>OX346246.1:143092017-148199517 GCA_947049315.1 Epistrophella euchroma
AAGCAGGGGGGTTGCAGGGCGGCAGCATGCCCCCCCATACATACTTCACTGTTTATACGCCGTAGTTTTGTTATTTCTTCAGGAACTTATTTCATTTTTTGTTTGGGGACTTATTTCATGCGCTTTTGGGGATTTATTTCATCTTTGAATTTGGGGAATTAAAAAAAAAAAAACAACATTTCGGGGAGTTATTTAATTTTTGGATTGGGGGATTATTTCATTGGGGAGTTATTTCACGGAGCCTTAAACACTACATTTAACCGAAGTAAGCCGATACAATGTTGAGTATTAGCTAAAACTATTAAACCGTATACCTACGACACGAAAATGCCTCGTTTAAGCCTGAGTCAGTTTATCGTAGTTAAACCGATCATTCGGTTTAAAATTTTGGTTAACATCCGTTTAAGTGAATGAATATTACCGATTAGTCCGTTTAAAAATTTTAAACCGACTATACTGAAATTAAACCGATTTTAAACGGCATTAAAATTACGGGTGTAAATAAAAGGATACGAGTACGGAGAAATAAGACAGAAACCGAATATGCAACAGCAAACTTGTGTGTGGCTAACTAAAAATGCTAGTTGATTCAAATGAAGTTGTCAAACAATATGAACCTATAACTGGATGGACATGATTACGTGACCTTCGGTAGCGCTGTGCGTAGTGCCTTTGGTCCGAGGACGCTTGTGATATGGTTCGAGCCCCAATGACGGAAAAAGTTTTTCAAAAATTCAAAATTGAACATGCACACATAGTCTAACCTAAGCACCACTAAAGTTGTCTGATAATCGGCCTTGTGACCGTGAATTAGCTATAACTCCCGCCTATAAAACTTTGTGGTAACTCACTCAAGTTGTTGTTGTTTCATTCAAAACCTTTAACTTTTCAATGATTTTAACATTTTATTAATAGGTTCTAGGGTACCTAGGGCGTTTTTCCCTCAGACCTTTACACATTTTTCATTATCGAATGTATGTAGGTAGTACATACCTAGGTACATAGATTTTTCTTGTTAAACAGCGGAACCTACTTCTTACACCAACAACACAAAAACATTCCACTTAACGAAACTCCTAAAAGTCTTCACCTCAAAATTATACATATATACATTAAGACAAAACTTCCAAATAACTGTTAAACTTAAACCGAAATCGGCAAAGCAATATAAGTTAAACTTAAAGGACTTCTTCTTGCAAAAAAAAAGGATTGCTGCTAAACACAGAAGGAGAAGAAGAATGAAAACTTTTATGTGCAGACACGCTTCTGCCCATTTGAATTGGTACATTCAATTAGGTCCATCACCATCAACCCGGCTAAAGCCAGGCGACCATACCATATCCTAACCTAAACTACCCGCATGTCCTTGTCCTTTTAAATAAAAGAAAAAAAAATGAAATAAAATAAAATAAAACAAACAAAAAAAACTTTATCGCCATCACCCATAAGCTGAGTTTTCAATTGATAAAAAACGACCAAACTCAATGTGTATGTGTGTATGTTGAATGTGGATTCAGGATCAGGATCAGAGGATGATAGTAAGGAAAACTTCTTAGAATTTCTTTAACATTCATCTAAAACAACCTGAAGTATATCTCTCACCAGAGCTTAATTTCATTTGTTTTGTATTTGAGTTTTTTTTTTTTTTTACAGATGTCCTTACAAAAAAAAAAAACAACAACTTGAAATAAGATAAATTTTCAGGATGTTCGTATCGTATCCATTTGTAAAAAGACAATTCCTATGGTGATCAAAAGAAACTTCTTTTAGTCAATTCTGGTGGTGGTATACGGTATTGGTTTGTAGAAGAAGGAGATTTTCAAAATCAAATCAAAGCGACAAGACTTTGATTTGAACTTTTTTTTTATGTTTTCTCGTATCGGTAAAATGCGGGTGTCAAATGTGGGTGTCCCATCAATAGGATTAGGGATAGAGAGATGTGAGAGGGATGTATATATAGGTTATGTCGATATGCTGCTTGACAGAATTTCAAACTTGAATTTGAATGATGTACCAGTTTGTTTAGGATCAGATAGTTGAGTTTTATTTATTTTTTACGATTATGGGATGTAAGTGAACTTTTTTTTTTTTTTATGGGGGCCAAAGAGTATATGAGATGTTTTTTTTTTTTTTTTTAATAAAGTTTTATCTTTTCGATTGAAGCGATTCAGTGACGAAAAACATTTTGACAGAGAGATTTATTGGCTTCAAATTATTGAGATATGGAGAATGTTATGCGACATCAAATGATGTGGTTTTAATATATTTTCGATTTTCTTAAAACGAAGAGATAATAATTATTTGAGCACTTGGTCTCGAAAAACAAGTGGATCATTTCGGAAGGAAAAGATATTACTTATGATTTACCATTCGATGGGTCAATCAGGGAAATATTATTTTTATAAGACCAAAATTACGAACCTAATCCTAGCCCTAGATACTTATGCTTTAAGAGAAAGAAGAGAACAGAACCACAAGAGCTTCTGCAAAACCGCCAACTGTCATTTATGGCCCAGTTATTACCAAGTTAAGCCTGAGCTTTCTTACCAAATTTTGTGTTTTGCTTTTGATGATTTATTTTCTGAGTTCTTTTTTTTGATCTATTCGTATGAATTCTCTACTAAAATAATGCTTTTTGAGTTTAATGCAAATGAATATATATATGCCCAGAGTAATTCACCACTGAAAAAAACTGGCCTGTAGTCAAGCTTAATATATCTTAATTGTTCATCTTTATTATTGGAATCCTTAACGGATCACGACTCAATACGAACTAAAACAAAATACACATCATATCATACATCTGATATGTGTACAGTGTGCCGCAACAAAGATTTGGAAGAGAGGTAAGCCAACACTAGTCAAACTTTAAAAATTATTTTCGTCGAAAAGAAACGAAAATATTTCGCAATCTTCCACATGCCATTTAGCTTTTTTTTCATATCATATTCTTACCAAATCAAAAATTTACATATCCGTTTATTCAAAATCTTAAATCTCCAAAAGTTCTTAAGACTTAGACGTATGAAAGCTAATATTTAGAAGTGCATAGAGCTTTGATATCAATTTAGGGCTTTATATATTTCAAAAATAAAGTAACAAGAAGTATTTGACCATAAGAAATCATTTTACTTTTAAAAGTTCCATGTTTACGATATTTTATACCAATAATATTGGTATGATGAAACATAGCTATGTACATATGTGTGTACAAGACTTTTCTAACACAGTCAAATGAATTGAAAAAAGTAGGTAGTTGGTAGGTCGATATCGGGGCTCAGCAAACCGGGCGGGTAACAACTATAAATATAAATAATGCTGGAACGCATAGAAGGGGATGGTATTTTATCCACATGCAGACTTTATACATAACAAGCTGACCCGGCGAACTTCATTCCATCTTAAATTGATTTAATCATTAATTTCCCTTTCGAATACACTGCTCGGCTGCTAATCGCCATGCCATCTAATGCCTATCCCATTTGCGCCAAGGATACAAAAAAACCGGTTATCATAATTCTTAAATGTTTATCATTCTTCATCAATATTTTTTTCTTCCCACACAAAATGCAATTTTCAGATATCGAATCGCTACCATCCTAAAAAATTTACTTAAAATTGAAGAAATATTAAAAACTAACAAACGCATTACAAGGATGTGTAAAGCGTTCGAAAAGTTAAAGTTAATGATTTTTGAAAAGTTAAAATTCCATTCTTATATATTTTTCAAATCAAGTATTTAAATCAAATTTCAAAGTCAAAATTTTTAAAAATAAGTAAATATTTTTGAAAACCAGATGTAAAAATCTTTTTGAGAAATTAATAAAAAAGCAAAAGGTACTTTTTATATTGCTGTTTTGTAATTTGTATGACATATTTATTACATCTAGTTTTCAGTATTTGACTAAGAATCGATAAGACCATTGAATAGTAAACACAACAGTAGCACTAAATACATAGAAGAACATTTTGAAAAAAAATTTAAATAAACTAAAACAGATAAAAGAATAGATTAATAGCTTTCAAAAAAGCTATAGCACATCATTTTATGTGCTTTCGATGATATTTAAATTTTTTTTTTCCAATCTAAAAATCAGACTAGGAGTTCGGAGCACCTACAATGCTTCAAATGAAAATTTACTGTATAAATATTTTGTTTGCTAGAATCGTCCAGTTCTTAAATAAGGCAAAAGCATCTATATACATACTAAGGAATATGATTAAAAATTTACAAGAGAAAACATTTCCATACATTGTGGATGACAGAGTCGTATCGATGTGTTTTGATGTCTCGACTCATTAAAAAAAAAAGACTTAAGCCCTACTTCATTTCACTATCTCTTTCAAAATCTGAAGTGGGAGCGAGTTAAAAAACTGAGACGTCAACATAAGTCGGGCAGAGTGAATCAAATGCGGAATCCGACATTAAGAAGAATTATCATGAAAAATGCTATCTTAGGAAATCTTGTCATATTAAAGGGATTTTTTTGCGATAAAAAATATGCGACAAATTAACTACAAACTCACCTAGAACTTGATCGTTAAGTGTTCAAAAAATGTCTCTTTTTGATTCAAAATCAAAACTTCAAAACCCTTAAAAATGTGCATCTATATATTTATGAAGTACATATACTAAATTCCACCTCTACCCCAACCTACCTACGTACCCTACCCAATCCCCAAGACAAAGAAAGAACAATACAAGAAACAAAAAAACTTGTAACTATTCAAAGAATTTTTAACTTGCAACCAAGAATACCACAGATACCCTTCCAACACAGATAGAATTCCAGTCAAGAAGTGCAATGCATGAGTTCAGTTAGACATATCTATGATGATAGTGGTGGTGACAACCGTCCTACCGACCGGCCTTCCGCAATCGCATCGTATATATATTCGTCGTCAAAGCAATGCAAAGCTATTTAAAACATTCGTTGTACAATATTCAACTGCATCCACTTAGTTTCTATTTCAGTTTGAACCATCAGGAAAAGAGGAATCATAGTTCCTGGACCCGGGTTGCACTGCATTTTCCAGCCTCGAGGGCACACTCTCCATATATAGTTTCTCATTCTCTCTCCCTAAGTAAATAGTTGCTGTAGGACTATATTAAATTACTTTGTCCATTCTGTATAAATCGGTTCTGCTTGTGTGTTTGTTTGAATGTAATGCCCGGTGCACCCTGTCACACACTACACTGCACCCATATATTATCGTCCTTCGGGAGGGTCAATAGCGGTGCAGGGGGGAATAGTGGAACGGTATAGAGGCCAGAGAATAGACCGACAGGACCGAATAAACCCTTGTATGCGTTTTGTAAGCACTCTCATTAAGTATGACCAATCCCTTTCCTTCAGTACAATATGATGGTCGGTTTGGGCTGATTGACTTTAGTCTACCTCCCCATATCGAAATCGAAAATGGGTGTCAAAAGGTGGACATGTGTAAACCGGCAGGCGGCTGCAACGGAGGAGGTTAATGTGATTTCTCCATCCGAACTCGATCCCATCAAATGGAAGCGCACACAGGACATTGATTCTTATAATCATGCATTTCATTTGGTCGATTTGTGCATTCAGAAGGACCTTTCTCTTAAACTCTTTTGAGAATCCCATTCACATCTGATGAGATCTTCTGAACCAACCAACCAACCCTGCTCATGGTCATCCCTTCAGCTGCAATGTTGTAACATATGTTTGTTTAAAATCAATTACAATGTCATTTTCCATTGATTATTCTCTTGAGATTGAAACATTAATTGCAAAGTAATTCATCCTTGGAAATGGTTCACCCTCTCCCAGAATTTCCATCTATATAATCATATTAATAAAGCTTCGGGAAAAATACAACATGGACGAATGAATGTCATGATAACGCTTTAGGTAATTTAGTTTCAGACTGTTATTCTCTATTCAAGGGTCGACAATATTATAAATTTACAAATGACAATAAGAGAAAGAGAGACAGACAGAGTGGTGTTCCCTATTTTTGGGGGAGAGTGTATTAAGTATGACCGGGAAATTTATTAAAATTTCATCAAAAATATAGAGTTGAACTATGGCTAGAGAAATATACATGGCGATGCCCCAGAGTCTGATGATGATGATGATGATGATACTACCTACTATGATTCTGTATAAGAGTGTAACAATATAGAAAATAATTTCTATGGGAAATGAAAATGGTACTGTAAGAATTTAAATTGAAATTGAATGAGTTTCGGTTGAATTTTGAATTGCCAGCCTGCAGATGGGCTTGCAGCAGAGGATGCTTTCTTATATGAAAAGATACATGTACATGTACAAAAGTGCCAGTGCATTGGGAAGTTTCAATTAGTATTTAGGAATATTTATCTAAGTATTTGGTATGGTCTTTTAATGCATTTTCGAGTAACACAAAGCAGTGACAAGAGAGAAGGACTAATAAGATCCAATGATATCTATGGACAGGAAAATGTATAAAATTGATAGTTTTACCGAAGGTAGAACTGGTAGTAAATTTCTTCAGGGGAAAGTGGAAAGTTATGTGGTTTTGGGCTTTTTGTTATTTGCATTTAATTGAAATTACTTCTTGTATCTGTACACACATTTTAGCAATGAAATTTAGAGCAATTGAAGGGAAAACCGTGTTCTTTTCTAAATCTGCTGATATTCCTTCCATTTTTTTAATATACTATAGTCTAGTCATATTGTATTTCAAAAACGAAGAAAGGTAGCTGGTCATTGTCGATATCGGTTGAATTACAACGATGTTTATTCTGTCCTGTTTTTAAGAGTACTAGTCCTCTTTTTCGGTATCTTGTCCACTCTGATTTTTTTTCCTTAAAGAGGACAGCACTTTGTCCTCCTTTTAGTTACCGCTTTCCTCTTCCGAAATATTTTTCCACGATTAAAACATATTGGATTGAGGTGTATAGGTATAAGCTTTTAGCAAAATTGTTGTAACGTGCTTAAATGTTTTTTTTTTTGTTTTTTTAAGAAGCACCGGAAGAGCGAATCTCAAGTAATACAACAAGGTTGTTCTAGACATTTAAAGTTACAAAATATTTCAATAAAAGAAGCTTATCTTGTTTTATAAGGTTATGAGAAATGGGTTTAAATGTAAAAAACTTTTGAATGAGAACATGCGTTTTTAATAAAAAAAAAAAAAAAACATTTATTCACCTAAGAAATCTCAATACTAATTTGATAATTGAAATGTTAATGAAATGCATATATTTGACTATTGTACAAAAAAATTTAAATTTGATGGCACAACAGCTCATGAAGAACTAGGGCATAGTGACTTACAACTCTCAACCATTCTTGTGTGCGTGTCTGCAGGAATGGAGGGGACCTATAGTTTATTGCCGAATCCGAACGGCTAACGAGCGGCACTTTTCTGTGACAGGAGATACTCTTGGAGGAATTGTCAATTCCTCGCAAGAGGCAGTAGCCGTTTTTTCTGTTAAATAAATAAGTGGCGAGGCTGGGGATCGAACCTTAGACCTCCGGCATGACAGTCCATCGCACTAACCATCACGCCACGGCTACTACTACTAGACTACTGTACAACTTTTAATATTTTCTAAATAAATCGGGATGATATCTTTACGTTGATGAAAGTTTGTCCTCTTTTTGACTCCAAAAAGTGGTCCATTAACTTTATACACCAGAGCTTGCGTTAGATCCGGTAGTTCTGATTTTTTGCTGAGTCGTTTATGATATTGGCCTCATAAAAAACCTCTTCTCTTGCTGCAGCTGCAGCTTCACATTGTAGCGCTGTATCCTATTTTTGTATCTTTTAACTTTAACAGTGCTACATGCTGCAGCTGCAGCTTCACCATTGTGTTCGGCCAGTTACTGCGAACGAATTAAGTATTTGTGTCAAATGAATAATTAGGATTTGTAAACAAATCTAGCGATTGCGACGAACGAATAGCGCGTTTGTTGCAAAGGAATTGAGCGTTTCACAATTTTTGTGGTTGTGGCAAACGAATAGGCGTTTGTTTGAAACGCACCGTTTCAAACGGTCCTACCTACCGTTTAGTTTCTAGCTCAAATAATAGCATTGATATCCCCTACCCACTATTATTATTATTTATACTATTTGACTACGACTATACTTAAGTTCCTAACTGTCAGTATCTCACGAATGTTGTGTTAATATATAACATTAGGATTTTAAACCCCCAATTGCTAGCAACCTCTGTTAATTTTTCATCAACGACACCGAATTCGGTGTACCTAAACATACCTTAAAAATATAAATGAACATCTATTACAAAACATAATGTTATTGATATTTTAATGGAACTCAAAGTCCCCAGGGTTATCTCTCTTCCGTCCACAAAACCACCATATTCTTTCCATTTTTAAATAACACGTACAATTTGTTTTTCATATCACCTACAAAACACACGAACCTAACATATGAGAAAAAAATTATATACATAGGTATCGTGCCACGCCCCATTGCGTCTCTCAGGAGTGTCTGACTTAAAGAAACTCCGTTTATAAAATATTCAAACGTTCATTTTCTCCATTATTTTTTTTGTTTGTTATTTAAAAAAAAAATCATGATCCAAAGGATCCTAAAAACAGCTACGTGAATCAGAAAACGAAGTATACAACAACCATACACTCATATAATGATGCTGAAGATAACGACGATAGAAATGATGGGTGTGTTAAGCGTTTATCGGCGCCAAAAATTGTGTTAACTTTGAATGATTGACTAGCATATTGTAAAAAATACTGAGGCATTGCAAAATATCTCATCTTTGGCGATTATCCTTTGAAACAGGAGCCAACCGAAAAAAAAAAACAAAAATAAAAATTGTACCTACACATCACAGGGGATAAACCAAAAGGGGTCCATTAAATATGTTCAATCATTGCGTGCGTCAAGAAAAGCCACCGTCATCAACGTTCGCGAACATCACAGCTATCAAATCATCTTATGGGGGTGGTAGATACATCCTATTGCAAGGACAATAAAGAAGAAAAAAAAATCGTAAAGAAAAAATGGAAGGAAGTTTAAATTTACGATACGTGCACAGCATGCCCAAAGCCCATCAGCACTGCACTGCCACCAATCAACCCCTTTCGTTCGTAAAATCTTTTGTTTTTAGTTAAATAAAACACAAAAACAAAATAAAAAAAAAAAGTTCCTACGCTCAATGGATGTCGACAAGGATGACGAAGACGACAACAACGACGGAATAGATATTTTTTTTTTTTTCGTCAGCGAGAGTTTATTTTTTGTCTCCCACCCTTAAAAAGCTTCCCCAACCGCATTTTATAAAGTTTGATGTTACCTGATGGATAATCCTTTGGGGGTGTTATGATGTGGCAAACAAATTTGCTTCAATTGGTGCGGGGAATTTTAGATTTTTTTTTTTTGTTTGTTATTTTCAGTTTGAAACTGAGTATCTTAAGTAAATATTTGAAATTGGATGACACTTTGCCAAGTCATGGACGATAATGGAACCCATTCTTTTTCATCCTTCCGGTTGGGAAAAACCCAACAGCAGATTAAAAGATAATTTATATTTATTTTATTTTACTTAAATTTTTGTTTTGTTGGCTATATCTTCAGATACTATGAGGGTAAATAAATAAAATTTGACATTTTGATTAATATATTTTTTTTTTTTGTCTATTAAAATTTTTTTTGGAAAATACTGCATACCCTACGCTAAGAGTCTTTGTCACAATGTCGGAGTTAAGTTACTCGACACATAAATATTGGCACAGGTCATAAGTCCACAGGAGGGAAAATCCCAGTTTGTTCTCTTTTGACCCACCTAAATTGGTTATAAATCCAAAAATAATTAGTTTTGGAATGTGGACTTATAACCCTGTACCAATATTTATGTAACTATTCAGAACTGTACTATATCTATTGTAAAGCTGGCCCTAAGTATGTATGTATAGATGTTGGACTTTCAGTACTCGAACGGCTGCTAAACGGTAGTAAAAAGTTGCATAAAAGTCGATATTGTCGTGGAATAAATTTTAGGATAATTTTAATTACGGATTTTTTTGAATAGAAAACCGTTTTTTCTATAGACTTTTCGAAGTTTATATATAATGAAGACCTGAAGAGTTTATAATAAAATAAATAAATAAATTTGGTGGCACATACGGCTCATGAAGAACCAGGGCCTATCGTCTTACAACTCTCAACCATTCCTGTGTGCGTGTCTGCAGGAATGGAGTTTATTGCCGAATCCGAACAGCTAAGGTGAGCGGAACTTTTCTATGACAAGAGATACTGTTCGAGGATTTGTCACTTCCTCGAAAGAGGTAGTAGCTCCGAAAAAACTAAACTTTCTAGAAACATTTACTCAAAATTAAAATTCACAGTAAATACGCTATTAACTATAGTGTTATCAATATGAATAATATAGTTCTAACATTTTTTAAAAAAGATACTTTTGATTTTATTTTATCGTACTTTTATTGTACAATTTATTGTACAATTTATATTCATTAAAAAAAAAAAAGAATCTTAAAAAAATCGAACTTTAATCAACCCTGTAGATGAACAAAAGCGGGTTGCAGTCAAAATTCCGAAAACCAAAATCCTGAATATCCAAAAAACTGATAACCCGAAATCAAGAATACATAAAATACCCAAATACCAAAATGAAAATCCCAACCAATTTAGATAGGGCTCTCAGAAAAAAATCATCAAATGCGTGTGCTGTGCATTAGTTCTAAAATCATTGCAAACTAAAATAATTTTTTTTTTTTTTTTTCATGAGCACTTTGAATTTTGGACTTGATTCAAAATTTCGGATTTGCGTGAATTTAGTTTTATGGATTTTGGGATTTCAGAATTTTCTTGTTCGGGAATCTAACCAAAGACCCTATTTATCATTTATTATTTTTTTTTGACATTCTAGACAATAAAATAATAATAATAGTCTGGTTTGTTACCGATCTTTCAACCTCTCTCCCTCTAATACGTACAACGAATTGTAGTATATCGAAATAAGGTATGGAGAAAAATGGAGGCGTAACAAGACAGCATACTTAAAGACAGCATACTTAAATGCTTATAAAAATGCAGATTCTCTAAATGCATTTGATAAAAAAAGAACACATCTCGACCTGTGACGTCACTGGTCATAAGCGGTTGAATGCGTAGTGCATATACGACCTCTAAGACTGAGCAAATCTGATATGCGTGTGTTCGACTCCTATAGTGTGCATGTAGAAAGTTTTTCACAATAAAATTAGATTAAAGCTCAGCACCACTAAAAAGGAGACTGATGATAGGCGGCTAGGCACTCCTTGAAATAGCTATGTATATCTCCAAACAAAAATAAAAACGAATTAAAAATAAATTAATTCGTAAACAATTGTAGGTGGCACCTTTAAGTTGTTGTTGTTGTTCAAAAGATTCATTATCTCGGTTTCTGTTAGTTCTACAAAGAAGTTTGTAAGGGAAAAAGTATGGAAAATTAAATTTCCAATTTTTTGGATTAAGACCATTTTTTCGATATTGTGAATATTGCTTAAAAAGTTAGGCAAATGAAAATGTTCAAGTATTTTTGAAAATTTAGATCATAATATATAAAAAATTTTAAAAATTAAAATTTTTAGGGCTTTTAAAATTTTTATTTTTCTCTCACAAAACCTATTTTTTTATTTACTTATTTATGTATTAATTTATTTATTTACTCATTCATTGATTTATTTATTCATTTATGTATTTATGTACTAGCTGACCCGACAAACGTTGTTCTGCCTTAGCTATAAATATTCAATTCGAACTGGAATAGATAATAGAAAAATGTGTACCTACTTCTAGGGGATTTATCATCACGTGAAGAAGGAAATAACCAAATGATATGACCCATAAAAAAAATCTACCCAAACGTGTTACAAACTGATAAATTTGTATATTTCCATTTTTTGGGCCTTGTAACCTATTTCATGTAGATATAAGAAGAGAGAGAGGCCAAAAAATCATCTTCGCCTGTTTTAAGTACCTATGTATAACATTACAGACCCTTTTAAATAAATAATACAAAATAAGCATTAGCGGAGTCACTGTGGCGTATACGTACTTTTTTATTAGCATGCATTTTTAAATCATCTAGGTAATGATTTAAAAACCTGTGTGTTACAGATTTACAGTTCATTTTATATAATAAGATGAGTAACAAACTGCTCTTAAGCGAAGTCCTTCATGTGAATTAATTCAGAGTTTGTTGTTTAAAAAAAATTGAAATCGATTGCGATTTTTTTTTCTTTTAATCATTGACGAAGAGGTCAAATTCGTTGCATAATTTCTATATAATCTTCTCTATATCAAATTATATGAAGAACTACCCGAATTTCTACATCGATAGATATACTTTTTTTGAGAAGATTAATTAAATTAAAAATGTCCCTTTCTATGCAAATCGGTTGATGTTCAGCCGAATTATACACGTACAAACAAAAACCCAATCCAGAAAGTATGACTTTCATGAATTTCTGACTTTTTCGGTCAAATTTTGTTCGATTTTTTTAATTTTCGGCTCGGTTTAGTTTTAATCTGGTTCAATACAAATCCAACAAAAAAAATTCTCTAACAAATCGGATGATGTTTTGTTTAACCGAGTTATGCGCGTACGAACACAAAAAAGGATTCATATAAATAAATTTATTTGATTATTTTATTGATATTATTCCAGTAATTATATAAATTAAGAGCATGGTCAAAAATATAAAAAAAAACGCGAAATTTTCGCGCTTTTGTCAGTTTTTTTCTATTTCAACCCTAAAGACTACTTTCTCAAACTTAAACTTCGTTCTACAATTTCGAACTAATTAAATTTTCTTCAATTAGAGCCCAAAACCATTTGTGTAGACCCAACAGTTTGTTAAATAAAGCTATTCAAAATTTTGCAATAGTAAATTTATAACAACAAGTACATAGTACCTATAATTTGTTATATAGTAAAAAAATGGTTTTTGGCACAAGATGCACAAAAACACTACAGCGTGTAGGTTGACTCAAAAAAAGAAAAAAAATTTTATGGAAAGGGTATAAGTCTACATCACCTCGTTCAAGCGGAATGGGCAATTTTCCAAAAAAATGACTTACAATAGAATTAAACCCATATCAAAATCCAACGACAACATCTGGAAGAAAATCTTATACCTTTTCTTGCAGCCAGAAATATTTTCTGCAATTTTCTTTTTAAATAAAGTTTTTTATTTTTTTCAAAAGATAGTCTTTATCAAAATTTTGAAATGTTTTTTATAATTTTTAAATAAAATTTTACGTTACTCAGCACTTGTTTTGTCTTCAAAACTCAATGCAATTATCATTTCTTAGTCAAATACCAAAAACAAGATGCTAATGACTCATAGACTTTGAGAAAATTCCTAAATTTTGAAAAGCTGTATTTAACAAACTGATACACAGATGATTCTGGGCTCAAATTGAAGGAAATTTAATTACTTTGAAGTCGTAGAGCGAGGTTAAAGTCAAGAAACTAGTTATTTAGGGTTAAAATCCCCAATTACTGAAAAAGCGGGAACATTTCGCGTTTTTTATTTTTGTATTTTTGGCCATGATGCGTTTGGCGGTCGAGTTTGAAATATTAAGTTCTGGCTCCTATAAGACGACAAGGTTACTGCACTTTACATTATGATAAACAAAATTACCCGAAATTGTACTAAAGGTAAATGTGACCCAGTTATGCATTTTGTTGCATAACGTTCAAAGTTTGATTTTAAATATTATGCGTAATTCAGGTACTTTTTTCAAAATAATAAAAAAAAAGCCAGTAATATGCATCATCGCTGAACAAAATTTTGGTCGAAAACAGTTATTCTCCTTTAAGAGAATTAACTATGTGCAGCTAAATTCACCATTTAAAAAAAAAAAGGTTTAAAATATAAATTTAAATAAAAAATGTTTCTTTTGTATGATAAAAAAAACTATACCCAATAAAATTAATTTATTTTGATGAATTTATTTTAATTTATGAAAAAGTTCGATTTTAAATTGAAGACGTACCTATAAAATTATAAAGTTACGAACAATCCCAGCGTGAATTTTTTTTTATTCCGTGTCCGTCACCAGTGGCGCATTGTGAAACAATTAATGTGACATCGTATGTTTTTTGTGTGTTAAGGAAACAAATAAATTTTTTTTCTTAACACGACTAAAACCTAGTATGCAGATCGAGAAAAATTTATTTCTCATATAATTTTTTTCCCAGGACAAATTTTGTCTCGAATTTTTCACGCCCAAAATCCAAAGTTTTTTTTCCAACTGTACATGTAAAAGTCTCCACTTAATTTTTCCATGACAAATAATGTTCTAAGCATTATTTTGCTGGACAAATGTTGACGTTTTTTTAAAATTCACGGTTTTTATTAATCAAAAGCATATTCCCGGTTTGAATGTTCAATAATAAAAGACATTTGGGTGAACGATGACCGAAAAACTATAAATAAAATATGAAAGAAAAAAACAAGAACTACGTTCATTAAATAAGCCGTTTTCACTGAGTCAGTGGCGTAGCTAATAGGAAAGGGTTCAAGGGTGCTCACCAACTTGGTGCGGGAAATTTTTTTTTAGAAAAAGGACGAAATAAAACTGAATTTTATAGAAATGATTTATGTATTATAACATAAATACTCCGATCTCAGGTAAAAACTGCAATACATTTTGTTAGACTTAATTTTGTTATTTAACGCTACAGCCTTAATAGACTTATGAGAGTACACGATAATTTCATCTTTTGACTAAAGTGCAATTCAATTGTTCACCCATGCAAGGGAACGTGAGCTGGGAAATAAAGTTATAATAAACCATCTCGAATATCAATGACATTATATACTGCAGTTTTATTTCCCATTGTCAAAATTTTCTAGCTACGCTACTGTTCTCATTTCAGTTTCATTTTTATCTCTACATCTTCAAAATTTGTCTTGAGAAAAAAAATGTAGGGATAAAATTTGGTTTGTCTCGAACTGCATACTAGGCTTAAAATTTCGTAAATTTTTATAAGAAAAACCATTTAAATAGAATTATTGTTAGGTACATATTTTTGCGTAAATTTAAAATAAAAATAAAACGTAGGTAGGTTACGCACTAAAAAAAAACGCATAACACAGAACAGTTTTTGTCGTTTTTTCAAGTAACTATAACAAGATTTGTATCCAACAAACGTACTAAAAGAAAGCAATTTAAAATAAACGAATTTTGAGAAATCACCTCAAGCTGTCAATAATTCCTCTCAAAAACAGTTGGCCAACGCGTTCTTTTTTTCCATCAATTGTGTAGAATTGCAAAGCAAATTGCAATCATTTGCAATAAAATTGAAAAAAAAAAAAAAACGAAACAAAACAAAAATGCTTGAATGCTTGCTTGTTCCCAACACGGGTTAAAACAGAGTTGGTAAAAGAAATTGTAGCCAAAGAAATAGAATTACGTATCAAAGGACCTTCATACTGACTGACTGTGAGAACTGACTACCTTTTTCTTTCGTCATTTATATATGGTTAGGTTCCGTTTCTTTGTTTGTGTGTGATGTTTTTTTTTCTTTTTCATCCGTATTCTCTATTTGTTCACTTCCAAGTCGTTAGTCCGTTAAAACGTTTTTTTTTTTTTAATTTTCTTTTTTTATTTTTGCTGTAGTCCTTTTTTGCTGCTATCCATTGAATGGAGTAAATGAAAGGAAACGAGGACGACATGACTCGATGTGATAGTGGGCATAGTAATATTTATGTTCAAGCTCATATATGAACTTCTTTCTTTTTTCGCTTCGTATAGTGTGGAACTTTATTGTATGTACCTTCATCATTACTCGTATATCGTCGATTTTTTTTTTTTTTGAAATTATTTTATTTTATGTGTGTCTGAAGTAAAGGTGCGGTGCAGTTTTAATTATTTGACTTGAAAAGATACCTATAACACATCATTAGAGAGTAATGTATATCTGCATACATGTATATGTTTTAATTTTTATTTACTAAAACTTATTACGTAATCAAAAACAAAATTACAGTGAAGGACATTCACATAATTGAAGATTTCTAAAGGGGTATATTTTTTTTTAATTTGAAAAGACCTAAAATTTGAATGCGAATGTCATTCATCGAAATGATTTATGATACCTATGACATTTGAAAGTGCCATGGAAAATACATGAACATAAAAAAGAAAATATTTTTAGAAATAAAATAACATTTTCATTACTTCTTGTCTTGCTTACGGTTACGATATAATATGTGTTTTTTTTTTGGGATTTTATATGTATATGTATTGAGTATGAATTTTGAAAAAAAAAAAAAAAAAAAAAAAAAACAAGCAGAACTCTGATTTTATAGGTATTTCATATTTGACGAATCACAAATAAAACATTTTTCCCATATCGTTAATTCACGTTGTAGCACATAAGACATGTAATTCATGTTCGGTAGGTGCCACAAGGGCAATCTACCAAGGGTATTTTTTTTTTAACTCATTTGAAATGTTAGTTATCAGAGACCATAACCCTGTCCTTTTGGTCGTCATCTTGGATTTCAGTATTTATTAAATATCTCGGTTTCTGTTAGTTCTACAAAAACAAGTTTGAAAGGGAAAAAGTATGAAACGAGTAGTTAAAATGCAAGTTAATCCAAAATGCAGTTGTCAAACAATAAAACTAACACTGGATTGGCATGATGACGAAGCGGAGCGTAGCAGTTTGAGGCCCAGTGACGGCAAAAAGTTTTTCAAATAAAATTCAACGAACCTACATACATAGACTAAGCACCACTAAAGGAGTCTGACGATCGGCCTGGCGGCCTTGAAATAGCTATAACTCTAGCATAGGTAGGTATACAAACTTTTTGGGAGCGCACTCACGTAGTTGTTGTTTCGATATGAGAAATTAAATTTCCAATTTTTTGTGTTAAGAACATTTTTTCGACATTCTGACTATTGGAAAATGCGCAGCCCAACAAAGTTAGGCAAAGTAAAATTTTCAAGTATCTAGGTAACTGTTTTTGAAAATTTAGCACAAACAATATCAAAATTAAAAAACATGTTCGCTTTAAGTTTGTAGGGCTTGATTTTTTTTTTTGCAATTTGGCATTAGATACATAATGTTTTTTTTATTGCGATTCAGCCTGTCTGTCTGTTTGTATGTCTGTACCCAATTAGACCTACAGCTTAAGTTATTGAAGCGATTTTATTTAAAACAAACAAAAAAAAGACTGAAAAATCGAAAAAAAGCGATTTTTTTTTTTTTGAAAAATTAATTATGTTGAAAACATGTTAACTATTTTTTATTTCACTAAACACTAAAAAATGGCATATATGTACATATTGAAAAAAAAAATATTTTTTGAAGAAAACCGCTCCAACGATTTTTTAATTTTTTATCCATGAATTCATAATTTCACACGATGGCGGCGTTCGTTATTTAGATATTAAAACATTTAAAGAATAAGAACGAGCTTTTCCATATTCTGATATTCTCTATAATTATATGAATTTACAGGGAATACGGTGCGACGAGATAATAATGCGTATAAGTAACTCTTACAGGCATATTATTGACATTTTTCAAAACTAGTTTAAAGGCAAAACTTGTTCCATATCGATTTCAAGTTTAAAATTTTTTCAAAATCGTTACTTTGAAACGATTATTTGCTTTAAGTGTAATTTATATTAAGGTGTCAAAATATGTTTGAATAATAAGGACTTGTAAAAAACTTAAAACCTTAAAAAAAATCGTATTGGAGGGGGTCTATTTCCCCCGCTTAGGCGGGAGGGGCAATTTTCTAAAAAATCTACTTAAAATAAAAAAAAAGATCATTAAAAAACAACGGCAACAATTACAATGACATGCTATACTTTTTTTTAAGCCAAAAGTCCATTCTTTAATTATTTTTTAATTAAAATTATTTCAGAATAAATTATTTTCAAAATAAAAAATTTGAAAAAAAATAATGATAAAAATAGTTTTCAAACTACTTTTGTTTAAATTTTTACGTTATTAAGGCCAATTTGCTGAAATATTTATGTTCAACTCAAACGTTTATGTTTCACTTTTTCCTCAGCGTAAACTTTCGCATAAGCTCTTACGTTGAACATTTAAGTTCAACGTTTTTTTTTAGAGAAAATGAGTTAATTTCGTTCAGAATTTCCAAATTCAATTCAAAATCATCTCATTTCCCATACAAATTCAAATTTCCAGATAAGGTAATTTCAACCAAATTTGCACGAAGTTCGGTAGGAAATTACGTAAAACTTTTATGAACACACCCAAATGGAATCCATTTAAAGTGGAAAAAAATGACAGAATTCAATGTAAAAAACAACAAAAACAAGCGATTGACAATCTGGACCGTCAAACAAAATTAGGAAATTTGAAATATGAACACTTTTTTGGTAATTTGCCAAATGACCTTATTTTAGTTCTAATGAAAACGTTTTTTCTTAATATTTAATGGTCAAACACTAAAATAATTATATCTTCATTAAAGTGGTTGAAAACAAGAGCAAGTTTGTGTGATCCAGACGTGCATAATTTTTTTTAATGCAGTTTTACAATGAGGATAAATGAATGAATGAAAAAAAAAGATTGAAAAAGTGATCAAAATAAACAAAATTATAAAAAATACCCTAAAAAGGGCACCTACAAGGACTTTATGTCTTTTCTTGAAAAGTAAGTTTTTAGTTAGGTACATACACACACCGAACTCAACTGACTTCAACAAATAAGCTTATCTTGTGTGGACATGACACACGCACACACACGCGCACCCTCGCCCTTCTCATTAAATAGGACTAATCCAATTATATTGTAATTTGCCTCCTTGCCCCATGTCATGCCCACAACAAAATTGTTAACATAGTCAAAATCAATTACCCTCTTATCTTCAAGTTATGACGGCATACAAACAATATTTTTCGTATAATATTACAGATCAAATCTGAATAATATAATATCCTTGCCTGAGTTACAGACTAAACAAAATAAAATAATACTTCAATGCCAACGAATAACTAATTATTTAATTTATTATTAATATTGATAATTCATTTTGACTTCTAACGTTGAAATTATCCTGAATGAATAACTTCCATAGGATGGGAGGACAGACATGCCGAAGCAAAAGAAAAGCAAACAACATGATGGTGGAAGAAGAGCAAAATATAAAAATAAATATTGCAAAAGGTCTAATAACAAACGAATTGAAAGAACGTACTCCAATGCTGTATATATATAATCCCTCAACCTTAAAGGATATATAACCAAAATAATGTACAATATAAAAACAAATTCAATTTCATTAAATCTTAGATATACACAAGGCAGCTATAAGCAAAAAACCAAAACTCTGAAGTTTATTTTAATTTTGCATTTTATTTTGTTGATTTAGAGTAATGAAATATAAAACGGGACTCCATCAGCCAGACAGAAAGACCAAAAGAACCCACGCCATGAGTCGAAGGGCTAAACAAAGAACTCAAAGCATGCCCAGCCTGGACCTTGTCTTCTGAACACCTTTCCAATATTTCCATCCGTTAAAATTATTTATGTAACCTGTATTTATAGGATGGAAGGATTGAAAGCGTTTTATTTGTTGGAATTTTGTTTAGCTTACGTCTTTAATGTCTGGCATCTTATAGCCTTGAACCGCAAAGGCAAGGTCGTGTAATCCAGTCTTGGATTTAAATTTTTTAAACTAACTAATAATGGGGTTCACTGCAAACCGTTATCACTCAAATAACGAAATAATGTAGGCATAATGAAATTTTTTATTTTTATTGCCTGCATCTACAACTTTTGTTTTATCAAAATCACACAACCGCTCAACAAATGAAAATCTTTCATATGCAAAAAGATGTGTAATTATAAAAGTTTCGTTCATAGGCTTTTGAATCAATAATAGTGTTATGATGGCATCAGGTACTGTTAATTTTTTAAACTTTAACTGACACAACATATGCAATTTTTTTGGCAAATAAAAACAAATAATAATAAAAAATATGCCAACTTATTTTAAAAATTTTGCTGTCGAGTTTTGAAAAGAGCATGGCCAAAACAAACGAAATCAAATTTTTTTTTTACATTTTAGAACTATGCTCTTTCTCTGTCAAAATTTGCGTCAAATAATTTTCTTTTTGTAGAAAAGTATTTTATTTGAAAAAATATTTGCCGTCACGAAGCTGTTGGGCTTACACAAATGGTTAATTCAACGACGACGGACGGTAAAAAATGTTGGAAATGTATTCTTTTAAGACTTTAAGAAGCCAAAATCTAAAAAAAGCTAAATATCTAGTTTCATCGAAATCGACCCAGCGATTTATTATCTATGTATCTCTGGATGCATTCAAATTGATTGACGGACAAACAAATTGTGGACCCATTATTTATGTGTTCTCTATCATCTTAATGTCTAATGATGAAATATCAAAATACTGAATGCTAGAACTGTAAGCATTTCAAGTAGAAAAATATTCCCAGCTAGATCGCATGAACTTGCTCTTTTACCTATTAAGCCTAGTATGCTGCTGATATGAAACGAAATTTTTAGTTGGTATCCAACATGACAACGAAATGCTTACGAAAACCAAACGAAAAATTACCCCTTGAAAGTGTCACCATTTGCAAAAACAAACACAAACGCATAAAAATCACAGAAAGCAATGTCGTGATGAAAGAAAAACAAATACAAACAAGAATAGAGAGCAAAAATGTCACTTTTCCGCACACAATTAATGGTACAGGCAATTAATTATGTGCGAAAACAGAGGGGAGATCTCTCCAAATAATCTGCTACAATTATTGATTTCGATCATCGAACAGCGTACCGCAGAACGAAAAGCAGAACGAAATTTTTCTTTTTTTGATTTCGTTATGTCATTTTTGTATGGGATTTTTCGTTTCGCATCAGCAGCATACTAGGCTTTAACTAGTACATACGCACAGACCGGCGCGGCGCGGCGGCGGACGGTATGAAGAAATACACTTTTTGGAACTTCTCCATCATCTTGATTAATTTTGATTACATCTACGAATTTTTTGTCAAAAATAAAGAAATGGTTGTGTTCAAATTTTGTATATAAAAAAAAAAAAAATTATCAATCCAACTTGAGCCTCTAATTTTTTCAATTGTGGATGTCTTATAGCTTTATATTTGCTTTACCAAAAATAATCGATTGAACGATCATAGTTTTGCATAAAGCTTTCTCTATCAGATCTAAAGCGAAATGAAGAAAGAAATCGTCAAAATAATGATTGTTCAATTGATCGTCTTTCGTGATCTGGGCCCAGAGAATTTTAGTAAAAAAAAATTAAAAACCTATTTGTCGAATTTTTTCATAAAATCTTTTATTTATCCATTTTGATAGAAAATCTTATTTCCTACAAAAAATCTCTTAAGTTAAAATAATCCTTAAGTCATTCATTTCATTCATTAATTTAGCTGAAAGTCAAGCAAGTTACGTAAAAAAATAAAAAAAAAAAAACATATTTTTTTCTTAAAAGTAAAGATAATATATCTAATTATCTTGTTTTGACTGTTTGGTTTGACTGTTAACCAAAAAAGTGTTAAATAATGTAAAATTTTGAAAAAAAAAACGAATATTTTTTTATGTTTTTTTTTTTTAAGTTTTGAGTTTGAAAATTCGCTCTCCAAATAACTCATTAAACGACTTAAATTTAAAAAGAGTTGAAGTATTGAGATCTGACTTAAAAATGAAACTATATCGTATTAATGTAAGTGTTTTTGTTATTTTTAAATACAAACATTTTTATTTTGACTATTTTTTTTTTTAGAAAATTATCCCTCATGCCTAAACAGGGATTGACTCAACCTACGCGCCAACCCAAAACACTGTATAAGAATGGAACAAATTGGAAAAAAAATTGAGAATAATTTTGTTTTTATTTGAAGCTGATTTAAGCCCATCCATAATGAACTCTTCGCAGAATACATATTGTCTTTAATTTACCCCTGTCTACATATTTTAAACCTTAATAATGGGATAAAATCGTTTGAGCTGCGAAATTAATTTTTTTTTAAATAAAAAAATTATTTTAAAATGTGGTCAACCACTGTACGATAAATAGAATTTTAGTTACATCAACATTATTGCTCTGAATGATTTGCACATTAAGTGTTCAAGTAGGTACTTTGAAAAAAGTTTAATTTGTTCGTTGTAAGGTAGCGTAATTAAATTGATGAAGGATATAATTAAAAAAATACACAAATCGAAATCGTAAAGCACTTTTCATTGGATATAGCTTACATAAACGTTTAATTCTCTGATTTAAATTCCAAATGAAATCACTTTTTTTATACACTCTTGAAAATTGTATGAAGGCTGGATACACTTGATAAAAAAAAAATAAAAGTTAATTTTTTTTACGTTCACTTGATGGCCATTTCGTCAATTATACATCAACCACCTGCAATTTAACCATAATACAAACGCCTTAAAGAAAAATAAAACAAACAATTATTAAAATGACCCTCGACATTCAACAACCCCTTTTAAATATTTCCCACAGTTATTTTTTTGTAATTTGAAAAATATTTACGATACACTGAGCTTAAATTGTAAATAAAATGAGAAACTGTTTTTGTTGTTACCTTTTATCCAAAGAATTCGTCCATTGTCATTAAACTGTTGTCCAGCGCCAAGCTCAGTGATGCCAAATGTATAGGTATTGAATGTAAACACAACATAGGTAAATTAATGTCGATATGGGTATTCTTTTAATATTTTTATAGTCACTTTTTATTTTTTTTATACAAGAGAAATAACAATCACTAGAAAAATATTACTGCCATGCAATGTCACGTGTAATTAAGATTTTTCCCAGATTTTATGTTTTTGTATCATTAAGGTGTGGAGAGTGAGGGTGGAGAATCTGCATGGAACACAGAATATAAAGGATACAACCATGAGAGTTATTCACCTCCAGAACTGTGCTGCAATGTGTAAAAGTATCACACACACGATTTACAACAAGCGCCGAGAATCGCATTTTCCACATCGATTTATGTCATCATTGTGGTGTCCCTCTCTCTCGTCTCTCGTCATCCTGCCGGAATAATAACCGCGAGGAATGTACAATTGGTATATATTACGCGACGTCTCGTTATTTTATCCTTTTTATTCGCTCTGTTTTATAATTATCTGTGACACATGTTGAAAAACAAATATTTTAACGTATACTTTTTTTTCCCATCCTGTGCACTTCTGTATAGGATGTGTATAACTATGGTAAATCTTTCACATGGGAAACAACAGCCTAACCATCCATTGTTGGAATGGCCGTTAACAAAAATGATAGCACAGACACGCACATCTTTCGCCGCCAGGGCGAGTGAATCAGACAACAAATAAAACCAAAAAAAAAAAAAAAGAACAACATCACATCAAGTCAAAGGCATCTCATTGTGAATGTCCTTTTTATTTCCCCCATAAGCAGAGAATCGTTGAAACATTTTAAATACAAATATATACGCGCGCCGCCATACGACAAAACTTTACGTAAAATCGCGATATATTTTTAAAAAAAACGCCTGTCGTCCTATCAGCATTTTGATGGCATTCCGATGCTTATCGGAATGAAACTAAATAAAAGCCCAACAAAATTTTCATATCACGCCAATACAAAAGTTTCTTAAAAGATGAGTGAAAACCGAATTCCCAACCGAACCCGTCTATGGTGGATAAATTTTGCTTTTTGGGGGAGACTTTGCCCGAAGAGGTGGACCTGCGCATACAGTGATTTAAAAGGGGAGCAATGTGGTACAAGAGATTCTCTTAGAATATGTAATGTTGTAATTGTAAGTAGACAATAATTTGTCGTCGGCGCCGCGATGCGGCGCGCGTGTCAGTCGACCTGGAGTGCAAAAATATGTGGATTCGGTTACAACATCCTGTGCTTTGCCAACCTTTTAAGTGGCTCTTAAATTTTCAAAAGCCTACACCACTTCTCTGTCCGTTTACGGTCAATAACCTCTGAAGCATTTTATGCATTTTAATTTTATATCTGACTGAGGAGTAGCAGGAAAGAGTGCATCGCTGATGTGCATGACAAAACGAAAAATAGAAATAAAAAAAGATTGGAGAAAAAGTAATTTGGAATTAATCCCAAAATCGAGATAAGTCGTATTTAAGCTATACAATTGGGCTAATCTATAAATTGACTGCTTATTACATATTCGATGATAGAAATGAACGAATGTTTTTCAATTCCATGCGATTATTTTTTTAATTTTAATTTTATTGTGTAATAAGTCATATAGGTAGGTTAATTGTTCTGAACTAAGCTAATTCCACTTTTGAACCTTTTTTTTGCTTTTTTTTTTAAGTGAAAGGTATTGAGATGGGGATTGGAATTGAAATTGGAGACTTTTGGTAAATATATTTATTGTTTTTAATACAGGACTTCAGAAATCTTGGTTTAATCTTCGGCAAGAATGTATAATGTCACTTCGCAGGCTTTATAATTTACCTTAGTTGACATTTATGACTCAACTTTAATTTATCAATGATTTTAAAGGCATTTTGTGAATTTTAAAAGTTCATAGATTTATTTTCGAATGTTCCCACTTTTGATTCGTGATTTTTTTTATTTCGTAGATTCGCAGATTTATGTTTCTAAGAATTTTGGAGACTTCTTGTGCATTTTATTTTTTTGAGTAATATTTTGAGAGACAGAGAATCTCCTTGAATAGGAAGTGATTAAGTTCAATCTTCTAGACGAAAATGATTTCCCTGTAACTTTATAATTTTGAAGATATAACTGAAAGTCAATATTAATCACTATAAGTATTTGGAGACTTTTTGCTTTTAGGATCTTTCTTAATACATAATAATTTTTGATTTAAAAATTAAGTTTGAGGGTAGGTATATATATTTCCTGATGATCCCACATTTTTGTGGAAACATTTTAAATCTTCAAAACTGGCTCCATTTTTTTAGCGTTTCTGACTGTCGGACTGTTGAGAGCCCCAGTCTAGGCAACATTCTTTTCTATATTCCCTCAACTGAACGCCACCCCTGGGATTTAATGAGATAATCAAAACCTTATTTCTCAGTCCACTGTGCCAACAAAAATCTATCCTATCCTTCTTTTCCTTCTAACATTGCCTAATTTATAAGACCCTAGGTCTTACTGGCAAATATATGTTTTTTTTTTTTTATAATATATTTATAGTTCCGTTGAAAAGTTATTTAACCATTTAAATTATTTTCTTTTATACTATTTTTCCTTCAGTGTATTTTTATCGTAAATACAAAAATTAATACAGTTGTTATAGACAAAGTAAGCAAGCAAACCAGTATCTACGTAAAAAAATAAATTCAGTCCCGTGTTTTTTCGAAACACCAGGTTCTATATTTAATTTTTTACTAGGCAGGTACTCCTTTGCTGATGAAGTATTATGGAGGAATTACGAAGTCTACAAAGATTAATGGTAATGGTTCTGAAGTATCACATTTTTCTAACATAGAATTAGTTACCTGCACAAGTATTTTACTTCAAAAAGTTACTTACTTGTAACATGCAAAACAGCCTTCTAATATATGTCTCTTATATGTATATGCTTTTTAAGGGACCAAATCAAGCCTGAACCTTTTTTAAAGCTTTCACTGAGCAGCTCTTTCTCTTTGCTTAAATTGCTATAAATTCAATTTCACTCAATAACCTGTTGTTATTAAATTCCTCAAGAATCATTAACTTAATCTTCTTCTCTTCGGAAGCAAATGTGAAACCTTTTTAACTCTCTTCACTGCAAATCCACCACACATCTGAAAAATCTTATATTCCATACTTTTCTACTCAAGAGTATGCTATCTCTCCTTCCAATTCACAACTCAAAAAACAAACTTTACCCAAAATTTATAAGGACTACTTTTTCTATCAGAAATGATAAAAAATATTATTATCATAGCTTAAAGAAGCTCCAAGAGAGAGACGATGAAAGAGAAAATGAGAGAAAAACCTAAAATTCCCCACAGGATACTCTAAAATACTCGCATCGTATAGCTTTTTGTATATGTCTATGATTTTAGTCTCACGTATCCCTTGTACCCACAATTCTGTGTTTTGAATTATTTTTTTTTTATTAGGTCTTGTTGTTTTTGCTTTTGGTCTTCTTCACTACTCGCACATTTTATATTTTTTCTCACCAAAAAGGTATGCAATCCGCTCAGCTTTTTGGGACAAGTTAGTACATTTTCGGGATTTGCCAGGATGTAAAGGACTAAAGAAAATGGCACGGACTTTTTTTTCTCGCCTTACATTCTGATGTATATATTTATGTAGATATATAAATATAAATAATCTTATACAACTACTCTGCATCGCGATACACGCGAATTAAAAAAAAAAAAACGAAGTAAATAATTAGTGTTGCATATTTCCGGGATTTACACATTATACATATATTACGGGTCGGTGAAATATTTCGGGTTTTGCAGAGGTTTTAATTGAAAATTAATTGACGATCTTTTTTCGTTCGTTTTGTTTGTTTGTTTTTTTTTTTTTCAAAAGGGGATTTAAATATTTTTACACAACAAGGTCCCGAAATCCCCCCCTTTGGAATCGGTATCGATGTCTTTGTTTTGTAAGCGTCTCGTTTTTTTATGGATTCGCGTCGTTTTAATTTACCATCACTCTTCTGGATAAAGCCGTGATATATAAAAAAAATGTTAAAATTAATAAAAATCATAAAAAATGTGAAAAATTCCTTAAATAAAAAAAATTAAATGGTAAAAGATAAATATAATTTAAAAAAATTTCAAGTGAATCAAAGTGCTTGTGGCTATTATATTATATTAATTGGAATATCATTTCCCATCTCCCGGAATAACCATAAATAAAAAAATTAAATATTAAAAAATAAATCTTATATCAATATTTTTTTTTTAATAAAAAAATCAAAAAAGTACGCATATCCTCTTTTTGTCGGTAAAATACCTCACCTTTTTTTGTTTCTTTTTTCGTCATAAGGGATTTTCATCACTGAACTCTCGTCCTGGCTAAGAGTTTTTTTTTACATTTTACATTGAGCTGATATATTTATTTTTTTAGTGAACAAAAAAAAAACAAATATTTTGTAACACATTCTCCGCTATGATGCGATGTTGTCGCCAGCCAGTATGATAGGTCATGCACACTGGCTCAAAAGCGAACATAAGGCTAAAGCTTATCACATACTTAAAATGAAAAAAAAAGGATTAATTTCTTGCACATTTTTAAAAAGGATTAGCAAATTTATAGGCAGCTTATTGTTGTAAATAAAAAATACTGTGTGATATTTTTTTGAATTTTTAATTTGTTTTTGTCGATATCCTGCTTTAAACAATCACTCGTAAAAATTCGAGATTTTCATAGAAAACAAAAATATTTAATTATAAAATGATAAATTCGAATACGCAAATAGGTTAGCCTACATAAACTAACAAAAAAAAAATAGTAGCAATAATGATGTGGCATAAGATAAAACAAGCTATACACTACACATCACGTACCTAAGCAATTATAACAATGTTTCTAAAGTCGAGGCCGTAAAATTATTACATATCTTCCCGCGATAATAATTAGAGAAATTCACACATAAGTGGAAGTCCTTAACAATGTTGACTCTCTCTCCCTCTCTCTCTCACTTCTTCGCTTATAGTGTTGATATTGAAGTAGAATTAAGTGCTAAATCGTGTGAATCAAGGAAATAACTGTGTTACATCATGTGGGTTGGTAATCTTTTTGAGAGATCTTCTAACTATAATTCAAAGATAGTTTAAAATTCAAAAATATTGAAGAAGATTAAAATTGGATTTTTTCTAGTGTAGTAGTGCTTAGGGGGTTTTGGAACATTGTTTTTTTTTAATAGTTTTTTTTTTTTTTTTTAATACATAAGTAGTTTTGTTTTTTCTGCAACATTTTGAATTTCTTTTGCCTTAGATGTTTATTTATCAGCAATATCTATTCGTCATAAAGTTTTCCCTTAAATTTTATGACTCAAAAAATATAATGGATTGTGTCAAAAATAACACATTTTAGAAGCAATTTATGTACGTTTTTTTTTTTTTGTGTTGGTTTTACACCTTTTTTTTAAGGGGTGGGTTTGTTTGGATATAAGTATTCTGTACGTGACATTCTTTCAAGGTATCTTCATTTCAAAAAAAAACACCTCACAAAAGTACAAAAGTGCGAGACATGAGCTGAAAGCATAAATGGGTTGAAGCAGAAGAGGTGATAATGAGATTGCTGCTTTGGGGGAAATCCTTTTGGATCAAAAAAAAAGTTTGGCAATTGCCTTCTGATATTTACATGTGGTTTGAATATGTTTTTTTTTTTTCTTCAAGTGGTGTGAGGTTTTTCAAAGTGTTTTTTTCTTCGAGATAAGTCTCTTAACCACTATAAGGTGGTTGCGTTACTTTTTGAGAGTTCTTTGTTGTTGTTGTCGGATGAATAAGGTGTTTAATGTTTCGCATATTTTTTTGATTTTTATTGCGGTGAGAATTTGCTAGAACGTAGAAATAATTAGGTTTGGGGTTTGATGTGACATATTTATATGACTTGAATATCAAAAATATCATAAATATTTCAATAGTTTTTTTTTTTTATTTTATTTATTAATAGCAAAAGTTTCTAACAAAATTAGATTTTTTTAAGAAGGTAGGGATATTAAGTGGTTTTACATTGAAAAAGCTTTCAAATTATAAAATTTATTTATTTTTTTTTTCAAAGCAGCAATTATAAACGGCTATATTATATCTCGAATTAGGATATTGAGCCTTTAAAATTTTGAAAAAAATACAATTTTAATTTTTACCAATGATGTACCTATAGTTAAAGTCAAGTGAATTCAATTATTTAAAAAAAAAAATATATTTTTTTTGACGAAAATTGAGACGAATAATTTTTTATATTTCACCAATTTTAATCAGAAAAACAAGGAGCAGTCCCTGTTTCGATGTCTGCTTAGAGTTTCATTTCTTGTGACCAAGCAAGTGAAGTCGGACAATTACTTCAGTTAGTTCTAACAGTTTGAGTGGTGCTTATGGCACTTAAGAAAAAAATGTTATTTTTTTCAGAATCACTATCTCTTGCTAGGAAGGAAAAATTCTTAAAGAATATCACTTACCATGATAAATTGCATTCCGCCTTAACCTCTCGGATTCGGAATAAAATTGTAGGCCCTCTTAACAACACACTATTACAGAATAGGTTGAGAGTTGTTGTAATTGAATTGAGTAGGCCCTTGGTTTTTCACGAGCTGATTACAGCTTACCACAAAATTCCCTTTTTCGTCCTTGTAGACGTAATATTGAACAGCAGTCATAACAACCAAAATATACTTTGTTAAGCAAGCCCATGTTATGGATTCGGTGAAAAATCGAACTCGAGGTTGTTTTGATCAAACTTCACATTATGATGATAGGGAAGTCGAAAAAAGTAAGCCTCGCACTTCTGTCCCTCTGTTCGTTCAAGTACAGCATAAAGGATAAGTACATTTTTTTTAAAGCATGGTACCTATACTTAACGTTTTTAGGTTACCTCCCCGATACTTTTGTTTTTATTATTTTTTTTTTTTTAAGTACAATCAACGGGAATCTTAATTGTTTCAAAACTGTGCCCAAAAATTAAAAAAAATCAGTTAATTTAAAAAGATAAGTACCTTTACCTATCAATATAAAAAATCCGACAAATCCTTCTATAGAGAAACATTTATTTTGTGGTGTTTGATGCTTTTCCAGCGAATGACTTCATTGATGTTGATAGGGTAAAGTTGGGTGATATGACATCACGGGTGATATGACATCACGGGTGATATGGCACCACGGGTGATATTGCACCCTTTCAATATCTTAAACTTAATGACTTCTTTTTGAAACAAAAAAATATCAATCAGAATTACGTAAGCTCTTATTGTATCTGGTCAGAATCGCAGTAGCATTTAAAAATATTTAAAAATAGTTTTTTTTTGTGTTACTGAAATACGTGTAGCAACGAAAGTATTTGACGCCAGGTGTTCACACGAACAAAAAAATAGAACAGTTAACCGTGAACTGTGATTTCTGATTTATCTGTTTATTGGAAAAAACTAAGCAAACGTGTTTATTCGTGTTATTTGGAAAAGCCAGAAGTAATGTCAAAAGGCGGATATGGCACCTCGCAATCTCGGGATATATGGCACCGGTGCCATTTCCTCCGCTCCTACTGTTGTACCAAATTTTCATTAGAAAAGGGTGTTTTTAGAAAACCAAAATATCTCAAAAAGAGTACCAATGATGGCGACGATGTCAGTACATCATAGAACTAAAACATCTCTTTCTATGCCAAATAAGATAGACCTGAAGATTTCAGGGAGGGAATTTGTGTAGGCTATTGTGCTGTGACAACAACAACGGATGAGAGGTTTATGAGCATAATAGCCAATTTTTTGTGTCACGATTCTGGCACATCTTATTCAACAATACATACAACAAATATGGCCAGAACAACTATAAAATCAAGAGTGCCATATCACCCTGCGGCTGGTCCCATATTCGATTTTCTTGCATTGTTTTTTTTTTATAATGTTTTTTTGGTTTTGCAAAAAAAAAAAAACATATGAATTTATGTAATGTTCCTGCTTTTTCTTAAAGAATTGGTTTAAGAATAAAATAATTTTTGTTTTATATTAAAATTTCTTTTATTTTTCAAGTACATAATAAAGAAAAACTAAAATTGGTGCCATATCCCACGACCTTACCCTAAACATTTTTCTTAGAGAATCTCTCAAATTTGGCACCAAGCGCATTCAACATCTATTGAAAAATATTTCAGTACTTATCTACCATAACATTATGTTTAAAAAACCATTGAGGCAAATCATATTCTATCGCAAACGACTTCTACGATTTTGATCCTATTTAACATAAATTCTATTTAGTCTTAGTAGCCGTGGCGTGATGGTTAGTGCGATGGACTGTCATGTCGGAGGTCTAAGGTTCGATCCCCAGCCTCGCCACCTATTTATTTAAAAAGAAAAAACGGCTACTGCCTCTTGCGAGGAATTGACAAATCCTCCAAGAGTATCTCATGTCACAGTAAAGTGCCGCTCGTTAGCCGTTCGGATTCGGCAATAAACTGTAGGCCCCCTCCATTCCTGCAGACACGCACACAGGAATGGTTGAGAGTTGTAAGTCACTAGGCCCTAGTTCTTCATGAGCTGTTGTGCCATCAAATTTATTTTTTTTATAGAAAAATAAGCCACTCTTTTCAAAATATTAATTTTGATTTGAATTTAAAGGAGACTTATGTTTTGGAGATCTTCATTTATTAAAGTTTCAAACTCAGTGGATGACATAAATGAATTTGAATTTTATCAACACACATGTGCTTTGAAACTTTAACTTAAATTTGTCTAAACCTCTGATTTCTTAATGTTTTTTTTTTTTAGATAGAAAATAGGAACTCATGAGCGATGACCATGAGAAACGTAAGTTTAAACGGCAGAATACACGCGTTTAACCTATGCCAATTACAAATTTAACGTATACCTACTGTGAAATTGAATTAATTGTTGAACTCAAGTTTAAACTAAAGACAGCGTTTTTACATACAGTGTAAAATTGACGATAAGAAGTTCTTTCTAATATGCATATAAACCTAACGTAACGGTTCAAATGTGGAACTTTGTGATAGTGCGTATTTTATTCTTCTGCTCTCTTTCCTAAGCTTTCTACTTAGGCCAGAACTGTTGCGTTATTTGCATTTCCAACTTTACTACAACCAGTCTTGTTTTTTTAACAATTTTTAAAAATTGGAAGAAAATAAATTAGTCTGCATGATATACATATACCTAACATAGCAAACATTTTGTTTAATATGCGAAAAAAAATAGGTAAAAAATTAAATAAAAATTTGGTGGCACAACGGCTCATAAAGAACCAGGGCCTAGTGGCTTACAACTCTCAACCATTCCTGTGTGCGTGTCTGCAGGAATCGAAGGAACCTACAGTTTATTGCCGAATCCAAACGACTAAGGTGAGCGGCACTTTTCTATGACAAGAGATACTCTTGGAGGATTTGTCAATTATTCGCAAGAGGTAGTATAGCCCGGAAAAATACTTAAGGTGGAAGCGGCTGGTATTGAACGCAGACCTCTGGCGTGACAGTCCATCGTACTAACCATTACGCCACGGGCTACTGTAAATAAACTAGCAAATGCTGAAAAAAAAACAAAAATCTTCTAAAAGCTGCTAAGTTTTATTTCAGGATTGTTCAATAAAAGTTCAGAGTTATTGCTCCAACTGTTAAGATTTTTCTGAGTGATGACAAGATAAGCTAGTTTTAGCTTCTTTACAACTTAGATGTACTACTTTGCGTAACAGCCAAGTTTTGAAACCTTATACAATGTGCATTATACCTACTTCACTTTGAATACCAAGTAAAAATATCTACGCACTTGCTTAAATTGATTTAAGTTTCTATAACATTGAAATAAATGTTAATTCAGGTTCATGTGTCTTTAGAATACTTTAGAATATCCCCATCATTTGATAATGAACAGTTTCTCGCCTAACACCAAGAATTTTTGTATTTAAGACAGAAAAAGGAACAAAAAAAGACAAAAATACAAATTGCATAAAATTCAATTAGGGAAATCTCAATTTTAAGCTTGCCTCTCTATAGTGTATATTTTTTTTGTTTTTGTTAATTCTCTTCTTATAGTGAATATATAAATGTAGTATAGAATAAGACTCGTTCTTTTTTTCTCTCCTTGCGCAATCATCTCGCTTGCAGGTTTAATTTAAAGACCTTTAGAAAGATTTATTTTTTTTTCTATTTTTGTTTTTGTTTTTTTTTCTCTACCTACTTCAACCACTGCATTGAAGTGTTGTTACATAATAGCAGTTAAAAATCTCTGAAATACCTACCGAGATTTCAATAGGAATACCTATATATGTAATGTATAAGTAGGTATGTATGTATATTTCCAGCCTCAGCCAGGTGCGACGACAGCAATGTAAGAGAAGATACGATAATATTGATTTTTTTTCGTCCTCATTCTTAAGCATCTTGCAAAATTTAACTCTAGAAACTTCGTGTGGCTGTGTGTGTGTATGTGTGCACTCTAAGATTTTTTACGAGTCCTTTTAAGCCCCCTAACGTGCACATTTTGGATTATGCAAATAGTTTTTTTTTCCCGCACTTCACCGGAGTTGAGCTGAGCCCCTTAATAGTGTGAGAGATCTATTCTCTCGTCTGTGGTGCACCCATCATAGTTTGTTAAATTGTAAGAGATACCCTCAGGAGGACGAGCAATGTCGTCGTTCTTGACAAACATTAAAGAAAAAAAAAATTGAAAGAAGGAAGGATATGTGCATCCTCGGAATCGGAAAATAGGCAAGTGCGTATATTTTCTTTCGTTAAGTTTTCTTTAACGGCAACAACAATGAAGACGATGACGACGACGATGTTTCACAGCGGCTACGGTAAGATACTTTCAAGTTGTGGTCTTTTGATGAAGAACTTACCCCCGCGGCAGGCTTAAAATTTTGTTGTGTGTCCTCGTCGTAAACAGGAAGAAAGGTAGACTGCAATATTTTCTTTTCTTACCTTTCTTCTGCATCATAAGTGCACAAATTTTGAAACATTCAATCTTAAGTGAATATTTTTTTTTTACCACCCGCAACCAACTTTATTGTTTTATCTTCAAAAAATTAACCTCGCTCTGGCACTAATATGTATGTTCGAAAAAAATTTTTGATTCTCCAAGAGGCAAAGTAGCACAAATTTATTTAAAATGTAGGCATAAGGGTGCCAGAAACTTTTCGTACTTACGTATTTTGTGTGTGGTGGGTTTTCTCAGTTTTACCCTGCGGCTATATGAATAAAACTATCTTCAGCTAGTGGCGGAGGATACATTGTGGGTTTTTGGAAAGTTTTCATATAAATTTGTTTGTATAGAAAAGTTTCCTTTGTATTACAACAATAATAAAATGGTATAAAGATCCTGATGGGCTTTAAGAGTTTGTCTAATTTTTTAATTTTTTGTTGTTGTGTTCTTTATTAAGAAAACTATAATATCAAGATTTTTTGTCTTCCATGCTTCTATCTAAACTCTTAAAACCAAAATTCAAAATTTTTAAGAGAAATCCATTCAGCCATTTGGAAAATTCCCTTTTCTTTCAACAAAACTTTTCTTGTTTCCCACATTATTATTTGCCCACAGAAAGGGAAAGTCTATTACAATTGTTTGAGCAAAAATAATTCTTTTTTGATTTATCGTGAGCATCTCTACAAATATTGTTTAATTTCCCAGGATATTTTAGTCGCAATAAACTTTCGGGCATCATTCACGTTCCCAATTTTGGGAAAGAAAATGGAAATTTTTATTCGCGTAACCACCATTGTATAACAATCAATTATTTTTTTTTTGTTTTAATCTTGCATCACAAAATGACTAGGTTTTCGCATTATTCCTTTTAAAGTTCCAAATTCAAAGAGAATGGATTTTTCCTACGATCCCCAGCACTGATTCATTGTTATACGTTTCGCCTAATTTCTGAAGAAGTCTTTTAAATAAAAAAAAACGTTAATGTGAATCTAGACAATTAATTGAAAACAAAACTAGAGATATTTTTTTGCTTGTCTTTTTTGTGGAAAGAAGGACGAAAGGTTGTTCTTCAGCATTTGTTAATATGTTCTCTATTTCTTAGGTCCTAGATGTAGGCCACTTATTGTTGTATTAGGAAAATATGAGGGAAGGTAATTTTGTAGGATGCGGTTAACCATAACCGCATCCTACAAAAAAATTATATCTTTCCGTTATAAGAACCGTTTGGAATATTTTCCCGTAAAAAAAAACTTATTTTCCCAACATAAATCCCATCATGAACCAGCCTAATATTTTCCCGCCATTTTAGTGGGAAAAAAACTCACTTTCAATAAAATTAATTTTTGCTTCTCATAAGCGAGCAAAAGTTTTGGTACCATGTATTATTTTTTTTTTTTTAGGTACCTACTTATTTTTTTTTAATTCAAAAGCTCATAATGAATAAAATCCTTGCCGCCTGGAAAATCAGTTTAGTTTTCGTACAAGGCACCAGCAAAGCAGGTACTTTAAAAGTCAATCAGGCCAGGCCCTCGCCAGTTATTACCATTCCACCTCGAGAGAAAACAAAAATTGGTTTAATTTAGATTCGATACTGGAACTTTCAGCTAACTAGTCGAATACGCCAACCACTGCACGGGCTACTTTGAAATACAGGCGTAAAATGATAAAAAATGATCAACTTTAAACTTAAAAGAGGTATTTCTGATGGGATAGCAAAACATCCCTAATAATTTTTTAGGCAAGGGCCTAATGAGTATTTGCCAAGTTTTTCTATACAGATTTTTTCCTGATAAAAATTTTCAGGGCGTTCGGTAAACTTGGCAAAACTTAACATTTCTTTATATTAATAAAAAAAATTTTAAATTAAATCATAAAAATTGAAGTTTTGTTGCCATAATAACAAAAAAAAAAAACTTTAACTCAAAAAATTCAAAAGCTTTTGGGGAAAGTTGCAAGTTTTGGTTGAAATCTTTTTGAAAAAAAAAAAATTACTGACATTTTGTCATTCATGTGCAAAAAAAAATTGATTCCTTCCAATGGATCTTGCATAGTGGTAGTAGTACATCAGGACAACATTTACTATTGAATGAAAGTGTATACTGTAATGCCTCATTTTCATGAGTGACAAAATGTCATTTGGTAGTTTGTCATAAAACAGAATTATGACCAACATTTTAATAAAAGGAGGACATTTTAAAGTAAGGAAGGACGGGAGGACAAATAGTTGAAAAGGAGGACTATCCTCTCAAATGGAGGACAGTTGGGTACTATCAAGCAAATACGCCAAGTAAATCCTTCCAACACTGAGGTGTGATGTCTTTCCCAAAGTTCAAATATACCGACTTCCATAACATCATAATTTGAGCTCAAAAATAGCATACCTACTATTTGATCCATGTATGATGTTTTATTTTCAGTTTTTTTTTTATCCTTGTTAACCCAGCAGAACTCCACTCGATTCACTACTTTTTTTTTTAGATTGACCCAATCGTTCCTTTCTCTGCCAGCCAACCCAAAATTAACCCTTTATTCTCTCATCTTCGGTTCATCTTCATAACAACATAAAAGAACTTAGTCCTGTTGTGTGATAAAAATCTTTTCCTTTATTACATCTTTTCCTTTTCCCTTTAAAAAAAATCATCTGATATCCGCAAGAATACATACATATCAGTAATAGCATACTGAATGATGAATCCAAATAAAAAGGATTCGTTTACGGTATTCCCTTGCTTCTGAAAGTTTTATCAAACCTCAAGGGTTTTTTAGTTTTTAGTATTTTTTCCATGTTTCCCAAAGAAAAAGAATGAGTGTATTTTCTTACTTAATGCAGCGTAAAGATCTAAATGTACTGACACTAGGACGAAGGAAAATACTTTGGTATATACTCCACCATCCATTCCACCAAAAAAAAAAAAAAACCGACGACAAAACGCAATGAATGTAAACGAAGCAACGCAAAAGTGAACTCTCCCTCCCCAAAAACAGGAGGACCATTTTCTATTTGCACAATTGAAAAATCCAATTGATTGACAAATATCCACAAAAAAATATTGCTAGTAAAAGCAGTTTAGTTTTGCTTTTTTTTCGTCCTTGATGTTTTTTTTTTTGTTCTTCCCACTGTATTGTTTGATCCTTGCGAGGCTTATAGAACGAACTGACAAATGTTCGTATATATGTGGTTTAATAGTCTCCTTCTTTGGCTATATAGGATACAACTGAAATGTCCTTTGGCTGAATATCTATCCATACATATTAAGCAGGTCCTTACATCGATTTTCTTAACACTTTTCCCATAGTAGGTATGTGAAAAGTACGAAGTGAGATGTCAATAGCAAGGACATGCGGTGAGAAAACCAATTTCTACTTTAAAGAATTATTTTTCATTGTTGATATTATTTTCGTGTGTTTGTGTATATAAAGGCACCTACTTACTATACATATATTTGTGTTTACAATTTCGATTGTCGTCGTCGTCCTCGCACTAAAAATGGAAGGATATCCTCTTAGTTTTCCTTTTGCCTTTATTTCCTCTCTTTGTCGTTTGAGAATTGATATTTGTAGGGTTTTTGATGGTTAGTTAGAAAGTAAAGTGCCCAAATATTTTTCCATTCATTGCTATTGTATGATGTCCTTTCTCTTTTTCTGGCTTTGCATTTGCTTGTACATACTTACATACATACCTACATACATATATATAAATTGTGATGGGATTGAAATTGAAAAAAGGTCGAAAAAGTGATTTGGACGAAATTGAGTGAACCCTTTTGGAATAAAGCTGATGGTTTCATTCTTATTTTAAATAGGTCTGTGTATTTTTGAGTGTTTGTGTGTATAGGTACCTTTTAAAGATTTTTATCACTTTTGATTTCCAATGAATACTTTTTTGTTTGTATTTTATTCTAGTTATTTTACCTATACCTACATAGGTCTAAAGAATAAGGAGAGTGAGAGAGAGAGAGACAAAGTGAATTGACTTAAAATTTTAGTGCTCTCTTGGGTAAAAGGGTTAAAACGGTTTGGAACTTTGGTTTTTATTGATTTACACGAGAAAGGACGATTTTAGTTAATAAAATAAAATATTTTATTACAATCGATCAGAAAGGAAAGCTCTTTCGATTCAAGTTTATATTCATTATTGGTTTTAACTTTACGATATAACGGTTTAAAGTTAAAGAGAATAGGAAATTTTGAAGTTATGTTTTTGAAGAACTGATTAGCATATTTTATGTATTTGGGTGTGGCTTTGTTTTTATATTTTTTTTTTGAAATTTCTACTTAAACTACAAACAAAAAAAAAAACAGTTGAATTTATTTCCAAGAATATTTGAATTTATAGAGAACCCATGCAGTAAAGTTTTTAAGAGTTGTATAGAGAAATAGCCTCAATTACATATCCATAGTCGCTTTATGGGCATTAAATCTCAATATGTACCTTTACCAAATTTGTATGCTATTTAAAGATAAAGAAATAACATAACATTCAAGTAAGGTTGGTGTTGATTTTTTTTTTACATATTACATACCATTTACAGCTTTAGGGTTGCTGTACAAAAGCAAATTTCTGAAAAATTGTAGTATAAATATTTCAACTCCGATTGAGGGTTTCGACGTTTCTACATTACAAATATTCAAAATGTTGAAGAAAAAAAAAAAAACCTAGGAAATTAGCTGGTACCATAGTTATGTTAACATCTTCTGTAATAATTATTTTTCTTTTCATAAAAGTTAAGATCATTGCATTGTGGAATGTTGGGGAGAAGGTTAGGTTAGGTAGAAGTGGCTATCGGTGAAGACACACTTAGGCCAAATTTGATATGACTTCTTTTATCGCTAAAATTTCCGCCTGGAACACGCTACAATGATTAGGAGGGCGAAATGAGAGACACAATTTTAGTCTGTCTGAGTACACGCCTCCACCAACCCGTCATCGGTTTTTGATCCATCAGTTTGAAAATGAACCGATTCATCTTTCAAGAAAGTCTCATCATCCCAGGTAGATCTGGATGGGATGGTAATTTGATATTTTTTGTCAAAATTTAATTGGGAGATCGTGTAGTCGATGTTACTTGAAAAAGAGCTGAATGAGTTCAGAATTACGGAGTGGCCAATCTCATTGTTGATCCACTGTGCGGAGGAATTAAGACGAAAGGCGGTTTTTGCGGCTGATTGTTTGCTGAATATATCGAGGGGTATCAGATGGAAGAGAATGTCTAATGCAGCTCTTGGAGTAGAACGAAGTGCTCCACTTACGCCTAGACAGGCTGATCGTTGGACCTTGCTAAGTTTGTCGCGATTCATCGCTATGTCCAGAGCGGTCCACCATACTGTTACTCCATTAGTTAGGATCGGTCTTATTACCGAAGTGTATAGCCAATGAGTGATTCGAGGTTGAAGACCCCATTTATTCCCTATGGCATTTTTGCAGGAGAAGAGAGCAACAATGGCTTTTTTGAGTCTTTCTTGTATATTAGGTTTCCAGCTTAACTTCCTATCCAAAACCCCAGACATCAGTTTTTACCTGTTGCTCGACGTCGTTGTAGAGATTTGTCTTTAATTTCTGACGAATAGCAAGCTTGACACCGAGCTGCCTAGAAGGGCAAGGGATTGTTGGTTGAAGCCACAGAAGAATAAAAAAATAAAAATAAAAATCTAACAAAAGATTGTAAAAAGAAGTTTACCTAGTTTAAAAAGTTTACGATCAGGAGACGCATACGATCAGTTCCAGTGGCCTTCTTCCTCTAAGCCGTATAAACGCGACTTGGCGGCTGTGTATCCACATTGGGAGCACTTCGACTTAATGGTACGGTACAATCTGTGTCCGAACCGAATGGCACAAAGGCTAATACGCCACAGATGTCAGTGTAAGCAAATTTCTGGACAGACACAACGCTTGAAGCATTATAACAAAAGTTTTTGACTTATGATTTGTATTCAATTACTTCAAGTACGTTATTCAAGGGATTGCATGGTAACTGCTCGCCATGTTTTAGACCTTTGTTTACTTCAAAGTCCCAAACAAGAACTTTCCATGTTTTTCTAGCACAAGCAGGCGAGTTTACGACAAATGCCAACATTAGACATAGATCTACAAAACTAGTTTTTTAACGATCTAAAATTCCAAAGTTTTTACCGAAATCAGTCAGAATGTAATTTTTGGAAGGATTTGATAAGGTCATTGGAAAAGGGTCTTGCGAATTCATACAATATGTCGAAAATGTATGTTTTTAGTTTATTTTCTTAGTTATAACCTATCAATTCAGACTTCAGAGCATTTCAAATCTTAGGAAATAAAAGAGAAACGATAACCTGAAATTCAGATGGTCTGTCGCTGTAGTAGATTCTCGAATATGAACATAATACAATATGATCCTCTGTGTTTGAATCTAATGCTTGTTTGATAATATTTCAAAATAAAAATTCTTTCTTTTCGATTTTTGCGTTGATGTACTTGAGAGACATTTCTTAACTTTCCTTAAAGTTTTACGCAGAATTTTTGTATTAACTTATTTGTTTCCAAATTCATTTCAACTTGAAGTCCACCTGTTAAGGAATTGTTACTGTCTTCCTTTTCATTTAAATAGAAAATTTAAAATCTATCCTTTTGAGTTATTTTAATTTAAAATTCTCAACAAATACATTTCACAAATAACTTTCAACAATATTTCCACTTGGAAAATGGAGAGAAGGAAAATCTCGTCCATAATTTACTTATATTGTATAAGTAGATCTCTTAAGTGGAAAAATAAACATTTTTTTTGTTTATTTAAGTGAACAGAAGGTATTTTGAATCGACAATTTTTACAACAAAATCACAGTATGCTTATTTTCTAATTGCATATTTATGCTACAAGTGCATTCTAAAGCTGCCAGTCAAATGAAGAAAAATCTCCTTCGCATCACAACAACAAAATAAGTATAAGTTTATATGAAGATTCAAAAGTTGTTCTTCATAGCTGATTTGAATGGGGGAACGAATGAAAATGGCATTTTTTGAAAAACTGTGAAAGTATTTTCATGGAAAACATTTTCAAAAGAATTAAATTTATAGAAAATAAGAAAACAACAAAATAACCACAACAACACAAAGAAGAAAGTATGAAAAAGTGCTTCCAGAATAATAGTTGAAAAGTTTCGCCTTTCAAAATTTAATGATAAAATCCTTACATCGGTTGCTTTTCTCCCCCACTCCTCATAGACATAAGGAAAGACGAAAAACATTAAAATAATTAGAGAAAAGGAATGAATGCAGTGAAAGAAAAAAATTATATATGTATAAAAAAAATAAGGACAATTTTCTTCACAAATGAAGACACGACACTACATACCAACTCTGATGATGGTGATGTGCTGCACATTGTCGTTCTCATTATCATCGTCATCGATAACACAAAATGCAATCAAGTTAATTGCAATCGATCTGTGCACTGAGCTATTTTTCTTGCATTTTATTTTTTTTTCTTTACTTATTCCCATTTGAAAATTATAATTGTTCGTGCCGTGTGCAATAGGTCTGAAGGAATTGTCTCAGAGAAAAAAATAAGTGGATAAAGGACACGAAGGGAGACAGAGAAAGCGAGAAAGAAGTTTTCTTTTTGTTTGAATTAAGTTAAAAGGATTTTCATCCACATGGCAGGAAGAAAAAAAATGTCTCTCTTCATTTGACTTGTCATTTAACATTTTAATTGATTTTAAGTTATTTGATATCCTTTCAAGAAGTCATCGATTACAAATTGTTATCAGAAGTGGGATGTAAATTTTATTAGTGAATTTGGTCAAAGAATTAGGTTATGTGGCAATGTTGAGATAATGCACATTTTTCGTAATGTTTCAAGGACACAATTTTGTGTCAAATTTCATATTAAATGAATTTGTAATAAAAATCAATGAACCTAACCTGACTTTTAGGAGTTGTAGAAAGCCCTGGAGAAACAGACTAACAAACTGAGCAATGAGCATGCTTCAAAAAATCTGTTTTTAGGTAGTTAGCTTGACTTGATGTCTCAAACTTTGTTCATGGAAAGCAGGTGACATTTAGCTTTTTTAATCACCCAAAATGGAGTATGTGTAATGCGTGATTGAAATAAAACTTTGACTTTTATAAGATATTTACGATTAAATTAATAAAAAAAAATATGTGAATGACTGAACTTGAGGCGCAGTTATGTTAACATACGAAAAGCGGTTAACCTGCTTTTCTTCCATACGAATACTTAATAATTTCATCCTAAAAAAAAAATCTTTCTTAACCACTAGTCACGCTCTAAAAAATTATAGTTCAAAAAATCAAAGACACGAATTTATTTGAGCTTGCGGCTATTCTTGATATTTTTTACAAACGATGAACAATAGCTGAAGTGGTGATTGGTATTTAAGGAAAAGGTCACGGTGCTGTGTAATTCTCTACCGAATCTTGTTTATTGTATTGTTGTTTAAATTATTGATAAGATTATAAAAATAAATACGACAACAGCTCGCGAAAAATCAGGGTCTAGTGACTTAGAACTCTTAACCCTCATGCTTACGTGTTGTAGGGCAGGAATGGAGGGGGTTTAAACAATTTTTTGCCGAAACCGAACGGCTAAGAAGAGAGTCACTTTTTCATGACAAGAGATACTCTTTGAAGATTTGATAGTTCATCGCAAGTATCAGTACTTTCTTTCGAACCGTTCTTTACATGTTGTATTGGACGGATTCAAGTCTGAAACCTACAACATAAATGCTGGTGTTCCTCAGGGCTCCGTTTTGTCCCCGACCCTCTTTCTCGTTTTTATTAATTATTTGCTGTCTGTAACTTCTAATCTAATAAATTGTTTCGCTGAAGATAGTATTCTTAGCTTTTCATATTCGTTTCCAGACTCGCATCATTAAATTCTGATTTATACAGCATTATACAATGGGGAATAAAAAACCGAGTAGAATTTAATGCTTCGAAAACTCAATGCTGTCTTCTATCGGTAAAGTGAGACTTACCCCCCTTGCCACTGTGAGTGGCACTTGCATCGAAGAAACCAAACAACTTGCGATCCTTGGGATGTGCATCATAAACCACCGCTTGTGCAACGAGCACATACTCGACGTTGCCAAAAGTTCCGCAAGATGTTTTTACTTAGGAGATGCAAGAAATTTTTTCCCTTTCTGATCTTGCTATTATCTGTAAAAATTATATACGTCCAAAGCTTGGGTATAACTCCCATCTTTGGGCTGGTGCTCCAGCAACTTATATAAGCCTCTTGGACAGTATTTAAAGACGAGCCCTCAAGTTGATTGGAGATAGGAACACTATAGATTCATTTACATCCCTCGAACATCTTCGTAACGTTTCTTGTCTCTCTCTTTTATAGTTATTTTTATGGTCAGTGCTCTAGTGAAATAGCCAGTTGCTTTCTCCCCCTTAAAAAATTCCACCGTAATACTCGCGCTTCTAGGAACCCTTGAGCCCGATTTCGGGTGTACTGTCAAATACAGGGATTCGTTCTTTAGCCGTACTACACGAACGTGGAAAGCTCTTCTTTCCCTTTCATTTTGATATTCAGAAATTCAAGACCAATGTACACCGATATCTCCTTTTAAATCCCACCCCCCTTACCTAATTAATGCTCGCACTGTGTCGCTGACATATTAGGGTACCGAAACTCAGGGCCGGACCAACCATATGTGCAAATGCACAGGGCGCAAAGTTCTGGGGACGCATAACAAGGAGGAAGAAAATTTAAAATAAATTGTATCTTGTGTTTCCATTTTTCCGATATGGACAAAAAAAAGTCTACATCTTGAGTAATGTGGAAAAGGCTTATGCATGTGTATCAGCGTATATATGTATGTATGTGTGTAAATATAAAAGGGGGCGCTTTATACAAATATTGCACAGGGCGCTAGTTTGGCTTGGGCCGGCCCTGCCGAAACCTCTTGAGTGCGGGTGAAAAGTATCAGTACCCCTGTAAAAACATTCGTACCTACTACTGGATCCCCCATGATTTGCAGTGTTGAGCTCTCTTTTTACCCATTTATCGTGAAAAGAAAAAAAGACTCACTGTGAATCCAGTATTGCGAATTCTGTGTCGGCATGAATTCCTGTAATTCTCAGTTGGACTCTTCTATTCAGTGTCGTTATAATAGACACCTCTCTTTTGAAAAACGTTAATTCTGTACTGAACATGTTAGTTGAACAGAGTACATTAGTTGCTTTTTATTAATGGCCTTATTGTTAGTTTCGACCTAACAACTCCCACGCCCACCCAGAAAATTTTGTCGCCTATTTTGAGTTTCACATGAAAATGTTTAATTTTCCGAAAATGTCCACCTCTTTCTCATCATGATGTTAGAATGTCGAAGAGTCAAAATAGATCGGTTGTAAGTGTCCAATTTTAAAACCGTCCATTACATATCCTATACTTCAAAGTCAAAATTCAATTTTGTCAAAATTATCGAATTCTAGTTACTGTTGTGAAGAATTTGTGAAAAAACTTTCTTTAAAGCTTTTCAAAACATTCCAGTAAGTTTTTTTTTTTAAATATAAATTTTACTAATAAAAAATAGTAAATCCATATTCATTGAAAATGGAATTGTTATACCATTAATCTATTGTGTCATAGATAACATCCTGGAACTTAATAGGTTCCATAATGTGCTAAAGTATTTTCGTTAAAATAGTGTCAACTCTTAAACCTTTAAAATCACAAAGCTTTCAATGGATTCTATCAGTTATAAAATTGTTTAAGAAAAAGCTTGGGTCCAAGGTGCCTCCCCTGAGGCAACCCATCTCTTAATTAAATGCTATCTCATTTCAGTGATGATGTGTAAATACATCTCTTCATTGATTAATAGAATTCGCCCTTAGTTGTAAATTGTAATTACTTTCACCCATTTCCACAAATAGATTTTCTGTCTTTTACCCTGAAAGATGTTACTCAAAAAGATAACACAAGCAACTTTTCTATACAGTGTCTGCTATCGAAACATATCATACAATCTAAGTATTGCTCTTGCTTTTCTTTGATGTAGAAAAGAAAAAAACTATAAACTTTAGTGAAGAGCTAAAACAAAATCCATCTTCTAACTTAATTGCATTTTGAATCATCCCCGTCTCCATTTATATTATTTTATATACTCGTATACATAGGTGTCGTTTTACTTTTTTCATTTTACTTGCTGTTCAAGCAGATTTTCCACCCATTAAACGCAAGCGTGTGACACTTTATTGAAATTAAAATCCTTCAACTCTGTATCCGATCTTAATTTCTCGCACCCTTACTCTCGCTCTTCAAGCTGCTCAAGTATCCATCTAATCCCTGCACTTAACACGACAAAACAATAGGACAACACAAGAGCACTTTGTGTCTCCAGGCTTTCATAATATCCTGCCTTCAGCCAGTAACTGCACAACAGCTTGTATCCGTATCCGCATTTAGTTACACACGGTTACTTTGTTGGGTAAATACGAAACTCTATGGCAGCCAGAAGCTTTTTATATATCTGGACAAGTTTAACGCCGCGCTATGCCGTATCTTTGTTCTTTTTTTATTTTTATTGAATACAAAAAACAAAAAAAAAATACACATAATGGACTTTTATCTCTTCAAAAAAACTTCCATCATACACAATCACAAAAGGAGACCGAGGTGTTGATGATGGCGTCCGACTTTGCCACTTGAGTCGAGTCCAACCATTCTCAGCACACCAGTTGCCCTCATATACCTACATAGAAACGTACGTTCCGAAATCAAATAAAATCATCAAGTGCATCAGCAGAGGAGAAACTCTGAAGTGCAATCTCCAACTTGACTCCTGGCATCACATTCGTGCTACAATGCGTTTGGAGAAAAATGTTCCATTGTTCGGTTGAAGGTGATGATGGAGTTCAAAATCATAGTAGGTCGAAGTATACCTCTTACACCAAAAAACACACCGACCGTCTCAATAGTTGTTGTTGTTATACTTTCAATAGGTGTTAAATACACCTTTCTATACGCGAACTGATATAGGACACTTTTCAAAATGATTTTTCCCGATTAATATTTTTATTTCGTTTTATACAAATTCAATTATCTCTGAACTTTTTATTCTCCAAATGAGATGAGAATTGCAATTCGAGAAGACAAAAAATGATTGATTTTTCGAGTTAAGCTGTATCGATGATGCGATGATGTCCTCGTGGTCGTAAACGAAAACCAATGTCGTAGAGTATATTATTATTGTTTTGTTTTTATCTGTTCACAGGATTGTTTTTTAATATACTTTTGTTTGGAAAGTGGGATATTGAAAGGTTTTTAATTTTTTTTAAATGCTCGTGGGTATATTATTTTTTATGATTTATATTGCTGAATGATGGGAATCAATTTCAATGTTATTTTATAAAGTTTTTGTGTTTTTTGTTCCAATTCACTAAAGTGAATAACAAGAAATTGAAATTTTTGTACCTTGTGTACCTTTAGGGCAAACTGTGGCTTTTAGAGTTGACTGTATATTTTTTTATTTTAATTATCATTTTGAAAAAAATTATAACAATCGTTTTCTTAATTTTATAATGATTTTTATGGAACAACTTTGTTAGGTTTGAATTAGTTGCAAATTACATTTTGAGTTTTGGGTTTTAAAAATATTCTCCCGAAGGAAATAGATTTTATTAATTAAAAATACATATATATCATCGGTAACATAATCGATAGGGCTTCTAGACAGTTTAGTTTTAGGTTAATATCCTAGTTAGTACATTTACGAAGAAAGTATGTAGCACCAAAATTCCCTTTTTAGATAAGTCATTTAGGTCCAGTTATTCAGTGCGGAGATTAAAGTTAAACCCGAGTGAACTCACCAAATTAAATGATTTAACTCTTTTTTTTTTTTTTGAGGTTGATCTGTTTAAATGTTTCTGAAGAACTGCTTTTGACTTAACTGGAAATAAATCTACATCCAGATTTAATTAACTCTCGTTTCAAGCACAACTGAAAAACTGGACCTTATAGTTGAAATACACATTTGAGCTTTATTTAAGATTTTAAATAAAAGAAACATCTTTCTTGTGGTAATTTAAGTCTTAAATGGCGCCCAGCACGAGAAAAAAATATATTTGCATTTCTGATACAGACAAACGTCAGTTGGCGTTCTTTGAATTTTAATGAATTTCATGTCAAATGCTTTTATTTGTGTATGCACTAATTTTTTTTTAATATCATCACAGAATAGAGCAACCTTGAGAGAGAAAACAAAATAACTTCTATGTGTGATTATTAACCTAAAAAACATCTCTTTGGTGTTAATTTTACAATTATTTGGTGGTGTTTGAACCATATATGTATAATAGTTTGGAATGGCGCCCAACGAGCGACATCAAAAATATTCTCTAAGGCATAATGTGTTAATAGAATTAATTTGTAATGATTGATTAATTTTTTTTAGATTCTCACTGAGTTAACTAAGAGTTAACTTCAACACCGACACACTGGCCCTTCCTTAGGGATTTAATTCTGAATTCACAAAATAGATAGTTTTCATGTCTTCTACTCATAATTCGTTAGGTCGATCCGTATGAAGTTAAAAGTAAATACTTATATTCATGTCCAGAGTTAACAAACTCTGGTTTAAATCAACGCTGAAAAATTGGCCCTAAGTCCTTTGCTTTTTGTTATAGCTTGTTTATTGATGAACTTAAAAATGTTTTCAATTTGTGGGATTTTTTTTTTATTAAATATCAAATTTTGGACATTTCACAGAAATAAATTCGGATATTTTTGATAAAATATGGCTTGGATAAAAAAAAAGTACTTCAGTTTCGCAAAAAAATGGATTAAAAATTCTTTAAATATCATTTAACTGTATAAATTTATCTTGTTGTTTTCAAGATTTTTGTACACGTACCTCTCATCTATTCTTCCTGTATAAGAAAATGTGAGCCACTGGGATCTATTCTTAGGCCATTACTATTTCCCCTTTTCATAATCAGGATTTTAATTATGCAAAAATCATATATCACGAATGACATAGTTGGATTAAAATATTAACCCGAATTGCTGTACAAAATTTGTATTACAAATTGAATAATGATTTTAGAGGTACATGACACAACTGATTTTAAACTTCCTTACCTCAACTGTTATACAGAATACGATGGAATCATAAATTTCAATCTATAATTTTCTTTAGTTATTTATTATTTGTTTTATTTTATTTATTTTTTTTTTATGTTTTGTTTTTAATTGTTTTTTATTTTATCAAATTGACAAAAAGAGGCGCTACATAGTTCAGTGGTTTTATTGCCATGTTAGATTATGCAAATTAAATCTCTACTTAATTTTATTTTACAAAAATCAGAATGCAATTAACAAAAAAAAAATTAACAAAATGGAATGTATCTGAGCTGTAGAAAAAATCCTATAGAAAATGGAAAAAAAAAAATTATAACATAAATTAATTTTAAAAAAGAGTAGTGTCAATTAGTAATCACAGTGTATTTTTCCAAATTGAAAAAAAATCAAACAAGTGAATTTATAGAATAAATATCTAAAAATATAAAAATCTCATCATGAGTATACTTGGCTGCTAAAAAAAAAATTAATACATATATCAACAAAACAACAAAATTCCATTAAATTAAAACCAAAACCCTATATAATATAAATAAATTATTTAAAAAAAAAAAATGTTTCATACCAGGTAATCCCCCATAATTAACTCAATTCCCCTTCTCTCTTTTTTTTCTTCCCACTACAACCACACTCAAAAAAAAATAAAAACACCGCAAAACCAACGCTGCTGCAAAAAAAAAAAAAAAATTAATCACACATCGAAAACCATTTTTTGATGAACCTCGACGTGAACCGAATAAAATGCTTTCACACGTTTTTAACATAAAATTTCGCTCTTCATTAAAATAATATCATCAATATTGGAATTATATTGAATCCAACAATACTGCGATTAATTTCATCCGCTTTGCTGATAAATTGCAAAAAAAATCGATGTAAAATCACAACAAACTGGTTTTTGTATTTGTTTAATTTGATACCTTCCTGCTGCACAATTTTATTTTTTTTTTGCAACATAAAAAAAATATATATGAAATATCTGCTCACCTAACTATAATGATGATGATGACGTCGCATTTATTTACACACCTCGTTATCACTGATGATTTTCGGCTCCAAAAAATGTCCCTAACAAATGATTGAATGTTAAACGAAATAAGAAGAAGAAAAAAAAAAGAATTAAATTCTGAGCGAAAATATAATGATATAAAATGAATATTAAAAATGAAAATAAAACAAAAATTGATAAATAAAAAAAAAGCTTAAGATAGCAGGAAGTAAATCTAGAGAACTTCCAGAAGAATTTCATTGAAAAATACATCGTTTATTTGAACTAAGCGAAAACTGAGCGAAAATCATTAATTTTGCCTTATATAAACTTATCATTTATTTTATTTAAGTAAATGATGGGGCTGCATATGGTTGTACTGCCATCATCAGCTGCCAGTATTGTTGCAGTTATCACATTTTTACTGGTAATAATTGGAAGACTTGATGTAATTGATGCAGCCCGTGAGTACAAATTTTATTATATTTAATTAAATTATATCCTTGAAGACAAAAGTGAAACAAAATAATTGAAAAAAAAAAAAAAAAATAATAATAATGTTTGCTTGCTTGTTCATTTTAAAATTGTATTTAAATTTTGTATTTATTTGAGGAACATAAATCCCCCTTATTTTTCTTTAAATTTTTATTCTACAATAGAAAAAAAGAATATTATATATGCAAATGATAGAAAGAAAAACCAAGGTGGAGCAATGATCACAGAAAACTCCTCGCCTATAGGTATTGTTTTCTTCCATTTTTTCTTACAAGTTTTTCAGTTTGTTTTTCACTTCTTCCCTTTCGCCTCTTGACTTTATGATTTTCCCCAATATTCTTGAAATTGAGGGTTACTATCAGCAGTAGGTATTCTTTACTAAACAAGCCAAAACTCAGAAGGACAATGAAGTTGTGGTAAGGAGTACTTTCGGATAAAAAAAATAACTAGCCAAGCATAAAATTAAAATTCTTAATTAAACTATAAGTTTTCTTTCTAGTGTTTTGTTTTTTGTTCGTTTTTATTTTATGTATTTGATTTGCAAATCGGTTCGGGGAAAATGTTTCATTTTAAAGAAAATCTTATTAATTAGAAGTTTGTTGGATTAGGCTTTTTGTTGATTTGCGGTATTATTCAAAAGCGAAATTGGTTTTTATTTGGAGATTACCATCTATTTATAGTACTAATACTAGGTTTGTTTTCGTTAAATAAATTTTATATATCTGAGACACATATAAATTAAAAAATATTCTAATTTTTTGATTGGCGCCCAACGCGGGGCGTTTCCTTGGTGTGGGATAAAATTCATTTCAGCCTTCATTTTTATACCGATACTCGTAGTCCAAATTCTAAAGTTTTTCTTCCGACACATCTTATTCTTAGTATTGCTACGTGGCTCAAGTTTATTAAAAAAAACGGACTACACTCTCTTATTTATTAGCTTTGAATGTTTATTCAGATTATAAAAAAAGAGAACATTTAATTTCAAAACAAATCCAATCCTAAACATTCTGCTTTTGGGGTGTTCTAACTGTTAAAATCATGATAATTTTTAAAACATATTTATTCCTTTTTAATGTTTTCCATATATTTTTTTTTATTACATACTTAATTAACAATACCCCCAGAAAATCCATAAAAAGAAATGAACTATGGTCAGAGGGGCTAATTTTTTGTTAAAAATTAAAAATAAATACATATTCTCATTTTCCCTAAAACCTTTTTAACCATAACCATTAAAAATCATTGAACTCTCCTTCATCCAAATTTTGTATCTCTTAAATTCATCGTTCACCTTGTCTAAATGAGATTTAATGTAAAATTTCATAAAGTTCCATACAAGGACCCTGAACAAAAAAAAAATATTTTCAAAAAAAGAATTTTTTTTTGACTGGTAGAAAAATATTCCTCATGATTATTGTTTATAATATCTATTTACCCGTAAGCATCATTTTCTTATACCTTCATTCATCTTTATTTAATGTGGAAGTGGTTTGGTTGGGGGCATGAAGAACAAAACAAATACAGGAGGGGGACAAAAACCAATCCACCCGGAAAATTACGCCTGGAGGATTTTTGTTTTGTATTTTTTTTTTTATTAAACCCAACAGGGAGATCGAGCTCGCTATGAATGAAAACAAAAAATGTAGTCTACCAGCCATTTGCTTTTGCTCTTTGGCATATTGGCAAATGTTCTTCCTTCCGTTTGTTCCCGCCATTGCTTACTGCCACCTGTGCTTCTGATTTTTTGTTGTCCACCCCTCAGCCTTAAAGTCCCACCAAGTTGTATCTTTCAATTTTTCCCTATTTTTTGGTTGGGAGAGAAATGGGTTGGGTATGTGAAGGTATTCTTATTCGTCTTTCAACGGGAAGAACTTTTATTTTTCATTAGAATGTTTTGTTTAGAGATATTTATAGCTGTTTGTTTGTACAGAGGGTATAGCATTTTGCTTTGGAGTTTTTTTGTTTAAGATTGCTTTCTAACATAATATCGCAAAATCACACCTGGATATCTTCAAGGTGGGAATTTTCCACCTCTTCACTTTCAACTCCGCCGCAGCTACCGCGCCGTTGCGTTGCTACAAAACCAAGATACCTACAACTTCGTGGTGTATGTCTTCTTAAATGTCCTGTGTATATTATACCTATATTATTTTCTGTCTATGAGGTAAGATTCTATTTGAGCTCTCACACTTATTGATGTCGTTTACTTTTCACTTTTTGGCTTCAAGAAAATTCAAGCACAGTATGCGTTCCTGGGATTTTTTTTTGTTGTTGTTTGATATCTTGTGTATATTTCAAAATAAACCTAACCTAAATTTTTTTCATTCTAATGGAATTCCTTTTTTGTGTCCCTACACACGGTTGAAGGTCTTCAGAAAAAGAAGATACTATGGTTAATATTTTATGCCTAATAATTAAGTTATGAATTCAGCTTTTTTTTTTTGTTAACTATACATACATAGGTATATACAAACCCACAGTAAACCAACTGGAGGAAGACGACATTAAAGTTGTTAAATATTTATTAGGGCTTTGTTGTTTTTCTGTAAGTTTGAAATTGAATCTTATAGGTTTTTTCATCGTTTATTTAAAGAAAAGAAGTAACTTTTGCTTTAAAAATTTGTTATTGGTGAAATTTTTGAATTAGGGTTCTTATTATTTAAATTTACAAAATATTTAGTTTTATTAACTGGCGCCCAACATGGGTTATTCCAATAAATTTAAATTATCGTTAATTTTCATTGAGCTTTGTACGAAGGGTTCTTAAAAATCAATTTCAGATATTTATTTAAAAAAAGTTTCTCCACATACGGCTTTGGAATGAAAAAGGTTTCCACATACAAAAATATCGAAAGTAGTCAACGACCGTAAAACGTTTTTTTGCATGAAAAAATTATTTTGATACATTTTTTTATCAAGTGAAAAGTTATTCGTTAAGCTAGGCATAGAGGACCATTAATAAACCAAGGCCAAAGGCAATAAGTAGCAAATATGAACATTTTGTTAGACTCGATTTCCAAATTCACCTGCCAAATGTGGAATTATTGAGAGAAAGGTTATTCACATTTGTCTGACAGTCGAATGTCGACATCAGATGGTGGAGAAGTGAGTGCTTTGAAAAATTCTACCCCACCATGGCTTAACCAAAATCTAATATTTCCATTTAATTTAATGCCTACTAAAATGGCGCCCAACGTGAGTTAACAAAGATTGTTTTAAATTTGTACGGACCTAGAGAAAGTAGATTATTTCTAACAGAATCAGCATACAACATGTATTTCCTATCAATATCAGGTCAAAAGTGGATTTCATAGTAAATAGCTCCATTTCTATTTATTAAATTTTAAAATTTACAAAAAACAGCTAAGATATTTTTAAGAACAAAAAACAAAATAATAATAATAAGCAAAAAGCTAGCTAGCTACCATAGAACTTTTAAGTCTCTTTAATAAAATATCAATTCGTCTGGTTCTTTTAATCATGTGGCGATATGTACATGCGTCCAATTTTTTTTCGTATCCATAGTTCCAAAATTATTTAATACATTTTCAGTAAAAAAAATCGCGCCCGATATGAGCTTATAAACATTCGGTTGTTTTCCAAAACTAAAATATAAATTAAAACAAAAAATCTATGCCTCTTATTATTGCTTCCAAATATGTATCTATGTTCCAAAAAAATACTATATACATACATCTGATTTGCGTGTCTTTGAAACGAGACTTTATGTTTTCGGTGGATTACATACCTTGCCGTTCCTAACAACATTTAATTTCCACATAAAAAATACATTATTCTTATGCAAATTTTCCACCATTTCTTTTTGGCTATTTTTTTTTTTATTGTACTCCCTCATCATGTGAACTCACGTTTAAATACAAATTTAATTCATTTCGGTATCTTGAGTTATTTTATACAAGCATAAAAAACACAAGCACCCCTAAATTAAACTGGGTTCATTTTCATCCTTTTCGTTGTATGTACTTCTAATTACAAAAAGAGTAAAATCACTGTGTTCTAACTCATCAAAAAAAAAAACAAGAAACAACAAAAATCTCATGAAATAGCTAAATATCTTTAGATTACCTGAAATGATTTCAAAATTAAAACAACGTCAAACAAAAGTGGAAAAAAAATAACAAAAAGAAAAAAAGTTTGTAACAAAACAACAACAAAAAAATTAAACAATTAAATTTTAATTATACAAGCAAATTAGACTCATTTTGTGAGCTGCAAACTATAAACTTTTATTTCTTTCTCTCTCACTAATTTTGAAACTAATTAAACTTATCTCTTGGATATTTTCAAACGCAGCTCCGCAGGATGCTAAGGTTTAGTTTTTAGTTGGTAACAGTTTTTTTGCTACAAAAAAAAAATATAGTCCTCAACTCCTTTTGTTTTTTTGTTGATTTTAAATGAAAAACGAACCTCAATTGCACAGCCTTTAAAATTTTTGAACCACCAGCAACATCAAAATAATGTGCAAGGATATGTTTTCTAGAGCGTGAAACATACCTACTCGTTGTTTTTTTTGTTTTGTTTTTTATTTTATTACCGAGAAGGATTGTCAGAAGAATTTTAGCGGAAACCAAACGCAAGGATCCGATAAAAGCCATTCAATTTTAAAACTTAACGATTGAGTATATTTTGAAGAACAAAATAATAATAAGCAGGTGACTGCATGTGACGTGATACATAAAACTTGAACGAAATACACACCCATAAACTAAAAAAAAAAAAATTACATTGCATGGTTTGTGTTCGAGTAAATCCTGAGTAAAAAATTATATTCGAAGAATGTATTTCAAGGAGTCGGAAGGATTGCTTCATAATCATTCGTCGTTGGAATAAAAAAAAAACTAATCGAATTAAATGTCCGTTATTTTTCAGTTTACTTTTATTTTGTAATTTGACTAGAAAAATTGTATCTTCATTGTTTCAAATTTAAAATTACTTTCGTAACATTAAAATAAAGTTATTGAGTACAGAAATGGAATTAATAAAATAGTCCTCAAACATTTTTGAAGTGGCGGCGGCGGCCAGTGCGAAATCATTTGTATTTAGTATAAAATAAATTAAATAAAGCTTAAAAAGGCAGTTATAAGGTTTTTAGGAGCTTTTAAATTCAGTTTGATTTGCAAACAAAACAAAAAAAGAAATTCGTAAATGACATAAAATTATTTTTATTATCTATACAATTAGAAAAAAAATGGCGCCCAACGCCTAAACATCTTTTATCTTTAATTATTTTAAAATCAAAGGTTCGTATTCCTGCTAAGCGTATTATACATTATTTGTTTTGACTTACCTTTGAGTTTTTAATTAGATTAAGAATCAACTCAAATATCAAACTTCCCGTTTATCTTTTGCTATACCAGTCAGTTACTTTTTTTTTTAATTATTCATTGAACCACGATGTCGATCTTTTCTATTAACTTAAACTTTCTCTATCGCTTATAATTTCTCATGGAATCAAAAACAGAAAGAAAAGAAAGTTGCTCTTGTCAAAACTTCTTCTGTTCGATTATTATTAATTGATGAAGCCTTAATTACATTAATCAGATTAATATTCAATAAACCGAAGTCCCAGTTTATGAATCAATGAAAAAGAAACTTATCGATTAACAAATCTCATCTCGTTCTTCATTTTCCAATATTATTAGTCCTGTAAACTTATGTAGGTATATTAAATATAATACTTTAAGTTTAAAATAAGTGTAATAGAGAAAACAGGAAGAAAACGTATTGAATCAAAACCTCTTTCATATCAATTTTCCGTTTTTCGCTTTCGGAAAACATGGAAGAAGAAATTCAAATTAAGTTTTGTCTCCTTTCCGTTGGGCGTTTGAAAAAAGTTGCTGTATTGTTTTTTCTTTATTTATTTAAAAGTAGTAATTGTTACCTAATTGAAAATTTATATTTTTAAACAGAATAAAAAATATTACTGTTGTTTCTCCTATTTATCTGAGACAGTGATGAAATGAAATTCACAGCATGCGAAGAGTTTAGTGGCTGCTGAGAGGTGGTACACCTTACTGTGCAAAAGATAAATAACGTTTTCTTCTATAAGTGATGTTTTTACTGACTCGAAAAATTGCTGTTCTCCAAACTTTTTCATAAAAAATATTTAAATATAATTTTAATATAATATACCTACATGTAAAAATGAAAATAATAAAAATTACCCAAGAAAGCTGCATATGAAAATTGTGTGGTTTAAGCCATTGTGTTGGGCGCATTTCCTTAATAAAAAAAAAATATTTGGATATTTTTCTATTGTTATATTTTGTTTATAGATTCACTTTCTATCATAGCTTCATTTAGGTGGCCAACAACTAAGCTGTGAGTGCAAAATTGTTGTAGGTACGCAATCTTCATTTTTCTTCTTCTCTTGCATTGAGAGGAATAATATTACTTACTGCTATATGTTTATTAAAATAATACGGCTACAGTTATAAAAAAAAGTATTATTATATATTAGGTAGTATTTTTTGTTGGGCGCCATTTGTTTATGAAGAACTTAGTTATATTACTTAGGTATAAAATTTTTATAAAAAAAAATGAATTTATTAATAGCGTCACTTTTTTAAATAATATTTATCCTGGAAAGTTTATTTAAAATAAAAAAAAAAACAATATCTAATTGTGTAGTTCGTTGGGCGCCATTTATTTTAAAAAAAAGTTAGATGCTTTTTGACTCCCATCGGTTGAATTTATTTTCTAATTTATACAATAATCTTGTTGTTAAGTTAGGGACTTATTAAGTAACTACATTACATGACAGGTTAATAAATTTGTTAAACTTTATTAGCTTAAAATAATATTATAACATTTTTACAAAAAAAAATATATATTGAAAAATGATTCATTTGATAGGTGGCTTACAATAACATCTTTTCCAATTAACTTCCGAATAGCCTGATAACAACTCTATATGAATTGAGAAAAATAAACTTTTAACTTTTAGCAAAAAAAAAAATAAAAAATCAAACTTGTAAGCGCCTCTAGAGCATAATCCGCCTATAATAAACTTATTTTCAATTTATAATAATTTTGTAACCTCAACCATAAAGTTTTCTGCCGTGAACTAATTTTGAAACTAAAAACTTTTCAAATTTCTTCAATAAACGACAAAGCAAGCACCTACCGTGCAAACTTGCTATAGAGAAAAAGATCCACAGATAATAATGACGATGATTATGATGACGGCGACGATAAGGATGAGGATGGAAATTTCTAAACCATCATCTAGAAAACCCACGAATAGCGTACACATATTTATTCGGCAGGATAAAAGTATAAAAACTTAGCTTTTAAGTTCTTCGATCTACTATACCATCCTCTTGAAAAAGTAATTTAAAATTTTCGTGAAATGCTAACGAAAATCATCATTTTCACATAATCACCATTGCCCCCTGCTGCCTCGCCGCGCAGTACCTCCACCACCGGCCTACACCAACCCACACCCCACTCCGTCTCGTCATCGTGCTTATCGCTCGAGTTAATTTATTTCAATTACTTGCAACAATGTAATTGGGGTGTAGATTTATACCCGATAAGGGTATCGCGCGATACCGCGGGTAGTTGCTGAATGGTGATGGTGGTCGGGCTGAACAGAGCGCTTAAACGGGCGTGTATTTGCATCAGCTAGCATCTAAATTGCAAAAGTTTAAATTACTATTTTTGATACTGTACCTAGGTACCTATAGTTATTTGTGTGTGTTCGTGTGGTTTGGTATGATGGGGTTGTTTGTGGTAAGTGCATCGAGTAACATGCTTCTGAGGAGTAAACAGCAAACTAAACAAATACATTCAATTCAAGGCTGCAGCTGTGAGGGGTTTGCAGGTGCTCTTTGAAAGAGTTTCGAGGTGAAAGCAAACTTAAACTAAGGTCGAACAAATTTTGTCAGATGGTGGTGTGGGGGAGATTGGGGGAAAGGAATATTTCGGAGAGCAAACAATGTTTGGCATTTGGCTCTTTCCTATGTGCGTCATCATCTCAAAATGTCTGTCCTTTGTATTCTGTTTCACTGACCTGAACATACTGTTTTATCGAAAACAAGCCTACGTTGCTAATTTTAGCAGCAGTAGCTCATCCCACTCTTATAGCAGCAACCATTTCGCCATGTTGACATGCTGACATTAAGTGCATAGTCCTTTCGTTTAACCCTCGCCTCTTGTGCTCCTAAAGGTATGCTACAGATCCATCAGTGTATGTATATGTATTGTATCAACATCGCGAGCTTGTTTATCCACAAGAGTGCCCTCCCAAATTGTGTATCTCCTCCATCGAACCATATTGACAAACGGTACATAGCATATGAGTTGATGGCGCATTGCCTCCATTTTCTTTCAGCCCTTCTCTATACTGCAAATTCCTGGAGAGCTAATGCAATCTTTGACGTATTTGTGATGTTAATGGGCTGACGGTGTAATGTGACATCAATATAAGGACAAAGAAATAACTTTTTAAAGGATGAGTGAGTGGATGACTCTGGCAGGCTGGTTGAACTGTACGGTTGAAGGCTTTAAGCGTCCATTCTTGTTGTTCTATCTAAGCCAGTCATCTGCGAAAAATACAAAAACATTAACCCTGGCAATGGTTTTGTATTGTATAATATCGGTCATTGCAAACGTGGCTACTTCATTCCACCTGATACTGCTGCTGCTGACGAAAGCAATTAAATTCAAGGGAATGCTGTTGCAGCTGTTCCCACCACTGCTCCTGTTACTGTTATACTTACTGCTGTGCCTACAAATTCATACCCGGTAATGGGCTTGTTAGCTGTTGTTGTTAATGTTGACGTTTTTGTTGGTATAGTAGGTTTTCCAGAGAAGTCGGCCAGGTTAAGCGGGGGTGATAATAATGAACTTTAGATGTTGCATATTAAGTGGCAAAATGAAATTTAATATAGATGTCTACTCATACGAGTCTAGTAGAGTATAAAATATGCAGTGTGGTATGTTGTTTGTATGACTGGATGAGGCATGTTTATATTTCGTTTAAAATTTTATCATAAGTACACATATGAAATGGGAGACTGTATGCTATATATATCATAAATTAAAATAAATGACATGCATTATGCAGTGTTTTTAAATGAAACCTTTAAATGGTAATTAATTGTTAATATTTTAAAAATTAAAGTTAAAGGTCATTTTTTAAATAAATGACTATGGTTTAGGAAAATAAATTGAGGATTGATGTGTTTATCAATTCTAACAAACGAATTAGAAATACAATAATTCAGAATTTAAAGATAAATAAAATAACACGTATGCATGAATGTCATAGTATAAAATCGACGTTGAGCGCCAATTAAAAAAAAAAAGAAAACATATTTATCGAATTATTTTTAACCTTATTCTTGCTAAGTTTGGTTGAAACCGATCTGGAAAATTATTTCTATTCAAAGACTAAGAGATCACCTGTGAGAAGTCACATTACAACATTATGAACATTTTAAATAGAAGACCGGATAGTGTGAAAGAAAATGTAAATATTAAATTTAATTACTCATTGAAGTAATGGTTAATGCATTGGTCTATCACTGTTAGGAGCCAGGATTCCACGGAGGATTTCTTCGGTACACTAGAAGTGGCTGCGGCACGCTTGTGGTTGCACGGCTAAGCTCGTCGCCTGGGGTAGTTCTTGCCACTTCTTAGTGCACCTCCTGCTCGACTAAACATTAATTTATTCGTGCCTAAGGTTTACGCGAAGTGAAAATGACACAAATCTAAGGACCTTGACGATATCTAAGAGAAATGTAAGTTCGGTGCTTCCAAAATAAGTATATAAAAAAAAGTAGAAAAAAAACTAACCTAACTAAACCTATTAATTCATAAAAAAAAAAGGAACCCATCACCAAACCCTTCACCTAGAAAAAAAATGTAAAAAAAAATAAAATAAGTATAAGAAAAATAATAAAAAAAGAATAAACCCTAACCTAAAACTATTCCTAAAAACCCTAAACTATTAGAACCTATATCTAAAGCACTTCCCTTCTTTTATCTCTCCTAGATACCGCCACACTGAATTCCAAACGTTCGTCTGATGTTATTGACGAAGGTCTGGCCAACCCACCCAAGTATCGTGAAGATACTTCCTTCGCTATTTCCTTGGCCGAAGTTCACGGAAATAGCCCCTATCATGACCCAACCAGTCACGGGTTAGTCCGTAGAGAAAAGTTCGTCTGTCATGTCCTAAAACCAAAAATTCACATCCGGACGGCTTTACCAAGCCTCCACACACCTTTAGCTATGAAAAATTAGCACACCATGTTTGCTTAATTAAACTCTTCAAATTACAATTTTATTAAATCTTAAATTCATCTAAAGCAAACGCAAAGAAAAATTGAGCTCTCTCACTCGTTTCTTTCTTCAAAAAAATTCAAAAATTCACAAAGAAAAATCTAGGACTATTATAAACGAAAATCAATCAAACGAAGAAAGTTGACCTTAAAAAAATAATCAAAGGATCTTTGTATTCCACAAAATTTTTGTTTACTTACAGTTTTCCTTGTCCCTCGTCGTTCTGCCGGCAGCACGCTGGAGAAACAGGCGTAAATTTCTTTTTACCACTGTTTTGATTTTATATTTATATATATTTTTAAAATCACTTTCACCCTTTTCCTTGATTTTTTTTCTCACAAAAAAAAATTAATAATAAAAAAAATCTTTAAATAAAAAAAAACAATGTGGAGAACTTAATTTCACAAATTTCAAAAAAAAAGTTACTCTACGTTAGAATAAAAAAAAATGTTCTTTTAGTTTTAGTTTCTGTTGTTCTTTTTCTTCTCTTTTTCCTCTTTCACTTTTTCCCTTTTCTCACTTTCTTCTTCTCTTCACTTTCCTCTTTGCTTATCAGCACTTTTTCTTGAACTCCTTTTTTCTTGTCTAGTGAAGCACCCCTTTTTCTTCGCACAAATCCCCTTCGAAGTCTACAGAGGGATATCTATATATATATATTCGTGGCTATATGTATAGTACCCTCTTTAACTTTGGCCTTTGTGCCTTTAAAAGTCCGTTCCTTTGGTCTCTGGGACAAAGGACTACTTTCACCTTCAAAAGGTGTCCTCACCGAAGGTCAAGAAAAATTAGCAGAGGCTTAGGCTTCTGCAGTTGCTCTGCAAATTTTCAGACTTTAGCCTAAACCTAATAAAAAGAAAATTCACGCATCAGACAAATAGAACTTCAATTCCACAAATTGGTCACATACCTCTGCTGTTAATTTATCACCAATGTTCTTGGAATTAGCCTTCCACAAGTATTTCTTACTCCGAGAATCTATTTCGGATCTATATATATAGATATATATATATAAGAAATTTGTTTTATAATTTCACAGTACAATTTTATTTTACCTGCTTTCCTTTTTTGAAATAATTTTTCTCTTCTTTTATTATTTACCAAACTTCTAATTAAAATTGGTGGAATCGGTAGATTTTGACTTCAATTAATTATTTTTGAATTTCGAATTGAAATAAAATGGCCGTTACAACGAAATCACTTCTTTCTGGTAAGTTCTCAAACAAATAATGACCATAAAAACCATCGGGCTAGTTCCTAGTCTTTCCCCTATTAACTAAGTAAATAGTTACCACTACATCCGAGTGAGATAACTATTTTTATGTCTTTATAATTTTGCATCCCTATCCGTAAAATTCCCCCCTCATCCATGTCCAAGAAATGCACACACACATCCATCCAACTTCAGTAGCCTTATATCTGTCTCTTTCAGTCTTATCTCTCATCTAAATCTAATATAAACTATCTATAATAACTATCTGTCTTTATTAATTACCTTAATCAAATAATCTATCTTTCCTACCTAAATTTCCTAATTGCGCAAAATTCCCTTACCTGCCCTAACACTAATCATAGATTTCCACCTAAGAAATTCATTCAAGTTCATTTTGTGAATAAACAAAAGTGCACGAAACTTATTCTGCGCATGCGTCAAAAGCAATTTTCTGCCCCCTTACTCTTGGGCGAAAAGAGACGAAACTACTTTTGCATGCGCAGAAGAAACCAAATAGTTTGATTTGACTGTGAAAAAAACTAAATGTCAAATAAAAACAAACAACATGGTCGTGCCGACAAGGAAATATTCTTTTGGTAAGTATTTTATTAAAATTTTATACTTTGTAATGTTTTTACTTTTAATTTTATTATTCTTAATTCATTATCAAGTGATGATGAATGTTTAAGAATAATTCAACTTTAACTTGCGTAAGTATTAGATATAGAATTTGTGATGCAAAAACTCAGGTGCGAAAGCATCCGGATTTTTGCAAAACAAATTTTCCTATTTTATGTAGGTAGTCTATTCCTGTTTAATTGGTTGATTAATTATTTCTTTCTTTTCTTTCAGAAACAAATATTCGATGCAACCAGCAACCACGGAATGAAAAAAACAACATTTTTTTTTTTTTTTTTTTGTGGATACCCCCTTGTGGTACAGTGGCGTGCTTGGCTGTGCGGCCGGTTTGTTTACATGCCCTTTGGCACAGGATAAAAATGCATTCATTGCATTCGGTTGGTAGTCCGATAGACTACCCACCTATCCCAAAATTTTACAGATTGCTTGGGTTGTTGTTGCATCAGCTGACATCAGAAGTTTTTCAACAAGGGATTCCAACAACAGAAACCTATCTGGATAGCAAGGTACTTTAATTTAGTATTCCTTGGAATGGCCACGTAACATCACGTCTCCGTTGGAGATATGGAATCAAATCCCAGTCTATTCAAGCATTTTTTTGTACGGGTAAAAACCGACCGCTTCTTGCGGAAAATTACAAATGCTCCATGGAAATCTCTTGTTATTATGAAGTTCCTCTCATATTATAGTCGTTTAAGTTCTGCCAAAACTGTCGAGCTACAACACGCACACAGTAATGGTTAGGAATGCAAGTCACAAGATCCTGGTTCTCCAAGATATTTCGTGCCACTAATTCATTGGTGCCCGAAAAAGACAAAATAAAACTAGCTTTGGGTGCCATTTTTTTGTTGCTTTATAATTTTAATTTTATCAGTTTTCTCTTGCTTTGTTATTATTAAATGATACATATTAAATACATACTCAAAAAAAGTTTTAGTTCTTGAATAACTTCCTCTGTATTCTTCTTTATAATCGACAAAAAGAGCACCAAACTTATGTGTCCTATTAAAAAGATCTTTATTCGAAATTAAAAAAAAAATCCTGCTATACGCTTGGAGCAAATACATACCAAATAAACGTGAATCCGATTTTATTTTCGCCAATTTGGCGATGATAGTATAAGTTTCTCTTTACGAAAAGCTTATATATATTCCCCATTTGAAAATATACTACGGGATGACCATTGCCGCCTTTAGTAAGATCGTAAATAAGGGTTCCAAGTATCTTTGATCCATTTTCATTTCATCTGGTCTGCCGATGCTACATTTAGGAAAATTCTAAATAAGGGTTCGAACGAACTACCAATGATCCCTTTTCATTGCATCTGATGTAGCCATATTGCGAAGCAGCTGATAAGAGAAAATGAATTTCGAAACTCCGTTTCTTCGTTCTACTGTGGAAAATTTCTCGTTTGTACGTAGTTCACTAATCATCTATAAATTCTTTCCCGCATACAAAAAAAAACTCATCCACGTACCTATGGCTTTTTCTCCAGGACGTACCTGGCTCTCAACTAATATTGGCAATTTTCATTTTACCTCGCAAAAAGCTTTGTGTGTTCTTTTGGTTATATGAATAGCACATATGGGCATGTGTTATCGATGAGAGTTTTGCTAACAATGAGAATGGTGCATTCAATCGGAATATTCCAGTCATGTGTGCATTATTAGAGCGAATGTAAGTCATCGAATATGGTTAAAACCTACGTATACCGATTGGAACTATCCGTATAAGAACGGCTTAGCTTTTTAATAAAAGGGGCAAATTGACGATATGAGGTGGACACAAGATTTTTTTTTGGAACGAACATTTTCTGTTTGACTGGAAGTCCATAAAACCGCATACGATAACAAATAGATTATTGATTTACAAAAAAAAAGAATACTTTTTCAAAACTCGATTCGTATAAAACAAAAATTCTGTGATTTATTGTAATTGAAGCTAGCTGTTTTGATAATGCAAGAATTTCACATTGGACGCTATTTAGAATTTGTTTGATCTAAATTTTTTTATATTTGTAAAAATCTGTCTTTTTTCAAGAGAACTTGTGATATAAATATTCGGCGTTGGGCGCCAGACTGGCTATGTAAGAATGCAGATAAACAGATAATTTGGACTGAATTAGTATTCCAAAGAATAATGAAATACCAGCATTCAAAGTATGTTGAAATCTTAAATTATATTTGTTGGCATAACTGATCAAGAATAAGTTAAGTATATCTTATAAAATCTCATTGGTAGTTGCCAGTTAAAGCTGGAGATGCGACAGCACATCTAGAGCCGTAAAATAACTGATAGGCAATTTGCAAGCCAAAAATGTATACTATAGTATTAATACTATGATTATATACTATGATAAATGCTGCCTAGTTCTACTCCCATGTCTAAACTGGGGATACAAAAGTTTCACATTGGGCGCCATTTAAGTTTTATTTTAATATTTTCCCGTATAAATATATTGATTGTTTTTGCAGTAGAAATCCTCAGGGACAACATGACTTATTCAACCTAACTTCTTATACATAACTGTTTCATTCTGTGAGATGAAAACTCTTAAATCGAAACTTTACCAAAAGACTCGTATTGGGCACAGAAACTTAATGCAAACACCTTCCGAATAAATTTCTGGGTTTTCTGAAAATTTCCCGATAACCAAGACTAAAATTCATACAAAACAAAAAAAAACTTTTAGATATTCGTACTTCAAGGATAAACCCGATAAACAAAAAATATCTCCAAGTTTTTTGTTTCCTTAAAAAAAAAAACTCAAAATAACAAGACTTGCATTTCTTCCTATTCGAAACCTCCTAAATAAAAAAGAAAAGAAAAACGGAGCAAAAAAACTCTAAAATATGCCAAACTGTTATAAGAGAAGGCCAAAAGATGAAATACTACAAACACAAACAGAAAATCTACAAAAAGGCAAATTTGTGATGCAAAATTAGTTTTGCAACCAAGTGTGGTTATAAAAAAAACCTCTTATGAAACTTTCCTTTCTTATTCGAACTCAAATAGATCAAATGTGTGTGCGTGCTGTTTTGCTTTTATTATATCCTTCACTGAGTTCTCTGTATATCCATCTTAATAAAAACTGAGACATTTTGCAACACTCAGTGGATGTGTTTTTTTTTTTTTTTTTTTTAGAAAAGAAGAAAATATTTAAACTATGACAATATGCTGTGGAGAGAAAAGTGCATCATCTTTTCAATGAAGTCAACATTTTTTTTTTCATTTTTGTAGCAGATATCATATTTATAGCCTGCATCATCTTTGTTTGTTTCTTTTAGGCTAAAAGATAACATTTGAATAAGTATGCAATTTTAGAAGATAAACATACACTACACTATACCACACCCACATATTGATAACTAAAGATATTTGATTCTCGTTTCCATGGAAGAAAAGGTTTCTAAGATGTGTGGGATGTCCTTGTACATTGTGCAAGCCATGCTACTCTTGGATTTGAGAAATGTGTCTTGTTTTGTGTTTGTCGTTTGATAATTCGATAAAAGCTTGTTTGTATTTAATATAAAAACTTGAATTGTAGTGGAATAAGGATTTATTTTGAAAAGGTCACAAGAGTTATATTAGTTTTATATAAATTTCTAGAAGATGATATCTTTCTTCTTTTTACTGAATATGTTGCTAGCTCTTTAATGATTAAGAGCTGATTTGTTTGTTTGTTTTTTTTTGTATTCCTGTATTTCTGCGTAATAGAATTTTCCAGAGTTAATGTTATGATATTGATGTTAGCCGCTGTTAATTTACATATTTTTTTAAATTTTTATATACAAGTTAACATGTGCTTTTGAGATTAAATTTGCATTTCAATATAAATTCTCTATTGAAAATACTGTAGTAGTCTTGAGTAGTCCATTTGTTTCTTTAAAAAATTAAAAAAATAAAAAAAAAATTAAAATTAAAATCGGTGAGTGTCGGATTTTTTTCAATTTAAAAACCAAGCGAACACTTAGCATTATTTAGGTAACAAATAAAATTAATCTTCTTAAATGAATATTTCTACGAAATTTGGTTATCATTCTAGTCTGAAATCCTCAATCACCAGTCGTCTCTATTTCCGCTGATGGCCCATTTCACAGTTCTTATTCCATTTCCATTTGTTTTAGTTCCCCCTCTAACTACATCTCATGGTGTCCTGTTTTTATTTTTTTGTTTACACTCTTTGTGTGATAAACGCAATGCCCTGCGTTGGGCGCCACTTTTTTGTTATTTATTTATTTCTTCTTACTTATTGTTTTTGCAGTTCTATGAACTAAATATAGAACAAGTTAGCGTGTTATTCGAGGAAACCGAAAAGGATGTTGCTTTGTAGTTCTTTTATTCCTCTTTTTGTACCTACTTCCTCAGAAAATAGCGTGCAACCACTAAAGCTCAACAACAGTCAAGGAAAACGTAATAAAAAAAATAGAAAGTTTTTTTTTGCCTATTTTCCCTGCAGGAACATTACACCGTGAAGTGTTTACCCCAAATTACCTTCGAGTCCTTCAGAGTTTCCACTTCAATTTTTTTTTTTTTTGTTCTTCCCTATTTTTCCAACTCATGCCCTTACTTTCTATTACTCTAGGCACCTGACGATTTGACTTGTCGATATTATTACTGTTTGCTTTTGTTATACCTCCTCGGAGTTCTGGTTATTGTTAGCTTGTGTATGTGCATTAATGAAATTGAATTTGTTTTTATATTGTACATTATTATTGTATCTTTCTCTATTTTTCTGTAGATAAAGGTTCGAGGGTTAGGCATATCTTTTATGGTTGAGGGATTATAAATACATTGTTAGTACGTTATTTCAATTCATTTGATATTAGGCGCTCGCGATATTTATGTTTATATTATGCTCCTCTCCCGTGTTTTTTGTTTTCTTTTTCCTTTTGTAAACCTATTCAAATGGAAGTTCCTCATTTTAGGTAATTTCATCGTTAGAAGTCGATATGAATTATTAATTATAATTAGTTATTCGGTGGCATTGAGGTTTTATTATTTTATTTAGTCTGCAGCTTAGGGTAGGTAATATACATTTTTTTCTATTCAAATTCAATTAATAATGTTACCAAAAAGATGATTTGTATATGCCATAAGTTGAAGAGGGTAATTGATTTTGACTAAGTGGAGCATATTTCTTAGATATGAAACGGCACGAGGGGTACAAATTACAATATAATTCGGAAGTCCTATTTAGAGATAAGGGAGAAAGTATATTTGTGTTATTTTTGAAAATGTCAAATTTAATATTTGAGTCGTTTGGTTTTTTTCACATACTTGATTGGTATAATTATAATGAAAGTTATAAGCGTTTTATATCGGTTGCAATTTCATTTTAATTTTGAAATGTTATTTCCCTAAAATTCTTTTCCATTGAATCAATATGCTTCCTTTTTCTGGAAATCGCACTTTTATGTTAAATAAAAAAATTTAAACAAAACATATTTGAGTACTAGATCCTTAATATGATCTACATCCTTGAAAATAATATTGAAAATAAATGGCTGCACAAGAAAATCTGATGTGTGCTGACACAACTTGTGTACTTAAATTTATTCGGTATATTACATGCAGAAGAAAATCGAATGTATTTGGACAAAAATCTAAGTGCTTACAAGTGTAAAAATCATACGTTGTGTAATTGCTTACAAATTTTTTATGGCTTCAGCTTAAGGCTGTACAGAAGATGGAAATTTATTGTTTCTCAAATTCAAAGTGCTTACATGTTTATAATTAGTTCATAAAAACACATATTATTTCCCAAAAATGTTTATGTTTAAAAATGTGGAGCAGTATTTTAACTCGTAAAAATACAAGATAAATGTATATTTTCAAGAAAACTTCCTAGACTGCTATTTAAATAAATTATTTAAGATAAGAAACGTTATATCATTATATGAGCATCAGTACAAAAACAGTAATGGAACAGAAATTTTTTCGCAAATATTTCCGATGGTGATAACATTAAAAAAATGGGAAGAAGTGAAAATAAACATGTCTGTTTTTTTCAGAGATATATAACTTAAAAACTAACCAAATAAAACAAAATATATAATCTGCTTTTTTGAAAAGAATTTGGGTGCTGCAGTTGGGCCGTTTTATGGAACAAAGAAATGGTTTAGTGTATTGATCAAAAAATCTGTTAGCTGTCAAGTTTCCTGTCATTCGACATCATTCCGATAGAAAAAATATAATGTTTGTGTTTTTATTTATGAGCTGAATAAGTGCTGAATCGGTATTAATAATTACTTACTGATTTTTTTCCAATTATTTTTTCTTAAAATTTAAATTTCGATCCAAGTTCAAGAACATTAAAATTTCATGAGCTGAATTCAAATCGAATCCAAATTCATGTGCAAAATTTTTTATTTTGTGGACTTTATAATTTATAAACAATATACAAATATTCTTCTTCAACTTTAAAATCTTTTACGCCTAAAATTTTTTGAAAAACTCATGCTGAAAAAGTTAAAATTAATTTTATTTATTTTTGAACTTATTTAAGAATCGTTTGCTGACAAAATCTAAAGAATTTGAAAACATTAATTTGTTGCTTAAGGTGATATTACATTGTCATATATATATGACCAATGCTAGTCATATAAAATATGGCACAATATTTGTATATATGACAAGTATTAATAGACTATGCCATATATGTATGCCATATAATGTTCACAAGCTTTTTCTGTCAATTTTTGTTTACAAATATAAAACAGTTGCTACGAAAAATAAAATATTTAAGAAAATACGATATATTTGACCAATCACGTTTCATTAAATCATATATTTTTTTTTAAATTCAAAATAGTTCATGATTGTCATATATATGGAGTCTTATATATTTTGTCATATAAATATGACTATCACACTTATATGACATTTTTGAGCCATATTTATTTGGCAAACTTGCCATATATATATGACAATGTAATATCACCTTTACTAACAAATTAATCTTGTTTTTTTTTTTTTTTTTTAATTACAAATCGATATTTTTATTTAATGTGTTCAATTCAGGATTATTTCTTTTAGCTGAATTATTGTATAATGTCGAATGACAAGGGCTTAAGAAATATGTAATATTGAAAATCATGATAACCATTGAGCTGAATTCAAACAATTTCTCTTTAAATCAAAATTTAATCCTTTTTTTGAAAGATTGCTGCATTTGTATGCATAATTTATTCTTTTCTACATAACTTCAACATGTACCTACTATTTTTATTTTAACTGATTAAGTGCTGAACTCGCTTAAAAAGCATTCTTCCTCGTACATATTACAAAGCTCAAAACTTCGAATGCTTTATGAAAGATTTGATTCGAGGACATATAAATAGAATAGCCAGTATTAAAACTTTATGCGAACCACTTGAAAGTTGTTCGTTTATACTTTGCTTTTGAGTAAATATAGAAATTAATAATTAACAACAATTCCTCACTTCAAACTTATTTAATAATCTCAAAACTTTTCACTTTATTCCGCCTTCGCAAAACAAGTAGATATAGGTACGATAGGTATATATATGAAATGAAACTCCTTTCCCAAAATTAAAACTCATGCTCATAGAAACCGTAAGTTTTGTTTGTATGCAAATTAAGTTCTAGAGTCACTTTCTGTTTCGACGTTTTATCTGAGTGTCCTGCTTAAGGCTAGGTAGGTAGGTACCTTCATATACATAGCAATCAGAAAACCTTAAGACCACTCTAGGATAATAAACTGAAAGAGTTGGCAATCACGAAGGACAAATTTCACCTGCAACTATATGTATTCATCTCTTTTTATTTTTTACTCACTCTAACTCTGTCTGACTTATAAGCCAGCGTCTCATGTGCTGTTTGAAGGTATTCCTTCTTCCATCTATTGCATGTGATATTTTCTGAACGACCAACGACTTTTCTTCATTTGCATTTTCATCCTGCACAATTTAAAGAACACCAAAGCTGTATATGAACTTCTCTTCCTCCCCTTTGCTACTCCTCCTTTAGATCCATATTGAGTGAGTGTTTAAAGTGTTATTAGTGAAAAAAGGACGAAGCCGTAAAAAAGTGCTTGCTTACGTTCAACACGAACACAAGCAATTAGCATGAAATGGAAAGAAAATTTCCTATATTTCTTCTTTTTTTTTATCTTGCACGTATCCTTACAGCAATTATGGATACAAATTCATCTTCGAGGATTGATTACGCAATTGATGTAAAGTTCTTCTAACATCTCAAGTAACTGCCTCCGTCACTGACAATGAGCAGTGCTTATGAAAAATTCATACAACAAAAGGCTCTCATGTTTTCCTTTTTTTTTATCTGAGTCCTTCATTATCAACTAAAATATTAACATCAACCCGAGACAAGGAGGCCTCAAACACACTTCGCGTCGGGACTTTGGAGAAGGGTCGAATAAGGAAGGCTTAGTTTGATCTGCCGATGCTAGAATCTGTAAGAAACCTTACCTGCTTATTTTGTATTCGTTGATATTTTATTTTTATACATATATATCGCAGCAGATACTACAGTTTGTTTAGAAAATAAAAGGTACATATATTCGGAAGGCATTTTTGATATATTTTTTTAGACTCGAATTTTCTTCTTCATTCTTTCTCTTGGTCGATTAGTTTCGAGATACTTTTAAGTCTGTGCACTTTTTTCTTTCTGTTTCTCGAGTCAAACTCTCTTCATGAGCTACAGCGTGTTTGTTATCCTTAATTGTTCGAAAGGACTTCTGATTGGCAAGGATAAAAGTTGTTGAAGTTTATTTTTTTCTTTCTTTTTCTATTTCTTTTTGTTATCGAGCCATGTGGTGCTGCTTTACGAGTATTTCCTTTGTTCTGTATTGGAATTCGATGAATTTTTCGTGTTGAATTATTGCAAAGGCAAACAAAGAACAAAAAAAAACAAAAATCGAGGACAAGATCAATAAAAATGTTGTCTACTTGGATGTGGGTTTTTTTTCTCTGTCGGATGGATGGGTACGAGAAAACGAGAAGAGGAAAAACTTTTCCTTGTATGGGTTTTTTTTTTTTTGCTTTTTATTTCATCAGTATAAGTAAATAGCCAATATATTTTATTTGTTCAGTTTAAGAATGAGCAAAGTTTAAGGATCAATGTCTGAAGTTTTTTTTTGTGTTGACGCCTTCTTACATACTTAAATAAGGAGCAGAAGAGAAAAATTACCAACCCATACTTCAATTTAGAAGAAGAGTCCTTGAATTATTGCGGTAATAAATCTTTCACTCAAAAAGGCTTTATCGAGGGTCAATGTTAATTGGAACTGTCATGGGTAAATTTATATGTATATGTGGACTTTTTTTTCCTTAGCGGGGAAATTTTTAAAGCAGTTAGTGTAGTAGTTTTAGTAGAATTTTATAACGGTATACGCTTTCAAAAAATAATTTCTATAGTGTGAAGTTGTATCGTCTTTTTTGTAAGTTAGTTGTGTGTTAATTTTGAGAGTTTTGAATTACTTTTAGCTACTATTCTCGTGGCGCAACAGGCTACTAAAGACCCTAGGCCTCAAATGAAAAGCAACTCCCGGTACTGCGATACCTATCTAGTTGTCTCCAGTTTCGCATTGATGTAACTCGTCACTGATCTTATAATTTTCTCCATAAAGGAAAAACTCACACTTACCTACTGTCTCACTGTCAACATAGAATTTCGAAAAAGCTATTTAAAAATAAATTTTCTTAGTATTCTACCAGAAGCTTTAAAAATTAAATCTTGAACAAAATATCAGCAAGCCATTATAGTCTTTGGACATTTGCTCTTTTATCTTTAAAACTTGTTCTATTCAGACGGAACTTAAAATCACCTTTGATAGACTTCCACCAAAACAACCTAAAGTGTTCATATCCATAAGGACCAGGACAATTTATCTAACTCTGGCATTTTAAAGACTTCTATTTTCCATTTTCTTACTTTTCCATCTATTTAGTAAATTTTAAATGTAACATAATAATAAACCACAAGTAAGTTATTTCAAAAACTTGACAAAAAGTCTTAATCAACAAAACCACAATCTTATAACTTAATTCCGTTGAAATCACTTTTTTGTTCTATTTTTATGTCTTAACATATTAATGTCATTGTCATTTCCGGCAAAATAAAAAAATAACGGTAAACCCGAAAACAAACACAACTGAAAAAAGAAAAGTTGAAATCAGCAAATGCGCTGAATGTTGACATGATTAAAAGATACCGTATTAGTCACCACAAAAACCACACAAAGCAAAAATGTTGACAGCAAAATGTCAAACCTTACGCTTCACATCTTCGTCTAATGATAATTCATTGTAACGCAACACAATTTAAAAAAAAATAAAGAACTTCTTTTCACAAAAAAAAAAAGCCTATCTACAAAACATCAGTCCCACCTACACTCGAAGTCCTCGCCCGGGCGCCATTCAATGTGCATAGTTAAGAAAAAAATTTCCAGAGAAAAAGAAGAATACACAAAACAGCAACACGGTTGTCAACCTCACAAAGTGGATGACAGCTTCAAAAGCTGCTGCTAACAACTTGACATGCAAAAAAAACATGAAAATAACTAACCACAATAGAACTCGGAACGATGAAGACAGCACCAACGACGACCACGACCAGAAGATAGTGAAGAAGGTGCCAGTACAACACTCAAAGCAAAATACATACAATAGACCAAGGACAACGGCAACTACAACGACAACACCTCGGCTCAGCAAATTGTGAAAGCTACACTTTTTATTTTTAGCTTCTTTGCCTATCTTCAGGGGCGATAAAGTACATATCTACTATCTAGTATTGTAGGTGCACTATGTTTTTTTTTTATTTTTTTTTTTTATCCTGAAACATCATCATATAAAGGATTTAGAGCAGATTCGTACAGAAAGTAGTTGTGGTAAGAGAAGGATTCCAAACAAAAGAAATGAAATTCAGGATGCGTTAGTTTTTAACACCTCGAGATTGGAACAGAAGGTGTGCGATAAAAGAGATAATAAATGCCAAATTGCAGTGTCGGGAAAAAAGAAGGACAAAGAAGAAAAACAAAAATGTAAAATAAAATTAAAAAAAAACGCTTCGATACCGATTCAAATTGTTTTTTTTTTTTTATTATTTTGTTTTTGTGTAGTAACGGAATCTCCATGCATTTAGGGTTATAAGCGTAGTATCTATCTTGTTGAATGTTTAAAATTGAATGTTCGGCAACGTGGCAAAGCGTTGCCGGAACATTCAGCTGTGAGCTGAATTCACTTCTTTCAAAGATCAATTCAAGAAACTTTCCTTAATCCATCTGAATTGGTGAATACTCTTTATATCCGTCTATTGTACTCAAATTTTTGTATCTGCACTCAGTCCTCTATATCAAAAGCTGGGGGGTGGTTCAATAATGTAAAAATTGAAAAGTTAATTATTTTTGTTTAGTTATTCTATAGTTGATAGTTGAAAAGGCTATGGCTTCATGAAATACAAACCTTAATTATTTTCCCCAAATTATCCTAATAAAAGAGACTATGCTGAATTAGAGCTTTTGAAAGAAATAGAACTTTTGAAAGAAATCTATTTATATGAGCTGAATAGCTACAGAATGCACCCTTTTGTCCTTTGAAAAAAAAAAAAACCGTTCTTGGAATTCAATATTTGTATCTTATTGATTTTAAACGTAGATAGGTACCCTTATGTTTAGCAACTATGAGCTAAATCAGAGCTGAATTGACTTAATTCTACTTTTATTTAATGCGATTAAACTTCATCAGGTATATTCGATGGACATTTAAGAAGAAACCTGCAGTTCCACTTGTTAACAAGAGTTTATTGAAAAACATGAGCTGAATAGCTGCTTATTACATTTTTGTCAAGCTTTGGTTGGAGTTTCGAGTTCAATCTTTGGTTGAAAAAAAAAATTTATGAATCCTCTTCATACGTGCTGAATAAAAGCTGAATACTCAATCTTTCCTAGAATCGACTTGGTGAAAAAAAAAAATACTCCAACCAATATTTCACTGCATCTTAATTAATCCACTTTCCTGTCCATCTGGATTCGTTTTAAAAACAGTTTGGACCGGACAAAAAAAATTCAATCATTCTGCTTTATCCTCCTTTATCATAACCGAAGACCACGGCCATAATATAGACTCCTTAGTCCAATGCATCGAACGTGTCACATTGCAAACACCATTACCGGTTCAATATAGTATAGAACTCCACATAACCGCCTTTGCTTATGCAACGTTTTAACAGAAAATAAAAAAAAATAAAACACACCATTAAGTCTTATACAACACAAACACATCCACCAACACGGCACATCCATTCATACAAACAAACAAAATGGACCCAAACATCAAAAGGAAAACTTGATCTAATGTGCGTTGTTGTCTCCTGCATGCGGAATGGACCACAAAGAATTGAATGTGATAGCAACACCCGTTAATTCTGCCACCGTTATACTAGCTAGAGTGCGGGGTGTTTGTCTCGTCATAGACAGCCGCCATTGTTATAATCTATTTCTAAAGGATGAGATGGAGAAAAACAGCTTGATGCTGCACACAAACGTGGAGCATTATAAGTTTTGTGGTTAGGTGCTCAATGCTCAAATAGGTAGGTACATACCGTTCGACCAGTTGGAAAGCGTTCTTGTGTGTATTTGGTGATGGTGTTGAGTAGAATAGGAAATAGGACATTGCAGTTCTTCTGCTATTCCTAATTTTATGAATTTATTGCGAATTTTGTCGGTGTTGTTGGGGTTTTGAGTTGCTGCGGATCTAGCTTTATATCAGGCACTGGGAATCCAATTGTGTGGATGGGATTAATGGCATCGTGCGGAAATAGTTTGACGATTTTTTATTGTTGTTGTTTTTTTTTTTTTTTAATGTCCAAAGTTTTGGAATATATTTTGTTTCAAGCATAAATAGAACAAAGTTCATGTGGTTGATTTTTAAAAGTTTGAATTTTTCTTTTATTGATGCATAATATGTTTTGTGCCATAATTAATAAAGTTTCGAAATGGGTTATGCGTTAAGAATTTAATGCCGTACCGAAAACTGCTGAAATTGATTAATTTTCAGGTAGTTAGAGCTTTTTTAGTTTTCTTACTAATACAGTTATTAAAACTAATTATAAAATAAAAAACAATATTCGCTGTACATATTTTTAAATACCTTAGTGGAATTACCCACACAATCATGTGTGGAATCAAAAATGTTCCAAATGTGCTCTATCTGGCTTACATGACCCAGCCACAAGTCTTTGGAGCCTTACTCTTATTCCTTCTCTTCCTCCACTCACCGTTTATGTACATGACCCTTACGGCCATATCTTGACTTTCTTTAAAGTTAGTTTTACGGAAAAACTAGTTCTATAGGTGTTTCGAGTTTTAAGTTTATCACAAATTTGTATTACTTTGTGATCTAAATCAAAATAATCATACATATGTAATTTGATATCTATAAGACAAATCAATAACGGCCATATTCTTGACTTTCTTCAGAACTAGTTTAACCGAAAAACTAGATCTATAGCGGTTTCGAGTTTTAAATTTTTCACAAATTTGTATTACTTTGACATCTAAATTAAAATATTCATACATAGTTTGACATCTAAATCAAATCAATAATTTTTTTTGAGAAACTTAAAACTCGAAAACCCTATAGAACTAGTTTTTCAGTAAAACTAGCTTTGAAGAAAGTCAATAATATAGCCGTAATTGTTTTTGAAAAACCTAAAACTCGAAACCCCTGTAGAACAAGTTTTTCAATAAAATAGCTTTGAAGAATGAGAAAGAGTTTTTTTATGAAAAACCCAGGATAACCATCCACATTCTTGCAAATTCTTTTATATAAATACTGACTTATATATTTAGGTTCGCAATCCGTGGAATTAACCAACAAGCTTTTTCAGCGAGTTCGGATCCATAGCTCTTGACTTCAGTCACTTAGCTGGATGAGAGCTATGCGTCACCTTAGTCCCGGTCTTCCTTTGCCATGATTTCAAAAATTTCCCGAGGCTGAGCATTGTCTCTACATGACACATGGATAACCTTCAGCAATATTTCAAGCATTAGACGTCGACGTTTAATTTTTTATGTTAAGTCTGTGTCGCTGCACATTTTGTTCTTTATTTTAACTTTCTACTTATAGAAACAAATAGATAATCTCAATTTAAAGCGTCCTCATTTTACCATAAAACAGGACCGAGATGATGACCGTGAGGTTCCTGTGTTTCTTCCGATACGTCCCAAGTTACTTAGGTGAAAAAATTAACTTATCCAGATTTTATTTTGTTTTATTTTATTTTATTTTATTTTATTTTATTTTATTTTATTTTATTTTATTTTATTTTATTTTATTTTATTTTATTTTATTTTATTTTATTTTATTTTATTTTATTTTATTTTATTTTATTTTATTTTATTTTATTTTATTTTATTTTATTTTATTTTATTTTATTTTATTTTATTTTATTTTATTTTATTTTATTTTATTTTATTTTATTTTATTGTATTTTATTTTAGATGTTCAGAATAATAATAATAAAAATAAATGAGTAATCAGAATTAAAAGTGCACATTTAAAAATTATTTAAAAATATCGTTATCAATTTGCTTTACACAACAAAGCCATCCCAACTTTAGCTTAACAACAACAACAGAAAAAAAAAAACATAACACTTAAGACTTATGCTTAATTTAGTGGAGCGGAAAACCATCAAAAACAAAATGTGTACTATCACCACAAAAAGTCACCTTTCCAGTCATCCATATATATATACAAATACAACAATAAAATTTAATTTTTTGGTCAGCTGAATTAAGAAGACATCGTGTCTTTATAGGTAGGTATGCCTTATCTCAGAGATGTCAAGCTTTTAATTGAATTTCCGCCCTGTCAAAGGACTTCAGTCATGTCAAACATCGAAAAAGGACGGCTTTAAACAAAATAAAAGACTTAAAAAAAGGTTGTTTTTCTTTTATTTATATTATTATGTACCTTATGTAGGTATAGATGTATGTAGTCCTTGTTAAACCCAACTTCTTAACTTTGAAGTAAAAGATTCAACATTGGTAATACCTTATACCACTAAGACCTTAGCAAATTCATCTGCGCGGGGGTTAGTATAGGTGTAAGTAGGGTGGACTCACCGTATAAAATGACTTCTAAAATGGGGTTAATAGGGATTTTATAGCCCGTCTTCAAATTCAGATTGAACAAAAAAAAAGGGACAGCAGTGTGAGATTTAATGAACTTCACTTTTTTTTTTTTGGTGAAAAACAAAAAGGTTATAAAGCTAAGTTCTTTTTATTTGTAGCTAGGTAGTTGTTTTTGTGAAGAGCAACAACCCTTCCCCTCTATGAAAACAGTTCAGGCATGATGAGATGAAGGATAAGGGCCTTAAGTATAATTAGAATAAATTTAAGAGAAAAACACACAAATTTTGTGTCCTTTTTCTCCTTCCGAAATGACTTAACAGTAAAACCTACTTATATAATGGCTTGGGCTTATAACAGAAATAGCTTTATATCATCACGTTTTACTTGAGCCTAATGCCTTTTAATTGAGAGTTGAATTAACTCACAGAATTATAAACTTGAAGGCACATAACAAAAGAGAAAATGACATAAGGTCAAACGAGCATATTAGCCTTTTCGGGTACCTAAGTGGGCCTCCGTTTTATTTTCTCATGTCGATGTTAAAATGAAAATTAAAACAACGATGATGGAGAAGTCCCAAAAGTGAGTTTTCTCATATCGCCCGTCCGCCAATGCTTCTGGTACGTCCTCTGTAATTTGAACAACAGACTAACTGCCTGAAACGAATACAATGCTGGAACCGAAGCTGCAGACGGAACTGGAAAAGCTAGCAAAAAGTGTCGTACGTTATTTTTTTTTACGTACCCACAATGCAGCTGTACAGCTCTGAAAGTATTTTGAAGAAAATCAAACCAATATTCTTGTGTACAAGCTCAGAATTCACATTTTTTGTTTTCAATATACTTTTTCTTTTTAATAAATATTTTTTTCGCGATACAAATAACCACATTATTTTTCCGACCCGAAGAGTTGTTTTTTTTCTTCATGCAACGTCAAAAGTGCCGTATGTGAAAAGTTAAAAGTTGGGGAACTCTTCCGTCTGCGGCTGCATCTCCATATGCGGCTACGTTCCGTTGTGTACGCAACATTGAATTTGTGTGTATTCAATATTTTGACAGCTATTCCAGCTCCGGCTCCGGTTTCGTCTCTGTCGCCATTCTGGTCAGGCATTAAAGCGGTGACGGTCAACCGATTTGCTTCAAAATTGATTTAGGTGAATTAAATTATTTCCTAGAGGGGAACAGATAGCTGCAATACCCATGTTTTAGCTCTTTTTTTTTTATTTTTTCAAAAATGGATCCAATGATCTTTAATAAACTTAGTACCATGTATAATGACCAAACTGGTTGGAAGAAAACTGCGCTTCAGATTTTCATCAAAAAGTTCGCATAACGGGTGCCGGCGGGCCATAAAAACATTCCAGAAAATTGTATGGCTGACGAGCTCGCCAGAAGAGGAACAATACTACCTATTTTACCAGACAGGTTAAATATAGGTATTCCCATCACTACTCGTTTACTAATGCTGAATCAGGATGCTATACAGATAACAAACCTCAGGTGGAATAATATCCACTCGTTCGGCGAAAGAATAGATTTGGCCACTGTCTTATAGAGGCAAGCACGAAACGCGGCTTGGTGTTGATTCCTCGCTTTCTCTGCACATGCCCTGCTTTATATCAAAGACGTTGACAAACTTCATCTGGGAGATTTCTACTGCAGTGATCTAGCAAATATAAATAAAAGTAATCTCACTCCCTTCGTAAGAAGCACCAAGTGGTTCAACGACTAGTGAGGAAGTCCCCTAGATTCAATGTGGTATCACAATATGGACCAACTTATGGTCTAAGTGCGTCGGCTCTCTGCTGGCAATGCTCCTGAGTAAAACGAAAAATATTCCCTTCGTATATATATTTTTTCAAACAAAACAAAAATTATTTTTTTAGTCAAAAATTCAAAAAAAAAAAAAAAAAAAAAATATCTTTTTAGGCAAGTAACCACAATAAAGAGATGTGCATGAAGTTAGCACCGCCATTTTTGATTTTCGAAGAAAAAAAATGTTGCGCTGGAATGTGCCCAAACTTGTGCTGCCTTATTAAAAAAAATCGTAGGTGTTCTAAAAACTTAAAGTTGTGCGATTTATTTCTAAATAAATAATATTCAGTACCGAGGAGATAAAAAATACGCATATTTGAAACTTTTGCGACCGAACGCAAATGTTGCGAAGCGTCTTAGCTTAAAATAAGCACAGCCATTTTCGATTTTCAAAAAAAGATGTTAATATTTTTTCAAATTCCGAATTCGCAAATTTTATACGTATTTTATAACGATACGATTACGATATTCAAAAACCATTGAACTTGTGCTGTTTTGTGCTCAGTTTGTGTGCTAAGTGCTGAAGACCGAAGATCTAATAACAAAATTCGCATATTTGCAACATTTAGAGCGAATCGATTTTCAAAAGAAACATCATGCTGTAATTTGCTTAACTTGTACTGCGTTGTGAGTTAAATAATTTTTTTTAGTTCAAAAATTTTACAGAAGATTTTTTTTTCTTCAAAATTTCGATTTTCAATTAAATAAACTTGTGCTGTTTGGTGTTGTCGTGCCAAAGCGATATAAATTTATCGGATATTTGCAGCTTTTTGAGCTAAAAAAATAATTTTGTAATAATTAGATTTAAAAAAAGTTATGCTGTACTTAGCAACTTATCCTGCGTTTTGCCTTAAAAACTTTTTTTAAATTCGCAAAATTTACGTATAAAAATAATTTTAAGTTTTAAGAAAAACTTCATTTTTATATGCAAATACAAAAAAAAAATATTTACATCACGCTGCACAATTTGAGCACAATGCAGCGCACCGAAAACGAAAATGGTACCTATATAATGCTTCACGCTAAGGCATTTCGCAACATTTGCGTTCAGTCGTAACAGTTGCTAGTGTGCGAATTCTTTTTCCTCACTTCGGTTCTTAGTATCATTCAGTAAAACTTATAATTTTAAGGGGGGGTGTGAAGTAACAAATTGAAATAAATTAATTTAAAAAATAAAACGTGAAAAATTGTGGAGGGGGGAGGGGGTCAAGAAAGAAAAATATATGCCAAAATTCGATGTTAAGCTTTGAGGAAAACTTAAATGCAAAGTCCAAGCCTGTTAAAAATATTTTGATTTCCACAATACTTCTTGATTGAATTAAACTGTCTTTTAAAGAAAACTACTCTTTACGCTATCGAATGCCAGATAGTAGGTTGGTATCCCCTACCAAGTAGGACACACTTCTCTTGTCAATCTTCAAACACTCATATATATATTTTTTTTTTGAAATTATGCAATATGTGTTTATAATTTTATTTGCATCTGTATGCACAATGCACATGCACAAACAGAACAACCAAGTGTTTTTTTTTTTATAAAGTCGACTAGATATTTATTCTGACAATAGTTTGTACCTACTACTCAAAATCAAATAAAATAAAAAAAAATAAAATATTCCTTTCATGTGACTATAACCGAGTTGTATCGTCAATATAAAAAATTCAGCCACTATTTTATGGTTTGATTTTACAACTTTTCCCTCAAAGAAAGGAACCTTTTTTTTTTCTTTTTCACTAAACAAACTAGTGTAGAAATAGGGGGTGGATTTTGAAGAGTCATCAGTTTGTATAATACACTTGCGAGCAAAAAAACGGAATCACCCTCTTCCTTCACGTAAATACAATAATTTCTCTAAATTTGATTGACATACATGCATGTTTGTGGTATCGTTAAAAAGCTGGAACCATAATCTTTAAATCAAGGTTAAAAACATAACAACCACGATTTTAAGAGGTAATCGTCACGTCACAATTGAAACAGGTAAGGAAAAATAAAGTGAAACTAAAATTGTTAGTATCCCGAAAATTGAACAGTTGCAACAAAATTAAGCGTAATTTATTGCTTGAGTATCTTGTGTTGCCCCTTCTTAGCTTTAATTGCATCTTCTTAACAATTTTTGGACTGTTTCTCCGGTATTTTTACCCATTCGTCTACAAATTCCGCTTCCAGTTAAGTAATTGTTTCAGGTGCTGGATTTCTGGCTCTAGACCTTCGCTTAAGCTCGTCTCACAAATTCTCGATAAGCTTTAAGTCTGGGCTTAATGCCAGCCAATCCATCGTGACAATACCAACCTTCTTAAGACATCCGACTATTAATCGCACAGTGTTGCATCGTGCGTTATCATGCATTAGTACGAAATCTTTTGCAATACATCCAACACAAGGAACGACGTGATTCAGTAGAATATCGGAGATGTACCGATTTGCAGTTAAACCTACCCTCTAGCCTCTACCACCACCCGTCACAAAAACCAGCTCACTCTTCCTTCAATTGAAATGTCTGCTTGCTTGTATCATACAAAAACCTCTCCCGTAAGTCAAAACAGCTGGCCAGGTCGTCTTTGTACTCTGCCCCTACGATCACTTCCACACATACCCATTGTGCACTCATACGAGAAACTAGCTCGCCTTCATTGCTGAACTTCTCAATCGTAGTGTACTAGAGAAAATCGTAGTCATCCTTGTCGGTGATTTGCAGTCAATGTCGGTCCCGTGGCAGATCGTTTCAGTTCAAGCTTTAAAGTGTGACCATTAAAATTCACGCATTTTGTATCCATAGAGACTATTGCTTTAACAAGTCGAAAAGGAGTGATTTAATTTTTTTGCTCGCAAGTGTATTACTTTTCAAGTCAACTACACGATGATGTCATCAAGGCATCAGGGATGAAAAATCAACAATTTCTATAGAAAATATTTTATTTAGAAAAATTGAAAGTTAGTAGTTTACCTAACTCAACCTCCTTTCTCTACCTTTCCCATTGACACAAACCAAAGTGTTTGAAATAAGATGCCTGACTTACTGACGTACTAAATGATCAAAATTTTCATTTTTTTAATGTAATTCAAGTAGGTATACAATATACATCCTTAAAATATACTCTCAAAACATGTGTAGATACTGGTATATCTATAGCCATCATCATCATCATAGTATGTTGAAAAATGAACATAGCGAGTTTAGGTTATTCAGACCCAGCAAAGTTATAATAAGTTGGGGTTTTCTTTTGTGGTTTTGGCTGTTATAGTTGGCGAATGTCCTTTTTGTGTGCCAGCTATAGCACTGGTAGTATTTTTCGAAAGAAAAAAGTCTCTTCTCTCCATGTCGTGTTGTCGGTCGGTCGGTAAGTTCGTTGGTCGTCTTCGTCGTGTGAAAATTGGAGCAAAAAAAGACGGCCATAGAGAGAAATATATAGGTTTTGAAAGAAATATTTTTCAAGAAAATATGCCAGTACAGGGAACAGACTGACATACAACTGATATGTTTCTTCGAGAAAACTTTAAGTTGAACAAAATGACAAAAATGTCCTTTTTCTTTTTTTTTTGTCATAAATTTTATCCTTTTGACTGGGAAAAATTATAAAAGACTATAACATAGGGCGAAAAAATATGTTTCCTTTCTAATAAAAGATGCAAAAAAAAAAAAAAAAAACAGAAACACTACGGTAGTGACGGACGACTCTAAGAGTTTTTCATTCTCGTCATTCCAGTGTAATTGCCGGATGTCAACAACTTTAGAGAAGAATATTTCACCCGAAATGAGTTTATAAGGATAACTCAAGACACACACAAGAAAGCAGCAAAAAAACAAAAAAAACATGAAAACAAAACAAAATTCGTGCGACACAAGAGCTTTTACATCAGAAGTTGTGTCATAGTTTTTTGTTAACAAAAATCGAAGTATAAAAGGATGAAGATGCCTTTCTCTAAGAGTCTCTCTTCCTTTTTTATGTTTTGAACTTCTAAAGTCTGGGTTAGTTAAACGAAGCATGTATCCTCTCTTCTTCTTTTTTTTCTTATGAAAGGGTCCGGACAAACCTCTAGAAAAGAAGATTTTGTGTGTTAGAAAAGGGGGTTAATACGTACATATATACGTAGGTTGACCGCATTTTTGTATACATACATATATGTTAAAATACATTTTGTCCTTTTTTTTTTCTTTGTAAATATTTTTTTTTTTTTTGAGCAAAAGAAAAGAATTGAATGCGTGTTTGGTGTTTTCCTTTTCTTCTTCTTCTTTTTTTCAAAAAAAAACATCCTTCCTTTTGAATTTGTTATAAGTTTATGTTTGTTTTGGGATTCCTTTGATAAAATAAAAGTGGCTTTTGCGTGCAATGTAATATATACACCTACCTACCTTTAGTTTGTATAAGTTTATGTATGTTTGAATATTCGTGTACAATAAAGACAATAATTTTAATCATAAATTTCATAGTCACTTTTATTAATCAAAAGGACATTTGATGGCGAAGCGCTATATGCGAGCGACAAAGTTGATGAATATATGTCAGGCAATGTGGTGGTTTTCTTCTTTTGGGATATTAATGGTTTATAAATATTTAATTTCTTATTGATGTGAATTTGGGTTGGTGTTTTTTTTTTTGTGTTATACAAATCCTTTGTAGGTATATCCCTTGACAAACCACTGTTAAGAAGGGTCTTTTGAACTAAAGCTTTTTTTGAATGTTTCAACGCGGTTAAAACTTCTTTGATTGTGGCTAAAAGGAATAAGTCTATTTCATATTGAACCAAACTTAAATAGTTCCTCAACAAAAAAAAATTAAGACCCAAAATAATATTAATTTCAATTCTGTTAATTAAGTTACTTTTTTGAAAAGCTGCTAAAACAACAAAGTAACTTTTTGAAAGATTAATTTAAAAAATTCTGTGTCATATGAAAAAATTTTAAATTGATCGTAAAATGTCCTTAAAGAAATATATGTAAGTATGTACCTATTTTTATTTTATATACAAAAGAATTCTTATAAAATTTTTAAAAATACCAAGCTTAAATTTTTTTTTTACACTAACTCTTTAAAAATTTTGTACAAGCGGTTTAAAAATTTTGTTCCTCAGCAGCTCAGGTTTTCCGTAGAATTTCCTACTTTTTTATATGATTAAATTTGGTTTTGTATAAAAAAATATTTCTGATATCTGCATCATTGTCAAACCATTGCAGCTAGTAAGTAGAGGGATGGAAACACATACAAATTGTAGAGAAATATTTCTATACGATATTAGGGAGCGGAGTGTTACTGTTATTTTTGTTGCCAGACATGGATGTGATCGCGCGCTGTCTGGAAGAATAGGTACACTCAAAAAAATATTTCGTATTTTCACTACAAAATATATTCGTATATTGATTTTTCGTTCAAAGTACAAAAGTTTGTAAAATAAACCAATTCTTCGTAGCCTTTATGGAAGTCAAAAAATTTGGAATTACGAAAAATTTGTAAAATTTATGAAACCACATTTGTAACTCTTTTTCACACAAAAGTTTATTGATATGTACAAAAAATTTGTAAACTCTACTCAATATATCTTTTTTTAGGTAAAGCAGTAAGACGCTTATTAAATTCACGAATATTTCTACTAATGATTTTGAAAAACTACAAACAATTTGTAAGTTTACTAAAACAATCGTTAAAAACCTAAAGCATTTCGTAAATCATACAAAATATATTTTGAGTGCATACGTAATACAGTTGTATTTCGCACAAAATGTTTCTACTATTCGTATAATGTACGAAGGTGTTCAACAGTACAACAAAAACATTTTGTATTACTCACAATTGTAGCTCAACGTTGCTTTTCCGTGCAAAGGATTTCGTAAAAGTACAAATATTTTTTAAATTCACGAAGACAGTCGTAATTTCATTAATGTATTTTCGTACAATATGCGAATGATTTGTATTTTCAAGCAAATATTTGCATTGTTTACGATTTTTTTTTGTAATATTGGTCATACGCTTTAGCATTCGTTAAATGTACAAACTATTTAAATTGTATTTGATGCATAAGGCGAAATATATTGTAGAATCCAAAGATGCAGTTGCATCTAGTCATTTAATCGGAAAACATTCTTTTTGACTGTTACGCCGCGCGCGCCGCCCACCATTGTAAAATTAGAAAAAGAAATATATTAATTTATTAATTTGTAAATAAAACGTGAAAAAAATCAATAAAGTGCAGAAATTCTTATCTAATACAAAAAAAGTACAAACAAAAATTAAATAAAATTGAAATTAAAAAAAAAAGAATAAACTTGAGAAACTTGAAGTTCTTTCAGCATTGAAAATAAAACGGAAAACGGAAGGAAACAACTTTTTATAATTATTGGGTAAGTGTATTTATTATTTAATTTATGAATTGCAACCCCTAATTCGAGCACGATATTCTTAGAAAACAATTGTATTTTTCAGAAATTGCCAGGAATCATTCCCCAAAATATCGTGCACGAATTACTGTATAATGTATAATAATTATAATAGAATAATTGAAAAATCTAAATTTTTTACCCTTTTTATGATTTTCGTAATAGTTTTTTAGCATCTTAAAAATAAAAGAAAAAAATTAACATTTAGCAACTATTTTTTTTTTTCAGTGATTTTAGTTTTTAGAACCTTGCGGAATCAATAAAACAAGGCCACCAGTACCAGTATATGTGCTGCTTGATGAAATAAAACGTAAGTAATCTTTCATTTTTCTTTTAAACATTATTCAAAATGATCATTCTTTTTTTAAAGTTGCAAATCAAAAAAGGAAGGTGTATCCTAATACGATATAAAACATAAATATTGACAACACAAGGTTCATGTTCTCTTGGGTCTTCAAGCAGAGGTGCATTATGAAATGTAATGTAATATAATTTTAATTATTTTTTATGTTTTTTTTTTTTGAAATAATAATAAATCAAAATAATAAAGAATTCTATTTTGATTTTACGATGCTTCTAATTTCAGCCAATAAATCACGAATATATTTCTATAATTTACAAAAATTTTGTATATTATACGATGGTGTTTTCATGTTTTATGAATACCTATGTTTGTTTAATGTACAAAACAATCGTAATTTACAATCCTTAAACTCGTACAATGAACGATTGTAAATTTAATTATTTAAAAAAAAAATTTGTTGAATTTACAAAACATTTGTGATTTTAGATCCTATGTATTTGTAGAACACACGATTTCTTTCTTATAAACTACGAATTCAATTTAATTAAAATACAAATAAATTTGTAGTTTATACGAATGGGATCTTCTATTCTACAAATTTATAGAATCTTAAATCACAAATATTTTGTAAATTGTATAAACGTGTTCGTGAAAACACTATAGCTAGATCGTTCATTCTACAACGTTTTTTCGTATTTGTAAACAATACATTTATTTGCTTTCCAATTTTTCAGGAATACGAAAGTTTTGCAAGATGTACAAAAAAATTTGTCTTTTACTTTCAAAATAACGCGTTCGTGCAATATACAAATGCGTGCTTATAGAATGTACGAGAACCATTCGTGGAGCAAATGAGCGAATGTTTTCGTGGTATCGACAAAATTTTTAGTTATATGTACCATTTATTTTTTTGGGTGTAACGTCATTTCCCTACGGCTAGTCAAGTCTGCGTCGTCATTTGCTGCGATAAGCCCTCCATAACTTTCAGGCAAAGTTTTTGGATTAAGTTCTTGTAAAAAAAGCGATAGGCAGCAAATCACGCCTATGTCGATGGGAAAAAATCACTTGACATGTCCTTGCAAGCTAGCAGCCGTAACTTATAGATTTCACGACAGTCCACGTGGGCCACGTATGTATATGTTTGTTACCGTAAAAAGCCGAAATAATGAAATTCTAGAATTAAAAAAAAAAAAAAAATCCAGATTCTTTAAATGGAAAAGAAACTTTGCATCGCACCTACCCAAAATCCTATAGTAGGGCAAGCAGGGGGTTACAGGGGGGCAGCATGTCCCTTACATACCTCACTGTTTATACGCCGTAATGCTGGGTGCTAGCAATGTACAATATGTAAGCAAACAAAAAAAAAATTTCATAAAAAAGTAGTTTTAGTAATTTCCAATTTTCTCAAAAACTAGTAGACATAGAACCATTCAGTTTTTTGTGTTCGATTTAGAATTGATATACCACAAAAATTTAGTACTTCATTTCACAATGCGATTTTTTTTTAAATTATTGACATAAATAATTTAATAAAATTTAGGGCTAAAGAACAGATTTCTGGCTTTCAAAACCTGTTTAGTACATATTGTAAGTGTTGCCGTTGTTTTTTAATATTTTTTTGTGGTTTCATTTTAAGTAATTTTGTCTTAAAATTGCCCCCTGCCTCCTGCACGGGGCGTGATAGACCCCCCGTCAATAGTAAAAAATGCTTGTTTTTGACCCCTACAAAAAACCGTTATCAATTTTTGGCGCCAAAGTTATCACAGTCGTTCCGTACTTATTTACCCTTTAAAAATCAAATACACTTGCTAAGTCAAGGACCCAAATTTCCTCGCAAACCAACAGAGCGATTAATTTATTTTTCTTTGCGTTACTAATTTCAAGTAATGGCAGCTTTCACTATTATATACTTTTTTATCTTCATGTATATAGTATATATTTATGTAAATACAGTGAAAGCTCCTATTACGGACAACTCCCTTAAGCGGACAATCCATTTAGGCGGACAAATTCTCACGACCGTGGATCTTGGATGTAAATTCCATACATTTTATGATCCCTTAAGCGGACACTCCCTTACCCGGACGTGGACAAGAATATTAGCCGTGATTTGTTAAATTAAATTCCCTTAGGCGGACAAAAACTATTTTTTAGTATGACCATTATTTTTGGAAATACTTTTACATATATTTATTTTGCATTAAAAACGGTCCCCTGGTTCACAGCGACAAAAGATGCGATTTCACCAAATCTGTCTGTGATCAAATTCATAACGGATTTTATTTCTGCAGCTGTAGTCTGTTTTTGTATCTTGTTTATTGTATCTTGCATGTTTATTTTAAGTTTTAATGAATTTCATGGCTTGTAGGTGCAAAAATTTTCATGATGCCACTATATACCATACAATTCCTTATATAACTATTTTTATTTCTTCCCTTGGACGGACAACTCCCTTAAACGGACAAAAGTGTTGCGACCGTCGCTGTCCGGCTAAGGGAGCTTTCACTGTATATGATTAAATTAGGGAATGGAATTTTTGCCTTTTCGATTTTAGTTTTGCGACCAAACAAAAGAATTTACAAAAAATGTCCTTATCATATTTTGTAAATTTTTAGTATTAACTTCCTCGCCTGCGCCTTGTTAAAGCGGTATAGTATTAAAACCAAAAACATTAAACCTTTAAATAAATGATACAAAATTTATATAGATCATAAAGAAATATTATCTAAAACAAAAAGCTTTTTGTGTTAACCAAATTATTTTAGTTTTTCAAGCTATATGACATAAAATCACTCTAATGATTTTGTATCGATGGTATATTTAACAAAAAAAAAAAAATTACAAGCCATTTTTAATGTGTCAAATTAAATGACACAAAAGATAACAGTAACACACTGCTTTGAATAGAAATTTATTTTAATCTATCACGATTTATGATATTTCAGTTCGTAAATTATGCGAGTTTTTGTTTCTTATTTCTCTGTGGTAAAATTAAATTTTCGCTTCAAATAAAATTATTGATTTATTTTTATCTAAAACAGTTAATTATAAATTGACCATCAATTGAAAATTATGGAATCATGGTAAAAAGAAAGTATAGTTTAGCAAAACATTTTAGATTTTTTGTTTTTTTTTTTGCAAATACATTTGGTGCTTGGCTGGGAGTTGCGGCAATGTGTGTAATTTTGATGTTAATGGTATATTGTGGAAGCTTCTAAAACTGTTCTGGTTGCACATTTATCAAAAAGTTAAAGGCCACGGAGAAGTAACAGAAAGAAAATATTTAAGTTTTAATCATTGATATTAGACGTCACTTTGTCAAGGCGTAGGAAGTCCTAAATAATTGGGTGTTATACTTTTTTATGCTAAAAAATGGAGTCACAGAAAAAATGCAGATTATAATTTAGAAAAAAAACTCCATCATGAGAAGTTTCAAGTAGGAGAAAACATTTTTTCAAACATTATCAAAACTATAGGAAATACAGGTATTTTGGTAAAAATAATTTTACCAAAATCCGAAATCTTGCTTTGATTGTTTGTGTTTGGGCTAATCTCAGAATTTTTGTCTATATTAATGGATTAGTTGTTTTACTATACAACTATAAAATGCCAGCAACCCAATTGATAGTATTCCTCGTAATATTTCCTATAGGGTGCTATCACTTTAAGGCTAAATATTGTTTTAAATTTAGATATTTATAGAGTGAAATTGGGTAAAACAAAAAAAAGCTGATTTGAAAATTATTAAAATTATTATAAATACCTATAGGGTGAGATCCAGGAGAGTAAACCTACACAATTTTCTTGGGAATTAAATATTCCGGGGAAACAAAATTTTAATTGCTATTCTCGATAGAAACCGTAGGGTGAAATGGGGTATACACGAATAAGTTAAAAAGCACATAAAATATGATGTGTACTTTGCTGAAGGTTCATGGCTTGTCAAAGCGAGCTGGGTAAGCTGTTCACTACTCAGTAAACAGGGTATCCCTTTTTACACTGAAGGGTCAAAAATGGAAGAAGGAACAGGAGCTGAGGCGTTTTGTGAAGCTCTTAATATTAGAGAATCATATAAACTCCCAGATGAGTGAAATGTCTTTCAGGCTGAGATTTATGCTATTGAAAAAGCAGCCGAAATTGTCCAGATCACAATCTTTGTGGACAGCCAAGCTGCTATCAAAGCACTATCCAGTGAGATCCAAGGCAGTAGCTAAATTTCGAGGCATACTGAACAATATTTGCAACACTAACCAAGTCAAACTCTGCTGGGTTCCTGGACATAGCAATATAGAAGGGAATGACATAGCAGATAAACTGGCAAGAAAAGGGTCAACGACAAATAAAGACAGTAGTAGCCAACTAGACACGGGACTAGATATCCAGATAAGCGTGATCAAAAAGAAGATAGACCTAATAACGAAAGAGCAAATCAATAACTCCTGGCAGTGTTGCCGCTGAGAAAATTGAAATGGTCGCAAAAAAAAGGGTCACGAGGAAAAAAAAGTCGCATTCAGAAAATTTCGTAAAATATACAGCTTAAAAAAATCCGTTTTTTATCAGTTGACATTATAGTGGCGAGAAACTTAAGGTTTCTTAATTTTATCTTTACCTTCTTTAAATTTGGGAAAGTAAAAACGTCTTTCCTTTGTGATTGTTAGTATATTGGTACCTAGATAAAGTCAGCCCTGTTGGTACATAATGCTTTCCATCGTAATTAAAATTTTGTTACGAAATAAGAAAAAGGAAGCTATCACAGAATCCATCACTTAGAAAAATTCATACGAACTCCCATCGCGAACAAATTCGCTGATATTTTTTTGGGGAACATGTAGGATATATGTACGTAATTACGTATGTACATATGTCCTACTGCATTTTACTATAACATTTTTTTTTTGCCTTGTTATGGTTTGCGAATTGAACATTCGCTTACGATATGGCCTGCAATTTCGTATTTCGGTTAGCGAATTGATTTTTCGCCGAAAATTCATTACTCTTAGACGAAATAACTAGGTAATTGATCTCTTTGTGACGAATACCAAAGTGAAACAAAAAATGTTTTTTTTTTTACAAAAAGGAAAACAATAAATATATAGTCCAAGTAATTTTCTACAAAAAGGTTCAGAAAAGTCGCAAGATTTTTAAAAAGGGTCAAAAAAGCCAGTTTTCCAAAAAGTCGTCTCATGGTCGCATGAGGCTCAAAAAGGGGTCAAAATGAGACTAAAGTCGCACAGCGGCAACATTGACTCCTGGATATTCAGGAACGATTGTGCCATCTCTAAAAGTTTATGACCTAGAATTAATTAAAAGCAAACTCAGTATGTCTTATCGCTGAGTAAAAAGAATATTAGAACCCTGATAGGTGTACTGACGGGACATTGTGCCATCGACATAATGGCCACTAGATTGGCTGTATACGCACCCGATTTCTGTAGGAGCTGTCAGGATGTTGAGGAAATAGAAACCATTAAACACCTGCTCTGCGACTGCCCAAACCTGCAAACAAACCGCCACCGTTACCTTGGAAACTGGTTTGTTTGGAGAACTAGTCGATTTAGCGCAGGTCTCAATGGCAAACATGAGGAAATACATAGAAAGCACACGCTGGTTCGTAAATGAAACAGTTATGTCAACCGATAGTTTAGGTTTTATCTCTGTTCATAGGGGATCACAATGGACCAGTAGGCCCCCGTGTACGAAACAGCCGTAGGGCTGGACACACCCCTCCTAACCTAACCTAACCTAACCTAACCTAACCTTGCTGAAGGTTAATATTCCATGCTTTTTATTTTTAAGTAGATTTTTTTCAAAATTTTGGGTAGTTAAAGTGCTGGTTTTTAAATGTTCAATAATCGTGTCTACAATTTTGGGAGCTTCGTGTAAACTTCTTTAAAATTCGTTTTTTCCATAAAAATCGCTCCATATTTAACAGTCTTATCTTCCTTATTCTAAAATCCACTGAATTAATTTTCTTGTCTTTAAATCAGGTTTACATATTTACTTTAGAAGACAAAAAAATCATAACTGAATTCAAAATAGATTCTCTTGTTTTCTTGACAAAAAACAAAATAAATCCAAAATAGAACCTTACAAAAATAGCATAGAAGAAAATCTCTCATTTTAAACCAAAGAGAAAAAAAAAAATTACAATCAAGGACCTTTGAGGAAACTAGAAAACAAACACCCAATTAGAGTTTTTTCAAGAAAACGTCCAAAACACGAAATCAAAAGGGAGAGAGAAAGATGAAAAAAAAAACTATCACAGTATTTTCTTTGATCATTACTCGAAAGGAGAATAAGTTGTTCTGTAGTTATATATTACCCTTTCCCTTCTGTATTTCTTCTCGTAGTAAAACATCTTTAAAAAGTGCCTCCCACAGAATGAATAAAAAAATGAGGAGCTCAAGCATTTTCTTACACAGTATGTATAGTTAGAGAAGATTCAAATTCTTATAGATAAACGATATACATATCTACCAGGCTACCTACATTACAAAAAAAAAACAAGTAAGTAGTTAAAGTAGCGAATAAATATTTAAGTCCCTTTGCATGTTTAAAAGAAAAAAAAATCCTTTACTTAAGCTTTTTTTTCGCTTACTTCTTGTCATCTTGATTTTTTTCTTAAATTTTCTTTGCGAATTAAGCAGTTTTCTGCAGCAGAAGAAAAATAAATCAACAGATTTTTCCGTCTATCTATGAAGTAAGCCTTCTTTTGCTTCTTTTGGTGGGGGACAAAAAATAAAAGTAAAAAGATTGAACAAATCAAGGCCCCCCAGAGTTTGTGAAATTTAAGGATCTTCCCTCTGAAATTGGTATCAGATTTTTTTTTTATGGAATTTTGTTTCTTCTACGGCACAACAAAAGTAACACGATGATTTTTTTGTTTAGTCAAATTTTCGATTTGGAAATTGGAAGGATGTGTTCCTACCCTTCGAATAGGAATTCCCCTTCCTATTAAAAAACCAAAAATTATGTGATAGATTTTTTTTTTCGATAAGTCCTTTTTTGTCGTTTTTATCAAGTGCGAAACTTTTTAATTTGACGGTCTATAAAATGGGGATTTTTTTTTTTGTTTAATTTTATTTTGTTTGACAGTCAAATTACTGTTCCATAAGATACTGTCTGTGACTTTAGCAGATACTTTTCCGGAGTTGGTTTTGTTTTTTTTTTTTTTTTATTTATTGGTAGGCGACACGCGCTTTGTAAACAAGCGAACAAGAATAACTAAACAGAGTTTGCATAACGCTTATCGATTTTTCGATAAGGATAATTGAAATGCTTGATGTGGTAGGTATATTGGAGGGATGATTTTATGTGGGAAGGGAGAAATAAGTTACTTAAATAAATGGATGGCAATGAAAAGGGTTTGATGGTGTTGTGGGTTAATTGAATTTGAAGTGGACTATAGGGTTGGTTAAGTATCTAGATTTTCTTGTAAAGCTGTTAGTGTGTATAATCTTATTATAAATAATGTACAATTTTTTTATAAATTTATTATTATTATAATTTGCTAAATGTTGGCTCGTGTCGCAGCAGTTTGGACATAAATTATTATCATCAAAAATTAATGCCTGTGATCCATCCGGCTTCCATAGCTCTATACTAAGCACTTTGTATAGCCACCTATTACTTCTTGATGCATAGTGTAATCTGGTTGACCTCATTTTAATTTTGTATGGCTAAGAGTGAGGGATATATATACATACACATAAAAAATAAATTAAAATAAAATAAAATAAAATAAAATAAAATAAAATAAAATAAAATAAAATAAAATAAAATAAAATAAAATAAAATAAAATAAAATAAAATAAAATAAAATAAAATAAAATAAAATAAAATAAAATAAAATAAAATAAAATAAAATAAAATAAAATAAAATAAAATAAAATAAAATAAAAAATAAACTAAAATAAAATAAAATAATATAAAATAAAATAAAATAAAATAATTATGTTATTAAATAAAATAAAACAAACAAATAAAGAATGCTTTATTTAAAAATGTTGCCTAACCAATACCTTGTGTTTTTTGAAAAACTTTAGATCTTTTCAGCACTTTTCCACTGACCCCAACTTTTTGTTTTACCTTGTACGATTAGGTCCAACCTTTTTTTTTTCTTGTCAAAATACTTACGTTTTGGACGCGGGTTATTTGCTAAATATTAACTAACTCTTCGGTGTTAAATTAGCCTGGCTGCTATTCTATGCCGAGGTTTTGTTGTCATATGTGTAGCTCTTAGTTCCCTTTTTATGCTTGGTCATGGTCAAATTAACATTTTCGATTGAAAGAATGAAACAGAGCTGGTGCTGTTACTTCCTTTTAATTTACTTTGGGGTTAACTTTATTGGTAGCCTTGCAGAGATTTTATCGAGTCCCAAACAATTTACATTAATTTTCCTTACGTTTTACTTAGTTCATTAATTTGTCCTTATCAGTCCAAAAAAAGAAGTGTTCAGAAACAATCAAAAACTTGACTTGATTTATGAAAATTCTCAAGTATTGACAAATTTTTTAAACTCATGACAAACCCGTTCGGAGTTTTAGTGAATTTTTTAATACCATGATTAGGTAATCAGAATGAATAAGAACATGCTATCAAGGAATTGATGTACTGTACTTCATATCTTAGCTAAATTTTTATTAAATTATAGAAACTTTGAAATTGAAATCGAATTTTGATGGTTTGAAGCAGTAGAAATACCCTTAGTACATATTTCTTAAACAAGAAACAAATATCTCCTCAGTAAATTAAATAAATTTGGTGGCACAACGGCTCATGAAGAACCTGGCTGGGCCTAGTGACTTACAACTCTCAACCATTCCTGTGTGCGTGTCTGCATAAATGGAGGGGACCTACAGTTTATTGCTGAATCCGAACGTCTAGTGAGTGGCACTTTTCTATGACAGAAGATACTCTTGCAGGATTTGTCACTTCCTCGCAAGAGGTAGTAGCCCTGAAAAAAATTCAAGGTGAAAGCAGCTGGTATTGAACCCAGTCCCCAACGCACTAACCATTACGCCACGAACTACTACATAATATCTCCTTAATATTTTACTTAAGAATACCCCCAATTGAGTCACATAAGTAATTAATTTTTTAGTATCCGTGACAATTCCGTTTTGGAAAGGTTATGTTTTTGTTAAATTCTACAAATGGAACTAATACATACGTATTTACACATGTAAAATTGGTTTGTGACCACTATATTTTAGTAAGACCTTCCTTATAAAATGATTACTCAATGTATTTAGGTTGAAAGAACATTCACAAAAGCTTAATGTTCAATTACCTATCATTCAATCTTTCTTCAAAATTTCCTGTATTTTCTTGTTTCTATATAACAAAAAAGCTGCTGTATATTGAACTCGGATAGGTTCATACTATCTTTTGTTCGGATATCTTCATTTAATCGATTGTCCTTTACTTTGGATGAATACAAGTTGATTCTGGAATTAATATTGATATCTTCTTAAAATCATAGGAACCTACCTACAAACATATTCCTATCGATTTCAAATTGATCCAAGCAAAATCGAGTTTTCGACCATCATCAGAAGAATGTAGATATTGTATAAGGAATATATGTACATATAGAATGAAATTCAAATCCAATTACTTACTTCATTGGGTTTCAACAATTTTACTAACCTCACTCATTTTGTATACATATAAAGCCCCATTGGTCTCGATTTCTGAACCCAGAAACAAATACAACAACCAAAAAGTGTCCTTTATCATATTTAAATGTATATAACCCTCTTTTCTATACACAAATCTATAACATTTCCTACATGTATACGTAGAACTAATAGTATGTTGTATAGGTATGATGGAAAATATGGTGCCATTCAAAGTTTCCCATTGAATATATAGTACACCTACCCCAACTCCGAGTGATGGTTTATATTAGCAAATAATCTCCCGGTTTTTTCTGTTCTAGACAGGCCTCATCGAAGGAAATGTCTATTACGGTATTTGCCCATTGTCCTACTGGCATCATGTATAAGGATACACGAGTATGTATCAAACACAAATCATATGTCCACTCAAATCAAATTTCCCATTTGATTTCCCATCAAAAAATTGGAAATGAACAAGACATTTGAAGCCCACCAAAGGACACAAGGACATTCCTCCTGTATATGTATTTATGTACCCATTACTCGGGGTGTAATGTAAACATGCAGTGAGAAACTCGCATTCACATCAAGCACACATGCTTGGCTCAGAAAATATCAACTCTAAAAGGTGTATATTCAACTTCCCACTGAACATATCTTTCACACGGTGACTATGTCGCTCATTCTGCCCCCTCATCTCACTCAGTACATTTTCCCTTGGTCCTTCGGCTGGGCTATACCTACTTGCAAATGAAGCGAAACCAACGTTTTCAACGTCCGAAAATTTTCTAATTTCACGCAAGAACTATTTTTGAGGTTGAATACCATCGTCGTTCACGTTTCTATTTTTTTTTTTTTTTTTGGTTGATATTCTAGGGCTCACTTCAGAGCTAGAGACTGGGAACGAATATAGTGTTTTCCTATCTCCTTATTGAAAGTGAGTTATTTTGTACCAAATGAGAGGATGGTTATGGAGAAGCAGATTTTCCCAAGCATAAGTTATTATTAGTGCCACAGAAATCATTGGGGTTGTTGAGGAGGAACTTATTGTGGGAGCAGGAGGACCATGAGGTTACACCACAAGTAAAGTGATGCCATCCATTCGTAGTTGGCAGCAGATGCTCCTCTCCAGGGTGGACAGTTTGTGGGATTTTATCACTTATTACTTTACCGCAATGTGCACTTTAAACAGAACGGAAATGGAAAGAGGAAAGCAAGTGATGGAGCTGTTCATTTATATAATATACACATATACACATGTTTATATGCATACAAAGGATAAAGGTCTAAGAGAAGAGAAGATGGAAGAGTATAGGTATGAAGAGAAAACCATAGACCGTAAGAATAAATTTAAAACTGGTAATGGTTTGGCTAACCACAATAAATTAAATTTATGTGAAAAAAGGGTTTAATGCATAAATAATTTTTTATATTTATACTATATATGTATGTATACCACCGTCCTATATACCCTTCCTTATTGGCTATAGTCTAGCCAAGCCTTCGTGCAGCCATCACGTTGAAAATGAGAAGTGACACATCTGGAAATGGTTTTCCAATGGCCCCAACTTCACTACACCATCGGAGCCTGAATGATGAATTAAAATGTGGACAAATTAAAATGTGCAAGATGTTGCAAAAGTGACGGATATATGGCTGAGGTGTGGTTTTCGGACCAGAATTATAGCTCAAAATAGTAACATACAAACAAAACTTGAGGAAGGGGTAATGGCTTCTTTGATATATTGGTCAAAACATACAAAAATAAGGCCTTCTAGTTCTTTGCGAGCTGTCGCGCCACCAAAGTTAATGCGAGAGATTTTAATAATTTAATAAAATTCCATAAATTTTTTGTTGTGTATATTTTATCAACTAACAATTTTTTAGCTCTATAGCTAATACCTACAGCAAGTTCATGCAGCGCCCGTCATATAATCAATATTTTAAAAACGACTTGGTTGATTTTTATTAAACTTGGCCATGGTTATAAAGCGATGCAAGAATTCAACTTCGTGTCTGCGCAACTTCGCCAAACACTCGGTTGAAACATCCTCACTAATCTATTTTTGTTCGATTATGAGTAATTGCGGCACTCATCTTGCACAAAGCTGTATCAATTTCGGGCTATCTGTTAATAGGAGATGTACCTACATCACCTTTTGAAATGCGTGACATGTCTGCAAGCTCACTCACTTTCATCCGACACGACGGTCATCCAATACCAGTTTGTGGACTTTACTACTGTATACTGACCTCAATTAGTCAACCACAGTGGTGTTGATCTTGACAGCTCGTATCGTTTGACCTCGTTTAAATTCTGTGCACCAATATTTAATGGTTGTCAATGATGAACCAGACTCCCCCAGAGTTTAAATCATTTCTATTTTGATGTGGGTTGGGCTAAACCCTTTCAAATGAAAATATTTAATAAAGTAATGATGGCCGATTTTTTCCAAATTTTTTTTCAAAACTACCGATACCTATCGTTTACTTCAAATGGCTGCCAAACAAACAATAAAGCTGGTAATGTCATTCAACTTCAAACTTAGGTATTCTAAGGTTTCCCATTTCTAGAACCATAGTTTTTTTCTTTGCAGGAACAGACCCATGTATTCGTTAGTGGGTTACCTACTACTGGGACTGCCCTCGTGTCTACCAACTGACAGTAAGTGTATATCTGGTTGACTGGTCGACAAAATGAAATTTGTTCTTTCTTTCAAAAACGAAACTATACTTTTCCAAAGGTTTTTGGTGTCCGAAGACACAAATTTTTAAACCAGATTTTTTGAACCAAAAATATTCGAAACTTTGATGGTCCGCAAATGTTTAATATAATATGCAAAAAAAATTAGTTACCACAACTTAAGTTTTCGTCGGTGAAGAGAAGAGATATCGGAGGGATTTAAACAGAATTTAAAAGAAGAAAACTAGTGGTATCAGAAACCGTTATAAATTAAGTTAAAAACAAATTTCCTCACGTTCTAACTTAACATTGAAGAAGCAAAAAACTTATTTTTAAACGGGAATATCTCAAAAACGTGCCGTGGTAGAATATTTCAATGAGTTCAGCGCACCAAAATGCTTCGGAAAATTATATTTTGGTTTCTGTAACATAATCCTTGTTGACCAATGTTATTAATATCTTTCGTCATGTGATCAACTGATATTAATAAAATGTTTTTTTTTTGAAGAATTCTTCAAAATGTTCACTAAAAAAAAAAGAAAAAAAGATTTGGAAAAAGTTTAAAAATTATTTGTTGAAAATTCGATATTTCAAAAATATGTATACACCTACCTAGAAAATCAATTAAAAAAAAGAAAAAACACCTTTTTAACTAGCATTTTGTAAATAAAAACCAGGAGTCAAATTATCGGCACTACTGTTTACAGTGTATTTTAAACAGAGCAGTAATTCAAATGTAAAATATTTCAGTAACGTATGGCCCAACGGAAGTTGGTTTGATCAAAACACCAGAATTACTATTAATTTTTCGCAAAATGTCTTTCAAGACAGCTACTAACTACTAAATAATAATATTTAACCAAAGAAATTGAAAAAAAAAAAACCTTTAAGGGGTCACATGAGGTCAACAACTGGTGCAAAGTAGGAATTATGTATTTCGAAATTCTGAGAAGTAATAGTCTGACCCTTAACGTGTTTCAGTTTAGAATAGGATTATGGGACTTTTTGTTTGTAATAGGCTATGGTAGAAATTGTGATACGTCTAGTGAGCATTGTTTTAATATGTTAAAATTTGTTCATTAAACCCTACGAAGCAACGTGATAACGGGTCTGCCAGTTTTATTTATTACAAAGAAATCCTTAAAATTATAGTCGAAGAGTATTTTTAATTTTGATTGAATTATGTACATACCTCAAGTTTGTATGTACTTAGAATTTAAAAAATGTACATAGGTATTTGAGTCAATTAAAAATTCCTTAAGATATTCAACTATAGTTTTAAGTTATTAGAAATATCAAAATATTTTAAGATTTAAAAAAAAAACAGAATAATTTTGACATTTTTCAGAAAATCTCAAAGTATTGGTAAAGAATTTAAATTGATAGCAGTTTGTAACCAATTTCAAAAACCAAAAATACAATATCAAGCGTTTAAAAAGACTTTTTCGAAATCTAAGTAAATATATTGAAATTTTATACAAAAAAAAAAAAAAAAAAAATGGCGTGAAGTATTAAAGCTCGTGGAGAACCAAGGCTTAGTGATTAACAATCTCAACCATTTCTGTACGAGAGTATTTGTTGTTTGGCATCATTTACGCGCCTCTTAAAAGTACATACCTACATAAATTTAAGCTTTGAAATGAAGTACTGATTATATTCGTTAAAAGTTTTAAATAGTTAATAATGACTCCTTTGTCAAGGTTGACAAATATTTATTGAAATTTAAAACTCAGGGTGCTAGAATGTAACTTTAGTATTATAATATATTAAATACACATAAAACCTTATGCATGTCTAAAGTAATATTAAAATTTTACTACTGTAAGAGTTTTTCACCATAATACAAACTTTCATAAATACATCACCAGCACCGCGCACTCAACACCGCTTTGCAATATTCATAATAATGTTTCCATTATAAAATAGGTACCTAGGTGCCCTTTCATTTGGATGTGAAAAAAGAAAGTTGGAAATTTTCGTGTGCACCATCATCAGTTGGCTAGCGTCGCCGCCGCCGCCGCCGCCGCCGCATTGTTGCAGCGTTGAAACTATAAAATATACAAGAGCAATATTAAGCAATTTCCTCATCGAAAACTTTTCAACCCGACACACAAAGTAATTTTTATGACTTCATCGAGCGTCTATTGATGTTCTTCGTAGTTTTTGTTTCAAATTCATTTTTTTTCACAAATTATATGGGCGTTGAGTAATGAAGTTTTTTTTTGTTTTTTTGTCCGCTTTGTCCACAGGAAACATTAGGAATGTCTAAAAGTCCTTCCTCATACACATGTATGGCCTCGAGAAATATTACCGCAGTACTACCTATTACAATACTGCTCCCACCTTTCGTCGTACTATGCAATTATTTAATGATGGCCATTAAATTAACCCCTGGCCAGATGCCTGATGGCTTACCGAGGGCCCCACAACAACAGAATGAAGATATGGCCACGACGACGACGGAATGGGGCAAAAGTAGTTTTGGAAGCACTCTAACAATACTTTTACGAAAGACCAGCAACATAACCATCTGAAAACACGACTTGGAAAGGTCGTTATAGAAGATCCTTTTTCCATATACTATACACACACTCCTTATCAGTAATTGTATTTTTGGGGGACGGTGGTGGTTTTAAGTACATTTAATGGGAAAGCATAAAATGTTCATGCTTTGATGATAACAACCGTCCTTCAATGGCAATCACCACAATAGCCCGCGTAAAAATTCCACTTAGCTACCTGTGTGTGGTGTATTTTTGGTTTGTTTTGTTTCCGGAAGGACGGATAACAGTACACTTCAAAAACTACTACAATCACACCTAAGTCTCACTCAGAACAACAATGGCATCATACATTTTCGCACGAGGGAGTTCTATGTTTTAGAAGGTTTAGTGGTGGCTTATGTTGTTTTTATTTTTGGGCGTGTTCAGTTTTTGGGTATAGAACATTGGAACTAATTAATTTAGTCTACTTGACACCTGAGTGCTCTAAGTATAGTACTAGAACACGCGCAAGTTTCTTAACTTGCCAAATGAATGTCAGAGTCCTTAAAGGCGGTGGTTGAGGAGATGATGATGATGATGATGGTGACGGCATAATAAAAGGGTGGTTTGTTGACTCCCCTTTTTTTTTGGTAGCGCGAAACATATTTATGACTTCATAAGTAGGAACGGTGGTGGAGGCTTAACGCACACACTCACACTACACCCATCACTTCTGCCAGTGTTGATTGATGTTGTAAAATACCCTTCAGGGATTTCAAAAACAAAAAAAAAACATCCAAAACAACAAAACACAAAACAGAGGAGTAAAAAAAATCGTAATAAAAGAATTGCTTACATAATTTATTTGAAATATCGTTGGCGTACATGCTAAATTATGTTCTTAAAATGGAATAGGGGGGTTTTCTGTTATAAAAGAGTTTCGAGGGTATAACGCGAGGTAGGTAGATATGTACGAAGCCCAAATTATAATCTGTTTTTTTGATAAAATAAATCTCTCTTGTATGTGGATACAAAAGCCTGAATGAATTGAAGGCGATATGGAGCTGTATTGAGCTGCTTCTGGTGGAAGCCGCATTAATAAAAAAAAAAATCCTTCGGTACTCGGAGCGATTATTTAAACGAAACATTTGTTCTCTACTCACGGATCATAAATTAATAGATTTTGTTTTCTCGCTCCTTTCAGTTTTTTTTTTGTTTTTTATTTGAATTTTTGTTTTGAATTATGAGGCTTTAGCTGAAATTTGACCTTAAGCCGAGGCAATTGGGATTGTTTTGTAACACCTATTTTATTAGTCACGGAAGTCTACGTGATGTTAGAACTAAAATTTTTTTTTTTTTTTATGAGGGGGCTATAACTTGAAAAAGGTTTATTTTTGGATTAAATAGAGGTAGTGGGGAAGGAGGACGAATTTTAGTTGGATATGTTTATGACAGTTTTATTCTAGGTGAACTGTATAAAGAATGTGACTTACTTTGATTATTTTTTCTTCACTTTTTTCACTGGTACTTGAGAGGCTTCAAGAAAACTATGACAGGGGTAGTGCGTAAGCAGTAGGTAGAAATTCTGTTTCATGTGAATGTCTGATGAAATATACAAAGTGACTCGCATAAGGTGTGACAAACAGCTAGAGCGTGTAGGTTGGGTTGAGACAACAAAAAAGTCGTATAAACCCCCACTATTTCCGCCCGTTTGGACTAATAGTTTTTGAAAAATTTATTTTCAAACTAAAAAGTTTGAAAAAATGATCAAAACATTGTATTCAATTTTGTTAAAAATTTTACTTATCTATTACCTAAGTAATATTTTTGGTTTTTAATATTTGATGCTCTTATTAATTTCTAGTCAAACACTAAAATCCATAGCGCAAAATTTTAGACGATTTAGTATGATTAAAGCATTTTTAGTATGATGCTAGTTTAAAAACAGGCTTTTCCAAATTTTGAACGAGTTAGCATCATATTATCTTTTTAACATTTTACTAAAGTTAAAGTCGCCACATGCCTATTTTACCTTTTTAGTATCATACTAAATCCAAGTGTCACTTAGGCAGCTACAATTGCAAAAATGGATTGAACTGTCACTGTTTTAGGCGTGTTCAGCTAGAAAAATAGGTTTAGTATGATACTAAGCTAAAAAATGTTTAAAACTAAGAATATTTTAGTAAACAGTTTTAAAGTTAGAAAATTGTTAAGTAGTATCATGCTAATACCTTAACATATCAGGATGTTTAAAATTTTGCGCAAATATGACTAAATGTCTTCCTTTTTTTTTCTGAGAAAATTGAAAATAACTAAGAAGTCGAATTTAAGGGAAAATAACTTTTGTTATTTTCATTTTTTATCGCATATAAAAGACATTCTATCTTAACCACCACACATTGCCCTCAAACAGGACCCATCTGCCACTTCAACTATTATTAAATTTTCAAATTTAAATATGGTGAAATATTTGACGAGTTTTTTTTTTGCTTTTTTATAATTCACACTAACTCTTTTTTACAAATATGATAAGTGAATTTGTTATTTGTATGGAAATTCGTCTTCTGGCCTTTACCAGTGTTGTGCGTTTTATTTTTGAGTAGGAAAGGAGAAGTACCAAGAAACACATGAGTGCGGTGGTGCACTAGATAGTTATTTCCAAGTAGTTTGTGCCTTCAGTTTAAGCTGGGATTGCAGTCCCTATCCCATTGTTAGGCATTCTAATTTATTTTTGCCTTCAGTTAAGGCTGAACTATCTCATTGTAGTATTTGCGCTTTGAGTTCCACCGCGGTGCACCGTGGCCAGCAGAGACTTTATACCATTTATATGAATTACGTTGTTAGTTATTTAGGCAACCTACTCTCGAAAAAAACAACAGATGACATCATAAAGTTGATGCAGGATTCTGTATTTGGGTACATTTTCCCTTACCTTTGCTTCTCCTTTTTCCATCCTGCTCAATAGATCAATTGACCGCGCGAGAGGTCATGCATGGAGAATCTGTGCCCAGTAACCTACATCACAACTTCCTGTTCGCGTATATTGTATATTGTAGGCAGAAATAGATAGGACCTACAGTTTACTGTTCAAATGACCGATTGCAAAAACAAAAAACGCATAAAAATCACAGAAAACCATGTTGTGATGAAAGAAACAACAAATACAAACATGAGTAGAGCCCAAATGTCACTTTTTCACACACAATTTATGGTACAGGCAATTAGTTCTGTATGGAGCGGATACCTCTTCAAATAATCTGCTACAGTTAACAATTTCGCTCATCGAACAGTGTACCACAGAACGAAAAGCAGAACGAAATTTTTAGTTTGTGATATCGATGTCATTTTTTTTATGGGATTTTTCGTTTCGCATCAGCAGCATACTAGGCTTAACGTTAAACATTATGCCACAGCTACTAAAAAAAAATTAGAATTTTTTGAAATATTAACTTTTATTTCAATAAAAATTGTAGTTTTTAACGCAAAAAAACAAAAAAAATCAGTTTGGCAACCCTGCTTTTCATCACATAAAAGAAGTAGTATAATGTTGACTTATACCTATTCCCAATTCACGTGTTTATCTTAAATTCTTTAAGATTTAAATTTTGCCTGAAAAAATTTACTTGTCTCTTTAAAATTGCTTTGTCTGGCATGAAATTCTTTTGTAATCAAAGAATGTCCTGCTACTTAAAAATCTACTAAACAAAAACATAAACATAAGCATCTTCCTTCGACTAAATACATAATTTACCTTCCACCGATTTGATGGGAGCCTCAAGAACAAACTTCTATAAGTATAATGGTAATCTCTCATATTGACTTTGAACCTATGTGTAATCTGATTTTCAAACAAAAGAATTTTTATTAAAAAACAAAAATAAACAAAAGAAAAAATCTCCTCCTTTTCCCGTTGATTTCCAAGAATCTCGCTCAACATTAAAGCGAACTTCTTTAGCTTATTAAAACAACCGAATTACAAGATTCTTCCAAGTTCTTAAAATATAATATTATTTTCTTTTCACTTCTAAATATTTGCTCCAATTCCTTCCGACAAAAGAAAAAACCCCCAAGGCCCACATTATACATATTTTTATTCTTTTGGCATCATCACCAATACCATCACACCATATTACCATGACAAATAAAAATATTATACTTACCAAAAATTGAAAAGAAAAATCAAATTCTCTGCAAATCCTTGCGAGAAAGTGGAAAAATATGGGCTTCCTCTTTTTTCGTGCAAACAAACTGTTGGCACCATTTTATAAACATATACTTACACTCGTTTCATTCACTGATTAAGTGGGTTATCCACATAGATGGAGGTGTTAATGCCACGGTTTTTTTTTTTTCTCTTCAAAATCCGCCAAAGAATACACACCCTGTTCCTTCTTCATATACAAACAAAAAAAACACCCACACATACACCAAAATAAACAAAAAGCCGCTAACAAGGCACACAAAATAAACCAATACAATAAAGTAAATCCAAAACAATGACAACCCTTGGAGACTTTTTCCTTCACATCTGAAATATTCTCCCCCAACCCAATCCCTTGGCATAAAATCAACAGCAGTTACATTCAAGATATCCTAGTAAATCCTTTATTAAGAATGTGTTTGTACATTGAAATGTAAGATTATAACTAAGTAGCAACATAACAGAATTGTGAGACACTAAGAGGGATATATGTATAAAAACGACAAGCGGATTAAAGAGAGGAAAAAATCTAAAAAAAAAAATATATAACAGAAAGTTTTGCGACAGAAAGAACGAGTCCTTAATATATTTTTCTTTTAATTAAAAATGAAAATTATTTAGCCAACAAAAAAATATAAAAGTGGATTTATTTAATTGCATTCTATAATAAAGCAAAATAAAGGTTATTCGATGAGAGGAGTAATCGATAAGTGGGGTGAATAGAGTGTCAAATCCAATTTTTCCTAGATGTCCAAAATTAATTAAAAGCTGTCAATTAAAAGGATTTTCTTCTTTCATTTTTCTTTTAACCGAAAGAAGAAAGGATTACTGCAAGTCATGTGCCACAAACACTTAAATTTCTTTTTCATAAACTTAAAACGAAAGAAAAAAAAAAAAAAACAACACAAACCGGAATGTAAATAAAAAGCAAATTTGTTTCGTCGTTTAGACTATGACGCCCTTCTTTTAAATTACTCAGAAATGAGGGTGACGTGGGGCTAAAGCTGGAGAAGGTTGCAGAAGGAAACCTCATTCACATTGTCTTATTCCAGAGCGATAATATTGTTTCAAGGGTAATGAAAAATGTGTGTCATGACAGAAGAGCGTGTAGTTGAGGAACAATCATAAAAAAAGGATATACCTAACAACAATATTATAAAGGATGCAAAACTCCATTCTCATCTGCTGCTGTGTGATCTCTGTGATGGCAATTTTCTGTACAAATTCCATACTCTTCCTTTTTTTCTCCTGTCTCCTATTATAGGTACCTACATATATAGGGATCCTCTTTGAAATTGAACAAATTATTTATAGTTTATTTTTTTTTTATCCTTGCTTTACTTGTGTGGGTTTTGTTATTATTATTTTTTTTTCTCTATGGGGCCTTTGTTTTGTCCTTTTCTGATTAAAAAGCAAAAAAAAAGGAATGATCCACTTAGCGATTGCCACAATATTTTGTCATTTTGCTTTTCTATATATCTTTAACTTGAATAAAATGTGTGCATGTCTGTGTTTGTCGCATGGTGGCGTGTATGGCATCCGAACGATGGGTGGAATCCCATTTGATGATTTAAATTTAATTGCTGGAAAAAAGGGACACGAAGGAGCAAGCAAAAAAAAAAGAAAAAGGAAACGCTACTGTCTTTCTTTCCATAGTTTTAGGTTGAAGTGTACCTACATTTGTTTTCTTTTTTTTTTTTATGCACAGGTTGTTGTTGTTGGTTTTACTGTATAGAGTGGAGGTACATATATATGTATATGATATTTAATAGGAAGTCAACAGTGTAGAATTATGGAAATTTTTCGCATTTTTGCGGAATTTCTTTAAAGGATTTAATCTCTTTATCTTTATAAAGAAAAAAGTAAAACAGCAATGTTAATGTAGTTGAATAGAGAAAATGGATGTAGAAATTTTTTTGTTAGAATTTTCAACATGGGTGTGGGTAATGTGTGTGTGTTTTTTTTTGTGAACCGGAAACAAGGGGAATTTTAGAATTTTTAAAAGGAATTTAGTTGACGTAAGATTTGTTTTGATTCTGTAGAAGGGAAATAAAAGCTGAATTTTTTGAATAAATTTCTTTCTTCTAGGGTTTGGGAAATATTTAAGTTTAAGATCAAAAACTAAAGGTTTACCTAAATTAATTTAGAATACAAAATTATATTTGTAGGGTCTACCGAACAGAACAAACAGTAAGATTATGATGGTTCTGTAAAATAAAATATTAAAGTAATGTTATGTGAATTTGGTCAAAAAAAAAACAAGTATACGCCCCAGTGACCATTTAATTGTTTTTAATATTCAACTCATGTTTAATTGTCTCGCTTATCCGAATTAATGGGGTATTCGGATTATCAAATTATTTTGGATTAAAGAGGACAGAAACGGGAAATGAAAAGCGTTAGTTATTTAACAAAAAAAAGTTTTTTACTGCTTTTTAAAACCAAAAATTGAAAAATTTATAAAAATTTAAAACACATTTCAGACATTTCAGACATTTCAATGTGTGTATGTACTGTTTAGACAGCAAAATCGGTTCTGGAAACTGTTGTCACATAAAGGAATAATATAAACATAATCACTGTAAAAACAGAAACTATAAAAACCAGTGTTTTTTTTTATGTTGGAATTCGGATTACAGCGTACATAAATCGGGTTTCTTCGGTTTATAAAGAACATAATGGAAGAAAAATTAAGGTTCGGATTAGCGTAATATTCGGATCAAAAGTGGTTGGGATTAGCGAGACAATACGTAGATAGATCGATATAACTTTTAGGTTAAATAGGCTGAGATACAATCCTCAGGCCCTCGGTTTGAGAATGCAACGCTATGACAGTTACCCCTCGGGCTATTTACCGCTCATTTGTTGGGATTGATGTTCAATTAAAAGTAAAGCTTTTGTCTGTCTGGGAATATATACATTCCAAGGAGTAAAATGTGTGATACGCAAATTTTTTTAACTGCAGATACAAGTTTGGTTAGCGTATTAAATTAAAAAATATAAATTATTTACATACAACATAAATTATCTACATACAACATTACTTGTCAAACGATTGACTTGGTTGAATAATTATGCAAATATTTAGATTATTTCCAATAAAACTCATCTAAATAATGTTAGACTTAAATTTTGATTTTCGTTTTTTTTATGCAAAAATAAATTACATAATAATTAGATATATCCTCAGTTATTTTGTTGCTGAACGTTTATGGTTAATTTCAATATAAAAATTAAACTACTCAAAATCTCACTTGACTTAACATTTGAAATATGAATTTGAATTTATTTAACTTTTTTTTTTATTTTGAATACGATTTGTATTATTTTTAGCAATTAATTTGCAGATTTATTGGACAAACAGTCCACCTTACAACAGCTCACCTTACGTGATGCTATTATGTTTGCTCTAATGATTTAAAGTTTTTTAATGTGAAATGTTGTTAATATTAAATAATATTATTTTTATTTTGAATAAATCTAAAGAGAAAATAATAATTAATTCAGGGTAATTTGCTTAAAATTATAGAAACTTAGTTTTCTATCAATTTTACGATTTGATTAACTTAAACGCTCAAAGCAAATAATTTTTTTTTTTTGGTTTAGTACGAATCCGAGTGAAGGTTTTTCCCATGTGATTCTCAAACGGTAAATGTTATCGAAAATGTTTCTATCTATACAAAGTTTCTACATTACGGGTCCTTCCATTAAATCACATTCAATTTTTTCCCAAAGAGGCGATAACTAAAAAAATATAATTATTTCAAAAACTTGGTCAAATGTCATAAGTATTGTTTTATCAATGTTTTTAACTTGATTGATGTTATGAGGTGTGTTTAATAAACCAAAAGTGCTGATAAATAAGCCAGTAAATTAGTGAATATATATAAGCAGACCGCCTTAAATGGATGTAGATTGTTTTTTATTTACAAAAAGAAGTGAAATAAAAAGTCGACACAAAAGTGAATACAGCGTTTTAAAAGAACTAGCTAGCGCAGCAATAGAATTGTCAATAAAACGCCCCTATTGATGATTAATATCTTACCATCAGTTTGAAAAATGTGAAAAATTGGTCTGTATATTTTTTTTTTTTTTTTGAGAATGATCTATACGGTCTGTATTAATTTTCAGCAAGATGCGATCTTTTCAGATGCTAAATGTGCATTTTCACTGGTATATTTGCATACATAATGAAGTTATTTAAGCAAGAACTTCACTTTTCGTGCCACCTCAAAGTGACTATACACTTTAATAAGGTTAAACTCGAAAAGTATTTCCAGGCATTTGCGTCGCCATGTCGTAGCCATCTTATGTTCAATTTTTACCGTCTACGATTCAAATGACTTTTATATGTAATTGTATTTCTGCTTTTGGCTTTCTGGACATATAACGGCAAGTTAAAATTCTTTATTAAAAATAAAATAAAAAAAAAGTAGTTCCATAACTCACATTACATTTGGGAGAGTTTTAATATTTATACGTGAATAAAAAAAAAAAATTGTATATTGTGCATTAAAGTCATTCCGCCTATTATATAAAGTACAAGCTGGCCCGTCCCGGCTTCGCACGGCTGTAATGTGCCGTTGTGTTTTTGTTGAGACAATATCAGTTGTATACCTAATATATCATTTGACAATCTTTTATATTCATAATTCATTCCAGACTCATCCGCTTAGAGTATATTCAGTCGCCAGGCTGGCGCCAGTGTCAACAATTTTCGTGGACAACATTTCTTTCGGTGTTCCTTTTAGCAGATCAAAACATTTTGCACTTTAAAAAAATTTGCTAAAAAAAATCTAAGTTTCAAGGGTAAATTCCAGAATTTTTACAATTCAGAAATTTACAGTAAAAAATCCATTCCAATTTTGCTCTTTATATTAATTGCTAAAAAAACCTTCTGCAGAAGTTTCGTTTTGCTCAACCTTGTTTGCTTCCAACGATTTTGTATACGCCATTATGCATCATGTTGCATTGGATTGCCTAAAATTCAAAAGACACAATTTAAGATCATACATAATAAATATTCTTTTTCGTACCTCTCTCTCCAAATTTGAAGGTTGTCAATTTAATTCTTAAAATTTGAAAGAGTTTTATAACAAAGTTCGTTTGATTGTGTATAGCAATTGAACAGCATGAGCTAAACTTTTTTATATAATAAAAGTGGGTGTTGCAGTAGGCCGATTTTTTACTCAAACCAATTGCTTAACCTTTCCACCGCTGGTAAGGACAAACGTTGAAAATTTCAGCGAATTCTGTTAAGTATTCAAGGCTACTCTTTTATTACATATATAGAGACTTTTAACAAAATATATTTCTTACTTAAAAAAAAAAAAAAAATAAAACGTTATAAGGCTGTCCCAAACCAACGCGATTAATCGCTGCGACAAAAGAAAACAACAATAACAACACGTTGTTGTTATTGTTTTCTATTGTCGCGGCGATTAATCGCGTTGGTTTGGGAGAGCTTATAATTTATAATTTTTTGATACTCGGTTTGAAGCAGTTTTTTGCAATTTTTTAAATTATTAAATTATTCTAAAAAGTTTTACCACTAATCTAAATTAAAAACGAAAAGAAAATACACCAACCGATTCAAAACTTTACCGAATTTTTACATGCACAAAATTATTATACAATAAAATTCATAGAATATTCAGTTATTCACGTTACATCCGTTTTTTTTACGTTTTCAAGTTAGAAATTTAACCCTACAGCCAAGTACAGACAATTGTAAGATCTGAAAATCCGCATTCTACCCTCGCTGATCTTCCAGTACATATAAAATATAAATAATATCTTTCAATTGTTTGAACTGTTCATATTTACCCTGAAAAAACAATCTTACAATGTCAGCTTACCACCTGACAATAAAATTGTAAAACCTTTGGGACAAAATCTGCCAACCGTATGAAAAGACAATTTAAGATTTGAAGGTCATTGAAAGATATGACAATATTAAGATCTGACAATCGTCTGCACTAAGCTTAACGGCCACATTATTGACTTTCTTCAAAGCAGTTTTACTGAAAAACTAGTTCTATAAAGGTTTCGAGTTGAAAGTTTTTTTTTCAAAAACAATAATTGATTTGATTTAGCTGTCAAAATATAAATATTTTGATTTAGATGTCAAAGTAATAAAAATTTGTCAAAAACTTATAACTCAAACCCCTATAATAACTAGTTTATCCTTCAGACTAGCTTTGAAGAAAGTCAAAAATATCTCCTTAATAGTTTTTTTAATTTCATTTTATTTTCGACCATACACGTATGTATGTATATGTATTTGACCTTTGAAAAATATCTGGTAAAAAAAAAAAGAATTTTAAAAATTGTTTTGATTGAGCATACATATGTACATTCAATTCGTGTGTTATTTTCTTTCTCCCACATACAACTCCGCAAAGAAAACTCTCAAACCCTGATCTTATAATAAGTATACATTTTCAATTGAAGAATTTTTTAAAATTACACGTTTCTCCGATTGCCATAGATAATTCGTAAAACGTAAAAATAAGTACTCATGAAACTCGATGCCAAAGATAACTTTAAACAAATTGCCATAGTATATACCACCTATACCCATCATATACCTAACATCAAAAGGCTCCCTACTTTACCATCACAGGAATATGCTTCGGTTCAATGACCTATCAACAATCTCTGTTTATATACATACACAGAGCAATAAGAAAAAAAAATCAAATATCCATAGAACTCTTAGAACTCCACAGAGAAAACTTTTTTCAATATTGATGTGCAGCAACAGCAATCCAGAGTAAAGTAGGATAGCATTCCTATTTCAATTTGCATTTCTGCACGTTTTTATGTTTTCTAGCAATAAAAAAAAAAAACTTAAAATTCTAAGAAGTAAAAAAAATGAAAAAATGAACTGGAAAATCAAATGCATTGCATATTTGTTTAGTAGCTTGTACACAGGATCCATCTTCCCTCTCTCTCAACTCCTCCCAGTTTTTACACAAACACCATCATGTAGTTGCGAAAGTAAATTGAAAAAATACTCATTCGTGCAATAAACAAACACAGTTCCAGAAAGAAGAACCAGTAAAGATGAAATAGAAAAAAAAAAAAAAACAAGTACCCATCAACACTTAAGCTATTGCAGAAAGAAGCTATAATCATCATGTCAAGGATCAACGCTATGCTAGTTTAACCAACCATCACCATCAACCAAAAGTTGTAAATTTTCAACGAGGAAACTTCCTCTCTATATGATATGAGCAAATATATAAAATAAAACAGTAATATACGCCTAAACTATTATTACCCTGTCATTCGGCGGCGCTGAACATAAATTGCACAAAGTTACAAAAGTGATGATATTGAAAAAGAGAAACTCTTCGTCTCGTGATGTGCTTGGCGCAAGGATATGATACCATCAGAGCGTGTCCTATGCTTTGGTAAAGGGTATGAGTAGATCCCCAATGCAATTACCCGATAAGCCAAGGAAACAAGTGGTAATTACATCACAGAGAAGAACCTCTCAAACCGGAAACCGTTGTCTGTGTTTTCGTTTCTGTTTCTTTTTTTTTTCCATTTTATCTGATCTACTTGGTGCTTTTCCTGGTACTACAAATAGAAAATATCCTTGAACAAGTGTAATGAGGGAGCGGGCGTAGAATATGTAGGTATAACTACAAAAAAAAATCCTTGGAGAAATTTTATGAATCCATTGCTTGGTACGTTTAAAAAAAACTGATTACATCAGCTAGTGAAGCATAGTTTTAGGCTTTTCCCTTTGAAGTTGAGTTAAATAGAAAAATACAGGATACGAATATAAACCAAGTATACGTAGGTACAGTCATATATATGTACATAGGGCGGAGGGTGTAGAAAGCAACATTTCACCAATTACAGGTAATAATTTCTATCCTTTGCCGATTGTGTTTCCATTTTAGTTAGCGAGACGAATGGGAAAATTTCAATTGGTGTTGCATATGTTAAGGCAGGCATATTTTAAGAGTTGTTAAACTTTCACCCTCCTTCTTCCTTTTTTTTTTTTTTAGTACAGAACTGTAACACCCACCGAATACAGTAAAGAGTAGGTACATAAGTTTCAATATTTTTAAGTCCTTTTTTATCGTTGTGGTTTGTTTTTAAGTTGCAGCTGATTATCATATATGTACGTAGAAATGAAAGGAAGGAGCCATATAAACATGTAAATGTGTTCGGAAGGAAGTTAATCCTTTTTTTTAAATTTAATTTATTCAATTTCGGTGTTGTACTCTCCTAGCCATTTGTATTTGCTTTATTTGACTGATATTTGGTTTGCCAGCGAGAAAACTAAAACTTTTAGAAACATTTCTACTTTTGTGTCTCCTTATAAACTGTATATACAACAACTAAACTGTATACTTATTCAAACTGAAAGGATGCTACAATAGAGGTTGTTTTTTTTTTTTTTTTTTTTTTTTTTTGAGCTAGAATAGTTTGAATGCAAAAAAAAAGGATCTATAACTTTCACCAAAAAAAAAAAAAAGGATGAACTAAATTGAGGACATTCTCCGGGTGATAAAAAAAGAAAATTCCAAAAGTAGGTATACACGGAGATATTAAAAAAGTTTTTTAATGGTGTAACCTTATCTTTTCGTTGTTAATATACCAGCAAAAAAGGAGCGCACTCACAAAGCTGCCTGCTCCCAGCAAAACAAAATTAATAATAAAAAAAAAAAGAAATAATAAACCAAAGGATCACTTGCATAAGGTATAGGATGTAGAATGTAGATATAGGTACATATATACCTTACCTACTCAAAAACAGCAAAACAGAAGGATGTGAAAATGTTTCGCAGTTTCAATTTCATTTGCTTCTTCATGTTCTATGAAAGATTAAAAAACTTTGAAGGGGAAGATTAGATGAACAAAAAATTGGTGTTGTTAGGTACATTATTTTCTTTTATGGTAAAATTAAATGACCCGTTGGTCATTATGTGGTGAAAGTATTGGGTTGTGGTTTGTGTCTGAGTTTTAAAATGACTTGTTTTTTGACCTTGTATTTTCGTGCAAGTAAACCAAATTTAGGTTTAATAGTATTTAAGATCGAATGTAAATCTTCTAACCGCACGCCCGCAGTAGCCCTGAAAAGAATATTTGTTGTTTTTATGTGGAAATGGTTGGGAATCGAACCCAAACCTCTGGCATGACAGTCAAACGCCGGAACCATTACGCCAACTATAACGTATAAATGGGACATTTAATTTTAGAGGCAAGTCGTCTTCAAGAATTCCTTCTACTGATAAGATATCTTCAGTGACCTATGATAGCCTGAATGGGTTGGGTACGAAATCCCGAATCACAAAATGCCGAATTACGAAATCCCGAATCACAGAATCCCGATTCACAAAATCCCGAATCACGAAATCCCGCCATTTCAATACTTAATTGACAGCACTGTATGGATTCTCATTTCCATAGGAACTGGTGACATAAATAAATGAGAATCAACGAAAAAGCAGAAGACCACACTGATTAAGGCTCCTCCTCGTTTTCAAAAAAGTTTATAAGCAGGATTCATTTGCAAATAAACTTCAGTTGTCATTAGAACTCGGTAGAGGTAATACCTCTGATTTTTTTTACAGAAAAATAAAAATATTCTTTTTTTTTTGGAAAATTTTCAAAAAGAAATAAAATAATTTTTCAACCCAAAATTTGCAAAAATAGATAAAATTATTTTTAAACTAAAAAATCTTCAATAAGAAGTGCCTGGCCCGCTGCGCGGGTTTCAAGGATTATAACTCCCTCTTTCGCCCTCTGTACCAGATCACGTAACTCCGTTGCTCCGCTAAGGCCGTGATCATTTGCCAGGCAGGCGCCAATGTAACAGTTTTCTTGCACAAAAGGACCTTGCCTGGGCCGCTGCGCGGGTTCCAAGAATTTTAACTCCATTTTTCGCCCTTTGTTGTACCAGATCACGCAACTCCGTTGCTCCGCTAAGGACGTGATCATTCGCCAGGCAGGTGCCAATGTAATAGTTTTCTTGCACAAAAGGGACGCTGCGTGGGTTCCAAGGACCTATTAACCAAAATTTAATTTTTTCTTTACAATCTTTTTGTAGTCCTTAAAAGAACATTTTAATATTATTAATCACCTGCCTTGTTGGTACCAAAAATTTACCAAAACGCTGAAAAAAAATCGAAAACGGCTTTTAAGCGTTACAATACTCTAAAAAAAAATAATAAAAACACTAAATACACCCCAAAATAACAATTCAAAATCCCCCCCCCCCCCCCCCCCTCCCAAAACAAAATGTCCCCTCCCCATAAAAATTTACGCACACAAAAACTACCCCTGTACTCTATTCAACAAAAATTGTCCGAACAGTGAAGAAAGGACGTTTGCTGCTTCTCAGTCTAGATATTTACCTGTAGAGCAGTGTATATAAATAATTTTCAAATATTTTTAATCCAATATCGTTTAAAATATTAAGAAGCATCGGCAGAGCTACTACAAAATCATTCGAGTCATAAAGCAGGGTTGCGAGTTTTTGAATTAAAAAATCTTTAAGTCATACGTCAGTAGGTGACTTATGAATTAAAAGAAAATTAAATCATAAGCCAGCTAGTGACTTGTGAATTAAAACAGATTTAAATCATAAGCTAGTTAGTGTCTTATGAATTAAAAAAAAATTAATTCATAGCCAGCTAATGACTTGTGAATTAAAACAGATTTAATTCATAAGTCAGTTACGACTCATAAGCCATTGAGACCCACTCTTTGGGCCCTTTCACCATCATCGTGTCCTTATTTTGATTACAACCTCCAGATTTTGTTTTTGCATGAAACCAATACTTGCGTCCTTATATAGAGCCAATACAAATAAATTATTCAAAAAAATAGAAAAAAAAAATTCAAAATCTTATTTTTGATTCAAAATTTGTAATAAATAATCGTGCTTCCTAAAATCCTTGTTTACAGTCTCAGAGTATAAGCAGGTACATCTAACAAGTCAGTTTATGTATACATATTACATATTTTTGTTATATCCACGAGTAGGTACTAAATTCATAGGTACCCAACTCACAGAAAAACAAATTTTATTGGATGCTTTTGTGTTTGCATATATGCAATTCATATGGGTATGTATTCTTTCTTATAAGAAAAAAAAATAAAAAAGTTCTTTTCGGATGGATATAGATTCCTCATTTTTACATATATAGTACACTTGTAGGTACCTGTGTATCGCAAAGACGAGAATAAAAACAAATATAACCAAAAAATAACAACATATATGTAGATTTTGTGTGTTGCTAAGTTCAAGGAAGAAAAACGAACAAAATCCTAAAAACGACTTCATCTATGCATAATATGCAAAGCATATTCACAATATATCTAGTATGATTTTACTATCCGTATATCCTTTTTCACTTAACACAAAACGAAACAAGCATCCGTTGTTTTCTTTCCCAAAAAAAAAGAGGATATTTTCTCTTAAGAACAACAAAACAAAAAAAAAAATTCAAAAAATTGAAAGAGCGTTGATATTATATTTAAACAAAGAAAAGAAAGATGTAGGTACTTTCTTCAAAAAGAAAAACACTTGTTTACCCCGAAATATTCCATTATTGGTATTTTAGTTTGAATTTCGCAGGTTTGTGTTTTTTTGCTGCTGTTCATGCTAAATGGTGTTAAAAATAATAACAAACAAAGAATTAAAAAAAAGACAATAATTACAGCATGTTTTCAAGGATTTTTGTCAGTAAATACGGCTGTTTTTTTGAATAAAAAATAAGTTCAAAGAATATTTATATTAATATTAAGGATTTTTTATTAATATTTGTATTTCCGCAAAAGTACATATATATAAGTGGAAGCTTCTTTGCTTCATCTTTGTTTATTTTAGTGGTTAACAGTACCTGTTATGTGCGCATATATCGTATTCAGTAAACTGTTGAAAAAAAGGCGAGAATTAAAAAGTAAACAAATTTAATCCTTATTCCTTAAATGAAATACTTCAGAGCCTTTTATAAATTTATATGCAGTCCTTTATACCGACCTTAAGCGGATTATAAATTTAAGCAAAAAGAAAATAGATATGAACGTGCTATACTAAAAAAAAAAATCTTAATATCACTTTGAGCTTGTCTTAAACCGGATAACATGATGGAAGTAAAAAGATCCTTCATAGATGTTTATGTCCTTTTTTCATCCATTTATATACTAAGTATATAAAAGTATATGAAGCACCCATATAGTCTTATACCGACGAAAAATCGCATTTGCCATTTAAAGCATTCCCTTGTTTCACTTGGCTGACTTGTTGTTGTTGTTTCGATTCTGTGCAAGGAATACTGATTAGCTCAAATTGCCATGATTGCCGTGTGTATTCCTGAGTTGATGACCAAAGCGAAGACGACGACGCGAAGCAAGGACCAACTAGCTAGTCAATCTTCCTTAGCAAGTCAATATTGCTACTTCGGGTAGAAGTGTTTACCGCACCATCTTTCCCTTTTCATCATTGTCGCTTCGCGTCGGATCGTCTCCGTCGTCACAGCACAATCTAGCGTTAGTAAAGTTTTTACCAAAAGAAAAACGTTTCTAATAAGATTCCAACCCTGAAGGAAGCATAAAATGGACTTCTTCGCAGAGAAATATAGAGACTATATTCATGAGGCCTCATCCTCATACCTCATCCTGTAAAATCTTCGCGTTCATTGTTTCTCCAGGATTTGTTATTCGTTTTTTTTTTTTTTTTTCGTTTTTGTAAATCGTTTCACACTTGTCTTTGCAAATAAAGAAGACAAAAAAAAAAGAAGAATATTAGAAGAAGAAAGGTCCCTTATTCTTCTTTTCGTTAAGATTGTGGTGCCATAGCTCGGAGGCAAATAACGGATGATGAACGAAGCTTAAGCTTGGTTACAGAATGATTCGGACTTTTCTTTTCGTTTTGTTGCTTCAAAGGACTTCTCTTGACTCACTTGGACTAATTAAATTTTCTTGATAAAGTTTTTTTTTTTGTTCTTCATTTTTTTTTTGCCCAGAAGCGTGATGATAGGTATCGGAAATAATCTCGTTTATAAAATATCCTCGAGAAGGATTATGCACTGGTTGTTGGTGTTGAACGAGAGAAGAAGGGCAAATAATGAGAAAGAAAAAAAATAACAAACATTTCCGTGTCTCATTTCCCGCGGCGCACGACGAACGCGGACAGAGTTAAATATTGTAGCTATTGGCGAGCTAATCAGTAAGGGGAGACCTGTTTTTTTCTTCCTTTGTTTTTTTTTTTTTTGTATTGAATTGGTTTTTCTTTGAATAATATCAACACAGATTTATTTGTGTTATTTCTTGGAAACAGGATGAGTAGCGCTTAAAATGCGGTTTATTAGAAAAAATTTGGTTAAGCTTTTGTTGTTGTTTTGGTATTTTTTTTTATGAATTATTGAATGAAATTGGGAGCAGTAGGTGATTAGAAGAAATAACTTAAAAAAAGTTTTATGAGTAAAGTTTTGGTGAAACATGACTTCGGAATATGTCATTTAGGTATCGGGATAGGATAATTTTGGGTCTCGTTCCAATAATGGATGAGTTTAAGATTTAAATAAAAGAGCCTATAGCCCCCGTTTATAGGTTAATGAAAGTTAAGCAATAAAGATACACAAAAGTCAGAATAGAAATTCTGGTAGTTTTTGAGTTTCTTGTTATTTTATTTCATCTCTTAATATTTTAGAAGTTTTCATATTGTAGCCCAGGAAAATTAGACTTTTGCTTCGAAAAAATTCCAACAAAGCTGAATTTTGGTGGCGATGTACATTTTTGTATCATAATAATTTTCCAAAAAGTACCCTAAATTTGGACCGGGGCTAATATTTGTACGGGGTTGAATTTTAGTTTTTTGCAAATTTCTCAAGAACTGTCAGTACCTTAAATAAAATTGTAAAGGCAAAAGTTGGAGCTTATGTAATTTTACGTTAAAAATGTTATAACACTTTTTTTTCGTACAATCAATAGATTTTGAGAAAAATGTGCACAAACTTTATAGTTTATCTATTGGATTGAAGATTTAGTCAAACAAATTTATTGAATTTGCATGTTTCGATTGGCTAATACCTATTTTCTCCCAAAATTTTTTACACCTCCTCAAAAAATTTTATGCAAAAATGTAGTGTGATATTCTGGCCTAATATACTCCAACTTTGAAGATCCGACAACTACGATGAAAGTTATAGGTTCGAAAGCCAGCCATATTGCTGTTGGATATAGTTCACACTAAGTATTCATCATGAAATATATTTAAGATAAACTGAAGTTAATAGAAATTGCGTATTGACAAGGTTCTCCCTAGTCAACCGATGAGTCCAAGTGAGATTTCCGGGAGGCGCCAATTTTTATGGACGGCCTCTAAAAGCTATTTTGAATATTCAGCAAGTCCAATTAAATAGTGCTAAGTCTTCTACTTGGCTTATTTATTTCAGAAGTATACCTACATATGTATATATAATTTGTATTATTCAAAAAAAAAATAAACCTTCATATTGCTCTATTTCGGAAATGAAAAAAAAAAAAAAAATTTAAAGTAGAGTCCTATTGTTGGCTTTAACTTATATGTTCTAGTCATCGGATCTTCACGGTTGGAGTGAAGCCTATCACGCTACATTTTTCTATAAAAAATTTTCAGGAGGGGTAAAAAATTTCGCACTGGACGGGTTATTGAATGCGCCATCAATGTGATTTTCGATTTTTAAAATGAAAAATTTACAATTTTGAAAAGAAAATATTCGACAAATATATTTCACCACAGAAGAGGCAGGAGCGGTGTCTTAAAGCTAAACATTCCGTTCAACCACATTGTGGTGAAGTTTGACAATCTATAACTTAGAGATACAAAAAAGACCCACAGATCGTTAATCCAAATTAAGGGTATTTTTTGGAGAATTCTTAAAATACAACAATAAACATCTCCACCAAAATTCAGCTTTGTTGGAATTTTATCGTTTTCGGTTGGCCAAGTTGGTGCTTCTTTTTTATAACTTTCAATTTTCGTTTAGTCGATTATTTAGGTACTTTTAAAGTACAACAAGAATATAAGAAATTCTGAAAATTAAATATATTTCTTTCTTTCATAAGAGTTGAAATGGAGGGTCCCACCTTACTGTTATTATAACCTCTACGCACTAAAGGTGTTGTTTGTGGCTTGAGGAGTGATATTTAAAAAAGGCATTTAAGACACTTTTGGAATCTGTACCGAAGTAATTAGTTAAACTAATTGCTATTTTAGAAAAGGTGACAAAAAATCAAGGATTTTATTCATCAAAACGAGACGGTAATCCTTCAACAGTTTTGAAAAGGTGCAAATCAGTGTTAGTTTCTTCTCTTTTTAATATTTTTGCTCTTTCACTTAGCTTGGGAAAATTTCCAAACATTAAATCCGGAGTTCCTCAGGGAAGTCCTTTAGGACCCCTTCTTTTCATATTAGCTATTAATGATGTACCTTTATGTATCCGTAATAGAGAAACTTTTATTATATTAGAATTATGACAATTCTATGCACTAACCATGATGCCACGGCTACTACAGCATACTTTATTTCGTGTTAATAGTCTCAAAAACCTTAGAGTTCTTATTTCTTCTAGCCTTGATTCTACTGAGCAATTAACCCGTGAAAAAGGCCATTTCTATGTCAAGTTTTGTTTAAACGATGGGCTATAGAATTTAAAGATCCCCATTTTACCCTCACTTTTTACAACTGCTTAATTCTTCCCCACTTTGAATATTCATCACATTTATGGACTCTTTTTTTACGAAGCCTATATAAGATTAGGCTAGAAGCAGATCAGCGTAGTTGTAATACACTACACCTAAAGCTGTGTAAAACTCTGTACATCTGTTTTCCTTATAAAATTATGTAAATAAAAGAATTTAACTTTGGGAGTATCTAGAGTCCCCTTAAACAAACTACTTAAATAGTACAAAACTAAAACTCTGGATCCCTTTCTATCCACCTTCAAAAATCCTTTCAAAAAAAAAAAAGCAAAAATACGAGCAATGAATTTTAGAAATTAATTACCTAAATACTTAACCTATACCTACCTGTTAAAATGTTCTATTTCTCAACAAAGTGATTCCTCTCGCAAGTCCTTATAAAAAAAATCACCCTAGATCAAAAACTTACAAACAATTATTGTCGCCTTCAACCCCTTTTCACTTATTATTTATGTAGGTAAGTCAAACCATTAAAATCATTCGCTGAATCAAAACAATATCTCCATTTAAATTCAACTGCAAGACCAAAATTTCATCATTTCTCCATTAAACAACAATCATATTCCCATATAAACACTCGAATCAACTACACACACTTTTGAAAGTTTAATAAACTCTTTCCTAACCCTTCAGTTTCTTGAAAATTTCCCTCTGCTCTAATTTGTCTATAAATATATACCAACGTTTATATAAAGAAGAATATGTATAAACGAAAACTTTATGAAAAGTCTTTCTTCTCTTGCGTCCCTTTGGTCATGTTAAAATTATCTTCCCTTTCAACCTCTTTCTTTAAACTTGAATAGGGATCGAATTATCTTGTATAGAAAATCTTTAGATAATAATCCTTCCCCCCCCTTGCCATCTGTTGTTCGTCATGCTTTTCTGCCTTTTATCTGACAAAAAGCCACAAAATATGACCACCAAAAGCACTCATATCTTTCTTACATAACTTGAAAAGTTCAAACCCTCATTTGTAACCACAGAAAATTTTGATCCACAAAAAAGGGTTGAAAAGAGACCGAAGTCAAAAGAAGAGACTTATCAGCATGAATTTTGTTTCGGAAAACTTTTAAGAACATATTCTTAAAATACCAAACATATACGTATGGGGCATTCAACACAAACCCTTGGTCGCTCCACTAGTAGTCCCCCGATGATCTATACAAATAGTTGATGAAAATGGGTCAGTTAAGAATAAGGGTAGCCATAAAGTTGTATGCGTTGTCTGACATCCAGTCACCCCCTATTTCATTGTTCTTATTTTGTATGCGATACTTTGTCTGTCTTTTCATTTAAGAGTCGAAAAAAAAAACAACATAAGTTATTCCTTTCAACTTATGTCATGTGATTTTATGATAAAAGTTTCTTTTTTTATTTTTTTTTGTTCGTTTGGTCCTCCTACCCGGATTACAACAACTGCTGTTGCTGGGTTCTTTGGCATGATTATGATAAGAATTTCTAGATATTCAAAAAAAAGGACAAACAACAAAAATAAAACTCATTTTTCTTATGATGAAATAGAAATCATACAATTTTAGCATTTTGATGGTTTATTTTAGATTATTTGTCGTTGTCCTCGCAACGAACACACAACAAACTCTCGTCTCTAAATTAAATTAAAACCAAAGACATCTGTTTTTATTCTCATCCTCACCCTCTATCTCTCTCACTCTATCTCATTCTGAATTTCTTATATTAAAATTTATATTTTTGTGTATTTCAATTAAAATAAAAAACATCAAAACTCAGATAACTTTGTATTCTTCAAATGAAGTTCATTACATTTTGTCAAACGTCAGCTGTGCGTGAATATTTAAAAGTATATATCCTTCGAGGATGCTTATATTTAATTTATTATTCTCCCTTGTCATATCAAATCCATATTACTGATGGACCACACAATCCACCTACCTACACATTACAAATAATGTTTATATCAAAAAGAACTCATCATATCAAAGGCTAATTTTATGTCATTTCATTTACATTACCCGCACATTAAGCCTTATGGTAGCATCAGCAAGACAAAGAACAAAAAAGGTATATGCTGTAATTCCTTCAAAAACAAAAATTAAAATTGGGGCAATAAAGGAATACAAATTAGTGTTTGTATTGATTCTTAGAAGAAAATTAATAAGATTTATTTGAATCTGTGTTGAGTTTTTGACATATTGTTGAAAAAAAAAAAAAACTTTGCTATCAATCAAACGAAAATACATATTTATAAATACGGGTTTATTTCTTTCGTTGTACCCACTCATGTATCTCAACGAATTTTTAATATATTTTTTTAGAGGAAATTCTTAAAATTTGATGAAAATTCCATAAAAATTAATTAGGTATTAATTTTTGGTTCAAGCTTTTTATAATTCCAGATAAAATTTAAAAAAGATAAAAAAAATTCTATTGTATGTTTTTTTTTAAGACTTTTTATTTATTTCTTCTAGTGAGGAAAGTGAAACAATACGCAGATATATGTAGATAATGAAATTGTTCTTATCAAAAAGCTAAACAAATTGGGGAGATGTTATTTAATAATTCCAATTTATTTCGAATTTCTTGAAACATCTTAACAAAAACTCATATTTTTTTTAAATCAATTTTTGGCTTGATTGATCAAGTTTAGTAGCTTTTCTTGATGATGTTAACAAAAATAAATTTTCGTGCGTTGGGCGCCAATTAAGAAAATTATTAAATTAAGTTATTTTTTTAACTGACATGTAAAGGAACCATTCGTTCTTTTAAAGAGATACTTTCGAATTAAAATGGGATAATGTTATTCTATATTATATAATACATGAGTTGTTGACCTAACTAAACTTCCCATGGGGCAAGGTTTGAAAGATTTTTAGGTGCGTTGGGCGCCATTTAACAAAAAAAACTCATATATTTTTTATTTGATGAAATTGTAAGAAATACATATTTGAATCAATTTTCGGCTTGATTGATCAAGTTTAGTAGCTTTTTTTGATGATGTTAACAAAAATAAATTTTCGTGCGTTGGGCGCCAATTGAGAAAATTATTAAATTACGTTATTTTTTTAACTGACATGTAAAGGAACCATTCGTTCTTTTAAAGAGATACTTTCGAATTAAAATGGGATAATGTTATTCTATATATATAATACATGAGTTGTTGCCCAAACTAAGCTTCCCATGTGGCAAGGTTTGAGAGATGTGTAGGGCGGGGTAAAAATATAAACGGCCATTAAGTTTTTAGCACAAAACTGAAGAATTAATTGTTGAGCAAAAATAAGAGACACCTTACTGAAGAATTAATAGTGGACGGGCTCATTCTCATGGCAAATTTACCGTGGATTCTGGATTGCTTTCAATACTCCTACACAGTACTGAAGGTTGACTGATTAACATTGGGGTACATAAATAAAGAATGAGCATATACCATTTCAGTGGATCAATCTGTCGTTATTTTTTAAATGTGGAGACTTTTTTCAATCGCCTTGAAGTTAACTTTTATTTTGTATGGGAAAGTCGCGGTTCCATTGTTGGGTGATGCGGGTATGCTTACACAATGACTCTGTACAGGAAGGAAAACTAAAGTCGCATTCATAGAGTACGCGTAGGTATATATTATCTAGACTTTAAATGACCACTTTTCATCCTTTGGGTAAGACTATACTTGCTTTATTTGTTTTTTTTTTTTCGATGATTAAAAGCTTAAAGGCTAAAAGACAGTCATTCAATCGTATTGTTATTGATCTCCTTACCGTCTATGCTGTGCTAGATGAATGTTAAGTTACCGAAACAAAATTTGCCGATCTAAAAGTGGGTAGGTGCACAATTTCCGTTAATTAGTTGTAATAATTTCAAATTTTTAGTTCAATGTTTTCAATGTTTTCTGTTTTTTTTTTTTTTTGAAAGGGGGTACAAACTTCTTATATTGAATAGTTTATTGCTTTGCAAAATGCCGTTAGTTGATCCTTAATTAGTTATAACAATTTCAATTTTGTCGTGCGATGTTTTCTTTCTTAATTAAAAAAAGGTTAGGGAAGAGCTCCTGTAAATGGGTATACAATTTTTCTTATTAAAATTTATATTGCATAATTATTGCCTTGTCTGGGTCTGCGTAGCAGGTCACATATTTAAGATTCTTTTCAAAGGTAGAAACCAGAGGCATATTTTTCGGTTTTTGAAGCCCTTTGAAGGTTTTATCCTAATCTGTTTGGTTTTCCGTTATGTTCGTTTATTCCTCCCCCTATCAAAATTGTCACTATGCCCGGCATGAATTCTAAAGCATTAAGTTTTCACTCTGAAACCTAAAACCTAAAGCCATTGTGATTAAAGTTACTGTAAAACACCATCTAGTACCTGTCTCTAAATCGTTTAACATAATACAAACCCATCTTGAAATTCGATCCACCATCTTTCATGCTGTTAGATGTTACTTTCCGCAGTGTACGTCTTGTTTTTTAAATTATTTATCCTACGTGACTTTGTTCTTTATACCTCAATATAACTCCACCTTTGATATCGTAAGTTTCTACCCTCAAAGGTGAAACTCTCACACCCTTATAACCTATAAAAGTCGATTCGAATCGTAAATCTCCTTGGCCCTCTCGTTTTACTTGTAAAGCTTTATTTGATTGATATTAATAACCATCACGTATTAATGCTTACAACTACTATATAGGTACATACAACCAAAAGATCAAACATCTTGATTTTTCTTTGACTCAATATATTTGAATCAATATTTATTAGTATCTAGTACCAAAAAAAAACATAAATCATTGCTTAAAAAATTAAATTTAAGGACGATCATTATTTATACTGTTTTTGTGAATTTAGAATTGGAAAACCCAGTGAACTAAAACTAAAAAATCAATCATTTAACAGCAAAGTAATCCTTTTTTTTATACATCATCCTGAAAAGGACGAAGTACATTTTTTAAAATCATCAACAGATAAACCAAATGAATAGATGGAAGATACACTAGAAAATAAAAACAATAAACTTAAATTTAGAGAAGGTGTCCAACCAGCAAAAAATTCACACACATTCATAGCAAGGACATACAGACAGACTACTGACAAATAGATAGAGCGACAGAGTAAATGAACGAAATGTAGAGGTAAAAAGGAAGGAAAGGACTAGAAGACAGATTCATCTGTCAGTCAGTTGATTTCCTTTTTTGATTGAAAATACACAGACAGAGAAGAAAACCGTGTTTTGGGCTTTCTGTATAAGAGGGAAAAAAAATGGGATGGTATTTCAAGACGATCTTTCGTGAGTGATATAAATCTGACAGAAGGCTTACTATTTAATAGAAAAAGTGACGTCGAAAAACAAGGATGATGGACAGAAGGATGAAAGATATCACACAGCAAAAAAAAAAAAAAAACGAACAGAAATGTAAAAAAGATTGAAACTTGATATGTTTTCCAAGATGTTTGATGCTTCCCCTTCTTTGGCATTTATCTCTCTTCTGCTTTTTGATGCCAAGGTTCCAGAAAAAAAAGGTGGAGAGTTTCTACAAAAAAAAACACAACAGAACAGAACAGACTTTTTTTCACAGCCATCATTATTCATTCGATGTAATTCCGATTTAATGATGATTGATTTGCTGCAGAAGGTGTATGATGTTATACTAATGCACATTTTGTCTGTCAATTTAACAAAACGAGCTTACACAAAATAAAAAGAATTTATGAAAAAAGGTCTTGAAAAAAATAATTAAGGCTGCTGCTAGAATTTGTGCTTAATTGTAGTCCTTTATACCATCTTGAGATGGGTGGTTTTTAAATTCTTTATTATTGTTCAAGTTTTTTTTCCCATCCTCTTGCCAACCAACTTCGTGTGCAATTAAAATGTTGAAAAATCTCTTGTGTGATTCACAATAAAGTATTAAATTTTTAAGCTTCTTTTGTTTCAATTTTTAGATCTTAAAAATATTTTTTGTGTTGTAGGGTGACTTTGGTGCTCTTTTGTATTGAGGCTAAGAAAATCATTTAAGGAAACAATTTTTCTTATTTTTTTTTTCTATTTATGTTGACTTGATGGTTTTTGAGTAATTACATGTTGGGTGATTAACACAGAAATTGTATAAAGTTCTTGGAACAGTGTTGTCAAGCAACAGGAAGATTGAGTTTAATGTGTTATTTTTTAGTCATAATTATTGGAAAGAAAAAAAAAATACTATAAAAGGTCAAGGCTGTAGAAGCCACATTTCTTTATTTAATTAGATGACGACAAACAAAAACGATTGATAATATTATGGTAGAGCCTACTATATATCGAACTTGTTTCTCAATCGGGAAACATCATTAACTTTTTATTGTGTTTGAAGCCATAATAATAAACTGACCTGTGGCCAATAATCAATAATCTTCATGATTTTTAATTGGCGCCCAACGCCAATAATTTTTTTTAAATAAATGATTGTTTAAAGTAAAGAAATCATACCTTGGGAGGTAAGACTTTTCAAATTGGCACTAAATATGAGTTGGAAAACAATAATTCAAATTGGAAGTAAAAGTATGTACATGTATTTCCCTACGTTGTTTTTCTTGATTACAAAAAAAAATACGATTGTATTGTTTTAAAGTAACCTGGAAATATTTACCGTGTTTTTTAATTCAATCTATTAAATATCAACCAGCTTCGATGTCAGAATTAAAAATGGTCATAAACGAAATGTGTTGCCTTGATTTATCTTTGTTTACCTTATAGACTTGAAATGGTTAAAACAAATTGTCCATTTTCATGTCATTTTTAAGTCATCACAAGTATTGTTTATTTAAAAAGCCTGTGATACAATTTTTTGTAAAATGCTTATACAATCAAGCGACAGTGCTTATCAATTCATTATAAATTCGTAAATTGTTAATAGTTAAAATGGCGTCCAACTCAAACTATTTCATGTATTTTACTATTGATAATTGAAATTTTACTTAATATGTTTTTGTTTTTTTTTTTTATTAAAAAAAGTCATATTCTCAAAATCATTCTGCCTAGACAAAAATTCAATCAAAACGACAATGAATAGGAATTACTGATATTATTAATCTCTGTATTTAATTTTATCCATCTCAAAATTATTGTTAAACTATATAAGTTTTTCGACAATCTTTTGGTGGCGCCCAAGGAAATGTTTATTTCGACTTAAGTTGTCTTTCTGTATCTGAAGCCATAATCTATTTAATTAAATTTGGATATGATGCTCAACTATTGTCAGACTTGTCCTTTATTGATTTTGCTCTTGAGCTCAAGGCCATTTGGTAATCGGAGCTCAGTTTAAATGTATCCAAAATCCCTTATTGAAATTTTGCGGTACTTATTCACACACTGGTCTGTTCATTCTGTCATGTTTACTGTTCAAATGTTCGTAGGTCATGTTAATCGGATTAATATTAATTGAAGCTTTATTTTGCTAAGTAAGAACTTGACAGTGGATTGGTTTAGTTCAATAAATTATTCAAAAGATCAAAGTTGACACTAAGCAGATATTGTTGAATACCAAAAGATTGTCGATAAAAAAAAAACAATTATTCAACTCACTTATTCCCCATCTATATCCCACAAAACAATTATTCAGCTCACTTATTCCCCATATATTTTAAGATCCCGAAATAGGAGAGAACCGTAAATATTATAAATATTCTCATACTATCAGTCCATTTTTGTTTACATATAACATACTGAACTAGTTGAAGAGATAACTACACAAACATTTTTCTGTACTCGCGTGTTGAAACCAAAAATAGAGCACTCCAGGTAATATTTTGTATGTACTAGAAAATGGCGCCCAACGTCAGCCCATTATTATTCGAGGTACTTATTTCATTTGTTGTATGTTTGTAAGTTCTCATTTCATTGCATGGTCGTAAAGTAAAATTCTTATAACTTAAACTATTAAATATTTGTTGTAAGCTCTAAAGAGACAGTACAAACTTCAATAAAGCAAAAGTAGAAGACGAAGAAGAAGAAGAAGAAAAGTACTCAACAAATAATCTCCATAATGTGAAATAGTCCTTTATTTTACTACTAGGTATACTCTGTAATATTTTTTTGTTTTTTATGCAAATGAAGAGTAATAAATTCCAAGTTCCATGTTGTTCTTTAATGTTCTATTTTACATTCACTCACTCAATGCATCACCACCTTCTCACGTAAACAAATAAAAAGGTTCTTCCCTGTAAAAAAGACACATATTCTAAAACAATACAAGTGCAAAAATACCAGTTTTCTTTTTTTCAATATTTTATCCTTGAACTCCATCATCATCTGCAAACATATCATTTCATATATAAATGTATATATCCTTTGGCTCCTCGTGAATTTTTACCTTTACAACCCACCATACTACATGATATACAATTTTACCTAAAGCAATCAAATCAATTCCATATCAATATGTCTTTTTCTTTTTGATTTGCATTTGATTTTCTTATTCACAATCACAAGGACGACAACGACAAAAAGTGGTAACATGGACCCTTCTTCGTCTTCAAAAAAAAAAAAGGTACACAACATTGGATATTCAGAAAAGTACATATTTTAGACTTATTTTTTGAGACAAGAAAAATGTGTAACAGATTTCCATTTGTTTCACTACATCCTTTACATTATGAAAAGAATAATGTAAAAGGATAAAAAATATAACCTGAGGAATATTTTATTTTTTTTTTCTCTTTTCCGGAACATCCTTTCTTTTTCTTTTCTTGCTGCTTCTGAAAGGGGCATGTGCCATGAACACAATATAAGAATTCTGTACTTTGAAATATTTCTATGCCCGAAGATACAGTTTCCGCATCGATAGTTGATTGAAAAAAAATATAAGAATATACCGGTATGATGGCATCCATATGCAAAATGACATGTTTAAGGTTTTTACATATTTGCTATTTCTGAGATTTGAAAAAAAAATAACATCGACATGGAAAGGACTAAACATTAAAGACAATAAAGGATAAGTCACGTTTGTTTGTATTTAGACATTTCTTGAGATTGACAATACAAGAAGCATTTTTATGGTATCAATACTCTGTCGTAATATTGTATATTTACAGGGATGAATTCAAAGAAAAGCTAAATAAACAAATACTTTTCATAGTTCAGTTTTTCAAAAATGGAGTTGTTGTTTAAAAATTTACTGTTGGGCGCCACGTAATTCAGTCGATGATTGGTTACTATTATGAAACAGCAACTAGGTTTTGTGTTGCTGTTTTTTTTATTTTCTATGTTATATAATTAAATACAAATTGCATCGGTTTTATGTTAGATACGGTACAGTTTTGAGCTATCCCTTTGCCAATTTCCATATACCTACATTTAAATATTTAAATGATTGGCCTCGGGCCATGGGTAGTTAAGTAGCTGTAGATCTCTCCAAAACTCACATCCATGGGCCAAAATCAATTAACTAAAAGCCTATCGAAAAAAAATATCTACACTTACGTTGGGCGCCACTTAACTAAAATAAAAAAAAAATATCATATTTTTACTACCACGTGAAGTATGATCACTTTTATGATGCTGACATCCTACATAAAGTAACACGATACACAACGTTAAACACCAATTTGCTGTCAGTTATGCTCAGTTGACCATGAATAATGTTTGTCATATCAAATAATAGGGAGTTTTTTTTTTTGTTTTTTTTTTTTCATCTTATTTTCGGCTTAAAGTGCTAAAATGACAAATGTCACAGGGACATTTAAGTACACGAAATCATCTCTCGAATGTGATTAGGTACACAATGTTCTTGCTCAGCAAAACAACAAAAACAAAAAATCACCCTCAATACGAAAGAAAAAGGGAAGAATGCCGAATTAACTCAATTACATCATAGGAAAAAAAAATGTAAAAGTTTTTGGCTCGCTCATTAATGTAATTTATCAGAAAGGATTTCAGCCACCTCCTCAGACAGAAGACAAAATGTCCCTTATCCGACATAAAAGAGTCGATTGTATGTTGAAGAGTGAGGTACTTGTTATATTATATTTAATGCTGTTTGTGCCGTAAAATGAATTCAAGGCGAATGAAATTGACAAAACCTGATGTCGGGAGTGAAATTATCTATACGAGCCAATGACGAAAACTAGTAAAAGTTTTATTTTCCGAAACTATTATGTTATAATTTTCGTCATTTCTGTTAATACTTATTATATTTCTCCGTATTCTTTTCCAAAATGGACATTCCATACCAACAAAAGTTAAGGTGGGTAATAGGAGTCTGATTTTGGATTAAGCAAAGAGAATATGTTAGGAAACTCTTGTTGTAATGTGTGATTATATTGTTATTAGATGGAATTAGAGTGATATCCAAAAAGGAAAAGAAGAGAAGTTACAAAAATGTTCAACTTTGACAATAATTGGAAATAATCATTTTTTTTATGACATAAGATTTTACCATGAACGGGGAAAGTATTTATATAAGCTTGGGTTAGAATTTCGTTTAACGATACTTGTATTCGTGTCACGGACATTCGAAATTGTGTTATTATTATGTGCGTAACTGTGAAATACGTGAATCGGATAAGCAGAAAGGTGTAAAGAGTAAATGAAGAAATATTTTATTTTTATATTTTATTCGACTTATTTGCCCTTAAAAGTCATTTTGTGCATTTTAGCATTTTTTTATTAAGGTTTTGAAAAAATTTTCTGTGAACTATGTATTTTTATAATTGGTAAAGATTCATGTCCTAGGTACGCCAGTTATTAATAACGAATAATTGTTACTTTGAACAAAATTGAGCAGCCTTTTTATTTATTAAACTGGTACAAATCAGATACTCTCATGTTGGGCGCCATTTTTAAAATTCTCCATAGTTACTCGGGCAAAAGTCACATTGATACGAGAAATTCGTATTATTTGTTTTTTTTTTTCGAATTTATGTCTGTGGAAGGAATTATAAAAGATGGACTAATAATCGCAAGTCCTATGTTGGGCGCCAGCTAGATATGCATAAATTATTATTAGTTAATTAAACTAAAACTTTAACACAGGGAAACATTTTTCCATAACAAAACTTAAATCTACCCCCTACAATATAAAAATTCATAATGCATGTCCAAGAAAACTGAGCGCACTATAAAAGTTTGTTTTACTTACCGCAAGCATAATCTAACAACATCCATACATTAGAAAAGAAATAACCGCTCCCTAATGAGGCCATTGCTTCCTGGTTTTTCCTTTTCAGAGAAATAAGAAGGGAAAAAAATATAAACATTGTATAACCAACTCCCATCGAGATGGAACAAATGAGAAGATTTAAGCACATGTAGAGGTTAATGGAAAAAAGTGAACAGTAGGTATACAGCAACAACAACAAAATAGAAAAAGGAGAAACTTACTTACTTTATATTCTCACTTGCTATTTAAAAAAAAATGCATAAAGAAAAATTGAAAAAAAAAACGATTCTCTGATAAAATCATGAACCAAAACTTCATTCTGCTTGCCTTCTTTTTATTTTATTTATATTGTTTTTAAGGACTAGAAGGAGAAACAAAAAAAGCATCTCTCTCTTTCTATATGTATCTACGCGTCTCTTAAAGAAAATTTTAAACTTTTGTTGTTCTTAACTCTGCATCCCAATACAAAAGGATATTTTTTTAAATAAATGCACCCTACATTCTTGCCTGTCTGTTGAAAGTGCATTCTAAAAAATAAAAAAAAAAAGAAAAACAGACTTTACAAAGAAAAAGCAAAAAAACAACACAACTTTTCAACCAACGAAGCAAGTTATTGCCTCTGTCGACTTCTGTACCACCATTCATTATTATAAGTGTGGGTGACTTGCATACGTACATAAAGCATAGTGTATGGCATGCCTACCGTAGCCTAACATAAACTTTAGTTTTGTATCCACTTTTAACCAAGAGCAAAAAATAAGATTTACACAACAGAAAAAAAAGTAACGCAAATGAAAAAAAAGTGTTTACGCTTTGAGATCAGAATGTAAAATATGCAAGGATGTCGCGCGAGTTTTTAGTACAAATGTTTTTTTTTTTTTTTTTTTGATGAGTTTGCCAGCGGCATTACTTCTATCGATTCTTGATTGGGTCTGTGTTTGAAACCGCTAGCGGAGAAAGGAAGAATCTCTTATGTGTGCTAATTTGTGTTAGGTACAAATTTAAGCAAATATTCATTTTGTGGTACTTTTTTATTGGCGATATAGGTACTAAGTATGTATGTGTAGGGCAAGTTTTAGATTCGTGAAAAAAATCTAACTCGAGATAAAAATCAAGCTTTACATTACGATGGAAGAGAACACGAAAAACGTTGGTACCGCAATTCCGTCTGTATGCCCTTCCACGGCCTACAGCCTAAACCAATGAAGCTAGTTTCTCCAAACTTGGAGTATAAGATTTTTTGGGTTATTCCCTAGTGGGAAAATCGAGATTTTTTTTAGCTCAAAACCTAACGGTACTTGCTTGGTACTTGGTTTTGAAAAAAGTAATCTATCTCAAAAACGGCTAGGTATAACATTTATTTTTAAATTTTTGTGTAGACTAGCGGTGATATGGTCTACATTTTGGTGAAAAAAAAATTAACAAAAACCGTTATTAACAGTACCTACGTGCCATAGAATCAATTTTTTTTTTTTTTTTTTTAACTATTTTTTTTAAAGTGTTACGATGATTTCTTTTTTTAAATTATGGTTTTTGTTGCATATGATATTATTTTTAAAAATTTCAAGAAATTTCATATATAAAAAATTATTTTTTAAAACCGCTCCAACGATTTATAATATGTTCTTATATTGGCGTTCTTTGTTTTGAGAATAAAACATTTTAAGTAATTATTTTATCAATTTAAAGAACGTGTTTACTGCTTTTTTGTCCATATTCAAATTTCTACAATTTATTAGATGGATAAATACATATATGTATAATTATTGATTGTATCTACTTATATTACACTCAATCTGTAAAATTCGAAGAAACTTTTACTACAAGAGCAAGTTCGTGAGATCCAGTCGTGCATTTTATTTTTTTAAGCACATGCTCTGGGGGATCATGGCACATTTTTAAGATAAAAGGCTTTGAAGAGTGAGAGAGTTTTTAATGGAGGAAATGCTTAAAATGTAAAAAATTCTGACAGTGCAAGAAGAAATCTAACAGTGTATTGAAGTAAATTCTGAAATTTGATGTTTCCGGCCCCATTCATCCTAAATTTTGTTCGGACATGTAAGACAATTTCTATAAGCTTTTCGTTGGGCGCCATTTATGTATAATAATCGACTTGAAGGTCTTATAATTGCTTGTAAATAAATTAAAAAGTTAAAATGGAGTTCTTCTAGAATTGAAGCATTTCACATACCACTTGATCCCTTGCTTTCTCTAAACTCAAAGATTTGTGCCGGGCGCCACTTAAGAAAATCCAACTTTACATTCAAAGAACTCTCATTTCATTAACTATTTAGTCTCTTCCACTCCCTAAACTCGAAATATTTATGCCACAACTCAGGTGGAGTTCTTATAACAGTATAGCATTATTTCATTTACCATTTTATTCCTTGCAATCTCTAAACTCCCTGACTTGTCCCTGATGAATGCTGACCTATGTTAATAGTCCAAGAATTCAGAACACCTACAACCAATCTTTATTTTGTCCTAAACTATCGATTAAACTATCAACTGATATAAATAAAATAAATAAATTTGGTGGCACAAACGGCTCATGAAGAACCAGGGCCTAGTGACTTACAACTCTCAACCATTCCTGTGTGCGTGTCTGCAGGAATGGAGGGGACCTACAGTTTATTGCCGAATCCGAACGGCTAATTTGAGCGGCACTTTTCTATGACAAGAGATACTCTTGGAAGATTTGTCACTTCCTCGCAAGAGGTAGTAGCTCCGAAAAAAACTTAAGGTGGAAGCGGCTGGTATTGAACTCCAGACCTCTGGCATGACATTCCAACGCACTAACCATTACGCCACGGGCTACTACAACTCAACTGATATTATTTGTAAAAAACCGAGGTCCATACAACTTCATATCATAATTTTTAAACTTTCCTATTTAATAAATAGATGAAAATTTTTAAGAATCAAATCATGAACAGACCACAATTTGCACTGTTCATCAAATTTTTCCAGACTACCTTCCATCGATCGCCTCATTAGCTTAAAGTAAATAGAAATAGAAAATAGAAATCAACTGCAAGCCGTTTCATTTCATCAATAACTCAAAACCAAACTCCTTTCGTTGAGCAGTTCAATTTTTATTTTTTTTTTTTTTTTTTAATCAATAACATAATTGAAATTTGAACTCTTAACTTAAGAAATGCTCTATGTACATAGTTACCTACCTTCCCACCTACTTTGAAGAAAGCAAAACAACAAAAATATGTCGATTGAAAAGTGATGGTTATTAATGATTTATCCCCAAACAAGCAAAAAAAAAAAAAAAAAAAAAAAAAAAGAACACAGTAAGGATCCCAAACTAACTAGAAAGATGGTGAAATTGTATTTTTTATTTTTCAGTTTTACTCATTTCTATAGATGAAAATTTAAAATCTCCTTGAAAAAAAAAAGAAAAAAAAATTGATGAAGAGTGAATGAGAAATACGAAAAAATAATAATAAATTGAATGCTCCCAAGACAAGTATAGGATAGGTAAAAAGGATTTTCCAATTTTTGCAAAAAAAAAAAAAACAAAACAACAACAACAACAAGCAGGGCAAGCAGGGAAACTAGTATGATGACACGGGGCTCTGTTTCTCGAGTTTGCTATGAGAATTATTGTCATATTCTGAGATGGGCTCGGCATATACACACAAAAAGCCCTTTTATTTTTTTTTTTTCAAACAAAACAAAAAAAGAAATCCCAAGTCCTCTGTTTCCTCTTGTTATTGTGTTATTGATGTGCATTGCTTTGTCTGTTGATTTTTGTATGAGTGTGCTTCTTGTTAGCTGCTTTATTTTTTTTTTTGAATATTGTGTTTCGGAGCTTAAGTAAATTGCTGTAACCCTGTAATTCCGCAAGCCCTTTTCTCAAAAAAAAAAAAAAAAAAAAAACTTCAAAACAAACCCCCTTCTCCAAAATGAAATCCTTCTCCCTCTCTACTTGAATAATGCTGACATTCTGGGAATGTGGAAAAAGGATCTTCCAATTGTGTGTGATTGAGCTCCAAAGAACCAAGAGATGTATTTAAAATATTTTTGTGATGAACTTTCTTGATATTTTTTTTTTTTTTACATAAATCTTGTTTCCTGTGCGCAATGATTACTCAGTTGAATGATAATCTATTAAGGACTTTTTGTTGGTATTTATTTTTTAAAAAAATTATTTAAAAGGTGTCAAATTAGAATGAAATGCAAATTATGAAGTCAGTGAATGTATAAGTATAGAACTTGTACAGAGAGTTCGCTTCAATATACAACTTCTTCAAATTTAATTGAGTTATCAGTTATCAGAAGTGGGAATCTACCCCTGACCAAATGGTTTTGAAATTTCAATGTTCTACATAAAATTGGAATTTTTGTGTGTTCCCGAAACCGAGTGAGAAGTTTTATAATCCATATTCACAAAATAGGCTGCAAGAATAATATCTCCAATTGCATAAAGTAGAAGCCCATGGCCAAACTGTTTTGCATACACAAAGTATACTTTATGAGTTACTTATTTTTTCACTGTGAATCATTAAGTACCGCGTATTTTTGAAAGGACTATCTACTACCATTAATCTATTGCGTAGTAGCTGTGGCATGATGGTTAGTGCGTAGAACTGTCATGCCGAAGGTCTGGTTTCCACTCTCAGCCTCGTCTACCTACAAATCAAAAAAAAAAAAAAAAACGGCCACTGCCTCTTGCGAGGAAGTAATAAGACAAATCCTCCAACAGTAAGTCTAGATATGATTACGTGCCTCTCACCTTAGCCGTTCGGATTTGATAGAAAACTGTTGGTCCCCTCCATTCCTGCCAATATCACGCACACATGAGTTTAAGTCACTAGGCCGTGGTTCTACACGAGCTATCGCTCCACTAAATTTAGTTTGATTGGCGCCATTTATGCTGACCTGTGTTAATAGTCCAAGAATTTAGAACACCTACAACTAATCTTTATTTTGTCCTAAACTATCGATTAAACTATCAACTGATATTATTTGTAAAAAACCGAGGTCCATACAACTTCATATCATCATTTTTAAACTTTCATATCTATTCGTGACTGGGAAGTCATTTTCGCTCTCATTTCGAGATCATTATTACACTCGGATCCGTAAAACGCACGTAAAAATAATTGTCTTTTTCCTTACGTTACCATGTCCCTTCTTATGACTCTCGTAAAAAGCACTCCTAGAATATACCTCCCAAGTCTGATCAACCTTTTATCAAATTCACACTGAAATCGTCTAAACTGTACGCTTCGCTTTTTGAGGAATTGACCTTATAATCTTCCTTCTGAATGCTTTTTCGCCCAGAGAATTAAAGAAGCTAGTAAATCAGTTTTTTCAATGGAAATTTTATTTAGGTTCGTTAAAACAAAATTTGTTTGTGTTTAAAAGTAAAAATTCATAAAATCAAAGATCACCAAAATGATTAACCCTCAGCACTCAACTAATTTCATTTCTATCTGATGATGAAGCTCCAAGAATTTTCAGTATATCCAACCCTTTTTTTTGATACCGTTATAAGATTTTATAGAAGATTAAAAAGATTACACCTTGTGGAAATCTTTTCGCTTTTTTATTTTTTAATGGAAAAGATTCCTCACCATCTATGTTCTTTCTTTCAAATTATTATCTCTTTCATTATACAGCTTCATCACTCCTTTGGGAGCATTCTCTTTTTTTTTTGGTTTGGTTACACTTCATTCATATTTTTTTATACAAAACCAAAATATCCCTATTTATTCCTTTTAATATTTTAATTAAAAATCTCCTTCTATTCTTCAATTAAAAGCAAAAAAATTAGGTTAGTAAAAAGGTCTATTTTTTTTTTTTGCAATTCTAACAACTCTTATATTTTTAATAACAATTTGTATTTTGTAAGATTCTGTTTGTAATTCAAGTACAAATTAGTAAAAGGGTTCTCATTACAAAATGCAGGACTTCTAATTTTTTTAAACACAAAAATATTATCTTATTACATTTAAGGTCAATGTAAGGCCATGCTTTCCGCAAAATTGTAGAAGATACTCCTATTAGATTTGTCTTACTCCCTTTGTTTCGTGTTTTTTCGCAAAGGGAACAAAGTACGAAATTAAAAATCAAAATAAAAATTATGCTAATTCATAATACGTGGAATATTAAAGTTTTAATAAAACTAAGTTAACCATCAGGATGGAAAAAGGGCGCGATGTTACTTTCTTTAAACTGTAGAGCTCTGCATCCTTCTTCGTCCTTCTTAGAGTCCTTTTTGATAATTTTTGTTATGTTTTATGCATAATTATACATTTCTTATTATTGAAATATTTTCTTACTATCCTTTCATTTTTGTATACCTACCTACTTACACTTTTAGTTCTTGCACAATTAAGTATACACACTACAGAGATCTCACAAGGATAACATTGGGCAAGGATATTTCCTTTCCAACAGGACTAGGTGGTGTTTTTTTTTTTTTTTTTTCTTTTTCTACTTTTCTTAATTTTTTTTTGCTAATTTAATTAAAAATACTTTGAGGCTGAATTGATTCTTCGCAGTTAAAAAGAGCGCGAAAATAATATGCCATCACTCTACCTAAGGAAAATTGGTTGAAGGACGGCAGAATATTTCCTTCATTTTTGTTATAAGAAAATTATGTTTTTCCCTTGCGTCTCTCATCCGATTGTGTGTGTTTTACAAATTTTGTGAATTGCTTTTTTAGTTTTTTTTTTTTTGTTCTTGTTGTTGTTTTGTTTTCATAAAATTTCAACGCGCGTTAGCACGCAGCCAGGCAGCAGTACGCGGCAAGGAGGTATCATCAGCACAACCATCATAGAGCAAAAAACATCGAAGGGGAAGGATTTTCATTTCAAAGGCTTTTCGCTTTCTGCTCTCACAGGATTTGTCGGTGGAAACGGTGTTAATTAATAATTAAATCGTTTTTGCAAGGACAGTTGAATTTGTATATTTATAGCAAAAACGAAAGGATCCTCATTTTGTTTTGTTTCTGTTCCGTTCGTTTTGATTATTGGGATACCTACCTACAGTTGTTGTTGTTTGTTGTTTTGGGAGTTTTGGGAGGTTTTTCATTTTCTCATAAGAAATTGTGTAGAAAAACGAGTTAAAGGAAGAAAGCAATCGTGCGCTTGATATCAAAAAAGGTGTAAGTCCGTGGAAAGCTGGCGGAACATTTAATATTCGTTTGATAAAATTAAAATTATACCAAAAGCAATGACATCAGTATATAGCGGAGAGTTATACATATTATGTATAAATAAATTTTGAAACAAGAGTTGTTAGTTTGAATTTATTTGTTTTTGAGAGTTATGAGAAAGAAAAAGAAAACATTAGATTTTAAACTTTTTGACGAAAGAGCTTGATAATATTATCAAGCTGATGGTTTGCTGCATTTAGTTTTATTTAATGTTTTTGTTTTCAAGATTTTGTAATTTGTTAAACATTCACTCTAAGTAAACGATTATCGTTATAATAAAACGACGAATTGAAGCTATGGAGTCTGCCTGTATGAAAAGTGGGGGGGGTAGTTACCTATAAACTTTGCAAAATTTGTAACAGGCTGGATTTTTCATTTTATTGTTACTAATACTGGTCTAATAAACATTAAAATAAAATTTGGTGCCGATGGTTGGATACATCGAGCGCTTTCCCGAATGTTTTCCGCTAAATCGATTTATGTATTTCGAGTCCTCTTAATTTAAAAGGACTAGAATTGTTGAAGTGTTTCAGAAGTCCATCTCTAAAGCTGGCACCAACAAATAAATAATTATCAGAAATTATTGTAATTGGTCCAATTTGTCGAATTAGCCTAAGTGCCCACAGCAAATTTTGGGGTGTGAAAGTGCACTAAAAAAAAGGTATATGAGTCCAAAGCAGAGGTCAAGCTGATGACAGAAATGAAAATCTTGCAGTCCCTAGACGCGGCTTTAGTGAACAATAGTAAGGTGAAAACCCAAAAAAATCACTTCTGGGGATAATTGTATAACCCAGAATATGTTTCCACTAATCTCTAGAGTCTAGACAATGCTCCCCTGATCTCGGAACAGTGGGTCCAATACCATTTGGAAGCGGCATATACCTTTTTTTTTAGTTCACTTTCACATCCCAAAATTTGCTGTGGGCTCTTGGTCTAAATCGTCAAATCAATAATTTTGACATTTTTCCACATTTTTATAGGTCTGTGGAATCCTAATCCATCGATTTTAGAAAGATGTATGTGTAATTTGTATACCGGGCACGAGGCGTGACTTTTTTGGACTTGGATTTAATTTTTGGATTTAAACTAATTTACATATGGATTTAGGGATTGATTAAACGAGTGAATAATATGACTGTAAGTGTGGTCGTTCGTCGTTGTTTGAAACTGTTTAGGCCAGTCGGCCGGCAGAAGTTTTTTTTTGCAAAAATAAACTGATCAAATTTATGATTGAAATTAGTGTGTGTTTTTTTTTTTAGTATAAAAACAAAATGGCGCGGCTGTAGGTGTTGTGCGTCGGCTGTCATTAAAAAAAAAACGCGTTGCAACCAATATCTTGAGAATGGCTCATGGTACACAAAACTTGTAAGCACATTTTTATGTATTCATGTATTAAATATTTTGTTATTTTAAATTGTTAAAATGATTCTGTTTTTTAATTGCTCAATGAACTATTTATAAATAACTGAAGTGGTATTTTTTGTTATTTTTTTCTTCTTTTTTTTTTTTTAATAGACTAGGCATACTGGGGTGGGGATACCCTTATAAAAACGCACATATTTTCCTACTTATTTTTTTTTTTTTGTTTTTCAAAATTGTAATTGCGTTATTTTACCTATTAGGTGGTAATGCTGGTCAATTCCAATTAAACTTGGAATGATTTATTATGCTAAGAGCTTTTACATGCGATAGACTTATGCGATACGCTGCAACCAAACTGAGATGCAAACGTCCTATCTTTCCTGTACTGACAAGAATTGTTGGACGAACTATACCACTTTAAAATGAATTGTAACTCAGATACAATAAGAGACAGTATCTACACAACTCAAAACTTCTTTTAATGAATTTTTGGAATGCATGCACTCAACTCATTCCTCACACTTTAGTCAAACGGTGAGATGAAGAGATTGTACTTTGACTTTGGGATATGATTTGAGTCAAGTAGGTGCTTTATAGGAATGCCTAGATCCCAGCTGAAATGCATTCTTTTTCAGCAAACTTAAATTGGCGATTTCCTTATAAAAAATAACATTGGGTATTGAGTTTCAAAGGGCAGCAATGGGTAAAATTTACCAGGCACCCAGTCTCTGTCTTTTTTTATTATTTTCCTCATTATCAATTAGTGCATTAATTAGTTCCTACTGTTGAATTTTTCACAATCCAAACAAGTTAGTGTTTTGTTTTTGTTTAATAAAAAAAACACGGTTTAAGTTTAACCTCCTTTCTCTATTCGAAGCTATTACTTATAGAATGTTCTGAAAAGATATGATGCATAGGTATATTATTTTTTACTTTTGGGTCTTCGATCTGTTTCCAATTTGATACGAGGTTGAAATTAAAAAAAAAAAAGAAAAAAAAAAGCTGAAAAGTTAACCCCAAAAAGATAGTTTACACATCAAAGTCAAAAAGCTCAAATATACGTAGGTAGGTGTATCTATATAACTTCAGTGAAACCTATAAACAAAATGATATGGGGGTTATAAAAATAAATTAACTATTTCATTTCAAAAAGGGTTCAAACGACCGAAAACATTTAAAAACTATAAAACAAAAAAACTTGCTCTTAAAAGATAAGATACTTTTCTTATTAGTAGACAAAAAAAATGGATGCTTAAAAGTTGTCCTTTATAAAAGAAAGTTCAAAGATCTCAGACCCTTTAGGTGCTGTTTTTTGTTACATGATATGTGTTACCCGCATAATGTAGTAAAAAATATACATATATTCTGCCATCAAAAGACTTTACAGCCCATATTAGTTGTCATAAGTCTTCAAAGAAAGAAAAAAAACCCTTGAAATGTATTCAAGGAAGAACTATCTATCCTCGAAAGAAGTGAAAAATAAAACAAAGAAATTTTTATCTTCTCATTGGATATGTGTAGGTATATCCTTTTGGGTGTCTTTTTGTTTTCATTCCTTTAAGAGGGAATTCTTTGTATATAAAATCCTTAAATCCTGCCAGTGTCTAAGCTGAGATTATAATACTTACTTTTTTTCTGACTACCATTCAAAAGAGGATTTTAATGCGGTACGATTGAGGGCGTTAAGGCGCCAGTTATGCCTTTCAAACGAAACATAAACAATTTCAAACGTATCACAAGGATTTTATTTGAAATTTTAACTATCTTCTTTCTTTTTATAAAAAGTCACAAGAAATAGAAGCTTATTGCTAAAAAAAGGAATTCAATCAAACTAGCGATAAAATCAATAAATTGATTCGCCTTGAAATACAGTATAGAAATTGTAAACGGATAATAAATAAAATGTTAAATAAAAAACTTTCTTTGATATAAAAATAATGAAATTAAAAAAAAAGCCACACAAGACATAAAAGAGGTCCTGGTTTATAGATTACATTAGATTTCTTAAGAAATTGAAATTATTATCAAAGATCTTCCTCTTTTCCAAGAGGTATAAATATCATCACATCCTAGAGCCAACGAAAAAAAAACTAGATAAAGAAAAAGTCAAACTCTAATGAAAACAATGGGCAATGCTCCTTTTCTATAAAACAAATAACGCCAAAGGGAACCTTTGTTTTTTTATTTTTATTTCATATGAACACAAGCCTAGAATATTAAAAGATAAAAATGTATTAAAACAGCAAAAAATGTCCTCTCGATATCGGATTTCAAAGTGAATGTAGGTATAATCGATATTGATCAGAGGAGTTGGTAGAAAATTTAAAAATAAAAAGTAGAAATAAGATCCTTGCGAAAAAGAAATTCAATTAAAATTAATCGGGACATTCATCATTGGTTCGGGTGTTATTTTTATTTTTTTTTTCTTTCATTTTACAAAAAAAAAAGAATATTCTGTACATAAACTCATAGCAATGAAAGATTGTTATATGGGTTGGTTATTTTTTGGTTTAGTCTGCATGACTGACATAACATCGAGAAGATTTGGTAAGTAGAAAGCCTTCATCCTATTTCATACACAAACACATACTCACACACACAAGAAATTTTTGTTTTATCTATTGTTTCTATTTTTTTTTGTTATAATCTGTAGGGCAAATCGAAATCGGACATAGTAAGTAAACAAGAAAAAACAACAAACACACAATTTATACATGAAATACCGGATAGAAAATTCAAAAATTCTATAAATCTCTCAAATGGCGTTATCCTGTCCTAGCAATATTTTTGTTGTTGTTGTGAGGTAGGTAGGTACCTTGATATTTTGGTTTTGTTATAAATGTGGTGCAGAGAAAACTTATAGTGAACTTTAGTTTGATTGTTTTGTGTATTTGTCACACAGTTTTACAAAATAAAAGAAAAATATCCTTAAATTTTTTTAAAAATTTTTATCATTTACAACTGACAAAAGGATTTTCAAGGAACTCTACTGTTGAAGGTTATGTACCTCAATTTAAAAAAAAATGTGACAAACCCATGTCAAAATGAGAATTATTGTTCTTAATTTTTTCGATACACAATTTTGTATCTATAATAAAAATAAAATGCACGATTGGATCGCACAAACTTGCTCTTGTAGTTAAAGTTTCTTCGAATTTTAAAAAAAGTACACCATCTGATTTCTTTAACTAATCTTAGTTTTGGAGAAAAAAAAATTTAAATCGTAGGAACGGTTTTCTTTTAATTTAATTTTTTATATATAAAATTTTGTAAAAATTTTTAAGAAAAAAAATTGGTAAACAATTTTGTAGTATTTATTTATGTTGAATTAAAAATTAATTTTCGAAAAAAATTATCCCATTTTTGAATTATCGAATTTAAATTTTTTTTTTAAATCCAAAATTTGTTTTTTTTTTTGAAAATTTTGATATACAGAATGATTTCAATTTTTGAGAAGCTTTTGTATAAAAAAATTAATTTATTAATTATCGGTTACACAACACACATAATGAAATAGACCAAAAAAAGAGAATGGTTCTATGAGAGGTACTCTACTGGCTAACTGTAAATTTTGTAGTTGGCAGATCGTAGACCATACTAACATTAGTATTTAGGACAATTTTAATCAAAATCGTAGAAGTCGTTCTGTAACGGTTTTTTTACATTTATATGGAAGGTACCGTTAATTTTTACTATAAGAAAAATTGTTTGTCCAAAATATTTTAGATAATGTTAAAAAACCGCTTGTTACCAAGTTTCATAAAAATCAACCAAGTTGTTTTCGAAATATTGGGTTTTAAAAAAAAAATTTTGAAACTTTTTTTGAAAATCCAAAAAAAAGTTTTTGGAAAATTTTGGTGTACAAAACTATATTAAAATTTTTCAGAAGATTCTCCATAAAAACGAAAATAAAAAAAAATGGTTCTATGAGAGGTACCATTTAAAACCACTTTTTGGAAATTTAATTTTCACAAAATGGTAGCATATAATGTATGTACGTAATAAAATTTTTTGATTTTTTTTTTTAGAAAAATCTGTTGAGCCATTTTTGAGAAAAATAAGATTTCTCAAAAATGCTAAAAAAAATTATATGGCAGGTATACCGTTGAAAAAAAAAGTGTCAAGGGAATGTTCAAAAACCACTTTATTCCAAGTTTAATTAAAATCGGCCCATGGGTTTAGGCTGTAGGCGAGTCCACAGACAGACAGACGGACGGAATTTCGAGACCCACTTTTTTCGTCTTCGCTATCATCATAATTTCAAGTTTGATCAAAATCTCGAGTTCGATTTTTTTTAATCAAATATCCAAAACCTGCCATATAGTACCTATATATCGCAAGTAAAAAATGGTGAGTCTATTTATATGTACGTCTTCCTTAATTCTTCTAGAGTTCTCGTAAGTAAGTATACATGTAGGTAGATATATAAGATAACTAAACTCATTTCACGTTAATATGAATGCACAACTACACAAAAATATCTTATTGAATCCTTTAGGAATATTCTCAATGTTTTATCAGATTTTCTTTCTATAAATACATTTGCATCAAAATTGGTATCATGTAATAGGATTTGTCCTTCAACCTTTTATATAAGAGCATATTTTAAATTTTTAAAATTCAAAAAAAAAAATTAATATTGGAAAACTCAACTTGAAATATCCTTGTTTTGCATTTTTCTCCTTTGTGTGTTTCGCACAACAAGTGGCTCTCTGGTACCTACCTACATACGTATTTCACTATCTGTGTCTGGTATAACTTCATGGATTTTGGAATTTTCTTTTAGCTTTCCCTTTTATTTTTTTTTCTGTTCACTTACCACCGCATCCAGAGTATAGAGAATATCTAAAAGTGGAAAAGGAATTTTCATAAATCCAGGAAAATAGTAGGTAGGTACCCATCTCAATTCCAACAGATAGAGATTTAGAGAGAGAGGGAAGAAAGCAGCGATATGCATGAAACCATAGTGTTTGTATTTGTATATGGAGCTTTAAAAAGGAGTATAAAAAGGTGTTTTTGAAAAACCAAGTAGGATGATCAGGGCTCTGTAGGTAGCCTGATGATGGATATCTTAAAAAAAAAAACATTGGAAGATGAGAGTGGAAACCTTGGGTACGAGGAATTTTACATTTTACAGGTGGCTGGACGGGGATACTCAAATAAATTAAAATTTTACATCGAATTGAATTCTTTTCCCTTTTTCGCATGCCCTAAACATACATACATATATAAATATAAATTTACCTTTCCACCCGACGCACGACCGACATACCATACTAGATACCTATCCCAGAGAGATTCTAATTCCAGGGAAAAGACCGAAAACAAAAAATGGCGCCCGAGTTAAAACCCGCGTTTCCATATAAAGTGTGCGGGCTTCCATGGATACGGACAGTAGGTAGAGTAGAGTCAGTGAAGGAAGGTATTAGTTTGGCAGCACCAGTAAATGTCTCCCTAGAGTTTTTGATTTATGTTCGTGAAATTTTATGACCCATCTCCCATGTTTTGCGGTTTGGTTGGTTGGTTTTCTCGTTTTCGATATTTTCTTTTTTTTTTATTTGCTGGAATTCGTGGCTTTTAGCCTAAAGTAACTTCTCCGGATGATATTGAATTTTTTTTTCGCCGTTTCGTCCTTAGGTCCCTATTGCTCCTTCCACCATGCACTGATCCCTCGCTGTGTGTTTTTTTTAGATATGAATTGCGAACTCTAAAAAAAGGCACATTAGATATTTATAGATACTCATTATTCTGGGTGAATTTCATTCGCATAATTAAGCTTTTTGTGAGTTGGTTTTAAGGTTAGGGTGTAAGACTTCTTGAAATTTCTTCCAATTTCTTTATACATAACTTACTTACCTTTACCAAGAGGAGAATAATGGAACGGTAAGAAGTATCTAATTCAATCTACCATCTAGTACAATATAATATCACATGCCCTTATGTACACATAGGTACCTTTGATGGTATATAAGTTATTGTTCATCTTGGCATAATGGTCATGAATCATTAATTGGTTTTTTTTTTTTTGAACCTTCTTTTCAAGAGCTTGTGTAAGTTTTATGAGTTTATTTTTCCTTAGATTGATTGCTTGTGGTTTACGCAAATGGAAGGTCTTTACTTTTAAAAGGGGGTTTTTCGGAAGGCTGATAATTTGTCTGTGACTCCCTTAGGAATTAAGAGTCCAGTTAATGGACCATAGCAATGGTTGTAAATTTGAATCCTTATGTTGTGTTATATTCACGTTGTGGGGAGAAGAAAAACAAACGCAAATAGAAATAAATAGTGAGGGATGATGATTTTTATGATGATCCAAGATGAATTTGGAAAATTTATGAACGAACAAATCAATCGGTCTTTGGGGATCTATATTAGGAGAAATGTTCTATTATAAGTTCATGTTGTTTGTTGAAGGAGAAACGCTAAATGGAGGATAATTGGAGTTGTATTCCAGACAGTTATAATTTTTTTTCCTATATTAGTGTTTTGGAGAGAACCAAAAGTTTAATTTCAAAGATTAGAAATGAAATTTTTTCTAAAATACACTAAACGAAAATTCTTCCTATAAAGTTTTCTCGGAAGGAAATTCACAGATAATAAAGTAATTAAATACCTAATCATATTTTAATCCCATGAAAGAGCTTTCTTCGGGAAACAGCTGACAGAATTTTGGATTTAGCTTATAATCCGATATTTCTTTTTTATTATTTTTGTAAATTAAAAACAAGAACTCAAGTGCCTATATGGCAACTTTAAGTATATACATAAAACAAAACTCTGCTTCTCGAGCACATTTTCCCGGAATTTTTTAAAAATAAATTCAGAAATATTACGAATATTTTGATTTAGAATTTGAGTTAATAAGCCTTAATTTTTTTTATATATAAAATCATACAGTTCTTTAAACATGGCACATTTGATTTTTATTTAAGAATGAAAAAAATAAAAAATTAATCCATCTTTCGGAACGCTATATCTAGAGTTCACCTCCAACATTTTTTTGAAAATTTATTTGTAAAACCGCAACCAGATATTTTGATATGTAAAACATAGCTGTTCAAAGTTTACAAGCGTCGAAAAATCATTTCAATTAGAATATTCAATACCAATGCAAAGGTAATGTAATTACCTAAAAAATTTGCATGATGTAAATGCAAGAAAAATTGAACACTTTTCGATTCAGCAAAATTGGCTCTAAGTCCAAAAATACTGTTTTAATATTTAAAAATAAGAAGTCTGTAGGAAGTTTATTTTATAACAAAATAATAATAGAATAAAAAAAAAGATATACGTTTTAAGTCGATTTTTCAGAAATCGCCCCTCCTCGCCACAGAATTAGATAGAATTTTTGTCCGTAAAATGTTTTTCTTAGAATGATCCCAGGAATCATCTCCTAAAATATCATGCACGAATTAGGGAACACACACACGAAATTTCTTAAAATAATTTTTATATTTGATGCAGTTTTATTTTAAAAACTTAAAATATTCAGAAAAAGTCTATGACTGGCCAATTATTAAAACTAATTGCTCTTTTATAAGTAAAAAAATAATTATTTCTTATAAACAAAAAAAAAAAATGAACAAAAATTCATTTCAAAAATAATTTCGACGTTTTTAAAATTTTCTCGTTAAAATGTGGCTTCATAACGTTGTTAACTTCAAGAGCAAGCTCGTCCATATTTTTTTCTCGAATAAAATTATAATTTTATTGTGGTAAAATGTTCTATAAAAATTCCTAAAATTTAAAATGAATGTTTTTTTTTTAATAATCCTTGTTCGGCATTTAGATGTGTTTCAATAAAGGACGGTAATTTTAGAGTGAAGCTTGTAGACAAATAACTACCCCCCCAGGGGTAAATAACGTAGGTTGAATAAGCTAGTTTTTTTTTTGTTATTTTAGTATAAAAGCGTTTCAAATAATTGGGTTCAAATGTTCAATATAAATGTTCAATACAATACCAAAACTCGAATTTCTAATGCTATTATAATGAAAACCCCAAAAACCATGAATTTTCATCCCCTTATTTGCTCCCTATACTTTTATCCTTAAGATACCTTTTTATATTATGATAACCTAGTTACATACTACTTCCGTCATCTAAGGATATTATTATTACAATTTGTCTTCAAAGCAAAATTATATAAGCCACTGAATTAATTTACAAAAAATAAATAATCCCCTCCTTCCCCGCAAATCCACATATTATTTTAGCAGAAGTCAAGTGTTGCCACTCATAAGCTGAAAATATTATTATTTCGAAAGAAAGCCAACATCCTTGACATATTACCATCATCCTTCTTATCACACATCTCTTTTTTTCTCCCTCTCTATCACTCAGTTTCTACTGAAAACTTTCATTTTTAAACGAACAAAGTCGACTTAATCTCTTATTTATTCATAAATTGGGGGAAATGAGGGATACACCTTCTCATCAAACCTTCCCGCCTCTCTCTCGAAAAAAAACAAAACTGAAACACATTACTTAAGAACCAAAACCATCTCTTATTTACAATTTTGTAATACCCTCCCTAAGGTAAGTTATATAGAAGCGAACACTTTGCTAACTCATCATCATCATCATCTTTGTCATTTCCTCATCGTGTTGTCTCGTCATCATTTTTGTTGAAATAGGTTTGAGTTGGAAAAACATTCTATATCATCGTACCTACCTACCTACCTACTATTTCCTTTCAAGCATCCTTGATCCATTTTGCTATTCATCTAGGAACATTATTTAGTTTGATATCCTGTTTTTTTTTTGTCCAATCGAACAAAGAAAATGAGGATCTGAGCCTCCTCTGATAAAAGGACGAACAAAATATCGACAAAAGAAGATGAATAATGCTGATGGTGACAGGTAGACAAGACTTGAAAATAAATGAACGGAAAAAAAGGGTAAGCAAATCAAAATTACCATCATTCACGAAGACACTATGAAAACAGACGGTTTTTTACTTTGTCTTTTTATTTTCAATGCATTCTTGGAAGTCGTACCTACTTTTCCATCAATCGCTTGAATTATTTAGTGAAGTAAGAAAGATAAGAAGATTGCATCCAAAAGAAAGCATCTTAATTTGCATCCATTGTTAAACGACAGAGAACTATATTGACAGCAGAAGAAAGCAAAGAAAGAGAACAAAATATGCATCGGTATCTTCTATAGGTAGGTTTATGTTATGTACATGTACCTCTTAAAAAATGATGTCCCTGGCAGTTCGTAGAAAGAAAATAAGAAGCTCATCAAATTCTCAGGTTTCACAGAACTACAAAAAAAATAAAAGGACTTCGAAATTCTTGAAAGAAAACATCAAACTGAATAATTAAGAATTGAATAATATTCTGATGATTGAGTTAAAAAGCAAATATCCTTGGAAAATGATATATGCGTGTGTGGCTCTACTGACATTATTTGCTTGTGCCTACATCTATGTATGTATGTCTTAAATATGATGCTTGACAATTGAGATTCGTCCCTAAAAGGATTACTTCCCTTTGCCTTCCACACTTGCGCTTAGATATGTGAAAGCACAAGAATACAATCTCTGTCACTGACACGAAACGGAGGTTAATTAGTAGGACTTTGTGAAGCAGAACGAAAAAAGACACACACAGAATTAAGTATTGTAACATGTGCGTAGGAACAACTACATATATGTGATGCTTTGTCTAATTAGTATCGGTTTGAATGACGTATAATGTCATGTTAAGCGAAGGTAACCCATATAGAGAAGACAGAAAACAAAGAGAAATGTTAAAGAACAATACGACTTAGAAATTTGACAATAGGCATTTGTTTGAGGTTAAGGAGGTTAAAGAACGAAGCTTAGTAAACATTAATATAGTTCGTCTGCGGCTTCGTAAGATTTTGTGGTAGTAATCTGTATTTCAGTTTTATGAAAACATCGTACAGTCATATTTTCAAAGAAGATTTGGCTTTTCTTCAAAATAAATTACATTCATTCTATTCTGGTTTTCTTTTATTACAATTTAATGTTTGTGCTATGGTATTCCACTTCTGATTTAATGTAAGACAGTAACATTTTCCAAATAGATTTTTTTTTTCTTCAAAAAATATTTTATTTGCCTTAAAAATAAATTAACTTTATTCTGTTACGATTTTGAATTTTTATTGTATCCCACTTCTGAATGAATGTAAAACGGATTTTTAGAAAGATTTTCTTTTTAATTTCCGTGATCTTCCCGGGGTCGAGAACCCGTGTGCAGAGTGGTTAAATAGTTCTGTTCTTTAACTTCCTTAAATTGTCAAAGGTCAAAGTTCATGTAAAAAAAAAAATTATTATTTGTTTTATTTATCATCTTTCATGTCGGTTGAAAAAGCACAAATTTGTTTGTGTATTAGTTTTCAGTTTCGTTTTTAGAGAAAAATTGTGAGAGGATTTTTTTTTATTTTATTTTATTCTATTTTATTTTATTTTATTTTATTTTATTTTATTTTATTTTATTTTATTTTATTTTATTTTATTTTATTTTATTTTATTTTATTTTATTTTATTTTATTTTATTTTATTTTATTTTATTTTATTTTATTTTATTTTATTCTATTTTATTTTATTTTATTCTATTCTATTTTTTTTTTTATTTTATTTTATTTTTTCGTGAGATTTTTGTATGATTTCTAGACCGACTCTTTACTGCGGTGTTAGTAAAATTCGACCACTTCCACGCCATTTTTATTATATTTGAGTTTTTAAATTAAGCTCATAATACTTAAGATCATGATAATTATATGTTATTTGTTGGGAAATCCGCCCACTGCCAAGCCTTTTTTCCTATCTGTATTTGCTCTCTTGAATCTCAGTAACATGGATCATTTTTCCCTCCCACTGCCACGCCCATTTATGCTTACATGCCTTTCGTTGAATCTCATTTTCTTGGAAACTACTTGACCGATTTGTAAGAAATTTTCAAAATTTTGTCTTATATGACGAAATCTAAATAGTATAGTTTTCATTAAAACCATGACCCACTTTTGTTTATTTTCTTTATATCTATCATCACTTTTACCTTTTTATTTAAAAGTAGAAGGTCTCCATGTTATTTTTATTCTGCTTCCTTCTACACCTATGTTGTTTCTCTCACAAATCACAATTAATTTCCTTTCTAAAAAAAGGAAAGCCTATACGAAAACCTTCCAAATTCAAGGCACGCTACTCTTCTCCCGTTAACCCATGATAGCACTCTTAAAAACATTTTATATCAAAATAAATTGGTAATCAACAGGCATCAGGTATTCCAGGCACTTTTTCAGCAAATGTATTCCCCCCACCTATCGAGTTTGTTAAAAAATTTAACAATCAACAACTGCCTTGGTCATTAATCAAAATTAGGAAGTAATTTCAGTTTCAGGACACTGGGCAGTCGTCCTGAGCCTGATGGAAAGTGAAAAAAAAAAACAATATCGTACCACCATTAACATGCTGTAGCGAAAATTCAAAGAAGAGATTTTCCTTTTCTCTTCCACATCCACACTTAAACATGCACACATGAAAAAATTCTCAAAGATATAATATTTAGCTAACGAGCAAATAAAAATATTAACCTTGCTGTGAATTTAATGGCAAAATTAAGGACATTAATCAAAACCGCGGATAAGAAAAAATCTTCATTTCATTTTCGTCCTCTTTATACATCTGTCGTTCTTGCTAAATTTACGAATACAAATATAAAAAAAACAGTCTAGCGCACAAGGATTCACCTTGGGACACAAGAAGTGTGAATAAAGCCATCATGATATTATAATGTACATTAAGGAGCCTATAATCATTCATCATTTCAACCTAGGATGTATAGGTACGTGTAATTTTCGATAGGACTTGACCAAGGCAAACCACAAACTAACTAATCATCTCTAGGATTATTCTTCAATAAATTATAATAAAATATGATAAATGCTCTAAAATGAGAGAAAAATCCATCCTTAAACCGGGCGCAAATACCTATACAAATATTCCACACACACACACAAAGCCCAGGATAAATAAATTTAATTTGAATTTCAAAAACTAATAATCTGGATAATGAGTACGACCCCATTGAATGAGTTGGCGCGTGGGCTTTAAAAGGCTGCCGAGATTGACAGTGCTGGATAGTATTTTTTAGGTGGAATTGGAGTGAGGAAAGGGCGATTTGTGAGAGGATGAACGCGCGCGTACAACTGACCTATGTTAACTGCATGGACTAATGAATAAATTAATAGGATTTTGGCATTTTAATTGCATGGCAGGAAGTATGATAGCCCGGTTGTTGTTTTGTTAAAATATGGTGGTAGGAAAGAAAGAGAAAGGGAAGCAGTTTAGAGTGGATGAAGAGACAGTGGTTAGAGGTTAAATGTCCATTTGCATCTAATCAATGGGTGGGAAAGTTAAAACGAATACATTGAACGTGAACGCATAATGGAAGGTTAGTCATCAATCAATTTATTACTATATATCGATATGACTTCCGATAGAATTGACACGTGTCGCATGGAGGTAAATTCGGAAGGACATAAATGTTTCAGAGGGCATATGTATATCTTTATAATGTAGAATTAATAGCAGAGAGGGTCAGAATGATGGTATGAAATACAAACCTGTAATGTGGAATTTGATTAATGTCAAAATCGCAAGAGAATTTGTCTTTTATTATTAAACATTTTACAGGAATAAAGCATTCCAAATTGACGTCTGTATAGGTATTTGTATTAGATAGAAATATTTATTGAACTAGCACAGCATATTGATTGCTTTAAATGATTTTGACAGAAGTTCAATTGAAACATTAAGAAATTGATTCAAAAACATATTTTATTGAATGTATGCTTATTTTGACCAATAGCTGGTTAGATTTATGTAAGATCAACAGTCAAAACTCTTAACAATTGCTCAGCTAAAATAATCATAAGAACTCTAAGGCCAGTGTCTTTTTTTTTCATAAACGGCTAAAATACATATCAGAGCTTCTTTCAGGACTCTGAAATATCTCATATCTTGTTGAAAAAATCACGAAAAATTTTCTCCAATCTCCTATTCCAGATTAAAGAACCGTTATAGTCAAGACCATGTCCGCTTGTTGAAGATGAGTATCAAAAGTTGGCGAAGCAACATTCGCCAATCAAAAAAATATTAAGTGTATAATTTTCCGTCGCATAGTTAAGAAAATTTCGAATTTTTCGATGTTTTCTATGTTTTTCTTGTTGCTTTGCTAAATTGACGTTAACATAGCGAAGCAGCATCTGGAAAAGGGATCAAAACTTCTTATTGTGAATATTGTTTTTGTTTAATAATTTGCCCTTGACAGTTTCAATTTTATCCTGCGATGTTTTCTATGTTCTTTTTTTTGCTAATTTTCTAAATTGGTATAAAGCTAGCGAAGGACTGATTTGACAAGGATTAGACACTTCTTATATTGAATGGTTAATTGCTTAGTAATTTGTCCTTCATCAGTCTCTAATTAACTGTGAAGACACCAATTGTGTCTTGCGATGTTTTCTATGTTTTCAAAAAACACAAAATTTAAATAAGGTACTGATTTTTTGCCAATAGCCTGGAATTAGGTACGAAATTTGTTTTTGATATTTATACTATAACTAATTTTGTAGTAGCCGTAACGTGATGGTTAGTGCGATGGACTGTCATGCCGGAGGTCTAAGGTTCGATCCCCAGCCTCGCCACCTATTTATTTAAAAAGAAAAAAACGGCTACTGCCTCTTGCGAGGAATTGACAAATCCTTTAAGAGTATGTCCTGTCACAGAAAAGTGCCGCTCGTTAGCCGTTCGGATTCGGCAATAAACTGTAGGTGCAGACACGCACACAGGAATGGTTGAGAGTTGTAAGTCACTATACCTTGTCCAAATAAAAAAGGCAGTGTAGGCAAGATAGGACGTTTGCCTCTCATTCTGGCTATAGTGAAATGCATAAATCTGTCCTTTATTAAAGCTCTCACAGGGTTGTCGTATTGTTTATTTTGAATGGACTCACATATGAAAGAATGGTATGCAGGGTTACCGCCTTTTTTTTGGATAGAAATTTTCATTTAATTGTTTTGTTGATACAAATTAAAACACATTTATCTTTTTCTATACCACCATGAGGTAAGATAATACACGACTTAAAAAAACAAATTGCACAAAACTCTAGAAAAAACACACCTCTTGAAAAATACACGAGTTAAAATACAAATTGCACAAGTTAAAGGACGATGAAGAAAAGAAGTCTGGTACTGACGAAGGCCCAAAAGAAACAGTCGACACTTGAAATATTCTTAAATTTATTTTTTAAATGTTTATTCTTTTATTTAACCTTTGTAAATATTACTTGAATTATAATTTATTGCACACACATTTAAAAAAAAACTTTACAAACGATTCTTAAAAAACTACCCGTCTTAAAAACATAAATTGCACAAAACTTAAAAAAAAATACACTTTTTAAAAAAATAAATTACATAAAAATACTTTACTTCACATTAATTGATCGGTACGAAAATCTACGCAAATAATACTCTTTCAAAGAAAACAGCTTAAAATTTTGTAACTGCATTTCAACGTATTTTCCACACATTAAACGAAATGCAAAAGATGAAAACACTCTACGATAACCCTCATCATTAAAAACTTTTTTTAAAGCTCTAAAACCAAAAGCACCTCAACAGAAACCCAAGGAAAAAAATCTGAACGAGTTGCCAAATGGACATGGGTAACCCTGAATGCACATCAATATTTTATGGGGGTTGAAGTTGAATAGCAGCAGCAGCCATAGGCCACAGCAATTCAGTGCGCACTCAAATGTGCGCTCGATAGGACGTTGGACTTGCGTTAGCTGCTTTCAGAAATTTACGGGCGGGCAAACACTTTTTATGAAGGAGTTCTTTCAATTTAGTATGGTGCTAAAATATGGTGCGCTACTGATTTTGAAAAAGCTCTCCCATAAGACGTGTACTGCCAATTTATGTTGGATGGACCTTAGGCCCTAGTTCTTCATGATCTGTTGTGCCATCAAATTTATTTATATAACTAATTTTGTTCATAAACCAACAATTTCTGCCTACTTTTTTCACAGTTTTGTGTTAGTTCAATACTGATGAGATTTTAATGGGAAGCAAAACTTTCGAGAAAAAAAAAAATTACAGCTAAAATTTAAAAATTTTGAAAAAATTATTCAATTTTTGCTCCAATTTTATTTTTCTTAAAAAAATTGTTTTTTTCTTTTCAACGCTTATAAGTATTGTAACTAACGCAAAACTGTGAAAAAAGTGGTGGTCAAAGTCAAAGGTCTTCTTTCATTCAAAGTCATATATTCTTCTGAAAAAAAAATTAAAAAGACGACCTTAAAGCTGAACAAACAAGTTATCGAAACAAAACATTAAATTGGCTCACAAAAAATTTTCAAAGAAAATGACAATGTTAAAAAATACAGAATTAAATAACTCATTCAACATAATCAAAATATAGCTATAGGCAGATAGATTTGAACTCAATTAATTTTGAATTATAAATTATTTATAACGTTTAAAAAAAAATACAAATAACAAAATTTTATATAATCTCCATTGATTTATAAGTATTTTTTTCTAATTTATGTAAATTTAAAATCAAAATTTGAATACAATTAAATACAAGCAAGCAAACATCAAAAAAAAATATATTCAAATAATAAAAGAAAAATATGTCCAATATATCCCCAAAATTCCCATCCCACACATAAAAAAAAAAAAAAAATCTCCATGACACAATAACGAAAAAAAAAACTATTCATATGTTTAATTAAATTCGTGTTGTGCTTCAATTTAAAATACATTATATTTATATCTAAAAATAAATCCGTTTTAAAATAAAAAATACATATCTAAACACATAAAAATATCTACATATGTTATAAAAAAAAAAATATATATCAAAATCAATCTATACATCGTTCCTGTGTGTATACGTTCCAGATGCAAATTTTTCGGATTTTCCATATATTCAATATTTGACACGTAAGTTGTTTACACAAATAGAAAAAAAAAATAATAATAAAAAAAAAAAGAAAATGCAAATCTGTAGGTACATATATTCAAACATAAGTATGTATATAAATGTTATGATGCGCCCAACGCGCCCACTTCGAGCGCTTAGGTATTGCATTTGCATTTTGACATCTGTCACGTAATTGAGATTATAGTCGCGCTGTGTTATTGTAGTGTATAAAGAGGCGGTGCACCAGAGAGACAACGTGAAATCCCTCAATTTTGCAAATTCCCTCCTGAACTTAAACATGGATCTACATATTATCTTTCTATCTATCTATACAGGGTGATTCACTTAACGTGTGACAAAAGCAAATAATTTGGATCGAGATAAGAAAAAAATCGTATGGGAGGGAAGTGGTCTATTTCCCACCGTTTAGCCGGGAGGAGCAATTTTCTAAAAAACATAACTTAAAATAAAAAAAAAAAAAATATTAAAAAACAACGGTTAGGTACATGTAAAATGCCATGATATACCTTTTTGTAAAGCCAGAAATCTCTTCTTTTATTGTGTTTTTAAATATGTTTTTTTAATTTTCAAAAACAAAATTTTGACAAAAAAAAAATAAAAAAAGAAATTAATGTCGAATTCCTTTAAACAAAAAAATCGATTTGTTAAGAAGAAAAAATCGATTTTTCTGAACAAATTCCTTGTATCGATTTTTTTAAAAGGAATTCGACATAACTAAATTTCTTTAAAATTCAATGTTCTTATTATTTTAAGTCAAAAACAGAAAACTTTCTTATATCAACCCAACCTACACGCTCTAGCTTTTGGCACACTTTAGGTGAATCACCCTGTATAAACGAAAACCTTTATCCTGATGGCAATACGAGTAGGTAGGTATATCTAAAGGCAACGCGTTGGTATAACTATACAGTTAGTAAAAAGTTGAATGACTTGGTTTAACTTTGGTTGCATAAGGATGAAAATGACGAATAAGAAAAAGTTCAATTTATTAATATTCTTTGAAGAGGATTATAGATACTACATGGCGACATAAGTTTAAGTTTCAAGATTTTCCTTCGTTCACAAAAAAAAGGATTCGATTGTTAGTCACAAATAAAAAGAAATACAAGAAAAAACACACTTAAAATGTCTCAAGGACCCTTTGCTTCGAAATGAACCCTTCTATTCAAGTGATAGGTATTGTGTCTACACTCTTCGACATGGTTTTTAAGTGTTGGGTTTGGTTTTTTTTTTGTGTATGTAAATTTATATTTGAATATTTTAACTCAATCATATCAATTCCACTCGAGCCTACTTTTGGGAAATTGACAGGTGTCATTTAGCTATGGTGGTATGGTGAAGATGATATACAGGAATTTTTTTTTTTGGAAAACAAAGTATATCTACTATATTTTCATTTTTTTTTAACTTAATATTGATTACAATTTGAAAATTGAAATGAGATTTTTCGTAGTCCACTCAAAGAAATGTTTTCACTTACATATAGGTGCCACTTTTCTGCGTCCCACTTTCAACCACTGAGGTGTGTTTGAAGAAATAGCTATATATAACCGCTAATAACACTTTAGATTTGAAAATGTTAAAGCTAATTTATGATCAGAGAAAAACCGACGTTTAGTATTAATTTTGCAAATCAAGTCAGCACATTGACAATATAATCTTTAAAACTAAAAAAATCCAAAATTCTAAAAAAATGACAAAAAATTCTTTTCGGAAAATTGATCAACAATGAACCTTGAGGCATTGTGGTTTAAACAAGTTGGGGCCAGATTCCACCCTCACCGAGGGTATGCATATACTTTTTGACTCAAAAATTTTCCGTTTGTCTTCTCTCGTTAAGAAAGACAATCTCAACTGCTCTGCAAGTTCTCTTGATTTGCGTATCGGAATCATTTTATTTTATTTCGAAAAAACGCTTCCTCAGGGTCTTGGCCCTCGAGGAGGGCTTAAAAAACACATTTTTGAATAGCTATGTAAATTGAAATTCCCTATATAATATGGAAAAAAAAATAGATAAGCATTCAATGGCACTTCACCCTGTAGAATTTTGGAATAAAGAATTTTCGGAATGCAAAATTTTGGAATACCAGAATTTTAGAATAAAGAATTTTGGAATTCATAATTTTAGAAACCAAATTTCGTCAAATAAAAAATTATGAAACCAACCCGTACAAGCTTTTTCAGGGCTTATGAAAATGATTTAATGCGTTTCATAATTTAAAACTTTTAACCCAAGAAAATGTAAAAAAAATAAAACCAAACCCCCACAAAGATCCAAATTAAAATATTTAGTTTAGCATCAGAAATACTGACTAAAAATTATATTGCTAAATCGTGTGTACGTCGAAAAGTATATTCAAGATTAAATGTTAAGATTCCTGTGAAATTTCGGTTTTTAGCATATATGTATGTATATAAGATAGGATATTTTAATTTATTTTTGTGTCAATAAAGTTATGGATAATTGTAAAAATAAAGAAATGCTAAAAATAAAGACAATCACATTAAAAAATCTTAACTTGAATTTTTTTAGAAGTAAAAGTAGATAGATTTGTTTGGGTTATTTGATTTTATGCAAGGAAACAAATTTCGACTTGAAAAAGTGACAAGAAAATACCCTTCCGTTATCAAGCCTGGAGTTTTATCTCTTAGACATTTGTCCTTACCTCATTTTCAGAATCTTAAAAAAACAACCTTTCAAAATGTCTGTCAATTCTTTTGTTAGAAGGAGACAACCCCACATAAATGACTTATTGAAATCAACCCTCCCCCTAAATTAATTCCCTTAACGCGAACTTCCATTATATTATCCGCATCTATCCTTTTGTGATTACACCTTTTTTTTATACCTACACCTAAGTATATATAGTGACATCATCTCACCTGGGACCTATCTGTCACACACCTACGCCAATTTTGACTTTCCTGGTCTAGCTTATACAAAAGATAATATAATTCTTGCATAACTCGTCGTAGTAGGTATATAAACCAAGTATGTAGGTATAAGTTCTAAAATCTGGATCTCAAAATGTGTCATCCGATAACAACCAAAAACACACACCGAAGATTGTAGGTAATCGTGTTGGGTATTCTATTCAACATTATACACAAATTCCCATAACTCTTTTCAAGGACATCATATTATATGTGTGTTTGTGTGATAATAATAATAATTCCAACATTTCCCTTTGTTAGCCCCCAGATGACAACACCAAAAATGTCCTTTTCTACATGATTTATATGCGAAATTCAGATGTGATATAGACTCTACTTTTATCTCTTGGGGCCTTTGAATCAACTTGCTTCACAATACTCTACCACATACCTAATTTTTTTGTGGACATTTTGTTGTTATATATTATTCTGGTGCACCTCTTCGACAACACACAATAGAAAAAAAATAAAAGAACACAGAAACATATTTTCACAGCTATTTCGAAACTAATTAAACTACATAACTTTGACTTTTGTTTGTTTTTTTGTTTTCCTCAGATCCGCCGGAAATCATCAAGAAGCCATTAAACCAGGGTGTTCGTGTGGGAGGTGTTGCGAGTTTTTATTGTGCAGCCCGTGGCGATCCACCACCATCGATTGTTTGGCGTAAAAATGGCAAAAAAGTTTCTGGTAAGTTTCGCCGAAATAATACTCAAATTCGCCGTGATGCTTTGAACTTTTGGTTAAATTTGTCAGTGTTTCGAGAAAAATTATATGATGCGCTTTATTTTCTGCTTGGTAGAGATAAACATTAGGTTTGTTCGTTTACTTTCCAAAATATTCAGATTTTAGTTTTTTTAAATGAACTTTGGACTTAAGGTTTTTGGCAGTAAATGAACAAAGGTATTATGTATCCAGTGCAAAATATTTTTAAAAAAATTGAGCACTTTTACCTTCGCATTATAAAAACTTATTTATATTGTGGACCGAACCGACCGAACCCTGATCTTAAGAGCTTAAGTTGTGTTTGCTTTCTTCTATTTTTAACAATTGTTTTATTAATTAAATTGAAATTCCTGTGCATCAAGTGTTTTAAATTTAGCATGATAAGAAAAATAACTTGCTAAATATCTAATTACATGTGTGCAGTTCTAATGATTTTGTGAATTTATTTGTGTTTAATTTTCACACTTTTTTATTGCATTCTTCGAGTGTTTTAAATTGTTTGACATTTTATAAATTTAACTCAGTGCTCAGTCTCTCAGTTATATATAGTTATATCTCGATCACGAGTGTAAAAATATTGGTGAATATATAAAAACGTTGCATACTCATAGATGCTCATTATAATACTTTATCACTTAGAAATTTGAACATTAGTTTATTGCATAACCTTAGGTGAATAGTGCTGATACTTTATAAAAGTTGTGCATACCTTAAGGGAAATTTATATAATTCAAATTTAGTGCTGACACTTTCTGGTTTAATCTCCTTCATAATATGCCGTGCCTATTGTGTTTAAAAGATATTCTACCAAACGAGAAATCATTTTCATGCAGCGGTATTTGTGGTTCTTCTATTCATATAAGTTGTGGAAATGTTGATTCTAAGACATTTGAAAAAATCAGAAGTTTCCCTAATTTTCACTACTTTTGTGATAAATGCAATTTTCACGATGTTGTTTTACTTCGTTCAAAAGTTGAGGAGAACAGTTTTAAATTGACTGAAATACAAAAATCTTTGGATGAAATTAAAACGCTGGGTAAAAGTCAAGTTAAGGAGCCGCCTTTGACCAGAAGCACTAAGAGGAAAGCTGAGCTTTCATCTGATTCATCGAATAAAAAACCGCATCTGATTCCGAAGAGTATAAATAAGGGAACTCCCAAACCTAACGAGAATAATAAAAAGGAAGAAGCTGAGGAAAAACAGAGGTCTATTGAGAAAAAAGGTAAAGCTGTTTCGGAATCCATGGACATCGAGCTGGAAAACGCCACAGAAAACATAATACCATGCATTCCTGATGGTCCTATGTGCTCCAAATCCATTCCAATCGATTTGATAAATAAATCATCTAGCCAACCGTTTTTACTCAAAGCTATACCTCCACCAAAATGTTTGTTTTTATCTCGTCTTGAATCTTCGACTTCCACTGACGATGTGTTAAATTATATTCAAACTAATTCAGGTCGTGAAAGCACAGACGGAATCAATATATTGAAATATCAATTCAATAGTGCTAGAGAGATCTCATCATTTAAAATAACAGTACCGCATCACTTATTCAATGTTGTTATCAATCCAAATTTTTGGCCTGAACATGTTTTTATTCGTGAATTTGAATACAGACCTCGAAAACCTCAAAAATCTGTTAATCTAAATCAGCCGATAACTTTTTATTTGATAATTCTCTTCATCATTCTGCTATTGATGTTCAAGTCTACGTTGATGGACCCTCAAAATCGTCATACTGTAGTGAAAGTGTTCCAGATTTTCGGAAAATTGATGACATTAGATTTTATAACCTTCTTAAGAACCATAATTGGGATAATATTTTTGGTGAAACTGATGTAGATCACAGCTGTACCTTATTCTACAATGTTCTAAAAAACTATCTGTCGTTATGTGTTCCGTTTAAGAAAATTCCTGCTGAAACTGGAAGCCCAAAATGGTTTACAAGAGAAATTAAAAAATTAAGAAACATCAAAACTAAATTATACAGAATCTATTTATCATCAAAATCAGCTATTGATTACACTAAATACTCCTCTGTTAGGAGAAAGCTTTGTGTAAAAACCAAATCAAGTTATCAACTTTATTTGAGTAACGTAAAGAATGAAATCTCAGATAATCCTAGAAAATTTTGGGAGTTTGTAAATTTTAAAAGAAAAATAAAACACTTTCCAGCTGTGATGACCTATAAGGACTGTTCTTCTAATGATACTGCAACTATATGTGATATGTTTTCAAACTTCTTCCAAAGCGTTTATAAAAAGCCTAATACCTGTGATATAATCTGTGATAATGCCAACGGTAATTCCTGTGATAATACTAATGATAACATCTGTGATAAAAACTGTGATAACACCGAAACTTATTTAAAAACTTTATTAAATTTTATCCAACTTGACGTGGCTAGACCGAATATTGACGAAAATGAATTAATAGCACATGCATCCAAGCTCAAAGACTCATCATCCTATGGTCCTGATGAAATACCAGCCTTTATTGTTAAACGTCATATTTCTGTTTTAGCTCGTCCTGTGTGTTATCTATTTAATTTATCGATCAAAACAGGTGTTTTCCCTAAAGTGTGGAAGTCTTCATTTATTACTCCAATTTATAAAAACGGAAACAAATGTAATATTTCCAACTATAGAGGCATTGCGAAATTATCATGTTTACCAAAACTGTTTGAAAAAATTGTCTTGCAATATATTGAAGAAAGATTTAAAAACGTTATTTCACCACATCAACATGGATTTACAAAGGGAAAATCAACCACAACCAACTTAATGGAATTTTGCTCCGATGTTATTGCCAAAAACCAAAATGGATTTCAAACTGACGTCGCATATTTGGATTTTGCAAAAGCGTTTGACCGTGTGAATCATCGTTTACTTCTGAAAAAACTAATGACCATTGGGCTCCCAAATTGGTTTTTAGTTTGGCTGGAGTCATACTTACATTGCAGATCGCAGTATGTCTACTTCCAAAATAAAACATCAAAAAAGATAACTGTACATTCCGGTGTCCCCCAAGGAAGCCATTTAGGACCCTTTTTATTTTTATTATTTATAAATGACTTACATAGTATAATCCAATATTCGGATCTTCTTTTGTTCGCCGATGACGCTAAGCTTCGCCTATCTTATAAAAATAATAATGACTTTGAATTATTACAAAAAGACTTAAACAATGTTTCTATTTGGTGTCATATCAATGATATGGAACTAAATGTGTCAAAGTGCAAGTGTATGTCTTTTTCTCGAAAACGGGTCCCCTTTTCCAATGTCTATATGTTGTGCAGTCAACCACTTGAAAGAGTTAGTAATTTTTGTGATCTTGGCGTTATAATGGACTCAAAATTAAACTTCAATAAACATATCGATCATATCATTAACAAATCTAAATGCAGGTTAGGCTTCGTTTGTCGGTTTTCTAAAGAATTCCGAGACCCCTACATTTTTAAAACTTTATACTGTTCTCTTGTGCGACCGATTATTGAATATTGCAGCTGTGTTTGGAGTCCAAGCTACCAATCTAACATCAATAGACTGGAATCTGTACAAAAACGATTTCTTCTCTATGCCCTTAGCTATCTCCCATGGGATATCAACACGCATTTACCACCATACAACCAACGCCTGACCTTAATAAATTTAACATCTCTAACTCACCGAAGAACAGTTTGTAAAATATTATTTATTAACGATATTTTGATCGGAGCAATTAATTCAGAATATCTTTTGTCACAACTCAACATTAACATAAATTCACGGTCCTTAAGATCTGTAGATTTTTTAAATCAAAGATTCAATAGAACAAATTATGGCATTCATGAACCTTTGTTTGCTGCATGTGCAGCTTATAATAAATATTTTAGTGTAATTGATTTTAATTTATCAAAATTTTGTTTAAAAAATTACTTATATAGAAATTTACAAACTCAAAGCTAATAATGTTATAAATTTGTAGCTAAATGAATAAATAGATATGCCGTAGTATTTTTTTCCAAATGGCGGCCAGCTTTGAAAGGTCATTCCGGAGATATTCATTTATCTATCTTAATCAAAAAATACACCACTTTTATTCTCGCCTTATGAATTCGTGTAAGTATTTTGAATTCGCCGCAGTTTTTTCAATATAACAGCCCATCTTTAAAAATATGTGAATTTTAATTTTTAAACCCTCAGTCACGAAACGTTAGTTGCAATAGAAAAATCCAGCATAGTTGACGTCTATTTTACGAAAATCATATATTAATATTTTTAATTCGAAGTAATTTTTTTGTTGATATGGTAGCCATCTTTAAAGAGTCCGAAAGTTAATTTTTTGGCAATCATTAAACATTTATAGGCATCAGAGCTGTAAAAGACTGCAGTACTTTGGTAATGCAGTTAATAAAGTCGCATTTAATTAACTTACCTATTGAATGTAAGTTAATACTGTAAATAAGTACTTTAACTGCGAAACAAGCAGTCAGTACTAACATTCCGACTGTGCAGTTAAAAAAAAAGTTAATTAACTTTAAGTTAATTAACTGCAGTACTTTTTAACTGCTTTTAGTCTTTTTAGTCAGTAAAAAGTCTTTGTACTGCGATGATTTAACTTTTAGTCAGCAAGTCTTTTAACTACAGTCTTTTAACTACAGTTAAGAACAAATTTTTGAAAGTTCATTAATTTATCCATCAAAAAATTCAACAATTTGATGAAATTATGGTCATAACTTAAGTTTTTGCAAAAAATTTTCCAAATTTTGGTCCCTCAGTTAGCAAACGTCAGTCCCAATAGAAAAATCCACCAGTTTGACGTTTTGCTTACGAATTAATTTTCACCGTAATTTAGTTTTTTTTTTTCGAAATGTTACCTAATGTGCCTTTTTTGTATGATAGCTCAACTAAGTTGTGTTCGAGCTTAATTTAAATGTCTCTACGAGAGTTGAACTTTAAGAAAACCACACAAACTTGTTAGTCCATAGTAAGAATAGACGAAAAAATGCCAAGGAAAAGGAAGTAATTAGTTAGAGGCTTAAATTTGGCATGGACGTTGGTAATGGGACTCTTTAAAAACTGAGATAGTTCCTCATCGATCCGATAACCGCTAGGTCAGTTACAAGGGGTCCAAGGGTCTAAAAATGAGTTTTTGGCAAATATCTCAAAAACTGTTTGTGCTAGAGAAAAATTTCATTCCTCAATCTTGTAGCTGAGGCCATTTCTCTTTTTTTTACGATTTTTCGTAGCAATACCTGTTAAAAAGTTACAGCAAATGAAAAGCTAAAAAATCTCTCAAAAAGAGCCAAAAGTCATGAAAATAAGAGTTTTTGGTAAATAACTCAAAAACGGTTTGGACTAGACGTTATTGCCCATTCTTATTGCTCATGTAATTTTCAACGAAAAATGATTTTTCACTTTGTTCGTAGCATTTCCCGTTAAAAGGTTATAGCATTTCAAACATGGCAATATTGCAAAATTAACCAAACTATGCACTTTCTTCCACACCACCTTAGAAATGAAGTGGCAGGTGCTTTTTCTTATGTGGTATCCCAAGTAGGCCTATTTTTGTTTAAAATTACACGAGCTACAAGATTGGGGAATAACATTTTTCTCTAGCACGTACCGTTTTTGAGATATTTGCCAAAAACTCCCATTTTCATGACATATGGCCCCTTTTTAAAGATTTTTTTGACTTTTCCATTTGCTGTAACTTTTTAACGGTTAATGCTACGAAAAAACCAAAGATACAAGAGTGGGGTAAACAATTTTTCACTAACACAAACCATTTTTGAGATATTTGCCAAAAACGCATTTTTAGACCCTGTATCCCTTATAACTGACCTAGCGGTCATCAGATCGATGAGGAACTCTCTCGGTTTTTAAAGAGTCCCATTGCCAACATCCATGCCGAATTTCAGCCTCTAACTAATTTTTTTCCTTTTAAAAGTCTATTTTTCCTGGACTGTTCGTATTTTTGAAGACTCCAAATCGAAATTTCAGTTGAAATAAATAGATACGTTTCATCCTAACAGGCATTTATTTTAATTCAAAATTTTGTAGAGAACACTCATCCTGAGTTGTCATCCATAATAGGCTAGGCATATAAGTTTGAAGAGTTCGAAGGCCAAACTTTTGACAATCTTTTGACATTTGTATAAATAAGTATGCGTATTTATATCATTCGCAATTAAAGACTAGCAGTTTGACTTTCACCTTTGGTGACCTTGAAAATTTATAAGGTCAATTTTTTTAAAGTTCATTCGTGAAATATTAATTTATCTATCCCAATCAAAAAAATCTAGCAATTTCATGTTTGTCTTATGAAATTTTGTTAACAGTTTGAATTCGCCGTATTTTTTTGTTTCAATATGGCGCTCGTTTTTGAAAATTAAATGGTGATGAGCTTTGACCTTTGTCAAAATTTTGAACATTAAGTTAGGAAATAATCATTTTCTATCTTAAAAAAACGGCAGTTTGACGTCCGCCTTATGTAATCTTACTTGCTCATACTCGTATGTTCATACATACTTTGAATTCGTTGTTAATATTTAGGCAGTTAACTTTAAAAAGCTGAAATGTTAAATTATTTGTTCTACAATAAGAGACAGCGCTTTATTTAAAATGTTAATGTCAATAAAAAACTACAGCAAACTAACTTTTTCCATAATATTATTCACAGTTCATATTTTTAATTCGCCGTATAATTTATGCAATTTTTATATACATATTTCTTATTCCAGGAACACAAAGTCGTTATACAGTTATTGAAACCGGTGGCATATCGATATTAAGAATTGAACCTGTACGTGCGGGTCGCGATGATGCACCCTATGAATGTGTAGCAGAAAATGGCGTTGGTGATGCTGTATCAGCTGATGCAACTTTAACAGTTTATGAAGGTAAGTTTCTAGATACTGATATCATTTTATTTTAAAATTTTATCACGTGCTTGTTAACTAACTAGTTAAGTAATAATTCAGGTACCTAATACATTTACAAGTATACAGATAGGTTTACAGTTCTTCTAATATACAAAGTAGCAGTTTATTGTTGTTGTTTCTTTGTTAATTCTAACTTCGATGTAACACAACGGTGTGTATTCTACTTTCTACCGGGGCGCGCGCATCCGGTTCATAAAAATTAGTCTAGATACGTGAAAATTCAGCAGAACGGAAGTGTTTTGGAAGAAGAGTTTTCATCCAAATTCCCTTTTAATTACAACCAAAAGTCCTAAATATGAAGTTTTACTTTGTTACACTCACACACAGACGCATACCTACATAATTATAATACGTTCACTTCTATTCCATGTATTAATGTATGCTGAAGCATTAGTTTTGCAAATGAGAATTTTCGTTAGGATAATTTTAGTTGCCTCCTGGAGTTTTGTTTGGAATGGTTGTTTTATTTTTCATAAAATGTCTGCCTCGTTGCAGCCATTCGGCGCCTTTTTCCTGTTATGTGTTTTGGTGGAGAAACAAAAAGTATTTTCCTATAGGAGAAAGAGAGGGGAAGAGAGATAGCGACTGAGTAAATTTGAATAGAAGATAATTAGTGTTTGTGTGGGCACTGGTACTCTTTGTTCTCCCTTATCCTTAAAAAATCCTTTATTTTCCTTCACTTTTTTTTTGTTTTTAATTTCGAGTTGTAAATTAGTACTCTAGCACCTGTTTCGTTTCGAGCCAAATTATACAGAAGGTGTTCTTCTAAAATTCAAAATTATCCACCAGACATCATATTAACGAGGTTCCGTTTTGTGTTTTGGAAATATACCTACCTACACACACACACAAAGGTGCTTTTGAAAAATTGCTTGTTAGAGTTGTTATTTGGAATGAAAGTGGAGTGGGGTTTTGGGTAATCATAGGGTAATTGTACGAGAGTTGTATTATAGTTCGTGGAAAAGTAGCAGTAAAAAACTTTGATTTATTAGCCATGAAAGTGTTATGGATATAGGGCCGAGAGACTGTCTTTTGCAAGTGGATACCTCCCTGTAGCAAAAAAATTATTCATCTGTATCGGAATAGTATTGTTAGGTGGAAGACTAGAACATGTACCTGCAAAATGTTTAAGATCAACAGGAAAATATAATTTTTTTTTTTTTTTTTTTTTTTTTTATTTGCTAAGAAAAATTCCAAATGCTGCTGTTACTAGATTACAGTACAAACTACAAAGTATATAGAAAATTCAGACTGCAATTAAGTTTTATGAATCTCTCTTTTTTTTTAAGTCGAAATGACCTATAGGTGGGACATTTTTAAGTAGATCTATTAAGCTGCTGAAATTTTAATTAGATTTACCTTGTAATTGCGATGTCGAAACAAAGCTGTTTTTTGTAGCAGCATTATGCAAATTTTAATTTTATTAATTCGGAAAAAAAAATAGAAACGACCATTATATTGTTTTGAAAACTATCGAATCTGTATAGGTATTAGTATTAGAATTAATTAATAATGCATTTTAAGAGCTTTAGTCTACCATAACGGAAAAATTTCTTAGATGACAAATCTTGACCCATTTCCGGCGACTACCAGTTCCAGTTGACACAGAAACTTGAAATTTCACATACCCACATAGGTACTGGATATTTTTTGTATAATTAGCGAGGAAGTTTTAAAAAAAAATTGGAAAAGCTTTTGGTTTTCAGGAAAATACGAGTTTGTTTTTGCAACGCTCGCCGAAAGGAGTAAAGTATCAAAATTATTGAAATAAAATTTTTTTCTTACATGGAATATGTAAGTAGGTACACTTGATAATGAAAAGCTAATTAAAAATTAGTAAAATTATCAAAAATAAAAATAAAATTTTTATTAAAAAAAAATATTTTTTTTTTTTATCAAAAATTAGTAAACAATCAAAAAAACAGTTTTTAAAAAATATATTTTTCCAAAAATTAATACTAAAATCACCTATGTATGAATACTTTGTATTAACTTGAAGTTCCTTTAATTAACCCTTAAGAAGATAAAATAAAAAAATTGTAAAAAAAAAAATCATTTAAAAAAAAATTATTTTTTTTTGAAAAAAAAATATCAAAAAAAAACTTATTTTTCGCAAATTTTATTTATTATCTAAAAATGAAAATGAAGACCGAAATTCTCTTATTTGTTGTATAAGTTTGAAGCTTCTAAAAGCTATCCTTAAAAAGATATAAATCAAAAACTGCAAACAAAAATCGACCTAAAACAAATTATTATTTTTTTTTTTTTATTGAAAAAAAAAAAAACCGTTCAATCTGATTCGAAAACGCAACGAAAGGAAATATTTGTTTAGGTTAATACTACTTGATTAGGCGAGCGTTGCGAAAATGCAACGTAGTGCTTTCATCTAACCTGTCAGACAGGCAACTCATATAAATGTAAATGGCGTCAACATTATTTCAGAATATAATTTGAACCTTTGTTTACCTGTAGTTAACACTGCTTTAAAAAATTTTAATTCTGATGAAATTTTTAAATATTTCAAAAAACGCTACCTCAAAATTTCAAAAATTTCATATTTTGAAGGTTCAAAATCAACACGAAAAGAAAATGTTTGAAAAAAATCTAAATACTGGTCGATTAGATAATTAAATTAACTTTAAAATTCATTATTAGGTTTATCTTAATTTACCATCAGTTAAGTTACAGAAGTTTTATACGTTGCGTTTTCACAACGCTAGCCGGAAATTAGTGAAGTACAACTTAAGTACAAAAAAATCAACATAATTATGCTTAAAACTCAACATAATTTTGCTTAAATTGTAGTTAAGTCAAAATACAATACAATAAATACAATTCCATATTAATTGTACTTAAAATTTCCGAGTTTCCTACCTACCAGTACCGGTAAGTTGAGAGTTGTTATTATCTAGGGCTTGATTCGTAATGGGCTCTTGTGCCGCCAAATTTATTTTAATTTTATTTATTTACCGTCACTTGGTTTCTTTTTATATAATTTTTCTAATAAGTAGGTACCTACGTAGTGTACAGTCAGTTATTACGTCATCAATTAGAACTGAGAATGTAAACTTAAGCGTGTTCAAATAGAAACACCGGATCCAGCTAGGGTCTTTATTATTATATTTTTTAAATTATGTAACAACGTATAAATACTTTTCTTTAAATTTGTTGTATGTAAGTCGAATAAAACAACTGCCAACTAGGTATAGTAACGAACTTATTTCTCGTCATAAGCGGTGCCGACTGTATATACCTACTTGGTTCAAAACACAAATACAAACATAATTTCTTTCCTTATTAAGTTATGTAAGTAGGTCTTACTATAAGAAGGTACCTAACCTATACCTATACAAATTTCTTCTTCGAAAGAAAAACCTCAACATTTTATAATAAGGGATACCGCACCATTAGCCTTTTCAATTTTGTGTCAACAAGAACATCTAATTTTTTGATGATTTTTATTATTTTTCTTAAAAATACACCCAACCTAAAATCAACCATCGCATAACCGCAGCATTGAACAATCGAGAGCTTAACTTATAATAGCACAAAATATTCAAAAAAGTTACTCCTTTTGTTTGGCTCCCATGCGCTTGACGAAAAGCTGACAAAAGGTCCTTCACTTATATTTTTATCCCATCTCTCCAAGCCCCTCCTCAGACAAAAGAAAATCTGAGCGCACAAAAATTTAATTTTCTCTGCCTCCGCAAAAGACACAGGCGAGACGAATGAACGACGAGGATGGTTATGATGATGAGCCACCCGGCCATGTTCGTCATCGTCAACAACTACTAACGAAACGATAAAACTTCCCGTTATTTGTCTATAGATTTTGTTTTGTCCTTTAAGTTTCTTTGTTGGGTTGCTTGCAACAACATTAAATTCTATTAAAATTATATTCCAACCTTAAGGTGAATTTTAACCCATACAAAGTAATTTAAAATTAATTTACATAATCATATCTTCACATGGATACACCTCTATTCTGTAAAATAACTTGCACGCTGTACATGCAGATAAATTACTATAAGCTATATGGAGGAAAAGGAGCAGGATGCTGGGTTAAGAAAGGGAAATACAAAAGTTTGTAATAGTTCCACTTCACGGATGTGCCATCAGAGTGCATCCATGGAAAAATGGAGGCGAAGCGAGAAAGCAAACTAAGTACCTACATAATTATCCATTTTTTTATTTTTTATTTTCAAAACGAAGGACAATGAAATTATGTGTGCAGATATGTATATGTACCTACCACATACCTGCACGTCATAGTCATAAAACAGCTTCATTTTCGCAGAGAAAGGATCTTTATTTTCATTTAACTATTTTATTTGAAATTTGACTTTAACTCCTATCCGTATAGAGTCCATCGTCATTTTGTAGAAGTGTTAAATCTAAAATGACGAAAACTATAAAAGAATTTAGATTAACAAATAAAACAAAACCAAAACTAAGGACAAAAAACTTGAAATGTGAAGTCAAGTGATTAAATTTATTGTGTCTGGATGAGACATAGGATACACCTATAACTACTGTCATCGTGTCTTCGTTGTCGTCTTTATCGTTGAAATGTTATAAACAATAAGATAAAGGAAAAAGGACTTCAGTCGATTGATGTGAAATTAAATTTAGGTATGTTGGTACACTTCAGTATAAATGACAAGGACCTTTTCTCATCTTTTAGTTTTCTCCGCTGCCGCACCGCCCGCCATCGCCATGTCGTCACTGTGATTGTATTTCTAATTGAGTTTTGAACAAAAGTTTATGTTTCAGAGCAAAAGGTATAATATACAGCCGATTGCTATATTGTCCTTTGTCGCGTGAGTAGATTTTCGAGAAGACTTTATTCTTATTTCGTCGGCAGAAACGTGATCTGATTAATTATAAATTAATAAAGGTAGGTACCACCTAGCCTTCATCATAGTAGCACTTTGTGATATTTAGTTAGACAAACTATGTATTTAAACAATTTTCAGTACCTAAACTCAGCCATCATTATCGGACTTGACTTCCTTCAGCGAGTCTCTTCATCCATTTCAATCAGGACCTCATGTCATCATATGAGACCTACCTTCATATGTATGCGATTACTTTTTTAATCAAGTCGTCTTACTGTTTACTTCATATGTGAGACTGAGACCCATTCTTTAGTACGGCTGTGTGGTCTGGGCACCGAACTACTTTATTCAAAAATCGAGGCTTGAAGCAGTTCAACGTAGGTTTTTGCGATTCGGTCTCTGGTTTCTTGCTTGGTCTCATCGGGAATCAGAACTTCCTTCGCTTAGGTTGGTTTTGATAAATCTCCCATCACTTGAAAACCATCGAAAATATATCCAATTCTGTTTCATTACCAGTTAAATAAATGATAAGATTTCATCTTTGTCAGTTATTTGCAGACTGAATTTTAACTTTAGCCCAACAAGCGTAAGATTACGGCAACCTTTGTGCCAAATTTTTAGTAGGTCAAAGTATGGTGCTTATAGTCCTTATTTGAATCAATTAATTGCAATTTATAATAAATTATATTTTCTCATATCTTCTGTAAATGACAATTTAAAAAACATAAAATTCAAAACTATGTTTTTAGTTTGTAACTAGATGTATAAGAGATAATAATGTAATGTTAGTATTTAATCGTCTTGAATAAATAAATAAATAAATTAACTTCTGAAATATTATAGTGGTAATGCTTTGAAACATTTTACCCAAACCCTTTTAGCTTTTTATCCTATTTTGATATAAGAGTCTGACAAAAAAAAACAACGTTAATATCTATAAATAAGTCCTGCAAAAATGCTTCCGCCGAAACACTTTCCTTAAAAGCTTTAATAATTAAGGTACGTAATTTTAATACCTTATAGACTTATTTTAAGTTCTCGGTAGGTATTGAATGAGATGAACATGGCCAAGAAAAATATTTTCTTTTTCTTGAAAGAAGATAGGTTCAGGAAACTTACCTAAAAGGTTTCTAACGAAGGCGAGTGTGGTGTGTTGTGCAAAACATTAGGCCCATGCCATTAAAAAAAAAAAATATATTTTGTTAAAAAAATCAAAAGTATGAACTTAAAAATATTGGCGCAAAATTTTAAACAATTTAGTATGATGTTAAATCATTTTTAGTATGATGCTAGCCTAAAAACAGGCTTTTCCAAAGTTTAAACGAGTAATATCTTTTAAACAATTTACTTAAGTTAAAATCGCCAAATGCCTATTTTTTTTTTTAGAATCATACTAAATCCAAATGTCACTTTGGCAGGTACAATTGAAAAAATGGTTTGAACTGTCACTGTTTTAGGCGTGTTCAGCTGGAGATTTTTAAGAAAATAGGTTTTGTATGATACTAGTTAGTTAGTTAGTTTAAAACTAAGAATATTTTAGTAAAGTCTTTTAAAGTCAGAAAATTGTTAAGTAGTATCATGCTAATACCTTAACTATCAGGCGCCATTTTTTGCGCCATTAATTTTATCTTTTAATTTTCTTTGTTTTTTTTTTATGTAGGTACCTACTTTATTTTTTTTAATGCAACATTGGCTGAACTACTCAGAAGTAGGTACCAAACTGCAAAATTAAAACAAAATCGATCCACCCATTCATAAAACGTGCACGCATAACCCAAAAATAAGGCATATTTCTCAAAAAACATTAAATCTTTTTTTCCACAATGCAAAAAACCTGAAACGCAGTTTTCTTACAACTATTTTGGTACTCATACCTACAGGTACGGAGTTAAATCAAAATTGTTAGAGCCGTTTTTGAGAAAATTAAAATAAAAAAAAAAGCCCCGAAGCATTTTTATGACAGCTATACCTGTTAAAAAATTGGAATTTTCCCTCTAAAGAATCACATACAAATTATCTGTACCATATATATGTATAATTTACCGACACGTGAACATGCCACGTACAATTGACCATGAGAAAAACATGCATTTTTTAGATTCAGACCACAAACAGCAATTGATCTTGACAGTAAAATCATTGTGCCTCCAAAACATCTCGAATCATTGCGATTACACAGATCTTTCAATGTTCTGTCAAGTCCTTCCAATGCGCGTTTTTGAGCCATTGTGCATTCGTCCCATATGTATAATGATTTAAGACGCTATTAAAACTTTATGGCCATTGCGGAATCTGTCCACAATGTTACATGTCGGTTGTCCAATAGTTTGAAGGCAATTTTATTAATGTTGCCCCAATTCCAGAAGATGCAACTGCTACCGCAATGTCTGATCTTGCACGAACAATGGCCAAAATCAGTGACATAAGGAATGTCTTCCAAGTTCCACTGAGGGCATAGAGGAAAAATAAGCCACCAATTCAATCATTAATTGCCTTCATTAATATATCATAGACTGCCTTCTGTTGGGAGTTCAACAGGGATACATTCGTTTGAACTGATTGGTCTAATTCATGTTGATCAGATTAACGTTTACGCTCTAATTCTCAATTAAATGCGTCATTTTTTTCACGATCTGGTACTGGCATTCCTAACCTGACAAACTGCCGCACATGATGTAACACATGTCTTCAATCAAGACCTCGTTATACACCATCTTCCGGTAACGAAAAAAATTCTGTGAATTGTAATCAAGAATAGAAATATACCTATGTTTGATCGTTGTCAGCAACCAGAACATACTTTCAAACATGTCAATATGAAAGATGTTAAGATGACAGATGTGAAAGGTACTTGTCGATATGAAAAATGTCAAAGTGACAGATGTCAAAGTCAAAGTGACAGATGTCAAAATGCGACAGATGTTTACATTTCTATTCGAGTATTTTCTATTTATTTGGATATCTTCTTAGATTAATATTTTTTTTGTGAATCTTTCCGATAATTTAATATTTTAATACTTGTTCTTTTATTCGGGGCGGAGACGAATCTAACAAATCACAGATCATCAAAATCGGTCCAGCCGTTCTTGAGATATTAACTGGATGAACAGAATGGTGACGCAGACGGAGACGGAGCTGATATAGCTGTCAAAATATTGAATACACGCAAATTCAATGTTGCGAACACAACGGAACATAGACGCATACGGAGCTGCAGACGCAGACGGAAGAGTTCACCAACTTTTAACTTTTCACGTACGGCACTTTTGACGTTTCAATTTGTATGAAGAAAAAAAACAACTTTTTGGGTCGGAAAAAAATATTGTGGTTATTTGTATCGCGAAAAAAATTATTTATTAAAAGGAAAATTATTGGAAACAAAAAATGTGAATTCTGAGCTTGTACACAATAATATTCTTTTCTTTTTCTTCAAAATACTTTCAAAGCTGTACAGCTCCATAGTGGACATGTAAAAAAAATAACGTACGACACTTTTTGACAGCTCTTCCAGTTCCGTCTGCGGCTTCAGTTCCGTCATTCTATTCTGTTCTGTTCAGCCAGTAATTGTGTAACTACCCCGACTTTGTTTTATGTCCATGTATAGATTTAACTGTTTAAAATTCGTTTTTGAAAGCGAACAACTGCGAAGAGATCTCGTCACGCTGACGTTTCATTTTCTTGTCACATTGTAAAACAGAAAGCGCTAAAAATTAAAATGCGGTGTGGCCTAAAATATAAGACACCCCTAGTTTCGCCAAGAGTCCCGCAAATTTATTATTGCACACGCCTCATGTTATCAAAGTCTCATTCAGTTTTCTTAGAATTAACCTAATGACAAAACTGTTTGAGTTACATTCAAACAAACGTTTAACTCCTTATAGTGAAATTCTCTTTAATTCTTTCCATCAAATTTGTTGTAAAATGAGTAATTCAGTTTTTTTTTTTTTTTTTTGCTCAATTAACACATAATATAACAATGAGCAAAATTTTAAGTCTGCATTCAACACAATTTACTTTCAACACGACACTCAAAATGCACATGATCCATCACTCTGGCATATAACGGTTTCATCAACCTTCAGCATTAAAAAAAAAATTAAAAAAAAAAAAAAATTTTAACTCTATAAAACAGTTTCCAGAAAATTTTTTGCATTTTAGATTCTTTAAATAACTTCAATTTAATTCCAGAAAAAGAAAGAAAAAAAAAACAGAACGAGAGGAAAAAGAGCGATACAAAATTTAATTGCAATTTATTTATAAACTCGCACAGAATGATGTTCAATCAGGATCCTAGGCAAAAGTCCTAAAATTTATTTAGCGTATTTTATACTATACGCCGTATGACGTACATAGAGCAAAGAGAGTTCTGTTTAAAAGTCTTCATGCGAGAATGAATAGATAGGTACACATAAGTATAGAATACCCTTTTATGGCAAATACCTACAGAAAGCAATATTTATATAACAACGCATTTCTGCACACAATTACCGCCCACAAGTTTTGTTTGCTCTGGTGGGTGGTGATGGGTGAGTTTGTTGGGTCTTTATTTGTGTAAGGGTTAGCTATACCTACCTACCTACAGTTTTCGGACTTATCGAACTTATGGGGCGGAGAAGTTTGTTCACAATTTCAAGTTGCTGCTTCCTGATGCAAACCGGGAAAGGACGAGGAAAGGAAAATTAATAGAACATTTAATGCCAGGGTGATTGAATGTATTTGGCCAACCAAGCCAACCGCCGGAATTTATTTAAATCAATCGAATAATAAAGGCGGATGGATGTTTTAGGTATTTTACCCATCATGCACATATTTAGTTGGAATCACAGTTATGTGCGTGTTTTGGTTATATTTAAAGGCATCAAAAGGGACCTTCTGGGCAGCCCACAGTTGTGCATTTTATATGGTAGAATGGAAAAAACTCCATAAAAACTGAACCATTTAACCAATTTTGATGACATTTTCAGACATCAGACATAATGGAAAACCATAACCATTAATTTACCGCCACTACCACGCGCAATTTAAATAAAATATATGCTATTGTATATATATAATGTCGATGATAATAGGTACTGGCTTTGCAATATTAGTAACTTTTGTTGGATATTCCCAAAAAAGTAAGTACCTAATTATTAAAGATCAGTAATTGCTCAAGAAAACATTTTCAGAAATTGGTCAGCCTTAGAAAATTTTGAATTAATGGTAAAAATCTTAAGATCGTTGCAGATTTTTAGCAACTCATTTGTGGGATATTCACAAAAAATGTGCTATTTAAAAGGGATATTCACAAAAAAGTGTATACTATTTGAAAGGCGACCGGATCGTCATAAAAGGTCAACAGTAATCAGATTTGGGTCAACCATATAAAATAATGTAATCAATGGTTAAAGTTTTTCAAGGCAATAGATATGTGGGCTATTCGGAAAAAAAATCATTTTAAAGGCCACCGGATCGTCATAAAAGGTCAATTGATATCAGTGACTGCTCAGCCAGCCATAGATTTTATTATTTTACGAATTTTTAAAATTATAGACTGGTAGCACCTCATTTTTGGGATATTACCTCATTTTTGGGATATCATCTTTCAGATAATAACTGAAATTAGCTGAAATTTTAAGGGATATTTCAGATGTGGTATATGTATATTTTTGTCGAATATCCCAGAAATAATAGGGTTTAAAAAATATCTCAAATCTTGAATACTACCTTGAAAAAACTTAACACATTCAATAAGCCAAATTATGTGACCTTTTTATTGCGATCCGGATGCCTTTCATAATATGGTGCGAATATCCCACATATGCATTGCGAATATCCCACATATGCATTGCTAAGCTCCCATAGCCTTTATTCCGACACAGATAAAACCAAAAAGTAAATACAAAATTTGGTGGCACAAACGGCTCATGAAGAACCAGGGCCTAGTGACTTACAACTCTCAACCATTCCTGTGTGCGTGTCTGCAGGATTGGAGGGGACCTATAATTTATTGCCGAATCCGAACGGCTAAGGTGAGCGGCACTTTTCTATGACAAGAGATACTCTTGGAGGATTTGTCACTTCCTCGCAAGAGGTAGTAGCTCCGAAAAAACTTAAGGTGAAGCGGCTGGTATTGAACCCCAGACCTCTGGCATGACAGTCCAACGCACTTACCATTACGCCACGGGCTACTACAAAACTATTAAGTTCTAGCAACTGGTTATGTACTAAAAATTGCAGTAAAATAATTGAATCTTATATTAAGGACAATTTTCACATTTGTTGACACAACAAAACTGACTTACTTTAAATAGTAAAATCAACTTTATATCACATCTTGCACGTTTGTACTACTATGCGGTGCAGCATATTTCTCTCATGCAGATGAGAGAAATATGCAGAGCATTCAAGCGATCTAAAATTCAACTGTCCACTGTCGAAGTGGTGTGATGATTTATTAAAGATTTATGCGCATCGATTTGATAGTCCATAAATATAATTTAGATTTAAGATTTAAGCGTTTGTGTGTGTGGTTTGTGGGGATGTATTAAAATTGGCATTAATAAAGTGTGGACAAACGGAAGGTGCATAAGTAATACTACAATTTGAGAGTAAGAATTTTTTTTATTTACTAACAATTCAGTACTACAATACTTGAATTGGGGTGCAGATTATTTAGGCTGATCCTATTCCTATTCGTCTTAAAAAACTTCGTCAGGTATCTTTTTGAAAAACTAAGCGGTTTGTCCTCTTTTTTTAGGTTGTTACCAATTTCTTACTTTTTTCGGTGAAACAAACCCAATTTTGATATTTGAAGACGTCCTTAAAACATTAAATAAGTAGAGCATTTTAAAAATCTGCAAGCCAACGAAATTTTGATGATTGGAAAGGCTGTTGAATGCATATCTATTTTCATGGTTGTTAAAGAATGCAATCTTTTTCGAATGTAATCTTGAATGACTTCAATAAAAAGCTTAAATTCATTGAATTACTTTGAGCTTTTTGACTACAAATTATGCAATCACCATTCATTTATAAATCAAAAATATTGCAATAATTTTTTTCATATAATGCACACTGAGAAACGGGGTAGACTCAAAATTGAAAATGTAAAACTTCTTTTTTTTTGCAAATAAAATTTAAAAAAATATAATTTTGCACTGTGTTTTACAATCTTATTTTGAAAATCCTCGATATTTTGATGAAATTAGGGCATAATGTTGCTATACACACAAAAATGTTATTTTCCAAATTTATGTTCATGTTAAGTAAAGAATGGCTTATTTACTGTTATGCACCAATTTCTCTATTTTATTTTAGTTTTTTTTTTTAGGTTTTTGATTGGTTTAAATTTCATAAGCATAGATCTGTTCACCCTAATATTGTTAATATGTTTGTTGTGTTGTTTGTTTTTGTGTGTGGTTAATAAGAGGATATTGAGATCAAAGTTTGAGTTATTTAAATTATTTATTATTTGAAATGCTATGAGATACCTCATTTATATTTGTCAAGAAATTCTTCAAGCAAAATTGGTTGAACTCTGTAGACCACAAGTTATTTTAATATTTTTATATATACATAAACTACCAACCAGCTTAAATTTGGGCATTGGCCATAATTTAAGACTACGACTGCATATAGGTAGGTATACCCTTATCTTTTTGTTTAAATCACTATAGTTGAAAAGCTGCAGTAAGTTGGATAAAATTTATATCCCACATGAGAAGGATGTACACTTCCATTTAGTTTCCTCCCGTTTCCCCCTTTAACCTACCTTTCGTGCATCATCCTATACTCAAGGCAGTCGATCCAGTGAGCAATGGGGATGTAGGTAGTTTTCAACCGCCATAGTTTAGTTATCACCTTCGGTTCAATATGACAAACTTTTTCTTCATAAAGATTTTTGTTTATTGAAAAATATTATGTTCAGGCCCGTTCCTGCACTTTTAAAAAGACTTCAGCACTCAATAATTTGTGTTTTATGAATGTTTTCAAAGTTCAAAACCTATTTATTTTCATATGGTTTTTATTGTTCATACATATAGGTACTTCAAGTTAATTTTAATTCAGGCACTCACATTCAATTGCCCTGCTTTGGTAAAATTAAAAATAAATTACATAAACCATCATTATTCATTTTGAATGAGTGTCAACATAAATGTCCAGTATTTGCGGCTGTGGGTTTTTATTTTTTTTAATTTTTTGCGTTAAAATGACTGACAAGCTGTTGTAACCGAACGATCAATCATTCATTAAAAACAAACCGAACTCATTTAGTGAAATACAAACTTCAACGACGCTGTCCAAATATTATTTTCACCCTTAAAGTATTCATCGCACGAACCTCTCAAATCAATCATCCATTTATAAGCCCTGATTTTCAAAGAAGTGAAGTAGAGAAGTTGTTGACCTTTCACTTAATGACTTCCGAAAAAAAAAAATATATAGTAACTTCCTGCAAAAAAAGAAATGTTGGCTTCCGAACTTAAGGGAGTCTCAAATAAATAAGGAAGCTGATTTTTAGGGTGTAAGAAGATATTAAAGATATGTTTTTTAAACTCTCATAAAATTTAAGAAATCAATGATATATTATTTATTAACGGAGAGGGACAAATTGTCCTTCAAGGGATACAGAACTACTTAGGTATAGCAGCAATTTTAATTTACAACAGAGTTTAATTTTACGATCAAAACTTCAAGGCATGTAAAGCTTTTTTGGAATACTTTGACGACATTTATTAAAATTCGGCTCGAAGGACCACTTTTACAAGAATATTTTTTTAATGAAATTTGACCTTGACTTGTTGGTAAATAATAATTTTTATGTCGACTCTTAAATTCCTTAGTTTAACGAAATCCATTACCATCACGACCTTCCACGTGACATAAAAATACCCCTCCTCATTTGTGACAAGAACAAAAAATAAACAACTTATGAAAAAAAAAATACGCGCAATTAAATCTAGCAACTCTGACTGAGCAAACATCCTCTTTCATGTTAACACAATAATGGTGACATCAACATTTTTGTGTTTTTTTTTTTTATTTTGTTTATTCGCTAAAAGGCAGATTTAGGTCAGCCAAATCACTTCGCCAACAAACATTAAACAGGACATTACAAATCCTTAACAATCAAAACAAATTTTAACCATGCGAAACTGAGATAAGCTAACAACTAACCAACTAACCGCCCTGCATTACCTCTGCGCAACACCCCCGCCCCTTCTAACTAAAATCCTTGACGTGTATACTGTGCCACCCTTTGCAAAGAGCATAGTATGAACGGTTTGGGTGTGCTAGAAGAAGATGCGGGGGTAGAAAGTGTTTGTATATGGCACGCGATTCAATCACTAATTACACGAAATCAATACGAAGTATACATAATACGTAAAGTATGAACATATTCAACGTGATGATGGTATGTACATGAATTTTAGGTTACGTATAAAGTGAAAGAGAATAAATTCACGCTTTTTAAAGACAGAATTCGAGGAAGAAAATACGCTTTCAGAACTTTCAAAAAGCCTACAAGGTCGAATTTCACTGGCAACATGATATTTTAATTAAATTGGTCCTTCGAGCCGGATTTAAATGAACCTTAACGTTTTTAAGAATAATTTTATTACTGCTTACCTTTTGATCATTAAAATTAACTATGATGTAGAATAATTTTTTTTAAGATGAGATTTCCTTGGATCAAAATTATATTATTTGATTCTAGCAGTGTTCAAAACAATACTTAGGCATTATGTGAAAAGTGACGATGAGGTCCATTTTGGAAAGAAATTCTCTGTTGAAATAGCAAGTAGCAGTACTCCCCAAAAAATAATTAGGCTGAACCGACAGAATTCCCATCACTATGTTACCTTTCAGCCTAAATTTAATCGCACTGATAATTTAAGATATTCTTTTTTTTTAGCTAAACTGCACGAATGTGGAATAATTCCAGTTAAGCTGTGTTGAAGGATATTTTTTTTAATGAATTTCATTGTGACCAATGTATGTATAAAAAAAAACGTGAATCCAATAAAACTTCATACCACTTTAATATTTCCTAACTCATAAATTCACCAATCGTAAAATTTCTACATAAAACTATCAACAATATCTCTCTACTTGAAAATACATTAATTGTTGGAAGCAAAAACTATGTCGTTTTCCACACAGTTAAGCATTTCGAACAAAAATGAAAAATAAAAAACTTTCCCTACATAGTTTTTGGCCATAATGCCAATTGAGGAAGCAAAAAAGCGGGACACCCTCAAGGTCCTCTGAAAATTGCATGAATCGTAAAAAAAAAAAATACAAAAAAGTAGGTGCAAGTCGCCATCTGGTTGCAAAAGTTTTAAACACCAATTTAGAACGGAAGGGGTAAAATAGCGTAGCATCACACCGACCAGAAATAACATCATTTGCGAAGAAAATTCATTAATCTCACTTAGAAATGAACATAGAGTTTGAGTTTAAAGGACACGAATCTATTCCAAAAAAAAAAATATATGTAGTACCGAAAGGGAAGGCTTTCGTTCTTATCCTTGGGCAGCAAGTCTGCTGCAGTTGGCAAATTAAATACAAAACTTTGTTCATTTTACATTGTGGCTAAAGAAAAAGGGCACACAGGACATTATTGCATATTTCTTTGGTGGAGGGTGGAGAGGAGATAGTGGCTAAATATAGTGTCAACTGCTATACCCCTATACTCACACTCATCATCATTGTCGTCATAATCAGAATTGAACATTCAACTTTAGGACTTTGCCAGATTTTGTACTCTTCAAGAGTATAGTAGAGAAGGACGTTTTTTGGTCCTAGTCGGTCCTGTGAACTGCGAGCTGGAAGCTTTTTTGGTTTCCGCAAAAACACAACATAGATACTAGTTACAGTATCTTTGCTACTCTTGGTGTTGGTGGTGCTATGTGCTTCACAGGAAACTATAATATTATCGTAAAGTCATATTAATAATGAAATAACCACAAAACACCCTCTGCTTGTCTGTGGAATGTCCTTTTTTGGGGTTTTGTTGGCACCAAACTCACTCACTCGTACTAAAATGAACCTAGCAACGAAAAAATATATACACATACATATATATATATAACACAAACCTCTCTAGAAATTAAATGCAAATAATAAAACTTATGGTTTCTCATCCTGTTTCGTTTTTTTGGTTAAAATGTATAGTTATGAAGGATTTTTTTTTGTCCTTCATATACGTCCTTATGTGTAATAAATGTTTATAATACTTTGCGGTGCTTTTGGGAGGGGATATATAGTATATATTATATTTTTTTTGTCATTTCTATTTCTATTGCTTTACATGCATGCAGGACATGCAGTATAGTAAGTGTCTGCAGTGTCGGGACACGTTGAAAAAAAAAAAAACAATCCAACCCGCAATGGACATAGATATATTTACAACATGTTCTTAAATCGTAGAGTCAGAAAGTCATGTTATAATTTACATGGCGACATTTTGAAATTGTTCATTGCGTAGAGGTTTGGGTCGTTAAAAAATTCTGTCAGTTAAATAAAAAGTTGCTTCAATAGGATTGTAAAATAATGAAAAGGAATGTAAATGTAAAATTATGGTTTTAAATAAATTTGAGAAAGGAGTGAAAAGTAAGAATAATGTGGCATATACAGACACTTTTCAAACGCTTGTCATGCATGTGAAAGTGTATTATTGAAAATGAAACACGTATAACTACTGTAAGTACCTAAGCTTGAAACAAAATAATTTTTTTTATTTTTGTTTAATCATACTAATACACTATCACACGTATGACATGCTTTTGAACAGTGTTAATATCGAACAAGAGGCGTATTTAATTAAACATTTGAGAAAAAATTGATAATTCTAGGAAAATCAACTAGAATCCGGCTCGAACGACCAAATTAGTTTTAATGTGGCTAGAATATTGTTCACAATGTTGAGATCATTCTGCGTGCTTAACTTCTGTAAAGTATGTACAGTAAAACCCGGATGTGCCTCTCCATAAATGCCTCATTTTGAGAGGCACTTATGCGGGTTGTGCAGTTATAAAAAAGTGCGCATAAGCACTTATCCCTATATTAACAAAAATAAAAAAAAAATACAATAAAAAAACGTTTAATGTTATTTAAAAAATAAGAAACAACATTAAAAACCTTTTAAAGAGGAAGCGCTAGATGAAAAGAAGCTTTTGTCTTTTTCTGCTGATTTCAATTGTGTACTTAAAAGAAGTTTTTTTCAGGTAAATTTCAATTAAAGTATTAAAATAAAAGGCAATTAAGCGGGGAAGGCAGTTAAGCGAAAGGCACTTATTAGATGAGTTTTATACGAAAAAATTCTAAAAAATAAAAGGTACTTAAACGGGTTAGGCACTTATGCGATAGGCACTTATCCGGGTTTCACTGTATGTATATCGAGCCCTATCTGCCAATTATCGTAAGCGACACAAAAAAAATGAAGTGTCGTAAGCAACATATGTATATTGTTTTTTGTTTATTAGCAAGGAATCAAATTATGCTAAATTTCAGAGTTGACAAAAGATCCTATTGCCTTAAGTTCTCAAGACAAAAAAAAAATGATTAGTTACATTAGATACATATATGTAAAATTCGCAAATTGGCACTTACGATAATTAGGCGGAAAAAGGTCGATATGTTTTAAAAATATCAAAAATGATTATGGTCATTTAATTCAGATAAATGTTTGACCTAGAAAATCTATGGAAATATTTTATATTAGCTAGAGCAGAGTTTTTAATAGGATATCTCCTTTTTCGTTTTTAAATAAATTGTTTGCATAAACATTGTAAACATAGTGGCCTTAAATCGTGTTTTTTCCTGAATGGCGCCCAACGCCAATCAAAATTCAATACAATTTTTTTTATATTATATGATTTGATTTAATTCGATCAGCGTTTAGTGCTGGAGCAATTTCTTCACATTGAGAAAAGAAAACAAGTCTTCGATGTTCAGTTCTGAAAGCCTGTAAAGATTGACAAAAAATCCTTTCCAAAGTATTGTCCCCTCATTCTGATCAAAGCGAGCCAAATACAGAGGAAAATAATGACTTTCCTTTTCCTGTTGGTTCCCGGAATTATTACTACAGTGAGTATTGTAAGGAATGGCCAGCTTAGGAGCATGCTCTCCGATTGGTCCATATTCAGAACAGGTCCCAACTATCTTGGCTATATCTTGCATAGGTTTGCATTGGATTCGTTGTACAGAAAAACCTATCACATAAAAATTCTCTGTACCAAATTTGAAGCTAACCCGTTTAGGCTCGAGTTTAAATTACAGTGGATGCACAGGTGCAAGGACCATATAACCCAATTGTTCGGGCTTCTCCGTCAATTTTGCTTACAGCATTGGTTATCTTTTTTTTATATAAAATCAATACTTGCCCTTTGTAAAGCAGTTAACAAATACAATTTAATCTATTTCATTTACTTTACAAATTAAATAGAAGAACAAATAAAAAAATGGTCCTTCAAGCCGGACAATCCAATCTATTTCATTTACTTTACAAATCAAATATAAGAACAAATTTAAAAAATGGTCCTTCGAGCCGGACAAAATAAAATTCCTCTTCGTCTTGAAGTCCTGTATAAAATTCAGCATAGTTTACTCTTGATTTAAAAAATCATTTAGCTTTTTAAAAATCTCCTTTTATTCAATAAATAATTAAATAATTTCCGACCTTTTTAATTCCTTAAATGCATTTCGTTTAAAAGTTAACTGTCATTGAATGTAATTTAGAAAGTTAATCTTACTACAAACCACAGATAAAAGAGTTAAAATACTTTGAACTATAGTGTCTTTGCGAGAACATTTCGTGTCCATTTACTTACTTATTGACACTACCTCATTTCATTAATACTTGTTTTACATTTCTATATCTGTGACTTTAGTAAGGAAATCCCATTATCCTTTTGTATCGTATATATCTATGGAAAATATTACAAATTACTTTGAATAACTGAAATTGAGAAAAACGAATCGAATTCCAATTTCCAAAGTAATGATAAAGGAAAAAAACTCTCTTTGAAGCAGAATCAAGTGTTAGTATATCCTTATCTCAAATAATAAAAAAAAAAAAAAAGACTTTTATTGGAACATTCAAATCGTAAAACGTATTAGATCACTTAAATCAGAATTCTTAATTTTCTTCCCACGTAAAACTAAAATATAAGAAATAAATACAAATAGAGGGTGCCAGTATATCTACTGGCTGGTGCTTCAACTTCTGTGGGTTCTGTAACGCAGAAATCACAAGATTGGAGATTTCGTTTATGCAAATAGTATAATGCGCTCTTGTATTTAGTTCTCTAAAACCGTTTTTTTTTTTTTTTTTTGTGGCACTATACGTCATCCTTATCCCTTGAGAAGGACCTGCGATGTGGAGAACCCAAACACCCTCGTGCGATGTGTTCAATCTTTACGTGAGTGCATCCTCTACCATTCATATAGCGAGTGTTATATCCTGTTTGTTTTTTTTTTTTGATATTTTTTTTTTCATTTTTTCTGCCATCCTTTAGTAGCTATTTTGAATATTCCCTACCTGTTGGGAATTTTGATTAAAGATACTTTATGCGAGAGATACAAATCCATACATATAGATATAGTTCCAACAATACTGGGCTGCACTTAGGGATTTTCACGAGTATAGGTATTCCTGGTTAAGATGGCGACGATGATAAGTTGTAGTCGAATGAGTAGGTAACTACATTTTATTTGAAGAACTTGGAGAACCATGACAAGGGGAAAGAAAGACAAAAAAATATACACAATCCTTCTTTTTGAAAAAAGAAAAGTTTCTCCCCATATTGTTTTCTATCCCTGTGTGTCTGTCTGTCCATCTATTTGTAACCATTTGTTGTAGTGCAGCGAGAAGGTATGTAAATCCCAAAAAAAATAAATCCACAAACAAACAGCGCGAGTTGAGGGAACACATTTTTGCATATTTACCAAATAGATTTAGCTATGGGATGTGTTCAGAAATACTAAGTTCAGTGCCACCTGGTGATGCGATGTGTATTAAAATTTCGTTTGTCTGGTTTAAATCTTTTTATATTTTGTCAGACTTGTGTTTTTGGTGTATTTTCTAGATATATGTTCTGATTAAGTTCCTATTCGAATGCACATGCAATGTATTTGTATGTATTGAGAATGAAAGAGAATTTTCTGAGGAAAAACTAAAATAAGATAAAATGTTCTTTCTATTTTGAAGGATGTCAAAAATTGTTAAATCAAATTTCCATTAGAGATTCTAAAAATGCTTACTACCATCGAATGAGATGAATATTTTTTAGGAGGTCGTGGGCGGGGGTGGTATACCTTGGTTAGATGGTGATGTGATTGTATGTTCACGCTATGAGTGCATTGTGATTTTTTTTTCACTTGCTTGTTGTTTTTATTTCCACTAGAATTATATGAAGGTATACCAGTGTAAATAAAGTGCACGACTTTCACGCGTCTTTGCTCTTATAAACTATCGCTTGTTAAGGACTATTCCCATGAGAGCGACTAATGAACGAATAAATGTAATGTAAAACAATTTATAAACTTAATTTATTCACAAATGTTGAACAAAATCGTAGGAATATGATTTATTATAATGTTCAGATACTAAAATCTGGCAAGCACACAGATATTGTTATTCAATCACGACCAAACCTGTTCAAACCAGTTTCAGTAGTTCGTCAACTGTGTTTTTGATTGGTAGTGTTCTGTCTTCCCTGTCGCGAAAAAAAGGACAAAAAAGATTTTTGGTGCCAAAACATATTGCGGCGAGTACAGTCCAAATTTGATTTTTTCAGAAACTATCCAGGGCTGTCGTTTAATTTTTTGAGAATGCAGTACTTCAAGGAAAAAAAAGCAGTACACAGCAGTGAAATACAAACGTTTTTCATTTACCTACACTCCTGCACAAAATTTTGGGAACAAGATTTTTGTAATGTTTTTGTTTTTTTTAGTATTTTTGAAGGTACCTGCTACTTTTTGGTCCTCCTAAGTCAAGTTGTCAGTCAGATATGTATCTGACTAGTTATTAAGAAAGAACCTCTTTGCAGTGAAAATTTTTGGGACAAATTGTTGTTTTTATTTACAAAAAAAATAAAAACATACGTTTGCATAGTCAAATCAACTACGTTAGCATAGTCAAAATCAACTACGTTTGCATAGTCAAAATCAACTACGTTTGCATAGTTAAAATCAACTACGTTTGCATAGTCAAAATCAACTACGTTTGCATAATCAAAATCAACTACGTTTGCATAGTTAAAATCAACTACGTTTGCATAGTCAAAATCAACTACGTTTGCATAGTCAAAATCAACTACGTTTGCATAGTCAAAATCAACTATGTTGGCATAGTCAAAAAAAATTTTAAACAGCCTAATGTTAAGGTATTAGCATCATACAACTTTAAAATTTTCTCACTTTAAAACCCTTTACTAAAATGTTTTTAGTTTAAAACATTTTTAACAATACCTTGTTCAATTTAAATCTGCAGTACAGGCCTTATGGGAGAGCTTTTTCAGAAACACTGGTGCCTGCTGCTGCTTGCATGGTATGTACCTTAACTTAAGAAATTGCACCTGAAATAAGAAACAAAATCACTGCGTTACATTTAAATTGTTTGTGTAATCTTCTCTCAGCTCACGTGCATCCTACCATGACCTATCTGCTCCCCGGGTGGAAGGAGACTGATCGGCAATTTGGAACCAACCCTACTGACAAAAAAAAAAAAAAAAAAAAAACACTTTGAATCAGAGTTACCATTTCCCAGTTGATGGAAACTCATATGGTATTTTTTTTGGTTTTTGCTATGTAGCTTCAGGATTTAAGCTTGTTTAGAGCTTTTTAATAGCAAATATTTCTATTTTATAGGGAAAGGTGTTGACGCTTTATGTTTTTCTGTTTTCTTGTTCCTTTTTTGTCTGGAAAAACAGTTAAAAATTAAAATGCAGTTATATAATTCTTGGCTTATGTCTTTTAGAGATAGACATAAGCCAATTTTTGATGAATTTCGGTTCAATATTCAAGTGCAATTTTGAAGTGCAAATAGTTTTTGGTTTATGAATATACGTACAAATAAAAAGAAGAAGGTTTACGTGTGTGTTGTTTCAAAAATAGTGCAGTGCAATTAAGATTAGCTTTTAAGATTTGAGGAGGTATTATTTTTGTGCTGTGTAAAAATGGCTTAATTATAAAATGTGCGTATATTCATAAATAGTTGGTAACTCTGTCGATATTTTTGAGAGATTTGCGGCAGTTTGAAATGCTTCCTACGGCAACCCTGTAAGAGCTTTAAAATGGAGATAGCTTATTGAAATCCATAATGGTCAGACTGAAAGACAAATATCCTATCTTCCCTGTACTGCAGATTCAAATTGAACAAAGTATAGTATCATACCAAGCCTATTTCATTAATAAACTCCAGCTCATCACGCCTAAAACAGTGAGAGTTTCACACTATTTTTAGATTTGTGACTGTCAAAGTGACATTTGGAGTTACTAGTAAGATACTACAAATATTTAATAGGAATTTTGTGATTTTAATTTTAGTAATAACATGAATGTGGCAGTGTTGCTGAACATTTACTTTTCCGAAATTGACTATATTGATGATCCAAACATTTAAAGCAAAAGTAAAAGTCAGATATCTGACTGAAATCTTGACTCAGAAGGGCTAGCAAAAAAACAAAAACAACTTTAAGTTGAAAAAACAAGTTCGCTTATCAATGCATTGGTTCAACTGAAAACATTTTCCCGAACACGTTGATTCTTGAGACAAATAACGGCAAATTTTTTCGCTCGCTGTTTTTAATTGCGAAAATTGCGAAAAAAAATCTCAGCATTTAAAACATTTAACTTTGATTTGACCATTTTAACAGCCTCCTCAAAAAACACTAAACAAATGTAAACCATTTGTTGGTCCTTTCATTTTGTCCAGCAGTGTATTAAGTTTTGTTTTACATGAAGTGTGAAAAAGAGTGTCATATATGAAAAGAAATACTTAGCTTTAAATCGTTGATCGAATCGATTTTGTACATTTTTTTCTGCAATGATTTTGATTTACAAAAAAAGCAGTACTTTGGTCGTGTTAGCAGTACGGCAGTACGGAGTTTCCGAAAGCAGTACAAATACTGCAATTGCAGTACTTCGACAGCCCTGAACTATGCACATTATATAAAAATTATATATATATTTTGAAAGTAAAAAAAAATTGGTTTTTACTTAGTTTTTGTTTATTTTGTTAAATCAGGTTGGATTCCTTTGTTTTTGCTGGGGCGTTTTGGACTTAGAAATTTACAAAACGCCCCAACTAATTAAGTGTAATACGCCCCAATAATATGTTATAGAAACTATCATCTGATCATTATCATAAGAGCTTTTATGACTGAAAATAAAATTAAAAAAAAAGAACAAGCAAAGAACCAAAAATAAGAGCTAAAAAAAAAGCTGAACCAAAGAAGAAAAGAGGAAAGAATAGAAAACTTTCTTCTGATAGTAGTGATAGTGAGGACGAAGACGGCGATGAAATGAACACTTGCGTTGATGAAATTTCAGATGAAGGTAGTAGTAATAAGTGCCAAGTGGCCATATTACAAAACAATTTACTTAATTTTCATATAATTTCTTATACTTCGTCCTACTTTTTCCTTAGGGGCGTTTTGTCACTAATGTGGGGCTTTTTACCCAAAAACCGAGTTACAAAACTCCCCACGCAAACTTCTTTTTAAAAATAAATAAATATAATACATGCAAAGATATTTTCGTAGAAAGTGAATATTAAACCTACGAAAAAAGGCTTTGTATTTAATAAAAGAATTATTATTTTTGTTCAATTTTTTGTTTTATTGAAGATTCTAAAAAAGTGGAGCGTATGGTATAGTTTTACCCTACATACAAAATATGTAAAGTGCAAAACAACACTGATGGCGAGGCGAGGTGCGTATAGCGTTCCGGATTAAGAAGATTGGCATTTTCAAAACAAACAAAAATAAATAAGTAACTTAGGTACTTACTGATGCCCACGATTTTGGTCGTGTGTTCCAAAATCAAACTGTTTGAGTAATACATCTTCTGCTGCACTAAATCCCCCAAGAATTATTGTTGACTAGTACCTACATATGTTAGGGTGGTCCATAAATGTTCTTTTTAAGTATATTTTTTGGGCATCTATAGGAATGGTTGAGAGTTGTAAGTCACTGGGCCCTAGTTCTTAATGAGCTGTTTTGTGCCATCAAATTTATTTATTTATAGGTAATTGATAAGTTTTTATTTCAAAGAAAAATACCTACTCAGTACTCACATTGTTGAAAAAAAGGAAAGCACATTCCATTTCCAGAAATTGGCAAAAGGTGAAAAGAAAATGCACGCCATTTTGGAATCCACAATGACAAGCGGAAACGCCATTTTGACATCATATTTTTAACAGATAAGGATGCGGGCAACAAAAAGTTGCCCCGTGAGCGAGGGTAAGCAACAAAAAGTTGCCGGGAAAAAAGTTCCGCGAGCAACTCCTAGTGGGCGCTCTCCCATATAAGCTAAATGTAATTGGATTGGGAGCAGATGTAGATTGGATTTTTCCGTGCAGATGTAAGCTCATCGTAGTTCAGGATATTCCCGAAAAAAGCTAGCAACACCAACCATTTACCAATTTGTAACATTATTGACTCAGAAGAAAGGTAAATGGTAGGAATTAAATTTCTACCAAGAAAAAACTACAATAACAGTGATAAAGGTTTTTAGTCATTAAAAGTGGGTGTGCATTATCGCGCTTCAGGCGAAATGAAAAAAAGAAATATTACTTAGATATCCATCAGTGAGGGCCCTGGGGCTACGGAGCCGATTAACAATACTACGATACAAAAAAAAAAAAAAAAATGTTGTAAATTGTCATATCTGGAGTAACTTCCTAAAGAAAAGCCAATTTATAAAAATTTTCTTTATAAAGGTATGTATACTGTTCATACAGGGTCCCACTGTTGGAAGGTAGACTTTGGGCACCCAGTGTTTTTTTTTTTTTTTTTTTTTCAAATCGCGCTAAGCGCATTAATGCAAGCCCACTTTTAATGGCGATAAAATGTTATTAAAATTTGATATTTCTTAGTCTCGTCCTTATTAGGTAGGTTATAGATTCTTCATTATTGTTATGTTAGTATTCCTAGTGAGTTTCTATTTTGTTTAATAAGTTTAAATCTTTTCGATGGTACGCGGACATTTTATGTAGCAACTCATGTTATAATACTTTCTCAGCAGGCTCAATCAATTTTATATTCTGTAAATTTATTTTTTCAGCAACTAAATTGATATAAGGTATTGCTTCCAAAAAAAAAACAAATTCTTTTTATTTTTTTAAATTTATGAACTCTCCTTGTTTTTACTGTGAATCTTTCACTTTTCCAAAGCGATTCAATAAAAAATTACATTATTTCAACAAAATCCCCCATACTCCTGTTTTGTACTACAGCCTCAAAAATTGTCTACTCACATTCCAGTTATTTCATATCCCATCTATTCCTACATACATACCTATAGAAAATACAGTTAAAAACATATATAAATTCCACTCTAGCACTATAAATTGAAATCCACTTATCCATTGTTGGCACCACTCTATGCTTCCAGGCACCAGATCTTTCTCCGTATATCAAATTACTTGATGGAATCTGCCACTCTTGGTTTTGTTCTGTTGATGTATATTGAAAACCTATAAAGCGTTATATAGAGAATTTTCCTCAATTGTTTTTAATCAAAAGTGCACTAACATGGCTCTTCGTGGGTATGGCCTAGAGATGGATTGTAACGTTCTTCTTTTTTTTTCTGTTTGAAGTAAAAAAGTTTTCTATCGTGTTAATAAATTTTTTGAAAATTAATTTTTTTTTTTGGACCAGTTGGCCCTTTGGATTCGATCTGAGCTCATACACTCAAACCGGCTGATAGAATTTTTGATCGAGTTGTATTGTTGACATTTAGATTGGAAAAATATCACAGGAAAATATGAGTTTTGTGTTGTTGGTTGTATGTATAGTTTTGTTATGCAATGAAAAGTGTTCATGAACAGGCTTTAAGACTTTGTCTTTAGTTTGTCATGGAATACTATTTTCTAAGTAAATTCTGTGTGAGCTAGCTTTGTCTTTTTAAGTTTGTTTTAGATGTACAATTGCGGTTAGATCTGAACTTAAACCACTTTGGGTGTTCAGTTTATTTTTTTTTACCAATAATGTTGCCAAAAGGTACAATATTTGCAGCCGCCAATGGTCTATATAGTTTAGCTAACAAGAGTTCTGGTGGCAAGGGTCAAGTTCTGTCTTCTGTGTAAGGTATTTATTTATTTTTTTGGGTGGGCCTTGAGATGTTATGGAAACCTGAAAATTAATCAGAAAATCTTCTTGGAAAAGGATGTCACCACGCCAGGAAATTAGACGGCCGAGAAATGCTTGTCCAAGACGTACGACTGGTAACTTTGCATGTCTTATCGAAGGTGTGTATTCAATGTAAAGTGCGACGTTTTCAGGTGTGTTTCCAGTATTATCCTGGATGTTCGAACGTTGCGAGGGACCAACATATACTCCGACTGCAAAATCTTTGGCAGAAGTTCAAGTACGTTTGCAGATATCCCTGACGTGCATCGCTAAAACGACGCCGAGCTGATGTTGTGAAAAGATTTGAAGTCACATAGTAAAAATCCCAAGAATGGCGTCTTGCTGACTACGGCATTCTTAATCTTTCAGGAAGGCCGCAACCAGCATCAAGTGCAAAGAACCAGTGGAAACCCTGCCGACATGCCATCGGAAGTGCTTGGTTTCACTAGTAAGCTGACCCCCAATGAAACTCTTTGTGAATAGTACTGACTGGCACTTACAGCCAGAAACGAAGCCTGGGCCTACCGCAATCAATTCTTCAGACTAGAAGCAGAACTGTTGAGAGAGCAGCCCGAGATCTGTACGGGCAAAATAGAAGGGAGTATGGTGGTCTTCTCAGGAGACCATTAAAGCGAGCAAAATGTCACGATCGATAGATACAACTTCAAAGTAGTCAAAGGACTTTGTGTCTCGCTGGGCTCCACTATAAGCTTCAAAAATTATATCAGTGAAGATATCAAGCGAATAATCTCTCTTGTCAGTCGCTGTTTGTTCGGTCTAGGATGCCGCGCCATTTTAGTAGTTATTCAGACAGTCAAAGAGTTTTTATTCAAGGCCTTAATCATCCCGGTCCTTCTTAATTGACAAAAGCTGTCAAGAACGGGTGCAAATTAGATTGGTTGCTTTGAGAGGAAGATTCTTCGAGTGATTTTCAGTCCATCAGCGTGTATCCAAGGAGTATAATGAAAAAGATTCAACAACGAACTGTACTGCACAGCAGAGGAAGACCGCATGCCGTATTAGGTGGAGCGCATAAGTTATGGAGAACGACCTAAACCAACTTGGTGATTGTGATTGGATGGAGCTAGCTAGGAACCGAGCTATCTGGAAGGGCGTGCTAGCCTTGTAACCTGTAAGCGCCATCTAAATTAAAGTGACCTTTCGTTTCCGAACGGCTAATGTTAGCGGCACTTTTCTATGACAAGAAGTTTTGTCAATTATTCCTCGCAAGATGCAGTAGCCGTTTTATCGAACCTATACCTTCGGGATGACAGTGTATCGCACAAACCATCACGCCACGGCTACTACAGGTGCTGCATGCTTATACAATTTAATTTAAAAAAAAGCCTAATAGCAAAGTTGAATTACTTCAACTTGACTAAACATAAGTCACCCAAACTACGAAAAATAAAAAAAAATAAAAAAAAAAAATAAGAAACGTTCCGTTTCTGATGTCAATATAGAGTTTCTATAGACCCTAGCTACTAAAAAGACGCTTTCAACAAAAATAAATTTCAAACTAAACTTTGTTTCGTATTTCCACGTTCGCTCGTTAAGGCTTAACCCTGTCAACATAACACTTTGTGCTTTTTTCCGGAAATCCTGTGTATATACTTCGAAAGTCTATCGAATCTATTTCCGCATCTTCCAGCCAGCACCTCTCTAGATTACGGATGTTTTTACTTCCCCGTATTTCCTGCCCAAAAAGAAACCTTTAACGCTGTTCCTATTCGTTTGCATGCATAAAATGGTCATTAAGAAACAAAATCAATTTTAACCTGCATCTAGATCCAGAGAGGATGTGCATCAAAAATCCCTCATCCGCATAGCGTCCTGTTTGTGTGAAATGTCCACAGTTTTCCGCACTCACCAAATTTCACTCCACTTCAATTCGTCTATATACATATAGATCTGGCTTGATTTTTGTTTTCGATGGGAAATGACAGAACGTTGCGGGTTGGGGTGGAATACCGAAAGGACGACAAGCAGTCGTTTATCATCAGAATATATTTGATTAAAACGCTCGGTGTGATTTATCGATGACGATATAGATACTTTCTACATCACCCACATGCAACTATACCTATGTACGGCGTTGCCGCCGCGCCGCCTCACTTGAGAGATTCCCAGAGTTGTGAAAATAAGTTAAAACGTGTCCGGGCGGGTTAAGCTAACATCTACCGGGGAGCACTGGACGGATTGGATTGGATATATACATACAACATGCATTGATTGGTCCTTCAGCGCATACAAAATATAAATGGGGAGCGCAATGCGTGTGTTATGGCTGTTGACTGTTGGGTGGCATTTGAATTGTTTCATGCTTTAGTTTTTTGTATTATCCTTTTTCGTTGCTCATCTGGATTCGTCCCTTTTTTAAGCTGAGTGACTCACTCTATCCGTCGAAAGGATATCTATAGTTGATGGAGGTCCTTTCATAGCTATTTACACGTCGCTCTACATTCAGTTCTACAACATTTGATTGTTTATTGCAGCATGTTTGTTTCGATGTAAATTGTCAATTAATTAACGAGACGCGAGTGCAGTGTTTCGAACATATTGCACACGTAAGTGAAATGTCACTGGAATCCTTCCCAGGACATACATACAGCGTACAACAACGCTGAAACAGTATAACTACAGCACCTAAGTATATATATCGACCAACCATCCGAACCGATATTTATAGGCAGGACGACGCAGGACGCAAAACGCAAGAGCGCAGGTGAGCTTTGATTGAATTTATTACTTTTGTTTGCGTTGTCATGGGCGAACCCAAGCACTAGGACCCAAACCAAAACCAGGACAAGCGTTGAAAGGACTCTTGAATTGTTAGTTAGCTTAGCATCCAGCACCGAAACATTTTTCAACTATACATTGGGTATTGTAAATGGGAAACAGTTGTTGTTGTCATCTGAATTATGAATACTGGCGACATCATCAACGCTTTGGGGTTGTTGTTGTCATCGTCGCCACGCCCCACCGCCACCGCCACCGCCGCCGCCACCGGTCCTCATCATTTAGAACCAAATATACACTGATGATTGAGTTCATTATTTGATTGAAGAGCCAGATTGAGTTTTCAAAGCCTAATTTACATTTGATTTAGACACGGATTAGTGGTCGGCATCAGGACGATGTTCTAAGCACACAGTGTGTGGAACAATTAATTTGCATGAACATTATTTCAGAAAATAAGGGGGCCAGTGATTGTGTGATGTGGGGGTGTTCAATGTGCATCTTCATTGTTTACAATTCGAAGTGGGAGATTTGGTTTGATAGAATTATCCACGAGATTGTAGGTTTTATTAAGCCTGCTCTAAATGTTAAATTGTGACACATAAAATATTCATTTGGCAGGAGAATCATTAATATTTAATTTTAGTTGCATAGATGGAATTTAGCAAAACGTACTTATTTAATTAATCTGTGGTAAATTTATAAAAAAAACCACTTAGAAACGAAAAAATATGCGTGACTAAATCGCTCGAACTTCCCCTTTTGTGTTCTGAAAAGGCTAACTTACTGCCTGCTGCCTGAACAAAATAGAATGACGGAACTGGAAGAGCTGTCAAAAAGCGTCGTACGTTTTTTTTTTTACCTGTCCACAATGCAGCTGTAGAGCTTTGAATGTATTTTGAAGAAAAACAAAAGAATATTCTTGTGTACAAGCTCAGAATTCACATTTTTTGTTTCCAATCATTTTCCTTTTATTAAATATTTTTTTTCGCGATACTGCCCTGTGCATTATCTGCACTCCATCAAAATGAGATTAAAGGAATCATTTCCTTGCCGACACCTTGTCTACTTTAGGAATAGTTGGGAGGAGCACATTGCATTAAGTACATACGTTTTTTTGAGAATCTCAAGTTCGGCCTTCGCTATTATAGAACTCCTGATGTCTATTTGAATGCTATCATACATATGTGTCTTGGAAGTTTTTCCTAAGATTTGATCTTGTTTGAAGATTTAGTATATGGCGGTTTGCGAGTCCGATTTACATAAGTGCTGCAGAACGACTTAAGACGCTCGCACTACTATCTCAACTCGTATATGTGATTTTTAGCACCTGTATACTCTTATACTCTTACACGTCAATAGTTCTTGCAACACAAAGGATCAAATGCATTCGTAAAACAATAAAACCTGCACTCGATCGACATGATCACGTGACCTTCGGTAGCGCAGTGCGTAATGCACTTGGCCCGGAGACGCTTGGTCTAAGTTCGAGCCTCAGTGAGGCAAATGGTTTTTCGAAATAAAACTGAACATAAATAGACTAAGCACCACTAAAGGAGTCTGATGATCAGCAGCCTGGCGACCGTGAAAGAGCTATAACTCCAGCCTATAAAACTTGGTGGTAGCTCACTCAAGTTGTTGTTCTTTAATTCAAAACCTTCAATGAATTCAAAGCCTCTTCACAACCACCTGCCGTAGTTTTGGTAGCTACAAATTAGTTGGAATTAGCTAGTATGATTGTCTGAGTTGATAGCGGAGCCTAGCCCTAGGTGGCATAAAGTCGTCTATCTATCTATCCATCTCCTTCTAAGAAGCCAGCGTTCTTCTCTTTCCTATTCTGTACCAAGAGCTCGATAGCAGCTTTGTTTGTGTCTTCTTAATCATATACTAACTAGAACTCATTGCCAAACTATCGTTGATCGAAATGTGGTCAAAGGAGAATTGTTATAATTGATCTGGGGATCTGCAATTCCTCTTTTGAGTTTAAAGATTTGAAATTTGTGCAGGTACTAGCTACCACAATTTCTCGACCCTTTAGAAAGTTGATCAACCTGAATCCGCCTTGAGAGGTAGTGTCGTGCAGGCTATTCTTTCCGAATTCCTAGCTTGACGTTAAAATTGCCTAAAATAGTTTTAAATCCATAGCAGGAGTGCGTGTCATCATCTACCTATCTGCCCTGAGAGGGTAGGATATCAAAATCGCCTAAAACTATTTCAACTCAACTATCTGTTACAGCTTTTTGGCAGGTTTTGCTTACCAACTACTTAATATTCCGAGATCTTTTCCTTTGCTGCTTTGAAATCAATATTTTTAATTGTTTTAAAAATGTTGATTTCTCTTTGAATAGGTAAGTATATTGACACCAGTTCAGTAGGCACTCTTATGGACATAACTTCTAGTACTCTTTCTCTTGACGTTGTTTTTTTTTAACAGAATTAATTTCAAGAATGAACAATACAAACTATTAAAATTGTATCTTATACGTATAACCTAATTAAATTAACTAAGAAAATGTCACTGTTAATACTTTATCTGCCTCGCACTCTTACTAGAAATGAGATTTCAGCTTCAGATTTATAGACATTCAATTTTTTTTCCTGATTTCTCCAGGTCTTAAAATTACTGCACATTTTTATTTGCGGAAAAAAATCCTCAAATTTAGATCTTCAATCTTTTTTTTTTTAACCAACATAACCTGTCCTGATATACAGATTCACTCACATACACACAATACACACTCTAAAATCTTAATCCTTGAATTGCCATAAATACACCACAAAACTGTGGTGCTGTAGAAACGGACGTGCAAGTGCAATAATCATATGTCATGACTGAAAAGAGAATTTTTTTGTATTCTTTTGGTTCTATGAATTTCCATAATATTAATTTTTTTCTGTCATTTTTTTCGTCCTGTACCTATCTGTTATGGTGGTTATTTTTTTTTTTATTGCTCATTCCATGTTTTCCCGATGTTACCGCTTTTGACTGTTTTGAATTTCCTCTGTGTAGAAAAGACAAAACCAAATCAAAAACAAAAAAAAAAACTCACAAGGACAGCCTCCCTTTGGGGGCTTCTATCGTGTCATCGTCCGTCGTATAGTTAGGAGAGTTGGTAGAACTCCTGCAAAGTTTCTATTTTTCTTGCTTGGTTTAGAAAATAAAATACCTACAAACAAAAATGCTAAAATACGTTGGTGGTGGTACATCCGCGCGATGTAAAAGGGTTTCCGTTATGTCATACAGTGGTTAGGAAAAAGGACGACATGCGGGCGAAGCAGCAAAAAATTAAAATAAAAACTGGAAAACAGCAAAATCCAAAGTCACTCTGGCGTGAAATGTTGTGACAATAAGCAGAATTGTCAACGTTTTTCTTTTTATGATTTTTTTTTTCTGCAATCCCCCAACCCCACTGCCCCTTCTGCCCGACCTTCCTCAGGACCCAGTAGGTCCTTCGTCATTTATTTTCTCTGTCACTTCGCTGATGTTTGTCAGTTGTTGTTTGTATTTGTATTTGTTTTTTTTTTTGTATTATTATTATTTTTATTTGTGAAGATATTAATGTGGTTGTGTGTTTTAAAGGACACATTTTTCTGCGTGATACAAACAGACAATAATAATACACAACAATGCAAAACAAAATGTGTGTACACAGGAATTTTTCGTCGAATTTATATACCTATAGTTGGAACACGGACGATATACAATACAAAGTAAGCCGATGCGATATGGTGGAACGAAAAACGCACAGTATGTCTGTCACGCGTAAGCAGTTGTCATATCCTTTTAATATTATCAGTGCATAAAAAAGAATGGCTTTTCAGTGAATCCAATCGTTTTTCTCTGTTCCGACTTTGTGTATTTGTGTTAAGAAAATTTTATGCACGTACGGTTTTTGTATTCTTTTATAAAGCCGTCCGTTCTTGCTTCCGTTTGACATGAGATTCAAGAATAAATGACATTTTAATTAGATGTCATTGGAATTCGGGTCCGAGAGTTGAAAAGGAACTAAGCACTGGAAATATATGGGGAATGTCTTTTCGGATGATGAGATTATGTCGAACAAAAAAAAATGAATATTGTCCCGGTGTGCTTTTGACAGATAAGTCAAAAGTTTTTCGCGAAGCATTGTTGTGGGTCAGTGTGATGGAAATTTTCATTATAACCAGAGTTAAAATTCATGCAAAAAAAAAAATTTAATACGAATGCCACCAATAAATCCATTTCAGATAAACAAAAAAAAACAATTCAAGGATTTGTCGAACGAAATATTTCTGCTTTCATTTAGCCAGTTCACGTTTCTAAGATCTCACTGAGCAAGCTCCGTCAGCTCCACTGAGCAGAAGGAGAAACCTGAACAAAATTTCTCCGCTAGAAGTCAAAACCAATTTCCATTTCTTTTTTATTAATAATCAACTGCGACAAAAAATAATTGAGCAAGCGAATCCAAAAAATATCAGTCTCAGTTTTTTGACAGCAAAAGTGAGGAATCTCACTGAGGAATTACGTTAAAATTTCTGAGATTGCTGAGATCTCAGAGATCTCAGTGAGGTTGAGAAACCTGAACTGGCTAATTATTCTACAAAATGAACTGACATTTTTGAAAAATGACGTTTCTATATCTTGAATGAAACTATTAAGCGTAAAATGTGAAAATATCATTAAAATTATTCAATCACAAATTCAATTATTATGACCAATTTAAAAAACATTTGAATTCTCCACTGCGCGTAGTAAGCAATATTAAAAGGTAAAGAAGTGCAGCTTCAATAGACTAGTTGTAGGTAAATCATTAGGTGACGGGAACTTGTCAGTCCAGTGTAGACCAAGGCCTTAACCAGGAAGCTAATTCTAGTCAGATATTTTTCTCCACTTTCGCTCCTTTTCCACTTGTCACGTTTTTGCTCTATTCCATTCCTTCAAAGTTTTTAGAGTCGGAGCATTTGGTCTCTTGTTTCGCTCTTAATGACCAAGTCACCTCAATCGTTGCCTTTTTGGTATCGATGTTCAGCCCATAAGGCTCGTTTCGTTCATGTAGGTACATATATGCTCCCCATCTTGGCTGAAAATTCTTACATGAATAGGATTTTGAGAATTTGCAATCTTATTTACGATATTCTTCTTCTTACCAAATAATACAACGTTCAACAATGTTCCCAACTTAAGGCTCGCATTGATCGGCATGCAACAAGTCCAAACGACAAAAATGGCAGTTTTATTAAGGACAATGCTTATATATTGATGAAAATAATAGATTACTGGCAATTTTCCACCCAAATAGTCAGAAGTATTTTTTTTATTTCTTGATATTTTAAAAGCGAGTATTAAATAAATTATTTAGTTAGATTTACTTACCATTTTTTAACGATAAACATTTTGGTCCTTCGGGCTGGATGGCGCCCGAATTCCCAGCCTCGTCCTCCTAAATGCAAAAAATATTGTTTATTTTCAAGGAAACTGCTTCTTGCGAGGAATTGCGAGATCCTCCAAGAGTAACACTTAAGCCGTTCGGACCCGGTAGTAAACCCCTCTATTCCTTCTAAAACACGCACATAGATAGTTGTAAGTCACTAGGCCCTGGATCTACACGAACTGTCGCCCCCAGAAAATGTATTTTGTTCACGTACCAGAACACGAATAAAGTTTTTTTTTACAACAGAACTACATAAGTCTTATTTTATTTTATTTTATTTTATTTTTTTTTATTTTATTTTATTTTATTTTATTTTATTTTATTTTATTTTATTTTATTTTATTTTATTTTTCTATTTTATTTTATTTTATTTTTTTATTTTATTTTATTTTATTTTATTTTATTTTATTTTATTTTATTTTATTTTATTTTATTTTATTTTATTTTATTTTATTTTATGTTAGTTCTTTGAATTTTTGTTATTAAAAACAACACAAGCCTTAAAAAAAACTAGGTAGGTACCTAGCTACCTGTGGTGCCGTGCTAACTGAAATTGACATCGATTTTTTGAGTTCAAGCCAAGTTTGTAATCCTTGAGATGGTTTTTATTAACAACTAAAGCTGTGTAGTGTGTCGCTTTTTCAGCAGTTAACCAATCGAAACACATGACGCATTCTTTTCTACTAAAAATAGTTTTATAACTATAAATGAAATGTAGATACCTACGTCATTTTCAGTTAACAAGGCAGTGTGTATGTACTTAATTTACTTATACACAAGCAACCATTATCACGTCACTACATTACATCATAAACAATTACCAGCTCGTTCAGCTTAATTTCCCCCCCAAAATCCACCCTCTATTTGATTTTTCAATTACTAATTCAGAATTTTTGTTTTATAAGTTCATGGATGGAGTAGGTGTAAGTAAACAAATTTTTATTTTGAATTTAAAATAAAATAAAATAAAATAGAAAATTACCTATTTTGCATTAAGCAATCATAATAAAACTTTCTAAGAAAATCCCCATGTTAATCAAAAATAATAATCTCTTTATTGTTTTCTTGTTATCATTCATCTTTATTTTATTGTTTGCCAAAAAAGGACCTTCCTTCAAATCACGGAACAAAAAAAGTATAAACACAAGTAAATAAAAAAACAAAGAAAAGATAATACATATAAATCTACGCATATCACAACGGTGTATATTATTTCATAAATTTTGTCATCCAATGACATTTTTCATTCATACACTTTGCTGCGAATGTCAGTGTTGGCAGACTCTGTATCGCTAAACTTAGAGTCGGTCGGTTGGTTCCTTCCCTAGTTTCCACTCAGAGCTCCGAGACGACACCATAATAAATGCGAAATTTCCTTGAGCACACATTAAACAAAAAGCAAAGCCAAAAAACAACAACGAGAACCAGGAGGTAGAAAATTATAAAGATGGCAGGTTAGAATAAAAAAAAAGAAAAAACGAAAAAAAAAGAAAACACAACCCAGACTATAAAAGGTGTGCAGAGGCCGACAGGGAATATTTATTATGTCCTGTCATACGGAAGCACCGGCAATTTCTTTACTTTATGCTTTCAGGGTAATATAGGAAGCTTCGCTGTCTACAGGAAAAAAAAGGTCCTATACCACCTACCTACACAACGGTTTTGTCTAAAGTGCTTAAATTGAAATAAATTCGTGGAAAAACCAAGGACTTTAAGGATACACTTGACTTATAACGACAGAAATGGGAGATGGGACTCGGAAAATCTACCCTCCCGCTCTCTCTCTCTCTTTCTTTCTCTCTCTTGGAAATGAGTTTAAAACCATTTTAATTATTTTTATAGGCTATTTAGATGAGTTCATGCCCGAGAGATGGCTTGTTGGCTCTGAGAGATCACCTGACTAAAAAAAAAAATAATAAAAAATGAAAAAAAAAAACGCCTAGCAATAACTTAAATTTAATTTTTTATTTATTATTCAAATAAACGATGCTCTTCACGAACAGCAAGGACAATGACAAAGACAACGACAAGGCAATGATGATGACACACAGGATTCAATTATTTTAATTGTGATCTCCTCTAGGGTGCCCTTCATGGGATATTCATAATGGGCTTGAATATATATATATATTTTTTTTAGTATTTAGGAGATAAAGATGCAAGGTTCTCACTATATTTTGATAGACATTAAGATTAATATCCTTAATTTTGTTTAATTTTCAACGTAAATTAATTCTGAAAATATAAACTACGAGTACCTGCCTGCCTATATAAGAATGAAATGCTATTTTTAATTTTGTTCATTCATTATTTCTCTTTCTAATTTTCTTTTTTGAAGAAGATGAAGAAGAATATTTGCATAAGAATGATATTTATGTATTATTATTATTCCTTGTTAGTATTTGTTTTAAAATAATGAACAAGGAGTGCTTTTTGCTGTTGGTCGAGGTATCGAAGAAGGTAGATTACTTGGTATAGGTTTAACTGTGCAAGAATTAACTAAATGACATAATTTTACAATTATTGTCTTTTTGTCTTAAGAAATGTTTTCTTGTTTATTTATGCAAAAACATGACGGTTTTAATTTATAAAGGTAGATATACAAAAGGATCCTAGTGATGGACTTTGAGTGATAATCATTTGAATTTAAAGTATCTATTACCTACCTTGTTCAAAAATTTTAATAACATTTTATTAAAAAAATATTTGTGCTTACGTCTAGTGGGCTGTTATATAAATCAGTTATTATTATTTAATAAGATGTTGATCTGGTGACGTTTCGGATGTGTTCAGTTCACACCCTTCTTCAGATCTATTTTTAGAAATAAAATTATTATTAAAATTATATGTTACTACTATCGTCCCGTGCCCGAAACTCGGCCAACAAAAACTGACACTCTAGGAAGGAGAAAACCTTTTAAAACTTTCAATTTCGCAAACAATTTGTTTGAAAATATATTGAAGGCAAAAAACATTTTTTTTTTATTTTATTTTTTTTTTTTAATATGCAGAGTGTTTGACAGTACAACAACTAAAATTACCCACAGTATTTAAATGCGTTTCTTAAGTTTATTCTGCACATCTTGTGGCGATTGTGACTTTCCAACCATATAATATTTATCGAAATTGGTCAAATACTTTTTGAAAAAATGGTACCACAAAATTTATTTAAGGCTATTTATACATACAAGAAGATTTAAAAAAAATTGCAAAACTGTTATATACCTAACCTAACCATTTTATTTTTTTTTTCTCTTTGCAGGTGAGTTTCTTTTTTAATATGAATATGTTTAAATTTCATGCAGATTGTAAGTAAATCGATTTATATAAAAATACTTTTAATTAAATTAGGAAATTGTTTTAATTCCAAAAGAAAACATTACGTTTGCGTAGGCTTAAAACTTGGTGTAATAGTTTTGAATTTATTTTAAAAGTTGTTTCCCAGTCCTGGTGCTTTATTTTATTCTTTTTACTGACTCTAAAGCAGCATTTTTCTATATGAATTAGGGTCATTCATTTTAAGTTAAATTAAACAAAACAAATTTATGATTTAGATTTAGACCCAATTTTTATTTCAAAAATTTTTATTTTTTTATTTTGCCATTATGAATGAAATTCCACGAGGAAAACTTACTTAGTATCTGTGATTGAATATTAAAAAAAAAAAAAACAGTGGAACTCAATGACAAAAAATAAAAAAAAAAATCAAATTGAAAAAAATGCCTTTAAAATAAATTTCAAAAAAAAAAAAAAACTTGATTTAAAAAAAAAAACAAAAGAATGGAATATTGGCTTTCAAAAAAAAAAATTGTATTAGTTGATTTTTAATATATATTTTGTTTTTATTTTAAGACAGGTGGGCCAATTTATTTCTTAGAATTATCACAGGAATATGCCCCTAAAATGTATTGCATGAATTAGAGACACTCTGTATTGGCACCTATTTAGTTACATACATTCGATTGCACTTGAAATGTTTATACATGAATTAGGGAACACTCTGTATTGGCACCTATTTAGTTACATACATTCGATTGCACTTGAAATGTTTATACATATTGAATTGTAAAAATTGAAAAGTTTGATGGAATATTAATAAATAAATAAACATCTATATTGAAAATATTTCAATGATGGTACATTATTTCATTCATATTCATTATTAAAATTTTCTGTAAACCCAAAAAAAAAATCACCGATTGCACCGGGTCAACCTCCTGAACACAATAATTATTTTTCAAAATTAACTTTGTATCATTTTGAATGGTATAAATTATTAACATAACAAAAATAATATTTTTGATAAACCATGAATCTGATTATTATTTCCCTTTCAATCAGTTAAACCCTAGAAACCCTATAAGAATTCCATAACCAAAAAAAATACCACATAAAAAAATATCTGCAAATAATTGCGGTTACCTAGGTACATATATATTTTCTTCGAAACAAAATAAAAATAAAACCTGCCTAAAATATATCCGCAACTTAAAATTGCGCCAGTCAGAATACAAAATACGGCATTGTCTCGCTAATCCGAACCACCTTAACGTTCTTTACAATCCGAATCTACCCTGATTTCTTTACGACGCCGCTGGCTGAAATCCAAATTAAAACTTAAAAAAACAACACTGGTTTTCATAGTTTAGTTCTTTAAGAAATTTTGTTTATTTTAAAAACTTATTTCGCTAAAAAAAAAAACATTACATATACAACACATTGAAATATTTGAATACATACAAAAATTTGTTTCAAGTTTTTTAGTTTTTATAAAATTAAATAGGTATAAACCTATCTATAATGCAAATTTTATTTTTATTTGGTTTTAAAAATCAGTGAACGGATTTTTTGTTAAATAACTAATTATTTTCCTTTTCCGTCCAATACTTACTAATAATTTGATAATCTGAATACCCCTTTGCAATAATTAATTCGGATTAGCGAGACAATACTGTATAATAATACACACTCTCACATATACGAAGGCATACAATTTATATAAACAAAAAATAAAAAATGACAAAAGAATTTAACGCACCGCACCATATCACACAGAGATAGAGAAGTTCCATTTAAATTCAGATTCAAATTGAAATGGTAATAAAGTTAAAATTTAACCGCGCACCATAATGAAAGAAATGTTAATATGAAATGAACATACACATAACCATTAACATAAATTTAAAGTCTCCAAAAGAATAATTCTACTTGGATATTTATCCGATCTTTCCATTGCATCGTGTTCATCTTCCGAACACCACACAGAGCAAACAAATTTCGATTAATTTCACAATTTCGAGGTCCTTCGTATACAAGTATTGCTAATATCCTCTTTTAAACAGACCTTATAGCTGTCATGAGCATTTCTGGACGACATAAAAATAAAATGGGCGGATAGATAAAGGAATTTTTAAAAAGAAGAATAGAAATTCCTTGCTATGAGAATTTTTCAATCGAATTTAATTATTAAAAAAATATGATGCGCGACTGGATCGCACGAACTTGCTCTTGTAGTTAACACCTAAATATCATAGATGTAGGTATGCGTTAATGTTTAATGATGAACTTATATATTTCAAACGAAAAAATGTTATAAAAGTCTAAAATACAAACAAAAATTAATTGATATTTTCTTGTTAAAAAAAAAATATTTCTAAAATGCGTCCCTATTATTAAAGGTCCGTCATGCTGGGTCCATCACAACGGAAATTCAAAAATCTAATGATGCAGAAATTATGGGGCTAATTTGGGGCTAACTTAGTACCCCTACCCCAAAGGAGCCCCGAATTCTCTTCACCTTTTAGAAGGCAAAAACATATTTGATGACGTCATCAAATCAGTTCTCTTCACCTTTTAGAAGGCAAAAACATACTTGATGACGTCATCAAATCAGTTTTTTCCCTTTAAAGGGTGAAGGGAATTTGGGGCTCCTTTGGGATTGAGGTACTAAATTAGCCCCAAATTAGCCACTAATTCCTGCATCATTAGATTTTTGAAATTGGAAAGTTTTATGGTGAAGAGAATTTGGGGCTCTTTCGGGATTAAAGTACTAAATTAGCCCCTTATTCCTGCAAAGTTAGATTTTTGAATTTCCAGCTTGACGGACCTTATTACTTAAACATTTTAGAAAACTGGGTTGCAAAATTATAGCAAAATTGTTCAAGGCAATGAAGCTACTATACGTCAATGGTTCCAAAATATGGAAATTTTCTCAAAAAACATCAAAACCGTATTTCCGCAATGTAACAAGAACTTGAAACGCAGTTTTTTTTTTGCATCTTCGTTGGTTATTACAGGTAAATTTAAGTAAAATACGAAATATATGTATGACAGATACCTGCTCTGGATGAGTTAAATAAAAAAAATTGAATTTCCCTTCCTATAAAAATGCCTTCTGTACCATATTTGAAGCAAATCAGCCGACGAGAGGCACTAACTCAAATTACAGTGGACGTAATGACGCAAAGACTCAAAGACGAGAAGATGCACAGACGTACAGCGCACACACCGACGGACGATATGGCGAAAACCACTTTTTCCGACTTCTCCATCATCGTATTGTCGATTTTGATTACAAAATAAAAATTCTTTTTTACACGAAACCAATACTTGCCCCTTAGGACCAAGTAAAATATTATTGAAATACAATTCTTCAGAAAAAAAACAACCAATTCAATATCCTTGATACCAATACCTATTGACCAATAAACAAACAGAACTCTATTCATATTGACTTGTACTGTGTGTGGAAAGCAATTATTTTTGGGTCAATAGGTATACAATACACAACAGACCTGAATGCCAGAAACAAGAAAAGATGACTGTAGGATTATGAAGAAAGGATACAAAATGCAGAAATGTAAAATGTTGCGCAAGGATCATGTCATCTTATGACCGAAATATCTTAAAGGCATTTTGAAAGTATAAAATACAATTAATCGCTTTATAAAGAGAATAAGCCATATAGAGAGAGAGACAAAGTTTAAACAAAAGTGGGGATTAGTTGGCAAGTCGATCGATGACTATTATCCTTTTCATCCTCATGCTGAATTTATTCAATAAAGTAATGTAAAATCAAGAGTTTATATTACATATTTATTGGAGAGATTTTTATTCTTGATTTTTAATTGAATTGAATTAAGATTGATATAATATTTTATTAGTTGTTTAAAGTCTAAGAAATCTATACCTATCGTAAGGTTTTCCAACAAAAATAATACAAGTAGGATCTTTATAATAAAATATATATCTGAGGAAGTTTTAATAACATTATTTCTATCTTGTATCTAAATACTTTCTAAATATAATAAAGCCTTCTTGCTCTATCTTATGAAATATACTTTGTGTAGGAAATCTTTATCTCAAAAATATTCAAGTTATATTAAATTTAGATCAATTATTTAGATATTTTACATATGTATGCGTGTGTCAAGTTTGAGTTTTCTGTACAGAGTGTAGAAAAGTAGGATTGAAAGGCCAACGGATAGCGACAAAAAGGTGAGTTAGTTTCATTAATTGGTCAGGCATATGTTTTTTTTAAATAATTTTAAAAGTCTTTTTAAAGGACCTGAAAATAGCTGAGCTTTTATGACCAATTATTCCTGACCTTTTAAATTGTCATACTTTTTTTGAGAATCCCATATAGGTATGAGGTGCTAAGATTCCACAGCCCTTAATTCGTGCATGATGTTTTGGGGGATGATTCGTGGGATTATTCTTGAAAAAAATTAATGGGGGAAAATCAAGTAGGGAACCATTTTTTTTCGCTTTGTTTTTTTTTTTTATTGTTTTTTGAAGAGCTGTATCTCTGTGAAAAGTGGACGTATTGAGATAAAACAAAAGCATTCTAAAGCATTATGCTGTTTAGATTGAGAAATTTTAGCAAATAATTTGTTTAATGTACCTTTCGTTATTGCGCAATCATCAGAAACAGCATGAGCCAAAAATTCTTTTTTTTTTTTGAAGAGTGGCATTTTGTTTTGAGCCAATTAAATTTTTTGGTTCAATAACTTGTTTATTTAACTAATGCTGTCATTTTTCTTTGTTCTAAAATTTTTCTTCCGAAGAATATCTGGCATTGAATGAAAAAATACACTTTTGAATTCGGTTACCAACATCTCTGCAGCGAATTATGATATACCTACAGAAAATTAAGGGCCCGTTTTGGAAACCTGAATTGATTTTCTACAAGACCATTTCAAAACCTTAAAAATTATATATTTTTTTAGCACCTCACCGCTAGTTTAATAAAAAAAAATTACAAAAAAAGTCTTCTTACAGACTGTAAATCTTTCACTGCTTTACAAAAATTGATCGGCGAGGACTCAATAATTAGGTATGATATTTTAAAGACCTATAGACCACCAATATTTTTGTAAAATTTTAAATTGAACCATTTTTCCGTACCGATTGATTAAAGTCGTACAAACAAATTAAACTGTATATTTCCTAAGCATTTTGAAATCGTCACTAAAATAGAAAAGAAAAGAACAATTTCTGTCTAATTTGTTTTCTTTTCAACTCTTATGGGTATATTTAAAGTTAGCACTTCATTTTACAATTTTGAATAAAATTGGTCTAAATATTTTTTTTTAACTTTTTTATCAAAATTTTGAGTTTGCATGCAAATTTTTTTAAAAACTATTGACTTCAATAATTTAATTTAAATTTAAGATTAAAGAACAGATTTCTGGCTTTCAAACCCGTTATAGTACTTCATTTTAAGTGTTGCCTTTGTTTTTTAATAATTTTTTTCTCATTTTAAGTGATTTTTTTTTTATAAAATTGCCTCTACCTCCTAGACGGGGCGAGATAGACCCCTCCTATAGTAAAAAAATGCTTGTTTTTGACCCCTCTATAAAATCCGTTATCAATTTTTGGCGCCAAAGTTATCGTACTCGTTTTTTTTTTTTTTTTTTGTATATCCCACTTCTGAGACGAATGTAAGATTCAAGTTTTTTATTAATTTTAATTTTCATTTTCGGTAAACTTTACTCGTCAAAAGCATACAATTAGTGCTTTTATTTACTATCAAACCAGTTAAAATAATTTATGAAAGCAAATCTGATGATTTTTTTTTTATTTAATGTTAACTTCATCTCTGGCCAAATGCGCTTCGTCCATTCATTAAGATCATAATTCTTATCCTTTTCAAATTAAAAATCCTTTACATTTTTAATTGCCATCAATAAATTAATGACTTACGTACTCTCCATTTTAACTTTATGGCCCTCATTCAAATGCACTTCAATTTCTTAAGTCAACTTCAAAAATAAGCTCTGCAACTTAACTTATACCAAAGTAGTAGGTACTTCTAGCAAAAGATTGTCTTAATTTCCTTTTTTTTTTTTTTGGTTTGTAAGAATTTTACCTCAAGACGGGGTCACTTTTCATTAGCCTCGAGTAAATAAAGAGAAGGAGCGAGTAGTTCTCAAAAAATAAACTTTTCCCTTCTCAAAACAACTGACAACTGCTTAGGCATGATGGCAAGAAACAAGGTATTGTGGGTGGTTATGATGTTGTGGGAGTCGGGTTAGGTATAATGTAAATGGAAGGTGTGGGGTATTTTTGAAAAACGCGTTAAGACTACTCTTAAAAGAAAATGTCATAGAGCAAGTTGAAGACGTCATCATAGAGAAACAGTTTCCACTGTAACGCCCTTCATCTTAGTTCCGTTTTACTTTTTCAAAAACTTTTGCAATAAGTTAGTTTCCGAATGCAAATTTCTTAAGAACTTATATTTTAAAAAATTCACAAAGATAATATGAACCTGAGAGTTGAGTTGTTGTTTTTTTTTTTTTCCTCGTTTTGTTTTTGTACATATTTTTAATTACGAATCGGAATTAAACGAAAGAATGTTAAAGTCAAGGAGTACGCCCCAGTGTACACCAAACTAACAGAGTTCATGTAAATTAATTTAAAAAAAAAAAGTGAGTGTAGGAAAAAAACAACTCTCTGCCCAGGCTGAGTGTAATTGTTTTTGGAGAAAATACACCTATACAGTTACATGGGATATTATTTTACCCTTATTTCGGAAGAAGAAACAAAACCCAGCTGCATGAAGGTGAGGGATAACCCTACCGATTGAAGGAGAGTTTCTTGCAACTCCCACTTGAACACAATTTAATGGACCAATTTAGTTACACATTCTTTTGCTTGAATCTATAGCTCAGTTCAGTAGCAAGAAAGGACGAAAGTCCATTTCGATTATACACAAATAGAAAAATGATCATTCATTGTGTTTTGCGGTAGATCGAGGATTTTTCTTTCTTACCCTATTTTGAATTAGAAAAGGAAGACTGCACAATTATTGTAGATCAAAGGACCAAAAGGATAAGGATTCAATTTACCCGCACTGACACATTCCACCGGGTGAGAGAAATTCGATTTTATACGAATTAAAACTCAGTAGGTAACCTATACACAATGGAAGAGCCCAGTGAATAGAATCAGTCGTGGAATCGCAGTATGGAAATGGAATGCACATCATAGAGAACGAATGTAAAGGATAATACTGTTTTTGCTCACGAGGCAGGACGAGCGACGACGACAGACAATTCGTGGTAAAACCTGGTTGGTGAGATGGTGAAACGATGGGGCGTGGGGGTTCAGGAAATGAATTGGCTTCCAACTAATTACATTTGCATATCTCCATGAATTAGTTAGATCTGTCCGATTGCAGGACAATTTGAAAAATGTTTATCCCGCAGAATGTAATGGCAGGAATGGTGGAGTTCTCAGTCAAGCCTTCCTGCAAATGTATATGTATAGCGAAAGTGAAATAGAAAAAAAATGTGGCAAAGCGTGTGGCAAGACTGCATTGTTTTTTTTTTTCTTTGGAGGATTTTTTTTTATTTTGACTTCATTTAAAGAAGTATAAGGATATTTATCACGATGCCACTGCCTTACCGCACTTTGTTGGTTGAGGCCATAGTGGGAGAACATATGCAAAAAACAGAAGTAAAATACGGAACCCATAAAGATGGACTACAATGTGGTTACAATGGAATTGAAATTAAAAATTCTAAAGAATACGAAGGATAATTAAAACTCGCCCCTCGACGGGAATCATAATGGTTTTTTGTTTTGTTTTGGATTTTTGTTGTTGTTATGTTTTTATCTGGACAATATTTAACTGGAGATTTTTGTTCGTATTCATATTTTATATTATTTTCAAAATATAGTTGAATCCCAGAGCTAAATGATAATAATCCGAGATTAAACTTTTGTAGTAAAATACGGTTTGCCTTTATAGTTGTGGACCTGATGCGTCGTATAGGTGATCAGAGAACTTTTGACTGCGCAAAATCCGTGGTGTAAACTATTTTATAATTTTGATGATCTGTCTGTTTTCGCGATTATAAGCAAATTTTATATCAAATTTTTAAAAAGTTATTTTTAAAATTGTATGCTTTCAATTCAACGTACGCCAGCATGCTTACAGAGCAGGTAGATCTACACAAGCCACCCTTTATGAACTCACAAACACCTTACAGATTGCTTTAGAATCGAAAGAAACAGCATTACGTGCTTTTTTTAGATATTGAGGGGCCTTCGACAACACCTCTCACGAAGCTGTTGTAAAGAAGTTACTCTATTTTCGCTACGCCTATTCGACAACTACCAAAAGAATACCGAAATATCACCAGAATTGCATCACATACTTTAAGGTGCCCACGACGATTGTGACGAGGTTCTACAATAACAACATACGAACACTACAACAACAGAAGAAGCAATCGAAGCTGCGCACAAGAAGTCAATGGAATGAGTTTTTCTGCATTTATACTGCTTACATTCAGTTGTCACCGCAGAGTTCATAAGAGACCGTAAGAATTACCTATCAAATCAGAATATTCGAGGTTGTTCTCCTCTGGTGCTTCTAAGTCAATTATCGTGACTCATAGTAAGGACCGTGAAGCAAGCTGCTGGGTGTGTAGTACACCAGTAAGAAGTTTCTAAACTACTTTTTGGCTTTTTGCCGTAAAATCTCCGCTCCTCTCCCCTGTTTTGCCTTGAATTGTATTTGAGGCGAGGGACTTAATCCCAAACAACTATATTCGCACCCTGCTAGTACTAAGGCCCATTATACTGGTTTTGTCTCAGAGTCTACCTTTCGTACCCGGACTTGACTTATGTCAGCCAAGGGAGTCAATACCAAATTCTGTACCCAGACTTGACTTAGGTCAGCCAAGGGAGTTCAATTCAATTCAATCCCAATCCCAAATCCTGTACCCAGAATTGACGTAGGTCAGCCGAGGGAGTCAATCCCACATTCTACACCCAGGTCTTGACTTAGGTCAGCCAAGGGAGTCAATTCCACATTCTGCACCCAGAGTTGACTTAGGTCAGCCAAGGGAGTCGATCCCACTTTCTACCTTTAAGTAAGATATTAAAGTTATTGTAAAACTTATTATAATGAATTGTTAGAGATAGCTGTAAGAAAGATTTAATAAAGAGTTAAATATTATAACCGGAGTTCCGAACTTTCACACACCGAGTTTTATTTGTTTTCTACGGTACGAACCTTGGATCCGCTGACGCTACCTCAGCTGAGAATAAAAAAGCATCACACTGTAAACAAAGTTCTAGTAAGAAAGTGCATGCCCATCACCATAATCAGATGGATAAGTGAAATGCTAGGCACAAGAACGGCGGAGGCACACGGTCATTACAACAAGAGACTGTCCTCAGGGAGGGGTTCTATCACCCTTGCTATGGAGTCTTGTTATGGATGAATTACTAGAAACTCTTACTTCTCAAGGCATACGCTGCATCTACTGGAGCAATGGGGACATGCCTTACAGCAGCAATGGAGGTAATCCTTCACTTGACCCCATTACTTTAAGTGGGGGAGGTTCCAACGACATTTAATTTTTTCTTCTAAAATTAAGAGCGTTAGGAAGACTTTTAAAAAAAAGCAATTTTTCGGTAAACTGTTTAATTCTACTGTGTTTAGTAAAAAAAAAAAAAAAACATTATCCAACTAAATTTTCAAAAATTTTGTATTTTTTTGTGTTTTGTGTGGAAACATAAAAAGAAAATAAACGTATAAAACTTGAAAAAATGTTGCATGAAAAAATGAAAAATTTTTGAATTTCCTATTAAAGAGGTGCATACAAATTTTTGTCTACTATGATATCGGCGAAAACGCATTTTTTAGGAATTTTTTGCAGAATATATATCTTGCCTCTTCAACTGGACTATTCGTTCTAGATCGTTTCGAGCAATCTAGGATTTGGTACCATTCTATAAGGCCCTTGAAAAGAGATATTTGGGAACTTTTAAATCTCATTAGTTCAATAAGAACATTAAAATATGCCTTCCGAATTTAATACCTTCTTCTGAATTTAATGTTTAATCAGAATCATTACAGCCGTTCTGGGGAAAACTTGAAGGAAAACTAAAATAGTTGAATTGCACTTACCTGTTCCAGATGTGCTAAATCTGAAATTCACATTTTTTGCCTCTGTAAAATCACATACAGCCCAATTCTAAATGAAAATTCCCCGGGAATAAATTATTTTTCTTCTGCAATTTGATTTATATGTCAAATACTGACAAAAAGCTGTTTGTATCATTCAGAAATCTCATTCGCACTATCGAGGGTAAAAAAAATTCAACCGGGGAATTCGGAATCGGAGTATTTTACTCCCGAAAGAATGCGTCTCCCGGGGAATTTTTAGAATTGGGTTTCTTAAAATTAGCAATTGCAATGATAACCTTGAAATTTATTTTTGCACGAAACCAATTTTTAAGAATGAATAAAGCTTTACTTGTTGATGATAACACAATTTTGTTTTTCAAAAGAATTCATCCGATAGAATTAGTTCAACAAAAAAATAAGATAAGCAAATATATATCAGATCTAATGGAGACACAAGCTCCTAACTCTACAAGGCCTTACTAAGCCCTAAACTCTACAAAATGTAAGGTGGTCAAAAAGTAACACTGTCAATACGAACAAAGTTTGATTTAATCAGTACCAGAACTTAAATCTAATTGCGCCATTAAATTATGTTAAAAATGGCTTCGTTATACAATTTAACACATTATTATGTTTCAGTCATTGATTTTGTCTCTCCTTTCAACGTTGCTTTATTATGTGTGAGAACAAAAAATAACCAGCTCAGTGCTCATCAATTATCTCCAACTGAGGACAATTAATAGCTCTTTCGTAGGTCAATAACATCTGCAGCTTAAACCATACCATAAAGTTATAGGTACGGAAAACCTTTAATAGAACCAACAACTATGTATAACCATAGCGCAACAATCTGTGTTTTTATTGCGTCATAAATCTGCAACAAGGAGGCAACAATGAAATACCGCACCAAAAAAAAAAAAAAACAAACAAAAAATTGTAATAACCAGTAAACAAGTAAACAAACAAGAATGCTGATAAAATAATGTTCTGTATCATTAATTTCTAATTTAATATTGTTTTATATATCCTTTGAAGGATATAAAGACTTCCAACTGCCTCAGTCTTCCACCCCAAAACCACCATGGCCAGACCATATCGTTTCCAATAATATAAAAAAAAAAAACTGAAACAACACCATTGAATACAGCAGAACAACCATCAGCTAGAAAGCAGCTAATTCGATAATTTGTTTCAGATTATAGCCGAATTAGTCGACAAAATTTATGGAGAAAACTTAAATAATCTTTTGTATATGATGATAACCAAGGATATTGTCCAGGATCTGTATCTTTTCTTTGCTTCTGGCTTCGGCTACGTGTCTTATATCTGTGTTTTCTGGAACCATTCGGAGTAATGGAAGAAGGCGAGAAAGAAGAAAGTAGGTATAGGTACATAACGATAACCCTGACACTGTAGATTTATTGAGGCGTTAATAGGGATAAACTACGAAAATGGGAATTCCAAAACCAATATATACGATACACATACACCATCACAAGCCCAACCAATTCGGTTACTTTTTCTAACCACTGACGATTACAATCGAAGCACAGAACCACTGTGTCGCAAAGAACAAACCAAAAATGAAAATCCACCATCATTATGTTTGTTCTGTTCTATTCATTTTTTTCCATTGTTCTCTTCTTTCATCGCTTCCTACAAGAAACATTCTCTTAGCTATTGTAACCATCCAGTAAATGAGGAAAGTTTGAAAAACAAGGATATTCAGAATAATACAGATACATGGATTTCTGTGTTTCTTATAATTTGCGTGAAGTTTTATTGCTCGAAAAAAAATGATTACTTTTTGGTTTTAAGCCTATATTAAGGAAGAAGGAATGGGACCAGCTCGTTTGGTCTATATTGGCTTTGGATTTATTTTTATGGCCGGTATTGATGGTTATAATGGCCTTGTGTTGTGATTAATGTTAAACAAGACACACACAGATAAGTGCTAACGTTGCAGTTGGTTGGTTGGATGACTTGGAAAATTATTGAAGGGTATTTTTTAAATTTTCCCTCACGTTAACAAGTAAATTTTTCCATTCAATATTTTATGGTCATCGATTTAAGGCGAGAGAGCAATTTTTTACAAAAAAAAAAAAAAACAAGGTAATGCAAAAAATATTTTATTGATCAAAATGCTCGCAACTAGTCTGCCAGCCGTTTAAATGATGGTACAGTAAAAACCGCTTAAGAGAAACCCGCTTAAGATAAAACCCCGCTTATCTGAAACACTTTTTTCATCCCCGAGTATTTTTCGCCTAATTACCTTTAAAACATTCCGCTTAAGCGTTATATCTATGGATTTAGCTCACCTATTAACAAGAAAACCGCACAACTGACCTGATACGAAGGCCCAGGAGAGATATATAGCCATGAGCGTTGTGACCTTTATGAATACATGGCCGATCGGTTAACTGGCTGAACTGAACTGATGACGGAGACGGAACGGGAGCTGGAGCTGGAATAGCTGTCAAAATATTGAATGCACGCAAATTCAATGTTGCGAACACAAAGGGAGAGAATGAGAGAACAGTCCTTTTGGAAAGGCCCTTTTCGACAACCTCAATGAAATATTCGAACTGAAGATCAAAGACTTCATCTCTTTCCTCAACGCGACGAAATGGCTCTAAGGTAAAATCGCTAGCTCCTGCATTCCATGATGTTTTCCGTCAGACCCTCCAGCAAGTTAGAGGATTTTGACCCTCGAATCTCTTTTATAAAATCGCTTTTAATGCATAGTTCACATGAGTTATGGTATCAAAACGGCCAGCGGGCGGCCGGCGGCACTCTTCACATAGCTAGGTTGCTCAGGGCCGTCATTTCTACCTATCTAACTTTCGTAATGTTTAAACATGTACAGTAGTCTCTCGATAATGTGAATTACCGATAATGAGAAATTCTCTAAAATGTGAACCGCCAAAACTAAACATTGTCATCTCTATAATGTGAACTTTCGGAATTTTTCTGACTCTCAAATGTGAATTTCCGTTGTAATTTTTTTTTTTATATTTTTCTTTTTTATTTTGTTAATTTAGCGTGCAATATTAGAGACTTATTAACTGTTATTTGTCTAGATTTTAAAGGTTTGGAATGCAGCTGCAGTCAAGAGAGTGTCGCCTGCCAGTATTGTAGGTAGATTTTGATTTTTCAATCAGTATCTAATGTAAATCCCTTTAAAATCCGAAAACGCCTTATTTTAATTAGTTCACATTATCGAGGGACTACTGTACTATGAATTCCTTTGTATTTTGAAGATCTGAACACAAAAAATCAACCTCCGGATTACAAAAATAGATTTTCAACCTTTATTTACATTTAATCTAATCAAACCATGTTTAAATTGCTTATACTTAGGACATTTCTGATTTCAAATATTGTAGCTCTAAGTAAAAACAGAAATTTGAAAAAGAAATTTAATCATCAAAAATCATTGCTATTTTTGAGGAAAGGTTACCTTTTCCACTTCATTGAATCGATTTTATTACCCTTTCAATATAAATAATTCAATATCCATGGAATTTATGGAAAATAATATAAAAAATGTTATATAATATACTACATGTATACAGGGTGATTCACATAAGGTGTGACAAAAAGCTGGAGCGTGTAGTTTGAATCGAGAAAAAAATCGTATGGGAGGAGAGTCTATTTAAAAAAAAAAAACGCTAATCGTCACAATGCATACTTTTTTTATAGACAGAAATTTCTGATTTTATTTTGTTTTTAAATAAAGTGTTTTTTATGACCAGTTTTTCAAAAATTAATTGTCCAACCTTAAGTTTTGAAGAAAAAAAAAATTAAAAAATAGTTTTTTTTTTCAAAATTTTACGTTATTAAGTATGTAATATTTTTGTTTTTATTATAGGATGCTAATTTCTAGTCAAAAAATAAAAACTGGATGTCTAAATGTCTTAGTTTTTGAGAAAATTGAAAATAACAAAAGTAAGTTTTTCTGAAATTCGACTTACATCCGTTGTTTTTTTGCTCCAAAAATCCTATTTCTACTAAACTTTATTATTTTTATGTTCTCCCAACCCGTCAAGTTGTTCCATTTCATGAAAAAAATTTATCCAAATCGGATAAAATTTAGGGGTCGCTTCGCTACCATTCTTTGGTAACACGCCATATTCTGGAAGAGAAATAGATAAACGTTTTGGGTGTCGTAAAGTTAAATATTGTAGTTCAGGTGAGGCTACAGAAACTAGCAGTTTAAAAGGCAGCAGTAGAATGGAGAATTATGTCATGACTCAATACTGGAAGAAAAAAATTGACGAGCATTCTTCCAAAAAATGGAAACAAACATGCCCTACTTAGCATGCTGCCACCATTTTAACGAGATCATGTTAAAAGCAGATGTTATATGTAACTTAGACCGTCAACCAGGCCAAAACATTTTGATTTTTAAACGGTTTGAGAATTTCTGGAATTTCAATCAAAATATTGTCTATCTCTCACGAAATTATCTAAATTTCTGATGCCTAGAGATCCAACCTCGAGATTACTACAAGGAACTTCTCTACTGACGATTGCATATTCTTGAGCAGGGTTTCTCAGAAACGTTTATCGAGCACCAGAAACAAAGAGAAAGATGGTTTGAAACTGAGGGAGTAGAGAATCCCCTTACAGAAAATAAATGTTCACGTTGCTAATATCAAGTCAAACACTCACCGAATTTTCAATATAACAGGATTATCGGTTGTCCAGTGGCCCAAGCATAAGACCTATACAATGAAGTGAAACATCGAAAACGTAACATGAGAGTGGTCAATGACTTCCCTGAGCGAGCACTAAAGCTTATGGATGAGTTTGAATACAATAAGCAACACCTAAAGCTTGAACAATCATTAGTTTTTTACTGAATATAAACTTTTAGCTAAATTCTTTAGTTTTTTTTAACAGGGCTCAAATAAGTAAACAACTAAGGTTAATAAATAACTATAAACCAATTGGAGAAAAAAAAAACCTTAATTATAATTTTTGATAATTATTTTTATTAAAAATCGTCTGTTCAGTATAATACACAATTTCATGAAGCACCCTGTAATTTGGATGTCGGTAGCGACCTTTAAATATTATCCGATTTGTATAAAATTTTCAGAGCAAAATGATGGGTTGGGACTTTTAAAATTAGAAAAAATAAAAATTTCATACATATAAGGCGCACCCTAATGTACATATGCATACTTAAAGAAGAAATTTGTTCATTCAAAATTCGACTGAAGCTTATTTTCCAAATAGTTTCTTGTAGCCATATAGTCGGCATTCAATCACCGCTTCCCGAATTTAAGTTTTGCGACAATATGACAATATGACTCTTTATACTCTTAAAATAAGACAATTTACACATTCTCCGAATCCCTATTGGATCTTTATATCGACGATTTGGATCAATTTACTCAGCATAGCCAAAAGCCTGATAAATTATGTTGTCCTTTCGAATGATTTATGTGAATTTTTATTTTCTCCACCGCGTATTGACCCAAAAACACAGAAAAAAAAATAATGAAGTCCTTCTTTATTTCGGTATATGTATAGCTGTTTCAAATTTACTATTTCCACTAAATTGAAACATAAAAAAAAAGGACATCAAATATTTATTTTTTTTTTTATCATTTTTATTAAATTTGTTGACATCCGGAAACGAGGATAAAATCGTGAAACATAAGCTTAGCACACAGAAAAGAAGTTTAATATTGTCAGCAGGAAGAAGAAGAGTACCTACATAAGGATAAGAGCATAGATAGGGCGTGCATCCAAGTTGAAAAATAAGGACGACACCGCCCTACCCGTTCAGAATTATACTCGTATATGTTTTTATACAACAACATGAAATGTGTGTAAAAATGAAAAAAAAAAAAAAATAGAATATCTGATTTTCAGAACTTTCACAATCTGAACTCAAAAAATTGGGATGAAAATTTCATAGTATTGTTGTTTATAGCGCTTCTGGGTGAGTTATGCAATTTAACTGACTGAGTTTTCTTCGACAACAGCAACAAAAAAAAGCATAATAAATAAATAAAATAAGGAAAAGGACATTAACATTGATAAGCAAAAGGGATTTTTGTATAGGATCGTAAAAAAAATATTTGTGGGTTGAAAAGATGAACCAGCAAAAGATGAAGATTTGTTTTGATTCCTCGATACCTATATATGAAAACGAAATGGACAATGAGCTATATAAAGATGGCAGAGACGAGAGGGGTAGGAAAAGGTTGCAGTTATCCTTTATAAATAAGAAAAGAAATAGGAAATGTATTTCATGGAGGTTATGCGACAAATGGAAACGGATGGAGACATAAACCTGATACTGATTATTGTGACCCATATGTTCAAGAAATATTCATTCGAGTGAACATGATTTCTGATTTGGTTTTGGACATTTTTATAGTTAATAAACGTAAATTGATGTTAAATTTTAAGGTACAAAAATCAGTTTAAATAACTGCCGTAAACATATAGCCTACAGTATGGGACTTGGTATAATAAAAGCAGACTTATTTAAGAGTTTCTTCCTATGCGTTGAATTTTAACTACAGATACATTTATCTACTTTGCTCTTGGACTGATAAAAAAAAACAAACACAATTTTTACCCATCATTAATTTTACAATAGTTTTGCCTAAATAACTAACATGGTACTACAATACATATAATAATTGGGATATAGTCCCCGGCCTCAGTAGAAACTGTAGGCGCAAATACTACAATGGGATATAGTCCTAGGCTCCAGTCGAAACTGAAGGCACTAAATAATTTCACAGCTCGAAAGCCAAAAACATGGAAACTACCACGCAGCGTACTTGCACTCAGCAGTGTGTTTTTTGGTACTTTTCTTTTCGTAATCGAGAATGGTACGCACAACACTGGTAAGTGTAAGACGAAGAATTTTTATACAATTTACACACTTACTTATCATATTCGTGGAAAAGAGTAAGTGTGAATTATAAATGTGCAGAAAAACTCGTGCAACATTTCATTAAATTAATGTGTTCAAATATTTGACTTATGACGGTGCACCTTATCCGGTGGGTGGCATGAGATTAGATGAGATGAGATGAGATGAGATGAGATGAGATGAGATGAGATGAGATGAGATGAGATGAGATGAGATGAGATGAGATGAGATGAGATGAGATGAGATGAGATGAGATGAGATGAGATGAGATGAGATGAGATGAGATGAGATGAGATGAGATGAGATGAGATGAGATGAGATGAGATGAGATGAGATGAGATGAGATGAGATGAGATGAGATGAGATGAGATGAGATGAGATGAGATGAGATGAGATGAGATGAGATGAGATGAGATGAGATGGACATTTAACATACGGTCTCGACAGAAAAGACTTAATTAAATAAAAAAAAATCGAATTTTTAAATTATAAAATTAATTTTATCAACTCAAGTTGTATATTTCTTGTAAAAAACACACAAAAACTAGACGATGTCTAGATGAGACCTATATGTATAGTGAAATTTGTCGCTTTAGCTAGAATAGACTTACAAAAATCTCCTTTTGTAGGTATAGTCCCGTGGTCAACACTATACCTACCTAGGGACTTGTTAATAGAGGTCAGGGTATTATTAAATGCCTTAGATTCGACTTATTATTAAAAGTAATAACAGCCAGTCAAACTTATTGTTGTCATTTTAATCTTGGAAACAATTTCAATTTGACCAAACGGAACAAAAATTGCGTTCATCATCATTTTGTCTATTAAGCCCAGAGATCCATCAGTAAATAAGAGGCAGAATAACAAATAGATGTTTAGCTACCCATGTCGTTGCCAATTTGCAATGATGATTTCTTTTATAGCCCCCCCCCCCCCCCACCACATTCATCATTTTACTTCCACCCATTAGCATCATCACCATCAGCAGCATCATCCAGGAACAGCGCAGCATCCTAGAAGTCCTTTTTGTACATTTATATACATTATATTTTTTTTTATCTATATCAAAGCATCTTCACCCTTTGACCGAATGACTTAAATACGCTTTGTACATTTTATACTAACAAGACCAGAAATGAGTAACCTCCTTTTTTGATGATATAATCAGCACAAATTATTTCTTGGCTCATTTAACCCTTTTATTTTGCCCATCATCAGGGACGAGGGCATTTGTATGTTTGTAGAGAGTCCTTTTTGTTTTCTTTTTGGTTGTTGGGTTTTTACTTTTTTTTTTCTCCTTATCGTTTGCTGTTCTGTTATTCTATTCGGTTTTTTTTTTTAATTTTTGGAGGAAATGATGCCTGTCCATGACCTCGCTGTTTCTTGTGCAGTCAATTTTGTCACTATCATCCTTTTAGGTTCAGGACGCGCGCTCGTCCTAAATAAAAATAAATTTTATGTCATGCTGATAAGAAGACAAAGCACCTAACCTCAATCATTGGTGAGGTTAAAAAAAAAAGTAAGAAAACAAACAAAAAATGCGAATGCGAGCTCAAGGATGATAATCATCAAGGGCGCATAGCAGAACCACCATCAACCTTTATGCAAGAAAAAAAAATCCCAAAAAAAGAACCAGCATCGCAAAATTGTCAAACCAAAAAAAAAAAACAAAAAAAAAAACCTAAATACTCAATGAACATAAGAAAATAATAAAGGACGTCCGCACTCTGTGTCACTTGGGAGAAATGAAATTATGGACAACAACCCTCACAAGAATACGCCGTTAACATCCCTCACAAAAAATCTTTATAAACAGGCAGAAATACTAACAAAAAAAAAAAATAGTATAACAGAAAATAACTCATAGATATTAAGATGCTGCGGCAGGATAAAATTTTTTCCTAACAAGGTTATCTCTTTGATGGTTATGGTTCACATGGTACATCTTACGCGTCGTCCGTTTGCTTGTTGTTTTTCACACTTTCATTTTCTTACCTAATTTTTGAAAGGGGAAAAATATAAAAGATGACACAATCGTGATTAAATGAAATTTATAAGCAAAGAGACACAAAAATGTGTGACACCACTTTGATAGGCCATCATCTTAAGTAAGAAGTTTTGCAAAAAGTTTTATAAGAGAGATTTCTCTAAATTGACTTTAAAATGTCTATTACGTAGAATTCATACGGGAATTCATAGAAGGTATAATTAAAGGGTTCTAATATTTATTTCTATAAAAGTTTACATGAGTAAAAACGCTTTAATATTTACACAATATGTAGGTTTGGAGGTGTTGAAAAAACTTTTCTTGCAAAGATTTTTGAGAAAAAGAATTTCTTTTTTTTTTTAATGTATTTTTGTATTTTTGAAAAGTGTTTTTTGGAATTTTCAGTAAAAAAAAAGTTCGAAATCTTTAAAAAAAAATTAGATACTTATTATGTTTTTTTTTCACAGTCTTTTGTCTTGAGTTTCTTTAAAGAATTTTCTAAGCTAAAGTTCAATGCTTAATATACATTCAAGACTTTTTGCAAAAAATTTGAAAAGTGAAAAACAATGTTTTAAGATACCCGTGCGAAAAAGTTGTGTTTGATCTCTGAAATGAATCTAAAATTATAGATCAAATAAAATGTTTGTACGCTCTTTCGAAAACACATGCATCTTTAGACTAGACCATGGTTTTGCAAAAATTGTACATAGGTAGGTACAAGACTTTTTACAAAAAGTGAAAAGAACAAATCGAAGAAAAATAACAAACCACATTTTTGTATTAAGGTTTTTGGGGTTAAATAAATGATTTGGGGGTTAGATGGTATTGTTCATTTAGATCTCTTTCTCCAAATTCGTTTCTTTGAGAAAATTTAGTATATGTATAGTTAAATGTATAAAAAATATCTAAAGGTTGTAACTTTGTCCCTGGGTTTTTGTGACATCTTCACAATTATCTAAAATATGGTCAAGTGTCTCCTCCTGACTCCTATAAGAGGTATCTTTGCATGCGGCTCCCACGAGTAGCTAAAGAATGAAGAGTTTCATATGCAAAATATATATTGGGGGAAAGAGAAAAAGGTGTGACTGAAACAGCATTCGTTATTAAGCTTCTGTGCTGTGCACCTATGACTGCAGTGTAGTATAGTGACAGTACGTAGACTTTTTCTAATACATAAAATAAATAAGCAAGACTGGATCGCACCAATTTGTTCTTGTGGTAAAGAATGGGTTTTTTTGTTAATCACAAGCTTTTTTTGTAAATATTATTACAAAATAAAAGTATCTATCTATGTATCTATTAAGAAGCATCAAATGGTGCAACTTTAAAGCGAGAAACAGAATAAAGCAGCAACAGCACCGTCAACAACAACAGTAGCCGCCATTAATTTAGAACCAAAACGTATTTCAATTGTTCATTAAATATAAGGCGTTTTTCTTTTTTAGCTCTGAGCAGAGCACTGGGCAGAGCCTGAGCGATCCGAGTAAGCTCTGAGCAGAGTGTGTTCAGAGCTCTCGGATTTAATTATGAAACACGTCCGAGCACTGAATTGTCATATCTTTCAAATCACATGAAAATTGTATGAAGTTGGCTGCGCTAATGGAGCAAGCTCCGAGCTAGCTCTGATTGAAAAAAGAAACACAAGTTGAGCGCTCTGATGTGTCTGAGTTAAAAAAGAAACACAGATTTTTTTTTTAAAGCTCAATGCTTTGCTCTGAGTTAAAAAAAAAAACGCCAACAGCAACAGCAACGTCAACAGCACCGTAGGCATAGGTCCTAAACTTGCTGTTGCTGGTGTGGGAGCACAAAAAAATGCTTTGATTTGATATGTCAAACAACTACAAATGTAGCTGCTGTTGCTGGCGGCATTATGTTTGAGATATATTAAGGCTGATTTCCAATGGCGCGTTGGGCGTCGCTTTGACAGATTTTTCTATCAACGCGAAATTTCACGCTAAGCAATTTATGCAATGTGTTTACAATGAAGCGTTGGGCAGTAATGTGACGATTTTGCACCTATTAGCATGTACACAAACCAACCAAAAAAATCGACTTCAGCAAGCGTTTTGACTGGTTTTGACAATTCAAACTTATGGCCGAATTCCTTTCAACAAAAAAATTGATTTGTTTAAAATAAAAAATCGATTTTTCTGGACAAATTCCTCCTATTGAAAGAAAAAAATTTACTTTGTTTAAAAAAAATCTAATTGTTTTTTGAAAAGAATTCGACATTACAGTTATGTAGGCTCATTTTGTCCTTTTTAGAATGACACTCTAATTGCTTTTAATAAGCTGATTGTCTTCAAGTCTTCTGTCATGTCGACGCGTTCGTAAAGCTTGTAATCACGTATAAAAGTCTCTAACGCGAACGCGCCATTGGAAATCAGCCTTTAATATGTTTGAGCTGGCCAGAGCGCTGTTTGCTATTGACGATGCTGATGCTGTTGCTGATGGTTTAATCTGTTTCGCTTTCGCGCATAACAAAACCGGTCAAGCAATTACGAAGCTTTACCTGTTGACTCCAAAAGGGGCAATTTTATCAAAAAACATCAAAAACTTATTTCCGGTTATGCATCTTTTTTTTGCAAACTATTATTAAGATTTATATGTTTAATTTTTAATTAATTTAATCATGCTATGTACTATTCTATCAATCTCAAACAGTTATTGTTTCTTTTTAATTAATTAATAAATAAAAAAAAAACAATTTTATTACAATTTAATTTTATAATAAGAATGTTTAAAAAAAACTATAAAAATGTATTTAAAAAATTAAAAAATATTCTTTTTTTTAATTTCCAGGTGAGTTGTTAAATGATTTGCATAAAAGTAAGGAACTTTCTAGTCGAAGGGAAATTTCTTCTAATTATTTGCGTTAGGTGATATTATCTAAACGAAAATATGTAGGTACTTACTTATAATTCTTACGGTTTTTCTTATATTTTTCGTAAATTGTATTTATGACTATGCTATTGAATTTTAAAAGTAGCTTTTCCCTTTTCCCGGCGTGAATACATAGAATAGAAAATTTAGAGGTTTTATTTTGAATTTCTGGTGAACCCTCATATAGCTATCCATCGCCATAAAAACTTATAAACTTTCTTCAGACTCTGCATGTGTATTGTGTACTTTATCAAAAAAAGGAGACTATAATGATATGCATATTTAATTTATAACCAGTGTTATTTGTGATACCCGATTTAACCGAACTTTGACTTCATTCAAAGCTTAAAACATAATTTATATTTTAATTTCGTGAATGTATCTTAACTTTCTGCTGATTAAATAAATAATCCCTAAAACAAAAAAAAAACTTTTAAATATATAATTTCATTCGTTCTAACAAAATCCGATTAAATAAAAAATAATCCTCGCTGCTAAGCACTTAATTTACTACAAATTAAAGTAAAATAAATTTAAAAAAAGAAAAACTATCCAATTGTTACAGATTATCGCAAAAAGAGTTAACACATTAAATATTAAACAAATGTATACCTTAATACACCTAGCTTCATAATTATAATTGAGCAACTATTTTACAAATCGATGTATTTCGTGTTTTTTTTATAAACCTGAGTATAATTATCTTTTAACCTCTCACCTTTTGTGGAATGAAATATATAAAAAAAAAATATTATAATTAAATTGTTGATGTTTTTCCGCCTATTTGAACTCATTGATAGTGCGGAGTGTTGTTACGTATGAATAGTTTAATTTTTTATTTATATTTTTGTTTTCCACTCTACCACCATTTAATTTGAATTTAAATAATTCATTATTTCGATTTTTTTTTAATTATGCAACAATACCTCGATTGTCTCTCTTATCTGTCTATATGTCGGCTCTGTTCGACTCACTTTGGTGTTTGCATTTTGCTCGGTTGAGTGCACTTTGAGGTACAAAAATAATGTCAAAGAAGGACATTCATTTATTTAATATCATCTATATTTGTGTATATATGTTGGTATGAAATGGAAAATTAATTTATACGATTTATAGATGTGAAGTGGCATAAAATAAATTAATTATAATAAATTATATACCAAATAGGACATGAACGTCCCTATTGAGGAAATGAAGAGTCCCTGACATATTGCCTCGAGGGGTCAACAATTGTTTACTAAATTCTCTATATTTGTCTCTCATGCATATCGTATAAAATTGATTAACAATTTTGGAAACAAATTAAAATCAAAATGTAAAGATGAATTTTTATTAATACAGAAGATTCCTGATTATTTGAACACTTCATAGATTAGGTAGATCGGACATTCAAAAATAATTTACTATATACAAATGATATCTACGTTTGTACGAAAGACATTTTTTATTTGCTTCTAATTCTAAGCCTATGCTTGGTTATGTAACTTAAATGGCATATATGTTTGTCATCTCCGCATTCAATTATAGCACTGATTTGCTTGTATACATTAAACAACCAATGATTTTGCAAGGATAGTCGTTTCCAAAAACTTTTTAATTAGGCCAAATTTTAACATTCAACATTATTAACAATACAGTTACTGACAGATGACAAGACGTAATTGTGTCGCTTTTGAGAAGTGGTATTTCTGCGAAAATTTTTGACTAAGCATCAGACCCTTGCCCTTTATTGAAGGATGTACAGGTATGTACTTCTTTTAGTTTGCTGTCAGAGTTTTTGATCCAGAAGTTTTAGTTGAGCAGGTAATTTCGTCTTGATAATTGGTAATTTTAGCGAAGAAATCAAGTTTGGGTTGATATATTTGATAGTGATGAAGGTCTATCAGCAAACTGATAACAGACGCCTGTATACCTTCGCCTTTGTCTAACTTGAGAAGTTCCTGGGGAGGTCATTAAGTGAAATAAGGGCCAGTTGAACAATCATGGTTTAGGAAATTTTACTCGCCAATTCCGGCGGATTAACTGATTTTTTCGAACCTCAGTTAATCCGCTGAAATCGGCGCATTAAATTTCCTGAACCACGGGTTAAACATTGAACCACATTTGTACAACTGGCTTTAAGGTAAAGCTTCGAAGAGCGCCGCCGCCATTCGTGCGTCTTTAAAAAGCTCCTGAAAGTCAGTTTCACTTCGTTGTTCGTACTCCTGTTCAAATAATCAAGAGTTTACTGTTTTCTGTGCATTATTTCCATATAACATGCCTACTTAACAACATTTCAATTCTATAAAATGACGCTAGGCAATGCTGAATGATGTAGTTAAAATTAGACCCATATACCTAGATATGACTAAATTAATATGGAAATTCAATCAATTTAAATGGCATCCCATTTATTCGACTGCTTCAAGGATTGTTTAATATAACTACAACTGTAGTTCGACTTGGTATAATTTTGTAGACATAATTGAGCGATGGAATTGCTATTTATGCACCGCCCAACATGTTATAACTGTATACGTACCATGGAATTATAATTAAGTGAAGTTTGCAAACTCAATTAAGTTTAAAAGCAATAATAATATCTGATAATAAGGATTTGACTATGCATTTAGATTGTGATAATGTGTATACCTATTTGGTTTGTTTTTCGATTAGATCTTGTGTAGGTACTGTTTAATTAGCTTAGAGGTGTATTTTTTTCTACTTTTTTATTTGTATAGTGTGTGTATGTCCTTGGGCATACCTATTGATACAGTCGTCCTGTCAACACCTCTTTGAACTATACAGAAACAAAAAAAAAAACACAAAAAAAAAAAGTCCTTTCCAGACTCGTGTGTGTATTTGATGTGTGCCACCACCAATCCAATTATTTATTTTGCCATTTTACCCAACATGTGCACTGAATAAGTTAATGAATTAGGTTAATTTGGCTTAATGTACGATTACACTGAGCGGATTAAAATTGATACCACTCCCTTTGACAGTATAACGCACCGCCTTCTCCACCAAAGTCATTGCATTCAGGACATCAGCATTATACCAACATTGCTATGCTGCTTTCCCAATAATTTCTCGCTCGCGCGACAAGATAAGTAAATAATTGAACAAAATAGGAACCGTACTATGACCATGGTACTGATACTCACACACGCAGGCACAAAAAAAAAAAACACAAAATGTATATCTTTTTTTGTTCAATTTTCATTAATTTGTCGAATGGCTTGTGGAAAAATGTGATCGCATGTGTAATCTGAAGCGACAGGATGTTTTTTTTTTTCATATTTGTTAATTTTTCTACTTTATTCAGTATAGGTACCTATAACCTACATCAGTGTCAGAAGTATGTGGCCACAGAGATAGCCTTTTTTTTATTGTTGATACATTTTTTGCACGTTTTTGGCTTTAGCAACAACACCAACAAAAAAATTGTAATGTACACAAAATTAATAATCTCTTCAATTGCACTCTCTCTCAATGTGTCCAGCGGGACATGTAATTACTATTATTATTATTACAGAATACAATTTCTGTGCACGTTTAATATCGGCACGTAACGACCGAACGGAACCGAACCCCAAAACAAGGACTATATGCCATCAGCACGCATCAGCCCATAAGGCTTAAAAATTGTTTGTTTTTGTGATGTGTTGTGTTTTGTTGATGAATTGGCGTGTATGTACATATATGTGACGATTGTTATTTGTTTTGCTTCAAAAAATTAACATACTTCACTGAGAAAAACGAAAAAAAAAAAACATCATGAGAGGACATTTTTTTGAATGTTCATGTTTTTTTTTTCTTACTTGCAAAATAAATAAATTCGATGTGAAATGAGAGAAGCAATCAGAGTTAAAACACATCAGGCAGTGAAATACAATATTTAAGCCAAAACATAAATTTCCGATGCGTTTTTGTTGCCTTCGTCCGGCCAGATAGGTTGTAGCACAACATACATAGCTAGGATATGGTCACAAAAGGACAATGAGAGCGTCCGCAGCAATATAGACCTATAACTTTGTGGTACAAATTATTATACATGTTGCATGCGTCCTTTATGTTCCGTTTGTCTGATGGGATTTTGTTTTCGTCGAGCTATCGCAGACAACAGATTTGTTTTTCATTCTTGTTTACACTGAGACTGAAGCACCTGTCATATAAATTGTTAAATGGCTATATACCTACCACCCTGCAGATCGAGGCTTTAGCATGGACAGCAGTTAGGGTCAGTATGAAAAGCTTAAAACTACACATGTATACTTGCTTGTGAAAATATGTTTAAAATTTTACGTTTAAGCTCTGGAAAATTTAAGCGCAGACATTGGTTTTGGGGAAAGATTTATTCCTAGAAGTCAAACAACATCTTTGATATTTTTTTTGCATCAGAATGCAATTACAGGATCATCCTACATACTTACAGGATCCTACGTACCTACATACAGTTTCAAACATTTTCTACATATCTAGCCACCTATCCCAATCATAAGCCGATATCACCCCGTTAGTTATACCATGCCACTTTCACCTAAAAATAATAAACAAAAAACGGCTACTGCCTCTTGCGAGGAAGTAACAATTCCTCCAAGAGTAAACTCTTGTCATGAATACGTTTCTTTCACCTTACCGTTTTGATTCGGCAAAAACTTAAGGTGCCCGCTGTTCCTGCCAATAATATGCACACAAAAGTGGTTGAGAGTTGTAAGTCACTTGGCCCTAGTTTTATACGAGCTGTCGCCCCGCAATAAAATACTACTCTGGTTGTTTAACCATTAATTCTTCGATTAGCCAGTTCCAATGTATGTACAGCTCGTTCAGATTAATACTGGAAGCGATACCAAGTCGAAATATTTCGATGAAATCGAACACTTTCTCGTTATTGGTGTGGGTTAAACTAATTCTTGTTTTGGTCTAGTATTGGCCTGGGTAGACATTCAAAGTTCAATTTCGAAGCCCCAAAATTTCTGCATGCGTTTACATTTTTTGCTACGGCTGGCATTCAGAATGGTACAAGTAAATCCTACGTAAATCCAAAAGTGGTTTTATGGTTCTCATAGCATAGAACAGTCGAATTTTTTCGAATCTGATCGGGTGGCGGTGGTGCACTAACTCCAAAAAGCAATCGATGTCGTCGGAGAACTATATATGTACCTAGGCAAAGAAAATAGTGATAAGTTTGGTTTTGGGAGTTCCAAAAACATCCAAGCTCATTTTTTCATGACTTTAAACCGTACTATGACTGTTTATTAGTTGAGAGTCAAAAGTACTCCCATACGTATTTGTTTTTATTGTTCGTCTTAAGCCTCATTTTCATCGTCAATGCAGTTTTATGAACATTAATAATAATAATAATATGATTAGTAGATAGTAATAGGTGCGAAACGCCAATTTTTTTGGACTTAATGTCGCTAAAAGCTGGGACCGAATATCCGCATCAGTCAGTGGGCCATATGTTACTGAACTATTTTACATTGGTATTACTGTTCCATTTAGAATACATTGTAAACATGTAACGGATTTAGTTGTCTTTACTAAACACGAAGCGATGTCAGGCTCTCTCATAATTATATCACGACCACAGGATTCCATGATATCAAATATGGGATGTTTAATAAATTGTCCAGCAAACAAGGTACGGCTCGGCATGCTTGTTAACTCCATTGACCAGCTCGTCGGTGGGGTGGGTACTTGCACCCGCCGCTGGACTACCGCGCAGTTCATGCCGAAGCAACAAAAGTATTTAACAAATTCCACATTATAACACAGAAGTGAATAAAATTTTCCCTTTTAAATTCATGTTATACGGGGCCCTGGATGTAATTTTGGGTCCCTGAGTGTATCCCTCCCCCTGTTCCTTCAACTTCATGAAGAAATTCCTTGGTCATTGAGCCACTCGTTTTAATTCCTCAATAACCCCTAGCTTAAAGATAAATAAATTCCTAAGAACTACTTATCTTCGCATCGACGTTTAACACCATCACTGATTTCCCTTGCCTTCGCACTTTAAATACCAATCACTCCATGACTCAAACTTGAATCAGATCCACAAAACTGTTATATAGTATAAATTCATTGTTTTATTACGTCAAAAATTCAAAATATAAAATTCAATCTCTGCTCATCTTCATTCTTATAAATGTAAAGCAATAATAAATATTAAGCATATGCGTTTAAAAGGGGGATGATTTTAAGTATCTTTAAATTTATAATTATTTAAGCACAAAAATTAAATAAAAAGTAATATAACCGTGCAACATGATCTTGAGTTGGAGTGAAAAGAACAATAATAACTCAAATTTAAGTGGTATACTAGCCGCGCGAAGAGCTTTTAGAAAGCAATGTCTCTCACAAAAGAAAGCCTTTTATTTTTTTTTTTTTTTTTTTTTTTTTTTTGTTATTCTCACTCACGCTCAATAATAATTCATCTTATGCACTCAATAAAAGCAAAAATTGAGATTAAATGGACCACATCACATCCACAGATTAACTTTCTTGAGTTTCATCTGTCATCGTTCAATTTGTCAATAAGGTTATAAAAAAAATGACTTACCGGCTTATCCAAAGATGCTGTGCACAGTAGCTTTGTTGTTGCCTGGGCGCTGTTCTTTCACGCAGCTAAATGATGATTGAAAAAAAACACAAAACAAAATCTCTTGCCAAGTTGAACGATAGTTGATGCAGAAGAGTATGATTAGATGATATGATTAAAGTTTTTTTTTTTTTTTTTTTAAATTATTTAATTGATGAGAGATTTGTGTTGTTTTTTTTTTTTTTTGTAAGTTGTTATAAATATTTTGTATGCAGGATTTTATGATGTCTGTTGCAGATTGTTGATGGAGGGATGGCGTGAAATTGATATTTCTCCCTGTGGTGACGATGATGGGTTTCGATATTGTGGTTGATCGAACCACGATCATTAGAGAATTAGTTGGTGACGGTTCGAGTTGGGGTAGTGTCTTCTACCAAATCTGGACTATAGGTTGATGCGTCTTATTATGCCGAACAGGTTAACTAGCTGATAAATAGTAGGGCAAATTGATACTATTCTCCTTAAATGCTGATCGCAGTGGGTGAAGGCTTCAATCAAATCTATATGTATATATGTATATAGAATTTAACTGGGTGCTGACTGCAGCAATATGTAATTGAAATTGTTCTAATCCGAGAGTGAGCTCGATCGAATCAGTGATTGGTAAATTGGGTTTGCTTGCACGTGGTTGATCGTTGATCTTGGAAGCTTGGTTAATCGTGGCGCAGAGATCTCTGCAACCACGATTGTTGGTTTAAGAGTTTTGGAGGCTTTAAAGGCACGAATGTCTCGCTCTCAAAAAAAAAGGATTCCTAGGGTTGGAATGAAGAACATTTAAATTAATGAAAAATGGACACTTAAGGTAGCTTCATTTTAAACTCACCACCGTGTGATGTAGCACATGTGCCAGGCCACGATCACTTATTAGTTTTTACACTTTCCTCGGGCTCTATGGTTAGATAACAAGGCAATCAAAGAATCAGTTAAGCACGTGAGTCTGATTTTAATTCGCTGTGAAAGTACACGGAATATGTAATTGATCAAGCTGAATTTCTTGAGTTTGGTTTATAGAAATTACCTTAGCTTGGATTTATTCGAGGCGTATGTATAAAATTGCTAATCTTTTCCTTATTCGAAATTTCTACTTTTTTTTTTTCACGGATTGGGATGAAAACAAATAACGTCTCGTTTGTAAATTTTCATGAAAGAAAAATTACTTTTGCCATTCGACTTTGGACTTGTTCTACTTTTGTGACTAGCCTCCACGAGGGTTAGAAATAAAAAAGAAAGTTTTACGGAAATGAAATCTCCTTCTCGCACTGAACCTCTGGGTAAGATCGAAATCAGTTCAGTGTAGACTAGTGTTGGCAAGTTCGAATTTTCGCACATTTGCTATGAGGGAAACATTATCGTTCAGGTGAGACAGAGTATGGAATTTTGGACGTATTCAACGCTCAACAAAAAGTTATGAAAACGATAGGTAAAGGGTTGGTGTTTAAAGACGGCCCACACACAACATTTAAATTTTTGTTCAGCCAGGGCACAAATTCAAATGGAATAGGCCGTACAATGTCTATGTTTATATATAAGGTATACAAAATACAAAAATATTATAGTCAAATGCTATGATTATGTTCTTATATCTTTGGCATGTATTATTCCTAAGTTGTTTCCACGCAAATCTTCAAGCTCGTATAGATTGTTGCTTACTATTTTCTTAATTTTAGCTTGGACAAATTTTGGGCATAGCTTTGCATTTCGTTTCTTTGCTTTATCACTCAATATGAAATTTCGCTTAAGAACAACTTGTCCAGGAGTAAATTTGCGTGCTTTGCTTCGCGTATTATATGTCTTTTCATAAACTTTATGCGCCTGAGCTAAAGAATCCTTAACTCGGCTATGAATCATGTTCATTTTTATGGCTTTTGGTAAAAGGTCGAATTCCGAGTTGTTAAGACCGTTGAGCTTTTTTAGCAGTGTATAATCAGAACCGTGTTGAAGTTTACATTGACCAAATAGCGCTTCATGTGGCGACATGCCTATGGCCGAATGAACACTTGACCTCAAAGCACTTAAGATTGAAATAAGGTTTTTATCCCAATTCGATTGATCAGAATTGACATAGGATCTTATAGCCGCCAAAATTGACCGATTGGCGCGCTCACTTGCATTCGCCTGTGGCGAATACGAAGCCGTTCTTACATGTTTTGTTCCATAGGAATCAATAAACTTGGAAAATTCTCTTCCAATAAATTGTTTCCCATTATCGGAAAGGAGTGACTCAGGTACTCCATAAATCGAAAAGACGTGTTCTTCCAAAAATTGAATGGCTGCATCAGCAGTCGCCTTTCTTATTGCTTTTGCAAGAATGAATTTCGTGAGTTGGTCAAGGCAAACTATAATATATGCATTTCCGGTTTTTGATCTCGGATATGGACCGAGAAAGTCAACGAAAACATGTTGGAATGGCCTTTCTACAATAAACGATTGTCCCATCGGTGGCCTTAGGACGGAGTTTGGGGCTTTGCACGATTTACAAACGATGCATTCTCCGATGAACGATTTTACTTCAGCCGCCATATTAGGCCAGTAAAATCGCTCTCGGAGACGATACAACGTTTTGGTGACTCCACCATGCGAAGCTCGAGGTGGGTCATGTGCCAGTCGGATCAAGCTTTTGGTCAGCGCGGCAGGAATCCACAGTTTCCACACACAGTCATCTTCCCTAGGATCCCCTGTGCAGTGTCTGACCTTCTTGTATACAAAACCTTCTGAAACTTGAAGATCAGGCAGCTGGGTTTTGTTTTTCTCTATAGTTTCGATCAACCCCATGTACTCATCCGACTTAAACGACGGATCCGCAAGGTTGACCAGAAGAACATCGGAAGGGCTCAAGACACTCTTGTCACCAGCTGCAATTTCATCTGCCGCGTACACTCGGGAGAGTGCATCTGGTGCTACATTTTGAGAGCCCTTTCGATGCTCTATAACAAAAGAGTATTTTTGGAGTCGCAAACTCCACCGCGCTAATCGTCCACTTAAATCCTTTTGGCTCATGAGCCACCTGAGACTCGAATGGTCGGTCACTATTGTAAAATCGTGCCCCTCAACGTAGGGACGGAACTTTTCAACTCCTAACACCGCAGCTAAACACTCAAGCTCCGTAACACTATAGTTACGTTGTGCCTGGTTTAATTTGTAGGAATAATAGTAAATAGGTTTTTCTGCGCCGTCGTCGTCAAGTTGACTTAAGACACAACCCACGCCTGTTGACGAAGCATCACACAAGATGAGAAATGGTTTTTTGAAATCCGGATTGACCAATACTGGAGCGGTTGTCAATGCCTGTTTCAACTCTTCAAAAGCCTTAAGAGCTTCAGTGGTAAAAACGAAGGTTTTTCTTTTCTTAAGTGTGTCCGTTATGGGGGAAGCGAGGGAGGAATAACTCGGAACAAAACGCCTGTACCAGCCAGATAGGCCCAAAAACCTACGAACTTGTCGAGGGGTCTTTGGCACTGGAAAGTCTCGAATGGCAGACACTTTGTCTGGGTCAGTCTTAATACATCCTCCTCCTACGATAAATCCTAAGTATCGAAGCTCTTTGAAGCAAAACCTTGATTTATCAAGGTTGATTGTCAATCCAGCTTTTCGTAAAAGTAAAGCTAGAGAACGAAGTATCTTTGTATGTTCCTCAAACGTTTGTGACACAATCAGCAGATCATCTAAATAAACAAATACGTTTTGTTTCAATTCATTAGGAACCACTTTGTCCATTAGTCTGCATAAACGTTGGGCCGCATTGCAGAGGCCAAAGGGCATGACCTTGAAGTGATATAAGGGTCTACCGGGCACACTAAATGCTGTCTTTTCCCGTGCCGATTCCGCTAGAGGAATCTGCCAGAATGCGTCTTTCAGGTCAACACTACTGATGAAATGTGTTTCTGATTGACGACTGAGCAGATTCTCTACATGAGGAAAAGGATAGGCGTCATTTTTCGTCGCCTTATTCAGCTTCCTGGAGTCGAGGCACAAGCGGTTTTTCCCTGGCTTGCGAACCAGGACCACCGGAGAACTCCAGGCGCTTTCACTCTCTTCTATGACATCCATTGCTATCATCCTATCCAACTCCTCATACATCATTTTCTGTATGGCCGGAGACACGGGATAGCTTCGCTGTTTAATGGGCTCGGTGTCTCCTGTGTTTATTGTGTGTTCTTCTAACGTTGTCCGCCCAAGTCCTTCTTTGGCATAGGACGGAAACAAACGTATAACATCTTCAATTTCTTTAGACTGATCAGCTGAGAGTTCATGCGCGTTTGAGTCACAACTTCGGAGCGAAGCAGGACAAATTTCGGAAATAATCTGAGGAGCAATCCCAAATTGTCTCCAAAAATTGATCCCAAGATACAGTTTTTGCTCAAGGGAAGGAACTAGATATATTTTAATTTCCTTGGTCATGTTCTTGTAGGTAACTTTGGTGGTTATTTCGCCTATTATCTGTTGGGGTTGGCCACTAGCGGTCTTCACATTTGAATTGAAATTTTTATACGACAATCCTAAGTTTTGCAACATTTTCAAGCAACCAGATCCTAAACAGCTGATGCTTGCACCGCTATCCAAAAGACCATTCATTGTTTTTCCAAAGATGGATATGGTCGCATACGGCCTAGGATCTTCGGTGTTGCAGAGTGTTGTAGCACAAATTTCGCGATGGATAATTCTCTTGTTTTTAAAACGGTTTCTTAGTTTTTGAATATGTGAAGGAACTTGGTTAAAGATTCTTTCGCGAACTTTGTAATAATTTTGTAATCGATTGTGAAGCGGAACAGTCTTATCGATAGCCAAAGGTGGTTTGTTACATTCAATTCTTTCTCGTTTTAAAATTTGCAATTGGTTTGTCTCATTTATGGTTCTAGCAGGGTTGGAAAATTCAGTAATTTTTATCGCGTCAGGTATTTTAGTCAGATCAGGTTGTTCGGATGAATCAGGTAATTTTATAAAATCTTTTGAAAAATCATGAGATAGAGTATAGTCTGAGTGAAACACATCAGGACATTTTAAACTTACATCTTGTCCGGGTTGTCTTTTGGATGACAAGCCTCCCCGGTAGTCGGATTGCCACGTTTTCGGTTTCCCGAACATTTGGGACAATTGGGTGTCGTTGTTTTCTCCATCCCACACCTGTAGCAAAATAAATTTCGCTGAGGGCTAGGGCATTGGACAAACGAATGCCCTTTTATCTTACAGTTCCAGCAAGTATAATTAGATTGATTATGCGAAGCACTCAATGCATTAACATCCATAAACTCTTCATCTTGCAAAGAGTCTTCCCTCAGTTCACTGATCTGCTTTTTAAAATTGCTTTGTTGTGATGGTTTAGCTCGAAAATTTTCATTTTGAGTTTGTGCATGTTTCTCAATTGACCTACAAACATACACCATTTCCGCTAAGCTTTGAGTTTGAAACGTTATAAGAAGCTCACCGGTTCTTCTTTTCACATTCTGTTTTATTAAGTCTATCAATTCTCTTCGTGATTTAGGATTTCGAAGTCGAGCATTCATTACTAGAATGGCATTATAAAAATCGTCGAAACTTTCATTTGGACCTTGTCGGCGGTCAAACATTTTCCGAGAAAGTTCCGAGTCCGTCTCAATACTTCGGTACTGTTCACAAAGAGCAAATTCTAAGGTTTGCCAATTCGCATTAGGGTTTGTCTTGAGAAAAGTCCAGAACCAGCTTTCGACGGTTCCGGTTACAAATAGATGGAAGTGAAGAAACAAGTCTTCACAAGTAACGTTATAGCAGGTTTTGAGTCTATTCAACCGACAAAGAAAGTCGTCGACGGTCATTCGAACGTTGTCGAATTTTAAGCCCCATTTATAAAATGCAACTGCTCGAGTGGAGCTGTTCTGAGATGTGTTTCGACTTGAGTTGGGACTTGGACCATTTAAATCCAGCGCATTCATTTGACTCAAGAAGTTTTGAGCATTTTCACTGGGATGAAAAGGTTCGGTATTGTCAACCGGTCTTATAACTGGATGAGCAGTACTGTGGTCTTCAGGACGAGTTATACCATTATGTAAGGAATCATTAGCAATTGGTGGAGTTGTTGCTCTTAAGGTATCGCGAATAGTGTCTATAACTTCTTTCCGAATTTTTGCCCTCTCCTTTTCATACTCTGCCTTCCTAACACGCAGATCTTCTGCCCTACTTAACCCAACTGTAGCAGTTACAACATTCGATATGTATCGTTCTAAACTAACGTTCAAGGAATGAGCTGGAGGCTGTTCATCTTCATGCTCACTTTGAAGGTTATCTAAAGGCCCTTCGACATGCTGTTCGTCACCTTCGGTTCCGTCATTTGTTTCTGCAACCATATGTGAACCTCCTGCACCTGCAGTTTGGCTACGAGTGGCAGCTTTGGAGCTTTTCTCTTTGGATTTATCTCTTTTTGGTGCCATTTGGCAAATAGAGCAAATAAAATAGTTTTGGAGTAAAGTATTATACTAAGCGTATACCAGCGAAAACAAATGTAATTGAATTATAAAAAAAATTAAAATAGGTTTACTTTGTATTAAGACGTCAAAGGTTAATACCTTGTCGGGATCATAATCAGTGTTAATTATAAGCAAAAGAATAATGTTTCAGAAAACAATGCAAAAAAAAAAAAGAATTCTAAAAAGTCTTTCAACAAAAAGGTAATCGAAATTAAAAAGAAAAATATCAAAATCATGTGTGCTTAGGAAGTTTACCAGTGATGTGTGTAAACGACGACATAAAAATTAAAAAGGAAAAATCTATTCACCTCATAGTAATTGAAATAATATTATTTATTTACTTTTTTTATTTTTAAGAATTGTTTTTAAGTTTTTATAACGCAACTTAGAACATGATAGCATGTACCTTTTATTCTTTGGTCGTTTAACTTTGAAACGGTTCTTAAATTTGAAAGGTTTAAGTTTAAATGCTATAACTTGTTAAATAGTAAAAATAAAAAGGAATATAAATGGGACATGTTTTTCTAGCTCACAAAAATTTTGTAAATGACGGTTAAAAGAACACGTAAACGCATCAGCCGAAGAAAAGTTTCTCGGAACTGTTATCTCCCGGTCGTCTTTGTAATCTGTTAACGAAAAGCCAGAACATATGTTTTCTTTAATCTATTATAATCAATGCACCAGACGGAGGCGTTGTAACTGGTAGGTACATTAAATCTCCCGGTCATTGACGTTAGTAAATTAAAGTATGATTAAAAAAAGGAAATACTAATAGGCAAGCGCTTCACGAAGCAAAGTCAAGAGACTGAAAGCTTGGGACGCTACTTTAAGTATTTGTAAACACAGAAAAACTGAATAAGTTAAGGCATAACAAAATTTTACTTTGTGTGCTAGAATAAAAAGTTTATAGATGAAACAAAACTTTTTAATAAGAATTCGAAGCCCCATACATTGGGCGCCACCTGTGTAACGGATTTAGTTGTCTTTACTAAACACGAAGCGATGTCAGGCTCTCTCATAATTATATCACGACCACAGGATTCCATGATATCAAATATGGGATGTTTAATAAATTGTCCAGCAAACAAGGTACGGCTCGGCATGCTTGTTAACTCCATTGACCAGCTCGTCGGTGGGGTGGGTACTTGCACCCGCCGCTGGACTACCGCGCAGTTCATGCCGAAGCAACAAAAGTATTTAACAAATTCCACATTATAACACAGAAGTGAATAAAATTTTCCCTTTTAAATTCATGTTATACGGGGCCCTGGATGTAATTTTGGGTCCCTGAGTGTATCCCTCCCCCTGTTCCTTCAACTTCATGAAGAAATTCCTTGGTCATTGAGCCACTCGTTTTAATTCCTCAATAACCCCTAGCTTAAAGATAAATAAATTCCTAAGAACTACTTATCTTCGCATCGACGTTTAACACCATCACTGATTTCCCTTGCCTTCGCACTTTAAATACCAATCACTCCATGACTCAAACTTGAATCAGATCCACAAAACTGTTATATAGTATAAATTCATTGTTTTATTACGTCAAAAATTCAAAATATAAAATTCAATCTCTGCTCATCTTCATTCTTATAAATGTAAAGCAATAATAAATATTAAGCATATGCGTTTAAAAGGGGGATGATTTTAAGTATCTTTAAATTTATAATTATTTAAGCACAAAAATTAAATAAAAAGTAATATAACCGTGCAACATGATCTTGAGTTGGAGTGAAAAGAACAATAATAACTCAAATTTAAGTGGTATACTAGCCGCGCGAAGAGCTTTTAGAAAGCAATGTCTCTCACAAAAGAAAGCCTTTTATTTTTTTTTTTTTTTTTTTTTTTTTTTTGTTATTCTCACTCACGCTCAATAATAATTCATCTTATGCACTCAATAAAAGCAAAAATTGAGATTAAATGGACCACATCACATCCACAGATTAACTTTCTTGAGTTTCATCTGTCATCGTTCAATTTGTCAATAAGGTTATAAAAAAAATGACTTACCGGCTTATCCAAAGATGCTGTGCACAGTAGCTTTGTTGTTGCCTGGGCGCTGTTCTTTCACGCAGCTAAATGATGATTGAAAAAAAACACAAAACAAAATCTCTTGCCAAGTTGAACGATAGTTGATGCAGAAGAGTATGATTAGATGATATGATTAAAGTTTTTTTTTTTTTTTTTTTAAATTATTTAATTGATGAGAGATTTGTGTTGTTTTTTTTTTTTTTTGTAAGTTGTTATAAATATTTTGTATGCAGGATTTTATGATGTCTGTTGCAGATTGTTGATGGAGGGATGGCGTGAAATTGATATTTCTCCCTGTGGTGACGATGATGGGTTTCGATATTGTGGTTGATCGAACCACGATCATTAGAGAATTAGTTGGTGACGGTTCGAGTTGGGGTAGTGTCTTCTACCAAATCTGGACTATAGGTTGATGCGTCTTATTATGCCGAACAGGTTAACTAGCTGATAAATAGTAGGGCAAATTGATACTATTCTCCTTAAATGCTGATCGCAGTGGGTGAAGGCTTCAATCAAATCTATATGTATATATGTATATAGAATTTAACTGGGTGCTGACTGCAGCAATATGTAATTGAAATTGTTCTAATCCGAGAGTGAGCTCGATCGAATCAGTGATTGGTAAATTGGGTTTGCTTGCACGTGGTTGATCGTTGATCTTGGAAGCTTGGTTAATCGTGGCGCAGAGATCTCTGCAACCACGATTGTTGGTTTAAGAGTTTTGGAGGCTTTAAAGGCACGAATGTCTCGCTCTCAAAAAAAAAGGATTCCTAGGGTTGGAATGAAGAACATTTAAATTAATGAAAAATGGACACTTAAGGTAGCTTCATTTTAAACTCACCACCGTGTGATGTAGCACATGTGCCAGGCCACGATCACTTATTAGTTTTTACACTTTCCTCGGGCTCTATGGTTAGATAACAAGGCAATCAAAGAATCAGTTAAGCACGTGAGTCTGATTTTAATTCGCTGTGAAAGTACACGGAATATGTAATTGATCAAGCTGAATTTCTTGAGTTTGGTTTATAGAAATTACCTTAGCTTGGATTTATTCGAGGCGTATGTATAAAATTGCTAATCTTTTCCTTATTCGAAATTTCTACTTTTTTTTTTTTCACGGATTGGGATGAAAACAAATAACGTCTCGTTTGTAAATTTTCATGAAAGAAAAATTACTTTTGCCATTCGACTTTGGACTTGTTCTACTTTTGTGACTAGCCTCCACGAGGGTTAGAAATAAAAAAGAAAGTTTTACGGAAATGAAATCTCCTTCTCGCACTGAACCTCTGGGTAAGATCGAAATCAGTTCAGTGTAGACTAGTGTTGGCAAGTTCGAATTTTCGCACATTTGCTATGAGGGAAACATTATCGTTCAGGTGAGACAGAGTATGGAATTTTGGACGTATTCAACGCTCAACAAAAAGTTATGAAAACGATAGGTAAAGGGTTGGTGTTTAAAGACGGCCCACACAAACAGCAGTGCCAAATGAAATAATTCAGTGACCTAAAGAGCTCACTGATGTGAGAATTTGGCCCTTGTTTTGAATCAATGATTCAACAAGATCAATTAAATAGTGCAAAGTCTTCTAGATAAGTACTTGGCTGATTTATTTCAGTAGTATATACAATTTGTATTATAAAAACATCTTCATATGGTAACAAGGACATTCCCCTGGAAAAAAAAAAACTTCCAGCTTTAATGACTAGGAATTCTTATCTTGTTGTATATAGTTCAGACTAGATATTGGGCATGAAATGTATGTAAAATGAACTGTACTTAAATAATGAGTCCAAGTGAGATCGCCGTGACGAAACACCAATTTTTGTGGATGAAAGGCCGTCCACGTCCTTTTACTTGCGGTGTCTTTATCTATTTCCTGCATTAAAATTGAAATCTTCGTTATTACTTTGTTAAAGTTCTCATAAAACTTGGAACAGAGATTTTGACCTTTTCTTACTTCTCCAAATGCAATCGTAAAATTATGTTCATTCTGCTACCAACCTCTTATAGTAGACAAGCTATAATGACACAAATGACAGATGCTCTTTAGTCTACATCTCGTATATACAATTATTCCTTACAATACTAGACAAATTTATTATTCCTTGACATTATCTGAGTCTTACTTTGCAACTAATTGACTCCCTATACTAACCTCATATACCAAAAAAAAAGCATAAAACACTTCAAGAAAAAAAACTATCCTTTTTTCCATCCATCCAGGACATCAATTATATTTTGAACAAATTTACAAACTTTCTCGAGCTGTCTAACAAAGTTAACTATATTCGAACTCACTTAGCTATAACCCTTTTCACATCCATTTTGTGTCATAAATCATTGTTTACACAATAATTAAAACTTACCCTTTTCCACCTTACACCTTTAATTTTATACACAAGTTAAGTGAGTTCATCAAAAATATATAGGTAGACCACAAAATTCAATTACACAAAATTAAAACAAAGCAGCAAGCTTCGAAGCTCTCTTCTGAACATCCCCCATCTCAAAGGACACAGGATGCAAAAACCTGTATCGTGTTTGTCTATCTGGTTTCATTTTGGTTGTGTTTTGGTTTTAGGGTGAGAAATGAGCCGATTTTCCATCTGCACTAATTCATTTATTTCTCTCATAGTTATAGGTATACCATATCCTTGATGGCTGAATTCCCCAAAAAGTATCCCAACGATTTCATAGAAAAAAAATACAAAAAAAAAAAAAAGCTAAAACAGAAAACACAACTCATCATCATCGGCCTGAGGGATTTGAGTTTGACATTTTTTTGGTTTTTAACTTGTACTTTGCTGCCCCTGAAGTACTATACTGCTGTATTGTAAAAGCTAAGTCACCTCTTGGGGTATCGTCGAAGGTTGATGGTTGGTTTTTTGAAGTCAAAATGTATTGCTATATTTTTTTTTTATACTTTTTTTTATACTTTTTCTGTTTTTGAAAAATTTCTCTTTGACTGGTCGTGCAATTTTTCATATATCTACTTACATACAAATATATATGAAATATTCAGGCATTTTTTGGTTTATGTGTTTCCTTTATTTTTTTGGCAAGCAAAAATGAATGCTTCTACACGAGTACTATAACACCAAAAATGTCAATTTTGTTCCTAAGGACGTTTGTATTTATTTTTTTTTTACTTAGTTCCCTGTTTTAATAAATGACCTTCGTGAAAAATCATTTTGGTTTTTCAACCATTTGTTTAGGCATTTATTTGATTGCCTGCCACCATCACTGTTCAACCCCCTTCGAAAACTTGTACTTTATACAAAAAACAAGAATAATGGTTATTCATAAAACCAGATTTGTTTCTGGATTTTTTTTTTTTTTTGTTGAAGCTTATACTCGAGATTTTATCGAACTATTGCTCTCAAGCTCTGTTTTGATCCATATTTAAAAAAAAAATTAATCTGAAAAGGGAAAATGATTTATGACTACCAATGACCGAAATTGATCAAAAAAATTTGTTGTTGATGGTTTTTTGCTGTGGTATATATAGGTATGCTCTACATTTGACATATTATGCATCTATATTGGTTCAGTTGGGAAATATGACTAATATTTTCTCGATTTTCATTTGATAGTAATATTTGCACAAGGATATTTATTTTTAGAAAAATTGGAATTCATAACAAACAAAAAAAAAATAAAAGTTTCAAACTCTGTGTGAATTAAAACAACGATAAAGTGATGACGAAAAAAAAATTCCATCTGTGTTTACCATTTTTAATATAAAAGAGAGAGTAGTTAAGGATTTGAGTAACAGAAAAGCAAATAAAAAACTTGTTAAAATAAACAAATAATGGTACGTACTTACATTGAAATATAATATTTATACAATTATATAAATATAATACAGGGTGTTCGGTATAAGGTGCAACAAAAAGTATACAGCGAGTAGGTTGGGTTAAGACAAGAAAAAAATCGTATGGGATTTTTTTCTTCCCGTTTAGGCGGAAGGGGCAATTTTCTAAAAAATAGCCTTTAAATAGAAAAAAAATTATTAAAAAATTACGGTAGCACCTACAATGTGATGTTATACCTTTTTTTTAAAGCCAGAAGCTCTTTCCTTTATTTTCTTTTTAATTCAATTTATTTAAAAGAATAGTTTTTGGAAAATTAATTCTCAAACTCAAAATTTTGAAAAAATAATGAAAAAATTGTGTTTAAACTAATATTTTTCAAACACTAAAAACCGGATGCCTAAATGTTGTTTAGTTTTTGAGAAAATTAAAAATAACGATATCTACTTTACTACTTAATTAGTATAGAATCAGACTCTTTGAAACAACAAAATAACCGCCGGAAGTAAAATTCAAGGAAAACTTATTTTAGTTATTTTCAATTTTCTAAAAAACTGGAAAACATTTTGACATCTGGTTTGAAGTGTTTGGCTGCAAATTGATGGCAGCATTGAATATTAAACACGAAAATATAATAAATATATCATAAAATTTTGAAAAAAATTGTTTGATTTTTTTTTGCAAAAATTTTTGTTTGAAGATTTATTTTTGAAAAACTGTTCACTAAAATAACTTATTTTAAAAATAAAATAAAAAAAAAGAGCTTTATGGCTTTACAAAAAGGTATAACATGCCATTGTTGTAGTGACCGTTGTTTTTTTGTAATTGTTTTTCTGTCTTGTCATTTTTTTTTTTTAGAAAATTTCCCCTCCTGTTATTTTTAATTTTCTCAAAAACCAAAAAGAGTATTTTCTATTCTGTATTTGATTATAAATTTACAGTAGCTTCGAATATTAAAAACAAAACTGCTACTTAATTACGTAAAATTTTGAACAAAAATTGATTATATACAATTTTTTTCATTATTTTTCAAAATTTTGAGTTTGAAAATTAATTTTTAAAAAACTGTTATCTCTAGTAACTTGAGCTAAGAACAAAATAAGGAATGGATTTCTGGCTTTAAGAAAAAAGTATAACATGACATTGTAGGTGCTACCGTTGTTTTTTAATATTTTTTTTTTCTATTTCAAGTCGATTTTTTAAACGGGAGGAAATAGACCCCCCTCCCATCCGATTTTTTTTTGTCTTAAACCTAGCTTTTTGGTGCACCTTATACCGAACACCCTGTATAAAATAGGATAATCCAAAAAAAAACACCCAAGTTACATGTACTTGCATTTATATTTTGAGGGGTTTAGAATTGACAAAAAACATGGATGTTTAAAAAAGAAATGTGAAAGAACGTCATATTGCTAAAAAAAACCTGCCAGTTTTGAGTTAAAAAAAAAAGAAAGAAAAACTGAATTCCGTCTGATTTATTAAAAAAATATGATTTTATGGAAATTAAGTATCGTTAAGAGCCCTACACAACACAGTGCTTATTAAAGCCTGCGAACAAAGCAAGGACTCCACGAATTTTATGTTTCAGTCAGTATGACTCTTTTTCACTATAGGTAGCCACTCACGCTTTAGATTTATTTGCTTCTGCTTAGCTGTAAGCAGACCCCCTCCGGCCCTCCCACATTAATGTTCATAGGTATCGTATTTCGTATTTATATAGGATTTCAACAGCAAATTAAATGTTTTTTTTTTATCCAGAATCAAACTACATATTTTTTAAAAAATATCACCAAATCGAAGAGTAGAATAGGTACCTAGATTATCTAGAAAGAGAACCGACTTGTACTGAAAGACTATAACACAGATAATGCCAAATCCAAAAAATTATTAAAATTTAAGAATGCACGATGCACATACAATGACGTACGTGCTAATATTTTCTTTTATTTTATTTTTTTGTTAATGATATGGACATTTTTGAAAAATATTGTGAATTTTTGTTTGTTTGATTTTGAAGTTAATTTTTTTCTTCAGGTACATAAGTTAAAAAAAAATAATATTGACCATGTAAATAATTAATTTAAAAAAAATGTTTGGTTTTCTATTAGCACTTCAATTTTATAGAATGAAAAATTAACTTCTAAATTAAATTAAACAATGCATGCGAAGTTTTGTTCCTTTGTTGGCTTATTTATAGCGTTTTTGGCAAAAAAAAACTATTATATGTACAACATACATGATACAAAAAAATCTACAAAAGTCCAGATAACCTATTTATATTTATTCTCCTGTGTCCTCACCATATACATTTATGTCACTTTTACTCTACTTAATGCAACATAATCCCTACACGTTCAAAATGGCCTTATATAGGCTCCCCATTTGGAATAATGTCCTTTCCATTGTTCGCTGGTTTTGCACTCATGTTGTGGCGGTTTTTTGTTTTGATTCTTTTTTGAAACGATAATGGTCAGCACACACCATACATCATACCTAACCATACAACCACAGAATTTTAAACGCTCATGTATGAAACAAAAAAAAATTGCGTGCACAAAAGAAGTTGGTTTTCTATTCCACGAGGCAAATAATAATGAAAAAAAAAAAAACATTCATGATCCTGACTCTTTGTTGACCATAATGAGGATATTTAGCTTTTGAATAAGGTTACCATAATATAGTAGAATGCAAAAGACAAATCAGAAAAAATGTATGCAGGGTGTTCGGTATACGGTGCACCAAAGAGCTAGAGCGAGTAGGTTGGGCTAAGACAAGAAAAAAATCTTATGGGTGGTAGACCCCCCTATTTCCATTCGTTTAGGCGGGAAGGGCAATTTTATAAAAAATCGTCTTGACATAGAAAAAAAAATATTAAAAAACAACGGCAACACTTACGTAAAATTTTGAAAAAAAAAATTAGTTTGAACACAATTGTTTAAAAATTAATTTTTCAAAAACTGTTCTCTGTAGTAACTCGAATTAAAAACAAAATAAAAGAATGGATTTCTGGCTTTAAAAAAAGTATAACGTGACATTGTAAACATTTTGTTAAAACAAGCAAAAAAAACTTACTTTCTCCTTTTCTTTTGACAAAGAATAAAAACACATAATTTTTGTTATTGATAAATTAATTATTTATATTTTTTATCAATAGAAAATTGTAGCTACTTATAATGAACATAATGTTAAAAATAACATTCAGTTCTTTTAAAATTAAAACGGATGGTCACCGTTTTTATGGGAAGTATTCTAAATACTCGATGGCATTGTTTGCAGATTTTATTAAGTTACAACTTTTGAGGAGGTATTTTTTTTTTCAGTTTACCGTGTGTGTATAGTGTATATGTATACTTCTATCGCGCCCAAACTCTGGAAAAATGCATTTCAATTTTAAGCATTTGAAGCGAAATGATTTTTAAGGAAATTATTTTTTTTTCTACTTTATTCAAATTATTTTAATTACGATTGCATGCTTCAGACGTTTTCAGTTTTTTAACTTTTAATTGTCGTGTTAAAAATTATTTTAAAAGAGAATAAAAAAACAACGTTTGAGGGATAAAATTTGTTTGTGCGGTTTAAATAGGGAAACCGTTTTTAAATGTTGTTTCTGCAATTAAGACCATTTTAGGAAATATGGTTCTGGCAAACAAATGCAATTGGTTGTCATGTTTGTGAAGTTTTTAATTACTAAATATAATGTAGGTATCTACCTATACAAATAAAGTTACACACATGCAAGTGTGCTTAGTCTTAATTTTAAATGTAGATATAGAACCAAAAGCTTCAAATATTTGACTAAATTTAGTTACGCAAAAAAAAAAATACTCTGTTAGTTTGTGAAAAAATGGGTTTCCTGCTAAATTGACGTCGACTTAGCAGGTCAACTTTCTCAAAACTATAGATAAACGGTCCGAGAGTGGATATATTTTGAGAACTAAATATTTAATTGCTAATTAGTTACGCAAAAAAAAAATTAATTGATCTGTTTGGTTTGCGAGAAAATAAGTGTCCTGCTAAATTAACGTCAACTAAGCAGGTCAACTTTCTCAAAACTATAGGTAAATGGTCCGTGAGTGGATATATATGGAGAACTACTTAATTGCTAATTAGTTACGCAAAAAAAATGAGCCTTTTTTTTGTTTTCGAATAAATAGGGATGACGTCATCATATATGCACACTTATTTTCTCGCAAACCAAAACAGCGATTAATTTTTTTTTTCGTATTTAATTAGCAATTAAGTAGTTCTCAATATATATCCACTCCCGTATCGTTTATCTCCATTTTTCAGAAAACTTGACGTCAACTTAGCAGGACACCCATTTTTACACAAACCAACAGAGCAATTCATTTTTTTTTTTTTGCGTAACTAATAAGCAACTAAGTAGCAACTAATTACTATATAGTTTTTAATCTGCAACGGAAAAAGTGACCTGCTAAGTTGATGTAGGTGCCAATTTGACATGTGTGACTTCAACAATGTGATGGCCGCTATCCAACTGTAAAATTTTAGAAGTCTCTATTGGAAGACGCCGTGTAGCCGTGGCGTGATGGTTAGTGCGATGGACTGTCATGCCGGAGGTCTAAGGTTCGATCCCCAGCCTCGCCACCTATTTATTTAAAAGAAAAACGGCTACTGCCTCTTGCGAGGAATTGACAAATCCTCCAAGAGTGTATCCTGTCACAGAAAAGTGCCGCTCGTTAGCCGTTCGGATTCGGCAATAAACTGTAGGTCCCCTCCATTCCTGCAGACACGCACACAGGAATGGTTGAGAGTTGTAAGTCACTAGGCCCTAGTTCTTCATGAGCTGATGTGCCATCAAATTTATTTATTTATTATTTTTCTATTGGAAGACGCGTAACCAGTATTAGTTTTTTTTCAACTGGAACATACCTTCAAACAGGCAAGAAACTACTCAAAAAATTAAAAATAAAGAACGCAGAATTGTGCAGTCCACTAGTTCTGATTTTTCTATCATGGCAATTTCATAAATTGAAGTCTCGAGTCCGATTTTTCTACAAATACATTATGCCTTATCTTACAGGAAGTTCATAAACCTTTGATATCAGATTATGAGCTACTCTAGTAAAATTTCTTATACATACATATACCAAAACACAATGAAGCCTATTTACCAAGTCAATAAACGGTAACTCGGATTGACTTTTTCATTTAAAAAGATTGAAAATTGGGGAGATACAAGGATCGCACTTGGAACTAAAAAAAAATTCGAAGTTAGATTAACCTTTTCACTCGAGAATAAATGGATAAGTTTTGCTAAACATCACTGCATAAATTTGATTTGAAAATTCTATCAAAAATGGCTTTATTATGGAACTTTATTTCATTATGTGACATTCCCTTACATCAAATCAATATTTTCATTAAAATTAATTGACTAAATTTGTACACAGAGTCACCAAGTTACCTAGGTACTATATGAGTCTTCAGAGAATACAAATCCTTCATGGGTTAAATTTTATTTCCCACAAGCGAGAGCAAAACACCCTTTCAATTAAAATTCAGAATGTTCTATAAAAAAAAAAAAAAACAGAACAACAACATATTCAAAAGTTCATTGTTGTCATCTAATATCCTCTCATTCATTTCACTTTAATAATTCAATTATCAAAAGTTGGCTTTCATCTCTCATCATCTGTTTAAAAATTTAAAACCTTTTTTCTGTTCGTCTCCAAAAACCTCATTAATCTCACCCGCACTCCATTAAAATATACTAAAATTAGACGTTATTACTCTCACAGAGTGTTATGACAAAAATAAAATAATCCTATCCAACCAAAAAAATTAAATATCAACTTAGCAACCCTGCACAAGGACATTATCATCAGCTCATCACACACAAACACAAACACACACGTCACACTGTAGGTACACTTCAAAGAAAGAAGCAATTTTAAAATCATAAATCTGATTAATTACCGCAAAGATGAGAAGGATAAATATTTAATTAGGTCTCTCATCTTGAAGAAGCCTTTTTATACATCTCGTTTCGCCATCCTGCAGCAGCTCAAAAGTCTAAAGTTGTGTTATCATCGCCAATGTCATCCTGAGCCTGAGCTCCTCCTGTTTCTGACTCCTGAATCTTGTGTTATTTCCCACTTTGGATCTTACACATGAGTGGGTATACACTTCAAATGAATTATTATTAAAGGATTTCTTTTTCCACTTGAGTATGTCCTTTTTTTTTTATATTGGTGCTGCTGAGCTGATGGGCTCTGCTCTGGGCTGGGATTGCCCTTGCTGCCACCATTTTCTACTCTCTTAATGTGTCGTTCTTGCACGACCACACGCTAGCATATGTTGTGTGTTCAACCGCGCTAAGCATCATCATCACTCAGACTTAAAGTGCCACTTTTACATGTTCATAATTTCATTAAGCTTCCAGCTCTTCTATCTCTACGAAATGATGGTTTCATATCATATGCCTTTGTGTGTGCGGTGTGTGTGTGTGTGTGTGTGTTTGGGGATGTGATATCCTTTGAAAAGGAAGATATAGTAATTTTTTTTTCGCGAAAATTCACTGCGGGCAATTTTAATGGAATCACATTTCGGTTAATTGCCACACGGGCGAGATGAGTATACCTACGTTGGAACAGATACAGGACTATTTTATATATATGCTACAAACAGCAGGTCCACAATGGAAAAGTGCCCTACGGGAAATATGTTGTTCCTTTTAATACTCCTGAGAGTCCTGTGGGTAAAAATGGGCAAGATTTTAATTTTTTTTGTTATTACGCTCTTCTTTACCGTGATCATCCTATAGGTACGTCTAGATAATAATGCCAGTGCACAAGAGGGAGCCATTGTGCATTGTTTCTACTTTTTTACTTATATTCACATACCCTTTGTCGGGCAGGATAAGCAACTTAATTATTATTGTTTCTTCTTTTTTGCTGACGCGCTTCTGATGAGACTTCTGCCAATTACCCTGTTTCTGATGGGTACCTCCTATAGAGACAGTCCGTTGTGTGCAATAGTGAAAAATTCTTTAATAAATTTTATTTGTGTACTTCTGCAAGCAGGATCTTATACAAAAAGGGAAATATGAGGTATTATTTTTTTTATTCATAAAAGATAATGCTAACAAATTAGCCATTTAATATCTAGGTACCTATATAATTTATAAAATATGAGTGTAAAAAAAATTAATTTGAATTTGTATCAAATTTCTAAGACAAGTAGGTTTTTTTATGAATTTCTTATAAGGGCATGCATAAGATGAAGAAGCTTTTAAACGATTTCTTTTGATGTTGGTTGTTTTTTATTTTTATTTTTTTTTTTTTGAGAAAAATAAAATCGTATCTAATGGATTTTTTTTGTTAGGGCTTAGAGAGGATTTTGTTTGATGTTTGTGATGGAAATAATAGAAAAAATGAATTATTTATTCATGTGTCACCTAAATATGTATCATGTCTATCATAAATGTGAAAATTAATATATTTTTTTTTTAAATTGAATATTTATATATTTTTCCCTTATAACACATTTTGACAAACCTAAATTCAATTTGTTTGTTTTATCAATAAACCATGAGCTATATTCAAAAGCAAGATTAGCCTTACTTATCGCGTGTAAAATAGAGAAACTCTCCAACCTCTCTGATCACAAGGACTCTGCGCCCAGTCGTTCACACCAAGATGCTAACGCAATGGTTTTTTTTTAATTTAAAATGTTGTTTTGATAAAATTACAATTTTACCAAAATAAACAAATAAATTTGAGAGATGAAAAATTAACTTCAGCGTATAGTGGCAACTTCCTATAATTTTTAGTTGGTGTTACTAAACAATTTAGAAAAATGTAATAACAATGAACAAATGAACACAAGCCACCGCAGGATACCAACAATGTTGCTCTACAAATCACCTAATAACTCGTTAGTGGGTGCATTTATGCAACAAGTGTTTCTCTATTTCTCACTAAAACACTTGACTATTATTGTGATATTTCAAAAGTAACTGTACATGCTACACAAGCTTCACAATAGTAGGTAAATTTTAATAAGTTCAAAAATCATATACAAATCAATTCAAATGGAAAAAAGAGGGCAAAGATGTTCGTCCTTAAGCGACTAGCTTCAGTGGAAAATAGTTCGTTTTGTGCAAAATCCTAAAAACAATCGATAAGTTCTCTAATTAGCTTATAACTTTTATTCTAATTCATTGATTATCAATATAAAGGTCTTTAATTAAAGCTGAAATGACAGGCTACAAAATGCGTCAAAACATTTGGGAAATATTACAAAAATGCATACCAAAAACGTTATAGTGTTCATTATTGAGAACCAATTTTTTTTAACAATTTTATTTATTTAAAGAATATAATCAAAAAATTAGGCGGATTTAAAAAGTACATAATTGAAGGTTCAAATGGTGAAAAAAAAAAAAAAAATAATTCAGAAAGTATGCAATTTATTGTTATCACGACGTTCCGACTTTTTCGGCCTAATTTTCCAATTTTTATCTCCGTGGTGTCACAGATAATAGAGTTACAGAGGAACTATAATGTCTGTGGTGGTGTATTTATCTGATTCAATACAAATCCAACAAAAAATTTCCATCCAGTTTGGATAATGTTCAGCCGAGTTATGCGCGTACGAACACAATTTCATTTCAGAAATTTTGAAACTTCAAGGTGTTTTTACGATTAAGTCAACTTTTGCTTCAACGACTTCTTTGCTGCAGCTGCAGCTTTTATTTTTTGAATTTGTGAATTTCAGAATTGAATCTGTCCAACACAACTTGTACTGTCCTTTCTGAAAGGTAATTTCTAATCCAACGAAGGAGAGATTCGTCGATATCAATTGCACGCGCAATTTCGATAAAAGAGCTTGATGCCAAACTCTATTAAACGCTTTTGAAATATTAAGTTCAACAATTTTACTTTCACCAAAGCGTTATGTACAGTTTCGTGCCACTGTTCGGTGAAATAAACCATCAGATCCCCAGTGGACCTATTGTTACGAAAGCCATACTGCCGGTCATTAAGATGCTTTCGTTCTTCAAGATATTTCTTGAGCTAATAAATTTATTAGCGTTTCCATGACTTTCGAAAGAAGAGACGTAACTGCAATTGGACGATATTTAGATGGGGACGAAGATTCGTCTTTTTTAGGGGCAGGATGGACCAATGCTGTTTTTCATCCACTTGGAACAAGACCATCAGGGCCCTATTTCATAAAAATTGACAGGGACAATTCTACAAATTTGTTACATTTGTCTGACAAATTTGTATTTCATAAAATATTGACAGGTGACAAATTTGTCAGAAAAATAGTGACAAATTTGTCAAAAAAATACAATGAAAAATTTGTCATGACAATTTTGTCATTGTCATATACTGACACATTTGTCGTGACAATTTTGTCATTTTATGATCTTGACGTTTGTCATGGCCTACAAATCTATATGCACTGCCCCACGTCGAAAAAACTATGAAAAATTGATACAAACTAAGAATCGTCGTCATTTTCATTTCATTTAAGCTCAACTTCAGTCTTTTCACTGTCAACAGTTGACCGTAACTGAGTTTTTTGTCACAATTGTCAATCTAACACCGACAAATATGTAAATTGTATATTTTTTTTTCGTTTCATAAAAGAATTATCACTGCAAATTTGTCATAAATTTCCTGACAATTCCTTGACAATTGATTGTCATGACAATTTAAGTATGAACCTGAAAGTTAACAACTCTCGTGTATTTTGCGACAAGTCTACAAAATTGTCAAATTGTAAATTACAAAATTGTCACCTGTCACCTTTCGCAATTGTCAATGTTTATGAAAGACGGGCCCAGTAGAAAAGGAGAGATAGAAAGGCCTACATAGTGGTTATGTCAGTGCTGAAAAATATCGCTTCAGAACAAAAGGAGGGATACTATCCGGGCCAGCGGATTTGTGTATACTGAGATCTTCTAGAACTCGGCCAACTGTACGAGTGTACAAAATTATTTGTCCCATAAAATCTTTTACGTTCTCAAGTACAAGAAGAGTCATAATACTCCTTGTTGGCAGCGTCGAATTAACAGCAAACTGTGCTATGTACAAGCGAATTGGCTTTATCTAGTGAATTGACAGTGGGGGTATCGGGGTAGTATGTATTCCGTACATCAGAACATCAAATATTTTTACTACTTTATATATGCTAAATACTTCTGCCACAATTATCATAAGGGATTTCGTTGTCAGCAAAAATAAGGTAGTCGGGATCCCGAAATCCAAAATGGGGGCAACCCAAATCCCAATAACCCAAAATCCTGGAATTCCACGTTTTCGAGATTCTGACCCCAATCCTGAAAATAAGTAGAAGTCGGTTAAAAGCCGATTTTAAATTTTACAGCTGAACCGCTGAAAGCCAGAAATGAAGACAAGAGCCATAGAGAAACAGAAATGAAGAACCCAGGAAGGAATTGAACTGCATCTCAACAAATTCATGTACCTATCAGGCGTGCCAGATTGGGCTATTTATCGGAAATTGGGCTATCTTTTTCCAAAATTGCCGACAAAAATTTCAGTATGACAGCCCAATCATAATTGGGCTATAAATAGCCCAAATTTAATCTTGGGCTATATTTTATCATACAAATAAATCATATAAATAAAACACTTTCCTCCCTCTTAACATACCCTTAATGATAATTCCCTTGGAGATAATTCCAAAAAGCTAGAAAACCCTGAAAAATATTTCAAATCTGGAGGAACAATGGAATAAGCTCCCTCAATTTGATTGGAGTTGGTTTTTTTCCCTCCAAATTTGCAAACAAATTTGGAAGAATTTTAAACTAAATTGGCTCTTAACGTCAAAAATATTTCGGATAAATTAGTTTTCGGGTATTTGGCGTATTTCGTAATACAATTGTTAACTTTGCATAGCCAATAAATCGATTAACTATACAGCATCGCTCGATACAATTATTCGTTTTGCGTATTGATGCTACGGTTTAAAAAATTTTCTGTAAAAATTTTTTACCCTTAAAATAAATGATAAGTAACTTGAACTAAACAATTTACCATTGTTAAAACAATGACCACGAGGATGACAATGACAATAATTTTGATGAGGATATCAAATTTATAGACTGATTTTAAGCAGTTAATCTGATAATATTGTTAACTCTTCTTTTTCTTATGAACTAATTTATTTTATTTTTGTTTGTTTAAAAAAAATTAATTTTATTTTTTCGTATATAAAAATTTATTTTATTATTCGTTGTTCTTTTTTAAATAAAAACAAATTGTGATTGAAGTTATCAGAAATGTTTTTTTTTTTTATTGGTATTGGGCTACTATTTGGGCTACTTTTTCGGCTCCGATTTTGGGCTACAAACATTTTTAAATTGGGCTATGGAACTAGTTCAAGACATGTCGGTGCATTACATTAATTTAAACCCAATATTAACATCGAGAAAGATTTATTAGAGAGAGAAAGAGAGAGAGAGAGAATGAGGGAGATCGAGAGAAGAAAGGATGTCTCACTGACAACAATACTAGAAAAACTCAATGTTGATTGCTTAATTTTTCAGAATATTCTATAGAGTTAAACCAAACTAAGATCAACGGGAAGTTTGTCGTCTGAGGAGATATCCTGTTTGCCTTCTTGTTACTTTCTCTACCAGTATAGCAGTTATCCTGTGTCTATTTCATTTCCTTTCCATTCTGATGTACCTATTCAATTCAAAATCTCATTCTGTTCTTTCAAAATTGATTTCAATTTGAAACATAAAAAGGATATCGTATCGTGTCCTTAGACATCCTATGATACTTTTTGTGAAATAGTATCTGGGGGCACGGTAGTGCCCCCTGCCAAGACGAGCAAAACGAGCGGCGGGCACTACCTATATTTTCTCGTAACGCTTCGTCGGATTTTCAGGCCCTCATAACTTCGATCTGGATAGAGCTAGAGAGCTCAAATTTTCAGGATTAGGTGTAGTCCGCGGGCTTACAAAATACACCAAATTTCATATTTCTAGCTTTTATACTTTGGGTGTAATTCATACCCAAAAACGTCGATTTTGTCACTGACCACTCACTCATCAAAACCTAAAGGGTACTTCCCGAAGTGCTAGAAAGCTGAAATTTGGAATGTAGGCTAGGATTTGCACACAAACAACAAAAAAATAAAGAAATCTATAACTTTCACCCTCCAACACCCCAAAAATGGGGGTTCATAATAAAACATTTAAGACAACAACAATTTTCACAATGCACACAAGACAATGCGACACAAAGAAATGCATATAACCCGCCTATACTTGACGTAAGGGTTGTTTTTTTTTTATTTTGTACTCACAAACATAAAAAACAACGCACAATGGCACAATATGTCTTTGCTTGAAATAAGGGTTGTTTATGTATTGTATGATCTTCACCACAATTGGTGGAAAAATTGTCGTGCCGGTATCGCTATGACGTATCCTTGGAATTATATGTTATATGTATGTATGCATATGTATCTATATTCAGGGGTGTGCGATAGGAAAAAATTATGAACTTTCAACTCTCTTCGGTCAAAAAAAAATTATAAGAGATTTTTTTATTGACGGCTCATTTTTTTAAGGTTTACCCTAATTATTGCGAAGTTATTTACGGGTTACTTTTAATACTATATATTATATTGCTTAATAATTATGTATAGGTTAAAAGGTATATGATTTTCAAGTACATTACTGGTGTTTTGCTAAGAGACTTAACTCAATATAAAGGTTAGGTTAGGTAGGTTGTAGGTAGTTATTTAATTCCTAGGTTATACATATGCCTATTGCTACAATATAAACTGTGAAGTAGTTTTACTGGAAGCAGGGTTTCACAGTGAAGTATTTATAAGGGAGGTTCAAGTATTTTTCTTACGGATAATAGGTGATCCTACAAAAAGAAATGAAATCCCACCAAAAACATTTCATGTAAAAAAAGGTCGCCAAGACTCACATGCAAATAACGCTTTCGCTGTGAAAAAGTTATGAGATCTCATGAAGAGCCAAGCCCATAACTCTACAAGGCCTAACTCCACAAGACCTAACTCTACCAACCCTACATCGTGGTCAAAAAGTATGGCTTGGCCGTTTCATAAAACTTTTGCATACCAAAAATCTATGGAAGTTTCTGTGTTTCGGTCGCGAAACGGCCAAGCCATACTTTTTGACCATACGATGTAGGGTTGGTAGAGTTAGGTCTTGTGGAGTTAGGCCTTGTAGAGTTATGGGCTTGGCTCTTCATGAGATCTCATAACTTTTTCACAGCGAAAGCGTTATTTGCATGTGAGTCTTGGCGACCTTTTTTTACATGAAATGTTTTTGGTGGGATTAGTTTTTACCAAATACTGCACTTCGTGTCCTGTAATTTTTTGGTATCTACTTAGCAAGTATACACAATTGCAACTTGCAAGAGAGAACATACTTTAAGGAAATAAAAAAGGCTTCATTTCGTTATCATTTAATTTTAATGCTTCTTTAAGTGGAGGAGCTGTGACAGTAGCTGTAAGGGTTGTCCTCTATATACTTCTTCTTCTTGATGGTTTCATCCTTCTTGGAATTGTCTAAATGCTGCCTGTCTGGCTGTTAGTTTGCTTCGGAAGTAGATTACGCTGCGCCGCAATAGCGTCTTTCAACCCAATGCTAAGAAAATTTTATAGAGTTGGAAATCCGTCTCATCTGAGCATAAGCAAACTTATTTTGCTATACCTATACACTTCGGTACAGACAGACAGGCGTTGAGAGTATATTTGATGGTTTTTGTTTTGGTTCTGACGACCGTCTTCATTCTTACTGATGTCGCTACTGGTACTAGCTGCGCATCGCTTATAGTAATCACTGAAACGCATTTTGTGAAATTCGCTTACGTCGTCGTCGACAAGTATTTTTCGTTGTATAAGTACTTATTTTATCTATTTTTTTTTTTTTTTTTTTTTTCTTGTTAAATTTTATTAGTTGGATAGAATCCTGCAGCAAGGATAACAGATAAAACCATAAAAATACATGAGAACTGGATTACTTTGGTAACTATACCCAGTATGAAATGGAAGAGAAGATGTCTCTCGAACGCAAAGGAGGAGGCACTGCTGCGGACATAGAGTAGAGTAGTATAGCTAGTAAATCCCTTAGTACCTAAATGGAGGGAATATGCTTTTCGTCCTTACTTTTTTTTTGTGTCTATCATTTTGCTACAAATCCTTGTGCATTCTGTTGCAGTACCGTGCCAGACGATCGAAAGTATGGAAAAAGAAGACTGTGGTGTATTTTCAAGCTGCGGAGGACTGACATTCGCTTGGCATATGCTCTGGCTAAAGTGCTGAACTGCTGAGATGGACAACACGGCATGGAACTATATGCTTTGCCTCCAGGCAAACGATATGCTCCTATGCCATTGCATGCAACTGAACATGTACATATTCAAGCAAATAGCGGACGAAGGAAATCCAACTAACTATACTAGGTACAACACTGATGGGGGAGAGAGTAATGAAATTTTACTATGAGCTTGATTCGAATGCAGTGCTCGTCTCTGCTATACACGTGGATTCGAGAAAGTAGAGTGGCTAGGTATATACCTACTCCTATAGAAGGATACAAAAAGGATATGAAATTCTTTCAAATGGTTGGATATTGTTTTGAATGGGATCATTCGGGCGTTTTTGGTTCGTTTATTTTTTGTTTTCTTGTAATTTTATAGATATTTATATGTACATCTAGGTATATTTGTTAAATATATAAGAACGGCGGGTATGATAGACATAGATATAACTGTAGACCAACCCTTAGTTATTTCCGAGAAGGATGATACACTTTTTAGGAATGCTATACCGCAATATTTACCAACTGGTTTAATCGTTGTGTTTTAAGTGTGGATTTAAGAACTGCATCAGTTGTGGAGAGGAAGTAGTTTTAACGAAGTGTTCCTCTTTTTTTTTTTTTTTTTCTTACACGTCTTTACACCCTTTCTGCTTGCTGTCGGAGTATAGCCCCTTTTCGATTAAGTTTTATCATTATTAAATTTTTTATTTTTTATTTCCAGAAAAGGAGGTTTTAATTTTTGATGACTTGAAGGAAATTAACTATTGTCTCTTTTTTGTTAAGGATATACATATTTACTCTCATTAAGGAGATAATTCGCTAAATTAAGTAGGTAGGTACCCTGCGAATATACAAATGCTTATAAGTGAATTTACGTTTGAATGATAAATTTAGTTAGGTAATTAGATTATCATCTAAAATTTTGTTGCTATATTGAACGTTTTTTATTTCTAAGGAGTCCTTTAATAAACCGTCTTCATCACATATTCGAGGTAACCACATACCCAGATAGGGGATCTGGTCTTGGGCTCTTTAAGCCGTGAACAACTATATTAATTTGAATTTTTGAACAACAACCTTAACTTGAGTTACACCATCCTTCCACAAGAAATCAAAAATTATGCACGACTGTATCGCACGAACTTGCACGCGTGGTTGACGACTATATGTATTGTTGCTACATTCTTAGTAATAAAAAATTATTTTTTTTTCCATAGCAAAAATTATTTTGAAAATGTTTGAATATACTATTTTTTGAACTACATATTTAAAAACAAATATATCGCAAAAATTATAAAAAAAACTAGCTGATCCGACAAAAGTTGTCCTTTCTTAGCTATGAATTTGAACTGGAATATATAATTAAAAAAAATTGAGTACTTACTTCTAGAGGATTTATCATCAAATTAAGAAGAAAATAACCAAATGTTATGACCCTAAAAAAATATAGCCAAACGTGTTACACACTGATAAATTTTTATATTTCCATTTTTTTTCGGGATCTTGTACTCTCTTACATGTGGATATAAGAAGAGAGAGAGGTGAAAAAAATCCTCTTTATTATTCTTTGCCTGTTTTTAGTACCTACAGACACTTTAAAATAAAATAATACAAAATAAGCATTAATGGGGTCACTGTGGCGTATACGTACTTTTTTGTCAGCATATAATAGTTAGACTTTAAAATCTGTACATCACAGCTTTACTGTTCATTTTATATAATTAGAGTTAAGTCAGAGTTTGTTGTTAAAGGAAATTGAAATCGATTTATCCCTTTACTTCCTTCCTTTTATCCCTAACTATCCCTTATTACTTCCTTCGGCACATATATTTTTTTTTTGTCTTCTAATCACTGACGAACAGGTCAAAGTTGTCGCACAATTTTTTTATATTTAGCGTTTCTTAGTACCACAAATACCTATATGAAGAACTACCCTAAATTCTACATCAATAGAAACAAATAAGTTGTTATACTTTTTTAAAAAGACTAATTAAATTATATAAAAATCGCGGTTGATGTTCAGAAGAATTATGCACGTATAAACAAGAACTCAATCAAGAAAGTATGGTTTGTAATCCAACAAAAAGATACCTATATAAATTGGATAAAATATTCAATTCAAAATACTTTCGATGTTGTAAAATTGAAAAAAAAAATAAAAAAAAAAAACAGTTATAATTTGCGCACTATTGGCCTTATTGTGAGAGTCTATTCGGAGTAAAACAATCAATACACATTTGAAATAATCAAATAGAAAAATATTAACGATAAGATTTTTTTTAATATAACAACAGCATAAATTAAGTCTATTTAATTAATCTATTTTTAATAGACTCTTACAATAAGCTTCTGTATTGATGCACTACGTTTTAATCGCCAATGTAGACACACAATTCGAACAAAAAAAAAAAAAACAATAAATCCAACAAAAAAAATTCCCGACCAAATGGAATGATGTTTAGCCGAGTTATGCGCGTACGAACACAAAAAAAGGATTATTTTTATATAAATAGAAGATTGGTCAAGGTATATTAAAAAGATATGTAGTAATTGACTAAAAAAGGTTCTTGGATCACTATACCAGACCCAGGTTATCGGCAATGAATTTTTGTGCTATGACGGCTGATGCCACCTTTGCTCGCAGATCCGTCCAGTCGTTTACTTTTTAAAAGTTGGGGGAACTGCCTCTCGTCTGCTATCAGACTTTCTTGTTCCTCTTCTGTGGGGACCGCCTCTTCCTTTTTGAGTTGGCTAAGAGAGAGGTCTATGCCCTCCATCTCTTCGACTATTCGGCTTTCATCAATGATTGCCAGTCCCATTTCTTGGCTGACATCTGCTAATAAGAAGGAAGAGGAGGAGTTGAGGCGGTAATTACTTGGGATGGGATTGTTATGGCTGGTAGTGGAAGGTTAGGAATGTACCGAATTCATGATGAAGTTCGTGGTCTACATACATTTAATATGCATTCTTCTGACTGTGAGTCAATTTTGACCACAAACAACTAACCTCTGCCGTCGACCTTGTTTTTTAAGATCTTCCAGGCTTGGACATTCACCACTTAATTTTTAACCTGGATCAGTGCTTGGATTTTATCCTTCTGACCAGTACTTCTTGGAAGGAATATCTTGACAGTATGCAGATTGGGAATGTCATCTCCCAAGTATGCAACTAGAGCAACGCCCTTCCAAGTGCTCAGTCTTGATGCTCTCTTTCTTAACTAAACTGCTGTTGGTTGACTTTCACAGTCAATGTTGACGGTTCCGAAGTGAAGACCATTAAACTTGAGCTTCGTTTCCCAGCCTTTAGGTACTTCCTCGATGATGGCCTCTCCAGCACTCTCAACTCATCCGTACTCAGAGTGACTTGAGGGTAATCTTTGGGTAGGGCTGCAATTCGTAGGCATTTAGCTGCGTTCGCATAGGATATTGGCCTATTTACGCCAGATTTTGCATTGCTTGGTCCCGCTACCTTCGCTCTTTTCACCTCTTGCCTATGGTGAGGAGTGTGTTTTTCAGCTATGGCTCCTTCGTTGGCTCTTTGTACATCATTCACTCGCCCGGGAGGTATTCTCCTCTGACAAACAGACGATGCTCCATTTTTGTCTACCCGGTTTTTTTAAGTCCCTTTGAGGAATTCTCTTAAGGTATTGACTACATCCTGGTCTCGGATCTTCACCAGGGCGATTTTTCTCCATGCGATCCGCAGGGCACCACATGACATGGCAAGGTAAAATTTCTCTTTTATTCGACCTGTTTCCAAATATGTGCCATTAGAATACAGCTGGTATACCCCCTAGCTACAAACCATAATATAGGCACCGTTCACGGAATACTTAGCTTAGATTAGAGGGCATTTCTTAGTTCGTAACTCCTCAAAATTACAACCGAATTGGGTTACCCCAAAAACGTCAACTCGGCACCGTTAACGGAATACTAATCTTAGATTAGGGGGCATTTCTTAGTTCGTAACTCCTCAAAATTACAACCGAATTGGGTTACCCCAAAAACGTCAACTCACTTTTATCAGGAAGAATGCGAAATACTTAAGTGTGTGTACATTTTGTATATAAACTTATACATGCCTACTTTTTCCCGGCTATTGTGTCGTAGGCGGCCTTAAAAGCTTTAAAAATATGGTAGGTGTGATCGTATTTTAATTTCCATACAGATTTTTCTTTAAGCAGTTGTTCTCTCCAAACCAATATTTTTTTTTTCAAAATTTTTATCCCCATCGAATTAATTTTTTAAAAAAATACCAACTCGTTGTAAATTCTATTTGACATTTTAAAAAAAAAATGGACTTTCGCCATAAGCTCCTCACATATACACACACACCCATCACTTTCTAAATCCTTGAATTCAAGTTGAAAATAATAAATCACTTCCAACTTCTTCACCTATTCATCGTCATTGTGGCGTACGAACAATGGGTACGTAGAGTACATATATACGACGAATATACTGTGAAATTCCTTTAGAATGTCAAAAACAAATACAAGATAGATGTCGTTGCTATAACAAATGCACTTCCCAAGCCCCTGACATCTATAATATACCCTATGCCATATTCACTTGACATATGAAGCCTTCTATGCCCGTCTTCAAGCCACGACAATAACGGTGGCGGCGGTGGGCGGTGGGCGGCGAGTGGCGGTTCGGCAACGAGGACGAAAACGACAACGACGATGCACTACTATTCGTTGACGACAATTTAGTCAAGCACACATACATATATACCTACTTTGACATCAATCTATATACGAAACAAGAACTTCCAGACCCGAAAACCCATAAACTAAAACCTCGAACGATCTGTTATTCAACCTTATTTTAGATGAGAGGGAAACATTGAAGGGAATGAGGCAGGTTGAAAGTAGTTGCTGCTATACCTATAACATGGGGATGTAAAATGGTGGCTTTCGTATTCCGCATCAATTCGCTTTAGCGATTTTCAATAAAACTCATTTATCATGACCCAATACGACCAAACAATGCGAACACATATGGTTTCTTGCATTTTCTCTATAACTGTACATATATCATTATATCCTTTGTAGTTTAGTGATGTCTTTGTGTTAGTGTGTGTATGTGTGTGAGTCTGAGAATTCTTCCTCTAAGGATGATGAGTTCTTTCCTTTTTTTTTGTCTATTGTGTAGACTAAGGAAAATTGTTGTAAGACTCATGTCACCATCAGCCAAGAATTAGAATTTTGTGCTTACAGTGGAGAATGCAGTTTAAGTGGTGAAAATATAAATTTGGGAATCTAAAATAAAAACTTAAAGTCAATTCTATGTGAAGAATCTATGTGGTTTTGTGTGTGGGGAATTAATTAGGAAAAACATCCAAATTCAATAGTTCTTAATACATAACATATCCAAATCTTTTAGACGAAGGGCTGGCTAAAAACAAAAAAAGTTGTCAGTGTTCGTAAGCAATTGGTGGTAGCACCTTTAAGTTGTTGTTGTTGTTCAAAATTCAATGAAATTGACGGAATAAAGAATGGTCAAGTCTAATAAACTGACATTCTAGTATAAATAATACCATTGAATAATTACAAATAGAAGTGGACACTGAGAAACTACAAGCGCCATCAATTTTGTGGTCATTATCGGCAACATAATAAAATGTTGTTTGGTTTTAAAATGCGCTAAACTCATTCACATAGGGATGTTTTTATTCCTTTAGGGAAATTCACAATTGTACACAATGCACATACATACGGTATAAGTAGGAAAAAAAAGTATTAAAATGTTTTGTATTTGACATCAACAACAAATAACAACGAGAATGCCAATCAAGGTCAACTGAAAGCGTTCGGTAATATAGGTAGGTAGCTACATCAATGATTGGTTTTGCAATTTTTGTGGTTTCTCGCAAGTAAGGAAGGTGACGGTGAAGATATATACATAAGATGTTGCTTGCTTTTGTTTTTGTATTATTATCTTCAGTTTAATAAGTAAAGCCTAGTTTATAGATCGAAGCGAAGTGGAATTTTCATACAAAAAATTAGCTTTTTTCCCAGGCGTGAAAAATTCAATAAAATTAAATGCCATTATTTAAGCGACAAGGAGGAAGAAATTTGGTTCGAAGTGAATATAATTCAACGGAATTACCTAAACCAAATATAAACAAAATTATTTTCTTTATAAACCCTTCGAGGCAAGATTTATTGATGTTTCATTTCGATTTGGATTTCACTTCGCATTGATTATAAACTAGGCTTAAAAAAGAAGTTTCTACATACATAATGCAGGTACGTATATATGTATGTTTTTTAAAGATATTTTATATTTTTGCTTTGAGTTTTGTAGACATAAATCTCATCCAGGCACAGATGTCTATCTAAAGTTACCTATCTAAACGTTTCTTTCACGGTTGCTCAAAGGTTTATTATACGATTGTTAAAAATTTATGTTTTTAAATATCGTCGGAATAGGTACTTATTTCTTAGTTTTGTTATTGAATCATGTATAAATGTTGAATGGAATCTCGAACGGAGATTTAGAGGATGTTTTGCGTAAGATGCGACAAAACGCTAGGGCATGTAAGCAGGTTGGATCGAGGCAAGAAAATAATCGTATGGGAGGAGGGATCTAATTCACCCTGTTTAGCCGAGACGGTAGGTCATTTCCCAAAAAATCCACTTGAAATAAAAAAAAAAAACAAATCATGACACTTACAGTGTCATGCTGTACCTACTTCCTTTTTTAAAGCCAATCAATTCCTTAAGAATGTATTAAAATTAAGGTATTCTAATGAATAATTAAAAAAAAAGTATTTTTCAAGCTCAAAATTAGGTAAATTAAATTAGATAGGTACTTTTTTTTCAAAATTTTGATTGTAAAAAGCAAAAGCATTAGAATGAATTTACTACTACAATCATTGAAATGCGCATTAAATAGTTTAACATTGAAGCATATAAAAAAAATATGGAAACTAACATTTTTAAAAGAAAAACAAAAATTAAAACAGCAGGTATACCTGTACCTATACCTACTTAATTTTTAAGAATTTGTAAAGACAAATTTTTAATAAAATATCAATGCATAAGATAAGCCTTATTTTTGCATCAACATGCCTACCTGTTTTTTTGTTTTACTTTTTATACGTCACAGAATGTCAGTATGAAAATAAATCAAGAATTTTTGGATTTACGCACGGTGTTGTATACCTGGGAAAAATGAAGTTTTTTCGGTAAACTTTTAAACGAAGGGAATCAAGTAATCTTTCCTATAATGCATTGAATAAGTAGGTACCTACCTACATATTTATTCAATATGACATATCATTTAGAATAAAGAAAACTGAATAAGGTAATGCTAAAAACTGCATTTTTATTAAATTTTCACTACGCCCTAATTCTTCATGAGCTGTTGTGCCATCAATTTTTTATTTTTCTGAATTTCTATCGATTTAAGTCTCAGTTTCAACGATCTACTGAATATCGGATGCCAAAAAGTCTTTTAGTTCTTAAGAAAATTGACAATAATCAAATCTACTTTACTACTTTGTTAGTAGAAATAGGATCTTTGGAGCAACAAATGGATGGAAGTCGAATTTAAGGAAAACTTACTTTTGTTTTTTTCGATTTTCTCAAAAACTAGAATACATTTTGACATCTGGTTTTTAGTGTTTGACTAAAAATTGAAAAGAGCATTGAATACTAAGCACAAAATGAATATTATACACCTGTATAATATTTGCAATGAGAAGAAAAGTATCCCTGTTCGTCCATAATGAACATAAATTTTTTTTTAACCAATAGTAGTAAGAACAAAAATCAAAATTGTAAACGCTAGAGCTAAGTGATCAATGAAAACATTGGAAATACTAGATATAATGAGGCACATTTAAAAAAAGTGAAGTGTGAAGTTTCCTTTAATCGATAAATCTAAGAAGTTACTTATTATTACTTTAACTATTTAATTAATATTGGACTTATTTCCTCAAAATAATTATTTAATTTCAAAACCTAAAAAACTTATTTTTGAAACCTTTGCTGACCTATACCAATCTCTTTATATTTTTCGAATAGGTATATGAATACTTTTTTTCTCAAACAAAATGCAATTAAAAAAACGCAATAATATTATGTATCATGTATCCTTTTTTATTGTGAAAGACCAATTTTTTCTCCTGAAAAAATATATATTTATTTATAATTATTTATTAACAAAATAAAAAATTTTTTAAAAAATTTTCCGTTATTAAGTAATATTTTTGATTTTAATATTCAATGCTCCCATCAATTTTTAGTCAAACACTTAAAACTGGATGCCGAAATGTCTTTTAGATTTTAAGAAAATTGAAAATAACGAAATCTAGATTACAACTTAATTAGTAGAAATAGGATCCTTGAAGCAACAGAATAACGGATGGAAGTCGAAGAAAAATTACTTTTACTAGTTTTAATTTTCTCAAAAACTAGAAAACATTTTGACATCTGGTTTTTAGTGTTTGACTAAAAATTGATGGGGGCATTGAATATTTAACACAAAAATACTACTTACCAACATAAACGCTCTAGCTTTTTTCACAACTTAGGTGAATCACCCTGTAAATGTATTGTATTGTATCGTTGAAAAACAATAAAATCAAAAATATATGTAGGTATCTAACTATCGGTTTTTAAAAACTAAAAAAATTAGTATTAAAAGTTTCTCTTCTTTGATCTTTTTAAAAATTATGAGCTTACAAAAAAGTATTTATTAAACTTTTTCGATGGGTAAGGTTTTTTTCTACTTAAATAACCTATCCACATATAGGGACCTACCTATCTACACAATTACAAAACTTTAAAATTAGGAGTAATAAAAGTTCATATAAAACTCATAAAGGCCAAAAAACGCAACAAATTAAAACATAATCGTCATCATCCCAAATTGCATGAAAGCACTAACAACATCAACACAAGTAAAAAAAAAACAACCCTTGAAAATACATTTCGTCCAACAAACGTACTTTGACCTTGTCTGGCATGGCAGACAACAATTCAACTGCAAAATCAAAGTGGATGTTTTTGTCGTTGTCTCCCTTTCATTCAAATGAAAATATCCCTCATAATTTCCTCAATCATATTCATCAGCTTTCCAAACCCTCAACATTGAATTTTGATTTCCGTCCATCTAGCGGCGGCAGAATCCGGTGGCGCTTCTATTTGTATTTATTCAATGATAATACAATACAAATAATAATAACTTAATAGTCTGGTTTGTTACCGATCTTTCAACCTCTCCCCCTTTGATACGTACTACGAATTGTAGTCTATCAAATAAGGTTCGGAGAAAAATGGAGGCGGAACAAGACAGCATACTTAAAGGGGCTTATAAAAATGCTGATGCTCCAAATGCAATTGATAAACAAACAGCACATCTAGACCTGTGACGTCAGTGGTCAACGATAGCAGAGTACGTAGTGTACACAGCTTCGAAGACTGAGCAAATCTGATGCGCGGGTTCAAATACCGCATGATGTGTAGAAAGTTTTTCAAATAAAATTGGATTAAAGCTCAGCACCACTATAAAAGGAGACTGATGATAGGGCTTGGCACCCCTTGAAATAGCTATATCTCTAGCCAAACAAAAATAAAACGAATTAAAATACCCAAAATTAATTCGTAAGCAATTGGTGGTAGCACCTTTAAGTTGTTGTTGTTGTTCAAAATTCAATGAAATTGACGGAATAAAGAATGGTCAAGTCTAATAAACTGACATTCTAGTATAAATAATACAATACAAATAATAATAAAAAAAGTTGTCATCGGTAAACGATTGGTTTTTACTGGAGGGAATCATTCAAAGTAGCTGAGCACAAATTTGCACTTCTGCCAGCGCGAATCTGTGGCTTCAAGCAGGGGCGGGGGGCCAAAGTTGACGAATTTAGGTGAGAAAAAGTTATAAGCTAAATGGATACCGATTTTTTACTTGCGATATACGTACTATAAGCCAAGTTTTGGATTCTTGTGAAAAATCGAACTCGAGAGAACAATCAAACTTGACACTACGATGATAGAGAACACGGCCTACATCCTAAACCAATCTAAAAAAGTAGAGGCTAACACCGCGACAGACGGGTTTGCAAAGTGCACTGTTAGCCCAGTCATAATGTACTTTTACTGCTGCCAAAAATGCAAGTTAAAGAAATCAAATACAGTAGACGCTCGATATAGTGAAGTAATTAAAACCAGGCCTGTTCACTATATCGAGATTTTTCACTATTTTGAGAGATTTTTCAGTGTAAAATTTGATACAAAATTAACAACATATAAATATTATGAACATATTGCAGCTGGAATATTCTTGTTGAATACTGAAAAAAAAGTGTAAATAAAAAAAAATCTCGATATGGTCATTTTTTTGTTCACTATTTAGAGTAGTGTGTATAAAATTTTGTGTTCACTATATTGGATAGTTCACTCTTCCGAGATTCACTATATCGAGCGTCTACTGTATCTTTATTTTGGCATAAGGAATACTGCCTTTAAAGTTCATTGTCGAAACTGGCTCGCATACAAAGTTATCAGGGTACTTATTCCGTAAAACGATTATCACCCGACGATAACGTTTCGACGATAGTCCTGCGTCACGTGACCCAAAAAACGACTATCGCCTGGACGAACACGTTTTGACGATCAAATATTTGCTTCACGTAAGTCAATTATCGTCAAAACGATACGATGGCTTTTGGACGATGCCTAAATAGGTATCGTTTCGCATTTGTTTTCATGATTGTAGGTAAATTTGTACGCGACTATACTTAAATGAGTGAAATAATTTACTTATTTAGCAAAATGACAACAAAAATTCGAGAAAAATACAAATTATATAAAAAATTAAAAAAAAAAATTTTCGCTAGTGGGGATCGAACGCCGAACCTTTCAGTTAAGAAGCAAGTACCTATCCCATTGCTCCACCATATAACGTACATTTCTGCCGATTTCTTGCGTTTACAAACAAACCGTGCTCTAAAGAACTTCGTTCTATAACGCAAATTGTTATTATGACATTTTAATGATGGTTTGACAATCTCTGAAAAAACGATAGACGAGGAGATAGTGTTTGAATTACGTGAAGCAAATTATTGACGATCACGTCAGCCATAATCGTTTTGATGATTATCGATTTAAAACAGAATGACCCCCCAGGTTGTGTGTTATGTGTCGAAAATAATTGTTTTTAACGGCACACGTTTGAAAAAACAATTTCATGAAAAGTTTTTAGAACATGAGATTTTCTACAAAATAGGTTTTGACATTTTTTTTCTTCCAACTTCCACTTTAAAAGATTTGGCTATTTAAAAAAAAAACGTAAAATGCCGGAAATTTAGGTTTTACGAGTAACCATTTAGAAGATATTACCACGTCAAAAATATGAAATAGGAAATATAGGTTTCTAACACATACAAATGCTTCATACGGAAAAAAACATTTACATAATATAATATATAATTGCTAATACTCAACTTCATTCGTGTTCCAGTTTACGGCAGCGCTCTTGGGACCCGTTGGTCATTACAGGAAACTCGCTTTTAAGATACTAATGTACGGTACCTAATGATGCATTATATTTGTGAAAGCTCACAAAAAGTTGTTCGATTAAAATTTACCAAAATTGTTCAATTCATTCACACGAAGAAATTAAAACAATAAAAAATTATAATCCAATTCAAATGAAAAAGAACTTTTGTGGGTGCCATCCATTGTCAGTTCTTTTTAAATATTTAAATTTGAACGTCTTTTTTAGCCTTCGAAGTCTGTTTATAGTAACGAATGTGGCCGCTTAGTCCCAAGAGTGACGATTTTTCGGAACATTTTTTCTCAAGAAATGTATGAAAGTGACGAGTTATTGACTACAAGTTCATATACAGGGTGGGGCAAAAGGTATGAACCGGTTTTGACCGACTGGAGCTCGGCATGTGGTTGTGGTGGAAAAAATAGAGTGGTCTCGTTGTGGCAGTGAGAGAGTCTGGTTTTCAGTAGCAACCATGGTTTGGACGGGACAGCATCGTGGGTTTGCTGTTAGGACTTTTTTTTTGAAAATGGCCGTTCTGTTATCGCCACGCATAGAGCTTTCCGACAGCACTTCAATATCCCTTTTGGGGGAAACGTCCCTGGCGGTAATGCAATTAGACCACTAATGCAATTAGGCCACTTCACTCCCCTAAAGTGACTATATATCGAGTGCAGTATCCCAATTTGGGATTATTGGTCCCTAATTTTTCGAAGATAATGGGCGAACCATCACTGTCCTCGCTGAGCGCTATGTGACAATGTTGGAAGAGTTTTTTGAACCCGAGCTAGAAGAATTGAGTAAAGCAACTAATCTGGGAGACATCTGGTTCCAACAGGAAGGACGGGGCTACATCTCACACTGCTAGGATTTCAATGACGAGATTGAGGCAAGTGTTCCTTCAGCTCCTCGTCTCTTTGAGGAGTGACGTGGAGTGGCTTGCGCGCTCACCAGATTTGCGCATTTGTGATTTTTTTCTTTGGGGGTACATAAAGGAAAAAGTTTTTAAACTTCGTCCACATACCCTAAAAAAACTTAAGGACAGAATCAGAGAGGAAGTTACCCATCGAAATGTGCAGAAGATCGGTTGAAAACTTCAGAATTCGCCTTCAAGAGTTCATCGTGGCTGACAGCCGCCCGCCACCTACGTGATATCATCTTTAAAACTTTATGTAAAAAACTAGATTCTGTAATGAATTAAACAATATAAACTTAATTTCTGTAAGTTGAATTGTTTTTGTTTTACATCCCTTTAAAACCGGTTCATACCTTCTGCCCCACCCTGTATAATATCTACGTCGAATGGGAAAAAAATTCATGGAAATATTGTTAAATTTTATTATCTTTGTTTTTGACAAACGAAATACTGGCTAGAAAGTCCATTGTTAAATATTGCTCGCATAAAAAGATATTTAGGGTTACATGTCGAAAATATTGAATACAAAGAATTCAAATATAATGCAAAAAAGAATTTATGATTTCCCAAATTATAAGAATAACTAATGGGGAATAAATGACTGCGATCTTTTTGATTCAAATGAAATTTTAAGTCTCGAGTAAAATCAATCAATTCAATTTTTTTATTGAAGTCATTTAAGATTGCGTTCACAAATGATTGCAATCTTCTATAAGCCTCATATTTTGAGCGGTTTATTTGTGAAACAAAGTCTACGATTGATTTGATTCCTTCTTCATTTCTCACACTACAATGAACTCCAGAAGAACAGAATTTTCCATTTTATACCGTTGTGAATTTTTCATCGTTCTCGATGTTGACTTCTAGGACCTTCATATATATATAAAATAGCCAACCCTTATTCTGAAACAATATCTGCTAGTTTTTTCAAACAACTCGAATTTATTAAAGTGCTATAAGTATTAATTTTTTTATTTAAATAAGTTAATTTTGTTTGTTTTAAGCATTTAAAGAACCTTTGTTTGGACAAGCTCTCGGCAAAAGAAATATCCACAACCGCACATTCCAATAACAACAACTAGACACTTCACTAACTGCTACTAACACTTATTTCTCATTTCCCTGAAAATGCAGTAGCCCTTTGGGGCATATACACAGACTGGGTGGGACTGGACTTGGTTGGTCGATTGGTTTGGTTAGAAATCCTTACCAATTCGACAATTTCTTCCTTGCAAATTTACTGTTTGGTATTTAAGTGGCACACAATATTGCAAAGTTACCTTAGCTCAACCAACATCCAGTAAAATATAAATATGTATACATACTTATATACTTATACACCCACTCATAAATTGGCAACATAAATGGCCAAACAAGATTCCCATCTTAAGCAGCTGTAAAAGCGTACAGGATTACAAACGAATAAGGACATATACCTACTATATGACCACAAGGCCATATAGTATCCAGCTACAACAACAACAAGGAACTCCACCAACTATATACACACACTCATCTCATCTCTTTCGATCCGTATTATATCTTTGCTAATTAAAAATTCGAATAAATAATGCAGAAGAGATTTGTGCCATATCCTTTTAGATGTCTAATATTCAAGCTATAACATAATAGGAATAGGTACAAGGCGAGTTGGGACTTGGTATGATCAGAGGACTTTCAAAAAGAGGTAAAGCCAGAGAGAAACCCTTAAAAGATGAGTCCCCCACGCCTGTCCCCAGAATAGGTAGATTGGACTTCTCTCTAGCAGAATATTATGTTGGAATTATTATTATGTGCAGTCCCATTAAGCGAATCCAACACACCATATACGTGTACATAATGTAGTATACATGTAGACAGATGAGTATGTATGGAGGTTTAACAACAAAGGAGGATGATGGAGCAAGGATATTGAGAGGAGCAAATGCAAACGCGTTCAGCACGTAGAGTCAACAACAAAATCCATGCAGCAGCGACTAAAGAAGACCAGAATATATACTTAAGGCAAATACTAGTACCATTAGCCTTGTCCGGATGGTTGAGTTTTTGGCATACAACGTTGCAGCAATATACACATTTTCATTTGTATGTTTGTATCATTAATATGTCCTTAAATCGATCCTCTGACATACTCAACTTAGAATGCTCGAGACACATCTGTGTTTTCGGATAGACATACGAGAAATAAAAAGAGAGGGGCGAGGCATTTAAATGCGTAAAGAAGTTAATAGGATAAAACCTTTTTATACTCTTGTCGGTCTGTCGATTTTTAGCATCCTACTAGGTACTTCTGTTCCAGTGTTCCAGCAGAGAAACAGGGATGAATTTCAATTTATTGGTTTAAAGGATAGTAATAATAAAGGGGCCTCGTTATAACTGTGACTCTTTTAAAAGGTTGGGTAGGTTAGGTATATCTATGTTATTTTTTCATTCCGATTGCCATTTTTAATACTCTTTTTAGGATTGCTATTTTTAATGGAATGAGTATCACACCAAAAACAGAAATGTCAAAAAAAAGAGCCAAGTTCTCCATGTATAGAAAAAACCTTTATGTAACAAGTCAGCCGTGAAAAGTAATGAGATCTAGAAGTACGCCAAGTTCTAAGTTTATGAAGGGTTATTATCAAATATTTTAAGTAGAGTTATATAGTAATAACTCCAAAGTATAAGAGAAATTTCTTATTTAATGATTACTGACTAAAATTTGGTAAGTTTACTTGGCAAGTTTTCTTTTTTTCCATCTGATTACTCAACATTCGAATGTTTTGAAAACGTATTAAGTAAACTTACCAAATTTTAGTCAGAAATCATTAAATAAGAAATTTCTCTCATAACTTGGAGTTGTTTCGATATTACTCTATACTTAAAATATTTGATAATAAACCCTTCATAAACTTAAAACTTGGCAAACTTTTAGATGTCATTACATTTTACGGCAGATTTGTTATATAAAGGTTTTTTTTATACTTACATTAAAAATCCAAAATTTTGGAGTTTTTTATTCGTATACACCACAAGGCCTACCGATGTGCGAAATTACAAGATTCTACGGTTTCTAGAAGTGCTCCATAATTTTGATGATCTGTCAGTCATTTACGGTTTTCGCGATCAGAAACCACTAATGCTATGGAGTTGAAATTTGGTGAGCCTGTGCTAGCCTAGCTTAGCAAATATGGCGATTTTGAAGTTTCTGAGATTATTGGTTACGAAGTTAGAGGGGGGTCGAAAAGCGCTTGAGTTTGTTCCAGTAAAAAGGGAGTAGTGCCGAGAACTTGATTGGGCACTACAGATACATAGGTATATTAAATTAATTACTTGATAATTTTGAGCGCTTTATTTTATAGTTTAAAAATGTTTTTATTTAAAAAATTTAAACAACTAGGTACCTACAAGTTCAATGGTACCACTTTGATCATAATTTATTTATTACATTAAAAAGTTTAAGTGACCTCAACTTGAAAAAAATTTAATTGAATTATGTTCAATCACTTCACCTTAACAAAACTAATTGTTTCTAATTTTCTTCAGCTTATTTATACTACGTTTTCATTAAAGCAAATGAGGTAATTTCGTTGAATATTTCCAAATTCGATTCGAAATCATCTTATTTCCCATACAAATTCAAATTTCCAAATGATGTAATTTCAACCAAACTTGCACGAAATTCGGTAGAAATTATTACGTAAAATTTCTATGAACACACTTAAATGGAATTTAAAGTGGAGCGCATTTAAAATGACAGAATTCAATGTATACCACAACAAAAACAAGAGATTGACAGTCTGGAATGTCAACCGAAATTAGAAAATTTGAGATATTTGAGATGTAAACACTTTTTCTGCAATTTTCCAAATTATGTACCTCATTTCAGCTCTAATGAAAACGTAGTATTATTCTATATTTTAAATATACATAGTACATTCTGGAAGTTTGTAACTTGCTATTAACTTCTTGGCTCTAAATCAAAATAAAACACAATAACGGATCACACGAACTTGCTCTTGTTAACAACTGTAATATTTAGTGTAACCAAATATACATTTTAATACATAAGGCGTTTTGTATAACGTTATATGCACTATTATATCCACTTTTAAATCGTCGCAAAGTTGGTATCTGTGTCAAAATCAGTTGAAAACTTATGAGCAGTCTATATCTGCCAAAAATTTTTCGTTGTGTTGGACAATTCGGTTACTTCTGTGTGGAAGCGTTGCTTTTTCCTGACCGATATCAGATGAACTTAACCTTGACTACAGTATTTAGTGCGAACTATAGCTATAAATTACCAGTGACGTTTCAGATTGTTTTTTGAATGGCAGCCTTTCTTCTGAAAGGAATATAACATGCCTCTGCATGTCTTCATATGCTTCAGATACAGAACATGTCAACGCACCTAACGGGAAAATTTTGTATGCTGATGATATTTTCGGTGACGTCAAATATTCAATGCACTGCTAATTTACCTGACCGCTTAGTGAAAACAAAGCACAAAATTAAAAAAATATCATCGGACGCACCCCAAACTATTCAAAGCCTGTCAACCTTCCCCAAAAAAATTTCGGAGTGTCAAACTATTCCAGGCATTCCAAAACTTTATCTCAACTATTATATTCACTAAATTTACTGACTAAATTATCGACACTATTCCATTGTTGTTATTTACTGTGTAAAATTTTCCTGCGCCTATACACTTACCAATAACAAACGCCTATAATTTAGCTTAGTGTTTCATTAATGTCGCTAATGATATCTTTGACAAAAAATTTTAAAAAGGTGAAAAAGTTTATAAAAAAAATGCATTATAAGTATGGGTGTTTTCATAAACGTCTGACTAACTGATTTCTGCAATCACAAAAACTACTTTTTTAAATATAAATATTTGTTCTAGCTTATGATTTTGAAGTATTTTAAAAATACTTATTAAAATCGAACCAGAAAAATGTTTACCTTTAAGAAATAGATGGTTTTTTTTATCAATTTTGCAATTGCAGAAATCGGTTAGTCAGACGTTTATGAAAACACCCTATGCTTATATTTCTATATAAAAACATCAAATCTCTATTTTCCTAACGTATAGTGACCAGACGTCCCGCATTTTGCGGGATCGTCCCGCATTTCACATGGCTGTCCCGCATCATCGACTGTCCAGCAAAATGTCCCGCATTTACATATTTGCCCCGCAAAGCCCCGCAAAAAAAAAATAAATTGCAAAATATGACAAGTTAAATTGCCAAAAAAAAAACTTTTCAGTCACCCTATAGTAACTAGTATTACAAATAATGCCCATGCAGTGTAGACCTTTTTTAATCAAATTTTTGTTATCCAGATTTGTCAAAACACCAAATTTGACAAGTTTCGCCCTTGAATTGGCAAGAAATTTGATTTTACCTAAGGAAAACCCCATTAAGAAAGCCAAAATGTCATCTTATTTCGGTGTTCCAGATTTTTAAGTAAAAATTATTGGGGTTTTATTGTGATAAATTCTGATTTCTCTCCTAAATTCGACTTTTTTTTTCGTGGAGAATAGATTACAATTTCAGGTTGATTTTTTTGTCTTGTATCTATGGAGCGGCCAGTGGTCAAACTAATAGCTGTCAATTGCTTTGGTGTATAAAATATTTGTTTGCCCATTGGTAGTCGAAAAATGTTAAAAATCGGTGTTTTGACATATCTATAGATAAAAAGAATTGATTTTTTTTACCATTCATGGATTCACGGAAAACCCCATAAATGTCTACTACATATCAGTTTAAATAAATAAATAAATAAAAATAAATAAATAAAAAAACTTCTTTATTTCTTGTGGTCTAAATACCAAGTCCCATAATAGACTGAAACACAGTTCAGAAGAATGATATCGAACAAAACTGAAAGAGGCTCCAAAAAGGGGTTTGTATTTCTTCCTTATGTTACTTTATACCAAATAAAATCAAATAAATTAAATGTTTTTTATTTTATTTTTAGTTATTAAAAAAAAAATAGTATATTCTTTTTTATCAAAAATTTTTGTTTCAAACAAAATAGTATATTCTTTTTTATCAAAAATTTTTGTTTTAAACAAAATGTCCCGCATTGGTTTAAAAAAATTCTGGTCACTATATCCTAACGCGAATTCTGTTGGCAAAGAAAACTGTAAGGCAGTTGTCTTACATACCACTTTGGTCATAACAGGTTTATTTCAAAATTAGAGAAAAACAGAAATAGTTCTATGGCATCTATCTGGTCTAGATGGGCTTAATCAAAAATTCGAACTTCCACTCTAGGGTATAACATAAAAATGCCCTGTACCAAATTGGTAGCAAATCATCCCAACCGTTTATGCTGTAAGCTCAAATACAGTGGACTCACAAACTCACTTTTAATATTTTTTTACATAAAACCACAGCGTGTCGTCTTATTCGTGCTTTATATTTTGAGAGATAATAAATTCTTGGGATCATTCTAAGAATAAAAAAATTGTATGGGCAAAAAACTCTTACCCTATGGTGGGGAGGGGCTGTTCCAAATTATTAAAAAAACTAAAGAAAGTTCATACAATAAAACGCTTAAGCTTTTTTGAAAGCCAATATTCCATTCTTTTTATTAACTCCCCATTGGAAGTTATGGTATAATTGGTCCAATTTGTCGAATCGAAAATTTTGACATTTCTCCACGTTTCTAGGTCTCTGGAATCGGAATCCATATAGTTTTTAGAGAGATGTATATGTGTAGTGTGTCTACGTACTTTCGTGAGCTTTTTTCGCCAACGATATCTCCGAGAACGAATAGAGATATCGACTTCGAATAAATTTTATTTTATAGATAATAAAGCCATAACGTGCAGGTTTTCAGAAAAATTTAATTAGCGGTTTTTATATTACAGTAATTCAAAAAAAGAGTTCAAGGCTTATTTGCTGAATATCTCAAAAACAGGGGCAAACGCAGGGGGAGGTTTTGGGGGTTTTGAAATTCAATGCCATAAAACGTAATAGCTCCCCATACCATGAGACCAACAGCACGGCTGTGCTGTTGATCTAAAGTATGCTCTTCCTTTCGAAGATCATGAGATTACGAAGTATAGCCATCGGGACGGGGCCCTCCAAATTAATTTTGTTTTCGTCTGAAAAGCTAAAAAGTCGTCACTCCTACGTACAGGTCATAGGCGCTCTGCAGAAATCAAGGCGTTTGACAGGACGTGTACCTGTTTGTGCCAATAAGAAGTTTTTATATTTTAAATAATTCCCATCAGTGTAACCTTTTTTACGTTCGTCGTTCATACAAAAATGTAAAAGAAATAAATTTTGGTAAATTATCTTCGTTTTTGCAGTAATGTGAAAACTTCATCTTAACATGGCATCCAATCCATCACACATGTATGTATGTACCTACGTGTAAAGAACCATTTGTTCCTTTCATAAAATGCAGTGCATATGCCTTAAGTCAATGGAAAAATTAAGGGGAGTAAAACTTGAGTTCTTAAAATGTCAATCGAGTATAAGCAAAAATACATCTTAAATGAAAACAAAATTCACCCTTATTTTCAAAAACAATTCCTAGTGCTAGTTCATATAACAATTTTTCATTTTAATGAGCCTCTTTTCATATAGAATCCGTTCCTGGAGCCTATTCATATTCTTGTCGTCGCCGCCGTCGTCGGTAGTCATGATGTCGATTTGTGATGTATCTGGTATGTGTCCTGGATGCTTTGCTGTGATGCCTTATAGCTGGTGATGTTGAAAGCTATTTTCTAGACTCACGCGCTCCTACTCTGTTATAGGAGCGATATGTAGAATTTAACAGCGCACACACATAAGAACAAGCAATAATGCAGGCGGTGCGGCACGGGAACAGAACATAACGGCAACTTGCCGACATGTTGAGAAATGGTAAATTTTTCATAATGGAGATGTGATCATATAATCATGGTGAACCCTTCAGGGTGGGATGGTGTGGATTGGAGTGGCATTGGAGTTGGGAGCTTATGAGAGTGTGGATATACCGGAAGGATTTATTGAGGTGATTTGAATTTTTGAAAACATCAGGGTGCAGATGGGCAAAATTTATAACCAAAGCCATTTCTGGAAACAGTTGCTTATGGAACGCTTTAAATGCTATTGCACGTTTGGCTATTGTTGATTGATAGTTGAAATCACTATTATGTTGGGTGAGAAAGAGAGAGAGAGTGAGAAACGAAAAGGAACTTACGTAAATGGAAGGCTTTAAGGCTATCAGAACATTTTTGGATGTCTTTTGTCAGTGGACCATAAACGTACAGTTAAGAGCATCTGAGAGAATTCGGAATAATCAATTAGTGTAAAAGAACTTTCAAGCGAAAAGTATAGGTTAGGTATGCGATTTTTAAGTTAAACAGACATTTTAATCTAGTATACATACCTGTATATTTTTTATTTTATACTTGAATTCCTTGAAGTCCTTAGAAAAATTATTTATGGAAAATCATGAATTTGCGAGTGCTTATACATACTTTTAACTTTTTCTTTTTGGTATTTAAACTTCCGTAATTTTATTTGCAGAATGTCTCGACCATCCATAACACTTTTTAATATTTAGAAAAAAACAAAAGTCGTAAAATAACAACATATTTGGTGGCGCAACAACTTGCGAAGAACCAGGGCATAGTGACTTACAACTCTTAACCAATGGAACGGACCTTCAATTTTTGCCAAATCCGAACTGCTAAAAGGCTTTTTCTTATAATACTTGAGATGCTCTTATGGGGTTTTCCATTGGTAAAATAAATCAATTTATTTTTGATTTGGATCTGTCAAAAACACAACTTCTCCTCTTTTTGCTTTACATTGGGCAAAATAAATTGATTTATTTTTGATTATAAATCAAATTTGCAAATCTAAATTTTTCGGCAGATTTACCCCTCCTTGTACCAATACCAACATAAATCCAGCTGTCAGTTTGCAAATGCTTTTCTTTGATATTTTGATTGTGAAAATTATATTGAAAAATGTGGAAAATAATTGCTAATAAATAAATGGTAGCAGTTTAAAATGAACCGGCAACTTTATCAAGTTCATATTTCTCTTCTAAAAGTAAATCGAGGGATAAGGATTTTTTTGAAATATTACATAGAAGCTATAATGCACAAATACAGTGACAAAAATAAATCAATTTGAAATTTTGTTCCATTCGCCACAAAATAAATCAATTTTTTCAATGAAATCTAAATTTACCAATAGAAAACCCCATTAGAGAATGAGTCACTTCCTCGCAAGATGCAGCAGCCCTGACACGAGCTACTTCACCTCAAAACAACTTGGAAATAACTTATAACTTGGGTTAATGAAGATGCCCACTATTAGACAGAGACACAACATAGGAACACCACCCGCTACATGCAAACACCTTCTCAAACAATATGCTCTAGAATCAACAAATGCTAGCTGGTTACAGGGTACCACCTGTCTAGCAACTAAACAAATATGGCCATGCATAGACCTGAAGCGGTCAAAAGGCTTGATTTCACTGAGCAGACAAAGTATAAGCTCCACAATTAGAGTCATAACAGGACACTGCCTCATAGGTAGACATGCTATGAGGCTGGGGGTATACACCAATGACTTTCGTAGAAGCTGCATGGACGAGGAAGAAGAGGAATCAGTCCAACATCTTCTATGTACATGTCCGGCACTCTCCAATAGAAAGAACACCTACCTCGGTAACCCCTTCTTTGATGATACCAGTGATCTGGCAACGATAGACACGAGATGTCTCTCAAATTTTATTAAAAGTACAAAATGGTTTGCTTAATTTCATTACTCGCCGTGACGAAATGACAATTTTGTAGACCAAAGGCCCTTAAAAGCTATTTTAAAACTGTAATCTGAACTGTTCTTGTAGGTAAAGCTTTTTCCAAAAGTATTCTTCCACAGTGATAATTAAAGCTTTTGCCCCTATTATCATGGACAAATTTTAAGGTAACATCAATTAAATTTTTGTTAACTTCCACAAAATTAATATTCCTGTATCAAATAAGTACATAGTATCTATCACACGATTTCCCTTTCGACCTGTCAATCTTCTCATCTGACAAGGCAGACAACTCTAAAAATTCAACAGACTTTATCCAGTTGGACAGTTTAACAAATAGCTGCTAGGATAGGCAGGCAGCCTATCTCTTCTTTTTTTTTCGAAAAGGTACCAAACATGTCTGGGGCGTAAATTACTTACAAAACTTAAAAAAATATACCTACACTCTGCCCACATACACTCTATACCTCCTCAGCTTTTTAAACCCAAAACACTTTGTGCACTTAAATCCCCAAACCGATCGTAGAGCGACCTACTATTCTAGTATATATACCATAAAACCACCAACACCGCTGCCACCCGCCAGCCAACTGACTTTATTTCGTTCAACCCTTTTTTGCAGTAGGTATAAGTCTTTCCTGCACTTAATTCATCGTTTTGCCACACCCAATACAAATTTGTAAGGATAAAACGGAAGTCTATTACATTCCGCTTAAAGGGAGGCAAACAATATGCGAACGAAAACAAACAAAACAAAAAAAAAATTACAGAAACCCTCAAGCCAGCTTTGAACTAGCCCCTCACTTCTCATCATCAGCGGGGTGTCTAGAAGTGAACGAAAACCCGGTACCCACGAAACTAATGTCAGTTAAATGGACTGCTTGCTTCGCCAATAGTAGTAGTTTATAGTACATTTATATAGTATGGGGGAAAAACGGGACTAAGTGAAAATGGGTCACACACTAGGATATCCTCTCAGCCATCATCACCGCCGTAAGTCGTGTGTGTTCACAAAAACCTATTTTACCCTTTTCACTAGTTTAGCTATACCTTTTTCCATTCTTTCCCTGTTTTGAAGGAAGAATGAAAATTTCCTGTCAAATTGTGATGGCTCTCGTGAAAATGTGGGTGGTTGTGATGATGATGATGGTAGGTATTATAGCAAGCGGCAGGTAAACCAAAACTGTTGTGTATATTTTATATGGAGTGGAGTATCAAAGTTGGAAAATATTTTACATTACATTACATGTCATTTCGCGTTGCGTTTATGGCACCACTCACCTCTCTTTTACTTTCTCTCTCTGACACGAAAAAAAAAACAATTTGTTAAATTTTTTTGTATCGAAAAACGCAAAGTAGAACAACCCTGGTCTACTCGTATAGCTAGCTGTACATGCGGTTTTAGTATCAAGCTGTGGTCTTTTTTACCGATGCCAACTTCAGATTGGTTGGTTAAAGAGGGAAATACAAAAAATGATATTTGCACCTATAAGCAAGGCGTTTTTATCCACCTGCATGTAGGTTAAATGGAAAATTAACATAAATATATGAATACCACTTTCAATGCGATGTTATTGAAATAAGGATTTTTGGGTTTTGTTTTTTTTTTTTTTTGGTGGCTTTGTCAAAAATCAGATAAACGCTTCGGATGTCTCGAACAGATATTGTGCAAGTCTTATAGAAGATATACAGGGTGATTCATCTAAGATGTGACAAAAAGCTAGAGAGTGTAGGTTGAGTTGAGACAAGACAATCGAATATTAAAAACAAAAATACTAACATAAAACTTTGAAAAAAAAAAATAATCTGAACACAGTTTTTTCGTTGTTTTTTCAAAATTTTAAACATAATAAAAGAACGCGATTTCTGGCTTTAAAAAAAAAAGTATAGCAGGCTTTAAAGAAAGCCAATAATATGGCCGTAAGTGCTACCGTTGTTTTTTTAATTTATTTTGTTCTAAGTCGATTTTTTAGAAAATTGCCCCTCCCGCTTAAACGTGGTAAATAGACCCCCCCTCCCCCCCCCTACTATAAGATTTTTTTCTTATAGAACCTACACGTTCTAGCTTTTTGTCACACCTTAGGTGAATCACCCCCTGTATAAATGGCTTAGAGAGCTTTTTTTATTTTTTTTTTGCGTTAAGCGTTGATTCAAGGTGAAAGTAACATTTTTTAGGGAAGAGATGATGTCATGCCGGAAGTCTGGGTTCGATTCGCAGTATCTTCCACCTAAAAAAAAAAAAAATTCTTGCGAAGAAGTGACAAATCCTACTAGAGTAAAGCTGGGGTAACGTCCAAAGCTAGTAAGCGAGTATATGCGCTATTATGCTAGTTAATCTAAAGTTGTTTGTCCATTTGGGAGTTCTTTGATTAGTAAACTCTCAACAGTTTCTTGAAAAATACCAACTGCTCGGAATTCTGCGAACTAATCATGCATGTAGAGAACATATGGGGGCCATCACCCCGACGAAGAAACAATTCTTGGCAATAAATCATCCAATAAAGTTAGGAAAATGAATGTTTAAAAAATGATGCTAGAATCCGTTTTGATTATTTTTAAATCCATTTTTAAATTCTTCATACAATTTGAAGCATACCTATTAAAAAACTACAAAACGGTTCAATTCTCACCCAAACGGCAAAAACAGCGAAGTAAAAAAAAATGGACAAAATAAAAAACATGCATCAAAAAACAACCGCAACACTGACAATTCAAAAACTGAGAAAATTGAAAATAACAAAATCTACTTTCCTACTTAATTTAGTATAGAAAAAGATCTTTGGAGCCACAAAATAACTAAATTATGGAGGTCTTATTTTAGTTATTTTCAATATTTCCAAAAACTAGAAGACATTTAAGCACCCGGTTTCTAGTGTTTGACTTAAAATTAATAATTTTATTTGATAATTGATAAAATTGATTGACCTGTATGCACTTATCTTCTTGAATATAGTTCACATAGGATCCTTGTCAGATGGTTTATATTTTTTTTTCGAATATCCCATAAATGAGGTGCTAAAAGTTCATACGACCTTGTAATGACCTTGAAAAAAATTTTGAAAATGAATTAAAAAACCTATGCCTGACCAATTACTGAAATTACCTGACCTTTTATCACTATCCAGTGACCCTTCAAGTGGTATACCTTTTTTGCGAATATCCCATAAATGAGGTGCCAAAAATCGAGGGTGACCTTGAAAAACTTCAACCCTGGATTGAAAATTTTCTAGGCCTGACCAATTTCTGAAACTATGTGACCTTTTTTGTTCAAATACTGACCTTTTAGACTGCATACTTTTTTTGTGTGTGCTAAGAGCACACAGCCCAAAATGTGTGTAAGTTGAACTCATCTTACTAAAATTTGCGTATTGAAAAGGCCTTCACCAAACAACTGATGAGTCTATTGGCGAAACGAATTGCCAACTTTTTGGACTGAAAGCTGTAAATAGCTACATATATAGGATCAATTATTCACCAAATCCAATTATTTATTATTATTAACATTATAAAATATGCACGACTTGGTCGCAGGAACTTGTTCTTAAAGTTAAAAATATAATTTTATGATATCTTCAACAAAAAAATGTTAAAAAAAAAGTCGAATGTATTAAAAATATAAATTTAATGTTTGATTTTTTTTGTTTAAAAAAATTATTTACAAACATTTTTAAATGCAATAATGTTTGAACTACCCAGAGGCATGCAAAATTGTACCAAATTCGGTTAACCACAAGAAATACCCGAATAACTCGAACATAAGGCGCAACATCATGTTAATGTCCCTAATTCCGCAACGCGAATTTTTTGACAAAAACCTGAAACGCAGATTTCTTAAAACTATTTTGGTAATTACAGGTTCCGAAGTTTGATCAAAATCCGAAGAGCATGACTGTATTGAATGAAATTCAAATGGAAGAGTTTTTGCAACCTTTATTCCAATGCGTTTCGTCAAGGCAAGATAGTTGGGCTCATCAGTTAGATGCTGTCGTAGCTTTCTAGGACGCATAATTTAAGTCGAAGGCTACTGACACACATTTGAAAAAGCTGTTAGCAGCTGAATCAGAAATTGTAGTTTTTTTTTAAAAAACTTAAATACACCACTGGTTTTGACAGTTTAAATATCTGTCATCCAATCAGCACAAGTTTCCGTTAGACGAGTGATGGAGATTATTTTCTAGGTTTTATCTGATGGTTAGGAGTTGTAAATCACTATAGGGTCTGGTTGTTTACGAGCTGTTGCGCCACCAATTTTTTTTTACTTTGCAATCTTATAGCTAAAAGATTGTCTTGATTTGGGGAGACCTGAGCTAAAAGTTACAGGGGTTAGTTGTAAAAATATACAAAAATGTGTTCCCTTAAAAATTCAGAGCGTGCTTTTTTTTATTTTTGGTATTCTATACTCCAAACACTATATGCCTTATTTATAAAAAAAAATAGTTATTTTAGCTCTTTTGTTCAGGGAAACTACACCATGGAATTAGAATTTTCTGGACTCAAATGGAGCAGTAAGCAATTGCCTTTAGTTTGAGTCCGGCAAATTCTTATTCCATGGTGTAGTTACCCTAAACACAAGAGCTGAAATAACATATGCTTGTTGTTTTAAAGATTTTGAATTCATTTTTTGCCTGATGACAAAACACAACTTGTCTTCCGAATTGGATCAAAATCTCAAGTTTTTAATTTGACTTTTTGTATTCTAAAACCGTTTTCTACTAAATGTTTTTCCACTACCGCAAAAGTGAATAAGGTTTTTGTTAATAATTGTTCCCATAATCGCAAGTGAATTTGTAAATAAAACACAATTCAAAAAGTAGGCCAATGCCTCTAACCGGACATTCCAAAAATGTTCTTAAGCACTCTAGCCACTGTACTGGATAATTCCCTTGACAGCGTTTTGTATTCCATTCACATCCTGTATTGTTTAAAGGCAGTTCTGTCATTCTCTATTGTCATTTGTCCTCGTCCATTTATTTTATTTTTAATTCCTCATTCCTCACATACAAGTACAATGTCATTCATATTCCCTTAGCTCTTCAACTATTTAACAAAAAAAAATTACCAAAAAAGTGCCTATCCACAATATAATAGTCCCCATAGACCACTCTTTCATTCTAAAGAAATTTCCTGGTCCATGTACAACATCAGCAAAATAAAGAATAAAACAAAAAAAAAATGTCATCCCTAACAAATTACCACCCAATTACCAGAAATCCACGCCACTTCAGAACGAATTTTCAAATGTGACGCCATATCCCCATCGACATCATCGCGCAGTATAGGAAGATCTATCCATTCCTCCTCTTTGTGTCCAGTCAAATAAACACAGTTGTAAATCCCCATTTGATGATATACACTTTCCATGTGTAGAGTATGGGGGAAATTGGCCTTTTAAGTGACAACAATAACCCCAAAAGAGCCATGGACACAGTATAGAGTATTCTATTCCTCCTCCAAAAAAAAAAGTTCTGGCAAAAAAAAACGAAAAACTTCCTGATTTATCGTTTGTCCTTTACGGCGGCGCAATGTGAGATGGGCTCCATCTATCTATTTCTCCCTCATTTTCTTTTATCAGGAGAACGAGTCAAGTGAATATCCTCCTCGAGGATATTCGTGCTTCAAGTGGTCCTTTGTTTTCCCTTGGCTGGTTATTTTTTTTTTTTGCTGTCTCCTCGCTCTTCTGAATATCATCCAATGTGCTTGCAGTGCTTCCTCTTTTTGTTTCCAATGAAAAGTGTCCCATTAATGGTGCAATTTTATTTTGTCTTGTTCTTTTTTTTCACTCTACGACAACTTCTTAGTTCTTTTTGTATCTCATTGTTATTATCTAGTCAAGTGTGTCTCTCGTTACAACTAATGAAAGGATAATACACTTCCTTATGCGAAATTATCACATTTTCAAGTTGCTTCAAGGACCTCTTAGAGCGAAAAAAAAAATTAAAAGAATGATAACTATTATACAAAAGGTCCTTATAATACCCCGAAGAGGACCCTCTTTTGCTCTTTAGAAAACATCTTCTTTTTTTTTGATGCAGACTATGAGTCTGGAATTTTTATAATAAATTAATATTGTTTCATTTTTGTATTGCTTTTCTTTTAGGCGACAAGACACCTCCAGGATTTCCCGTAATTACTCAAGGACCCAGTACTCGAGTTATTGAAGTTGGCCATACGGCTGTTATGCAGTGCAAGGCAATTGGTAATCCACAACCGACGATATATTGGATTAAGAATCAAACAAAAGTCGATATGTCGAATCCTCGATACTCAATTAAAGATGGTAAGTAGATCCTTTAATTATTGTTAAGCTTATACGCAGTTTATGTCTCGTGCCCTGCGGTGGCGAGTAAAGATATCCTTACCAATGTCTTTTTCTACTGTTTAATTATTTAACGAGTCACTTTGGCGGTAATATTATACGTTGATGAAAGAAGAAGTTTAATGGAAATTTTTTTGGGCGATCTCCTCCTTCCATCAAGACCACTTAAAGAGTTATAACCGCGGGTTGAACTTTTACAGACGAAAAAACGGGAACTACTGTGTGGGAAATTTCGGGGGTTATTTTGCATTTTCAGCTGGAACAGAGAAGAAAACGGTTATTGCATTAGCAAGAACTAAATGATTAAGAGCACGTAGGATAATCCAGGCGATTTTCCAGTTTAAAGCCAACTTTGTCCACTGTACTCACTGGCAAAAATTTGTATCGCTATATATAGGTACCATCATACCCACTGTCATAAATGTTGGAAGCATTTTTCACCAACCGAAAATAGGAGAACTATGAGAGAGGTTTTTATTTAACTATTTTTTTTGGTAAATTGAAATAATGCCGTTATCATCAGATATACTCGGGAAAAAGATGAGTCTGTCTATTTCCCACGGTACTTTGCATATATATTTATTTTCATAAAATGCAAAAACTGTTCGAGAAGAAGAAGTAGAAGTAGCGGGAAGGGTTATTTGCAATTTATGAAAAAGGAGAGATTTTTTTTTTCAGCGGCGCTGAATGTGAATATTTTATGCGGACACAAAAGAAAAAGTGAATAATTTACCTACCGAAAGATAGAAGTTTTTGTGAAATATGTGTTTCTGTATTTTGAAGGTTTACCTATTGAATTTCATTAAGGATTTCATTAGTTTGAAAGGATTTACCAGGCAAGAAAATTAAAATAACTGAGTATGAAGAAGTAGACAGAAACAGCATGAGCAACAGAATATATATGGAATAGAGACCTATAGATCGCGAGAACCGCGTTTCACGATTTTTGCTTTGTAGGATGTACAACGCGCTGCACGTTCCCCCTTCCCCCATTAAACCTTGAGCCCAACTCCCAAATACCTCGTGCATAATATAAGGTAATTTTAAGTACCTCTGTTGTTTCAAGAACGATGTTCAAAGGGTGGCATGAGAACGTGTTGCCTTTTCTGAAACCTTTCTCGAAACCAAAGGGGTTAGAGTGTTCTTGCCGACTTTGACGGAGCAGCGAGATTTCACCATCGTCATCCTGCACAAACGGCCGAATTTGGCGGGGATGCCGAGTTACGAAATGGTTCTGTATAATTCATCCCTGTTTTCGCTGTGTGGTGGGTGTGTGAGTGGCGTTTTTCAATTTGAAACTCCCGTGTCAGAGTGTGAACATTTGATCGATGATATAGATTTTTCTGGTCCTAAAAATACACGTAAACCGTTGACAAAAGTTTTATGGCGATCACACAGTGCAGATCGCAGGTTTTGCATGCGACGTCGAGGTGACTATCTGCTTTCTTGTGAATAGGGCACACAAACATCACACATGCACATAAGGCATATTTTTATTCGATCAAATTTTACAGATAGGTTAGCTATATTCCCTCTCAAGTAATCACCCGCTGGCTCTGCTTTGAATAATTCGGCTGGTAGGCCATCCGCACTCCGCAGCAGCAGCCTCGTACGATTTGAACTTGATATAGCAAAAATGCACTTCATGAAGATCGGGTGGACAGAAATTTTGATCCTCATCAAACAGAGTGTTCTGTTTAGCAACGGAATTTTTGCTGTGTTCGCCGTTTTCAAATTCTGTTAACCGACTGTGTACTTAGATCTTATTAATCTTCTTTTCTGGCCTTGTACCCTTGCGTAGATTGTTTTACCCTTTGGAAGGACTGAAAGATTAAGAGAGACTTGGTCAGCAAAAGTCGTGGCAACATCTGGTGATTTAAACTTAGCGATATTAAATTTTTTGACAGCATCCATTCGGCTTCAACCAAGTAGAGGTACGAATCGATGTTGACTCCTTGAAACATTCGGACACCCATGATACTAAAAGCGTGTCGAGCGTCTTTATCGAAACATGATTAATCTCCTTGAATGTTTTTTGCTCTGGAGACCATCAGGTCCCCCCTATGTGTATTCAGGTGTGTGGGAATCATTTTTTTGCAGTGATGACATTTTACTTCGGCGTAAAGTCAATCAGCCTGAGTCCATTACTCGAAGATCACCAGTGGCCTATTTCACGAACTTACAAATTGTAATTTACAAGCGATTTCTTACAATTTTTGTTAAAAAATGGATTTATTCTGTTTCACAAATTATTTGTATTACAAAATTGTAGTTGTAATTTACAAAGCGAAATTTGTGGGAATTTTATTACTTTCAAGTACAAATTTGTAAAAATTTAGGTATTTTTGTAAGTTTCTGTTTCACCAAATATTCGTTCAGTTGTAGAAAAATTCTTACAGAAGAAAGTTCGTGTGTAATTTTATTTACGATTTGTACTTTTTTAATAGGAATCTCATATAGAAATACCGATAGTGATACAAGTGAATATTTTGTGATGGCTCATCTTTAATAATGTCGAAGGTATTCGACAGTAGGCGAATCTTTCCCTATAATATCAATTGTAATATTATCTAGATCCAAAAACTTGGCTTGAAAACCACCAGCGGCACTCATTTTTTTTCTATTTTCAATTGTAGTCTCCAATGATTTTTATTAAAGACGTTATTATGTATTTTATATAAGATCCGTTTCAAATTTTGCCAAAAAATATCTCTAAGGTGTTTCCAGTTTTTTTTCAATAAGAAGGCCATGAGATTTAACTGTTTTATAAATATGTTGCCACTCGATGATTTTAACATTGTGTCTGTGTGTTATAATATTTCAAAATTTTCCAAATAATATGTCTTTTTTTTGCGAATCAAACTGGCAACAAAAATTTTGTTTTTGTAATTCATAGCGCTTAACGTTAACGTTCGATTTCGACTCGGCAGACTTTTACAAATTTGTGAGAAAGAATAGTTTTTTAAAAGTCTAGCAAACAAGCGGTGAAACAGTCTTTTTTTTATTTGTAAATCACAACTACAATTTCCTCTATTTTTTTTTGCTCTCTGTTACAAATTTGTTCGAATTATGTTTGTTGTTTGTGAAACAGAAAATCTGTTTACAATTTTGTAATTGTAGATTACAAGTACAAATTTGTAATTGTAATTGTAATTTGGTGAAATAGGCCACAGGTCCTTCTGTGTTAGCAAAAATTCACTCCTTTTCCATTTCTGCATTGAAGTCGTCAGAATACTTCCTTGGTTAAGTTATCTTTTTTTTTCCACAGAGCGTGTGCACAGATCCAACTATTTATTTCAAAGAAAAACGGCTACTGCCTCTTGCGAGGAATTGACAAATCCTCCAAGAGTATCTCCTGTCACAGAAAAGTGCCGCTCGTTAGCCGTTCGGATTCAGCAATAAACTGTAGGTCCCCTCCATTCCTGCAGACACGCACACAGGAATGGTTGAGAGTTGTAAGTCACTAGGCCCTAGTTCTTCATGAGCTGTTGTGCCATCAAATTTATTTTTTTATTTATTTTTGTGTGCACAGATCAACGTGATATTTTTAAATATCTCGTTTACATTCGGAAATCCCAAGACTTCTTGCCTAAGTCTTTCCCTTATCACAAAACAATAACCAAAAGGCCGCTGACCCTGCTGCTTGCAGGGATTTCATCCTTTGCATGCCCTCTCCATCCCATCCTTTGCGTTCCCTCTCCATCCCATCGCCCTTCCTGGATATGGCTGTTACATCAGCGCCATTATCCTATCCAGGCGCTCCACTAATTGTTCGACTGATTCTCTCTGAACACTCTTGTTGAAGGGTGGTTAGGCCCATTTTCACAGTCAAAGTCAATGGCACTTAATTGGTCAATGTGGAAGAGTAAGGCCCGCAATTTCACAGTTTAGGCTTACCTGAATGAGTGACACTTACTCAGATTGTAACACCGGTTTTAAATCTCTAATATGAAAATCGTAAGTCACACTTATTCTAGTAAGTGCGTACTGGGCTGGTATAATGTAGATCTAAAAAAAATACATAAATCATATATTTAGTGTGGGGTGGGGGTACCAACCTACCTACTTATACTTTATCGTCAAAAAATGGCACACCTATCTTAACATGAATCTTATTTATTCTTGCATTTACCTTCCATGTAGATCGTCCTTAAAATCTGCAATAAAATAAACAATTTATATGTGAAAACCCTATAGAAAATTCCGAACAACACCTCCCACCACTTAAACGCACTCAATTTTTACCGCCCCCAGACATACCAATACAAATATATATGAATTTTTGCGCATTGTTGTTGTTGTTGTTGTTGTTGTCTTCGTGATCATACTGCCTCCCACATAGTCCTTACTTACTCACTTCTTGACAGAAAAGTAAAATATAGTTCTTATCCACACACTCCTTCTTAGTTCTGGCCACAAGTCCTATATCTTTATATAAACACCAACACCGCACCCGACACCAAAATAAAGGGCCAGAACACAACATCCTAGTCGTCGTCGTCGTCGTGTGAATTGAAATTTATTTCTCCTTGATATTCTTCCTGTCTGCCGTCCTAGGTGGTTTCCTTTCACTATACATATTCATTCCTTGTAACTTCCATCGCAGGATAGAAGGTACCTACATATATCCTATAATAGAAGTAAATTCTCAAGATTTACAATGAACTCGGATGATTGAGACAGAAGAGCTGGTGCTGGTGCCTGTTTGTCTGATTTAGCTTTCTCTCATTCTAAAGAGATAAATAAGAAAAATCGCGCCAAGGGATGTGCTTTTGCATATGCATTCGAATTTCCCATGTAAACGATACAAGCAGAAAAAAAACACCGTCTCTCATAGGATTCGAATTTCCCTAACAGGATATCCAATTTGCAAAGTTGTTTTTTATCATCGGTCTTTCCGAAATAAAAATGTACTATACTTTACACAAATGTGTAAATTGAAAACTCAAAAACAAATTATGTGAGAGTAAATTTTTTTTTTTTTACAAATTGTTCACAATTCGTCAAAGAAATTTAACTTTGAAACTCCGTATTTTTAAAGGCAGGGCTTTACAGATTTTTGCACGAAGCAAGCGCTTGACGGTGTTCATATTTCACTTAATCATCCGACTTTATTTGACGTTTCTTCACTTTACCAATGATGAGGGGTAAATTTGGCTATTAGTCCAATGTGAACATCGTCCTAAGTGCAAAAAGTATTTTCCTTGACAAAAATTATGTTTTTAAATCATTTTGCACTCATTCTACTCGCTAAAATGATATTTTACACTTCTGGAAGCTGTCAAATTGGGGAATTTCTAATGGTATTTGAAACCAGTATTCATTTCAATAAAGTTTAATTAATTTACTATATTTTACACCTGTTTTACACCACTTTTTAACATTTTTACTTTTGTATACTGGCTGGTTTTACTTTTCTTAATTGTAACAGTAACTTTCACAGAAATTTTGCCTAAAACAATTGTTTATGATCAGCTTTTACACACTTTTTTATTGACACTTATTTACAGTGTTGTATTTGAATCTTACTAAAACCAGAAAGCTTAAATGAAACAAGCAAATCACGCCCTATTGACGTGAATACGATACATTTTTAAACTTTCAAATAAATTTTATGTCTATTCTTCACCTTGGACTTAATGGCAACTTGTGTAGAATAATCGAAAAATTTAATTATGCGCTAGTACATTTGTTTGCTTTGCTTCCAAACGTTGTTTCATTTAATTTACACTGATAAAAGAAATTTAATCCAAAATTTACAGAGAAAACCAAATTGAATTTTTCATTGAAATTCTTACTTACAGTTTTCATATTTTAAAGGCGCTTCCTAACACTTCTTGTGGACAATGTTTGAACCACTTTACAGCGTCAATGAAATAAAAAACACTATTTTCAGACAACTCAAGTATTTATGTAACTTTAAACAATTTTCTTTTTATAACAATTTTGTAAATTTAAAACACTGTTTACGTCTATTTTACGCCATAATATTAATTTCATGAAAACTCGTGTAGAATAACGCCGATCAAATTGAATTTTCCAGTGAAATTCTGATATTTTTCGTATTCAATTTAATTTTTGAATCTTACCACCACTAGAAAGCCCACAAGAAATGCTCAGAAACAAGTATTTAGTCACTGTTGATGTGCAAGTTTTTCTTTCTCAACGTTTCATGAATATTCAATTCTATTTAACGTCTTTTATGCGCCGTGATAGTCATTTGAAGCACACTTTAATGTAGAATAACCTTTGAAATTTAATCGATATTGTAAATTACAGTCAATGGTTTTCACTAAAATAATTTAAGTAAATTTTTTGACACTTGTTTACGCCGATATGGCATGATGGTAAGTGCGATTGACTGTCATGCGGGAGGTCAAGGTTCGATCCCTAGCTTCATTCAACTAATAATAATAAAAAGAAGACTACACTGCCTCTTGCGATGAATTGACAAAACCTCCAAGAGTATCTCTTGTCATAGAAAACTGCCGCTTATATTAGCCGGTTCTGATCTGGCAATAAACTGTAGATCCCCTCCATTTCTGCAGACACGCACACAGGAATAGTTGAGAGTTGTAAGTCACTAGGCCCTAGTTCTTCATGAGCAGTTAAGCCATCAATTTTTTTTTTCAATTAACATCATCAATAGAAATTGAACACTTAATTTACAGAAAAAATTCTTTCCTTTTGATATAGATTTTTAACCATTTAAGATCCTTTTAAATTTAATTTATAAATAAATAAATTTGGTGGCTAAACGGCTCATGAAGAACCGGGGCCTAATGACTTACAACTCTCAACCATTCCTGTGTGCGTGTCTGCAGGAATGGAGAGGACCTACAGTTTATTGCCGAATCCGAACGGCTAAGGTGAGCGGAACTTTTCTATGACAAGGTTTTGTTAATTCCTCGCAAGAGGCAGCAGTGGCCGTTTTTTTTATTTTAAAAATTATTGGGTGGAGAGACTGGGGATCGAACCTTAACCTCCGACATGACAGTCCATCACACTTACCATCTTGCCATGGCTAATTTATTTAAATTTAAATTTAATTTACGTCTATTTTACGCAATGATGTTAGCATCACGTAAACTTGTGTAGAATCTTTACTTAATATCTTAATTTTTTTTCACTAAGTTCCCCAAACAGTTGATGATCATTCGGGTTATGATTAAATGCACAGCGTGATTACTTCTGTGTCACCCTGTACAGTTGTACATATAGTAGTTGTTTAAAACAAAAGGTGTGAATTTACAACCAGATACACCACACTACATACTCTACACCTTACTTATCAGTTATCACTATACTATTTCCCACAAAATATGATGTTCAATATTGGTGTGATTGTATAGAAATTTCCTTTTTACTTCTATTCAAATTTCCGAAGTGTCAAAAGCTTTGAATACCCACAATTATAAATGTATGGGTATACGGTATAGGGTTATTGGAAAATTTGTTGAACTATAAATATGGGGTTGGTGTGTAAACCAGAACATGAAACGGTATGTAATGAGAATGACTAACCAATATTGACTTTATGTATATATGCAAACTGTTATACAATACTATTTCTGTTAATGAATCAAATGCTTTTTGGGGTTTCAATTAGTGCAAATGGTTTTCTCAGTTACTTGATGGTTGTTAAATATGCACAAATTTACATATAGATTATATTGATACATAAAGAGAGTGAAAGAAAGAGTAAAAGGTAGGTTAAGCCACTAGGAAAACTAGAAACCTAATCAAGTTACATACAACAAAGAATTGATGGTTTTGTACTTTAAATTGAAAAAAAAAAATAATTCGAAGAATGGGTAGAAACATGGTACATATTACGTTGTGTAGAAAGGAAAACACTATGAAGAATATCGTTTCATTGTTCTATCAGATACAATATATTTTCCCATTTCATTCAAGTCGACTGACCGAACCTGTGATATTTCGAATACATTACATCTATTGTCAACCAGCTGATGAGTACCAAGTACTTATTTAAAGCCAATAATATATCTTCAAGATTTGTCATGGTGAACTTAAATAACTCTTTTACTGAATTTAATCAATGAAGAAAATTCCTCATATAGTCGAGTGATCTAAAATATACGACTTTGGGCACTAGAATAAAGCTTAAATTGAAATTTTGGTACAACTACCCTTTTGAACTTTGAGCTGTTGAGATTTTTTTTTTTTTGGAATGCTGAAACATGTTTTCATCATAATGAAACTTAGCATTACATTAATTTGTGTAGGGGTCAGTGGCGAGGCGTCCAATTGTTCATTTCGTTCATGAACGCCTAACTTTCAGATAATAATGCCGAATCATTGTTAATTCTTGAATCGGCGGCGTACCTATGAATATTTTTAGTTTTTTCACTTCAACCTAGCCACCCACAACTCAAGTAAATTCCGCATTATATTTCCCAGTTTCCAACTCGTGCAATATTCCCGTGCACTTAATTTATATCAAAATTTCTCACTCATCCAACACCATCAACTTGTTCAAATTATTCGGAATTCGGAAACTCTCTTTATCCAAATCCACACAAAGTAAGCAACGCATACACAAAAAATATCCCATTCGTTTCTTACGCATTTGACTCTTCAACTCGTTCAAATGATTTGAGAGGGAAATGGTCCTACCAAAATAATACACACAACAAAAAAGTAGAACTCGAATTTGTATTGAACGAAATCAAGAAACTGTAAGTGCCAGTTGTACAATCGTGGTTTAAATTGTGATCCGTGGTTCAGGAATTTTAACTCGCCGATTTCGGCGGGTTAACTGAGTTTCAACGATGGTTCAAGGTCCCAATATGCACTAAAAGCCAATTACATGCCTGAACCATCGTTGAACCACAGTTAATCCGCCGAAATTGGTGAGTTAAAATTCCTGAACCAAGGATCAAATATTTGTACAACTGGCCCTAAGTTTTTTTTCAAGTTTGTGCACTCAAGTTGGTGCGATTGTTAATTTGGTCGCATAGAGTAGAGGAAAAGAAAAGGTAATTATGGAAAATGGGATCGGGATGATTGTTTGTTGGCATTGGAAGAGGAGGTTTGTAACTTGTATCTTGTATTGTATTTGTATGGGGACGTTTGGTCTATTCGTGCTGGAAGAATATGAAGGAAATGGGAAATTCTTTGTTCATTCAATGGATTTGTACTTTAAATTGAAGGTGGGAATAGGATTATTTAAATAGGATCAGTCAGGGAATTTTTGATACATTCGCCCCTGTTCTGCATTCCACTTACTGTGAATTCACATGACGGAAGTGAAATTCGGTGTTCCACAATTCGTTAGAAAAGCTAATTGTGAATTGAAAGTTCGAAAGTGAAAATTGGTGTTCTGCATTTCGGTTTCTGAACGTATTCAATCCACTTTGTTAATGCTTTGTGAAGTAGTGTGGAATTGCCCCAGTTGCAGTTAGTTTCATGATTTATTGGTGCAAAATGTAAGTAAAATTATATATTTGTTTTCTGAATCTGAAACTTACGTTAAAATCTTTCAACAAATAAAGAATAAACAATTTATCAGAACAATACTTCATAGTTAGGTACTCACGCTATGTCAGCCAAATCTAATATATGTATAGGTAAAATCTTTCTCGCAATTTTTTTCGTCTATGTTTTTCTATGTTCCGCTTCCTTTTTTTCGTTTAAAGTGCAAATAATATTGAATTAATTTGTATCTGCATTTTCTTTTTACTTTATAAAACAATTAAAAATGGATGCACCTTTAATTTTGACAGTTCGAAGTAGTTGCGAAATTTTCGAAAACGAACGAATTGTAGAACATGGAATTTCATTTCACGTGAAATTGAAAATCGAGTTCAATTCGATTTAGTCCGAAATGCAGAACATGAGCGACTGCGATGCATGTGAATCACGGTAATGAATTCAAAAGAATTTAACAATATTGCACCCAGAAATTTTTTTCGCCTATTGTGAGTTTCACCTGAAAAATATTTCATGTTCCCAAAATTTCTTTTATTGTGAACATTAATTTCAGTTTACTGCATTGACAGCTTAAATTTTCATCTATTTGAAGAAGACGAGCAAGAGAGCATTAAGGTGGAAAACGTTAATTATATTTTAAGGTGAAATATTGTTTGGGTGAAACTCACAATAAAGTTGAATGTAAATGTAAAAAAAAATTCAAAAAAAAAAATCGAAATTTTGGGGTTGGTTTTAATTTTTTTTTTAATACATATATCTAAGGTGGACGGTAGAAAGAGTATAAGTCAAAATTTTGTCAAAATGAGATAAGTACACCATTTCGACTATAAAATGATTTTAGAGTCGAATGGTGTACTTTTCTCATTTTGACTAAATTTTGACTTATACTCCTTCTACCGCCCACTTTAGATATGTAAGTCGGTAGGTATACGTATTTAAGAAGGTATACAACTCCAGAACAACTTAAGAAAAGTAGGTTAAAAGAGCCTTTAATGCTAAGAATCCAAATTGGAAAAAACGTTTGTGGGAAAGGCTTGTTCTGGAATATTTTTGTGAAAGACTAGATGATAAAAATATTTTAAAAATTTATATACAACAATAGATACCAATAGTTAATTAAAATTTAATAAAATGTATCAATGTTAAATTCGAACAGGTTTATACAAATTGAATGACCAGAATGAGCTTTTAGAGCATAAAAAAAAAAAAAAAAAAAAGTATTAAAAAGTACATAATCTTTTCAATAGTTTTTAGTTATTCAATTATTGCAGCAATAAACATAATTGAATTAAATGAACAAAATATAATTGAAGCGTTGAGATGAAAAAGGTGGAAGTGACATTGTAATTTTTTTTTTAATTTTTTACCAATGTAAAGGCTAAAAGCAAGCTTTAATTTTTATGTGATTGGTGGCCTTCTACGATCACTGGTTTTCAATTAAGCTTGACAAAATATGGTACAAAGTATGTTAGGAAATGTAAAACAGAAGTTCTAGTTAAAGGACTTTGAAATCTTGTGTTTCAAAATTTTTCAACTGTCATTTAATCCCTTCTTCATTGCAAAGCTTCAATTATTATTAACATTGAAACAAATGAACTGTTACAGACAAGAAAATTGAAATAAAAAATCAATATTTAAATAAAAACTCGTAGAAATACAAAAATAGAAAACAATTTTAAAATGGGGTCTAGAAAGCTGCGATCATCAACGACTATAAAAAATATACCCATTCTAATAATCTTAACTAAATAAAAATATTAAATGCTTATATGCTATAAATAAGATGCTTCATAAAAATAAATTAAATGCATTAAATTAAAATAGTAGTTCACTCTGGCGTATACGCACTTTTTTTTATTTTAATGTTTTTTTTTATTTTTTCTCTATATAAAAAATGTGCGACTAGGTCACCCTAACTTGCTCTTATGTACGATCATAATGCGGTTTTAAAGTCTAAATACATAAACTTATTCATTTGATTTTTAAACAAATAATTTGTTTATGGGAGCCCTAAGGTTAAGGTAGATTTTAAACTGAACAAATATTTAAACAACATAATTCCACATTAATTTAGTAAAAAAATCTTCTTTAATTGTTTTGAGAGCAAAAAAAAACAGTACACCATCTGATTTCTTTAACAAATCTTAACAATAAAAAAATTCAAAGTCATAGAAGCGTTTTTTTTTTTTTTTTTTTAATTTAAGTAATTAATTATTGGATAGTGCAATTGGACCGTTACGCCAAGGGATTGGGTTCGATTTCCAGCCTCTGCACCTAAAAATGTTTTTCAGAGCTACTGCCATTTGCGAGAAATTGACAAATGCTTCAAGAGTATCTCCTGTCACCATTGTTAGACTAGTGTTTATTAATGTGGAATTAAAAATTAAATAATATGCCTACCAACAAAAAAAAACATTATTTAGTCAAAGATAGCAATTATTCTACTCATTTATCTTAAATAAACAAAAAAAAAATAATCAGTAAATCTGTTCAAATCCCATTGCGATGAATTACCAAAATACCCTATCATTCTATATTAAACCCTCGCATATCCGTTCCATTCATTGCTATCGCACGTACAGAACATTATCATTTCATTTGCTTTGAGTCTATATAAATACAACCAAAAACAAAACACACAATTCCAGAGGCGAGCGCTTTAATGGTATCAACAAATCAAGCTGCAACCTTAACTCAGCTAAACCCCAAAGTAAATTATCGGTAAAAAAAAAAATAATTCCTTTCTGTATACCTTATACCTACACCTTACCTACCTACTAACCAAACACCGTCATACAAACAACCTTTCGCAAAGATTGGCCTTACCTATGTAATCCACCCGCAAAGTCACCCGTCACTTTATCCAGAAATAATATTTTTTTTTTGGTTTATTTTATTGGGAAAACCATGAACCAGAATGACAGAAAGAACACCGGAAATGGGTAAAAAGGTATCTACACAAAATTGTACGGGGACAATTTCCCACCAAATGCCCAAAGGTGCAATACAGAAAAACGATAATTTCCAACTTGAGATTTTTTTGTTTGTTTGTTAACGATACGATAGAACATAATCCATGAAGATTAAATGAGGTTAAAACAAAAATTATAGAAAACACCAGTCAAAGGACATAGATAGATGGGAAGATGAGAAGCGACGACGAAGAATGAGGAAAAATAAGGAAAAAGGTTAATACAATTGCGCCTGAGGACATTTTTTTCCGTTCATTCTCATCATCAGACATCAAGAAAGTTTTTTTTTTTTATTAAGAGTCATCCATTCATTGATCCTTGCAAAGGATATTTTCCAATTGGGAATTAAAAGGGGCTTAAGCTGGCCACTTGCACTCATACAGGAGTAGCAGATGATGGTCATCTGTTTTGTGCATGGCATATGGAAGTGCGCAATTAATTTATATTTTTTTTTTATTGAATGGAGACTATGATGACAAGTTAATCAAGAAAATCGTACCAACTCCAACATACTTTATGATTTGAAAATAAACAATAAAAATATTTTTCTATCGGGAAAAATAAGGAACAACAAATAGAAAACTTGTCTTAATCCTGATTTTTATTTCGTTTCTTTTTTTCTTCTTAAAATTTTATTTTCTAGGAAGTCCTTTTTATAAACTTTTTAATTGGTTTTCTTGAACTATACACAATTCATTGTTATATCTTCTATTGATGTCCTAGGGAGATGAGAACAACAACAACAAAAATATTTAAACGAATATGACTTTATTGAACAATTAGTAATTATCTTCTGTCTTTGTTATTTTTTTTTGTATATCCTGCTGAGTACTTAGAAACTTCTACACAAAAAAAACTGAAAAATCATTATAGGGACACAGAAAGGATACTTGTGTTTGCATCTCTATGCAGAAATGAGGAGGAGTGGATCTGTTATGCATTTTTAATAACTTATCAAAATAAAAATAAAGCACAGCAAGGGAGATCAAAAAAGTTAAAACTAAAAGAAGAAAATATGATAAAATAAAAATAAAAAATTTCAAGAAACTGTGAAATATACAATGACAGCTTTGTGCGTTTCTGAATATGGCAGCAGATTGAGAAAACATAGAAATAAGTTGCTATCTTCAATTTCGTAAATCAGTTTCAGATTTTTCTATTAAAATTATTACTTATTGTTTTTTTTTTTTTAAGAATAAGAAGAAGGATGTAATTAAAAATATCGTTAAAGTTTTCGTTTTGCACAGAAACTTTCAGTACAGTATTTTAAAAATAAAAATAGAAAAAGTTTGAATTATTATTTCTATGATATTCATGAATCTACATTTTATGACAGAAATGTTGTATTATTATTTATTTTTTATTATATCTACATAGTATATTGTGTTTTTTTATTAAGTAATTAATTACGCGGATCCCATTGTGTCAGGTGTAAAAAATTTTAAGGGTGTCTTTTACGTGGGCTTGAAAATGTCATCCATATGTTTTAAGAATCCATGGCAACAAAACGTTTCTTTTTTTTTTTTTAATAGCTCGACAGATGCTACATTGAAAAATAAATAGCTTGGAGACCAGAATTGACCCCTATAGTAAAGCTTCGGTTTGAAGAAACCAACATTCTGTAACTTCTTTCTTCTTAGGATTTGAATCTTTGTTCTTCGATGTATACATTTAACTATGTATTGCAATGAATCGCTGCAATGATGTACTAAAAATAAATAAATAAATTTGATGGCACAACAGCTCATGAAGAACTAGGGCCTAGTCACTTACAACTCTCAACCATTCCTGTGTGCGTGTCTGCAGGAGTGGAGGGGACCTACAGTTTCCGAACGGCTAACGAGCGCCACTTTTCTGTGACAGGATATACTCTTGGAGGATTTGTCAATTCCTCGCAAGAGGCAGTAGCCGTTTTTTCTTTTAAATTAATAGGTGCGAGGCTGGCAATCGAACCTTAGACCTCTGGCATGACAGTCCATCGCACTAACCATCACGCCACGGCTACTACAATGATGTACTCCTATCTTTAAAACGCACAGTGGTTCAAGTCGTATTGAGAGGCGGTCTTAAAACCATAAAATCTCAGCCAGTCAAGTAAACGCATCCCCACGCTTTTTAAAACAGGTCGCCAAAATTGTAAAAAAAAAAAAAAACGTTTCAGGTTTTTGCCAAAAAATTCGCATTGCGGAAATAGGGGCCTGATGTTTTCTTGATAAAATAGACTCAGTCAATACCTATTGCAAAAAAAAAATCGTTTGAATCCAACTTTCCACGTAAATTCACTTTTATTATTTCAATGATTTTACTACCTTTCCAATTATCATTGAAGTACTAAACTTTTTTTGTGTGGAAGCTTGGGCCAAAATGATTTTTATTTTTTTTGGTAAAATGCAATTAGGTTTAATTTAGCTTCAAAATAATCAGGATTTTGCTTTCTAAACGTCTTAAAATAAATCATAAAAATAGATTATGTATAGTTATGCAATATGCATGTTACATAATGCATACACTGCAGAGGATATTTTGCATAAGATAGGAACGAAGTTCGCCGCCGAAGCAGCTAGTTTTTATTTAATTTTGAATTTAAATATTAATAAAAAAAAAAAAACTTTGTATAAGTACACTTAATCAACTTGATTTGAAATGAAAATTTAAGAATGGATTTCTGGCTTTAAAAAAATGATGCAGCATGATATTCTAGGTATATTTTGCCGTTGTGTTTTAATATTTAAAAAAAAAATTGTACAACTCACTTAATGGGAGGATATAGAACTCCCTTTCCATACGGTTTTAATTTTGTTTTGACTTTGGTGGCGTCTTATATGCATACTCTTTATTTACAAAAACAAAACAAAAAAACTATATCGCCTATACATAAAATGCAGTGTTTTTAGAATAAATTTGGAATGAAAAATTTAACTCGGAATGCATGGAGATAAAATTGACGACTTATAGATCCTTTTTTAAAAAACTGCCAATTATTGGCAAACTGTAAGACCTATTTTTAACAAACAATGCATAGGAACGCACTCTTGAACTACTACCTAAGATTTCCTTTAACTTTTAGCAAAATCTGACCATGTTTTTTTTTTAAATAAGTTCGAAAATACACATGCGAACTGCTAAACCAATTTTGACCAAACAAACTTAGGAGCACTCTCGGAAATTTTTCTTGAATTTTGAGCAAAATTGAACAGTGTTTTCTGAAATACGTCGGAAAAAACATGTGTTTCTGCTTTTTGTTGACACGCACAGGAACGATCTTGGACTTCCACGTAAAATTTCCTGAAATTTTGAGTTCAATATGTATGGTGGTCTCAGAGTTCAATTATTGAATTGAAAAACAAAATTTGCGCTTAAAGAAATGTGTCTGTTGAGAATTTTCCGACTTTTCTTTTTTCCTTAACCTTCGCTTCTACTGGGAAACAAAATTTTTTCCGATAACAGAAAAAAAAATTGAAAATATTATTCTTGGAGTGCCTATTTTTTTCGTCCCTTTAAAAATCTCTGTTAGAATTTGACGAATAAAAATTCAATCTGACAGCCACATTTCAAAAGGCAATTTTGTCTAAATTTATTCACGAGAATTTTGTTAACAAAAACGAAATATAGCACCAACAAAATAAAAAATAAAAAAAAAGTGCAAACTGTGAGAATAGCGAAATTTGTCCCTAAACTTTGTCGGTCGCTAAAAGGAATCTGTCATTTTTTTTTTGTTTGTTTCTTTTTCATTCATGTTGCACTTCTCAACCCTTCAATTTCCGCAGGGAATATCGAATCAGTAGTGAAATCAGGTCAACCCCGAAGTCTCTTCTAAAACGACAAGAGTGACGTAGTAAAAATGTATCTACAGTTATTTCTTGCCTTTTTTTGTACGTCCTTTTCAAATTTTGACGAAACTTGCAGGTTTTTTTTTTTTTTTATTTTTTCAGTTGAACTGGAGTAGTTCTATTTTTACAGTTCCATGGAGATTAATGTCAGCATTCAGTTACACGGTGCATGATTTTACAATTTGTTGTTTAAGCAGCGCCATGTCAGGACATTAGGGATTTTTGCCATTTTGTTTTGTTTTGCTTTTTTTTTTTTCTGTTTATTGTGTCTGACATTCGAGTGCAACATGGCATTTTATGCGAATCACCTGACATACACATATGTATGTATGTGCTGGGGAATCAAATGTCCCCATTTAATCTCTTAATTGCCACTTGCAACATCACTTACATAAATAAATAACTTAAGATATAGATTACTAAGTTTGCAGACAAGGATAATAATAGAGTTTTCCGCACTTAAATGGATTGAATTGTTTTCCGTGGCTGTCAATAGCGAGAGGAAACGTTTGAGTGTGTGTGCATATTGGTGGCAGAGAAACAACACCTATGGTGTATTCATCGGCTGTCACTAGCAGAGTTTCTATTTATCACCATGCTTTATTTAATCCTGAGCTCCTGGGCTTGTCGTTTGGTAGCCATCGGAATTCATTGATGACGGCGGAGTGGTCAGAGAATATAATTAATGAAGACAATTAAGACAATTTGTTCCACATCATCTTAGAATGGTGGTTTTATAGTATCTACTATAGCTTAGCTATTACGATGGGCATATTGATCTGTATTATAAACATGTCCTCTACTTAAGGACATGAAATTAGCAAACACAAAAAAACCAAAGAAAATTGTCTCTTCCAGTTTTATATACAAAAATGTAGGTACTGATGGTATTATGTTATGGTATTACGGGTTTTTCGTTTATTTTATATAGTGTTTGTCTCTGAAGATGGTGTCTATATCTAATAAATTACATTCTTGACAGCCATTAAAAGAATTAGCTTTTTTTGTTTCTTCTTCTCGCAATATCCTTTAACATAATATTGCCTTCATCTTGTTCTGCTGATGCTTTTTCTACACCTTTGTTTCTACGGCTTTTAGTTAGAAAATAGAACTCTGGGACAAAGGATTCGATTTGTTTTACGTAAATGTACAATGTACATTGGTATGTCAGTGTATAGGAGATAAGTTGTCAGCTTTAGATTTTTTTTTTGTCGAATTGATTTAGGCAACATGAACTCTTTTAAAATCCTGATAAATCTTCTTTATTGAAAGGTGTTAAAATAAACAAGAAGGCTTTCTTAATAAATCTTAAACTGATTAAAATCTATGAATGGGGAAAGACTCTCAGAGATAGAATAAATCTGAGTTAGTTTCTCTTTTCGTAGAAGTTAAAGGTTCCGGTAGTGAATTTCAGGCTGTGGAATCAATACCTCATGTATGGAGAGGGGTTATTCTCAAAAGATATACCATTTGAAATGACATCGAATCGTAATAAAAAGGTCAACCAAATTCAGTAATTGGTTAGCCGTACTTACTTCAGCCATAGGTTTTTGAAATAACATTTTTCAATTTATATATTCAATGTCGTCGTCCGTCGTAGCAATTTTTGATACCTATCCCATTTGTGGAATTTTCGAAATAAACGTATACCGTTTCCTAAGAATAGTAACGGGTTTCCTTACGGGCCACTGTAAATTAAGAAGATGCACAGAAAACAACCTGGTATATGCAGATTTTGCAATGCTCATGTAGAAACGCCTCCGTACCACATATCGTCCCCAATCTCACGAACTGGCGTAGCTGATTTTTTTGGCATCTTAGAAAAACGCATATTTTAACAAAAATAGAAATCCCGCAGTTTACAAAACAATATAAGAAAATAATGTTTTAACCAGATAGAACACCTTTAAATGCGGTTTTTGTTAAATGTAAGAAAAACAGTTACGTCAGCTCGTTAGCAAATCACTTGTACATCAAAGAAATAAGTACCTGGGACTGGGACGCTATCAGGCAGGGGCCTGTAACACAACGTGATAAGTTGACAAGTAGTCTTAATTCACTTGTCCAAGTCTACTTGTCCGACGAGTCCAGCAACACAACGCAATCTACAGTATTCCCCGCTTTATTGAACTGACGAGTTTGTCAGATTTTTCGTTATCAGTTATCCGAGTGTTTGAATTAAAGTTATAAAAAGGTGTTCTACTTAGGTATACAGAAAAATTTCCGAACGCATTTTTGTCGGTCAATTAACTGGGAAAATCAATTAAACGAGGTGCATTTAAACGGGAAATCCTATATAACAATTGTCAGGAAATTTTATTTACCCTCTACAAAACAACAAATAAATACTAATTTATAAGTGAAATCAAAGAAATTGTAAAGAATTCTGTAACACTAAGGGCCAGTTGTACAAATATTTGATCCGTGGTTCAGGAATTTTAACTCACCAATTTTGGTGGATTAACTGTGGTTCAACGATGGTTCAGGCATGTAATTGGCTTTTAGTGCATATTAGAACCTTGAACCATCGTTGAACCTCAGTGAACCCGCCGAAATCGGCGAGTTAAAATTCCTGAACCACGGATCAAAATTTAAACAACGATTGTACAACTGGCACTAAGTGTCAAGTCAATGTCTACCTCGAAAAGTTTGCAAGTTCCTTCTTTTTGGTAACACATCGCGACAAGTTTCAAGAAAGACTTGTACCTAAATAAATTTCTTAAGGAGATACATACATTTGTAGAATGAGCTGTAGGGTTATGATTTTTTATCCAAAGATAATTTTTTTTTTTGGTGAAAACGTAAAAATTTGATCTCGGATAGAATTTAATCAACATTTTAATTCAATTCTCGCATGGCTTTAGTTTTAGTAAATCATAAAATCGTCTTATGCTAAATTAACTTGTATTTATAAGTCCATCGCTTTTTTTTTTGCGCAAATATTTTTTTGATGAAATGACACGAATACACGTGTAGCTAAATACACGCTTAAAATCGAGAGCTCTAATTTCAAGAGACAATTTACATGTATTTTGTTATTGTTAATTGAGAACGAGGGTCACCAAGATTCCTTAACTCTCTTTGGTATCCACGAAAGATGAAACGGTTGTGTCTTGTTTTTGTAAATTCTAACAGCAGGTCACTAAGATTCTTTGATCAAAAATTATTTCAAAAAATGTCACCCTAAATCGTATCTATGTCTGCCACTTCTTGATTTTTATCATTGTGTGAAACAACCGTGTATTACGCTAATAAATTGCCGGTTTTATTCATTTTAATTATTTCACTCTTTTAAATGAAAAGTGCTGCATACTGAAAATATAATTATAAAACCTTTAAATTTTCCCACCACCACCACCTGTCGTGCACCCCATTCAGGAATAATGGAGGAAAATAAAATATTACACATAAGCCCCCTGCACCGTACCTTAAGTAAATGTTTGCTCAGCAAAAAGGAAATAATATTTATTATTATTTTCTCATAACTTTTTTAATTGCGTAACAAAAAAATATATATTTTCCCAAAATGTAATTCTTTTAAAACTACTTCCCCACCATATCGTTCTTCTTTTACTGAAACCACGTAAAAATCAAAGCCATATTTTTATTTGTATTAACTTTACTTACGAATTCTTTTACACAAGTTTTTGTCACGGATTTTCTCATTTTGGTTTTCTTATTATTTTTTTTTTTGTGTTAAATTTTTCAATTAAAACTTTTTTATTATATGTACATCCCAACAGACTTTCAATAATTCTTTGGTTGTGTTTCTACAAAGTAAGCAAACTTTATCACTATCGCAGAAGCAAAAACATCCGCAACCTCTAACTGGCATTACAGACAAAAAAGCAAAGAGAGAAAGTCTTTTGGTGATAATAATTTCTCTGAAATTCTGTCGTCGACCAACAACCGGGCCGGTCTTACCTTTTGGTACGAAGTTCATTCGGGCGGGCGCCAGGCTCGCCGCCCCGCTAAGCTGTTGAGTAAATTTCATTGGGTCTTACTATAATCAATCACTGACAATTAGTAAGATGTAAGGTTTTTTTTTAAAGATTAAATATAATCAAGTGAAATGAGAAAATAAAATAAAATAAAATAAAATAAAATAAAATAAAATAAAATAAAATAAAATAAAATAAAATAAAATAAAATAAAATAAAATAAAATAAAATAAAATAAAATAAAATAAAATAAAATAAAATAAAATAAAATAAAATAAAATAAAATAAAATAAAATAAAATAAAATAAAATAAAATAAAATAAAATAAAATAAAATAAAATAAAATAAAATAAAATAAAATAAAATAAAATAAAATAAAATAAAATAAAATAAAATAAAATAAAATAAAATAAAATAAAATAAAATAAAATAAAATAAAATAAAATAAAATAAAATAAAATAAAATAAAATAAAATAAAATAAATAAATTCAAATAAAAATAAAATAAAATAAAATAAAATAAAATAAAATAAAATAAAATAAAATAAAATAAAATAAAATAAAATAAAATAAAATAAAATAAAATAAAATAAAATAAAATAAAATAAAATAAAATAAAATAAAATAAAATAAAATAAAATAAAATAAAATAAAATAAAATAAAATAAAATAAAATAAAATAAAATAAAATAAAAAAAAAATAAAATAAAATAAAATAAAATAAATTAAAATAAAATAAAATAAAATAAAATAAAATAAAATAAAATAAAATAAAATAAAATAAAATAAAATAAATTAAAATAAAATAAAATAAAATAAAATAAAATAAAATAAAATAAAATAAAATAAAATAAAATAAAATAAAATAAAATAAAATAAAATAAAATAAAATAAAATAAAATAAAATAAAATAAAATAAAATAAAATAAAATAAAATAAAATAAAATAAAATAAAATAAAATAAAATAAAATAAAATAAAATAAAATAAAAATAAAATAAAATAAAATAAAATAAAATAAAATAAAATAAAATAAAATAAAAAAAAAAACATTATTATTAAACACCTCAAAAATAATTTTTACAGGTAAAACACATTTTCTTTTAGATTTTGGTTATTTGAAGAACAATGTAAGCAGATTAGTATACATTTTGTATTTTTTTATTTATTAACAACCATAATGTACCTATCTTATAATTGATATTATCATTTTATGTTTCACTTTCCTATTCATTCTATTTACAAGGGCATATTTAATTTCAAAACAAATTTCCGTAGCATTGAAACAGGGCCCGGCAAATTTAAGTGCGGCCGGGGCTGGTAAACCCCTATTGCTATCACTATGTAATTCAAAACCATAGCATAACCTAAAAACCACTTGTTAAATTCTTCATCTCCTTGTATGTATTTTGTGTGTGCGTTTGTATTTCTGATTTTCTAGTTTGGCTTCCTGGATGACGAAGACGATGATGATGGCAATGCGATGGTGGTCGTCGTGTTGGTGTTGGAAAAGATTTTCAATTAAAAATTCTTGCAATAAGTCAGAATGTAAAATTTTTGCTGTCTTTTAGGCAAACTTGAGAATTTCACAAGGAAATATCCTTCCCATTGCAAGGAAGTGCACCGATTAAAAAAATGTACTTAGTACTTACTTAAGGTTTTCAGAGGTTTCTTATGTTTCTTTACAAAGGACAATATCCCTTTAAATAAAATCCCATGAATTGTAAAGTAGTTTATTAAAAATTGATGAAAAACAAAAGAAAACTTATCCTTGATGTAACTAAACAAGAAATATCTTAAGAGAGTTTTTATATCAAACTTTAAGACTTCCTCCATAAATCCTTTAAAAAAATCATAGTAAATCCCATCAGGCACATAAAATTAAACTTCTGGTGCAGTCATAAAAAAAAAAACCTTATAAAAAAGGATATCGAAAGAAATTCTTTTCGCCCACCTTTTTGCTATGAACTGCAACTTGATAGTGTGTGTTTTCTATTTTTATTCGTCTCTTGAAATATTGGAACGGAAATGGTGGCTTTGTTCGGTCGGTTTTTTTTTTTTTTGCTCAAAATCTTTTTCTTCGTTTTCCCCATCATACCTACAATTTTTGTGCATTTAAAAGACAAAAAAGAAGTGATCCCTGGAAATACGAGAAACGAAGAAGAAGAATCCTAACGAAGGCAATGCTCGAAAATAGATCAGGAGGAAAACCTATACAAAATTCCATAAGTTCCGGAATAGTTCCTGAGCTGAATGGTATTACTCAAACACTGAATAAAACTGAAGCAGTATAAGGAAGAAATAGCAGTAGCAAAAAAAAAATGTAGAAAGTGAAGGATATGCTCTATGAGTAGAGGAAGTACGATGAAATGGAGGTTTCCTTATTAATGATAGAATTATTTAAGTGAGATGGGCAGAGATAGAGAGTTCTCTTTTTTCATATATATATCAAAATGTACATCAGGTATATATGTGTGCTTTGAGATAAAATGTTTAAATTCTCGTTTAGTTTGACTTGGTGTTGATTTTAAATTGTTTGGTAGTCAAAGAAAAATTTTAATTAAATTAAAGATTGCAGGACAATGAGTCGAAGTCAAGTTGTGTCGCAACGTTCATAGGAGAACTAAGGTAATATACGAGTATTCAAATTGGGATATACTTAGTTTCAAGTAAGATGGGTAGGAAATTATTAGCGTGAGGGGTTCAGAATTCAGCTTACCCTAGCTAATACAGAGTGTTTTGCATCAGGTGCGAAAATAGGCAGAGGCGTCGAGAAATATGTATTTCTATGGCAGCTATACACCTGTACCTGTTCTGGATGAAATCAAAAACTCAAATTCTCCCTTAGAAATCATATGAAAATGCTCTGTACCAAAATTGAAACATAAGCCAACCCGTTTAGGCTCTATTTCCAATTACAATGGACGCAGGGACGCATAGACTTCAAGGTCGACGCAATGACGAAACGATATGACGAAATCCTTTTAGAGCATGGTAAATTGACATTTGAATATATTTCTGAAAAAAATATTTGTGGGGAGAAATGTCCGTATGACTATTATTGAAAGCATCCAATAATGGAAGTATTCTTTTTACAAAAGAAAGTTGAGTTTTAGCATTAATGTTCATCAATTTAAAATAATATTGAAACGTCCACAAAAAAGCTTGTGAACATGAACAAAAACTCAAAGGTATTATGTAAAATCCTTCAGATATGAACTAACCTTTCACAATTTAACCACAAACACTTTCGACGACAAAAGTTATTCAAAAGAAAAATATACTTAAAGTAACAGCTTGTCTTTCATTCTTTCAAAATTCATTTTGATTGAATTCACAAACATTATTTCCAATCGAAATATATGTATATTCCATTGACCACATCACGCATAAGACTATTTTGAACTCCATTCAAAAAAAAAACTGCTCTTTCAGCAATTTATTCGATAGCAAAATTCATTCAAATTGTTTTACAACTCTTGAAACGTGGTCATAGTCATTTCCTTTCAAAATGAAATAGAGAGAGAGGAAAATATATAAAACATGCCGGAACTGACTCAGTGAAAATTCCATAGACCACAAAAGAGTAAAAGTCAAACTGAACTAAACTTAAAAAATAAAAAAAAAAATCGAAAGAAAAATAAAACTGTTGACTGATATCCGGAAATAAATAAGAAAAATATCAAAAGATGGGTATAGGTATCTAATCCAGTATCCTCCTATCCTTTTACCGAGACTTCGTGCATCCTTGATTCTAGACAAAATTCTTTTTCTCTGTCTCTCCAATTAATTGTATGTATATGGAGAGGAGAGACACTCCATTTCCTTTCCTTCGTTCTTATTTAAAATTGTACCAAAAAAAAAAAAAAAACATAGTACCACGAAGGAAAATCGACCAATTTGAAGATGAAGTATTCCTAGCACGCAAAACCCAACTAAAACCCGAGAAGGATATTGTAGACGTACGTTGAAAAAAAAAATAACGAAGAACTATTTGAAAATTTTAAAAGTGAAGAAAATACCACACTTCATATTCCTGCCAAGGAACACGTAGGAGGCCAGCAACTATAGGATCGAATTCCTTTATAGTTGTTTTTACGTAGATAGGTACTAGTACATACATAGGTATACGAGTATATTTAGAAGTTCGTTTTTATCTTCTCTTTGCTAAAAGCAATTGCGATGCAAGAAAAACTATTGAGTGAATTATACTATACTTCACACTGGGATGGTTTCATCGTGGTAGAAGCTTTCATTTTTTTTCTCCTTGAAAGTTCAGTTCTAGCGACTGGTGAAGCATTTTATTCTAAACGGAAGCTGTTGGATTGTTTGTTTCTAGAAGTTTATGCGGTATTTTTATGCAGTCACGTGATTATTATAAAAAACTTCTTCGCAAACAAATAAATTCTTTAAAGGTTTGCAATCTGCAAAAACTCTTCAGTTCTCAATGTCAATCAGCCCAGTTCAGGTTTTTGAAATCTCAGTGATCTCAGCAATTTATGAAATCTGTGCCTACGCTCTGTTATTCATCGACAAAATCGGTCGAGAAACGTTGAAAAATGCAACAAATAAGGAAGTACACTTTATTTATTCGAGAAAGAGCTTTGCTAGTCTGTGCCTTTGTAGCTCCAATAAGTCAATCTTCGTTTGATCTCAGCGCTGGTATCGGTGTGTGAGTTGATAGCGGAGCCTAGGTAGACAAAGTCCCTAACTACCTCAAAGTTATAGCTCTCTGATGTAATTTTCTGTTCAAGATCTCGGTGTTGGGTGTTCTGTTTTGTTTAACCATCTTTTTTGCTTCTCATTCAATACTCACCTCACAAAATCGCTTTTAACATCGCGGTTTGTTTTTCCAATTATGTTAAAATTATCGGCTTATGCAAGCACTTAGTTGCAGTGTTGACAGTAGGGTTTTGCACTATTCTTTCATGAACGATGTTGAAGAAGTCGCATGACAGTGCATCGCCTTGTATGAATCTTTTTTTGTCATCGAAAGTATCGCTGAGATCTTTGCCGAACTTGATTTTTTTTTTCCTAGGTCTGTAGTAATATGAATATTAAATCGTTGATGAACTTTCCCTTCCCTAAGCTATACTGAAACCAGCTTGTTAACCATCAGCTTTATAAGTATTCATATAATGCGGCAGAAACGGTGTTGAAGAAGATGATAAGAAGATGATAAGAAGACTAAGGTCTATGCAGTTGGCCCAGTTCAGAGTTTCTCCTCCTTTACTTAGCACCGGGCAAACAACGGCAACGCTGAGATCGAGCATGCGATATTTTGCAGATGTGCTGGTGCATTCTCCTAACCATCAGAGGATCGCCTGTCGTTTTGAACAGCTCGGCAGCATAGTTGTCAGCTACAGCAGCATTAATGGACTTAATTTTTATAAATCGATATCTTCATTTCGCCATGATAGGGTGGACGGTTTTGTTGGTCTTCATCGTCTGGATTGAATGGTGCAATTAAGCTGACAACGGAATTCGATTCATCATCGTCATTATACAGCTTGTAGAAATGGTTTTTACAAATCCTCTGCCTCGACTTTGAACGTTATCGTTTCTTAGAGGCTTCGGTTCAAGGCTTATAACCTTGAGAGATTTTTTTTACCTTATTTTAAGCTGCATATTTCTTTGTGGTGGTCGTGTGAAATCCAGCATGGGAGATGAGGTGGCATCTCTGATGGGTTTAATACTGAATGCGGACGCCATAGGACTTCCTAAGAGCTTATTAGAGACACGATCGGAAAGAACTTGGCCATCTTCTGCAATTGCAGCCGTTCCACGTCGAATTTCTTCAGAATATTTCCCCTTTTTTGACGTAATTCGGATCGATTTGATTTGGATTGGTTGTCAAAATGAAAAAGACGATATAAAACTAGGCAGAGTGTTTTCGAAGCAGTAATCGGAAATGATTACTCCACAAATAATTTGTATCTTTACGTCTACTGTACATCAAGCTTTATGGGTGGAATGATTTGCTTCAAAATGGGCACACTCACTACACAAAAATATGAATAAATTATTTCTCTATTTCTGACAGCCTTAATACACAGCAAATGGATTTGCTGCGGCAAAAAACTTTGTTTTTGTGTCCCAAACTAACGGACAGAGAGCTGATGAAATTGTTTTACACCGCTCCAAATTTTGTTCACATGATATCTATTTATGTCTGTCCAAACTAAATTCTAACACCTCTATAATGCACTTTGAAAATCCGACAAAAAAAAAAAAACAAAATCGTTTTATACCGCTCCAAATTTAGTTCACTTCACATACTTGGTAACTGTCAAAACTAAATTCTATCAATCTGTTATCGATACCGCGGGCTTAACACCACCGTAACGCACTTTTCATTTTTAAAGTGCATCGTGTAGGTATTAGGTCCGCGGTATCGAAGCCAAACTAATGGAATTTTTTTCGGACAGATGCCAAGTAGCAAGGAACAAAACTTGGAGCGGTGTTTTACAATTTTATTTTGTTCGCTGCCAGAATAATGGAATTTTTTTTTGCCTGATTAAAACTATAAACGTGAACAAAATTTGGAGCGGTATTAAACGATTTTTTTTTGTTTTTGTTGCAGTGCATTATGGTGGTCTTAAGACCGTGATATAGTCGCCAGGTTGATGTGATGGCATGTAGGCACATAGTTTGCTCTGATACAAAAATGCCAAACTCACAAAATTTGGAGCGGTATAAAAAAACTTTGAGCAAATCGTTTACCAGCTCTCGGTATTTGTATGTTTTTCCATTATAAGGAATCATACCAATATTAAAAAATAGTATTCGATCTAGTATTCGATGACCTCACACAATTTAATAGAAATTGGTATAACGATGCGAAGAGCAGAGACGTATGGGCAGCATTGGGGGAGGCTTATGCCGGACAATAACTCGTATCATGACAGAAATTGTATTTGTAAAATATTAAATATATATATTTTAATGTTATTTGAACTTAATTTGTAATGTTTGTAATTTAAGTGGTAAATAAAGCTTCAAATAATAATAATAATAATAAATCGATCTACAAGTTCAGAGTCACCTCTTTCTCAGTTTGTCATTATTTAAATAAAATCTTAATCTAAATTTTTTCACAAATCCATATAGCTTTCCTCTGTCGTACCTATAACTTAAGCATACCTATTGCACAAATAAAAACGTACAGAATTTTGATCCCCTGCTTTGCTTAAACTCTAAGCCCTTCGATGATAGTTTCATTTATCTTTTTGCTCAGCATCTGTGTTAGGAGATCAAAACCACATTGAGGCAGCCAACGACCGATAGGGGCGGTATGATGTCTCAGGACCGCAATTTAAACGCCTTGACACACAGATTTATTCACGAATATCCTACGTGATTGTTTATTTTTTTTTTCTGCTATTTCGCCCTTGCAGTGTTCGTCCTTGGTCGTCGTGTATAACCACTACGGGTGTAAGTTGGCTGTGAAAGAACTTTAAGATAAAATGACGACAAGCTAGAAGATATTATATCATCGACCATAGTTTGCATATTGCAGATGCAGCACGGTGCTGGTTACTGGTGGTTTGCCAGTCAGTACCGGCTGCCATATGATGGCAGGATATCCGCGGTGAATAAATTGCTACCTAAATTCTAAAATGGTGTGTCTTCCTGGGCTGATGGTGTCGTTGTCGTGCTGTGCCTTTATATTTCTAACACACGGGTGACATTTTTCTTGCTTTAACACTTCTCCCATATAATTTTTTTTTTTTTACTTGCTCTCTAGTTCACACAAGCTGTGTGCAATTCATTCGAAACGTGACTACAGGATGAACTAGCGCATATCCTTTTAGAGCTATTCATTTTTTGCTACCATATTTTCTAATATAGAAGACAAGACACCTCTATTTTTCTATACCATTAGTTTTACCTCTTCTTTTCCCAGTGTAACAAATTATATTATCGAAAAATATATGTGTGAAGTTAATAAAAACATCCTTTAGCCTACCATTAATCACAATCAGTGTTGCTCTTATATATGTAGCTATAGATATGTTTTTTCCAGGACTGTTTTTAATTTGCGTAATCTCTGAGAAAACTCTTATTCTTCCCTTCCTCAATTTTGTTTAGCGTACGAACAGCGATGCCGATGATGGGAGGAAAAACAAACTTTTGTTAAAAAAAAAAAAGTTACTTTTTGGTCTCTTCCGCCTTCATCCTTTTTTGGCACTTTATAAGGAGCAACTTTTCTGCTTGGGGAAGAATTAAGGTTTATCTATACTTAAGGCTATATTTTCATAGATGATTAGGGGGTTTTATATTATATAGAGGCAAGGTTAAATTTGTTGTTTATTTTTCAACACTGTAATCCTTTTGTTCAGTGAATTTTGGCCCTAGCGGTCGTTTGTCTTATATTCGCCAAGGCCTTCGATTGTTGTTCGTTCTTATTTTTTATGTTGATAGAGATTAAAGATCGTAAGTTACCTTCTGGTCTTATGCTTGTTGCTTGTGTCTGTTTTTGTTTGTTAAAAGTAAACTCCTGTTTTCTATGAAAAAAAAAAAAATAAAAAAAAAACTTTTTGAAGCATCATATTTAAGGGATGTTTTATTGATGGACTGGTGGGACTATTCCATTACGTATACCTAATAGATTTGAGATTAAGAGGTGTTAGAAAAAAGTGCTTAGAGCCATTTAAATTTGTTTACCGGTGTGTTAAATTGATAATATAAACTTAAGTAAGAGTAAAGGTGAAAATTTGTTATTTAAGATGTTAATATTTGGCTCGACGACGACACGGTACATTTTTTGAACAGATGTTTTCTGATTTCTGGTATAGATAGAAAAGAGAACAATTATAAAAGTAAAAGTTGTTTCGAAATCGTATATGTAATTTTATATAACTTTTTTACATTTTTACCACTCTCTTATGTCTACCCCTTTTTTTTTATTTTATTTTTGTGTTTCTTATCCCATTCCACTTTTTAAATAAATTCCAATATTTTGAATATGCATATGTAGCCCTTCCGTGATCATCAAAGTCAAGCCCCTGAATATTATTAATCAAGCAGAAAAAAAATTGAATCCGATACTTTAAAGTGCTTTGGACATCCTGCGAATGCGAATAAACCTTTTAAACGCAAATTTCTACTGCTTTTAGAATTTTGCTTTTGTTTTTACTTTGGGACGAAGTGAATAAATGAAACAATCAACAAATTTAAATAGGAAACAGGACGTAAAATTAATTTAAATTAGAAAATTTTATATTTTAATATTATATACACGACTAACAACTTGTCTTTTGCAAATTTTCAAACGTCAATTTGCAATCCACAACAGCAGGACGCATTTCACAAACTAGCGAATAGAAAATTCGCTCGAATTTAACCTCAAACACTCATTTTTCGTGCTTATATTTCATGAAAATTCGCAATTGGGAGCTACCACATATATGTGAATGAAATGTCAAAATACGCGACCATTCGCAACCCGAAGTTCGCAGGTCATGTCTCATGTGCAAAGCACTTGAAACTATGTGTTTTCCTAATTTCATTATTTAAAAAGCAGATGTCATTTTTATGTTTTTACTCCATTTTGCGTTATCTATCCTTTAAGTATGACATTTCAAACTCAATAAGTTTTTTTGTTTTTATCCCATTTCACCCTACAAATTGTTAAATTAAAAATAAATCTGGCCCTTAAGCCATATTTAAGAAATTGACGCAAAATTTTTTTTTCTTTAATCGGATGACATTTCTTCATGTTAACCCAATTTCACCCTATAAATAGATAAAAAAGAAAAAAATAATCACCAAGGAAATACCCTTATAGATAAAACCAATTTTTGTGTTAACCCAATTTCACGACTAAAAATAGACAAATTTTGATAAAAAAAATTATGCCTTGCTTAAACCATTGAATAGGAATAACTTCTCAGACACAAAAAAAAATCTTTTAAATGGGGCACTCCTTTTTATTTTTAACCCATTTCACTTTATAAATAGTAAAATATTGAAAAAAAAAAAAAATTCATTAAGACATCTTCTAATATTAATTTTTCATATAACGCAAAATTATTTTTTTTCCATCTACGATTTTTTTGTTCTTACCCTATTTTACCCTATAAACAGCAACATTTGAAAAACATACATTTCTAAAGCTGCCTTTAACCTTTCAAACTGAAAAAGGTTTTTTGGAATTGTACACCCCTTTTTGTCTCTCTCCCCATTTCACCCTATAGAGAGCAAAATTTTTTGAAAAAAAAAAGTATCGCTTGAGACAAACTGATCGATTTCTAAAACTAGCTGACCTTTTATGATCAATTTATTACCTTTGAGGTAATGAATACTTTTTCGAATATCCCATATATGAGGTTCCAAAATTCGGTGATGACCTTGAAAAACATTAACTCTGGATCAAAAATTTTGCAATTTTTGAAAATAACTTACCTTTTATAGCCAATTTATTACTGACCTTTTAGATAGCATACTTTTTTTTTTGCATACATGTATAAGGTGCTAAGATCCCACACAGCCCTATAATGCACACTTGAAATACTTTAAAGTTTAGAGCTAATGGTATGTATAAAGATTTTTTAAGGTCCGTCAAGCTGGGTCCACCACAACGGAAATTCAAAAATCTAACTACGCAGGAATTAGGGGCTAATTTAGTACCCCAATCCCGAAGGAGCCCCAAATTCCCTTTTCCTTAGGTATTCCATTTATGGATCAGCCTCCTCTATTTAAAATTTCTCGGATTTCTATTAACAGTACCGAAACAGAGTTCTTAAGCATAGAAATGTGGTAATTTTTTTTTAATAATAATAAAAATTATTTCGCTCAGATTGCAAGGAATTTTCGTTTAGCTCTTTTTTTTAACAATTCCAAACCGCCTAACTAAACTTAATGATATAGATATCGCTTGTTAAGGTGGATGGCATTCCAGCTCAGTGTGGGTAGGGTCAGCTTCTTCATGCCAGTTCGGTCCCTATGTAGGTGTCTCCAGTTTCTAGGTCTTCTTCCATTTCCATGTGTGATCTGATTCCCAGTCTTCCTTTACCGCACTGTCCCTCGGCGGTGGCTGACCAAATAACATAAAAATGTCAAATAAAACATTGTACTTGGAAGCTGGCAGAACTCTATTAAAGTGATTGCTTCAATCAAAATACAATAATAATAAATTGTTTAATCCACGATAAACATTTATTTTATTAGTTTTCCACCTATTAAACAGCAAATAAAAAAGCAGAGTCCCTTTAAAGAACATGGGCTTATTGAGACAATTTAGAAACAGTTTAATTCCCACACATTCAAACGACCATAACTGCAACCATAAACCCAAGTTGAATGAAAATATACGTTCTTAAATCCCACAACATGGCAGTTAAGCTGAGAACATAACTAAGTGTGAAAGAAGTCATTAAATATGATCATCATCATCACACAGGAGAACCACCACTTGAAGCCCTCGAAATTACCCAATGAAACAAATATAATATTCTGTTCTGACCAAAAAAGAACTTTAACTGCCACCCACCCACCCATTTGCCAATATACGCACCATATCATCAACCCATGGAAATATAGTCAATTTTTGGTTGAATAAATATGCCAAACAACAAAAGTCATTAAAATTCACATCGAGTTCATCAAATTCAATTAGACTTTATTATAATATTTTTTTTTCATTCAGTTGGTGAAGAGAAGACAGAGAAGACTTAATCAACACTGCGGTCGTGGGGATTAAATAAGATCCTTAGACATCTAATATTCTGTAGGCTTCTCAAATCCATTTCAACATTTGTGTCCTATCTTATCCTGGCACCACCGCGAATACCGAATACCGAAAACACAAAGTATTCCTTTATTAGCAATAGATTTCGATAGCTGCTTCGAGGCACCAAGCATCCGGAATGGAAATATTTTTGCGTTATGATCAAAATGCCATCCATCCAGCACGAAAGGTCTACATACGGCTGTATGGATTGGATATACACCTATACCTTTCATTTTATGGCAATCACGAAATCCTTTTTATAGAGCTCATCAAGAAACGGAATAGAAATGAATCGACTATGGGTGGTCTTGGTCGATGATAGCTGGTAGAGGTATAGAATTTTATGCCTCTGGCCAGGTGTAATCCTTTCAATTCAAAAATTAGGGTGTTTTTAATACTTTTTTTTTATAGGCAAAAAGTGAGCTTATTATGTTTCTAGGAAGGAGTTAAATGTTCTTGCTTTTTTTTTTTTTTTTGTTTGAATTCTTAAACAGGGATTAAAAATTGGTTAAGAAAGAGTAACAAATGTTTTTTTTTTCAAGTTTATTCAACCTAAAATTAACACTTTACTTTGGATTATAGGTATGGTTTTATGTTATTTCGAAAAATATAGGTACTAAAATTTTACAATCGTAAGACCAAGATGGATTTTTGTATTCAGATATCGACCTGAAAGTCTTAAATTAAATTCTTATTTATTGAGAGGATGACAATAAATTACCATGACTGATTTAAGGTTTAATTTTCGACACGAAAAACAGCAAAATAAAAATTGGCAATGGGGGACTAGAAATTAACTAGAATTTGAACATAAACTTTTTTGATTGAATCACCAAGAAATTCAATTTAATTTAAACAGTCCTATTAGATCTTCAATTTAACAATTTCTAAGTATTGGGCATTATTTTTGAAGTGGATTTTTTCGGGCGAAGTACAGCAAACGAGATTTTGAAATGGAGCAGCTAAACTGATTTTTGCTGCTACTAAACCAATTTCGAGAGGCTTCCGGTCGGTGAATAGCAGTTGCCTAAATCTTAATAGAAGGTCTTCCAATAGGGACTTCCGAACTTTGACAGTTGTTAACGGCCATATTTTTGATGCTACGTCTGTCAAATTGGGTGTCAAATCTGTTTTTCCAAACCACCATGGACGGATATAGCGTTCTACACTACATGGATGTTCGAATGATGAAATATTATTTTATCAAAATTGGTATTTTGTTCGGGCAACGTCCATCGAAAAATCATCTTCAGCGATGAGGCCCATTTCTGGATGAATGCGGGTACGTCAACAAACAAAACTGTCGACGTTATGACGATATCAATCCACATGAGATCCAAGAGCGTCGAATGCATCCCATCACTGTTTGGTGTGGATTTTGAGCTGGGGCGGTGTCATCTGTCCATGTTTCTTTGAGAACGACGTTGGCCATGGCCATCACTGCCAACGGCGAGCGCTATTGGTCGATTTCAGCAGGTCGACCGGATTGAAGTCGAATTTAAGGAGAACTTACTTTTATTATTTTTAATTTTCTAAAAAACTAGAAGATATTTCAGCATCTAATTTTCAGTGTTTGACTAAGAATTGATCGGAAAATTGAATATTAAAAATGAAAATATACTATATTTTATAACGTAAGATTTTGAACAAAATTAGTTTGATAAAATTTGTTTTCATTTTTTTTTTTTTCAAAATTATCAGTTTGAAATTTATTTTTTCAAAAACTTTTGACTAAAAATCTTAATTCAAAATAGGATAAAAGAATGGATATTTGGGCTGTGTGCTCTTAGCACGCCATATATGGGATATTCGCAAAAAAAAAAAAGTATGCAGTCTAAAAGGTCAGTAATTGGCCATGAAAGGTCAGGTAGTTAAAGAAATTGGTCAGGTTTAGAAAATTTTTAATCCAGGGTTGAAGTTTTTCAAGGTCACCCGCGATTTTTACCACCTCATTTATTGAATATTCGCAAAAAAGGTATACCACTTGAAGGGCCACTGGATAGTGATAAAAGGTCAGGTAATTTCAGTAATTGGTCAGGCATAGGGTTTCTTTAAATAATTTTAAGGTCATTACAAGGTCACATAAACTTTTAGCACCTCATTTATTGGATATTCGACAAAAGTATACAACATCTGGAAGGGGAATATTCTTGACCTACACGCTGTAGTTTTCTGTTTTACCTAAAGCGAATCACCCTGTATAGAGCGAAAAGAAACGGTGCCAACATTGGTCCTTGGGGAACTCTTTCGGAAACCAGATTTGCCTGTCTCTCGAAAATCCTCACTTCACTTTTATTATTTTAAATATACCGATCAATTAAAAAAAAACAATAACAAATTATCGTCAACTCATTAAAAAAAAAGAAATTATATTTTGAATTAAAATTCATTTCACGGGAATTGAAACAAAATGCAAAATTTTTCCTTTCGCCGTTTTGTGATGGTATTATTCCTTGATAAGATTAATCCCGTATTGCCATTTTTAATTGGATTAATAATTTAATTAAAAAAAATATAAAGTTAAGTTTGTACCAATCACAAGGTACCCTATACCCGATGACAAAAAGAAATGTAATAATAAGCATGCATAATATTTATGAAGTTGCTGAACTCAGTTTTATTATTTTTTTTTTTTTTTAATTTAATTTTTTGTTTTAATTCTCAGTAAATAATAAAATAATCACATGAGACAAAGACTGTAAAAGGAAACTGAAAAACGGTGCATCACATGTGCTCACTTTATACTATAAGGCCACAAGGACTTCCTATAATGTTTGGTCGTTGTGGGCGATGTAAAAAAATAAGGGACGAAACGGAATTAAGGGAAATAATCCATTATGATCCACTTACCGAGCGGCGGCAGGCGGCGACAGATATTTTTGGTCCTTCTTTAATATGAAAGGAGGGACATAGGTTGGTTGATTATCGTGATTGCCTGCATGTGGCAGCAACAACAGAGTGGAGCGTCAGCCGGAACAAGAACATGGTTACCATTTAGCTAGACTTCTTTCTGTACATATTTTAATTCTAATATATAAACAATTTGGTTGAATCAGAAAAATCTTCTACATCCTTAAAACAAAAATTTAACTCACCTAAAACATTTCATGAAAAAAAGCTTAATTGTTAAGAAAGTTATTAGATCTCCGAGAAAAGCCCTTAACTCTACAAAAGCCTACACCGTAATCAAAAAATAAGGCTTTAGATTTTTCACTAAAGAAGAGTGGCATTAGCCCACTTTTTTAATTTTTTTATGAATTATATGAGGCACTGAGCATACAAATCAAAACAGTTCTGATTTTTTTTTCATTTAGAAGCCATCACTCACGTTCTTACAATTTTGAGCTAGATTAACAAACTACTCTGACGGAAATTGAAATACTCGTCCGAAGAAGTCGGAAAATCGTGAAAATTCCTTTTTAAATCACATACTTTCTGGAAATATGTCGTAGTCTTATTTTCTCTAAAACAACGAAAAAACAGTGCAGTACACTTAGGCGTATACGTAATATTTTTTTGTGTTGTAATTTAAAAAAAAATCTCCATGTTTGTTTGTGCATTACGTTAAATTATGTCAATTGAAATATTATTTTTCATAGTTTAAAAACATAAAAATAATTTAATTGGATGGCGCAACAGCTCACGAAGAACTAGAGCCTACAGTGGCTCACGGCTCTCACCATTTCTATGTGCTTGCCTGGAGAAATGGAGGGGACCTACACTTTATTTCCGAATCCGAATGGATAATGTGAGCGGCTGTTTTCTGTAACATTTTTTTTATTTCTATGTGGACGAGCCATCGAGGCGAACCCAGACCTCCGGCAGGACAGTTCTACGCACTTACTCTCAAGCCACGGCTACTACAATTTTGTAGTCGTATTTATTCAATTTTTTTCTCTAGTCTATGGACTGCATTAGACTATGTTATTATTTTTCAAAGTTACATAGCGGTTTCTTAGAAGGTCGTTTGCATTGTTCGTTTATGCACCGGACAAAAAAAAACAACGTTGTTAATCACAAAGCATTTTGCAGCGACCTTATGTAAATGTGTTAAATACATTTTCCGTTAAAATAAAGTGCATTAACTTCAATTTAGTTTCAAAAGAGTTTAATTCTTTCAAAGGGCTCGACTTTCCAGGCATTAATAATAATAATTAAATCAATTTTAATTGGAACGAAGTTCATCGGATCAGCTAGTTTTTAATATGTAATTTGATCTAGGAAAAATATGTCCTCGAGTGGCAACCATGCAAAAGATTTGTGTGCAAGAGCTAATCTGGAATAAATCCGAGGAGAAAGTAGTAGGTGTAGAGCTGGAGGTTCAATGAAATTATTGGTACTGCTAAAAAGGTTAAATGGTTAATGAATACTAAAATGTTCAGTTCAGAAAAAATGACCTGTGTATAAATGTATTAATGTGTACTCTACTATCCTGAGCTAGGTCAAATAAAAATAAACAAGAGATTTATATCGTTCGAATTGAATGTGTTTTTTTGTTTGTTTTAGTTTTTATTGTTTCTAAGCCTTTGAAACAGTTAAATATAAAATTCAATTTTCACATGAGAGGTTTATTTTTAATTTGTTTTATGAATACTTTAATAATAAATCTGGTCGGTATAACTACCTTTATAATTTTAAAATTGGTCCCTGTCTTTTGAAAAATTTTCTGGTTTTTCACATTTTTTTTTAAAACAGCTCCAATAATTTTTATTTAACTTCGTACCTATCATGATTGAATGGGTTTTAAGAAAACTGCAATGCTGAAATAAAATTTGCTGTTTTTTGAGAAAAATTGTTTTTTTTTTTTCGAGGTATTCACTCAAAGCTTTGGGTCGAAAAATTTTATTTATTCATTAGTATATTAAAAATATTGCTTAATTATTTTTTTTTAAGAATACTCCATTTCCGTTCTTTACAGGCAGAATTTACCCCCTTCCTTATTGTAAAAACCTATACGAATCATCCTTTTTAAAAAAAAATATTAAGAGCTCAGGAAAAATAGACTTTTTTACAAGGAAACATTATTTAATTACTATTAGTGGCTAAAAAATGGGACTCTCTATAAACTGAAAGAGTTCTTAACCGATCCTATGGCCGCTAGGTCAGCTACAAGGGATCAAAGGTCTTGAAAATAGGTTTTTTCGAAATATCTCAACAACGGTATGTTTTAGAGAAAAATTTTATCCTGCAATCTTGTAGCTAAACCAATTTCCGACCAAAATGATCTCTTCGTTTTTTTTTTCGTAACATTAACCGTTGAAAAGTAATAGCAATTCCAAAATTCAAAAAATCTTTTACCATGCCAAATTTTAGCCACTAACTATTTTTTTTTGTCTATTCTTATTGGACTACAGTAGATGACGGATATTAGAAAGTCTCATAGAAGAAAAACACGCTTATAAGACAGACATTCCAAAACACCATATAGGTACATTCCCATAAAGATACGTGTTAAATAAACCTCATATAAGAAAAAAGTTTATAAGAAAAACTTATTCTGATACAAATTCTCATTCACTTCATAGAAAATTAAATTTTTATAAGAAATTCTCCCGTGAAAGCTTCTAAATGATGCGCCGTGTAACTTTCACAAAATTTCTGAACCCACCCTTAATGAATTGCCAAAGAATTGACAGATTGAAGATCGTCGAGAAAGAAAAAAGCCCATACATTTGACTTTTCTTATAGGCATTTTTATTTATATAAGAAATTTTCTTTCTTATATACAATTTTTTATATAAGAAAACACGGATATAAGAAAGGAATTGCTTGGATTTTTTGAGTTTCATATATCCGTCATCTACTGTATTAAATATTCTTAGTGAGCGCAAAAATTGATATCTTATATGTATCTGCAGTTAAAATTAAAAAATATCATTGTTTTCGTTCTAAATGCTGTTTGAACTCTCTTTGGCTTTCATTTCGGTTTATGAAAGAAAATATTTGCTTCAATTTTTTTTAGCCAGAAAACAAATAAGTCTTATTGGATTTCTAATTTATCTAGTGGAACAAACACAAATCCCTTTTATGGATCTCATTTAACATTTTTTAATGATTGATCCTTTGTACATAGTACATCTATGCTTGTCTGTATAACTGTTGTTTAAATCTACCAGAAATAAATACTAGATATATTTGAACGTGTAGCCATTCACCATTCATTTAAAATAAAATGGATAAGTAAATACAAAAAAAAAACAAAAGAAATAGATTGAACCGCATTACGCCATCAACTGTAACCGTACCTCGCCGTAAAAAGGGATGACCAAACCAAACCACACCAAAAACCCGAGAAGGAACCTTTCGCCCTCTTCCTCGCCAACCTTAAAGGAAATGAAATGTAAATAAAAAAAGAACAACAAATATCATATCGCCCTGTGTTATGCGATGCCATATACCTTCATATATACATAAGTATACACCTATATTTTGTACAAGGATTCGCCATTAAAATGATTTAGTACTGTCGATGGACTATTAATTTTTTATGGTCGGCCATTTATCCTTCTTTATATTTTGTGTCCGTTGGTATTTAATATTTTTTTTTTTTTCAATAGTTGCTTTGTTTTGTTATGTATATTGTATTTGGTTCGTCGTGTTTTTCTCACTATATAGAGAGCCGTCCAAGCCATTCATATTTAAAAAACAAAAATGAGGACGCAGTATTGCACTCAGAATATGTTTTATCTTATTGTTGTTGTTGCTGTTATGTGTTCGGGTTTAAAATCCAGCAAGCATACGATGATATATAAAGGTCAGCAGCGCGCCGCTTTTTCAAGAGCTCTCTTTTTCTAGCCTTGGAATTATATTATAAATTATCGAGGCACTGTTATACCACTAGCACCACTGTGGACTCTTTTAATAAACAGGTTTGCAAATTGTTTAAACAGATTAGTTGTGTTTTAGAGCTCATGTAATTAAATAACTTAATCCAGCTTGTGACAAAGTTTATTTTAAGAAATACTTTTTTTAAACCAAAATTTGATTTGTATTATTTGATAGGGGGCGAAGAAGGGAGGTGTACAAATCAAATCAAGATATGTGATAGTTAATAGTGGTATAATAATTTTCATAAAGAAAAAAAAGATATCATGCAAGTTGGATATGATCACAATATTTTAAATAAGTTCGGAAAAAAAGATCAAATAAAATGTACCTCCTAGTAAAAGATTTCCAAGTGTTCTTGTGAGTAAGACTTCAGTGATGGAAAGCCTAAAAAAAAACATGTTTATCGTTAATAATTTTGTTAAGAAAAAATAACTTTGTATTTACAAAAAAATTAGTATATGTATACAAAAATAAGATAAACTCTCGACATGTCATTTTATTAAGCATGAACTTCCCAGAGTCTAATTCTCAGGCGGCTCTAGAAAGTTTTACATAGATAGTATCTTGGGACTACCAAAGATTACTATCGAAATGATCTAGGCCCTCGCCAGTTGTGTATCTACTATCTTGCCGCGAAAATAAAAAAAAAAAACAATAATAAAAAGTTGGTTAATTTAAGATTTGATCCTGTGACCTTTCGTCTACCAGCCCCAGTACTCCCGGTCCGATAAGCTAACCTGGGTGTTAATCGGAATATTTAAGTTTAATTATAAAAAAGATTAACTTCTAAGGTTTTTCATACTGAAACTTTCCAGGTACCTACTTGATTAAACTTGCAACAAACTTGCTATTTTCCAGGTTTGCTTAATACTAATACTTGTTGCGTATTCATAATTTTAAAGCTTAAATGCTATGAATGAAATTTTTTTTGAATTCGAATTTATCGCTTTTTTGTTGTCTGTTGGCTGAGCTTAAAATTATTAAAACTATGCGAAATTAAAATAAATAATAGATGATTTTCCGAAAATTCGCACCAAGATTGAGCTCTTAATTTCAATTTTAATATGAAGTTTTCCCATATAAAATGCAAAAAAAATGTTTTTTTTTTTCAAATTTCTAATGACATATTTTATCATATTGAGAATCGGTTTAATGGACCTTACGGGGAATTTCACGCTCTTTAAAATTTCCTTAGTAATTTTTTGTGTAACTCACTCTGGCTCGCCAGTAGGAGTCATTATAGTCCAATTTTTAGAATAAATTGTTTTTTGTTTCTCAATTTTCTTTGAGAAAACCGCAAAAATTATGACTCGTAAAAAATAGTTTTTTACCAATATTTAATGAATTTACAGCCTTTTTTAGGCCTTAGAACGTAATAAATGGATAAATACTAACTAATGCTATTTAAATTCAACTCTTTTATTGATTACTTACATATTTCTCTACAATAATAACTTTTTCTAAAAGTTATTATCTTTTTTGACCCCTATTAAATAAAAAAACATATAAATATAAAAATATATAAATATTAAATATAAAAACAAACAACATCAATTTATAAAAAGTTGAATTTAAATAGCATTAGTTAGTATTTATCCATTTCTTACGTTTTAAGGCCTAAAAAAGGCTGTAAATTTATTAAATATTGATAAAAAAAAAAACAATTTTTAACTTTTTTCACTTTTTTTCTCCATAATTTCTGTCTGCAGTTTTCTCAAAAAAATTGAATTAAAAAAAAACAATTTATTCCAAAAATTGGACTTTGATGACTCCTACTGGCGAGCCAATGCGAAATACTTAAACACCGTACTGACTCTTCCAATATTTTTAAAATGACAAAACACATGTAATTAATAAGTTGTGACCTGGGGCCTATTCCACCAACAACTTATCACTCATCACTTAGCAAATTATAACAAATCGTGGTACGGTTTTGCTGTGGCGGGATAAGAAAATGTCCGCGGAAATAATTTTTATTGAGCTTAAATCGGACACAAGGTTCAGATGTATTATGTGCTGGGAAATTATATCACCCTAAGCTATAATATCGAAAGACGATTTATGATAAGTTGCTTAGTGATTAGTGATAAGTTGTTGGTGCAATAGGGCCCTGCTCTAAAAAAGATCACAATTTTGATTGTTTTTGTGACTCTCACAAGTTGTGACTTTGGGGGAGAATACGAAAAAGTCACAAAATTAATTTCACCACCTCTTGTGACTTGTGAGGTATCAATGATGGAGAATCGGGCTGTTAGCCTTCATCCATGGGCCATTGGGAGCTGGAAGACATGAGATGCCTCATGACAAATGTGGTCTCGTTGAGTAAATGAGAAGGAGTGTTGAGGATTTATTTACATCACGCTTAAGAATCTTGTCTTATGTTTAAAATTTTGAGCTTAAAATAATCTAAGTAGAAATAATTTGCTACGTAGTAGATGGACGATGATGAAAAAATGAGGTAAATCTACTACACATGAAGTAAGTTGCGTCAACGATTTGGAACAAACTTTTAAATTTTCTCGTCTTAAATATCGTAGCACATACTTATAATGATTTGTTTTCAATTTCTATCTAAAAAAAAATTTGAGTAAATTTCTTTGAACTCCATAAAGCGCCATCCAGTTATAGCACCTTATTGAAAATTTTAATAATTCATTTTAAGACCTTTAGGAGTTCAAATCTATGACAAAGTATTTTGATTCCTAAATAAAGTTTTTGACTTAAAAAATATATCTGGTAAACAAAATTGATTTCGGCCCACCCTTTCTCCTGAAATGATGATCACTAATTAATTAATCAATCAATGATATAATTTAAGTCAATTTATGTGAAAGGTAGGGGCCAAATGAAATATTTTTTTCCGCAATAAATATTCATACTGCTTCATACTGGCATTTAAAAAATAACTGATTTTGCTTTTTTAAGTTCCTCAAAACTTGAACTAAAAATTTTGAATGAAGAGTTTCAATAAAAGCTATAACTAGCACATTAATCATTAAATAAAACAACAATTTAAACAATATTAAGTAAATTTTAAACATTTTTCTGAAATCCTTATTTTAACCTCACATTAGACTAGAAATGCTTAAACACCGCTGTTACTGAGACTTCTAAATTTTCCTTTCACACTTATTCAATTCTAATATTATCTAAAACTCTCTCTCTTATCATACTCATATCATATACTCCCTCACTGACGCTTACCCAGCCCATAAATCCTTGCTTTGTGTACCGATAAGTCAATCTCTATAAACAATACTATGCTAAGCCCTTATTTCGTTGAAATTTCGTTTCGTTAAATTGCTTTTTTTGCCTAACTCAAAAATTATTGTTAAAACTCCATTTTATTCCTTGGAATGCCTTTCCCTTTATACAGCTCCTCACAAATTTACACGATATTCTTTCACAACAACGTGGTCTCAAAAATTTGATTTGCTATTTATTGAAAGTTGAAAGTTCCAATATTGCTATAATAAAAAACCAAAAAGACCCACTGTACGATATACACAGGATGTAGAAAGAGTGTTATTTTTTTTTTGTTTTTTTTTTTGTTTCGCTTTGTCTACTCATGACTCAATGACTGCAAAAGGTGATACCAGAAACACCATACAGTCTCCGTTGGACACTATAATATTGTGTGGAATATGCTTAACCGCGTATAATTTATCGGTTGGCGTTCTTCTTTTCATTTATGTGTTTGTTATCATACTTTTGCACACTCTTTTTCAGTGTATACAGATGGCGTTAGGGTCGATATTGGAAAGTACGAGTCCACTTTCACCCTGGGGCAATCATTTATCGACTCAGGTTATTAAAATGGAAGGGACACAAGCTAAACGGTATAGCAGGCGACAATAATTATAGCTGGTAAGGATACGCCAATAATGTTGCAGGACACATATGTGGAAGCCTTTGTTATATAAGTTTCCTATTGCACCCCGGGGTTTGGTATGGATGTGCGATCTATATGTCACGTGTTGTAGCCAGCAGCTCATTATTAGTGAAAATACGCGCGAGGTTGCCAAAGACACGACACGACACGAGACGACGACCGACGTAGGTAGCGGCAGCAAGCCCGACGCTTCATTACTTTTATTATTTGTGTCACTAAAGTATTCCTTTCACCTGTCACTGCAGGATTTTTATGACTAACTCCTGCTCCTTCTGCTACTGCTTACGGCCTACCGCGCGCGCCAGTCCTTCGCTGCTGCTGTTGCCGTTTGCTTTAATGGCCGCAAGCATTAAATTTACGAGCTGATCTTAATTTTTTTTCCTGTTTAAGGATATCTTCATTGTTGCTGGTGATAAGGGATTGTTGTTGTTGTTGTTAATGCTTACCAAAAAAAAACCCACGAAAAAGCTGTATGTGTCATTGACAAAGTGTAAGGATTATTATCATTTCTTGCACATTGATGGCGGTCCTCTTTACCTTTTTTTTTGTTTTGTTTTTATTTGTTGGTTTTTATTTTGTGAGAGAGTGTGGTATATTACGATTCTTCTTTTAATGTACAACAAAGCACAAATAAAAAGTTCATAACAATTTAGGAGACAAAACCTTTTAGGGATTATATATTTGAAAAGGTAGGCCTTTGTATTTTGATTGGACATTCGAAAAGAATCTATATAATTTTACGATAAGTACGATTTAAATGGCAAAATCAAGTCCTCATCCCTGGGGACGTGCGGTCTCAGATTGAGATTATTTTTTTTTTTTTTCGCAAATCTCACTTCCCTACAGGACCTGTCGCTATAGATCAATAAATTGTTAAGGGCTTTTATAAAGGCATATAAAAGCCAATAGCAAAGATGTAAATGCATTAAAGGTAGAAGGTATAGGTTATGGGCTTTATGTTGCCGATGGGTTTTGGAATAAATGTTTGCATAAAGTGCATGTTTTGATGGAAATATGAACAGCCATCTTTTTTTATGAATTTAATTCATAAGGGGAAATTTATGGATATTAATAAAATTTGATTAAGAGTTTTTATATGACTGACAAAAAATGGTAATTGATTGTGCATAGGTATCTTCATAAAACACGCTTAGAAGGAGCTTTTGATTTTATTATACCTACTAGATGTAAATTTCGAAAATTATCCATCATATAATTTTAATTTGAATAGGTTTGCAAATCTTAAAATAATTCAAAAGGCTTATCGGATAAGTCTAAATTTCATTTTCTCAACAGAGGAAGAATATCAGAGAACTTAGAAATCCAGCGATAAGTTGCAAAAAGCTGAGTTCTGTTATCAATCCTTTGTTATTAGTGGTAAGGGGTGTAGGTACTGCCCGCAACTACGACAACTAGAAATGGTGGAATCCATTTGTATTTGCATTCACATCTCAATCACCTTAACGGAGAGGAAACCTTAAATAGTAAAATAAATACATACATTTGGTGGCACCACGGCTCATGAACCAGGGTCCAGGGGTGAGTTACAACTCTCAACCATTCCTATGTGCGTGTCTGCAGGAATGGAGGGGACATACAGTTTATTTCCGAATCCGAACGGATAAGATGAGCGGCACTTTTCTATGACAAGAGATACTCTTTGATGATTTGTCACTTCCTCGCAAGACAAGAGGCAGTAGCCCTGAAAAAAATTTAAGGTGGAAGCGGCTGGTATTGAACCACAGACCTCTGGCATGCCAGTCCAACGCACTAACCATTACGCCACGGGCTACTACTAGCAACCTTAAGTAGTAGAGCTGCAAATTAATATAACAAAAATACAATTTACCAGAATTGGAACTTCCCGAACCTTTCTGTGGTGATAGTTGTGAGCAACAAGTAAAGATATGGTAGAGAATTTCCCTTAACTTGGGAGCGTTGCCGCTACTGCAAAGAAAAGTATCGATATTCGAATCGGGGAAATGAAGGATGCGCTCTGTGTGAAACTATAGAAAAACAGTTCTAAACTTGACCAAGAAAAGGCATTTCGGAGGAAACCAAGTCAAGAAACCAATTAAAGCAGATGAAAAACATAAATTAAAAAAAAGTTTTTCGTGGAAATGCAGTTGATTCGAGATTAAGATTAAAAATACAAAAAAAAGCTTCAACCAAAAATTCGAATCACATAGATCCAAGAGTTAGATGAATAACTGAATTTTTGCAAATATTTGTGTCGCTCTTCGAGTATTGCAAGTTTGATATTTTGTTCAGCGATTTTTTTTTCTATACGCAAAACTATTGCAATTTTAAAATTTTGAATATCTGTATTTTCGAAACAGCTGGGTCTACACAGATTGTTCTGGGCTGAAATTTAATAAAATTTAATTATTTTGAAATCGTATAGCGAAGTTATAGTCGAAAAACTAGTCCTTTTTGGTTAAAATTGCCAATAACTAAAAAAGAGCGAAAATTTCGCGGTTTTTTGGATATTTGACCATAATTCGGTCGGCGCTCGAGTTTAAAAACATAGGTTTTGCATGGGGCAATATCATAAGTGACTCAGCAAAAAATCAGAACTATCGGATCCAACGCAAGTACGTCCTCCTATGAGATGAAAAGGTTACTGGTGTGTCGTTGTCGTCCTTACTCCTAATTCCGAATCGCTGTAGATGCACAGTAGTCCGTTTGTTGAAATTTGACAATAAAAATAATTTCCCTTGCCAATTATTCTTGACGAAAATAAATGAAATTCGGACATCTAATTTGTACTTCAGGGATCAAATACATCAACAGAAAAATTAACAACTTTTCCGTGTTCTTTGTTTCTTCGACAAAACATTGTGTTGTATTAGCAGCAGATTAAACTGCTATAATTAAATCTTTAGACTCAGGTGAATCTTGGAAAAGACTAACAAATTTGATTTCTTGAGTGTTTTACATAATGATAACTTATCATTGTTTAAAATGCAGTCAAAATTGATTCAGAAATAATTTAAAAAAATATCGATTAACATTATCTTAAAAAGACTATCATCGTTTTTTTCGTCATTCATACAGAATTCAAAACTGTAATAAGGCTAATAGGTAAATGAAGCTCTTTCTTGTTTTTTAAGAGCAAACGTATAATAAATTTCAAACCAAAGTGACTCTTCAAAAATATCTTTAAACAAAAATTAAAATTAAGAAATCATTACAAAAAAACAACAATGGAACAAATAAATAACTTTGAACTGAAAATTCTTTCCAGGAGGTCTTCAAATTGAAAACAGCCGAGAAGAAGATCAAGGCAAATATGAGTGCGTTGCTGAAAATTCCGTCGGCACCGAACACTCAAAAGCGACAAATTTATACGTGAAAGTACGTCGTGTTCCGCCCACATTTTCAAGACCACCAGAGCAAATCAACGAAGTGATGCTAGGTGCCAATTTAAATCTTTCCTGCATAGCTGTGGGTTCACCGATGCCTCATGTCAAATGGATGAAAGGTAAACAAAAAACAAAAAAAACAACTATCTTTGATGTTAATTTTTATTTTTATGGAAAATTAATTCTTTTTTTTTTTCTTTTTTATTTCCAGGCCCCCAAGATCTAACACCAGAAAATGAAATTCCCATCGGCCGTAATGTCCTTCAATTGACTAACATTCAACAAAGTTCAAATTATACATGCATAGCAGCATCGTCCTTGGGCCAAATCGAAGCTGTTGCTGTTGTTAAAGTGCAATGTAAATTAAAAACCATTTGCCAATATACATATACATAATTGACTTCGATTTTACCATCATACACAAATTAATGACTCTTGTTCAATTGTAATTTTTCTTTTTATTCCTTGTGTAGCTCTTCCAACCGCACCAACAGATGTACAAATATCCGAAGTTACAGCGACATCTGTTCGGTTAGAGTGGTCTTACAAAGGTCCGGAGGATCTACAATATTACGTTATACAGTACAAACCCAAAAATGCTAATCAGGTAAGCACATTCAACAAACGAATTTAATTTTTCTAAAAAGTCCTTAGCTAAAAAATAAAAACGACACAATATAAAAACAGACAAAGAAAACGTGATACCAATAAAGGAGGAAAAAGCAAAAACTGTAAAAGATTTTTAATTAGTTTCTGCTGCTATCCGTGTCTGAGCTTTTTCTAATCCTCGAAATGAAGGACAACCACTTTGTTGCAATGCACAAAAAACCATGACTTTCATCTGGTTCTGGTTGAATAAATTAAATGAGACAAGCGAAAATGTTAATTTTTTTTTGTTCGTTGATGCTATTTTTGTCGTGTCTCGAAAAATGTTAATATTTATTTTTTTATTTGTTTTTTTTTTTTTTTTATTCTTATTTTTATTTTTTGTAGGCATTCAGCGAAATCAGTGGTATTATTACAATGTTTTATGTTGTTCGAGCGCTGAGTCCTTACACGGAATATGAATTCTATGTGATTGCTGTGAATAATATTGGACGGGGACCGCCATCAATTCCAGCGACATGTACCACCGGTGAGACTGGTAAGTGACGAATTTTTTGACATTTATTATTTTGTGTATGTAGATTATGTATATTTTTATATGAAATGGACATTTATAAAAAGTTGTTTTTATGTTCTCTCTCTCTTTTCCTCTTTATGTCTTGCATTGTTTTTGGATTTTGGTCTGTTAACGAAAAAACAACAGGAGTTTTTGAAAATTTTTTCGTTTTACCCATTTTTGTTTTGAAAGTTTGGTTTGATGTTATAAGTTGTGATCGATTAAGTGAAATAGCAAGTACTTGAAGGACTTTTTCCTATTATTTGTTATAATTTTGGACGCGTCTTCTTTAGCATGAACCAAAATGTTGGCGTACTCCCCCTTCCCATAAAACCCCTTTAAAAAAAAAAAAAAATGGGTCGGAGGGAAAAAGTCCGATGAATCTCTAAATTGGTCGCATTCATGGTACGCAGTTTAAGGTACCATTTTCTCGAAAACTATTTGACCGATTTCGATAAATTTTATATGGTTGGAAAGCCACAATTGCGGAGATGTGCAGAATATATGTACTTGAGGCACGCATTTACACACTGTGGGTCATTTTTGTACTGTCGAACACTGTGCATATTGAAAAAAAAAAAAACATTTCCGACAACTTTTTCCAGTTAAAAGTTACTGTCAAAAAACTTTTGAGGTTTATTTCGAGTTAAAAACTGTTTTTTCAGGGACCAAATCATCGCATCAGTGAGCTCTTTAGGTCACTGAATTATTTCAATTGGCACTACTCTTTACAATGTATTTTGAGTGGAGCAGTAATGCCAATATGAAATATTTCAGTGACGTATGGCCCATTCGCCAATGCGGGAATTCGGCCCAGGTTTATCTCGCCCAACGTTCACCTGAACGAAAAATAATCAGTGTGTTTTCTTTTTTTTTATTTTTTTTAATATCGAAAATAGAGTGAGTAATTAGCTTTAAAGACTAGGGCCCAATTTCAAAGTGCAAATTAACGTGAATGAGTGACCTTTAAGATTCCCATATTGACAACTTATAAGTGGCGTATTTTCAGACTATAACACTGGGCTTTAAGTGCCAATATTAGAATCAAAATTGCCACTTATTTTGGCAAATTTTCACTGGTGAAAATGGCCCTTAGGGTTTTGGGATCCATCCTCACAATAGGCAACTTTATTTTCTATATACCTCCAGGTTCGAACTAACCTAATTCTCATTATTAAGTTGTTACTCAACTGAGATGTGTTTGTATAATTTTTCTTTCAATATATATGCTCATCTACGAACAGTTGCCCTATCTGCAAGGAGCTTGTTCTATATTAAAAGTTTTCTATTTGATTTATTCAAAATTTTACGATCACAACTTATAACTTACTCTAAATACCATATTTTTCTTTAATTTTCCATCCTTAACAATCTTTTTTAAATTACCTTCTACAATTTAACTGTATTTTTTGTCTTCTTCTCTTCTACCATTTTTTGTGCTGCATACCCTTAGGTGACTTTACATTTGGAGGTGCAAGTAAGTAAAGTAAAAAAAAAAAATAATAAAAAATGCAAGTAACAATAATTCACAAATATTTCAACATCGAACTCATGCATGTTTCCCACGTATCTTCGTTGGATTCCATTGGTACGTGACACCTTTAGTCATTTACCGAACGTGTTGGTGCCACCTTGTGGCAGAAATGTATTTAACCAATTTTCTCAAGGACTTAAAATGGGTGTTTTTTTTTTTTTTTTTTTTTTGGGGGCTCCTTCCACTCTTATCCTCTGTGTCTGACTCTGTGTGTATACATGATGGTGTTGCTGCAAAATCGAAAGCGATAAGGATAATTGGCTCAATAAAAGTTTTCAAGCAAACGTTTACACACATAACAATACGAAACGAACGTCAGTCTTCTACAGAAAGATACGTTCCACTAAAAAAAGAACGAGATAATAGCTATAGTAGAACATCTAAAAGGATATATCTCTGATGATATAGGTACGTTCATCTGTGTATGTTGTTCTTTCACTATCAACAGAGTAGAAGGTGTTTGTATGTGAGAGTGTAGGTCTGATGATGGTTTTGCCACAATAATGCAGGTCAGCTTCTGTTCTTATAGGGAGTACTTGCAATTCAGTTCCAAGTCCTAGAAATAGAAAAACACGAACTATTTCTATACCTCCTGCCACTATATCTCTACACACTTGAAAACAGAAGCCATGCGAATCAAATCCAATAGCCGAAGAAAACAATGGTAAAACGATCCTTGAAATTGTTAGATATGCGGGGCCATCATATTAATTTGGGGATCCTGCTTCTTCCTCGTTTGTTGTTGTTGTTGGGATTGGCTGATATGCTTTTTATGTTTGGCAATGTGTGGGTGATGGTATCCTTATAATATATAAGCAACATTATTCGATATTTTCCAAAATACTACCATCTATAGATTCTGTTGTTGTGCCTTTTGGCTTGATGGTTGTCTTGTGTTTTTTTTTTTTTTTTTTTTTTTGAAAATCGAAATTCAACTTCGAAGCACGTTTTCGTTTGAAAACGCTGATGGCTTGCATTTGGTGAATTTCTTTGCGGTAATTTCAAGCAATGTGATGGTCTGTGCTGTCGAACGACTGTATATACTTTTTGGTTATAGAAAAGCGTCAATAAAACGTTTAAAATAATTGGCGGTAATATAATAAAGGGATTTTTTTTCTTCTGCTTCTTGGTCTTCTGATGAAATAAAACGTTTTGAATGCTACACAGTGCAGCGATATCGAACATTTCAGTTAAGTGGATAATTAAGTTGAGAATTTAATATTGTTTAGGTACAATGTTAATAAATAAGTCAACAGTTGTTTTTCAGGTGATTTGGATGACACGTTCATGCGAAGAAACAATTGAAAACATTTGAGATCATTGGTATAATAATAGAAAATATTAAAGGAAATAAAATAACTGCGATTTATCTATAGTTAATGCTCGACGCCGCCGTTCGCTCTTATTATGCGGAGTCTAAAATAAAATAAATAAATTTGATGGCACAACAGCTCATGAAGAACTAGGGCCTAGTGACTTACAACTCTCAACCATTCCTGTGTGCGTGTCTGCAGGAATGGAGGGGACCTACAGTTTATTGCCGAATCCGAACGGCTAACGAGCGGCACTTTTCTGTGACAGGAGATACTCTTGGAGGATTTGTCAATTCCTCGCAAGAGGCAGTAGCCGTTTTTCTTTTAAATAAATAGGTGGCGAGGCTGGCGATCGAACCTTAGACCTCCGGCATGACAGTCCATCGCACTAACCATCACGCCACGGCTACTACAATTATGCGGAGTCTACTCTTATGTAACTGTTCATATGTGGAACTTGTATCCATGAAACAGACATTCCACGTGCTGAACTTGTATCCATGAAACGGACATTCCACGTGCAGATCCGAAATTCATTGTCCTTGTTTCGTTTGCCTGGGTCGTCAACATTAAAATCATCCATACCAAGGCTTGTCGTTTCGGTACCAAAAATATTTTCCGTGGTAGGGAAGTTACCCCGACGCACAACCCCCTAGCCTAGAGGACCAGAGCCTTATTATAACTCCTAAGGGCGTCTACAGGGATTGGAACCTCATCTTCAGTTAAGGGCACCCAATGTTCACCACTATTGGAGTTGAGAATAGGAGTTGATAGACAGAGGTTCGCTTTAAAAAAAAGCTTGTCGATGTAAGCTATTTTCAGAAAATATTAAATCAATGGTTAAATTCTTTCAAGTTCATTACAGATTTTAGAATTCTCTTAAACTTTCTTTCGATTTAAAAGATACTCTCCAAAAACTTTCGAGTTTTGATTTGAGTTAAAAAATGGTTTTTAAGGTTTATTTCGCCCAATATTCATTTAAACGGAAAATAATTATCATGTTTCTTATTGAAAACTCAATTTCCTACATTTTTGTATATTTAGATTTTATACCCGTCTATAAACATCCAAGCTAGAGCATGACTAAATTCCCAATATATTCCGAATTATTTTGTTCATACCAAAAAATTGAGTATTTTCAAGCATTTTAGCATAATCGATTTGCATATTTTAAAAACTTTAATCAAAACTAGTGTGCATATTATTAAATTAATTTCAACACCACAACCGATGCAGAGTCCGGGTGCATTTTATTCAGCGTGGTATTCCCAGGCGGTATAAGTATCCTAGCGCATAAAAAAGCGGAATTTGTATCGAACAAACGGATTTTGGAAGAAAGCTGATTAATTGACCGTTTTAAAAATTAAATCTTCTCCAAATCAAAATCCATTTTAATTATTTTCAAGTTCAATCGTTTATTTAAAGCAAAAGTGGTTTAACAGCCATTATTTTATCATCTCTCTCACTGCAGCTTAATTAAGCTTAATTTAACGCAGATGCATGATACATATACTTCCAAAACTTATTCCTTCTTATTTTCATAATCCAAAAGTTAATAGCTCGTTTCGTTTTCAATTGAAATTTTCCGTCAAAACCATCCTGGCCATGCCTATTGACGAGTACCATCACTAAATATTCGCAAAACCTTGAATATTAAAAGTTTGCATTCTGTTGCATCTTCTCATCAAAACCATCATCGTCATCAACATTATAGCACAGCATCCTCAACATCATCCACTTGAGTTGATTGGTAGTTTAATTTTCAAAATTGTTTTTACAGAAAAAAAAAATTAAAACTTGCGTGTAAAATTTTCCATCATCGAAACTTTTCTTATATGTATGTATGTGCGTGCATATAGACGAAGGAAAAACGTCGTTTTCCTTGCTCAACCCTCACACCTATACGAACTTCTTCTGTGTTTTTGTCTGTCTTTTTTGCTGAAACCTTATTGTACCAACATCGATAATAACCTTATCCATGTAATGGAGAAGTTCATTTGCTATAAGAGTTACACAAACTTATCTCAAATATTCTCAAATATTTTGCAGAGCGTGTAAATCGAAAGCGCACTTCACTAATACTTAAAACGTCGTCATCTCATAAAGATAAGCAGGATTAAGGATACACACCTTATCCTATGTTTATGGATGGTATATAGGTATACTTTGGTGAAATAATTGTACATTAAAGGCAAATGCGAATAATCCTGTATACGACTTATCAATCTTCAGCCACGCCATTTATCGGCTTAGTTTTCACTTCAACCAGTTCTTGGAATAATTTATACAAACCGAAAACAAAACTAAAGTGCTTGACGAATAGCTCAACACGATTAATTTGGTTGATAGTTTATGCTGTGTATCCTTAAGATACTCCAACTTCTGCCATTTTTCTATACATTCTATTGCATGAGGAATCTTCTCCAGCTTATGAAAAGATTATTTTATAATTCCTGTTCTTAAAAAGGCTGCAAAAGTGATATTTCGAATAAGTTATGTGCCTATTACTTAACTCTCTTGTGTACCTGAACAAGTTGAAGCATAGTTTATGACTCAAGTTTTTTCATTGTAAAGAAGTGATAGTAGATCAACAGCCATCAAAATTAGTGAATTTGTGTGGAATATAATTTTTGCCAGATTTATTATTGTTAAAGAGAGTTTAAATAACATTTCATTGAAATATTTGAGATACATCAGGGAAGTCATTTTAGACCTCTACTATTTGTTTTTACTATGAATTCTGTTCAACTGTTCTTTCTCTCTCCCAATCTGATCTAGAATACTGCACAGATGAAAAACACATTTTATCTCCTAAAGATGAGCTTTTGATACAAAAGATTGGAAATGTTTCTTTTATTAAATGAATTTTTCAGTAAATAATCGAACTTTTGTTTTTTTATGAATCCATAACCTGCCATTAAAAGTACCATCCAACATAAGTACTTGGTGTGCGGATCCACCATTAGAACAGTGTGGTGCTTGGTGGAAGCGATGATGGTTTATCAAAAATCGAAAACCATCATCATGTTGTGGCAGAGAATATATAACCTTGGTGTTCGTGTTGTTTTGAGTGGTGGTGGTGCAAAAGAAAGAGTTAAAAATTTTCTTAAAATAATGTGCATCGATCCTAATTGGAGTTGCAGGTGAAGGTTTCTAGAAGACTTTACACGATGTTGTATTTAATTTTTTGGCTTTTCAACATCCATTCAATCTGTCATCTTCCAGCTGATGCTATATAGTTGAAACCTTTATCGTCGTTGTGTAACCTTTATTCAACTGCAATCAAGCAACTAATTTAATGAAGTCAGGCCAAAGTCTACACTGCTGGAGGTTGTGGGAAGAGAAAGAGAAAGGGGAAGGCCTTAAATTAACTCCAACTTAACTTAGTTGAAGTGAAAAGTGTGCTGTGTGATGGAGTTCAAATCGTGCGTTGTCATCATGTAAAATGAAATATAGTTCGGTGTTTTTAAAGGGATGCGAATTTAAATTAAAAAAAGGTAATGACAGCAAAAACACCCAATTTGTAGCATATTGTTTTTTTTTATTAGTAATTTGGTAATTTTTGTGGATTTGGAAACAATGTTTTATAGCACACTTAAGTGAACATCATTTAAACAGTGATAGACGTTTATTCAAGCAATGATAATATTGCATCAACATAAAAATTGTTCATTTGCTACTGGATACTTGCCCGTCTTTACGGGCAGAGGTGTAATTTTATTTTTAATAAGTATTCAATTTAATTCAAACTTGGAATAAATAATGAACAAAAAAAAATATTTTGAAAAAATTTTCATCTGGCAAATGCGATTATAGTGTCAATGTAGCAGACATCTGTCAATTTTAAAAACATTCATAAACAATAATCTTTTGTTACAAAAAAAAATTAGTTGTCTGCTAAATTCGAATATTCAATTCGTGTAAAAAAAAAGATGAATGAAATTGGTAAAGTCGTTCTCAAGTCATGGCATGATCGAGGGAAACAGGGATTCATTTTTAAATATATATACATAGATATGCAGGCAAGTTGGTTCCGTGTAAAAAAAAAGTTTCGAGGTTGTAATCATCGTCCGTGCGTCCACTGTAATTTGAGCTACTTGAAACATCGGGTAACATTAAAAATTATGGATTAATTTTATATACTGCGATTCACTACGGGTGCAGTTTTGCGGATTCCTTAATCGGCGTGAATATTTTTAGTACACTTTTGACTTGTTAAACACTTTTTCTTTAAAGATATCATATTATTATAGTTTTTAACTCCAACCGTGCGTAGCTTCAAAAGAAATGTATTTCATATTTGAAAAACTATTTTAATCGATTTATTTGTTTGAAAGCGTTTTGCTTTGCTTTTATTTATCTATCTCAAAACTCTATTAGTTAATCCTATTTGAAAATAAAATTAAAAAAAAAAAATTCTAATCAAGTTTCGAAGCGTGTCAAAGGAATTATTCTGTGGCTATGTCCTCTCGCTTGATGTAAATTACTTGCACCATGGCGCGTAACCAATAGTTCTTAACAAAGTTTCTATCCATATCCAAACCAATGTTTCGATTTCAATTCATGTCCATCAAGGATAGAACAACCACTTATTGATAGTGCTGCTGATGTGCCATTTGCAACTCCATTATAACGGTTATATACACAACCCCATCATATTAAACGTTCATATATTCATGCATAAAGCTTCGGATAATCTCTGCACTATATCCTTGCAAAGCAAACCCTAAAACTTTCTCCATTCGGCAAAATCCGGATGCAGCCGGAAGTCTCCGAGAATAAGGAGATCATATAGGATGGTTATACTTATGGGTTCTTAATATATCGTTGGTATATTTAAACGAAAATGCAATTATCGATTGGCCATTAAAGGACGGCTTGTGTTCGTATGTATATCTGTGAATATACACACATACAAAATATTTGTGTGCTGTGTGAGTTTAAAACGTTCATCGCATAAACCAAGAACTTTTGCCATTCTCACAGGAAGTGGTTGCTTGTTCGCATGCAGGAGTACTCACGACATGACACAGTTATAAGAGTTAAGGTTATGTGAAGTGAGGTGGGTGGTATAAGAATCCACCCTTTTTACTTTATATATTAAAATATCGCTCCATCTAACCAGTTGAGTTGTTGTTAAGTGAAATGGCATCGTAGTCCTCGTCGCCGTTGTCATGAAGTGAAGGATAATCCCCTCAACAAAGGATTAGAGTTGTAATTTAACCCGAAATCTTAGGCGTGTATTGTACTTTGGTTGAATGAATTTTTTTTATAGGTTAAGTTTTTTTCGGTGTTTTACTATTGTTGCTAAGTTTTTATTTATGTATGTTCCTTTTCTTTATATTATTTCTTTCACTCTTTTCTGCGTGTGTATATATTTTTAATTGCTTTTAGTGCGAAGTGATGCAAAATCTAGACAGGGGTGCATAGGTCAATTATTGTACAGAGGGTTGAAAAATTTAGGTCAAGTTAATACTAAAATTTTTAGATGCGAGTTTGAAAATAGGGGAACATGAAAAATCTAAGGGGACACCAATTAGAATGAATTAAAATTTCTCAAAGCGTTAACATATGGAGAAAATTTTCATCCTCATTTTTGACCCGGATTTTCTAGAAAATCTTATCGATAAGTGAAAAAAAAATTGTTTTCGCCATTAAAAGTATTCTTTCTCAAAAAAAAAAAAAAAAAAAAAAACATCAAAAATTAAGTGTAAGTACCTGAAAGTACCTATGTACGTACCTCTTTTCACCTTTAAAAAAAATTTGAGTAAATTGAGTTTTTCTAAAACATATTTGTATAGGCAACTCTCGTGAGAATTCTTACTTGAAATTTATAATTTTTGTAAATATAAGAGAATACTTGGAAGAATACGCCTAGTGTCTCGTTAAGTTTTAAGGGTTTTTACTTACTGTCTAGTTTCTATACAGAATATTACAATAAATCAATTTGGTTACCCAACAACTCATTAAGAACCAGGGCCTAGCTCCTAACAATGGAGGGGACCTACAGTTTATTGCCGATTTCGAACGACTGTGGTGAGCAGCACCTTTCTATGGCAAGAGATGGTCTTGGAAGATTTCTTATTCCCCGTAGGAGACAGTAGCCCTGAAAGTAACTTTTTTATTTTAGGTGGAAGCGGCTGGGAATTGAACACAGACGGTCCAACGCATTAACCAATACGCCACGGGCTACTACAGATAGGATCAAAAAATCACCCGAAAGGCACACAAATGATAAGAAGAACGTTCGACTTGTTATTAATTTTATTACAATTCAGCAAACTATGAATGAAGTAGGTCTATGTTACGTTTATATCCCCAGAGCAAAATAAAAATCGTCCTTTAATTTGAAACGCTTGGATTTGTTCCTTTAATTTCTCTTTCTCGTCATTTGAGCAATCTAACTCATTCTCTTATGACTATTATACATATACTGGACCTGAGCTAGAATAAATTTGGATTGAATTTTTGTTTCGTTTAACGATTCCACTCAATGAATATTTACTTAATCATTTCGTTCTATTTCAAATTTACTGAAATCAGACAAGAATATCAACAAGATTTGAAATTATAACATAATCAACAAATTTATTGCTTTCGATATTCAATAAACTAATAACAAAGAGTCATAAACAAATATTGTGGTTAAAATTCTTGGTTTTATAACTCTACAAGCCTAAACAAATATTTAGCTGGTTTTCATAGTGTTTGCCAACTAGAAATTATACACAGAAAATATGAGCCAACATACATAGGTACATTTGTGCTATTTTTTTTAACACAAGAGATGCATTTTATAAATTAAATATAATACACGAATGAATCGCACAAACTTGCTTAAACTTCTTGTAGCTTTTCCTTCGACTTTTCATTATATAAAACTGTGATAATTGCAATAAAAATGTTATTTATTTTTCAGCAGTAAGGTGAGTTATACCAAATCTCTGTAAATTGTGCAATGTAGTTTTTAAGAAAGAAAAAATGTTAATAATTTCAGCTACAATTAAATAAATCTATAATCTAATCTTACTTGCTTAATATGAACTGATTACTGACCGTCAATATGGTTTCCGAAGCAGAAGCTATCCCAATGATTTGATAACTTGTCTAACCAAATGGTTAAATCAAAAGCAATCTTTGAATCGCATTTGTTAAACATAAAGATGGTGCTTGATATTTCTAAAGCATTTAATACTAATTCAAATGAAAAGAAATCGTCAGCAGTATTCTCAGATAAAATTTTTTCAAAAATTTGAAATTTTAACCTTTTGTTCTTCGAACCTTTGTCTTCCGGAACTTTGTCTTTTCGAACCGTTGTCTTTCAATACTTTGTCTTTTCGAAACTTTATTTTTCGAACCTTTGCCTTTCGAGACTTTGGATCAGTTTATTAAAAGTTAAACTTCAGCAACACTGCCACATTCAAGTCGCTTTTTTGCAGGCAAATGAGTACCGTTTCAAATTATGTTCACTGTTTTAGAAGCGCTGATGTTTGCTCTCAGCGTTAAAATCAAATTTACCCAAAATCTACATATCTACAACGATTTTTTTGAAATTATTTTTATCGATGACTAGCTGACCCGGAAGACGTTGTCCTGCCTATAAACGATTTGTGTAATGGGAAACACAACGCTACGCTGATGGTTTGCCAACGTGTGAACAGGCGAAATAAAATTGAGTATGTGAAAAATACGGATACTCCAAATTGATTCCGCAATTTTCCAATGACTGGCCTTGCGCCTTGTTTATTGTCATGGCAAAACCAAGCCGAATCGGTTTGCAAACAGCATAGCAACCAAATGAACAAAATGTAAAAATCAAAATTTTGCATAGAAGAACCTATTTAGGAGTTAAATTTTGAAAAATTTCTTAGCTAAGAACCTTCCACAGAAAACACAGAACATAATGTTAAAAAATTCAAGAAAATCCACCGGCCCGTTTGTGAGTGATGTGGTTACAAACGAAAACCATTTCATTTTTAAATATATAGATTGAGCATGTTTACTTTTACGAACTCGGGGTTTGTCTTTCAAGATTCTTGCTGAAAACTCTAAAGTTCGTCAACTAGTTGATACCAAATCGAGATTTGGGCGTCAAGTTGAGAATTGCTTAAAGTTGAAAATTTAGAAGACTTCTCCTACTACAGTTTATTCAAAATAATTGTTGATTTTTATTCATTGCTTTTATTTAATTTGAAATTTATATTTCGAGATTATTTAACTGGGTATAAACAGCTAAATATTAAAAAAATAATACTCGAAATTGTATTCGGTATCTTGTATTTACCCAACTTTCCACAATTAAAATCCTCGAAACATTTTAGTTTTCAATCACTTTACTCTCCATATTAAAAAAAACAAAATTCTCACTGAAAATCTCAAGTTTACTCGGCCAACTTCTCCTTCTTTCGTATAATAACTAATAACTGGCGAGGGCCTGGTTGACTTTGAAAGTCCTTGGTTTGCTGGGGCATTGTAATAAAACTAAACTGATTTTCCAGACGGCAAGGATTTTATTTATAATGAGCTTTCGAATTTAAAAAATAAGTAGGTGCCTATACCGTATTTTATTTTTATGTTCATGTTTAGAAAAATTGTGTTTTCCTTTAGTTTCGAAGAAAGTTGGGAACCCTTTGAAATGTACACGCGGTTACTACAGCAAGTTGAGCAAACTTTAACTATTCTGTTCAGCCAGTTACCCTTGCTGCCACTGTCTAAGAGTAATTAAATTCAATTTTAATAAATAAATAAATAAAACTAAAATTTTGTATGTTTAATTTGATTTTTTAATTTATATTGAAATAAATATCACAACTTTAGTATGAAAATTTTTCATTATTCAATGCGAAGCGTTTCCGAGGGTGATATTTATTTAAATATAAATTAAAAAATCAAATAAAACATAGAAACAAATGTTTTATTCATTTATTTATTAAAATTGATTTTCATTTATCACACAACTAGGGACAAAAAGCAACAAAAATGCATCTAAGAGTAATACTTGGATTGAGAAAGCGAAGTAGGTACATATTATTGAGCTTGTTGATCGCTTTGTTTAAAGTGCTTCAACCACATCTTGCAGGAAAAAGTTTATCTTCCATAAAATTCTTCCTTAAGTTTACCTAGATGTTATATATGAATTGGAAGTTTTTTAAGCATATAAGTAAATTAAGAAAATTTTGCAAAAAGCATTTTCTATATAGAAGCTCAATTTTTCACACAACCAATACTTGTCCCTCATCAACAACAATGTGCAATTGGCATTAAGTTTATCCTTTCGATATAATGCATTTTGTATTCTAATTCTTTATTCGATTTCGAATATAATACAAAACCAAACAAATACATTATACCGTTCCTGGGTATGCCTTAGAGCGCTTGATTGTATACAAATTAAAGTAAAATGTCGATTTAGAATCTATCTCAGTCAGTACCTACTCATACAACCTGATTCATTTATTGTTTTACATAAATAAACAAAAATTACTTAATTTTAACCACAATTATAATCCCTCAGGTGTTATTTTCGATATTTGTTAGTTTTGGAAACGTGAAACAATTATTTCAAACAAATAATTGAAATTAATAGATATATGTATGTATGTTCATACATGGGCTGGGCATTACAATGCTATAAATAGTATCAAAAATTGGAAACACAAATAAGGTGATTTGGAATTTAAAATATTTCATGGATGCGTTGGATCTGACATTCATACCATACCTCCTTGTCAGGGAATTTAAATTTATTTTTTGAAACTCTTTGTCATGGTTCCATGAGAGTGATTTAATTTTTTATAGGATTCAGATTTTAAAAGTGTGTTTAAAGAATAGCTTCATTAACATACTTAATATAAATTTGTAAAAATATCTACCTGTCTGTCTGTGTGTTAATTTATTTATATAAATATGTAATTAATTTCATCAAGGTCAAAACCAGCCTTTCTAATGGCATAATTTATTTCTTAGAATATTAAATTTTAAAGGTACCTACCTTCGTTACCTTTAATATTTTAACTTAATTCCCTTTCTTTAAGTTGTATGGAATAAATTTGTATGTCAATGATTTATCTTTAATTGTATTGAAATATTCAAGTACTTTAAAAAAAAAAAAAAAAAAAACAACCAATATATCCCCGAGTATATTTGTAAAGAAATAATTCTGTTGATTTAAAACATACATACGAGTACCTCCTACAACCTACATTGTAAAACATGTCCTTTGTTCTCTTTTGTAATACGATATCAACCCACAGTGTTTCAAAAACAATCTTGAAATAATAATATTTATACTCAATTACTGCAAACAATCTAACCAATATGTCTACTTCAGTGTTGTCCATCTCATTTCACCTACATAAATCTTTTACCATAAATGTATTTGTATCTTTTCAAAAAAAAAAAAAAAATAAAGAAATTGTCTCAAACAATAATACAGAATGTAAATATTTTTCGGAAAATTGAATTTGATTATCTCTAAAATTCAATTTAAAACAAATGAATATCCCACAAATCGTTCTTTCTATATGTCTTCCTATATTAAATTTGAAATTATCAAAATTCTAAATTTAATTTTCCAAATCCAAAAATTTTACGATAGACAATTGGATACCTACATATATGTATGTAGAATATTATCAAAGCCTTGCTATTTGATATTCCAATTGCAAAAAAAAAAATGTTTAGATACATATTTGTCTAATGAAATCTGACAAAAAAAAACATACAATCGAATAATAAAATTTCTTCGGTATTTCTGTTCGATTCGATACACTCCACGTTACTTGATTGAGCTCATGTATTTGTATAGTTTAATTTTTAGTTACCTATATCCTTCGGGATATTGGTTTGAAACCTCATATATGGGATATCAACAAAATAAAGTATGTCATCTAAAAGGTCAATAATTGGTTAAAAAAATTTAACTATTTTCAGAAATTAATGAGCCGCATAGAAAGTTTTTTCATAAATGTTTGTGGTTTTTCCACGTCTTTAGAATTTCTTAGCACCCCATTTAGGGGATATTCGCTAAAAAGTATACTACATAATGTATTTGGAAGGTCACTTCATCGTCAAAAGATATCAACTAGTTTCAATAAGTTTTCTGCTATGTGTTTTTTTATGAATTTTACGTTTTTTTTAAGGTCATTTGTGGGATATTCGAAAAATAAAAAAAATTACTTCACTCTCACAAAATGTCAGATATTTTACGATCTAGGTATAGATTTTTTTTAATGAGTTTTTAACTTTTTTTCCAAGGTCGTTTGTGGGACATTGGAAATTTTATGAATTTTTTCATAAAAAAAATCTATGGCTATCCAATTTGAAAAACTATAGTTAATCTTTTTTGAGGATTTACTGAACTTAAAGATGGTTTGAATATATTTTTTCTTTTTTTTTTGAATAAACGATAAATACAGTAGGTGCTGCAATTACTACGAACTCGAGAAAACCTTAAAATATTATTTTAAAAAATCAATTGCTGATCAATAACTGAAACTAATTGACCTTATATGTTTTGGTGTCATTTTTAAATGGTATTCCTTTAAGTCGAATATCCCATAAATGCGTTGCAAAAAATCTTTAATAAAGTTGAACACTTCAAACTAAATACTTTTTGCTGCTGACCAATTTCTGAAAATAGTTGATCTTTTTGGACCAATTGCTTTTGTTTTAGCGAATGTCCCACATACCAATTACTGAAATTTTGGTGCATACTTTTTAATTGAAAAAAGAAATGCAGCGCCACTGGTTCTCCCAAAAATAGCTAAAAAGAATTTTCATAATTCTAACATTTATAAAGATTTAATATAAAATAAGTTTCGGTAATTTTTTTTTTTTCATTTGAAAGAATTAGTGGCGCGGCATTTTTTTTTTTTCTTTTCATGGCATATTTACGGCAATTATACGGCAGTTTCTTGAAACAATCAAAAGTTTCTTTTTCGAAAATTGTCATGCTAACTTTATACGGCTGAAATAAAGCTTGTAGGTTACGAACGCACAAGTTTTAAGTACCAACAGTATATAATCGCTGATTTGATTGGCCAAAATTTAAACGAAATTTAAGTATTGAGGATCGATTCACAAAAAGAATCCAAAGTGTCAGTTTCGGAAATCGTTTTGAGGTAGTTTAAAAAAAAATGCTTTTATTAAAATGTGTATTCAAAATGAATACATATAAGAGATGATTGTTAGCGCGGTCTATTAAAAACAACAAAAAAAAATAAAAATACGAAACGAAATCAGCCACAATCATGTGATATGGAATGTTTGCTTTCAAAATCCTCTTGCATTGTTCATATTCATTAATATGTTTCTATCCTTTTATATATGTTTATACAATTTATTTATATTTCTTATTATTATTATTTTTCTCTAGAAATGGAAAGCGCACCGAGAAATGTACAAGTCAGACCATTAAGCTCATCAACAATGGTCATTACATGGGAACCACCAGAGACACCGAATGGACAAGTGACTGTAAGTATTATAGTCCACACTCTTCCACATGACTAGATTACAATCCCAAATAAACAAAAATTCCAACACAATACCTACCACCCCTATATAACACCAGACAAACGTTCCAAGGACCTTTATACCAATTGACCAAACCCATCATACCGACCAAATTATATAGGAATCCCATATTTTTCTTGGTCCTGTCAATCCGCATGAATGTTTCGGTCGGCTGTGTTTCTCTCTGCTTGAGGTTGAATTTCATTTGAAATTTATACAATGATACAGTTAAATCTCTATTCATATTGTTATTGTTATAATTCAGGTTTTATATTTGTTGTCATTCTCGACTGTAGCTCTTGTAGTCCTCCAGGTGTGTGTAGGGGAGATATTTGCTGGTATTTGGGAGCCGCCTTCCTTTCCAGATGATTATACAATTTTCCTTTCTCTGGCTGAGCTGAGGTCTTCTTTTGAACTTTCTATCTCTCGAATACATAACCTACACACAAATCTGGAAAAGGTGAATTGAGTTTGAATTGTGTGATCCAAAAGGATTCTCAATGAAATACCATGGGACCTATATCGATGTTCGTTTGAGACTGCGTCAATGTAGGGCAGGGCGGCAAGGCCTTTAGTGATTTCTTTTTTTTATTTTGTAACCATTTTCAATGTTACTTTCCTTTTTTGTTTGCTTTTTTTTTTTTTTCTATTGTATTTGAAATTGTATTATTGAATTTCAAATGATGGGCAATAAATGAGGATACAATTCGTATAAGTAACGAATTTTATTTTAGGTCTTTTTGTATTCATGCTTTTGTTGCTGTTGTTGTCGTTGATTTACTCAATAAATAGCAAGAATACAGAATTTATTGCACTTGGTTATTTAAGTTAATAAGGTGATAGCAATAATGCTAACAATTATAATGAATTGATATATTTTTAGAAAGTTAATGACATGACAACAGGTTAAATGACGTAAATTTGTCATTTACAATTCTCAAAAAGTTTCGTATGGTTTCTTTGACTGCGGAAAAGAAGGTTTTTTAGTCTTATAAAATTCTTTAATAAAAGGCAGATAAATACATACTTGATTAATTTTGGGTTTAAAATATCTTTAACCATCCTAATCAGAAAAAAAAAACAGCAGGGGACCGATGCCGGTTCTGTGAAAAAGTGAATTGAAAAACTTTTCACCGCACTAATTCTCGTTTTGTGAAAATGTGAAACCAAACATAAAAAACTTTCAAAATGAATTATTTCTTTTCACCTTGTCAAATCTTCGTGAATCATCAATATGAAACGGTGAATACAAAACATGTAATGAGAAATCCAACCATGACAAAATTGTGCTGAATGCGCAAGCGCTTCAGGGGAAATGGTAAGGTGGTTCAGTAATACAGTTCATATGATGGTTTCACGAAAAAGTGAAAGCATTGTTTAAGAGTGATGTGAAAACTATTTATTCGATTCACGTTTTCACATAACCAGTTCGAAACTGAATCGAAAAACTTTTTACCAGTAATTACGATTCCGTTCTGTCAAAATATGAAACCAAACATAAAAAACTTTCATAAAACATCTTGGTTTTTTTTTAGCTATGAGTTTGGACAGCTAAATGTGAAAATTTGCAAGAAATTTCACGTTAGCAAACGGACTGAATTAATAATTTCTTTTCACGCCGCCGTCGAATCTTTCTGAGTAAGGTAAATGTTAAACAAGTAATGAGAAATTCAACCATGCTTCCATCTCTGTCCAATCCATAGAAAAAAATGTTTCTCTCTCAACCGTTTCTCTTTACTCTTTAAAATTGAGAGAATTGTGCTGACTGCACATGAGCTTCTGGGGAAATGGTATAAGGTTGTTCGATAATACAGTTCGTCTGACGGTTTCATAGAACGAGAATTCCTTTGTTGTACCAAGTTTTTGAGTTTTTGCTGATTTTTATATTTTGGTGTTGGTGGCGACATCTATCGAAAGTCTTGAGCACTTTTTAATATTTTTTTAAAATAAAGGTACTCGTAGTATAATAAGTAAACCATGTTTTTAATAAAAAAATGAACATGCTTAAAACAGGGTCTGTTTCTACAGGAAACTTAGAAAACTTACATTTTTTGACATGTATGTATATATGTCAAAGTATAAAAATATGAATTAGTATGGTATTAAAGAAATATAAACTGGGCGTTTGGATATTTTAATTTTATAAAATTTAATAAAATGTAGAAGAGAAAATCATTAAATTTCCTATGTGAAATATGCTGACAGTTTAGTAAGATGAATCATTCCAAGCATGATTTACGGTTACCTTTCTTTGTTTTGTTTATTGACGGCTAAAACATAACTATTCAAGCCGGTTGAATGACCCACCAATTTATTAATATCGAAAAATTTTGTTGACATATATTAGGTGCATTTTATTGGTAATTCAAAGCTAGCGCAGCATTACAAGTTCATTAAAACCCTCTATCGACTTTTATTTCCACTCTTTATTTCTGCGTCCACACCCGTTTGCGAGTGAAGACCAATCTACGTTACCGAGGTTTAAGGTTGAAGTCTGGTCTTTTTGTTAATGTGTAATTTCTTGCAAATTTTTTAAAAATCCATAGGAAAAAATCTTGGTGAAAATTTCACGTTACCAAACAGGCATTTGTATTCATCAATCTACTGGCTTATTTATCGGCACTTTTAGTTTTTTTCCTTTTCATAGAAAATTTTTCCCAGGACAAATTTTGTCTTTAGTTTTTTTCCAAGCAGTACGCAGTTCACGCGCAAAATTGTGACGTTTGTACCCGCTGTAGGGTGAAGTCTCCACTAAATTTTGCCAGGAAAAATAATGTTCGAAGCATTATTTTGCGGGAAAAATTTTGACAGGTCAATAAGTTTGCGCGATAAACACGATCAACTATTATTGATCGATAATTTTACAAAAAGAAAAAATAAGAAGAAAAACATTAATTTTCCAACGTTTTTGTAGAGATTAGAATTGTAGAGATAAAATTTGTCTTTTTCCGATCTGCGTACTAGGCTTTATATCTTATTAGAGAGTTCCCATAGTATCGTGCGATACACTTTGATAGGTATTATAAACTACCTAATGTATTTATTTATTTCATCAATCAGAGACAAAGCTTCTTATAGACTACCGAAAATAAAACAATAAATGTTAATAATAAAAAATATGTATTCAATTGACCTAACATAGGCGTTATAGATATATAATATAATACTTAATCTAATATACTTTCATGTACCAATTAATTTGAAAAGTGTAGCAACAAACTGTTTTTTAAAGTAAGTCTATACTTATATGAAAATTAAAATCAATAAAATTTGAAACTATATTTGTTTCCTTAACATAATAGATTATTTCCACAATATTCTTAAATTTATTAAATATAACGCTTTAAACAAATTACGCAATATATGCGTTTAATTATAAAACCCATATCAGTTATTTTAGTAAAGTGACCTAAGAAAACTTGTGATTTACGAATGGAACATATAATTTTGTCATAATGGCTGTGTTTTAACTCAGACGGTCCTGTCAATAAATAATACAAAAAGTTCACTCCATTTAAAACTAAAATTTTTGAAGGTTTTTAGTATTTAAAATTCAAACAATGTAGCCCGTGGCGTAATGGTTGGTGCGTTTTACTGTCATGCCAGAGGTCTGGGTTCAATACCAGCCAGCTTCCACCTTAAGTTTTTTTCGGAGCTACTACCTTTTGCGAGGAAGTGACAAATCTTTCAAAAGTATCTCTTGTCATAGAAAAGTGCCGATTTGGCAATAAATTGTTTGCGTTAAAAAAAAAAAACAAAAACCACTCATCAAAACACGGCTAATTTAAAAAAATTTTTCACAATTACTTTTCACGTGAAGACAATTTTCTCAATATGTTTGAGTTCACCTTCAAGAGTTGTAAAAGTCAAGATGACAGGCACTCATTTTGGAATCCACGATGAAAAACTTAGGTGGAGTATTTCGATGACATTTATTCCTTACAACTACAATTTTCGTTGATTTTTGATTTAATGCAAACATATTCGATAATATTACTAGACCATGCCTGAGCCTGACATAACCAAAATATAAAAACCATAGCAAAATACTGAACCCCAGCAGGTGTCATCGTTTCTATCCTTCAAAAAAAAAAGCTTGTCCCATGTTCCAAAGAATATTGTAGTTTCCCCTTGAAAACCTGTCATATTTAACATGATGTCTTAAGTATTGTTGTTTGTTTTCTTGTCAAAATAAAAATTTTATTGAAAGAAATGTCAACTTATATAACACATACATAATTCCTTTTCAAAAAATTATTTAAGTACACAACTTTTAGTCATGCTTTCATACATATAATTTATTATCATCTTATATCTTGATTCATCATCGTCTTCGTCACGATGGAATAACCCAACCATTACAAATACTGTATATATATGTATAAGCATAAAACATCTTTCATTTCTATCAAATGAGCTAGATAATATTCCTTCTTCCCATGAAAATTCCTTGTAGAATAGATGTCATCCAGGACATCTTGGTTTTCAATCAATATGTCAATTTCATTACATATCAACCTTATTCCTCCTTTTCTCACACTTTATCTTGGGGTCACATCGCATCATAGTCATAGTCACTTAATTCACATAATACAGGGATGTTATATATTTCTTTTCAATTATTTTGTGAATTAGTTAAAATGACTTGAAAAAGAATTATATTTATCAACAAAAATTCCACAATTTTCTTCTTAATTCTGAGAAACTGTTACAATTTTCATGAATTTTTTAGTTATATATTGTTAATATTTTTAAAAACATCAGAAAACAATTAAAAATGTATAAGCATTGTTTAAACAACAATAAAGACAAAAAAGAAGAAATTTCTTTGTTCACGCAATACTTAAAAGTAGTGTTTAATTTAGCTTATATTTTTTAAAAAAGATTTTATTAAGGGTAAAACGGGTAATACGTCATCTTAGCCTTTTATTTTTATCTACGTACTCGGTACCTACTTCTCTGCAAAAATTAAGAACCAAATATTTTATTGAGTAAGAACTAGTAAATCCCAGGTATCCGTTTTTACGACGATTTTTAGAAACCCTTAACTTATTTAGAATGTGCTGCATTAAAAACCTTTGTACATACCTTTCTACCAGATTTGTAAAAGAATGCAGTATTTTGGTATTAAATTTTTTTGAAATTCCATTCATTTAACTGCACGTTACAATTGCAATGAATTACTTTTCCAAAGTATTTGTACTTTAAACATTTAATTTCCAGTCAATCTTGAAGTCTTTAAGAATGCAATTATTTTAGGCAGTTAAAAGACTAAAAGTCAAAAGAATGCAATACTTAAATACTGCTTGAATTCTTTGAGGTCTTTTACATTGACTGCATTCTTCTGCAGTCTTTTGACTGCAATGCAATCTTTTTTACTTCAAGCAGTCTTTTATCAGCTTGAAGTCTTTTGATTACTTGCAATGCAATCTTTTTTACTTCAAACAGTCTTTTAACTACTTGAAGTCTTTTGATTGCTTGAAGTCTTTTGACTGCTTGAAGTCTTTTAACTGCGCTTAAAGTCTTTTCACTTCTTAGAGTCTTTTAACTGCTTAGAATATTTGTCCTTTTTTAACGTTTTAAACTTTAAAATCCAAAATCTACTTAAAAAACTCTGAGAAGTGAAGAGAAGACTTCAAACAGTTAAAAGACTTCAAGCAGTTGAAAGACTTCAAGCAATCAAAAGACTTCAAGAAGTTAAGAGACTGCTTGAAGTAAAAAAGACTTAATTGCATTCAAAAGACTGCAGAAGAATGCAATCAATGTAAAGATTTTGACTTCAAAGAATTCAAGCAGCATTTAAGTATTGCATTATTCTTTTGACTTTAAGTCTTTTAACTGTCTAAAATGATTGCATAATTAAAGACTTCAAAATTGATTGGGAATTATTTTTTGAAGTTGAAGTGCTTAGGTGAAGTAAAAATACTTTAAAATAAGTATTTTTATTCAATTAACTGCAGCTCTCAAATGATTGCATTATTGTACATCTCTGCTATCTACTAAAAAAACACACAGCACTGTACGAAGTAATCCAGAACTCAAATTAAATTCCAATTGTTAAATCCATATATGGAATTTGACAGTTACCTTTGCATAAAGACGGGTGTGGATCTACCTATTCAGGAAATTCTACTATACAAATTCACGAACCATTAGAAGGACTCACATACAATCATATAATACATTATCCTGTTTTCTCCATCTCCATATACACTTAATCTGGTGAATAATTTATTCAAATTTCTCTATCTCTCTCTTTCACTTACACACATATTCTCTCTTAACAGGGCTACAAAGTATATTACACGACCAATTCTAATCAGCCCGAGGCATCTTGGGATTCACAAATGGTTGACAATAGCGAATTAACAACAATATCCGAATTGACACCGCATGCTATTTACACGGTACGTGTGCAAGCATATACATCAATGGGTGCCGGTCCAATGTCCACTCCGGTTCAGGTGAAAACACAACAAGGTAAGGATAAATGTTATTTTAAACTTTTTCTTTTTTTTTGAATTTTTTGAAATTCAAAATATGTTTTCGGGGCAACCATAATAAACCATCTGGTTCGTATGCAGATTTTTAAAGGAAAGACAAGAACTTCAATCGATAAATAAAGTGTTTTTGTGACATCAATTTTATGTATGAGAACGTGACTGTATATTTTTGTTGGAGATAAAGATTTTTAAAGCTCTGAATTATAGATTGCTTTGTTTTTGGAAATTAAGGTACACGATTTTTGTACCTAATTTTAAAGTTTTGTTTATAAAACTCGTAGCTACCAACTATAAAATGAAAAACGATAAGCCCTTATCACGTTTAGGTTAAGTTTTTAACTATCACAAAACACGTTCTCTAAAAACTTGCATATAGATAAGATTCAAAGAATTTATGTAGGTAATTAAAATAAAAACATCGATTTTATATTTGCTGCATACTTACTTACATATTATATTTATGAGTCGGATTGATAACAAAAGATACACCTCCGTATACGAAACTTATGAAAGATAGTTGCCAGTTTGTGATCAGGAACTTTTTATTTAAACTAATTTTTAATTGTAAATAAAAAAAATTAAATGGTAGGTACATGGAGTTTTGAAATATCCATTCCTCAACTTTTAGGTAAAAAAACAAATACGAAATAAAGTCTAGTTGCGTTTTCATCTAGAAAAGAATATAAAGAGAAAATAGATTCGAATTCTTAAATTTATTGCTTTAAAGGCCCCTCTCTACCATCCTTTGATGGCACAACAGCTCATGAAGAACTAGGGCCTAGTGACTTACAACTCTCAACCATTCCTGTGTGCGTGTCTGCAGGAATGGAGGGGACCTACAGTTTATTGCCGAATCCGAACGGCTAACGAGCGGTACTTTTCTATGACAGGAGATACTCTTGGAGGATTTGTCAATTCCTCGCAAGAGGCAGTAGCCCTTTTTTCTTTTAAATAAATACGTGGCGAGGCTGGGGATCGAACCTTAGACCTCCGGCATGACAGTCCATCGCACTAACCATCACGCCACGGCTACTATGTTATGTTTTTAATTAAACAATTTTTATAAAACTCTATTCGCTCATATAAGTGGTTTTTTTTTCGAAATGCTATGTCACACTTCAAATTTTAATTAATTTTTAAATTGCTAAATTTCTTAGGTTTAAGCTATGAGTACATTACGCTATAGATCTTGAAACTAAAGCCAAGAGAACCTCTTGCCATGAAAAAGTTCTTCGAACCTTAGGCCTTCGGCAGAAATTTTTTTTACTCCACCACTTTTGCGGATCACATCACGCACACAGCAATGAAATTTCGCTAAAAATTGAAAATATTTTGAAAACATTTTTTTCGCAGAACAAGAATTGACCGCTGTTAGTAAGCGCCACTTCGTTCTACCTGCCAGCACTACCATCGAATCAGGCTTTTTTTATTTATTTGTTAGTTTGTTTATTTACTTAAACAAATAAATTTACAAGATACATCAGGGCAACAGGACCTTGCCCCCTTTTAATTCGAGAAAAAAATTATGTAAGACAAAATATATTAAGTTTCCAATTTTGAAATTTTGATGACGATAGAATGCCAAAATTTTACAACATTATTTGCTTAATAAAATGGCGTGTTTTAAAAACACTGTTTTTTTTTGCCAAATTTAGTCAAGATACAAATTTTTCAGTAGGAAAAATCTAGATGAGAAAAACTTTTCAAATACTCACAAGGCTCTTGCTAGTAAAAACATATTGCAAAAGTTTTGCTATCATACGAGAAATTCTTTATGTTTTAAACTGATTTATTTTTTTAAATTTTACGGCAACTACTTAAAACATTTTTTAAACAATTACTTAAGAGAGTTGGACCTTAGACATTAACAGTCGTATTTCGAAACGTTGTCTAACTTTAGGCAGCCATCCAAATTGTCATCTAAATTAGACAGTAAAATCGGTTATCTTAACCTTCAGTAATATGAAGTTTTATTTAATTAAATGAAGCAATGGTTCCAACTACACTATGAGTAGTTAGTCCAAAATTTACTAAATACGAGCTTAAATGTTTAAAATTTCAAAGTAATTTTTTTAAACCTAGGACCAGTAGGAATTGAAATAAATCGATTAGAAATGGGGAGGGAGAAAACGCAAACATTTTATTTTATGTTTAAGAACTTATTGAAGAATAGTAAAATTAAAAGTTCACCAGTACTACCCATTTTTAATTGACCTTTCAGAATCAACTTTCGCGATGCATACATTTTTCCTGTAACAAACTTAATGCATTTCCACATATGTAATTTAAAGTTAACAACAAAATAAATTAAAACAAAAAGATTTTAAACCTGGTCTGTAAATATATCCGTTTCCCCATAATGAATTTTAATGTCAATTGCCAAACAATTCATCGTTATCACTCACTGAACCATACTTACCATTAAGTTGCTGACATTACATTGTTTCCGTTATGCAAGGATATATGTACATATAAATTAAATAAAAAAAAAAAAATAAAAGTACCATCATGATCAATATGACAATTAATACGAATCTCCTCGCACAAGAATCAAAAATTTTACAAGGAACAAGTTTTCATCTCGCTCTTGTGTTACATTAATTGCTTTTGGGAAATTTTATATCCATTTTACATTCGAATAAAAAAAAAGTATAAAAACGGAAAAAAAATTAAACCGGAAAAACCCTTACCTTATACTTTTGCGTTCAGTGAGAGAGTGCAGATAATCCGTTCGATGCTGCGTTTAAGTGACACAATCAAAAAATTTTGCTCTTCTTGCTTGTGCCGTTATGGTAGGATACGTTTAAACTCTACTTATATATGCCATACAGTGGGGCAGTATATGGCGAGAGAAGGATAAAAAAAAAAATTTCCAGAAAAAGCTTACACGTATTAGCAAACAGTTATAGCTTTCATTCAAACTCATAATTTTAAATTTTTAATTTTAGTCCATTGAAATGTTACAAAATTTTGGCCGAACCTTGCATTTTGTACAGGACAAAATTTTTTTTGATGGATCTGTAGGTGGGATCAGTGTGAGTGTAAGACCGAGTTTTCGGGGTTGAAAGCCCCCCCATTCGGCCGCCATTTTGTAAAAGGGGGCGTTAAACGCCCTTCGCAATATCTTGAGAACCATACATCGCACAAACAAAATTTTAGCGAAGAGAAGAGAATTTATTTCTCTACAATTATTTATGTTAACACACTTTTTATCCTAAAATTGAAAACAAAAAAGTTATAACCAAAAAAAGATGAAGGTTTTCAGAACTTTATCTTAAAAAGGATATAAAATAAATAAACAAGAAAAAAATGATATTTTTCTTGGCAATGGTCATCTTTTTTTGATTATAACTTTTTTGTTTTCAATTTTACGATAAAAAGTGCGTTAACATAAATTGAAGAAAATTAAATTTTCTTCACAAGTGCCCTAAAATTTTGCTTGTGCGATGCATGGCTCTCAAGATATCGCGAAGAACTTTTTACGCCCCCTTTTCCAAAATGGCGGCCGAATGGAGGGGGTTTCAACCCCGAAAACTCGGTTTTACACTCTCACTGATCCAACTTACAGATCCATCAAAAAAATTTTGTCCTGTATAAAATGCAAGGTTGATATAACATTTCAATGGACTATTTAGGTTTTGAGGCACTTAAAAAGCAAAATCACTGATTAATTATTTTTATGACAATATGAAGCTCACGACGATCCATCTTTATAAAGTGTTGAGCTTAGATTTTATAATGTTTTTGGGTTTTTGAGGCCATCATAGTTAAGTTTTATATGGGATTGTGTATTTTTGAATGATTAAATTTATATTCTTTAAGCTATATTGGCCCACTGTATAGGTACATCAGGAAATAAGTCTTTTTTACTGTCGAGGAAGTAAATTACATTAATTAAGGTTGATTCAGAACTATAAATCTGTCAAGGATGTTTTTTTTTTATCTCACGTTAAGCTTCAAACCGTGTGAAAATGAAAAGTACGCATATAAGAAGGATATGCCAGATAAAGCCTCCAAAAAAAATGAAGAATTATTGATTACACAACGCCCGCCAGTTTTTCCACCAAAAAATCTGTATATGCAAAATGAAGGATGGTTGTTGTTTATTTTTTTTTTAATTTGAAATTGTATTAAAGGAGAAAAATAATTCCATTTCCGATATTTGTATGCATAGCAACTGAATTGAATTTATTTTTATTTTTTTGTATGATTATTATTAATTTTTCTTCGGTTTCTATTCAATTTCCGCCATTATCACACATTGACGCACATTCTGAACGATGGACTTGTGTCATCACAAAATTACCATTTCAATCAATAACAACATGAATGACAACTTTGACACAAAACCCTGATGATGATGATGATGAAAATGATGAAATAAAAATCACCAGGTGTCCCATCGCAGCCCAGTAATTTCCGGGCGACCGATATCGGTGAGACCGCAGTTACCCTGCAATGGTCAAAACCGACACATTCCAGTGAAAATATTGTACATTATGAACTTTACTGGAATGATACGTATGCAAATCAGGATCATCATAAGTGAGTATACCTTAGATTGTATTTTGTTTTTACTTTTTTTTTAATGAATATTTTTGAACGGGTGCATATAAAGCGATTACTACCTACATATATAAGCAAAAGGGAACAATAATTGGCATTCAATTTGTCAGAATTTAAAGTTTCGTGATTTGATAACTGAACACTGTTTTAGCCTAATTAACAATTCAGATTCGGTTAGGCGTTCTGATTTCGGTAAGAAATTTGTAAAATATCTGTAAGCATACAAAGGAGAATGTTACAGAGGCCTCTATATGAATCCTTGTACGGTCTATAAGAAGCTAACTATACAACCCTTATTGAGGTTGAAAAAAAATATCTAAAAAATAGTTATTTCTTATTTTCAATTTCTTTGAAGTGAGTTTTACTGCATGTATTCTATTTTTAACCTGAAACCATGTATAACATACGATTATTTATTAATTAATGTATTGGAAATAATTATACAACACAGAAATTTGTATACCTTTCTGGAAGGATCGAACTCGGAACTCCAGGATAATAGTCCACCACTCTATACACTCAACCATCATAGATGTATTTGGGCAGATTCCAAAACTTGATCAGTCTTTTTAGAAACTTCAAAAGATTTTTATACAAATCCAAGCTTCGATATAATTTTTTTTTCCATTGCGAAGTGTAGAAGATTTGATGACGATTTTTGTAAATTAATTCAGTTCAAGATTAATTTTAGATTTCAATTTTAATGTTGGCAAATATCATGTAAAGTAACACGTACAAACACCAAAAAACGATAATCTCGTTTTAAGCTCCATTTACCATAGTTGATGTGCAGATTTCCCTCATCTGTGTGATGAATGTCTCAGCGACGTATTCAATAAACCTTCCAGAAGCCTTATAAATACTGAATGGTATTAATAAACCATATACAATCGTTATACAAATTATAGCTTTATTAACTTTCTGTAACTTCATTTATAGAGGTCTATTAGAAAACAGGTACTGGCCCCGATTAAGTTTCTTCACGTATAGCTTTCAAACAATTTTGTAGAAGCAATTATTGAAATCATGACTTCTATTACAATTTTTTTTCTCGAGGAAAGCCCTATAGAAGCCTTAGGCTTGCCCAAGGCTTGCAGCATATCAATATTTCGAAGCTTATAGAAACTGAAATGTTACTTGGTCTAAGTACCGAAGATCTAGGATGATCTCTCACTGAAAAACTGCTTCTTAAGGGGAAATGTGAAATGGACTTAGTTCCTATATACAAGCTGGAAGTTTAAGCAGAAAAAAATGTGTGTTGTTTTATTTCTTTTTAAATGTAAAGTATAAATTCTCAATTTTCAGAAAAAAAAGTAAAGTAAAAGAAAGCAATTTTTTTTTATTTTGATTATTTTCAAAATTTCGAAAAACATTATTTTATTCTTTTCGAATTTTATTTTGAAGAATGCACAATGCAAAAAAATCATTTCGAATTGAAAAAAAAAATACTGACTTAAAAAATTGAAAAACTTTTGGTCGAAATTCAGTTCTCAAGGCTCTAATAGTCAAATCACGCCTTTAAAAGTTTTACTATTGAAAGTTAGTTTTTTTTTCATACTTCTGAATGTGTAGGAAAATTTCCAAAAGAAAGTATGTGACTTTTCCAGTATGCATGGAAAATTAGGAGCGAACTGAATTGAGGCCCTCACTTTACTTAGTTCACAGGGACTTATTATAAAATTTAGCAAAATAACTTAGCTATTTTTTTAAAGATTGTTATTTTTGTACGCTTCGGGGCTATACATAAATGAGTCATAATCATTTTTCGCGAAAATGTTAATGTTTTGATATTTTACAAAGTCGACTTAACTTCAAAGCGGTATAAAAGTAGTTAAAAAAAAAGTAGCCTGTTTTGTATATCTACCTATCTATGTTTTTGTCAATCAGTAAAATTTCATAAGAAAAAAGAAGTCAAGTTATTTTCAATCAATATTTTTTTTCGCTATTAAATTTGAATTTTTCAACTGCTCCAAAATGTGTTCAAACAATTAAAAAAAAAAAAAAACAACACAAACATATACATATATGCCAGTAAGACCTAGGGTCTTATAAATTATGCAATGTTAGGAGGAATAGAAGGATAGGATAGATTTTTGTTGGCACAGCGGACTGAGAAATATGGTTTTGATTATCTCATTAAATCCCAGGGGGGGAATATAGAAAAGAATGCTGCCTAGACTGGGGCTCGAACCCACACATCCAGCTTAGCAGTCCAGCACAACTTCCACTGCGCCGGGGCCACCCCCATACGTTTGTTTCTACTAAATTTTAATTAAATAAACTTTTTTAGTGATAGGATTATATTTCAATTAAATTTAAGGCGAAAATAATTTCAGTTAAAATAAAATTAACAATCAAATTAATGTAGCTACGGTACATATGTAGGTATGATTAATATTATTTTTTGAATAAGCTTTTGAAATTAATAAATGTCACCTATAATGCTCTGTTTGTTTTCTAAAACTATTTTATTTTATCCATCCTATAGACGTATATCAAACACAGAATCGTATACGCTTGATGGTTTATATCCTGACACATTGTATTATATATGGCTAGCAGCACGCTCTCAACGTGGAGAAGGAGCTACCACACCCCCAATACCCGTCCGAACGAAACAATATGGTAAGAAATTTAATAAATTTTATTAATATATTTCATATATCCATACACATACTATAATATGCTATTATTATTATATTATAATAAAATGTATATCCTTTGGCTTAGTATTTTAGTTATAAATTAAGAATATTATACAAACAAACATAAATCGATATTCCTTTGCCATTAATATAATAGTAGCTTATCAGACATAAACAAAAAATTATATATACCTATACCTACACACCAATAATTTAATATACATACATTATACTATAGAGTTAAAGTAGTTGCGTAGATTTTGTTAAACGAAAAAGAAAATTATTACTACAAATGAAAAAAAACATAATGTCCTTTCCAAAACATTTTGTCCATCCATTCGAATTGGTGTGCTTTTCTGTATGTCCTTTTTTGTCCCCAATGTATACCTAAAACAAAACCAAATCCTTTTAATAAAAGCTGCGTGGAAACAGGTAATCAACTATCGTTCTCCTTTTATAATCCTTTGATTCCTGGGCTCCTTATAAAAAAAAAAACAGAATAAATCACGAAAGCACCTAAAATAATTTAAGTCAAACACAAAGGACAAAAATTGAAACAAACAAAATCCAAAGAGTATGAGTCGAGTGAAAACAAAAAAAAAAAATAATTATTAAAACACTCAACTGATATACTCGTACTCGTGTAGGTTGAATTCTAAGAGTCCTTTTTTTCGTAAATAAAAGGGACTAAAGGTGTACTGGGTGTGAATTTTCACATACATAGTAATCATACAAAATGTGAAAATGTGTATAGCGTTTTTTTTTTTTTTTTTTTTTTTTTTTGCGTGTAATGTGTCCCGTCCAGGCAGTGTTTTTTTTTACACATACATATTTTTTTATATTCTATAAAATAAATTCAACTAAAAAACCCATAAAATAAAACACACAAGAATACACTTTTGTTTCCTCTAGAATTTTATTTTCCACATTTTTGTTCACACAAAAAAAAAATGCTTTTCCAAAAATAAAATGAATATGTAGAAATAATCAAACATTTTGTTTAAGAACGATTTTTATTTCTATTATTTCTACTTAGAAGTTTGTAATGCAATTTGTATCTTTTAGTTTTACAAATTAAACTAGAGAACTATGTATGTTACATTTTTTTTTTATTGAATTCAGAAAGGCAGAGAGTTTGGTTATTTTTCAGAAGCAGAAATTATCATTGACTAAAAGTTGCCAAATAAACTTCAATTTGAATTTTATTCCACCAAAATAACAACTAAAATAATAAGCTTTCTATTGTTTTTTTTATTCTTCTTCATATTTTGAGTTAAGTTAAAATATAATACTTTACATAACACATCCTTATTTCATAAAAAGAGAAATGGTATGTACGAAAAACCGCCAATTTCCAAATTTCTGTGTCATAAATTGTTTAAAAAAAAATACCTATAAAAAAATCGGTGACGTACGGCTGTGGGTTAATATTATTGCGATTGCTGAGATTTCTGAGTTTTCGTTTTCCTACTTCCTTTTTATGTGATGTATAAATACTGTGAAATGGACGGCATACCCCAACAATATTATTTGACAATTTTCCATTTTATTGAAAAACGGACAATATTTTCAAAATTAAAATCTGGCAACGACTCTTTGAAAATTTTGTTTTATTTTGTCTAAATTTGCCAAATATCCCGGGAAAATTTACAAAAATAGTGCAATCTGCAAAATAAATGGAAGTGAACATTTTTAAATGCAATAATCTTTATTTTGTCATAAGGAGTGTCGCCTCCATTGTTGAAATTGGCGTGCATAAAAAGTTAATCAAAGGTGGTACATATGTCAAAAATGTCAGTTTTTACCATAGATATAACTTATTAGCGGTACACACTGACAATAGAGAAAAGTGTTGAATGCAAAACTTATAGATTAATATGAGATTTTCTATAAATTTGCATAAGATGTGACAAAAAGCTAGAGCGTGAAGGTTTGCTTGAGACAAGAAAAAAAAATAGTATGGGAGGGGGTCTATTTCCCCCGTTTAACCGAGAGGGCAATTTTCTAAAAAATCGATTTGAAATACAAAAAAATCAATTAAAAAACAACGGCAACACTTAACAATTAGATGCTTTGTTTTTCTTAGATCTAGAAATCCGTTTTTAATTTTATTTTTAATTCAGTTTTTGTAAAATCATAGTTTTTGAAAAATTAATTTTGAAACTCAAAATTTAGAAAAAAAATTATTTAAAAAATAATGTTCAAACGAAATTTGTTTGAAATTTCACGTTACTAAGTTGTATTTTTGTTTTTAATATTCGATGCTCTTATAAATTCCTAGTCAAACACTAAGCACCGGATGCCTAAATATTTTTCAGTTTTTGAGAAATTTGAAAATACAAAACTATTTTACTACCAACTTAATGGAAATTTTGTTTTTAATTATTTTTTTTCAAAATGCTTTTGAAAATTAAATTTTCAAAAACTGTTTTCAAAAATACACGTGTAATTAATTGAAAATCGATTTTATGATTTTTTATCCAAAGATGATTTTTTTTTTGGTGAAAACGTAAAAATTTGATTTCGGATAGAATTTAATTGACATTTTAATTCAACTCTCGCATGGCTTTAGTTTTAGTAAATCAGAAAATCGTCTTATCGACGGTTAAACTTCATAACCTCGTTAATCGAAAAATTCGAAAAAAAATATTATTAATTCAAAAAAATCAAGAAATTAAGAGCCATCTTTTGGTATTTTTAGATTAACAATATTGTTTTGAACATTTTTCAGGAATGACAAAATTCCGAAAACTCGTATTATAAATCCTTTAGTCGCAAAAAATCTTCCATTTGAATTTAATTCAATACAGTCCACTAAAACAATAACAAAAATAATTTTCTTTTGTTTTTGTTTATTCTCTTTTTCGTATGCTAAATTAACCTTTATTTACAAGTCCGTCGTTTTTTTTTTTGCGCAAATACTTTGATAATATATAGGACACCCCGATTGGTTTTAAAAAAGAGTTTTAATTACATGTGTATTTAGAACCTACACGTCTACACGTGTACACGTGATACAAATACACATGCATACGTGACACGAATACACGTGTAGCTAAATACACGCTTAAAATCGAGAGCTCTAATATTTATTGGCTATATGGTTTAAATCTCCAATCAATTTCAAAACAAAAAGGGCAAATTTTTTATTTTACTTCAGACTGTGGAACAATAAAATGCAAAGACCAGCCTGTTACAAATCAGAAGTCAGAACGGTCGCCATAAAAAAAAAGATATACATCAAAAGCCAATAGTTATAGAGACCTCGACGAGAAAATTAGGAGACAATGATAATTTTAAAGCCGTAAAAGTTCGTTTTTTTTCGAAATTGGTTCCCAATGTTTTTTTGAGCTTTAAATATACCCCTGTTTAAAGGATTTATTTTTAGTCTTTGAAGATATTTTGAGACCTTAATAGGAAATATTAGCATGAAAACTCGAAAAAGAAACTTTTTAAGTATTCTAGAAATTTTCAAAAATGACTTTCGAATGTGCCAGATAGTGCAAACTTATTGCCATAAGCTTTCCATAAAATCAAAAAAAAAATGCCATGCTACTTTTTCTCACAAAAATTAAAAGGGAATGAAAGAGTTTTCATGCTAATTTTACAAAAAATTTCATTCGAATATTTTTGCATCATATTTTTTACCAAATACCTATAACAATAAAAAAGGTCATTCTCAAAATGTATCTGATTTCACATCAGTCCTTTGGAGAGCCAAACGTTCATGAAATTTATTATAATTTTATTTTACAATTTCTATAGAATCAGAAATCAATTAACCACTTCACTATCAACTTTAATGAATTTAATTATCCACAACTCAATTTAATCAATTCAATCCGTTTGATTTAATTATTTATAATTCAATTTAAAGAAAACAATTATTTTATTATTAATGGAAAAGCATTTTTTTAACGAAAATTTTTTAATTTAATTTTTTTCGAATATTGATACATATAATACCATATCGAATAATTTATCAATTAGCATTAAAAAAAATCAATAATATGTACAACACCACCACATCACATCATATAACTTATTAAAAATCAAACAAAAATCGACATTATTCACTCACACAAAATGAAATGAATTAAAAAACAGAAACATTTTTAAAAATATACATAAATACTCCACCAACAACAAACAAAAATGCATAGAAATAAATCAAACAAGAAATATACAACTCATTAACGTAACCATTATTTACTTATAAGCAAACAAGAATACACATAGCAGAAACATAATTTAGGTCATTTAGGTAAAACATTAAACAATCCATTTTCAGTGAAATTTTAGAGAATTTAGTATACCTATCTACTTTTTCATGTAAAATTAAAACAAATCAGTCACCTCGCATGTTTTACTCAAAGAGGAAACAACATAATTTAAAAAAAAAACACATTTTGTAGAAACCTTAAGCACCCAACGCAAAATAAATTCACTCTTATACTTTTACCCTTTTGGGCAAGTATTACAAGTTAATCAGAAGTGGGATAGCACATTGTTTTTTTTCGCAATCATTTTTTGTATACACGAACATGTTTTAATAATTGCAATAAATGACGAGAATACAAACAAAAAAACAACAGAAACCAAACTCGTCAACATAACATTGGAAGAATTTTTTTTTTAATTTAATACAACAGATATCAGCCATGATTCTCTTTTTGCAATGACACACAATTTTAATTTGTTTTATATTTTTTTTTTCAATTAATAATTACTATGCAAAGCAAATGATTGGCACGTGTTTTGCAACTTATTATTAAAAATACACACGCAAAAGTGAGAGTTGTTTTATCACCATCCAAGGATACATAATTAAAAAATGCTTATTTTAACTGTTTGGTATGGGACAAACTCCGAAACATAAAATACAAAAATTTAATGGAGTTTTTTTTTATTTTAACTACATTAAAAAGGATATTATTGAAAATTAAAACTGTAATCTTGATTGTCAAATTTTTGTGTGTCAACGAAAGTGTGTGTTTTGGAGTGAATTTGTATAATATAAGTTCTTTTTTTATATACAGTGTGTGATTCAAATGCTTTATTGTATCAATAAAAATGACTTTAATAGGATTTAAATATATATATATACTAGAATGTTAGGATTTTGATTTTAATTTAAATGATCACAGGCGAATTTATAGGAATTTTCCTTCTTAAATATCCACCAACTTAAAAATAAAAATTTCAATAAATGGCGCCCAACGTTTGGATTTCTTTCTTTTTTTTTTAATTTATTTAATAAATTTTAATTTCTATATTCGCCTGTGGTCATAGCACATACTATCCAAATTTTAATATCTTTTTAATGATTTTTCTTGTTAAATTGCATGTCTGTTGATTTCACAAAGAGAGAGATATAAAAATAATTAAAAACAATATTTGCACTTTGCACCTTGCACCATGCACACACCTGCACTGTTTTTTTATATTATATATTTGCTTATTATAATTTCATTATTTCGTTGGCTTTTTTATACTCTTTCTTCATATATAAGGAAGTGTAATTAAATTTTAAATAGAGCATGGAAATTGAATACAAAGAAAAATATTTAAAAAAAAATTAAGATACAAGTATAAAACTCTTGAATGAGATTTAATTAATAAAAGCTGCATGTGCACTCAATATAAAATACAACGCCAATGATGGGGAAGCCTCTTTATTAATGTCATTATTTTTCTGCTGTTTTTTGTTTTTAATTGAATTTAACAACTCCATATTTGTTAAATTCAATTTTTGTATGTATGTATTTATTAAATTTAACTGTTGCACGAATACTTACTTGTTTGTGGATGAAAAGAAATCTTTAGAAAATTATTTAAAAAGTATTATTTTTCTTTTCTATACATATGAAATATAATTTATAGTGCACTTGTATGTTAACAATAATTACTTTGTAAAATATTTTCTTTAAATTAAAAATATTTATTTTCAATTAAAAATTAAATTTCAATTTTTTGTTATATTATTTTGTAAATTGCATTTTTATATAGAGTAAATCGCCTATAGCTTGTCGTGGTGCAGCTTTTGTGAATTGTTTGCTTTTTTAATTACTTATCTTCTACATAAATATACATGTATTTTTGTTTTTAATTTTATTATTATTTTAAGGGAGTGTTGTTTTAATAAGAAAAAATAAAAATTGTGGTTTATTTCTGTTTCCCAGTTAATTAAAGTTTACTTTTATAAACGTGAGAAAAATATGTACATATTGAATGTTTTTTTTTTTTTTTTTTTTTTGCGTTATATGTTTTTGTTTTCGTTGACCTTTTGAGTGTGATATGTTGAGAGATGTTATGGTGACATCTAGCCTGTTGAAAGCCTTCTCTCAATTTAATAACCAAATTTCATTCTTTTTTTATAGATATATTTGTCTTTTGTTTTATTTGGATTTCTCTGTACCTAGTTATAATCGTTTTTTTTTTATGAATATAAAATGGGTCTTTAGATTTAATTCTTTATTAACATTCGAAATGAATACTCAGCGAAGTATTTTTCAAGTTATATTATGGTTTAATTTTTCTTTTTAATGATTTTATAAAACAAATCGGTTAGTGAAAAAATGATATTTCTTTGATTTAACTTATTAGAATTAAGTCCTATAACATTGGAGGAGAAAGATAATTTGTGATCTTCTTGAATGTTCAGCAAGCATCAGTTTACATCAAAAATTTCGAAAAAAAACTTGTGGACATTTTGAATTTTTGCATAATTGTATTGTATGTCCTGAAAAAAGACTTAAATTCAGATCTGATAAGGTTTTTTTTTATTCTTGTGGTACTCATTTGAGGAAAACTTTTATATGAACTTAAGTTGAGTGGACACAAAAAAAATTATTTAATCAAAAACATTTATTGACTCATTTGGGGTTTATATAAAAAAATAAATTAAATAATAGAGGCCCGAGATACTAACAAAATTCTTTTAAATTAAATTTCCAAAAGTGACGAGGAAAAAATAATAGATACAAATTGGGAGGACTCACGTCACAAGTCACAAACTCTTATGAGGTTGTTTTCTTGTGAGGTTTGTTGTGGTTCGATAATATTTTCGGTATTCTCAGAACTCCGACAAGAAATCCTCACAAGAAACTTCACAAACTAAACATAATTGTTCGGATTGTTCGAACTTTTTACGAAATTACTCACTTTTAAAAATATATGCATCTGAAAAAAACATGCTTTTTCGTATAATTTTAAAACGCTTCTTTGGACAAAATAATGGAAGTAATTTTTCGTTTATCGGTGGAATTTTGATGTATTTTTGAGTTTTTGCGTAGTGTTTTATTTTTCGCATGGAACTGTAAGCTAGGCTTCCTAAAGTTCTCAGCTTCATAAAATCCAAATTTTTCTCTTCAGCATACCCTTGGAGAACAGAACTCATTTTATAATAAATTGCGGATTTTTGGATTAATTTCCGAAATCATCTTCAAAATTGCACAGTTTCCCATAAAATGATGCCATTTCAAAATCATCTCAAATCGCCTCAATTTCAATGAAATTGCGAACAAAATTGCGTTTTTTAACAGTTATAATAATTATTTCCCAATACGAACAGAACTACAAAGAAAGACAAACAAATAGTAAGCACCAGTTATAGCTTTTTTTTGGAAAATTTTGTCTTTCCATTTTGAGGCACTTATAGAAAGAAAGTTGACATTTTGGTATCAAAATGAAGGGAATTATTCAGTGATTTTTTTTTTCGTTAAAAAAATAGTACAGATATATATTTTAAAACTTTCTTTTAAAATCAATTTTATTATTTCAATGATCAAAATGGCTTCCAATGTAAGCTGTCAGAGGAAATTGTTTCATTTTCAGTGTGAACACTTTGCGTAATTTTGAAATTGAGTTCTCGAAATTGTGCAATTTCAGGCTCAGTGGGAACATACTATTACAAGTACCTATACATATGTATAAAATCGTTTGAAATCTTGGAAACAAAAACGACTGATTTATTACATTTACATTAGTGAGTCCAAATTGGATTTCGATCCAGGCATAACCATATACCGGATCGAACGATAAAATTCAAATGGAGCCAAAGTTTACAAAAAAGAAAAGCAAGACTCCAAAAGTAGCTTAGCCGTGGAAAAAATATTTAATACTATTTTTAGAATTTCGAAAGTTTAACAAAGTGCCAAAGAATACATTAATCCCCAAAAGCTTGTATTCAAATGATTGCTGTAAAAGATTGCATTAAACTGCCGCGAACTATTTATAATTACAGTAATTACTCAAGCTTGGGTTTTAAAACGAATCACATATGTTTTCCTGAGCAACACGTCCTTAGATTTAAGCGAAACCAAAATATAGAGAAACAAATGAATCGATTGTGACGCTTAAAGTCAAAGGGTATACTAAAAACGGCAAATATAGAATCCAGAAAAAGGGCGGCAAAAACCGATAACTTCTATAAACTCCTGAAGATAAAATGATAAAAAGATGTCTGTTTACATGTAAGAGTGAATGCAGATCAAATATCCCAAATTAAAAAAGATCTCATCTAGAACGCATCTTGATTCTAGATGATTTCAAACCGAGTTCTGAGGAAATAAATTACAAGTACAACCGGACTAGAGTTTGTCAAATAATACTCTTTATCTTTTTTTTTTCTCTTATAAATTGGGTACCACAAGAGACCATTGCAGGTCCTGTCTTATTTGATTTCTAATTCTAATATAGGTAATCAAAGTTCATTTTGCCGAAATACTTTGATTATACTGGCTCCTTCATTTTTATTGGGACTTTTTGAAAGACAATTAAAATTTATCAAAGAATTTCAGAATTTTTATTTAAAATATTATTTCATAAAACTTCTTAAACTACCTTTCAATCTTACTAAACTATATAGAATCAATTAAAATTAGAATCGAAAAAAAATAGTTTTTTTTAATAAATTTATTTATTAATATTCAGTTAAATTTTGTTAATTTATTGCAAGTCCATTTGAATTTAAATAATGTATATTTATATTTTTTTTAAATATTTTAAATGGTTTATGCAAGAGGACTGTCAGATGAAATGTACATAGAAATTTAAAAACAAAATTGAGTAAATAAATGTATATTTGATTAAATTTTATATAAATGTAAACATTTGTGGTTTTTTCTAATTATAGTTTTTTTTTTTTTTTTAATTTGAATATTCTTGTGATACAATGTTGAATTTGAAAGAAAAAAATACAATCTGTCTTTAACAAAAAGCCTACATAAATGTTTTTGCATGTTTTGCATTCTGTTTTTATTATTTTATCTTCTTGATTAAAGAAAGAAAACAAAAAACAATTCATTCCACAAAATAGAAATAGTTAAAACAAAAACAAAACAATTTCTGTTTTTTCGTTCGCGATCAGGTACGCTAGGCCTTGATTTTTTGTTTTTTTTTTTTTAATTTTTATTTAACAAAATTCTTGCATAAACCATTGGGAAAATTATTTATAGTCAATATTTTTTTTTATAATATTTTCATTTCATTAATTAATTTTATTTTCATTTTTCATTTTCTTTTCATTTTCCCCGTTCAACATTTTTGGTTTGAAATTTAAAAAAAATGAACAAAATTTGTTTCTTATTAAAATATTCATATGACAAAAAAAAAATATAAATATTTTTGGAACCAAACAAAAAAATTTCGATTCCAAAAACAACCAAACAAAAAAAAACAAAACAAATTCGAATATTGTAGTGCCAGGTGCTCCACCAAGAAATATAACTGCCGAAGCAACCAGTCCAACGACAATCGCTGTATCTTGGTTACCACCACCCATAGAACGTTCCAACGGTCGAATTGTCTATTATAAAGTGTTCTTTGTCGAAGTTGGCCGTTCAGATAGTGAAGCAACAATAACAACCCTTAACGCTAGCAGCATTGTTCTGGACGAATTGAAGCGATGGACCGAATACAAGATTTGGGTTTTAGCTGGGACATCAGTCGGTGATGGGCCAAGATCGCATCCAATTATCTTACGAACTCACGAAGACGGTATGTATTTTGTAGAATTTTATTCAAAAAAATTAAGTATATTTACTTAAATATAAAACACGTTATATTTATGAACTAATCACATTTGTATTTTATTTATATTATTTGGTTTTTATTAAAATTTTATTTTATTTTTTTTTTTTAATTTTAATTTTGTTTTTCTTAAAATTTTTTCTAAAACAAAATATATTGTTTTGAATTTTGTTAAATTCTTCTTAGCAGGCTGCTGGATGCCTCAATTTTTGGATAAGGAATTACAATTTTTTAAACTAGTTATACCTTACATAAATTATAAAAAAAATATTTTAAAGGTTTTTGTTATCAAAAAAACCATATGACTAATGAAATTTTTGAAGTCAAATTGGTTTTGAACAAGAATGTTTTTTGCATTCTTTATTATATTTATTATTTTTTTTAATATCAAAATTAGATGTTGTTCTCTTTAGTTAGTTTTGTTTTTTCATTTATTTAAGTGTTTAGGAATGACTTTTAATTTAAAAATGCTCGTACTTATTTCCATTAGTATCTTTTTTCCAAGCAACTTCGCTATATGATCGACAATGACTAACAAACAAAAACAACATTAACTCCTGGCGCGGGGAAGTCTTTTTCAAAATAGGGTTCACTGTGGCGTATGTGGAATTAAAATTTTGAATTCAACTTCGAAGAAAAACTGGTTTAATTTTAAGATCGATATATTTAACACTTTTCATGAAACTGATTCCTAGAAATCACTGCCACTATCCTTTTGCGAACGAAAAAATCCTCGAAAAAAACTACTGAAAAATTTATTGGATCAAAACATAATTATATTGAAAAGTGAGATTTTGTTAATAATGCAAAATTTTAAAAATTCAAGATTTTCATAATGCAAAAATTAAAATTGCTAGATTTTGAAAATGTGCTGAAATTATTTCAAAAATGTTACATTTGGATACAGTTCACACTAGGTAAATCATGAAATCTATGTAAGATAAACTGAACACAATAGAAATTGCGTATTGACAAGGCCTTCACTAGGTAACTGATGAGATCGTCGACAGGGGTTTTTTTTTTTTGCAAAAATAATATGATCACATTTTAGGATTTGAGTTATTAGCTTTGTTGTTTCTGAATATAAAAATAAAATGGCGCAGCTGTAGGTGTTGTGCTTCGGTCGCCATTTTGAAATACGCGTTTTAGCCAATATCTCGAGAATGGCTCATGGTACACAAAATTTGTAAGCATCTTTTGTATAGGAAATTTAATTATCTTTCTTTTTATTTGTGTTTTCCTTCTTCTTATAATATGAGTTATACTTTCAAAATTAGGGCGCCTTAAAGTATGTTTTTTTTAGTTTCTCCCTAATAACTTCTTAATGGTTCGTATTGAAAGAAGGTTGTTGTTGAAAGAAGGAAGACATTTCCAACGGGAGAAAACCAGACAGCGTCATAAAAAAATTTAACCGGGAAAAAAATATTTTGGGGAATAAATATTTGGCCTCATTATAATATTTTAGGCCAGTTTGTTCTGTAGAGAAGCGTGACTTGTGAGCCATATCACGTAGAAAAAAACTGTATGTGTCAAACTTGTAGAACATTTTATGCTCTACAACTTTGTACCAGATTTTTTTTGCATAATATCAACCGTTGAGGAGATATTAGAGAAAAACTAAAAAATGCATACTTTAAGGTGCCTTAACTCTGAAAAATGTTCTATGAAAAAAAAAAAGATAATTTAACTTCCTACAAAAAAGATGCCTACAAATTTTGTGTACCATGAGCATTCTCGACGAGGTATTGGCTAAAACGCGTTTTTCAAAATGGCGGCTGACGCACATTAGTTACCTTACAGCCGCGCCACTTTTTTAGTGTTCTTAGAAACAAAACAACCCACCTATACCAATTCCGATCATCAAATTTGATCATATTATTTTTGCATTAGGGCAAATCTTTTTTGCCTCCGGCTACTGGCCTACGGGATGGACCAATTTTGATGGACTAAAGGCCGTTAAAAGCTATTTTGAATATTATATTTCGTTATTAGAGATTTTTGTTTGTTTGCGGTCGCAATCACACTGTTTTCTTTATAAAAAATGCAGCCATGTAGAGAGTGTTTAATAATAATTTAATAGAACTCGTTCAAAAATAATATGATTTTATTCTCACACGCAGAATAAAAACTTGCACGAGTGGATCGCACGGACTTGCTCTTGTATAGGTTAAAACTATAACGTTGTGATATGATATCTTTAACGAAAAAAATTTGAAAAAAGTCGAAGGTTTTTATGTTTAGGTTTATTTTATGTTCATAAATTTTAAAAATGCAGCATTGTTTGAACTAGGTACTCAATAGCAGCAGATTGTTAAACCGGTTTACTCATTCAGAAGAACGTGGAATAACTCAATAAAAACAAAAACGAAAGTTTAAGAAAATTTTAATATTTGCATAAAACCAATAAAAAAAACTACTTCTATGCATAGCTATTGAGTGTTTAAAAAGATTCAACAGTTGAAGAAAAACTAGTGAAACCGTTAAGAAAACTTTACAAACAAATTGATACAAGTATTCAAGTTTTCTTGAATTTTCTTTATTTTTTTTTGTAATAATTTTACATGTTTTTTTTTTTTTGCTCAAAAAGTGTCAATTATTTTTAATTTGAGCTTTAAAATAAAATAGAAAAAATAATTCTTAATGACGTTTTTGTGAAAAAAATAATACCAAACTACACAAGAAAAAAAAAACAACCTAAAAATGTAAACAGATAAGTTTGATAAAAAAAATCGTCAGAAAACCGTTATCCGCATAGAAACAAATTTTGAGGCGGACAAAAACTGCTAACTGCTCTTGTATAGATGCAAAAATAAATAATAAAATGCGATATAATGATAGGGAAGTAATATATTGCGAAACAATAGAATGCGAGATAAAAATTGCGGTGTGTATCTTGCGAAATGATGATTTTGCAAATAAAAACAGTGAAATAAAAACTTTCCAAACAATTAAATGCCAAATAACTAAATTACAAAATGAATAACAATAACACAAAATCCGATAAAATTTTCCGAAAAAAGCGAAGTTGCCAAGTTGTTTCATTTAATTTATTATTATTTTTTTTTTACTTTATTGCATTTACGTTTTTTTATTGCAATATATATTTGTATACACCTACAAATAATCTTTTTTTAAATATATTTATGAAAAACATTATATAACTAAATATTTTTGAATGTTTAATGTTCGGGCAATAAAAACCACTCGCACTTAATTTATTTTTTAATCTCTAAAATTTTATTGCATTTCTATTTTTTTATTCCAACAATTTTGACTTTTTGTAAAAGAAAAAATCCTTTATAGTTTTTTGATTTCATCTGCAACTTGTATATTTTATTATTTTCTTCTCACCTTGATTTGAAAAAAAAATTGGCACAATATGCACTTTTTAATCAAAGCAAAACAAAAAATATATAAATATAGAACAATTTATTTTTGATGAAAAAAAAAATATTTTTTTTCAAACTGTTCAATGTATTTCAATATTTAAAAAAAAAGTCAATTAACAGTACTTATTACCGAAAATTAATATATACTCAGAATTTTTGAAAATGCACTATTTTTGTGGTATTTTGTAAAGAGAGCACATAACTATATTATACATGGATTTAGATTTTTTTCTTTAAATTTAATTTTGATTTGTTTTAATTTCTTTATTGCACACGATTATTATATTTAAATATAATATTTAATCTATATATTTTGATTTTTGAAGCACTTTAACAATTTTTGTAAAGCTGTGCGATTTGCCCGATATACTAACAAAAAACCCATCCAGATATATGTATACATTTAAGTTATTAATTTTTTCATATTTTTAATTATTTTTGTAAAAATATTGCATACTTTTTTTGAATATATACTTTTTGTGTTTAATCAACCACTTTTTCAAACTCAACACTATAATATTTGCATGTTTATCAATTTTTTTGTGGCAATAATTCTTTTACAAGAATTATATCTAAAAAGAGTATATTTTTACAAAAAAACAAATCGATATTTTGACTTCGTTAATCAACAAAAGTGAACGAAAAAACAGAAAATGTTATATATATTTTTTTTAAATCTCTACACAGTTTTTTTGAGAATTGTTTTTGAAACAACGCTTTAAGGATGCGTTTTGATTGTGTTTTTTTTTTAATTTTATGTTTATCAAGATTATAAATTTTTGTAGATGTCTTTTCAACTTTTTTTTTTTAATTTGTTGAATCAAACCAAATCAACAAGAAAAGTTTTTGCTCGTTTTAGTTGTTTTTTCTTATATATTTTGTTTAACATATTTTAAGTTTTATTTTCAATGGAACTATGGAATGTAGTTTTCATTTCTGTATGCACAAATCATTGAGTTTGTTTGATAATAATTATTATTTGTTTTTTATTTTAAGATTAAATTTAAAAAAATTTTAAAATTATTGTTTATACATAATTTTAAGCCACAGCTCGTATGTTTCGCACACCTTTAAGTCTATGTTAAATTTATTTATATGTGGAGAAGAAAACAACTGAAGTATTTTTTTAACATAAAAGTAAAGGTTTTTTTTTTTTAATTTGCACAAAATTATGAGCGGTTTATATAGCACTTTTTCTAAAGCACTAAGCACATAAGAGTGAGGAGATATTAAAAGCTATATTTTTATCTTAACAGTATTCTCAAATATGATCAAAAATAAATACAAATTAAAACAATAAAAAAAAACAAAAAACATTTAAACGAGTGGTGCTTGTGCAGGGTTGAACTGCAATTAGTATTGTTTTTATTAAATATTTTTTAAATACCCTGAATAAATTTGTTCTAAGGTGATTTTTAAAATCAAACATTTTATTAATATAAAATCAAGCTAACCTTAATAAGTTATATTAATGTTAAACAATATTTATTCCATAAAATAAAAATTATAGTGATCAAATTTATATTTTATACTTTTATAAAAATAATAATATTTTTGGGGTTGGTTACGTTTGGCATGTGTAAAATTTTGGAAACATTCATACTATTTCAATTAAATATCTAGATTTTATATCACTATTATAAAGTTTGATAATTCCTTAAAATTTGTCTGTCCATATTTAAAAGATGAGCTCTTTAACGAAAAGAAACTATTACACTAAATTAGGAACTTCTTTTTCGATTTTGATGTTTTTCCGTACTCGTGAAATTCACCTTTTGGCGGATTTTTATTTTTATTTAAGATCTCTGTTCCTGTGAGTCTTACAATAACTTTTGTAAGAAATAGAGTGTAGAAAATTAAATTTCCTATTTTATCGCTGTAGGAACAATTTCTTTGATTTTGTTAATATTGAAAAAGTTTCAAGCCAATTAAGTTAAAAAATTTAAATTTTTCAAGTCTGTTTTGAAATTTAGTACATTTTATATGAATTTTAAAATGGCATGCGAGTAATATTTGTTGGACATTGATTTTTCTACAATTTTGACCTACATCTTTTTTTTTTTGTAAAAGATATGAAGATTTGTTTATTAAAGAAGACGTTTTTTTACAAGAACTACTGTTTTTTTTTTTTTTTTTTCAAAAAATGCAAGCTCATGAAAAAAAATCCATGGAAAAAATAAAATTAGATTTCAAAGCCAAAACAAATTTTTCATCCATGATCTTGATTTTCTTTTTTTTTTTTTTTTTTTGAAAAAAAAAAACCATATTTTTTTATAATGAAATAATAATCATCTATTACAAAAAAATTTAGGTCAAAATTGTAGAAATTTGAAAGTCCAAAAAAATTTTACTGACATTTGACATTTTAAAAATTTCGTTATTAAATGTGCTAAATTTGCCAAAATTCTTGAAAAATTAAAATTTTAGCACTCCGTTGGTCTGTATATATGTTTTTGTGTTAATTGTTCTTAACACAAAAATGGGAAATTTAATTTAAGTCACACAGAAGGCAGAAAAAAAAGTACAATAAGGCAGCAACTCTATAAATTGCATTCAGCCCTCACAGCATGCCTATTTAATTGTTAGTTTAATCTTGATGAGATTGTTAAAATTATATTTGAGTTGAAAAAAAAAATAAATAATTTTTATTTTCAGTTAAAGCGAAAAGAAGCAGAAATGATTTAACAGACTTAGAAAATAAGGCAATCATAAAACTTCTTATAGTTAATAACTTAACATATTTTTTGTTTGTTAAAGTTGCTAGGTTATTTATTTTGGAGGTTATTATATTTTAAGTGGCGCCCAACGCTTTCAATTTATTGCAATTGCTTCCAAAATACTTACTATCAGCCTAAAAGTGAGGTAGATTATATATTTTTTTTTTTAATTTATAAAACTCCAACTTAGCACTATTTTTAAAGTATCAGCACTTATCTAACAGTAGGTATAGACACGCTCTTTGATGAGAAAATGGCACAGAAATCGTATAAGCACGCTATCTTATTAAAATATTTTTTTTTTCTTAATTATGGTTATATTTATGTAAATTTAAATTATAATTTCTTCACCAGCACACAATTGCACATATATGTATACTCAAATTTATATATACAACCACTATTAATAAAGCACCATTTATATCTCAATTATCATTTTTCAGTAAAATTTAAAAATCACTTAAAATAAAAGAGCACCTTGTGTATATTACTATATACTCGTACATATAATTTATATTATTTTATTAATAACAAGCGCACATTATATATCTTTAGTATGGACAGTATAGTTAAAAAAATATAACCTTTTCTTACCACCCCATTGTGTTGTGATAGACCCTGATACTTATGTATGAGTGTAAATACATTTTTAGTTGCACCATTTTCATTACAGTTTGATAAAAAAAAAAAAAAAAACAAGAAAAAAAAACATAATAACATTCCCCAGGAAATAATAACATAAAAGTTATAATCAAAAGAAATTCTTATACTAAATAAGAAATTTCTATCTGCATTCATATTTATGTGCATTTTATTTGTTGCTTAATTTTTTGTACTCATGTTGTAAACTTGAGAATATTCTATTCTTCATTTACAACCAACCATCATCAACATCTTAACTACCACATCCACCATATCACAGTTCATATAAAATTAAGTCATCTTTTTCATCTTCCAACTCTCAAGTGTGTAACTTGCACAATTTTGTTATTTAAATTACAAGGATCAAGCATACCCATGAACTCACCACTTCTCATTTTCCTTTATATAGCAAAAATTCCATATATACCTAAAGGTGTCCTTTTTTGCACATACCTATCTACACATTCTATGATGTATATCTATTTATTGCGCACTTATTATTACTTGCACAAGTATTGTAAAGAGTCCTGTCTAGAAAATGTGTATAGAATCATGTAAACAACAAAAACAAAAAAAAAACAAAATAATCAAAAAAAGGACGAAAGTATTGTGTGCATGAAGATAATGATGTCGGGGAGAGAGTCACCATTATAGAAAGAAAAAAAATTGAAGAACCCTAACGATGTGTGTACCGCATCGCAATTAAGTCCTTTTTCAAGAGAACTGTCTTCGCATACAACCTCAAAGTGCAATCATAGAAAAGAGGCTGCAAATGTTCCACAAAGGATTCTATTTTTTTTTATTTTTATATTTTTTTCCTGTCTGTTTGGTGTATAGGATGTTTGTGCGAACCCTATAATATACAGTCTGAATCACAAGAAGGTAAACGTTAATTTTTATGTACAAAAGATATTTTCTTCCTACTATTTGCATAGAAGTATTGATGAACAGTATTGTGCCATGTAAACTATAAATGTAGACTACACGATTGTCTACGTGTGAACAATCAAAGGTAGACAATCAACCATTGTCGACATTAGCTGGTCAACAATGTAAACAATGTAGAAAATTCATAAAATAAGATTTTTGTATTGCCTTTTTCTTTTAAAATTGACCAAAAAATGATTGAATTCTATCTTTATAAACCGAGTCTACATCCACCAGGGACGAGACTGAAATTAGACTTTTTTTAAAAAGAAAATTTACCGAGAGTTTCAGCGCTCTAAGTAATCTTGGCAACAGAAATTAAAAAAATAATTTAGACTTAATTTATATTTTAACTTTATTCGATACTTCATCCAAAAAAATACAGAAGAACACGGCATTTCTGCAACGAAACGTGACAGGGACGACTCTGTTATACGAGGCTGGAGTTTTAATGAAAAAGGTTAAATTTTAATTTGATTAAAAATTAGGTTTTTTTTCTTATCAAACAAATATAGTAAACAAGCATTTTTAGTAGGTATGATGGTTAAAAACAGAATTTACCAAATCTTAAAAGAGTTAGCATCGCATTATTTTTTTGACATTTTACTAAAGTTGAAATCGCAAAACTCCAAATGGCACTTTGACAGTAAAAAATGTGAAAATGGTATGAATTAGAGTTGTCAATTTTTAGACGTCTTCAGCTGGAATTCATTAAGAAAATTAAGTGTGATACTAGTTCAAAAACGTTTAAATCTAAGAACATTTCTTATAGTTTGCACGTAAATTCTGCATTTAAAAAAAACAAAAAACAGATCAGCGTCTGCCGTGCACTCTTTCCGCCCATTCCCACGGAGAAGAAATACCTATAACCTTACCAAAATACCTATTACCTTTTTAAGAATCCAATATGATTCTTTAACGACCTGAAGCGGCACGATATTCAAAAATTGTTGGAGTGCAGGAGTAAGAATAAAATAGAAAACAGTACTTTGTCTAAGATTGCACGCAATTATACAATAAAAATACAATTTTAAGAAAAATTAAATAATTCCTAATATTAATGAAATTATTCAAACAGAATAAAATACAACCACTCTTATTAGGGATTATTTAGTTTTTTTTTTTGTTTGAAGTAATTTCTTGATGTAATAATTCCTTACAAAAACAATGTCGCAAACCCTTACTTTAATAAAAACAAAAAACTTACAATTAGGAGTATTTTCCTGTGTAATAACTCCTAACATTTTTTTCATTTTTTTAGGAGTTAATGCATAGCACCGGAAAAAAACTTCTTTTCAAAACTGCATTGTAAAAAATTTAACATGAAATAAATGGTGCATAAGAGACATAACTCCACAGGGCACAAGTCCATCTCCGTGGGTCTTAAGTCCACAATACCATTATAGACGCATGACACATTAAGTTGGTCATAAGTCCATACAGAAAATGTATGGAGCTATGTCTCATCACCTGACGTGTCTTTTTTTTTTCAAAAGAATACTGTTCTTTGAAAGTTTTCTGCACATAGGAAAGCCAAAAAAATTGGCTATCCACTCCCTCTTTGGTCTTCCGCTCACGTTGCTCCGCTCAGGGTATGTTCAGTGGCCAAACAGTCGCCTTTATCAACAGCTGTCTTAACAAACAGTGCCTCAGGGTGGCCCAAAGTGTTCGCTGCTTCTAAGAAAACCATCTTGTTTAAATTAATTTATTAATGAAAATAGTTATGATACCGAGGATTTATGTGCCACCTTTTTTAAAATAAATTATGGATTTATGACCCACTTAGGTGGAACATAGTCCATAATCAAATTGTGGACTTAAGTCCCAACTCGGTCCTTTGTAAATTTATGTCCTGTGGAGTTATGTCGCTGCGCCGAGATAAACCGATTTTTGTTTGTCATTGAACTGCAGATAGTAAGATGTAGCTCTTAGCTTTCAGATGGTATAAACTTGCATCGCTAATTACAAACAGATTTATCTCTTGTAAGTTAAAAAAACAAAAATTACACTTTCTTGTGAGACAGACTATTGCCTACATACATAAATATATACAAACATACAGCTGCAAGTAAATCACTTCGAACACAATAGCTGTTGAAAGTTTTCGGACACATGCTCGAGTTGTTTGAAACATTTCTGAGGTTGTTGTCCTTTAATTCTATAAAACTCCTACACACTCTTATGTGTCTGTGTGGCATATAATTCTGTAGCAATTAAGTTTTTTTTTTTTTTAACTAGCGACACACTTAATTGCAGAATACCACCTGCCTGTCTTTTTTTTTACTATTTACCATTGTTTTAGGTCATACTGTCATCAGTACAAGTCATAATCGCAATAGTATCTTTTTTTTATGTTGTCGTTAGTTTTATTGACATAACTAACAAGGTTTTGATAGTGTTATTCTGGATGGTAAGGATGCTACCGTACTCCTGTGTTCTTTATGTGTCGACTGTAGGTGGATTTTTGAAAATTATAAAAAAAAGAGAAAATTTGTACATTTTGATGACTTTTCCTTTTAGATTTTTTTTTAGTGAATAAATGAAATAACTGTGGTGTATATATGTATGCAGGACTAGATATATGCATAAATATTTGATTTTATCTTTTTTTTTTCAAATAACAACTTTAGAGGTTGCTATCACCTTGTTTCAAGTGTCATATACAACTACTAGAGATATGAATTCACTTTGAAAAAAGCTTAAAAAGGACAGTGTTAAAGTTAACAAAACAACAAGTGCAAGCAATTTTTTTTTATCATGATGACTCCTTCCAAAATGTTTGAATGGTTTTTAAAATGTAGGGTAAGGTATTGGTATGCTGATTGTATGGTTATGATGAATTTTAATTGAAATTGTATGTATGTGTTTTATAGAAGAAAATTAACACTTATTGTGAGAGGGTTGAATGAATATTTTATTTTATAACACAAAGTCAGTGAAAGTGTAAGGTGCTCTTTGAAAAAAAAAAATCAAATAAATAATAAACATATTTTTATTTACTATACAAACATTAACACAAATCATATTATTTTTATTTATTTTTAAGAATTTTTCTTTAAATTTTTATTTTTATTTGTTTTTTTTTTTTTTTTTTTTTTTTTGTTTTGTCTGTAAAATATCATGTTGAACTGTCTTATGCAAACTACCACCGTTTTTAAATGTCATTTTAAAAACAAGGAATAGCAGACATTGCAAGGACTACCTACCTACTTTATTACCAAACTGTTTTAAAATTTGATTTGATTTTAGAAAGTCAATGTAAAAATAAAATTTATCAAGCCTAAAATTATTATGATTTTTTGAAATTTTGTTTAATTCGACCTTATAGGTATAAGACGCTTTTTATTTTATTTATTAAAACAGAATTGGTTGACAAAAATGGGTTCCACAATAATTCTCTTCCAAATCCAAATTAAATCAGCAACTGAACAAACGATTTTATCTTGAATTCGTTTAATAATAAGAGTTTCAATTCTTGGTTCTCTTTTTTTGAAAAACTTGTTTCTTTTTTAAAGAAAAACAAAAAAAAAAGAAAGGAGTCTAGGAAAGGTTACACTCTGAAACGGATAGCATAGAATAGTAAAATTTTTATATTAAAATTTTGATATTTATTTAAATATAAATTAAAAAATCAAAAATAAAATATAAAAACTTGTTTTATTTAGTTATTAAAATTAAATATTATCTATAAGTATGATCGAAATCAGAAAGACTAAGTGGGAACAGTTAAATAGTCATGAAATCATTTTTTGTATATTTATTTAATAAAATTTTAAAAATAAGAAGTATTCAAACAAAGTATTTGGGTAATATGACAGCAGAAGGATTAAACAACTTACTAATTTTCCCCATTAAACACTTATTTTAAAATATAAGTAAAATCAAAATATTATAGGTAGGTACAGTTACCTTCTTATTAAGTTGTTGCAGATAAAATACAATCTGGCATTTTATCATAAACAATTTTAATCGGTAATATAACCCAAGACTGCTTCTCTTATTGAAATTCCATGCCATTTGTTTTCGATTATACTTTTCCCAAGTTTATTGATTCCTCAACTCGAACTTGATCAAACAATTTAGTTAATAAAAAATAAAAAAAAAAGAGTAGCTGTAGCGAGTATATTTGTTCTTATTTTACATCACGAAATATTAGTCTTTTCCAACCTCAACCAAGGATTGAAAGCTTGCGCCAGAGCTTGGTAAATAATTCATACAAAATACAATTCACTCATGTGGATAGTTAAGGGGGACAGGGGTGAGCAGCGCCCACGCTAGAAAACTAAATTATCCAACCTAGAAAAATCGACAATACTAATTCTATTTTATTTACTTCCCAAAACTGCCAATTTTAGTCCGAAGTTCTTTCAAAGCTCATGTAAAAAAATTAAATTGGACTTAATCTTGAAGAGTATATAGACAAACAGTAATCAAATTTCAAAGATACTGTATATAAAGATTTTAAGTTAGATTTATCATTATTGGGTACGTTTAACAACAAAATTTCTAAATTCAGAGTGGTTGAAAGCTAACTTAACATTTTTATAACTTAACGATAGTTTCAAGTATCAACATGAAAGCGTTATTGGCTGAAAAGTTCATATCATTACAGACAGCTCATAGGGACTCCTTGCAGTGTTTGCTATCTTTAAAATATTCAGAATTTTTTAATACAGAAGTCAATACCGTGCCAAATTTTAAATTTTCATCCAAAATGTGTTTTATTTACTTTTTTTTTATTGTTATATATATTTTTTTTTATTTTACTGCGAGTGGGCCATTAAAAAAATTCAAAAGTCACTTAAAACACAGCAACTCTATTTGATTATATAAAAAAAATCTTCACAGAATATTTTTTTCTCTTTTCTATGTTTTTATTCTCGGTATTAAAAATTCGGGTTTAATGGCCACTCTCAAACAAAACGAAAATATTTACTGAAAATCAATATCTGTCTCCTCTACCTGATTTTTTACGAATGAAACATAAACAAATTAAAAATGAAATTTTTGAATTTTGCGAAACAATATAATATATTACGAAATATTTTTGAACAAAACCGGGGATTTACTTAAAATCGTCGAATATAGAAAAAAAGAGTGAGTACCTAAGTAGAAAAAAAAAGAAAAACTAAAAAAATACAATTTTGAAAAAAAAAAATAAACTGTTGTGTGAATTGTATTTTTGTTTTATTTTTTTGTATTTTGTAAAACAAGAAAGTTTAGTTTATTTTTTAAAAAATTTATCTTTTATTCTAATTTTGTTTACAAACTAAACTAAAACAAATAAAATACTCATATAATGCATACAACTTATGACTGATTATGCATCTTTATAAGTTATAAAAAAAAACTTTTGCGTGTACTTGAATTATTTTTGAACTTTTTTTTCTGTTGTGGTGTGCGTGCAAGTTTTAATAGTAATAAGTTTTTAATAAATAAAAACTATATTATTATTATTTTTTTTTTCAATTTTGACTTTTCCATGTTTGTTCTTACATGTTTTTTTTTTGGAACAACAGTACGGAAGTCAAAGCCTTTAATGGGATTTTTGAGAATGTTTCATTTGTGTTTTTTTTTTTTTGGAACATATTTCTTACATTTTGAAAATTTTCAAAAATTTTAACATAAAGAATATCGGTGCTACATGTTTTATGTTTAAAAAAACCCAAATTATGATAACACAATAAAAAAAAACGTAATTTTTATTTTTTTTTAAATAAAATTAATATTTTGTTTATTTTTTAACTTATTTTATTAAGCTAAGCTAGTTCCTGGATTTTTTAAAAATTTGAATTCATAATTAGTTAAATTATTTTATAAAATACTTTTGTAGAAAATAGGTACATAAATATGTACATTTATATTTTCCTAAAAACAAAATGTTATAGAAAATTTAAACTTTTAATTCAATTAAAATTTTACAATTGATTTTTTTTTAAACTTATAAGTAATAATATCAACGTTTTTCCTTTCGAGATTTTAATTCAAAATTATCGAATTTGAAATATGTTCCAAAATATGTTTTTTTTGAAAATCTAATTTTTTGTAGTTTGCTTTTATAACAAACTTATAAAAAAAAAATAAAAATAAGGAAAGTCTTGCCATTATATACATACATAGAATAAATATAAATATTTTTGCTGACCAAAATATTCCTATTCATAAACCTTTTTTGAATTTTTGAACAATATTATGATACAGGATGTTTTTTGTCTATTATACCTACATATACATATATATTATGAAAATTTTTGTATTTCTGCAATGCGCTCCCAAGAAATGGATATATTATTTTTGTTTTTCATTTCTATTGAATAAATAACTAAAAAAAAAAAACTTTATCTCTGATCCAATTTTTTGCATCTATATGGAATTTAATATTTTTGAATACATTTTTGATACAAAAATAAGGAATACCTAATCTTTTTTTGAATGCATTCCATTTTTTGAAAAAAAAAAAAAAAATAAAAAATATAATCAAAACTATATATGGACGTGGATTTTTTTGTATCTTTCTTCCCTCCATATTTTTATTCCGTTATTTTGTTGTGTATTTGCTAGTATTTCAAGTTAAAAAAAAAGGAGACAGGTATGTTCTCTGTGTTATTGATTAAAAAGAGAGGGGGTTTCAAAGAAAAACAAAACGTAGGTGACAAATTTTACAAATAATAAAAAAATCATTTCATTCGTGTTTGTGCATCGTTATGAGATGTGGTGATGTTGTTTTAAATAATTAAATATATTTTTTTTTTTAAATCGGTATTATTTCTTCATAGAAAAGAAAATTTAAATATTTTTTATTTTTAGCTAAGTATCAAAAACTTAAGGTATCTGAACTTTCCCCTAAACGTCCCCCAGTCTTCTTGTAAGCTAAAGTGTATATTTAAGCTAGAAACAAGCGACTTAATAAAATTATGATATATGAAAAGCAGGACAAACATACGAGATTCAAAAAAAATAATTTTTATACAAAAAAAAAAAAAAAAAAACAAATTCTATTATATAGATAAATTCAAATTTTTAAGCTTAGTGTAATTTTTCTATGTGTAGAGCTTTTCAAATAAAAAATGCGTTATATATATTTTTAAATTTTTAATTTTACTAATGTTTTATTATTTTTTTAATAAAATCATAAATAGTGCCTGGAGATCCTCAAGATGTTAAAGCTGCTCAAATAAATTCAACATCGATACATGTTAGTTGGAAGCCCCCATTGGAAAAGGATCGCAATGGCATAATTCGTGGTTATCATATACATGTGCAAGAATTAAGAGAAGAGGTAAAGTAACATTTTTTTTTCTAAAAAATTAGAGAGGATATCACGAAAAAGTTGACTTAGGTAAGTACTTGTTCATTTTCTTAAGCAGTTGAGTACTCATCCTGCTCAAAAATATTGGAAAAATAAAAGAAAATAGAGTTTATTCTGCAATGTCTGACTTACAGTCCAGAGCGGTAAAACAACCTTTACACTTCCACCCCAGTCCCTAGCTAGCTGCTTCTAGTTACGCTCATCTTGAGTTAGTATAGTATTCCCCGCTGAATTGCACTGACTTTTTTGTCAGATTTTTCGGTCAATTATCCGGGTGGTTAAATTAATGGAAGCCCACTTAATTGACCAACCCGTTCAATTAAGCGAAAACCGTTTAATCGCAACAGTCGGTCAAAGATAAAATATTCACCAAAAAAATTGTGTTGGTAAATTGATTCGTAATAATGTCCCTACGTTCTCTTCTCAGGCTTAAATTTGTAAAAACGCCTATGAAAATTTGTTTTTTGGCGTCGTTCAACTAACCGACAAATTTTTTTTAGTTTGTTAGCTCCATTTTTTTTCAGACTAATTAAGCGAGTAATTCAATTCAGCGGGGTTCAATTATGCCGGAAATTTTCGAACCAAAGTTTTTCGGTCAATGTAGCGGGAAAGTCAAATAACCAAGGTGCAATTAAACGGTGAATTTTGTATTATGTTTTTGTCTTTTAAAGCCGACAAGTATCAATTGTTGACCACCTTTCGCTGGCGGCTTTAAGGAAATTCTAGTGGATTTGGTTCTTTTCTTACTCCATTGGTATAAGGATTCGGTTTGCCTCGGATCAAGAGTTGACTAGTTTTTGACCAATTCATTGCCATTTCGTTTCCGTATGCATCACGGTGTCTTGAAATTGGGACCTAATGAAGGGTAACTGTGTTTCTTACGTTGAGTGATCTCAAGTCATTGCGGCAACGAACGTTCCAACTAGCTTCGACTTTGTGACGATTGAGGAAATAGCTTTAATTGCCGCCTGATTTTCTATGAAGATGTCGATATTTGTATTACTTCACAGGTAGCAAGATGCTTTGCACCTTTTAAAACGGCTAGCACTTCCGCTTGCAAGACATTGCGAAAATTTGACAGTTTTACTGATCTGGGTGGGTTATCTAAATAGATGCCTGACCCTACTCCCTCATTCCGTCCGTAAATACCAACACAAGAGTTGTATTTTTGACCCTGTTTCTAGGGCAGCGGTTTGTGTAGTCATTTATTCTTTGTTTGCATATTCCAGTGATTCATTCTATCAAACATCACTCGAAAACTTACCCTCAAACCAACCAATTTTGTTTCCAACGTTTATGTTTTTGTCCCTTACAGCAGTACCGTACGAATCAGGGTTTATTAAGGATCTCCTTTTAGTTCTTTGGGTCGAAACGAGAAGAGTTTAGATACTACTTGAATGCGTTCCAAGCCTCAGAAATAGCTATTGGTAGAAGTGTTTCTTTGTTTGATTTTTACAGGGATGTCATTTTATAATGAAAACAGGTGGACTTTCGTGGCGTTCTACCCGAGTCCACGATGTTGAGATAGAGACGAGTTGCATACGATTGCTTCAGGAGCGATATTACAGAGATTTCATAAATGCTTCGCCTTGCTTTAGACTTTCCAAGACATCAAAGGGTGCGACTTGTTCTTGTCGCCATTAACCGTGCTTTTTTATTGTTTCTTCTTACATATATTGTAGAGGCTGTAATTGGGCTGACCATAAATTTCAGGGGTTATCTCGGTTTTAACTTAAAAAAGCGTCCTCCTTTAAAAAAAACTTCTTTTATCTATCAACTTTTTTAAACTATCAATTAAATTATGTTTGTTTGACTTTTTCTTTTTCAGGGCAAGGGCTTCCTAAATGAACCATTAAAATTCGATGTTGTCGATGCCTTAGAATACAATGTGACTGGCTTACAACCAGACACCAAGTACTCCATACAAGTTGCCGCACTTACCCGCAAAGGTGATGGTGATCGAAGTAATGCAGTGATAGTTAAAACACCTGGCGGTGTACCGGTTAGACCTACAGTAAGTTTGAAAATTCTTGAACGTGATCCAACAGTATCGATAGAACTGGAATGGGAACGTCCAGCTCAGACGTATGGTGAATTGCGAGGTTATCGTTTGAAATGGGGAATCAAAGATCAACCACTAAGAGAAGATATGCTTCAAGGCCCAGGAATAACTCGGAAAAAATTCCAAGATCTTGAGCGTGGAGTTGAATATGAATTTAGAGTGGCAGGAAGTAATCACATTGGAATTGGTCAGGAAACTGTGAAAATATTGCAAACTCCCGAAGGTGTTCCGGCGGGACCTCCGGCAAATATATCAGTTCGGTTTCAAACACCTGATATTGTCTGTATAACATGGGATCCTCCAACTAGGGAGCATAGAAATGGTCAAATCACTAGATACGATGTTCTATTCCATAAGAAAATCGACCATGGTCTTGGATCGGAACGCAATATGACAGTTCGCAAAGCGGTTTTCACGAATCTAGAAGAAAACACCGAGTATATCTTCAGAGTACGAGCCTACACGAAACAAGGAGCGGGACCGTTTAGCGAAAAAATCCTAGTAGAAACCGAGAGAGATATGGGTCGAGCACCAATGTCAGTGCAAGCAGTAGCAACTTCCGAACAAACTGCCGAAATCTGGTGGGAACCAGTACCATCTAGGCCTCAGCTATTGGGTTACAAAATATTCTACACAATGACTGCTGTGGAGGATCTTGATGAATGGCAAACGAAAACAGTTGGTCTAACAGCTTCTGCCGACCTAGTGAATCTGGAGAAGTTTGCCCAATATGCAGTTGCTATTGCTGCTCGTTTCAAGACTGGTCTGGGAAGACTGAGTGAGAAGGTAACTGTCAAGATAAAGCCAGAAGATGTTCCACTTAATCTGCGGGCCCATGACGTTAGTACGCACTCAATGACTCTAAGTTGGTCCCCGCCAATTCGTTTGAATCCAGTCAACTACAAAGTGTCTTTCGATGCAATGAAGGTCTTTGTAGACTCTCAGGGCTTCTCCCAGACACAGATTGTAACAAAGAGAGAGATTATTCTAAAGCAAACTATACGGACGCACACAATCAATGAGCTGTCACCTTTTACAACGTACAATGTGAACGTGAGTGCACTTCCAGCTGACTATTCATACAAACCACCCACAAAGATAACCGTAACAACGCAAATGGCTGCTCCGCAGCCCATGGTGAAGCCGGATTTCTATGGAGTTGTGAATGGTGAAGAAATTTTAGTAATTCTACCTCAAGCTTCCGAGGAATATGGGCCGATTTCTCATTACTACTTAGTGGTGGTTCCAGAGGATAAATCTAACCTTCACAAAAACCCTGATCAGTTCCTCACGGAAGACCTTCTTCCCGGTAGAAACAAGCCCGAACGTCCTAATTCACCGTACATAGCTGCTAAGTTTCCACAACGATCTATTCCTTTCACTTTCCACCTTGGATCTGGTGATGACTATCATAACTTCACCAATCGAAAACTCGAACGTGACAAGCGGTATCGCATCTTTGTTCGTGCAGTCGTTGACACTCCTCAGAAGCATCTTTATACCTCAAGTCCGTTCTCCGAATTTCTCTCGCTGGACATGAGAGAAGCACCTCCTGGAGAAAGACCACATAGACCCGATCCGAACTGGCCATCTGAACCGGAAGTTTCAGTAAATCGAAACAGCGATGAACCAGGAATGCTGTGGGTTGTTCTGCCGGTTCTAGCTGCCCTCCTTCTATCAATGTCCTTTGTGGTTGTGTACATAATTAAGCGTCGTCGTCAACCGTGCAAGACTCCAGATCAAGCTGCTGTAACAAGACCACTTATGGCCGCTGATCTTGGTGCTGGACCAGCGCCGAGCGATCCTGTCGATATGCGGCGTTTAAACTTCCAGACCCCCGGTATGATAAGCCATCCACCAATTCCAATTTCAGAATTTGCTAATCACATTGAACGCCTCAAAGCCAATGACAATCAGAAATTCTCCCAGGAATACGAAAGCATCGAGCCGGGCCAACAGTTTACCTGGGATAATTCAAATTACGAGTATAATAAGAGTAAAAACCGCTACGCCAACGTGACCGCCTACGATCACAGTCGAGTTCAATTGCCTTTATTGGATGGAGTTCTAGGATCAGATTACATCAACGCTAACTACTGTGATGGCTATCGGAAGCATAATGCATATGTGGCGACTCAGGGACCTCTGCAAGAGACTTTTGCAGACTTCTGGCGGATGTGCTGGGAACTCAAGACAACCACGATTGTTATGATGACACGCCTGGAAGAACGTACCCGTATTAAATGTGATCAGTACTGGCCATCACGGGGCACTGAAACCTATGGGCAGATGTTTATCACAATCACCGAGACCCAAGAGTTAGCCACTTACAGTATTCGCACATTCCAGATTTGCCGTCAGGGCTTCAACGATCGTCGCGAAATCAAGCAGTTGCAATTTACCGCATGGCCAGATCATGGAGTTCCCGATCATCCAGCTCCATTCTTACAGTTCCTACGCCGATGCCGCTCACTCACTCCACCCGATTCGGGCCCTGTTGTTGTTCATTGCTCCGCCGGAGTTGGTCGCACCGGTTGCTATATTGTGATCGATTCCATGTTGGAACGTATGAAGCACGAGAAGATCATTGACATCTATGGTCATGTTACATGTCTGCGCGCTCAGCGTAACTACATGGTTCAGACCGAGGATCAATATATTTTTATCCACGATGCCATTATCGAAGCCGTCATCTGTGGAAATACCGAAGTTCCGGCTAGAAATCTTCACACTCACTTGCAAAAATTGGTTCTCACCGAATCGGGTGAGAATATCACTGGCATGGAAATTGAATTCAAAAAGCTCTCCAACGTCAAAGTTGATTCGTCTAAATTTGTCACCGCTAACTTGCCATGCAATAAACATAAAAATCGTTTGGTGCATATTCTTCCATACGAATCGAGTCGTGTGTACTTGACTCCGATTCATGGCATCGAAGGTAGTGATTATGTTAATGCTAGTTTCATCGATGGCTATCGATATCGATCGGCTTATATAGCTGCTCAGGGACCGTTGCAAGATACGGCGGAGGACTTTTGGCGAATGCTATGGGAGCATAATTCGACCATTGTTGTGATGTTGACCAAGCTCAAAGAGATGGGAAGGGTAAGTTTTAGTTTCGATTAACTTGGACAAAAGAAAATATAATTTTATCAATTTTGTTGCAGGAGAAATGCTTCCAGTATTGGCCGCATGAGAGATCAGTACGATATCAGTATTACGTTGTGGATCCTATTGCTGAATACAATATGCCACAATATAAGTTGCGTGAATTTAAGGTAAGTTATTGGGTTTGAATGAACAAATTTATTTATAATTCAAGCAATATGAACCATGCCATATTTTGCTTTTCTGGTCTAAAATTACACTTTTCAATATTTGAGACGATTGAGAAGCTTCAAAAAAATTAACGAATATTGAAGTCCGCTCTAAGCTCTCCGGGATTCTTTCTAACAAACTATAAAACAACCAAGATTAATCAGATCTAGATCATGAAGACTTCATTATGTTGAATTTCAGAGGCTTTTTTAAATCAAGAATCCTGGCAGTCGTACCATAACAGGCCTGACAATCTTTCATTTTAAAATTCAAACTTTTTTTTAAAGCGACACAGTTTTTCAATGCGAAATCATCCAGGGTTTAGAATTAAGCTCGAGTTCAGCCTTAAAACTAGGTTAATTAATTTTAATCTCGCATTGGGCCTAAGAAATTATAAAATAAACTGTTTCCACGAATTTATGTTTGCTAAACTTTTGACTCCCTTTTCGGACCATGACTTTCGAACGGTTGTGTTAGAACTTAATGTTTTTTTTTTATCTAATCGGGGTTTCCCTTTTGCAAATGCAGATTTCTGCCTTAAATTTTATTTTTTCGTGGCTAATGGAATACGATTTTAGATTTAATTTTTTTGTCATGGTATTAGCGTATATTCGTGTCTGTAGACCTTATGTTGTCAAACTGGTAGCTGTCAATTGTACTGGTGTATAGTGGTGTTAGTAAAAGGAGGGGTAAATCTTTCGAAAAAATCAAAAATAAATCAATTGGTTTGACCCAATGGAATACAAAAAGACAATTTCCATCCTTTCTTTTGATCAAAATCAAAAATAAATTGATTTATTTTACCAATGGAAAACCCTATAAAACATGCATAGACTCTTGACATTAGCCGCGTTAATTAATATTTTTAATATTCCATGGGTGCATTACATAAAAAAAAAACTTTGTTAACGCTTTCCTATTCCATTTCTACCCTAGGTAACAGACGCTCGTGATGGTTCCTCTCGCACAGTACGCCAATTTCAGTTCATTGACTGGCCTGAACAAGGAGTACCAAAGTCTGGTGAGGGCTTTATTGATTTCATCGGGCAAGTGCACAAAACCAAGGAACAATTCGGACAAGACGGTCCGATTACAGTGCACTGCAGTGCCGGTGTTGGCCGAACTGGTGTGTTCATAACACTAAGTATTGTTTTGGAGCGAATGCAGTATGAGGGTGTGTTAGATGTTTTCCAAACTGTGCGAATTCTAAGAGCACAAAGGCCTGCAATGGTTCAAACAGAAGTAAGTTTTTATTTTCTTCTAAAATTTTATTTTATTTATAAATTCAATTTTAATAAAATTATTTTATTATTGTAGGATCAATATCATTTCTGTTATCGTGCTGCCTTGGAGTATTTGGGTTCTTTTGACAATTACACAAACTAAAGTTTTTTTTTTTTTCCTGGGCTTAAAAAAAATCAATCGTTATATGTATTATTTTGTATCTACATATATAACGCTTTTGTGCTTCGTTCCGGGACTTTTTTGTGAACAACAGAAAGAATATCAGAAAACTGCCTGTGGATAATATTGATATTATTATTTAACATTATATTTTTTTTTTAAATCAAAAAAAAAAAAAGAAATTTAGAACAATTTATCAGAATCTCAAGATAGGCAGTCTCCTTTAAAAAAAGAAAAAAACTATAAACATTTTTGAAATTATAAAAATCATTATAATATCCTTTATGTGCTCTTGGAACAAAAAACACAACACAACAATTTTAGAACAAACGTCTAGGAATGTCTTTTATGTTTAATGTACTAAAAGACTGTTATACATTAATTTAAGATCTAAATATATTAGAGAAGATATAAGAATTATTTGATAATAAGTCTTAGTAATTAGTTGTTGAAGTTGATTTTATAATTTTCAAGTTTTTAGAATTAGTATTTGGGATAATTTAGTTGAATATATTAATTGATTTTATTATGATCTAAATTTATGGTATCCATTTTTGTATTCATTTTAATTTTTGATACATATTTTATACTTATCTATTATCTTTTCGACTTGCCAGTTGATGTGAGATGCACTTTAAACGTCCTTGCTTATTCAGGATCTCATTTAAGGATTTTATAAAATTCTTATTTAACTTTGACTGCCGATATTGTTTCGCCCGTTTCATTTAAACTAAATTAATTAATTGTGTTTATTATTTTATGTTAATTAAAAATGTAGACATATCACTTAATTCGATTTAAATGTAATATGTTCATGAATAAGTATAAGCAATATTAGTTTTTATCAAATAAAAGTATGAACAATAATTATCAATTGTATTAAGTTTAAATCATTCCAATATGCTTAATTCTTTTGTTTTATTTTTGATTTTTCTTTTAGGATTAAAAAAATTTATTTTAACATTAAGATTTTGTTTTATGTAACAAAAAATATAATTCAACTAAATTATCCATTTTATAATTTTGAAGAAAATGATTGTTTGATAAAAAAGAACAAAAAAAATAATGGGCAGCTTGCGATTTTTTTAAATATTTTTTTTTTTATATATTTTAAGTAGATATTCATTTTTTTTATAAATATGCGCATATACACAATTTTTAATTAATTTTAATGACTGGCTACTATTTTTGTACTTAGATAATTATGTTTTATTTACATTTGTTTGCTTTTAAACATATTTTTATACTAAAATAAATTAATTAAAATTTACAAAAAGTAATACCAACGTGTAAAATAAAAAAAAAAACTGTAAAAAATACACCAATGTTGTAAAATAAACAATATATACCTATACCTTAACTCTGTAAAAAGCTATGTTGTTACATACAAGAAAATTTCTATAGAAAAAAAGCATTTACTAGATATTAATTTTTATACAAAAAGAAATATGGCAGTAGTTTGAGTTGCAATCTACTTAAGAATGAAGAAGATGATACGAGTAATTTTTGACAGCTAAAAATGCAGTAAAAATGTACCTATAACTGAATATAACTGTGATTTTTTACAAGTTTTATTATCTAAATACTTCATTTTCTCGCTACACTAGCCGAGAAGAAATTTTTTAATTCATTATTTTGCCAGAAGATTTTGTAACTGCGTTCGGCTATTTTAATTTTTTACCATTTTGATTAATTGATATCATTTCTTGACACATTAAAATCTTAACAAGTATTTTCTTATTTGTACCCGGTCATCTTCGCTAAAGATTATTTTTTATCTGTATTTGTTATAATTTTCTTTGACAAAATAAAACACCATATTTTGAGAGCGATTTTGATACACAAAAGTTACAAAACCCCCGAAAACCGAAATATCCTATAAATAATAATCTGGAACTACCACAAGCTTGAAAAATAATATCTCGTATCTAAGATGCTCAAGGGGACAGTCATAAATATCATTGTTACTTTTATTATTATTTTTTTTTTTAATATTTAATTACTTTATTTAAAAAGCAAAATCAATCATTATTTTGATCGTTTTTTTTTTTGAGATTACAAATTATTTTTTCAAGATTTTGTTGTTCGATATTTGTCTGAGTTCCAGATTTTTATTATTTGTTTTATTCCAAATGTTACACTTTTTTATAAATATATGAAACGTTATAGCAAAATAAATAAATAATTAAATGTCATTTTTTCCCTGGTTCTTCATGAGCCGTTGTGCCACCAAATTTATTTTTTTTTTTAATATCAATTTTTAACAATTTTCCTCCTGTTAACACTGCTTAAAGAGTGTAACTCTATAGATTGCAATTTAAATTCATCTGCCATAAAGTTAAAGCATGCAATAGTTGATTAATACACACACCAGAACAAAAAAAATATATAAATAAAACAAATCCATTAAATTAAGTGTTATTTTTAAAGATATTTAATTATAAGCAAAGTAATGATAAATTTTATTTAAAATGTGCGCAAATTTTTCCCTTTTTTACATACCAACTAGATTAAAATATTTTAAATTTATTGTACACAGAGTAAAAATTAAAAATAATAAATTTTAAAATAAAGATGCCATTATAATATTAACACTTTTATTTTTTTTTTTTTCATTGATTTTTCGTATTTTCTTATTTGATTTATTATTTTAGCCCACAACGAATTATCATATCAGTTTTGTTTACAATATATATTTAGGTACATATTTAAAAGAAGAGAAACAAAATGGTTTAGACATTTTTTATAGTGTTTAGAATTGGAATTATAAATAGAAAGGAATGGTTAGAGGTGCTGTTGATAAATTCATTCAGTTAAGCTTAGACAGATGGGTTTTTAAACTTATGTTTTTCTATTATTTCTTTTTTTTTTTAGTGTATTTTTTTTTTGTAGATTTCTTGTCGTTAGAATATTTGAATCTTTAAGGTTTTCCAAAACCAACGCGAAACATGCGACACGACGACGAACTTTCGCCTGTATTAATTTATTTACATGATGATTAATGAGAGCACATTCCAATTAACATTGAACATTCTGCAGTCGTCGCATATTCGCCCCAATGTAAAACAAAGCCACAAGTCTTTTTCAGCTAATATTTTAATTCTAAGAAACTGAAAATATTATCTTAAAAACATTCATAAACGCAATCCATTTTTCGGTTTAGAATCTAGCACTTAACACAATAAATGGAGAAAGAATAGGAACATTTCTCAGGAAAACTTCAATTTGGCAACCTGATCTGATAGAAAGCTGAAGTAAGAAGTAACGTAGAAATGGAATTAGAAGGTTATCAATTTACCAGTATGTATTGGGAAAATCTAAACGCGGGGAATCTGTATGAGGCCTTAAGAGTTCCTCGTTGAGAAAAGGTACAAACAAAAATACATATAGATTTACGTGCCAGCCATCAATGACACCAGTGAAATATCTGGACATATTATAATCTTTTTGGCCACCCACACATTGAAGGTACACGCCAAATTGTCGATAAATATTTTTAGGGCCTGATCTAAGATGTAAATTTTTGCAATAAAATACACATACATGATACAGGCCAAGATAACTTTTTACCTGTAAAGAGATTTAAACGATAAGTTTTTCGATTTTAAAGCTCGTGTAAAACTCAATAATTGAAAATATAAAAAGGTGTTCTGGCGTCTGGCCTATTCTGTTGTTAACTCTGGATACCTACACAAAGCTTAGAAAACTGATACAGTGACAAATTAGGGCCTAAGAATAGAATAATAGAAATATGATATACCTATCATAATGTCAACAAAAAATAATTCTTATTGTAATTATTAAAAATTGTTTCGGATAAAGTACGATTGTTTCGGAAGCCTATGTGTTACGTCTCAAATGATTCTATGCTGAAACATCCTTTCTATATTTTTAACATTTTAAAAGGTTTTTGAAAAGAACTGTTTCTGATGAAATATCGAAAAGTTGAAGGAGTTGAAGATTGGCTGAGTTCCAAAATGTAGAAAATGTTTTGATGCGGAAGTAATGCATACATTTTTCATACGCATCAGCAACGCAAACTTGATGCTTTGTAGAAATATTACATTGCATTAGTCTAACGTTTCGGAGTGCAAAAAAGAATTTAAATCGAAGCAGCTAAAAAATTTTTGGATGCGCAGGTTTGCGCAGTAAATGCGCATCTGATGAATTTTCAAAAACCCATTCATTTAACAGGTGACTTATAGATTTTTCAAGCGATTAAAATGGTGAAATAAGATTGGGGCTTTGTGTACTGTAAAATTAAAATGAGTTTAATTTTATTTCTGAAAAGAGGTTAAGTGACAGTTGGCTTTTTTAATGTTTGGTTTTAGGCTTCTTTTTGTTGTCAGGATTCTCAGATATGGCCTTTTCATAGAACTTACGGTGCTCTTGGGTATAAAGTTAATTGTGAAGTTTGCATTTACCACCTTCATGCAAAAAAAAAATGATTAAAAGCGAGTTCTCAGCTCATAAAGTTGTTAAGTGATGTTAACCTCTTCTGGCCACAAAACAACATCAAAACAAACGTGTATTTAACTCCTTTATCGAAAGCTAACTTTCTAAGTAATGGCAGTAGAGACACGAGAATTAGACCAAAATTTAAGTTGTCGCTTAACACCTTTATCGATTAAAAAAAAACCAAAAATCAAAAAATGTCACTATCCCTTCTCATTCTAGACGCTTCAATTCCAAACGTTGAGAATTAATTAATTGATAATGGCTGCTGAGGAATATACGCTTGATTTTTCAATGAGCTGATTCCCTTGGATACAAGAGATATAAATCGCTAAAGATAGGGCGTGTAGGTTGGGTCGAGCAAGAAAACATCGTACGGATGGGAGTCTATAGCCCGGTTTAGACGGGAGGGCGATTTTTTAGAAAATCGACTTAAAATAGAAATAAAATCATTAAAAAACAAGGGCAACACATACGATGTCATGCTTTACCTTTTTTTAAAGCCAGAAATCCGTTATTTTATTATGTTTTTAATTTAATTCTTTACAAAATTAATTTTCAAACTCAAAAATTTGAAAAAATAATGAAAAAAATTATTTTCAAACTAGTTTTTTTAAGTTTTGACATCATACAAATTGGTATCAGTCTTGGCTTGGCATTTTATCGTTCCTCAAAGTTTAAAATATGCAAAACAAAATTGGCGTAGGAACGTAGGTATTCGACTCCCGGCCCGGCACTTTCTCCCATTTTCACACTTCAATTTTTTAAATCGATTTGATAAATTCCTATTGGTCGGAGAGGCAAAGCATGTGAGCAAAAAATATTCACACCTCCTTGGTGTAAAAATCCTATCATCACGTTGGATGACTGCCTTTTGTGAGGAAGTATATCAGCAAACGATAACCACCCTGATGCGGAAAGTTTAGCTCTCAGCTGATCTCAGAATGCGACAGAAAATCTATTTAGCTTCCCGACAAAAAATTAATGTAATTGTTTTTGAAAACGGTTTTTAATTTCAAGTCTTTATAGTTTCACAGCATAAGCTTAAACTTTTGTTTTTAATTCAATTTTATACTTATGTATGTATACTTTAAAATTGAATTTTAGTCTAACAAATCTAATTAAATATTAAAAAATAAATCTAGAAAATCTATAAAACAAAAATGCCTCTCGTGTTAAATTAAAAAAAATAATAATATTAAATAATAAAGAAACTTTTTTTCTTTATCCACAACAAGGAAAACTAATCATTTTATTTAGTGTAAAGTAAATTTTTATACTTCTTCTATAAAAAATATAAAATATAAAAATCATAGAATAACACTATCATTAGTTAAACGATAGTAAATTGTAAATTATAAACGGTGGCGCTTACATAAAATTGAATATTGAAAATAAAATAAATAGTTTAAAATACCATAAGCATAACAATTATAATAAAAAATAAATGGACAAGTTAAAAAAATTTAAATTATACACTTGATATAGAAAGCTTTATGAACAGAAGAAAGAGTTAAAAAAATAAACAAAAAAAATAGTAAAACCAATTATTAAATTGATTAATAAATATCTAAAAAAAAAAAAAAAAAAACAATTATAGGATGCGAAATTAATTCACAAATCCTAGATGAAACAATTAAATAAAACATGTGTAGATATATTATATAGAAAAGAAATAAATATTCTAATCAAATTTAATATTAAACAACAAAAAAAAAATAAATTTAATGGTATAAATTTAATAAAAATTATAAAGTACATGCATACAAACTATATTATATACATATATATATATACACTATATTTGGAAATAAAAGATTTAACACAAGCTAGAAACACATAATATAGTTGCATAAATAGGAAATATATATTTTAAGAAGTTGCACGTAATGGATAAATATAAAATAAAACTAAAAAGTAAAAAATGTTTCTAGGCGTTAAGAATTTAAATTAAAGAAAAATTAAAAATAAGATTAAAAATAATAATTTTTTAATTTAGTTTTAGTTTTGTGTAAGAGAAATTATATTGTAAAATGATAATGATGATTATAAAAATATTTTGATTTAAACCATTTAAAACAAAGACGAAATATATAAAACAGAAAATAAATGTTATCGGTGTTTTATTTAATTTTGGAATGGAAATAGGCGACCTACCTTATACCTATGCAAATGAAGTTACTGCATCCCAGGATAAAATATGAAGTGAATTACCGCTTTTAAATGTTTCGAGTTCATCGAGCAAACCGTAACATCATTAAAACAAAGCATTTTGTAATACGCTTTGCAAGGACAATTTGAATTTTCATTCTACAAAGTTTTAGCTTTTGAGTTATATTTAGAAAAAATAAATAAATAATGGGCTTTGAAAACAATTGGTTCTCGATTTTAAACTGAAATTGGAAATTTAAAACAAGACTCAGAGTATAAGTTTTATTAATTAAGCAAATAATTTTCAATTTTTATCAATGTTAGTAATCACACTAGAGCTCTTGATACCCGGATAACCGGTATACTACCCGGGTACCCGTAATTTCCGGGTATTATCCGGGTACCAAATAACCGGGTACCCATAAGGCATCGGGTACCCGGGTACCCGAAACATTGCTGGGTACCCGAAAAATTACCGGGTATCACTAAGGTGTCGGGTACCCGGGTATCCGGGTATTTATATTAATGATAGCAATGAACCACTAACTCGATGGGAACATAGAGGCAAATTAAAATCATGACTTTTTCGGCATTTTACGTGCATAATACATCTTATCTTATTACTTTATATTATTATTACTTTAATGAATGTTTTTTTATAAACAAAAACAATTTTTTAAAATTTCAAATGGTTAAATACGCCCAATGGAACACCCACTTATATTAGGTATTGGTTTTCCTCAATTTCTAGGAAGCGAATTGATCGAGTTAATGGAAATTTTCTGAGTTTTGTCTTTTCTTGGTTTCTCGATAATGGCTCCAACGATTTGGAATTTTTAGAGTTTGTTCTAATGAACAATACAAAATTAAAAATTGGTTTTATTAAAATCCGCTCACTGCCACAGCTAGTCTTTATTTTTTTCTCGTAAGCTGCTGTTACTCAATTTCTTAAAAACTTCTTAAACGATTTAGATAACATTTTCAGTTTTCTTTTCAGCAAGGAAAAAATTAATGGGAAGTTTTCTTAGTAAAACACGCTTACTTTTACTAATATTTAAGTTTCTCGGATGCAGGTATAACGATTTTGATGGAATTGTCAGTGAATGAATGAGAAAAAATTATAAATTTGGTAAAATACGCCTACTGTCAAACCAACTCTTATTATATCTTGGTTTCTCGGTTACGGCTCTAACGATTTGAATTTTATTTTCAGTGTTTGGTCTTATGAGTCGAAAAAAACGCAAAATTTTCTTATGTATTGATTCTTTAAAAAATGCTCTATATTTTTCTGAAGTTTTGAAAGAAAGAAAAAAATTAGAAAATGGATTTATTAAAATCCGACTACTACCCTGCCATTTTATTTATTATGGTTTGGTTACTTGGCATTAGCGATTTGGATAAAATTTACAGGGTTTATTCCTATGAGCAAGGTAAAATTTATAAACTGGCTTTGATGGAACCCGCCCACCTTTATAATATCTTGGTTCCTTCGTATTTAATCAAATGATTTGGATAAAATGTTCTCATTGTTTACATGAGGAAGAAAAATATTAATGTGCCATGGACTTTTTAATAGAAGCCAAAACAGACAATGAACTCATACATGAATTCGACTTGTATCTAGGCGAGCCACAGTTAAGTCATAATGTTCCTGACCTATTAAACTTTTCCACCAGATAATTCAGATAAATATCCCAACCTGGCCTTGCTGGCAAAAAAGTTTTTATGCGTACCAGCCACATCGGTTGCCTCAGAACGTTGTTTCTCTGCTGCAGGGAACATTGTTACCCCCAAACGGTCTTCTCTTTTGCCAGAGAACGTTAACTTGTTGACATTTTTGAAAATGAATCAAAAATTGTTACAATCAAGTTCAACATAGGACTGTTTTTAATGCCCTTAATTCAAATGCTACCTCATAAACTCTCATTGTTCTATACTTTTAATAAACTAGCCAAAAAATAAGGGATCAAAAATGTTTTCAGTTTTTTTTTTTTTGATTTTTGAAGAGCTATATCTTTATGAGAAGTTAACGCATTGAAATGAAACAAAAAACATTCTAAAGCTTGTTTTTTATGTTGATACTTTATCAACTTTTTTTTTTAAGGATTCTTATTGCACAATCATAAGAAACAGCACGATACAAAAATTGAAATTTTTTCTTTTTTTTTTTTTTGAAATCCTCATTTTATTTAATTTTTTTTTGAGCAAATTTCTGTAAGATTAAAAGAAAAAAATTTAAATTTTTGTATCGTGCTGTTTCTTATGATTGTGCAACAAGAGTACCTAAAAAATAAGTTGCTAAAATTTCTCAGCATAAAAAACAAGGCTTTATAATGTTTTTTTTTTTGTTTCATTTCGATACGTTATGTTTTCAAAGAGATACAAAACTGAAAACATTTTTGTTCCCAGGCAGAAAGTTGGACAAGCTGTCACCAAGGCTGAGTTCATAATTGCAACATTTTTGCACATGCAATGCATAAAGCATTTATTCAATGCATTTAAGAACAGAAAAACTGCTGTAAGTATGCGGCAGTTCTGCTTTGCAAAAAAGGCAAACAAACTAAACTATGACAGAAATCAAAATTATTCCTCCTGCAACGCTGCAACAAAACAAAAACCACTGCAAACGTGATCGCATTTTGACTGTCAAGTTTCTTTTATGAACGCAAGAGTCAACTGCTCTAATGCACAGATAATGTAGTCTATTTTCATTTTTATTTACGCAAATCTTGCAGGACTGTTGCATTTCAACATTTATGAACTTGGCCCAACACCCAACTTGAACTGTTTGGTTGCTATTGGTCAAAAAAAGAATATATTAGCTTCGATGCACATGATGGAAAGTTAAACTGCTGTATAAGCTTTTTACATGTTGCGTTTTAAAAATAATGGTTCCAAAAAGCAAAGGAATAAACGATCTTGTTCGGCTGAACATCATGCGATTTTCATGGGAGTTTTTTCGTTGAGTTCGTAAGGAACCAAAAATTGGAAATTTTGACCAGAAAATGAAAAAATCTTAAAAACCCGAAATTGCATACTTTCGCCGAGTCAGCTTAGTAGGTATATAATTTTTTAATGTCTTCATTTTAACCTTTTTTCTAAAGGGATTATAAACGAATCTTTCCAAAGGAAGATGGGAATGGAAAGAACCAACAAAGCCAACGTCAAGGACTTACAAGAGTTCTTCAAAATAAATAGGAGGTCATCATCAGGGTCTCATTACCAAGATTAGATAATTGCTTTGATTTTGTCAGTATCAAAGCTTATACGACTCCAAACGCAAAATATTTGGTCTCCCGACGATATGACACTGTACAAGTGCTGATTCTTTAATCCTTTCGAACAAAAAACTCAATATTTTGATTTTTTTTGTAAAGATTTATTTATTTGAAATAGAAAATGGCAAAAAAAAGAAAACCCCTAAACAAAATAATTGTATGGTGGGATCTTATAGAACAAAATAATATTTTAGATATAAACATTTCTTAGACGCAAAATAGTTGGTTTATTAGTAGTTATTTTGATTTCAGTAATGTGTTACATCACTTTTGGCTTTGATCGACTAATTTTTGCACTCTTCGGGTCGAAAACATTCCACAGTACTTGTTATTTTGGCTCTAAAGTCTTAAACGGTTTCGATTGGTGAAAGTTCAGGGCTGCTGGAAGGCCATTCCATCAAAGTAATTGCTTTAGCAGATAATCACGCCATGCATCGTCGATCTATCTAGCCGTATGACAAGAAACACCATCATGTTGGAAGATATAGTCTCCCTCACTCGATTGAAAGAGTGGTTATAATCAAAAAAGCTGCTCTTTTAAAATGTCTTGCTACTTTTCAGCACTAACCATTTTGACAAAATTTAAATTGCCCATACCACGTCCAGATCCAGACATACATACATCCCCCATACCATTTAGAGATGCTGGGAACTTCACAGTTTGGCTTCATTAGAATTTCTAATCACAAGTTTGAGTTCGTCGTACGCACACCTACACGTAAACTTCAAATCTGGACTCATCACTTTAAATAACGGACCGCCATTGACATAAAGTCCAGTTTTTCCGTTGTTTAGCCCACTATAGTCTTTGTATCCTTTTCTTTTGTGTCAAGCGGTAAAATTTTTATCAAAATTAGTTTAAACACAATTTTTTTTTAATTTTAAGTTGGATAACTAATTTTTCAAAAAAAAAAACATTCTCTTAAATAATTTCAATAAAAGCCTCTCCCAAACCAACGCGATTATTCGGCGCGACGAACGAAAACAACAATAACAAGACGTGGTTGTCAAACAAAACAACACGTTGTTATTATTGTTTGTCGCGGCGAATAATAGCGTTGGTTTAGGAGAGCCTTAAAACGGATCTTCGGCTTTAAAAAAAAGTTATTAAATTATGACATCGTAAGTGTTGCCGTTGTTTTTAATGATTTTTTTGTTCTATTTCAAGTCGAATTTGAAGGAAGTTGCCCCTCCCGCATAAACGGGGGAAAGTATATCCCCCCCCCCCACTCCCCAATACGATTTTTTTCTTGTCTCAACACAACCTATACGCTCTAGCTTTTTGTCACACCGTATGCGAATCACCCTGTTTAAAAGATGTTTATATTTTTTTTCTTATTTAAGGTATTAAATTTTACTAATGATAAAATCTCCATGTGTTTTTACCCAACAATTGTCTTTTTTGTCACTTAAAATAAGATTTTAAGATCAAAATGCCCTTTCAATTTTGACTTCAGCCGCTAGAACGCCAAGCAAATTTGAGGAAACTTGATGATGAGGACTAAAAAGCCTAATTAACTACATTTCAGCATGCAGTAGCAGAGTGCTAATACAAAACCATGGGCGATATGTACTAAGAGACATTCTGATAAAATTGCAAATGAGATTTATTTTTGTAGGCATCAAAGTTTCAGGTATCACAATTGAAGCCAGTAGTCAGTAGTTCGAAAAAATTTTCATTATGAACCATTTGGTGTTCCTTATGAAGCGTGCGACACAGTTCTTAAATTCAGAAACAAAATTCAAACGAATTTCGAATGCACTTTATTTTTCTCTTAACAATAACTCAATTTTTTTTTTTTTTTTTTTTGTGAATATTTTTTCATATTCATTGCTTTAATTCTATTCTACATTATACATGTATACCTATATATTTTTGTTTACATCAAAATTTTAAGTTTCTCAACTTGTTTCAACATCACTTGCTGTGGATTTACTTTCCGTTTCTTGTGGTAGATTCTTTTCTGTAATTCCAAGCCATGGGACACGTTTTTCCAATTGAAGTCGATATTTAGGATGACTTGCAGCATAAACCCATGGGTCAATACAAGACACTGCTTTGGCGGCCATCGCAGGAATCATTGATGTGAATGGAGTGATTAAATTCCTTAAGATAAAAGAAATTTATTATTAGAATAACAAAATCGTTTAGAAAACCGTTTTCAAATTATGTATGTATGTACACCTACCTGTTACCAAAAGCTCCTATCAAACAAATCAAGGTGTATGGCGTCCAGGCACAAAAAAACAAGAAATAAATGGTAAAGGCTGCCTTTGCTATCCTTATTTCGACACTATTTGCCGTTGGATTTGCGGACAGAGATTTAACATTCATCTTCTTGGCTTGTTCGGAAAGCATCTTCTCGTGAGCTCTTACCTAGAATTCATTCATGATATCACAACGTAAAATTTTGAAAGTGAATAGATAAATTCAGATCCAAACTTACATGTAGAAAGAGTTTAGCATAGAAGGTGCATATAATGAGCATGGGAGTAAGATAGGCCCATAGAAAGAATGCGAAACCAAAATTCCTAGTATCATCATCTTCGGTTAGATAGTCAAAGGAGCATGTGGTCATATAGCCCTCTAAAATATTTGTATATATTTTTAATTTTAAGTACTAATAAGTTTGATGTATGATAATAAGTTATCTTTGAAATAGCATTGGAATCCTAAGAGTAAATGAAAAATTATGAATGAACTTATTTCCCCGGGAAGCGAAGGATATTAGTTACAAAAACTTAAATATATTAATCATGCGGTATTTTAAGAAAACATGTTTTAGACAAACTGTGAACACCCATCACTCAAAGGACCCTTGAAATGATTTGAAAAGTAGGATTATTATAAAAATTTAAATGGATTTATGACATAATATGTACATAACTATGTGACGTAGTTTTTAAATTTTATTTTTTTTAATTTCACTCTTTACATACTATCATGCATTTGCGTCAATTACACAAAATTCTCGTGCAGCCGTGAACACTTTTCAGTTTCTTGAACTTGCTTACCTGGTATAAAACGACCCCATATTCCAAGAACTGGCATCAAATTAAAAGGTATTGCCCAAAACCAAGAAACAACAATCAATACCGAAACTTGGAAGGAATTCAAACGACCATCAATTGGGCTTGAGATTGTTCTTAAAAAAATAAATTCAATAAAAAGAACTTTTATAATTCAACTTAAATTTCTATTAGGTACTTGTATCGATCGAAAGCAATCATAGCATTCGTAACAGCAGCGCCATTTCCAGAAATTCCTCCCAAAAACGCATAAATATTACAACCCAAATCATCTCCAAGCATTCGTCCACTTATGGAATTTCCCAAAAACACCAACGAATTTTCAGCTATACACAAATCAAAAATGGCTAAATTGATGATAAATAAATTCGAAGGAGTTCGCAGGGATTTTGATCTAAACAAAAAATATTTTAATTTTTAAATAAATATTAACAACGTTGAATATTTGAGCTAACGTTGAAAATATCCATATGACCATTCCATTGCCAAAAATTGAACACGTAAACAGGGCCAAATAGATAATGAAAAATATTGCATGATGATAGGCCGGTGGAGCTTGAAATCCACGCCAGTAAGGATGAATCATATGCAGAGACTCGACAGGAATATTCCATCCGAGATATTTTATATCATTGCCAGAGCTTTCAAAGAAGAAGTCACAATTTAATACAAATTTTTTCTCACACCTCAAATTTGATAGTTTTACTTATTAAAATAATTTGTATACGCCAAGGGTCGCGAATATAGACGGTTATTGGAATCCAGCCCGTTGTCCATTTTCCTGAATTAATGTTTGTAGCCAAACATTATTCTTTTTTTTTCAGGAAATTGACTAGGTATTTCGACTTTAAATATTCGACCCGATTGTAATGACTCGCAGTCTGGAAATTTTGTGGTGGGTTTTTATAGCCTTTTCCCAAGACGAAGTCTAAGGAGATTAAAATTCCTTTTTGCGGTGTCTTACCTTAAGCTAGATTAAGACACGTTTTGTGGAAACATTTGACTCGTCAGCAAAATGCATGTCACAATGTCAAGTCAACCATAAATAGTAGGTATATAGTTTGAAATTCCAATGATGGTTTTATTGCGATTGCCATTATGTTCTAAATGAGGTGTGCTTGAAGTGAGCAAGTTTCAGCTGTTTTTTTTCGAGTTCTAATGGCATGCATAGTACGATTTTTTTTCTTAGAAATAGCCTAGTCAAATGGTGTTTTGGCCAGGAAAAAAAAATATAGCAGTTTTTTTTCTCAATCGTGCTTTATATTTTTTCGGTGTGCTGAATCCGAAATTCTTTCTTTTTTCACAACAAAAATCACGAAAAACCTCAAAATGCACGACTTTTTTTTTAGTTTTTTGTCAAAAAGTCATACAAAATAACTTTTCGGGAAAAACAAGTATGCACAATTTAAGTAATTCAAATTGCCTACATATACCTGCAGGGTGATTCGCATAAGGTGTGACAGAGAGCTAGAGCGTGTAGTTGAGTTGAGAAAACAAAAAAAATCGTATGTGAGAGGAGTCTATTTCTCCCTGGTGGGAGGGATAATTTTCTAAAAACTCGACTTGAAATAGAAAAGAAATCATTAAAAAAAAAATGGCAACACTGAGTCAATGTTTTTAAAAATACATATTTCATAGAGAAATTAAGATAACAGTCCGCTCATGATACTGCAAAACATTTATTTCTAATTTCAATTTATAACATGTGTTCCGAAGCGTCAAATTGGTCAAATTTATGCAAAGTTAAATTTACAAAGTTTCAACGAGCTTTAACGGCTACACGGGTTAGCTTAAATAAATGATTATAAGGTGTGTAATTTGTAAGAATTCTATTCAGTTGCTGAGTTAAAAGTGAAAATTAACAAAAAATCTGGATTTTCAATAAAGTATGCAATTTTTACCTTTTTCAAAGCGCTCTATCTGCCGTTCAACCAAAAGATAAAATTTAGGGGCAAATATTAAATTCGCTCAACAAAAATTTTCAAAGAAAATGACAATGTTCAAAAAAAAAAGAAAAAAATTTAAAAATTTTGGGTCATGTTGCTTCTTATGATTGCTCAATAACGGTACCTTAAAAAAATCATTTGCGAAAATTTCTCAATATAAAAAGTTTAAAGTTCAGAATGCTTTTTGTTTCATCTCAATATGACCACTTTTCATCAAGATATAGCTCTTCAAAAAACACTAAAAAAAAGTGATTTTATTTTGTTCCCTTAATTGTTTTGACAAGTGTAAATAAAATTTCTTGAAAGTTTTAAGAAAAAAAAATTGGTATGCCATTTTTAAGAATATAATAATATACAACTAAAACCATAATTTCAAAAAAATTCATCAACCCGTTTTCAAAAAAAAATGATTTAAAAAAAAAAAACATTTTGAGCTTTTTTTTTCAAAAATCCAAAAAAATATTTTTTGAGAATACCTATATGAATGCAGTATTCTTACTCGATTGAACCTCCTAAGTAAACATTTTGATCAAAATCGGTTGAGCGGTTAACCAAAAAAATCGAAAACAAAAAAAAAACGTTTCTATCGCAGGTACTGTTACTAACGGTTTTTGGTAAATTTTATTTGCATCAAAATGTGGACCTTACCACCGCACAAAAAATTTTAAAAAATATTGTTAGAGCCGTTTTTAAGATAAATGAGATCGCCGGGACGAAACGCCAAATTTTCATGGACTAAAGGCCGTTAAAAGCTATTTTAAAAAAAATCTCATTTCTAGAGAATCACCAAAAAATCTTATGCTCCAAGTTTGAAGCAAATCGCTTCAGGGCCTTAGGCTGTAGGCTGTAGGCTGAGGTACAGACAGACATACTCTTCAAGCGAATTCGCAGCCAACTTTCTCGGTCTTTCTTGGATCTTTGCTAAACTGAGTGTTTCACGCACAGGCATTTTCCCCACATCTTTGTTTAGTTCATCTTTGCAACAGCCAGCGGAGACATAGTTTTTTTTTTGTTCTTCTTTCTTATAATTTTCTTATACAAAATTTAGAAATGGTCACTTCATAAATAAATCGTTACTGTTTTTCGTTCATTTAGTCTTTTTGTAGTGCAATAAAGTATATTTGTAAATTGTATTTATGTAATTGATGAAAATAAAACGTCTTGAAATGATCTTTTTCATTTTTGTCTTTGTTTGTTTCTTTTTCATTTTTGTCTTTGTTTGTTGTAGATAAACTCGGTTGGAGAAACTTGGAATAAAAAAACTTTTTTGTGATTCGTTTTGGATTCGTTTTGGTTTCAGTTTTCACTGAGTGTAGTGTACTCTCCCTCTCACAATACATGCGCAAATGGGTCAGTGGTGATTCTAATTTCCAAACTAATTTGAGCCGACAAACGCAGTTATGCGGATCCGTATTTGGATCCGTACTAGTTATAGAATTGCTTCCCAATCCAGATGACAATAAAACCATACCAAGCGTATTCCATATCGCTTCATAAAAATCACCTTAATATTAACTGCCCACCAAGCATAACCAAGCGTATTCCATATCGCTTCATAAGAATCACTTTTATATTCAATGCCCACCAAGCATATTTGTCAAAAACAATTCATATGAACCGACACCAAGAGTATGTCATAAAAACTAATGTAAACAAAGATCGTCAACGATCGAATTTCTTTCATCCTAATAAAATTGAACCATCATCAAAAATAATGATATGCATGTATCCACATACACATATATATATATATATATAGTAAGTAAGAAGAATTAGAAATACCAATATAAAATTGCTGCATATAAAAACGGTTTTGTTGGCAAGCAGCAACAAGTTCAATCTGAACAGTTCTACATATATGAAGATTTCCCCCCACCAGTGGTAAGTGATCCAATGCTTTAATTAATAAAGTATAAAGTAATAATCAATAAATACTAAATGTGTTTTATTTTTTACATTTAAAAAAAAACAGATCCCGGAGGATCAAATATAAAATTTACGCGGAGTACTCCATACGTTGTTGACTACGTGTGCGTATCCAAAACGGGCTCTTGCTTAAAGGGTACATATAGACAGACAGACGGAATTGCGGGACCCACTTTTTTCGTGTTCTCTATCTTCGTAATGTCAAGATTGATTGTTATCTCGAGTTAGATTTTTTGCACGAATTCATAACTTGGCATATAGTACCTATATGTACATATGTATATCGCAAGTAAAAATTAAGAACATTTTGTTCAAAATTTTACGTTATTAAATAGTATTTTGTTTTCAATATTCAAATGTTCCTTTCAATTGTATTCAAACACTTAAATCCAATTCAATTCAATTTTTAATTCAGTTTATTTTAATTTCAATTCCATTTATTTAATTCAATATATTCAAGTATATAGGTGTAGTAGAGTACAAATAAGACGTTTGTACTACTCCTAGTTTTTGAGAAAGTTGAAAACAACAATTAAGTAAGTTTTCCTAAATTCGAACTCAATCCTTTATTTTGTTTCTTCAAAGATCCTATTTCCATAGAGCACGTAGAAGAGTAAATTTTGTTATTCGGAATTTTCTCAAAAACTAGAAGACAAGGATCTGGTTTTTAGAACCAGTTTTTCAGTAGGAGATTAAAATTTAACCCGAATTAACTCACGATTTTTTTTTAATTTCCCCTCCCGCCTAAAGTAGGAGAAATGATCGATATTTTATTTTCTCGACCCAATCTACTAGCCTTTAAATTTTGACGCATCTTATGAAAAACTTGTTGGCATACTGGTTATATCGTGTTTTATTTATTTTATTATTTATGTCACACGTACATAAAAGTTCTCCATGTTTCAAAAAATCCAACCAACAATAGATAGGTAGGTACCTATTATTAATTTTTTTTTTAAATCATTTACCGCAAAGGCTGAAGGGGTTTTTGCCCCTGTTCAGAAATATCGTATATCCGGGGCTGGTGTTTTTGAGGCTTTTACAGTTATTAATAATTTGTTTCCACACAAAAATAAGACACTGTTAAACGTTTCCAAAAATGCCGCAAACTGAATGCTTACGTTCTTTTGCTTGTGACGGCAGTATTGGGCCCTATCAGAAAACTCAAGGAGAATTTTGTTATACCTCGAAAGTTTTTCTGCTATCGGGAATTCCCCTCAAAAATAAATCTAACGTAATGTTTCCCGATACCAATAAATTCCGAGGGAAACATTAGAGCATCATTCATCCTTCCCAAATGGGAGGGAAACATTTCCATGGAAATTCTTATCCGCGATAACCCCCATTATTTTATTTCATTTCCAAGTAAAATTCGATAAATAGTTTTTAAAAAAAAATTACATAAATGATTTTATTTAAAAATTGTGCGCTTAATAGCTTAGCTTTCAGTTTTATTGTTAGATTTTTTTATTCAATTTGTTGTCGAAACAATTTTTTTTTTGTTCGTTTTGTGAAAGTTGAACAAATTCTGCAAATAATAATAGACGTTTGGAAATGATAAGAAGTGGGCATATTTAACATTTTTGAAACTTCAACTTTATTCTATCCAGATTTTTGAAAAGAATTTCGCTACATTCTCATAGCCAGTTTAAAATCGAGTTACAAGCAAGCAATTAAAAAAAAAATTTATTGGCCGACTTGTCTTTAAATAAAATAAATGTAAATTAATAATCCCAGAAACACAGATTGCCATATTATTGAAATAAAAAAAAAAAAAAAACATTTCTTGAATCAATCAATTTTAATCCTTTACAGGTTATAATCATTTTCATCACCGCAAGAACTTCTCCAATTGATTTGATTTCGTCCCCACAGCTGGACTCTGGTTCTTGAGCATTTTAGCAAGTTGCAATAGAGAATTTTGCTTTTGTGTTTTTGAAATGGTTTTTTCGACTTTGGCTTTTGTTGGTTGTATTTTCAACGTATTTCCTTTTTTGGAAGATGGATTCGGTTTATTTGCTTGAGGAATCACTTTTGTCAGTTTCAGTCCAGCGGACTTGTCCTTTGATTTCTTTTTTTTCTTCTTTTTAGTTGGAATCTCAACTTCATGTTCTTTTTCGTCGATTTTTGGTTTAACTTTGGATCTGATGAGACTTTGTCGTGTTTTCTTTTTACAAAATTCACAAGTTATTTCCTTTAAAGAGAAAAATGCAATTACACTGTTGACGGCAAGAAATGCATATGAAACCTACATACCACATTGTTGCATATTTTTTTTTTCAACCACTGGGCCCGTTTTTTCTGCTTTCTACTGAGACTCTTTTGATCGTTGTTGAGTTTTTCTACCAATTTCTCAGCTTTTTTGCTATGAATTCGAAGTGGCTTCAATGTCAGGGAGAATTTACTTTCCGACCAGATGGACGAACATTTAGGACACATAACAGACGGGGCAAAGTTCTCGGCAGGAAGTCTTCCCTCATACCTGGCGATTTTTTGGCAAGTAGTTCTGGAAGACCAAAACTATCAAATAAGAGGTTCAATGCTTTGACCAAAGATACTACATCTTCAGTATATTTGGTTTTTAATGAACAAAAAAAACTTACAAATAAAACGATCTAAGTAGTTGAATTGTGTGATTTTCTTGTGGCAGAATATTTGCTTGGCTCCATAATAATTTAACTATTTTTTCACCAGTGGATTCTTTAATTTCCATCGCGGAAGAAAAGAAGTAAAGATGGTCTGTTTTTAAAATTAAATTTGGGATAAATTCTTTTTTGTATTATTATTTTATTTTGTTTACGCACGTGTGTCAGCTCAAATGTCATTCGCAGGTGATTACTGATTTAAGTGCTGAATGTCGCTTAATTTAAATCTATAAACAGAATAACTGTTCGAGCACAATAGACAAAGCGCAGACCACAAATTCGAGATTTTTGGTAGATTTACCATACAAATTTATTTCCTAATCTCGAAGATTTAAAATAAATCTTGTTAAATTTTCATAGGTCCAATAGTTTTAAAACTCAAACTGGCCTATATTTTATCACACTGAATATATTCATTGGAAAGTGGACATACATGAAATTTTCTGCCTCACTTCACCGTCATTAGAAAGAACGAAACAACATGTGCAAACTGTAAAAATTAATCTACTTTTAAGTCTTTTTGTGGGGTGGAAACACCAAATAGATTTATTTAATCTAAACTGAGATAAACCTTCGGTGGAAACATAGTATTATTATTCATGACGAATACCTTTTAACAAAAAATTCGATTTTTGTTTTTAAAATAATTGATTTTTTTCAATGCATAGAATTTCTTCAGAATAATCGATTTTTTCTTCTAAACAAATCGACATTTTGTTGAAAGGAATTTGAAATCAGTCTGTTTGGTAAGCCTAATATAAAGTTGTCCAACAAAAAAAAATCTAAATGATAAGGCTCTCCCAGACCAACGCGATTGATCGCCGCGACAAGAGAAAACAACAATAACAACACGTGGTTGTCAAACAAAACAACACATTGTTGTTGTTCTATTGTCGCGGCGATTAATCGCGTTGGTTTGGGAGAGCCTTAATTCTTATGGCAGTGATTTTTACCCAAAAAAAATTTCTGCTGAAAATTTTTTTTTATTGAACTGTGAACTAACCTCAGAAAAAGAAAATTATACTCACCACGATTCTCTTTCGCGCAAAACAATGTCAGAACAAAAGCGATTATCGAAAAAAGTTACTTAAAGGCTCTCCCAAACCAATGCGACACATTCGGCGCGACAGCGACACTTTCCGCAATCAAAATTTATTTACATGGCGATTAATGAGAGTCCCCACTCTGCCGCGACGCGATTATTCATGTCGCCAGTGAATAATCGCGTGGCGGCAGTGTGGGGACTCTCTTTAAGGCTCTCCCAAACCAACGCGATTAATCGCCGCGACAATAGAAAACAATAACAACAACGTGCGTTGTTTTGCTTGACAACCACGTGTTGTTATTGTTGTTTTCTTTTGTCGCAGCGATTAATCGCGTTGGTTTGGGAGAGCCTTTAATCACCATGTAAATACATTTTGATTGCGGAAAGTGTCGCTGTCGCGTCGAATGTGTCGCGTTGGCTTGGGAGAGCCTTAAAGCCTAGTATACAGTTCTTTTGAATAAAAAAAAACTATTGTGGTAAATAAAAAATATTTTTCCGGAAAAAAAAATATGTGTGGTGAAACAAAATTGTTTTTAGTCGAATATTACATGGTGCCTCAAGAGTCATGACTATCTGATATTTTGTCTCTTTCATACTCATTTAGGTTCATAAAGAGTCATAACTCTTGAGGCACCGTGTAAGCACAAACTATATTATTTTGCACAAAACAATGTCACTGACATTGTTTTGCCTTTCAAACTTTAATAAACGTGAAAAGTTACGGCCATATTATTCATTCAATACATCCAGATTAAAACTTAAATCTGGATGTAAATCATACAAATTCAATGTAAATTCGAGTGAATATTGCGGTATAATATCTAGGATTTATGAGATCTAAACGAAACTTGCGGTGAAAACGTAATATAGAGCCTTTAGCTACATTGAAAATTTTGAAACTCATTTTGAAATTGTTTCTCACTGGAAAACTTATAAAAATGATGCAGAAAGCTTAAATTTCGGTTTAAAAAAAAATTGTGTATATTCTTTTTCACAAAACAACTTCGCTAGTGGAAAAAAAAATATTTTTACTTTTGTAATTTTGCAAAAAGTGGCCAATGTATTTAAGGCTGAACTCTTTATTGAATTTGAGCAGTGTATATTTTGTTAACAGTACAACTAATGGCACATAATAGGTGGCAATGTTACTTATTTGAAAATTTGATCACAAAGGAAAATGGGTACGTTCAAAGCAAACAAAATCTGAAATTTCAGATTTTTTTATTGAAGGCAAAAAAACTGAAATTTCAGTCAAAAGCCACTGTGTCAAATTCCCGTATTCACTTATTGAATTTGCATATAATCGAAGTAAAAGAGAACTTTATACATTTGTAAATTGTTAATTTAGCTTTGTAGATGAAATTTTATGTAAAAAGATTAGCAACAGGTTTGTTTGTTAGCGCAGTAAATTTATTATAACTTCAATGGAAAATTGTTCCATAACAATCCGATGTACAATTATGGGAACACTTTCCAAGACAAATCATTCCTTTTATTCAAAGAGTCACAAACAATTAACAAAAAGTTCTTTTAATTAAATAAGTAAATATTACAATTTTATTATAAAAACTTATAAGTACACATCAACCACTAACCACAACGAAAATCATAAAGTTCAATTTGATATGCAGCACTTCAGATCTTGTTACACTTCCCCCACCACAAACAATTGTCATCTGAATTTTCAGATGAAATTTTCTTGTCTGAAATTTCAGAATAAACGTAACTAAAAGTCACTAAAAGTCATCTAACTTTTTAAGACAGCTGGCCAATCAGAAGCTCCAAAAATTCAGAAATCTGAAATCAAAAATACTGAACATAAAGATATGAATCCTTCGTACGTTTATCCCTCCAAAACCCATTTGTTTACATTGTTGTATTTGTAATTCAATTCTGTGTCGATGAATAGTTGTGAAATACAACAACAACATAGTAGGGGGGTGTAAAGATAAATAATGTGAATGTCAGAGTTGTGAAGATAAATACTGTGAATGTGTGAGTTTTATACCGCAATTTTTACACATACTTTCTCATTTCTTATCTGATAGAGCTTGTAGGGAAACTCAAATGACAACCGAGGATTCATATCTTTATATACAGTATTTGTGTCTGAAATTTCAGATGGGATTGAACGCGTGGAATATAAGAGATATCTCAGTCCATTAACTAACTGCATTTCAATTAAATAAGCAATTATAAGAAAATGATTGTTATTACATATTTGTTAAAAAAACAACCGGAAACTATTGCAATTTGTATTTTAAAAATAGATTTTCACCACAAACATAAATTACACCTCTCGAGCCTCGAACTAATAAATGAGTAGAATTCAGCAGAATAAGAGAAATGACTACTACATTTGGAAGAGAGCTAAATACAAATTTTCTAATTCCATTTCCAAAAAAAATCAGTCAGTCTGAAAAATTCTTTTAGAAGCAAGAGGTGCATTGGAAAATTGTCTTTGCAATTTCAACCAACAAAAAAATAATTAAAAAAATTGTATTATCGATTTCCCGAGCTAAAAAATTAATGAAAATCAATCGTGTGAGATTAATTGCTTAATATATTCTGTTAATTTTCAACCGAAAATTGTTAAATCCGAAGAGAAGGAAAAAATATTCGCAACGTGTATCAAAGTTAAAAAAAAAGAGTGTAGAAATATTTTTTTCTCGATAGAAAAAATCAAAGGAAAAAAAGAATATAAGTTAAAAAATTTTCCCGAATAACGTGTGTGGTGTGTTTCTTTTGTGCACAAAGTGAAAGTTGGGAGGACGACGACGACACGCTCAATTTCTGTGAAAAATAGAAAAAAATCCTTTTTTTTTGTCAAAGAAAAAAAGAAAATCACTTTTTATTACAGTAAGACGACAACAACAGTCGCTAATTTGTGAATTGTTCAGTAAATCTCAAATGTGTATGGCTATTGTGGTAAGTTGATTCGAAAAAAAAAATCAAGAAAATTCACCCAATATAGAATTTTTATTTTGAGTTTCCTTTTCTTTCACATAAAAGAAAAATACTCCTACTTTCTTCTATTCAATGCGGTGGTCGCCTTTCGAATTTTGGATATATTTTTTTGTCACAGTGTCTGTCCTAGTTGCACATTATTGAAAAAAAAAAGAAAGAACAAATATGATAGTGGCATGGAAAGATGTTGTTCGTTGTTGTTATTGTTAATATTTTCCGACTTTTTCCATGGACATTGTATGGTAGATTTTGAATTCATCATTCCGCCACATACACCAACACCATCAAAGTTCGACAGGCACACATACGTAAACAGGAAATAATTTTCCCCAAAATATTCAGCTGTCAGATTTTTTTTCTCTTTTTTTAAAGAGAGTTACCAAGGTGATGTTTTGATTTTTTGTAATGGAAATGGAATGGAAATTTCGCAGATTCTTTGTTTTTGATGAGCAGAGCAATCGAGGGCTATGTTATTGCGAAAGTACCTATGCCTGTTTGGTAACGTAAAATTTTCACAACAAAATGTGAGAATTTGTGGAAATTTGCAAGAAATTTCACGTTACACAATAGACCAAGTATGTACATACCTAACTAATTTGTGGAATGAAATCACTGTTAACTTATTTTTTGTATTGCAGATTTATGACTGTTATTCACCAACCCATCATTTTATTAAGGCAAGTACAGGAAAATGAGAGCTTGGAGATTTCAGCATTCTCAATCAATCATGGATTCGCTTTCTCACTTTTTGACGTAGCGAATTCTCTGAGATCTAATTATCCTGAACTTGCCTACCTAATTAAAAAACTAAAGAAGTTTACATTAAACTCACTATTACTACGATTTCACCGACCATTAAACCGAGATTAAGGTAGATTTACAACAAATCTCCTCACAAATCCCGTGATTTACCTACCATACAAAAATTTGATCAGCGGTTCAGGAATTTTAACTCACTAATTAGCAGGTTTACTGTGGTTCAACGATGGTTTAGGCATATAACCGGCTTACTTGTAGCTTGACCCACCGTTGAAGCTCAGTTAATTCGCTGAAATCGGCGAATTTAAACTGCTGAACCACGGATTTAATATTGAACCACGTTTCTACAACTGGCCTTAAATCGACTATTTTGCCGTTAATCAATAACTGGCTGAACAGAAAACCGCTAAACCGTTTTGGAAACTTGCCGTTTGCATCAAGCGATTTTGGCGAGGGGTTTCCACATAACCGAATCTAAAAGAAACGTCAACAGGACCAGTTCACTTTAACGTTCAGCAGTCGCCAAAACTATACCCATTTCCAAGCTCTAATGATATTTTTTTTAAATTAGGAAAATCAAATTTAATTACAGCAAGTCCATCTTAGAACAGCATGAAGATGACATCAGGTTGTGATTGTATCCGATTTTTGAAGTTGTCTCGCAACCATTTAAGCAAAGGGGTCTAATAAGAATTCAAAAACGCGCTCGTCGGCTCGGTTAGTATTAAAACTAGAATCACTTGCGGCTGTATTCTGAAAAAGCCCATCATGCTTAGCTATAAGCGAAACCAAAACGGTCTGCTTAAACTTTTTGTCCGATGAAAACACCACATACTTAGACTTATTATTCAATCTCAAGTGAGATAAATCTTCGGTAGAAACATAGTATGTACTTAACACTTTCTATCCTATTTGAGTGTAAGGTCATGGTGAAACTAATTTTTTTGATGGTAGCGCAAAAGTAAAAAATTTTCGTTTCACAATTATTTGACAAGCATGGAATTTCACACTTTAAGCATAGTCTGTAGACATTTAGGAAATAGATCTCGTAGATTTTGCTCCTTCAAAGTGAGTAAGTTAAGTGAGTAAGTTAATCTAACATTGTTTTCATAACAGTTTTGACGGCAAAACTGAGAAATTTTGTTGAGGAATCCTGTTCATGTAACTGAGGTTACTGAGGACCCTGAGATCTAATTTTCTTGAATTTTGAGATAGTGTAGAAGGGCTAAAAGCGACAAAAAATGTTGGGAAGGGCTGTAAAACCATGAAATTGTTTAATTACAAATGCTATTATTATTATAGTAGTAGCCCGTAGCGTAATGGTTAGTGCGTTGGGCTGTCATGTTAGAGGTTTGGGGTTCAATACCAGCCGCTTCCACGTGACAAATCCTCCAAGACTATCTTTTCTCATAGAAAAGTGCCGCTCATCTTAGTCGTTCAGATTCGGCAATAAACTGTAGGTGCCCTCCATTCCTGCAGACACACGTTGTAAGTCGCTAGGCCCTGGTTCTTCATGAGCCGTTTGTGCCAACAAATTTATTTATTTTTTATTATTATTATAAGTGATGAAAACTATTTTTGCGCTTTTGTTTAGATTCTCAAGTTCTTGACGTAGGTTGTATGGTAACGACTCAGCAAATTTTTAAAATATTTTTAAAACCATACAACGTAATTTTCAACTGGTTGATTTAGCGTTTGATTGATCAAACATAAATGGTTGTCGAACCATGTTGTCAAGCATGCTACTCCATGCGAACCCCCATTTAGTAATATGCAAAAAATCCATCAGCAAAATTCCTCATTTAAAAAAAAAAAAAAAGTTTGGAGACATTAGTCTGTTTTACTACCTACTTACATACATATGTACAGAGAAATCTTCTTCCTCCTTCGTCATAGGTTAAATTGGTTGAGTATAATCTTTAATGAATTAAAGTTCAAACTGTTGCATTAATAATGCGCACCTTATGTTAAAGTGAGCTTAATTTGAAAATTTCAGCTCTCACGGACTGTTAGCGATTGCTTTAGTAATTCTAATGTTCACAGATCATGCTAGTTTTTTTTGTTTTTTTCAAGCAAGTAAGAGAATTCGTGCCAGTGCATGATATGATAACAGGTATACCTTCTTAATCTTCTTTACAAACAAACTGTACTGCAAATACCATCAAGTGTGAATTGAACTAGCGTAAACAAGCACAAAAAGTGCCAACTAGGTAGTATATGTATATAAAAAAGTAATTTAATAAAGTAAGACCGAAAAGTTAACCAAAAAAGTATACCAGTCATGCCCAAGGCTTAAGAGAGCTTGAACACAAATTTTAATATACCTATAAGAATTTCGAATATTGAGAAACTTAAACTTAAAGATAAGTGGGGGTGGTAGTGGGTTGATTTCATTTTTTAACCTCCCCACCGCTTATAAGAAATTTTAAAGATAACCGAATTGAACAAGGATTTAAAAAAAAGGAATAGATACCTAGCAGGTAAGTAAACTCTTCAAATAAACTTCAGATTTCGCAATATTATGTTTAATGTAAGGTACCTACATAAATCAATACCTTCATTAGCTTCGCAATATAACGATTACAAATGCAATGAGTTGGTAGATATAGAATAAATTTCACAACTCGTGAAATACCTACTTCAATAAAATGTAGCTGCCCATAAAAAAAAATTCCGTCGCAAAAGCAGTGTTTGCAAAAATAAAAACGTGGTCACAAACACAACCATACTTCATTCAGTTTTTATGGCTATATGATATAATTTTAATTTTTTGTTTACGCCCCATTCAAGTCCTTTTCTATTGAATTAACTGATTCTATCAAATGCAGTGGCGTAAAAAAATTGTTCGTTGTTGTTCATTTTTTATGTTTTTACGTTTTATTGTAGAAAATTCTGCGAAAATTGATAAAACAAGAAAATTATTTTACTTGCTGTTTTAGTTCCTATGCACTTTGAAATGCAAAATCACATCAAGATAAATTGTTATGCATTTTTATGACGTCAAACTACAAATATGTACTTTACTTCCAAGAACATTCAAACCATAATAATCCAATATGACGTCATACTCGAACAGGCTCTATAAGTTACACGGGAGATATTCACCACAGCTAGCAGTGGGGTTTCGGGTGGGTTATAGAAAGGTATTAGAATCAAAGTCAGCGAAGGAAAAATGTAAATGTGAGATACATTTTCAAATGCGTCATTGATTAGAAAAAAAAATGAACAAAATCTTATGTGATACTAAGAGGACTAGAAAAAATATGGGAAGTAAAGGTGTTGAGATTCTTGTTTATTTTACTCAACAAATGCAGCATTTTCTTGATCTGATTTAAAATTAAAAAAAAATATAGTTTTGTCAGACTAATAATGTAGGTAAACGATTGTGCCAAATGGGGTTTATTGAAGAAAGATTAAGGGCTTGGCCGTAGGAGTGTTATTGATCGTTTTTTTTGTTTTTTTCGATTTTCTTTGAATATTAATAGATAGTTATTTTGAAGCTTTCTTTGAAATGTGACCAAACAAACTTTACATTATAATTTCGAATAAAACGTTGTAGGGTACCGTGACAAGCCAAATTACAAAATGCCAGAAAAATATGGATTTTAAAATGCGACCAAGTTATCTGGTAATCAAGTAAGTTGATTATGTTGTGGTATATTGCATAAGGGTGAGAGGAACTTTACGTTCAATGTTCTGTCTTGACCGCCTTGGCCTGTATTTAAAACAGGATTTATGTATCTTATAATACGTAGGCACAATTAAAGTTTTCCTGACGAGAATTTGTATTTAATATCACAAATCATTTACACTAGCTTGATCAATTTTCAGTCAGATAACATAGATTGGTTACTGATGAGAAAACTAAAAAAGGTCCGATTTAAAAAAAACATCTGGCAATGGTAAATTTGTTGTCTATTATTTTTGTATTGTAAATGAGTTGCCAATTTTATTAAATAGTAAAGATTTTGGTCATAACATTTCCCACTTCAAATATTGTTAATATCTGCTGTGTGGTACATTTCATAAGTACACATGCACAATGCACATATAAATTAGAAAAAGTTTATCATACACGCCCCTCACCGCGGCAAGTAGAGGTATCCATTGACACTTGAAAATGTATAAATAAAGAACCTAAGCTTGATAAATAAAACCAGACCTCCACGCCATTGCCGTCAATTGCAATTAAATACTCTGGCTTTGCTCAAGACAACCACCAGTCACCAGTCTAGCCTATTCAATGCGATTACAAAACTTCGTCGTTTGTAATTTGAGTCAAGGACTGTAATTGGCACCTTTGCAGTTAGGTGTACGTTCAAGTTTGTTATTTTTATTTATGTATTTGGTCAAAGCCTTAAATGATGCTGCGAAATAGATACTATAGAAACTCTTGGAATGGATAGAGGAAAATTGGCAGAGGTTGTGTCGAGTTGGCCTTTTTGGTGTTTATTGTTTTCAATGTCTTAATAGCTTTAATATATCAGTAAAAATCTGTCATATTTTCTAGGAGTTTTTTCTATTTTGGGAAATATATTCTGCGAATTGATGAAAGAAGTTTCTATTTATGGAATTGTTTACTAGAAGAATAGAATAGAATAGAATAATAGTTACTTACTTACTTTAGTTGGCGCTTACAGCCCAGGATGGACTATGTCCTCAATCAACAAGCCCCTCCAGCCAGCTCGGTCCGTAGCTAGCTGCCCCCAGTTACGCACTCCAAGTTCGTTAAGGTCGTTCTCCAGTTGTTTGCGCCACCTAAGGTGGGGTCTTCCTCTGCTGCGCAGACCGGCAAGGGTAGATTCGAAGACTCGTCGGGCTGGTGCGTTGGTGTCCATACGCTCCACGTGTTCCAGCCATCTCAGCCGCTGTATTTTCAGCTTTTTGACCAGGTCAAAGTAGCTGTAAAGCCCGTAAAGCTCGTTGTTGAATCTTCTCCTTCATAGTCCATCGATACAGACTGGGCCGAAAATCACCCAAAGAATCTTCCTTTCAAAGCACCCAAGCATATTCAGGGTCCATGTTTCTGCCAATATATAGCAGGACCGGGATGATAAAGGTCTTATATAAGGTCTCCTTGGTTCTTTGAGAGAGGGCTTTTTTACTCAAATTCCTTCTTAGCCCGAAGAAACAGCGATTGGCAAGAGTAATTCTTCGTTTGATCTCTGCACTGATGTCATTTGCGATGTTATAGTGGAGCCCAGGTAGACAAATGCGATTTGAGTTGAAGGTATGGTTACCTTGCTCGGCGGCGTAGTGAATTGGCCACCGAGATCGTGCAATTTAACGACTTTTTAAACATCTTCCTTTGGGGCTATTTTAAATGATAACTTTTTTCGACAGTCATCGAAAATTGCAATTTACGAACTACGGCGATGTTATATTTCAATTTAAGGCCATAAAATGTTTTTTTAAATTAAAAATAGGTAGATACTTCGCTTGTTTTATTATATTTAAATAACCAAGTGTACTTTTTTTTCTGTGAAATTATAGGCATAACTAGAGCGGATAAATTAATGGAAACATGGAAAAAATAAAAATAAAATAAGCGCTCTGACATCCGTGACCGTGATGGCTTGGTCTTTAAAGCGGAGGTTCAGTCTTTATCGTCACCTCGAACCTGGAAGTAAGAATTGGAAAATCTCATTTTGCTGATGGATTGTTGTTCATTCGCTCGATGTTGCCTAACCTGTTTTTCTTTTACGGCATGTTGGGAGCGACTGACCCTAGTAGTTGGACAGATCTGTTGAGTTAAAGTTATCTCTGCACACTCTGTCAGAACAATTGAAGAAATTACATGATATTGCATAAGTCTGTGTCTGTTTGGAATAGATATACTATATAATATCCACGTGACACAGCTTTGGCGAATTCTCCTGACGGTGAATGCTGTCATGTCTCACATATGGTGTTGAAGTCGATGAAAAGATGGTGAACATCGACTTCAAATTCATTGGACTATTTCAGGACTTGATTCAGTGAGGAGATTTGGTCTATACGGTCGATCTGCTGGGCAGCTTACACGCTAGTGCCAAAAGAGCTCACATTATTATGTGACGTTTAGCAGTAATATGCCTCGATAGTTGCAAGACATAAGATCGATTAATTTTGCAAAAATTGCATAATTATGGAGATGATAGTACAGCCATTGGGTATGCTTACTTCCCGGGCTTCTACTCACAGATAGTGAATGATTTGATATATGTTCATACGTGCACCCTACCAACATATTACCCCCGTATTTGAAGAGTGTCGCCATCAGACCTAGAGATCTTTTTGTTCCTAACCTTTTTAAAAGCTTAGTCGACCTCTTTACTACTCGGTGGAACAAGGAATTCGATATATCTACACTGTTTTTTTTTACGGAATTTGAAAAAATAAAGATCTTGGCCTATATGTTTATAAGTTTTAATTTTGAGAAATGATTTTTGAAGGAATTTATTTTGAGTGGGTTCTCGGTAAGTACGTCTTTGTATAGGTAAATACGAAGAAAAAGTCAAAAAACCTCTCTACCCAGAATCACAAGTAGATACAGATTGGTTGCGGTTTTTTCGCTGTGTTTTTTTTTTTCTAAATGATGCCTCTGCGACCGGTTCCATAAGTGGATTGGGTTATCAATAGTGACTAACTGATTTTATTTCACCTTAAATTGATTAATGGATGTCTTCAATATATATTTTTATTTCTGGAAATGTAAACTTTTTTTATCGTTATAAATTAATTCGTTGTAGGTATGATCTATAAGTTTATAAGATTTTTATTAGAGACCCCTATTGCACGTGTACCCGGGTTACACGTGTAATTAAATTATCCGTGTATTTGTATTTATATTTACAATTGTATTTATTATTACACGTGTATTTAAAAATACGCGTGTAATTAATTGAAGATAGCTTTTATGATTTTTTATCCAAGGATGTTTTTTTGGTGAACACGTAAAAATTTGGTCTCGGATAGAATTTAATCGACATTTTAATTCAATTCTCGCATGGCTTTAGTTTCAGTAAATCAGAAAATCGTCTAATGCTAAATTAAGGTCCCAGTTATACCTAGCTATCATTGAAACTCATCATTGAAAATTTTGATGATGTATTTTAAGACGTTTAGGATACAAAATCTATGATTATTTTCATGCCAAAGTTAAGGTTATAGCTTAATTAATATATCTGGCCGAAAAAAAAAATTATTTCGGCCAAACCGTTCTCATGAAATGTCTTTTATTTTTTCAATGATCATTGGTAAGCTAGTGCAATTATTGAAATAATTAAACTCGATTTATATGAAAGGTTGGGCTCAAATTAATAATTTTGTTGGCAATAAATATTAATATAGTCATCAGCTTTATATTGGGATCATAATAAATACTAATTTTGCTTCTTAAATGCCTCAATGATGAGTTTTAATGAAAGCTATGTAACTGGCGCCTAACTTGTTGAATTTATAAGTCCGTCGCTTATATTTTTTGCGCAAATACAAATACCTCGATTGGTTTTGGGCTCAAATTAATAATTTTGTTGGCAATAAATATTAATATATCATCAGCTTTATATTGCGATCATAATAAATACTAATTTTGCTTCTTAAATGCCTTAATGATGAGTTTTAATGAAAGCTATATAACTGGCGCCTAACTTGTTGAATTTATAAGTCCGTCGCTTATATTTTTTGCGCAAATACAAGACACCTCGATTGGTTTTAAAAAAGAATTTTAATTACACGTGTATTTTTTTTACATGTGTATTTAGAACCTACACGCCTACACGTGTATGCGTGGCACGAATACACGTGTACTCGTGACACGTATACACGTGTAGCTAAATACAAGCTTAAAATCGAGAGCTCTAATTTTTATAATTATTTTAACAAATCTTTGAAAAAGTCTATAAGATTTGGTGTCGTCTGCCTGAGTGTCTTTTTTTTTCAATAAACATAGATCGCGCTATCTAAAAAACAGTTTATAATTATATCACACACCTACCCTTCACACACTCGTATAATTAAAAATTCTCGCCTAACAAGTTCTATCCGTAAAATTCAACGGTTCCATAAAGCAAATCATATCTGTTTGATTGATTGCCAAATATGAAAAATAAATCACAAGTGGATCTAGATACGTCAATTTCAAATGGTAGATAAAGAGGTTCCGTCGCTATAATGCGGCATACGTCATCTTGACATGAAATTTTTATCGTTTTCATTTTGAATCTCACTTCCATACAGTTTTGATTTTTTTAAAATCTACATGAATGCAGAATACAGAAAAAGAGAAATAAACATAAATACCGACACAACAAAAAAAAAGCTTTTCAGTTGGCAACAGAATACACATATGTATGGAAATTATATGAATTTGTGGAGTATGGCATTTGCAAAAAAAAAAAACTAAAAATAGAGAAGAAAAGCTTTAACTTAAATAGTATTTTGACAGCTGAGACTTTTGTATTCAAAATTTATGAAGATGCAAACAAATAAATTTGTTTGTTCGAATGAGGTGTAGTTATTGAGTACGTACTTAATTACAATGAAAGAAATTATCACAAATTCATTAACTTTACTCAATGCAAGCTTTGGCATAGTGAACATTTTTGACACACAAAAACATCTGTCAACAAGCATTAGAATCAGATCTGTTGTCGAATAGGTACGATATGTTATGAAAACAAATGGTAAATAACTCTAACTACGTAACTTTCTTAAAAATGTATGCAATAATAGATATGTACGTTAGAAATTTGATAATAATTTTTGATTATACATATTTTTGGGAACACTTGAATAATTTGTTTCGTGATAGGTAGCAATCGCATGTCATGATAACAAATATATTACACCTGCATAGGTAGGTACTTTTATTAATTTGTTTCAGAAGCTATCAATAAATAGTTTAATCAGACATAATTGCACGCCCCGGTGTAGAGGTCTCATCATCTGCATTAAAATTGTGACAGTTTTGTGGGGTAATATACAGAATCGTTTGTGGGTTTAAGCAAATAAAAATTCCAAACTTTATATTTGCATTAAAAGAAGTTGGTCCTGGTTTTAAGTGTCCCAAAAAGACATATTTTGTTTATTGTCAAAGACGAGCTACAAAAATATGGAGCATGTGCAGACAAATTCAACTATGTACTTTTATGGTATTATAAGACGTCTATTTGTCGATACGTTAATTAAATATGTCATAGGTATGTACCTATATTGATTTCTACAGTTTTAGTGGCAGCGATTTTTACTCGTGCGAGCAAGCGATTTTTGCTTAAGTTTATGTCGTTGTTTCGATGACAGCGATTTTTACTCCCACGAATAAGCGATCGAAAGCGATTGATATTTTGAGTTGTCTTCAAATTGAGCGATGAAAACGATTGTAAACGATTTTGAATTTGAGACTAATATAATACACTCAATTTTTTTTTTAGTCACAAAAGCAAGGATACACTATGGAACCAGTAAAATTTTGAAAAAAAAAATTTTTTTTGAACACAATTGGTCTTATTAATTAGATGTTTGGCTCTTTAAAATATGTCTAAGTATTTTGAAACAGTCGGAAATATGCTTTTTTAATAAAAAAAATGTTGCATTTCTCTAGGTTTAGACAATAGATTACGTTGTCTAAAGCAAGATAAAAAGATAGATTACTTTAGCAAAAATTAGAAATGTTTTTTTAAAACTTGGACGGCTGTCTAAAGTTAGACAATGTTTATTAATAAGACCAAATTTGTTTCATTTTTTTCTTCAAAATTTTGAGCTTGATTTGTTTTTCAAAAACTATTCACTAAAAAAATTGGAGGCCAAACAAAACACTTATAATTAACACTAACCTATATTCCGGCACTACAAAATTTTAAAATAAAAAGCTTTTAATAAAAATAAAAGAATGGATATCTGGCTTAAGGAAAGTATAGCATGACATTGTAGGTGTTGCCGTTCTTTTTCAATAATTTTTTTTTATATTTCAATATGATTTTTTTTTGTTGAACTGTCATGCCAGAGGTCTGGAGTTCAATACCAGCCGCTTCTGCCTCTTGCGAGGAAGTGGCAAATCCTTTAAGAGTATCTCTTGTCATAGAAAAAATCCGCATATTTTTGGGGGAAAGAAGTTGGCTGGTCGAATTTTCTAATTTTCGGCTCCGTAGTGTGTTTACCTGGTTCAATACGAATTCAACAAAAAAAATTCATGAAAATCTGATGATGTCCAGAAGAGTTATGTGCGTACGAATAAAAACCAATTCAGAAAGTAAATATGTAATTCCAAGGGAATTTCACGATTTTCGACTTTTTCGGTCGAATTCTTGAGTCCGTAGCTGAATCCAACTTAAATTCCCAATGCAATTCTGATGATGTTCAACCGAGTTATGCGCCTTCGAAAAATAAAAAAATAATTTTTAATTATAAAGAAGATTTCACTGGGTAATATATTTTGAGTTGCCTAATGCTGACGTTAACATTTAAAGCAAATAACAGGTGACAAAAGTGATAAATTAAATGCAAGCATCACAAGAATTAAATCAAGTTTTCAAGCCATCAAGCCATAAAAGAGTATCTACCTTAGTGCTGTTTTTCCCCTATCTATGTATGTATATAAGCTCTCATTTAAGTAGATTACCTGCTTATTTTTTGAATGACATTTTCTTAAATCCTATATGAATCGAAAACCACAAAGTTTCAACTTAAAACACAACTGCAACGGATTTTTTCAAACCAACTGATGTAATCGAAAATAGCACTGACCCATTGACATTTACAATTTTTTCTAGTTCATTTTTATTTTCTCACCTCAATTTTGTATATGTATTGTACATATATGTACCTATACCTACTTTACTTAACCATTCAATCCCAGCAAGGCTCTATTTAAAGAGAAATAAAAAGGGTTGCATTTTGCTGAACAGCAGCAATCTATCTACTTACATGTGTCTCTTATTCTGAAAATTCTTTATTTAAACTGACCAACACTAGCAACAGGAAGATAAAATGATACACAGAGACATCTTCTTCTGCTCCATCTATGGAGTGCAAAAGTAGGTCAACATTATTTTTTTTTTTTTTTTTGCAAAAACAAAATAAAAATTATCAGATCCACTTTGCACGCCCCAGCAATATTCAATAGTGGATGTTTGTTCTTCAAAGTTTAAAATAAACATTTTAAACGAAAACGAAAAAACAAGTGAATATGTGTCTTGAAGGAAGTTGTTGGAAGTTGAACCTAGATCATCACAGTACTTCTTTAAGTTTGAGCTCACTTCTTATTTTTATTACCTATGTTTTGTTCAAAATGGAATCTTTCTAGCAATAAACTTCAAAGCATGATTACAAAAGTGACACGTTCCCAATTAGAAATCCATATTGTTGATACATGACATTTATAAAAATAATATCTGAAATAGGTAGGCAATGATATCTTTATTTTTTAATTTAAACGAATTTTTCTTGGCGAAGGTTTGACGAAAAGAAGCAACGAAAAGCTTATATAGCAGCAGTAGAAATTAACCGTGTGTCGCGCGAGGCGTGATAACCGCACGCACTGTGCATATACAGAGGTAGAAGATACTGGTGTAATTGCAGATTCGGGCTTAGAATTACCAAGGATTTCACAAATGTTGATAGATTCTAATAATTCTACACAAATAAGAAATTCCAACAGCTGTCTGTTCATTTCAGAAGAGGTATAAAGGGCTTGTTCTTTTAGTTTCGAACCACGTTTTCGTCAATGAGTTAATACGAAGATCCAATGATACACCCGAAATACTAAAATCTCGAATTAATTCACACCGTATGTATCCCCCAGTGCAGAAAAATTCCATGATGCGACCAGATCAAAGCTATGAAGAACAACAACAAGACGGTGAAAATTGAGGAGACTTCCACAGAGTTCTCTCGAGCAGCACCAAAAATACCTAGCTACTGCATCCACTCATAAGGAGTTTTTCTTTTTTAATGCCATCTGGAACACTAGAGTACTTATCTTTACTTTCAACGAAATTCCTTGGAGCCTGTCACTTACCTTCTTTGACGGCTTTTACGTTGACTTACTTTTTTTTCTTTGTCAGGAACCGCCCATGTGCGGTTTTGAACCCTTTTGTTTTTTCTTCATGTCTGCTTTCTTTCACAATAAATAATTTTCAATATATGCACTTTCTAATAACAAAAAATAAAAAGTTAATAATTTTAAGTATTTTACTATTAAGAAAACAACTTACATTTCACCCGAACGATTGCGTTTTTCCGAAAAATCACGAAAACAATACCGTAACTTCTCGACGTCTCAACCGAACTACCTCATACTGGAAGACATGATCGATCATACCAAAAGCCACATGTTTTTAATTGTAAGTGTTGACATTGCTACAACATAGTACAAAAACGGGCTTGCCCCCATGTGCGGTCTTGTCCCCATTCCCCCCTGCAGATTTTTCGATCTTCCAAATAACAACAATGTTAGATCGAATAGCTGAAATCGTGGGGCCAAGGATCAATACGACACCAAGAAAATGAATCAGCCTTGGAACTTCCTCATCTACCCAAGTGGCTATTCCTGGACAATCTAGGAAAAGCAAAGGTTGCATTCGAAAGGTTAACTAAAATCATGGATTAACAAGTCTTAGAACGAGTTTCTCAGTAATTGCAACAAGTGCCTCTTAAGTTTTCCATACAAGAAACTTAGGCTCAATTTAATATTCTGAGTGGATGGGAAACGGTAATATTGAGCCTTTATCTCCCGTATTGGGTAGACTGACTAGGAAACTGAAGTTTAGCCTAAAGACACAGCAAGCTTCGACTAAAATATTAAATCCGTACGTCTGACTAGTACAGCGCTTAAAAAGACACATCCGCTTGTTCAGAGAAGCTGCAAACTTTTGCAATAGGTGTCTGCAGTAAAAATTTTTTAATTTTCAGACCACAACGTATAGCCAAATCACTGTTCCAGTATGTTTCGAAGGAGTATATGGAGAAGATTCAACAACGAACTTTACCTGCTTTACAGCGAGACGTTGACCTGTTCAAAAAGCTGAAAAAACACGTGGAGCTCGCATAGGACTGAGCTGGACTGTACCTAAGTGCCATATAAAGCAAGTAAGAACGTATCGCCAATGATGACCAGATCGGGTCAGGGGCTCATAAAAGCTGACTTAAGTGGCTAACCAAGCATATAATGAAATGGAACCCGCTAAGACTGACAGGCAAGAGATTGGTTCGATCACAAGTTCTTCACATTGAACAGTCGAAGAAGAGCGAAATTGTGGAAGATTTGGATCTGCTGAAACTGAATGGTATTGAGATTATACTGTAAGTAAAAGCCTTACGGCCCTTAATAACCCCAAAGATTTAATAGATTCGAGGATCTTCTCAGTATATAGTTGACTATCTCAAGAAATTTTCCTGCCGATTTGATCAAGAACAGTGTGTGATAAATCTATTCCAAAGAACCTTGAAAACAATAGTTAATGGCCACTCAGATGTTTTTATTGCCTTCCTTTTTCATGTTTCTTCGTTGATATTCCTAATCAGCTCGAAAGGTGAATTAATGATGATAGGAGAAAAAACCTAATCCCTAAAAGCCACTTTTCATTATGCCAATTTATTGATTTTCCAGTAACAAGGATGATGTTCAGTTTGCCACAACACGTGCCACCATCGCAGCGCAGCCATGAATGTTTATTTTTAAAATTGGATGGCAAAACAAAAAAAACTTCTTAAATGCTATATTTTCCAAGGATATGTTTATTTTTTCGTTGCCGTTTTGAAAAATTTAAAGAGAGAGGGAAAGCTAAAATCCGGAAGGCATAGAGAATATTAGAAAACGTTGCCAGGATTTTTTCGTATATTTTTTTTTTGTTCTATGCCAACCACAATATTATGGCAATAAAACTAAACTAAAAGAATTTCTTAGAAAGACAACATAAATTAATGGAAGGTAATAAACAAGCTTAGAGTTCCTAGTTATGTACATTGTATATACCAGATAAGCGTATATTATCAATTTGTAGTTTAAGGTCGTTTCGTTACCAAGCCTCAGACAACTTCATGGAACCAAAGGACTTTTGTGTCCTTATTCGGATGATTTTATTTTAAATAATTTCTTTTTTGGTTACCATGCGGTTATTTAATTGAATTTCGAAATCGCCAGTAGAGTTTTGTGTGTGGTGGAGTATATAGATATGTATATTATGAATAATGGTGATAGTATGGGTCTTTGAAAAATTATCTAGGACAATGTGGAGACTAGGTATTTGGTTAGTTAAAGATTCAAGAACCCATAAAGCTGTCAACTGTCAAACAGTCTGTAACTTTCATAATAAACCTTTTTCCCTATAATGTTAGGAAGAAGGTTTTGTATCTTACAAAGGTTTTGATAATAATGGCCAATATATCAATATTTTTATATTTCTGATTAAAATCGCAAAAAATCTTTCTAGTACTGCATAAGCTATCAAACATATACGAAAATTCGGGCTTGGAACGTTTCTTTCCTGTGCCGACATAGTAGATACCAACAAAGCATGGAACGTGAAATGATTTTACTTTTTATTAGTATTCTGAAACTTTGAATAAAGTGCAAATTCAGGAATGACGTGAAGTTGTATTCTAATCGGTGGAGTTAGATAGAAATTATGTTCATCCTTCAATTGTGTTGGTATTACACTGAGAACTGAGGCAGAAAGTTAGGAGAGGTAACACAGTTGCGAAGAGGAAGCTGATGGAAAGATTTAGGTCCAAAATTGACATAAGGCTTGACCCCAACAAACGATGCAGCAGAAAATAAAAGTAAACTGTTCAAGAATTATCGTTATTGGAGGACTTCAAGGCCACAGTTGGCTCCAATTACTGGCTGAACAGAATGGTGACGCAGACGGAGACGGACCCGAAGCTGGAATAGCTGTCAAAATATTGAATACACGCAAATTCAATGTTGCGAACACAACGGAACGTAGACGCAAACGGAACTGCAGACGCAGACGGAAGAGTTCACCAACTTTTAACTTTTCACGTACGGCACTTTTGACGTTTCAAATTGTATGAAGAAAAAAAACATTTTTTTGGGTCGGAAAAAAATATTGTGGTTATTTGTATCGCGAAAAAAATTATTTATTAAAAGGAAAATTATTGGAAACAAAAAATGTGAATTCTGAGCTTGTACACAAGAATATTCTTTTGTTTTTCTTCAAAATACTTTCAAGGCTGTACAGCTGCATTGTGGGCATGTAAAAAAAATAACGTACGACACTTTTTGACAGCTCTTCCAGTTCCGTCTGCGGCTTCAGTTCCGTTATTCTATTCTGTTCAGCCAGTTACTCGACGCGACGCACACGACGTAGGCTTCGAGCTCGTTTTGAATGGACTATTTTTGTCCATATACCAAGTTGATTTTTACAAACTTTATCAGTTTGAAGTAAGCAGAATCTTGTTCCGGTGTACTTAAAAAAACAGTGTGTAGAGATCTACTTACATGCATTTACTCATTTGATGCTCTCAATTTACAGCATTTTCTTCAAGCCCCCATGAAAGAGAAAAGAAAACAATCATTGTACCCGTTCTGTTAACATAGAGTGAACCGGTTTTGTTTCTGTTTGTGAGTACACTTGGTCAAATATGTTTTGTGAATTGAATAGATCAAATGAATACATTCATTCAGACCTCTAGTAGTTATCATCCACCTTTGCCTCGCTACACTTCATGTTCGAATGGCTGCTGTCAACTGACGTTAAGAGGAGTGCCACCTTAATACCTTATTTTATCCACGAAAAACTGGCAAAAGTACGTAATTCCATTGAAGCTATTTATGGGGGAACAAACGACTTAGGCCCATTTGCTGAAACGAAACTTAAGTATTTAAGTTCAACATAAGAGCTTATGTGACAGTTTACGCTGAGGAAAAAGTAGAACATAAGCGTTTAAGTTGAACATAAATATTTAAGTTGCTTTTCAGCAAATGGCCCTTAAGGCGCCAGTTATAGCTATCATTGAAATTCATCATTGAAAATTTTTAATTTAAGATTTAGGACACTTAAACTAAATCTTAAATTAAATATTTTCAATGATGAATTTCAATAATAGCTATAACTGATGGCTCCTAACGAAAGATTTTATAAAAGTTGAGTTCGAAAATTTACTAAGATAATAAGAAATTCTTCGTAAAACTTTTGATGTAGGTATAACGTTTTGGCATTAACTTAAAATGGGTTATAAATCGTGTGGGTAACAGAATATTCGACGCAAATGTAAAAATAAATATTTACTCTTGAATTCAAAATTTTACGTAAATTTAAAAAGCTTGTTTAATGATACGTCATATCATATACACTAGACTGATTTAAAAAAATTAAAATGTCTCCGATTTTTAATGCCACAAGCTTTAATTAGTTGAGGACATTTTTAAAGAAAATTTATTCTTCTTTAAGAAAATGTCACAATTGTTTCTGTACGATAACCGGTTCTAAAGTTATAAAAAAAGAAGCAAACAAACGAAAACTTCCCATACAATTTGTATGGAGAAAATAAATTAGCGATGAGCGACCTCTAAATATTAATCTAAACAGCTGAAATTTTACCAGGCTTATTATTTGACTAAACTCCAACTAAAAAGCTAGTGGCATTTAAAATCGGAGACATTTTAATTTTTTTGAATCAGTCTAATATACATACACATCGGTCTTACGTAAGAAAGTGACTATCCATGCCAATTTATTACTGTTTTTTTTTATATAAAAGTAGTACTGGGGTTGCGGCCCAGCCGGTGAGTATATTTCGGGCACCCATAGACCACTTTGAATGCCGAAAAATTATTCATATGTTATAAATAGTCTCGTCTTCTACATAACGCTGGGTAGCAATCTTTCTGATTACCAGTGGTTCTGTTATGTTTTACTGCCTAAACAGAATAGAATGCTGGAAGTGGAGCAGCAGACGGAACTGGAAGAGCTGTCAAAAAGTGACGTACGTTATTTTTTGTACGTGCCCACAATGCAGCTGTACAGCTTTGAAAGTATTTTGAAGAAAAACGAAACAATATTCTTGTGTACAATCTCAGAATTAACATTTTTTGTTTCCAATATTTTTCCTTTTAATTAATAATTATTTTCGCAACACAAATAACCACAATATTTTTTTCCGACACAAAAAGTTGTTCTTTTTTCTTCATACAATTTGAAGCAAGTGCGGCACGTGAAAAGTTAAAAGTTGGCGAACTCTTCCGTCTGCGGCTACGTTCTGTTGTGTTCGCAACTTTGAATTTGTGTGTATTTAATATTTTGACAGCTATTCCAGCTGCGGCTACAGTTGCAGTCTCCATTGTGTTCAGGCAGTCACTTGAAAATGGCACCTGTCATGCCTGGAGTGAATGCAATACGTTTTGAAGTTTGAAGTTTATTTTGGGAGCAATATAAGAACCTAGTAAATAAAGTTTAAATTTAAATTATTTACTTTAAAATAGACATAGCCAGGAAAGCTCTTAAGTTTATGCTCTACATTCTACAACAAAGTTATTTTATCGAAAATTAAAAGTAAAACAATAATAATTCCGCATCCATATTTTAATCTATTTAAATACCGAATCCAAGTGATCAGCTTCATCTCAATGCATATTTTATTGTTTATCAATTACGTTGAATCGACTAACATTTTTACTAGCCCACACAAGTATTTTGTTGTTCAATCGGTTTCTTTCCTTTTTCCCCGTGAGCAATGAACTTGTATAAGTGGCACTCAATACTCCCATATTGGTCACTTCAATTCTACTTAAATAAGCAATTAAATTAGCAATTAAAACAACAAACTCATTGAATTTAAATATTTGTTTTTTATAAGTTTGTCCCAGGTTCGTATGTATGTACAGGCATATGTATGTCTGCATTTTTTTAAAAAAATGTTTGTGTTGGGACGGTTCTTCAACTTTTAAGAAGTCAATCGAATAAAACGTCCATTAATTTTACCCTTAGAAGACAGAATAAACAGCCAATGGTCACCCCAAATGGCGCTGAGTTCAGAAGACTCCCAAACGCATTTAGTATGAAATGTCTCGTCAGTTTTTTTTTTTGAATGTATGCTTCATTCAACAGATATTATTTTGCTTCATTACAATTAGTTTCTTTGAAATTGATAATATAAGAACTAACTTAATTGGTATTCTAATCACTTCAGATTTTGAAGAAAAACATTCATCGTACATATGTACATATGTATATGTATATCGCATTCCCCCGAACATAATAAGTTGCGTCATTGAGTAATATTAGTCATCCAAAAGATAGCAGGCATTCTTTTCTCTTTGCAATCCATCTTTTCTTATCTAATCTAAAAGACTAAAAGATTTCGTTGTGTGAGACACGGTATAGTTGTCATTCCATCACGTATACGAGAGCTCATAAAATCTTATTCTCATATACTTTCCATCAATCGTTGACGTGCATCTCACAATCAATTAATTTTTGTTTCTCTTATTTTTTTTAAATAAAATTTTAATTCAATAGAGGTGTTGTTTAATATAAATAAAAAAAATAAACAATATATATGTATATTTTGTTAGATTTAAATTTTGTGTGGTTCTTAATTTTACGAGTATATTTCGCAACAGTTTTACAATATTTATGTACTTCTAAGGCTATTTACGATCAAAAGACGTGTAATAAAATATCGAAAGTATATGTGATAATCCTCGCAAAGAGGGCAAGATAAAGCCTTTAGAAAGAATTCGCCATTTTTTGTATTTTTTTTTTTTTGCGGACATATTAATATTATATGTAACTAAATTAATATGAATTCAATAAACAAGTACGTATACTATAGGTACTCATATTTCTTAAGTCTAGACAGAAAGTTTGTTTTTCATATAAGCGGCTATGATAATTTCATTTAATCACTTCATACGTATAACATATTACGACGTACGTACTTATAAACTTTTGAAAATTATGGATTAATAATCGACAGTAGTGTTAAAAAGTTTGGTATATTTTTTATTGAATTTATTTAAATTTGTATGTTTTATTTTAATTTCGTTTTACAATTCTTATTTTCTTATTTAATTCTTATTAAATGATGTTAAGAAGTAGCAGAAGAACCAAAAAAGAAAAACAAATTAACAAATGGGGCAACATTTTTGTCGATTTTTTTTTTAAAGTGTTACAAACTAAGCAAACACCATATAGACCGAGAGCCAACGACACAAAGAATCAAGTTATTTTTTTAATGTTGTAGGGCATATCAATAGAAGCCTTTGGGTTGTTGTACAAGAATCAGCTTGAATTTTACTTAAAAAAAATCTATTTGTTAACATTAAAATAAGTCTGTCACGGGGTTCGTCAAAAGATTTTGGTCTGTGTTTTTGCATTGACACTTGTGGGACAGGCCGTAGCCAGGATTTTGTTTCGGAGGGGGCTTGGTTCATAGAAATGTTTGTATTATAAAAGTCTCCTTATAAAAAAATTTAAAACTTATTACTTTTTAAATTTCTATTATTTATTTTTAATTAATGTACCTAAATATGTATGTAACAACTTATTACCTCTTTACATATTTATATTTTTTTACAGAAGAAGTAGACGCCTTAATTTCTTGAATCCACCGAGCCAGATCTACAGCAAATGATGGCCTGTCATTTTACCTAGCCTTGAAGACTTTAATATTTATTATTTACCCTTAGATAAATGGAACCTAAGATACCTAAGCTTCTTAGGCCCATTTGCTGAAACGAAATTTAAGTATTTAAGGTTAACATAAGAGCTTATGTGACAGTTTACGCTAAGGAAAAAGTAGAACATAAGCGTTTAAGTTGAACATAAATATTTAAGTTTCGTTCCTGCAAATGACCCTAAAGCGAAAAACCGAAAAAAATCAATGAAAAAAGTTTCCAAAATAAAGGCTGATAAGGTTCGTTTCAAATGCTAATATCTTGGGTTCTGTTAATCTGAATATTAAAGTCTTTAGGCTTAGGGAAAATTACTGAGTATCTTTTCCTAATAAAAAAAAAAGCCTCAGTAGATTACCTTTCTGATTTTTAACGAGTTGTTTGTTTTTAAGAAATTAAAATCAAAATAAGTTCTTGTCAAGTTGCGATGCGGATTAAAAAAACATTTCTAAAAACATCTTCGGAATATTGTCTTATGTTATTTAGAGAAATAAGGATTTCCTCATATTAAAATGATTTCGGGAGGGGCTTCAGTCCCTCAAGCTCCCCCCCCCCCCCCTCTGGCTACGTGCCTGTTGTGGGTCGCTATCTGACTATCGCTATCTAACTATAATGGCATTATTTCATCATATTTTCGTTAAAGATTCTTGAGAACATATGAAATAATAAAGTAATTAAAAATTTATAGTCGCAAATAAAAATGATTCATGTAACCGTTTGGCGCCAAAACACAAAAGTGACAAAAAGTGGTTTAGTGCGTTTGCTAACATTTTGGGAAGTTTATACCCCTTTCTGACAAAAATTTCCCCTTCTGTAAAAATTTGACAGATTTTAGTGGAAAAAGATACCAAACAAATCTATTGGGTTGTATGTATGCAAAAAGAAAGACCACAAGCTCAATCTCATGAGATAGAAACTTGTGACAGAGGCAAAGGTTATGAGATAAGGCTAATATCGAGCAGATTTGATAGTTTTGTGTCATTTAAGATATTCCTGTTGCACAAACGAAATCAAAATTTCTGTAAAATGAGATTAAGCTGGATTTCGCTACACAATACAATTAAAACATAATTTTACTATCTTCAAGCAAGTCTGTCGGTATTTCAGTTGTTCACCCAAAATAAATTATTGTTCCTAGTCTGCGGGCTGTAGGATCTTACCACCCCATATGTGGAATTTTCGTAAAAAAAAGTATGCACTTTTAGATTGCATACTTTTTTTTGAACAAAACTTTTAAAATTCATTAAAAAAAATCTGAGGCTGACCAATTTCTGAAACTAGCTGATCTTTTATGAGTACTTTTACAATTTGTCATAATTGAGGTGACAAAAATTCTGATGACCTTGAACTTTGACCCTGGATTAAAAATTTTCTAAGCCTGACCAATTTCTGAAAATAGCCGACCTTTTATGACCAATTACTGACCTTTAAGATGACATCGATATATGAGGTGCTAGGATCCACAGCCTAATGTGCGATCTTCTCTTTCTTTTCTATAACATAAATTTTCCTTTTTTATTAAAAACTATTGGTGAAGACCTTCCACTTGAAAACTGTCTTGAACAAGATTGAAATGTTTAAAATTAGAACTGTTTCCCTGTACCCTGCTTAGATTGCAGTTTAAAGTTTGAAAAATCATTTTAACAATATCAGTGTCAACATTTTAATATTTTTATGAATTGAACTAAAATCCAAACAACTCCACTGTACTATTTATTTTGCATTTTTTTTAATAATAAAACCATTCTTGCGTATAGCGTATACACATTCAACTTTCAACATTGCTATGTATATCTACTTAAAAATAAATTCAAGTTAATGTACAATTTTATGGTGTTATATTACACAGCTAATATAAGTTAACAGAATACATACAATGAAAACAACGCCTGGTGCTTTGAGTTGTCGAGTTATAACAAACTTATACCGTCATTACCTTTATATTCTGACAGTTACAAGGTTTCATTGCGTCGGTCGCAAGACTTTATCGCCAAAACGTGATAACACTCACACAAGCATCGTTTCGTTAAGCTTATTTTTACCTACCTACGATTCCAAAATTAGTCATGTTATTATTTTTAAAAATGCGTTTATCTTTTTCGCATTTACAAATTATTTTTTTTTTTCTAAAAAAAGTTTCCATATTTTTTTCAGCTTGTTAAATAAAAGCATCTATAATGTCTTATCTTATTTTTTCTTTCAGCTGGCATTTCTAGTTTTTAGTGTATTTAAAACCTGTTGTTAGTTAGTTATAGTTAATATAAAAGTACGTGTAGCTTAGTAAAAACATTTTTTTAAAACAAACCTTATTGGTTTTTGCGGATGAAAAACTTTTCTTTTAATTTAAATTCGATTATTTACAACAAGAACTTTGAACTTGGTTTATACAAGGTCAATGCTAAACTAAAATAACCATAACCCATTTACATAATGAACGAACAATAAAATTTAAACATTCAACAGAAAAAGCTCTACGAGCGTGAGAGACATTATTAATATTATATTTTGTATTTTGTGTATATGTATGTACATATTAACGAGGTTGGGGGGGATGAATTGAGGAATATAAGTGCTTTGATAATATTCTTTACTCGTGGATAATTTGTAACCTAACTCTGTATAATTTATTAATAATGTAATTTAATCAGTAATTTGATAGTGCGGATTAAATAGATCCGATTGAGTCATGCGAAGATCAACAATTAAACAGTAGAGCAAAAAAATTTTGTTGATGTGCGCAATGTTTTTAATAAGCCCTTAACTACAAAATAGCCGTTTTAGTAGTTTTTTTTTTTTTTTTTTTTTTTTTTTTTTTTTTTTTTTTTTTTTTTTTTTTTTTTTTTAACAAGTAAGTTTAAGTTTATTGATAAGTACGGAAGTACAAGTAAGACAAATTAGTCTTTTATAGTACAATGTCAAATAAATATAAATTAAACATTACAGCAATTTAGCTAGAGCTAAAGTTACAATTTATGATGCAAAATTAGTAAATTCCTTAGGGTAACTTGCACGAAAGATTTCTGAAAGCACTAACGTCTGATTTATAAATAATTGAGAGCTACATTTAACTTATTTGAATTAAAGACCTTTGTAGCAAAACATTTTTTCTATATTTACGTATAAAAAATTACCCTCGCCTCGTTCTCTGAATAAATATTTAAACTCTGTGCTTGTTTCGATGTGTTTTGTATTTTTTGTGTTGTTGGTACTGTCTCATCCGTCTTTTAAGTATTTAACAATCGTGTAATTGAATAACAAGAAGCGTTTATTTCTTTATGTAAACTTGAATATAGTTATCCTCAGTTTTATGTATTTATCCGTTTGTTTCGTGCAAGTGGCCCCAAAAATTGTACGTACTACGCTAAGACGGGCAGTTTCCGTAAATATATCGAACCCTTTCCGCCAAATTATCGTGGGCGACAAACAAATAAAAGTATTGTAAGCGACATTTTGTCAATTATAGGCCAAATTTAAGCTTTGAACATTATTAACAATACTGTTACTGACAGAAAACAAAAGGTCCAATTGCTTTTAATGCACCAGTAAAACATGATATTATTAACTTTATGTGACAATATGAAAATGCAGTTTACGATAATGTCAATACAAGAAAAAACAGTATGAGGGGGGGGGGGGGGGGGGGGGGAGAGTTCCAATACATTGCTGTGAGCCAAGCGTGATAATTTTGAATACAATACAAGGCCTCTTATTTAATTCTTTTTATACTTATATTTCTTGAAATAAAATTTTAATCTTTTTTGACTGAAGTTTTAATAATTTTTTTTTTCTTTTTCAGGTAAGTCAACATAAAAAATTACTAAGGAACCCTTATGGAAACAATTTTCGTTATGAGAACAAGTAATGATATTCAAATAAATAATACAATCGAAAATTTTCTTTTTAACATCTTCAAGCTTCGATAGATTTGATTTTATTTTAGGGAACATTTTGTATTTTTAGACAAAAAAAACTCTTTGGTAAATACAAAGTTAAATGGCTTTGAAAAAGTATTTGCCTTTCATATTATTTTTATCTAAAATACACAGTTATTTAAAATTTCTCAAAGGATTTACCAACTGCCCCAAAGAACCGCCGAATCAAACGAATGATGCCAATTTTTAAATAGATCGCAACTACCAAGCCACAAACATCTGCATTTTTATTACAAAAACTGGTGCTGCATAGTCAAGCATTATTTATTTTCCTAATATTATAGACTACATTATTTCAAATAATTATTTCTATAGCTGACGTAATTTTTAACCGAAAACTCAGTTTATGGATGGGGCCGGTCTAATGCATCAATTAGGGAGAAAAACTTTATGAAATTCTTCCATCTTGATTTATTATAGAAGATAAGGACACAAATTATTCTGCAAATTAAAATTTAAATAGAATCATTTTTAAGTGGGAAAATTAATTAGCTCCGCTTGCATTTCATAGCTCAGTCATTAAGAACCCTACAGCCTTGGCCAAAATTATTGAACACTGCAATTTTCGGTTAAATTATGAAAGAACACTTATTACAAAAATTCGGTCAAATTTTTACTGAAACAAGAATATTCCTGGCTTATCGTGTGTTGGAAAAAAAACTATAGTTAAATTTAAAACTTTCCACGCTTCTTCAGCTTCGTAAATTTTCATAAAAAATTGTGACTGTTCATTTCATAGATTTGATACACGTCATGCCTTACTCTCCATATTGCTTCTCCTTAAGTAAAAATAAAAATGTATAGAAATGAAAAATGAATAAATTTTACAAAATGCTAGATGTTATAGTTTCAGTTTTGAAATTGCAATAAATGGGAAAAGGTCCAAGAGACACGTTTTAAACATTTTATTAATTTTAAATGAATTAATAAAAAAAATAGAAAACATAATCTGAAAATTCGTAAATTTTTATATATTTATTAGCTATGAGTTTTGGACACATGTCAATTCTTTTTTTTTTCGACGTTTCCAAAAATAAAGTTGTGGAACGTTTTGTTGCAGCTTTCATGTCAACTTTTTCTTTAAATATTGGTCAAATATTAGAATAAAAAAAAAATAAAATAAAAAATGTGCCACATATTTCAGCAAGACTGTATAGGTTAAAAAAAAAATATAATTAAATGTTGCTAATATTTTTATATTCATATTCCTCATTTTTAAAGCAAAACATGCGCCACCCTATCCTCCTGCTTTGAGCACGTGCGACCTTCATCTATTGATTTGTTGTTTGTATTTTTGTTTGTAATTTGTTAAAGCTCAAATAAGGTTGTGGTTGTTAGACGGGGGGTGTAAAATAAATATTCGTTGCATGCAATTAATATTATTTTCTATTTTCCCCCATAAATTAATATATAAAAAAGGGAAGTTAGAGATATATTTTCATTATAATAGGTTATACATAGGTATTCTGCGATACTTTTGTTTGGTGTATGCGGTTATATTGCTAAAATGCAAAACCACTGCCATATTCGAGTGCCAAGTAGAAGCATTGTCAGAAAGATTCATAATTATAAACACACCCTGCACAAGTGCACAACCTTAAACTTTTATAATTTTATACATAAGTTGTTTTTTTTTTTTTTTCTAAGATATGTCAATAAAGATAGTGGTTTTTATACATAAGAAATATTTTCATTTTTTTTTATTAATTGAATGCATTTTTGATTTCCTGATTTATATAATTTAGCACGTGGGCGACAGACTGTGCACCATCAACGAGAAAAAACTAGACAAATATTAAATTCCTTCCGTATTTGTAAGGCTTTTTGGTTTTCAGCCATCTGAGCTTATTTTCTGAGAGAAAACAGGGTGTTTCTATTGCTATGGGCGTGACACTGATTTTCGATTATTTTATAAATAATTCACGCAATATTCTTAATAAACAAAATAAACCTAATCTTTAAAAAAAAAAGTATGATTTCTTTAAAATAAATCTCTACTGAGAAGAAAATATACGTTATTGAGCGTTATGGTTTTAGTTGCGTTATTAAGTTGATTTGACATTAGTAAATTAGTTTAGAAATTACTGTACAAAAATTTCTACGGATGTGAAAAATTATTGTTAGGTCTGAGGTCGACTTGGTATGATTTGTACGCATGAGCAGAATGTGATATAAAAAAAAAAAACTTTTTATGGGAAACTTTTGCAATCTTAAGTGTGAAGAAAGTGAATTTTTCGTACACAAAATTTATGTATTTTTTTACTCCCCAATGGTAATGTGTTCACCTTTGAACAATGGGCAGGAAACAAAACCTTAATTGTTACGGGTGTGACATAAACATTAAATTAAAGGATTTGGATCGAATTGCATGTGAGACATCAACAAATTTCTATTGGAATAGACCTTAGACCTAAGAAATCCCTACCAGAAACGGGGTCAAATCGTAAGTTATCGGTGGCGTAGCTTCTGTGCGAGATAACCTAACCACGTCTTCAAATAGCGTGTAAGATGTCCGTTCTGACGTCATATCCATGTGCATCAACTTAGCAGGTCACTTTTTCCGTTGCATGTTAAAAATTATATAGTAATTAGTTGCTAATTAGTTACGCAAAAAAAAATTAATTGCTCTGTTGGTTTGTGTAAAAATGGGTGTCCTGCTAAGTTGACGTCAACTTAGCAAGTCAACTCTTTCAAAAACGTAGATAAACGGCCCGAGAGTGGATATATATTGAAAACTACTTAATTGCTAATTAGTTACGCAAAATAAAATTGAATCACTTTTTTCGTTTTCAAATAAACAGGGATGACGTCATCATATAAGGACACCCATTTCCTCGCAAACCAAAACAGCAATTAATTTTTTTTTGCGTAACTAATTAGCAATTAAGTAGCAACTAATTACTATATAGTTTTAAATCTGCAACGAAAAAAGTGACCTGCTAAGTTGATGTAGGTGTCATATCCCCTCATGCCGTTCTACAATCCGCGCGTTATGAAAGTAAGACTACCGAAAAAAATACCCTTGCTAGCTCTTGTGGCACCTATCGAACATTAGATTACATGTCTAATGCCTTGTTTAAAACCAATGTGCCTCGGTACCCCTTTTCAATCCCCTCCAACCTACCTAATTGCTCGTGCTGTGTATATCATTTTAAAGGTAGTCACAACCCCTTTAGTGCGCGCTAAATATAAAAAAAAATTAGAATAAAACGGTTTAGTTCCATATTATTTTAAGGCATAACTCTAATTCACGATTCGAAAGAACTATACAGCTTCTAAAACTTTCCAACTTGATTATGTCAAAACAAGAGGAAGGCTATTTAAAATGGCGCTCAAAAGAATTTAAGTGCTGGAAACTGAGCTTAAATTTACGCCAAACGCGTAGTCCATTGTTAAAAAAAAACAATCAGGCTATAATGTGGCGCGCAATCTTGCTTTATCGATCGGTATTTGTATGAGGCCTGTCGTGCAAAAGGTGACTGAGCTGTGGAGCGAGGACGCTACATGTATTCATGACGATGAATTTTTCACGCATTACCTCGCATCCTCGCAACCGTCCGAGAAAGACATATTATCCATGTTAAATGTCGAAACCAAGTAGGTACCTTTTATTCGTGGACGCTATTGTGCCCATTTCTTTTGGTTCTCTTGTTTTTCATGACGTGCGTCGGAATGGACGAGCGAAAAAAGACGCTCGTGTGTCATTTTACTTTCATTTTTTTTAGTATCAGTAGTTTTTCCTTTTAATTCAAAACAAACATGGTTAAATATTGTCTTGAAGTTGCATTTGCATACAAGTTTTGATCTTGGTAGGTAGTAAATATTTGCAATAATTCTTAAATTCAATTTTATTTATTTCAATAAAACGCGTTTTCCAAAGAACGAAAACCATAATCTAAAAATAAACTTCGGAAAATAGCAACCTACGTCAATAAAAGTGTATCCTTTCAATCTTTTTACCCATTTATTCATTAAATCCTTTCAATTGACATGGCAGGCAAATAGTTAAAAAACAAACGTGGGTGAATTGCTTTAGATTTTTGGTTTAATTTTAGAAGTAATGACGCATCAATATATTGAATCGAATATTGTCGAACTATAGGTACAATTGATGGGTTTTGTTTAACTTTTGGTTTTGTTAGCGGTACAATATAAAAAAAAATGAAACTAAGCTAAATGGCATAAACTAAGGCAACTTTATATCTCGTATAACAACAACAGCATTTAATTCTTCTTTTGTTTCAATTCTTGTCGTATAGTATCTTCCATCTGTTGTCTGAATCTATATTGCTATAGTGTGACATTGCGAACCTCTTGTCATATCTGATTAAATTCATATTTTTCATTCCAGTAGTTACCTAATTTACTTTCCGATACCTAATTAACTTTCTGAAGATTTTAACCTCTACGCCTGTTCACTGCATTAAATTCTGACCTCGAATTTTATTTATTGGGTCAGGTTTTCTGTTATGGCATCTGAAACTACTACTAAAGATTAATTTTGAATCTGTATACCTCCAACTTTTGTTGCAAAAATCGAAACAATACATTTTGTATCTCTTATCAAATTTTTTCGAACACTTCATACATACATAATATTTCCAGTAGATTAGGTATCATTTTATAATTGTTGTTTTAATGCTGTTCTAGATAGAAGCTTTGCCATTAAATAACTAAATTATCTAATATTAGTTTCATTAAGATGTTCCTCCATTTTTCTTCCATTTAAAAAAAAAATAGAGTGTAAATATATCTTATGATTATTAAATTATTAGCAAATTGTGGTAAGAAAAGTGTGAAGCATCCGGAAAAGTTCCTTTATAATCCCTTTATATAAGAAAGGTAAAAAAGACGAAATTAAAAATTACACGCCTAATTTTAGATTGAGTGTGATCTCTAAATTCTTTGAGTCTATTATTTGTGACTCAAAGAATTTAGATTAAGTGTGATCTTTAAATTCTTTGAGTCTATTATTTGTGAGTAGTAGCCGTGGCGTGATGGTTAGTGCGATGGACTGTCATGCCGGAGGTCTAAGGTTCGATCCCCAGCCTCGCCACCTATTTATTTAAAAGAAAAAACGGCTACTGCCTCTTGCGAGGAATTGACAAATCCTCCAAGAGTATCTCCTGTCATAGAAAAGTGCCGCTCGTTAGCCGTTCGGATTCGGCAATAAACTGTAGGTCCCCTCCATTCCTGCAGACACGCACACAGGAATGGTTGAGAGTTGTAAGTCACTAGGCCCTAGTTCTTCATGAGCTGTTGTGCCATCAAATTTATTTTATTTATCTATTATTTGTGAATCGCAATGTTTTTATGTTAAATCTATTATCGTTCCAAATCAGCACGGTTTTACAAAAGGCCGCTCTACTGTAATTTTTTTAATGGAACTGGCAGAAAACTGTTTTGATTCATTTAAAATAAAAAAAACTATTAGACTGTATTTTTCATGACTTCAGCAAGGCGTTTGACAAGCTCTCACATCGAGTATTGCATTTTAAATTAAGAAAGCTGGAATTTAGTGAACATTTTGTAAAGTGGCTTTAATGTTATTTATTTGATAGATCTTATTCGGTACATTTCATTGGTTATGAATCAAACAAGTTCAAAGTTAATTCTGGAATTCCACAAGGTAGTCATTCAGGCTCTATCCTTTTCATTTTATTTATAAACAATTTCCCGTCAGTGTTGAAGCACTCTAGGTTAGGTTAGGTTAGTGGGCTGACAGTTGATCTTGTTACCATCACACTTTGATCAATGCAGATCCATTGTGATACCCTATCAGATCAGAAGAAACCTATACTAAAAACAGGACGTGACATATCCCCTTAGAGGGATAGATTTCGGCAAGCAGTTGCTTGAAGTTATCGGGGGTTACAGGAAATTTTCTTTTTTCTTGTAAATGTCGTCAGTGCGTAGACACCGGGTTAAGGAAGGTTTCGTCACCGTTGTCCTTTAAGGGCGTGATCTTCTCCTTTACCCCCACTGGGTGGATCATTCCCCCCACCAGGCCCGGAGTAGCGTTTGGCTCCCCAAATGGTGTATGTATCTGCTTGTTACGTCAGTCTGGAATAATCGAGAGGGCCGTCCCTACAACAAGAGTATTATATCAATCTTGTGAAGGGGCGGCCATTGCAATTTCAATGACGCTCGCATTCACCGCAGGAGCGGAAAGAACCGGTGTAGGGCTCGCTGCCCAAACTCATTTATCGCCTCCCCTACAGGAATTACGTGCGTCTTGCAGAGGTCATATGTTTGTTCTATAGTTGTGGGTCGATTTGTTGAATTGTATTTCGGGACATTCGATTCGCTATTCATTATGAGGATCTAAATTATTTAATTATTTCAATGATAAATATGTTTGATCATAGAATAAATTTATCAAGTAAATTCAAGTCAATATTTTTTGCCAATTATACATAATCTGTACTTAAATTTTTTGTAAAGCTAGTACTTAGCTGAGTTAAATAAATAAATAAACGCTAATTAATCAAGTACTATAAAAGCCCCCGCAGTGGCGATTCCTTCTAATATCCTTTCTTGATTCGTATGAAAAAACGATATGATTCAAAGCAATATTAAATTATTGATGATAGTCAGTGAGATCGTGTTGTAATAAATAATAATAAATCCGTATTTTATCCTTATACAGGGTGATTCGCATACGGTGTGTTAAAAAGCTAGAACATGTAGGTTAAGTCGGGACAAGAAACAAATCGGTTGGAGAGGGTCTATTTCCACCCGTTAAGGCGGAGGCAACTTCCTAAAAAATTATTAAAAAAACAAAGGCAACACTAACAATTTCATGTTATACTTTTTTTTAAGGCCAGAAGTCCGGTCTTTTATTTTGTTTTAAATTAAAATTATAAGAGAATAGTTTTTAAAAAATTTGAACAAGTATTTCAAAATTGTTTTCAAACTAATTTTTTTCAAAATTTTAAGTAACTAAGTAGTATTTTTGTTTTTAATATTCGATGCTGTTATCAATTTTTAGTCAAAAACTAAAATGGCGTTTAGTTTTTGAGAAAATTGAAAATACATCATTTCCCAAAATACTACATTGTAACAATAATTTCCATACTATAAGTTTAAATTTCTATCGAATAATTCTGCGACACATTAACTAGCAACATTTTTAATTGATTTTCATGTCAACAGCGGAATATATGTATCTATTTATTTTAATTTTTCGATTAAAGTCTTGTCATCTTGGCAGGATTTATTTATTAAAATAAAAATAGACAATTTTTTGTCCTCTTTGTACAAACACATTTGAGTAGAATTTAATTTTAATTTTATTTTATTTTTATTTTATTTTTTATTTCGTACACAACTTGTGATTCCATGAAAAATAAATTTCCTTTGAAGTGACGTGTGTGTTTGCTTTTATCGGATTTTAAAACCGAAAAACAAATATGTACGTTTGGATTTTGTTGGCAGTTGAAATAATTTATGGCTGTGTAACTAGAAATTTCACAGCCCTCTAATTAATTTCATGGTCAATACTTACAGTACAGAGTCCATTATATTTTAAAAATTTAATGATTAATCTATGATTAAATTTTTCTATAGGGTATCTAGTAGGTATAATTGGTTTCGTTCGTGTTGGAAAATTCGAAGTCTTAATCAAAAATTAACACTACAATGGTGGTGGAGGAGTCTTAAAAAAGTGGGTTTCGTCATAACGGTCTCGGGTTTAACTAAATGCTGAATTCTGAACATTCAACAAACCGAATTTTGTTCGTCCTTGAACCACAGTAAAGCACAACGACACACGTCAAATGAATATCGTCACAGACTAATACCACCTACGACGTTGTGCGTACCATCATAGAAAAAAGAACGCCTTAATGCAAATTGTCGTAGCGCGTCAAATAGCAGAAATGTAATTTTAAATTATTATTAAGTTACATTTTCGAAGTTATTTTTAACATTTACGCAAAGCCAGCAGTAAGATATGGCTTGTTGTATATTTATAGCTTCTGTGGTGTTAACAGCAGAAAAGGACGACAGGAAGGAAAAAAGAATACTTTTATACAACCACCCACTGACGTTAGTCGCCGCCACCGCCGCCGTCATCATCATAATCATAAATTATCGATTAAGGAATGAAAAGAGAAACCCTCTTTGAAACCATCATTGTAGGTGTAAACCAAATGAAAAAGTTGATATCTTGGGTGTTTCAATTTGAAGAAACGACGAACGACTTTAATGACTCATTTTATATTTAGAATGGAAAAAGGAGCTGCTCCATTTGGACTTTTTCATACGTATACACTTTGACCTTATTTATTTTCAAGGATTTATTTTTGCAAATATCTAATCGATATACCTATCTATCTATGAATTGGGTAGTTCCATTTTTGAGGAGTCAAGGATATTTAGAAACTGGAGCTTAGTCATGAATTTTATTCGAGTGGCCAGATTCTATAAAAACAGACTTTTTGGGAAGATGTATCTACTGTACCAAAAATTCACACTTGTGACAAAAAATTATTACAGCAATTTCTTTTAACGTTTAAAGCCTGGCCCGTATACTGACCCATATGCCCTATATGCCGTCTAAACGGCCGCACCACTAAGTGCAAAAATGCTGCCCCAGTAAAAAATTAGTACAAAATAAAATTAAAAAATTAGTACAAAATAAAATTAAAAAATTAGTACAAAATAAAATTAAAAAATTAGTACAAAATAAAATTTAAAAATTAGTACAAAATAAAACTTAAAAATTAGTACAAAATAAAATTTAAAAATTAGTACAAAATAAAATTTAAAAATTAGTACAAAATAAAATTTAAAAATTAGTACAAAATAAAATTTAAAAATTAGTACAAAATAAAATTTAAAAATTAGTACAAAATAAAATTTAAAAATTAGTACAAAATAAAATTTAAAAACTAGTACAAAACAAAATTAAAAAATAAAATAAAATAAAATAAAATAAAATAAAATAAAATAAAATAAAATAAAATAAAATAAAATAAAATAAAATAAAATAAAATAAAATAAAATAAAATAAAATAAAATAAAATAAAATAAAATAAAATAAAATAAAATAAAATAAAATAAAATAAAATAAAATAAAATAAAATAAAATAAAATAAAATAAAATAAAATAAAATAAAATAAAATAAAATAAAATAAAATAAAATAAAATAAAATAAAATAAAATAAAATAAAATAAAATAAAATAAAATAAAATAAAATAAAATAAAATAAAATAAAATAAAATAAAATAAAATAAAATAAAATAAAATAAAATAAAATAAAATAAAATAAAATAAAATAAAATAAAATAAAATAAAATAAAATAAAATAAAATAAAATAAAATAAAATAAAATAAAATAAAATAAAATAAAATAAAATAAAATAAAATAAAATAAAATAAAATAAAATAAAATAAAATAAAATAAAATAAAATAAAATAAAATAAAATAAAATAAAATAAAATAAAATAAAATAAAATAAAATAAAATAAAATAAAATAAAATAAAATAAAATAAAATAAAATAAAATAAAATAAAATAAAATAAAATAAAATAAAATAAAATAAAATAAAATAAAATAAAATAAAATAAAATAAAATAAAATAAAATAAAATAAAATAAAATAAAATAAAATAAAATAAAATAAAATAAAATAAAATTAAATAAAATAAAATGAAATACAATAAAATAAAATAAAATAAAATAAAATAAAATAAAATAAAATAAAATAAAATAAAATAAAATAAAATAAAATAAAATAAAATAAAATAATATAATACCTATAATATAATATAAAATAAAATAAAATAAAATAAAATAAAATAAAATAAAATAAAATAAAATAAAATAAAATAAAATAAAATAAAATAAAAATAAAATAAAATAAAATAAAATAAAATAAAATAAAATAAAATAAAATAAAATAAAATAAAATAAAATAAAATAAAATAAAATAAAATAAAATAAAATAAAATAAAATAAAATAAAATAAAATAAAATAAAATAAAATAAAATAAAATAAAATAAAATAAAATAAAATAAAATAAAATAAAATAAAATAAAATAAAATAAAATAAAATAAAATAAAATAAAATAAAATAAAATAAAATAAAATAAAATAAAATAAAATAAAATAAAATAAAATAAAATAAAATAAAATAAAATAAAATAAAATAAAATAAAATAAAATAAAATAAAATAAAATAAAATAAAATAAAATAAAATAAAATAAAATAAAATAAAATAAAATAAAATAAAATAAAATAAAATAATATAATACCTATAATATAATATAAAATAAAATAAAATAAAATAAAATAAAATAAAATAAAATAAAATAAAATAAAATAAAATAAAATAAAAATAAAATAAAATAAAATAAAATAAAATAAAATAAAATAAAATAAAATAAAATAAAATAAAATAAAATAAAATAAAATAAAATAAAATAAAATAAAATAAAATAAAATAAAATAAAATAAAATAAAATAAAATAAAATAAAATAAAATAAAATAAAATAAAATAAAATAAAATAAAATAAAATAAAATAAAATAAAATAAAATAAAATAAAATAAAATAAAATAAAATAAAATAAAATAAAATAAAATAAAATAAAATAAAATAAAATAAAATAAAATAAAATAAAATAAAATAAAATATAATATAATAAAACATTAAAAATAAAATGTTAAAAGTAAAAAATACTAAAAAATATAAAAATTAAAAATTTAAAAATAGGAAATAAAACAAATACAAAAAAACTTATTTTCATGCTGTGGTGCACAACGCAATATCATTCGGGTGACATCAACAAAGTTTTGAACCAGCTATAAATCAATTCGAATCTTCAATTTAACGGATCCTTGAGCTTGAGGCACAAACACATTTGGTATACTCAATTTAGAATATTAACACTTTGGACACGACGAAGTCGTGGGCTAACCCATTTGTACGATATTTTTCTTGATCCATCCAGTTGTAAACGATAAGTTGGTTGAAGTTCCCTTGCAATTGAGTGAGCCGTGAGCCTCACTCACTCGAGTTGCTGCCTCCCTTTGATTCGCACGTTCTCCTTACTTACTTTGCATGGTGTTAGAAGTCCAAGATGGACTACGGCCGCAACAAACAAAACTTTCATCAAAGCAAAAAGTAGATAAAATTTAAGTCCTTTTCATCCAAGTTGATATCTTAAATAGGTATGTATTTCCTTCGGTATTTCTCGGTATAAATCTTATTCAAATTGGCTCAATATGAAACTACTATAGCTGTTATCATAAACCTCAAGTTAAACTTTTTTTTATTATGATGCTCTATAGACAAAGTCAATTACTATCAGTTAACACACTTAAATAAATCGATTCTACGAACGATAAGATATTCTAAAACGAACTTAAAAAAGCCTTTTTGTGAATCATCATGACTCAGAGTTCAGATTAAGGTGTCGTAAAGTACAGGTTTAAAAAAAGTACAATATTTATTTATTCTTAAGCTTATCGCTACGAAACAACAAAGTTCTTAAATTTCCAAATGGGTTTTTCCATTTAAACTTTCGTAAGTGTCATTAGGAGTCATCTGTCATCACCTAAATACATATGTAGGTACCTACATCCTTAGAACTGAAGTCAACAAACTCGAATATGAAATGGAGGCCTTTTATCGTCCATTGGCCCAAATCATTCTCTCCATGGCTTTCGCCGAGATAATGATGATCCAGATGATGACGATGAGAACCAAAAATATGGATTTTTAACTCTTTTGAACTAAAAAAAGAGTAACAGTTCCCCTGTTTGCAACCTCAAAGCTCAAATCCAGTCTCTTCATATCATGCGGGTTTAATAGAAGAGACACAAAAGCTTACATTTTATCGATTTTAATTTCGCTAGAATGCCCTTATATGGTATCACCAAGTATAATATTCTTAGGGTAGGTACACAGTAGACACTGAATTTACTGTGTTCTGCCTCTTTACCCATCACCCCGGCTGTCCACTAAACTGACATGGGTGCTAAATAGGAAAATTGTGGGCGTTGGCAATATGGTGTATGCAATAGGAAATGGTTCTTTATTTATTCCTCATTCTATTGAAACTTTTATTAGTTGTTTTATTGCAATTTTTTTTTTAAATTAATTTTTAATACATATAAAGGATTGTTGTTGGTGGTGTTTCGTAGAACACAAAAAAAAACGTGCCAGTTTTCGTTTCACAGATATTCTCATGCTTCCACTTCGATGGATTCATACAATGGGGGATCTCAGCACGGCTTCCGGCAACATAAGTCTTTTGTTTGGCTCTGTGGAATTCCTTTTTTGTTCTTTTTCTTCTTGCAAAAAAATAAAAAATTGACAAAATAAAAAAAAAAAACAGTCAACGCTTGAATTTTACTTTTGTGTGGTAATTTGGTCTTTTGGTTCTTTTTAAGGATTTCACGACCAGACAAACCTTTGTTCGTCAAAAGCATATCATTAAGCCATGCCACATGGTGTGTATATGTGTCTTTGGATTATTATTTTTTGTTCAACAAGCAAATTCAAGGAATCAAACATTTCGCTCGAACAGGAACCAAAAAATTAAATTACAAAAAAGTCCCTAAAAATCGATTTCGAATTTCTTTTTTTTTGAGTAGTTTTAAGAGGTAAATGCCCTTTCAGAAAGACGAATCATGGACAAAAAGAAACACATACACACACACATACAAACATATTAAAAAGGAGCAGACCCCCGAAAATGTAAAGTACATTGCACCGAATAATGTCTTGAAGATGGTCCTCTATATACATAGGTATCTACGTCTGTCGGTAAATTTGTTTGGTTAGATTATATTGCTATATGGAATTCTCTGTCTGGAGCGATAAGGAAACATGTTTTTAGTTTTTATATATTTTTCACATTGCTGGTTTTTTTTTTATAAGAAGAAACGAATTTGTCTGACTGGAAAGTTTTGAGTAACTTTGAAAAAGGTAAATTTAATCTTACAAAATTGTGGTACCTACCTATACCTACGATGAAAATAAAATAATTTAGATAAAAAAAATATCTGGATAAAAGTGAATTAAAAAGAACACACAGTGCTTGCTCCACTTGTTTCGTGCAAAAAAGTCGTTCTTCGCTACCGACCAATAAACCGACAAATTTACATGTTTTAAGTTTGTAAGCTTACGACCAATTTCTTGAAAAGTTCTAATCCCGATGAACCTGTTTATAGCAATTTTCGAACTTGATCTAACTCATTTCTTCACCATGTTTTTAAGTTCAGAAAACTAACGCAGCGAAATTATCAATGAAAAATTTCGTTTTGCATTTCGCTCTGTTCGTAATTGATAATTGTAGTAGATTATTTGGAAAAGTTTCTGGCCTTTTTTCGCACAGAAATAATTAGCTAAAAAGTGACATTCGTGTTTTATATTTGTTGTTGTTTTTTTGTCATTGCAACATGGTTTTCAAAGATTTTAATTCTTTTGTATTTGCTGTTTGTTTTGGCAAATGTGACACTCATTGGCTATCTTTTCACTATAAATTTAACATTGGTAGCTTTCTATAGGTTACGCGTTAGAACTCTAATTTAGATACAAATTTGAGACAGAACTCCGATAGATTTGGACCCTTAAATTCGAGGTGCTTAGAATTCGTATATTATTATTATTTTTTTTTTTTGAACATGATTTTGATAGAAATATATATGTATTACATTATGTTTGTAGGGTAGGTAGGTATAGTTGGTACAAGAGCAATTTTAAGCGTGTTAATTACATGTCTATTCGTGTCACGATCGTAAGTCAAGATACAAATTGCTTCTTAAGTTCTTTTTTTTAATAAATTTAAATTAGAGCATTTTATTTTTTGTTTTCGAACCATGTTTGTTAGGATTGACATGGTTATAACTTTTGATCTAGGGAGCTTTGGTAAGTTTTATACATTTTGAGAAACTAGAAGAACAAAGTAATTTTTTAAAATCAAGAACCAGTATTGAGTTAAACGATTTTTATTTTTCAGGATGCTCTTTCAAAGATTGAAGCATACAATTACTTTTGATCAAACTATGAGTTTATCTAGAAGGTAATTTTAAAAATAAGGGCGTATAAAATAAATAGGTATTTTGGCCAATGTTTTAGTGCACAAATAAAAAATAAATTATGGACGGGGTGAACAAAAAACTCCATTAAAGCAGGGGTTTGTACAAATTTTAAAGAAACAGCCGTTACTCGAAAACCGTTATTATATTCAATAACAACAAGTTACTAAATTCTGAGAGGTCACTACCTAGACTATCACCGTAATAAGTATGGACCACTTTTACCGGGACACCCTGTAGGTATATCTTTCAACTTTCAAAATATAAATTTAAAAAAAAAAGTAATTTTCATCATCAGCATAAGTAAATAGGTGTAAGCTTTGCTTATTCTTCTGATTCAGAATAATAACATTATAGCTAGGTACCTACCTAATATTATTATTTCTGTATAAATTTGTGATTATAAATTAAAAACAATAAATGTTATTCCATTATGGAAATATATGCTTTGAATTCATTTTCCAACACTTAAATGCTTAAAATAATTTCTGCGAAGAAATTTATGCATGCGGCCCATGTGTGCGTCTCCGTCATCGTACACAGCCTATTTCTAATAATTTTCATTTGGAAATTGGACCTCCTGGTATGACAAAAACCAATTTTTCGGACTCCTCTATAAATATAAGTAGTTTTGACATCTTTTTACACGAAACCTTAAACCTTGTCCTTAATCTAGAGCAATTAAAAAAGATTGCAGTTATGTTTTCTATTGAATGTGAATAAATTCAAGGTTTTGTTTTGAAGAAATCACATAAAAAAAAGATTGATATTGTGCCGCCCCACTGTGTCTCATACCTTCTTAATGTACCTACGTTTTTTTTTTCTATTCAATTATTTTTTCGAATTCGGGGATTTTCTCTTGCTCTGACCACGGAACTGCCATGGTTTTTTAAGCCCGCGTGCTTACGAAAAAAGAACCGACCGATCGTCCCTGAATGAATAACACAAAGTCATTCAACTTTTCTGCACTCAAACTCAAAAATAAAAATAAATAAATAAAAATATAACAAAACAAAAACTGCCAAAAGTCTCGTCTAGACGACCTCAACGACATTTTTAGGGGTGATATCAACGACGATGTACCTACTTCAACTTTTACGTAGTACACACACACACACATATTAGATACTTATTCAAACACATTCATATTATGTTTTATTTTTATTCGGTTCTGGTTGAACAACGGGAGCAGCTGACGCATCTCGCAGACCAGACACAAACGCCGCGCCGCACCGCACCGGTATAGCATAAAGCAATAGCAGGAGCAGCATCCGTGTGGCCTTCGTCGTCGTCGTCTCCGTCAAATGGGAATAAAAATAAATAAAAAAAAAAAAGAAACAACAAACAAATCCAGCATTGACTTTTCTGTCAAAATTAGAATTCATCACACAGAAAGAGCAGACATACAAAAAATCAGCCCCTTTTTATGTTGCAATTACAGTTTTACATCCAACCCTATTTTTCTGCATTCGAAAGGTTAATGCTCCCAAAAATGGGCTTTTTTGTGGTTGAAAATAAAAAAAAAAAAAATACGATGGCGGGCAGTCCATTATTAAAGAAGAGAACTTCCACTGAGTTTGGACTTGGCTTTCAACTTCGACAGGGTGCTCTTTGTTCAAAAAGAATTAAGAACATTCCAAATTTTAATCTACCAATCTATTTTTGTTTGGTAGACGAGTCTTTTTAAGAAAACTTTAAAACATTCAGAGCTTCGATAGTTTTATTATGCTACGAATGGCGAGTTTGGTTTTCAAAAGCTTTTACTCTCCTGACCAAACTTCTCATCTTTTTATTCTTTCTTAAGTTTATGTTTTTTCAAAGTCCATTTTGGGCTTGTCGGTCCCTTAAATCTACAAAAGACTGGGAATCGATTAAGGCTTGAACATAGACCCGAAACTAATAGTCATGTTTATGTTTTTAATGATCTTTGTAGAAAAAAACCAGTTTCTTTCATTTTTGAGTTTAATGGGTATGGATCATATTTATTTAATACTAAAATTACTTCACAAATGCAAAATTTTTGAATTAAAAAGTATACAAAGAAGGTTTCTATTTCTTTTTTAATAAATTAATTATTTTCAGATCACCCTATTACTGTTGAATTAATTGCGTGACTGTTAAGGACTGTTTTTGCCTCTGATATTTTTTTTTTTTTTTGAATACTGAAATTAAGATTTACTAGCCAAAGATTGAAGTACCTTTCAACTGTACTCGTAGGTACTTATATAAAAATAGAAATTTTGTTTAAAGGGACAGTTTTAAATAGGGAGACAATGAGAGCTCTTGAAGAGAATATTTGAGATAATACAAGAGCTTTTTTTCTCTTTGAATTTTCTTTGATTGGAAAATTGTTTGACAAAAAAAAAATTAAACTTTTAAACTCAAAAGCACAATTATTTAAATTGAGTTTTAAAATGTTTCACAATAGTTTTTGAAAGTATTTTTAATTAAAAATTCAATTTTCAGAAATTTTCTGGATGGGAAATTCTTAACCAAAGTGTTTCAAGTTTTATAATTGATATATGTAGGCAGGTCGATACCTATTTAATATTAATTTGAATAACTGAGCTGTTTAATTATCTTACAATCATTATAATGTAGGTATTGAAAATGGCGCGCAATGATGTATGTATTCTATTATTTTCGTTATTCATTCATTTCACCTACTTTTAATAAACCATATAACTTTTAAAGAACAAGGTTAAAGTGCTTTTACCAAACAGCGATATTTCATATCGGGTATTATTTCCTTAAGCTACGGATTTTTAGAAAAACTTTATTAATCTAGGCTTAAATAGGTACATACATATTATGTATATTTTTTTTTAGAAAACAATTTTTGAAAACAGCTTTCTACTATAATCTCATCATAATTATCATATTCTCTATTAAAAATGGCGCCCAACGCTAGAATTGAATTTTGCAAAAGACAGGAATCCGATGAACAAATCAATCGGCAAGTGTTTGGAAATCAGGGTTATCGTCCGATATTATCATATTTTTATTCGTATCCGAATCCAACATGTCTTGAATAGAAAACAATTTGTATTTTTAGTATGTAAAACACTCTGCCTTCTCGGGAGTAAAATGTTGTGGATTCTAATATGTTTTCCAATAGGGACAACAGTTTTTATGATTGGAAAATAAATCTTGAACTATGATTTCCCAAAACGTCTTTTTTTAGAAAAAAATGGTGTTCAATAACTTTAAAGTCAGCTTTTTTTAACTAAACTGTTGAATTGTTTCATTCAAAAATTTTATCTTACCAAGGTCAACTTTCAATCATTGTTTTTTTTTTTTTTTTAGGCAGGAATGTAGTAGACCTTAAACTTTCTGCTTAATGCGAATAGATATAGAAATGCACTTTTGACATTCGATAAATGCTTTAAATGACTTGAAAAGAAATCAAGTGACAGCTCATTTGTTCATCTGTTAATGACTTTTGTGGACTGACGATCAAAGAAAATTAATTTTGTTATGGCGAAATTATAAATTTTTGACGAAATTTATTTCGTCACAATCAACTTTTATTAAAAAGTACCAAAAACTGAGGTTTATAAAGAAATGATCACGAAATAAGGATATAATTTATAAATTTTTCTGAAAGTAAATCATAGAAACAGTAGGAAAGTAGGTAATTGACTTAGATTCACTAGAAGCCTTAGGAAAACTTTCAAAAGCCAAGAAATACCACATGGTAATCTGCTGAAATGTTAATTTAAAACCATAGTGAAATGTATAAGTTTTCAAATACAGCTTCAACAAATTATACTTTCCTCTTGTTTCTTCTATACAAACATCTGTAAAACCTGGAGACGAAGATATTGGGATCTTCAATTGAAGTTTATTGTTGCAAGTATATAATAATTGACTGGCCTTATCCTTAAAAAAAAAATTAATATATCAGCTAAAAAAATTCCCTGTGTGCATTTTTTCAACCAACAAAAAAGAAAAAGAAGAGTTCTAACCGAGGTTCTTCAACTTTGTCTTTATATCAGAAAAAAAAAAACCCTATCGCGTTCCTTAACCTTATTTCTTGCAACCGACATTCCAAAGTCCCTTTGTCTCGTCTTGGTTGTTCAGTTTTCGGTGTGTGCCTTCTCGCAAATTCCTATCAAGATTTTGAATACAATGACCTCATTAAAACTACCAGTTGCGTGTTAACAAAATAAAAAAAAAAACATATGTATAGGCTTGTACCTATATAGAAAAAAGATACGGCAACGCCAAAAGTAAAAAATATAAAGACAACATACAGGTACTGCCCAGACATGCCGCGCCGCGCCGTGCCGCAAGGATTCAAAGCAAAAAATCGAACGTCTAAGTCTTTAGGTTGTTTTTATTTTTTTTTTATTTATTTTTTTTAAGTCGACAAATCCCCTATTCTTTGTGTGCCTTGCTAAACTATTTAAGGCTGTGGCATTGAGTTCGTGCGTTTATTACCTGACTCTGCTGCCTTTTTGTTTAATCTTTTTTTTTTTTTTATTATTATTTTATTTTTTTACTTCAGGTGCAAAGAACTCTTGTCCCGATTTCTTTTAACAGACGCGATGATTTTATCGGCCGGTCGGCTGGCCGGTGTGGTTTCGTTTTTCATTTTTTGTATTTATTTTAACCCTGAGCAAGGATAATGATCTCTTAAATTGCCTCTATCTAAAGGAACATGCTGTTTGAGAACTAAAGTTCGATTTTTTTTTCGTTTTAATTAAGAATCCTTTGAGGGAATTTTCATTTTCATCTTTGCCTTTATACCTATAATAAGATATAGCACTGAATATAATCGAATTGCAATTTTGTAGGCTGCATCTTTTGGTTCATCATCAAATGCAATTCCATGGTTGGTTGAACTGCATTCCATGCGAACAAACAAAAAAAGTAATTTACCACAAAAATTGATGCACAAAAAGCACTGAAAATAATCCCGACCTCGGACAATCAACTACATATATTAATAATAATAAAAAAAAAAAAAACACCAAACCATCCAGTCCAACCTGAAAAAAAGAATGCAACGTATGCTTGTGATGTGTTTACAATATTTTCGTGTGTTTGAGATACACTCCATTTCATTGCTATAAGTACATTATTAAAACAATTTAAAACTTGTTTTTAATTTGTAGAAATACGTAATTAGTTAAAATTTCTTTCTTTTAGAAAGAAAATTTACACATATTTATTTATCTGTATTTAAAGTACAAAAGAGCTAGCGTTGCCAGACGTTCCGGATTTTTGATATAAAATTAATTGTCCGGCCGGGCAAAAATTGTAGCAGAAAAAAAATGAAATCTTTAATAAATCTTCACACGTTTAAGAAAAGTAGCCGTTTTAGTGGGAAAGTCATGGGGGCTGGGTTTAAAAATATTTTCGGATTGGTCTCAGAAGCTAATAAACAAAATTTTCCTAGCTGTATCACCTGATTTAATGCCTCATATTAATTGTTTCTGCCCCACTGTCGACTCAGACCAACAATAAAGCCCCATTCACATTAGAGTGACCAACGAATCACGAATTAATGAATAAATGGAATTTTAAAACATTTAATAACCTAGATTCTTCACAAAATTAAAATAAAATGATAGATGTAAGCTAGATTAATTTTTTTAATACTAAAATTTTCATTTTGATTACTGAAACAATAAAAATTTAAGAAAAGAAATTAGTCGTCGCGAACGATCGCAATTCGTTACGACCAATTTGTTTTCTCAAATTTATCTTGCACTAGTAACTCAAACTGAAAATTTTAGTATGTAAACATGAATCTAATTTACTTTTCTATCATTTTATTTAGATTTTGTGAAGAATTTAGGTTATTAAAGGTTTTAAAATCCCACTTATTCATAAATTCGTCATTCGTTGGTCGCTCTCATGTGAATGGGGCTCAACAATTCCGTCAAACAACATCGATAAAGTTAAGGTAACCATCATAACTAAACTCAAGTCCAATAAAGTTGCTATAGGGATCACGGTCTTGTTTCGGTCTGTTTCAAGCTGCAGGCGATTACTTGGTTGGGAATATGCATATATGCGCCAGCTCATCTGCAAAATATGGTTGGGGAAAAGCATGCCCGATAAAAAAGGAGCACTCTTACCTACGAAATTTTTTTTTGCCGTATAGTCCATTGAAATGTTACATTAACCTTGCATTTAATAAGGACACAATTATTTTGATGGATCTGTAGGAGGGATCAGTGTGAATGTAAAAACGAGTTTTCGGGGTTGAACTCCCCCTATTTGGCCGCCATTTCGTAAAAGGGGGCGTAAAAAGGTCTTTGCGATATCGTGAGAACCATACATCGCACAAACAAAATTTTACCACATTTCTATGTAGAGAATTAAATTCTCTACAATTTATGTTAACACACTTTTTATCGTAAAATTGAAAACAAAATAGTTATAACCAAAAAAAGATGACCGTTCTAAAAGTAAAGATACTTTTCTTGACAATGGTCATCTTTTTTTAATTATAACTTTTTTGTTTTCAATTTTACGATAAAAAGTGTGTTAACATAAATTGTAGAGAATTTAATTCTCTACATAGAAATGTGGTAAAATTTTGTTTGTGCGATGTATGGTTCTCACGATATCGCAAAGACCTTTTTATGCCCCCTTTTACGAAATGGTGGCCAAATGGGGGGAGGGGGGGGGGTTCAACCCCGAAAACTCGTTTTTACACTCAAACTGATCCCTCCTACGGATCCATCAAAAAAAATTTTGTCCTGTACAAAATGCAAGGTTCGGCCAAAATTTTGTAAAATTTCAATGGACTAGTATTGTGTTGCATTTTCGACATCCTGGCCTTAAATAACTTTTTTTTTACGCCGGATTGAGGGATTACGTCACGACGCTCGTGTGACATTGGCCTTACTTGAAATCACTTAATAATGTTGTAGTTATTCAAAACAGTTTTAGTTCTTTATTCTTTGAAAAGTCTTGATGGTAAAAAAAAACTAATAATGTCCTGTCCTTCATCAATTGAAATGGAGTTTAATTTTTCGCATCCAGCCAGGCGCTGCGCTGCCTGTGCAGATACACTCGAGCCAGTCAAGTCAGTATGAAACCGAAGCGCCTGGCGATATAGGTACCTAAAGATATGTACTTTGATGCTGCATCTATGTACATTGTCCCCCTTTTGTTGGCAAGTACCGTGTTCTTGCACTTTACATTGCAATTTTCCCGCTTCTTTAGTAATTTTTTTTGTGAAGATATAATAAACGAATCTATGTATTGTGTACTTATATGTATAGAAGAAGTATTTTTTTTAGCGGGATAACGTAAGCCCAAGGGGCCAAACCACGACTGCAGGAGTTGTATTATGTACCTATGTGTATGTGTGTCTGATGGAGATGCCAATGCAAAAAATCAACAATCAACAAACCATCATATAAGAAACAAAAAAAAAAGAAGAAAATGAAACCTAGCCGGTTCGACTGATAGACCGACCGACCTAAACGATAAGTCGAAGAGATCGACGCTCTGGCTGGAACTTCTCATAATTTATTAATTTTTTGTATTGTATTCTTCCTTATTTTCATTCGCAGCGGCCGGCTGGCGCTGGATAAAATTAATAACGCTCAAAAATAAATGCATAACGCTTAGAAATAAATGTTTTTCTTCAACATTTTTTATTTATTTTTATGAAAATTGTCCACAGAAACGATTAATAAATTATATTAACATATCTACACTAGTTTTGACAAAATAAAACATAAAAGAACCGACAATTTGCACTTTTGTATTCGTTTGGAATGTCTAACAGTTGCAGACCTTCATGTTCAATTAAACTTTTTTTTTTAAATATACATATCTTATACTTTTCAAAAATGGATCCGAGAATATTAATAATCTATTCAGAAGGTCTGTGTTCGTCGTGTCGACTCGCAGAGTTTTTGTGGTAAGGAGTTCCTTAAATTTTCTATTTTCCCTATTCCTGGCTTCTTGAGCTTCCTCCGAAAGTTGGCCGATCGCAAGTATAAAAGTGGCAATTTTTTGTTTCCCATATCAAAGGTTTTTCTTGGTCTTCCTGCCTGAAGCGATTTTGATGGCAACCAGTTTTGGCCATCCGTTCGTCAAACCTCAAGCATAAGTTTTTTAGGGATGTCTTTGTTGACTTGCTTTATTGAATTGATTCCTTAGAAAATGTAATAATAAACAGCCCATATCAAAAGAAAAAAAACAGCATTAAAACGCTTAATTTTAATCTTAGAAAACCAAATATCCAAATATTTTTCTCGTTATTTTGGTGGCCTCCTTAATTTATTTAAAAGCACCCAACATCCCAAATCAACGTACCCTACTATTCAATTATATTATATTATATTTATTAAAATAAAATAAAACTTTTAAATAAAATCACGCGAACCACTTGAAAAAAACTATAACTCTTGCTCCCAAACCTGACCTTTTTATGAATAACTGTACACAACTTGAACTTTGCGATAAATTTTCTGTTGCACATGCTTCTAACATCAAAGTTGGTTTACAGTCACTAAGTGAGCGCATTTTTGTGAGGCGATGGCGTTACGAATTTTTGAGAAGTGTAAGCTGCAAGAAAAACCAGTTTTTGTTTAAATTAGTTCAAGTCGTTTTTTTAATTAAATCCCGCTAAATAGGCAAATTGTCACACTGTGCGCGGCGGCGCGATGCTATATGTCTTGGTTCTTTGACTCCAAGTTTTTTTTTTTTTTTATATAACAATCAATACAACGTAAGGAATTTCGTTCTATTTTGTTTGGTTCTTATTTTTTTGGTTATTATTGTGAAATGCTATAAGAATATAATTAAAACGGTCTTCAGTTTGGTAGGATACAATGTTTCGCTAAGATTTCAATTCCTGCAAGGTACCTATGTGTGGCGCTAAATCATCAATCGATATATAATTTATTTTTTATATACATAAATGTAGAATCAAAGCTGCCCCGTTCTTAAGTTATTTTTTTAAGTAGTAAATCTCGCAATTCCGTTCGTCTGGTTATCTGCATGTCGGTCTACAGACGAAATGGATTATCTCTAAGGTATCTAGCGTTTTTTGGACATTCCGTTGACACTTTTTTTTCATATTTTTTTGTAAGTAACAAAATTGATGCCACCTGCCATATGTTTTACTATTTTTAAAAATTCCTATTTTTGTCAAAAAGAAAATCAATTAAATTAAATTGGTTCATCCTACCTTTTGTGAAAAATGTATATTATACACGAAGTCCCAATGTCAATGATGCAGAAGAAAGCCATGGGTTCCTGAGGTCATTTTAAGTCGAAAAACCTAAGATATCATTTTCTTGCTTCGACTTATAACGGTTTTTATGATTTTTAGTATTGTTTCTTTAACTGGATCTTTTTTTGCCCAACTGCAACCGATTCTGAATTTTGTTGTATTTAGACAAGAGCGGTTGTAATTTTTACCCGCCCTACAACTTCTTTTTGTGCAGGTAATGGTTTTTTTTCTGCAATTTATTATAAAACACATTTGTTGGTATTTTAAGTTTTTGAATTAGTATTTTTTTTTTCACAAAAGCACATAATTAAGTAGGTACCGTTTTTCTTTTTTTATTTTGGAGGCCCAATTTCGTGTCTTATGACGTTTTTTTTTTTGATCAAAAAATTAATAATAAAATTGTTGAATTTTTTAAGTAAAAAAATACTAAATGTAAATACAACTCAAAACAAACAAACATTAAAGAAAATTTGAATACAATCAATTTCTTTATAACGTTTTTTAGACGTTCTTTAAAATTTGTTTTCTACTTTTGGCTCTTTCCAACACTCAAGACACAATGCAGACGTAGTTTTTTATTCCAATGCTTCGAAAATGCCGTGATAGAAGTTGTTTAATCAATTTGTTTATCTAATTATGTAGATTTTTAATTTAAACTGAAAGTTGCATGCAAAAAACTGTGCCAGACGGTGATATTTGTATTGTTTATGTGCGTGTGCCCACATAATTTTACCTTGAACTGTAACGAACGGTTCCATGATACGTTTCTCCACCACTCAATACCCACTCCAACGTACTGTACCTACTGGTTAAAGGTGCATATGTAGTTAAGTTATTCATCAGCAGAACACCAATCAATGTGAATTTTGCTTAAACGGGACTCCCAACACAAATCACAAATGACGAAAACACGTGATGTCACAAAAAATAGTTATTTTCATTCAACACTATGAATTCACATTCACTTTTACAACGAAATAAGATATGAGCACCTCCTCGATTAGTAGAAAGTGACGGTGACCCCTTTCTGTCATGCTCAAGTGATAAAAGCAATAGTAAACTCGATTATTTATAGAATCAGTTTCGCTTTCGTAGCTGACGTTGATTCGGTTTGGACATTTCGTTGTTTATTTCTTTTAAAATAAGATGAATCAATTTACTACAGTAAACCCGCTTAAGAAAAACCCGCTTAAGAGAAAAACCCGCTTATCTGAAACACTTTTCATCCCCGAGTATTTTTCGACCAATTTCCTTTAAAACACTCCGCTTAAGTGAAAAACTCGGATACCTAAAACATATTTTCAGTTCAATTCAATATTTTTCATTGAAAAAATCTCTCAGTGTGATCGAAAATAAGAAGAAGTTCGTGTATTTTATTTTACCTACAAAATGATGCAAAATTTGCTCTGAAGGCTTCAGTTATCAAGTCAGATTAAGCTTAAGAAAATTCAACAAACTTTTTAATACACATCCATAATACGGATGCATTAATTCAAAAAGTATAAACCATACAGTCTTGGCCAATAGTATTAGGCACCTATAGAAAGTTGCCACGTTTTGAAGAAAAAGTCAAATAAAAAAAAAACTGCGTAACGGCGCAACTTTAAACAACTTTTAATGTTTACAGGTTCAGAGCTTCAGTGTAATGCTTAGCTTACTTCAAAGTGTGATTCATCTGACCACAAGACGTTACACCAATCCTCCTCGGTGAAATGTTGGTATGTTTTTGCCCATTCTAGATGAAACTTTTTGTTTTTATTCGAGAGCCATGGCTTTTTCCTCGCTTTTCAACCTTTTAGAAGCCTTCTTCTAACGGTTCTAGCGGAAATATGTTTTCCAAACTGCTCCGTTACGTCAGCAGCCAGTTGATTTGACGTTTTTTTACGATTTTTCAAAGACGTTCGTATTAAAAACCGCTCTTCTCTCTGCGTGGTTACTTTTCTCAGCCGGTTCTTTTGCGATGATGATGTGTTCCAGTCTTACGATACCGATATAAAGCACTTTGTACGGCACAACATGAGCATTTAACTCTTCTTGCTATTTCACTCTGATTCTTGGCTGAATCGGATAAAAATGAAAGATGGAATTCTAATTCCGAAACGCGTTGCCAATATTATTAATTTATTAATTATCAAAAAATAGTTGTGTAAAATAAACTGAAATAAAGAACACATATTAAATAAATTTTTTTTTTTTTTATTATTTATTATAAAAATTGAATTTCGATGCGTTTTGACAAGTTTATCTCACTTTTTTTGGCATTTTCAATAACCTATTTTCAATCACTTATAAAAAAACTGTGAACTTGTACCCTGTCTTAATACTTCGCGCAACAATCAATCACTGATTACGAACTCTAAAATTACATCAATTCAGTTTTTCCATTCATAACGGGATATAACAGTGAAGCCTCAACAAGTTATTAATTTTTGCAACCTACTTCATGAACTTCAAATGCAGTACAAGAAAAAGAAAAGATATAAAAGAAGTATTTAGTAAAATAGAGCAAAAAAATCAAGGATGCCTAATACTTTTGGCCAAGGCTGTATCTTTGCCCTAATCCATTTTGGATAATTTGCAAAAAAAAAACACATTCCGTCTGCTTTTTTCCAATTACAATATAGGTAGCGTTACATAATTTGTGTATACTAAAACGGTTCACCCTTCGCTATGAAAGCGGACATCAAGCATTTTTAACAACCCCTAAAAGCATTTTCTAAATCGTTAATCATTCACTCCCCCTCGCTTGCTATCCATAACCCTTTATTATCCAATACATAAATACAAATAATGCTATACCTCCTTATCCGCTAAAGTATCCTTCGAGTGTCTAGACAGATCCGCAGAACAACTTTTCACAGAGTAATTCCGCAATTATTCCAAAGCAAAAGCATCCTGCAACGACGACGACGAAAACGACGCCGACCAACGACCAGAGACAGATAGAGAGCAGAACAAAACACGCGGTTGCGACCTTTCTTCTATTAGAAGATTTATCACAACATAACTTTTGCAATTTCTTAAACAATTTTTTCTTTCAATTCGTTCTTTCTTGCTTGGAGAGAAAACTCTTACGATGCTCTGGGAAAGTCTTTTGCAGGTTGTTTATTCTTTTTTTTTTGGAATTTATTGTAGAATTAAAATGCTCTAAATAATGTAGGCATCCAGTTCTTTTTCAAAAGGTGTGGTGTTTCTTCCGCTTGGTAAAGTTTGATAAGAAATACTAGAACTAGAAACTAGCAGATAATATAACTTGGTTATTCACCTTATCAAGATAGTGTGTTGCACTGCACCTCTGTGCGATGTTCTAATTCCAATTTTATGATAAGAATTTAATACTTGCATATTGCCCTCCAGCATAACTCTTCAACCAGTATGCTTTCATGGATCTACCTTCTCTGCTGCAGGGAATTGTATTGGATTTGTGAAAAATAATATTAAGACACAAATATTATTTTTCATCGATTGCTTTGGCATTTTGACACAAGGTAAAAGATTTCTCAGTTAAATTTCTCAGTTTTGCTGTCGAAATACTGAAGAAAAGGATTTTGCATTTAAAATATATAGAGTGAAATAGGTCAATAGAGCCATGCGATTTAAAGAAAATCGTATTTTCCGGTGACGTTTTGCACTAAGTGCTCTATATTTTTGACATTTCAAAGCAACCACAAATTTCACCACCTATCGATAATCAAGACATAAAATTATGCCTTGTGGAACCATGGAAACAAGAATACTTCGCGAACGCAGAAACAAAAGTGTACATAAAAGTAAATAAGGCTTAACTATTTCTAAATTTTCGACATTTTGCAACTAAGTGGCAAAGTGAAAAAAGAAAACATGCTCTCGAGATTTGTCAAAATTATCCGATACCTATGACATATCAAACACAAATTTTATGCGTTTTTTTCGGACGCAATACACGAATCTCTAGTGCATGTTTTTTTGTTTCACTTTTGCACTTTTAAGGCTTAACTACATTCAAGACTTTTGACAAAAACCGGAAAAGTGGAAAACAAAATAATGCGCTAGAGACGCTTGTGCGCAAAAAAGCGTAGGAAAATTGTGTTTGATCTGCCATTTCAGATTGAATTTTACTACTGATTTAAAATAATCGTTTTTGCATACAGGCATCTTTAGAGCACGTTTTTGTTTTTCACTTTTTCAATTTTTTTTTGCAAAAAGTCTTGAATATAATTAAGCCTTTAGTCAAGTGAATGTAGTCAAGTTTTAAGGTTTTGTTGGAACTTGTATTGTTTCGCCTGCTACGAATTACCAAAAAAACGATGCACCCAACATGTTGGTTGACATAGGGGTCAGTTATAGGTATGGATCAGTAAAAATCCATCTGTAAAAACGGAAACAAGATAAAACTAACTCTGTTCTGTCTGTATGATGAAAAGTGCACCAATAGGCCATGTTCAGGATATTGATATCTTTAGGACTTCGCTCCGTCAAATAGTGAGCAAGTGAAATTAGTTTCCTCAGTATTTTAATAGTAAAACTTTTTGCTGAGGAATCCTGTTCATGTAACTTACATTATTTTGACCTCCGGCTCTGAAATCTCATGTTTCTCACCTAGCCTAGCGGTCGTAATTTCGTAATAAATAATAATTGTTTCAATAAAAAAACTCAAAAATATTTTTGAAACTATTTCCGTGGGGCTAGAAAAAAAAAACATGTAAAAAGTTAAAGTTGTTCCGTCAATTTCCTGGCCTAGTTTTTTTTTCGCTCAATAGAGCTCTTTGCTAAAAAGCAATATATCCATCTCTCCTTTATCTACAAACTTCAAAATCATTCCTTTGTGGCAACTGACATTTTGTCCGATAAAGGGTTTATCTGAAACTTTTGAGTACTTTTTCCAGTGTTTGAATTTGAACTTTAAAAATATTCTTTGTATGAGTTCCTGGGTATTGAGAGGAGTTTTTGGCAAACACTCAAAGAAAAATTTATTTAGCCTTGCCTTTAATAGCCCAAGAAATACCATTGTTTTATGCCCTCAGATTGAGGCAATGCACAAAATAAGTTTTAACACATTTTTTAAAAATTTTGTTCTTCAAAAATTTAAGTTTGAAAATTAATTTTTGAAAAACTGTTCACTTAACAATTTAATTTAAAAACGAAATAAAAGCAGAGATTTGTGACTTTACAAAAAAGTATAAGCATGCTGTTATAACCGTTAACGTTCTTTTTAAATTTTTTTTTTCCTGTTTTAAAGCAATTCTTTTAGAAAATTGCTCCTCCCGCTATTTTTATTTTTCTCGAAAACTAAAATACATTTTAACATCCGGTTTTCTGATTTTGACTAAAAACTAATAAGAGCATTGAAAATTAGTACCTACTTAATTACGTAAAATTTTGATAAAAATAAGATTGAATTTTTTTCAAAATTTTGAGTTTTAAAATTGATATTATATAAAATATTCTCTAAAACAGTTTTATTTAAAAATTAAAATAAAAGAAGATATTTTTGGCTATACAAAAAGGTATATCATGGCATTGTAAGTATAACCGTTGTTTTTTAATAATTTTGTTTTCTATTTTAAGTCAATTTTAAACGAGGCTAAACGAGGGGAAATAGACACATAAATTTGTACTTATAAATTCACTGCTACTTAAAAAATGTCAAATTTCGAAAATATAGAAAAAATTACCTTCCAATGCGGAAAAGATCCTAGTGAAGGTTTTTAAATGTAACCATCTTTAATTGTCACACACAAAATACCAACCAGGATTTCAGGGTTCCAAGACAAAAATATTGTTTTTTCGGAATAATGGAATGGAAACATTTTTAATGACATAATTTTTCATAGGGATAGAGAGTGACAAGAATTGATCAAAATTTCAAGTAATGAAAATTTCCAAGTAAAAGAATTAGAACAATTTAATTGAAATTTTTGTATTAGCGATTCAAAATATCTAAATTACACAAAAATTCGTGGTTCTTCCCAGCGCCAGCGGCGGTGGCGATCTGACTTGGATTCATCAGTCAACTACTGATGGACTTACCTATACACAATTTAAGTTTAGTTAATTTTACATAACATGAATTTGATGACGAATGTCTAGTGTGAACTATATATTCCAACACGATTAGAATTCCTAATTATTATTTTTCTAAGCAAATCATCGCGACATAGACACTCATTAAACATTTTTTTTTGTCGATTTGGGTATACCTACTTCAAGGTGAATTTTAAGTATTTTTTTTTTCTCGCAAATTGTAAGAGTCATTGTTATTCCGCGAACATAAAAGCCACCCATCTAATCCCACCGGCAAATATAAAATTGTAATCAACTCCGTGCTTTTATGTTTGTATGTACGTATGTAAGGTACCTCCCAGTAGGAAATTTCTAAAAATGCAGTGCTGAATAAGCTGCTTCTTCCTCGAGGAAAAGAAGCTGCACCCGCCACTTTTGTGCTCTTTTCTCTGATGAATTTAACATGGGCATGTCATTGGCGGTAGGCACATGCCACTTTCTCGATGAAAATTCAACAACGAAATCACTGGTTCGTTGGCGGTTGCTTTTTCACCAGCTTGGAATATGATGAAAAATATGATGAATATTAAACAGTGAAATCACTGCATAAATGTAACATACTGATTCATCTGCTTATGTTCATCGATGAATAATGTGATGAAATTTCAATACTGAAATCATTAGGTAACTGGGAGTTGCTTATTCACGGACTTATTATTACCCGAGGAAAAATGTGAGGAATATTAAGTAGTGAAATCACCAATTACAAACGAATTGGTTTTTCACCACCTTTTTTCAATAGTAGAATGTACTTCCCTTATTAAAATAAAAACTGATTTAATTTATGTGGTACCTATGTACCTAATTATTATCTTTTTATTGCATTATTATTTACATTATATAAATTAAAATAATTACAACAAAATATTAATTATTACAAAATTATTTATTGTGGCTCCTCGAGTAACCTAGCAATAGAAAAAATGTTCAGTTTACAATAATTATATGTAACTATAAAGATTTACTAACCTTGGCATTATTTTCCACATAAATGTAACACCCGCTTCCATAGAAAAAGAACAACTAGCTTGAAATGAAAATATTAAACAAAAGAAGATTTCCAAAATGTTAAAAAAGCCAACAAATAAAGCACGCGCCACAAAAGAAATACAGAATAGAAGAAAAAAAATTCAAACGATCACGTGATCATGGCATGTTGAATTGAAGGGGTACATATTTTTGCACTACAGAAATCATCACATTGTTCGTACCAGGAAAAAGAAAGGGCAATTTTCAGATTATCGTTACTTTTTCTCGAGAAGAAGGATATATAAAGCAGACGACGCGATTAAGAATTAAAACTGAGAGAGATTGAGAACTGACTACTTTTCATTTGAAAACGTCGACTTTAATTCAGCATCAATTTCATATTTGCGACGAAGTAAGCCAAGGAGAGTTTTCAGAACTTTTTTTCTCTCGCAGAGTATCCTTTACAAAGCAGACGAGTGGATTTAGAGAATGAACTGATGAACTTATGCATGACTTTTCGTCAATTGAATCATCGCTTAATTTTTCTTCTTTAGCAACTTGGAATTCCGTATTGAAATCAGTTGGATTTTTTGAAACAAGTAAAAGAAGGGGTTGTTTGGAAATGGTTTCCCAGTGCAAAGCAGATAATGTGATGAAAATCATGAACTGCTGAAACAATGCATTACTTTTTACTGATGTAATCAGTGCACACTGATTCGCCTATGAAGTGGTACTTGAATTCAATGATGAATTCAGCTTTATTTTTCATTGAAGACGAAATTTCCTACTGGGCTAAGTTGTATAGTAGCTGTTGCTACAATATTCTGTATGTATGCGTAGATATATGTATATACGTTGCATCCGCACATATTCACAAACACTCATACACTTCAAGCTTGGGTGCAGTGCCCTTTGAAGCGCATACGTCTTGAATGATGTCGTCATGCATGCACTTTTCAATTTAATTCCATTAAAAATTCTGTATATACTCCGGCCCTCTTTCTCTGCGCGCAAGGAGGTGGAAAATTTTCTTCCAAAAGAAAATTTAATTTTCCATCAAATTCCATCAAAGAAGTATTTTTTTTTTTTCTTCAATTTTTTGCATTAAAGGTTATAAATAATTGTGTTGATGGCATTTTGATGTAGCAAAATAGTATAAGAAAGGCTAATGCCGTAACGGATGGGTTATGACTGGTTGCAGTTTTTTTTATATTAAATTGTTTTTTAATGAAAACGAAAAAAGGTTTCAACTTAAGATAAATAGGTACATTTTTTTTAAATACATAGTTGTGTATAAAGTTATGCAAATATTTATGAATAAATTAATGAAATTAACAACCATGAATTTTGTTTGTGTTTAACAGTTTTCTACGAGCATGACAGTATATTTATATGATTCATTAAGTTTCCAAGAATATTAACAGAAACTTGTGTCTGTTGTCTGCTATTTCCTATGTAATGAAATGAAATGTGATTGTTCTTGTCTTACGTGATCTGGGACTTGGACCCATGTAGTACAACTTTTTTCAGGAATGAACGATTTTATTTCATCAAACAGAACTGCCTAAAGGCTGTTTCACAGTGCGACTAGAAAACAAGCGTGACGGGATCTCTTCGCAGTTGTTTCAAACAGTGAATTATACATAATTTAGCATTTCACGTCGTCACGTCATAACATAAAGTTCGAAAAATTGAAAAAAAAGACGCAACGTGATGACGAGAAATACTTTATTATGTATTATTTTATTATTTGAAACTCGTTTTTAAGAGAGAACGACAGCGAAGAGATCCCGCACGCAGAAGTCTCGTTTTCTCGTCGGATTGTGAAACAGCTTTAAAGCGTGGTACACATTATCGATCACGTATGACAGTTTTGCTCACGACTGATAGTGTGTACACTCTGTTTGATAGTTTGTCAGGCAAAATCATGTCACAAAAATGTTTGATATTGACTGGCAGTCAGCGGACTGTCAGTCGTGTTTGATAAAGTGTACCACTCTTAAGCGCTTAATACACGATACGATTATCGTACCGATTATCGTAGTCGCATGTGATGGTTGTATCGTGTGTGTACTCGAAGGTATCAGCTGTACCTAAATCGCACGTAGAATGCTATGGAGCGAAGACGGCTGCGATATCGGTACAACTCCAAGTCGGTACGATAGGTTGTATCGTGTATTAAGCACTTTACTGGCTGAACAAAATGATGACGGGGACGGAACTGGAGCCGGAGCTGGAATAGCTGTCAAAATATTGAATACACGCAAATTCAATGTTGCGAACACAACGGAACGTAGCCGCATACGGAACTGCAGCTGCCGACGGAAGAGTTCACCAACTATTAACTTTTCACGTACGACACTTTTGACGTTTCAATTTGTATGAAGAAAAAAAAAACAACTTTTTGGGTCGGAAAAAAATTTATCAAAAGGAAAATTATTGGAAACAAAGAATGTGAATTCTGAGCTTGTACACAAGAATATTCTATTGTTTTTCTTTAAAATGCTTTTACACAGTTGCATTGTGGGCACGTAAAAAAAATAACATACGACACTTTTTGATAGCTCTCCCAGTTCCGTCTGCAGCTCCAGTTCCAGTATTATATTCTGTTCAGGCAGTAAATCGATGTATGTTGTAGCTTATCGCAGTGAAACAGAAGATAGGGCACCGAGAAAATGAATGTGTATTATTTTTGGCCATTTGTCTCCGTTATCGAATGGCAGTTAAATTCCTGACTCAAGTAAACAAGAATTCATGGCATTTCGACACAGTCGTATAAATCTAAATTTGTTTTGTGACACTGACTACGCACAAGGTCTTCAAGACTTCACTTCACTTAATATGCTTGTCATGAACAACTAATTGTTGCCGATAAAAAAGTCTTTATTGCAAAAAATTTAATTCAAATTTTCATAGATTCCAATTCCCAGAATGATCTGCTTTGAACCCGAATTTTTTTTGAGCATCTTTCACTAAATAAAATATAAATACAAGGACAAATTAATGTGAGTCTCGAAAATTAAATCAATTAACCAAATGAGTATTAGGTTCAAAAAAAAAAACAACTTACAGTTAATTAATCTAAAAACAAAAAAAATGCTGACCATAACAATAATATTGACTCCAGACGGACCAAGGCTGCAAACTGATATAATATTCAAGTCAATGCCAGTTGATCTCTTTCAAGCCAGTTATTGTATGTAGAAAAAAGCCCCATTCTGCCAATACAGGCGCGTGTAACCCATAAATCATTGAATTTCAAAACCAACAAAGTATTTTGCCGCAGAAACGGAGGCGCTCTGTTTTAAGCAGTTATCATTTTGAATTGAATTTCACTAGTCAAACAGAATAGAGTGAATAATTAAAATCTAAAACTAAAACAGATATGGCATAACTTGAGCTAAAAAAAAAAAAGATAATTAATCGAATAAAAAATAATGGTAATTTAAAAACTGTATAAAAAATAATATGCCTACAATAAAAAAAAGATTATAAAATAAAACAACTTCATACAAATACATAACACAAAAAAAAAAAAATTTAAAAACATCAAATTCAAATGCAAAACTGACCACATCAAAATCCCCGGAAAAGGTAAAATTCACCTTCAAACTGCTCTGTTAATAATACCAATGACGCAAATGACGAGAATATTGTGATAAAACTTTTTATCTTTCCTTGGTGCAAATTAATCATCTTTTCTGCAGATAGTGTCATCTTCATTTATCCAATAGTTATAGACTGATGGACTGGACAGAAATTGGAGAGCCATTTAATATGAGGGACATCAGCTTTTGACGGCGTGATAGTCTCGAAGGAGCTCCAATGGCATTAAGTTATTGTGTTTACAGCACGCGTGGCTTGGATTTGTTTACATAAATGATTTAAGTTTGAGTACGGAAATCTGAACCTTCTTCAACTTTTTTTGTTATTTTTTTTTTTTCTCTCTGTCGAAACTTTTGTGTCAGTCCTTATAGTTCGAATCCCAGACACACGCGCCTAAAAAAATTAACTACTGGGTGGGAATAAAAAAAAAAAAAAAAAACAGAAAAAAAAATAATAAGAACGTCAACCCGAGTAACCTTCAGAATAAAAATATACTCAGTAAATAGTTAGGAAATTTTATTTAGGTGCACGTTTTTGCAAATGATCTACTTTACGAATATAATGTGTCTTCTGGGAAAATTGCTACTTGTCTGGATTAATATATTTCAATTCAGGCAACAAGGGCAATTTATGAGCTCTAGCAGTTTTGATATAATTTCATGATTTATAGTTTAATGTTTTTCTTATGGCTGACAGATTTTCAATGACAATTGAATTAATTTATTTTTTTTTCTTCTCTCTTTTCAGGTAAGCAAAATGAATTTATTAAGTTTTAACATGATATGACAAAACTAAAGGTAAAAAACAAAAATATATTTCTTACGATTCGGTAGATTTTATAGGTATGTAATTAATAAAATAAAAGCAAATGCGTGGCTCAAAGTTACAACAAGGAAGAAGTATTAAAGAAGTATTTCAACGAATTATTTGTACAGTGACATCACGAAGATAACATAAACAGTGGAGTTTTCGCAAAAATCGTTTAAATTCTATTTTCGCTATGCGATATTTTCACAAGACTCAATTATAGTTAGCCGTTTGGCTTTGGAATCATAACTTCTTAAATGTGCAATTTTCAAAATAATTATGGTAGGTAATTGGTCAGATTTCTTATTTAAATGTTGTTTAGAGGAGTTGAATATAACATTTGTGGATATCCAAAAAAGAACAATATCATTTGGTCACTAAATGGTCATAAAAAGTTAGTCAGTCCCGTAATATTAAATCCAACTAAAGCTCTTTTTTTTTTAATTAATTTTTTTAGAAGATGTAAGTACTTCATTTCTTGGGTTTTCACGAATATTATAGTTAAAGGTCAGTGTTATGCCGTCATTTGTAGGATTTTCAAAAAAAGTTCCATTTTAAGTACCTACTAATAATTAATTTTTTTATGAATTTGAAATAAAGTTTTTCAAATTGATTTAGTCGAAGTTTATCACATTCTAGTTCTGCTCCAAGGTGCAAATTACTTTAAAAAAAAAAACCCTACTCATGAACCACCCTAATGCCTAATTTATCTACTAACATGCATATGTGCATATGTTTGATGACATGTATGATTTTGATTTTAGTATAAAATCGATTGCAAACAATTTAAACTATCCGTTCAAGAGGGTCATTCCATAATTTTCAAAACGATAATCATCAAAACGATTATCGCTGAAGTGATCGTCAATAATTTGCTTCACGTAATTCAAACACTATCTCCTCGTTTATCGTTTTTTCAGAGATTATCAAACCATCATTGAAATGTTATAATAACAATTTGCGTTATTAGAACGAAAGTTCTTTAGTGCACAGTTTGTTTGTAAACCCAAGAAATCGGCGAAAATTTACATTAGAAGGTGGCGCAATGGAATATTTACTTGCTTCTTAACCGAAAGGTTCGGCGTTCGATCCCTGCCGGCAAAAAGTTTTTTTTTTTATTTTTCAATTTAATTTTAATTTTGGGTTACGTGAAGCAGGATTATCGTCGAAACGTTATCGTCGGGTGATAATCGTTTTAGAGAATTAGTCCCCAGAAAATAGATTTTCTATCCTTACTCAGGCTAACTCCCTTTTACGCTACTTAAATTAAAATCAATCCAAAAAATCTAGTATGTAACCACATAACCTAAATAATCTTTCCAAATGACGTTTAAATTGTCAAAATCTAGAACGCTGGAAAGGTTTTTTTGTGCGTGCGTAAGCGCCTTTTCCGAACCGAGAGAACATAGCCACAAAAAATTAGATTTTTGACGATAAAATAATATTTTAATAAATTGAAACTAAAATAAAATATTTTTCTTAACTTTTCAATTAACTTAATTACCAAAAAAAATAATAAGACCCAGTTTTTCAGATTAAAGATTACTTCCAGTTATATCAACAAATTTAGATTTTCTAAACAAATGCTTTGATATTTTATCCTTCAAATTGTTAGGTCGATTCACAGGAATTCTTTACTGAAAAATGTATTGCTGATTTAACAGTAAATAAAATTATTTCCAGAGTTAACTTAATCTGTGTTGATCTTCCACGGAAAAACTGGGCTTTAAATAATTTGTACCTTAAATAAAAAAATCTTAGGTAGGGTATTGTTTTTTTTTTTTTAATACTCAGCTAAGTAAAATGTCCCACCTTTAACCCCTAAATTCGTTTATTTATTCAGTTCGTTCAATTTATCGTAATCGAATGACAACCGCTATACGTTTAAGAATTTTAATTAAAAAAAAAAAAAAAAACAATGAACTTGGCCAAGTCTGCCCTTGAACCTTTGCTATAAAAAAATTAAATTCTATTTATTTGATAAATGACTTTTCGCATCATGCCCAATGAGATCGGCTTGGACCATTCTGCTCGTAGTGGTCATATTTAAGTTCTTAGTATTTATGCGAATAAGCAAAACATTAACACATCTTCAAAAAAATGTATACAAATTATTCATATTTTTTCGCAGAAAAAATTAAAACTTGTAAACTTTGAAATCGACGCATCAGAGCTACGGTGACCATCCGTACTGTCCCGTGTTTCTATAGCCGCTCCCGTATTTAGTTTTCTGTCCCGTATTTGCATATTTTCTGATAATTTTTTTATAAAATAAAATATTTGATAAACCTATACAATACTTAGTTATGAAGGTGCAAATTTTCCCTTAAAAGCTTCTAAAACTGAATACGTAGTTGGTTACAGAAAACCATAAAACTAAAGAATAATAAAAATGTATGGCGCAAAATTTTAAACAGCCTAATACTAAGGTATTAGCATGATACTACTTAACAATTTTCTAACTTTAAAACTCTTTACTAAAATATTCTTAGTTTTAAACATTTTCTAACTAGTATCATACTAAACCTATTTTTCTACCTGAACACGCCTAAAACAGTGACAGTTCAACCCATTTTTGCAATTGTAGCTGCCAAAGTGACACTTGGATTTAGTATGATACTAAAAAGATAAAATAGGCATTTGGCGATTTTAACTTTAGTAAAATTTTAAAAAGATAATACGATGCTAACTCGTTTAAAATACAAATTTGCGCCTGTCTTTAAATCAGTTTTTTTTTTGTATCGTTAGACAATTGTCCTACTGTTTTGAAAGATTTTTTAACAGCCCTTCTTTTAAAGTCTTGCTATTTTTTATTTACTCCAGAGGCTTCAATTTTATCATGGTAACATAGCAAGAAGTTTGCATGTCGGATTATAAAAGATCTTTAATTAAAATTAAAGAAGAGAATAAATAGACCAATGTATGCCTCTAATAAATGATAGTCCAACAAAAATTAATAGGCCTCTAATAAATGATAGTCCAACAAAAATTAATAGAATAAAAGAAATTTGAAGAAAATGTCTTTCAATTTTATAACACATACGAATATTTAAATTATCAAGAACTTAGATGGATAAATCTTCGTAAGGAATGTTTTGTGAACCAAACGCAAAGCGACATAAAAATTAAAGGCTCTCAATAGTTTGAAAAGTTTATATGGTTAAAATCTTTTTGAGTTACGATATTACATATTAGAAAATGGACGAAAAAAACAAAATAACAGAAAGTAAAAAGCATTGTTTTTGCAAACCTTTAACAAATTGCCGAATTCAACTTGTGTTTGTCAGGTTCTAAAACTTTAATTTTTCTCTTTTGTCCCGGGTTTTGTTGCCAGAAATATGGTCACCGTTTATTTTGCGTTTATTTTTTTTTTGTATTTTTGCGTTTGTATGAAGATTTGTTGAGGTGGGGTGTTTTGTCAATTGGGGCTGAAATATTGTTTTTTTTTTTTGACACAACAAATATAAACGGTTTATTATGTCAATTTTAATTGACCAATCTAAAATTTGGCAGTTTAATATACCCTAAAACATTTTGAGATCTTATCATCACATCTTTCAATTCAATAAATAAGACCTCAAGTCATATATTCAGACATCCTGCCAGCAGCAGTCTGTCTTTGGTAACACAAACATTTTATACCTAATATCTTTTATTTTGTCATTCTCCTTCTATTCGATATTCTCTATATAACCATAACTTTTGGGCAAACGAAATGTTATCTGTATATGCAAAGTCATTGTCCTTTCATTCCACTCTTATTATAATATAACGATACATTTTGGGCTTATACTATACGTTACGTTTGTTTGAATGTAGAATGTTAATGATATGCAAAGTTATCAATTTTATCTTTCGAACGACGACCATATATAGCTTAGCTGGGTATATTTTCATCACTTTGATGTCATCGCTCCTAAGTAGCCAACCAAAATTACTATTATGTGTATTAAGGACACCACTGCCATCGATAAGCTTAAATAAAATACGGCGACTTTGTTTTTTTTTGTTTCTTTTTCTTAACATCCATGTCAATGCCAATAGTATGTATCGATTGACCTCAATTTTCGTGCTCTTCACACAAATAACCGAACAACTTATTTGTCAATTTAGATTCTATTCTATATACAATTACAGGGTGATTACAGTTTTACGTAAGATACTCTTACCGCCATATTATTCACTCGATACATCCAGATTTAAATTTAAATCCAGATGAATTTACATTGAATTTGTATGATTTACATCCGGATTTAAATTTTTAATCTAGATGTATTGAGTGAATAATATGGCGGTTATATAAGTGATTAAATAGGTAATTCTTCTTGAATAGTTCGAGAGAAAAATTCTTAATAGGATTGAAAGTTGTGTTGCTTAAATCTTTATTATCAAAAAGAAGAAAATAAAAATGATTTATTTCATAAGAGACGTATTATACAAATTCATCTCTGACGGCGCGATGCAGTGGGCGTGGTCCGTTTGATGACAATAAGGGCCAATTTTTCAGTGCGAGATTAAAGTAAATCCCGAGTTAACTCACTACATTTGGCGAGTTAACTCAGATTTACTGAACAGATTGTTTTAATATTTTTCCCTGCCAGTTTTTTAAGGTCATCGATCCCCATGCATTCTCTACTTAAAAGGTGCTTCCTGAGTTAACTGTACACACATTTATGTTTGGAGTACTTAAATCTGGTTTAACTCACGACTGAAAAACTGGCCCTAGGTGTCTACTTTGTCTAGATTTTCAGTGCGATATTAAAGTTTAACTCGAGTTAACTCATCAAATTGGGTGGCTTAACTCGGGGTTTACTGAACAGATGCTTTTGATATCTGATCCTCCGAGTTTTTTTTTTAAGTCGATTCTCATATATTTTTTTTGTTTTTTTAAAAAACTGTTTCTTGAGAACTGTAAATGTGTGTCCAGATTTTAACTTGTCACTGAAAAACTTGGCCTTACTATGGCGAACTGTAAATTATGGCTGTGGGATCTTAGCACCCTAGAAATGTGATATTCGCAAAAAATGTATGCAGTCTAAAAGGTCAGTAATTGGTCATAAAAGGTCAGGTAGTTTAAGATATTGGTCAGACTAAGAAAATATTTAATCCAGGGTTGAAGTTTTTCAAGGTCACCCGCGATTTTTGGCACCTTATTTATGGGATATTCGCAAAAAAAGTATACCACTTGAAGGGCCACTGAATACTGATAAAAGGTCAGGTAATTTCGGTTATTGGTCAGGCATAGGTTTTTTTACATTAATTTTCAAAGTTTTTTTAAGGTCATTACAAGGTCATATGAACTTTTAGCACCTCATTTATGGGATTTTCGAAAAAAAATATATACCATTTGAAAGGTTACTTAATCCCCATAAAAGGTCAGATAGTTTCAGAAATTGGTCAGGCATAGACTGTTTTGTATAATTTTTATAAAAAAAAATCAAGGTAAAGGTCAATGACCTTTCATTTTTTTGTTAAGCTCATAACTAAAAACCTACAGCTGACCAATTTCTAAAACTGCAGGTTCTTTTATAAGGAATAAGTAAGGGAAAATTTTTTCTGTCCATACAAAATTTTTCCCAGGACAAATTTTGTCTTCAGTTTTTTTCCAGGTAGTACGCAGTTCACGCGCAAAATTGTGACGTTTGTACCCGCTGTAGGGTGAAGTCTCCACTAAATTTTGACACGAAAAATAATGTTCGAAGCATTATTTTGCGGGAAAAATTATGACAGGTCAATAATTTTGCACGATAAACACGATATCGATAATTTTACAAAAAGAAAAAAAAAAGAAGAAAAACATTAATTTTGCGCGATTTGTCCAACGTTATTGTAGAGATTAGAATTGTAGAGATAAAATTTGTCTTTTCCCGATCTGCGTACTAGGTTTGAGGTGCTAAAAGTTTATGTGACCCTGTAATGACCTTGAAAAATCTTTACAAAATTGTTTAAAAAAATCTATGCCTGATCGATTACTGAAACTACCTAACCTTTTATGACCTTTTAAATTGAATACTTGTTTTCTTAAAGTCCACTAATGAAATGCTAAAAGTTCATTGCTGTGACCTTGAACAAAAACTTGAAAAATGAATTTAAAAAACCTATGTCTGTCCAATTACTGAAATTACCTGACCTTCAAGTGGTATACTTTTTTGTGAATATCCCATATATGGGGTGCTAAGAGCACACAGCCGCTTATGTATGCTGGGAAAAAGGATATTTTCTTTCAACTCCGATTAAGCTCATATTTTAGTTAAAAGTTTATGGAAATAAAACTATATGCTATGCAATCATGATTAAAGTTAAATGATAGAACAGTAATTCACCCTGTAACTTTCTTTTTTAAATGTCATTCATGATAGTTATGTACCTCTAAGTACAACGGTATTAAATTTTGCAAACAAAGAGTATTTGTCAACAATCTTAAAGGTTTTATATTTTCTTTTAATTTTTTTGTTTCTTTTAATTAATATCAAAATGAATTTATATTTTTATTTGACAAGTTTTTTAACCTGTCTTATCTATGAAAAATATCATTTTGGATGTTCGTTGGTAATCCTGCCTACGTCAATTAAATGAAGTTTACTGGGTAGGGTTTTATTTGTATGTCCTCAAAATGAAGTAAATAACTGCCCTTGAATGTTAATTGAACACGAATCCTTTCAAAAATAGATTCAATAGAAAAGAAGCAATGGCGCTGGCTGATATTGTCAAGTTGGGTAATGGTGGCAACGACATAACCCAGTGTAGGCAACAAAGACTTCGTCGCCAACTTTTGAGCGAATAAGAAACGTGCCTTGGAATTAAAATCCACCAAAAGGGATACAAAATTGAAGATAAAACTTTTAATTCTGAAGGCAGAGTTAAATTAAGGCTATGAGATCATAGATCATATAGTTAATTAGAAATACCAAAAACGAAGTAGGCGTATACATAAGTCGAAGTAGGTCCTTTGGTTAGAGTTTGTAAAGGCAGATAATATCAGTAGTCTCGAAGAAAGATGTACAGTATTTGTATTTTAAGGTATATTAAATATTTAAAAAGGAACTAAATTAATTTTAATTTTCTAATCCTAAGTCAGTTTTCGGTCTTGCTTAATTCTTTGCTTGCAAAATAGAAGAATTAAGAAAGACCGAAAGCCCACTTAGGATTAGAAAATTTCAATTTAAAAAAGGTCACGTAAAAGGAATAATTAAATTAATTTTAAGTGACTCTTACGCTATTGTAAGATTTATAAATTCTACTCACTACTCACTAATAATATATGTTGCGACTTATTTCATAAAAAAAGGACATAAATCAACAGTAATGGAGACTTTTCTATTTAATGGGTTTTGTTGTCTTAAATTCGGAGCTTATTTCATAGTCATGAAAGCATCCTGAGACTTTGGGGATGTAAGCTCCTTATAAATTATGTACGTGGGATGTTCTCAAAAAATGTGTGCGTAGTTTGAAAGGCCACCGAATCGCCATAAAAGTTCAACTGACCTGCCGTAATATGGGCGAGCCATAGATTTTTTTTTAAAATAATTTTTTTTAAGTTCATATATTATGTAAGCCCTTCATTTGTGACATTTTCGAAAAAATATACCATCTAAAAATTACGAAGTCTTTTTAAAAGATCAACAAAAAACCTATGGTATCTATATATTTTTCGAATATCCCACAAATGAGGTGCTAACAATCGTTACGACCTTGAACAAACTCTACAAAATTATTGAAAACTTATGCATGACCAATTTGGACTATCGTGCGTTCAATACCCAGTCGCTTCCACCTAAAAACGAAAAATAATTTTCAGGGCCTCTTGCCAGGAGGAAAAATCCCCCAAGAGTATCTCTTGACATAGAAAAAGATCTCAGAGCCCAAATTCATCCGTGAATTAATTCGTTAAATTTTGAAAAGCAGTCAAAGGAAAAAGATCTCAGAGCCCGAATTCATCCGTGAAATAATTCGTCAAATTGTTAAAAGCAGTCAAAGAAGAACTTTGATGCGCATCGGTGGCGCGGGTCGCACGATAGACATGGCAGGGCGGACAAAATTTCATAAAAACTGAATCAATCAACCGATTTCAATGAGATTTTCAGGCTCCATACAAAATAGGATAAGCATTTTCAATGTGAGTCGAAAACCCCATTTAAAATTAAATTAAATTAAATTTGGTGGTGTCACACCTCGTGATAGAACCCCGGCCTAGTGACTTAAAGTTGCAACTCTCCTCTCATCCATTCCTGTGTGCGTGTTATTGGCAGGAATGGAGGTGACCGCAGCCCTCACCGAGGCTGGGAATCGAACACAGAACGACTTAAGACAAGCTTATTTTTAATATAACTTAAAACTAACCTTTCTCTAACTTCAAAATAACAAACTAATAGTTAAGATTGGGACGAAAAAACGGAGTTTTAGCACCTCATTGGTTGAATTTTCAAAAAAAACTGTATGTCATCTGAAAGTCTACTTAATCCTCGTAAAAGGTCAGCTATTTTCAGAAATTGGTCAGGCATAGTTTTTTTTAAATAATTTTTTAAAGTTTTTTGAAGGTATACAAGGTCACATGAACTTTTAGCACCTCATTTATGGGATATTCGACAAAAATATGTATATACCATCCGAAAGGTATCTCAATCCTGATAAAAGGTCAGCTAGTTTGAGAAATTGGTCAGCCTTAGGTTTTTGTTTATAATCGTTTGAAGTTTTTCGAAGGTCATGCAAGGTCGTATAGACTGTTAGCACCTCAATTATGGGATATTCGAAAAAATTGTATACCATCCGAAAGGTATCTCAATCCTGATAAAAGGTCAGCTAGTTTCAGAAATTGGTCAGGCATAGATTTTTTTAATAAATTTTTTAAATTTATTATTTTTCAATGTCATAGAGATTTTTATCACCCCATTTTAGGAATTTTCAAAAAAAAAATGTATGCCTGACCAATTTCTGAAAATAGCTGACCTTTTAGGAGGATTAAGTAGACTTTCAGATGACATACAGTTTTTTTGAAAATTCAACCAATGAGGTGTTAAAAGTCTTATACTGTGACCTTGAAAAAAAATTTGAAAATTAATTAAAAAATACCCAAGCCTGACCAATTACTGAAATTATCTGACCTTTTATCACTATCCAGTGGCCCTTCCTGTGGTATACTTTTTTTTTCGAATATCCCCTAAATGAGGTGCCAAAAATCGACCTTGAAAAACTTCAACCTTGGATTAAAAATTTTTTAAGTCTGACCAATTTCTTAAACTAAAAAAAAAATAAATTTGATGGTACAACATCTCATGAAGAACTAGGGCTTAGTGACTTACAACTCTTAACCATTCCTGTGTGCGTGTCTGCAGGAATGGAGGGGACCTACAGTTTATTGCCGAATCCGAACGGCTAACGAGCGGCACTTTTCTGTGACAGGAGATACTCTTGGAGGATTTGTCAATTCCTCGCAAGAGGCAGTAGCCGTTTTTTCTTTTAAATAAATAGGTGGCGAGGCTGGGGATCGAACCTTAGACCTCCGGCCGGCATGACAGTCCATCGCACTAACCATCACGCCACGGCTACTACCTGACCTTTTATGATCAATTACTGACCTTTTAGACTGCATACTTTTTTTTCGAATTTTCCATGTATGGGGTGCTAAGAGTATACAGAGCCGAGAAAATGAGTTTTTTTTTTAGAGTTTTATTTTGAAGTTGACAAACTCGGTGAAGGATTCAGAATATTTAGTTAAATTGTTTTTAATTCCGATTAGTAAACGTTGGTAAATAGAGTTGTAAAGCTCGGTAAAGTGAAGATAGGTACCAAGGTAGTCAGAATAATCATCAGCAAGTAACTAAGTAAGTAGATTGAGTGCGAAGGAAAAATGCTCAAGAACTCGTTTCTCCTGTCTCTTTAAGAAACGTAATCTGCGATTACACCTAAAGGTGAATCTACGTACTAATTAAAATCGGAATTGTAGGAAAATTAAATTTTTTCTCCCCACTGTGCGCCGCACTGTTGGAGTGTTAGCAAATCTCAGAGACGTATTTTTTTTAGTTTCTTTCAAGAACGGTACATGATTGTATATCGAAACAAATATGCATGAGGGCTGGGCCCTAGCCCAACGGAGTAGCATCCCACAGTTCTTCAAATGATAAATCATAATATCAACCCTGTCATAATGCCAGAAAAAAATTCATGAAATGTTTTCTGTTTTTGAGTTAACAAATACGTATAATAATTTGTTTTAAAATATTTCAGTATTCCCTATCAGCCTAACGGACTGTTTAAATATACCAGGAAAAAGACTTTTCGCTGAATGAAATAATTAAATTCTTGCCGGAATATAACTTGCTCTATAAAGCAAATATTTGTTTCATCTAAGAATATTCCAAGATTTCAATTAAACATATCGACGGAGAAGTAGAAAAGGGTTTTCGTCAAATTGTCTGTGCGTCCGTACATCCACATCGTACTGATTATATCAAAGAACACATTCTTTTATTATTAAAGGTATAGCAATATGCTCCAATATTACCGACATTAAAGGTTCAATCAAGAAAAAATCTGGTGTATAAATTCTTATAAACGATGCTTAACGTAATAAATCAAATGATATAATACTTTCATCATGCTATGAATAATAATAAATCACAACATTTTTATCATAACATTTAGCTATGTACAATACCGAATACACAAATACTACACTTTGTATATCCCGAAAAATGTACATATCTTCATCTCGACCCAAATTGATATTTTATATGTGTGTAACCTATATTTAACAAAATGTCATATATGTATCTATTTCTAGAACTTTATGGGCAATATAAGATAGCTAATCTGAGTTCGTATATAGGGTATACATAGAGCCTATACACATATAGAGGATGATCTGAAATGGGCAAAATATTAATTTACACCCCAAAAATTCTTCTCTTCCTGTCCAACGATAGTCATACACAGATTATAATTTTCTACTTAACATTTAGGTCACAAGCTGAAATTATATTATTTATTCTTATACCTCCGTAATATGTCTCTTAGATTTCTTAAGCAGAATTTATGAAGACATCGTATATCTGCATAAACTCCATCATCTTGATGTTTATTTGCACTTAATCAGTTTTCAGAAATAATTTATGATTTAAGGCAGAGCAGAGGTTTGCTGTATATCTAACTACCTGTGCTGCGGGCTTTCATAATTTAGCTTTAGCTGAAATGTTCGTTATTTATATCAAAGATTAATTTATTAAAATAAAAATAAATAGAATTGTTTTGCTTTTAAACACTTATTATAACCAAGATAATTGAGTTTAAAAAGATAAATAAATAATTTAAAATTATATCTTCGCAAAATATTTCACAACAGTTATCAGATCTGAATCAGATGTGGGAAATTTTTTTTTTATTCGCAAAAGCAACAGCACCCTTTTGTTTAAGGATTATTTGAAACTATCAAATTCTTTCACAAAGGGAAAACTAACTTATGGCTGGCCGAAACGGAGCATAAAGGCCAGATCACATTTTTTTTTTGTATACTATTGCAAAATAATTAGATAAAAACCATACAAAAATAGAGGAAGTCTTATAGTCCATTGAAATGTTACATTACCGAATGGATGGATCTGTAGAAGGGATCAGTGTGAATGTAAAAACGAGTTTTCGGGGTTGAACTCCCCCATTTGGCCGCCATTTTGGAAAAGGGAGCGTAAAAAGGTCTTCGCGATATCTTTAGAACCAAACATCGCACAAACAAAACTTTACCATAATTGTGTAGAGAATTAAATTCTCTACAATTAATGTTAACACACTTTTTATCCTAAAATTGAAAACAAAAAAGTTATAACCAAAAAAATATGACAGTTCTAAGAAATTTTTCTTAAAAAGGATATAAAATAATAAAAGAAGAATATAATGATAGTTTTCTTGACGATGGTCATCTTTTTTTGATTATAACTTTTTTTTTTTCAATTTTACGAAAAAAAGTGTGTTAACACAAATTGTAGAGAATTTAAATCTCTACACAAATATGGTAAAATTTTGTTTGTGCGATGTATGGTTCTCATTATATCGCGAAGACCTTTATACGCCGCCTTTCCAAAATGGCGGCCAAATGGGGGGGAGTTTAAACCCGAAAACTCTTTTTTACACTCAAATTGATCCCTCCTACTGGTAAAACTGTTATAAGTTGGTATTTCTATAGTCTTGTCGAAAAGAAAAAAGCTTCATTTTTATCTAGTACCTAAGCTGCATTTTCGATCCCAAAAGGGGAAGACCCTTACTAAAACGCAGAAGGGCCGTCTTATCCCAAAATTTACGATAAACCATTTTTTTCGATGTTTTTTAAAAGTGATAACCTCTTTTAATTATTATGTTCTTCAGAGTAACTAGTAATTGTTTTAATACATTTTAAATTGGACAACCATCAAATATGTATATATGCGGTTTGGCCCCCACTTCCCCTATTGAATATTAATAATTGCAACTTCCCGGGCACGTGTCGTCGACGATATCTCGAGAACGAAGAGAGATATCGACTTCGAGTAAATTTTATTTTTATCATAATGAGGCCATACAACGTGCAGAAAAGATTTTCAGAAAAATTCAATAAGCGGTTTTCTAATACATAATAGTAATTTTAAAAAAAAATTGTGAAAAAAAAACTTGCTAAATATTCTTAAAAAAATATTTTCGGCTCGAAGATCTTAACAACAAGCAATTTAATTGACTTCAAACTAATTTTATTCTACACACAATGCCACAATTGTTAGCTGATAGACTTTGGTAAGAAAATTTAATTGACAGTTTTTATTTCTAAGGCAACAAAACTGCGCAAGAAACTGCTAAAAATTGTTGAAAAACATCTCGTCGCATATAGTGATCGGTATAAGATGCACCAAACTGCTGGAGCGAGTAGGTTGGGTTAAGACAAGAAAAAAATCGTATGGGAGGGGGGTCTATTTCCCCCCGTTTAGACAGGAGGGGAAATTTTCTAAAAAATTGACTTAAAACAGAAAACGAAATATTTAAACACAACAGTACAATTTAAAATGCCATGCTATACCTTTTTGGAAAGCCAGAAATCTCTTCTTTGATTTTCATTTTAAATTAAGTTGTGTTAGTGAATAGCTTTTGAAAAATTAATTTCCAAACTCGAAATTTTGAAAAAAAAAAAATAGTTTCAAACTAATTTTTTTCAAAATTTTATGTAATTAAGTACAATTTTTGTTTTCAAAATTCAATGCTCTTATTAATTTTCAATAAAAGACAGAAAACCGGATGCTAACATGTCTTTTAGTTTTTGAGAAAATTAAAAATAACGAAATCTACTTTACTAGGTTTTGGTTTTGTTATTTTTTTTTAAATAACGAAATCTACTTTACTACAGGTAGTAGCCCGTGGCGTAATGGTTAGTGCGATGGATTGTCATGCCTGCGGTCTGGGTTCAATACCAGCCGCTTCCACCTTAAGTTTTTTTCCGGGCTACTGCCTCTTGCGGGGAAGTGACAAATTCTCCAAGAGTATCTCTTGTCATAGAAAAGTGCCGCTCACCGTAGCCGTTCGGATTTGGCAATAAACTGTAGGTTCCCTCCATTTCTGTAGACACGCACAGAGGAATGGTTAAGAGTTGTAAGTCACTAGGCCCTGGTTCTTCATGAGCCGTTGTGCTACCAAATTAATTTATTTTTTAAGTCAATTTTTTTAGAAAATTGGCCCTCCTGCCTAAACGGTGGGAAATAGACCCCCCTCCCATACGATTTTTTTCTTTTCTTAACCCAACCTACTACCAAAACAGAAGTTTAATGCATCTTGTACCGATCACCCTATATTTAGAGCAAACAGCTCAATTTTTGGCACAACTGATAAGGTTTTCGAAGTAATTTTCTTATAAAAAATAACATCGTGTAACGAGTTTCAAAGGGTACCATTGGGAAGTTATCAGTGTGGGGTCACACCCAGCCTCTTTTTTAATTCTTGAATCACTTTTTTAGAGGAGCCCCTACAAATAAATTCAAACACTGCCAAAATAAGAGCCACCCACGTACATACGTCCATACACATTTGTATGATATGAATATATTTTTCTGAAGTTTATTTCAAAATTTGTGTTCAACTTCTTTTAATACAAAATTTACCATCTCACAATTTTAAATTTCTTACAACACATAATGTATGTAGGGGTACACCGGGCGTATACGTAATATTTTTTTTCCTTCTCATATTATGTTATTATTAGCATTCAGTGAATTGATTTACACTCAGAAAACCACTTAAAATTCAATAAACCAAATACAATTTCATAATCGTGAACCAATTGTTAAGTCGAATTTTAGTTCATAATCCCTACGCAGAAAAGGCTTTCATCTCTTTCTTTGAATTTGTTTTCCTTGAAATAGAATTTCATTCTGAATAAAATTTATAACCAACTTTTCCTGCCACACGAAAATGACAGTGATGATGGACAAAGGAAGAAGAGGATATTTCATCGATTTTGATTTTTATCAATTTCCGTGCGGATGGTGGATTACCAGTGGCGTCACGTCAAATGAATTTTCGTTGAAAAAATCTGCATTTTTTTTTTATTTTTGTTTTTTAAAGACTAACAATAAGTACTATGTAAAAAATATTATGTTTACTCGTTTTGGTGCACTGAATTTAAAAACAATATTGAAAATTTGTTTAATAACTTTTTTTTTTGTTTTTTTTTCGAAATTAGAATTAATTTTAGTTAAACTAAAACTTCATTTTAGAATTTGGCACCACAGTGTGCCCTGCCCATACCACCGCCCTGGCAAGGCTTACTTACTTAGCTTTTACTTATTTTTTCCCAATCCTTTCTACTGCCATGTAAGGTTCTATCAATTTCCATGAGTTAACATCCAAGGATAAGTAATTTAATATTCTCAGCGAATGCTAAACCAAGATTCAGGTAGGTATATAAAATCCGAGAAAAACGAATAAAGAAGAAAATGCTATATAAATTATAAGTAGATTTATGTATAAAAATGTAGATATAGCACAATTACACGCGTTGATGCTTTCATTTTTCGCACGTGTAAAGTGGTTGGAAAATGAGAGGTGCGGAGAAATGGGCTACAGAAGGAAGAAAAAAATAGATATAGTATGTATGTCTATGTATACAATAAAACTAGGACAATAATTATTTGCCAAAAGCTTTTATGTGTATTCCCATCACATGAGGAAGTCTTTTTTGTAGGTATCGATTGGCAGGAATGTAAGTTGATTTATTCGTTTTATTTCACAAAATTATATTATTAATGTCTTTTTTGTTTGTATAAGGGCAATTTCAATACAAGACGAACCCTCTTTGACCTATTTATTCAGAAAGCTAAAGAGAGAGATATCCTTATGTATACGTTATGTTTACCGCCGCCGTATATTGAGTACCTATATTGATCTAAAAATAATTTTTATTAACGTTTTAGCATTTTATCAGCGATAATTTTAGAACAAAAAATAAATGACTCAGAAACTAGTGAGGGTAATAATTTTGTTTGATAGGACTACATATGCTTATGTACTCTTATTAGACTATCTGATGGGTGTGGAATATTAATTTCGTGTTAATATTTTTATTAATCATCATAGTCATAAAAAAAAAAGTCTAAGTTTAATTGCGAAAGACGAAATTCGTTGGAAATTATGTACATGATAGGATTATTTTGGAAGCCACTAAAAGCTTTCTCAGTAAATAAATATTTAATTTGTAAAATGGTTATTGCTTTAAGAAAAATATTATCTTTTCATAAATAAATAATTCTGGTTTTAAGAATTTTATTTAGCAGGTTAAGGTGTGTCCGAATTTAAGCATGCCAAAGAGGTTCTTTCAAATTCGAGTCAAATTAATTAATGCCAAGTTATTACGGGTACGAGAGGACCTACTCACAGAATTGATAACATTTATTTTTGCAAGAAAGAATAAAGTATTCTATGTTTAATTGCACCTCATTTAATTGATTTTCCCGCTTAATTGACCGAAAAAATTGCGTTCGAAAATGTCCTGTATACAAGTAGAACAGCTTTTTACATGGTTTAAGGAACCCCGAAAAAATCGCTTATAATTGATCTTTAAAAAATGCAGTTAACAAACTCAAAACATGTACATTTTTCGGTTATTTGAATTGTCCCGAACTACAAATTATTAAAGACGTCTTTCTTTTTTAAATCTATTTATAGAGCACAAAGCAGAGTACGAGCGATCAGAGCAGAATACACTCAGAGCGCTCTGAGTTTAAAACGAAGCACAAACGTGGGATTTTGATTCCACGTTGAATCGACTAAATGTTTCAGTACCTACTGCCAATGGCTCGCAATTTTTTATCTTTAGCATTCTTAAGTGCTTTGCACATGATTCACGACCTGCGAATTGGAATTGCGAATGGTCGCGTATTTTGACATTTCATTTACATTAGTGGTCGCTGACATTTGCGAATTGTCATCAAACATAAGCAAGAAAAATGAGACTTTGAGGTTAAATTCGAGTGAATTTTCTATTCGCTTGTTTGTGGAATGCGTCTTGCTGTTGTGGATTGCGAATTTACGTTTGACAATTCGCAGAAGATACGTTGTTGGTCGCGTAAAAAAATATTGAAATGCAAAATATTTTAATTTATAATTATTTTTTGCAGTGTTTTCTACTTAAATTTGTTGATTATTCCATTTATTCACTTCGTCCAAAAGTAAAAATAAAAGAAAAATTCTATAAGTAGTAGAATTTTGATTTGAGAGGTTTAATCGCATTTGCAGGTCGCATCAGCTCATGTGCGAAGCACTTTAAGCAATTAATAGGGCACGTGTCGTGTCTCAATGCAGAATTGCCACTCAACCTGATTTAAATAAATATTTAATTCAATTAATTTAAAATGTTTCTAAATTTAAAGTTATTTTTGCTTCCATCAACTTTCAAATAAACAATTCTCACGTTCGATATAATTTTATGAATCATTATTTTATCGAATTTAGCCAATATTTTGCTATCAATTATTTTTCTAAGAAGTATAATAAAGTATTGTTAATTCTGTATGTAATTGTAAACAGCCAGCGTTTGTAATCATGGGGTGTGTGTAAGAGTCAATATCAATTTTCACTAAAAAAAAATTAGACATGATCCCGCAGCTGCAACAGCTCTAAATGCAAAAAAAAAAACAACAAATAGAGTCGAAACAGAACAATATTTTTTTTTCTTCTTGAATTTTGGTTAAATATTTATTTACCTTGGAAAAAAAATATTTTTGATCGATTTTTGTTTCTAGATGAATATTCAATCAATTGAATGTGATGTAATTGTATTACTTGACTCTTAAATTCATTTTAGTACAATTAGTTATGCTTGATAGATCCAGAAGATTAGCATTTTTAAACGAATTATGAGAAAATCTATATAAAGTACTTTTTATTTAATTAATATTTCTTATGAGGCTATAATGTGGGGAAGGGAACTTTAAACCATACCTACCTAAAACTGAAGGTGGGCAAATTATCACATCACTTGTACATGCGCTGTGTTGTCGGTGCAAGAAGTTAAATTTTTTGGAAAAGTACAGACCCATGATTCCGCCACACCAAACTCAGCAATAAACAGTGACTTTCTCGGGATGAATTTGGTGCTAGTATATCTCGTATGATTTGTATCGTAACATTCATCGAAAAATGGGCCTTGCCGCTACGGACGGTGGAGTGGGAGGAAAAAATCATTTCATCCACCTAACACCAGGGACGTAGGCAGAGGGGGGGGGGGGGGGGCTTGAGGGGCTAAATCCCCTCTCGAAATGATTTTATTATAAGGAAATCCTTATTTCTATTAATGACATAAGAGAAAATTCCGAAGATGTTTTCAGAACTGTTTTTTAATCCGCATCACCATCAGATTAATAGAACCCAAGATATTAGCATTTTAAACGAACATTATCAGCATTTTGGAAACTTTTTGCGTTGCATAAAATATCCACAAAATTCCGATAAAGTTCGCTTAAGAAGCTTAAGTTTGATGTCTTTATAGTTCTATTTATCTGATGGTGAATATTAAAGTCTTTAAGCTCAAGGAAAATGACAGACCATATTTCGTTGTAAATCTGGCTCTGTGGATTCAAAAAATTAAGGCGTCTACTTCTGCTGTGAAAAAATATATGAATTTACGTACATTGATTTTAAAAATAATATTAGAAATTGAAAAAAAGTAGTAAGTTTTTTTTATTTTTTTATAAGGAGCCTTTATAATACAAATTTTATATCTGCTACTGAAAAAATCATCCAAATTTAAATGGCGTTGTTAAATAATTGATTTAAAATAGCTTTTAATGGTCTTTGGTCTACAACATTCAGGATGAAAAGGCAAGTTTTGAGTAAAGCTATGAAACAAGCCCCCTCCGAAACAAAATGCTGGCTACGGGCCTGGATTGGAAAAGTGTTTCCAATTTTCAAAATGAAATCATATGGTAGATTAGAACAAATGGATATTACGAATCTTTAACCAGGGGAAATTTTGGATGTAAAATTCCTACGTGTTAAAGTCGCATAAAAATGTTGTAAATTAACATCATTTTTTCAAGGTTGATTATTTGATATGTTGCAGCGGAGGTGGTATCATCTTATTTTTTTTTTTTTTTTTTTGAACTTGTTCTAGTTAGACACATACAGTTTGTCAAAAAATCGCTGATAGTATCAATGTTTTCTTTTTTTCTAAAACACACCTTCCAATTATTTTAATATGCGAAAAACTGACATTTTACGATCTTCAAAATCGTATCGTATCTTCAAAATCGATTTTTTTTTTTCGAAAAAGTGAGAGCAATGCGTGAAAGTGACTGTGAAAACCATTTATTTGATTCATTTTTTCACAGAACCATCATAATCGGTCCCCTGGCTTTAATAAAAACAAAAATCTGTATGGCCGAATTGAGAAAAAAAAATCTTGTATCTTAAATATTTTCTTAGTCCAGCTTTTTGTCAGTTTAAGGAACTTTATTATTTGAAGATTTATTGTGGTTTAATAATGCAGATAATGCAGAAGGCAGTATTAAGCCGAAAACAGATGTGCAGCTTTTTTCTCATGCAGCAAAATTAGAAATAGAGATATCGTGCAGAGAAGGCTGCATGCAGAGCCTGAAATATGACAGCCCTCATAAGAACCTGTGTAAATTTATTTTCGCTGCACTGAAAAAAGCTGCACATCTGTTTTCGGCCTTACATTATCATATATACATTAGGTTGGCGCTTTTGGCAATGTTCGAATTTCTCCCCCCCCCCCCCTAAAAGGGATGAGGTTGACTTAAAAAATTCTGTGCAAAATTTCATTGAAATCGGTTAACGTTACGTGCCACCGAGTACTTTAAATTAACCATACAAATTACAGGTAGATATTTAGTCTTGTATTGAAAAATTCTGCCTTTTTTAAAGTCAACCTCATCATATTTAGGGGGGGAGACGAAAGAAATTCGAACATTTCCAAAATAAGCGCATACATACATACATATATGACAAATGCTATTCATGTAAAATATGGCACAATATTTGTGTATATGACAACTAGTATAAGACTATGCCATATAATTATGATCAACTTAGCTTTGTCTGTAAATTTTTTTTTCACAATATGACACACCAGCTATGATGTGTTTGACAGTCATATTTCAATATTTTTTTTAATTAAAATTAATTCATCACTGTCATATATATGGCGTCAAATATATTTTGTCATATAAATTTGACTATCAAACTTATTTATGTACATATATGACACTTTTCAGCCATATTTATTTGGTAAACTTGCCCTCTTTTCTCTCTATAACCCTGAACTTTAAATTTTCGTCTATCCATTATTGTGCGTCAAAGCTTGTCGTATACATATATTTTATTTTATTTTCTTTCATATTAATATTTTCTATTTTTTACTTTGGTGTTTCTTTTTTTCTTAATTTGAAATTTCAATAATTCAAGGTCTTCCATATATTTGGGCTCTTAATATATTTATTTTGATTATAAATTTTAAAATCTGTGGAGAACTTCGATTTTTCAATTTTAGCTTAGGAAGAAGGTATTTATTTTCTTCGGGTGCAATTTATAATTTGGTGGCATGACAGCTCTTGTAGAACCAGGGCCAAGTGACTTACAACTCTCAACCATTGCTGTGTGCGCGACGTGTAATCGGCAAGGAATGAAGGGGACCTATAGTTTACGGAGGTCAAAGTGAGAAGCATCTATTTATGACATGTGAAAAGAATTACTCTTAGAAGATTTGCAGTTCTTTATAAGATGTAGTAGGTAGCCGTGAATAAATCATTTTTGGATTTAGTTGGAAAAGGCAAGGAAATCGAACCCAGACTTCTGGCATGACTGCATGCCAACGACATTTTAGAACAAAGTATTTAAAGCATCTTCGTTTTGTTATTCCGAATAATTCTTAAGAGCTTTTTGCTAAAACTAGAAGACACTTAAACCACTGGTTTTTAATATTTGACTAAAAATTGATAGAAGCTTGAAAATTTAAAACACAAATAGAAAATTTTGAACGAAATTAATTTGAACACTATTAATTTTTTTTTCTTACATAAAACAATTTAAGTTAAAAAACAATGGATTTCTGGCTTTAAAAAAAGTTAAAGGTTTTAAAATGATTCTTATAGGAAATAACCCTTCCAGCCTAAACAGGGGAAACAGAACGCCATAATACCATACGATGAATTAAAATAAAAACATTAAGCAGTGAATGCTTCTAAAAATAATAATTGAGTTAGAATTTTTGTCTTACATAATTTATTAATAAACAAGGGGTTTGTTTAAGCATGAGATAACCAATTGATAGATATGTTATTTGCAAACAAATAATGTCTTCAAATTAAACAAAATAATCTCTTTTTAAATCGTCTACAAAAATTGTGCAAGTAAATTAAAAAAAAAAAAAAAAAAAGAGAACCATAATTAATGAAGTTAAGTGAGAAAAAGTTTCATCTCTATAACATATGTAGATAATAAAAGCTTTTTTATGCCTTATTATTTCTTTTTATTTTAAGAGAACATTCTAAGTAAAATTGAAAGAATCTCTTTTGCAAGCGTTTAATAATGATTCAGTTATAACCTCTATATTATAATAAGGTATGGGAAGTTCCGCTGTATATTCGGGTTATAGATTCAAAAGCATTAATTTTAATGAATAGTTGTTGATAATTGAGCTGGTGGAAAAAGCGGACAAGTTCAAACATGATCTGGAAAATATAATATTCTATGTACCTACCTTGTTTAGACAATTATGTATGTATTTGGTATACAAAAAAAATATAACACGAGCTAAAATAAAAGAACGAATGTACCTATTTACGTACAATGATACCAAGAAATAATGATGTGATATTGCGGCGATTTTTTTTTAATTGCCACTAGACAAAATTAAATAGGTATGTGTTCCTAATAATTTGTTTGTTTTTTGTTCTTTAAAGTTTAAATCCATAGGCTAATGGAATGTTAACTCTAAATTTTTCGTGTAAGTACTCAAGAAGTTTTATTTTTTAAAATAAAATGAAAAAATTGATCGCACTTAGACTCGCTAGGAGATGATACACTGAAAGTGATGTCTTATCTGGTCCCGTGTCTAACCCCAGCATTGCATCCCAGCCATGCAATGAAATCTATCAATGAACAATAAAATAAAACTTATTTTATTTAGAAGTTTGTGTCAGAAAAAAATTTATTTTGATTAAAATAATAATTCAAAAGTTTTATTTTGGCAATAAAATTAAATATTCACATTCTGTCTTATAATTTAAAATTTAAATTCTCACTAATTCCTTTTAAATGATAGGCAGCTTTAAATGGTCCCTTATAATCCACTTTTGTAAGCCCATGGGATGAAATTAGCTCCAGGTTGATATAATTTTAATTCCTGCTCTAAGCTCATCCCAAAGCCTTGGGTCCTAAATTTGAGGAATATCACTTCAGCGATTTAAGGTTTAACTACATTCAAAACTTCCACCAAAAAGTGAAAAATTGGAAAAATTGGAAAAATAAATGTTCTTGAGTAGAGACGCATAAAATAAAAATAAAATAAATAAATTTGATGGCACAACAGCTCATGAAGAACTAGGGCCTAGTGACTTACAACTCTCAACCATTCCTGTGTGCCTGTGCGTGTCTGCAGGAATAGAGGGGACCTAAAGTTTGTTGCCGAGTCCGAACGGCTAACGAGCGGCACTTATCTGTGACAGGAGATACTCTTGGAGGATTTGTCAATTCCTCGCAAGAGGCAGTAGCCGTTTTTTCTTTTAAATAAATAGGTGGCGAGGCTGGGGATCGAACCTTAGACCTCCGGCATGACAGTCCATCGCACTAACCATCACGCCACGGCTACTACGAGTAGAGACGCATGCGTTGGAATAAATTGTGTTATTTTTTACACCAGAGGCAAGATTTTGCCAAGTACAGTCAAGGGCCTGGAAAGTTTTCAGAAGGGAAAATTTATACCAGGAGAACTTGTCAAATACTAGTAAAAACTTTTTGGGCAAGACACATCTATGAAAAAAAAAAAAACAAAAATTTCTTTTTCCAGGTGGGATGTTTTTTCCTTTTTTTTTCCATTTAGTTAAGCGGAACCGTTTTTACATCGTTATATGTAATAGGCTTGATCAAAGTCTGTTCGCTTTTTTTAAACGAATCCAAAACATTCCCTATTGGAAATAAAAAGAATACAATTTCAAAACCACAACACCCTGTTCAATCCCTAAAAGCAATGACAATGACCTCAACTTCAGAAAGAGTACAAATTTAAGAGAATATACAGCTTTTTCACACTTTGTTAAACTGAGCGAAAAGAAGTTTCTCCCGTCCCCAACAACAAGCCAAGCCAGCTAACAGCAATTTTTTCCATCGTTTCGTCGTTCGTCTTCGTCATCAACTAAAAAAAAAAAAAACTTCATAAAAGCTTTCCAACAATTCGTATATTCCTTCACACACCAACCAAACACAATCGACGACCGACCGACACATTTGAAAAATACTCCTCGGCTAGTAACAAACGAAATTTTTCATCCCATCAGTCGCCATCAAATGATGAAACTGTCTTGTCGCGTTTATTCGCTGAATGTTGTACTTGATCAACGTCTAAGAATTGACACCTGTCGATATCTTATCGAGATTCTATCACGCCGTCTAGCAGGGGAATAAATTCCCTCCAAATTAAAATTATTGTGAATCGAATAATCAAAAAAAAAAAAAATATCTCAAAAATACGCACCAACATCAAAATCGAAGATAGATACAAAATTTCGCGAAAATATAATATATATTGCACCTGTTTTAATAATTATTGTTCGCCAGGAAAATTAACACACCCACAAAGTGAAAGTTTTTTTTTTTGTTTTGTGTCTTCGATACGTGGCCTAAATAAAATCCAATCCCAATTGGTTCAAAAAAAAAAAAAAAGTATAAAAATACATCTAGAAGAAAAAAGATTCAAATAAGTTCTCATTTTAAAGAATTATATTTTTTGAAACTCAAACTCACCGCGACGCGGAGAAAATCTTTTGTTTTTCGTCTTAAAAGAAACGACGATTAAAAATTAAACATTTTATTTTTAATTGGTATAATATATAATTTAAAATTGTGTTAAACTTTATGAGGCGGCTTGTTTGTCATATTGATGCAATAATTCTTTGAAATAAGAAATTTCTTTAACTCAAGTTTTTATTTTACTACTCGTCGACGTGTGCTGCCTCAGCCGCCGCCGCTTTATTTTTATCTCAAGTTCAAGTAGATGACCTCGCTTTTGTTGGCGGTCGTCTGATATGTATAAGCCGTGCCGGTTACACTAGATAGAGTGTATTTTTCCATTTCAAATTAAATGCATTAAACAAATTAAAAAAAAAAAAAATAAAAATCAGTGGATATAGTTCCTAAATTTTAAATTACAAAAAAAAAAAAACAATCAAACAATTTTTATTACAAAACCACAAGTTCTGTGATAACTCAAAAAAAAATTAAATATTTTTCTAAAGAAAATATATTTTAGACAGACAAATAATAAATCGCCCACTCGAAATTTCTTCCATAACAGCCACCGGTGTTCAAAAAAAAAAGAAAATTGAATTGAAAATTTAAACAAACAAATAAACATCGGTATTGAAAAAATAATAATAAAAAAAAAATTATATAAATAATTTTATTGCTATACAAAAAGTGTTTTTTGTTACCTACTCCTTCGTTTTTTATTTTTCTTTTAAAAATAAAATCACTCAGTGTACATTTAGTATAGTAGGAGAGAACTACTGAAGACTGACAACAAAAGTTAATCGAATATAAGCAAACAAAAAAAATTATTACAAATAATATATTTTTTTAATATTAAATTTAAAAAAGTATGTGTGTGAATTTTGTATTCTTCTTTGTATAACAAAAATATTTGAGTACAAACATCAGAAGCAACTATTTTTGGAATATTTTTTTCTTTTAAATAAAACAAAAATATAATATAAAATAAAAGTTTTAAAACTTATCAGACATTTTAAGGAATAAAAATAATATATTTTTCGGTAAGTTTTGTTTTTTTTTTTTTTTATTTTGTTTCTGTTTATAAAAAAAAATGTGTAAAAGATTCTATAGGTCTTTTTAAATTATCTTGCACATTAAAGGGGTTTTGGCTACTCTTTATATGACTGAACAAAGTTTAAGCGCTAGGAAAGTAAGGAAGGAGTTTAAAAAGAGACCGATACACATTGATTTTAAAGTTTGGAATATCTTAATGGGGGGGAATAAACAAAACTAGGTAGAGCATTCCACATTCCAAAGCCCTACTAGGCAAAGTTTCTTAACTATTTTTTCTATTTTTTTTTTTAGTTTAATAATTTATTATTTCTTTCAAAATTCTGCTATTTTGTACAGTTACATTTTTGGCTTATCTATTTCAATTAACAGATCAGTAAGTCCACTTTGCTTGTGGTGGCATCTGTTAAAATTAAATTCGAATAGGTACACAATAAACAATATTATTTATCAATTTTAATTTTATATATAAAAAAGAACGACTGGAAAAATAGCCGAAAATGAAACTGTATTTGTTATTAAGTAAAAAACTTTTCAAGTTTTCCTCAAAATATCCAAAAAATATAAAAAAATGGAACAATCCGATGAAACCTATATGATTTCATAAAATAATTACAAATTAAAATGACATAAAATAGAAAATATAGGTAGCCCGCACTGAAAACAATGTACGTGCGGATAAAAAGTGATTTCTTAAGTGTTGTCTCAACTTTAATTTTTAAAATTTTTTAGCTAAAACAAATATTTTCAGTTTTTTATAAACAGCCCAATTCTAATTCAAAATTATTTATTAGCATTTTTTTCTCTATAATTTGATTTATAAGTCAAATACGTTCAGAATTTTAATTCCCGCTTTCAAGGTAAAAATACTCTACCGGGGAATTCAGAAAAAATACTTCTTCCGGAGAGTATTTTCCCGGGGAATATTTAGAATTGGGCTGATATCCTATTTTTTTATTACTAATTAAATATGCATATTTTTTTTTAAATAAAAAAAAAATATGGCAAGTCACTTGTACAAATAGAAAACGGAATCGTATTGATACAATATTAATGGCTGTTTCACTGAAAGGTGTTTGTTTGTTTCTTCGTTTTAAGTTGGTCATTGACAAAATGCGCATTTTGCTGAAGTATGTGTATTTTTGTTCAAATTTAAACAACGTACAGTTAAGTAAATTTACTATTTACAAAAATTCAACAGCGAGAAATTCAGAAAAAAAGTATTTTTTTAAGGATTACATTCCATAATCTTTCCCATGCTCTCTGAACACACAAAGTAATTTTTTCGGATGACTTCGTAATAAATGCGTAGGTAAACAAGCTTTTTTGTAAAAATTGAGTCCATTTAAAAGAAGATTGTTTCATATTCAATTGGTATCAAAATAGCCTTGGAAAATAAGACTCTAAAAAAAATTCCGACAAAGCTGAAGATGTTTTGTGAAGAGTTTTGTTTTTGAGTCTTCAGCATTTGGTGAGATTTCCCTACCCCAAATTTGAATCGGACTAAAGATAGGGTGGTACCATTTTCTCAAAAAGTATTTGACCGATTTCGATAAATTTTATATGGTTGAAAAGCCACAATTACGGAGATTTGCAGAATATACTTGAGACATGTACTTACACACTATGGGTCAGTTTTGTTTTTGTACTGTCGAAGTGCATAATTAAAAAAAAAATTAAATTATAAAAAAAAAACGTTGCCTTCAATATTTTGAAACAAGTTATTTGCGAAATTGAAAGTGTCAAATTTCAACACAGGACGATACTAGTTTTAAAAAAAGGTAAAAGCTTTAGCTTATGCAGTTTTACATAAAAAACATTGTGAAATATTTCATATTATCAATAGAATTTGATTAAAACGTGCAAAAAAACCTTGTGGTTTAATAAATTTAGTAACAAAATGCAATAAAATTTCATGTTTCGATTTTTGTTATATGTGTCTTAATACCATGGTTTGTGGGTTAAGAAAAAGCCGCAATTTTGAAGTAAATGGTGAATTTGTTAACATTTAATTACTCCATTTGACTTCATTTTGACTAATACAAAAGATTTGGTCCCAACAAAACCGGAAAAAAAAATTTAGAGCAGGATTGGTGCAATAACATTTTTAAGAACATTATAACTTTCGCATTTTAAAAATCGAAAATGAAAGAAATTGATTAACCCTCAAAAATTTTGATACCAAATTGTAGCCTGCCTGAGTTTATTTCCAGACCTCAATATTGAAAATCGGTCTACAAAAATCGAAGCTATAACTTCAAAGCCAACCATATTGCTGGAATTTCAATTATTTTTTTTACTGTATAATAATAATATGCTTGTGAGTGAAATATAATTCAAAATCGAGCAATATGGCTCTAATTTTTTTTTTGTTGGTCAGGTATTTTGTGTCGAAAATTTAATCATCATTGTTAGGCAACTTTTTTTGTCATTGTGACGTAAATAAATCTGTTGCTAGCTGTTCTGTCTATAGTCAAGGAGCTGTATCATCAGATTTACTTACATATTCATTTCATACAAGGTTGAAAACTTGGTCACAGAAAGATTTATGGCTATCAGATACAACGACACAAACGGTTCCGTCGATTGGGTCCATATTTGTATTTCTTTTTTTTTTATTATTATAAATACGTCCTAATTCTCCGAACCGCAGTGTGTCTAGTGTTTGTTCAAAAAATACATTTATAACTTTCGCTCTCGATTTATAAATCAAACGATTAAAAGATCAGACACTGCTTCCAGATTTTCTGTAAAGAATTAGAAGAATTAACAGATTTTTTTCTGTTACATTCGTAACTTATAAACGCCCAAAAATTAGAAGTTACATTTCTTTTCTAGAAATTCTTGTATCGCGCCGAATGACACGTTACATCGTGAAGTTTTAAAAAGCCCAGTATAACGCAAAATCGACCATCAAATGCGAGATTGTGATATGGCCATTAAAATCACTCGAAAAATAAGTGTGATAAATAAATAAAAACTTGTCAATTTGATTAATATTTAATAAACGATATTAAAATTTAGGGTTATTAAAATGGTAACAAGTGAAAAAGCAGTTTTATTTAGATTAGAGTTTTTTTTATTTATTTTTGTTCAGTTCATATGTATGTATGTACATAGGCCATCGCAGTTCTATTTATTGAACTTTTGGAACGACTTTTGAAAAGTATTGTAATGTTACGAAGAATTGGCTTGACCACAATTCTTGATTCGTAGGTGTGACATTCCAAAAGCCTTATGTCTATTTAAATTTCCTTGTGATGATGGAAATTTTTCAACCATTTGTGTTGAATAAAATTAGCGTGCGTGTAGACCATGAAAATTAGCTTTATACGTGGCTCACATAATCATTTATACTCATTTCACTGAATTCACTCCCAATAATAATAATTAATTAAGTGATATCTCAGTCACTGAAAAAAAAGCGCGTGTTCCAAAAGATAAAAAAAAAAACGTCAAACCCGTTTTAAAAATAGAATCAATTTTTTATGAATATTCGATTTCGACAAAAAAAAAAAAAAAAACCATTGTCATTCAAATTCATCGACGATGTGTGACGTCTGACGTGTTAAAGATCACTAACTTAACATGAAATTCAATAACCTACTAACCTTGAATGTTAAATAAATTGTTATTTCAGCCGGTAGATTGTTGATCTATTGTCAAGCTAGAGAAAACAATTTTTAAGAGAAAAGAATACAAAAATCGAATTTAGCTTCAATTTCCGTTCACTTGAAAATAAAGTTGAAGCCATAGCCATGTTGTTTTTTCATACTATGTATATATAGATACAAGTGACAGTGGGGCACGAAATATTGTCAATGAAATAAAAGCTCAATTCACAATCAAGCAAATAAATATAAATACATACATATGTATATCATACTTCAGAAATATAAACTTTTCGTAAGAACTTTTTACACCAAGATATGTAATTTGTCAAAAAAAAACTTGAATCACAAACTTTAACTTTGACGTCATTCGTTTTGTAATTGTCGTAAGAAAAACAATCAATGGACCAAACAAACTAATGACTTTCCAGTACAAGCATGCAGATATAAATTATAATTCACCATCGAACGTCATAAAACCGCGAAAGTTGTTAACCTCAATCGGTCAAATAAACATCTGCAGCTGGAAAAAGTAATCATACCACTTTAAAACAACTGAATTTATTTATCATGCTCGGTGATTGTTGATGGCGCGCATGACTTTATTAGGAGCTAAGCGTATTAAATATGGCTTAGATAAATGAATGCCCATTAATATTATCGCTGGAAATCTACTTATGCTAATGAAAGAAATGTGGTTAAAGCTACTTCCAAGTATGAGTAACACAAATATGGCTGATGGCATCCGGTGAAATGATTTGTATTTATTCATTCGATTTATTTTGTGGAATGCAATGTTATTTTGTTATTTTTTATTGTGAATGCGCTTGTATAGTTTGGAGAATTAGAGTAAAATTTTGGACTCTCAATGATTTGTGGAGATGACTCTTCTTTGAGAATGGAAAAAATAAAATATATTAACAAAAATAGTATCCTGTGAGTTGGACTGTCACGCCGCCCCACTATGAGATGAATTGGCATTTTAGCGCGCCAAAAGTCTGGAATGTCGATATTTGTGTAGATTGTGTCAAGACAAGAAAAAAAAATTGTAATGGGGGGGGGGGGGGGGGGGGTAATTTTCTGGCAAAAAATGACTTCATATATAAAAAAAAATATGTTTAAAAACAACGACTGCACATAGAAAGTTGCGTTGCAGCTTTTTTTGAAGCCAGAAATCTATCATCTTTTATTTTGTTTTTAAATTAAATTGATTAAATGAACAACAATTGAATAAAAAATAACTTTCAAACTCAAAATTAAAAAAAGAAAAATAAAATATGTTTTTATTTAAAAAAAAAAAGTAAACGTATTTAAGTACTCATTCGGAATTTAATATTTTAAAATGCTTATATCGATTAGATTAGAACATTAAAAGCTAGAAAGATGGTTGTACACCTTTAAGTTTTTGAGAAGTTTTGAAAATTACAAAACTAAATTTTTCTTTTGAATTTATTTAATTTCTTATTTATGAATGATAACAGGGAATTGGATTCCAAATTATTTTGGTATCTATAAGTCTAAGGCATAAAATACTTAATTAACTGTGACTTTGAAGTATAATTAGCACAATCTCTTGCTTAGACAAATCATATCCAACTGCATTCTTGAATCACCTTTGAGATTGCATTGTCATATTTTTGCGGCTAACGTTTGTTGTTGTTCACACAAAAAGTCGAATATCTTTTGATTCTGTCAAGTTTTGTCAATGAATTTTTTTGGTAATGAAAATATAGGAATTTATGAACTAGAAGAGAAGCATAGATTTGAGGTTGCGAGGGATTTCGGGTTTTGGCGGGCTTTTAAAAAAATATAATTGTGAAAAAATGTGTTTCAGTAAAATTAGAAATATTTTATACAATCAGTGAATAAATATCACTAATTTTGATCATTTTCAATTATCAATAAACCAATGGACGAGAAAAAAGTGGTCTTACAATTTTCTCCCATTTATAGGATTGAAATAACGACAGGTTGAAAAAGAGGCAAACTAGTCTTATTCATAATTCAGTTTATTCATACACGTCCAAAAACAGATGAATAACAAAAATGTGAATGAAGTTTTACAAAAACCATTAATGAGGTTATTCACAGTGAAGTATTGAGATTGATTCCTGAAAATTTCATGCAAATCTGAGACCATTTTTTTGACCACTTTTAGCGCACTAAAATGCAATTTAATCCCACAGTGACTCCGCCGCCGAAGGAAAAAGTCCGTCCGTCGTCGTGCGTCTAGTCCAGTTTGTGCGTTTACTGTAATTTGAGCTAGCGCCTTAAGGGATTAAACTTTGTACCTGTAATAACCAAAATAGTTGCAAGAAAACTGCATTTCAGGTTTTTACCAAAAAAAAAATAATCACATTGCGGAAATAGGGATTTGATGGGTTTTTAAGAAAAAAGGCCTTACCCATTTTTTTGAGCTATTGGCGTTTCTCTTCTGAATGAGTCTGATGCTTCTGAATAATGCAAAAATACATTTAAAAATTTTGAAAATAATTTTTTTTTAACAGAAAAAAAAATCAAACATTAAATTATTATTTTTAGTACTTTTAACTTTTTAAGGGCCAGTTGTACAATTGTGGGTTAAATGAATCCGTGGCTCAGGATTTTTAATTCACCGATTTTGGCTGATTAACTGAGCTTTAGCGATGGTTTAGGCATGTACTTTAGCTATCACATACTTGAACCTTGAACCGTCGCGTAGTTGAATCGCAGTTAATCCGCCGAAATCGCTGAATTAAAATTTCTAAACCACGGGTTAAATATTGAACAACACGTTTGTACAACTGGTCCTAAATATTATTTCATTATTTACTTATACCATAACGTTATAGTTTTTAACTACAAGATCAAGTTCGTGCGATCCAGTAGTGCAATATCGTATAATTTCACAATCGATGGACAATGAATCATTTTTAATATTTTTGTAATCTTTACAAAAATATAATTTCAATAACTTAAGGTAAACTGAAAATAACTTACGTCAATATTGTTGTTTATTTGTTAAATAAATACGTTTAGACGGCTTCAAAAAAAAATCCCCACATACATAATATCCGTGATAGGTATTAATTATTATATTTTTTTTTTCGCATATCAAATATTATTTCAACACATCGCATTAGAGCAAAAGTAAACAAAATTATTCACCTAAGCCCTATTCTATATACATGTGTTATCTCTTGGTGAGATTGCGTGTTTTTTGGCATAACCCCCAAGCACTATCTATATGTGAAGGTATATTTCCTAAACAATTATTTCCGTTTTTTTTTTTTTTTTTTTTTTTAATTTTTTTCTTCCCCTAAGTTGAGAAGGTTATAATGTCAACAAACTATAATGTCAAGATAATAGCTTATCTATATAATTACAAAATTAATTACTCCTTTTGATGAAGTTTCATTTTTAAAGACTGCTTCAGGCAGTTTAGGTACATATTTTCATTGTTCATGTTTAATATGTAATTAATTATTCCAAGTATTTCAACCAATTTCTGCATAATATTTTAATGTTAACTATGTCATTTTGCAAACAATAGCGCCAAAGGGTGTTGTTGTTAATCATTGGTTAGTGTGCATTATTTCGAATTGAATATTTGTGTTATACGTAAATTATAAAACAACGTAGTTTCATTGCGGTTCATATATAAAATAAAAATACCATCAAAAAAAAAAATCCCAAGCGTAATTAATTTGTTACACAGCAGCAGCGCATTGCTTGATAGTATGATGGAACGACAAAGTCTGATTTGATTGGAATAACTTTAGTGTGGGAAAATTGCGCAAAACTTGTAACATTTGCGTTTTAATTGCAACGATATTTTGATAAAATTAAAATTTCAAATTTATACATTCAGCTTTGCACAGTTAGACAAATCAAAGCTTTGCAAAAATAAAAAGTAAAAAAAAATAGAATTAAATATAGGCACTTGTAAAAGTATATTTTATTAATATTTGTTTTGTTTGTTTAGGTCTTAGCCATAACAACTTCGTTGGGCCTTCGCAAGTCCCCTACATTTTCCACGTCTGTAGCAGGAACACAGAAGAAAAAGTTTGAAGGAAATACACCATATCTTTATGTTAATATTTATAGAAAAAATTATGTTATAATTTACAGGATATTGACTCTTTGAAAATGGTAAAATTTTGAAAATATTTTTTCAACACAGCAAAAATGTACATAAAATCCGGAAGAAATCCAATTTAATTTAATTAAACCCAAAAATCGTGGCGTGATGGTTAGTGCGATGGACTGTCATGCCGGAGGTCTAAGGTTCGATCCCCAGCCTCGCCACCTATTTATTTAAAAGAAATTGACAAATCCTCCAAGAGTATCTCCTGTCACAGAAAAGTGCCGCTCGTTAGCCGTTCGGATTCGGCAATAAACTGTAGGTCCCCTCCATTCCTGCAGACACGCACACAGGAATGGTTGAGAGTTGTAAGTCACTAGGCCCTAGTTCTTCATGAGCTGTTGTGCCATTAAATTTATTTATTTTTTTATTTAAACACAAAAATCTTTATTTTGACATACAAAATACTAACAAAAAAGTCCATTACTTGCTTGCTTACATAAAATGTTATTCAGGGTTATAGTTACATGTCAACTCAAGATTTCAGATAGTGCAAGGTATCTGGGAGTAATCCTGGACAAAAAACTAAACTGGAGTCTGAATATCAAAAAAAAAAGAGCTCAGAAGGCAATGTTTGCCCTCTACTCCAATTTTCAATTCAATTTAATTTATTTGCAATGTACAAGTAAGACCTAGTCTTTTACAGTACTAACATCAAGTGAATACTTAACATAATTTAAATCTTAAATTATAAAGGTCAGAGATTTAGACAGTTGTAGAAAGTGGTAAGATAAAAAGTAAACGAAGGAAGTAGTAGAGAGTACATACAGATTTGGGAAATAGAGAAAAAGATTATAATACAGAAAGTTCAAGAAAAATCAATAATAAATAAATTTATTAACGCTGTTCCGATGCATGTTGCAATATTTTCTTTTTGAATTCTTTAGTTCTATTAGTTCGTTTCAAATCAGTTGGCAGAGCATTCCAAAGTTTAATGGTAGAGACAAAAAACAACCGTGCTGAGTTTAAGTAATAACAAGCAGGTACAATAAAGTTATAAGTTCTGTTATAGATTGTGCAAACTGCAATTTTTCAAATAAATAAGCGGGTTCTTTTGTATTAATAATTTTATGCAAGAAAATTAATTTTCTTGCATTTCAAAACTGTGTTAATGAACAGCCCAAAGCAAGTAAATTATAGTGTGTTATATGATCATATCTATGAACATTGTATACATAACGAATAGAATTATTAAATGCCACCTGAAGTTTGTTCTGCGTTACAGAATCCAACTTACAATATACAGTTTCACTAAAACAAATAAGTGGTAATAAAAGGGTCTTTACAAGTTTTAATCGCGTTTCCTTTGGAGTAAATATTGCTGAGGGCCATAGTTTTCGAAGTCCTCCATAAATTCGACTAACAGTAAAGTTGATATGATTACTGCAAGACAAGCTACTATTCAATTTAAACCCTAGAGTTGTGACATTTTGTACAAATGTCAGTATGTTGTCAGAAAGGAATATTGGAGATAACGTTTCTATGTTAAGGCAATTTTTCGAAATTGGTAATAATTGTGTTTTAGCCGCATTTAATATAAGTCTGTTTGATTTAGACCAGTGATAAATAGCTGAAAGATCCTCATTGACTCTACAGACTAAATCCTCAATAAGGCCAGGTGGTCTCGAAAAATAAAACTGCACATCATCTGCGTAAATATGAATACATTTCTACATACTCTTGGCAAATCATTAATATAAATGCAAAAAAGGATATGACCCAATATAGATCCTTGTGGGACACCTGAGTTGATTTTTTTAAGACCAGACCGGTTACTTCCTATTACAACCCTCTGCCATCTATTGCTCAAGTAATCTTCTATTAGTTTAACAGCTCTATGGGTCAGGCCAAAATAATTCCGTAGCTTGCAGCATAATATGCAATGGTCAACTCTATCGTAAGCCTTAGAGAAGTCCAGCAAACAAAGTATGGTTAGATCACCTTGGTCAAACTTATATCTTATATCATCCAAAATTTTGATCATTGCAGTAGAGCAACTATGGTTTACTCTAAAACCTGATTGATATGGATATATTAAGCTTTTCCATTCAAGATGACCAACAAGCTGTTCTACCATGACTTTTTCAAAAACTTTAAATAGGTAAGATACTGATCCTGTAACAGAATTTTCGGTAAAACCTGGGGACCTAGTCCAAAAATCATTCTATGGATGGATGTATACGGCAATAGTGAGACCGATATTAACCTACGGTTGTATAGTTTGGTGGAATGGAGTAGAAAAAGCTACCAATCTTAAAACTTTAACCAAAGTACAAAGAATGGCATGCATTGGGATCACAGGAGCAATGAGAACCACCCCGACAGCGGGCCTTGAAGCTATACTCAATCTTAAGCCTCTAGACTTATTTGTACAAGAATCTGCAGCAAATAGTGCACTACGCCTAAGCCAAACAAATGTCTGGAAACACAGTCAAGTTGGCCACGCCCAGATTTTAAACAAATATATATTTAGGTAGTAATGTTTGCACAGACTATATTACTACTAGATTTCTATAGACCATTCACATATGTATATGTATGTACCTTCCCTAGTAGACATGAATGGGAAGTCACTCAACCACATGACCCAACGGTAGCAGTCTTTACTGATGGGTCTAAAATGGCATGTGGAGTTGGAGCGGGATTCTATTCGGAAACCCTAAATTTAGCCAGTTCCTTTAGACTCCCGGACAACAGCAGTGTCTTCCAAGGTGAGGTTTTGGCAGTAACCAAAGCTGCGGAACGGCTGTCAATGCTGGCGATACCGCAAATTGATATTACCTTCTTTATTGACAGCCAAGCAGCCATAAAAGCACTCTCTGCCATGGAAATAATATCAAAACTCGTTTCCTGCTGCCGCGAAGAGCTCAAAGTTCTTAGCTCGCAGCACAACATAAGGCTCTGCTGGGTTCCTGGCCATAAAGGAATTCCAGGTAACGAAAAAGCAGTTGGCACGAATTGGATCATCATTGGATCCAAGCCAAGCAGAAATAAACATATATGCACCAATCTGCTCCTTCAAACAGACTGTGGCAAAGAAAATTATTGAGAAAACAAATGTTAGGTGGACCCTACTCGACTCGACTCGACTCAACGAATACCAAAAAACTTTGGCCGTGTTTTGACAAGGGGAAGACAGATAGGACTGTACTCTCTCGTAGGTACAGTTACTGGACACAACCTGCTTGAGTACCACATGAAAAAACTGTAGCTCAGCGCGGATGATCTATGCAGAGGTTGTGGCGATGAAGAAGCACATGAAGACTCTTCTCACTTCTTATGTCACTGCCCAGCACTCTCGCAACTAAGAAATTAACACCTAGTAAACTACTTCTTCAATAACTTAGAAGAGCTCTCCAACTTATCTGGTGTGCAACTGTCGAAATTCATCAATGCCTCTAGATGGCTAGATGGTCCATGAAAACTTATAGGTTAAACTATTATTTGGAGCGTCCAATCCTCCAGGGTATCACAAGGGATCTACATTGATCTAAGTGTGATAGGAACAAAATCCTCTATCAGCCCAACAACCTAACCTACCTTACATGTCGAAAATAGTGAAAAAAAAAAAAATATTTTCAACAAGTGGATTTTATGCGAAAGAACGAGGTTTCGAAATTCCACACTGTTTGAAAATAAGTTTAAAGCCAGCAGATCCGTACTATCACCCTTTCAACTAGACAGTAGGTTTCCCAGAATGGCGCAGTGTTGGCGGATCTTTTTTTCGATTGTAAGTAGGTACATCTAGCAAGAAAGTACTGTGATAAAAACTGCAATCCACATGTCTTCATACTCAGATTACTCTTCAGTAAAAAATACGTTATGCTGTGTAAATCGGAGCCGTTTTACATCTGAGCATGTAGCTGGAGGATCCTATAAACGTCAAAGTATGAATTTAATTCGGCCGGCAAACTGCCTAGCTTGTTGCAGTGTTGACAATTTTAGTGGTAGGGAGGAAGATTGTAAGTCATTTTTTCTGACGGCTACGCTTTAAGAATATTCGTTTCAAACTATCTTTTTTTACATACGTACCTAAAGAGTCGAATTCGCGCTTAGGACGCTAAAATGTCAAATACAAAACACAATCTCAAGATGGCGGCAAAAACAATTAGACTAATTGTTGTTTTCGTTATCAAATTTACCAAGCTATACCCCATTACAAATATAAAACATTTAATTTCTTTCTGGAAATTAAATGCGAATTAATTTAAATTTAAATAAAAAAATGACGAAATGGCAATTTATTGTGAATTTCATTTAATCAATTATTGCGCTTGCACTTTATAAGAGCTTAAAAGTTAATTTATTTCCAATTATTATTCGCATGAGTTAACTTTCATTGTAAATTCAAGTAATTGAAATAAAGAAAACTGCACAATAAAATGACCATCAATTGATTTTTTCATTGACATTTTCTTTTCAATTTAAAATAGACAATAATTAAGTAAGTGGAAAATGGCAAACTTGTGGTTGCTTTTAGAAAACTTGCTTCTTAAAATTTTTCAAACAAAGCTAAATATTGTTTTTTTTTTTTCAAAAGACTAAAAACTCACAGAGACAATTTAGTTGAAATTTATGTATTTTCAAAAGTTTTATTTTCGTTTCGTTCTTCTTTTTGGAGATCTGAAAATAGATAAAACGAAGACAAATTCCAAATTGCTAATGTTTTTCATGTCAATTAACATTTTCCACAAAAATGTTGCCAAAATAAAATTATCATCGTCATCATCATCTGACACACGTTGGATTTTACTTTAGCCCCTTGTATAATATTGTATCGCGTAGATACATTTTGGCTCATGATACCAACATCGCAAAACTTTCTGAGGAAAATATCTTATACATATGTATATACATATGTATTTTAAATTACAGAAAAACAAAAAAAAAGTAAATATCCACATATTTCTGTGTAGTCAATTGAAAATTATCGCTTGGTTTTATTAGATTCACTTGCCTGGTGATAGTATAAGGCACTTTAATTTAGGAGAAGTTATTTCAATTAATTGTTCGAAATGTCAAAAGAGGGCATTGGTGTTGACCGAAAGTAGGTTGGAATGACATTTATTTTTAGAAATTGTTATATTATTCAATTGAAAGTGAACGTTTCTTTTTTTTCGCTAATTTATCAAGGTCAAATCAGTTTAAGCAGATAATGATGAATAGTGATCAACTAAAAATATATGATTGAAACTTATGCAATGTAGGAGCTAGCTCATCATTTCACCGAGTTTGAAAAGTTCTTTTTCCAAATGAAAATAAAGGCAAAATTTCTAAGGCTTTGGTTAGTTTTAAATAATTTATTCGATATTAAAAAATACACATTCCAGTTGATTTTATTTTAAACGACTTTATTGCTTAATAACTTTAGTACATGTGTGTATAGATAAATTCACTTTTAACCGTCTAAATTCAGATTAGGAGTTAAAAATCACGTCCTCAATCAGCTAGTAAACAGTAACTATATTAATGGGCTCTCCCACTGTTGCGCCGAGCTGATCATTATCTGTTAGGTTGGGCCACAAAACAAATTGCAAATTAGGAAACTAAGACCCAGCTTCAAAATCGAAGGAAGTGGCACTTAAGTGGCTATTATGGGAGATTAAGGTTCAATATTTCAGTGCACATTAACTCGAATGAGTGGCATATAAATAGCCGAGTTGGGCACTTAAGTGGATTTAATCAGACTAAAACTGGAAATCGGTTCAAGTCGGTCAATGGGATCAGAATCCCGAAAATCCATTATCACGTGCTGTGATTTTTTTATTAAATAAAAGGTCCAGGGGAAAAACGGCACAAGTCCATTTTTTTTTTTCAAAATTAATCTAATGATGGCATTTTGTAGCTTTTTTTTGCCTACTATATGATTTCCTAATAACTTTTTGAACAAAATGGTTCTTCTACAAGAGAAACCGTTAAAAAGAAATGCCGTGCTGCAGAAGAACAACACAAGTCCAAAATATTGTATGAAAGAATGGCACAAGTCCATAGACTTCATTTCAATTTTTTCAAAAACAAGAATAAAAAAAAAGCATATTTAAGGATCTGGTTTTTAGTATTTGATTAAAGATTAATAGGAGCATTGAATATTAGACACAAAAATATTACCTAATAACGTAAAATTTTGAAAAAAATTAGTCTGAACACAATTTTTGATTTTTTTTCTAAAATTTTGAGTATAAAAATCACTTTTTCAAAAACTGTTACAAATAATTTGAATTAAAAACAGAACACAGTAATGGTTTTTTAGCTTTAAAATAAGACACATCATGACATTGTATGTTTTACCGTTGTTTTTCAAGATTTTTTTTTCTATTTTAAGTCGATTTTTTAGAAAATTGCCCCTCCAGCCTAAACGGGGGAAATAGACCCCTCTTCCAAAAGATTTTTTTCTTGTCTCGACTAAGCCTATACGCCCTGGGCGTTTGTTGCATTTTATGCAAAACATTTTTTAGTATAGTAATTTAACACTGATATTATACTGATTACTAAAATAATTGTATTAAATGTAAATTTTTATGAAATAAAAATAAAATTATGTTATAGATCTTAGAACATTCTGTATTACAGAACTGCTTTTTTGAAAATTTGCCCTTCCTTAATATACGGGGAGATGTAGACCACCCCTCCCATATGATTTTTTTCATCTTTGAACTCAACTTATACGCTGTTGTATTTTTATGCATCTTGTTTCAAACAGCATATTTTTGTTTTGGACAATTTTGGGCAGTAAACGAACAGAGGTATAATTTTACAGTTAAAGTTTCATCGAGAACGTTTACTCATTTATTTAACTATTTAAATCAAATATGATTTTTCAATTTTATTTACGGGATTTTGCCTTTTGGGTTTTCAGAGTTTGTTAATGTTCATGTTTTTGAAATTTTTATTTTTTTTATAAATTTTAAATATATTTTTTTTTGCTTAAAAAAATTGTTAAGTCGAAGTTAGGGGCAGTCAAAGAATCGAGATAAAAAATCTTAAAAACTGTTATAAGTCGAAAAGGAAGAGAAAACGTTAAAGGTACCTCTTAAGTTTTTTCGACTTAAAATCACTTCAGGAACCCATGGTTTTCGACTGACTGTGTACACCTGTATATGTAGATTTTTTCAATTTTTAAAACATAAGACACGGTTATATCTTTTATGAAATATTATTCCTATTGCAAGAAATTAACATCCAACTAGAAAATAGATTTTAGGCTTTGTTGGACATTTGCCCTGATTTACCCTTTATTCAATCCAAAAGTTCACCTGCAAATTCAAGAAGAACGTATTGATAAAACTAATTAATGTTCCCTTCTTAGACCAAGCCGCACATTCAATGACTAGATTAATAACAAATGAGTAATAGTTATCGTATTAGATCGTGGCGTAATGGTTAGTGGACTGTCATGACAGAGGTCTGGGTTCGATTCCCAGCCTCTTCCACCTAAAAAACAAAAAAAGTTGCTAGTTGTAAATGACTAGGCCCTGGGTTCTTCATGAGCCGTTGTGCCACCAAATTTATTTATTTTTAAGTAACATAGTTATCAGTTTCCACTTACCGCTGTTTCCACCGAAATAGCGAAATTTATTTTAAAACCCGCCAAATAAATTCTTTTCATTTTTTTTTAACTAGTAACGTCAAGTATTCTGAAATATGTTATCTATTGTACGTTCCATTTAGTTTTTTCTTATCTAACAAAAGTTAAGAATTTATAACTTATCATTAGAAATAAGCTTCCGCAAATGTTAAAATTGTTTATGGTTCAAATATAAATAAATTTGCAAAGTAAAATAATAAAGATAACAATTTTTATAATTATTAATTTGAACCTACGATTTATTCTGACTTTAGAAACCTTTAGATTAGATATAATCAAATATATTAACGCACGCATTGTTGTTTTAATTAAATAATTCAATTAAAATCTAGTAGCGAAAAAAAATGTAATGACTTTAAGTGCCTTGCTTAAATAAGGTTTACAATTATTGTTTAATTGGTTTTTCAGAAAAAAAAAACCTGTGGATATTCAGAACCGTTTTCTGACATTTTTGTAGGCAGCAGAAGAACGTATGATTTTGTTTTATTAATTCAAAGAAAATAAAACATTACACAATTTGCGTCACAATGTGCAAAATAAAATCAACATGTGGTTTAAATAATAAATCTGGCATTTTTGCAAAGAAATACATACATATGTATGTATAAATAAAAATAAAAAAGGTATTTGTGAAATTGAGAAAAATAAGAAAATAAAAAAATATGCAAACACACTTACATACTTACATGTGAATGAGGGTGGTGTCACATTTTATTTGCGTGGTTAATTTAAAAAAAAAATTAAATTCTCATAATTTCTGTTTAACTCTAAATAAATTGGTTTGAAGTGATAAAAATAATAGCTCTTTATTAGAAATGTGAAAATGTGCTAAAGAATTCTGTTTTACACGCTCCACTTTAATTTGGTGTGGTCATTCCGGATTTTGTTAAGTATATCAAAATTGGTTTTAAAATTTCGCTGTAGGTATAGTAAATTGAATTTATTAAAAGACGAAGTCATTTGCGAACATCCCGCAAATGAGGTGCTAAAAATCTCTAAAAAAAAATCCTTGAAAAAACTTTAACACCATTCATAAGAAATATTCTATGGCTGGCCAATTTCTGAAAAAAGTCGACTTTTTCAACCATTTTCTAAGCATAACAAAGGCATGTACGAATTTTCAGCAAGATGCGAATTTTTCCTAAGTTTGCATTTTATTTTGTCTATTTTGACTGGACTATAAGGGGAAAAAATGTTGAAGAAAATACCTTTTTTACAATTTTAATAATTTTTGAAATTTTAATAATAAAAATAGTAAAAACTCGCAAAAAGACCAACAGGACAAACAAAGAATTAATTAGATGTGATTTAATCATTCAATCTATTTGAGAAAATTTCAAACAGAATTATATAATTTTTTTCAGACAGAAATTTAGAAAATCTTCCTGTCCACAAAAGGACACAGTGTTACACACACATGCAATACATACATATGTAAATTAAAAATACAATTAACTGTACTCACAAGAGCTTAAAATAACTCAATTTTACTTCAAATGATTAATAACATTTTGAATTTGTTTTCAACCAGAAATTTAACACCCCATCGCGTCTAGTTAAACCAATATTTTTATTTTTTTTTAATATTCTATTTTTCTATTCAAAACCATACCGCCTACATACGTTAATCAATGGCCTAGTTTTTACCTCCATCCAACCATTGCAAAATAAATATAAACGAGCGAAAAAATTCGCCATGGGTGAAAATTACTTTTCTATTATTATGTATTGCGTTACCGAGAAATTTAGCTGTTTTTCTTATTTGCCAAAAGTTTATTTTCTATTATAATATTATGTGTATTGTCTTTATTTCTTTTTTCTTCTTACATAAACAAAATGTATTTACAATAAAATTGATTTAAATATTTTTTTTTCTTTTTGAATTACTTGCAGCTTGTTAGACCTGTTCCCACATCTATGGAGTTTCATCTAGACAGTGCAGAATACTGCCAAGCTCAGCACAAATAAAAAGTAAGTACGCAAGACAAATACTGTTAAGGCTCTATAATTAGACGTTACTTTAGTTTGGTTTTATGTATTTGCAAAAAAAAAAACATTTCGCTTACCTAGAACATCATTTAACAGTCAAAACCGCATATTTGAATCATTTGGCACCTTGTTATTTAAATTTTATGTATGATGAGAACCCAGAATAAAATCGATAAGCCAAATAGAAAAACCAAAATCAAGATGAAAATTTAAATTAACACACTTCTTATTAAAAAAAAACAAAAAAAAATACAGTCCGCACTACTTTTCGAAGGCCAGTTTTTTTAAATTTTAAACCAACGTTTTAAAATTACATTCAAAAATTCTAGCTTTTCAATTTTTCTCAAAAGGTCATAAAATGAATGTCACTCGCTAGTATCTCGTGAATTAAGCGATCACGTCTGCTCTGAAGGTCGAATTAAAGCCTATTCCATCAAAAACAATTTTTTTTCTACAAAAGTTGGCTGCTAAGCTGCAAGGAAGTGATAAACCCTCCGAAATATCTGTTGTCATGAAAAAGTGCCTCTTATCTTAGCCATTCAGATATAGCAGAATATTGTAGGTCCCCTTCATTTCTGCCGACGAATACACAGAAATTGGTGTTAATCATGAGCCCTACATGGTTCATTGCCAAGAATAATATTAACGTGAATTTGAGAAATTAAATTAAAATTAAATTATCCCACGCCTCTTTCCCCCCCAGATACCGCGCGAGCTGGGGTCCAATTACACTGAGTATGACGGCAAAATTCGGTTGCAAGTCTTATCGGCGCTTATTTAAAATAATTAGATGTTATATTAAAGAATAGAAATAGATACTGAAGAGTATCTTGTTATAAAGGACCCGAGTATCATCGGAGTCAAGAGTTTGGGACTGCTTAGTACAAGCAGATCAAAAAAAAATATAGAACATAAGTAATTTAAGGTAAGAACATGAAAATTTTAAAAATTCTAAAAGGAAACAAAGAAAATTTTGTAACATATAAAATGAAATGTAAAATGAAAAAATGGAAAATATTAAGTATAGCATGCTAAGGCAATTGTTAATTTTGTAAAGTATGTAGTTTCAGTTTCTCTTTAGAAATAGGATTTTAGTTATTACTATCTACTACCTAGGTTAGTTAAGAGGCGAACTATATAGAAGATTTCTTTGTGTGGTCTTGCTATGATTATTGTCAAAAATATTACCATAAGCATTAGCTTCCCTCAACATTCTTGTGACGGGCTCATTTCTACCATAGTCAGTTCTATGAGGAGTTAGATGGAATTGTGGTACTGATCTGAGAGAATGTGAGTTGATATTCAAGCTCATTGCCTCAAGGAGGACAGAAGAATCAGTTACACCCGATAAGATTTGATGAACAAAAATAATATCAGCTACTTCGCGACGTTTTTCGAGAGGTTGCAGGCCAATGAGCTTCAACCGATCTTGATACGGTGGCAAGTTGTAATTATCAACCCAAGGAAGTCCCCTTAGGGCAAATCGGAGAAATCTTCGCTGTATTGCTTCGATTCTTCTAATGTGGACAAGGTGATAAGGGGACCAAACCTGACTAGCATATTCAAGTAAAGGGCGAACAAAGGTGGTATAAAGAGATTTAGTAACGTAAGGATCTGAAAACTCCTTAGACCAACGCTTAACAAAACCAAGAGCAGTGTTAGCTCTAGCTATTATGTTTTCATAATGGGATCGAAAGTTGAGCTCACTATCACATATAACCCCTAAGTCTCGAATAGTTGTTACTCTAGAAACTAGCCCATCGTTTATGTAGTAGTTTCGTGGTGGTGGACGGAAACGTTTACGGGAATATGTGATTGATTGGCATTTACTAACATTAAGTTCTAAGTTATTCTGTTCACACCAAACTGAAAAATTGTTTAAGTCGTTTTGCAGAAGTAAAGCATCGTCAAGTGAGGTAATAGATCTAAAAATTTTCATGTCATCAGCATACGTGGAAAATTCCGAATGGTTGATCACGGATTCGACGTCGTTGATTGACAAGATAAAAATAATAGGGCCTAGGTGGCTGCCTTGTGGGACGCCAGATTTTGCAACGAAAGGATTTGATACCGAAGATCTAAATAATACTCGATATGTACGATCGAGTAAGTATGATTCCATCCAATTAACAAAACCGGAAGGAAATCCAAAAGCTTTTAGTTTGAACAATATAATTTGGTGAGATATTTTATCAAAGGCCTTGCTAAAGTCTGTGGCTATAACATCAACTTCGTTCTTTTTTTCTATTGAATTTAATGTATAAGAGATAAATTCTGTTAGATTAGTGGTCGTAGATTTACCTTTAAGAAAACCGTGTTGTTTTGTGGAGAATAATGGTTTGCAGTGAAAATATACTGTGTCGAAAACAATACTTTCGAAAAGTTTTGGAATGCATGACAATTTGGCGATTGGTCTGTAGTTAGAAATATCTGCTTTGCAGCCCTTTTTGTGAATAGGAATGATAAAAGAATCCTTCCACATTGATGGAAAAACCCCTAAAGACAAAGATTTTTGGAAAAGAGTAGCAAGAGGCATGGCCAAATTGGCTGCACATTTCTTTAAAATAATTGCTGGCAAACCATCTGGACCCAATGTGAAATCATCCTTAAGTTTGTTAATTTTGCTGCCCACGTCATCAACAGTGATGTTAATTGAGATAAGTGATGTTTGATTGCAATTATTTAAGTATTGAAAGTAGTTATTATCTGGAATGAAATTACTGTCGGAAAAAGCAAGACTGAAAAAATTAGCAAATAAATTAGTAATGATTTTAGAATCATTGGAGGAATGATTTAAATAGTTTAGGGTTGTGGGATAACCATCAGACTTTTTTTTAAGTTTATAAACTGACAAAAACTAGACCACGTCAGATTAGGAAGATTGAAATCACCCAAGACCAATAAGCCATCATGTGGCTCTATTTCTTCAGACAAAGTGTCAACTGCATTTATTAGAAGCTCGTAACTCTCTGCAGGACTACAGGGCCTCAAATAACAGCACAAAACATAAATATTTGTATTTTTGACTTTAATTTTAACGCAAATTAATTCAAGATTTTCGGTGTTAGGAATATTAAAAATGGAACTATCAAATTGAGAGTGAACAGCTATGAGAACCCCCCTCCCGAGCTGATCCCCCAAGTCCGAAACACCATCCTTCCGGTAGACATTAAAATCAGACGTAAAGAACTCGCTATTATTAAAATTATTGTTGAGATTAGTCTCAGTAAGAGCAAAAACATCAAAGGGAAGCTCTTGCGACCTTAAGAACACATCTCGGGCTTTAGAACGAAGTCCCCTTACGTTTTGATAGTAAAGGGACAAGCATTTAAGTTTTTTGAAACTGTCGTGGAATTGATATTTGAGTTCTGTGTATTTCTGTTTACAAATTCCTGAATAAAAGTATAAGCCGGCCATGATGTTGGAGACATCAACAAATTAAACATTGGCTCAGGAACTGTAGCTTTAAATGAAGCAACTCTTCCGTTCAGTCTTGAGATATTTTTGCACTTTATTAGATTGTGGTTATTGGTAATATTATTTTGATTTAAAACGGACTTGATGTGGTTCAAAATATCAGACTGAGATGTAGATGCATCAAATTTAGAGACAAAAATATGTCTGGGAGCAGGAACCACTCTGGGCTGGAAAATATATGGGGTTTCGTTAATGGGGGGGCTTTGACTTGGATTGTTGCTGTCGTTGTTGTATAATGAAACGGGAATTGTAGGAAAGCTGTTGGTATTTACAGGAGAGTTAAGTTCGTCTAGAAGGGTGGAAGGGGTATCGGTAGAACTATCATTAAGATTTGTATGTTTAGTATTGGCTGTTATAGGACCTGGAACAATAGTGTAAATCAACTCATTATAGCTGTCTCTCGTATTAATCAACTCTTTCTCCAAGATTACAAAACGACCATTCCATTCTTCGAAATTGTTTTTACTAATTGAAACGAGGTTTTCAAAATCTTTCGAAAGATGAAGAATGGATTCCGAAATTTTGTTATTATGCGAGTTATTGATTGCATAAAGGTTATTAAAATTGTTACTGAACAAATTCATGTGTTCGTTAATTTTATTCAAAAAACGCGAGTTCTTTTCGATTTCCGAATTGATTGTCTTTTGTCATTTAGTACCTCGTTTACAGAAACAAAACTGTACTTTTTAAAATGCCTAGATATTTGTTCTAACATAGACTAAAGTTCAAATACTATCCGTAGAAAATGCCATTTTCTAGTCAAGATACTCGAAAAGTCTCCGTAGGGAAAATCAATACGAGTAAAACTTGTCAAATACTCGTAGAGGCTTTGCCAGTAGAAACTTGTTTGGCAAGTAAGTTTTGCTATCCAATCTGAAAAACCTCTTATACAACAGTAAAAACTTTGAAAATACTCGCAAGGGCCTTAACAAGTCTGTGCTAGACAAACTTGTTAAGCATGTTTTGCAATCAGAAATACCTTTTATACATCCCACCTGGAAAAATGTTAAGTATTTGCCAAGTTGAATCAAGGCCTTAAAGAGCTTTCAAATACTCATAAGGCCTTGACTAGTAAAAACTTGTTTGACAAGTTTTGTTATTCCATTAGAAATACCTGCCTGAAAAATATCAAGTTTCTGCCAAGTTGTTTTCTATTTTCAATTTTTTTTTTTGTCGAGGCAAAATGGCACGTAATTTGTAAGGTCATAGCTAATTCAAGAATAACCCTTAGTATAGTACCCCTTGTATTGGTATATTTACAAAGGTAGTAAAACCAGATAGTTTTTCCAGGCAGGTTGAATTATTTTGTTCTAAGTATACATAAATTAATAAATTTCCGTGTAAAAAACCGTAATCAAATTTTATTACGTCTTAAATATTTCACTAAAATGGACCATATTGGAATTGGCTTTAAATAATAAAACGTTATTTACGTGGACTATAAATAATGAACCATATATCGAATTGACTCCAAAAAATTGAGAATATAATATATGGTTAATTATTTACGATCCATAACGATATGGTTAATTTCACTGCAACTCGTAACTAAATTTGATTATTGGTAAGGCCTCATGTGTTTCTGAGGTCATTATTTTCAATAGGAATTTATAGGAAGTAATTTTCTCGTTCTTGCTCTGTTTTTAAGTTATAATGGTCGCGAAATCGAGTGGAATGATATCCTTTGTTTTCGATTTAAAATTAACGAGTAACCCGTTGTTTGCTTCTGCGGTGGTGAGTGTACGGTAGGACCCCTGAAGAATATGATGGTCATCCTGAAATTCTTGCATCAGATACGGGATTTCGACTCTTGAGCCAAACACCATTATTTATGACAAACTTATGGTTTTAAAAAACAAAAGATTATTTCTATATTTTTTCTATATCTGTTCTGCAGGGTTTTTCATTCATGTCTGATGGTGGTCAATAAATGTCAAAAATGTGTACGACACCTATAACTAGTCGTTTTTCTGTAAACCTTCTAAAAATATAACCTTTAGTAATAAAATGAGGGGGAAGGTGAGATGGTGTTAATGTAGTTTCTTGTAGTTTGTCTGTCTATGAAAAAAAAAAAAACTTAAGGAAGCTTTAATTTTTTTTTCTGGCTAAGAAATAATAATTTTTGAACAAATGCCAACAAAAATTTTAAATTATTTTAATAATTTTGCCAAAAAATTTATTTTAAAATAAATATTTGTTTGTATAGACTTTGTCTATAAGGTGGATTCATTTATAAAAATATGTCACTAGCTGTCATGGGGGAGCACTTTTCCATTCGAAAATAAACAAATTTCAAGCACATATAGATTTTTATTAGGAAATGCCAGCATTTTGACAAGAAAAACTTGTTGCTTTTTATGTTCCTAGGATAATTGTAAGTAAGAAGGCAGAAAATGACGCTCCACTTAAAACATCTTAACCATAAAGAGGAAGCAAATAATGACATTTTAATTAATAGTTGGAATAAACAATACAATTTTTACAAAAGAATAAGAAATCTTTTAACTAGATTTTAATTTCTTGCGGTGAAACAAAAAATAACACTTACACATTTTTCGTGAAAACTTTGCATTAAGTGACTTTAAGACATTTTGTCAAGAAATGAAAATAAAATTTCAATATTATGCAATTACATAAATGTTGCGCTATTCAAAACTCATTGCCTTTTCTTGCTTTAATGTTCAACGAAAAAGTGAAAAATAAGTTTAATAATTTAGATTCCCAAAATTACTTAGCCATTATTAAGCCTTAACTACATTGCCCACTTTTTGCAAAATTACGAAAGTAAAAATAATTTTTTTTTCCCGCTAGCGCAGTTTTATGAAAAAGAATACCTATACACAGTTATTTTTAAACCAAAATTTAAGCTTTCATTTTTATAAGTTTTCCAGGGAGTAGCACTATCCCAAAATGAGTTCAAAAATTTTCACTTTTGTACTTTTTCACTTTTTTGGCCAATGTAGTTAAGGCTTTAATAACGAATCTTATTTTTTTTTAAAGCTGGGTGAAAAAATTATCTGATTTTCCATTTTACCGCAGTTGATGTGCGTTTGCATTAAACTGAGCTCGTGGCCGTTAACCGTGATTAAATCCCATGAATAAAATTGGAACGAACATCGAGCGAACCCACTAAATTATACAATGATTTTTCACTAGAGTTTAATCTTTTTAATGTAACGATGAACGATGATGAAAGAAAATTGTACGCATCGCTTATGAAATATTTACAATTATGCATAAAGTATTTGTTGCACCCGAAGCTACGATGCTCATTCTAACTGGTATCAGGAGAAATTACGCGGCCATAGATTTTGTTCACGATGATCAAAATCGAGCGACTTATCATATAATAACTCGCCAATTTTCGGGATAAAAGAAAACAACTACGAGCAGGAATATCGCGTGGAAAATTAAATGTTTACCCTTTCACTAAGCTTTTATACATTTCCCATTTTACTACGTTCCCTGGACTTTTTTTTTCGTAATCCTTTTACTTATTCTGATTTTAATCTTACTTCCCTTTTTAAAATATATTCTTATAAACTTTGACCTAAAAAATAGCGTATCTTAAACGCGATTCAGGCCGTCTGCGCATTTTATTTTATCCGAAGAATATTTTTTTGCATTTGGCACTGTATTATTATTTTATAACCAAATATTTGACTTAAATAAAATAAAATTCCATTACTATCTTCTTAATAATCTTTTTTTTATTTTATTTTCAGGTGACTTAAAAAAAATCACCTCAAAACACGGGGGAGTGTGAGAGTGGTGAAGAGAGAGCAATTGAGCGCGTGCGCGATTCAGAGTAGATACATCAATAAATAATTATTTTTCAATCATTAGATCATATTCTCAACAACAACAATAATAAATTTCTCTCAAGTAGTTCATTTTAAAACAAAAATTCAATAGTTTTTCCATCAACATTGAAAAAAAAAACGCATATCAACCATCATTATTTGAAATTTGAAAGTTAAAATAAAAAAATACAAAAAAAAAACAAACCGGGAAATATCGGTTGAAGCGTTTCAAGGTAAATATTCAAATCAAAAACCCTTTTTCTTTTGTTTTGCTATTCTTTTTTTTTTCAAATTAAAACTAATTAGTTAAACAGGGAAAAAAACGGGTTATTTTTTCTAAATATTTAATTTCGATCTGTGTCTTCTTGAACTAAAAATCAATAATTACAAAATTATTTTCAATTACAAAAAAAATAAAAAAGTGCGTAAAAACTCTTAAAAAAAAATTGTTATGGGTGATAAATAAAAACAATAATATTAAGATTTTTCTAGAAATTTATCAATCACACTAAAAAATCACAAAATAATTTTGTTTTTATTTTTTTTGAAAAAAAAAATATATTTTTGTACTTAATTTTGTTTTGTTTATTTAAAATTTCTAAATAAGAAGCCATTTCAAAAAAAGGCTTTCATATTACAAACACAAGAAAACATTCAGAACAGATAAATATAATAAAATATATTTTTATCTCACATTAAAAACAGATACGTATATATATTTTTACAAAAGAAAAAAAACCTAATTAAAAAAAAAAAAACAATTTTTATTTTTTTAAAGAAAAACTTTTCCAAAAAAACCGTCGTCTCGTCAAAACAGAACAAACAAATTCTCCAAACTCAGCGTTTAACTGAAAAAACTCTAACTATTTTTGTTTTTGTAATTTATTATATATATATTATAAAGTATAAATTATTAAAAGTATATAAAATTGAAGATAAAATAATTATTTAATACTTAAATTTAAAAGAACTGCAATAATTTACTTAAAATAAAAAAAAATAAACTACGCACGCGTGAATCGAAAAAAAAAATAAATTACGAAACTAATTTATTTATTCAATTTAAAACATATAATTAACAAAAAAAAACTTGCTGCTATAAAAAAAAACAAACAAACAACTTTGAAAGAAAGAAAAAAAACAAACACACAAGCCAAGCCAATCAACGAAACAACAAAACAACAAAACAACAAAACAAAAAGACAACAACATTCTGTATAATTTCTGTTTGTTTGAGACTTTTCTATTCTGAACGCGAATTTTTTATTGATGAGCAACATGCGTCAAAAGGACATTCGACCAGCACCCGCTCTTATTGAGCACAAGGGGATGAAATTTTTGATCACAGATCGACCATCTGATCTAACCATAGCACACTATGTTTTGGTGAGTAATATTAATCTATTTATCTTGAAATTTGAGGACCTAATATATGTATATTTTTTTTTTTGCAGGAATTAAAGAAAAATAATGTAAGCACGGTTGTGCGTGTATGCGAACCAAGTTATAAAACCGACGAGCTTGAGTCTCAAGGCATTGTTGTCAAGGATTTAGCATTTGAAGATGGAACGCCTCCCCCACAAAATGTTGTTGATGAATGGTTCGAGATTTTGAAGCAAAAGTGAGTAGTTATAAAAAAATTGTCGGCGCGTTCAGCTGACTATCCAAAGCTATCCGGATAGGTTTAGGTTGTTCTAATCCCTTGTTGAAAAACATCTGATGTCAGCTCATGCAATAACAATTCAAGCTATCTGAACATTTTTGGGGTAGATGGATATCCTATGTGACTATCACCCGAACGCAAGCAATATTTAAAAATAATTTACTATACACACGTCATTCAAACTTTTCAATGACAAATGATGAAGTGAATACATCAAAGTAGCAATAGTTCATCCACGTTTAAAGTAATTTACGAAATACGTCTATCAATCTATAATTTACTAGTCGATACCGCGCTTTATTTCTCAATTGCATTTTTAGGCCAAAGCAACAACGTCTATTAAACGTTGTTCTACGTTTTGCATCCAATTTAATATTGTTTGCCTAGTTGACAGTAGTTCCCAAATAATAAAAGCTGGATTTTATTTTCCCCCAGATCTGATCCGGATCAGATCATGATAATAAAACAAACTGGATCACAAATTTATTTATTTCTCACAGTTGGCTTTATTTGCACAATAAAATTGACAGAAGGAAAATTTTCACAAATCTTGTTTGAAGTAATATTTGGTATCTAAGGAAGAGCGAATGTTTAAAAATGGAACAGTTTTGTTTTTTTAGTTTAATTTCCATTAAGTTAATAGTTTTATGTATTTTTTCCGTGCCTCGCGACGCGTCGGCTCTAAAAAAATGAAGAAAAAACTCATAAAAAAATGTGGAATGATGGCGGCATGTGTTTGATTTCGAGGTTTTTTAATTTTATTGAGTTTTTTTTTGTAAATCTCAGCAGTGGTACCAATCTATAAAATTAAAATATTGCTAGGAAAGTGTTCAGAAAATGGATTTTGAAATCCAAATCCAAAGGCAGACCTGGATCTTGTGTTGTTTTTGTAATACTTGTATTTATGTTTCCAAATCCAATCCAGATCAGATCTGGGGGAAAATAAAATACAGCTAATAAGAAAACTAAACTATATGCCTGTCAGACATATGCATGGGTAGCGTCCAGTTTAAGTTTCGTAAGTTTAAACAAATATAGGGGCTTATTGCGAGAGTCTATTCGAAAAAAGTCTATTCGACAAAAGTCGACCAAAATTCTTGATAGAACTGAAATTTCTCTCAAATATTCTTTAATATTTTTATATTTGACTTTTAAGACGGTGTTCACATTGGAAGATTTTGTTTGACAAAAGTCAGTCAGCTCGTGTTCAGACACAAAATTATGTAAAAACAACCGATTCACTCTGAAATTCAGCAGTCCTTAAAAAAAAAGCACAAATTTTTGCTCGTCGGAGAAATAATAAGAACTTTTTCAATCACAGAATCAATATTTCACTAAAGTAAATAGTTTTCTGATTGAAAAAAACTTGGATTCTGTAGTATTTGTGCCAAACATAAACTAAATACTGATAAAATAGATGTCAAAAAAGGAAACGTCAAAAAAAAAATCCACAAATTCTTAAAAAAATTAAAAAATCCTGCCTCACTTGCCCGTTTCTTTCTAACCATAAAGTTGGAACGAGAAAAAGTACATAGACGTCAAAAAAAAAATCCGAGAAGTAAGTCCAATGTGAACACCGTCTAATATTTGTACCTATTGATAGTTTTTTTTTTTTTTCTATTTTGAAGAAATTTCAAATTCTATCAAGAATTTTGATCGACTATTTTCGAATAGACTCTCGCTATAAACCACATAAGACCTAGTAGGGTACTCGAACCCAAACCTCTAAGTTATCATAGATGTCAAGCACTATCAGTACCATAGACAGACAAAATAAGCTCTTTTCCCAAAATCTTAAAAGTTGAAATTTAAAATTTGAAATTCTCAAAAGACGACACATTTTAATTTGTAGCTCCTCGCGAAATTAGTTCCAAGTTTGTAAGCTAGATGTTATCATTTCTTTTAATGTATCATTCTGATTGTTTGCCGTTAGACTGATAGAGTGGAATCCTTCAATTGTGCTTTTTTTTTCGTTTTTCCTGTAGTATAAGGAATCGGCGAGATATGGTTCATCTTAATTCGTTTGAGTTCCCTTGATTTTTCTCAGCCTAGAGCCGCAGTCATTTATTTTTATTTTGCTTCAGTTTGCATTTAAAATTTAGTACAAAACATATCTTTTATCTCCCTTTCTTTAATATTTGAACAGATTTTTTTTTATAACTGACCTAGTTAACATTCCGAGCAAAATATTTGCACTTGCAGTGGCCTCAATCAAGCTCTGCAACTATTCATATTTCGATGGATTTTTCTTACTCACAGGTAGTTAACTTATCCCATAGGAGAAATATCTCAAAAAACCTCAATCAAGTGACTCGCCGTGATGGCAGTGACTAATTTTTTTGAACCTGCTGAGCGTAATGGTTAGGAAGCGTATGGGTATGTAAGGAACTTCTAAACGATTTAGCCCAGAAGCGCTGCTCCAATATAAACGCTTATAGGAAAAACAATGTAAAGATTTCCCAGCTTTAGTCACATCGATGCTCTAATCGTTTAAAAAAAGCTCCATAATAACCACACCCTTATGTCATTGTAATGTAGAAATCTCCTTTCGAACTTTGGAATTTATTTTTATTGGTAGGATTCTATTTAAGCTCTACACTATATTTTTACCTTCCAGTCTAAAGCCATAGAGCTAGTGCTGTTAGTTTTTAAGATTAATCTGAACATTTATGCTTTGGATTAATATAATAAATAATAATAATAATAATATTTTTACCTTACATCTTACAAATAGTCGTCATTAGTGATTGATTATTAGTAAAGCCCAATAACATCTCGTATCTTTCATACCTGAAAGCATTAAAATACTTCAATTTAAATATTGGTTTGGTTAATTCATTCAGACAAATATACGTAAGATACTAAAATGATGCTTTGTTGTAAATTTTCTGTTACTCAATCACAACCCCGGACTTATGCAAGTTTGCGATACTCTTACAGCTGCGTTACAGTTGGCTTACACGTATGAACAAACACCACTGGTGTCGAAAACGGCAGAAATAATAATCAATCAGAAAGCCTCAGTTGTTGATGGTGTAGTACCTTTAGTTGTTGTTATTGTAGTACCTTCAGTTGTTGTTATTGTTGTAGGAGCTTCAGTTGTTGTTGTTGTTGTAGTACCTTCAGTTGTTGTTATTGTTGTAGGAGCTTCAGTTGTTGTTGTTGTAGTCCCTTCAGTTGTTGTTATTGTTGTAGGAGCTTCAGTTGTTGTTGTAGTACCTTCAGTTGTTGTTATTGTAGTACCTTCAGTGGTTGTTATTGTTGTAGGTCCTTCAGTTGTTGTTGTACTACTGGCTGCAGCTTCAGTAGTTGTTGTTGCAGCTTGAGTAGTAGTGGTTGTTGTTGTACTGGCTTCATCTACTGAAGGTGCTTCAGTTGTTTTCCTTTTATCTTGTCCTCCTTGACATCCAGGCCCTTCTTGTCCTCCTAGCCTACATGGTCCTCCTGCTGCCCATGGTGCTCCTGGTGCTCATGGTCCTCCTAGTGCCCATGGTCCTCCTAGTGCCCATGGTCCTCCTGGTGCCCATGATCCTCCTGCTGCCCATGGTGCCCATGGTCCTCCTGGTGCCCATGGTCTTCCTGGTGCCCATGATCCTCCTGCTGCCCATGGTGCTCCTTGTGCCCATGGTCCTCCTGGTGCCCATGATCCTCCTGCTGCCCATTGTGCTCCTGGTGCCCATGGTCCTCCTGGTGCTCATGATCCTCCTGCTGCCCATGGTGCTCCTGGTGCCCATGGTCCTACTGGTCTTCGTGGTCTTACTTGTCCTACTGGGCCTCTTTCTCCTTCTCGTCCTCCTGGCCCTCGTCGTACTTCTTGCCCTTGCGAAGTAACGATTACTGAAATTAGCACCACTAGCAGCAACGACAAATTATATCTTGCTGCCATCTTATTCTTTTTGTGAATAAAATGTTTGTGTCGAAAATGATCAAATTTCCATCCTCTTTTATACCCTCTAATATCATGTATTTTTTATTGTAATAATCTAGATACAGGGGATTAGTTTAAAAATAAAAAAAAAAATAAAAGAATGGCTTATGAAATACAAATCCCGTACACACGCAAATCTTTTTATCTGCCACACTTTTCGCAGCCGCATGATTAAATTAGTTTAAATTAGAACTAAAAATTTTTTCAAGCAAATAACTTGATAACGTTTGAATAAAGTAGGGTGTCCATAATATGCATGAAAATAGAGAATTGATAGTGGAAATTTTCGGAACTTAACCTCAAGTTCGGTTAGAAACAATATAACAACCAGCGGTGTGAATTATCATTTTACTAAGGGTATTCATGCAAACGTCGGAAACTTTAAGACGTCGTAAAATCGTAAATTCTACGATAGACACTTCATGAACGCCCTTAAAACTGTTTGGGTAAATGTGGTAAACCATCAGTCAGCTGTTTGTTAAACGTCAGTGTTTAAAGCATTTTACTTTAATTTTCATTTGATTAATTTTTTTAATCTGCAGTTTAAATATGCCAAAAATTCTGGATGATCTTTCACTTCGTCCATGATTTTCTGCAGTATCGACGAGCGATGTCATTTTGGCTTATTTTGTTCACTGTTCTGAATAAAACATTTAAAAAATTGCCTCAGCCATTTCAATAACAAGTCTGCTTTTATATTTTTCTTTAAAATTTGAAAATTGTGACACACTAGAGTTTAAGAAGTTAAAGACGGTTACCATCTTCGTTTAACACACGAATTCGTGTCTTAAAGTTTACGATCTCTTGGAAAAGATTTTCCGTTCAAATTTTGACAGTTCGTTTAAGACGTCTTAAACATACTTTTCATTTTTGAATTCAACTATTTAGCTTTTTTTTAATGTCATTAATTTTTGCTCAGTTAAGATTTTAGTCGGTTCTCTATAAAAAGTGACTAAAAAGAGGGCATATTAAAAAAGAGAACAAGTCAGAAAGAGTAAGAAAGATCGGTGCCCAAAAAGAGAACATGTTTTTTTTTTTTAAAGAGATGTTCTGGAGACCCTAGAATAAAGTCTATGTTTGTTTGAATTTATGAATTGTTATTATTATGACAATTCACAGGTAAAAAATAATTTTTTTTTATCCAGAAAAAAACTAACTTTGACAATTTTCGCCTTCCTGTGGGCAAACAAAAAAATGATTTTTTTTTTTGATAATAAACTATTTTTTATATCTGGGTTTCTAGGCAGATCTACCCCTATTTTTACGAACACCAAAAAGGACACCAGTACAATTGACAGCTATCAGTTTAAACACCAAACGAAAACCCCTAACAATCAAAACTTTGTTTCTTCGCCTATGCAAATGAGTCCAAAGTCAATGTTAATCACTAATAAAAAATAACCAACCACCTTCAGGCGCGATTTGAAGTCAATAGATCTACGACGTAACCCGAAAAATCTGTCCTGTTATCAATCCTGTATTTTTTTTTTATTATAATCTTAATAAAAACATATTTGTCAACCACAATCTACAAACAAAATTACATTTTTTTTCTTTTCTTTTTCAGCTATCAACAAAATCCTGAAGCATGCGTCGCTGTTCACTGTGTAGCTGGCCTAGGTAGAGCACCTGTTTTAGTTGCATTGGCATTGATCGAACTTGGTCAAAGATATGAGGCAGCTGTTGAAATGATCAGAGAGTAAATCTTAGTTTATTATTTCCAATTCAAGATTCTTTTACTTATCGAGTTTTTGTTTTTCTTATTTCAGTAAACGACGAGGAGCTATTAACGCTAAGCAACTCTCCTATTTAGAGCGATATAGGCCAAAATCAAGGCTTAAGCACAAAAATGGCCACAAGAATTCATGTAGCGTGCAATAGATATCAAAATAAAATTCCCACCAGATAAAAAGTGTTCATTTTAACCGATAAACAAACAAAAATAATTTAAAAAAAAACAAACAACTTAATGAAGCAACTTATCCAAAAATTAAAAAAGAAAACGAATTAATTGAGAAAAAAAAAAGAGTTTGTTTTTTTTTTGTTGAGAAAAAATGTGGAATTAAAAGAAAAACTTCGGTTGAAAAGTTAAAACATGCGAAATAGTAAAATATTTAATTGTAAAACCTATGATTGTATCAAACTGAAAAATAAATGCAAAATATTTATGTAATTGCAATTAACAACTACAACAGTTCCCAATACAACTACCTTTCAGTCCTATATCCCTCTGTGTTTGCGCATCACTATTCAATTGTCTTTAAAACAAAATACAACTCACTGTTCCTGCCCCCCCCCCCCCCCCCAAAAAAAAGTTTCTCTTTTTCAATAGTTTTTGCTTTTTGATTATTTTTTATGTTTTTAAAATTAAAAACAAAATATGTATTGTAAATTTTTGTATTTGAATATTTTAATTTTGTTATTAATTGATTTGAAATTGCTTCGTCCCTCTTAATTAAAATTTGAATTGTTTATAATAAGACAACATACATACGTACATGTCTTAAAAAATTATATGTAAAAAAACTAATCAAATCCTTCCAAATAATTTTTGCGGATGAGGAATAAATTATTTCAAAAAATAATAATAATTAAGAAATATATAAAACAATGAACAACTGAATGAATTAAATTAAATGTGAAGCTATAAAAAATATAGTTAAATATTAATTTTTCTAGGAAATCCAGATTGTAAAAAAGAAACTAATAAATGGAAAAAACTAATGGACACATTATTAAGCAGTTATATATTAAATAAACAACAAAATATTAACAATACAATGTTAAATAAAAAAAAAAATAAAATGAACCACAACAAATACACCACTCTTCACACTCGTAATAACATCTAATCAACTGCATATAAGTAAATTTAAAAAAAAACTAAATATCACAATAGAACATCAAAATAAAAAAATATGTATTTATCTAGATTAGAATATTTGCTCCTACTCTCCCCCAATAACAATAATGTTAGAACAAAAACAAATAAAGGAGGTAAATTCTTTGGAAATAATAACTAAACTCACTCACATAGAAATTAAATTAAAAAAAAAAAAAGAAACTTAAATAGAAAGATTTTCAAAAGCAAAATTTAACGAAAATGAGATCTAGGACACTTTAGAAAAAAGTAACAAGTGAAAAACAATTATTAAAAGAAAAAAAATAAACTATACGGAAAAGAAACACTTTTTATATTATTATATATTATACATTATTATTAATTAATTAAATAATTAAAAACAACAACAGAAACAAGGAAGAAAAAAAAAAATTATAAAACCAAAATGATAATAAAGAAAAATCAAATAAAAAAATTTTAAAAGTAAATTTTTGCTGAGTTTTATTACGTTGAAAATAATTTGTTTTTGTTAAATAGAAAGCCAAACAAAAATTTTAAATACAATTACTTAGAAATTTAAAACAAAAGATATTCGGGTTAACTATTTGCCTTGTATTTTTGCATCGTTTTCGTTTTTTTTTTATTTATTTTATTTTGTAAATACCCTTATTCTGTTAATCGATTCCATGGAAACCTGATTCACACTTGAATGTCTCATTCAATTTGCCTTTTTCGGGTGGAAATCTCATTCAATAATTATTTTTGGAATTTTGGAGAAAAGCTTATTGTTTAACGACCATATTATTAATTTTCTTCAAAGCTAATTTTACGGAAAAACTAGTTCTAAAGGGTTTCGAGTTTTAATTTTTCACAAATTTGTATTACTTTGACATTTAAATCAAAATATTCATAGATATTTGACATCCAAATCAAATCAATTGTTTTTGAAAAACTTAAAACTCTTAAGAGTTTTAAGTTTTAAATTTTTCAAAAAAATATATTGATTTGATTTAGATGTCAAAATATGTATGAATATTTTGATTTAGATGTCAAAGTAATAAAAATTAATGAAAAAATTAAAACTCGAAACCTGAGTAGAACTAGTTTTTGCTCAAAACTAGCTTTGAAAAAAGCCAACAGTATGGCCGTAATAAACCCCTATTTAGAACTAGCTTTTCAGTAAAACTAGCTTTGAAGAAAGTCAATAATATGGCCGAAAATTTTATTTATATCGACATTTATACAAAATTAGGAATAATCGTTTCCCTCCGATGGATAGTAGAACACAATTTTTGACACGAACGTTTAGAAAAATAGTGCGTTCGTAACTTATGAATTTAATTTGTTGATTTGTGTCGGGGTGTTTTCATTAAAAGAGAAGTATGTAGCTGCTATAACTTTTTAAAGAAAATATTCCCTTGTTATGAAAGTTTTATACCTACATTATACATACATACATATGTATATATCCATCTGTTCTCGGAATAATCCTTGCGTACGTGTATTCTTTACGATTTTAGAGTGTATGTATCTATGCCACAATCAAATTAAAGAAAAAAAACTAACAGATTCACAATGAAGCCGCCCCTGACCACTCGGATCTGGTCATCCCTTCGCAACCACTTAGATACTTAAATAAGTTACAAGCAGCCTACTTTTAGATAAGTTTTTTTTTCACTGTGAAATACATTGTACTTTCGAAGAGGAAAGTATGTACATATTAAGATATTTGAAGTAAAATGTAAAATAAAAACATCCGAATTCAAGCCAAACACAGGGCTCACGAGAAAATATTTGTTTTTTTTTTTTGTTGGTAGGTCTTCGTTGTTCTTACTCAACTGAGTCAATGGATTTTCAAAAATAGTTTTTGGATGGCCACATTCAACTCTAAGATTAAAACAATGGTATCAAAATAAGAAACAAAAATTTCCTCCAATGAATGATTTAGATTTGCATATGTACATTTTATAAAGGTTCATACTCATAGCATGTGTGCAAGCATATACAGATACTTATATTTTGATTATAAGATCAAAAAAGAAAATAACTCACCAAAGTTTTAATAATTAATATATGTAATTGTTTTGTTCACAAGACTTACCTGAAATATAAAACAAAAAAAAGAATTAAAATCCATTAAACGCCTTTCATATTGAAATTTAAATAAAAAGAAAGCGCAAGCAAACGTTTAATAATATTCTTACCCTTGGAAAGACATTATTTAATTTTTTGAATATTCCCGCCACACAATAACTAAGAATCCCATTAAATTTTTTCACTACTCTACCGAGATCGACAATACCGACACTTTCAAACGATGCACAGAATCGAATACAAAAATATTAATTTCGCTATAAGGAAACTTTATTGAATTTTATAAAATGCAAAATTTTTACACTTGTTAACACTTTATTTTCAATGCCAAATATATTAAACAATTATCTACCTATCTTAAATACTATTTTTTTTTGCGAAATGACCGCGGAGCAAATTAACGAACGAAGTAACGAAGGCAACTGATTTTATATTGAAACACTCGAACGGGTTTAAACTTGCAAACGAAGAAAACCACTTGTACATTGAGAGTGCAGTTTGTAAATTGTAAATGAAGTAAAAATTCTCCGAGATTTCTCACTGTCAGTGACATTAGATTTTATGATTGGAGAAATGGAGGAGCCCATACAGATATGATCTGTATTGACCTTCCACCACCACCCACACGGCCACACCGTAGTAAGGAAAAGGATTCAGCATTCAGCTCCACAATTTCTCCAATATCGATATTGGACAGGGACTCAGAGAGAAATTGTACTGAAAAAAGAGAAGATCTTAACAGACCGTAAACCCGCTCATGCAAGATTAAACAAGTTCAGTCAGCCAGACAGAGGCAGTCTTCAGTATTGCCTATTGCATTATAGAGTTAGTTTGCATCGGTTCGCGTAGAAATATTTTAAAAATATTAATTTTGAATGTGCGGCATAGTAGGTACATATGTACATACCTAATATAAACAAAGTGATAAAGCGTATGTTTTTAAATAAACAAATAAATTCGATCGGCTATTAAGTGTTTGATTTTTTGCATAATAAATTTATAAGTTTCGGTATTGTCAGTGTCTCTCGCCAGTGTGTTTCTCTCGTTAATTTGTTCTGCGATCGATTTACGAAAAAAATAATTTTAAAACACCTATTAATGTCGAATGCAAAGCATGCTTAAAGTGTTGATAATTGTGATAAAATTTATTTTTATAAAAACATCAATTCGGTCACTGAAAAGTGTTTTTTTTTTTTTTTCATATTAAATTTGTATTTAAATTTTAATTTTACCGGTTTAGTTCTGAAAGTGTCGGTATTGTCGTTCTTGCTTGCAATGGTAGTGTGAACATTCTCATCGTATTATTTGGCGGTTGTTTTCAAAAAATTAAATGTTGAATTTGAAGGGGTAAGTTATAAAAATTAAGTCTGTTCGTTTCGTTTATTTCCCAAAACAAACAGATTTGGTCCAATTTTATTTTTTTTATATGAACTTTGACAAAACTCTGGACTAAAATGGGCCGTTTTGGGTAGTAAACGAACGAGGTAATACGTTAGATGTTCTTAAATACTGTAAAGGCTTTTCAAAAAGTGGAGTGACGAAAACTAAAATATGCGCTAGAACTACATGTTTGTGCTGAAAAGCTTCGGTACGTAAACTGTGTTTTTATCTGCCTGAAATGGTATTTCACATATCAAACACAATTTTTTCGCACACACGCAATATCTAGACTAGAACATGTTTTAGTTTTTGTCAATGTTGTAATTATGTGCAATTTCTATTTTTAAAAAAGATTCATTTGGGACCAATTTCATTTATTTTGAAGCATTTATTTCCCACATATCAAAAAAAAAAAGAAAACATTTGTAAATTATGTTGATGTTAATCAAAAGAAGGATCTGCCGAAAAAATCAGATCTGCAAAATTGATAAAATAAAACAAAGGATCAATTTGTTTGGCCAATGGAACGCAAAAATTTTCAAATCGGCTTTTGATTGATCCAAATGAAAAATAAATGGATTTATTTTATCAATAATAATAAGTTCCTTCCTAAAAGCCCACAAGTATTTTTTTTACATGAAAATTTAAATTTTAATAAAAATTCGAATATTTTAGAATATTATATACGAGAATTATTATTCTGTTCTCTAGATTAAATTTATCCATTTATTGTGGCCCCGATCGGGCAATCCCATTTATTTAATGGGGTTTTTTTCTCATTCTTCGATTGTTTGTCTTAGCGATCGTAAAGTACCCGCCTATAAGTTCTGCATTCAATTGATTCATTGCCGCCGGCCGCCGCGTGGTAGATCAAGGGGCCTTACTCTATAATTAGTTCCAAAAGTCAATCTTACTTGAAAGTACTTTTCGTTCATCATCGTTATCTATCGGTTATGTTAACTTCGTTATATAGGACTTCCAAAGTCCTTTTATGCAAAACGATTATTGTCCAAATTACCTCATTTAAGGTACATATTCAATTTTTTGTTTTTTTAACATTTTTAAGTTGGAAGTAATTTTTTCGAAAGCTATAAACAAAAATAAGTTGATTTAAAAAAGGAATGAAAGAAGAGACTTCTGGCTTTCTAAAAAGTATAAAACTTTATAAAAAGTGTTGCCATCTTGCCATTTTTTTTATTAAATTTTTCAATTTTAAATACTTTTATTTTTTTTTTGTAAAAGCGCAAAAACACCATTTTCGCACTAGATTTCAGTTAAGCCGTCATTATATTAAAATAAAGTACTCTATTAGCTTTTATATGACAAAAATTTCATCAATTAATAGAAAAAAATCCCAAAGCAAACAAATGAAAAACAAAAAAGTTATGAGTGTTTAAACTTGCTCTGGGGTCCAAATGGACCCCATGACTATAAATCAAATAAGAACAAAAAAGGAATAGAAAATGGTTTTGAGAAATCTTGTTTATATTTAATGTTACAATTTCATAACTATATTCTTAACTTTCCAATAAGTGGTCAAATGGATTATTTTTTAACTAATTGAAATATTGAAGAATTAGGCCAGGCGCGCACATGCAACTAAACAGTTTGGTTTGGAGTGCGCGCCGGTTTATGTGCGCGGACTCTCATATAATTCTTTAGTACTCAAAATCGAAACCAAACTGTTTAGTTGCATGTGCGCGCCTGGCCTTAAAGGGAGAAAATAGTTTAAAAATTTTGAATAAAATCGATATTATTTTACGTCTTAAATCAAAAACACATGTTGATGTGAAATTGTACGTATTAGGTCTTTAAAATTAAAAAGAAAGAAGTATTTACATATTTTGTTTTCAAGTATCGATTTTGAAAAAACACCAATGTTTTGGTTCGATAAATTTTGTGTCGAATCGCTCATCCCTAATCAATCAAAGCATTTTGCCAGGAACTTATAAACTTTAAATTATAAGTTTTAACATTGCTTTTCATTGTTAAATAGGGTATAGATTTGAACAAGAAGTGATTAGAAACCTTTCTTAATTGTTATTAATTATTAATGCTGTTTAATTCCCTTTCACACACAGCAATTGAGAACTTCCACCAAACGTCAAAAACTCTAGATGGGGGGAAAACAAACACACTATTAAAGGCGCGAACAGTATCGGTGTGTATTTCTATTTGTTTGTATTGTTGTTTTCCCCCCATCTAGAGCTTCTTTACGATGAAAGAACTGACAAAATTAGAAAGAGAAAAGACAGAGTCAGATTCTGGAAAAGCCCAATTGAGTTTCCAGCAACAACCAGTTCATTCGCGCGGGTAGAAAGAGGGGTAAACTAAATCTCCCCGTTCAACAAATTCAGGAGATATTTTTGGCATTCCTCTTCACACCACGTTTGTGTGCGTTTAACCAAGGTAGTTAAAAAGGAAAATAAGCAAATTTCTTCGGGTTTTGTTTCTTGCGTGTGAAAGGTACAAGAGATTGTTCAGAGATTTAAAGAAAACGTCAAAAAAATCTCCAGCAACTAGTATCTTCGTGTGAAAGCGGACTTATTTTCCCATAAATCCCCTGCAGAGATTCTGAATGTAAAAAAAAAAACCAAACACTTCTCATGAATTTAAAAAAGAATCGTGTAATCACAAGAACTCGTACCTGTCAAAAAGACTAATAACGAAACGAATGAAAAAAAGAATTGTGTAATCAAACTCTACAGGGAACCTTAAGAATCTGTCAATGTCAAAAGTGACAGCCATAACTTTGTGGGATTGACAGACGAACAGCGAACGAATGCGAACATAAAAATGACGGTTTTTTATATTAGAAGTTTAGTATTTTGTTCCGAAGTGAAAACATGTCAAACCTACAGTGTGATGATTTTGACTTTTATGAGCGAACGAGGGAGAGATATATTTCTATTTGTAAAGGCTGTTTCACAATGCGACGAGAAAACGAGACGTCAGCGTGACGAGGTCTCCTCGCAGTTGTTCTCTCTTAAAAAAGAATTTTATACTACGTTTTCACCGACCACTAAACCGAGATTTAGGTAGATTTACCACAAATCTCTTCACAAATCCCGTGATTTACCATACAAATTTTAATCTCCTCAAATCAAGATTTAAAATAAATCTCATTTAAATCTTCATAGGTAAAATTCGAACAGACCTATTCCCCTATTCAGCGCAATACAAGCTGCTAAAGCAAACTTGCCATCTCACTTCCACTTCATAAGGAAAATGACCCACCATCTGCATTTTGAAAGGTTCTGTCAAAATTAATCTATTTTTAAATATTTTTTTCTGGTGAAAACACTATTTGGGATTTATGAAATCTAAACGAGATTAACTTGCAGTGAAAACGTAGTATTAAACAATGAAATAATACATAATCAAGCATTTATCGTCGTCATGTCAGAAAGTTCGAAAAATTGATTAAAAAAAAGACGCAACGTGACCAGGCTTACCAGACTTTGATGAGGTTATAACGCAAAATCTAAAAGAAAATATCGCAAAATCAGCTACTTTAGTATCGCGAAAACCGCAAAAGCAATGAAATGGTATAATTAATAGTAAAAAAACAGTGAAATCATTTTTTGTATTTTTTCTTTTGTTAAAAAATGAATTCGCAATAAATTCAATTTCACTCTTAAGGTAAGACCGAACTCGACGGAACTGCACTTCAGTGGAACTGCACCGCAACAGAACTTCACAAAGCGGCAAAATATTATTTGTATGAAATTGTATTAGCTATATCGCACTAAGTCCCCTTTCACACGAAGATACTAGTTGCTGGTGATTTTTTTGACGTTTTCTTTAATGGTGGATTTATACATGTATCTTCATGCGAGTTCTGCAAAAAATAAGGGATACAAAATATAAAATGCATGTTTGTTGGATAGAGAGAGAAGAACAAAATGCAGAGATCTTGATTATAGGAACGCAGATGAAGATTATAGCGAAGACGAACATGTTCATCTTCATAGTTGTGCTCTTTCACACATTCGGTTTTTTGGTATGACTCTATCTCGCTCTACTTTTCTTGATGTTTGCAGATGCAGATACATGTAAATCCATCATAAATCTCCTTAACAATCTCTTGTACCTTTCACACGAAGATACAAAGTCGGAGGAGACTTGCTGTATTTTCCTTTTAAACTCTATTCCGCTATGAGAAAGACAAAAAATAAAAGATTAAGCTATTTCTGTTTCATTACGAAATATAATGCTAACAGCCTTTTTCTTAAAATCTTTGTCGGTTTCCTTTTCACAGAAAACTATTCAAGATAAAAATTCTTTGTATTTGTTTTCTTTCTTCTCACCAAAAAACTGTAACTTCATGCAAGAAAAGGTTAAGTAAGGCCGTGTTCGAATTGGTTTAAAATGTCCATTGAATTTTGACGCTTCTACAATCTATACGAGATTCACCTAACTAGTGTCAACTGAACATTCTGATAAAATTTGGCGAAATTTTAATTTAATTCGCACACGAAATTTTCACTAATAGATTATAGGTTTTTACATCAAAATTTGAAAATTTATAAAAAAATGTAAGAAATTTCATGTTTCCAACTAGACCTTCTTTTTTCCCCTTTCGCATTATAAAATCGGCAAAAGTGGTGCTCTTCCCCTCAATCTGGGGACACTGCGCTTGACCTGCCTGGCAGAATTTAAAAAACCAAAACACAAGTGTTTCTGAATCGCAGTGACCCTTGACCACAATTTACAAAAACACAATACAACATGCCCAGAAGTGAACAAACATGAAAACCTTCTATATGTGTACTGTGGTGTGAAACAGCCTGCAGCTTTTTAAGCTTGATATAACTGACTGCCTGTTATGTCATCGAGAAAGAGAAAATGTTTTTCAAATTTTTTTTAAAGAAAAAGGGAAGTTCGCATCAAGGTTTGATTCACAATAGTTTCAGACCGTCAGATTTAGTCATTTTTAGTCCGAAGCAAAGATACTGAATTTATAAAGATATATGAATCCTCGGCTGTCATTTGAGTTTGCCTACAAGCTCTATCAGATAAGAAATGAGAAGGTATGTGAAAAAATGGCGGTATAAAACTCATACATCCACAGTATTTATCTACACAACTTACACATTCACAGTACTTATCTTCACACCACCCTGCTATATTGTTGTTGGATTTCACATCTATTCATCGACACAAAATTAAATTACAAAAACAACAATGTAAACAAATGGGTTTTGGAGGGTGAAACGTACGAAGGATTAATTTCTTTATATTCAGTTTCTTTGGTCCGAAGCAGTGCTGGGGGATCGTGGGAAAAATCCCTTTTTGTGGGAATTTTAACCTCTAAAGGGAAAAAGGGAAAACCGACCCATTTTGTGGGAATTCTTTGATTTTTGAAATTTTACCCGGAAAAGAGCAAATCAACAAAATTATAATCAATTAATTCGAAACAAGTAAAAATAAAGTTCAAGAAATGTCAGAATGATTTCTTAGAAGATCTTATAACACCTGATAAATTACACAATAGGTACAAATCGCGATCGTGAATATACTATGTACTATCAACGACTAGATATATATCTTTAGTGATTATTTCTACATTCGTGTTCAGTTATATATCTTTAGTGTTTAGAAAAAACATGATATATCCAGAAATAAATTGCTTATTCACTTCCACAGTTAATAAAGCATAAACGCTTGCAGCGATTTGCTTCAAGTTTGGTACTTGTGTGCACTTAATAATATACAGGGTGTCATCTACTTCGTTTAATACATTTTAGGGGGATGATTTTTGGGTCATTCTATGGGGGAACACGCCTGAGGCTGGAGGTGGCATTTTCTGAAAAGTTAATTTACAATGGAAAAAATTATTTAAAATAAAAGGATGTTTTGAGGGCTAATATTTTCATTTTTTTGGTAATGGCCGCGTTCGGGGGGCAAGCCAAACCTATCCGGATAGGTTTGTGTTGTTGTAATCCCATAGGAAAATTCAGCTGATGAACCAAACAGCTGTTGTCAAAAACAAATCTAAAGCTATCCTAAAATTTTCGGGATACTAAACTATCCTATGCGCAATTTGAGGAACAGCTGATTACAGCTGACTTTTGGTTCTCGGGTGACGCTTGAGTAGTTGTTTGTTTTTATTTTTTGTTGTTTGTTTTTGGATTTTAAACATAAAAATACATACACAAATTGTTGCAAAAATAAACAAAATGAAGATATCTGTCAATTGGAAGGACACAAAAAACGATTTTGAAGACACTGGAGAGATCTGGGAAAAAATAATTTTTGGTACTTACTTGATCTTTTTTCAGCTGTTTTGATTTTTGATAGGTAACCTATCCGGTTCGTTCGAAAACATATCCGATACTTAAGTATCTCAGATAGCCTATCTATGTATCCCCCGAACGCGGCCAATTTTTTAAGTCAAGTTGCTTTAAAAGGTTTAAAAAAAATATTTTCATTTTTAAAATTTTCGTCTTTTTGTTTTTTAATTTCTTAAAAATTCAAATTAAACATTATTTATGTGCTTTGTTGGTTTTTATTTTTTTTTTTATATTTTTCAGTTTAAGTCCACTTTTTTCTGTGGGAAATAAAAAGGGAAAAAAGAAAATATTTGTGGGAAAAAAGGGAATTTACCGACTGCGTGGAGGGAATTCCGTTAAAAATGCCCCCCAGCACTGGTCCGAAGTCGTTCCGCAAGTGAAAAATTGTGTTGTTTCTTGCTAAAGAGAGCGCTCTCGAGAGAGTAAAAAATTTCTTCACCCTACCAGATTTGGTCCGAGGAATTTCTCCTGGCTATTTCGTACTAGTTGGCAAATGTCAGGTGGACTTATGTCAGATGACAAAAAAAAACAAAAACCATGTTGAATAAGGGTTGCCCAAGTGTTAATTTTATTTTTATTTTAGTTTTGACTCATTGGCATATTTTTTATTATATTGTTAATCTTATAATTAATGTTATAATTCTTGTAAAATATGTGTAACTTAGTAAAACTTTTTCTGATGAAAAAATATAGAATTATCAATTTGGTTCTTCTTATATATCGTAGCGTTTTTTTGGAGAAAAACACACTTCGGCTTCATGATTAAATGTACAACTAAAGATCTCTTAGTTTTTATATTTTTCTATATTAATATAAGCACGGACGTTTGTTTTTTGTTCAAATTTCACAATGTTGATAAATTTTCATCGTTGATCTAAGGCAACTCTATTCGAGTATATATTTTTGACGTTTAAAAATTGGTAAGAATTGGTACAAAATAAGGCGCAAACCGTTCCCGACATTTTGACAGTTTTCTTTCTCTGTGAGAGCATTTCATCCCCACTCCTCAAAATTTGACATTTAGCCAGATAAAGGCCGTGTCAAACAGAGCGCGGTCCGGCGGTCTTTGTAAGAAATTACAAACAAAATTTGCCCGCCGCGTTCTTTCCTTCCATGTTGAAGTATTGACCGTCCCGTCGGCCCGCGTTCTCTTTGACCAGGCCTTTAGTCCGCAAAATCTCGGGAACGGAACTAATGCGACGAGAAAACGAGACGTCAGCATGACAAGATCTCTTCGCAGTTGTTCTCTCTTAAAACCGAGTTTCAAACAATGAAATAATACATAAGAAAGTATTTCTCGTCGTCACGTTGCGTCTTTTTTTCAATTTTTCGAACTTTATGACGTGACGTGACGACGAGAAATACTTTATTATGTATTATTTCGTTGTTCCGAACTCGTTCGGTGAGTGCGCTGTCTTGTTATTTAATTCGTGATCGGGGTGAAAAAGAAATATTATTGTAAATACCTATAAATTTTCAGTGAGCGACATTGAAAGTGTTAAAAAAGTGATAAAGTTTATGTTTATAAAAAAAAATTAGTCAATTCTGTCGCTAACCAGTGTTTTTTTTGCAAATGATAATTTTTTATTTGATTTAAATTTTCACCGGTTTAATAATGAGAGTGTGGGTGGGCATCGTGGGTTTCTCTCCGCTCGGTAGAGTAGTGCGAATGCGAACAATCCATTTGTAATCACCTTATCCAGTTCAGTATTCAGTTCGGAGAGTGCGCGTACTCCACTGATCTCTATAATACACTGGATAGCGCATCCATACAAGAAAGTTGATGCCATTTGAGAATTGTTATAATGTTGAGTTGCCTATTTTTTTGTATAACGGTATAACTGTATAACATAATGAAATGTAAATTTTTTTATAAAACTGCAACTAAAATATTTTAAATTCACTTTTACAATTATTTTAAGTTACAAAAAATCAAATTTACAAACAAGTGACGTTTCTTTTGCTTTTTTTTCTTAAAAATTCCACTTTGGTTTTTGCCAAAGCCTCACTGAACATACCTAAAGTGTTGAGTTGCCTCACTGAACATACCTAAAGTGTTGAGTTGCCTTCGTACTTGTCATCTTCAATTGGAAGTAGAAAAGCTGTTATACTTTGTAGGGAATCCACTATCCAGTGTATTATAGAGATCAGTGGCGTACTCTAGTCAAATTGATCCGCGATCGCAAAAGAAATATGATTTTCAGTATAAAATTCCAATACGCTGCATTTTGAATTTGTAAATTCGTGTTTAACTTTATGTTTATATAAAACAAAAGGTCAATTCTTTGGCTTACAAGTGTTTTTATTTATTTTTTTGGGGCGACTTTCCATTACGACATCCCGATTTCGAAGTTGATTTTTTTTTTAGGGGTTGGTAGGCATCTCAATAGAATATTTTTCAAATATTATGGTGAGGAAACCCCCCTAAATGCAATTAAAAAATGTTTAAAATTTTCAAAATCGAGCATTTTTTTTACCGATTTGCACTTTTTATACGCGGAATTTGGAAACGCGGATAGTCTCATTTGAAAGATGAACACCTAAAAACACTAAATATCACAATTTTAAAGTGAGGAAACATTTATACATTGTATTTTTAATTAATTTTTAGAAGTTTTTGTTTTGAAAACAATACAAATTTAAGAAATGTCATACGGTCTGTTTAGTAATGCCAGACATGTATTTTTTCACTTGGGTTTTTATTTTGGGAATTTTTTTCGGGAAATTTAAAACTGTTTAACCTCATTTAAAATGTATTTCAAAATGAGTTTAAATAATAGTTTAAAATTTCGCGCGAAATTTAAAACTATTATTTAAACTCATTTTGAAATAAATTTTAGTGAGGTTAAATAATAATTTAAAATTTCGCGCGAAATTTTAAACTATTATTTAAACTCATTTTGAAATACATTTTAGTGAGGTTAAATAATAGTTTTAAATCTCAATATTTCTCAAATAAAATGCAAATAACATTGCAACTGTTACTTGTTTCCCGCATATTTTACCGTTAAAATGTTACTCTTAAATAACTGATCATATAAGAAATTTCCCTAAAAATCGGGCTAAAATCTTAAAATTCCGAATAAAAATCCCAGAAATCGCAAAAATAAAAAATATCCCAAAACCATTGTGTACGTCTGGCAATACTAAGCATACACTGTCACGACAAGGGAAGTTCTTTCATCCCCATCTTGGTGTTTTTTATTTATTTCCATGCATTTTGTATGGAAAAAGTGTAACTTTGAAAATTAATTAAAAATACTTACAAATATTTCCTCACCCTAAAATTGTGATATTTGGTGTTTTTTAGTGAATATCTATCGAATGAGACCATCCGCGTATCCAAATTCGGGATGTCGTAAAGGAAAGTTGAGCCATTTTTTTTTTATTTTTGCCAATAATAACTTTATTTTATTATAAATTTTAATCGGCTTAATTTTGAGTGTCGTTATTTTCGAGTTATTTCGGCTCCCAGGTTAGTGCAAAAAATCTTATGAGATTACCAGTTAATAGTTCAAACAATGCGTTTCACTGTGTGTTCCGCGATCGTTTCCCAAAAGAAATATCATTTTAAATAAATTTAATTCCAGTGTGAGGCATTTAAAGTGTAATGAAAGTGCTATAGTCACAAAGTTTTTGTTTATAAAAAATTAAACAATTCGATCGCTTATAAACTTCAAGTATTTTTTTTTTTTTGCATAAAGTTGTATGAATACAAATTTTCACCGGTTTAATAGTGTCGATCTTAGTCGTCAAGATAGTGCAATCAAATGGGATTTTAAGCATATTATTTGGCGGTAATATTCAAACGAAAAATATTGAATTGTAAGGGTAGGTGTTTAATTTTCTTGTATGTATCCAGAAATGGAAACCTTGCTCGCATTTTATATCAATTCGATTTTTTTACTATACCTAAATACAAAAAAAAATATGTATAATTTTAATTGATTTTTGTTTTGTTTTAATTTCAGGTAAGTCAATGTGATGCAAATAATTTATTTAAATTAAAGAAAAGAAAATGGTGAGTCATTTCTATTTTTTATCTTAAGTTATTGAAATAAGATTCAAACACAAATAATATACATAAAAGGTTCCGTGAAAGGAAGTAATTATTTGGAAATACATATTACGATATATTCAAAGGTTATATAATCCTGATTAAACTTAGTTCTTAGTTCTTTTAAACCACACTAAAATTTATTTATAATTTATATGTACCTACCTACAGAAATTTTACGTCAAAAAAGTGATGAAAGCAATCTTAAAAAATCGTGTTTTCTTCAAAAGTGCATGAGCTCACCAAATTTAACACACAAACATAATGTAAGAACAAAATTCTTCTTTTTGACTACAAATTTGCTGCGCGCGCTCGCTACATGCTTTTGAAGAAAACACAACTTCAATAATTTTAAAAAATAACACTCGAACGGCTGAAAAGATTCTTATAAACCTTTTTATTGAAGTCGATTATTCATCATATTAGGTTATAGGTAGGTACATACATTTGGCTTTGGCGAAAATTCCATATTTTGATATGCCGGAATTATGTATATTGGACAAAAGGTCTGATTAATTAATTTGACAAGGAGTCTAGTAAGTTATATTGATGTATTCAAACTGATTATAGAATCTGCAATACCTTTCGCTCGGCGCAAAACTGAATTGTTAAGGATATCGAAAATCGAATCGATTGCTGCAAACAAAAATGTAAAGATCAAAGTTTTGGCAAGGGTTTTATTTAAATCAAAACGAAATTGAGTGTTTTGAAATCATAAAAGGCTTTTTTATCTAAATTTTTAAACATTAAATAAAATTATTAGATAACTAGCTGGCCCAACCCGGCTTCGCTCGGGTAGAAAACTTAAGAAAACAGCAAAATAAATTGCATTTTATGTATCAGAGATCTTGAGAAAGCTGAGCTGAATTAATTGGAATCTTGTCACATTGACGCTTGTCACTTTAAAATCAGTCACTTAACTTTGACATCTGTGACTTTTACAACCGTCACTTTGACATCTATCAAATTGAAATCTGTCACTTTGACAACTTTCAATTTTACATCTGTCACTTTGACATCTGTCACTTTGACAACTTTCCCTTTTACATCTATCAAATTGAAATCTGTCACTTTGACAACTTTCACTTTTACATCTATCATTTTGACGTCTCACTTTAACATCTGTCACTTTGGCATCTGTCACCTTGGCATCTGTCACTTTGAAGCCGAAAACAGATGTGCAGCTTTTTCCCCATGCATTGAATTTAGAAATAGAGATATCATGCAGCAAAGGCTGCATGCAGAGCCTGGAATATGTCAGCCTTCATAAGAACCTGTGTAAATTTATTTTCGCTGCATTGGAAAAAGCTGCACATCTGTTTTGGGCATGACATCTTTCATTTTGACATATGTCACTTTGACGTCTATCACTTTGACATCTGTCACTTGGACATCTATCACTTTGACTTTTGTCATTTTGACGTCTGTCACTTTGACATCTGTAACTTGGACATCTGTCAATTTGACATCTTTCACATTGACATCAGTAACTTTAACACTTTTCATATTGACGTTCCTTAGTTCTAAGTTTTATTGTATGTATTTACTGAACTCACGTCACATCCAACCTTTTAAATGCTCCCGAGCAAATATTCCACATTAATGGATAACTGTCAGCTAAGAGGCAATCATGTAACTAGATAAAGCAGGCAATACTTTAAAGCCGCAGTTGTCAAAAGCATTGCTAAGTAAACTACATGAATTGTATCACATTGTAATATTTCTTAAAGTCTCAATAAAAGTTCAATTCAATTCAATCCAGCTGTGTGACACCAGAACCCCGACCTCAAAATTTTTTGACGAAACATGTCGCATTCGTTTGACCATCGTTTGTCCAGGCAAAAAAATCGTTTGTCCACCCTCAGGAAAAAAGTTATTAAGCTTTTCTTTTTTATAGCAAGTACCCCAAAATTAAAAAACGCCTCTACTGCCCACAATTTTGAACTTAGGAGGTCCGGACCAATTGCAATCGTTTGTCCACCGGCTCCTTATCATTGTCCACCAAAAATTTTCGTTTGTCCACCCTTAGTTCAAAAATTATTCAACTTTTCTGTTTTATAGCACACGGCCTAAAAAATTAAAAATTTTTTTTGCGAATGGAACCAATTGCAATCGTTTGTCCACCGATTGTCCATGTTAGTCCAGAAAGAAAAAAAAATTTTCGACTCTTAGTTCAACAGTTATTCAACATTTCTTTTTTAAAAAAAGTCATCTAACATCCCCAATTTTTAACTTAAGAGGTCCCGTCCAATTGCAATCGTTTGTCTACCGATTGTCCATGTTAGTCCAAAAAGAAAAAAAAATGTTTCGATCCTTAGTTCAAAAGTTATTCAATATTCCTTTTTTATAGCAACATCCCCGATTTTCAACATAGGAGGCTCGGACACCAAGTGGGTTCGTTTGTCCACCGGCTGCTCGTGATTGTCCACCCAAAAATTTCGTTTGTCCACCACCAACAAAAAATTGATATACTCCTTAAATTAATAAAAAATTTTAAAATAGCCTGGCTCCTAACCCTTTCATTTAAATAAAAGAAATTTGTAGAAAATGAAAGATTTCATAATATATGTACAGGGTGATTCTGTTAGGCATGGGTTCACATTTTCTAAAAAATCAACTTACATACTATTCTTTTTTTAAAGCAGGACACCTTTCATTTACTATGTTTTTAAGTCAAATTATTTCAGAGAACAGTTTTTAAAATTTCCTTCCGCAAAAAATAATTTTTTATGTTGGGTACTATAAAAAAAGAAAAATTGAATAATTTTTGAATGAAGGATGGACAAACGAAAATTTTTAGTGGACAATAATAAAGAGCCGCTGAACAAACGATTGCAATTGGTTCGGACCTCCTAAGTTCAAAATTGTGGGCAGTAGAGGCGTTTTTTAATTTTGGGGTACTTGCTATAAAAAAGAAAAGCTTAATAACTTTTTTCCTGAGGTTGGACAAACGATTTTTTTTGCCTGGACAAACGATGGACAAACGAATGCGACATGTTTCGTCAAAAAATGTTGAGGTCGGGGTTCTGGCGTCACACAGCTTAGTTATGCGCGTACAAACACAAAAAAGGGATTAATTTTTATATAATAAGAAGAAGATAGATTAATCGTTCTTGGCTAGATCTAAAACTATCCAGTCCAGTATCCAAAAAAAAAAAAAAAAAAAAACAGTCCAAAACAAATTGAGATGATTTCTGGTTTAAAAATGTTTTAAATCGAGTGTTAAATATTCCCTTTTTAAGTGTTTATGTTTCCTTTTCAAAGCCTTGAAATCTTTTATGACAAAAAGTGTCGTGAAGCATAGGTATTCTAATATTATTTCACATTTTACTTTGGTAAGTTATTTTTGATTTTTTAAAAATTGTTTTCTTTTTATATTAAAGAAATATCCCTATGTTTTTATAAATCTTATTAGGTAGCAGTAGCGTGGCGTGAATGATTTCAAATGGTAAGTCGAAGAAAAATTAGTCACCCGAAAACGTATAGGTAGCTAAATTATGAATGTCTACCTTAAATTGTATATATCGCTTTCCAGGCCATGATATAAGTTTTGATTTACAAATTTTGTATAGAAAGAGTCATAAAAGTTTAATTTTACAATAAAATAAAAAGATGTATTAACTGTATTTTTTAAAGAAAAACCTACATGACCTCCACAGCAAACTTCACACAGTAACGCAGCGAGACACATACAAAGTTATTGAAATAAGACGAAAAAAAGCGTGTTATTTTTTTCGAATTAAAATTAATTTTTTGCACAGAATACTAAATTCTCTCTTCTACAACTCCATACCCCACAAGAAACACAAATAGAACTTTTAAAATTTTTCGCTGGATAGAACAAGCTTGTTCTGTTTGCTATTGCTCATTTATTTGTATTAAAACTCCCGAAATAAGACGGAGAAAACCGAGTTATTTTTTTGCTTTCTTATGGAAAAAAATAACACGGTTTTCTTCGACATATTTAGGGAATTTTCTATTAATTTAGATTATTGTTGCTCGTTTTTTAATAAACATGATTGAGATTTTCAAATAGTAACTCGATAGGAATCGTGTTATGGACGCCACGCCACTGTTAGGTAGGTATTCCATTTGTATTCATAACAAGGAAAAAGGAAATTTCCAACTATTTTTTTTTGTTTTGACCTAATCTTTTTCTTAGAAGAAACGATAGCATTTTTGGTGTGTGACTAATCAAACTTGTTTTTGTGTCGCTAATTATGCGCCAATTCTTCACATTATTTGTCATTAATATTTCTATTGTGGGCGTTGTGGTTTGGACAATTATTTGAAAATTCTGCAAGATAGGTCGAAAAAAGTTATTGTGAGAAAAGCTCATTACAGAGAAGCATTATCTGCATACCTATGGATTTATTATTATTTGTTGAAAACGAAAACCATTTTCTGAAAAGCCCTGCTTGCAATGAATTTTCGGAAATTTATTTTTTAAATAATAAATAAAAGGTAGTAGACACTACCTATATGTTTTGAAAATTTAATAACCTGTGCAGTTTTTAAAATTTGTGCAAATTCAAATTTGAATTACTTTTTGGAAATCTTATCCAAAAAGGCGATTTTTTTAAGTCACTAAATACCTTATCAATTACTAATTATGGAATTGTGCTTAGACTAAAATTATCCGGGAGTTGATGTCATTGGTTGTTCTCGAGATTTTTGAGCCGAAAATCATTTTGTAACAATTTGTAGGTATCAGTTTTCCATTTTTTTCTAACTTGCACTTGGTTCGCTTCAGCCCTGAGCCTTCCATTTGTAATAAACTTAACTTAAATCAAATAACATGAGAACGAAATATCCACAAAGTCTATAATAATAAAACAAACGAAATGTAAACCTACCATCAAGATCATCCCAATTCAATCACATTTTTTTTATTAACACAAACCTTCACGGGCCTCGGCAACCAAACTTAACAAACACCCACTTACCCACACCCACGACCCACCAGAAGAAAATTCACAAATTTCTCCCACTTCCATCATGTCTCCAATTCGCCATGCATCTCGTTTCACATTCATATAAACACACATTCATCATCATTCAACTGCACCTGCTCTGCTTTTTTTTCGCTGCAAGTTCAGTTGGTTGAATTGCAATTTGTGTAGTGTTTGGTCTTGCTCCGCGATCGTCTGGTTAAAAATATTCATTTTTAACATTAATATTTGATATACGCGCATAAAAATATAAAATAAATGTTTTCTAATTCGTAAAGATCATTTAACCAAAAAGAAATATCGTTTTTCGTTATTTTAAAGTGTATTTCCTTTTTTAAAAAATAAATGTGATTGAATTTTAATTTTCAACAATGGCGTCGTCGTCGTTCGTGCCGTGTTCGTGTTTCGCCGAGTGGTAGATAGTAGTGGTGTTTTTTTCGTTCGGTTTGTTCGTTTAAAAAATATCGTTAATTTCAAATTTGAAATCATATTAAATTATGTACTTCTTATCACACAAAATCGGTTTAAGAGTGTTTTCTTTTTATAGTGTTAAATATACCCCTTTTAGTGTTAATCATTAAAAAATATTGGTAATTAAATTTAAATTGGATTTTAAAATAATATTTTTATCCTAAAAAATGATTTAGTGTTTTCTTGTTCATTTCGAATGTGTAAATTCAATATCCCTTTTTTCAGTAGGTATATTCCCTTTCCAAAGTGTTCTCTTTTTCAATGTGTTAAATATTCCCTTTTCTAGTGTTTATGTTTAAAAAATATCGTTAATTTCAAAATTGAGATTATTTTTGGTTTAAAAGTGTTTTAAATCGCGAGTGTTAAATATTTCCTTTTTAAGTGTTAATGTTTTGTTTGGAAGAAAAAATCGATTTTCTGAATAAATTTCTTGTAGGTATTGAAAAAAAAGGATTCTGATTAAAAAATAAATTTAATTTTTTTGTTTGTAACATTTTTGGTTTGTAATCACAATCTAATCACAGTCGAAGAAACTTATTGTAAAGTTCATTGCAGGCTTTTAGGTTTTAGACTTTATGCCAATGTGCTGATCCATACCAGATCAAAATGAATCCAACTTGCACATTTGAAGTCCCCGACATTTTAAATGTTATTTTTTTTTTGTCAACTTGAATAAAATTTATTTCCTTGAGGTGAGTTATAAGCATTTTCCGCTTCTGATTAGTTTTGATATCAGTCGTTGTTGTACGTTTATATAGTAATTGTTCTGAAATGAATTAGATAGTATTTTTTTTGTAACTTCAAACATCATTTTCACTTCTTCCTTTTTTCCCATCTTATTTACGGGATGAGTATAAAAACTAAAGCGGCCCAAAAAAGGATTTTTATAGAGCAGTTACAAAAATGTTTGGCTTACATGTATGGGTTTCAGATTCAAAATTATTAGTATTCCAGTATTTTTTCCGTTTTTTCCATAAATTTTGAGTTTGAAGTTTTGGTTAGTTTTTTTTTTTTAAATATTTTTGTATATTGCTTAAGTTTCACACCTTATTGTAAGTTTTGCCTTTATTTTCAAATATTTTTTTTCCATTTTAAGTATTTTTTTTTTTTTTTTGAAAATTGACCCCCTCGCCAAAAGGGAGGGAGATAGACCTCCTATTAGAATGTATGCAAAAAATGCTTGTTCCTAATTGTTATTTGGTGCTTGTTGTTCCTTAGTTATCGTACTCCTCGTGCTAAAAGTACGTTTTGAAAGTTTATGAATTTCCAGTTCATTAGCTTTCACTCTTTCTTCATCCGTTAACACCCTCTTCCATTCATTTTTGCTTTTGAAGTTGGCAGCTCAGTAGTCTTGTTCAGTACAATTTGATTTTGTAAAACCAACTTGAACTTTTGGAAATAATTATAAGGCAACAGTTATAGATATCATTGAATTTAATCATTAAAAATTTTTAATTTTAGTTCTCAGGTACTTGATTCCAATATGAAGCTGACGACTCAATTAATATTTATAACCAACAAAAATTCGTTTGAGCTCAACCTTCTACGTAAATTGACTTTCACTATTTCAATGATTGCTACCTACCTCATAAATTATGATCATTAAAATGAATTGTGTAAGGTTGGGCAAAAATGAAAATTTTGTTTTTTTTTAAGTCTGGCATCAAAATAATCATAGATTTTGCTTTCTACGTCTTAAAATAAATTAATAAAATTTTTAATGACGAGTTTCTATGATAGCTATAACTGGCACTCTTACATAAGTCATGGTCAGAATAGTGTACTTCAAGAAGAGTAGCCAAGACCATTTGATGATTTTAAAATACGAATAAAATGATTCAACAATCTCAATTTAATTTGCATTTTTTAAAACTTCAACTTTTACTTAAGATTATTTCAATTGATTGAATACTTAAATTGTTTTGAAAGAGAATATTCTTGAATTTCATGTCAACATTACTTCAAATTGTTACCTTTCACTTTTGAAAACGCAAGCTGTGTGACGCCAGAACCCCGACCTCAAAATTTTTTGACGAAACATGTCGCATTCGTTTGTCCACGTTTGTCCAGGCAAAAAAATCGTTTGTCCACCCTCAGGAAAAAAGTTATTAAGCTTTTCTTTTTTATAGCAAGTACCCCAAAATTAAAAAACGCCTCTACTGCCCACAATTTTGAACTTAGGAGGTCCGAACCAATTGCAATCGTTTGTTCAGCGGCTCTTTATTATTGTCCACTAAAAATTTTCGTTTGTCCATCCTTCATTCAAAAATTATTCAATTTTTCTTTTTTTATAGTACCCAACATAAAAAATTATTTTTTGCGGAAGGAAATTTTAAAAACTGTTCTCTGAAATAATTTGACTTAAAAACATAGTAAATGAAAGGTGTCCTGCTTTAAAAAAAGAATAGTATGTAAGTTGATTTTTTAGAAAATGTGAACCCATGCCTAACAGAATCACCCTGTACATATATTATGAAATCTTTCATTTTCTACAAATTTCTTTTATTTAAATGAAAGGGTTAGGAGCCAGGCTATTTTAAAATTTTTTATTAATTTAAGGAGTATATCAATTTTTTGTTGGTGGTGGACAAACGAAATTTTTGGGTGGACAATCACGAGCAGCCGGTGGACAAACGAACCCACTTGGTGTCCGAGCCTCCTATGTTGAAAATCGGGGATGTTGCTATAAAAAAGGAATATTGAATAACTTTTGAACTAAGGATCGAAACATTTTTTTTTCTTTTTGGACTAACATGGACAATCGGTAGACAAACGATTGCAATTGGACGGGACCTCTTAAGTTAAAAATTGGGGATGTTAGATGACTTTTTTTAAAAAAGAAATGTTGAATAACTGTTGAACTAAGAGTCGAAAATTTTTTTTTCTTTCTGGACTAACATGGACAATCGGTGGACAAACGATTGCAATTGGTTCCATTCCGCAAAAAAATTTTTAATTTTTTATACCCTGCGCTATAAAAGAGAAAAGTTGAATAATTTTTGAACTAAGGGTGGACAAACGAAAATTTTTGGTGGACAATGATAAGGAGCCGGTGGACAAACGATTGCAGTTGGTCCGGACCTCATAAGTGCAAAATTGTGGGCAGTAGAGGCGTTTTTTAATTTTGGGGTACTTGCTATAAGAAAAGCTTAATAACTTTTTTCCTGAGGGTGGACAAACGATTTTTTTGCCTGGACAAACGTGGACAAACGATGGACAAACGAATGCGAAATGTTTCGTCAAAAAATTTTGAGGTCGAGGTTCTGGTGTCACACAGCTGTTTAAATCAGAACTCCAAAAGAGAAGGTCCTTTGGTTTCTTATAACTCTTTTTCCACTTTAAACGTTTTGTTTTATTTAATTACATTTGTGGCGGAATAAATCTTCATAATAGCGAAGGACAGTTCTCGTCAAAGGAACTAGGTTTGCATTATTTATTTTTAGATTTTTACTGAGCTACGATACATCCAGGGTCCTCCACCAGTGGGCCCACTTCGGGTACACAGATTGTTTTTTAATTCACTGTTATAAATGTCTACTTCTCTAGTCTCGTCGAAAAAAACAAAACGGTTGGTAGATACCGTTCATAACAGTTTTTGAAAAACAAACGGCGTACCGACGACATCTTTGTATATAAAAAAGATTTTATATACAAAGACGACATTACCGACAGAAAACGGTTTGACCCGATTTCAAATTTCAATTCTTAACAAGTTGCTCAATTAACAGAAACTCTTTAAAGGTTTGTGCACTCACTAAATTAAATATTTTCGGAATAAAATTTTCTACATGAGGGAAATTTTATGCCGATAGGTTTAGGAACTTACTAAGCCAGGATATGTTGGAGACTTTTTTTTTCTAAAGACGATATCTGGCGGCAATTTAAAGAAGCATTATTTTCTATAAAAAGTTGAAGAAATTACATTTTATACATTTTACGATGAGGCTGGTTTATTTTATATATTTATTTATTTATTTTATATACATTCCAGAGTCTGAAGCCTTGAAAATCAATTATATCGTTGTCCTTGATGTAAAAAACAAGCCAAGCATAATGTCTGTGTCCCTATACATAAGTATTTGATTTTAACATGACCAGCCACATACCCCATTCACCATCCAAAACCAAATTCGAATGGTGTTCTAATTTGCAAATGATTTTCCAACTGACTGGGTATCTCAGCAAATTCTTGTCATAATAATCCTGCTAACATGCCATAAGAATCATTATATCAGTCATATATTCTTGTTCAACCCACCTACATACTTCGACTCTAGCCCATGTTGTCCGTATGTCCTGTCGTAAGAAGAGCAGCCAATTTCGCCAGAAGCATTCAAATTTCTAAAGGGAAAGTGGTGTGTAATCATTTTATTGGGACACAAAGTTTTGTCATTTTGTGTGTTGTAGAGTCGGTGTATACTTTCTTTCTTGATTGTGCGGCAATGGCAGTTTGTCCAGCATACGCTGGCGCTGGCTGGTAGGTCCCAGTCTGGTTCAGCCTTCTCTCGTCAAATAACCATTTCTAAAAAGGATTTTATGTTCACGAAGAGATTGGGACTGGCTTCTGGTGGTGATGGGAAGGCTAAGTTGGGATTGTCGAGGATTGGAGTTGGAGTATGGATACCTCTCTACCATGAAATCGATTCATCGCCTGGTTACTGCTATCGCTTCTTGTTGATTTGGTTGATGGATGTTGTAGGTCTTTTGACGATAGGGTCAAAATCTGTTTGTTGTTTACATTGGTTTTTGAGTTGTGTTGACGTGGATGAGTTATAGACTGATTTAGAGAGAATGTTCATAAGTTTCTTAGTTTTGCGCTTTTACTAAGGTACATCGATACCTTTAAGTCTTATTCTCTTTGTGGTTATTTGGTGTTTAATACAAAATGACAGGATACCTGATTAAGGTAATTAGTGAAAGCATATTTGATGGTGAATGTTATAGCAATAGAAACAATTAATGTACTTCTTTGAATCACGTTCTTTGAAAAGCTCTTCAACTGCAGAAAAATGACAAAATTAAATTTTCATTCGTTTATTCATAAAACTATAAGTTCATAGCGTATTTTTGTTAAGGGATTCTAAAATTGACTCCATGAACCGTTTTTTTTCTCTACTCTCAGCAGTTTTAATTGAGCAAAAGCTAAGAATTTTATTTCTCTCGTATAAGAAGTTAGCTCGGTGTACCTACACTTTGACGCACTAACGCAGGGTACAAACTACAGATCGACAAACGGAAACGGTATGAAGAAACAAATTTGTGGAATTCTCAATCATGGCGTAATGTTATTTTTGACATGGTGCCAATACTTGAATTTTAGAAAAAATGTAACGCGTTTTGTTTAAACAAAAATGTATCCTAAATTGGACCATTCAATTATTCATCCCATAATCTTCTCATAAACTATCTGCTTAAAGGTGGAAGTGCAATAGGGTGTCCGTTATTTTCCAAACTCGAAAGTTTGTGCACTACGAAAAATGTATCTTAAGCCATATACTTTTCCCATACAAATGCTTTTGGAAACTTTTCACTTTTTACATAAAATTTTTTTTCTCTTTCGAACTATTAGGCTAATGTCACACGAGCGTCTTCTTCTGCGCGTCCATTTGGAAGTACGTCCTAGGAACCAAGAAAACTTATAGGAATGGACACACGAGCGTCCACTTATTGGTTTCGTCCGCGGGTCCAACTTTGTCGGTTGTTTGAATCTTATGCAACGAAGATTGTAAAACGGCTTAAAACGGCTTGAGTGGTACTGTCGTAAATTAGTATGGTCACACGAGCGTCCAAATGGACGCGCTTCCAGATTATTTTCAGATGTCTTTTTTTTTGGCGTTTTATATTTTTATCTTTTTTAGTGGGTCAATACATATTGCTGAAATTTTCACAGATAATATTATTTATATTGTATGTATCCAAAATTAAATTAAAAAAATTGAGTTCCTCAAGTACCGTTGGGCTGAGATACTGGCAATGTTAGAACCCTTGTTCTATGAGCTTATATAATTTTAATGCAAGCATGGTTTAATTTGGTTTTATTTTATTCCTAATATCAGGAAAATAACGATTATTTCGATAATTCATTTGATATTTTACGTGCACCACAAGCCTCACAATCTTAATTTTAATTTAATCGAGAAATCGGAACAATTCTTGAAAACGCTTTTGCAAAGACCGCCTAGACCTCATCAATACTGCTGAGAACGCCGCGCGGTGGAAGTTTTAGGGTTTTCCTTAATACTTGCTTGCAGCCCAGTAATGTTCATATATCATTTCGAAAGTCTTTCAGTACGTGGAAGATCACAGACAGCTTCTTGTTGCTGAAAATGCTAGATTAATCGGTAAATTGTTGGAGCACTGGGTGCATTTCGAACATGAAAAAAATTTCGATATATTCTTTGTGCCTGAATAATTGAATGTTGACTTTCAAAATAAAATTGAACAATCTTGGTTCTTTGTTCTGTGCTAAGTCTTTTTACCATAAATTTCCCAAGTGTTTCAAATGAAATTCTGAAAAAAAAAAAGGTAAACAAAAAAATTATTCAATAATGAAATCATAACGTTACTTATGCGCTATACTGTACAAAGCTTTTGAATGGGATCTTAAATATTTAAAAGAAATTTTTATTTATATATAAAAATGTGTTTTAACTTTTTATGCTAGAGGCCTCGATTAGATTCCCTGCCTGTTCCATCTAAAAACGAAAATGTTTATTTTAGGGCTGCTGCCTCTTGCGAGGAAGTGACAAATCCTACGAGTGTTTTTCTTGTCACGAAAAAATGCCTGTTCTTAGCCGCTTGGATTTGACAAAAAATTGTATGTTCCTCTATTCCTGCCTAACATGCCATGATTGCCATGCACACAGGAATGGTTGAGAGATGTAAGTCACTATAGGCCCTGACGGTTCTACACCAGCTATCACGCTGCCAAATTTAATTTTTTCTTTATTTAACCTTTTAATTTACTTCATTATGTAAATAAATCAGCTTTTTTCTGTACCACCATCCAGATTAAATATTGCAACTCATTCGCTATTCATATCGGCAAACGACAAATAAACATTGCGAGTGTACCTATATATGTACCTATTGGCTATAACAAATTATTAATTATTTATAAATAATTAAAGCTACATGCAGTAACCTTTTAATCCAATTTCATTTAAAATTATTAATGAAATAAATATTTATGCATATACTAAAGTAAGGCCGCGCGCCGCGCTGAGTCGGCGACACCCACAAAGGATTAATTTAAAAAGTCATAGGGTCAATCCTTTTACATTGTTTAACGTTAATCCAAATAAACACTAACACTGTACTTGCGTTGCCACTGCAGACGATATCTGATCGAATGAGTCTTGTACAACAGGGATGAAAAAGTACTTCCAGAAATGTATCAAAAGGCGTTTTTCTTTTTTAGTTCATAGCCGAGCCCAGACTGTGAAACAAAAATGTTGTGTTTCTTTTTGAATTCAGAGTGCTCAGAGCTCGGAATTTGTGTTTTTTTTTTCGTTCAGAGCTAGACTCGGAGCGTGCTCAAATGAGCTCAGGATAAAATAACCGAGTAGAGCGAGTAAAAAGCTGAGCGCAGCCAACTTCATACAGTTTTCATGCAATTTGACAGATATGACACATAGAAGAAGAAATAGAGGAACTGGCATATCGTGGAAAAACTGAGGCTTTTTTCAAAGTAGTGTGAGTTGCACAAACAAAAATGCACTCACGCAGGGTCGGCGTGAAGTTAGACGGCTAAAAGCTGGGGCGCCCAAATGATTATTAGTTATATTTCTTTTCGGTCAGGAAAGTAGGAAAATATGTAGCTGGTAAAACTAGATTACGAATTTTATCTTCTCAGAAGTAGTTAGGCAACTTTAAAGGAAGAAGGTAGGTTAATGAACCTGTTAAAAAAAAATTTGGATTATATTTATCCGATTAAATAAATATGTAATTGAATGAAAGGCATTTTTTTTCTAAATTGTGATAAAATTAAAAGTGAACATAATAACATAAACTTAAATCATTGAAAAATAACTCTGCACTACGGGAGCTCAACGGATTTTACCGCCTGGCCATCACCAACAAAAACTAATACGTCCCTGGACTAGAAATTCTAATTTTGACAGGAGCAGTATGTTTTAGGAGTGTATTTTAATTTTAAACCAATTTGCTTTTTTATAGCAAAATTCCACGAAATATCATTATTCAAGTATTCTAGGGAAATGTATTTTTCTAAAAAACATCACTTGACATTAATTTATGTAACATATGAGTCAAAATATACTTGTGAACAGGGTTACCACTTTTCGGCAAACTTTCCGCAGTAGATTCACAAAAAAAAAGCAGTAGATTGAACTTTTTTGCAGTAGATTTGTTTTATTATTATTTTTTTTCTAAAAACAAGGAAGATTAAAATAAAAAAAAAATATTACAAAAATATTTAAAATACATAACTATTGTTAAATATCAGACTATAAGTTATCTCAAACAAAAAGAAAGGGTGTCTTATTAATTAGGTATAACTATTTTTTAATTTTAAATTCCCTGTCGCTACTAAGTCTGTCGTGACTTTGGCCTTTACCAGCACTGTGTATCACTACTTAAGAAATGCATATAAAGTACAATTGTGATAATTTGCAACATTTAAAAAAAAAACGAAAATTAACAAAAACAAGATTTCCGTCAGCTTTCAATAATCATCAAAATAGAGCCGATATAGTCGAAAGCCGTAGATATTAATAATAAGTAGGATGTGAGTATTTCCTGGAGAATTAGAATGATTGCAATCAATGACAAAATTGAAAAATTATTTGTGGGTTATTTGTTTAAGGACAATTTTTTTTTGTAAAACTAAAAATGCAGTAGATTTGATTTAAAGGAAGTAGATTTATTTTAAGAAAAAAATAGAGTAGATCTACTGCAATTGCAGTAAAGTGGCAACCCTGCTCGTGAAGAGAAAACTTTTTGCACTCCTTATTATTTGCGCTTTTACACGATTTCACACAGCACCGCATGTTGTTTTATGTTGTTTTTATGGAATGTGTTAATTATTCACCCTTGTTTCACGTTTTTTTTAGTTTTACTATTTTTATTTCACTTTTTTTACACAATATAAAATCTCATACACGTTTCAAGACGTCGGCAAAATGACAGCTCTGAGTCTAATTTATTTTTTTTTTTCTTTTTTTTTCAATTCTTGCGGCCTCACTCATCTACACTGTATATGTGATATACACCAGTTCCTTTACTTCTTTTTCAATGATATGACAATTCAGTGTTCAGTTGTTTTTCATAAATTTAAAATGTTGCTCGGGTCGCTTGTACTAAGCACTCTTCGCAAAGATCTGATAGTGTAAAAACAAATAGGTTTAAAAATGGATTTTCATTCTTCTTCGGCCAATAAAGGTTCCGAAAATCATTCTGTTACTCTCTTCAAAATATGATATTTGGAAACTTTTCTGACTTTTTCATTCAAAGCGCTGTTTGTTATCAGAGAGTCAGACGAATAAAATCACATTATATTTAGTGGCATAACAAAATTGAATTGAATTTAATTAAATTGTATTTGTGTAGCTACCTTGTCGAATTTATCGAAAAAAGTACAATTGGATTGACTTTTGGAACCGTGTTGTATAGTTTTACTTGTTTGGAATTTTATAAAGGTTAATGTTGAAAAAGAAAGAAATTCTTTAACTTAATCGAAATCGGTTTAATGGTTCTCGAAAACATCGAAAATATAAAAAAGGTACTTTTAACACTCGTTAATAATTAAATGCACGATACTTAAGTGTCACTTATGCCAGTAAAGTATGCACTATGAAACTGGCCTTATAAAGCTGGCTCGATGTTCCTGCTCGTGGTGTTAATTAAGTCCCGTTAACGAAATGGAATGAACCCCCCAAAAATTGACCTTGATCATATTAATAATTTTCATCTTATCAATATTTGCAGAAAAATAGTTTAAATAAGAACAAAACCTATACTTTTGTGCCTAATTGTTGTGTTCTTTGGATTTGTTGTTGTTGCTGCAAGTCCATATTAATATCCTTTGAGGTGCCCCTGGACATTGGTCTTCAACGCTCGCTAAGGCTACGTCTGTCCTTGAGTTCACATAGCGTAAATTTAATTGGTTAATTTATTACATAAGCTACTTTAGCGAGGAATCTGAAGCAATGTGAAAAAGTTTTTGACTTTTACCAAAATAAGATTACTTATTTCGATTATGAAATAAATAGATTTTTTAAAAGGTTTACATTCTACATCTTTCTCTACAGTACATAATTTTCGGTTAATTTCAAAACATAGGTTGGTACAGACCTGTACATAAAAAAAACTTAAAACTTTTAAATGGCAACGCTTCCTTGCGTTCACTCCTACCAAAAACCATAAATTCTCGGCCCAAACGAATCAGTTTCGTTGCAATAAGTTTATTGGCGTCACGTTAATAATACCTTTCCTTGAATTAGAAATTATTAATTTCAATTAATATAGAAAATTTTAATTCCGATTGTGTTGGAATAATAAAATACAGTAGGTATACCTAAAAAGATTAATTTAATTTTTGGAATTGGGTTTTTAGAATATTTACACCACCTTCAAGGTTCATATATTTTTCCAACAGTCAGACAGGCATGCAGGCACACAATGGCAAGCATATAGATTGTGCTTCTTTCATTTGATTTTTTTTTGTCACATCTGTGATGCTCTTTTGGAGTTGTATTAATTAGATTATTGGTGGTTTGGGCAGGGCTTTGAATTAAAAAATAAATCAATTTTTACATGAGCAATATTGATAAACGAAACTATGTTATTAAATGCAGATTTAAGCTTTGCGGTTGGCAGGACTTTTAAATGTCAAAGTGAATTGAATTTGTTTCCATTTAGGTAGGTAAGGTACCTATGTTTGTTGTGTGATGCTATTTGTGTAAGCCCCTAGGGCTGTTCTGTTAGTAAATATCACGACAAGAGGATTAAAAATTCTATTTAAACTCAATTATTCGATTGTGTTTTTTTTGTTAGTTATTGTAGGCAAAGCAAATTCCGATTCATTGAACTGAAAACATTTTGATCGTTTCGATTCGAATTGGAGATGATGATAAAAGCTTTTACATGAGGATAAGGCCGTGAACAAAAGTATTAAATTGTTTCAATTTATTCATATAGGGCATTTGGTATAGGTAGGTGCATACATAGTAGGTATATGAACCTTTTTGGTTAGTGAACGGTTTTGGTTTTGATCAAGCGATAAAAACCACCAATTTAGACAGCCAATTATTATTATTTTAAATAATATAAATGTTTGTCAGTGGTAGTCCATTTGTTTGATTTATTTTTATTGATACGTTCAACATTACAGATAACAACAGCATTATATCGTTGTGTAGAGTTTTGGAAGTTAATTTTATTTTTAATTGGGTTGGGTCTTCATACTTTAATGAACAAATTGGGTATTCATTTAAATAGAAATTCTATAAAAAACGATTCAATAAAAAAAAAAATCAAACTAGAAATTTTCAAGCTTCATTTTAAAATAGGTAGGTATATGAAACAGTTTTATGAGTGCCAGTTATCGAAACAACAGTCACCCTCATCGCAAATTAGTAGGCGGATAATCAGCCGTTAATTAATAGTTAATTAGTTGTTATAATTTCGAATTTGTCGTTCGGTGTTTTTTAACAGGGTGGGGCAAAAGGTATGAACCGGTTTTGACCGGCTGGCGCTCGCCCTGTGTTGTGGCGGAAAAAGGGGAGGGGTCTCGTTGTGGCAGTGAGAGAGTCTAGTTTTCCAACCGCATGGTTCGGACGGGAGAGCATCGTGGGTTTGCTGTTAGGACTTATTTTGTTATCGCCACGCAGAGAGCCTTCCGACAGCACTTCAATATCCCTGTTGGGAGAAACGTCCCTGGTGGTAATGCAATTAGACGTTGGGCTAGGACATTACAAAAAACACTGGTTCAATAGCAACTCCTTCGGCAATTAGAAGACCCAGAACTCTAAAAACTCCTGAAAATGTCATCTTGGCAAGAAATGCTATCGAACAGTTTCAGGCGCTCAGCCCGTAGACATGCAGTTGCTTTGGGCATGTCTAGCAGATCTTTAAAGAGAATTTTGCACGAAGATTTACAGTTTCACCCATTAAAAAAAAATTATGGTTCAAGAGCTATTGCCCCGTGACTTTGAATATCGACGAAACTGCTGCCAACAAATGTTGGACAGAATTCCAGAAAATTCAACATTTTTCAGCAGTGACGAGGCCCACTTTCACCTGTGTGGAACTGTTAACAAACAGAATTTTCGGTATTGGGCTAAGGAAAACCCAAGGGAAATTCACCAGAGGCCATTTCACTCCCCTAAAGTTACTGTATGGTGTGCGCAGTATCTCATTTGGGATTATTGGTCCTTACTTTTTCGAGAATAATGGGCGAACTGTCGCTGTCACCGCTGAGCGATATGTGACAATGTTGGAAGAGTTTTTTGAACCCGAACTAAGAAGAATTGAGTGAAGCAACTAATCAAGGAGACATCCAACAGGACGGGGCTACATCCCACACTGCTAGTATTTCAATGGCGAGATTGAGGCAAGTGTTCCCCCAGCGCCTTGTCTCCTTGAAGAGTGACGTGGAGTGGCCTGGCCTCACCAGATTTGAGCATTTGTGATTTTTTTCTTTGGCGTACATTAAGGAAAATGTTTTTAAGCTTTGTCTGCATACCCTGGAAGAACTTAAGGACAGAATCAGAGAGGAAGTTACGGCAATACCCATCGAAATGTGCAGAAGAGCGGTTGAAAACTTTAGAATTCACCTTCAAGAGTGCATCGCGGCTGACAGCCGTCACCTACGTGATATCATCTTTAAAACTAAATGTAAAAAACTAGATTCAGTACTGAATAAAACAATATAAACATAATTTCTGCAATTTGAATTGTTTTTGTTTTACATTACGGTTTTACATTACGGTTTTAGCTGCTTTGCTAAATTAATATCAACTTAGTGAAGCAGCACCTCAAAAAGGGGCACACTACGTTTTATATCGAGTAGTTTTTTGCGTTCAGCAGTTCTGAATTAGATATGACAACTTTAATTTTGTCATGCAGTGTTCTAAGTATGTTTTTTTTTTTCTTCCAAAATTGTCAAATCGGTAGGTATCAAGTTAAAGAAGCACCCCCTGAAAAAGGGGTAAAATTTCTTATAGTGAATGGTTTATGGCTGAATAATTTGCCGTATATCAGTTCTGAAATAGTTGTGACAATTTTAATTCGGTATTTCTCCTGCATTGTAGTAGCCGTGGCGTGATGGTTAGTGCGATGGACTGTCATGCCGGAGGTCTAAGGTTCGATCCCCAGCCTCGCCACCTATTTATTCAAATGAAAAAATGGCTACTGCCTCTTGCGAGGAATTGACAAATCCTCCAAGAGTATCTCCTGTCACAGAAAAGTGCCACTCGTTAGCCGTTCGGATTCGGCAATAAACTGTAGGTCCCCTGCATTCTTGCAGACACGCACACAGGAATGGTTGAGAGTTGTAAGTTACTAGGCCATAGTTCTTCATGAGCTGTTGTGCCATCAAATTTAATTTAATTTCTCCTGCATTAGTCAACTCTTTGGTCCTGATCGGACACAGTACCACTGAAGCAAATCCGAAGGAGCTCAGCTCTGCTTTATGCGAAGATGCCTCAGTTATAAAGGAGTCACCTGTCTACAGTTCTATCTTCTTCGGCCAACGTGGTAGATTATTGGAACCTTCATTCTATGCTCAACCAGGCCTGGACTAAATAGAGGAGTGCATTGGGCGGAATAAAGCCGCATAAACGCACACTTTCGTAATATTCGTTGTTAGGTTAATAAGCCCATACAAAATGACTGTTTTTCGAGGACCGAGGAAATCGGTCTTGCAATGTAACCCCGAATAAGCTTTAACAAGAAATTATCTATTCTTTTTATGTTGGCCCCGTTCTATAGAAATTATTATTTCAATAATAATGTACGTACTCCAACTGTTGTTCTGTATAATCCAAGGCAGCGTCTAAGACAGTCTGCCTTTTAAACACCCAAATCTTTTCCATTTAATATGAGGCATAGTTGGACGAAGTCGTACATCCATAGGCAATCATCTATCGGTTGGATGAGGGCCATGTCGCAAATCGCCCTCATCCTGCTCTCAAGCTGGCTGTCATAAAACAATCGTTTCGCTCCCCTAGCCTATCCCTAGTTAAAGCAGCATTTACATATATTAGGTACAAGGTACTTTATTACACTTTTACTCGCCAGTGGATGTTAATATGGTTTTACGATACACAGATTGCGCCAGTTCTTTCTCGTAGTCCTTGTGGCTCCACCCAACGGAGTCTTTAAAGAACAGTTATAATTTTAAACTTTCTGTCACCGCAATATCGCTGAATCTTGTCGAAGTCACTTTACAAAAGAATTATTATGTAAGATTTGATCATTGCGTTGGCTAACCTGAATTTGGGCTTTACACAGCTAAAGTTGATTCCCCATTATCAAGCCCCCTGGTTCTCGAACCACGGTTGTCAGCATTTATTAGGAATTTTGGCACTACCAATGTTTATTATATAATCGGATCGAAAGCAGTTAACTCTAAAAATGTTCTTAAACGCTTTATAACTATTGAATCAGTTCAAAAAATAAAAACAAAACTCTCCCTAAATTATCTGAATTTCAAATTAAATTCTTAGATCCTCACAGTCTTCATTTTATATGCAAACCCTACAGTGCAGTGCTGTGCTGGTTGTTTCGTGATAAGACTCAACTCAACTATCAAACAACTTTACAGTTACAGGCAACAACTTTCATTTACGTGTCCTTTCCTTTTATCTACTTAATTATTCGACATCACTTCGTTTGTTTAGCTCTCATGTCTGTTGCACAATTTTCTGTGTCTCTCAATATAGAGGCCAGTAGAACTAGAACCAAATCTTCTACCACCATCGCACTCTGGTTGCACACTGCACAACACCGCCACCATTCAAAAGAACCACAAGAAAGAAAAACAAGAACTCACTCAAAAGTCCTATCCCCCCATGCCAACAAACTGAAGACGCAAACTGTCATTGTAAGCACGAGCAAGGTTTTTCTTTCTTCTTCCAAAAAGAAAACGAAAAAATGAAAGCATCAACTAATAGAAGAAACGAACTTTTTCCAGCGTGTCATTTAGAAGACTTCAGTATAGTTAAGTTAAAATATATCCTTCTGAGGTAACTGACTAAAGAGAGGGTTGGAAATCCTATTCCTCACTCATCTACCCAGGATGACGATAATCAACATGCAATAAAGTTCGAATTTTTCTTCCTAACTAAGTGTTTTTTAACTCCCTGCATTCTGTTGCTTTTTCTGATATATTTTTTTCACTTGGGGACAAGGTTCATAAAAAAGGGGCTTCTTTTTGCGGGAGTGCAATAGTTACCCAAGTGTGTATGCATTTGTGTTGTAGGAAAGGCTTCACTTGGGTGTTTAACACCGGAAGGTTGCACTGTCACGAAATTTTCCATACCAATGACAGGTTTTTGAAAATCCTTGATAGATATGTGAACAGTTTTATACTTTTTCATTTCCTCGAAGAATTGATGCCTGATGAAGACGACAAGGACATGGAATAAAGATAACGCTGACGATGAAGACAAGAAGTTATGTCAGGAAGGGATATAAATCCGGTGGTAAAAAATCGCTCAAAAAGCGTGAGTCTATAAAGTTTTTTTCAATTTTTTTTTATTTTTTTTAATATATTATCATAGACTAGAGAGAAGCAGCATCCACCAGCATCGCCAAAAGCCACAGCCACACACACCCCCATCCAAAGAACTTGGGGTTGGGGTAGATCCGTTGGGATGATGCAAAGGGCTTATCCTATTATAGATGGATCCTAAAGGATTCATATTTCCATTACGATGTGTTCAGTGAAAGGTTTTACTTTCCTTCTCTCCCTTTCTCTCTCTCTCTCTCTCTCTCTCTCTCTCTCTCTCTCTGTCTTCTTAGCTGCGTTAGTGAAAAATGGTGTGCGGAATGAGTTTTTCTTTTCATTTTCCGAACATTTCGTTAAAGAAAATATTTTTTTTTTTTCGTTCCATCAAACTTTTTGTTGTTGTTGTAATTTTCATTTAACTTTCATCGAATTTACGTTGATGGTGTAATTTTGTTTTGGAATAAATTTTTTTTTTTTTTGAATTAAGTTCTTTTCCGATTTTTTCGAGGTAAAACTTGCATCTGTGGAAGCTTCTACATATTGATGATCTTTTTCTTGGTATTTTTTTTTCAAGTTGGGAAATCTGACATATATGCATTAAAATAGCATTGAAAGAACCTTTTTTGAAAAGTTTGTAGGTTCACATCAATTTACATTGAATGTTTAACTTTTAAAGGAAATAGAATACGAAGTTCATAAAAGAAAATCTCTGATGACAGAATTGGTATTGCAACTTTTTTAACCTATGCGGTAATATTTTGATTGCCATTTTTTGGTTTGAATTTTGTAATTTTGTTATTTTCTTTAATTATTTTTTTTTTCTACACCTTCGTGTAGAAAGAACAGAATTTGACATACATATATTGTGATCTTGTATAGGTATGTCCTATTCAACTCTCCTTGTCTAAGCAGACAGGACAAAACCCCTCCTCCTTAAGAGTTTTCCTCTGAAAACAGTCTAAAGGATCTTCTTCCGTCTTTACTTTCTTTTTGTTGAGGATGTGTCGGGCTTGTTTCATAACAAGCGCTAATTTTCTTGAGGAGTTTTTACAAAAAAATTTCATGAATGAAGTTAAAGAATAAGCATATCAACAGAATATAACTTGTGCCAACTCAGCCAACCTCAGGAGTACCACATCAAGGGAGTCGCTTGGGACCTCTTCTATTTTTGTTGCTGATTAATGATATTCCTAATTTCCTCTTTCACGAATCCCTTCACCTTGCGTATTCTTATTTATGTGAGTCACTCTTTGATAACTTAAGAACTCGGCAGTTAGTCGGCTCTAGATAATTTATCGGATCTAAGTTGAGAGACGGAATAGTTGGTCTTTCTTCGTTCAGTTGGAATTAGAGCGGAATTTGACATCGTCGTCATTCACTCACTTTGAGACTCAGCATCGTTTCTAGTACGATAAGTGACAACGTTCTTTTGATCGTCCTACTTGCATACTGCCGGATTTTTCCAGCAGCTCTGGTCCTTCTCTGCAGTGCAGAGAAGGACCATGTGTTCTTTAAGCTTTACGTAATTGCCCGGAAGCATCTTCAAACCAGGTGTTTAAGAAGCAAATTAGAAAACGGCGGATATCGACGATCACCATGCTAACGAAGTGGGTCGGCGTCATCGCAGTCGAATGCAAAATGATGGTCAAACGATTAATTGAGCATGAGGTCTCCATGGTCGCTTATGAATATTGAAATAGGTTTTATCCCGCAGTCGTTTACCCTTAATCCGTCGGAGTTAACCATCTTATTTGAGGCTATGTACCTACTTCTACTTCTAATCTGCTCCTTAAAGAAGAGGCTTTTCTCTCCTAGGACTGTAAATAACCACTTAAAAGTAGAGCTCTTGATTTGTAGCCTAAGTGTAGCTAGTACTAAGTCTTCTTCTTAGCCGATTTATTTTAAGTAGTATTGTTTTTTAAATATTCATTGCTCGTATCAATTTTTAGTCAAACACTTAAGACCCTTTAAAAATGTATTTTAGTTTTTAAGAAAATTTAAAATAATTTTAAAATATTTTTTCTTTAATAACTCTATGTCAGCTATAATATTTTCTGTCAATTTCTTCAAAATCGCTCAAGAAAAAAAAAGACTTCAAGGAATTTAAGCAGTCTTTTGTATTGCATTGTTTTAACTTTGTCTTTTGATAACTTAAAATGGTTGCCTTATTAAACACTTCATAATTGACTGGAAATTACTTTTTGAAGTTGCTGTGCTAAGGTGAAGTAAAAATAGTTAAAAATAAGTTTATTCAATTAACTGCAGTTCTAAAATGATTGCATTCTTTTACATCCCGTAACCTTATTGATACCCGGTCATTTATATTTTGGGTGCCCGACATCTTATGGGCACCAAGTTATTTGAAACCCGGGTGATACCCGGAAACTACAGGTACCCAGGTATCAAGAGCTTTACTTAAATAATTAAAGGATTCAATAATGGATTTTATGCGTTCAAAAAATTGACAGAAACTTATTCCGAAATATATATGCTGTGCTGTCAAAACAATGAAAACAACGAAAGTCCTCGAAACTGCTTTGCTGACTGGTAACAAAACATATTTCTGTGATCGTCCTGTGCGCTCAACGGATCCTATTTGGCACTTTGTCAGGTTTTCGGAGTTGCGGCAATTCTGGCCCACTTTCTTCTAAGATGACGATGGAAGAAACATCACAGTCAACCGTCCCTCGTTAAATGGAAGGCTTATTCTTTTGAATAAAGCAATAATCGTTAAAAAATATTGAACATTTTTTGTTAGAACTAAACAATAAAAAACAATGGTTGGCCCTTTTCAATAACGACAAATCTTCATTTAACCACAGAAACTCTTTACCCTCTGGATTTATTTTAAAATCTGCTCTTAACCCCCCCTCCCTACAATTTTGATATTAAACGAACAACCAGCTTTGAAACACCATTTATATTTCATTCGACCTGCAGCTATTAATAAATTACTCTGCAAAAATATCTTTCAACACTTTCAACTTCTGACCATAAAACTTCTCCAACTCCAACTAAACCTCAAATTTTAAATTAAGTTTTCTTATCTCAATAACACACATAAAAGCATCAACCATCTACTTTGCCAACGACCACAATTCCTATAATAAAAATGTGTTTGACATCAGCAAACAATTCTTCCAATGTGGACAGAGTCTTTTGAACCCTCAAGAAATTCACCTAATTAAGCTGAACTACTACATACAATGCGATTCATTATAAATTAATATACCGTTAAAAAGAAAACGCAAACAACTTAACTAGACGGAGGATGATGAGAGGGCAGGAGCGCTAGAGGGATAATTGCGAGAAAAAAAAAAACAGAAAACTGTGGTTACCAGTTGAAAACAAAGAAAAATGTCCTTTATCGGTAAAAAAAAAAATGTATAGACAAATAGTTAAAGGACACAAATGCCCGCAGCATACAATATTGTTGTGTGGACAGGGTTGTCGCCAAGAAGTATGATTTTTTATTTAAAAAAAGATACATTTTATATTTAAAGGTCTTAGTTCAGTGGCTTAGCATGAAAAAAAATAATTACAATATTTTTATAAATCGAAGAATTTAAAATAATAAGATAGTACTAAATATTTATAAATATAATTGGCTTTTCATAAATGAAAGCAGTTTCCTCATACATTGACAAGTTTCTTGATCCTTTTGAAACCCTTGTTTAAGTTGCCCGAATAACCCTTCTTTTTAACCTCTTTATTGTTTCCACAACAGTTCTGACTCGTAACAATCCTAAAAAAAACTACTTAAAAAATGTGAAAATTCTAAAACTTGCCGGTAAAACTTAGAACTAAAAATAAAAAAAACTATTACCACCATCTATTTAATAAGCAGGCCACCCGACGCAAGGTACTGTTGACCAAGAAAACTGTTGACATTGCTGCCTGCCTGCCTGGTGACTGACACATAACCAGAGTTTCGTTGGAACCCGCGATGCAACGGCTTATGTGCTTTTTATTTTTTATATTTTCGAGAAGAAAAAAAAATATAAACAGAACATTGAATGAAAAAAATCGAACTATTACAACAAATTGAAGTTTAATTTTAGACAAATTTATAGTTTGTTATAATAAGTTTTAAACCCTTTTCAAGTGGCTGCGGGATCTTAGCACCACGATAGAAATTATGCTATCTAAAAGGTCAGCATAATTGATCATAAAAGGTAAACCTTTTTTCAGAAATTGGTCATTTTTTGAAAATTTGCAGGACATGATTAAAGTTGTAAAGCAATTTTCGGCATCTCATTTATACGATAGCAAAAAAGTAACGCCAATTTTTATATACTAAAGGCTTAAAAGCTATTTTGAAAAAAGTAAACCATTTGAAAGACAACCAGATCGTGATAAAGTGTTATCAAAGAATATAAAGTTACCAGGAAGTCGCATCTCATACAAATTTTCTACTGAAAATTCCGGGTTCCAATGTTGGAACCCGCACTTTGGCTTTTTTATGGGCTTTTCAATAATTCTCTCAGCGGTTTTAAAATGAGATACCACACACATTGAAACAGTCTGCTTTTTTGTCCTTGAAAAGCCCATAAAAAAAGCAAAAGCTCTGGGAGCAGGCCGCAATATTGGAACCCATCATATAAAAATGTGCAGTAAAACAATTGTATGAGATACGCCTTCTTGGTAACTTTATATTCTTTGGTGTTATCTAGTTTGAGATAGATTTCTTAAATAATTTTTTAAAATTTCATTCCACAGTCGAAGAATTTTCAAAAATAATATATATCACCTGAAAGATAACTCAATCCTCATTAAAGATATCAACTGTTGTGTCAGGAATTGGTAAGGCCTAGATTTTTTTTATGAATTTTAACTTTTTTTTTTTTTTAAAGAGCTCGTGCAGAAATTCGTTAGATCTAGATTTTTTTCCATGAAAATTTAATGTCATTGGCCTTGTCCTTGATTTGTTTTTATTCATAAACAAAAATTTATGATTGACTTACTGCTATTAGCTGACCTTTTTTTGAGGATTGAGTACTTATACTACAGTCTTGTGCAAATTAATTGGTAGTAGGCTTTAATTTTGGCGTTAATTCTTTAAATACTTTGGTAAAAACTTCATGAACTAGTTTTATGAAATATTTCTGTTGATTTTTTAAAGATAGGTGGCTTTTTTCCTAGGTATTTTTAAAAAATGGAGGAGCTTTAGAAATCACAGCCAGCAAACAGTTTTTAACAGATTTTAGGCGAAAAAAAAAGACTAAGGTGGACCAAAATTGATAAGAATTGGGTTTCAGAGGAATGAAAAAAGCAGTTTTCTCGGACGAGAGCCATTTCGAGGTCCTCTAGAATCCAATTCTTATCAATATTGGTCCATGCTAGACTTTTTTTCGCCTAAAATCTGTCAAAAGCCGTTTTTTTTAATGGCCTTCTAGCCTTACGACCCACTTCAAAGAGAAGCCGTCAAACTGTAGACGAATTCATCTGAACTTCAGCTGAATCCATGTCCCTTTGAAGCTTGCCACTTGTATTTCCAGGGTTTCCGACAATCATTCTGTTTCCATTATCCGTTGTTCAGTCGCATAGCACTTTCTGCGTGTTTCAAGTGATGATGTCTACGAGTTGAAAGCAATTATCCTAACAACATTTAATTTTGCTACTCCAATAGCAATCAAAATCTCCCTTATAGTTTTTCCTGTGTCTTCATATAAGGCGATGAATTTTACATTCTTTTCCAGGGAATGTTTTGTTCAAGCAACGAAATTTTGATACAGAATGTACCTATAGGAACATGAATTCTAAAGCTACACCATTTTGTAAAAAACCTAGAAAAAGTGCCAGCTACGTTTAAAACGTCAACAGAAATATTGGATAAAACTAATTCATTAGCACTTACCAAAGGATTTAAAGAATTAATGCCAAACTTAGAGCCTACTACCGTAGTGCTAAATTTATTTAAAAAAAAACTTGTTTGTCTCAATTAATTTGCACAAGACTGTATGTATATTTATCCAATTATCCCATAAAGGAGGGGCTAAAAATCTATAAGAGCTTGAACAAGTTGAAAATTTATAAAAAAAAAAATCTAGAACTGACTTATTTCTTGACTCGCCTAACCTTTTATAAGGATTAAGTAACCTTTCAGAGGGTATATACTTTTTTCCGAATATCCCACAAATGAGGTGCAAAAATTTAAATTTAAAAACTGTAAAAAATTATATGAAAAAAATGTATGGCTGGCTCAGTAATTATACTGAGCAGGTTACCCGTGACAAACACATATTGTCATAGATTTTAGGCTCTGCGGCTGTTCACTCTACAGTCTACACGTCTAAAAAAAAATCTGGCAACTCTAACACTTGGATTGAAAATTTCCCTTGAGACTCACCCATTATACTGTATACAGGGCAGGGAATGATCAAAATGGACAAATTAACTTTTCCTAGGCGAAAACCAAAGTGTCCAGTGTACGGGTATACCCATATACCCATGCTAACGTCAAGGTTAAACATAGTGTTAACATTGCGGGTATATTGGGAGACAGCACCAACACGGGATGCCCTTCATTTTTTATCCTCACCATTATCCCTACAGGACAGACTAGATTGAAGCCAATTCTCTCTGCCTTGTTCTTTCGTTCAAATTGTTTATGTGGTCGCCTTTGGCTAGGTTACCAAATAAAATTTGTTTTTGAATTGGAAGATTGTCCTGCTCCTCCAGGATCAAGGTAAGGGCATTCAATTAAATGACTCCTGTCACCTGTTCTAACTATTTTCCAACCAGCGAACAGTGATACACGTTTGGTTAGGTTAAATTGCTATAGGTAGGATAGATAGATAGGTACCTTAGCTATACAACAAGAATATACAATACAAGTGAATTTAGTTGCAGTACTTTTAGTGATGTTCGACTTCTGAATATTGTTGGGATTATTTTTCTGATTTTGAATATTTTTATTTTGCGCAGTAGCTTTCATCTTTAAAATTCGAGCGAGAGGATGATATACAATTCTTTGTTAATTTGCATGGTTGGGTGTTATACCTACACTTTTTGTGTGTCCTGTCCTCAGTCCTCCTCCTTTAATAGTGGTTTTATGGTGGCGTCCATAATATACAGGTCGAAGGGCATAATGCTTATGCTGACTGTTGCTTCTGGCGCCTTGTTGTTGGTTTTGTTTTGTTCGAAAACATTTTTTTTTTTATCATGATTGTTAATGTTTTGTTATGGAAATTGTAGGGTATGATGTTTGATTTGGAAACATGAGAACCAAGATTAAAAAATATTATTTATCGATATAAAATGAAAAACAACTTCTAAGGCCCAGTTTTTTTTCAGTCCGAGATTAAAGTTGATCCCAAGTTAAAACCAAATTTGATGACTAAACTCTGCATTTACTGAGCAAGTGCTTTTGATGTTTTATCGCCTTAGTTTATTAGGTCGATCCGCATAAATTATCTACTGAAAAACTACTTCTTGAGTTAACGGTTAATATATTTAAGTCCTGAGTTAACTAAACCTGATTTAATTCACCACTGAAAAAGTGGGCCTAAGATAGCTAGAGCTGAATAATAGGAAGTTTTTACATCTTTTGGAGGCGGGTGCTTCACTTATTTTATGTCAATTTAGAAAATCAACAAAAACTATACAGGGTGATCGGTATAAGATGCACCAAACTGCTGGAGCGAGTTGGTTGGATAAGAAAAAATCGTATGGGGGGGGGTCTATTTGGCCCCCCGTTTAGGCAGGAGGGGCAATTTTCTAAAAAATTGACTTAAAACAGAAAAAAAAAAATATTTAAAAACAACGGTACAATTTAAAATGCCATGCTATACCTTTTTGGTAAGCTAGAAATCTCTACTTTGATTTTCATTTTAATATAAGTTGTGTTAGTGAATATTTTTTGAAAAATTAATTTCCAAACTAATTTTTTTCAAAATTTTATTTAATTAAGTATAACTTTTGTTTTCAAAATTTAATGCTCTTATTAATTTTGAATAAAAAAACAGAAAACCGGATGCTAAAATGTATTTCAGTTTTTGAGAAAATTGAAATTAATGAAGTCGACTTTACTACATATTTTGTAGGAAAAGGATCTTTTGAACAACAAAATAACGGATGGAAGTCGAATTTAAGGAAAACTTACTTTTGTTATTTTCAATTTTTTCAAAAACTAGGCTACATTTTGACATCTGGTTTTCAATGTTTGACTAAAAATTGATGGAAGTATTGAATTTTAAAAATAAAAATACTACTAAATAACGTAAAATTTTGAACAAAATCAGTTCGAACACAATTAAAATTTTTTTTTTTTCAAAAATTTAAGTTTGAAAATAAAGTTTTAAAAAACTGTTCGCTAAAAGAACTTAATTTATAAACAAAATAGAAGCACATATTTCTGGCTTAACAAAAAACAAGTCGCTTTAGCCATTACCTATCTTTTTTAATATTTTTTTTTCTGTATTACGCCAATTATTTTAGAAAATTGCTTCTCCTGTTATTTTCAATTTTCTCAAAAACTAAAAGACATTTTAGCATCCCGTTTTCTTTTTTTGCCTGAAAGCTAATAAGAGCATTAAATTTATACTTAATTACATAAAATTTTGAAAAAAAAACTTTTTTTTTTATTTTTTTTCTTAAAATTTCGAGTTTGGAAATTAATTTTTCAAAAACTATTTACTAATACAACTTAATTTAAAATGAAAATCAAAGAAGAGATTTCTGGCTTTCCAAAAAGGTATAGCATGGCATTTTAAATTATACCGTTGTTTTTAAATATTTTTTTTTCTGTTTTAAGTCATTTTTTTTTAGAAAATTGCCCCTCCTGCCTAAATGGGGGAAATAAACACCGCCCCCTCCCTTAAGATTTTTTTCTTGTCTTAACCCAACCTACTCGCTCCAGCAGTTTGGTGCATCTAATACCGATCACCCTGTAAAGAGGGGATGGAACGACAAATTCAAAACTATCACAACTATAATTAACGGCAAATTATTCACCTAAATATTTTTCGATTGGAAACAATTTTGATTGGCTTAGTTTACACTCAAAATATGAGGATGCGACATTGTTTGCTTTGTGTGGAGAAATGAAGACCGTGCTTGTGGGAAGAGATAAATTCAACAGAGAAACCAAAAATGTTAAATTACGAGTTTATAACATACCACACGATTGGTATGCATGAGTGGTTTCGGCAATTTGGAACCTGATTTGTTGTCATAAGGTAGTCTCATAAATAAACATACATACACACATATACAAATATATACTTCCTCATGCTCGGCTCACTACTCAGAGTTAAAAAGAGAAAAGCTAACCTATAAATGATGCCAAATAAATATTACATTTGAAATGAACAAAACTAACCATAGGGTAACATAAAAACCAATTGTCTAATACTATATATTTCCCTGGTGTTTTTTTTTATAAATGCTTAAATTTTAACCGCAGGACTTCAACACGGAGACTTTTTGTTTGTTTTCACTGTCGATGTGTAACAAACAAATTTATTTTTTTTTTTTCGGGTGTCGCTTAAATATGGCAATAAACGTGACTTGACATACTAATCCCTCCAGTTAAGAAAATAAAAATGGTTTGGCATCATGGAGCCTCTGTTGTTTTTTTTTTTTTTTTTTTGAAGATTTTTTGGTATTTCTTTTTTTAATTTCTTTACACCGGTGAAGAGGGGGGCTGGCTTTACTTGCCACCGACCGCTTCAAGGAAACGCTTTTCTGTAATACTACATCAAAGTGAATTTAACACTATGGGTGGAGATTCTCAAGGCTTTTTGTTGAAGTATTCCCGTAGGATAGTATTTATATAAATATCTACCCGCGTAATATTTTCTAAAAATACACACACAAAATCACAAATACAAACTTTGTAAAGTCTGGGATTCACAGTTGGAGTTTTTTTGAAAAAAAAAAAAAAAATCAGTAAGTAAATAAAACTATTTTCGCTATTTTTTTCAAAATTGATGTCTATTTGTAGCCCCGAAAAATTAAATTCACTTTGAAAAGAATCTGCAAGCTGAATTTTGGTGAAGACATCTTTATTTTTAGGTCATAGTCAAAGTGCTGTAGTAGCCGTGGCGTGATGGTTAGTGCGATGGACTGTCATGCCGAAGGTCTAAGGTTCGAGCCCCAGCCTCGCCACCTATTTATTTAAAAGAAAAAACGGCTACTGCCTCTTGCGAGGAATTGACAAATCCTCCAAGAGTATCTCCTGTCACAGAAAAGTGCCGCTCGTTAGCCGTTCGGATTCGGCAATAAACTGTAGGTCCCCTCCATTCCTGCAGACACGCACACAGGAATGGTTGAGAGTTGTAAGTCACTAGGCCCTAGTTCTTCATGAGCTGTTGTGCCATCAAATTTATTTTTTATTTTTTAGTCAAAGTGCTCAAAATTTTGACCGGGACTAAAATTTTTGAGGTGGCAGAATGGCGATGAAGTTCAGTTTTTAGCAAATTCCTTGAAAAATAACAGTTCTTTTGAAAGAAAAATTGAAGGCAGAAGTTTTAGCTTATGTGATTCTACACAAAAAAAGATTATAACTCTTTTCGAAAAACAACAGTTTTTTGAGCAAACAAAAAGTAGGAAAAAGCCACCATCTTGAAAAAAGCTGTATGATTTCGTTTTTACTTAATAGCTTGTTTGGATTTTATATTTACGCAAAATTACCAATAAAACCTTTTAGAAAATAAAAATATCTAAAAACGAGCTCTGTACGTTGATTCGTCTTTAAGTTGTAACATTAAAATTAATCGCATAAATATCGTGTATTTTCTTCAAACTACAATTACTAGAAACAAATAAAAAAAAAAAGGTAAAATGTTATGAGAATTTTTCATGTTATAAAGCAAGCTTAAGATTTTGTTCACTTTTTTATAAATCAAGCTGCAACCTATGCAGTAGGTAAACATTGTATCTATTTTTAAGTCAAAATTAATTTTATATTAAGTTGAAATTGAATTTTGAACAACAACAACAACTTAAAGGTGCTACCACCAATTGCTTACGAATTAATTTTGGGTATTTTAATTCGTTTTATTTTTGTTTGGCTAGAGATATAGCTATTTCAAGGGGTGCCAAGCCCTATCATCAGTCTCCTTTTATAGTGGTGCTGAGCTTTAATCCAATTTTATTTGAAAAACTTTCTACACATCATGCGGTATTTGAACCCGCGCATCAGATTTGCTCAGTCTTCGAAGCTGTGTACACTACGTACTCTGCTATCGTTGACCACTGACGTCACAGGTCTAGATGTGCTGTTTGTTTATCAATTGCATTTGGAGCATCAGCATTTTTATAAGCCCCTTTAAGTATGCTGTCTTGTTCCGCCTCCATTTTTCTCCGAACCTTATTTGATAGACTACAATTCGTAGTACGTATCAAAGGGGGAGAGGTTGGAAGATCGGTAACAAACCAGACTATTAAGTTATTATTATTTGTATTGTATTATTTATACTAGAATGTCAGTTTATTAGACTTGACCATTCTTTATTCCGTCAATTTCATTGAATTTTGAACAACAACAACAACTTAAAGGTGCTACCACCAATTGCTTACGAATTAATTTTGGGTATTTTAATTCGTTTTATTTTTGTTTGGCTAGAGATATAGCTATTTCAAGGGGTGCCAAGCCCTATCATCAGTCTCCTTTTATAGTTAAGTTGAAATTATTGAATCGATATTTTTAACAACGTTTAAGTGAAATTTACAATATTCATATCTAAACGATTAATGGAGTATTAATTTTTGTATGAGGTATTGGGTCACTGTGTCGTATACGTTCTTTTTTTTTAGTAAAATAATAGTTCGGTTATATACATATTGTAGCAAATCTTGCCAAAGGAAAGACGAAAGATCGGAGATCGTCGGAAACGCAGCTCTTAGAAAAAAAATGAAAGAAAAGAATAAAAAAAAAACTGGTCAGTGAGGTTCCCGAGAGGATAAATTTTGTGTTTTTTATTTATTAGTCTAATGAACAGTTTCTTAATTTTTTTTTCTTTTTTTTTTTTTTTTTTTTTTATTAGTTTTCTGTAATCGTTTATTTTAATTTGCCGTTTTTAAAGATGCTGAATCGTACGAGGTCTGGTTCTAACTCCTCTTCTACTTTTTTCCGCTTCTCGTGATTCTTCTTATTTTCTCGTTCTCCTCTGCCCAGTTATCTTCATCGCCAGTTTACAGTAGTTTCTGCAAATGTTTGTTTCCATAGAGTTCCCACTTTATAAGTCAGAAGTAGTATTGGATGATGGGTTTCACTTTGCGTGTTCGTAACAATATGTAGTTGAATTGCACCATGTTACTACCTAAGCTCGGAAAGACAAAAGTGGCAGTAGTATCTCTGCTGCAAGCCGTAAAGATATTTTTACTAACAAAATCAAAAATAGAACCCAGAGGCTCAATTGGGAGGTTTGTCGCTTCTGTGATGAAAATTTTGTTTGATTTTTTATTTTGTCTGCATTGATTTACCCCTGCAGTGTTGGGAAAACAGTTCAATAAAAGAGAAACAAAAAAACAGGTAGTTATTGCAGTGAACTTTGACATACTAGAACTTAAAGACGAATCATTTTTTAGATATTTCTGTTTTCCAAAAGTTTTTCATTGGTAATTTTGTGCAAATATAAAATCCAAAAAGTTATTAAGTGAAAACAAACTTCCAACCATTTTCAAAATAGCGGCTTTTTTCTAACCTTTGCTAGCTCAATTCTTTTTTTTTGTAATGTGGAGATATGTATATCCAAACACATACCATAAAAAATGTTGTCCATCGAAACATGCAATTTTATTGCATTTTTTTTAATAAATTTGCTACACCCTAACATTCTCCCAAGTTTTTCCTAAAATCTATTGATTGTGAGAAAAAGGTGTCCTAAGTTTTTTGAGTAAAATCACATTGACCTAAACTCTTGTAATCAATTTTTTTCAAATAAAACTGATAGTTTTCGAGGAATTTTCAAAAAAACTAAAATTCTCCTTTTTTCACCGACCTTAAAAATTTTAACGCCGGTCCAAATTAAGAGTTGTTTTTTGATAAATCGTTCAGTCATAAAAATAAATCTCTCCACCAAAATACAGCTTTATCGGAATTTTATTTTCGAAGCGAAAGTCTAATTTCTTTGGTAGCACACCCCAAACCCAAAGCCTGAACATGATTCCGCTTGTGGGATTTTAAAAGATAACAAACACTTTAAAATATTGTGAATCTACTTGACATTGAATTTTTTTTTCTAACCTTCTAATCATTCATTTTTAACTAACAGTTCAGCTTGCATAGGCTACATTAAAAAAAGTCTGTAGTGGACGATTTCGTAAAGCCCTTTTAAACTATTTAAAAAGCTTTAAAATCTGTAAATGCCATTTGTTCCAAACAAAATACGTCATTTTAAAATTTAAAAGCCCGATAAATTTTGGTGAAATGAGACATAGTCTCACAGAATTATTATAATATGAAGGTGATACTATTTTTTTGTATTATTATAATTCAAATTATTTCCCGGACTATTATATTTACATCACCTACGCGGATTGGTGCGACGCGATGGACAATATCTTAAGGGGTCTTTTGCTTTTGTTTGATGATGATTTTATCGCAGTTTTTGGTGGAGTTTTTTTTTGTTTTTGTTTTTGTTTAATGTTGATTAACAATAATTCGCCTGAGGTGGGATTGGGATATTTTGTTTTGCTTAGATTGAATGTGTTGGGCGACACTGATTAGAATCATGGTGTTTTAACGATTTTTTTATTAACCAAGAGCAGACAATTAGAACGCAGGAGGTTATCAAATATTTTCAACTTAATGTTATTTGTTTTTAAGAAAAAAAGGGATTAAATTTGTTTATACCTTGAAGGACTTTTCCTAATATTATAAAGAATCCTTTTAGAGTTCGTTATAATTGTTATGATTTTTAAGATTTTTCTTTTTGTAGAAAGTTAAGGTAAATGTTTTGCTTAATTTAATATTATTTATGCCATCTTGTCTTTTGTGTATTTATTTAAAAAAAAATTGTATAATGTATAGTTAAACACATTTTGGTGAATTCCAATTTAATGAGAGCGGAGATTTAAAAGATACAGGGAGATAAAGCAAAAGACTATGTTCAGTTGATAGAGGTAGTAGCCCTTGGCGTAATGGTTAGTGCGCTGGACTGTCATGCCAGAGGTCTTGGTTCAATACCAGCCGATTCCACCTTAAGTTTTTTTTCAGGGCAACTGCCCCTTGCGAGGAAGTGACAAATCCTCCAAGAGTGACTCTTGTCATAGAAAAGTGCCACTCACCTTAGCCGTTCGGATTCGGCAATAAACTGCAGACACGCACACAGGAATGGTTGAGAGTTGTAAGTCACTAGGCCCTGGTTGCTCATGGGCCATTGTGCCACCAAATTTATTTATTTATTCAGTTGATAGAAAACTGTTGTAAAGGATTGGAAATTGTAATTAAATAAACATTTTAAGTCCTTGGATTCCTAAAAGTCAATTTTTGTTGATATGACCTGACGCGCGTTTTACCAAACACGCGTGACAAATTGATTGGCTGAGTTGTAAAATTTTAAATGGTCAAAATCCTCAAGGAAGACCCTTAGTAAGAACAAAATCTCCAAGAGAAAATATGTTTAAAATAAATCTCTCGGAGGAAATCCCGAAATCAAGATCGGAGACATACACGTCGTCTCCAAAAAAAAAAAAAATACCTCAATCGGATAAAAGATCCAAAAGTTCTAACACCAAAGAGACGAATCCTCCATGGGTAAGGGCACCCCATGGACTTAATCTCCAAGAAATATTTTGTTTTGCCCTAATCTCCAAATCTCAAAATCCCCATAAATCTCCACGTTTACCAGATACACTTTGCTATTGTTTGAATTTTCAAATTCCAAATAAAAGCTTAGATGAACTATTTATTAAAGAAAAGAAATTGTTGTTGCTAAAGATGCCATAAATGTTGGCGAAAATACTTACAAAAAAAGAAATGAAATTAGATATAATAAATTTTTGAAGCGAATAAAACGCCTATTTTACCCTTTTTTCGTTTATTTTTATTTTTTTTTTTTTTAATATGAACCACCTTGTTTGGTACAATTTGTAGACAACATTTTTTTTTTTTTTGAATTTTGGTTCATTTTTTAAATTGAAATAAATAAAATTATAAAAGAATAACTGTGTTTTTCTTTTATTTAAATGAAAAATAAAAAAATATAAAAATATGTTAAAACATCTTTAAAAGTGTTAAATTTAAGCAAAATCATATTTTAATTTTCCGCAAAAATCAAAATGTGTGAGTTGTGAGTGAATCAAGCAATTAAATCGCACGTGCGTTGCTTGAAATGGCGTTCATTCGAAACAGGAGAGAATGTGAAGCTTAGCAGACGGCAGCTGTAGTTAATACAAAAATTGTGTTTAATGCTTTCAATTTGAATTTATTGGCCAATACTAAGTCAACGTTTCCTTTTTAACAAAAATAAAAATGCTATCCACTTTTTGTTGGGGTATAAATTCAGATAATTTTCACAATTAGTTATTATTGTTAGACTTCAACATAAAAATCAAAGAAAAATATTCTGAATACGAAATGTTAAATTAATATGCTATCCTAGCATGCGTAGGAAATCATTTGAGGACTTTGGTTTGGCTTCCTTTACTCAACACTTGAATAAATAATACCTTACCCACCTACCTTAACTATGTTATATATTTCTTGAAAGGATGCATAAGTATGAACTCCATATACTCACCTCACATACAAATTTCAGTTAAATTTTAGCATATTGTATTTTTTTTTTTTTATTTTGAATTTCCCTTTTATTTGTTTATCATTTTTGTTGACTTCCGCTCCAAGAAAGACGGCATGCAAAAAAAAAAAAAAAAAAAATACTCAAAAAATGAATACAAACATTTTTGAACGGCTAAGAACATACAGAGCATACTATCATCACGTTTTTGCTAAAATTCTCACTTCGGTGATCCGGATCCGGCAATGGCAATGGCAACAGCAAAGACAACGGCACAGTACACAAAACGATGAGCGCACACAGGTTGAACCAATATTCTAATTTGAATGCTTCATGAACCGGAAATGGTAAGAGGAGTATTCCACAGGAACACATACCGCATGGCACACCATCAGCAGTCAGCACAGCTACAACATATACTGCGGGCTATGATATCCCAGGGACAAGCCCGACCCGATATTCAAGGAATATCATCTTTCGACAGCAGTTGCGGTAGTTGCATATCAGCAAGCATCATCTTCTTTGGAAACTAAAAATGTTTACATGTTGTCGAAAAGTCACACAGAGTAGGTATAGTTGTTGTAAAATGCTGGCCCTCTTGCTGTTCCTTTTCGTCCTTGGAGATAAAAATATTTTTTATTTTTTTTGTTTTTTATTTCTTCGTACCCAAATGAACGAAAGACAGAAAACGTGACTAATGAGTTTTAAAAAGGATAGGAAAGGTAAAGTTACTTATACCAGTGAAGAGTCAGCCAAAGGCAACCATAGTAAAAGCATCCTGATGTGATAGCTTTTAGGTATTAGGTACACAGGAAAGTAAGTACAAGAATGGGACATGGTTTTGGATGAGAAGGTATTGTGTTAGTTTTATATAATCACAAAACAGGCACAGGGATAGATAAACTAGTGTTTTTTTTAGTAGAACGAAAAAACAAAATATATCTATGACTAAGTTACGTTTACCTAAGTATAATGCTTTAATAATATGATAGATTATAACTATTTTAAAGCAATTAAATATTCGTGGCAAATTTAATACTGAAACTTCCTTGAATAAAAAACGGTTCCAACAGTGTCAAATAAAAGTTATTGACAAACTTGGCGATAAATAGCTTTTAGACCGAGAGCCCAAAGCAAGGCTTGCAAATTTGCTAATTGAAAGTAAAAAACTATCTTAGGTTAGGTTAGGCTAGATTAGGTTAGGAGAGGTGTGCCCAGCTCTGAGGCTGTTGTTGCGTACACGGGCGCCTGTTGGTCCATTGTGATCCCCTATAAACAGAGATAAAACCTAAACTATCGGTTGACATAGACTGGTTCATTTACGAACCAGCCTGTGCTTTCTACATATGTATTTCCTCATGTTTGCCATTGAGACCTGCGCTAAATCGTCCAGTTCTCCCACAAACCTGTTCCCAAGGTAACGCAGGCGATTTGTTTGGAGGTTTAGACTATCTTAGTACATCATTGAATTTTTGCTATTATACTCACACCTGTAGGCTCTTAGTATATTTGTCGTAATGCCAATATCCCACAGATTTCTTTTGTTATGCAAATGCTCCGAAAATAATAGGTATGCTAGGAATGCTCGGATCTGAGGCTCAGTCGACTCGATCCCTAGCCTCCTGGCTGTCACTAATTTTGTATACACCAAGTCGATGAAGATCACCTAATGACAGTTCCGACCATCGAAGATCAGGTCTATCTTGGTTTCTTGAACCTTCTGATATGGCGTTGAAGACATTACGTGCTGGAGCTTCGATGTTGATCCACTCTAGTGACCTAGCTATCTTAACTGTTTTCAATGTATTTGCACAACTAGACTCGTGCCGATGTGTACAGCTTGTGGTTATTTTGTTCGTCTTTACAAACAGTACCATAAATCTTTAGCAGAACTTTTCGTTCGAATACATCAGCAAGGGAGCTTTCATCTGACTGAATAAGGGTCCATAGTCCATGGTTTTACACCATACAGCTGAACCTGGATAATGAGTTTTTATTTTACATTTATCTACTGCTTTCTTAAGCCAATAAGAAACAGCGATTAGCTGTTGTTATTTCCTGAGTGTACAGCACCAGGCAGCGGTAGAAAGACAATATTTTTTGGCAACCTTGATCACGATCTGCATCTGACCAAGCCAATGGGAATGGTGTGAGCTTGTGAGTTGCCTCTTATTGTTAGGACATAGATCGATATAATTCGTCTTGTCGTAAATGATTTCTCTCTTTGTTCGGCTGCTGACTCCATGTTATTGAAATTGCCAAAAACCGCTCGATTGGTTGGTTGGTCCTTTCAATTACGTCAAGCACAATTTTGAAGCAACTGCATGACAGTGCTTGCCTATGGCTTTACCGTATATGTTCCGTCCAAGAAAGATTGTCAGTACAGGCCTTATGGGAATGATTTTTTCAAATCAGTGGGATCACCGATTTCCCAAAGCACTACACGAAAGAAAATGCCACTTTAATATACACACACAATAACCACAGACTTCCCAGGGTTTTTTTTTTGTAATTGCTTTTTCAAGCGGCGTAAATCCTTTACGACCTATCTCGCTCACAGCTGTGGGCACAATGGATAACCAATCACGATCTCTTGCGGTTGTGTTTATCAAATAGACTTATGCAATGCGCTGACAATCTGTACTGACAATCTTTCTTGGACGAAGTATAGTAGTGTCGATGGGTTCAGTAAAATCCCTTTAAATTTTGATGGAACGGCGAGCATTCTCCAGCATCATCCTGATTATAGTCTAATCAGTTTGACAGAGTTATTTAAGCTTGACATAACACGATACAGTTCTTCTCACTTTAAGCTATCATGAGCGGCCTTTAAATTGATTTACTGGTGGTGAATATCGATATTGAATTCTTGGATCTTTTCCAAGCTCTGGCGCAATGTGTAGATTTGACCGGTGTTAGGTTTACCAGGTCTTTATGCTTCCTCCAGCCATATTAAAGACATGAGTTTGTTTATGCTTTTGCCCTCTCCAGCGTACTTAAAAAGCTCCGAATGTAGTCAGAATGCCATGTTATTGTTTAAAGTAACCGTGGGATTAGTTGCAAGCTCAAGTGATACACGATCGACATAAACTGGTATTGGTCACATTCAATTGAAGTCTTCCAACTTTGATATTTTTTTGGGAACCTATTGATCGTATAAGAGCTACGCAGTTTCGCACTAACCAGATAGTGTCGTGAATCGTTGTTGGCTCTGAAGGTAAGGACATGCGGAATTTTGGAGGAGTAAATTCCATCGATTACAAGCATGATCTATTTGATAACATGCTCGAATTTCGAACCAAACTTAACTTAACTTGGCATAATTTTAGCTTCCAAAAAATTACATCACTTCCATATTCATGCCATTCGAGCGGGGAAAAAAAGTCAGTAATCATGGCTCTGTATGGCAATTACCGTTGACCGTTACACGCTGATAATCCTCAGTTTTAAAAAGAGTTACAGTCCTAAGAATCCAGCAGACCACAGACCGCATGAAACTTGACATTTTTCGGGATGTTCCGATTGTCTTCATTCAATTTCGACAATTTTGCTTGATGACCTACCCAATCAGCCAAAACTGAGATTCGTCGCTGCTAGCTGAATACAAATTTTCGATGACAGCTAGATCCCAATTTTCGGCACAGAACAAAATTATTTTGGAACCAAATTCTTAAAATCTGATAACATTGTTGAAGCGTTTATGTCATCACGATAAGACTACTGAATAGAAATTGAAATTGAGTCTTTGCAATCTGAAAATTGGAGTACTGGGTTGAAAAAAAAAAACGACCTGTGGACCTCACATGTAGCACGTTGAGTGCACAGTACACATACAGAAGGTAATATCTTCCGAGTTTTCATTTTTGTTCAGTTCTGCGCATGTCTTGTATTTTGTTTTTGTAAATTGTGGACGAGGGTCACTGCGATTCGGAAACACATGTGTTTTGTTTTTGTAAATTCTGACAGGCAGGTCACTGTATTTTTCGAAGATGCGCAATATATTACCTTCAATATGTGTACTGTGCGTTGAGTGTACCTTACAATTTACGTGTCATCAATTAAATACATGCAATAACAAAAAACTGACTCTAAAATTTTTTGGTTTCCCTTCTTGCTCTTTAATTATCTTAAACTTTTTGATTAACATTTTTATAAATTTATTTTTAAATTAAAAAATCTAGTAAATTTCTCGATCAACATACAATATAATTCATCAGAATCATCCAAACATTGTATTTTTAAATAAATCTAATGAATCCTTGGCCTTTAGTTGAATTTTATTTTGGATTTTATCAATTCCTTCGATCATAGGAGTAAAAATGTTCCCCATGTTGGGAAAGGTGTATATTGGCGGCATATTAACCGTCGACTGCTGGTTTATAGTAAATTCAGTTCCAATATGTTTTCCATAGCCCAGATAAGCCAAACGTTTGACTTCCTTACGAGACCAGTTTATCAGCTCGTCGAATTTAATTCCGTAGCTTGCAGCAAGATTTAGCCAAAAGTAAAAATCGTTATCCATTTGCCTTTCAATCTCCTCAAAGCTTTGTTGTTGTCTAACAATTATCGTGTATAAACGATTCTTCTCAGCCTTTTGCCAGTCTGTAAGATTTTCCGAATACAATATATTCTTTTGAAGTAACTTTTGTAACTCGAAGCGGTACCATTGTTCAACTTGATAGACGCTGACATGATACTGGTTACTTATTTGCTGGATATGCTCCCTATTATTTATCAGTTCCCTTTCAAGCTCTTCAATCGACCATTTTATATTCTTTTGCAGAAGAAGTTGGATAATATTGTTCGCAGAAATTTTCCACTGCTCAATTACGAAAGGTACTTCCTCTACTACTGAATTCTCAATAGGCTTTGTTATTGCCAACCTTTGATATTCATTCCTCCAGAACTTCAAAATCTCGTCTACTGTTACGTTGAAATGAGCAGCATCTTTTTCCATTATCCATCTTACATCAATCAAAAGCTCTTCAAAGTTTTTCTCTTCTGTTTTATTGTTGCTAACCAACCAAAGAAGATAATCAAGTTGATGTTGTTGCCAAGATTTAAGTGGTCCTTCAGTGTTATGATGAACAGGCTTAATTAGTCGTTTTGCTTCTTTTAATATCCATTCTTTGACTTCTTCAATCGTAATGTTGTATGTATATGCCAAATTTTCTAGCCGACTGCTATCTTTTTCGAGTTGTTTTTTGAATTCCTCAAATGTCACATGCTTCAGCTTAAGCATCTCATGAATTCTTGAACGTTCTATCAGCTGCCAATACTTCAAACTACCAATAACACCTTGATTCTCAAGACGTTCAGCTTCTTGTTTTATCCAATCTTCAATTTCTTCAACATAAATATGATACTGCTGTGCGAAAAGTTCCAAACGTCTGCGTTCAGTTTTAAGTTTCTCCTCGAACTCAAAAAGCGTTGTCTTACTGTGCTGTTGATATAACTCAAGTAAAAATTGTTTTCCAGATTTCTGCCAAGCATTCAGCTGATCTACTTTCAATTTTCCTTCATCTTTCAAGCGTTGCAATTCTTTTTTAAACCATTCCTTGATTTTTTCAACATTAACATGATATTGAATGGAAAGCTGTTGAATGTAATTCTGATCAGCCTTCAACTGCCACTCTAAATCTTCGAAGGTTATATCGCTGTTCTTTTGGATAAGTTGTTGGATTCTCTTTTTTTCACTTTCTTGCCAAACTTGATTCCTTAGCCTGTCTGCTTCCTTTCGGATCCATGATTCGACCTCTTCAACTTGGATATGATATCTCGAAGTAAGTCGTTCCAAACGATTGCGATCAGCTTTAAGGTATTTTTCAACATCTTCAATGCTCAATTGTGATTGTTCCTGAATGAGTTGCTGAAGACGTTTGCGTTCATCAATTTTCCAGAGAGTCAGATTTTCTATATGCAATGTTCCTTCATCACGAAGCTTTTGAATCTGTTTTCTTATGAACTCTTGGACTTCCTTAAATTCAATATGATAATGCAGTGTTAGATTATATAAGTGATTTTCAAGTTTTTTCTCTAGCTCAGCATCACTTAAATCACTGTGTTGCCGGTCCGTCAATAATAAAAGATCAAGTGCATTTCTTTGCCATTCTGTTAGGTTGTGGATTTTTGCTTGTGTACGGGCTAGTTCCTTGTGAATCCACTCCTCGATTTCTTTAACCTGAACATTATTTCGGTATGCCAAAATTTGTAATCGCTCACGATCAGCCATCACATCTCTCTCGAACTCGTCCATAGAAAAGCCTTCTTGCTGCTGAGCCACCAACACGGCTAAATGCTTGCGTTCGTTCTCTTGCCATTCCTTCAGTTTTTCAATTTTTACAAGTCCTTGATTTTGCAGACGTTTAAGTTCCCTCTTAATCCATTCTTCGATATCTTTAATTTGCACTTGATAATCTTGAGCCACATAAACAAGATGCAAACGATCGTTCTTCAAACGTTCTTCCAACTCATCAAGTGATAGTTGATTATCATCCTGGGCGACTTGAAGAATACGATCACGTTCTTGTTCTTGCCATTCTGTCAAAGCTGCATTGGGCTTAATGAGACCAAGACTTTCTAAGCGAGTTCCTTCATTTCTAAACCATTCTTCAATTTCTTTGATTTGTACATTATGGAGTTGGGCCAATCGCTGAAGATACACCCTATCGGTGATGGTCTTTTGAAGGAATTCATCGATAGTAAGGTTATTCTGCCTTACCAATATCATAATGCGATCACGTTCAGCATTTTTCCAATCTTTCAAATTTGCCAATTCAGTTTTGATTAGTTTTTGAAGACGCACCTCCTTTTTAAGCCATTCTTCGATCTCTTCAACATGAACAGAATAACGATGCGCCAGCGAATAGAGATTAACCAGATTGTCCGTTATCTTCTTCTCAATTTCATCAATCGATTTTTCGTTCTTTTGAACAAGATTCAGTAGGCTTTCATATACGATCTTTTGCCATTCTGTTAGTTTCTCTTTCTCAATTAAACCAAACCTCTGAAGACGATCAGATTCCTTTCGGAACCATGTTTCAATGTCCATCAATTCAATATGATATTTTGTTGCCAATTGTTGCAAGTAAGATTTCTCATTGAGCAACTTTTTTTCATAATCTTCAACGGTAAGCTTATTGGACTGAATCAATCGAAGAATATTCTCCCTCGCACTTTTTTGCCAATCCTGTAATTTTTCAACCTTAACTAAACCTTGAATCTGTAATATTATAATTTCTTTCTTCAGCCAATCTTCTAATTCATCAACCTTAACTTGATAGGTATTGGCCACAGAATGGATCCTGTCTTTATCCTGGTTTATTTTATTCTGTAGTTCTTCGATAGTCAGCTCATTATTTTCCATCACGATCTTTAAAAGTCGGGCACGTTCTTCTTGTTGCCAATTGGTTAAATTTCTCTGCACCTTTGAGAATACACCTTCGTTCTTTAATTTTTGGGCCTCTTCTTTAAGCCACTTTTTTATCTCTTCAACTTGCCTCTGATAAGTATGTGCCACCTTTATAATTCGTTCACGATCGTTTTTAATCATTGATTGGTAATCTTCAATGGTAAGGTCGTGTTGCTTAATGATTGCTACCCATCGATTCCTTTCTTCTTGCTGCCATTTCTCAAACTCTAATTCCAAAGTAGTATTGTGTTTCAGAGATTTCTGCTGGTTGAAGATATCATTAAGTCGTTTCAGCTCCTGATCATAGTATGCATTGAGTTCAGAAATTGTTATCTGGTATTTTTGCGCCAAAATGACGAGTTTTTCACTATACTCTTTCTGCCAGCGCTTTAAATCTTCATGGGTCATACCATTTTGGGAAATCAGCCAATCTATTGGATCTTGTTCACTTTTTTGCCAATCCAGAAGATCCAAATTACCTTTTCCGTATTGATTTACCACAGAATAGTAACGGTCCAACTCCTGTAGTGTCCATTCTTTGAATTCATTCACTGTTTTGTTCGACCTAATAATAAGATCGCGAAAACGATTCTCGAACTCCTCTAATTCCTGGCTACTGATTGATTCATCTTTTATCAGCCAAAAGACTATTTCGCGTATTTTTCGCTTCAACCACGGTGCGCTAACATTATTTACTGGACTATGTTGAGTGTCATAATTCTTGGAATCTTCAGCTAATTTTTCTAAAGCTGGAGCGGCTAAAACCTTAAAATAGTGTTGCTGAGTAACTTGCTCATAATCAAGTTGGCCGGATTGCAAATCAGAAAAAATCTTTTCGGAAAGCTTTTGTGCCAGATCGTTGACTTCTGCAGTACTCTTACCGATCGATTTTGCGATATTTTCTACAAAATGAAATATCTTTAGTGAAAATGGCATTGTGAAAATTATTAAAGAAACAAAAAACTTACCAATCCAAAATACTTCATTAAGATTAAACATTAGTTTCTTTGCCATTAATTCAACCAATTCCATATTCTGTATTGCCCATGGAGTGAAACTGGAACTTTCGCTTGAACTGGATTGTTGATCATTATGGACAATACTCCAGACTGTAGTGCTCGTAAGCATTAATATAAGAATTAAGGACCTCATTGCAGAAGCACCCTTTAAAAAATAAAAGAATTTTTTTTTAGTAATGTGACTAACTTTCGGCTTACATCTTGAGTTAATTGGGGATCTTACGTCACTGAAAATATGGGATCTTACGTCACTGAAAATATGTGTTTGGCGACAACATAAACCTATCTGGATAGCTTTGGATTGCCTGCCAAACACGCCTAATGCCATAGGAGAATTCATCTGATGAGCCAAACAGCTGTTATCAAAACACAAATCTCAAGCTATCCGAAAATGTTCGGTATACTAAACTATCCGATGGGCAGTTTGAGGAACAGCTAATTACGTTTGCGGTTGACTTTTGGTTTGCTGTTGTCGAGTCGTTTGTTGTTGGTTTTTCGTTGTTTGTAAAGGAATAAAATATTATGTATTAAAATGCATTAAAATGCATTTCAGTGTGATTTGGAATTAAATTAACCAAATATTTGCGTAAAAAATTAAACTTTAATTTTCCCTTTGTCAGCTGTTTTGACCTTTGACAGAAAATTGTACCCAAGTTCTGTGAAGTTAGCAAAATAATTGTTTAAAATTGAATAAACTTTGAGAGTTCCCGGTAGCAAACAAAGAGTTCTAGAGTTCCTCATACTTTTTTTTTCAATAGTTCAATAGCGAATGAAGTGTTGAAATTCGAAAAAAAAAGTTTTTTATGCTAACTTCACGAAGCAAGGATTTTTTTGAGAAAAAGAGTTCTGAGCATGTTTTTCAACTTAAAACAAAGAGTTCTAGAGTTCCTGATGTGTTTTAGAAGAAGTTCTGCAAAATTGGAAAAGTTAGGGCAAATTAAGGTGCCCATTGACTTAGAACTAAAAATTTTAAAAATCCAAAAAAATTAGAAAAAAGGAGTTCTGATTAGAGTTCCCGATAGCAAACAAAGAGTTCTAAATATTTTCCAAATAACTCTTTTTTCTGCAACTAATTTTTCAGAGATTAAAAAAAAAAACCCAATAACTGAACGCACAAACATTCTTTAAGGACTATTTACATGAGAGCGACCAACGACCAACGAATGAACGAATATTCGTCCATTTTGACATTTCTTTCACATGGCTTTTCTTATTCGTCACGAATCACCACCAAGAAAACATAAAAAAAAAGTGATTTTGAGGGCGCTTACAATTTGTTCGTTGAAGTGTGGATCGTATGTGGAACGCGAATAGAGTTTGACAATTCGTAACAATCAGATTGGAATTCGCCATTCGCGACGACCAATTTGATTTCTCCAATTTATCTTGTTTTAGCAATTGAAAAGCAGATTTTAGTATCTAAACATTATAATAAATTATATTCCTACGATTTTGTTTAGTATTTGTGAAGAATTTAGGTTTTAAATTGTTTTAAATTACATTTATTTATTCATTCGTCGGTCGTTAGTCGCTCTCATGTGAATAGTCCTTTACAGCTTTGTGCAATGGAAACGACCACAACCAAATGGATTCCGTCGAAGGTATAGTTACCTCGTGAAGTCGTCCAAATTGCCTCCTAGTGCAGCAGCTCGGTACCAATGAATGTTAAAAAGTTATGAAAAATGCTTGTACGAAAAGGTATAAGAAAATACTTTTTCCTACAAAATTAAACAAAAAAACAACTACTGTACGACCATGCTGTACATAATTTCGTAATGGCTCCTATTTTGAGTTTATGGCATTTTTGGACTTAGGGCAATGCCCCAAAAATTTTTTCTGCGTTGTCCGCCATGCTGCCCATAATTTCTTAATGGCCCTAACTACAAAATTTCATATTTTGCGTTTATGGCATTTTTGGACTTAAAATCGGAAATTTTAAATTATGGGCATTGCTAATTTTAAGTATTCTTTAAAGGGAAATTGTATTTTTCTCAAAAGGCTCCACAGATTAAAAAAAAAATAAGTGAATTTTAATAAGCATAGGATACCTGCAGTAACCCGTAGCGTAACGGTTAATTCGTTGGACTGTCACGCCAGAAGTCTGGGTTCGATTTCCACCCGCTTCCACTTAAAAACAGAAAAAAGTGTTTTTGTTTTAGGACTACTTCCTCTCGCGAGAAAAAAAATCTTCCAATAAGCTTTTTTATATTGGATATACAAATTTACAAAAATAAAAATAAAAACTATTTTTGGATGCAAAAAAAAAAAAAAATTAATGTTATTATATTTGCACATTCGATATTTAAAAAATGGGTAGACTTCCCCGAAATTGGCGAGCAATAGGTAGTATAACTATATTCAGCCTTAAAAATCACAGTGCGATCGTACAGAAGAGGAAGTTAATTGGACCCGACCTGGTCAAGCATTTTATTTCTCTAACATACCAAACTGGAATCTATTATCCGAATGCCGAATTCAAATGAAAAACTTCTATGATTTTGTAGCTAGAATTGAGATGAATATTCAATTCACTATAAACAGCATTAATTTTTGAAATATGTACCTATACAACTTACCTAACACAACACTTAACAATTATCTAGTTTTTTAAGAAGAAGTCTCACTACACAACTTATAAATTTATTATTTTATCAACTAAAATATATTAATTTTTTAAATAAATAAAATTATTTCAGGAATCGATTGTTCAGAACTTTACTCACTTTTAAAGCACTTTCCTTAACAAATCGACAAAATATTTGTTAATTACGTTCTCCTTATTTCTTTTTTTTTTTTTTTGAATGAATATCTTATGCGGTGTATAGAGGTTTCTATCTTTAACACTTTTATTAATAATGTAGAGATACTCAAATGTATATTTGGGTTTTTTGTTTTTTAAACCATTCGTATTCGAGCAAGTCGCGGAGAAACCGTGATGTGTACCGTGAACCTGGTCGTTTAAGAATTTAAATAAAAGTCTACAAGGTGCTGCATTTATAAACAAAGATAGGCTGAGCTTTTTAATGCATTCAAATTTTTGTATACACATACATACATACCTATACCTTTCATCATGAATCTATGAGTAATAATAAAATATGATAAGAAATTCAAAAAAAAATTAATCAGTTATTGAGTTGTTCTTTTTCAAAGCGATCAAATATTTAATTCATTTTCCATTGGTTTCACTCAGGAATTCACTTCTTATTCAAAATTAATTAAGATAAAGCAAAAAAAACGTTGAGGTACACTGCAGCTGGTTTGGCATTTAATTTTTTTTATATAATTTACGCGCACTCAAGGGGTTTGGTACGCTTAATATGTCAAAGACACAGTACTAGCATTAAGTAAGGAGAAGGGGACAAGGGCGTACGTAGGGGGGGGGGGGGGGGGGGAGATCAGGGGGGCCTATATAATGCACTTTCAAAATGCAACCAAAAAAAATCAGAATAGTTCGTGGTTACTGTCCACACTCAATTTCATCAACTTGACAGTAATACCTCATACCTAGCACCTATATAATGCACTTTCAAAATGCTTATACTATTTGTTTGTTAGGAAAGTGCATAATGGTAGTGTAATGCTCACGGTATCGCTGCCAGGCCAATTAACTTCAGTTTGGACATATATAAAATTTGGAGCGGTTAAGAAAACTTTTGTGGCATTTTATACATATGTTCATTATGGAGGTGTTTGGGCTGCGTGGAACCGCAACCAGATCAGGAAGAATTCAACTCGCAACAAATCGTTCGAGGAATGTTTAGAAGATGCAATGCGATGGACGTTTTTATTGACATTTTTTTCCCAACGTAAAACATGATAATGAGGAATTAAAGACATTTCGAATGCGTATTTATGTTTGACACGAATTAATTAATTTATTTTATTTAAATATAAAATGACAATTCGAAATATAAATGTCAAGAAAAGCCTTTTTTAGTTTTTTCATACTTGCGATGCTATGCGACGTTCGGTTTAAATCACAAATTTAAACCGACGTAAACCAAATGGAATTTTTTGCTTAAACGGAGTGAATATTACCGATTTAAACAAAATGTTGTCGTTTAAATTCTATCGGTTTAGTTCGGTTAAATGTAGTCGGTTTAAGTGCTTTTAAACCGAGTTTTAAACGGCGTGAATACTACTACTAAAATTTTTGTACTAACTACCTACTATTATATACACTAGGGTGTCCGTTGTTTCCCAAACCAATTTTTTTGATCAGACACCCCCTAATTCGAAATTGTATGGCCTACAAAAAATGTATTTACAAATAAATTCTGTCATTAACCTCTGCCTCTTACATAAAAAAAAGCAATAATTTAAAAAAAAATATTTTCTATAAATTTTTTTCTTCCATGTACATACTTTGAATGACGTTTTTTAAATGTATGATCATTTAATAAAAATCAACAAGAAAATTAAGAATATCTGCAGTAGTTTGTATGGGAATTTTAAACTTTTTTTTGTATTATTTGCAGAATTTTGTAAAATAGTGTTTTACAATTTTAAAAATTATATTTATATTTTTTTTGTTATCGTCGCTTAAAAGTGTTGGTTGCTCGGAGTCATGTAATTAATGTCGTTTTCGATTGGATTTTCAGAGTGTTTCACTCTTTTTTGATTCCAATGGAATATGAAAAACTCTCTTCCGTAATATGTGTATCTACGTAGAAGTTAAAACTAAAATGAATTCTTCAATAATTTCATTTCCAGAACATCTCAAGAAGAAGCATTTACTATTTTAACAATCAATCCAACACATACTTTTAAAAATATGTGTGTTTTCAGAGTGCACTCCTAGCACTCTTTAATGAAATCCGGAGTGAAAAAACACTCCTAAATCATCACTCCGAACAGCCAATGGAAGGTTTTTGGAGTGTTGGGAGTGTGGATGGAGTGAAAAAAGACTGCTAGGAGTGACCAACGGAAAACGACATAAGTTTATGAAATCTCAGTTAGAAAAGCCCTTATTTACTTTCAAAGCTGGATAGCACATAGAGCCATAAAATGGAGAGTACATAAAAGAAAATTCAAAATTAGAAAATAAAATAAATACAAAAATAGACCTAAACGCTAAAACAGCTAAAAATATCCTTTATTTTTTTTTTTTAGTTTTTTCTTCACTTATTATTATTATTATAATTTGTACCGACCGATATCTTTCCCCCCCCCCCCCCCCCCCTCCTCTAATCGAAATCCTGCGTACGCCCTTTGGAGGGGATTTAAAAGGAGATGTCGTGTGTACATTGGTTTTGAATTTCTGAATATCACAATGAAAAGGAAATACAGAGTTTGGAAGAGAATTCCACATTCTCGTAGTACGGCTAAAAAACGAATCCCTGAAGTACTTGACAGTACGACCGAAGTTTGGCTCAAGGAAAGTCTGATGGGCATTCCTTAAAGGACGAGTATTGTTGAATTGTTTAAGGGTAGGAATGCAAGGAATGGTTGAATTATTTAAGGGTAGGAATGCAACTGCCTATTTTACTTGAAAATATTTTCTGAAAATTCCGGATTTTTTAATGTCAGAATAAATGATAGTTTTAATTTAAGAGGCAACGACAGAAATTTTGTTACAATACCAACAATTCATAAAACGCACTTTTCAAAATTGTATTATGTCACAGCCCTTCGCTTGATGTTCAACTCACTTCCACAAGAAGATTTTTCAATCTTTCGCAAATAGAAAATTTGTTAGTTTGTTAATTCCGTTTATTAAAACGTTGTAATTCAGTTTGTTTTCAACAGAAATGTATACTTTTGCCACTTTGCCTTTTGGCAAAAGTATTTTTAATTCGTTTTATTTTTGTTTGGCTGGAGATACCTATATGGCTATTTCAAGGGGTGCCAAGCCCTATCATCAGTCTCCTTTTTAGTGGTACTAAGCTTTAATACAATTTTATTATGAAAAACTTTCTACATCCTGCGAGATTTGAACCCATGCATCAGATTTGCTCACTCTTCGAAGCCGTATGCACTACGCATTCTGCTACTGATGACAATTGACGTCACAGGTCGTGATGTGAGGTTTGTTTATCAAATTAATTTGGAGCATCAGCATTTTTATAAGCACTTTTAAGTATATGCTGTCTTGTTCCGCCTCCATTTTTCTCCATACCTTATTTTGATAGACTACAATTCGTAGTACGTATCAAAGGGGGAGAGGTTGGAAGATCAATAAAACAGCTATATCTACGGCCAATCAAAAATAAAACGAATTAAAAATACCTAAAAAATAATTCGTAAACAATTGGTGGTAGCGCCTTTAAGTTATTGTTGTTGTTCACGAATTCAATGAAATTGACGGAATAAAGAATAGACAAGTCTAATAAACTGACATTCTAGTATGAATGGTAAAAGTTTTTGTTTTAAATTAAGATCTAAATAAATAAATAAATTAAAATAAATAAATAAATAAAATGTTCCTATCTGCAATCGTTTTGAAGGCTTGTCTTTGAATACTGTCCAAGAGGCTTAAGTTTGTTGATGGAGCATCAGCCTAGAGATGGGAGTTATACTCATTTAAGCGTTTCTTTATCGGGGTTCGTTCGAACTTAAAATCGAAAGGCGAAATTCTCTTCTCTTATCAGAATTGTCTGTTGACTGTTTTTTTTTTTTTTGCCAATCAAATGGTTTCAGAAGAGTTCCTTCTAATTCCAGACACATATGCAAGTCCAATTCGAAATGTTAATCTGCGTCAAAAAATCATTTGCAAAATGCAGACTGCAACATTTTTTTTTTGTTCAAAAACTCAAGTACCTTCCTATACAAACTTTGACTATCATTTTACTTTGACGATTATCAAAATGAATGTGTGCAAGCAGGACGATAATACATATTTCAAGTCAGATCGATTTTGATTTTGAGCTTAATTTTTTTAAAATTTTTATTAATTCTTTTTGGAGAGCTATATGTATCCCTGTATCTCCGTCAGGCGAGGCTGTATTAAGATGAAACATAAAGGATTCTAAAACCTTATGTAAGTACCTATTCTTTGTGTTAAACAAATGAATTTTTAAAATACCCACCGTTATTGCGCAACCATTAAAAATATGGAGCGGGTCGAAATTCTGATTTCGAAACTCTGCTTTTCAAAATTCTTCCTTCCTTTACAAAAACTGCTTCTCAAAATTCTTATTTTCTTCGAATCAATTTTACATAAAATTCTGTTTTTATGTTTATGGTTTCATTCTTCTTACTTAGGAACTTTGGAGTAATTCATAGATTTGGGACTCAAGTTGTACCAGGGAAAGAATAGTGTGGGCAACGGCTTGTATGTCTTCCTGCACGAGATCCAGGCAATGCTCAGCTCATACAAAAAGTAGGTATTAGCATTTATTTGAGACCTTTCATATAAATTAGCGATGATATATAGGCCCAAAAGTGCTATAAGGGACGAAACCCCCCATTCTCCTCTACTTGTATAATGTTCTCGTATGAATACATTATTCTTAAATTCGTTCATATTTTTTTTTCCGAAGAATCTTTAAAAAGATAACCAATGCCATTTCTAAGAAACTGTGTTAAAACCGTAGTTTACCGAGAAACATTAAAGATAAGATGAAAGAAAATTTAATCCGAAAAAATTATGATTATTTCACTTTGTCAAACACAAGAGATCGCAGAAATTTTTCGTGAAACGGCAGAGGTTATCACCTGCAAATTAATTTGATTAGCTGTGAATGTTCGGTTTTAGAAATTTGATAGTTGGTAACATTAAAATTTGACGGTGAGGTGTCAAAAGCTTACATAATATGTTGTTTTTTTTTTGAATATCTTATTGAGAAACGCCTCTACCAATATTCTTTTATCGTGGACTCACATTTCATTTTATTTTCTTAAACAAGATATCGGTCGGTACAAATTATAATAATAAGTGAAGAAAAAACTAAAGGATATTTTTAGCTATTTTAGCGCTTAGGTCTATTTTCTATTTTCTAATTTTGAATTTTCTTTTTTTTATTTTATGTACAACACTTTAAAGCGACTATAACAAAAAAAAATAGAAAATAACATTATTTCTATTAACAAATAAATACATAATATAATTTTGAAAATTGTAAAACACTGTTTTACAAAATTCTGCAATAAAAAAGTTTAAAAATTTTTAAAAATTTTGCAAAACTTTTTTTTTTTATTCTTCACAGACTTTTGTTAAAAAGAATTTTGAAAAGCAGAATATTAAAAAGCAGAATTTAGAAAAGCAGGATATTGAAAAACAAAATTTTGACAAAAGAATTTTGACCCGGACAACCCTCGTGACCTAGATGCTTAAAAAAAACTCCGTTTCATTATTTTGACTGAAAAGGTAAATTTTAACAACTTGTGCATGTATATTAGGGTGTCCATTATTTACCAAACTCATTTTTTGTTTGGATCAGACACCCCCTGTATAAAAAGCTTATGTCCCTTGGCCCATCTCATTATAGCCCGTGCCTCTTCCCATACAAATTTTTACGGTATTTATGAACTTTTAACGTATTTGTTTTCCTCCCGAACAACTGCAGATTTTCTTAATTTTCTTGTTAATTTTTATTAAATGATCATACATTTAAAAGTCGTCATTCAAAGTTCATGGAAGAAAAAAATTTATAAAAATATTTTCAAAATAATTATATTATTTTTTTATGTAAGAGGCAGAGGTTAAGGATAGAATTTATATGTAAATATGTACATTTTTTGTAGGCCATACAATTTCGAATTAGGGGTGTCTGATCAAAAAAATTGGTTTGGGAAACAACGGACACACAATGATAGTAACTAGTTTAGCTTGTCAATGCTTTTTCGTCCTTGGATTTGAAAATAACACTTTCCTAAATTTTTTTGGTACGAATAAGTAAGTTATCGCATTTAATTTTAAATTTTGTAATGTCGTTTTCGATTGGATTTTCAGAGTGTTTCACACTTTTTTGATTCCAATGGAATATGAAAAATTCTCTTTCGTAATATGTGTATCTATGTAGAAGTTAAAACTAAAATTAATTCTTCAATAATTTCAATTCCAGAACATCTCAAGAAGAAGCATTTACTATTTTAACAATTAATCCAACACATACTTTTAAAAATATGTGTGTTTTCAGAGTGCACTCCTAGCACTCTTTAATGAAATCCGGAGTGAAAAAACACTCCTAAATCATCACACCGAACAGCCAATGGAAGGTTTTTGGAGTGTTGGGAGTGTGGATGGAGTGAAAAAAGAGTGCTAGGAGTGACCAACGGAAAACGATATAAGTATCTTTTTTTTTTTTTAATAAAACAATAATTTAAAATTCAATGTCATCAAATTGACTTTTTCCTCAAAAAACTAATGGTCTTATTTTTATCTTTTTATCTTGCTTTAGACAACGAAATGTATTGTCTAAACCTAAAGAAATGAAATATTTTTTTATTAAAAAAGCATATTTCCGACTGTTTCAAAATACTTAGACATAGTTTAAACAGCCAAAAATCTAATTATAAGACCCTAACTGATTATTTTTCGTGTAGTGTTTTCGTCACAAAATATAATCTTATTTACATAGATTTCGTTTTCGATTCAGACTATTAGGGTGATTTTCTTCACTCGCATAACTTGAGGATTTTTATTTTCAACTTGTGATTTTCTTCAGTCACAATTGACAGTTGACAATTTTCGATTTTCTTAACTCCCGAAAAAAGGAGAAATTATTGAGCAAACTTGAGATCTTGAATCTGAATTAAGATTTTTGTCTGTACTTTTATTTTATCAAAAGTTATTTTCGCTTTTAATATCGAGAATAAATTATATTAAATTACGTTCCCATACTTTGAACCTCTGTGAATTTCTGTGTCTAAAATGCAAATACAATTTTATTTTCTTATATGTTTGAGCTTTCGCAGAACCTTGGAATTAAATTCACACAAATGCACAGAGAATCACAGAAAAAAAATCAAAGAAAGGAACGAACCTATAAATTCAAAACTATAATAATTCGAAGAAACTATCAACCCAATTCTAAATATTCCCCGGGAAAAAACTCCCCGGGAGAAGCATACTTTCGGGAGTAAAATGCTCCGATTCGAAATTCCCCGATTGATTTTTTTTTACTCTCGATAGTGGGTATGAGAGTTCTGAATGATAAAAACAGCTTTTTGTCAGTATTTGACATATAAATCAAATTTTAGAAGAAAAATAATTTATTCGCGGGGAAACATTTCCCCGGAAATTTTCATTTAGAATTGGGCTGTATGTATTTTTGGGAAATTTGGCCATCATCTTCTTCGGAAAATGAAGACCGACGAAATATTTTTGATTCTTGAAAGATAAAAATATAAGATGTGCAAAAAAACACGCGATTTTTCTCTGTATTTTTTAATATTTGATATTTTTCTCACATAACACTTCTTTACTACAAAATAAACACAATATAAAACAGTTCCAAATTAAAATAACTCTGCCCGATGGCGATAGTGCGATATTTAAAGTCTTAGTAATGTTTTCAATTATTCAATCATATTCCAATGCATTGGAAACCGACAATTATTAAGGCTTCCTTTTCAACCGAATTGTTTGTTTTTTGTTTGCGACATAAATTTTTTTTAAATTTTCAATATAAAAATAATCCAGAAATTAAAATTTCAAATAAAATAAACGCAATTAATTCAAAGCTGCAATTGAAACTGACATATCTTTCAAAAGTATCCCAAGGATTTTTTAAAAACTAAAGTAACCCAACTTTTAAATTACAACTCTTGAGTTGAGAATTTGAGCAGTGAAAAAAAAAATACAATTTTCAACCTGCTGCCCAACTCTCGATTTGATATCAACTCTAGAGTTGGCCAACTTCAAAGTTTTCGACAAGTTGAGCAATAGTGAAGAAAACCGACCATATTTAACCGCCCACCTCGTATTTCTGTAAATTTAAAGAAACCGTCAAGTTTAGACCACATTGGGTGTAAGTAATGTTGAAAGCAAAGTTTGAAAAATAAAAGAAAAACAAAATTCTGAGAAAAAACCACGTTTATTAAAGAATTAACACAAAAAACAAACAAAAACACAAAATATTGAAAAAGATGTTATCTTTTGTTGTTAAAAAAGTGGTCAAATTATTGAAAAACTTAATTTTTAATAATGGGTGTTTGCGACGCAGGCTCTAGTTACTTCGTGGAGCCGGTTTGACAATCCGTCAATGATGTCCTGAACATCCGACTGAGTGAAATTGTGCCACTCCTCTACTGCAGCTATCTTAAGCTCTCCTAGAGTGGTAGGGACATGTGTTCTCGCTCGGACACGTCTTTTAAGGTTGTCCTAAAGATGATCGATAGGTTTGAGATCTGGACCGCAAGATGGACATGTCAAAACTGGAATTTGCGGTATGGCAGAGTGCGTTGTCATGCATTAACCGAAACTGTTCACCAAAAATTGTTGCGAAAGGCATCACATTGTCTTGCAAAACGTTTTTCACGTACATATATCTGAGCGTTCACACTGCCTCTATTGGACACAATAAGGTCCGTGCGAGCTTCATAACTGATGCCTTCCGAAACCATTATAGACCCTCCTTGGTAACTCACTGTTTCGGTTATCGTGCATGGAGCAAACCTTTCGTTTTTTCGCCTGTAGACACGCTGACGTCCATCTGGACCTCGTAGACCTATTCTGCTTTCATCTGAGGTTAAGACGTCCTGTCCTTCCTCTGCAGTCCAGTTAACACATTCTCGCGCAAAACGAAGTCTAGCTGTACGGTGCTTTGGGAGCAATTTGGGGCGCGCGCTGGTCAGAAAGCTCTGAAATTTAATTCTGCCAACATTCCTCATCTCACCGAGCTTCAGTAGCGATGCAAAACCGATTTCTCAGTATGTTGTTTAAGTAACTGAAACAATATTAAAATCGCTTAAATTGCAAAAAATGCTTCGATGACAATTTTATCGGGCGAAATAAGGGTTTAAGTTTTTTTTTTCTTGCGAAAATATCCGCTTAACAAAAAAACAAATCAGCAGATAAATTATAGTTAACTTAAAGAGTTAGGGTGACGAAAAATGCAGGTGGGCGGATAATTGTGCCTGTGAGTGTAGTTAGGTACAGTACAGATTAAAAGTCATTTTCTAGGATAAAGTTTTAAGCTGCAGGCACTTGCTGCCTGCTCTTGAGCAAAGAGCAGCGCCCAAAAATGTTGCTTTATTGCAGGGATATAGTTATTCCTTACAACTCTTTTTAATAAGATAAAAGCAAGAATATAAATGGTGTATAAAGGGATAAGGGTCCTCCAAATTTCGAGCGTTTCACTAGGCTGCTGAGTGCTCATCACAATTCCAAGATAATTCTGTTAGAATGAACGAAGTTTTTTCTGTTCTTGATCTACTGAATACTTATTTAAGATCAACAATGTTGGATAATGGTTTAAGTAATGCTGTTATATTTCATGTTTATTCCGACATTTGTTGACAATCTATATGTATATGGACGAACTTTTAAATACATAAGTTCATTTTATAATAATCGAAGCAAAGTGCAGTTTTTGTATTGAAAAACAAAGAGAAATAATATCTAATTCAAACCAGTTTGGCTTTAATAGAAATCCATCATTTTTACTTGCGATGTATGGGTACTATATGCCAAGTTTTTGATTCGTACAAAAATCGAATTTGAGATTTTGATGAAACTTGGGAAGACAAAAAAGCGTGGTCTCGCAATTCCGTCCGTCTGTCTATCTGTCTGTGAACTCGCCTAGGTAGATTTTATTTAAACTTGGTAGATAGTGTTTTTAAGACATTTCTCCGACACGTTTTTTAATTTTTTTTTTTTTTTAGGACCTAAAATAACGGTACCTGCCATATAAATTTTTGAAAAATCCTATTTTTCTCAAAACTGACTCGGTAGATTATTCAAAAAAAAAAAATCGAATAAGCACAGGCTACCTTTTGGTGACAATAAAATTTCCAAACAATGGTTTTAAATGGTACCTCCCATAGAATCATTTTTTTGTTTTCGTTTTTCTCGAAAAGGAACTAAGGACTAATTTTGATATTTTCTTTATAGAGAATCTTCTGAAAAACTAAAATAGTATTTTCAAAAGTTTCAAATTTTTTTTTTGAAAATCAAATATTTCAAAAACGACTCCATTGATTTTTACAAATCTTGGTACCGAGCGGTTTTTTAACAATATCTAGAATTTTTGCACAAAAATATTTCTTATAGTCAAAATTGACGGTACTTAGTTTTTACATAAATGTTAAAAAACCGTCACAGAAAATCTAAATTTTCTCGAAAACGACTTATACGATTTTGATTAAAATTGGTCTGTATACTTATATCAGTACTATGATTTATCAAAAACAAAATTTACAGTTAACTATTATTAGTAGTATCACTCAGATAGCCATTTTTTTTATTTTGTACTATGCCTTATCTGTATAAGCTCCATTTGCTGAAATGAAACTTAAATATTTATGTTCCACTTAAACGCTATGTTTTACTTTTTCCTCAGCATAAACTGTCACATAAGCTCTATGTTGAACTTAAATATTTAAGTTTCGTTTCAGCAAATGGCCCTACATAAGTGATTTAAATTAAATTTTTTATACAAAAGCTTCTAAAAAGTTGAAACCATACTGCATATCAAAATTTTCAAAAAATTAAATTTTGGATTTAAATATTTATTTATGTATGTAGTTCCAGAAGATTTATATTTTATATCCACTTTACCCAGCCCACTTGGGCTGAAGATGATCTGCAGGACGAGTTGATTTATTATAGGTTTTGTGACATTAGGGATCATCATGCCGGTTCTAAGAAATACAATAAAAATAATGTGAATCCAAAAAAAAAATAATTCATGGGATATGGCTAAGCCCAAATGATTTTGGGGGTTTAAGTTCTTCGCAACGATAAAGCCGAATTGCCGAATTATTGTTTTTGTGTCCAAAAATTTGTAAAAAAAAATGTAAACGTGTTATCGTGTTTTCTACAATCAAACAAATTACTAGGAATTTTTTGCTGATGTTTTGTTAATAATTTTAAATACTAGTTTAATCTCCTTTTATTCCCTATATTTTTATCTCTTAACTTCGCTTCAATAGCCAACTGGGTTTGTGAAAATGCATGTGTATGTTTAGGTACTGTGTAGGTATAGATTTATTTAATTTGAAAAAAAAAGTTTACTTCTACAAATGTTAGCTCAGTTGCTACGATGTATAGACACTCGCAAAATGTTTCCCTGGTGAGGAGGGGGGGGGGGGGGGGGGGCCCTTGAACGGCCTTTAGCGCCACAAAATCGCGTTGCAATTTCACTGAAACTCATCACTTAACTAAGGAAGGGCCTTTTTAGTACGCAATTTTTGTTAAATTCTGTTTATCTTACAAATATTTTATAACAAATATGTAGTGTGAACTATATCCAACAAAACCATAATAATTCTTAAGTAATTCTTAATCGTGGAGAGCTTTTTTGCTCGGGGCTGCCAGACCGCAGGCCCCAGATTAACTGAATTTATACAAAAAATTGTGTACATATTAGAAAGGGGTTCACTAGTGAAGTTATGACTCCATTACTCCAAATGAGATCGCCGCACAGTGGTTCCTAGTTGGAAAAAAACACAAATATTGAAATAATTTGCATTAATATTGAAATAATTAACTTTCATATGATTTTTCAAATCAACATACATATAATTAAAGAAAACACTTTTTTTTTTATTTTTATGTGATTTAGATTCGTAATACAGTTAATCCAAAGAAGCTCCTTTCTCATTTTCCGAAAATTGATGGTTTTTTTTTGGCAGTGCCTATTATATTTAAAAGGACCATTTTTGTTTGCAGAAAAAGTGTTTACTTTCATCAATGACATATTTGGCTTTATTATAAGATTTACCGTTTCTCAAATTGATCAAAAAATTTTAAACATATGGTGAGAAAAGTAAACAATAGTGTTGTGTACCAAAAAGCATAAACACTAACAGCCATATTTATTAGATTTTCTTAAAACATTTCTTAAAGGCAAATTAATTAAGTTCGCTTAAATATTTAATTTGAATTTAAGCAACGTTGCTTAAATTCTCATCTATAATCAATTATGCATGAGTACTTAACTAATCAATGGTTGTGTCACGTAACGTGAAAGAATTTACGAATTTAGTACAATCAAAACAAAATATCACTAAATTTTTTTTAAACAGCTGTTTCGTGACAGATTTAATAAATACAAACAAAAATGGAAAACAATAAACAACTTCGCCATGCTTGCCAATAAGAGAAAAAGGTCAGAAAATTAGGACTCTGCCGACACGGCAACGTAAAATATCCTAACGTATTGATTACATTTCAGTCATTTATAAATGAAATTAAATTTTGGGACCTATTTTTAAATTTATATTTTAAGAAATACCTATTACACACAAAACACAAATTCACAATTACAAATATAAAATAAAATGGTTCTCAAATGTCAAACTACACTTAAGACAGCTTTAAGCAACCTCTAAACGCGATGCATGGCGTTTAAGTTAAGAGACCTTTAAGCAACGTTGCTTAAATGTGAAAATTGATTATAGATACCGATTTCACGCTTAAGTGCTGTTTAAAGGCATTTTAAATTTAAGAAGCCTTTAAGATTCTATTATAGATACGGCTGTAAGTTTTTGAAATAATTTTTTTGTTTATAATTTATTCCAGTTCCAGTATTAAAAACTCATAGTTAACATTGTAATATGCGGAACTCTTGAGTCTTGCTATAGTTTCTGACGCACATACATTGTAAATAAAAATAAAAATAAAAACACAGAGCTGAATTTTTGGTGGAGAGCTTTATTTTAATGTCCTAGGTATTTCCTAATAAATTATCTTAAATTTAGAACAGGGCTTCTGATTTTGTGGGTGAAATTTTCGAAATTTGTTTCTTTTTTTTTTTTTTTTTGTAAAATGTTATAAAACTATTTTTTGTTGGAAAATTTTGGTTTATAAAACTCCACAATATTTTGTAACACATTTTTTTTCGTAAGAGCAATACATTTTGACATGAATTTCTAGCGTTTTTTAACTCTCTACCAAAATTGAACTTTTTAAGAATTTTGTTATATGATTATTCATGAGCAACAATATTGGCTGTAATTTTTCCATTACAATTATTAAAAGCTATAGCTCTATTTTGTTTAAAATTTCAAACATAAAAATAAAGCGAATATTCGATTATATATATGTAATGACATTTTTTTCTGATACTGCATTTGCATCCACCTCTACCCCTAGAGAAGCAGTTTTCAAATTTTGCAAGTCTCTGAGATTTTCTGAATACAATTTTTTCTCTTGAAGTAACTTCTGTAATTCGGTTTGATAAAATTCTTTGAGTTCTTTGACAGTCACATTATAATGAATAGCTAGTCGCTGAAGACGATTTTCATCATTTTTAAGTTTTCCTTCAAGTTCATCAATAGACCATGTACGCTGTTGCAGAAGATTTTGGATGTATATTTGTTCCCGCTGATGCCACTGTTCAGTCTCTAAATCATCTTCGCCTTCAGAGATAATATTCATCTTTATCAGACGTTGATATTCTTTCCTCCAGAATTCAACAATATCGACAACTGTTGTCTGAAAACGAAAGGCAACATTTTCCATTCTCATTAAATCGTCATACAAACGGTCTTCAAAGTTTGTCTTTTTTGTTAAATGTTTGCTCTGAACCAACGCCATAAGATACTCACGTTCGTGTTGCTGCCAAGGATTTAAATTCTCTTCAGAGGGGTGAAGAAGAGACTTATTCGTACGTTCTCCCTGCGCCTTAATATAATCCGCGATTTCCTCAGAGGTCACATTGTATTCAGCAGCTAACTGTATAATTCGATTTCTGTCTTCCTTGACAGTTTTTTCCAGTTCGTCGCCCTCATTTAACTTCTTTAATTTATCTTTCTCATTGATTGGTATAAGTGTTTTGTTTTTCTCGGCAAGTTTCTTCATTTCCGCCTGTTGCTCATTGATCACTTTCGTCAAGCGCTCCGATTCGTTCTTGAAAAACGCCTCTTGCTCCATTAAAAATTGATTTTTTTGAACTAAGGATTTGTACTTCTCCTGATCATTTTGAATCTGTTCTCGTAGGTAAGTCAGAATAGAATTGAGTTCATTCACAGTATCATTATGCTGTTTTTGAAGGGCATTTGTATTATTTAGACAATCGCTAATTGTTTGAGTGTTCTGATAGTTGGAGCCCGCATGATGGTTATTTAGCTCCTGGCGATAGTAAATCTTGAGTTCTTCAATGGGTACCTGATATTCCTGGGCCAGAAGTATAAGTTTTTGACTGTAGTCATACATCCAGCGTTCTAAATCTTCTTTTGTCATATTATTTTGTTGAATAAGCCAGTCGATTCGACTCTGTTCACGTCTCTGCCAGTCCAGAAGATTTGAATTTCCTGCTCCGGATTGATTAAGCACAGCAGCGTTGTACCGGTCCAATTCTTTCCGTTGCCATTCTTTGATCTCTTCCAAGGTTATCTTAGACCTAAAACTAAGGCCAAATAAACGGTCTTCTTCTTTTGTCTGCCATTTCTCTAATTCTTGGCTATTGACTTTTCTATCTTGCAACAACCAGAACAGTTTTCCGCGTTCTTCTCGCTTCCACATATCGTTCATAGTCGAATTACTTGTTCCGAAAGTCGTTTTATTATTGTAAACCAAATTTCCATTATTCCAAACATATTCGCTTTCGCTTCCACTTACCAATGGTATGCCATCAGGTCCGGTATTAACTTTTCGGTTTATTTTTTTAACTGTCACTGTATGACTAGGGCCCGTTTCATATTGATTGACGATGGAAGGTGATATTCCTTCATAGGGAACGCCAGATAGTGGAGTATGTAAAGCGATTCTATGGTTTATGCCCGAATTCAAGTCATTATCTACTCTGTCTATTGGTGAGTAATTGATGGGCGGAGTTGGTTTTGGCCAAAAGATTGTAGGTTCTAAACTGTATGGAAAGCGATTTTCTTGAGAAACACTTTTACCGCTGTCTATTGCTGTTCGGTTAATCATTGTACGAAGGCCATTAAAGTCTTGGCGAAGGTAATAGTACGCCTTAAGTTCTTCAACGGTTATCTGATATTCCTGGGCCAGATGTATAAGTTTTTGATTGTAGTCGTTCAGCCAGTGTTCTAAATCTTCCTTTGTCATGTTGTTTTGTTGAATAAGCCAGTCAATTCGACCCTGTTCACGTCTCTGCCAGTCCAGAAGATTTGAATTTCCTGTATTGTGTTGATTTAGTACAGCAGCGTTGTAACGGTCCACCTCTTGTCGTTGCCATTCTTTGATCTCTTCCAAGGTTATCTTAGACCTGAAACTAAGGCCAAGTAAACGGTCTTCTTCTTTTGTCTGCCATTTCTCTAATTCTTGTCTATTGACTTTTCTATCTTGCAACAACCAGAACAGTTTTCCGCGTTCCTCTCGCTTCCACATATCGTTCATAGTCGAATCACTTGTTCCAAAAGTCGTTTTATTATTGTAAACCAAATTACCATTGTTCCAAACGGATTTGCTTTCACTTCCACTTACCAATGGTATGCCATCAGGTCCGGTAATAAATTTTCGGTCCACATTTTTCACTGTCACTATTTGACCAGGAGAATGAATTTCATATTTATTGGGCTTAAACATATCGCCTGCATTAAATGGAAATACAAACGGATTATACAAAGCATTACTTTGGTCCATTCCATAACTCAAGTCGTTATAAACTCTCATTTGAGGTGAGTTATTCGAAATTGTTGGATTCTGCCGATAGACGCTTTGTTCTAAAGGGTTGAACGGGACAGTTGCATACGTGGGATTCTTGTAAACTATTGGATTAACCTCAGTATTCCAATTCTTGCTGGTGATTAAAGTGTGACCTGCCGTTGGATAGTTTTGTTTGACGTCATTAAAGTAGTTTTGCTCAACAGCAGGCTCAACTAGGGGAAGCTCAGGTTCAACTTCAATATCTTGAGTTTTAACAGTATCTGGGTTTTCATCTAGATTTTCCAGAGCCGAAGCGGCCTTAGCTTCGAAGTAGTGAGGTTGGGAAATTTGTTCATAGCTTAATCGACCAGATAGTATATCAGCGATAATCTGATCGCAAAGCTTTTGCGTTAGAGCGTTGACTTCGGCCGTACTCTTGCCAATCAACTCTGCGAAATTTTCTACAAAAAAGATGAATCTTAAGTGACATCTGCTATATTTTTAAAATTATTGAAATAACTTACCATTCCAAGCATTATTAATATAATAAAAGAACGTATCGTCTTGTCCCCGAGATTTTGCATAAAATACTCGTTTTAATTGGTCAGCCAATTTTTGAACCACATCCATATTCTCGTTTGCCCAAGACGATAAACCGGAACTTTGTTGTTGGAAATAATTGGATTGTTGGTAGTTGTAGGCATTGCTCCAAACACAAGTGCCCGCAAGCACTAATATACAAATTAATGACCTCATTACAAAAGTGATGTCCCTAAAGTATTAAAAGATAATTATTATTATTTTATTAATTGCATCACCAATTTATGTCGATTTTCTGATTGAAACAACTATAGTCAGTCAGGTATGCGTATGGGTAGCTAATTTTTTTGAATTAATAACATAGAGAACTGATTATGAAAAGCATTAAACATGAAGTGTATATATAAAAATTCTCGACCACATTCCTCTTTAACTTTGGCCGCGATCTTGAACACAAATTAATAGGTATGGATTTGGTTTGAATTCAAGATGGCGGCCAAAGTTAAAGAGGAAAGTGTTCGAGAATTTCTATATATACACTTTATGCCCCTCCCCAACGATTAAAAAAAAATACCTTGTCCTTTTGGTTTTATATAAAAAAAATATTAACTAATGCGCTTAACTTCAAAATACACATTAAAAAACTATTGTAATTGTATTTTCCGGATTAATTGGAAAAATATCAATCATAGGAAAAAAACTGTTATTACCAAAATTGTAGATAATTAAATTCTGAACAACTTTTGTTAAATACATTTTTACTCAAAAGTTGGAAATTAACGAGTTATTCAACGAAAATCAATTTTCCTTAAATTCAAAATGGCGGCCAACGCAAGAGCTAGGTGGTCGAAAACTTAAATGTAGACTCCTAATAAGCCCCCCTAACGATTTAAAAAAAATCCCTATGTAATTTTTTCCATTTCAAATGACATTCCGATTGGACAAGCATGGACGCATAAACGCACAGACTGGCAAACGACAGTATCACGAAAACTAATGTTTTTTTTTAAATTTGATCATAGAAGTGTAAATTTTAATCAGAACCCGGATTTCGTTACATAAAATCGATTTCATATGAAACTCTTTTTTTTTTTAATTTTGTATATGTTAATATTATGTTCATACATATACAATATATGTATGTATCTATACAACAAAAATTTTAATTTTTTTTTTAATCTTCAATAATAATAATAATGAAGTTGAATTTCTTACCGATTTTTTTTAAGTCACTTATTTTTCTTCTTAAAACCGTTCGGATTAGATGCAAGTGGTGGACTAACTTTAAATTATAAAACAACCTCACAGATGACCCATCCATTGGTATGAAGCTTTTTTTAAATTGATAATTGATAAGCTTTGATTGAGTATAGCGAAATTCTTTTATTATTTGTTTTAAGTTTTGTTGTTGGAATTTAATGTTGAGGGAGATGATAACAGTTGTGTTCTTTTCAAAGTGAGGATTTAAGCTTGTGCATATTCAAATAACTATTTCAATGGAAAGCTCACAGAAGATCTTTAGCTAATTTGTTCCATACACTGAAAAAAAAAAATTCTTTTCTACAAGGAAAAGACTGTTTACCAGAAGCTATAAAAGGCACCAAGCGCTTAAGTTGTTTGTGACCAATATTTTATGTCATCAAATTGAAACCTAATAATCTTGCCTGTAAAAAGGAAACCTTTGAACTGCAACTAAAAGTGCTTGTTACAAGCAATATTTATTTTCTACCCAAAAAATAAAATTTTTTAACGAAGAAGAGAATAAACAAAAATAAAAGAAAATTATTTTTGAAGGTATGAATGAAATTCAAACCTTCAATATTAATATGATGGTGCGAAAGCTTTGCAGCCTACACTGCGCGTGTGTTATCACACAAAAAACTCTTTCAATTAATTCTAATTTAATTCTTGACCAGCGTCAAATCTTTCATACAATCTCCCTCCTTATATGTTCAACGAATTGTTGACTTATGAAAAGAGTATGGAGAAAAAAGAAAGAACCCGAATGAACAACAACAAGCTTGTGTGTGGCTAGTAAAAATGCTAGTTGATTCAAATGCATTCGTCAAACAATAAAACCTGCACTCGATCGACATGATCACGTGACCTTCGGTAGCGCAGTGCGTAGTGCACTTGGCCCGGAGACGCTTGGTCTAGGTTCGAGCCTCAGTGGGGCAAAATGTTTTTCGAATAAAATTGAACATAAATAGACTAAGCACCACTAAAGGAGTCTGATGATCGGCCTGGCGACCGTGAAAAAGCTATAACTCCAGCCTATAAAACTTGGTGGTAGCTCACTCAAGTTGTTGTTCTTTCATTCAAACCTTCAATATTAATATGATGGTGCGAAAGCTTTGCAGCCTACACTGCACGTGTGTTATCACACAAAAAACTCTTTCGAAAATTATTTTTGTTATTGTTTTAGTGGACTGTATTGAATTAAATTCAAATGGAAGATTTTTTGCGACCTTTAGTCCAATGCGTTTCGCCCAGGCACGACAGTTGTCCAAGCACGAATACTGTTTGTAACAAATAATCTGCAATTCGAGAATAATTTTTGTGCTTGCATTCATTTTTTTATTTTCTTCCATTATAAGGGTTTTGAAATGTATACAATTTTATTTTATTTGAAAAAAAAAAACTTATATTTTACTTTATAAATTTTTCTGGGGATTGAACGTGGGACCTTCCACATACCAGCCGACACGCTACCACTATGCCAACTCGCAATACGGAAAGACGATGTTAAAACAGTATATTTTCATCTGTGTGATATAAAAATCCGTTGGCATAATTTACAATATTGTTCGTAACAAACAATTTATGACCTTCCAACAAGAGTAATTAACATTCTAGCTATCTTTTTTTTATTATCTTCGGTGAATGCAGTGAAAATCCTTACTCAGAAGCTATTTTTGTAAGTTATATAGAACTAAAGCTAAAAGTTCTTCACTGAAACAGTCAAACCTTATTGCCCATTTATAAATATTGGTACTGAATGATTTCTGGGGGTCAATTCTTGTTCTGTGAAGGTGTGAAGTGATACATTTTTTCACATCTTCACACGAAATTCGATTCTGGAGCCTGAAAAATTGAAACCAAAGTCATAATCTCTAAATATGACTAAATAGTACCTACCGACATTTTTCCAATCGTAAATTCTACAGGGGGTGGCCCCGGCCGGCGCAGTGGATGTAGTGCCTGACTGCTAACTTGGATGTGTATGGGTTCGAGCCCCAGTCTAGGCAACATTCTTTTCTATATTCCCTCAACTGAACTCCACCCCTGGGATTTAATGAGAAAATCGAAACCTTATTTCTCAATCCTCTGTGCTAACAAAAATCTATCCTATCCTTCTATTCCTTCTAACATTGCCTAATTTATAAGACCCTAGGTCTTACTGGCATATATATGTTTGTGTTGTTTTAATATTTTATTGGATGTTGCCATCGTTAGATGAAGATTTGGTTTGAGTATTCTGCCATCGACACCTTGTATCCATCTTGATTTGGAGATCAAATAATGTTCACTATTTTTTTAACGAGAAAATGTAAAAGCTTCTTTGTTTTTATAGCCGATACATTTTTTAAATTTACATACATACTATGTCAACAAATTCTGAAAAATCTAACGTAATTTGAGATAAATCGGAATCATAGTATGTCGTTGAAATTTGTATTTTTGGAAACTTAATATTTGACCCAAGTTTGAGTAATATTTGGTTTACTTGTTTTTTCACGGAGAGAATTTAAAAAAATATTTTTGTCCAGAGAAAATTTTAATAGTTTTTTTTTTCATATAGTTGGAATTATTATTTTCAAACAACGTTGACATTTTTTTCAGTAAAAATACATTTGTTTATTTATACAAGCTGCACCCTAATTCGTGGACTATGTTTTGAGGGATGATTCCTGGGATCATTCTAAGAAAAGCTAAATGTATGATGGGAAAGTTCTATCTTCCCTCTCTATTTTAGTTCTTAAGAAATTAAAAAAAAACTTATTATATTGGTTGTTTGTTTAGTAAGGTTTATGACGCAAAAAAAAAATATTCATAATTTAAACCCTTTTTTCCGTTTTGAAAAAGTACAAATTTGTATGTGTATTAGTAGTTTTCAGTTTCGTTGGAAGAGAGAAATTGCGAAAGGAGTTCCCATTTAGTACATTTTAGAACACACATTTATCACAATGAGTTCCAGAATCGCATAAGACATATTTGTGAAGTGATAAAATGAAAAATTGCTGTGTAAGCCGAAATGATATTTTTTTAACACTTCACAGCTTCACCAGAACGAGAATTGACCCCCTGGTTAAGTTAAACACTATGAAAAAGATAATCTTTATAATTTTTTTGACGATTATGTATACACTAGTTTTTTTTTGAAAAAGTAGGCGTGTCAGCGTTATCTGTTATGACATCTGAAAATTTCATCAAAACCGGTTGATTAATTCAGATTTTATATACTTATGAAACCCTTTCAAGATAACGAACCAATGTGGGAGCCACAGATTGATTTTGTCTTTCGAAAAAAAAGAATTAAACTCAAAATTTAGGAATTTTTTTCGGCTAAGAACCTCATATATGGGATATTCGCAAAAAAAAAAGGACTTCATCTAAAAGGTCAGTAATTGGTCATAAAAGGTCAGCTAGTTTAAAAATACCCCAATACCTATGAGGTGCTTACATCCTTTAGTCAATTTTTTCAGCTTTAATTTTTGTCTGGATTATTTTCATATTAAAGTCGGAAAACAGATATTTTTAAAAAAACGGAAACAGCATCACCTCAAAATTTATAAAAATTTTATAAAACTTCGTCAAAACGTTCCCTGTAAAACTCTATCGAATGGCTGGACTTTGTAAACTTAGATTAGGTACTTATAAAATTTTGCTTCATAAAATAAAAATGCATATAAAAAGTACCTATGCATACACTCCTCGCCACTTGAATAGGACACCCCTAAGGTCTTTTTTCTATCATCCATTGCTAGCAAACTAAGCATGCTAGAGACTTAATTTATTTTTTAAATTAAAGTTCATTTAATTGTTGTAATTAGACCAGGAAGGAGGATTTAATGCTATAAGCTTTAAGTATTAAAGAAAAAATATTAACCAAAAACCGGCGAAATGCGAGTTCCTAGTTTTGCGCCACTTGAATAGGACACTTTAATAAAAAAAACATTTTAGAGCATTATGATTCTTTTTATTACGAACATTACTTAAATTTAAGGTAATTGGAGTATTTTAGTTTAAAGAAAAAAAGTTTTAATAGTGTGTTGAGCCACCTTTCTGCTCCAAAACTTCACACATCCGGTTTGGAAGGGATGCATACAAATTGTCCAAATAATTAAGCGAAATCGAGCTCCAAGCTAATTCGATGGCTTGGGTTAGTTCGGGTATACTCGAATATTGTTGTCCTGATCTGTATACTTGACGTGTCAACCATCCCCAAACATTTTCTATAATATTTAAATCCGGTGAGTAGGGCGGCCAGCTTAATAACTCCACATTTTGGCTCTGTATATACGTTTTAACTACCCGTGCTGTGTGTATTGGCGCATTATCATGTTGATAAATCCACGGCAGAGGTCCAAAAAGGGTTTTAAAGTATGGGAAGGCCTCTTTCAATATCCCATTGTTAGACAACGCATTCATTGTGGTTGACAAAAAATGTAGTTTGCAGGTGCCATAATAGGAAATAGCTCCCCCCACACCATCACACCTCGAACCATAGAGTACCTATATTATCTAGAGAACCGACTTAAGGTGGTTGTTCTCTTCCACCCTACAAGCTGTGCTGACAGAATTTGCCCATTAGATTTTGTATGAGCTAGTTGTCCTGTGCATTTTAAATGGAAGCCCAAACACAATATGTACACAGTTTGCCCTATATTTTGAGCATGTATTAGTGGCCCCGTGCATTTGAAGTGTAAATTAAGAGAGTTTTCTCTTACTCAATTCAAATAAAATTTTCGGCTGTTTCAGGCAAGAGGGGCACGAGTCGGTTCTCTAGATAATATAGGTACTCTATGTTTCGAGTTATGAGCAATTAAAAAAAGAGTTTACAGGGTGTCCTTTTCAAGTGGCGATGAGTGTATGTAAGTATGTATGTCTGGAACCAGAATTTTCGAAAACTGCATGGAAAAAGACCTATGACGTTACAAAAGAAGTTTCAATCTTTAAAATCATCAAAAATATATCTATGTAGGTATATGATCAGCTTTGGTAAAATTAGACATCATTAAGTTGGGGATAAACAATTTGCATGTAAATGCGATAACAATAATCTTCAATGGGATTGTCTAGGAACAAATTATTTTGAGGGTCAACCTCTTATCGCCGATAAAGACGATGCTAACAGTCATTATATTATTATTTGTTTGCGAAACTTTGTCTTTTCGTGTTAATCAAACGGTTTCTTCAGAATTTATTTATTTAATATTTCTATAAATAAATTATTGATATGATTCACTTCTAGTTAAGTAGGTACTTTAAATATTGAATATTGTTGAAAATGTATAAAGAGTCGTTTTGAGAAAATTATGATAGGGGAAGTGGGGGCAAGACCGTTTTTGTACTATGTTGTATGAAAAAAAAATGGAAATGTCAATACTTACAATGAAAAACATGTGGCTTTTTGTAAGATCGATCATGTCTTCCATGTGTGAGGTAGTTCGGTTGAGACGTCGAGAAGTTATGGTAGTTTTCGTGAATTTTCGGAAAAACGTTATCGTTTCGGGTGAAATGTAAGTTGTGTTCTTACCAGTAAAATACCTACTTAAAATTATTACCTTTTTTGTTATTAGAAAGTACTTTTACTTAATTGAAAGTAAAAGAAAGGAGACGTAAAGCAAAAAAAATCATAAAAACTCTGTGAACTTCGGGTAATTTCTGAAAGGGGCAAAACCGCACATGGGCGGTCTTGCCCTTATGCGGTCTTGCCCCTATGTATTAGTTTTTGTTTACTTTACAACCAACAGGCCATTATTTGAAGAACAATCTTTGGTAAAAGTCACTGAAGAGCCCACCAAACCTTCCTCATTGCAAGAAGTTTCCAAAGCGGCCATTGAAAAGGCACGTTTAATTGGCCGCGGCGCCAACGACGTCAATATGCTATGAAATTTCTGCTAATGAAAACAATGTCAACACAGACTTCGTCAATGCTCTAGCTAACACTCCATAACCGTCAACATCTTTTCACTTTATCTTCTCGAAAAGAACTTTGGTAAGTTACCTTTCTTCTCAAGAAAAGGTAAGGTGAGGAAAAACCGAAATATTGACAAGTTTGCCGTAAAGAAGAAAAAAAAAAAAAAACACAGAAAGTCATCGTAAAATCCGGAAAAAAAAGTTAAGTGACAGGCTCAAAGGATTTTCGTGATAGGCTCCAAAGATTTTCGTGACAGTTTACATATGTGCCCCACTGAGGGCAAACCTTGGCACGTGCCCCGGGCGGCAGCTTGAAGGGGCGCCAAATTCGAGAAGATGCTCTCTTCAAGAGACCATAAACACTCAACAAATTTTGAAAAAAAAAAACTCAGTAGGAAAAGATTTTATTACGATCAAAGCAGAAGCAGATAGAACTAAAAATGGAGAGAACACAAAATCAAAAAAAAAGAAAATAATGGAAAATTCAATTTTAACTAAACCTATTTTTTTTTTTTTTAAGAAAATAGCTTAAAATATCCTCTGCTTTGCTCAGATGAGCTATTATTTATTTTCTATTGAAAGAAAGCATAGAAGTTTTAAGTTTGCATAAATATTGGTTATAATTGTTTCTTTGGAAAAGCAGAATGAACAGAATTTTATTGTATTATAAATATTGTCAGTATTTTGAAAAAACAGAATTTCGTAAAACCGAATAAAAACAAAAACAGGATTTCAAAAAGCAAAATTTTTGCAAGGCAAGCAGAATTATGACCTACTCTCCATCATTAAAAAAAAAAAAAAAAACGGCAACGATTACAAAATCATGCTAAATCTGCTTTTAAAGTCAGAAATCCATTATTTTATTAAGTTTTTAATTCAAATTGCTTTAGTGAATAGTTTTTAAAAAAATTATTTCCAACCTCAAAATTTTAAATAAAAAGAAATTAAGAAAATTGTGTTCAAAATAATTTTGTTCAAAATTTTTCGTTATTAAATAGTATTTTTGTTTTTAATATTCCAATGTTTCTTTCAATTTTAATCAAACACTTAAATCCAATTCAATTTTTAAATCAATTTTTTTTCAATTTCAATTCCATTTATTTAAATATACAGATAGGTACAAATAAAGACGTAGTCTTTTATGCTTAAAACTCATCTTGTATTTAAGAAAGTTAAAAACAACAAGTAGGTAAGTTTTCCTTAAATTCAACTTTAATCTGTTATTTTGTTTCTCCAAAGATCCTATTTCCATAAAGCAAGTAGGTAGTAAAGTAGAATTTGGAATTTTCTCAAAAATCAAAAATCTGATTTTTAGACCTGGTTATTCAGTGGGAGATTAAATATTAACCCGAATTACCAAATTTGGTGAGTAAGCTCTGGATTTACTGAACTGTTGGGTCGATTTTTATAAACTCACAACTTCTTATAAAGTAAACTGTAAATAAATTTATATCCAGAGTTTCTCTGGTTTAACTCACCACTTAAAAACTGGGCTTTAGTCGTTGACTAAAAATTTAGAGGCTTAAAGCAAAAATACTACTGAACTACGTAAAATTTTGAAAAAAGAATTGGTTTCTTCTTAATTTCTCCTACCGCCTAAACAGTGGGAAATAATCGCACCTACATATCTATTATTAGTTTTTTTTTCCACCCAAACTACAAGCCTAAGAATTTTGACGTATCTTATCCAAAACACCCTGTATACTAATTGTATGGTCTTTGATTTATTTTATTTTTTATAAGTATAAACATTATACTTTTTATGTTTTTTTATTAAAGAAAAGTATTCATCGATTTACAAAATTTGCCACATCAACTTCGAAGGCATATCTAGAGGAGCTCGAGATGTTCCGTCTTGAATAAATGGACTGAGAAACACGTATTTTACATCATTTCTTGAAACGATTGAAATATCTTCAATCAATGGAAATATACGGATTTTAATGAACTTTAATTATTTACCCAACGTAATATATTGGTCGTCCCTTTTGGTCAGCATTGATTAAAAGATATTAATTTTCTTTTAGTTCATAGTAGCTCCTTCGGAAAACTGTTTGAATCATCCGATGACACATTGTCATACAAGTTTGAATACCTAGATGAATCGGTTAAATTGATGCTTATTTAGATTAAGATGAAATATATGATTTCTAAAGAAGAAAGACATTAAGGTGTAAGGATTAAAAGTTCTTATGAAAGTTCTTATACAAAAATCTTTCAAAATTCTTTCTTAAAATGTGTAGGTTTTGAAGCTAGCTGTTTTGTTGTTTTTTTGAGTATCTGTATAAATAGTTGATTTTTAGGGGCGTACCATCTTTTATCGATGGGAAAAAAGTAAAAAATTTTTATTTTGTGGCAAATAAACAAAAATGTATTTGAGTGGGGGTAGGTGTAAACGCGTTTACAAAGTGCCCCTTTTTTGTCGTTTACACCTAGGTACCCCAGTCGCAGTTTTTTAACATTGAAAATGTTTATAGGATCGTTTTGACAGAGTTGTGGTGTTACCAAAATGATTAAATGAAATAAATTCAATAAATCAGAAATGAACTCCAGCGTATAGGGCATCACAACGAAATTTTTGAACGAACCCCGCTTAAGTGAAAAAAAATTTCACTTGCGGATCTAAAAATTCCATTAAGCGGCGAATTAATGCTAAAAACAATTATATTTATCTTTGAATTATGAAAATGTAATTTTCTTTTTTAATAAATAATGTCAAAATACGTATACCTCCTAAGCCATTTGAAATGTTGTTTTGGATAATAATTGTTTAAGAGGACAAAGCAATGCATGCAAGTTTTTCATGCAAGTTTTTCGTGCAAGTTGCATGCAAGTTTTTCATGCAAGTTGCATGCAAGTTGCATACAAGTTTTTCATGCAAGTTGCATGCAAGTTTTTCATGCAAGTTGCATGCAAGTTTTTCGTGCAAGTTGCATGCAAGTTTTTCATGCAAGTTGCATGCAAGTTTTAGATGCAAGTTGCATGCAAGTTTTTCGTGCAAGTTGCATGCAAGTTTTTCATGCAAGTTGCATGCAAGTTTTTCATGCAAGTTGCATGCAAGTTTTTCATGCAAGTTTTTCATGCAAGTTGCATGCAAGTTTTTCATGCAAGTTGCATGCAAGTTTTTCATGCAAGTTTTTCATGCAAGTTGCATGCAAGTTTTTCATGCAAGTTGCATGCAAGTTTTTCGTGCAAGTTGCATGCAAGTTTTTCATGCAAGTTGCATGCAAGTTTTTCATGCAAGTTGCATGCAAGTTTTTCATGCAAGTTGCATGCAAATTTTTCATGCAAGTTGTATGCAAGTTTTTCAAGCTAGTTACATGCAAGATTTTCATGCAAGTTGCATGCAAGTTTTTCATGTTCTAACTTGATTCTTTAACCATATATAGAATATGTTTCGTTCGTGTCGACTCCGGGTTTTCTGGAAATTTTTGGCCATATCCAAATTCAATTATTTTTTTGTTTAAATATAAGTATGTATGCATGTACGTGCATAGATTTGTATACAAAAACTTCATCTTGAAATCTACTTCGATTTTTCTCATTCTGATTCAATTTTTCTTCAAAAAGTTCATTTTGAAATCTACTTCGATCTTTCTCAATCTACTTCAATTTTTCTTCAAATGTACTTCGACTTCTTTTAAGCAATTATCTAAAAGCTGAGCTGTCCCAAAGGATGCTGGTTGTTCCAATTGTCTGTTTGTCCTCAAAACCTCATCGGGCGGTGGCCATAGGCAGACAACGAGGCTTTTCCACCATGACAGTTTCTTTTTTCTCCTGTTGGATTAGAAATTTCCATCTCTCCATGATGTCTTATTATTTGATTATATGATTGGGGACGTCTCATGTCAGGTTAGTTATAGATATATCAACAGATGAACACCTCACACATGTTACGTGTCATCGTCATGTCGTCTCGTCGTGTCACACGCAAAGTTTTGGTGAGGCAAGTCGCAAGTAAAAAAAAAAAGAAGGCATTTGGGAAATTTTTTGTCATGTTTTTTCTTTTTTTTTTTTAAGTACAATCTCTAGGGTGGATTTTTGTGCCAGCCAACGATAAAGGAATGATGAATGAGAAGAATTCTTAGCTAAAGGCTGTTTGTAAGATTTTAAAGTCACTGCTCGTTGATATATGTGGCCTAAAGTGAGATTAGGTATTTATTTTAGCTTTGAAGTAATTTAGCTAAAAGGTGTTTCGTATATTTTTCAAAAAATTTGTTTGTAAATTTTAAGTGTTTGGCGGAAATGTTATGCCTATTTAGGTATATATGTAGGTATCACTGACTTCAGAGTGTCAACTTTTTGACACCAACAGAAAGGAAACACCTTAGGTCGTATTTAAATAATTGCAGGCATGATGTTTTATCTGTGAGTATTTTTGTTTGTGTGTGGATACATGTATGTATGCATACAGGGTACTTACCTTACGCCAGAAATAATATAAGTGGGATTTTAAACTTTAATAACATTTAATTTGTTTACTGAATTTTTATTAAATTTGAAAAAAATATTAAACTTTAGAGTTTATCATCTGATTGACGAAAATATTAAAACAAAACACATTTTATATTCCATTGTGGTTTTCGTATACCATTTCAATCTTTTTCATAATAGGAGATGCCTACTTTAGAGGAGTTTTCAATTATTTCTCTTGCGAGGTAGTTATCCCTTAAAAAGCATTTTAATTTTCAAGTCGAATATGCTGGAATCAAAGACCCCCGGGAGCTTGTTCTTTTCTATTGTTTGTGATCAACTCAAATAAATCTTGACTGTTTTTTTCCGGATCCTCTAACGATATAATATTTTTAGACATTTGAATTTGCACCGGGACATTAACTACTTCAATCTTATGTTTTTTGACACAAATTCGATTCACACATCAAACGGCATCCTATAATGTGTTCTAAATAAATAAAATTCGACCACCACTGCATCAACTACTATTTATATAAATTTATTTTGAATTCTAAGGGGAATAAAATAGTCATAGTAAGTGTGTTTAGCTGTTTATTCAACCTCCTTTATACGTCTGAATAAACTCGTCCTCTCATAAAAGGTTCAAAATCACTCTGAAAATATACACTCATCTCAACAAAAACTAGTTCATTCAATAAACAAACAAAAAATAAGCTCTAAAACTAACGAATAAAACCGTAAACAGAAAATTCAAAGGATTCCTGTACCCTCTGTACTGGAATCATCCCACCTTTCCATCCCTATGGCTCCCTCCACTACTTCGGCCACATATTCCACACACACACCAAAAAAAAGGAATACAGAATAGCTAAACAAACGGACAAAGATCATTTTTTCGATTCAGGCCAAAAAGCTGACAAACAAGCACGCACACATTCCCTGTTACCAAACCGCATCATCACTTTATAGGTGGGTATAGGTATCATTGTGCAACTTGTGTTCACACAGCAATTCGGCTGAAATAAGACTACACATTTAGGTCTTTCTCAACACATTGCCATCCAGAACCCGAACTGAACCCATCACCCGTACCAGCCACCCAGTGCAAATGGTGTCCTTATCAACAGCTCTTGCCACTTGCCACTATACACATCCATTTTGCGACCACCTAATGCACGCAAATTTAATTATGCAAGGAACCACTAACTAGAGTGGTATTTGTTTTTCGATTTGCAGCTCTTTGTGTGGAATGTTGCATTTTCCACACAAGATAGAGAGAATTTGCCAACTCTACCTAGAGTGATGGGTATTTCGACTCAATAATTTAGCAAAAGGAGATCAGCGGAGTATATTTGTGTACAAGTAAACATCCTAGGTCAGTTGAATGAGGATATAATTATATTTGAATGCAACTAATGACTAATGGGTGTTCAAAATAACACTTTTATTTTTTAGCTCTCACATCGAAAAAATCAGTCGAGAAACGCTGAGAAATGGAACAAAACTCAAGTATTCTGTTTCAGTCTCCATCGTTTCTCGACCGATTTTATGCATGCGAGAAGTTACAGAACATGGGTCCTGCATTGTAATTGAAAAATTATAAATTAGGTACATGTAACTGTTTTTTTTTTTGTTTTTTGTAATGATTAAAACTAGAGCTCTCGATTTCAAGCGTGCATTTAATAACACGTGTATTCGTGTTACGTGTACACGGGCCTGTACTTTTTTTTTTCATATAAATTACATGATTTTTTTCTTATGTTTTCATGTTTTCTGTCGCAGATAGAAATAACACAAAAAATCCGGTGACTATGTTTTTCTAATTTTTCATTTACGAAAAATAAAATGGCGGTCTAAAAATTTAATTTTTTTTGTAATTAGACCGCCATATTAGTTCCCCCATTTTATTTTCGTACCTAAATGAAAAGTTTTTTTTTTTCTAAAATTAAGAGAATTTTTCGCGACGATTTTTTAAAATATATTTAGAGACTTTTTGGAGGGTGCACTCATTAAAATTTGTAAATCACCTATTTAACGGCCACCTTTCCTTGAGTTGTGTTTGCATCAGCTGTTATTTCACACGGGACTACAGCAACAAAGCTGAAAGTGCCCAATGAATACATTTTAAAAGCTTTTGAATGCTATATATCAGCTAATAATCTCTTTTAGGCCCTATCTACAAAATTACCGATTTCAAGTTAATGGTATAATTGAAGCTAGGTTACTTTGTTCGAATTTTGTGTATAATATCTAAACGCTTGTATCACTGAAAATTAGAATTTTTAAAAGTCCTAATTACAAATCGTATAGACCAAAACTTAAAAAAGCCCATAGGGTTATTTATCACACTTCACACTGGGTAGAAAAATTGTAATCATATATTTTTTTAATTCAAAAAAAGCTTTTACATTTTCCTACATCTTTTTGTAAGTAGCATAAAATCAAGTTCAGGAATTAAAGAATTTAAATTTATTTAAATGAATGGTAACGCTACTGGGCCTCACTCAATTGGCTACAATTTTTGATGCAGCAATAGGCCCGTAGCCAGGAGGGGGCGTGTTTCATAGCTTTAACCAAAACATGGTGTTTCATTCTGAATTTTGTGACCGAAAGACCATTAAAAGCTATTTTAAATTAAATATTTAACAAGGCCATTTATTTTTTTTTTTGTTTTTAATTTCCAATATTTTTTATTAACAAATTATTATCTTTTTACATGTTTATATTTTTGTCACAGCAGAAGTAGACGCCTTAATTTTTTTGAATCCACAGGGCCAGATTTACCAGCAAAAGATGGCCTGACATTTTCCTTTAGCTTAAAAAAAAAAATTGGTGGCGGTAACCAATTTAGTATTTTCCTTTATACATATCTCGAAAATGTAAAAATCTTATTGTTCGGTTTAATCTTCGAAAGTACTGAACTAATTTTCACGGAATATTTCAGGCAGGTCGCACGAGGCAGGTGAAATATGTACTTCAAGACGTGATCTAAAGTTTCAAAAATATCAAAGAACAATTTTTCCCTTCAATATTTGAAGTTTACGAAATCGCTGATGTTAAACGTATGTTGAATCTAAGGCGTTTTTCTTTTTTAGTTAAGAGCAGTTCAAAGCTGAGTCCGAACTATCAAACAAAAATGTTGTGCTTCATTTTGAATTCAGAGCGCTCATAGCCAACTTCATACAGTTTCCATGCAATTTGACAGATATGACAAATGAGTGCTCAGGTGTGTTTCCATCATTAAATCGGAGTGCTCTGAACATACTCTGCTCAGAGTTTACTTCTTTCGCTCAGAGTCTATTCAGTGCTTTGCTCTGAACAAACTTTTATCCGAGATTAAATTTTGATAATTCTACGTACAGATTCACCAAAATAGTGTCAAAAATTAATCTTCGGATAAAATTTAACACGATCTTAACTCAATTCACACACGGCTTTAAAAAGAAAAACGTCTAATATCTATCTATCGCGCCGCATCCAAATTCTATGGCACGAAAGCCACGAAAAATGATAATGACGACGTTAAAGCTAAATAAACAAGTTATCGAATCAATACATTTATTTGGCTGAAAAAAAAAACAAAAAAAGTTCAAAGAAAATGACACTTCAAAAAAAAATAAAAAACAAAAAAAATTGAATTTGTTTGCTCGTGCTATTTCTTATTTTTGTGGCAAACTGTATATTAAAAAAAATCATTTGCTAAAATTTTTCAACACAAAAAAACTTAAAGCTTTAGAATTCTTTTTGTTTCATCCCACTTTCCGCAGAGATACAGCTTTTCAAAAACATTAAAAAAAAGTGAATTTTCTTTGTTCCCTTAATTTTTTTTACACTTAAATTGTAAAACGCCGAAATGCAGACAAAAATTGGTGTTTCGGCAAAATTGGTAGAAGTCCGAAATGTTATGTTGTCATAAGTATTTTCCGAACTTTTAGCTTTTACCACCTAAAGTAAGTACTGTTGTAGATATTGTTCCCCTGCCTGTCGATTGGCAACTTATACTGCACCGGGAATCAACAGGGAGTTAAAATATTTCCAAAATATTTTTGTGTGCGTGTTGAAACTTTAAAACAGTAAACAATAAAAAACGTTTAAAAATCATGAACGGCTTTAAGATAAGGCAAATATCAAAAAAATAATTTATAAAAGTGACCCCAACTATTAGATCTGGAGTGTATTATGGGATAGCTACAAAATAAATTTTTGGAACAACAATTTCAGGAATCGTTTTTTGCGATTGGCGTTGATTGGTGAAAGTTTTCTGTTCCACATAATATAGCTGCCACTAATGCTATTGCTTCTGCTGATATTAGCAAGATTTAGTGCGTCACAAAATACGGTTTTGCAAATGCTTATGGAATTTTACGCATTGCATGTTCAAAGATACGTAACATGCAATAGCTGCTAAAGCTGAAGTATGTTGAAATAACGCAAAGGCTATTTCTACTTAGCTGTTGTTTGTAGATTTGACATTGCATTGAAAGTGTTCACTGGTGAAGAACTTAGCTTTACTCAAACTAACAATAACAAATCCGATTTGAATTCAAAGATATATGTATGTAAATTCTACAGTACGATGTACGAGTACATATCGTGTTGAAAAGCATTTAAACAAAGGTGAGGTATATTTTTGAAATAAAGTGAAAGTAATTCTTTTGATTGGGAATTTAAATTTCTAGTCTCATGGTAATCTCCGCTTGAATACTTGGCCTACCACTCATTTGAATATTATTACTCAACTTGAAAGGAAGTTAATAAGATGTCGCATAAATAAAGAAACCAAATAATACACCTGTTCAGGGTGAGGCAAAAGGTATGAAACGGTTTTGACCGTTTGGCCTGGCGCTCGGCCTGTGGTTGTGGTGTGAAAAGGGGAGGGGTCTCGTGAGAGAGTCGAGTTTTCAGTAGCAACCATGGTTTGGACAGGAGAGCATCGTGGGTTTGCTGTTAGGACTTTTTTTTGACATAGATTACATGTCTTTCTCGGACGGTTGGGTGTGATGTAGCGAAAAGAGGACCGTCACGAAAACATGTACCGCTCGCGCACTACTGCTAAGTGACTGTTTGCACTACAGACATCCTAAATATACCAATCGATAGATAAAGATTGCGCAAAGATTATAGATGAATTGTTTTATAGCTATCGCCTCATAGTTTCAGGTGATGAATCATCGCGTTTGGGGTAAATTGCAGCTAAATTAGGAGTACTCAAATTAATTTGAGCTCAATTTCTTCGGATATATAAGTGCCACTGACGTCATTGATATCTCATTCGAAAGGGTTTGAAAAAGGGCATCCTTACGCGTATTTCCCATATCGTAAATTCACGTTATAGCACATAAGACATGTAATCCATGTTCGGTAGGTGCCACAAGGGCAATCTACTAAGGGTATTTTGAAAATGGCCGTTCTGTTATCGCCACGCAGAGAGCCTTTCCGACAGCTATTGGGCTAATGAAAACCCAAGCGAAATTCACCACAGGCCACTTCATTCCCCTAAAGTTACTGTATGGTGTGCAGTATCCCAATTTGAAGTTATTGGTCCTTACTTTTTCGAAGATATTGGGCGAACTCTGCTCTGAGCAGAGTGTATTCAGAACTTTCTGATTTAATTATTATGAAAAACACAAGAGCACCAAATTGCCATATCTGTCCAATTACATGAAAATTGTTCTCTTATTTTATTCTGACCTCATGAAGCCTGCTCCGAAATGGCTCTGAACCAAAAAAGATACACAAATTCCAAGCTATAAGCACGCTGAATACATAAATTTTTTTTAACAACTCATGGTCTAAAAAAATAAATTTGGTGACACAACAGCTCATGCATGAAGAACTAGGGCCGAGTGACTTACAACTCTCAACTATTCCTGTGTGCGTGTCTGCAGGAATAGAGGGGACCTACAGTTTATTGCCGAATCCGAACGGCTAAGGTGAGCGGCACTTTTCTATGACAAGAGATGTTCTGTCAGCTCCACGTAAAGAGGCAGTAGCCGTTTTTTTTTTTATGGTGATTAGGTGGACGAGGCTGGGAATCGAACCGGTGATAAACAGTCCAATAAAAGGTATGCAGATAACCAGTTCTTGGGGATTTGATCAAAACCTTGAAATTATTTTTTTCACGGGAGCAATACCAATACTTGGATTATATAACACCCAGTTGAAATCAATAACTTTTATTTAAATTAGGAACGAGCTCCTTCTTTAACCTTAGAACATCTTCTCTAAATATTCGTTTGTAGACTAAATTTCTATTATTAAAATACCTCCTAACTATTATCATTACCAAATTACACAATGCATACATTTATACAATTCCCGACGTGTCTACGACTTCGACTTTGCTTCTTGCCTATAAGAATTTTTTTTATTAACACTTTCGCTTGGCTAATTGACTTCAAACATAATCTGAGTTAATATTAACTGAAAACGATTACTTCTACTCAAAGTCAAGTTGTTTTTTTTTTTTTTACCTAAAAAGCCTTTCCTCTTCTACACTTTGAAACATTTGCTTCTTCAAACTCTTATATCCATATCATGGAAATATACATATAAGCTTATCAGTATTTTGCCTTGGCATCGTCGTTTTCATATCCAACCACACTTAGCATACACTTAAGTTGTTAATAGTAACCATAAAATTGTTTAATGAAAACACAGTTATAAGTCTCACATATAACACCAGGTAGATGTACCTACACTGAACATCGTTACCGCGCGCCGACAACGACTGCAAACGCAAAGAAGACTTTTATTACACTTAAACCTGTGCAAGGATTGAGGTATACTGCTGTTGCATGCACCACATCACAAGATGCAAGATTTACACACGCTCCTTAAGAGTTTCCTTTTCAAAGGAGCCGACGACGCGACGTTGTGAGGAACGAAATTAATTATCATCACACGATGAAAATTGGAAAAAAGTTCAACAGGAGCAAGGATGCCTTTGCCATTAGAATAAAGCTAGGAAAGACACTGCATAAAATGCATCAGCGTAGTCGCTCTGCATGCAGTCTTAGTCCTGCTACGATGACGATGACGTCATGACTTATCCTTAAGTATCTACCCTTAATAAAATGGGGCGGGTCCGTTTGACTATAGTCAGTCATAAAATAATAACTCGCGCCCTACGCACATTCAACGTAGACGTAACCTAGCTCTTTTTCCGTATTTCCTTGCTTTAGCTAAACGGTGGGTTTCTGCATGACTATAGGTAATATAGTTTTACGTCGGACGGAAGGATTTGTTTGTTAATAGCGACGGTTAAACTTCATAACCTCGTAAGTCGTTTTTGCAAGTTTTTCAGAAATCGAAAAAAACCTTTTCAAACAATTAAAAACAAATGAAAGAAATAAAAAAATTGTTGATTTGAGTTATTAAATAAACAATTATATTTATATACAACAATAATATTATATTTAATAACATTTATGTCGAAATAATTGTGTCGTTATTAATTTATAGACACTTACGAGGTAATGCGTTAAAATTTTCAATACTTACGAGGTATTGCTATCAGTTCGAATCATCAGGCTTTTTCAAGGCTAAATTCAGCATTAACAGTGCTTGAGAAGTCATGAGACTAACGAAGTACTATGCTTAATTTTTTATTGGATTTATATTACGAGTTTTTGAATTTTGTCATTCCTGAAAAATGTTCAGAACAATATTGTTGATTTGAAAATACCAAAAAATGGCTCTGATTTTTCTTGCATTAATAATATTTTTTCCAATTTTTCAACTTACGAGGTTATGAAGTTTAACCGTCGATATATTTATTAAAAACAAAAATACTACTTAATAGCTTTATACTTTATTCTTAATAAATATTAAATAATTTTGAACAATAGTTTGAACAAAATTTCTTAAAATTTTTCTTTTTAATTTTGAGTTTGAAAATAAAACAGGGGGGAGGGGTAGTATCCCCCCCCCCTTCAATATGATTTTTCTTTTTCTTGTCTCAGCCTATCCTACAAGCTCAAGCTTTTGTCACACCTTATGCGAATCACAATTTATATATATAATGTTATATTAGTTAACAACAACAAAAAAATAACCAACTGATTTCTACCGTATTCCTCCTATGCACATATAAATTGTCTTCTGTTTCTTATATCCACTATAAATCTAAATAGTTTTCTTTATCAGAACTATCAGCAAATTCTTCGGAAGTAATTTTCATTTTGATTATCCGAAAACTAAGCATTTTTTTGTCTAAAAACCAAGCATCAAACAGAAAATAAAATTGACGCAAACAGCAAAGGGGGTGACTGGTAACCCTAGAAAACAATAATTATGACTTAACTAGCTAACCCCACAAACTTTGTTCTGCCATAAAAAATTATTTATAGTGAATATTTTGGTTGTTAAATAAAAAATGACGAATAAATGTGTTTGAATGTTTAACGATCGATAAAATTGATAAAATCTGATATAAAATAGAATGATCGTTTATCGGTAAAATAAAATTATGTAAACGATTTGAACGAAAGTGTGCTGACGTTTATGCTGCCGGCAATGACGGTGCACATTGTCATTCGATAAACAAACATGAAAACGTTCGTGATTCGTGTGTTCTATTGAAAAGAAAAATGTCCCAGCTGTATATCGGTGCGGAGCACTTCAGAAATATCGGTGACAGCAAGCATTTCATGGCGTATATCGTCGAGTCGTTTGGCCACCCAGGCGAATCGAAAGTGAAAAAATATTAAATTTGAAACTGAAAGTGTGCTGTTTGTTGTGTGCCGGAGTTCTGTTCTAAGAATTTTAACTTAACTGACATATGTACATAGTAGGAATTAATTTTTTGATCTCTTAAAAGTTTAATGTAAAGAGAAAAAAGTAATATTTTTTTGATCATAAAGTAGAGAAATGAAATAAAGAATATCAATATTATTTTCGAAAAGCAATTAAGAATGTACGATATTTTTTCTTAGTCAGTCTTTAGTCAACACAAATAAGCTCGATGATTTGCCCACGCAAGAACATGACACGTATAATTATCCATGTGAAAAACATGGTGTTCCCAAATCAAAGCCGGAATGGGATATCTTTTTGCCTCGCGACTTATTGATTGTCATTGCGAATGCCAATCTAATAGGAAATTGAATACGTTTGAATTCATTTGGCACGTCTGTGGGAATCATTAGAATGCGTGGCTGCAAAACATTTTTGTCTTCGAATTTGCCATTCAAAATGCTGGCTTCGATTATTTTTTTATCAATTTTTTATTAACCAATCGCGTGCCATTGCAACACCGTGCCCGTGGTGGGTTTAAATTCCAAAGTAAAATAACCGGAGATCCAAATCAAACTTTCAGTCGCAGAAGGTGCGGTGGCATATCTGGCAAATCCAATGGGTTCAAAAACTCTGTTGGATAATTTACAGCTTCGATGGAATCGCTAACTGTATCGATCGATTTGTATGATACCAAGTCGCCTGGTATTGACTGCTGGTATTTTGAAGTTTAAATCGTCAACATCAACATTTTTTGCTGCCAAAATGGCTCTATCATCCAGCCACGCATGATTTATATTATTGTGTGCGCACATCGGGGAATATGCGGTCAATGAGAACATTTTGCGAATCAACAATTGGGCAGAAATCGGTCGGCAATTTTATGCAGCCAGTATTTTCATGGACAGCAAATTTTCCATCGCCGATACCTAAATATGTATAACAATTGTTTCGAGAATGTGTAAGTAGATTGATCTCGTAGCATTTGGACACGCATATTTATTGTAAGCTTGAATTATTCAACTTTACGCCATTAGTGGCCTGGCGAATTTGGATGAAAGTTCGATGAGGCAGACCTAGCGCCATCTGTCATTCCACAATATAACTAATTTGGTTCTGTTTGAAAAACGAATTCTGATGTATTATTTGCATATTGTTCATACAAACATACTTAAATCACGATTAAAAAATGTGGGGAGGTGTTAGGAAAGTGGAAATTTAGGGTTGTAAGTATATTCTTATTTCAAATGAGCTGTTTCGAAGGAGTACGACCACAAACATCGTAACACAAGATTTTTATATATTAGATATAACTAAAATAAAAACTTTATTCGACACTTTAATAGCCCTTCCACACTATCCCATCGAGTATTAATACATGCCAAAAAAAAAGTGTGATAGAATTACTTACGACTGCCAAATTTGTGTGAACAAAACGATTTTCATATTTTGCTTCCACACTTGCATTCAGACAATAGATTTACCATACCTCAAACCCTCGAGTGGGATAGAATGTGTGATGGTTTTAAAACCGATCCTAAAAATGTTCATGTCAGGTAACACATGTCAAATTGTGTGACATGGGCTGTCAAGTCGTGTTGGATGAAATTTCATATTTTGTTACCACACTATTATACAGGATTTACTTCCCAGTTTTTTGACATGTGTTTATACACAGAAGGCAAATTTCCAAATGAAGTAATTTCAACCAAATTTGCACGAAATTCGGTAGAAAATTACGTAAAACTTTTATAAACACACCCAAATGGAATCTATTCAAAGTGGAACCCATTTAAAATGACAGAATTTAATGTTAAAAACAACAAAAACAAGCAATTGACAATCTGGACCGTGAAACATAATTAAGAAATTTTAAATGTGAACATTTTTTTTTGTAATTTACCAAATAAGGTACATAATTTCAGCTCTAATAAAAACGCATTATTAGACGGAAAAGGATCTGTTTAGGTTACCCTATAAGGGTAACCCTATAAAGGGTTGATTTTAGAGTTACATACCCGCTAAGAATCAATTAGTTAAGGAATTAACGGGAGAATTTTTTTTTTCAAAAAAAAAAAAAAAAAATTAAACTAAAATGGGACTTTCGTAACGAAGGAGTGAAAACTTATGTCATGTTGTAGTGAAAGGAAACCCTTTACTTATTTAGGGAGGGAATCGAATGTGACTCTGAGAGATCTACCATCTAATCTCTCCACAAAGTCAACTCTCACCCTCAAGACAAGCAAAGAATAATTTTGCGACTTTTTTTTTGAATAATCGGAACACCTATCTCATCTGTGGTCTCATAGGTCTCTAGAAAAACAGTAAGTAACAGCGTATTGTCTTTGAACCGAGATCTCTCTCCCCCCATCCGGCTAGCTAAGTGAGGGTAATGATAAAAGCAGACCTACCGGTAGGAAAGGAAATACACTAGTTTTCCCAACTTTTATTCAAGGTGTTTGATGGTTTTTTTTAGTCTGTTCACCGACCTCGAGAGAATAATGAAAAATGTTTGGCTGGGAGAATCTAAGATGCATGAGAGAAGCGGAGTTGGCATGCTTTAACATGTTAACCCTCAGTTCTACAGTCAAAGTTTAAACTTAAGATCAGCTGAACCTGAACTTAAGATTAAATTTAAACTCCTTGGGTTTCACAGCATAAACTGAACTTAAGTTCATTAAACGAACTATATTACAGAACTACCTTACCATTTTCTCTGAAGCGAATGCGCAGTCAGCGCAATTCTCTCATTTTTGTATTTATTTTGAAGTGGAATGTGGAAAGAGAAACACATGAGCGAAGAACATGAGAAACATTTTTCCTTTATAGGTGGGAGAGTTTATATTTAAGGTAAGACCGCACCCGGTGGAACTGCACTTCAGGGGCACTGCGCGAAGCGCGACACTACAAAGCACTCCTCGGCATTTTTTTAATATGCCGCAGTTGAACTGCAGCAGTGCGACAGTAATCGCAATTGGTTTTCTACAATACTACAAAAAATATGGCGTCCAAATCACCCCGAAAGCAAAGTTTCCTCTCACACTACCTTCGCCGCTTGCTATAACGCACTATAACTGGCTGAACAAGCTTGTGTACAAGCTCAGAATTTTCATTTTTTGTTTCCAAAAATTTTCCTTTAAATAAATAATTATTTTCGCGATACAAATAACAACAATATTTTTTTCCGACCCAAAAAGTTGTTTTTTTTCTTCATACAATTTGAAACAGCAAAAGTGCCGTACGTGAAAAGTTAAAAGTTGGTGAACTCTTCCGTCTGCGGCTGCAGCTCCGTATGCGTCTACGTTCCGATGTGCTCGCAACATTTACTGGCTGAACAGAATGGTGACGCAGACGGAACCGGAGACGGAGCTGGAATAGCTGTCAAAATATTAAATACACGCAAATTCAATGTTGCGAACACAACGGAACGTAGACGCATACGGAGCTGCAGACGCAGACGGAAGAGTTCACTAACTTTTAACTTTTCACGTACGGCACTTTTGACGTTTCAATTTGTATGAAGAAAAAAAACAACTTTTTGGGTCGGAAAAAAATATTGTGGTTATTTGTATCGCGAAAAAAATTATTTATTAAGAGGAAAATTATTGGAAACAAAAAATGTGAATTCTGAGCTTGTACACAATAATATTCTTTTGTTTTTCTTCAAAATACTTTCAAAGCTGTACAGCTCCATTGTGGACATGTAAAAAAAATGACGTACGACACTTTTTGACAGCTCTTCCAGTTCCGTCTGCGGCTTCAGTTCCGTCATTCTATTCTGTTCAGCCAGTTAGTTTGTGTGTATTCAATATTTTGACAGCTATTCCAGCTCCGGCTCCAGTTCCGTCTCCGTCACCATTCTGTTCAGCCAGTAACGCACTATATCGACAACGGAACTGAACTGCACCCTACGCGACAAAGTTGCTCTGATAAGCAACTTTGTAGTTTAGTGTCGCGCCATTTCGTTCCGTTATCGCTTAGTGCGATATAGCCAATACAATTTCATACAAATAATATTTAAATGCAGTTCCGTCGAGTGCGGTCTTACTCTTACCTTTAAACGGTAGAATTCAAGCGTTTACCTTGAACTGCAGATTGAACTAAATTTAGATTTAAACGTACACTGTGAAATTTAATTAAAAGTTGAACTCAAGTTTAAACCAAAAGCAGAGTTTAAACTTACACTGTGAAACTGGGGGTAAGTCTAATTTTAATAATCGTTACATACTCTATATTTTCAGAACTATACATGTACAATGTACATACCTACATTTATATTAAAATATCAATTTCAAACTGAATCTTTTTTAATTAGGTCAAAGACCTACCATGCTTAAATATTTGTCACTATATAGCAAACTTTTAAAGGACAAAAGTTTACAATATTTAGTAAATATCAGGTTATCCATGATTGACAGTTGACACAACTCACACAGCGCATTATCATCAACCTCATCGTTAAAACATTCCAAACCTCGCACAAATATTTCTTTGTTATACTCGTATAGGTGGTTTCTGCAATAAAATTACCACATTCTTTTTTTTGTTGTTGTTAATTTATTATATTAGTGGCCATCCTTATAATATCATTGAAGTAATTAATTTTCATAATTAAAATAAATACCTTACTCTCTGCCATTTAGCTTCTGTATTCGTACAACCCACCAAACCCACAACTATAGGTAGGGACACCACCAAAAGGACGCGAAAAAAAAATTTATAAAAAATTAAATTAAAAGTTTCATTAAATTGCAAACTCTCTCCATCCTGAAGTCAAATTTTTTAACAAGGCAATCAATTTTTTTCGTTATATATATATTTTTTTTTTTGTTTTGTTGCCAGCATATTTCATCAACGCACACATTTATTTTTGGTCGACTTTGTCGGTGAGACAGTATGTCACCCCTCTGTTGGCATATAAAACATCCTTTTGAGTGGTTGCATTAAAAATAAAAATCAAGAAAAACGTAATTAGCATTAAGTACACTCTCGTCTTTCTCTGTAAAGCAAACAAAAAAAAAAAAAAAAAAAACTATCCTCGCGGGCATGTCCTTCCGTTTTGAAAAATAACGATTTTTTTTTTTTGATTTTTTTTGCTACCCAAATTTGCAACCCCTCTTGTTCTTGTATATGACAACATGTCCTGTGCTGATAGAATAAAAGTAATCACCCAAACCGACCATAGAACCCCAATTACCTTGTCAAAGGCTGTTTTTGGTGACACCATCATCGTCAAGGCAGATGAAAGGTTGACAAGGAAAGAGGCAGAGAGAAGAATAAACCGCCATGCTTGACTAACGAAATAAAATGGACACGAGCACGAGCTGCGGCACGGCGCGGCACGGCGCCCTGCGTGTCAACCAAACCTGAACCCTTTTATCACATCACTCGAAAGGACTGAATTTTTCACGAATTTAACAATATAAAAAAGTGTCCTTCTGGCCCGGCACTCCCGGCAGGCAGCATCAGGATCTTTTGATTTTGATGAATCAAATTTTTCATCACCAGGAATTAATAGTTAATAGACAGACAAAACGGGTTTGATGACGACATGCTCTGCACACAGGACCTTCGATAAATGGTACCTAACTAGATTGGATGTGAAATCTGTGTGAGGCTGAGGATAACGGTCGGCACGGGCTCAACTCAGTTAGTACCTTCCTATGCTATGAACACACATTAAAATCAGCACAGTTGTTTCAATTTAAAAAAAAGTAGACAACAAAGGATATTTATTATTCTGCACTCTAAAAACGAGGAGTTTGATTGGTTAGCTTAAATATTGAGATAGAACATTTTTAACAGGTACATAGGTAGGTACTTCTACCTAGCTATTTACAATATTCATCCTAAATATGTTCGGGAGAAGTAATTGCTAAAGAAATTAGTCTCTGGATGATAACATTGATTGATTGTTAGGTTTTGGCCTTATGGTTTTTTTTTTTTCATTTTCTAGCTTTATGAGAAGAGAAATGAATTATGGCAACGCAACAACATTTCTATTAGTTCTATATAAGCTGTTGAAGGTCATACTCGAAGAACTTTTTTTTTTCAGTAATTTTTCGAGACTCTGGATTTATTAGTTTAGGAATACTTAGAGGTCAGTGGTTGACTAAGCTTGTTAGAAGCCTGGTGACCAGTGTTCGTACTTCACTTCGATGGAAGAAGATTAACTTCTGTTTTGAGGAAAAAATAGAATCTACTTCCCTACTCCACTTTTCCAAGATCTACTTTTTTTATTGAAAATATTCTTAACAAATAAATGGAAAGAAATATCACCATCTACTTATTCCGTTTTAGCTAAAAAAGCAAATGTCAGAAATTTTGTTCTGAACGAATTCTTTATCATTGAATTTTTGAACAACAACAACAACTCTAAGGTGCTACCACCAATTGCTTACGAATTAATTTTGGGTATTTTTATTTCGTTTTATTTTTGTTTGGCTGGAGATAGGCGGCTCGGCGCCCCTTGAAATAGCTCTATGATCAGTCTCCTTTTTATTAGTGCTGAGCTTTAATCCAATTTTATCGTGAAAAACTTTCTATATGCACAACATGAGATTCGAACCAACGTCTTCGAGGTCGTATGCACTACGCATTCGACCGCTTATGACCACTGACGTCACAGGTTGAGACGTGCTGTTTGTTTATCAAATGCATTTGGAGCGTCAGCGTTTTTATAAGCTCCTTTAAGTGTGCTATCTTGTTCCGCCTCCTTTTTTCTCCGTATCGATCTGATCGGAAAACTCGGCCTAATCTAATATTCTCTCTTACCCTTCTTCGGCTTGTTTGGTGTTTGAAGAGAAATCTTCAAAATTCATACATACTTTTGAAATTGGTCAAAAAAAACTCTTAATAAAATATTCTCTCTTACCTCCACGTGGTGAACATTGGGTGCCTAGTAGCTTTAACTGAAGACCGGGTTCCAATCCCTGTGGACGGTTTTAGGCGGCAGCAAACGAGAGAGGGGGCCTCCCACTAAGGCACTTCTCCTTTCATCCAGGCGGCAGCTGAAGAATTTCCCAGATGGAATCAACGGTGGCGTCTACAGTTCAAGTCAGGTTGAACTACTTAGGGCCAGTTGTACAAATATTTGATCCGTGGTTCAGGAATTTTAACTTACCAATTTCGGCGGATTAACTGTGGTTCAACGATGGTTCAGGCATGTAATTGGCTTTTAGTGCAGATTTGAACCTTGAACCACCGTTGAACCTCACTTAACCCGCTGAAATCGGCGAGTTAAAATTCCTGAACCACGGATCAAAATTTAAACCACGATTGTACAACTGGCACTTACTGATAAACTTATATGGGCTACTACGACGTATTCGTAGCTCAAACTCAAACCTATAAGGAGCGGTGTATCCGGCTCTACACCCTTGGAGTTATAATAAGGGTCTGGTCCTCCAGGTCGGGGGTTGTGCGTCGGGATAACTTCCATACAACGGAAAAACTAACCGGTTCCGAAACAACTAAAAGCCTCGGATATGGATGATTTTAATGTTGACGACCCCAGCAAACGAAACAAGGACAATGAATTTCAGATCTACACGTGACATGTCCGGACCCTAAACAGGCCACGTGCAGCCGAACAATTAGTGGAGAACCTGGATAGGTTAAGGACTGATGTAAACAGCCATCCAGGAAGTGCGATGGGATGGAGAAGGCATCCGAAGGATGAAATCGTGTGACATCTACTTCGGCGAGTGCTGCAAGGAGCAGGGTCAGCGGCTCTTTGGTTGTGGTTATGTGGTAAGGGGAAGACTTAGACAAGAAGTCTTAGGCTTCAGAAATGTAAGCGAACGCCTTATCACAATCCGCATCAGAGCAAAGTTCAAAAACATCACGTTGATCTGTGCCCATGCTCCAACAGAAGAAAAAGATGACTCAACCAAAGAAGAATTCTACGATCTCCTCGAGGATACGTATGATAGGTGCCCCAAGTACGACGTCAAGATTATCCTTGGCGACTTCAACGCCAAGATTGGAAAGGAGGGCATCTTTGGTTCGATAGTCGGAGGACACAGCCTGCACGACAACACTTCCGGTAACGGACTAAGGTCATCGACTTCGCGGCGGGGCGAAATGCCATCTATTCCCACTCTATTCCCACACCTCAATATACACAAAGGGACCTGGCGGTCTCCGGATCAACGAACCGTCAACCAGATTGATCATGTTGCGATAGACGCCAGACATGCTTCCAGTATCCTGGATGTCCGAACGTTCCGAGGTGCCAACATAGACTCGGATCACTACCTGGTGGTAGCGCAAGTACGTATGCGGATATCTATGGCGCCACAACGACGAGCGGATGCTGTAAAACGATTTAACGTCGCGAAGCTAAAATCGCAAGAGATAGCCAGGATTTTTGCAGACCACGTCTCTCTTAAACTCTCAACAAGCCCGCCACAAGCATCATCTGTAGAGGATCAGTGGAAGCACTGCCAAAATGCCATCAAAAGTGCCGCTACTGATGTGCTGGGTTTCACTAGGCCACCACAACGAAACCCCTGGTTTGATGAAGAATGCAGACTGGCGCATGAAGCAAAGAACGAGGCCTACCAAGCAATGCTGCAGACTAGAACCAGAGCTGCTGAGAGAGCAGCCCGGGAGCTCTACGGGCAAAAGCGAAGGGAGGAACGCTGACTTCTCAGGAGGAAAAAGAGTGAGCATGCGAAGCGGGCGGTCAAGTCTATTGCAATCAATGTAAAAGACTTCAAAGAATTCAATCAGTCTTTAAATTTTGCATTCCTTTAATTTTTAGTCTTTTAACTGACTAAAATGACTGCATTATGTATTGAAGACCTCAAAATTGATTGGGAATTATTTTTTGAAGCTGAAGTACTGAGGTGAAGTAAAAATACTTTAAAATAAGTCTTTTTTATTAAATTAACTGAAACGTCGTCGTAGCACAATACTTGAGTTTCAAAACACCCAAAAAAAAACCTAAGCCATGAAAAGGGAAATAAAGTTTTAAGTCTAAAGCAACATTTTAAACATTTTGTTTACTGATTTAAATTCTGTTTGACCTTTGGGAATGATAATTGCATTCAGACAACTTGCATTCCTTTATATAAATTTGAAAGCAATAACTGTAATTTCACTTAGTATCCATTACCTACCCATTCCCCGCAAAGTGCTCACAAATTAATGAACCGTATGAATTTCCTGGTTCCCTTGCTTATACACAAAGACATATTTTCTGTGACAAGTTAATCCCAGCATTAGCTGTTTGCTTGATTCTCAGTATGCCAGTGCTTTGAGGAAGGATGAGATCTTATTATCCTGTCATCACAATCAAATTGCCTAGAATATTATTCAAGACCGTCTAATCTAACAGATTTGGTAATTGCTTTCGTGCAGCAAGGAAGAAAAAAAAATTTACTTGCCGTCTTGTATGGTGGTGTCGTATAAGACGAGTCGTACCCTTGTCGTGGCTTGAAGGAAAACAAATTTTGTAAAAAAAAAAAAAATGAGATCCTTTGGCGTTATCCGTAAATTTTCTCTTTTTATATTTTTTTTTTGTTTCTCTAGCGATAAGAATTATAATTAATTTCAGATAATCCGGTTGGTCTATTCGAGGGCACGAAAAGGTGACTTGGTTTGGTTGGTTGGTTCGTTGGTTGGATATAGGGACAGAGTATAGAAAAGGACACAGAAAAAGCTGCGAGGAGAAAGAATCATTTTTGAAAAGTGACAGGCAACTGTTCATGTTCTGTTTGGTTCCCTCAGGATATTTGTGGAGTGGGTAGGTATATGGAAAGATTGGGGAGGTTGGTTTTCGGAGTTTGCAGGCGATGGTGTTTAATTTTTCCAGTATATATAGCTCTAGGAGGTAACATCAACTACGCGAATTCCCAGAAGTTTTCCGATGTATAAATCGAATGTGTTTGAGTTGCGGTATTCGTAACAGGGAAAAGTTTTTTTTTTTTTTTTACAATTTTAATGTAGTCTAAAAGTTGTATGAGCTATGTGGATTGCCTCAGAGCTAGTAAGATATAGGTAGGCTAGGCGACTACTCGACTTAAGTCTTAATGACTTTTAAAGAATAGTTTTACAATGCCAGAGGATAAAAAAAAGTCAAAGTTTTGTGTTTGGTATCCCGCAATATGGATTGAGGTTTTGTGTATTGGTGTTCAAAGAAGTTTAATATTTGGATACTTATTTCCCGGTGCAGATGCATGGACCTTTAGATTGTTTGGAGGGGAAGATTCTCCTACTCCAGCCTGTATAACTACCACCTTCAGTAAGTGAGCAATATTTTGGCCCGGGGAATCAGACAGATCATGAGTCCAAAATGATTTGACAAAGGCAACCAAATGAAATGAAGTGTTTTTAGTTTTGATTCTGAAAGTCTCTTTAGAGCCAAACCACAATCAATCGCACTGCAAGGTATGAGGCGGAATCTGATGCAGAAATATGCTTAAAGCATTCATTTGGCAGGATCATAAGCTCTATGTGGTGCCAACGCTTTCTTACTTCACTTTAGATGGCGCTTACATTCCAGGATGGACTACAACCTCAACAACAAGCCTCTACAGCCAACTCGGTCCCTAGCTAGCTGCCTTTAGTTACGCACTCCAAGTTAGTTGAGATCGTTATCCATTTTTGTTCGCCACCTAAGGTGGTGGGGGCTCTACTACGCAGACCATCAGGGGTAGATTCGAAGACTCGTTGGGCTGGAGCGTGGGTGTTCATACGCTCCATGTGTCCTAGCCATCTCAGCCGCTGTATTTCAGCTTTCTGACCAGGTCAAGGTCTCTGTAATGCCCGTAAAGCGATCGTTGTTAAATCTTCTTCGCCATCAATACAGACTAGGCCCAAAATCACCCGAAGAATCTAGCTTTCAAGGCTGCATGCGCCAGCCGGCATTCTTCATCGAACCGGGTGCTTAGTGTTGTGGTCGCCTATAGTAACTCAGCAATCAATGGCGGCATTTCTGATAGCTCTTTGGCAGTGTTTCTACTAATCGTCTGCAGTTTTATCAGCAAAAGTCCAGGCAATCTCTTCCGATTTTAACTTCTCGACATCAAATCTTTTCACAGCATCCGCTCGTTGTTTTGGCATCATAGATATCCGCATTCGGTGCCAACACTAGCTGTTTTTTTTTCTGAACTTTTTTATATTTATTTATGTTATAAGTTGCTTGGCAATTTTTGAGATAATTAAAACCTTATTTTCAATCAATTTCAAACTAAATTATTTACTTTTACAGAATTTCTGTTAGGTACTGAAAACAATCTCAATAGTTAGAAACCGCCTTACCTGGGGTTTGGTTTGATTATCTAGTTCTATAAAACCTCAGCTTTAAGTGCAAATAATTTTATCAAACGATATACAGTCAATGTATTAATCTTTAATGCGCAACGGATAAAGAGCTTCAGAAAACATTAACTTACCTATAAATGTACCTTCATTTGTTTCAAGTATTAAACAATATCACTTTACTCTTCCTCGAGATTAATTTAATTAAATAATTTCTGATGCAAAATTGCTTGCCAATCAATTACCCCTTCTGCCTTTAATAGCTTTTTACTGTTTCATTCAACCAAAAATATCATAAATAACAAATTTAACCGCAAATATAAAACAAAATGAAAAAAAAATATAAATTAAATTCACAGAATTTATACATATAAGAAATTACACGCACACACTCACAATCATTGCATAAAAAAAAAAAAATAATAATAATAAAGGACTCGAGGCATAATATTCCCATCACGTTAACGCGATCGTCATAAGAAGGTTCATCGGCCAGAGTCAGACAGGCCATACGTATGTATATAGGTTGTGGGTTGGTGCCCAGGAAACCCAAATCGACATTAAATCAATTTGACGGTTATCAACTCTTTAGTTGGGCGCCATTTTGTATCATGTTTTTTTTTTCTGTGTTCCTTTCTTTTTGACTTTATATTCATTTATTTTTAACTTTTTGACATTGCCTTCAATTTAATGACTGTCTATGATCCGCAGGGTTTAACTTCAATTATAAAGTTGTTTTTTGTTATTATTTATTCATACATTCTTATATATTTGTTTGTGTAATGTGTATGTTTTATTTGCGTATGTTTAAACGGCTGTTGTACGTTCATGAATGTTGATATGCGAATAATAAAGGTCAGATTTGCCGGAAACCTCATCCAAACCATACAACGCAACGTATGGAGGAATGTCGCCTTTATCGACATGACACTCAGTTAAATTTAATATATAGGGCTTTTATAGCCCAAGAAGTGATGTTACATTTTCCTTACAGTGATTTTGTTAACTTCAACTCTTATTAGGTATTATTGTTATTTAGAAACAGCTAAAGATATAAGTTTTGTTTAAATTTTAAAAATTTTTATAACAAAATATATTTTCTCAGAATCCAAGGAATTTTTCCCATTTCTGAAATAAAAAAATAAAAATTACTGTGACGGTCCAGGGACCTGATTCTGTAAAACAAAAACGATCGACGATATCATCTCTTAACGATAGCTGTAGAGGTAGGTAGGTATTGTCAAAACGATATCGTTCGAACATTTTCGGTTTACGGAACAAAGCCCTAGGTCGTTAGTATTTTTGAGAATTTATACATAAATTACTAGCAGACCCGTGATTGCGGTGCTTCACAAAATTTAAAAAGTATTTTTTTTTTAACTATAAACATTTATCGTATAGAAATGGTTTAAAGTTTCTTGTGACCTTAGCCCAATGCATTTCGCCAAGGCACGACAGCTGGGTTAATCAGTAAGATGCTGTCGTACCTTTCTAAGACGCAATATTTTGGTCGATGACTACCGACTCTCAATAAAATCTACAGCTTATATGCACTGCAAATTATATTATTCTAGGGGAACTTGGTTAAATTCTTGCACCTAGAAAAATAATTCCTGTGGTTTGGCAAGCTAATAATTACAAGAAGGAAAAAACAAATAAACGAATTGTATTTGTCGCAAAAAAAAAACTTTAAATTGAATTTCATTTCAAAAATCAAAAATAATTCTTTAATTATTGTTTTACTTTTTATTCGTATAGAAATGGTCTTAATTGGGCCTATGGTAATTTTTATCATTTATTTTATTAAACATTTTTTATGAGCAAACTAATGGAGAATAATTGGAAACATTTTTCCCTGTAGGTTTGAAAGTTACACCTATTTATAGAGCTTTATTATTATACCCTTTTTCGTTTTCAAAAAAAAACTCAATAACGCCTAATGATAAGCATGAATATAAATTGAAAGAGAGCAGCTACATGGGGGCCAATACTGATTGTTAAAAAAAAAATGTAAAGGCAATAAGTAGAGCAGATGTGTAGTGTTACTTTTGGTCCCTAAAAAAAATATATAAATAAAAATTTACATTTGTTCCTAATCTCAAATATCCGAAAGTTCTTCACCGATTGTAACGTAGACTGTTTTTCGCTCAGAAAAGGGTCTGAACACAGTTTGTTTTTACATTTTTTTTTTAAATTTCAACCAATAGCAACGCTACTTCTCAGACTATAATAGCTAACGAGTTATATTATTTTTAAATAATAGCGATTTCAATGTTGATTTGTGGCACGCAGAGGTAGACTGCCAGCTTACAAAACAGGAAGGATACACAATTAAACAAAGTACTACTGGTTGCACCAGGAAGCGGAAGTATCTGCAGGCTCATATAGGACTTTGTTATTTGTGTAAATGACTGAGTGTATATTAATTTTTGTTTATGTGTTTTTCTTTTATTATATTAAAAACAAAAACTGTATTGGAAATAAAAATTAAATTCCCCGTCTTTTTGGTTCTTCGTGCAAACCATGGAAATTAATTCATCAACACAACAAAAAAAAAAATGAAAACAATTATAAATTATGAGTCGAAATTTTATATCGCGACACGGGGTGTTAAATATCATCTCGTTATAAATTATTTTGAATGAATTGAAATGTACCTACATACTTGGAACGTGGGTATGTAAAGTCACTGATTTTGAATATATTTTTTTCGTTTTAATTTTCAGTCGATGAATTTCAGCTGACTCGGAGAAAACTGTCTTTTACCTGGAAAAGGCACTCGTTCGCAGGAAATAAAGATGGAAATAATTTTAAAAAAAATAAAAATAAGAACTTTCGATAAATTTTTCCCGATATCAGCAGATTTTCGAATAATGGAAGATTTATTATTTTTTTTAATGCTCATCGTTTCCTTTTAAATTTGTCTGATAACTTTTAAGGTTGAATTGGTAGATAAGCTTTAAAAAAAAGTGTACAATGACGGGTATTATATAGGTATACACTTGATTTAAGACCCGGCCGTATACATTCCTATCGTAATTAGGGTTCCCAACTGTCATCCATTTGGGAGGACAGTCCTCCTTTTCAACTATTTGTCCTTACTTTGAAATGTCCTCCTTTTCCAAAATCTAAAGGATATAATCAATAATTCATTTTGTTAGTACCTATGTATACCTTTAGTGTTATGCGTCATAATGTCATTATTTCTGCCATTTTATTAAAATTATTTTATTAAAATGTTGGTCATAATCCGGGTTTATAGCAAACTACCAAATGTAACTCATGAAAATTAGGCATACTAGTATTCACAATGTAGTTCTGAAATACTACTACCACTTTGCAAGATCCATTGGAAGGAATGCAATTGTTTTTGCTGTGCACGACTGACAAAATGTCAGTAATTAAAAAAAAAAATATTTAGTTTGAATAATACAATGAATAATATGATGAGATTTGTATTTATATTTCCTTATTATATAATTTTTTAATAATTTATGCCAAAAACCTGCTTTGAAAAATGGTAAGTTCTGCAAAGTTTACCGACCAGCATAAAAATTTTCATTAAAAAAAAATCTGTAGAGGAAAACTTGGCAAATACTCGTTAGGCCCCTGATTCAAAAATTGTTACGCTTCACGGTCTTCACGGTCCTTAATCCTTATTATGAGTCAAGATAAATGATCTATTATAAGCACCAAAGGAGAAATATCCTCGAATATTCTGATTTGATAATTTAATTCTTACGGTCTCTTATGATTTATGAACTCTGCGGTGACATGACAACTGAATGTAAGCACTAAGCAGTATAAATGCGTAGAAAACCCCATTTCATTGACTTCTTGTGCGCAGCTTCGATTGCTGCTTCTGTTGTTGTAGTGTTCATATGTTGTTATTGTAGAACCTCGTCACAATCGTCGTGGGCGCCTTAAAGTATGTGATGCGATTCTGGTGATGCGTTTCTTGTATTTCGGTATTCTTTTGGTAGTTGTCGAATAAAAATCAGACAAAGTTCTAAGAAAGTGGGTGGATGCCACGCCCCTAAATGAAAAATCTCAAATTTAATTTTTGTTTTCCTTACAAACATTGCAAGCTCTACCTCTATACAAAATTTCATCATTCTGCAACAATCAGAAAACAATTTGAGGAAGTGGGTGGATACCACGCCCCCTATATGGAAAATCCAAAATCTTCGATTTTTTTTCTCTGTATATAGCATAAGGTCTACCGTTGTGCGAAATTAAAAGATTCTATGGTGTCGAGAAGTGCTCCATGCAATTGATAACTATTTTCAGAAAAGTGGGTGGATGCCATGCCCCCTGAATGATAAATTTTAAATTTTAATTTTTTTCCTCTGTACACATTGTAAGGCCTTCCGCTCTAACAAATTTTATCATTCTACAACAATCAGAAGTGCTCCATATAATTGATAGCAATTCTGTGAAAGTGGGCGGATACCACGCCCACTATATGGAAAATCCCAAATTTTGAAATTTTTTCTTTGTATACACCACAAGGCCTACCGATGTGCGAAATTACAAGATTCTACGGTGTCTGGAAGTGCTCCATAATTTTGATGATCTATCAGTCAGTTACGGTTTTCGCGATTTTTGACGTCCTATATCTCAGGAACCACTAATGCTAGAAATTTAGTGAGGCGTCTGTGCTCGCTTAGCTTAGCAAATATGGTGAGTTTGAAGCTTCTGACATTATTGGTTCCGAAGTTAGAGGGGGATCGAAAAGCACTATTTTACAAAATTCTGCAAATAGCGCGAGCTTTTTAAAGTTTTTAAAACATTCTTTTTAATTGTAGAATTTCGTAAAACAGAATTTTGAAATGCAGAATTTTGACCCAGGCAGAATTTTAACCCCAACCCGTGTATTATTGCTGCTTAGATATTTTGATTACCCAAACTAAATAAAGATTTCAAAGCCTCTATAATCTGAGTAGTATGTTTGAAGTCTTAGAACCAGATAAATTGTTATCGTTTTCAAACGACATAATATAAAAATGAGCAGGAAGACTGGTTGAAAAGTATTAAAAAAAATACTTGTATAATGATTTCGGCGAGCAACTGTTTAAAAAAAACTGTTTAAAATCCAAAATTCTTCAATAAAATAATTTGTTTAATTATTGGTGGTTGAATTTAATAGCCTTGTTTCTACTTTTCTCGAAGTTATCACAGCATGCTTTCTTTTTTTGACGCTTTCGGTTACAACAGCAACCGCTGAAAGAAGTCTTTTCAACTTCTATGGGGCAGGAACGGTTATCGGATTTATCAATTCCATAGAAGCCGAAAAACTTAAAAAATTGAAATCTTATCTTATATGTTGACGCATGTGTTTTAGTTAATTAAAAAAACAATCAGGCAAGAGAAGGGCCCCGAAAAAATGTTTGATACAGGACCTCAATATTGCTAGCTACGCCACTGATAGATATATCGAGCCCTTTCCGCAAAATTATCGTAAGCGACAAAAAATAAAAATATCGTAAGATTCGTAAGCTACATTTTAGTTTTTGTTTACTCAACGAAACCAACTACGCCAAATTTCAACATTGAACATTTTTAACAATACTGTTATTGATAGATAACAAAACATCCGATTGCTTTTACTGCACAGGAAAAAATGAAATAATTAACTTTATGTGACAATATGAAAATGTCGCTTACGATAATTTGGTGGAAAGGGGTCGGTCGATATATTAATTGTGGTTAGGTAGGTTAGGGTTCTATTTAAAATGCACGGAAGAAGGACAACTAGCCCATACAAAATTTAATGTACATTTCCTCTCAGTACAGCTTGTAGGGTGGAAGAGAACAACCACCTTAAGTCGGTTCCTTAGACACTTAGACTCGATAATATAGGTAATCTATGAATTAAAGGGTGAATACGAAACAAGTAATGAAAAATTTAAAAAATTTGTATGGGCTTTTCAAGGACAAAAAAGCAGACTGTTTCAATGTGTGTGGTACCTCATTTAAAAAGCGCTGAGAGAATTATTAAAAAGCCCATAAAAAAAGCCAAAGTGCGGGTTCCAACATTGGAACCCGGCATTTTCAGTAGAAAATTTGTATGAGATGCGACTTCTTGGTAACTTTATATTCTTTTGCTATTACCCAACTGCATTCGTGTTCCAGACCCAGTTTATAGCATCGCTCTTGGGACACGGTGGTAGTTGCAGGAAACTCAGCTTTTAGACTATAAGGTAATGATGTAGGTACTTTGTTGCCTTCAATGGGCCGACAAAATTAAAGCTATACATAAATGTATTATGTAACTTAAACAGACAATAAAACTATGTATATAAATGCATGTCAGTTTGTAGAGTTTTTGAGTTATAATTTGATTTCAAAACAATAAAGTTGAACCATTCAAAGTAGCTCGTCTACTTGATACTTGAATGGAAAAAATATTTTTTTTAAAGAATTTGAATAAAAAGATATTCACTTTATTCAATTTAAATAAAAACGAACCTTTTCGGATGCCATCTATTGTCAGTTCTTCTTAAAATATGTATAAACTTAAAAGTCTTTTTAAGCATTTTACGTCTATTTAGTAACGAATGTGACCGCAGAGTCGCAAGAGTACTGCGATTTCTTGGAACATTTTTATCATAAACATTCCATTATTTAAATGTCAATGCGTTAAAGTATTATATGTACGCACATATAGAATGCAGGTTAATTGATTTTGTCATTATTTATGGTAGAAATAATGACAATTTGAATGCGGTATAACGTATAAGGCATGAAAACTTGTCATAAAAATAACATTTCATAAATTGAAAAATACGGTATTTATTTAATTATTTGGGAATTTTTTTTGTTTCTAATGCAAACTAACGTACGGTATTATTAGGCTGCGAAACGTGTGGTAAATAAAAAGATCTGCGTGTGTTCGGTGCTTTTGTATTTCATCAGCCATTTTTTTGTTTGTTTTTTTATTTTTCAACTAAATCACCTGTATCTACATTATTACTATATTAATATTTGATTTCGAAAATAAAATGCAAACATGAGTTCCTATAGTTTTGCAGGGTATAAAAGAGGATGGAAATTCGATAATTTTCGACACAAACAATTTAGTCGCAAAAAGAATAAGATGGCAGCAAGATATAATTTAACGTTGGTGCTAGTTGTGCTAATGGCAGTAATCGTTGCATCGCAAGGGCCAAGTAATCGAAGAGGCCAAGGGCCAGGAGGACCACCAAGAGGATCAGGAGGACCACCAAGAGGGCCAGGAGGACAACCAGGAGGGCCAGGAGGACCACCTGGAGGGCTAGGAGGACCAGGAGAAAGAAGAGGACCAGGAGAAAGAGGAGGACCAGGAGGACCAGGAGGACCAGGAGGACCAGGAGGACCAGGAGGACCAGGAGGACCAGGAGGACCAGGAGGACCAGGAGGACCAGGAGGACCAGGAGGACCAGGAGGACCAGGAGGACCGGGAAGACCAGAAAGACAAGAAAACCCGAGAGGACAAGGAGAGCCAGGTGAAAGAAGAACAACACCTGCAACAACAACAACAACAACAACTGAAGGTACAACAACTGAAGGTACTACAACAACAACAACAACTGAAGGTACTACAACAACAACAACAACTGAAGGTACTACAACAACAACAACAACTGAAGGTACTACAACAACAACAACAACTGAAGGTACTACAACAACACCAACAACTGAAGGTACTACAACAACAACAACAACTGAAGGTACTACAACAACAACAACAACTGAAGGTACTACAACAACGGCATCATCATAGATATATGCCTGTCTATTGATAACGATTAAATGATACTTCAGTTAACTGTTTAAAAAAAAAAAATACAAAAAAATAAAGCCACAGAAAGTTAAAGAATATAAAGTCGGCTTCAAATAAATAGTTACGATTTTTAAAATAATTTATTTTACTTTTTTTTTCTGCAAACAAAAATTTTGAAACCGATTTGCGCTGTAAATAATATTACGTACATACGTATTACGTATGTTTAGGTATATCTATGTAATTATGTATTAATTTTAGCAGACAAAATTTTTTTCTCAAAAAAAAAAACTCGAAACTCTATTTCCGTTAGGCGAAAAACAAGAAACTCAGTTTTTGGCGTACAATTCATATTGTGTTCATTACAGGTACGAAGTCTAATGAATGTTATTAGAGCCGTTTTCAAGAATGAGCTTTCCGTTATAGGTAGTTACGCTAAAATTATAATTTGAATTTCAGTATACCTACTCGCTCTAATTACAAAAGATATATTTACTTATGCACAGGCTAATGGGCGCCGCCGTATGACGAAACCCAATTTTTCCGACTTTTCCATCATCGTAGTGTCAATTTTGATATTTACTACGCAACAAGCATCATGCTGCACAAATAAAATGGGGCGTATACGAGTACTACAAAGGCGACTTGCCAAAGGTATTCTAACTTAAAAGAACAAGACATATTTTTGGGCGCTTAATTCAAATTCGTCATTCGTCTTTCACCGGGAGCTGTGGTTTTGTAAAAAAGTGAATCGAATAAATGGTTTTCATATTCGCTTTCACACATTGCTTTCACTCCTTATGGTTCTGTGAACAAAACTACCTTCCCATTTCCCCTAATTCTATAAGTTTTCTTATTTTCACCCTTTAATTTTGAAGAATCAAGTTAGACCCGTGAAAAGGCTGGGTCGAGATAAGAAAAAAATAATATGGGAGGGGGGTATATTTCCCCACGTTTAGCCAGGAGGGGCAATTTTCTAAAAAATTGATTTAAAGCTAAAAAAAAAAAATATTAAAAAACAACGGTTACAGTTACAATGCCATGATATACCTTTTTGTAAGGGCAGAAATTCTTCTTTTATTTTATTTTTAAATAAAACTATTTTAAGGAGTAGCCCGTGGCGTAATGGATAGTGCGTTGGACTGTCATGCCAGAATTCTGAGTTCAAAACCAGCCGCTTCCACCTTAAGTTTTTTTCGGAGTGAAGTGACAAATCCTCCAAGAAAAAGAAAATTTACAAATACCGGAACGATAATGAAATGGAAAAAAAGCAGCAACCCAGTCATTGCGATTGAATAGAATTCATAGATGCAAGAATACAAAAGGTTGATAAATTTATGATTTGTACATACATTAATTTCTCAGCTTGTAAGTATAGTTAAAAATGGTTAAGGGCTTTAAAATGTGCATAAAACTATTAGCTTTATATAAAACATCTAATTTTTCTAAAATATCAAGTAGGTACTTTACTTATGTTTAAAAGGCATAATTGAATATGTTGGTCAACCTCGACAAAAAAGTGTCGGAAAACTTTTTAAAAGTTAATAATCTAACTCAAAAACAAACATATATAACAAACAAAAAATATCCTATCACATTATTAAAAGAATAAGGAAAATTGTAAATGTTGTTTCAAGTAAAGCGGTTGAATAATTTCTGAGATTACCGCGGACAAACTAAATATCTGCTTCGTTTTTATACGTATTTATAATTTTTAATAATAGTAATTGTAACGATAGGCTACCTTTTGGTGTTTTTTTTTTTTCGAAAAATGGTTTTCAATGATGTACATAGCTACTTCTCATAGAACTACATATCTCTTTTTTTATTTTCTCTTTTTTCACAGTGTTCGTTTTTTTTTTTTTTTTTAAATGCTTTGAAATGCTTAAATAGTATTAAATAGTATTCTATGGCAAATTTTTAAAGAATATATTTTTTGGATTTTTAAATAAAATTTCAGTGTGTTGTTTTTTTTAGATAAATATTTCAAAAAGCTTTGGAATGGTTGATTTGCATAAAATTTGGCAAAAAGCGGGTTTTTAACACTATCGGAAATCTTTTCTAAGAAAAGTTATTCTAATTATCAATTTTTCATTACGAAAAATGGCAATGTTTTTTTTTTTTATCAATAAGAAGCTCCATACTTTCACAATGAAATTTTACCTTTAATGGAAAATAAAAAACGACCTCGAAATCATGAAAAATCATTCAAAAAATTGATTTCATTTTTGATTATGCTGTTGCTTTTTCTGTTAATTTTTGAGTTCATTCTTCATTTTTTGTTTGAGGCTATTCTTTATTGAGGTCAGATTTTATGTTTTTTATTTTTTTAATTAATTTTGCTTAGTATTTTCATATATGTATGCTTAAAAGAGGGACAATTTAAATATGTATACCAAATATTTGATTTCTTTTACGAAATTTTTCAAAACTATGTTTGACAGTACCTCCTTTATGGAATGTTATGGATTCGCTAAAAAAAATTAACTGAAGATTTTAGTTAAACTTTCTTAACAAAAATAATGTATACAATATATGTATACAGGGTACTTCAGATGAGGTGTAACAAAAAGCTACAGCGTGTAGGTTTGGTTGAGACATGAAAAAAATCGTATGTGGGGAGGGGGGGTTTTACCCGTTTAAGTGGGAGGGACAGTTTTCTAAAAAATCTACTTGAAATAGAAAAAAAAATTATTAAAAAACAACGGCAACACTAACAATTACCTATACTTTTTTAAGTGTTTTTGTATTTTATTTTATTTTTAGTTTTATTTTAATTCAAATAATTTGAGAGAAAAGTTTTTGAATAATTGATTTTCAAGCTCAAAATTTTGACAAATTAATAAAAAAAAATTGTTCAAAATTTAATAGACTAAGAAACTGCCAAAAATTGATGAAAAAAATGTATATTATTCAAAAATTCACCTAGCAAAAAAGTGAGGTTAAATCGAAAAGTTGGCAAATACGGGTCGATTTATTTCTTGTCTACTTTTTAAAAATATAAAAACTATTTCCAGAAACTATAACCCTGATTTATTGTAATTTTTTTCTCCAACGCTTATTTTTCACATTTTTGTCTTCACACGTTTATATCTCGAGTTATAGATTTTTCACATTTTTTTTATATATCAATGACTTTTTATATTAAGAGAATCTATTGATTGCAAGAATAACTAACTCTCTATCATTTTTCGTTTAGAAAATAGATTCTAGACTTTTATCTTTGTTTACCCTCGGTTTTTATATTCAAACACCGGATGCCTTAACTTTTTTGTAGTTTTTGAGAAAATTTAAAATAATAATATCTAATGTTTTGACAGATAGACGGAATTGCGTACCCAATTTTTTCGAGTTCTCTATCTTCGGAATGGCATGTTTGTTCGAAATCACGAGTTAGATTTTTTTTTAGTAATCCAAAGCTTGCCATATATTACCTACCTACCTATGTACATGAATATATACAGGGTGACCCTTAATTCGCGCTTTAAATTTTAGGGGATGATTTCTGGGATTATTCTAGGAAAACAATTGTATGTACAAAAAACTCTATACCCCCCTCTGAGGTGGGGAGGCAAAATTGTTTAAAAATTAAAAGATACTCATGCGACGCAAGGAAATTGCCATTGTTGGACGTACTTTCTTTAATTTAAAAAAAAAATCCGTTTTTAATCAACTTTTCAGAAATTGCCTCTCCCCGCCTCAGGGGGGGAGATAAAGTTTTTTGTCCATACAATTTTTTTTTTTAGAATGATCCCAGGAATCATTTCCTAAAATATTAAATAAGTACGAATTAGGGTACACCCTGTATATTGCAAGTAAAAATTGGTCGCCAAAAATCTATTACGAGCTACCGGACTTATACATCGGAATCAAAAATTAATTACCTACATTCAAATTTTCCTGAATTTTCTTTTTTTTTTTCAAATAAAAAAGGAAAAATGATTACTTAACTTAATAACGTGTTTTTGTGAAAAAAAAATAATACATACCAACTTAAAAAAAAAAAAAAATAAAAATTGCAGAACAACCGCTACCCGCATAAAAAAATTTATAGGGTGGGTAAAAAGTCCCCTGCTCTTGTGTAAATGAAAAAAAAAAAATCAAAAATCGCTTGCAGTTTGGCCAAGTTAGAGCTACTTAAGTAAACGAGACCAAAAATCATAAAAATCGTTATATCTAATTTCAAAAGGAAGCGAAAACAAGAAAATTATCTTTTTAGCTTTTCGACTTAAAATGACCTCAGGAATAAACCATGGCTTACGTCTGCATCGCCGACCGCGGAACACCTTATAAAGTAGGTAGGTAATCAGTAAAACTTTCGAAATACAAAAAAAGACCACTTTCGCATTAAAAAAACATTATTTTAATATGTGTTTTAATAATTATTTAGGGCCACTTGCACAGAAGTTTTTTTGACATAAGTAAACCTGATTAAAAAATAATTAAAGCTATCTGACTAATTTAAATCAAATCATGTTGTAGCGAAATATTTTTTTCTTTATTTACGTTTAATAAGCTTAATTTTGAAAAGTTCAGCCATCAATTGACCCAGGCTATATCTGATGGTATTTATGATGATTCCGTTGTTGTAGGAGCTACCGTTGTTGTTGTTGTAGCTTCAGTTGTTGTTGTCGTTGTTGCAGCTTCAGTTGTTGTTGATGTTGTTGTTGTTGATATAGGAGCTTCAGTTGTTGTTGATGTTGATGTCGATGCTAGTGTTGCAGAAGCCTCATCTATTGATGCTGAAGGAGCTTTAGGTGTTTCACTTTCAGCTGGCTCATCTTCTCTTGCTGGCTTTTGTCCTCCTGGCTGTTGTCCCCCTGGTCCCCATGGCTGTCCTCCTGGTCCCCATGGCTGTCCTCCTGGTCCCCATGGCTGTCCTCCTGGCTGTTGTCCCCATGGCTGTCCTCCTGGTCCCCATGGCTGTCCTCCTGGCCTTACTTGCAATGGTCCTCCTGGGCTATTTCGTCCTCCTCTCGGCCCATCAGGTCGTCCTTCCCCTTGCCCTTCTCGCTCAACTGCCCATCGTTCTCTTGGCGGCCCTCTTTCTTCTCCGTGTCGTCGTGGTCCTTGCGAAGCAACAATTACTGCCATTAGTACTACTAGCACCAACGTTAAATTATATCTTGCTGACATCTTATTCTTTTTGTGAATAAATTTGATTGTGTCGAAAATGATAAAATTTCTATCCTTTTATACCCTGCAAAGCTATGAAATCATGTTTGCATTTTATTTCCTAAATCAAATATTAAAATACCTACCTAAAAATATTATAGATACAGATAAATTCCAGATTATGGTTTATGTATATTAAAAATACTGCCTGACAAAATACCCGACGCTGCATTTCTTTATTTGCCCCACGTTTTGCAGCCCAAAAATAAGCTTATTTCGCATTAGAAACAAAGAATAATAGAACAAAAAAAAAGTAAATAAAAGCCATTTGGATAAGGTTTTATTTGTAATATAAATATGCATCGAAAAGCGCACATTTATTGATTAAATGTTTGCGTTATTCCTATATCTGATACACAGTCAACATACACAAGAGGTCAAATAAAGGACATCAAGAGAAATTGAGTTGAATCAAAAGCGTTTTGACTTTTATCTGGTTTTTGATCCGCGCGCCGTTTTCTGAATGTACATCATGACACATGATATGATATTGCGATGAATAAAAATGGTTTATGAAAATTTTACTTGTAAGTATTTCGCGACATCAGATTGGGTACTTAACTTCTGAAGCAGTTCTTCGATTCAACGTATTTTAATGTAGGTACTTAGTGTGATTCTATTTCGGATGATAGAATTTTGGAATTATGTTTTTTAAGAATTTGCGAATGTTCAAAGAGTCAAGGATACTTTTTTGTTTCTTCTTTCTTATACAGGGTGTTTCGCATAAGGATGACCAAAATCTATAGAGCGTGTACTTAGATTTCGATTTCATTAAGAGTCGGTAGTCATGGACCAAAATATTGCGTCTTAGAAAGGTACAACAGCATCTAACTGATTAGCCCAACTGTCATGCTCAGGCGAAACGCATTCGACTAACTGGCTGAACAGAATAGAATGACGGAACTGGAGCCACAGACGGAACAGGAAGAGCTGTCAAAAAGTGTCGTACGTTATTTTTTTTACATGTCCACAATGAAGCTGTACAGCTTTGAAAGTATTTTGAAGAAAAACAAAAGAATATTCTTGCGTGTACAAGCTCAGAATTCACATTTTTTGTTTCCAATAATTTTCCTTTTAATAAATAATTTTTTTCGCGATACAACCACAATATTTTTTTCCGACCCAAAAAGTTGTTTTTTTCCTCATACAATTTGAAACGTCAAAAGTGCCGTACGTGAAAAGTTAAAAGTTGGTGAACTCTTCCGTCTGCTGCTGCAGCTCCGTATGCGTCTATGTTCCGTTGTGTTCGCAACATTGAATTTGCGTTTATTCAATATTTTGACAGCTATTCCAGCTCTTAAATCTTAAAATAGAATTTCCTTCAATACAGTCCACTAAAACAAAAATAATTATTTTATTTGTGTTTTGCTTCTTCTTATATTGTTAAAATGTATCTATGAACGCCTCTCGCTACTTTGACAAAACTTGCATTGTGACTGCCGTGCCGAACATCTCTCATGGAGATGCTACAGCCAGTTCAATTTTCACCTATATGTTGGGTGCCATTCCATAGAGACATTCCCGAAAGTTGCAAAGCTGATGAACTTGCCAAAAAGGGAAAAACACTAACTATTTTGCCATATAGAGCAAATATATGTATGTTTACCTATCGCTGCATGCAAACTTTAGCTGAAGATGCTATTGTGAGAACAAACCTTAGATATGGAACAACATCACCACTTTTCTGGCGACAAAACAAATCTGACCACAGCTGGATCTGAAGCACTCTCCAACGATTTCTGCAGATGCTGTTTGGACGAGACAGAGGAAGAATCGATTCTTTGTACTTGATGTCCTGCTTAATCGTAGGCTCCATCTAGGAGAGTTCTACTATCATAGTGACCTTTAACCCTTCGAAAGGAGCTTTAAGTGGTTCAACGAGTAGGAAGAAAATCTACTTCATTCATTTGGTATCACAATGGACCAACTTATAGTCAAAGTATTACAAGCACTCACGCTCACAGCCACGTTAACCTAACCGATCTCGCTATTCGGAGGAAATCTGGTACATGGAATAGTAATCCTAGGTGAACTGTTATTTTCTTATAATGATATCTGATATCTGGGGTCATCTGGCGGATTATGTTTGGCAATGATCATTTTGCAATTTCTTGTTTTACAATTTAGTCATTTCGCATTTAATTGTTTGGCATGTTTTTATATCGCTATGTTATTTTTTCGCAAAATTATCTTTTTGCAAATTTCACATAGCAAATTTTTATCTCGCATTTCATTATTTCGCAAAAAATTAATTCGCTAATTTTTATATCGCATTCCAGTACTTCGCATTTCATTATTTGGCATTATATTACTTCGCTAATTATTGTATCGCATTTCATTATTTCGCAATGAATTTCCCGTGAAATTCATTAACATGTACCTAAAATATCTAAAGACAAAACAATTTAAAAGCAAAATAATAAAATGCGTAATTTTTAACATTTGGCACAAAAATTCATGTTTTGAATTCTTTTCGCTAAACTAAATTAGTTGAAAAAAGAACTAATTCTATAATATTTTCTTTGGCATGCAATTAAATTGTTCATTTTATCCATGTCTGAAGCACCAAGCGTAGTTTTTTTTGTCTTGTTCAAGTACGAAAAACCGTCACCACAAAGTTTATTTTTGTTTTATATTAAACAAAACACATACTTTCTCCGAAAAAATGAAAAAAACAGACACCTCAAACATTAAAAAACCTACGTTTAAATATAAAAAAAAAGTCTGTACAATTTTCTGTAAATATCGGTATAAGATAACCAAACGGCCAGATACGAAAATGGCCAAATAACTCAACGGCGAGATAAAGAACGGTCAAATAACGAATAGCCAGACACAGAACGGCCAGATACAGAACGGCCAGATAACTAAATGGCGGGATAACTAAACGGCGAGATAACAATACGGATATTAACAATCAGCGCAATGATAACTAGCGCGGGATAACTAAACGGCGAGATAACAATACGTATTATAACAATTAGCGCAATGAAATCTTGCAAAACAACAAATTTTGCCACCTAATAAATACGCGACATAAAAAACTGTGAAAGAACTTTTGCGAAATGATTGTTTTGCGGGTTGATCTAAAGACAAAACAAAAATTCGCGAAACAACTACCTATTGCAAGTCGATCAAAATTTATTTTGATAATTGCGAAGTAAGATTTGCGAAACAATTTTCGACCAAACGGCCAGCACACTTATTATTCGTTTATCCAGCCAGTTTTTATCAAATACACTGGGTGTGAATAATAATTTCTTAAGAAAACTAGATTGAACATTCTACTCTTCGATTGCCCATAGTTTGGTGAAATAACAGGACCATTTCTAGCCGTACGTAAGCTTTCTTAAGTTTAGTTTAAAAAGCCACCCTAATGGTTAAATTATTTGATGTAAAAAAATGTAAAAAATAAAATAAATTTGATGGCACAACAGCTCATAAAGAACTAGGGCCTAGTGACTTACAACTCTCAACCATTCCTGTGTGCGTGTCTGCAGGAATGGAGGGGACCTACAGTTTATTACCGAATCCGAACGGCTAAGGTGAGCAGCACTTTTCTATGACAAGAGATACTCTTGGAGGATTTGTCAATTCTTCGCAACAAGGGGTGGCCCTGGCGCAGTGGAAGTAGTGCTTGACTGCTAACCTGGATGTGTGGGTTCGAGCCCCAGTCTAGGCAGCATTCTTTTCTATATTCCCTCAACTGAACGCCACCCCTGGGATTTAATGAGATAATCAAAACCTTATTTCTCAATCCACTGTGCCAACAAAAATCTATCCTATCATTCTATTCCTTTTAACATTGCCTAATTTATAAGACCCTAGGTCTTACTGGCATATATGTATATGTTTGTGTTGTTTTTTTTTTTTTTTTTTTTTAAGGGGTAGTAGCCCGGAAAAAAACTTAAGGTGGAAACGGCTGGTATTGAACCCAGACCTCTAGCGTGACAGTCCATCGCACTAACCATCACGCTACGGCTACTACACACAAGAAATGTAAAGGTACTAAAATAGCTGAAAATGTAATCAAGGATCAAAAGAATTTTTGTTTAAATTTTTCTAAGCAAAGTATTTTTGGATTAAATGTTTTTCTTCAAAATAATAAAATATTATTTTCTCCTTTTTTTCTTTAAACGTTCAATGCCTTTTCACTCAATGCTTTCAACAACAACGATGTCTTCCTAACTGTGTACGTCATGCCGAAAAATATTTGTAATAGATAATTTTTTAATAAACCTTAAATTTATGTTCCTCACGACTTTTCTCGCATTGAAGTGTCGAAAATGTTTCTTTCTTAAGTGCGGAAGATTTTCCACTCTCACTCTTTTCTTTGCCTTACACTTCACTAAACTCAAATCCCTTGCTTGTTTGAAAAAAAAAAAACGAAAACCCTCAAATCATTTAGGAAGATTCTGTAGCGGTTCATATAGTCGGTTGAATATTCTTCCTTAGACCGCTACCACTTTCGCTCATCTAAAGCTTCAACGCCAACCAGCAATGGTGGTTGACTGGCCTATTTGATGCTCTTTTTCGGTTCCGAGCACAGTCCAATTAGTCTGATTTTTTTTTTCTCTTTTCTTTCATTCTTGTGGAACTGTCGCAACTTTTAACTAAAACCCAAACGGCGAACGATGAGATGACGGGGCAGGAAAGAAAACGAAAAAAAAAAAAGCGAAATATACATAAAGTCTGAGAGAAGAGAACCATAGAAAAGATTCAAAAAGGCCAAAAGGATTACAAGCCGCGCCACCGCTACATCCGCCCACTTAGAAACATTGCTCCTCGATGGACAGAAGAAGATTTTTTGGTTAAAGCTGCAACACACAAAACACTATGAAACCAACACCACTCAAACCCCCAAAACCGTATCGGAGCGAAAGAGAGCTGTGTGGAAAAGCAAGACATTAGTTATGCTTCTTTGATTGCCTTAAAGAACCCAACTCGCAGACACCGTGGCTTGGAGGAATTTCCACTTTTTTCTGGCCTTTCTCGTTGAAGTGGGAAACGTTGGCCCAAAACGCGGTCTGAAGTTAAGTTGATGAGGGTGAGGAGCAGGGAGCTAGGAGAATGGTAAAATGAAGCACCGTACATTTTAGCCAACTTTTCATCGACGACGACGATGACGTTGGATGGCGGCGACAATGGCAAAAGGTCCTCGCTTTCTATCCTCTCCATAGAGGTGTCCTGTTGCCACAAAAAGTGGCAAAAAGAACCAACCATGCAAACTACATAACAAAAAAAAAAATATTTAAAATGTTTGCAAACTTCTGACATATTGCAGGATTTGAAAATTACTCATTCTTTGAAGCTATAGTATTGGGAGCTTGGACTTTCTGGGTGGTTTTCGTGGGCGTTTTATTTATGCTCTAAGGTTAAGTAGAGCACAATAAACTATATAGAAGTCGCAGGACAAATGGTTGTAAACCACGCCGCCATGCCGCGTCAAAACAATTAGTAAAATGCTTTAGCTCGTGCCAGACAAACAAATTGATTTCATATAAAAATCCTCATGAAACTATGCTCTATACTATCAGGGAACTTTAGGGGATAGTTGCATCAATTTTAAACTCTTTTTCTCAGGAAACGAGGCTAAGGACTTTTAAAACACTTGGCTGTCCTAGTTGTGGGAGGAAGATTTAGATTTTTGGCAGCGAATTTGTATTTTTTTTTTATTTTTCACAGAGTGTGAAAATGTTTTCAATTTCTATGTCTGACCTAAGTTACTGTGTAAAGAAGACCAAATATTGCAAGAAGTCAAAACAAATAAGATTTTTTTTGTTTTTGTTTTGCTTTGGCAACATCTGAAGAAATTGAAACAAAAGACAAGGTTTTTGTTGACTTTAGTCAAAATTTTGCTCTTTAAAGTTCAAACCCCAAATTAGATATTGGTTAAGATTAAGGTGGATACAACCATAGTCTAAAGTTCTCAATTTTTATTCGGAAAAAGAATATCTTTTAGGGAAGGTTGAAATCTATTATGCTAGAAAACTATCATGCTAGAAAATTATTATGATAGAAAGGTATCATTCTAGAAAAGGATCATTCTATAATCTTATCATGCTAGAAAGATTTCATGCTAGAAAACTTTCATGCTAGAGAAGTATCATGCTGGAAAATTATTATGATAGAAGGGTATCATGCTAGAAAGCTTTCATGCTAGAAAACTTTCATACTAGAAAAGTATCATGCCGGAAAAGTATCATGCTGGAAAACTATCAATTTGGAAAACTATAATGCTCGAAAAATATCATGCTAAAAAGGTATCATTCTAGAATCCTATCATGCTAGAAAGCTTTCATGCTAGAAAACTTTCATGCTAGAAAAGCATTATGCCGGAAAAGTATCATGCTGGAAAACTATCATACTAGAAAAGTATCATCCTAGATGAATATTATTAAATAAATAATTATAGAAAACTTTCATGATAGCAAACTATAATGCTAGAATGCTAAAAAATATTATGCTATAAATATACTTTTTCTCGTGTTAAAAACTTACGATGTAGGTATTTATTAATTTTATGTTCCCCCAAAATTCAACTTTAATTTCGGAATGATTTTGTATTCAAACAGCATTTTACCATTCCATAATTTTATGCAATCAGAAAATTGATTTTTATTCTTCGACCTTTAAGCCATCTTATCTTACCGAATGCATCTAACTTGAAACGTGAACTTTGCACGTTAAGCCTGATGAAGAAAAGAAATTGTTCCTAAAGAAATATGATTTAGATATAAGGTACCAAAAATATTCACAACCAAATGCAGCTAGATCTTCTCTCAAAGTACTGTTAAAAAAAAATAAAACAAACAAAAAAATACATTACATTCCCATATGGAATGACAAACCCAGTCACTTCCTTAAATCCCAAATAAAAAAATAAGACCTGTGCATGTGCAAGCCGTAACCAAGTGTGCCATAACTTCGAACTCCTATCAGCGCAAGAATAACTATACCAACCGAGTGAATGCAGCCCAGAACTAAAGTACAAATTAAAGAAAATTGTCCATGGAAGTCCTGATGGCAAAGCTTCAATTGAGAAACAACATTTTCCAAACTTAATGTCCTTCCAAAACAACACAAGTAGAAGTTTAGTTTGTTGTTTCCGATTTCCTTCCTCCCTGCTGCCCCCAATGACATTGACTTAAACTTCAACAGTTTTCGTATTCCTATGCATCGAAGCCAAAAAACCCAGAGTTCCAGAACGACTTATGGTCCTTCGTTGTTACTCGGTATCCTCAAAGGTATCATGGAACTTTTGCCAGGATACATCTTTCATGAGCTAGTATATTATACATGCATATAACTGCCAAAGCCACCCACTCACCCAATCTAACCTGTGTAGGTACGTCTGCCATCGCATCGTCATGCTTTTGTTCCCCCTTAGGACCGCAAAATGGAAAACCCCAAAAACCGACTTTTGGGTACAATTAACTTAATTTGAGTGAAACATGGTAAAGTTTCCTACTGCTCGTATCTAAATGATTTTATAGCTTAACGATGACTTTTCGCCTTTTTGTCTTTGTTGTTATTGTTGAGGATAATATTTAAGGTGACGGAAGTGTTACGATAGGTACCTTATAGCATAGAGCACAGCACAGCACAGGTGGAACTTCAAAAAAGGATATATGTACCTACCAGAGAGGACTGATTTCGACTTCGAGTTGAAAAAATTATGAGAGCACGGATTGCTAATTTAATTACGAATTATTTTCCTATAATTCATTTTTAGTTCAAGGATAAGCGCAAGGATAAAAAGAATAGGAGTTGGATGGGGGAGGGGGGGTTGGTTTTGTTTTCAGATTATGTAGATTATGAATATTGCGACACAAGTTTGTTTTGAGTTCCACACCCGCACAAGCAACATACCTTAGGGATTAAAATGAAACAAAAATGTCAGACAAATTCTAGGTGGTAGATATTCTTTGTCAACGTCAGATATAAAGAGAGCAGCCTTGAACTTCCCGAAGTTATATACTTCTAATTTTCAAATGAAATCAACCTCAATAAGGATGCATCCTTAAGACAAAATGCAAAGTGGTTTGTCTTTTAAGAGGAAAAAATAAGATAAACAAGATTATCTTTATTTGTATCTTATTTTTTTTTTTTTATTTTTCATCTTGGTTATGAAGAAAAAGACGGTTAACCTCTTTCTTTCAATTTTTTTTTTTTTACTTAAGGCTACTTCACATAATTTTCAATTTTTGTTTACTGGATTTTGTCTTGATCTTTTTACTTTGCAAGGACCATCACTAGACGACCTAATTGAAGGGAATCAAAATTATGCTTTTTATTCGTTTTTTTTTCTTGATCCTATCATTTAATTGAGAACAAGGAGAAAGTTTTTGGTTTTTTGGAGATTTATGTCATTGGATTTACCTTTATGTGCAAATGAAAAATGGCCTTGATGTCTTTTGGTGCCACTTTTGGCTTTTTTATAGTTAAATTGAGTAAACTTTAGAGAATGTCAAGAGTGTCTAGCGAAATATTTATAAATTTGTCATCAAAAAGATTATGATGCTCCATAAAAAGGCCAAGCTGATAGCTATATTTTTGGGGTATCTGATTAAATGTAAAAATTGGACTTTAAGAACTTAGGTATGTTAGGTATGCACGAATGTCACCTATTTACATAGACAACCACAGTGATGCTAAAGAGTGGAATAAAACTGAGCTGTGATTTGTGAATAGTCAAATATGAGTATGAGGCACTACAAATAAAATCAGAATCTTCATAACTTTGCCCTTAAAAATTTTAACGGTTTTGCAATATTTTCTAGTTTTGTAGTTTGAACGAAATACACGATGACGAATTAACAGAGCTCATCAATAGCTCATTTTTGAGATACTTTTACTCTCTAAATTCTAACAGCCAAATTAATAATAGCGAAGGTTTAGGCCCTTTTCAATGGACTAAGTGCAAAACGTTATTAATAAAACAAAATTTCTACAAAGTGACTTTTATTAAGCTAAACCTTCGAAGAATATCTCCTAGATTTATCGAGTTCTTAACCCATTTGCAATTAATGGATAATCAGCCATACTTGTTATTGATCTGCGTCCAGCATTTTTTGTCTTTCGATTTGTGTTTGTGCCATCAGATTTCTTTCTGAAGAATATAAATTTAATTTCAAAATTATCTAATTAATTTTCAAGAACTTACTTTGTCGTTAGTCAAACCCGCTTAAGTGAAACCCGCTTAACTGAAAAACCAACTTAAGTAAACTACTTAGCTAATCCCCTTGCATTTTTTAACAAATTTTCCACAAGTAACCTGCTTTACTGAAACCCTGCTTGAGTGAAAAACCCGGATATCTGGAAAAAATATTCCTTTGAAATTTTATATCTCTTATAGTATAGTATACCCTACAACTCAGTTAAGTAAAAAAAAAAACCAAACAACATACAAAGTAATGAGCAGGCTTTAACCAGTCGATTTCTTCGTGAATGTTTTGTTACTAAATAAGTATATTTTTTGTTTTATCAACTTATTCTTTTCCTCTTGTGACTGAGATCCGCTTAACAAAAATATTTGTTTTTTTTGGTAACCGGAATCCTTAAGTGAATTTTTTTTTCAGTTATCCGAGGTTCGCTTAAGACTTAAGTGAAAAACCCGCTTAGGTGAAATAATAATCACGATTTTTTTGTCTTTTCACTTAAGCGGGGTTTAGTTGTACTCCAGTTCTTACTCCATTTTCTTTTTTTAATTTAAATTTTCCATTTTTAAAATAAAAACAAAACAGAAAACAAGAAGATTCTTTGGCAGGGCGCTCACTGAAGTGGTGACGAAGTGGAGTGGTAGTAGAGTGGTGACTAAGTGGCATGTGGAATAAATAAAACCTATGTAAACAAATGAAGATGCGCTCATCAAATTGGGAGTAGTGGTGGCAAGATATTTTGAAGGTGGTGGGGTGCCAGTCTGGTGCCACTTATATCGAACATGTGTTTTAAGTGGCAAGCGAGTGGTGACGAAGTAGATTTTTTTAAATTCTAGAAGATGCTTGTGATTATTGCCTTGAGTATGAGTGGCACCTTATGTAGTTTGCTTCCTCAGTGCGCGTTAGATCACTTTCATATCACTTCGCCACCATTCCATCAACAATCCAAATGTTCACTATTCCACTGCCACTCGCTACTCCACTACCACTCCACTTCGCCTTCACTTCAGTGAGTGCCCTGCCTTAGGTGTGTTTGGTGGCGTGAGCTTTTTTTTTCAAATCATCAAAATACTTGCTGTCAAAACCCATATGAATAAAGTTATACCAAATAGGCATCTCAATTCTGCGGTGGGCGGTAGAAGGAGTATGAGTCAAAATTTGGTCAAAATGAGATAATAACACCACTCGAATCTACATAAAAGGCAGTGGTTAAAGGAACATAACTCTATAAGAGGTTAAAGGAGTATAAGACAACTTATACTGTTATGATCAAATAAGGGGTATTGTTCTTTTTTAACCTCTACTAACAAAATGTTAGTTGTCAAATGACTACAAGTCGCTCGATTTCCTTCTACAAATTATTAGAAAACCCGTTTCCTATTTTTGAATTCAGCATATTCAGCAAATAGAAATTCACAGTTTGATTTTAAAAAAAATCAAAAAATTAAAGATTTAAAACGTTTTTTCCCTTTCCTGAAAAATTGCAATTTTTGAGTTACCTATACTCCTTCTCTAGAATTGTTGTTGTAGATTTTCTTAGGAAACGTCACTTTACTATTCCACAAGCATTACAGCCTTTTTAAAGATGGTGGCTATTTCCTAAACCTTAACCAGATAAGTTTCTCTTTTTTTTTTTTTTTTTTTTAAAGTGGAGTATGTATGTTGTATGTATACCCAAATACATTACATAAAAAAAAAATCCCATTGAAACATGCAATTTTATTGCATTTTTTTGTTAGCTAGTTTTGCTGCACCTTAACGTTCTGGCAAGTTTTTTTCTCAAAATCTAATCTATTGATTGCACGAAAAAACTGTCCGAATAATTTTTTGTATGTAGAATTACATAAGCAAAAACTTATTTTTCGCTTTTTTCAAAGAACTGATAGTTTTCGAGGAATTTTCTAGAACTTCACCTCCCTTAAAAATTTTAGCCACTGTCCAAATTTAGGGCACTTTATGGAAAATGCTTCAGACATCAAAATAAAGTTCTTCACCAAAATTCAACTTTATCGGAATTTTTTCTTTATTTGGCCTTATATACTATCTAATTTTTCTGGGTTACTTGCTTATCTATCGGCACTTTTAGTTTTTGTTTGTTAACCGAGTGAATTTTTATTCCGCTAATTTATAAATTTTCAATTAAAAAGTATTTTTTTTTTAATAAGACTTTTTAATGCAAATAAAACTTTTGATGTGTAATCAGTAATTATTAAAACAAAAAAGAAGTTGTTTAGAGGCATTATAGTTTATAAAAATTATTCCAACAGTTAATTTCAATTTAATTTAATTTGATGGGCAAGACTAGAGATATGCCAATTTATAACTAATTCATTACTAACCAAAAACAAATGCACTTTATGATGAGCCTCTTATTGTATGCTGCTGCTTGCTCTTAGCTTCAGCAACGAAGAATATGAAGTACAAGCAAAATCATGATTTATCGTCATTAAAAGTTGAAAAAGTCGATTCGTGCGAATTTTTCACTTTTACTTTATAATAAAAATAAAATTAATTTATTTTTAAAAAATGCAGTTTTAATAAAAACTATTTACTTAAGAGCACTCAAACGAAAGATAAATTTTTAAAAATATACTTTTTATTAAAACTGCATTTCCGTGTTGTAGAACTATCGTTAAGAGCTCCATTCAAGTTTTTCTGTATAGTTTAATAGGTATCTTTGTTTCAAAACATTTTTGTTTCGAAAATTTTATTTAATATTATGTGTACATGGTATATGTGCCAACGTTAATATTTAAGATTGTTTATAAAATTAAGTACTTACTCATTGTGTTTTGTATTTGAATTATTGGACTTTTTGCTACATATTTAAAGCTAACATTGTTTTTTTTCTGTTGCTTCAATTATTTGGCACTTTATAATAATAAAAATATACTTTTGAGATCTTTATAAGTGGGAAATAAGTTCACACAATTTTCGGATGAAATTTCTTCTCACCTTTAGTGGGAAAAAAATTCACCAAAGAAAAGTTAAATTATTTCCCACTTTAGGTGAAGTTTTTCCCATATGAAATTATTTCCCTGCACCTACATAAATACCTAAATAAAATACATAAATACCCAAAAAACTTGTCATTCTTTTTGTTGTAGTTTTGTTTTTTTATTCATTCCATTCAGGATATTCTGGATAAATATTTCGTCTTTTCCATCCATTATATTCCCTATCCGGAATAAATGAAGAAACATCCTCTGTAGGTAGGGTATTATGACAAAAGCAATAAGAAAAGAGACTTATTACTTTTATTACCTACTTAATGAACCAATAAACAAAAATTGACAATACCTACACCTATTGAATTATTTCACTTAACGCTAACAAAACATTAGTAGGTATTTTTTGTTGTTTGAGGAGTATAGCCACTTTGTAATTGAGTTTACAAGAAAAACATAATTTTATTGACTGAAATATAAAACTCAATTTCCCACGCAAATTTCAATTCAATTAAAAAAAAAAGCTTTCTCCATTTTCATCATATTACCTACCTACAATTCCTGTCTCCTATAGGTCTTAGGTACGCTAAAATCAATACCGTCAAACAATGAGGGCCTTTAATATTTCGTGGTTGTTATTTCTTTTGTCGTCCTTTAATGGAATACTTCCTTCCCTTGTTCCTTCTAATAATAATGTTTATCAAACTGAAAGAAATTCAATCCTGTATAGATATTTTGCTTATCAGCATTTTAAGAATAAATAAATACAAGAAAGAAAAAAAAATATGAATAGTAAAAACGGCCTCTAATTCCCTGTATCCCTTTTCAATTTGAAGTAAAAACATCCTTTTTTGTTTGGTTCAACTTTCATTTTTTTTTCTTCGCCAGACTTCCACTCGGTCTCGCTTGTCGTTCGAGTTGTAAATCTTATTGCAAAAAAAGTCATTGCATTCTGTGTCCTGTACCTATTCCGGTGCATTTGGTATCAACATCACACTAAGTATATTGAGAAAACTGTGCATTTGGCAATGCGGTACTTGTTAATATTCATAAAAGCATCGAAATAAGGATGAAAGGAAGATACAACAAAAAAAAATCGTAAAGGAAAGATACATTAAATCTGCATATCGAACTTGAATCAGCAGTCAAACATCACGCGCTGAGAATTAAAAAACAAAAAAAAAAAAAAAAGTTCCTTCACAAGCAAGAACGAACGTTAACACAGAGTAAAGAGGGAGTGTGCTTGTGGCTGCCTAACGTAACGTTTATTCATATCCTTGCCTGCACCTATGTATCTGTTCCAACAGCAGGAAGAACCATCTTCCCACTATCAAGTTGTAGGAATAGTGTCTGCGGCTGGGAAAATCTGTTTACATCCATGATTAAAGACACATTTCCTAAAGCACGGTGTGTTTAGGGAAACCTGTAAAATGATCTGACTGTGTGCTTGAATAGGGCCAGTTTTCGTGTCGCAACATTAAAAACTTCCTTCCCATATTCAAGCCTACTTTACCACCCCTAGCTCCAGACGTCTCTTCAACTTCCTGTTACAATTTTTTCTTCCTTTTCGAATAAAATTTATGCGATTTAATTTCATAGATATCATCACTTCAAGTCGATTTCAGGACAGGACGAGGACTATAGTTACCGTTCTAAGTCTGCAATTGGAGTTCTTACACCAAAAAGGAATTTGGGTTTTATGTGCTCCTGATTTTTTTTTTTTTAAATATTTTTTCTTGCCTTAAGATAGACTTTTTGTTGGTAACGGAAACAAAAGATAAATGTTAAATTAATTGGGAATATTGTTTGTTTGGAGGTTTTTTTTGTATGGTATGGTGGATGAAGGACTTGTTGTCGGGAGATTTCGAGGAACAGTTGTTTTAAGGAAACTCAATATTTTGAGAAGTTGATTGTGATAAAATTATTATTGACATACCTACTTTGCATCATTTATGAGTGAAAAAGTAAATTGGTTTTCTTTGTTTGCAGTGGAGTTTGGTTAAGCGTATGGAACCCAGCATTATTAAAAAGGATCTTCGTTTTATTTGACACAAAAAAGTATTATGTTTGTAGGTAGGTAGGATAAGATCGACTTTAAAGGCTCTCCCAAACTAACGCGTGAATTCTTTCGTTTTTTCTCGAGTTTCAAGTTTTTCAATTTTGAGTAAGACAAAAATTAAAACAAATATTTTTAGTAAAGTCCGCCCACTTTTATTAATTTCTGGTTTCTCGGAAACTGCTCTAAACGAATTAAATCAAATTTTTCAAGTTTATTCTTGTGAATGAAAAAAACTTTTATAATTTGGTATTGTAAAATCCGCCTACCGCCACGCCCATTCGTTCTAAACTTTGCGTTTCTCGGATGTTGCTTTGTATAAAAAATTTGATGAAATTGCCCGCTTTTTTTATAATTTTGAAAAATAATTATAAATTTGGTTTTACAAAATACACCTATTACCACGCCCATTCGTATTATTTATTGGTTTCTTGGTTAAGGCTCTAACGATTTTTAAAATATAATGTGTGGTCCTATGAGTAAAAAAAATTAAGAAAGTAATCCGCCCACGAACACGCCCAATTTTCTTATATCTATTTTATTTTCTGAAAATGCTCTTTATTTCACGGATGTTTTGAAGTAAACGTTAAGTTTAAAGCAAGACAAAATTTAGAAAATGGTTCAAGTCGAATCCACCCACCCACCCACGACCACGATAACCGCTGTAGACATTTGAATAAAATGTTCAGGATTTATTATTATGAATTATTATTATTAAGTGAAATCCGCTCACTTTAACGCTCACTTTTATAATAACTTTCTTGCAATCGACTCAAATGATTTAAATGTAATTTTCTAATTGTTTTATATGAGCAAGAAAAAAACAATTAGAACGTGGTTTTAAAAAGTTTTTCCAGTATCACTCCCACTGTTACGCCCACTATTTTTAATTTCTTGGTTTCTCGATAATGGCTCGCACGATCCGACCATTTTTCCAATTTTCTTCTTTCTTGGTTTCTCGGAAACGGGTCTAATGATTTTGATAAATTTTCAGAGTTAGTTTCTATGAGCGATAACAAAGTTTTTAAAGTTGTTTTAATGAGATCCGCTTACAATTGTACATTTTTGACAGTGGGTCACTAGATTCTAAACTCTCTGGAGCAGCCATGAAGCATTTGTATGTATTTTGTTTTTGTTAATTCTGACACCAGCTCTGTAGCTATCGCATCGATAAAAATAGTCAATAAACGATGAAAATTGAAACGAAACTCACTTTATCGCAATATCGGGTTTCTATAACTTTGACAGGCAATAGTTTTAACAACTGGAACACGCGGAATATAAATCGTGGAAAAGTGCGATAAAATGCGTTTCTATATCTATGAGAATCGTTAATTTTTTTCATTTTAAACGTCAAAATTGAAAAATTACCTTTAGAGGAGCAAGTTCAACACTCGAGACCGTTTTAATCATCCAAATGATGCGAGTAATTTAAAAATGAGAGCATTTTATAGGCAACACTTACAAGAATTTCAAGCGCAATTCCTACAAAACACTTGTGAGTATTACATATAAACTGGTCTCATTTTAAAACCACTTGCTTCATTGGGTAGATTGAAACGGATTTTAGTTTTATTTAAGGCCTCTTTGTTATTTCTGGAAACCGTTTCCAATTCGAACAAAGGTTCCAAAAAAAATCCATACAAAAGTTATTTTGGCATTGGCTTAAAAATCGAAAAATCATTTTCAAGCCGAAAACAAAAAAAAATATTTAAAAAAATTTCTATATAAAAATAAATTCGGTATTTTTCGATTTTCCAGAAAATGTCGAAATTACTTTTGGAAATTTTTTGGAAACTTTTGTCGATTTAAAAATGTTTCGTAGAAACACTTTGATGATTTTGAATTAGAACCGTTTCAATCATCCCAATGAAGCAAGCACTTCTGAAACTACATATATACGTTTTTTTAAATTGTTGGAAGTGGGTAGGCATGCTAAGATGCCATATGAAAAGTACTTGCTTTATTGCATTGATGATTGGAACGGTTCGCTTTATATTGGACACTTTTTGAATATTCATCGTTCACGACCGGTGGTCTTTAGTTAATGAGGTTCCCACTTACAGACTTATAGACTTGGAACTACCATAACCCCTCCACTGGTTATGGACATGTTGAAAAACAAAAACAAAAATGGAGGCACTTAAATCCATCTGTTGTAAATTGGATGGTTGTGATGTTGGGTAAGTGGAAATCGTTCATGGTCAGTGGAGGCGATATGTATATTACATAAATCACTCTTTTTTTTTTTTATTAAATTACATCAAGAATTTTTTTCATTCATAAAACTACCCCCGAACTTATTCGGCCCTTTTTGTCTTCTTGACTGGAGCTGGATTTTGTGACCTCAAGATTGCTGAAGCTTTGCAAAGAGCCAGACTGATTCAGATCGGAGCGGTTTTTGCCACCGGTAAAGAAGTTCCACAAATATTTCAGAGTGCGCCTAGGTTCGGCTTTCATGGTCACGCAAACGGTGTTCTTCATGACAACGATGAAGCCCTTCTTAGGTAGAATGAGTCCAAAGGTCTTCTTTTTATTCGAGCTAATGTTAATGAGGTTGTTTGGCTCAGTGCTGAAAGGTTTCTTTTCATCCGTCTTCTTTAACCAGAAATAATTGTTGTGAATATTCTGCAAATTTAGTTGCGAAGATGAGGTGTGTCATCTTGAACTATTTTTTGTGCTTGACTGTGATGACAAAAACGCAATTTGAAAATTTTCAACGAAATAACTTCATTTGCTCTAATGAAAGCGTATTATTACTATTGTTTTTTTTTTTTTTTTTTATTTAAATGTCAATATGACAGTTCATTATATTGCCTTCCAATGGAAAGTTCAGTCGAAATAAATCGAAAATTGAAATTATCGCATCAAGTTATAGAAACTCAATTTTTACTTGCGAAGGAATTATATGGCAAGTTTTGGATTCGTAAAAAAATTGAACTCGAGATTTTAATCAAACTTGACATTACGATGATAGGGAAGACGAAAAAAGTGGGTCTCGCAATTCCGTCCGTCTGTCTGTCTGTCTGTCTGTAAACTCGCCTACAGCCTAAGCCTATGTGCCGATTTTAATTAAACTATAAAGTGTTTTTGGGGCATTCCCCCGACACGTGTTTTTATTTTCTTTTTAGGACCAAAAATAACGGTAACCCCCATATAATTTTTTTAGCATTTTTGGAAAATCTTTTTCTCTCAAAAATGGTTCGACAGTTTTTCTAAAAAAAAATCAATAAATTTTATTAACTACAAATATGCTACCTTTTTGTGAAAATTAAATTTCCAAAAAAAAAGGTTTTAAATGGTACCTCCCATAGAACCATTTTTTTTATTATCGTTTTTCTCGAAAAGAAATAGACTGATTTTAATAATTTTTTTATGGAGAATCTTCTAAAAAATTCAAAAATATTGTGTACCAAATTTAAATTTTTTTTTGATTTTTAAAAAAAGTTTCAAAATTTTTGTTTGAAAACCAAATATTTCAAAACCGACTTGGTTGATTTTTATTAAACTTGGTAACAAGCAGTTTTTTAACATTATTTAAAATATTTTGAACAAAAATTTTTCTTATAGCGGTACCTTCCATATAAATGTTGAAAAACCGTTACAAAAAATATAAATTTTCTCGAAAAGGACTCCTACGATTTTGAATAAAATTGTTCTAAATACTAATATTAGTATGGTCTACGATTTGCCAAAAACAAAATTTACAGTTACCCATTATTAAGAGTACCTCTTATAGAACCATTTTCATTATTTTGGACTATATCATTATGCGTGTAACTGATTTAAATAAAATTTTTGATACAAAAGCTTCTCAAAAGTTGAAATCATACTGCATATCAAAATTTTCAAAAAAATCAAATTTTGGATTTAAAAAAAAATTTTTTTTGAAAATTCGATATTTCAAAAACGGGTAGATAATTTTTTTCGAAATTTAATTTTTAATGCAACATAAATAAATACTAAAAAATTGTGTACCAATTTTTGTTTTTTAAAAAATTTTACAAAATTTTATATATAAAAAATTAATTAAAAAAAAAAAAAACCGCTCCTACGATTTTAATTTTTTTTTCTCCAAAACTAAGATGAGTTAAGGAAATCAGATGGTGTACGTTTTTTAGCCCTCAAAACAATTTAAGAAGACTTTTTTAATGAATTTATTTCGAATTATGTTGATTTTTAATAATTTTTCAATTTAAGCTTTATAATGTATAATATTAGTTTAAACTTCAGATTCCCATAAAAAATTATTTACTTTAATCTTTAAAATTCGAAAAAACTTTTACTAAAAGAGCAAGTTTGTGCTTTTTTTATTTCCAGAGGCGGTAAGAAAGAAATGATTCGTTTCATTTTTTAACGATGTGATTAGTTATCGCCTGAGTTACAGAACATGACTCCAGGTCACTGAGATTCTCAAAGATGCGTCATGTATTACGTCAGTTATAAAAACTGTGAATGTGAGTCAAGAATTTAATTGTATTAATAAACTATAACTTATATGTCTTAATTTTTTTTCCACTTTTTAGCTTTGAGCAACAGGCGCTTGTTCGTATACGATCCAGTCGTGTATTTCATTAAATTTTTGTTGTAGGTATATTCATTTTGATAAGTACTAAAAGTATAGCCTATGAGGATGATTGAAAATCAAGGAAGTACGTAATGTTTTTAAACTGACATTTTTTTATTTAGCCGCCCCCTTGCAAAGTGCCGCTTGCGAACTCTCATAAAATGTTAGACCGTAGCTAAAATGTTCGTCTAACCAAAATATTTTAATATTTTATTTTTCTATTTCAATAACCATACTGCCCGCTATGGCAAAATTCTTCCTTCCAAGTGATCAAACCTGAACTTTTTTCCCAAAGCCAAATTGCCCATCCGACCGGTTTTTAAAGGTTTAAAACCCGAATTCCTATAATTATACACCCAAATCGTTAGGATACTGCTTCCAGGATGTCCTGATAGTCAGGTGTATACACATAACAGTACCCAAAGTAGAAATGAAGAAGAACAGGAAATGGCTATATATAGGTACTAGAAAAGGGTGGACGAGAAGATTATTATAATGCTTAAAAATGTGTATGTTTTTCTTCTTGTATAATTTTATATGTTTTCCCAGTTGAACATATTTTCAATCATCAGGATATAATAATGAAATGTATTTATTTTATAGAATAAGATCCTATTAATAGAAATTCAAAATTGATCACTTTTCTGTGGTTTAGACTTTGGAACAAAAATCAAAATGTCCTGAGACTTCTGGATGTTCTTTAATGGTTTGTGGCTTTGTTTACTTTGCTCCATATTCCTATAAAGAAGAGGACAATTGAATATTTTCGAATTAAATAAACTTCTACCCCAGAAGATGTCTTTTTCGAATGCAAAGTTCTATTCCTTTTGGCTCTTCGAGGTCGTCGTTGCCGTTGGTTTCTTGTCTCTGGTGGTGTGATGTGATGGTTGTGGATTTTGGTATCTCAGTTGGGAAATCAATGCAAGTGGATTATTTGAAAATATTTATTCAGAGCGCTGGCGCTTGGCTTTGTCTACCATATAAGGTACCGATGCATCACAGGAAGACTGAACACTTTGAATGATTGCAACTATTGGATCAATAGTGTCAAAATTTTGTTGTATTGTTGTCATTGTATCTCTCTGGTTATCTAAAATACTCTACTTGTATATCTTTATTATTTATCTAACACACACAATAGTGCTCGGAGTCAAGTTGATTTTTGGATGGATCGATTTTAAATATTGTCAATATGCCTCCGGATTCAATTCTCCAGCAAACTGCAATATAAGCGGATTGATATCTGAGAACAACTTTTTATTGTATTTAAGAAGTAATCTATTTTGGGAGTTCTTGTCATCTTAGATCTTAAGATGTATATTGATGGTATGTATGTAGGTAGCTCTTTTCAGTGCCGGATGATGATTCACATTATGATGTGTGTGATGGGAGAGAAAATGGAAGAAGTGGATTTTAAGATGCTATAGTGCATTTGAAATATATGATTGAAGACAAACCTGGGTTTGTTTTGGTATTTCAAAGAACGAGAGACCGGTCGGCCGGCATTATGTGGCTTTGACTTTAATTGTGTGAAACAAATGAGGTGATTAAGCTGAGGAAGTGGAACTAATTGAAGACAACCGACAAGGGTATCAATTATACCTACATAATTATTATGTGCTTGAGCGACGCTTGTTTAACAATTTCCGACATTGAAGTGATCTAAGAGGATATAATATGTTCGCATGTAATTAATCAGAAGGCTGGATATATTGTAAATATGTAATTGAAAAAAAGGAGAGGAGCGGGTTGGGTTTTGAGTTACACGATTAAAGAATGAATTTCAAGATATTTATATAGGCACGTAAAAATAGAATTTATTTTTTTAAGTCTAATATTACGTTTTCATAGAGCTAAAATGAGGTAATTTCACAAATTACAAAAATTAAATTTTTCAAAATTCCTAATTTCGTTTGACGATCCAGACTGTCAATCGCTTGTTTTTGTTGTTTTTTACATTGAATTCTGTCACTTTAAATAGGTTCCACTTTGAATGGATTCCATTTTTTCGTAATCCAGACTGTCAATCGCTTGTTTTTGTTGTTTTTTACATTGAATTCTGTCACTTTAAATAGGTTCCACTTTGAATGGATTCCATTTTTTCGTAATCCAGACTGTCAATCGCTTGTTTTTGTTGTTTTTTACATTGAATTCTGTCACTTTAAATAGGTTCCACTTTGAATGGATTCCATTTTTTCGTAATCCAGACTGTCAATCGCTTGTTTTTGTTGTTTTTTACATTGAATTCTGTCACTTTAAATAGGTTCCACTTTGAATGGATTCCATTTTTTCATAATCCAGACTGTCAATCGCTTGTTTTTGGTTGTTTTTTACATTGAATTCTGTCACTTTAAATAGGTTCCACTTTGAATGGATTTGATTTTTTCGTAATCCAGACTGTCAATCGCTTGTTTTTGTTGTTTTTTACATTGAATTCTGTCACTTTAAATAGGTTCCACTTTGATTGGATTCCATTTTTTCGTAATCCAGACTGTCAATCGCTTGTTTTTGTTGTTTTTTACATTGAATTCTGTCACTTTAAATAGGTTCCACTTTGAATGGATTCCATTTTTTCATAATCCAGACTGTCAATCGCTTGTTTTTGGTTGTTTTTTACATTGAATTCTGTCACTTTAAATAGGTTCCACTTTGAATGGATTTGATTTTTTCGTAATCCAGACTGTCAATCGCTTGTTTTTGTTGTTTTTTACATTGAATTCTGTCACTTTAAATAGGTTCCACTTTGATTGGATTCCATTTTTTCGTAATCCAGACTGTCAATCGCTTGTTTTTGCTGTTTTTTACATTGAATTCTGTCACTTTAAATAGGTTCCACTTTGAATGGATTCCATTTTTTCGTAATCCAGACTGTCAATCGCTTGTTTTTGTTGTTTTTTACATTGAATTCTGTCAATTTAAATAGGTTCCACTTTGAATGGATTCCATTTTTTCGTAATTTCCTACCGAACATGCCCAACAGATGCCCTAAGCCTTTTTCTACACCTTCTACCACCCGACTTACATATAAAATATCTAGTATCCTGCAGCGCGATAAGACTAAAGGAGTCGAATTGTTGGTTTTCCAGACCTTATGGTCATAGCAATATTACAAATTTAATCCCCATGGACATAATTTCAACAGCTACTGGCTGACTACTGCACTCCTACGCTGGACCTCAGTATGGATTTTAAATTTATTTTTCCTACCAGGGAGGAATGGAAAGATGACCTCGTGACGAGAGACTTCGACACAACTATCTTCACTGATGGTTCAAAGATGGAGTGAGGAGTTGGTTCGGGTGTCTTTTCCGAATCTCTGAATATTTCCAAATTTTATCGGCTTCCCAACTTCCAGGCGGAATTATTGCCAATTAGGGAAGCATGCAGGATACTAAAACAAGACCCTAACCAGAACCGTAATACTGCCATCCTGACAGACAGTCAGGCAGCCGTTAAAGCAATTGTCTCGCTATTATCGTCTTCCAAACTGGTTCGTCAATGTCGTGATGAGCTCGCAAGCCTAGATGGGAACCTCAGGGTCTCTCTTATCTGGGTTCCAGGTCATCGTGGCATTTAGGGAAACGAGCGAGCAGACGAACTGGAAGGGCAAAGATCAGCCCTTCATGGCTCTCGTGCGGAAAGATTCAATATTCCTCTTGGGGTTATTAAGGGCAATGTATTCTCAATTTTTCTAAATGAATCCAACCGCAGGTGGCGCAGTTTAGCTAACTACGTCATACCTAGAAAGACGTGGCCCACCTATAGCAAAATCGAGACATATTTAGGGTCGTTGCCATCTTTTCTGGTCACTGGCCGATCGGAGAGTATGCGGCGAAGCTGGGCATCTCTCACAACACTCACTGTCGTAGCTGTGGGGACCAGCACGAAAGAAAAACTGTCTTTCATTTCCTCTGTAAATGTCCCGCTCTGGCCAGAATTAGAGCACAATCATTTGGAAAGGCCTTTTTCAACGATCTCAATGAACTCTGCGAACTGAAGATCAAAGACGTCATCTCTTTTCTCAACGGGTCGAAGTGGCTATAAGATGAACTTAGTAGCTACTGCACCGTCAGAATCCCTAGACCACAAGCAGGTGGTAAATGGACTTCTGAAACCAACAGTCTGCCTATAGCCTGGCATTTTGACACGCGAATTCCTCTTATAACACCGTTTTATATAAATAGGACACACGAGTGCTAATTGGGTCACCGAGCTTAGGTTGCTCGGGGCCGCCATTTCTACCTATCTACCTTTCTACATAATTTTTTACCTCATTTTGAATTGAATTTGGAAATTTTCAACGACATTACCTCATTTGCTTTAACGAAAACGCAGTATTAAGTAAGAACAGATCCCGAGTTCTCAAATTTTTCCCTATTTTTAAGAAATATCGAAAGTTATTTTTTATTTTCATTTTCAGAATACGTTTTTCAAAGATCTTCTTTTGAGTTTGGAAACTCTGAGTAAAAAATTTAAAAAAAAAGTAATATTGCACCAGGAAATGCACGGCAAATAGAATTAAATTTTTTGGTTGATGGTGGGTAGCTCTTTATGAACGTTTCGATTTCTTGATCGTCATCACATCGTGTCTTTTTTCCTGAATAGGATGGCGAGATAATGCATCCGCTGCTACTATAGATCCTCACTAGGTGTAAAAGTTATGCTGAAGGTGGGCCCATTATTTTTATTCAAAATCGCTGGATTCTAAACGTTTCCCCTCGCTTCCACAAGCAATTGCTATTTCTTACCTAATTTCATAACTAATTTCAGAAATTTGTATTTTTCTACGTTCAGTGGGCAAATTATTTTATGAAATCTCATTTTGTAATCAACGCGCTAAAGAGAGCAGGTTGACTTCGCTTCAATTTGATAATTTAATATAAAGACGAACAAATTACACCACCTAAAATTTCAAGTCAACTCCTCAACCCACATATAAAGGTAAAAAGCAGCACATGTGTCGGTCAAACTGGAAGTAAACATCAAATTATTTCTTCATTCATTTCTTCTGAGATGGTAAGAAAAAAATGAAGAAATCGATTTCATGAAATCTGTAATTTCATGAAATTCGTATCCTCCATTGGAAATATCCATTGCTTGTTCGATTCTCTGAAATGAATTATTTCCTGTAGAGGGTTAAGTCATTGAGATTTTTCGTCATAAAAATAGGGATCTACTTGTGGACCGTTTCAATCGTGAAATTATTAATACCAATGATCAATTTTTCGCATAGCCCCTGCCCACTTGATACTCAGTGTTTACTGCCTTCAGTTATTTACTTCAGCCGTTTTAAAGTCTCTTTTTCAACCTGCTGTGCACATTGTTGTCCACTTATTTCTTTTGAAAACCCACGGATTGGGAGCATTGGTGGTATGGCGACCAATAATTGTGGCTATGCGCTATGCTCTGAAAATTTGAGGGGATGAACTCGTATTGGCTTGACTAACGCGATATGATGTCTCGGTAACAAGTCTTATAATTATTTTAAGTCAAACACTAAGAAAAAAATGCTTTCTAGTTTTTGAAAAAATTGCAAAAAAATTAAATCTATTTTGCTTCTAACTTAGTATACATAGGATATTTGGAGCAACAAAATAACGTATTTATGTCGAACTTGTAAGTGTTGCCGTTTTTATTTTTTTTTAATTAATTTCCATTGCGCATGGTCAAAGTTATAAACGAGTATGTTATGTGAAAAAACTATATTAACAATTAGCCGAAATTACTGAACCAAAAATTAATACTTTAACCACTTATTAGTATCTACATCTGGCTGTCTTAGGTCTAGTTTTTCAGTGCGAGATTAAAATTAAGCTCGAGTCAACTCTCCAAATTTGGTGAGTTAGTTAGGAATTTACTGAACAAATGCTTTTGATATATTTTCCACCGAGTTTTTTTTAGCTCTATTTGCATATTTTTTTGTAAAAAATTGTGTTTTGAGTTAACTATGAATATATTTATGTCCAGGGTTAACTAACTTTGGTTTAACTTGCCACTGAAAAAGTGTGCCTTTAGTATCTTAAAGAATCAAAATCTTAATTAATTAAAATTAAATAAAATTAAATCTTGACGAAGCAAATTATTTTTTGTTTTTTAAACCTTGATTTATTAAAATTTGTGATTTTTTGCGGTATAACTCCTTTCCTATTTTTATTAATTAATTTGCAAATTAAATGCAAACGCGAGACCCGGAGATTTGTTGTGAAGCCCAAAAATTATATAATTTTATAAATTAATTTTCGGTGCTTCATATACCTATTTAGATAAAGTGTAAAATCATTAAACCCAATTCAACTCTACCTCTAAAATTCTATTTAAAAAAGAGCATACACAAAATACACAGCTGCGGACAATTTACCTCTCCGAAAAACTATGGTTTCGTATCAAAATCGTTTATCTCTAATATTATCCTTGTGATAATTTTCACTGCTAACTGCCAATATATGCGCGTCATTTAAATGTTAATTGCTTCTGAAATACAATTTCGAAATAATATACCCAAGGATATTCTGATGGAGAAAACTTAAGCAAACAAACACTTTTCCACTGAGTATGTCTTTGTTGGTTAGGAAAACTGCAAGAGTTGGCTCCTAAATGCTGCAGGCATCATTTCTCCATAAAAAGCTGACATTCATTCATAAAAGGTATTCTAAATTGTATCCTTTTTGTCTGTCTCTCTCGTCTCTATCTCAATTCAAGTAAAATTGTTCAAATATTTACAAAATATCATACATACATACGAGTACATACATACATACCGTTTCGTCTAGCTCAAATATTATTTCGGTAACATTACAATACCAAAAGACACATGCAAGCAGAACATGAGAAACTCTCAAACCTACAGAACAAAAATGAGCAAAGGTTGCCTCATACACAGCTCTAGTCCATATCCACATACAGTGTGTTACGGAATTATTCTTGCGGTCGATATTACGTTATCTGAAAATAGAAACATTAATGTCGATTTGGTGGTCTTTAAAATTGCATGTTTTTTTACCAATATCCAACAGATGAGGTTCTAAACATCTGCTAACTTTTAAAAATTTCAATTTCAAAATATAGTTGACCATTTTTGACCAATTACTGACCTTTAAGATGGCATAATTTTCTTGCAAATATCCCACATAAAATCTGCTAAAAACTCAAGTCTTTTATACTTGCAAGCCCGAGATATTTCGGCTTTCATTCTAAAGTGACGAAAATCAATCTTTGTCATCATATTTTTGTCAGAAAAGTATACCTCTGCGATATACATCTTAACTGTAAACCTGTAAGTCCTAAGACCTTATGCATAGATGTTTTAACATTGCTTGCACGGCATAGTTTTAGAATAGAAATAATAGAACTATATAGGAATGAATATACCACCCTGTAGACCTAATACAGGTTTAGATCCTTTGTGGTTTTATGACAAAGGTATATGCTCTAACTGTAATGCTTGCATTCTCTCATAACCTTCTGCAGCATTCGGCAAGTACCATCAGACCCGAAAAGGTGAATACATCTCACCCATTGTGTATGAGGAACCGTCATATAATCCCATAGAGCTGTAAATGTTCTCAACGATGCCGGGCATTCTTCTATGTTTGTACCTGTTTTTCTATTGTCTTTTGGCAAAGAAGAGCAAATTTCCTTAACTTTTGTGGCACCACTGGGGTTTGGAAAAAAATGAATATCTCTTAGTTTGTTTGAACATACAGTGCTTTGTTTTTGTTTGGTCTGTGAAGGTCCTTTGGGGAGACTGTATATGCGTACACCTAAGCAATAAGCATACATTTTACCTTGGTTGACTTCAAAGGCCAACAATAGTAAGTATACGGGAGAAATAATCTTTATGATTTTCTTGAACAAGGATATGGAATTGAATTTATGGCAAACATATGAGTTCTATTGAAGTTTTAGAAGAAATCGGAAGAATTTTATAAAGGAATGGAAATTTATGATTCTTGTTGATGGGAAATTATCGATTTTTATGTTTTTAAAAATAAGACTTGAAAAATAGATAAGTTATTCTTGGTAGCTATTCTTGTTTAATAAGTAGGGGCATTTTTTTTAAATAAAAATATATTTATTTGAATTCAAAGTTCAAAGGACACGATAGTTCCCAGCCAAATTTTCAAGCAAAGCCACAACCCGTTTTACAGAAACTTCAAATTTAAAATATATGTCATCAAGCAATGCGATCTCAACAAATTTAAAATCCTAAATAATGGTAACAGAAACCGCTTTAATCGCTCGCAAACGTGCCTGACTCACTGACAAATAGAACACCAACATTATTGCTACACCACCGCCGGGCCTTGTTGTTCATTAAAAAATAAAATGGAGAACTATAGGGCCTATTGACTTACCATTCATGTATGCGTATCTGCAGGAATGGAAGGGACCTACAGTTTACTGCTGATTCATAACGGCTAAGATTAGCTGCACTTTTCTCTGACAGGAGATGATCTTATATTAAATATATGGAGCACTTCTTTAGAACCTTGAAATTTAACAGGGTGATTGGGCTTGTTTATAAATACGAAGAAATAAAATAAATAAAATTAAATTGAAAACTTAAGATATTCTATTAAGAGGGCGTGGCAATCTGTCTCAAAAAAGTATGTAATTTTTGTTATTTTTTTTTTTGTAAAAAATGACAATTTTGGAGCACAATTTAAAATTTATTTTTTTGACCACTCACATCTATCGAAAAAATCGGTTTTGAAAAATGGGAGACCAAAATGACGCTGCCTCTAAACAATCGGTTTTTCAAATTTAATTAATGCCTTCGATTGTATCCTTTTCGTACATTTTTGCACAAACTTTAAATTTTTTTGTATGCCTCTAAAAGTATTAAATTTTTTTTTTAATTTTGAAAAAAATACATGAGTACCTACATACATACATACATATAGATATCTATTTTTTTTTTTCAAGGAGTTTTTGTGTGGTAACACCTTCATAAAGTAATGTCAGCAAAGCTTTCGCACCATCATATTATTGATTTTATTAAAAATTAAATGCACGACTGGATGGACAAACTTGTTCTTGTAGTAAAAGTTTCTTCGAATTTTAAAAATTGAGTGTGCTTTTAAGTGCATAATTATAAGTAATCAAAATTATATATGAATTTATCCTTATAAAAATTGAAGAATATTTATGAAAAATAATGCATGACTTGGTCTTATGTATGATCACAGTCCGGTTTTAAAGTCATCTGATTTTAAAAGAAATAATTTTTGTATGGGAGCCTTAAGTTTAAAGTAGTAGGTATTAAACAGATAAGTAGCTTAGAGCTTAAGTAGACAAATTACTAAAAATAATATAATATCGAAATTAATTAATTAATTGAGCTAAAAAAAGTACACCATCCGATTTATTTAACAAATTAAAACCGAGCAGGTTTTTGTTTAAACTAATTTTTTAAAAAATTTATATTTATTAATGTTGAATTAAAAATAAAATTTCGAAAAAATCATCACCAACAGCCACTACCCACAGCTTCAGTAGTGCAATGCTGATGATGGAACAAACGCGTTCCGAAATGCATTCATGGTTTGTTTACGTTAATTAATGTTTTTTTTTGTAATAATTGTTTAAAATAATTTGTTAACGTTTACTTATTTATTGTGAAATCAAATTAAGGTAACTTAAAATATCTATTAATTTGTTATCGGATTTCACGCGGTTCAACAATTAATTTGATCATCTACCCGTTTTTTTAAATATCGAATTTTCAAAATAAAAATTGAATTTTGTTTTTAAAAATCCAAAATTTGTTTTTTTTTTTTTGAAAATTTTGATATGCAGTATGATGAAGCGTTTGTAAAAAAAAATTAATTTAAATCGGTTATACAGATAATGAAATAGTCCAAGATAAAGAAAATGGTTTTATAAGAATTACTGTTAATATAATGGCTAACTGTAAATTTTGTCAACTTCACTTATGGTTTCCACTTCAGAAGCTTCCGAATGCAAAATATCTTCATCAGACTTCATATGACAAAGAATAATTTCATTGCCCTAGTTAAGGTATTTTTTGAAGGCTTCACCTCATGTCTTGTGTATTAGTGGAAAATTCTTGCATTTCGCTGAACTTAGGTATGGGCACGCCAAAGTCTGCGTGAATTTGATCACAAGATCACTCTCAGTCACTAATGACCTTCAGTTTTTGATGCTTTAATTTTCTTCTTGACATTTTGTTTTTTTCAATAAGAAATTTTAAACACTTTTCGTTCTGCGGTACGCCCGCGTCGTTCGATGAGCGAAATTGATAATTGTAGCAGATTATTTAGAGAGATCTTCCCTCATTTTTTGCACAGAATTAATTGTGACACTTTTAAAGATTTTCGGATTAGCCGCGTTAATAAATAATAGATATTAAGCGAGTTCAATACAGTACTCAGAATTAATTGCCTGTACCATTAATTGTGTACGAAAAAGTGACATTTGGTCGTCAATTTTTGGAAATCAAAAAATTGTCAAAATAAGCACCACCCTAATAAACATATTATAATTATTAAAATTTTATTAATAACAAATTGAATTTATATTTTACTGTGGAAAGGACAAGTGTTTTATTTAAAAATTTAAGTTAAAATGTTTAGAACTTTAAATTTACATCAAGTGGCCATAACCATCGCTCTATTGAGCATATAAAAAAGTTATTTAAAAAAAAAAAAAACTGACTTTTAGAAGGATTATAATAAATAAATACATAACATATACTATACATGTAATTTGTTAGAATAAGTTTCTGTGCCAAACTTCTATTGCCTTACTCTTTTCACAGTCCAAACTTTTATTATCAACTCCGAGAGGAAAAAGATTCTCCAATTTGCACTCATTCTGAATAACATTTAGACTATAACTTGATCATATCAAGTTATTTAGTAGGTACAAAATTTTTTTTACTATAACATGTAGATATGTTGTTCAGATCACAAAAAAAAATTAAATTTATTTAATAAACAAGATGCTGGAATTTATTCGAATGTGGTACACTTTTTTATTTTATTTAATTTTTAACAAATTTAACTATAATTTTTATTTACACACGTCAAGTTGGATTATGTTGATTGAAAAAGCTATCCTGATAATTTGCTCTATTGAAAAAAATGTAACGGCGGCGGTGAGGAGTTCGTGAGCAAACGCTAATTTAATTTTAAAATGTCTCCTTTCAAAATATTTTTTTTTTTAATAGGAAAACTATCCGTCTTTTATAGTCACTGATGCTATAAACAGCTATGATTATCATATTAATTCTATCCTCTGCAAGCAAACAACAACCCTATCTCCGATTAGCGGAGGAAACCACAATCTGAGTGGCTGCAGCCTCCAAGCATCCGAATATTGAAATTGAAACGGATATGTTATTATTATAACGAATTTTTGATTTTGTTTTTTCTCATCCAAAACAGGTAGCTGCCGAAGTTATCTACAATTATTTTACTCTGTTTTTAATTTTTTCGAAAATGGCTTCAATGATTTTGATTAAACTTCTAATAATGTTTAAGGGTATAATGCAATAATTAATATACACAGTTTTTTCCCAAAAAAAAAAAAATGATGTGTCGTAATTATTATGTCGTGAATTATCTAAAATCAATACCAGCCGCTTCCACCTTAACTTTTTTTTCCGGGCTACTGCCTCTTGCGAGGAAGTGACAAATCCTCCAAGAGTATCTCTTGTCATAGAAAAGTGCCGCTCACCAGCCGTTCGGATTCGGCAAAAAACTGTAGGTCCCCTCCATTCCTGCAGACACGCACACAGGAATGGTTGAGAGTTGTAAGTCACTAGGCCCGGGTTCTTCATTAACCGTTGTGCCACCAAATTTATTTATTTATTTTAAGAATATCTAAAATCACAAGACTTCGTTCCCAAAAATTCAATTTTGTAAATCAAAAGACGTAAAATGAAATTTTGTATTTTATTTTGCTTACAAAATTGAAAATATTTAAAAAATAAATTTAACCTTCCATAATCTTGAAATGATGAAGTGAAGTAGGAAGAAGACGTTAATTCACATTCGCAGAACAAAATACAATATTTAAAGATTTCCCATTAAATCAGTCTGAATTTTGAAGAGCCAGTGAATTTTCCGTTGAATTCGAGAAAAAAGAACATTTCAATCTCAAGTGAATGGACTCTTTGAATCGAAATATACCTGTGCGCTATGGCCCTGTGTAGGACTAAGAAGTTCACAAAACTAGCAAGTGCTTGGGTCTTGGGGGCTCCAGAGATTTTAAGAACACTGCTTGGATGTAGGCAGGTATAGATCTCTTGACTGTTCCTTAGTTGTTTTTTTTGTTTTTGTAATTTCAGGTAAAACGATAATTTTACTTATGTCTTAAATTTTTAATGAATTAATACATTACATATTTTTAGATACTACTTCATATTTATTTGAACAAAAAAATAAATAAATTAACACTCATGGACTTTTGTATTGTCATTTTATATGAGAGTTAACGTAGGCCCACCATCTATTTACATTTTGCTTGCTCCAACCCGACGACGATGAAATAAATGCTAGAATCAGTAGGCTGTCTTGTAAGGTCCTGTCGAGGCATGATAACCGAATTTATGACTAGAAATTGAGGATTTGGACTTGGGCCGAACTATGATCCCAGCAAGTTGGGCCTATACGTGCCACATGAGCCATTCAGCAACCAATTTATTGCACACCAGACTGTATTGCTAATTTCAGTAGTTTAGGACTGCACTTCTAACGTTCTAACTACCTTTGATTTAATGGAAGAAAGTTATTTATTAGATGCCTTCAGATACTTAAATACAACTTGCGGTCTGCTTAGAACAAAAATGGGGCCCCGAAATGCATTAATCCTCCACTTATAGCCATAGCAATTGGAACTCCATTTTATCTCTAATGGAGTCCACCTTGAACTTTGCAGTCTTCCCCAAACCCCAACGACGCCATCCTTTTTGTGTAAATAGGTTGCTATACGCTAGCTTATTATCATCATAGTGACTTTCTGTCCATGTACTTATATGGAACTGCTCTTCCACACTATCTATCTCTAATTTTATTCCATCTCGTACAGGAGCGTTGAACTTGACCTGCTTTATGTATAGTGCACCACCTTCGCTTGGCTTGGCTTGGCTTGCTAATGTAATTCACTTAGAGTGAATAGAATTGCTATAGGAGCTGAATCTGGAAAGCTGCGCATATTGAAATAGTGCTCCTTGCTATAACTCACACTATATACTATACATGTGTCCCTTCGCATTTTGTGTGTGGGAGGGTGCAACTCCTCCGCTTTCTAACTGAGATTTTGCATTTTCTATACGCGGAAAGACTCTTTTTTTTTTTTTTTAATATTTGCTTGCTTGGATATGAATGGGGCAATGCATGGTGTAATGTACACAGACTACATCACAATACAACAGAGTTAACCAAATGGATTCTTCCTTGCTGTGTGCTGCGTGCTTTATGCTCCAAGTTACGGGCAGGAAACTCTTGGAAAATCTATTATTACAAGTATTATGGATATTTATTTACATTGTGATGGGGCGCGCACTTTATGGTCGGATTAGTAATGAAGAGGAGCGTGATGTGGTCTTTCGTATAGAGATGGTGGTGGGGTGGTATAGTCTATTGTAAGGTAGGTCAACTTAAACTGAACTTCCATTATTTGCAATTTATTGTTGAATGAATCAACATTAATTTATGGTATAGGTTTTTATTTTTTTTTTTTTTTTAAGGTGCAGAGTACGGAGAGTTTTGTTTAGGTTTTTGTTGCCGTCATTGTTGTCATTATTATTGTTCGGAAGGACGAAAAAAATAAATATTATTTTAGGAACGCTTTAAAAACACAGGCCAAAGTTCACACATTTTTTATCTTCGCAAACATGCCCTACCAGTCAGATCTTGTCAAGGTTTCGGTTTTGATAATGATGAGCTATGTTGACCAACTTCATATAAAATATATGGCTCTGTATGCGAAAAGGGTAGAACGTTTGACCTTGTCGCCGAAAGCTGATTTGTTTGTTTTGAAAATGGAGGTGCAATTTATAGAAAACTACTACACTGAAAAAAATTATTGTACATTCTATTTATGAATGGCGATCATATAGCCAAAATCATTAATTTTTATGAATTATTCATATGAATAACAACAGAATTCATAAAATGTTCTCTTGGTTTTATGAACAAATCCTTATCTGCATGAAATAGCATTCATTAAATCGTTAGCTTTAGAATTGTTGTTGGAAATTCCAAGTATGAACTTTTTCATTTGAATTATGAACAATTCATACAAATTTTAATGTAACATTTTATGAAAAATTACTTTAAATGCTTAAAATACTCATTCGTTTCGAAAGTGGTACGAAATTTGATTCATTTAAAAAGGAAACAAGTAATAAAAACAAAGACTGAAGTCATTGGATTAATGTAAAACTTTATGGATTCCATGAATTTTTACATAAATCGTATGAATAGTTCATACGTATTAAGAAAAATAACATAAAATTAATGATTTTTTTTTTCACTTTACAGTGAATTTGTTATTAAAATTTATGTCAGAGGTTCATAAAATAATTAAAAAATGTATTAAAAATCAAGGAAAAATTCACAAAACTGAAGAAAAGCATTTAAATTTCAATGAATTCTTTCTTATATTTTGTTAATTATTGCAAGCAGTATAAAATGACTGAAGTTCCTTGATTTAATGCAGGGGTCTTTAGTTTTAATGAACCTTTTATAGCCCTACAAACAAATTCATACAAATTATGATTAGGATATCATTATTTTAATGAACTCGATTCTTGGACCGTTTTTAATGAATTTTTGCATTTATAATATGCTGTTTTTCCTTGATATCATGTACCTTTTTGGTTCAGTGTGCAGAATCATAATCAGAATCACTTATTGTTACATCATGTATATGTAGAAGAAATTACATATTGATTTTCAATTTATTTGTACCGAGAAGTGTTAGAAAAAATGTACATTTACAAGGGTAATAGTGTTAAATCAAGATCGCATCGTTGTACAAATTATGCACAGTCGAATTCGTCAAACGTTCTAAAATACATCAAACCAGCATCAGTTTTTGTGTAGCGTGCTCATTATTGCAAACTTGGGCAAACTTCAATACAAGCAAGTTTGCATGTATACGTGCAGTTAACACAGTCATTTTTGATTTTCGTAAAAAGAAATGGTTGTTCTGCGATGTGCCTATATAACTATTTAAAAAAAAATGGATTTTAGAGACTACCCATTTTTTAGCGCAAATTTTTTTTGGATAATTCATATATACATACTACGCAAAATATATTTTTGGCTCTAAAAACTGCAAATATGCGAATATTTTTTATATCTCTTCGGTACTTGGCAGCAAAAGTTCAATTTTATTTTTAAATTGAAGTTTTGCGAAAATTTTCATCCGCAAAATTTGCTATTCAAATTTGAAAAAAAAAAACAAATTCACGGCACAAGCAGCACAATACAGCACAAGTTTTTTTTTTGACATGGATTACATGTCTTTCTCGGACGGTTGGGTGTGATGTAGCGAAAAGAGGACCGTCACGAAAACATGTACCGCTCGCGCCCTACTGCTAAGTGACTGTTTGCACTACAGACATCCTAGATATACCAATCGATAGATAAAGATTGCGCAAAGATTATAGAGGAATTGTTTTATAGCTATCGCCTCATAGTTTCAGGTGATGAGTCATCGCGTGTGGGGTAAATTGCACCTAAATAAGGAGTACTCAAATTAATTTGAACTCAATTTCTTCAATTGATATCTCATTCGAAAGGGTTTGAAAAAGGACATCCCTACGCATATTTCCCATACCGTTATTTCACGTTATAGCACATAAGACATGTACATAATCCATGTTCGGTAGGTGCCACAAGGACGATACCCTTGGTAGTCTTTTTGAAAATAGATAGTGGCTCTGCAAACCTCACGCGAAGGTGCTTCGTAACATTTGCGTTGGGTTTTAAAAACTGGAAATACGCGATTTTTTTATTTTTTCGCTTTTTAATATAATTTTTTGGAGCGACAAACAGTAAAACTTTAATGGTCTTATTAATAAACATTGTCTAACTTTAGACAGCCGTCCAAGTTTTTAAAAAACCTTTCTAATTTTTGCTTAAGTAATCTATCTTTTTATCTTGCTTTAGACAACGTAATCTATTGTCTAAGCCTAGAGAAATGCAATATTTTTTTTAATCAAAAAGCATATTTCCGACTGTTTCAAAATACTTAGACATAGTTTAAACGGCCAAAAATCTAATTAATAAGACCATAAGTTTTTAGAAAAACTTAGTTTTCAATAAAATTTCATTCGTAAAATTTGCGAATTTGAAAAAAATATTTACAGCAAAATTTTTTTAAATCAAAAATTGCGGTGCTAATTTTACAGAACAAATTTTCGCAATAAAAAAAAAAGCAATTTAGTAAAGTGTGTTTGAGCAAAAAATATTGCCAGTTACAAGAACAACCCAAGAATTCCCAAAAAAGGGTTTGATAATATAAATTCCGGGAAAACCGTTTTATGCACATAAAGTTGTAAGGCGGGTAAAAAAAAACAAGAAGTTTGTACCCTTTTTCCAGAGGGTGCTTCGCTAACTTGATGCCAATTTGCCAAATCAGCGAAACAAAACAAAAAACATAGAAAACATAGCACGACAACCCTTAGGGGAATCTATATAAGTTGATCATTATATAATCTCGAATGACACAAATCTGGAAAAGAAAAATTTCCAATTTAGAATGCAATACATACCTCACTGTTTATACGCCATAATTTTGTTATTTCCTTTATGACTTATTTCATTTTTTGTTTGGCGACTTTTTTCATGAGCTTTTGGGTATTTATTTCATCTTTGAATTTGAGGACTTCAGAAAAAAACATTTTGGGGAGTTGTTTAATTTTTGGATTGAGGGTTATTTCATTTGAGATTTATTTCACAGGACCTTTTATTTCCACTCACGCTTTGATATCAAACGATCACAAACAAGACAAATAGTAGTTTTGTTAAAGAGCAAAAAGCAAGTAATCGAGAATAAATATACTAATTCTAGAGTTTTGCAATCGAGATTTTTTTTCAAGATTTTTGTGCTTCTAGATTTTTCCTTTCGAGATTTTTGCTTTCTAGATTGCTTTCTAGATATCGGTACAAACCCCAATAAAAGTCAATACCATACATAGCACGACAAATTGAAATTATCACAACTTATTCAGAGCTGATGAACGACAAATATTATTAAGCTAAAAAGAGTTCCATATTAGAAGTGTTTTACCGCTTTTTGAGGTGCTGCTTCGCTTGGTTGATATTAGCAAAGCAGCAAACAAAAAACATAGAAAGCATCGAACGACAAATTAATAATTATCATAATCAGGGTTGCCACCTTTCGGCAAACTTTTCGCAGTAGATTCACAAAAAAAAGAAATGCAGTAGATTGAACTTATTTGCAGTAGATCTGTTTTATTATTATTTTTTTCAAAAAAAAGGAAGATTAAATTTAAAAAAAAATATTACAGGTAATTAAAAAAAATAATCAACATAGTTTTCATCAAAAATAAAAAGTGTTGTTAATAATACATACCTATTGTTAAATATCAGGCTATAAGTTATCTCAAACAAAAAGAAAAGGTGTCTTATTAATTCGGTATAACTATTTTTTAATTTTAAATTCTCTGTCACTACTAAGTCTTTCATGACTTTGGCTTTACCAATATTATGCATCACTACTTAAGAAATGCATATAAAGTACAATTGAATTTACTTAATAAGAATTTTAACCTCTTTGTGCAGATTTTATTAAGAACTTGCCAATATTATCACAATTTGCAACATTGAAAAAAAAAAAATGCAAATTAACAAAAACAAGATTTCCGTCAGCTTTCAATATTCATCAAAAAATAGCCGATATAGTCGAAAGCAGTAGATTTTAATAAGTTTCTTTTTCCTGAAGAATTAGAATGATTGCAATCAATGACAAAATTGAAAATAAAAATTGTTGGTTATTTTTGTATCGACAATTTTTTGTAAAACCAAAAATGCAGTAGATTTGATTTTAAGGCAGTAGATTTATTTTGAGAAAAAATGAAGTAGATCTACTGCAATTGCAGCAAAGTTGCAACCCTGATCATAACTAATTAACGACTAATTGACGGCAAATTATCCACCCAATATTTTTTTCGATCCGCGAATGTTGCTTCGCTAACTTGACATTCATTATAATGTTGACATTCGCAAAAAAGTGTATATCGTTGTCGTTCTATTAAAACTCCCTAAGTCCATTTCTTTAGAAACTGAAGAACCTTTCATAAACACGGCATAGTTAATTAAATACCAAAATTTAACTTTTGTAAAAAGTACCCAACTCTTTTGCTATATTTATTATAAATATAAAATTTATCAAACTCAAAAATTTTCAAGTTATTGTTAGTAAAATTCCATAACAAATGTCAATGTTACAAAATTTAAAAAAATGGACTTAGGGAGTTTTCATAGAACGACGACGATATACACCATTTGAAAGGCCACCGGATCGTGATTAAAGATCAAGCAGTTTCAGAAATTGGTAAGACCTAATTTTTGAAAGCACCTAAAACAATTATTCTAATCGTACTTGAATAATGGCCAAAGAGATTGTAAGAAAACTCTGCTTCAGTTTTTTGTTAAAAAATCTTGAATTGCTGTACGTTTTTTGCGAAAATAAAGTAATTTAGTTAATTGGCTTCACAGATTTTGTTCTGTTTTTTTTTCGAATAACTTTATTTCATTTAACAAGGTTTAGACGTTTTTCAAATTTGTGTTAAGTCCATATGATCCAGTCGTGCATATTTTTTCCATACAAAATAGTACTTACATACAGAAACGGGGTCTCCTAGGTCGATAAAGTCCTTCGAAACTTTTCACCAATCCTGGAATAGACTTGACAACAAATAGGTACATTTATGAAAAAAATACTCAAAGATAATAATGACATTGTTTACTTTTTTTAATAAATTTATTTCACCACTTTCTTTTTCATTCACGTAAATATTTATTACACTTCTGCCTATCATCAAACTGTTTACCTATATATTTCTATTTAATTTAATAATTATGTTTACTTTATACATTTTTTTTATTTTTTAACTTTACATATTGATGATTTATTTAACAACTAGCCTGCGATTTCATTTAATTTTATAAACTTTATGTATTTTTGTGTTGATTTATTTTTTATTTATTTAATTTATTTATGTGTTTATGTGTTTAAAAGTGAGTACATATACTGTGGAAATTATGAATGTATATATAATTTTATATGTAGTTGTATTAGTTTTCGTTTTTAATGTTTTTTTTTTGTTTTTGGTTTTACAATATTAATTTTTTAATAAGTGTGCGTTTTTATTTCTTTTATTTAATTAGTTGTTTGTTGTAATTTCTCAAAATAACAAGTAAATAATTTTTTTTGATTGCAATTTCTATTTTTCATTTGTCGTTGTTTTTTGGTTTGCTTGAGTTAACTGTTATGTGTTTTTTTTTGCGATGATTCGATTTTACTATTTTTTTTGTAAGAGTGCGAGTATTTTGTGTACAATTTATTAGTTTTGAAAAAAAAAATGAAAAATAAAAATTGACTTTTGTTTTGATTTTGTTTACCAAGGTTTTTATATAAATACATTTGATATTATATTTTTTATTTATAAATACTTATGTAGCTTTTCAAATACAACTTTCTGAGGTGAGTTTTTTTTTATTTAAAATATTTTCAAAGAGGGAAAAGCAGGAATTTCTTGTCTGTGATTTTGTTGTTCTGGCTTTTATGATTATAAATTGGCCAATCCCCATTTGTTTGAAAATACTAAATTTAACATACAAATTTAATGTTAATATACAAAAAAAAAAACTAATATAAATTTTTGTTTTGATTTTATTTACATAACATTTTGCAACATTGGTATAAAATATTCTACAGTATGTTTAATTGTATATATATAATTATATATATTATATTATAATTGTTGTTGTTTAAATATTATACATATGTTTTATATAAATTAATATGTATTTATATAATTTTTAGGACATTCTTGTCTTACTTAATTTTTGTTTTACTTAGGCATTTTTAAATTAATTTCTATTTATTACTTAACAATTGATTGTTAAACATATGTTTTATAATTTTTCAAATATTGTTTTGTTACTAAGAAACACTTTATAATTTTTTTTTTTTACTAAACAAAAAATATTTCAGGCTTCCATGTGTTTTTTTTTTTTTATTTTCTTTATAAATATATATACTTATTTCTTCTTTTGTGATTTTTTAAACTTTTTGTTTTATACATGCTAATTTATTTTAGATGCTGATTTGTTTGTTTTTATTTTAAATTTTAGTGAAGGTTAGTTAAGTGTGTAAGAACAAAATCTTCTGATAAATATTAACTGGACTAAAACCAATATGATGGCATGTAGGTAATTGCCTAAGCATTTAGCTTGTGCTGAAATTAGTGACGTCGTCGCTGAACTTTTATCTTTGGACCAATCATAACCTTTTGGGCTGTCACCAGTTAGTTTTTGTTCGGATTTGTCGATTTCGTTTAAGTTTGATTGATATTTTGAGCCAGCTATTTTTGTTTTTCATTACGGGAGGATTGTTAAAATTATGAAAATTCAAAATACATATTCGAAAATTCTTAGGTTTACTTACTTTTATCTGAGGCAACTATTGAGTTCGTTGGAATATCTCCATATGTTGGGGTATTGAAACCAAATTTAGTTGTTGTCGTTGTTGTACGATGAAGGGTTGTTGTAGTTGGTGGTGGTAAAGTTGTGGGAGGTGTTGATGCTGAAAGGAGAAAAGTGATTTGATTGATATAATTTTATAAAGATTAATTTTTGTTCTTCTTTTATTTTCTGTTTATGGTAACAAATAAATAAACTAAAAAACACTACTCTGAGGTCAGAAATGCTATAAACTCATATTTTATAAAAAGTCTTGGAGTTTCAATGATGCGGAAAGTCACTCCTTGACGATTTTTCTAAAATCTAAAATCGCCGGCCGTGCGCAGAAGCCGTAGCCTCTTGGTTCGATTCTCAACCTCTACCACCTAAAAATAAAACAAAACAAAACAAAATATTTTTCACGGCTACTGTCTATTGCGAGGGTGTGAAATATGCTTCAAGAGTAAATATTGCTAAGAATAAGTGCCTCTCACCTCAAACATTCAAATTCGGCAAAAAATTGTAAGTTCCCTTTATTCCTACCAATAAAATCACGCACAAAGACACAGCCTGAGCTTTGCTGCTGTTTTATTAAAACTTGTTTATTGTTAATTGAAAGTAAAAATATTTTATAAAATGGGAGAAGCGAATTGTTCACGAAACACCAGAAGAATTTCAAAGGTGGCGTCTACCTTGTTTTAGACAAGGTATGTACCATAGCCAAAACGATAAAATTCTATGTGAAAGTTCAAAACAAAATATTTTTCACGACTGCCGCCCATATACGAAGCTGAATGCAACTCCTGCAAATTTTCGAAGCTGCCATATTATACTAATAATCACTGATTGGCAGATATATGTATACCCAAGGTTATATGGAGGGCAAATAAAGATACAAAATGGTTTTCTTTCCATTTTTTTAACCGTTTTTGTTTAGCGATTTTTTAGATATTTTTATTATTATTATCTGACACCAAACATTTTGGTCCTTCGAGCCGGATTTGAACCAGCGACCTATAGATCCAAAATGAAAGATTAATGTAAAATTTCAATAGAATATACTTACTTCAAAAGTAGCTCGGAAATTGCTCGGCTGTATGTTGCCTGCAACATCGAGCAACTGAAAGTTTCCTAGTGAGTGACAGGCCTCAGAGCTGGCGCCTCTAACGTTCTGGCAATCAAATGCAGATTAAAAAAAGGCAAACAAAGCGGCGCTGTGTAGTGTGTATAGGAGGACAAGGAGGAGGAGGAAAGGAACACCGGTTCCTCAGAAGCAAAAACAAAGAGTGTGGAATCAAGTTCAGAAGTTTTAAAGGAGAAGAAGGTCAAAGAAGCTTCTCAAGATTTCAGCAAGCCTTAGGCAAAGATGATTATCGTAGAAATGCAATCGATACTGAGGATGTGAAAAACCAACTTTTACTAACTCTATGATGGCATTAATGACTTGAACTCCGCTGTCAGCGGATCGCACCATTTAACCTATACGATGATATAGACCAGTGTTTCCCAACCTTTTTTGTACTATGCCCCACCACAACATTTCCAAAATTCTCATGCCCCCTAACATTATAATGTTGATACCTAAACAATGTTTAACATAAAAATCTAAAATGTTAAATAAAAATAAAATGGCTGATATCAGAAAAAATCCATATAGAAAAAAGGAAACACAGTGTGTTGTTTTCGAAACATAATAATGTAGAACAGAAATTGAAGTATCAATTATTTAAAATTATTTAAAATTAGTAAGATCCCTGCGCTAGATGCTTCCTGCAAAAAGATTTTATGTCAGGTTCAATCTCAAGACTCTTCGTGTCAGCAAGTCATTTATGGCACTAAATTTGCATTTAGTTAAATATGAAGATGGAAAAGGTCACAACAGCTCTCTTGCTTATTTGGCTGCATTGGGGTATCTGATTTCGGATTCCTCACAAAGCCATGCCATCGCTCTTTTTATTTCGAATAAAGTTTTAATTGACTCATCGTTTTGTATTTCCGCGAGTTCTTCCTTGAACATACTGTACATTTGAAATACATATCAGAAAGATTCACTAACTTGGCTGCATTATCCAAGATTGGGAAATGATTTTTTTTTCAAATCAGAAAATTTTTCTTCATGGGCCGATAAATTTTTTAAATGATCGACAGTTAGTTTTTTGGAGCCAAGAAAGCCTTACAAAATTTTTGTTGTAAATGAAAATGTTGACGAAACCAAATATCTTCTTCTTCATGCGTCAAGACGAATAGTGGCGAATTTTTCTCTTGTTTGAACAACCACTCATCAGAATTATCTCAAAATGTGGAAACACAAGAAGCATAGATTTTAAGGATAAATGTGTTATCCTAATGGAACATAATTTTATATTGCCCCCCCTATACAATGAAATTGCCCCCCTGTGGGGCGTGGGCCCCACGTTGGGAAACACTGATATAGACCAACAATGCCGTCCACCCGAACTTAACGAAGTGAATACTCTTATGAGACTAATAATAAATCTGTTAAAGCTGGCGGCTTTAATACCGAGCAATAAATAGTCACAAAGGGTGGCTTGATCAAAAAGAGAATATAGTCGGAGGAAATCATTCACGATTAAGTTTGTAAAATCTTCTCTGTTCTTTTACCTGAAACCTTTTTTTAATCGTATACATCAATGTGTGATTTTACGCAATAAGAGTCTATCGGTGCTTCACATCTTTAAACAAAAATCAGGAAGTTCGAATTAACAGTTGACACCCACCGCTTTTTTATCGATTTTAAGGCCGCTCTTATGGAAAGAACCTTAGCATAGGCAGCCATAACATTGAGGTTCTGTGGGCCTTGGCTCAGACAATGAAATCAACCAGCCACAAAAATGAGATAAAATGAAGAAGAATAAATCTCCATCAATACCAATCGTTGCTTCTTTGAGTTAAAGCCCAAGACCTCTCTCTTTAGCAACAATTCAACCGCAACAATCACACCGCCAACTATGCCCATCAGATTACTCTTTAACCTTTCATAAGGGGCCTTTTCAAAGATGTCAAAAAAAATTTTGAGTTTTTTTTTTCTCTCTCCGCGCTTCATGAGCTCAGAATAAAATAACCCAGCAGATATGCCAACTCAGTTTTCAAGTCTTAGGTGTGTTTAATAATTAAATTAGAGAACACACTTTGAACACACTCTGCATAGACCTTACTCCTTTGGCTCAGTGCTTTGCTCTGAAGCAACTCGGAACTAAAAAATAAAAATTCTTCAAATTTGGCTAACATAAAAGTCCTTAAGGTGATCAACTCTTAAATTTTATTTTAGGATAACAATTAGAACTGCTCTATAGATGAGTCCAAAATTAAGCCAAAGCCGTAAAGTATTTTACTATCCATAAACAAGTGCGACCAAATCTATAGACCCGAATATAATTAGTCACAGAACACTTCATTTAATCTGCCCCAACTCTCACTATACAAGGAAGATAATTGGAAAATTGCTTACAAAGTCTAAAAGCCTCTTCGAGATGAAAAAGTACGCTTTGTATTCGCTCTTAACCTTATAACATTAAACATTGCAACAAATTGCCTTACCATCAGGACAATATTCTCATTACATGACCATTCGTATAGAAAAAAAAGGAAAAGAAAAAAAAATACATAAAACCACATCTTTCTTAATAAAACTAACTACCTTCCTACAATACAGATATTCTATCCTTAACACAAACTCAAACATTAATACATACAACTAGCTATATGACAAAGAAAGGATATAAAGTTATTTTCCTTGTGCGGTTCCTTGTCGAAAAAATAAAAATAAAAAAAAAATAAATAAAGTAATTCACTCGCCTTGTCTGGCCCGCCTTGTCACCTTTTTTTTTAATTTTTATTTTGGAAAGTTAAAATTGTCGCTTAGGCCACAAAAAGGCCATAAATTACCACAAATTGTCGTCAATATAATCCACCAAGAGAGAAAAGCCCAAACACCACACAGATGCCATCGCACTGACAAAGACGACAAGGACGACAATGAAAAAACAAGAATCACGAACCAAACCAAAGATTCGAAATCGTCTACTTATAAAAAAAAAAAAAAAGTCTCAAATGGAAAAGACTCTATTGAGGGCAGAGATAAATATCGACAAAGGAACTCATTGAACTTTCATTGCACACTCGGATACACACTAATATAGAGGGAGCCACTAAAATTGTCAGTTCCTATCAACCAGACTCCTCACTTTATCACTAAAACCCCTCCCCGTGCTGTCCGTTCGTCGTCGCTTAATATCCTATATAGCCCTAGCCCTGGTCCTTGGTCTTTCCCAACCATAACCAAGCCCAATTCGAGGTGTTTTCTGTATAGCACTTTATACCACAATTGACAGCACGCTGCTACTGCTTCCACAGCTTGCTCCAGCTGATAATGGTGGTGGTGTGAAATATCCTTGTGATGTACAACAAAGTATAGCTAAGGAGAAGTCATGCTTGATGTTGTATAAGTCGGCCTCTCCATCCTCATTGTCGGGTGGGGAGGAGGCTGAGCAGCGATAGGGTGTGAGAAAGATTTATCTATTTGCAGGGATTTCGACACTTTTTAACCGAAGTTTATTTTCGGGTTTATTTAGAAATATAAACGAGGAGGAAGGAATTTTTTTTGTGTTGCTGTTGTTGTTGTCCTCATTGGATCTTTAATGGCTTTCAATGTCCTTTAATGTGATTTTTGACTTTTTTTTTACAACGTTAAATTTGTCAATGGAAATCCATGAAATTAACAATCGATTTGATGGACTGTAAAATTATGATTTGCTTGTCAATAAATGGGGGGGGGGGGGGTCTTTATTCACTGAATGAAAATCGTCTGCCATGTAACACGATGGATGATTTATTTAGGGAGATTTGGCAATGATAAATGGCAGGAAATCATCGTTTTTTTTTTTTTTTGAGTAGGGTGTTACATTCAAATTATTAGGTATGCCATTTGAATGGAAACAATAAAATAAGGCTCTGCAGTCTAGTGGATGTGGTGAAAAAAAAAAATATTCGACATGTTTAACCTTCTGTCCAAAAAAGAGCAGTCTATAAAATATGAATTGATCTGTCAAATGGAGAATATACTGATGATAGTTAAGTCACTTAGTTTGGTTATTTAAACATATTTTCTATTCTATGGAAATTAATGGTTATATACCGCTAGAGGATGGCATTATTTTCGTTAGTAAATGTCTAGTCTATAGGTACATAGAAACACTTAAATGTCTATGGGCCATTCAAATTTATTTATGACTTAAATATTGCAGTGAAATTATATATAACGTTATGGATCCTAAATAATTAACCATACATTATATTCCCAATTGTTTAGAGTCAATTCGATATATGGTTCATTATTTATAGTCCACGTAAATATTTAGGTAATACCATGCACGGTTTATTATTTAGAGCCCATTCCATTATGGTCCATTTAACTGAAATATTTAAGTCGTAACTAAATTTGATTCTTCGCCATCATTCCAATAATTGTTATCTTTAGAAACTTTTCACTTAGTTTTCTTCAATTAAGTAATTTTTCACAGCTATCTAGAAGGGTAGAAGTCAGACAAAAAAAATTATTATTTAAACCATCCAGCGTCGTCATCCATTCACCTGTCAAATGACAGGTCGCCATTTTAAGTAGCTAAGAGCATGCAGGTTTAATGACTGGAATTTCTAGCTTATTCAATCTCTCTTTATTCTTTTGTCCTAAAAAGTTTGTATTTTTATAGACTTCCCCAAAAGCCAAAATTGTTCGATCCATTTTAACTTTTCTATTCTTATAATAGGGTGATTTTATTTTTGTAATTTCTTTAATGGAACTTAAAAAAGGGTTAGCTGCTGTCAAATGAGTTGTCATGTTGAGTTGTCTTTTAGTAACTTATTATCAATTTAGCTAAATCATTATAATATAAAGGTAAATTGGCTTGTGCTTGAGCGACGACGCGCTCGTCGATTTGAAAATTTTATTGACAAGTTTGTGACTTTGTGTATTAACTGTTGTATTCATCTTAGGCTTGACAGGTTTTGTTTACTTTTCAAAACGTGGCATATTTTTTCCATCAGAGGGACTGTAGGAACTTAAGACTAGGGCGGTAAATTTTTGAAAACAGCAAATTTTTGGGTATGGTATGTTTCGCCAGAATTGTTTGGCAAATTAACGTTTCGCGGTGGTACATTTCGCTGTTTCTCGTTTCGCATTGTTTTTTTTAGCATTTTGTTATTTCGCAATTTTCGTTTTGCAAATTACGTTTGGTTTTTTATATGATATGACAAACCATCATTTCGCAATTTTCATTTCGCAATTTTCACTTAATATTTTGTTTGATTGGCATATTTAGGTTTGGCAATTTTTTATTTGGCTTTTTCTTATTTGGCATTTTATTATTTTGCTATTTTTCATTCAGCATTTTGTTATTTCGCTTTTTTTTATTTGGCAATTTGATGTTCAGCTTATTTTTATTTGGCATTCGATTGTTTGGCAATGTTTTGGCTTCCATTAAATTACATGCCTTAAAATTTCGCGCGAAATTTAATGGTAGCCAAAACATTGCCAAACAATCGAATGCCAAATAAAAATAAGCTGAACATCAAATTGCCAAATAAAAAAAAGCGAAAAAACACTGAATAGAGAATATCAAAACGTGGCATATTTTTTCCATCAGAGGGACTGTAGGAACTTAAGACTAGGGCGGTAAATTTTTGAAAACAGCAAATTTTTGGGTATGGTATGTTTCGCCAGAATTGTTTGGCAAATTAACGTTTCGCGGTGGTACATTTCGCTGTTTCTCGTTTCGCATTGTTTTCTTTAGCATTTTGTTATTTCGCAATTTTCGTTTTGCAAATTACGTTTGGTTTTTTATATGATATGACAAACCATCATTTCGCAATTTTCATTTCGCAATTTTCACTTAATATTTTGTTTGATTGGCATATTTAGGTTTGGCAATTTTTTATTTGGCTTTTTCTTATTTGGCATTTTATTATTTTGCTATTTTTCATTCAGCATTTTGTTATTTCGCTTTTTTTTATTTGGCAATTTGATGTTCAGCTTATTTTTATTTGGCATTCGATTGTTTGGCAATGTTTTGGCTTCCATTAAATTACATGCCTTAAAATTTCGCGCGAAATTTAATGGTAGCCAAAACATTGCCAAACAATCGAATGCCAAATAAAAATAAGCTGAACATCAAATTGCCAAATAAAAAAAAGCGAAAAAACACTGAATAGAGAATATAAAAAATATAATGCACCTACGAAAATAACTGCCCAAAGTGAAAAAATTCTCTTTCTGTTATGCACTTACCTTAACTAAGCAAACAAACTGAAATCTTAAATCGCGAAAGTGATTACGGCAAAAATTGCAAAACAACTAAAAAAATATTACCAAAGCAAGCACGACTAAGCAACGGTTCAGAAAAAAACTGTTAATCTTTAAAAGAGACGATGGTAATGATTGGTCAAACGATCAAAACAACTAAGCAGCGAAATGATCTATTAGCGAAATAATAAAACGGCTTGACGATATTTATCGAAATGATTAAACGGCGAAACGTTATTTCGCAAAATAATGAAACGGCGAAACAATATTTTGCGAAAAAACACTTGGCCAAATAATAAACAATTTAACAAAGAAAAACTAAAGAATAATTTGCCAAATGAATTTTGCGAAATGATTGAAAATATTTTTAACAAAAAGCGAAATATAAAACCGCGGAATGTTAATTGCAGAATGATTGAAAAACGTAATGAATAAAAAAGAAAATGTAAATTGCCAATTAGGAATTGCGAATTAAACAAAATATTTAACGACTAAGGCGAAACAAGAAATGCCAAATGAATTTTGCCAAACAATGGTGACCCCAAATTTTTACAACTTAAAATAATATTCAACAACGTGCTAAAAGTTTCTCTTTTTTTATTATGAAAGCCCAATTTATTCTCTTAAATAAAACTGAAATTTTTTCTAAAAAAAAGCATTTTTGATTTATGTATACCTAAGTTACATATTAACAAAGAAAACACCTTTTTTAAAATTAAAATAAAAAAAAAAATATAAATAACTGCGACCGATATCTGTTCTACATGCGTTTATATTTTTTAGATATCCATACCGAGACTAAAAAGTAAAAGAAAATGGTATAAGGTAAAAATTGAAAGAAAACTGTTATCCGCGTTGAAACTATGACAGTCTTATTTATTAGATTTCACTAATACTCGTTTTAACCTCGGAGTAGTTAAACCGAGTCGAAGCACTTACTTCCTCTTTACGCCACGTCAAACAAATTCTTATTTATAAAATATATTATCAAAAAAATGACCAATCTAAAATTCTGGTTATTATAAACGTAAACAAACCCAGGCTGATTTCCACAATTTATTATTCATTTTAAGTAATTATTATTGGTTTTATTTTATCTAAATAAGTACCTTTATCTAATGAAAGGATAATCAAAATAAAAGAAAATGGCCTTAAAACTGGGATTTCGGTTGCACAACTTTTTGTAAATTTCACACAATGCCGATGTCATGTCAAAATGACATATGAAACGGATTTACTCCGGCTTTATTCCTCCTATGTACCAGTTTTAGCTTATACTCCGCCTCTATTCCGGGTGTATTTTTTTTATAAATAAATTTTTCAGGATTAGAGGTGTCGTAAAGTCGGAGTAACCTAACTCCGTCTCTAAAACGAGTTAATAAATAAGGCTGTGATGGTTTAACGTTCAACCATAAGTTATTTGTTTTTTTTTTTTTTCAATAAAGTAGAAAGAGCTGAAGTAACGCGACCGAATATAGTAAATACCGCTATATAGCCCAAGAAAATAAAAAAAAAAAAGTTGGCAGAACTTTTGGGCGGAAGCTCTATTTTTATGTCTTACGGGGCTTAAGTCTTTTTTGAATTTGAATTTTTTGCAAATTTCTCAAAAACTATCAGTCTTATTGAAAAAAATTTGTAGCTTATATGCCTACATACAAAAAAAATAATAATGAACTCGGCCAAATTTTTGTGGGGTCAATAAATTTACTGTAGGGCATCAACTTTTGAAAAAGAGGAGGGTGTCTTATTTAAACAAAAATTGAGTTTAGGAAATAACTGAGGCCCTATGTATATGTACAACAGGGTTGCCGCCCTAAATAAAATTAACGTGCCATATTTAGTGCCATAGAAAAAAAACCATAAATTCTTCTATTTTATGGAAAAAAAATGTAGATAATCAATATTATTACGGGGTGTAATGCAACAAAAATAATCGAAAAAAATCATTTGATCTATTCGTGCATTTTCCAAAAATATGTGTTTCCTCCGTCTAATTTTTATGAAATTTAGATAAATGTTTACTAAATTTTGTTAAAATTTACTTCATTTTAAGTAAAATAATGGAAATAAGAAAAACGTGCCATATTTAACTTTTTCGTGCCACGGTGTCACGAGGAAATAATCGTGTCAAAAAAGCACGATCGTGCAACTTCAGCAACGACGATGCACAAGCTGCTAAAATTTACCTTTTCAGTAAAAATAATTAAATGGAGTTTTTTTTAGAAGTACTGAATATTATCTTCATTACGAGATTATTAAAGCCACTTTTAAAAAAATTGAAAAAATACTAAAATTAAGCTTGAAAACAAGATAATTCGTATTAAAGAGTAAATAACAATAATGAATTTTGCTAACAAAAAACTAAACTGTAATTGTACAAATTTAATTAAAGCCGTTTTTTAGTATTTATTAAACCGTGGATTCTTGAAGTTATTTTAGGTCTAAAAACTAAAGAGGTAATTTTCTCGTTTTCACTTCCTTTTCGACTTAACTCTAAAACTCTAACTTTTAAAAACCTAATTAAGTATCTTTTTTTCTATTTTATTTTGAAACCCCAATTTATTCTCTTAAAAATATTTGAAAATTTTTTTTTTTACTGAAAATTCATTTGAAATTAATCACAAAATAAAAACAAAAAAGAAAATTCATAGATATTAAAATATTCGAATTAATTTCTTTGTAAAGTTTTCTTAGCAATTTTTTCTATAATTTATTTTCTACTTTTGGCTCTTTCCAACACACAACAGATGCATAGACGTAGTTTTTTTTTTTTTTTTTTTTAATTTAAATATTTGAATTTTCTTAAATTTTCTTTTTTTCTTTTTATTTTGTAAATAATTCAAAATGTAAATAAAAACGAAAAAATTATTATATTATAAAGAAGTCAAAAAACAACTTAAAAATGCTAACAAATGGATTTTATAATTAAGTGCGGGAAAACTGTACCCCGCGTAGAAATAAAGTTGTAGGACGGATAAAAAAAATAAGTTATGAGCTTAAGCTGCAGTTGTTTTAAATCTGATTTCAATAGAATGACTTAATTTCGACTAAACTAATTTCCCGCAACAAAATTATGTGCGTATTATTTAAATTCTCCTAAAACCTAATTTTCTCTCTAAATGCCAACTAATTTATAGATATTCTATCCTCTATACACCATTAATTGCTAATTAAAGCCAAACAAATTTTAAAACTCTTCACCCAATAAATGGCCATGAAAATATTGCACAAAATAAACAAACTGCCAAACCAATGCCTAATTATCCCATTAAAATCCCATTGAACAAATATATAAACTGTGTGTGCTGTGCAGTGGCATAGTCTAAATAAACACAGAATTTATATTTATTTATCGCCTAAAGAGCTTTACTGCAATTTCCTGTTCCAATTTCCTTGTATTCCTTTCCAAAAGTTTGGATTATACGAAAACGAATACATACACCGACAGGACAGATATAAAATTATATTTATGTTTTTAAAATTCCTAGGTTTGCCCCTCTTTCTCTTCTATGGGAAATTAAAAAAAAAAATAGAAAAAAAAACATACCTACCTACTTAAACTGTCATCACATTGAAAAATATAATGTATAACTTGATTGCACGGACTTGATTTTGTGATTCAAGGCCAAAATGTCCCAATGCATTGACGATAGAAAGGATACGTTTTTTTTTATAACTTCATAATATCCTTGCAGAAAAGTTTGTAAATAATCAAAAGTATTAAAAATTATTTATTTACTTTGATTTGCTAGTCTCCTCTTTAAGAAATGAATGATAATGCTCTGTAGGTACTAAATTTGAAGGATATCGGTCCAACTGTTAAAGGCTCTAGCTCGATGTACTGTGGTGTGGATGCTTTGACGAAAACCACTTTTTGGACTTTTTCACCATAGTCATTTTAAGTTTGATTAAAACCTTCAACATTTTTTTTTTCACGAAACCAATGCTTGTCCTAATAATAATAATAAAAACGAATTTTAGGAAATGAATGGAAATACATACATACACTCCGCTTCACTTGAATCGAATCAAACATTGTGTTTACTCTCAGAGCGTGTTGCGCTTTGGCAAATTTAGAAATCCACCTTTTTGTTTTAGTTCTTTCAAGAGGGATCTATAGCGAATATACTCGCAATAGATACCTCTTAAAACAAAAAGGTAGATTTCTAAATTTATCAAAGCGCAACACGCTCTGATAGTAAAAAAAAAGTTTGTTTATATTCAATTGAAGCGGAGTGTATATGTAATTTGAATATTTTGTATACATGGTGTTCGGTATAAGGTGCACCAAAAAGCTAGAGCGAGTAGGTTGGGTTAAGACAAGAAAAAAACCATGTTGGAGGGGGTCTATTTCCCCCCGTTCAGGCGGGAGGGGAAACAATTTTATTTTTTAAACTTAAAAGTGATTTTTTTCAAAATTTTATGTAATTAAGTACTAATTTTGTATTTAAAATTCAATTTTCTTATTAGTTTTAAGTAAAAAACAGAAAACCGGATGCTAAAATGTCTTTTAGTTTTTTAAAAAATGGAAAATAACGAAGTCTACTTTACTACTTTGTTAGTAGAAATAGGATCTTTGGAACAGCAAAATTACGGTTGGAAGTCGAATTTTAGGAAAACTTACTTTTGTTATTTTCAATTTTCTGAAAAACTGGAAAACATGTTGCAATCAAATTTTTAGTGTTTGACTGAAAATAGATGGGAGTATTAAATACTGAAAACAAAAATGTTATTTAATAACATAAAATTTTAAACTAAATTTGTTTAAACACAATTTTTTATTTTTTTTTTTTTCAAAAATTAAAGTTTGAAAATTAATTTTTAAAAAACTGTTCACTAAAACAACTTAATTTAAAAACACAATAAAAGCAACTATTTCTGGCTTTACAAAAAAGCATGTCGTTGCAGCTGTTACCTTTGTTTTTTTAATATATTTTTTTCAGTATTAAGTCAATTCATTTAGATAATTGCCTCTCCCGTAATTTTCTCAAAAACTAAAAAAAAACATTTTGGTCTTCTGTCTTTGCATTAAAACTAATAAGAGAATTGAATTTTGAAAACAAATTTAGTACTTAACTACGTAAAATTTTGAAAACAAATCACTTTGATTTTTTTTTTTTCAAAACTTCGAGTTTGAAAATTAATTTTTCAAAAACTAGTCACTAACACAACTGGATTTAAAACGAAAATAAAGGAAGATATTTCTGGTTTTCCAAAAAGGTAAAGCATGGCATTAAGTTTTACCATTATTTTTAAATAATTTTTTTCTGTTTTAAGTCGCAGTTTTTTAGAAAATTGGGGGTAAATAGAGCACCTCTCCCATACGATTTTTTGCTTGTCTTAACACAACCTACCCGCTCTAGCTTGTTGGTGGACCTCATATCGAACACTCTGTAAATCGCCAAAAATGTGTTAATAAATTATTATGTTTTTTTTTTTAATTTTAACATTTTTAATTGTAAACTCACTTTACTGTGCTCAATATGTACCTATACTCGTATGTCGGTCGTACCTATCCATAGGTTAAAAATATAAAAATTACAAAAAAATAAAAAAACTAAAGCCAATAACATAAACTTGATTTGGTAGAGCCCTTAACCCTTGATACCCAAAGCTACTTTGGAAAGATTGCCAAATCAGCTTTTTGTTCACGGTCTATTGTTTTATTTAAGGCAGATAAATTTTATTTGAACAGTGATGTGTTAAAAAAAAATATCGAAATTATTACGTGCACGATGCATTCATATTTTAGGGTCAATAACTTCTAGATACATATGCTTAAATTAAATAAACCAAACTTGAAAGTATGTTGTCAGCGTGTTTTTTTGCCTCGTCGCCAAACTGATGTCACTCACAATTTAAACAAATTCAATTTCTGATAATAATTTGTTCAAATATAAAAACGACGCACGCACAGATGTTCTCAGAGTGCTAAATAATTATTTAACTTTAGTCTTGTCAGTTCTTAAATGAAGAATTTTTTATTTGTTGTTTGCACAAAATTGTGTTTGATATTTTTGGTATACAGTCAAACTATAGTAGTAGCCGTGGCGTGATGGTTAGTGCGATGGACTGTCACGCCGGAGGTCTAAGGTTCGATCCCCAGCCTCGCCACCTATTTATTTAAAAGAAAAAACGGCTACTTCCTCTTGCGAGGAATTGACAAATCCTCCAAGAGTATATCCTGTCACAGAAAAGTGCCGCTCGTTAGCCGTTCGGATTCGGCAATAAACTGTAGGTCCCCTCCATTCCTGCAGACACGCACACAGGACAGGAATGGTTGAGAGTTGTAAGTCACTAGGCCCTAGTTCTTCATGAGCTGTTGTGCCATCAAATTTATTTTATTTTTAGTCAAACTATAGGTTCTTGATATTACAAACATTTGTTAGCATGGATTTTGAACATTATTTTTCTTCAAATTCTGATAAACATAAACAAAAAATTTAATGTTTTTCCCTTCCCAGCTAATCCAGCCCATGAGAAATTGCTGTGAAGAAGGGAAAACCATAATCTTAGTATAGCTTGAACCAAATAAGTTGGCCATTCTAATGCGCAGGTCTCTTCAAATTTCTCTGCTCATCTCTTTAATTTTAAAAGAAACACAAAAATCAAAAAAAAAAACAAACACAATTTCCAATTCTTTTTTATTAATTAATCAACTGCGACAAAAAATAATTGAGCAAACAAATCCAAAAAATATCTGACTCAGCTTTTTTACAGTAAAATTACATTCAAATTTCTGAGATTGCTGAGGTCTCTGAGATATCAGAGAGCTTGAAAAACCTGAACTGGCTAATTATTTTCTTTGATTAATACTTTATGTCAAAGATGTGACAAAATTCTGATAAAGGCAGGGTGCGGTAGATTTTAAATAACCCAGGGTGGCAGCTGGCAGATAACCTTAATACGTCACTGCTTTCAATAGTGTACTTTTTGCGAATGTACTATATATAAGGATCCCACAGCCTCAATTTTTGTATAATATTTTTTGTAAAAATCAATAGAAAATCCTTTTTGCTTTAAAGTTCGAAAGAATAATTAATAACGGCCCTGTAAATAATTAGAAATTCGATTCTGAAGTCAAATTCAGATAAATTTTCCAAAATGGTTTAACATAAGGATAACTGGATAACTGCCTGAACAAAATGGAGACGGAGACGGAGACGGACATGGAGACGGAGACGGAGACGGAGACGGAGACGGAGACGGAGACGGAGACGGAGACGGAGACGGAGACGGAGACGGAGACGGAGACGGAGACGGAGACGGAGACGGAGACGGAGACGGAGACGGAGACGGAGACGGAGACGGAGACGGAGACGGAGACGGAGACGGAGACGGAGACGGAGACGGAGACGGAGACGGAGACGGAGACGGAGACGGAGACGGAGACGGAGACGGAGACGGAGACGGAGACGGAGACGGAGACGGAGACGGAGACGGAGACGGAGACGGAGACGGAGACGGAGACGGAGACGGAGACGGAGACGGAGACGGAGACGGAGACGGAGACGGAGACGGAGACGGAGACGGAGACGGAGACGGAGACGGAGACGGAGACGGAGACGGAGACGGAGACGGAGACGGAGACGGAGACGGAGACGGAGACGGAGACGGAGACGGAGACGGAGACGGAGACGGAGACGGAGACGGAGACGGAGACGGAGACGGAGACGGAGACGGAGACGGAGACGGAGACGGAGACGGAGACGGAGACGGAGACGGAGACGGAGACGGAGACGGAGACGGAGACGGAGACGGAGACGGAGACGGAGACGGAGACGGAGACAGAGACGGAGACGGAAACGGAAACGGAGACGGAGACGGAGACGGAGACGGAGACGGAGACGGAGACGGAGACGGAGACGGAGACGGAGACGGAGACGGAGACGGAGACGGAGACGGAGACGGAGACGGAGACGGAGACGGAGACGGAGACGGAGACGGAGACGGAGACGGAGACGGAACCAGAGTCGGAGCTGGAATAGCTGTCAAAGTTTTGAATAGACACAAATTCAATATTGCGAACACAACGGAACATAGCAGCATACGGAGCTGCAGCCGCAGACGGAAGAGTTCACCAACTTTTAACTTTTCACGTACGACACTTTTGACGTTTCAAATTGTATGAAGAAAAAAAACAACTTTTTGGGTCGGAAAAAAATATTATGGTTATTTGTATCGCGAAAAAAAATTATTTATTAAAAGGAAAAGTATTGGAAACAAAAAATTTGAATTCTGTGTACAAAGAAATGTTCTTTTGTTTTTCGACACTTTTTGATAGCTCTTCCAGTTCCGTCTGCAGCTCCGGTTTAAGCATTGTATTCTGTTCAGGCAGTAACTGCGCCGAATTTTTTGACAATTATTCATCGCTCTCAGAGCAACTAACTAAAACTGTAGCATTTGTACGATTAAACTCGCGAATTTTACTATAAAAAGTTGAAAAAAGTATCGTCCTTGATTCGCTCTATAAAGTTTCTCAGAGTAAGAAGTAGAATATTTAATCTGTGATGCACTAACCGAGATTCAACGATTGTTCAACAGCCAATTACATCCCTGAACCACCTTTTAACCGTCAGTTAATCAGCAGAAATGGGCAAACTAAAATCGCTGAACTATGGATAAAATACTGAACCCCGTTTGTGCAACCAACCAAATAATACAATTTTAGAATTTTGAACTCGGCCTGTGTCCCAAGTTTTAACAAAAAAAAAATTAAAAAAAATAAAAACATAATTTTTTACACAATTTTTTGCACATCACTGTTCTGTAATAAAGTAAAAAGGGGTAGCAGAAAATATTTTAATGTGACACTTACTGTATAGTTTAATAGTGCCATCCATTTCACCACGAGGATTTTTGGCGACACACTTATAGCTGCCGTAATCGCTTCTTTGAACATTTGTTATAGTTAGCCGCATAGTTGCCTTATACGAGGGCACTCCAGGCAATGTTTCTGTCCTTTAAATAATAAAAAAAAAAAAATAGAAAAAAGAAAAATATTTCTTTAAAATTGCAATATTCTGATGAGACGAGGAGAGGACTATTGAACCTTAAATAGGTTTCTGTTACTTACTTGTACTTGCCAGATTCGGTGATCATTTGGTCATTCTCCCGTGTCCAGTAATTAAGGGATGTTGGATTGGCTTCGATGAAGCATTCAAGCGTTATGTTGAAATACATCGGAACACCAACCAATTGATGGGGAATCGAGACCATCGGAGAGACTGAATTTTAAAATAGATTGTTTTATATGTATTAAAAAAGGATTATGACTTAAATTTCGATTTTATTGGCCAACCATTAGATAGGTAAGGAAACAACTTACAATCTACACTAACTTTGATCCTTTTCGAAACACTGGGAGGTACACCATTGGATGCTATGCACAGATATGCACCCATGTGAAGTCGAGAGATACGTTCTAGTTCCAAAGCTTCACCTTCCATGTCAATAACTAAAATAGAATAGCCATATGGTTTTTGTGAGGCTTTAGATTAAATTTTACTAAAGGTATTCAATTTGTTACCTTCTACAGTTTTGTTTATGACAATTTTATTGCCATCGTCTCGTTTCCATCGGATTGATGGTTCTGGGCTTCCTTTGGCCTTACAGCGTAATGTCACATTGTCACCTTCTCGTACGATGACATCACTTGAGGTTAAAGAGTCATCTATGTTGGGAGGAACTATAGACGAAGATAAAAATAATTAAGAAAGGATATTTATGTATATCTAGAGGGATATATCTTATAAGAAGACTCTGGTTCTGTATATATATGTATCAATTTTATAATTAAAATATTTTACAATATTTCCCTTGGATTTTATGTTTTTGTTATGAAACAAAAGAAACTTTGAAGATGATGAAATTGAGTTATCAGACAATTTTACTAATTACAAAACTGGAAATCCACAATCAACCGCATATTGTTCTGGGTTTTTATACCGACTTGGAACACTCATCTATCAGTAATTGTTAATTATAATGTAAGGTATACAATTTACCTATGTAAAACCCCTCAGACAGACAGGTAGACGAGTGGTTCGTTCTAGAAATAAAGGGCTTGCAACAGTCAAAGGGGAGCACTAGAAATGAGTAAGATTTGAAGAAAGTAAATATACAAAATCTCTAGAAACCTAGAAATGTCGATATGTTAATAAAAACAAATTCTCTTATCTATTTCCGTCACTATAAATTTTTATTGAAATCTTTCGATTTCAATAAAAAGATTATGCCTAATCTGAAAGTACACGTTCAACCATGCAAAACCATTCTTGCAGTCTTTTGAATTTTCTCACTTCAAGCTGTCTTTTAACTGCTTGAAATCTTTTGACTGCTTGAAGTTTTTTTTAACTGCTTGATGCAGTTAAATGACTGCTAAAAGTAAAAAAGACTTCATTGCAGTCAAAAGACTGTAGAAGAATGCAATCAATGTAAAAGACTTTTGAAAGTCAAGCAGTCTTTAAGTATTACATTTTTTTTAACTTTAAGTCCTTTACCTGCCTAAAATGATTGCATTGTTCAAGACTTCAAGATTGACTGGGAATTAAATGTTTGAAGGACTTTCAAAAAGTATGTCCTTGCAGTTAAGTAAATGGGATTTCAAAGAATAAAACACCAAAATACTGCATTTTTTTACAACTCTGCATTTAAGTTTTTTTTTTTTTTACTCTGCGTTATCATTTTTTGTTTTTTTTTTTTTCAAAAAAAGAAGTTGTAGTTAAGTATCTTTTATTATGAAAGCCCAATTTGTTCTCTTAAAAATACTTAAATTTAAGTTCAACCAATTGTCGTTGGACGAACACAAAACTATAATATTCTTAAAATAAAGATACCTGCCATAAATACAACCTCATTTAAAAAAAGGCTTCTTATCTCGGCAGCGGCCCTAACAATTTTGAAAAACTGTTCGTGTGTAGGTATGTACTATTCTTGGTACGGTCTGCATTTCTATGTAAAACAAACTTTAGAATTGTTACTAACGCTAGCTGCAATTCAACTATTTTTGTTCTTTATTTCGATTTTTTCTAATTTCGAAAAAAATCAGAGTTTAAAACGATAGATTTTTGCAATCGAGATTTTTTTCTAGATTTTTATTTATTGGAAAGAAAAAAAATAAAAAAAAATATTTTTTAATTAAGTTGTGTTAGTGAATTTATTTCCAAACTCGAAATTTTGAAAAAAAAAATGAATAAAAAAGTTTAAAACTATTTTTTTTTCAAAATTTTATGTAATTAAGTATAATTTTATTAATTAATTAATTATCAATAAAAAAACAGAAAACCGGATGCTAAAATGTCTCTTAGTTTTTGAGAAAATTGAAAATAATGAAATCTACTTTATTACATATATTGTAGAAATAGAATCTTTTGAACAACCAAATACCGGATGGAAGTTGAACTTAAGGAAAGCTTACTTCAAATTTTTTCAATTTTCTCAAAAACTAGACTACATTTTGGCATCTGGTTTTCAATGTTTGACTAAAAATTGATGGGAGTATTGAATATTAAAAATAAAATAACGTAAAATTTTGAACAAAATCTGTTTAAACACAATTTTTAATTTTTTTTTTTTTCAAAAATTTAAGTTTGAAAATTAAGTTTAAAAAAACTGTATAGCAAGTCGTTTTAGCCATAATCGATGTTTTTTAACAATTTTTTTTCTGTAATAAGTCAATTATTTTAGAAAATTGCTCCTCCTGTTATTTTCAATTTTCTCAAAAACTAAAAGATATTTTAGCATCCGGTTTTCTGTTTTTGAATGAAAGCTAATAAGAGCATTGAATTTTGAAAACAAAAATTATACTTAATTACATAAAATTTTGAAAAAAATTAGTTTGAAACTTTTTCATTTTTTTTTTTTTCAAAATTTCGAGTTTGGAAATTAATTTTTCAAAAACAATTCACTAACACAACCTTATTTAAAATGAAAATCATAGAAAACATTTCTGGCTTTCAAAAAGGTATAGCATGGCATTTTAAATTGTAACATTGTTTTTAAATATATTTTTTTTTTTGTTTTATGTCAATTTTTTAGAAAATTGAAAATTGACCCTCCTGCCTAAACGGGGGAAATAGACCCCCCACCCATACGATTTTTTTCTTGTCTTAACCCAACCAACTCGTTCCAGCAGTTTGATACACCTTATACCGATCACCCTGTATACCTAAGTAAGTTAATTTATGCTTTCCTTTTCCTCGAAATCATTTTGAATGGACTTGTGCCATTTTTCCTCTCTAGACCCTTCATTTTTATTATGTACCTGTCATTTTTGTATCCTTGTTTTGAATTTATGATAACGTTTAAAACTTAAAACAAATTAAATACAAAATATGCTTTAAGAAAGATTCAGCTACTTATTTCACTTTAAGGTTAAACAGCTTTACAACTCCACAGAACCCAAATTTCATTCACTGAAGGTTAATACTTAAAACATAGGCACTAGTTTTTTTTTTCTAAATACATATAGGTATTCGGTAAAATTCATTTTGTCTAAAAATTAAATGTATAGTTCACTCACGTATGTATAGCATATTGCTTATGTATCTATGTAGGCATGCACAATGCACATATTTCAGGTTTTCAAAAGTTCTAAAATAACATCCTATGCTATACCTACAAATCTGACTAGAAATTTTTTTGAAAATCCTTTCGTTACTTCCAAGAATTTTTATTCCTGCATCACTGAGCCATTCAGAAAAAAATTCACACAAATCCAACTGAAAACTTTTCGAGTGACGCATTCATTTTTCAAAAACAACCAACAAAAATAAAATACTAAATAATATTCCACCAGAAAAAGCTCAAAACATGGGAAAATAAAAACAATCTCTTCAAACTTTTGTCTAACTTTTCGGCAGTAATGCCATTGTTATTATTGTTATGGAACACAACAAGGACGAGACAAGCGTTAACAAAAAAAGACATTACACATATTTTGTGAGCTGAGAAAAAAAAAAGATGGAAATATAAAAATCCACAAATAATATCAAAATACCAACAAGAACTATGTACTACTTACACTTGCAGTAGCAGCATCATAAAGTCCCAACCCAAACCAACTAAAGACTCATGGAAACAACAATAACGAAAAAAAAAACACAATAGCAATGAATCTCATTAAATCAGCCTATATGAAAGTATACTCTACTCCTTTGCTCTTTTTTTGGCATCCTGTCCTGGTCGGTTTGGTGCTGCTGCTTTACCAAAATTGCATATAATTCTCTGCATAACGTGCCCTCGGAGACACAATGACACACAAACATTTATTGTTTCAAACACAGGGACGACATGCTCAGCATTTTGCACATATATTTAATTTCATTTCCAACATAATGAGGCAATTTATTAAATTCAATTATCCTGATGACAATAAAACAGTGAGGTCTTTCTGTCTCCAATATATTTAACCTAAAAGTGGAACGAACGCGTGCGTCGTTGTCGGTTGTCCTTTTTCACCATCGACGAGCAGGTGCGGTGGCGGGCAACGGCGGCGGCAGCGGCGTGGCGAAGGACATCTAGAATGAAAATTGTTTCCTAAATCACGAATTCACAATCAAATTAAGTTTCTCTAGCCATTAGTCGTCCTTTTTTGGTTAAACGAGTCATAGGTATAGCCAGGGTAGGGATCCTGCAGGTTCTGGCAAATCACATTTGTTATGGTTTTATACAAAACCAACACAACACCGGGTCAACATCAAACTTGCATTCTTCAATTTACCCTGCACTTCACTCTAGTGCTCTATGGTCATCTGTTTTTTTTTTTTTTCTGTGTTTTTTGCTTTGGCCATTTTAGAGTGTGGGTATAAAATATGAGAAGGACATACGTTGGGCTCCCTTGCGGTGTTTGTTGGGCGCCACTCTACGACCACGAATGTCGCAATTTATTAGTCACCTCGAACTAAAGTTAGGATAAATGTGAAAAGGAGGCCAACACAGCAGGAAGCTTGAAAGGATAAAGAATCCCTCCTGCGTAGAGTGTGGTTGTAACCTTCCAAATACGTTTTTGAGGAAGAAAAACAGTCCTGGAGGATCAGGAAAAAAAAACACTAGCACAAGGGTTTCGTTTCGTTGGATTCTGTATTCCACCAGCGAGAAGACACATTTCACACATGAAATTTTTCCACAGCCAGCAACAGTTTTGAGCTGAAGAATGTCGCATATGGTCAACAGAAGTCGTTGTTTTTTTACAAATCCTTTCACATGGTTTTTTTTTTTGTCAACGACGACGATGAGGTAAGAGCCGAGGACAACCAAATCAGAAGCTAGACATCTGACCAACAACACGCACCAACAACGGCACCGGATTTTGTATACAAAAATTTCTAGTTTTCCAAATATTTTTTTGTTTTTGTTCCTTCGCACGACTTGGTCCATGATGATGGTAAAAGGATATTATGGAGATGTCATGTGTTGAGATGAAAGTTTAAGCCAACGAAAAAAAAAATATGGAATTTTTACAAACTAAGTTGACCGTTTGGGAAGAATAGGTTAATAGCTGAAGCTGGAGATGGAGCTGAAACTAAGCTGAGAGATGTTTTTGGACGGAGGAATTTAGTTATTTATCGTATGCGTTAGAAGGGTTTCAAGGAATGAGTGAACATTTTTGTTTCGTTGAATTTTTTTTATTTGAATATTATTGTGATTAAAACTGAATAATCCGAAGAATCTGAAGGAAGTTTTAACAGAGATTTTTCGCATTCTATGATGAGTACCTAGATACATACGTCTATTTTTTTTTCACATTATGAAGAATTTTTAATACAAATCTTATCTTGATACTGAAGGATACTTCAAGTTAGGAATATAGATATACGAAAAATAATACTAATTTTAATTGATTTTTAGTCTCCACATTAAGACGCCCTATGGCCATCGCTGGTTAGACAATGTGAGTATTTTCAATATAAAATGAAATTTATTGATATATAATTTTTTTAGTAAGACTAGTGGACTGAGGTAGAACGACCGACTAGTGAATAGTTTTTGAAAAATTCATTTCCAAACTCGAAATTTTGAAAAAAAAATGAAAAAAAAAAAGTTTCAAACTAATTTTTTTCATAATTTTGTTTTCAAAATTTAATGCTCTTATTAATTTTCAATAAAAAACTGAAAACCGGATGTTAAAATATATCTTAGTTTTTGAGAAATTAAAAAAAAAAATAAAAAGTACTTTTTTCAAAGAAAAACACTTTTTTTTTGGTTTTCCCAAGTTTGATCTACTTAGGTCAATTATTAAATTAGTGGACTACCCCTTTTTTATTTTTTATTGCATACCATTTAGTTTTGAGCAAATTATAAAAAAAAAATAGACTCGATTAATTAGATTTTACCTTTAAAACTTATTAAAGATTTCAATAAAAAAAAAGTGCGTATACGCCCGAGTGTACCACATTTGAATGGATCTCATTTATTTATGGAATATGTTATTTATTAAATAAACCTCATTTATTTTCCTATAGTTAAGACTATTTACATATGTATTTATTTTTTATAATCCTTGGTGGCTGCAGCTTGGTAGAATTTGAAGGCTCCTCCTTTGAAATGTCTTTCAATTTTTAGTTATTTTTTTTTTTAAAGATTTCCCATAGTTCAATTTTTTTAAATGTTCTTTATATTACAGTTCATTTTTTTAATGTTTCGATTATAATAAATATATAAGGTTATGTTGATTTAATTGAATTCAATTTATTACTGCAATTATTGAAGAAAATGTTGTCCATACCATATATGAATAATTTTTAGTTTATCAGCACTTTTTTAATGCTTAAACATTTCACAAGAATATAATTTCTAACATCATTTGTTGCTATTGTAGAAGAAGATATATTCATTGCAATCGAATGAAAGAGCTTTGAAACCAAAGAAATCCTGACGCTCCACAGGAAACTTCAATTATCTACTAAGGCAGCCAGCTTTGTGGCTATTTAGGGTTTCGGGATTCCCAAATCCCTACATTCCTATCCTAGTCAAGTGCATTTGTGCTAGAATATCAGCTGATTATATTTTGTCCTTAAACAGCAAGCTGCGACTTGTTTTATTTTCACGTTTATCTTAACAGTTTGAAATAAATAAATAAAGATTCAATTTAAAAAAATGTATCATAATTAGTAAGAAAATTTTACAAAATTCCTAACTGATTTCGGCCTTCTGTGAAGTGATTCTTAAATAAAAATATTATTAAAAGTACTTTCTTCCTATCAACGGAAGGTAAGTAAAGTTCGTAGTTTGGCATTAATGACATTTCTAGTCATCAGCTAGATTCCTAAGTCAAATTTGTGGGCAAAGAACGTAGTTGACTACACACCTAGTCACCTATATGTCTTCTGAACGAACTTAATAAATTTTTCAGGGGAATTTGGCTGTCATTGCATTGGACTTTTGTTCGAGGGAAATTTATTGCGTGTGATATTTACGATAGAAGCAGCGTTGCCAACTACTTTGGTCAAAATAATGCCTCAATTGAAAAAAAAATCATGCCTTTTTCAATGAAAAAAAGCCTCACTTATTTTTTTTTTTTTTTTGAAGTTAGCGTTAAATATTAAAAATTAAATGTATAAACAATCCAGTTGCGCCAAGAATTTACGGTCTTCCAAAAATTCACAAACCAGGAATGCCGCTCCGTCCTATCTGTTCATCTGTCAAGGTCCCATGCTAAAATCTAGCAAAATATCTAATATCCATCTTGAATAACTTAACTGTGGACTCTATATACAATGTTAAAAATTCTTTAGAATTCAAAACCAAAATTAAAGGCTTAGTGATCGATAAAGACGAAATTTTAGTGTCGTTCGACGTGACATCTCTCTTTACCAATATTCCGCTACAATTGGCTTTAGACCTGATCAGTAAAAACTGGGAAAAATTAAAAGATTTTACACTTATAAAGAGGACCAAATTTATAGAAATGGTTCGGTTTTGTATAATCGAAAATAACTATCTGGTTTATGGTAATAAGACCTACCAGCAGAGAGACGGTATGCCTATGGGTAATCCAGCTTCTCCAATAATAGCAGACATTATTCTCGAGGAACTTTTAGAGAACTGTCTCGCGAAATTGACGAACAAGCCCAGAATAGTCACGAAATATGTGGATGATCTTTTTGCTATCGTCAAAAGAACAGATGTTGACGTAACCTTAAATGCTCTGAACAGCTTCCAATACAAAAAAATACAATTCACTTATGAAATTGAGAATGATAACAAACTTTCATATTTGGACACGGTCATCATTCGGGGACAAAATGTTTTGAAGATGGATTGGTTCCAAAAACCCACATCGTCGGGTAGACTCATAAATTACGCTTCTCAACATCCAAAAAACACCATCATCAACACTGCCAACAATTTAATTAATAGAGTCTTGTCAACTAGCGATAAGGAATTCCATCAGCAAAACATAATCAGGGTGAAAGAAATTTTGCACAAAAATTCATTTCCCGAAAAAATTATAAAATCTTTAATAAAACATCAACTACAAAAACAACAACAAGAACAACAAAACCAACAACACCAACAACAACTAAAACAACAGGAACAGGAACAACAACAACAGGAACAACAACAACAACGACAGGAGCAACAACAACTGGAACAGGAACAACAACAACAGGAGCAACAACAAAACTTCAAATACAAATCCTTCTTATACATACAACAAATAGCAGATAGGTTTAAATATGCAAAACTCTACGACGCAGAAAATTACAAAATAGCGATGAAATCTACGAACACGACCTCGCAACTATACACGAAACTTAAAACAAAAACGGACATAATGGAACATTCGGACCTTGTTTACAAAATTAATTGTAAAGGAAACTCTAACGAAGAATGTAACCAAACATATATAGGGACAACGAAACAAAAATTAAAAAAGAGACTTACAGGACACAAATCTGACATAAAAAACAACGCACCACAGAAGACAGCACTGGCAGCACATTGCCTCGCACACGGCCACACTCCTAACTTCGAAGAAACGAAAGTACTTCAAAGAGAGGAGAACCAAAATAAGAGGTTTTTAATCGAAACTCTTCATATCATCAACACATGCAACACGATGAATAGGAAAACAGACATGGACAACGTCTGTCCGCAATATAAACATTTGTTGGTGAAAAGGAGGCGATCCCAAGATATATAAAAAATGTTTATAAGCTTTTTTCGAATTTTTACTTGTGAGTCTTGCTTTAAAGTGTTAAGTTCAGCTTTTGTTCTTCGAGGGATTTTTTTGTTCTTTCTGATTAATGTTATAATTAATGTAAGTTATTTATTACCAACTAGCCGATAAAACCCGGCGTTGCCCGGGTCTTCTTTAGTAAAACCTTATGACAACCAAATATCGACCAAAAAGATGATTTGAAATCAGCACTCGAAAAATGTTCAGCTTAAAGAGCCCTACACACCATCCATGTTACTTGTCAGGTAACATTGACGTTTTTTTTGTCAGGTAACGTTGACAATTATTTTCCTAAAATTATGCGTGTGGGTTGTGTGGGCTTGCATTTGAATAAAAATGTAATGAACCTAATTATGTACCTACCTACCTGCCTGCCTATAGTGTAATTTTAAGACAACTTTGAAAATCAGACTATTTGTATGTTATGTTATACCTACCTCCCATTACCCCCTAAGGAGCGAACGACCGTGAATTTTGTTAGTAACCACTTGATAAAGAAATTAATAATTTATCAATGAAATGTTAAATTTTTTCTTCTTCTCTACCATATACCTACCATATTCAAAGCATTTTTTCCCAGCAAGGGTTATTGCCGTCTATAAAGAATAATTCCGTGCCAAAAAACCGGAATACATTTCTTACCACCCCACGCATCACTTATCAACATCAAAAAAATTTTACCACTAAATAAAGTAGGTACCTACCTATTAAAATAAAAATACATATGTAGGTAGGTATTACCTAAAAAAAAAAATTTTGAGCCGATTCTGGAAACCAGATCCCTCCTTGCGCACGTTCTTGTCTTCTTGTGTTTCCACATTACATTTAATCTTCATTTAAAATCTCGAACCTTGAAAATCCGATCATTAGAACTCAAGGTGTAAATTTTGCTGATTTGAACGTAATAAGCACCCCCACATCACCTTTGCTTACCTATGCCTTTGACTGTGTAGTTACTCAACAAAAAGAATTAGAAAAACAAATGTATTAGTGATTCAAGTGCCCCCTTACACCTTATTGTGCACGCTCTTGCAACTAAATAAGTTCGTTTCCATTCACCGTCACCAACCACCAACCGCCAAACCAACAAAAATTTCAGTCTTACCTTAAAATCCAACAATTAGAACTCACGTTGTAAATTTAGTCGATTTTCATGTAATAAACATCCCCCTATCCTATTTACGTGCGCCCTTGATTGTGTAATTATTCAGAAATTGAATTATTTTTTTTTTTATTTTTTGACGATGAAGAATAATTCGCTGCCACAAAAAACCTGCATACATATTTTTACCACCCCACCATCACATCACTTATCCTCATGAAAAAATTTGTACCTAACCTAAATAAAGTATATTAAAAAACCAACCACCCACCGCCAAACCAACCAATTTCAGTCTTACCTTAAAATCCAACAATTAGAACTCAAGTTGTGAATTACCTAAGCCGATTTAGCACCCCCCATCCTATTTACGTGCGCCCTTGATTGTTTAATTTACTCAGAAAAAAAAATTAAAAATAATTTTTATTAGGGGTGCATTAAATGCCCATTACCCCTCCTTGTGCACGCCCCTTGCCTATAAGTTCGTTTCCATTTATCATATCCAGCAAACACCCACCACCAAACCAAACAATTTCAGTAGCAAACACTTATTTCTGCTGCAAATATTATATCTACCTTACATACATATATATACCCTACTCCACTCATTTCTTACTATAGAGAAAATCCCTCCTACCAAGGCACATTATTCTGCTCATGGTTTGAATTGTTTTTTTTCGATGAAGATTTTTAACTACACATTAAATTTTCCCTAAAAATAAAAAAACAAAAATGTTACCCTACTTAAAAAACAATTTTTTTTTTGGGCCGATTCCAGAAAATCAGCCCACCAAAAATTTGATTTGACGAACCGGATTACACCGGAACCAGTCAAATCCCCGATCCCTTACCCCACATGCCACAAAAGGCAATTTTCCATGGCAAAACAACTCCTGCTTATAAATAATTGAGCTTGAAGTAAATGTGAGTTGAAAATCTATAAAACAGAATTTTGCAAGGAAAATACCTACATGCTTGATTTTAGAAAATTTCCATACGATTTTTTTTGTGGTAAGTTTTTAATTTGTTTATTATTCTGTATATAATAGTATAGAAGTATAGATATAGATCAGCTGCAAATATTGCGTAATGCGTTATTAGAACCTAGTTCTTAAGTGCACGGTTTGTTTATAAATCCAAGAAATCGGCAGAAATTTACATCAGATGGTGGCGCAATGGGATAGGTACTTGCTTCTTAACCGAGAGGTTGGGTGTTCGATCCCTGCTGACAAACTGGCAAATAGTTTTTTTTTTTTTTTTTTTAATTTTTCATATAATTTGTATTTTTCTCGAATTTTTTTTGTCATTTTCCAAAATAAGTAAATTATTTCACTCATTTAACTATAGTGGCGTAGAAACTTACATACAATCATGAAAACAAATGTGAAACGATACCTATTTAGGTATCGTCCAAAAGCCATCGTTTTGAAGATATGGTTTTGACTATAATCGACTTACGTGAAGCAAATATTTTTGATCGTCAAGACGATAGTCATTTTTTGGTTACGTGAAGCAGGACTATCGTCGAAACGTTATCGTTGGGTGATAATCGTTTTACGGAATGAGTCCCCTGAGCAATCCATTCCGATTGTTTATGTTACACACCGACTTCACAGTAGATAATTCATTTCAGATTGTTCATCGTGCCATGAAATATCTTGTGGAGTCGCGATATCTGATCTTATGATAATCAGCGATCTATCTCTGATATTTTCTCTTGACATGGCATTTGACAGATGGTTGTTTTTTGTTGCTTTTTGTCTAGAAATGTTATTTTTTGTGTCTAACGGAATTTTTTGGAAGTCAAAGTTTAATTTTCTTGAGCTAGAATACAACAACCGAAGAGTTACACTTTTATCTGCAAAAAAATCAACCATCAAACTCCCATGCAGTCGAGGTACGAAATTATATATCATGACATGATTTGCCCAGCGAAGATATATGAAAATGTCTTGATATGGATATCAGATATTTAGTTGGATGTTATTTTTATATGAACTTATTATACCTACATATACACAAATATAACCTAGATTTGCTGCCGATGGCACCACGCATATACACATGGTTTGAATTGTTGTTTTTTTTTTTTGTATTTTCTTATTCTCCTTCGAAAAAGTTATGTTCCCTAAAAATGCAATTTGGATTTTAGTATGAAAATTTTTGGAATTTTGAAAAAATTATATCTGGTATTGAACGGATATTTCATCTTTCTAAATATGTAATCAAAAATTAAATCTGACAATTAGAACGAAAGCTAAAAACCAGTTCCAAATCGGCTCTTTTTCACATTTCACGTGGACAACGAACAATTATGCCCATTTTTCAAGATTTTTGTGAAATGTTGTATCGAAACTTTTTAATCTATTCTGGGGGTTGTGTAGCTTGTAGAATTATGATTCAGATATCAATTTAAACGTTAGCTTTCGAAGGTGCAAAAGAAAAATTAAATTTATAGATGCATCCAGTAAAAAGTTGTGAGGGCATAAAAAGATTTCATTAATTTTGTAAATACCTCAAGTTTGGGGTATTCAAAAAATTTGAAATTTTTAAAATGTTTATAAATCAATAGTTTCCATCAGGTGTAGAAATTTTAGATTTTTACAACCACCCATAAAAAAATGAAAAATAAAAACCCACCAAAAAATAGGTGAAAAAAATGTCTGGTTTTCAAAAATCAAAAAGTGGGTACAAAAAATCCCATTAAAAATTCCTGAAACATCAATAATTTTTTTTTCATTACCTTTATAATAGTATAAAATCTATGTCCTTAACTAAAACCCCCAATTTATGGCGAATTATTTGTCTACGTCTATTTTTCAAAATTCAACTTTTAACATTTTATAACTCGCTTCGTAGATTTTATAGAATTTTTTTAAATTAAGCACTTCCTTGTATTTAAAAGATCTATCGACTAAAATTAATATGAATACTGTTTTTTTACCTTTAATCAGAAAACCCCCATTAGGGTAGGGTAACTAAAAATTTGAATTTCAAAAATTCCGTCTAAGTGCGCCTATACATAAAATTCTCTATTCAATAAAATGTATTATATATTTTTATCATATACAGTATAACCTGTGCAATGATGAGTCAGATGAATGAATGGGGGAGTCAGTGACCGACCTTTCATTTATAATATTTTGGCCCCTTACAACTTACCCCTCTTTGTGCACGCCCTTGTGTTTCATTGCATTTATTCTTCAATCAAAAATTCTAACCTCGAAAATCCGACCATTTGAACTCAAGTTATAAATTTAGCGTCCCTTGTTTGTGTTTTTACTGGTGTTTTCATAAACTTCTGACTAACCGATTTCTGCAATCACAAAAACGAATGAAAAACTAATTTTTAAATGTAAATATCACCTCTGTTCTGATTTTCGTTCCGAATTAAAAAGAGTGTTCTGAATTTCGAACGAATTCAGCTTGGTAAAACCTCTTACCAGATCTGGGTGTTAAATAAAACTTAAAAAAGCTGTAAACTGTGTGTTGTTAGTATTTCTTCCCCTAGTTCAAAAGAAAAAAAATTAGTTTTTAGAAATATAATGTTTTAAAAATATATTACATTTTTAGCTTTACGAATTCAAATTCGACAACCAAAAACGAATCGAATTGAAAACTTCAAAATAATTGAGTAAAGAACACCTATGTTTTTAAAACGAAAGTATTTTTTACTGAAGCGAAAATCAGAACAGGGGTGTATATATTTTGGTTCATGATTTTAAAGTATTTTAAAAAGAGTTATTAAAATCGAAGCAGTTAAATGTATAAACCTTTAAGAAATAGATAGTTTTTTGTTATTTTTGAAATCGCAGAAATCGGTTAGTCTGAGATTTATGAAAACACCCTATATACATCAAAAATAATAATTTTTATTAGTGGTGCAAGTGCCCCTTGAATTGAATTTGCATTGAATTTTCTCTTCATTTAAAATCCGACCATTTAAACTAAAGTTGTAAATTTACCCAGTTTGCATGTAATACGCATCCCCCTATCACCTTTGCGTACGCCCTTGATTGTGAATTACTCAGCAGACAAAAATAGAAAAATAATTTTAGTAGGGGTACAAATGTCCCCTTACCCCTCCTTGCGCACGCATTGGCCTCTAAATAGGTTCGTTTCCATTCAACATCACCAATCACCCACCGCCAAACCAACCAATTTCAGTCTTACCTTAAAATCCAACAATTAGAACTCACTTTGTAAATTTAGTCGATTTTCATGTAATAAGCATCCCCCTATCCTATTTACGTGCATCCTTGATTGTGTAATTACTCAGAAAAAAAAATTGAAAATAATTTTTTAAAGGGGCGCAAATGCCCCCTTACCCCTCCTTGTGCACGCCTTTGCCTCTAAATAAGTTCGATTCCATTCACCATCACCAACCCACCGCTAATAAACCAACCAATTTTAGTAGATTAGATACAAACATTTTTTTTCTGCTGCAAATACCTATTATACCTACCTACTCATACCTATACCTACTCCACTCATTTCTTACTACACTATAGAGAATACCTATCGACTGTTTATGTTTTGTTTGGTTTTACCATACCTTCCTATACACAAAAATATCACCACGATTCGTCGACGGCGAAACGCGAAAACAGTCAACTCTACTCACTATCTCGCTCCCACCTACCAAGGCACAGTGCACATTTTTGACGATGAAGAATAATTCGCTGCCAAAAAACCTGCATACATATTTTTACCACCCCACCATCACTTATCCTCATGAAAAAATTTGTACCTAACCTAAATAAAGCATTAAAAAACCAACCACCCACCGCCAAACCAACCAATTTCAGTCTTACCTTAAAATCCAACAATTAGAACTCAAGTTGTGAATTAACTAAGCCGATTTACATGTAATATAAGCACCCCCCATCCTATTTACGTGCGCCCTTGATTGTTTAATTTACTCAGAAAAAAAAATTAAAAATAATTTTTATTAGGGGTGCATTAAATGCCCATTACCCCTCCTTGTGCACGCCCCTTGCCTAATAAGTTCGTTTCCATTTACCATATCCAGCAAACACCCACCACCAAAACTAAACAATTTCAGTAGCAAACATTTATTTTTGCTGCAAATATTATACCTACCTCTCATTACATACATACCTATACTCCACTCATTTCTTACTATAGAGAAAAAATCCCTACCGTTGATGTTTTTTTTTTTTTTTTTATTTGAACTTTTACTATTACACAAAAATATAAACACGATTCGTCGCCGGTGAAAACAACTCTACTCACTATCTCGCTCCCACCTACCAAGGCACATTATACTGCACATGGTTTGAATTGTTTTCTTTTTTTCGATGAAGATTTTTTACTACCCACCACTTAAAAATTTTCATCAAAAATTTTCCCTAAAAATAAAAAAAAACAAAGATATTACCCTACCTACCCAAAAACAACTTTTTTTTTGAGCCAGGAAATCAGCCCACCAAAAATATGGATTTGACTTATCGTCAAATCCACATGCCACAAAAGGAAATTTCCCATGGCAAAACAACTCCTCCTTATAAATAATTGAGCTTGAAGTAAATGTGAATTGAAAATCTATACAACAGAATTTTGCAAGGAAAATACCTACATGCTTGATTTTAGAAAATTTCCATACGATTTTTTTTGTGGTAAGTTTTTAATTTGTTTATTATTCGGTATTTAACAAAAATTTTCTTTTCTGCTGTATCCTATAGCATACCAGATAAGTGAAATTTGTATTATATCTATTTTTTAAAAGAGTTTTTTTGTTTGTTTGTGAGTTTAGTGCATACATTCAGCACTACTGACAACCAAAAAAAGTTACTCTTTTATATAATAGTATAGATTGTTCATAACAAATTTTAATTGTGTACTTATCAATGCAAATATAGATAACGTTTGTTTCACCTGAAGATGTCCATAGACATGGACGAAACGTCGTGAAATAAAAGAAAAACAAATTTGTTTCATTTTATGACCTGAAGCCCACAAACCAACCAACGAATAAACAACAAAAGATCACGAAAAAAGGATATAATTTATGAAAAATTAAACACCAGTTTGATTAAAATAAGCAAAAATAATCCTTCATTTCAAAAAAAAAAAAAAAAAAACTTCACAGGAAAAAATCGAGTTTAGGAACTCTAATAATTCAAATAAATGAATGTCCATGTACCCAATTGATCACATAGATACGTATGAATACAAAATGTGTATATATTTAACTACAGTTTGAATTGAGATCGCCCTTCAAATCATACATCATTTTTGAAGTAAAAAATAAAGATTGTTGCAGATTATAGCAATTTTTATCTTTAAAAATAGTTTTTGTGTTTTTAGTCTATTCCTGAACTTTTTTTTTATTTAATTTAATACAAAAGAAAACAAGAAATATTTAATTTAACAAGAAAAATCCAGTAACACCAAGTACAAGCCCGATAATGGAAATATAATTTCCGAAATGCGTAGCAAAAATTAATAAAATTATAATTGTGACGTTAAAACAAAAGTTTTTTTTTAAATAAATAAATAAAACAAATTAAAATTCAAAATATTTAATTTTATTTTATTGTAACAATTTATTTTATTCTTTCATATACCACACACAACTGGAGACGTAAAACCAACATGAAGAAAATAAACATTTTTAAACTTTGTAATTTTGTCTTCAAATTAAGAAATATTTTTTAAATCGTCAGAAATATTTAAATTTACTAAAAAATAAAATGAATAAAAAGCATTTTTGGTAGAAAATAAGCCTCATAGCCTCAGATGTTGAAATAATGCCTAAAAGGCATAAAAAAGCCTCAGTTGGTATCGCTGGATAGAAGAGACATTTTTGTGGGAATAAAATATTCCGTGGGAAACACAATTCGATGAGAAATTCCCGATAACAGTTATTATTCACATGCAATTCCCTAATAAGCCAATTCTTATTTTTTATAAACTTTCGAGCTTTTTGTTAAACAAATGAAAACTAATCTATATTCTTATCAATTTTATCATTGGGTTTTCAGCTCTCAGGTATACTATATGCTTGCAAATATCAAGAATTCTTGAATAAACCTATTTATGGTGCCCCTATAAGCATGCAGTAGGTTTTTCTTGACAACAATTTACTCCAAAAATACAAGAATCATCACAAGTTGACAGCAAAATAAATGTCAATTGCTTATTTATTATTATTTGTATTGTATTATTTATACTAGAATGTCAGTTTATTAGACTTGACCATTCTTTATTCCGTCAATTTCATTGAATTTTGAACAACAAAAACAACTTAAAGGTGCTACCACCAATTGCTTACGAATTAATTTTGGGTATTTTAATTCGTTTTATTTTTGTTTGGCTAGATATATACATAGCTATTTTAATACCGGGTTCAAATACCGCATGATGTGTAGAAAGTTTTTCAAATAAAATTAGATTAAAGCTCAGCACCACTATAAAGGAGACTGATGATCGGGCTTGGCACCCCTTGAAATAGCTATATCTCTAGCCAAACAAAAATAAAACGAATTAAAATACCCAAAATTAATTCGTAAGCAATTGGTGGTAGCACCTTTAAGTTGTTGTTGTTGTTCAAAATTCAATGAAATTCCTTATTTAATTCGATCACAAATACATAAATAATTTTTAATGCTGCAATTATATTAAGCTCCAGGATGTCTTATTTGGCCTTTTATGCCACAAAGGAAAATTAAACTGATTAGATATCGCAATTCAATGGTATTTCAAAAAAAATCTTAACTTGCAATAAACTTATTGCTGGTAAAATAATGACCAACTGATTATCAACAAATTGTTTCTCTGACCATCATGCCATCATTTACTTCTACATACCCGCCCTTTGGTTAGGTACTTCTCGAAACATAATCATCCCGTCGAGACACATTAATCCTCCCGCATATCGAACTCAATCTAAATAGCCAAAAGTCATCGAAAAGATTAGCACAGAGTGTCACAGTGACCATATTGTATACAGAATAAAACTCGAAACTAATTCCACCTTTGCGAACATCCTTATCACATTGGACAATAAACGCACTTATGTCGTGCTCCTGCCCCATAAACATTAAAAGAGCCACTTTGTGCAAATCCACAACACATATCAGATAAGCGCGGCAGGCTGTGTAGTGTCGTCGGAGTCATCTTGCCTTTGTGTGGTCCTGTCTTAGATTTACACACACGTTTTATCCTTAAAGTACCCCATTAAGGACTCTCGATATATTGCTGATCGTAGATATCTGAAAAAGAGCAGCAAATCGTTTCACTTTATCCCTTCTTTGCACAACAATTCTCAAAGATCATAGCCATTAAATGCCAAATCGATGACATTTCCTCCACTTTGCCATAGCAAGCATACAAAAATAACCAATCATTTGATTTCGTGGTTTGGTTGCTGCAAATAAAATGGATGTGGAACTGTGGAGTGGAAGCAGAGCGAGACAAATAAAAACCTCCAATAGATATTGTGTGCCCCCATCGAAAATTGCAAACGCATAGTTATATTATTCCTTTGAAACTATATAACTAGAAGCAGCAGCACAAAGTATCGTTATCATTTAATTCCGTCAAAGAAACTTTTATAGCGTGTCCTTAGTCCTTTTGAAATATTACACCAGCCACTCTTACCCATCGACAGGGACAAAACAAAAACTAACTGTCTCTGACACTTTCTTAACTTTGTCGTCCATTTAATTAAGATTTACATTTGCGAAGGGTGATGTGTCCCCTGATGTATTCTGCTCCTGCTCTTGGCTGATAGTTTGGCCTTATTCAGTTCCTGGTCAAGATGATGGCTTTTCTTGATGCACGAGTGTGTACACAAAAGATGAGAAGCGATAACGTCTTGGGATATCAGGAGAAGCGTTAATAAAATGTAACGTAAAGGCAACATATTGTTAGCTAGGGAATTGTTTGTCCCGTCCTGTGCCATAACCATCAACGTCGTCGTCGTCTTCGTTTGTAGTCGTCAACGCCATCCTTTTTTGCGCGTGGCAAACACACAACACAAACTCATATCCCAAAGTCCTGAAATAACTTTTGATTATAATCGAGAGTGGAATAACAAATGAGGAGCACGGTGTAGTACCCACAGTTGTAGCATCCTGCTGTTCAATACCTATCGTCTGCGTCTCTCGTATTATTTAAGGATGTTGAAAAGGCTTGAAGGATGCTCCTCAGTCCTCACAGTATGGCATGATGGCATCAGTTATTGAAGCGGGTGCATCATCGCATCCTATACTATATCCTGAAGATGCGGAAGGGTTGCTCTTGTTGTTGTGTTTGTTGTTGTTGTTGTTGGTGGCTTTCAACTGCATGCCATTCTATGCAGGTTAAACTTTGAAAATATCTTTAAGAAGGAAACACAAGAGTTGAATTGGGAAGCAAATCAAAAAGATGCTCGATAGATAAGTTGAAATTTCTTGAAGCGGAATTTGAATTTCTTTTACTTTTCATCATCGATTCTCTATGGCTGGCTGTCTGTCTATTTTGTTCGTGATGCGTCGTGTGAAAAGTTTATGTTGCATTTATACATACATGCATCACACTTATCTGTACATATAGGTTTGTTTGTATAAATTTTGCAAGGAAGTTCATGGGTGACGGGTGAGATGTAAAAAATAAAGTGAACATGGACATTGCTGGGAATTGGTTTTTCTTTGGGGAAATTGGATGTGTTAGCGAATGTCTTGTAGTATCTGCATTCGATTTTTTTTTTTTATTTTTTTTTATTTTTTTTTAACTCACAATTTTTTTCACCGATGATATACAAAAAAGATTGATTTAAAGAAACTTCCGAAATGACGGAAGATACAAAATGTAGATGGTAAATCAATCAAGTTGGATTTTGGAAAATTGTTGCTGGCAAATTTGAAGAAGTCCTTGGATCTATGTTTTTATTTAAAAAGTAAATTTTTTAGCTATTGGCATACAAAATTGGCAAAGCAAGCTAAGTAAGTAGATGCTCATCTCTAAAGCTTCCAATGTTGAAATTTAGAGTTCTTGATGTGTATTACACATAACAAATTTGTGCAGAAGCATAAAATTACTTTAACCATATCAACTAGGTCATTGAGTTTGGTGGAAGAACTGTTAATTCCAGTATGTATTGAATTTTGTTGTCTTAATGACGTATCCAACATTTTTCGATTTTTTTATTTTTTTTTTTACGGTTTTTATTAAAAACTAAAACTGAATCTCACTTTTTTAGCAGTTAAACATTCGAAACAATTTTTTTTTTCAAATACTTAGTTTTATACCTGACTATTAGAGAAAAGCAAAATAAACTCCTGAAATGATTAAAAAAAAATGTAAAAATATTGATACCTAATTTTAAGTTAACACGGGTGTGTTTTGCATCATTTGTTAATGTTGTAAGTAAATGGAGCCTTTGTGGCGGTTGAACTGGGCGAATGAGAAGAAAAATCGTGGTGTAACATGTTCTCAGGAATATTTCGGATTCTGATTATTTTTTTTTTCTTTTATTAATAAGGGTGCCAATAGCTGCTATTTTACAAATCAAATGTTTGGGCCAGTTAGGTTTTAATTTTTGTATGACTTATGTACAGCGTTGCCGAAGTGACACGATCGTGCTTTTTTGACACGATAGTTTCTTCGTGGAACGGTGGTACGAAAATTTTCAATATGGCACTATTTTTTATTTTCACAATTTTACTCAAATTAAGCTAATTTCATCAAAATTAAATGAAAATTAGTCCAAATTTCGTAAAAAGTTGACAGAAACTCATGTTTTTTTTGTACAATACATGAATGATGATGAAATGATTTGCTTTGGTTTTGATGATGATACTACACTCTATGATAAAATTAATTACAGTTTTTTTTTCAACAAAATAGAAAATTTTGTGATTTTTTCATATGGCAGAAAATATGGCACTTAAATTTCTTTACGGACGGCAACGCTGCTTATGTATGACTATAATTACATTATAATAGGAAAGAATATGCATATAACTTTTATCCACGCGCTTACAAATAAGTACGTCTTCTTTAAGAAGTGATTGAAGAAATGCCAAATTGCTGACAAAAGCAGTAAGGCACTATTGTTGGGTCCCCGAAGAGTCAGGTGCTTTGGCAACAAAACTCATTTCACATCCCAATTCCTAACGAAAATAAATTATTTTGGTATACATATACTTGAAAATTTGGTGACGGTTAATTCATTAGAACTGCCTATTTTTTGTATTCTGCAAACTGTAATTTGAGCGGTTGATCCGACATTTACTTCAAATCACAGCAATTTTATGTAATTATCTAGGGGGCAAAATTGAATTATTTATTTAACTCATCTAAACAGGTAGTTGCCATATAAATGTGTCGTTTTCTCAAAAACGACTCCTACGATTTTTATTAAAAAATTGTTCTAAATACATTAGTATGGTCTATCATTTACCAAAAACAAAATTTACAGTTACAGTTACAGTACCTCTCATAGAACCATTTTTTTTTTGTTGGACTATCTCATTATCTGTATGTATGTTGCTACACCCGATTTAAATAAAATTTACACTAAAGCTACTAAAAAGTTAAAATCTTTCTGCATATCAAAATTTTCAAAAACAAAAAAAAAAAAAAATATTGAATTTTTTTTTTTTTTGAAAATTCGATATTTTAAAAACGGGTAGTTGATTTCTTCGAAATTTAATATTGAAGTGAACATTCATAACTACAAAAAATGTCGTAGGTACCTACCAATTTTCTTTCTTAAAAATGTTCACAAAATTTTATAAATAAAAATTTAATTAAAAAAAAATAGCTCCTAAGTTTTTGATTTTTTTTCTCAAAAACTAAGATTTGTTAAAGAAATCAATCGACGTGAATTTTTGAAAATTTTTCATATTATTGGTGACAGAAAGGAGGAGTAGCACGTGGCGTAATATGGTTAGTACATTGGACTGTTACGTCAGAGATCTGGGTTCGATTCCAGGCCTCTGTCACCTAAACACAAAAGTGTTTTTAAGGGCTACTGTTTCTTGCGAGGAAGTGGCAAATCCTTCTGTCATAGAATCATAGAAAAATGCAACTCACATTAGCCGTTCCGATTCGGCAATAAGCTGTAGGTTGCTTCAATTCCTGCAGACACGCACACAGGAATCGTTGAGAGTTGTAAGTCACTTAAGCCCCAGTTCTTCATGAAGTGTTTGTGCCACCAAATTTTTTTTTTTTTTGTGACAGAAAGGAATCTGTCATAATCTTTATTTAAGGCTGCGAACCTAATTTTTGTTGATCAATTGTGCACCGGCCACCGTAAGTTATGACTCATCATTTTGAACTTTGAAAAAGTGCACCACGATTTATTATAACCAGCTAAGTGTTGAGTGATAAGTTGCTGGTGCAATAGGGCCCTGGTCAAATGACTTTCTCATCAATTATTTCAATGTCTTAAAAGCTTGTTGCAGCAAAGATTAGCATTATACTTCTGTGTTTAGCAAGCAAACATTTCTAATTATCATCTACCGTTAAATATTTTAAAAATTTCCCTCACCAATTTGCAGGCCCGTCGACATACATTTTTCTAATTATGCTAAGTCTAATAAGAGGGTAGACCCATTTCCTAAAAAAAAAATAAACATTATTTTAAAACAACAAAAACTATCCCAGTCCCCTTAAAACAAATTAAAATCAAACACAAATGTTCAGGCATCCGAATTATAATAAAAGTCTCGTTGAAGTGGAAATGGGAAAACATATTTTTTTTTGTTGGCAACAATGCCAACAAATTTCAAAACTTTTGTCAAAACTTTCTCCCTCCGTTTATTTTGTTCAAAGGGGGTCAAATCTCACACCACAAAAAAACTGCATTCCAATAAGGCTAATGCATGCACACTTGAATGGAATCTGAGTTTAAAAAAATTAAATAAAGACAAAATAAAATTAAATAAAATAAAATAAAACAAGAAGGTAAAAGAATAATTTTTCAAACCCTATCGGCAAAATATAAGGTAATCAAGTATAAACCAGCAACCTTTAATACACAAACTAAACGATATCATCTCCTTATCTGATAAACACACCAAGCATAAAAAAAAAAGTATAAAAAGGATAATAAATGGGACAAATACCCCAAACCACTTTCAATTTAATTCGGAAGTTGTCCTTTGATTTTTGAGTGTGCCGTCTATACTATAAAGTCCCTGCAATCGCCACAATCAAATGGGGGATGGTGATGTGAGGAGGGTTTGAAACGGACGATGACATTAGACCGTTTTGTAGATAAAATGCTCATATTGTCCTGCCACACTCATATCTATGTATATAGATTTGGAGAAAGGACCAAACAAAAAAGGTAAACAAGAAATAAAACGTGTGTAATCGGTTTTATTAGAAAAGTTTTTCGGCCAAAACCAAAGTCGTAACGACAAATGGCAGACGGTAAATGTTGGGGCCCAATGCGATATTGTCCCCTCTGCCTCGCCATCGGTTGTGGCAATGGCAATTCAAAGTTTTTCTTTCATCTCCTCTGCTCTTTGGCTCCTTCTCATCTTAGGCTGAGGCATGTTTTTGACTGTTCTTTCTTTTCCCATAAGCAACCTCTGTCTTAAGGGTGGACATCGTATAGAGGACATTGAATAGAGGACATTGGGCAATCGAAAATGTTTGAAATGAAACATTAATCACCCCTCGTTAGGTTTGGTATTTTGGTAAACTTTCATGTGACAGTTGTCCGCATTGTGTGTCTGCACTCCTCCCAACCGATTTATCCCCAAACGAAACGCCAAAGGTAATTCACTTTGGACGGTTCTGTGTCCGTTTAAGTCCTTCAAAATGAAGTGGATACCTATAAATTTCTCCCCAGAACAATATTGACTTTCAATCACACATTTATATATCCACACAATCATGTTTACGTACATATTTATATGGGTGTCTTGAACTAAACTTACCGACAACTTTGACAAAACCGTATTGCGTCTTTGCTGTCACTGTATTAATTTGACACATATAACGACCTCGGTCCTCTTCTTGGACATTATTGATATGCAGGAACCATGTTCGATGTTTGTCGTGCTTATCATGTGTCACACTAATTCGAGGATTACGTGTGATCACATGATTGTGTACGGTAAGGATTGCTGATTGTTCGAAATGCATCCACGCCACCTAGAAAATAGAAAAAAAAAATAAAACTATTGGATATTTGAAGTAGTTAAGTTATGAGGACAAGAAGGACATGTGGCATCTTGATTGGAAAATAGAAGGAATATTATTTGCTAGTTTGTTGCGATTTGATATCTTCAATATATGTATGTAAAAAATGGACGAGACGAAGCAGTTCTTGGATTTTTTTTTTTTTGGAGATGTTCAATGAAACTCATATATTCCTTTAACCTTTTTGAGCAAGAAAATGAGGTTCCTAAGTGCAAGTTCGAAACCAAACAAACTAAGGAAATTATATATGGGATGCACCCACAGAAGATGTAAAGTTAGCAGGACACTTTTTCGAATGCTAATTAGTTACAGAAATAAGAATATTCTTTCTTTGGGTTTGCAAAATATGGGTGTCCTGCTTACTTTGTCGTCAGTTTAGCAAGAAACACATTTAAACAAACGGCGTTTTATCTTGAACGATTTGGCCCACTTTTAATAATTATCGAACAACTGACTTGATATGCAGATCCAACCAGAAATAGCCATGGTTGTTGAGACCTTCTCTGGACACTAGCCATATTGGAGAACATGAGAAGAAACTGAGCATTCCTCGTCACAAATACTCACTGTTACTGTAGTAAATAAGATAACCAGCAGGAAAAGGAAACAGTCGTTCATTCTTTATTTCCTCTGCAAGTGCACTGCTGGTGGCCCGAATGAGAGTAGAATTATTTAGAAAGACATTTTTTCGGTCTCCGGACCGAGACCGAGACGAGGCTACATTAAAAACACCCGAGACCGAGACGAGACCGTATTTTTTGTACCGAAATTCGCCGAGAGTCTCGCTGGTGTCGGTGGTTTCGGCGGTCTCGATGGTTTGGGTTTCGGTTTTCGCTAGAAGAAATATTTTTGTATTTAATTATTTTTTAGTACCTAATCATGTTCAGTTTTTTTAATATTCACAAGTTCTTTTTGGCGAAATATTCTATGCGCGTTAAAATATCAAACCAACATATTTACATACTTAGTTATACCCAGATAGGCGCACTGCTAAAATCCAGAGAAGAATACGTACGATTTATCTATGATGTCGTTGGAATGTAAATCGCTCATTTTTCAGATTTTGTTTCCCCCTCCGGAAAAAGGTGACTTTAAGACTTTTAGGTGACACGTGAAAAAAATATTTATCAACGTCAAAATATAGTTTTTTTGCCTACCTGTCAAGCCAGGAACTGTACTGCCTGACAAGTTTTATCGTGTTTACATTAAAAACTTTGATTCGCCTCAAAATATACATTAAAAGAAGAAAAAAAACAGTTTTACAATTTCACTGTTTGAAAAAACAACAAAAGGCAAAACAGACGAGTCTGTTCTATACATTTTATTCGTGCTTCACACAAGACTCCACAACCCGCATTTTTCTCACCAACAAACTGCTAAGATACCTGACTCTATCTTTTCAATCTTAACACCCGTCTGATCTTAAATCTTTTTACCATCAAAAAACACGAAAGAAACCAAGACTAAGGATAAGACCAAGACCGAGACTGAGACTGAGACTGAGACTGAGACTGAGACTGAGACTGAGACTGAGACTGAGACTGAGACTGAGACTGAGACTGAGACTGAGACTGAGACTGAGACTGAGACTGAGACTGAGACTGAGACTGAGACTGAGACTGAGACGAGAATTTTGGTTAGGCGAGATCGAGAGCGAGACGAGACTGAAATTTTTCGATTTTGACGAGACCGAGACGAGACTAACAAAAGTCTCGCCTGGTCTCGTCTCGTTGCCAGTCCTAACGAACATTCCCAACTGAAGATATCAATTAATTGACCTCTGTCCTCAACGCGACAAAATGGATTTGAGGCCTCGAAATTCGGTAGCTTTTGTATCGTGTACTGGGTCAGACTCCTGATAAGGCCGCGAGCATGTGGACTTCGGATTTTTGAAGGGAGTTGAAGGTGCATAGCACCAATCAACAATGCAGCTCAGTATGGCAAAATGTAGAATTGTAGATGCTTTCATTTGCTGATCATGGGGTGCAATTGGGTGTATTCATCTATCCATCTCCTAACGATTGTAAAATATAGACAATACCAAAAACATAACCTATATTTTTAGCAGGATTTATCGATTGAATTCAACCTAAGGATGATATTATCTGGTTTCACGGGCAGATAGCGACCTTCGTGGGAGACCCCTTTGGAATATTGCAACATATTTTACTGGACAATCGCCTTGAGGTATCAAATTGTACGCTAGGCAAGGCAGCTAGTTTTCGAGCTTTGGATATTATTGCTGTCGAACTCATGGTGTGCCTGCGCACTAACGTTCCGTGAGGTGAGTAACAATGGTTACTAGTCTCGTCTATCCAGACCTGACATGCAAAACTTATATGCGCGACTGTTGAACAGATGAAAAAAGTAATTCAATGCTGTCAGGCATTGCTGGCTATAAGTAGGCTGAAGTCTTGGACGACTCCATCGAAAGGATGCTTTACAGCAGATACATAAATTCAATAGAGTAAATCAACAATTCTGAGAGATTTTTCTGAAACGCGAAATTATGAAAAAAATATACATATATGTACTTCGTACTGATGAAATTGTCAGTAGTTTGAACAGCATCGAAATGTGTATCAAAGGGGCGTATCGGGGATCAGAAAACTTTTGTACTCAGGGGAAAAAGGCTTTTAGAGAACAATGGTTTGATAAAGACTGTATGCAAGCCAGAAACTTATCATATGCTTGGCTAAATGAATATAGGCGGTTTAATGAGGCCTTCGCAAGAAACTTGTACATCGATTACAATCAAAGATATAAAGCGCTCTGCAAAGAAAAAAAGAAAAGCTATTATGAAGCCCAGGCTCTCAAACTGGCTAGATGCAACAATTCATCTGATTTTTGGAACTTGGCCCATAAACTTAACGGTTCAAAATATGTCATCAGTAGCGGTCTAGATTCTAATATTTTAAGAATTTACTTCAGTCAACTGCTTAACCCAACTTCCACAACGCCATTCATGGTACAATATGCTCAACCTGGTTTCCATGACGACATTTTGGATACGCCAATATCTGAAGAGGAAGTTCTTGCATCGATAAGTGGAATATCTGATGGAAAAGCTGCAGGTCCTGATAGAATACCAGGTGAATTCTATAAATATGGTACGCAGGAATTAAATATCAACCTCAGGAGAATATTTAACGAAATTTTAGAACATGGAATCATTCCACAACAGTTTAAAGATGCCCTGATTTTCCCGATCCACAAAAAAGGAAGTATTGAAGAACCGAGCAATTATAGGGGAATCTCCTTTTTAAACGCGTCCTACAAAATGTTTACATCTATCTTACTTAAAAGACTTAACTTATGGATTGACGCAAATAAACTATTAAGCGAAAACCAAGCTGGGTTCAGGGCAGGCTACTCTACCGTAGACCACATCTTTGTGTTTAGAAGTATTGCGGACTCATTTCTTTCAAGAAATAAAAAACTTTATACATTCTTTGTAGATTTCAAAGCCGCCTTTGATACAATTGACCGCAATGCATTAATTTTCAAGTTGTTTGGATTAGGTATGTCGCTTAAGTTTGGTCGAGTACTTCATAATTTGTATTTGAACACCAGAGCAGCGGTCTGGAATGGAAAAAATGTATCGGAGTGGTTTGAGACGAAGACAGGAGTCAGACAGGGTTGTGCGCTAAGCCCAAGCCTATTTGCATTGTTCATCGATGACATTACTGAGGCATTGCCATGTGGTGTAGATTACGCAGGAGTTGTCATTAAAGCGCTGCTGTTTGCGGATGATATTGTGCTGTTTGCTTACACTCCCGAATCACTCCAGCTCATGATAAATAAATTGTTTGAATATTGCACACGATGGAATCTGGTGGTTAACCTGAACAAATCGAAGGTGATGGTATTCAAAAAAGGTGGAGGCAGGTCCAACGCAAACGAGCAATGGCACTATAACAACGAAATAATCGAAGTAGTGAAAGAGTATAAATACCTAGGAGTCCATTTCACAAAGAATCTAGGCATGGAAAGGCATCTTAACGAAAAACTGTTAAAGGCAAAAACCGCTATTAACATAGCATGGAGAGAATGCTTTAACAACAAGAATATTGCGAGTAGCAGCAAATATAAAGTCTTCGAAGCAGTATCTGAATCCATTCTTTTCTATGCAGCTCAAGTGTGGGGAGGCAAAAGATATGAGACTGTAGAAAAACTGCTGAGATTTTACATAAAACGAACATTTCACCTTCCTCCAAGCACTCCAAACTACATGATAATGCTGGAAACAGGTATATCTCCGCTTTTCTTGAAAACCTTAAAACTCCAAGTCGATTACGTATTAAAAGTTCTCAACATGTCAAACGAACGACTCCCAAAGAAAGCAGCTCTTCATGCGATTCAGTGCAAAACAGGATGGTTTAAAGACTGGTTGGAACTAGCACAGGAGAATGGCGTTGAATTGAAAATCAATGAGCGGAGTTCTTGGAAGTTGACTATGTATGAGTTATTAAATCGGTTGGATGACAATGTCAGAGAGATGTACAAGGAAGAGGCCTCAAATTCTCTATATAGGGTGTCGTATAGCAGACCTAATTATAACCTCAACCAAAAGAACTACTTTCGGGACGATTACACCATAGACCAAATATCATGCATGTTTCGACTAAGAGGGGAACTCCTGAACTTAAACTTTATACCGCATCGCGAAGATTTACCAATACTTTGTCAAATTTGTAATATGTCGGAGCGTGAGGATGTGTTTCATTTTGTTGGAAGGTGCCCGGTCCTAAGGGAAACAAGAAGATACGCATTGGGAAGTGATTTTTTAACAGAGGATGAAATAATCGACCTTTTGAATGAAATGGACGTACCAAAACTGTTCAAATTTTGCAAAACGGCACTTAATTACAGGAGCAGAATATTAGGCGAGTATTTTTAGTTCAAAAACTGAAACTTATTTTATCAAAATATATATGTATGTAATTATTTCATATTGTCAATCAGGCAGACGGCAAAGCCATGCTTTATTCATTGTATATAAAATTATTGTAAAAATTATTATAAAGGCAATAAAAAATCAATCTTATCTAAATCTAAACAATGATATTCTTAACAATTTTTTCTTCGAAATATAGAACTTAGACATAACCAGCATTTTGGTAAACAGAATTTTACACTTACAGCATTTTGAATATACAGATATTTGGATATACAGAATTTTGAAATACAGAGTTCTGAAAAACAGGATTTTGTTCGTACAGTATTTTCAAAAAAAGAAAAAACAGAATTTTGGTCATACAGGATTTTGATAGCCAGAATTTTGACCCGCTCCCGGTTCTGGTTAATTTCAGAAAAATCGGAAAAATTGCATCGTATAATTGTCTGTTTGGTTCATTGTTCTCCAAGTTACGTTTTTTTTTTTTAGTACTTATATATCCCATCTTAATGATCAGATTCAAATACCAGGCTACAATTGTGTATACAAATCATTGAGGAGGGGCAATTTCTTCCACCCTAAAAACGTAATGGATAAACAGTTGAATTCGAAAAACATTTGCACGCTCGTGATGTGTCATTGGCCTAAGAAAGTAAGTTTTTCTGCTAACTGTGATGTTAGTAGGGGCTCCGTGAAATAACTCCCCAACAAAAAAAAAAAATGAAATAAATCCCCAAAATGTATATGAAAATCGGAAGATTTTTCATATAAAAAAACTCCCAAAATTGGGGATTTATTTCATCGATTTTTTGGGCCTTATTTCATTTTTTTAATGAGGGGCTTATTTCATGATGAAATAAATCCCCAAATTTGGGTACTAATTTCTTTGAAGAAATAAAAAAATTACGGCGTATAAACAGTGAGGTATGTATGGGGGGGGGGGGGGGGGGGGCATGCTGTCCCCTGAACCCCCCCTGCCTGGCCCTCTATAGGATTTGGGGAAGGTGCGAGGTTGGTGTATGCGAATTTTCTTCATTGGGGAGTTATTTCACGGAGCCGCCAATAGGTACATAGTTGCAATAAAATACTTTTCTCTAATTAATTTGAGTTTTGGTTATCAAAAACAGCAGTTCCAAGGAAAAGAAATTTTGAATGACTTCTGATAAATTAACAGCAACAGGACACCTTTTCAAAAATTATCGGTGCTTATAAACAATGTTCATTATCATCATTATTACAATCTATACATTACATAACCCTCTGGGTAATATGAATGCCAAAACACAAATCACCCGATAAAAATCAATTTCCTGAGCATGCATCTTCCCACCCAATACACCAACAGAAAAAAAAACTCTAAAGTACTTCCTTATGACTTCTCGTTCAAACTTCGAAAAATCAATAAACGAAGAAGACCATTCATCCATATTTCTTTTATAATTTGAAATGCGTGAGCACGTCGCAAACAAGTCCTTAGGGCTTGATTTGGCTGATTAGTCTTGGGGTTTTATACTTGTTTTCATCTTCAAATATTTGCATTATTATTATAATTCCACCTTTTTAAGCAGAGAAACAAAAAAGTCGGAGGGTTTGGAGGAGAATATTTATGTATGCCCAGGAGAATGAATGAATCGAGATAAGGAGCATCACACAGGACAAAAAAAAAACAAAAACAACAACATATTGTGACTCGTCCTTAAATAGGTATAGGACTTGATATATCTCGACCCATGCCTTCTTAAGTGCAGAAATTATGATCCTGTGACACAAAAACCGCATTTTAATGCCAAAAGCAGATGGCGCTTCGCGTTCCCCATCAACCCCAAACATAAAGAAATATAGTCCAGCAAATTAGGGAAGATTGTCCTTTTTCAATGCATCTCACTTTAAACCTGGATTTTTTTTTAGATTGTATCCTTTTTGCATCATAACAAAAGTGAATGAGGAGGATGAGCCTGATGACGATGTTAATGGTGATGCCCATCGTCAAATTTAAGCGCCGTTTTGAAGCTTTAATTATCCTACTTGAAAAAAATAATGTAGAAAAAGAAAGCATCAACCTAAAGGACCTTGTTGCAGCGGATGGTGAGGCACTTTCTGATGATACTTTTTCCCCGTGTTGGTCATCAGAGATATAATGAGTGAGAGAGAGAGGCAAGTGGGAATAGAAAATGAAAAAAAAGGATAATTTTCCAATTACACGGATGAAAAAGTAAACTTACACCGTTTCCAGAGGGGATGTGAGCTGGGAATTTTTAAAGAGGGCGATGTGAAATGCTGACGACGAAGAAAATCTCATCTGGTTGGTCTAATTAATTTCATTAAAACCATTTTGTCCTGTTGGAATGGCTATAGGAGGACCGAGGTGGCGAGAGGTAGATATCACTTGCTATACTTAGGCGAATAGACGATTAAAAAAAAAGAAGAGCCACACACAGGACGCCATCATGATTTGAACTGGGATTTTTCTTCTTACTTTTTTTTTGTTCTCTATGTTGCTGCACGGCTTCCTTTTTGTAGGCATTTAAGCATCACAAATGTGATTTGCGGTTTATATATATAGCGGGTGTGACATTTTGAATACGGAAATTGGCATAAAATAAGGATGAATAGAGAGGAAGCGACTATTAAATTCCTAGGAATTCCATGGAGGAGTGACAATTAGATTTTCGAGATGAAAGGTCCTTGTCTATGTGGGATAAGTGGAAGCAATATGCAAAGAGTTAACGACCGAAAGACATAACTTTGTCTAGTCTGTTAGGATTAATGTAGGTTAGAAGGAGAAAGGAAAATTTTTGAATTGGTATATTTAAAGGCCCTTATAATAATTGTATGCTAAAATGTGTTTAATGATTAATTTAAGCCTTAAACGTTAAATTTAGAGCAATTAACAAATTGAATGAGTTTTTAAATTCTATATTGACTAAACGTTGGGCGCCATTTTTGAATTATCATTTTTGAGAAGCAAATGTAATGCTGTGAACCAAAAAGAAGTTTAATGTTTGATAGTTTTTAGACAGTAGTCACTAAGGTTGAAGGTTTGAAAAGATGTTTTGACTAAACAGCCGAGAAACCAAAGAATAATAGTCTTGAGCCTTATTTAAAAACAAGAATGTCCCCGTATTTATTCGAACTAGTTTAATGTTTATTTATCTACTAAATAACTGCTTTCGTATTCGTTCCCAAAATTTAAAGTCTTTATGGCGAGCGTCTTTTTCTGTGCGTTTATTTGGAAGTTGAGAAACCAAGTTGAGAACCAAGAAAACGTATTGGAATGGACACACGAGCGTCAACGTATTGGTTTCGTCCGCGTGTCCAACCTTGTCGATTGTTTGAATCTCATGCCGCGCAGATTGTAAAACGGCATGAGGGGTACTGTTGTAAATTGTAACAAGAGCGTCCAAATGGACGCGCTTCCAGATAATTTTGAGATGACTTTTTATTGTGTTTTTTATTTTTATCTTTTTAGTGGGTCAATATATATTACTGAAATTTTCACAGATAATATAAATAATGTATCCAAAATTAAATTTAAAAAAATATATTTCCTAAAGTACCGTTGAGCTGAGATAACGGCAATATTAGAACCCTTGTTCTATGAAGCCATATCTTATTCCGAATGTCAGGAAAAGAACGATTATATGATACTTCATTTGATATTTTACCTGCACCAAAAGCCTCACAATCTTAACTTTAATTTAATCGAGAAATCGGAAAAATTGCATAGAAAAAGTGTGTTTGGTTCATTGCTCTCGGTATTCAGTGGAGAAGGGTCCGTTAATTGCAAAATTGTGGCAATTTTCAAAGTTAAGCTTTTTTTAAAAAAAGGTTAAGGTCTTAAAACAAGGATAAAATATCAGGCTATAATTGTGTTACAAAAAATTTGAGGAAAGGTACCCCCTTCCACCCTAAAAACGTAATGGGAGAGCAATTGAATTTGATTTGAAACTTATTATGCAAAGTTATTTCATGAACCCTTGCCTAAAATAATGCTGGTAATTTTATAGGCATAAACCTAACAAGAGAGGCAATGCAGGTTTTCTAATCAGTTTATAAGCAAAAAAAGTATTCTAAATTCAAAAGTTGATGAAAATTTCCAGAATTTTGAAAAACAATTCCACATTTGTTGTTGTTCACAAATTCAATGAAATTGACGGAATAAAGAATGGTTAAGTCTAATAAACTGACATTCTAGTACGAATACATGAAAGCTCCCTTAGCCGGACAGCGACGGTCGTAACACTTTTGTCCGTCTAAGGGAATTGTCCGTCCAAGGGAAAAATTAAAAAATAGTTATGTAAGGAAATGTATAATATACAGTGGCATCATGAAACATTTTTGCACCTACAAGGCATGAAATTCATTCAAACTAAAAATGAACATGAAGATACAAGAAAAAAGATACAAAAACAGACTACAGCTGCAAAAATAAAATCCGTTATGAATTTGATCACAGACAGTAATTTGGTGAAATCGCATCTATGTCGCTGTAAACCAGGGGGACCGTTTTTAATGCAGAATAGGGCTCATTACAACAGGGAAGGCGATAGGGGCCGTTTTTTGAATTTTCACCCACTAATTCTATATTAGTTTGATTTATCAACCAAAGAAATGGAACTAACTTAATAAAATATTCCGTCCGCGCATACAAAAAGAAGTTCATGTGACATCAAGAGAGTTTTATAGTGAACTCGCTTCCAAATGGAAGTTCGTCCATTTGGACGCTTGAGTAGCATTGGCCTAAATATCAAAGATCGGGTTTGGCGAATTATTATTTAAAATAATTTGACCGTTTTTTTTTTTGAATGGACGTAAATTGATATGTAAGAAATTAAAATACATTTGAAACTTACCACAATTATTGAGCCTATTAAGAGTTCGCGGAAATTAATTGAAACATCTAATTTTTTTTGTTTTATCTTCCAAATTGATTCATATGTAAACAATAACATACCTACAGTTGTTTAAAAAACAGAAGCTTATTAGTGTTGCTACATTGCATTACAGTGAAATCTCCCTTGAGCGGACAGTCAATGTGCAGAAATTTTTGTCCGCCTAAAGGAGTTGTCCGTTTAAGGGAAAGAAAAAGAAAACACTTATTTTCAAAATTAAGAGTATACATAATATTCAAATATTAATAGAGAATAAAAATAACAAAAATAAATAATCTTCACTTTCATAAAATTTACTAAACTAATAATGGCTATATTAATTTATTAACTGCAAACAAGCAAAATAAATAAACTTCAGTTCTTTTTTATCACATGACGTGGAATGAAGTGATTAGATTTAACACATACATATAAAAATCAGCCTCTAAAAACTTTGCAAAAATATAAGAAGATTCGTATTTATGTGTTTTTCAAAATACCAGATACACAGATTTCGCACATATGTACATAATAGGCGTTTTTCTGTTTTTTTTTTTTTTTTTTTTAACTCAGAGTCAAAAAAAAATCTGTGTTTCTTTTTTAAGTCAGACATATCAGAGCGCTCAACTTATGTTTCTTTTTTCAATCAGAGCAAGCTCCATTAGCTTGATCCATTAGCTCAGAATAAATTGACCGAGCAAACGGAGCAAATAGCTGAGCGCAGCTAACTTCATAAAATGTCCATGTGATTTGATAGGGCTGGCAACGAGACGAGACCAGTCGAGACTTTTGTTAGTCTCGTCTCGATCTCGTCAAAATCGAAAAATTTCAGTCTCGTCTCGGTCTCGGTCTTGGTCTCGCCTAACCAAGTCTCGTCTCGGTCTCGGTCGAATTTCAAATTTTTTGAGGTAAAATTTGAATTTTGTAGAGGTTTCTTAATCCATTTAATTCGGAGCCATCCTTAAATGGATTTTGAAGTTCATGGCTTGTTAGGTAGGCGATGAACTATTGACCTTTTCGATTGACTATCCGGAAGAACTGCCCGATTTGGAATGCCAATAAATAAACAAACATGCCCAATTCGATTTTGAAGTTTTCTTATCATATCTTGAGTTCGGGTGATAGTCAGATAGGCTATCCACCTATCCCAAAAATGTTCACATAGCATAACATAAACCTATCCGGATAGATTTGGATAGTTAGGCGAACGCACCCATTGTATTTATGAAACAATAACACAGGCAGCCGCCAGAAGTAAAATGTTTTAAATGGCGGAGACCAACATGGAGAAATTAATATTAAACTCGTATCTTCAATATCTTCGACTTTTACTTTATTGGCACATTAAATGTCACCCAAAAGGTCTAAAATATTTCTTCTAGCGAAAACCAAAATCAAACCACCGAGACCGGCGAGACCACCGAGACCAGCGAGACTCTCGTCGAATTTCGGTACCAAAAATACGGTCTCGTCTCGGGTGCTTTGAAAGTAGTCTCGTCTCAGTCTCGATCCCGAAACCGAGACCGATACGAGACGAGACCGAGACTAGTCTGGTGTCCGTCTAAGAGAAAATATTTGGACATTCATATGTGAAATTCCTGTCCGTCCAACAGAAACTGGAACAATAAAACTTATATGGAGCAATTTCCGTACAAAAAAATGTGTATCTACTAAAGTGGCCAAGTTTCAAAACTAACTATTGGAATCATTTTAGTTGAAGGGATTGTTTTTCATTTGTTGCCGAATTTAACATGAAACAGATAAAGGATAAATAATTATCAAGGAAAGATAAGATTTTGCAAGTAGTAGTAAGTTGCGTAAATTTAATTCCTGCTTCTAGAAAAGTTAATTTTATTAATAATATGCAAAGTGAATAACTTTGAAACGCCACCTAGTTTGATTTATCGAAAATCCTTCACTTTGGAATCCAGCTTTTCTGAAAAATCGCAAACAAATAAAATCATTCTGATTTTGTTGCTTAGTTTTGCTTCACGGCGTTCTTCACCAATTTGGAAAAATTGATTTTTTAGTATTTGTATCTAAAGTGGTCTTAACGTGTAGTCTTTTAAAGTCGCAAAAATAAAATATATTGAAGATGGTAGGTTGTCTGTTCCCTTAGACAACTTATTTGCAGTCTTAACTGTTTTTAAGCTTAATTTCATTTTACTAAGATTTTGTTTGCATACGAAAGATAAAGATATGACAAAAATGTGCTTGATATCTGTTTATGGTGTCATTACCATTAACTTTGACTCAAGTATTAGTCTCATGATATTGAGATAGATCTTTCTGCATACCACTAACAGTGCCACCCAAGAATTAAATTATTATTAAACGTTCGGTTCCGAGCATTCTTAGGACCAAGATTTAAGCATTCTCTCCGATTGCTTTCTGCTTCAAATGGACTTAGATATATTGTACAATGACGCTAACCTCTCACTTTCGATTTCATCTCTTCTAATATTTATTTGATTTAAGTAAATTTTTTTTCTATGTCATCAAATGTCACCGTCCCATCACAAAGTCGTCAACACCATATCCTATCCATGTGACAAGTGAAATTGATGATGGCATCCAAAACAACAGACGACATGTTGACAAAATGAATAAAAGTCAAACACAACATCAACCAAACATTCTTTTCTCCTCAATCCACCGAATACATATTATTATACATATATTTCAGCATCTCTGTGCAAATTCACTTCTTTATACTCTCGCGTATATATCAGGTCCTGTATATGCAGTATAGGACACATAGTCACATGTCATGTACGTGCCATGCCATATAATCCTTAATCGAATAATGGCGCTGCTTGCTGTGTTAAAGGAACAAGGATATCCCGTCAAGCTCTAAACACACTAAACACAACGCGAATGTACATTGTACATTATAGCTACTCCTTCCCCAGCCCCACTCTTTTATCCATTCAGCGATTACCTACCTACCTACGTAGAATTCTCAGGAAGACGAAAAAAAGGATATTAGATGGGGTACACATTTAGCTCGTACCCCCCCCTTTATAAAGCTAAACGATATTATAGACTCACTCTCTTGTACACAATGTCCTTGCCGCCCTCGCTATTCCTCTGTATTCGATGAAAAGTGTTGAACATTAATTTTATAAAAATCTTCCTTATTTCGTTCTTCATCTATGCAATCCATGGATCACAGTCCGCCTCCTATTTAAGTTTAATTTGGTAAAGAATAGGAAGAAGAAAACGCTGCTACAAAAAAAAAATTATCATCCCGGTCCATCAGGACTCGGGACAATGGAAGCGCATAGAAAAAAAACTCATCTTTCGTAAAAAGCGTTACGCTTAGCCATCTAGGGGACATTCACTTTGTTTTATTGTTGTTTGCGAAAACGAAAAGGACAGAGTTACCTCTGAAAAGTTCCAGGAAGTGTACAAAAAACAATGAGATTTAACAAAGTTCCAAATAAAAATATCCTTAAGCTGTTCTGTTGAAATAACTAATAAAAGTGTGCTTACTCAAAAGAATCCTTATACTGCGTTTTCATTAGAGCTGAAATGAGGTAATTTGGCAAATTACAAAAAAAGTGTTCACATTTCAAATTTGCTAATTTTGTTTGAAGGCCCAGATTGTCAATCGCTTGTTTTTGTTGTTTTTTACATTGAATTCTGTCATTTCGAATGGGTTCCACTTTGAATGGAATCCATCTGGGTGTGTTCATAAAAGTTTTACGTAATTTCCTACCGAATTTCGTGCAAATTTGGTTGAAATTACCTCATTTGGAAATTTGAATTTGTATGGGAAATGAGATGATTTTGAATTGTATTTGGAATTTTTGAACGAAATCACCTCATTTGCTCTAATGAAAACGCAGTATTAGTTAGAAAAATATTTCTAAAATTTTTTGATTTCTAAAGAATTTGGCGAAAAAGTGGAAAAGTGGAAATTAAAAACATGGTCTTGAGATAACTACGTGTGAAAAAATTTTATTTGCATGTATCAAGTCAATCTTAAATGAAATAAAATTTCGGATGCATTTTCACACACGCTTTTTTTCACTTTTTTCAAAAAGTCTTGAATTTAGTTGACCCTTAACGCATCTCTTCAATAAGCTTTGAAAACGTAAGAAAATAGTTTGAGAACTTAGATACATTTATTTATTTAATATTACTCTACAAGCATTAATACTAGCTAAAGAGCTAACAGAATTTGAATTCTTCAAGCTTCAAATTTTGGGGGTCTAAAGATGAACTTTAATTGGGTTCTTTCTGTTCAAGTTGAAAAAGAATGCGTTTTTTATGCAAGCAAATGCCCTTGTTTCCGATATAAAGTAAAATGAAAAGTAAGAAGGTTTACCGAATATCCTACTGCCCCCTACTTTTTGAATATGAATTTCAAAATATTGTTTAGCTAGACGCTTAAGGTCGGTTTTCTTCATTCCGAAGTTTTTTGAATTTCTGTGGAAAAAATATCCAAAAAAAAAAAAAGATTTGAAAATCGTGTGTTTTATTTATCTTTTATTGTCTTCTTTCAAAAATCAAAAATTAGTCTACTTCTTTTTCGATGTGTCGAATTTTCCATAAAAAGTTTTGATTATGTATGTATTCTCGATATTTAAAGCGAAAATAAACAAAAATACCTGCAAAAATATAAATTAAGAAACAAAAACTCAAGCTTGCTCGGACAACTTCTCCTTGTTTCGGGAGTTGAGAAAATCGAGAGTTGATGAAGCTTAGAGTTGAAAATCGAAAGTTGAAACCAGCGTTGCCGAAGTGACACGATAATTTCCTCGTGGCACGGTGGCCCGATTTTTATTATTTTCATAATTTTACTTAAAATGACGCAAATTTTAACAAAATGTAATGAAAATTTGTCCAAATTCCGTAAAAAATTGGCAATGCACGAAAAGACCAAATGGTTTCTTTCGATTTTGCGGTTTGATGTGCCACACCCTGTAATAAAATTAATTATAGTTTTTTTTCAACAAAATAGAAGTATTTGTGGTTTATGAAATAATGGCACGTTTTTGCAGAAAATATGGCACGGTAATTTTTTGTCTGGCGGCACCGCTGGTTGAAACCATCAACTATGAGTGAGGAAATACAAAATCAAAAGTTGAAAATAAAAATCCTCAAGTTATGTTCAACTTCTAGTGAAGAAAATCGCCCTAAGATGGCTTAAGAAGTTTTAATCTGAAAAAGTCAACTAATTGCGAAAAAGTCGCGGCTCTGTTATAATTTATGGTAATTAAAGGTAAAGTGTAAAACAAAGCTAGATTGTTCATCCAAAATGACACTACGATAATTGTGAAGTCTAAAAGAGTAATTTCCACATTAACGTTCATCGCATCCACTGCTATTTGAGCTAAACCCTAAACATTTGGGCCGATTTGATTCAAATTTGGTACAGAATATTTTTATGTGAGAGGAAATCCGATTTTTGTATTTAATTCACTTAGATCAGGTTGAAATTTATGTGTATGGCTAATAAATGCAAAATTTAACATAATAACCATTTTTTGTATACCTAACTATGTTTGGTGATAACTTTATTTATACAATAATACTTTGGTGATATGATAATGTTAAAAATGGACAGCAGCAAATTTAGTGCCCGAAATTTTAATTCACCGACAGCTTAACTGAGATTCAACCATGGTTCATCCGGTCAAATCGGCAAATTAAAAATGCTGAACTACGGGTTAAATATTGAACCGCTTTTCTACATCTTTAAGTCCTCAAGTTAGCTCTTAGAATAATCCAGAATTATTCAATCCTTCAATAACTCAGAAACTCAGAGGTAGTTAAATTTCCATGTGTCAAAAAACATATTGAAATCGAAGTGCGACACTATGGAAATCGATGTTTCGCAATCGAAGTCGAGATGACACCACTAATCTTACTTTTTCCATTGTTTCGTAACTCGATTTCGGTAGATACAGAAATACATTCAATTAATCCAGAGTAAGCTCACCAAATTTGTTAAATTAACTCGGGAAATAAATAAGCTGATAACTAAGATAAAGCGGGATAACTTAAACTCGCCAAATTTCTCGTTTAAGGGATGGATAACATCATAACACACACATGCTTACATTTCATAATAACTGGTTCAACTACAAGCATATTTTTCATCAATCAGTGCATGCGTGTGACATATGTATAAGAATACTTCCACGATTTGATGAAGGGTTTCCGTATTGTCAGTGGTACAGACTGGAACTATTATGATTATGTTTATTAATAATTAAAGTTATCCAACGTACAAGTTGTCTATCCGTGTGCTTGCTAACACGTGTTTTAAAGAGCAGACAGTCACTTTTTATTAATAGGGCTGATGGCATTTGGTTAAAAACATGATATTCTTAATATTATTTGACATTTTACCAATTTTATGCCAATTTTATCATTCAAATATCATACTAACTTTAAATGTTACTCTGACAACTACAAATGTGAAAATAGTATAAACTATCACTTAGTGAAGCGTAATGAGAAACAGGTTTAAAGCTTGAAAATAGTTAAATAGTAAATATCTAATGCATCAGGATGTTTGAAATTAAGATACAGATTTTTTTTGTAAACTTTACTTTTTTGTGATTTTTCGTAAGATTCGTAACTAAACCAAAAATTTTTCTTTTTTTTTACAGATTGATTGGCAGCGGCGGCGTTATAGTTCATTTTGAGGTAAGTGCTATTTTTGAATTAATTACAATTATATTTTTTAAAAATAATTTAACTACAAGCAAAAAAAGATTCAATTTATATCCCTAAATGCTATATTTTATCTGATACGGGCCTATTTGTGGTACTGCGGTGTGTTTTTGTAGGTAATGTTTTTACTTGCATCAGGATTCGAATTTAGATCTAAGAACTTCTTTCGAGGAAATGTCTTTCCAAATTAGTCTTTTTTATTAGTTTTGTGTGCTTTCGCTTAACTGTTTCAATTTTCTACATTTTTGAAAATATGTAGAACAAGAGCTCAAAGCTGGATTTTAGCACAAGTCAACTGAATATTCGAGTACATCACGAACCTATACTTGAAAAACTTTCTATACCCTCAAAATCTCAATTTATTGTAAAAAACACCGTTTTTGAGTGATCTCCGCCACTCAATGGTATACAATTATTGTACGCAGATTTTTAAAACTAATTATAATATATCCTGATAAAATAGTACGTATACGCCACAGTGACACTCCTAATGCTTGGCTAGATTTTTTGTATGGGGCATAAAATTTGGTTATTTTCTTCTTCACCTGATAGTAAATCATCTAGAAGCAGGTCCACATCGGGTGTGCTTCCCAAGTATTTCCTTAGATTTTTTTTTTGGTTTTGTTTTTGTCGATTCTCTAGACCTGAACGCGTTTTCTGATTTGTTTTAATACATAATAATTACATACAAGATTCAGCGAAACATTTCCACGCTAAAAAATAGGTCTTATAAAAAATTCATCACTGATGAATCACCAAAATTTTCGTATGGTAACCCTATTTTTTAACATTATTTTGTAAGCCCAAGCAAGGACAAACACCGTAAAACGAGGATCTTTGTCTGTCTTCCGTTCACAATACAACTTCTTGTTCTAGGATTTTAGTTGAATTTTCTCGACGACTTTGCCGCATTAGAAAGAGATATGGGTGAGAAAGCTTATCGGACAAGACATCAAAGGAATCCTTTTCTTTTTTTTTTTTTCGTCTATTTCTGTATATGTTACTTCCGAGATATATGGCATTTCTTGTGTGTTTTTTTGTTTGTCATTTTATTTAGGTGTGTGGTAATGGAACGTGGCAGTTATTTTTTGAACAACAAAAAAAAAAAGAAAAAAATATACAAACGAGGCAAAGTCATTAATTTCACTTGATGGGATTTTTTTTTTCTTTTTTTTTTTAATTCAAAATCAAGCAGACATACACATATTTGGAAAATGCCTTTTCCAAAAGACGAGTTAGAGGTGTATCTAAATTAAATTGTTAGATCTTTGATAGAAGTATGGGAAATTAAATTTTTGTTGAGACAATTTACATTTGATTTGAAGGTTGACTCGAATGAGATAACATTGCAACTTCGAAAAAAAAAAACTTAATTTCAAAAAAATTATCAGATTTCAATAATGTAGGTGGTAAAATAAAATTCACCAAGCTTTTAGTTATAAATTATGTTATTTTTCACTGCCCTAGCAAATGAGAAATAATATTCTGAATCGAAATATGATTTTGAAAGCTAAGGCTTCAGTTCGAATAGCCGGATCTTCAAGGTTAAATTCTTTGAATGAAGTTATTTGAAAAAGGGCAATGAGTTTCATACTACAAAAGGTTTCTGATTTCTGAGTCTGCTGTTAATGTGATTTTCGATTTTTAATTGCAAAAGTTGATAAAAACTTCAAAATTTGAATAAATAAAATTCTACAAAATTATTGCACTGTTTCTCAACAAATACTGCTACGTATATTTATTGGAGTAAATGTAATAGGAGATGCTAACCCTTTACTGCATACGAAGCCAAATATGGCTTTCTACAGTTATGTGCCTTTTTCTTCTGACTTTAAGAAAAAAATGATCGATTCGCATTTTTGAGAACATAATAGCTGGTGCTTTCGCACACGTGCACCCAACAAGAAGGAAGATATTCATGCTTACAGGTCCGTCGCGGTTGCTTGTTGTCATTGAAAACGGAAGTGTGAAAAATGTTCTTATTTCAAATAATAATAACTTTGGTGTGGTGAGTTAAGTGGCCATAAAAATATATTTCTCTTTAAAATTAATACATTTTTATAAAAAAAAATTATTATCTTGCTCGTTTGAGAGGTTAATGTGTGCAAGCTTTGTATGAGTTTATTTTATACAAAAAAAAAAAGAATTTTTATGAAAAATGTTTTTTAAACAACCCAAAGAACTCATTTTAAGCGTATATTATTTTTTTTCCTTTTTAAACAATAATTCATGCGGTAAAGGGCTAAAGGCAGGAGCGCCTTAAAACATAGTATTTAAAATGTATTTACTTATTATTGGGATTCTATCACGCTGTATTTCAGTCATTTTTGTCGTAAAAATATTTGAAAATTTTTTGGAATCAGACATACATGGGGCGAGATAAATATTAAAAACCTATTTCGATTCCAGAAGTTTGCCAATTTTCTGACATTAGCTTTTTAATGAAAATATTTACCAAAAATGTAGAGAATGTTTTCGTACAAAATTAGGAGAACAAAAAAATTACTTTAATGATATGAGTATGCGGCATTCAAAATCTCAGGTGATAGTCCCTCTGGGGTCTGTAAATGAAAAGGGGGAGGGAGGGGGGTAGGGTGACAAATGTAACAAAAACTGGACTCCAAAAAAGGAATAGCCCAGTACGTCTGCCTGTTTATGTTAAACTATATGTATAGTTTTCATAATTCTAAAATACGAATGGCAGACATCAGATGCACTAAATGCACGAGTAACGGAATTTTTAAAAAGAAGCCACCAAAATCTCAAAATAATTTACTCATTTTTTCGAAGGCGAAAAAAATTCATTTTTTCGTGACTCTGAAGTCTCAATATGTACATGTACATAACTTATTAATAAAAAGAAATATTGGCAGATATATGGTGCAGTACCTAAGAAAGAAAAACCTGAAAAATTTTCAGACCAAAATCTCTGAAAATTACTGAAATTCCGGGGGAGAGTACGATAACTCAGGCGCAGCAAAATAATAACGAATTTTTATAGAGAGGTTTAATACTATCATTTTTTACTGTGAAAGGGGGGGAGGTCTATCTCATCCCGTTTAGGAAGTAGGGGCAATTTAAAAAAAAAATGACTTAAAATGAAAAAAAAAATTATTAAAAACAACGGCAACACTTAAAATGAAGTACTATACCGGGTTTGAAAGCCAGAAATCTGTTCTTAAATCCTATTTTTAAACTATATTATTTAAGTCAATAGTTTATAAAAAATTCGCATGCAAACTCAAAATTTTGTTTTTAAAAAAAAAAAAAAATCTTATTGAAAAGTAGTTTTAGTTATCTTCAATTTTCTCAAAAACTAGAAAATAAACCATACGGTTTTCTGTGTTCGATTAAAAATTTATAGGTTTAAATTCCTAATCGAACACAAAAAACCGAATGGTTTATCTTCTAGTTTTTTGAGAAAATTGAAGATAACTAATTTTCTATAAGATTTTTTTTTTAAACAAAATTTTGAGTTTGCATGCGAATTTCTTAAAAACTATGGACTTAGATAATTTAATTTAAATATAGGATTAAAGAACAGATTTGTTGCTTTAAAATCCGGTACAGTACTTCATTTTACGTGTTGCCGTTGTTTTTTTATTTTTTTTTCTAGAATTGCCCCTACTTCCTAAACGGGGGGAGATAGACCTCCCCTCCTATAGAAAAAATGCTTGCTTTTGACCCCTCTACAAAAAAAACCGTTATCAATATTTGGAGCCTGAGTTATCGTACTCGTGCCAAATTCCGTTATAAAATATACGAATTTTCTATTTAAAAAGAACTATTGTACTGTAGTTAGTTTATAGGCACTTTAAGTTTTCGTACGAGACTTCCACTACTTCCATAAATATTTTTACGTTCAATTAAATTTTCCCAATAAAAAAAAAAAAAAAAACTTGCAAAAAGTTAACCTTCAACTTTTTTCATTAATTGATTCTTTCACTAATCCCCACTAGATCGCTTTCTCAACTTCTATATGCAACAAAAATCTCTTCAATATCAACAGCTTCACCACATAATCCTTTTTCTCTAAGGAGCCCCAGCTCCCCAGGGGTTAGTGGCCCTTTCACTGACCAATTTAGGTACCAATAAATTGATAAACACCCCCTGGATAGCGTACAGAAGCATAAGCACTTGTTATTCCCCAATGTTCATTCCTACCTACTTGTTCGTATTTGACTTTTTCTTCGTTGATAAAATAAAGAGGATCTCTTATAAATAATAAAAGTAGCCTGAAGGCTGAATATAAATGTACGAATAGGTACAATCCAAACATCTCCTTCTTCGGAATTCTTGTGATAACCCCTTTTTTGTTAGAATTTAATTCTTGTCTGTATACAATTTTGCTGATGGTTTCACTTCTTATAACAAAAGAAGAGATGTCCTGCTGCTCATTGAAGATTTCTTTTTGTTGTGTGTTGATTCTTCGGTCAAAAATACAGAATCAACTTGCAGGTGCCGAAGACCAATTGCCCCCCATCAAGACAAACATATGAAGCAAAGAGCATATGGGAATTGTGTATGCTTATGTTAAGGAGTAAAACTACCTCGAGGATATTTTTCCACAAAAAAAAAAAAAAAAATTCATCCTCTATTGCCTCTCTGGTTGCTGTGGATATTATTATTAAGCCTTACCAGCAAAATTTGTAATTCTATAAAGGTTGTCGCCTCTAAGCCAACTAAGATTAACTCTGCACACACAGACAGGGAGTTATATGTACCTCAGAACGACACGAGACGCACATCTTTATATCTGCAGGGAAGATAAGGACTAAGGACGTGCAGTGCATGTGGAATGAACAGAAACATTCAACCCTCAACCCCACCAGAAATCCCATCACATATGGCAAAATTGGTTAATTAATGCTAAGTTAGGGGTTTGAGTCATGGGTTAGAAGGCAAAGCGGGTTCCCTCACTCCCACTCCCTTAACTAATAATAAACAAAAGCAATCATAAGGATATGTGAGCATTACTGATGGATGGATGTGGATATATTTGTGTGGGCGAGAGACAAAGTGTGACTTAGTATGCGTAGCTGATGCGGGTATAATAAAAATGAAGGAACTCACCTTGTAGGTACCTAAATTTTTGACAGAACACGCCAGTTTGACATTCCTTCCGGCTGGCACAGTGATATTCTCTATGACATCCGTAAATTCAGGATCTTCTGCCACCACTGAAAAAAAAAAAAGAAATACAAAATAAGAAAAATACGATAAGAAACAGACAAGCAAAAAAAGAAAATAATTGATAAAACTGTTTTCCGTTCCTTATGTTCGTCCTTTTTTCGAGGAATATGTGTATCGAAGTGGAACGCACATGGAAGGAAATTAATTACACAGTTCTGTTATGTTGTTAATATCAATTATTTTGAATATTCAAACGAAAATTTTCGTGTTGGTGTTGCCTTGGTTTAGTTAGCTAGAAGGGTAGGGAGTTAGACGAAGGAGAAAAAAAGGTTCAGAGAGGGAGGGGATATAGGTACTAACTGCGGAGGAGGCTGATACACAGAAACAGGTTCGCGTTATTATTGACGACTTTCTTTCGTGATTCATTGGTCTCGCACGTAATTATTTACGATGCTAGGCATTTTTCTTAACTGTTGATTTTTTTTTTTTTTTTTTTTTGTTCCCTCAAGATTTGCATGGTTTGTGATTTTTTTCCATCAGGTTTGCATCACTACGTGCAAAGATTTGTGACATGGATGGAATTAATGGCAGGTAGGTAGGTACAAGGGTGATGGGGATCTTTAGAAAATGGGGAGGCGTCCGTCTTGACGTTTGAATGTTAATTGAGGAAAATATTTGAAATGCTTGCTGTGTTTGAGGTGTTGAAGATTTTCGACACGTTCGTGCTGATTTTAAGCTTAGGCAACAAGTTAGAACTAAGCAAATTAAAATGAAACAAATTTTAATTGATTCAAAATGTCGATTAGTATGGTCATCAGAATTATTATTCTTGTGCATTAGACACACCCTGTTCAAGAATTCTAATTAATATTTAATACTAGCTGACCCGGCAGACGTTGTCCTGCCTATGAACGATTTATGTATTGTGGAATAAAAATTTTTGCGCATTGTTTATTGTCATGGAGTTCAAAAACTCGGTTAGGTTATTGACAACTTCGTCTTAATTCATCACATCGTCCGCCGATGTTTAGGAAACAATCTGGCCCTGAATCGCATTTTGTATGGCCGCATTAAGATTGTTGAAGTCTTTGTTTTTGGCAGCCAATATAACACATTCGCTCAACCAAATGTGCTTCTTGTAGTGCTATGCAATGTCCGGAAAAACTCTTTGGATGAGTTTTTCTCTTGACACAGTGAAATTGCAAAAATCTTCAGGCAAGTCCGGTAGAAACATCTGCAACAATTTTCCCATTTCCAATATCAAATAATTGTTTTGAGAAGATCTCTGCAGTTTGATGATGCTGCAAGTGAACACGCATGTTTAAAGTCAGTTGGAGTGCCTTGACGTGCTGCCACAGATAAGATGATTTCAGACATTCGTTGATTTTGTCAGCAGCTGTTAATCTCGGAATGACAGGAAGTGTTTGGCGAAAATCACCGGCCAGCACTATACGTGTACCACCGAAAAGGCGCTGATTTCCACGTAGATCTTATGCAGTGTTCGATTCAAGGCTTCTAGTGATTTTGTATGCGCCATCATGCATACATTTCAAATGATTATTTTGCATTTCTGCAGAACTTTTGCCATTCCACTTGTCTTGGAAGTATTGCATGTCGGGTTTTTGTTAATTTGCATATTCAGTGGAAGCTTTAGAACAGAAAGTGCCATTCGTCCACCATTCAACAACGTGGCAGTGATTCCCGAAAACGCCAGTGCCAAGACATGACCTTGCGATCGTTAACTATTCGACAAAATAATATTACCTCTTTCGTCTTTTTTTTTCATAATTTTTTCCAAATTTTAATTAGGTCAGGGTTATCTCTCTTTTGAGCATTTCAGTTTTTGCTTTATTTTTGTTTAAACCTTTCGATTTTTCTTTAATAAATAATTAAATTTATTGCTATGGCTAAGAACCTTCCACAGAAAATGCCAAACATAATGCAAAAAAAATCAAGCAAATCCACCGAGCCGTTCGTGAGTGATTTGGTTACAAACGAAAACCATTTCATTTTAATATATATAGATTCAATATATTTTTAAAATAATTATTATTTTGCAGAAAATGTGAATGTGAATATTTATTTATTATTACAACTATTATAGGAACTTAATTTGAAGATAATCATCTTTGAGATAAAAAAAAATTAAATGCAATATGGTTTTATAAATATTTTAACTGCAAACAAAATTAAATTGAAAAATAAAGATGAAATTATCAAGGCTGATAATTCTATGAACTGAAAAAATATTTTTGAAATATCTTTTAATGTCTCTGATTTTTTTTCTCGTGGAAGCGATTTCCATCAACGAGCTCCATTAATCAAAAATTTTCTGTCGGAAGTGAGACTAGTAAATCGCAGAATTAAAATATAATTTGTTCGACTTGAAGTCGAGAACTCGATTTCATTGTATATAAACTACAGGTTAAGAAATTTTCTGCGTATGGATAATCTTAAAGAAACTCAAAGTAGGTTCCAGTTTTTAAGAGGTTTGCCATACATTGCTCCAAATAAACTTTTTGAATAAGAAGAGATGTGGCAATATCTTCCAAGGCCATACACATAATGAGTAACGTTGTTGAGCAGAGAATACGGATTTGCAAAAGATTTCACACCCATATGACAAGATAGAGACGATAAGGGATTTCGCAAGCATTTTCTTTGAACATTTTCCTTGTAGCCGGTGATGTGAACTTTTTGAAAACTGATAAGTTTCATAACGCGCATCGTAAGTTTTCCCAACCGAGGCTTCTTCCAGAGACATAAGAAGGATTGAGTGATTCAGGAGCTACCGATACTTAAGATTTTAAAAGCAAAAAAACTGAAAACTTTTATTACCGCTGGGGATAGAAAAATCAAAAGATGTATGAGATCCTGTCTCGACAACTAGGCTCAGATAGCACAGAAGAAGAAAAAAATTGGTTGGATTTGAAACATTAACCGGCTACGTAGATTAAAAGTACCCAACCTGTGGACTCCATATTATATCCGTTTTTTTCACGTAGAAAAAAGAAACATTCATCAAAATATCTTTTATTCATATTAATTTTCTTAAAACCGCGTAGTTTCCTAACACGATCAGCCTTATTCTGATTAAAGTTCGCGAACAAGTTTGTACTTTGCTATCAGTTGAAGGAAATTATTATTTCAAAATTAATGCATTTTATGCAATTAATGCAATTATGGAAAAATAATATTTACACAAGTATGTTCTCTTAAGAAATTCAATAATAAATATAGGTTAAGGGTTAACACTCAAAAGATAGGGCGATAGAAGACTGACAGAAGATGTGAGGTGAGCTGAATAAAACACCCACGTGAGTCGAAACATTTGAATCATTTATCAGAACAGACCTAAGTAAGAATTAAATCGACATAAAACAACTTCAAGCGCACAAACAAAAAATTCAATAAAATAAAAAAAGTGCGTATACGCCCAAGTGTACCACAATTTTAATTGAGAGAATTATCTTCTCCTTTTATTTATTTTCATTTTTTTTAATTTCTCAAAAACTATGAAAGATTGTTTAATTTAGGTTTCAGTATTTGGCATTGGATATTGAAAAATTTGCACTTAATCAAGCAAGATTTTGAAAAAAAAGTCAACTTGAACAAAAATGTCTTTGAAAGGACCACGGGCACTTTTGTATGGACTTTAGGCCCACTTTTAAAATAACTCAACAGTGATGCAAATTATGTTTTATTAAAGCTTATGGAGAGTACTTTATTTTATCATATGGCTGTTAAGTCGAAATCGAGCGCAAAAATGGTGCTTCTGCGCATTTTATAAAAAAAAAAATGAATTTGAAATGGAAAAAAAAAATATTTAAAAAAATGAAAAACAAAAAATTGAACATTGATTTTATTTTCACAATTTAAAATTATTTAAAAGAAAAAAAAAAAACGGCTACTGCCTCTTGCGAGGAATTGACAAATCCTCCAAGAGTATCTCCTGTCACAGAAAAGTGCCGCTCGTTAGCCGTACGGATTCGGCAATAAACTGTAGGTCCCCCCCATTCCTGCAGACACGCACACAGGAATGGTTGAGAGTTGTAAGTCACTAGGCCCTAGTTCTTCATGAGCTGTTGTGCCATCAAATTTATATTTATTTATTTAATTTAAAATACTAAATTGGCTTTTGTACTAACAACCTCTTCAAACTATGTATTTAAAATTGTAAAAAAAAAATCAGTATTCAATTTTTTGTTTTTTAACATTTTTAAGTTGGAAGTAATTTTTTCGAAAACTATAAACAAAAATACATAAGTTGATTTAAAAAAGGAATGAAAGAAGAGACTTCTGGCCTTCAAAAAAAGATTTAACACTTTTTGCTAAGTGTTGCCATTTTTTTAATAAATTTTTTCCATTTTAAATACTTTTTTTGTAATGCCCAAAAACACCATTTTCGAGCTCGATTTCAATTAATCCGTCTTATAATAAAATAAAATTCTCTCTATTAGCTTTCATATAACAAAAGTTTCAGCAATGTTGAGCAATGTTTAAAAATGGGCCCAAAATGCTCATGGTCCTTTAATTTCTTGAAAATTATTCACCTAAAGAACTAAACTTAAAAAAGAAATAAAAGTAAGGAATATTAACTTTCAAAAAAGCTATGACACATGTTTTATTTTTTGTGCTTTCTTTGATTTTTAAAAAATTGTAGGTACGTGTAAGTAAATTTTTCACAATAAATAGTAGAAGAAAAAAAAATGTGTGAGTGCCGGAACTCATCAACGTAAACATCAATACTTTTCGCTCCATTTGGTAACTATTTATCATTTGCATTGGGACAATGACAATGTCACTACATTTGCCAAAAAATTTAAAGACTTCTTCCTTCTTTCAATTATTTTAGCTACCCAATATTTTTTAATGCAAGGTTGTTCACAAAATGAATAAAATACAATGTAATAGTACAAATATTCAAGTAATTCTTTACAGCGGCTTATATTAAAGATTTAACAGATTTTCATTTTTATAATGCATGTATATTGAAGATAGAAAGACTGAAAAATAGATAGATTTATGAAAACAAACATTTAAAAAAAAATCAAAATCCGAGCTGCCCTTTTCTGCCCTTTTTAACAAAATTGACGGTGAGATTTAAATTCATTATTATTTATGAGATCTTTTTAAATCAGAATTGAAATCATACAAGATAAATCGTTTATTTGATTCTTTTTTTTTTTTATAGAACTATTGCATCCTTTTAACACCTCCTCGCTCACTCTAAAACCCCAATGAAATTATTACTGTAATAACATTGCGCCTCTAAAATCTTTACCATATCCAATAAAGCACTTAAAATGGAAAACAAAACTCCTCTTACAACGACTTATTGTGTTGTGTTGTGATATCCGTGAAATAAATGTGCGTTCCATTAAATGGTGTGTTGTATCTATTAGCATCCAGCGACATAAACAATAAATAATCGAGGGTTTAATATGGCCGTTTGACAGGCACACGAGCCAAATGGTGTATGAATATGATACGCAACAACAGCGGCATGCGTAGCGTAGGGACTTTTTAGCCCACCGAACTTGTGTATACAAAAATAATATCTTTATTGCGCATATACAATTTGAGTGAGACTAAGAAATTTGTTTTGTTGGTGTTTTGGTCTATGATATGATCCTTAATCGTTGCCTTCTCCAAATCAAAACGAGAACATCGAAATGTGAAGGTATCAATTCTCTCATTCCGGGCATGAAGATATCTCCCCATCCGGAGAACCAGCCAGCAGCCAGCCATCAGAGTCACATCACAGCTTCACACAAAGACGAGACGTTCAGTAATGGAAATGCTGGAAAATCATGAGGGCGCCCATAAAAGTTGACATATTTATAGAACTAGCTAATTGTTTATGGAATGGGGGGCGGTTAAATTTTTCCTGTGGATTCGAATCGATTTGATGATTCTTTGAATTGATTTGTTTTGTTTGTCGCGCCTTTTCATTGAATTTCAGAAATGGCACTCGTGTTGAAGAAATGATTTGTTGGAAATTAATAAAAAAAAAAAAAATATTCATTGAATAGGTATTTTATATTCATTTGATTTTTGAAGAACTCCCACACACAGTATCTATAGTCAGAAATGACATTGCAAAAACCCGATTCGAAATACCAATCCTTGCTGTCCCAGCTATTTTCAATCCCATATATGCAGTACTTTAATAGGTGTTTTTTTTACCTATCTGTCAAGCCAATTCTCACATTTCAATCTCTCAATTTCATTTCATTTCAAAATTTTCAAACAACGTTACCAAATTTTATAAATTTGGTTCCGAAATTGAGCTTTTGTTCGCCGAACTTATAGATCACTTTTGCAGTAGATTCATTACACCCGACCATCTAATACTGCTATTTGCCGCCAGATTGCTGACAATTTTCGCACAAGAATAAAAAGACTGCGTAGGTACCAAATAGAACATTGCGGGCGTTTAGGTAAATGTGATAGAAGATCCAAATTTAGGTATCGATTCGACTTCGCTCACAATAAATTGGTATATTATTTAAGATATTGGTTTGAATGTTTACAAAAGTAAGCTCAGGCAAGTATTGAAGCCGAATGACCATCGTTTCTGACGAATTGGCCCAATATCAACTGGCATTGAATTAGCATATAAGGCTCATTTTTTGGTCAATAGGTATTCCAATAAGCTTAGATTGCAAATATAAAACGAAGATGATGCACATGAGATTGTCGAGACCCTACCGTTTGAAGTGAATCAACCTACCCCTTAAGGCTCTAGCTCAAATTACAGTGGACGCATAGACGCATGGACCGACAGACAGATGGACGGAATCCATGGAATTGTAGAGCCCTCTGGCTAGGTAGCTACCTTCCCCTACCAAGAGGTATTTTTAAAGGGCAATTTAATAATCAGAATCACCAACTTAGTAGATTGTTTTTTTTGTGAAACATCATAACTTAAGCTCATCTTCCGCTTTCTTCATTATGCCATCATATCATTGTCATAGAGGCTATGACCTCTGTAAGTAACCCATTGGTAGCTCTGGTTCTCCAGTTTACAATAGATCATTTTTTCCTTGACATCAACCTGAAAACCAAACCTTTGATCTTTTCAAGTTCAGATCCATCTATCCTCTATACCAGCGTAAAAAAAACTCCCATCAAATTGTCTACCCTGTTACGAACCCTCATGAAATATTCCACAAAACCTCATTTTTCCCAATCAACAACTCTTATTTTTTTTTATTTTATTTTTTCACATAGTAAGTCCCAAAATCTGAACGAATCATAAATGTCATTGAAACCATCTTTCATAGCAGGTTTTTTTCGTATATCAGTCCCAGCAATATAATCCTTCTAAACCTTGACCTCTTTAAGCTTTCAGCAAAATACCATTTATCATAACAAATAAGACAGGCTCAATCTGACTTAAAAACCCGACACAAAGTTATGGTTGGTGGTGGTGGCGGTATAAATGCTAAGCTATCATGGTATAGTACGTATTCTTATGCGTATTTAAAGGAAATATACAAATTTATTAACTTATTCAAATCTCTCAGTGACATTTATCTCTTCCTGTATAATGGACGTGAAAAGGGGACGGGGGCCTATAAAATAAATCCCCCTCAAAAGTCAATTTAGAAACAAAGCAAAACACAATGTTTTCTCTTTAATTCTCATTTCATTCCCTCTGGTAGTCGTGTCGTGTCGCCCCTTCTTCGTTGTTTATGGAAAAGAACAGGAACGATGATAATGCTTTTGACCCATAGTCCCCCTCCTCCCACATTCCTCTAACGCTCAACCCAAGCAAATAAATCGACTTGTGTTGGATACGGGATGGATATCAGGGTAAAGAGAGCGCCATTTCAGAGCCCAAGCAGATGATGCTAATTAATTATTTCGAAATGAAGTTGTATACTGGTGAAGCCCCTGATGGTGTCAGAAACACCAGCAAAAAAACGAGAGTAGGGTGGTTAATTCTATTTCAGCTCGGGGTGTGAGAGGTAAAGAAAAAATAGCTGTCATCATGAGTTGTGCAAATCGAAGCAAAAAGACGTAAGCAAAAGCATAGAGCTAGGGAGTATCGTCCCTGAAGTTCAAGACTCGTAGCGTAAATCTATCGAGACGATACCATTTTCCGAGGAGAAAACAAAAACAATATTGACTTCATTGCCAAAGGCCAATAGTCATGCATTAAAGTCGAAACAGATCCTGGGGAATCCGCAGCTGGTTAAATTTACGATCCTCTGTGTGTTAATAAAACGTGTAATGGTGATATATCATGAAGCGTGAATGGATTTAAAGATACTCTGTGACGCCTGCCGCCTCCTGTGCCTGAAGCGGCTTTATGGTACTCAAGTACCTATATTCGAAAGCCAAATAAACATTTAATTTGTGCAGTTAGTTCACTGACATGATGAAGATAAGTCATGTGCTCTGTGAAATGCGTTTGATCAGTCGAATTAGTTCATCTTCAGTCTGCGTGTAAAATCCGAGAATGCTACTTTCTTGGAACTTCTTGTGAGGCCAAAAATACCAAAGGCACAGATTTTGCCAAGGGACGACGTGCGTTGTTTATTTTTTCTTCTTTTTTCTGTTTCGTTTAATTTCTTTTTTTTTTGTGAGAAATTGATCGCATGGATGAAATGTGTCAAGGATGTTGTTGTTATTATTTCTGACATTAAGTCAGTGGCGTTAAACACTGTGTCAACTTGAGTGAGGGATGTCTACCATTGCAACAAGTAAAAAATGAAGCAAATCACATAGACCATAACTGATCAAAAAAAAAAAAAAATCATAATTAATCGTACATTTGTGATATTTGTCGTTCTACTAAGGCAAGGAGCTTTACTTACGGCCTAATTTAGTCTTAGGCCGCGCGCATGATAGTGCGAGAAGCGATGCTATTCGAGAAGCGAAGCGATGCAAGAAGCGATGCGAAGCAAGAAATTCAAAAACTCACAAAAAAAACGAAGTGAAATTTAAAAAAAAGTAACGGACATTGGCCCTAGAAAAATTTTCCCCCAACATTTTGGTGCTTAAAATTTTCCAAAACCATTTAGACTTATCGATATCTCTTATCTATAAGAAACCAAAAACTTCAAATACAGCAATCTTCAGTTTCATCAAAAGTTCTGAAAACTTGAATTCTGGACAATGTGTTTGGAGACACTATCGTACTCATAATAAATAAATCTTTATATGCTGATACATGTATTTAATGAAAATACCAATGCGTATAAAATGAAAAAAAAAAATAAAAACCAACAAAAATTGATGAAAAAAAAATTATATTATTCAAAAATTCACTTAGCAAAAAAAATTGAACTTATATATCGAAAATTTGGCAAATACTGGTTGATATATTTAATTTTTGTTCTTCAAAAATAAAAAACTTATTTTCAAAAAACATAAAAATAGAAAGTTAATCAAATTTAAAATATTAACGGCATGAAAAATCATCATAAAAAATGTACAAACGATTGCATATTTTTCAAAATTTGTACAGAAGTTTTTTAAAAAAAAAATGTGTGTGTAAAATCTAATTGGGAAGAGTGTACAAACGAAAATATTTTTTGTACAAATTTGTACAAACGATTGTCCATCGAACTGCATTTTCAAATTTTTCGAATTGTAAAAAAAAAAATCGAAATGGGGCCAACTACATGTCCCAAAATTTTGTATAATTAATTAAAAATAGAAAGAAAATTAAATTTTCTAATACCATGAAAAATCATCATAAAAAATTTACAAACAATTGCATACTTTTCAAAATTTCGAGACACATTTTTTGAAAAAAAAAAATTGTAAAAATAAATTGGAACGTATACAAACGAAAATATTTGTTGTATTTTTTGGGGCCAACACCCGCCCGTTTATTTAAATTGCCTGTAAAAAAAAAAACAGTGCGTGTACAAATTATTCTAAAAGTTGTACAAACGTGTACAAACGATATAAAACCGATTGCCATTAACAGTTTTGCCCAACTTGAAACCTTGAAAGTCGGGGGGCCAACTACATGCAAGCCCCGATATATGGTAAAATTTTTCTCCAAGCGTCTATTTTTAATATTTTGACTTACACACTTACACTCATATCTCAAGTTGTAGATTTTAGATGTTTTTTTCGTCTTTTTGTAAAAAAGTTATTAAGTAATTAAGTTGCTTATTTTTGTATGTCCATATGTATGATTTTTTATAATAAAAGAATCTGTTGATTGCAAAATAACTAACTCTCAATTTTCGTTTACAAAATAGATTCTAGACTTTTAATTTTGTTTAATCTAATTTACCCTATGGAAATTCCGATTTATAAAACTGCATAGGATACATATTTAAGAACTTTTATATACATTTTTCTTTTAAATGGGCTTTTTTATATCTTTAAGACTTACCAAAAATATTCTAAACGGTATTTGCGTTAGGTATACATAATATTACATAGGTACGATTTTTTTGGAAAAAAAAGCCGTTTTTTTAAACAAAACCCGAATTCATTGTGTACTTCAATAAGCCAAGAACAATTCAAGAGCTAAAGGATGAGATAATTCTGCACATTAACGACATTGAACCTCAATTATGTCTCAGAGTCATTGAACAAATGGACCATCGGATTGAAGGATACCAACCACCGAAGCCGTTACGAGCATTTGGCCGATATTTTCTTCTATCATAATAAAAAAAAATTACGATAATGCTCTGAAAACTTTTTGTTTTATTTACAATTAACATCGGGTATTTTAGTTGGACCACCCTTTACAAGCTCTAGACTTTTGCTGCATCTTATGAAAAACACCCTGTATGTCTATATATGCTATGTTATTTAAGCTTAAAAAAAACTCTTTGTAAAACCGAAAACCAATTTTTTTTCTTCAAAATGTAGGTCATAGGCGATAGCACAGATAATTTCATTAAATCAAAATTATTTAAGGCGTTTTCGAGATATCTAACCTTTTTCATAACCTTTGTATGACAGGAATACCGTTTTAACTTGTTTCATAGGGCAAGTATTGGTTTCGTGTAAAAAAATCTAGGATTTAATCAAAAGTGGCACTATGCTATTACGATAATGGAGAAGTCCAAAAAAGTGGTTTTCAGCAAACCGTATGCGTCCGTGCGTCCACTCACCACTGTTATTGGAGCTAGAGCCACACATTTAAGGGTGACGGGATTTTAGTTCCAGATCGGGATTGCGGTACTAAAATTGCACTTAATTGGAACTAAATTCCTGCATCATTAAAATTTTGAATTTCGTTTGTGGTAGACCCAGCTTGACGGTCCTGGGCGAACTGTCGATTTTGACAATAATAAACGCTTTCGAGCCTGACAAAAATGGAAATATTTCAGTAACCAAGATTTGGCTATTTTGAAATATAAAGTGAAAATTGTTCATATTAAAAAAAAATAGGTGGAGTGTTCAATTTGTTTCCATTAACACAGTGAAATGTGCAATTAGAAATACATCGGATAGCGTTTTTATTATAAAAAACGAAACTTCGCCCCTTAGCGTCGCCGCGCCGTGGTCAGACATACGACATATACAAAAACGTAAAACGTTCGTTAAAAATTAAAAACATATTCTGCTTTTTAGAAATATTTCTGTGGAGTGAATGACAATCTAATTTTACTAAGCTATTTTTGATTTCAAGCTCCAAAAGTTTTATTTTCCCAATTTTAAATAATATCAGTTTTGATAGAAAATATTTTGTTAAATTTTATCTTACAGTACCTAACTGTGTTGTCATGTATAAAAAACATTACTAAATCAACCAGTAACCAAACCAAATCAGAGCCAATAAAATTTTCGAAAGTTCATAAGTCAAAGCCAGCGTAAATGTTAATGGCTGAAACTTAAGTAAATATTTAAGTTTCGAAGGATTAGGTTCATCAAACAAAAACATGTGACCTCATGCAGATATAACGAACATTCCCCTATATCCCCTTCCACAATCCTTGCACTCAGTATAGGTATAGGTATGTAGGTAGACTGGTAGACCTATACTCTCATATAAGAAATACCTAATTCTATCGACCAGGTTATGTTATTTCAGCAGCGGAAAAATTTGAGTTTATGATTATTGATTCGTTTCGAAACCACATTATGTACCAATATTTCATAATTTTGCAACTCAGACAGCCATCACACGGTTTCAAATCAATCAAAACACGCCAGGGAGAGAAGCTCTATCTGCAGAGCAGAGAAAAGGGATCTATTTGATTTTGCCATTTTGAATTTTGTTTTTTTACCAATTCCTATACAACAATTTCCTTCACACTCCTTTATATATAAAATAATCAAACAAATAATGAAAACGAATGAAACCCAGCGTGCGATAATAAATCGTGTTCCATCGGCATCATCATCATCATGAATTGGGCACGACACATCAATGTTATACAACTGCGTTATTTCCTTCCTAGGGGCAGAAGAAGTATTATAAAACATATACACGTCCTACATAGGTACGCATCACTGACAAAAATAATTCCCGGCCGTTGTCGTCACTAGGAAAACACAAAACCGCATGCAAATAATTACCACGCGTACTTTTGCTGCACGGAATCACGATTTCCATTACGCGCTACGCGCATTATTCTACGTGCAGCACGAGGACAATATTTTTCAGAGCGTTTTTCGGTAACAGCTGCACTCGAAAAATCACCGAAGAGGGTGACATTTTTTCGGTTCATTTCGGGGACTCCCATTCTGATCCACACGGGGGAATGCCAAAATGCAGTGGCAGAAGAGAGTGCAACCAAGCGGCAGCCACCCAACGTCACTATGCACCCCAAAAAAAAAACAGTGCACATATTCGTGTCGTTCACTATTTTTAGAGTCTCCCTAGACAACGAAGCACGAAATCTCTTTCTTCTATGTGCGGAGATGATTCCCCAACAGCCAACAGGAGCTAAGGTCACTTTGACTGTAGATATAGTCGACGAAATGGGAAAGAGACCGGATAATCGATGCACGGACTTCTTCCACAAGGAGTTTGTTTGTTCTGTTGTTTGCTGCTACACTTTTGTTTGTGGATTATCTCCCGAGAAGACTTCGGTCTTAAAAATTTTATCTACGACTCGAAGCACTGGAGTGTATTGCTGTCCAATATAGCCTGGATCAGTGAGGAGGAGGCTACGGCTGAATGGGACGAGCTATAGTAATGATGATGATTATTATTATCAGATATCTATACTTCATAGCTAGTGTAGTGACTCCTCTTAAAAGGTAAAAACTTCTCAAGGAAGGTGAGGGAGAGGGAGGTTGGCTATAAAAGTGAGGAAGATTTATTTTGTTTTCAATGTTTATCCAAGGAATGATGCTTTATGGGGTTTTTGTCTGCCTTGGGACGGTATATTTCTTAAGGGCCAGAGATCCAAGAAGGAAAAGATATTTCAATTAGACTTCGAAACTGAAAACTATAGTGAATCGGACGATACAGAGAGCAGCCGTGTGTTTTTTGATCGAGCAAAGGGTCCATAATATAAATACCAGCTGCAGCTAAACGATGAAGGTGCACTTGTTTTTTTTTTCAAATTCAACCAAAACAAATAATGTCAGTGCGGACAGAAAGTATTGTTGTTTATTTGTTCGCCATGACTGTGTTCTGCGTATGTGAAGTGAACGTGATTTGTTTTTTTTTTTTTATTTTTTTATAGTGTTTTTTTATGTTTGACTTTTGTTTTTATTTCTTCTTTTGAAAAGTAACGAAACAACCTTCAAGTATAGAAGAAACAAACAGAGAAGTTGTTTTTATTTATGTCAGAAGAAATTATGACATTCAATCGATGACAGAGAGACGTCAGTTTAAGTTGACAGGTGTTTATTGATGATTTTGACAGCAAATAATTGGATTGTTATAGCGGGAATATGTGTGATGCTAAAGCTATATGCGGTAGATCGACGATGAGAAGAAAATTTTGTGTTTGAGAAGGATTGTAGATAAATAGTAATGCTTTTGAAAGAAGGTGGAAATCTAAGGCAAGCGCAGCGTTAACTAATTCACAACTAACACATCTTGATATGTGGATTTCCTCCAAAATATTTTGTCTTAAGAAGATTTTCTCCATTGGAGATTTTGACTTTAGGTACTTATGTAGGTTCCTCTCTTTAGGAATTTTGTCCATGGGGATATTCATGTGTATCAACTTAGCAGGTCATACATGCTCTGTGATTGTCCAAACCTTCAAACAAACCACCTCCGCTATTTTGGAAATATGTAGGTTTGTTGGAGAACTGGGCGATCTAGCACGCGCGTCTCAATGGTTAACATGAAAAAATATATTGATAGCATAGGCTGGTTTGCTAATGAACCAATCTATGTCAATAATTGTTAAGTTAGCATCTCTGTTTATAGGGATCACAATGGACCAATAGGCCCCCGTGTATGCAGCAGCCTTTGGGCTGGGCACGCCCCTCTTAACCTAACCTAACCTAACCTAACTTAGCAGGTCACTTGCAGATTAAAAAGTATATAGTAATTAGTTGGTACTTAATTGCTAGTTATTTACGCAAAAAAAAATTAATTGGTCTGTTGGTTTGTGAAAAAATGGGTGTCCTGTTAAGTTGACGTCAACTTAGCAGGTCAACTTCCTCAAAACTATAGATGAACCGTCAAGGAATAGATATATATTGAAAACTACTTAATTGATAATTAGTTACGAAAACACAATTTAATCGCTGCTTTGGTTTGCGAAAAAAATGGGTGTCCTGCATGGCGTCAACTTAGGAGGTCAACTTCTCAAAATCTAAGATAAATCGATCCGGTTTTGAATATATTTTGAAAACTACTTAATTGCTAATTAGTTACGCAAAAACAAAATTAATTGCTCTGTTGGTTTGCGAGAAAATTGGTGTCCTGCTAAGTTGACGTCAACTTAGCAGGTCAACTTTCTTAGAAATAGAGTGCGGGAATGGATATAAGTATATTTAGAACTACTTAATTCCTGATTAGTTACGCAAAAACAAAATTAATTGCTTTGTTGGTTTGCGAGTAAATGGATGTCCTGCTAAGTTGACGTCAAATTAGCAGGTCAGCTTTCTAAGAAAAAGAGATAAACGGTCCGAGAGTTGACATATATGGAGAACTACTTAATTGCTAATTAGTTACGTGAAAAAAAATAATTGCTCTGTCGGTTTGCGAGAAAATTGGTGTCCTGCTAAGTTCACGTCAATTTGGCAGGTCAACTTTATCAAAAATATAGATAAGCAGTCCAGAAGTAGATATATATTGTTTTTCTAAGAAAAAAACTGGAAACTGCTAAAAATTGTTTGGTCTTCACTTGATTGCACATCAGATAAGGTTGTCATAGAACTTAATTTATCGATTTTTTGTATCGAATTTCAAAGGGCACTAATGGGAAGTTATTATTGTTGGTCACGTCTAGTCTAGCCTTTAAATAATAAAATGCTAAATAATATCAAACAAACAAATCAAAGGATAAATCTGGAAAAAAAAAATTAACTGAAAACCCCTGCAGTTCTTAAAAGCCTTTCATTATTATTCAGCTTATTTTCAGTTTAGTTTCCATTAATATACAAAGTATCATGTCCGATGCGGATGTCCTTAGGTAGGTAGGTAGGTAGAAGTGGCTGTCGGGAACCGACTCACGAAGGCCAATCAGTGGCCCGTTGTGATACCACATGGATCTAGGAGATACTTCCCCTACTCGTTGAACCATTTAGAGCTCCTTATGAAGCGTGCAAGACTGCTAATATGAGTATTTGCCAGATCATTTGGATCATTATAGTAGAAATCTCCCAAATGGGTTCTACGTCTTTGGGATAGAGCAGGGCATGAACAGAGAAGGTGAGGAACGGTTTCCTCCTCCTCCTCGTCCATGCAGCTTCTGCAGTAGTCATTGGCAAAGATGCCAAGTCGCATGGCGTGTCTGCCTATGAGACAGTGTCCAGTTAAAACGCCTATAACGGAGCTTATGTGCGATCTGTTTAAAGAAATCAGACATTTAGTGCGTTTTAGATCTAGCTTTGGCCAGATTTGTTTAGTCGCTATACAAGTGGTGATGTTGCTCCACCTAAGGTTTGTGCACCTTATAGCTTCTTGATTTATCATAAGTTTTAATGTAGCGATGGGTATACCAATATCTTTCCTCTCTGGGAAAAGAGGTATTATTGTTCCACTTTTAGCGAGCTCGTCAGCCCTGCAATTCCCTGGAATGTCCCTGTGACCCGGCACCCAACAGAGGTGAATATTAAACTGCTGCGTCATCTCCATAAGAGATGATCGACAGTTTAGGACTGTTTTAGAATTAGCAGAGACCGAGTCCAGGGATTTCAGTGCTGCTTGGCTGTCGGAGAAGATGCGTATATCAGTTGTTGATATAACGTTTTCTTTAAGCCAAGACAAAGCTTCTTTGATCGCTAAAACTTCCGCTTGGAAGACGCTACAATGATCTGGAAGACGGAATGCGAGACGTAAATTTAGTCTGTCAGAGTAAACGCCTGCACCAACCCCGTAATCGGTTTTGGATCCATCAGTGTAAAAATGAATCGATTCATCATTTAGGAATGACTCATCCTCCCAGATTGATCTGGATGGGATGGTAACTTGATAATCTTTACCAAAGTGCAATTGGGGGGTGGTGTAATCAGTGTTACTTGAAAGTGATCCGAAATAATCTAGAATAGTGGAGTGGCCAATTTTATTATTGATCCACTGTAGAGAGGCCTTGAGTCGAATGGCTGTGTTAGCGGCCGTTTGTTTGCTATAAATATCGAGGGGGATTAAATGAAGCAGAATGTCTAGTGCCGCAGAAGGAGTAGTACGTAATGCTCCACTTGTGCACAAACAGGCTGATCTTTGGACTCTCCCAAGTTTGTCGCGGTTTGTCGCTGTATCCAGAGCGGTCCACCAAACTGATACACCGTATGTAAGAATCGGTCTTATTACCGAAATGTATAGCCAGTGAGTAATGCGGGGCTCAAGTCCCCATTTGTTTCCAATGGCTTTTTTACAGGAGAAAAGGGCTACTGTGGCCTTTTTGATTCTTTCTTGTATGTTAGGCTTCCAGTTTAATTTCTTATCTAAAATAAGACCCAAATATTTAGCTTCATCAGAAAATTTTAGTGGTATGCCTTTAATAGTAGGGGGGTCAATATGCGGAATTTTATACTTCCTAGTGAAGAGGACAAGATCAGTTTTGTGGGGGTTTATACCTAGTCCACACCGATCCGCCCAGTGTGTTAGCTTATTGAGAGCATATTGTAAGAGTTCTTTTAAGGTGTTAGGATGTTTCCCAGATACCGCTATAGCAACGTCGTCTGCATATGCAATAACTCTGTAGCTCTCCGCCTCCAGGCACATTAGCAGTTCATTCACCACCAAGTTCCACAGGAGGGGGGATAGTACGCCGCCTTGCGGCGTACCTCTACTAACATATCTTCTTGCAGAGAAGTCGCCCAGTCTTGAATTGATAACCCTGCTTGTCAGCATTTGATTAATCAGTTCACTAAGCGACTTATCTACTTTCAGAGATGATAGCGCAGAAGCCATTGCAGATGTGTCGACATTGTTGAAAGCTCCCTCTATATCTAGGAACGCTACCATAGTATACTCTTTGTGATGGAGGGAATGTTCGATGGTACGTACCAGGGTATGGAGAGCCGTTTCCACCGACTTTCCCTTGTTATAGGCATGTTGGGCATTGGACAGAAGTCTCTTATCAATGCTTGAACGTAAGTGGATATCGATCAGACGTTCTAAAGTTTTTAGAAGGAATGAAGATAGGCTGATAGGTCTGAGATCTTTTGGGTTCACATGTGAGCATTTACCAGCTTTGGGTATAAAAACAACTTTGACTTCTCTCCATAGCAGTGGAATATGGGCTAGGTTTAAGCAGCCTTTAAAAATGTTTTCTAAGATAGGCACAATAACCTCAGAATTCATTTGAAGTTCAGCTGGAATTATGCCATCTGGTCCTGCCGATTTGTATGGACTGAAGCTGTTGAGTGCCCATTGTAATCTATCCCTTGTGATCAGACCATCTGGGTAAGTTGAGTTTCTGCCTAATCTATTGAGATTAGTACTATTAACTGTTTGTGAGCTACCTGGGAAGTGAGTGTCTAGTAGCAAGTTGAGCGATTCTTCGCTAGAGTTTGTCCAAGACCCATCAACATTTTTCAGGGAACTTGGCATAACTGGATTTTTGGAGAGGATTTTTCTCAGTCTCGATGCTTCGGAGGCTTCTTCAATGTTTCCACAGAAAGACCTCCACGAACATCGTTTGGTTTTCCTCAATTCTTTTTTGTATCTCCTTAGGGATTCCTTATAGGAGTCCCAGTCTGATACTTCTCTAGTGAATTTAGCTCGATTAAAAAGTTTTCTGCATTCTTTCCTGAGCGGATCTAGCCCTGCATTCCACCAGTGTGGCTTCCTTTTACCCCGAAGTTTTATAACAGGGCAGGAGGTGGCCAGCGATTTATTGAGGGCTGATGTTAGTTCATTGACTATGCCGTCAAGGTCGTTGATACTTGAAGGGACACTTAAAAGTTGAGGTTTTAATTGTCTTTTTAGTATAGCTTTGTATTTTGGCCAGTTAGTTTTCCGAAAATTTCGAAATACTGGCTGAATGGTAGGAATATCAATTAAGTTGAATTGAATATATCTGTGATCTGAGAACGAATGCTCTTCAGATACTTTCCAGTTTGTTATCATTTGATAGATATTATCGGAGACAAGAGTTATATCTAAAACTTCTTGTCGGTTTCTGGTAACAAAAGTTGGTTCATTTCCAACGTTACTTACTATAAGGTTAGTACTTAAGATAAAATCAAAAAGAGACTCACCTCTGTCGTTAATGTCAGTGCTACCCCACACTGTATGATGGGCGTTTGCATCCGCCCCAATGATGAGGCTGATCTTCTGCCTTTCAGCGTCAGCGATTAATCTCTCCAGGTTTTTGCCAGGTAGAGGGCCAAGGTGGTCATGGCCGAGATACGCCGAAGCCAGCCAAAAGGTACCTTTGGCTGTTTCCAGCCTTGCGACGGTTGTATCTCGATCGCTGAAATTTGGGAGTAAAAATACTTTAATGCTACTTTTTACTAGTATGCAAGATCTAGGGTCACCTTTATCTGACGCATACAGTGCGTAGTATCCTGGAGTCCTGAGTCCTCGAACAATAGATTTATGGATCCACGGTTCTTGGATCAGGACGACATCTTCTCCGCTCCTGGACAGCCGAAGAAGAAGGGAGGCTGAAGCCTTGATGGAGTGTTGGAGGTTGATCTGTAATAACTGCAGCATTTTGGCTACAATTACGACAGGTCAGCCTCCACCACTGTGGTATTGGTGTCTTCCAGTTCAGAGGATGAACTTAAAAGCTCGTCCTCATCCAGAAGAGCACTAATGGCATAGTCTTCAGCATCCATGTCGGATAGACCTTCGACGTTAGTAGAGGACTCCGCTAAGGCCAAGGATGTCCCGGATGCTCCCCCGTCCTCCTCATCTAATGATGGGAAGGTGATCGAAGCACCAGGGTCCTGAACCACAGCTTTGTCCTCTTCGGGGTGTGGAGGCGCGCAAGCTGCATCGCACTCATCTTTTTTGTAAACCCTAAGGGCTATACTATCAAACCCGTACCTAATCACGCCTTTCGTCTGCGCTAGAGGAGCAAGAGAGTCCTTATTGATCACAATAATTGCGCCTCTATAACGACCCTTTCGCTCCTCCAGTTTCGCGACTTTCCAGTCGTGAGTAGGCAAGGACGGATTGGATAGCTTGATTATCTGGAGTATTTCATCCAAGCAAGAGGGTTCGGCCGGGATCCAGGTGCGCGCCCTAGGTCTGCACGGGATATCCTCCTTAGCAATAACCTCGAGCCTCGCACCAGGCCAGACTTCGCCCAATCTGCTGACAGCAAGCTTATACAGATCGCATGACCTCTGATCATCACAAGCGATGAGCTTGACATGGCCTTGATGCCAACCGCCATCGCTTGTGATAGGAGGTGGTCCCGGGTTTTCCTTCATTATACTTAAGAAGCTAGCCGAGAGCTTCAATTTGACCACCTGCCAATGATCAGAGGAAATCGTGCCATCGATATCGCTCCTATCGATAACCGCGACTATCTTTTTGCCTTTCAGGGCGTCCCTGAAAGTATTGGCTCCGTTGCGTGGGTTAGGGGGGGTGCCGATTTTATGCACCTTGGGACGCTTTGGTGCCGATACGGCGCCCTCAAAAGACCTTTGTCGCTTCGACGTGGAGTCTTCGCTGGTCTGTTTGTATTTTGCTACAATACCCTTAGCCCAATTTATTCGTCCGTCGTGCTTGGGGTCTCCTGAGACATATGTCTTCAAAATTCTCCTGGCACTACGGATGTTTTTGTAGATAGCCCCAGAGGAAGTCTGCTTTCGCCTACCACCGCTGGGGTTCTCCTTGAGAGCAGTGGCTGGAGGGTCGTGATGCACGATCCCTCCACCACTGGAAGAAGGTATTGCTACCTGTTTGTCACTGTCCAAGGGGTTAACGGCAGGACCATGAGTATTCATGGCCCTGTCGTTAACACCCAAGACAGGAATAACAGCAGGCGACCTAGCAGTCGCACTACTGGCCGATCCTAAAGAGGACTCGGACTTACCACCACATCCTTTAGATTTATTTTTATACATTTAAAATCCCACGAGTAACGGAGAAGGGGTGGTCCGCCTGCACAGAGATCCGTATGTACAGGTAAGGCTGGTTAATCCGGAGGTTGCCAGCAACCGGATACTCCGTTAGCGACTGAGCTATTTTTGAATTGGGCCCTCAGCCAGGCTGATCATCGGCACGGGTCGTATAACACCTTAGATCCAGCCCAATGGGAGAAGAGAGGTGAAGGAAGGATAATGATAAGGAAGGAAGCGTCAGTTAGCGTCACCGCTATTCTGCCAAAAAGGAAAAAAGAACAACAGTCGGCCTGACAGCCGTTCTGTCGAAAGGGGAGGATCGTCGGTTGGCTATATTGCCATACCGTCAGGATGGGATAACGTAGGACGCGTAACGCGGTACCTACGTGGGAGGGTGCATAGGTTCTAACGGTTAGCTAAACGCTAATCCGTCAGGGAAGGGTGTAACGTCAGACAGTGTCAACACTATACTGCCGTTGGAGGGGGAAAAAGGGAGGGTGGGGGGAAGAGGAGCACCCTTTGGTTTCAGGACTCATCTGGAGATGTTATCTCGAGAATCTTTGACCTTACTCAGCTTCTACAACTCGACAAGTTCGGCGCTCAGGTAGAAGCGGATGTCCTTAAGCAAATACAGAACCATTCCCTTGTCAAATTTGAAATAAGATATATCCTATTGTGCCTACTAATTGCCAAAAATATTCAATCATACACTAACAAAATTGCAAAAAAAAAAACTACCTATATAGTTATAGGGCAGTTCTCTAACATCAAAACGACAAGTATCACTTATTATTCATCTCAAGTTTATGTCCTCTCTACGACCAATTGATTCTCAAAAGGATCTGTCTTTCATTTATAACCATCCATATAAGTCCTCCACAAAAAAAAAAAAAACTTCCCCTACCAACCATTCCCTACCAACCAGAAGATAAGGTACTCAACCACTCAAATCCGTACTGAGTCCAATTTTGTTGAAAACTTTCAAATGATGAACCTATTACTATTCTGTCATCAGTTGGTCTATATTTATGTATGCAGAGGTATACTCAACTCGCAGGTTAAACTATTTCTTTTACTCCTTCGAAAGAATACAAAAAAAAAGTTAAACGATGACCTGTGAGTAGAATACTGGACATGGACATGGACATGTCTTTTAAGATACAAAACCACGAATGTTAAAACCCTCAATTGTGTCTAACCGTCAGAGGGCGACTCAATCGAAACAAAGAAATCCTACGAACGATAAAGTTTTATGATGTTTTTTTTTTAACTTTTGTTATTGTTCTAAAGTGGAAGGAAGGATTTCTATTTTTCTTTTCTTATTTTTCCGCAGGACTTGGTCAAAATTAATTTAACAAAGAATTCGCGCGCTCTCTACATGTTGGGTTTGGTGTAGCACGAAGCGACAGGCGAGGGAGTGAGTAGGTGTGATGGCGCTGAAGTGTAAAATACGCACACATTCTCATGAATTCGTTAGAATCCCCCCTCCCCCATCGACACCCAATGTAAAACAAAAGATCAGATATAAAAAAAAAATAGGTAGGTACTAGCAATAAATGAATTTTTAAAGAAAACTTTTTCTCAACGAAAAAGAATCCATAGAAAGAGTATAGTAGTGGGAACAAACAAAGGCGCCAACGACGTCCGACGCTTTTCCAAAGTTAAAAATTGTTTTACTTTAGCAAAACAATGGAACAAAAAAAGAAAAAGAAATGCACAACAGGGTTGTAGGTACATTACATTTGTAGGTAGAAACTTGATTATGATTTTGTAGCTTCATTAGTATAAATCTCGAATTTATAAAAAAAATATTTAACAATTTTTCAAAATAAAAAAAAAAAATATTAATTCAAAAAGTTTTGATAAACTAAAAAAAAATCAATTTACCAAAATCGATTCAGTAGATATGATGAGAAAGTCCTAAATTGAAATTTCCGCTAATGTTTGTAACAATGCAATTTTTTATAGAGCCGGTTTTAATATCTACAATACACACATGCATCAGTGGCCCAACAGCTCGTGGAGAACCAGGGCCTAGTGCCTTTCAGCTCTCAATCTCAACGCATTTTAGTCAGTTTGTGCACTTTTTCGCTTTTAAAATTGTCGCTATTCCGCTTTTTCACTTTATCTCTTATCTGCTTTGTTGCTTTCCAGCTTTGTCAGTTTTTCGTATCGTCGCATTACCATTTTGTCGAACTGTCACTATTCCGCTTTCTTGCTTTGCTGCTTTGTCACTTTGTGGCTTATCGCTCGTTGCTATTTCACTATGACGCTTTTCCTCTCTGTCGAAAATTCGAAATAACGTTTTGCCACTTTATCGCTATGTAGTTTTGTATTGTGTCGCTTGGCCGCTTTGTCTTTTACTGCTTTATAGCTTTGTGCTTTTATCGCCTCTTTGCTTTATCGCTTTGTCACTTTCGTCGCTTTGTTCCATTGTCACTAAGTCACTTTACCGCTATTTAGCTGTGACACTTTTTCGCTTTCCCGTGTTGATGCTTTGTCGCTATGTAAATTTTACTATTACTACTTTGAAATTAATATTCCTTTGTTGCTTTGTCGCTCTGTCGCCTTTTGTCTTTGTCGCTTTGCCACTTTGACGTTTTGTCGCTTGTGTCTCCCTCATTATCTTAGATCTAGCAGTAGCAATTGCAATGTGGCAACACTGTATGCAAGTCATTAATGATAACCTGCCCTTATCGTAACTTCAAAAAATGGAAGTCGAACAATGCACACTATGCACGTCGTCATCAGAAAAAAACTTTCTTCTTCAAAAGGTAAACAAACATAAATTATGATGAAGAACTCTTGAAGAAATAAAAGATTCAAGAAATCATATTCAGGAAATAAAGAACACTGCTTAAAAAATAAAGAGATAAAGATTCAGGAGTTTCAAGCAAAAAAAAAAAAACATAAAGAAATTTGAAGAAGATTCGATATACAGGGTGATTCACCCAAGATGTGACAAAAGCTAGTAAAACATTTTTAAAACCAGATGTTAAAATGTATTCTAGTTTTTGAGAACATTGAAAATAACACAATGCTTAAATTCGACTTCCATCCGTTATTTTGTTGCTCCAGAGATATTATTTCCACTAATTAAGCAGTAAAGCAGGGCTATGGGATCTTAGCACCCCATATATGGGATATTCGCAAGAAATGTATTTAGTCTAAAAGGTCAGTGATTGGCCATAAAAGGTCAGGTTGTTTAAGAAATTGGCCAGGCTTAGAAAATTTTTAATCCAGGGTTGAAGTTTTTCAAGGTCACCCGCGATTTTTGGCAACTCATTTATGGGATATTCGCAAAAAAAGTATTCCACTTCAAGGGCCACTGTATAGTGATGAAAGATCAGGTAATTTCAGTAATTGGTCAGACATAGGTTTTTTTCAAATTAATTCTCAAAGTTTTTTTCAAGGTTATTACAAGGTCCTATGAAATTTTAGCACCTCATTTAAGGGATATTCGAAGAAAATATATACCATCTGAACGGTTACTGAATCCTCAAGAAATTGGTCAGATTACTTTGTATAATTTTTATAAAAAAAATTCAAGGTAAAGGTCAATGACCTTTTATTTTTTTTTGTCAAACTCATAAATAAAAACTACAGCTGACCAATTACTGAAATTACCTGACCTTTTATCACAATCTAGTGGTACGCTTTTTTTTGCGAATATCCCATAAAAATGAGGTGTCAAAAATCGCGGGTGATCTTAAAAAACTTCAACCCTGGATTAAAAATTTTCTAAGCTTGATGAATTCCTAAAACTACCTGACCTTTTATAACAAATTACTGACATTTTAGACTGCATACTTCCTTTGCGAATATCCCATATATGGGGTGCCAAGAGCACACAGCCGTAAAGTAGATCTCGTTATTTTCAACTTTCTAAAAAACTGACATTTATGCATCCATCAAAAATATTGCTTAATAACGTAAAATTTTGAACAAAATTAGTTTGAACGCTATTTTTTATTTTTTTCAAAAATTAAATTTTTAAAATTAAATTTAGAAAAACTGTTAATTAGAAAAACTTTATTTAAAAAACAAAATAAAATTTGAGATTTCTGGCTTTACAAAAAGGTAATATCATGGTATTGTAAGTGAAATCTTTGTTTTTTAATAATTTTGTTTTCTGTTGAAGTCAATTTTTTTTTAGAAAATTACCCCTCCCGGGTAAACGGAGTGAAATAGACCGATGTTTTTCTTATTTCAACCCAACTTACCCGCTCTAGGTTTTTGTCACACCTTAGGTGAATCACCCTGTAGAATAGACATACTTATTTATTATTTTTATTTCTTTTAAAGCACGTACATAACTAAAAATATATTCTGTAAAGGATTTGACCTTTCACCCCCTCTTCAACCAGCATCATCGATCTCGTTGTTATACTTACAAATTTTGTCATTTTTTTGCATATCGTTCTTCCTTTACCTGCTTAGGTAGGAATATGAGAACTTGAGTGAAGATATTCTTCGGATGATGCCTCCCTCTCCTCCTCCCTTCCAATCAAAAAAGGACAATACAGATACGAGTTGCCTATGATAGTTATTATTTTTAGTATTCCCATGATGTTGTCGAGTGTATGTCCTTTCTATGTCTCGAATTTATAAGCTACACCAACGTTCAGCCATAGATAAAAGTAGAGGGAAAGATCCTTTGGGGTCAATCTGGCCTATATAGTACAAAGTACACACAGTCCTTTTGTGGTCTTTAACCGATGAAAATTGATAAGAGGGGGGGATGAAAAGGGTTCATACGATACATTTGTGTATTTCATAGCTTTGTCATTCGATTTTATCGTTTTTGAATGGACTAATAGAGACGTCGGGCGCGGGAACCACAAAAGCTCTATGACTGTATTAGGTCAACATGCAAATATGGCAGGACATTCGATACAATTGAGGATATTATCTGGTCTGTGTTTGCATATTGGGAATCAATTTTTCAATCAAATATTAGTGGTTTCATTGACCTCATGTTTATCTATTTTGAAGAGATAGTATGTACATTTAAAAAACGCTCAAATTGGAATTTAATAAGTTCTCAAGAAAAATTTTGAACAAAATTAAGATTTAATTTTCATTATAAATGAACAAAGGAAAAGAAGGTTACTATGTTACGAACTGGACAATTTTAGGAAAAATGATTAACGGAAAGTATAGGTACATAATTGTTTTCATTTTTTATATATCTGAGAAAAGATAATGTAAAACTTGATGCTTTATAAAATTTTTTATTATTGACTTTGTTGAATTTTTCATAATAAATTCATTTTTAATTAATTTGTACTTCTTAATGAAAAAGCAAAGGAGAATCGGCGAAGCAGCAGCCAGCTAAACAAATTGCATACAGAGCTCCAGTGGATAGCTTTAGGCATACACATTTTAAGTATAAGATTTTTGTTTTGCTGAATTTTAACAATTTTAAATATTGTTATACCTTTTGTTTTGCTTCAAAAAGTTCATATAAAAACGCAATTTTCTTTTTTTTGTTTTTTTTTTTTCTTGATCTAGGTATATTTCGAGGACTTTGTTGCCTCATCATTAGGGTCATAAAAGAATTAATTTAACAATTATTTTGTTTAATATAGCTTAATTGACATTTGAACCGTCTTTCTCATCAAGTCAATGGAATTATCATGAATCGATATGTATTAACCTTTTCTATAATTTCAATTCATCAAAAAACTTTAAATTTTTAATGCATTAACATGGTTTTTCAGATTTTCTGACATTTGTACCCCCATATCTCTCTTAGTATTGCTCCTATAGCAAAAATATGTAAAACCTATTTTGAAGAAAATTTAATTTACTTTCATATATTAGTGTATACTTTTCCGCTAATACTCTTGGTTTTCAAAATATTTACGAAATATTACAAAAGGGGACCTTTACCCCCCCCCCCCTCCTGCCTAAAGCTCGCGGGCCTGGGCTGGAGACTTTTAGTATGTTGTACCTTAGGGTCACCCCTCCACTTAAAAAAAAAAATTCCAGACTACACAATTTATTTCATTTAGTTTATGATTTTGAGTCTTCGTTGACTGGACTACTAACTGGGTTCTATTTTATATTACACGATTTATTTCATTTATTTTCCCTTCGTTGACTGGAGTATAGTATATTTCAGGATTGAACCCAAGATTTATTGAATAAAATAAAAACACATTTTTTTACTTGGGAAAACCTTTCGGTAAAAAACCCATCTTTGTTCTTACGCTGTCGATCGCTAACTAACTTATTACGTTTTATATTTTTTAAAAGCTGACAGGCTGTCGGTGTATTAGTGAAGGATGTTATTGATAAGATATACAAAATATGATAAAGAAGAATAGGGAAGATAAAAACTTTCGGCTGTTGCTGTCGTTTATAAGATTATGCTGTTCTTTTCTTATCACTCGTATGGTTTCATACGATACAGTTTAGGTTGTTTTAGAAGAGATGATGATAGGTATGGCAAGCCGCATTACTTCATGCTCGCAGCGCCATGGATCCATTATTGTGGATCCTAAGATGAAGTTAAGGTACGTGTCAGGAGAAGTAGGGAAAGGAGATATTGGAAGCTTTGGTATTGAAGGCCTCGCTGAACTGTTCGGAACTCTGAATGAATTTCAGTATGTTCCTATATTAAGTAGGAGCAATATGAAGTTGCACAAGACGTCGAAAATGTAATTTTATAGTTATATAGTTAAGTTATAATAGTTAAGTCAGAGTTAATTGATTCAATTATTTGAATATAAGTCAAAACTTTGATTTTTGACTGTGATTTTGAAACTAGAGTTAGCAGTCGTGTACAATATTCTTACTTATAAGTCAATTAGGGCAGTCAATTGACTTACAGTTAATTGATTGCATTACTTTTTGACTGGTTGCAGTCTTTAAGTTACTAAGTCAGTCTTTTAAGTCGATTTAGTTAAGTCATCAATTGACTTAAGTTTTTAAATCTCTGGTCTTACTCTGCCTCTTCATCCTTATACCCGCTATATAAGTCAGATTTGCGGTTGTCTATTCCGCTCATATGTGTTTTCGATTGAGTTGTGGTGACCCGTTAGGATTCTAACCAAATATAGACAATTATTTCCGGAAGGAAAGAGTCAATCCTTTAAGCAAGTTCCAATTTAATCATGCCTGCTATATGTCTTAATTCATAAATAAATTTAACTACCAGCTAACTGATGTGTTATAAAATTACCTATACACAGTGGCGGATCCAGAAGGGGTGTCATAGTTGTCATGAATTTTCCGAATCATTATATCTAGACCCTTTTCAAGAAAAACTGAAAATTTTGTTTCAAAGTTATTTTAGCAAAATATGTATAACACCTAAGAAATTGCAAAAAAATTTCAAAATTGAAAACTTAAAACTTTTTTGTTTTTGTTTCATCTTGATTACGTGTACAATTTTTAATATGTATCTTCTAAAAAAAAAAATGTTTAAAAAATCGTTTCTTTAATTTTATCCATCAATGGCGCGGTCCCCCTCAAAATGTGGGGCCGTATGCGGTGGCACACACCGCACACCCTTCTTGTTAAAATTGAAAAATTTCACTGTAGTTTTAATTTCGTACAAGTTAGTCTCATCTCGGTATCGTTTTCGTCTTGTGGCGTTTTTATTATTATTTGTATTGTATTATTTATACTAGAATGTCAGTTTATTAGACTTGACCATTCTTTATTCCGTCAATTTCATTGAATTTTGAACAACAACAACAACTTAAAGGTGCTGCCACCAATTGCTTACGAATTAATTTTGGGTATTTTAATTCGTTTTATTTTTGTTTGGCTAGAGATATAGCTATTTCAAGGGGTGCCAAGCCCTATCATCAGTCTCCTTTATAGTGGTGCTGAGCTTTAATCCAATTTTATTTGAAAAACTTTCTACACATCATGCGGTATTTGAACCCGCGCATCAGATTTGCTCAGTCTTCGGAGCTGTGTACCCTATGTACTATGCCACCGTTGACCACTGACGTCACAGGTCTAGATGTGCTGTTTGTTTATCAATTGCATTTGGAGCATCAGCATTTTTATAAGCCCCTTTAAGTATGCTGTCTTGTTCCGCCTCCATTTTTCTCCGAACCTTATTTGATAGACTACAATTCGTAGTACGTATCAAAGGGGGAGAGGTTGGAAGATCGGTAACAAACCAGACTATTAAGTTATTATTATTTGTATTGTATTATTTATACTAGAATGTCAGTTTATTAGACTTGACCATTCTTTATTCCGTCAATTTCATTGAATTTTGAACAACAACAACAACTTAAAGGTGCTGCCACCAATTGCTTACGAATTAATTTTGGGTATTTTAATTCGTTTTATTTTTGTTTGGCTAGAGATACGAATTGTAGTCTATCAAATAAGGTTCGGAGAAAAATGGAGGCGGAACAAGACAGCATACTTATTGTGGCGTTTTTGTTTTTTGTGGAAGAAATATCGAAGTTGTAATTGAATTTGAATTTAAAAGCTGCTTGCTTCGTGCGAACTATTCGCGCATATTTTTTTTTTTTTACTGGTCTCGCGCAACTTTGACCCCCCCCCCCCACAAATTGGATTCCTGGATCCGCGCCTGCCTATACATATTTTTAAAAATACCCTAAGCCTACAAAACATTTCACAGTACCCTATTTATATTAAATCAAGCATAAACGTACATATAACTAATTTTTTCTAAAACAAATTTGATTTCGAATTGAAATCAATTTATCATAAAATCTCAGCGCTCATATTTTGAAAATTTCCAATTGGCTGGTAACCTATTTTAAGAATCATAAATATTTCCCATAGAAAAATCGTTAAAATAAGTAAAAATTACACTATCCTCGGTCTATCATATTCTTCAAATGTCAAATATAGTTATGATTTGATAGTCATATTCTAATATCTAATCTGTATTTTTTTTTTACAAAAAAACAAATCCCTTTAGGAGACCATATAATAGACAAAGAGTCTTACATTTAATGGGGTTGTACACTAAGAAAAATAAAGTAGGTAGGTTAATCAATTTAAAAAAAAAAATCAAAAATGAAAATCTGTATAAAATTCCCTGCTAATGAGTTTAGTGGATATATAACATAATGAACAGAAGGTATACTTCCAAATTACTATTATTATTGTTTGATTACATTAATTCAATTATGTATTTCAAAAATTTATCCGCTCGATAATTGTATGTCACTGTTGGTAGAGGACCTTCGGCCAAACTATTCAAGGACTTTAGTCATTCTAAAATTAAGAAATTGTGTTTATCTTTGAAATCAATAAAACTAAAACCAATTGGCACTTTTTTTCTAATTTTAAGTTTGAACTAGGCCATTCAACAGCTTATTATACAGTAGTATAATAAGCGGACCGCGTCATCACACGTCGCATGTAATTTGTGATAACGCGTTCTGCGCCATCCAAGCCGCGCACCTCCACCGGCCATCTCGGCGACCGGTGTCTATCTCGGCAATTACTTAGGAAAATTTAATAATTGTTTTTAACAAAATTCAAATTTCATTTTTTAAAGTTTTTACTTAAAACATGTCCATAAGTTTGTTTCCGTGTATTCCGCATAGTTCCTTACTTTAATCGAACCAAAAAATGTCTTTGGCTTTTGTTACACAATCTGGGTGAGACACTTTTCCATTTGTGGTCATATAGAAGAGCAGCACATATGTCAGAAAAACCACACCAAAAATGATTGGAAAAACAGAAAAAAAAAAGGCTTAACAACTTTCACACCATCCACATACAAATTGTAAAGTAATGGCTGAAAAGAAACCGGCAACGGAAATAGTGAAAAAAAAAATAAAAACGAAAAAAACAAAGAGCAAAATAAAATTTGAATAAAATCGGAAGGCAAAAACAAATTCCCCAAAGGGGTGTCAGTGGCGACGGCTTGCCACTAGACAAAGGATAAAAAATAGAACTATACACCCCCAGGGGATGATTCATGCGATATCATATCCAATTCCATTGCCATTTCGTGTCATTCCTCATATACATGTTTTTATGTATAGTATATATATTTCAAATGTCGAAAAACAAAAACAAAAAAAACACAAACAAAAAAAACAAATGAGTTGTGCATATGTTTTTCACTGTCATTCCAATGGGAGAGGAGGCTGTACGTATGTTGCTTAGTGGCGGCAGCAGCGGGTAGGAAGATGAATCTTTGATAATGTCTGTTACAGTTTCAGGGATATTTTTTCCTTGTTTAGCTTTTATATAGATTTTTTTCTGTTTTTTTTTTTTTTTTTTTTTTTTGTTAGAATTTGTTTTAAAACGGAACATAAGGACACATTCAACATGCCGTGTTGCGTGCCGGCTGTTGGGTATAGTTTCTGATTTTTCTTTAGGAATTATTGTTTTGCGGCCATTTTTTCGGAACGTGAATTTTTTGCTTCTATAGTGTTGAGATCATTTGGCATTATTCAAAAAGTTTTGAGATTTATATTACCTCAGACGTTTAAAAACATTTTAAGTATTCAAAAAATGAAAAAAGTAACCCACATTGGGCGCCACTTAAAAAAACAGTAAAAGTACTGTAATGCCAAGCTCTGTGGAAAAATGCTTGTAATGAAAGTAATAATTGTATAATTACATCCCACTTAATTTACGTGGACCACACCAATAATGGGCATCATGTCATCAGAAGTATGTAATTAACATTCCCCTGATGTGTCGGTCTTCGTCCCATATACATTTAAATAAATGTGTAATCGATTAAAAAATACCTTACCAACTCATTTAAACGTGTATTTAAATAAATCCAAAAAGGCCTGTTGCAAATAATAATTGAAGCAACACCCCCTCTTGATTTTCAATTAAATCACTTAAAAGCATTTTATATCGAGAGGGAATATAAATTATTTAAAACTCATGTGAAGAGATATGTATATTTTTTTATGACTTGAATACGTGGAAATATGAATGAAATAGCACGAAGTCTAGTCATTAAAATTAAAACTATATGATTGACGGTGGCGCGGAAGCCCTATAGGCGAGACAGAAGTACGCGTTCTTTAAAGAAAATTCATAAAATATTTGGAAATATAAAACTATTTCTGGATAATTCTTTTGGATTTTTATTAGTTTTCCATTAGCGTGTGATGGAGAAGATTTTTATTATATGCATATGTAAGAAAAAGGGCATTTTGAGAATGTTGTAATGATCGATTAGTATCTATGTACTTCAAAATTCTGAAGTAATTTTCAAGTTTGTTGTTTTGTGATTTCGTGAAAGAAATTACTCACTTTAAGCTGACACTGACATATATTGAAATTTTTAGACGCTTGAGATACATTTTTAAATGGATGATTAATTTATTATTTTCTATCTCACTTAAGAGTGAGATACTGTCATTATTAAATATTTTGCGTTTATTTATTTTTTGTTTTTAAGTTAAAGTGGCACATTTACTAATATTGGGTTGTGTGACGGGCGGTCTAGGCTCCAGGATACAGAGGTGGTCCACACAAAAATTTAATACCTATTATGTGGCAAATGCGGTTTTCATTTACTTCTCATAAATGTGAACACTGTGAAACAAGCTGTCCAACAAAATTGTCGAGTACGTGGGACAGACGTTCCACATAGGACCACAAATCATGATGTCCGACCCATGTTCAAGGACATTTGTGTGACACCTAGTCCACACCAACCTAAATTTAGTACGGATTAAAGTGTCTTGAACTTGAAAAAAAAAAATCACTTTGTGACGTGTTCTCTTAAATTCTGCCCGAAGATCTACGGGTTTAGTTTCTTTTAATATTTGAGTTATAGAAATCCTGTGTTTAAAAAATGGCAGAAATCCTATTTGACAAAATGTTTTCCTCCTACTTCTTAGTGTGGGCCGGTTTAGGTTGGGGCTTTATATGTAGCAGCAAAGAAGTTTTCGTTAGGCGATGGGAATAAACAGATGGGGAATAAACGATAGGTACTTTTGGAAAAAGATCGCATATGCGTGGCTCAATTCGACAATGTTGGGGACCTCAGCCAATTTGCGGGGTGTCACAATTTTTTATAAATGTAAGTATTACTTTTTCAAAACCTAGAATACTAGAAGTATCTGGTTTTCAAAATTTTTAAGAGCATTGAAAATTAAAATTGAAATAGGATACCCTGTTTTCTAGTTTATCCAATTTGTCCCTATGAATAGCTTCGTTTTGAATTTGTTATTTTTCAAAAACAAACTTTTTTGTTTTTTTTGTTACCCCCTTTCACCCCATATACAGGGTGTCCCGAAACTAAACGTCAAGCGGGTACCGGGTGATAGGGCAGGTTGTGCCCGTTCTGGGAAAAGTATGACAAAATAGTCCATCTCGCTTGGTTAAGTAACTATAGCAATATTAAGAAAAATATTAAAAATCGATTCCCTAGGTCACATTTTTAGATATAGTGGTCACAAATTTTAAAATTTTGCGGTATTTTCTTTTTTTACGTAATCCTTAATAACCATGCTATTGAGCGCAATCACAAATCCGAGAATTAATATTGTCAGTTTTGTAAGAAAAATAAGGTTTGAGTGATTGTGAGTCATTGTTCAAAAAAATTTTGTTAGCTAACTTTACAATGTACCACACTACCCTCGGCAAGTAATTTAAAAAAGTGGCCCGTTTTATCGAGATTTCAAAATGGCACATCCTGCCTTATCACCCGGTACCCGCTTGACGTTGAGTTTTGGGACACCCTGTATAGACAAATCGTGAGAAAAAAAATTATCCCTTAAGTCATTCGCTAAGAATAACCTTTGAAAAACAAAAACGAAAATTGAAAAAGTGCATGTGGGTTTCTGAGATAAGCCCGGACAAACACACACAACTTTTATTATAAATTTATTTTTACTATTTTTTATTTATCTATTTAAATACCATAGTCAAAAAAAATTAAGGGAACAAAGAATATTTTTTAGTGTTTTTTGAAGAGCTGTATCTCTGAGGAGAGTAGCGGTATTGAGATGAAACAGAAAGCATTCTAAAGCCATATGTGCAATAACGGTACCTTAAAAAAATCATTTGTTTAAATGTCTCAGCACAAAAGACATATGGCCTCAGAGATACAGCTCTTCAAAAAACACTAAAATAAAGTGCAATTTTTTTTCGTTTCCTTTTTTTTTTTGACAAATATATATTTTTTTTTTGATAGCCTCAATATTCAATAGCTTAACAATTTGTTGACCTTAATTTTGCCCTTAAATCCAATCAATATCAAACCAAACTACCATATATCAAATATAACTGCGCTTTTCTTTCACTTTTAATTGAAACCATAAGGGGCTTCAAATCTTCTACCAAAACAGCCCTCAGTAAAATTCTCTCTTTAAAACTAAACCTTTGATTTGACTTTCTCTTTTACCCTCTCATGATTGCAAACGAAAAAAAAAACACCAAATCAAAGTCTAAATATGTAAGTCAAGTATTTAGGTAATGAGTTTTTGGCTTTAAAGTTCACAAAGGAGTGCACTAATTAAAAAGGCCGACAAAAGAAATTTCACCATCCACCCCCAAAACTATCGATTACTCCACTGTGTCCAGCTATTTTTCAACACTTTCAATCTCCCATTTAGCTAAAAAGTCTGCCTTATACTGTTCTTTTCGTAAAACAAAAAAGGAAAATAGGTGCAAATCAAAATGCATCCCTTATTCCATTTTAAAGTAAATGTTTCACACTCAAGAAACCAAAGAGAAGGTATATAGAATTCAAGCTCAAGACTTACAGATGACCCCTAGGTACATAAAAGAAATGATTCTGTGGATGTAACGAAGAAAAGCCAAACTTGCTGCACATGTTGAATGCAATAATTATTTTCCATCCGGAGTCGGACCTCTCATCCCATCCTAGCAACTCGTTTCTCTCTTACTTTATGATCCTGCTTGTTTTATTTGGAAAAAAGAAACAAATTAGGAACTAACCTAAACTATCTATACCTACACATCTATACTCCTATTGAATTCCGTGGTGTGTGTGATGTTGTAACAGTTACAAACGAGCCACCAAAGTAGGACCACGACCATTACCCACCACCCTTCCATCACCCAATCGCACATTCAGAAAACTTCAACTCTTGAATTTTAAAAAAAAATTGCTGCACTCAAAGCAAATAGCAAACTCTTGTAGTGAAAGAGTATACGCGGAGTACGCTCCTCTAGCCAGCAAGGACTCTACTGTAATGCTAACTGGGAGCTGGTTCTCCTCCTCGCTCTTTGTCATCGTCGTCGTTGAGGTTGAGCAGAGAAGGACCAAAGGAAACGTCCATGTGAGAAATGGTATTTTTATGCTGGAACAATTTTTTTTGCACCTCCCGACTTCCTCATGTCTGCAGCAAGCAAGCCAGAGCAACAAACGATCAGGGCTATTTCACTGGTTGTGAAAAATAGGATACAGGACGAAAAGAAACACACACCATTTCTACTTTAGCGAAGAAATATATGTGAGTATAGTTCCGTTGGGGGTAAAAAGATGAGAACAAAAAAAATCTGTCCTACATGCTCAAAACCTCGCATATCAAGGGCGATATTAGCATATCCACTCTCGATGGTCCTTCTACTGTATCCTGGCTCCGACTCTATGTGTACATTCCGCACAAGGATTAAATAGCTCACAGGTCTTTTATCACGCCAGGACATGCCATTGCCGAGATTGGGCGTTGCTATAGTTGTTATACTGCAAAATTGCGTTGCATCAGGCTAATATGTGTGGGGTCCATGTTACTGCTTGTTGGAGTACCCAGTATGTATGTGCTGCGTTTCGGAGCTAAGCTTTACTCCTTTTTTGAATTCAATTGGGGATTTGTGCGTTTTTTTTTTTTTTTTTTTGACTCACTCTGGAGCAGAACAGTGCTTTTTTTTTATTATGTCATCTATTTGGTGTGTCAATGTTGGTCCTTCGTCCCGGATCTTATTTTTTTTTGTGATTTTTTGTAAGTCGTAGCTAAGAGTCATGGTAAATTTGAGGATAAATCCGGACAGCGCTACATTTTTGAGCTTTAATTGGCGTTTTTGATGTGCGGACTTTTTTGTGCCAGCAAAAACCAGCTCAAGCAACAAAAAAAAGAAATATAAATCCTTTCCCTTATATTTTTGCAACTTGTTGCATTTACATATTTGTGCTACTCGTTACTGCTTTAACATGAAAAAAAAAAAAACTGGGCATAAACGCAAAGAATGGGAAAAATTCTATATTTTCAAATTGGCCAAATCATTGACGTTTTATTTGCTGGTAAATCAGGAATTAGTTTTGGGGTTTTCAATAAAAAAAAATGGGCTTTGCAACATAATTGACCGATTTGTACGATTTTTTTTTTGACGATTGCATACGATTTTATTTTGACAAACAATTTTTTCAGGTGGAAAATGAGAGGCATTTTTTTTTTGTGCATTCACATCGTTTTAAGAGATTTTAAACTAGAAAAAGCGCAAAAGTCAACTTTTGGATGTTGCAATTAATGGCTTTAGCCAGTTTTTATTCTCGTAGGTGTATCAAAAGAATGTTATAGTATTGAATGAAAAAGGCTTACATAGGGACAATTTATTTGGTGAGCAATCAAAATTTTGTTTCGTTATTATCGACAGATGCGAAAATGGGCCAGTTTGACTTCAATTCAGGTAAATTAACAATTTAACTTTTTAGGCTTTCGCGGTGGTTTATCATAATTAATATCTATTATTTTCGGATTAGCCGCGTTTTTTGAAATTTATGAGAGTGCACTTTTGTACTCACCCCGAACGTTTCGCATCAAATTGCATTGAGCGTGGTCACCGGGAAACTGTTGTTAGATGTTAGATGTTAGATTGACTACGCAAGTTGTAGCGATGCGTAGGTGGTTCTATCTCATGATGTTGTTGTTGTTGAGGTGCAGGTTGTTGGGAGCAAACTATACTCACTACATCGCAGGGTGTTTTAAGTTTAATACGGGATGGTGACTGTGAGGTGTTGATTACAGGATCCCAAGATCGAGATAGCTTAAAACTGTCGTCACGATTGAAATTTTGGTGGCGCTTGATTTCAATTGCCTCACGAACTAGCCGTAGGATGTAGTGCTTTTCTTGAGCTAACACCTTGGTTTGGTCAAAGTGAATTCAGTGGTGTTCATCTGGATTATCCAAGATGTGTTCACAGATTGCCGACTTTTCACGCTGGTTTTTTGCTCACAGCACTAATGTGCTCTTTTAAGCGGGTGGCAATGCTTCTTTGTGTTTGTCCAATGTAAGAAGACCCACAGCTACAAGGGACAGCATATACGCTCGGAGTTTGGAGAGGAAAGTGGTCTTTTGGTGACTGTAGGTATAGTTTTTTACCTTCTTTGGTGGCATAAATATGGATTTTATCCCATACCTTTTTAACACTTTTTAACCTTTTTTGGATGTTGTGAGTTCAGATGTTCCAAGAAACTCACGATGCTGGAGCTTTTTAGGATGCAGAATGTGTCATCCACATATCTCAACCAGATTTTGGGTTTTTCTATAAAATCGCGGAGGGCTCTGGTTTCGAAATATTCCATCCACAAGTCTGCCACGAGGGGTGCTAGAGGTAAACCCATAGCAACCTAGTCCACTTGTAAATAGAAATTTTTGTTAAAACAAAAATACCCAGATGTCAAACAGAACTCCAACAGTGGCATATAGTTCTCGTTAATGCCAGAAGTTGAGATAAGTGTACTCTCATAAATTTCAAAAACGCGGCTAATCCGAAAATAATAGATATTAATTATAAATTAACAATTATTGTTGATTCCTCAAAGTCTTAGGCATGTGCTATAAAATTGTATGTAACAAAAAGTTAGCTATTCGTGACTTTGACATGTCAACACCGATAAACTAAAATTTCCAAGTCCATCTGAAAATCAACATCATATGGACCTGGTTCGGTGAGTATCCCAACTGCATCTTCTCAACAATGTCCTCGTTTGGGTACCTTAAGCCGGAACCACATCTATCTCGTGTGGTGTGTTGTGGAGTCGTGTGTCGCTATCGCCCCAATATGTTTCATATTCGTAGAGCCATATTTGTCTCGCGTGATGTGTTGTGGAGTGGTGTGTTGTGTCGAAATCTATTTTGTTACGATTGCGCCATACCACGCTATGGCGCAGACATTTTTTTAGTGTGAGGGATACAGAAAACAATGCTCTTGAAAACAGAATAATAAAAAATGTCAGTTTGTAAGACAGCACGCTTGATTAGTGTACTCAGTCCACAACACACCACATGAGACATGGTGGATCCGGCTTTACTCACATCACTTATGACTAGTTTTCCAACTCCTCTTTTCTTTGTGTTTAATATGTATGTTCAATTTTATTTGAAACACTTCTTGCCGTCACTGAGGCTCGAACCATGGATCTAGTTTCTCCGGGCCAAGTGCACTACGCACTGCGCTACCGAAGGTCACGTGATCAAACTTTGAATTAGAAACCTTCTTTCGAACCGCTCTATACAAGTTGTATCTATTGGAAGGATTCAAGTCTGAAAGCCACTACATAAATGCTGGTGAGCCCCATGGCTCCGTTTTGTCCCCGACCCTCTTTCTTATTTTTATAAATGATCTCCTGTCTGTAACTTTTAATTCAATAAACTATTTCGCTGACGATAGTACCCTTAGCTTTTCATATTTGTTTCCAGATTCACATCTCTGCTCTTCGGATGTGGAACAGAAACGGCAAAATATGATTCGTTCATTAAATTCCGATTTAAATGCTTCGAAAACTTAATGCTATCTTTTGTCGCTAAAGCGAGACTTACCCCCCTTGCCACCGTCTATGAGTAGCACTTGCATCAATGAAACCAAAAAGCTTGCAATTCTTTGGTATTCTTATCACGAATCACCTCTTGTGGAACGAGCACATGCTCAACGTTGCCAAAAATTCCGTGAGATGTCTAGGTTTAATTCGGAGATACAATAAATTTGTTTCCCTTTCCGATCTGGCTATTATCTATAAAAGTTATTTATACGACCAAAGCTTGAGTATAACTTCCATCTCTGGACTGGTGCGCCAACAACTTACTTAAGCCTTCAAAATGATAGGAGATAGAAACCGTCGTAACCTTTCCTGTTTCTCTCTCTCTCTTGTAACGTTATTTCTACGGTCATTGCTCTAGTGAAATAGCCAGTGTCATTCCTCCCCTTAAAAAATCCAAGCGTAATACTCGCGCTTCTAGGACTGTTCATCAGTTTTCCCTTGAACCCAATTTCGGTCATACTGTCAAGTACAGGGATTCGTTTTTTAGCCGTACTACGCGAATGTTGAATGCTCTTCCAAGCTCTGTCTTTCCCTCTCGTTGTGATATTCAGAAATTCAAGACCAATGTACACCGACGTCTCATTTTAAATCCCCTCCTCCTTACCTAATGCTCGCACTGTGTCTCTGACATATTATAAAGGTACCAAAAACCCCTTGAGTGCGCGTAAATTATAAAAAAAAATCAAATTTAAAACCAAATCGATTTTTTGCGGGCTCCGTTCTTTTAAACCTAACGTAAAAAAAATTTAGTAGTCCGTGGCGTAATGGTTAGTGCGTTGGACTGCCATGCCAGAGGTCTGGGTTCAATACCAGCCGCTTCCACCTAATGTTTTTTTCAGGGCTACTACCTCTTGCAAGGAAGTGACAAATCCTCCAAGAGTATCTCCTGCCAATAAACTGTAGGTCCCCTCCATTCCTGCAGACACGCACACAGGAAGAATGGCTGAGAGTTGTAAGTCACTAGGCCTTGGTTCTTCATGAGCCGTTGTGCCACCAAATTTACTTTTTTTTTTTATTTAAAAAAATCGATTTGTTTGATAAATTGGCCATCTTTTACAAAAGAAATATAAAAATTGGGCATTTTTGGACAAAGTTAACACATACAGCTATTTTACCTTATCAATAAGTATTTATTTTGTTCTAAAAATCGAACACGATAACCAAAAAAATGTTGATTGATTTATTTAACTCCTTCTGTGTGATATGTGCTGGGGGTACTTCCCAACAGAGCCTGCTTTAAGAGGCTTCACTTCGATACATAAGCAAACATACGTTCCTTAATTTCTACTTTTAAATTAGTTTTGAAAAATAAGTTTCCGGGAAAATTATTTTACCGTTAGTGATATTAACTATCCTTTTTGATATGTAAAATAATCTTTTCACGGAACCATCAACGATGGTCCTTTTGAAGGATCACACCCTTCATCTCCTCTATCGAACTAATGAAAACTCAAAATTCCCAACAAAATATCCAAAGTAATAAAAAATCCAATCTATATTCAAATTAATCACATTTGTTACCTTATTTAAAACATAACTAAGTTTCAAATTACACATATCAACCCTTAGTTGCATATATTCAAGGCAGAAAACACTTGAAGAGCACTCCCTTTGTTGTCCGTTAAAATTCACCCCTCCATCATAACACGAGCAATAATTTTTACACAAATGAATGTCAAAATTTTTGCTCATAAATTAAAAAATAACCACTCAACCCTTTTTAGAATCTAACAGCTAACACAAAACAAAGTAAATATATTCAATAAAAAAAAATAATGACTACACGACCTTGTGTATACTTGTCCTTAACAGTCCTTTTTGCCAAAGCTCCTACCACAAAATATACAACCCTAAGTCAATGAAATTACCACATAATGCCTAAAACACAATTCATATAAAAATTTTCGCGTCGCTCCTTCGTCAAGGATATAATTTGGCGGCCAGCAAGAATAATAGTAGACTCATTATATTTTCTAAATCAAGGCGGCCAAAGCGTGTAATAAAAAGGATTTCCCTCCGGGAAAGTCATGTCCTGTCTATAAATGAAAAAATGAAATCAGTGGCGCAGAGATGGTGGGTTTATTATTTTTTTTTGTTGGCGAATTCTGGTCCTTTTCCATCTACCCTACACATCCAATATCCCTTTGCTTATAATTCAAAGTTCGTATGAATTATTGAAAAAAAAGGGGGCGCCACTTAACTTTCTATTTTTCATCTGCTAACATTGTGTGTCGAACGAATTCTGCAAGGTAAGACAATTTGCAGGGAAAACAACAAGAGGATGCAATGATTTTTTAATGCAACTCTTGTAATAAAACACAAATGTTGTTGTGTGCCCTTAACTAAGATTGTGTGCCACCGTGTGGAATAAAGCATCATTACTCATGCTAGCTAGAGAGACGAAAGAAGGTGTGTCAGGGGGTGGACATCCTGCGGTGTTATTCAAGCTATGACTTTTGAGGGTGGCAAAATGTTGATACAACTTTTTCGTTCGAAATGCATTCGCGCAAGGGTTTCTTCTTCGTCCTCTTCTTCCACTCAACACATCAGAAAAACAAAACTCCACAAAAAAAACACCCCCTTTCTTTATTTTTTGCTGAAAACAAATTAACTTATAAAAATCAAGAAGGGTTTCAAGTATGCAAAGTGAGAGGCGCTCCACTTTGTTGTCACACCATACACCACACCAGTATGGCGGAGGTGTACGTAGGTATGTGTGTGGTGGATTTGTTACTTCATTAACAGTAATTTGTGAGTGTTATTTCATTAACGGTGTAACCGAAGCCCGACCAAGCTAAATAAGAGAAGTGAAACGGTTTTGTTTAAATTGATGCTGGAGCTGGCGCTTTCTTCGTTAACAAAAGTAAAAAGGGAGGAAATAGCAGGGCCCCCAAACTCGAGGTTTTCCAATGTAACGTTATGGCGTACTTCGATATTCCGTTGTATAATTCCATTTTAAAGAATTATTTTAAATTTTTAATTTTAATTACCGAAATAGGATGAGCGACGAGAATAATGATGTTTTGGTGGTGCGATGTGTTAGAAGGGGGCAAGGGGGTTGAATCTTTAACTTTTTGTTTTTTTTTTTATTTTTTGGATGAATTTTTAAGTTCACCCGGAAAAAGATGTAAAAGATTGAGTTTATTATGAAAATTTAATAGGAATTTTAAATTAAATATTAAAGGTAAGTTCTGTTAATAATGTTCAAACCAAAAATATAAAAATTGCATAGTCTAAAGGCTTTTCAAAGCAAATTAAAAAAAAAAAAACAGGGTATACAAGTTTAAAAAACTTTATAAAAAAAATTGATGTAAAGGACCATGGGCACTTTTGTATGGACTTTGGGCCCACTTTTAAAATAGCTCAACAGTGATGAAAATAACGTTAAATTAAAGCTTATGGAGAGTACTTTATTTTATTATATGGCGGCTTAATTGAAATCAAAAATGTTGTTTTGGCGCATTTTATAAAATAAGTATTTCTTTTTTTTTTAAACATTTAAATTTAAAAACAGCTTAATTTAAACACAAAAGAGAAGCAAAGAAGCATTTGCCGTTGTTTTTAATATTTTTTTTTCTGTATTAAGTCAATTCCCTTAGAAAATTTCCTCTCCCGTTATGTTTAATTTTCTCAAAAACTAAAAGACATTTTAACATCCGGTTTTCTGTTTTTGACTATAAAAACTAATAAGAGCATTTAATTTTGAAAATAAAATTAGTTATGTAAAATTTAAAAAAAAAATCGGTTTGATTTTTTTTTTTAATTTTTGTTTTTCAAAATTTCGACTTTGAAAATAATTTTTAAAAAACTATTCACTAACACAACATAATTTAAAATTAATGTTAATATTAAAGAAGAGATTTCTAGCTTTCCAAAAAGGTATAGCATGGCATTGTGAGTTTTGCCGTTGTTTTTAAATAATTTTTTTTCTGTTTTAGGTCAATTTTGTATTAAATTGCCCCTCCCGCCTAAACGGGGGGAAATATACCGCCTTCCATACGATTTTTTTCTTGTCTTAATCCAACCTATTCGCCTATCTTAAGTTCCAAATTTAAGGAAAATTTTTTCAGTTGTCTATCCTGTAGGTGTAAGTCGAGATACAGACAGGCAGCCAGACAGACGAAACTGCTGAACCCACTTTTTTCGTGTTCTCTAGCATTGTAATTTCATCAGGCTTGATTGAAATATCTAGTTCAATTTTTTTTACGAATCCAAAATTTGCCCTATGGTTCCTTATTGCAAGTAAAAATAAAATAAAATGGGAAAAGGATACGAGTATAAATAATTTTTAAAATTGAAATATAAGCAGGTGCTTTAAATGTTTTGTTTAAAATCCGAGACAAAGGACTGTTATTTAACCAAACATCTCTAATATTCTATTTAAAGCTTGAGTCTTACTTTTGATTTAAATTAAATAAAAAAGTTTATTATTTATCTTCATACTAGCTGACCCGCCGAACTTTGTACCACTTAAGATTGATTGAATTATAATAATATTTTTTTACTATAATATTTCAATTGACATAACCTTACGTATAATGAACAAACACAATAAAAAAATAAACTACGTATACGCCTAAGTGTACCATACTGTTATTATTGTTTTATCATTGCTTTAGAGAAAATAGGACTACATATGCATTTTCGCCATAATGTAACAATGATCTCAAAAATTAAAAAAAAAAAATTGTTTCGGAGAAATTCTTTCCGAGACGCGAACAAAACACATTCGTCGACTTCAAAGCGAAAAAACAGCAACGAAAACGCACGATGTTAATTGTTAATAAAACAAAAAGTTTTCAGAGAATTATCTTAATATTTTTTATTATGATATCACGGCTTCGGTGGTCCATATTTTCAATGACTCTGAGAAAAAATTGAGGTTTAATGTCGTTAATGTACCGAATTATCTCATCCTTTAGCTCTTGAATTGTTCTTGGCTTATTGACGTACACTTTTTCTTTTAAATATCTCCAAAAAAAGAAGTCCAACGGTGTCAAATCACATGATCGTAACGGCCAATTAACATCGCACGACGTGAGATAACACGGCCATTGAATTTCTCGCGCAAAAAAGCCATTGTTTCGTTGGCTGTGTGGCAAGTGACACCATCCTGTCTGAAGCACATATTATCCAGGTCCATATGCTCAATTTCTGGCCACAAGAAGTCCGTTATCATCTCGCGATTGTTGGGCACGACGACGAGTCGAGGTTGACGGCTCTTCCGCATCACTATCGCGAACAACAGCAATGTTTTCCGCAGAACGAACTGGGCGAGCATACACAGGTGTTTTCACATCTCCTACAGACCCGGTTTGCTAAAATTTACGCACAATTCTACCGATTGTGACATTTGGTCGATTTTGCTGACCAGAAATAAAACACGAAGTGCACAGATATATTAATGGATTAATAGAGCACATAACTGTTTCATAAATCGGCAGTTTCTGTTATGATAATCATTCGCTTTCACCATTTTAAAAATAAGTGCAAGAATCAGTTAGGCCACTATGCTTCTGATGGCCTCAAATATACTCCTCAGATGTTTATGTTATCTTATTTTCGTTAGGGACAAAATTCATTCATTCATTCATTTTTATTTGACAATATTTGGTACGACTGTCAATTCCATTATTTGTCGTTCGTTTTCAATATTTAGTCCTTCTTATACAAAATTGATTTTTCATATATCGTCACATGCGCGTACGAACACAAAACCCGTCGCATTTTTTTTATACAGGGTGATTCGCTTAAGGTGTGACAAAAAGCTTAAGCGTGTAGGTTGAGTCGAGAAAATAAAACAATCGTATAGAAGGGGGGTCTAATTCCCCCCGTTCAGGCGGGAGGGCCAATTTACTAAAAAACCGACTTAAAATTGAAAAAAAAAAATTATTAAAAATCAACGGCAACACTCACAATGTCATGCTATACTTTTTTTAAAGCCAGAAGTCCGTTATTTTATTTATTATTTTATTTTTTTTTTTGAAATTATTTTAGAAAACAGTTTTTGAAAAACTAATTTTCAAACTCAAAATTTTGAAAAAATAATGAAAAAAATTGTGTTCAAACTAGTTATTTTTTTTTTTTTTTAATTTTTTACGTCATTATGTATTATTTTCCTTTTTTAATATTTGATATTCCTATTAATTTTCAGAGTAGTTGCTCAAGTGTTTTCTTAGTTTTTGAGAAAATTAAAAATAACAGGAGGAGAAATTTAATAAAAAAAATGATTTAAAACCGAAAAAAAATATTAAAAAACAACGGTAATCGTTATAATGTTATGTATTACCTTTTTTAAAGCCAAACATCTCTTTTATTATTTTATTTTCAAATTAAGTTGGTTTAATGAACAGTTTTTCAAACTTAAATTTAAAAAAAAATTTAAAAAATTGTGTTCAAACTGATTTTGTTCAAAATTTTATGTTACTAAGTAATATTTTTGTGTTTAGTATTCAATGCTTCCATCAATTTTTAATCAAACACTATACACCAGATGCTAAAATGTTTTCTAGATTTTGAGAAAATTGAAAATAGCAAAAGTAAGTTTTCCTTAAATTCGACTTCCATCCATTATTTAGTTGCTTCAAAGTAGTAAAGTTAGTTTGGTTATTTTTAATTTTCTCGAAAACTAAAAGACTTTTAGGCACCCGGTTTGCAGTGTTTGACTAGAAATTAATAACAGCATCAAATATTATAAATACAAATATTATTTAACGGCGTAAAATTTTGAACACAATTAGTTTAAACACAATTTTGTCAATATTTTTCAAAATTTTGAGTTTGAAAATTAATTTTTCAAAAACTATTTTCTAAAATAATTTTAATTAAGAACAAAATAAAAGAACGGACTTAGAGCTTTGTATTTAAGTATAGCTTGACATTTTAAGTATTGCCGTTGTTTTTTTAATGATTTCTTTTCTATTTCTTTTCGATTTGTTAGAAAATTGAACCTCTTTAGCCTTTTGTCACATCGTATTTGAATCACCCTGCATATTTTTGGGCATTCTCCATTTGTGTAGAAAACTAAAAACCTTAACTCTACCGATTGGATTATTTCAAAAAGCGATATTTTTAGTAAGAAAAGTGTCATAATCTTTTTTGTAGAAATTTGTTTAAACTACAAATCAGTCTTAAACTTTTTATTCTGTACATATTATTCCCGAAAAAAGTTTTGGGGGGGCCTTTCACCCCCTATAAAATTATTAGAGTTACTCCTATCGATGGGGACTTTTTACGGTTTCTAAGAGCACCAGCTTTCCGACGATTTTTCCGCAGTCAGACGTCCCTAATGATTGGACTAAAAATCAATTGGTTTATTCTGATTTCACATTAAAATTCAACTTTGTGTAATATATAGGTATTTCCCTTTAATTCTGTTTTGTTGTTTGAATTAAATATAAATTTTTTACGGAAACCGCTTGTTAAATCGAATTGAAAACAAAAAGCAAACAAAACAACGAAACCCCACTTGGTTTAACCACCGGAACCTTAATTTCCGCTCTGTTTCCGCTTATTGCACTGTCATCAGTTTTATTTTCACACACCCTTATAAAATGTTGTGAGTTCCGCCATCATGACCATAAACGACTCGTGCCGCTCGCATTATTTCTTCACAAATTAGAAATTCTACAATTTCACATAACAAGGGTTCAATTGAAAATGATGGTCATAAAAGGGCGAGGAGGGGGTTGCCAAAGGGGAGGACAGCAAAAACTTTCTCCTGGGCAAATTCATAGAATTTCCTTAAATCAATTTAAAACTATTACCAACTTAACAACCCAAAGAGGCCGAGAGAAACTATACATATACACCAGAACCAGAACGATGAGGATAAGAAAATGTTGTATTGTGTTTTGTTGGGGGTTTGGGTTGGTTGAAAATGAAGAGGGCAAAAAATTAAGTTCAACCGTCTGCCATTTGTCTGTTCTGATATGGAGCAAACTTTCCCTTTGTGCGACTGACTATACAACTATACGATGACGACCCTCTCTTATTTTCCAAGAAAAGCAGGAACTTCTTTTGCGCTCGGGTAAACAAAGCCATAATTTAGGGATCATTTCCTTTATTTCCTATAAACAAATCAGCATCGGGGGCAACATTGACTTTTAGCAGTGCCAGGAGCAGCATCAGTAGTAGTATAGTAGCAGAGCAGCAAGTCGAAGCATCCAGCATCAAATGCCAAGCTTATATAGAGAGAGTATAAAGTGAAACTACAACTCTTGGCATCGGTTTTTTTTATTCTTTATTTGTTTCTATCCTCTTCCCTCCCCCCCCCCCCCCCCCCTTCGGGCATGACTTTGTCTCTAACAAGAGGGGTCGCTGTTGCTGGTGTGTCATCCTTTGTTGTTTTTTTTCACAACCCTTGTTGTCGCGATTGTCATCTCTGTTTACGAATGACGTTTTCTACTCGACTCTAACTGTAATTCCCCGAAGCAAAAACATGGCTATTAGCTTTTAAAGTTTGTTTCTTTCACTTCAGAGAATCTTTTTTTTTTTTTGTTTTTTTAATCAGGGTTGCCATAGTAGGTACGCAACAGAGATTTTTCAATTGCTTCATTTAAATCGAAACGTTAATTTTTGAACCGTTCGATGGCGATGTACCAAATTTAGCTCCAAAATGTTTCAAATAATTTTACACATTTTGTAAAAGTGTTGGCTACTCTGGTTTCGGGGCTGCTCTGTCAATGTCGAAATTCTTGTCTCATTTTAGATGACTACTTTGCCAGCTTTAATGGCTTTTAAACGATTTAAGCCAGTTCAAGGTTGCCTCGGTTTTATTTACGCCATCAGTTAAGGTAAACCACTTCCTGAAATTGTTTATTATGACAGTTAAGTTGATGTTTTACAATGCAAATGTGATTCCGCAAGGCATAACTGTGGTTATTACCTTAGACATGGTGTATGGTGGTAAAGATGGCGCTGAAAAAGAAATGTATATAGGTGGGCATACGAATACTTAAATCCTCCATCCCATATACAAGACTCTCTGTTCAAGGCAGTGTCTTGTTTTTTTTTTATTTTTAAAAATAACATTTGTGTTAATTTTTTTTTTAATATTTCTGTTGACTTAAAATATATAAAAACGAAAGAAATTCGCATAATATTATATTTTTTTTGTTTATTTATTCGGGGAGTGAAAATATTATGGAAATGGCATCAAGAGAAAGAGTCAGAAAGGACTCGACCAGCTTTCAACTCGGAGTCAGCATCAGGACGAAGGAGAGAGAGGATAAGAAAAATGAGTAGTTGACGATGCATACGTGGTATAAATTTTCGCATTTTATGATTTTAAATTTGCATCCGCACGAATTTTCATTGTGAAAATTTATGTGAACTTGTGTGGGTTGTTTTTTGTTTTGTGAAAAAAATAGCCTGCTGTGGGGAAAGAGAAGCTTAAAAAAAACCATGTTATGCTTGCGTTGCATTGTTTTGACAGTTAAATGGAGAACGATAACAGGTAGATAACTGTTGGCATTCATTTACGAGAGTTGAACTAGGCAGGTATTCACCTTCATAAGAGTAGGTACCTATTTTATAAACTGGGTGTGTTTTTGGAACTGACTTTTTTGCAATGTAATGAGCTGAATTTAATTTCTTACAGGTCGATGGGTAAGTATTTTATTGTGATTCCTGATAAGACCTGGGGGTTATTGTAAAATTATTAATTTTGTCTGTAGATAATACATATAGTATAAATTCTGATCTGGAATTTGGCTCTCTTTGAAAAGTTTGGCTGACAGTTAAACATTTAAAACACATTTGGCACAAAGCACTTTAATGTGATTTTCTGGCCCACTGATCTGTGATCAGAAGGCTATTATCTACTATCTATTATCACATCATAAGATTATTTTCTGAGGGAGAGCTATAATTCAGTATAGAGCTTAAATTGAAAAATTATTACTTATAAATATAATTCGAGATTAATTTATTATAAATATCTTCTTAAATTGTTTTAAGAACTGAAAAAAAGTACACCATCTGATTTTTTAACAAATCTTAGTTTGTTGAGAAGAAAAAAAATCAAAACGTAGGAGTGGTTTGTTTTTAAATATATTTTCTTTTCATAAATAAAATTCTGTAAACATTTTTAAACTAAAGACTAAACCAACTTGAAGTATTTTTTAGAGTAAAATTTTAAATTAAATTTTGAAAAAAAGCATCTACGAGTTTAAATCGAATTTTCATAGGAAAAAAATAAAATTTTTGTTTACTTAATTAAAAATTTGTTTTTTGAAAATTTTGATAAGCAGTATGATTTCAACTTATTGGAAGCCATTCTATCAAAAATTAAATTTAAATCAATTGAATTTGAATTTTTTTTAAATTAAAAGTTATTTTTTTGAAAATTTTGATAAGCAGTATGATTTCAAATTATTGGAAGCTTTTCTATTATAAATTAAATTTAAATCTGTTGCACAGATAATTAGGTCTTCCAAAAAAAAAAAAAAAATGTTCTATGCGAGGTACTGTTAATCATGGCTAACAGTGAATTTTTTAGTGTTTTTTGAAGAGCTGTATCTCTGTGAAAAGTGGTCGCATTGAAATGAAACGAAAGGCATTCTGAAGCTTGATGTTTTTTGTATTGAAAAATTTTAGAAAATGATTTTTTTAGGTACTGTAATTGCGCAATCATAAGAAGCAGCACGACCCAAAAATTTTATTTTTGGCTCCTCACTGTTAAATTCAGAAAAGGTAAAAATAACGACTTTTAAAAGACTTTTTGTAAGTCTTTTACTGTTTTACAAATATTGACTGCACGACTTAATTTGGTAAAACATTTTAAAGAACTATAGACTACCAATATTCGTGTAAAATTTCAAATTGATTCATTGAACCGTTTTCCCGTACCGAATGATCAAATTCGTACGAAGCAATTAAAGGAACTAATTGTATGGTCCATAAACATTGTGAAGTCGTCATCAAAATGGAAACGAAAAGAACAAATTCTGCCCACTTTTTCTCAGTTTTGTGTTAGTTACAATACTGAAAAGATTTGAAAGAAAAAAAAACGTTTTTTCAAAAAAAAAAAAAACTTAAAAAAAAATTTTATAATTTTTTCAGAATTTTAAAATTATTATTATTATTGTATTATTCATACTAGAATGTCAGTTTATTAGACTTGGCCATTCTTTATTCCGTCAATTTTATTGAATTTGTGAACAACAGCTTAAAGGCGCTACCACCAATTGCTTACGAATTAATTTTTTTTTGGTATTAAATTTTAGTTGTAATTTTTTTTCCTCGAAAAGATATTTTGTTGCCCTCTAAAATCTTGACATACCAGGTTTCATAAAAATCAACCGAGTCCTTTTCCAAATATTTGGTTTTCAAAAAAAAAATCGAAAATTTTGGTATACAATACTATGTATGTATTCATTTGAATTTTTTAGAAGATTCTTTATAAGAAATAATAATTTATCAGAATCAACTAATTCCTTTTGGAAACAATGAAAATTAAAGAAATTGTTCTATGGAAGGTACAATTTAAAACTATTTTTCGGAAAATTTTATTTTCGCCAAAAGGTAGCCTATACATAATAAAATTTATTGATATTTTTCTTTCAGAAAGCTGTGAAGCCATTTGAGAAAAATAAGATTTTCCAAAAATGCTTAAAAAACATTGTATTGCAGGTATCTACCTTTTTTTATGGTCCTAAAAGAATGTCCTAGATAACAAGTTTAAGTTAAATCGACCCATGCGTTTAGGTTGAAGGTGAACGCAGAGACAGACAGACAAATGGACAGAATTGCGAGACCCACTTTTTTCGTATTCCCTATAATGGTTATGTCAAGTTTGGTTGTTATCTCGAGTTCAATACTTTGCACGAATCCAAAACTTGCCCTATAGTACCTATGTCGCAAGTAAAAATACATATGTAAGTAAGTAAACAGTCTTTAACTACATATAAGAAACTAAAAGATTTATTTAATTAACGTGATTTTCTATAAAAAGGGTTAATATTTATTCAATTAAAATAGTGATTCACTCGGGCGTATACGCACTTTTTTTATTTTAATTGAATCTTTAACAAATTTTTTTACAGTTTTTATTTGTCCGTTGTGTTGGTTTATGTCAATTGAAAAAGCTATTTTAATGAACTATTTTTCTACATTTAAAAAAAAGTGGTCGCGTTACGGAGCTCTCAAGAAAATACTAATTGATTAACAGCTGGTGGAAACAGAAGTTTCCTCTTCAGACATACAACAACGAATAACCCTATCCTTAATCAGCGGGGGAAACAACAATCCACGTAACTGCAACCTCAAATACAAGCAGGAGTAACTAAACAGTGAAAACAGTGAAAGTGAGACTGTTGTGTTTTTATTTTCTTTGATTAATATTATATTCCAAAGATGTAACAAAAATCTGGCGAGGGCAGGAGTTGGTTGTTTGAATTTAATAAAGCCTAGAGCAATAGAAAACCTAAACATGCAGGTACGCCACTTGATTTGTTGGGGTTTTTATCTCACTATTTCACGCTAAGGTCTTTATAACTTGATCAGGGACTACAAGCCACAGCTTTCAACTAAAAATTTACAGGTCTATTCAAATACGGTGTGACAAAAGGCTTGAGTGTGTAGGCTATGTTAAGGTAAGGGAGTCTATTTCCTCCCGTTTAGGTGGGAGGGACAAATAGAAAAAAATCATTAAAAACACTTACAATGTCTTACCTATATACTTTTTTTTTTAATGCCAAAAGTCCGTTTTATTATTAAAATTGTTGCCGTTGTTTTTTGATATTTTTTTTTTCGATTTTAAGTCGATTTTACGTAGGTAAATATTCCTCAGGTTGATATTCAAAATTAATTATTTTTTTTAAATAACATGTTACACTTAATTATAAAAATAAATAATTTTCGTGGCACAAACGGCTCATGAAGAACCAGGACCCATGTTCTGTAACTTCTCGCATGCGTAAAATCGGTCGAGAAACGATGGAAACTGAAACAAAATACATGAGTCTTGTTCCATTTTTCAGTGTTTCTCAACTTATTTTTGACTTACAACTCTCAACCATTCCTGGGTGCGCGTTTGCAGGAATGGATGGGACCTACAGTTTATTGCCGAATCCGAACGGCTAAGGTGAGCGGCACTTTTCTATGACAAGAGATACTCTTGGAGGATTTTTCACTTCCTCGAAAGAGGTATTGTAGCTCCGTAATAAACTTAAGGTGGAAGCGGCTGGTATTGACCCCAGACCTCTGGCATGACAGTCCAACGCAACGGGCTACTACACTTAATTAATACTTATTGATACTCTCTTTACTTCAAACACTCAAATAAAAACAATATAATGCATGTATAAATAAAACCTTTAACTAGGTATTTACAGTTTCTTTCAACTCATAATCAGATATATAATGACATAAACATATCACGATCTACTCAAAATCAAAGAAGTTTCTCAACTCATGCAGCAATAAAATCCATCCCTTCTTATAATGATCAAAAGAATAAAAAAAAAAAAAACAAGAAATCTCATCACTCTAATGACTTCATACACCTTTATTCTTGAAAAGAGTTATGTACCTAGATTTATTCCCATATAATAACACAGCCATTAGTCACATCCCAAATAATGCCAACCCTTGAAATACAAAAGTACAAAACAATATAACGCCGACATCACTCAACCTCATTAGTATCTCATTTAGTGCAACATTCATTCCACTTAACACTTTACGCTCCATTCACACTCCCGAAACATTTATTAATCCCAATTAATCACATTTAACACACACACACCCAAGCACGCACGCACGCACGCACGCGACAACAACAACACTTAATTTGGAAACGGGATAGGAAAGGGGTTTCGAAAATAACACAACAACAACAGAAAATCAATGCCAGGAAAAGAAGATCCCATATACCAGAAAAAAAAAGTGTCAAGAAATAAATAAATTGTCAATCAAATAGATTCACACTTGGTATAATTCCGATTTCGAGTGTTATGTTTACTTAAGGGCCACAATCACCGTTGTCACCATAGCGTCTCGGAATGCCTTTCGATTGCGTGATGATGCGGGCCAAACAACCTTCCCTTTTTGTCTTACATTTGGCCAACTTTTTCAACCTATAAATCTGACGGTAATTGGTAATTCGTTACTTATCTTAAACCAGTGCAGGATTTAGACAACTCGAAGCCCTAAGAATTCAGTGTGTTTATTCAGAGGGATTATATGGGACTTTGTCAGTAAAACGTTAAGGGGAGTTCATGAGCGGTTGAGGGGGGGTGTTGAACCAAACTCAGCAGAACAATAATGAAGAATTGCAAATTTTATCATATAATTCGCCGGTCTGTGAGTCTGTGCAGCTTTGCGTCCGTGATGCACATCCACTTCAGTCTTTCGAGCTAGAGTCTAGACAGATTACTTATTTACTGGAAATTTGGAACAAAGCTTTTTTAAGTACCTACATAAACCTCTAGATGTAAAATTCAAATTTTTGTTTAAGCTTATTTACGAAAGCTTTAAAACAACAATTTTGTTTTATTGACCATAATAAAGAGTACCTAATCTTTGAGTTCAAAGTGTACCAATGACCTAAGTACATAAAGTACGTATTTTAATGTAAAATTTTGCACTCTATCAATTCGCCGATATCAAAAAAGAGAGGTTTTTATTTAACAGAAAATTACATTGACTACTGGATTGTTTATTATCATCCAGCTAGGTCCTACAATCTTTATCTGTACAAAAGTAATCTGAAAAAAAAAAATCTTTTTCTCCCATCGAGTATGACAACTTTCCCAAAATAAAAATCCCGCATTAAAACGAGTCTTCAGATTTTAGTTACCATTAATTCATTGGGAAAAAAATATATTTTTGTTGCCCCTTGAGATATTATGCCCTAAAAACTCTTTTCATTTTGTTTTTCATTAATCCGTCAATGTCCGGAAAGTGTATAGTTGAGTCTGATTCTTGAGACATATCTCTGTTTAACGGAAAATCCGATAAATACCTTTTACACTCAGCTAAACCGAAAGACCGGAATCACAGGAATATAATCATTCCTATCGCTCTTTCATACTCATCGTCATCTCATCATCATCGACAACGAGAGAAATGGTTCTCATTGAAATAATAAGGACTAAAGGAATGTGTTGTTGTTATGCTGTTGGTATTTTCTGCAAGTGAAAACGAGGAACTTTATAGGAACGCTGGCTGGCTGCCTCCGTTAACAACAAGGATTCCTCATTTATCATTTCATTAGGGAGCTGTTGTTTTAAGATTTTATTTTCAAGCAGCTTTCAATGGCGGCCTATTCAGGATTTTTAAAATGTTTTTTTTTTTTTTTTATTTCTAACGAAAGAAAACCCTTAACAATCGATGTTGATGGAAGAGCTTGGAACTTGACGCAAATCTTGATGTGAGTTTTTCGTTCGTTTAAAAGTTCTTCTCATTGTATCATGATTTTTTGTATTTTTTTTTTTTTTTTTTCAAATTCCAAGTAACTAAGGACTCTTTGGTTTCTAGACATTCGACACCCGATGTGTAACCATTTGTTCAACTTCACCCCCCTTGATTTTTGTTTTTTTTTTAAATGCATCCTTAAACAAAATTGTTATGGTTGGTTTTTTATTTTCGTTTGTCTATTTTTTGTGATATTTATAGAGAATTGTGATTTGCCTTGATGAGGGGTAATTTAACACCCTTATGGAATACCACAACAATTTTATTAGACAGAACGCAGCGCGCGTACTGCTGGATTGACGTGAGGCATCACTTTAGTTTCAGGGAACACCATCAAATCATTAGGGAGATGTGCGAGGGTGTGAACATTTAGGTATTAGGGAAATATCGGTTTTTTTTTTTTTTTTTTTTTTTATTTGATTTGCGCTTGTCGTTGTTTTGATGACAGATGGTTGTGTTTCAGAATCTAGAGGGATCTTTCAAATAATTTGTTACGGGATTTTGTGTGTTTTTTTTTTTTTGCTTTGTGTAGTTCGAGATTTGTGGTGAGTTATTTAGATGAGTGTCAAAGGGCAACAGCTTAGCAGTTTTGTACGTGAGCAGTGATAGGTATGTAATACATATACAGCTGAGGATAAGTGAAGAATAATACTTATCTATTTTTAAATCGAGCCATCATCATAAAAAGAAGACCAAAAGCAGTCTTGTTTTTTGAATTTAAAACGCATTTGGTTTTTTCCGCTATAAAGATCCTTTTTTCACACTTTCAAGGATAAAGAACAATAATCATTTGAAAGATACAGAGCTTATAGCAGCTTAGATCAACGCGGTTAACAGTATTATTAGTAGTTTAATTTTTTACTATCAAAATACATAACAAAAAGCGTTATAAGGAAAACCAAATTTTTGTAAACAACGACTGTAGGTAATTGCTCTATTTTTTTTTTGTGTTTTGACGATTTTAGATTAATTGCCTTTTGTCTCACGGTGCATTGTACATTTTTGTGAATATTTGAGAATTTATGTTTATTTTTTTCGAATGTTTTGGTCGTATAAAAAAATGCTCCACTGAAAAAAATGACCGTAGTCATAGTGACTATCACCGATAGTTAACTTCAAATTGTCGTATTGACTCAAGTTTTCGACAAAACAGCTGACTTTTGCTCAGTTGACCCAAACTTTGACGAAAACGATGGTCATGGGTTCAATTCTGGCACGAACTGGATCTTTTAAACTTTCAAATCCAAATCGTTGCATAAAATTTAACATGAAGTGGGCGAATGAACAGTGGCGAAGCTTTTTTTCCTGACTGGGCACAGCCTTTAAAAAGTTTTTTTTTTTTTTTTCTACAAAATAAACATAAAACCTTGTTTAATTTAAAAATTTAACACGGAACTTAAAACTCTGGATGGTAATATACAACGCATACTAAAGTTATGCTTCGCCAAACCAACGAAGTTCAAATTTAAACTAACCTTTTACTTAAATTTCGGTAACCTTGATCCTGAAAATTTTAAATGAAGTTTTTAAACATGTTTTCTAAATAAAAAATACGATTTTTTAATAGTATCGACATGTTTTCTGCGCTTAAAAATAAAATTAAAATTATTACTTAGTTCATTTTGTTACACAAGCAGTCATTAGCTTAAAAGAAAATTAAAAAAAAATAATATAACCTTTGAAAATAATTGAACCACCGATTTCGAGAAGGGAATAAATCCATTTGCCCTAATTTTTCAAAAATTTATTATTCAAAAAATATTTTCTCAAATAATTTGAATCAAAAACTTAATAAAAAACAGACTTTTGGCTTTAAAAAAAAGTTAACCATAACATTGTGACTGAGTTGTCGTTGTTTTTTAATGATTTTTTTCGATTTTAATTTTTTTCTATTTTTAGAAAATTGTCCCTCCCGCCTAAACGGGGGAAATAGACCCCCCTTCCTGTACGATTTTTGTCTTATCTTAACTCAACATACGCTCTAGCTTTTTGTCACACCTTAGATGAATCAACCTGTATAAGTAACAAAAATTAGTTTTAAGAAGGAAATAATTCCCAGAATTTGTTTCATTCTTAGACCTAACAGATGCGTCTACCCTTACAGAAGACATTTGCATCAAAAAGTCATTTTTGGAAATTGTGTCGTTCATTCCCTTCTTAAAATTTGTAATTCAATTGCAAAAATTTCAAGTATAAATTCATATCAAATGTAAAAACTAAAAAAAAAAATTAAAACAGAAGTTATACAAGAGGCACAAATTTCAATTTTGTGTTCACCATATGCTTTTTTCTTCATTTTTAGCACGAAGATTTTGTCATTCGGTTTTTGTAATATGACAAAAACCATAAATTTTTCTTTTTTGCCAACGGTACTTGAATGGTGTCTTGACGTTTTTCTTGAACATCAGCTAAAACATTTTCTATTTTCCCCCCTATTGTAGCAATTAGAGTTAGTGTCTCCAGTCTCTGTGGCATATACTTTTCTGCTAGGTCACCATTTAATTTTTTTATATATACCTAATCTCGACGGCTTAGCGATTTTTCTTTACAGCCAAACATATATTAAACCTGTATTTGTATATTATATAAAAAAAACAACAAAAAAACGCCCCAAATTACAGATATGTTGATAGTAACAAACGCATTAAAAAAAATCACACAAAGATTATCCTTCGAAACCGTATTTTCGTTGATCGCAGGATACCATCATACGTCCGTTTACGGCTAGAGATCAACACCAAAGGATGTTGTACGAAGATAAAGTTAAAAAGGATAGAAAATAAAAGAGGTGTTGGTCGATTCCACGAAAGATAACAATCCAGGGTTAAATAAAAATTAGGCCCAGATCTAATATTCTCAATTGAACACCTTTCTTATTTTCTTGTGCAGATTTATTTATTAAATTTTACTTTTTACAAATTTCCGGCTCAATTAGACAAAATCATTCAAACACCATTCTTTTTTTCATAGAAATTATGAGATAATTTTTATTTTGTTTTAGCTCAAACTGGAAAACTGGAGCAAGATTATTAAAAACAATCAGTATCTAAATCACGCCATATTTTAGGTTCTGCAATAGCGATTCGAGGGCGTATGGGTCATCTCACCCCACAAGAAAAAGTCTAACGGGGTCAAATCACACGGTGTGGCCAAGTATTTTAAGTATTTGACTAAGAACTGATAAGAGCATTGAATATTTCAAAATTAAAATTACTTTTAATAAGTTTTTTTTTTGTTAAAAAATTTTAATTTTGAAAATTAATTTTTCAAAATAAAATAATTTGATTTAAATTAATTGATATAATAATTAATTACCGGCTTAAAAAAAAAAAAACAGAATTACTTAAAATGTTATTTTTTAATAATTTTTTTTTCTTCAATGTCAAGTCAATTTTGCTGAAAATGTTTCCTTCCGCCTAACCAGGCTATACCATTTTTTTCTTGCCTCAACCCAGCCCCAACCTTTTTTCGCTATACTACCTTCAATACTGCCCATAATTTCGTAAAGGCCCTAACTAACATTTTCACTTTTTCGAGATAACGAAGAAAACATTAAATCGCTTACCGCAACCTTTAAATAGATTATAAAAAATATCTAAAAATATTTGTTTTTAACCTTAATTTGTTCTTTATTTTACTACGCACTTTAAATATACAAACTTGTAAGTATTTGGCAAATAGGGTAGTTAGTGCTTTTACATTTTTGAAAAAATATGTTAAGAATGTGTGGCGACCTTCTCCACTCATTGCAAATTTCATAGTCTCTCACAGACGGCGCAGCAATCACAAAAAAGAAAGATTCAAAATTAACTGAATCAACGTCTAGAAGCAGCTTCATCTTTGAGATACTTTTTAATGTACAGCAACGTAGGGAATATTTTTTTAAAAGTTCTTTATGGGAACTTAAATATAAAAGAAAAAAAAGACATACATTTAATTTATATTAATTTATTTCAAAAAAAAAAACTTTTTTTAATAACATTAATGTATAAACTAAAAAAAGAAAAGGAAAATAAAAATTTAAATTCATTTTTTAATTTTAAAGTTTCAAAGTTTGTTATGTACAAAAATATTTCAAAAAATGTGATAAAAAATACCGTCGATGTATGAATCATCTCTTTACCCTGTAATAATATATATATATAAATTTTTTTTGTATACTGTAACTTGCCTTATGTTTTTCTTGCTTTGATGCATGTGATTTGAAGTTAGGGCTTTTAGAGAATTGGATTTTCTGCTTCATTTGAAGATCTAGCGTTATAAAACAAATACAAATAAATCGGAGGCAAGACCCCAACTCCAAAAAAGCCACTAACTCAAAATCGAAAATTTTGTAGTTAGGGCCATTACGAAATTATGGGCAGAATAGGTGTAGTATGTTTTTGTTTTAGCGTTGTCACTTTACTATAATTACTGATTTTTTTTTTCTAAAAATAAAGTTAAACTTGTTTTAAGAAATGGAATTTATCAGTTATATTTCCATTAGGTATTCCTGAAACCCATCCCTTACTTATATAGGTAATGTATGTGTAAGTACACCAGCTTGACAGCTGACACAAATCTTGTTTTTAATTCATTGTTTTTTTTTTGATTTCCAGAAAAAGAAATTAGATCAGTGTTTCCCAACGTGGGACCCACGACCCACAGGGGGGGCAATTTCATTTTATAGGGGGGCAAATATAAAATTATGCACAATTACAAAAACACATCTCTCCTAAAAATCTATACTTCTTGAGTTTCCACCTTTGGAGATATATTTCTGATGAGTGGTTGCTCAAGCAAGAGAAAAATTCGCCAGTATTCGTTTATCTTGAGGCATGAAGAAGAAGATATTTGGTTTCGTTACCTTGTTCAATTTGTCAGACATATATTTAGAACAAAAAGTTTGTAAAATTTTCTTGGCTCAAAAAATGTAAAGTGACCGCTATAGATGTAAATGTCGATCATTTAAAAAATTTATCAGTTTATGTAAAAGAAAAATTTTCTGATTTGAAAAATAACTAATTTCCCAATCTTGGATAATGCAACCAATTGTAGATAATTTTTCTGTTCTGATATTTTACAGTATCAAGAACTCGCGGAAATACAAAATGATTAGTCAATTAAAACTTTATTCGACATAAAAGAACCGATGGCATGGCTTTCTGAGAAAACCAAAATCAGATACCCTAATGCAGCCAAAAATATGCAAGAGAGCTGTTGTTACCTTTTCCATCTTCATAATGAACTGAACGCGAATTTAGTGCCTTAAATGAATTGCTGATAGAGAAAAAAATCTTCTTCTGAGACTGAAGCTCTTTAAATTTGAACCTGACATAAAATCTATTTGCAGGAGGCATCAAGGGCAGGGCTCTCTCTAATTTTAAATAATTGATATAGCATAGTTATTAAATTATTTTGTACTTGAATTTCTGTTCTACTACATTATTATGTTTCGAAAACAAACTTACTTGGTCTTATTAATAAACATTGTCTAACTTTAGACAGCCGTCCAAGTTTCTTAAAAACCTTTCTAATTTTTGCTAAAGTAATCTATCTTTTTATCTGGCTTTAGACAACGTAATCTATTGTCTAAACCTGCAATGCAATATTTTTTTGATTAAAAAAGCATTTTTCCGACTGTTTCAAAATACTTAGACATAGTTTAAACAGCCAAAAATCTAATTAATAAGACCAAATGTGTTTACTCTTTTTCTATGGATTTTTTTCTGATATCAGCAATTTTATTTTTATTTAACATTTCAGATTTGTATGTTAAATATTGTTTAGGTATCAACATTATAATGTTAGGGGGCATAAGAATTTTGGAAATTTTGTAGTGGGGCATAGTACAAAAAAGGTTGGGAAACACTTAATTAGATCGACGCATAACGTTTTTTGGTTATACATTATTTTGATGGCAAAGAACTAAATTTTTCTTAATTTATTTCCAATTACTATAATTGTCTTCTTTTTTTGGCCTAAATTTTCTTTAGTTTTTATAAATATAAATCTAATTTATAATATTTAGACTACTGCAAAAAAATTATTCTCTGTGTAATTTTTGTTTGTAAATCTAATTTGACAGCAGCGCTGCTGTGGTTTTAGACGACATCGAATTGATAAATTTGAATCTTCTGCAATACCCTCCTCTAAGCTGCAAACATGCAATAAATTTCAAAAACCTTTTTAAAAAAAACTCATTAAAATGCTAAGTGGCAAGTTTAAAAAAAATTAAGAGACAAAGTAGCTTAGGTTGTAGCTGAATATACAGACAGGATTGAGAGACCAATTTTTTTCTTCTTTGATATAGACATCATTAAGTTTAATTTTTTCCGCATGCATATGACTTGGGTTCATTTATTTGTATATATAGTTAGATATGTGTTTACAATATCGTAAGTGAAAATGCCCTCTTTATAAATACTTTATATGAATACTCGTTTCTATTTTAGGATTTTAAAAAGGGACATAAAATTAAAATTTCTATTGCCAAACACATGTAGACATACATACATTCTAATCGATGGGATATAATTTTTAAAACCATAAAAAAAAAATCACAATAAAAACTCCCAGGACAAAGAAAAACACATAAATCCTGCAATGCACATCACATACGATACATTATAATCTGCCTTCCAATGACATCAACCACACATTAAACTGTCGTTCTTGTCTCCGAAGTGTTAAATACAAGATGTGATGATAATCACAAGAAAATTGTCGTAAAATCATCGGGTCCCTCCTCATCATCAAATTTTAGAATAATAGGATTTTCTCAAAATAGAATCTTGTCTCCCTTAAGCCAATCAAATTCAAATTACATATAATAATTTCCTCCAAGAGAGACGACACCACATTTTTATATGTCTCTGCATTAAAATTAGTTACATAATATTCTACTTCAATTATTATTGTTTCCGAACTATAGGTACTCACCATTATTGGCTGTAATTGCATTTGATGCAGCTACACCGGAACTAACTCCATTATTTCCATTGCCGCCATTGCTGCCGCCATTAATACTGTTGCTCATCGAAGATGACGTCGAATCACTCGAAACAATAAAAATCCTCATCAATAAAATGCCAAGCGTAATATAAAACGACGCCATTTTCTATTTTTTTTTTTTTTTTGTAATTTCTGATTTTTGCCGCGATGCACTTTATTTTATGGTTTTAATTTTAAAGAATAAAATGATTTAACAAAAAATAAAAGACAATAACAAAAAATATTTCCTTGTTTAGAATAACCGTTCAGTCGGTGTTCATAATTTTCAGTTTCACTCTTTCGCGAAATAAAAAAATATATTTGATTATTTTAAATAAATCTTTTAATTGCTGTACACGTTGTTTGTTGTATTTTCTTTTTTTTTATTTTATATAATTTGTTTTCGTGTTGTCTGTGCACTGACCCTTGTTATTGGCACAAAAAAAATATATTCATGTCGTTTTATATCTTTTTTTTTTTGTTGTACTATTGAAGTCCTGTGAAAGAGAAAAGAAAAAACAAAGAGAGAAATTAAATGTGAGCAAATAACTGCGAACGAGAATTTGCATTGCTTTTTTTTTTTTTTTTTTTTTTTTTAATTTAGTTTTTCTGTTTTAAAGAGGATGGAAATAATTAAAGGATTTCATTCCACAATTTGCTGCCCATTTAATCCGATTATATACCTACGTGAAAATAGTGTTAAAGGGTGATGGGTGAAGAATATCTGAGGGATAAGTGATACAAAAAATCAAGCTCCAAACAAGGCGAAAAAGCAATTTTTTCCCCAAATGCAACAGATATCCTGGATCTGTCTGTAGGTATACTGTATGTACAGTACACATTATAGGCATTGCACAGAATGATGCATATGTGGTTTATGTGGGCACCATCAGAGAGGAGAGCTCTTTCCAGAGTTCGTGCAGCAAACGTCCTTCATATGAGATAATGAATTATTTGCCCATCAGAATTGCGCTGCTGTCTGTTTTTATTCCTTATTTTTTAACTTTTTTCCTATATGCAAGCAACAAAAAAAAAAATTAATTGATTGATGTGTCGAAAAATTGGTAACGAGCAAAACGAGATGTTGGATTTTATCTGAAAAGGAGGACATGGACATGACCAAAACGTCACGGATGACTGAAACAGTAAATTGTTCCTTTTGTTTGGGTTTAATGTGACGCTCTTTCACAGATTAACAAGTTTTTTTTTTGTTTTTACTCTGTCGGAAATGCCAGCCAACTGAACTCAAGTTGATGCTACAATCGGGGGTTTGGATAAATCCCTGATATTCTTGAAAAAGATATAATTGAAAGTGAGAGGAAAAGTGGGAAGTGAGTTTTTTTTTTTTTTTTTTTTTTTTTTTTGTGTTTGTCATTTAAATCATAATAGTGTAATAAAATGATGATTGAGACGTCAGAAGATTGATTTGTAAATTGTGTATGAGGTTCTTGATGTTGTTTTAAAAAAGATTGGGTTTAAAATTATTTAACAAATATCAACTCTTGTCTTAATCGAAAAGTCGAGAGACTTATTATTTCAAGATTAGAAAACATATTACTGCATGAATGGAATTAAAGAAAAACAAAAATTTACAATTCAATTTCTTTTAATTTTTTTTATCTTGTCAGTGCTAACTGAACAAAGTAAAGCATACTACGGAGGAGAAAATTGGAAAATTTGACCAGAAAAGTGTAAATATCATAGACAAAACTAAAATGAAACTAATTTTCTTAAATTAAATAAAGCATAAGATAAGTACTGAAAAAATGAAAACTAAAAACTATTGAAATTGCATGTACTATGTACTACACATTGTCCATTATTTATTGCAGCAATAAACGAAACTGAATAAATTGTAGGTAAAGGAACTCAATATTTGAAATTAAAAAATACAAAATAATTTCAAAAGAACAGCCTTCGACTTCTAGAAGGCCGCACCCATCAAGGATTTAAAAAAATTAAAACAATATGTACATAAATGTATACATATGTAGAATGTAGATACAAAAAAATGTACTTGATAAACAAGATGCTCTATAAAAAAGATGAATTTCATATAACTAAAATAGTGGTACACTTGGGCGTATACGCACTTTTTTTTTATTGAATCTTAATGAACAATTTGTATTTATTTAAAAAAAAAATGTGGGTACGGTACCGAGTCCGCTAATTTAATTTATAAAGTTTTTTCTTTTTTAAGCAGCAAACTATCTTCCCGTCTCCACTCCAGCCGCTGCACAGTGTGTTAAATCGCTAATCTAGCTACACACAATTGTAAAAATACTTTGGATCGACTTCTAAAGTGATACATTTTTTTGATAAATGATTGCAAATCAATAAACAACTATAGGAAAGGAATATTTTTGTACAAAAGCAGTGTTCATTAAAAGAAAAAAGCAAAAAAGAGTGGTTTCCATCAACTTAAGAAACATTTCCTTGAGTTTATTACGCCGTAATGCTGAGTGCTCTAGGATTTACCGGTATATTCTAGAATTTCATTATTTCGGATTTTTACAGTAACATATACATAAAATCCTTTAAGGAATTATAGAAAGCATATTTGTTTGCGAAAAACAGACTAAGATACGATTTTTGTTTAAAAAAAAAATGGAAAGACAGAACAATAATATTTGTTGTTTCATTTTTTATCTCAAGTTTTTTTTTTTTTTGGAAATATATGCCTACATAATATATACCTATAAATATATTATTTAATTTAATTCTTTTCATATTCATAATTTACGGCTTCTTCTTTGATACTATCGATATACAATAAATAACGAAAGCACTTCTCTTGTTATTAAAACACAAATTCGTATGGGAGTGTGTCACAAACTTGCAATGAAATTATGCGAAAATGAAATTCTTTCCATATTATGTATGTGTAAGGGTGGCACTTATTTTGGCAGTTTTCGAATTTCTTTCGTCCCTGAGGCTGACAACAAAAATATTCTGTGCGAAATTTCATTGAAATCGGTTAACGTCAACACGTGCCACCCAGCACTTGAAATTTCCCATACCATATTTTTAGTCTTTTACAAAAAAATCTCGCAAAATTCTAATTATTGTTTGTTATTCAAAAACATAGTAAAGTATAAAAAAAAATATTTTTACATTTTATACAAATTTTTTACCCATACTTAAAAATAACGATGAAAAACAGTGATTTTTCTTTTTTTTATATTTTTCATTTTGATGTGCCAAATCAATTATGAATGTATGAATATTATGATCAACAAAAATTAAATACGAGCTAACATTTATTTATTCATACTTACTACACTAAATTTTAATATTGCGATGCTAACTATTCTTTTACTTATTTTTCGTTATAAAAAAAAAATTCGCAACAAAATCTGTAGATTTGTTAGATCATATAAGTAGTATAATATTGATAACTGCATGAAAAAATACAAAAAATAAAAATTGGTCACACCAAAACAAAAAATTAAAAAAACCGAAAAATTATAGTTTTTCATCGTTATTTTTAAGTGGGAGAAATTCGACATTTCCAAAATAAGCGCCACCCTAATATGTATATTTCTCAAATTTTGTTTTTAGGCTTTTGAGCTTCTTCTCAGAATTCTTATAGAATTAATATAGGACGTTGTGATGACTTTTCAATGGAAAAACGCTTTATGGATTCTAAATACCATAACCTAACATTACATACGTATATTCAGTTTGAAATTCATTTTCATTTATTGCGTATGCTATGCCAAAAACTTTAAAAATAATGTAGAAGCGCTGTATTAATATTTAATCACGCCTGCGATTACTAAAAATGTCGTTGATTTTTATCTGCAGTCTTTAATTAAATATAAAATGGACAAATTTTATAAAAAAATGGCAACTTCCACTAAAAAGTGTTTTAGCTTTTTTGAAAGCCAAAAGTCTGTTCTGTCATTCCTTTTTTAAATCAACTTATTTCTATTTATAGTTTTCTAAAAAAAATTACTTCCAACTTAAAAATGTTGAATAACAAAAAATTAAATACTTACTGATTTTTTCACAATTTAAAATACAAAGTTTTAAAAGATTGTTGATACAAAAGCCAATTGCGAACCTAGTATTGTGAAAAAAATTAATATTCAATTTTTTGTTTTTCAACATTTTTAAGTTGGAAGTAATTTTTTCGAAAACTATAAACATAAGTTCACTTAAAAAAGAAATGAAAGAACAGACTTCTTGCTCTTTAAAAAAAGGTAAAACTCTTTTTAGTAAGGTCGCTATTTGTTTAAATAATTATTTTGTTTCCATTTTAAATAATTTTTTATAAAATGTTCCAAATCACCATTTTTGCGCTTGATTTCAATTAAGCCGCCATATAATAAAATAAAGTACTCTCCATTCGCTTTCATATGAAATAATTTTCATCACTTTTGAGCAATGTTAAAAGTGGGCCCAAAGTCCATACAAAAGTGTCCATGGTCCTTTAATAAATTAAAATAAAACATAGTACACATTAGCTGCAAAAAGAGTTTGACAAAGATGTGACGGAATTTTGATAAGGGGAATGGAGGCAGCGGATTTGAAATAGGCCAGGGCGACAGAAAATCTTAAAACACCACTGCTTTCATAGAGGCTATGGATATATGTGTATATAAACAACACACTGAAGCAGCAGAAACTCAGCAAAAATGAATAATTGCTGTTAAAATCTATTTCAACCTTATCTTCGCGTCATGATTTTTAACCCAACGAGTTTCGCTCAACATAACCTGACCAAAACCTAGAAAGAAAACTACTATTAAGAATATAAACTATTTTTTTAGTTGAACCGCCTGAAATCCGTAACAATTGATTTTGATTATTATAACATCTTATATTGATTTCACCAATTAAGAACAGAGTTTATATTTGATTAAAATTATTAAATTAATTGAAACTCTGACTCATTTTGAATGCATTTCGGAAAACATTTATTCGATCATCAGCAAACACGACTAAATCCAAATATGTTAGTGTCAACGCCGTCATAAAAATACTCAGAAAAAACACTCATACAGTACAACACAACAAGATAACAAAACGGTTAAATGCATGGTTTAAATGCAATTGAAAAGGCATGAATTGATGTTGTCATTGTCTTGGTTTAGTAGATTTGTTCCACTTTGAATGTAATAACTTTCGTACGCGTCAAGTTGTGCTTCGTTCGTTACTGTTTTAAATAAACGCACACCGTCTATTTCGTTTATCTTATGTTTCTCGGATAAATCGTGTGAAGCTACAGCTGAGCACAAGGGTTTGTTTAAACGAATGTTATTAATATGATCTTCGTATCGCTTTTCTATACTTCTTTTTGTTTGACCTATGTATTCGCGCTCACAAACGCCGCACTGAATCGCATAAATACCAGACTTTTTTTAAACTGGGAGTTTTATCTTTAGTTGCACATATAAGATTACATAATTTGTTGTTGTTTCTAAAAACAATATCCAAATTATGCTAAGGTCATCAAATTGGTTAAAGGGAACAAACAAAATTCTGAAGTGGCAAATAAACAAACAAAGAAAGTTTTGAAAGTTTAAAGAAAAAAGAAGTGTTTTACATGAAAGCCGACAAAGGTAATAAGCTAGTGATCATGATTAAAAATGATTACGATAATAGAGTTGAAAAACTAATAAAAAAGTGTAAATACGAACAAGTTAAAAAAGACCCGATATCAAAGTTTATTCGCGAAAGTGATAAAATTCGTAAACGCATCGGCAATGTTTTTGGTCCGCGGTTGCAAAGAACTTTGATTATATCGAATCCAAAGCTTGCAAAACTCTATGCTTTGCCGAAAATTCATAAACCGGGAAAAGAAATGAGACCTATTGTCTCAAATATTGACACCCCAATTTATAAACAAGCCAAATGGCTAGTAAATGAATTTAATAAGTTACCCCCATTACAAAGCTGTTCAGTGAAAAATTCATTTGATTTCGTGGACAAAATAAAACACATCAAAGTTGAAACAAATGAGATTATGGTTTCTTTTGATGTTTATTCTCTTTTTCCAAGTATCCCTGTTGACATTGGCTTTGGATAATTTCAAAAAAACACCTTAATAACTGTGAAATATCTAGTGATAAAAAAGAAATTTATTTTGATCTTGCCAAATTGTGTATGAAACAAAGTTTTTTCCAATTTCGTGAAAAATTTTATAAAGTGACACACGGAACTAATATGGGAAACCCAATCAGTCCTTTAATCGCCGAATTATTTATGTCTGGATTTGAAATTAGTTTGAAAGAGCGAGGTATGTTGCCCCGGGTCTGGCATCGATATGTTGATGACGTATTCGCGATAGTGAAAGAAGATGAAGTAAATAAAATACTTGAGCTACTAAATAACCAAGTGGAATCAACTAAATTTAGGTGTGAAAAGAAAATAATAAACGTCGGGAAAAGAATGAATTAGTTTATTTTAATTAATTGCATAATTTTCACTGATCATTAAGCCCAATCTTCCACATAAATGAAAATAATAATATTTTGCCGTTTTTGTATTTAGAAATGCAACGCAATGGTGAAAAAATTGAATTCGGTGTTTATCATAAACCTACAAGTACTTTAAGAACAATTACTTCAGACTCTTACTCTCCAATGCAGCACAAAAAAGCCGCCTACCATTCTTTAGTACATATGTTGTGTCGCTTACCACTAACAGCTATTAACTTTAAACAAGAATACGAATATATTAAAAACGTTGCAAAAGTGAACGGCTATAGTGAAAAAATGATTGACGACTTGATTTTACACCATTCGAATAAGATACGAAACTCAAATTTAACAACATTGTTTTCACAAAATGAAAAAAAAGAGAGTAGTCAAAAAATAGCTCTTTCCTTTACACCAAAAATAACCTACAAACTAAAATCAAAATTTAAAAAGCATATGTTGTTATAGAAATAACAACAAATTATGCAGTCTTATATGTGCAACTAAAGATAAAACTCCCAGTTTAAAAAAGTCTGGTATTTATGCGATTCAGTGCGATTCAAATTCCCCGAAATTTTCTTGGTCTTTTCTGTAGGATAGAGGAGGTGGAAATTTATCAAACTGATTGTTAGTAGTTATTCTAAAAGATTAAATTTATGTTTAATAGACTTTAGGTATTCCAATTAATTACTCTTTTCTAAAGGTATGCCCTGCATACAATTCTTGGAAATTATATTGCGTTGACATGCTGCATTGCATGTACATTAGTTCAGACAATATACTATAATTACTTCATTAAAGGCCTAACCGCCATTAATCTCATACCTAGAATAAAAATTCAAGTCATGGCTTATATTTTGGCATCAAAATATTTACCTTTCTAAATGTCCCAAAATAAACAATTAAAACGTTGAATGATACCCATAACTGGAACTGGCTCCTTAGAAAAAAAAAGTATTGGATGCAAAGTTTCAATTTATTTTCTTATTATTTTTTTTTAGAAACTTTTCTTTCAAATCTCCTCAGTCGTTGTTATCGTCTGTAATTATCGACCGAGGAAAGAAAACGCATCGTCAACTATATAATTTCAACTGCATTTGTTCTCCTGCGCGTCTTTACAACTTTCAATGTCAATGTGAATTCTTGCACTAATTATCAACATCCCGCCTGACTGTGTATAACACTGCTCGTTAGAAAAAGAAGAATCCCACACAATTTTGTTCGCTCCACTTGCTTTAGTGTTGGTCTTTGATTTTTCTTCTAAAAAAAAAAAACAAAGGAGTGGATTTATAACACTAGCACCATTTTATGAAACAAAATTATCACCGCAATGAATAAATATTCATAGATTTTGATTTTGCTTTGGAAGAGTCTTTTTTGCAAGACATTTTAGCAACAGGGAAAACAATAAAAGCCTGTTATTTGGCGCCCTATATTTATTTACATTAACTAATTGCATGAGACCTGCCTTGGACAAATAAAAATACCACGGTTTGAAACGTTAACTTTTTGAAAAAATTCTCTATCCCTGAAACTATTTTTATGTCAGTCTCACGTCGATGTACAGGAAACGACATTAATACAACATACGACATATTACAAAATTTTTCAAAATGGTGTCCATTTCAAACATCAAACATCAAATGGCAATGTGTCAAAACTTTTTAAAGCTGAATTGGCCTCATCACGTAAAACAAAAACACGATCGAATGATATCGTTTTGAAGATAGCTATCTTTATTTTTCTGTACAGATATGATAGAGATAGCAATGGTGTGGAAACGATATCGTCCAATCGTTATCGTTTTATGTGATGAGGCCCCTGCATAAATTTGGCCGGCCTAGGTGGGTGGCTTTGTTATCTACTTGGAGAATTCGCTACTGAACCACCCCATAACTCTTCCTCTACTTATACGATGATAACGTGTTTGTTGTTCCAATTTAACCCTTTTTGAAAGACGATAATGACTTTAGATGAATGTAATCAAGAAAACAACGAGTTGCAGTTGCAGGCTAAATTCAAACAAATAAACGGGAAAAAAATTGTAGCACGTGGATCCGGATGACAGGACTCAATTAGTGCAAAAGACGACAACGCGCAAGGCCACGTTCATCTGTCAGCCGTAGGTCGTCGCTCGTCGTCGCGCGCCCTCGTCTGCACCTTTTTTTATGCTTTAAAGTCGGATTTTTGTCTCAGCTTCCTGTCATTCTTTATTAATGTTATCCTGATGCAAAAAGAAAAAAAAAACACCTCAAGGATAATAATTTAAGGATTTACATTTTTAGTGCATAAAAAAACACAGCATGATCATTATATCCTTCTCATTTGCATATTGAATTTTAGAGTGACGAGTCCTGCGGTGGTTTATTTTCCACATAGTAATGTATTTGAGTGAGTGTACTGTGCAGGGTACCTTAGGTGTATGTATACATTTGTATAGATGATGATGCGACGACCAAGGGAACCAACAAGGACCTTCCACATGACCAGACACATCCAAGATAGTGGCAATCATATTTTTCCACATGTCCTTGTTTTTTTTTTGGTTAAAAATTTAAAATTTTTATTCTTTCAAGGATTATCTCTCTTAGCGTGTTGTTATGACAACTTTGCGTTAGATGTCGCTGAAGATTTTCATGAAAACTTGGTTTATGTGTGTCGCAGAAAAGCCGCAAGTGATTGACGGGAGCGCATCTTGGCTGCAAGTTGAGAATGGAGAGGAAGAGGTTAGATGGAAATTGCTTGCTTGAAGCCCATATACTTGCGCAAGATTGTAGTGTTATATATTTCTGTTTCTTGGAGAACAGAAATGAATATTTCAAATGTTCATATCTTAGTATTAAACGAAGACGACGACGACTAGGAGTTTTCTCTATCTCCTTCTATTATTTTTTTTTTTTGAAGTTGAAAGGATAACAGTTCTTTAAGGATTGCAGTTAACCCGGGGATAAAAACCAAGGGAAGGGGATTGATATAGAACTAGATACTATATAGTATTTGATGTAGAGAACAAATTTTGCGCGAGAATAATACATAAATACAATAAAAGTGACACTTAGAAAGTGGTTTGCCTTAAGGACATACAAAGGGGTTAGAGCTGATGATAACCATAGAGAAAACATAATAATATTCTAAGCACAAAAAAAAACAGTAAGCAGGGTTTTCCTGTGTATTCCATATAGTTAAATTTCAAAATATAAAAAAAAAAAACTTTGATTGTCATATTGAAGTGCACTCTTGAACTAGATGGAGCTATACGAAGAGATAAAGATTTCTTCTTCTATTAGAAATGGGAAACCATTAAAGAAATTGTGAATGATGGCGACATGAAAAATTTATTTATACGTTGAACTTTTATTTTCCCTTGTTGTTTTTTTCAATGTCTAATATTTTAATTAAATAATGGAATCGAGCATAACAAGATGAAAGCATAATTTTTATAAATCTTTTGATATCCACTTAACTGCTTGTGAACAGAATGGTGACGGAGATGGAACCGGAACCGGAGCTGGAATAGCTGTCAAAATATTAAATACACACAAATTCAATGTTGCGAACACAACGGAACGTAGCCGCATACGGAGCTGCAGCCGCAGACGGAAGAGTTCACCAACTTTTAACTTTTCATGTACGGCACTTTTGACGTTTCAAATTGTATGAAGAAAAAAAAAACAACTTTTTGGGTCGAAAAAAAATATTGTGGTATCGCGAAAAAAAAATTATTTATTAAAAGGAAAAGTATTGGAACAAAAAATGTGAATGCTTGTACACAATACAACTTTTAAAGCTGCAATTTGGGCATGTAAAAAAAATAACGTACGACATTTTTTAATAGCTCTTCCAGTTCCGTCTGCAGCTTCGGTTCCAGCATTGTATTCTGTTCAGGCAGTAATACAGGGTAGAGGCGGTGGCAGGCGCATATTGGTTTTAAACTGGAATGAAACTGGAAAAATTTAAATTGGAACAGTTTTTATTTTATTTTTTCAGTAATGCACCAGAATGGATAGTGCAATTAAGTACACCCAGTTTCAATCTTGAAAAAATATAGTGCTCTAATTGAGCAGCTCGTTTTTAATGCCGCTTGTGGTTGACTTCCTGATCGAAATTTAAAATATACTAATACCAGGCAAGTTCAACCAAAGACTTAACCTATTTCCTTTCAGAGGCGATGACAGTATAGTACCTATGCATTTTCATTGTTCAAAGTGTTTATTTAACTTAAGGCTGATTTCCAATGCCGCCTTGGGCGTCGCTTTGACAGATTTTTCTTTCAACGCGAAAGCTCACACATAGCAATTTAAGCAAATTGGCCGCGTTCAACAGCACATTTGACAGTTCTGAACTGTCATTTTTAGAGCTTCTGATTGGCCAGCAGTCATAAAAATTCAGTTGACGTCGATTGACATTTAGTTACGTTTCTTACGTTTCTTTCTGAATTTTCAGATGAAAAATTCTATCTGAAAATTCAGATGACAGCTAAAAGCAACAAAAAAACAGTTCTTGATCCAGTTTTTTTTTTTGGTGTGTGGTCTGATCGTCTGGGTCTCGTATCGCTTTTCGGATTTTGATTTTAAAGTGCAAAAAATAATAAAAACAGAATAAATAATTTCAGACTTTTTTGTGCGTTCAGTGTTACGTTTTTCAGAACTGAATTTTTAGATCTGTCAAAAACGTGGTGATGAACGTGGCCATTGTTTACAATGACGCGTTGGGTATTATGTTACGATTTGGCACCTATTAGCATGTACACAAACCAACGTAACATAAGCTACCTCAACGTTAAAGTTGAAAAAAATCAACTTGAGCGTGCGTTTTGACAGTTAAACTAATGGTCGAATTCCTTTCAACAAAAAAATCGATTTATTTAGAAGAAAAAATCGGTTTTTCTGGACAAATTCCTTTTGTTGAAAGAAAAAAATCGATTTTTTTTTTTTTAAATGGATTAGTTTGTTGAAAGGAATTCGAAATTACAGTTATGTAGGTTCATTTTGATTTTCAGGTTCTCTTCAAGTCGTTTGTCATGTCGACGCGTTCGTTAAGCTTGTAAACGTATATGTAAGCGTCTCTAAAGTGAACGCGCCATTGGAAATCAGCCTTTATTATTTCGAGCTGTCACGTTAACTTCAATAACGTTATACGACCCAAATGCAAAATACTTGGCCTACTCTTCAATTAACAAATTAACCCTTTTCATATACCTAAATTTTCTGATCCCAAGCAGTTGTTGCTTAAATTTTTTTTTGTCAATATAAAAAATAACATTTAAAAAGTAAATTAAATCAAAGAGAACTAAATTTGAGAAAGCACATATTGCTTCAGTTTGCATTTCTCTTAAACAAAGGTGAGAGCATAATAACTGGACTACTCTCTCTGGGATGCAAATAAGTTGGCCTTATGACGATTTAAATAGTTTTTCAGTTAACCGTTATTAAAAAAAATAACATGCACTTGTTTTGTTGTTTATTGATCTCTTGTTTTATGCAAGCCAGCAACGGCTTAATGTCAACCATGGTGTGTGGCGTTGCATTATCACGAGACCTTAGGGAATCCATAATTAAAGCCTTCGAAACGGGATTATCGGGCTATAAAATCGCAAAACAATTTAATTTACCTCTCTCGTTGATTCGAAACCTTATCATAAAGTTCAAAAATAGCGAAAATGTGGAGGTTGGTAAAAAAAAAATGGGGCGCCCACCAATTGCGAAACCTCGATATTGCCGAGTTTTAAAGAAAATCCATGTCAAACTGCCACTGCAATAACTGTTCAATGGATAGAAAGAATCCAAAAAAGTGTTTCAGTCGACACTTGTAAGCGGACAATGAAAAAATTGGATACAAATTTTACAAGGTTCGTTTTAGACTTATTTAAATTAGAGCTATTTTAATTCGTTTAAAACATAGGCCAAAGAAAAACCTCTTTTAACACCTAAACAAAAGAAAAGGCGATCAGAGTGGGCCAAACAACGTAAATGACAGTCCGTTATGCGTGGGCGACGAACGAAAACGTAACGTAAGAAATTCAAAAGGGGCTTTTCAAAAAGATTGCCTTAAAAAAACGGTCAAGTTTCCAGCATTTCTAATGATATGGGGATGCATGTGTGGACGGGGTTTGGGCAATTTACATTTTGTAAATGGAATTGTCAATGCTGCGGAGTACCGGAATATTCTGGGAAATGAGCTTCTCCCATCAATATCACGACTTCAAGCTAGTGATGGAGACTATATTTTCCAATAGAATGGTGCTTCTTGCCATACAGCAAGGTCTTCAATGGCATGGTTATCTGCTGGAATGGCCTTCCAGCAGCCCTGACCTTTCACCAATTAAAATTTGTCTGGCATAAAAGCATAAGAAGCAAAAATTGCGAAAAAAACCATGCCGGATTCTTCAAAACCTAAAAGCTAAGATAATAAATATTTGGGAATCTTTTGGTGCCGAAGAATGTCAAAAATTAGTTGACACAATGCCACGACGACGCATAGAAGCAATTATCAAGGCCAAAGGCAAAACACCATGGGAAAATAAAAATTAAAACCCGTAGGCCAACTATTTTGCGCTTAAAAAAAAATTATCAATCGTTATTTCATTTTGTAAGACTGCTCTATATCGTTATTGAAATATGAAGCCATTTTGTTTTTGTTACTTATTCCTATTCAAAATAAATATATGTATCTTAAGGACATTCCGATAGAATTTAAGAATCAGCAGAATTTTGTTTTTTTTTTTAATCATAGCTAGTGCAACTATTTTGTGTTTGGGCTCGTACCTAACTTCGATCCAGGATATTTCCTTGCCTGCATTGGAAGAAATGGAATTATGTCGTCAAGTAGACCGAAAAAGTTCCCTGAAAAAGATCCTGATCCATAGGATCAATTTATTCAAATAGGTATATTGAACAAAGATGAAAGATTTCTTTACCACAAATGTCTTAAGGTGTTAACATTAAGTGTAGGCACCAGTGGCGTGGCGTCCATATAACACGATTCCTATCGAGTTACCTTTTGAAATTCTACCTTTCAACATTCAAACATGTTTATTAAATTATTCAACATGAATCTAAATGTCAAAATATGTGTGTATTCCTGTGAAGAAAACCGTGTTATTTTTTTTCCATAAAAAGCGTGTGTGAACAGAGAGGTGTCATGCTCTCTGTTCAATACACACTTTTTTATGCAAAAAAATAACTCGGTTTTCTACGTCTTATTTAGGGAATTTTCTGTGCGAATGAATGATAAGGGAACAAGAGCAAAGAGAACAAATTTATGCTATCCAGCGAGAAATTTTATAAGTTAGAATTGTATTTCTTTTGGGGTAGGTATGTGGATTTGGAGAAGATAGAATTTTGTGTGAAGTTTATTGAGCAAATCAAGGTTTTTCCTTGAAAAAATCAGTTTATGTACTATAGCTATTTATTTTATTTTAAATTTAAACTTTTGTGACCCTGTCAATATAAATAATTTGTAAAGCAATTATACTTATATCATGACGTGGAAAGCTGATCGGAAATACGCGATATAGGCAATTGAAGGTAGAAATTCAGAATTTAGTTACCAAAGTTTTCCGGTGACTAATTTTTGTTCACCTTACCATTTGGAATCATCCACGCCACGCCACTGATAGGCGTGGCGTGGCGTGGATGCCGTAATTGCTACCGTAACTGTAACACTTTTACTATAAAAATTAAAAGTGCTTTTATTACTCTGTGCTTCATGAAATTTTGGCCTCAGTATTGTCCCAAAAAATTCTATAAAAAGCAAAAACTACAAAAATGGCTTAAAATTGAGTATTTTTTCATTTTTTTTGGGGCCCATTATAAATTTTCATTTTGGGGTCTAATTTCATTATGAAAAATTGCCCCGCACTATCTGTTGTTTGTGCTTTACATTTCTGGGACCATTTCTTGCTTTTGGTTTGAATATTTTTTTTTTTTTAGTTTTTTTGTCATTAAGTTTGGGGTCATTTTTTTCCATTATGAAAATAAGCCCACAATTTTGGGACTATTTTTCATTTTTGTGGGTTTCTTTTTGCAAAGATCGAGATTAATCAAAATTAACACTACGATGATGAAGAAGTCCCAAAAAGTGGTTTTCATCATATCGTCTGTGTCAGTCTGTGCGCATAACGGCTCTAACGATTTTGATTAAGCTTCGTACCTATACTATATCTTTACAACAGTGGTAGATTAGCATAACGGTTCGCGTACACTGCAACCGAATCATCGGCCGACTATCTCGGACGTTTGTCTGCATACACTCCCGCCGCCGTTCTCGGACGATACCAGTCAAAGTATCAATTTTCCCCATGTATATTCTGTATAATCGCAAGTAATAAACGAAAAACTGACGAAAAATCCAAACATGTTAGGATTCGTCCGTTGATCGGTAATTATCGGGCGTTATCGTCCGACGTCGCGTCGGTCGGAGTCGTGTACGCGCTCCCTTCCTTTTACATACGTTTGGTTCGATCTTTTGAATTCGGCCGTCGCGTTGGCGTCCAAGCATACTTCTGCCGATGACGGATTAGGTGTACGCGAGCCCTAAGGGGCCCATAGGTTCCGACAAAAAATTGTAATAATGGCAAAAAACCACAAAAATTTTACGCCGATATCACGTTTGTGTCTAAGTGGGTGTGGCAGTATTCAAACAGCAATTTCCTTTAAAAAAGTATAAGGCTAGGCACGCACTTGCGATTTAAAGTCGTTGCGACTGAAAAGTCGCTCTAAAAATGGATCCTGTTTCATTTTTTTTAAGCAACGCTCTTTTTCAGTCGCATGTGCGTGCACTCCCATTAAAAACCATGTTTTTCATTTCTTGCGACTGAAAAATCGCGCGACTGACAATCGCAAGTGCGTGCATGTTTATTTCCTTCCGCGACTACGATTTTTAAATCTCAGAAATTTCAATCGCAAGTGCGGTCATAAACATGTAATTGCATTTGTTTCATTTTATTTTGCGACAATCGCGTCGTTCGAAATATGGAACAAATTTCAATCGCAGTTTCTCGGTCGCAAGTGCGGTCACTTACATTGAAACTAATTTGTTTTATTTCTTGTAACTAAATAGTCGCGCGATCGAAATCGCAAGTGCGTGCTTAGCCTAAGTCTAGGTCAAGAGAATATTTAGATTTTCCTGAATCTAATATCCTCCTTCTTAAATTCTCAATTTGGTAAAATTTTCAGTATTTGAGTCAGAAAGATGAAAAAACAACAGTTCATATGTTGGCAAACTGCAGTATTGAATACAGTAAAATTTGTATGTATTTGCGTTTTTCAACAAAAGACTTTTTTCAGTTTGCATTTTAATATTTTACAAATGAATTTTTGAAGCAGATGACGTTTTCAAAAACGGCCGTATTCCAAAAAAATTATTATGTAGGTATTAGTAAGCACGTTGTGTTTGTGTTGTAGATACAATTAATAATGCACCATTCACAAAATCTGCTTGTAGAAGAAAAATTTTCTTGTCGTCCGTCGACATATAAATTAAAGACATAGGTGAGTGCTAAAACTCATGTTTTTTTAAACAGTAGTTTAAGATCTATTGGATCAATCAATAAAGTTTATTCTTATGTACATATAGTCTTTATTCAAAACAAAAGTATGTTGAATTATTTGACTTCAAATTTTGGAATGCCGAGACGAGATTTAAACTTTCTTGTTCATATTTATTAGCGTTGTCTAACTTAAGACAGCCATCGCAGTTATAAATAAACATTTTTTAATTGTTGTTAAAGTGATCTATATTTCCAACTATTTCGAAATACTAAGACACTGCCTAAGTGCTCAAAAATTTAATGAATACGAGTATCTGTTTTCTAAGGTGTGTGAATTAGCTGTATGAAAGCTGTGGGGACAGAATCGGAACGTGTTTTTAGAATTGTCGTACGTTAAAAACACTGGATGTGTAAATCCCGTCCAAACAATAAAAATTAAAATAAATTTTCAGTAAATTCAATCAATAGATAGATTTTATAAAAACTGGAAAAAGAGATCATTCGCAAATATTACAAACAATAAGGGACCAGATTACCAGAATAACTTTTATTGTGGTACATTTAAATCAACTTTAAAATATATTTAGAACGTTTTTCTTGTTTAATACTGAGCAGATCCTGAGCGAAACTAGTAAGCTCCTACACAGTATGATCAGAGCTTAAAATCTGCAACATATGGCTTGAAACTACTTTTAAAACAAATATTCACTGCATTTCGCACCTTGCAAAATAAAATAATAGTATTCTATCGATACTAAAACATTAGAATCGTGTTTTCATACAAAATGAAAACTCGTTATAAAATACACCGACTACACTAAATACAGCAAGCACCGAGTAAAAAGAATTTGATCGTCATCTATTGTTCTTTTAGCAGGAGATGACTTTTATTTTAGAAAACCTTAAGAAATCAAGTGATATTATTTGATTAAAATGATCATAACTTTGTTTCTGATTGTCCGATATTGAAGGTTAAGGTCTTAAAATAAATATAAAACGTCAGCCTATATATGACATTTTCTTTTAATAACTCATTGCAAAGCACTGAACTGTCAAAACAAATCTATATTTTTTTTACGATTAATTTAACTAGAAAGACGCTGAAAATATTTGTAAGGATTTGTTACAAAAAACTGATATTAATGAAGTGAACCAATCGGGATAGCTTAATAAGAAAGAAACGGAACAGTGCATTTGTTTCTACTCGGTGTATTCGCTGTATACTTGGTGTGTTTTTAATTATTAGGCTCGAACTTGTTCTATTTGATTCAATTTATTTATTTATTTTAACATGATTACAATAAATCGAATACACTGAAGCTATATACTTAGTCAGAAAAGGAAAATCAATGCATCCATGCAGACCTTTAATCAGAGCTCTTAGATTTATTTGTGAAAAACAATTGAGGACTGAATTGCCATACATGAAAATTGTATGAACTTAGTCCTGCTCAGCTGTTTGCTCTGCCATACACAACAAACGATACGTATTAAAGGAAACGAAGCGTCTACAATGAGAAGGGGGCAAGTGAAGGCTGTTTCACAATGCGACGAGAAAACTAGACGTCAGCGTGATGAGATCTCTTCACAGTTGTTCTCTCTTTAAAACGAATTTAAAACAACGAAATAACACATAATAAAGTATTTCTCGTCGTCACGTTGCGTCTTTTTTTCAATTTTTCGAACTTTACGACGTGACGAGACAACGAGAAATGCTTGATTATGTATTATTTCACTGTTTAAAATTCTGTTTTAAGAGAGAGAAACTGCGAAGAGATCTCGTCACGCTGACGTCTAGTTTTCTCGTCGCATTGTGAAACAGCCTTGACATTTTTGAAGTTTTGAGATATAAGCGTTTATAGTTTTATGTTTATAACTTTTTTTCTGAAAGTGACAGAAACTTATAAAAAGAACATAAAAAACGAAAAAAAAATGTACAATTATTTGTATATCAACAAATTTTATTTAAATTATCACGAGAAAGATATGTTGTAAAAAAAACTCTCCACTTGACACCTTTATGCAAAAATGAGTTTAATTTTTTTTTCTGAAAAAGGGGTTAAGTGACATTTGGCGTTCTTAATGTTTGGTTTTAGGCTTCTTTTTGTTGTCAGGAATCTCAGATATGGCCTTTTCATAGAACTAACGGTGCTCTTGGGGTATGTATACAGTTAAAGGTTAAGTTTGCACTTACACCTTCATGCAAAAAAAAAAATTAAAAATGAGTTCTCAGCTCATAAAGGTGTTAAGTGATCTTAACCCCTTCGTGCCAAAAAAAAAATATCAAAACAAACGTGTATTTAACCCCTTTATCTGAAGCTTGCTTTGTAAGTAATGACAATAGAGACACGACAATTAGACCAAAATTTAAAAGTTTTATCGATAAAAAAAAAAAAAAATCAAAAAATGTCACTTGACCTCTTCTCATTCTAGACGCTTCAAACATTCGACGAAAGCTTACATTCGCGTAATATGGACATAAATTGCGCCTTACGATTGTGATTTAATGTTCTTATTTATTATTTTCTTTGGAGAATGTATTTAACTTACACGCTAAGAAATAAATTGTATGAACTGCATTGGAATCGGAGGAAGCCCATGTGTTATTGAGGTCCTAGAGCCACAAATGGTTGGAAAAGTGGTCCAAAACTTTGGCCCAATTTCAAGCAGTGGAAGAAGGTGGTACTTAAGTGACCAAAATGAGAGTTAAAGCTTAAAGGCTCAATATCTTAGTTCGCTTGAATTTGAATGGATTGCACTTAAGTCTTCCATGTTAATTGCTTTTTTTACTCGTTCCCAAGGTGGTGAAGTAGTATGGGGTCCAAAGCGAAACTTGACTTCAATCCAATCCAACGATATACCTTTAATTTATGCCCTTCCGGTTGTTATAATTCTAAAAAGAGGGAGTGTAGGTATTCACTTTCTAACTAATGTCTCCCTGATTTATGCAAAGTAAAAATATGTTTAAATCTTCTGATACCAGTGCCTTCACTCTATTTAGAAAATTTAACCAGTGCGGGCATATCATAAGAAAAGCCATAGATCAATTAAATTTTACCAAATTCACAATTTATAATCTCATACACAATGAACACTCAACTGGAAAAATTCTTTCATTCAAATAAGCAGAATTAGCTTAAAGAAAATTTCCAATCTCAAAAAAATACAATAACAAACTGACTACATATATCAATAAGATTTAATAATAGAAAATTGATTTGCAATACATCGTACCTTGAGGGTATAAATAACAAAAAAAAATCCTATTTCTTAGCAACAAATCTCCTACTTTAATAGCTTCTTAGCATTAACCTGTAAAATGATCAACATTAACAAAAAAATATTCTGGAAAATATAAGTACCTAGATATCTAAAAAAAAAAAACGTCAAAATCCTCAACCTACAACAGATTTCCATCATATAGTCATAAAGCCAAAGGAGGCACTTATGGAAAAAGATAGGTTCTCTGGATAAACATTCTAGCTGTAACTTTAAATTGAAATCCCTTAAAATCAAACAAAAATTTGAACAAAGGTAAAAACAAATCAAATAAAAAATTATCATCAAGGATTAAAAATTCAAATAAGACCAACAAAACCCCTATCCCTTATTTATTCATTATATTTATTGAACTTTATACACAAAGCAAAACTTACAGTGAAATAAATTCATATTGATGTCATTTGGATCAGTGTTTGCGCATTATTATTCATTAATCCGTTGTTTATTTAAATTGCACGCTTAATTAAGTTGCCTTTAATCAAATTGAAACATCGGTATACTGCAATTCAACAAAATTGAAAACTTAAAAAAGAAAAAAAAAACAAGATACATTTAACGAGGTAAACATTCAGGATGTTGTACACGGGTAAAGTTCATTATTGACGACTTATTGCCATGAGGAATAATCCCAGAGAGAAGAGGTTGATGGTTTTGTTGTTGTTGTTGGTGTAATTTTTCTTTTTTATTTTCGAATCGAAACAAACAAACAAAAAAAAACATAAAACAAAAGGGTTTTGAAACTTTATATTTTAATCGACGCACATCGCTTGCCTTGACGATAAATCTTGGCTGTTTTATACCGAAAGTAATTAAGCCCGGAACTTGTAACCGTCTCGTTAACCCCTAAGTACTATGAGGTAACATTTTTTTCCTCTAAAGAACCAATAATATTCACTCTGTAAACCAGCAGCATATAGGTAAAGGTAATGTCTCTCGCGTGAAATTGACAAGGGTATAAAGAACTTTGAGATACTTTTCTATTTATTTATTTTTTTTTTGTATGGTATAAAACCACAGCACGTGTGAAAGATAAATCCCGAAAGACCGACAAATACTCCCAACATCCAATTGTTCAGACGACCGAAATGCCACTAACTTTTGCTACCCGAACAGAAATCCCATCCACATCCGACATACTAAACAGAAAAAAAAAAAAATAAAAACACACCACCGAAACATTTTCAGCAGCAGCAGTATTCATCTTTGAGATACAAAATTCGATGGGATTTACTGTGCGGTGCGGATGGATGCTGCAGATGGATTTTGAAGATACACAGAAATAGAGTATGAGAGAGAATGGAGCGAAGTAAGTTTTAACAGAGAAAGTCGTCATCATCGTCATCATTATCATTATGAGCATTAATACCAAAAGACGTCATCATTATCATCATCTCAAAGTCAGAATGGCAGCAGACAACAAAGCATCCATATCAAGAACCGCTACCGCAGTAGTTAACGGACATCAAGGATACACAGGTTGAAAATTGGATCTGTAGATTCTCAAGTCAAAGTCAAAAGAGACTCTTTTTTTTTCACTGTCCTCTACTTTTTCTCTTAACTCATATGCTCACACTCTTGCTCTTCTTCTGTCAACCCCAGTTTGAAGGACCTGCTGTAAGAACAAAATCAGCTTGTTGACAATAATGTAGAAAGTAGCTGTAAATAAAAGACAAAAAAACACAATAACAGGTGATTTGTTTTTATTGAGAGGTTGGGAAGAGAATTTATATTTTTTGAAAGAGAAAAAATGTTGATAGAGAGTTTGTGTGTGTTAAAAGTCTGCAAAATTTGAGAGCAACAGAGAAAGAGAACGGATTATGTTAAGTTTTGCAGAAAACTTTGTGAAAGAAAAAATAGATTATATCATAACGATGTCATTGGCCTCATATAGGTTTTGTATGGAGCTAAAGTATAGTGTGGTCAAATTGGATTTGGGTATTTGTTTGCAGTATAGGTAGATTTTTAAGGCGGTTAAGTTCAAATTTCTATGGGAACTGACTTTACCTTCTCTTACTTTTTTCGGAATTCACTCCTAAATTAACATGCATTGATGGCAAGGAAAGATTTTGATAAGTTTTTCTGCTAAGCTGACGTGTCAAGTTAGCAGGACGCCCATTTTCTTTCAAACCAAAAGACCGGTATATTTTTTTTTATTTAACTAATTAGCAACTAACTAGCAGCTAAGTACACTGGTCAGAAACAAAAATACACTTTTCCGAAGGTTTTGGGTTTGCTGAAATCGTAATTTGAAATCAGAAATATTCTATCACGTCACGTTTCTGAGATATTACTGTTTGAAAATAAAAAAAAATCGTTATTTCCCTGTTTTCAAGGTTACGTTATAACGTGAGGTAATTTGTTTCAACATACATAGTTTGTAATGGACCCTGAAAGCATGAAAGCAATAATTTTCTTTTTTTATAAATTCTGTTGAAATCTCTCTGATATCTCCTTTCTAAGTTTATATTTCATCAAGATGAGTTAAAAATGTTCAGGTGTGTTTATGGATGCCTCAGAAAAAGAAATCCGTTGCTGTATAAAACAAATTTCTAAGCCCTTTTGACGGTTGCTGAAACCCTTTAAATTATAAGTGTACATTTTTGAGACAGAGGAGTTTGGAAGAATAGTGTGCCCCATCCACAAGAAAGGAGATGCTCTGACCTGTTCCAACTACAGAGGTATAAGTCTCCCCAACGTCGCATACAAAATCTTGTCATCTATACTGTGTGATCGCTTAAAACCGTTTGTCAACGATCTGATCGGCCCCTATCAGTGTGGTTTTAGGCCCGGCAAATCAACCGTCGATCAAATGTTCACACTCCGACAGATTTTGGAAAAAACCCAGGAGTTTCAAATCGATACACACCACCTCTTTATCGATTTTAAAGTCGCATATGATAGCGTAGACAGAGACGAGCTATTCAGAGCCATGGCGCATCTCGGCATCCCTGCCAAACTCGTCCGCTTGTGCAGGATGACGATGGAGAAATCTCGCTGCTCCGTCAAAGTCGGCAAGAACACCACCGAACCCTTTGATGTCGAGAAAGGTTTGAGGCAAGGCGACGCGTTATCATGCAACCTGTTTAACATCGTTCTTGAAGCAATTGTACGCAACTCGCAAGTCAACAACAGAGGTACAATTTTTCAAAAGTCTGTTCAACTACTTGCTTATGCAGATGATATTGACATCATTGGGAGAACGAAGCGAGCTGTTACCGGCGCGTTTGCAAGTATTGAATCGGAGGCGGCGAAAATGGGTTTGGCTGTTAATGAGGACAAGACGAAGTATATGCTATCATCGAGAAAGGAATCTCAACATCGTCGGCTCGGGCAAAACGTCACGATGGATAGATACAACTTCGAAGTCGTCAAGGACTTTGTCTACCTGGGCTCCACTGTAACATCGCAAAATGACATCAGCGCAGAGATCAAACGAAGAATTACTCTTGCCAATCGCTGTTTCTTCGGGCTAAGAAGGCATCTAAGTAATAAAGCCCTCTCTCAGAGAACCAAGGAGACCTTATATAAGACCCTAATCATCCCGGTCCTGCTATATGGGGCAGAGGCATGGACCCTGTCAAAAACGGATGAGAATCTGCTTGGGTGCTTTGAAAGGAAGATTCTTCGGGTGATCTTCGGTCCAGTCTGTATCGATGGAGTATGGAGGAGAAGATTTAATAACGAGCTTTACGGGCTTTACAGCGACGTCGACCTGGTCAAGAAGCTGAAAATTCAGCGGCTGAGATGGCTGGGACACGTGGAGCGTATGGACACCAACGCACCAGCCCGACGAGTCTTCGAATCTACCCCTGACGGTCTGCGCAGCAGAGGAAGACCCCACCTTAGGTGGCGCACACAAGTGGAAAACGACCTCAACCAACTTGGAGTGCGTAACTGGAGGCAGCTAGCTAGGGACCGAGCTGGCTGGAGGGGCTTGTTGGTTGAGGCCGTAGTCCATCCTGGGCTGTGAGCGCCATCTAAAGTAAAGTAAAGTAAGTAAGAGTTTGGAAGAATGAAATGGAGGTTTAACGCATTGGATCAGGGGAAAATTTTTGTCCATCGCCCTCAAGGCCAGATATACTTATAAATCAGAAAATGCACCCTAAATATTAAACTCCATGCGTGCGATAGGCTAAGCTGCTTTTTCATGACTTAAAGTAGCTTCAGTTGTAAAAATTGATTACAAGACGTGTAAGTTTCTGTATCGAAAGAGCCATTTAGATTTTAATGTATAAAAATGACCAATAAATTGCAGCAGGTTTGGTATACAGAATTTATTTTCAGAAGCAAAAAAACTATATTCTGTAAGCTGGTCACCATAAAGTTCCAATCTTTATCGCATAAAAAACTTTTGTAGTGTTGTAAATGTTCAGATTGGGCAAAGAAAACAGAAAATAAGAACAAAAATTGGGCTAAGAAATCGTTGAAATCCATCGAAAAAAGAAGATGTAGAAAGTTGGTAACAAGTTTCCTGAGAAAGATGCTTAGTTAATTTGAAAATTCACAGTAAATCTACAAAGTTAGCTTGGTTAGTGCAGAATTATTGGTGTTAGATTGTAAGTTTACTTCTAGAATTTTGTTTTTTTTTTTTTTACATTTCTTCAAATGTGTGTTATTACTGTAACTGTATCCACTAGGAGGATTCTTGTCAGCATGAACTAAAATAATTTTAAACTTCCCATTGGAAGTTATTGTAATCGGTCCGATTTGTGAAATTGAAAATTTTGACATTTCTCGACGTTTCGAGGTCTCTGGACTTCTGGAGTCGGATTACATTGTTTTTAGAGAGATGTCTGTGTACGTATGTACGTTCGGAAGCTTTTTTTCGCCGACGATATCTCGAGAACGCATAGAGATATCGATTTTGAATAAATTTTATTTTACAGATAATAAGGCCATCAGGTGCAGAAATGATTTTCAGAAATATTCAAATAGCAGTTTATTTATTACAGTAATTTAAAAAAAAGTTGTTTCTCGAATATCTCTAGAACAAATAATGCTATCGACTTCGGCTTGTTTTCATTCTATGCGTAATGATGTAGGGAAAAATTGGTAGTACCTACTTAAAAAAAAATAAACCGAAAGTTTTTTTTTTTTTATTATAAAAAAAAAAAACCATTAAAAATTGTTAAAAAATATCGAATATCTTGAGAACACACAAAGATATTAACTTCGGGTCAATTTTATTTTATACACAATTCTATAGTAGATAATCGGTAGAGTTTGTAAAAAAAATAAATTGACGGTTTTTTTTCTAGGCCAAAAACACTGCAAAAGAAACTGCTAGTAATTGCTGAAATTTTTCGTGTCGTATATATATTTAGAGCAAACAGCCTTCCCTTGATTGCACAACTAATTAGTTTTTCGAAGACTTTTAATTGGTAATTTTCTTATAAAAAATAAAATCGGATGTAGAGTTTCAAAGGGAACCAATAAGAAGTTATCAGTGTGGGTCAAACCCAACCTCTTTTTTTGTTTTTAATAATAGAAATAAATTACACTTGCACTTTTATAAAAAATAATAAAAAAAAAGTATGCTATTTATCTGTCCATAGCTATATTTGTCGTTCCATAGTCTGCTTTCTGAACAAAATGTATTTTCCAACCAAATTGTCATCAATGTGACCTCAGGTATATAAGTCCCGGTTAAAGGAGAATAGGCTTTTTTCTTTTTCACAATCTGTGCCGATTTATTTGAGTGAAACCTTTTGTATGTTCTTTCCCAACATATGCGAAACCAAATTGCGTTATTTCTGGATACAATGCAAAATATGTATCTATAGCGCTCTTAAAAACACCGAGAGCTGGTGGCTAGATTTGTGTTTGTATGTTTAACAAACAAAAACTAAAAAAGAGTTTTAAGGCCGTGTGCGAATTCGTTTAAAATTGCGATTAAATTTTATCCGACATTAAAATTTGACAATTCTACGTACAGATTCACCTCACTAGTGTCAAAAATTAATCTTTGGATAAAATTTAACGCGATTTTAACCGAATTCACACACGGCCTAAATCTGGTTTTCAGTATTTGAATAAGAATAAGAGCATTAATTATTAAAAATCTCGATTTTTTTTTTTTTATTTTCAATTTAAAATTTAATTTCTCAAAAACTATTCACTGAAATGTGGGCCTAAAAAACTCTGCTCCCGATTTTTAAAATTTGATAAATCCCAATGATAGGTTTATATTTAAACAGTTTTGACCAATGTTGGGGTTGAAATGCCGTCGGATCAAAATACTGTTTTTCAAAATACTATAATTCCAAATTCTGGCTAAGCAAAAGTCTGTATGGAAAAATACTGTATTTTAAAATACTGTTTGTTTGGTCAAAATTCTGTAATATTAAAATTCTGTATTTTTATATTCTACTTTGAAATTCTATATTTTAAAAAATTGTTTTGATAATTTAAGTGCCACTTTTTTGATTATGTACAAAACAATTTTTTTAAATACAAAATTTTTGTAAACAATTTACAGATTTCACTCAGAGAGTGACAATGGGGAATCTAAAAATGACTTCCTTTTCTGGATAAAAAACAAACAATATAGAATTTTGATAAAAAAGGAAGTATTTTCTAAAATAAAATTAACAAAATTTGGATATTACAGAATTTTCGAAACCCAGTATTCTGACCCGCTCCCTTTTGACCATCCTTTAACTTTTTTGACCAACCCTAGAAATTTTTTTCTGATTGTTGAAAAAATATCGATTATTTTGAAGATACAAATTGTAAAAAGACACAATGAGCTAAAATTTTGTCATCTCTTGAAAAATATTTTTTTTTCAAATTTTGAAAGATATGGCCATACTTAAAAAACATAAATTTTTAGAATGATCCTTTTGAATTTCCCGATTTTAGATAATTTAGTTCTTCAGGTTCAGAATGGTCATTTAATTGGTCATTTTTTACAAAAAAATAAATAAAAATAGGACACTTTTTGGGGTCAAGTTCACATATCTCCCGATTACAGAATCCAAAATGGGGGACTACATATTAGCGAAATTTCAAAATTGAGTGTGATTCATTTTGGAATTCATCAAATTATGTAGTGAATCAAATAATATGTTTCTCACTCTATCCTATTTTGCAAAGCGTGGAGATATTTGAAATCAACATTCTTCTCTAAACTGGTTTCGCAAAAATAAAAAAATTAATAATTTTTGGTGGATTGGACAGATTAATTGATACATTTTTAGCTAAATTTAGTTGAGATTAAGACGCAAAAACAAAAGGTTATTTTTTGATTACATTGTAAAATTGACTTTGTTTTCAAGTTTAACTAATTTTAATACAAACATTAAAAAAGAGACTGGGTGTGACCCACACTGATAAGTGAGAACTTCCAATTGGTTCCCTTTGAAACTTGACAGCCGATGTTTTTTTTTATTAGAAAAGTAAATTGGAATTATAAAATAGTGTGTTGACTAAAATTAACCTGGAGTTAATATCATTGTTTGTTAAAGAGATAGATTTTTGATCCGAAAAACATTTTTTTAGTAATTTCTCTTGCAGTTTTTTGGCCTAGAAAAAAATCATCAATTGAATTTTTTTACTAACTCAACCGATTATCAACTATAGCATTGTGTATAAAAAAAAAATTAACCCGAAGTTAATACTTTTTGTGTTCTGAAAAGAGCCGATGTTTTTTTTTTCGTAACAATTTTTAGTGTTTTTTTAATTAAGTCTTACCAATTTTTCACTGCGATATTATGCACAAAATGAAACCAGACCGAAGTCGATAACATTATTTGTTCTCGAGATATTCGAGAAACACGCCATTTTACATCTTTCTTTTAAATTACTGTATAATAAGAAAACTCCTAATTGAATTTTTCTGAAAACCCTGTCTGCACGTTATGGCCTTACTATCTGTAAAATAAAATTTATTCGAAGTCGATATCTCTCTCTTCGTTCTCGAGATATAGTCAGTGGAAAAAAGCTCCCGAACGTACGTACACACAATACAATCAATCAATCGGACTCAAGAGACCTCGAATCGAGAAGTAATGTCAAAATTTTCAATTCGACAAGTCAGACCAATCGTCGCGTCGACTGAGAATTGTTTTGTCCCATACGCCATTGGAACTATTTCGAGAAAAACGAAGTTAAAGGTTTGCGTACTTGGTATTCCAAAACCGTGTGATAGGATTTTTTATTATTTTTTACATAAAGTTCTACTTATAATGAGTTTTCCTACCAAATTTCAAAATGTTTTGCTTAACCGTTAAGAAGTTACGCTAATTTACGTAAAAATCAACTTTTTTTAGATGTGTCCCACCTATTGTTTGTTACTGAAAAGTTTCCTCATACACGTGGGATAAACAATTGTTTTCGTAATACGTGTTAAGAAATGATTTTAATCCTGATCCGTAGAGAATAAAACGCAGCTGCTATAATGGAGGTGGTACAAACCAATACTAAATTTTTTTTGCAATTAGTGTCCCACAAACATTGCTTTTCTTTAACACATATGCACGTGGGACAAACCAATTCTCTTAAAAAAAATTACGGAAAATTGTATGAAAAATGTGTCTCAAATGCCAAAACATGGTTTATGGAACAAAACAATTCTACAATTGATTTTCCTAGATATGGGACAAAGTCCAGGCTCAATATCTCATAATTGGTAGTACATAGCGCAAATCGGATCACAGATTTAGAAACAGCATACCAAATTTCCATATAATCCATTCCTAACTCAAAAACCACAAAAGTGGCGGATGGGACAAACTAATTCTCAGGCGACGCAATTAAAATCAATGGGAAGTTAGAAAAGAAAACATTTTAACATTCTGCTAAAATTGGGATTCAGGCAATAATTTCTTCATATTTCACGAAATGCCCTTATAATGTAATGAATTTTGAATGAAATAAAAAGTCAAAGACTAAAAAAGTGTGGAGCGAAAAGTCAAACAAAATTTCCTTTAAACATTACCCCCCATTTATGTGACATATGCGCAGCGATGCCAACTGAAGCTTTTTTATGCCTTTTAGGCATTATTTTACTACCTGAGGATTTGAGGCTTATTTTTTTTTTCAAAAAGGCTTTTTTTTTCATTTCATAAAAATAAATTTGATGGCACAACAGCTCATGAAGAACTAGGGCCTAGTGACTTACAACTCTCAACCATTCCTGTGTGCGTGCCTGCAGGAATGGAGGGGACCTACAGTTTATTGCCGAATCCGAATGGCTAACGAGCGGCACTTTTCTGTGACAGGAGATACTCTTGGAGGATTTGTCAATTCCTCGCAAGAGGCAGTAGGCGTTTTTTTCTTTTTAAATAAATAGGTGGCGAGGCTGGGGATCGAATTTTGGACCTCCGGCATGACAGTCCATCGCACTAACCATCACGCCACGGCGTGATTTATTTATTTATTTGTTCTTCTTTTTATAATTTATTTATTAATTTATTGTTTAAAATATTCTGAAAAAATCTTAGCCAAACAATAATTCTTATCTATAATTACTATTTTCTAAAAGAATGTGTAGCCACCTTCAAACTATTCACAATTTTCCAATGATAGTAAAGACAATTTTTTGCCGTTAGAAGAGATATACTTGGGACGAGAAGTGGCTGCATGCATTGCTGTTAACTTTCAACGTTAAATGTATGCGATTTAAAGTGCGATTAAAAGTGCAAGACACATTTTAAGGAAATAGCGATTTTAGAGCCTTCAGAACTCGTTAAGAAGCAGTCAATAATACCGCTTACACTGCATTTTTTTCATGTCATTATTGAATATAAAAAAATATGTATGGTTTTAAGAAACAGTACGATTTCGATTAAAAATTTCATAAGTAACTTTGTAATTTAAATTACTAAATTAACTAATATTCCTTAATAAGATGTTTATTGTGATTTATTTAATTTTTTTTTAAGTGTTAAGTGCTATTTAAAAGATTTTGTTTGTTAAGTTAAAAATTAGGTGAGGCTTTTTTTTAATTGAAAAAGACATCTTTTTTTCTCAAGTGAGGCATTATTTTTCCCAAAGTGGTTGGCAACGCTGCATATGCTATAGATATAATATTAACTATATTAAAATTTTTAATATTTATTAAAAAATAAAAAATAAAAATAATATTTGAAGCCTCTCTATCATTATAAATCTCTAGCATTATTTTCAGCATAAATCATTTATATTTTAGGAACTTTAAGAACATTAATTCTAATTTTATTAAATTCCCAAAATAAAAAAAAGTTACCACTATTTTTCATAAAAATTCAAATACTTTCATATAGCTTCCCCTCTACATGACTTTATTTATAAAAATAACACCTGATTCCATCCCGTTACCATAAACATATGTAAACACTAACTTATGTTTACAAAACTACTGCTATCATTTTCCCCCATTAAAATTAATATCCTTCAATTCACATCCATTCGATCACTTCATTTATTTTGATTAATTGTGTTTATTCGTAAATTAGATGCATTTCTATTATGGAACAACAAACAAACGCATTTTCATAAATTTAAGGGAAACTAAGTGGGAAATACTTTACATTTATTTTTTTAATAATGGGAAATTACCCCAGAAAGCTTGTGAAATAAAAATACTCTTTAACAACAAACATTCTTCTCCTTTGTTCTTTCGAACATTGTAAGAAGAAATGACTTCGAAAAAGAATATGATTTTGAAATTATTTAACAAAGTAAAATTGAGACTTTTAATAAAAACAACAAAATTTAAACAACCTATACTTAGTTAATTTAAATTCTAAAATCATCATATTACATAATATTTTAAATTTTAAGTTAGTTTAAAAAAATACAACGAACAATATTCTTAGCTTTCACTTATTATTTATAAGGAGTTCTCTGAAATTATCTCTTTTTCTAAAGCTTTATTCTTCCCCGCAAGTTAAATATCAAGACCGAAATTCTTATATTGACTAGAAAAAGTTTTATTTTTAATAAGAAGAAAGTGGCATAATAATCTTCGAAAAAAGCGAATAAATCATCTTCGAAAGAAAAAAGACCAGTATTCAACTCAAAAATCGGCAAATAGCCAGTATGACAAAATACTTAAATGAAATTAAAAAGAATTCTGCCCATCAAAAAGCTCTCCCCACCGGAATTCAGGAAATGAGTATGCGTCGTATCGTGGAGAAATAACCACATTAGGTTAGGGATAGGGGCGAGGCACCTCTAAAATCATTTCGGTGGGGGATAAAAGTTCAGTTAGCTGACCAATGATATGTCTGAAATGTTTCTTCAAACCATACTCGACGGTTTTTGGGTGGTGGAAGTTGTTGAGCTTGAGTAAAAGACAGCATCAACACACATATATATACTATACTCGTAGGTTTAAGAATAAGATTTAAAATAAGTTAATTGTTGGTATTTTGATGTTTGTGCAAAAGGAAATGTGTATGTAGTGTTTAAGAGTGATTGTGGGTGGTGTTAAGGGATTTTTCTTGAGAGGTTTTTCCTATGGTAAGAGCAGGATGGGAGCTCTATAAGGAAAAAACTCTTACGTGATAATTCTACTTCGCAGTTAAGTTTCTTACGAAATATTAATTGTATTGAATGTTTAAATGTTTTGGACTAATTTTGTTTTAAATGTATACTGGCGCAATTTTACTATTTTTCTAAAGTGAAAAGTATTTGATGAAATAGGTCCCTGATCGGCAAGGCACAGGTCACCGCAAATACCTCAATTTTGGTTTGAGTTCACAATGGTTGGTTTTTTTTATATATGCGGACAATCCTTGAATGCATACCTACTGTATCTGGATAGGCATTAATAAATCAGTTAATAAATGAGAACTGAAAGCCAGAGACCATGAGCATAATCAAGGTGCTCTCTATGAAGTATTTGTTCTACGACATCAATAAGGTGAACTTCCCTGTATTATCGTCAAATTAACTAGCTACTCCTCTCCTTTTCTTTATTTTTAAACATTTTTAAGAAAGATCATCATTTTTCTACTCAAAAATAAGAACATTTAACAAGTTAACTGTGGCGTATACGTACTATTTTTATTCTTATATGTGCTTGCCTACCTTTGTTCAAAATTAAGCAGATATATATACTAATTGAATTGTATGTTGTTGTAAATAACCTGTGAACCGATTCTGTATGGAAGGATCGATAGAGAGTTACAGACGTACATGACCGAAAAATAAAGAGTGCGACCCGAAGTGCGGTTCAATAACAGACTAAAATTATTGATTTACCGACTGTTATATAATTAAGTGATGAAATATACTTAAATTATTCTTTGGCAGATTCTTTGCATTACTCTTACGTTATGGCTCTTTATTCTAAAATTAAGATTAAGTAATTTAGTACGATCTTAATACATCGTAATTAAGTAAGATCTCTAAATGGATCGAAAACTCTGTGTGAAAATACTTTTGTGTTCCTTTTTTCTGTAATCCTATTAATTTTTGACTACATGAAATTTGTCCCCAATGAAAAATGGCCCGAAACAAAAAATGGTCCCAAAAATTCATATGAAAAGCAACAAAAACAAAAAATTGATTAAATTTTGTGAATTGGGGTCAATTCTCATTTTTTTATGGCTTCTTTTTTTATTTTTTATTTTTTATTTTGGGGTTTAAATTTTATTATGAAAAATGGCCCTCTTATATCTGTTGTTGTTGCCTTAAGTATCTATATATTTTAAGGGCAATTTTTCGATTTGGTTTGAGTATTTCTTACTTTTTAATATTGGGCAAAGGATGTACGTACATTTGCTTCAACCTTCAAGCACTTACGAAAGAGAAATCAAATGAGCACAGCACAATGAGAATTTTCTAAATATCGATGGTTAAAAAAAAAAAAAAAAACACAAACCTATATTTGCCAGTAAGACCTAGGGTCTTATAAATTAGGCAATGTTAGAAGGAATAGAAGGATAGGATAGATTTTTGTTGGCACAGTGGACTGAGAAATAAGGTTTTGATTATCTCATTAAATCCCAGGGGTGGCGTTCAGTTGAGGGAATATAGAAAAGAAAAGGTTAAAAGTTTGGCAAATCTGAATTCTGGACAAAGTTTTTGGAAATAAGATAGTAGGTACTCTTAATTAGGGCTGGCAACGAGACGAGACCAGGTGAGACTTTTGTTAGTCTCGTCGCGGTCTCGTCAAAATTAAGGTCTCGGTCTTGGTCTCGCCTAACCAAGTCTTGTCTCGATCTCGGTCTCGCTTTTTTCTCGTGAAAATTTCAATGTGCCAGACTCTTCTCGGTCTCGGTCATGGTCTCAGCCTTAGCCTTGGTTTCTTTCGTGTTTTTTGGTGGTAAAAAGATTTAAGCTATGACGCCTGTTTAGATTGAAAAGATAGAGTACGATATCTCGGCAGTTTGTTGGTAAGAAAAATGCGGGGTGTGGAGTCTTGTGTGAAGCACGAAGAAAATTTTTCTTTTGTTGTTGTTTAAACAGTGAAGTTGTTAAATTGTTATTTTTTCTTTCAATGTATTAAGAGGCAAATCAAAGTTTTTAATGTAAATACGATGAAACTTGCAAGTCAGTACTCATGCTTCCCATTATCTAAACAGGGCCAAATGCATGCAATAGTAAACAATTATAAAAAACTAAATATACCTATATCTTTATCAAGTGCACTTAAGAGTTTAAAACTACTTTTATATGTAGCATCAAAAAATCGAGTTGGATCAGACTTTGATATTCAACGCAAGTTTTTTTCACTTGAGTTGAATGCTCCATTTTGAAATAATGGTGAAAATTAATTTATTTCATAACAAAAACAAATAAAATATTTAAAAAAAGAGTAAATACAATGCTCGATTTTGTTTAAATAAACCAATTGGTTTTGTCAAGCCATGAACTGTCAAAATTAATTGAAGGATGTCTTCGTTTTGAATGGATTAAAAAACCTCTACAAAATTCAAATTTGACCTCAGAAAATTCGAAATTTTTCCGATTTTTTTTTTGATTTTAGACCTTTTGGGTGGCATTTGGAAAAAAAATTCACCAAAACGTCAAAATATAGTTTTTTGCCTACCTGTCTCTTTTCTGTAAAATGTTAACTATTGTTAACTCTGATCGTTCCTAAACTCGGGAAGTGTAACATTTGTTAACACTATGACGTCATAATATCGTTCCTAAATTCCAGTGTTGATGTGTCAGAATGTTACACTTTGTAACATTTTCCAACTCATCTCGTCGATATGAATTGAAAATGTTGATCTGTCAAAAGCAGCTGAATTTGGATTTTCATTTTGTGGTTATTTTTTGTTTACTTTTTCTCCTTTCATTTACTTAAATTTCGGTATTTTTTTATTTTATTTTTGCTGTCGATTTTGATTTTTATAATTGTCTTGTGTTATTTACTGATTAATTTTCTTTTTCCCAACAGTTTTATTTTTCGATAAGTTAGATTTCTTACAAAAAATGCATCGGTATCTATTTGGAATGGAAAGAAGTTGCACACCATTTTCTGAATTTTGCGTGATGATTTGATTTTGTGCAAAAATAAATAAATAAACGAATTCAATTTATAAATTGTGTGCATTTTAAAGTGCAATAATAATGTTTCCAATAAATTTGATGTAATCACAAATTTTCTTTTATTTTCATTCATGTATTTCGCATTTTATTTTTTTTTTTGCAACCAATTTTGTTTGATCAACAATATTTTCAACTGAGCGTTCCTAAATGAAATGTTACAAAGTGTAACATTTTTAACAATGACAGCCCAACACTTTTTTTTTTTGACAGACCAACAATAGTTAACATTCTACAGAAAAGAAACGCACCACTGTCAAGCCATAAACTGTCAAAATCTGTTAAATTATGGCTCCGATGTACATATATCGAATTCCATGCAACAAAAAAATCGATTCTGCTTAGAAAATATCGATTTGTTTAGAAGAAAAAAAACGAATTTTCTAGGCAAATGAAATCTTTCGTTTTTAGCTTGAGTTGTTGTTGCGTCAGCTGACATCAAAAGTTTTTTTAACAAGGGATTACAACAACAAAAACCTATCCGGATAGCTTTGGATAGTTAGGCGAACGCGCCCATTATATTTATGAAACAACACATGCAGCCGCCAAAAGTAAAATGTTTTAAATGGCGGAGACCAACATGGAGAAATTAATATTAAACTCGTATCTTCAATATCTTCGATTTTTATTTTATTGGCACTTTAAATGTCACCCAAAAGGTCGAAAATCAAAAAATTAAATCAGAAAACTTTTTCCCGGCGCGGCGGGGAAAACAAAGTTTGAAAAATGAGCGAATTCTATTCCAACGACATGCATACGTATTTTTCTATGGATTTTCCCAGTGCACCTATAAAACTATGTACTATGTACTATACGGTTCGATATTTTAACGCGCGAATATTTCATATTTCGGAAAAAAAAACTTGTGAATATTATAAAAATTGAACATAAGTACCTCCTAAAAAATAATTAAATAAAAAAATATTTCTTCTAGCGAAAACCGAAACCAAACCACCGAGACCAGCGAAACTCTCGGCGAATTTCGGTACCAAAAATACGGTCTCGTTTCGGCTGGTAAAATGTGAAAAAATAAAAAAACAACAAAATAATTCATGGAAAAATGTATACTACCTATGAACCTACTTATTTAAAATTCACTTAACCAAAAAATTTTACAAATAAGGGCAAACTGATATATTTCTTATCTGCTTTGCAAAAATGTTAAACTTATTTCCAAAAAACATCACATTTTTTCGCCAACGTCTATTTTTCATATTTTGAATTCCAAACGTTTGTATCTCGGAGTTACTGGCTGAACAGAATAGAATGACGGAACTGAAGCCGCAGACGGAACTGGAAGACCTGTCAAAAAGTGTCGTACGTTATTTTTTTTACATGTCCACAATGGAGCTGTAAAGCTTTGAAAGTATTTTGAAGAAAAACAAAAGAATATTATTGTGTACAAGCTCAGAATTCACATTTTTTGTTTCCAATAATTTTCCTTTTAATAAATAATTTTTTTCGCGATACAAATAACCACAAAAAGTTGTTTTTTTTCTTCATACAAATTGAAACGTCAAAAGTGCCGTACGTGAAAAGTTAAAAGTTGGTGAACTCTTCCGTCTGCGTCTGCAGCTCCGTATGCGTCTACGTTCCGTTGTGTTCGCAACATTGAATTTGCGTGTATTTAATATTTTGACAGCTATTCCGGCTCCGTCTCCGTTTCCGTCTGCGTCACCATTCTGTTCAGCCAGTTATAATTTTTCAGAATATTTGTCAATCAAACCCTCTATTATTTTTGGTTTAGAAAATAGATTTTTTTTGCTTATCCTAATTTACCCTAATAAAACACTGAATTTCTTTAATTTCCGCATTAAGTTTTGGCGATCGCGATAAGAATGTGGATGCTGAACATGTGAATCAATAGGAATGCTCACATCTATGCGATATATGGATCGCGGTTACGTTCCACTGCTGCGTTCAACCACGTGACTTTTAGGCCTTCTGCACACGAATCGTCGTGTCATAGACGCATACAAGACTCGTAATGTAGCGACGATTCAACTACGGCTAGTCTTCTGCACACGAAACGTCACGTCATAGATAAATCACTACATATTTTCAATCAATTTCAAAATGTTGGTATGTATCTGACGTTATACTTCAAGCTGTATACGCCTGGCGACTGACATTGTTGTACACCCGGCAATTTGCAGTTTCTTTGCTGCGACGAAAGCATGCAGCTTACGCCTTGTGTGCAGCTGTCTATTGAAACAAACGTGAGATACATACAAGCTCAATACAAGCTCACAAAGACAAGAATGTACCTTTTAAAGCGTGGCAACCTTATGCCGTGACGACTTAACGCTAGGCAACCCTTGCGCTTTGTTTAGATACTACCTAAAATTTGAATTTTCAATTGCCAACGCTAACAACCCTGATGGCAAAAAAATTACTTCGAAACATCCACCATACTAATCAAAGTCATTCTCTGAATTTCACCACGATATTTTATAGTTCCACTCAAATATCAAAAACTGACAACTTTGCGTCAAAACATTACAAACAGGCATGCGCTAGAAACATAACCCTCTTACATCGCATCGACTTACCACCCTCAGATTGTGACAGACTGATATTTCTATGCTGTACCCCGTCTTTGTTTGAAAATCAGCTGGTCATCTGTCAGAGGCATTTTATTCTTTCGAAAGCAATACCTTCGCTGTATTGGTGATAGAGTAATTAAGTCAGTGAAAGTTTTGTGAAAAAAAAGAAGAAATCACTGCAATATCTCAAAAAAATCTATCAGAAAAAAATTCGTGTCGCCTGTCATTTAAATATCCACCCCCGTGTGTCTGTATACAATTGCTGATATAAGTCTTTAAGTTTCAAAATGTCTCAATTGTTCAGATGCCAAAAATCTTCATAGTATAACTGTGTTCGATAGTTCGGTTTTCTAACAAATCATCACAACAAAGGATGCCAAAATATGGACAAGCTTGAAAAGGCTAATGGATCTGCAGCTGGATAGAAGCCCAGTCTTTCCAGCACTAGCACCATCACCACCAATAAAACCTCCGCCACCATTAGCAGCACAAGCGCCACCTTTTGAACCATACCAAATTTATAAAATGGGAGCATGTATGGGTCGATGCATTGCGGATAAGAGTTCCTGTTTGAAAAAGTAAGTGAAGATATTTCCCGTCCTTAGAAAAAAAGCCAACGACCGATGACAAAGAGGTTTGTTGTCCTGGGAAGTCTCAAGCTTTGAACACTTCTGATTAAATCGATATTCCACACAGAAGCAGCGAGTGATTGTTATGTGTTTAGATTTATCACTCGCATCATGCGTCCTTCCATGAGGTGCATGTCGTCCTACATCCGTCTGTATTTAATTACAACTTTAATCATATTTCCTCCCCCTATATTAAAACCACCCCTTGCTCTGAGTGCTCTCACCGCCGGCCGTAGATAAATTGCAATATTCGCAAGAAGTCTGCAATTGAGGGTATAATTAGAGCAAAAATGTTTTCTTGCCTTCAATACACCACCGCACTTTGTTCTTGTTTTCTTTAATTAAGTTAAAAGCGATGGTTGTGGGAGTCATTTTACCTTATCAAACGGACACTCCGATATTACCCTCCCTCCCACACTATTATTTGACCATGTTCGAGCATCCTTGAACTGATTTTTTCCCATTAAAGATGAGAGATAAGATATCGACGCACGTAAGACTACGTTGACATGATTATTATTTTTTAATTTTTTTTTTTTTCATCAATTCACTAATTTTTCATTTTTCTTTTTTTCCAATAGATGGCGTTCAACAGATGAACACGAGACTGAACTTATGACTGACGAAGAAGAAGATGACAGCAAAACACAAAGGCGAAAAAACAAAGAACGGAAACATATTTTTAGAATAATTAAGTTTAGACGGAAGGTAAGTCAGTTATTAAATTTATTCGTAAATGCTTTATGTATTTTTACTTTTTATTTGTACGTAATATTTCACGTAGCGTCAGATATAATGACAACAATATAATAACTGATTAAAAATACCAAATACCTTCTTATCAATACACATTTAAACAACAAACAATGGTGTGGGTCGTTTTGGTATTTGACCTCTTAGCGAAAAAGATAGATTCTTTCAAATAACTAGTGAATAAAAATTAGTATTTTTTGAAGAGCTGTATCTTTGCGAAAAGTAGACGTATTGAAATGAAAAAAACACTTAAACACTAAACACATACAAATCTTTAGAATGCTTTTTAATTCATCTCAATACATCTATTTTTAACAGAGATACATATCTTCAAAAAACACTAACAAAAATGGACAAAATTTATGTTCCATTAATTTTTTGACTAGTGTATGACGAAACCCATTTTTAAAGACTTTTTTGTGTCAAATTTTCTTTTTGGATTTGGTCCAGATAAAAAAAATTTGAAGGTTTGAATGAAACAACAAAACCTTTAGTAAGCTATTACCAAGATTTATAGGCTCGAGTTATCAATGGGCAAGGTAGTGCCCAGCCAAGTTCTCGGCACTACTCCTTTTTACAGGAACCAATAATGTTTGAAACTTGAAACACAACATATTTGCTAAGCTGTGCTAGTACAGGCGTTTCAACTCCTTAGCGTTAGTGGTTCCTGAGATATAGGACATCAAAAATCGAGAGAACCGTAACTGACTAACTCACTAATTTACGTACTCACTGACTGACAGATCATCAAAATTATGGAGCACTTCCCGACATCGTAGAATCTTGTAATTTTGCAGATAGGCCTTGTGGTGTATACAAAGGGAAAAAATCGAAAATGTTGGGTTCTACATATAGGAGGCGTGGTATACGCCCACTTTCCCAAAATTGTTATCAATTATATGGAGTATACTTCTGATTGTTGTAGAATGATGAAATTTGGTAGAGCGCTAGGCCCCACATTGAGTGAAAAGGAAAAAATTGAAATTTGAGATTTATCATTCAGAGGGCGTGGCACCCTCAAAATAGTAAGCAATTGTATGGATCACTCTTAATTGTTGTATAATGATGAAATTCAGTAGAGCGGTAGGGCATGTTACGTATACAAATCGTAAGTTTGAGGTTCTCCATATAGGGGGCTTGCAATGCATGCAAAGGAGATAATTGAAAATTTGAGGTATGACATTTAGGGACGTGTCATCAACCCATTTTCTCAGAAGTGTTTACAATAATATGAAGCACTTCTGATTGTTGTACTAGAATAAGAAATTCGGTAGAGCGAGCGGTAGGGTTTATAATGCATGTTGAGCAAAAATTAAAGAACTGGGGTTCATAATTCAGGGGGCCTGGCATCCAACCACTTTCTCAATTATTATTGATTGCTGTATAATGATAAAATATGTCCGAGTGCAAGGGATCATTTAAGTGCATTCAAAAATTGAAAATTTAAGATTTTGTGTTAAAAAAAAATACTTTGATAACGAGTGAAATCACAAAATTGAAAATAAATCGGAAGAGTAGGAAATTCATGATAACAATAAATTGTTTAGAAGCACATCGGCCCGACCGTTTAAGCTCTAGCTCAAATTACAGTGTACAGTGGACTGTGCCTACAGACCGACCGAACGAAGGCCGACGCCACGGACGGTATGGCAAAACCAACTTTATTGGACTCTCTATAATCGTTGTTTAAATTTTATTATAACAACCCCGAAATTTTTTCTTACACGAAACCAATACTTGCAAGTGAAAAATGATTAAAAAAAAAACAGAATGAAATATAAAGTCTTAACTACATTGGCCACTTTTTGCAAAATTGCAAAAGTAAAAATATTTGTTTTCCCGCTAGCGCAATTATTTTATGAAAAAGAATGTATACAATTCTTTTTAAACCAAAATTTAAGCTTCCTGCATCATTTTTATAAGTTTTCCAGTGAGAAAAACTATCCCAAAATGATTTTGAAAATTTTTACTTTTGTACTTTTTCACTTTTTTGGCTTATTTAAGGCTTAAAAATACAAACTAAAATTCAAATTTAAAAACAATACAATTAAGAACAAAAAAAAACAATGGAACAAACCGTGAAGTGCAAGATAGAGGATTATTCTATTGTGGTAAATTCATTAAATTCAAAATTAGTTGAATCTAAAAAAATTATCAAATCCGCGTATTATCTGTTGCCGCCAGCAGCAGGTATACTATACTGCTATAAGCAGTTCCAAACCAAATGACTCCCAGAGGAAAAAGTCACGATTATTTTGATAACACGAATTTCAACTAATTATTTTTAACTTTCATATTCCAATTTTTATTTTAGGTTTTTATTTTAATTTTATCAACATTAAAAATTATTAAATTATTAAAAACAATTGAATGATTTCAAAGTTCAAGTCATGTAGAGAAAAACATTAACGGTCGTATTCATTAGATTTATGACTAGCTAGACTAGAAATTGTTGGAAATATGCTGTATTATTTTGTTCAATAAATTCTTTTAGCTATAAAACAATATGTATTATGCGTGGAAAAACGCTGCAGAATAACTGCCCGAACAGAATAGAATGCTGGAACTGGAGCCGCAGACGTAACTTGAAGAGCTGTCAAAAAGTGTCGTACGATATTTTTTTACCTGTAGCTGTACAGCTTTGAATGTATTTTGAATAAAACAAAACAATATTCTTATGTACAATTTTGTTTCCAATAATTTTCCATTTAATAAATAATTTCTTTCGCGATACAAATAACCACAATATTTTTTTCCGACCCAAAAAGTTGTTTTTTTTTCTTCATACAAATTGAAACGTCAAAATTGCCGTACGTGAAAAGTTAAAAGTTGGTGAACTCTTCCGTCTGCGTCTGCAGCTCCGTATGCGTCTACGTTCCATTGTGTTCGCAACATTGAATTTGCGTGTATTCAATATTTTGACAGCTATTTCAGCTCCAGTTCTGTCTCCGTCACCATTCTGTTCAGCCAGTTACGCTTAAGGTGTACCTCAGATCTATGCATACAAATTTTTAAATTGTCACAACTAATTAACGGCAAATAATCCACCTAACCACTTTGTGATGAGTGCGGCGAAGCTAAATTTACATTCATCACCCAATTGATAAATATAAAAGACAAACAAAGTACGCTTCGAGTTTCTTTGCAAATGTTGGTCCCATGCAGCGTTGCCGAAGTGGCACGATCGTGCTTTTTTGGCACAATAATTTCCTCGTGGCACGGTTACACGAAAAAGTTCAATATGGCACGTTTTTTATTTCCATTATTTTACTTAAAACGAAGCAAATTTCAACAAAATTTAATGAAAATTGGACCAAATTCCGTACAAAGTGGGCAGAAGTAGGGAAAGGTTGCCTAAAATGGCCCCCCTAAGGAAACTGTCCCAAATCTCGAAAAAAGTGACATTCAAACATAAATGTTGTATTCTTTTCAAAGCTTAATCAATAACGGTTACATTTTTTCGCTTTACGAGTTTAAAAAGTTCCAAAAAGTATTTAAAGTATTTAATTTTAAAAACGTCTTTAAATTTCAACGATCAAAATTGCCCGGGTAAAATGGCATACTGATGGCAAACCAACCAGGCAAGTTTACCAAAACCATGAATTCAAACATACGTGATTTTAAAGGCAAAATATAATCAACGAGCTACTCTCATTTGCTTGGAAAAGGTGGACCCTTCTGTATAAGCCATTCAAAATCTTGTTCTTGTTGGCTGCTTGTCTCCTCAGTGTAGTTTTTGGAACTCCTTATGTTTTGGTTACTTTTTTTCCAGCATATTTCTTTTATAGGGCTTTTGATAATGCGTCCTCAGTCCAGGAATGCCTTTCTGTAGATCGTTAATATTTTCCAACCATTTTCACAATAAAGAAAATTAAAATGTAAGTGTAAGTATAAAATGGCCACTAAGCCATTTAAGCTGAGTGCTTAGCTATGCAAGCCATTTTGCCCGTTTAGGTTCTTTTTTTTTAAGTTTTAATTTCGAACAAACTGAAATAGTACTAGGTCAACTAATTTCAGTAAATTAATAAGAAATACTTAATACTTACATGCATTTACTGCTTTCTCCAAAACTTAATGTTTTTTGTAGAGTTTTTTGTCAACAAATTTTTTCACAAAATTTTATGAAGTCTCCTTTTGGATATAGCTAGACATAGTTTGACCTGTGAAATTTAAAACATTAGCTTGAAGTTGCTAACATTTCGTGTATGTCGGTACTGCCAGAGAAACTGAAGAATTGAGTCCACAAAACCTTCTATAATTCTGTTCGATTCAACGATTTATAGCGAGGGGGCCATTTTACCTTGGTGGGTCATTTTAGGCCACCTTCCCCTACATAATTTTTGACAATGCACGACACGAATAGAGCAAATGATTTCCATTGTTTTTGTTATTGTATTACACCCTGTAAAAAAAATTTATTATACAGGGTTTTCAAGAAAAAAGAAGAATTTGTGGTTTTTTTCATGTAGCACGAAAAATGGCACGTTTTTTTTCAGAAAATATTGTACGTTAATTTTATTTCGGGCGGCAACGCTCGCTCCCATGGGGATTAAAAGGACTGATTTATAGTTCATATTTTATTGAATTTTATAAAAAAAAACAAACAAATACGTTTTCATCATATTTTTTATTTTTGTTGAGTTTGATGAATTCAATAAAATATATTAAACTTTGCAGAACCGTAAGCAGTTTGTAGACAAGTTCATGGAACGTCAGGACTTAAATTACTCAAGGCTAAGCAGGGCACCGACCACTGATCTGTAAAGCTCTATTTATCTTTAACTAAACCTACTAACTCTTATGTAAATATTTTATAACATTTTCTAGCTCGGATATACAATTACAAAGCCTTGATGCTCAAACTCTTCTCGTAACGGCCGCCAATAACGTCACCACGACTAATACCTTTGTACCGGCAGTATCTTCGCGCACCAGTTCCTCCCTCGATTTAGAATGGGAACACGAATACGGTCATCAACAGCATCATCACCATCAACATCACCCCCATCGGGGACTCTCTCGATCATGGCTGTTCATAGATGGCGCTGAAGCCGATATTAATGCTGATGATGGTGAAACCAGTGATGACAACAAACCACTCTTCAATTCACCACCTTCGGACGATAATGGAGGAGGTGACACAGCAAAACAACACAACAGAGTATTCAATGGACAAATGCAAACTTCACAAATGGCCAAAAGCAATTCGAATCTACAACTACAACAACAACAACAATCGAATTTCACACGTACCTCATCTCGCACCAGCTGGTCGCATATTTCCACTCCCGAATCCCTCGAATGGGACATCGATGAAGACCAAACAAATCAAATGCGTCTGGAAGATGATAATTTAGACCATGAAACCCTGGAACTATTGCATCAAATTGAAATGCTCAAGAACAAGGTACTCAATGAGACTGGTGATGGTTTGGATGGAATTGAATTTCCCATCAGCAATAATGGTGGAGTCGATAGTTGATTTAATCAAATATTGATAGAATTTAAAAAAGAAAAAACACATCAGTCGTAAATTGGGGTATATAAACACTGATTTTCATTTTTCTATAAAAAAAAAATATTAGTTGCTAAGAATTTTTTTAATTTTTTATTTTCATATTTTATATATGAATTTTATTTAAGGAAATTATTTATTAAGTCGCTATGCCGTCCATATATTTATCTCAATTTTTACGCTCAGAAATTTGTTTTTATTTAAACAAACGTTATAACTGGATTTTTATTTGCTTTGAATTTGTTCGCTTTTTTTTCTAAAATTGTATTTACAGAAATCTTATTCGTTCTTAAAAGAGAATTTTTCTTTGTAAATATTCTATTACTGTTTTGCTAAATTCGATTGAATTTTTATTTTCCATTCATTTATACACAAGCTAGCTCAACTTTTTACCAGAAATTGTTCACTTGACGATTCAGAAAAAAAAAAGAATTGGCATGATTAATTTGCCTTAATGCAATTTTAACAATTAATCAACGTTTTCTGCTCACATAGCTGCCATACAATGAATTTGTTTTTTTTTTTTTTCAAATGTTCTGAAAAACGGATGTTACGATTTTGATTAAACTTCGTACCTGCAATTAGCATAATTTTTAATTTACAAAAAATGCATTGCGAATGAACCACGGTTTAACAATGTTCAAGTATTTGAAAATCGATTCATTCATTGCATGAATCATCATTGAAATTCAGTCGATCCTCCAAAATCATTAAGTTAATTTTTGTAGTACTATATAATAATTTAATTCTATTTCTTGTTTTTTATTTATGCGGTCCTTCAACAAAGTCTACCACAAATTATAACATTTAAACTTCTAGTTGTTTCAAACTAAGCTGTAACGCGATTATAAGGAAATAAAATTTGTTTTATTTCTATAATTTTAACAGACTCAAAAATCTAAGTAATAAAGTGCCTAGAAGAAAGCATAAAATGAATTCAAAACTTATTATTTTCAATTACACACATGTCTGCTGTAAAAAAGACTTTTTTAATATTTTTATGCTAAAACTTATAAATTTTGATTTGGAAATTTTAACCGTAACTTTTTTTTACGTATCACGTCACATATTTTTGTTATTCACACATACGTCGTGCGTCGCGTCGGTTCAATACCAGCCGCTTCCCACCTTAAGTTTTTTTCCGGGCTACTGCCTCTTTCGAGGAAGTGACAAATCCTCCAAGAGTATCTCTTTTCATAGAAAAGTGGCGTTCACCCTATACCTACGTTCGGATTCGGCAGTAAACTGTAGGTCCCCTTCATTCCTGCCGACACGCACACAGGAATTGTTGAGAGTTGTAAGTCACTAGGCCCTGGTTCTTCATGAGCCGTTGTGCCACCAAATTTAATTTAATTCGTGCGTGGGCGGAGGTGACGGGATGAATTATTGTAACTTGTAGTTAAAATTTAAAAAAAAAGGAACTAGCAGACAGCTGTGTCTGAGGGTGATGTCACGCCTTTTTCTGTGCGTCCATTTGGATGTACTACATATACCTAGTCCAGTAAAAATAGACGAAAAAATGCCAAAGAAAGGAAATTATTAGTTAGAAGCTGAAATTTGGCATGGACGTTGGTAATGTGAGTCTTTAAAAACTGAGAGATTTCCTCATCGATCCGATGACCGCTAGGTCAGTTATAAGGGGTCCAATGGTCTAAAAATTAGTTTTTTGCAAATATGTATCTCAAAAACTGTTTGTGCTAGAGAAAAGTTTTGCATTTTTGTTGGAAATTGCATGAGCTACAAGATATAGGAGTAAAATTTTTCTATGACAACCCATTTTTGAGATATCTGCCAAAAACTTCCACTTTCACGACTTTTTGCCCCTTTTTTAGAGATATTTTGACTTTTCGATTTGCTTCAACTTTTTAACAGTTAATGTTAAGAAAAAAGTGAAAAGTTTTTTTTTGTTAAAAATTGCATGGGCTACAAGATTGGCGAATGAAAATTTTCTCTAACACAAACTGTTTTTGAGATATTTGAAAAATTTTTTCCTTGTAAAAGTCTATTTTTACTGGACTGATATGTAAAATTATATCTTTTGTTTAATGATCAGATTTTCAAGATTAAGAACGTCAAACAAAGATAAAATGTCAGGCTACAATTATGTATACACCCTAAAAACGTAATGGATATACACTTGAATTCGATTCTTGGAGTCTTAATTGTAAAGTTGTAAAATTTCAAAAATTAAAAAAAAAAAATTATTTACCTATCCATTTCCCGAACCTTTCTCTAAAATAATATTGATAGTTTTACAGTTATAAATCTTACCCGTGAGCCAATGGAAGTACTTTTATAAATTGTTCAACAAAAAAGTAATAGCCCATGGCGTAATGGTTAGTGCGTTGGACTGTCATGCCAGAGGTCTGGGGTTCAATACCAGCCGCTTCCACCTTAAGTTTTTTTTCGGAGCTACTACCTCTTGCGAGGAAGTGACAAATTCTCCAAGAGTGTCTCTTTTCATAGAAAAGTGCCGTTCAGCTTAGCCGTTCGGATTCAGACAAACGCACACAGAAATTGTGGAGAGTTGTAAGTCGCTAGGCCCTGGTTCTTCATGAGCCGTTTGTGCCACCAAATTTATTTTTTTTTCATTTCAACACTAAGTTATTCTAATTTCAAAGTTGATGAAAAGTTTACATCAACTGCCTTCTAATAATACAGGAAAAGCTATAAGGGCCATTTTCTGAACTCTCAGCCAATAATTCAATTTTAACTTGATTTGGCAACCAAAGAACAGGTCACAGGAACTAACTTTTCAAAACATTCAGTGCCAGTTGTACAATCGTGGTTTAAATTTTGATCCGTGGTTCAGGAATTTTAACTCGCCGATTTCGGCGGGTTAACTGAGGTTCAACGATGGTTCAAGGTTCTAATGTGCACTAAAATCCAATTACATGCCTGAACCATCGTTGAACCACAGTTAATCCACCTAAATTGGTGAGTTAAAATTCCAGAACCACGGATCAAATATTTGTACAACTGGCCCTTAGTCCGCGCGTACAAAAGGAAGTTCGTGTGATATGAAGACAGTTTTATATTGGGACGCGCTTTCAATAGGACAGATGCAGCGTTATCGCCCGAAAAAAATTAACATGCAATATTTTCTAAAAAAAACTTGCCAAAATTCGTGTCCTTATGAAAGAACCACAAATTCTTTTATTTTGATAAAAACTTTAATCAATTTTGTGACGGGTTGTAGTACAAGAGAAAAAAATCAAAATAGGTCATTTGCTCTATTCGTGCACTGTGAAAAAAAAAATATGAGTTTTTGTTGATTTTTTTTGATTTTTGTACGAAATTTGGATCAATTTTCATTCGATTTTGACAAGAGTTACTTCATTTTTAGTAAAATAATGAAAATAATAAATGTGACATATTGAACTTTTTCGTGCCACCGTCCCACGAGGAAATTGAGGTGTATTGAACATATCAATGCCGTTTTGGGGCGACAGAGATGAAATTAATGTAAACGTAAACTAACAAAAACCCCAGTTTTACTTCAATAAAGCAACGCTATAATAACTTTTTTTTATTCAATTATTAATATTTTTGTTTTAGTTTAATAATAAAAAGTAAAGAATATTACAGGCCATCGTATTTAGTTAAATCAAAATTTTTGCATTAAATTGTATTAAAGTAACCGTGTCATGTGAATCTTGGAATTGTGACGTGATATGATTCACATAAATATCGTTATATATTACTTTTATGATAATTATAACAAATAGGTAATAAAAACTTAATTTTGCAGACCTGTGTTAGATATTATTATAAAATAATAAAATTACAAAATTTAGCTATTGAGTCAGAATAATAAAAACAAAAGTATGTTTAAAAAGAATCCAACAACAAAAATTATCTTCCATTTTTGTTTTCAAAAAAAAAGTCATTTGAATATTTAAGTATTAAAAATATTTATAAATAAGAGAAAATATATAAAAATCGTTAATTTTTGTCAAAACAAAATGACGTTGAAGAAAATAAAATCAAGGCTGTTTCACAATGCGACGAGAAAACGAGACGTCAGCGTGACGAGATCTCTTCACAGTTGTTGTTCTCTCTTTAAAACGAGTTTCAAACAACGAAATAGTACATAATAAAGTATTTCTCGTCGTCACGTTGTATCTTTTTTCAATTTTTCGAACTTTATGACGTGACGAGACGACGAGAAATGCTTGATTATGTATTATTTCAAATTTTAACATTCTTTTTTAAGAGAGAGAAATTGCGAAGAGATCTCGTCACACTGACGTCTCGTTTACTAGTCGCATTGTGAAACAGCCTTCATGTACTTGTTACGTTTCCTCTTCTCAGTTAACAAACTTAATTGTTTTGAGTTGGTATCTAAAATAATATTTAAATCCCACCCCTTTAAAAATATACCTTAAAAATTAAAAAAAAAAAAAAAACGAAACGTTCTAATTGAATATGTGAATAAACCTACCTGCATAATTGTTAACTGTTCTTCTTGCCTCTAGACATTAGACATATCTCTTACCATATATTTTCTTTTATTTTCGTTTTCTTTTATATTTTTTGTTTTTTTTTTTAATGAAAAAAATAATTGTGAAATTTTTATTTTACATCTATTTTATGGTTGAAAGTATTTATATAGAAAAGTAAGGAAAGCTCAGAAGGCTAAAAAAGGTTTTTAAATTTTATTTGTGTTCTCAGAAAAAAAAATATTTAAACCTAGTATTAAATTTAATTTAATCATAATGTTGAGTTTATATAAAACAAAAATATAAAAAAATCAAAAAAGTCACACAAATAAGAGATAAAAATCGTAAATATTTTGTATATACGAATACATATTCATATTTATTATTAAAAAAATAAAAGAATACAAATTAAAACAAAGTATTGTATGGATTCATTTTTGTAGCTTCTTTCATGAAATGTGTCTGGCGGGAATTTTTGAACTTTAAATTGCTATTATCGAAATACTAGCGGGTTGAGGTAAGCAGGAGGGATATCATTCAAAGCGCAGGATTTGCGGAATTGTTAGTCGCCATGAGTCACTGGTCGGGAGCGCACCGTGTGTTTGCGGTGGAGCAATATTTGAAGTGCAGTAAATCATTGGTACGTGCGCGTTGCGCTTTTTGTACTCCAAACTGCCATCTTTAAACAATGTAAACTTTTTAATGGCGTTCTCTAGGGTTGTTGGGGCACCAGTATCGCATATTTTGTTTGTTAGCATATCCAACAATATGGAAATGTGCTTCGTCATTGAATAAAATGTTTCAAAGCGTAAGTGCAATCCGAAAACGTTCTAGCATTGTTCTTGCGAAGGATTCTCGCAAAGAATAGTCACTTTAAGATACTGAACAAATTACATTTTGTACGGGTGGAGCTTTAATTTAAAAAAAAAAAATTGTGTCTTCCTGCCTAAATCATTGGACCCACGACCAGATAAGTTGCGTGCTCGGCCCATCACTTAGTCGTCGAATATTAAAATGAGTAAAAAAAAGCGCGACGCGCACTCCCGATCAGTGACTCATTGCGACTAGACTAACAATTCCGCAAATCCTGCGCTTTGAATGATACCCCTCCTGCTTACCTCAACAAGCTAGTATTCACAATAGTGCTAGTAATCACAATAACATATTACAGGCTTTACTTTGTATTTTTTTTTTAGTTCTCTCAGTTAATTTCTTATTTGTTATCCGATACAAGAATATCATGACCCTCTCCCAACATATAAATATTTGCCGGATAACTAATCAGAATTTGAAAAAAAAAAATAAGGATGGCGGACAAAAATTAATGGTAAAATTTATGGTTTGAAAATATTCCAAACGTTTTTTTTTTTTGGGGGGGGGGGGGGTGAATGTAAGGCTAGGCACGGACTTGCGATTTAAAGTCTTAAAGTCGTTGCGATAAACAATCGCGATCGCAAAAATTATTTGCTGTACAAGCACTTGCAATTTTTAGTCGTTCGACAAACATTTTTTAATAGCTGTACACGCACTTGCGACGTTGCGACTGAAAAGTTACTTTAAAAATGGAAACCATGTGTTTCATTTCTTGCGATTAAACAATCGCAAGTGCGTGCATGTTTATTTCTTTCCGCGACTACGATTATTAAATCGCAGAAATTCAAATCACAAGTGCGGTCACAGGTTTCATTTTATTTTGCGATAATCACGTCGCTCGAAAAATGGAACAAAATTCAGTGTTTTAAGCGTCACGATTTCTCGGTTACCAGTGAGGTCACTCACATTAAAAATCATTAGTTCTTTTTCTTGCGACTAAATAGTCGTGCGATCAAAATCGCAAATGCGTGCTTAGCCTTAGTCGTGTTTTTTGCGCATTTGTATCTTCGTTGTACCTATTTATAAACGTTGTCTAACTTTAGACAGCCGTCCACGTTTTAAATAAACATTTTTAATTGTTATCTGAAGTTATATAACCTTTTATCTAACTTTAGAAAACGGAATCAATTGTATACAAAAATGTCCATGTTAAATACAACAACAATTTGGTATAATTTCGTAGTGTTATTGTATTTAACATTAAATTTTTTTTAGCGGCGATAAAAATGCGCAAAACAAACACGGCTATTATTTCTATAATAACAGTAACTTACAAAATTAACATATATATCTACCTTTTTTCTCTCATTTTTGTTTTCTCACCAAACACATTAATTATTCTCACTAAAAAAAGAAATATTTGACCAGACAATCCTACACAGAGGGATCAACAGTCTTTTGTTTTGCTTTCACGGAATTTCTGAGTTTGAATTTCCCGATTTTTCCACAAATCAAGTGAAACGTATAGACTAAGGGCCAGTTGTACAAACGTGCTTAATATTTAATCTGTGGTTCAGAATTTTTAACTCACCGATTTCGGCAATTTAACGATAGTTCGGGGTTTGAATTAGCAAATTACCTAAGCCACTGGAAAGTTAAAATTGCTTAACCATGGATTAAACATTGATCCGCGTTTGTACAAAAATTATTAACAAAAATGATGAAAACTGTTTAACAGATTTAAATTGTTTTTGTAGGCAAAAGCTTCTAATAATTTTAAATAAAATTGCATATTAAAATTTTCAAAAAACAATTGTTTGGGATTTAAAAAATATAAGAAATATATTTTTAATATTTTTTGCTCATCATTAATCAAATTATACATACAAAACCTTGTTGAAGCCTGCCTAAAAATGCCCATCAATGCAATAATTTCTTACAAGCTATTCTTCATGGCGTTTCCAAACAAATGCTTCAAGAATATTGGAATGGGAACCATTCGGATTACTGGCTGAACAGAATGGTGACGCAGACGGAACCGGAGCTGGAATAGCTGTCAAAATATTGAGTACACGCAAATTCAATGTTGCGAACACAACGGAACGTAGACGCATACGGAACTGCAGACGCAGACGGAAGAGTTCACCAACTTTTAACTTTTCACGTACGGCACTTTTGACGTTTCAATTTGTATGAAGAAAAAAAACAACTTTTTGGGTCGGAAAAAAATATTGTGGTTATTTGTATCGCGAAAAAAATTATTTATTAAAAGGAAAATTATTGGAAACAAAAACTGTGAATTCTGAGCTTGTACACAAGAACATTCTTTTGTTTTTCTTCAAAATACTTTCAAAGCTGTACAGCTCCATTGTGGACATGTAAAAAAGATAACGTACGACACTTTTTGACAGGTCTTCCAGTTCCGTCTGCGGCTTCAGTTCCGTCATTCTATTCTGTTCAGCCAGTTAGTCAGAAAATTGTAGGTCCCATCTATTCTTGCCAACAATATACGCAAACGAAAATGTTTGAGATGTGTTATTGTAAGTTATTAGGTTCTCCATGAGCTTTCGCGTCAATATCTCTATTTATTTTATGGTTCTATAGCTCGATCTAAAGACTCTGTTGAACTTATTCAAAAAAGAGTATATTTTGGCTTAAAATAACATTTTTTATTTCAAAAAGAAAATAGATAGATTAATGTGATTTTATAGTAAATAAAACAAAAATACAAAAGGATAGGTCTTAAAATAATATAAAAACTAAAATTTTTATCGTTAGCAACAATTAGTATTACAAAATATGGCATTAAGTCACTTGACAATTATTGTCAGTCAATATTTAAAGTAAGTATTACAGGGAAATTTCTATTTAAAATCGATAAATTAGCGCCCTAAAGCAATATATTTTTTTTTTTTTTCGAATGCTAATTTTTTTTTTAGAATTTTTAAAAACTCCTTAAAAAAAGAAGAACTTATGACAGTAGTTGACTATATAGCAGCAGTCTCTTCATTAACCTAACCATGATTTTGCTTTTTGAAAAAATGTTTTTGGCTTCTCCGTGATAGGTACAGCAGTAACAACCTGTTGATCAAATCAAAGAAACATTAAATCATAGCTTGAGCTGCTGGAGTATTATTAAATAGAAAATTTGGGAAGTTTTTGCTCAAAATTTCAAATTATTCAAATAAAAAACACAAATCACATTTAATAGGATACTTACAACTTTCTCTGCTTCTGCATTTCCATGCACCACTGGAACTACAGTCTGTGAATTTAAGCCTAATGGCTTTGGACTGTGAGGAATATTTTCTAACTCTTCCTGTTGAACTTGCTGACCTCCGATTTCTTCAGCATCAGTCAAATCTCCAAACTTCTGTTCTTGTTGCTGCTGACCCATGTCAACTTGATGTTGTTGATCATACTCTTCGAATTTCTCACTTTTCTGACCTTCATCGTGGAAACTCGAATCATCAACTTGAACTTGTTGTCCCAAATCATCCTCATTTTGGAAAATAGTTGGATTAGTTTGCATGTTATTGTAAGGTGCCCCATGAGCGTACGAAGAGCGGTCTTGGTTGCTATTGTGAGGGTCAACGAAGACGAATTCTTTTCTTCTATGGATTCTTTGATTATGTTCGTGGGTAACAGTTGTAGGATGGTTGTTCATAGAAGCAAGGTTTTGTGGATGAGATGGATGACCATGATTGTAATCACGCCGAGAATTATCTTCCCTTGGTGGTAGGTAAGTATTTTGGGGTCGGGGGTACGAGGTCAATCTTGGTGGCATAGTATCTGTTGGATATCCCAAATTTGGCTCTAATTCATCGAGCTCTTGATAAACCTGCGGTGGCTGATCTCCCCGGTCGCTACTGATGGTTTCATTGCGTTTGCCCGAAGCTGATGTAGTTGTATTCAATTCAATTCCTCCATAGCCTCCCTCATTGAAGTCCAAATCAATGAGACCCTGTGCGAGAAGGTACAATTTCCTACGCCATTTGTCCAATTGGGCTCCTGATAAGCCCGTTCGGTGTCCCAAATTATTCAAACGTGTCACTTCGCGTCTAAACCAGTTATTGTATTCTTCTTGGGTGATATAGTCTTTGTGAGCAGCCATTTGCAACCTTTCAATCTCCTTGCTTCTAAAGTCTTCCAATACAATAAGACTCATTTTATAATGTTTCGCAACGTTTTCAATCCGAAGCATCTCTTCCTTTTGCCAATTCCTTAAAGTGTTTTCTAGAAGATTGTACGATGCAGCGATTGCGGTAATTATATCATTTTTTTGCCACTGTGGCAAATTTTTCGATGTGTAACTTTGAGTACGAATAAAGTTATAAAGACGATCCCGTTCACGACGTTGCCACTCTTCAAGATATTTCAAATTCAAATGCTCAAGAATTCCCTTGTTTGCCATTATTTGTAACTCTTGCTCTTGGAAAGTGTAAAGCTCCTGCGGTGACACTTCATACTTAGCAGTCAAATTGTTTTGGAACAATCTGTCAGATTGAATGAATTGCAAAAGTTCATCTCTGGTTATGATAACCATCTCAGCAATCGCTAGAAGCCGTTTTCTTTCTATATCTTGCCAATTCTTTATACCGCTAGAATCAATAAGTTTTCCATAGCCCAGATTGGCCAAACGTTCAACTTCCTTAAGTTGCCAGTTAATTAGTTCGTCAAATGTAATTCGGTATTGTTTAGCAAGTTGTCTTAAAACATCACGATTGCTTTCCAATTGCTTTTTGAGTTCCTCGGTGGTAATATGTTGTTGTATAATGGTCATGTATAGACGGTGCTTTTCAGTTGTTTGCCAATTTGTAAGATTTTCCGAATACAATGCCTTCTTTTGGAGTAACTTCTGCAATTCGGAGCGGTACCATTCTTCGATTTCATTTACACTCATGTGATACTGATTGGCCAGTTGCTGGAGGTGCTCCCGGTCATTTAAGAGTTTCCTTTCAAGCTCTTCAATAGACCATGTATGCTCTTGCAGAAGCTGTTGGATGTGTTGTTGTTCAGAAGCTTGCCATAGTGCAACATTAAGATTATCATCACCTTCGGAAACCAAGTTCATATTTTTCAGACGTTGATATTCATTCCTCAAGAACTCCTCAATATCTTCTACTGTTATATGGAAATGACTAGCGACATTTTCCATTCTCATTCTATCTTTAGCCAAACGGTCTTCAAAGTTCGTTTGTTTTGTTATATGTTTGTTCTGAACCAAGGCAAGAAGATATTCACGTTCATGTTGTTTCCACGGAACTAAATTACTTTGGGAATTTTGATATATATTAGGTCTCATCAAACGTCTTCCTTCATTTCTGATCCACTCTTCAATTTCTTCCACAGTAATTTCGTATTGTTGGGCAACTTGTTGCAAACGATATTGCTGCGATTGTATTTGGTCTTCCAATCTTTCAATTGTAAGACTCTGAGGTTGACCGATTTGCTGAACAATACGTTCATGTTCATCTAATTGCCACTGAGCCAAAACTGCAGGTTTAATCAAACGTTTTCCCTCCTTCCTAATGTATTCTTCAATTTCCTCAACAGTCAGATGGTAATGAGAAGCTATTTGTGTAATGCGATTTCTTTCATTCTTGATAATTCTTTCAAGTTCTTCTAGGGATAAATTTTTACCTCGAATCATATTCTCTAATCTGTTCGTCTCACTGATTTGCCAAATTGTTAAGTTATTGGGCTTGATTTGGCGACTGCCTTCTTTGAAAATCCATTCTTCGACTTCTTCAACGGTTGTATGATATGTATTTGCCAAATCTTGTATACGCATATAATCCCTCTTGAGTTCTTCTTGGAATTCTTCAATTGTCAAATTAGATTGCCTGAGCATATCATGGATTCTAGAACGTTCCAACTTCTGCCATTCCTCTAAGTTACCAATAATTCCTTGATTTTCAAGACGTTCAGCTTCTTTTCTAATCCATTCTTCGATTTCTTGAACAGAAATTTTATACTGCCGTGCTAAAAGTTCCAATCGTCTGCGGTCAGCTTTAAGCTTTTCTTCAAATTCAAAAAGTGTCAGGTCACTGTGCTGTTTATATAAGTGAAGTAAACGTTCTTTTTCAGATTTCTGCCAAGCGCTTAGGTGTTCTATTTTAACTTTTCCTTCATTCCTCAAGCGTTGCAATTCTTTTCTAATCCATTCCTCGATTTCTGTCACGCTTACATGGTATTGATTAGAAAGCTGCTGAATCTTATTCTGATCAGATTTCAACTGCCACTCTAGATCTTCAAAAGTTATATCGCTGTTATTTTGAAGAAGTTGTTGGATTCTCTTTTTTTCACTTTCTTGCCAAGCTATAAGATTACTAATTTGAGCTTCTCCTTGATTCCTTAGCCTGTCTGCTTCCCTTCGGATCCATGATTCAACCTCTTCTACTTGAATATGATATTTTGAAGCAAGCTGTTGCAAACGATTGCGATCGGCTCTTAGTTGTTTCTCAACATCTTCAATGCTCAATTGTGATTGCTCTTGAATGAGTTGCTGAAGACGTTTGCGTTCATCAATTTGCCAGACAGTTAAATTTTCTATATGCAATGTTCCTTGATCACGAAGCTTTTGAATCTGTTTTCTTATGAACTCTTCAACTTCTTCAACCTCAATATGATAGTGTTGTGTTAGATTATACAAGCGATTTCGATCAGCCTGAAGTTCCTTCTCTAGCTCTGCGGCACTTAAATCACTATGTTGCCGGGCCGTCAACAACAAATGATCAAGTTCATTTCTTTGCCATTCTGTTAGATTGTCGATTTTTGCCTGTCTTTGGGCTTGCATACGAGCCAGTTCCTTGTGAATCCACTCCTCGATTTCTTTAACCTGAACGTTATTTTGGTAAGCCAAGTTTTGCAATCGCTGACGATCAGCCTTTAGATGTTTCTCGAACTCGTCCACAGAAAATCCTTCTTGCTGCTGAGCCACCAACGCGGCTAAATGTCTGCGTTCGTTCTCCTGCCATTCCTTTAGTTTTTCAATTTGTACAACGCCTTGATTTTGCAGACGTTGAAGTTCTCTCTTAATCCATTCTTCAATATCCTTAACCTGCACTTGATAATCTTGAGCCACACTGATAAGATGCAAACGATCGTTCTTCAAACGTTCTTCCAACTCATCAAGTGATAATTGATTATCTCCCTGGACTACTTGAAACACATGATCACGTTCAATTTCTTGCCATTCGGTCAAAGCTGCATTGGGCTTAATTAGTCCAAGACTTTCAAGGCGAGTTCCTTCATTTCTAGCCCATTCTTCGATTTCTTCGATTTGTATGTTGTGGAGCTGAGCCAATTGCTGAAGATACGCCCTATCGGTTTTGATCTTTTGAAGGAATTCATCGATAGTAAGATCGTTTTGCTTAACCAAAACCAAAATACGATCACGTTCGGCCTGTTGCCAATCTTTCAAATTTGCCGATTCAATTTTTTGTAGATTTTGAAGACGCCGCACCTCCTTCTCGAGCCATTCTTCGATCTCTTCTACATGAACTGAATAACGATGCGCTAGAGAATAGAGATGAACTTGATTGGCCTTTATTTGTTTCTCAATTTCTTCAATTGATAATTCATTCTTTTGAACAAGATTCATAAGACGTTCACGTTCGATCTTTTGCCATTCGGTTAGTTTCTCCTCCTCAATTAAACCCAAGCTCTGAAGACGATCAGATTCCTTTTGGAACCATGTTTCAATGTCTTTCAATTCAACATGATATTTTGTTGCTAATTGTTGTAAATATGATTTGTCATTCAACAGCTTTTTCTCATAATCTTCAACTGAAAGCTTATTGGCCTGAATCAATCGAAGAATATTCTCCCTCTCGGTTCTTTGCCAGTCCTTTAGATCTTCGGCCTTAACTAAACCTTGACTTTGCAATCTTAGAATTTCCTTCTTCAACCAATCTTCGACTTCATCAACCCTCACTTGATAGGTATTGGCCAAAGAATAGAGCCTACCTTGATCTTGTTTGATTTTATTCTGTAATTCTTCGATAGTCAGCTCATTATTTTCAACGATCTTTAGAAGACGGTCACGTTCCTGTTGTTGCCAAATGGTTAAATTTCTCTGCACCTCCGAGAATACACCTTCGTTCTTCAATTTTTGGGCCTCTTCTTTAAGCCACTTTTCTATCTCTTCAACTTGCACCTGATAAGTATTTGCCAGATTTGCAATCCGTTCACGATCATTTCTAATTTTTGATTGGTACTCTTCAATTGTTAGATCGTTTTGCTTAATTATTGCTAACATTCGATTCTTTTCCTCTTGCTGCCATTTCTCAAACTCTTTCTGAAGATTCATTTTCGCGGATTCATGGAGCCTACTCAGCTCAGTTCGTTCCCAGTTTTCAAGCTCTGCCAAACTTATGTGATATTTCTCAGCCAAACCCTCAAGGAAGTTTCGATCAAGTTTCATTTTTTGTTCCAACTCTCCCACCGTGATATTATGAAAGCGTACTATATCCTCTAATCGTTTCCTCTCTGATTGTTGCCATTCGGTGGCCTTCTTCATTTCTTCTTGTTGTTGATTGAATTGTTGGGTCAATCGGTCCAATTCGTTCTTCAAATGCCTGTCCTGATCACTAACACTGATTTGGTATTGCTGTGCCAAGGATTTGTAACGCTCCTGATCACGTCGAATCTGCTCACGTAACTGATCCAAAGTAGAATTGTGTTCCAACCAAATTCTGTTCAGACGATCATTCTCCTCTTTATGGAAGGTGTGTACATTACTAACGCCCATATTGTTTATTTGAGAGTTCTGCTTGTTGAAGATCGCATGAAGACGATTTAGCTCCTGGCGATGGAATGCCTTCAGTTCTTCAATGGTAATGTGATATTGTTGAGCTAGAATGACAAGTTTTTGGTTATACTCTTTCTGCCAGCGTTCTAAATCTTCACGGTTGATTCCATTTTGATGAATAAGCCAATCGATTCGACCTTGCTCACGTCTCTGCCAATCAAGAAGATTCGAATTGTCAGTACGGTATTGGTTAACCAGAGCCCTGTAACGGTCCAACTCATGTCGTTGCCAATCTTTGATCTCTTCCAAAGTTATGTTAGACCTGTAAGCAAGTGCAAGCAAACGATCCTCTTGAACAGTCTGCCATTCATCTAATTCTTTGTTGTTGATTATTCCGTCGCGGAACACCCAAAATAGTTTTTCGCGTTCTTCGCGCTTCCACATATCGTCCTTAGTCCAGGTATTACTTCCGAAGGGAGCATTATAGTTGTAGACCAAATGTCCATTATCCCACACCGATTCGCTTTGACTTCCACTTACCCTTGGAATTCCATCGGGACCCGTAATAACTGTTCGGTTGAAATTTTTCACAGTAGTCACTGTTTGACTAGTAGGGATAGGAATAGGATTTCCAAAATAATTCCCGGTTCCTATGGACTCAGACATATCACCTCCCTCAACTGGAATGACAATTGGTGGAGTATAAAAAGTGTTTCGATGGTTCATTCCAGAATTCAAGCTTTCATCTATTGTCACTTGTGGTGAGTAATTGGGAACCGTTGCTTCCTGATTTTCTAAATGCCTATAGATGCTATGCTCTGAACGATTAAAGAAAGGATTTCCATAAATATAATACGGAACTGTTGAGTGTGTTGTTGTTCTATTCACACGAACTGTTTTCACAATTGGATTCATATGAGTTCCACCACGTGTAGTTGCGGTTGTGAAGTTCTTGTTGGTAACAAAAGTTTGACCATTGATAACTTTGACCTCAGTTGGAGAATTATAATGTTGGACGTTGTCATACTTGCTTACATCGACAGCAGATGCAACTGGAGGAAGCCCATGTTGGAAAACATCAACTTGTCTTTGTTGATTATCATCAATATACTCTGCATCTTCAGTTAGTTTTTCCAAAGCCGAAGCGGCTTTATTCTCGAAAAAGTATGGTTGAGCAACTTGTCCATAGCTAAGTCGGCCAGAATGCATATCAGCGATAATCTGATCGGAGATTTTTTGCGTTTCGACATTGATATCTGCAGTACTCTTGCCGATTGAGTTTGCGAAGTTTTCTACAAAAATTAATGATGGAAGTGTCAGAGTTGAGTTGTTTTTCGGAAAATATTGAAATAACTTACCACACCAAGCCTGATTGCTATACCTTGCGGCTTGTCCCCGAGATCTCGCATTATAAGCTTGTCTCAATTCGTTAGCCATTGATTGAACCACATCCATATGCTGGTTTGCCCATGGTGATAAACTGGAACTTTTGTACGAACTGGTTCGTCGATGAGTATGAGTATAGGCATCGCTCCAAATACTAGTACCCGCAAGCACTAATATTAGAATCAAGGACCTCATTGCAGAAGAGCCCTTCAAGAAACCTTGAAAAAAAAAACAAGAAATAATTTCTTTAAAAATATTATAACCAACTTTTAACTTCGTCTGTCTATTCGATTATACTGTCGAAAAATTGATAAGCTACTTTAAATAGTCGAAGATTTGCCAGGCACACTATGAGATCATGAGGCCAAACAATAAGACTGATAAGGGTACCTACATTATATGTTATGTATGTCTGTAAAGCCAATTAAGATACTCTTGAAATTGTGGCGCCGAAATGATAGATGCCATACTTAATTGTGGTAGTGAAAATAAATTTATAAATTAAATCCACGACTACGTCGCATGAAGGTATAATATTTCAAGGGAAACCGTTATACTACAGGTGATTTCCATCAGATTGGACAAAAGTCTAAAGCTAAAGGAGGCTGGGTGAAGAAAAGATTCAATATTCTAGGTGGAAGTGGCAATTTTCTAGAAAAAAAACATCCTTAAAATAGGATGGGATAGCAGTTAGTAGGTAATCTGCAATAATGGTTTGAATGTACTAAAAATACTCAAAAAGATATTAAAAAAAAATCAAATTTCAAAATTAAACATTTTTCGGAAAGCATAAACTTTAGAGCACCTGCATACTTTTTAGCATTCGATTTTTAGCAATCGACTAAAAATTTAATCAAATTTAGTATGAACAAGATAAAGTAAAATTTGCAGTAAAAATTAGTAGGTACAGTTACTCCGAAAAATTTGAGCTTGAAAAAGTGTTTTCTGATGGATTTTAAAACCGTTTTAGCATAATTTTGTAGCTGCTTTCGTAGTTTTTTTAATATTTGTTTTTTTATTTCCAATTAAAGTAAATTTTGTTGAACAAATTTGACCTTCCGATTTAAGCACCGGCTAATAGCAATCACTGAAAGTTGGCTGTCATTGAAAACATCTCTTGTGCACTGCCCACAAAATTTTTGTTTTTTTTTTGAGGTTAGAGTTGATCATTGAACAAGATAATGACAGATGAGAACAGAAAATCTAGATTTTATATAAAATGCAGAAAGAAAATCGAACAGATATCATTGGAATGGAACGATTGTGTTCCAGTTTGTTGAAACGCAAATCAGCTGTTCTATTCATTGAAAGCCATTTCGATCATTGAAATAAATAAATTGATTTTTAAAGAAAGTTTTTAAATAAATAATATTTTTTTTTTGCGGAAAAAAATATGTGACTAATAACCTTTTTTTTGGTTCCAAAATCCCATCATTTTTCCTTGGATAAGTGTTTTAAAATAGGAAGACAAAATTTTCAATGATGGTTTGCAATGAAAACTATAACTTAAGCCTTAACAGGCCCTTTTTAAAACAGTGCAATTCAAGTTCTTAGTTTGAGTATTTTTTTTTTTTTTGCGAAACCAAGACTTGTGCCCTTGGAAGGCGAAGATATTGTGCAATAAAAACTTTGCACAAGTAACTAGGTCGCTCACAGCTTTTTTGGATTTCGTAGCCTGACGTTTTTTGTTATAGATTTATTTCATCTCTTCTAGTTTGACCCCTGAAACTTAGGTATACAGGGTGTTTTGCATAAGATGCAACAAACGGCTATAGGATATGTGTAGGTTGGGTTGAGACAAGAAAACAAAATCGTATGGGAGGATGGGGTCTCTAATTCCCCCGGTATAGAAGAGCGAGGGGCAATTTTCTTAAAAGTCGACTTCAATTGGAAAAATAGATGATTATTAAAAACGAACGACAACACCTACAATGTCATGCTGTAGGTACCTTTTTTAAAGCCAAAAATCCATCATTTTATTCTGTTTGTAATCCAGATAATTTTAGTAACACTTTTTGAAAAACTAATTTTCACACCCATGTTCTGCATTTCGGACGAAATCGAATTGAAAGCGATTTTCAACTTCACGTGAAATAAAATTCGATGTTCTACAATTCGTTCGTTTTCGAAAACTTCGCAATTACTTCGAACTGTCAAAATTGAAGGTACATCCATTTTTAATTTTTTTTTTAAAGTAAAATTACATTGTAGATGAAAATGGATTCAATATTATTTGCACTTCAAAGGAAAAAAAGGAAGCAGAACTCTAGAGAAAAATTAGACGAACAATTTTAACCTACATACTAGATTTGGCTGACATAGCGTGACTTTACTATGAAGTTGTTCTGATAAATTGTTTATGCTTTGTTTTTTGAAAGTTTTAAAGGTGGTAGTTCCAGATTCAGAAAACAAAAATTAATTTTATTTAATTTTTCACCAATAAATCATGAAACTTACTGCAACCGGGTCAATTTCACAATAATTCACAAAGCATTAACAAAGCGGATTGAATACGTTCAGAAATCGAAATGAACCGAAATGCAGAACATCAATTTTCATTTTCGAACTTTCAATTCACAATTAGCTTTTCTAACGAATTGTGGAACACCGAAATTAACTTCCGTCATGTGAATTCACAATAAGTGGAATGCAGAACATGCGGGCGTCAAACTCAATTTTTTGTATTCAAACTGATTTTGATTAAAATTGTACTTTATTAAGCAGTATTTTTGTTTTTAACATTTAATGCTCTTATCAATTTTTAGTCAAACATTAAAAACCAGAAAACTAGGCTTAATACACACAATCTGTTTGTTTTCTTGGCGAAATAAACATTCTGCTGTCATACGAAATTCAGTTGGTGTTTTTCTTAAACGTTTTTTTTTGTTTTTGGTGCTCGAAGACTCAAGTTGAAAAAAAAAAATACTCCTAGACTAATATATATATATGCACCTAAAGTTGTTTTAGGTTATAGTTGAACCGAGTTTTTCATAATGCCTGTGTGAAAGCCAAATATGAAAATCTTTTTCAATAATACAAATTTGACAATAATTGTAGATATGGATTTCTTTCAAGTCTCAAAATTTTAATTTTCAAACTTCAGCAGTCCAAAATTCCATTTTCAAAACTTTGCCAATTTCAATTTTCTTAGCAATAAACTTAGCTTTTTAAAATCCTATTTTTTTATGAAGTTTAAATGAAGTAGGTACCTACCTACACAGTTCACAATTTAGTTTTAATAATTGAAATACAAAATTTTTAAAACAGTATCTAGTAATTAATTAACTGAATAACACTCACGTATTCTTATATATACATAACCGGAATTACCTTTATATCAAATAGAGGATAGTTGTATGTTTTTCGGAATCACTTACTTTTACTGTTCCTGTCGTATGTTTTTCGGAATCACTTACATACTTTTACCTATTGTTCAAAATTAAATAATTATATATGCGAAAACACCAGATAATCAACAAGAAATTTTGTAAAAAAAAATCAAAACAAAGATATTAAACTTATTTACATGATATTTTTGTTTTTGTCTGTCTGATTGATTATTTTTTTAGATTAATTATACATTATAATTTCTTATTATAATTAAAAACAACGATGTCATACGGTCCAGATCCGTCGCATGACAGAATATTTACTTGACTGATGCCGAAATGAGGTGTGTAAAATGTGTCATTTTAAATTCAAATAAATATTTTTTTTTTGGTAGATATTTAAAATAAATTAAGCATTCAAAAAGTTTAAAAATAAACTTCACATAGCCAAAGAAGACACGCGACAGTTCTAATTTTAAATACCAAACGTTTATTCTTTTAGAGAGAATATAATTCCCTCTGGAATACTTTAATATAATGTACATATTTGTAGATACATTTTGTGGAACCTATTTATGGAACAGTTTTAAAGGAAGCATTTATTTTTCTCATTTAAAAATGATACAAGAAAAAATGAAGATACCCACATAGAAATGAATTTCACACTTCTTATGCTGACACCTGCGCTATTATTTTCAGTAATAATTGCTTTCCGGGATGAAAATAAATTTTATTTTACATACATATGTATATGTATGATTGTATACTCGACTTTGACAAAAAATGTTACTCAATCGAGCCTTAAATAATAATTTTGTATTTAAGGTGGAATATTTTTAAAATATTAAAAACAAAAAAAAAAACAAAAATTGGATCCACTTTAAATTAACTTGAAAGTGTTTCATTACATATATTTTGGAACCGGTATATTCCCACGTTTAAAAGAACAATACCAAAGACAAAACACCTATTATTATAGTGTTTGGTAATATACATCTAAGACACAAAGCTTAAGCTATCCTATTTCCTATATGTCCGCTTATTTAGCGGCGGCGGCGATAAACATCCCAAATTAGTAGTTTTTTTGAAAATTTTCTTAAGAAAATAATTTGGTTAAGTTTAATAAAAGAAACATTTTATAACTTTTATAGCCCCTCCAAAGTATCTTACACAGAATAAACTAACTTATGTCAAAAATGTAAAACCAAAATATGAAATTTCGACCTTTTTTTTTTTAATTTCTAGAAAGTCTGGTTAATTTGTAGTGACCAGACGTCCCTCATTTTGCAGGATCGTCCCGCATTTCGCATGGCTGTTCCGCATCTTCGATTGTCCAGCAAAATATTCTGCATTTACAGAACTGTCCCGCAAAGCCCCGCAAAAAAAAAATTGCAAAATATGACAAGTTAATTTGCCAAAACAACTTTTCAGTCACCCTGTTGTAACAAGTATTTCACAAATAATGCCCATGTAAAATAGATCTCTTTTAATGGGGTTTTCCAATGGTAAAAAAAAATCAAATTATTTTTTGATCCAGATTTGTCAAAACACCTATTTTGACAAGTTTCTCCTTTCAATGGGCAAACAAAACTGATTTCACCAAAGGAAAACCCCATTAAGAAAGCCAAATGTCATTTTATTTTGACATTCCTGATTTGTAAGTCAAAATTATTGGGGTTTTCCTGTGGTAAATTCAGGGCCCAGATCGCTTACGACGATTCGATTGAACGATCATCGTTTTGGCTATAGCTTTCTCTATCACATGTGAGGTGAAATATAGAGAGAGCAATCGTCAAAAAGATTATCGTTCAATCAAATCGTCTTACGCGATCTGAGCCCAGATTTCTGTCTGAAATTCGGTTTTTTTCGTGGGGAATACATTGATTTTTTTTGCCATAGTATATATTTGTATCCGTGGGAGCTGCCATTGGTCAAACAAATAGCTGTCAATTATTGCACTGGTGTATAAACTGGTGTTAGTAAAAAGAGATCTGCCGCAAAATCCAGATCTGCTAAATTGATTTATTTTTCTAAAAAAAAAAATTAATTGTAAGACGAAAAATGTCAAAATCGGTTTTTGACAGATCTGGATAAAAAGAATTTTTTTTTACCATTGATGGAAAACCCCATAATTGTCTACTGTCAAAGGTTTGTGTTTTGTATTCCGCATAAAACTTGTTTATTTCTTGTGGTCTAAATAACAAGTCCCATAAAAGACTGAAAAACAGTTCATAAGAATGATATTGATTAGACTTCCAAATCTTTATACCAAATAAAAGCAAATAAATTAAATATTTTTTGCTACTAAACAAAAAATAGTATATTTCTCCTCTTTTATCAAAAATTGTTTTAAACAAAATATCCAGCATTGGTTTGAAAAGAATTCTGATCACTATACATTAACGTCTTGATTGAAATTTGTATTCATGAGGTCCTTTAGAGTGTGTTTCTTTATTTATTCCGGTATGTCAAGAATATTCGGAATACCAGTTTTGCGTTTCTTTATTCCACGGAACATTCCGGATAAACTATTTTGTTGTTTCTTTATTCATTCCGGAACGTTTGGAATACATTCTTTTTATTCCATGTGAAGTGTGGAATAAAAAGAATAGAAAAAGAATACTGGGCGCGTTCAGAATAATTGACGTTCTAAGCTCAATTATGGCAGATTCACATTGGTGTTAATTATTTAAAAACAGCATAATAACGCGAATAAATGTACCATAATATAAATTTTATGCATTTAATGTAAAATTTACTAAACTTTTGACTTTGAGAATACATAAATATCCAAAATAAAAACATTTATTTCTTCAATTGTTTTGACATTTCACCGAACAACTGGATTGCCATTCTTTTTGTTCTAGTTTTGTTTCTTTATTCATTCCATTCTGGATAAACATTTCGTCCATTTCATCCATTCTGTTCCTTATCCGGAATAAACAAAGAAACACACTCTTACCGCCATATTGTTCACTCGATACATCCAGATTTAAATTTAATCCAGATGAATTTACATTGAATTTGTATGATTTACATCCGGATTTAAATTTTTAATCTAGATGTATTGAGTGAATAATATGGCGGTTATAGTCTGAATTACATAAAATCATTATCAAACAAAAATATTTTTTGGATTAAAAATAAAATCTTTTTTTTTTGAAAAATTATTTTGTTGAAAAATGGTTAATGATTTATTCTGAAATTATGGTTTAAAGTGTATATTATTAAATTCTAACAAATGACATGTCAAATATTTTTTCTAAAAATTTTTAGATATAAAAATAACTTTTTTGAAAACTTCCTAAAAATTTATGGAATTTTGTCTGCATATTTTCTCAGGAACTAAGACGGCCGGTGTTATTCATTTTTAGATCAAAACATATAAATAACAAATTATAATTAACACATTCGAATTAATTTAAACCATAACAGGGAGTTCGTGTGATCCAGTCGTGTACAAACTGATTATAAAAATTTAAAATTGGCTTTTATTTTCGTTTTGCAATTTTGCATCTGTCACAAAATGATGGTTGCCAATTTCGATGTTGACAGATTCGAAAATTTCCCTATCACCAGAAAAATGAAGAGAGAAACAACAAACACAACTAATTCAAAGTGAAATGCGTTGTTAAATAAAATTAGTAATTTAAAAAAAAAAAAAACTTTTTCTGTGTTTTACGAAATTTCATTTCGGCTCTAGTTAAAACATAGTAGGTATTAGAAAGTCTCTTTTGAACGACGACGCGGAACAAGTACCGAAATTCGAGTTTTTTTTTATTATTTTTTCTTTTACTTTATTCATAACATTGCCAGTATGACTGTATGTCACTCGAATCTACTAGACCTTTCGAAATATGGGAAAATTGATATTAATATAAGATATGTAGAAGTACCTTATTAGATTTTGTTAATACAGTTCGAAAAAAAATTAAAAACCAATTTAAAAATTATGTCTCGAAAAATTTTTCAATAGGCAATTCAATTCATATATTATTCCTTAACGGCCATTTACACCATCTTGGTTCGGTATAAGTTAACTGTAATTCAAGTACGAAATTGACTATTTTTCATTTCCATCCTTTAAATTTGAAATTGACTATTTTTCATTTTCATCCTTTAAATTTGATTATGATTATGAACAACCTTTAAACCTTGGTTAATTCGCCGCCGTAATCGGTGTGCCTAAAAATTTCTTAAATAGTTGTACAACGCGTTCAAGTTTTCTAAACCGTTTCAATAACGTAAAAACATTCCTGTTTTTTATTTTCCATCAAAAAAAAATACACTTTATAAATAAATTCCACAGCACTATCACACGGCTATATTTGTATTCACTTAGTTAAATGCGTAATTCTCTTGTTCCCAAAAAGGTTAATATTTAACCTTATTCTTTTATCAAATTTAATCCAATTTTTTTAAAAATTGAACTTTTGTTGTTTTAAAAATCTTTATTAGTTTTAATATTAGAAAATTCCTTTAAAATTTTTCGCTTTTCAAAATTCAAAATTTAGTTATTGAAAATTAACTAATAATCCCGATATTTTAATTGAAAAAGTAGTTTTAGTTATAAACGTCATAACCACATTTACATTATGCAGATACATAGTTGTACCAGGAATTACATGAGAAAAAAATAAATCTTGAACATTCACAATAAACAGTATTAAAACAAAATGTTGAAGTAACACAACTTTGACGAGTTTGTTGATAAGAAACTAAACTACGCAACTGATAACGAAACAATTACAATAATTCCAATCAATTACAGATAATTATCAATTCAAATGTTATATCATAATGTTTAAAAAAAAAAAACCTATGTAAATCTTGTTTAAATCGGTTAAAAAATAACTCACTTAGCTATTAGCACACTTTTCTACTAAAATCCACAAGATATCCGTTAAAATAAAAATTATTCGATTTTATATCACAGAATATATCTCATGCGAGATAAAGATTTCTATATTTTGTCTTCGATTAAAAAGTATAATTTGAGCAGAGATACTTAAATGTATCTTTTTGTTCGAGAACCGATCGGTTTAGATGCAAGTCGCGGACTAACTTAGTGTACGCAATTGTTTTGGAACTTAAATAAAAATCTCTCAGATGATCCATCCAGAGGTAAAAATCAGCTAAGCTTTTTTTTTCAACAGATTTAAACTATTGAGAGCGATTTGGTTCTAGTGTGATTTATTTTAGGTTTTGTTGTTGGTGAGATTGGTGTTTTTCTTTGGAATTGAAAAACCAGATGAGGTGTTGAGGATAATGATGATGATGCTGATCAGTGCTGTCGAAAGTAATAATAATTTTTGATACTTCTTGTTAGGATAAAGTGATCAAGTGTGGGTATGATTTTAAAACCATTTTATTTAATCTACTGTGGAAACAATTTGTACAAGTTTGTATTTTATTATTGAAAAATGTTAAAATTAAAATAATTTAAAAAATAAAAAAAAGGATGTGCCTTAAAAAGCTCTTCGTCTTACAGGTAAATTATTAAAATTCAAAAAAAAAAAATTGATGGTAGTTTGTACCATAAAACCTTTCCTATAGTCTCATATGTTGATAATCTCAAATTTTGAGCACCTGGTTTCATGTATGCATTTCAATTAATTTTGATAAACTTCGCATATAGTTTAATGATGCTCTTGGTAATATAATCCCAAACATTAAAAATTATATTTTTTTATTTGAAATTAAAATACTTTAAAATTTCTGGAGAATGACTTTACGTTGAAATAGACTTTACCAACGTCTCTCTCTTGTTCCACGTCTCTCTCTTGTTCGTCTACATTGCCTTCAACGAATACGCGTTTATAAGTACCTACTTCGAAAAAAAAAGTACTTAGTAATTTCTATTCTACATATAAAATTCATAAACGACAGCACTGATAACTATGAGTCGATAATTCCATTGAGAATTCATATCTGTAGGCTGTAGGTTTTAAATAGTCACTCAACAAGAAAACAGAAGTTGAATGGAAGTTCAAAATCACTTTTAGTTCGATTATGCTTATGAATCAGTTGGATGTAGAATTTTTAGAGGACAACCATGTCCGTTTGTGAGTAATAAAAGATAGATTATGCACACATATGAGTTTCGGGGGTATTTAATAATTGATGGTTTTTTTGGATTGTAAAAAAAAAGATAATTTTTATTTCTTGGAAAAGGTGAAAGATTTATTAAAAGTGCGTTCGTTCATTGCCATAAGTACAATTTGACAGAGCTGATTGTTGCTATTTTGTTTTGTTTTTTTGGTAATCGAATTCTCTCAGACTTGTGATAATATTTTTTTATAGCACATTTTATTTATCAATTTGAGTGGTATAGAAAATCATTGGAGTCATTTTTGAGAAAATTGAAAAAAAAAGTATTTAAAAAATAGATATTTAAACTTTGGAATTTTTTGCCAGAAATCCACTATTATTCTGTTTTTAATTCAAACTGCTGTAATGAATAGCTACCAATTTTAAATAAAATCGTCCTCTCCGTTTGAGCTTGTGGCCGAACAGACAAACATACGAAACGAAATGCGACACCCAATTTGTATCACAACGCAGCATTATTTGCATGAAAATGTTTTTTGCATATACAAATAAATGTTTTCCATTTTTAGCGGTTTAATTAATTTAATCAGGATAAATAAAATACGACACTGCGGGTTCCTTACCCAAAAGCAAACATTTTTCGCTATGGACTTTATAAAGGGTGGTCCAACGAAAACGCATAATGTTAATTGTAAATAAAACAAAAAGTTTTCAGAGAATTATCTTAATATTTTTTATTTTGATAGAAAGATCTTCTATGACAAATATGTGTGAAACATAATATCGGCCAAATTTCCGCCACGGCTTCGGTGGCATACCTCTATCCGATGGTCCATATTTTCAATGACTCTGAGACAAAATTGAGGTTCAATATCGTTAATGTACCGAATTTACTCATCCCTTAGCTCTTGGCTTATTGACGTAAACTTTTTCTTTTAAATATCTTCAAAGAAAGAAGTCCAACGGTGTTAAATCACATGATCGTGGCGGCCAATTAACATCGCCACGACCGACGACACGTGATATAACACGGTCATTGAATTTCTTGCGCAAAAGAGCCATTGTTTCGTTGGCTGTGAAGCAAGTAGCACCATCCTCTTGTAAGCTATATCGTCCAGGTCCATTTCCAACTCAATTTCTGGCCACAAGAAGTCCGTTATCATCTCGCGATTATTGGGCACGACGACGAGTCGAGGTTCACGGCTCTTCTGCCACACTATCGCAAACAACAGCAATGTTTTGCGCAGAACGAACTTGGCGAGCATGCGAGGTGTTTTCACATTTCATACAGACCCAGTTTGCTGAAATTTTCACACAATTCCACCGATTGTGGACACATTTGGTCGATTATGCTGACCACGAAAAACACGAAGTGCATGAAATGCATTTTGATTTGAACGCCCATTTTCGTAAAAGGCTTCAACAATCTTAACGCGCTGCTCAATTGTATACCTCTCAATGGTTGAATATGTCAAACACTGACACAAAGAAATGTCAAATTAAGTTGGGCAAAAAAACTTGACGTTAAAGTGTGACTCACAATTAACATCATGCATTATATGGACCACCCTTATAATGAACAGATTAGGTTGAAAATTGTTTTAAAAATTTTGTTTTTTTTTTCGCATGTGAACTATAAACTAGGGTATAAACAAAACACTGTCTATACCTACAGCCCACACGTACCTTTTTTATTCAAATAAAATTGAAACAGTTTCTCTTAACGTTTCTTTTAATAAATAAATACATTTAATGAACCAACAGCTCATGAAGAACTAGGGCTTAGTGACTTACAACTCTCAACCATTCCTGTGTGCGTGTCTGCAGGAATGGTGAGGAACTACAGTTTATTGCCGAATTCGAACGGCTAATGTGAGCGGCACTTTTCTATGACAAGAGATACTCTAGGAGGATTTGTCAATTCCTCGCAAGAGGCAGTAACCGTTTTATTTTAAAAATTATTAAGTGGCGAGGCTGAGGATCGAACCTGAACCTCCGGCATGACAGTCCATAGCACTAACCATCACTCCACGGCTACTACCTTTCCTTGTGACTGTTTTTTTATGTTGTTTCTAAGAAGTAAAATGACATACCTAATGCAAAACCATATTTATTTTAAAGGTTCTTCTTTAAATCAATAATTTACACATTTATTTATAAAACCAAGTCATAAACTTATGTATGTACCTATTCCGTTTTTTAATCAAGATTTTTTTCTTAAATCCAAAAAAAAAAAAAGAAACCATATCCGGTATAATGTGTAACAGCAATTCTAAAGACAGTTTGTGGCTTTAAATGTTTTCTATCTAAAAAAAATAACCACTCTGACGTTTATTTATTTTTTCAATATCCGTCTCGAATTATTGGAAATCCCCTCATCTATAAACAAAAATTCCAAAATTTCTATTTTCAAATAAAACTACACAATCAAAATCTACATTCATTAAATTTGTATTAAAAAGAAAAAAACCTATTTTTAATAGATACCTACCTATGTGTGTGTCTTATCAGTAAAAAGTGAAATATAGTTTGTGTACATGTACATTTATTATTATTTGTTTCCCATTTCTGTCCAATCAAGATGATATAATCAACGAAAAATAAATACTTGTTGAATCAATTTTAATCGTTATACCTCAGATTCGCGGAAAATATTGCTGTATAGTGTGCTCTTGGTTCGATTCTTCGAACGAAACCAAGGATTTCTTGAAAATCGATTTAATTTATTTTTAATAAAGAGTTGAGAGCGGTAATTTTATGATTATTTACCTGGTGAGGAAAAAGGATTTATAAAATACCTCTTATCTATTAGTTTGGTCCACCTACAGAATACCTACTTCTACTTTTTTCAATTATTATTTAATCTACAAGGGTCACATGTAGTTTCGGAAGCTGGACATTTAAAATAAATTGAATTTTGTTTCAAAATAAAATGCATAATTTACTCGAATATACTTGAAGGGACCAAGGAATCAAATCTTAAGTCCACTCAGGTTGAATCTGAGAAAAACGAGACAATTTGACAATCTCTTGCAAAGGAAATGATCAATGATAAATTAATTCAATCATTGAATAATTCATTTTATGTGAAAGGTTTGGACACATTTTTCGCTAGAAATAAAAATTAAAGCAAAGTTTTATAGTGTGGCATCGAAATAATCACTGAATGCTACATATAACTGGCGCCACTGATCACATCTTTTTTACATTTAAAAAAAAATAAATTTGATGGCACAACAGCTCATGAAGAACTAGGGCCTAGTGACTTACAACTCTCAACCATTCCTGTGTACGTGTCTGCAGAAATGGAGGGGACCTACAGTTTATTGCCGAATCCGAACGGCTAACGAGCGGCACTTTTCTGTGACAGGAGACTCTTGGAGGATTTGTCAATTCCTCGCAAGAGGCAGTAGCCGTTTTTTCTTTTTTAAATAAATAGGTGGCGAGGCTGGGAATCGAACCTTTTTTACATTTGAAATGTTGAATTATTTCAAAACATTTTAGGGAGAAGTTAATGAACAAAATGAAAGCAATTTTATCATTTAATTTCTTTTGCTTTCTTCATGCCTGATCTCTTATCAAAATACTATCGTGATTCTAGACCCAATCTTCCCATCTTAAACAGTGTTTGATTTTGAAGTATTTCATCTCAATCCTTTATATGTATGAATGAAAGAAGCATCTCCAAAAACTACTCACTGAGAAGCATTTCGATGATTTCAAGTCCAAGAACTTCGCATCCACACCACACATGTTCATTCATAAATAGGCATATTGTTTTCAATTACTTTTTTAGTGGTATACCTATCGAGAATTTGAACTTCATTCACAAATCCGGTTTATGAGGTGCTTAAAATATAAGTCTTCTAAAAGAGTGACCATACTTCACTTAATTTTTGTTAAAAAAAATTCATTTTGAGAAATTTAATATTTAACTGAGAATCCCAATCGAGAAAAGTAGAGATCGCATCGCACTCCGAAACCCATTTCTACTCAGTTTTGGTTTTAGGGAAAATTTCTTTTCCTGATGATTTTATGACACGTTTTTATTTACTCGCTTTTTTGTCCATCTGTTCTGTACAAATTTTACAATCGATTACTTTAAACTAACTTTCAGATAGTGACCTAAAATCTTAAATATATAGTTCTTAACCGAGTGACAACAACCTCATTTTAAGTACTTAGTCCACCGAGAAGTTATTATTTTTGTTTTTATTAAATTGGAAACATTTCTATCGAACAGACAAAATAAACCTGAAATTAATCTCATGAAGTTATTTTAAGTCAATTCTTCAGCTCAACACACAAGACTTTAAAGGAGAAAATAGCAATTTTAATAAACATTAAATATTAAATATATCTACAATACCAGCTACCACGCTTTGAAAGCGGACTTAAAAGGATAAAACGAAAAACTTGGAACACTTACAAAGGTAAATGGTTCGAACTGATGTAGTAGGTGGTTTATTTCTGTTCATAGAGTTCATATCATTTGAACTTGAAATATGCATCTATCAATTATTTTTTGCATCATGGTATCCAGAGTTCACTACTTGTCTTTCGGTTTCTATGCATTGGGCTTTGTATTATAATTATTTTTACCTTTTAGTTCGTTAAAAAAAAAACATTAATTTTGTTTAAATAAATATTTTACATTCTTTTTGGAATGAACTTTATACATATATCTTTTCTTTTAAAAATGTTATTAAACCTTGGGTTGGTCACCGCAATCAAAGCTGATTAAGCAAATGAAATTTTGATGAATCACTATGAATAATCATTCAATACCTGAATGTGATTGCTTTAATTTAAAATTATTTTCATTTATGTATATAAATGGTACCTAATTCTTGAATCACGATTTCAGCCTATTGCTGTTGTTGAAATCTTAAATCGATTTAATAAATATTCTTCTTTTAATTACTTTTTAATAAAGTCATTCTTCTATATAAATGTATGTATATAATTTATTTAATTTCCACTTTATTTTTGCTCGTAACTTTTAAACATTTTTAAAAATCTATTAACTTACAGTAGTTTAACATTTAATGTTATTGGTATATAAATAGGTAAAAGTATTGATCTATAAACAATTTTTATTCTCAAAATTTTGTTTGAAATAGAAAAATATATATTTAGTGTCTGTTGGTCACATAATACAAAGTAAGTGTTTTCATTAAACAAATTAATAATTTATAAATTTCATGCATTTTCAAAATTTAAGCCTTAACTACATTGGCCAAAAAAGTGAAAAATTAAAAAAGTGAAAATTTTCAAACTCATTTTGGGATAGTGTTTCTTACTGGAAAACTTATAAAAATGATGCAGAAAGCTTAAATTTTGATTTAAAAACAATTGTGTATATTCTTTATCACAAAACAATAGCGCTAGCGGAAAAAAAATACTTTTTACTTTTGTAATTTTGCAAAAAGTGGCAAATTTAGTTAAAACCTAATACTTAAATTTAAAGATTTGACATAATTATGAATGTAATAATTTGTCAAATGTTAAAGTAAAATGTTGAATTTTCCGATAGTTCTATTCCGTTTTGCTCCAATCAAATATGAAAACACCGACTTAACAAAGGACAATGGTCAAAATTGTATGGAAGCTGGCCCCCGACCAATAACGGTCATACATATTTCATTGGGCCTTTATATTAATCAAATGTATTTGATAGTTAAATAAAAATATTCAGGTTTCATAAAAATCACACACCAATAACGATTTTAGTCTCCAGATTAGGGGCCAGTTATAGCGATCAGGAAAACGGATCAGGAAAAAATTTCCTTTTGTATAATTCAATGTTTTATTAAACGATTTAAAATATAAAAAGGAAACGAATCGATGATAAACCAATTGAAATATTTTTTCCATTAAAAAAATTTAATTTGGGAGAAATACTTTGTCTAAAACAAGTACCTATTCATTTTCCTGATGGACATTTCGTACAGAAAACGATTTTCCATCAGGAAATGCATTTTGTAGAATAAATATTTCCTCCAAAGGACATTTTTTTAATGCAATAAATATTTCAAATGATTTATCATCGATTTGTGCCATTTGTATATTTCAAATCGTATAATAAAACATTAAATTATCAAAAAGAAATTTTTTCCTGATGCGTTTTCCTGATCGCTATAACTGGCCCCTTAGTTACTAGCGATACGTTAAAATTTAATAAATGGAAATCCATGTTTTAGCTGTATTTTAAACACAACTGCCTGAACATAATACAATGCTGGAACCGGAGCTGTAGCCGTGTCCACAATGCAGCTGTATACAGCTAGAAAGTATTTTGAAGAAACACAAAACAATATTCTTGTGTACAAGCTCAGAATTAACATTTTTTGTTTCCAATACTTTTCCTTTTAATAAATAATTTTTTTTCGCGATACAAATAACCACAATATTTTTTTCGACCCAAAAAGTTGTTTTTTTTCTTCATACAATTTGAAACGTAAGTGCCGTACGTGAAAAGTTAAACGTTGGTGAACTCTTCCGTCTGCTGCTGCAACTCCGTATGCGGCTACGTTCCGTTGTGTTCGCAACATTGAATTTGTGTGTATTTAGGCCAGTCCCACGAAGAAAAAATCTCTGAGCGCTCAGAGCGCTCAGAGATTTTATTTCGTGGTACAAAAAATCTCACCTGAGCACTGAGATATTTTGCTGAGATATGTGAGATGAAAATTTTTTGGATTCATTTCTCAGTTTTCTTTCTCAGCCAAAACAGCTGTTCTTTTGACAATCAAATTTAAATTTTTTTGTGGTGCGCAAGTGCAAAAGTGGTAAATAAATACAAAATAAAGACGGAATGTTAATAAAAACTAAAATAAATTGATCTTTTTATTATTTCTCATTCATTTCAATAAGTTTTCTGCTTCAAAAATTAAACATTTTAAGCAAAAGTTGAAAGTATTTTTTTAGAATTTCAGTACGAGAATTATAACACCTGAGTTTTTTACAATTGAGCGGAGAATGTTGTCCCACGAAATGATTTCGCCTCCGTAAAATTGACATTGAGCGCTCACTGAGATTTTTTCTCCGTGGGACTGGCCTAATATTTTGACAGCTATTCCAGCTCCGGCTCCGAATCGGTCTCTGTGAACGTTCTGTTCAGTAAAATGGCATTTCAATACAACTATTGCCTGTTGGGCTTTTTCAGGGTACCTACTGTACGTACATATACCTACATATATGTATACGTACTTAAATGTACCTACATCCCATAAAAGGGATGTTTCTTCGTCTTAAGAAAATAATTTGATGAAAAAATTAGCATGAGGGGAGGGGGGTTATAAGCGAAGCCTTTTTAAAAAAATATTGCTTGTTCAATTTCGAAAAAAAACTAACTGAATGATTTTGTACACTAGTTAGGTGAATCAGTACGTAAAAATGTCAACATTTTATCTCGGATAAAATTCAATCGAAATTTTAAACCAATTCGCACATGTTCTCAGGTGGAAAGGACAGCAAGAAAGAGGGGGTGAAAAAAATCTCCCAAGATCTAGGGAGTTTTTTTTGTATGCCTTTTCACGCTAGCGTAGTGTGCGTCAAGTCACTTTTAAGAGAGACTACAGAAAATCTATTACGATTGTGGTCCTTCTTGTAAAAAGTGCCTACATACAAAAAATTAAAAAAAAAAAAATTAAAGAACACTTTAAAAGAATCTTTATAATACTCGAGCCCAGTTCCATTACTTTTTGTACAGAAATTCTAAATTTCTGTGCAAAAAGTAGTGGAACTGGGCGTCAAGTCACTTTAAAGAGAGACTATAAAAAATCTATTACGATTTTGGTCCTTCTTGTAAAAGGTAAAGTAATGGAACTGGGCTCGAGTACGACAGATAGTGGAAATTTCGTACCCTCTCTGAAAATCTTGAAAATTTACCATTCAACACAACCGTAACAGATTTTGAATGCAAAATTTTATATTGGTCTGGTTCGCGTTCTAATCAAAAACTATCCGAAGCTAACCTAATGGCCGCGCTCGGGCGGCACTCAGATAGGCTATCTGAGATACTTTAGTAGGTATCTGATATGTTTTCGAACGAACCGGATAGGTAATAAAAAATTAAAACACCTGACAAAAGTTTAAGTACGTGCCAGAAATTATTTTTTCGCAGATGTATGCTGTGTCTTCAATAATGTATGTTGTGTCGTTCCAATTGACAGATATCTTCATTTTTTTATTTTTGCAACAATTGTTATAGGTATTTTTATGTTTAAAAGCCAAAAACAAACAGCAAAAAAATAAAAACAAACAACTACTCAAGCGATACCCGAAAACCAAAAGACACCTGTAATCAGCTGTTCCTCAAATTACGCATAGTTTAGTATCCCGAAAATTTTAGCAATTTTGTATTCGTAGACATATTTTGCTTGTTCGGCTGTTAAATGCATGTTTTTGGATAGGTTTGGACTGCCTCCCGAACGCGCCCAATTCTTCGACAAATTCTATTCCAATGCTTTTCGCGTATAATTATTTTATTAGTTTTAAGCAAAAGAGAGCGCTCACAAGAAATTTGCTAATTTGCTGTTCTGTCAAAACTCAGAAGCCAATTTTAAGTAGAAGAACAATAAAAAAAATATAAAACGGTTCTTCTTTACTTTTTGTTTTATTTTTGGATAAGATTAGGGGCGTGTCCATCAATATGCGTTTTTCTTTTAAGCTTAGCGCAGAGGCTGTTTAAAGCATCGATTTCCATAGTGCCCCACATCGCTTTCGATTGCAAAAGGGCAATTCCATAGTACTGTGTTGGACATTCCCATCCGACCATGAAACTATACGAACACAAATATTAATCTTGGATCGGTAAGGTTGAAACTTTAAAAGAACTTTGTTTGTCTGTTCTCGGGGAGTCAAGGCTTTGTAGTGTATATAAGCAAACGCCACCTTTTCAGATAAATATGTAATAAGCCTTTGCTCCATAACTAAGTTTTGATTTGGCTAGATAAATAGGGAAGAGATACTTATATATCTATTTAATAACTCCTAAAAAGGAATGTTGAATCCTTCAAGTGAACTTGTCCTTGTTTGTCACATAGTAAACTCAAAACCAATAGGAACCGGAGACAGGACCCTAAATCAGAACGACCTTGAGAGTATCTAGGGTCAATAGCTTTTCTCGACAGTCGCATGACCAGTTAAATTTAAATTAATCTCCTTTTTTTATCAGACGAAAAGTATAATGACTGACTCCCAGATGTATAATTAATTAAAAATTTAAATATACCTTTGGAAACAACGTACTTACTTGATTCTTGATATATGCATAACTTTTTTTTAAATATCATCGATCCGGAAATATTTTAGAAATGACAAGAGCTTAAGAATAAAAATTTACAAGCCATACAATCCCAATCAAGTCAAGAGCAAAAACAGGCTACACATTTAAAAACAAACATTACTAAAAATATTCCCAAAATTTTTAAGACGGTATCTATTGATATTGCGATGCAATAATTTTCAAAAACAAACGATCCAACCGCAAATTATATTGTTAGTAAAGTAAAGATTTAAATATAAATGAGTCAATAACACAAAAGATCCGTCTAACGAATTAATATGATAACTATACGTCTCGTCATACTAACATTTTTTATCCGTTCTCCTATTAGTGTTATATTTTTATCAAGCATTAACGTATGATCCGACTTCTTTGTTAATTTATATTTGACAACAACAACTTCTAACCTATTGGCTATTGGTATTCATTTCTCATATTGTCTGTCAATCAACAAAATAGTTGGGATTTTCCAGTTTCCAGGTGATCCAGTCCCACACATCAATATAGAACTCTATATTAATCGTTGCACTATTATGATTCCGCGCCTGAGGTCATTTTGTACAAAAATTACCTAAGATCTAAATTTAGCAATTGCAATCCGTTGTAATAATTATGGCTGTTGCGTGAATTCGACTTGTACACTTCAAACGACGATGACGACGACGCGACGTGTATTCTCATCCATATTCAAGTTCAGAATTGTTAAGTATATTATAACATATGCGGCATTAGACAGCAAACCACACAAATGTCAGACAAAAGCGACCTAAGTGTACCAGGACAGGCACTGACTATGGTAGCTACTTCTAGTCAGTAATTGTTTTTGTTTGAATTTCTTTATTATAGATATTGATGGTGTTGGGGAGAACAAACTGCCCACAATCTGTCTGTCAGCCATGTGTCTACTTGTTAGTCAGTTGAAATACGGGAACGTTTCCCCAGAGCCCTGACCCTGATTTTCGGAAGGGCCCTAATCCTTAAAGAAAATCATCAAATCAAATTTTGATGAATTTGCTTCTATAAAATCTATATCCAGGGTAAAAACATTTATAATGTTATTTTTGTAAGCATAAAATAAATTTTCCAGAACTAACAAATATACGTAAATGTTAAGATTCATAAAAAAAAGTTAAAGAATCCAATTACAACATTAAATTTTCTTGGTAGGTATGAGTTTCCGTGTAATTGTGGGTCAGCCAGAGGTCTAGGTTCGATCCCCAGCTTCGTACAACAATTGAGAAGCTACTGCCTCTTGCGAGGAATTGACAAAACTCCCAAGAGTATATCTTGTCATAGAAAAGTACCGCTCACTTTAGCCCTCCGGATTCGGCAATAAACTGTAGGTCCCCTCCATTCTTACAGACACGCATGTGTGCATGCAGAGTTGTTGTAAGTCACTAGGCCCTAGTTTTTATCATGGGCTGTAGTGCCATCAAATTAATTTTTTTTTTTTGCAAGAAAGAACCTCTGCAAGTTGACCTTATAAACTTTTTTTTGTACCTTCATATTTCGTGTTCTTACGAAAGTTTTAGCATCGAGTCTTCTGCCAACTCTTCTTATTTATTACAGGGATATAATCTTCACGAATTTTGTTAAAGAAGGCCCCCTTATCTGAAAAGCCACAAAATCCAACTTTTCTTAAAACGACCCTGATCATAATGTCAACAAAAAAAATATCAAATTTTAAGTAAAAATACAATGAGACTTTCAATTTTTTGGCTTAACAGTATTATTAAAAAAAGAAAAAACAAAAAAAAAATAGCCAAGGACTTCCTTAAAAAATATAAACAAACAAAAAACAGTTTTCTAATTTTAAAGCTCTTTGCTAAAATGTTCTTAATTTTAAACATTTTTTAACTATCATACTAAACCTATTTTCTTAATAAATTCCAGCTGAACACGCCTAAAACTGTGACAGTTCATACTATTTTCACATTTGTAATTTTCAAAGTGACATTTGGAGTTAGTATGATACTAAAAAGATAAAATAGGCATTTGGCGATTTTAACTTTAACTCGTTTTATATTTGTAAAGTCCTGTGTTTAGCCTATAAATGCTACATCACACTAAATCATCTTTACAAACAGTCGTGTTTACAAACAGGCAAGTTGGAAATTTTAGATTAAAGAAAATCTTAGGTCATTGATAAGCAATAATTGATTTTTTATTAATGAGCATCAAAATGTAAATAGAATTCATTAATCCGAAAGACCATAATAACAATGACGATGAGTCAATATAAGAAACCGGTCCGGTTAGCCGGTTTTGGTTTATTAATAGGATTAGTATGTGTTCAATAGGTTTGCTATAAGCCGGCTGGTCAGTCAGACGAAGTTATCAGCTGGGTATTGCTCATTGATTTACAATAAGATGTGCGAAATAAATCATATCTAATTGTTTTAGTACATTTATGTATGTAATTGAAAAGTGAAACCAATTTTGTAATTATTAAATTGTAATGATTTAAAATGTTAGTCACTTTCTTTCTAGTAGTTGTCGACTTTTTAATTAGACCTTGAGGTTAACATTATGTTCTAGCATGACAAAGAGGATGTCCACTTCGTATTTAAGTGACCAAAACGACAAAAACCTAGTTTCGGGAAAACGACGTTTTAAGTATAAAAAAAAAAAATACAACAAAAACCTTCAGCACAATAACTTTTAAAAAAATTAATAAAATAGTATGGTTATTGAGCTCTTTAACACCTCAATTTTCGTTTCGATCGGTCTGTTGTTTTTTTGATATCAAATGGAAAATGTAACAATCATATGATTTTTTTTCTTTTCAAATAATGCAAATGTGTATGGCATGAGGCATTTTTTAACCAATTCTGAGGCATTTAAATATAGAAAAAGATTGAAATGTCAGCTTGATCTGAGAAAGTAGTGATTTGGGTATACTTTTGGATTAAATCAGGGTTGGCAAGGTCATGCACCCACACCCAGTTAAGAACAGGCATCCTAATTTTTTTTTATAGATCAGAGTCTAAGCTTTAATTTAATATATGTTTTAAGTTTGTACCTTATGAAATTTTATACTCTCAGGCTGAAAAATAGCGATTTAAGTATATTTTTGGATTGAATTAGGGTTGGCAAGGTCATGCACCTAGTTAAGATCAGGCAGTCTAATTTTTTTATAGATTAGAGTCTAAGCTTTATTTTGATATATGTTTTAAGCTTGTACCTTATGAAATTTCAAGCATTTGATGTAAAAAACTAGAAATTTCGGTATATAATTATAATTAACAGGGTTGCCATGTACTTTTAAGATTTGCAGCAAGTGCTAAATGTACGCTTTCAGATTTAATATAAATGTAATAGTCCCGGTTTCAGTTGAGTCTATAAAAAAAATAATTTTTTTTTTTACTAAAAATCCTACTGAAAAGTTTTAAGTCTGTAATAAAATATTTGTTTAACCTTTTCAAGAAATTTTTCAAAACTTAAACTTATTTTCATCATATTTTTCTACAGATTCTCAGCTCTCATTTGATGTATAATACATTAAATTAAATTAAACAAAATAAATTAGTTGAAAGCAATAAACATGTTTATTACACTTTTTTCCTTCAAATAGGGTTGTCACCATTCATGCACCCATTTTAAAAGTGGCAACCCTATTTTTTTATTTTCAGTACGATGAAATCTTTCATTTGACACCAGTTTTAACCTTTTAACCGATGAGATAAGTATGTGTCAAAAAACAGGCTCTCCCAAACCAACGCGATTATTCGGTGCGACAAACGAAAACAACAATAACAACACGTGGTTGTCAAACAAATCAACACGTTGTTGTTATTGTTTTCGTTTGTCGCGGCGAATAATCGCGTTGGTTTGGGAGAGCCTGATACGGAAATAGGGCTGCCAAGATCACGCACCCATTTTTTTTTTTTTATTATACACTATCAGATTTTTGTCGAAGAGAGCTAAATCAAGCTGCGACTTACGACCAAAGGTTTGCCAACACAATAATTGTGCACACTGGCTCATCACTTAGTGCAGTGTTAGTAGTTAGTAAGCAACAAACTACAACAAAACGTACACTAAGAAATACATTATAAAAAAAAATAAAGTAATACAAATAAAACAGAAATTAATACAATGAAGGCAACATATTTAAATTAAGTAACCCTATATTCTGTTTTCTATTTCGTCAAGCCCTATCGTTTGAGTGTAGTTTGAACCTTTTACTCGATGAGATAAGTTTGAGTCAAAAAAATGCACCAGAAATGGCTCATCTTCGACGCCACGCACCCAAATGCTGCTAGGCAACCAATGTGTGTTGAGTTTGTTTTGGAAATATCTATCGATTTGCTGAAACGAAACTTAAATAAAGGCCAACATAAGAGCTGCTTTTGTGACAGTTTACGCTGAGGAAAAAGTAAAACATAAGCGCTTAAGTTGAACATAAATATTTAAGTTTCCGATGGGATAAGTGATCCGAAGCACGGTCGGCTCTCCGCCTATAAGTGCTTTTAAAAATCAAGTTTTTGTTTATAAACTGCATTTGACCGCATTCAATTTGATCACTCTCAGTATTATATTTTCCTCAGCGTTCAGTACTATTGAAAAAAGTTGATTTCCATCATCACTGGTATGTTCTTAAGATATTCGAGCCAAAATTAATTTTTTTTGTAATTTTTGGCAGTGTTGGTAACTTGAAATTTCTTACAAATTATAACATGTAGCTTTCAAAACCCAAACTGGCATTACCCCGAGGCCACACAGGCAAGTACTGGCAAGCAAGTTGGGTACATACACTGCCTGCCAAATTCGTATCTGTGTACTTGCTGTGACGTAGGCGGCACGCAACTTGCCGAGTAACTTGCTTCTACGTTCTGTTTTTCTCTACTATTAGTGCGAGATGTGGTAAACGATTTGCTCAAAGCTTTTCATACACACCGTTGCAAATTTGTGGGCATGCCACTTTTATGATTGAAGAACAATCAAAATTAAAAATGTGATTGATCTATTGGTTAAACAAAAAAATTAAATCATTTGGGAAGAATATTCGATACAAAAAACGACGAAAGTTCACTTTACCCCCAATTTAGACAAGCGAGTATAACTAGTAGCCTTTATGTGTATTAGTGTATCGTTACACGAGAGAGCCAACTAGTAGCTTTGGGGCTAGTTATAGCGATCAGGAAAACGCATCAGGAAAAATTTTCTTTTTGTTTATTTAATGTTTTATCATACGATTTGAAATATAAAAATGATACAAATCGATTATAAATTATTTGAAATATTTATTTCATTAACAAATTTTTCTTAAGAGGATATATTTATTCTATAGAATGCTTTTCCTGATCGAAACTCGTTTTCTGTACGAAATTTCTATCAGAAAAATGAGTAAGTACTTGTTTTAGACAAAGTATTTCTTCCAAATTTAATTTTTTTTAATGAAAAAAATGTTTCAATTGATTTATCATCGATTCGTATCCTTTTGATATTTCAAATCGTATAATAAAACATTGAACTATACAAAAGGAAATTTTTTCCTGATGCGTTTTCCTGATCGCTATAACTGGCCCCTTTAATAGCATAATATTTTTGCCTGCGAGTTGGTTGCTAGTTAGCCTGATAGTGATTTGACGTTTGTATATTATTTTTCCCTTTACACTATTAATTGTTTGTTTTGTTTCAATCGTAGGAATGTTTTTCGTTTGAAATATTTTCTTTTCAAGCATTTTGAATTTCTTCTCATTCTTGTAATATTTTTTTTGGAATATCTTCCCGTTTGAAATTTTATTTAAATAAATATCATACTAGTTGATCGAATGCGCAATGAACTACTAGTTACACATACATTTACAAAACTAACACTACGATACCAATCCTACTAGTTCTACTCGCTTGTCTAAACTGGGGGTTAGTTAACTCAATTGAGAAAAAGAACGTACTACTTGCTTTGCTACTTGCTTCGCTACTTGCTTCTCAACTGGCTTGGAAATAGGCGAGCAAGTAGACGAGCAAGTTGCTTCGTTTTATATGTGTTAGTAAAAAATTGAAAGTGTATTGCAACTTGCTTGCCAGTACTTGCTCGTGTGGCCTCAAGGTTATTAAAAACCGCTCTTATTTATTCGTTTGTCCCCTTTCACACGAAGATACTAGTTGCTAGTGATTTTTTTGACGTTTTCTTTAAATCTCCTTAGTCCCCTTTCACACAGGGCAACTGAGTTGCCGGCAACAAATAGTTCATAGGCGAGAAGGGCAGGAAGAAAGAGGGGGAAATGAAATCTCCCCGGTCAACAAATTCAGGAAACTTTTTTGACGTTTCTCTTCACACTACGTTTGTGTGCGTTCAACCAAGGTAGTTTAAAAGGAAAATACAGCAAGTCTCCTCCAACTTTGTATCTGCGTGTGAAAGGTATAGGAGACTGTTAAGGAGATTTAAAGAAAACGTCAAAAAAATCACCAGTAACTAGTATCTTCGTGTGAAAGGGGACTTAACAATCTCTTGTACCTTTCACACGAAGATACAAAGTTGGAGGAGACTTGCTGTATTTTCCTTTTAAACTACCTTGGTTGAACGCACATAAACGTAGTGTGAAGAGAAACGTCAAAAAAATCTCCTGAATTTGTTGACCGGGGAGATTTCTTTTCCCCCTTTTTCTTCCTGCCCTTCTCGCCAATGAACTAATTGTTGCCGGCAACTCAGTTGCCTTGTGTGAAAGGGGACTTTTTAAACAAAATTGCCATAAAAAATATATTTTTTCAATTTCCCTTTCCGGCTTCTGTAATGAGGGATTTTTTGAAAAAAATCCCTCTCATCTGTTTTTTTTTTTGACAGAAGAAGGTGACAGACAGAGCTGCTGCTGTCAACAAAGCACACGTCAGTTTTCATGTCTTTGGCCTTTGCAAACCGAGAAAAGAAAACTTTTCCAAAAGTTTTTTCCTAAAACATTCCAAAAAGTTGCGCGTTGTCTTTATTCAAATAATGATTTTAAGAATATCTCCAAGTGCTTTGAGTTTCCGTCATGTTCGTGGCAATTTCTAACACCAATAGTATAATACAAATAACCCGAAAGATGTTACAATCGCATTACATCAACATTTTCATCTTCCTTGCTGGAACATTCGTGTCGTTGGTTTTCTTTGAATTCTTTCGCAGTGGCATCAATGTCAAACATTCCCAGTTAGTGTATGTTCCCGAAGAGAGATATCTACAAGTTATTGATGAATTTACAACCATTTCACGGAGGAATCCATCGCATCTGGGTAACAATGGGGGCGGATTCAATGATGATGATTCATATGAGCATGAAGCAAATACAAAGGAAGCTCTTGGATCACTCAAGTTGGCACAGGAAATGAAAGCTTCGGGGAAAGATGACAAGGCTATGAAGCTATTCGAACACGCTTTTGCTTTAGCGCCAAAAAACACTGAAGTTCTAGTCAGGTATGGGGAATACCTAGAACACAACCGAAGGGATATACTTACCGCAGATCAGTTTTACTTTCAAGTAAACATAGTTTTTTTTTATGCAACATGAAGCACTTTAAAATAATTCCTTATTCCAGGCGCTGACAATCAATCCTAGTAATAGTGAGGCATTAGCTAATCGCCAAAGAACCGCATCCATAGTTCAAACCATCGACGAGAGACGTCTTCAAACACTAGACATCAAAAGAGATGCACTTTCCGCTATTCACGAGGCTAATTCGGCCTTGAGGCGGGCCAAGAAAGAGGCTTATTTTCAACATATTTACCATTCAGTTGGTATTGAGGGGAACACCATGACCCTGGCTCAAACAAGGTCGATTATAGAGACAAGAATGGCTATCGATGGAAAGTCTATTGATGAACACAATGAAATTTTGGGTCTAGACTTAGCCATGAAGTATATAAATGCCAGTTTGGTCAACAAGTGAGAATCAGTTTTTTGTAAGGATCACAGAAGTTATCACATCGCTGTTTATGTTTTCAGAATGGAAATCACTCTTAAGGACATCATGGAAATTCATAGAAGGGTTTTGGGTCATGTCGATCCCATTGAAGGCGGAGAATTCCGTCGCACTCAAGTCTACGTAGGTGGTCATACACCACCAGGTCCGGGAGACCTGTCGATTCTCATGAGGAGGTTTGAAGGATGGTTGAATTCAGGCGATACGATGTCATTGCATCCAATTAAGTACGTTCATGCTCCATGTAAGCAGAAATACTTTATTTAAAGTCTTTTTTCCTAGACATGCTGCACTAGCACACTACAAACTTGTCCACATCCATCCATTCATCGATGGCAACGGAAGAACTTCCCGTCTTCTTATGAACACAATGCTAATGCGAGCTGGTTATCCTCCTGTTATTATACCAAAGCAACAGCGGTAGATTGAATCCACTCCATCTAATACTTTCTAAATTTATTCATTTGTTCTTCCAGTCACAAGTATTATCACTTCCTCCAGCTGGCGAACGAAGGTGATATCCGCCCGTTTATTCGTTTCATTGCTGATTGTACAGAAAAAACTCTAGATCTATATCTTTGGGCAACAAGTGATTTACCCCAACAGATACCAATGTTGGAGCAAACAGATTTCATTGGAGATAATAGTAAACAATCAAGCAAATTCGATACTAATGAAAATGATGTGGATCAATCGGGGTCCGGGTTCTCAGAGTAAAAAAAAAGTTCTCTACAGCAAAAAAAAAAAAAAAAACGCACTTAACTTACAAATAAATTAATGAATCGTCTTAAGATAAAAAAAAAAAAACACAAAATAGTAAATTACGTCTGTGATCTTAAGCTTACATAGAAAATTTACATTAAATGTAATGATTGCATAAGAAATTATGAATATTGTACATAAATCAATAAATTATTTGTATTTATATTTTTCTTTAAAATTTTAATTTTCGTCTAATATCAATTTTAAAATGATATTGGAAATTTTATGTAATAAACAAGTTATTTGTCTCAAGGATCGATTGTGATTTTTGTTGTGTCGGTTACAAAAAAAGAAAACACAATAGATTGTTATAATGACTTGCATTTTAAATAAAAATGTTGAAAAATACAAATATCGTTTAATTGATCAGTTTCTCTTGTTATTATTAATCTAAATTTACCTAATATTCTTCATATTAAATGCTTATAATTTTCACTTAAACTATAAGAATAAGTACCTGCAACCTGATCATGAAAAAAAAAACAGAAGTGCTTAGAAAACTTAAATTTCATTATTCAAAGATTTTTTTTTTTTTAAATAAAATTCCCTTCATTAAGCAATGTTAAATTTTTAGCGATTGGTATTCACTTTATCTATATACCTATTCAATTTTCTTTTCGGATTCACTCGCTGTGTTTATTTATTTTATTCAAAATAATTTAAAAGCGTTTGCCCGGACGTTTCGAAAAAAAAATAAACTCATTCATTGCACCTCAAAAAAAAAAAAACAGTAGTATTTTATAGGTATCTACTTTTCACCTTAAGTATAAAAACACGTTTTCTTTATAAATGCCAGTTTGGTCAACAAGTGAGAATCAGTTTTTTGTAAGGATCACAGAAGTTATCACATCGCTGTTTATGTTTTCAGAATGGAAATCACTCTTAAGGACATCATGGAAATTCATAGAAGGGTTTTGGGTCATGTCGATCCCATTGAAGGCGGAGAATTCCGTCGCACTCAAGTCTACGTAGGTGGTCATACACCACCAGGTCCGGGAGACCTGTCGATTCTCATGAGGAGGTTTGAAGGATGGTTGAATTCAGGCGATACGATGTCATTGCATCCAATTAAGTACGTTCATGCTCCATGTAAGCAGAAATACTTTATTTAAAGTCTTTTTTCCTAGACATGCTGCACTAGCACACTACAAACTTGTCCACATCCATCCATTCATCGATGGCAACGGAAGAACTTCCCGTCTTCTTATGAACACAATGCTAATGCGAGCTGGTTATCCTCCTGTTATTATACCAAAGCAACAGCGGTAGATTGAATCCACTCCATCTAATACTTTCTAAATTTATTCATTTGTTCTTCCAGTCACAAGTATTATCACTTCCTCCAGCTGGCGAACGAAGGTGATATCCGCCCGTTTATTCGTTTCATTGCTGATTGTACAGAAAAAACTCTAGATCTATATCTTTGGGCAACAAGTGATTTACCCCAACAGATACCAATGTTGGAGCAAACAGATTTCATTGGAGATAATAGTAAACAATCAAGCAAATTCGATACTAATGAAAATGATGTGGATCAATCGGGGTCCGGGTTCTCAGAGTAAAAAAAAAGTTCTCTACAGCAAAAAAAAAAAAAAAAACGCACTTAACTTACAAATAAATTAATGAATCGTCTTAAGATAAAAAAAAAAAAACACAAAATAGTAAATTACGTCTGTGATCTTAAGCTTACATAGAAAATTTACATTAAATGTAATGATTGCATAAGAAATTATGAATATTGTACATAAATCAATAAATTATTTGTATTTATATTTTTCTTTAAAATTTTAATTTTCGTCTAATATCAATTTTAAAATGATATTGGAAATTTTATGTAATAAACAAGTTATTTGTCTCAAGGATCGATTGTGATTTTTGTTGTGTCGGTTACAAAAAAAGAAAACACAATAGATTGTTATAATGACTTGCATTTTAAATAAAAATGTTGAAAAATACAAATATCGTTTAATTGATCAGTTTCTCTTGTTATTATTAATCTAAATTTACCTAATATTCTTCATATTAAATGCTTATAATTTTCACTTAAACTATAAGAATAAGTACCTGCAACCTGATCATGAAAAAAAAAACAGAAGTGCTTAGAAAACTTAAATTTCATTATTCAAAGATTTTTTTTTTTTTAAATAAAATTCCCTTCATTAAGCAATGTTAAATTTTTAGCGATTGGTATTCACTTTATTTATATACCTATTCAATTTTCTTTTCGGATTCACTCGCTGTGTTTATTCATTTTATTCAAAATAATTTAAAAGCGTTTGCCCGGACGTTTCGAAAAAAAAAATAAACTCATTCATTGCACCTCAAAAAAAAAAAACAGTAGTATTTTATAGGTATCTACTTTTCACCTTAAGTATAAAAACACGTTTTCTTTATTTTCTTTCAATAGTGCTAACAAAAAATTCGCAAACAAAACATTGTGCTGTTAATTTCTTCCAAACCACATTTGAAATACTAATTTAATTAAGTATGTATAGGTACACCAATATTATCCCATCAAACCGTTAAAATCACTTCAAATTTTAGAATTCAAAAACTGTTTATATGTGACTTCTTGCCACCAACTAGGACGCTCCAGCACACCAGGCCCTTGCATGATTGATCTCTGCAGGTGAAGGTAAATCTATTTAAAAAAAGGAAAACATTTTACTTAAAAAAAAATTCTTCAAAATTTATTATTTTTTTTTTTTTTTTTTCAAAACCTACGTTTCCATCACTCATGCCGAGAGGTGAATTCAAACAAAAATCACTTGGAGCAATAGCATCAATTAAACTGATAGCTTCATCTTTTAAAACTGGCAACAAAGCCAGAATTCCTTTTTGAAATAATTCTGCCTGATTTGTGTTATGCAAATAGTTTCCTTGGTACAATAATGCCATATGCTTCACTACCAAATTGGCACCATAAAATGATAGTAATTTTCTAAGAACATCTTTTTCAGAACTTGCTGGCAGGTCGAAAACAAATTTGTAGAAAACATAGTAGATTGTCCGCTATAATGTTAAGGAAAGAACGTTATATATATTTACATATGTACATAATGTATATTTAAACAAATTGAAAATGTTTGGTTAAGGATTACCAATGAACTATTTTTTGTTTAAAAATAAAATTGTAAAATTCACTTTGGTTTAGAAATTGAATATTTTTTTAATTAAATTTTATATAAGGCTTGAAGGAAATCTTAACCTTATAAGGCCTGCTCATTTTATCCTTACCTGAGCATATATAATTGATAAGTTACTTGATGTGAACACTTGCGAGTTGTTCCGAACTTCAAACGGATTTAATCCGCTCTTTTGAAGCTCCTCAACTCTTTTCACAGCGACATCTAATTGAAATGAACACAACCAATTAAGTGTATGAAGAAGATCTAAGAGCAAGAAAATACATTATAATTTTTCATTAAATTATTTTTGTTCATGTTATGTTTCTTACTATCTTCGTTTAAGGCTTCTTCGATAGTTTTAAAATCAGCTCTACTCTTAAGAATCGTATCCATGTCTTTGAGAAAGCTAATCGAACCCATTGGTGATGATTCAGCGAAGTTATTTTCACCACGACGAATTGAAATCAACCAATTTGATGCCTGTTGAATCAGAGTGTTGTTTTCACCCTCGTATGTGCAGTTGGCATCATTGTCGTTTCTTAGATCACCGATTCCGGTCGATTTTAGATAACCATGTCCGCCGCATGCTTCCCGGCATTCTTGAATACCATCACGTGCCGCCCAAGTGCACACAGGCTTTGCAGCTGATGACAGTCCATGCAATTCCATTCCCTGAGTAGATACATCTTCACCCATAAAAGTTTTTAGCTGAAGTTCAAGGCTTTCTTTGCCTAGCCAGAGAGAGAACACTCTTATAGCGTAAGCTGTAGCGAGATATGGTAAAATACGGTACTGCTGCGATTGGTATTCAATTACTGGCCATTCTTCAGAACTGCCATCAGGTCCGAACTGCTTTCGACAAGCCGAGTATCTGCCAGCTATTGTAACTGCTTTGCTCAAGACGATATATGCTATGGCTAGAGAAATCCAAAATAATATGGCTTAATAGAGAATTTAAAAAATTGATTTATCTTACAGCAAATGCTGACTCTTCCAGATGATAGTGCTCCTAATGATGCTCCTAATCTCTTTCGACTATCCTTGATTCTACTTTTAAAGTTTCCTTCTGCATCTACGTCACCAGTTCTAGAAAGGAGATTCTCCTTTGGTATGCGATACTTATGGAACATCACAAATCTTAAAGAAACTCAATTAGACAAAATATTAAAGATCAGTTGAAGTGTTTACCCGTTATCAACTCCATTCAGCCCGACTTTTTCACCTAAATCACCTACAGTGACTCCAGGGTAAGCTAACAAAGTATTCGGATCACGAATGGGCACTAAAAAGGCATTCAAACCTTGATAGCTCCCCTCGGGCACATACAATTGAGCATAGACAATTGAATGTGTACATGTCTTGCCAAGATTTCCCACCCAGCACTTGGCTGCCTCAAAATCGGGAGTATGTAAAATGAACTCCTCAGTCTTTTGGTCATAAGTAGCTTGAGTCCTCATTCCACGAGCATTTGTTCCATGTGAGATCTCTGTTAAGGCAAATGCACCGCTAATTTTGCCTTCTGTAATCATTTCGGTATATTTATGCAAACGATCTGTACCGAGAGATAATATCACACTCGAGAACATTCCAATCGAGAGAGAATACTTTACGGCTAAGCTAACATTATAGGCGAACATGGCTTGTGTGAAAGCTTGAGAAAGTCTTGGATTGCTAATGAACTGTAAAAAAAGGTTTTATTTTGGCACATAATTTTAAATAAATAAACTTTTATCTTACATCGTTTATGGTGAAAAAACGTTGATTCCAGATGTGTACCATTCGTTTGTTTGATAATTGCAATTGGCGATCCAAACTAGGTGTTTCCTGATCATGTTGGAAATCTGGATGTGATTCCATGAAATTCCATATTCGGTGCTGTGGAAAAAGTAATTTAGATCAAAGGCTTTGATAGGGTATCCCTAAACTTTTGAATAAACTCAAAATTCCAAAAATCTTTAGTCAAGCCAATAAATAAATTTTCGGCCAATTAACTGAGGTTCAACGATGGTTCCAGGTTCTAGTGTGCGCTAATATAGCCAATTACATGAACCATCGTTGAACCACAGTTAATCGGCCTAAATAGGTGAGTTAAAATTCCTGAACCACGGATGAAATTTTCGTGTAACTGGCCCTTTTTTACTTATTCATTTTTATTTGTATGTTAATTAATTAACCAAGAACTCAATTTCGTTTTACAAAACAAATCCTGGCAGAGGGCAAATGCCAATGTCCTTTGTATGAAAATTGTAAATAAATCACTATTATTATTGTGTTTAGTTTGAATACCAATAAAATCACACTTTTACTCCTACTACTGCTAGAGGAGATACATAATGTATGTAGATGTAGTTAAAAAAAAATTAAAAGCACATACAGTCTTACAAAATAATGATGAATGTTGGATAAAAATTCTAATTTTCCACAGTTTTGTTTGTCAATGTTGTAACAATCAAATAAGAAGATTTATTTTTTGTAAAGATTTGTACATACTCTATTTCTTTTTTCTTACCTTAAGACGTATAAAATCTTCTCCCTCCAAAATAACACTCATACGTTTATAACAAAATGAAGATTTATCTCTATAATTCGTTAGCGGTCCAAACTTAAAATCTGGAAATATGGTTTTGTCGTCAAAAATGCTTCCATTGTTACTGAAATAAAAATTTAAAAATATTAATTTGCTAAATTTTGTAATTGACACTGATTTAAGGCAGCGTTTTTTTTTTAGATGGGGTCATTTATAAACTTGGTCAAAAGGTTAAAACAGAAAAGTTCATATTTTCTCTAGAAATAGCTTAAAAGATTTATTCATGGTCGTAGCTCATTTGCAATGCCCTTAATTTTTATTGTATTTGCATCTGCATTACGGTTATTGCTGCCTTACATATAAATTATCTAAAAAGCGACAAAAGAAACTTCAATTTATAACAGTTCTGTTTCTATGTTTTCTTGTTTATTCGGTACAAATTTTGAAATATGTACATACATTTTCTGCCAAACACCTGATACGCAAGTATTGAAACTTTGAGCCATTTTCGAAAAAAAAAAAAATTGAAAAACCCAAAATCAAATTTGGACTTCTCCATCATCATTATGTTGAATTTGATAAAAACCTAGACATTCTTTTGATGACACGAAACCGATACTTGGCAAAAAAAAGAAGCGAACCACTGACAGAGTGGCTTTTGTCGAAGAACTTTTAATAAATTTCCGATATGGAGTGATTTATGAATGAATACGAAAACCCTGTAGGACATACATATAGATTTATGCAATCCAATGAATGCAATCAGACTAAAAGGAAAACTTCATATATTTCCTGTAGCCTGAAATAAGTATATCTCATGAATTACAAATTTAAAATGTTACAAACAGACAAAATAAAACTGGTCAAAAAGTTTTGAATGTATTGTAAAATTTCATACAAACGACTTAAAAGGTATAAATACATTTAACATTTTTTCAGGTGTATTAATCACTACTTCAATTATTTTTCTACATGAAATAGATACTATTTACGACAAGTATTGGATTCGTAAAAAAAATTGAAGTCAATATTTCAACCAACGAAATTTTGGATTTAAAAACATTTTGAAAATCTGCTAATATGCCATTTGAAATTATGGTTTCAGTTTTTTTTTAATTTTTAAGAAATTTTATAAAACAAAATAATTAAAAAACAAAAAAACGTTCCATTTTTGAAATTTTGTCTGTACAAATTTATATTTTTTCAAGAATCCGGAAGGTGGCATCATTTTAAGATTACAAAATTTTAAGTGCTTGTTTAAGCAATTTAAAGAACGAATAAGTTATGTTTCTTTTTCACATTCTATTCTCTTTGTTTTATGAATAAATATAAAAATATTATTATTATTAATTAAGTATACTTAAAATATACAAACTTTAAAATTCCAAGCAATTTTAACCACAAGAGCAAGTTCTGGCATTTTATTTAAAATATGAAATAATGCTGTCAATTTCTCTAAGCACATAGAACGGCTCTATTCGAAGATTTTCTACAACGTTTGAAAAGCTGATAGCTTGAATTATATCTAAGATTAAAGTCTTTGGACTTTAAGGTGTAGAAAAAAACCTACTAGACTTTTGCATTCGACATCACCATGCATACACCTATAAACTTTCATACACTTATTTTGTTAGTATACAAAATATATATAATGGGCCTTACCAATAATCAAATTTAGTTATGACTTAAATATTGCAGTGAAATTAACCTTAACGTTATGGATCCTAAATTATTAACCATACATTATATTCTCAATTTTTTTAAGTCAGTTGAATATATGGTTCATTATTTATAGTCCACGTAAATATTTAGGTAATACCATCATGCACGGTTTATTATTTAGAGCCCATTCAATTATGATCCATTTTACTGAAATATTTAAGTCGTAACTAAATTTGATTATTGGTAGGGCCCATTGTGACTTCGATGTAATGCATATCAGCACACCGACACTAGAATGTACATATATCTTATAAATATTATAATGTTTCACTTTGTGAATGTCTAAAACCGAACAGCTGTATTCATTGTCATTTTTTACCGCTTTGCTGGCCCCATGCACCCTAAACCCCAACAATCCCTCATCATCGGCTGGCACACAGCTAATGTTAACTTTATTGTTTACTCTTTTGATCTCTATTTTTCAGACATACTTAAAATGACTTAAATTAGTTTGTACAAATAACAACAATATTATATTAATAAAACTCACATTTGATTGCCACTTTCATGTGCTAACGCAGTCATTGTACGATGGGCACTTCTTTTTTTGCGAAGGTAATTACAAAGCTTAAGCACCAAAGCCACTTTAGGTTCACACTGAACACTACTTATCAAAATGACTTAAAAAATTAAAGATGGTAACAAAAAAAATTAAATACGGATAAGTTTTACCTTCAAATAGCTATCAAATCTAATTGGACCGACAGCTTTTAATTTTAACATCCACTTGATATATATTTTGCTTTAAGTTAATCTAAATTTCTTCTGTTTTGTAGATACTTATTTGTATCTTAAGAATGAATACTACATGAATGTTAAAATCTAATCAGTTTGCTTCAGATTGCAAATTCAATAGTAATCTATATAAGCTATTGATGATAAGCTATTTAAGTCGTATTGCTAACCATCTAATGAATAAACATAAATAAATAACTCGACTGGAAAAGAAAAAAACCTGAATACTAAAAGAAATGAACCGCCTGCAATGAAAAACTGACAGATACTAGACTCTGAGCGCCAATAAGAATACGTAATCCTCAGTGCATTTTTTTTGTGAAGTTAACTATCAGTTCGTATAAAAGCTTTTGAATAATGAATTTTTTTATTTAGATAACTTTCTAAAAGCACATCCACCACACTTACATCGCATATTTTTGCTGTATGTGTATATTCGACACATCATTAATGTTGGTATTTGATGTTTCATAGATTTTAATTGTTTGTCAGCTTCAGTTTACATATTTGGTTTGAAAGCTTTTGATGAAATAATTTATAGTGTGAATTTACAGCTGTTAAAAAAAAATAATTTTTAGTTTGTCATAGACCAGAAAAAAGATACGCATACGCCATAGTGAATTTGAATGCTAATTTAAATTTCACTTGTTTCAATATTATTAGATCCAGTTTTTTTTTTACCAAATATAACGGACATTTTTATCCAAATCCATCAGCAGAAAGTTTTAAGTTGTATATTAAAGCAGTTGCTGTCAGCGTTAAGACTCCACATTGCAATAAATTATTAAATATAAATTTATTTTATAATTTTTATCTAAAAATCTATTGTAAAAGATTTTTAATAATAAATAAAGTATCTAAAACCATAAGTTAGTCCTTTGTGATACCACACACACACACACACACGGTCTATCAAACTTCTTCCCTACATGATTAACTATTTGGAGCTCTTAAAAAAGTTCTTTAAACTTCTTAGGTCCCTTATTACCAGATTCTTAGGAATCTAGTTTTTAGTAGACATCTACAAAATGGAGCGTCTTTCGGACGTAGCTATTCGGTTTTTGCCATTCACCAAGGCACTCGATAGTTCAGATAAAATTAATATAAAATAATTATATTCAAATGGAAGAAGACCAAAATATTGCGCCTTAGAAAGGTACGACAGCATCTAACTGATGAGCCCAACTGTCGTGCCTGGGCTAAACGCATTGGACTAAAGGTCGCAAAAAATCTTCCATTTGAATTTAATTCAATACAGTCCACTAAACAACAACAAAAATATGTTTCTTTTGTTTTTGTTATTCTTTTTCTTAAAATAATTACAGCCACTCACAGACAACATCTGCTTGACGCGGAGAGTACATGAACTTTTAACTAACTTGGGTGGGTTACAAGTCCACAAATCAAATGTGGACTTTTAAATTAAACTGAAATGCCAAAAGTCCTGAATTAAGTGGGTCAATAATTGGATTATACAAAAGTCCACAACTGCTTTCGCAGATTCTTTAAAATTAGTAATGTCGTTTTCCGTTGGTCACTCCTAGCACTCTTTTTTCACTCCATCCACACTCCCAACACTCCAAAAACCTTCCATTGGCTGTTCGGAGTGATGATTTAGGAGTGTTTTTTCACTCCGGATTTCATTAAAGAGTGCTAGGAGTGCACTCTGAAAACACACATATTTTTAAAAGTATGTGTTGGATTAATTGTTAAAATAGTAAATGCTTCTTCTTAAGATGTTCTGGAATTGAAATTATTGAAGAATTCATTTTAGTTTTAACTTCTACATAGATACACATATTACGGAAGAGAGTTTTTCATTCCATTGGAATCAAAAAAGAGTGAAACAGTCTGAAAATCCAATCGAAAACGACATTAGTTAATATTCAAAAAGTTATTGTGAAAAATTCAAATTTCTTTTTTGTTTTTTTTTGAACTAAAATTGAATGCTTTTTGTTATTACCAAATTAAAATATTTCAAAAGGTTTTTTTTTCAAAAGTTTTCCAAGTAAAATGCAAAAAAAGTTTTGAGTAGAAATAATAAATTATACAAATAGTTTTCTTTATTATTTTTGTTTTCGATTGTCTTTTAATTTGTTCCTTCTTTTTCTAGTATATCGATTTCGTATATTGGAAAACGCTTGGGGCAAAGCCCCCTTACGTTGCTACGACACTGTTTTTAGCAGATGAAACAAAAAAAAAATTAATTTACGTTATTTATTTATACAGGGTGTTTTGCATAGTTGGCTTGAGACAAGACAATCGTATGGGAGCGGAGTCAGTTTTCTAAAAATCAACTTGAAATAGAGAAAAAAATATTCACAAAACGCTTACAATGTCATGTTATGAAATGCATTCTTTTATTTTTAACTCAATTTATTTTAGTGAACAGATTTTGAAAAATTAATTTCCAAACTCAAAATTTTGAAAACAAAAACTAAATTTTGATATCGTTTTTTTTTTAATTTTTGACTGTGCAGAGTAAGCAGTGGAGTTGGTTGGTTTTATTCGATTTCGTTAGGCAACATCTTTATTAAACTTTTCTACTTTTACAAAATTGCTCTTTTCGTGTCTATCGTTTACTTCAGAATCGATTACTTGCCACTCGCTTTGTAATGCGTAACAAGGCCCCAGCCCTATCACGAATTCCATCGTAATCGGAAACTTTACGAATCCCGAAAAAAACTATTACCGCATCCGTTCGTAATGGCAATTTGTATGAGATTTTCCACTACGATGGATTCTGTGGTAGTTTTTTTCGCGATTCGTAACAAGCTTCCGTTTACGATGGAATTCGTGATAGGGCTGATTGAATAAAACAAATATATATACAAATTATATAACAAATTGGGCGATTTATTAAACTTATCACACTCAATCAGAATCTGTATTTTCAAAGTCGACTCTTTCATAAGGTCCTTTAGCATGATCATCATCATTATATTCATCATCCTCAGAATCTTCGCTTTTCATATCACGTAAAATTCTTTTCTTATACCGTGCATATGCTGTTCCATAGCGATCTACATCACGAAAATCAATATCATCTTCATAATCTTCTTCCGCAACATCTACACTAAAGATAAAACCACTTCGGGCTGGTTCATCTTCCTCGTCGCTGGAAAGTTTGTCTTCATCTAAAAAATCGAAAATTCTAACTTATTAAAATATCCCAATTAAATAATTCAGTTTAGTCAGACTCTTACCAAACTCTACAGACTCTATAGCTTTTCGCATAGCTCGGAAATCGATGGAGTCGTCGTCATCTTCATCGTCTTCTTCATCGGGATAATCGTTGCGAAAGTGGTTCTCTTCATTTGAATCTTCAGATTCTTCACCGTCTTCTTCGTCGTTGTAACAATCTTCAAACACAAGTTCTTCAATGGCACGAACACTGCATTGGCAGGAAAATATAAATTTATTACCTACTTAATATTTTTGATGGCGGTTAGTGGAAGTTAGTTAGAAGTTGCCCAGATTATGATTTTTATAAAAATAGTGAAAAACGGTTTTATAAGAGGTACTCGGCCCTATCGAGGTATCCGTCGGAGCGGAAAATTCTCCGATTTCATACGAATCGGAGGATTTTAGCTTGGAGCTGTTTTTCCAAACGGCTGTTCGGAACATTTTTACGAAATTATGGAACGCACACCGGTGTTTTGCGTTGCATTTTGATGATGTGCGTCTTTGAGTGATATTTTTGACAGATTCATAAGGATTTCTTCCGATATCCTCCGACATCGCGGAGAGTTTTCCGACGGAATACCTCGATAGGGCCGACTATAATGGCTTAATTTAAAATTATTTTCCATATGGTAGGTTGTAGCTGTTGCACAAAGAACACATTTTCTAAAAATTCGTGGAGCCGTTTTCGATTAAAACAAAATTTTTCTTAAACGTTTTCTTAACAGTGTTTTATGAATCTTAGGCCCTGTTTAGATTGGATGATTGAGGCCGGTATCACGACAGTGCGGAGGATTCCCCTTACATCTCTTACGTACAAACCTATTGTGATACCGGCCTCAATCATCCCAATCAAAACAGGGTCTTAGTTACTGTTATTTTGTTTTAGAACAATATTTTTGACATATTCTAGAAAGGTAGTATTAACTTTCAGAAAAATCAACCGGGACTTTTTCACTAAACTAAACAGTTTGATTTCGATTCTGAGCATAATGGGCTTATATGGGAGTGCCCGCCATATTTCATGCAGGGAAAGGTTATAGCCTAAAAACTGGGGGTCTAGCACGTAACTTGAGACGATCGAGTTTACTCGATACAATCGAGCACATTCAGTTCCTCATTGAACTCAATCGAGTGTTTTCGGTTGAATTGAGCTAAATAAGGAACTGCCTAAACACGATTGTATCGACTGAACTCGATTGTATCAAATTACATGCTAGCACCCCTGTTGATCAGCACTATTAACAGATTCATTGCACAAGTTGCGTCCCAAGTGTTGTAACACCTTTTGGATCATACGAAAAGTCTCAAGGAGTGCAATTTCTTTTTATGTGGGCATAAGTTGCTCTGCTTTATTTATTCAACAAAATATTTAATACAACTTAGTTTAATTGGCCAACCATCTTAGATCTCAGACATATCCATGACGTCAAAAAGAAAACGTGAACTAGGTACCCAGTTAATCTAAGATTTATATCCAAATATCGGAACCACACACACATCTTAAATACCTGAAACTGGTTATTGTGCCCAACAGTTTCATAAAAGTAACAAATCAAAATAGTCGATCCTGGAAAGTTAAAACAAAAATAAGAAATAAAACTTGGCAAAAACCAAAATAAGATACAAACCATCAAAACGAACACACAGTTCCCAGTTATCAAATTCGTTTTTTTTTTTAAATAAAGAACAAAATAAATAAATTCTTTTTCTTAAATGAAACAAAACATTTTTCTTTTTCGTCATACATTTGTGTAATATTTTATAATTTTATTTTCCTTTAATTACTTTTAAGTACTTGTGGTTTCTTATTTCTCGTTTCTTTATATAGTTCTTTTATTTTGATTTAAACCAAGAATTATTTCTTATTATGAAATTTCATGTTCACAGATTTTGTGTTGCGGAAGGATCCCCTTTTAGAGAGGTAGTTACTCAGAGACCAACACAAAACAGAAATACAAGTTTGATCTTAAAAATTAAAACAACTTAAAGCTAACAAATTATTATGTAAAAAAAACTTAAATACTAAGTTCCATCAATTGAAAAAGTTTTAAATAATAACATAAAAATAAACAAGAGAGAAGGTGAATACATCTATAACTTTATAGAAAAACAGCCCGCGCAGCTACGAAAATGTGAGTTTAGTTTTTCAGTTCATTTTTGTTTTTATTTTTTGTAGGTTTGTTCTATTTTAGAAAATCGACGGATTTAAATGGAGTTAGAGAGTACCGAAGTAGAGTAGTCTAGTAATTTATCTAGTAGCGATAGTAGTTAAATGGATAATACAACCTAAATGAACCGACTGGTGAAATATATCTGATCGACTTGAAAAACCAACCTTAGATAGTTGTCCGAGTAGTCGACGTCGTCTGCCTGCTGCTCGTTTTCTGGCAGATACAAATCGTAAACGTAGCCATCACTATCTGTTGGAGTAAAATTCTCCATGTTTGTTGCATTTGTTTGATTCTCATTCTGTCCTCGATTCGAACTAGTTGTGGCTATGTTGGATGAATCCTGCTCCGCTGTCGAAGCTATTGGCTGTTTTTCTATGTCTACAATTGTGATTTCTTTGGGAGTGGCATCTGCAGTCTCTGTATCGATGGCACGGAAACAATTTACCACCTTGAAACGATTCTCGTTACTTTGGGCGCGCATTTCCTGTCGACCACGCTCTGTGGCGCTGATGGATTGTTGACGGTGTTTCTTGGCTAGTTCGGTGGCTTCGTTTTTGGTCAGACGGGCAATTTGTGTTGTGACGTTTTCATCCTTTGTATAGAGATTTAGAAAAATTAAATCGAAGTTTTTTTTTTTAACAAAAAAAAGCATTTTTGTCTTACCTGCGATTGTACGGTTCCAGCAAATTTGAGAATAGTAGAAATTTCATCTTTGTTCGTATCGAAGAGATCCAATGGAGTTGTGTTTGTGGTTGTGGAATCACCATCATCAATGCGACGTTTTTTGCCATTTAGGACAAAGGCTCCGAGAGGTTCTTCGTCGATACGGCGTTTAACACGAACGACTGCAGGCATTTTTGTGATTTATTTATGCGCTCTGTTGAAATGTGCAAATGAATCGCAATGTGATAGATGAAGAGAAGATTGAATAGTTTTATTAAAGGTACTTCTTGTTTTTTTCTTTATTAAAATCAGCATGCAGCTTTAGTTGGTTTTTATTTTCACCGTACACAAAATGATAATATTTATTTAATTATTTTATTAATTAAAATTTTCTTCACGAATTTCGAGCAGAGGATTCGGTGAAGAAAAAAATTATCTGTAATAAACTGATCCTAGCAGTGTTAACGGACAAGGGAAATTATTTTGTGTTCACCAGGAAATTTAAAAGTTGTAAGGCCAGTTTACATTTTCAGTTTTATATCCGTCAAGTTGTCTTTCGACATGTTACCCTTTCACACGAGGAAACTGATGTCGAAATCCTTTTAACAAGAAATTCGATTGGTTTAGAAAAAAAAAATCGATTTTTCTGTACAAATTCCTTGTATTGAAAGAAAAAAAATCAATTATGGTTTAGGAAAAAAAGTCGAATTTTTTGTTAAAAGGCATTCGATATGAGTGACCGGAAACTTCCAGTTCTTAGATGAAAAAGGGCAAAAATCAAGTGGATTGATCAAAATCTCCCAAATCTAAACGATTTGAGCAAATTTTTGTACATCCCTCTTCACACTACGTAATTGCGGTTCAACCAAAATACTTTTACACGCTGACTCCACAGGACATACAGATGCCCAAGATCCAAAGTCCCCTTTCACACAAGGCAACTGAGTTGCCAGCAACAATTAGTTCATAGGCGAGAAGGGCAGGAAGAAAGAGACGTAAACGAAATCTCCCCGGTCAACAAATTCAGGAGACCTCTTTGACGTTTCTCTTCACACTACATTTGTGTGCGTTCAACCAAGGTAGTTTAAAAGTCCCCTTTCACACAAGGCAACTGAGTTGCCGGCAACAATTAGTTCGTATGCGAGAAGGGCAGGAAGAAAGAGGGGTAAACGAAATCTCCCCGGTCAACAAATTCAGGAGATTTTTTTTGACGTTCTTCTTCACGCTACGTTTGTGTGCGTTCAACCAAGGTAGTTTAAAAGGAAAATACAGCAAGTCTCCTCCGACATGGTATCTTCGTGTGAAAGGTACAAGAGATTGTTAAGGAGATTTAAAGAAAACGTCAAAAAAATCACCAGCAACTAGTATCTTCGTGTGAAAGGGGACAAAGGAAAATACAGCAAGTCTCCTCCGATTTTGTATCTTCGTGTGAAAGGTACAAGAGATTGTTAAGATTAAAAGAAAACGTCAAAAAAATCACCAGCAATTGGTATCTTCGTGTGAAAGGGGACAAACCACAATGTGCCCCATTACACGTTGACTCTTGATAAAATTCAATGAGTGCGAAGGTGAAATCCGATCTTTTTTCTCCTTCGCACTCATTCAATTTCGAAAAGAGTCATGACTCTAGAGTCAACGTGTAATGGGGCACAATCCAATCAACAATCAGCTTGTTTTTTCGCACTGGGCACTTCATGTCATGTCGTTAGTTATGTCGATAAATTCCACTAATAAGTGAGAGTAAGAAAATCACACAAAAATTCCTCTCAGTAATAATTCTACCTCTCTCACACACATGGAACACCAAATCTCATGGCCAAGCTTTGAACAGAGCTCATGTCTTGTTCAAAAATTAGTTTTCGTCGACATGAACACATGGACATATATTTTTGTGCCTCCATTGTATTTTTTGTAGACATGTTCATAATCCCTGCCATCGTTCATGGCCTGTAGAGGCGGCATGTTTAAGGAAACTGGAACACAAATTAAACGATCGCCCCAAATCAGTTCTTCATTTAGTTTCACATTAAATTATATGTAATTGCACGCACATTAAACCAAATAGTTGAACTTTTTTACTTTAAATGCAAGAGAGAAATTTCTGCTTTCACACTAAGATACTAGTAGTTGGAGATTTTTTTTGGCGTTTTCTTTAAATCTCCTTAACAATCTCGTGTACCTTTCCCCGAGGCCACACAGGCAAGTAATGACAAGCAAGTTGCTTGCCAAATTCGTATCTGTGTACTTGCTGTGACGTAGGCAACACGCAACTTGCCGATTAACTTGCTTCTTCGTTCTTTTTCTCTACTATTAGTGCGAGATGTGGTGAACGATTTGCTCAAAGCTTTTCATACAAACCGCTGCAAATTTGTGGGCATGCCACTTTTATGATTGAGGAACAATCAAAATTAAAAATCTGATTGATCTACCATACGAAATATGTTGGACAAAAAAATTAAATCCATTTAAAAAGAATATTCAATACAAAGAACGACTTTAATTAACTCAATTGAGAAAAAAAACGTACTTCTTGCTTCGCTACTTATTGCTTCTCTACTGTCTTAGCAAAAGGCAAGCGAGTAGACGAGCAAGTTGCTTCGTTTTATATGAGTTAGTACTCGTGTGGCCTCAAGGTTTAACACGCAAGCAATAAAAACCCGGAGATTTTCATATTTTCCTTTTAAACTACCTTGGTTGAATGCACACAAACGTAGTGTGAAGAGAAACGTCAAAATAATCTACGGAATTTGTTGACCGGGGAGATTTCGTTTACCCCTCTTTTTTCCTGTCCGTCTCGCCCATGAACTAATTGTTGCCGGCAACTTAGTCTCCTCGTCTGAAAGGAGGCACAAAAATCCATGTCCATGTCATGAACATGTTGACGAAAACTACTTTTTGAACAAGCTCTGTTCAAAGCTTGGCCATGAGATTTGATGTTCCATTTTTAAAGGAGGCGGAACAAGATAGCAAATTTTGTTTATGGTGGTAGCGCCTTTAAGTTGTTGTTGTTCAAAAATTCAATAAAATTGACGGAATAAATATAATAAATAATAATGACAAAATAATAATTCTATGTGTGAAAGGGGACTCAGTTTTCTCGTGTGAAATACTACGATTTCGAAACCTAATTGACTGAACTCGTTCATTCTTAACCGCTGTACAAAGCAGAACTTCAAAATTTCTGCTATTCCACTCAATTTTTAAAAGCTGTCAAAATCCATCTTTGAGTTTGAGTGGTTTTGTTAAGCGATTCGGGAAAATATTTTTGTTATTTCCTCGTTCCTCCCAGCAGAAAACGACGTAGAAATTTTTTAATAATTTATTATCAATAATGTTCTACAAAAGAATGCCAATTGAAGCTCTTGATATTATCTAAAATCAGTTCCACAATCTACGCACAACTTTTTGAAAGATAAAAAAAAACAGCCGAATAATAAAATGCACTTCCAATGAGATTTCGAAAACTGAAAATGTTATCCACGACAAAACCACTGGTTTGCATTACTATCAGCGGAATTTTGGTTACAACTTGTATTTGCTATTGGTTTTTGTATTCCGAAGTGCGCCTAGAGACATTCCATGATGGTATGACAAATATATTTATAAATAATTCACTACCTAATCTTGACTGATTAATTCATTGAATTTGATATTCTGTTCAGTTTCGCCGAAGGCCATTCGAATAGCTGGCAATGATTTAAATCCAAATTATGACTATGATGAAAATCTTGTGATTCTATACAATCGTGTGCCGAAGACGGGATCAACCAGCTTTGTCAATATCGCCTATGATCTGTGCAAAAGAAATCGCTTCCATGTTCTGCACATCAATGTCACTGCCAACATGCATGCTTTATCATTGCCCAATCAAGTAAGCCGCAGATTTTCGCGAAGATATTTCTCTGAATACTATTTTTTTTTTTGTATAGGTGACATTCGTGAGGAACGTTACAAAGTGGCGCGAAATGAAACCGGCATTGTATCATGGTCATATGGCCTTCCTTGACTTCTCCAAGTAAAATCTGACTTTTCCTCTGGGAATTTCTTCGCTAACTCGTTTTCTCTTTTCAGATTCCAAATAGCACATAAACCAATTTACATAAATATAGTACGTAAGCCTTTAGATAGATTAGTTTCTTATTATTATTTTCTTCGATACGGGGACAACTATCGACCGAATTTAGTCCGCAAGAAGGCTGGCAATAAAATGGTGAGTCATACATAAATCACGATATTTCTTATTCAGCGAGGGTGTTATTTATTTATTTCGTTCTAGACGTTCGACAAATGTGTTGAATCCAAACAACCCGACTGTGATCCCAAGAATATGTGGCTACAGATTCCATTCTTTTGTGGGCACGCTGCGGAGTGCTGGTAAGTGATTTAACAGTTTATTTATTATTTTAATTTGGACTTTCATTACGAAAAGCAAATCCATCTAAAACAAAAAACCATGAATCCGACGATTAGGTACAAAAGTTAGCGATTCAATCAAATTAAACTTAATTCATATCAAAATTGACATGAATTTGTTTATTGAAGTTTACATTTGTATAGTAGTTGTAGTTGCTTTAAATGTTTAGAAATAATTTAAACTATGCTCCAAATATCTAAAGAATAAATTATGTCTTTCCAAATTGAGTGGATATATTTAGAGGATGTCTTAACATCACTAATGTTCATTTTTGTTGGGAGGAGTTAAATGTCATTTTCACTCCGAAAGCCAGCAAGCCCACTCTCAATGATCGGACGACTTAAGAACAACAACAAGCCTTCTTTCTTCACCATCCCTTAAAAAATAATATCGAAAACACATATTCTAATAAAGCTAAATTATAGTGTGTTCTCGCAAACCCAACATGCATGCATGAAGGTCATAGCTGTTAAGACGGCACTTGACTTCAAAGAATTTGCTCTGGTAGCATTCCTTGACATAAAAGGAGCTTTCAATAACGTTAAAAACTTAACAAGCTACAGAGTTGTAAATGCAGACTTAGGACTATCTTTTGCTTTGGCTACTGGTCATTAAACAGATGTTAGTCGTGTTGTATGCTGACTAATTCTTGGTTTTTCAACCTTGACAAAGAATCGGAGACTATAGTGTATTGATATTTTTATCTTTAGAACTGTACCAATCACTGAGGTCATATAAAAAATACTAGAGGAGAATCATAATTGTTTTTAGATCCAAAAATAACGGTATAAGAGCAAATAAAATCGTTATTAAAAAGTTATTTATTTCGGAAATGGCTCTAATGATATTGATCAAACATTTTGTGTGTACTGTTGCAGGTAAGATATGAATTTTTGTTGAGCAAACATTTACCAAAAACTGATATGAACCGTATCTGAAATGGAACCATTGTTTTGGTTTTTCGATTTTCTCGTTAATGGCTTAATCTCTTTTCTTGAATAATGGCTTAATCTCTTTTCTTGAATAATATTGCATATAAAGATTTTTTTTTGGTTTAAAAAAAAAAAATCTGTCTTTTTTGATAAGTTAATACATATATTGAAAACAGGTTATAATCCAGTAACTTTGTTATAAGAGGGAGATCTTGCGTTTGATCAGGTAGTTCTGATTCTTTACTGAGTTGTTTATGATATTAGCCTCATGAAAAACCCAAGTTTTTGAACTCGATCACCGAACGCATCATAGTCAAAAATTCAAAAATCCAAAAACCCGCAAAATGTTCGCGCTTTTTTCAGTTGTTGGAGATTTTAACCCTAGAGGACTAGTTTCTCGACTATAACTTAGCTCTACGATTTCAAAGTAACTAAATTTTCTTCAATTTGAGCCCAGAATCATCTGTGTAGATTAAACAGTTTCTAAAATACAGCTATTCAAAATTTAACAATAGTAAATTTAGAACAAAGACTATATTATGCAGTACAATCAGTACAATACAAAATATGGTGTTTGGTACAAGATGTTTAAAAATACTACAGCGTATAAGTTGGGTCAAAAGAAGAAAGAATCGTATGGGAGGGGTGCTCTACGTCCCCCCGATTGAATGGGAGGGGGAGGGGGCAATTTTCTCAAAAAAAAAATAGGTACTTGAAATACAAAAAGTCCTTTTAAAATCCCACCACAACATCTGGAACAAAGCTACCTTTTCTTAAAGCCAGGGTTGCATTCAAGGTTTTATGAACTATTAGTACATTTTTTGCTAGAACTTAATAGTTTTGTATAAATTCCCAATTGAGATTTTAAACCATAATATTTGTTTGCACAATGTTGGAATGTGGCCAACCATCCTGTTGGGAGATACAAGACCGATATCAATACTTAAAAAAATCAATCATACCAATTTTTTTTAACAACGATGTTCCTAAACTTACATACATATTCAGTACTTAGGTTAGGCAGGTTGAAATGTCGCACATGAGTAAACTAATCCAAATACTCAATTGGCGCTTGATTGCGTGGTAAAGTGTACGTACAATCTTGAACGGTCACTCAATTGGGTCACCATCAATATCTGAAACCATTCACAGGTAGATTGGTAAAGAAGCAAAATGTAATCATGTAACAAATGATCAGCCGTCCGCTGCGCACCCTGAACTCCACATGACATCGTAGTCGGTTAGCTACGGGTCCGAAAGAGGACTCGATACGAAAGCTACCTGATAATCGTCCTAGAGCCATTTCGTCGCGTTAATAAAAGTGTTCAAGTCTTTGAGTCAGTGCTTAGCTATTCTAGTCTTAAACAGCAAGAGCAAGCTTGTGCAATGAAATCGTGAATTTAATTTTGGGCTTACCCAAAATATTATAAGCCAAACGAACACCTGCTTTACAGTTTTACTAGAAAATCCTAATTTTGTTCGGAATATTTTTAAATGAAAAATTAATCTTTATATGTTAAAATAAAAAAAAAAAAAAAAAAATTACAAAAAAAACAATAATAATTAAAGGGAACCCGGCAGTGAATGGGCACTAAATCAAGCTAAGCGTAACTTAGTCAATGAATATTTCCTTGTTGGAGTCACAGAACAAATGGAGGACTTTGTCGATCTCCTTGAACGGTCACTTCCTAGGTAAATATACAATACATGCAATGAATACATATAAATGATTCTCATAATACTCATATTTGAATTTATTTCAGAATATTCAAAGGTTTTCGTGAGCACTATCAGCACTCAAACAAATCACATCTTAGACAAACTTCTTGGAAAGTCGCTCCCAGTGAAGAGACCGTTGCCGCCATAATGAACTCGAAAATCTGGCAAATGGAAAACGATCTCTACGAGTTTGCCCTAGCACAATTCCAATTCAATAAAAAAAAACTAACAATTCCAGACAAAAATAATCGCTTGCAAAAGTTTATGTATGAAAAAATTCGACCAAAGTAGAATAAGTCTGAAAGTGTTGTTATATATTTTTTTTTTTTCAAGTATTTCTAAAGGATGAAACTAGAGAAAGGCCAATTTATAACAGTTTTAAGGCATTAAAAATGGGTACGCATTAGCGAGCTTCACGCGAATTGAATAAAAGCTCTGGGTACGCGAAGTATGCCCACCGGCGGAGAGGGCCCTGACCCTACGAAGCCTAATTAACAGTACTCTTATAAGCAAAACTTGTAATTTGGCATATCTAGAGTCACTTCTATTTCTAAAAGTATCCTTTTTTGTCCGTCCGTGTGGTGTATGTATTAGATTGTTTTTTTTTTTTTTTTTCATAAATTTATTTTGTTATTTAATTTAAATTATATTTATGTGTACAACAACATCGCATTAATTCTTGTGTTGTTTTCTAATTATTATTTGTATTATTTATGTAAACTTACAAAGTGCCTATCATCTTAGCCATTCAAATTCGGCTTTCCTGCCGAATAAAATGAAGCACACATGAATGGTTGAGTGTGTCACTATAGGCCCTAGTTTTCCACGAGCTGTCGCGCTATTCAGTTTTTATGTAAACGTAAATCAAAAGACTTTCCTCATTCCCAAGACAAAGACAAAATTTACAACCAAAACAAACACGAAAAAATGACAAAAACCCCGAGTGCTTGACATGTACTTATAATATTATTATTTTTAATGATTAAGTTTATAAACAATATTGTATATAACAATTTGTAGTGTAGTCAATTTACTATGAATTAAACTATAATAATTAAAGAAAAGACATCTATTTTGTTGCCACAAATTTAGCTAATTCTTTTGTTTTTTTTATTTTTTTTTAATTTAGTTTTAGTATTGTATTTCTATGTTTTCAAATAAACCAACTATCTATTTTTGTATATACATTTTTTATTTGTTTGTATTTTACGTATGAGTTAAGGCAAGATCATTAGAGAAATATATTGCGAGTTTTAAATAATTAAAATTGGTAACAAATCATTTACTAGGCAAATAAAAAAAAAAAACAACACAAACATATATATGCCAGTAAGACCTAGGGTCTTATAAATTAGGCAATGTTAGAAGGAATAGAAGGATAGGATAGATTTTTGTTGGCACAGTGGACTGAGAAATAAGGTTTTGATTATCTCATTAAATCCCAGGGGTGGCGTTCAGTTAAGGGAATATAGAAAAGAATGCTGCATAGACTGGGGCTCGAACCCACAAATCCAGATTAGCAGTCAAGCACTACTTCCACTGCGCCGGGGCCACCCCTAAGATGAAGCGAACTTAACTAAAATTGCATATTGATAAGGGCATTCAATGAATCGAAAGGATATCAGCGGGAGGAACTCTTACTTTTCTGGAAAAAAGGCGATTAAAAACCTTTTTTAAATTCAAATGTTCATTCCTTTTTTATCATTTATATTAAAATAATTTTAAGAATAATAAGCAAAGGGGTAACGATAAGCTAACAATAAGAAAAAATTCTGTGGCTATCTATATAACGCTACACAGTCAAGATATAAAATTAATGCATTTGCACCCTTTCAAGATAGATATTGATTTTGTTAAAGTGAGTTTGCAATATTATTATTGGACTTAAAGAGACCTCCTTTATAAAAATTTTGATCGAAATCAGTCAAGCCATTAACGAGAACGTCGCAAATAAAAAAAACATCGTTCTGTGACAGGTTCCGTTGATACCGGTTTTTAGTAAATTTTATTTTACCATACGATAACCTAGGTCATCGTAGTTTAAAAAAACGGGCACGCGTGTGTATGTACTTGCACCTCCGAACGCACGGACCCACAGAAGAATAGACGAAAAAGTGATTTTCATTATACCGTTCGTCGGTAAGAAAACCTCTAATTCAAGATCTTCGAAAACCTTATCAGATGTGCAATGAAAACCACAATTGGATCGTTTGCTCTAAATATTAATATATGCGAGAAAAAAAATCTTAACAATTTTTAGTAGTTTCTTTTACAGTTAATTTTTTGCTTAGTAAAAAAAACTGTCAATTGATTTTTTTTTCAAAACTCTATCGGTAATCAATTACGCATTGTGTATAGAATCAAAAACAAAAATAGTATGCCTTTTTTAAAAACGCAAGAATATACACCTAACCATAAATTAAAACAAACAATCTGGAACCTGTTTTCAAAAAAATGATTTCTTGTATTCGAAAAAAATATTATTTTTACTTGAAAGGACCTCCTGAGTGAAAATTTTGATCAACGGTTAAGCTGTTAATGAGAAAGAATTACAAAAAAAAAAACTTTTCTATTGTAGGTACCGTGAACAACAGTTTTCGGCAAATTTTTTTTTGTTCACCAAAATGCAGACTAGCAGTAGTACATACACACAAAAATTGTTATCAAATTCGTTTAGAGCCATTTTCAAAACGATTGTTTGGCATGTACCATTATTGTTGTAGCTTAAACAAATTTAAATTTCCCCTCTAGGAAATAACCTAAAAATTTAAGTTCCAAGTTATCTTAATTGGAGGGCAAACTCACATTTCATTTTTTTAACAAGATATCGGTCGGTGCAAATTATAATAATTAGTGAAAAAAAAACTAAAGGATATTTTTAGCTATTATCATAAGAAATCTCATTTGGCTTAGGCTTAGCGCTTAGGTCTATTTTCTATTTTCTAATTTATAATTTTCTATTTTTTTTCTTTTATATTTTTATAATTCATAATATATTATATTCATTGTATGGCTCTATCTGCTATCCAGCTTTAAAAGTAAATAAGGGTTTTTCTTATTGAGATATAAAGAACTTAATTATACATGACTCCGAGCGACCAACACTTTGAAGCGAACGATAGAAAAAATTCAAATCTAAATCTAATCAACAGATGTCACAATGAAATAAAAATAAATCCCATTAAAATTATTCCGCTTAAAAAAACAAAAACAAAAGCAATGATCGAGTTCGTAAAAGTAAAACTTCGGTAACACTGCCACATTCAAGTCGCATTTCTGCAGACAAATAAAGTCCGTTCCAAATTGTGTTCACTGTTTTAGAAGCGCTGATGTTCGCTCTCAGCATTAAAATCAAATTTTGTCCAAAATTTACATAACTACTACCATTTTTTTGCAATTATTTTTAGCAGTGATTGAGCATGTTTACGGGGAAAAATCGAATTTTTTGCTGAAAGGAATTCGACATAAGTATTATTTATTTTGAAATTTTGTCGCCCCCTTAAAGTGCCGTCCGTGGCGGACCGTCCCCCTCGCCCCTACCCCGCTACGCTACGCCACTGGGCCTACAGTAAATTTATGGACCAAAACAAAAAAATATAACTTGGCCGAACTCATTAACCCGTGCATTTCTTATTTTTCTGGTTGATTTTGCCATATTATATGATCATTATCCTTTAAAAAACATCATTCAAAGTTTATGGAAGAAATAATGAATAGAAAAAAATTTCAAAATTATTTCTTTTTTATGTAAGAGGCACAGGTTAATGAGAGAAGTTTTGTAAATAAATTTTTTGTAGGGCATAAACTTTTGATTTAGAGGTGTCTGATCAAACAAATTGGTTTGGAAAATAACGGACACCCTAGTGTTTATAATAGTAGCTATACTTAGTATAGGGGCAAAAGGAATTTGAACATTGCCAAAATAAGCGCCACCCTAATACATATACTCAATACATATTCCGAAAACCACTCGGTCGATTTGTATCAAACTTTGAAGCTTCGAATTAGGGTGATGTGAGAAAAACCTTTGTGATTTTTTTATGAAATTCTTTTTGAAGTAGCGAAAAAATATATAATCTCAAATATGGGTTTGATTAAGTACCTTGCATGTACGTGTACGTTATTATGTACCTCACAAAAGCCTCATTAATTTAGCTACAGTAGGGATAAGGAGAATGGAGGATCTTCTCAAACCAAAACATTGGATCTGCTCTGCATAAAATTAGAAAGTACGCTATGATATGCTGCACTTGTTTGGGAGATTTGGCGATTCAGGAGATTGAAGAAATTAAAGAGAAACTTTCGACCATCTATGTATCTAGAACAGCGCTTTGACTTTCAAGCTGATCACATAATTATATCACGAAGCTTTAAAATTAATGGTCTAACAAACTCATAGATACCTATAAGAAAAATAAGAACCGTTCAAGTTCAATCACTCAGCAACTGCTTGCAAATTTTTATAAAGCCTATTTTTCTGGACTATAAATGGCATTATTTTTTGATATATGTATAAAACGTGCTACACTTTGAGCATTCTAAATTAATCAAAAGAAATGAAAAAAAAAATAAAAGAAGGAGAACATTTTAATAAGGCATTGCATATAATCAAATTGACTGAAGAAACCTCTGGAAAAATAGGGTAAACGCTTGACTAACGCCTAACCCACCACGAAGGGCTTATGTTCCACTTCAAAGTCTATCTATTCAGTCAGTGCGAGTGTTTCGTCAGTGAGGCACTTGTTTTCTTGAATATATTTAAACAAAAAAAAAACACTACTTGCAATTTGTGTAGATATAATTTTAATCGATTAATCGTCGGTGATCTTTGTTCCAACAATAATTACAAAATCAAAGATTCTTCCTTAATTTAACCGACTTTACCTAATGACTGCGTATTTAACCCCAATAGTGGCCTTTTCTTTGTGAAGATCAACCTCACAAACAAGTTGCAACCAAGCTAAGATAAAAGTCTGTGTTATTGTCAAGTAAACGCCTCCTTAAGTAAAATTACAATAAAACTAATAGAACATACAAAAAACAAAAAAAAAAAACATAAAATACTCGATTTTATATAAAACCTAACCGCATCTAATTAATTCCCTTAGTTTTATTTGAGAACTAGACTTTGGGACAGTCGAACGCGTGTTGAGTTACAAAATAGTTATTTCGAATTCAGTTTTCTATATAGTTGCCGGGGTTGACGTACTTGAAGGCGACAAAGTCGTGAAGTGTGTTATTTTCTATTTTAAATAGAATTTTTGCATTTAGGATTGGGAATTAGAAAAAGGTAAGTTCGGCAATCAAGAGTCCGTTTCAAAAAATTTATTTACTAACTGAATTTACTAAGATCAAATTTTATAAAGTGGCTCATTTGGAAATAATGAAAAAACGCGTTACAAGAGAAATCTGGATTGGACTTGGGAAGTTTTTCTCATAGAAATCGTGTGATATTTTTGTTGGATCGCATGTGAAGGGGCCTAGAGAGAGAGTGACTGTTTGAAATTTGTAAATTTGTAATAGAAAAAAGGGTGACATTTTAATATGATGGTTGTGCTTCAAAACAAAAGTGAAGGAATGCATGTTTTTTTGTTCTGAATGAAATGGGTAATTAATGAAAAAAGAGTTTTTGAAATATTTTATGACGCATGGTTTTAGATAAAAAAAAGAGTTAAGAATAATAAGTATTGCAATACAACAACTACATTTCCACTTAATTAGCAGCAGCGATAAATATATCCGCTTGTGAGCTTAGCAGAGTATGAATGTATGTAAAAACAATTTAAATATTATTATAACTGTTATACATGGAGCAAGCGGTGATAGTTTTTTTTTGTTTTGCACTTTTATTCTAGGACTATAGAAATGCTGGTTTATAACAGTTACAATATTTTATTTCCATTTAAAATGGGTTTGCATCATTCAATAATTTTGCTTATTGTCCTTCAACTAAAAAACATAACTATTACTTAGTAATTTATTGCTCCATTTCGAACATTATAAATACGAAGTTTATTCAAAATCAATAGAATTTTAAAGAACCCTAAACGTCTAAAAATGAATCATTAAAATTTTCAATGATGAATTTCAATGATAGCTATAACTGGGCCCTAAGTCGCTAGGCCCTGGTTCTTCATGAGCCGTTTGTGCCCCCAAATTTATTTATTTTATGCTAACTCGTTTAAAATTTGAAAATTCCTGTATTTAGCCTAGCATAATACTATAAATGCTTTAACATCATACTATATCGTCTAAAATGTTGGGCCTATGTTTTTATCTAATAAATTCGTGTTTTATTTGTGTTCGCCGGCCAGTCACTAACAATTTGCATTCGCTTAGTTTTGATGTCTGAGGCGATTCACATTACGAATGTTCGCTAATTGTAATAGGAATTTGATTCATTCGCCATCTTTTTGGTTCGCTTCGCAAACGATAACAGGGCCCGTAAACAGTTTCTTGTATAGTTATTTGGGTTCCATACTTGTGTTTCCATATCAATGTAAATTTTATTGAAATAAAACAACTTTTTGAAAAAAATGCGTTTGAAATTAACACCTTCCACCGATGTTGTCTAAAGGATTTACATCAGCAGTTTTTTGTTAAATCAAACAATGACAAAAATCGGCTTTTATCGACGAGGACGGTAGTAGGGGAAATGAAAATTTTATTTATATTTAAATATATTTATGAAAGTCCCTTAGCCCCCCTCCCCCTCCCATTCAGTTAGTCACTCTTCGTAAGGGCTGACTGGTGATTATTCAGTTTTTGTTTGTCAATGCAAAGCAATAAATGGCTATATTAACTCCGAGGCACGACTGCTATTATACGATAACATCAACTGACTAGTATCGGTAAACTTTTAAAAAAAGAAGCGCTAGATGAAAAGAAGGTTTTGTCTTTTTCTGCTGATTTAAATTGTGTACTTAAAAGAACTTTTTTTCAGGTAAATTTCAATAAAAGTATACAAAATAAAAGGCAATTAAGCGGGCAAGGCAGTTAAGCGAAAGGTACTTATCAGATGAGTTTTATATGAAAAAATCCTCAAAATTTTGGTTCTAAAAAATAAGAGGTACTTAAACGGGTAGGGCACTTATGCGATAAGCACTTATCCGGGTTTTACTGTAATTGCATCATTGAATTTTTGCTATACTTCACACCCAAAAATTGCTGTGGGCTCTTAGTCTATAAGTATTATTTTTAATTGAATGTCGAAGGAATTTCCGAAAAACGTTTCAAAAAGAGGTTAGGGCAATTTTCTTAAAAACTAAATAAAAGACATTTAGGCATCCAGTTTTTAGTGTAGGTTTAAGAAAATCGACCTATCCGTTTAGGGAGGCTGCAACCGAAAAGAGAAATAGAGAGACAAACGGAAGGAACTACGAAATCTACTTTTATTGTCTTCTATATCAATGTAATGTCAATTTTGATAAAATTCTCCGTTTAGTTTTTTTTTTACGAATCGATAATTTCCCATATGCATATGTATGTATGTATACATTTTCTTGTATGAATTTATGTATGTATGCACATAGTAACTAAATTAAATATTTAAAATTAATTAATTAACAGGACACTGTGGCGTATACGTGTCATACGTGTCAAAGCTCTCACGTTTCGTATACACATGAAACCATATGAAACATCTTCATCACATACTTAATCTTACATACAAATACATGTAACAAATGTATGTCACTATACGCGTTTATCACTGTTTATATTTATTTTGCCTCGTGATTTATTTATTCACTCTGAAAAAATAAAAATCGATTTTCACCACAACCTCGTTATATATTTGAATATATGTAGGTATTGTATAAATTGACTTCCGCACGTGTTTGACTCATTTCACGTTACTCAAGGTCAAATCCTTGGAGTCACTTTCTCCTTTCTCCCGCCATCGTCATTCTGGTATTTTTTTTTTTCATAAAACTTTCATTCATGAAAAATATTTTCATTCAGATTCAAGCATCCCGCACGGAACAACCTAAAAAAAAAAGTCTGTATAGGACGACTGCGCTAAGCTTCAAACATTTCATCTATCAATTCGTAAATACATATTAGACAAGTGTGTTTCTCCTTTTTGCCTACAAAGTGATTGCTAAGGTAAGAATAATGAATTAATTAATTTAGAACTTTGTTTTGTTAAAGAAACAAAAATTTACAAATAAATTTAATTTAAATGGTTCGAGTGCGAGGCCTTGACTTTTGCAATTAAAAAAAAATAAAGTACTTAGGTAAAACATGTTCCCTGCTCCCGCCTGCGTATAGTACCTCCTTTAGTTTGTGACTTAATAAAATGAAAGTGATTCACAATGTGAAGTGTTTATATTTTTAAACAAAGTTCAAGCTAAATTTCCGGTTTGTTGATTTAATGGAAAATCCACCACGAGAATGTGCTTGTTTTTGCATCAGATTCAGCTTAAGCACTGCAACGAAATCGCATTGAACTGCATTTTATGATGGAAGTTGAAAAAATAACAATGAAGGACAAGTAATTTAATTCGGTAATGAGGAAGAATTGCCATTGAACATAAAATGGAGTGCTTATTTAGTTTATAAGTTCACTATCCTTGGGAAAATCTTCCATTAATGCTGATTGTTTTGTTTTGTTTGTAGGTTCAAGGAATATGGATTTTATACTAAAAAAAAAATCTGGTGGTTGTTAATAAAGTCGTTTATTTGATTAAATTATTATTCACGCATATCTTCTTTTGAACTTATTCTTCAGGAAAAAAAATCATAATATTTAATTTCACAGAAGTGCTAATTTTATAGAATAATTTATATTTTCGAATTTTGAAGATTACTGTTCTTCGGCATGTTTGGTCCAATTGTAGTCTAAGAGCTGGCGACGGATTTTCTGCGTGAAATGTTACAACTAGTCCTAGGGAAGGTGATAACGAATACGAAAGTCTGTCTGCACGTAGTGGCCGCGTTTCCGCGAAAAAGTGCATCAAAAGTACAACTTTTCTGAAAATAGAAATAGTGAGGGAAACCACTTAAAATGCATCGCATCCCGACGCCACGGACTCGCTGATTACAAAAATGGTTTGGACAGACGTGTAGGTGGCCGCAAAACGCTCGACAGACGCCGCCGAAAATGCGTTTTTTTTTGGCCTTTTTTACTTTTTGGGAAACCACTTAAAATTGGTGCCATTCGAAAGCTCTCGACTCCCTTAGTGCGAATATGCCCATGACAGACGTGTAGCTTGCCGCAAACTCGCGACAGACACGATTAAAATCGCGGCTTTTTTTACGAAATTCTAGATAATTCATGTTACACACCTAAATACATCGCAATCTGAGGCTCTTCACTGCCAAGAGTATAAATATGTGAAAAATACCAACTTTCAGCTTTATCCAACAGCTGGAAAGCGCGATAAAAATATCGCGGATTTTTGCAGTGTACGTCTATTTAAAGGGCTTTTGCGGGAAACCACTTAAAATGTATCTTAATTGAAAGGTCCTGACCTCAACAAAATTTAAATTTAAACGACAGACGCGTAAGTGGTGATAAACGGATGGTAGCCGCTTAATAAGTCGCGGGCGTTATTTATTGTTTTTAAATTGGATTTTAGTGGTAATCTCTTCAAATTTTACTCAAGTTAAGGGTTTTAACTCCACTAAGAACAAAATGTAGGTGACAGACGTTTTGAGTTATATGAACATGTTGAAAACCGCGATAAAATTCGCGCATGTTATTATTGTTTTATTGGTAGGATATTGGTGGTAACCTAGTCATATGTATGCCAATACACCAAAACTATCTAAGTCCGCGAAATAAATCGCGGATTTTCAACGAAGAAAAATATAATCTCACACTCAGCTAAGGTTTTTATAAATGTAGGTAGTAACCATACTGTCATTGTTTTCTGATATTTACGCGAAAAAAAAAAAATTTATTTTAAATTTTACTTGTTGGTTCTAAAACGTTTTTGTTCTCAAAATGAGTGCAAGTATCAATTGCTGTGTCCATAATACTTATTGCATCCAAACCTTTGGAAGTGTTAAAAAATTTTCGATAAAAACCTTGCTACGACGTTTTTAAATTCTTAAAAAGTAAGTGTTTTCGTATGCAAAAAAAAAAGTAAGTAAAAAGTAATAACAGTAAATGATGAAACTTGGAACACACGTTCAATAATAACGGTATTGTGGTGGAACTTGGAACACACGTTCAATTTGTCATAAGAAATAAGAATCAAAAGAGTTCACACGAAAAGCCATCAGTGAACAAAACGGCTCCTAAACTTTCCAGAAAACCCTACTTTTCTTAGCCCATATGACTGGGACTGCGGAGGTGATATTGAACTTTTATTAAAGCTCAAAAAATAACGGCACATGCCACCCAACCGTTGGCGTTGTGAAAGTGCTTATTTATATTTGAAAATGGATAAAACAATTTCAATAAAAATAAAATCCACGACTGGATTGCACGAACTTGCTCTTGCAGTAAAATTTTCTTCGAATTTATTTATTATAATAAATTGAAGAATATGTTAGAAAAAAACATGAAACACGTTCTTTAAATGTTAAATTGATAAAACAAGTAGGTACCTACTTAAAATTTTTTAATCTCAGAATGAAGAACGCCATCATCTTAATTTATTGAAAAAAAAAATGAATTTATGCAGGAAAAACTTCAAAAATCTTTGGAGCGGTTTTCTTAAAAAACTACTTTTTTTGAATTTGTGAACAACAACAACAACTTCAAGGCACTACCACCATTTGCTTACAAATTAATTTTTTTAGGTATTTTTAATTCGTTTTATTTTTGTTTCGGCTGGAGATATATGTAGCTATTTCAAGGGGTGCCAAGCCCTCATCAGTCTCCTTTTCCTTTTAGTGGTGCTGAAGCTTTAATCCAATTTTATTATGAAGAACTTTCTACATCATGCGAGATTTGAACCCACGCATCAGATTTACTCACTCTTCGAAGCTGTGTGCACTACGCACTCTGCTACTGCTGACCACTGACGTCACAGGGCGCGATGTGAGGTTTGTTTTTATCAAATGCATTTGGAGCATCAGCATTTTTATATGCACTCCATTTTTCTCCATACCTTATTTCGATAGACTACAATTCGTAGTACGTATCAAAGTCTATAGAAATTGTGATTCAGCAAGTAAGAGAAAACTGAATGTAGCTTTCAATAATACTGCGCGATATGTTTACAATATAAGACGATATGAACACATTTCTATCCATGCTAAGGAACTGTTTGGTATGACATTTGAAGATCTTCTCGCTTATAAAGCTCTGATCTTACTTTCAAAGATTATTGATACACGAGAACCAATGTACTTGTTTGATAAGTTAAACTTCGGATCCTTAAGTAGATCTCATCAACTCATTTTCCCGCGATTCACATGCACAACCTCAGAGCGACAGTTCTTTATTAGCTCCATTCGCCTCTGGAATGGATTGCCGGGACATGTACGGGAATTGGGTGGCACTGGGCGATTCGGAGCGGAACTAAAATCCTATTACGCGCGTTAGGTAAACCTTGTTTTTTTTTTTTTTTTCTTGTAAATTTTTAATTATTATTTTGTTTTTACTTAATATGAAGATGTATGTTTGCTATTAATTTGTTTTTTTATTGATTTATTAAATTTCTTTTGTTATATTTTCTGTTAATTTATTTAATTTATTTTCTTAAAACTGTCTAAGTATAATTTCTGTTGTTCAATTTTTAAATTGCAAATCAAAGCTTCACTTGCTAAAAGGCTATTAAAGTCTTAATGTGTAAGCATCTACATATGTACAAATAAATAAATAAATAAAAATAAAAAGGGAGAGAGGTTGGAAGATCGGTAACAAACCAGACTATTATGTTATTATTATTTGTATTGTACTATTCATACTAGAATGTCAGTTTATTAGACTTGACCATTCTTTATTCCATCAATTTCATTTAAATTAAAACTAACTGACCCGGTGAACTTTGTTCCAGCTGTAATTGTTGAAATTATTAATGTTTCTTTCGAAAGTCGAGCAAGCTCCAATTGTTATCACGACTTACCGACTTTTCCAGCCTAGTTTTCCAATTTTCATCTCCATAGTGTATTTATCTATACATTAATAGCCTTAAATAAATGTTGTGGTCCCATTTTCTCAAAAAGTATTTGACCGATTTCGATAAATTTTATATGGTTGTGAAGCCACAATTGCGGAGATGTGAAGAATATACTTGAGACACGCATTTACACACTGTGGGTCATTTTTGTTTTTGTATTGTCAGAGACTGTGCACATTAAAAAGAAAAAGAAAATTAACAAAACAATGTTTTTTTTCCTACAATATTTTCAAACAAATTGTTTGCAAAATTGAAAGTGTCGAATTTCAACACAGGTCGATAGCGATACAAGTCTGGTTTAATACGAATCGAACAAAAAAATATCCATTCAATTTAAATGATGTTCAGCCGAGTTATGCGCGTATGAACAAAAAACTAATTCAGACATTTTGCAATTTCAAGATGTTTTCACGATTTTCTGACTTTGCCGGTCGAATTTTCTGATTTCCGTTCGAATTTTTAAAATGTTTGGCTCCGTTCTGTATTAATCTAGTTGAATACAAATCTTACACAAAAAATCTCCAGGCAAATCGAATGAACACAAAAAGGGATTCATTACATACATTATAGATAGATTTCTTGAATTTTTTTTTTAGAAAAAAAAAAATTATTATGTCATATTTAAGAATTTAATAATATACATATGTAGATATAACAAAAACATAATTTAAAAAAAAAATTCATCAACCGTTTTCAAGAAAAATGATTTTTCAAAAAAATATATATTTTGTATGCAGTTTTTGAATATACAATATTAGGCTGAGTTCCAAAATTTATTAAATAACTGCGCATCCAAAAATCTTTTAGCTGCTTCGATTTAAATTTTTTTTGCATTCCGAAACGCCAGACTTATGCAATGTAATGGGAACCTGACTAATGTCCGCAAACAACATGTTCGCAAGACACATCTTCGCAAGCAACATGTTCCCAAAGCAACATGTCCGCAACGACACATACTCGCAAACAATATGTCCGCAACGACTAATGTTCGCAAGCCGCATGTATCCAAAGTATTTTCACTGGGAGTTTGAGCTGGCAACAAAGATGTTGAATAGTAAACATTATTATGGTGACGATGATCCCAATGTAATATTTCTGCAAAGCATCAAGTTTGCGTTGCTGATGCGTATGAAAAATGTAGACATTACTTCCGCATCAAAAAATTGTCTACATTTTGGAACTCAGCCTGTTCTCCCTGTCACCTGTCCAGAATGTTAAACTATGTAGGTGCCAATATGGAAAAAGAGGTCATTTGCATCTGAAACGGCCCTAAAGGTTTTGATAAAAAAAAATGTGTGTAAAATATTGTAGTTTGTAGATATATAGTCTGCATTTTGGTAAACAAAAATTGTACCATAAACTGTTGTTAACATAAACTGTTATTACCATGAAACTATTTTTTTTTCTCACTTTTCTCGTTAACTTGACTTGACTAATTGCATATTGAAAATCTAATCAAGTTTTTGAAAATATTTAATTGGTATAGTTTTTTTTTTTTAACAAAATAAAATCGGGCCTATAATTTCCAAGGACACCATCAATGGGATGTTATCAGGGTGGGTTGCTTTCACCCTTTTTTGGACTTCTCCATCATCGTAGTGTTATCTTATCAGTTTTATTTACAACCTCGATTTATATAGCAAATTAAAATAAGCATGTAAGACCGTATGTTAATTCGATCTAAATGTATAAAAAAAAGATATAATGAAATCTAGGATTGCAATTTAATTAAAATTTTGGTAGAATTTACACACAGTCTTAATATGTAATTTAAACAATATTGGCAAGTATGCAAACTATTGACATTGTTGTAAGCAACCAACAATTTAATTGTTTTAGCCTGTTAGCACTTAAACTAAGTGATGCCAATTGATTTTTTTTCAAATGCTCTTCACAGAATAACTACAACTGGCCAATAATAAAAATAAACACAAATAACACGCATATAGTACTTATATGAAGTTCAAGTCTTCACCGGCCGTTTTGGTTGTGCGATTGTGACTTCCCTATATCACAAGAAATTAATACTCTCCCAGTCCCAACGAATCAATTGAATAATCTCTCTATATAACAATCAAATAAAGACCAAAACCAGATTTACAACTATTTTCACAGAGAAGTTAAAGTATGTAGTATATTGTCATTTTTGTTTTGTTGGTTTAAAGCCATCCACATGGGTTTTTCTGAGTCCAGTTTCGATCTTAACTTTCGTCGGGTCGGAAGTTTAATATAGCAATTCTCTCATATCAAATCGTTTTGTGGCGATTGTTTGATTCGGTTTCGAATTCCCTCAGGATAATTATTCCAGATTTTGTGTAATTTTTTCTTTAAATTGATGTAGGAATTTCGTTAAAAAAGAGTTATCATAGCACAATTAAATTTAATTTCAAACGCTCGCTGTATAGGTACTCTCTTGATGACTACAAAGTTATTCATTATTAAAGTTCAACTTCAAATGACTCGGATTGAATTTAATTCAAGACCATCACTGCCTGAGTTTTAGGGGCCAGTCATTTGAGAAGGTTGTAAACAAAACATAATTGCCATCTCGTCAAATTAAAAAAAAAAACAAAAAATCTTAAACCAATTTCTTGGGACGACAATCTTCGTTTTGGGTTTCTCAAGACCTTGACACAGTTTTTCGTTTGACTTCGTTTTGGGTTTTTTTTTTTTTTGTTTCTTATTTTCATTTTCATGTGAATTTAAGGGTCAAGAAAAAGTGAAAGAAAAGAAAGGCAAACATGAATGTCAACAAACATAATTTAATTACAAACAATGTCATACGATATTGTTGTTGGTGCTGTTTGTTTTTGCTTTTTTTTCTGATGATTGTGTCTTAAATTTTTTGAACGAATGACCATTCTAAAGGCCATTAACGCCGGTTTTAGATGGATTACCCATGGGAGTGCCGATTACAAAACCACAGAAGATTCATAAAATAAGTTGCATTTCAAGTTAAACTGCAGTAATCAGTGGTTGACCATTTATAAGACACATTCTGCCATCTTGCAAAAATATCAGTCATCTCTAACAAATTTAATTTATATAATATATAATTTTTTTGTATTTTGTTCAGAATTTAATTTATTTAAAGATAAAGCTTTTAATAAGCCGCAATCTTAGAGTCAAGGCAAGCGTTCTTAATTTATTTAATATCCGGATAAAATATTCCGTTGATTTTTTTTTTGTATTGTATGAAATTAGTTCGTGGAACGAAAAATTAGCATACTTATTTAATTAAATTTTTATTTTGCATTTTAATTTGAAGGATATCAACAACTCGTTTATAAGCTTAAAAAAATAGTGCAGAAAATAATAAATTTGAGTGTTAAATTGTGCTTTTGATTGGAATATACATACATTCGTTCAAATTTATCAAGATGAGTAAGTATTTTTTTTTAGAAGTGTATTTTTTTTTTTTTTTATGTCAGATTTACATAAATATATTATATTTATTTATTCAGTGTTATTTTTAATTCGAAAACTTGTTGACAAATATTTTTTTAAATGTATGAAGGAGACTTCCATTGAGACGGTCAAGAAAATGATGGTCCCAGTGAACTTCGGTAGCATACTGACTGCCTCAATGTGAAAAAAAAAACTACATAAATATATGTAAATAAGCTTAGGTAATTTTACTTAAGCACGTTATAAGAAATTTTAAAATTTTTTTGGTAGGCCAAAGAGTTTTTTTTAAGGAAAATGCATTGCTTTTTTTATACTTGAGACCCATAAGGGTCATAAAAGGTCAATTTATTTCAATTCAATTATCCGAATTAGGAAAAGTGTTTAGGCACCATTCAACTTAGAAACTTTTCGAAACTTTGCCGCTCTGCTAGAGGTACCAGAAATATGCAGTTTTGTAGGTAGTGTCTATACAAACATTTTTCGCAAGGGTTGCCTAGCGTAAAGTGACCAAGGCATAGGGTTGCCACGCTTTAAAGTTAATTTTTCGGCTTTTTACAATTATATGACACAGCTCAAATGGTATGTCTTACGGACATAAACAAAATACCATATAAAAACAAATTTTATTTAAAAAGTTCAAAATAGGTGGTTTTTTAAAAATCGTAATTTTAATAGGGTTAATTAGGGTAAACAAAAATAAAAGTCTAGAATCTATTTTCTAAACGAAAAATGATAGAGAGTTGGTTGTTTTTGTAATCGATAGATTCTTTTATTATAAAAAAAAGTAATGTACATAGACAAAAAATGTGAAAAATCTACAACTCGAGATATAAACTTTTAAAAGAAAAAATTTTAGAACTAGACGTTGGGGGAAAAATTACTATAAATCAGGGTTATGATGTTTTCTGGAAATACATTTTATATTTTTAAAAAGAAGATAAGAAATAAATTGATCCGGAGCTATGTATAAGGCCTATTTATGGATCAGTTAAAAATTAAATGGGAGAATATATTACGTAATAATATAATAGAAAAGTGGACAGGGGGGGGGTGCAAAGATTGTCTGCCAAACCTGTAACCTACTTAAAATTAAAAAAGACAAAAGCTTTCTAAACAATTATTCTTAAAAATTTTCTAAGAACGTTTTCACCGACCACTAAACCAAGATTTAGTTAGATTTACCAAAAATCTGCTCCCAAATCCAGTGATTTACCATACAAATTTTAATCTCCTCAAATCAAGATTTAAAAGAAAATCTCATTTAAATTTTCATAGGACCAATAGTTTTACAATTCTAACAGACCTATTCTCCTATTCAGCGCAATACAATCTGATTTTTTTTTAACGTTTGACACCATGAATGAAAGAATACAAGATTACGCCATTTCATTTTTTTCGCTTTGTTGTTGTAATTTTTGACAGCTCGTATGGAGCAATCGGAGACAAAAATATGATTTTTTCCTACAATATAATGCCGGGAAAAGTTTTTAACTTGAATTTTTATTTCATTGTTCTAATTTGAATTAATTAAAAGTGAAGTGTAGTGTAATAAAAGTGCACAAGTTCTAAATTATCTATTCTACTTTACACATTACCTCTTTATTTGCTTTTTCGCGATTTATTTTAAATGAAAAAACCTTTATTTCAAATGAAAAATATTAATTCGGTATTTATAATCGTATTTCTAAACGAAAACTTTGTTTTTTTAAACTACTAAACGCGCACGAAAGGAAAAAACACAACCGAACAATCGATTAACTAAACAAACTACTGGCAGCCATATTTGTTTGCATATTATTTGTCTCCAATGAGATAATAAATGGCGCAATCTTGTATTCTTTCATTCATGGTTTGACACAAAGCAAACTTGCCATCTCTCTTCCACTTCATAAGAAAAATTACCCACTATCTACATTTTGATAGATTCTGTCAAAGTAAATCTACTTTTTTATCTTTAATCTAGGATTTATTAAATCTTAACGAGATTAACGTTCGGTGAAAACGTAGTATTAACGGAATTGTCTATTCGGAATATTCTTTTGAACGCAAAATCATTATTTCGGGAGTTTTAAATATTAAACAGACTCAATACCATAGTTTTTATTTAAAGGCTTAACTACATTCAAATTTTTTTGCAAAAAGTGCAAAAGTGAAATACTAAAACATGTGTTAGAAACCTGTGTGCAAAAAAGCATACGAAAGTTGTGCCTGATGTGTCACTTCAGATTGATTTCATAGACCAAACACAATTTTTTCGCACACAGCATAATTTTGTTTATCAATTTTTTACTTTTTGTCATACATTTTACAAAAAGTCTTGAATGTAGTTAAGTCTTAAATCACTATAACATCATACACAAGTTTATTTCTATATAAATGTGTATCTCAAACTTTAGTTGTGGGTTAATTAATTTTATTTGAGGGTCATAGTATAGAAATAGTTTATTACGACTTGTTATTTGACAAAAAAGGAAATTTTATATTCTTTTTGTTTCGGTAATGTGTGCCATAAATTTCCCTAGCAAAAATGGGATACCTAATACATAATGTACATAAACATATGTCTGCACGTCTGAAAATATTCTGACGTCATGTGGGATTTATCTTTATCACCGGCAAATTCCAAATTAAAAAAAAAAAAAAGAAACAATAAAAAAAAACTGTTCCTTGCCTGCCTTCAAGTTCATTTAACTTCAATTTAAATCTCACAGATATTTTATTTTTTTTTTCTTTCTTTTTTTTTAGTTCATCAATTTGTATGCACAACAAACACTCTTCATCTCTTTACTTCTTCAAGTGACTTTTGTAAATTGTCAAGTGTACAAACAATCAATCATTTCATTTACCCTTGACAATGAAGAATTATCTTTATTTAGTTTAAGGTAGATGTGAATATTAAAAATTAAAAATGCACAATGTTTTTTATTCAGAGTTCGAGTTGTAGTAATTACATTGAATCCTGCAGTCTGATATGACTCAAAAAATGACACAGCGAATTATATTGAATTGTCTGCTATTTTCGAATCAAATGTTTCATGATCGATCACGATCATAACTCATGTCATATGCATGTAAATTTTAAATTTCATTTTTTATCTTTCATTAAATTGACGGATTGGTATACACTTTTTGAAATCGATTTATTTTTTTTTTCGGTAATTTTGTTAATGCTATTGCCTTATATGGCAATTATAACCATGAATCTTTTTCGAACATAACGATCGAAAAGGAGAAAAACGATTAGACACAAAACGCATCACCCCGGTGATTAACGGGTTGAATTGCCTGAATGTCTTCGAAGTTCGGAAAGAGTCATCATCACTTAGACGATGTTTACATAGTATATTTGACGAACGACGCATCCAGTGAGAGGGGTAGATTTTATGGTGAGTTAGAAAGAGAAGGGTAGATTCCGCCCATTTGGGTGGGATTTTCCCTTCTCTTTCTTACTCACATAAAATCTACCCATCTCACTGGATGCGCCGTTTGTTAAAAATAAAATGTACAGTTTTAGTTTTTGACAAAACCCATCCCATTTATTTCAAGCCTCGCCATAACTAAAAAAATGTTGGATACGTCATTTTTAGTTAAGACGGCAGTATTGCTGGCTTCGATTTCCGTTCTTGTTTGCTAAACGGTATTTACATTATAGACTCACTCCGGGCGATTCATTCTGATTTCCGTGGGACCGATTTTTAAGTTCTTTTTTTTTTTTTTGGAAAAATCTATTACCATCATGAACTAGGAGTGAGATAAAGCAAAAGATATGTCAAAATGAGTCTTGCAGAGTGAGTCCAATGTGAAAACAGTTCTGTACCCACATCAATCATTCAATTTAATGTAAATTTGATGTTCAATGACTTCGTCAATATTAAGACAATAAACATTGATCGTGTGTAGAGCTCCCTGGCATTTTTTGAGTTAGGGCATTATGGGTAGTTTTTACTTAACCTATACCAATTACTCGGTAAAATATAAAATGATAAAACAAAGTGGAAGAAAGTATAGCAGTTTTTTTTTTTTTTTTTTTTCTTAAATCCGGTATAATTCACCTGTTAATCCTTGCGTTCAATAACCTATCCGAGACGGTGTCAAGGTCTGGCCAGACAGAGCGCGAGCCGACGGGACGATCAATACTTTAGTATAGAGAGAAAGAACGCAGCGGTCAAATTTTGTTTGTAAATTTATACAAAGACCGCCGGACTGCGTTCTGTCTGACCAGGCCTTCAATCTAACCAAAAAATTTTAAGATACCTTGAGTTGCTGATGCACCAGCTGTTTTTTTTTAAGGATCGCTTTGGGTTACAATCCAGAACGCGGCCATTTTCATACTATTATACACATTCTGACAGATGTGAAAAATTGAATGCAAATAAAAACCCTTTAGGTACCTTTCAGTTTTTATTAATCAAACAACTTTACTGCATTCTTGAATCTCATGCTAAAAAACATGCTAATTACCATTTACCTTATATAAATTAAAAACCAAAATCAAATATTTACCTATTTATTGTAAATCAACTTTAATTTTGTAAAAATTTGTACATCTATAGAAAAGTTGTCAATCAATATAACGACAAATACATTGTTAATATTTGCAGTTTTTAAGGCACATTGTTATTAACACGTATCTAGTAATATAAAAAAAAATTCTAACCTAAACTTTTTAATTTCAGGAATCCCGACGATGTTATCTGAATTACCAGAATTGCCATGCATTAAGTTGGGCGATTTTGTTTTGACATTTGAATTAAATGAATTATCAGAAAATGGCCGCCAAATAGCTGAAAAAGAATTAAGAGAAACACCGGAAGTAAAGAAAAAAGCCATTGAAGATTTAAAACAATTACTAGAACGTAAGTTATAAAATTAATAATAATATTACATCGATCAAATCTAAAAACTATGAAATTTCGCTATCCATCCGTAAACAAGTTAACTTGTATTTTTTTTATATTTTTCTTTTTATTTACATACATAAATGCGATATTATTTTGTAGCAAAGTTGGCTGACTGGTTTTACTAGTTTTTAAACTAATGAAAAAACTATAATGAACCATTACCAAGCTTATCAAAACGGAAGAGTAGGTTCATGATAATATGCATAATATTATTAATAGGTATTGATTGGATATTAAATATTGTTTATTTTGATATGGATATTCAAAATAACTAAAGAGCATTAAAATTTTGTACCAACATTTTTCTAGTAATATTTAGTTCAGGTAACAATTTCATTCTATTTCTGATGTTAAAATTTAGACAACATCATTTCGGTTTCTTTTTTGTAAATGAGGATTTTTTGGTTTGCCAAATCATAAAAATAAATTTAACATACCGTCACATTCTGCTATTCTGCTATCCGATGGATAATACCGATTGTTCGAAAATTAAATGAAATAATTCTAAGCAAATTGAATGAAATATTCACATATAGTTCCAAATTTTCAATTGAATGGAATAGAAGAATAAGAATGATATCCTTCCTCCATTTGTTCAATTTTCATTTGAATTTTGTAATTTTTTTATCATCATACCCATACGATATAGTTCGTTGTTTTTCACTAAAAAGTACAAAATGTTTCTACGAACTTTTGTCGAAGAAATAAGCCAATTCAGTAATTTCAGGATGATAACTGCCCAGTTTACTTCTGATATCTCATAAATTTAAACACAATTCCTCGTAAAAATTCTCAGTTTTGCTGTCAAGATCATAAGAACTGAGAAAGAATTTTTTTTTGGATTCTTTGCTCAAATATTTTCTGTCACTGTAAATCAAATAAGGCAAGGCGCGCACTAAAGTAGTGACGAAGTAGATTGGAAGTGGAGTAGCGAGTGGCAGTGGTGTGCTGACCTAGTGGCTTGGCGATGGAGTGGCAGTGAAGTGGTATAAAAGCGAGATAAGTGACACCAGACTGAAACCACACGCAACCTTCAAAATATCACGCCACCGCTACTTCACTTTGATGAGCGCGTCTTTATTTTGTTTACAAGGGTTTCAGCAATACCACCTGCCACTTAGTCAACACGCCACTACCATTCCATTCGGTTGCCACTTCGGTGCGAGCCTTGCCTAAGAAAAACAGGAATAGAAAGTGTTCTTGAATTTAAGGTGAGAAACCATATCTTGTTCTCCTATGGTCTTTTAAAGTGGCGGATAGGGAAACTGGCAAAATGAATGGCGTTTCTTAGCAAACTTTTTGACCGAATAAAATTTGTAAGATATCAAGGTTACATTCTGTTACTTTTTGTTTCGTTAAGTTTATCAGAATAATTTTTTACAATATTTTCTGCACTTAATTTTTAGGTGGAGCAAGTACATGAAAAACGTAAAAGCATTAGCTGATCTGTGTATTAGAAGTACATTTTATTTATATTTTTTTTTTGATTAAAAATAAATAACAAACAGTGCAAGTTAATATCAATGCAGCCCCCCACGCGTCTTGAATGAAAAAAAAAAAATAAAAATTGTGGGGGCATAAAGATGTTATAATTTTTTCTTACTGTTTTTTTTTTTGTTTTGCTTAAAAAAATTGGAGGGGGTGAGGCGCTGCTTGGAGGGGGAATACGTCAAAAATTAAATTTATTTTATGCTTTTGATTTTGAGTAACAATAAAAACTTTTTAAAAAGTTTGCGGCGCAATTCTAAATATTCTTCGGGAAAAAAAGCTGCCTGGAAAGATTTCTCCTGGAATTTTCATTTAGAAATGATCTGACTTTGATCTTCCAATTTTTTGTGAAAATGAGTTATCCGAACGTCCAAAAGAAAATGAAATAGAAGAGGTAAAATTCTGACTGGCATTGCATATCAAGTTTCAGAGTGCTTTTACTTATGAATTAAAACAATCATATGAGCTAAATTAAATAGTTATTTTTCAGACTTCTATTCAAGACAGACATACACGAGAGGTCTGTAAGATCAGACGACACCAGAACTAACCATTTTCGCAATTGATTGCACATAATGTATACATAAGTGAACCTAATTAACTGCACTCAGAAAATTACCACAACAAATCAATCATCAAAATAATTATGTATTTAAATTCAATTTTATTTCTCTTCCTACAGTGTACTATACCACCTTGTACCACTTAATATAATCACATTAATTTTTTTTTTCTAATTTAATACATGTATGTTAACACATTGTTTTAAGTACAAACTTCAGAAGAATTATTTGATACATTCTATCGATAAATCGATAATTTATTTCAATTAAGTATTTCAAAAGCTCGTTGCGATTTCATATAATTATAAAATTTAATCGTGGTAGGTACTCATCTATCAAATGTATATGAGCTTTATATCTAATTTGATGTGCATTAAACCAAATTTTGAAAACATGCTAATGTATTTACATATACATTTTAAGCTGATATAAATTAGCATGACGAGTTCAAAGTTCATCGTGTCACAGGCTGAATAATTAACAACTAAATGACACCTGATGTGGCAATTACTCGTACTTATAAGCCCAGCTAAATCCAATATAATTATTTGTGCACCTAATTAGCAGCAGTTAAGTACATAAGCGATAATAGCTAATAACTGCTTTGTAATTTTTAAAACTGGATGCTGTGTAGTCATGATGCACTCTCAGGGCTTTTTTTTGCACTATGATATGTATGAAGCACCCTATTATATCAACTTGTTATGCGTGTTTTATTACTATTTTTTTTTATTTTTTTATCAGTTAGTAATTAAAACCAGACAAAGTCTAGATAAAAAGTCCATGACAGCAAAGAATTGTGTGACTAGTCATATAAATTATGAAGTTTTTCGACATCTATCCATAAACTCGTCAGTAAAATCTATGTTAGTAATTAATTGTAAGATTTATAAATTCAAAATTAACACCAAGCTATACAGCACAAAGTTAATGAACAGTGTTGACTTGACCTTGCTCTTTGGAAGTTACATAACAAGGGCAAACAAGAAATAAATGAAACGTGTGTGAAGTATGAAATGAAAGCAAAAGAAAAATAAATAAGAAACAACAAGAAACTGTGCTGCTTTCAGGATTTAAATTTAAAAAAAAAAAAACCGTTGCGATACATTAGGTGTGATGTGTTTTAGTGGATAATATACATCTATGCACTTAAAAATAATAATAAATTAGCATGGAAGATACAACAACAATTCCGGTTAATTAGTGGCAATAAATATCACCGCTTATAAATTTATTTAATTATAACTGTTATACACAGAGTACCTATATTGTATGCACTTTTAAGTACATAACTCTAGACATGTCAGTTAATAACAGTTTTGATTATAAAAGTAGGTACTATAATGCGGCCCCGCAGATTCTGGGCTATCCGCTGCCGTCCAGCCGGCCGGCCAGTGAGAATACTTCGGGCACCAAGAATTATTGTTTCAATTTGCACAAATCGCGCTAATGCACACCCACTTTCAATAGCAAAAAACTGTTATAACTGGTATAAATTGGCAAATTTCTTTAGTCTCGTCCTTTAGTTTTAGATTTATAACAGTTATAACAGGTTATCGCCACTAAAAGCAGGTTCGTATAAAAAATATACATACCTGGATGTTGACTTGGTAAGGTTAGAATTCTGGCACAGAATTTTTTTAATACGTATACGCCCGAGTGAACATTAAATTAAATTCATAAAATTCGAAATCAAGATAAGCGTCTTTTTAAAAATATATGTATTACAATTTTATATTAATTACAATCACAAAGGCACTTGTAGACAACAATTATTATTAAACAACAAACATAATTCCAATAAATTTTTTAACATGGAGGAAATTTGTATAGTTGTTATACAGGATGATCGGTATAAAATGCACCAAACTGCTGAAGCGAGTAGGTTGGGTTAAAACAAGAACAAAATCGTATGGGAGGGGGGGTATATTTCACCCCGTTTAGGAAGTGTTTTTCTTGGATAGAAGTACTTTTTTTTTTTTTTAATTTCTCAAAATCTAATAGGGGCTTATTGCGAATGAAATAGAATCTAGTCGAATAGAATTAAATTCTACTATCGTTACTTCAAAAATTCTATTCGTTAATATTTTTCTTTTTGACTTTTAATATTTGTACTGAATATTTAATATTTTTTTCTATTTGAAAGAAATTTCAATTCTATCAAGAATTTTGATCGACTTTTGTCGAATAGACTTTTTTCGAATAGACTCTCGCAATAAGCCCCTAGGATACATTTTAACATCCGGTTTTCATTTTTTTATTGAAAATTAATAACAGCATTAAATTTTGAAAACAAAAATTATACTTAATTACATAAAATTTTGAAAAAAATTAATTTGAAAACTTTTTTTTAATTTTTTTTTTTTTTTCAAAATTTCGAGTTTGGAAATTAATTTTTCAAAAACTATTTACTAACACAATTAATTTAAAATGAAAATGAAAGAAGAGATTTCTGGCTTTCTAAAAAGGTATAGCATGGCATTTTAAATTGTACCGTTGTTTTTAAATATTTTTTTTCTGTTTTAAGTCAATTTTTTAGAAAATTACCCCTCCTGCCTAAACGGGGGAAAATAGACCCCCCCCCCTTATCCCATTCGATTTTTTTCTTGTCTTAACCCAACCTACTCGCTCCAGCAGTTTGGTGCATTTTATACCGATCACCCTGTATACAAATACAAAACAAATCAGTTCACCGCTTTAATTTAGTGGAAAGTGGAAACCAGTTATGGTTTTATGAAAGTGTTGATCTGCAAGGAACGCGTGCCTCGGTGTCAAAATGTAGTATTTTTGTCAAAAAAAATAATTCTAAAAACAGGTTAAAAAAAACTTAAATTTTTTTTTTTTGAAAACTTAATATTTCGAAAAGGACGAAAAGGTCGATTTTTATTAAACTTGGCACCAAGCGGTTTTCTAACATTATCTAGAATATTTTAATGAAAAAAATACTAGTCAAAGTTAACGGTACCTCCTTCATAGAAGTGTTTAAAAATCGTTTAAGAAATTTTTTTTTTTTGAAAGCGACTCCTACGAATTTGAGATTAAAATTGCTCTGTATACTAATATTCAGCCCTATCATAGTATCCGATTGGAACGGAATTTTCTCCGAATTTTAAGAAATATTAGAAATATAAGAAATCTCACTTTAATTTTTCCTTTTCAACCGCACGTTGAAATAAATTTCCCTATGATATAGGGCTGATTATTTACAGGAAACCATCGTAATCGGAAACGTTACAAATTCCGAAAAAAAAAAAAAACTATCACCGAATCCGTTCGTAATTGCAATTTGTTATGAGAATTTTCCCTACGGTGGATTCTGTGATAGTTTTTTTTCTGGATTCGTAACAAGTTTCCGTTTACGATGGAGTTCGTGATAAGGCTGATTATTATTAACAATACCTCTTATAGAACCATTTGGTTTTGGACTAACTCATTTAGCCTTATTGTTAGTTTCACCCGAAAAATATTTCATATACAATATATTTCCCTTACTGTAAACATTCATTTCGGGCGTAATTTAATGCATTTGACAGTTTTAATTTTTCACTTAGCTCTAGTAGGCGAACAATTAAGGCGAAAAATGAAAATTTCCTTCGAGCGAAATTTAAAAAAAATCAAAATTCCGGCGAATACAAAATTTTTAATATGTAAAATTCAGTCTAAATTTGGAGTCGCGACAGCAGCTCGTAGAGAACTAGCGGGCCTTGTGAATTACAACTCTCAACTATTCTTTTTTTCATTTCATTTCATTTATTTCTTGGAAAAAATGTACACAAGATACCTTATCCTATATTGTGCAATATAATTCGGAAAGCAATCCTAGATAGGAAATAGACATTTTGTGCGTATTATTGGCCGGAATGGAGAGGACTTACAGTTTTCTGCCGAATCCAAACATTTAAGGTGAGAGGCACTAAAAATTATGACAATAGGATTTGTCACTTCCTCGCAAGAGGCAGTAGCCGTTTTTTTTTTTATTTTATTTAAGTGGATGAGGCTAATTGAATTCAGGCCTCCGACATGACAGTGCTACACGCAAACCATCATTCCACGGCTAGGTACTACATACAATATAAATTCAAACCACATAGTGTAATCGTGCATAAGAGCAAGTTCGTGCGATCCAGTCGTGTATTTTATTGTTCTATAGAGTTTGGCGGTGAACTATAAAAGTTTGTAAAAGTTTTCAATTTACCAAACAGACCTATTAATTGTCTTCATTGACGAAGAAAGGGGGCAGATTCTTTTTAAACACATCAAAATCTTTAAGAAAACCTTAAATCAGTCTCCTCCGCATTTTGCTTGGTTAATTTGTTGATGACTTAAAAAAAAGCAACTAAATCTACTTATATGTATCTCACCTACACGCTTTTAGGCATATCATGATCATCTTAATTTTGATTTTTAATTGGAAACTTGATGGGCCACCCACGTCCACTCTCATAGTCATAAGCGTCTTTTACATCGTGGTATTAGTGTTTGAGTCTACTCAATCAATAAATTGCTTTATAAGATTGTATTGTAGACTTAACCCATGTTGAACAGTTTTTTAACTGTTTTAAATTCAAACTAAAAATTCAAACTAACAGATTTGGCGATATTCTTATATCTAGAAGCGAATTTGTTAAATCGGCAGACTTTAAATGAAAAATTTGAGCACATTAAAAAGTAACCAATATGTTATTTGAAATCATCAGCCATTTAGAGACCTTTTGCTTGGAGGATTTCAATTAAAATTTTATGGTAGATGCCACAAAGTTTGACTAATCAATTACTGTGTATGGGACACTTCATAGCCAGTGTTCAAATAAAGTCAATTTGCGTTTAATTATTTTTTGACTTTCACCTTTATCCATCTTAATTACCTATACAAACACGTATGTAAATATGATACATTTTTTCTTTTTTTTTTTTTTTTTCTTTCAGATGAAACCGAATTCACATATCCAAAAGACAACGAAGAATACTTGATACGATTCCTCAGACCGTGTAAATTTTATCCAGAAAGCGCCAGAGATTTGGTAAGATACCTACAATTTTTTTTATTTAAATTTATTTTTTTCGCATAGTTGTGTTAAATTTTTAAGAAAACAAATTTCGGGATTTAAAGAATTTTTACACCAAAAAAATTATTAAATTAATCAGGTAAAACACTCTTGTTACTCATAAATAGCAGGTATTCAATACATATTTGCTTTCTTCGAAACAAAATGCGTCAATCAAATAAAATTAAAATAAAGCTATAAAACATAATATAAAACACACGTTAGACAATGACCGCATTCGGTGAAGAAAAGTTTACATGAACTTTTGATTAATATTCAAATAGCATATCACTGTCATCTTATTTGTTTGAATTAATGACCCTAAAATTAATTTTTCAGGAATACAATACAATGCAATTTTTTCTTTCTTTGTTAGGAGTTATAAATTTATTGTTGTTCTCAAAGTCACGAAATAGAAAGACTTTTTTTTAGCAAGTTAATTGTCAATTTATTGATGATTTGTCGAGATAATGCCAAATTTGGGGGACACGTACAAATTTAAAAAAAAAGTTTTATTAGTAGGAAATATTATTATGTTAATAGGTAGCATTTGTATCATCAATTAATATTAAAAAAATTTTGAACAAAACAATATCGGTTATGCGGATAGGAAACATGCAGCCCTATTCTGCGAAACATTCGCGTGAAAGTTTGTATTCTGCTATCCGTCGGGGGGAAATAATTGCCCCAAATTTTGTATAAATTTCGATAAAAACAGGATTAAACAATTAGTTTCTTTTAAGAATTTCAAAATAAAATATCAGTTAAGATTTGCACTCTAAAAATTGAAGATTTAAAAAAATAATTTAAGGCAAATTGAATGATACATTCACGTGAATCAAAAGTTTCGATCGGATCGAATAGCAGAAAAGGGCTGATGGACTTAATGGGACATATTCATAGATGTTATTTAAGCTGTTGCTAAGCTAAATTGGAGTTAAGCTTATGGAAACTTCATCAGATAAGCTCCAGTTTTCCTTAAAAACAGCTTAAACAACATCTATGAATATGCCCCAATAAGTCCACCTAGGAGTATCCTCTTTGAGCAGGTGTTGTTACCCTCCAACACCTGCTCGGTGTGACCGCAAGACAATTAATATAACAAATTATTAAACTCGTCCTTTAATTTGCTAAAAAAAAACTCCTTAAAATATTTTAATCTCAAAATGATGAACACGGTCTGAGTTCTTGAAAAAAATATGATCAATATCAAAATAAGTTATTTTTTTGAGCTTAAAAATCAATTTTGCCTCTTATGTGCCTTCACTGGTAGTCGAACCTTGTACAAAACTGTTCATCGCGCTATCGAAGCCAATACTTGATAAGCCCTTAGTCCAGTAAGAATAGACGAAAAAATGCCAAAGAAAGGAAATAATTAGTTAGAGGCTGTAATTTGGCATGGGCGTTGGTAATAAGACTTTTAAAAACTGAAAGACTTCCTCATCGATACGATGACCGCTAAGTCAGTTATAAAAGGGCTCAAGGGTCTAAAAATGAGTTTTTTTTGCAAATATCCCAAGAACGGTTTGTGCCAGAGAAAAATTTAGTTCCTTAATCTTATAGCTAAGGCGGTTTCCCATAAAAATCATCTCTTCGGTTTTTTCGTAGCATTATAACCGTTAAAAAGTTACAGCAAATGAAAAGTTAAAAAATCTTTAAAAAAGGGACAAAAAGCCATGAAAGTGGAAGTTTATGGCAAATATCTAAAAAAGCGGTTTGTCATTGAAAAATATTATTCGCCTATCTTGTAGCTCATGTAATTTCTAACAATCAATTTTTTCATAGCATTAACCGTTAAAAAGTTACAGCAAATGGAAAAGTCAAAAAATCTCTAAAAAAAAGAGGGAAAAAAGTCATGGAAATGGGAGTTTTTGGCAAATATATCAAAAAAGGTTTGTGCTAAAGAAAAATGTTATTCCCTAATCTTGTAGCTCATGTAATTTTATACAAAAATAGGCCAACTGTGGGGATACCACATAAAAAAAGCATCTGGTACTTCACCTCTAAGGTGGTGTGGAAAAAATGCACAGTTTGGTTAATTTTGCGACATTGCCATGTTTGAAAAGCTATAACCTTTTAACGGTAAATGATACGAACAAAGTGAAAAACCATTTTTGTTAAAAATTACATGGGCTACAAGATTGGAGCATAACATTTTTCTCTAGAACAAACCGTTTTTGAGATATTATCCAAAAACTCCCATTTTCATAACAGTTTTGCCCCCTTTTTTTTTAGAGATTTGTTGACTTTTCAATTTGCTGCAACTGTTTAACGGTTAATGCTATGAAAAATGTGAAAAGCCATTTTTTTTTTTTTAAATTATATGAGCTTTTAGATTAGCTAGTAAAATTTTCCTCTAATACAAACTGTTTTTGAGATATTTGCTAAAAACTCCCTATTTCATGCCTTTTTTCCCCCTTTTTAGAGATTTTTTGACTTTTCCATTTATTGTAACTTTTTTAACGGTTACAACAAGCTACAGCTACAAGATTGAGGGACTATATTTTTCTCTAGCAAAAACGGTTTTTGAGATATTTGCAAAAAACTCATTTTTAGACCCTTTGGACCCCTTATAACTGACCTAGCGGTCAACGGTTCAATGAGGAACTCTCTCAGTTTTTAAAGAGTCCCATCACCAACGTCTATGCCAAATTTCAGCCTCTAACTAATTTTTTCTTTGTAAAAGTCTATTTTTCCTTGACTATCTATCCCAGTGCAAGTTTTATTATTTATCAATCGCACTGAGCTTGATGACTTGTGTGAGCTAGTAAAAATGCTAGCCAGCTCAGTGCGATTATAAAAAAAAAAATAAATTTGATGGCACAACGGTTCATGAAGAACTAGGGCCTAGTGACTTACAACTCTCAACCATTCCTGTGTGCGTGTCTGCAGGAATGGAGGGGACCTACAGTTTATTGCCGAATCCGAACGGCTAACGAGCGGCACTTTTCTGTGACAGGAGATACTCTTGGAGGATTTGTCAATTCCTCGCTAGAGGCAGTAGCCGTTTTTCTTTTTAAATAAATAGGTGGCGAGGCTGGGGAACGAACCTTAGACCTCCGGCATGACAGTCCATCGCACTAACCATCACGCAACGGCTACTATTTTTTTTTATGAGTGTCTTTATTCTACCATCCGGATCCGGTTCCATTACAGGTGGCGCCCAACGTGGGGCTTTAATATATCTACTTACCTACATACATATGGTACATATGTACATAGCTGTAACTAATTATCACTTTTGTTTTTTACAGATCAAACGCTATTATGCTTTTAAATTGAAGCACAGTGATATTTACGATAACCTAGTACCAAGTCGTGAAGAGAACATTTTCAAAGCCAATGTTCTAACAGTTTTCCCTAACCGAGATCAATGCGGAAGGAGAATCTTACTTTTGGAGCTTGGAAGTAAGTAAAATTATTATTTTAAATACATTTTTTATTCAAAGCTAGTAAACTGTAATTGTTGCTTGACGAAGATGAAGAAATTTATAAAGAATTACTTCTGTTTAAGTGGTCACTTGAACTTTTTAATTGTGTAATTATTACTGTTAACAAAAATTCACCCATTAGTTCTATACATTGAATAAATTGCAAGACTGGGTGGCATATGTTCATTCTGATGAGATCAAGACTTGAAATAAGTTTAAACAAACGTGTCAATCTCTCATGAATGTCAAGTTAGCGATGCTAAATTCGCCGATCGTTGAGTGGTTAGGTGAATAATTGGATATTTTGCCGTTAATTAGTTATAATAGAACGAATTTTTCGTTTAATTTATTCTACATTATTATGTTTTTGGTTTCAAAAAAATATAAAATAAATAAGAAAACATAGAAAACCTGAAGACCAGCAATATCCATATAATTGACTTGCTTCTAAAAAAAAAAATTCGATTATTCTAACATATTTTGACATCTATGCAGGTTGTCGAAATTGAAACTGTCAGAAATTAAAAAATGGTTGTTCAAGTGCCCTCAAAAACTGCACACTACATAAGTAAAAACAACAACAATAATATCGAAATTTGACAAGCAAAGAATGACTAACTTTTACATCTTTTCAAGCGGATGCTTCGTTAACTTTACATTAGCAAAGCAAGAAAAAAAAACATAGAAAACATTGAACGACAAATTCAACAAGTGATTAATGAAAATTATCCACCGAACCATTTTTCGATTGGCAATTATTAATGTTGCTTAGCTGAAAAGCTCTCCAGCTTTGACTGCTGAGTTTAATAGGTTTAAAATTCTAGTCCTTAGCTCATCGGGAAGTTATTTTGTATTTGTATTTATTTCATTTTTGATTTGCTTACACTGTAAGATATAATATCTTATTTATAGCAAAGCATTATAATATAATTCATAAGCTACGAAAAGTTTACAATAATTGGCAAGTTTACAAATTATTTTCAAAAAATATTTAACTATTTCCTATATATTTTTAAAATGAAGTTTAAGGTTCTTATTTAATAATACCGTGCTAGTTATTGCTCTTATTTGTCGCGGTAATGAATTCCAAAGAAGCGTTGAGTTGACAAAAAACTGGCGTTCGGACGTTAGACAACTAAAACGGGGGATTACTAAAAGTGCAGTTCTATTAGAATTGAAAAAAGTGATTTCTCTGAAGAGATCGGCAGGTTGGCGTGTTAGAAGTATATCCGAAAACAAAATTAATGTCCGATAATTAAGTAAATTTTCAAATGACATCCCAAGAAAGTAAGCTGCGTGTTGTGAAATCCTGTCAAAGCGTCGCAATCCATATATATATCGTACTGCACTGTTAAATGCAACGGTGAGCTTTCTTTTACTTTCGTAATCAAGTTTGCAGAATATTTCACAACCGTAAGTAATTAAAGGTAGTATAAGCGTTCTTACGAGTAATGTTCGGATTTTTAGAGGGGTAAAATATTGTGTGGACCAGAGTGTGCGAAGGACACCATATGTTTTACCAACAATATAAGTAACGTGGTTATTCCAAGTCAGGGTGCGATTAAAGACGACACCTAAATTTTTCGCAGATTCTACATATTCGATAGGGGAGCCATTTAACAATATAAGGGGGAAATAAGAAACATCTACTTTATTTTTTGATATCACTAGGCATTTAGATTTCTTCGGATTGATGATTAAACTATTTCGGTGTGACCAACGTTCAATTTTCAACAAATCTTCATTTATGCAACTAGCAAAATGTTCAATAAGTCCCAACGGGCAACTGAGGTATAACTGAGCATCATCAGCGTATAGTCGAATGGAGCAATGTTTAATAATTGTTGGAAGCTCATTTACATACATTGAAAAAAACAAAGGGCCAAGTATCGATCCTTGGGGAACACCACTCTTATTTGACAAGAAATTGGATAAGATTTTTTTATGTTCAACTGCTTGTGTCCTTTCAGTCAAATAAGAGCAAATCAACTTTGTTGCATTAGGAGAAAAGTTATAGAAAAGAGAGAGCTTTTTACAAAGTATAGAGTGATTTACCATGTCGAATGCTTTAGAAAAGTCAAGAAGTATCAAAAACGTGACATAATCTTTATCAATAGATTTCCGTATATCCTCTGAAACACTTAATAACGCAGTAATGCAACTATTCTTCTTACGAAATCCGGATTGTTTCGAGGTTAATATATTTTCTTGTTCAAGGAACGCACCAATTTGCTTTTGAATAATTTTTTCAAATACCTTTGACAAAAATGGCAATATTGAAATTGGTCTAAATTCGTCTCCTCTTGAGGTTTTAGGAATTGGTACAACTTTTGCCATTTTCTACTGCATAGGAAATTCGCTTGTTGAGATGATTGAATTAAATACATTTGTTATATGCGGCAGTATCACGGGCAAGAGAAGTTTCAAGAACGATGGGTGCATTTCATCCAGTCCAATAGCATTCGATTTAATAGACAGGACTCCCTCTACCACATCCTCAAGAGATATCGTAGAAAAACTAAATGAACTTTGAACTGAAGGTCTGCTATCGTAAGCAGTGAATAAACCCGTATCTGAAGACACAGAGTTACACGAAGATACGAATCTTTGATTCAGGTCATTGATATCTATATCTTCAGTCGAACCAGATCGAGGCTTACCAACACCAATCCTCCTAAGATTTTGCCAGATTTGCTTGCTATTAAGTGAATCATTGAAACGACTGGAATATAAGGCGACCTTTGCATTGCGAATAGCTGATACTGTTTTATTTCGTAGGGAGCTAAATTGCTGATGAAAAATATCGAAACGAAAAGTTTTCCAACGTTTGTAGGCAAGATCGCGCTGTCGTATTAATGATTGAATCTCATTCGTGAACCAAGGTTTATGGTGGGGAATACAACTTTTTGTTTTTAATGGCACATGGATGTCGAAGAGCCTAAATATACTGCTGTTTAGAAAGTCAACCTTATCACAAGGTGAAGATTTTTCGTAGATTAGGTCCCAATTTATACTATGTACATCCGAATGAAGCGAAGCATAGTTTATGTGTTTAAAGTCTCTATATTCGAATATATCAAATAGAATATCAACTTGAAAGTCGAAGGTTAAAAAAATTAGGTCATGTTTTGAGAAAGCTGGTGCAGAAAGCTGATCATAAAGGATAACTTTATTTTTGTCAGTGACCAGAGGGGGGTCGTAACAGGTTGAGCAGGGGGACTTATTGTGCTGGTGTTGGTGTTTTTGTTTCTACTTCCGACACGTTTCCCTGACAGAGACATTATTTAATAATCAATAATTGAAATTGAAACACTAAAATCAATTTTAGAATCAGTTTAGTGATTAAATTATATAAACTTAAGACACTTTTAAGCAGAAAACAATATTCCAGATGAGCAAGTAGTATGTTAACAACTTTTTGGTAAGTCTTTAATGTTTGTTTGATCTTTAAATACGCTCAAGAATTTAAACAAAAATGCCGAACTCAAATATACGTCTACTCCGTAGCTGTCAAGTTTCGTCTGTTAGTAGTTAGTTAGTAAAATTTTTATAACTTTAAAAAAAATTTCTCTGCTAATTAATTAAAAAAAAAAAAAAACATTCTCAACTAAATTTTCATTGCATTTTTCCTAACAGAGAAATGGAAGCACAAGGAAGTTTCTCTAGATGAGGTCTTCAAGGGATGTGTTCTCTTCCTCGAAGCAGCCATGCTCGAACCAGAAACACAAGTCGCCGGAGCTATTGTTATATTCGATATGGATGGCTTGAGCATGTCCCAAACTTGGCAATTTACACCACCATTTGCCAAGAGAATTGTAGACTGGTTACAAGTAAGTTACAAAACAAAACCCTTAAACAATCTCAATAAATAATAATTACTTTTTCTTTAAAATTCTTTCTCTTTCCAGGACTCTGTACCACTGCGAGTCAAAGCAATTCACATTGTTAATCAACCAAAAATCTTCAATCTAGTCTTTGCCCTATTCAAGCCGTTCTTCAGGGAGAAATTGCGTTCTCGTATCTATTTCCATGGTACCGATCGGGAGTCATTGCATAAGCACATTTCAACCAAATGCTTGCCACCAGCTTATAATGGTATTCTGGAACAACAGCGTGTCGATGCAATGCAATGGTATCAATTGATGACACTTTGTGAGCAGGAATATGTTGCAATCAATTCATATGGTTATAAGAAAAAGTAGTTATAGTTAATATAGTATTTTTATAATTAATTAATTAATTAATTTGCTAAGCAGTAACGGTGCTGTGTGTTAAAAATTGTTTCGTTTATTTATTGTTTTTAAATCAAATTTTTCTTTGTTAATGAGTTAGTACATAGAATACTCAAATGAGTTTTTTTTTAAGGACACAAAATAGAAGCATAATTAAAAAGGGCCAACGGGGATATTAATAGTAACATTTTATATATTTGTTAGGTCTATCAATAAAATATAAGCAATTATGTATACTGAAAAAAAAACAACGTTTGGAAAGAACTTAAAACGCACAAATGTATTTTTAAAGAAATATGTATTCATCACATTTCTATGAAACATTATTGTTGTTGTATTTTAACAAATCAAAAATATAGATTGTAATATTTTTTTTTGATAAAAAGAAATAAACTTTAGGAATAAAGAAAATCAGTTAAAATTATGTAGTTTTGTTTTGTTTTTTAAACCGGATGCTCGGAATTTCATTCTCTACAAAAACGTGTTGAAATTTCGTTTGTGAAACTAATGGTAACCCCGAAAACTGAGAATTTTACTCACATAAAAAATCGTGTCCTATCACAAATGCAAGATTAAGTTATTTTTGTAACATTTCAATAAACTTAATACAAAGAACACTTAAGTACGATACGTTCTCAAAAGTTGCTTGAAAATTACCTTAAGTTGCTTTGTATTGTGAGTTGCCTAGTGTGCGGCAGGTTTTTTAAAACGCCCCCTGGACCCCTTTTTAAAAAAGCTGCCTTTAAACAACGCCCTTAATAGGCTACCTCCCCTTTCTTGACCATACCTATTTCAGAATATGCCCCTATTTGGGTCACGGAGCTTTAGAGCACGCTATTTAAGACCACACCCTCTTTTGCCACCCCCCCTTTTTTTAACGCAAGCAATTAAAAAATTCCATATAAGAATCAGTAACGCATGCAAAACCAAATTCGTTTATTTTGACAGTAAATTGTAAGGAAAATTGAAAAAATCACGTTTCAGCTACACAAAATCGGCAATAACTCGGAAAATACTGTTTCGATCTTAAAAGTTGAGGTGTCTATAGATTCGTTTTTTTAATATAAAACTTTCCAAGGTGGCCATACAATTTATATGAGTTAGAGGCTTAAAACCAAATAAAGGAATCTTTTTTACAAAATAGGTAATTTTCCATCTATTTTCCAACCGATTTTCGAAAAAATCAATAATTGAAATTGAAACACTAAAATCAATTTTAGAATCAGTTTAGTGATTAAATTATATAAACTTAAGACACTTTTAAGCAGAAAACAATATTCCAGATGAGCAAGTAGTATGTTAACAACTTTTTGGTAAGTCTTTAATGTTTGTTTGATCTTTAAATACGCTCAAGAATTTAAACAAAAATGCCGAACTCAAATATACGTCTACTCCGTAGCTGTCAAGTTTCGTCTGTTAGTAGTTAGTTAGTAAAATTTTTATAACTTTAAAAAAAATTTCTCTGCTAATTAATTAAAAAAAAAAAAAAACATTCTCAACTAAATTTTCATTGCATTTTTCCTAACAGAGAAATGGAAGCACAAGGAAGTTTCTCTAGATGAGGTCTTCAAGGGATGTGTTCTCTTCCTCGAAGCAGCCATGCTCGAACCAGAAACACAAGTCGCCGGAGCTATTGTTATATTCGATATGGATGGCTTGAGCATGTCCCAAACTTGGCAATTTACACCACCATTTGCCAAGAGAATTGTAGACTGGTTACAAGTAAGTTACAAAACAAAACCCTTAAACAATCTCAATAAATAATAATTACTTTTTCTTTAAAATTCTTTCTCTTTCCAGGACTCTGTACCACTGCGAGTCAAAGCAATTCACATTGTTAATCAACCAAAAATCTTCAATCTAGTCTTTGCCCTATTCAAGCCGTTCTTCAGGGAGAAATTGCGTTCTCGTATCTATTTCCATGGTACCGATCGGGAGTCATTGCATAAGCACATTTCAACCAAATGCTTGCCACCAGCTTATAATGGTATTCTGGAACAACAGCGTGTCGATGCAATGCAATGGTATCAATTGATGACACTTTGTGAGCAGGAATATGTTGCAATCAATTCATATGGTTATAAGAAAAAGTAGTTATAGTTAATATAGTATTTTTATAATTAATTAATTAATTAATTTGCTAAGCAGTAACGGTGCTGTGTGTTAAAAATTGTTTCGTTTATTTATTGTTTTTAAATCAAATTTTTCTTTGTTAATGAGTTAGTACATAGAATACTCAAATGAGTTTTTTTTTAAGGACACAAAATAGAAGCATAATTAAAAAGGGCCAACGGGGATATTAATAGTAACATTTTATATATTTGTTAGGTCTATCAATAAAATATAAGCAATTATGTATACTGAAAAAAAAACAACGTTTGGAAAGAACTTAAAACGCACAAATGTATTTTTAAAGAAATATGTATTCATCACATTTCTATGAAACATTATTGTTGTTGTATTTTAACAAATCAAAAATATAGATTGTAATATTTTTTTTTGATAAAAAGAAATAAACTTTAGGAATAAAGAAAATCAGTTAAAATTATGTAGTTTTGTTTTGTTTTTTAAACCGGATGCTCGGAATTTCATTCTCTACAAAAACGTGTTGAAATTTCGTTTGTGAAACTAATGGTAACCCCGAAAACTGAGAATTTTACTCACATAAAAAATCGTGTCCTATCACAAATGCAAGATTAAGTTATTTTTGTAACATTTCAATAAACTTAATACAAAGAACACTTAAGTACGATACGTTCTCAAAAGTTGCTTGAAAATTACCTTAAGTTGCTTTGTATTGTGAGTTGCCTAGTGTGCGGCAGGTTTTTTAAAACGCCCCCTGGACCCCTTTTTAAAAAAGCTGCCTTTAAACAACGCCCTTAATAGGCTACCTCCCCTTTCTTGACCATACCTATTTCAGAATATGCCCCTATTTGGGTCACGGAGCTTTAGAGCACGCTATTTAAGACCACACCCTCTTTTGCCACCCCCCCTTTTTTTAACGCAAGCAATTAAAAAATTCCATATAAGAATCAGTAACGCATGCAAAACCAAATTCGTTTATTTTGACAGTAAATTGTAAGGAAAATTGAAAAAATCACGTTTCAGCTACACAAAATCGGCAATAACTCGGAAAATACTGTTTCGATCTTAAAAGTTGAGGTGTCTATAGATTCGTTTTTTTAATATAAAACTTTCCAAGGTGGCCATACAATTTATATGAGTTAGAGGCTTAAAACCAAATAAAGGAATCTTTTTTACAAAATAGGTAATTTTCCATCTATTTTCCAACCGATTTTCGAAAATTTTATCTCATTACAATCTTGACAAATCAACGGTCATTTTGGTATATAAATCATTTTGATACTCAAGCCACAAGCTTCAATATTTCGTTTTAAATATTTTTTAACGCAAAATCGAACGAAAATCTAGTCATTTGGTCGTTCAGATTTGATGTTTGGAAAATTTTAAAAATATGCTAAATTGGCCTATAACTTTCGAAATTTTTTCCTAATTTTCAAAAACGATAATATTTTCGATGTATGTGTATCAGTTTAGCTCCCAGTATGCGGCATTTGCTGATGACCACATCCCTTCTTGACCACCTTCGTTTTTATTTAATACGACCATTTCCTTTTTTTTAGGGAACGTAACTTTTATGACATGCCTTCTTTTAGACCCCTTATAAACCACGCCTTTTTGATTGTAAAAGCCAGGTCCTTCTGAAGGCTACGCTTTATTTAAATCTACCTCTTTTTAACACGCTCCTTTTGGAATGCAACATCGTTTAGTTTAGATCACACCCTATTGCTGGTAACGCCTCCTTTTAGCCCCGCCCCCTCCTAGACAAAACACTTTTAATGCAAGGTCTTTTTAACCACGTTCTTTAAGCCACGTCTTTTTTACCACCCTCTATTTAGTGCACGCCCTTTTTAAATCAAGCCTTACTGGACACGCCCCTTTTTTTATAAAGCGTTCCAGAGTAAGTGATGAACGTATTATAGTATTTGTAAAATAAAATACAAAACAAAAGTTTCTCACAAACTTAACGCAAAAAAAAGTACTTCGTTTATTTTGAAGGTAAATGTAAGAAAAAGTGGAAAAATCACGTTTCAGCTGCACAAAATCGGCTATAACTCGCTTATAACTGCTTCGATCTTAAAACTTGAGGTATCTATAGTTTCGTTAAGCTCATGAGAATTTTCTAATATAGAATTTGTTTAGGTGGTGGTACGATTTAAATGAGCTAGAGTCCTAAAAACAAAAAATGGCATTATTTTTACAAAATAGACTATTTTCTGTCTATTTTCCAACCGATTTTTTTAAATTTTATCTCATTAAAATCTTGACAAATCAACGGTCATTTTGGTATATAAATCATTTTGAGACCTTGGCCACAAGCTTCAATATTTCGTTTTAAATATTTTTTAACTGAAAATTTAACCAAAATCCAGTCTTTCGGTCGTTCAATTTGATATTTGGAAAATTATAAGAAAATGTTCTAAAATTCCCTACTAATTCTGGAATTCTTTTCTGATCTTCAATAATTAAGCTCAACATAAAAAATAACACAATCTTTAAGCTCTGTGGCTTTTTTTGGGTTATATTTCTAAAGAGGGACTAAAATGCGTCACACTTCTTTTTGAACAATAAGACTTTGTTGCACTAGCTAAGACAAATAACAATTTTGGACAGGTACGCTGCGGAGTATGTTCATCACCTCGTTTGGTCCTTTTCGCAACGATTAGTTGGACCTGCAACCTTAACCTTCGGAAATAATAGTTATTTTTGTGATTGTGACATTGGGGGTTATCGTGAACAAACATTTCCCAGGGAATGTTTCCCTCGTTCAAACATTGGGAACGTGAACGATGCCTAAAAGTTTCCCTCCGAATTTATTGGTATTGCGGCGAATTTGTCTGTCATTGCATTGGATTTTTGTTCGAAGGAAATTTATTAAGTGGGAGATTAACGATAGCAGAAAAATTTTCGTGGGAATAAAATATTCCGTGGGAAACAAAATTCCCCGGGAGATTCTCGATATGGCCCATTGTTTGCTTTGTATCTCAGACCTTAAGGTCAAATAATTAGGCTATACTTACATCTTGCATCTCAACAAACCAATTCAAATATCTAATAAAAGTAAATAATACAAAATCACAATTTTTGTTTGCATATTTTTTATAATTTGATTTATTTTTCTTAATAATATTTTGTTTTTGCTTCTTTTTTTCATTTTTTGGGGTTTTTTGTTCTCTTTTAATATTTTCATCGTCATCGTCAATCAGAGTTTTATTTGAATACATACAATAGCATTTGTTTTTATTTTCTTTTGTAGTTGTTTTTAAACTAATTTCATTTGCTTTCTTTTTTATAGTAATAATTAATAATATAATAATAATAATAATCAACATATTTTATTTCGCAGTTTCTTTTCTTTTAATGTTTTGCAGCATAACGCAAGTATAATTTCCCTTCTTCCATAATTTGTTTTTGAATAATATTTTTTTTTCAAACGACAATAAATTTATTCATATAATCGTCAATTTCTTTTTGATAGGTATTTTCAATCAAGATTTTGTTAATTTTATTTTTGCTTCTTTCTTTCTTTGTATATTTTTATTTTAATGAAAAATTTCCAAGCAATGTGTTTTTTTTTTAGTTTTTCTTTGTTAATCAAGCAGCATTTTTTTTTAATAGAAGTTAGAAAAAGAAAATACATTTCATTTGGAAATCTATCCATTTACATGTCAAATTTATGTTTTGTGTATACAGAGTAAAATTTTTGAAGTGTCATCATAATAATAGTGTATAATGCATTTATTATTTCTTTTTTATTTGTGTGTTAAAAATTTGAATAATAAGATATTTATATTTGTATAATTTACTATGATGAGCTGTTGTGAAGTTTTTTTTTATTTATCTGCAACATGTGTTTTGATAAAATGTACAATGATGGGGTAGAAAAAAATGCCCTTTTTGACATATTTGATGTTTTTTTTTTTTCTTAATTTTTGGTTTGGAGTTTATTTTTATTTTCATTTTTTATGTAGGGTTTTGGGTGTTGATTTGGTATAATTTTTGTATGGCTTTTGTTTTTTAAATAGAATTAGGAGAGTTTTTTTATAAATTTTATTTCATTTAAAATTTTAACAAATGTAAAAATTATATTTTAAAACAAAATTTATAGATAATGAATAACATAAAATTCGGTTCAATTTCAAAATATATTCTTCAACAATGTTCTTATCTACAATGTTTGTATGTATATATTTATATATTTTAAAAATAAGCTAAATTTTAGAAAACTAAGAAAAAACAAAATGATTTTGAAAAAAAAAATAGGTGTAAAAAATACATGTATAGTATTTTACAAAAATGTTGGGGTGAATGTAAAATACTGTAGATGTGTTTTTAAAGTTAATGTGTAATAAACTTTGAAATTTTCTCTTTTGAGCAATAAATATGGTCGTATTAATAAACAATGTCTAACTTTAGACAGCCGTCCAAGTTTTGAAAAAATCTTTCTGATTGTTGCTAAAGTGATCTAACGTTTTATCTTACTTTAGACAACGTAATGGATTATCTAAACCTAGACAAATGTAATTATTTTTTTTTATTAAATAAAGCATATTTCCGACTGTTTCGAAATACTTAGACATACATAGTTTAAACAGTCAAAAATCTAATAAAGATTTGATTCCAAAAGATTATGTAAATATCTACTCAAAAATTTAAAAAATCATTTTCAGTGTGTAATTAATTTTTAATACAATCGAGTTTTGTGGATGCAATCATTGTCAGCACCTAAATTGGTTCAATCGATTGTCCTAGAGTGTATCGTCAGAGTTGGCAGAACAATAAATAATTTAAAATTGAAACAAATTTCAATCAGCTTAATCGGCCCTATCGAGGTAACCGTCGCAGCGAAATTCTCTCCGATTTTCTACGAATCGGAGACATTTTGCTTCGAGGTAGTTCTCCGATCAGCAAAATGTCTCGGATTCGTAGGAAATCTGAGAGAATTGCTCCGACGGTTACCTCGATAGGGCCGAATATCTGCTAAACGATCCGTTGGGGAGTTATGTTGCATGATACTACTTTACATATTTCTTATTTAAAAGTAGTCTAATAGCTAGTTGAATACTATTCAACTATTTTCTTAATAAACTTGACCTCATACTTTTTTCAAAATTGCTTTGGCAACTCCGACTCATATTACGTGCTAACAAAACGTATTTGTTTTGAAAGGAAGTAATCGACCCTCCTCGATTGTATCAAGTTGACCTTTCTTACGGATTTTTTCCGAACGGAAAATAGCTTTTTCGCATACGGATCTAGAATTTCTCATACTTATTTCTTGACATGTAATTTTACGTTCTAGGATAAGTATGTATATGATGGATTTACATACGTCTCTTCATCGGCAAATATAAAAAAGTTGAGCAATTCATTATCATGCCAAAAAAAAACATCCAGCCTTATTGTGAGTTTCGCCCGAACAACATTTCACCCGGAAATTTGTTTCGCCTATTGCGAGTTTCACCCGTAAAATATTTCATGTTCCGAAAATTTCCCTTATTGCGAACATTAATTTCAGGCAGAATGTAATGGCATCGACAGCTTAAATTTTCACCTATTTTTAGTAGGCGAACGAGGGAGCAATTAGGCGGAAAACGTACATTTTGTACGGGCGAAAGTCACAATAGCTCTTAAAATTCCGGGCGAACAGAAAAAAGGCCGGCCGCACATTGCATGCGTCAACATACGAATTCATATTGTACTTAAACGTGTAAATACTGGTCGTACGAATTGAGTGTGCACACTGAATACATTTTTCTCCATCAAATACGCATTGTCCAGGTGACTCATCGGTTTCGCGAAGTCCTCTTTCCGCACATTTCAATGTTTCAACGTACGAAAGTGTTTAAAAATCCCAAAAAGTTCGGATTCATTTCGTACGTCGGAAGTAAACGTACGTATACGTATGACTCACTCGCACCCAGTGTGCGCACTCCCATATTACTTAGAAGGTTGGGATTGTTCGTGCGTGTTTGTACGTATTCGCACGAGTGAAATCCGTACGATAACGCATCCAATGTGCGGCCGACCTTAATATTTGACACCAACACAAAATTTGTTTGCAATAATTCAAATTGAAGATTGATTTAAGTTCGATTTCGATCGCAATGCAGAAAGCGTTACATATGTGGTGACATGACTCAACAATGTTCTTTCCACTGCTTTACACTGTAGAAACAAAAAAACCGCCAACCCAATTCGAATAATCAAAAGAATTTATTAAGTTATTTCAATAGCTAACAATATACCTATATATAAAATATATTTCATAGCATATTATATGTACATGTACATCATTAACTATACCAACCAAATTTTTGTTTGTTTGTGTGTTATAAATAAAGAGTGTTATCAATAATAATAGTAGCAGTCTGAGCGAAAAAAAATATATAAACAACCATTTTAACACAAGACATACAATATATAAATAAAAAACTAGATAACATAGACATAATATTTCTCATTTTGAATAGTTTTGTTTGTTTTGATTTTTTTTTTTAACAGAAAAATATTATTAAATTTCACAATATATTATTATTTATTTTGTTATAATTTGTTGCTTCTTCTGTTCTATTATTTATTATGTTAGTTTAACGCAGAAACTCTCCTTCTTCTATTTTGTTGTGATGGGTTTAGGGTTTATTAGAAAAGAAAAATTATATTCAAATATTTTAACATTTCTCTCTTTTTTATATTGTTGTATTTGCAAAATTTATTTATTTATTTTCTTTTTAAATATATATTTTCTTGTATTTATTTGAATTTGAATTAATTAATACATTCAGTTGTTTGCTGTTGTGTATTTAAATTATTTGAAAGCAAACCTGGTGGCATTGCAATTGAGAATTTATCATTGTAACCGTTCAATGGATTATTACTAGTGCTATTAGTTACAAATCCATTTGCTAAACTATTCATGAATAGATTTTGCTCGTTACTAAGCCAATTAGCAATTTGTGGATAATTTACCTAGAAAATTTGAATGATTGAAAAATATTTACTGATTTTTTTTTTTTGTTTGGTTTGGAAAAAAAAAAAATAAATTAAATTGAAAATAAAAAATGAATGCAACAAATGGAAGACACATAAAAAATATTTTGGGAAACAGAAATAAACAAACAATTTTTTTTACAACAAAGCAACAAACACCGATTTTTTTTTTTTGTATAAATTATTTGTAAGATGAAAATTTGTTTTTTTTATTATAAACTATTATAATAATAATTGTTGGTCACAGAAAGCACATCATTTACCCATAATAATATTTGTATACTTAAAAGCAGAGAGAAGTGTTAGAGAAGAAAAGGAACTCAAAAGCAAAACATATAATAAATAATTTTCTTTGATTGTGAATTTTTTCAAGAAAAAAAAAAACAATCTCTTGTCGCATGCCAGGCATTATTTCAATAAATTTTCAAATATTCAATCGATTTTTTTTTTATACGTTAATAGGAAAAAATACAAAAAATCAACAAATGAAATTCCCAAAACAAAAATAAATGTATGCAAGAGTAGAGCTAGAGACTTACATACTCTCTCTCCTGATTCTACGCTATTTAACTCTAACATCACTTAAATTAATCGAGAAACGTTGAAAAATGGAACAAAACTCATATGTTTTGTTTTAATTTTCATTGTTTCTCGACTAATTTGAACAGTGCGATATGAGAGCTACAGAACATAGAAAGTGAATATGAATCTGTTTTAAGGGAGCATACATACACATAATATGACACAGGTTCTTGTTCCTACTCAAATAGCTAGTTTTGAAAAATCGTTAACGCCGACTCGTTTGTATTTATAAAAAATATGCCATGTGTCTTGTATGTATGAACCCCAATTTGTTTTTCAGGTATGATATACATTTTGGGAAGGAAATGGTTGGTGGTGGGGGATGTATATTTTTTATGTTAGATATTAAAAAAGAAAATATGTAAACAATAATAATTCATATACAAATATCTACACAAACTGCCTATTTTTAAGGTATTCTAACATTCCTTGAACGTTGGCATTTACCTGTGCTTGAGAATTCTGTTGTGGATTTAAAAGATTATTTGGTAAATTGACACCATGATGTTGGGGTGGTTGTGGCCCAAAACCTAAAAGAGAAGAAGATTTATGTTATTAAATGAATGTTTGGAATGCAGTTACATAAAAAAAAAGTAATTGCTGGAAATAAAAAAAAAAAAAACTTGTCAAAACTAAAAGAGTTCGATTTTCGCCTGTTCTATATTTTGATGGTAATCGAACTGAAAATGATTTTCAATTTCACTCGAAATAAAATTTTTTGTTCTACAACTCATTTAAAAAAAATGTATTTGTACTGGAATTTGCGGTCTTCGTTAATACGAAAAAGTTTCTATTGCTCCTTTAAACTTAGCTTTCGTGGAAGTCGAATTTTTGTGCAGCTCAGTTGAGTTGACATCCATAATAGGCGTAGTAATTTTATTGGGCAGGCGAAACAGTGAACGACACCCTCAAAGCAAATACCATCAAATGGTACACTGATGGATCGAGAACGTCTTAAGAGACTGGTGCAGGAGTCTTTGGGCTAAGAACCAAACTTTCTGTGCCGATGGGACAGGCCACCAGCATTTTCCAGGCGGAAGTTAACGCTATAGGGAAATGTGCAGAGCTAAACCTCGAAAGAAACTATATGAATAGGAAAATTGCCAAGTCGCACTTAAAGCGCTTAACTCCACTCCACACAGGTATGGGAATGTAGGGACAAATTAAATGAACTTGATAACAATAATATTGTCACACTTAACTGAATACCGGGCCACGCTGGTATACATGGCAGTGAGGAAGCAGATTCATTAGCCAAAATAGGAGCAACAAAGTCTAACATGCAGATTCTGCAAAACTAATGAGGAAATACCACACCACTTATGCAAAAGTGATGCACTTGTGCATTAAAGACACAAATACCTGGGCAGGCACCAGATAGGGGAGAGAGAATTACCATCTCTGAAAACATTAAATTTCCTCAAAGGAATACATCTGGAGGAAGAGCTATAGAGTTAGGAATCTCATTCAGCTCTAGAAGGGGGCACAATAGATCTGTAGGTCGCAGTCCACACCCAACTAACTCATTCATTCAATTTTACTGGGCATTTTTACGAAAAAACAGGAAGAACGCTGAAGAAAGGATGAGAAGAAAAACTGGGCAAAAATCCAATGTCCAGGGTCCGCCTAAGATAAGTAACAGGAAACATGCGAGCCAATATCGCAAGAGACTGCCAGAAATTTAGCTGACTGAGTTCTTCTTAATCTATCGGAACATAACCACAAGTATCAAGTGAAGAGGAACATTGAAAGCATTGTGGGTTATCACGAACAAAAATTTCCCTGGAAATGCTTCCCTACTTCAAACGTTGGGAACGTGAGGTGAATGATGCTCGAAAGTTTCCCTAGAGAATTTATTGGTAATGGGAATAATTTTTTTAGGCTATCATTATTGGATATTTGTTGGAGGGAAATTTATTTCGGGGGAGATTTAGGATACCAGAAAAATTATGGAGGGAATAAAATATTCGGAAGAAAACAAAATTGCCAACATTCCATTCGAATTTTCCTAGACCGACGAACATATGCAGCAAGAAGGAGGCCTGCCAGTCACCGCTGCAGACTAGGAACAGAGCTGCTGAGGAAGCAGATGGAGGAAAACTGACTTCTCAAGAAATAAAAGAGGGAGCACAAGTGTGGGGGTCGAGTCTATTGCGTGTAATTTTGATAGCGGCAATGTCCTATGCCTACCAAAGGGTAACGAGATGAGTGTGGAATATACTGGTAATACGGTAGTAGAAACAAAGTTGGTGCAGAGGATCTAGAAAGAGGACTATATTATATGAACTCTTGTCGGCTATAAAGTGTGATCGCTTAAAAATGTGATTTCTTAAAAATATGATCGGAATCTATCAGTGTGGTTTCAGACTAAGCAAATCAGCCCGGTCAATGTTCGAATTTTACCCTTTGGTAGTCTGCGCAGCAGAGGCAGACCCTATATTAAGCCACGTCCAGATCAATACAAATTTTCTTTGTGCGGAAATATTTGTGTAGAATTGTACATGCAAGAAAAATACTTTAGTGTAGACGTCCGGTCTCACACAAATGTGTATGTCACATTCAACGCACGCTTTCCAAAGGATTTTCGCAATCGTGTTGATATGGACATTTCGCAAAAAGTTAAATTTTGGTGAAAATATTTTGCATATTTGCGTCGAATATAACATTCAAGGTAGACAGCTCAAGTAAATTTCTATTGATGTATGCGGCTTTAGATGGCACTTATAAGCGAAGCACGTCTGCAACCAACTTGGCATGCATAACTGGATACAGCTAGCTATGGAACGAAGGGACTCAAGTGAAATCTTTGATTGCTTTTTTCTTTTAGTGTTACCCTAAAGTCAAGCGAAAAATTAAATATATATACATAAAATGCTAGATTCACTTAAGTACTTATCTGTGTTTTTCCTATTAGTCGGCCTTATCGAGGTAACCGTCGGAGTGGAACTCTCTCCGATTTCCTACGAATCGGAGACATTTTGCTGGTCGGAGAACTACCTTGAAGCAAAATATCTCCGATTCGTAGGAAATCGGAAAAAATTCCGCTCCGACGGTTAACTCGATATGGCAGAGTATTCAGGCTTACTCTCACTTATTCATATAAATAACTCACCTTGATTATTTTGTTGTGCCAAATGCTGCATAAACATATCTGGTCCAGTATGTTGTTGCTGTTGTTGTTGTGGATGATGCTGCAGAGGTTGTTGTTGCTGCTGCTGTTGTTGTTGTTGTTGTTGTGGAAATGAAGAGAATTGACGGAATGATAGTATTGCTGGATCCATAGCTGTCCAATCAGACATACTGCTGTAACCTATATTGATAAAATAAAAAGTTTTAAACAAAATTTCTTTTGATTGTCTTCTTTTTTTTAAGCTGTTACCCTTATTGTGATTGCCACCATTCTGGTTTTGCTGACTCATGTGCATTTGGGGATCAAGGGGGTGCTGTTGTTGTTGAAAAGGTCCCAAATGTGGGTTCCAATTGTTTGGTTGCTGCTGATTCGACATTGATGGTTGCTGCTGCGGTGTTTGATGTTGCCCACCACCATTCATGTTCATAAAGGGTAGAATTTTACTACTCTGTGCACGGGGCACACCGAATCCAAATGCATTCATGTGATTAAAACCAGGTGGTGGCATTCGTGCTCGCTGTACACTTTCCAACAGGTGTTTCTGGTGGCCAGCATTCTGTTGTTGAACCATTTCGTTTTCCATTAGTTCAGCTAAAGCTTTCTGTGTCTCAATGAATGGATCAAAGCCTATATCGGAAAATTGAAAATAAAGTATGAACATTTTAAAGCCTGTTGATTTTTTTTTCTTGTTTACCTAAATCATCATCCACAGATGAATTAAGTGTGCTGAATTGATTAAGGAGACGAGATGGCGTCTGCTGTTGCGATAGCGGCGGCGGTTGTGTAGAATTTGTGGTCTGTGGGGTTGGTATCTGTGTTTGACTGACACTATTAGGTACACTGCTGCCGAGCAGACTGTGTGCACCCATTGGATCGTATTTCCCAGGTAATCTCTGTTTTTGAACTGGCTGCTGTCCTATAAGGCCTGTATATGCAAAATTGTATAGACATTTTTGATTAAAAACAAATTAAAAATACAACTTGTTAAGCATTTACCATTTGTGTGATCTAAGAACTGCGAATTGATTCGGTTATTTTCCAACAGCGAAGCCATTCGGGCGTGATCACTTAACTGGCTATTATTTCCCTGGCCATTCACCACAAACTGCGTAAAGAAAATGTTAATAATTTTTTTTTTTTTTTGAAGTAAATAAAATTTTATTTATATTTGTTGTATTTTACCTGATGAAGTTGCTGTTGTTGCTGTTGATTCTTATGGAAATCAAAGAATCTTGACATATTCGTACCGAATAGATTGTTGCTCAATAAATCGTTCTGCTGACGTTCTTGTAGTTGCTGTTGCAACAATTGTTGTGTTTGATGCTGAATAAGGGCGCTTTGGGAAAGTCGGCTCAGATCAGTTCCGCTATGGAAATTGCTATTTATACTAGGGAAATCTGAAAAATAAAAACAGATATGAGTGAGATGTTTATTGTTTATTTTTTTCAATGTAAAAAGCAGTTTTATTTGTTTTATTTTTAAATTAAATTGTACATTTAATATGATCTTGAATTATCAATTAGGATAATGAAAAATGTACACATAAAAACAAAAGTCTATTTTCTGCCGTATTGAACCTACAAATACATAATGGCATTTTATTAGTATCAACAGCACTAGTGCTCTTATGTGACGGTGTAGTCATTCTGCGATTTTTAAACCCAAGTGTGCTTTAAGAATTTTAACTAAGTATGTGTTAATCTAAAATTTAAATTAAATACATTATATGTATGTTCAAATTCGGTACCGCAATTTTGCCGCGTCGCCAATATGGATAGGAATCTTTACTGCATACGAAACCACATATAGAGTTTCATATTTAACTATTTCCTAATAAAATATTTTCTTTCAATTATTTGATCCGTTATTTTTTGTACCTGGGAGACAAAAATAATAAGAAAAAGTCATGCTTAAGTAAGTTACTCACATAAAAACACATAAAACAGAAGTTGAAAAAAGTTCTAAATCGGCATCTAGACGATGAAATCGCGAGTTGTGCCTAAATCAGTAACATCTTTGAGTGTAGCCTACACATTATACAATCCTCTTACAATTTGTTGCTGATTTAAATATAGATTTTCTCGTTTTTCATTAGAAATTTAAATACATACAACTTTAAATAGCATGTAAATTAGTTTTAAGATTCGTTATTGTATATTTTGAATACACACAATTTTATTTGCAATCACAGGATGGTAGTTAAACTCTTTCGACAAAGCGATATTACCACAACCGTTACAAGCTCCCCTAAACTTACACACCATACAATAGTTGTATGGTTGTTACATTAACTGAACGATGCACGATTGTATCGTCTAATGAACGCTTCATTGAAGCTTCATTTTGTACGGTTTAAGTTAATCTAATCAAAAAGAAGGATATTTTTGTGATGTATATTATTTTGGCAAAAAAAAATAAAATATTTCATTTGGAAAAAATTAGCTTTTATTTATGAGTTATAAAATACTTGGGTTTGTATGCATGCAAAACGAAGTCAATTAATAATTAAATAAGGTCGTAGAGAAATTCATAACTAAAGTTTGTAAACAAAATGTCCTCACGACACATTTACGCAAGCCTAATTTACACAAAGCAAACATTTTCTCAGCGACACCATGGACGTAATGCAAAGTACTCAACGACTGATGTTCTCACGGTAAATGTCCGAAAATGGCAGTCGCTAATATTTTAGAGCAGAGTACTTGTACTTATTTCGTTTTTTTAATTATTACGATTTTTTTAAAAATATTTATGTAATTGTGACCCACTTCCTTTCTAAATGTGAGGAATTATGAGCACTTCATTGTTGACTTCTGTCCGAAAGGGTTATAAGTTCACAATTGATTTGTGAACTTTGTCTAACCCACCCAAGTGGGTCAAATGTCAGTAGTTGTGGATTTATTAAATTCCGCCAAAATAACATCGTCTGAGTAAATCAATCGTTGAGTACTCAAGTACTTTTGTTTCGCTGAGAATATTTAGTTTTTTATACATTTGGCTTGCGTGTATGTGTCTTATGAATATCTCGTCTGTGTGTTTGTGGCGACTTCTCTTTTTTAAGATATAACACTTAAAACGAAGATATTATAGTTTTGAGTTGGTAATCCGGAAGATCTCTCCGGAAATCTCTGATACGGAATCCCAAACGTACAACGAACAGTTCACAACAATTTTTTTGGTTTTAAAGTTATTAGTAAATATGACCAACATTAATTTGGAAGATTTCGATCCTATTTGTGAAGGAAATATTGAGATTAGAGTCATGTGAAGATAGTTTAAAAATTGTGCTCCAAAATAGGTAATATATTAAGTAAGTAATAAAAAACGCACAATCGCAAATCTTAAATTAAATAAAAAAAATTAAATTTCACGATTTTCACTTTTAAAGTGTGTTTGTCGTGCTTCCGGTGTTGATTCCTTGGAGGAGTCGATTTCCTCTTCTTTTTCAGAAGAAGTTATTTCATGTAGTACTAATGGCGTTTTTGTTTGATCGTCCGGAAGCATTCCGAATGCTTCTGAAATTGTTCGATTCGCGACAGATGACAGTTATTTTCCCGAAATGAGTAAATAGATTCTGAATTTAAAGAAAGAATCAAAACCAGAAGCACGCACACATGCATGTCAATTATCTTAGAATGTAATTTTTTATTTGATTTTGGAATAGAGATTGTACATTTGTGATTAAATTCGATCTATTTTCTTTTATTAAGTACATATCTATAAATGCATTATATGTAATCTCACCATTTACTATGGAAAAAGGATTAACATTTTCCAAATAAATAGTCTTCGCCGTGTTTTAAAATAATCAAGAATTAAAACAGCTGTAATTTGAAATCTGCATTTAAGGTTTCACAAATACAATGAAACACAAACTTCAGAATCAATAAAAAAAATTTCAACTTGTTCGTTTGGCATTCCGGATTGAAGACTTCCAGACAGTTCTAAATGAACGCTTTCAAAAACATTCGAAATTCTTCCCAATGACCAAACGAAAAAGCTATAGAAGATGTCTCTAATTTTGCCCGAGATTTTGAATTCTATTCATTGAAAAGCGGCATTCTTCACACCGACACGTACATATGTTTTTTTTTTTAATGAATTTAATGGAAAACAATTATCACTGCATTAGGAAATAATATCTCATTACATATTTTTTCCATCCACCATCCAAGAATCAAGAAAACAAATATAGACACAATTTTTTAGATTCGGATTTCATTATTTTTTTATCGCTGAATAGAATGATATTGTCTATTTTATGACAATGTCAATGGGTATTTAGGAATCAATTAGGATCTTGCGCAGAAAGAAAACTAACGATTTCTCGAAGACGAAAAAATTATGGGAAAAATTGAAAATGAATTCTGAACGTGTAATTTTACATGTCGTTACAAGTTTTGTAGAGATAAGTAGTTCAATATTGAACCGGTTGCATTTCATCCGATTTTTTTTTTGTATTTTCACTGAGTCCAGGACCCATGTTCTGTAATTTCCGCATGCATAAAATCGGTCGAGAAACGATGGAAACTGAAACAAATTACATGAGTTTTGTTCTATTTTTCAGCGTTTCTCGACTGATTTTTTTGATGTGAGAGTTACAGAACATGGGCACAGAACTGTTAAACCTGGCGATAAAATTAATCACACGATCATTATTACCACCTGAACTAGAAGAAAATCCTTGCCCCTAGGAAGGTGAACATTTTTATAATACTCAAGGCTGGAATGCGCCAATCAAAGAGTGTCTTTCGCCAATCAATTTTTTAAGACCACGAGCAAGCAAACTACGGATTTTTGAAGGGAGTTCAAGGTAAACAGTGGCCGGATTTTCACACAATTGAATTATTCGTTTCGCTTCAGAAACAGCCAACAAGCTACCTAGTATTATACAGTGTAGTTGGTTTCAGGTGCGATGATAAGGGTTAAAGGCCATATTTTTAATAAAAGCAATTTTGTATCCCAAAAATATTTCCCTAGCCGGATTCCTCATAGTCATAAATATACTGGAAGAAAAATATTGTAAAACACCAAATTAAGCACTCGGACCTAATGTGCCCTAATGAATGGGTATTTCTTATAATCTTAATGAAAATAGAGTTTTTAGTTATTGATAGTAAGTAAGATTTTGCTTTTTCTTAAGAGAAGAATTTTATTCAAATTGTAAGTATTTATGTTACTTTTTTAAGAAGCCAAAATAAAAAATTATTTAAAAATATTGTTCGTATGTAAACATATTCAAAAAGAAAATCTATTTATTTGCAATTTTACCTTTATTCTTAATTTAATTTCGTTAACTATGTATGTAATTATATTTTTTTAATAACCTTGAGACTATGCCATATAAGTATGATCAACTTAGCTTTGTCTGTGAATTTTTGTTCACAATATTGGTCAGTTTATATTTCAGAGAACTCAGTAATTTTCCTCCGTCACTTTGAAAGAGCAGAATAATAAAAATAAATAAATAAATTTGGTGGCACAACGCCTCATGAAGAATCAGGGCCTAGTGACTTATAATTTCTCAACCATTCCTGTGTGCGTGTCTGCAGGGATGGAGGGGACCTACAGTTTATTGCCGAATCCGAACGGCTGGTGAGCGGCACTTTTCTATGACAAGAGATACTCTTGGAGGATTTGTCACTTTCTCGCAAGAGGAAGTAGCCCGGTAAAAACTTAAGGTGGAAGCGGTTGGTATTGAACCCAGACCTCTGGCATGACAGTCCATCGCACTAACCATTACGCCACGGGCTACTACGAGCAGAAGCATTAAATAAAAACAAGATTGCTCAAAAACACTTGCTATTCCTTTTTGTTTTCTTATTTGATTTATTGCGACAAAGAATTATTGAGAAACGAATCAAAAAAAGCTTCCTCAATAAGCAATTTTTGTGACGAATTCTGTTTATATTTATATCCTCTGAGATATCTGAAATATAAACTGGCCAACTAGCTACGAAAAATTAAAGCCTAGTTCTTTTACTTTGAAACTCTGCGTTTTTCTGTGCATTTGTGTGAACCTCAGTCCAACGTTCTGTCAAAGTTCATATGAAAAAATAAAATGGCAGTAAAATGCATAGGAAGTCAGAGAGTTTCAAAGTAAAGGAACGAACCTAAGATATTAAAAAAAAAAAAGAAAAAAAAAATAGGCATGTTCAGGAAAATGATCTCAAACCCTCAGCAATCTCAGTGACATGAACAGGATTCCTCAGCAAAATTTCTCAACTTTGCTGTCAAAAATCTAAGAAAAAAAATGGATTCGCCTGCGTACTTTCGTTGAGAAATCTCCGAGATCTCATTTTCCTGAACACGCCAAATATGATTTATTTGACAACCATATTTCATTAAATCATATACATACAGTATATTTTTTTAAAATTGAAATTAATTCATCATCGCAAATATACCAGCACATTACACATTATTTAATCACCATTCTTAAGTCAAAAAAAATTTTGTCTCATCCATTGAAATTATTAGAATCGATTCATGTTTGTACAATAAATTAAACAATTTTTATTTTTAATAATAATTGAAAATACGCAAATATATTTTTTCTTTTAAAAGCACAAACACGAAAAATTAATGCAAAAATCCTGGAAGCTTGTTCCTACGATCTAAACTTATGATCATAATAACGTAATAATAAAGTAAACGTAACAAAAAATAATAATAAAAATAATTCAGAACACAAACAATAAAACATAAACAACAAACACAAAACCAAACTTAAAAACAAACTAAAAACAAAAACATACCGTGTGGTCCGTTCATTTGTGACAATCCAATATTATTGAGTAAATTGCGTTTTTGCATTTCTTGAATTCGAAGGAACTCTTCCTGCTGTTGTTGTTGTAATTGATGCGGTAACTGCGTTTGCTGTTGTTGATTGAGTGGCAAATGTTGATCGTCCAATGGTTTAATGTTTCTCATCATAACATATTTGAATGCGTCCTCCCAATCTTCTGTGGTTTTATTAAGCATCATTGTTGACGAAAAATCATTCGAATGATGATGATGATGATGATGATGAGGATAGGTGGGTACCGAGGAGGAGTTGGAACAGGAGGATAATAAATATGTTTCGGGATTTTTTATAAAATTTTGTATACCATTTGTTGTAGCAGTGCCATTGATTGTGCTGTTTTGATATCCATCGATGCCTGGTGTTTTGTATTTTTTTTTTATCAAAAAATTATAATTTTTGACAAAACATTGTGTTTTTATAATTTTAGTTTCGAAGATTGCAGGAGGAGTTGCCGGAAACAAGAAGAGAATAGTTTTTGTTTTGATCGAATTAGTTTTTTTTTTTTGTAATGCTTCTGATTTGATTTTTGCGACAATTTTTGATTATTTTTTTAATTTTGATAAAATTTGATTTCCATTTCTTTTTAACAAACAAACGAACACACACATATTGATAGAAATTACACATATAATATAATAATTTAATCTACTTGAAATGTTCTATAATTACGTTTTGAATTTGAGAACTAAAATTATGTAGACAGATATTTTTTTCATAGAAGTTGCGTCTGTTAGTTTAAGAAAAACAAAAACTAAGAAAAAGCAGCAAAAAAGTATTACAACTAGCAAAGATTTTAAAGACAAAAAATATTTATATTTCAAAAATAAATCTAACCAATGAGAGACACAAAATATTTATAAATGAAAAATGCTTTTGTTGTGTTTTGTTTTTGTTTTTTTTTTTTTTTAAGGCACGTTTTAAACAGTTTTTTTTTACTTAATGTATATCCGTTATACTTTTTTAATGACGTTTTTGTCTTAAAATCAAAATTTACCTTTGGCTTATCTAGGGTGTCGGATTTTTCAAAAGAGCTGACTATCGTTACTATTATATTTATATTTTTTACATTTCTTAAAGGATGGTCGAAAAACTGTGTTAAATAATTTTTTCGGAATTAATTGTTCTGAGAAATTTTCAAAATTTTTTACTAAAAAGTGAAAGCATGTTTGTTTGGATATTTGTCTCTCAACTAGGTTCACAAGAGTGGAGGACTTCCAATGAAATTTGGCGTATTGTGTTATGGATTGGACACATTCGGGTATAGCTCGCACCAATTCACTTGTCCAATCTACTGCGCAGGTTTTTGTTTTATATCTCTTATCGTCTCATAAATGTCTGAGACACACACAAAAATTACTGAAAATGGTAAAAAAAAAAAATCGTACAACCGAGCGTTGTTTCTCTGATCGCAGATTCGATGCGACTGAGGGTGAATTTTATTTTTGTTTCCGAGAACCTCTACCCTTACTGCCTGAACAGAATACAATGCTGGAACCGGAGCTGCACACAGACGGAACTGGAAAAGCTATCAAAATGTGTCGTACGTTATTTTTTTTAAGTGCCCACAATTCAGCTGTACAGCGGCTACGTTTCGTTGTGTTCAGGCAGTTAAGTAGCATTTTGTCATGTTAAATCCTCTTTCTGCGCTATCGACCGTTGGACAAGTGAATTGGTTCAAGCTTTAACAATTAGTTACCATACAGTGTTTTACAAAAGGCTACGGCTGCAGGTTGGGTCGAAACAAGAAAAAATCCTATGTGAGGCAGAATGATGTTATAATGACTTTTTTTTCTATTTCAAGTCAATTTTTTTAGAAAATTTCTCCTCCCGCCAAAACAGGGGGCAATGGACCCCCCTGCAAAACGATATATTCAATGGACCCCCCTGCAAAACGTTATATTTCTTGTCTCGATCCAATCTACATGCTATTTTGTCGCATCTTATGCAAAACACCATGAATACAAACATTTCAATTTGTTTTTAATTTTCAATCTACAAATTTGCATGAACTAAATTTTTTAAAAATTAAATAGTGATAGTTAATCGAGCATCGAACTCTGAAGATAAGAAAAATCAGTTAGAGGCAATCGAAATAGGGTGCGTTTTGTTATTTAAAATCCACTCAATAATCACCTTCTGTTCCTTTATTTGGTTTTAGAACTCTTCTAAAAAACCTGAGAATTTTTAGTTAAATAAAGGGTTTTTTCCCATACATATTTGTGATTGTTTCTTTTAAAGTCGTTTCTTGGGCCAACAACCCTGACAGTATGGAGCCTTCCTAAAAAGCAAAGAAGTGTTCTAAAATTTTATATCTTACCAATTGCGGACAACGAAACAAACTTATTTCGATTTGGTTATCAGAAAATAATAATTGTTTCTCTTTCGCCTGTTAACAAGCACAATACAAAAATCTATCGTAATATATTGCGCAGGTTGCCAAGATTGAAACTGTCAGAAATTATAAAATGGTTGTTCGAGTGCCCCTGAAAACTTCAAACAATTGAAAACACCAATAAATATCAAAATTTTACAAGAAAATGAGCAGAGGATCTACCATTTTCTGTCGATTTTGATAGATGCTCAGAACAGAACAAAAATTAAAACGCTAATGATATTACCTTTAATATGTGTACTGTGGTTAACAAGTCTATCTGGAAAACTACCTACAGTTGTGATTCAATCGTGTTGGTTTTTTGATATATTGATGCCAACCCAGTCAGTTAAAGAAATCTTTCTTAACCCAAAATGTATAAAAAAAAAAAAACCATAAACCGTTGGCATAGTTTACGAACATAAAATGCGAGTGCCAACAATGGCGAATGAGAACTTAAGTGTGTATTTTAATGAGTTGATGATGGCAAATGATTTTTCATATCCAAGATGCATAGCACACCGTTCATTGTATGTATATTCTTATTATAAATAATATAAATAAATCTACTTTAGGCAAACCACAAGCTTCTTATATTCAAATAAAAACCATCAACACTTACCATTGAGTAGATCTGGTAGATGTGATGTGATGGCATTGCTCAAATGATGACTACTCTGACTGTTGCGCATATCTGTATCCAGTTTACCTTTAAGAAACGGTTGAAACGATGACGATGAAGAAAAGAAGCTGTTGTTATCATCAAATAGATTCAATTTCGAGAGACAAGCTTTATGATACAAAATAAAACAAAAAAAAACATCTAATTCACAAAATATCCCTCAAAAATATTTATCCAATTTAAAAACAAACCTGTTGTATCAATTATATTACTACTATTTTCAATATTTGTTAATTTCTGTGCTGTCATGGCGGCGGCGGTTGATGACATGGCCACTGATGTTGGTGTTGGTGAAACAATACCATTTGTTTCTGTCACATTTGTTTGATTCAATTCGACGGCCGGACTGGCTGGTGACGACGCTGTTGACGATGACGATGAAAGCTTGCTTTTTGTGTCTTGATTGCTGCCACTACTGTTACTGCTACTGCTGCTGCTACTACTACTGCTAATATTATTGCTAATATGTGGTTCTAAATGTTGATCTGTATTCGCTATGGTTGTGTGATGATCTGGGAAGCTGCCTGGCGAGCTATTACCACTAGAAGTTAAACTTTCACTTAAAAATGGTGATACACGGTGATCGCTACTATTGCTGCTGGATGAACTATATATTAAATAAAAAATAATCGAAAAAAAAAATTATATAAATATTTAATAAAGTTAGGTTTAAGTAAATGTAAATTCCTTACCTCATTGATCTAGCATAGGCATCCTCTCCATTGACATCCTCCTCAACATCTTCCTCACCATGATCTTTTTCGAAGTCCTCGATTAATTTCATCTCATCTTCTACACTTAGATGATTCGATTTAGTGTCGTTTTGCAATTTGCCTCCTGCCATTTGTTGTTGTTGCATCGAAGATTTATCGGATAATTTTTTATTATCATTGATCAAAGATTTAGCAGTCTCTGCTGACAGACCACCAGAATCTTTTGTACCATTGATTTGTTGTTGTGTCGAATTACTATTTGTATGCTGTTCTTTGTTGCTAGTATTATTATTTTTCTTTGCTTTTTCTCCTTTTGATTTTTTGCCGCGACCCTTTTCTTTCTTACCACCACTACTACCATTGCCGGAGCCATTTGTTAGCTCTTTAGTGTTGGTTGGCGACACCGACAGACTAGGCCAGGCGTCTTTTACAGGAACACCTCCAGTACCGATAGCTTCACATAATTATATGTAATACACACAAATGTGTTGGCAGTTATTTAATAATTTATATTTAAATGAAATTTACCATTTGTTGTTGCTCCTATTCCTGGATTTCCACCTGTAGACGATCCACCTTCGCCTGGCACACCGTTTGCTCCAGAAGAAGCTATTAGTTGGTCGTGAAGTCTCTTTTCGTACTCCTGGTGCTTTCCTTGGTGCATTTCCTATGAAATAAATTTAATTTTATTTATTATTTGATGTTTATAAATTAATTTAGGTATCTTCCGCTGAACTTAAGTCCAATATACATATTTATTTAGCTACAAAACTTTTTCTTAGCCTAATTACAGAATCTTATTTTATTAAATTCTTCAGCAATGTCTTTAGAGCGTAAGAATTAGTATTTAGATGTAGGGAATTAGAATTGGTTATAATCGACACATGCACCATAGAGAGGTTCATGTTGATCACGATACATATCTTTGGAATTTATTGTTTTGAAAGACCCGTGTTGGGATATGTATTTGTATTGACCTTTCATGAAAATTTGCTTTAGTTTATTTTGGTTAAACACAAAAACTACACTAATTTTAGTTCTTACACCTCAATATTTCCATATAAGTTTTAAAGTATGAGTATAATGTTTCCACCGAAGAATCTTCGGGATTTGAAGAAGATTTAGGTAAATCTACTTAAATCTAGTGGTAGGTGGACACGTAGTATAAGGAGGAAAATTTATGTTTGCGTTCCAAGGGAGCGAGAATAGTAGGAAATTTTAATTTGTATTTAATTTATATTTGAAGTGTAAAGTGGACACTATACCCACCATTATGTTTTATTCATTAAATAATTGTAATGGTTTCTGAATGTTAAATACTATCCACTGTAACATCTAGATGGCAAAAATAACTTACACTTTTCAAAAAATAATCAACGAAAAGGTAGTTTATTATCATGGGAGATAAGTAACGAGTAAAGTTCGTAGGCTTGCATTTTTCCAAATTGAACTTCTTGTCATTGTGTTTGTACCTCTTCACGGTTTTTGATCGAATAAAAAAAAAAAAACCTTTAAAGTTTTCTCATTTATTAATAAATAACACACACAATGGAATTTCAATGTAACTTCCTTAGGAAACAACAGATTAACATTTTAGAGACATTATTTTTTGAACAACACGCATTGAATTCTATGAGGATCTAAGCCATACTCGGAAGCACTTGGAAACCAATACAAGTAAGATGGCGTAGTTAACAATATCATACATTTTGAAAGCTCTAGATATGTAGATTATGTGTTGGAAGGCCTGAAACAATTTACTTTTCATTTGAGAAGTTATGCTGTTGAGAGAAAATCATTAGCCAGACCACGGGTTTACAACAACATATATTTCTAGGTGCAAGAATGTAACCATGTTCCCCTAGAAGAATATAATTTACAGTGCGTATGCGCTGTAGAAGTTGCAGTTGAAGTTTGGAAAAATAAAATTTCATTTTGATAATATTTAGTAGGGCTGTACAACTTATGCCGGAATTTGCTAAGTTATATTAAAGTTCTTATTAATAATACTAACATTTTCAATCTATAACACGAAAAATGAAAACTTACCTCCTTGGTAAAGCTAGCCTCCGGATCGCCCAATTCATGCAAATACATACAATCACCCTTTGGGCATTGTTGATTTTTCATAAAATGACTACAATACTTGGTTGTACCTAAGCTAGTCTTAATCAGTCGGCCATCTATTGATATATTATTAACACTTTGTATTGCTCTTAGAGCGTCACAGTTATGCACATACGTGACGTACGCTGACGCCGAAGGTCCCTTAGTAAAAAAGAGATATTTTGTTTAAATATTTTGTATTATAAATAAGGTTTTTTTTTTAACATACTTGCACACCTGCATACGTCGTGCTAGGGTTTATCACAACTTTATGAATTTTACCATATTTCCCAAAATACTCATGTCGCTTGAGAACCTACACACAAATAAAATTAAAGAAAACAAAATTCCAAAATAAGTTATAATAATTCAATTTAAATATATATAATTATAATTATAATAGCTTAACAATTATATATTCTCACTTTATCACTTACATCGGCATCTGCCAGTCTGGGTGGTAAACCAACAACAAATACCAAATTCTTTTGCACAACACGCACATTGGCTAAGTGCTTCCGATTTTCGGTAATTTTTTGCTTTCGTTGCTGGTCCCGTTGTCGTTTTTGCGACTTTAGGGCAACCATCTAAAAAAAAAATGGTAAAAATAAAACACTCAGTGTGTAGTTCATAAAATCGTTTTTCATAGTTTATATTTACTTCCTCTTGAGTCAAAGGAGTAAAGTCCGCTGGATTCTCCGGATATGCCTTACGACATGCTGGACACAATTCATTTTCATCCGTGCGAATTCTGTGCCAGCAGAATCTACAAATCTAGAAGCAAACATAAAATTTTGTTTAAATATTTGTTGGTGAATTGTTGGAAAAAAAAAAAATCTTTAGCTTTACCTGATATCCACAAGTGCACGGATAAAAATTCAAATCATCAACTTCCAGTGGTTCCATACATAATGGACATTCGGCCACATCATCGTTGCTATTGTTCATACCGTTCATAGTTGTTATTGTTGTTTCAAGTACTTGATCTCGAAGTATAAGACTACTTTTATATTTTTCAATTAATTTCCCAACTAAATTAATTGAGGTTTTTTGTTAGTTTATACAAGACACGTACGCACAATTTTTCGAACAGTGTTGTATTGCAATCGATTGAGTTGTTTTATCTTGTTGTTGCTGTTGTTGTTTTTTTGGTTACTCCAAAAATCACACACACAACGCCTTTGAAGACTTTGGAATTAAAAGCACTTGCTGTTAGTGCTTCTTCCGCCGTAAACAAAATGACGAAATGAGTTATTATATTGAGGAGAAGTTTTAAAAACGAAAAGCACGTCCAAACAAAACAAACAAAGATTTTGTTTTTGTAGGCTCTGATCAAGATAAGGCGGCCAATGCACGTAAAAACACACACAAGCTGCTGCTGAAGGTTTGTATTGCAAATCACTTTTTATCTTCTAGAAAGAAGTTTTCTTTATTGTACAAATGGCTGGAAAGATAAAAAAAGATATTGTTTTTAATTATTATGTGATAATTTGCAATTTAATATAAACATTTAATAATTTTTATAGCAATAATATATCGTTGTACAGGGTGTGATTATTCTATTCAAGGTGAGGTTTTTTTTTCGATTCATAAATTTGACTCATATTCAATTACAAGGACAAAGTAACTAACTTAAGGTGGAGCTACAGTCCGGGTCGGGCTTAAATCTCTAGCCTGTTTTGTCTTTTCGTAGATCCCTCCAGTTGATCGAGGTCCTCTGCAGGTGTGCCAATTGAGTCACAGTCTTTATCTGCTGCGGGGGCAGGGGTAGATAAAATAATTTTTCGGGACGAATATCGGTGTTCATTCATTCATCCTAAATAAAGCCATATCAGTCTTTGAACCTATGTCGATCTAGTATGTTTTTCTTTGATCAGATAAATTAGTGCTTACTCTAAGTCATCCCCAGCCGTTTCGATCCTGTAACCATGAGAGGTTGTGTTTCATTATATAAAGGTTTGCCAGCTTTTTTATAAAAATCTGTTTGTGTTTAGATAAATGTAAATATTGAAACTTTTTGATTTACCCGATGATGTCCATAGACATGGACGAAACGACGTAAGAAAAACAAATTTGTTTCACTCATTTATTTTGACCTGAACCCCAAATTAATTCATAATCATTTATGGGAGGTTCCTTTCACCTAACATCGCTCTATTTCCTCGATTGCACACTTTTGAGGCTTTAAAAAAGATGGTATTCGCTTCACTCTTTGGCAGTTACTCTGAACTGATCGTGTCCTGTGCACTCATCGCCAAAATAGGGATTTCATTTTAAAAAGCTTGTTTTTCTTCAACAGAGTGTAAACATTAATTTTATTATTTATGTACATATAACATGTCGATGCATTTTGTCTTGTTAGAACATCTTTACGCCGTTGGCTTTCTGTCAAGTTCAAAAATTAATTTAAAAGTATGTACATAATTCATTTTTTTTTAAATCATTAAATTCAAATATCAATGCTAATTATCCTTTTGCCTGTAGAAACCAGTTTTAAGACCTTATAGGTTCTAAAATGCTCATTTTATTATTAAAAAAGTGTGATATATGTATATAAAAAAATGCAGGACATATAAACTGTTGCATCATATAAATATGTATGGGCCCAGTCAAAGTTAGCAGTCAATCACTACATTCACTGTATGTATAATTGCCACCCACAGAAATATCTTCGACTTAGATTCACAGAAATCATCTTCTTTGACAAACTAAAGAAGTATAAACATTCGATTTTGAATACCACATCCCTTAAATCGTCGACATCAGGACAAACCAGAATGATTTTCGATTTATAAAAACCACAGTAGTTTGTTCACACATACTAATGGCAGTTCATAAAGATTTTCCTTACTTTTTGACATCATCAATAACTACTACTAACAAATAGATAAGTAACAATTAAATATACCCAAACTCATACCTATATTTTTTTGTATCTCTTGTTGTATTCCCATATCTTGTGTAATAATTGTTTGAACTTTTATAATAATTAGAATTACATTTGCTTAACGACCTTGATGCACTTGAGAAGGTTTTACGATTTTTTTTTTAAATCAGAATATACAATTAAATAACAGCTTTGAATGTTTCTCCTAGCGTAAATTTAGTAAGAAGTTCGTTATCAGAATAGAAACAAATAAACCTAGACATAGAAAATATGTTCACTCTTTCTTTTTTTTGTTCTTGCAATGTTACAAGTGAAAAATAAACTCAAAAGATACACAAACAAGTCTTCAAGTCGTTGACCTAATTGTTGTTTAGTTGTTTTATTGTGTAGTTTTTGCTGGTTGATTTCAGCTGGTGTGACCAACTCAGCAATGATGTAATTGAAAAGTCTAAGAATTTCAAATGATAATATGCATGACTGGGTCGTACGTAATTGCTCTTGTTATTGTTCAAAGCTTAAGTGGTGAAGAATTAAAGAGAAGAAGATTTGAGGCAGTGGTCTATTGCTAATAAAAATTTCAAGAATGTATAAAAGCCATGAAATAAATTAAACTTATTTTAATTAATGCAAAAAAAAAAATGCTTACATTGTGTCGATTTGAAAAGAAATATTTTTTTACTAGCATATCCGTGCTCGCCTTGGTTCGCATGTTTAAATAACTTTATGATTGTAAATTACTTTTGTATTTGTTTTTTTTTTTTGATATTTTTATATGTATTTGAATATCTGACATTTCAAAAAATGTGTCAATTCTTTTTATATATTTACTATTTTTTGGTAAACTGTTGTAGATTTTGAAAACAAGAGTAGCCTATGTCCATCCTGATGTTCAAAGCTCTCGCTCTAATCAGTTAGGAATTTTTTGAGATTGAGAGGAACAAACAGACAGACAAACAAACTTTCAAATTTATAATAAAAAGGATAGGATAAGATAGGAAGGATAGGATAGAATTTGACAAAATTTTAGAAAATTAATAAAGCAAATTCGATTTTATTAGGTTTTACAGGAATTATATCCTTTTTCGGTGGCATATTATGATCTATGGAATGATATTTCGCTTCTCCCACAGAACTACAAAGGGTCACACTAGCTGTTGTAGTTGCAGCTTGCTCTGTGCGAAATTAAAAAGACGGAATCTTGGTTGCTTCTTGGAATATTGTTCTCGTTTTTTCTTTGTTTTCTTTTTTTTTAGTTTATGTATCTAGTATCTAAGTTTTTCCGCACTCCTCTTTGTTGTTGTTGTGTTTTTGTTGTTGCATTCCAAAAGAAGACTGAAATTGTTTTTAATTCCATGTAATGATTTTGTTTTGTTTATTATCTTTTTGATGAAAATGGTGTATATACATAGACATGCCATAATCTGCACTTCTTTTGTGCACCTTTTGTGTAAATCTCTGCTCTAGATGCCACACTATTTTTTGTGTGTTCTATTACGTTGACTTTCGAAAAAATTTTTCATTCCCTAATGAAAAAAGAAAAAAAAAAACAAGCCAATGTCATCTCAGCTTCTGGTACTTATAGAGATGTGGGGCAATGTCTGGAGGGAATTGCATTTGTAGTATTATTTTATTTTTTTGTTGTTTATTTATTAAGAAAAAAATAAAATAAAAAATCGTTTTTAAGTCTCATGCTTTAATTCGAAGGACGTCGAGTGCCAGAGGGAGGTAGGAAGATAGATATGTAAGGATTCCTTTTAGTTTTATTTTTAGACAGAAATCTGCAAAGTTGAAAGATTAAACATTTAACTTCAACCCCATAGCCAATGGGGCGAAACCTTGAACTAAGAAGTCGTGGCCTAGCTAGAATATCTCCTCTTGATGGATAAGACAACTCTGATGTGATTGATTGACTAGGTTTTTTTCCTCACGAGAAACTTGTTTGTTGCATCAGCAGATAAGTACATTAAACTGTAGGTATGAACTTTTAGAATAATTATCTATGGAACTCATAAATTCAATAGAATTTTGGTTCACTAAATTCTAAGCTATGGTTTTTATATGATTTTCTCTACATTGTTGAGAAAATCCTATGAAAAAAAAAAATAGGGCCTTGTGAATTAAAACTCTCAGTCTCAATCACTATTTTGTTAGCAAGAATTGATTGGACCTTTTATTTTCTGCTGAATTCGAACGGCTAAAATAAAAGCCAATCCATTATGACAAGAGATAATCGTGAAGAATTAGTCAATTCCTCGTAAAACGCAGTGCTTCCGATAAAGAATTTTCTCTTACGCTCGAATTCGACGTAAACCAATATCCATTATACGTTTGAACAACGATCGGTCATAAAAGTTATTTCAATTTTAAAAAAATCGACTCGTACGAAACCGAATTCAATTCGACGCAGATCTGCAAAAGACGAATCAAAGCAGACATATGCAACCGAAGATAATCTGAAGTTATTTAACACCCTGTTTACTATTGTATTTTTGATATGACGATTACATTAACGAGAAATTTTTCTCTAACATCAAGTTGAATGTTCTTTATACTTTCCTTAATTTTAAATTACCACATTTTATATGATATTTTAAGGTAAGGAACTTTTCTTTTAAATTTATATCCAACCATTAAACAAAAACTAAGACAAAAACATCAACGTATTCAAAAATTATCAGCTGTGACCTTGATATTAATTTTATTGTCACCTGCTCGTTTTCAGTCACCCATTTCTTCAAAAAAAAAAAAGTATAAACAATAAAAACAACACCAACAAACAATATATCTGAACCGTACAAAATTTTGTTTATAAATAAGCTTTTCCTGTATGAAATTATATCTTTTTTTGTTTGTTTATATTTTGTGTGTAATCTTATCAAAAATAATATACACAGCATCACATTCATAATGTTTACATTAAGCAACTTCTGAAGATTGTTTAAACCATGTATAAACTACAAAATGTTAGATAATTAATTTCCACAGATGTGTGCATTAAAAATAATAATTTCGCGTTTGCTGCTTGCATTCAAGTAATTCGGTGTCGGTTTGGATTAAAATCAGTCTTTCCCCCATCCTCGCAATCACTAACAGGCTAAGGGGTTTGTTGCGCAATAAATTTTATCACCTTGTCAATTGAAAGTATATGTTATTAAAAATATAGAAGTTAAAGAATTTAAATTCAAAACGCATATAAGATATAAGGAAAGTAGATTTTATAACAATTTGCAATGAAGTGCATTCTAACAAAAAAAAAAACTAGTGATATGTTTGATTTGTTTTTGGAGAATGATATTCATTGATGACATCATTTCTATTCGGGAACTTGAAAGTGATAGTAATGTTGAATATCCTCTGCATGACGAGGGGCTTGGCCTAAATGTGTATTTATATCAAAGAAAAGGTTAATTGAAATTTCACTTGTTTAGGTACGTTTACCGGTCAGGGGAATCTTTTGTTTGTCCAAAACAGTGATAAGAAAAGCCATTTAAACTTTTGAAAAAGATAACGAAGCATGAAGTTGTTTTTAATTGTATTATAAGAGTTCAGAGATGTGTAGTTGTTGTGCTCTTGAGACGTTATAGACTTGTGTAGACAGCTAGACAACTCCACCAATTCGTTTATGCGCATTTATTTTAAATGGTTGCTTTCGGTGAATTTATTTTGAGAGATAAAACAAATTAAACTACTATTGTGGAACCTATTGACTTTAAAATTATAACATTCAATCAACGGAAACGTAAAGATGAAGCATTTTCTTGGAATGGAGTACAATTGACTAACGTTCGATTTCACAAATATTTAACAGGCTTTTACATTTTTAAATGACCGATTTTGTATCAAACAAACGTCATTTAAACATTTAAAAGCCTGTTAGATAGTTGAAATTTATGACATCGGCTATAAGTTGTTCGAAGAAATGAATTAGGTATCATAAGTGTATCAATTTATTGATTGACATGTTTTTTGTAGCGATGTTAAGATTTAAAAAAATCAGCAAATATTCTGGAATATATGTCTGCGAAAAATCTCGAGGATTTTCTGGCCAATAACCAATAACGAACTTCATGCAAAACGGATCTAGAACTCAGTCTCTTTTGTAGGAAACAAAAATGGCAATGGATTGGCCACACACTTCCACAAAGTAACATTTGCATTGCGAGCCAAGCGATGCAATACAGCACAACTGAGAAAGAGTTGCAGACCGTACACAATGCACACAGGTGGGAGTAGTGGAGGCCCTTTGTCCAGTATGGGGACATCATGGATGTAATAGGGCCGAGGACCTAAGTAATGCACTACACAGATCTTATGTAGGTATCCCTTTGGAGAACACACAGAAACGGAATTCAAATCCGATCAGATTTTAGACTAGTATAAGTTTTGAAACACTACAAATCAGGTGGCTTTTTCCTCAAAGAAGATTGAATATTTAAAAATTCATTTCTGAAGTAACTGGGGCTAAATGGAGTTAGACAATCGATTGAACAATCATCTGGAGGGAAATATATAGAGAGAGCAATCATAAAAACGTCTTACGCAATCTGGGCCCTTGCTTTATTTTTAAAAGCCATGATCTAAATACATATAGTAGCCCGTGGCGTAATGGTTAATGGGTTACACTGTCAAGCCAGAGGTCTGGGTTCGATTCCCAGCCTCTGCCACCTAACAAAAATATTTTTTCAGAGTCAACCCAATTCTAAATATTCCCCGGGAAAAAACTCCCCGGGAGATTCATTCTTTCGGGAGTAAAATACTCCGATTCCGAATTCCCCGGTTGATTTTTTTTACGCTCGATAGTGGGAATGAGAGTTCGGAATGATACAAACAGCTTTTTTTCAGTATTTGACACATAAATCAAATTATAGAAGACAAATAATTTATTTTAATAATTTATTTATTGGGCTGAGTATGGTCCTGTCATAGAAAAGTGACGCTCACCTTAGACGTTCAGATTCGGAAATAAACTTTAGGCCGCTCCAGCCAGACACGCAAACAAGAATGGTGGAGAGTCGAAAGTCACTAGGCCCTGGTTTTTCATGACCTATTTTTTTTAATACATAGAAGGCATAAAGAAATAAAGAGAACGCTATAAGCAAAATGCACAAAATCATGTGGATGGATCGACTAAACAAGCTTAGAGGATAAGAAATCAAAAGCTTTTGTTAGTGAATGCAGAGTTAAAGCATCAAATTTAGTTAATAAACTCGGATTTAACTTCAATCTAGCACTGTAAACTGGGTTCAGAATATCTACATATAACAAGAGCGAAACAACAAACAAAACCAGGTTTTGGCATCAGGCAGACCCCGAAAAAGTTGATGACAATGTCGAGAGTCGAGGTCCCTAGCGAGTCGCCGGGGCCTGACTCTGCAGAATAGAAAAATTGATTTAAAAACAAGCTGAAGGTCATCCAGATTAATCTGATGTTCTCTAAGTGTGCTTCGGATAATCTAAGAGTTTTTCTGAGGGAGGAAAACGATGACATCGGCGTCATTCAAGAACCGTGGGTAAATGGCCTCAGAGTTAGGGGCCTCGAAGATAGCCAATTTGATCTGCTCTAAACTCTAAGCCGTAAACCAAGACCATGCTAGGCCAAGAACTTGCATTTTAGCACTCTAGATTTGACAGTCGTGAGGTTGTAGGGCACAAATCAAGACGGCTTACTATTAGCATCTGCGTATTGAGCGCATGACAGGCAGTCACCGCCAGGAGAGATACGCAGCTTAATAACCGAAGTAAAATCGAAAAGGTTAAACCTCGTTTGTTATGAGTTATGAGGGGTGGGAAGATGTGCTAGATGTTACCATTGTTAATAACAATTTTAATCCATCGGTGGAGAATTGGAGAGTGTCCCTGGTGAATTCTTTTTCGGATCACAGGTGGATTCAATTCAATATAAATTTTGAGACTGAAATCCCTCCCCCGTATAGAAATACTGGAAAAAATTCAGTCAAATTGCTAATTCTAAACTGTGCAATATACCGAATCTGAGTACAGACTCCGTTAAAGACCTAGAGTCAAAGGTAACCTTTGAGGCATCAATGAACACTGCTAACAAGGTCTCTTGTCCAGTAAAATATAACCGAAAAACCCTTCCCCCATGGTGCAATGAGGATCTGTCGAACCTCAGGAAAATGACTTGAACAATTTTCAATATCTGTCATAAACACAAGTTTTACCAACTTTATAAAGATTGTATCAGAATCTATAAGCGAGCGCTCGCATCAGCCAAGCAACAAGGCTGGAGAGAATACTGTCACATAAAAGATTCGGCAAGGCTTGGCAAATTTCTATCGAAGGAGCATTCTAATCCTTCGTTTTTGAAAAGGCCAGATGGATCATGGACAGTTTCTCCACTTAGTCCCTAAAACTACTGATGGCAACGCATTTTCCGGCCTGTGAAGACAGCACCAGCGAACTGTTTAGAACTCTTGACATGTTGTTAGCTCGTGTAGAGCGTATCAATACCGTTATAACCAGAGAAAATATTGCCTGGGAAATTAATACTTTCTCACTACTCCGGGCCTAGACGTCATCTTGACAATTATGCTACAAAACGTATATATAAAGCTAACATATACACATAAGCATAATCGATTCAAACAAGAACTAGAATTTTGTGCTCTTTTTGTGCTATTTTTGTGTGGAAGTCGCAATTTTTGTGTTAGTATAGTCTTTTTTTATGTAAAGTTATGCTACCTTAGTATTAAGCTGGCAGAACATCTAAGCCACTCAGCATAATTAATTGAAATAAAAACTAGAATGTTGTGCTATTTTTGTGTGGAAGTCTCGATTTTTGTGCTAGCATGGTTTTTTTTTTTTAATGTAAAGTTAAGCTAGTTCTAGTTAACTATTGTTAACAATAGTTAACTCTGGTTGTTCCTTTAATCAAAAATAGTTACGATTTCTAACTAGGTACCCATATGACATCATAACATAGTTTCTAAATTTATGTTGAAGTGTCAAATAGTTACGATTTATAACTATTTCTGTCAAAATGCACATGTGACCCGATTTTTATACATACATACAAAGTCAAACTTTTTTGCTTCTGATGAAGTAAAGGTAGGTATAAAGAACATTAAAATGAAATTTGTGCCCATTGAAAACGATAAAGGAGAATTTTTACTGCCCAAAATTATTATCATATGCCATAATAATGCAAATATACCTATGTATGTAAATATTTTCAATGTTAAGTTTTGATAAATGTTGGACAAATCAACAATTTTTAACAAATTTTAACGTTCCTAAATGTAACAAGACACTTCAACAGAACAACAATAGTTAACTATGGTTAGAAAAAGAACGAAACACTGTTGCTTTTACCGAGGTATTGCGTATATCGAGGGTTGCTTTCACGGAGGATGTACTGTAATTATACCTTCCTATTACAAAAAAAGAAGCAAACACAAATTAAATATCAACTCTAATTCAGACTCAGAGTGAACATTTTTATGGAAATTTTTTAAAAGCATTTTACTTTTCGCACTCGAACTGTTTTCGTATTCACAACCTAAGATTACTTCGTCAAAGTGCCCGTATAGGTAAGTACCAACCTACCTCAATGTTCTTTCCATATGCTCCTCTGCATTTTTGACAGCTGAAATTACCCAACTATCATAAGTAGCTACTACAATTTCAAAAACACGATAGAAACAAATAAATTAATATCAAACGAAAACAACTTTCACCGTAAAAACAACCCATCAACCCATTCAAGCAAAAATAAAAACGAGAGGCAAGTGTGTGCATAGTACCTTAGTAGGTAGATATCTGTATACCTACCTATTTTGAATAAAAATTCAATGATGTAATATTATTTAAATGAAATAAAACCACTTTGCTCCAACAGAAAAACCAAAACGAACATAAATTGCAGCAGAATAAACAAAAAAATTCTTCCCACGACAACAAAAAATTTCTAACCACAGGTGTATTTAGCTTCACTTAAACAAGAATGCGTCTGCAACCAGATCGTAAATGAACATAAAATATTAAATACAAATCAATTAACAGAATCCGTAGATAGATAACACACTAATCGAAAATACGTACCTATGCAGATGAACTTCTGCTGAAAAAAAAAAAACTCAGCGGCCATGATTGATCCTAGCTGAACGACTGATAATTCAGCTGGTTTTTCTAGCTCAGCTCACACGTATTCTTCATCAATACTGGCTACCTGTCAATTTGTTTTTTTTTTTTTTTCTTTGTTTGGCCAAGATAATTTTTCTTTGGGTTTTATCACAAAGCAAATGACTTTTTGTACGTTTCTTACACAAATAAAATCAGGACTTACATACAAAGAATACAAAAGAAGAACAAGTGTTTTAAATGGACTAAAACATAGGTACCAGCACACTACTTCGAGTTATGAAAGTTCTCTCCTGCTTTAATCCAACAAACACTACACGAATAAAATTATTTTATTTTTAAAAATAGAATGCGTGAGAAAAATCATAGAAAACGGTATTTTCGTCTTATTTAATAAAAATTAAGAAATATTTTTTTTCTTGCCCCTGACTCTTTTCTATGGTGGGTTGTTTATAATATTATTTCGCACAGGTAACGAATATGAACAAATATTTTTTTAGCACGAAAAAAAAAGTGAATCAGAGGAAAAAAATATTTCAATAGGAAATTTCCCAGACACGGTGCATTGGCCACCTCAGCAAGGTCCAGAAAAATTAAATCCAGTCGAATTCCCATTAGTAGAAAAATATTCACCATTTTTAATTTTTGGAATAAATTGACACATTTTCATGTGCAATTTAAGAATCCAAAATGAAACATAAATTAATGAATAAATTAAATTTAGTATTTCCAAGAAAATTTTATACATAACCCATTCACAGAGTTCACACACAGAGTGGTGGCACCCCCTTCTCTGTCCTTTGTAATCCGTATGGTGCTGATTAATCTTCAAGAAATTTATTTCGCACTTTTTTCATTCTTTTTTTCGAAACACAAAACTTATAATTTTCACTCGAATTCGACTTATTTCACTTAAATTCATTTAAACTACAAACAAAAATGTTAATATGTATAATTTACCTATTTATTTACTGTTATAGTTTTATTGTGGGGGAGAAAAAATTCTTTAAACTTTATTGAAATGATGATTGCTGCTGCGATTGCTCTTCGAAAAAAACTACTTCTAGTTTTTGATTAGAAAAAAATGTCCCTTTTTCAATTAAAAAAAAATTAAAAAATACCTCTATTTGTCGCATATTCTTTTAGATTCTCTCTTTCATTGATTGCCTTTTGTGCTCGAAGAAGAACTCGAAAAATCGAATCTAGTTCTTATACTCTAACACATACAGAATTGTCAACGAAAAATATAGCTGATCTACTCTCTCCATATAAACACAGGAATGTAAACGTCACTTAAGGGGAAATGTTTTTAATCATTTTATTTATTTTTGTATGGTCCCATTTGAAAGACCATCAATAATGCAACTGTGAACTGTAAACTACGGAAATTTTATGACTTACGTTATCAATTGGTTAGAAAATGTTCTTTCATCTGTATTTGAAATTCCCTTTTTTTGATTCTCAGAAATTAACGAAAGGAAAAACAGGAAATTGAACGTAGTTAAGACAAGAAATGGAGAGAAGACAATTAAAATCAAAACATTGTGTTCTCCCTTTTCTCGGAAATATTTGAAAACACCGAGTGAGTAGCTAAGATATAGACTTATTTACTAGCAAAATATCTTTTCCATTCTGCGAGTGAAAGAGAAAATCTATATTTCACTTTTTTTACATCACGAAACAAACACCATCACAGTAAGAAAAAACAATAGCCATCCCTGTCGTTACATTCACTTGTCCTTGTTGCACTTGCACAAAAATTGTTACAGAACCAAAAAGAAATGAAAAAAAAAAAAGAATCTCGAACAATACCATGAATAAAAAAAATCTTCGGTTTGAAATCAATAAAATTGTTGGTCTTTCCGTCTTTCGTTTTTTCATTCATTATTTTTATTTTGCACTTCGATTTTTTGTTGAGGGGCATTTTATATATTGGTGAATAAATTATCAAATGAAATAGCTTTTACATCAAAAATGAGAAGATTACCTCTTTTTAAACAGGCTAAATTCTCGAAATTGATTTCTAAAATTTTTGGATTTTTAATATGTAAAATTTAGTTACAATTTTTTACAGAGAGCGAGAGACGTTGCAATAAGTATACAAGACACTCTTTTGACTGATTGATGTTCGGCCGTTGGGGTTTAGTAGTGTTGAAGATGTAGATTTCCGGTTAAATAGGGTGCGAAATTGGGGAAATTTGAATTGTGGGATCATTTTTGATAGTGTGTGGATGTGGGGGACTTTTAACAGGGATGGCTGCAATTATTGGAGGGATAAAAATAAAGCAAAAGTAAAAATGTAAAACATTTACGTAGAAATGCATTTGTGCGAAAAAACGTACGAAAATTGTGTTTGTCAATTCAGACAGATTTTACAGACCAAACACAATCGTCTGTGGTGAGCATAGGTTAATTACTTTAATACTTTTTGTAGAAAAGGCTCTCCCAAACCAACGCGATTATTCGCCGCGACAAACGAAAACAATAACAACAACGTGTTATTTTGCTTGACAACCACGTGTTGTTATTGTTGCTTTCGTTCGTCGCGCCAAATAATCGCGTTGGTTTGGGAGAGCCTAAAGTCTTGAATGTAGTTAAAGGCTTAACTACATTCAACGTACTTTTGTAAAAAAGGAAACGAAATATTTTGTCTTTTTCCAACGCACAACTCATTTCTATCTTCTTTCTCAAGTTTTACAAAAGCAAAAGTTAAAGCGCTCTTAACTTTTTCTTTTGTGCAAAAGTAGATGTCACTGATGTAGGGATTTCCCCCACATTTAAGGGAATAAAGCATTTGTAAGTTTTTTTTCAAAAAATGGCGGTTGCATTAGGGTTTTTTTTTTAAATGGAAGTTACGCAACATGTTTTACCGCCATATTATTCACTCGATACATCCAGATTTAAATTTAAATCCAGATGAATTAACATTGAATTTGAATGATTTAAAGCTCTCCCAAACCAACGCGATTAATCGCCGCGACAATAGAAAACAATAACAACAACACGTGGTTGTCAAACAAAACAATACGTTGTTGTTATTGTTTTCTATTGTTACGGCGATTAATCGCGTTGGCTTGGGAGAGCCTTTATATCTATATTTAAGGCTCTCCCAAACCAAGGCGATTAATCGCTGCGACTAACGAAAACAACAATAACAACACGTGGTTGTCAAACAATAAAACAGCACGTTATTGTTGTTATTGTTTTCGTTTGTCACAGCAATTTATTGCGTTAGTTTGGGAGAGCCTTTAAGTTTTAATCTAGATGTATTGAGTAAATAATATGGCCGTTAGTAAAATTTCTCGCACGCAGATGGCGCTAGAGTATGTGTGTATTTTTTCACTTTTGTGTTTTTTGCAAAAAGTTTTTGAATGTAGTTAAGCCTTAAAAGTTGAATGTGGTTAAGCCTTAAGAAAGAACAATTACTTTTTTAACTCAAGTGCGTTTTAAAATTGTATTTCAAAATTGTATTTGAAGCTACTGAAAAAATTGGATTCTTCAACAAAAAACCTGAGTTATCGTACTAACTCAGGCGCCGCAAAATAATAACGGATTTTTATAGAGAGGTTTAATACAATCATTTTTAATATTGGGGGGTCTATCTCACTCCGTTTAGAGGATAGGGGCAATTTTAGAAAAAAAATATGACTTCAAAATAAAAAAAAAATATTAAAAAACAACGGCAACACTTAAAATAAAGTTCTACACCGGGTTTGAAAGCCAGAAATCTGTACTTAAATCCTGTTTTTAAACTTAATTATTTAAGGCTATAGTTCTTAAAAAAATCGCATGCTAACTCAAATCCGGTACAGTACTTTATTGTAGTTGCCATTGTTTTGTAATATTTTTTTTTCTTTCATTTTAAGTCACTTTTGCTAAAATTGCCCCTACCTCCTTGAACCTTAAATATCGGCAATGTAGTTTGTTTTTCACTCAAAAAAGGGTATGAACACATCCAGAGAATAAAGAGTGGACATAAAAGTTGATATAGCGTTTTATTGAACTTGTATTGCTGCGCTAGCTATGAATTACAAATAAAACGCACCTAATATATAAATGGCTTAAAAAATATACACATTTTATGTTAAAAAGTACTAAGTACTAAATTGGCAAAGGGCTTTATCATCGTATTACTAAAAAGCTGGCGAATGAACCAAATCGGTATTACAATTTGCGAAAATTCGTCAGGTGATTCGCCTCAGACGCCAAATCTAGGCGAATGAAAATTTTTAGTGACTGGCCGGTTAACAAAATAGGGAATGGAAAATAATATCTCTTTTCCATGTACAAAAGTTAAAATAGCCATTATCGGTACAAATCCAATAGAAAACAATTTTTTAAATAACACATCGATACACCAAACTAAACAAGCTGACGGATCTATAGTGGCCAGCCAATTGAATTATTTATTAACATAAAATTGCTGTTCCACGAAATGTTTATTTGAACTAATTGGAAAACGCTGCGATGAGATGTACTGTACATATATGTACATATGTGTAGGTAAACACATTTTTCTTCTATTGCCTTCCGTAATCTGATGAAAATACTTTGAATAATTAAGTATTTAATTATTAAAAAGCAAAATTTTATTATAAATGTTTATAAACAATTTTATAGTTACTAAAATTTATAGGTTAAGCATTTAGGAACAAATATATAAAAACAAAAATATAATTAAACATACAAAATGATAAAAAAAAACATACTTTTTGGTTTAATAAATTAGTAGAATATTTAATTACAAAAAAATGAATATAAAAAAAAGAAAATGGCGATTGGACCCAGCCGCTGACTTAATGAATAACAAGTTCTTATATTTCATTTTTCTAGTATTTAATCACAACATCATGAAAATCCAAAGTTTTTGAGACCCTTTCCATCCTTTCACTGATCTTACTGTCCAGATCCATGAAACGCTTGAGACGTGTTCCGTTGTAAGGTTGTTCACTGCCCGGTGGATACTTTCTCATCTGCGAACAAAAAAAACATGACTTCCATATGAATACACAAATATCTTTTAAATTTAAAAAAAAATATCTAAAATTTACAATTTTCAAAATTATTTTCTTATTTATTTTGTGCAGTTTTGATTTTTAGTGAATATACACTATACCTTTTTATATTTCCCCGCTTTTATTTATTTTTTTGTTTAATAGTAAAAGCTGGATTTAGTTTTGTTAAAGTTGTGCAATCTGATTTACAAATCTGACATCGGATATCTGATTTTGCATATGGAAGAAGTGTGTAAGGATTATTGTTTTCTATTAAAAAAAACTCTGTTTAATTCCTTTTTGTTTAATCATCCTTGCCAGTGATTAGAGTCCGAGCGTATATTATTTTGTTGTTTTTTAAGAGCATTTTTGTTTTTGAATTTTGTTAACATTTAATAATCAAAACGATTAAATGACAGAATATGGTAGAAAAAGAAAAGTTGAAGAAAAGGGAGACATATTGAAATAGAGAAATGCGAGAGTGCTGCCCCTTTTGAAAAAGTCTTTTTTTTTATTAAGTATAAATTAAAGAATTTTTGACAGAAATGAAATCTGAACTTTAAAATAAAACAAAAATAAGAAAAATAAAAAAAATAAAACAAAAATAATAAAATCAACATGAAAATCCATCTATATATATTTCTATTTCTTTAAAAATAAACCCATTTGTATGTTAAAATAAAAATTAAAATAGTTTTAGTATTAAAATTATTGTGTAGGAAAAATTAAAACAAAAAAGTTAGTGCTTAGTGTAAGAGAAATTTGAAAAAAAATTGTTAAAATTATGGAAAACATTATTAGTGTATAATTGCGTTAGAAGATTCTTTGTTTTTATTATTTGTTTCATTTGCTCGTAAAGTTGGATTCATCTTTGGAAATTCGTTTCTGTAAAAAATAAAACCAGCAACCAAAGTTAAATTCAAATTTGAATAAATTCTGTTTGTTAATTTTAATTTACTATTTATTAAGTGATTTTATTAATATTATTTATGTATTATTTAAATTGTGTGTGCATTGTGTGTGTGTGTAAATTTAAAACTATTTTACTTTATTTTTCATTATGTCTTCATAGTAAATAACTTAATTTTAAAGTAAAAATTGTACATGTTGGGATCCGTCGTAATCGTCAGTTATTTTTAATTCCGATATATGCATATGCACATGTATGTAGGTAATTTTTAGCAAGTTATGGATTCTCAAAAAAAAATTGAACTCAAAATTTTTATAAAATTTTAAATTATGTACGATGATAGGGTGTGAGGTATAGCAAAAATTCAATGATGCAATAAAATAGGTCTTTACTTTTTATTTGCAAATTTGTTTGATATTTTCCAAAAACATCCACTTTCATTACTTTTTTCCCCTTTTTTAGAGATTTTTTGATTTGCTGTAATTTTTTAATAGTTAATGCTAACGAAAAAAGTGAAAATCCATTTTTGTTTAAAATTACATGGGCTACAAGATTGGCGAATAAAATTTTTCTCTAACACAAACTGTTTCTGAGATATTTGAAAACTCCAATTTTCATGACATTTGAACCCTTTTGAGAGATTTTTTAATTTTCCATTTGCTGTAACTTTTTAACGGTTAATGCTACGGAAAAACCGACAATACTATTTTTATAGGAAATCGCCTCAGCTACAAGATTGAGGAGTAAAATATTTCTCTAGCAAAAACCGTTTTTGAGATATTTGCAAAAAAAAACTAATTTTTAGACACTTAGACCACTTATAACTGACCTAGCGGTCATCGGATCGATGAGGAACTTTCTCAGTTTATAAAGAGTCCCATTACCAACTTTCATGCCAAAGTTCAGCCTCTAACTACAAGTACAGAATATTATTTTCGCAGTGACGATGTACAATCCTTTTTTTTAACTTGATGGATTTTCGAGAGAGATTTGCCAATCATGAAAATGATTTTTACTGGACAAAAAAGCTAATAAATTTATTAAATTTATCAAAAACTTCTTGCTGCGGAGCCATTTGCTGCTCTAGTGAAGTTGAAAAAGTGGAAAAGATATTTGATCCTTGAAGGAGATATCAAGCCTAAAATATCAATTGAAGTTCTGGATGATTTTTCAAAATGATTTCCGAGTCTCCTGTGGTAAAGAGCGTTAAACTGTCATGCCAGAGATCTATGTTTGATTTCCAGTCTCTTCCACCTAAAAGAAATCAAAAATGTTTTTCAGTGCTGACGATGCCTATCTTACAAAGAACTGACAAATCTTCCAAGAGTATCTCTTTTTTCATGAAAAAGTGCATCTTTTGTTCTCTTGTGAATTTGTTTCTATAAAAATAACTGTAGGTCCCATACATCCTTGCCTCAGTTTTATTAGTGAATGTGTGTTTTTAAATTTTAAAAACAAACCATATAATATAGAAAGTTCCGAGATGCCATTAAGTGTAGCCGTCCTTATCTGTCGAACGACGCGCGGCAAAAGTTAAAAGTTAATCAATGTCTAGCGTCGCGAGTCGTGACCCTGGTTCTTAACGAGCTGTTACGCCACTAAATTTATTTATAAAACCGTAATTTCAAAAATGTATTTTCTTCAAAATATTGAGCTTTCATTTTTTTTTTTAAGTCCAAAAAATATTTCTTTGAACATCTTTGTATGAAATATTATTCAAGGACCTCCTCAATAAAAAATTGTATTAAATCGGTTAGATTGTTAACGAAAAAACGAGTTTTCAATTTAAATTTTTTGTCTCTGCCTTTTTGGGATTTTTGCTAAGATCTGGTAGGTATATTAAATTTCCTCTAGAAAGAACTCTTAAAAAAAAAACTATTTCTCTTCGTCTGTGGGTTTCATTTGAAAGTCTACTTAAACTTAACTCACCATTATCCTATACTTCTCCTTGCATGCATAATCGGATTCATCAATATCCTGATAACAATCCGATTTATAATCTTCTGGTAGTGGTTGACCTTCGTATTCACAAAGCTTATGAAGTGGACGTGATCTTAAAGTCAAGAAAAAAAAAAATTATTTTTTATCCATCATTTTTAAATACCATATATATACTAAGTCCACACTATACCAACCTCACAATAAGCTTGTTCATGGTTGATGGTTTTTGCATTGGACAATAGAAGACATCGGGTGTCTTTTTATCGAAGACAATCGACTTCCTCATCATGTCCTTCTCTTTAACTGTGATTTTATCACCAAATTTCGCTGATACACTCCAACTGCATAAAAGCACAATTACGGCTGCAATGATAAGTTCACGATTTTCCATTTTTTTTTTGGCAGTTGAACCGCAGGTTAATGTAAGAAGGTATCTGAAAGTATAGAAGAATATTATTGTTTTTTAAGTGAATGGAGTATGTTTTCTATATGTTTTTATTTAAGGAAAGTCCTTGGATTTGACAATAATTAACTATACCTGCTTAGCCAGTTTATATATACCTGTGCTCTGGCTAATACACCAAATCAACCTAAAGACTACTTTCACACTTTAACAAGATCAAACCACAAGCCTTCCATTTGGCATGTGTACAGAGATAATTTTTTTTCCTAGCGGTTGTTTGGCAACTGAACTGAATGTATTTTGTATAGATGACGCGCGCTTAAAGTAGCAAGAAAAATACCATTTTACAATAAGTAGGTATGTAATCGAGCCCGAGCTTTATGTTGTTCAATTGAGGTTTATAAATCTTGCAAAAGGTCATAAATACCTTATTTCTATAATTATTGTTAGCAAATGAGATCAATCAGGGTGCAGTCTGAATAAAATGGATTATTCTTGCATATTGTCTTTAAAAACATTAACCGGGAAGTAGGTGAGCTTATTATAAGCTTGATCTCTCGAAAAACGTGACTTACGTTGGACAATTTATTCATTATATTGGTATAAATTATTTTACAGGTACAAAATTAATGAATATCAGAAGCTTTCGATTGGACTTGATAATCGGGTTTTTTGCTCCAATAAATAATGTAGAAAATTAAAGGAGTGGATATGCATTCATATATAGCTTAAGTTAAATAATGACATTCCCTAGCAATTTTAAAGAGTTTTGCCTTGAAAGATTAAAAGTGTGTTGAGTTTTCTATATGTTATAGTTAAATGTTCATTGGTTCATCTTTTAAATCTAAACAAAAATAATTAATGAATCGTGATTAATTGCAAGCTTCTTTGTTATTAACTAAATAATTATTTTTTTCTTTATTTTTTCTTTAGCATCATGTTTTGTTAAGTTAATCATTAATCATCAATAAATTTAAATTTAAAGTTATACGTGTTGAGTGATGCTTTACCGACTTAACCTTGCTTGAATGCACTAAAACTTGAGCTTAAAAAGTCTTTCTTAATTTTTGTTCTTATATTGAATATCTTTTAAAATCAACATTAACATCTTTGATCCATTTCCATAATTGTGGATCTTTCTTCAACATGTTTATCCAAGAAGTATAAAAAAAGTTGTATATGTACTACATTCATATGTAGGGAAGCTATATCTGTAGGCTGCTCTCTGCAACAAGCCAACTTATTCACAATGCCCACACAATGTTCCATACTCGTAAAAACAACCTCGCCCTCATAAAAAAGTGTTTAAAAAATAAATAAAAAGTCAGATGAGGATGACCAAGCCATTAGCAACAAGCAACAAACAGCAACCACATCACATCGAAACATTTATAACGCCTAAGTGACAACTTGTGGATTGGTAACGCATTAAAGGTGTCTCTTAGTCATCTCTGGTGGGCGGACATTGCTAATTAAGGAATTAAACCAGGTTTCTATAAAACTTATACCTACGTGTATCATCTTTGACTCTGTAATTTTTTCTTTTCTAAATTCATGTTATATATATTTCTATCCAAGATGGATCATAACTGAACCATTTAAATAATTCTAAAGTAAGATGAAGCCTATTACAAGCGCAGAATGCTTTATAGTATGGGACCAAAACTGAGAGATAATAATTAAAAGTGTCGAAATTTGAGGTCAGCGTTATTTTGACCTGGACTTCTATGTGTCCGGATTTTGATAATGAATTAAATTTAAAATACAAAAATTTCAAAGTTGTATTTATTGGCCTTGGGCAATTTGTCGAAATGGGTAATTAAGTCTTTCTTGTTCATATAGTTTATTTTTTTGTAGAATGAATTGTTGAAGATGAATTAGGTCGTTGTAGCTGAGCAAAAAATTAAAAAGACTTATGTATGAGTCAGATGCCATAAAGAAGGTTTTTAAGGTAACTTAAATCTTTATCTTTTACTAATGGTTGTTGGTATATCATAATCATTCACTTGGATACATAACAAGGTTATATTTATGTATGGAAGTAGGATGTGATGCATGAAAAATTATTAAATAGCAAATTTGATTGAAAAGATGAGATAATTTGGTCTATATTCGACCTTTATAATTTATTAAGCTCTTACAAATATAGCAAAGAATTTTTTTTTTTTTTAATTTAGTTGTTTTTTTTTAATCCAATTGGCAGTATTGATAAATCGTCTTCTAAAATTTACTCAACACACTATTTTGGAAAAGCACAATTCAAAAAAACATGGTTTATTCAAGCACTCCTAGCTGCTAATGGAAACCCTTTTCAGTGTTGGGGAATGCAAATAGGTGAAAAAGATCTGATCAGTGGTGGACTAAGGGGGAGCAGTACGCCCCGGAAGGCAGCCTAATAGGGGGTGCCATCAGTACCAGCAAAATTGCTGTTTTGCAAAAAATAAAAACACACAGATAAAACAATAAATTTGTTTCCCAAATACCTACATACATACCTACATATTATATGTGCGCATGAATTGAAGTATCTGACCTTTTCCCCTAAAATAGGTAATATGTAAATAAGAAAAACATTATCGCCAAAGAGCAACAACCAAGCATTCAAGAAAACCGTGCAGTTCTGTGCTCTGTTCTTTTTTCTTTAGAAGTGTTATGATGAATATTTTTCTTCGTTTCGTTTTGGGAGACATTAGGCGTGTCCTACACCAAATAAAATCTCACTGAGCGCTCAATGTCAATTTGACGGAGGCCAAATCATTTCGTGGGACAAAATTCTCCGCTCAAATTGTAAAAAACTTATGTGTTATATTTCTCGTACTGAGCTTCTGAAAAATCACTTCCAACTTTTTCTTAAAATATTTAATTTTTGAAGCATAAAACTTATAGAAATGAATGAGGAATAATAACAAGTACAATTTATTTTTGTTTTTATTTACATTCCGTCTTTATTTTGTATTTATTTACCACTTTTGCACTTGTGCACCACAAAAAAAAATTGAATTTGATTGTCAAAAGAACAGCTGTTTTGGCCGAGAAAGAAAACTGAGAAATGAATCCGAAAAATTTTCGTCTCACATTATGTCAGCAAAATATCTTAGTGCTCAGGTGAGATTTTTGGTCCCACGAGCTCTGAGCGCTCAGAGATTTTTTCTTCGTGGCATTGGCCTATTCTATCAGTTTTCTCAGCTCAACCGAAAATATTGCTGTATGGAACCGAAAAACTGCGTGTTTTTGTTCCAATGCTTACCTCGACATTTACAGGTCTAACAGACAACAGTATCTTATTGGAAATCGAGCGATTACGGCGTCACATAGCTGCAAAAATAAATTTAAAATGTGAAGAAATTTGGACAGCCTTTGAATTTTTAAGCTTCATTGTTAAGTGGGACTTTTTAGGTTCCTTTATTTACCGAGTCTGTCATTGGCGATGAGAATTTATTTAACAATTTGCGCCTCAGTGGCATCGTGTGATCGAAGCTTTTCAAAATCAAAATTAATTAAGACTTATCTAATATCAACAATGAGCCAAAATAGGTTTACTATTCTCACAGCACACACATAGAAGGTAATATCTTCAGAGTTTTCATTTTTGTTCAGTTCTGCGCATGTCCTGTATTTTGTTTTTCTAAATTGTGGACGAGGGTCACTATGCGATTCGGAAACACTTGTTTTTTATTTTTTGCAAATTCTAATAGGCAGGCCACTGTAATTTTCGAAGATGCACAGTATGTGAACGGTGGACTAATCTGGCTATACTTTCAATCGAAAAGAAGCACACAAAAAATATAGATTTTAATGATATAATCAAAACATTCAGTGCAATAAAAGCTCGGAATCACCTTTAAATAAAATCTTTGTATTTTTCTTCAATTTTTTAAGGGCTGTAAGCTTGCTTTACCGCCCCGGGTGCCACTGGCTCTTAGTCCGCCCCTGGATCTGATCCGGATCCGGGTCAATAGGCGGAGGCGCCCGCGCCAATGTTATAGCTATAATCATTGAAACTCCTCATTGTAACGATTTATTTTAACACGTTTAGAAGGCAAAATCTAAGATAATATTGATTTCAAAATAAAGCTTATGACTTAATTAGCAGATCTGGTAAAAAAAATTGATTTCAGCCAAACTTTTCTGATGAAATAATTTCTATTGTTTCTGTGATCATAAGATATAAGATATAGTGCATTTATTGAAATAATTAAAGAAACAATTAAAGTCAATTTATGTGGAGGGTTGGGCTTTAAATGAAATTTTGTTTGGCAACAAAAATATTAACTGAGTTGTCAGCATCATATTGGCATCAAAATAATAACTGACCTTGCTTTTTAAGTGCCTCAAAACTTAGATTAAAAATTTTTAATGATAAGTTTCAATGAAAGCTTTACCTGTGGCACATTTAAATAAAACAAACGACAATATATGTACATATATAGTGACCACTGTTATACCTTCATTCAATCCATTTATTTTTTGCTTTCAAATGTATGTATTTCCTTTTTTCTTTACGCTGTAGCACTAAAGGGGTTTTAACCAAATAGCGATGTATTTCTCTCTCGTTTAAGTATTCAAAAAAATATAAAATCATTCATATGAAACTACAATTACGGCCATATTAGCTGCGTTTTATTTTCTACGGATCTGGATCAGGATCATGCAAAACAATTCGGGATCCTGCTCTATATCTGGATCTATTTCGAAGATCCAAAAATGAATTCTTACTTTGGCGGGTAGATGACTTTTATGGTAAGGTAGTGTCAATTGCAGTGTAAAGAAAAAAGACAGGAAATAAACGAATATTAACAAAACGTAAGTAAAAAAGAGATGTTCATATAACACTGCTGTCATCATGATCCGTATCGTTTTATTTTCAATTAAGGGATGATCGTGATCCAGATCCGTAGGTAATAAAACGCGGCTATTGTTGAGATTTGCTTCAAAGCTGGTTTTACGGTAAAACTATATTATACGGGTTTCAAATTTCAAGTTTTTCAAAAATAATTATGTATTTTTGAATATAATAGGTGCGTTTTATTGACAATATTATAGCTAGCGCAGTAAAATTTCCCTTGGTGAACAATAACAAAACCAAAAGTGCCGATATATTAGCCAGTAAATTGGTGAATATAAAAGTGGACAAATAGTGTGGACTTGAACCTTAAATGTCGGTCACGTAGTTGGTTTTTCACCCAAAAAAGGGTGTTAATAAATCCAGAGAATAAATAGTGGACATAAAAGTTGATATAGCGTTTTATTGAACTTGTATTGCTGCGCTAGCTATGAATTACCAATAAAACGCACCTTATATTGAATATAATATATAAAATATGTATATTTTGATTAATGTTGAATTCCTTTTAACAAAAAAAAAATCGATTTTTCTGGACAAATTCCTTGTATTGAAAGAAAAAAATCGATTCTATTTAGAAAATAAATAAAAGGAATTCGACATAAGATGTTTGAATAACAAAATTTTTTTGAAAAACTCGAAACCCCTATTCAGAATTTCCTGCAAACGTCAGAGTGATAAATTAGCAAAAAAAAAAAAAAACAAAAAAAAAAACAAGCTAATCTGGGATGCAGAAAAATTAAAATTCTGTTTAAAGGCGCGAATAGTGAACACATTTGATTGTGCGATCAAATTAATATTTATTCGAATACATCAGTTGGCTATCAACTAAAAAATAATAATATTAACAATTTACAGTTCAAAACATTATTTTAGTACAGTGCATTCTCGAATATCGCAACTTATTAAAACTAGAGTGATTGCAATGACCGATGTTGTTGCAATAACCGAGTAAATATTTTTTTAGGCTCAATTCGAGATACAAAGCGAAAATCAGAAAACCAGCACTTTTTCACAATTTTTTTACTAACATCCATGTTTTTTCAAAACACATATTATGGATTCAATATAGCTTTTAACGGCCTTTAAGTCCATGAAAATTTTTTGGCGTTTCGTCCCGGCGATCTCACTTGGACTCATCAGTTGACTAGTGAGGGCCTTGTCAATACGCAATTTCCATTAAGTTCAGTTCATCTTACATAGATTTCATGGAGAATACCTAGTGTGAACTATATCTAACCAGATTAGAATTCCTAATCATTAAAGCTAGAAGTTTTTTGTGCCCGTGGCCTGGCAATGTTATAATATACGAAGATTTTTTTTTAATAATACAAATTCTATATACTACTGAAATAAATCAGCCAAGTAGAAGACTTAGCACTATTTTATTGGACTTGTTGAATTATTGATTCAATATAGCTTTTAACGGCCTTTAGTCCATGAAAATTTTTTGGCGTTTCGTCCCGGCGATCTCACTTGGACTCATCAGTTGACTAGTGAGGGCCTTGTCAATACGCAATTTCCATTAAGTTCAGTTCATCTTACATAGATTTCATGGAGAATACCTAGTGTGAACTATATCTAACCAGATTAGAATTCCTAATCATTAAAGCTAGAAGTTTTTTGTGCCCGTGGCCTGGCAATGTTTATATACGAAGATTTTTTTTTTAATAATACAAATTCTATATACTACTGAAATAAATAGCTACAGTTGGTCATTTTTATTTTTAATTTTGGACACAAACTTTATTTTCAAGTGGCAACCGTGAAGTCAACAATATGGCCGTAAGTTATATATACCTGTTAAAAATACTTTTCATTTTATTTTGCAATTTTACCTTTGACAGATACAGATACTTCAGTTCAGAAATGGTGACCAACGGCAAATGTTCTTTTGCTGTTTAAATTCTATGTTTTTGATAATAACACTAAAAGGCCAAGTTTTTCAGTGCAAAATCATCCCAGTTGTATGCAAATTAACCAATGAAATATGTAATGTTTTTCAGTAAATTTATATGCTCAATTAGGTCAACGATTTTGGTGAGTTAACTTTGGATTAACTGACAATTGAGAGCAGAAGTTAATCCTGCATTGAAAATCAAATTCTGAGTTAATTCCCCTTCAATTTGCTTGCAGTATTAACTAGTTCTATTTTAAAAAAGAACTAACTTCAACACTGAATTAACCTTAAATATAATCCACTCATGAGTAGATGGGAACTATAATCTAAAATAGGTATTACCATCTATTCAAAATATTCACATGCTCTCATGCGCGGGTGAAATCACAACGTTTGAAATCCCTAATTTCTTTTCCTACAGTTAAATTACAACACACATAAATAATAGTACCTATGAACAAGAAATTACTCTGCACAAAAATAATATTTTGCTTAATAAAGTTCACTGAACACATAACAAAAAGTTTTATCCAAAAAGTACTTTCTCTTTACCCATGATTAATAAGGATTTAAAAATGAAAGCGAAAGTTTAATTTGTTTACAAAATGGACAGACATTTATGGTGGATCGCATGATGTGATATACATACTTAAATGGTAGATAGATTAAGTGAATTAAAAAAAAAAAAAAAAAAAACAAAACAAGTACTATCTCAATCACATCGAGAAAATGTATTATATTTTCTTATTCATACATTGTTGGGAAATTAAAAATTTCCATCGAAACTGGGCAAACGATAAGTATTTTCCTTGAACTAACGGACAACATTACAGTGGGACAGTATTTTATAATAACGATGAACAAAATGAGTGAATACGTAAAATAATTGAAGCATCTAGAATGAGAAGGGGTCATGTGACATTTTTGAAGTTTTGAGATTTAAGCGTTTAAAGTTTTACGTTTATAACTTTTTTTCTGAAAGTGACTGAAACTTAAAAAAATACCATAAAAAAGACAAAAAAAAGTTCAATTTTTTGTATATCAAGAAATTTCATTTAAATTCATGAGAAAGGTGTGTTTTAACTCTGCACTTGACTGACACCTTTGTGCAAAAATGAGTTTAATTTTTTTCCGAAAAAGGGGCTAAGTGCGACAGTTGGCTTTTTTAATGTTTGGTTTTAGGCTTCTTTTTGTTGTCAGGAATCTCAGATATGGCCTTTTCATAGAACCAACGGTGCTCTTGGGGTATAAAGTTTAAGGTTAAGTTTGCACTTACCACCTTCATGCAAAAAAACAAAATTGTTAAAAATGAGTTCTTAGTTCATAAAGGTGTGAACTCATCTTAACCTCTTCTTGCCAAGAAAAACATCACAGCAAACTTGTATTTAGCCCTTTTATCTGAAGCTAACTTTGTAAGTAATGACCAGTAGAGACACGAGAATTAGACCAACATTGAAGTTGTCGCTTAACACCTTTATCGATCAAAAAAAACAAAAATCAAAAAATGTTACTTGACCCCTTCTCATTCTAGACGCTTCAATTTTTAGAGCCACATACAAATATTAATCGGTATTATCTTTTACCTTACCCAATAACGGTTGCAATTATTTTTTATTTTTGTAGAAGAATAATTTTATAGGTATGCTACTATTTGTATGAGTTCTGAGTTGATCAGGCCAATTTTACAGTAAAAGATCATCCCAATTTTGAGTTAAACCTAATGTTTTTCAGTCAATGTAGTTTGCGAGTTATCTCATAATGAATATGCTGAGTTAACTGCATAGTAAAAGTCAGTATCAATATAATTTAAATTAGGGCGACACTATGGGTAGGATGAAAAACGGCGTAGTACCGCCATCTCTGTTTCGACAGTGGAAGCGCATAGATTTTTGACAAATGAATCATAAAATTGCTCCTGATTTTACTCGGGTTCAATTTATTTGCAAGGTTTACTTACTCTGGCTCAACTTAAACTAGCCCTTATAAAAAAAATTGATGAAACATGAAACATGAAGAACTAAAGCCTAGTGACTTACAACTCTCAACCATTCTTGTGTTCGTGCATGTCTGCAGGAATGGAGGGGTCTTAAATGTATTGCCAAATCCGAACGGCTAATGTGAGCAGCACTTTTCTATGAATTGGAGGTTTTGTCAATTCCCCGCAAGAAGCAGTTGCCCTTTTTTTTATTATAATTAGTTGGACAAGTAGTAGCCCATGGCGTAATAGTTAGTGCGTTGGACTGTCATGCCAGAGGTCTGGAGTTCAATACCAGCCGCTTCCACCTTAAGTTTTCCTCTTGCGAGGAAGTGACAAATCCTCCAAGAGTATCTCTTGTCATAGAAAAGTGCCACTCACCCTAGCCGTTCGGATTCGGCCATAAACTGTAGGTCCCCCCCATTCCTGCAGACAAGCACACAGAAATGGTTGAGAGTTGTAAGTCACTAGGTCCTGGTTCTTCATGAGCCGTTTGTGCCACCAAATTTATTTATTTTTTATTAGTTGGACAAGGCTGGGGATCGAACCTAGACCTCTGGCATGACAGTTAAGTCTTTGTTTTTTTTAGTTTTAGTTTTTTTTTATAGTTTTAGTTTTTTACAAGTAACTGGGGATTAATAAATTGATTGTTCCAATGTTTAAGTTATGCTGTCCTACTGTGCAACGACGATAGTAATGGCGGTTTATCACCATAAACTTCAAACGGTAGCTCATAACACATTCAACAACTTTACAGTCTCTTCGTATAAGACCACACAATTTATGAGTATATCGTCAAATGGACGCAAAGTAAACGATGAGTTGAAGGTTTGTTTTAACTCATATCGACTTCATTACATTTCATATTTGTACGTAAAAGTGATGGCATGCGCAGTGCACTTGTCTTGTAATGGGTCTGTTGAGTTTTTAGTCCATTGTCAAAGAGTGATTCTGGTTGTTTAGTTCATCTACACCACTGCCAGCAAACTCAGGTGAGCGATGAAAGGAAAGATGGTATCTTTATCTTTGATATGTGCTGTAAGCTGGTACTGGTATAGTTGAGGCAGTTATGAATGAAAAGTAACTGCATTATGTGATGAGTATAGTAAAAAGGGAACAAACAACAAACAAAAAAACTTGTAATGCTAGCACAGTTGTTGGGAATTCCAAGCAATTATCTAACTTGTATGATGTTTTTATCTTTTCTATAATGAAAAAGAAATATCGGGAAGATCTTTACAGTGTTGTGTCTACATAACATGTTAGAAGTACTTTAAATAAGAAATTGGCACAAAAAAGACTTATGATGATAAATAGGTTTCTTCATTAACAAAATGTATTTATTTAAGCTGTGCAAGCAAGGCTTAGTTTTAATTCATCCATATATTCTATCTAAAATGTCTTTAGGAAAATGAAATGTTATTAAAACTAACTAGTGAAGTAATGTTTTTATTGCAAAGTTTTGTTGACGTATCATTTATGGATTAGAATATAAGAAGACTTCAATTCGCCACCATTGTATCGCGTCTGATTTAATACCATTAAGGAACAACTGCATTCATCACTTTTTGCGAAAAAAAAGTGGCACTAAGTGGAAAAGTGAAAAACAAAAAAAAAATCTCTAGAGATGCCTGTGTGCATGTGGTGTGACCAAATATTTTCTTTCCCATTGTACATATCAACACAAAGTATTGATCAATTAAAGTTAACAGATACTCCCATCGTCCCATGTAAATATAAGACTTCCTTCTTCTCACCCCTAATTCTTCCATTTACAATAAATCTGTCAAAACTTTTTAGGAAGTTCACATTAAATATTTGTCAAAAATCAACATAAGACGAACTGAACCTAAGGCAGGCGTGGCGATGGAGTGGCGGCGAAGCGGTATGAAAGTGATTTAATGCGCACTACGGTGGCAGACTACGTATAGTGTCAGCTTACAATGTTATCCTCAGACGATGAAGACGCCCTTTTAGTTGTACACCTTGCTAACCTTAATGCTAAATATCAGGAGAAAAAGAAAAATAAAAAAAATGGAATTTTCATTTCAATCGAATGAATAAAATGATACTTTGAATATTTTTACATTTTTAATCCACTTCGTCACCACTCGCTCGCCAATTGAAAACTAAACTTGTTAAAGATAAACGGCACCACACTGGGCACTACAACATTTGCAAAATATCATTCCACCGCCACTCCACTTTTATAATGAGCGCAACTTCATTTTTCGCGCGAAATTTTAAGGCATGTAATTTAATGGAAGCCAAAACATTGCCAAACAATCGAATGCCAAATAAAAAAAAGCTGAACATCAAACTGCCAAATAAAAAAAGCGAAATAACAAAATGCTGAATGAAAAATAGCAAAATAATAAAATGCCAAATAAGAAAAAGCAAAATAACAAAATGCTAAATAAAAAATTGCCAAACCTAAATATGCCAATCAAACTAAATATAAAGTGAAAATTGCGAAATGAAAATTGCGAAATGATGGTTTGTCATATCATATAAAAAACCAAATGTAATTTGCAAAACGAAAATTGCGAAATAACAAAAAGCTAAATAAAAAAATGCGAATCGAGAAACGGCGAAATGTACCACCGCGAAACGTTAATTTGCCAAACAATTATGGCGAAACATACCATACCCGTTTAAAAGGTTGCTGCTTGGAGGATGGCTTTAGGGTAATTTTTTTTTTTTAATTTAGTTATTTAAAGAGTGAAATGGGGCTAAAAAAAAAGTGGATCTAGTTCAAACAAATCTTTTTATATTTGATGTTTTTTTTGGAGATGGCTTGAAGAATAAATGAATAAATGTTCAACTAAGTTTTGCTTTTTTAGGGTGAAACTTGATAAAACCAAAAAAGTTGTATCTGATTAGGAAGGTTTTTTAATAATACAAATTCTATGTACTAAATATAAATCAGCCAAGTAGAGAAGTTAGCACTATATTTGCTGGGACTTTTTAAATTGTTTCAAAATCCAAAAAAAGCTTTTAACTGCTTTTAGTTTACAAACATTAGCGTTAACATCCCGATGCGGCCAGCGATATCACTTTCATTCATCAGTTAACTAAAAATGAGTGCCTTAACTTCCATTGTGTTTTTGTTTTCAAAATATTGTTCGTATTTCTGTTAGGTCGTGTAAAAGTAAACTTATTACAACGATTTTTGGAATAATTATAACATATTCTTTACAACGCACTTGGTTGGCACAAGCCCAGACAAGTGGTCGAGTTACAACTAAAATAAAACGTACGACTGGATCGCACAAACTTGCTCTTGTAGTAAAAGTTTAAACTAGTATTATATACATTATATAGAGCTTACATTGAAAAATTGATAAAAATCAACATAATTCGAAATAAATTTATTAAAAAAGTCTGCTTAAATTGTTTTGAGAGCTAAAAAAAGTACACCATCTGATTTCTTTAACTTACCTTAGTTTTGGAAGAAAAAAAAATTAAAATTAAAAACGTAGGAGCGGTTTTTTTTTTAAATTAGTTTTTTTATATATGTATGTATATAAAAATTTGTAAACATTTTTAAGAGAAAAAATTGGTACACAATTTAATTTTCTTAGTATTTATTTATGTCGACTTAAAAATTAAATTTTGAAAAAAATTATCTACCCGTTTTGGAAATATCGAATTTTCAAAAAAAAAAAATTGAATTTTTTTTTAAAAATCCAAAATTTGTTTTTTTTTTTGAAAATTTTGATATGCAGTATGATTTAGACTTTTGAGAAGCTTTTGTATAAAAAAATTAATTTAAATCGGTTAGACACATAATGAGATAGTCCAAAATAAAAAAAATGGTTCTATGAGAGGTACCGGTTATAATGGCTAAATGTAAATTTTGTTTTTAGCAAATCGAAGACCATACTAATATTAGTATTCACAACAAATTTTAATCAAAATCGTAGGAGTCGTTTTTGAGAAAATTTATATTTTCTGTAACGGTTTTTTAACATTTATATGGAAGATACCACTAATTTTGACTATAAGAAAAAGTTTTGTATATAATATTTTAGATAATGTTTAAAAACCGCTTGTTACCAAGTTTCATAAAAATCAACAAAGTCGTTTTCGAAATATTTGGTTTTCAAAAATAAATTTTGAAACTTTTTTTAAAAATCAAAAAAAAATTTTTTTTGAAAATTTTTGTATACAATACTATTTAAAATTTTCAGAAGATTCTCCATAAAAAAAATTATCAAAATCTGTTTATTCCTTTTCTAGAAAAACGAAAATACAAAAAAAAATGGTTCTATGGGAGGTACCATTTAAAACTATTTTTTTTGAAATTTAATTTTTACAAAAAGGTAGCATATACCTGATAAAATTTATTGATTTTTTTTTAGAAAAATCTGTCGAGCCATTTTTGAGAAAAATAAGATTTTCCAAAAATGCTAAAAAAAATTATATGGCAGGTATCGTTATTTTTGGTCCTAAAAATAAAAGGAAAAAACGTGTCGGGGTAATGTCCCGAAAACACTTTAAACCAAGTTTAATTAAAATCGGCCCATGGGTTTAGGTTGTAGGCGAGTCCACAGACAGACAGACAGACAGACGGACAGAATTGCGAGACCCACTTTTTTCGTCTTCCCTATATCATCGTAATGTCAAGTTTGATTGTTATCTCGAGTTCAATTTTTTTTAAGAATCCAAAACTTGCAATATATGTACATAGTACCTACATATACATATGTCGTAAATAAAAAGTAAAATAAATATTAATAATTCATACTGTTTTATAATTTAAAATTTCTGTTTGTACTTTTTTGTGGAGCCTTGCTTTGATAAGATAGTTGTTAAGTATTAAAGGTTAGTACTGTTCTCAAACACCTAAACAAGTACGAACAAGCCATTTTGAAAAGTTTATCTTTACCTAAAAAATATTCATACTCTAATTTACAAAGCCCTGTTTATGTTTGCTAGCTGCCCAAAAAAAGAAAACATGGCTATACTGCCCCTTGCGAGGAACCTACAATCTCCAAGAGTATCTCTTGTTATAAAAAAAAGTGCCGTAGTTCTTCATGAGCTGTTGTGCCACCAAACTTATTTATTTTATTTACTTAGCTGCCCAAATACAATTATAATTTAATTTAATTTTTCCACTTATTAATCAAGTGGCAATCTCACACTTCGATTAGATCTAATTACACAGCACAGCTTGCTAATACTATACAGAATAAATGATTGAAAGCTTTACAACCAACAACATTGTCAAGTTTATCGTTTTGTTGAGTTTTTGTGTCGGCATCAACTTTCAGAATACTATAAGTATCTATTTTAATATGGTTGAGTTAAAAACAAAGATGTATCGAATGACCAAAGAAAGATAAAGTCACTCTATGCATTTCTGACCTGGTTTATTTACTTGAATACCATAACACAATATACTTTGCACACAAAATTATCTTCCATGAATAAAGTTTAGCTTTCAAATAAAAGCAAATTTTGTCTGCCCACTTGAGTACAATTATTTTTATTGCCACTTTATATTTTTACAACGAAATATTACCTTATATGGTGGCATTGACTAAATCCATATGCAGATTTTTAAACTATTTGCTTTGTCGATCTATTTATGTTTGTGATGTCATAAATAAATGTCGTTAAAATGAAAGAGTTTAAGTGAAAACTTAAGTACAAATAGTTGTGAAGGTTATGCTTGAAGTAGTTATAATTCATTTTCAATTACTTTGTTGCATTATTATTGTTTGTTTTTTCTTCATGTCAATGAATACTCTGTGCTATAGGCGTATGAATTGAATAATTTTACATTTCTTTCTCATTCTTTGACGTTTGCAAGACAGATATATGACATAACTTTGTTTCTCACATTTTTACATATTTTAATGTATTTCTTGGAAGAATGAAATTCTATCTGCCCACATGTCAAATCGATCATTTGTCAGTTAAGGTAGTCTTAACTCCTACTCAGTATGGTTACTCATTTTACTTTATGACGTTATGAATGAAGATTTAATAAGATAATAATTTGTTGAATTAAGTAACGGATTGCTTTAAGTCAAAAGATTATATTTTAACACTAAAGAATATAATTATTAATTATTAATTTCTTAATTACTTAATTTAGTATGTATATGTGCAAGTAGATTTATTTATTAAAACAAAATGTGATTTCAATCAACTTGAGTTTGAATAAAAAATATGATTTTTTCTGTTAAATATGAATTGGTCTTTTAAAATGAATATTTTCCGGTTACGTCAAGGGTCAAGGAATTGGTAAAATGCATAAGCAGCCACTTCAAACTCTGAAAATGTTGCTGGCTTTTATCCAAAGTTGAAAATCTAAAAACCAATAAAATTAAAAAAAAAAAAACGCTCTTTTGTTACATTTATTTAAAAAAAAAAAAAGAAATGGTCAGGAAGTTATGAAAACTGAGCAATATCTCTCGGACGAACAAATTGTCCCCATCAAATTGAATTCACCTATTACACAAAATTGAAAAAAAAAAAAATAGAATTAACAATGTTTACAAAAAAAACGCACTTATTACCTATTTCTTCAGAAAAAACAGGCAAGAAATGGTCAAACTAAATGAAATCAATTACTTTGATTTGAGTATTAACCTGCTAGACTGTCGATTTCGAGATCCTAGCTTAAACCAAGCCCTAACTAGTATTCGGTACCAATTTGACAGGACTAGGGCTTAGTACTTACATATGTGAAGAAATGAGTTGATACCGATTTGAGTACTAATTTTAGGGCTAGTACCGGTACTAGCGTTAGGACTCTGTGAAGAAATTGGGTGTAAGCAACTTAAATTATCCTATAGACCTATAAAATTAAAAAATAATTATTAAGAACTAGCTGGCCCGGCGAACTTCATTCCACCTAAGCTCCAATTGTTATCATGACTTTCAGACTTTTCTGGCCTAATTTTCCAATTTTTATCTTCGTAGTATGTTTATCTGGTTCAATACAAATCCAAAAAAAATCTCCATCCAATTTGGATGATGTGCAGCCGAGTTATGTGCGCACGAACAAAAAACTAATTCAGAAAGTTTGCAATTTCACGATTTTCTGACTGTGTTGGTCGAATTCTCTAATTTTCCGTTGTGTGTTATAATCTGGTTCAATATAAATCCAACAAAAAATCTCTAGGCGTTTTCACGATTTTCGTACTCCTTCGATAGAATTTTCTAATTTTCGGTCAAATTTTTCAACTTTCGGCTCGGATGATGTTAAGCCGAGTTATGCTCGTAAGAACACAAAAAGGGATTAATTTTTATATACATATATAGATTTATTCTTATCTGTTTTTAATCATCACATTAGTAAAGTTATGTTAAAGAAACTTATTTCAACACTGACATAGACCATTTAGCAGATGCAAAGAAAGGTTTTTTGTAATGATTTATCCAGGGTTTTCATGTGGTCATCTTGAAGCATTTCGAATGCTTCTGAAAGCGTTCGCCTAGCGCAAGATCAGCGAGTTCTTTTTCCGAAAAGAAGAGAAAATTAATTGATTTATGGCTTTTTAGATTGGCATCGGAATGACAGTTCTTCTTCTGAAATAAAGAGAAATTTGCTTCTAATTGCATACATACATATATACGATTGAAATTCTATACCTACTTTCTTTTACTTAGTACTTACTAAATATCTATTTTGTATATGCTATATGCATATCTACAAACATATATGTTTATTAAATCGTAAGCAATTGGTGGTAGCACCTTTAAGTTGTTGTTGTTGTTCAAAATTCAATGAAATATATGTATGTAATTTAATCATTTTTTGGAAAAAATATAAAAATCTTTAAATTAGTGTTCGCCATGTTTTAAAATAATTAAGAATAAACAAAAGCGTTTGCAGTTTCACAACGAAGCACAAACTTCAGAATCAAAAAAAGTTTCCAAACTTGTTCGTTTGGCATTTCGGATCGGAGAGTTCTGGAAAGTGATTTTTAGTTTCAGAGTTGAAATTTCAGATACTTTTGTATTTATTATTTATTTAAAAAATATTTAATGCGATATCAAATTACAAAATAATAGGAGATTAAAGGCGTTAACCTAAAAGCCATCAACTTCATTTTTTCTTTAGTTGTTCGGGTTGTTTTAGGGAGTTTGATAAGCGGCATAAATGAATAAAAAAAAATACAAGAAAAAGAATTAGAATAACTGACCGCAAAAACGTTATAAAAAATAAAAATGTCTTTGAAAAGCATATGGCATTATGAAGGTTTGATAGATGACAAGCATTAGCGTTTTCAAATTTGTCATACATCACACTTCACATTAGAATTTTAACAACGGCAGACTTACTCATATGTCGAATACCTTTTAAGAAAAAAATCGATTTGTTTAGAAAAAAAAAATCGAATATTTTTGGTAAAAGGAATTCGACATCAGAGTATCTATGAATTTTTTTCATTTTCCAAGTCTGAAAAAAAAATTAAGCTAAGTTACAGGGTTCGGACATTAGATTTAAAATTTCGAAGCTAATTCGGAAGAAAAATCAAAGCAAACCTAATTAAAATAAAAATATTTGTTCAATTGATAAAAATATAGAAATAGATCTTAAAAAGTAGAGAGTAAGGAAGTAGATTCTAATTTGAATGCTCAAATTCTCAAAATCGAGGCAATCATCATGATCTTGTATACTCGTGTCCATATATTTTTATGATAACGACTAATTGATAAATCAAACTCATCTTAGACTCTTTCCTTTCAATATCCATAAAAGTATACTACTGACATTAAGTTGTGTTTTTATTTTATGTCAATTTGGTTGGCGTTGAAGAATAACTGGGTAGGGATTTTTGAAAGATTGTGCCTCAAGTGCTATAAACTATTCTCTCTTGAACAGTGTTAAGAAAGGTCTTATCGCAGGGTATTACCTTGTCTAAAACCCTTTATGAAATCCAATATCACGGTGAAATCTTTGCTTCACCATGATGGAGCAGCGTGTATTCTTTATTGTAGCTCTGCATAAATGAACGAGTTTGGCAGAGATGCAAAAACTATACATTTTTCTTTATAGCTCGTCTCATACATAGATGCTGTAATATGTGGCCTTGGGATCGATGACACCAGGTGGGTGTCAATTTGAAGTTCTTGGGTATTTTTTTCAAGATCTGTTGGTTATGTTAATATTTGACTGATTGTGCTCTTTAAGGGTTTCGAAACCTTGGAAGGATCTTTTAACATTTTTGGTAAAACCTCCAAACCACACGTCTGCTATTAAATCCCTCTTTTTTTAGTCAATTGCGCACTTCTTAATGCTTCTTTTGTTTCCTTCTGAAGAGCCTTTGCTACATCCTTTTCATATGCTCGTAGAGCTCGCGAGCAACTCCGATCTTTTATTGTATCGTTTCTTTGTATGCCTCTTATTTATAGCTGCATTTATCTGTCAGCCGAGTTTGGGACCATGTACGAAAATGTCGTCATTTTTATTTTATTTTTATAATAACAAGTTTTGGGTGTTCTTAAGAAAATAATAAATTCCTACGTAAAAACTCTCAACTTTACAATTTCACCCATATTTTTATACCTCAAATAAATTTGTTTCCACTTTATTTTCGATTCCATCTAAACTCTTTATTTGGAAAGATTTTAGAAAGTCATATACTTGCTTTTAACCAGACTGTAATGATACACAAAAACACGATCGCCAAAACTAAAGACAGATCAATTTAATTAATTGCTTATTTAAAATGCATATAAAATAATCTTATGTGTTCTTCCATTAACTCGATTCGTATTTATATGTATAATTGATCGGGTTTGTTTTTTTTTTGTATAAATGAATATTAATTTTATTAAAAAAATTATTGTGAACTAACAAATTAATATTTTTGTTTATTTGTATTGAAAATAAATCCATATTAACTTTTTACAAATAGATTATGATGTTTTATTTTTCATACAAAAAAAAAACACCAAAAGATATCCAAAGGTGAACGAATATAATTATTGAAATTTAAATATTCCATAAACCACCATGCGCAAAATCGCTTATTAAAATTTGCTTTTCTATAAAATATACAAAATCAAATTGTAAACAATGATCACATTTGAATTTTAATGTTTCAGTGAAGCTCGCATAACAATGTGCACATTATGTGAATCAAGCTCAAAGCACTCAAGCATGTAAGAGAATAAAAAAGAAACTGCATTACACCGAATGCGCAGGAAATGGGATGTAAAAACAAAGATACAGTCTGTCTATCTTACACAATATAATTTGTAGTGCGTGGGTGAAATATGAGCATGTAAAAAACCTAAGAGAAATTGTAGGAATCCCTAAGAAGGAGGTAAAACTCGATCGAGCTAAAAAAAAACTCGGTCAAATCAGTGCAGTCAGTTCCCATCCAATATAGTATGTCTGACACCAATTATATTTCATTTTATTGTCCCAAATTTCTTTTTTCTAAAAGTATTCTTCATGTTCTTATGAAATAAGGCTGCCCCTTTTTATAGCACATATTATTTGATCTAACTACGCGCTTACCTAAGTTTACACTTAATACCGTTGCTATATGTATACCACACGCTTTAGAAGTTAAAAGTAAGACAAAGTGTGAGAGAATTTTTTAAGGTTAAACCTGCATGAATTAATAAAAAAAAAAAAAAAAAAAAACAAATGGTATGCGTTGCGAATTAAGGTCTATTCGCATAGACTTATGACCCACAAGGTCTCACCGGTCACTGACACACTTTTTGCAAATACTTTTTCCACCAAATTAATCCCACAAAATGCATTCTAAAATTTTCTAATAAGAAAGAAGAATTCACTGTGCTATATGATATGTTTTTATAATTCACCTTTTTTTTATCAAACACGTAATTTTTCAGACACTACGCCGCGCCAAATGGACAACCTAAACGTCGTTCGTTTCTCGTAATACTAACTTTGGCAGATCGGAGTTGTGATTCACAAAGGTGATGTCAGTGTAACTATGGAGAATTCAAGTGTATAGCCAAAGAAAGACAATTCAAAAGAGATCTAATTCTTAAGAGAAAAAAATTAAAGATATTTTGAAGACTATAATAGAATATTATGTGGAGTTCTCTTAAAACAACTCAATTAGATAAGATAAACATTTGTCTCATTGAAATAGTAAAAAAAAAATATCAGACAAACACAAAGAGTCCAAGGGGAAGTTAAAAACATAAAAAGAAAGATGATCATTGTTTAACTTACCAGTTACCTAATGTTTGAAAATCAAGTGCATAGCTCTAAGAGAGGACCAATATAGATAGATGTGACGAGCCGCTTCGCTTTTCAGAGTTTATGCGAAATGATGCGATTATAGGTATAGGTAATTGAGAATAGTATTTCCGGTGTGGATTACAATTGAATTTTGCAGAAAATAATAATAAGGAGAAAATCATGCGAAACAAAATGAATGAAAAAAAATTATAATCTAAAATGAGGTACAAACAAAATTGTATTCGAGTTCTTGCATCAGCTCTTTTGTTTTGGGATTGCGCGCATTCAGTCATGGTAAAAAGATTATTGCTTTGAAAAGAATTTGAAGGATGATGCAGTGATATATCGTTACAATAATTACGTTGCATAATTTAAAAAAAAAATGTATTATTTTTTTGGGTTTGAAGTTTAAATATGATGAAACGAGAAAAGGCGTATTTTACGTATTTTTTGTATATGATATCTCTAATGAAATAAAACAGAACTATAATCGTTTAAGAATTGTATTAATGCTTTTACGGGTAAACACTGACTGACCCCGTTTCTTTGATGTGATCTCGCTTTTTATACCTTACATTCGGCCATATCCGTAGGTGGTCGTGATGTCGCGTCAGCAGGAGGAACCCCTGCTTCAGCCAATGGTTTTGCTATATTTCCACTGTCGAAATCGTCCTCGTTTCCAGAACTAGAATTATCGTCATCGGTGCCTACATTACCATAAGAGAACTCATACATCACCGCTTCATTGTATCGGAGGTCGTTACCATACTAGACCTGCGCTGGTTCCCTTATATTCCTGGCAAATATATTCGATCACGTATCGTTGGTTAACTAGGACATGACTTATTATGTACGATTCTCTACTATTTGATGGTTGTAGATTACGCAATTCACCTGTCGTGGGTGTTTCGTTCTCTACCAGCATTGAGTTACCTTGGTTGAACTTTGATGATTTACGATGTCATATAGATCGTATCTCTACTTATGATTAACCTGGCTTTTCTCAATGCTAAGCAATGCATCAAGCTCTATTTTTTTACTATATCCTCTCCGGAAACTGTTTCTTTTCCCTGCAGTTCCAAAGAACAGCTTAATTTTGTGGATGTGACTATGCAGCTCTTGTAGTAAGGTTTCATGCTATACCTAGCCCCCAGCGAATCGTCAGCAGATGATTGGCTAAGTCCTTTTCTGCATAGTGCGCGTACTTCAATACCGCAAGAATAGACCGATTGCAATATTCGACTTGGCCGTTTGCTCCCACGGCTATGATGGGCTCTGTATCACGTTTTCATGTCAAAACTGCTCAAACGCTGTTGACATGAAAGCTATTCAACCGGACTGAGATAATCCTACTAGGTAAGCATACTCTTCATTTTCAAGGTCTTTACAGCATACAACAACGCATACTTCGTGAAGTTATCAACCATCGCTACAACATAAACGGTCCAACGTAATAAAACCCATCAGATGATAAAAATTCTACCACTATTTGCTCAACCTTAAGGCTTAACTACATTCAAGACTTTTTGCAAAAAGTTCAAAAATGAAAAACTATAATAACATACACTATAAATGCTTGTGTGTGACAAAACGTACAAAAATTGTGTTTGATATGTCATTTAAGATTGATTTCACAGACCAAACATAATTTTTTTGCACACAGGCATCTCTAAACCATATTTTTTATTTAGCACTTTTTCACTTTTTGACATACTTTTTGTAAAAAGCCTTAAATGTAGTTAAGCCTTTATAAAAAAAATAAAACATAACGCTCATCCATGAAGAATTGAGAAGACGAGAGGAATCAAAGTCACCCTTACCGCCATATTATTCACTCGATACATCCAGATTTAAACTTAAATCCAGATGAATTTACATTAAATTTTTATGATTTTATGATTTTTTAATTCTATAAAACTTTTTTGTAATTGGTAGGAACTTATTTAATTTTAAAATAAAGAAATTTGCAAGAAAAAAAAAAATTTTTACTAACGAGTTTTTTGTTTGCCGCTCCAAAACTGAACTCCAACAACAAAGTATTGATTAAAATCTTTCAACAGTTTTGCACATTTCATATTTCTATAACCAAACCCATTGCAAGAGAAAAATACAACAAATAATGCAACAATAAATTGTATACTCTCAGCTATTATTCGTCCTTGAAATTTTGTGAATCTATTGCAGTTATAATAATTCTTTGCATTTCAAGTAAGGCTGCTGGACCGAATCGTGATTACCCCTATCGAAGGCTTAACTACATTTAAAACTTTTTGCAAAAAGTACAAAAGTAAAAAACTAAAACATGCGTTAGAAGAACCTGTGTGTGAAAAAGCGTACGAAAAATGTGTTTGATAAACACAATTTTTTCGCACACAGGCATCTCTAAACATATTTTTGTTAACCACTTTTTCATTTTTTGCCATACTTTTTGCAAAAAATCTTGACATTATAAATTTTAGCCAAGAGTAAAAAAGTGTTTATTTAATTGATATTATGTTGTTACCACCACCACCATTTTTTCAAGCAAAATATGTACATTTTTTCTATTTTACATTCAATGAAAACGTTTTTGCTCGGGCTTCAAACTTTGAATCTGAGCGAGCTCCAGCGATAAAAAAAATGCATGTTCTAATAACATCCCTGACCACTGAAACCAATTTCTTATCGAATGCACAAACCAGAATGTATTAATTTATCGAACCAATATATCAATCATACCAACCGCTATATAACAAAATTACTTTCCTTCTTACAAAAATATTCCCCTTTTCTTTCAGACAGTTTAACCAACATACAACGCATCCGATGACAAAATATAGACGTGAAAGAAAAATATAAAATTTTATGTTTGGTGTTTGTTCTCGCTCAGACGTCGCCATTTAAAATAATCCCAGTCAAAATAGTTAAAAAATGTCATATTTTCCATCGAAAACATAATGAAAAACAATAAATTAATAATAAACACATCAGTGATCTAGTGTTTTCTAAAAATAATTGCCTAAAAGCCATTAATTTTTATTTCAATTCGCATTGCAGTGAAACGTAAAATAAAAACCAAAACCCAAAAAAAAGTTACTTGAGTTCCCTATTTTTCCCTCACTATATACACATACCTAGCGGAACCGCTAATGTCAAAAAGAGATAGTACCCAAACGAATATTTATAAGAGTGAAAGAGTGAAATAGATAAAAACTGCAAAATTTCTCATTGGGATTTTTTTTGTACAATAAAATAAATAGGAAATTCTTGGTTAATATTTTACTTGGAAATTTCTTTTGTCAAAAAAAATTTATATTTTCTCCTCTCGCAAGGTGTCCTTTTGACTGCGAAAAACATGCAGTTAAATATCCCATCGAATTGGGACACTCGAAGAACATGTTCTGAATGTTGATTTTTGGTGAAATAATGAACAATTGTGCTGGAAGAAATTACTATAATTATCGTGGCGAACAAAGTCATTATCATCAGCAGAAGCAGCAGCAACCCATCTCAAACATCAGCAACCCCACCACCACCGCCAGCAGCACTAGAAGCAGCAGCAGCAGCACCATTTTCACAATTGTGTTGCTGTCGCTTTTTGGCTTTTGGATTTTTCTTTGGACCTTGATGCTGGCGCTGCGAAGTGTTTGTAGGAAAATTTCCAAAAGAAATTCACCTATTCCATAGATTTTCTATGAAAACTAGCGGATATTAAAAAAAATCCAGGTAAGTGTCCAAAAATTCGCAATCGCAACCTCAAAATTTGCAACATAAATTAATTTGTGTTTGCTTCCTTTTCCTTCCACCATTGCTGGTGTAGCTGAGTGCCAAAAATGTGCGTGCGTGTGTGTTTTTTTACGGGAGGGAAATTTATTATATTTTTTTTATTAATGAAGGAGGTTGCAGTACAACGGTAATACACAATGTAAGGGAAATTATTTATATTTTTCTTTTTCAATAATTTTTTATATTTTGCTCAGGGAAAGTTTTTTGTTTGTTTTTCTTCAAAAAAAAATAGTAACAAAAAAACCTTGAGAAAATACTTTTGGGAGTTTTTTTTTTTTATTCAAAATACCCTGCAATTCTTAAGTAGAGAAACTATTTCTCTTTCTTTTCAACTGCAACACAAAATAAAGTGTGCATGTAAAGTGGCGGCAAAAATTTACATTTTTCTTTTGAATTGTGGTGCGATAATCTTTTTTTTTAATAAAAAGGTTAAATTTTCTTTGTTATTATTTTGGGCTGATGAGCCGAAATGGTAGTATTTTGAATAAAATAGTTGATTTAATTTTTCTTACCAGGCAAAATGCATTGAAATGTGTCTCTTTTGTAGGTTTGGTAGGTAGGTATCCAAATATGTATTTTTTTCTTTTGCAAAACCTGCGTAGACAAGTTGATAAATAGTTTTGGGTATTCCCTAGTGACAAAGATTTCAAAGAATTAAAACCCATGTTTTCTCTTAAATGTAAAAATGTTTAAGATAGGTACAATTTTAATGTTTTTTACGTACCTACTTAGCTATCTAATCCCTTGTTTGTAGCGGGGACGAAAACACAATATTTTTTATCTATGTCTAGCTAGAACCCTTTACAAATTCGCAGTATATATGGTTAAATCTGCGTTGGCAATTTGAGAAGTTAAACTCCTCACCTGTTTCGTGAGAGTTAACATTTAGATAACTAAATAACGTAACCTTATATATGTACATTCCTGTGGGTAGGTACATATTCATACATGCAGTTAATTTTTTTAAAGACCATAAAATAAGATCAGTCTATCACAGATGCGTCAAATACCTGTACCTACTGCCTGGTGCATTTTGAATTTTTTGCAGTTTACCTTCATTAGTCTGTTTGATTTTTTTTCCGGAAAATGGATACAACAACAAATGAAAATAACAAATAGGAGGTAGGTGCATGGACATTCAACGACAAAGGTAGTTCGGCGTTCACATTCAGCGACTTGCGAATAGGTACCTAGATAGTATTTTTTTTGCTTCTTTTACAAAATTTGCATAAGTGGTATCAAAAGCTTTATCTCAGTCTTGTACCTCAATTTTGTAAACATAATAGGTACCTACATATTCCTTTTTTGCTTTCCTATAACTTAAGAAAATAATTGCCTTTCCTAGTTGTTTAAAATTGAATAAAACGAAACCCTCGCAAGACATGCTATAGACCAAGTAATAGGTAAATCAAAAATGTCCTCGTGTGAAATTCAAATTTCGTAGAGCAAAAAAATAGAATTTTGCTTAACAAGTATTTTATTATTTTTATTATTATTTATGCACCTTGATTTGGTCTAACTTATCCTGTTTTGGCACAGGAACTCTGATAAAACCTCGGGTAAATACTCAAATACCTCTTCGGATAGTTTAAGTTACATGTGGGGGTAATATTCGCTCAACATCTTGTTGAATCAACGGCTAAAAAAGATTTTGTAGAGTTGTGGTCAGATTTGATTTTTTTTTGATTTTGAAGTTTATTTGGCTCAATAGCCATTACAATTTACAAAATAATTTACATTAAGGTATTATTTATACATTCAAAATGATTTTTTTTTTTTTTTTTTTTTTTCTCTTTTTTTTTTTTTTTCTTCTAGGAATTTCAATTAATACACGATTTTGCATATAAACAAATTTGGTTTTTGAAATGATTAAAATTATTTATATTTCTGATATTAGAAGGTAGGTTGTTGAATGCTTGAAGTCCCATATAAAGAATGCTTGCTTGAGCTCTAGATGTTCTAGTCCGGATTATGTTAAATTCTTCGATGTTTCTGAGATTATATTGAATGACTCTTCTTTCAGGAACACTGGATTGAAGATATTCGGGGCACATGTTGTGTTTGATTTTAAAGACGAACATCATTGCCATCATATAAAGCCTTTGGGCTATATTAAGCCATTTTAGTGACTCAAGCATTGTCGACACAGATGTAAATCTATCACACTTGAGGATGACGCGCATGGCTTTGTTTTGAAGCTTTTGAAGTCTTGCCTTTTGATGTAAATATGTATGTATTTTTTTTTTTACAAATTATAGGACACCAAATATTAATTTTTTAAATATTTAAACAAGGAAATGTGGACGTTGTGGGCGCAGCCATACATTATTTTTTCTGCCACGCGGCAACAAAACAACCCCTTTTACCATTCTGTCCTATTTAATAATTTATCTAATGAATGAATGTTTTAAATTTGAGTAGTGTCTTCTTTGAGCAATAAAGTAAAGGAAAAAGGGTAGGCCAGCACAAATTTAACCTTGTGTATAATGTGTGGAAGTGCAAAAAGTGGTAAGATGTTTTATCTGTTTCTTAGGAAAAGTATGGTAGTTTCTGTGGGTGGTATAGATACCTTTTATACCTTTTTTTTATACTCACTTTAAGAAAGTAACGTATTTTTAGCACTGCAGTTGAAGTTACTGAAAAATAGAGATAGCTACATTTAATTCATACTTGACATAAACTTAATTATTTAGACAGTTTACGTTTTTGAGATCGAGCAGGAGGAGAAACCTAAACAAATTTTCTCCGCTAGAAGTCAAAACCAATTTCCATCTCTTTTTTATTAATTAATCAACTGCGACAAAAAATAATTCGCTTGGAATGCAAAAAATATCAGTCTCAGCTTTTTGACAGGAATTACGTTCAGATTTCTGAGATTGCTGAGTTCTCTGACATCTCAGAGAGCTTGAAAAACAACAAACTTCTTGCGAAAAAACTTGATTTTTTTTTGACAAAAAAAAATGGTTTAGTGTCAAAATGAAATCAAAACTTTTACTTCTTGTTTTCTGATCCGGAACGTCAATATTAAAGTTCAACTAAAAATCTTACCTACTTTTTCTTCCGTCACAAATAATTGTAAATAATTGAGGCCCTGAAATGAAACCTTAGCATTTATGGACAACTTGTCCTTATTGTGACAGCTGATGCGGAGGAAAAATTAGCACTTAACCACAACATTTAAGATAAAAAAAGCTTATGAATTGAATAATTACTCTACTACTGGACTTTTATGTTACATTCATGTATTTCCAAATATTTTGTTTCATTTACTCAACCCCCATATTGGTTCCTCTATACGGGATAGTAGATTGTAGTCTCTAGCTCTAAAATTTTGCGTCAATTCAGATTACACTCCACATTATATACTTGTATGTTTTTTTTTTTTTACAGAATTAAGTCAACTTAAAAAATTATTCAACCTAATTTTCAGAAAATCATACCAACTTCCACATAAACGATATGAGCAATATTTAATTGAAAAGTATTTGAATTCAATTAAGACAAAAGCAATTTTTAGCAAAAAATTAAAAATCAGTGTTATGTATAGAAATCCTCCTTAAAAACATAATGAGCGATCGCGACATACCGAGTGTTCCGGTAACAACATTAGCCGGCCTAACAAGTCTATCAGACTGTAAGTTTTTTCTTTTAAATATCATTAATTGCATGGAAATTTCAACATATTTTTGTTTTGTTCCCTAGTATTAAGTGAGCTTCCTGTATCGGACTCCTTGTCGAGTGTGACATCCTTAAATAAATCACTACTATTTCACACATTAGTTGCTGATGAATCAAATAATCTTCTATCGGTTCGTGATGATAACTTAGTGAGACAGTTAGTACATGCAATTGAACAAACAAATTCCGATAATATGTAAGTAAGCCGTCTTTTGGATAGAATGTTTGATAATAATAATATTCTTATTGTTTCTAGTGAGGTTAAAAGTCAATATGCCATAACACAACATGGAACAAACATAAGTACTTATCCCGAATTACTTCAAGGAATCTATACATTCAGGCCAACTGTCTTTAATACACCACAAAATCATCGTATACGTGAGTTTCTTAAATCTCGCTTGTTGAATATTTAAATAGCTTGTTAAATATCAAAATTTATATTACAGAAAACCATCAATCACCCCAGCAGCCGCAACATCACCTTCAACAGCAGCAGGTGCATGTGCAGCAGCAATACGTGCCTCAAACACCAGCAGCACACACTTCACCGCAGCTTCAACAACAACGAATTGGTGTGAATGTTATACAAAATTTGCCAGAACAGGGCAATTCAACGAATGTCTTGCAGCAACAACAACAAGTAATATATATAGTTTCTTTGAATATTTTGTTGTATACTATTTAATCCACCTTATAGATAAAACCGCCAGTTATAAACAACATCACTGTGCAAAAGTTTATGACAGTACCTTCCCCTGATGGAAAACTTCAGCAGCAACCACAAATTCTTCAACAAGTTATCATAAACCCAACACCGACAGTGACTCAGTCACCGACGCAAAATAATTTTGTGTAAGAATTTTAATTATAAATCCAATTTTACTTATTTATTTTGAAATACATTTCTAATTTTATGAAAAAAAACACCCATTTTAGTGCAAATGCCACAGCTTTCCAACAGTCTCCGCAAAGTACTGTTGAAACCCCATTAAGGCGCACAAGACGTAGTGCGGCTGCTGCTGCAGAACAACAGCATCAGCAGCAACAACAAGCGACCCCACCGCAAGTTTTATCGCCTAAACAACAAACTTGTACAAGCCCTCAACAAAATGTAGTTGCTTATCAGAAAAAACAAGCAGCTGTTCAGTTGCAACTTCAGCAACAACAACAACTGCAGCAGCAACAACTGCAGCAGCAGCAACAGCAGCAGCAACAACAACAGCAACAGCAGCAACAACAACAACAACAACAACAGCAGCAGCAGCAGCAGCAGCAACAACAACAACAACAACAACAGCAGAAGCAACAACAACAACTGCAGCAGCAACAACAGCAAGTGCAACAGCAGCAACAACACCAACTGCAACAGCAGCAACAACAACAGCAAAATAAACAACAACAACCTGTTTCTCAACCAAAACAGCAGCAACCTGTTTCTCAACAAACTTCGGTAATTCAGCCTCATACACCGGTTATTCAGCAACAACAACATCAGCCTGTGATTCAGCAAAATCATCTACAAAAAACTGTTATACTGCCAACGCCTCCACAACCATCAGTTATTATCCAACAGCAACCAACAGCGAGTGTTATAAATACGCCTTGTGCTCAACAGGTTTCACAAGAACAAAACCAACAAAATCAGCAAACAACACCTCCCCACACACAACCACACCAGCAAAAACCGTATCCACATGTAACACAACAACCATTACTATTAACTCAAAAACAACAGATAAATACGCAACAAGTAATTCACGCTCAACAGCAGCAAGTCCAAACACCACAACAAGTTCCACCACAGACAGTGCAGATAAAACAACAACCACAGACCCAAAAACAACAGCATCCACAAACTACACAACAAAAACTATCCCAACAGATGCAACAGGCACCCCAACAGTTACAGCCACATAAACAACAACTAAAGCAGGTTCCCCAACAACAATCACAACCATTGGCGCCACAGCAACAGCCCCAATTGACTCAACAACAGTTGCAATTGCCTAATCAACCAATAAACGCGCAGCAACAACAACAAAAACAGCAACAGAATATTCAAAAACAACAACAAATTAAGCAACAACAACAACAATCTCCACAATCACCAGCCCTAACACAGCAAAGTCTGTCTCAACAACAATCACAGCAACCCCAACAGGTGCCACATGTTATTCAAGGACAATTTCAAAACGTTCTCAACCTCCAACGGCAGCATTTTGCACTACAAAAGCAACAATCCACTCAACCGCAAAAGACAACACCACGTAATAGTGAGTACCTGCAACAACAAAGTAAGAACTTTGAATTGCGTGGTCCTTCGCCAGCGCAGGCAAGTACAGCACCAGATTCCAATCAAATTGGCCAAAATCCCCAACAACAAAAAGAAACTACAAGTATATCCAATAATAATAACGGCTCAATGAAAAATAACGACACCGCAGTGCCCAACACGATGTCGACAACAACCACACCAGCAACTCCTTCTAATGATGCAACTTCAACAAAAACTACAACATCATCTGAGACACTGGCTACATCAACCACAACAACAACATCTACAACTATACCAACAAGATCGAATTCAGTCAACTCGAGCGCTTCGAATGCATCCAGATCAACGACAAACAGTAAAAGCCGCCTCCGGGTATGTATAAATCGCCTTAAAGCCGAGGACGAGCGCTTGATGCAGGAGAGTATTAAAGAATTTGTTAAAAAGTCACCAGAATTGGCCATTAAAATCGGATTGGCAGATGAAAAGAAATCACCTCCGGGTCCCGCTCCTCCGCCTCCACCATCTTCAAATTCTATAAAAGAAGAAAAACCTACGAAAGAACCAAATACTAATAGCGGTGGGGCAGTAGGCGATACTTTTTCAATGATGAAAGCAGCTGATGATAAACGAATTGCAACTAAAAGGAAGTTAGCAATTAAACCCGATGATGAAGTACCACCGGAACAAATATGTAAGTTTATCTAAAACGAAAACTTTTGGTTTTGCAATAATTTTCCTCAGAAATTTCTTTAATATAATTTGAGTATACTTTTATTATTTTAGTTTTATATTTCATTTATTTTGATTTATTAACTATATTGTTTTTAGTAATTTGCTTGCTTTTTATCGGGATTACTCATTATGTATATTTTATCCTAAATATCATTTTATTTATGTGATCTATCTATATCTGGTTTGCGGTCTTTAATACTGCTTAGTTATAAAAATGTACATATTTATTTCATAATTTTTTTGTGTGAGTGTTCTTATAATGTATTTCATTATGATCTCTCATTGTGTGATTCATTTCCTGATCATTTAGGTGAGATTCTGAAGACACTTGAGATTGCAATAAAGATTCTCAAAAGTTGTGAATTAGCAAAAGTTTACTGTAATATTAACGCTAACCCCTATATAATTCCGAAAGGGGACAAATGGAACTTCATTATAAGGGTCCATATATTCCGCACCATTTTTAAAAATTGCGGTTTACTTGTTAAATATTTTTTGTTTCCTCCATAAATGTTTGGAAACTAGTTTATAGAACAAACAAATTGTGTACAACTTTGTTGTTACGTTTTGATTATTGTATAACACCCCTATTTAGAAGGACATTATTCTTCCATCCATTCTTCACATTCCATTGTTTTCGTTTCGGTTATTTTATAGGAAGAATGAATGCCTGAAAATGATTGAAACTATTCTAAAACAATTTCTAAATTTATAAACCCATAAGTCTAAATCACTTATTAGTGCTGTCAAAAATAACTTTAATGTTAGTGGACCAAATATAAAAAGTCTCAATAGATCCATTGGCCTCTTCCCAGGATACAAGTAAGAAAGGTAAAATGAGAGGCAAGGGAAGATAAGGGAATAAATGGCAATTCATTTTGGGGTGTCTCTCTGAATTTTTTCCTACAGATCTACCTATCTTTCTTGATATCTGCGTTAAATAAAATACTTGCGCGTAACCTGAATACGTGGTGTTGCCAAGCTTTATAATACATAAATACATTTTTTAACCGTTACTAGATTTTCAACAACACAGATATTATACATACATATAGATACGCATTCGTTTTATATCCGATGTCTTTTCAATAATAAACCTAACTTTAAATATAATATACAGCTAATTGATATTTGTTTCATTGTAAAATAGAACATCCAAATCTATTATTTTTAATACCATAAATCCTTATTCACTAAAATAAATTATCAAATGATATCATATTCAAAAGTCCTCAAATTATAAAAAATTACAGAAAATATTTATAAAATAACAAAAGTATCATAAAGGTGATTTTAATAAATATTTTTACCAGCTAAAAAAAGAAAAGACGTCGCACCGTATAAGTGGGTATTAAACACAAAAACTGATTTTCTATTTTTATGATATTCCTAATTTCCCTTATATTTTGGTAGTTACATATATTATTTTTATTTCCTTTGTTTTCTCTTCCTTAGCTTTGTTTAAAAAAATAAACTTAGAAAATCAGACAGAATAAAATTGAAAGAACTCTTGATCAAATTGAAATTCTTTTTTTTTTTTTTATTTCTAACCAAAATCTAGTCTCTCAGCCAAAAGTACGACGAGTTGAACGTAATGTGGCACAATCTACACCCAAATGTTCCAAAGAGGAAGTTATGCGGTCACAAACTTATCAACAATTTATGAAAAATATGGAACAAATAATTGAACAACTCGATGATACTGAACAACCTAATTTTGACTCAGGTAAGACTGGTGTGGATGTTTATAAATTAAAAGCCATGTTTTTTTGATTTTTTGTTTTGTTTTTAATTTAAGATGAAATTGATCAAAACATTGAATGTATAACATCGAAGATGCTCAATGTGATGAGCAATGATGTGGCTAAACTAAAAGCAAAAATGGTACTCGATTCAATTCCGAAAAATAAACTCACACTTTTGATAAACTATGCAATGAGGAATGTGTATTTAGCTAAAAATTACTCCGCAGGACCGGTAAGATTTGATTTTTGTTAATTTTGTACTTTATGTTACAAAAAAAATATATAAAATTATCTGTATATTTAGTGACGCTGGTTTTTTCTTATGCATTTCGAGCCATTGCACTGAACTGAACTCATCTCATTACTCCCAATCGGTCGAGGTGTTAAGTTCAGCGAGCTATAATAAGCTTAGAGATCCGTCAAGTGTTTTTAACTACTTAATTTTTTTTTTCAAAATAATAATCATAATCACGTTAAAAAAAAAAAAAAAAACAACACAAACATATATTTGCCAGTAAGACCTAGGGTCTTATAAATTAGGCAATGTTAGAAGGAATAGAAGGATAGCATAGATTTTTGTTGGCACAGTGCACTGAGAAATAAGGTTTTGATTATCTCATTAAATCCCAGGGGTGGCGTTCAGTTGAGGGAATATAGAAAAGAATGCTGCCTAGACTGGGGCTCGAACCCACACATCCAGGTTAGCAGTCAAGCACTACTTCAACTGCGCCGGGGCCACCCCCCAGAGTTGTTGTAAGAATTTTGTCCCATTCCGTTTTTAAAAATTAGAAAGTATTTTGTACACAAAAATGTAGCCTATTATTTCTCCTCTATTACCCATACACCCCGACTCCACAGGAGATTTTTCCAACTAAATATCTGATATCCATATCAAGATATATGAATCTTCGCTGGGCAAATCATGTCATGATACATATTTCATTTCGTATCTCGACTGCATGGGAGTTTGATGGTTGATTTTTTGCGGATACATGTGGAACTCTTCGGTTGTTGTTAAAAATTAGACTTTCACTTCGAAAAAATTCCGACAAAGCTGAATTTCGGTAGAGAGAGCTTTATTATTATAACTTAATCATGTATTCCAAAAAGTACCTTAAATTTGGACCGTGGCCAAAATTTTTAAGCGATTTAAGTTCAATTTTTAGCAGATTCCTCTGTAGTAGATAATAAAATAATAATTTCTGTGAAATTTTCACGAATATCATAAACAATTAAAACTTTCAAAAACCATTAAAATAATAATTAAAACGAACGCAAATGAAACAAAATTAGGTATTCACAAAAATGAAACAAAAATTTACACCACTCCCATGAAAAGACACAAAATAATGAGACAAAAATGACATTTCTGGACAAAAAGCAACAAAAAACAATTATTTGTCAAATTCCATGTCAGATATCCATGTCAAGATAAAATATCAGAGGTAGATCGTTGACATATCATAAGATTAAATAACACGACTTCACAAGACATTTCATGTCAAGATGAGCATTCTGAGATAAATTATCTCCTGTGGAGTCAGAGTGTTAACAATTTAAAATTTGAAAAGGAACCCTAGTGGTTATAATCGAAATTCTCAGAAAAATAACGAGACTTGTCTGGAAGCGGAAGGTTGTCAAACGATCAGGTTAGACATTTTGGTCATTATTGCAAGTGCCGTTGAACTTTCAATGTGATAAAAGTCGATCGCGTCAACAAATTTTCTTTAATAACGAACGTACTTTTGTGCAAAGTATATGTATACAGGATTACCTAATTCGTGGGGTGATATCCGGGATCATTCTAAGAAAAAAATTGTGTGGGGGAAACATTGCAAATTTTGCCTATCAAGTGCCACTGTTTTTATTACATATTCAATGCTGTTATTAATTCTTAGTCAAATACTAGAAACCAGATGTAAAAAACTTTTTTAAGTTTTTGAGAAATAAAAAAAAAAAAAAATCGCGATCGACCCCGACGCCTATGTCTTGTTTGAGAACTAACTAGTGTAAATTCATAAACGTCAAATTTGCTTTGTTGTGATGCTGATGCCCAACACAGCTGATGCTGAGGAAATTGCATCAGCAACAACGCATCAAGAATTTTCTTAGTTCTTGTTTGCTTCAAGTTTGTGCTAAATTTGATTCAAGTAAAATGCATAAGGAAAATATACACAGTGATCGATAGTTTAAAATGACCGATATCCATTTTAATGTAAAAATATTCCCGTTTTAGGATGACGAAGACGATATAATTGACGATGAAATCATGGAAAAGATTCTAAATGCCATAGAGGCATGCCTCTTGGTTTGCAATATCTATTCAACAGCAAAGGACTTAAAATTTCTACAAGAAGATAATATCTCGTTGATTATTAAATTTATTCAATTTCAATTTCGTGAGACTATCTTTCCATCATATGATCCAGTGTATACTGTGAAGAGTATGAAAAAAATGGACAATCGAAAGAAAACCAAAGCACAGTTAAATCACAATCGAAGTCTACAGCTGCTCTATTCGAAAGCTGTCGAATTAATGAAGGTTTTTGTGACACTCTTTGATAAATGCATTTTTGTGGATACTATTGTATTGCCATTGTCGACACTGGCAATTGAACCATTTTTTGTTGATAATATCGATACGTTGCAGTTTGTATGTTTGGAATTAGTTACAACAGTAAGTTGATATATTGAGCCATATTGGCGTGTGTAGTTATTCTTTTTTTTTTTGTTTCTTAGATATTTCGTAAAGAAAAATACGACAAAATGCGAAGTAGCATTCTGGGTGACATTCTGGCATCCATTGATCGTCTACCATCATCAAAAAAGAATCTCCGACCTTTTAAGCTGAGCAACAATGGTGGCAACATACAAATGGTCACCGCACTTGTCCTTCAATTGATTCAATGTGCAACAATTCTCCCCGATTCAATCTATGAGCCGCTGAAGAATTCGAAAAAAAATCGATCTATTATAATAATTGATGATAATGAGGACAATGTAAAACCCGAAAAGGACAACAAAGATGTTTTGGTGTTGAAAAAATACGATGTTGCTGTGAGTATTGGGGGTAATTTCCTAACAACCTTTCTCAACAAATGCAAAACTCGTTCGAATGAGACCGATTTCCGTCCGCTATTCGAAAATTTTATTCACGATCTCTTGGCAACGGTTAACAAGCCCGAGTGGCCAGCGTCGGAACTACTTCTCAGTTTGCTGGGCACACTGCTGGTTAAGTATGTCTCGGACAAGACCATTGAACAGAGTATTCGATTGGTCTCGCTAGATTATTTGGGAATTGTTGCAGCAAGATTGCGGAAGGATACCGTCGAGTCCAGATGTAAGGTGAATATCATTGATTCAATGATCAAGTGCATAAAAACAGAGCAAGAGAAGGAGGGTGATCTGCCAATCGTAAATGTGAGTAGAGATGTTAAAATTTTATTTTTTTTCATTTATTTATATGTTATCATTTTTTTGTTCGCTCAGAGTAAAATTCAACTTGACCCCGAAGAGGAGCGAACTGAGTTTCTGCAAAAGATTCTTTTAGATTTTTTAGCTGTTAATGCTCAAGAAGAGGATCTGGTTTGGGATTATGCAAGGCATTTTTATTTGGCACAGTGGTATCGGGATATTATATACCAGCGAAGGCGAATAGCTGATGGTGAAAAGGGCTATGCGTCGAGAAAAAAGAAGACAGCAAAGAAAAAGAGACGAAAAGGTAAATCCCAACCAAGTTAGGTTTTTTTTTTTTTATTGTTTTTTTTTTCTTTATTTTTATTAAAGATGAATCATCAGAATCTTCATCAGATGGTGATAGTAGCAATGCTGATGATGATTCAGAAAATGGCGCTAACGGTTCAACAGGTGGTGGTAATAGTAAATCTCGAACTAATAATGACACAAAAAACACCACAGATCAAGAATTAAATTTGGAAATATTCAATGTGCTCGAAGATCGAAAGAAATATCTTCTAAGCAAAATAAAACCATATACGGATATGAATTGCACATCACAACATATAAAGACTTATATAGACTATAATAATGCGCATTTAATTGCACAGTATTTGGCTAGTAAGCGGCCCTTCAGTCAATCTTTTGATAAGTACTTGCAGAAAATTATATTAGTTGTAAAGTAAGTATTCCCCAAATTATTTTTTTAGTATTTATTTTGTTTGTATAATTAATAAATTACTTTAAGTAAAAATGCATAATATACATAGATTTTCTGCTACCTTTCTTTTCTTTCGATATCATATAAATATGGAAAGGAATTCACCCTTTAAGTTTAAAGCGTCACGGCACCAGTGATTATGAATGAATATAACTCATATTTTGTTTTACACAGCCTAATATTTGTGAATGAAATTCTTTAGTAAATTACAAAGATTAATATATCAAAAAAGGCTATTTTGTCACGAAGAAGATAATTATTGATCAAAAGTTTTTATATTTTATGTATTAGAAAATTCATATAAAATTCATAATTATACAATTTAAAAATATAGTCCCTTATCTAACGAAGTAGCGCACCTTCTTAAAAAAATAAGTCAGAGAAAAATCGTTTCAGCAGTTTTTAAATTCTCGTACTCTTGTCGGATATTCTCTGTGAGAGCTTTCAAAATCCGCAGCTTGTCTCATAGGCATGTAACTTCAAAAAATTAAAAAGAAAGAAGTTTAGAGCGGTACAATTGGGCAATCTTGCCGGCTAGTGCAAATCGCCAAAACGAGACGTCAAGTGACATGGAAACGCATCTTTTAAAATAGTGTCCTTTCGGAATCATGACCTCCAGTCCCAACTTATCAATTTGCGGAAGTAAAAACTCGAGGCTAATCTCGTTGTTGTCTCTTAAAGCGAGTGGCTAAACGATTAAGTGTTTGAACAGTTGGCGTAGGATGGCCTAAATACACATTGCGTCGGTCGAATTTTCTTATTTTCGGCTCCGTTGTGTGTTAACCTGGTTCAATAAATATCCAACAAAAAAATTCCCATGCAAATCGAATGATGTTCAGCCGAATTATGCGCGTACGAAATCAATTTCAGAAATTATGAAAATTCAAGGTGTTTTCACGATTTTCCTACTTTTTCGATCGAATTTTCTAATTTTCGGCTCCATTGTGTGTTAATTTGGATCAATATACAAATCCAACAAAAAATCCACAACCAAATCGGATGATGCTTAGCCGAGTTATGCGCGTACGAACACAAAAAGGGATTAGGTTTTATATACATTATAATTGAAGATAATAATAAATGTAATCAAGTTTATTGTCTTCAACTCATTCCCCTCGCTTTTTGTTTGTTTTATTTTTTCTAGTGAACCATCCATAGCAGTAAGAACACGTGCAATGAAATGCTTAGCCAATATCGTCGAAGTCGATCCCATGGTACTAAAACGCAAAGACATGCAAATGGGTGTAAATCAGAAATTCTTAGATGCTGCCATTTCGGTACGTGAAGCTGCCGTCGATTTAGTGGGAAAATTCGTTTTGAGTAATGAAGAGTTAATCGATCAGTATTATGATATGTTATCTACAAGAATATTGGTAAATAATTTGTGTTACTTTTCTTCATTGCAATTAAAATTAAATATTTTTTACCTTAGGACACTGGTGTATCAGTTCGTAAGCGTGTGATAAAAATCCTTCGTGATATTTGCATTGAATATCCAGATTTTGAGAAAATACCTGAAATCTGTGTAAAGATGATTCGAAGAGTCAACGACGAGGAAGGCATACAAAAGCTTGTCACAGAGGTCTTCATGAAAATGTGGTTTATGCCATGCAAGGATAACGATAAGGTAAATGTGATTTAAAATGTTATATTGGTTGCAGTTCATTAATGATTGTTACTATTTCAGCATGGAATACAACGAAAAATCAATCAAATCATCGATGTAGTTAATACTGCACATGACACAGGCACTACGTGGCTAGAGGGTCTTCTTGTCAGCGTAAATGAATCTTCTTTTTTTTTTTTAAATTAAATCCAATTACCAATTAAATTAAATTACCTTCCACAGATCTTTGCACCCAAGGAGAACATGCTGAAACCTGACGGCAGTGCACAAGAAGCTGTCAAAAAGAACACCGAACCAGCACCGGAAATAGTGTTGGCTTGCCAACAACTTGCCGATGGTTTAGTGGAACGTCTAATCGAATTGGAAGACACTGATAATGCTCGCATGCTGGGTTGTATAACAACATTACATTTGTTGGCAAAGGTTCGCCCCCAGCTTTTGGTTCGTCACGCCATCACAATTGAACCATATTTAAATATTAAGTGTCATTCAGCGATAGCACCGAAATTTATTTGCTCCGTTGCAGATATTCTTGAGCAGGTATGAAGATTATACAATCTTCCTTATTTTATTTGTTTAATTTATGTGTGTGTTTTTTTTTTTCTAGGTTGTCCCACTTATTGTGAATCCCAGTGAATCGTTTTTGGCTTCCTTAGAAGAGCATTTAATGCTGTTAGTTGTGTCACTCAATCAGGCTGTGGTTACAAGTTGTGTATCCTGCCTGGGGGCGCTTGTAAATAAAATCACAAAGAACTACAAACTAATCAGAGATTGCTTTCAAAAGTAAGTAAAGATATGTCCTTTAAATCAAAATTCTTTTCAAGTCAAAAGTGCAATCAAGCACGAGCATAAACTAGATAATTCGGTTTTATTTATTTTAAACTGCCAATTCAAAACTAAAATAATTATTAATTAGATAATTAAAATTTACCCTTGAAATAATTGTATCAGATTGACTAGAAATTACTATTCTTTTTGGTTCTTGAGTAGGGTTGACCAAGTACATATTTCTATTTTACATACTTTTAACTCTATGTTTTATGAGCCTAAAAATCTTGTTATTTTCAACTTCAATCACATTTTAAAATTTCTTTCCCTATAGATTTTACAGAATCATCGAAAACAGTCGCGATCAAGTAATTAAGAATAACTACTCAATAGATAGTATCTATACGCCGATCTTCCGCAGAAGTCTCTTCACCATTGGTATCCTAATGCGATACTTTGACTTTAAATCGCCAAAGGTGTTGGGTAAGTTTACTAAAGTCAACGATTATAATTTATTTAAAATTTAAAACCTTATCATATTTATATCAGGAGAAGGCAGTGGTTTCTCACCTCAAATATGTGATGAAGTATTCGAATGTTTAATGTTCTTCACTCAATGCGCCAACAATGATATTCGAAAACAGGCACTCATAGCACTGGGTTCATTTTGTGTAATGAATGATGATTACTTAACCCGTAACGAGTTGAAAAAATTTTACTGTGATCTATTGCGAAGCGAAACTGTCGATGCGTGTATAAAAATTATTTGTATGCGAAATATTTGGATATATCTAACAGAATCTGAGATTTATATGCATAATAAAGAAAAAGACTGTAAGTTTAATTTATTTATATGAATTTGAATTTAATAAAGTTTTTTTTTTTTTTTTTTTGTTTAGGGGAAAAACAACAACAGACAGAAGATTTGAAGGAAATGAATGATGTCTCATCGGGTATGGCCAGCAGAATCATTCAATTATATCTGCAAGATATCCTGGACTGTTTCTTGAATCGAGATGATTCTGTGCGACTGTGGGCTGTAAAGGTTGTGCAAATAGTATTGCGACAAGGTTTAGTGCATCCAGTGCGGATGGTACCATATCTTATTACTCTAAGTACAGATTCCAAGCAAGAGGTGGGGAATTTTTTATACTTAGTATTTTTGAGAACATGTTTTTTAACTTATTTGCTTTGCAAATATTGTAAAATTTTTAACAGGCGGCCCATCGAGCAGATGCTCTGCTGAAGGAAATCGACAAGACCTATTCGGGCTTTGTCAATATGAAAGTGCAATTTGGTCTGCAGCTGTGTTTCAAACTTCAAGAGCTGCTACAAGGTGATCGAGGAAAAAATGTTGTGATACGAGGTTTCTGGTAGGTTTTAACACACATTACAGTTTTTAGATTAAAAGTACATCAATTATTTTTGGTTTTTAATTTCTCAGCAAAAAAGAACACGATATAGTCCCGACTGCTCTAAATGATTTCCTCTATACCTTGCTGCGCACAACGAAACCTCAACGACGTGCTCTAGTCCAAACAGTAACCAAGCAATTCGATGATCAAAAGACAACGCTACGTCAAATGCTTTATATCGCCGATAACTTGGCTTACTTCCCGTATGTCGTTCAAGATGAACCTCTCTATCTTATTCATCAAATCGATCTTATGATATCAATGGCTGGTACAAATCTTTTGGCCACATTCAAAGAATGTCTCAAACCGGCTGAAAATGCAGACGATATCCTCGCAGATGATGACGATGAGGAGGATCCGGATGTTTTATTTAAACGATTACCGGATGATATTAGCGAAATTCAAAAATGCATTACATCAGCACAGGCGTGTATGTTACTTTTGATACTCAAACAGCATTTGAAAGATATGTACGGTCTGACGGATGGTAAGATTTCAAGGTATTCACCGTCAGAAACACAGAAAATCTATGAAAAAGCTTGCACGAGAAAGACAGTGCCCGATTTTAATCCCAAGTCGACAATCGAAGAGATTAAGAAATCTGTAGTAAAGACCAGTGATGTAGAGATTAATGCAGAGGATAAAAGGGATTTAGTTGTAAAATATTTAGATGTATGTTATGCAAAAACATTAAAAAAATATTATGCCTGTAAATATTTTTTTTTTATAAATTAATGTTTATTTTCGTTTCAGTTTAAACAACTTATGCTTAAGTTAGATCCAGATGATGCTGACTCTCTTGATGAGGAGCGTGATAAATCAAGACTTAATAATACGGCAGCATCGATTGATACACCATCAACGCCAGCATTAAATTCAACCGGTGCTAATCAGAGTAGTGTAGATGATCTACCTGGCGAAAGTAGTAGTGGAGCGAGAACAACTAATGCGACAACACCACATATAAATAGTGTGAATTATTCGACGGTTTCAACACCAGCCCAAAATAAGGTTAGTTAATGAATGAGTTGTATTTGTATGTACTTGTATTTATCATTCTGGAGGAGAACTAATCGCTCGAAATATTGAATTCACTCGATTTACAATTCCGGTTTCTTTTTCATTTCACTCGAATTGTGGAATGTTTTCTAGTTTATAAAAAAAATCATTGTTTTTTCTCTTTATTGCTTACAAACGGTTTTATTTGTATAATGTAGCAAGATGTCCCAGCAACACCAACAACGCGAGGTACGAGAACGTCAAAATCAACTTCGCGCAAACAACCAACACGCAGCAAACGGAAAAAACGAAAAATTGTTTCATCAGACGATGATGAAGATGACTACAGTGATGCCGATTATGCGTAATAAATTATCATCAAACCCATAAACCACACACATCCAAGCACTCAAAAAAAAAAATGTAAAAAAAAACACTAAATATTTCAATAATAAAATTTTTAAAAAAGGCAAGGTTTTTTGAGTAAAAATAGAACCATTTTATATGAACAATGATAAGCAAACAAAAACAAAAAAAATCAACTATTTAGTTTTCTGTATGTTTTTATAATATAAATATTTTTTAATTTAAGAAAAAACATATAAGTAATATCCTACTCATAGGTGAGTGACAATGTATAAGTTATTTAAACAGAAAAAAAACTACTATTACAATATGTTCAAAAATATTTTCATTTTGTATAAAAAAAGAAGACTTTACTTAAAAAAAAAAAAGAAATTATGTTTAGAGCAATTTTATTGAAACAAACAGTTTAAGTTATTATTTTTAAGCGAAGAACAAAACACACACAAAATACACAAACAAAACCCACACGCAAAAACAAAGATGTAAATTATATATATTAAACAAAAAAACAAGATATTAAAACAAAAATTGGTCTTTATATATATATCTAAAGTTGTATATTTATAGCCCACAAAAATTAAATAAATCAAATAAAAATTACTGTTAACATATAACATAAATATATAATTTAAAACAAATAATGGAAAAGAGAGGAAATTATCGGTTTTTTATACAAAAAAAAATATTAATTAGAAGGATATAGTTGTACATTAAGATAAATATATATAAAACAAAAATTAAAACATTTACGAGTACTAATATTCTAGATTTTTAAGCTGTAAATTAAAATAAAATATAAAATCGCTAAGCTTCTTTTTCTTCTCCGCCCTTATCAAAACAAGAAAAAAAAAATAAAACAAATTTATGTTCATTTAATCACATAACAATAAAGAATCATTTTTTTTTTTTGTTTTTTTGTTCTAAATATTATATTTTTATATGTATTTAAAAAATATAAAGAATAGTATCTACTATAAGTTAAATGAGAAGTGTTATTAGGTTCGATAAATAGTCTTTTTTGTTTTTTTTTTTGTTTTCTTAATAATTTATAATTAAAGTTATAAAAAATATATCCATTGAAATATACTTATATAATATGTATGTATATATTTTTTCATTTTACTTTTAAAACTCGGAAATAAAAACGATGACGAAGAACTTATTCCAAGTGAATTAACAAAACAAAACGCATTTTGTTTTTTTTATTTTTAATGAACAAAGCTTTTCGAATTAAGTTTTGAGCATCATATGACAGTTTTTGAACCAGTCCAAATTAAAAAAAAAAATCAGGTATATAATGAGTAAATATAGCAAAAAGCCTGTCATCGAGAGCATTATTTTATTCTCTGCTTGATCATCGGGGTAAATTCGAAGACTCGTCGTTCTTGTACATCGCTTTCTATACTGTCAACGTGTCTTAGCCGCTATATTTTCAGGGATGCGATCAAGTAGCTTGATACATAAAGATTATTGATCGACGTTCAACTTGAAAAAACAGCAGCACATAACTTGAAACGAGTTTTGTGGAGGGTTATCGCGAATGAAAATTTCCCTAGGAATGTTTGCCCCTTTCTAAAATTGGAAAAGAATTGGGGAAAGTGTCCTTCGGAATTTATTGGTACACATCGAGAACAAATTCAATTCAAAAGCGGAAACAAATAACAAGAAAATTAAGTATGCAGTTGTTCGGCAGGGAAAAAAATACGTAAAAAGTCCATAAATTCCGTTAAAATTTGTATGGGAAGACTATGTCTTTTAGAGGCATGGGCTAATGAGCTCGGCCAAGTAATTTGGTTCATAAATTTACTGTAGGGCATAAACTTTTTATACAGGGGGTGTCTTATCCAAATAAAGGACACCCTTATATGCATGTACAAAGCTGTTAAAATTTACCTTTTCAGTGAAAATAAAGAAACTGAGTTTTTTTTTTATAAACACGGCCCGAAACGAAAGACTAAACAAACGATACCCAAACAAAACAGTAGTCATGACATAGACCGATTATAATTTACGAAAATGGATGCATGACCATATTTAAATAAATATGCGACAAATGCATAATAAACTTAAGTCAGATATGTCAAAACTATAAAATACGACCGCCAAAAGCAGTCGTAAAAGAAAACGAGTATCGTAATATGTAATCGCAAACTAACAATAACAAGGGACGATAATCGTAATTTGTAATACGGGCCCTGAATAATTTATCTACGTTACGAGGGTTGTTTGGGTCAATTTTTTTTGTCAAAGTTCTGCTTTTCGAAATTCTTTTTTTAAAAATTCTGCTTTTGAAAATTCTTTTTAACAAAATTCTGCGAATAATAAAAAAAAAAGTTTTGAAAAATTTAAAAATATGTTTAAACTTTTTTTTATTATTTGCAGAATTTTGTAATATGTGTCCCCGGGAATAAATTATTTGTCTTCTACAATTTGATTTATTTATCAAATACTAAAAAAAGCGCTTTCAATCATTCAGAACTCTCATTTCCACAATCGAGAGTAAAAATATTCAACGTCAACCGGGGAATTCGGAATCTGAACATTCTTCTCCCGAAAGAATACGTCTCCCGGGGAATATTTAGAACTGGGTATATTATGTATTTGTTAATATAAATAATGTTATTTTTTGTTATCGTCGCTTAAAAGTGTTGGTTTCTTGGAGTCATGTCATCAAGTTTTTTTAATCTCATTAAGAAAAGCCCTTAGCTTAGGTAGTAATCCTTACCCATATTCGGCCCTATCGAGGTAACCGTCGGAGCGGAATGCTCTCCGATTTTCCACGAATCGGAGACATTTTGCTGATCGGAGAACTACCTCAAAGCAAAATGTTCCCGATTCGTAGGAAATCGGAGAGAATTCCGCTCCGTCGGTTACTTCGATAGGGCCGATTAAGTAAAACAAAAACTTCGCGTTTTCGAGTTTTGTAGTGAATCAGAAGATGTTCCTTTAAACTCTAAATCTCCAAAAACACGTCTCTTGAACCCTCAACATTACCAGCGGAGGTAGGGTCAGATTTACAGCAACCAAGGCAGAAGCCCCGGGCCCCCACATGTTGAGGGCCTCCACAAACCGTAGACTCGGAAATTTCAAAGAATTTCTATTTTTAAAAAAGTGATGAGCAATTAAATATACACACATACATATACAAACCAGGAATATTTTCATTCTGTATAAACTTTAGGTAAGTATATTTCGTGATGGAATCGAAAATTTATATTCAAATCTTTACACGGTTCTCTCACTGACTTAATTCTAAGTTCTATTCTAATAGTGATGTAATTTTGGCCTCTACTTTTTTCATTGCACCGGGCCCCCATAACCCTGAATCCGGCTCTGAGCAGAGAACTGCCCTGAAACCCGTACTATTTTTACTGCAGATGTCTTGCCAAAAATATTTTCGCAGGTTTGTATACGTTCTCGTATATGTACCCTACAAGTTCGGCAAAAATGTTACACAATATATTGTTATTTGGGGTCGGTGTCTAAGCAATATGGATGAAGATGGAGACGTTAGATATTACAATTTCTGAAGGCAAATTATTGACTGGCGATATTTCCCTAAAATAAAAAATGACAGCATGTGCAATTTGAATCATCGTAAAGTTCGAAGTAGCAGAGAAAAAGATTGATGCAATAATATATACCCAATAATTTCGGAAAATATTAAAGAATTTGAAAAAAAAATATAATATTAATAGAGCAGGGTACTGACTAGCAAATATACGTTATTTGATCTCTTATTTAGTTCCTTTATATAGTTTTACTGATTATAATATTCATTAAAGTTAGACGCGTTGCACCCGCGATTGCTTAAAAAGTGTATAATTTGTTGTTTATGTTTTCTTTTTATTTTTATTTTTATTTTTATTTCTTTAGTTGATTAAATCAACGTCGTTCAAAATATGTAAGAATATCCTAGTTAATGTTTCACAATTAAAAGAATTATGTGTTTTTGTACTATGATCTAGAAACTTGAGGCCAATTCTGTTGCACCCGCGATCGTTTTTTGAAGCCTTTTTTCTAACGATTTATTTATTTAATTTAAGCTTTATAAAGGAATCTGAAGTGAATGGGTGAAAATGTAGTCCCTCAAGTAATAATGTTAGAGTATATGTAGATTAAATGAAAAGGCAGCCAGTTAAATAAGAATAGAAAAGTGTTTAATGTTCGGTAGTTTAAAAGAGACTGTACATTGAATAGTTAAAGAATTTAACATGAAAGCAAGAATTGCAACAATAGCTATTGAAAATACAGTTTGATATAAGTTAGTACAGTGGTGCAAACAAGTTTTACAACACTCCCCCACAATAGTGGTGTTGCTATTCGAAATAAATTTTATTTAAGCGGGATGCCCAGCATTGAACTGAACTTTAAATGCTTCGTCTTAGCTAAGTTCTTCGTAAAAATATCCGCCATCATATCATCAGTGCAGATGTATTTCAGATCTATTACGCCATTCTCAAAAAGCTCTCGAACATAGTGGTAGCGGATATCGATGTGTTTGCTTCTCGGATGATGGACCGGATTCTTGACCAACTGTTGAGCACCTATATTATCGTTAAATAAAAGAACAGAAGAATTATTAGTAACAAGCCCTAATTCTGATACCAAGTTTCGCAAATATACGGCTTCCTTGCTGGCTTGCGAAAGCGCCATATATTCTGCTTCCGTGCTACTCAGAGCAACGGACATCTGCTTCTTCGACTCCCATGAGAGGACTCCTCCGCCAAAGGTGAAAACAAATCCTGTGTAGGATCTTCTATCATCGGTATTACCTCCCCAATCCGCGTCTACGTACCCCTTTAGTCCATCGGCTGACTTGCAATACATTAGCTTTGCATCATACGTTGTTTTGATGTATCGCAGCAGATGCTTCAACGCTGCAAGATGTTCACTGTGTGGATCGACGTTATACTGTGATAGTTTGCTAATCGTATGGCTTATGTCAGGTCTCGTAGGAATCTGGCAAACTACATAGTAAAATAATCGTCAAGAGTGCCTCCGGGACGGACACCTCTATTTCATACAATTTTTCTACTACACCTGTAAATTCGTTGATGTGGTTTTGCATCGACTGTCCTTCCAACATTTTTGCTTGCAGTAACTGCTTAAACAAATTCACCATGCTGGCAGGCCCTTTTGGCTGGTACAGTTCCTGCAATTTATCCCATGCACTTTTGGAGGTATTTGAGTGCTTAATGTGAATTAACTCCGAAGGCTTTACACTGAGAAGGATGGTTGCCAAAGCTTTTCCATCCGCTGCTTCCCACGCTGTCTTCTCCTCAGGCTTTGGCTCGTCCGCCAACTTGTTCGATCCATCGACATACGACCAGAGATCTGTGTGAACAAGCACGCTCTTCATATGAATTGCCCAAGTTCCATAATTTTCTCCATTTAATTTATCGATCTGATACAACGACCCCATAGTTATTGTATCAAGAACAATTAAACCGGACTTACGAATTAATAAAGAAGATTATTTAGCAGACAAACTGAAACTTCACTTTTTTTTTTCTTATTTTTCTGAGTGACCTGGGCCCATAACCTGTTAGAGTATATGTAGATTAAATGAAAAGGCAGCCAGTTAAATAAGAATAGAAAAGTGTTTAATGTTCGGTAGTTTAAAAGAGACTGTACATTGAATAGTTAAAGAATTTAACATGAAAGCAAGAATTGCAACAATAGCTATTGAAAATACAGTTTGATATAAGTTAGTACAGTGGTGCAAACAAGTTTTACAACAAATAATTTAATTAAAATGAGTCTACATGTTGCACCCGCGATAATGGAACGCCCTACTGTGAATTTGTTCAAATTTGCTTTCCCGTACTTTTTCGCAGACTTGATTTTTTTTTAAAGAAATTGTAATTTTTACAAAGTTTAACAAGTACAAACTTTGTAAAAAATCCATGTGGGAATTGAGTTTTAAAATCATCAGGCCTACCTTTACATAGATGTGTGTTTAGAGCGTGATATCAGTCAAAAACTACAGAATTATTTATTTTATATCTAATAAACAAAAATATACCTAAATTATTTTAAGAATTTTTTTATTTTTAACGACTCTCCTTATTAATCGACAAATTATAATAAGAACATTAAAACCTTGCTATAACTTAAATAGCTCAATTTCCCAAAAATTTGCACAATGTAAATAAAAAATGCTTAAACTATTACAGTGACTTATATTTTAAATAAAAAAAAAAAATTTACCACTTATATGAGTCGAAATTAATTTATTTGATGGCAAAAAGAAAAATATATTGTAAGATATTATATAAGACAGTATATTTATAAGCTTAAACAAAACAAAGACGTGAAATATCACGCCAATGATAAAGAAAAAAAAATACATTTTGAATGAAATAAAAATGTGTATTTCCTTTTTTTATTCGTCAGATTGTTTTCAGATGTAAAACACACAAAACCCAGTAGGTACCCAGTACCCACACAAAAATCTCATTCAATAAATTCCGAAAACTTATGTTCTCTAATCCTCAGTCTGTTATTTCAGTAATTTACATTCGAAAATGTCTCTCTTTGGTTTTGAAAGCTATTTGCATATTTTCATTTGCCCGAGATTATTCAGAAGGCGCACATTGCTGCTGGGCATTCCGGCAAATCCTTTCAATCCTTTCTTTCTAAAAAATATTCCCTTACTGTCTTTTTAAGTCAGAAGAAAACTTTATTGCAATTAATTAGAATATTGAGATACAATTCCCCAATGTAAACATTTAATTACTTAATTGAGCTTGCAATCAAATTAAGTTTTTTTTTTGGAATTTGGAATTTTCTTTTTGAGAGAATAAATTGAAATCAAATCTGTGCGGGGGTAAAGGCATACCATTTAGAAAAACAACGAATCTATATTGATCTGAAGGTTGATTTGATTGATTTGAAGAATGAAGTTAAAAAAAAAATAAGAGAATTTATTTGACTTCATTAAAATTCAGCCTTCATCATCATCATCATGCTGTGCAAGGCACAGCTCCTTGTAAGACAAGGAGCGAAGAACTAAAAACAATATTTGGCACCCTAAATGGAATTAAATTGCTTAATGTACCGTGCCGCATAATTAATTACGCATTTTTGAATTATGGCTTAGGAAACTTTATTTTTTGTCAGATAAATATAAGAGTGAGTAGATATGCAAATATTTTGCCAACATGGATGTTTTTTATTTATTACAAAGGTTAAGCCATATCTAATCTTTTTTCTGTTGTCAGATGTGCTGGGAATTCGTATCGTATCCTAGCTCAGAATTTTTATTCTTCTCTCGAAAATTCGTTGTAGGTAGCAACTGAAGTAAGTAAGTATATCGACCCCTTTCCGTCAAATTAGCGTAAGCGACTATTTCACATTGCCACATAAAGTTAATTATTTAATATTTTCCTGTGCATCAAAAGCAATCGGACCTTTTGTCATCTGTCAAAAACAGTATTGTTACTAATGTTCAATGCTAAAATTTGGCCTAATTGGTTTTGTTGCTGAGCAAACAAAATGTCGCTTACGATACTTTTTATTTTTGTCGCTTACGATAATTTGGCGGAAAGGGCTCGATATGTACCTATGTACCTACAAAATTACATACTAATTTTCCACTTCAAAATCACAACAACAACATAGAACAGGCATAGAACCCACGTCCTCGACTAAAAACTGCTAAAAATATTTAATAGATCACCGAAACTCATGGTAAATTCCAATTCGAGACTCTTCTCGTGCAGTACTTGAATCCAGTACCACTATGAACCACTGTGAAACACATACCGATTAGACCAAGAGCCGATAGGAAATTTTGAGAATGTATAATACATACATATGTATATACATATGAGAATTCAATTGAAAAATGGATTCGAGGATACTTTAATTACGTCTGGCAGGCTTCAGGTTGAAAACAAAAAGTCTGAGGTTTACATTTTGATAATCAGGAGACTTTTTCTGAATTTTTGGTAGGTACATCATTTATAGTAATGAGGTCCCGCAGAGCCATCATCAGGGCCCTGGCCGCACGCTGGACGAATCTCGAATAACGAAATCACGTAAATTATTCAACCCGCTTTCATAACCTTGCTTGCACCCAAAAGTCTAGCAAATATCAACAGAAATCTAGCAATCTAAGGCTGCGATTACGTCCAAAGCTTTAATAAACGAGGGCGCTAGCTAGCGATAGTTCACGGTAATTTGCGCTAGTAAGAAAATCCTGGATGTTCATTATAGGTCGATTCACATTTCCTTGATATTTAATTTAATACACTTCAAATTGTTTTGAGAGAGCATTTAGCATTTAAAAAGAGAACTGTTTGCGCTAGTAAGCTTGAAAATCAAACGAGTTTTGATCTGCTAGCTTCCTAGCGTGAACTAGTGGGCACTCTCTTACTAGCGCGAAATAGTGATGATCTAATACCACGTTATTGATTATTTACACATAAGATTATATCTAGCGCAAACTAGCAAACTTTTTTTTGTACGTATACCTATTTTAGTTAATTGTTTTGTAAATTGCGTATAGGATTTAAAAAAAAGCCTATGTCCGTCCTTATGTTCCAAGCTCTCGCTCTACCAATTCTCATTTCAATCACTAACATGTTTTCTAAACAAAACTTTCACATTTATCAAAGGGCACAATAGTGCCCAGCCAAATTCTCGGCACTACCCCTTTCTATAGGAACAAAGGAATTTCGACCCCCTCTCACTTAGGAAACAATTAAGTGAGAAACTTCAAACTCGTCATTTGCGAAGCTAGGCGAGCACAGGGCATCACTCAACTCCTTACCATTAGTGGTTGATGAGATATAAAATGTCAAAAATCGCGAAAAACGTAACTGACTGACTCACTGTCTGACAGATCTTCAAAATTATGGAGCACTTCTTGGCACCGTAGAATCTTATAATTTCGCACAACGGTAGGCCTTATGGTGTACAGAGGAAAAAATTGAAACTGTTGGGTTTTGGGGCCCATTTTCCCAAAATTGCTATCAATTATATGGAGCACTTCTGATTGTTGTAGAATATTAAAATTAGGTAGAACTGTAGGGCTTGCAATGCATGCAACAAAAATTGATATTTGGAAGTCAGGAGGCGTGGCATCCACCCACTTTCTCGGAACTGTTTGTGATTGTCTGAATAATAAAATTTGGTAGAGCGAAATATGTATGTAGCTTGCAATGTATGCAAAGGAAAAAATTTAAAATTTGAGATTTGAGATTTGACATGCAGGGGCGTGGCATCAATTCACTTTCTCACAAGTTTTGTCAATTATATAAAGCATTTCTGATTGCTGTAGAATTGTGAATGTTGTTAGAGCGGTAGGATTTATAATAATAATAAAGGAAAAATTAAAAATTTAGGGTTTATCATTCAGAGGGCGTGGCATCCACCCAATTTCTCAGAATTATTATCAATTATATAGAGCTTTTGTGAATGTTTTACAATGATGGAATTAGGTATAGAGTTGTGGAATTATGGAGTGTTGTTTCGTTATTACTCTACCTAAAAAATTCGATATTAAACTTTCATAAACTTAGAAATTGGCTTGGCGTACTTTTAGATCTTATTACTTTTCACGGCTGACTTGTTACATACAGGTTTTTGTATATATATGGAGAACTTGGCTCTTTTTTAACATTTATGGTTTTGGTGTGATAATATTAATAGATACACTTATGATGACTTCCAATATTAAAAGCTTACAAACAAATATCACTTAGATTACTATAGAAAATTCATTGATTTATAGGTATCCTTAGCTACGTAACTAATATTGGGAAAGTTTTGGGACGACATACAAATATGTATATGTTATGTAGATACCTATGTAGAATTTTAGATGTTTAAAATCAAGAATGACTCCTAGATATGCTAATTTATAACAGTTTTTTTTTATAGGCCCTCCGCTGGTGAGTACTTCGGCCACCCAGAGTTTTTTAAATCGCCCAAAGGGCGTTATTACTCAACCCAGCACTGTAGACCCACTTTTTTAGTCCTTCCACACTATACCATCGAGTATTAATACATGTCAAAAAAAAAGTGTGATAGAATTACTTACGACTGCCAAATTTGTGTGAAGAAAACGATTTTCATATTTTACTTCCACACTTGCATCAAAAAAATCAATTCACCATAACCTCAAACCAAGTGGGATAAAAAGTGTGATGGTTTTAGAACCCATCCTAAAAATTTTCGTGTATTAACACATGTCAAATTATGTGAGATGAGCTGTCAAAGTCGTGTGTGATGAAATTTCATATTTTGTTTCCACACTATTATACAGGATTTACTTCTCACTTTTTTGACATGTGTTAATACTCAGTGGAATAGTGTGGAAGGCCTTTTAATGGCGATTAACTGTTATAAATTTGGGTTTCCTTAGAATCAAGTCTCGAGCTATATTATTTCAAGTTAGAAGGTAAGCAAATTATTTTAATTAAACAATTATATAACAAAGTTCATTACCATCAAAAGTGGTTCGGCATATAAACGCGGTACCTATGCCCCACCCTTGAAGACCCTGGTTCTTCAGACAGTGACGAATTTAGGTTTTCTCTCGCCCTGTGCTATTTCAAATTTTATAACTTTAAGATAAAATATTAATTATAATAACACTGCGGTTTCACCTTCACTCTTCTAATACTTCTGCTTGCACTTGAGGCTGCAGCTTCTCAGATTATATGGTTTCTCGGGCAAATTAAGGAAAAGGCTGTTGTATTATGTCTGGAGAAAATAGAATTAATATCATCAATATCTCAACTGTTTGGAGCACCATAGCAGCGGCTGTGGGGATGGGTATACTTTGCTACTTAAAAAAAAAAATTCATTGGTCACTTGAAAGGGGAACTTTTTAAATAATTGAATTAGCGTTTGCCCGCAAACTTTGTACCGCACCCATATTTTTTTTAATAGAGCCAATAATTCAACAAAATAGCTTTTTAATCGACATAAACCAAATTAATGCGCAAAAATAAGAATCATTGAAAAATTTGTTAAAGATTTAATAAAAAAAAAAAAAAAAGTGCGTATACGCCCGAGTGGACCACATTTGAATAAATTTCATCTCTTATTTACTATTAAAATAAATCTCATATTTTTTGTAGTTAAGACTTTATATTATTTTTAATCCTTCTATAATTCGAAGGCTCTACCTTTGAAATTATTTTGTATTTTTACTTGCGATATAAAAAATCATCTCGAGTTTGAAGGAGACAAAAACTGGGTCTCGCAATTCTGTCCATCTGTCTATTTGACTACAGCCTAAACGTATGGGTCGATTTTATTTAAACACATCAGATATGTCTAAAACAAAAATTGAAACAATTTTAATAGGTAGGCTACCTTTTGGTGAAAATCAAATTTACGAAATATTGTCTTAAATGAAACTTCCCAACCATTTTTCACGAAAAACAATCTGCTCATTTGTATCATTGTTTTTATGGAGAATGTTCTGAAAAGTTCAAAAAGTGTTGTTTACAATTTTTTTTTTTTTTTTATTATTTTTAAAATAAGGCCGTGTGCGAATTCGTTTAAAATTTCGATTAAATTTGATCCCACATTAAATTTTGACGTTTCTTTAGTGGTAAAAACAATTTCATCTTTTTGCTGTGTGAATTCAATTAAATGGGATTTTTTTTAATTCTAATATTTTTCTTCCGTCCGAGAGTTTTGGAAAAAAGTAGAACACAATTTTTTGTAATAAATTTCGCGAGTTAAAAAAAAAAAACACCTATTCTAATGAGTTCAAAGAGAGTGCTCTTACCCTGGGCCTGTTAAAAAGAACGCTTATGGTTCGCTTTCTGTTGCCAAGCAGCTGCAGATCAAAAATACAAGACGCAAAAAACCCTGGCCGCTTTTGGTGGTCACGATGAGCTGACAACTTTATTTAATTATTTAATGCTTATTGTTATCATTGCTGCAAGTAACAAATGTTGTTCTTCAAATGAATAAAGGGGATCAATCCATTCATCTTTGATATGTAATGACCTGTTTTATGGAGACTTTTAATTCAGAACGATATGTTTTTCTAAGAATTTCATTTTAACCAGCTTCTATTTCTCTGCAAGCAAGGATCCAGTAGTCTTCATTGTGGCTCTAGAAACAAGATTATACAAATTGGCGTTGAACTTTTTCTTAATATTTTAGAGTGAAGTCATTTAATTATATTTTGACTTATGTATCTATAATGCATCTTCATTAAATATGTTCTTTTTATGCACAAACAAACAAAACCTTTCGTGGGTGCTGACGTCAAAATTTAATCTAGCAGCACAAATCTAACGTGCCCCCGGACCATGTTAAATTTTGACGTCTTATATACACCTCAATAGTGTCAAAATTTAATTTTGGGATCAAATTTAATCCAATTCACACACGGCCTAAGTTTCAATTTTTTTTTTTTGGGAAACCTAATAGGAAAATGACCTATTTGAAACCCATTTGGAAAATCACTTGGTTGAAACTTGGCATCGAGCAGCTTTTTAACATTATCTAAAAGTCAAAAGTCAAAATCAGAGGTACGTTCCGTACAAAAGTTTGAAATTCGTTACAGAAATTCTGCAACATGAATTGCAAAATAATGTTTTGACGCCCCCTAAAATGTTACCGCCCTGTTCTGCCCTTATGTAAAGATAGCTCGGCCTACGGAGCCTCATAAAGGGTATATTATACCTATTTTAAACAAAACTGTTATAAATTGGTATGTCTAGACTAGAGTCACTTTCCAAAATTAATTTTGCAAACAAGAGCTTTCTTCCCTAATCGAAGGGAGGTATTACATCAGTTAAGCAGCATTAGCAAAAATACATAACATTTATATAGCTTATAAGATATTAGTACCTAGATATACCTACCTATTCTAAAAAACAAATAACCTCTGATATCAATATCATGTATACTTCAGCTCAATTTACACCCGGTATAACTGTTACACAAATAAACAACAAGAACAAGTAGCGGTACCTATACGTAGTATGTATTACAAAAACCAAACAAAAAAATTAATAACAATTTAACTAAACACCTAACATTATTTCACAGCATTTACATAAATTTCCCACAGAAAAACATGATATATGTAATCCCACAAAAAGAACACTTTTGATTTACATCCATTACCGCACCTTTAAAAAAAAAATCATCCCACCACGACCTACTTAGGTATCCATGATACCTTTAATAAAGGTAGGTAGTTATATTAAACATGAAAACCATCAAGGAACAAAACAAAACAATATCCTTTCAATATTCAAACTCCACCCCCTTTTTGTTATAAAATACCTTTTTCTCACTTACACAAAACACCATAACCAATAATATTTGAGTGAGGTAGTATAATTTCACCCACACCCCAACGGGACGGGCGCTGTTGAAAAGTGCGAAAGAAAACAAAAGGATAAGGGATGGAAAAGGACGACATTTTCAGGGGATGTTCTATACTCATGTAATGGGAAAAATCATGCGCTACCCTCCATCCACCGCACCGATACCGTGTTATTGTTCATCGGTAAAGTGCGATGAGGAAAATTATTATTGAAATTGTAAACAAATTACGGTGAAACGACAACAGTGCTCATGGAGGTGGGGGAAATTCTTTGGGATTTCTTGTTTTTTTTTTTTTTTAATTACAATGGCGCGTTGAATATTAGGTAAAGGTATTTGATTGGTGGAAGGTTAAATTGAAATTTAAAAAGTGGTACAAAGATTACTGCTATCCTAATTATTTAATTTGACTTTAAATCAAAAAACAAAACATATTAATAAACCAAGAATTTTCCCCCAGTAAATTTTCAAATCGAATCGTAGTAATAACACTTTCCCTCTCAGGTGTGCTCTAGAAGACAAACAGGGACAGAAGAATTCGAAATGGCACATTCAGGGATAGTTATGCGCACCCATTTCGATAATGGCCTTCGTCTAGCCTATGTGTGAGTTCTCATCTTGATGGGGGATGCTGTGTATTTGGGGTTTATAGGGTTGTTTTGGCCAGATTATAACAAAGTAAAAGAGAGCTCCAACCATTTTCGAAAACATAAAACAGTATCATTTGTGTCGGGTCGTTATTGTAACACAGATGTAAATTGCCGACGGGTCATTTCAATAAACATAACGGTTATCGATATTGTTGTGAATTATTTTTATTGTTTGAATTGTGTATTAGGCGTGGAAAAAAAGATATTTTAATTCAAAATATGGAGCAATTAGCGCAATTTGTGACGAAATCTTTTGAATACAATAACAATTCTCGAGTTCAAGAACTTTTGAGTGCAATGTCAGCAACGCGAGTTACAACTGGCAAACTTGATGTTGAAGATGACATGTCAGTGAATGACAATTTAGAGACTAACCAGGAGGACGAGGAATCGGTTGATATTGATATAACCGATTTATCTGGGACTGAAAATAAGGATAATAATAACATAAGTGACAATCGTCCTATGTCATTGGTGAAATTAAGTGAGAGTGATGTTGTAGAAAAACCGCGTCAGCAACGATTTCAAACGAAAAATTGGTTAATTTCTGATTCTTCGCCAAAGAAGGCATTTCAGGAATTAGGTAGAAATACGTCTGATCATAATAATCGTCTTCGATTTAAGGATATTTTTAAGTTCGATTCTAATCATGGATCGGTTGAGCCAACGACAACAATAGCAACATTGCCGTCTCCGGCAAAAACAACCACATTGAATTCATCAAAAAATTCAGCTCTTAACTTGATACGGGTTTCGAATTTAGAGAAAGAAGTTGGAAGAGCTGTTGAAATACCAGTTCGAATGAGGACTATGGGATATGGATGTAGTGGAAAACGTGGAAATATGGAAACAGATGAAAATTCCGACGGAAGTGTAAGAATGTTTTCGAGTGCGGCTGTTGGAAAAAGTGAAAAAAATTCACTTATAACACCACCGTCGCAGCAACAACCTTCGGATGTTCTGAAATATGAAATTGAAGAGAACGACAAAGAAAAAAGAATTCATAGTGCCAAGGATTACAGCAGCAGAACTGATTTTTATGAAGGTGAGCTCAAAATTTAATTAGACCTTATTTTATGATTCTGCGATAATAGAATCGATTAGTATACCTATATGGATGAACAGTAGGTATGCTAACTTGCCTACAAGCACCACGCAGGCGGAATATAGCGCATTTGTGGGCGAGGCGAGATAAAATGCGTAAGCGCCATGCAGAAAATAAAAAAAAATTAAGTCTATTTTCAACAAAGAATTTTGTCAACTATTGAGGGCCAATTTGTCAATAGTCACTCAGTTAAAGCAATTAGCTAGGCCTTGTGTCAAATGTGTTAAAAGTTTGGATAAATTTGATCCCATGGCTAAATTTTGACATTAGGTACTATTGTGAATACAGACGTCATCTTCTAACCTGCTGGAGCTCGTTAAAATTTTAGCTCATGGTTAATACTTGACATTTGTTTATGCTTTTGAAAAAGTGAGGGAGATGAATGCAAATATATCCAAATATTAAATTTTGTAGAGGGGTCACCATTGTTTGGCAAAATTCATTTGGCATTTCTTGTTTCGCCTTAGTCGTTAAATATTTTGTTTAATTCGCAATTCTTAATTGGCAATTTACATTTTGTTTTTTATTCATTACGTTTTTCAATCATTCTGCAATTAACATTCGGCGGTTTTATATTTCGCTTTTTGTTAAAAATATTTTCAATCATTTCGCAAAATTCAATTGGCAAATTATTCTTTAGTTTTTCTTTGTTAAATTGTTTATTATTTGGCCAAGGGTTTTTTCGCAAAATATTGTTTCGCCGTTTCATTATTTTGCGAAATAACGTTTCGCCGTTTAATCATTTCGATAAATATCGTCAAGCCGTTTTATTATTTCGCTAAAAGATCATTTCGCCGTTTAGTTGTTTTGATCGTTTGACCAATCATTACCATCGTCTCTTTTCAAGATTAACAGTTTTTTTCTGAACCGCTGCTTAGTCGTGCTTGCGTTGGTAATATTTTTTTTAATTGTTTTGCAATTTTTGCCGTAATCACTTTCGCGATTTAAGATTTCAGTTTGTTTGCTTAGTTTAGGTAAGTACATAACAGAAAGAGGATTTGCACATTTTACTCCAAGGAAAAAAGGGTTTTAAGCAATTGGGCACTTATTTTCGTATGTGCATTATATTTTTTATATTCTCTATTCAGTGTTTTTTCGCTTTTTTTTATTTGACAATTTGATGTTCAGCTTTTTTTTATTTGGCATTCGATTGTTTGGCAATGTTTTGGCTTCCATTAAATTGTATGCCTTAAAATTTCGCGCGAAATTTTAAGGCATGTAATTTAATGGAAGCCAAAACATTGCCAAACAATCGAATACCAAATAAAAAAAAGCTGAACATCAAATTGTCAAATAAAAAAAAGCGAAATAACAAAATGCTGAATGAAAAATAGCAAAATAATAAAATGCCAAATAAGAAAAAGCCAAATAAAAGAATGCCAAATAAAAAATTGCCAAACCTAAATATGCCAATCAAACAAAATATTAAGTGAAAATTGCGAAATGATGGTTTGTCATATCATATAAAAAACCAAATGTAATTTGCAAAACGAAAATTGCGAAATAACAAAATGCTAAATAAAAAAATGCGAAACGTGAAACGGGGAAATGTACCACCGCGAAACGTTAATTTGCCAAACAATTCTGGCGAAACATACCATACCCTTTGTAGAGAAGTCGCATTTTATAAGAGGGTCTCATGACGACAGCTTATGTAGTATTCTTTTAGCAGCTAATCTGATGACTTTAAACTTTGAACGCAATTGACACACGAATACGAAGAATAGAAGTTAGCTGCGTATTTCAGAGTGAGGAATAAAATGTTAAATGTCAAAAAAACTCCTATCGTTAATTTCTTTAAAATAAAAATTGAGTTCTCCAAATGTGCGATATTCAAAATGAAAATATAAAAAACAAATACATATTTATAAACCCAAATAAAATTGATGCCCAAATTTATAATTACATACATTTATATTTTATATGTACATGTACATTAGACTGATTCAAAAAAATTAAATTTTTTCGATTTTCAATGCCACTAGCTTTTAAGATAGAGTTTAGTGAAATAATAAGCCTGGTAAAATTTCAGCCGTTTAGCTCATCGCTAATTTCTTTTTTCCATACAAATTGTATGGGAAGTTTTCGTTTGTTTGCTTCTTTTTTTATAACTTTGGAACCGGTTATCGTACAGAAATAGTTGAGACGTTTTCTTAAATTAGAATAAATTTTCTTTAAAAATGTCCCTAACTAATTTTTTAATTTCAGTACTCCTTTCAAAGTTATTGAAGGTTAAACTGCATGGTTAATTCCATACGTTTTTGATTTCCCCGTTGAAAATATCAGCTGTAATATACAATCTTAATATTAAATTTTATTGTATATGTTCAAATAAATTTACTGTTTAAGAAAACAAATTATTTAACGCAAAGAAAAAAGACAAAAAATATAAACAATTAAAATGGCACATTTTTAATGTTATTTTCGGTTAATGAAGCAATCAATTTGAAGGATTTTTTTCATTTAAATTGATTTGACAAACAGTGGTATTGTGTTTTTATAAATATTTATATCTCATGAAACTAATGTTATAGACGATATTTTCAACAGGGAAACCAAAGAAGTTCGGAATTAACCATATCCAGTTTAATCTTCAATAACTTTGAAAGGAGTACTGAAATTAAAAAATTAGTTGAGGACTTTTTTAAAGAATATTTATTCTCCTTTAAGAAAACGTCTCAATTGTTTCTGTTTTCTGTACGATAACCGGTTCCAAAGTTATAAAAAAAGAAGCAATCAAACGAAAACTTCCCATACAATTTGTATGGAAAACCGATTTAAAAAAAAAAATTATTTATTCAAGGTCTTCAAACCGTATATCAGGTGTTCAATGTGCAATAAAACTAAGACCAAAATTGGGCCGTTTGCTCTAAAGATAAATGATACTGGAGACAAATGACATTTTACAATATTGTTTAATTACTAAAATAAGAAATTCGGTAATTCATAACGGTATTTACTTAAATAATTAAATGAAAATGCTTATTTCTTTCGTATTGAAATCCGTAGTCAGGTCACTGTAGTATAGTAATTATAGACATTTGACAAGAATACCGTAGTAGCCGTGGTGTGATGGTTAGTGCGATGGACTGTCATGCCGGAGGTCTAAGGTTCGATCCCCAGCCTCGCCACCTATTTATTTTAAAAGAAAAAACGGCTACTGCCTCTTGGGAGGAATTGACAAATCCTCCAAGAGTATCTCCTGTCACAGAAAAGTGCCGCTCGTTAGCCGTTCGGATTCGACAATAAACTGTAGGTCCCCTCCATTCCTGCAGACACGCACACAGGAATGGTTGAGAGTTGTAAGTCACTAGGCCCTAGTTCTTCATGAGCTGTTGTGCCATCAAATTTATTTATTTTTTTTAAGAATACCGTTAAAAAAAATGGAGTATTTAGGTTTTCCGACATCTTTGATATAAAATAGAATAAAATAAAATCTGTGGTTCAGGAATTTTAATTCACCGATTTCGTCGGATTAACTGAGGTTCAACGATGGTTCATGGATGTGATATTGGCTTGTATCACATACTATAAATCTTGAACCATCATTGAACCTCAGTTAATCTGCCGAAATCGACGAATAAAAGTTCCTGAACCACGGGTTAAATATTGAACCACATTTTTACAACTGGCCCTCAATAAAATAAAAAAGTGCGTATACGCCCCAGTGAACCACCATATTAATCGAATGAATTTCAGCTCTTTTCTTTACGCATATTGTTTATTTAAACAATCTTATATATGTTGTAACTGCATAAATAAATAAATTAAAGACTACGTATGTATGTATATATCTAGTAAATTTATATTTTTATTTTACTTGCTCTATAAGGCGAATATTTCTTTAGTATATAAAAAAATATTCGAGGTTGTAATCAAAATTGACACTATACTATGTTGAAGACCTTAAAAATGGGTTTCACTTTACCATCCGCCGGTTTGAGCGTCCGTACGTGCACTGTAATTTGAACTAGAGCCGAAACAGGTTGGCCGATTTGCTTTAAATTTCTCTAGAGGAGAAATTTGAGTTTTTGATTTAGCTCATATAGAACAGGTAGCAGCGATACAAATATTTCTTTTTTTTTTTTATTTTCTCAAAAACGGCTTGATTTTGATTAAACTTTTGTAATGGTAAACATATATGTACAAAAACCGCATTTCATATCGGAAATAAAAAAGGGATTTGATGTTTTTTGAGCATAATTCTTTGTTTTCGAGTTAATAGCGTATATCTTCTGAATGGGTTGACTGGTTTTAGTATATTCTTCGAATCTGATGTGTCTGAGTATTTCAAACAATATTGCATTTAAAAGTTTTGAAAATAATTTTTTTTAAATAAAAAAAAAAAATCAAATTAAAAGTCAATATTTTTAGTACTTTTCACTTTTTTAACATTCTTTCATTAAAGACATCATAACATTATAGAAGTTTTTCTAAATTTAAGATCTATTTATAAAAGAATTTTGGCATTCACAAGTGCATACAAAGAATTTTAAAGAAGAAATGTAGAAATTTCAGAAACTAAAAAAAGATTTTTTATGATTTTCAAATGGGACTATATCTCATAAACATGATCTGATAGAATATTTCTGACATCAAAAAACATCGGAAAAGTGTACTTTTGTTCTTTGGCCAAAAATTTCGTTTTCCAGTGTAATTAGAATAGAATAATTGTACCCTCTCACAGTCAACATCTGCTTGACGCTGAGAGCAGTCTCCACAATGAACTTTTGACTCACTTGGTCCGCAAAACCAATGTGGAATTTTAAACTAAACTCCTGGCCCAAAAGTCCTCGGCCTCACTTAAGTGAGTTCATAATTGGATTATAATTCCACAAGCTTTTATAAGTTCTTTAAAATTTGTATTGGTAAGAGTCTTACCGTAAGTCTTAAGTCTTACCGTAAGACTTAACATAAGAAAATTTATTTGATCTTTAATTTTACAAAATTTACTTTATTTAACCTAAACTCTGACTACGCTGCTTGCTCTCTAGAATAAGTATGACATTTCTTCTCAGTTGTCAATCGAGCTGTCACTTATGTAGATCTGTTTGCATGGCGTATCGTTTTTCGTCACTGTATGAATATTCAAAAAGTTATTGTGAAAAATTCAAATTTTAAATGAAATAAAAAAAAAGAAATTGAATGGTTTTTTTTAACAACCAAATTAAAATGTTTCAAAATTTTTTTTTTAAAGGTTTTCTTAGTAGAATGCGAACGAATTTAAAGCAGAAATAATAAATTATATATACAAATTGCTTTCTTTATCATTTTTGTTTTTGATTGTCTTTTAATTTGTTACTTCTTTTTCTAGTATCGATCTAATACATTGGAAAAACGATTGGGGGGCAAGGCTTCCCTACATTACTACGGCCCTGATGTAGATAGATAGAAGACGAAGATAGAATAGAAATAGAGGATAGATAGATAAATAGAAGAAAGAAAAAGATGAATTTAAGTTATCTAAGGGCCATAGTTGTACAAACGTGGTTCAATATTTAACTAGTGGATATTTAATCTCGCCGATTTCGGCGGATTAAATAAAAGTGAATGATGGTTCAATTATCTATGTATTATCTATGCGATTTAAGCCAATTAAATGCCTGAACTATCGCTGAGCTTTAGTAAATCCGCCAAAATCAACAAACTGAAATTCCTAAACTACAGATCAATATTTGTATACAACTTTCACTAACACTTAATTAAAAAAAAAAAAAGGGCTCGGCCACGCATTGAGCGACAATTTGAAAGCAGAGCAAAATCTGCCGCTCAGAATTGCCGCTTGTCATTCAATGACTACGTGGGCGTAGTCGTTGTCGTTCCAGGATTTTGTCGCTTACTTGCTGAACAGAATAGAATGACGGAACTGAAGCCGCAGACGGAACTGGAAGAGCTGTCAAAAAGTGTCGTACGTTATTTTTTTTACATGTCCACATTGGAGCTGTTCTGCTTTGAAAGTATTTTGAAGAAAAACAAAAGAATAATCTGGAATAGCTGTCAAAATACAAGCTCAGAATTCACATTTTTTGTTTGCAATAATTTTCCTTTTAATAAATAATATTTTCGCGATACAAATAACCACAATATTTTTTTCCGACCCAAAAAGTTGTTTTTTTTTCTACATACAACTTGAAACGTCAAAAGTGCCGTACGTTAAAAGTTAAAAGTTGGTGAACTATTCCGTCTGCGGCTGTAGCTCCGTATGCGTCTACGTTCCGTTGTGTTCGCAACATTGAATTTGCGTGCGTATTCAATATTTTGACAGCTATTCCAGCTCCGGCTCCAGTTCCGTCTCCGTCACCATTCTGTTCAGCCAGTTAGTTGCTTGTCATTCGATACGTGGTTTGCAAGTGCCTAAGAATACAAACCAAAAACCCACCCGAACACATCTGCTGGCATCATTTTCGATAATTATTAATCTGGGGCCGGATTCCCGCATCGGCGAATGGGCTATACGTCACTAAAATATTTTACATTGGCATTTACTGCTACATGTAAAATACATTGTAAAGCGTAGTGCCAATTGAAATAATTCAGTGACCTAAAGAGCTCACTGATGCAATGATTTCACCCCTGTTTTTTAATATTTTTTCAAGTAAAAATCACCATCGAAAAAAATATTAACGTAGGTAAATCGAAAAGAAAATATGAATTTCATAATACTTTTTTATCACCCCTGAAATTTAGCCGACCTGGACTATAGCCCATTTCAGCCATATGGTTAATATAGCTCTGCATATACATATGACTGGTCCCTATTACTTAATGCTATTAAGGGCCATTTGCTGAAACGAAACCTAAATATTTAAGTTTAACATAAGAGCTTATATGACAGTTTACGCTGTGAAGAAAAAGTAGAAGAAGAAGTAGAATTTAAGTTTCGTTTTAACAAATGGGCCTAAGAGAGAAAGTTCTACTTTACCTTACCTAACAAATTTATTATTCATTAAAATATTTTCGTTATCTTATGAACCAAAATCATTCCTCTTTTCTCCGATTTTGTGCGACATGAGCAGAGCACTCTAAAAACATTTAAAATGGATTTTTTTTTCTTTTAATTTTGCGGTTTTATTCCTTACCACAATGCCACCACTGCAACATAGGTCATGGTCCAAATTTAAAATATAATAATCTTTCACTTGCGCAGAAACCCCTCGAAGATTCTCTGACACGCGTTACATCCCTCGAATTGATATGATGAATGATTTGCGAAAATCGCAAGATCTTCTCTTGCAACTTCTTTCACTCCAGTCAAACGACAACATGTCAATATTTTGCTGGGAGATTATCCCTTTCAACAAAATGACGCAACCACAGTAACTATTTATTAAATGACAGCATCGAGATTAATGATATTGTAATATCTGTCATCTGACGATTGAATTATGATTACATCCAAAGCGATAATTTCTGAAAATTTTAATAATTGATTTTTTAATCGCTGTTGATAGACATCAGGGGGAATATTAATAAAGAATACACAATACCCCAACATATAACGAAATAAGCAAGTGAAACAAAATCCAAAAAATTACATTTCAATTTGAACAAATTTAATTTTTAGATGAAATCCCGCTGATCTCAGGAGAGCAATAAATTGTGTCCATTCCTCCTTCAAATCGACCTTGATTCAGTTTGATTTGGGACTTAATATTAAGTAAAAGCTGGAGTGTGCTCTAGCGTATAGGCTTTGCATAATGTAAAGTACCCAACTAAATATTTATACACGCATGTTGGATGGCAAATTCATATGTGAGACTTAAGGGCTGGTTTTGTACTCGAAAGGGTGATTTTAAGATTTGTTTGTTTTTTCGTTAAAATAAAACACTTCCTTTTTTTAGAGAAAAATAAATTGAACAAGTAGTGCCAAGGGGTGAAGGGAATTTGGGTTTTTTATTGGCGTTATGGTGCTATATATTTTGTATTTAATAAAAAAAGGGTGTCTGAGTTGAGAGATTTGTGAGCAGTAAACCATTTTTTGAATTTTAGTTTTATTGACAACATATGTATCGGATCATTCGGAAGAGCAATAAGGTTATTATTTGGATAGATAAATATTTTTCTAGATATAAAAACAACTATACTTACTTAAGTTTTGACGTAACTTGACCTTGCCTGAGTTCGGATTTGCTTTCACGCGTAAACTATAAATATAGATAAATCAAAATTGGAGAGTCTGTGTTTCAGGATTTTGTTTTTGGAAATTTCGGGACTTGGGTTTTGGGTTAATCTAGCAGTTTTACAAACGAACTTACCTATACCCAATATCCATATTCATTCACTGAATTTTTTGTATCTTTTGACACAAAACAAACTTGTTATGTGAATATGGTTTTAGAATTGGCCTTGGTCCTCGGCCTTTTGATTCGAGTTATATGTACATATACGAATACGAAAATATTGAATTCGGTCACACGTGAATTGTATGAAGTTAGCTGCGCTTGGCTTTTTACTTAGTTTGCTCGGGAGCTCATGGACCACGCTTCAAAAGCTATGTACTGCCGTGTTAACTAAAAATGACGTTTCTCCATTCGTCATGTTTCGCACGTTTAATTGCTCATTGTCAATAATTGCTTTTAGTTGTCAATAAAAACCATCCCAAGGATTTCAAACTTGGCTTTATCTCAAAAAATCGACAGATGTTGGATACGTCATTTTCAGTTAACACACTGGCAGTGAATTTCTGAACGTAAAATTAAACACAAATTCAAAGCTCTGAGTGCTCTGAACTAAAAAAGGAACACAAACTTTTTTTGAGAACTCAGGAACTGATCTAAACTTAAAAAGAAAAAGTCTATTTGGTCTCGAATAAGCTGTAAGTGGAAAGTCATAAACGTAGGTATATATTCAGCCCAATCTTTGAATACGAAATAGAAATAATTCCTTTCTATACCACCATTACAACGTATAATCAGCAAAAATCCTAATGAAAATGTAAACAAAATCCGGCTGCCTCAGAGATGACTGGGCACCAAATTGAAATAACGTAATTGAATTAGCCAGACATCATCTTCAGAATTATCAACTTTTATAGTCGACATTCCCTCGGTTTCGTTGATGCCATTCACTAAAACATACACAAAATGGTAAATCATAAAATGTCTCTTACTATACATACATACATATATGCTCATAGGTAAGTGGATACACTCACGGCAAAAACATATCCTTCGGCTTCCTTCTCTGTTTGACTCGGTATAGTGTAGCAAATGCCATAACAAGCTTTATTTTATTTCCTGATGGCAAAGAGATGTTTCACAGGAATTTTCATTTTACTGGGTTTTACTGGTTTTACCTAAACAAACAGAACTCAGAACTCGATGTCGTTGTAGCTCAGAATTCAGGATTTTTTAACAGAGACGCCAGACAACGATGACGCAGGGTTTTGTACAGAATGAGAAATGGAGAGATAACGAACTGAAACCCCAATTCTTGATTAAATGTGTGCAAATGCCATCCCACCCCTCCCTTGCTACAGAGAGATAATTATAATTTTTTAAGTAAATAAACCAAAAGCACAGGCATTCGAATTCAAATACACATACATACATAGACAGCATAGTAAGCAAAAATGGTATTTCGTCGATTGGGTGACGCAAACGGATCTTCCGGTAAAACAACATCAAAATGGCAGGAAGGTATAGCTAGTATAGCACAACGATGATGTTATGGTGGAGAGGAAATTCTATGGAAAATTTCCCTAATGAAATTGTAAAACATTATGTCTTTCTGTTGTGACATTTTGTGTTTGCTTTTATTATTTTGTAAAATTTACGTTTTCAATTTGTTCTGCTTAATGAAAATTTACGCATTTTGTGTATTTCTATCTGTGAATTGTGGTGAAGTGAGGCAGGAAATTCAATGGAAAATTAGTAATAAGCTCATAAATAATTTGTTTGAATTCTATCTAACTACAAATATGCATGAATAAATCGTGTAAGGCACAGTTTATGTAGATATTTTTCAAAGGCAAAACCAAAGGGTAAGGTACAACAAATTGGTCGGCTGCAATTATCCCAGACCTGCAGAAGTGTAAAGAGAACATAGAAAAATGTAATGCCTTTGCCATTTTAAACATTGACCTATCACGAATTAAAAACTTTTACGAATCTCGAAAAAAAAAACGTTCACTCAAAACCAAATCGTTCATAATGGGAATATGTGATAAGGCTTATTGTCTAAGTATATACAAAAAAATATGCACTATACTGTATGGCTTAGAACTTGCTCACCAACGGCAATTAAGCTATACTTTAACGAAAAATTGTTAAACAAGTCAAAAGTACTCACCCCTGTTTTGATTTTCGCTTCAGTAAAAAATACTTTCCTTTTTTAAAAACATAAAACAAAATTGATTTTTTGTTTAAACAAAACAATTTTTTTAAATTTTATATGCAATAGTTTTTGAAATATTAAAAAGTAGGTACATGTACATACATATGTACTAAAAGAGTATAAACGGAATTTAAATTTGTTTTTAGCGATCAGTAATACTGCGACAAAAGAAATCCACATACGCCGCACCACACCACATCGTAAAAAGCTTCACAAAATCATTAGTTTTTTTTTGGGTAATTCTATCCATGGTATTTTTGCATAATATATGCATCAAAAGGCTAGGAAGTGGAGGTTGGGTCAACGATGATTAAAAATTGTATGATAAAGGGTTTATTTCCCCCTGTGTTTTTAATAATTATAATGCTCCTATCAATTTTTTAGTCAAACAGATGCGTAAATGTCTTCTAGTTTTTGAATAACAATAAATGGGTCTTATGAATAAAAAAAAGCTGAAGCTAAAACTTGGATTTCAAAGTAAAAGACAAGTTTTGCGTGAATAAAATAAGCTTAAGTTAGCTACTTAAAGATGCTTTTTATCAAAAATCTATTTCAAAATAGCTAAAGCTTAATTCATTAAGCTTTATTTTATTTTTTTAGATCAAGCTTCAATTCGTGAAAATATTAGGATTCTTTAACCCCTGTCTATAAACCTTTGACTTTTTCTTATTAAGAATTCTTTTTAGAATAGTGCAAATATGGCCAATTTTATAATCGAAAAATTACAAACATTTTATAGAAAATGTCGGAAATTAAAGAAGAAGATTTTCATAAATTGTTTCAGTGCGCCTTATTTTTTATTTTTTGAAATTATTTTTTCTCAACCTGTCAATTGGTTCCATTTCATGAAAAAAAAATTCAGGAAAAAAAAACTATCCAAATCGGATAAAATTTAGGGGTCACTACCATACCGTAGCGTTTTCGGCTCATAAGGCAAGAAAACGTTTTTTTATTTCAACACACACCTGTAGAAAAAAAATGTTATCATGCAAATCTTAAGTGAAAGTTAACATTGAACATCACAGCGACCAGTTTCGTTAAAATCTGGAGTGCTACATTTCAAGGGAAGACGGATTGGATAAAAAACTTAACGGGCACACTTGACATTGCTTAACTAAGAAATGCAAAATTAGTTTTGTATCCTGTAACAGCAATTAAGCTTCTTAAGAAAATGCAGTACCTACACATTTTAATTTTAGAATGCGCTATAAATTTTAATTCTATCCGCGCCGCCCGCCGAGAGCATTCGAGAACTTGAAAGTGGAAGTAACTGCCTTACTGAGATATAAAATTACTGGAGGACATCGTTGGAAGCGAAATTGTAGATCGCCTATTCGCCTTCCCAATTCAGATTCTGGAAGAAAAATAGATAAACTGCTAGGATGTTGTGAATTTAAATTCTAGGTGAGGCTCCAGAAACTAGCCATTTTATAAGGCAGCAGTAGAATAGAAAATATGCGATAAAGATAAATCCTTAGGATTTAACACAACATGAGTCAATACTATGGAAGAAAAAATGTGGCAAGTTATTCTTCTAGTGCTAAAACAAGCCCTGGTTAGCATGATGTCAACATATTTACGAGATTATGTTAGAAGCACATGAATGCTATTAGCTTGACCCGTCAACATGCCTTGACATTTTGTTTTTAATTTTTTTTGAGAATTTCTGGACTAAAATTAATCAAAATGTTGTCTATGAACAATCAACAGCAGCAGTTTTTGAAATCTCTGATAAAATTATCTAAATCTCTGCTGCTAAAGTTCCAACATCGAGATTACTACAAGGAACTTCTCTACTGACGATTGCATTCTACAGAAGGGTTTCTTAGAAACGTAAGGAAGAAACTGAGGGAATAGAGAATCCCTCGAGGAAATTAAATGTCCACCTTGCTTATATCCAGTCAAAACGATTGAAGCACGCCAGCTTAAAAATCCTCAAATTTTTCAATATACAGGATTATCGTTAATCGTTGGAATTCTTGACCAAGATGTGGCCAAAGAACAATGCCTATACAATGAAATAAAAATCGAATTTCTTATTATTTTTCACGAGACTCAACGGAATATTTAAGAAAAACGTTTGAATCGGTTGAATATCTATTACTAGCTTAAAGAAAATTTTCTCTACAGTAACAAATAAAAGCATAGCTTATTTTATAAATTAAATATATTGGAATATTTTCTTCTCTAGTCTCTATAGTCTTATAGTCTCGCTAACTTTAAATAATATATAAATTCCATAAAGTAGTGTCTATACTTTGCGTTAAATATAGCCCAAATCAATGCTTATCTAGGTGTTTGCATGCTCAATTCTAAATACTACATAAATGAATAACGAATTGTTGTCTTTTGAATCCTTTATTTCTTCAACTCACTTAAAGAAAAGTAAACGCCAAAGTTAATTAATTAATTGCTTAAGTTAAAGTAAACTTTCACTAATTAACTGACTTGTTTTGGAAAAACCTTCTTTTTTGTTTTATGATGGGGAAGAGAGTGAGAGAACAATTTATTTCTGTTTAGCTTTTCATGCCATCTTCAATAAATTATGTTAATTTTTATCAAGAAGTGTCGACAAATTACACACACACGCCATGGGGCGGATATCTTAAAAGGATTTCTTCAGTGAAACCATTTGGTTTCATATTCACATTGCCTTTTCTTCTCCTTTCATTTTTCTTCCAGTTTAAATACTAAACGTTGCGACCCACCAAATATGCCTTAAGGGTATTTAAGCTTCTTTAACTAATTGAATTCGAAAACAAATTAAAACAAACCAAAGGAAAATTTAATTGAGTAAGATTGTTGTGTAGATAAGGCTTATGGAAAAAACACAACTCTTTTTGAGGGGATTAAGTTTAAGGTGTTTTATAATAAAAAACGTATTTCGATTTGCAAAAATGTTTAAATTATGTTATTATAGATAAATGTAAGGCAATAATGGCAGAATATTTTGTTCATATTTTATATAGGAGGAATACTAAGGCAAGGCGCTCATTGACAGTGGCGTGGTGAGTAAGTAGCAGTTGGAATTGGTAAAACCTATGCAATAAATGAAGACGCGCTCATCAAAGAGGAGTGGCAGTGGCATGAAATTTTGCAGGTAGTGTGGTGCCAGTTTGCTGCCACATATCTCGACCATGTTTAATTTTCAACTGGCAAGTGAGTGGTGACGAAGTGGATTTGTGTACTACATACGAGTACCTATGATGCTTGCGATTATTGGCTTATAGACCAAGAGCTGGTGATATCACTTCGCCGCCACTCCATCGCCAAGCCACTTGTTCACCACTCCATTGCCACTAGTTTGAACAATTTTAGTTTTTATTTTTTTTTTTTTTTTCAAAATTTTAAGTTCAAAAAATTATTTTTTCAAAAACTGAAACAATATTAAAAGCGAATTGAAGAATGGATTCCTGGCTTTAAAAAAAAGTTACACAATGCCATTTTTTTCAAAGGATTTGGTTTTTATTTCAAGTCGAAATACGATTTCTTTCTTGTCTCTATCCAGTCTACACGCCCTAGCCTTTTGTCGCATCTTATGCAAGAAACCTTGTTTACAATCCTACTTTGCTGTTTTCAAATTAAAATAGTATGCGTTGATTTTAAACTTGAAAATTCAAGAAAATAAATTTTTATTGAAGTCAAAAATTTAGTAGTGTCAATGTCAATAAATTTTAATATCAAGGTTGTCGATAATAGGTCAGACAGGGCTGTGCAAAGCCGTATTCGCTTGAGATAGAGCTGTGCCAATCGTTCATTTTTAAAAATCGAAAAAATCAATGATTGATTGCTTATTTATTTGATTATTTTGACAGGTTTCAAATGTGCCAAAATTTGTGTACGTTCGAGCGAAAAACGGAGTACGCCAATCGATTTAAGAGGTGTCACGGTCGACGCTCTGGGATCACTGGAACACTATTATTTTGACGGTCATTTATTCAAAAACTGAAATGATTGATGTTGGTATTGATTGTTTCGGTTTACTGTGATTGCAATCAATCGTTCATTTTGATGAACGGGTCACTGAGACCGAATCAATCACGATTGACACAGCCCTAGCTGGAGATAATGCTTCACGATCTATATTTGCATAAATTGTTGGTCGTCAAATCCAAAACATCAAAGAATTATGGTCGTTAAGTATGGATAAAAATATTATATTTATGATGAAGCAAGAGAGGTATTCTTACTCTGAAATATACAATCGAGCACGGATTAATTTTAAGTTTAATTAAAATATTTTTTTTTTATAAAGAATACACTTTAGAGAGAGAGGTTAAGTCCCCAAAGTTCACAGAAACAAAAATTAAGTTCGTTAGCAAGAAGACATTAATACAATTTTGCAGGTTACGTACTTTTCTTTAAAAATACAAATATGTATTAATTCCTTGTTCTTATAAGAAATTTGGCAGTTTGTTGCAAAAGTCTTAAATGACAGAAAACCATGTTGGTTAAAACTATAAAACAAATAGTCAAGAACATAAAATGGTTCATTATGTGCTTTTGTATATTTATCAATTTTTAGCTCTAAGTTTATGGTTATGACTATATGAGACAGTTTCTTTCTAAAAACTTTTTCTATTTTTTGTTTTCCTTTTAATACAGATAATATTGAATCATCCTCCAGTCCAATTACAATCAATGATCGATCGGACAATAGTAATTCACCGCATCTCACCATAGCTGCCAACAACGTCCTACAATGCTCCTCAGACACATCCCTGCATCGCAGTAGTCATTCGCCCAAAGATATTTGTATGTCTCCAGATGATGGTGGACTCTCAACCAATCAAAGCACCAGCCTTAGTAGTAAACAGCGTCGATCCCGAACCAACTTTACACTCGAGCAATTAAACGAATTGGAAAGACTTTTCGAAGAAACCCACTATCCAGATGCGTTCATGAGGGAAGAACTAAGTCAGCGACTGGGTCTTAGTGAAGCCCGTGTGCAGGTAAATCACTAAGAATAAATCCTCCATGAATTTTTCAAATTCAAGGAAAATTCATTAAATAAGTGGATATAAATGTCCACTTAAGGACAATCAATTAAGATTAATTACGTTTCGGAAAATTCGACAAGCGATAAGTCACTTGTAGGTTGACATTTAAATCTAACCACATCACTTAATCGAGGTGAAAGGACGACATGGGGTGCTAAGTTATTCTCTATCTTCCTTGAACTCCCTTTCCATAAGAAATTAGAAAAAGTATCGCTTGTCTCACTATAGTGAGAACTGGGAAGACCACCAAGAGATTGATAGGGTGGAATAATAGCAGACTATAAGTTTTTTTTTCTTTGTCAAGTTAGTTGCAACTTGAACTTGAGAGGAAAAACTTTCAGCCTTTTGATACTATAAGAGGGATGAAAATGAATTTATAGCCTGAAAAGTGATTCCCTGCCAATATATAACTAAGTGTTTCTACAAATTGTTTCTTGTTCTATTCTCTTATGGTCTTGCCCAAATGGCGACATATTTATTTATAGCTTTGAAATATTTTTATGTCACACCCATTAAGGATTCGTGTTTAGATTTATCTAGATAGATATGGTGTTCTATAAGAATTATCTCTTCTCGATTTTTATTTATTTAATGTGACTTTGCTTTTAGAAGTAATGAGATAACAATGATGTGTGTAGGTATTATGAAACAATTTATTTTGCTAATAGATGTACAAATTTGCAATGATTTCAGTGATTGTTGAAGAGAAAGAGATATGTACATAATCGTAGGGCCCAAGCCCAACATATATCACCGTCTTACAACTCTCAACCATCCCTGTGTGCGTGTCTGCAGAAATGTAGGGGACCTTCAATTTATTGCCGAATCCAAACGACTAAAGTGGGAAGCACTTTGTTATGATAAAGAAATGCTCATGGAAGTTTTATCAATTTCTCGAGGTGTAGAATTTGTGTTTTTCTGGGATTCGAACCCCACAACCTTTGTCGTGACAGTTCTACTTACTAACAATTACGGATTGCGGCACACTCTAGTAAAAAGGAATTTCGCAAGAGGAATTTCGTGCGATCCAGTAGTATATTTTTTTTTTATGGGATCGTTTTCATTTTTACAAAATTCTACTACAAACTTCTATTTTTATTTAGGTGTATGTACTAGATTTTGAAATCTACTTAATTATATAAAAATAAACTAAATAGTTTTTTAAGCTGGTCATACACTATAGAGCCATTTGACTCGGAGCCATTTCAATCGGGTGCATTTGGACATGGTCCAATTTTGATTGCCATACACAGATCGATCTAGAGCCATTTCGACAGTTTGATTCCTTCCATAAGCAAATGTCAACTTTTTATGACAACCGGCTAAAATTAAACAAACTTAACTACATATAAAAAATATGAATAAAATGGACCAGATAACAAATAAAACCAAACTAGAAAAAACGAAACTGAGCATAAACCCTTGAAAGGCCGGTACCTGCCTTTTTTATTTTTAAACCGATGTGTTGTTGTTTTGGTATCAGATGCCATCAAAAAGAGAAAGAGACAAAGTAATACATTTAGGAAAACAACGTAATTCGCAATTTGTAGTGCGTTGTCATTAAGTGAAGGTGGCGCGCTTGTATTTGTGAAAACAAACAGAACTACTTGGCTCGCCACCGCCGCCCGGTTCCACACAAACGATAGAGCCGAGCCGCGGCTCGATGGCTCGGGCTCGTGGATTTTCGACTTGCTGAACATCCAGATGGACTTATCACTTATCAAGCCATCGAGCCATCGGAGTTTCCCCATACACGATGGATTTTGGCTCGGCGTGGGGCCATTTGGCCCGTTGCGTTGGTTGGCTCGTCCATATATGACCAGCTTTAGTGAACAAAATCAAGGCTTCTTTATGACGCGTATATTTTTTTAATCAATTTAAACTTCCATAAAAAGTTTAAAAAATGTTATAATGGGAGGTACCGAAAGCCATTATTGCTGGTCAAATTCCAAAAGCTACGTCAATTACCTATGAGAAATTAACCATACGCCTTAATATAGTTATTTTACTTGACAGGCGGTCTATAATTTTGTATCTTTGACGCATGCATACATACTTTTTTCGAAAGAAAAATTTTCAATTTGCACTTGTATAGAATAGGCAATGCCAATGTTAAAAAACTGCAACTTCAATTCCAATTTGATTGTATCAAATATCCTTTGCCAAGGACCACACTATGGACATTCAAATTTATATTCCATGCACACTATACCCAAACGTTAACGTAAATATTTGTCCATCTGTTGGTACTTTGATGGTATGGGTTATATTGTAGTTGTTTCAGAAAAAAAAAATTGATTTTAAATTAAAAAAAGATTCTACAGAACTTTTCTTGCTGCAGAATAAGCAAACCATAAAATGGTAGCAACACATAGAAAGAGATTATTTATAAGTTTCCAACCTGGCTTTCTGCCCAGGATATATACTTTTTCACACAACGATATCTTCCTTACGGATAAAAATTGTGTATGGACATAGAAAATAGCCATATAACTTTCAAACCTATTCACATGCAATTGAAATTGCAAAAAGAGAAAAAAAAAACCTTCCTTAAGTCCCAACGTTCGTTGAGTTCAGATGCAAGCTTTGCATTATAAACTTTACAACACGTAGGTTATATTGTTGATTTATGAAGCAATTTATATGATTTACTGCTGCATATATACACTTATACAGTCCGAAGTATTAGATTCTTCAACATAGACAAACTGTATAGGAATAAGAGTGAGCAGGACCTTTAAGTTACATTAGAATCGACTTGTTACATTACTTTTCTGAGTTTTCTTTATAGTCAAAGAGATAAAGTTGGTTTTTGGGCAATATGTTTACTTCAGGGAGGGTTTCTTGAATTCCTCACTTCTGCTAAGTATAAATTTTCCTGGGCCCAATATTTCCTCCAAACAAAATTTTGATATTTCAAATGATTTATCATCAATTCATATCTTTTTTATATTTAAAACTAGGTGACCCGACAAACGTTGTCCTGTCTTAGCTATGAATTCGAACTGGAATAATAATTAAAAAAATGAATACTTACTTCTAGAGAATTTACCATCAGGTGAAGAAGGAAATATCTACTATACATGGGGTTATAAGAAGAGAGAGAGGTGAAAAAATTCTCTTTTTTATTCTTTGCCTGTCTTTATTTCCTATGTATAACATTACAGACCCTTTAAAATAAATAATACAAAATAAGCATTAGTGGAGTTACTGTGTCGTATACGTACTTTTTTATCAGCATATGTATATTAGTTAGACTTAAAAATCTGTACATCACAGCTTTACAGTTCATGCGTTACATAATTGGATATATTTTGAATTACAAACCCCTCTTAGGCCAAAATAAGTCTTTATGTGAGTTAAGTCAGAGTTTATTGTTTAAAAAAAAATTGAAATCGATTGCGAATTTTATCCCAGTAAAATATTATTTCCTTCGGCACATACATTTTTTTGTCCTTTAATCACTGAAGAACAGGTAAAATTCATCGCACAACTACGCTAAATTCTAGTTATACTTTTTTAAAAAAGATTAATTAAATTATAAATAACACTTTATGTGCAAATCGGTTGATGTTCAGCCGAATTATGCACGTATAAACAAAAAACCCATTCAGAAAATATGGTTTTTACGATTTACCGGCTTTTCTGGTCAAATTTTTTCAACTTTCGGCTTTGTATACTTACCTGTTTCAATACGAAACGAATCCAACAAATAAATCCCTATATAATTTGGATACAATATAAATATTCAATTCAAAATACCTTCGTTGGAATAAAATAATCAATACACACTTGAAATAATCAAATAGAAAAATATTAACGTTAAGTTTTTAATATAACAACAGTATTAATAAAGTCTTTTTGAATAATCTATTTTTAATAGACTCGCAATAAGCTTCTGTATCTATGCTTCGTATCAATCGCCAATGTAGAAAGACCGTTCGAACATAAAAAAAAAATTCAAAAAGTATACGATTTATTTTTATCACAACTTTCAGACTGTTCCGGCCTAGTTTTCCAATTTTTATCTCCGTAGTATGTTTATCTGGTTCAATACAAATCCAAGAAAAAAATCCCCATCCGATTTGAAGATGTTTATTCGAGTTATGCGCGTACGAAAAAAAAACTAATTGAGAAAGTTTGAAATTTCAAGATTTTTTTACGATTTTCTGATTTTGCCGTTCGAATTTTCAAAATTTTGAACAAATTTTAAAATTTTTGGCTACATTGTGTATTAATCTGGTTTAATACAAATCCAAAAAAAATACACCAACCCAATCGGATGATTTTTAGCTGAGTTATGCGCGTACGAACACAAAAAGGCATTCATTTTTATATATATAAAAGATATAGTATGATGAAATGCTTGCAATGCTTTCTCGTGGGAATATTATGTATAGATATTATTGTTATCACACTCCGATGAAATATTATCTTAAAATTATAATAATTGTATAATAATAAAATTTCCTTTTTGCTTTTTCTTTAAGGTCTGGTTTCAAAACAGAAGGGCTAAATGCAGAAAACATGAGAACCAAATGCATAAAGGTTTGTGAAGCTTACTTTAAACTTACGTAACTTAAGCTAGAGTTTTTATACATTTTTCTATTTTTTTTTAAACAATATTAAACATAAAGCACATTATTTAGAAAGTCTTGGTGGAATAATAAAAACTTTAACTTAAATTAATTAATTATGCAGGCATATTTTGTTGCTCAATATCACAGTCCTGCCACTTCTCCCAGTAAGGTATAATGGTTAGTGCGTTGAATTGTCATGCCGGAGGTCTGGGTTTGATTCCCAGCCTCTTTCACCTCTGCCTATTACAAGGAAAGTGAAAAATCCTCCGTTATGAATAAGTGCCTCTCATCTTAGCCGTTCAGATTCGGCATAAAACTGTCGGTCCCCTTCATTCCTGCCAATGAAACTCACTCAGGAATGGTTGGGAGTTGTTATAGTTTCGCACCGAATTTTTCGCGCGCATCGGTTTGGGAGAGCCTTAAAAGTAATTATTTGTACCCAAAAGAGACCTAAATTTATATATAATATTTGATTTAGGGCCATTTGCTGAAACGAAACTTAAATATTTAAGTTCAGCATAAGGGCTTATGTGACAGTTTACGCTGAGGAAAAAGTAGAACATAAGCGTTTAAGTTGAACATAAATATTTAAGTTTCGTTTGAGCAAATGGCCCTTAGGCCCATTTGCTCAAACTCGTCATAAGTATTTAAGTTCATCATAAAATACTATGTTCTATTTATTGCTTTGCACGAAATGAAAAGTAGATCTTAAATTTCCTTATGTTTTACTTATTTTAAGGGGAGGTTGAACTAAGTCATAGGAAAATTAAGTTGATTATAAGCAATTTCCACAATAAGGAAGTGTAGTTTCTTTGAAGATAAAGTGAAAAATGCAGGACTAGAGTACACCTACTTTTTCATATGGTTACCAATTAATAAAACAAGGTATAAAGGTTTTTTTTTAAACCAAAGAAATAAACTTTTACAGCCCTATTATGGTTATCAAATATCAATTAATTGATACTTGATATCTTCTATCAAATAATTGATAAATTGGTATTATGATTATCAATTGATAACTTTAACTCGATTGTGAATACCGATCAAAAAGTAATTGTTAATGGGCTTTGATTTGACGTTTGACGTTTCGTATTTGCCTTTGGTTTTTGTGTTGTGGTGTCCAAACAAGTTGGTTGAATAATGTAAGTTGTTTTTATTAAACATAATTCGCTTTTTTCCTACATTTCGTTTTTAAATCCTTGTATTTCAATAAAAAAAAACAGCAACTAACTTTTTATAAATTTTATTTTAAAGAAATTTTCTACCGCGCGGTTACTTGATGGAACTATCAACGAAGAATTATTGGCTGATAGAAAATTTGATTGGTATCAACATTTTTGACAGCCGTAATACCACGTTTATCAATAAAACTATTCACAATAAATTAAAAATTTACATACAATTCAAAATTCATCAAAAATTTTGATAAATGGTCAGCATAATACCGATTTATTAATTTTGTTGATACTTATCAAATATTATCAAATATCTTGTTGATATTTGATAGCCATAATAGGGCTGTTAATTAAAAGATAGGTAAATAATTTTATTTGGATAAATTAAAAGTTTATACCACTGCACCTGCTTACAAAATCAGTTGCGATGAACCTTCAAATTGTAAGCAGCATATTTCCGTTTTGAGAAAAAAAAATGTGGAACAGTTTTCTTATACAAATTTTGGACAGTTTACGTACCTACATAGTTAAAAATGTACGGACACATAGACCGAATATTCCTCTTAATTTTCTGTAAAATTTTATATTTGGAAGTAAAATTTTGTTCATGTTTTTAATCCATTGGATCGTATTTTTTAATAGAACAAACAAAATACCATGCAAATTACAAAATTTGCATCTTTGGATATGTCTTTTATGTGCAATGCATATTGTGTATATAAGAAAAAATAAAAGGAAAATCTACTTCCAACTTTTTAGTTGCGGCAGAGAAGTATTCTTAGACTTTTTTGACCATCGACTTCCTGCCTTGCTTACAGTTGGTTGGGCCATTCACCAAATTCGTCCGTGAATTGAAAGGTCTGCACCAAACGAATGGGTGAAATGAGTCTGTGGAGCAGCCAATGACTCCAACACGCTACGGAATTCTTTGTTTGGTAAAAGAAGGCAATGATTTGAGTCCAAATCCAATGGAAAAGAAAAGATACACACGTATTTTCTCTTGTAGTCTTTAAGAGAGATCTTGACCAGGTCATATTGACAACGCAATTCCGGAAAATAGAGGGGCTCACTTCTGAAGTTGTGGCATCTTGAATTGATTTTCTAGTTAAAATTTTCTTAACTGATACAGCTCAAGGTGCACTTACAGAAAACGCCACGCCGTGCATAGAATTTTCCAAATTCAACGATGGCTGAACATTATTCTATTTATTTGAGAAAAAAAAAAATAAAAAAAATTCTATGCTCTTTTGACATTTGAATTATGAATTCTCTGAGATTTCTCGCATGAAATTTAATCTTTACTAAGTTGATCACAAATATTTTGAAGCAAAGGAGAATAAAATAAGTTTATCATAGGAACTATGTTTTACTTAGCTATAATACAGATTTATGATCCGTATGAGCAAATGGGCCTTAGACATTTAAGTTAAGAAATTACAGAGCCACTTGCACAGAAGTTTTTTTGACAGCAGTAACTCCTGATTTATAAATAATTAAAGCTATCTGACTGATTTGAATCAAATTATGTTGCAGCAAAATATTTGTTTCTTTATCTCAGTTTAAAAGCTTATCTTCTCCTCGTTCTCTGGATAAATATTTAAACTCTGTCTGAATAGCTCTCACGTCAAATTATAGAATTTCTTACGAGAAACGAGAAAGCGAGTCAAAGTGTAGAGTTTGATTTTTTTTCAATGTGTTTTGTGTTTGTTGTTGGTGATTCTGAAATAATATTCTTATCCGGTTGTTATTATTTGTCGTTCGTGCAATTAAAAACGAGAAGTTCTTATTTATTTATTTAAACTGGGATAGTTATCCTGAGTTTTATATATTTATCTGTTCGTTTGGAGCAAGTGGCCCTAAAGAAGCTAAAAGATATCGGCCTTGAGATTTTGAGGTAAATAATATTCCCAAAATCGATATAGGGGAGAGGGGGGCACCTTAAGCCCGGGCTTCTTTTTTAAAAATGTTACGTTATAAAAATCATCATATTTCTCAAGAATTTTGCCACAAAATTGGTTGAAAAATAAATAAATAAATTTGATGGCACAACAGCTCATGAAGAACTAGGGCCTAGTGACTTACAACTCTCAACCATTCCTGTGTGCGTGTCTGCAGGAATGGAGGGGACCTACAGTTTATTGCCGAATCCGAACGGCTAACGAGCGGCACTTTTCTGTGACAGGAGATACTCCTGGAGGATTTGTCAATTCCTCGCAAGAGGCAGTAGCCGTTTTTTCTTTTAAATAAATAGGTGGCGGGGCTGGGGATCGAACCTTAGACCTCCGGCATGACAGTCCATCGCACTAACCATCACGCCACGGCTACTACAAAATTGGTTGACAAGTTTTTATTTTCCGGAGAACATTTGACTAAACAAACCCCAAAAGAATCCGAAGCTCTTCTCAGTGTCATCGTTTTATCCAAAACAAGTTTCATGACTTTTAGCAAATCGGCTTCATTAGGAGCGGTTTCCTTCTTTTTCTTGTAATTTCTGACCATTATCGTAGCGATAAATCTAAAGAAATAATACGAAAAACAATCATTTTACACAAATTACCGAAATGGATTATTGAAAGCAATAAAAAGGGGCAGTTTAGAACATGTCCAAAAGTGCCCCACGTGCATTGTCCAAATGTGCCCCGAGAGGGATAAAAAACTAAGAAGAGCATATTTTTTTTAAAACAATTTAAATTGTTAATATTTTGATAGAAAAACATCACAGCACAGATAAACATTATAGTTAAACACTTTTAACTTGTAAATTGAGCATAATTTTAGAAAAATATACTTACGTGTGGGAATAAAAAAAATTACAACCGTCGTCTGAAAACACAATTTTTTTTTTTTTAAGTTTGTATCGTTTCAATATCGATCAGATGTTTCTTTGAAGTGGAGTTGCCACTGGAAAATTTTACTAAAGTGTTAAAAAGTTTTTATTTTACTACTTTTTTTGAAGTTGTCTTAAACTGCCCCCGTCCTAAACTGCCCCTCTTCCCTACATATTTGTTTTTCTTAATTTTAATCACGTCCTTCTAATCTTCAACGTTAAACAATTTTGTATCATTTCCGACTCTATATCCGCCACAAAATTCCTCCACATGTTTGGCATTGATTGCAAGTAAACTTGACTTTTTTATTTCCAAACTGTATGTCGTTCCTAACAAGTCATCCAACAAAACCACCACCCAGCCAAGCCAATAAACTCTGTTTGAAGATTTTTTAAGGAGCAAAAACATTTGTTGCCAATTCCGTTTATAACACCATGCCCGCAGACAGGTGAATAAATAGATAAATACATACAAAAAATACCACACTAACGTGTAGATATACAACCTACATACATAAATATTATGTTTTACGCGAGGGCATATGTTTGCTAGCCAATTTGGAAATGTCAACACCATGCTAGAGAAAGCAAAAAAAAAACACAAATTTTTGTTAACATTTTGATTAAAGGTACCACACCACAGTAAATCCTCTTTTGATATTGCTATTCCCGTCAGATAAAAACCAACTATACATACATACATTTATGTGCATTGAACAAAATAAATAAAAACGAAACAAAATATCAATGACACGTGACATTTTGGCAACTTTGTGACATATCGATATGATTTTGTGTCAAAAGTAAATTGGATTAGGTTTTGTAGGTGTGTGGGATATACGTTTTTTTCTTATACATATTTGTTGAGTGACAGTTTAAATTTTGACAGAATTGATTTAAATTTTTTAACATCTGTCAAGCAAATTAAAATTCCACCAGCAACGAAAAAATAAACTACACAAACATCCTAATTTGGATATATTTGCAGAACAAATTACAATCGTGGTGGATGGAATAAATTAAATTAAACCATCGCATCGTTTTTATTCGCACTCATCCTTGTCCCCATTTACAGGGATGACAGGATGACACATTGCAAGCCGTGATTGTGGTGCATGTGTTAGTGTGTATCAATGTATCATTTTAGATTTGGGGGTCAAAACACAAACCAATCGTTGTGAATCGAACGAATCTGGATTGTTTTTGTTCTTTTTTATCTGTGTGAGTTCCTTGTGTGGAGATTGGAAGGTAGTCAAAACACGTTTTTCCGTAATAAAGATAAAAAAAAACTTCACTAATTTCACTAATTAATCGAGTCTATTTTATTTTATTTTATTTTATTTTATTTTATTTTATTTTATTTTATTTTATTTTATTTTATTTTATTTTATTTTATTTTATTTTATTTTATTTTATTTTATTTTATTTTATTTTATTTTATTTTATTTTATTTTATTTTATTTTATTTTATTTTATTTTATTTTATTTTATTTTATTTTATTTTATTTTATTTTATTTTATTTTATTTTATTTTATTTTATTTTATTTTATTTTATTTTATTTTATTTTATTTTATTTTATTTTATTTTATTTTATTTTATTTTATTTTATTTTATTTTATTTCATTTTATTTTATTTTATTTTATTTTATTTTATTTTATTTTATTTTATTTTATTTTATTTTATTTTATTTTATTTTATTTTATTTTATTTTATTTTATTTTATTTTATTTCATTTTATTTTATTTTATTTTATTTTATTTTATTTTATTTTTTATTTTATTTGATTATTAACACCGACCACAAAGAAATTCTTGCTATGCAAAATCAAATACCAATTCAAACTGACGTTTAGTCATATCATTTATTTGGTGTGTGTGCAGGTACGTGTGGGAATCTGTGTAAATCTGCCATAAAATCGAGATTTAAAAGATCAACCGAAAAAAAAATATAATAGACACCGCCAAAAGTGACCTTTTTTGGTTGAATCGAAGGCGAAATCTGAAAAAGATCAACTTAACCCCATAAAAGTCAACTTTTTTTGGTTGAATCGAAAACCACGTAAGATTTAACTTGCCTCTTTGACAATAAGGGGGACCAAATGGAGTTTTTCTTAACTTTATCTAGGAAACAAAATGCTTTGCCATTGAAGAAAAATGTTCTTGAAATTTAGTTTGTTTCTAGGTTAAAAACAGGATTTCACAAATTTTAAACGTGTTAGAATCGTTCCATCTTTTCAATATTTTATACTATAAAGTTTAAATCGTCAAATGCCTATTTTATGTTTTTAGTATGTATCATACTAACTTGAAATGTCAATTTGACAATTACAAATGTGAAAATGGTGTTAGCTTTCACTGTTTTAGGTGTGTTCAGTTAGAGTTTGTTAGGGAATCAGATTTAGTATAGTAAGTAAAAGTACAACAATTTTAAGTACTAATCAATGAGTACAAAATTTTCAATTCTTTTGTGGAATTATAATTACAAGTACAAGTACCGGTACTGGTACTTAGAAATTTTAAATACAATTACCATGGAATGCACCTAATATGTACATATTCCTCTTGCGAGGAACTAACGAAACCTCCAAGAGTATGTGCTGTCATATAATAGTGCCGCTCACATTAAACATTCGGATTCGGCAATAAACTTAAGGTCCACTCCATTCCTTCAGACATGCACACGGGAATCGTTGAGAGTTGTAAGTCACTAGGCATTACATCTTCATGAGCTGTGTGCCACCAACTTTATTTTTATTTTATTTTTTTATTACAAAAAAAAAAATCATTTTATTATTTTTTTTTTACAATTTTTCTTTAACTATTTGTAATAATGTATCTACATTATTTTATGAAATCTTAAGAACCCTAAGCAACAAACGTAACTAAAATTATTGGGGATAGAACCCAAAAGTCTCTGGTTTTGAAACTAAATATATATTCTCGTACTTCAACCAATTTTTCTATAAAAATGATTATTTGTATATCCATAATTGAAAATCAATACCCGCACTTCACTGAGCCAAAAATCTCTCTACTCTATTAAAACACTTCACAATAAAAAGAAAATATAACTTAACATTAATTCCACCAACGAAAAGCATCAATTGTGAATAAACTAAACGCACACAAAAAAAATGTAGCAATAAAACTTTGCCTAATTTGATATTCTGGGTATACTATGACTGTTCATGCTCAATGCTCCATATAACCCTCTAGAGGTGTCCAGACAAAAAATCTATAAAAAAATAAAGTACCGCACAAAAACAACTCAATTGAAATAGGAAAAAAAATAAGCTAAAACACACCATTCATCCCCCTTCCTTTCAATGACGGGTAATATTTCATTCACTAAATCTCCTGTTAATCAACTTGATGTTCTCGTGAACAAGTGTAATCATCCCCTAAATGCGTTTAAAATGCCGGAATAATTTTTCGAAGGGCAACAAGCCACCAGAAAAACGAACATTGTTAAGGGCGTTAGGGGTTGAACTTGTAAAAGTAATTTATTTTACGCTCATTTAGTCATGATTTTAAATTTTATAGATATCAATGAACAGTGATTTTGGAGGGAGCATTTTGAGGCTTCCGTCTTATGACTGGAGATGGAGAGTACCTATACCTGCTTACTTTCATACTTTTTACAGAGTTACTTTAAAGTAAATCGTGAATATGAATGAATTTGTCATTATATTAATGTACCTACGCTCTTCTTCAAAGAAATACTTACTCCTGAAATAAATTTAATCTGAACATCACCATTCAAAATGTAATTAAATTAAATCTTAAAAAAAAAACTCAAAATCTACCCTCCTGTTGTTTATTTATAACTACAGTTTATTCGCAAAAAGTAGACGATACTCCCACGGGTGTCATTTGTTCCCGTGGTAGCAATAAATAAGTGTTTTCACTTCAGATAGAGAAGTAAAAAAAGGTTGAGCAATGTGGAACAAAACAACCCCACAAGAAGCTTAATTTAATTTATTTTTATTTGATTTACTGACAATCGTTTATGTTTTGTTTTTTTTTTTTTTTTCTGTTTTTATTTTATTTTTACCTTCCAATTCATTAGGCTTTATGGCTTTTCAACTTTTTCTTTTTATTTCTTTTTTGTTATAGGAATTCTACTTTCGAGTCATAGCCCACCGGTGTCAACCCCATTGGAACCGTGTAGGGTTGCACCTTATGTCAATTTGCCAGCTTTAAGAAGTACGACGAATTCTTCTTCTCAATCAGGAAGTAGTGGCTCAACACAGCATTTTGGTTCAGCATCGGCAGCAACAGCAGCGGCGTTTTCAGCATTTGATCCTGCGTTAATTTCAGCTGCAGCACATCAGGTATACCTACGATGTATATGAATAATATTTTAAAGATTTTAGTTATGTTTTAGGTTCTGGTTTGTAGGTATGTCTTATGGGAACTGATTTTAGTTGACCTATGTACATTAAAAATTTAAATTTAGGGAATCACATAAGAGTAGTACACATGGATTTACGCACAAGCAGGCCTAGATACAGTATTATGAAAAACCATTTGGGACAATTTTTCCTTCCTCATTTAAAATTTAGAAGTGGAAGGTAGGTAAGCACGGTTGCCGTTTTGATAGGATCCTACCAAATTGGGTAGGTTTTTGTATCTTTGGTAGGTTGGTAGGTTATAATTCGATTTGGTAGGTTTCTTACAACTATTTAATTTACGAAAAAATATCTTTTTATTTTCTATTTGTTTTGAATTATTTCCTGTTTTTCTTATGTTTCTATTAAAATGTTAAATGTGGGATGTAAGTAGGTCAATAATTTGTTTATTATTTTATACGTGCATACATTATCTGTGTAAAATTACAAACAAATATTTTGAAAAGGTTGACAATACCAAATGAAATGCGTCGTCGAGAAGGGACGAAATAGATTTTTTTTAATTTCCCATTGGAAGCTATTGTAATCGGTCCGATTTGTCGAATTGAAAATTTTTATATTTCTCCACATTTCGAGGTCTCTGATTACATTGGGGCAAAATTTTAGACGATTTAGTATGATGTTAAAGCACTTTTAGTATGATGCTAGGTTAAAAAGAAGATTTTCTAAATTTTAAACGAGTTAACATTTTACTAAAGTTAAAATATCCAAATGGCTGTTTTATTTTTTTAGTATCATACTAACTCCAAATGTCACGTTGACAATTGCAAATGTGAAAATGGTGTGATCTGTCACTTTTTCGGGCGTGTTCAGCTAGATTTTATTAAAGAAATTGGTTTATTATGATACTAGTTAAAAAGTATTTAAAACTGGGAACATTTTAATAAAGAGCTTTAAAATAAGAAAATTGTTAATTAGTATCATGTTAATACCTTAACATCAGGCTAATTGTTTTTTTAAATATGTATTTATGTTATGTTTAAGTTTATGTTAGTATCTGAGCTATGAATTGTTTTCGTTTTTTTTTTTTTTAATTGAGTCATTTGTGCCAAATTTCATGGTGGGGCTAGTTGTAACATTTTTACGGGGCAAGTTTTGTAACACATAAAAGCAGACTTCATTCATATTTTCAAACACATTTTTGTTAACCAAGACAATGGAATATGGTTTTCGATGTTGGTATTTCGTTTTGGTTAATTTTCTTCGTTATTTTGAGATAAAAGAAAAAAGTCTATTCGACGGTTATCGTTTTGTCAACAAAAGGTTGATAAGAAAAGAGGTCACTCATGGGTTTCCCTGGCTAGCTAATTAGTTAAATTCTTATGCATTCATTATAAATTACTCGTTTTGGAATATTTAATTAAATTCCTAAACTTTATGTGGCTTAACTCAGTTTTTTTTTTTTTTTTTCAAAAAAATAAATATTTATTTCATTTTTTTTTAGAACGTTAAAAAGTGATTAATTAATTAAATTAGTGAATTAACATAATAATTTTTAGGCATTAATATTAATTTCATATGTTTAGCTGGTGTATACGCAATATTTTTTGTTGTTTATCTTGTTTATACATTTATAGTTTTATTTAAAAAACGACAAACACAGTTAAATTTACAATTTACCCCGGTCTATGTTACATCTTTCCCCACATATGGGGTAAGTCGTAACAACAAGTTTTTTTTGTCTAAATGTTATATGTTTACAAATTCTGATCAGTAATTTTTTGGCTTTTTTGTTTAATTTCGTAGCTGAAATATTGCTCTTTCAATAGAAAAAGGTTTGGTTAACTCATTTTCCAAATCTTTAGAAACATCATCAATTTTATTGAAAAGTGTTACTTTTAGCTCCACTCTCCCCTACATCGGTATTTTCGGTACGTTTGATATTATCCTTAAGCTTGTCTTTTGTTAATTATTTATAGGGCAATCAGAAGTTCTTAAGAACATTATAAAAAAAAAAGTACAAAAAAAAAACAAGTATACGCCACAGTGACTGCAACATGTTGTTCATATTATAATATCTGACTTAAAAGAATAATTTGAAAAATGGATCAAGTCAAATCTATGCACGCTTATTTTTAGCGTGAATAGAAAGTATACACAAAAATTATTCACACTTGCGGCATTGAGACCCTGATTCTTTACGAGTCACCAAATTAATTTATTTTTATTTATTAAATTTCTTGGTTAAAGAGCTCTTGTTCGATGTGTCAAAACAAATCTTAGCGAAATTATCTTGCATTTTTTTTTTAACTTTTTCTTTTAGATCTTAAAAACTTACAGTAAATTGTTAATTAAAAATATTTAATCAATACCTATTTATTTTTTCAGTATGCTGCTGCTATAAGTAACAACTCTAGTGGATTGTTTCCCATTCCACAATATCCAATAAATTTGGCAGCTATTGCTGCAGCTCATAGTAAGAGTTCCAGTATAGCGGATCTACGAATGAAAGCGAAGAAACATGCAGAGTCATTAGGACTTACGGAGAATCCTGCTTAGAATTAAAATTGACCTAAAATTTTGTATAAATCATACGCTAGAATTTAAGCATTTTTAAATTAAATGAAAATAATAGTTCTAAAAACAACTGTATATTTTAAGGATAGATTTGTTATTCTTAATCCCTATTTAATATATTTTTTAAACTTTTGTTTACTGGAATTAATTTGTTGTAAGTTATATTCACAATAATTTCATAATATTGTTATAATACAGTTAAGTTATTTCATAGTTTTAATAACAACTTTTTCGATCGGTCTTCTAGAAATGTATACTGGTAATCAAAATGATAGGAAGTAGGTTCCTTTCCTGAAAAGAAAAAAAAAACACTAATACACTAAAACAATTTACATGTTAACTCAAAAGGAGGTGAAAGAGAACCAAAACAGACTGGAAAAATCGTGTGAGTTTTGAGGAACAAACGATTTGTTCCATCTCCCTCACTTTTTACTTCGCTTACCGTAAAACAAAAAATTACATATTAGGTTCGTTCATTTATATTGAAACTCTGTGATTTTCTATTTATTTAAGTACAATTTTATTTTTTAAATGGAGTTTGACAAAACATTGGACTGAAGTTCATAAAAATGCACAGAAAATCACAGAATTTCAAAGCAATTGAGTACTCATTCTTTGTGAGTATAGTAAGCTGTGTTTTTGATGAGAATGAATATTAAACTCATACGGTCGTATTAATAAACTTTGTCTAACTTTAAACAGCGGTCAAAGTTATAAATAATCCTTTATAATTACTGATAAACACTGTTTAAACAGGCAAAAATCTAATAAATACAACTTATATTGTTTTGTAATGCATTCATTCACATATCAAGCAGTGAGTACAGTAAGTAGATACTGAATGTCTCAAAACTAGATATAAGACATTCATGCAGAATTTTAGCTCCTAAAAAGTGACGAAGAAAATGTGTGAGACCTTAAAAAACGTCACAAGAAAATCAGAACTAATGCAAACAAAGTGTCAAATTTAGTGTTTGTTAATCCATTGCATCCGTTATTAAAAAAAAAAAATTATCAAATCAATACACACTACGCAGTATCAATCAAAAATGTTCTAGATTCCAGAATTTAAGAGTTCAGGATAACTTCAAGAACGCGCATCTCATACAAATTTTTCACTGCACATTTTTATATGGCGGGTTCCAATATTGCGACCTGCTCCCAGAGCTTTTGCTTTTTTATGGGCTTTTCAACGACAAAAAAGCAGACTGTCTCAATGTGTGCTGTATCTCATTTTAAAAGCGCTGAGAAAATTATTGAAAAGCCCATAAAAAAGCCAAAGTGCGGGTTCCAACATTGGAACCCGCCATTTTCAATAGAAAATTTGTATGAGATGCGCCTTCTTGGTAACTTTATATTCTTTGCTTATACTAATTGACAAAACCGTAACGCGTAATGAAATGTATGCAAATAACTGAAATAACCCAACAAAGACTTGACTTTGACAGCTGACCTATCAGATGAATTAGTTAATTCTCTCGTTAAAAACTATTCACCATTCCAAATACTAAACCATGTTGATTTTAAGTCAAATAATTGAATAAGATTAGGAACTACAGCTTAATATTTTTTTTTTAATTTCCGTAAAAATAAAAATAAATTAAATTTGTATGTAAATTAAAATAGAGAACTGATTTTATTTATCCTATCCATAAATGTTCTCTAGATAAAACTGTGATTATTTTTATTTCCTTTTCCAAGATTTTATTTACTAAATACAAAATCTTTCAAATAAATAAAATAACTAACAAATTTTTCTTTTTTACTTACCTACAGCTATACAATCTAATCAATTTATTGATTTTGATGGTTCAAAAATATCTATATAGTCAAGGTCAATATTTATATAAACCGTGGTCCACACATCGTCTTCCCTCATATTTTATCCTCAAGTGGATTCGGTCAAGTTCATCGCAGATGTCGGGAGAAATAAAAGTTAAATGTAATCACATTAGACGGGATAGCTCAATTGGCTTGTCTTGGATTATTTGGATCATATCAAATCAAATGTCAGTATATTTCGTGTTGGTAAAGTATTATAAGGGCTAATCATTGTTGATTTGATGGAAACAGGTGATAGATGATAGTTTCATTGAATTGCAACTTTGAACTCTTATTAAACTGAACATGGAATCTAAGTAATTTGCTTTCAAAATTGGTTTAGAAATGAGTGCTAATTTAGGAAAGTGGTTGTGAAGAAATAGCAACAGCAAGTCATTATGATTCGAGGCATTGAGTTTGTTAGGGTTTTTGTGGGCAAGACAGAACAATAAGTTCACCAAAAATAAAACATAAATACACATTAGGAGAAATGCTTTAATTAATTTTAAGGTTCTACAGATAATTCTTTTTCATGTAAAAAATAAACCTTTGATAAAAATTGTTAGCTGATCAAGTTTACACCAGGCTCGTAGCCAGGGCTTGGTTCATAGCTCGTAACCAAAACTTGGCATTTCATTCTTACTTTTTTTAGACTTAATGCCATTTAAAGAATTATTTAACGAGGATTTTTTGTTTTACAAATTTTTAAAACTTTAAAACTTATTAATTTTTTCAATTTTCTATTATTATTTTTTTTAATTTATGTACGTTAATGTGTATTTAACAAATTATTATATAACGTGTTGTTTGTTCTGACGAAACTAAATTTAAAATAACTTCTTTTCAAGTTGCGATGCGGATTAAAAACCATTTCTAAAAACATCTTCGGAATTTTGTCTTGTGTTATTAAGAGAAATAAGCATTTCTTATATTAAGATGATTTTGAGAGGGGCTTCAGCCGTGTTAAAAAATGATCCCGATCCAGATCCGTAGAAAATAAAACGCGGCTAATGTTAACAGTTTAAGTCATTTGTCGCCGATTTCAAAACGCTCTTTTAACTATTAAACAGGCTTTAAAATCTTTAAATGACGTTTGTCCCATATCTACAAAAAACGTTATTTAAAAATAAAAGTATGTATTTAACTGTGAAACCGGACATGGATGTGTATACAATTTACCGCTAGAGTATTGCCTGTATTTGTCAATACACTGAATGATTTTTTCAATTGAATTTTTGTCGCTGTTCTCTTTATTCATATTGAAACATAATGCACTCCTGTTTAACTCTGTATTGTAGAGCCGGCCTAAGACTTCAACCGTTGTTCAACTTCATCTCAACCTGATTCCATATACATAGCAAAAGAAATGTAGTTTCAACTAAATAAAGATCACATTTTTTATTCACTTATTCTCGAACATTCAAGGTAAGCGTTTCATTTTACTTATAAGATAAATATCTCATAAGTAAAATGAAACGCTAGAGAACTTTTTCAAAACTTTTAGATTTCGATATTATTCTGCAACATTTCATTGATGTCAAATTCATTTTCAATTATTATTTACTCGCATTATCAAACAAATGGCACATCAAATCTAAACATACAAGAAACTGAAAGATAACACAAAAAACTAGTTAAAATCGTTTTGAGGAACGAATGCAGTATTGCGGATTCCAAAATCGGCATAATTGAAAACACGATGGCGCAGAATTTTAAACATTTTAAAATACGAATCGACTCTAAAATCTATTTTTATAGCGAATTCCGAGAGCAAAACGATTTTAAACGACACATAAAGAAGTATACCTACTTTAACGAGATCAGTATGACTTTATCGCTAAAGAAGTCGTCTAACTTTAAAATCAGCAAAACACTTCTTTATCTCTCAAAAGTATACTTTATCCAGTTGGCAATAATTGTCAAATTGTTTTTTTTTTTTTTTTGTTAATTTTAAAGATTTTCCGGTTTGTTAAAACCCTCAGTTTAGACAGGCGAGTAGAACTAGTAGCCTTTATGTGTGTTAGTGTATCCGTACACGAAAGAGCCGACTAGTAGCTTTAATAGCATAATATTTTTGCCTGCGAGTTGGTTACTAATTAGCCTGCTAGTGATTTGACGTTTGTGTATTGTTTTCCCTTTTACACTTGTGCAGTATTTGTTTTCCGTTTCAATCGAAGAAACATTTTTCGTTGGAAATATATTTTTTGCAGATTTACGATTTGAATTTGTCGTGTCGTAGAAATACAAAAACAATTAAAAGGATTTATCCATCTTTTTATTTTTTTTATTTTTTTTTTCAGCATTTTGAACTTCTCCTCATTTTTGATGTAATACCTATTTCTAAATTTTTTTTTTTTTCGAATATCTTCCATTTGAATTTTTTGAAATAATTATCATACTAGTTGATCGAACACGCAATGAGCTACTAGTTACACAAACATTAACACAACTAACACTACGATACAAATCCTACTAGTTCTACTCGCTTGTCTAAACTGGGGGAAATGTAACAATCCATTTAAAGAGCCCAACTTTATTGAACTCTGCAATAGGTATTGTGGCGGCAATGAACAGACAAATTTACAAATCCAAGGGAGTGGATTAGTTTTTTTTTTATATTTCAAAAGTTCAAATTTCTTCTCCATTTATATGAGGTATGTAAGGTATGTATACAATTATCATTACATTTAAGGCTCTCCCAAACCAACGCGATTAATCGCCGCGACAATAGAAAACAATAACAACAACATGTAGTTTTGTTTGACAACCACGTGTTGTTATTGTTGTTTTCTTTTAAACAATTACAAGGGTATTCATGCAACGTCGTAATTTTATCAATTGTGTCAAAAATGGTAGGTTTGTTGAAAGTTTAATGATCGCCCATTTTAATTATTTGGTTAAATGCTTTGATGTTTTAATCGTCACCCTGTCAAATTGTCCGCTGTAAACAGGAAAGGAGAGAAATCTATTACAAATTTTGTTCCCTGACACATTAGGTCTGTTCATCATTTTGAATTCATGTGGTCAGTTTATATTTCAGATTCCTCGCTATAAATATAGGTCTGTTCCTCTGCTTTGAAACTGTGTGATTTTCTGTGCATTTTAGTTGTGTGATTTTCTGTGCATTTTAGTAGAATTTTATTTTTTTTTATATGAACTTTGACTCAAATTCACACAAATGCTTAAAAAATCTCAGAGTTTCAAAGTAAAGGAACTAGGCTTTCTTTCAGTTATTGACAACAAATAAACAAAGACATTTGCTGAGATGATAACTATTTATTTGATCTATGATATGAAATTCTAAACAGTTAATTCTGTATGCAAGTCACGTCGTACACTTTCCTACGCACTGTATTTTTAATTACATTCTTAAAAAATTGAAAAACCGGCTTTTATTTACTTTGGTTTTGCGTTTTCATATTTGTCAGTTGCCACACAAAAGACGGTTGTCAATTTCGATGTTGTTCCCGATTCCCTTCGGACTTTCAAAAACAAAAAAAAGGATAATGCAAACGGAGATCATAAAAATCTCAAACAAATGAACTCGGCTAAATATTCTCAAAGCAAATCTAATCTGTCAAAAATAAAATAGTCAAGTCAAGCGCTACAAAAAAAACGCTTCGTCCATCTAAACAAAATTTTATTTTCTTGAAATAAACAAATGGATTTATACGATGACTTGGATACAAAGCAAAGAGCTGGCCAAATCGATGGCTGGTCATCGGGTATTAAAATGTTACAAACTCAATTGGCCATCAAGAAGGCAACCAATCCCCAACCCAAGAAGGAACCGAAAAAATCAGTAAAAAAAACTCTTAATTTCTTAAGATCTCTGAAGGAAACACTATTTAAATTATAATTTGTATCTTAGCTTTTAACTCCAATGATAAGCCTTCGACCCAAGAAACCTCCAGAAGATGATATTTTCACTCCAATGAAAAGCGAACCACGTCCGATGAAAACAATGATTGCCCAGCCTTTGGCTCCGGTAATTGAGAACAATAAGTCAAATGATTACGAATTGGATGTTGTGGATGAGTATGATCCCTTTTGGCCAAACGAATATGAAAAGATGATCAAAGAAAAACGAGATAAGGACAAAGAACGTCGTGATGAACGAAGAAAGAGACGAAATGCTGGAGGCGGTGGTGGTGGAGGTGGTGGTGGTATAGATAGAGATAATAATCGAAAGGAACCATCTCCTAAGTATTCCGGATTTTCCAGCCGCCATAATGAAGAAGATACTTATGTCAGGTCACCACCAGCCTCAGGTGGCGGTGGAAACAAAGGAGCAGCAATCGCCCCACCTCCATCCCTGCAGGAGATCTCTCTCACCAATGGAGATGGGTAAGTTTTGGCTTATATGCAGGTGATTGGCATTAATTTTTTTTCATTCTAGGTCGACTGCTGTTACAATTCCTTACACAACAAATTCTGTTGCAGCAAAAATTATGGCAAAATACGGCTTTAAAGATGGGCAGGGTCTAGGCAAATCTGAGCAGGGCATGTCGATGGCGCTACAAGTGGAGAAAACCTCCAAACGCGGTGGACGAATTATCCACGAAAAAGAATTGCTTATGCCGCCTCCACCCACGGTTCCAAATTCACCTCCATCTGGTGGAGATGCTGCCCAAAAAATAGAACCTAGTATAACTGAAATAATGAAGGAACCCAGCAAAGTGGTTTTGCTTAGAGTGAGTCTTTTCGAAAATTCCTTTTCATATCTCGATGATTATTATTAATTTCGCCTTTAGAACATGGTTGGCCCTGGGGATGTGGACAGTGAATTGGAACCTGAAGTTAAGGACGAATGCAACACAAAGTATGGCGACGTGGTAAGTGTTGTTATACATGAATCGTTTGGAACAGTTCCAGAAGATGCCGTTAGGATATTTGTAGAGTTCAAACGAATTGAGAGCGCCATTAAGGGTAAGTTTATTGTATTTTCTCGACTTCTTAACACAAAAACATAATTAAATTATTTAAAATGTGTTAAAAGCTGTTGTTGATTTAAATGGACGTTTCTTTGGAGGAAGACAAGTTCGAGCTGGATTTTATAATTATGATAAATTTAAAAGTTTTGAATTGCAATAAATTAAACAAGGCACGCATTTTTTCTTAAGAAATAAATCTTATGACTCGAAATGACAATTTTATTTTTATGATTTTTCTTAAATGTTGGTTTTAAAATCGTTTTTTGAAACCTAATTGCTACTCCAATTTTACCCTTGATAAAAAAAATACACATTTCAATTTCTTTGTTCAATCATTTTATTGATAACGAGAGACTTCAATACAAATATTAATATAGGTGGAGTGGGTTCTCTAAAACGTTCCAATAGTGGCGAGATGAGGTCTCAAGCTTTATTCAACTTCAATATAGTCGGCCCTATCGATGTAACCGTCGGAGCGGAATTCTCTCCGATTTCCTACGAATCGGAGACATTTTGCTGGTCGGAGAACTACCTCCGAAGATATTATTCGGAGGAAATCGGAGAGAGTTCCGCTCCGGCGGTTACCTCGATAGGGCCGAGTGACATGGATGGAAATAGGAGGGCTGACGATAGTTTCAGGGAGATCTGCTCTCGAGTTTGATTTTAACTTCAAGATAATGACCTGGACGTGGAGACACCATGTGAGTTATCTATGGCTGCCATGTAACTGAACTAGCATAAGCTATTTTTGATACAGTTCAGTTCATTGCTTTGGTCATCGGCACCCTCCGGGAGTACTGTCTTCTCCAGCAAGTTACTTCGTGACGATTATTCTATTCTAATTACCTATCTAATCCTAATCTTTGTACACCTCAAAGCTAATTGATGAAACGCCATGACTAGTGTAAAGGGTTACATATTCGATATTCGAATTCATTTTGGAAATACAGATACCAAGCAACTTCTTCCTTTTGCCACTACGGCGCATATAAATTTCTTTCATATAAGAACTCAGTTGAGTTAATTTGACAATAGGATGAAATAGTATTTCCAGAAAATTACTTTATATTAAATTTTGTGAGTAATTCAGTAATTTATTGCCTAAATTCATTCTGTTTTTTATTTGACCTAGTTCTGCTAGACTTTAATTTTGTGATACCAATGGAAAGAGCAATAAAATTCGCTAGGATTTTTCAGATGAGTTAACGAGTTATTGTTATATTATTCTACGATCTCAGAAAGACAAACTCATATTTTGAAAAAGAAACTAGTTAAGGCTTTTATTTCATTTTACGATAAATAAAAAAATAACGAAAAGAATATGTATAAATAAAAATTAAAGAATATTCAAACAGCTTGGAACTTTAATTGGAATGATATGTTTCTGTGTTTTGTTTAACGTTCTCGTCAGAGCAATCTTTTAATCGATGCTAAGTTTTGGATCAGTGATTGCAAACTTGGAGTTGCAAGTAAATGAGATCGTAATGGCGAATCTGAAAAAAAAAAAAAAACAGATTTTATTAGTACATAGAAGTGTGGCAAGATTTGCAGCTCCTTTTCCTACGAATTTTCTATCTAAGAGGATTTCATAGAAATCGGCCACAATTCTAAAGATTCAATTATATTCAATACAAACCTTGCTCCATCAGTGACTTTTTCCACATTATGAAGATTTTCAGAACCCGATGTAAATGCACTTACACGCCCCATTTTCGGTTCTACAGCTGAAATAGTTTTATTTTTATCTACACCATCAATAAAGAGGAACCTTCCACCATTGAAATCTATTTTGTAGTCAGTCAGGTACAACAGAGACGTATAATGGAAGGACTCATATGTTTCCTTGTCCACATGCGGATGCCAATACTCATCGTGAATTGTTTTCGCAGTCTCATTTGTAATTCTCGAAAAGAAAGTCGGATGCGTCAAGTACAAACTATCAACATCAATTTCAAATCGCTGAGCTATGGCTGCCTTGATCTTCGATTTAACCATTCGATATGTGATCAAAGCTTCTTTTTTAAAGGCCTCCTTTGCCTGTGGCAAAGCGTAGACATTGATAAACTTCTCGCCCTGTGAAAGTGCACCTGAATGCAAATCCAAAATCGATGCCCCACCAGAAGAGCCACCATATTTGATTACTTCCTTTACGAGATTAAGTAGAATTTTGGATTCCGCTTTGGTGATAAGCGAGTCAGAGACAAAACGTCCACAAGTCGCTGGAACGCATTTAGGGAATTCTTCCATTTCGGTTAAATACTTTGCAGAACACGTTACTTTTTGCATACGCAGTGGAATACTTTCGTTTTGAGGGGCAAACTTAATTTCTTTGTGATCTTTTGTGTAGAAATAGACAACAGTCATGACGGAAATTATCATCACAGATCTAGTCCAAACGCGGTGGGTTGTAGATCGGGTAGCTTTTCCTAGATCGGGAAACTTTAAGCTGGAAAAGAGTAGGCAGTTAAATTTAATTTAGTTGTAAGGTAAACTAAGCAGTTTCGTGCAGAAATGCAGATTATTTTTTATTTAAATGAATAATGATATCTATGTTCAAAAATGGAGCGTTAGTCCCCTTATTAGGTATTTTCTTTAAATAAAGCTCATGTAACATTTTTTTAAAATAATTTTAACAACTTATACCTATATGGCTGTAAGACCAGTGTCATGCAACTTGAAAAAAATGCATTTTTTTTTTTTTGTTACGAAATCCGATACATTAAATCCGGCAAATAAAATTTTTAGGAAGAAAATTTACAGTTCTCTATTATTGGTTTTTTTAACAGCAAATTTTGAACTCTATTGTTTAATTGTTTTGATTGGAATTTCGATAGAGGGTAAAAAAGCTGATCCGATAAGAGAAACTGAAGCACATAATTGATTAGGAATAGAACCAAGAAAGACTGATAAAAGAAACTTATCATTTATGGTAATTTTGTAAACAATTATTTCTTGTTTGTTTATAAATAATAGCTGTATTTTATTTTCCCCCAGATCTGATCCGGATTGGATTTGGAAACATAAATACAAGTAATACAAAAACAACACAAGATCCAGGTCTGCTTCTAGATTTGGATTTCGAAATCCATTTTTTGAACACTTCCCTAGCAATATTTTAATTTTATAGGTTGGTACCACTGCTGAGATTTACAGAAAAAAGTCAATAAAATTAAAAATTCTCGAAATCAAACAAATGCCGCCATCATTCCAATTTTTTTTATGAGTTTTTCTTCATTCAATAGAGACGACGCGTCGCGAGGCACGGAAAAAATACATAAAAACTATTAACTTAATGAAAATTAAACTAAAAAAATAAAACTGTTCCATTTTAAACATTCAATACCAAATATTATTTCAAATAATATTTGTGAAAATTTTCCTTCTGTCAATTTTATTGTGCTTATAAAGCCAACTGTGAGAAATAAATAAATTTGTGATCCAGATCCGGATTAGATCTGGGGGAAAATAAAATGCAGCTAATGTACCTATCTACATAATATGTACCTCTTTTAAATAAACATTAAAATCGATATAAACAAACCTAGGTTTGGTTTTATTTTGCGAATCATTCTCCTCCGTTTCTGTAACATTGCTTTTTTCGGCGGGAGATTCAGTTTTTCGTTTTCGAATAGTTTTTTCTTTCATTTTCATTTTTTTTAAATATCTTGAAAGGAAATATATTTAAATACCACGTATTTCTTCGCTAAAAATTCAACACAAAAAGCAGCAAATACATAAAACCGCAAATGTCAAAATCGACAAACGTTCATTCCCTCAATTGAATGCAGCGCCACCGTTTATCATTTTCAGCCACAGTACTGGCTAAAATAATTGCTTCACTTTTTGGTTCTGACACAAAACGCGCAGGTATGTATTCATACCAACAAAAGCGATCTCAGCATAGATCTCGCGCATGCGATCTTCAAGGCTTAACTAAATTCAATTTTTTTTGTAAAAATTATGGCAAAAAGTGATAAACAAAAATACGTAGAGAAATGCCTGTGTGCGAAAAAGTTGTGTTCGGTATCAAACACAATTTTCGTAAGCTTTTTCGCTCATAGGCATTTCTAGCGCATGTTTTAGTTCTTCGCTTTTGCACTTTTTCCAAAAAGTGTTGAATGTAGTTAGGGCTTGAGTATGACCATGTTTAGATTTGGAAAATTGAGGCCGGTATCACGACAAGTTTGTTGGTAAGAGAAGTGTGGGGACCGCGGGGAGTCCTCACTTCTCTTACCCCAAACCTGTCGTAATACCGGCCGCAATCTTCCAATCTATGCAGGCTAGTGCTAGCGCCACCGTTTATCATTTTCAGCCACAGTACTGGCTAAAATAATTGCTTCACTTTTTGGTTCTGACACAAAACGCGCAGGTATGTATTCATACCAACAAAAGCGATCTCAGCATAGATCTCGCGCATGCGATCTTCAAGGCTTAACTAAATTCAATTTTTTTTGTAAAAATTATGGCAAAAAGTGAAAAAGTGATAAACAAAAATACGTAGAGAAATGCCTGTGTGCGAAAAAGTTGTGTTCGGTATCAAACACAATTTTCGTAAGCTTTTTCGCTCATAGGCATTTCTAGCGCATGTTTTAGTTCTTCGCTTTTGCACTTTTTCCAAAAAGTGTTGAATGTAGTTAGGGCTTGAGTATGACCATGTTTAGATTTGGAAAATTGAGGCCGGTATCACGACAAGTTTGTTGGTAAGAGAAGTGTGGGGACCGCGGGGAGTCCTCACTTCTCTTACCCCAAACCTGTCGTAATACCGGCCGCAATCTTCCAATCTATGCAGGCTAGTCTATGATATTCATCATTGAATTGTTCGTTCTCTTTTCACTTGACGTACAAAAGAAACAAAAGTGAAGTGAACTGAGTTACTCGGCGACAATAGCTGCATTTTATTTTCCCCCAGATCTAATCCGGATCAGATCATGATAATAAACCAAACTGGATCACAAATTTATTTATTTCTCACAGTTGGCTTTATTTGCACAATCAAATTGACAGAAGGAAAATTTTCACAAATATTATTTGAAATAATATTTGGTATTGAATGTTTAAAATGGAACAGTTTTATTTTTTTAGTTTAATTTTCATTAAGTTAATAGTTTTTATGTATTTTTTCCGTGCTTCGCGACGCGTCGTCTCTATTGAATGAAGAAAAACTCATAAAAAAAATTGGAATGATGGCGGCATTTGTTTGATTTTGAGAATTTTTGATTTTATTGAGTTTTTTCTGTAAATCTCAGCAGTGGTACCAACCTATAAAATTAAAATATTGCTAGGGAAGTGTTCAAAAAATGGATTTCGAAATCCAAATCTAGAAGCAGACCTGAATCTTGTGTTGTTTTTGTATTACTTGTATTAATAGGTGTGTTTTGTTCAACTCCTTAATGTGCACATTCAGAAATTCTTCACATTAAGCTAAATTTTCAACTGCAAATTCTACCAACAACAAGTTAACAACACATTTGCTCTTCAGTAACTCTATGGCTTAATGTGGAACATTGCAGAATCGGCACAGTAACTAGCTCAACAAAACACAACTTATGTTTCCAAATCCAATCCGGATCAGATTTGGGGAAAAATAAAATACAGCTAATATAAGTGAAAGTGACTGAGATAGAATAACGACATGCACCATATTATCATTCCATACATATATACAATGGAACATAAATGCACAGAAAATCACAGAGGAACTAGGCTATTGCTACTTGCGCATATAACTCCGCGTTATCTCTTTCGATTTCAGTAAAGTGGCAGCTTTGCTTTTTTGTTTATTCCTTCTAACGAATACAGCGTCACCAAACGCCGAATAGTTGAACAAAGACAACTGTCAGTCCATTATCCAAACCAGCTGTTCCGTGATGACAAATTCTCATCGTCTCAAAATTAGTCAAACAAAAATTTATCAAAAAAGTGCAAATTCTGCAAAGATCTTTGTTTTTAACTTAAGAAATCCTTAAATATCTTTTTGAAATCGAATAAAATGGGCGATCAGAATAGTGTAAGTATAGTTAACTAAAAAAATCTCATAGAAAACTTGGATGAAAGTTTAATTTTGCTATTTAGGATACAGAAACAGAAAGCACTGAAGAGGAGATTGAACCGAAATTCAAATACAAGCGAATTGGAAATGATTTGCAAGAAATCTTAAAATACGATGTTGTTACTTGTGCTGCTGTTCATCCAAAGGTTAATTTTCCATTCAAAATTAATACAAATATATTATTTAATAGTTTCCCTAGTTCTTGATCTTCGGAAGCTACAATGGTCGTCTGTATCTTTTGGATCACCAAGGGAACACAGTAGATTCTTATTTGAATAAGTCCAATTCATTCTCCCATGCAGTAGGTGTGAATGAGATTTCTGTTGATTCAAAAGGGGAATATGTAGCAACTTGTTCAGATGACGGCAAAGTAAGTTTTTCTATATTCGGCATATCTCAAACTTTAATCACATATTTATTAAGGTGGTCATAACAGGATTATTCAGTGACGAAAATAATCAAAAAATCAATATAGGAAAGTCTATCAAATCAGTTGCCCTTGATCCAGACCCAAAGGTTCCAGCTGGGAAGCGATTCATTGTGGGTGTGTACATTACACATAATACAATCACGTATTTTCTCTTTATTTTCTTTTGTGTTAAAATAATTAAAGGTGACGAGAAGCTAACAATGTACGAAAAGAGTTTCCTGAAAAATCTAAAATCCTCAACGCTTTGCGATGCTGAAGGCTACGTTCTCTCGGTCTGCTGGAATGGACCATTTGTAGCGTGGGCTAGTTACTTGGGCGTTCGGGTTTATGATTTGAATGAGAAGTGTTCATTGGGACTGATGAAATGGGAACAACCACAGAAGTGAGTTCAATTTAATTTTCAGTGAAACTTTAAACGTTTTTTTTTTTTTTTTATTTTCCTCCAATTTAAATCAGTGCCAAATTGGAAAATTTTCGTTGTAACTTTCGTTGGTCGAATGCAACAACATTACTCATCGGATGGGTGGATACTATCCGAATTTGTGTAATCCGAAAGAGAACAGCACTAGGAATTTCTACACGTGATGAGCCTGGGTTTATTGTTGATCCTAGTAAGAATAATTAAATCGATAAAAAGAGAATTTTCTTTTATTTTTTATTATTTCAATTTCAGTTTCAACATTCCAAACAAGTTTTTACATTTGTGGTCTGGCTCCATTGACCACAAATCAATTAGTAGTATTGGGCTATTCCAAAGAAAAGGATAGCAATCGTAAAGCTTTAAGACCAGTTTTATGTGTTATGGATTACAAATTTAATAACAGCGAGGAAGTTTGCACGGATAGTTTATCGCTGAGAGGGTACGTTGTTTTATTTTATATTAAAATACAATTTTAACAAAGTCTATAGCTAAAATTTTCATTCTTTTTTGAAAACATAAGCACTGTCGATATGATTAGACTTAAAAGCCTATAACTTAGGTCGTAATTGACGGATTATTATAACTGCTGTTTTTTTTTATAAAGGTGATAGTATGCTACATTCCTGTATAAAAATGATTTAGGATGGGCAAACAAATTCGAAGGTACTTAAAACGTGATTGAGAAAGCCAGTTCAGATTTCTCAAGATCTTTGAGACCTTAGCAATCTCAGAAATCTGAACGTAATTTCTTAGTGAGATTCCTCACTTTTGCTGTCAAAAAGCTGAGGTTGATATTTTTTGGATTCAATAGGGCTTTTTAACAAACAGCAATATATCTCTGTCTCGTTCATATTTAAATGTCAAACTAAAATTCTCGGCACAATGACATTTAAGTGGCAGCCATTTGTTTGGTTTATTTTGGAGGCAAATAAATATTTCGAATTGTTTTTTCCTTTTTTTATAGAAAAGATGCAAGTAAAAATGTTTTTATACTTTATATAAGATATTTTAATCTTTTTATTGCACAAAATAGCAAGATTTTTGTAAATAAAATTAGCCCTCCTTATTTTTTTCTTTCCAATTTCATCTGTCATTGTGCCAAGTTTTTGCTTGTCATTTGAAACTGACAATTTGGTAGAGATCTCTATTGCTCAATTATTTTTCAGTCAGTCTAATGTGAACTTAAAATAAAAAAAAAAAATTAATTGTATAGTCTTAACCATAATTAATTTCAGGTTTTGTCCAAAAAGTTCGCAACACGGAAATTTGGGTTTGAGGTTTTTTGAGAAAATTCCATCGTTTTGAGTTGAGTTAAATCGGCTCGAACGATTTGGTTTTAGTTTTGTAACTATGATTCCAAATATTTCAAACAATATTGCTTTTAAAAATTAAAAAAATATTAACATAAAATTAAAGAATGTAAGAAAATGTTCTTAGTATATTCTGACTTAACATTTTTTCGTTGAAAAGTAAAGAAAATTAAGTTCGTGCAACTCACTCGTGTGTATTTTTTGTTTATTTTTATGTCATTAGGCGAGTCTTTTTTGCAAACCCGGACGGATTTGATTAAAAAAAACGACATCTGGGATTACTGACGCCGTCACAAAAAAAAAAAATTAAAATTAAATTTCCATACAAACTATCGATAAAAAGTGCATAATTCAAGCAACACAGTTTTTCTCCACGCTTAAGCTAAGTGCCGAGAATTCTCCGCGCTTATCTAAGCCCAAAGGGGATTAATTGTTGTTGCTTATGGTCTTTAATATACCTAGACATTTATGTTCATTTAAAGGTTTCGCTATTAAACAAAAATATGCATGTATTTGAAGTGGCTTTTAGGCCAAACAAATTGGCGTTTCGTTTTGAAAATCTCAGGATGTTTTTTAGTGGCAGAGATGAGATGTTGCCAAAATCTTCGCAAAAGTAATCTCCGAGGGCTTCCTTTCTGGGACATTCACAAAGAAAGTGAAAGTAGCCCTCCTCCGCCTCTTCATCCTGACACCGTAAAGATACGTCAGATGTGCTGACGCCCATTCTGCTCATGTTTTGACGCGTTAGAATTCCAACTAAGAGTGATAGTTGAGGCCTGATTTCACCCTCCAACTAATTTTTTTTTGTTTTCCGTCTATATAAAATTTATTCTAAAATTTCATTCCTTTCCCTCTTCTTTTCTCATTTCAGTTATGAAGAATACACTGTGAACGATTACATGCTGGGCTGCATTATTGAAGAGAATCGTTATTTCATTATTGCTCCCAAAGACTTGGTAATAGCTAGCCTTTATGAAACCGACGATCGTGTTCAGTGGCTTATAGAACACAGGTAAGTTTCAGAATACATTATTTATTTTCAGAAAAAACATCTCTACTCATGTGTATCTATTGATTTATTGATAATCTTTGGTTATAAACTACATACATAATGACTAGAAAAATTAAGTTGATATAAAAATACTTAATCTAAGGTGCTACATTATTACAGCATGAATCCGCTGGTTTCTTCCAATCATAGTAGTATTCCAATGGGCGCTTTAGTGTTTTCTCCCTTGGAACCTCAAACGTACACAACTTGCCTTCGTAAAGATCTTTCATTTGTTGAATTGTTCGCTTATGTAGAACCAAATGCTGACGGCGACATTTTCTTGGCATATAGCCGGTGTCGAAGCGGATATCGTGACGTCTGTAGACATTCCTCAATGGAGCCAACCATGTTCCCATGGATATGTCTTCGCTCACATAAGAGTTGAGAATTTTAGAGTTTGCATCGACATATTCAGCTATAAAACGGCTGATGACATAGCCTCCACCAAGAGCATATGGCGCATATTTACTACAAATGTAATAATGCTCCTCTTTCCATTGTCCCCGGGTCTTAATGGCTGCTCTGCCATTGAAGAATCCCCAATAAAGCTCTGGTATTGGATTTGTCTTGTAGCCCGAGGATTTTCTGATCAATTTTCTATCAAAGGAAACAAGCTCATTGAGAAGATAATCCATTTTCACAAAGGAATCATCATCTACTTTGAGTAGATAAGTAAATGACTCATGATTGGTGAGATGCTCAAGTGATAGAATCAGTTTCTTTGTAAGATTTGAGTAAGAGTCATGCAAATCTGGTAAGAATAGCATGTCATTAAATTCCTTTTGTTCTTTTTTCAGTTCTCCCAAGAGAACTGGACTGATATTCTGTGTTCCGACTGCAAAGTAGTGTTTAACTTTGATAAACCGCCTGCTAGCAACAGCGTTTTCTATGCTATCCAACCATTCCAAATAGATCTGTATTCGATTCGCTTGTTCTTCAACGGATTCCATTACCAGAAAGCCCTCCGCATCATAATCCGGAACGTATACAAAGTCTTCTGGATAATAGGGTTGAACCAGACGACCTCCCGCTTTTAACCAAGTGTCACGGATTATCTGTCGTTTTTCCATATAATTGGGTGCCGATAGAACCAACACCATCAAGAATATTTCATGATTTTGTTCCATTTTCGAAAGCGTAGTCTTCGACGGACATTTCTCGATATTTGTGACGATTGTGGTCAAAAAGGAACCAAAGAAAAAAGCAAAAATTGCACTAAAAAGCGTTATCAAATTGTTCATTCGTCGCATTTTAAGCGACAAAAGTTTGTTTTTTCCTTTACTCGGAGTAATTTTGATGTGTTGGATAGTTCCCGAATTAAATAAGAAGGAATTTAGTTGTTTTTTAAGAGTTTTTTATTGTAGTTTTCTGTCTGGTTTCTGGGAATGTTTATTCTTGTTTGCGAAAATGCAAAACAAAAAAAGAAATGAACTGTCATTTTTTCCTTTTTGGTGATAAAAGCGCCCTCTATAACGATTTCTTTTTGATGGGGAGTCTACATGTGCATAGTAACATGCCGCCTCCACTGGACGTGATGATTGCAGGATTATGAACATGTCTACAAAAAAACCAATGGAGGCACAAAAATCCATGTCCATTACCCCTAACACACGCCACGAACTACTTCACCGAAGCATATTGTCGGTAAGGTTTTTGGTCGTGTGAAATGAAAATTGTGTCGACACAGCAATGCGATCTCTGGCAGTCGAAGTAGTATGCCGATAAGCCGATATGGCGTGTGAAAAGGAGCGAACTAGTTCGTCGACACAGTTTTTTTATGTTGTTATTCGTTTTTTTATTGGAAATAATTAAAGACAGCTGATTTTGGCATATACTTCTACATCGACGTATTGGCGTGTAAATGCCCATACAAAAACGAAATACTTTGTCGATGTGGTTGTTCGATGTGGCGTGTGTTAGGGGTACATGTCATGAATATGTTAAAAAAAAAAACTGCGTTTTGAACAAGACATGAGCTCTGTTCAAAGCTTGGCCATGAGATTTGACGTTCCATGTGAGAGAGGTAGAAGTAGTACTGAAAGGATTTTTGGTGTGTTTCTCTTCCTTTGACTTATTAGTGGAATTTAGCTACTGAACTAACGAATTGACATAAGTGCCCAGTGCGAAAAAATAAGCTGATTGTTGATTGGATTGTGATTTGGATGTTGGGCGTCGTACGTCCTGTGGGGATGGATGTAATATCAACAAATGATGGAAAGCTTACTCTTGTCGAGGTTTCAAGGTGTGATTTTTTTAAACGAGACTAGAGAAATTTCAATTTATAACAGTTATAACAATTTTTCGCCATTAAGGGCCATTTTCTGAAACGAAACTTAAATATTTATGTTCAACTTAAACGCTTATGCGACAGTTTACGCTTTTACCTTCAATATTTTCAAACAAATTGTTTGCAAAATTGATAGTTTTGAAAGGTTTTGTTCTTCCTAGAGTGTATCAGTTATTGCTGGCCGAGTTTCGGACACGGGACGATACTAGTTTAATGAAATCAGCCGCTGTACACTTAAAATAGATAAAATTTGACTTTGTGAGATCGTTTCTTGTCCTGAATATAAATTAAATTCAAGGAGCAGTTGTACAAACGTGGTTTAATATTAAGCCTGTGGTTCAACAATTTTTCGTCGTTACTATTGGCAGACGGAAAAGCTATGCGTATCGATTTTATGTAAAATAAATTTGTAACAGGAACGAAAAAATCATAATAAATCAAACTAATCTAATCTACTCGTCAATTTCGGGGGATCAACTAAGGTTCAACGATGATTGAAGTATGTGATAATGGCCAGTTGGCTGATCCATCTCTGAACCTCAGTTATTGTCCCGAATTAAAATTCCTGCATCACGGACCAATATTTGAACCACGATTGTACAACTGGCACTTAAAACCATGCTACGGTAAACTAACTGAAATGCCAAATATAAATGTTTTATAGAAAATTCGAAGAAGCAATGGATGTAATATCAACAAATGATGGAAAGCTTTCTCTTGTCGAGGTTTCAAGGTATGATTTTTTTAAACGAGACTAGAGAAATGTCAATTTATAACACTTATAACAGTTTTTCGCCTTATAACAGTGTTTATGCATTAACTTGCTTTGCGCGATTTGAAAAAAATATACTCTGGGTGTCCGAAGTATATCCTCCGGCGGAGCCTTGCAGGGCTGCATAAAAATCTAAATCAGTTTTATAATCAAAACTGTTATAAATTGGCATGTCAATTAAAGTCAGTTCCTTTTTTAATTCAAAAGAAATATTTAACTTAATAACCCATTCAACAGGCTCTATGTTGATCACCTACTGTCTCTGAAACAATTCGATGATGCAGCAAAATTATGTCTTCGTGTACTTGGTAATAATAAAGAACTCTGGGAAGAAGAGGTTTACAAATTTGTTGGATTTCAACAGTTACGGTCGGTAAGCGCATATCTACCAACTCAAGAGGACTGTAAATTAGATCCACAAGTTTACGAAATGGTTCTTTATGAATATTTGAAATTCGACGCAAAGGGTTTTCTAAACCTAATCAAAGAATGGCCGAAAACTCTCTACGATACCTCAGCTGTAATTAATGCAATCCATGATAATTTTCGTAAAAACTGCGCTAATGAACTTCTCGAATCCCTCGCGATATTATATTCACATCTGGAAAAATATGAAAGTGCACTAACTATGTATTTAAGGTGAGAAGGAATTTCTTCTTTATTGGAATCTTAAATAAACCTAAAAAATGGATTTCATATTTACAGATTACAAAATAAAGACGTTTTTGAATTGATTCGACAAAAAAATTTATACAGCGTCATTCACAAGTTGATCATACCACTCATCGAACTTGATAAGGATCAAGCCATATCAATGCTGGTACAAAAACATAAAATCATACCGGAAATTGTGGTCCAGCAGTTGGAACAAAAACAGGAGTATTTATATAATGTATGTAATTTATATGAAAGCTAATTTTTTTTTTAGTTTTTTTTTTTTTTTTTTAATAATTCTGTTTATTATAAAGTATCTAGACGCCCTCGACAAAGTAGACAACAGTGGAAAGTTTCATTGGAAACTTGTCAATCTTTATGCCAAGTTTGATCGCGACAAACTTCTTTCATTTCTAAGACGCTCGAATAACTATCCCATCCAAGAGGCTTTGGATATCTGCAAGCGTGAGTTATTCTATCCAGAAATGGTATATTTATTGGGGAGGATGGGTAATACAAGTGAAGCTTTAAATATTATAATTCATAAGGTAGGATTAGTGTGTTTTTGAATGTCTCCGAAAATAACGGTTTTTTCTCTTTAAAGCTTAAAAATATAGAAATGGCAATCGATTTCTGTAAGGAATATGATGATTCTGATCTATGGAACAATCTTGTCGATGAATCTTTAGAGAATCCAGAAATAATGACTACGCTGTTAGATGGAATCATAGGTAAGGCACTCTTATTTTTGTCTTTATCTTCGAAAGACCCAACAGAATTTGCAATTTTGATAATCAAAATAGGGTTTATCGGTGTTTTAAAGATTGGCAGAAAAATGTGGCACTAAAGATTGGTTATCCAAAATGCCTTCTGGATTTAATTTTATAATCAAAACCAAAAGTCTTCTGCATAGCCAATCAAAACTCCATAACGGTAAGCCATGCATCTAACAATTCACCATCTATTGCTGACAGTTTTCTCGATCAGCTTTTGAAAGCCATGATACTGCCGCCAAATTTACAAATTATCTGTTTGATAATATATTAATTTTTGCTTGTAACAACGTTTTTAGGTTATGTGAATCCCGAAGCTCTTGTTAATAAGATAAAACTGGGTCAGAAAATTCCAGGACTAAAGAAATCTGTCATTAAAATGCTCTGTGATTATCGATTGCAGGTAAGTTTAACATAAATATACCTCATACTCGTACAAAGAAAAAAATCTTCGTCTGTAGGTCCAAATTCAAGAAGGCTGCACGAAAATAGTCCTAAGTGATTATTTTGAACTTCATGAAAAAGTAGTTAAAAACCAAAATCAAGCCACTCATATTTCATACGATAATTCATGTGCTCGTTGTACGCATGACATTCTAACAAAAGACATTCTCCCACGCAATGATTTAGTGGCCTTCGGATGTGGCCATATATTTCATGAGACGTGTCTCCCAGACAGATTCGTAGATGAAAGGTGTAGCATTTGTACAGCACGAAATGGTTGAAAGAACTGCGGAAAATATGATAGAAAAAAAAGCTTGTATACAGTGTGTATAAATAATATTTAATATACAAAATTATTTAAGATTGTTACTACAGTAGGTTTTTTTATATGATTGATTTCGAATGTATACAGTAATTTGTTTATTTAGGGCTAAAGATGCATGTGTTAAAGAAATGTTTGTTTTTTAATATACTTTTGTTATTTTTGTGTTTTAACTGTATCATCGCGATTAGTCTGAAAAAAAGTTTAAACTGTAATCGCAATCATAGTTATCTAAGATTAATTCAATGATAATTTTTTTTAACAAAGATTCATAAATTCAATGTTTCTTTAATATAAGTTTATAACGGTATTTAAAAACATGTATGTATGTTTAAAACTCATAAATTAAATAAAAACTTATTACATACCAAAGAAGTTAAAATACTTTCTCTCCCGGCTGGTATCTTACCTGTAATAAATAATACATGTACAATACTACATGTAAAATAAAAAAAAAACAACATTAGGGATGAGTATACAGCATTCTGCTCCGAACCGTTTTATTTGCATGGCTTACAACTCGCAAGCATTATATGCGTGTTGTTAGTTTGGTGGAATGGAGGGGAGCTATGTATACATTATCTTCTTACTCTGCCACACCTCCCTGACTACATATTCCCCATTTTTTTTTAAATTATGACGATTAACTTATCGCAATGGAATTTTCAGTCTAAATGGGGTACAATTACAAATGCAATTTTTGCAAATTCGGTAAACAAAAAATGTTTTGCTTCAAATTGTACAAATGGGAAAAGTTATTGACAAAGTTACAGAACGTGAGTTTGTTTGTAATGCTGATTACGAATTCCTCGCCTCAGATTGTTTCAAATATATACATATATCAAAAATCAAAGTGTTTTTAATTTTTGATATTCCTGTAAAAATACTTTCGTTTTAAAAAAAATAATGTGCGATTCAAATAGTGTAAGTACAGTTTAATTAAAATTTCTAATAGAAAACAAGGATGCAAGTATAATTTTCTAAATAAGGACACCGAAAAAGAAAGCAATGAAGTCGAACCGAAATTCAAATATAAGCATATTGGAAAAGATTTGCAAAAAATATTAAAACACGATTCATTCACTTGTGCTGCTATTCATTCAAAGGTTAATTTCTCGAAAAGAAAAATCACTGAATTAATTTTTCGATTAAAACCTTTTTTTTTATTAATAATGTATCTAGTTCTTAATCTTCGGAAGCTGCAATGGTCGTTTGTATCTTTTGGATCATCAGGGAAACACTGTCGATTCGTATTTGAATAAGTCCAATTTATTATCCCATGTAGTAGGTGTAAATGATATTTCTGTTGATTCCAAGGGCGAATATGTAGCAACTTGTTCAAATGATGGCAAAGTAAGTTTTTTTTTTTTTTTATTTTTTCAATTTCAATAATTTAAATGAACCTTTTATTGAGGTGGTGATAACAGGACTGTTTAGTGATGTTAATAATCATAAAATCAATATAGGAAAATCTGTCAAAGCATTTGCTCTAGATCCAGATCCAAAAGTTCCAGCTGGGAAGCGATTCATTGTCGGTATGTATGTATGTATATGCCTACATAAAGCAATTAATTCTCTTCCTTTTGTTTTGTTTATGGGTTTAACTGATTTGAAGGCAATGAGAAGGTAACAATGTACGAAAGGAATATCCTAAATAACTTGAAATCTTCAACGTTGTGGGATGCCGAAAGCTATGTCATCTCAGTTTCCTGGAATGGACCATTTGTAGCGTACGCTAGTTACTCGGGAGTGTGGGTTTATGATTTAAATGCGAAGTTCTTTTTGAGTATGATGAAATGGGAACGCCCAAAGAAGTAAGTTAAATATTATTTGTTTTTTGATGAATCTTCATATTTTTTGTTTTTTATGCTCCCCCGATTCCTATCAGTTCAAAATTGGAAGATTTTCGCTGTAACTTTTTTTGGTCGAACGAAACAACATTACTCATCGGATGGGTGGATACTATCCGAATATGTGTTTTTAGAAAGAGAAAACCGTTGGGAGTTTCTAAATGTGATGATGTAGAATCTTTTGTTGATCTTGGTAAGAACAATTGAATTGATAATTTAAAATGAAATGCTTGATTCTTGTTTTTTATTTGAATTACAGTTTCTACATTCCAAACAAGTTTCTATATTTGTGGTCTGGCGCCATTTGCTACAAATCAATTAGTTGTACTGGGCTATCAAAAAGAAAAAGATAGCAATCTTAAGGCTCTAAGACCAGTTTTATGTGTTATGGATTACAAATTTAGTACCAGCAAGGAAGTTTTCAAAGATAGTTTGTCATTGAAAGGGTAAGATTTAGTTGAAACCTTATCTCATGCACAGTCATTCAATTTTGTAAATAGAAGATCCCCCCTGAAGAATCAAATCATAGCATCTCTCACTCAACCAACAAATAACCTAGTTTGGCACATTGTTTTTGAGCGTTGGTGAAGATGCTCTAGGGGTAATTCCACAAATCTCTCATCTCAAATCATTTTTCATTAGAAAACCATTAACTCACAACATTTAAAATAAAAAAAAACATAATAAGAAAAAAGAAATAAAATTAACTTAACATTTCTTCGGTATCCTTACTTTTCTCATTTCAGTTACGAAGATTACACAGTTAACGACTACATGCTGGGCTGTATTATTGAAGAGCACCATTATGTCATTATTGCTCCAAATGATTTGGTCATAGCTAATCCCTATGAAACCGACGATCGTGTGAGATGGCTTATTAAACGCAGGTGTGTTTCGATAACCCATGTTCATTTATAATTTTAAACGACCAGAAAAAAGTTAACTGCTAGGTAGTAAAATAGTAAGCCTCGTTTCGAATATCGCCGTGCATAGATTTCCCTCGTACAAATTTTTTCATTATTTTGTTGAATTAATAATGCTGCTAATTCTAGCTTTACAGCCGTTGTCGGAAGCATTTATTTAAAGGGTGTAGACATTTCTTTAATGGAGCCAACCCTGTTTCCTATGGGACAAGGTCACTGACATATTGGCCTTGTCCCATAGGACAAGGTCGGAATCACCTTCCTTGGGTAGGTAACGTCATTGAACTTCTAAAGAAAAATGACCTGGCATTTCGTTTTCCAATAGCGAAGTAGTGTTATATGTTGATAAATCCTCTGATGAAGTCGATAGTTTCATAATTAAAATTGTTTTCTTTTTTGTTCATGTTCTGTTACCTACCTTAACCTTTAGTGCCTGTTTACATTGTATTTTTGACGAACGGCGCATCCAGTGAGATAGGTAGATTTTGTGTGAGTAAGAAAGAGAAGGGTTAATTCCACCCAAATTACGCCGATGCGCCAATTTCAATAAATGTTTTCGGATTGAGCAGGAAGAATTTTTTTTGTGTGAGTGAGAGATAAATGGTTGTTAAGGATGTGAGATAGGGATGGGTAGATTGAAATGAAAGGTTTTTTTCTCTATAATGTAAACACGAGGAACATTTTGATGAACGAAAATATGCTTCATCAAAAATACAATGTAAACAGGCACTTACGAATGTTGTACAAGAAAAATCACAAAAAAATTCCAAATGTCAAAATGTTAATTTTAGGTGATGATAGCGACATCTATAACGATTTGTTTTTGATGCGCGGCTGCATCGTCAAAATTTATTACCGTACTCGAAGAAAGGGTGTTCATGCAACATCGGAAACATTTCGCCTTCGTAAAATCGTAAAACTTCCAGCATACGTTCCCTAAGGCCAGGCGCGCACATGCAACTAAACAGTTTGGTTTCGATTTTGAGCACAATGGGTTTATATGGGAGTGCGCGCCGGCTTATGTGCGCGGACTCTCATATAATTCTATAGTACTCAAAATCGAAACCAAACTGTTTAGTTGCATGTGCGCGCCTGGTCTAAAACTCCCTTGAATAGTTTTGCGTAAATGATGTGGGTAAAGTGATCAGCTGATTCGGTCACTATAATACTATTGAAAAAAAAAAACTTTTGTGTTTATCATCTCCGTTTATGATTTTTACCACACAAATTCTTGTTACTTTTGAAATTTTGCAAAAAGTGGCCAATGTAGTTAAGGCTTTACTTTTGTAATTTGGCAAAAAGTGGCCACTGTAGTTAAGCATGAATGAAAGAATACAAGATTACGCCATTTGTTATCTCATTGGTGACAAATGATATGTAAACAAATATGGCCGCCAGTAGTTTGTTTAGTTAATCGATTGTTCGGTTGTGTTTTTTCCTTTCGTGTGCGTTTAGTAGTTAAAAAAAAAAAAAAGTTTTCATTTAGAAATACGATTATAAATACCGAATTAATATTTTTCATTTGAAATAAAGGTTTTTTCATTTAAAATAAATCGCCAAAAAGCAAATAAAGCGGTAATGTGTAAAGTAGAATAGATAATTCAGAACTTGTGCACTTTTATTACACTTCGCACTTTCAATTAATTCAAATTAGAACAATGAAATAAAAATTCAAGTTAAAAACTTTTCCCGGCCTTATCTAGTAGGAAAAAATAATATTTTTGTCTCCGATTGCGCCATACGAGTTGTCAAAAATTACAACAACAAAGCGAAAAAAATTAAATGGCGTAATTCTTTCATTCATGGTAGTTAAGGCTAAGATGTTGATTGTAAGGCTTAACTTAATTAAATCTTGACTAAATATAAAAATAATAAGCCATTCAACACTTTTTGCAAAAAAGTACAAAAGCTGTTCTTTTGAATGTGTAGGTAGATAAAATTCATAATTTTGGCAATATTTCTTGTCGTGGGGTTGACCAGGCGCGCACATGCAACTAAACAGTTTGGTTTCGATTTTGAGTACAATAGGATTATATGAGAGTCCGCGCACATAAACCCGTGCGCACTCCCATATAAACCCATTGTGCTCAAAATCGAAACCAAACTGTTTAGTTGCATGTGCGCGCCTGGCCTAAGAGTAACTTGAAGAATTTTAGATATGTACAATTCTTAAACTAAGCCAATTTATGTAAATGTTTCGTAGAAAATTCGAAGAAGCAATGAATATTCTTTCAACACATGCTGGACAAATTTCGCTAGTTGAGGTTTCAAGGTAAGATTTTTTTAAATTAAAACAAATATATATGTTTAGCTTCACCAGTCCATTCAACAGCCTCTACGTTGATCACTTATTATCACTGAAGAAATTTGATGATGCAGCAAAACTATGTTTTTGCGTGCTTTACAATAATAAAGAACTTTTAGAAAAAGAGATTGACAAATTTGTTGGACTTCAACAGTTACGCACTTTAAGTGCGTATATACCAACTCAAGACGAATTTAAATTAAATTCCCAAATCTATGAAATGGTGCTCTATGAATATTTGAAATTCGACACAAAGGGTTTTCTAAACCTAATCAAAAAATGGCCAAAAACTCTCTACGATACATCGGCTATTATTAATCAAATTTATGAAATCTCTTGTCACAACAATGAACTTCAGGAATCCCTCGCGATATTATATTTACACCATGAAAAATACGAAAGTGCCATAACTATGTATTTAAAGTCAGTACCTAAATAAGTTTCTTGAAATTCTTACTGAAACTGATTATTGGTTTTGATCTAGGTTAGAAAGGGAGGACGTTTTTGAGACAATGTTACTGCTGATACAAGAACAAAAAATCACACCGGAATTTGTGGTCCAGCAATTGGAACCAAACCCGGAGTATTTACATAAAGTATTCCACATTTAACCTTTTCTTTTTCGTTTTTAAGTAATTATTTTCATATAGTACCTTGACGCTCTGAATAATGTAGACAAAAGTGGAAATTTTGATTGGAAACTTGTCAATCTGTATGCCAAATTTGATCGCGAAAAACTTCTGCCATTGCTGAAACGATCGAATAACTATTGCATTCAAAAAGCCTTGGATATCTGTAAACATGAGTTATTCTATCCAGAGATGGTGTATTTATTGGGGCGGATGGGTAATACAAGTGAAGCGTTAAATATTGTTATACATGAGGTACGGTTTGTGTGATTTTGAATATATCAGAAAATATCGTTATTTTTTTTGTGAAGCTTAAAAACATAGGAATGGCAATTGACTTCTGTAAGGAACATGATGATTCTGATCTGTGGAAAAATCTTATCGATGAGTCTATAGAGAATCCAGAAATAATTAAACCGCTGTTGGATGAAATCAAATGTAAGACAGTCTTTTATCTTTATCCGAAAAACCAAACCCAAGCCGTGCGGTCTAATATATATGAAAAATCCGCATCCACTACCGAAGTTCTAAGTGACCAGACTTATAACACGTTTTATTAGAGCAAATGGAAAAGTAATCAACATATCCCACGAGCACTGTTGAAAACTGGTACAAAAAGTGAATTTGGGTTAGTTGGAAATAACAGGTTCAAATATAATATTAAATGACCCCCGCCATGTGTTGGAAAGGATTGAGAAGTGTATTCCGTACAACAATTTTTAAGATAGTGTCAAACAACATCTTATGAAATTCACAATGTTTACATTTTTGTTTTATAACTAATTGTATTTTTCGTTACAAATAACATATCTAGGTTATGTGAATTTGGAAGCTCTTCTTAAAAGAATAAAATTGGGTCAGAAAATTCCAGGACTACGGAAATCTGTTATTAAAATTCTTTGGTATTATCGAGTGCAGGTAAAATTAAATTTAAATACCTCTCATACAAAAAAAAAAACTTTTCTTCTAGGTTAAAATCCAAGAAGGATGCAGTCAAATAGTCCATACAGATTATTTTGAACTTTTTGAAGATTTTGTTAAGCGTCAAAAAAAAGGAACACATGTTTCATATGATAGTTCATGTGCGCATTGTATGCAAGACATTTTAACAAAAGACATTCTTCCACATAATGGTTTAGTCGCTTTCGAATGTGGCCATATAGTCCATGAGATGTGTCTCAAAGAAAGATTGGGAAATGAACGATGTAGCATATGTACAGCAACAAAATAAACAGATAGCAAAAAGTTAGTCCCCTTTCACACGAATAAATAATTTGCTGGAGATTTTCTGTCTGTCTTTTAAAGTATCCTGGTTAAACGCACGTCAAAAAATATCCTAAAATCGTCGACTGGGGAGATTTGTTTATCCCTCATAAGTGCTTTGCACATGAGACACGACCTCTGCGAACTACGAATTGCATATGGTTGCGTATTTTGACATTTCATTCGCATGAGTGGTCGCTGACAATTACGAATTGTCGTCAAACATAAGCAAGAAAAAATGAGAGTTTGAGTTTAAATTCGAGCGAATTTTCTATTCGCTAGTTTGTGGTATGCGTCCTGATGCTGTTGTGGATTGCGAATTGACGTTTGACAGTTGTCACGTAAATAATATTAAAATACAAAATTTTCTAATTTAAACTTATTTTACGCTATGTTTTCTATTTAAATTTGTTGACTGTTTCATTTATTCACTTCGTCGCAAAGTAAAAACAAAAGCAAAATTCTATAAGCAGTAGAAATTTGTTTTAAAAGGTTTAATACTGCGTTTTTATTAGAGCAAATGAGGTAATTTCATTCAAAATTTCCAAATTCAATTCGAAATCATCTCATTTCCCATACAAATTCAAATTTCCAAATGAGGTAATTTCAACCAAATTAGCACGAAATTCGGTAGAAAATTACGTAAAACTTTTATGAACACACCCAAATGGAATCCATTCAAAGTAGATCCCATTTGAAATGACAGAATTCAATGTAAAAAACAACAATAACAAGCGATTGACAATCTGGGCCTTCAAACAAAATTAGGAAATTTGAAATATGAACACTTTTTTTGTAATTTGCCAAATTACCTCATTTCAGGTCTAATGAAAACGCAGTATAAGGCTCTCCCAAACCAACGCCATTATTCGTCGCGACAAACTAAAACAACAATAACAACACGTGGTTGTCAAACAGAACAACACGTTGTAGTTATTGTTTTCGTTTATCGCGGCAAATAATCGCGTTGGTTTTGGAGAGCCTTTATTCGTATTTGCAGGTCGCAGCTCATGTGCAAAGCACTAGTACTACGTGCTAAATGAGGTAATTTTACAAATTACGGAAAAAAATTCAAATTTTGTTTGACAGCCCATTTTAATTTTAATTTAATTTAGCTGTCAATCTCTTGTTTTTATTTTATTTATTGAATTTTTAAATGGGTTCGACTTTGAATGGATTCCATTTGGATGTGTTCATGTTTACAAAGAATGACTGTTTTTACACACCAATATTTTCTTGCTGTTTCTATCCCCGAGGTCACACAGGCAAGTACTGGCAAGCAAGTACATACACTGCCTCTGCCAATTTCATATCTGTGTAATTTGGCAAATTACATAAAAAGTGTTCACATTTCAAATTTCCTAATTTTGTTTGACGGTCCAAATTGTCAATTATTGCTTGCTTTTGTTGTTTTTTACATTGAATTCTGTCATTTTAAATTGGTTCCACTTTGAATAGATTCCATTTGGGTGTATTCATAAAAGCTGTACGTAATTTTCTACCGAATTTCGTGTAAATTTGGTTGAAATTACCTCATTTGGAAATTTGAATTTGCATTGGAAATGAGATGATTTTGAATTGAATTTGGAAATTTTTAACGAAATTACCTCATTTGCTCTAATGAAAACGCAGTATTAAGCCAGGTACGCAGTTCAAGCTAAACTAAATTTTATCTCTACAATTCTTATCTCTACAATCGTTTGCTAAGAGCACAAATGTCAAAATTTATCTGTGAAAGAATGATTTGAGCATTATTTCGCGCGCTAAATTAAGTGGAGACTTTTTGAATTTAGCGCGTGAACTGCGTACTGCCTAGCTAAATGTCCTCGCTAAAATTTATCTTTGGAGGAAATTTGTATGGATGATAAATTTTAGCGCGATCTGCGTACTAGGCTTAAGAGTTAAACGGTTTCATCTATCTGCAAACTTTAATACACTTACCGCCATATTATTCACTCGATACATCTAGATTTAAATTTAAATCCAGATGAATTTACACTGAATTTGTATGATTTAAATCCAGGTGAATAATATGGCCGTTAGCAAAGTTCACTCTTTTCTCTTCATCGATTTCACGTGAAAAGAAAAGAGAAAAATGTACAACGAATCACTGCAGATCCACTATTGCGGATTCCATAATCGACATGAATAAAAAAAAAAGTGAATTTGTATGAAAAATGGATTCCGGCTCGAGTTTCGAAATTTTCAACGAAATTACCTCATTTGCTGAAAAAGTAGAATTAATACTATATTGACCCAAACCAAAAAAACTCAATTGGCATCACTCTTACAAATGCCATCCACACGACGTCTCTTTGTTCCACGAATGTCAAGCTAAAACAAAATGTCAAAAAACTTAACGCATACAATTACACAAAACACCTTCAATTCGCCGTAAATTTTAAAGCATCGAGGAGAAAACATCTCAATTTAAAGGTTTTCCTTCGCCTGCATTCGAGTTCAATTTTTCAGTGTCGTCGGTCGCATTTTTTTTCAAGTTGCGGTTAGTGGATACAAGCAAGAAAATTATTTCTTGAAACATTTTTCATCTTCTATTTCGGTAAAATCTTTCCCTGTAATTTGTTAATATTTGTATCGTCTGTGGTGGTTTTGTTGTGTTTCGTTTCACAAAATTTAAACAAATTGTTCAGACATTTATTTTTCATCGGGCTGGGATTCGGAATATCTACTCATCTATTATTGCACACTCCACCCTTGTTGGGGGTATCTATCTATCGTGTGTTCTTCGTTGATTTCGTCTCGTCGGTCTTCGTCGGAAGGAATTTATTGTTCTATCCGTATGTTTTTTTTTTTAAGAAAATTAACAAAGTACGAGTATAATTTTGATTTATTAAAATAAAAACAGTGTTTTTTTTGTGTGTGAATTTCAAAATAAGAAAAGAAAAAAGAAAATAGATACCTTTAGTGGGAAAAGTTCCCCTTGTGTGAATTTTTATTAATAATTTATTGTCTTTCTTGGACCACATAGGACCTAGAAGTTTACGCATTTATCGCACGGTGTTTTGTAGACCGTAGAAGGTGGGAAGCAAATTAATTGGTAAGTCATAGAATTAAAAATAAAATATTCAATGAATTTCTATGGGAAAATTCTGTGCAAAACATGGGAAAACTCATTTGCATTAAGGAGGAATATGAGAAAATAAAAGGAAAAAAAATAGGATGGGAATAGGATAGGATATACAAATACTGGATGGCGATGGCGACGAGACAAAAGGAAAACATGAAGGTGAACGGAAAAAAGATGAATTCGCCGTATTCGAGGGGAGAAAGAACAATAACAATTCACTTCACTGAATGGAGAAGTGGTTTGTTAGTGTATGTATGTAGAGTAGATGAGGACTCTTGTTCTCCTTGTACCTCCTTGTCCTTGCGTTTGTTCATGTTTTCGTCTGGTTGGCGCGGTGCCGTGGTTGCCACTACACTACATTCGTTTGGCAACTGACTTAAGGTTTCTATGGGTTTTTGAACTCACAAACGGGAATTTGTGAAACTTCAAATTATCAAAACAGACATATTAGTTCTGTTCGTTTTCTTCCCAAAATAGACAGATTTGGTCCAATTTTATTTTTTTATTGGGCAGTTTTGTGCAGTATACGAACAGAGGTAGGTTTGTTCCTTTACTTTGAAACTGTGGTTTTCTGTGCTTATTAGTAGGTACAATTTTATTCTTTTTTATATGAATTTTCGGACTCAAATTCACACAAATGCATCGAAAACACAGAGTTTCAAATGTCGAATACCTTTCAACAAAAAAATCGATGTTTTTCTTTCAATAAATATAATTTGTCCAGAAAAATCGATATTTTCTTCTAAACAAATCGAATTTTTTGTTGAAAGGAATTCGACAAAAGTAAAGGAACAAACCTACTACCTACATATATCAAATCAACGTACCTACCTTACCTATTACAGTATGATAAAATGTTATGCCGCACGTACGGCAAAAATCGGTTGTGGGGGTACTTTGAGGGCTTATTGCGACTTCAGTCACCTGCGGCCAATCGAATTACAGCAGTCGATTTACGCCGCACAGTGGCCCGTTTTTGCAAAAGTGGTGGCAACATTCATTTTTCGGGTGGTTCTATAATTCAGAACAATTAAATTCACTGACTTAACAATGTTTGGACCATTGGAAATTTTAAGGGTTACAACAAAAATTATTATTTTTTGTTTTTTTAGTTTCGAATCAAAAAAATGAGTAGAGTGTGTACAAACAACTTTGTTTTGTCACACACACATACACACACACTTTTTCGACTTTAAATTGATCTAAAAAAAACCTTGGCTTAAAACTTAACTGGAAAAAAATCGTTATAGATACCTACATTTTTTCACATAATCCCAAAAATTCAGCATCATAAAGTTGCATAGAGCTGCGCCAGAGATTTGAATTAAAAAAGTCGGTCCATTTTGTTTCCTTGTTTTTTCTTCAAGTGTGGTGGTAATCTTGGAAAATTTCTATGCGTTTTAAATATGTAAAAGCCCTTCCACACTATCCCACTGAGTATTAACACATGTCAAAAAAGTGGGAAGTAAAGTGCTTTGCGGGTACGGTTAGTTTGGCAATCGCAAATTGATAGACGGACCCTTCACCACCGCAAATTGAGCGCTGAATGTTTAATGCTGCCTATTGAGAGCTGAAAATTTCAGTGTCGTTGTTTTAAGTGCCAGATTTTTCGTGTCTGGATATTATGGTTTTCGTGTTGGCAAGCATTTAAATTTTATTAAAAATGGTTAATTCACAATAACAATTCATTTATATTGATTTCAATAACAAAAATAACAAACCATGCTATTTTCTTGTTCATTTAACCATTTCTGTAGGCAGTGTTTAAAAGTCTAGTGGTGAAAGAACGGCAGCGAACTACCTACCTAGTGGCGAAGCCACTGTAGCGAAATCTCCAAGCGCTAAAAAGGCTGGTGGTCAGAAGCTGGTGGTGAAGTGTCCAACGGTGAAAGTTCGGCACTAAAAAGTCCTGCTTCGTACTTTGCATATGAGATGCGACCTGCAAATGCTAATAAACCTTTTAAAAGCAAATTCTGCTGCTTATAGAATTTTTCTATTGTTTTTACTTTTGGACGAAGTGACTAAATGAAGCAATCAACATTTGACACAAGTCAAGTAAGCAAGGCCGTAGCCAGGGGGGGGGGGGGGGGGGGGGTGGTTCACAGGGGTTTGAACCCCCCGAAATTATTTTAGAAATTATTTTTTTTTAATTAATAGCTTTTTATTAAAATTTTTTCGCAAATTTCTGCACTAACAGCCCGATTCTCCCCGCCATCACTGATACCTCACAAGTCATAATAGGTGGTGGAATTAATTTTGTGACTTTTTCGTATTCTCCCCCAAAGTCACAACTTGTGAGAGTCACAAAAACAATCAAAATTATGATCTGCTTCAGAGCAGGTCACAACTCACAAATTACATGTGTTTTGTCATTTTGACCTGACATTCTATATATTTTGCTAAAAATTTGCACCTTTCGAGTTTTTTGAGTGCTAAAATAAAGTAAAATGGGAATCGATTCGATTTATCCGCAAATTAATCAAAAAGTTTTTACAATTGCACAATATTTTCTTTAAAACGAATCATTGCACCGCCATCCATCGCCGCTGTCCGACGGCTATTCAGAACTTCAAGGGACGCAAATAGCTCTCCAAACAATTTCTATAACGATTTTTTTTGAAAAAAAATACACTATGCAAACGTATTTGTCTGGCTACGGCCTTACGGCAAGGAAGTAAATAACAAAAACAATTATCAAAGTCTTTGAAATTTTATAAAGCGCCAATCTAATAAATAAATAAATATGGACAGTGGCGCAATTTGGTTCAATTCGGAAGAAAATCTAAACCGCGTTGTGGCGCAATTTGGCTCAATTCGGAAGAAAATCTAAACCGCGTTGAAAAAATTCAACGCAGGAATATCTGAGATAAATCCAACATAATGAAGCTCAGTAAAATATTCAATTCAGCTTTGTAAAAACTACCGCCTTTCAAAAGATGCCTTCATGTATTCGCTAAACAACGTGTCCAGATCTTACCATTCGCAAAAGGCAGATTTCTGTTCCAAATATAATTGTATTTGAGGATTTAGATGAATTTCTGTGTGGAAAACATATACTAATATTTTTATGAAATACCTATTCAACTAAATATCACCAATTTATAACTTCAGTTAGTTAATATATTGAAAGACAAATTTCTTCCTTCGACCTGCCCGCAAACACATTTGATATAGAACGAATATTTCCGATTTTGAACGACTTCCTATTTTTAAGAAATAAATACTTTAGAAATAAGGAGTAGGTACCAAATTTCCGAATATAAGAAAAAAATAAAAGTTTGTAGTACTAGAGCTGTTCGATTTTCGTTTATTAAAACTAGCAACCGAGTTACAGAGTTCCGATTTTGCAAATTCGAATATTTGTACTTTAGAATCGAATTATATAGTAGGGCCCCTGAATTTTCAATTCCAATTTGTGGAAAGAATATATTTTTTTTTCGCATATTGACTTACCTTTTAAAAATTCTACTTTTCAACAATATTTTCAAATAACGAGTAGTGAATCAACATACCTACCAGCCAGTCCTTACGTTTCGTTACTCTACATCTACGCAAACACATGACTGACTATCTTTTTTACCTCCCTATTCTCCTACTTCACATACCCAACCCATCAAGAAAGGAAAAATGATGCGAAAAATAACCCGAATTATGTCGAGTTATAAAGTTTCTAGCTAGATAGATGGAACAAAATGGTTTTCTTTTGTTTTCTTCCCTTTTCCTCTCTTATAATTCATTCAAAAATCGCCGGAAAGCTGGATTTTGGCATACAGCCTCCTGATGGTGTTCTTAAGAAACTGTAAAAAGTCCCAATCGATAGGAGCGCCGCTAACAATTTTTTAATATTAATTGCTCCTATTAATTTCTAACCAAACACTAAAAGATGTCTTAATTTCTTCTAGTTTTTTGAGAAAATTGCAAATAACCAAGTCTACTTTAGTACCGCGAGGTCATTAAGGACATTTTTTACTTCGGAAAAATCGGCGTAAAGTAGAATTGGTTATTTGAAATTTTCTCAAAAACTAGAAGACATTTAGACATCAAAATCCAGCTTTCCGGCTATTTTTCCGTAATTTGGCTGATTTTATGTCTAATATGACTGGACTATAAGCAATTTCAAATATGTATTCCTAATTTCGTTACCTACGTTTGTGGGTGACTAGTTTTTATTCAATTAACCATTTGAAATCATCCACGCCACGCCACTGGTACCTACCTACGTTTAGAAGACATGAGGGACTTGACTGACCTCTCTTAACCTATAGAAAAATTAATGAAATAAATGTATGTAGGTAGTTAAGATTATTGAAATATAAAAATCCACTAAGCTTTTGCAAAGTGGTAACCATCTCGTGGCGGACTGTCTTCTTTCGTTCGTTTCGTGTGTTGGTTTCCGCCCATCATCGTTTTCAGGATTGTTTTCTCATATTTTTTCTGGAGTTATTTTTTTCCTGTTTGTTACGTCATTTCTTTCTTCAGTTGTTCTGATTTTTCTTCTTTCTTTTCTTTTGCCATTTTTTTCCTGCAAAATTTTCTTTCCAAAGGATTTTTGTGAATATCCCTTAAATACTAAAATTCAGAAAAGCAGAAGTTGCTGGATTTGGTGGTGTGTTTACTTTATAAATCATGAAATGAAAAGAGTTTAGTTTTTTTTTGCATTTTGGCCTCTTTATATGGGGAAATTATTTTAATCTTGTGGTGTTTTTATGAATAGGGATAGATTTTCAGACTGGATGAGGAAAAGTTGTCAAATATTTAAATTAAAAGAAGTAGTTACCTATGTACCTTTGTGCATTATTTTATTTATTTTTATTTAGTAGTTGGGGAGAGTTAAAAGAGTCAATCTAAAACAACAATAGTCGTATACCTACCTACTTTAGCACTCTTTCTTTATTCAACACCAAAATTCAACGCATTCACAATATTATGAGTTAGAAAAATTCTGAAAAGCAATAAACTTAAATTTTATTCCAAAACAAATATACCTACATTTTGATCTGTTCCTACAAAACAAAGAAGAACAAAAGTCAAGGAATTCCCATTTCCCAGGAAAGAATTTTCACATTTAAGTATAATCAAGTATTATGTTAAATTTAAAAAAATTGTAAAAAATTTCTATAAGGTAAAGCTTCGGTTATTGTTTCTGTTATCTCTTTTTGTATTTTTTGTTTAATTGTTTCATCTCGCTCTTGTGATAAAATTACTTTTATTGTATGAATAAATTATGTACTTCTAAAGTTTCTATACTACACACGAATCCACAATGAAGGCATCAATAAAAATAGTACATAAATAATATAATCAACCCTAAAAATCATACCACAAAGCAGATTTGAATCGAATTCAACTTTAACCAAATTAAGAATGAAAGAAACAGCGGAAATATTTATTAGTCATGTTATGCATTTAGTTGCGGAGTAATGGGAAATTTTACGACTAGATTATAGTTTTATAAATGTAACAAATTTGACAGTTTGATGAGAAGGTCTGATTTTGAATGTCTCTATTTCCGGCTGATGCTAGACGCATTAAAAGTTAATGTGTTCTATACAATCTTTTTTTATTTCATAAAAGATTTTCTTTTTTCCATTATGTGACCTTAAGTTGAAAATCTGCGGGACTTAGAATTAGGTAGGTATGTAGTGTGGAAAAGTTGAAAACTGACAATAAATTATTTTTAATAAGATTATTTTAAAAAAAAAGTAGAACCATGCTTGCGTTGCTTGTTTAAAATCGAACTCGAAATTTTGGTCAAACTGGACATTACGAATTACGATGACATTGTATGTAATTGGGTGCAGCAATTCTGTCCATTTGCCTGTCTGTCAGACTACAGCCTGTTGTGTCGGTTTTATTTAAACTTTGTTACTAGCGTTTTTCGAATACCTAACTATTTTTCTGACACGTTTGGAATAAAAACGCCTTGAAATTGTAATTTTAAAAAAATTGTATTTTTTCTCGAAAATGGCGCCACAGATTTTTTTTTTAAGAAATTCAATTAATTTTTAAAAAAAATGTTTTAATTTTATTTTTTTTTGAAAAAATGATGTTTTGAAAACTACTCACTTCATTGCGTTATCAAACAGTTTTGTAACATTATCTAAAAAAAATTAAGACACAAATTATTTATTCTTGTAAAGCTAATCTTACCACGCTTTTCACGCGGCACTGCATAACGCTCATTTTACGTAGCTGCAATTCGTTTATGGAATTTACATCCTAATGAATTGCAAAGCACTATCGCACCTGCAGCTTTTAGGAGGAAACTTTTTTTGCACTTTTCAAATTAAATTTAAAATAATATATGTAAGTATGGTTTGCAGATGGGCATAAGTATATATTTCGTTTCCTTTACAGCATAAGTATATATTTCGTTTCCTTTTTTATTTATTCTTTATATAATCTATAGTTTAATTGTACATAGTTTCACTTTCTATTTCTTTTCCTTTGTAATTCTTAAATTTTGTAAATTTTTTTAGATGCTCTAAAGGATAAAATTTTAATGTGTCAATGTCAATTTGTATTGAAAAAATAAATGAAATGAAATACATACTTCTATATTTTTGACAGTACTTATAAGCTAACAGAAATGTTTTTATAGGCACCTATTTTTGGTTATTTTCCAGAATTTAAATAAACCTGTTCCTTAAAAACAAATAAACTTGATTACCTAAGACCAAAAAAGTCAAAAGTTAATACCTACCTACCTACATACATATACCTATCTTTCAAAGTAAGCATTAACTGATAATTTAAATATTTTTTATTATTTATATTGATCAAGTTATAATAAGTTACATAAAGTACAAACTTGAATTTTGAATCAAATAAAAGGTATGAAAAATCTTAAAAAAAAAAAAAGAAAAAAAGTCTTCTGATCGATCCTGCCAGGAGTCGAACCTGGAATCTTCTGATCCGTAGTCAGACGCGTTATCCATTGCGCCACAGGACCGTTGTGTTTTCTTCTGTTGTTAATCTTTATATTTCTTGACCACATATAAATACTCAAACGTATATACTTATACGATAGCAAAAAAGTATCGCATTTTCATTCCAAAAATAGAAGCACACACTTTACGCAAATAAAACATACATAATGTAGGTAGGTACCTACATAAGAAAATATAAAAAAAAAAGACCACAACATATTCTTCTCTTCTCTGATTTTGCGGCCTCTTCTTCAATCGCCAAAGCCATGAAGGGAAGGGTGAGCGCGACGAAACCAACCGAACCGACCGACCAAACAGACGCACGATGATTTTGTCAGATAATGGATAAAAATAAATTGTAGGTAGGTAAAATATTTCAGAATTTACAACAAAAGCAAAATGATGTTTCAATTTAAATTTCCTATAAATAAATGTTTTTTTTTTTTTCAGAAAAATACCTCACATATTTTACTTTCTTATTTCGGTACAAAAATATTTCATTGGAAGCTATTTTTAACATCGATTTTTGTTTTTATTTTACTTTACTTTTAAATGATAAGCTGGTTCAAAGTTGAGCGCTAAGTTGTTTTGTTTTTGGTGTGTCTTTCCACTTTATTAATTGTTTTGGTTATTCACACCGAATAGTGTAAATGTTTAGACAAAAAAAAAAAAAAACAAACAACTCACATTGAAGTGATTTGGTTTTGAATTATAATTTAAATGACATTGAACTTCCCGTCTCTATGTAGTTTTGTGGGGATGTCACTATGTCACATGATAGGTAGTGTAAATTCTTAGAAAGCAGTGGTAGGTACATATATAACTTGTTTTATTTCAAATGTCGAATAGGTACCTATTTCAATACCTATACATACATATATACATATTTTTGACATTTTTTTATTGTAAGGCATCCCACCACGCACAATACCTACTCTTAATTTAAACACATAACAGTCTGAGAAGTTAAGATGCAAATGAGCACCAGCACATAATTCTTCTTCAACTGATTTTTAGGTAGGTATATCTAATCTATTACCTCACAAAGTAGGTATACGTATCTAGATAATCATATCTATTATGGAATTAGCAATAATAGTAGATCGGCAGTGATTCGCAGAACATTGTTCTCTTTTCTTTCCACGCTACATCTGTAGAGAGAAAAAAGAGGACTAAACTGTGAATCACTGGCACTGCGGAGTCCGAAATTCATTCTGAATTGTTTTTAACTTGAATTTTATTACTAGACTCGTCATTTTTTATTACTCAGTTTTCCATCAATTTTCTGTATTTTATACAAAAAAAAAACAGGCTTCGCAGCCCATATGAAACGAGGGTTTTTATCCATGTTCTCAAATTAAGTACCTAGTACATCTACATCAACTTGAAATCACGGTTATAAAATAATTTTTTCGATAAAATTTATCGAGAACGACTCATCGCATCGAATAGCTGCACAAAAGTTGGAATCTTTAATTATAGATCTGCAGCCCTGATCTGTTGCTTTGTAAACAAATTCATACAAAATGGGAACGTTTTCATGTTTAAAATGACTTAATTTTAATTAAAAAATTTACTTCTTTGTTGTTGTCAAAGAATTTATTCATGAAAATCGTAAAAAAAGAATCATAAATTTTATACTTCATGTACTACATTTCTTGTTTGATATTACGAATGTTAAGACGTAATTTTATGATATCCAAGAAGTTCTGTTTCCAACTTAGAAGAAAAAAAAATTAAAAAGTTTCCAAGTGCAGAACATGGATTCAGGCACTTGTTTTAAGAAATTTGCTCTTTTTATCTTTGCATAAATTCAGCAACAAAGGTATAACTATTTCAATATATGAACTGGACCAACAATCATTGTAGTTCATATAAGTGAGGATTTACTGTACAATACTAGCTAATTTTTTTATGAGTGTCAAGTTAGCGAAACAACATTCACCGATCGAAAAAATTTTAATTGGGTAATTAGCCGTTAATTAGTCGTGAATTAGTTGTGATAATTTAGAATTTGTCGTTCGATGTTTTCTATGTTTTTTTTGCTGCTTCGCTAACTTGATATCAAGTTAGCGAAGCAGCACCTCAAAAAGGGGTAAAAACGTTTTATAGCGAATAGTTTATTGCTTAATAATTTGCCGTTCAGCAGTTCTGAATGATTTGTGACAATTTTAATTTTGTCGTGCAATGTTTTCTACGTTTTTTTTGCTGCTTTGCTAACTTCGTGTCAAGTTAGCGAAGCAGCATCTGGAAAACGTATAAAAACTTCTTATTGTGAATGTTTTACTACTCTATAATTTGCCGTTAATTAGTCGTGAATTAGTTGTGACAATTTTGAATTTGTCGCTCTATGTTTTCTATGTTTTTTTTGCAAAAAAGTGAAATTCGTGTCAAGTTAGCGAAGCAGCACCTGGAAAACGTATAAAAACTTCTTAATGTGAATGTTTTACTACTCTATAATTTGCCGTTTATTAGTCGTGAATAAGTTGTGACAATTTTAAATTTGTCGCTCTATGTTTTCTATGTTTTTTTTGCAAAAAAGTGAAATTCGTGTCAAGTTAGCGAAGCAGCACCTGGAAAACGTATAAAAACTTCTTATTGTGAATGTTTTACTACTCTATAATTTGCCGTTAATTAGTCGTGAATTAGTTGTGACAATTTTGAATTTGTCGCTCTATGTTTTCTATGTTTTTTTTGCAAAAAAGTGAAATTCGTGTCAAGTTAGCGAAGCAGCACCTGGAAAACGTATAAAAACTTCTTATTGTGAATGTTTTACTACTCTATAATTTGCCGTTAATTAGTCGTGAATTAGTTGTGACAATTTTGAATTTGTCGCTCTATGTTTTCTATGTTTTTTTTGCAAAAAAGTGAAATTCGTGTCAAGTTAGCGAAGCAGCACCTGGAAAACGTATAAAAACTTCTTATTGTGAATGTTTTACTACTCTATAATTTGCCGCTAATTAGTCGTGAATTAGTTGTGACAATTTTGAATTTGTCGCTTTATGTTTTCTATGTTTTTTTTGCAAAAAAGTGAAATTCGTGTCAAGTTAGCGAAGCAGCACCTGGAAAACGTATAAAAACTTCTTATTGTGAATGTTTTACTGCTCTATAATTTGCCGTTCATTAGTCGTGAATTAGTTGTGACAATTTTGATTTTGTCGCTCTATGTTTTCTATGTTTTTTTTGCAAAAAAATGAAATTCGTGTCAAGTTAGCGAAGCAGCACCTGGAAAACGTATAAAAACTTCTTATTGTGAATGTTTTACTACTCTTTAATTTGCCGTTAATTAGTCTTGAATTAGTTGTGACAATTTTGAATTTGTCGTTCTATGTTTTCTATGTTTTTTTTTGCAAAATTGTAAAATTGGCCTTAACTTAGGGAAACAGCCTCTGGAAAACGTATACAAACTTCTTATTGTGAATGTGTTACTACTCTATAATTACCCGTGAATTAGTTGTAACAATTTTGAATTTGGTCGCTCTATGTTTTCTATGTTTTTTTACAAAATGGTGAAATTGGCGTTAACTTAGCGAAAAATCCTCTGGAAAACGTATAAAATCTTCTTATTGTGAATGTTTTACTACTCTATAATTAGCCGTAAATTAGTTGTGACCATTTTGAATTTTTCGCTCGATGTTTTCTATATTAGTTGTGTTTTGTTGAGCTAGTTACTGTGCCGATTCTGCAATGTTCCACATTAAGCCATAGAGTTACTGAAGAGCAAATGTGCTGTTAACTTGTTGTTGGTAGAATTTGCATGTGGAAATTTAGCTTAATGTGAAGAATTTCTGAATGTGCACATTAAGGAGTTGAACAAAACACACCTATTGTTTTTTTTTTTTTTTGCAAAATTGTGAAATTTTTATTAAGTTAGCGAAGCAGACTCTGGAAAAGGGGTAAAAACTTCATATATTGAATGGTTTATTGCCATTCATCAGTCCTGAATTAGTTGTAACAATTACAATTTTGGCGTGTAATGTTTTTTATGTTAAAAAGATATAGTTTAGTCTCGTACTGTATTAATTAAAATAACTGAAAGAACTCTTTAAATGTTACAAAAAGAATTCTATTTTTATTTAAATCTTAAAACGAAGTACATGATTATATTATAAATATTTTTGAAGAAAAACACACAAAGAGCATTAAAAAATTGCAACTTCAATGTTAGAGCTCTGGCGCAAATCATTCGGAGCGAATATGCCACGACTCCAAGAACGATTCGATGAAATATTGCTTGTGTAGACACCATGCTATGTAAATCTGAAATTTCAGATGTACTATTGAACGCGGCTGATGTGACATCTACGTGTGAGAAATTTTCCTATAACTATTGTGTGTAACCGCCATTTTTCTTTTAAAACCCTACAAAAGCTAGAATGTAACTGCCATTTTTGAAATAACAACCCTACAAATGCCTGAATAAATGTTTGTTCCCTTAAATTTCCCCATTACAGCGACATCTACTAGTCGCTTTTAAAACTGATTTTTTGTACGTATTGGTGGTTTACTTTTGCACAAAAGTAAAAATTAAGAGCGCTTTAAGGGCTTAACTGCATTCAAAAACTTTTTGCAAAAAGCACAAAAGTGAAAAAACACACACATACTCTAGTGACATCTACGTGTGAGAAATTTTCCTAAAACTATGGTGTGTAACCGCCATTTTTCTTTTAAAACCCTACAAAGGCCAGAATGCAACTGCCATTTTTGAAATAAAAACCCTACAAATGCCTGAATAAATGTTTGTTCCCTTAAATTTCCCCCATTACAGCGACATCTACTAGTCGCTTTTAAAACTGATTTTTTGTACGTATTGGTGTTTTACTTTTGCACAAAAGTAAAAATTAAAGGCTTAACTACATTCAAAAACTTTTGCACAAAAGTAAAAGTTGAGAGCGCTATAACTTTTACTTTTGTAAAACTTGAGAAAGAAGATAGAAATGAGTTGTGCGTTGGAAAAAGACAAAGGATTTAGTTCACTTTTGTACAAAAGTAAGTTGAATGTAGTTAAGCCTTAAGAGCGCTTTAACTTTTACTTTTATAAAACTTGAGAAAGAAGATAGAAATGAGTTGTGCGTTGGAAAAATACAAAGGATTTAGTTTAGTTTTGTACAAAAGTAAGTTGAATTTAGTTAAGCCTTTACGTTTTTTTTTTTTTGAATTTTTAGATCTGTCAAAAACGTGGTGATGAACACGGCCAATCCGATGGGCAATTTTAGGAACAGCGATTACGTTTGCAGCTGACTTTTGGTTTGCAGGTGTCGTGTCGTTTGTTGTTGGTTTTTCGTCGTAGGAATAAAGGCCGGGTCACATAGAGAAAGATTTATAAAAATGCCTTAAAATGCATATCAGTGTAAAGGCTCTCCCAAACCAGCATGTTTATTCGCTGCGACAAACGAAAACAATAACAACAACGCGTTGTTTTGTTTGACAACAACGTGTTGTTTTGTTTGACAACCACGTGTTGTTTTGTTTGACAACCACGTGTTGTTATTGTTGTTTTCGTTTGTCGCAGCGATTAATCGCGTTGGTTTGGGAGAGCCTTTAGGCCAGGCGCGCACATGCAACTAAACAGTTTGGTTTCGATTTTGAGCACAATGGGCTCTTATGGGAGTGCGCGTCGGTTTATGTGCGCGGACTTTCATATAATCCTATAGTACTCAAAATCGAAACCAAACTGTTTAGTTGCATGTGCGCGCCTGGCCTTAATCTGCCTACATCGGTGAATTCAAAATCTTGAACCACGGATCAAATATTATCCCATGATTGTACAACTGGCACTTAATAGATAAAATCAATGCAGGTTCATTCTCTATTGTGCATTGCTATTATTTGCAAAAATGATGCCAGCATGCATTTACATGATGTATACTGACATGATAAATTATACGTCATAATATGCACATGTTCATTATTTTTAAAGATATTTAAGTGACCTTTAGTCCAATGCATTTCGACCAGGCATGACAGTTGGACTCATCAGTTTAGATGTTGTCTACAGCTCATATGCAATACAGTCCACTTAACAAAAAAATCTTTTATTTGTGTTTTCCTTCTTCTTGGTCATTATTTTTATGACAAAAAATAATGACAAATTTTGGACTATTTACACGATTTGGTCATTAATGACCAAATATTATAAAAGAAATTATGGAAAATTATCACTCGTGTAAATACGGCATAACGCCTGTTCACGGTTGTATGTTCCCTTTCACAGGAAGCAACTGAGTTTCCAGCAACAATCAGTTCATATAGGTCCTCTTTCACACGAGGAGACTGAGTTTCCAGTAAAAAATGTCCCTTTTCACACGAGGAGACTGAGTTGCTGGCAACAATTAGTTCATAGGCGAGAAGGGCAGAGGGGTAAACAAAATCTCCCCCGTTCAACAAATTCAGGAGATTTTTTTGACGTTTCTCTTCACACTACGTTTGTGTGCGTTCAACCAAGGTAATTTAAAAGGAAAATAAGCAAATCTCCGGGTTTTTGTTTCTTGCGTGTGAAAGGTACAAGAGATTGTTAAAGAGATTTAAAGAAAACGTCAAAAAAATCTCCAGCAACTCGTTTTTTCGTGTGAAAGGGGACTATCAGGCCAGAAGGGCAGGAAGAAAGCAGGGTAAACAAAATCTCCCCGGCGGTCAACAAATTCAGTAGATTTTTTTGATGTCATTAATTTTGTCATTTAAACCAATTAAACGTCATAAAACTGGATTATGACAATTTATTGGTATAAATTAAGGTAAGACGGCACCCGGCGGAACTGCACTTCAGCGGAACTGCGCGACACTCCGCGGCAGTTTTTTGATATACTGCAGCAATGCGACAGTAAGGGGCAAATCGTGAAGTTAAGCCTTAACTACATTGGCCACTTTTTGCAAAATTACAAAAGTAAAAATATTTTTTTTTCCCGCTAGCGCAGTTGTTTTGTGAAAAAAATTTACACAATTCTTTTTAAACCAAAATTTAAGCGTTCTGCATCATTTTTATAAGTTTTCCAGTGAGAAAAACTATCCGAAAATGAGTTTGAAAATTTTCACTTTTGTACTTTTTCGGCTTATGTAGTTAAGGCTTTAGTAGCAATTGAATTGCTACAATGCTACAAAAAGATGGCGGCCAAATGTCATACATTGGAGCGATAGCGACACACGAGATAGACGGTGTTCCAGCTTTAAGGCTCTCCCAAACCAACGCGATTAATCGCTGCGACAAACGAAAACAACAATAACAACACGTGGTTGTCAAACAAAACAACACGTTGTTGTCAAACAAAACAACACGTTGTTGTTATTGTTTTCGTTTGTCGCAGCGAATAAACATGCTGGTTTGGGAGAGCCTTTACACTGATATGCATTTTAAGGCATTTTTATAAATCTTTCTCTGTGTGACCCGGCCTTTATTCCTACGACGAAAAACCAACAACAAACGACACGACACCTGCAAACCAAAAGTCAGCTGCAAACGTAATCGCTGTTCCTAAAATTGCCCATCGGATTGGCCGCGTTCATCACCACGTTTTTGACAGATCTAAAAATTCAAAAAAAAAAAAAACGTAAAGGCTTAACTAAATTCAACTTACTTTTGTACAAAACTAAACTAAATCCTTTGGCGCAAAATTTTAAACATTTAAAACCTACTCTTAATCACTTTTAGAATGGGAGTCGACTCTAAAATCTATTTTTATAGCGAGAGCCGATTCTTTGGTAATTTTAAACGACATAAAGTATACTTTAACGTTAAAGATCTTGTCTAACTTTAAAATCAGGAAAACACTTGTTTATCTCTCAAAAGTGTACTTTATCTAGTTGGCAATTTCCATTTCACAACAAACAAATTGAACCGAAATATTTTCCCAAGTTATTTTTGTTTAGTTTTGAAGATTTTCAGGTTTATAAAAAGGAAACAACATTGTAAAATACTGCCCAAACCATTTAAAGTGCTCAGATAACTTGAACTTTGCAATAGATGTTGCGGCGGCGAAGAACAGAACACACAAAACTACAAATCCAAGGAAGGGCCAAAATTTTTTTTTTTTATATTTCAAAATAGAATTTTTTCTCCATTCATATGAAGCATACAATAATTATTACACCAATCCCTATCTACTATATACACACATCTTTGTACCTATTTTATGAATTTTTGAAAAAAAAATGATTTGCTTTTGTTAATTTTAATTTTTGTATGGCTGTGTGAGTTTTATATCCTCAAAATGTCAGATTCGGGGGTTGTTCAATCTAAATTTGCCTACGTTACGTAGCGGAGTCCACTTTAGTTAAAAGAGTTGTTTAACTTGTTTAAAATTAAGAAATAGTTAGACAAGTGATCTAAACTAAACGACTATTTTAACTAGAGCCGGTTTTATTCCTTAAACGAGCAATGTTTAAAATTTTGCGCCTTTGTATTTTTCCAACGCACAACTCATTTCTATCTTCTTTCTCAAGTTTTATAAAAGTAAAAGTTAAAGCGCTCTTAAGGCTTAACTACATTCAACTTACTTTTGTACAAAAGTGAACTAAATCCTTTGTCTTTTTCCAACGCACAACTCATTTCTATCTTCTTTCTCAAGTTTTACAAAAGTAAAAGTTATAGCGCTCTTAACTTTTACTTTTGTGCAAAAGTTTTTGAATGTAGTTAAGCCTTTAATTTTTACTTTTGTGCAAAAGTAAAACACCAATACGTACAAAAAATCAGTTTTAAAAGCGACTAGTAGATGTCGCTGTAATGGGGGAAATTTAAGGGAACAAACATTTATTCAGGCATTTGTAGGGTTTTTATTTCAAAAATGGCAGTTGCATTCTGGCCTTTGTAGGGTTTTAAAAGAAAAATGGCGGTTACACACCATAGTTTTAGGAAAATTTCTCACACGTAGATGTCACTAGAGTATGTGTGTGTTTTTTCACTTTTGTGCTTTTTGCAAAAAGTTTTTGAATGCAGTTAAGCCCTTAAAGCGCTCTTAATTTTTACTTTTGTGCAAAAGTAAACCACCAATACGTACAAAAAATCAGTTTTAAAAGCGACTAGTAGATGTCGCTGTAATGGGGAAATTTAAGGGAACAAACATTTATTCAGGCATTTGTAGGGTTGTTATTTCAAAAATGGCAGTTACATTCTAGCTTTTGTAGGGTTTTAAAAGAAAAATGGCGGTTACACACAATAGTTATAGGAAAATTTCTCACACGTAGATGTCACATCAGCCGCGTTCAATAGTACATCTGAAATTTCAGATTTACATAGCATGGTGTCTACACAAGCAATATTTCATCGAATCGTTCTTGGAGTCGTGGCATATTCGCTCCGAATGATTTGCGCCAGAGCTCTAACATTGAAGTTGCAATTTTTTAATGCTCTTTGTGTGTTTTTCTTCAAAAATATTTATAATATAATCATGTACTTCGTTTTAAGATTTAAATAAAAATAGAATTCTTTTTGTAACATTTAAAGAGTTCTTTCAGTTATTTTAATTAATACAGTACGAGACTAAACTATATCTTTTTAACATAAAAAACATTACACGCCAAAATTGTAATTGTTACAACTAATTCAGGACTGATGAATGGCAATAAACCATTCAATATATGAAGTTTTTACCCCTTTTCCAGAGTCTGCTTCGCTAACTTAATAAAAATTTCACAATTTTGCAAAAAAAAAAAAAACAATAGGTGTGTTTTGTTCAACTCCTTAATGTGCACATTCAGAAATTCTTCACATTAAGCTAAATTTCCACATGCAAATTCTACCAACAACAAGTTAACAGCACATTTGCTCTTCAGTAACTCTATGGCTTAATGTGGAACATTGCAGAATCGGCACAGTAACTAGCTCAACAAAACACAACTAATATAGAAAACATCGAGCGAAAAATTCAAAATGGTCACAACTAATTTACGGCTAATTATAGAGTAGTAAAACATTCACAATAAGAAGATTTTATACGTTTTCCAGAGGATTTTTCGCTAAGTTAACGCCAATTTCACCATTTTGTAAAAAAACATAGAAAACATAGAGCGACCAAATTCAAAATTGTTACAACTAATTCACGGGTAATTATAGAGTAGTAACACATTCACAATAAGAAGTTTGTATACGTTTTCCAGAGGCTGTTTCCCTAAGTTAAGGCCAATTTTACAATTTTGCAAAAAAAAACATAGAAAACATAGAACGACAAATTCAAAATTGTCACAACTAATTCAAGACTAATTAACGGCAAATTAAAGAGTAGTAAAACATTCACAATAAGAAGTTTTTATACGTTTTCCAGGTGCTGCTTCGCTAACTTGACACGAATTTCATTTTTTTGCAAAAAAAACATAGAAAACATAGAGCGACAAAATCAAAATTGTCACAACTAATTCACGACTAATGAACGGCAAATTATAGAGCAGTAAAACATTCACAATAAGAAGTTTTTATACGTTTTCCAGGTGCTGCTTCGCTAACTTGACACGAATTTTAATTTTTTTGCAAAAAAAAACATAGAAAACATAGAGCGACAAATTCAAAATTGTCAGAAATAATTCACGACTAATGAACGGCAAATTATAAAGCAGTAAAACATTCACAAGAAGAAGTTTTTATACGTTTTCCAGGTGCTGCTTCGCTAACTTGACACGAATTTCACTTTTTTGCAAAAAAAACATAGAAAACATAGAGCGACAAATTCAAAATTGTCACAACTAATTCACGACTAATTAACGGCAAATTATAGAGTAGTAAATAGTTCACAATAAGAAGTTTTTATACGTTTTCCAGGTGCTGCTTCGCTAACTTGACACGAATTTCATTTTTTTGCAAAAAAAACATAGAAAACATAGAGCGACAAATTCAAAATTGTCACAACTAATTCACGACTAATGAACGGCAAATTATAGAGCAGTAAAACATTCACAATAAGAAGTTTTTATACGTTTTCCAGGTGCTGCTTCGCTAACTTGACACGAATTTCATTTTTTTGCAAAAAAAAACATAGAAAACATAGAGCGACAAATTCAAAATTGTCACAAATAATTCACGACTAATGAACGGCAAATTATAGAGCAGTAAAACATTCACAATAAGAAGTTTTTATACGTTTTCCAGGTGCTGCTTCGCTAACTTGACACGAATTTCACTTTTTTGCAAAAAAAACATAGAAAACATAGAGCGACAAATTCAAAATTGTCACAACTAATTCACGACTAATTAACGGCAAATTATACAGTAGTAAAACATTCACAATAAGAAGTTTTTATACGTTTTCCAGGTGCTGCTTCGCTAACTTGACACGAATTTCAGTTTTTTGCAAAAAAAACATAGAAAACATAGAGCGACAAATTCAAAATTGTCACAACTAATTCAAGACTAATTAACGGCAAATTATAGAGTAGTAAATAGTTCACAATAAGAAGTTTTTATACGTTTTCCAGGTGCTGCTTCGCTAACTTGACACGAATTTAATTTTTTTGCAAAAAAAACATAGAAAACATAGAGCGACAAATTCAAAATTGTCACAACTAATTCACGACTAATAAACGGCAAATTATAGAGCAGTAAAACATTCACAATAAGAAGTTTTTATACGTTTTCCAGGTGCTGCTTCGCTAACTTGACACGAATTTCACTTTTTTGCAAAAAAAAACATAGAAAACATAGAGCGACAAATTCAAAATTGTCACAACTAATTCACGACTAATTAACGGCAAACTATAGAGTAGTAAAACATTCACAATAAGAAGTTTTTATACGTTTTCCAGGTGCTGCTTCGCTAACTTGACACGAATTTCACTTTTTTGCAAAAAAAAACATAGAAAACATAGAGCGACTAATTCAAAATTGTCACAACTAATTCACGACTAATTAACGGCAAATTATAGAGCAGTAAAACATTCACAATAAGAAGTTTTTATACGTTTTCCAGGTGCTGCTTCGCTAACTTGACACGAATTTCAGTTTTTTGCAAAAAAAACATAGAAAACATAGAGCGACAAATTCAATATTGTCACAACTAATTCACGACTAATTAACGGCAAATTATAGAGCAGTAAAACATTCACAATAAGAAGTTTTTATACGTTTTCCAGGTGCTGCTTCGCTAACTTGACACGAATTTCATTTTTTTGCAAAAAAAACATAGAAAACATAGAGCGACAAATTCAAAATTGTCACAACTAATTCACGACTAATGAACGGCAAATTATAGAGTAGTAAAACATTCACAATAAGAAGTTTTTATACGTTTTCCAGGTGCTGCTTCGCTAACTTGACACGAATTTCACTTTTTTGCAAAAAAAACATAGAAAACATAGAGCGACAAATTCAAAATTGTCACAACTAATTCACGACTAATTAACGGCAAATTATAGAGTAGTAAAACATTCACAATAAGAAGTTTTTATACGTTTTCCAGGTGCTGCTTCGCTAACTTGACACGAATTTCACTTTTTTGCAAAAAAAAACATAGAAAACATAGAGCGACAAATTCAAAATTGTCACAACTAATTCACGACTAATTAACGGCAAATTATAGAGCAGTAAAACATTCACAATAAGAAGTTTTTATACGTTTTCCAGATGCTGCTTCGCTAACTTGACACGAAGTTAGCAAAGCAGCAAAAAAAACGTAGAAAACATTGCACGACAAAATTAAAATTGTCACAAATCATTCAGAACTGCTGAACGGCAAATTATTAAGCAATAAACTATTCGCTATAAGACGTTTTTACCCCTTTTTGAGGTGCTGCTTCGCTAACTTGATATCAAGTTAGCGAAGCAGCAAAAAAAACATAGAAAACATCGAACGACAAATTCTAAATTATCACAACTAATTCACGACTAATTAACGACTAATTACCCAATTAAAATTTTTTCGATCGGTGAATGTTGTTTCGCTAACTTGACACTCATAATTTTTTTAGGTTAAAGATTTTGCAGTGTTATTCGGAAGTCGGTCGGAGATTGTTAGCAGATGACAGAGCAAGCCACCCGCTTCAAATAATTTTTAAAGGGCACCCTTATGTTTATATCTGTTATGATAATTACAAGGACATAGTTACTATACATGGTGCCTACCATCTTGTAAGACTATGTACATAATGCGTTACAAAATTATTTAATAAATTAATATCGTTCTTTCCTAATGTTGGTTTTTCTTTCATTTAAATTTTCAGGTGTACTAATTTTTATGAAAATAAGTTATCATCGGGGTTTAGGTTTTATATTTCACATGAATATTTGCATATGTTATGTATGCGAAAAATAATGATTTAATGATTTGTTTCATTATTCATTAAATGAGAAAACCATTAATTAAAAAACAAAGAAGGATTTCATGCAGTTTAGGTATGTAAAAAATCATAGGTTCTAGAAAGTTTTACATAAATCCAATGAAAATTTTCATACGTTCTTAGAAAATTACATAAAATTAATGATTTGTTTCATTAAAAAAAGAAGAAACTTTTCTTGCAATTAATGTCAGAGTTCATAAAGAAATTTAAAAAAATAATTGAAAACAAAGAAAGAATTCATTCAATCAATGAAAAATATTATAGGTTCTATAATTTCGTTCATAAATCTCAAGAAAAGGTTCAAAAAATATTCTAAGAAAAATTACATACAATACAAATAATGATTTGATTTATTTAAAAAGGAAATAAATCATTAAAAACAAAGACTGAAGTCATTAAATTAATGAAAGAAATCATGGATTCCATGAATTTGTAAATATACATCGTATGTAATAGTTTATACATATTTATTAAAAAACAATTACATACAATCAATGATTTTTTTCACTTAACAGTGAATTTGTTTTTTAAATTTATCTGAGAGGTTCATAAAATTAATACAAAATGTATTAACAATTAAGGAAAAAATTCATGAAATTGAAGTAAAGCATTTAAATTTCAATGAATTTTAACTTAGAACATACACAATGGAAAAGTTTAAATATTTATTGCAAGAAGTATTAAATGACTGCCTTTCCTCGATTTAATGCAGGGGTCTTTAATTTTAATGAACCTTTCATAATGCTATGAATAAATTCGTACAAGTATGACTAGAAAATCATTATTTTAATGAACTCGATTCTTGGACCGTTTTTAATGAATTTTTGTATTAACAATAATATGTAGTTTTTCCTTGATATCATGTTTTTGTTCATTATATACATATGTACAGGGTTTCCCGCGGTCGGCAATACAGACGGAAACCATGGTTCCCTGTGGTAATTTTACGTCAAAAAGCTTAAGAAGAATTTTCTCATTTTCGCTTCCTTTTCGACGTACATATAACGGTTTTTATGATTTTTGGTCTCGTGTCGGCTAAAAATTGCCAATAACTGAAAAAATCCCGAAAATGTTTTTTTGGATTTTTGACCATGTTGCGTTAGACGCTCAAGTTCGAAAACTTGCCGTTTTCATTAGGCCACTATCATAAACAACTCAGAAAAAAATCAGAACTACCGGATCTATTAAGTATCATTTTTTCTTTTTTATTTTGAAAGCCCAATTTGTCTTCTTAAAAATACTTAATTTTTTCAAGAGAAAAAAAAAATTAAAAATTATTAACAAAATAAAAAACAAAAAAAGGAAATTCGCGAAATTTTGAATATTTGAATAACCAAAAAAACTACACGTCTATGCATCTATTGAGTGTTGAAAAGAGCCAAAAGAAGGAAATAAATTAGGAAAAACCGTTTAAGAAAACTTCACGAAGAAATTAATTCGAATATTCAAATTTTGAAAAATGATGATTTTAAATCTGTATTTCTATCATCAAAACTCAATTTTTTTTTTCATAAAAAAACAAAAATTATTTCAAATCTCTAGACCTTCGCATTTGATAGTCCAAGTTTATCGCAGCTCTATTTCAAACAGATAAATTAATCGGAGAAATTAGCCGTTAATGTAATTTTAGGAAAAAAAAATAGAAACTAATTTACTTCGCGGACTATAAATGTTTGGATATTCTGTTTTTTTTTTTTTAATTGATTGTGATGAATGAGTTTCCCTTGAGGTGTTTGTCGTACAAAATTTTCGAAAATAGGTTTATGATGGTGTTGTTTTCTGAAAAGCGTGCTTTGCTTTTGCTCTTAATTGCGTGTTGTGCTTTATATGCTTTACCTATAATTTTTGTTGTCGCACGGATGAATGAACTTGATTTAAATAATTTGATTTTATGTAGTTTTTAGTAGGTATGTTTTTTTTAATGATTTACCATTTAGGTCTAGGTATAAAGTTAAGTCTAAAAGAGTTAAGCTTGATTTTGATTCATCGGATTCAAATTACCGTAGTCAAATTTTACTATTTCTTATTTTTATTGTTTGAATTGATTTTTATGAGGAAATTTACGTACTTTTACCTACTCGTTTTGATAACATTTTCTTATAGTAAAAAAATGTAATTTTAAGTAAACTAACAACCTATACCTACTTTTAAGAAAAACATTTATTTTCCTGCCATTCTGCTTTTTTTATTGAAGTAAGTAGGGGGTACGTTTGAACCCGGGGTACCTTTGAACATGGCTAATAAAATCTAAACAAATAAATATTTCAAAGCGTTAACTTAATTTAAAACATAGCAAAACCGATATCTTTACATGTCAACGATTTTGTGGTGCCTCTCTTACGTTCATCGGACAGTAGCTAGATAAGCAGTTTTTATGCGTAAATTGCATTTTTGTAATATTTTTTTTATAAGAGTTTACAATTTCTTTGCTATGGTTTTTCGTTTTTGAAAAATTATTATTAAACTCACACCTTCATTGTGATTAACAAAAAGGTAAAGTTCTTGATAAATATTTTAGGTATAATAAATACGGCCGAGTTTTATGTTGTTTAATACGTTGGGGCAGTTTTGAATGAAACGGTCGGACCTTTGAACAGGTTTAAAACTATTTTTGAAAAATTTTTTTTTAATTTTTTCTTCGTTAGACAGTTGGAATGTTAAAGCCATTAAAATTAAAGCTTTAAGGAGACTTTTTGCTTCAAAAATTTTGTTTAAATCTATTTATTTCCAAAAGTCTACTTTTTAACTAGTGATTATACACCTTTAAAAAGATTTTATATCCTATTAAAGTATTTTGTTTATTCAGCTTCTACATAATTAATTTATTTATACAGTTTATTGTTTCCTTCAATAGATATAATCTTATACTCACATTACTTACTGCTGAAAATAATTATAAATACTTCCGTTCAAAAGTACCCCAGGTAAATTTAAACCTGCCCCACATGTGGGGTACCTTTGAACAGAAGGACCTATTTTGTATTTTATTAAAAATAAAATATCAATCTTAATTAAATTTGATCAAAAATGGGTTTAAATTAAACTTTAAATATGCTTCTTGAAGTGTCAATAAATAACAGGCCCAAAATTCCATAACACTGGGTTTTTGGAGACTCCAAGACAAAAAAAATAATGAAAATAAAAATGACGTGTCTAATTTTTTTAATAGTTATCAAACTATGTTTATATTAAAAAAAAAAAGATGTTATTTTTTGCAATAATCTCATGCTTTATCTTTTGAAATCTACGCACGAATCCGACGACACGATCTTGGACCAAATTACCGCATCGTAACTGAAATATTTTACATTGGCATTACTGATCCATTTAACAGATTAAAATATATTGTAAACAGTACTGCCATCAGTTGAAATAATTCAGTGACCTCAAGATCTCATTGATTCGATGACTTAGCCCCTTAATCGATTTACTGATAGTTTCTCTTGTCGAGTTGTCAGTATAGCTGATATACAGAGATGAATCAATTAGTCTCTTTTTGTCACAATTCCTTCTCCTTCAAACCTTGGTTATCTGAATTCAAAAAGGAAATTTTAAGTGAACTATCATATCTTGATTGCCCTCATTCTCTTCCTCCAGACAACATTCCTCTGATATTTGTAAAAAACTGTAGACATACCTTATTAATACCGTTTTAAATTTTTTTTAATCTGTCGCTGTCGAAAGGTTTATTTTTGGATTGCTGGAAGTACTATATTACTCCAATACATAAATCAGGTTCTAAGCAGGACATCCAAAACTACATGCCTATTGCAAAACTGCAATTGGTTCCTAAAGTATTTGAAGCGATTGTTAAGCGAAAGCTCTTTTCTGTCATTCGGTCTTCTATATGTGAGGATCAACATGGGTTTTTAAGCGATAGATCCACCACAACAAATTTGGCGGTTTTCGTCATGTAAATGATCTATGTCATTTAAACGATCTAAAAATCCAGTTAAGTTTGAATATAAAATCTCTCAGAGTTATTTTACACGAGTTATGATGCATAAGGATTTGGGAGTTGTTTTCGACTCTCAATTATGTTTTTTCTTGCATATAGACTTTTTGATCTCGAAAGCAAATGCCATGGTTGGAATATAAGGAATAAGTGACCCTTACACTTTGAAGAGTCTGTTCGTCTCTTTTGTTCGGGCAAATCTTGAATATGGCTGTATAATATGGTCTCCTTATTATAATAGATTTAACGAATTTAGAAGAGGTTCACAAAGTATGCTTTTCGTAAAACTTACCTGCATGTAGATATGCCTTCTTTTCGTTGACTTTAACCTCGGTTTTTAAGCCATTTTATTGAAACGGATTTCTTCTTATCTGAAAAACAGTTATTAAAAGTGTTTGTTTTAGATCGGCCTCCCCTCTAGTTTTTTCTTAGCCAACTCCGGGGTCCCCCAAGGCAGCCACTTTGGTCCTTTTCTTTTTATTCTTAGTATTAATGATATTGAAATATTCATCGAACATTCCCATTATTTCACTCTACGCCGCCGAAGATGCAGTTTTTCAATACCATATGACTCTACTTTTAATAAACTAGACCTCAACCAAAGTTAATATGTATAACAAGTGTTAGGTACTTATATTATCTTTGTCTCAACCGTTTCTGTTGCCTCAAGAACTCCTTGGAGTTAAATATCGTCATAATGCCAACTACTTTTTCACTAAAATAATCAAGTCTTCTCTCCATCTTTATTTTCTTAATAATCAACCCATATTAACCGTGGAGTCGAATTGTTACTAGGATGTATGTCTTGGAACAATATCATACCTACCTATTGAGATCGATTCCTTTCATGTTACGTTGATTGTATGCCCCACTACAACTCAATCTTTTTTTAATACTTCTTTTTAATATACGACATCCTCGTTTATGCCATCTACCCATCCACCGCGCCTCTTACGGCTTTTTCATTTCAAGAAATCATTCATTCTGGGCTTGGATCAGATACACGGATTTCTTGTCGTCCTGAACCACACTTCTTGGAAGGAACATTGTAATAGTTTGCATCTTGGAAATGTCATCTCCCAAGCATGCAACCAGTGCAACGCCCTTTCAAGTGCTTAGTTTTGGTGCCGTTCCTTTTAGCCAATCTGATGGTTGCTGACCCAGGACAGTTAACCACAAGGAGAACAGTTCTGAAGTGAATGTCATTAAACTTCAGCTTAATTTCTCATTCTTTGCAGACTTCCTGGATGATAGCTTCTTCTAGTACTGTCAGGTTGTCTCAGTACTCAGGGTAACCTGAGGGTATTCCTTTGGAAAGATTGCATTGCGAGTGCTCTTCGCTGTGCTCTCTTTTCACTGGCTTATGCATATGTGTTTGCGGTGCTTGATCCCGCTGTATTTTTTGCCGCTGCTTTGGGCCTTTTTGCCTCTTGCCTTTGTCGAGGAGTAAAAAGGTGGCTTTTTCTCTTACCCCCCGTATGGCTAAGCGACGATACTGTTTTCCACTCATCTACCTTTTTCTTAATTTCCTGTGGGATCATTCCCTTATCTAGGAACCGGAAGATCCGTTTTGTGCCTACCCCACTTAACATTTTCATATACGGGTCATCCAGTGCACCTTGTTCGTTCAGTTTTGTAAGTGGGCGAATCGTTCTATTGCGGCTGTTCCTGTTGGGTGGTCGTTTTAGTGGTTTCGAGATGTTGCTTGGTCGTGGTGCCTTCCCATCCAAGACGCCTTCTTTGGATTCCATTATATCTCTCACTTTTCCGGGAGGTATTCCCCCCTGGCTAGTTGATGATGAACTATGGGAAGCATCCTTCGCTTGCCCGGAAGGTGTTCTCCCCTTACTAGTTGACGATGCTCCTTCATTGTCTACCCGGCGCGGTACATTCCTTGGATGGAGGCATTGTCTTAAAGTATGGATTGCAAACCGGTCTCGGATCTTCAGCATGGTGATCTTTCTTCATTCGATCCGCGTGTTCACATGGATCCGCGACATCCCATGGAGCAGAGTGTTAAATTTCTTGTTTATGTTGTTTTGGCACTTTATTCCTGCGGGTAGCTAGAGAATTATTGGGGTCTGCCACATTAAAGCTTCGCATGATATGGTAAGGTCTAGGTTACTTTTTGATTCAACCTGTTTTCAAAGAGTTTCCGTTAGAATACAGCCGTTATACCGCCTGGCTACAAACCATCCAATAGGAACGGGTCACGTAACACCCTGGATTAGAGGGAAGCAGTTCTTAGTTCGTAACTCCTTAAAATCGTTAACGACTCAGGTTGAGCCAAGGCGGCAAGTGAGATGAATCTTTGAAACTGAAGCCTTCGCAACACAACAAGTCGACTGACGTTGAAATTGAAAAAAAAAATACTCAATGCGTTAAAAAGTACTTGAAAGAACTGGCCAAGTACTTGAAAGTGTTGGCCAAGTACTTGAAGTATTGATCAAGTATTAAAGTACCTGGTACTTGGTAATTGTACCCAAATACTTGGAATTACTGGTACTTACCATTTTTATTGAAGGTACCAGTCCCAGGCTACTGAAGTACAAGTACCAGTACTTTTATTACTTGCACTTGAGAGTACTAAAGACCTGAAATACTTAAGACCTTTACAAGTCTGGTTTTTGGCAAACGAAACCAATGTGTGATGTATAGGTATCTCCCACAATTAAGTTCGAAGGGTTTGCAGAATATTCGATGATTCCCATGCTTAATAGAATTGAGAGAGGTAAAAAAGCAATTCTTGCTATTTTTATCAATCAATTCAAAAATCATTTCAGAAAACTTAAAACTTTCATTATAAAAACTTAAAATAAAAATAATATACATCATATCTAAACAATGATGTCATTCATGTATACGTATTGAAATAATACTACTTACACAAGATTGTAACAATCAATCAATGAACTCGTTTTCATCTGTCAAACAAAACACTCTCTAGCAGTGGGAAATATTTTTACGTCAACATCAATATTCGAATGATGTAATTCTCTTTTTTATAGATAGGTTTATACCACCATCAGATCGACGACGCAACGCACTAAAACATAAAGCGTATTATAAATCGATCGCATAATCTCACTCAACCACCAAAATAAACATGTTTTTTTCTTAAATTTTAATTTCATGGAATATCAAAAAATCATTCCCGCTATTTAAAAGCGTCAACATACATATATCATATGTTGTTTGGTTGCATAATTTCTTTCTTTCTGCATCACTGAATGCATCCGTCATCAATTTTGATATGATGATGATGGCATCCACGATGATGATGATGATGGATGATGGATTTTTCTTGTCAAATGTTTAACAAATTCATCGTAAAAATTAATTTTCCTTTCTTGGAACGCACTCAACTTCCTTTTGACAATCAAAGAAGAAAAAAATTCATATTGAATAACGCCCATTTATCGAAAATCAAAGTGGGCTCATCATGCAAGTAGTAAAGACATTATGCGAAAGGAAATGGTGAGTATGAATATCCATTTATCTATTCAAACAAACGCAGACACATAGAAAAACAGACAACAAGACAAACTAAACTCTTTTTTATCGATAGAAAAGTGAAATTTCCTTCTTCAGTCATTCCATATACAAAATGGCAGAGTTCAGTGGGATTTTCTTGACTGCAACTGCATTTTCTAACATAAATGCCCTTCCTTTTCAAATTGTTGTATGTAAGTATGTTTGAATAAACTCTTCACGAATATCGTTGTCTGTCTCTCTGTCTGTTTGTCTGTCTATCTAAAACTTTATCTATTTGCCGTCCACTATACACACACATACATCATACGACTCGGGTTCGAATTCGTGTCCAATTGTGAAAATTCCTCTTCGTTTAGGATTAGGAGACTTGGTCTTCGGGGGGATATAAAAATAACACTTTCTATTATATTTTTATTTTCTTTCTTGTTTTATTGCAAAGACAGGCGCGCGCGCTAAAGCAAAATGTAATATCGGCTTTATGATTGCAACTTGCAACTCGACTAGACTACGAGGTATATACATACATACCTACACTCGCGCCGGCTGCGGCTGTCGGACCTATGTATGTATGTAGGTAAAGCGCAACAGTCGTGATTGCCTGATTATTTACGATCGAAGGAGTTATAAGTCAAGGTGCGTTTTGATGGTGAATTCGTTCACTAAAATTCGTGGCCATTTATAATGAAAGTGCTGCATTCAATGCAACAATCAGTGCAATAAAGCAAGTCCAAAAAAACCAGCAGCAGCAGCTGTCAAACTAAAAAGTTCAATGCACATGTAGAAATGTAAATATTTTCGAAAGTCATGGGGTTTAAATATATTTTTTTTTTTTGTGTGGATTAAATATTTGGACAGATGGATTAAAATAAGCTATGAGTTATTTTAAATCGCAACATAGAAAGCTATAAAAGCAAAAGTAATTAAAATAACATTTTTGTTGTTTCCAAGCGAATATAATAATTATTTTTAAACGCATCGAAATATTTCACAAAAAATGAAAAACAGATGAAATGATGTATACCCAAACTCTTCGAAAGCATATTGTATGAAATTTTGAGCTTTCACTGTAAGTCTTTCATCTCCCCTAGACAACATGGCTTTCCCAAAGGTAGATCAACAACCACTAATCTGGTTGAATTTGTCGTATCAGCCTTAGAGCAGGGCAAGGAAGTCGATGTCATATCCACCGATTTTCATAGACTTATAATTTTCAAACTATCCACCCTCGGTTTTGAACCCATTCTACTGAGATGGATTTCTTCTTATCTGGAAAACCGTTTATAGAGTGTCTGCTTTAGATCTACGTCCTCTTGCCCTTTCCTAGCCACGTCTGGAGTCCCTCAAGGCAGCCACTTAGGCCCTCTTCTTTTTATTCTTACTGTTAACGATATTGAAATGGTCATTAAATATTCGCATATTTCTCTCAACGCCGACGATACCAAATTCTTCAAGACCATTTCTTCTACACAGGATTCTGCTCTCATCCAACACGATCTCGATAATTTTTCAGTTTGGTGTCTCAAAAACTGCTTAGATATAAATATTGCCAAATGTCATTCGATCACTTTCTCACGTAAACGTTTAAAATCTTCACCCCGTCCTTATCTTCTTCATAATCAGCACCTATCTATCGTCGAATCGATACGTGACCTTGGTATAATATCTGATCAAGAGCTTAACTTCATCTCCCATTATGACGACATAATTTTTAAGGCCAACTCTGCACTTGGCTTCGTTAAACGATGGTCCAAGGAATTCTCTAACCCATACGTGACCCGATCCCTCTTTATAACCTTTGTTCGTCCTCTGCTCGAATACGCCTGTCAAGTATGGTCCCCTTACCAACAAATTCACATCGCCAGATTCGAGAGTATCCAACGTCGATTCCTTCGTTTCGCTCTTAGAGGTCTGTCCTGGAATAATCCCTTAATCCTGCCTCCCTATCAAGACCGCCTTAAACTAATAAACCTAAATTCCCTAGAAGAACGAAGAAAGATTTATGAAATTCTCTTCATTCATAGACTACTTACAGGTTCTGTTGACTGCATTACTCTTTACAACTCTATCCTCTTTAATACCAATCCTTGTAACATACGAAATCCCCCTCTCTTTTATATACCCACCCATCGTACATCTTACGGCTCTAATGAACCAGTCTCTCGGATGCTATGGAGTGTTAACTCATACACTAATAACTTCGATTTTAACCTAAGCACCCTTTGCCTAAAATCCCGTCTCCTGAATCAACCTCCTCAATAACCACAAAACTTAGCTATAAGTTTCTTAGTTTTTAAGTTAGTTTAAGCATTAGCTTGTAATTAAGCCAAATAAATGGGGGTTTTGCCCCCACTAAAACTAAGTACCTCGTATAACCGGGTACACATATACCCATGTAATATCCGAAATGCACGGGTACCCGTCTACCTGGGTAATAACCGGAGAAGTCGGGTACCCAAGTATCCGGGTACTGTGGGTATTTCCCGGTTGAAATCAAGAGCACTAATTTTAACACATAATCCTATACAATTTATTGCAAGAAGTTTGTTGCACTCTACAATATTTTTAGCCCTCATTATAATTTTTGTTGTATTAGGTACATTGGCTATAAAAATTATACAATATAGGCACTAAATTTGGATTAGAATATATTTTGTCCATTGAGGATGTTCTCATTAAAATCAGTTCTCCGCCATATTTTATTGTAAATCCCCTTTATTGTTCAGAAACTACCTAATGGCCAAATATTGCAAGGTCCTTTGTGATCTTAGTTGCCAAATAAAAAAAATACAAATCTTATGCTTGTGACAAGACTGCAAACAAAATTGGCCACAATTTAGAAGGAGTAGAAAGGTAAGAAGACTTCAGCTAATTTTGGCATAGTGTTTTGTATTGATTGATATTAGGTTGCCTGTTGTATGTCAACTTCCAAAACTCCCGATTTTAGTCTAATTTAATATTTTTATATGAACTTCGACAGAACTTTTGGACTAAAATTGGTCTAATTTAATTTTTCGATTTAAACTTGGACAGAACTTTTGGACAAATTGGTACAAAAATAAGTAAATATTAAATATTTTTTTTTAATGCACTAAAGGAATTTCGACCAATGAACGAATGTTGAAATTGGACATTGATTTGAAAAGTACTTAAATATTTCAGGACTTCAGTCCTTTCAAGTACAAGTACAAGTACAAGTACAAAAGTATTGATACTGAGACTTCCGTAGCCTTGGTACTAGTACTAGGGATTTTCAAGTATTTGGGTAAAGTACCAAATACTTGAGCAGTACTTAAAATTCTTGGCCAGTACTTTCAAGTACTTTCTAGTCCATATTGAGCAATGTTTGTTTCAATTTATAAAAGATGCCTGTGCAGATGTTATGCAAGAATTCATCAATTCGGTACTTGAAACTACTGGTCAAGTACTTTAAAGTAGGTACTGGTCAAGTACCTGAATGTTACCTACATTGTCAAGTATACTTGGAAGTATGCCTCTCAAGTTAGCAAACCAAGGTCAGCAAAACAAAGTTTTTATGATGTAATCATTAGGATACTAGGTGCAACAACAAAATTAGGTGCTCTAGTACTTCTGGAAAAAAATTAATGTTCTGTTATCTTCATTTCAAGAGCAATTTTCGGAAAATGATTAAAGGTAAGACCGCACTCGACAGAACTGCACTTCAGCGGAGCTGCACGGCAACAGATACAGAACTTCATGAAGAGGCAAAATATTATTTGTATGAAATTGTATTAGCTATATCGCACTAAGCGATAACGGAACAGAACGGCGCGACACTAAACTACAAAGTTGCTTACAAAATGGTGGCTGTTCTTTGCATTTTGGGTAGGAAAACCATTTTTTATGTGTAGGGGAAGGTAGTGTGAGAGGAAAACTTTGTTTTCGGGGTGATTTGGCCGCCATCTTTTTTGTAGTATTGTAGAAATTCAATTGCCACTAACTTCATGATTTGTCGCTTATTGTCGCACTGCTGCAGTTCAAGTGCGGCATATTAAAAAACTGCCGCGGAGTGCTGTGTAGTGTCGCGCAGTTCCGCTGAAGTGCAGTTCCGTCGAGTGCGGTCTTACCTTAAAACACAAGGGACAAAATAGGTTTGGTCTCATATTTACGAGCTACTAAAGTGCTCTAGGAAAATTTCGAAAGAATTGAAGGTTTCTTTTCAGGCAAGAAATCATTAAAAAAACATTTCTGTATCAATCTCACTTAAAATATTAATGTTCAAATAATAATGAGGTATTTAAAAAATGCTAAAGAGGTAGTAAATTGCAAGCCGGAAGACGGTGGCATATTGCATAATTGCATAGTATTGGTAGGTAAATTGCTTTTTCTTGATTGAAAAATTATCGATTTATTGGCAAATTCGATCATTATCAAGATACTGGCAAAGTGTCCTTGTCGATATCAAAATATGGAAAAGTATAGTAGGTAGGTACTGGTCATTGTTCCCATTTATATCAAAACGAGCGCAATACATCTCCGTAAAAATGTCATCCCCAAAGAAATTTCCATCTTCCATTTTGTCTATTATTTTTCCATCTTATAATTATTTATCAACGACCTGTCAAATCACCAATTAGTTCACTTGACACACACCATACACATTACATTTTTGTTTCCCAACAGACAAAAACTGATAACACACGTTACGATTTAATTTAAGAACTCTTAGTCACTTTCTGTTTTCATGACTAAATTACTTTGTCATTGTCTTTGTCGGCACTTGAAATAGCTTTTGAGCTATTGAGGCTACACGCATCGCTTCTGTAATCTGTCCGCGATGTAGGAAAACATCTGGGCTACATGAGCTGAGCATGACAAAAAAAAAAAACAACTTTAAAATACATAAACACCTTTTCCTATTTGTAATGAAACACAATTTTGTTTTTGTCTCGTAATTGAAAAGATTACTTGATGAGACATCCTTGAAGGTTTTGTCATTGATTTTAAACTTATGAAATTTCTGACAGGTGGGTAGGCAGATTAAGGGGATGATAAATAACAGTTACACCAAATAATCATTATTAAGTGAGTTAAATTCGAGAGCAAAATGTTAAGCCAAAAGTGAGCAACAACAAAGTTAAGTAGGTATTTATACAACTGGGGAAATAAATCGACCTAATTTATTTCAATTGAACTCGATTGCAGTTTATAATGGGTTTTGTGTATTATGTTAGTATGTATATGCGAATAAACAACCATTATGTGATGAGTAATGATCTTTTGAATCCATAAACAAAGAAGTGAAAGGAGAACACAACCACACATACACACAGGCACCGACACATTTAGGTACTTATTTTGAACTCAGTGAGGGTTGAAATGTATTTTTTAATCTGTGATTCATTTTGTATCGATTTGATTGAGATTCTTTAAAGAATTAAGGGCCCAGCAGATTAATATGAGAAAAATATCACACAATTTGCGTTAAAGTTAAATTTAAACTGTGGTATTTAGCTGAGCAGGTATATGTAAAAAGGCATTTGAAATGTATGTACATACAATACATCGTAATAATTTATTTATTTTTTATTTATTTATTCGATGGTCATGAAAAAAGGGTGCTGAATCCGAAAATGACAAGTACCTAATTCCTTTCGTCATCTTGAACATTTTATGATATGACAAAAATTGGCAATAACTTTAATGTCGATGGGCCCCGTTTAGAGGTAGGGGCAATTTTAGAAAAAAAATGACTTAAAATGAAAAAACGGCAACACATACAATGAAGTACTATACCGGGTTTGAAAGCCAGAAATCTGTTCTTTAATTCTATATTTAAATTAAATTATTTAAGTCAATAGTTTTTAAAAAAATTGCATGCAAACTCAAAATTTTGATAAAAAAAAATGAAAAAAAAATTTTAAACCATTTTTTTTTCAAAATTGTGTAATGTAGTGCTGAATTGGCTTTTTGTGGTCAATGCGTATATCAATTTTAAATCGAACACAAAAAACCGAATGGTTTTATGTCTTCTAGTTTTAGAGAAAATTGAAAATTACTAAAACTACTTTTCTATGAGATTTTGGCTTTCAAACCCGGTATAGTACTTCATTGTAAGTGTTGCCGTTGTTTTTAATAATTTTTTTTTTTTTTATTTTAAGTAATTTTTTTTCTAAAATTGCCCTTAGCTCCTAAACAGGGCGAGATAGACCCCCCCCCCCCCCCTCCCTTAGTAAAAATTGCTTGTTTTTGACCCATCTACAAATCAATTTTTGGCGCCTGAGTTATAGTACTCGTTCCCAGGCAATGAGTGAAACACTCAATTTTATAGAACTACATAAGCCAAGTCAAAAAAAAAAAGTTTTGTATAGAAAACTTATTAGAAATCACGTTATTCAAGGCTTTTCTGAAGAGCACACCCTCATATTTATCAACTTTGACGATTAGATAGAATCTTTTAAAAAGTGGACGTGGGCGTTTCAGTAGGCGAAAATTTACTCTAATGACACTTTATGTTATTCTTTATCATGTCTAAAAATTTTATCAGAATTAATTTAATGGTTCAGATTTAATAGAAAACGAAACACTCGACTAATTTTTGTTGATGAAACTTTCACACACTGTACTCATTGACGATAAATATTTATAATAGTAGACCATAAAACTCTCTACAAGAAAGGCAAGCCATATAATTTACAAGATATTGAGATTTCAAAAATTCAGCAAAAAATAAAAAAATTAGTATGTCACATCTAAAGGCTTAACTACAATCAAAACTTTTTCCAAAAAAGTTATAAAAATTGAAAAAGTAAAATATAGCATAGATATTTAATGCTTTAAGGGTGTATGTGTGCAAAAAAATGTGTTTGGTCCGTGAAATCAGTTTGAAATTACATATTGAACACAATTAAGGTCACAAGCATTTCTAGTGCCTTTTAGTTTTTTTGCTTTTGCACTTTTTGCAAAAAGTCTTGAATTTAAGGCTTAACTACTCATATAAGTGTTTTCTATGTTTTCTATGAAAACAATTATGCTTAGTTTATAGAATTTACGACATCCTACAAAAAAGCATTTGAACTTAAATGGAAATATATTAATATTTAATATCTAAACCAAAACCTAATTATTTTTGACGTTTGGAAAATTTTTTGAAATCCTAAATGTATCTTGCAATTGATCGTACAGACAAAAGTTTTAAGATAATTTTCGTAGAGAATCTTATAAATATTTGGCTTCAATGTCACCAAATATGAAATATGAAACTAAAATAACAATTTCTTTTTGAATTTTGACAAAATTTTAAAAATTCGAATGCTTTTTGTGGTTTAAATTTTCGATAGCATATTTTCCTAGCTAACAATTTTTTTTAAGCGTAAAGTTATATTAGCACCTCCATTTTCGATTTTCAAGCAAAAAGTTGTGCTGTGTTCTGATCAACTTATGCTGCGAAGTGCCGTTAATATTTTTTAAAACTTCGGACATTTGCAAAATTTTCGGATGAAATATTATCTAAAATTAAGAAGAGATAAACAAATTCGCATATTTTCCACTTTTACGATAGAGCGCAAATGCTGCGAAGCGCCTTAACGTAAAGTTAGAACCACCATTTTCAAAATAAAAATAAAATGTTGTGCTGTATTGTGTGCAACTGCATTGTGCTTCAAATATTTTTGAAAAGTTCCCAACTTCAAATTTGCTGAAAAACTTAAATAAAAAATTTAAAGAAAATAAAATTTTTTTTTTTTATATTAAAAAAAATTAATTAAAATATTAAAAAAATTTTTTTAAATATTTTATTTTTTTTTTTTAAATTAAAGGCCTGGTCAAACAGAACGCCGGCCGACGGGACTGTCAATACTTCACCAGGCAAGGAAAGAACGCGGCGAGCAAATTGTGCTTGTAATTCTTTACAAAGACCGCCGGACCGCGCTCTATTTGACCAGGCCTTAAAGCAAAATTTTCTTACATATATAAATAAAAATAAAAAAAAGTGAAACAAAAAAACAAAAAATAAAAATAAAATTTTCAATTTTACGAAGCTTTCAAAAGTACCTATTTACGGCACATCGTAGCACATGTTCAGCACAATTATACAGCACACCTTCTTTTTTTGAAAATCGAAAATGGAGGTGCTAAAACGAACATCATTTCAGGTTAATTTTTTTGTAGAGCGACTTAGCTATATGAAAATATTGTTTGTTTTTTTTTTGTATAGTGACTTACTTATAAGAAAAATATTGTTGATTTGATTTTTTTTTTATTGAAATGCTAACTTACCTACCGTAGGATAATTGGTCCCAATAAGCGCATCCGACTCTATCAATCCAAAGCTAATTTAAAGCACTTCCATAATAAAGTTTCGTTTAAAAAAGAAGGAACTAAAATTTAAAACTGTGTTACTATAAATTACAATGACATGCGATATAGGTTTATGTTATTCCCCTTTTGCTGTTGGTATACATTTTTTTCTATCTGTTTTTTTTTTTTTATCGTCTAAATGAAACTTGAGATGTTCTCTATAAAGATTTCGATATAATAGCTCGCTCCTATAACACCCCTACGTGTTCTGGCCTTCCGTCTTATTGGTGTTCGACACAACAACTTTGACGTTTCAGTCTAAATACGTCTTGTTCTGATTTTCTGCTGCTATTATTTGCTTGCTGCTGCTGCTGTTGCTGGTTAAGTGTTTGGTTCGCTGACTTTAATGGCAGGTATTGCGGTTAAGAGTCTGTATAATATTGCTGGTGTTAGAGTTAATATTTTTATGGTGCGACGTTACCTTTTTGAATTTTATACTATTACTTTTTTTTTTCTTCGTACATATATACTAACTAACACGTTAAGTACCTATAGTCTCTCTAATGGAATTCCGAAGCAGGTGCTGCACAAAATTGTTGTCAGGTTTTTGGTTTTGTGGTTGTTTTTTTTTTTTCTTCAATATTTGCCTGCGTTTCTCTTGGTTATAAGATTTCACATCTGGTTCGATGTACATATACGTAGGTATCTACATTATATGTAAAGATAGAAGACGTATTTGTTCAAGCAATTTATGTTGCGTTTTTATGGCGCATTTTATGGTATAAGTACCCATACGTTTTTTTTTGTATCTGTTAAGAGATTTATTGGCGCGCATATCTAATAAGCGTATGATTTGAGAATTAAGTGAGATTTCAATATTGGAAAGTAAAATTAAATGAATGGGTTAAGCATATCTATCAGACTGCTTGCTATGTAGATACCTTTACGACGTGTTTAGAGATGTTATATTTTTTTAATTTTTAAATTGCATTAAAAAAATGCATCGAAAATAATGAAGCTTAGCGAAACCATAAAGTATGCATTCGATTAATGGATTAAACCATCTTCATCTTACTATCGTATTTTAAACTCGAAAGGAGAAACTTAAATGTTGTCTATTTGAGTATTACGCACCAGTTTTTGATGTGTCGCGCGTGCGTCTCGGTGTAAAAATGGATCGATTCATCCTTCAGTATATACAACTGCCTTATGTATAAACAAAAAATGGTTATTTCGGCTCTTGTTTTCAGGACAACTACACCATGGAATAAGAATTTTCGGCATTCAAAGGGATCAATAAGCAATCGCCTTTAGTTTGAGTACGGAAAATTCCTATTCCATGGTGCAGTTATACCCTGTAGATTATAAATAAGGCAACAACTCCTCCTATATACCTAAATCTAACTTGAAGTGATGTTGACTTAACCATTATCATGTAGATCAACTTTGTGTGAAGAAGCTTTAAACAAATGGCTCTGCTCGAAGAGGTTTTTTTTGGGTGTAATGTAGCGAAATGAGGACCGTCACGAAAACATGTACCGCTCGCGCCCTACTGCTAAGTGACTGTTTGCACTACAGATATCCTAAACATACCAATCGATAGATAAAGATTGCGCAAAGATTATAGAGGAATTGTTTTATAGCTATTGCCTCATAGTTTCATGTGATGAGTCATCGTTGCAGCAAAATTAGGAGTACTCAAATTAATTTGACTCAATTTCTTCAATTTTTTTTTTTTTTTTTTTTAACTGAATACATCGTGGAGTTGTAGTAGCCCGTGGCGTAATAGTTAAAGACCTTTCACACTATCAAATGAGTGGTGATGGTTTTAGAACCAATCTATTAACACATGTCAAATTGTGTGAGATGGGCTGTCAAAGTCCATTGATTTACTTCCCAATTTTTGGCTAAGTGTTAATTCTCTGTGGGATAGTGTGGAAGGGCTTTTAGGGTGTTTAAATTAACTGGGTTCGATTCTCAGTCGCTTCCATTCAAAAACAAAAATTTTTTCAGGGTTACTGCCTCTTGGGAAGAAGTGAAAAAGTGCCTTTCTCTTAGCCGTTTGGATTCGGCAAATATTTTTATTTATATTGTACTTTTTATTTTTGCTTAATAAAACTTCCCACCTGGAAAATAATCTAGTTTTTATTGAAGCTCTAGAAAGTTTTACATAGATCTTAACAGGGGGGTAGCAGGCGGTTTACTATAGAAATTATCTTGCCCTTGCCAGTTATGTACCATTTTGCCTCGAGAAGAATTAAAAATGTTGGCTTATTTAAGATTTGATTCTTGGATTTTATCAGTCATATATTTCCGTGTTGTTGATCAACTTAATATAGTACTTTTTTATTTCTGCTCAACGAAACGTACTATTAACTAAAAAAAGAAGAGAAAAAAATGTCGTATAGAAGAACTTTAAAAGCTTTGTGCTTTTCTATTTTCTTTCTGTTTTTATCCTTGATGCTGAAAAAGAGTTACCTATTAAACAAAAAAAAAAAAAAACTAACTAATAGAGACACTAGAAGAAGGGCCAGCACTCAATTTGGAACAAGGATTTACCATTTAATATGTTATAATGACTGAATGAAAAGAGGACTTGTTTTTCTGCTCTAATTTGTCTTTTTTATGTGAAATAAAAGCCAGAAGAAAATTCTCTTGTCTTATTTAATCGTTTTTCCTTGAATAACCTACTTGTTATTTCAACTATGTAAATAAAAAAACATGCACAACTGAATCGGACGAATTAATAACAAAAATGCAGCTTCATAATTTCTTTAACCTTCTCCAGCAGCAACATATTGCAAAATTATAACTTAATTTTCTTTTTATTAAAAATTAATTTTCAAACTTAAATTAGAAAAAAAAAATAAACAGGGTTTTTTGTGATAACACACGCGCAGTATGGGCTGCAAAGTTTTCGCACCATCATATTAATATAAGCTGTGTTTTTTTCAAGCACGGAGGAAAAAACGAAATCGGGGATTACCGACGCCACCATAATACAAACTATCGATAACATGTATGTAATTCATACTGCTAACAAAATTTTTGTCCGTTCTCAAGTTAAGCACCGAAAATTCTTCGCACTTAGCTAAGCCCGAATGGGCTTAGTTGTTGTTGCATTTAACACGTAAACTGTTGAGCCCCGACATCGATGTTTTCGTCCAATTCCCTTTGGGCTTGCAAAAAAATACGGCTATATTGAAGGTTTGAATGAAACAACAACTTAAATGAGCTACCGCCAAGTTTTTTAGGCTGGAATTATAGATATTTAACGGTCGCCAGGCCGATCATTAGATTTTGACTTCATTGATAGGTTTTGAGGCTTGGTTTTTTCACAAAAAGGCTTTTATTTGCATTACCAATATTGCATTAATTTTTTAAGAAATTTTACAAATATTTCCAAATTTCAGAGAATGACAGAGGTGAATGTAAATATTTTATTTTCTCGAAAAATTATTTAGTGCCGAATGGAATTTAACGTATTAAAAAGTTGAGTCAAATTCATTAATTCATTCGAAATTACCAGTGCCTACGTTCTGTAACTCTCACATCGGTAAAATTGGTCGAGAAACGATACAAAATGGAACAAAACTCATGTAATTAATACCTACATACATATTGATAAATTTAAAATAAAAAATCATTTCAAGACACTTTTATTTTCATCAATTATATAAATACAATTTACAAACTTATTTTATTGCACTACAAAAAGACGAAAAACAGTAACACTTTATTTATGAAGTGACAATTTCTCAATATTTCATAAGAAAGTTATAAGAAAAAAGAACAAAAAAAAAAAATTCATCTTCGCTGTTCCACTTGCAAAGATGAACTAATCAAAGATGTAGGGAAAAATGCCTGTAGATACAAAGAATTTTTGTAAGTGTGCGTGAAACACTCAGTTTAGCAAAAATCCAAGTAAGAAAGATGAAAGACCGAGGAAGTTGGGTTAGTGAATTTGCTTGAGGGAGCAGCTCCAGTTGTAGCTTCGTCTCCATTCTGTTCAGGCATAGTTAGCTCAAATTACAGTGGATTTTTTCGGACTTCTCCATCATCACAGTTTTGATTGTAACAATTTTTAAGACGAAACCAATATGTACTGCCTAAAAGAGAAAGTAAAAATGACCAAACTTAAAAACAAATTGCGACAGAATTTGCCATGGTATTTGCACCAATACATCAAGTATTGACTTAGTTTGGATATCTTAAGTATTTCCTTAATTTGGATTAGAAGTAAAGTTTTATCGGGGTGAAATTTTGGAAATATCTCGAAACCTGTCAGTTTTTAGAATAAGTAGATTCGTGGATTCTTTGGACTGGTGCTCCTTAAAATCGGTAGGTGTCCTGTAGGTGTTAGCCTCTGCCTTGTATAACTAAAACTATACATAAGTCTTCTTTCGGTCTCGTTCCCTGTTTTTTGTTTCTGTTAAAATGTCATACAGTTTAATTCCATTTGCGCTTTTTTTTTTTGCGAACAAAAATTAAACCTTTAATTCATTTCTTAAGCTCTGTAATTTTTCAATCGCATAAATGTTTGCATTCAAATTTTAAAACCGCGTGGTCTCATTGCTTGCGACTAAAAAATCGTGCGATTGAAAATAACATGCTTATTTCTTGTTGCCATTTTAATCGTATAAATTTAAATCTTAAGTTCGATCATGAACATGTAATTCCATTTGTTTCATTTTAACTTGTGAAAAACGCGTCGCCCGAAAAATGAAAAAAAAAAATCAGTCTTTTAAGCGTCGCGATTTCTTTGTCGCATGTGCGGTCATTCACATTGAAACTCATTATGTTCTATTTTTTTACGACATGTCACGCGAACGAAATCGAAAGTGTAAGTCAACTGTTAAAGCAAATTTTAAATCACTAACAATCTACTAAAGAACAAAAGGTTCCGATACTTTGAAGTCAACTATTAAGAACATAAAATTAAGCTAATCTTTCAAAAGCAATTAAAACAAAAAGTTCAAATTTAGTGTTATTATTATTACAACGAAAGTATTTTCTTAGAACAACCTGAGAAGTGAAATCTAAACTTTTTGGTCAAAATTAAAAATAAAAATTAAATTCGTTTTCACTTTTAAATGTCTTCTTTATCTGTTAAAACTTACTCGACTGATTAATAATTTAAAAAAGTAGGCTTAATCATTCAATAAACTAATTAGCCAATGAGTGTTCTCTCTCAATTAAAAAAATGCTGTCCGTAAGCATCACTTCAAGAAATCATCATTACAACGCTTATTGAAAATTATGTAAGGAAATTTAATCTAACTGTTCAAGATGCCTCTTGTAAAAATTAAGTGCATAAAAAACTACACAACACTCCTTAAATCTTCGGCTGTTCATCATTACACAACAATCGCCATTCACCAAATCACACCCGAAGGTCGTTCTCAATTAAAATGCTGCTTTCCTTATACCTACTCTACATAAAGCGCATAATGCACTTATAAATCGGTACGCGCCGTGTGTTAAGGTCCTAATTAATTTACCCCATGTGCGCACTGAACGAAATTCAATAAAGGGACCAGATTATTAACCAAAAAAAAAAGCACAAAACTCTCCTCAACCACATGTTGCTGAGGTATTTATTTTTTTCTTTCGCCAAAGGAGTACTTTAATTAAATTCCCTGCTGGGAGATCATACGCCATATGTTCTGGGTAGATACCTAGTTAAAGTATATCATACGAAACGACGACGACACGTTTCAAGTTGCCATATTTGGTTTGTCTTAACCATGTGCCAAAAAATGACATCATGCCATACTTTTTAGTGTTGGCTTGTGTGGTTGATTATCGAGTGAATTTCAAGCATAATCTGCTGCCCATCAACCACTCATCGAGCGCGCAGCGGTGACAATTGACATTAATCGCTGTCAAGTGTCAGTTTCACAGATCTTTTATAAAAAAAAAAAGTGAAAATGTCAAAAAGAAAGTTGGCGGCACACTGCAGTAGCTCCGCGCCACCGCCGTGGTGGTAAATAAGATAATTTTGTTTTACTGTCACAGATTTTCTGATATGTGTGATGTGTAAAATCGAGGTTAGATCAAATTCTGTATGCAGGTGGTATATAAATAAGAGAAAACAAATATAATGCAAAATAAAACAAAAAAGAACAAATTGTTTTCTCTCTCCTGTCATTAACTTTCACACGTCACAGAATCATATAGAGGGAAATGTCAACAAAAAATGTATACGTATAAAGAACTCCAATCACGTAAACATATAACAGAGCGAAAGGCTAAGTGTCATTAATTTTAAGTAAAATAACAAAAAAAAAAACATAAAAACTGCACTCGCAATCTTGCAAGCGAAATCAATTTCTTTCATTTTTTTTGTTAATTTTTTGGATTGTTTCTTATTTTTCTTCAATTATTATTCTATTCAGTTAAGTTCTTTATCCATGTATGTGTGTGTGTTTTTCTTTGTTTTATTTTTGATGAATGTCTTATGCAGCAGTGTGGTGGCTGTGGCTGTTGTTGAATTCACTTAACATGAAGTAGTTAGGTTTCTTCGTTTTGAATGTCGTCTGCTCTACCTCACCGCAACCACTTGTAAAATTCAACTCAACTCAAACTCACAGTGGCAGTTGTCTGAGTCCTTGAACTTGAAAACCTACCTACAACAAAAAATTTTACACTATGAAATGAAAAAAAAACAGCAATTGAGAATATACCGTCAATGACAAGTAGATGAGTAAACTCCTCATATAAAAACGTGAGAGAGTGGAAAAAATGACACTTCAGGCATTTTATCCACTTGAAGCGCTAAGTATACCTACGCAGCGTAGAACTTCTAAAACTACAAATGCAATTCAAACAAAACTTAAAGCCTGAATTAGATTTAACTTGTCCTTGATGGTTATGCCTTGCTATGTATTTTTCCTCCTGTCATTGTTCGTTTTCATAAAGTCTATAGGACATACAGGGTGATCGGTATAAGATGCACCAAACTGCTGGAGCGAGTAGGTTGGGTTAAGACAAGAAAAAAATCGTATAGGAGGGGGGGTCTATTTCCCCCGCTTGGGCAGGAGGGGCAATTTTCTAAAAAATTTGACTTAAAACAGAAAAAAAAAATATTTAAAAACAACGGTACAATTTAAAATTCCATGTTTTTTCTCACAGTCACTGCCACTTGACAAATCCTCCAACAAAAACTCTTGCCGTGAATGTGTGCATCTCATCTTAACCTTTCGGGCTCCTCACCATTCCTGCCAATAACACGCACATAAGAAAGGTTGCGTGTTGTAAGCTACTAGGCCCTGGTTCTTCACGAGCTCGTCGGGACACCGAATTAATGTAAGAAGTGCTTTTAACTCGAAAATGTTCAATTTTTCCGATAGATGGCGCTGAATGCCAAAATATCAAAAAATAGCTAAAACTCAAAAAACAAAATTAAAATTGTAAATTCTATTTCTCATGAAGTGAGAAATGCACCTTAATAAAAAGTTTTAATTTTTTTTCTGATAGATGGAGCTTAATACTATGTTTCCACCGAAGGTTTATCTCAGTTTAGATTAAATAAATCTATTTGGTGTTGTTTCCACCGCGCAAAAAGATTAAAAAGTAGATTTATTTTGACAGTTTGCAAATGTTGTTTCAATTTTTCTAATGGAGTTGAAGTGAGGCAGAAAGTTTCTTGTATGTCCAATGAATGCATTTAGTGTGCGAGAATATAGGCCAGTTCGAGTTTTCAAACTATTGGACCTATGAAGATTTAACAAGATTTATTTCAAATCTTCGAGATTTAGGAAATAAATTTGTATGGTAAATCTTCGGGTTTTGAAGAAGATTTATGTAAATCTACTTAATTCTCGAACTTAAAACAAAATAATGATCCCATTAAGTTGAAAATTGCTCACTCATGCAGACCCATGTATACTTGACTGTGTTATTGGTAAAAGACGCGCACTCGAAAGCGCGATCGATCACGCTTACTTAATTATTAAATCATGTTTACCTTCTAGAGTTGCGTCAGCGGATGCAGCTCTATTGTATTCACTTTAACGAGCCTGAAGTGAACAATTTGACAGTGATGGAGAAAGTGAATGTTTGACATTTATCGCTGGTACAGACATCTGAACTCGTTGTGAACGTTTGACGTTTAACACAAAATCGAAGCGTTTGACGTTTAACACAAAATCCAAGCGTTTGCACGTGAACTGGTTCACCGCTCGTGAACGAAAACTCTTCACATGGCTTCAGAACAGAAATGCAAATTTGTATGGCTTCACGACATGGTTCACAAGCATTCACTAGGCTTAATAGGTAGAAACCTGACCTCGATCGTAAGCGAAAAAATTAAAAGTATTGTAAGCGACATATTCTTGTGTTTTATTTGCTCAGCAAAGAAACCAACTAGTCCAAATTTCAGTATCAGCTGTCCCTTTTTTTCTGATCTTCTAGCATAGAAGTGTATAGCAATATATACCTAGGGAATTTGTAGAGCGTGCTCTTCGTCTAAGGTGTGAGGAGTATTGAACCCAAAATCGGGAAATTCTTCTTCGGATGTAATTCAGGGATTTAATGTTTATTCCAAAAACTATGAAATCCTTAACTACCTCGAAATCTCTGCTATCAATAGAAAAGTTTTGTCCTAGGCTGTGATTATATATCTGATAGTAGGTACATGGTCTTGCCCTCGTTCACTTCAAGACAAAAAAAGTTTGGCCTGTTGTTCAATCGCTGCCGTGAAGGCTTCTATCTTTATCGATGATATTAATATCGTCCATGTACTCATGCTGAAGTACTGTTGAAGAACCCAACCATTCCCATCAATATAGCTCTTTGCTTTTTCAGGGTAAATATAATTGGAAGAAAATTCAGGAAATTTCCCTTCATATGAATATAAAATATGAAAATATGTCAAATGGCTTCTTACTTTCGGCCGTGATAAGGCGCTAAACTTTCCCTCTCACATTTACCATCATCATTTGCAAAAGCAAATTCTTTCCTCAGGTTTATCAAACGGTGGTGGTCATAAGAATTTTCCGACCCCTACGTTACTACGTTCTCTATACACAAAATACGTCCGGTCTGTTAGGTTTGGTGTCCCTTTCAAATAATTCAATCTTTAAGAACTGAATTAGTTCTAGCGAAGAGTTCTCAGATTTGCATTGTGCAATTTGTTTTACTCCGTTCCCATTATCTTACCCCCTTATCGAGACCGTTTTCATATAATTGAATTGCGAACTGTTGCTCTACGTCTTCGTCCACCAACTTATCACTGGTATCATTGATATTCTCCGGCATTACTTGAATTAATAAATATTAATACCAATACCAGAAATTTAAGATCTGTCCCTTTATTCCGACTCTCCACTCATCGCATCATCTATGACCTTTCAACCGAATATGTAGAATTCTACGTTCAGCCAACAAAGCCCAGGTTGTCTTTGAGTTCTCACTTAGTTTCTCATCCGATCAAAGTGTTGCAGAACAGCTTAATACGCTACGTTTAGCAGAGATATATGTACCTTGATATTTATTGAAAGACGCAGGATCGCATAGCACGTGAAGCTGGTGGTCCAATCATCCTGCTTGCGTATCGGTCTATCTTGCTAAAGTAATTTCGAAAATTCGAAATTAGCATTTTCGTATGTAGGTTGAAATTTGACAGGTACACGACATTAAAAAATTATGAGATCTTATGTTATGAAACTGTTCTTCTGTCTAGATTGGTGAGTGACGGACACTTTCGAGAGTAAATATTTACTTTGAATTTGTTCGTAATGAGTTTGACAGTAAAGTAATTTCGAAAATTCGAAATTAGCATTTTTGTATGTAGGTTGAAATTTGACAGGTACACGACATTAAAAAATTATGAGATCTTTTGTCATGAAACAGTTCTTCTGTCCAGATTGGTGAGTGACGGACACTTTCGAGAGTTAATTAGGATAATATTTACTTTAAATTTGCTCGTAATGAGTTTGACAAATTATGATAGGAGCATTAATAGAGAATCTATATAGAAATTTTTTTGCTAATACTTGCCTTATCGGAAGCAGGCTCCGCAAGCAATAAAATTACTTGAAACAGATTAAGCAGAAATTAAGGTAACGTAAAACATCTGTCATTTAAAAAAATGACAGACAGTTTTTGAATTCACACGAAATAGTAAACCGCATAATACGCGGAAAACATTATAAGTTACTTAGCATGTCAATGACTTCCCATAAAATTTAACACATTTGTATTCCAAACATTTCAATTAATTTCCTTGTGATTGTATGCAAATTACAAAAAAACTAAATTGTGTGAACTATAAAAAGTCATTACAATTTTAAAACAATTTTATAGCCTGCCATATTTGCAGACATAATTTATTTTTCGCTTATGTACCTACCTACCAACTTGTTGCCCCTGCTGAACCGGCTTCGAAATCAACTTTTTTCCTTTGATAATAATCGTTGCGTTGGCATAATCAATGAAAAGACAAAAAAAAAAACAAAACCACATTTATAACAGACAAAAAACTCTCTTTCGCTGTCTCATTGTTCGGTACTTTTGTGACAAACTAGGCGTAGTTAACCCGCGCACCTACCTATCAAAAAATGAATTAGTTTAGATGACAAAAAAATGCAAAAAAAAAAAAAACAACACCAACTTCTTTAATTCAGCAAAGTATTTCTGCCGCTGTTTTATAGACATCGAGCGCTTTACATATAGACAGACGTGCTATAAAGAAAGCCTATTAAGATTCATTTAGAGTTTTCACTTTCTCAAACGAGGCGTGCAAATGCAATATTAAGCCAATTTACTCGCGCGCCCGAAACAACTTATAACTTAAAACCGACACTACAGAGGGGCAGGGCTGATTGTTTTGAAAAATAATGATAGTTGACTTGATGACAGTATAAACAATAATATAATCGTTATGGAGGATTACGGCACATTAAATAGATTTTCCTTATTACATCGCTTGTCTCCTCATGTTGTCATCATCTTTGGTCGGTGGAAAAATGTTTCATTATACAAGTTATGAGTAGTCTTTTTTTTTATTGTTATTTCAGTAAAATTACGTAAATAAAAACACAAAGAGAAAGTTCAATATTGTGATAGGTTGTTAAAGTACCTACATAATTATAGAATAATGTCAAGTAGTGTCAATGAGGTCTTAGTAGCTTTGTTTTTTATTTTAATTTTTTTAATTTATTTAACTTTTATTTGAAAAGAAAAAAATCAAATTTAAATTCATTTGATAGTTTCATTTTTATTTCTTTCATTACAGGACTTTATTGTGTTGGCGGAGCTTTGACTTATATAAGCTGCATCAAAGGTAAGTCAAATAAAATTTTATACATTTTGTACAGGGTGTAATTTTATTGGTCTGTTTTGAATTGGACTGATAAATAGCAATTTTCACAAAAATATTTAACTCAAGGTCGTGGGATCGTACCCTACGTTGGGCGCCGTTTTATTGAGAAGCACGAAGAATTGAGAAAATTGTCGGTAAAGAAGTAAAGGGTAAGGAAAATGAATTGGGTAGCGAAATAGAAAAGGAAGACTTTGGAAGTGTCAAGATGGGGAGACGTGACTTGCTTGTTATGCTCGGCATTAGCTTGCCCGGATTGGGCCAATCTAAACATTGCGACTGGGTTCCCGAGTTGGGTGGGTCTGTCCGCTGTCCTTTTGAAGTTGTTTTTTTCTGATTTTATTTTGGTATTTAATTTTGTTTTCGAGAATTTCTATAAAAAAAAGAAGCTGGGTTTGACCCACACTGTTAACTTCCCATTGGTTCCCTTTGAAACTCTACATCCGATGTTATTTTTTATAAGAAAATTACCAATTAAAAATCTTCGAAAAACTTATCAGGCTGTTTGCTCTAAATAGATGCGACACGAAAAACTTCAAAATTTTTAGCATTTTTGTTTGGGTTTTTTTTTGGCTTAGATAAGAAACCGTCAATTGAATTTTTTTGCAAACCTCATGAATTATTAGTCACTAATTATGACATTGTGTGTAGACTAATATTATCCGGGAGTTGATATCATTGGTTGTTCTCGAGATATTCGAACCGAAAAACATTTTTTAGCATTTTTTTGCAGTTTTTTTGGCCCAGAAAAAAAAAAACCGTTAATTGAATTTTGTATCAACTATAACTTTGTGTATCAAATAAAATTAACCCGAAGTTAATATTTTCGTTTGTTCTCAAGATATTCGATATTTTTTAACAATTTTCAATGTTTTTTTTTAATAAAAAAAAATTGCAGGTTGATTTTTTCAAGTATTCCCAATTTACACTACGTCATTATGTATAGAATGAAACCAGGCCGAAGTCGATAGCATTATTTGTTCTAGAGATATTTGGAGAAACAAGCCTTTTACAACTTTTTTTTTTAAATTACTGTAATAAAATAACCGCTAATTGAATTTTTCTGAAAATCCTTTCTGCACGTTATGACCTTATTATCTGTAAAATAAAATTTATTTGAAGTCGATATCTCTATGCGTTCTCGAGATATCGTCGCCGAAAATAAGCTTCCGAACGTACATGGTACACAGACATCTCTCATAAAAAATGTAATCCGACTCCAGAAACCTTGAAACGTCGAGAAATGTCAAAATTTTCAATTTCACAAATCGGACGGATTACAATAACTTCCAATGGAAAGTTAATAAAAATAGATAGTGCTGAAATACAGAACATTTTTATATTTGTATATACAAATAAATGTATAATGGTCTTCAATAAGATTTAAGTCTTTCTTTCATTTTGCTATTTAATTTATGTTGAATCTAAGCGAAGTTTTGGAAAGTCACGAACTTTTCTGCTTGTGATCGCGTATAAATAAAAACTGTAAAGGAATTATACCGCAAAAGATCACAACTTTTACTAAAACAAAATATAAAAAAACAAAAAATAATTTGCTTCGTCAAGGATTAATTTTATTTAATTCGAATGCATTTCGAGTCCAATTCGACTCATCTTCAGCAATACACAATTTAGTTTTAAAGAAAAACATAATCAAAACAAAATACAAAATAACATAAGAAATGTTAAATTTAAACAATAAGTACAAAAGAGTCAAATACAGAATTATCATAATGAACGAATTGTAACCGTATTCATAACCAAAACTGTTATAAATTGGCATGTCTATAATCACTTCCATACTTTATAGGCTGCACTTATAACTGTTATAAATTTTCTCAAGACTCGTTTATAAAATAAATGCTATTTTCGTTTGTTTCATTACAATCTTAGTGCTTAGCTTAGTGATATGCTTTGATTTAACATTTATTTATCAAAAAAAAAAATCTTTTTTTGCTTGTGATTTCGGAACAACAGCATCTTTTCCCACCTTTTAGAAGACATAAGAACAATAGGATTTGCATTTATCAAAGTTCTGGACCTTAAAATGGATAATAAACTATAATATAAGAAAAATAAAAAAAACGCAAACAAATCCATTAAACTGTCAGCTTTTTTATTTTTTACTAATATCAAAGTTGCTGCTGTGCTGATTTCCTAACTAATGAAAACATAACAGGTTAATTTTATCCAATAACCCTCCTAATAACTGTCACTGTTATGACATCGTTTGACATTTAATGTCAATGACTTTATTAGCTAAATAACAAAACCAAGCATCATCAGTGTCAGCGTGGTGAACAATAAACATTATTTGATCCGTTATACATAATAACATTTCAGGTTTTTTTTTTTTCTTTCACAAAATATTTTTCTCTCTTTTGAAACAATAATACCTACCACGGTTGGAAAAGGGCTTACTATTGTACTGAATTTTGTACTATTTAATTTTTCCAGTACGCAAGTACCACTTTTCAACTTTCAGTACTATTTCAATTACTGGCAAAAGACCAATTCTGAAATTTTCATTAACTGGGTTTAACGCATCACTCAAGTGCTAGTTTGGCATAAGCCCGATGAAATTCATTTAAGATTTTCATACAAAATTCAATTAGGATAATCGAAAAATTCTCCGTGCTTAGCTAAGCACGAATGGATTTAGTTGTTGTAGCATTTAACACGTAAACTGTTAGCCCGGATGTCGTTTTTTTCATCCAATCTCCTTTGGGCTTGCAAAAAAACACGGCTATTATTAAAAAAAACAAAAATTGTGACATAGTTTGAATAAATAAATATTTATATTTATAATTTATAAAAGTTTTTATCTTTTGTTTCATAAAATAAAAAGTTTGTTTTTAATTTCTTAAACTAAAAAAGAGGGAAGACAGAACTTTTCTATATATATAAAAAAAACTGTAAAAATTTTTAATATGTTTTTAAAAAAATTCTCTCCGCGAAAAAATAAGCAAACTAAATATACCTCAAACATGGGTCAAATATTCTATTATCTTTCCAAAAATATTCAACAACATACCTACTATGATTCCAATTTATCAAATTATTTATTAAATGTTAGATTTTTCAGAATTGGTTGACATATACATTTAAATTGTACTAGCTGCGAGCCTGGCGAACTTTGTATCGCCCTCAAATAAAGTTGTCAAAAATATTAATTATAAATTAAACTTATTTTTTTATTTGGAATGTATCTGGCCCATGCATGCGCTGTTGCACCTCGTTTGCAGAATGCAAGACCAATTTTTACCAAAGAAACACTTCATATTTTCTTGAATTTTTAACAAGATATAAACTTGTTTTCCGACATAAGTACGAAAATGCATGCGATGCTGCATTGTTGATCTCTAAATCGAGATGGTTGCAAGGGGTAGATGGCTGAATACTCAAACCACATCTTCCTCTAACGATGATAACGTCCAATAAAATATTAAATTCCTGTAGAATTCACGATTGGAAAAATTTCGGTACTATTTGTTCATTTTCAGTACTATTTTTTTTCTGCTTTCAGTACTATTGGCAAAAGTCGATTTCCATCACTGATACCTACTGTCATAAACTAAAACCCTTAGAAGACCTTTTCCTATGCTTATAAAATTTTGGATTTTACCCTCAAGTCATATATACTGTTTATAATTATAAACATTTCTTGTCCAATACCAGTCAACGGACAGTTGCGCACACCCTTGAACTTGTTCAGAAATGATTAATATTATTTTCATTTCAATCTTTTCTATACCTTTTCATGTGGTTTCTTTTGTGACGTTTTAAATTAATCGGTCTTTCATTAAACGGACTATACTCAGTCCAGCCACGAAAGAGATGAGGTGAAAAGAAAAGAAATGAAATATATTTCGCGCCAAAGGTTAATCGAATGAATTAATAGCTAACTGTCACGCAATCATAAAAGATGAAGTATGAGTTGGGGAGGTGGATAAAGTACCTACGTAACACGTTATGTCATTTCGAAAAGTCAAAAGAAAGATGTGAAAATGTATTGTTAGTTTGGTACAAAATTAATGAATCACTGTTTTTGTTTATAAAATGTGATGTCATTGAGTTGTCAGTTACTTTTCATTAAATAAGTTCAAAAAAGTATTATATAATTTCTTAACGGTTATATTTAATTCAATTAGGGCCAGTTGTTCAATATTTAACCCGTGGTTCAGCAAATTTAACTCGCTGCTTTCGACAGATTAAATTAGATTCAACGATGGTTTAAGGTTCAAGTACATATGTGATTATAGCTAATTACATGCCTGAACCATCGCTGAACCTCAGTTAATCCGCCTAAATCGAATCCTGATCCGTGGTTTAGGATTTTTCATTCACCGATTTCGGCGGAAGCGATGGAAGGAAGGTCAGCGGAATAAGTGCTAATTAAGTACCCAACAACATAATTGATTTCCCCCAATATTTTGGTAAAAATTTATTGTTCTGCTGACTTGATCTTAAGTTAGGAGAGCTAATCAATTTAAATCTAATTTAAAAGTTAAAACATGAATGACTGGAGGAATCCGAGAGGAATTGAGAGCCGCGCTGCACATTGTGTTTGTCGCATAATATCAATTCGCCCGATCAAATGAATTTAATTTCAGAACCTTTCAAGTTTGTTTCAAATCCTCCCGTTTCGAAAGCATCCATCCATACATTTTCTGAGTGTTTCATTATCGTCACATTCGTTCTTGTTATATTTTAACCACCCCGCCTCACGGATTTTCCTGCTTAGAGGTAATTTAAAAATCTCGGTAAATATCTTTTCATAAACAGTTCTATTCAAAGAATGTATTAATTCTGCAAACTCAAGCGGTTTTTCAATTTGTAAACTGCTATTAAGTCAACAAACAATTTTAGTTTGATTTTTCCAAATGTAAAAAAAAAAATATAAAATACATATTCAGGAATGGTAATAAAAGTAATTTTATTAAAATTTTGATTATGCATAAGTCATTGAGCAAAGTCATTTCCATTTAAAATACCATTTAATTTCTATAATGTGTGTTTGAATTAGCATTCCCGATTAAATAATGTCAATATCAATGAAAATTATCATAAAACAAATTTAAAAGAAATGGCAGAATTAATTGAATCGATTAGTATATATATATATTTTAACTTGGGATATAAATGTAAAAGTAGTTTTGGACTCGTAAAAAAAAAAGAAATAACTCGAAATTTTGACATAACGATGATAGGGAAGACGAAAAAACTAGGCCTCGCAATTCTGCCCAACTGTCTGTTCAACTGCAGCCTAAACGGATGGGTTGATTTTCTTTAAACTTGGCATCTAGCAATTTTTGAACATTTCCCATATTTTTCATTTCTACATTTAGGTAGAAGAGACTGAACCAGACGACCTCTCCAAATGCTTTTATATAGGAGAGCCGTTGACAGAAAAATAATTGTCATAAATTGGTGATGGAACGATGAAGTCGTATGTCGGCGATAAACAGGAAGCCTAAGCGCCAGTGTAAATAAGAAAAGGCGTGTGTGTTATTATAGTTGATCAAAGCTAAAGGTCGTGTCTCTTGAGAAAAATTTAATCATTGATTGCGTGACTTAGAAACAGTCATTGAAGGTTGACGAAATCTGCATGGCAAATGACAATATGGCTTTGTTGCGTTAAGGTTCTTCAGTGTTAATCCAAGCTCCTTCCCTTTGGCGAATCTTCCTATTTCAGCGATGTTTCCTGAGAATACCCTTCCTTGTAGTTTCATTTGGCATCCCTGGTTTTTTCGGGAGTTGCCTTTGCAGTAGATGAAGGCAAAACTGGAGGTACAACTGGCAACACGACTGGGGGCACGACTAGGACCGTTGTAACTATCACGATTTATTTGGTAGGCGTTTCCTTTATGGTTTCGGTGGCGCTGAGTTGGATATCTTCCTTCTTCTTCTTGGAACGTTTTTTCCCAGTAACTTCTTTAAAGCTTGAATGGTTGATGTCGGTTTCCGATCGGTTTTTTTTGCTCTCCTGTAAGGCTAGGCGCATATTTAAGACGCGACCGGTGCGTGTGATGTGACACAGCACAGAACAAATGGTTGTAAACAATATAAATCAATTAAGCAGCGCATATTGATAAAGCGACGCGACGGGACCTGACGCTCGTTTTACAAAACCCGCGTGACACAGTGATTGAAACACAGTTTTTCTTGCGAGATAAAATATGTGCACGTGTTTTATTTATTTCCTGCCAAACAACGTACAAAATATTAAACAAACTGTCAGTTAAATTGAAAATAACTAAATCGTAAATTTGGAAGTTTATTTATTGTAAATTGACAGAGGAAATATTTATAAAATTAAGAAGAAATCGTTGCGAATTTTGTTCACATATTATTTGTATGTGGGAAAAAATGTCAATAATATTTTGGCACGAGACACGCGCTTCAATATGCGGATAACGACATGACACGTTTAGATTAATCGTTTCATGTGACACGCGTCAGGTCACGTCACACGCGTCGCACGCTTCTCAATATGCGCCTAGCCTAAGACAAATTATTTCTTTCGAGTCTTGGGGAGCTTGCAGTTGCTCCTCGATTGTCTGTGGTATCTCCATAGGCTGTTGTATATCCATTGTCTGTTCCTTGGCGGTGTGGTTGGGCCATTGTCACATGTTTTGCATGAAGCTCCTTGACGAGGTCGTTGATTTGGCTCCGTATCTGTATCCATGTCCCAAATCGGCGATCATTCGCTTCAGAAGTACTTCAAGCAATGCATAAGCTGTTTCCGGTGTTAACTTCTCAGTAGAATCCATATCGGCAGATTAGTTTGAGAGGTATTAGGTTCTTGTTATTTTAATAAAAAACTTCGAAGAATCAACATGAGCAAGTGACTATTTACATAGCATTTGTTTTCCACATATCATACTAAGATCCCTGAGTCCGATATTTATCATCACCGAGCCTTACAAATGTTCGGAAAGTTGTATTTACATTGTACAAGTTTTGACACCTTCTGTTGCTTTTCCTAATAAACAACTCAAGTGTTTTTTTCTCGTTGAGTAGGTATTATTTAACGAATGTCAAATGGCTAGGTATTTCTTGTCGAAACCCCAATAACCTGGAAAATTATTTAACTTCATTTGAAAATAAATTACAATCACCATTAAAGTCTCCTCATAAAAAACACCGAAATTAGACACCGGATACTATGTACATAATTCGATACACCACAACTCTTACAATCCACATTCCGTTTTAAAAACCCAAAAATAAAACAATAGGAACACATTCTCCTGACACATAAATGTCATTTTTCTTTGTCTGGATGACATTCTCGTTTTCTTTTCTTAGGGAGTAGAAGCTTTTTATGTTCTTCCAAATGAAAAACACCTACAACCCTTTTTTACAACCAAGAAGAGTGCAACCAACCCTTAACTATTATTCCAGTTGATGATGGCGTGACATAAAACCACATACATATGGAGATATATATGTGCTTGCCAGTTGCCACTACGGCTAGGGGAAGGAATGTCAAAAAAAAACTATATGCACCATATAAAGAATAATAATAGCAAAGTGATAGAGTGTATACAAGTTATATAAGCCATAATAAAAAGAAACTCAGTCCATTCACCTTATTCCAGGTTAATAAGATTGCATACAAAAGTAACAAAAAAAGAGAGAAAAGAAACGTCAGAATAAAAAACCCCTGGCGACATCTTGTGGACACCACACGGTAGTTAAGTTTACTATTTATACCAGGTAACCAGGTTAAGAAAGAAATATTAAAAAAGAAAAAATAATAAAACTTAAATAATACCTTGGTGAAACCGTTGTTAAATAATTATTACAATAATTATGGGAGACTAAAACACACAAATGAGGAAAAGGAAAAAGACTTCTGGTTCTGGCATACAAAACGGGTCACTACCGACGACACTTGGCGACGTCGCATCTTGTCGGTGGCTATCGCCATCCATTAAGAATTTTGTTCTTGATTTTTGTTTTCCTGCTTCGATGGCAGAAAATGTCCCGGTCGTCGTTCGTAACACGGAACGATGAGAATGGCGGCAAAATGAAAACAGTTCTTATATCCGCCATAATATTGCACAGGGCTTTGGCGGGCAGCAGATTATTGTTATGTAACACAAAAAAAATATGAGGAAGTGGTAAATACTTAAGTCTCCATTTTATCTGTCAATATTTTCTTGCGTTCGTCGTCGGGGTGTCGTTTGTTTATTTTGTTTTTATTTTTATTTTTTTTTGCTAATTATTCAACTTTGCAAGTCCATTAACCCATTGATCGGATTGTGAAGTTAAAAAAGACGAACAAAATAAGTAATAAATAAATATAAACAAACAAACATTAGCGTGCACCGTGGACTTGAGACGGTTGAAAGAGATAAAAGTTATGGTTGTTTTGTTGACATTTAAGTGATGTGGTGTAATGTTGTGGTGAATGCTTTGACAGATAGTGTAGTAGTGCGAGTGAGGAAAAAGGAAGAAAGTGCTTATACCTACGTATACTTTTTGACGACTTATGCTATATCTAATACCTAAGTATGTGTATTACGTGCAAGCGGCTTAAAGTTATGCAGATAAATTATAATGTAATCCGCAACTTGAGAGGTGGAATGTTAAGTACTTATTGTGAATGCTTGATGATGGTTTTAGTTTAAGAAGGATTTTGAATGCGACGGCGAAAAAGAAACAAAATGAAAAAAAGGTATTTACACATAGAAAAAGACACTTTGAAAGGTTGGAAGTCGTCAATCCGTGGATTTTTGTTGGTAGGTATAGGTAGTTTATTGCTATCATCATTTGAGGATTTCCTTGAGCACATCAAAGTGAGCAGTTACAAAACACACGACGTCCCAGAAGTGATCAGTAAGAAATAAAGTCCACAATCTCCTAAGAAATAATCAAACTACTAGTTCACAGGTCTTCAAAAACAGATCAGGGAGCAGGCGACAAGGGTGGACTATCTCTACTCTGTTTTGTCTAGCTTAACGCAACTTTGAGGTTAAGGGCGCGCTGCCGGATAGGCCCTTTAAGATCCTTGCTGTGAATGTGGACCGAACGTAGAGCTAATCTTTTCCAATTGGTGAAAGACCAAAGTCCAGATGTGCTTTTGGCTAGTGAAACCAAGCTTAAACAGAAACATAAATTTACTAGCAACAATTACAATATCGTTAGAAGAGATCGGCAATACAAAACAATACATCCCCATCATATGTCAGAAATCTTACCAACGCTGAAATCGACGAATACTTAGAACAAATAGACGAGGCAACCAAACGAACAATGAGCAGAACAATACCGAAGTACAAAGAACGAAACGCTAACGACATGTAGCGTAAAGCGACTATTGACGCACTACACAGACAAAAAAGTGGACTACTGACAAGACTTAAACTCTTATACCGACGATTTATTGACTCACGAGATCTGGAGATTAGGACACTGATGTCGTCAATCAAAAACATCAACCAATTGATCAAGAAAAACTATCGGTTGTCCATTAATTTGTATTGGGACAGTAAAATTCGGGCCGTAAATTCCAGCGACCCTAGCATGTTTCCAGAAATTAATAAGATCTTTAGGAGGAATGATCAAAACGATCTTCCGTGTCTTTAGCTTCGTACTTCTGACAGCAGGCATAGAACCAGAGGTCGCCGTCTTGGACGATGACCTCTGCTGCTTTCCAGCAAGTGCACAAGGTGAATGCTAGCATTCGCCCGAACCACGACCTGGAAGACAGAGCCCTGTTTCACATATTCTATCTTCGAAACGAAATTACGCAATGGCGATCGAAGAACCTCGGTTTCAATGAAGAACACTTGGCAAACGCCATCATCGCCGAGAAGGATTGGTTAAATTCCCTGTTAATTTCGAATGTAGAGCTCCAGCTCATCTTCGATTCACTAAAGAAAAAGAAGCCAGCAGGAGTCGATAGTATATCCAACGTTGAACTACGACATCTATCTCAGGAAGCAGTTGACATTTATACCATACTGTTTAACAACGCTCTGAATAATGCATATTATCCAGCGCGGTGGAAGACAGCTGCGAATCTGCGGTCGATAAGTCTTCTCCCGAGTATAAGCAAGGTATTTCGAGAAAGTTATCAATATAGCTCTGTTTAAGTGGGCAGAGGACATTAATATTATACCGGATAATCAGTTCGGATTTAAGGCGAGACATGACACCATTCATGCCCGTCTAAACTCGTTTCTGATATCCAATGGAACAAATCCAAAAATCAGCGTACGGGCGCCTGTCTGGTTGATTTGGAGAAGGCTTTCGACACCGTAAGTTTGTTGTCAAAATTGGCAATGTAACTTCTACCAAAATCTTCGAAGTTTAAAATGGTCTTTAGCAGGGACCAGTTAACTCGCCGATTCTTTTCAGGATTTACACCAGCGATCTGATAGGAAGTCTAACTCATGCAATTGCGTATGCCGACGATCTAATTGCGTACAGAACGGCCCGAAAAGTCGAGGTCATCAGAATTCTTTTGCAGCGTGACTTCGACAAGATTCAGCGATATTGCGATGACTGGAAGTTAAAAATTAACTTTCACAAATCAGAAACTATTCTGTTTAGGACTCCGTTGCATGGAGCCACAAGGGATATGAGAAAGAACTGGCGCAATCTGGTGATCGTAGGCCCAAATGGACATCCACTGGCGAGTAAAAGTGTAGTAAAGCCGAAAACATACATATGTGCAGCTTTTTCCAATGCAGCGACAATAAATTTACACAGGTTCTTATGAGGGCTGACATAATCCAGGCTCTGCATGCAGCCTTCGCTGTATGATATCTCTATTTCTAATTTCGCTGCATGGGAAAAAGCTGCACATTTGTTTTCGGCTTAAAGTACCTTGGCTTCTGGTTAGATCAGTTTTTATATTTCGACAGCGGTTGTTTTAAAGCAGCCGGCTTGACACCAGGGTGAAGGTGCCTTACTAAATGGCCCTCATACGGCCGATAATTGCCTATGGGTGCCCGGTTTGGTTCAACATTGCCCCATCTCAAATGGAAAAGATTCGGGTGTTTGCGAGAGTGCCTTAGATGCTCCCTTGGATTACACAGAACACCCCAATCAAGAATATAATGAAAGTATGAGTTTTTGGACTTAGGGCAATGCCCAAACTCTAAAAATACCATAAACTCAAAATCGGAAATTTTGTAGTTAGGGTCATTACAAAATTATGGACAGTATACTACTGGGCTCTTTCCAAATGAATGCTTAATTTTATTTGATTCTATATACTTCCCCATTTACAACCATTTTTGTAGGACTAACCGAAACCGAGATAATCAATAAAATCTAAATTCCAAAATGGTGGCCAAAAGGTTAATTTGACAAGTACGAAACGAAAATGATGCTCACCCTGTATTTTAACATGTTAAAAATTGCTTAAAGATTATGCAAGTCAAAAAACTTAGATTTCCAAAGCATCGATTTTTTTTTCCGGGAGCCAAAAAAAATGTATGCTTCCATATGGCCACCCACACTTATTAAGATTGAACAAAAAAAATAAAAATCTTTACATGAAAAACAAACAAAAACAAAAAGCATTTATTGCAAATAATATTTTACATCATTCAGCTGTCAGAGCTGTCCCGTTTTTTATCCACTCCAAACACACAAATACACATTTGTAAGTGTTCCAATAGGTTTTGATTGACGAATTGAAAAAGCAAAAGTGAGAAAATTTATTATATTTTCCTCCTTAAGTGGATTCTTCATCATCATCTCACGCTCTTCTCCCATAACAACGTCAATTTAATATGTTTATGAGTGATAAAAGTGAAGAAAACAAAATTGATTTTCCCCTATATAGTTGTGGCTATAATAGCTGCCTCATATGCTTTTGCTTTTCAATAATAATACTCCCAGCACACCTAAAAATACATACATATACATACATCATACATCCCCATATAAAAGAAATGACCCACATTTTTTCTTCATTTTCAATTGAGTGTTAAATAGAAAGATAGATTCATTTAGATCGCTCGAACAGATGAAAAAAATAACCAAACACGACGAATTCGAAATACAATGGATTAGCTTGATTGGACTCTTGAGGGAGGTTAAAGAGGCAATGCGATGCCGACGATCAAACGCGACGACACGGTCAGGAGCTAGGAAGAGGAGGAAAAAAACATGGAAACAGAATCATCATCAGCATCACAACTTGAGAGCAGAATTTAATAGGATAAATTCTTTTACCACTGGGTGATTACGCTCCACTTATAGCCGAGTCTGTACTCGAATCGAATGGAATCTGTCTAGAAATCGGGCCATTAGGTCTTGGACTGCTGCTGGACAAAGAGCGAGCTTTACTCGAAAAAGACTCTCCTCCATTTAAACGATTGTGCTGTTGTACATCTTTGGCCCAATTATGTGCCTCCTGCCTGCCATATACACAAATATACCTTCCCTGCTACTACTTGTTGTCAATGTGCCCACTCGATTTTTCATTTCGACGACGAAGAGGTTTTTCCTCTTTTCCTTTCTTATTCGAGAGAGAATTAATAAAAATGTATTAAATTTCCTTTGGGAGTATTTAAACAATTTATTCTCAAGAATGACCTAAATTGTTTGGGTTTTGATGTTGGTCGTAAATTTTGGTTTTATTAAAATTTGAAAATTAAATTTCCCAAAAAAATTGAAATACATAATAATAAAAAAAAAAAAACTTGAAAGACTTTTGGGTTATATTTTGTGGTTTAATTTATTTACCTATTCTGTTTGAATATGACACCGCTGTTGTTGATGTTTGGGGTTTATTTTTGACGTGTCAGAGCTTCGTGTGTTTTTGTGTTATACAATTGGTGTCAATCAATTCATTGAGAAAAATTACAAAATGTGACGTCTTAACTGATTTTGATTAGGTATTTACATAATTTAGTCGTGTGTTGAATGTGTTTACAGGTTTTTTTTTTTGTTTTTATTTTATTTGAAAGAATCGTATGGTAAACAAGATGTAACTTTATGCGTTGGAATAATTTAATAACTCAACAAGATCATTGGTGTTTTAAGATCAAACGGAGATAGATACATATTTTTAGTACAAAATATAAAAAAAGCTAAGTATAACTACCATCCAACCCACACACATTTTATTTTTAATTCAATTTCATGAATTAAGGGCTTGACCAATGGAGTCCATAACATCAGTTGCATTGTTGATTAATAATAACTTAACAAAGATGAACACACTTCTTTTCTTTCCGGTAGATGTCACGACGCAAATGTCCAAGAAGTACAATTTTTATTTATTTGCCATGGTTCATAAAGTACACGAGAATTCAATAATAAAATAGAAATTCTTGCCTAAGCTGCGTCCACACTCTTCCAATCAACATTGTTTATTGATATTTACTACGTTTATATTCAGAATCGAGAGCTCGAGTTGGATCAGGGTCGGATTTTTAACTCAGGTTTTTCGTTCATAGATTTGAATTGAATTAAAATGGTGTTGAGATGACATATGTGACTTCTCAAGTAAACTTCTCAACCCAGGTATTTTAGCACAAATTTCGACTCGACTTCGCTCCTGAAGCGGAGTCGAGTCGGTTCAAGCTCATTTTAACTCGATGCAGGTATACAAAGGGTCTAAGTGAGCTTCAAGCTCGCTTAAATACCACATGGCAACGTAGTAATTGTCGATCAACATGCTCAACATTTTAACCCGTCCACATACATAGTTCCAGTAAGTGTGTTCGGCGGTGTTGACATGAAGAGTGACATTTGTGTTGAAAATAGTATCATAATAATAATACTTATAAAAGGATTTGAGATTTTTAACGTACCGGTAGTATAGATTAAGAAACCAATAAGGAAACTCTTACTGGAGAAGTATACAAAGAAACATTTGGATAGAACGATAATTTCAAATTTTAACAAGCCGTTTTACAGTTGAATAGAAAATCAGTTAAATATCATACACCGTTTCGAATTGAAAAGAGTTCATATATCTGCCGTACAAAATGAAAACCAATTATTCGATGAAAATTTATTCAGAATTACAACAAAATTACGATCAATTTTTTACCAACTTATTTCAAAATCGCAGTCCAAAGATCAAGAATAAATTTTGAAAAGAATGAATAATGGCTGTCCAGCCAGACAAACAGAAGAACTGTGTGATCTACCAACTACATCGACAAAATCAAGAGGAAGGCCAAGAAAACCAGTTAATGTGTGCGTGGTATACAAAAAAAAAAAACATAATCAATGCAACCGAGGACATAATATGTACTGCAAAACAGTTCCAGAAAACTACCAAATCACGGAAACATCAGCTAGAAAGAAAACTTACTAACTTGTACCCAATATTTGACTAATATATGACTGAAATACTTTTTTGACGTACTCTTTTATGTCAAAAAAGAAAAATATACTAAAAAAAAAATATATATATTGTAACGATGAAAACGGCACCTAACTACTTTCGGAACAAACAAATAGCCAAGTACAAAAATACCCTTATCGAAGACAACAACCATCTATAAAATTCCCGAGAGAACGCGCCATCTCTCTCTGGAGGAAAATGCGCTGAATGGAAGAGTGGAGAGAACGCCATCTGACAGTGCTGGAATGGAATTTTCTAGATGGTTTTTGTGCCTGTACTTTCGAGTAGAGTCCTGAACCTCTCAGCTCATTTCATTTCAATTTCATCAATATGACATCAAATGTAAAGCGGTTCATAAGTCATCAATTGCTTTACACGCTTACAGCAACACAGAAGAACCTCCTCACACTATAGGCAATTTCTCTGATAATTGCAGACTTTTAAAAAACGTCACCGATGAGCGAAAACTTGATGCTTACGAAGCTATGTACATATACAAGGGAAAAAATCTAATGAACACCGATGCAGGCAACATCACCTCTAATCTGTTTAAATTTGCCAAATAATTGTTATCTTTTGCTCTCTTTAAACTCATTTATGTAACTTTCTCTCTATTCTTCTTTTTTCAACAAATTAATGATTGTTCATTTCTCTAAATTGTCTTTCTTTAGTTTTATTTTAAAGCGTGAAGCTGATGATGGCATGTAAATCATGCTGAAATGCATTTTTGTAAAATTTGTTTAATGTCGTTTAAATGAATTAAAAATATTTGACAAGTGTTTCGTCGAAAATATATTTCGTGTCTTTTATTTATTTAAATGTTATTTAAACAAAAAAAAAAAAAACTTCTTGTAATCAATAAGGAACTTAACATTAAACATAAAACATAAATTAAATGATTACAAACATGGTTCAGTGTGAATTAAATACACAAAAATTCGAGTTCTAATTTTCTGTCGGGGAAATCGAAAAGCAAATATCTTAAAACATCGCATGAATTCGTGATACGTTGCTTCCATTTTGACATTTCATCGGCATGCAACGCACGAACTTGAAATTTTCAACGCACATTCATTTTTTTTTCGTAGATCTGTCCGATTGACTTAACGGAACGGCTACAAAGATACAAAATTCGTACAATTCGTAGAAATCGTAGAAAATTTCGTTCCGATCGGGTACGATGATAAGGTTGCATACCTGAAATAACAAAAGTAGGTACCTACTCAAAAATGTTTTTAATTTAAAATCGTTAAAGCTGTTTTTGAGATTAAAAAAAGTTGTATGGCAGGTATCGTAATTTTTTGAGCTAAAAAAAAAGGATTTTCCTCTAGAGAATCACCTAAGAATCGGACGGGACACATTTCTTTCAGGTTCTCTATCATCGCTCTTGTTAGTTTTGATTAAAATTTTAGGCCGTTTGCATTTCACGAACACAACTGAAACCATCCGCAGTAGAATGATTCTACTACTTATTGGCAGTAATCCTGCTCTGAGTAGCTTTCCCAAAAAACCATGACTTCATTTTAGTTCCATGAGATGCAATTTTTCTTTGCAAGAACCTGCTCTTGAAGGATTTATCGAAGCAGTACCCCTAAAAAAAAAAAATTGTTCGTGACAGTTCAACGAACTAACCATTAATACGCTGCGCCGCATGATAGTAAATAATAGACGAATAATTAAATTCCTTACCAAAATTCAGCCTTCCGAACATAAATATATTTTTTTTTTATAAAATAATTTTTACAGCTTTTTGCCGTGACACCTTATTTGGATTTATGTACATATTTAAATCTGTTTTTACACTTAAGCGAAACAACACCTTATTTATGAATTTGTTATTTTACAAAAAACCCATTAAACTTGATTTTATTTCATTAATGGAATGCAATTAATTCAAACTCAAAACCCACCAAACTTGATTTTTTCTTTTCATCAATGGAATTCAATTGATTCAGACGAGTTTTTTTTTTTTTTTTGGGAATCGCAAAACAGACTTTGACTATGAGGTTAAAATTAACACAAAGATTATTTAAATATCTTGCAAAATTGTTGTTCTTTTTTTCATATAAAATGACATACATATAGCCCAATGACTTGTTTATGTGTTCATCATACGAAAAGCTAAAACTTTATAGGTAATGCAAAAAAACAAATTATCAACTCTGGTCATAGGCTTTTATACATAAAGTAGAACCTTCAAACTCTTTTGTTTGATTATTTGTTTTGTAAAAACTTGTAATCCAAGAATATCTTTTTAAATTGTGTTTCCATACAGTTTTGTATTCCCTTTTAGCAAACAAAGAGAGCAACAAGAGGAAAAACAAACAATTGCGAGTTTGTGACCTTTCCACCCTTTGGCTACTGCGTTGAGTACATACCCTTTTTTTTTAGTCGTTCTTTATGGCAAGTATTTGTTTCGCGAAAAAAATATCAATCTTCAGAAAGAAAGCAATCAAACTTATTGTATTAATCTGTATAATCTAATTACTATCAGCAATGCAAAGGTTTTCCAAACCGAAAGTTAAACAAACTTCAAGTTCATTTCGTAATATAAATTTTTACCTAATTTGGTCAAAACAAATTTCAATGACAAAGTTATCTCGGTGGTGGTTGCTGACGAAAGAGGAAGAACCAGTCTTACAATGCACCATTTAATCGTAAATGCTTATAATTTCACAAGAAAGATATGATCTCGTTACCCGTTATGCTTAACAATTTTTTTGACAAATAAACAAAATATTTAAATTTAATAATTAAATATTTTTAAATTATTTAAAGAAAAAAATAATAAAAATGATGAAAAATAAAAGTCCATTCCTTAACACATGTATTTAGACTTTCGGTTTTATGTTCGTTCTAGGCCGTACGCACGACAGCGAAAGTCTAAATGATATAAAACTGAGCACGATCAAATTCATAGAATTTTTAATTTGATACAAATTAACGTAGCATTATATAAAGTAGCGTAACATTACTAAAAGTGATGTTACATAATTAAAAATAACCAACAAAATAACGCAACATGATGTATCGTTAGTATTTAACGGTCTCCAATAAATAAATAAACAATGACGTAACGTAAAACTACGTAATTTAACGTTATTTAACGTTAAACCAGGTAGTTGGACGCTAAACTACGTAATTTAACGTATAGGTAGGTAGAAATGGCGGCCACGAGCAACCTAAGCTCGGTGACCCAATTAGCGCTGAAGAACGCCGTTTTGATACCATAACTCGTGTGACCTATTAATTTTAACGTTTAACTACGTTATTTAATGTTAAACTACGTAATTTAACGTCAAACTACGTAATTTAACGCCAAACTACGTAATTTAACGTTCAACTACGTAATTTAATGTCAAGATACGTAATTTAACCTAGTTAAAGTATGTAATTTAACGTTAGATTACGTAATTTATCATGTAAACTAAAATCACGTTATGTAAAACTACGTAATATAACGTTGGTTTGGAAGAAAAACTACACAACTCAACAAATTTCACTTTTCAAAGTGGGCAACAGAAAATTGAAGAAAAATTTGAACTCCAATTAATCTGTTATAATATATTATGACCACGCAACAAGCAAATATTGTAGTGGATTCTGGTATTTTTCCAATTGATAGTTTTTCTATTATTCAACAAAATGCAATGCAAGCTCAAAAATTTAATTTTTTGAGTTGTGTCGTTTTTCTCCTGAACCGACGCGACGATATACGTAACTTAACTTTAATAAAACATTTAATTTTAATAACGTTAAACTACGTAAGGAACGTAACGTAAAACTTAAAACATAAAATAGTGTAACGTAATACAACGTAACGCAATAAAAGTAGATAACAAAAAGAAAGATAACATAAAACAACGTAACGTAAAATATCGTGAAGTAAAATATTGTAACGTAATAAAACAAAAAACAAAATAATTACGGACACAAAAAACTTGAAATTTTCCAAGGGATTTTTGTTTTAAATTATTCCAACGGTATATTAAGTTGTGCAGGTGCTTACGACTTAGTCGGTCATTTTTATTGAAAGTATTTTTCATGCTTCGATATCGACGTAGCACCCTTGTTCTTAAGCTAATGTTAAAGGGTGTGTGCATCAAGCAGATGACTGACTCCAAACTTGTAAAGTGTATTGAAGGTGGTTGCTATTATTTTGTGACTCATTGGATTTTCCAATTGCGTGCCAGACAAAAAGTTGGGGGAAAGTATGTACGGAGACACAGACACACAATGAACAAAAATATACCCAATGCCCCCAAGAAGATTGTTTTTTAAATCTGACAGAAGAATGTGGGGCTTCGAATAATGCCAAGAAGACCGCCGGACAATGCAAAACACAAAAGCAAAAAAAAGAAAGTGTACAAATACAAATACAAATACAAATACAATGGGGTTGGTGCTGTCAAAGAACAATATTGTTAAGGGTGCTGTTGTTTGTTGCCCTGCTGCCTGTGTTATTTCGATCGATTTGTTTGGAGCTTGTTGTTTACATCGTAATCGGTTTTGGTTGTGAGTATAATAAACTTTGACACTAAAAATTTATTGTGCCGCCGGAGAGGTTGCCTATAGTTCCGTATTGCGAATTCTCTTTACGCTTTGTGCGACTTTTCCTCATGAAAATTCATATAGAGGAGGTAAGCTGAATATTATCGTCTTGGTTGGAAAGGGCCTGCTGAAGTACCACTAGTTATTTCCGATGACTGACTTTTTTCAGTGTGAGTCTTGGTCGTCGTTGACTCACTTACACTATAGTCAGCTGACTGAAAGTTGAGTTGTGGAAATGATATTAATATAGACATGATTTGCGGTAAAGCTTATGCATTATGGAATGTAATGTCGTTTTGATTGTTTGTTTGTTTTTTTTTTTTTTCTTTTTAATTTTCTAATGAAATTTGAATAAAAATGGAAATCAAATACCGATAGGTAGTTTAGTTATTCGTATACCTACAAGTGATTTGGAATAAATACGAAGTGTAATTGAACTCATTCCAGGTTATGCATGCTTGGAATTGGCATCTGGGTTATGAATGATGTGAGTCACTTGGGTAATAGGCTGTTGCGTGTTTTGTTACGAGTTTTTTCTTGTTGCTTATACGACTTCAATGAAGTAAGAAAGGTAAACAAGACATCAAGTGCATAATATGGATGATTTATCTGAGGAGAATTGCAATCTGTTATGAATAATTCGCAGTGATTAATTTTTTTTGTTATAAATAAATAAATTATTATGATAAAATGCCTGAATAATTGGATAACTTGTTACAATATTTTGAAAGAAGAGCTTGTAAGGCTGATATTCTACAGGTCACATTTTTATACTTAGCATTTTTTTTATTTTTTTTATTTCCCATAATAGAAAGCTTAATGTTTTTTTTAAACCTAAAAGCACCATTTGACTGTTTGACTATTTGATTGTATGAGTTAACTACATATAACTAAGGCCCAGTTGTACAATCGTGGTTTAATATTTAACCCGTGGCTCAGCAATTTTAATTCACTTATTTCTGGCAAATAATTGGCTAATATATCTATAACATGCTTGAACCTTGAACCATCGCTTAACCTCAGTTAATCTGCCGAAATTGGTGAATTAAAATTCCTTGCACAACTGGCCCTAAGTCTCTCAATTTAATAAAAAAAAATTAAAAATAGTCTTGAAAGATCGATTAAAAATCAATACAAAGGCTTCAGTCCTATAGTTTATTTGCACTGCCTTTATTTATTTAATTATTTATTTATATATTTATGTATTTCGTCAATCAAGTTACAGTAACTTTATAAAGACTACGGTAAAAATAAATGAGTATAGAATATAATTTTCTTCTCTTTACAAGAGGCTTTAAATCAATTAAATTACATCTGGTCTCATAAGACGGGATAGTAGAATTTATATCCTTCGCAAGGCAAACTTAGTAACCTTTTTCTGGATTTTTTCAATCCGATTGATACTTGATTGAATATAAGGATTCCATATAACGCAACGGTACTCCACAAACGGTCTTACAAGGGATAAATAAAGAGTGTCAAAATATGTATAAATATTTTGATTTAAATGTCAAAGTAATAAAAGTTCGTGAAAAATTTAAAACTCGAAACCCGTATAGAACTAGTTTTTTTCGTAAAACTAGCCCTGAAGAAAGTCAATAATATGGCCGTAATTTGTGAAAATAGACAAATTAGTTGTTGTCGATCTTCCACTCACAAAACCATGTTTTTATAAACCATAATCAAGGGGTTTCAGAGGGTCTTGGAAATGATGCTGTCTAATCAGGTTTGAGACGACAAGAAAAGGACAAATCAGTTATTTTGAAGACCAAGCCATCACTTCACTTGATCTTGATTACTGTAAATAGCGTGCTCGATAGTTGTTTTTATATTTAACGCGCACTCCAGGGTTCCAGGTAAAAGGAGATACCGATACAGATTTTGAATCTCTGAACATCACAATAGTAATGAAAAATAGAGTAAGCTCAAGAATTTCACGTTCGCGTAGTACGGTTAAAGAAAGAATATCTGTACTTAAGTACGTCCGAAATTGTGCTCAAGTGTAAACTGATGGGCATTCCTAGAAGCGCAAGTATTGTGGTTAAATTGTTTTCAGGGGAGTAGTTATTTTACTGGAACATTGCTTATAGAAGAGTAGCTATAAAATAAGGAAGCAGAGACGCGTTGGTTTTATTAGCAATCATTTTTAAAGATCTTTTCGGTATTCTGTCCAAAAGACTATATGCCTAAGTATGCACTTGCGATCGCTCGACTATTAAAGTCGCAAGAAATAGAACAAATGAGTATCAATGAGAGTGACCGCACTTGCGACCGAGAAATCGCGACTGAAATTTGTTCCATTTTTCGAGCGACACGCGATATTGTCGCAAAATAAAATAAAACAAATGCAATTAAATGTTTGTGACCGCACTTGCGATTTAAATTTCTGCGATTTAAAATTCCTAGTCGCGGAAAGAAATAAACATGCACGCACTTTCGACTTTTCAGTCGCAAGAAATGAAACACATGGTTTCAAATGTGAGTTCACGCACATGCGACTAAAAAATCGCGGTGCTTAAAAAAAATAAAACAGGTTCCATTTTTAGAGCGACTTTTTATTCGCAACGACTTTAAATCGCAAGTGCATGTCTAGCCTAAAATGGGTAAATAGTGCACCTGCCCAAATAGATATGCAAGTTTTATCTACTCAAGCTTTGGACGAATGTTTTAGAAATAACTGCTAAATCAGAAAGTTAGAAAAATTAACTTTTACCAGCAAAACAATTTAAAGGATTAGAATTTCAGACAATATGTCATTAGAGTCGGAGATATAACGGAGCCCCTGTCATGTTTGTTCTAGCTTTTGCGCCTAAGTAGTCGCACGATCGAAATCGCAAGTGCGTTCCTAGCATCCTTGCCAGAACCAACCGGTGTCAAAAAAATGCAATTTAACATAACTTCATATTCTCGCTCTGTCTCTATGACTTTTTCGCTCCTTAAAAGCAATCTATACGACAAAACCATTTCATGCATTCAAAGATTAACTGAATATTGCTGAAATCAACTCTTGGGCGTCATGCTGTTTTTTATGGACTACCTACCTCTGGAATACCATTACATTATTTCTTTTCATTCTTTTTGCGCGGAAATCTACAAAAAAAATAAAAGAAACAAATCTTACATACCCTGCTGTGTTGTCACTTATGTTGACTCTCTCTTTCACTACTTCTGTGGTCATATTTTTTTCTAAGAGTATTTCAAATTTTCGCAATTGGCATTAAGTTATCATAGCATAACAGCACCGATTATAAAAAAAAAAATAAAACAATCGTCATGCATTATGAACACAGCACCCCCCACCGCGTGTATCATTTTATTTCATGTTCGGTGGAAATGGGTTTGTTATACTTGTATACTTGTATACTAGGTATACGACAAAAGAAACCCTTCAAAGATATTGGTAGAATAGCTATACTTTTGTTTCTTTTATTAGCGATTGTTTTGGGGTGTTCTTATATAATAATAATGGTCCCTTGAATTGAACTGAACTGAACCAACTGGTGTGTGTATTTAATATACCCTTTGTCACATAATTTCCGGTCGATTTTCAATTCAAATGGACATTGGTCGGTGCGATATGGCTTAATATGTAATGAAATGATAGTTGTCATGATGGAAACTGTACTTTGTATACAAGCTTGCACGCTAGAATGAAATTTTTGTTTAAAAACAAAATCAATATTTCATTCCATCCAGCTTGTGGTATTTATATAGCTACGAACAGATGGTTGCGAAATTCGCAAATATTTTCGAGTCTTCATGTCACGAGAAAAATCGCAATAACAATGTTGCGATGATTTTCGAAAAACCTTGCATTTTTTCTACACAAAATCTTTAAGTGAAAAGTAAAAAATACACCAAAAACAGTATTCGTAGTCACTTTAAACAAGAGAAAAAAAAGGCCACATTTGCAATGGGATGATTTTGTGAGTTCGCAAATGGTTGCGAAACGCTCGCAAAAACACGAAATTTCTTACAAATTGTCAAAAATGTTTTGAGTGGGTGTTGAAAAGATTTTTGGAGAAGACACAAATTGGTTTTTGGTCTGATCAATTCATAAGAAAGTCGGTTTGCGAGCATTTGGAAGGTTTTCGGATTTCTTTCTAGTTTTACAAGCATCCATCTGTAGGGGAGAAGGGCGCACCACTTGAACTCTCGAATTATTTAAATGTTATTTAACAAATACAGTAACAGTTATCCTAGGTTAAATAATGTCGAAAATATCGTTATTTTTGCAAATGACTAGACCATTTGACCATTTCTGAAATCGCAATTTCTTTTAACTGATGTCTCGTTTGCATCATGAAGCATTTCTCAATTTACCGGTTAAAAGTTATATATCGATATTTTTGACCTTAAATAACTTTTTTTTGTGCGAAAGATTTGGCAATGGACTTTTTAGAGAATATGTCAGTCAAAATAAAGATTATTACGTTTAAAAATCTTCACTTGGAATTTCTCTGCAGTTGAGAGTTTTTTTTTTTACATTTTTTTTATAAATTAAGTGGTACTGAACTAAATTCTTTATTGACTGGAAGTGGTTTCCTTTTATTCCCCATCTCTCTTTCTTTACATAACCATTTTATAGCTCCTGTAAAAGCTACTTAAATATGTCTATACTATTCCTTGTGCATTGTCCTAGGTAATGTTACTGTTTTGGAGAGCTTGCGTTCCGTACCTTCAACCTAAATTTTATTTTTAATTTTTATTGAAAATTCCGATAAATGTGCCGATTGCGAGGTTTGAACTTCTTGATCTAGGGAGCATTTTGTAGATGTGCAGACTCTCCAAATGTGAAGAACTCATGAAGAACTAGAGCCAAGTGACTTACAACTCTCAACTATTCCTGCGTGCATGTCTGCAGAAATGGAGGGGACATACAATTTATCGCCGAATCCGAACAGAAGATACTCTTAGAAGAGCCCTGATAAACATTTTTGTTAGATTGCAAAGGCTGGGAATCGAACCCAGACTTCTGGCGCATGTCGTCTTTTTCGGTTTTTCGTGTTTGTCTTAGAAATTGTTTGTTCTTTCAAAAAATAACTTGAGACAAAAAAATTGCTTATAAAATTCTCTATAAAATTGATTATGACCAAATTTTTCATATCTGTCATAGTTATAAAGTTATTTGGCGCCTAAAATTGGTATTTTTTAAATTTCCTAAAAACAGCTACATTTTATATAGTCTAAAGCCGGTAGGAAATTTTGGGAGTGGAGGTACATATAACTAACCCAAATTCATTATCTAACATGTATGTTTAGGTAAAGGCGTTATTATGCCAAATTCAATCGTCTAGCAGGTTTTTTTTTTCAGCCGGGGGTGGGGGTAGGCGTTCCAAAAGGTCTAGTATTTTTAATCAGTGCACAATCCTTTATTTTTTATATACAGGGTGATTCGCATAAGGTGTGACAAAACACTAGAGCTTAGATACAGGTTGGGTCGAGACAAAAAAAAATCATATGGGTGGGGATCTATTCCCCCCGTTTACCCGGAGGGGCAATTTTTTAAAAAAATTGACTCAAAACAGAAAAAAAATTATTAAAAAAACAGCGGTAACTTTACAATGTCATGCTATACCTTTTTGTAGAGCCCAAAACTTTTCTTTTAGATTATTTGTAAACAAAGATGTTTTAGTGGAAATGGGATATCTGGAGTTGATGCTTGATAAGGGATTGAAGTCGAATTTAAGGAAAACTTACTTTTATTATTTTAAATTTTCTCAAAAACTAGAAAAACATTATGACATATTGTTTTTAGTATTTGACTAAAAATTAATAGGAGCATTAATATTAAACACAAAAATACAACTTATAGTTACGTAAGTCTTGAAGAAAATCAGTTTGAACACATTTAAATTTTTTTTTTTTTTTAATATTGAGTTTGAAAATTTACTTTTCAAAAACTCTTCACTAAAACGACAGGTGCCAAATAACTTGATAAATAGACAGATATGAAAAATTTGGTCACGATGTATTTTGTAGAGAATTTTCTAAGCTATTTTTTTGTCTCAAGGTTATTTTTTGAAAGAACAACCAATTTCGAGATAAACACGAAAAACCGAAAATAAACGACATGTTACACCTTCCTGCCGCTAGAGCTCGCTTCAGATTCCTGGGGACTTTTGTACACTTCATCTTTACGCCTCTCTTAATAAGTGTGCCAAGTTTCAAAACTGTTGAATTTTTTTCCAGGTGGAAACCTTTATTGACTGGACTAATATAAGTTCTAATGTCAAATCTATACACAGCAATCAATCTTAACCGAAGTCTTAACGGAGCGCATAATGGGTTCTAAATTGGTGCCGATTGGAATCTTAAGTTAAACAAAATTGCCTCGTGACTTTTAATGACAACTCTATGGATATTACTGCAAATAATTATTGTGGACAGTCACCGTATGCACCATAGTTGCCACATTCATTATTTTTCTAAATGAACCTGATAGACATGTTGAACGGACAGTTGTTGGGTATGCAGCTGCATCGAACAACTCGTTTGAATATCTCAACCAAATTCTTCATGTTGTTAAATAGGTTCTAACCGAGTGCTATAAAGAAACATAATGTGAAAAACCCCGCTAGGCACCCAATTTCCACATGATTATTGATGATCATCCTGAAATTGTCCAACCAGAGCCTGTTAGAATGCATTTGAATGCATCATCGGGGTCTTGGTTGTCTTTTATCTGCACTTCTCTTGGCCAATTTATGCTCCTCTACATTATATGTGTGCGATGTGTACCTTGTGTACATTTGGAACAAGTGGTAGTTTTTTTTTTATTATCATCAGGCAAATGAACTTTCCAGTTAGATGTGCTGAATGCACACCACACCAAGCCAAGCCCAAGGGTAATATTTATGGGGGGACATAATGTCAGATCAGGAGTCTGATGTAAATGTCACCATCTATGGAAGTTAATGGAGTGCTCTTGCACACTCATATGTCGTTCCATTTCCACGAATGGCGCCCAACGTGATTAGATTTGCGATGCTGGGAGATTTATATTTCAATTTGACAAATTCCAGCGGAAGCAACATGACGTTTGCAGTTACACATACAACGATTGCATCATTTGTATTCTAAATACAGGAATGTCAGAAAGACGTTATTAAGACAATCTAGAGAGAGACTTTGCTGTTCATATGCAGGAACGCGATGCAATGGAATCTGCAATATCTCGGAACTGATTTTTTGACGGCGGCGGCAAGGGACTTAGAAAGGATGTTGTCGTTTTGGAAGAAAACTACCAAGCCCGAGAACGAATGGAGCTGATGATTGCGTGCAGATGAGAGTTAAGAGCCATTTTGTGAATGTTTTATGGTTTTTATATTCCTAAGCGGTTTGTGGTTGCAATGAACAGTTTGTATAAATGAAAGACTTAGACAAGTGTGTTGGATATGGTTTGACGTGATTTTAATGCATTTTGAAGCGAACTGTGTGGGGTTTACAGTTTTATCAGGTCCATAAAGTTTACTAACAGAAGATTTACTTTATGTTTTAAGTATGCCGCGGTTGCTCGAAGAGACAAGTTGTTGCCTATTAATGTTGCATATTAATGAGTTTATTGATTGGATGTTTAAGTACAGGGATAGCTAGATACTACTTACTTTTGGTTGTCGTGAGGTTGTCCGGTAAAGGATGATTTATTTAAAAGTGTGCAATTGGATTCTGGTTTAGATAGATTCATGGCTAAGTCATTTTCTTTTTGGTTAGATGGTTAGTCATTTTCTTGTTGGTTCTGGTGGCAATATTTTATTTTAAACATTGCAGTCGGTAATTTTTCCAAATGCAGTATTTATGTTTAAAATAGCGTGTTCGACTATGAGATGTTTTTCTAGCTTACAATGAGGAAAAAGAGAAATGAGGACTGAGGAGGCTTTTAAAGATTTTCTATATTTCTGTTTAAGATGATACTGGATTTGGATTTCAAGTTTTAATTCCAATTAAGCATAGTAGTTAAGGCTCCAGGAACTAACTCTCCAATAAAATAATCCCCAAAAAGGTGGAATAGAGATTTTTTTTCATGTAAAAATACTCTCATTTCATAATCAATCTTTTGATGGATTTTTGGGGACTTATTTCATCCTCAAAATTGGAGAGTTAGATAATGGTGAAATAAGTCTACGAATTTGAGAATGATAAAAAAACTAAATTCTATTGGGGGCGAGACAACTCTTCACGAACTAGTAACAATACGACTCTGAGACTTTTCTGTTTTCGTGTCTGTAGGAATGGAGGGGACCTACAGTTTATTTCCGAATCCAAACGGCTAAGATGATTGGCACTTTCTTATGACAAGAGATACCCTGGGAGGATTTTTCAATTCCTCGAAAAAGGTAGTTCCAGTGAAAAACTCTTCTATTTTTAAGTAGCCGAGACTTGGATTTGATTTCAAGTCCTTCGGTGTGACATTCCTACGCATTACTTATCATTACGGCGCCACGTGCAACTATACATAATAAAATAGATCTCCAAAATTTTAGACTTATTTCATTGTTTTTAACATTTTAGCGGTTTTTAATTTTTAGTTATGCTTCACGTTGCCACAAAGCCTTAAAAGGAATGTCCTAATACCCAAAAATCCAAAAATTATCATATCACCCAAAAACTGTCTTGTTTTGGAATTTATGCGGACTAGCTGACCCGACCCGGTTTTGCAGGGTAGAAATCTGAGTTTCGTTAAAAACTAAAAAATGTTTAATGGTCTCTTTTTTTTTTGGCGAATTTTGTGAGATTCCAATTTATTTAGGAAAAAAAACCTATGGATGGGGTGTCCCCATTCAGTCTGGTGGAAAGTACCTACATTTTGGGAAAACTGAGTTTAAAAAAATATCCTTCTTTTAACGATTAAATTGTTGTAAAAAATAACAAAAATAACATTAGAAAATAAAGAAAATCACAACCGAAAAATTGTTTTGTTTTTAGAATATTGAGAAAATAGAAAAAATGGAATCTTAGATATGTTTGGCATTTTCGCAAAAAAATATATGTCATCGAAAAGGTAAGTAATTGGTCATAAAAGGTCAGCTATTTTCAGAAATTGGTCAGGTTTAGAAAATTTTTAATCCAGGGTCAAAGTTTTTAAGGGCATCAACGATTTTTGACGCTAAAAATCTACAGCTGACCAATTTCTGAAACTGCCTGAAATTTCATCAGGATTAAGTAACCTTTCAGATGGTGTATACTTTTTTCGAATATCCATTTAAAATATCCAAAAAAAAATCTATGCCTGACCAATTACTGAAACTACCTGACTTTTTATGACCTTTTACTGACCTTTTAAATTGCATACTTGTTTTTCTTAAATTCCACTAATGCGGTGCTAAAAGTCTTGTACGGTGACATTGACAAAAATTTGAAAAATTAATTTAAAAAAAACTATGTTTGACCAAGTACTGAAATTCGACCCTATCGAGGTAACCGCGGAATTCTCTCCGATTTCCTACGAATCGGAGACATTTTGCTGATCGGAGGACTACCTCGAAGCAAAATGTCTCCGATTCGTAGGAAATCGGAGAGAATTCCGCTCTGACGGTTACCTCGATAGGGCTGATTACCGGACCTTCTATCACTATCCAGTGATATCCCTTCAAATGGTTTAAGTACTTTTTTGCGAATATCCCATTAATGAGGTGCCAAAAATCGCGGGCGACCTTGAAAAACTTTAACCATGGATTAAAAATTTTCTAAGCCTGATCGATTTCTGAAACTTCCTGACCTTTTATGAACAATTACTGGCCTGTATGACATTTTAAGGTTTTCGGATTAGCCGCGTAAATAAATAATAGATATAAAGCGAGTTCAAAACAGTACTCACCCCGAACTTTTCGCTACAAATAGTACTGTATTGAACTCGCTTTATATCTATTATTTATTTACGCAGCTAATCCGAAAACCTTAAAATGTCATATGAAAACAACCGCGAAAACTTTAAAAATTACTGACCTTTTAGACTGCATATATTTTTTGTGAATATCCCACATATGGGGTGCTAAAATCCCGCAGCCTCTTAGAGCAACAAAATAACGAATTTAAGCCGAATTGAAGGAAAACTTACTTTTATTATTGTCAATGTCTCAAAAATTAAAAAAACATTTATGCATCCGGTCTTTATATTTTGACTAGAAATTGATAGGTGTATCGAATACATAAAAAAATACGACATATTATTTAATAACGTAAAATTTTGAACAAAATTAGTTTTAACACAATTTTTCGCATTTTTTTTTTCAAAATTTTGAGTTTGAAAATAAATATTTCACAAACTATTCTCTAAAACAGATTTATTTAAAATAAAATAAAGGAAAAGATTTCTGGCTTTACAAAAATGTACAGCATGGCATTGTAAGTGTAACCGTGGTTTTTTAATAATTTTTTTTCTGCTTTAAGTCAATTTTTTACAAAATTTCTCCTCCTAGCTAAACGGGGGAAATAAACTCCCCCTCCCATACAATTTTTTTTCTTGCCTCGACCCAAACAACACGCCCTAGCTTTTTGTCAAACCTTACGCGAATCAGCCTGTGTATGTTTCAGTTTTATTATCTCTAAAGTCAACCACCCCTTTCCCTCCCGCCCCCCCTCCCACCAACCGAAACCACCTCCTATCCTACATATTTTTGTTCCAATTTGTCAAACATTCAAGTTTTATGACGGTAAGATTTACGTTTTTCCCTCTTTTACCAGTTAATATAAACTTGGCTTATCAAACTGGATCTAGATCTCAATTATCTCATTCATAATTATCCGTATATCCGGAAAGTTTGAAGATTCGGATCTGATTTGAAGCACTAGTCTAGAAGCAACCATTCCCGTTTAGGCCTAAATATGCGGTGCATAATTTGATGCACATACTGGAAATTTTCGTAAAAGTACTTAATTTCTGCGTTAGGAAGGGTTGTCAAATGTCAATGAATCCCTCCTTATCCGAAGCTGTGCAAAACGCCTAAACAAAGAGGACTTGTAATTATGTGAGTCTGAAAAAGACTTGTTTAGAATCGTGTTCCTATTACATCCATTTCGTCTAACCATTGAACGCTCTTAATCAGTTTCCAGTAAAATTTGTTGTTGCTTTGGATGATATATAAACAATTATTCTTAAGCTAAACAATTAAAATACATTCTGGGTCAAGCCAAAAAGACAATGCCTACACATTTGTACCCCTTCATCTTTTGTTTTAAACTTAGAAACCAACTTTTCTTCTGGTTTTAAATTTTATAATGAAAAACCCTCTCATTTTCTACTTTTTTCCAGATACTATACATAACTTACAAGGACCAAATTACAAAAAAAAAACAACAACAAAATTGTAATGATGAATTAAACCAGGGTAAGTACTTGTTATATACTAAATAATATCTACTGCGTAAGACAATCTCTAGCGGCTTTCAAAAACCCACTTACAAAGTGCATCCTATATCGATGGAATGTTTTTTTTTTTTTTTTTTGATTTCGTGCTCGTTCATATCTCTTGCCCCACATATTTCCCAAGCATATATAACTCTCAGTCAGATATATAGGGAAAGCTCAACGAGCGTATTACACCACAAAGACTGTTGTGTAAGTGCATAGAGATAGATGCTTTAGTTCAGTTTATTGGTTTGTTCTAGGTTCTAGGTCAAAATCGTTTATCAACTCCTACAACCAGAAGCAGAACAAAATATTCTCCCGCCCTCCCACTCATATTTAAATTCAAATTCCACCCACATCTATGTATATAGGAGCAGAATCATATGAGTTGGAGACATTGGGGCTTGTGTGATGTCTTGCAAATAAATATGCACCCCTATGACCACACAGCAGCAGAGGCAGACCAGACCAGCATCGTTGTCGCCATTGTCGTGTCGTTGGTCGTTGTCTCATATAATTACCATACCAGTGCGAGTGTAGCCTAAGATATGACTATGTCGACTTTGGAATCATTCGATTCTAAAGCTTTATGTCACATTGCTGTCACATATCTTTCTCTACATGTATACTCCTCGTACACACTCGAATCGTATTCGTCCGCAATGCATTTTGTTGAATAAATTTGAATTCTGTCAAAAAAATTAACAAAAGACAAAGTGAATTCCCGTATCGTTTCCAATTTGAATATTTTGTCTAAAGAAAATGGCTTTGCTCCTGATAAGCATTCGGAATTGTTTTAATGAATATTTCATAAAATGACCCAGCACAATGAAAAGTTTGTTTTAAGATGCATAAATGTACGAACAATGTGACTGAACTGAATGTCAAGCGAATTGGATTGGGTGACTTTCGATACAGACGTCTGTCAAAATGTATAAGCTAATTCTTTGACATAATTAACTCGAGTTAAATGTCAGTTTTAAATTCACTTCTATTTCGGTTCTTTCTTGCTCGACACACTTTGGGTTATGTTCGAAGATGATCAATTATAATTTGAATAGCTGATGACGGCTAAGACTTCTTTTTGTTGGGATGATAAATTTGATCCAGAAGTTTTGAGATTAAATTAAAATTAACACCTTTCATTGCTTAAGATTTATGATCAGACAGATCAGCTAGACAAAATGTTCTTGCTTCAGTCAATATAATATAGTGTTGCTGCTCTTCTGTAAAATTAACAAGAAATGATGAGTTTTTAGAGCAATAAATACTCGCAAACTGCGTTTTCCACGGAAAATTCGTAGGAACATTTACGGGCCTAAAGAATGGAACGAGCTGTTTTTGGAAGCTTCAATAGAATTTTCTTTGCGACACCTATGTATGTATGTAGGTCGGAGATGTGCTGCTCACAGAATTCGCTCCTAATAAAGCTCAAAGAATTGCATTTGAGTAGATTTGTCAGTGACGCTCATGATGATTTCTGCAACGTATTTTACTGTGACATCCCCAAGTATGACATTCTTTGTTGTAAAACTTGAAATTTTTTAGTTAACATAAATATTGTTCATAGGTTTCTTTGGAAAAACAAAATTAGCTGAATTTTATTTTACCAAATATTGTCAGTATATTCAAAATCGGTTGTAACAAACTCGATTTCGTTTCGTTTTAACCGATTTCCCATTTTTTTTATTTTAGCAAAACTTTTATTTATTTACAAAGTAATCTGTGATTTTTTGCTGTCGAAATTGGTAGAGATTGTTTAAGCCGATATAGAAAAATCTGCTGCCGAACTTTTATTGGAATCACCTGCTTCGAGCCTTGAAATTATTGCAAATTTTCTTCAATTGTAAAAACTTTACGTTTTAAACTCATTTTGAAAAAACTAACACATTTAACCATTCTTTATATAAAATATGACTATTCCAGTTCCTCCTAGAAACAGAATGCGAAATTCGCGAATAAATTGTATGAACCTCGAGATTAGTTCGCAATAACCGATATTTCGTTATAACCGATGTCTTTATAACCGATTTCGACTGTATTTTAAAATGTAAAATTTTGTAAATCGAAAAAAGAATGCTTGAGAATGAGACCAATTACAATAAAGTTTTAAAAGTTTATGACCATGCGGCCGATTCTGGTTCTGTGAAAAAAGTAAATCGAAGAACTTTTACGCGTTTTCAAATATTTCTCTCTCAACAATTTCTCTTTACTGTCCAAAAAATATGAATGTGCACGCGCTTCAGGGGATATGGTCAGGTGACCATATTTATGCAAAAAGTTCAAATTATGTGTCAATCGTTTTACCCAATAATTAGTTACTAGTTGTCCAAGACTCATGCTTTAATTTTAAGCTCGTGAAAGCCAAAGCCATTATCTTTCTTTTATTTTCAATATGGACTTTATTATTCCAGTTTTTTTTTTTTTTGTAAGGCAACCTACCAAGAGCATTTTTTTAGATAGTGTCTTATCAGGACAAGACAACTTAGGTCACATTGATCAGATTTGGTCTTTCGTTAGACTCAAGTCCTTAAACTCTGCGCAAAAAAGTCTGGAAAGAATGTAGTGTAAAAAAAAATGAAATCACAGCCTGCTTAAGTGGAGTGGATGCGTCTTTTTTTCTTAGAAATAAATTCCCCAAATATTCATAGAAAGTGCTTTTAACTCTTCAACAGAAAAAAGCACTCCGCGAAAAAAAATGGAATTACACCAGTTTTGGCAAGAATGTATTCGAATTTAAAGATTTCTTTGTTAATTACCTAGAGGTCCTACTGCCCTACTGAAAACTTGTCAAACTAACAGCCAATTTACCGATACTAGCCCTAAAGTTAGTATAGGTACTCAAATCGGGATCAACTCATTTCTTCACTAAGCTCTAATTCTGTCAAATTGGTACCGGGTACTAGTTAGGACTTGGTATAAGCTAGGACCTCGAAATCGACAGTCCAGCGGGTTAATACTTAAATCAGAGCAATTAATTTCATTTGATTTGACAATGTATTGGCTTTTGTTCAGAAGAAATAAGTATATTAATGGCGTTTTTTGTTTTTGTTAACATTGTTAATTTTGATTTTTAAGAGTCTTTATTTCTAATTAAATTGGGTTTTGGTGTTCAACTTCTTAGAAATAATCAAGACGTTCGATGCAGATATTTATCGGTTGCCGATTTTATGAAAACATTGGCAACCAAAAGTTTTGCTTGGCATATTTGCAACATTTGGATAAATTTATTCAAAAGCCAGCAACATTTTCAGAGCTTGAAGTTGCCACTGATGCATTTTATCGATTCCTTGACTTTCTTCGCGTAAATTTCAATGCAAGACAAAAATTATTCTTCTAATATAAAATGTATTTTAATTTTTGTAAATTTGGCAAACAGAAAACATAATAAATAATCGAAGACAGGTAAATTCTGTCGAAAATTTATTAAAAACGTATTAGACGTATTAAGTTCCTAGTACCGCTGTGTGAACTTAGATCGGGTACTAGGGTAGGGATGTAAAGAAATGCTCAGGAAATAACTATTTGTTTGGACCAGAGCTACCTGTAGTACCTGATCCAGCTAGACCGGGTCCAGCTTAGTAAGGTCATTTCAAAAATACAATTGGAAAACTAAAACGAAAGCCGAACGAAAGCTAAAGGCACTCGGTTATAAAATACGAGCTTCGTTTTGTTTACTACCATTCTTGTTTTTCGTAATCGCAATTTAACGACGCGGTATTACTTACGACTATCGTTTTACAAAATAAGCCCCCTGAAATGGCCCCATTGTCTAAAGCCTCCATTTTTTAAACTTTGGCTTTAAATTCAACTAATTGATAGGTTCTCAAGTTTTGAGGAAATATTAAATGCACAGTTCTGGCATTTGTATAAGTTGACAATCTGAGAAATAGCACAGTTTAAAAGCTTTTTTACAAAAAGTGTTCGACTACCGGGTGTGTTTGGAAGGAGGCGACTATCTCCTACCCATGTAAAGAAATTATGCGTAATTGTTTCCCCATATCTGATATCAAAACTTTTTTCCAGGAAATAAACAAATTTTTCGTTTCCCATCCATGTACTTATCAACATACCTATTTATTATCATATTATCGCAATACGGCAGTCATAAATGCAGCCCTTTCCATTTAATCTAATAAAAAAGTTATAACTCCCTTCTTGAATGTTCTTCCAAGCCATTCAGAAGCTCAACATATTAAGATCCCATCACGATGAAAGGGCCTATTTCACCAATTACTCTTGATGATACTCAATAAGTGAAGTGGAAATCATCAATCTTACCTAAATCTTTTCATACATTTTTTCTGAAACCACATCATCCAATCCTTTCAATCATAAACCGTTTATTTCTCATTAAAATGTCGTAATGCGCACCCAGGTTTTTTTACGACTGTTTGTAGAAGTAAGTACACATAGCTTCGTTTCAATTAAAGCTTTCTTCTACGTATCAGATTCTCAGAGAGAATTTATATTAGTTAATAAACAAGAAAACAACAATAACAACAAAATTAATAAAGCTATTCTGCTGACTGTTTGTTATATGTGAAGTCGGATGGGATAAATTATTATTTAATACATTTTTTTCTTAATAAAACGATGAATTGATTAACTAACGTTTCATTCTCAATAAATGCGTTATGCGTTCTAGAATGAAAATTAAAAAAAAAGAATAATGATTATGTAGGTCGCACATACTTGCTCTTAAAATGGTCATCGAAATTGAAAGGAATTTAATTTAATAGACTTAGTGAAATAAATAAATAAATTAGTGGCGTGAGAGCTCGTGGAAAACTACTATAGAGTCTAGTGATGACTTAGGCCAGGCGCGCACATGCAATTAAACAGTTTGGTTTCGATTGTGAGCACAATGGGGGCAGTGTTGCCGCCCGAAATAAAATTAACGTGCCATATTTTCTTTAAAAAAACGTGCCAATTTTCGTGCCACATGAAAAAACCACAAATTCTTCCATTTTCTTGAAAAAACTGTAAACAGTCTTATCACGGGGTGTACTACAATAACAAAAATCAATAGAAGTCATTTGTTCTATTCGTGCATTGTCCAAAAATTATGTGTTTCTGCTCACTTTTTACGGAATTTGGACCATTTTTCATTAAATTTTGTTGAAATTTGCTTCATTTTAAGTAAAATAATGGAAATAAAAAACGTACCATATTGAATTTTTTCGTGCCACCGTGCCACGAGGAAATTATCGTATCAAAAAAGCACAATCTCGCCACTTCAGCAACGGTGTATGGCAGTGCTCGCCGGTTTACGAGTATGTGCGCGGACTCTCATAAACTCCTGTAGTACTCAAAATCGAAACCAAACTGTTTAGTTGCATGTGCGCGTCTGGCCTTAGAATTCTTAAAAAAATTCTTTGTTCGTGTTAAGGTAAGACCGCACTCGACGGAACTGCACTTCAGCGGAACTGCACAGCAGCAGAACTTCACAAAGCTGCAAAATATTATTTGTATGAAATTTTATGAGCCATATCGCACTAAGCGACAACGGAACGGCGCGACACTAAACTACAAAGTTGCTTATCAGAGCAACTTTGTCACGCCAGTGCAGTTCAGTTCCGTTGCCGTCATAGTGCGATATAGCAAAGCGGCGCGACACAGTGCGTTACAAATGATTGAATGTGTTGTTTTATTAGGGTAAAATACAAAATGGTGTTTGAACTTCACATTTTGGATAGAACAAGAAGGTTCTATTTGTTGGGAGAAGTAGTTTGAGAATAAAACATAGTTTATAGGGCCATTTTGGCCGCCATCTTTTTGTAACATGGTAGCAATTCAATTGATATTAACTTCACGATTTGCCACTGACTGCCGCATTGCTGCAGTTCCGCTGAAGTGCAGTTTCGCCGGGTGCGGTCTTACCTTTAGTTGGCAAGAATGATCCGGACCTCTAATTTTCTACCAGGCGTAAAACACTTGTTGTAGAATATTCATTTTGATGGTTCCTATAGTAAGTGTGCCTTTGAAGGTTTTAAAATTTGACTTTATGCGGCAAGAAGTACCTATTCGTTGGTTTAATTTTGTAGATAATATATACTAATTAAATTTGAGCGATGTCAACCATCCTCTAAAAAATGGCAAATTTCTGGTTTCCAAGGGCACCAATTGGAAGTTACCATGAGTGTGGGTCGCACTCGCACCAACCTTTTTTTTTTTTTTTTTTTTTTAATTTTGTATCATCGTAATATCAAGTAAAAGGAAAATTCTGATACATTTTGCGAATCCACTATTTCCCCTTGTGTATTTAAACCTATGTACATTTTACTTGTCTTTCAAGTAAAAAATAACTATTACGGTAACTCGTACATACATATGTATATCAAGGAATAAAAACAAATTCCTCTAGCATCAACAACTAATTGCACCTAAAATAGGTGGAACCCTCTTCTAGATCTATTTTGCAAAAGAGGAGACGAGACGAAAGAGTCTGAATAGAAAATTATATTAAAAAAAGCGAATCTCATCGGTCTTTAAAAGTTATGTATGTTATAGTTGATTTGGTTTTCTATAGAAAAATATGCCGTAGCCGTATAGTATGTATATCATATCCGAAACGGAATCAATACATCGCTTACCTGCCTACTACCATCTAGCAAGTCATGCAGCACAGCAGCATCAAGTTATTCAGCTTGTTCCACTTCAGATATTTTCGAACAAACGCCGCAAACATAAATACAGGCGAGACGCAACGTATAGTGCAACCTGGAGGCATTTATGAATGCAACACAGTCTGGATCGCCTGATGGAAACAATGTTAAATCTTTTTTCTGGAGGACTTGATTCTCAGAAAATAAGTCGATATTTTCCTCAACTTTTGTTCAAAGGCAGTCGATTTTTTTGTCAAGTCGAGTTTTTAAAATTTCGACATTTTAATAGTCGGTCAAAAAAATTTCGGTATTTGAATATGAAATAAGCCGATATAATATTAAATCGGAATTCTGATCAGTAGAATTTTTTTTTATCGTTAGTAACCTTGTTGTAAGAAGTTTCAGTATAAAAAAGTAGTAGGAGCCCATCATGGCGTAATGCTTAGTGCGTTGGTCTGTCAGGCCAGAGGTCTCGGTTCGATTTCTGGCCTAGCCATTCGGATTCGGCAATAAACTGTGGTCCACTCCCTTCCTGCAGACAAGCACATATGAATGGTTGAGAGTTGTAAGTCACTAGGCCCTGGTTCTTCATGAGCTGTTGTGCCATCAAATTTATTTAAATCTTGCTAAAAATTGGTACAGACCTTTGTTTGGCCATCAAATAGGCGCTGCCCAATATCCTTATTTCTTACTTCACGAAAATGCATTAAACTTTTTTTTTTGTAAGATGATTAAAAAAAAACGTAATTATTTTAAAATTTTGGTAAAAAGTCAAAAATATTGGTTTTTCATTTTTTGTCTCCTTCATGGTTGTTCTGGTCTCAGTAGAAAATAATTCTCAACTCTTCTGATTATTAATTTAAAAATATGTATTTAAAGTTCGCGAAAAAAATTGAAACATTTAGAACAACTCTTCAAATAACTATAGTCTAAGATCCTGCCATAGAACGACCCACCCTCATCGAGGTACCAGATAAGAAGTATGCAGTTTTGTAGGTAGTGTCTAAACAAACATTTTGCGCAAGGGTTGCCTAGCGTAAAGTGGTCAAGGCATAGGGTTGCCACGCTTTAAAGGTAATTTTTCAGGTTTTTACTATTTTCTGACACAGCTCAGATGGTATGCCTTACGGACATAAACAAAACACCAGGTACTTTTATTTAAAAAATTTAAAACATGTAAAAATCGCAATTTCAATAGATAAAAGTCTAGAAACAAAGATAAAAGTCTAGAATCTATTTTCTAAACGAAAAATGATAAGGAGTTGGTTGTTTTTGTAATCGGTAGACTCTTTTAATATAAAAAAGTCATGGATATCTACAAAAAATGTGAAAAATCTACAAATCAGGATATGAACGTTTGAAAGCAAAAAATGTGAAAAATAGACTTTTAGGGAAAAAATTACCATAACTCAGGGTTATGTCAAGTAACTTTGTCGTCTAATAGGAGGGCGTGTTTGTGTTAGATCCGGTAGTTCTGTTTTTTTGCTGAGTTGTTTATGGTGCATGTGTTTTGAATAACCCAAGGTTTTGGCCTCGAGCACCCAACGCAACATTGTCAAAAATCGAAAAAAATGCGAAATTTTTGAATTACGCTTTACTATTTAAAGTTACTAAAAATTAGTGAAGTAGATTTCGTTATTTTTGGTTATTTCCAAAACTAGAAGACATTTAAGCAATTGGTTTTCAGCGTTTGACTCAAAATTAATAAGGGCATTGAATATTTAAAATAAAAATGGTACTTATCGAAGTAAATTAAAAAAAAAAAAAATTGCCCCTCCCAATTAAACGGTGGGATATAGACTACCCCCTCTAGAGGATTTTTTTTCTTCTTTTGAACCAACTTATACGCTCTTTTATTTGTATGCATCTTGTGCCAAGAATCATCTGTTTTTTATACTGAAAATTATACTACTTCTTGTTATAAATTAATTATTGCTAAATTTTGAATATCTATATTTTCGAAACTGTTGGATCTACACAGTTCTCGGCTCAAATTGAAGAAAATTACATTACTTTGAAATCGTCGAGCGAAGCTATAGTCGAAAAACTAATCCTTTGGGGTTAAAATTGCCAATAAATAAAAAAAAAACCCGAAAATTTCGCGTTTTTTTAATTTTTGACCATGATGCGTTTGGCGCTCGAGTTCGAACACTTGGGTTTTTCATGAGGCCAATTTGAAAATCAGATAAGAAATAAGTAGGCCCGTATTTGCCAAATTTTCGATCTAACCTCAATTTTTGGCCAAGTGAAGTTTTGAATAATGTGCCTGGGCGAAACGCATTAGACTAAAGGTCGCAAAAAAATCTTCCATTTGAAGTACATTTTCAATTTCACGCGCACATGTATTTTCATTAGTTTTATGGAATTTGATAAAATCAAAACCCACAATTTTGATGAATTCAAAGTTTCTTTAAATCCAGACTTTGCATACACCCAACCTCGCACCAAAACTAAATCCTATAGTGGGCCAAGCAGGGGTGTTGAAGGGAGCATGCTGCCCCCTGATAGTCTCAAAGAGGTGACAGCAAATTTAAGGATGTACAAAATAATGAAAAGTAATTACGTGGGTTAATAGGTGCAACCTTGTGCTAGACACTACCTACAAGACTGTATACTTCTTATCTGGTACCTCGATGAGGGTAGGTCATTCTATGGCAGGATCTTCGACTAATAAGGCAAGTTTTTGATTTCGATTTTTAGGTAATTTCCTGAAAGAAAATCCATTTGTTTTCAGCTCCAAAAATAACGGTACCTGCCATACAACCATTTTGAGAATGGTTGCTTTCTCGAATACGGCTCTACCGATTTTGATGAAAATTTTTGTGTGTATGGTTTACATTTTGGTGGAAAAAAATTTACCAAAAACTGTTACTAAATTAATCTGCCATAGAGCCATTTTTTGATTTTCAGAAAGTCGAAAATCATTTTTTTATGTTTTAAGGTTTTAAGGTGTAGGCAGATTATTAAATTCTTAAAAATAGCACGTACGAATTTTTTTTTTAATTCCAAAGAATTTATATGGATACAAAATTTTAAGAAATTTTATTTCAAAAAAAAATATTTTTTAAGAAAATCATTCTTACGACTTTTGAAAATTTTTCTGCATATTTGCATATTTTTTTTAGGGATAAAGGCGGACAGCGTTCTTCAATTTAAGATCAAAACAAAACATCTTTTCATATTCTTAAATTTGTTATATGCATTTTATTTATTCTTTATTCTTACTGAATTTATACTAATATTTTCAGTAAAATGTTGAAGACCTTAAATTTGAATTAATCAACTATCCCGGAGTGTTTTTCTTGTCGATAAGAAACAAGTTATTCAACATCTATAAAGCTCTCACTATATGTTGTGTTGTGATAACTGGCTTCTCTTTTTGAGTCCTGTTGGACCAGATTTCCGCAGCAATCAACATTACAACCATCTCCCACTTATTTATTGATCGTATTTATTAAAAAAACATACATATAAATATATATATGCAAATATAAAACAGTCGAGACTGATTGCTTCGGGCATATCAAATCTCTATTCAGTTTTTTTTCTTTTTTTTTTTTTAATGCAAAAATTGATTTTTATAGATACAAAGATAGCGCGCTTCATCCTGTTTGAGATTATCTGCTATACACCATCATCCATCAAAATTTATAGCAAAATCTGAAGGAAATTGAATCGATTGAAAAAATATTTTTTGTTCAATTTCATATTTTTGTTTATTTTGGAATTAAAAATAGGTTTTATAATAACGAGTTGTGAAAAAGAGATTGTCTTGTCATACATTACATACATACATTATGTACATATGTATTGAATATGTATATTAGGCTCAAATTTTGTAATGAAAAATGTAGGCTCAGAAATCAGGATAACATTTCACGAAGTGATTGGACTGCCGTTAGCAAAAATGAGGTTTTTTCTCAAATTTAAATACATATATAGATATGAATTTTAAAATGTTAAGATAAGTTCCCTAAAGCGATATGAATAGTACCTGGGCGTCGAAAAAATCAGTCGACAAACGCTGAAAAATGGAACAATCAAAACTCATGTATTTTGTTTCAGTTTCCATCGTTTCTCGACCAATTTTATGCATGCAAGAAGTTAAAAAGCATGGGTCCTATACTCGTTCATTTAAAGTGAATTTTTGTTTTGTTTCAAAATTATCAGAAAAACCTGATCAGTTTTTGGCTTTTATAGTCTTCCAAATGTTAGTTTGCTGATTTAGCACAAACATAGAAGGAATTTAATTATTTCATTAATTTATTAATTTCTTCGTACAATAAAATACTTTTTTTCGTTTTACTTAAAACACGTAAAAACTTTTCATTTAATTAAAATTTTATCAAAATCGTTATAGATTTTTAAAAGAAATTCAAAGCCAAAAACAAAAATTGACTATTCAAATTTTTTTCCTAAACACTTTTAATACTTTCGTAATATTAAAATATGTTTCTTTATTTTTTCTTGTTTACACCTTCCTTTTGCTATCCCATCACCATTGCGATTATAATTATTGTTGCTGTGCAAATGAAAAATTTCCGATTGCAATCATCTTTTATAATGAGCGACACTTTTTCAATGGTTTTCCAACTCCAACAGTGTTTAGCTATAAAGCAAGCTTTGTAGAAGAACACACAAAAAAAAATGGAATACATTTTTGAATCCAAAACAGAATATTTCATCATGAGATGAGAACCATTATTCATTCATGTCTGCTGTTTATACAAAAATATGCAGTTGCAGTTGCAGATTTTACTTATACTGCTGCGCTTGCACTGTGGGACTATAATGCTAAAAATCGTGGCAAAAAAAAATTGATATTAAACATTAAATAATATATCTATTATTGTTCGTAAGAATTTTACCTCTCGAGATTAATAAAATCATCCAAGTAGAAGACTTATCATCACTCTTTAATTGCACTTGTTGAATTATTGATTTAAGTCAAGATAGCTTTTAACCTTCCGTCCTCACACTGGGGTGTGAGTGTGACATACCCCAATCATAAAATATTTAAAATAACAGTTAAACTAAATTTTTATTCATGTTTCATAAATTAAGTACCTACATTAATATAGGATCCAAAATTGCACTCACTTAAAAAAAGCAAAATTGTTATTAAAGAAAAAAAATTAACTTGAAAATAAAAAAAACTGTAAAAACACTTAGGCCCATCGCCCACTAGGCAACTTTTTGTTGCTAGCGCTAGCAACTTTTTGTTGCTCCCAATCCAATTACATTAGCTTATCTGGGAGAGCGCCCACTAGGCAACTTTTTGTTCCTCGGAGTTGCTCGCGGAACTTTTTCCCGGCAACTTTTTGTTGCTTACCCTCGCCCACTAGGCAATTTCCGAGCAACTTCCAGCAACTTTTGGGAATTTTCCAAAATTTTTGTCAAATGAGAGGATTTTAACCTGAAAAATAAGTTTTATTTTCACACTGAACGAATTTTGTATCGTTCATAACCAAAATACAAGGTCAATTTAACATTTCAATTAAAAATATTGAACCCAAAAGTTGCCCGGAAAATGCCTAGTGAGCGATGGCAAGCAACTCCGAGCAACTTTTAGTTGCGCAGTGGGCGATGGGCCTTACACGAACTGCACACTGGAGGTGTGCGATACCCCATACCAAATGTTAAAGCAACATTATTTATGTACAAAATTTTCAAAAATTTCAAAATACCTCCTACCACTGCAGAAAGTGTGAAAAGTGAATTTACATAGGCATGGCATGGCCGACAAAAAAAAATTTGCGGTAATGGCACGGTTTACAATTTTGTGTGGGGACGAAAGGTTTTAACAATCAGCAATTTTTTTTTAAATCTTTTTTAAAATTTTTTTTTTACAGAGTTTATTTGCCCCTGAAATTTTGCTTGTGTAAATCAACGGGAAAGAGGAATGACTGTTGTTTCATAAATATATAAAATCCTTTTCAAGAATTATTATGATTTTAACCACAAAAAAAAAATTACTTGGCCCCACTGTACGATGTGCATCTTGAATTCGAATTTAAAAGAATATAAACAAACTGTAATCAAAGTGTTCATAGATGTTTTTGTATTTTTTTTGTTTCTATTTGGTTGATGCTTGATATTCACGCGACGTCAAGTTACTCTTGGAATTGCAAAATACTTTTCGCAAATCACAAATAAATTCCATATGATTGACATGGCATGCAACAAAACAAGATACACAAAAACAAAAAAGTACAAAAAATTTAAATAGCATAACATTCCACAAAATCACTTGTTGTTGTGTTGTTCTTCAAGAATTTTTATTTTTGTTGAAAAAGTAATACATAATGTGCTATTTGAAGGAAAAAAAATAAATAAACGTTATTTATGTATATGAACATCTATTTACCGTACCTATTGCTTCTGCCACTGCCACAATGCCACATACTAATTTTAATTATTTTGAGCTAAAATATTTATTTGTTTTCTTTTGAATCAGACATTTTTAATGGAAAGTTATATGCATTTTGTGTGAAAGGAAATCGTTTTAAACAGTTGGACAAGCAATGAAAGTCTGGTTTTTATATTTCATCCTTATTTTCAAAGTTGTTTTTTTTTTTGTTTTGTTTTACTTTGTTTTTGGGGTGAGGGAGGTTGTGTTAGCATAGCAAATAGAAAAATTGAACTTGAATGTGTTAGTTCCAGTTGTACAATCAATTGATACGTGGTTCAGGAATTTTAATTCACCGATTTCGACAGATTAATTGGAGGTTTTCAACAATGGTTCAGGCATGTAATTGGCTATTATCGCATACTTGGACCTTGAACAATCGTCGTTTGACATCAGTTCCGCCGAAATTGCTGAATCACGGGTTAAATATTGGACTAAGTTTGTACAAGATTAAGAATCTGATGTGAGTGAAAAAAAGTCAGCTCCATTAAAAGATTTACGGTCGTATTCATACACATTGTCTATAACTTTAGACAGCCTTTCAAGTTATAAACCTTTTTAAAGTGCTCTAAAATTTTATCTAACTTTGGACAACGAAATCGATTTTTGAAGCTTGACAAATGCAATATTTTTTTTGAGTAAGTAAAGCATATTTTCGACTGTTTCAAAATACTTAGGCGCTGTTTAAACAGTCGAAAATCTAATTTTAATTTAATTTATAAATAGTGAAAATTCTTTTTTTTTTTTTTTTTCGTTGTGAAAATAAAGTTTGCCGCCTTAGAAGCTGGCCACTCATTTTCTCTTAATGTTGTCTTCGACAAACCGATATTTTCGACATGTCACCTTGAATAACTTTTTATGAAAGATAGATTCAACAATGGAATTTTAAGCCAGTATTTCTTAAGGCCAAAATAAAGATTATTGCGTTAAAAAATCTTCAACTAAATTTTTCCGGAGACTGCCCTTTTTGTAGATTTTTGTTTGGCTAAATGGTAGGTTTAAGTTAAAAATAAAAGCTTACATTTTCAAAAATGATTTTTTAAAGCAGTCTTTAACCTTTATACCGCCTTTTAAATAAAAAAAAAATATTTTAAAAAGTTTTAACTGAAATATTTGTATCAACAATTTCAAAAACACTATATTTTTTTTTTAATTTTTTGGGCTTTTTTAATACATATAAATAATGTCGAATTTTTTTCAAAAAAAAAAAATGAACTTTTTTTTAAAATTCAAAAAATATTTTTTTTGAAAATATTTGTATGCTGTATTATTCACACTTGATAAGACCTCCTAAGTAAAAATTTTGATCAAAATCGGTTAAGCGGTTAACGAGAAAATCGAAAATAAAAAAAAAATCGTTAGAGCCGTTTTTGAGATAAATAACTTTTTTTTAAATCGATTGTATGGCAAGTACCGTTATTTTTTGAACAAAAAAGATGTCGATTTCATCTCTAGGGAATCACCAAAAAATCTTATGCTCCAAGGGGTTTAGGCTGTAGGCCGAGGTACAGACAGACATACGCACAGACAGACAGACGAAATTGCGGGACCCACTTTTTTCGTATTCTCTATCATCGTAATGTCAAGTTTGATTGTTATCTCGAGTTCGAGTTTTTGCACGAATCCATAACTTGCCCTATAGTACCTACTACATACATATATCTCAAGTAAAAAGTATGTAACCCGTAGCAATGATTAGGTTAGAGGGCAAGCCGCATTACCTAACTCACTCCGCTATTTCGTTGCTATTATGTCACGGTGCCCTATATTGACCCATCGAAAGGTAACTGTGTTGGTTGCAGTGAAGTTTTCTCAACTCATTGCCGCAACGGTCTACCAGTTTTGACTTTGTGACGATCGAGGAAACAGCTTTGATTGCTGCCTGGCTTTCAATGAAACAAAAATCAATAATTTTCGATTGATTATTTCGCATGTGGCAAGACGCAAGAATCTTTGCGGCGGCGTCCAGAACTGCAAGGACTTCTGCTTGAAAGACACTGCAGAAGTTTAGAAGTTGTATTGATCTGTTCAGGGGAGATTTTTCTGAAAAGATGACCTTACCCCATCGTTCGTCTTGGAACCGACCGTAAAGACTAACTCATGATAAGTATTTATGACTTGGTTTTCCGTCCAGAATTTCACTGTAGGTATGTATATGTGTTAGGGCCACTGAATGAAAATCAATGTAAGGAATTGTAAAAATCCGTATGAATGACTTCGATCATTTGGTACGGCAATACGTATTTAGAAAGCAGTGTGAAATTAACCAAAATTCTATAAAAAGTAGTAAAGTCGCGTAAAAAATAATCGTTATAAGTACTTACAGTTTTAAATCGATTTTGTACGAAGTTAATTCATGTTTTCAAAATTATCCTTAAATTTTCAGTGTCATCGTTCGTTCCTGAGATATTGGTGAAAAAAGTCAAAAGTGTTTTTTTTTCTTTCAATGCCAAAAATATCGTCTGGTAAAAAATTGTAAAATGACGAAAAAAATGTAATTAATTTTAAATAGGTAACAAATTTTCCTTACCAAACATTTACACTCTTTAGCTTTTTGTCGCATCTTATGCAAACCCTTCTTTCTGTAAATAATAATACAAGCCTGCAAAACTTTATTTGTTTAAGGCTCTTAAATTCAGATTTTGTTTTTCCGGAGTTATGATTTTTATGACTAAGGAAAAAAATCATGTAAAATTAACCAGAAGTTATATTTTAAGGCGGTTGATCATGTTAATTATTTAACTTCATTTTAACGCATCAAGTTAAATTAACACAAAAAAATAATTGGCACCTTTAAAAAATAATCTTGAAATCAACATGATTACCATTTGCCTGTCTAATTTACTTGAATGGTTTTTTTAAACAAGTAGCTCTGTTAATTTTACCCAATAACAGCGATGAATTAACATAATGTGCTGTTATTTTAACAATGCTCATAATGTTATTGAAATCTTGTAATTTTCTGACTTTTCTGCAGCTTTATATGGGATCTTGTTAATATAATAAGACCAAGAGTTTACTTTTTCCTTCTCAGATAAAGAAATTCTTTAGCAAAAATTCTATCACAGCTAGGATACCCTAGGCCTCTCGAGAAGTGTTACAACTATATTTTGTTATTTGTATTTTAAATTAATTTCTGACCTTTTGATCCACATTTATTATATACCACTTTCTATTCTGCAACCATCCTTTACGAAAACATGATTTTCCAGATAAAATGCACGTGATGAAAAAGAAAACAGCTTTGTTCCACATCTCCTTATAACCAGTGAAAGATACTATCAAGAAATTTAAGATATCCAACAGATAGAATCCCTCGTGTATAAAGTCTCCTCCATAAAACTAACTAAGTATATATTCTAAAAGAATTTAGATCAATCTATATACACAATTTTGCTACACATATCACATCGCAGAGGAAAAGAAAATAAATTCCTAAACATTTTCATTGGAATTTTTTTTTTTTTTGCTCACAAAAATATACATTTAGCAAAGTCATCCGTGTAGCGTGCATTAGATGGAAGAAAAGCAACAACAACAGATACTCTTCTTATTTAATGCACAAGTTAAGAAAAAGATAAATTTATTTTAGTTTTAGTTCTTCTACCATCTCTTCCACATTTTATTTAATTTTTTTTTTATTTTGTAGGCCATTCGTTCCTTGTGGGCAAGCACATATTCAAGATATAAGATTGCAAAGTATCCAGTATTTGAATAGGTTTTTTTTTTTTTTTTTTTTTTAAATACTTTCAATCTTTTCGAAACTTGGAACTGTTACTTTTGGACGTGCCAAGAGATGAGTGATTGTGATATATTAGCGACCTTTTAATTTTTAAGAAATGGTCGATGACCTAAAGCCCATTTATCTTACCATTACTTACAAACTTATATATTCTTATCTTATAATAGGCGGACTTAATGTGAAGAGGATCTTTTTGTTGTGGTTCTTATTATGAAATTGTTGCTTCTATCAGACAAAAACAAAAAAAAAATAAATAATTCGCTTAGGCCCAATTTTTCAGTGCGAGATAAAAGTTAAACTGGAGTTAACTCACTAAATTTAGGGCCAGTTGTTTGAACAATGGTGGATTTCGGCAGATTAACTTAGGGGCAAGGTTCAAGTATGTGATAATAGCCAATTAGATGCCTGAACAATGGAAAAAGCAATTATCTTAGTAGCGCCATCTTGATTTCGATAGCGAAACGTCATAGTTCCATAGTCTAGCATTTCGATTTCAATAAATTTTTCACAACTGAAAGTAAAAGTTAATCCTTCACTGAAAAACTGTATCTGAGTTAACTGTCAGGCCCAACTTATTTGCAGGGTTAACAAATTCTTGTTTAACTCAGAGTTAAATCCAATACTGAAAAACTGCGCATTAGTCCCATTTGTACAATCCGGGGTTAAATGTTGATTAACTGATGTTTAGCGATGGTTCAGGCTATTATCACATACTTGAACCTTGAACCATCGTTGAAATTTATTCAATCCGCCGAAATCGGCGAATTAAATTTCCTGAACCACGGGTTAAATATTGAACCCCACGATTGTACAACTGGCCCTTAGTGGGTTAACTGTGGATTAACTAAACAGATGGTTTTTGATATTTTATTCATATTTTCTCAACCGGAAAACTGCTTTTTAGTCAACTCAAATAAACATTTATGTCCAAAGCTAACTAAGATCTAGTTTAACACACCACCCAAAAATCTGGGCCCTAAGGTTAAAATCTGAAAAGATCAATTATGAGGCAAATTTTATAAGCTTTACTTTTGTATATGACTAAATTTTTGCTAGGATCAATGACTTCCAAAATAAAAGTAAAAATAAAAAAAACTGGTCAAGTTTCACGTTTCTGCCGCTAGAGCTAACCGGTTTGTTCATTTAACATGCTTCATTCATTCGTTTTTGCTAAGTTAACCAAATTTTTCTAGTTTGTTTAAATTATTTTTGAATCAAACAGGTTTTTGACCGTAATGGTACTCCTGTACAATCTCCACAAAAAAAAAAATGTGATTTAGTTCATAAATGTTTTATATTTAATTTTGAACCTTTTCTCTATTTTTTTTTTTTTTTCATTTAAATTGAATTCTGTTTCTATTTAAGTATAAGTACATCTGTAGAATATTTTATGTTGTGTTGCTTTTAATTATATTGTCCCAGACTCATGGTAAAAAGTAGAAGAGAGTGCAAAAAGGCAAAAGGCGGTGTTGCGATTCAATTATAGAGTCGAACTCGAGAGTTGAGTTCTTTCTTATAAATTTATTTTCTTTGCTATCCTTTTGTGATTTTAAATTCTTTTGCCTTTTATGAAGATTGTTTTGAAAAGTTTTTTTTTTTTTTATTTTTTCTTATTTTGCTCTGAAGCAGAAGAGGGTGGAATATTTTTGTTCTTTTTCACCTATCTTTCCAATGGTAAATTTATTCTGACGAAAGAGTGTGTACTTTTTTTTTATTTTTAAATAAGAATCCTCTTTTGATAATGGAGTGGCCTTGACATAAGAAGAACATAGAGTTACTATTGGAATTGTTGTAGGTATATATGCATGTGTATGTATTTTCCTTTTTTTGAGAAAAGGATGGTTGGTTGTAAGTAGGTCATGGTGACTTGTCAGAAAAGAGGGATACACTCGAAAGAACTGACGGTCGGTATACACATTTAAAAAAGGGAAAAGATGGAAATGGGTGTGGCTCAAATTGTTTTGGATTTTACTTTGATGAACAAATTTGGTAATGTAATGTAGATTGCCTGTCGCTCAACGATATATGTAAGGGAGAAAATCAAGTGGATCTTATTAACGAACTTTACTGTCAAAAAATACGAATATTGCTGAAATACTTTTAGGGCCATTTTCTGAAACGAAACTTAAATATTTAAGTTGAACATGCTTATGTGACAGTTTGTGCTGAGGAAAGAGTTAATTATAAGCGTTTAAGTTGAACATAAATATTAAAGGTTCGTTTCAGCAAATGGGCCTTAATGACTTGCGAGCGATTTTCAAAAAGCTGGAGTTTGTCGAGAAGTAAACAGTAAAATCTCTGCGAGTTAATCTCATTACTGTTTTCACTTTGGAGATTGTTTTTTTTTTTTTTTTTTGATCATATTTCTCTCCCCAAATAGGAAAACATAATGGTTAAATTCACAGAAACAGATTTTCCTCAAGCAGTGCTTTCAAATGAGAAAGAAATTAACTTCAAAGAATATGGCTTTGTTAACTTCCCAGACATTGAACGACCTCTCAAGAATCACTCGTTGACCTTGACTTTGATTGCCTTATAAGGGATTGGATTAAAGGTTAAGTATATAATTCCAGCACCGCAATCTCAAGTGGTGTTCAATGGCTTTTCCCTGGCTTTAAATTTAATCAATAAAATTCTGGTAAAATTTAAAAAATGCAGAATGATTAAGAATTTAGATTAGACATGCACTTGCGGTTTTTTGGTTTGCTGCAATTAAAAAAATATTAGGTACCTACTTTATGTTTCTTTTAGTTTTATGTGAGTGTTCATTCACATTTGCAACCGATTAATCTTGCGTTGAAAACCGCAAGTGCATTTTGGTGTCAAAGAAGTTCACACCAGTGTAGGTTGGTGATCGAATTTGCATCATTGCGAGGGATAATTTATTTCACACCCCATTTTTTTTCGATTTAACTAAAATCGATCGAAATAAAGTAAAGATAACAATAACGGCCATATTATTCACTCAATACATTCAGATTAAAACTTAAATCTGGATGTAAATCATACAAATTCAATGTAAATTCATCTGGATTTAAGTTTAAATCTGGATGTATCGAGTGAATAATATGGCGGTAAAACACTTTATTAGGTTTTCTATATATTCTCTTCCCATTAGTAAAATGGATAATTTTTAATTGCACCTTTAAATTTCAAGGAACTTTTTGTTATTGTGAGTTCTTGAGAGTTGTAAACCCACTAGACCTGGTTCTTCATGAGCTGTTGTGTCACCAAATTAATTTATTTATTTTGACCCATCTAAGGTATCTACAAAAAAATATATTTTCTAAAATAATTTCGGGTCGCTGAAAACAAAAATAACACTCATTATTTTTTCCAAAAGATTGTATTAAAGATATGCTGGCATAAATATTATTAAAGGTTTATCCAATTAACATGTTCAGTGTGTCTTTCGAAAGATATGAGTCTCTTTCTTTCTTACGATATACAATTTTTGTCAATCAGATTAAAATTCATTAAGATATAAGCGATACAAATTTAAAAAAGAATAACGTCATTAAAAGTATGAATAATCTAAGTTTTTTTTTTTCAATTTTGATCACCTAACTTAAATTCTTTTATGCCAAATAAAAAGAGTTTCAAAACCCTTTTGTAAGGTAACTTTATCATTTTTAAGTTTTAAATAAATGAACAATTAGTTAATGGAAACAACGGCAATTTAAATTGCTAAGGGCTAATTTATTCACACTCCATTAAAAATTTTACTGCCTTGTTGTTAACTAAAACCGCTTTCAAGGTAATTAGGCCTTTAAGAACACTTCATTTAGTTTCTTCTTTATTTATTTTCGCTTAGTTAAATGGTTCACTTTAATTTTCATTTTTAAATTTAAATGCTTCTTAAGAAAAATCTCAAGTTTTTTTTTTTTAATCAGAAAAATATGCTCGAAAAAATTAGTCCAGGAAAAAAAGACTTTTACAAAGAAAAAATGAGTTAGAGGCTGAAATTTGAAATGGACGTTGGTAATGGGACAATTTAAAAACTGAGAGAGTTCCTCATCCATCCGATGACCGCCAGTTCAGTTAAAAGGGGTCCAAGGGTCTAAAAATGAGTTTTTTTGCAAATATCTCAAAAACGGTTTGTGCTAGAGAAAAATTTTGTTCACCAATCTTGTAGCTAAGGTGATTTCCTATAAAAATGGTCTTGGCGGGTTTTCTCGTAGCATTAACTTTTAAAAAGTTACAGCAAATCAAACAGTCAAAAAATTTTTTAAAAATGGGTAAAAAGTAATGAAAGTGGAAGTTTTTGGCAAATATCTCAAAAACGGGTTGTCATAGAAAATTTTTATTTCTCTATCTTGTAGCTCATGTAATTTCCGAAAAAATTGAATTTTCACTTTTTTTTTCGTAAAATTAAACGTAAAAAAGTTACAGCAAAAGGGGGCAAAAAGTCATGAAAATGTGAGTTTTTGGCAAATATCTCAAAAACAGTTTATGTTGGAGAAAAATTATACTTGTCAATCTTGAAGCTTATTTAATTTCCAACAAAAATATTTTTTTAGTTTTTTTAGTAAACTTAACTGTTAAAAAGTTACAGTAAATCCAAAAGTCCAAAAATCTATAAAAAAAGGGGGAAAAAGTCATGAAAATAGGAGTTTTTGGCAAATAAAAATTTCATATAGAAAAGTTTTTGACATCTTCATAAAAATAACCGTTTTTACCAAAATTTGGAAATTTTATGTTTTGTTTTCCTCAGATCTTGGACATTTTTTTTCATAAAATTGGCTACTTAATTCAAACTAGGATGAATTCTTGATAAATCAAGTAAATTTAGGTAGGTACAAAAAAAATCACAAAAAAAAAAATATTTTTTTCAAAATTTATGAATATATTTTTTTTTGTAATAACCAATTTTTTGTAATAAACTATTTTTGTTAGTAAAAAACAATTTCTTTTTTGGAAAAAAACTTTTTTTTTGTGAATAACAGTCTTTTTTTTGCAAAAAACAACGATTTTTTGTAAAAAAAAAAAACAACCTCTTTTCTGTATAAAACCATTTTTTTTTTTTTTTGTAAAAAAACAAATTATTTGTATGTTCTTTGTTTTATTCTTAGAGCAATTATTTACGTTCAACACTAAGTTACGCTGGGGAAAAACTAGAACATGAGTGTTTAAGTTGAACATAAATATTTAAGTTTCGTTTCAGCAAATATGGGCCTTACATGTGAGACGAAACCAATTTTTTGCATTGCGTTTTAACCATTTTCCGAAAATTGATGTGCTTACTTTCAAGTTAATTAATTAATAATTTTTGTCCAATAGTACTGGAGCACTGGGGACTAAATTAGAACTTTTTATCTAAGCACCTAATAATGACATCTTAAAAACTTTATTCTTATTTATCTTTATTCTTAGGGATAGGCCATCCCTGCTAACTTAAAAGACATGACATAAAAAAAAAAAAAAAGAGAAAAGAGTCTTTTCTCAAAGCGTTAAAATGACTCTAAAGCAAGCTTAATCGATGTCAAAATGTATGATAATTTTCCATGAAAGTAAAGATGAAAAAATTGTGTGTTTTCTTTTGCCAAAACGATTGTTAACGAGTTATCCAGTAGAAAAATTTCATAAATGTAGCAAAATTAAGTTATAGGTAGTAATTAAAAACGAACTCTGGGTGTAGTCTGTCTTCCTTAAAATGAAACAGAAAATTATAATCCTTTAGAACGTCATTGTCTAGAGAAGTCAATTAAATATACCTCTAGCAATGCAAACATGCTCTAATTTTGCAAAAGATGTGTCCTTCAGCCTCCAGCATCTACATCTGCACCTGCACTTTAATGGTATTGGTATACCGCGCAGTTTTGGAAATTTACTTAAAGCAAACCCAACAACTTCATAAAATTAATTAAATCTACTTGGAAAAACTTCTGCTTTTTGCCATCAACTTTTTTGCCTTCAAGTGGATCACGTTCTGGCGTATCTAACTAGGTATTTAAATACCCCACCACTGACCATCATACCACCTACCACATCGAATTGTGGTACACGCCTATTTATCCCGGGGGTGTCGTTAGTATATATGTGCAAATATACAACGCTCCTAGTTTTATGATATGGCCATGACCGACCGACCGACACGGACCGGGATACCGACCACACAGAAACCATCTCTTAATCATGGTCGTCGTCGTCCTCGGTCGTTAAAGTAGCACAACGAAGGCGGGGGCGGGGAGTTAGGTTATATGGTTATTCTGTTTTTTCTGCTTTTCAATCATGATAATAACTTTTAATTCGGTGTGAAGTGTTTCTTCCCCCCATTAAAATCATCAAGAAGCCACCATCACCACACTTACACTTGGGACTTGCTTAAAGAACCTGCCACGACAATAAGTCTGACACGCTGCTATACAGCCATCTAACATGCTGTTTTTGTAGTTCTATCAAAAAAATACGACGATGAAGATGAATCTCTGCTTCAAGGGTAAATTTATTAAAGTGTAGCATATTTTTTTTTTTTGAAGTGTGATGTGGGAATGAAAAAATAGATCATTTAGTTGGTTAAGGTGAATTCTAGTTCTTTGGATGGAGATAAGTTTTTTTTTGTGATTTAAAAATAGGAATTCCGAAAGGAGTCTATGGGCAATTTATCATTGAGGGAACTCTTAAGTTCTGATGTGTGAAGTCAATGATTTGTGAGCGCTAAGCCTTAAGTGCATGATATAGGATTTGTGAACCTATTTAATGAATCCTGAAGATTAAAGGAATTAAATAACGACGTAGGTCTAGGTCGTTAAGTGGAGAAATAAATAAACCTTAAGCGCACTTCATACGTTCTGATATTGATTGATATAGATGAGCTATCATAACCAAAAAGACTGTACAGGTACCTCAAATCCCGGGGTGGAAATGTTTTTGCTCCCAAAAAATAGTTTATTACCAAAGTTTGTAAAATATTTGATTGCTATAAGGTCGGACAGGCTAATAAAAATTCTTAGCTTTAAGGGCTGGATTAACAGGTCTTTCAAGTGGCATTAATCCATGATCATCAGATCTCTTAAGTAAGATCGTTGGGCTGCCAGACATACCTATACGTCATTTCATCAAAGCCAAAACTTGTTCTTTGAACAACATTTTGAAAGCTAGTGGATGAGAATGAATGGATTACGAATATTAAATTAAAAAAGATCCCTTTTGGGAGGAAACAAGTACTAGTTCATTGAAATGCTTCCTGATTGCGTCATTTTATCGCAGTTGATTTACTTATTATTTATTTATTGAAGTTTTTCAAGGTCATTTCAGATATTTTTCAACTCATAGCTAGAGCGTGTAGATTGAGTCGAGACAAGAAAAAAATCGAATGGGGGGGGTTTTCCCCCGTTTGGGCGGGAGTCGCAATTTTTCTAAAAAATCAATTAAAATAGAAAACAAATCAGGGTTGGGGTCAAAATACTGTAGGGTCAAAATACTGTTTTTAAAATACTGTATTTCAAAATACTGTAATTCAAAATTCTGGTTACAAAAAATTCTGTATGGTCTAAATTCTGTTTGAGTAAAATTCTTTATTTCAATATTCTGCTTTTCAAAATTCTGTATTTAAAAAAATTATTATTAAATACAGAATTTCGAAAAGCAGAAAATTGAAATAAAGAATTTTACTCATACAGATTTACTTAAATACAGAATGAACATTGAAAGTTTGAATGAAATGAAGTCTTATATTATAACAATTTTCCTTCTACTGTCTATATTTCGATTAAATTGTAAGGAAAACAAAATTCGGAAAGTTGCTACACTCAAGTCTCATTACACATATTATGTACGGCTACATGAAATTTGGTCTTAATGAAAAATTACCTTAAACAAAATATAATAAATATCTCCAAAATTGGAGAAATTACCCCATTTTCAAAATGAAAAAATGACCCCAACCAAATGAAAAAAAGCCATTTTTTATACTGAAATTTAACCGAAAAATTAAAAAATGTAGTTTTATGTAGCTATTTTGTACCTTTAATTTAAGGCAACGCGATTATTCGCCGCGACATAAGAAAACAACAATAACAACACGTGGTTGTCAAACAAAACAACACGTTGTTGTTATTGTTTTCTATTGTCGCGGCGAGCCTTTAAAATTGCTCATATTAAGATGTCAATGTAAAACTTCCTCAAAATACTCAAATTCTATAATGAATTTGGACATAACCAGCATTTTGGAAAACAGGATTTTCCACTTACAGCATTTTGAATATACTGATGTTTGGATATACAGAATTTTGAAATACAGAATTCTGAAAAACATAATTTTGGTCGTACAGTATTTTCAAAAAAAGAAAAAAAACTGAATTTTGGTCATACAGGATTTTGATAGCCAGAATTCTGACCCGCTCCCAACAAATCATTAATAAACCATAACAACGCTTACTATGTCTTATTTTTAAAGCCAGAAGTCAGTTCTTTTATTAGATATGTTTTTTTAAAATTTAAATTATTTGATAGAATTTTTTTTTTGAAAAATTAACTACCAAACTCAAATTTTTTAAGAAATATGTTGTAAAATAAATTGTGTTCAAACTAATTTTATTCAAAGTTTTACTTAATTAAATAGTATTTTTGTTTTTTATATTCGATGTTCCTACCGATTTCTAGTCAAACACTAAAAATTGGATGCCTAAATGTCTTTTAGGTTTTGAGAAAATTGAAAATAACCAAATCTACTCTACTACTTAAATTGGAAATAGAATCTTTGGAGCAACAAAATAACGGATGGAAGTTGAATTTTGATTTTCAACTTTCTCAACAACTTTAATACATTTTGACATCTGGTTTTTAGTGTTTGACTAAAAATTGATGGGAGCATTGAATTTTAAAAACAATAATACCTACTAGGTACTTACAACATAAAATTTTGAACAAAATTAGTTTGAACAAAAATTTTTTTAATTATTTATTTCAAATTTTGAGTTTGAAAATTAATGTTTCAAAAACTATTCCCTCAAAATACTTGCATTAAAAACATAATAAAAGAATGGATTTCTGGCCTTAAAAACACTGCCCCTCCTGTCTAAACGGGAGGAAATAGACCCCCCTCCCATACGATTTTTGTCTTGTCTCAGCCTATGTACACGCTCTAGCTTTTTGTCACACCCTAGGGGAATCACCCTGTGTAAAAATTTTCCTTGATTCTGCAAGCTTTTTGCCACATTTTAAAATCTTCACATCTAAAATAAGGGTTCTTCGCAGTGTTTCGTTTTATTTCTTTTTTAAAGAAATTGGACTGATCTTCAAATATGATGCTCCCAGAGCTTGTCATTTTAGCTAAAATTTCACTTCTTCTGAAAAAGAAAGTCCTAAAACTTTGAAAAAATTGTGTCAACTATGAAGGAACAACGCAGACATCGAAATATAACAAAAATTATAGTAAAGTAGGAATGAATTTTTTAGGAAACACAAATACTTACACGTAAGGCAATATAAATAACAATTTGGGCGAACCCGGAACCCAACTAAAAGTCTACGGAATTTAAGAAGATCTTAAAAACACACATTTTAAAACTGATCACTCATTTTTTACATATTTTTGTTTCTGTTCTTTTTCGGACTTCCCTATCATCGTATAGTGTAAGTTTTGATTACTTTTTTTTTACACTACACGAAACGTTAGAGCAAGTATAAAAATGTCTTCACGTTTAAAATCCACTTATTATTTACGGTAAAGGATTTTTATTTAAAAAGACTCATAAAAGTACACAACTTGTTGTTTCAATGTCTATTTTTTGTGGGCAATAAAAAGATACTTAAAAGTAAATATGTGGTGAGTGTTCATGATACTGCTTAACAAACAAGGTTTCAATAAAAAAAAAAACAACTTGTCATAGTCATGATAATAATTATTATTAAAATAGAACATGTATGTAGGTATGTAAATGAATAACAAATAAAAAAAAATTGCTAACTATTTATTCCAATACCTGATACCTAGATCTACTTAAATTTAAATTAAATTAAATTAAAATTTTTGCCGGTAACCTAAGAACCCAAAACTTTTGTTTTCATTATTTCAGCTCTAAATAGAAGGCTAATATATTGTTTGTCATGGTTGATGTTATAATTTAAATCTTTTCCCGAAAGTGAAATCAAATTTTCTGCGTTTAAAAAAAAAATCATTCATTTAAAACCTAAATTATTACCTGAAAACGAAATCAAAACCAAAACAATCTCACACTCAGAATCAAATTAGGAACTTTCCCTTTTTGTGCTGACCTAGATTACACACAAAATTGAAAAAAAAAAAAAAAAATCACAAAACAATACAAAATCAAAACAAAAAACAGTTAACAGAGCAACAAATTCGATACAATTTATCTTTTTCTTCATCAAGCTGACTTGAGTTTTCGTTTCTCGTCTTTTTTTTTTTTGGTAAAAAAAACAAAATTATGAGACTGTGAAAATAAGCGTAACACAAGAAGCATTTAACATCAAGTATAATTGACAACAACAAATAAAATAAGATTTTATACGGCGAAAGGTAAACCTTAACTAAATTTTATTGCGAGATATAAAATTGTGTATCTTTTTGCATACACAATCTTTGACTGCAATCTTTCTTAATAGTTCCACTTTGTCTGCTTCGAAATCAACTAGACACAACATTTATATAGACTACCAACACTGTGACTGTGAAGTACATTTATACATCGAGTGTTTGTGCATAAATTAGAGGAAAAAAATGGTGTCCAGGCTATGTCGCCGTGCTGTAAAGAGATATAAAATAAATTGCAGCGCATAAATAGAAAGTTACTATTTTGGATGCGGTCAACAACTATACGACGACGACGACGCGACACGTACGTGATATGGCCAGCAGCGCAACATTATATACGCGGCGATTAAACTGCGTGTAGATACTTTTAATCTATGTGATCTCAATCAAATGACCAAATGCTGTTTATAATATTTAATTAAATGCCACTTTCTTTCCGCTTAAAAAAACTGGATCAACTAAACAAGGAGAGTGAAAAGTACAGACATATCTATATGTAAGGAAAGCCTTGGTCAAAAGTTTTTCACGTCCTACCGTTTTAGTTCTTGTTTTTTTTTTCTAGCAGAGCTAATTCGAAATTCAAAATAACAACGCACAGGAAAAATGTTCAAAAAAGTGGTAATCTGTGAAAATGAAAAATTCAAATGAATAAGATTTAAACGTAATAATCTTTATTTTGGCATAATTTCAAAATTATTGGTTTTTCGCAATATTTTCGACATGTAACCCTGAGTAATTTTGTAAGCAAGCAATATCCAGTAATGGACTTTTTAGTCATTATTTCGTATGTTGAGACAAATATGCGTTTAAAAGCTTTTACTTCGATTTTTGGCCGCATTGTAAGAAGGTAGGTAATACCATTATTTTTCTGTGCTAAAAACCCATATCTATACTATTTGAAAAAGTGACCTTTTTTGAAGTAGCCCTTGAAAATGGTCGCTCGTGTGGAAAAAGTGTCATAATTTTTTTTTATCGAAAATATTATGGCCTAAAGTGAGTACAAATTATTTTCAAAAATTTCACCATTTCAGAGTTAAAAGCCAAAAAACCGAGTATTTTAATTTATTAATTATATTATATAAAGGGTCCGGGGGAAAAACGGCACAGGTCCAATTTTTTTCAAAATTAAACTAATGATGACATTTTGTAGTTTTTTGTGAGTACTATATTATGATGTCCAATTAACTTTTCACAAAAAAAAGGTTATTCTACAAGAAAAACCATTAAAAAGAAATGCCGTGCTGCGGAAGAACGACACAAGTCCAAAATATTATATGGAAGAAAGGCACAAGACCATAGACTTCGTTTCAATTTTCTCAAAAACAAGAATACATTTATGCATATTAAAGCATCTTGTTTTTAGTTTTTGACTTAAAACTAATAGGAGCATTAAATATTAGAAACAAAAATACCACTTAGTAACGAAAAATTTTGAAAAAAATTATGGTCTAAACACAATTTTTTTATTTTAGTCTAGACACATTTTTTGATTTTTTTTTTTTCAAAATTTTGAGTTTTAAAATCAATTTTTCAAAAACTGTTCATTAAAACAATCTGAATTAAAAACAAAATATAAGAATGGATTTTTGGCTTTAAAATAAGGTACAGCATGACGATGTTAGTATTGCCGTTGTTTTTTCAATGATTTTTTTCTATTTCAAGACAATTTCTTAAAATATTTTATCTACCGCCTGAACAGGGGAATAAAGACCCCCCTTCTATGGGTTTTTTTCGTGTCTCAACTAAGCCTATACGCTCTGGGCTTTTGTTGCATTTTATGCAAAACATTGCTTAGTATAGTAATTTAACACTGATATACTGATTGCTATGAAAAAAAGGGCACAAGTCACATACTATATTCACTAAAATAATTGTATTAAATGTAAACATTTATGAAATAAAAATAAAATTATGTTATAGGTCTTAGAACATTCTGTATTACAGAACTGCTTTTTTGAATTTTTCATTTCCCTTTTAATTTGGCGTATATAAGTAAGTCAACTAACAATTTCATTTTTCTCAGAATCATTTTGGCCTTGTGCCGTTTTTCGCCTGGACCCTTCATATCTTTTAACTGTTCATGATCTCTCTTTTTTAGAGTATAACATAATTAAAAAATTGCGTAAGTCATTAAGTAGATAAAAACTACTATATAGGGTAAAGTCGGGGGATATGGCACCCATTTTTGTTTTTCTTTATTACTTGAAAAATAAAAAAGATTTTTATTTTAAATAAAAATAATTTTATTCTTAAACCAATTCTTTAACAAATAGCAGGAACATAAGTTAAATTCATTAAATTCATTATTTCATATATATTTTTGCAAAAACAAAAAACATTGAAAAAAAGCGATACAAAAAAATTGAGGGTGATATGGCACCTGCTGCAGGGTGATATGGCACTCTTGTTTTTTTATAGTTGTTCTGGCCATATTTGTTGTATGTAGGTATTGCTGAATGAGATGTGCATGAATCGTGACACCAAAAATGGCTATTATGTTTATAAACCACTCATCGGGTTTTGTTGTCACAGCATTATTCTCGCAATACCACAAATTTCCTCCCTGAAATCTTCAGGTCCATCTGACTCGTCATAGAAGGAGATGCCTTAGTCCTATTAGTTACTGACGTCCTAGCCATCGTTGGTACTGTTTTTGAGATATATTGGTTTTCTAAGCACCCTTCAAGTGAAAACTTGGTACAAAAGTAGGAGCGGGGGAAATGGCACCGGTGCCATATATCCCGATATTGCGAGGTGCCATATCCCCCTTTTGACATTACTTCTGCTTTTCCAAATAACACGAATAAACACGTTTGCTTATAGTTATTTCAATAAACAGATAAAAGAATTCACAGTTAACTGTTCTTTTTTTTATTCATATGAACACCTGGCGTCAAATACTTTCGTAGCTACACGTATTTTAGTAACACACAAAAAAACTTTTTGCTTCAAATATTCATATTTTTTTTTTCATTCATACTTTTAAGGGCTGCCGCGATTCTGAATGGATACAATCTTTTTGTTTCGAAAAGAAGTCATTAAGTGGGAGATATTGAAAGGGTGCCATATCACCCGTGGTGCCATATCACCGACTTTACCCTATGTAAGAGTTGTATGTGAAAAAGCCTATATTTTTGACACTTTACCTTTTTGAGGGAGTACTATCTTGGAACTGATCACTCGTATGAAGAAAAGTGTCAACATTTCTTAAAGAAAATGTTTAGCTCTATAAAATGAACATAAATTATTTTTCCCAACCGTCCCGCGTCGCCATTTAAGAGTTGAAAGTGGAAAAAAACAGTATTTTTGACTTTTGACCACTTTTTAAAAATAAGAATATCTTTTAAATGATCAATAATAAGACAAAAAATTTATAGCATTCGCACATTAAATAAACCTAAACGCAAATAGATTTAACGCAAACGTATAAATAGAATTAACCCAAACGCAAATACACTTGTCAAAACAACTAAGGGAACAAAAAAAAATCACTTTTTTTGAGGTATTTTTTAAGAGCTGTATCTCTGTGAAAAGTGGTCGTATTGAGATGAAATAAAAAGCATTCTGAAGCCTTATATTTTTTGCATTGAGAAATTTTAGAAAATAATTTTTTCAAGGTACCGTTATTGCGCAATCATAAGAAGCAGTACGAGCAAAAAATTCTAATCTATTTTTTATTTTTTGAACATTGTCATTTTCTTTGTTCTTTGAAATTGTTTTTTTTTTTTAGCAAATTTAATGTTTTGTTTCGATAACTTGTTTATATAGCTTTAAGGTCGTCTTTTTTCATCATTCTACAATTTATTTTCAGAAGAATATCTGGCTTTGAATAAAAAACCAGATCTTTGACTTTGACTATACAAATATCTTTACAAGGAACGATGATACGAAAAATTTAAAAAAAAAACTCAAAAAAGTGATTTTTTTTTTTGTTCCCTTAATTTTTTTGACAAGTGTAGAATTAATCCAAACGCAACTCCAACAAGTTTAGCTTTTTTCTTCAAGAGCTTGCTGAAAAAGTGAGCTACATTTTAAACGATGGTATCTTGATTTTAGACAACGCTAAAATACATAGGCGCAAAGTTTTAGACAATTTAGTAAAATGTTAAATGTTATTTTATCTTTTTAGTATCATAATAAATCCAAGTGTCACTTTGGCATCTACAATTGCAAAATTGGGTTGAACTGTCACTGTCTTAGGCGTGTTCAGCTAGAAAAATGGGTTTAGTATGATACTAGTTAAAAAATATTTAAAACTAAGAATATTTTAGTAAAGAGTTTTAAAGTAAGAAATTTGTTAAGTACTATGCTAATACCATAACATCAGGCTGTTGAAAATTTTGCGCCAATATAAATAAATGTAAATATAAAAAATGCTCCATACTTTTGAACAAGACTGTACATTGTAAAACTTGATGTTTGATCTTTTAATTGCATAGATACATTCATATCTGCATACATTAAACAAAGCAACACAAAAAATGAAAAACAAAAATGAGCGGATAAACCAGCCTGCACCTATGCTATATAAAGTTCCTGACAAAGTTGTTCGGTTGCATCGAGTTCGAGACTCAATCGATTGGAAAATGTTAAGTGAGTTATAGGCTGGTATGAATAAATTAATCGAGGCTTCGATGGCGGCTTAAGAAAAAAAAAAAAAACATTTAAAGAGCAGAACATGAAGATATAGTTGTTTTTTTTTTTTGAATGGGGAGCTGCTGGCCTGCACCGCGATACATAGTAGTTTTTAGCTATTTCCAGTTTGTTCCGATGATGATGGAAGTTCGTTCTATGGTTGTTTGTGGACTAATTAAAAAGTTATTGAACTCTTTGGCGCTGTGAAAGTCGGGGGCGGTATAAAAAAGGTACCTTTGATAGTTTCTAGTTAGTAACAGTTGGATAGAATTCATATGTGACAGAGCCAGAGCTGGTATAGGTAGACCCCACCCAGTGTGTATTTGTTAAGTAGTTTATTGCATTTTAAGTGCGGATTAGAAGTTTTTTTTTTTCTCTTGGTATTTAATTCTTTATGTCAGGTGCACACACGTGGTTTTATTACAACAAAACAAAATAAGAAAAACAATTTCGAAATGAAGTTTGAGTGAAGTTAAGTGCTTTTGAGTTTGATTATATTCTCGTATGGAACTCATATTACGTATAAAAAAAAAACACCACTTTGATTGAATAGGTGCTGAGATTTTTATTTGGTTTTTGTACCTCCTAACCTAGTAAACTTGTTAAGACATAGTATTTTATGGCCTGATGGGAGTGTTCAAATATTGTATTTTTTTATAACCATTATGTGGGTGTATAAATACATTTTATGATATTCTTTTTATGGTTATAGATCCCTTTTTTAATTTTATTTCTATTTCATTAAATAGAATGGACTAACAAAAATAATCATCATAAAATCTACACAATCATGTAGGAAGTTTATAGGAAATTGTTTTAAATTCTGCCATTCTTTCACGCTGGAAAATGGTACGAAAAATTAAAATGTTCAACATAATTTAAAGTTTTTTTTTTTATAATTCTAAAACCCGACGTGTGTTCGATGCGCTGAATTCAATTCCGACCTTAGAACTATTCCATTACATCAAGCTTTCAAAATATTCTAATTTTTCCACAGCGAAAAATGGTTACGGAATTTGAAGTTAAAAGATGGTCTAAAATTTACAGACGTTAAATTTTGGGCCACCTTATAATATAGTAGAAATGAAAGATTTAGCTCAGGGGTGCCAGCATGTAACTTAATATTGAGTTAAGTCGATTGTCTCAAGTTACGTGCTAGACCCCCAGAATGTATGAAGATAACAAATCACGGATGCGGTAATTTGGCCCCAAATGTATCACAAGTCTTGGATCAAATTACCCCATCAGTTATTAGGCCATACATTACTGAAATATTTTACATTGGCATTACTGCTTCTTTTAAAATACTTACATTGTAAACAGTAGTGCCAATTGAAATAATTAAGTGACCCCAAGAGCTCACTGATGCGATGAATTGGCCCCTGATGGTTTATAACAGAAATAATTTTTGCGTCTGCGATAAGCGGCCATATTGTAAAAAATTATATATCAATTTTTCCGGTGTGTTTTTGGGTGAATTTTGGATATGTAAAGTACCAGTATTTTGAGACCTTTTATGCAATTTGATGAACTGCAAAATCCGGAATAGAAATGTAAAAAAAAAACTGCAAATTCCTGGTCCCGTTCCCGTTAATCTAATCTAAGTGAATGCTAACTGCATAGACATCAAACTTTATAACCCTATCAGAATTATGCCTTAATTTTTGCAAATGGCGGCAACTATCAATTTTGTTTTGATGTCTGATGTGAAGCAAACATAAGTAAAAAAAACACCTCGACAAGTCTTGAAACGCTATATACAATCCACAAGATTGTGAAATACTCCTGGTTTTTTGTTAACGGAATAAATCGTCAGTGATTTTTTGGTGCAAGGTGAATTTCAGCCTATATTTCCCCGCTGTCGTATGTCTTTGACTATGGTCAAATATTAAGGCATTTATCCCCTGGCCCCTTTAAAGACTGAAACAAAACTTGCGCGACGTAAGAGTTGCCGGGAAGTTTCAGTCCAAGGATAATATCGCCGCTGTTTGAAGATGTCGCGAATGAACTATCAACTTCTACAGACCGTCATCGTCAATCCTTTCCCGGGTGCTTTGTCCTAATGTCTCGTTTTGGCGATTTGCACTGACCGGCAAGTTTTTTGTTAAAACTTTTTCTTTTAGTCAGGAAGTGCCGGGCGGGACTTGCGGTTAAGATGTGTAAGCATCAAAGTTCGTACCCTATTTTTTTTTTTTACTGAACATACACAATTTATATAAAATCAAAACGTTCTCGTTTGTCGTATTACATATAACGTGCTTAACGTAAGGCCCAATTTTTTAGTTCAACCTATTGCCGCAAAAAATTTTAAAATTACCTGAACCTGTGCGCTGCGCTGGCTGGGATTCGAAGATTCTCCTCGTTCATTCGATCGATGTGGCCAAATCAAAAAAAACAGCTCAATTAGATTCTATTTCCTAAAGGTTTTGAATGAAACAACATTTAAGTGAGCTACCACCAACTTTTTATAGGCTGGAGTTAAAGCTTTTTCATGGCTGACTTTTTGCCGAAAATGGACTCGAACCATATTTTCTATTTTTCTATTTATTCAAAAATATGAGCATGTATACATTTTACAGTAATAATATATATTATCTTGTAACGTACAATTATTTCACTTATATTATGTTCTATATTACTTGTATGACAGAAATATTAAAAGAAAGGTAGAACAAAAAAATTGGTTTCTTTATCTTATCCTTAATTTATCTATTTTTAAAGTTATTCAAATTTTCTGATTTTTATGTAACTAATTACTGACCTTTTCTTTTTTTTCGAATAACCCACATATTTGCTAAGATCCTTAAAAGTTAAAAAAAGAAGAAAATCTGACAAAGGACTTTTTTTTGTCGATATTTGAGATTGTTATTTTTGTACGCAGAGATATTTTTGTCATTTGACTCTTTCGAATTCGAAACAAAAAAACTATTTCGACATTTTAACCATCCCATTTTTTTCAACACTTTGTAGAAAACGTCATATGCCAATTTCTCAAAAAAAGAAAAACGATATACCTACCTCCCACCTACCTATGTAACTTGTATAAGAAAAAAAGCTTTTATTATAATTTTTGCTTCTTCAAGCAAAAGTCTTTCATGTTTGACAGTTTACAATAAAACTTCATATAATAATGTCAAAGAAAGAAAAAAAATCTTTTATTCCTTCCATGAAGGCTCTTTTCTGTTTAACTTAATTGAATTCATTTTTTTTTTCTTTTTTCTTATACCAACTTGAAATCGTGCTTCTTAATACTGAGTACCAAACCGACTACCTATTACCTATACTGTCAAGTCCAATTGGAACGTGCCCCAGCTTCAACTCTGTCGAGTAAAGTTGTTTACACATTCAGCCTTAATTTTCCTTTTTTTCTTATTTTATTCATTTGCTTTCTGTATTTCGCATCTGTGAGTGATAACGCGTATGTCAAATACTTAAATGTAGCACAAACGATAGCAAGATAGATATATGCGTTTTGAACGTTGAGCGAAATATTTATTGGTACATGTATGAATTTTTTTAGTTGAAAATTCCAAGTTTTCACGGTAATTACATTTTTATTTTGACATATTTGGTGAGTAAATTCTGGATTAGACAAAAAAGTATTTCCGTCAAAATCAAACAAAATCGAGTTACGACTCTAAGGAAAATGCAATTTCTTTAGTAGCGCCATCTTGATTCTGATAGAGACACGTCAATTTCCATAGTAGGTGTGTTTTGTTCAACTCCTTAATGTGCACATTAAGAAATTCTCCACATTAAGCAATATTTTCACATGCAAATTCTACAAAAAACAAGTTAACAGCACATTGTAACTCTGTGGCTTAATGTGGAACATTGCAGAATCGACACAGTAACTAGCTCAACAAAACACAACTATTGTCGCATTTAGATTTCGATAGATTTTTGACAGCTGAAATTAGAAATTAATGACTGAAAAACTGCTTCTGAGTTAACTCGGATTCAATACATTTACAGGATTACCTAACTCTGGTTTAACTCAGAGTTAACTCCAGTACTGAAAAACTGGCCCTTAGAGAATCAGAAAAGATTCCTGCAGCACACTCTATCATTGAGCCATCAGTAAAAATTGTTGTAAAAATCTCTCATTACGACGTCATTTTACCAATACTTTCTGAATGGAAATTTAACTTTTAAACCGTTACTGAGACTCATTGTAGGAGTACAGTGCAGTGTAATATTATATGAGCATTAAAACAGTAGTCAATAGGAGTCGAAAACAAATTTTAAAAGAAGCAAAATTTATTATATTGCTGTAATCATATATAGCAATTTGATTCTTTAGTTTGACCTCTCCAAGTACTAAATATTTAATATGCACATCAAGTGGTAACAGCAGCAGAATAATCCCTGAGACATCCCTGGGGCATCAGCGTCTTACTTAATGATCCTATGGTGCCACCGCAAGTTGTAGTACTTTGAACCTTCTTAAGTTTATCGGAGTTATACGCTTTGCTAAGTACAGGATACCATTCACAATGGAACCATTTGTTAGGATCGGTCGTACTACGGCTGTGTACGTTCAGATCGTTGATACCACGGATCATCGTTGCCAAAGTGGCACGATCGTGCTTTTTTGACACTATAATTTCCTCGTGGCACGAAAAGGTTCAATATGGCACTTTTATTTATTTCCATTATTTTACTTAAAATGAAGCAAATTTTAATGAAAATTGGTCCAAATTCCGTAAAAACTGGGCAGAAGCACATAATTTTTGACAATGCACGAATAGAGCCAATGATTTCAATTGATTTTTTGTTATTGTATTATACCCTGTAATAAAATTGATTACAAATTTTTCAAGAAAATAGAAGAATTTGTGGTTTTTTCATATGGCATGAAAATTGATTCGGGCGGCAATGCTGCTTCGGATGTTTACGTCCACAATATCATCTTCAACTGGAGGCCCCACTTTTTACTAAGAGTTTTACTTCAGCTACAGGCATAGAAGGCAATACAATAGACTCCGGAAGACAAACTGGTAAAATGTATCTAATTTGTATGCCATTTTCTCTTAAATCGAAATAACTATAGAAATAAATCAGCCAAGTAGAAGACTTAGCACTATTTAATTGGACTTATTGAATTATTGATTTAAAAACTTCCAGCTTTAATGATTAGGATAATTCTAACCTGGTTGAACATAGTTCACACTAGATATTTATCATGAAATATGTTTAAGATGAACTGAAATCAATAAAAATTTCGTATTGACAAGGCCCTCACTAGTTAAATGAAGAGTCGGGACGAAACGCCAATTTTTATGGACTAAAGGCCGATAAAGCTATTTTGAATCGAAATAACTATCCAAAATACTAAAATTTGACTCTTATACCCTTATACCGTATTTAGTTTTTTAACAAAAAAAAAAAAAACTAGCGAACCTATGAGAAACGTCATCCACTGTAGTATTCCCATTCCAGCTGTTTAGTGATGCGAAATGCGTATTTCTCTAACTCAGTTGTAATCATGTCATCGAAATCGATATAAATACTTGATATGCCTTCAAGTATTCTTAAAGACCAACAATATAATCCCCCCCCCCCCCACAAAAAAAAAAAAAAAAAAATTCAAGTAATTTTCAGCAGATTCTCTAAAGGGTGGGGCTTTGTGTTGATGATTGATGGAAGCTTGCCAAATTTCTAGGGCCAAGTGAATATGTAATTTTTTAGTTCCTCGTACACTTTTCCCTTCTCCTCAACCAAGTGTGTTTTAATGATAATGATGATGACGACGATGATGATTATGATGATGTGTGTGGTGTGGTAATGATGGGACTTGTATGCGTATTATTGTCTGTTCAGTTTTTTAGTCTAACGGTACGAGTTCCAGTGAACGGTTCGCGATGTTAGTTCGCTGATGAATTGTATTGTTTTTTTTTAAATTAGTTTTTTAAATTTTTAATTATCGTCGTAATAAATTTGTTGGGGTCTGCCCATCGCTAATTGAACGAACCCCCTTTTATAACGAACGAGGTCAGTGTCAGTGCAGTGCTGTTTAGACGAAACAATGTGCATACAAATATTGTATCTTTATATCTCTTCGCTTTTTCTTTGTTATTTACTTTTTTTTTGTTACTAATTAATGTGTGACCTTCTTGTTTCTCACAAAATATTTCGCTTAGATAAAATTAACATTACTCAGCCGCAGCCCCCGATATGCGGCACACGATTAAATTTTTTATTTTTGAATTTGCATATTGGTATGTGTATTGTGTGTTGTGAGATGATTTAAATATGTTCCAATGATGCGACGTTTAAAATTCTTTGAAAAAAGAATTTGTATTAAAAGTTTCTTTTTTGTTTTCCTTCAAATTCGTAGGAAGATTGTTGTGATGAAAAATGCGGAACATTTTTACAAAATTTATTTAAAAAGAGCTTAATTTTTTTTAATGGTTCCACCCCTGCTTCCGTTGCCCTTTTAACTTTTGTGTTGAGTTGAGAAAGTTCTTTTTTTTTTTTTATTTATATTCTTTGTAATTCAATTTTGTATCTTTTGAATGATGAAAAGTGATGTGTGTGGAAATGTTTGTCACGGCTAGTGATTTTGGTTTATAATTTTTTGCATTGGAAATACCTAATTAATTTAATATTTTTTTTTTCCGTTTGATGAATTTTATTGTGAGATAAATTTTATTACGAAATTTTTGATACCCTTACTCAGTCCGGAATTTGAGTTTATAATTTCTTTTTTTATATTTTGGAATGCAATTAGTCATTATAATTATCCACTGTGATTTCGTCATGTTTTTTTTTATTTTTTATTTTAGTGTAAACTGATTTTGCGACGAATAATCGAGTTTTGGTTCGAGATATGCATGCGCATATAATTTAATATATGATGGAGTAGCAGTATTGATACAGTATGTACATATAACTTTTAAGCTAAAAAATAATTGATACAAATTAAAAATTTATTAGAATGTTGTTATCTGCGCGGCCGGCGGGAGAAATAAAATGCCTTTTACAAGTAAACATTTTTGTGTAAAGCTACAGTTTTAATTGAATCATATATGAAAACAATAAGGAATTTTAAATCAATTCACATCGAACACGATAACTAGCTGACCTGGTAGACTTTGCTTCTTCAAAAAGTAAAGGTAGGTATGCCATTTCGGGTTTTCATGATTTTTCGAATTTTCCTGTAAAAATTTCGAATTCGACTTCGTGTGTTTACCTGGATGAATAGAAGGGACAAGGGAAGGACCATACACAAAATTATCTAAGTGTGTTGCTTCGGCACTAAATGACCTTTCTCTCCTTTGACGGTCCAACTGTCGTTCTCCTCAAAGACGTTGGTAGTTTTTGAACAAAATCGTATAATGGAAGAATAAGGATGGATATTGTATGAAAGATTTGACGCTGGTCAAGAAATCTGCAATTTATTTGCCTAGACCATATTTTGTATTTTATTAAAACAACTTGGCAAACGAAGTAATGAATAAAAACAATAGTGATGATCAATTTTTTTTTTGGACAAATATGTTACCTATAAAACATATTGAAAAAATGGGTAAAAATTACTCACGTTTTCACAAAGAAAAGCCAATTTCGAGCTGTCGATTTTTCAGGGTGGTATTTCAAAGATGCCAGTTGCCCGTGGCGTGATGTTTAGTGCACGTAAGACTAAAGCCAAAAATAGTAAAATCGAATCCAAGCCTCTGTCACCTAAAAATAAAGTTTATTTTTTTTTTTTTTCATGAAGAACCAGGGCCTAGTGACTTACAACTCTCAACCATTCCTGTGTGCGTGCCTGCAGTTATGGAGGGGACCTACAGTTTATTACCGAATCCGAACGGCTGGTGAGCGACACTTTTCTATGAGAGGAGATACTCTTGGAGGATTTGTCACTTCCTCGCAAGAAGTAGTAGCCCTGAAAAAACTTAAGTTGGAAGCGGCTGGTATTGACCCCAGACCATTGGCATGACAGTCCAACGCACTAACCATTACGCCAAACGCCACGGGCTACTACAGCCTCTGTCTCCTTAAACAATTTTTTTTCATGGGAATTGCCTCTTGAAAGAAATTGACAAATCATCTTTTCAAATCATCATTTTTTAAAACATACTGCTCACCTTAGCCGTTCACATTCGTCAATAAACTGTAGGTCATCGTCATTCAGCAGATTAGCTCAGAAATGGTTTAGAGTTAAAAGTCCCTAAGCCTTGGTTCTTCACGAGTACGTTGCGCCACCAAATGCATCTTATTTATTTATTTTTTATTTCAAAGAATAAAGTGTCTCCCAAACCAAAACAAAACATTCGGTTCAACGACAAAAATGTTGCTTGTCAAAATTGATTTACTTGGCGTTATATGAGAGTAACCAAAACTAATAACAAATTATCAAATGATTTATCTCTAGCGGATTATACATAAGAAAAAATTACAGATTGTGTACGAGATTATTAGATGAAAACTGACGCTTTGGTGTGGGTATACCTTGCGAATTTTACTTTCAAATCGGAAACGAATGTTTTTTCGTCTACATAATAGTACCGAATGTTTCGCGTTGGATTCGGAGAGCCTTAGCCTACCTATACCACAAATACCAGCGCACGGTCTGTGGGACCGACACTTCAAGGACTCGTTTTTTTTTCTATTGGAAAAATATGTATTAATGAAACTAATGCTTTAGTTTGTGTAGTGTGTTTAATGAAAAAAAAAAACATTTGTGTATAAAATATTTACTCGATTTTTAAGAGCCTTTAAAAAAGCCACTTTCTTAAAGTTGCAAAAACTCAAAAGAAAAACTATATTTTCTTTAAAAAATGATCTTCCGAATTTAATATAATATAATATACGAATATGTAAAGAAAAAAAAAATTGCCTCCAGATGTCGCCCCATACAAATTTGTCTCACTTCTCACAGGATCCTACACACACTATAAGGCTTCCCGCCTAAAAACTTTGAGCTTAGACCACACTGAATTAATTAATCAGCTACTAAGGAGCTGATTCCGGAAGTATGAACCTTTATTAAATGCTGAAAAAAAAATTGTCGGTCTGTCAGACCAAAACGCGCAGTTATAGGAAGGTAAAATATCGTTTAAACAAATTTATGGGGAAATCTGCCAGAATCGAAAATCAAAGTCCCGAAAGGCAAATGTTCGAAGGACAAAAGTTCGAAAAATAAAGTTTCAAAAAGAAAAAGGTTCGAAATTTTTTTTATATAAGAATGCCGTAACGCTTTTGTTTTCGTTATAAAGATGGGTAACTCAGCTTAAACTATAGTGATGCGCTGATACATTCCCTCAAGATCACTTTACTGTATCATTGCAACATACAAGCGCAATTTTTATTTGGTCTTAGTTTAATGCAAGTCATAGGCTGATTGACCCATAAAGCATATTTTGACAAAGGGTCATAAATCTGCAAGCCAAACATCCACAATAGACTTTCTAATTGATTTCTGGAAATTCGGGGAAAGCTGAATTTTGACATACAGCTTTCTTTTTTTTTTTTTTTTTTTTTTTTTTTTGTTTTAATGCAAGAATTCAATATTTCTAGCTTACTAGCGCGAACAGATTTCAAAACAAACTACAGCATGCTCATCGAACTAGCACACTGCCTCAAATTAGCGCAATCATTAGGATGTAACCGCAGCCGAAGTGTGCAAGAGAATAGCGTAAATATTAGAAGCGATTACAAGCGCCAATCCCAAGCACGAGCCGTAACTTCAGCCCTATCTGTCGCAAAAAAAATTATCTACCACATACCTGCCTTAATCTACAAATAAATAATAATTCTAAAGACCATCAATTTACTTAAAAAATAGGTGTATATTTGTCGGTAGGAAGAGTTCCGTTACTCAATTATTTATTTAAACATCAAGTTGAAATAACAATGCAAGATTGTATTTCATAGCTTCTGGTAATTATTTGAAATTAGCAAAACCAAAAAAATAAATACGTATAATTAGTGTAAAAGCTGTTTTCCATATAGGTACGCAACAATCAAAAACTCATTATAGTCAGTGGTATGCCTATGTTCGCGGAACTCATGTAAAACCACAACATTTATATTTTTTAAATCATAATTTAAGCAAATTAAGAATAAAATTAACCATGTTTACCGAAATCATCATCCACTTATTGTATCTTTCAGGTTGTACACGGTTGGCTCCATCATAAACCACTCTGGGTTTATGATGGAGGAATCACAACTGTGCACATTCACAATGGTTGGAAAAAAAAATTAAAATTAAAAAAAGACAAAAAAAAAAAAACTGTGAGGCCTGCCCAAACTAACTCAACTTTAACACTGAACTCACATCGGATGTATACTGTCTACACTTCGTTTCATTTGATTAAGGTCTATTAGATACATATTTTGCTTCACGGTCATTAAATCGTCAGATGGTCAAAATGGTACTTTGTGTGTTGCGGAAGGAGTCTAGCTATAGATACAGTGAAAGCTCCTATTGCGGACAGCTCCCTTAAGTGGACAATCCCCATAGGCGATAGGCGGACAAATTCTCGCGACGGTGGATGTTGGATCTAAAATCCATACATTTTATCATTCTTTAAGCCTAGTATGCTGCTGATGCTAAATAAAAAATCCCATATAAAAATGACACAAACGAAAATTTTCGTTTTGATTTGTAGGCGTTTGTATTAGTTGTTTGTGTTTGCGACAGTGCTGGGGGGCATTTTTAACGGAATTCCCTCCACGCAGTCGGTAAATTCCCTCTTTTCCCACAAATATTTTCTTTTTTCCCTTTTTATTTCCCACAGAAAAAAAGTTGAAAACTGGACTTAAAATGAAAAATATAAAAAAAAAATAAAAACCAACAAAGCACATAAATAATGTTTAATTTGAATTTTTAAGAAATTAAAAAACAAAAAGACGAAAATTTTAAAAATGAAAATAATTTTTTTTTTTAAACTTTTTAAAGCAACTTGATTTAAAAAATTACTAAAAAAATGAAAATATTAGCCCTCAAAACATCCTTTTATTTTAAATAATTTTTTCCATTATAAATTATCTTTTCAGAAAATGCCACCTCTAGCCTCAGGGGTGTTCCCCCATAGAATGACCCAAAAATCATCCCCCTAAAATGTATTACACGAAGTAGTATCTACTATATTCACGATCGCGATTTGTACCTATTGTGTAATTTATCAGGTGTTATAAGATCTTCTAAGAAATCATTCTGACATTTCTTGAACTTTATTTTCACTTGTTTCGAATTAATTGATTATAATTTTGTTGATTTGCTCTTTTCCGGGTAAAATTTCAAAAATCAAAGAATTCCCACAAAATGGGTCGGTTTTCCCTTTTTCCCTTTAGAGGTTAATATTCCCACAAAAAGGGATTTTTCCCACGATCCCCCAGCACTGGTTTGCGAACGGTGACACTTACAAGGGGTAATTTTTCGTTGTGGTTTTCGTAAACATTTCGTTGTCATGTTGGAGACCAAATAAAAATTTCTTTTCACATCAGCAGCGTACTAGGCTTTAAGCGGACACTCCCTTACCCGGACGCAGGCGCAGACAAGAAAATTAACCGTGATTTGTTAAATTTAATTCCACTAGGCGGACAAAATCTTTTTTTTTAGTAGGTATGTTTTAACCCTTATTTTCAGAAATACTTCCTGCTGGTTCACAGCGACAATAGATGCGATGTCACCAAAACATTGTCTGTTATAAAATTCATAACGGAATTTATTTCTTCAGTTTTAGTCTGCTTTTGCATGTTGTTTCTTGTATCTTCATGTTCATTTTTAGTTTGAATGTATTTCATGGCTTGTAGGTGCACAAATTTTTCATAATGCTACTTTAAACTATAAATTCCATTACATAACTATTTTTTGTTTTTTCTCTTGGGCGGGCAAATCCCTTAGACGGACCAAAGTGTTATGACCGTCTCGCTGTCCGGCTAAGGGAGCTTTTACTGCAATACTCCCTTTTAAATGGTTTTAAAAAGCCCTTAGTTTTAACCGACTCGAATTTTTCAAAAGCAAATTTTAAGCCTGAGATTTTGGGAGTATCCGCTGTCATCTTAACATTAAGGCCGCCCCATTTTTTTACAAAAGTATTATTTTTCTTTAATCTTTTTTGTAGGTATCAAAAACGCAAAGGTCTCAATTTTCAAAGCCATTTTTTTGACTTGATTGAAGTAAAGTTCCTAGAGACCTTAAGTTCCACATAATTGGGACGGAAATCATATATCGGAAAACATGCAACTTAGGCTAGCTTGGCCGTGATTTGGAATATCTTTAGGTATGTGAAGCACGAATGAGATGTGAATTAATGCGAATTGTTGACATTTACCATAATTTCACTTGGCCTAAATTCACTTACCGGAAAAAGTATGTATGTAATTTATTCCAATACGGAAAATGAAATGAAAACGCATTGTTGAAAATTCCTGACCTCAATCAAATGACACAGAGTGTATAATGTCACTTTTGTCTTTGTAACGTTGCAATCATGTTCAAATTGGAAATGACAGCGAAAAACTGCTGGCTATGCCACCCCATCACACCATAGCCATTGTGCCTCCATGTCACGATGTTCATTTATACCAAAACTACAAAGTCTGCTTCTACTACTGCTGCTAGAGCTAGCGGTACAGCTAGTGCTTCCCTATACTCATAAAACCTACACGTATCTTTCAACTTTGTATAGATAATATATCCACATATGTAACGGATATCGTCGTCGTTGCACATGGTTACCTTTTAGCTTGAAGTTGTTTAGTTTGGTCTTTGGATGTTGTTTGGTTTTTGTTTTTTGTGTGTTGCTTCCAAATATTATTAGTTCCGGTCAATAACTTTCGATTGCTTGTTTGTTGCCGATAAATGATGATTTTTCATCATGAAATAAAAGAAAAAAACCTAAATAAATAAGTTTACCAATACCGTATAAGAGTGAGGTTATGTTGTACCGTACCTATACTGTGAGTTCGAGGAGTTATAATAGTTTCATTGAAATTTGTCAATTGGTAGGTTTTTTTTTTAATTTTTTTTGTTCATTCACAGTTTATGCATTTAATTTTCATATAATTCGTGCTCTCATACTCAGACTGGGTAAAAGTAAAAGTATATTTTTATTTTACTGCGCTTAGCTAGTGAAAATCAAAGTTTCTCTTCCTGTATTTTTTCTTTTTTTTAGGAGATTTGGCGATTGGTTTTGTGTTTTTATTTTTGAAAAATTGCACGTAGACATTGAAAGAAGTAATGAAAAGTCTCAATGAAAAAGATAGAGAAGCATGACCGGTCCAAAATATGGCGCTTTGTGCAAATTTTGTGTCACCATTCGCGATTTCTGGACTTTTCAGACGTTGTAATTGAAGTATGTATTTGATAACTCATCTTTAACACGAGTCAATTAAAATAAAAATGTATTTTCTCGAAAAATGGTAATCAACGAATTTCCGCTAAGTTTCAAGTCAGTTACTAATTATTTCAAAAAGAAAAAAAATAATTTATTTTGTGGAGAAGAAAACCCAGATCCATAGCCGTGTTTTATTCAAATTGTAACTAGCGCAGTAAAATTTCCCTCAGTAAAAAAAAAAAATAAATCAGTGTAAAGAAGCCAGTAAATTAGTAAATATAAATGTGGACAAATGTTGTAAAGATCAAGGTGGTAAATATAAATGTGGACAAATGTTGTAAAGATCAAGGTGGTACTGGTACTAATAAACGGTATTTAATGACTTGAACCTAAAATGTCGGTAACGTAGCTTGTTTTTCACATTGTTTCTACGATATTTGTAATTTAGAAACACTGATGTGCGTCCCCACAAGCCATTAATATGTCTGTCTAGGGTTTATTCATAAGTTCGTTTTCGTTCATATCTTTGAAGCAATAAACTCCACCGGAGGATTTCTGAGATGTCATTTTTTAAGGCAGATAATATGTATTAGTTACGTATAGTTAAATGACAAAAAAAGTGAAAAAATTATTTCGTGTAAAAAAAAATCGAAGTCGTTATCAATATTGACACTATGCAATTATGGACAAGTCCGAAAAAGTGGTTTTCGTTAAACCTGAAATAAATCGCGAACAAACCAAATAACTTCAGTGCTGATGAATTGGATTTTAATGCAAGTAAAGAACTATTTTATTTCATCGATCAATTACAAATGGGTTACATTTATAAATTCCATTTCAAGTTTTTCTGCAGAAGAGTTCTCGAAGCCGCCGTACACTGGAACGGCCGGCCGTTGGTTTTTCATGTATTAGCACTGAAGGTGTATTTGAAAGCATTATTTCAGTGAAATCTAATGCTGTCGGCTTTCACAACTTTCTCACTAAGGGTATCTTTCCCTACAATGTAAAGACTCTAAAATTATTCCCATCTCTAAAAATAGTTCTAACTCCGTGTTCGCCTAATCGCTATCCTTCCATTCCAAATTATTATGTTCAACGAAAGGTGGACTTATGAAAAGAGTATGCAGAAAAAAGAAAGAACCGGAATGAACAACAACAAGCTTGTGTGTGCTAGTAAAAATGCTAGTTGATTCAAATACATTCGTCAAACAATAAAACCTGCACTCGATCCACATCCACATGATCATGTGACCTTTTTGTAGCGCAGTGTGTAGTGCACTTGGCCCGGAGACGCTTGGTCTAGGTTCGAGCCTCAGTGGGGCAAATGGTTTTTCGAATAAAATTGAACATAAATAGACTAAGCTCAACTAAAGGAGTCTAATGATCGGCCTGGCGACCGTGAAATAGCTATAACTCCAGCCTATAAAACTTGGTGGTAGCTTACTCAAGTTGTTGTGCTTTCATTCAAACCTTCAAATTTAGACTAAATTATCTGGCTTTAGCCCATACTCAAATTAGCTTCTTGCCTAGGTCACAGCAGTACTACATTACTCTTGGAGGTTGTAGAGCGGGCGAAAAAAAGTTTTAGATGCTTAAAAAGCTTGATTCTTTGTTTTCCTATAGATTACTCCAAAGCGTACTACGTTATAAACATCTTATGTTAAGAACTATTAAAAATTAACATTTTTTCTCAGAATGCAGTGAGTCTTATTTCTTCTTATCTCTCCAAAAGGCTTTAGAAAGTTGTTCTGGGAAATAAAATTTCTAATTAATTGCCAATTTTTTGCAGAGTTCTGCAGGGTTCCATTGTAGGTCCATCACTTTTCTCCCTTTATGGGAATGAAGTACCAAACATTTTACGCTACTGCGACGATCACCTTTTTGTTGATCACCTTCAGCTAATGAAAAGTTGCCATGCTGGAGGATTGATTGTGTTAATACAATTTACGTGAACCTCTCAAAAAACCAAGCTCTCGTTATCTCTAAAAGGTCCTAAAATTTGGTCTTTATTCCAGATTGATAGTGTCAATCAAAGGGAGATGAATATTTCTATTCAATAACGTCGTGAGCTACGTTTTTGGTCTTCTATTTAATTTTTCACGCCAGATTTTGTTCTTATTTTTTTCTTATTATTCAACTTTTATAGCAAAAGTTGATTTTGGGTTTTATTTTTTAATTTCTTTGCAGTCACTATCAATAGTCATTCAGCTGCTATACCATTTTCATGAATTGATAAGACGAATAAATAAATAATTAAGACCTAAAGCAACCGTCTCAACAAATTGATATAATTTATTTAAATCATTGCAACCTAGCAACTTATTTTATCTTTACGACACGTTGTTAAAAATAAAAACTTCTGCTATTCATGCCAATACAATTTTTACATACATATATTAATCTAAAGTTCGAAAAAAAAATATTTTCGTGAGTAAGTAACGCGTGTGACAACTTTGACTAACCGGTCACAATTCATAAGATAATACAAGAACTACAACATAGAAGAATGTCTGAAGAATACCACAATTATTTATTCAAATTTAAAATTTGCAAAAAAAAAACTCGCAGTTATTTAAAACAAAATTTATTTTTGCCGTTTAATCTTAACATTCAATTACTTTTTATTTTATTAATATATTTATGCTGATACGTATTTTATGAATTTTGAGTTTTTGAATATATTTATTGTTCATTGAACCATACTATAATACACTTGATTAAATTTATTCTGTTTTCAAAATAAACAAACAATAAACAAATTATAAGAGAAATTTCGTACATAAAAAACTTAAAAAATGGTACGTTATAACTGGTCAAGTTTTATAAATACCAAATTTGTGAGTAAAAAGAAAACTTACTAAGGGCCACTTGCACAAAAGTTTTCTGACAGTAGTAACCTCTGGTTTATAAATAATTGAGAGGTATCGGACTGATTTGATTCAAATCACGTTGTAGCAAAATATTTTTTCTCTATTTAAAGGCTCTCCCAAACCAACGCGATTATACGGCGCGACAAACGAAAACAATAAAAACAACGTATTGTTTTGTTTGACAACCACGTGTTGTTATTGTTGTTTTTGTTCGTCCCGACGAATAATCGAGTTGGTTTGGAAGAGCTTAAAGTTTAAAAAGTTATAGTAGTAGCCGTGGCGTGATGGTTAGTGTGATGGACTGTCATGCCGGAGGTCTAAGGTTCGATCCCCAGCCTCGCCACCTATTTATTTAGAAATAAAAAACGGCTACTGCCTCTTGCGAGGAATTATCAAATCCTCCAAGAGTATCTCCTGTCACAGAAAAGTGCCGCTCGTGAGCCGTTCGGATTCGGCAATAAACTGTAGGTCCCCTCCATTCCTGCAGACACGCACACAGGAATGGTTGAGAGTTGTAAGTCACTAAGCCCTAGTTCTTCATGAGCTGTTGTGCCATCAAATTTATTTTTTTATAAAGTTTAAAAAGTTATCTTCTCGTTTTCTGGATAAATATTTAAACTCTGAATAGTTCTCACGTCAAATTATAAAATTTCATACGAGCGAGGAAGTCAAAGCGTTAGAGTTTGTTTATTTTGCAATGTGTTTTGTGTTTGTTGTGATAAGTTTTTATTTATTTATTTAAACTGGAATACTTATCCTGAGTTTTATGTATTTATCCGTTCGTTTGGTGCAAGTGGCCCTAAAAAGAAAACTACGAAAATTTAGTATCAGAAATCATTAAATTAGAAAGAATTGAAACAAGAACTAGAATGTGCTCTTTTTGTGTTTTTTTTTACATAACATTACATAAAAAAAAAAAACTATGCTAGCACAAAAATCGCGACTTCCACGTAAAAATAGCACAAAAAGATCACAAAATTCTAGTTCTTGTTTTCTTTGCTATTCAATGTTATTGTACATTTTTAAAATAATTGATATTAAATCGTCCTTTGAATTTAGCGTACTTTTAGATCTCATAACTTTTCACAGCTGACTTTTTACTGTCAGTTTTTTTGTAGCGGAACTTGGCTCGTTTTTATTTCCTTTTTTAATATAAAATTTCAACTTTTCAATTTTTTCATGCATCTGAACCTTAACGCAATACCAAATTTCATCATTCTGCAACATTCAGAAGTATACATATATTCCATATAATTGAAAACTATTCTGAGAAAGTGGACGGATACCAAGCCGCCGCCTATATGCAAACCCAAAATGTTTAATTTTTTTCCTGTTTGTGCAACTACCGTTATGCGAAAATTCAAGATTCTAAAATGTCGGAAAGTGCTCCGTAATTGTCAGTGAGTCAGTCAATTACGGTTTTCGCGATCTTGGACATCCTATATCTCAGGAACCACTGAGGACAAGAATTTCAAATTGCACTAATTTATCGAGTCCATTTTATTTTATTTTATTAATAAAACCATTTATTTTGGTGCGTGTGCAAGTACATGTCGAGAGTCTGTGTAAATCTGCCATAAAATCGAAATTTAAAAGATCAATCGAAAAAAAATATTTACACCGCCAAAAGTGAACTTTTTTGGTTGAATCGAAGGCGAAATCTGAAATAATAACAATTAGCCCCATAAAAATCAACTTTTTTTGGTTGAATCGAAAACCACATTAAACTCTGAATAGCTCTCATGTGAAATTTAGTATTTCCTACGAGAAATTAAGTAAAGTAGGTACTTCGTTGGTCTATCGCACACTGGAGGAGGATTATTCTTCCTAATTTTTGTGTCGGTATAGTGCTGCTACTATACAGAAGAAGTGACAAAACATCAAGGGTATCTCCTTTTTCTTGTCATGACAGTGTGTCTCTTTCTTACAGTCTTATTCTGCTATTCACGTGAATTGTATATTCGATCCACCGCACCCATTCGGTTCCCTTTCACATTGCCTTTCTGTTCTGCTATCCACTGGGTAAACTATACATTATCCCGAACCATCTTGTTTATCTTTGATTTTTGATTTCATTCAATTTGAATGAATAGCAGAAAAGTAAAAATTCAAAAAGCAGAATAGGGCTGTTAGTTAGCCGTTGCGATTAACAACACTAACATGGTAATGGTTGAGAGTGTAAGTCACTAGACCCTGTTTCTTCTATAGGATTGTACCACGCAAATGGCGACACTGTACCTCCCAAACTTTAAACCTAAACACACACAAATCTCTTTTTTTGGTTTGCTTAAAACTTTCTTATTTCTAATTAATTACTCTAAACTGACCGACTTTTAATTACCTCGCGTCTTTTACGTATGTATATAATGTAGGTACACAAAAAATAACTAATTGCAAGACGTATTTGTAAGGTTAAATAGTAAAATAAATTATTCGCATGCATAATTTTAAGTTCTTCAAACTAATTTGTTTGCGAAATTTTCAAGCCAGCATCATCATCATTATAAAGTTTATGCATTGTATTTCTCAAAACTTAAAAGAAAGTTCGTTATTAATTCAAGGAGAGTTTACCTAACGCTAAACAAGAAATGACAGAGCGAGAACATTGTAATTGGAGCTATAGACATAAAGAAAAATAAATGAGTTTGTTATTTTTAGAGTTTAGATTTGAGTTTCATTTTTGTATGTGCAAGAGTGCTAAAAATAATAATGTCAAAGTTCAACTACATAACATTAAAAGGTTCAATGAGTAACTATGTCATATTGAATTGAAGAAGTTATCTCTAAAAAAGTTTGTGCTTTTATCAATTTTAATGTAACCATAGATAAAAAACTTTAAATTGGCAACATTGTTTTTTGTGACAGCCGATTTGACAGTTCTCTGTTGTTTTGACGTTAGTTTTACTGAGCAATTTATAAGTCCCCTTTCACACGAAGATACTAGTTGCTGGTGATTTTTTTGACGTTTTCTTTAAATCTCCTTAACAATCTCTTGTACCTTTCACACGAAGATACAAAGTCAGAGGAGACTTGCTATATTTTCCTTTTAAACTACCTTGGTTGAACGCACACAAACGTAGTGTGAAGAGAAACGTCAAAAAAGTCTCCTGAATTCTTTGACCGGGGAGATTTCGTTTACCCCTCTTTCATCCTGCCCTTCTCGCCTATGAACTAATTGTTGCCGGCAACTCAGTTGCCCTGTGAGAAAGGGGACTAATTGTTTTGATATTGGACTCATTCCGCGCGACTCATTTTGACGTCTCCTTATTTAATTTCTCTCTACCTCATGGTGAGAAAGGTCAAGTGAGGCAGGATTTTTCAATTTTTTTCATTTTTTCTTAATCAGAAATGCCCATACTGTGAAATTAAGGCCGTGTGTGAATTGGGTTAAAATCACGTTAAATTTTATCGGAAGATTAATTTTTGAGACTACTGAGGTGAATCTGTTCGTAGAAATGTGAAAATTTAATATCGGATAAAATTTAATCGAAATTTTAAACGAACTCGCACAAAGCCTAAATTGTTTCTTTATTAACAAATTTCACAACGCGACTATTCTTTAATTATGAGTCTCATAAGTTTTATGAGCGCTTATATAAAAAAATAATCACTGTTATTGTTTGGTGATTGAGCCATTTAAGTTATGAGTGTTCGGTGAATACCGGCCTAATAAGTACACTATAAGGGTTTTTCTTATTTAGCTCTGAACAGTTAATGATCATCAGAGCTCTTCAATTTAATTATGAAAAACATCCAAGTACTGAATTGTCATTTACCTATGTCAAATCACATGAAAATTGTATTAAGTTGGCCACGCTCAGCTTTTTGCTCCCTCTGCCGGTCAATTTATTCTGAGCTCATGAAGCAAGCTTCGAGGTAGCTCTGATTGAAAAAAAGAAACACAAGTTGAGCGTTCTGATGTGTCTGAGCTAAAAAAAATAAACACAGATTTTTTTTTGACAGCTCAGTGTTTTGCTCTGAGTTAAAATAGAAAAACGCTTTATGACAATCAGTCGCTGTTTGCATTATTTCATAGTGCCAAATATTGTAAAGCTAAGATTAACTTCTTTAAATATAAAATAAATTGCTGAAGACTTATGTGGGTATTAGGTCTTTTATTTTTATTTTTCTGTTGATTGCGACCGACGTTTCGAAAGTGGTTACTTTCTTCCTATTTAATTTCCAAGTAAACTTCCAAACTGGCGTTACACTTGGCATCTTCTTTTTTTTTCAAAAGGTTCCTATATCCGCATCGCACAACCTACTTCACTAGAAATAAGAAGAATCCGTTTCTACTAAAAGCTTGGTATTTTATGTGGAGCATAAAAAATTTTCAATTTACTAATTCCGTCGAAAGTATTTATGCACAATTTAATATACCTACATGGCAAAATACATTCAAATAACCATCAATGACAGAAAAATAAACCCTTGCCTCTTTGAAACAAAAACAAAACAATTTGAGTAGCTCTAAAAATTCCTCTTTATTTAAGGAAAAGATACACAGAAGATGCAGCATCATCATAATGCATCTGTGTACTGTACACGGAAAGAACCACCGCATTGGAATGGTATGTTAAGATGGAAAATTTCAAAATACTTTGCTTCTGCAGAATTTGTATGCAGAAGTTAAAAAGTTTATATGTACATTGCAAGTATACATAGAATGAACCCTAGAGCACTGTTTAGCAAGGATGTTGGCCTCTATTTTTCGTTAAACGTACCTTGAGTTCATCCCAATTACTGGGTGGTGAATTGTGCTGATATTGTGTATACTTTGGGTATGTTGCACATTGCAATCTTGCTTTTTTGGGAAACACAAACATACAGAAATTCTATTGATTTTTTTTTGTTTCGCTTGTGATGGAGGAGAGATTTTCCCTTCAAGAAAATTAGATGCTTTGAGAATAAAACAACGAAATTGGTAATTGGAGCATATTTCTAAAGGTGATATTACATTGTCATATATATATGGCAAGTTTTCCAAATAAATATGGCTCAAAAATGTCATATAAGTGTGATAGTCATATTTATATGACAAAATATATATGACTCCATATATATGACAACCATGAATTATTTTGAATTTAAAAAAATATATGATTTAATGAAACGTGATTGGTCAAATATATCGGATTTTTTAAATATTTTATTTTTCGTAGCAACTGTGTCATATTTGTAAACAAAAATTGACAGAAAAAGCTTGTGATCATTATATGGCATACTTATATGGCATATACTATTAATACTTGTCATATATACAAATATTGTGCCATATTTTATATGACTCGCATTGGTCATATATATATGACAATGTAATATCACCTTAAGAATTAATTTAGAAAAGTCTCCTAGTTCTAGGTAATTAAACATAAATAACGGCTCATGAAGGGCCTAGAGACTTACAACTCTCAACCATTCCTGTGTGCGTGTCTGCAGGAATGGAGGGGACCTACAGTTTATTGCCAAATCCGAACGGCTGGTGAGCGGCACTTTTCTATGACAGGAGATACTCTTGGAGGATTTGTCACTTCCTCGCAAACTGAAAAAAAAACTTAAGGTGGAAGCGGCTGGTATTGAACCCAGCACTAACCATTACGCCACGGGCTACTACGGGTGATAGTTTTAGAACCAATCTTAAAAATGTTCATGTAAAAAACACATGTCAATTTGTGTGATATGCATATGAGCTCTCACGTGCGTCGTGTGAGATGAAATTTCAAATTTTGTTTCCACATTATTAGTTCCATTGCTAAGGTTTTGCGCTATAAAATCTCCTGTGGTCCAGTGCATTTATGAAAATTTTATATGAGTGACCCAGCAGTTTTGTAAAACGCTCCCAATTTGTTTTTATTTATCCGTAGCTCGTCAGAGATCATAACCCTGGTTTTTGTTTTGACCGCCATCTTGGATTTTAGTTTTTATTGAACATCTCAGGTTCTGTTAGTTCCTCAAAAAAAAAATTAAAGGAAACAGTTTATGAAATTAAGAACAATTTTTCGGTATTTTGAAAAGTTACGGGCCCAAAAAGTTAGAAAAATCTTAATTTCCAAGTGTTTTTGAAAATTTTGCAGAAACAATAACACGCGAAAAACTAAGTATTTTTTAATATTTTTTTTTCTGTTGTTAAGTGATTTTTTTTTTAAATGACCCCTGGATAAATATACGTATAGAATAAATTGAAGGATATATAAAAATAAAGCATGAAACACATTCTGATCACATTTTGATCAAACTTGGTTAAGCAGTTAACGAAAAATTCAAACACTACAAAAAAAAAAAAAAACGGTTCTGTGGCAGGTATGCCAATTATTTTGAGATAAAAAAACTTTTTTCAAAACGGTTTTATGGCAGGTAACGTTATTTTTTGTGCTAATAAAAATACTCTCGATTTTTCCTCTAGGGAATCAACTAAAAATCTTACGCTCCAAGTTTGTTGAAAATCGCTTCAGTGGTTTAGGCTATAGGTCGACGTCGAGGTTCAGAAAGACATACAGACAGATAGACGGAATGGGGGACGGGACCCACTTTTTCGTGTTCTCTATCATCGTAATGTCAAGTTTGATTGAAATCTCGAGTTCGATTTTTTTTACGAATGCAAAACTTTCTCTATTAAACTTTCTCATTAAATAAAAACATAGAATTATTTTTTTGTAAATATAAAAACATTTCTACTTTGACTGGCTCTACAAGCAATTGGTCGTTCAGTGATCTTAAAAGTTCTGCATTACAGACACACCTATGGTTTCCAACTGTCCTTCATTTGGGAGGACAGTCCTCCTTTTCAACTTTTTGTCCTCCTGTCCTTCCTCACTATAAAATGTCCTCCTTTTCAAAAATCTATGAAGGATATAATCAATGATTCATTTGATAAGTATACCTTTGTGTGTAAAAATGTCACTGTTTCTGTCATTTTATATCAATTGTTTGCCACAATCCCGGTTTATGACATAATATATGTCATAATCTTGCTTTATTGCAAACAATAGGCATAAAATGACACAATTAATGACATTTTGTCAGTCGTCTAAACATATTCAACTACTTTTTCTCAACTGTAAATGTAGTTTCTTATGTACTGCTACTAAGTATCTCGCAGGATCAATCTATTGGAGTGCATATTTTTTTTGCTGCACGCACTCGCTCTGTGCATGAAAAAATTTCATAATTTTTGCCAAAAATTCTACGCTTTAAAATACAGTTTAAATTCTTATGAATAAGAAAAGTTTTGCAAAAACTTATAATTTTCCTCAAAATTTTGTAAATTTTTTATGATTTTATTGATAATTTTTTTATCAGAATAAGTAATTACATAATAAAATTTATATTTCTATATGCATATTATTTATGCCTTTTCATATTATTTATGTTTTTCCAAGTGTAACCAAGGCCCCCAAAAATGTACAGTATGGAAAATTCCGTCGAGGAAAACGTAGCAAATACTTGATAGGCCCTTGTTAGTAAAAACTCTTTGAGAAAGTTTTGCTGTCCCATCAGAAATAACCCTTTTATATTAATAGTTATTCATTTTCAACGTTGAACTTTTGCATTCCGAATAAAGCCAGAAGTGGTTAGCGTATCAGACCAGTAAGCGATAAATCCCAGTACCGAATCTCAAATACACCATTTCTTTTATTTATTTTTGTCTCGAGGCAAAAATAAATAAAAACTAGGTGAGGGCTTAGTATGATTTCGATAGTAACCCTTGCTGGTCCCTTTTAATAAGCTATGTAAGGCTTTCTAGGGCCTCATCCAAAACTAAATTGTTTTTCCAGGCGTGGAGGATGTTATTTATACTGATGTTTCAAGTTTTTTGTTTTGTTTTTATTTAGAAAAAATGTTTCCTCCTTTGATTTCGAAAAAAGGTGGGAACCCTAGACAGACCCGAAAAGCGAATATTGCCACCACTTTTGCATAAACGGGCCACTGTGGGCCGTTCTATCACTTGTCGGCTCGATATCTGCATGCAGGTATTTCCATCTTTATATAGAGCATACCGATACCTACATCAACTTCATATCCCCAAATTTTGAAATAAAACTTGCAAATCTAAATTCACACCGATGTCACTCTCAAAGTAGACGTTATTTTTCCATACCACAAGTGGTAAATACCGATGGTTTGCTGGGCTTTCGTACCTAATTATACCATCATTTTACCGTATGCACATATATATGCCCGGTTTTACAAACATTTAACAAGCTTTTAAATGTCGTCTTTTGTATGGAACAAACGTCCTTTAAAGATTTAAAAGCCTGTTAAACAGTTAAAAGGGCTTTATGAAATCGGCTATAAGGTAGTTAGGTGGTAAAAACTGAAAAAAAAAATAAAACTTTCAAGCTCGGTAACTCTTAAACTATATGGATTCAAAGATAAATTGTTAATGCAAAAAAGAATAAATATTAAATTCCCTATCGAAAAAATCCTACAATTTGGTTGTACAAGGGTTCGTTTTGGAGATGGTTAAAACACAACAAAGCAGACAAATTATGTAAATCACTAAAAACAGGTTCTTTTTCCCCGTATATAAGACTTGCCACTTGTTCGTTAAATTAATGAAATGACAGTTATGTTATGTAAAAACAAAACATTTTAAATCTCAGAAAATTTATAGCTAACATAAAACTGTGAAATTAATTTGGTTATATTCTTTTTTTTTCATGAAAGTGCTAAAGGCTATTTTTTACCGAAGTATAAATCAATTTGAAATCTTAAACAACAATCATAAATTTACTACGAACGGAACTTCTATACACATGCAGATAATAAACCCTCAATTGCTATCTGAAGTTCGCAACCGATTATAACTTGTATTAATTTCCGACAAAAGGGCTTACTGCGAAAAAGCCCTTAAGAATTTTATTTATTGATTCCCAAAACCTATAACCATATATTTTATTGAAACGAATCATAAGATCAATAGCCTTTTAAAGAAGCCATGTGTGCCTATAGATAACTTATAATCTATTACGTCACAGCAATTAATCGTAGAAAAACGAAAACACTTCGAAACCGAACACGCACAAGTGTTTGATTCGATTCTTCAAACATAAGCTAAATGTATGCAAATCTTTGCCAACGCCAAAGCCATAATTTCTTATTTTCTCTCCTCGACCTTTGACTAATTAGAAGTCATTTAACAGCAATCGATGTATTAATTTAACTTTTCTTTAAATCCACACGCCGACGTTAATCGGTTATTAAAAAAATAAAAGAAAATAAAACAAGAAAGTTCGAAAGCGGAACGCCCAAAGGTTCAATAAAGGCGCTAAACCGCAGATTTATAGCTTCTTTAAGCTCTTTTTGTATTTATATGTTTATAAGTGTGTTTAATAAATTCTTAATAAACTTCTAAACATTATCATAATTTTTCTTATTGTTTTTTTTTTTTTTTTTCTAGACTCTATCGGCTAACAAGACAGAGAAACCTCTTCAATTCAAGCTTAGGAGGCTAACACGCCACAAGGCCAGATCCTGTTGAGGGCTTGACATCTGCATGTTGTGCCGGACAACCAGAACATCACAAAAATGACTGAAAGGTTACGTTCGATAAGTATCGGTGGCGTTGGTGGTAGTTCGTCTTCTGGTGGAGGAAGCTCTTCTGGCTATACGATAATTGGAGCACCAACCCTTATTTCGAGTACATTTACCGGAGCTACAGCAACACCAGGTTTGACAGGAATTGGTAATAATGCTGGAGGCAGTGTGGTTGGATTAATTGGTGGTGGTAGCGCAGGCGGATACAATCTGAATGCTCCAAGCAATGGCAGCAGTGGTTTACTTGGAAATAGCAACAACAATAACAGCGGTAGTGATACCGAACCGGACTTGTTGCCAGTTATGGCACAATTGAATTTCCATCTGATGCAAGACCTCGGCAATGCAGGAGGAGTGGATTGTAATTCAATTATGAACACATCACAAATTTCGACAGCGTCTAATGATTCGATAGCGATTGGAGTACAACGGAATCCTTCGGCTGCGTCATCATCGGGAAAGCATTTGGGAGCTAAGGTAAGTTATATTTATTTATTTTTGTAACTTTAAATTTTGAAGAGTGTTAAAAGTGGTCAAGTCTGCCTTAAAAAAGAAGTGGTAAATGTTTAAAAGTTTGAAAAAGGATGATAGTTTTAACTTCATCGCTTTTTTCACGCGTCCTTAGCTTTGAATTTTTTAATGTTATATGGGCCCGATCCGATCAGGTTTTGTCGTTTCTTAAGATAAGATTATTGGTAAAAGTGCGCGATCGCCATTAACATAAAGTCGGAATCACAATTATCTCGTGTGGTTTGTTGTGGAGTCGTGTGACGATATCGCTCCAATGTATTTCATAAGCTTAGATCCATATCTGTCTCGTGTTATGTGTTGTGGAGTGGTGTCGGTGTATTGTGTTTTAGAGTGCGGGAAAGAGAAAACAATGCTCTTTAAAACAGAATAATAAAAAATAAAAAAAAGTCTGTTTGTGGACAGCACGCTTGATAAGTGGACTCAGCCCACAACACTCCACAACACACCACACGAGACACATGTGTGGATCCGGCTTTATATAAAAAATTAATTTTATGGCACGTTCGTTGAGAATCAGGGTCTAGTGGAATTACCCTCCTACAATGGAGGGGACCTAAAACTTTCTGTCGAATCTGAACGGCTGATGTTAAAGGTATTTTTTCATGACAACAGATGCCCTTATGGCTCGCAGGGATAGTACCTTAAATACATCGATGAAAAAAAACATTTTTGTTTTAAAGTGGTGAAGGCTGAAATTCTATAGCTTCCCTTCAAGCAAATTCACTGATCCAACTTTCTCGGTCATTCTTGGATCTTTGCTAAACTGAGTGCTTCACGCACACCTACAAAAATTCTTTATATCTACAGGCATTTTACCCACACCTTTGTTTAGTTAATTTCTGCAAGTGGAGCAGCGAAGACATGTTTTTTTTGTTCTCTTTTTTTTTATATATAAATTCGTATGAATAATTTAGAAATGGTGGCTTTATAAGTAAAATATTATTGTTTTTCGTTCATTTCGTCTTTTAAGTGCAATAAAATATGTTTGTAAATCGTATTTATATAACTGATGATGAAAATAAGAGTTATTTGAAATTAAAAAAAAGCCTTGTTTGTAGGTAAACTCGATTGGAGAAACTTCGATTGAAAAAAAGCTTTTTTGTATGTAATGTAGAACTCAAGTGGGGAAGTACGTTTTTTACGATTCGTTTTGGTTTCGCTTTTCGCTGAGTATGGTGAACTCTCATTCTCACAATACATGCGCAAGTGGGTCAGTGGTGATTCTAATTTCCATACTAATTTGAGCCGACAAACGCAGTTTTACGGATCCGCATTTGGATCCGTACGCGGAGTCCTCCATACGTTGATGACTATTCGTTTGCGAATCCAAAACGGACTGTTTTGTTTAAAGGGTTGACCTTCAGCGTGACAGTCCTATAGGTTGTAAAAATTACTCCACGGGCCTATAATAGGAAAAGGTTGTAAAACCTCTGAACGTTCACATCTGTCGGAAAAATAAAGCTAGGAGAAGATCTCCATATTCGTTAACTACAACTTTGTTTCTTAATACTTTCAGGAGATATAGAGTATTAATAACACCTTGTTCGTGTTTTGGTCTTCAGCTTTTTCCGACACCTTCTAAAAGTGAATTCTTTCTTAACTGTTTGGGACTGCATACAACTTTTCATCGAGCCATCTCATATGCCCTACCACTTTAATTTCTTCCATTGATGCCAATTGACTACTGTTCTATTGTAATGTACAGATCTGAGTTTGAAATTTGATCGAGTCAAAAAACTCTCAAAATTATACAGAAACTTCTGTTGACGAAGAACTAGACCTTCCGAGTGATCGCGGTTATATTTCAAGTTCTGCATCTTTACAGGTGTACTGACTCGTTTAAAATGTTTCTTTCACATTCAGACGAGATAATGTTTGTCAAGTAAGGAAAGAACAAGGGCTTTGCTCTTGGCTGTAATAATTTTGAGCCCCATATTGGTGGCTCCGGTATCGGACTCATCTACTGTAGAGCATTAAAATATGCACCACTGGATCGTATGAATTTGCTCTAAGTTAAAAAAAAATAATGAAGTGAAAATGTAATTTTAATAATGGTATGCTATCTTTAACGTAAAAATGTTAAAATTAACTTCATGTTGATTAATTTTTTTGTAAAAAAAAATAATTCGAAATTTCTTAAATGCAATATTGTTTGAAACTATTTCGAAGAAATACATAGATCGCAAAATTATAACAAATTCGGTCGACCCATTCAAAATGAGGCAATTTTCTCAACAAAAAAAAAAAAACGTAAAAACCCTATTTCTGTTATGCAATTTTGTTTGCCATGAACCTAAAACGGAGTTTTCTTAGCATCACTTTAGGTACTAGTAGGTGCAAAGTTTGATCAAAATCTTAAGAGCCGTTTTCGAGAAAATTTTAAAAATCTTCAAAATCGTTGAATGCTTACCAGTTCGAAATAAGCTACAAAAATAAAAATACTGTGTGCCAAATTTTAAGCAAATCAGTCCACCCGTTCTAGCTTTAATTACATAACCCTGAATACTCGTGAAATTCACCTTTTGACTGCCATCTTGGATTTTAGTTTTATTGAATATATGTATCAGCATTCCACTTCAAAATTTTAAAGGTTAAAAAATTGGATTAACTGTCGCGAACTTGTCGAAAAACTGACGCCGCTTTTTTTTTTTAAATACTTCATTCGTTCACAATGCTTTTTTAAGTTTTTTTTTCCATTTTTATAAGGAATTTTTTAGAAGAAAATTCCTTCCGAATAAATAAATATAAATTAAATAAATAATTAATAAAATAAAAAAAATCAACGTAAGTTAATATTTTTTGTTTTTTAAGTTAACTTTTAGAGATTGCAATGTTAACTTGGCAATTAAGTTATCATTACGAGAAGTTATTAAAAAAAAAAAATAGAACAACCGCTACAATTTTTTCTTTTACTACATATTTAAGACAACTTAAGGTTTCTTTTTATTGACCAATCATAATAATTTACAATCATTGTATTGTATGCTATCGCCCAGTTTACATAGAGTTATGGTTAGGACTACCTTACTTCTAAAAAATATTATTCATTGTGCACAAATTATTGTTTTTATTTATAAATTATTTTTGAGGAGGAAAGGTCATGAAAACCTCCTATTAAAGATCAAAAATATTTTAAGTTGCGATAAACTAAACAGGAGAGAAATATAAACATATGATATATCATATAATAATTTTTTTTTTGTTTTTTTACATATGTAAATACTTACTTTTAATCTTTTAATAAAATTGTGATATCACAGACGTTGTTAAGAAAAATAAATAATTAGATAAATAAATAAATAAATACAAAAATAAATTAATGAATACAAAATAAATGAATAAATAAGTAAATAAATAGATAAATAAATAAATATATAAATAAATAAATAAATAAATAAACAAATAAATAAATAGATAAATAAATAAATAATAAAATATAAACAATAACGTAATAAATAACGCATGAGTTTCTAAACAAATAAATATTAAATAAATAGCAAATAATATACATCTTTTTCAGAAATATATAAGACGAAGAAGAAAAAATATAAATTTAAAGGAATAGGTAACCACAAAAAATGATATGAACAGAATTAATAATATTACATTAATGCAGAAAACAAAAATAATAAATAATATGTATACAAAAAAAAAAAAAATTCAGATGAACAGATAAATAAACAAAAAATATATTTACATTTATGTTCATACACTGACTAGATTTGTGATAAGTGTGTTGTCAGACATTTGACAACGACTATTATATCTTTCTTTCAAATTTGAGATTCTTGCAGATATATATTCGACATTGGCACGGTTGTGTAATTCGCTAGTGGAAAAATGCCAGGGAAGTCTGAGCATCATTTTTAATAGTTTGTTTTGTGAGATTTGTATCTTCTTGATATGCGTTTTTGCGCATTGACCCCAAACTGGGCTCCCGTAAAGCATAATTGATTGAAATATTACCTTAAATATAATCAGCTTATTATCATTGCACAAAAGAGATTTTCTGTTAATTAGCGGATACATAATTCTAATGGTTTTATTTACTTTGGTTATTGTTTTCTGTACATGTTCATTGAATGTTAGTCTTTTATCGAGATGTATTCCTAGGTATTTAGCCGATGATCCCCATTCTATGTCCGCATTGTTCAGCTTGAGATTATTGCTCGGAAGAAAACAGGATTTTCTTTTTCTTGTAAAAAAGACTGCCTGGGTCTTTGATGCATTTATTTTAATTTTCCATTTGCTATAGTAACTGTATAAAATGTTCAGTGCTGATTGTAGGTTAGTTTCAATACTTAAACTAAGTACATCAGATGAATATATAGCAGTGTCATCGGCGTATATGGCTGATTCACAGTTTGGGAGTAGAGGAAAGTCAGCCGTATATATGTTATAGAGGAGGGGACCTAAAACGGATCCTTGGGGCACTCCTGCTGGCACACATAGCTTCTGAGATAAGTCACCAAATATGGAAACGATGAAGTGTCTATTAGCCAAAAAACTTTGGACTAATTTAATAAGATGTGCTGGGAAATTAAATTTTAGCATTTTATATAACAGGCCATTATGCCACACACTATCGAACGCTTTTTCTACATCTAAAAGAACTAGACCAGTAGATTTTTGATTAACAAAATTGGTGCGAACGTGTTTTGTTATTCGGTTCACCTGCTGTACAGTGCTATGATGTTCGCGGAAGCCGAACTGTTGAGGTGGATAAATATTATTAGTTACAATGAAATTATTCAATTTGGAAGTGGTAATGCTTCTACTTAACCGGCATACATTGATCTTGCGACACTCATGCAATAGCTATGATAGATATCTGTTATAAGCTCAGTTTTGAAACATATCCCAGGATAAGTATACGTCAATTAGGATGGGAATGTTTTTTTTTGAAAAGCCCAGGAAAATTTGAACTTTACTTCGAAAAATTCCGACAAAAGGTGAATTTTGGTGAAGAGCTTTAGGTATTTTTATGTTTTAAGCATTTTCCAAAAATTAGGCTAAATTTGCACAGTGGCTAAAATTTTCAAGGGGGATGAAAGGGGTTGAATTTAGGTTCTTAGCAAATTCTTCAAAAAGTACAAGCTTTTTTCGTTTAATAAAATTTAAAGGTAAAAGTTTTAGTCTATGTAATTCTGCACAAAAACAAAATTATGACAATTTTTTTGGTAAAATTAATAGATTTTGGGAAAAACGTTTTGCACTTTTTACCTTAAACGTTTCCAAAAAAAGCTTATAGTTTTCGAAAAATTCGCAAAAACTGAACTTATACCCCTTCCATCCCAAAAAATTTTAGCCCCGGTCCAAATTTAGGGCACCTTTTGGAAAAGGCTTAAACCATAAAAATAAGGCTCTCCACAGAAATTCAACTTTGTCGGAATTTTTCGTAATTTGGCCATTTTGTTGTCTAGTTTTCCTGGGCTATACGCGATTGCTATTGCGCATCAATTGAATTTGATACTTCAGGTATAGCTCATTTTGTTTCGGTACAGGCTGGCCATCGTGAGTTTATATGGTTAAGAATATACATTTATTTGAAATAAGTGTGGGAAACATTCCACACTTCTTATAATATGATTTTGTTGAGCCGGAAAGTTTTTTGTCATTAGTTACTTTCACACACGTCTTTGACTTAGTTCCATGATGGCATGTGCTAGTCTCATTGTCGTCGGCAGTCGTAGGCTTAGCGCATACTGAGTCACGTACGACGCGTGTGAAGTTACCCGACGCGGTGCTTGTCGCATGACACACCGTCTAATGTCGTCAATACGCTCATTTATTGGCCGATATTGTATAAAAATACAGAAATTGAAGTATGTACCTACAAGAAGTCAGAAAATGACATTTAAAATGTGAATAGTGGTATTCACGATCTGTTGCGAATTGCGGATTAGTATCGTTTTAAAATTGCAAAAGTGTAACATTTTCTTACACTCCCACAACAAAATATTCTGAAGACAATCACCTTGCAATACTTTTGTCCTTTTGCTGCCAAAAATTAACATAATGATTTTTTGATAGATAAACGGATCGGAGCCAGTTAATTTTTTTGCACACAGAATCAAAATTTTGAGACCAAATTTCTAAAATAAGATACAAATGTTACGCTGTTAAGCGTGTTAAAAGATTATCATAATTAAATTGCAAAGACTTTTGAATAAAAATGACACTGACAGTTGGTAATCTTCCAATTTGTTTTGAATGACATACATAACTGTCATAATTCGGTACTAGCTTAGAAAAGCACACTTTAGGGCCAATTTTAAAAAACGTGGTTAAATTTTGAAGTTGTAGTTCAGAAATGTTAACTGACCAGATTGGGCGAATTGTAGTAGCCCGTGGCGTAATTGTTAGTGCGTTGGACTGTCATGCCAGAGGTCTGGGTTCAATACCAGCCGCTTCTACCTTCTACCTTCTGCGTCTATTCCCCACCTCTTTCAGCCATCATTTTTTTTTTGTCTTACGTTAAAAAACTAAAGATGTAAAGAAGTTCATCCGCATTTAAATTCTTGAACCACGGATCAAATGTTTGTACAACTAGCCCTTATTGAGCCAGAAATTTGAACGGTCATAATAGTTATCAATTTAACATACTTTAATTTGTAAATACACAAATACAATTTTACTGTTGCGACACCCTGTAAAATTAAAATGTACTTAGATGAAATAAAAAAAGAAAACACCAAAATCCATCTTAAATCCATTTGCCCCATTAATTCTTTAATTAAACTTAAACTCACTTTTGTGGGGTAAAAATTCAGATAAATTGCATGCAACCCTATCAGCACAAAACACCACTTTGATTCCAAGTGCGAGGGTATAAATAAAAACATCCTTAAAATAAACAAAATCTTGCATTAACTATAATACTTTTTGAATTTCCATTCGTTGCTCAAAGCTTGTGGATGAAACATCTACCCTGCGGGCTTGAAACACTCTAACGTCTGTATTAACATTATAATCATAGTCGAACATACCTTTTTAATGTTATGGATACAAAAAACAGCGCGGCGGGCGAATGTAAAATCGGCAATCTAAATGTAAAATTATACACACACAAAATAATCAACCCCCAAAAATTGGCGGAACAGTCACTGTATAGGAAGGTATAATGAGGCATTAAATGCCTGACAGGGAGCGTTATGACCAGGGGGTTTGAAGTGATCATTAGACAGATTAAGAGAACTTGCAAAGTCACCGAAACCACCCTCCCTTCACTTCATTCCCATTAACATCGGTTATTTTTGAAACAAAAAGAAGCTTGCACATCGCTTGAACCTGTAAAGGTTTTTTCTTTACATTTTATATTTTCAGGTTTTCAAAAGTTTCGGGGTTGGAAATAACCCACGGCTATAGAATGATACTTCTAAATGTCTGGGGCGCTCGTCGCCGTGTCGTCGTCGACATCCCTTTAACAAAAAAAAAGGGTCACCTCACTTCAATTTTGTGTACGCTTTGCCACCTTTTTCCAAATCTGAATCTGCTGTCAATTTGGTATAAGAGCCAGCAAGCAATGCCATAGACACCAGATGCGATGTGCCATAGTAAAAGAAGTGGGGTTAGGTTGAGTTTTTTTTCTTGTTTTGTTGGGGTTGTTTAGCCGGTTGAGCTTGTGAGTATAGATTTTGTGTTTCATAAGGCTTGGCGCTTGATAGAACGTGTGTAAAATTTTGTTCACAGACACTACCAGATACTGCATTTGTCTCTTTTGATTGCTCGGTGGCTCTTTACGACCATCCTTATAAAACATGAAACATGTCACTTGTCAAATTGAATTGACGAAGACAAAGTTGGGTGTCAGGGGTAGTGCCGGATCTACGACTTTTCCGAACAGGGGCAAAAACCTCATTTGGCGCCCCTTCAGCATTTGAGGTAAATCATTTTAAAAAAAATTGAATAACACGTACCTACACTAATGTACTTGTTGGTTGGATTTTTTGAAGCTGGGAGAAAACTTTTTATTTAGCAACTTTTATGTACGTGTGACATAAATAATAAAATAAATAAAAGACCAAACAATTAGTATACAGGGTGTTTTGGATAAGATTCGTCAATATTTTAAGGCTTGTAGTTTGGGTGGAGAAAAGAAAAAATCGTACCTGAGGTGGGATTATTTCCCCCTGTTTAGGCGGAAGACGAAATCAAGAAAATTGTGATGAAACCAATTTTTTTTCGAAATTTTACGTACTTCAGTAGTATTTTTGTTTTGAACCTCTAAATTTTTAGTCAAACACTGCCCAGTTTTTCTGTGGTGAGTTGAACCAGAATTAGATAACTCTTTTAACTTAAATTTTCATAATTTTTTTATTCAACATTTTGAGTTTGGAAATATATTTTTCAAAAACTAAAGCAATTTGAATTAAAAATAATGGATTTCTGACTTTAAAAGCAGATTTAGCATGATTTTGTAATCGTTGCCGTTGTTTTTTAAAGAAATTCTCGGGGGTGGGTCAAAATTCTGCTTGTCCTGCAAAAATTATGCTTTTCGAAATTCAGTTCCATTTTTTCGATTCGGTATTATAAAATTCTGCTTTTCAAAATACTACAGTTTCTTGTTTTTTAATTTGTTGCGTGTTGATGCTCTAATGAAAAGAGTGTCTTCTCGAATTTGGCGCCCCTTGAAGCTGCCGCCCGGGGCCCGTGCCCCGGTTTTCCCCCAATAGATCCGGCGCTGGTCAGAGGGGATGCTAGCGCAGGTTGGCGTGAAAATGTATATTGCCACCATTTTACATCTTTTTAGCTTCTTTTTTTTTTGTACTACTCAAACAAATTATGAGGGTTAGAATTTTTGCCATAAATCTCTTTTACATTGGATGGTACACACGTTTTTTGGTTGCATGATTTGAATTCCAAATGAAGATATTAATATTCGGTAGGAGGTATAGGTGTTTGTCTTTTTATGTATTTTATCTCAAGAGGAAGTGTATGTAATTGAGTTTATTTTCTATATCCTCGGGAAATATCCGGTTTAAATTGTTTAAATTGATGTAGACTTGAATTACAAAAAAGAGCGGTAGAATTTTTTTTTTGCATTACAAAAAGGAAATAACTGGTCTGAGCAAAATATTTTTGATGGAAATAAATCCGTCGCTCTTTAAATGTAGATAGTTGTTACACTTATAACACAATGGTTAAACGAAAATAAATATGTACAACTTCTCTTTACATTTAGTATAAAAATAAAATAAATTTGATAGCACAACAGCTCATGAATAACTAATTGCTAAAGTAAGAATCACTCTTCTACTCGTATGACAAGAAATACTCTTGGAGGATTTGTCACTTCCTCGCAAGAAGCAGTAGTCCTGCGAAACATTTTTATGCACTCACAGGCACATTTAACCGCCCACCTCGTATTTCTGTAAATTTAAAGAAACCGTCAAGTTTAGACCACATTGGGTGTAAGTAAATGTTGAAAGCAAAGTTTGAAAAATAAAAAACAAAATTCTGAGAAAAAACCACGTTAATTAAAGAATTAACACAAAGAAATTGTTGCGAAAGGCATCACATTGTCTTGCAAAACGTTTTCCACGTACATCTGAGCATTCACACTGCCTCTATCGAACACAACAAGGTCCGTGCGAGCTTCATAACTGTTGCTTTCCCAAACCATTATAGACCCTCCTTGGAAACCTTGTTTCGGTTATCGTGCATGAAGCAAACCTTTCGTTTTTTCGCCTGTAGACACGCTGACGTCCATCTGGACCTCGTAGACCTATTCTGCTTTCGTCTGAGGTTAAGACGTCCCTTCCTTCCTCTGCAGTCCAGTTAACACATTCTCGCTCAAAACGAAGTCTTGCTGTACGGTGCTGTGGGAGCAATTTAGGGCGCGCGCTGGTCGGAAAGCCATGAAATTTAATTCTGCCAACCTTTTTCTGATGGCACGTTCACTCACACCAACATTCCTCACCTCAAAAAGACGTGTACGAGCTTCAGTAGCGAAGCAAAACGGATTTCTCAGTATGTTGTTTAAGTAACTGAAACAATATTAAAATCGCTTAAATTGCAAAAAATGCTTCGATGACAATTTTATCGGGCGAAATAAGGGTTTTAGTTTTTTGTTTCTTGCGAAAATATCAGCTAAACAAATCAGCAGATAAATTATAGTGAATTTAAAGAGTTAGGGTGACGAAAAATGCAGGTGGGCGGATAATTGTGTCTGTGAGTGTATTTAGGTGGAAGAGGCTGGGAAACGGAGTCAGACTCTGGCATGACAGTCCAACGCACTAACATCTACATCATCAACGTAAGAAAATGATGTTAGGATGTAATGAAGAACTAGTGACTTAAAACTCTCAATCATTCCTGTGTGCTGCGTGTCTGCAGGAAGGGAGGGCAGCACAATTTATTGCTGAATCCGAATGGATCAGGCTGGAAATCGAACCCACACCTCTGGCATGAAAGTCCAACGCATATGGGCAAGTACAGTTAAGGCGACAAATAGTTTTCCTTTGTCCAGCTTTTTATTTCATTTTAGAAAACGTTAAAAAGTCAATTGGAAAAAAATTAAATTCAGGGAAAAAATAACCTAAAATTTTTTTTTTTGTCACGATGAGTCGTTTTCGAGATACTGAAGCAACATTCTATTTTTTTTTTTAGTACCTACTTAGGGACGAACCCACCCCCCCCCCCCCCCACCCCCTAGCATATACCAATCCAAATTTCAATTCATTTTTTGCATAAAGAAGGTCTCTAACCAACTGGCCTAAATGATCACTAAAGAGAATTGAAATCACCGCATTCTAATTGCAACCAAACGGAACTGCGTAGCGTAATACAAAAAAAATGTCGCTCTGTCTGCACTTTCAATAAATTAGTTCCTTTTCCCATTAGATTCTCGTTTATCCCATGAATTGCAAAATGTAAAGCTTGTCTCTTATCACATAATATGATGCCGCTATACTTTGACCACAGCACTGCATCCACTATTGTGTTCAAAGCCACCCCGCTCAGAAGACCGACCAAACCGGCAATGAGCAATCAACCTGATGATTACAATCATTATGTATGGTCCGTGGAGAGTATGTTAATGTGTTGTGTTTTTTTTTCTTTACTTCTCTATTTAATGAGCAAATTTGCCAACAGAATGAAGCTATCTATTGGATGAATGTGCAACAAAAAAAAATCTATCCGATCAAAATCCACCAAAGTGTACTTTATCCACTTGGCAATCTGCCATTCCACGTTTTTTCCAATTTTTTTTGCAATTAAATTCAATGGTGACACCAGTTAGAAGGTTACCCACAGGGCCCATTTGTGTAGTTTCACAATGGCTGACAATATTCTGCCACATAGAGATACCCTCGTTTATTTAAACTGCAGCTTTAATTACTATGGATATTTTTGTGGAGATAGAAATCGCGAGTTTGCACCTACTACTTTTTCGCTATCGAATATGACATCCCTTAACCAAAGTCCATTTTATATGATGATGGGTGACTGCATTCTACATGACTTACATACTAAAACATGAACTTGAGAGTTGATGTTTTATTTTTATGAACTGCGTGCAAGGAGAAAATAAGATGTATCTGCAAGATGAATAAATTCAGTTGAATAAAATTAATGTTAACGACTGATAAATAATTATTGCGAACTGGAAATAATTTATTATTCAAATCATGAAACTTCCCGGAATTTTGAAAATTATAAGGAAAAAAATAAAAACAAAAAAAAAAAAATTATTGTTATTATTATAAGTGGGTGGCAATTTTATTAATCTGATGCCCAGTTTTTCAATCTTGGAGTTAAAATAGAATTAGTTAACTCTGGACATAAATCTATTACTCATGAACAATTTTTTTCATCAGAGAAGCCTTACGTTTCGGATTTAACTCACAAAAAAACTACCTACATACATCAACTTAGCAGGTCACTTTTTCCGTTGCAGATTAAATACTATATAGTAATTAGTTGCTAATTAGTTACGCAAAAAAAAAATATTAATTGCTCTGTTGGTTTGTGTAAAAATGGGTGTCCTGCTAAGTTGACGTCAACTTAGCAGGTCAACTCTTTCAAAAACATAGATAAACGGCCCGAGAGTGGATATATATTGAAAACTACTAAATTGCTAATTAGTTACGCAAAAAAAATTTAATTGCTGTTTTGGTTTGCGAGAAAATGGGTGTCCTTATATGATGACGTCATCCCTGTTTATTCGAAAACGAAAAAAGTGATTAAATTTTTTTTTGCGTAACTAATTAGCAATTAAGTAGTTTTCAATATATATCCACTCTTGGATCGTTTAGCTATGTTTTTGAAAGAGTTGACTTGCTAAGTTGACGTCAACTTAGCAGGACACCCATTTTTACACAAACCAACAGAGCAATTAATTTTTTTTTTGCGTAACTAATTAGCAACTAAGTAGGAACTAATTACTATATACTTTTTAATATGCAACGGAAAAAGTGACCTGCTAAGTTGATGCACACAAAAAAACTTGGCTTGTAAATTAAACTCGCACTGGAAAAACTGGACTGGTGGTCTTTTAGCTCTTTAATAAGTCTTACCAAATTAAGTCCTGTAATCAATATTTGTAAAGCAGTGAAAGATTTACTCAAAGTCTTTAAAAAGTCGTATTTTTGACCTTTTCTAAAAAAAATATAATTAGTAGTAAATTAATTCTAATATTCAAAACATCCCTTAAATTTTTTTGGGTGTCGGCATTCCTTGCTGAGAAATTATGGTAACCAAACTCAAAAGTTTCTTTTTTCATTCAAAGCCGGATATTCATCTGAAAAAACAAAAATTGTAGAGCGCTGAAAAAGACGACATTAAAGATAAATAAACAAGTTATCGAATCAATACATTAATCTCGTCAAAAAAAAAATGCAAAGAAAATGACACTCTTCAAAAAAATAAAATTTTTTTGCTCGTACTGTTTTTTTCCTATTGTAAAATAACGGTAGCTCAAAAAAATCATTTGATAAATTTTTTCTTTTAATACAAAAACATAAAGCTTTAGAATGCTTTTTGTATCATCTCAATACGATTACTTTCCACAGAGATACAGCTCTTCAAAAAAAAACAATTTTGTTTTGTTCCCTTAATTTTTTTGACTAGTGTATTTTCTTAAGACATCTTATTTGGCTTAGACTTAGCGCTTTGACCTATTTTATAATTGTCTTTTTTTTGCTTTTATGCTCTCTCCATTTTATGACTTTATCTGCATTAGCTTTGACAGTAAAAGGTCTTTTCTTAGGCCCATCGCCCACTAGGCAACTTTTTGTTGCTAGCCCCAGCAACTTTTTGTTGCTCCCAATCCAATTACATTAGCTTATATGGGAGAGCGCCCACTAGGCAACTTTTAGTTGCGCAACTTTTTGTTGCTCGGAGTTGCTCGCGGAACTTTTTTCCTGGCAACTTTTTGTTGCTTACCCTCGCCCACTAGACAATTTCCGAGCAACTTCCAGCAACTTTTGGGAATTTTCCAAAATTTTTGCCAAATGAGGGCTTTTAACGCGAAAAACAAGTTTTATTTTCACACTGAACGACTTTTGTATCGTCACTGATCCAAAATACAAGGTCAATTTAACATTTCAAGTACAAATACTGAACCCAAAAGTTGCTCGGAAATTGCCTAATGAGCAATGGCAAAGTTGCGCAACTAAAAGTTGCCTAGTGGGCGATGGGCCTTATTGAGATTTGAAAAACCTCATTACATGACTCCGAGCAACCAACATTTTTTAGTGACGATAATATGTTTCTTAAATTTTTTTTGTTCCAGTAAAAGATTCTGATTTTGATTTTAAACTTTCTAACAGAATAAATATAAAATTATAAAAAAAAATTAAACTTTTCTTATTTACTAAAACATAATGTGAGTGTTTAAATTAAAACACATAATGTGAGTGTTTAAAACACATAATGTGAGTGTTTAAAACGCATAATGTGAGTGTTTAAAACACAACTCAAATAAAAAAAAAAAACACTGTTTTACAAAATTTTGCAAATAAAAAAAAAAAGTTTCAAAAATTAAAAAAAGCGCGCGCTTGATCCCAAACGTAAAATTCGACCTTTCCGTTACAAAAATTCGGCTTTTCAAAATACTGACAGTTAATATTTAGTTAAATAAAATTCTGCTCATTCTGCTTTACTAAGGTTAAATTTATTAATAATAATTTTTTAAAGGATGTAATATTTTAACAAATACATACCTATCAATATTGCAAGGTCACAGACAGAAAAAAATCTAAAAAAACGCGCGTAAAACAGAATTTTGTAAAGAACTTTGCTGGCAGAATTTTGAAAAGCAGAAAAAATCAACCATTCAGAATTTTGACCACAACCTCCGAAATTGATCTAGAGAGCTCCTTACAGCCGACGACGGTGGTTGATAAAATTTTGTAAAGAACTTTGCTGGCAGAATTTTGAAAAGCAGAAAAAAATCAACCATTCAGAATTTTGACCACAACCTCCGAAATTGATCTAGAGAGCTCCTATGAACTCTCCATACTGAACATACATACTCTCCATATATGAAACCACCCATACGAAATTTCTTCTCTGTAAAGTTCGTTTTCCTGGATGACAATTCAGTCTATAAATAGTAACAGGTTCAATTAAAATAAACCACAAAATACACCCAAAATTCATACAATATCTATAGCCATAGCACTTTCCGTCCTTACTCAAATAAAAATAACTTCTCTCCTTGTGTGTACTAACATCGTTATAGGTTTTACCTTTTCCCACAAAATAAACCGCCTCCCAACTATGTAAACAATAAACCCATGTGTCCACTTCGAATTTTTGGCCAAGACAAAAAAAAAAAAAACACGAAAACAAAAATCAATTGCAGCCAAGCCCGTGTTTGTTTTTTGTGTTCTCACACTACACGCGCCTACTCTATAAAAGCCATCTCCATACCATCATAGAGAAGGCTAATGGCTTCGGGAATGTCCATAGCTCTGCATGTAAAATTCTCGTACCTATTATATCCTAGCGTGTCATCATCAGGGATGGTTTGAATAACAAAGTACAAAACCTTTTTATATTGTTTATGAGGGGAATATTCTTCCGTTTTTCATCGCTCTCTTTCTCCATCCCCCACTCCCTGACCCAATTAATACCATGAACTAGGCCATGGAACGTGAAACCACCCTTTAAAAGAATCCTCTCATCTGGCACAATGCCAATGCAAGAATTTCATTTAAAACTCTCATCTTTATTATTTTCGTTTTTTTTTTTTGCAGAAACCCTCAACTAGTACATCCTGTCGTTTTCCAAAGCTCGAAGAATGTGCTCACTTCCACTATGAACGTGTCCAATTGGGTCCTCTCTCTGTACGTCTGGTCGATGACAAGTCAGAATTACTCAACAGCAGCATTGCATCACAATCATTGGGTGGCGATGTGGCAGCATCACAAAATTCTTCACTGCGTTCATTCAGTCCGTCGATATGTTGGTTTATTGTAAAGGTGATTCCGAATCGTTCGGATCCATTCCTGGTGAAACGTTCCTTTGACAATATGAAACTACTCGATGAGATGTTGCATCGATGTGTATATGATAGAAAGATAAGTGGTCTCAAGGATTTGTCCGAAATGGATTTTAAATCCGAGGAAGATGTGGAATATGCGGTAGCTGTGTATTTAGAGCGATTTTCCAAAATTGCTTCCGACTCACTCACTTGTGGGACTATTCTTACATGGCTGCAATTGGACAATAAGGGTAGAAGACTGCCTCTTGCAGACACCGATACCATGAAATGCATAAATACACCAGCTGTTGGAGCTGCTTATGGTGTCAGAAGGTGAGTTAGTTGTTCATACTTAATCTTCAAAATTAAAAAAAAAAAAACACTTTTATTTCAGATATACGGCTCAAGCTTCTGACGAGATCTCTATCGAAGTTGGTGACATGATTTCTGTGATTGACATGCCGAGCCCAGCTGAGTCTATTTGGTGGCGAGGAAAAAAGTCTCACTTACAGAAATCTCACTACGAAGTCGGTTTCTTCCCGCAGAGCTGTGTTGCAACAATAGGCGATAAGGTTCCTCGGCATTTACCGCTTCCGGCGCCATTGGTTGGTCAACTAGATGTTTCACCCACAAAGCCTGTGCTTCGTAAGCATGGCAAGCTAATAGCCTTTTTCCGGTCGTTCATTTTATCTCGACCTTCCCGCCGCCGCCTGAAACAGAGCGGAATTTATCGGGAACGTGTTTTCTCCTGCGACCTAAGTGAACACCTCCTGAATAGTGGCCAGGAGATTCCAATGGTTCTTAAGTGCTGTGCCGAATTCATTGAAGAAAACGGCATCGTGGACGGTATCTATAGACTGTCAGGCATCACATCGAATATACAAAAACTTCGGCGCTCATTCGACGAAGAACAAATTCCAGATTTCTCAAATCCTGAAATACGTCAGGACATTCATGCTGTGAGCTCATTGCTTAAGATGTACTTTAGAGAATTGCCCAATCCATTATGTACGTATCAGTTGTATGATAACTTTGTAGAGGCAATTCAAGCAAAGAGCGAATCAAACGAGAGGCTAAAGCTGATGAAGGAGACAGTTCTAAAGTTGCCCCCGCCACATTACAGGTGAGTTTTGGATTTTTGTTTTTGGGATATTATGCATATTTTAAACAATAATTATTTGTCTTGCAGAACGTTAAAATATTTGGCTACCCATCTGAATAAAATCTCGCAGCACTCCGCTCGGACCGGAATGACTGACAAGAATCTCGCAATAGTCTGGGCACCAAACTTACTTCGGTCGCCCGCCCTGGAATCGGGAGGTGTGGCCGCCTTACGTGGCGTCGGTGTGCAAGCCGTGGTCACCGAGTACCTGATCCGTAATTGCCATTTGATCTTCGATCCAAGCGATGAGGATTTTCGGTTGAGCTACGCTGGGAATCCGGCCAGTGCTGCAGCTGAACAAAGGATGGACTCACTTACTGATTGTGAAAGTTTACTTGTCGAACAGCGGGAACATGATCAATCTTTGTGCTTTGTCGAACGACCAAAGTCACTAAGTGCAAGTGGACCAAAACTAATAAGTCTTGAAGAGGCACAAACGCGTCACTATCGACTGGATAGCTGTGAGATGAACAAATCAATGCCAATCAATGTGATTAGTAACTCAGCAAACATCGGTTCATATATTGAAGTTGGCGGAGGGCCATCGTCATTGCCCGACAAATACCACACCGTTTTACCGGTGCCTCGGAGTTGGCAGAAAAGGAAAACCCATTCGTGGAAATCGATATTCACAAGAAATCCTCGCAACTCCAGCAGTAATAACGATGTCAAGGGATTGAATACATCCACGACCACACCTGCGCACAAGACCAATACAACAGCTCAAGTCACCTTCGCCGATGAACAGGCTGGCGGCGAGGGTGGCCTACATATGAAAAGCACCAAGCAGGACAAACCCAAGTCTATAGATCTCTTTGAAGTAGGTAAACCTATGGATATCTGCGTGAGGACTAGTTCGGTAGATAGTCTTCGAACCACTGGTCATTCGCGGTCCGTTTCTCATGATTCCTACTTTGATCTTCTGCAGTCTCCCCAACGTGGCGTAACCACCTGCCCATCCCGTGAACTCTCCGAACTCGGTCTGAACTTTGACAGAGAAGAGCCGGAAATGCGAATCTTCTCTGATAGCGAGAGTCTGGTCGCGAGTCCGAAAGTAGGAAAAGAAAACATTCCTCCTTCGAGGAGAGTACTACGAGCTCGTCCCGAGGAGTTCTCAAGCACAACAAATTCCGTAAATCCCAGCCCCAAAAAGCAACCAAGACTAAATCTCCTTTCGCCTAGTAGTGCCGCTGCTCCACAATCATGGGGTCCCAATGCAACAGCTCAGACTCCCTGTTCCAGTGGCAGTGGTGATCACAACGATGAGAGCTGCTGCAAGCGATACAAACTGGAAGACCAACTCTCAGACATTCAATTCATCGATTGCAGCACCCCGGAGCATACAATCAGCAATCCGAATACCATGTACACAAGCGTTCAGGTCCATAATCCTCCTAAACAGTCGGTTTCAAAGACTTCCCTAGATTCGGAGGGAAGTTCAAAGACAAACAACACCACTTTCGGTTCGATCTTCGAAAATAAGGACAAAAATGGCGCTGAAAGCTCACACATAATAACCCGATATAGCTATCCAACGGTGCAGGTAGGTGCCAAACGGAAAGATGACACTGCACTGAAGGAACGCTTCAGCTACCCTGGCTCGGGTAATAGTGGAAAATACGTATGTCGATTGGTTTCGAAAGATGTCAAGATGAACGTTCAAGATGAACAAAAGAAGTCAGCAGCTACACAACAGCAACAATCATCAGTTGGTAATGAGGAATTGCAGACACAAAGGTATGACAATTTTATAATGGTTGTGTGATAATGCTTTGCGGGCTAGGGGCTTCAGATTATGCACAAGCTTTTTGTTTTCTAAAAATCAATAGAAAAGCTTTTTTGCTTAGACAAACTCCCTAATTTGAACAAGGGAATCAAAATAAAAACAAATCATTGCAGAAAGTCACCCTGCAAAAATGTACCTTCATTCTCTTTTTTTTTGTTATTAACATCATTTTTGAAAATTGTTTTTAAAAAATCTCGACATTTTATAGCTTTCTACAGAAATGTGCCACTTGTGTTCGCATCGCTAAAGATGGTGTTATTGGAAAGATCAGACAATTAAATCCGAGGTCAAGGGTCCAAATACTCCCTGTGACAGTTGTCTAGTAATTGCGAATCTCCTGAATAAAAAAAAATACTGTCATATTCCTGAAATCCTAAAATCCTTATCCAACTACCGCCACCACCGTCAAAAAAGTAAGCTCTACTTTTTTTTTTACTGAAGATTTTCTTTTTTTGAAATGACACGTTGCTTTACATATGCCCATCCTGTCACTTTCTCTATCAATTCCCCGTTTTTTGCATAATTGCTCGTGCTCAAAATGATCATCTAATAATATGCTGCTCTCATGGTCTGGTGCAGTAAAAATTTAGGTGTCAATTTGTTTTTGGTCTAATGTTTAAGCATTATCATTAAAATTCATCCCATAAACAATTCTTTTCACAACAAATTGCTTTCCCTAACTCATCCCATTACAAATTTAATCATAAAATCTTCACACAATTCATCAGAAATAAAACTCGAAAAAGAGAAATATCTTGTGTATGAAAATTAAAGATTTATTAAACGAATTTGCATGAAACCAAAAACCTTAACTGTTCTTTACTGTACATATTTTTATCAATCTATCTTAGCTGACGTACAATTATTAAAAATGAAAGGGAAGACTCACGATATTTATTTAAAGCAAACAAACAATCAGCCTTATCATCGTACCTGATCGGAACGAAATTTCCTCCGATTTGTACGAAATGTACGAATTTTGTATCATTGTAGCCGTTCCGATAGGCCAATCGGACAGATCTACGAAAAAAAAATTATTGTGCGTTGAAAATGTCAAATTCGTGCGTTGGATGCCGATGAAATGTCAAAATGGCAGCAACGCATCACGAATTCATGCGATGTGTGAAGATATTTGCTTTCCGATTTCGCCGACAGAAAATTATAAGTTGAAAATTTCCCGTAACCATACAATACATAAAATACATTGTTTTCATATTCGGTTAGTTTATAAATAGAAATATTTATCGCCGCTAATTGGATGTAGGGTATCGTTTCTGTTGTATTTTACTTTATTTTTTACTTCGCATCGTCAATGCAATGCATGAAGAATACATACTCTAATAACTCTCTCATCTCTCGGAGTCCTGCAAAGACCTGATCCTGCGAGGCCGCATAAGCAGTAAATAAACCTCTATACAAAAAACTGTTATAAATTGGTATTTCTTTAGTTACTTCCTTTTCATAATCAGCCCTAAACTAGAGAAATGCCAATTTATAACAGTTATAACTTATCCACGGGGATGTCCCGCGTTCGGCAATGCAGACAAAAACCATGGGTTCCTGAGGTCATTTTAAAGCCTTAACTACATTGGCCAAAAAAGTGAAAAAATAATAAAAATGTGAACATTTTCAAACTCATTTTGGGATAGTGTTTCTCATTGGAAAACTTTTTAAAATGATGCAGAAAGCTTATATTTTGGTTTAAAAATAAAATGTGTATATTCTTTTTCACAAAACAACTGCGCTATCCGGAAAAAAATATTTTTACTTTTGTAATTTTGCAAAAAGTGGCCAATGTAGTTAATAGTTATGGCAAGTATCAATTTTGAACTTATAAAGGTTTTTGTGGTTTTTGGTCTCGTTTTTTTTAAGTGGCTCTAAATTTACCAAACCGCAACCAATTGTTGTTTTTTTGTATTTACACAAGAGCAGTTAGAACTTTTTACACACCCAACTAATTTTTTTATCCGCAGAACGGCTTTCCCACAACTTATATATAATGCATTTATCGGTTGTTTTTTTTTTTTACTTTAGTATTATTTTTTTCACAAAAACACGTAATTCTATACATATACAAAAAACTGAATCCATTTTTGTGTTCGTACGCGCATAACTCGGCTAAACATCATCCGATTTGGTTGGGGATTTTTTTGTTAAATTTTTATTGAACCAGGTTAACACTCAACGAAGCCGAAAATTTTAAAATTTGGCCGAAAATTCGACCGAAAAAGTAGTAAAATCGTGAAAACGATTGAAATTTAAAAATTTCTGAAATGAAATTGTGTTCATATGCGCATAACTCAGGTGGACGTCATCTAAATTGGATGGAGATTTTTTGTTGGATTTGTATTGAACCAGATAAACACACTACGGAGATAAGAAATTGAAAATACGGACGGAAAAGTTGGAAAGTCGTAATAACAATTGGAGCTTGCTGGACTTTCAAAAGAAACATTAATAATTTAATCAATCATAGGTGGAACGAAGTTCGCCGGGTCAGATAGTTAAGTATAATTTTTCCTTTTTTTATTTTGAAAGCCCAATTTGTTCTCTTAAAATACTTGACATTTTTTAACCAAATAGGTACATTTAAAATTATTCAAGAACCGGTTACATTTTGGCAAAGTTAGAGCCACTTTAAAAAACGAGACCAAAAATAATAAAAACCGTTATAAGTCGAAAAGGACTCGTAAACGAGAAAATTACGTCTCATTTTTTTCGACTTAAAATTACCTCAGAAATCCATGGTTTTCGTATGCATCGCCGACCGCGGGACACTGTATAATAAGTCAAACCAATTATCAAATATAGTTTACCTACGACTTAAATATCTCAGTAAAATGGACCATAATAAATGGGCTCTAATTAATAAACCGTGCATGGTATTACCTAAATATTTACGTGGACTATAAATAATGAAACATATTTCGAATTGACTCCAAAAAATTGAGAATATAATGTATGGTTAATTATTTAAGATCCATAACATTATGGTTAATTTCATTGCAATTTTTAAGTCATAACTAAATTTTATTATTGGTAAGGCCCAATGCTTTTCACCGTTCATCGCAATTAAAAGTGGATTTGCATTAGCGCGCATTGCAGAAAAAAAAAACTCTTAGCTGCCATATTATTCACTCGATACATCCAGATTTAAACTTAAATCCAGATGAATTTACATTGAATTTGTATGATTTACATCCAGATTTAAGTTTTAATCTGGATGTATTGAGTGAATAATATGGCCGTAGGTGCTTTCAGCCTATGTGGCCGGCAGGCAGGGGGGTCATTCTGTAATTTTCAAAACGATAGTCATAAAAACGATTATCGCTGACGTGATCGTCAATAATTTGCTTCACGTAATTCAAACACTATCTCCTCGTCTATCGTTTTTCCAGAGATTGTCAAACCATCATTGAAATGTCATAATAACAATTTGCGTTATTAGAACGAAGTTCTTAGTGGAGGCTTTGTTTGTAAGCCCAAGAAATCGGCAGAAATTTACATAAGATGGTTTCGCAATGGAGTAGGTACTTGCTTCTTAACCGAAAGGTTCGGCGTTCGATCCCTGCTGGCGACAGGTTTTTTTTTTTTAATTTTCATATAATTTGTATTTTTCTCAAATTTTGTTGCCATTTTGCAAAATAAGTAAATTATTTCACTCATTTAACTTTAGTCGCGTACAAACTTACATACAATCATGAAAACAAATGCGAAACGATACCTATTTAGGTATCGCCCAAAAGCCATCGTTTTGACGATAGCGTTTTGATGATAATCGATTTACGTGAAAGAAATATTTGATCGTCAAAACGTGATCGTCCAGACGATATGCATTTTTAGGGTTACGTGTAGTAGGACTATCGTCGAAACGTTATCGTCGGGTGATAATCGTTTTACGGAATGATTTCCCAGTACTTTAAACAAAACTATTATAAGGTGCGTTCGCGTACAAGTCCGAAACTACCCAAAACTACCATTTTTTTTACGAGATTTGGTCTTTTGATAAACCACTGAACAAAATTGAAAGGAAGTGTATTAAGTTCAATTTAATTTGCTTATTTCAATTTTAATTAAGACTTTCAGTAAATGTATTCCAATGTTGTGGTTTTGTTTACTTGTTTTTGTTTACTTTTTGGTGACGGACGTTAAAAATCTGGCAGACATTTTTGGTTCAAAGCGTTCGTGTACTTTTGGGCTGTTTCCATTCTCTTTGAGAAAATTTCAACCCCACTCCTCAGAATTTTATAATTTGCCAGTTTTAGTCCGGAAAGTACACGAACAAACCTATAAATTAGCATGTCTGCAATCACTAGGTTCGCTCGTGTTCTTTTTGCACTAAAAATGGCAATTTAACAACGCTTTGAACCAAAAATAGCTGCGTTTTATTTTCTACGGATCCGGATCAGGATCATTTCTTAGTAAAGAAAAGAGACAGGAAACAACTGAAAATAATTAAAACGAAAGTTAAAAAGAGATGTTCATATAACACTGCTGTCATTGTGATCCATATCGTTTTTTTTTCAAGGGATGATCCAGATCCGTAGATATAAAACCAAAGAAACTGAATATGAAGAAATGAATCCTCGGCTGTCATTTGAGTTTTCCTACAAGCTCTATCAGATAAAAAATGAGAAGGTATGTGTAAAAATGGCGGTATAAAACTCATACATTCACAGTATTTATCTTCACAACTTACACATTCACAGTACTTATCTTCACACCACCCTGCTATATTGTTGTTAGATTTCACATCTATTCATCGACACAAAATTAAATTACAAATACAACAATGTAAACAAATGGGTTTTGGAGGGTGAAACGTACGAAGGATTCATTTCTTCATATTCAGTTTCTTTGTATAAAACGCGGCTAATGTCTGCCAATTTTTACGTCACCAAAATGTAGAAGGTAAAATTAAATTTAATACACATTCTTATTTAATTAACATTTTTTAATGGTTTATTAAAAAAATAAAAGATGAAAACAAAGACAAAGAAATTCATTTCTAATCAAAAACGAAGTAAAACTACCTACAAGTAAACAAACAGCAGCCATTTTTCTTTTTTTTTGACAGAACGAAGAACTTTTTCTGCCTGAAAAAATTTCTCGGGTTAAAATGATCAAAATGGGTTCTACCCAAAATTTGAGGCTTCCACTACTTTCAAAACTTTTTGCAAAAGCGAAAAACTAAAACATGCGATAGAAATGCCTGTGTGCAAAAAAGCATACAAAATAGTATTTGATATGTCATTGCAGATTGATTTCAAAGACCAAACACAATTTTTTGGCACGCAGGCATCTGTAAGCATATTTTTGTAAGTCTTTTTGCAAAAAGTCTTGAATGTAATTAGGTGTCTTTAGAATAAATCGTCTCATTACATCACTATCATAATTTGTACAAATGTAATAAACTTTTATCATGAAACTATATACCTACTTGTTACTTAACTGTGTGTATCATTATTATTCCTCCGTAATTATGTGCAATGAATTAAGTGTGTGATTTTATTTTAAGTTCTTCAGCTTGTGCCAATCTCTAGTCTTTGGTTTGTAACCGCGTTTTCGTGTTGTATTTTTTGGTGTATACTTTTTCATCTTTTCTTCTTCTTTGCTATTCATCTCATTCATTTAAAAAAATCAAAAATTCCTTACTTTTTTTTTTTAGAGTAACATTTTCACAACAGCAATATCAACAGCAAACTCCAAAAAACAACAAACTTATACCAGATTTGCTAAAGCCCAAAAATCGCTACAGCTACTGTGATCCTTTGCAAGATTCAAATAATTCTATAAATTTTCTTTTACGGAGCAATTCAGCTGACATGAATAAAGATAAACTTTCAATTTCAACTGGATCGAGTAACGAAATGGAACGTTCGAAGATAAGTGTGACCCCATCGTCGCCTATACAGAGTCCACGCTACTCGCTGCTGGTCGGTGAAACTAGTTCTGAAAATAGCAGCGCTGTGACTACTCCAATTTATGAATTGGATCCAATTGCTATGATGGCAGCTTCACAATCATCGTCGCAATATGATGAGACCAAAGGATTTGCTGGCTGCTGTCGTGCTTCGGTCGATAGCATTTGCAGCAATGTAAATTTTATCAAATTTCCCATTAGAATTCACTTCTTATATTCTTTTTCTTTTAGCTCACATCACAAACTGAAAAACGTGATATGAACGCCCTCAAGCGGGAACTCTCTCTTGATCTGGATCCCGCTAATGTTTGTTCAAAAATGTCTGTAGATCTCACGGACAGCACTAGACAACCGCAATCATTACATCTAATGCCATCACCTAATACTCACACAGAAGACAACACTAGTCAGTCGGTAACTCCTAGCGAGTTCGGCTATCAGCACCTCAACCGGCAATCAAACCTCGTCTCCTTGGAAAGCTCACCTAATTTCGACGAGTACGACAATATGGAACGGGCTTTCCTAAACTATGACAAGTCAGCTATCACACCAAGCAATAGTACAGCCCCCTTAATGGGTCAGAGCCCAACTAATTCAGCTAAAAAACTGGTCCCTCTTAGTCCCATCAAAGCCACAATAAACATCACATACAATTTGAAAAGCCCTCGAGAAGGTCCCTTGCTCCCAGAACCTGAAACTCCCAAAAAATCACTGTTGGAAACGAGCTTTGATGAAAATATCGTCTACGAGCAGGTCAAGTTCTTTCGAAACTCTGTCACCGAAGTGAATCAACTTCTAAGTAATGGAAACCCATTATACAACATCGAGAAGGAACCTCTGCAAGAGGAAAGTACAGATGAAGATCAAACCCCATCGCCAATTCGTGAGGTCAATAGCAATCTTATAGTTCTAAGCGACGAAGAGGAAGATAATCATGAATTTCCGAATCTTTCGGACGACATTCAAATGTCGGACAATATTGACAGTCTTGAGTGTGATCCAAGTCTATCGCTCTATGAAAATGTTGAACTTAGAAAACCAGCGACGGTCTATGAAAATATGGAAGGGGGCTCTATGAAATCTGGAAACGGTCTGGAAAAGCTTCAGCTCGATCGTAGTTCGAACTCTTCTGACCCACGTCGGTCACCATCAAATTTTAGCGTTAAGCAGTTGGCAACTAAATTTGAAGTTTCCCCCGTGGAGCAACAGCAAGCATTCGATTTCAATGTGAGACCATCGAAAAAATCCGATATTCCTCCACCGAAGAATTCTCCTCCTCAACCGCCAGCGAAACCATCACACAACTCTTCCTCCAAAAAGCAGTTAAACAAAACAAATCAAATTACACGAAGTCTCGATGAAAACGCATTTGTTAGAGAGTTTGGGCCGAAGCGACTTGAAGACATTGCCCGAAGTGTACATCAAATGGACAAAATCGAAGAAGCCACTCGTCGAAAATCATTCGATTTTACTCGTCCCAAATTTTTGAATCCTCCTAAGAGACTGCCTGGTGTTCCGATCAACGAAGAAATCTGCCAAAAGAACTCGCTCAAGTTAGATCTAAATGACGAAGTAGAATCACCATCGTCGACTAGTGAGACTGAAGTGAAGATCACTCCAACAACTGAGAATCGAATTTCGTTAATTCAAAACAATGTTGCAGCTGAAGACCCTAATAATCCAGGTACGTTGACAACTCCTCTAAAAGTCCTAAGCGGAGTAAAGTTGGATCGTGAGAGAATTGATAGAATCAAAGAGGAACGTCGACATCAACTCAAAGAGAAATATCGAGCCGATTCTTTTAAATCCAAATCGAAAACCGAATTACGAGAATTCCAAAAGGACGAGGATAAATTCACATCGGAATCGTTGAGAGTGAAGTCAAAATCACGCGGAGATGTTCGAACAACTTTCTTTCAAAAAGATCTTGATGATAATTTAAAGGAAGCGAATTTTCATGGCGCTGGACGTGTGAGGAGTATCAGTGATGAGAAAAACCAGAACAATTGTGAGCCCGAGAACTTGGTTAATTTGGATAAGAATGGAGCCGATTCGACCGATTTCTCAGCTAGAGCCACAGTCCAGAAGTTCGAAAGGAAGAGTCTGGATTATGCAAGAGAGCGTGATACAACTAATTTAACTGGTGGTGCAACCATTGCTGTCGACGGAAATCTACGCAGTGGAAGTGCCACGACCAATCCTGCTGCAGCGATGCTGGGGAAAAATAGTATTAGTTCAACGTGAGTATATTATTAAATTTGACCGCACAAGAAATGATTCAGCAGATTTAGTTCACCGATTTCAGCGGATTAACTGAGTTTTAACGATGGTTCATGGTTCAATTATGTACCTAATAATAGCCAATAAAATGCTTGATTCATCGTTGAACATCACAGTTCAACAGCAAAAATCGGTCGGTTTAAATTTCTGAACCACGGATCAAATAACATGATGAGTTTATGATAACAATGTGTGCCAACACACATATTTATATTTTGTACAAGCTAGTTTTAATGCTAAAAAAAGATTGTAAAACTTCATTGTATTAATTTATTTGTTTTTTTTTTGTTTTTACTTTACAGGAGGGACAAGATATCACCAAAATTTTCAATACGTGACGTAACAGCTATGTTTGAATCTCGTTCACAAAATCAGCAGTAAAATTTTAAATAAAAATAACACATATATACATACATATATGTATATATTTAAATGAAATAAACAATATAATAAAAATAAATAATACTTTTGAAACCTTTTTTCTTATGCTTACCATAATGAAAACAATAAAATTTAATGACTATATAAAAAAAAAGAAACAATAAATTTTAAACTTTTTACAAAAACAAAATAATTGAACTATGTAACAAATCTATATAACGTATTTCTTTACATATACAAATACATATTATTAACATAATATTTAACAAACATAAACAATAACATAATCCAAAGAATTGTACACATTTATATAAAGCATATTAACAATAACATAAACAAATTGCATACATTAATATTTAATTTAAGTCGAAAAGTAAAACAAATACTCAGACAGAGAAGCAAATATCACAAAAACCACTTATCTCAAAATCTTTCTCTCTTTCTATTTGTATTTACTATAAATGGCATTTTAATTGTATTTTAAAAATACAATTTTATAACTTTTATTATTTATAATTGAGTAGAAAATCTATTGAAGAGATTATTCAGAAACATTACGATGAAAAGCTTTAAATTCAAAAAAAAAGAATACAATTGACTTAAGAACGCATGCGCATTTATTAAACTCCGCGCCTGGAATAAAAATATTCCACAAATTTGTTCTTTCCATGAAAAACTTGCATTATTTTATAATCGTTTAGAATCTTTCATAAAATCATAATCGATATCAAAAACTTGAATTATTTACTAAATACAAATCGTGAGCATGAATTGAATTAAAAAAAAAAAAAAAACCTGGGAGAATATGTTGTGTTGCTTGGGAAAACATTATATTTTTATTTAAATTGAAAACATTGAATTTGCATGATTGATTGAACTTATTTTGAAAACATTAAGAAAAATGAAAAATAATTTTAATTTTTAATGTAAAAAAACACATTAGGGAAAATTGTATTTGTTAAATTATTTTCATTATTTTATCACTTAAGTTTACGATAATTATTCTTACGAGTAGTTTTAAAAAGCAAGAGTTTTTTTTAGTGTCCCTTGACAAGGGAATAAAACTTTTCCTTTTTATAAATAATCGTTTGAACAATTTATATTATTGCAATAATTTGTTTTTATATTTTTTGTTCTTAAATAACTTCAATTCTTATTATTATTATTATTATTGAAAAAACTCGTTTTGTTAATTTGATATTATTATTATTTTAAAAAAAATGTAATATATGATTTTTATGACATTATGTAAAATGAAACTGGCGTTTTTATTTTTATTTTATTTGAAACGTTTTTTTTTTTTTAAATGCTCAAATAGAATCCCTTTCTTTCACCTTGATCCCTGACAGGGAGCGTGACCTTAAGATCGTTTAAAAAGTAGGTGTGGCCCAAAAGACGGACGGTCTTAAACGGGTGTCCCCTTAAAAATTTACCTTGAAAGGTGTGGTCTAAAAAGGCGGGGTCTAAACGATACGGCTTCTAAAAAGGGCGTTGTCAAAAAGGGGTGTGGTCTACAAGAGGGTGTGACCTGTCCTATAAAGATGCGTATCCTAAAAGGGGCGTAGTTAAAACGCTCGTGACCTAAAAGGGGAGTGGTCAAAATAGGGGTGTGTCCTAAAAAAGGTGTCGAAAAAATGGGCTTGACCAATTTCTAACGGCCGCCCAGGCGCAGACAACACATTTGTGGTTATCTTTACCACGTTTGCAAGACAACAAAATTGAACGATAAAAAGTCTATAATTTTGTTAAATTTTCAGAAAAAAAATGTTTAGAACGATATATTGACGCTTGTGGCTTACGTATCTAAATGATTTATATACCAAAATGACAGGTGATTGCTCAAGATTATAACTAAATACGAATTTTGAAAATCGGTTGGAAAATAGAAAAAATATTGCCCTTTTTGTCAAAAAAGATGCTTTTTTTCGATTTAAGCCTCTAAATCATATAAATCTTATGACCACCGTGGAAAATTTTATATCAGAAAATTCGTATGAGATTAACCAATCCATAGACACCTCAACTTTTAAGATCGGTGCAGGATTTCCCGACTTATAGCCGATTTTGTACAGTTCAAATGAGAATTTTCCATTTTTTCTTATCTTTCACTCTTTAAAAAATTAAAATTTATCAATGTGCTTTTTGCTTACGTACCATAATGTTTTATATACCAAAATGACCATTGATTAGCCAAGATTCTAATTAAATATCATTTTTGAAAATCGGTTGGAAAATAACGGTGAAATTGGCAGTTTGTCTAAAGAATGCTCGGTATAAAAGAGGCGTGGCTTAAAAATGGTGCGACTTAAAAAGGGGTGCGGCCTAAAAGAGGTGGTTAAATATTACGCCTTCTTAAAGGGACGTGGTCAAAAGTGGGAGTGCCCTACAAAGATGCGTAGCCTAAAAGGGGCGTGGTTAAAATGCTCGTGACCTAAAAGCGGAGTGGTTAAAATAGGGGCGTGGTCTAAAAAAGGTGTCCAAAAAAAGAGCTTGACCAATTTCTAACGGCCGCCCAGGCGCAGACAACACATTTGTGGTTATCTTTACCACGTTTGCAAGACAACAAAATTGAACGATAAAAAGTCTACAATTTTGTTAAATTTTCAGAAAAAAAATGTTTAGAACGATATATTGACGCTTGTGGTTTACGCATCAAAATGATTTATATACCAAAATGACAGGTGATTGCTCAAGATTATAACTAAATACGAATTTTGAAAATCGGTTGGAAAATAGAAAAAATATTGCCCTTTTTGTCAAAAAAGATGCTTTTTTTCGATTTAAGCCTCTAAATCATATAAATCGTATGACCACCGTGGAAAATTTTGTATCAGAAAATTCGTATGAGATTAACCAATCCATAGACACCTTAACTTTTAAGATCGGTGTAGGATTTCCCGACTTATAGCCGATTTTGTACAGTTCAAATGAGAATTTTCGATTTTTTCTTATCTTTCACTCTTTAAAAAATTAAATTTATCAATGTGCTCTTTGCTTACGTACCATAATGTTTTATATACCAAAATGACCATTGATTAGCCAAGATTATAATTAAATTTCATTTTTGAAAATCAGTTGGAAAATAACGGTGAAATTGGCAGTTTAGTCTAAAGAATGCTCGGTATAAAAGAGGCGTGGCTTAAAAATGGTGCGACTTAAAAAGGGGTGCGGCCTAAAAGAGGTGGTTAAATATTACGCCTTCTAAAAGGGACGTGGTCAAAAGTGGGAGTGCCCTACAAATATGCGTAGCCTAAAAGGGGCGTGGTTAAAATGCTCGTGACCTAAAAGAGGAGTGGTTAAAATAGGGGCGTGGTCTAAAAAAGGTGTCCAAAAAATGGGCTTGACCAATTTCTAACGGCCGCCCAGGCGCAGACAACACATTTGTGGTTATCTTTACCACGTTTGCAAGACAACAAAATTGAACGATAAAAAGTCTATAATTTTGTTAAATTTTCAGAAAAAAAATGTTTAGAACGATATATTGACGCTTGTGGCTTACGTATCAAAATGATTTATATACCAAAATGACAGCTGATTGCTTAAGATTATAACTAAATACGAATTTTGAAAATCGGTTGGAAACTAGAAAAAATATTGCCCTTTTTGTCAAAAAAGATGCTTTTTTTCGATTTAAGCCTCTAAATCATATAAATCGTATGACCACCGTGGAAAATTTTATATCAGAAAATTCGTATGAGATTAGCCAATCCATAGACACCTCAACTTTTCAGATCGGTACAGGATTTACCGACTTATAGCCGATTTTGTACAGTTCAAATGAAAATTTTCCATTTTTTCTTATCTTTCACTCTTTAAATAATTAAATTTTATCAATGTGCTCTTTGCGTACGTACCATAATGTTTTATATACCAAAATTACCGTTATTTGGTCAAGATAGTAATGAAATAAAAAAATGGAAAATCGGTGGGAAAATAGAAAGAAAATTTCTGCTTGATAAGCGGCGGAACCTAGGAGGCGTTGGCATAAAACTGACGTTGCCTTAAAGGGGATGTGGCAAAAAAATACACGGTAAAAATGGAGGAGTGTTCTAAAAGGAAGCGTTATCAAAAAGTTTTGAACTGAAAGGGGTGTGGCCTAAAGTGTTCGTGGTCTTTAAGAGAGGTTTTTTTAAAGGGGTGTGGCATAAAAGAGGGGGTGTTCTTAAAACCGCGGCCTCGTTGACACCTAAAAATCAGCGGGTATAAAAAAGTTTGTGGGTAAAGAGGGGTGTGGTTGGAAATGCTATTTTCATAAATTTTGATTAAAAAAGAAAAGATAAATAAGATAACTTCGAAATAACAAACGTCTTTATTCATAAAATAACGAACACATTAAAGCGATTTTTGGAAACATTCATTAAATCTTACACTTTTAACTCAATTTTTAAATTATAACAGAATGCAGTAACAAATTCTGCTTAAAAAAATAACAAACAAAAAAATATAATATCCGGTAAGTACTTAAGTTAAAAAATTACACATTAATATTTAATTTTTTACCGTAAAAACTAAAAATATAAAATTTGCCAAACTTCAATAAAGATACATTAAAGTTTCACGATATACTCGTTCATGTTTTCGAACACTATCCAGAATTTTATAAAATTTCGTTTAAACAAAGTATACCTAACCTATGCTTCCTATGGAATGTACTAATATTCTAGGACAATCCATAAAATCGAAATCATGCGCGGACTAATTTATACATTTGATACTCGTACATTACAAAAAAAATATTATAAACAATTAAATAATTGAATTGTTATACCAAAAAAAAAAACAAAACATTTTTTTATAAAATAATAAAATAATAATTCAAAAAATTTTAAAAAAGTTTTCAGAATTTTAGCTTTCCCTGTTAGCTAAAAATGCAAATTATGACAAAAAAAGTTTACATAGCCGTTGCTTTAAAAAATACGTATTTTTGAATTACAATTAAAAAAAATTAAAAACAAGTTTCAAACGAATAGTATTAAATACGAGTATAATATTCACTGAGTTATATTGGAAATAAGAAAAAAAATAACTTACAAAGAAAAAAAAAACAAAATTATTTCAAGCCATTTTACGCAATAAAGAATAAACATTGCTTGCTTAATTTTAATTAAATGAAAACAAAGTATATAACATAAATAAAAAAATTTTATGTGATGCTTTAGTATTAATTTAATTTCAGAGTAAATTTAAATATACATTTTTTTTTAATTTAAATTTATACTTATTTATAGTTAGATGAAAAATGTATTTATTTATTTTTAATCATTATTGTAATATTTTATTTAAGACTTTTTTTTATTTAAAAGGAATAAAATATTTATACAAACAGCTTTTATTGAGAATATGGTAATTTATAAATATTTAGCTGAATTGTGGCAATAGAATGAAAATATTTATTACATTTTTATTACGAAAATAAATGAAAAAAGCATTTAATAATTTTTACATGTTAACATACATTTTTGGATATTATGCGATAAGTTTAACAAATGAAACAGATAATAATATAAATAAAATATATAAAGTTTAATAACAAAAAGGCATTTGTTTCTATTTATATATCATTTGTCTACAAAATTACAATGTGGGCTTAAGCTTAAGAGATAAACAGAATGTAGATAGTTACAATTTTAAGTGCCAATCGACATATTGGGTCAGCATATAAAAGTAATTTTGTTTAAAAAATATTTAACATTAGCTTAAAGCATAATTGGTTAACATTTTAAAAGAACATATAATTATTAATAATTTAATAGTTTCTAAATAATTCCCGTTCACATTTCTGAGATCTCACAATAGTCCAGGAAAAAAAGACTTTTACACGGAAAAAATTAGTTAGGCTAGGCACGCACTTGCGATTTAAAGTCGTTTAGACTAAAAACTCGCTTTAAAAATGGAACACGTTTAATTTTTTTTAAGCGTTGCGAATTAGTCGCAAGTGCGGTCACTCACATTGAAACTTATTTGTTCTACTTCTTGCGACTAAATAGTCGTGCGATCGAAATCGCAAGTACGTGCTTAGCCTTAGAGGCTGAAATTTGGATTCAGTATTTGTAATGGGACTCTTTAGATGACCGGTAGGTCAAATAAAAGGTGTCAAAGGTCATACAAATATCTTATTAACGGTTGGTTTAAGAGAAAAAATTGGTTTGGAAATCTTTTAACTTCGGCAATTTTCAACAAGTTCAGCCAGCTATTCAAAAAGTCCAAAAATTTGTTATAAGGGGACAAAGTACATGAAAATGTAAGTTTTTTGCAAATATCTCAAAAACGGTCAAGTTTAGAGAAAAAATGTTTTCTCAAACCTTGTGCTAAGAAAATTTGGCATCTAAATGATGCCGAAAATTTTTTACAATTCAAATAGTCAGTTAGCTGTTAGTGGTAATGAAAATGATTCTTTTGCAAATATTTCAAAAACTGTTTGTTTTAAGGAAATATTGTTTTCTAAAGCTTGCAGCTGAAATAATTTGCAATAAAAAAAGTTTCATGACCTAAATATATTTTCATGAACTTTGGCCCCTAGTAACAGATTTTTTGACTTTTCGAATTGCTGTAGTAACTTTTTAAGGGTTAATGCTATGAAAAAACCGAAAAGTCCATTTGTGTAAAAAAATTGCCTGAGCTAAGATTGCCAAACAATTTTTTTTTTTTTTTTAAATCGTTTTTGTAATACCTTACGCGAAAAAAACCTGATGGGAACAGTGAGAGCTCTCTCAATTTATAAAGAGACCAACATCCTGTCAAATTTCAGCATCTAACTAATTTTTTTCTTTCTATGGCATTTTTTCGTCTATTCTTACTGGAATACAATGAATCGTTAAGCGTTCTTTCTTTTTAAAAGTTTTCTATTATAAGTGATGAGAAATAATTGAGCTGGATATGAGGGGAATCCAAAAAATTTCAGTCTAACACATTTTCAACTGAAAAAGTTAAATCCACCGCTTTTTCCTGTTCATTGGGATTCAAACAAACAGCAAACACACATCAATTTTACATGAATGTAGCCTGTGTAGCAGCTGAAAATAAAAAAAAAAGGAAATTAGTAATATAGAGGCAAATACAATGTAGATTTTTTTTTAATTTTTATAGTTTTCTGTATAGTCTGTACTCTAGTTTTCTATACTCGCTCCCCTTAATTAAGCACAAGCCTAGATGCCAACACTTTCTCTAATCTTCTCGGGGCTTAGCTTAGGACGGGATATTTGGACGCTTAAGTTAAGCGTGGAAAAAAACTGTTAACAGCATGAACTAAGTACAGGGTGGGGCAAAAGGTATGAACCGGTTTTAAAGGGATGTAAAACAAAAAAAATCAACTTACAGAAATTATTTTTATATTGTTTAATTTAGTACAGATTTTTTTTTTTTTACGCATTAAGTTTTAAAGATGATGTCACGTAGGTGGCGGCCATCAGCCGCAATGAACTCTTGAAGGCGAATTCTGAAGTTTTCAATCGCTCTTCTGCACATTTCGATGGGTATAGCCGTAACTTCCTCTCTGATTCTGTCCTTAAGTTCTTCCAGGGTATGTGGACGAAGTTTAAAAACTTTTTCCTTTTTGTAGCCCCAAAGAAAAAAAATCACAAATGCTCAAATCCGGTGAGCGCGCAGGCCACTCTATGTCACCCCTCAAAGAGACGAGGCGCTAGGGGAACACTTGCCTCAATCTCGCCATTGAAATGTTTATTTTGAATGTTTATTTTGTATGGGTGAAACTGTAAATCTTCGTGCAAAATTTTCCTTAAAGATCTGCTAGACATGCCCAAAGCAACTGCATGTCTACGGGATGAGACTGTTCGATAGCATTTCTTGCGAAGATGACATTTTCAGGAGTTCTTACAGTTCTGGGTATTCCAATTGCCGAAGAAGTTGCTGTTGAACCAGTGTTTTTCAATTTCCTAGCCCAACGTCTAATTGCATTACCGCCAGGGACGTTTCCTCCAACAGGGATATTGAAGTGCTGTCGGAAGGCTATCTGCTTGGCGATAACAGAACGGCCATTTTCAAAAAAAGTCCTAACAGCAAACCCAGGATTCTCTCCCGTCCAAACCATGGTTGCTACTCAAAACTAGACTCTCTCACTGCCACAACGAGACCCCTCTCCTTTTGCCACCACAACCACAGGCTGAGCGCCAGCCGGTTAAAACCGGTTCATACCTTTTGCCCCACCCTGTATGGATAGTTTGTAATCCCCGATGTCGTTTTATTTAACCAAATGCAATATAATAACACCCCTTAAACGGCATCAATTGTTCAGATCAATAAAAATTTGCATTCCACGCAAATATTGTGTGTAGACAAAAAGCAACATTTTATTTGGAAACAAATTTAAGTTTTTCGCGAAAATATTTACAGCGAAAGGAAAATAAGCTCACGCCAAACAATCTTCTGAGTGCAGTTTTAAATCTGTTAGTTTGTTCGGTAGAATTTTTCGCAAATTCATAAAAACGCACTTTTCATAATCTCGCAATTACAAAATTCTGCTTTTCACACGAACACGAACAAATCTAGCAAATATCAACCGATATCTCACAAACTAAAATCTCGTAAATTAAAATATCGCAAATTAAAATCTCGCAACCTGTTGCCTGTTTGGCAACTGAAAATTCCATAAGTGGAGCACCGGAGTTGCATATGAGCGAAACAGAGGACCCATGAAGGGAGTTAAAACCCGCGGAGGGGGCCAGGCAGATAGGTACTTTTAATCAAAAAAACTTTTACGTTGGCTCCTGTCTGAAGCAACGGGGTACAGAAGACACGAAAAAGGAGTTTAAATCCTTGGAACCTGCGAATTGGGCCACCTAAGGTACTGTTGTCCAAGAAAACTGTTGACATAGGTGCCTGTCCGACTCTTACATTGCAATAAAGTCTTAAATTTTACTTTGGAGTTTTTTGTTATGTTTTTTTTTTTTTAAATGCGAGATATTGGTTTTCGAGATTTTAGTTTGCGCGTTTTTGTAATTCCAAGATTGTTAAAAGCAAAATTTTGTAATTGCGGCGAGATTATGAAAAGCGGTATTTTGTAACTAGGCTGTAAAGAAGAACAACAATCATATTTTCTTAGTAGATTTGAATTCCGATTTGAATTAACTGTTAAAAAGTTTAACTGCGCATAGTTTGAGCGACCGTGTTATTCGAAATAAACTGTATGTACCAAAGACACAAACCATAATGTTTAGAATATGATGAAAGCGTTTAATATTTTATTCAGGGGTTGAGGAATGACTGTTTGTCTTCTTGTTTGGAGTACGTTATAAAAGAATAAAAAAAAAAAAATCTTCCCATACCGGGAATCGAACCCGGGCCTTCTGGGTGAAAGCCAGATATCCTAGCCACTAGACCATATGGGATATAATCTTAGGTTTATCATTTTGCTTATTTCACTAACTGCATTCACTAGAGGCTACATATTTGTCATGTATTTAAGGGCATTTGTATACAAAGTCATCAAAGATTAGTCGCTCTCTGCAAATATGTACAATATAAAAACAGTTTTAGAACCAAATCTGTAAACATTTTTATGTGATTGCTCAGAGCGAAAATTTCGATCTTTTATTTAAAACAGGTAGCCTACAATTCAAATATTTCGTTTTGTTTTTTCAAATGTTATCAAAAACGGCTCTACCGATAAAGATTTTGATTCAACTTCGTACCTGTAATGACCAAAATAGTTCGACAAAAGTGCGTTTCAGGTTTTTTCGAAATATGGTTTTAATGTTATGGAAAATGATAGAGAGTTAGTTGTTTTTTTAATCGATTCTTTGAACATAAAAAGTCATTGATATTTATGTACCTACCCATATAAAAAATGTGAACAATCTGCAACTCGAGATATGAACGTTTGAAAGAAAAATGTGACGTTGGAGAAAAAAATTACCATAAATTAGGGTTATATTTTCTGGAAATAACTTTTATACTTTTAAAAAGTAAATAAAAAAGATAATGATCCGTATTTGTCAAATTTTTGATTAAAATTCAATTTAATATTATAATATAATTTTTGTTCATGAATTTTTGGCGTTTTTTCTTTTTTCGTTAGAAATAGTATCAGACTAAGGACAGATTAATTACGAATAGGATAGATTGTTTCAAAAACGTTGTTAAAAACGCAAAATTTCCGAACTTTTAACTATGGATATTTTGAAAGTTCTTAATGTGTTAAGTAGCTGCTGATGCGAAACGAAAAATCCCATAAAAAATGACACAACAAAATCACAAACGTAAAATTTAGTTGTGCTTTTCGTTCTTCGGTACATATGTACGCTCTCTGATGAAGGAAATCGATAATTGTAGCGGATTATTTGGAGAGATCTCCCCTCTTTTTTCGCACATAACTAATTGCCTGTACCATTAATTGTGTGCGGAAAAGTGACATTTGATCTCTATTCGTGTTTGTATTTGTTGTTTCTTTCATCACAACATGGCTTTCTATGATTTTTATGCGTTTGTGTTTGTTTTTTGTCTTTGCAAACAGTTGACTTTCAAGGGGTAATTTTTCGTTGTGGTTTTCGTAAGCATTTCGTTGTCATGTTGGAGACCAACGTAAAATTTCGTTTCGTATCAGCAGCGTACTAGGCTTTACTCTTTTACTGGCTGAACAGAATGGTGACGGAGACGGAACTGGAGCCGGAGCTGGAATAGCTGTCAAAATATTGAATACACGCAAATTCAATGTTTCGAACATAACGGAACGTAGCCGCATATGAGGCTGCAGCCGCAGACGGAAGAGTTCACCAACTTTTAACTTTTCACGTACGACACTTTTGACGTTTCAATTTGTATGAAGAAAAAAAAATAACTTTTTGGGTTGGAAAAAAAATATTGTGGTTATTTGTATCGCGAAAAAATTATTTATTAAAAGGAAAATTATTGGAAACAAAAAATGTGAATTCTAAGCTTGTACATTGTTTTGTTTTTCTTCAAAATACTTTCAAAGCTGTACAGCTGTGTTAGTTAATTTTAGTGGCTTAAAGGAAACGCGACCATTCGGTTGGATGGATATCGTTCGACTCATTCGTTCTGGCGACCTAGCTAGAACTTCTGGGTTCAACTTCCAGAGTGCATTACTCAGCTTGACCTACTGAGTTGCATTGTGGAAGTGACCCACTGAGCCATTGCGTCACATTAAGTGTGACATGAAACTGCAGTTATGCATTATATGCATAGTTGTCATGCAGTGCAATTGGCTAAGTCGGCTGATGGGGAAATATGCTACGCGTAACAGGCATAACAGCTGCATTGTGGGCACGTAAAAAAAAATAACGTACGGCACTTTTTGGCAGCTCTTCCAGTTCCGGCTGCGGCTACAGTTCCAGCATTCTATTCTGTTCAGGCAGTTAGATGAAAAAACTTACACAGTCCAAGAGAGGTGACATCAAGTTTGGGGAGGTTAAGTAAACCCAAAATGTAAGTACGTGGGTAAACAGGTACAAGTGTCATGATATCTAATACATAAATCTGGAAGTTTTTTTTTTCAAAGCTTATGGTAGATATAGGGAGTTGAGTTTAAATATACAATTATTTATAAAAAAATAAGTTCTAATAACTAACAAAAAGTTTTTATAAAAAAGCATTACCTAAGTCTAATTTAGGCTGTAGTATTGAAATAACAATACAAAAATAACAACATTCAGTCTAAAAAAATTCTATGGAGTTTAACCCCGAGATCCCAGTATTCATGTTATCATACATGAATCATTTCTATAATGTTGTCGCAGTCGCACCAAGTTGGTTAGCATAATAATATTGGATCCCTTCGAACTCTTTCCTATTAGCTACGCCACTGACTATCTATCCTGTTATACCTAGCTACTTTCCTTCATATTTTATTTTATATTTTTCGGTTATCATTTACCCAAATGTCTTTTAATATTGAAAAACTAAAACAGGGACATGCTTTTGGTTAAGAAATACCTTGAAATTCATAAAACGTCAACATTTCTCCAGCAAAAAAATGCTTCGAAGATTATTTGTCTGGAAAAATTAAGTGGAGACTTTTACATGTACAGTTTGAACCAAAACTTTGGATTTCGCGCGTAAAGCCTAGTACGCAAATTTGTCTTAAGTTTTTTAGTACAAATTTTGTCTTAAGTTTTTTTCCAGGTAGTACGCAGTTCACGCGCAAAATTGTGACGTTTGTAACCGCTGTAGGGTGAAGTCGCCACTAAATTTTGCCAGGAAAAATAATGTTCGAAGCATTTTTTTGCGGGAAAATTTTTGACAGGTCAATAATTTTGCACGATAAACCCGATCAACTATTATTTATCGATAATTTCACAAAAAGAAAAAAAAGAAGAAAAACATTAATTTTGCGCGATTTTTCCAACGTCTTTGTAGAGATAAAATTTGTCTTTTTTCGATCTGCGTACTAGGCTTGAACTGCGTACTGCTTAAGAAAAATTCGAGACAAAATTTGTCCTGGGAAAAAATTTGTATGAGAAATAAATTTTTCCCCGATCTCCGTACTAGCACAGACACTATAGTTCCATAGATATCGCATGCAGAAGAAAAAAATATGATCACTGGGACGTAGACGTGTACGTCTCAGCTTAATCAAATTTGTGGGCCCTATATACTATATATGATTATATAAAAGATAGATACACACACATACACGAAAAACAAAACACCAGCTATAGTACATAAGTATTTTGGCCAACCGATTCGATTTTATAGAAAAAAGAAAAAGGGATTACAAGCAAAAAACATTGAAAAAGTTATCATTATTGTTTGTATGGGATGCGATATCTATGTAACTCTATTATCTGTGGTACTCGGCTACCTTGAACATCTCATCAATAAAACAGAAAATATAAGCTTTCCAAGCGAACCATACGGGCTTCGTTGAAAATTTTGTAAGCCAAACAACTAAAACAATATCTATAAAAAGGAATATGCATCAACTTAGCAGGTCACTTTTTCGATTGCAGATTAAAAAGTATATGGTAATTAGCTGCTACTTAGTTGCTAATTATTTATGCATAAAAAAATTAATTGCTCCCTTTGTTGGTTTGCGAAAAAAACGGGTTTCTTGCTAATTTGACGTCAATTAAGCAGGTCAACTTTCTCAAAAATATAAAGCCTAGTACGCAGATCGGGAAAAATTTTTCTTTTCATACAAATTTTTTCCCAGGACAAATTTTGTCTTCAGTTTTTTTCCAGGCAGTACGCAGTTCACGCGCAAAATTGTGACATTTGTACCCGCTGTAGGGTGAAGTCTCCACTAAATTTTGCCAGGAAAAATAATGTTCGAAGCATTATTTTGCGGGAAAAATTTTGACTATTATTTATCGATAATTCTACAAAAAGAAAAACATTAATTTTGCGCGATTTTTCCATCGTTTTTGTAGAGATTAGAATTGTAGAGATAAAATTTGTCTTTTCTCGATCTGCGTAACGTAAAAAAAAATTGGATCACTTTTTCCGTTTTCGAATAAATATGGATAACGTCATAATATAAGGAAACCCTGTTCTTTCTAAAACGAAAAGAATATTTAAATTTGTTTTTGCGTGACTAATTAGCGAAGGCTAGGTGCATATTGACATTGAGACGCGACCGAAGTGTGTGACGTGACCTGTAGCGTCCGACATGACCTAATTAATGGAAAATTCAAATTTTTCTTCATCATCATCTTTAATAAAAAATTAATAAAAAACTCACAAAAAAATATATGTAATTGTTTTTATAATAAGCAAACAATTTTTTATTTTTCAATTTTAACCGACAGTTTGTATTTTTTTTTGACAGGAAAGCAGTTTTCAATATACATTATATCCACTCCCGGACCGTTTATCTATATTTTTGAGAAAGTTGACTTGCTAAGTTGACGTCAGCTTATCAGGAAATCTATTATTTCGCAAACTAAATCTGCCTACAGATTTTTTATTTGACCAAACAGGTAGTTTCATGATGTTATTGCACCAGGTTACAGGTAACTCAATAAATTCGTTAATCAATGATTTAAGTTCCTGGCCACCTTTTCACCTAAGACCCCATCAGCAAACCTTAAAAAATTAATACATGTTAAATTGTGTGGTATGAAATTAATCAGTCATATCATCTTGTCTACACGAACACATTTTTCTTCCATTTTTCAATTTAATCTTTTTAAAAAAAAAAAACGCGAAAATTTCGCAGTCAGCACAAAGAATCAAAAGATCTTTTACCCGATCAGCTCATTATTCAAGCTAAACAAAAACTTAAAATTTACTTCTCAACAAATTTTAAAACAAAGGATTCTTAAAAGGTAGTTTCAATTATTCAGGGTGATTCAGCTAAGGTGTGACTAAAAGCTAGAGCGTGCAAGTTGAGTCGAGATAAGAAAAAAATCGTACAAGATTAGACCCCATATTGTACGATTTTTAGGTGGGAGGGGAATTGACTTAATACAAAAAAAAAATTATTAAAAAACAATGCTACACTCTTTTGTAAGGCCAGAAATCTCTGCTTTATTTTGTTTTTAAATTAGGTTGCTTTAGTGAACAGGAACAGTTTTTCAAAAATTAAAACTAAACTAATCTAAACTAAACTAAACTAAACTAAACTAAACTAAACTAAACTAAACTAAACTAAACTAAACTAAACTAAACTAAACTAAACTTAACAAAACTAAACTAAACTAAACTAAACTAAACTAAACTAAACTAAACTAAACTAAACTAAACTAAACTAAACTAAACTAAACTAAACTAAACTAAACTAAACTAAACTAAACTAAACTAAACTAAACTAAACTAAACTAAACTAAACTAAACTAAACTAAACTAAACTAAACTAAACTAAACTAAACTAAACTAAACTAAACTAAACTAAACTAAACTAAACTAAACTAAACTAAACTAAACTAAACTAAACTAAACTAAACTAAACTAAACTAAACTAAACTAAACTAAACTAAACTAAACTAAACTAAACTAAACTAAACTAAACTAAACTAAACTAAACTAAACTAAACTAAACTAAACTAAACTAAACTAAACTAAACTAAACTAAACTAAACTAAACTAAACTAAACTAAACTAAACTAAACTAAACTAAACTAAACTAAACTAAACTAAACTAAACTAAACTAAACTAAACTAAACTAAACTAAACTAATTTTCAAACTTATTTTTTTGAAGAAAAAAAAATTAAAAACTTGTGTTCAAAAAGATTTTGTTCAAAATTTTACGTTATAGTATTTTTGTTTTCAACGTTCAATGCTCCTATTATTTAGTCAAGCACTAAAAGCCAAATGTCAAAATTAGTTTGAACACAATTTTTTAATTTTTTTTTTTTTCAAAAATTAAGCTTGAAAATAATTTTTGGAAAACTGTTCACTAAAAAAACTTAATTTAAAAACAAAATAAAATCTGCGATTTCTGGCCTTACAAAAAAGTATAGCATACCGTTGTAACCATTACCGTTGTTTTTTTTTTATAATTTTTTTTTTGTATTAAGTCAATTCTTCTTAAAAAAATACAGTCAAACCCGCTTAGGTGAAACGACAAAAAATCCGAAGTATTATTTCACTTAAGCGGGTTTTTAACTTAAGCGGACCTCGGATAACTAAAAAAAAGTTTTACTTAAGCGATCCTCTGATAACTGAAAAAAAAAGTTTCACTTAAGAGGATTTTGAACCTGAATGTGAACAAGAAGAATAAGTTGATAAGACAAAAATTTCTTCTTTAGTAATAAAACAATAACGAAGAAATGGCCTGGTTAAAGCCTGCTCATTACTTTTTTTTTTGTTCGATTTTTGTAAATTTGTCCATTTTTTTCACTTAAGTCTTTTACTATAAAAATACAAAATTTCAGGGAAATATTTTTTTCAGATATCCGGGTTTTTCACTTAAGCGGGTTTCAGTAAAGCGGAGTTATTTGCGGGAAATTTGTCGAAAAATGCACGGGACTAAGCTATGTTGTTTACTTAAGCGGGTTTTTCAGTTAAGCGGGTTTCATTGTCGCCAACACGCACGTTTAAGTTTTGCTCTCCATATTTTCATTAATTTTCTCATAAATAAACTAAGATTTTAATTTACAACCTTTTGTATATTGTTAAATAGATTGTTTTCTAACAACCCAGTGATTTTTCACGCGAATGTTTATACATTTTGATTATATTTAGTTAAATAATATCTAAATAGTGTTTACAATAACTAGCCTAATCTTCTATCTCATCTGTCTTGGTGAGTGAAATTATTTCTTTGTTTTGGTTATGTTTCTGCCAAGCAAAACATTGAAACTACACAAGTTTTAAATTGTTCTTCTGTTTTATGCGACTCTGCGCTTACGGATCAAAATCGCTGGGCTGGAATACATATTCTGCATAATCAACGGACGAGCAATTCCTGCCTTTATATAAGCAACAATTGCCTAAAATTATTTGGAGTTTCTTTGCTGAAATACAAAACATACATTCTATTGTCATCTACCGCATTGCCTCGCCCCAACCCGCTGCCACAATTCATTAATTCTGGCACTGCATTTGCAAGTTATTATTGGCTTTCCCCCCGGTAAGTTCATCTTTAGTCTATGTTCTGCCGAGTAATTTTTCAAGAGACTACACATCACACTTGTTTTCTCTTTATACCAAACTAATACCAACATCAGCTGTTTGACACCCGTCATCATCCTGCTCACTGACACTTAATACAGCGCCACCTGTCGGAGCCTAGAAATTCCTCGTTACCAACACTCTTTAAAAATCCACACAGGGTGATCAAATTATATATATTAAAAAAAAAAAAAAAAAAAAGAATTAACCAAAGGAACATGGCCAACTGTGCATCTTGTGATAAAAACTCTGACTACATGATTGACTCCATAATATGTAGTGGAAATTGTCGAAGAATTTTTCACGTGCAATGTATTGATGCCCCGTTTAGCAGCATCAAACTCTTTAATAAAAACAAATCGTTTTACTATTTTTGTGACATATGCGACCCATTCGCTGATAACAATATTGTGCGTGATGTTCTGCAAAACATAAAGAAGTTAGACAATTTGGAAAAACAATTATTATTTCTCTCTGACAAAGTTGAAAATATAACTTCAATAATGCAAAATAGAAAAACATTGATCAAGTCAAAAAATAAAATTCTTGATTCACTTGGTAGTACTGAAACACCATCTAAACGAAGAAATGACGAAATTGATGATGAAAATTCTGATGAAAACCCAGTATCGAAGAAAGCCGCTATGTCTCGCCCTACCACCAATCTCAACTCTAATGAAAATGAACCAAATATTACTACTCTCGTCTCTTCGTCACCATCACCATTGACATCTTCGATGGTTACTATTTCTGCACCGGTATGTAACACAATAGCTTCCTGCGTTACCACAACAGTGCAATCATCAACATCAACTAATTTGACCGGCGATTCATCAAAACAACTGACGTCAATCTCTCCAACATGTTTAAGTAAAGTTACTAATCAAATAAATGATTCGATATCTCCTATTTTATCTGGACTTAGGGCTGTAGAAGGACAAAAAGTGTTATTTCTTTCTAAACTTGCCCCCTCAACGAACGCATTAGATATTAAAAACTATTTGTCAGAAAAACTGGGAACTACATTCACCATAAATGTTGAAAAAATTCTGCATCGTAATTATGCAAAATACTCTTCTTTCAAGATACGCGTACCTGATTCTGTTTTCCATATACTGAATTCGACATCGTTCTGGCCAGTTGGTGTTATAATTCATGAATTTGTGAATAGACGGAACAACCGTGGTACAACTCAGAACCCTTTTCGTCAAAACCGGACAACGCTGAATCCACGTCAAAGCAGCTTAATCAGATATTAATATATTATCAGAATGTAAAATGTAAATGGACTTCGGACAAAGAATAATATGATCTACAAAAATGTAAACAATCTTCCTCACGACGTCATTATACTAACAGAAACTTGGCTGAACATCTCTATTTTGGACTCTGAGCTTTTCGATACATCCTATCATATTATCAGACGTGATCGTCACCATTTAGAAAACTCCAACACTGTAGGAGGTGGAATTCTTTTTGCGATCAAAAAATCTCTTACATGCTACCTGATTGACGACTTTAGGTCCACCGATATCGAAGTTCTATGCGTTAAGATTAAACTGGAATCAGGAAATCTATTTATTATCTCGGCTTACATACCTCCTTGTTCTAATATCGTGGTTTATGAAAAATTAAATGACTGCGTAGAAAGTATATATGTCCGATTAGAACCTGAAGATGAAATTTTGATAGTAGGTGACTTTAACCTACCAAACCTGGATTGGGTTAAAATTAATGACGATAGCTTCTATGTTCCGGTTAATGCGTCGAGTCCAGTTGAGCTTTCATTAGTAGATGGTATGTCTTCATGTGGATTGAGCCAGTTCAACGGAGTAAATAATCGTTTAGGAAGAACTTTGGATTTGGTATTTTTCTCCGATACCGTGAGCGCTGAAACTGCAGTTGTAGCCTCCTCCGTTAAACTAATAGACGAAGACCGACACCATCCCGCATTAGATATTGCGCTTAACTTAAACCTATCTTCTCCATATCATTACGCTATTAACAAACTTGAATTTAATTTTAGCAAGTGCAATTTTATAGAACTCTTTAGTTTATTATGTACCATTGACTGGAATCAACTATTTTTGAATCTTAATATTAATGATATGTGTAACGTCTTTTATAATATAATCTTTGACTGTTTTTACAAAACTATTCCACTCAAAAGAGCTCGTGGTAACACTAATGTACCACCATGGTTTGATTTACATCTTAAAAACTTAAAAAACAAAAGAAACAAAGCCTGGGTAAAATATAACAGGACAAGAGCTGATGAGGATTGTGAAACTTTCTTAATTCTAAAACAACTATTTACAGAGTATTCAAATTCTGTATATGAAAGTTATATTGCTAAAATAGAATGTGATCTTAAAACTAATCCAGATAGTTTCTGGAAATTTGTAAATAGTAAAAGAAAAACTAGTGGCTACCCAAACTCTATGTCAAATTCAACGTCAACTAGTCATGAGCCTAAGGTTATCGCAAACATGTTTGCAAACTTCTTCAAAGAAGCTTTTGAAAACACAAACAATGACATAACTTCTTACTCTTCTTCTTCTTCTGAGGCAAATTTCCCTCACTTAAATTCAATTAATTTTGAAATAAACGAAGATACCGTTACACAAAGTATCATGAAATTGGATGAGTGTTTTAGTCCAGGCCCTGATGGTATACCATCCTCTATCTTAAAAAAATGTGTTGCGTATTTGTCATATCCGTTATGTGTTCTCTTTAATGAGTCTTTAAAAAGCTCAATTTTCCCAAATATTTGGAAAAGTGCGTTTATTATACCTGTGCACAAGAAAGGTCCTAAAAATGAAGTAATAAACTACCGACCTATAGCTAAACTATCAGTGATACCGAAATTGTTTGAGTCTATCGTATGTAATGTTCTTTTCTTTCACTGTACTTCAATTATATGTGAAAATCAGCATGGCTTCATCAAAAAAAGATCTACTGTTACTAATTTATTTAACTTCACATCTTTTTGTTTAGATGTTTTTGAAAAACGTGGACAAGTAGATTGTATATTTACTGATTTTAGTAAGGCATTTGACAAATTGTGTCATAATACATTAATGTTAAAACTGAACAATCAAGGTTTTAATAACAATTTCTTAAATTGGATCTCATCGTATCTAAAAAATAGGCTTTATAGTGTTGTATTTCGTAATGAGTGTTCGAATCAATTTATTGTCAATTCTGGCATCCCTCAGGGCAGCCATTTAGGTCCACTTTTATTTATTTTATTTATAAATGACTTGGTTTCAATCATACAACATTCATCTGTCCTTATTTATGCTGATGACATTAAGCTTTTCAAAAGTATTACATCTACCTCTGACTGTTTACTTTTGCAGGAAGACTTATTAATATTTAGGGAATGGTGCAGTAAAAATCGTCTTGTTTTAAATGTTGACAAGTGTAAAACCATGACTTTTACACGAAAAAAAGTTCCTTTCGTTTTTAATTATACATTAGATGCATGTCCTTTAAGTAAAGTCTCCATGTTCTCTGACTTAGGCGTTATTCTTGATCCTAAATTAACTTTTAATGATCATTTAAACTACATAGTTAAGAAAGCTAATAAGATTCTAGGATTCATAAAGAGATTCGGTCGCGATTTCCGTGACCCTTATGTTCTTAAGCTTCTTTTTGTTTCATTTGTGAGACCAATACTTGAATATAGCTGTGTTGTGTGGGCACCCCACTACTCCATTCATATAAATAGACTTGAAGCAATTCAGAGAAGGTTTTCGCGTTTCTGCCTTCGTTTTCTTCCATGGTCACATGAAAATATACTTCCCCCTTATTCTCAAAGACTCGCTTTAATAAATCTTCCTTCACTCACTAATCATAGGCAGTATTTGCAGTTTTGTTTTATAGTTGGTATTATTAATGGGTTAATATCATCTCCATCGGTTCTATGTCGGTTAAATTTCAGTTTTAGTCGTACAAGTATAAGATTACAGCAACCAATGTGCCATATGTTCAGTAGATCAAACTATGGTGCAAATAGCCCTGTCAATCAATTGATTTCAATATTTAATAAATTTTACTTTTGTATAGATTCTGTAAATGATAACCTTAAATGCATTAAATTCAAAACTATGTTCTTTAATAGCTTAGAATAATGTATTTAGTTTATAAGTATTATTATGTATAATTATTGTTCACGTTAGCATTTAACGGATTGAAATAAATCACTTAAGCGAGTTTGACTGTACAGTGGAAAAATATAACAAAATCAGTCAAGCCATCAAAAAACGTTACGTGAATATATTAACTCAAAAATAATAAAATTTACTTAAAAAAACATAAGAACTCTATTTCCGTTCTGTTTTCTCCAAATTACTCTCCCATCCCTCATAAAAATGCTCTGCACCAATTTTAAAGAAAATTTGATTCGAGGTTCTTTACACGAAACCAATACTTTTCCTAACATTGATAACATGTTATTGCAAATCCATACTCATTATCATTGCATTTTTGGTATAGGTAAGGTACCTTATGCTACTTCTTCCTGCTCAAGTACAAACTCTTGATAGGTATGCACTGCATTGTTCCGTGTCATACAACACGATTGACATAGGGCACATTTACGAAATCATTCAATAATGGATGTATCGGAAACGATTATTATAAAACTCCCATTAAAAACCCCTCCAATCACTTTTCCAAAGTATCACTCGAATTTTTAAGTGTTTTTATTTTTTTTTGCTCACTTTGAAAATTCGATACACCGCTTTTTGAAATATTCCTCGAATACCTAAACTCCTGATTCTCATTTAAGTTTTTTTTTTTACAGGGAATCTTAAAAAAACAATAGCTATAAAGGAAGTTATATAATAAGCAACTTATCTGCTAGGGGCGAATAAAGTTCAACCATCAAAAAGATTTTCCACCGTGAGTGTTTTTTAAGGTGAATTTGTAATTGCATCTCTTGGTTTGGTTTGGTTTCATTCATCAATTTCCAAGGATAATTCTCAGGTATTTGCATCAGGATGTTGGTTTGGTTTCAATTTGTTGCGAATTATAAGCAGGAAGGAAACATTATTCAGTCTGGCACATGGAAATTCGATATCTACTTTACTTTCGTCGTTTGCGATTGTATAGCATCGTTAAAAAACCACATAGTCTTTCTTGCAAACCATGAGGATTATGGATGTCCTTACGCCATCAACCATCGACTGAACGTTGTCGTTTGATTATCCTCCTTCATTTACGTATGGCACACACAAGAGCGAATCATTACTTCAATTTGGATTAAGAGGTTTGACTGACGCGGATTTTCTTGTTATTGTTTGAGAATAAATAAAAAACGTACGCGCTGACTCAAAGTGCGACTACAAATCCGCCTCCACTTGTGCCATAATATAGGTGGGTATATGTGCAATCATTTCGAAGGTAAACTTCCCACTTAATGCCTTTTCGGCAGGAGTTGACTGCGAGGACGAAAATGAAATTAAACCATCGACTGCTGTTTCGACGTGTGCCACATATTAGGTTACCATAACCTTCCTTCGTCCCTTCACATATCTCGATGGACTGCGAAGGGAATTTCACTCTCCCAGATTCAATTGTAGAAAATTACTGAATATTGTTTTGGCCCGAAGAGGGAAAGGGCTGGTTGGAAGAGATCTCCTTGCACAGATTACACCAGGTACCAAACCAACTCTCTATATGAACACTGTAACTATTTTCATTTAGTTTTTCATTATTTGTAACGTTCGTTGGTGGAATCGTGTCCTTTAATTAAGTCAATGACAGCATTTAACTCGATCAATTACGCGCTTTTGGAATGTGCACCACTGCTCTGGCTTATGTCGATGCTGATGTTATAGGAGGACCGCACTGATAACATCGTTCCTGATTATGCTGTACGTGTATATAAATGCATTAAAATTGTATTTTATCGATAATTTGGAATCAGAATGAAAGGGTATGTGGATGAATGTGCGGATACGAGAAGAACTTGATTTGAGCATATTATTAAATTAGAGTTGTTATTGCTGCAAGTAGTGGGTGGCGTAGTTCAATTATTGTTTCATTTATTCGAGCAGATGGTGAGGAGGGGAGCTTTGCTTTATTTTTCAAATTGCGAAAATTGGTGTGTATGAAGTTTGAAAGTATTTTATGTTTGTATATAAGCTTTGCTATATAAAGGTACACTAGTCAAAAATTTTGAGAGAACAAAAAAAAATCACTTTTTAAGTGTTTTTTGCAGAGCTGTATCTCTGTGGAAAGTGGCCGTATTGAGATGAAACAAAAAGCATTCTCAAGCTTTATGTTTTTTGTGTTGAAACATTTTAACAAATAATATTTTAAGGTACATACTGTTATCGCATAATCATAAGAGACAACTCGATCAAACCATAAAAAGGTTTTTTTTTTTTTTTGAAGAGTGTTCTTCGAAATTTTTGTTGAGCCAATTAAATATATTGATTCGATAACTTATTTATTAAGTATTTTTTCGTTGTTCTACAATTTTTTTTTTCAGAAGAATATTTGGCTTTGAATGAAAAAAGAGACTGTTGACTTTGATTACCGCGATATCTCGACACAAAAAATTTAAGGGCTGTTTTAAAAACTGGAATTAATTTTCTACAAGATCCTTCTAAAATCTTATAACGATTATTTTATTTGGCCCATCAATGTAAGATTAAGACAAATGTCAAAAAATGACTTTTTAAAGACTTTTAGTAAATCTTTCACTGTTTTACAAATATTGACTGCAACACTTAATTTGGTAAAAAGTTTTAAAGAACTATAGAACACTAGTATTTTTGTAAGATTTCAAATTGATTGATCCATTGGACCGTTTTTCCGTCGAACAAACAAATTAAAGGAACAAATTGTGAAAACGTCAAAAATGGGAAAGAAATGAACAATTTGTATCCACTTTTTCATAGTTTTGCGTTAGTAACAATACTGATAAGAGTTGAAAAAAAAAAACACATTGTTTCGAAAAAAAAAAAATCAACGAAAAAATCGAATAATTTTTTCAAAATTTTAAAATTTGAGTTGTAAATTTTTTTCTAAAACATTATTTATCAGTAAAAATTTATTGTTAATGTTTATAAATAAATAAATAATAAATAAATAAAAAAATAATTTGCTAAAATTTCTCAAAGCAAAAAACATAAAGCTTTTGTTTCATCTCAATACGGCCTTTTCAACAGAGATACAGCTCTTCAAAAACACAAAAATAAGTAAAATTTGTATTATTCCCTTAACTTTTTTGACGAGTGTAGGTAAACATAATGTCTTAAAATTTTTTGTATCTCAAAGTCTTCAAAACCGGGAGACCGGCATAATCTCCAAAACCAAAATCCCCACACTTTTTAAAATCCATTAATTTATAATCCCCAAGCACAAAATCCCAAAACCAAAATCCACGGATCTTAAATCCACAAACCAAAAATCCCAAAATGCCAGCCACTGCTTATTAATATTTAAGTAATGAAGGTTTTGAATGAAACAATTAACACTTGAGTGAGCTAGCACTAAGGTTTTATAGACTAGAGATAAAGTTATTCCACGTCTGCCAGAACAATGAGACTACTTTGTCTATAATATTAATTGCCCTCCACCGGGAAATATACTTCGGGTCAATAGTCAGTTTTCATATTTGCCGTCCAACATAATTTCTTAGGTGTACATAACTCGAAATATGGGGAATCTGTGTTAAGGCTCTCCCAAACCAACGCGATTAATCGCCGCGACAAAAAAAAAAAAAACAACAATAACAACACGTGGTTGTCAAACAAAACAACACGTTGTTGTTATTGTTTTCTATTCTCGCGGCGATTAATCGCGTTGGTTTGGAAGAGCCTTTATTTAAAGATTTTGGTTTTGTGAAATTTGGATTTGAGGATTTTGATTTTGGGGATTTTATTTTTGTGGATTTTGTTTTGTTGGTTTTAGTTGGTGGATTTTGGTTTGGGGATTTTGAATTTTGGGCTAGGTCACCCAACTCTTCAAAACCCGTTTTAAGTATGAATTGCAAGATTTTGTAGATTAAATGAAAATTATATTACGAAACGCTTTGAAAACAGATAGTTAGTCTTAGTGCCCAACTGCTCGTTTTAAGTGCATCTTGGCAGTACCCCCTGCCAAACCCCCTGTCAAAACATTCTACGAAAAATTGATTGAAATCACTTGATTTGCTTACGAGAAAAGCGAAAATCAAAGACACAAATCTGTAGAGATTAACATTTTTGAGAAAGAAGCTAAAACATATAATTTTAAAGACAAATAAGAAAAAAGAAGGTTGTGTTTAAAAATTGGAAAATCAGTTTAATTCGATTCTTGGCATTTCAAAGTTCAAAAATTGGTAAACAATTACAGAATTTTGAAAAACAATGTATTAATTTTAACAACAAAAAGCAACAAAATGTTCGGTTTTATAAACCAAACATTTTTAAGCTGAAAAAGGAAATAAATTTCGACTTTATCATTATCAAGCAAATTTTTGACACTGCCACCTGCCACCACTTTATTTTTGTCATGGCACGATGCACGACACAAAAATCATGTTGTGTATAACGCATAAGCCATCCTTGATCGAATCTACAATAATTATTGTCTTGCTTAGGCCATAGTCTTTTGTAATACCAAACAAATGACATTAAGATGATCAACCCTAATTGGGCGACTACCATTGAAACACTTTAATTACAACAAAGCCAAGCATTATAAAATCAGAAATTGCGTAGGAATATATACAAAGAGTGGGTGGTGTAAGGAATAGCAAACGTCATCATCTTGTACTCAAGCACATCCACCCACGTCCTCGATTGCTTTAGCTCTGGTAAACGTCCTTTTATAGTGATGTGCTTGTATTTTAAGTTTTGCGCGCGTTCTCCACTTTGTGTTTGACATTTTGTTGAGCATTCTAATTATGTTTATTGTATTATGTATTCAAGCAAGGAATTAAGATATAGAAAATATAAAAAAGCCTATACCTATGTATGTATGCAATTAATAAGGATATGGTGCTATAAGGTCAACAGCGGTAAGTTGGGTTATAAATTTTCGACCATCAGTAAGTTAGAAATAACAAGCAGGAAAGAAGAAAACTTACAAAGAGGACACGACAGGTTCGCACAAACTTGCCAGAATGTTGTGAATTTGAGGATGTATGTAGCTGTTCAATAATGAGAAGGTCGTTATTTATGAGAATGTCAAAATAATAAAAGAATAGATTTTTTCTCCGATTTTTGTTTAGGTAATGAGTCGAGTCATAATTGACATTTGACTTCAGAAAAATCACCGGAAAGCTGGATTTTGATATATCATAGGAGTGCCGCTAACAACTTTATATGGGGTGAAAGCTCCCCAAACTGGTTTTTCGGTAATAGCTCCCTAACGGTCCATTTTACAGAAAAAATGTTAAAACAAATTCGTAGCTTAGAAAATTTCCTACGAAAAAGATTTTGACAATTTTCATCATAAAAATAACATTTTTCGCAATAATTCAATCGGTATAGTTAAGGATTTTAGTTTTCTACACAAATGGAGAATGCACAAAAATATACAGGGTGATACTCATACGGTGTGACAAAAAGCTTAAGCGCGTAGGTTGCGTCGAGACAATAAAAAAAAACTGTGTGAGGGGGATCTTTTTCCCCCGTTTAGAAAGGAGGGGCAATTTTCTCAAAAATCCACTAAAAATAGAAAACAAATCGTTAAAAAAACAACGGCAACACTTGTACTTTTTATAAAGCTGGAAGTCCGTTATTTTAGTTTGTTTTAAATAAAATTACCTATTTTAGAGAGTAGTAGCCCATGGAGTAATGGTTAGTGCGTTGGAGTGTCACGCCAGAGGTCTAGGTTGGATTTCCAGCCTCCACCACCTAAAACATAAAAGTGTTTTTCAGGTCTACTGCCTCTTGCGAGGAAGTGACAAATCCTTCACGAGTATGTAATGTCATAGAAAAGTGCAGCTCACCGTAGCCGTCCGGATTCGGCAATAAACTGTGGGTGTCGCACAACAAAATTTTTCATTTGTGATTTCTTATTTCTGTTTATAGTTTTCGAAAAAATACTTTCAAACTCAAAAATGTTATAAAAACAAAAAATTTAATATTGATTTTTTTTTTCACAATTTTAAATACTTGGTTCTAAATTGGCAGAACCTTGAATTCTTAGAACCTTGTATTTAAAATTATGAATAAATCAGTTTTCAATTATGTAAATGTTTTTCAACATTCATATATTGGAAGTAATTTTTTCGAAAACTATTAACAAAAATAAGTTGATTTAAAAAACGAATGAAAGAACCGACTTCTGGCTTTTCAAAAAGGTATAAAACACTTACTGCCTTATTCATAAACAAAAATTGGTTATTTCAGTTCTTGTGTTTAAGAAAACTACACCATGGAATAAGAATTTTCCGGACTCAAAATTAAGGCTCCATTTAAGTCCGGAAAATTCTTATTCCATGGTGTAGTTTCCCTGAACACAAGAGCTGAAATAATCATTTTTTGTTTATGAATAAGGCAATTATAATAGTAAGTGTTGCCATTTGTTTTATAAAATTTTTCCATTTTAAATAATTTTTTTTTTGTTTTAAATGCGCTAAGAAACCATTCATTTGTAAATTGTACGAATGCAAACTGAATTTTTATACGGAATAAATCTATTTACCTATCTATATCTATAATTTTTCAACTTAATTATTAAGATCTTAAGGCCCATTTGCTGAAACGAAACTTAAATATTTAATCTCAACATAAGAGCTTATGTGACGGATTACTCCGAGAAAAAGGGAGAACATAAGCTATTAAGTTTTATATAAATATTTAAGATTTGTTTCAGAAAATGGGCCTTAATCTTATAGCATATAGGTATAGGTAGGTTGAAATGGCGGCCCTAAGCAACACAAGCTCGGGACCCAGTTAGCGCTGAAGAGCGCGCGCCGTTTTGATAACTCGTGTGACCGTTTTTGATAACTCGTGTGACCTAATTATTTAAGCGGTATTGTAGGAGGGTTTTGCGGGTCAAAATGCCAGTCTAGGCAGATTGTTGGTTTCAGCAATCCGTTTACCATCTATTATTGGTCTAAGGAGTCTGACGGGACACATGGTGCGGTACCTACCAAATTCATCTTAGTCATTTCGTCCCGTTAAGGAAAGAGATCAAATCTTTGATCTTTTCAGTTCGGAGAGTTCATTGAGATCGTCGAAAAAATTCTTTCCAAACGACTGTGCTTTCATTCTGGCCAGAGCGGAACATTAACAGAGGAAATGAAAGACAGTTTCCCTTTCCTGCTGGTCCCCACAACTACGACAGTGAGTGTTGTGAGGGATGCCCAGATTCGCCGCATGTTCTCCGATCGGTCAGTGTCCAGAAAAGATCGCAACGACCCTGGCTATATCTCGCCTAGGTCTGCATATCATGTCAGTTGTAAGGGTTTTTCTAAAGGGCCAAGTCTCTTTTGATATGATGCAGTTAGCTAAACTGCGCCGCCTACCTACGGTTGCATTCATTAAGAAAAATTGCGAATATATTTCCCTTCATAACCCCAAAAGGAATGTTGTCTCTTTCCGCAAGAGAGTTATGAAGGGCTGATCCTTGTCTGGCCAGTTCGTCTGCCCGTCTTATAGCATATACATAGAGTTCTCATTTGATTTTTTGTCACAAAATTCAAATAATTTTAACTGAAATTAGCAAACATTCTGAATTGAAAAGTTCTCAGTGAAATCGTTGGGACAAAACATCTAAAGCCCATTAAATTTTTTGTTTCTCTTAACACAAGCAAAGTGGATCCCGCAATTCCGTCTTTCGATTTTTTTTTGTAAATTGGGACTTAAGGCATGTAAATTTTAAGGAAGATTTATTACTTTAGCTGTCGAAAGCATTAAAAAAAATTTTAAATGTTTTTTTTTTTGTTTTTTGATAAATCAATAAGTATTTTAATTTGTTACTCTGTTCTACGAAAATTGTCAGTGATGGCTTTTATTGACAACTAAAGCTGTGTATCGCTTTTTGAGCAGTGAACCAATCGAAATACATCATTTTTTTTATATTAAAAATAGTCTTATAACTACATATGTATGTATTAAAAAATTGGCAAAAAAAAACTCCTATATTCATAAAATAAAATGTAGATACGTCATTTTCAGTTAACACGGCAGTATATATTTTAATTACTTACGTTGGCGCTTCAGTCCGGTGGGGTGTGGACCAGGATATCAACTAAGAAGTTTTTTCTAGCCACCTCAGTTGACAGTTCCTAGCTAACTGCGCCTCTTCGAACGCCGCCGTCCATCGTCGTCGAAAGAATCATTGAGCATTTGATTTAAATTATCCAAGTACACGTCAATCGTTGGCTCTTTAATTTTTTGGCTAAAAAAAAACAAAAAAGCAGGTTAAAAATATTTTAGTATTGGACATGGTTACAAACAGAAATTTTTAAAATATGTAGTAGGTACTAAAAATTAGAGCAATTTCCAGTTTTACAGTGTGAGATCATCTTAGCTTCGGGGTTTAAAACTTAGTTAATTCCTGGATGCGGTATATGCCCGAGTTAAGGCAATTTTTTTAATGGAACTACCTCGATTTTGAGGCCGAAACGTTGACTGACACTTTTGGTAATGGGTACCGAAATCTTATGACAATTAAATTCGAGTCTATAAATCTGGGACGCATGTAAGATTTAGAAACTATATTGTCACGTTCCTTTTTTTAAATTGTATAGCTAATCCACTCTAGTTAAATGCTTTCTGGTGCTGGTAGTACACACCTGAAGTGGCAACAAAATGAATCCAGAAATTACAACACAAATTCCCACATCATAAATTCACGCAAACCAATGTTCATGTACCTTTAATTATTATTACCCGGGAAGCTTGGGGAAGTATTATTTTATTTTTCGAAATTGTTACTTCCCAGACACTTAGTCACGGCATATATTTTTATGACTTGCAAAATTTTCATGCCATTTTTTAGTCATCTTATAATAATGCGAACAACAACCCCTATATTATGGAAATAATTTTGTCTCACCACTTCATCTTCAACATCCCCTCTTGCCTAACATATTGCATGCATCACCCGGTTAATCACAAAGCAAATTGTTTAGTAAACATAAAAACTGATGTAAACACCTCACATTATGCGGAAAACGGGCAGGCAAGGTACTTCGCGTCATCAGTGGCGTCGTCGTCATTGTTGTTGTTGAATTCTTGTGATTTGAGGAGTTTTAGAGATGACAGAGATATGACACGTGCCTTCAATTACTCTTTGATTGAAATCAACAAGGAAAAACGTTTAATTTAGCTATATGAAGAATTATTAGTCCTTTTTATAATTTTTTTTTTAATAAGGGATAAGTTTTCGTTGAAAAATAATATTAATTATTTTAAATTCAATTCGCATTATTATGGCTAATATTTTCAAAGCCTGTGAGTGTGGTGGTCTGTTAGGCTTAAATTGTGCTAAGGAAAGGAGTGAAAAGGTTAATTTTTATTTTACCAAAACCGACTTAATAAAAAAATGGTGGTGAGTTGATGAGGATATACTCGTCAGCGATGAAAATGTCTGAATTTTTCAAAATTTAGGGCAGTTTTATTATGATGCTTTATTTGAGCGAGTGACACAAAATGACATTATTTCTCTCATTTTATATGAAATTGTTTGTCATAAAACAGGATTTTGACAACAAAAATTGAATAAAATGACAGAACTAATGACGTTTTGTCTCTCATGTAAATGAGAGAGTAGTTTGTGGAATTTTCGTCATTATTCATCAGATAAATTGTGATTATCAAAAACGTTGATCCATTTACCTAATAGAGAAGTTCAAAGCAACCTGAAATACATGCAAAACTGCAATATGCTCATAGGAAAAAAATTCTTAAAATAATGTCCAACTAAAAATAAAGGCATTAAAATGTTAAGTGGTTAAGCCCCAAAAAGCGTCCAATTTTTATAATAAATTCCATAAAAGATGACAAAAAAATAACAACTTTTGACCACTTTTTAATTTTTTTCACCACCCAGAGAATTATCGAAAATCGGTTTTGAAAAATGGAGTGGAGGCAATAAATAAAATGCCCCCCAAAAAATGGATTTTTTAAATTTGATTATTCTATTTGAAAACCAATGCCAACAAAGGTCTGATAATAAATTGCGGAAAAACATTATCCACCTAGAAAAAAAATTGTGGAACGGGTAAAAAAACTGCTTTGTGTATGAAAAGAAAAATTAAGAATTGGTTGGGGAGCATGTCAAAATTCTCGGTTTCAAAATTCTGTATGATCAAAATCCAGTATTTTTTATTTTCGAAAATATTGTCCGACCAAAATTCTGTATTTCAGAATTCTGTATTTGAAAATACTGTATATATCCAAATAACTGTAGGTACGTCAAAAATGCTGTAAGTGTAAAATTCTGTTTTCCGAAATTCTACTTATGTTCTAGTTTTGTTAAGCACGTACAAAGTACAAATAGAATTTTTTGCATTTACTTGTACAAACATTTATTCAAGTACGATCTCTTTAAAAACGAATAACAGACTTATTTGTAACCAACGTTTTATTAACTCTATTTTCGTGAATATATTTCTGTTAAACCTCGATATGTGGAAATAGTAGAATTTAATGGTGAAACTTAGAATATACTTCAGCAATATTGGTACAAGTCCAAAATGTTTTATTTGCAAAATTAATTATAGAATTTAAGTATGTTGAGGTTTTACATTGACATCTTAATATGATCGACTTTAAATTATAGGTACAAAATAGCTACATGGAATTTGGCCCCATTAAAAACTAGCCCAAAATAAAAAATTAAAATTTTCCTAAAATATTTATATCTATAAAAAGCAACAACAACAAAATATTGATAATACTTTTTGAATTATAGGCTTATTTTGTATTGGTTTTGAGGCTTCTTTTCTTTTTTTTATTTTTCAGTTAAATTTCACTATGAAAAATGAGCTTTTTTCATTTAGTTGGGGTTATTTTTCCATTTTGAAAATTGGGTAATTTCTCCAACTTTTGAGATATTTATTATATTTTATTTAGGTTAATTTTTCATTTGGGCTAAATTTCATGTAGCCGTACATAATATGTATAATGATGGGAAAATTCAAATTTTCGAATTATACGCTACTACTACTGTTTATACGCCAGTGGCGTGCATGATTTTAAATGGTTAGTCGAAGAAAAATTAGTCAACCAAAAACGTAGGTAACTAAACAAATGAATGTCTACCTTAAATTGCCTATATCGCTTTCCAGCCATGATATAAGTGATTGCTTTACAAATTTTGTATAGATAGGGTCATAGAAGTTTAATTTTTACAATAAAATAAAAAGCTACATAAACTGAATTTTTCAAAGAAAAACCTACATGACTTCCTCAGCAAACTTCACACAATAGCGCAGCGAGACACATACAAATTAATAAGACGAAAAAAGCCTGTTATTTTTTCGAATTATGATACATTTTTCGAACAGAAACCTACTTCTAACCACAATACACAATATTTGTATGCGCCTACCTGCCCTGCTCAATGAACTTCATACAACAGCGAGATACATACAAAATACTGTCTTCTGCATCTCCACTCCACACACCCCAATAGAAAAACAAATAGAACTTATAAAATTTTTCGCTGGATGGAAAAAATTTTTTCTCTTTACTCTTGTTCATTTATTCGCATACAAAACTCCCTAAATAAGAAGCAGAAAACCGAGTTATTTTTTGCTTTCTTTATTTTTCTGCTATTTAAAGAAGTTTCTATATTTAGAATAATTTTGCTCGTTATTTAACAAACATTATTGAATGTTGAAAGGGAGAATTTCAAAAGGTAACTCGATAGGAATCGTGTTATATGGACGCCACGCCAATGTTATACACACCAACGCCAACGTCCTCCGCGAAAAACTGTTAACTTAGCATTTTTCAATCTCGCCTAAAAAATTAAAATGTTGTGATATTAGCTAATGAGCGATCGTCTGTGCCTCTCAAATCAAATAAAAACCATGAAATAATTATTAAAGGGGGATGGACAGAAAAATTCTGAAAAAAAAAATGAATAAAAATACAAAAAATGTTCCTTTGAAATTAAATATAAAATGTTTTGAAAAAATTGTTGAGTTATTTCTTTTTTTTTTTAATTTTGCGTAGTAAAATGCCACTGTTTTTTTATTAATATTTAATGCTCTTATCAAATACTGAAAACCATATGCACACAGCTTTCTTAGTTTTTGAGAAATTAAAAAACAAAAGAAATGAACTTTTCAAAAAAAAAAAAAAAAAAGAGAAAACACACAATTAGTGAACGTAATGATGTGTGGGCATTTGTGATATGTATTTATATATTTTATGAAATTTATCGTTTGAAATGTATGATTTAAGAACTTAAACTGGGTTAATTTTTTTCATTATCATCTACATTAGGTGCGTTTTATTGAAAATTTTATTGCTAGCGCAGTAAAATTTCCCTTGGTGAACAATAACAAAACCAAAAATGCCGATAAAAAAGCCAGTAAATAAGTGAATATAAAAGGGGACAAAGAGTTTAGACTTGAACCTTAAATGTCGATATAACGTAGTTTGTTTTTTCACTCACAAAAGGGTGTGAACACAGTCACAGAATACAGAGTGAACATAAAAGTTGATATAGCGTTTTATTGAACTTATATTGCTAGGCTAGCTATTAATTAGCAATAAAACGCACCTAATATATTTACTTCGTTAACTATTCTTTCCTTAAGAAATTGAGTTCACTTACTTACACGAAATTTGGGTAAGTTTTCTCAGCGCATGCAAATACATCTCTCTCTATATTTATAAAATTCCCAAAATAGTTTCACCAACGAAACAGAAAGAATAATTCATTCAAATTAAATTGTAAGAAAACTAGGTGACGAATTCTCCTAGCATTATCCTCCCCCTGAAATTTATTTTGCCCACCATAATCCATATCAGAAGCCTTCTCTCAACTATAAGCCCAATCCAAAACATCCTTTATCAATGTTCAAAATCTTCGTTTATTAGATTTCCATCCCCGCTCTATCTACCTTCTTCGTCCTCATCTCCTTATCTAAAAGCTAAGTGTCCTGGATTCCATTGAAAAGCAAAACACAAAGTTGGGGCCAACACTTTTCCTTCTATATCCAGGTCGTGTCGTGTCATCTCGTATACGACGATGGGTTCTTTACAGATATATTAACAGCAATAAGCCAACAACAAAATCAAGAAAAAACTAAATGAATATTACATAAATGAGCGGAAAATAACCACATAAAATGTTAAAACGTTTTCTGAAAGAGTGTTGGCATGAATATGGTGTAATTTGTTCAATCTACCCGCACCCCAATGAAAGAGAAAGAAGAGTATGAGAAAGTAGAAGAAAGAGAGCAAGATATAGTTAACAGTAGCAAATAGCAAAACTTAATCCCCCATAAATGATGCATCGAGCTTAAACGAGTAAATTGGACTTTCTTCTTCCCTTCTCCGCGTTCTTCCACACAAAATTATTCATCGGTCTGCCATTTTCAATATTTTCATTCTTCTCTTGTTTGGCAATGGAAAAATTAGAACGGTGAGAAAGTATGAAAAGACTGAGAGGGAAAGTCATCCCCAAATTGATGGATTTTGATTGGTTAACATACAGATGCGCAGGACCGCCTATTAAATTGTTCCCATCCTGCTGTAAAAAGGATCCTTCTCCGAGATACCGAGGTACATAATGTATACTGGATGGGATGGTAAAGTCACCCTCTTGTAGTCATTCTTTTCTTATTTTTTTTTTATATATACTAGGTTTTATGCGAAGCCACCCAATTTCATACATCAATTGAATTACAAGCAATTCAAGGAATTATGGGAGCAAAATATATAATAATGGGAATCATTAAAAACGGATGTTCATGGTGAATGGTTGGTGGTGGTGGTGCCGTGGGATGGTGGTGATAGAATACTGTGTAGAGAATGAACGATGCTTTGGAATGGGGGGCTTACAAAGTGTTTGTTGAAGGAAGTGTTAAAAAAAAACTGAGGTTTCAATCTGTGAGGTTGTTATTTTTGATTATAACCTCAATTTGTAAGGTATTGCCATCATAAGTGAGAGACATATGTCCTTTTTATGAAAGGACCCAGAAGGTTGGAAATATTTTTTGCAGGATTGATTTTTTGTTGAAAATGATTGTTAGACCTTATAGTATACCTTCCAATTAATTGTAATGATGAATTACATTGTTTACTGAATTAGTGATTATTGTAACCGGTGCGGGAGTCAAACTAACCCACGATTTTTTCGAATACTCAAGACTACTAAGTCTACGAATAGGCGAAAATTTTGCACTACATACAAATATTTGAACATTTTTTTTCGAAATCTGACATTTCCCGCGAGATATGCGGGAATAAAGAAATGAATTGATTTTATTTCGGTTCTACTCTGTTTAGTCTTTCAATTTTTCTTCATAACTTTTCGACTTGAAAAAAAAAGCTGCGTTTGACCCACACTGATAATTTCCCATTGGTTCCCTTTGAAACTCGACAGCCGATGTTATTTTTTAAAAGAAAATAACCAATTAAAAATCTTCGAAAAACTCATCAGTTGTGCAATCAAGGGAAGGCTGTTTGCTCTAAATACATATTCACTTCAACAAATAAATTTCAACAATTATTAGCAGTTTCTTTTGCAGTTTTTTTTTTTTTTTTTGGCCTAGAAAATAAACCGTCAATTGATTTTTTACAAACCTGATCAATTACTAATTATAGTATTGTGTGTAGCCTAAAATTATCCCGGTTGTTCTCGAGACATTCGAGCCGAAAAATATTTTTTAAAAATTTTTAGCAGTTATTTTGCACTCTTTTTGGCCTGGAAAAAACCGTTAGGTAATTGAATTTTTTTACAAACTCTACTGATTATCAAATATAATTTTGTGTATTAAATAAAATTAAACCGAAGTTAATATCATTATGTGTACTCAAGATATTCATTATTTTTTAACAATTTTTAATGGTTTTTTTAATTTAAAAAAATAAACTGTACTTTCTTTTTTTTTTTTTTAAGTCTTGACAATTTTTCATTATGCATCGAATGAAACCAGGCTGAAGTCGATAGCACTATTTGTTCTAGAGATATTTCACAAACAAGCCATCTTACAATTTTTTTTTAAATTACTGTATAGTCTAGGGCAATTAGATTTTGACCCAGACAAAATTTTTTACAAACCAAAATTTAGTGGATGTTGTTCAGGACAATGCCTTTAATTATATCTGAAAGTTCCCAAGCATTACGAGGTGGTGTTTTAGGTTTTTGCTGTAATTTGGGAAGCAATGGCCCTAGAGAGTTCATTTAAGTGTCAAATTGATGGATCAAGGAAACTTAAATTAAATAAATTATATGTCGTAAACATCTATTATTTAAAAAAAAAATGGCTTTAACAAAGTAAAATGAGAATAAAAAGTTCAATTTAAACAAAAGCAAAACAATGTTCGTTAATAATAATATGCAAAATGCATAGAAAAATGAACTCAAATAATATACTTGAAAGTAAGCTTCACAATTCAAAATACCTTTTTTATCTACATTATATACAAACAAGCTAACATCTACATTTGTATGTATGTACAATTTTATCGAAAATCTTTGGCTGGGTGTGGGTATTGGATGCTCCTCAACATCTTCAGATACATTGTCACATGCATATTTTACAGTCAATTACCGAATTCGCAGTGAATATGAAACATAAATGACTTTTCTAGGGTAATTGGCTACAAAAGTACAGCAGACAAAATTTTTTACAAACCAAAATTTAGTGGATGTTGTTCAGGACAATGCCTTTAATTATATCTGAAAGTTCCCAAGCATTACGAGGTGGTGTTTTAGGTTTTTGCTGTAATTTGGGAAGCAATGGCCCTAGAGAGTTCATTTAAGTGTCAAATTGATGGATTTCTACTGCCAAGATCAAGGAAACTTAAATTAAATAAATTATATGTCGTAAACATCTATTATTTAAAAAAAAAATGGCTTTAACAAAGTAAAATGAGAATAAAAAGTTCAATTTAAACAAAAGCAAAACAATGTTCGTTAATAATAATATGCAAAATGCATAGAAAAATGAACTCAAATAATATACTTGAAAGTAAGCTTCACAATTCAAAATACCTTTTTTATCTACATTATATACAAACAAGCTAACATCTACATTTGTATGTATGTACAATTTTATCGAAAATCTTTGGCTGGGTGTGGGTATTGGATGCTCCTCAACATCTTCAGATACATTGTCACATGCATATTTTACAGTCAATTACCTTTATATTAAAACATGCAGACCCGGCGAACTTCGTTCCACCTATAATGGATAAATTTTTAATGTTCCTTTCGAAAGTCAAGCAAACTCCAATTGTTACCACGACTTTCCGACTTTTCTGCCCTTATTTTCCAATTTGTATCCCCGTTTTGTGTTTATCTGGTTCAATAAAAATTAAAAAAAAATCCCCATACAATTCGGATGATGTTAAGCCGAGTTATGTGCGTATGAACACAATTTCATTTCAAGGTGCTTACACAATTTTCCGATTTTTTGTGTCTAATTTTCTAATTTCCGGCCAAATTTTCCAATTTTTGGCTCCGTTGTGTGTTAATCCAACAAAAAAATCTCCAATAAAATCGGATGATGTTTAGCTAAGCTGAGCTACTGCCTGAACAGAATGAAGACGAAGACGGAACCGGAGCCAGAGCTGGAATAGCTGTCAAAATATTGAATACACACACATTCAATGTTGCGAACACAACGGAACGTAGCCGCATACGGATCTGCAGCCGCAGACCGAAGAGTTTACCAACTTTTAACTTTTCACGTACGGCACTTTTGACGTTTCAAATTGTAGAAAAAAAAAAAACAACTTTTTGGGTCGGAAAATAACATTGTGGTTATTTGTATCGTGAAAAAAATTATTTATTAAAAGGAAAAGTATTTGGAACAAAGAATGTGAATTCTAAGCTTGTACAAAAGAATATTGTTTTGTTTTTCTTCAAAATACTTTCAAAGCTGTAGAGCTGCATTGTGGGCACGTACAAAAATTAATGTACGATACTTTTTGATAGCTCTTCCAGTTCCGTCTGCAGATCCGATTCTGTTCAGGCAGTTATGTGCGTACGAACACAAAAAGCATTCATTTTTATATATAAAAGATTAAACATATCTTTCAGGGTCGTCTTCATCGATAACCACACATCGCTGTGCAGCTAAGCTAATTTTGTAGGCAAGTGCATTTACGCTCGCAACCGAATTCGCAGTGAATATGAAACATAAATGACTTTTCTAGGGTAATTGGCTACAAAAGTACAGCAAATATCCGAAAAATCCAATATGGCGGCGGTTATTTTAAGATGGTGGCCAAACGCCACCTCGGAATGCTTGGAAACTTTCAGATATATAATTATAAGACATTGTCCTGAACAACATCCAAAAGTAAAATAAATACTAAATGACCTCCAAGCTTGAAAGTGAAAAGTCATTTTTTGATCTGGTGCGTAATTGCGTAATTACAATTTTAAGTGAAATTAAAAAAAAAAATGGCATATGTTCGTGAAGGTATATTTACTTTTATAAATCTGTATTGAAATTGTCTTAATGTTTGTTTGTGGAATAAAAAAAAAGTGTTATTCAAAGAACAAAAAAAAATTGTTTTTACCGTGCCTAAGGTTGCTTTAAAAACAAATTATGTGTTTTGGATAGCTTTCAACGTCTACTTTCTGGAAATATGTAAGATAAATCTCGCAAAGATTTGCAAAGCCCTTTTTTGCCCACATTTTAGGAAAAGATTTCTAGGTCCCAAGGAAGGAATTTTTTGAAGTTTGGTGTTCGAATTCCAAATCGACTCGGACAAAAAAACTTCTAGAATATATTTCGAACAAGTTTAAGTCATCAGAACCAAGAAACTGTTCAAATAATGCTAAACATAAGAGAATCATCATTTCAAAATCAGCCAATTTTGATTTAAATTTTTTTTTTTTTTGTCGCGAAAAGACTACCAGCTTATTTTTTGTAAAATTACGTTACTTTTCTACATTTATGAACATTATAGATGGAAAAAGATATTTTCCAAGAAGATTAGAATTTTTCACGTCTAAATGTATGTATTTGATCCACTGTGCGATTCAGCGAGTTCCAGGGTTTGATACGTTTTGAATATTCTTGGCTCCACGCAAATCGGATGATGTTCAGCCGAGTTATGTATGCGTACGAACAAAAAAACAGAATGTATTTTAGAAATACATTGCTCAACAAATAATAGGTAAACATAGATGATTTATTTCTTTGTTTAAGACTTTTCTTGATCTTAAATCTTTTTAAGATTAAAAAATAAAGTTAAATATAAATATTTTTGCAAAAAATTAAGAACATTAATTTATTAATAATAAACTAAACAACATATGTATGTACATATGTATAACATAAAAGAAATTATTTTTCATTTTTCCGAACAAAAAATGTTCCACATACGCCACAGTGACCCACATTGATAAAAAGATGAAATATAAAACAATGTTTGCCTTCAATTATGCTCGAACTAATGCATCTGAAACCCCTTGTCAAAAATCTTTAACTGGATTGCATTATTATTTGTTTATTTATTTTATTAAATTTCCCTTATTTGTTTTTATTAAGTGACTATAAGGGGGTTTACATTTTCAAAGAGCGACGTGTCGACCGACCCGAGTCGTTTTGGTGGCGTTCACATGCTATGACCGTTTCGTAATTAAAAAAAAAGTTGTAAAATGGCTTGTTTTTCTAATATCTCTAGAACAAATAATGCTATCGACTTCAACCTGGGTCTATTCTATGCATAATGACGTAGTGAAAAATTGGTAATACTTAAAAAAAAAATCAACCCAGTTTTTTTTTTATTAAAAAAACAATTAAAAATTGTTAAAAAACATCGAATATCTTGAGAACACACAAAAGATATTAACTTCGGGTTAATTTTAATTAATACACAAGGTTATAGTTGAAAATCGGTGGAGTTTGTAAAAAAAAATTCAATCAAGGTTTTTTTTTTCTAGGCCAAGATATCTTTCATTGAGATATACCTACATTATGTGGGCGATGAAAAAAAAACTTACGAACGTTCGAATATTATGTACGCAAACAGGTATTTCTCTAAAAACGGTGGATTCAGATTCCACAGATCTCAAAACGTGGAGAAATGTCCAAATTTTCAATTCGACAAAACAGACCTATTACAAAAGCTTTCCTTTAGCTAGGAGGTTAATAAACCTGATGCAAAGTTCATACTCATCTTGAAAAATCTATGCTATACGAAGTACATATTTTTACTATCAACCTACATACATATACGAAGAAATCACGTTTCATTTATCCACAAAAACATTCAATTGAAAAATTAAAATTTCAATATCTACCATGACATTGTCTTAACGCACAATCCATACAGAAAATAAGTATGTAGTGGAGTAGGTAGGTATTCCAATCGATAAATCAGCATAAAACCTTACCCACCTATCATCCGAAGCCATTTTAAGCTTTTGCCAATTAGCGTGCTCATCGAACAATAAATTAATTACAAATATTAATTATTGTGGTATTAAAATAATTTAAATTAGTTCGGTCCCCCGTTGGCAAAAACTTGTGTACTTATATAAATGAAAAAGACCTAGATATCCGAGAATATGCGCGCACTTATGTGGTTTGCTGATGGTTGAATATACATCACAATAGCGCTGCTGTCGCTTTTATGATGGTGATGATGATGCGGGAGTTCCTATGCGGTTTGTGAAAACTTTGGTTTTGTTTTTGTTCTTATGCTTTTACGAAATGCATGCCTATCGTGTGTCCCGAGTAAAGTTTGTTTTTATAATTGCAATATTTAATGGTTTCCATTCAGAAATCAGTCCATATGTATATGTATAAATAAGGAGAAGGTACTTAAATGCATTCTTCCCCAAAACCACCTCCATCAAAGGATGCACACAAGACTTCATCAGGGTTTTTCAGCATCCACCCGCCTGCGCCTCCATGAAAATTATATGACAACATAATTCATGTAAAATCTCTTAAATGAATTTGATGAAAACCCATTTAAGTCATTTTGGTTGGTTTTACCATGTAAATTTCTTCGTATTCGCTTCACCTTATATCCATGGCTATAGAGTATGGTGAGAGAGAGAGAGAGGGGGGCAATAAAAAAGGACCCACTTCTGAAGTAGATACTTACATACATAACAAAACACAGAGGGTGTGTTCTAAATTCTGAGAAAATTTTCAACCCTCAAATGAGTAGGCCGGGTTGTTTCCATAGCAAAAGCTTCATATAAATAAGGGATGCTGGAGGAAGTACAAGGATGAACTACGTAGCTGGTTTCCCCTTCTCTGAGGACGATATGACGACGAAGATGATGATGATGACGATTATAGAATAATTTCCCTGCCTGATGATGATGTTGATGGGTAAATTCAAACTCATTTCAACCGTCAACGAGTGTGGTGTCGCAAAGTCGATAGTCGGTTTGAGTTTAACGGCTTGTTTGTCCTCAAAAAAATTATACATAGTATATTCACATCGACACAAACTAAATTCTTGATTTTTCTAAATAAAAGTTAAAAATAATGTCGATACAATTAAGTGATCATAGTAACAATAAACAAGGGACTCTAGTTGCTAAAACACCATTTTCAATCGAACACATTTTGTGTCAAAATAATTTGAATAACAATAATAATACTGTTAATTGTGATACGAAAAGTGCTGTTAGTAGTGAAAAGGTTGGCTTAAAAGCATCATCAGTTGCAGCGGCGGCTATTTTGAGTGGAAAGATAAGTGAGAATGAGAAACCTAAGGAAACTTCGCCAATGGCGGCGGCGGCATCTGGGCATCATCAGAATCATCATCACCATCGGGAGGAAGAGGAATACCAAAGGATAATCCAAAATCATAGGTATTTTTTTTTTATTAAATTTTATTTTAGCCAGAGTGATGTGTAGGTTGAGTCGAGACAAGAAAAAAATCTTATACGGGGGGTCTATTTCCCCCCCGTTTAGGCGAGAGGGCCAGTTTTCTAAAAAATTAACTTAAAATGAAAAATAAAAAAACTTAAAAAACACAGCAACATTAACAATGTCATGCTATTCTGTTTTTAAAGCCAGAAGTCCGTTCTTTTATTACATATATTTCTTTTTTTTTCAAAAATTAAGTTTAATAATTAATTTTTGAACAACTGTCCACTAAAACAACTCAATTTAAAAAGAAAATAAAAGACAAAATATCTGGCTTTACAAAAAAGTATAGCATGCCGTTGTTTTTTAATATTTTTTTTTCTGTTTAGAGTCACTTTTTTTAGAAATTGCTCCTCCCATTATTTTTTCTATAAATTGACAAGAGCATCGAATATAAGAAACTAAAATACTACACTCACAAGCACAATTACCCGCCCACCTGCATTTTTCGTCACCCTAACTCTTTAAGTTCACTATAATTTATCTGCTGATTTGTTTTTTGTTATATATTTTCGCAAGAAACATAAAACTAAAACCCTTATTTCGCCCGATAAAATTTTCATCGAAGCATTTTTTGCAATTTAAGCGATTTTAATATTGTTTCCGTTACTTAAACAAAATACTGAGAAATCGGTTTTGCATCGCTACTGAAGCTCGTACACGTCTTTTTGAGGTGAGGAATGTTGGTGTGAGTGAACGTGCCATCAGAAAAAGTTTGGCAGAATTAAATTTCAGAGCTTTCCGACCAGCGCGCCCCCCAAATTGCTCCCACAGCACCGTACAGCAAGACTTCGTTTTGCACGAGAACGTGTTAACTGGACTGCAGAGGAAGGAAGGGACGTCTTAACCTCAGACGAAAGCAGAATAGGTCTACAAGGTCCAGATGGACGTCAGCGTGTCTACAGGCGAAAAAACGAAAGGTTTGCTTCATGCATGATAACCGAAACAGTGGGTTACCAAGGAGGGTCTATAATGGTTTGGGGAGGCCACTTAAAGTTTGGGAGGCATCAGCTCGCACGGACCTTGTTGTGTTCGATAGAGGCAGTGTGAGTGTGAACGCTCAGGTATACGTGGAAAACGTTTTGCAAGACCATGTGATGCCTTTCGCGCCAATTTTTGGTGAACACTTTCGGTTAATGCATGATAACGCCCTCTGCCATACCACAAATTCTGTAACTAACGACCTAAATGAGGTCGGGATTCCAGTTTTGCCATGTCCAGCTTGCGGTCCAGATTTCAAACCTATCGATCATGTTTAGGACAACCTTAAAAGACGTGTCCGAGCGAGAACACATGTCCCTACCACTCTAGGAGAGCCTAGGATAGCTGCAGTAGATGAGTGGCACAACATCCCTCAGTCGGATGTTCAGGACATCACTGATAGATTGTCAAACTGGCTCCACGAAGTAATTAGGGCCTGCGTCACAAATACCTATCATTAAAAATTAAGTTTTTCAAAAATTTTACCACTTTTTTAACAACAAAAGATAACATCTTTTTCAGTATTTTGTGTTTTTGTTTGTTTTTTGTGTTAATTCTTTAATAAACGTGGTTTTTTCTCAGATTTTTTGTTTTATTTTTTATTTTTCAAAATTTGCTTTCAACATTACTTACACCCAATGTGGTCTTAACTTGACGGTTTCTTTAAATTTACAGAAATACGAGGTGGGCGGTTAAATGTGCCTGTGAGTGTATATTTAATAACATAAAATTTTGAACATTTTTTTAAAATTATTTTTTCAAAATTTTGAGTTTAAAAAGTAATTTTCAAATCTCAAATAATTTAAATTAAAAACATAGTGAAAGAATGGCCTTTTTTTTACAACAAAGTATAGTATGACATTGTAATAGTTGCCGTTGTTTTTTAATATTTTTTTTTTGCCCCTCTCGCATTTCGATTTTATATTGTCTAATGCCGAGCATATTTCCCGCAAATTTACATATTTTAAATTCGTAATTTTTTGTTATACTTTTGGCCAAGGACGATTGGATAAACGATGCCTTTAAAAAAATATTGGCGCAAAATTTTAGACTTTTTAGTATGATGTTAAAGCATTTTTAGTTAAAAAGAGGATTTTCCATATTTTAAACGAGTTAATCGTATTGGCGCAAAATTTTAAACTACCTGATGTTAACGTATTAGCATGATACTTATTAACAATTTTCTTACTTTAATTTAAAACTCTTTACTAAAATATTCTTAGTTTTAAACATTTTCTAACTTATCATACTAAACCTATTTTTCTAGCTGAACACGCCTAAAACAGTGACAGTTCAACATATTTTTGCAACTGTAGCTGCCAAAGTGACACTTGTATTTAGTATGATACTAATAAGATTTGGCGATTTTAGTAAAATGTTAAAAAGATAATTCGATACTAACTCGTTTAAAATTTGGAAAAGCTTGCCATACTAAATCGTCTAAATTTTTCGCCAATATCTTTTTAACATTTTACTAAAGTTGAAATATCCAAATATCCGTTTTATCTTTTTAGTATCATATACTAATTCCAAATGTCACTTTGACAATTACAAATGTGAAAATGGTGTGATATGTCACTTTTTTAGGCGTTTTCAGCTGGATTTTATGGAGGAAATTGGTTTAGTATGATACTAGTTAAAAAACCTTTAAAACTAAGAACATTTTAGTAAAGAGCTTTAAAGTTAGAAAGTTGTTAAGTAGTGTTAATACCTTAACTGTTTATTTAATTAGTGAATATAAAAGTGGATAAAGAGTGTGGACTTGAACCTTGAATGTTGGTAACGTAGTTTGTTTTTCACTCACAAAAGGATATGAACACAGCCAAATAAATATAGTGGACATAAAAGTGGATATAGCGTTTTATTGAACTTCTATTGCTGCGCTAGCTTTGAATTGCCAATAAAACGCACCTAATATTATGATTTCGATTGGGTATGTGTATTTTAATATTATTATTATTTATGGTATTATTCATACTTGAATGTCAGTTTATTAGATATGACCATTCTTTATTCCGTCAATATTTTAGTTTTAATTTTCAGATTTTATTATTTTGAAACGGAAGCAGATAGCTATTTATCGTTTTTGTTGGTATTTTTTAATAGCAATTTTATATTACATATTTTTACAAATAAAACTATTTTAACTTCGCTTTCGAAGTTTAAAAAAAAGCCATAAAACACAAACTTCGAAGTGAGGACAAAGTGATGCCTGACAGCTAAATTTCTCAAAGAGATTTTTTAATGAGTTGGCAAACAATTTTTCGCTCACCCTTCCAATTGATCCGAGGAAAAATACTGCACCGAACAGAATTGAAAATCAATTTTTTTCATATTCTTTTCGATATGTTGCGAATGTGATAAAACGAATGAAATTTAGAAAAATAAAATAGAAATCGTTCAAGCACCTTAAATAGACAATTTACTTTAAGTACTGAAATAGTTACTATTAAAAAAGAATACGGCAATACTCCACATTGAATGTATTGACAGTTCACTTTGCGTTTTTTTTTCATTTGACAGCAACTTTGATTGAAATTGTAGTAGATTCAAGGAAAGTATGGGTATTTTTTTTAACCAGTAGGTTAAATTGTTTATTGGTAGGATTCTACTCAATCTCAACACAATATTATAACCTTATGTCTTACTAATATAATAGTCGATATTAGCGATCGATTATTAGTAAGGCCCATTAACTTTTGAACCTCCATACCATCGTAAAAAAACACGTTTTCTTGAATGCTTATATTCTAAAAAAGCGAAATAAATATGATAACTTCTCAGACTCTGTAGTAGCCGTGGCGTGATGGTTAGTGCGATGGACTGTCATGCCGGAGGTCTAAGGTTCGACCCCCAGCCTCGCCACCTATTTATTTAAAAGAAAAAACGGCTACTGCCTCTTGCGAGGAATTGACAAATCCTCCAAGAGTATCTCCTGTCACAGAAAAGTGCCGCTCGTTAGCCGTTCGGCAATAAACTGTAGGTCCCCTCCATTCCTGCAGACACGCACACAGGAATGGTTGAGAGTTGTAAGTCACTAGGCCCTAGTTCTTCATGAGCTGTTGTGCCATCAAATTTATTTTTATTTATTTTATTTTTTTTATAACTTCTCAGACTCAGATCGTGACCTATAAAATAGTTTTCATCAGAATTCAAAATTTTTGGCTGAGTATTGTAGCTTTTAGAATTATGTGCGTATAACAAAGAATGTACGTGAAGATAAGGGGTTATTTCTTGACTTCTGAAATCATTTTAAACCTCGATCTAACACCCGGTTTATCTTTTTGGAATAGAATTTAGAGTTTGAGAATTTCTTCAACCGTTTAAACTTTTTGTGACTTCTGGGTGTTTGCAATTTGCAAACACTCGATTAATCCGGCGTGTTGAGATGCATCCAAGTGTTTTGTCCCAAAATCTAATGTGCATATTATGTCTGACAACAGTGACAACTGAACTGAGTTGAGGAGTAGTCTCTGCCAAAATTCGATCTTAACTTAAATGTCTCTTCGAGAGTTGACATCCCTGCTTACATTTTGCATTGCACAATTTCTGGTTAGGCGATGACTGTTCGAGAACCCGTATGCAGACTTTGGGGTACAATTAGGTTCCCTTTTGTTAAATTTTTCAAGAATTATTAATTAAAACAACTTAATGTAAAAATACAGTTCCAGAATGGAGTCCTTACTTAAAGAAAAGGTACATGACTTTATTCCAGATGTTGTGGTAGGATTTTAAATGGTCTTTTTCTATTTTAAGTCAATTTTTTTGGAAAATTGCCCCTCCCGATTAAACAGAGAGATGTAGATTACCACTCCCACTTAAATTTTTTCTTCTTTTGACCTAACTTATACGCTTTAGTGTTTTTATGCATCTTGTGCCAAAAGCCATATACTTTTTTTTGTTTTACTGCATAATATAGGTACAGTGAAAGCTCCTAAATATATTTTCCAAAGTTTATTTGTTTGGTGAAACGAAAAGTACCTACAATAGTTTTTCAAATTAACCAAACTTTTCACTTTGCAAAAAAGAGCTTTGCAAATTTGCGTTTGGTGAAACGTAATTTGCAAAGAGGAAAACTTTTCAACTTTTCATTTCAATAATTTCCTCTTTGCAAATTTGCGTTTGGTGAAACGAAGTTCGCAAAGTAAAAGTGAAAAGTTGCAAAGTGAAAAGTGAAAAGTGTTTTTGGTGAAATAGGCCCCAGATAATTTTATAAGATCAAATGTATAATGGATTTTATTTCTGAAGATGTGGTCTGTTTTTCTATCCTGTTTCTTGTATCTTCATGTTAATTTTTAGTTTGAATCAATTTCATAGTCTACAGGTGCAAAACACTTTTCATGAGGCACCGTCCGTCCCTTGGACGGACAATTCTCTTAGGCGGACAAAAATGTGGCGATCGTCGCACTGTGGGATGAAAGGGGATTTTAGCGCGCCAAAAATTTGGAAAGTGGTTGTGTAGGCTGTGTCAAGACAGGAAAAAAAATATATGGGAGGGGGATCTGCTTTTTCCGTATGGGCAGGAGGGACGATTTTCTGAAAAAATTGACTTCACAAAAAAAAATGAAAAAAAAAAAAAAAAAAAAATGGCTTCTCTTAGAATCTTGTGCATCGCAGCTTTTTTTTTTTAAAGCCAGAAATCTCATCTTTCATTTTAGCCCAGGAAAATTAGACTTTCACTACGAAAAAATTCCGACAAAGCTGAACTTTGGTGGAGATGTTTATTTTTTTTACCTTAAGCATTTTCCAAAAAGTACCCTAAATTTGGACCGGGGCTAAAATTTTTACGGGAGGTGGAAGGGGTTGAATTTCAGTTTTTTGCTAATTTCTCAAAATCTATCAATGTTTTTAAAAAAAAATCTGAAGGCAAAAGTTGTAGCTTATGTAATTTTAAATTGAAAATGTTATAACACTTTTTTTGTACAATCAATAGGTTTTGAGAAAAACGTGCATAAACTTTATAGTGTACTGGATTTATTGAAAAAAAAATTATTGAAGTTGCATGGCAAATATTTTTTTATGGTATGTGTTTGGGAACATAACCATATTATAAAAAAAAATTGTCGGGGTGGTAGGGGTTAGGAAAAAGCGGTCATATTGAAACAGCCCGCCATTTTGTTTTTCATTAAAAAACTCGCCTCGTAAAAATTTTAGCCCCGGTCCAAATTTAGGGTACTTTCTGGAAAATGCTAAAGGTATAAAAATAAACATCTCCACCAAAATTCAGCTTTCTAGGAATTTTTTCGTAGTTGTGCGCTTTTTAGTTTTTGAGAAAATTAATAATTACAAAAGTTTATTTTCTTCTTTTGAATTTAATTTTTTAATAAATGATTACAGGACATTGAATTACGAAGTTATTTTTCTATCTAGAAGTCTAAGGCATAAAACACGTAATTAGTTGTAACTTTGAAATTTATTTTGTACATTTTCATATTTGTTTAATAATTTTTAAATAAAAATAAAGAAAAAAAACAATATTTATGTATGAATCCGTTATTTTTTATTAAAATGTTAAGTACCTATCGCGGAATATTAACCAAACTAGAGTAAATTAGGCTCTAGACCAGTGGTTCCCAACCTTTTTTGTACTATGCCCCACCAGAATATTTCCAAAATCCTCATGCCCCCCTAACATTATAATGTTGATACCTGAACAATTTTTAACAAAAAAAAAAATATGAAATGTAAAAAAAATAGAATGGCTGATATTAGAAAAAAAGTAAACACAAAAAGTTTGTTTTCGAAATAATGTAGAACAGAAATTCAAGTATAAAATAATTTAATACCTATGTAATAATCTTTAAAGTGGAAACACAAAAAGTATAGATTTTTAGGAGAGATCAGAGATGTGTAATGGAGCATAATTTTATATTGCCCCCCCCCCCCCCCCCTAGAAAATGAAATTGCCCCCCTGTGGGGCGTGGGCCCCACGTTGGGAAACACTGCTCTAGACAAACTCTTGTTCAGAAAAATCATATCCAACTGCATTCTTGAATCACATTTGTGATTGCATTGTCATGTTCGCTGCTAATGTTTGTTTTCATAAAAATTCGAATATTTTTTGATTCTGTCAAGTTTTGTCAACGATTTTTTTTTGATAATGGCGAACTGAATAGAGGCAGAAATTTGAGGTCACCAGAGATTGCAGGTTTTTAACGGGCTTTTTACAAAAAATATAGCAGTAAAAAATATGTTTCTGTAAAATAATAAAAATTTTACACAACCAGTTAATAAAAATTAATGATTTTGACCGTTTTCAATAATTAATATACCAAACACGAAAAAGGTGTTCTTACAACTTTCATCCATTTATTAAATTAAAAACTAAAGTTTGAAAAAGAGGCAAATTAGTCTTCATTATTCAGTTTTTTCACACACGTCCAGAAAGAGATGGATAGCAAAAATTTGCATGAACTTTTTCAAAATCCATCAATGGGGCTATTCATAGTCAAGTATTGAAAGTGATTCCTGAAAATTTCATGCAAATCTGAGACCATTTTTTGACCACAGAGCTAAGTTAAAGTTGAAATATTAGTCCTTTAGGGTTAAAATCGTCAATAACTGAAAAAAGCTTGAAAATTTCGCGATTTTTTAGATTTTTTACCATGTTGCGTTCGGCGATCGAGTTCGAAAACTTTAAGCCAATATCATAAACAAACTCAGCAAAAAAATCAGAACTACTGGATCTAACGCAAGGTCTCCCTACTGTGAGACGAGACGACAATGTTACTGGACTAATAATAATCCAAAATATTAGTAAATTTTCTAAAAAAAAAAAGAACTCAAGCCACTACTTCCGCTATTCGATTTTTTTTTTGTAAAAACCTGAAATGCACTAAAATATCAGTTATACTGTAGGCATAACGTGGGCGAAGTTTGATCATAATTCTTATTGCCGAATTGTCAAGCATCTTTAAATTGTAACTAAGTATATTTTTTGAGAATATTTTTACGTTCTTTTTCACCACTATGCTGCAAAGGGGGAATAATATCATTCATACTTCTACTGAAAAAAGAAAATTTTAAATATTTATGTAAGGAAAATCTTTTAAAATATTAAATTCCTTTTCAGATTCAAAATATCCGATCGTCTTCCACCACCGCCAACTCAACAGCAACAACAACAATCCCAACTGCCATCTAACATTCAACAATCCACCTTCAATGGTAATCATCCGCCTAGTTCTGGTATTTTATATCCAAATTCAGCATACAGTGATCACGGGTTCCTTCAAATGACACTTGGCTATCTATCACCATCATCGGGTGCTTATAAATCCGTGGACCCATACTTTCTTTCTCAAGGTAATATATAATTTTTTTTTATGTAATTTAAATAATTCCGAGGCTGATAATTTTTAAAAGTTTAATGAAGAAAGATACTCGTAGTCTAAGATCCCGCCATAGAATCGACCTTCCCTCATAGAGATACCAGATAAGAAGTACAGTCGATGCGAAATTATTTGCACATTGTACTCAAGCCAAATAACTTCCATAAAGGTCCATACATTTTAAGAAATAAATATTTTATTGTTTTTTGTTTTATAGATTTAACTTAAAAAACAAAATCAAAATTCTAATGGTTCATGTTAGAACCATAGGAGAAAGTGTAACGGGAGTTTATAGAAATGACTTTTCAAGGTAAAGCGATGCACCTTCTTATTGTTTAAAATTTGGTGTCATCTTTTCTTCAGTCAAGTCGTTCAAATGCCTAGAACTAACGGGCTAACCACGGAGCAGAGCGCAGATATTGTAACTGAGTTTAATACGAGTGTTTCGGCAGCAGACGCAGAACTATCAGCTAAATAGAACTACGGTCGTAGGCCAATTTACAAAAATAAAAAAACCCGAGGAAGTGTTAAAAATGTTGCCGGAATAGGAATAAAAGGGCTACATCAAAAAGGGAAGACAATCGAATTATTGGTTCCTCTGAAAGTAACCCATGTGAAAAAATTCAAAACGTGCTTACTTGTTCCAATAATGATCGTGGAACCTCCATCAGTGAAAGAACTTTACGAAGAAGATTTAAGGAGAATAAATTTCAGTCTACATCATCCAAAAAAAAAGCCACACATATCGCCGGAAAACAAGTTCCTGAGGCTTAGATTAGCTGGGGAGCATATTAATAAACACCCCCTTTTTTTTGGACTGACGAGACTGCTTATTCCTTGGATGGTAAATATGGCTCAAAATTTTATTACTCAGAATGAAAAATAAAGCCAAACAACCGCAGTTACACAACACAACCCAGGAGGGATTCCAAATTAGGTAAAATTATGATCTGAGGGGGGGTGCATATCTGGTGGAGTGGGACCACTTGTGAAGTGCTTCAGCCCTATGACAAGTCTTTGTCGTAAATTTCTTTTACTGATGGAGGTTTTACGATCATTATTGAAACAAGTTAGCACGTTTTAATTTTTTTCACATGGGTTACTATGGGTTACTTTGAGAGGAACCATGAACCAATAATTCGATTGTCTTCTCTTTTTGTTGTAACCCTTTTTTTTCCTATTCCAGTAAAATTTTTAATACTTCAGCCGAAAACAGATGTGCAGCTTTTTCCCCATGCAGCGAATTTAGAAATAGAGATATCATGCAGCAAAGGCTGCATGCAGAGCCTGGAATATGTCAGCCTTCATAAGAACCTGTGTAAATTTATTTTCGTTGCATTGGAAAAGGCTGCACATCTGTTTTGGGCATTCCTCGGTTTTTTTTAATTTTTAATTTGATAGTAAATTGGCCTACGACTGTAGTTGTATTGAGCAGATAGTTCTGCTTCTGCTGCCGAAACACCCGTTTTAAGCTCCAATATCAGCTAAAATATCCGCGCTCTGTTGTTCCGTGGTTAGTCCGTTTTTATTTTTCAAAACATGGTTTGTGTTTGTTGTATTGGTGATTCTGAAAAAAATATTCTTATCCGCTTATTTATTTTCCGTTCGTGCAGTTAGAAAACGAGAAGTTTTTATTTATTTTTTTAAACTGGTATAGTTATCCTCAGTTTAATGTATTTATCCATTCGTTTTGTGCAAGTGGCCCTAAGTAAGTAAATTCAAACTGTACACTTAGGGCCACTTGCACAAAACGAGAGGATAAATACATTAAACTCAGGATAACTATCCCAGATTAAATAAACTAATAAAAACATCGTTTTTAAATTGCACGAACGGAAAATAAGTAACAAGCGGATAATGATCTTTTTTTCAGAATCACCAACACACGAAACACAAAACAAAATAAACAAACTCTAATGCTTGCACTTGCTTTCTCGTAAGAAATTCTATAATTTGACGTGAGAGCTATTCAGAGTTTAAGTATTTATCCATGAGAATGAGGAGAATATAACTTTTTAAACTTAAACACAAAAACAAATAATTTGCTACAAAGTGATTTTAATCAAATCAGTCAAATAGCTCTCAATTATTTATAAACCAGAGGTTACTACTGTCAGAAAACATTTGTGCATGTTACTCTTAAATATTTCATTTTAATAGTATTTTCTTTTGTATAAGCTTTCTTGAATTCAGACGATTTAACTTTATTTCACCTAATGATTATAAGCTAAGCTTACAAATAGGATTTTTAAAATAGAATACGTTTTTTTACCCTACTGCGCTATTTGCCATATAATTAACTTAATTTTGGAAAAATATCTAACCTTTGAGGCCCATTTGCTGAAATGAAACTTAAATATTTATGTTCAACTTAAAGGCTTATGTTTTACTTTTTCCTCAGCATAAACTGTCACATCAGCTCTTATGTTGTACTTAAATATTTAAGTTTCGTTTCAGCAAATGGCCCTAAGTCACCTCTAAGTCCATTTAAGATTATTTTTTTGACACTTCATTTGTGAATGAAGTATTTTTTCGAATTCTGAAACCCAATACCCAAACAATTCGAACGTCCTTTTTGAGTGATAATTAAGTTAAAAAGTATTTTCAAAAACAAAACACTCACCACGTGGGTGTCACAACCATAATTTTATAATTAATCGATTTATCGAAAAGTTTTGCCTTTTTGATGTTTGGCTTTCAATTAGAACACACAATAAACTTTTTCTCTAACCCATCTACATAACTTTATTTTCCATCATCATCAGCAGGTCTCTTTGGAGGTGGTCATCTATTTGGTGGTGCAGGATGTGGTGTCCCAGAACTGGCACTTGGTATTGGAATGGGAGTGAATGCACTTAGACACTGCCGTAGACGCAAGGCACGTACTGTCTTCAGTGATCCACAATTGTCGGGTTTGGAAAAACGTTTCGAAGCACAAAGATATCTATCGACACCCGAACGTGTAGAGCTTGCCACTGCGTTGGGTTTGAGTGAAACTCAAGTCAAAACGTGGTTTCAAAATCGTCGAATGAAACACAAAAAGCAATTGCGTCGCAGGGATGCAAATAACGGTAAGAAACTTAACTTTCTTCTTATACATATAGATACGATTCTAATTGAAAAAGGAAATTTCTTCAAAGTTTCTTGAATATTTCTTGAAAATTTCTTGGCCTTTGATTTTTGCTTAAGAAAATTTGAAATTCAATTAAGAAAAGTTTGCTTTTAAGAAAACCCCTTTCTCTCATTTTAATGCATTTCGTTTTTTGTGCATTACTTCATTGTCTTCACAACAAAGGCCGGCCAGGGTCGGGAATATATTTTCAATTAATTTGGACGAATTTTACTTATAATTCCAGAACCCGTTGACTTTTCACGTTCAGAAACGACGGAAAAGACGAGCAATGGCAATAACTCCTCCCATGCAGCCACGACAACAGCAGCATCTTCGTCTTTGTCTTGTGATTTGGAGAAAGGTTACCCATCAAGTTATGGCTCGAATACAATGACGTCGTCACCAACTACTGCTGGCCATCACCAACGTTCGCAGCATCACCACCATCATTTGAAAATGTTAAGGACAATATCGGCGTCGTCGGGTGATAGTCTGGTAATGAGTGGACACCCGGACCAGGACGATTTGACAAGTGATGACAATTCTGAGGATGATGGCAGTGACGTGGATATTGTTGGCGATACAAAGATGTACATGACGTAATAGTATTTTCATGAGAAAGTTAACAACATCAAAAATGTACATAAATATAACAATTAATTATATTAAAATATTATTTATTCCAATTTTGTAAATAGAATAAAAAAAAGAAGAGACTTTAAGAAATTGAGAGTGTGGATCTAGTCAGAACGTAGTTTAAGAAATAATAATTAATTTCAAATTTAAAACGTAGTTAAACGTATAAACGTATATTGTGTAAAAAAAAATTCAACGAAAACATTACAAAAAAAAAAAACATTATAATAATAAATGGTTAATTGAAGCGAACTTCTGGACATTTTTTGTGAGTCATGAAAACTGCACATCAGGGCAGCACAATTTCTATAACAGAAAGCAGAAATTCTTCAAGATTCAAGATTTTTATATTGAACAATATACAATTAAAACTAGGAGATACAAATTAAAAATAGAAATTTGGTGGCACATAAGGGACCTAACTTAATACATTGACATGTAGTGCTTAAATTTAATGCCCGTAATATTCACGCCGTTTAAAATCGGTTTAAATTCAGAAGTCGGTTTAGAATTTTTAAACCGACTAATTGGTAATTTTTACTCACTTAAACCGACGTTAACCAAAATTTTAAACCGAATGATCGGTTTAGCTACGATAAACCGACTCAAACTTAAATGAGGCATTTTCGTGTCGTTAAGTACGGTTTAAATGGTTTTAGTTAATATTCAGCATTTTATCGGTTTATTCAGTCAGTGGAAAATATTCAATCATGTGATTTTTGGCGATGCTGGCTATTCGAACACACCATATTTGTGCACGTTATTCACACATCGGGGTAGAGTTGACTAATTAACCGGAAGAGGCTAATAGACCTAGAGCTGGTGGACGATTTGCTCAGTGTTTTATATCGCTCCAAAATGTGTGAGCATGACATTTCTACCAGCGGCAACTACATGCCATAGACCTTAAAGCGATATCGCGGCCTTTGGACCACCGTAATACACTTTCAAAATTCAAAAAAATGAGTGAAGTTTATGTGTATTATACCGCTCCAAATTTTGTGATCATATCGTTGTCGTTCTATGAAAACTCCCTAAGTCCATTTCTTTAGAAACTGAAGAACCTTTCATAAACACGGCATAGTTAATTAAATACCAAAATTTAACTTTTGTAAAAAGTACCCAACTCTTTTGCTATATTTATTATAAATATAAAATTTATCAAACTCAAAAATTTTCAAGTTATTGTTAGTAAAATTCCATAACAAATATCAATGTTACAAAATTTAAAAAAATGGACTTAGGGAGTTTCCATAGAACGACGACGATATAATGTTTATATGTGTCCAAATTAAATGCCATCGGTCTGGCAGCGATACCGTGGCCCTAACACCTTTATAATGCACTTTAAAAATGCAACCAAAAAAATCAGAATATCGCGGTTACTGTCCACATTCAATTTCATCAACTTGACAGTAATATACCTCATACCTAGCACCACTATAATGCACGTTCAAAATGCTAATACAATTTTTTTGTTAGGAAAGTGCATAATGGTAGTGTAATGTTCACGGTATCGCTGCCAGACCAGTGAAATTCAGTTTGGACAGATATAAAATTTGGAGCGGTTAAAAAAACTTTTGTTGCATTTTATATGTGCATTATGGAGGTGTTTGGGCTGCGGTATTGCTGTAAGGTTGATGGAATTTAGTTGCCATCTTCCTTAATATAATATGATGATAGATATTGGAACCGAATTAACGACCGACCCGGAACTGCAACCAGATCATCAAGAAGAATTCAACTCGCAACAAATCTCGTTCATGGAATGTTTGGAAGACGCAATGCCGTGGACGTTATTGTTGACATTTTTTCGCAACTTAAAACACGATAAAGAGGAATGAAAGACATTTCTTATGCATATTTGTGCAACACGAATTAATTCATTTTATTTAAATATAAAATGACAATTCAAAAAATAAATGTCAAGAAAACCCTTTTTAGTTTTTTCATACTTGCGATGCTATGCGACGGTCGGTTTAAATCACAAATTTAAACCGACGTAAACCGAATGGAAGTTTTTGCTTAAACGGAGTGAATATTACCGATTTAAACGAGATTTTGTCGTTTAAATTCTATTGGTTTAGTTCGGTTAAATGTAGTCGGTGCTTTTAAACCGAGTTTTAAACGGCGTGAATATTACGGCTGTTAGGATTTTCCTTTCGAAGAGCTGGAGCTTCTGCTTCGCTGACTTCGATATGTTGTACCACACAAGAAATCTATAGCTGATGACTGGTCTGAGTAACTGCTTATAACTGGCTTAGTCCCGTTCTTCTAGCTAGCAATGGGTGCAAGCTTTGAAACGCAAAGTTGGCCTTCCTTAGTACCTGCCTCGAGTGAGGGTTGAATAGCTCGTTGAAGTGGACTCCGAGTTATTTGACGTTGTTTTCGGCTGCTATCGTCGACCCATAAGGAAGCTTCAGGGTCAGATTTCCGCAAGTGGCTGCAGAATGACAGCGGATGCCATTGGTGGTGTGGTGGGTCTCCTGAAACACACAAGTTCCGATTTGGTAGTGTTGATTCGGATACCCCATTTTGTAATACTCGATGAGTCTGGAGACGTGAGCTTTCACTTTCGGAGCTGCAATTGTTGGCGCTATCGATGATGCGTGGGTAAGCGAATCGTCAGCAAAAAGCAGGTTCTTGCAATCAGTTATTGGAAACGGTTGATCAGATGTCATCAGGCTATAGAGGAAGAGACCAAGCTTCGATCCTTGGACGGCTTTGATGGATTTGATTGAAGACTTGCAGCTATCCAGTTAGTGGCGAAGGTAATCCAAGGACCCGAAGCTTATGGATAAGGGCTTCTATCCATCGAATGTCGAATGCTTTCTCGATATCCAGAAAGCATCCTACGGTGGCACGATAGCTGTTGAGTGCTGAGGAGATGTCAGACTGGAACTTTAGTAACGAATGCAGTGTTGAATGCCCTTCCCGAAAGCCAAACTGCATGTCCGAGATGATGTTGTTTTCGTTGCAGTACTTCTTGAGCGTCCTTATAGTATGACTTCTTCCAGAATTTTGTTGATACTGTTGAGGAGGGATATAGGCCTATATTTGGAAACCAGGTTTTTAGCGCCTTTCTTCGGGATTGCCACGATTGTTGCCGTTTTCCACTTCTGAGGGAAGTACCAGTTGTTGACACAGTTGTTTATGATGATTGTAAGTAGTATCACCACTGCATTTTGAAGCCTTTTGATGACGTAGTTGGAGACTCCATTCGGTCCTCTGGTTGTCATAGTTGTGGGTTGTCCGTTGGGCAACTAGTTGAAATATGGTCGTCAAACTCCACTCCTTCCAAATTTGGCTGTAAGGTCAGCTGGACGGATGTTCTGATTTCATCCAGGAACACAGGGTCCGTTGATGGACTGGGTGTGAAGTTTTACTCGAAGTAATTCGCGAAAACTTCCACTTTGTCAGCTATTGTTGTCACCTCAATGTTGTTGCTGATGATGACGTCAGACATAGGCTGGGTTTTTCCTAGACAGTTTGCTTATTTCGCTGAAGGCGTTTGGTCCTGGTTTGATGGCTTACAGTCTCTTCTGGAATCGCATGTTGTTGTGGTGCTGGATCGAGTTCCGGAACATTATTTTCACACATTGGAGTTGGCTTTTCACTGCCTTGTAGTCGTTGTTGGTTGTGATGAGCTCTCTTTGATGTATCCTAGCCGTTTCCTCAACCTTTGTCTGTGGTAATAAAGATTCCGCACACAATCCGGGAGGTGGTCGTATCTATCTTTGGACGTTTTGGCCACTTTTTGGGCTTCAAGGGCATTGAAGACAGCTGACTCCAGGCAGTCGATGGCACTGTCAATTTCCTAATTCCTTAGGTTTAGCGTGAATTTGCTATTTACAATTTTACAATAAGTATAATGTTTATAGATTTATAAAATGTATTTTACTTTTAATGGCATTGGCGTTTATACATTTAAAAAGTTTAAAGATCTTGCATTTCTTAATGTTTGGAGTCTTAAATCATGCCTATTTCTTAAAAAATACGGTTGTACATCTCTGACGTAACGAATATGTTTTCAGCTTTTTAATATTTTTTTCTCAAAAATATCGACTTTGATTGGTGTTTATAAAATTTTGATCGATGCCTAAGCCTAATATAATAATAGTTTGCTGAGCTGAACTTTGAATAAGATTATACAATTTAGAACATTGGTTGACTCGACCCGTCCGTATCCGTACGTTACTGCATTTTTTATTATTATTTTTTTTTTTTTCAAGAAATCTAAAGAAATATCTTTAAAGTTTTTGCGAATAATGGTTGACTACTCTACAAACTTTTGAATCAAATCAATATTAGACATATCCAATTAACGTATCGAAAACTGCACGTCTTTTACAGCCATATTATATTCAGTCACTTAAATCCGGTTTTAAATGTACATCTGTATTTAAAGTAAGTCAAACCCAGATGCCAAACCAAGCTCATAATATTCACTATCGTTAAACCACTCGTTTTCAACCTTGTCAAGTTCAATTCGATTTAATTTAAACAGACTTTCTGGGAGCAGTTAAAGTTATTAAACTCGGGTGTAAACTCAAAATACAAAACACAGAAGCAAGCGACAAAAAATTAAAAGCATGTATACAAATGTCAAATTTTTGATATAACGTAGCTTTTAAATGTCTTTTCAATTAGGTTCCCGCTTGGAAAAATCACAAGTTTTTGGCAAGTTTAGACAAGGTCCTGTCAAGATTTTGGTAAGGAAAGCCTAGAGAAGAAAAATATCACAGGGCCCTATTAGTGCCTCGCTGAGAACATTTATTTAATAAAATACTGGTGAGGCACTTGATAGTAACTAACTTTGTAAATATGTACATATATATTCACAAATGTCAAATACACAGTTTCAAATAATTATTTTTTTTTTTACTCCTTCCAATAATATTTCTCAAAAGCTGAAACTAAAGAAGTATCCCGCAGATTTCTTCCTAAAATGATGTTCAATAAAAGTTTCTTTCAATATTTCAACCCTATGATGGTTGGAAAATCTTTCAAAGCCCAAGCAAAAAACCAAAAAGAAAAGCTGTTTTCAAAATAAGCATTAGATAGGTCCTATACTACTTTGTCATCGGAAAATCTAATAAAAATGCTGCACTTTCTGATGCTTTGATCTGAGTACGCTTTTTTTTCTTCAGTCCTGGAAAACGTGCATCGACTAGGATATTCATATCTTGCGTTTCAATCGGAAAACAATCATGATTCATGACTCTCCTGTCGCAACAACATACACAAACGCAAACAGGAGGCACACTTCTCAAATTAACATCGATAAACATCTTCTGATGAGGTGGGCGTTGTTTGAAAGTCGCATCGGACTAATAAAATGGTCGGATTGATGAACTTAATAAAAGATGTGTTGTAATGTATAAGTGGAGGGCACGATTCGGGTGCAAAATGCTTCTTTTTTCAAGCTCTGAACTGAGGAGGGTTGAAATAGACGAATTTTATAGATTTCAAAGTAATTTTGCCACTTTGTTCAGCGTCGCGTCGTGTGTATCGTTTAGAAATTTTGAGTCAATAAATACGAATAGCAGACTATTTGATTGAAGGATAATTTCATTATTAAGGGTTTTGCCGGGTTAATTGATAATAATTTGGATTTTTCATGCTGAGATTTGACGAGGGGTGTTGTTATAGCTTTACCAGTCCTTTGGAATAGTTTATTTTATGTCCACCACCAAATAAGGATAATCCTGAGCCAAAAGGAAATAATATTCGGTTACCAGGTGATTTGTGTGAAAAAGTGGAGATACAATGGATTGTGCTTTATGCATCTCTCACGCCCACGCACCCGCTCAATCTTTCTTTGACAGCATGTCCCTTTGTTTGGTATTTGATGTCTCTGGATTTAATAAAAGTCACAGCGTGAATTTGTTCAAATAAAAATATTTACAAGAGGCTAGAGGTGTTAAAGGTGAATGGTGTTCAAGGATGAATTGTAATCCTTTATAATGTCCGTTTTTTTTTCCTAGCGATCAGGACATTGGAATTTCATTTTATAATTAATGTATATTTGTAAAACATCAAAGAGAGTTTAGGTATTTAGCATTTAAAACACACAACACACTATGAAAGCAAAGTTACTAATGAAGTGCGTTCCTTCCCCAAGGCAGATATGTATTTCTCAAGTGCATTAATGGGTGAAAAGGAGGAATTTGAAGTTTTTTTTTCTTCAGTGGCAGTGAAATTATCTAAGCGTATCGTGGGATTTGTTTGATTTCACGTGAAATAAGTTCTTATAGTCATAAATTGTCCATCGGAAGCAGTTGATTAGCAGTCACAGCTAGTAGTTGTCTGTGAAGAGTCGGTTGGTGCGTAGGACTGTGGGATACGATCCCAGCCTCTGCAACCTTAAAACAGAAAACTTTTCATATACTTCTTGCTAGGAATTGCGAGAAGGTACTTATCTCATGTCATGAAGCAGGGCCATTTAATTTAGCCATTCTGATTCGGCAATAGAAACTGTAGGTGACCTTCTTTCTTCAGACATCTACACAGGAATGGTTAAGAGTTTTTTATCACTAGGCCCAACATCCTCTCGAGCTTTAGCATTGAATTTTGAAAACAAAAATTATACTTAATTACATAAAATTTTGAAAAAAATTAGTTTGAAACTTTTTTTTTCATTTTTTTTTTTTTTTTTCAAAATTTTGAGTTTGGGAATTAATTTTGCAAAAACTATTCACTAACACAACTTAATTTAAAATCAAAATCAAAGATGAGATTTCGGGCTTTCCAAAAAGGTATGGCATGGCATTTTAAATTGTACCGTTGTTTTTAAATATTTTTTTTCTGTTTTAAGTCAATTTTTTTAGAAAATTGCCCCTCCTAACGGGGGTAAATAAACCCCACCCTTCCATACGATTTTTTTCTTGTCTTAACCCAACCTACTCGCTCCAGCAGTTTGGTGCATCTTATACCGATCACCCTGTATAATACAGTAGGACTTCGGTAGTCGAACTCTCAGTAATTCGAACGCTCCACTAATTCAAACAGATATTTTTTTTTACATAGTGTTAAAGATTTATTAGATTAAATCTTACTTACGGCCATATTCTTGACATTCTTCAAAACTAGTTTTACCGAAAAACTAGATTCATAGCGGTTTCGAGTTTCAATTTTGTCACAAATTTTTATTACTTTGACGTCTAAATCAAAATATTCATACATAGTTTGACATGTAAATCAAATTAATAATTTTCTTTGAGAAACTTAAATTTTGAAACCCCTATAGAACTAGTTTCTCAGTAAAACTAGCTTTGAAGAAAGTCAATAATATAGCCGTTAGAATTTTTCAATATTTAATTCAGGATTTTTCTCAATCCTAAATCCCCGAAGAACGAACGAAATAATAAAAATAACTCGAAAACCTCTTTAATTATTACAAGAACAATTTATTTTCAAAGTTCAATGTTTCACGAAATTACATTTAAGAATATTAACTGACATTAATATAAATTATATAAGCTGTTCAAGACCAAATTAACCGATCTTCACCAAAGCTCAAATTCAACTCCGCACGTCTGAGTTCTTGTTATAAGATCTTCTTGTTGAAAATTTTTCTTTGATGACTTTCAATAGGCATCTTGTAATCGTAATTCAAACACTTGTTCAAATTGGTACCTACATGCTCTTTAATTCGAATTTGTAGGGCAACTACAGCTTCGTGAACAGGACCATAGAGTCCCTATATTATCTAGAGAACCGTAGCGAATTGTGGAACAAGAATTTCCAACATTTCATAACAAGCAGCTCAACATTTAAAAACATGAAATCATAACAAAAACTGTTCTTTAAAAAAAATTACGCAATCCACAATGTCAAATTTCTTTTAAACAATCTTAAACCACCTTGAACATTATTAGTATTATTAAAAATCTCTTTTCAGATTTAAATACTTTCGATTTATTTCGACGAACATATTTCGTGGTATGTTTCTACTTAGAACCACTTTACAGTATGTGTCAGCTAAAATACTGACTACGAACAATGTATCCAGTAATTCCAATACCTCCGTGGTTCGAATTAGGAACGGGTTCGGTATCTAACAGTTTGAAATAATTAGGTTCTTCTGTATAGCGAATTCGAAAAAAAGTGTGTCAAGCGATTCCGTCTGTCTGTATGTCTCTTTAACTACAGCCTAAACGGATGGGTCAATTGTCTTTGAACTCGGTATCTAGACTTTTCTGAACATTTCTCCCCGACAACTTTTCTTCCGATTTTAGCTGTATAAATAAATATATCAAACATTTTGGAAAAATAAATGTATTTTACTCAAAAACGACTCCACTAATTTTTATAAAAAAAAAATTGTAAAATTCAAATACTTGCTTTTTCGAAAAAAAATGTTACTAATGGCACCTCTCATAAACATATTTTTTAAATGTTCGCTTCCCCTCTAAAACTGTTGATTGGTTGAAACTTGTTTCGCAAATCTTACTTCGCAATTATAAAAATAAAATAATATTGATCGACTCGAAATAGTTGTTTCGCGAATTTTGGTTTTGTCTTTGGATCAACCCGAAAAAGGATCATTTCGCAAAAGTTCTTTTGCGATTTTTTATATCCCATATATATTAGGTGGCGAATTGTTGTTTTGCAAGATCTTATTTCTCTAACTACTGTTAATTTCTGTTTTGTTATCTTGCCGTTATGTTATCCCGTCATTTATGTAGTTATCTGGCTTTTCGTTATCTTGCTAGCCGTTATTTGGGCGTTCTTTATCTCACCGTTACGATATATGGCCGATATGTCCAGAAAATAGCATTGCGTTTTATTTTATATGTAAAAGGAAATAATTCCACAAATCATTGTTCTAGATAAATCGAAAAAATAGTTTACCTATTTCAGAAAATTTTTAAGATAGCAAAATCTATAAATAATGTTAACAAAGTTTCACTGTAAAAACCACTCAAACGATTTAAGGCCCGATTCACACAGAAGTGGCTCATGGTTCTGGTGTGTCATTGGCATGCTTCGGGAGTGGAGTGGGTGTGGTGTACTCAATTTACATAGAAGTGACAATGAACCGACATTTGTCAGAGTGAATTGAAAACGCAGAGTGAATTAATGAAAATTGATGCAAAGGAATGCTTTTTTTAGTATTTGGAACATTTTCCTAATCGTTGTGATTTTTTTAGATTTGCTTAACACTAACAAAGTGATAAAAATACTTCAAAATAAATAAAATAGTGGTCTCATGTTCAATCGTCAAGTGATTTTAATATGGCGTGTCGGTTCACGTAGGCCACTGGAGTTTTCAATATGGCGTGGCGATGACATGTCGCACCATATCCTCGCCTCGTCATCTGTGTGTGTATTGTCCCATAAGACAACATGCAAATTCCACAACGTGGCATATGTATGCACCACGCCAGAACCATACCAAAACCATAAGCCAGTTCTATGTGAATTGGGCCTAAGGCTCTCCCAAACCAACGCGATTAATCGCCGCGACAATAGAAAACAATAACAACAACGTGTTATTTTGTTTGACAACCACGTGTTGTTATTGTTGTTTCCCTTTGTCGCAGCGATTAATCGCGTTGGTTTGGGAGAGCCTTATACATTTTTTAAAGAGAAAGTAAAAGCAGGCAGCTATATTTTACTAAAACATTTTACAAGACTTTGGCATCACTTTAATTAAATAACATTGCGCCATCTATGTTTCACAAAATGTAAAATACTCAAAACAACAGCTGTACAATTTATTTTTGACAGATGTCTTAAAAAAATAGTCATATGATCTATGATGGCGTCGATAAGAAAGAGTCTACATTAATATCACCACTAGTCAAAAAGAGCCAACAATACTTCTGTACTTCCTTGTACAGCTGTTTCCTCAAGAAAATTCTTTTGCACTTCGCTTCGCTTATTTGCCAACAAAAACTTCACAAATCCACCATCATCATTCTCATTTTAATTACCAAACCAAAGCGTTCGTCAGTTCGTCCATAGAAACAGAAATTTTTCTGCGCAGAAACATTTCGCAAAAAATATTAAAAAAAAAAAAAACAAATCCCAAAGAAAATAGACATTTAAATTCCACAACACGCCGAAGGTGATAAAAATTTCTTCAAAACGTACATTTCTTGATTGAATCTAAAAAAATAGTGTTTTTGTTTATATTGCAGAAATTTTTTCACTTCTATTCGTAAAGAATTGAGTAAATAAAAAAAAAGAAACTGAATCCACAAAATGTTTCGTAATAAATTGATAGTAATTTGCTTGCTTGTTGCTGGGGGCTCATCTCTAATAAATGGTAAGTGGAATGATTTAACAAAATGAAAAATAGTTGCAATAACTACTTAATACCTTATTACTTATTGAACTGTTTTAACCTTTTTGTGGTTATTAATTTAATTTATTTCTTTCTCCATTTTCACCTGCAGTTCGTATGCTAGTGTCGGAAAGAAATATGAGAAAAAAAAATGGACAAACAATAAGGGGAAACCCTTTCGCATTTCGCAACCACAAAATCTACCTTTTTCCATTGCCAATGTCAATTTTTTATTATTCATTTTTTTTTCTACTGTGTACACAACGCATTTTGTTTTTAACTTCATTAGACAAAAACAAGAACAAATATTCTAAAAATAGCTTTAAAAAAATATGGATTTTCAAAACAAAGAAAGAGTTGAATATTCTCGCTTAAAATCGTTGATTCCATTGGAATTCAGAATTCAGAAAAAAAAAAAACAACAAAATGGCAAATAGAAATTCAGTCTTCAAAGCACAGATAAGCTTAAGTATAAATCGTCTATTTTTGCTTCTCTTTTAGTTCAACTTAGTGCTGAGTTACTCTAAACAAGTCTTTGTCTGCTGTCTCGGGCTATATACGAGTGACTCATGGAAAAAAATATTTCTATTAACAATCGACTGCATTTTGACTCCCATTTTCTGCTGGCATATTGTTTATTGACATTTTGATTGCATTTTCTTCAGAATTGTAGCAACTTATTATTAATATAGCTGAATAGTGCAAATAAAAAAAATTAACTTATCCCTAATGAACTAAATTCTTTTTATTCAATTCCATTTATTGATTATGATAAGGGGATAGTTTGTTTATTTGAGTCTTATCTTTATGAGGGTTGACGTATTCAATAAAGGTCCCGTATTCATTGAGATTTCAGATAGGCCAGATATTTCCACAGAAAAAAGACATCCTAGGTATACAATCTTTATTTGCAGTTAATTCAAAATTGATTTTTTAATAAAACCAATTAACAATAATATTCTTAAAAAAACTTAAAGGCATAAAACCGTAATCACATTTTTATGCCAAGTCTTTGTTGTTGTAAAAGAATATAACTACATCAAGAGTTACATTAAACAACAGAATCAATTTTTGTTGATTCGCTGTTGCTTTACCCGGTCGATAGCTTAAGGGGGATAAGAGTTACATTAAAATCAAAATTTCAAATCAGGTACTATATACCTATTTCAATACACGAGTTGAAAGATCGTTTTATAGTTTGAAATTTTGATAAATAAGAAGTAACGTTGCCCTTTTATATTTTTTTTGAGTAGACAACCGCCTGGATTTATTAAAACACGAAAATTAACTTAACAGAAACGCAAAATAATAACATACGGGACTAGTATAACGCATGCGAATTTATAAAAGTTTTGTTTATACAAGTAGGTACTTGCCTCGCAGGGCCAGAGCCGGTAAGCTAGAGATAACAGTTTTAGGCACTTAAAGTGGGTGTACATTAATGCGTTTCGTGCGAGGGCACTGGCCCTACTGGGCACCGTTAAATATGTACATCTTTACAAACGAAACTGTTATACATACATCGGCATTTCTTTAGTGACTTTCTAAAAAAAAAATGTTGGTTTCTCCAATTTTGCACTCGCAGCTTAAGTGGATGAATAGTTAACCTAAATAATAATGATATCGTAAAATTTTCGTTTTTGCACATTCGTGTTTCTGGCCTGAGGAGACGATATTATGCATATGCAAACATGTCATGCAAATTTGTATGATACTTGGAAGCCATATACATTTATATAAATTAAAATGTTACAATTTGCCATATTTATATGCTAGTGTAATATGAAATGGTATCACATTTAGCATTAAGGCAGCTTATGATATGCCAAGTGTGACACAGGCTCGTGTCTGGATCAAAATCAGTATCATATTAAACATATTTATAAATTTTTGTCATGCAAATTTGTCTTATCATACTTATGTAAGACACTTGTTAGATTTTCATGTGACAAATTTGCCATATTAGTATGCTAGTGTAATAGCGCATTATGCATTAAGGCTTAAATAAGACTGAAAATTTATAATGAATAGTTCATATTACTGCTTTCTTACTTGAGATTTTAGTTACTCTTGAAAGGTTTTTAAAAAGCAGTTAGAATATTGGCATGACATTTTAGAAGTGTACCCAAGCTTCGGGCGGATTGTATATGTAAATTTAATGTTTTATGTATCCAACAAAACTTAATCATTTTGCGGCATTTCTTCGTATTTTTGTGGTTATTCTTAAGTAGATTGTTGGTAAAGCACATTCAAAAAACTTTTTGGTTTCCTTTAGGTAATTTGCCACTCATTGAATAGGGCAAGATAAGAATCATGAATTTATATTGACGTGACGTTAAGTAAATTGGAGAATTGAGTCTAGAAATAAAAATGAGAAACTGAGACTGCTGTCGTCAGTGACTATTCCGAAACTTAACTCGACACAGTGACGAGCGCAAAGTGTCGCTTTGGTGCGGATTGACAAGCTAATTTCACTATGAACTCGTCAAAGAATGTTTCAAATTCAATTGGGAGGGCCTTTTAGGCCTTATAGGACCTCGTACATTAGAATTTCTTTGCTCCAAAAAGTTTCAACGTATTTATAGCAACTGACGAAAAAAAAGTAAAGTAATTTATCGTTGTTACTAATACTTTTTATATTTTTAGATGTCTTATAAAAAGACTGCCAATATCACACAATTTCTGTACTTAGTTACAAAGCTAAAATAAAGATTAACTGTTAATTACGATTTTCATAGATTAGCTTAACATCTATGTAAGTACATCCTTAAAAAAAACTTTCTTCTGTTACACATATTTCATATATGTTATTAATATATGAAATAGATGTAATACAACAAAAAAAATCTAAGGAAATCATTTGCGGCATTGGTGCATGGTCAAAAAATATGTGTTCTGTCCACTTTTTTTGGAATTTGGACCAATTTACATTAAGTTTTGTTGAAATTTGCTTCATTTTAAGTTAAATAATGGAAATAAAAAAAGTGCCATATTGAACTTTTTTGAGCCACTATGCCACGAAAAAATTATCGTGTCAAAAAAACAAAAAGCAAAAGTGAGGAATCTCACAGAGAAATTACGTTCAGATTTCTGAGATTGCTGAGTTCTCTGAAATCTCAGTGAGCTTGAGAAACCTGAACTGTCTAAATGAAATGTATGATTTTGACAATTAAAAAAAAAAAATATACAACACCGCTTTGCACTTAAGCATACAAAATTTAAAAGATTAAGAAGATACTGTCAAAGTTAATCTACTTGCTAATCTTTTTGTGTCGTGAAGACAATTATATATTTTTTTTTTTATTAACTAAGAATTAGAGTATGCTTAAGATAGGCATTTAGCTATAAAGATAAAGACAAACCTCACAATGAAACTCTGTACATATAGTATTCACTTTTTTTTCTTAGTATGAGTGACGCCGCGGCCGTTAAACCTTATTAATTTATAATCCAAAAATAATTTTTATCCATCAGAAGTGATTTGAAAGTTAAATGCAAAATAAAGTTGATTGTGCTTTTTATTAAACAAAGAGTCTTGTTTTTTTTTTTTTAATTTATGTAACTTCAAGTAGCCCCATAGAAAATAATCAGGAGATGTCAAAACACACAAGGCAATTAAACAGCGCCATTTATTGAAATGACTATTTCGCTATTGCTTTGGTATGGCTTGTGGCAACATTTTCGCGCAAATTAGAGAGTAAATAACAAATTAGAAAAAAATATCAAATCTTTGTTAGAGTAAAAGGTCTGTTTTTGTTTTTGTGACAAAAATCATTCTGTTAAAAGCGAATCCTTGATGATCACTTTGTATAGGTTAAAAAACAAGGACCGTCGCGGCGACGGAGAGCTACAATCCGCAGCAAAAGGTGCATTTTTTTTTTTTTTGAAAAGATTGTTAGGCAAGAAATGAGCCTCATCACAATACACAATAATCGTGAACTCGTGCATAAGAATTGTGTGAATAAAATTTCAAAAATTTAACTTTTGGCCTTTTTACAGCTTTGAAAACGTTAAAAATAGCATTAATCAGTTTGCAGTGAACTATTTCTGGCCTGCACTTTAACCACTAATTTGAATTGGTTTCAGATAATTTCGTAGAAGCTACTATTAATTTCATTATTTTCCCAATGACCAAAAAACTTGGGTTACATGACCATCTATTTATTTTTAGCTTTATTAAAAAAAATGTATCTACAAAATAAGAAATAAAATAAAATTATTTAAAATAATAGCCGTGTTTTGTAGAGATTTTAAAGTCAGCTAAGCAAATTTTTATACACAAACAAAATTATAGATTAACAGTTTTTTATTTATACACAATACAAAAATTGATTTGTTATTAATTGCACATGTTTGGCTTTACGCTCACACCAAAAATAAGCTTAAATAAGTTTTTCTTAGACTAGTGCAATGACTCAATAGCTTAGTTCAGGACAAGAGACGGCAAGACAATATTACATACATATGTATGTATGTATCTTTAGATGAAAGATGTAATCTAAGATGGCTTTTAACCTACCTCCATGGCTGCACCCTGCAGCATCTGCCAGTTCCTTATCAGTTATCATTAACAATATCATTATTCGGAACAGCGCAGCCTTTTTGTGTAGATAATGTCAATCTAACAGTTAAATTTATAATTTTACCATACATTTTTGACTGAGTTATCTTCATTAGTTTTCTCGCAAGTGTCAACATTTTTTTTTCCTTAATAGGAATGATATGCTCCGGGAATAAGTATATTATGTGCAATGTACATATTACATTTCAACATACTCGTATAATGGAGTTTTGGTTGTGTATGAAATTAAAGCGTACAATTTAAGGAATACTATCGAATCAAGACCGAAAAGATATCGGTTAATTAGTTCGCAACACACATATTTATAAGACGTTGTTATTTTGTGTTAATAACCTATCGAGAGATATAAAGAGTGAAACTTGAAAAAATCAATTAAGAAAAAACTCGATTGATAATTATTTCGTCAAAATACATAATTGTGAACAAATGTAAATCTACAAACATTCGTACACAAAAATACAAAATTCTAGGCCATGTGTATTTATTAAAGTTCTTTAAACTAATTATTCTCATTTCTGTTTGTTTCACAATGTCTGATTAAAGTTCCAATTAAGCTACATGGAACTTATTTGTCACTTAAAAACCGCATTTACGTTTCACAATATCTGAATAGGTCTAAGTGGCACTTAAAGTTCTGAATATTTTACAGGTCCATTCCGCCCGTGTACCTAGGGCTCGGGCCTTAGCCAAAATGGTATGCAGAAACTCTATTCTAAGAAAGACTGATTTTTATATCCCAAATAGATATAGATGGAAGGAAAAGCCGTTTCGTTTTGTTATAATTATTATGTTTAGAAGAATTTTGGTCTATTTTTCGTTTCGAAATACTGATTCTGATTTTATCGAAATAATTGTAATCATTTTACAAATATGTACAAATATAGTTATTTCGCAAATTTTATTTCATTCTAATTATTTCGCATAAACCTCTGTTAATATCATTTATTAATATGTTGCAATTTTTTGTTTATCAAGATTTTATATTGCTAATGTAATTTTCCCCCTTTTTTGCTATCTTGCCGTTAATGTAGAGAGAAAAATGACACTGACATTCAATTGTTTCTCTCACAAAATTAATACATACTTCGAAAGCAGTATGTATCGATTGTATATGGCTCGATAAGAAACAAAGATAAACATAATGGTGTGGGTTTTACATTTATTTATTTATTTATTAAGAGTGCTTAACACAAAGGAAATAAATATAGGGACTTATTGCGAATGAAATAGAATCTAGTCGAATAGAATTAAAGTCTATTATCGTTATTTCAAAATTCTTTTTGTTAATATTTTTCTATTTGACTTTTAATATTTGTACATTTTATATTTTTTTCTGTTTGCAAGAATTTTCTGTTTTATCAAAAATTTGTATTGACTTTTGTCGAATAGATTTTTTTTTGAATATACTCGACTCGCAATGAAAACAAAATTTAGACCTAGCTCTGTGAGAGAATATGAAATTGAAGAAAACAACACCGTCCTGCCAATAACTAAACATGCATGCATCTGACAGTTTTCACTGAAAGATACTGATGTTGTTTTTAATTGTAAAAAAATATTCATCTTTTTGGGGAAAGAATTGCAATTTTTCCAGTTTTTCATGTTTTATTCACTAAAAGCTGCGTTCTGGATGAGTTCGAAAGACGATAGATGGGGAGAGATTTGATCATGCATGTAAATAAGCTCTCATGTCAAATTGAAAATATCTTTGTTCAGTGAATTGAAATCTATATGTGTGAACAATCATCACCAATACTATTAAAATATGGGCTGACACGTTTTGAAGATGAAATTTTTCGATGCCAACATGTTTTATTCAAAAGAGCAATTCTGGAGTTTGAGAAGAGATTTTACAGATTGCAATGAAAAACGACATAAATATCAACAAAAATAAATTGATTGAAAATTTTTTAAATTTTTTTTTATATTCTGTAAAGCTACCTCGTAAAATAACCATGTTTTTAATGAGAAGAAAGATAGTAATAAGATTGGTTATGTTTTAGATTTGGATACAGGGTATTTCTGATAGAATTATTATAAAGTTTTGGTTTTTGTTATATACGGGGTATTTCTCATGGGATAGCAGAACTTGCCAAATAAATTTTTACTAGCAAAAGCCTTGCGGGTTGACAAGTTTTCGTCGTCTAGATTTTCCATACTAATTTTCCAGAGCCTTGAATAATCTCGCACACAACTAAATACAATAAGGGCCAGTTGTACAAACGTGGTTCAATATTTAACCCGTGGTTCAGGAAATTTAATTCGTCGATTTCGACGAAGTGAGGTTCAACGATTGTTTAAGGTTCAAGTATGTGATAGTAGCTAAGAACATGCCTGAACGAACCATCGCTTAACCTCAGTTAATCCGCCGAAATCGGTGAATTAAAAATCCTGAACCACAAATCAATATTTAACCCACGATTGTACAACTGGCACTAAAGATATAAATTTAATTGTAAAAAGTAATGGAACCCAAATATTACTATGTAAATATCGACCTATAAGACTTTCCACTGTTTTTTTTTCAAGCCATTGAATTAATTTTTCTTTTAACTAAAATTAAATACCTGGCACGACTTCTATACATGTTATCGTTAATTGCCTCTTAACATGGAAAAGACGATAAAAGATAACAGATTTTAATAACAAAGACTTAAGTCTATATGACCGTCAGTTATAAATTATATTTTAACCAGCAGTAAACAAAGATATCGCGTAGTTGAACAAACAAAAAAAAAAAACCTGCTTAAATCATTGAAAAACATTCTCAAATTTGTGTAACTACATAAACGTACATATTCATATATAAGTTTATATTATATACTAAAAATACAAAACACACAAAGTTAATGAAGGCGAACAAGTGGTTTTATTAATTTTATAAAACCACAATATTTTTTATTCTTGCTAAATCACCTGAAGGGATTTCTACACTTCGTCATGTTCTTTGCATTGCGTTCTATTAATTTCAGATTAAGAAGAAACAATTGAATCTCAAAGAGAAAATTCTGGACGGACATTCAACTTGATTCTACTCTTATAATTTTTATTTTATTTTTTAACTACAAAACGCCATTTTTTGTGATACGAGACGATCTAATAAATGGATTCACGTGTTCGATTTATTTGAATTATCTGCCAAGTGTAATGGCATTAAATCTGGTTATTGTAAAGTATATAATTTTTTGAAAGGCCATTTTGGTATAAATTTATTAGGATTTTAATTGGTACTCAAAAGGTCGTTCCCATTCGCCGGGTACGACTGAAAATCGTTCAGAATATAGTAAAATAATAATGGAACTAAGTTGGGCTTCTCTTGTGGATTCTCTAAACTAAAGGATTCCAGATGGAGCTATATTAATGTTTTCTATAAAACAAGTAAAACATCATGATGCGATCAAGACTTACACAAAGTTGTTGATAATGATGATTCATTATTACATTTCAGGAAACAAAAACTCATGGAACTCAAGCTTCCGCTTGTTTAATTTTATCAATTATTGCGACATAGTCTTTGTTATCTTTTAAAGAAAGTCTCTATCGCAAAAGAACTCACAAAAAAAGAAAACAAAATTTCTTTTGTTATCTTTGAAATTACTTTGAAAATTCATGCCATAGGTCGGGAATTGATTTTTTAATTACTATTTCATTTAGCAACATAATCATTCTTTGGGGACAAAACAAATATTTTTGAAAGGAATTCTAGAGGCGTATATTTGTCAATATTAGCGTATCTACGTTCCTCGTTCCTTTTGCGTAGGTTTCAAACGAACTATAAATAATCACAATATAAAAATATGTGAAATTGATGATATTTAAACCAAAATAATAAACTTTTCCAGCTTGATGATAGCAAGTGTGGCATTATTGTTTATTGTTTATTTTATGCACACACTTGAAGCTTAAATTTCAGAGTCAGCGATAAGAGAACCAAGCAGAAAAGGGGCAATTTCAGCTACAATACAGCTGGTGTCTTTAGTTTATTGACTCATCATGTTTGAAAAATATACAATTGTTTTTTTTTTTTTTTTTTTTTTGTGTTCAATTAAATCAGAACTATATTATGTGCCTTAGCACTGAATGACACGAACAAGTATATGCATTTATTTTTGCTTGTTGTGTGGAAATATGTATATTGGAGCTGGTCGTGTTATCGTGGTTATTGGCTTATCTCTTAAAATTAATTCAATACGTAAGCGCAGCTCACAGGTTTTCGGGCTTCCAATGAATAATTCAATAGAATTCTTGCGGTTGAAAAAATTAAAAAAAAAAAAAAAACGAAAAATAAAATCACAAAGGGACTTTGAAATAAAATGATCTCATTGCAATGTAAGCTGTTAAAACAAATGCTATAATTTTTCTGAGATATGACAAATATTTGTAATGATAACAATAATGCCTATCTCTCGAACGCAAAATACTTGTATATGAAATCAAATTAGTCAGGCAACGTACAATGACTCTTTATTAAATAAGACATCAATCATTTTTGTTGATGCACACAACACTGTCTAAAGCAGCTTGACCTTAATATTTTGAATCAATACAAGCGTTGAAAGAGAATTCAAAATCATCATATCTTTCATAGATTATAAGCTGTATTTGAAAATTTCAATAGGAATGTCTTGTTTACAAACTGGTTGCACGTGGTATCCCTTCGAAAAAGGTTTAAAAAAAAAATTGGGTTCTATGTGCGTAATTTTTAAACATGATACTATTATCTAACTGATTCAGTCGTATTAGATTTCCTTAGAACACTCTTGGATAGTTGTCCAGCTAGCCACTGTCTAAATAGTTAGACTCATTATTAATAATGACGACATTCCAACAGCTGTCTAAATACGACCTCATATTGCCCGTGACATACCTGTAATAATTCATTCTCGAGTGAATTAATGAATTTAGCCGATTTTGTTGGCTACGTTCAGACGACATTTCTTTCATTTCAACATAATTGCCTTACTTTTTTCATTAAACGTGTCAACTTTGTAATAGGTTTGGACAACCAATTTCGGTATCTAAGTTGGACAACCGATGGAAATGTTTATTAATACGATTTTGGAGTTGGACAGCTGTCTAAAGTTAGACATACCCCGAGTTCGTAAAAGTTAACATGCTCAATTACTGCTAAAAACAATTGCAAAAAAATGGCAGTAGTTATTTACATTTTGGGCAAAATTTGATTTAAATGCTGAGAGCAAACACCGGCGCTTTTAAATCAGTGAACAGAATTTGAAACGGACTTCATTTGCCTGCAGAAATGCGACTTGAATGTGGCAGTGTTGCCGAAGTTTTACTTTTACGAACTCGACCATACTTTAGAATGGGTTTATTAATAAGACTGAAATGTATCTATGTGTATAGGTGCGGTTTGACGATATGGTTTTATTACGTCAAAAAATGCGCGTTGTAAATTCTGCGTCATAAAATGTCGGTCAAATTTTCTTTTAATTTGACGTTTTCGAAAATTGCAATGCTTGAAATTAGTCAAGGTGATAAGGTTCGCATTAAAACCACTAGGAATAATATTAAGAAATTTGCGACTTCCAAATTTCGAAGCTTTGAGTCGCTCACATTTGAGGAGCTCACCTACGTTTTGAAGATCTTTAAAAGCATTCCGGAATGTGAATTAGCTCAACTTCAATGTTAAAATAAAAAGTGAATCCTTAACTCTAAAAACATATTAATCATAACATTGCAATATTTTTTTTACTTCAGGTCAAGTGCAACCGATGATCCCACATGATGGCACTAACGTGATTCCCGCCATTGCGAAATTAGAAGAAGCTGCAGCAACTTCTACAACCACAACAACGACAACCCCAGCTCCTACGACTTCAATTGCAGCTGCAACAAAGCCCACGACATCTTCAACAACTACAACTACAACAACAACAACACCTAAACCAGAAACAACAACTGTTGGACCAGTTACAACCCCAGCACCTAATCCAGTTCCGTTTCCAGATCCACCAATGGGCAAGTGGAATACTACATGCATTTTAATTCAAATGGCTACCCAATTGAACTTTACCTACGAAACAGCTGGTAAGTATTTATTTAAAAGTTATTTTTAGATGCAATTACATTAAACTCAATGTTTTTCCATTCTTACAGATAACAAGACTGAGAGAGCTCTTTATAACATTCCCGATACAGCTACTATGCATGACGTCAGCTGCGAATCAAATAACACCCAAGAAATTGTCCTCAGTTGGGGACCCGACAAAGCTATCCACACATTTACCATATACTTCGAACGCAACAACTCCAACGTCAATGTCCACTTAATCATGGTCACTCTACCCATCGATGCTGATGAATTCAAAAACCCCAAAGGTTAGTACGAGTTAAATTTTAAATAAAGCAAACATTTTTTATTTTTGTTCGTCTTATAGCAAATCAAACTGTTCAATTGATCTACCGTGGAGACATTTTTGAAGCTCCCTCACAAATGTCTTACCACTGCACTCGACCACAGTTCTTCAATTTGACCGCAGCTATCAACGAAAAAGCTGTTATCGGTACCATCCGACTTTCTGATGTCCAAATTGAAGCTTTCCGTAAAGAAAATTCCACCTCGTTTTCAACAGCTCGTGACTGTGATAGTTCAGAAACCCCAGACATAGTTCCAATTGCTGTGGGCATTGCATTAGTTGCTCTCATTTTGATCGTTTTGGTCTCATACTTGTGCGCTCGTCGTCGTTCCACTGCTCGTGGTTATATGAGTTTTTAGAAATAGACAAAGATAAATAAGAAAGAAAAAGAGAGCGAGGAGTAATCAAAACTTTACAAAAATTCCGATCATATTCAATTAAAAAAACAAAAAAGAGACTAAAACAAAAGAAATAAACGTATTTAACGAAAAGAAAAAAAAAAAAAACAGAAAGGATGTGTAAATAGGCTACGTATTTTATTTGATTTTTTTATTACTGAACAATCAATCGTTTGTTTTCTTTTTTTAATTCAAAATTTTAAAAATTTGAAATGATTTGAAGAGTTTTTTTTTTTTTTAATTTTTATTATTATCCCATTTTTCTTTAAAACATTTTTATAAGACAAGAAAAACCGAGTGTTGAACCTATTATACGAAAATTGGCGTAGTTAGGAATTTAGAAATATTTTTTGTATGTGTATTAAAAAAAAAAAAAGAACGAAAATAATGCTTGAAACAAAATTGTGGTTAAGGACCAAGCTGACTAGAATAAGTGGATACAAAAATGATTCTATGTTTTTCAGCCAAAACGAAAAATACATGTGATTGATTCTATTAGTATAAAAAAAAAACGATAGACGATAAAAGATCATTCATTGAATTATATGTATTTTTTCTATTTCAATAATTATTAATTTTTTGTTTCTTTTTTTTTCAATAATAAATTATAATTAAAATAAGAGTTGGAATGTATTTTTAATTGGTTTAAGGAGGTGATATCAATACGGTTTTGCGAAAAGTATGAAATGAAATTAAAACATAAGAAAAACAATAAACCGTATCGAACCGTCGCGTCCGACAATAAAGTTAATGGAAAGAAAGGTTATTAGGCTGATAGAGGATCTTGTTCTTATCACACTTAGATCAATGTTGATCTCTTGTGGTACCCTAGAGGATTGGACGATCCTAATAAGTTAACCTATAAGTTTTCATGGATTATCTAGCCATCTCTAGGTATTAATGAATCTCGACAATTTCACACCAGATAAGTCGGAGAGCTCTTCTAAGTTATTAAAGAATTAGTTTCCTAGGTGTTTATTTCTTAGTTGCGCGAATGCTCTTTAGCTGGCTCGTGGCCAGCTTTAGATTTTGATAAAAAGTCTTTTTTAGCCTAAGAGTCGACAATTTTGGAATTGTACCTACATTATGTATAATCAAAAATTTAATCAATTAAGAATAAGAAGAAAAATCTGGAAAGCTTAATTTAAAATAATTATAAATATCTTAATGATGATTGAAAACGGCAATCCGTCAGTCGATCTGCAAAAAGAAAAGAAAATTACGGTCAAATTTAAAGAAACTCATATAAAGAAATTTGAATATCTAGCCTAAGAGAACTTCTATATATCATATTGTGTGTCGTGTTGTTTAACGTTCAGAACGATAAAAGCGAGTTATTTGGGTTTTGTTGTTCTAATCATTTTGTTAAAACATAGTTGATGGCGCTATGATGGAAATAGTTTAAGGTTTTAAAATTTTAAAAGCTTTGTGAGTTTCGCACTTACGAAATCTACGTTTTCCGTCTTATTGGTCTCTCGTTCGCCTTCTGAATACACATAGGTGAAATTTTAAGCTGTCAATGGCATTATATTCTGCCCAAAATGAATGTTCATAATTAAGGGAATTTTAGGAACATGAATTATTTTTCGGGTGAAATCCACAATTGGTGAAAAAATTTACCGTGTGGAATGCTCTTCGGGTTAAACTCATTAAAGCTAATTTATGTAGTTGGTAAATTAAATAATTTAAGTTTTATAGACGGCACTAGAGAGGTATCCATCGTAAAGGAAAATTCTCCGATTTTAAACGAATGGATTTTTGCTCGGGGTATTCTTCCGAAAAGTTGTTAGGAACATTTTTCCGATATTTATATAACGCACAACGATGTTTTGTGTTACAATGCGATGAAGTGAATTTTCAGTGGCATTTTTGAAAGTTTTATTAGAATTTTTTCTGATATCCTAATACAAAAATTGTTCACAGAATTTTTTTTTTACAATTTGAAGTGTACTTTAACAATAATAAAAAAAAAACTATTTAGCAAAGCAATTCTGTGTCTATTTATTGTTCAAACGTGTGTTTCCAAGGTAAGAAAAAACGAAAAAAAAAACAAGCGCCAAAAAACGAGGTTCTGATGAACCTGATGCGGGATGTGATGTCGCACTGTCTTTTTTTCCTAGTTCTTCAGGGCGAGGTTAAGGTTTGGTTAAATCGTTTAGCCCCGACATATGTTTTTTGTTTTTACTTGCGATATGTAAGGTACTATACTTTGTATAGGGCAAGTTTTGGATTCGTGCAAAAAATCGAACTCGAGATTTCAAACTCGACATAACGATGATAGAGAACACAAATAAATAGGGTCCCACAATTTCGTCTGTCTGTATCAGCCCTATTCTGCTAAATATTCTCGTGAAAGTTTGTATTCTGCTTTTTGCATAAATTTTAATAAAAACAGGATTTAAATTTAAACAATTGGATTCTTTTAAGAACTTAAAAACTTAATATCAGTTAAGGTTTGCACTCAAAAGATTGAAGATTTCAAAAAATAATTTAAGGTAAATTGAATGAAACTTTCACGTGAATCAAAAGTTTCGATCGGATAGAATAGCAGAATAGGGCTGTATGTCTCTGGGAGCATTTCTCGCACAACCTTTTAAACAAATCACCATTACGGTCATTCGGGATTGATTATAATATCCTTGAACAACAACTTATATGTAAATATTCATAAAGCAAAAAAAATCACATCACATCATTATTATTTAAGCTCCTTCTTGAAAGTTAATTTAATGCTGAGTGATAATTAATTAGCACTTGAAAGGAAATGTTCCTCCATCATCGCTTTATGCTTAATAAAAATATAGGTTACTCGCCCATAAAGCTAACAAATCACAATTTAAAATTTATTAAAAAAAACTCTGAGGATATAATGTACATAGGTTCAGGTAACATTTTAAGGTAGGTATGCCTTTTTTGTATTCTATTCCATTCCATTGCCATCTCCCAGGTTCTGGCTACTATTACTCCCTAGCCAACTATATTTTCTCTTATCCCATATTAAACACATTAAATCCATTGTAATCCTACTCCAGGTAAATGTTAATGAAGTCCTGTCGTCCTCTCAATGTTAAGCCACAAAAATCCTGTCATACAATATATAAAGCTTCACGCACAAACCTACTTACGTACATAATATGTAGGTATGTATGTATGAAAGGCAAGTATGTACGTAAAACACCACAATATCCTGAAGGAGCTTACATTATTCTGTTCACAACAGAAGGTGCTTTTTTGTCCTCTCCTTCCACTTTGATTCCATAATTAAAACAAACAGAAAATCACACTCTACTAATACTTTTAGCGAGTGATGGGAGAACAAGAGAAGACAACAACAACAATAACAAGAAAAATACCCTTCCCAAGGAGAAAATGTGGCAGATAACACTTGATAAGAAGTTATGTTCTGTGGTCTTGAGAAAAGACGCAGGACGAAAATACAATGAAATCGGATGAAGAGTGTGCCTCCTACAGAGGCAGCCAGGTAGGCGGTCTTCTTGTTGTTTACCTTTTTATTTTTGTTTCCAAGTCTTCCGCACTACCTCTGATAAGAGTTAATTATTCCACCACCAGATTGCTGAAAGATATGCGGGTGGTAGTGTGAGTGAAATAATTAAAGGATGTGCGGTATTGTAAGAGTGGTTTTTTTTTGATGATGGAAAAGGGGGAGGGGTGGGCCGAAGTGGCTCAATCTTCTGAGCCACCTACTGCTTCGATTTAATCTTGACAAAAGAATTCTTCGGAAGGTAACTAAATCTTTTAATCCTAAACAAGATTACTAGATCCTTTCGAACGTTGCATATATGTATCTATCTTGAAACTTTATACCTACTACTTATAAGGTGACCATATTTTTATAAGTGAAATAGTTTGGAGAAAAAAAAAAAAACTCTTTTCAAACTTCTTTAACATCGTAGCAATTTTGATTTCTTTTCTTCAATTTTTAATTTCTTTTTAGAATGTTTAGTCAGACAAAAACTCAATTGTAACAAAAGTACAAACCGTGCATATTATTCCCTACATTGAAGGGAGTTCCAGTTTCACATGGAACATTTCCTATTTTTTCCGTTTAAATTTTACTGGCTGAACAGAATAGAATGACGGAACTGAAGCCGCAGACGGAACTGGAAGAGCTGTCAAAAAGTGTCGTACGTCATTTTTTTTTACATGTCCACAATGGAGCTGTACAGCTTTGAAAGTATTTTGAAGAAAAACAAAAGAATATTATTGTGTACAAGCTCAGAATTCACATTTTTTGTTTCCAATAATTTTCCTTTTAATAAATAATTTTTTTCGCGATACAAATAACCACAATATATTTTTCCGACCCAAAAAGTTGTTTTTTTTTCTTCATACAAATTGAAACGTCAAAAGTGCCGTACGTGAAAAGTTAAAAGTTGGTGAACTCTTCCGTCTGCGTCTGCAGCTCCGTATGCGTCTACGTTCCGTTGTGTTCACAACATTGAATTTGCGTGTATTTAATATTTTGACAGCTATTCCAGCTCCGTCTCCGGTTCCGTCTGCGTCACCATTCTGTTCAGCCAGTTAGTCGGGCTATTTCGATCATTTCAAACAAATAATAAATAGTAAATATAAAATTAAAATAATAGGTAAAGTATAAATAATAAAATAAAAATTTTAAATAAAATACAGATGGTCACCATAAGTAGGTATACTATATCAACATCACTGCAGGTGATATACGACACGAGTAGGTACATATTGCATGTTTATTTACGTCCTTCATCACTTTGTTTGTAACATTAAAATTTAAAATTGACAAGAGCGAAGGAGTGGGAAAGTAAGATCCTTTTGGGTTCTCTGCTTCTTCAAGGATTCAATTGGTGGATGGAGAAGGGTTAAAAATCCATCACGTTCGACCTCAATAAATTTTCTATTTTCAAATGGAAAAATTTATTACATCCTGTTATCAATTTTCATGCTGAATCTCTACACTTGTGGTGGTGCTGCTGCTGCTATGCTGCACCAGGTACGTACAACGTACCTATACCTACACCAACCACCCACACGTCTATATATGAAAGAAAAAGAAGCTTTAAGGACACAAGTTAGAATTCACTGTAAAAAACAGCAGCACTAAACTCATAGTAGGTACTAGGTAGACAATCTTTCTATATCCATGACATCCATGGAGAGGAAAGGATTGAAAAACCTAAGTTATTGCAATAAATTTGGAACTCATGTCACTCGATTCTTTGAGGTTTGTTTTTAGCATTTTTTTTGGAGGAGAATTTAAACCTTAAGGAGCATTGAAGACAATTTTTTCGTGGACTCAAAGAAGAACTAATAGCATGAATGGAAGCATGCGATATGGATGTAGCCTTGCTCTAGGCTGCCTTGTGAACGATTTATGAGCAGTTTTTAAAACTAGGTCATAAAGAATACTTTTCGATTGAGGAAAAAAAAAGTGCATAACAAGACTATATGCTACCACCGAAATGGGTTGAATGTGAAAGCCAATTCGCGTGGTGTCAGGAATTGCAATCGGTGCTAAGATTTTTTTCTGCAGCTAATTAAAAGGCCTTATAAATTAAATCATTGCAAATTTCTTTTTTTAATGATTTCTTTTATCTGTGACTGATTTATAGTTAGATTTTTGTTCTTGGCTTAAAGAATTTCCGAGTTTAACAGACTATTCGTCAACGAATAGGCTTAATTTGACACTCATTTTCATGATTTTAGCTCTCTTTTTTTGAGTGTACGTATACCTTATGAGGCATCAAAGAGAAACCAGGAACAAACTAAATAAATAAATTTGGTGGAACAAACGGCTCATGAAGAACCAGGGCCTAGCGACTTACAACTCTCAACCATTGCTGTGTGCGTGTCTGCAGGAATGGAGGTGACCTACAGTTTATTGTCGAATCCGAACGGCTAAGGTGAGCGGCACTTTTCTATGACAAGAGATACTCTTGGGGGATTTGTCACTTCCTCGCGAGAGGCAGTAGCCCGGAAAAAAACTTAAGGTGGAAGCGGCTGGTATTGAACCCAGACCTCTGGCATGACAGTCCATCGCACTAACCATTACGCCACGGGCTACACACCATAGGCTTATGGTAAAGTTAGGCCTACCAAAGTTTGGGTTTGTGGAGTAAGGGCCTTGTAGAATAAGGACTTGCCTCTTCACGATCTTTTTTTACATGAAATATTTTTGGTGGGTTTATTTTATTATTTTTATTTACAACCGAAAAAAAAACGGTTACAACTACATATCTCATTCTGTTAAACCGATTTGAGTTATAACTGATTTCTCTATAAAGATACTGCTTATGAGTCCCTGCAAGACCATAGGGTCCTCCGCCGCGCCGATGTCTCATACTTCTGTCACCCACAGCCTTTTTCAAGTCACGCGAAGCCCGATAGTGAAAAACCTCTTTTGCTAGCCCCTCGCATATTACATTAACGAAGAATATTTTAAATGAAAACAAATTTTACCATTAATCTAATTTTTTCTAAATGCCCATCTTAACGTAGTAAAATAATTTAATCCAATAGCTTCAATAAACATTATATAGCTACAAATAATTAAGTTAAATCACTTCATTTCCTTTTTTGTTAAGTTAATCTTTTTTTAAATTTAAATGTCTCCTTCTTAAATTCATTGGCCCATAAAATAAGGAGGGGTAAGAATTTGCAAAAAAAAAAAAAAATAAGAAAAGAGAAATTAAGCAACAAAACAAAATTAAACCCTTACTAATTGCAATTTATATAGAAATTGTTATCATTAATTTTAACCCCAAAGTCATTTATAATTGAACAGTTTTGTAAAAGAAAAAAAAAAAAAAAACATCAATCGACACGAATTTCGCATTGAAAAATTTAAATAAATCAACAATTTTCATCCCAAATTGTGCAAAAGAAAAGTAAAAAAAATCTAGAATCTAGAATCCTAAGTGCCACGATTCGGTCGCATTAAGCTGCTTCTATTCCTGGGTACCTAGGTACAAATTCTTTTTAAACAAATAAAAGTGTAATTTTATAACAATCTGTAATAAATTATTTTAAAATGTCACAAAATATGTATATCTAATTCTTTAAAACCGGTTATTTCAGACAAAGTATCTATTTATAGGTAGTTATGTATGTATATCGGAGAGCCCCCACTAGGGAACTTAGTTGCTGGCAATTTTAAGTTGCTCGAAGTTGCTAGCGGAACTTTGTTGCCAGCAACCCGGAGCAAATTTAAGTTTTGTTACCATCGCCAGCCATGAGGCAACCTCCGAGGAATTTTTGAGAAATTTTTAGAAATTGGTAAAACGAAATACAATATTTATTCACTTACCAATTTCATTTTTTTGATTTCCAAAATCTTATTTAGTTTTCTGCATATAATCACTTTACAATTTAAAATAAATATATTTATAATTTTAAGGAAGAAGGAAAATAGGAAAAAAAACTTTTCAATAATAAATAAATAACAAATAAAGTTGCTTTTATTTAAGCTAAACGAAAAGCGGACATTTTCAAGAAGGCACAGTAAAAATATTGGAAATATGTAGTAAAGCAAAAAGCCGAAACAACATAACACTAATTTTTTTCAACTATGTATTTTAATTTAAAAAAAAAAAAACATCAATGCTTTTATATAGTTTTTTTTTGTTAATACACAAAAGACGAAACTAACCACGATAATCAAACATCGACATAACACCCTACGACGACGCGACGCACGCGACTTTGACGATTCTTAAACAACGGAGTTCAACAACAAACAAGAACAAACAAGTTGGAATTTTAACTTCACAAGTATGGAATTATTTTTCATCAGATCGAATGAATGAATATATTTTTCATTATGCACTCAAAACATTAAGAAATATTTATTTTTTATTTTGAGAAGGGAATATTAAAAAGTTTTACTTTATATGACTTGACTTTTGTTTCTGAGCGATCACGTCAATAAACTATACCGCACTTCTACACACAGCGAATTATCGATTGACAGCTAACGAATGACGAACAAAGACGAACGAATACGAAAGTTTTTGTATGTTCGCCGGCGAATATAATACTATTCACAATAGATAAATGTTCTGTTTTTGGATCTGTTCCATTTAAAAGTTAAGGTAAATGGTGTTTTTGATGATTGTTGGTTGGTAGTTAAAGAAGAATTTTACAATTTTGACTATTCCATCTATAAACTGTAGTTTAGTAGGGTAAAGTGGATTTTTTTTTAGCGATATAATGTAAATTCGCTACTCTACGCTGACAAACCAACAACAATTGACTGACTCATTGGAAAAGCCAACATTATTCATGTTATTTAGGACAAACGGTCAAAGTGGTAGGAAAACTTTGTCTCTCGGATGACATTCATCAGATCTAGCAGTGATGGCCTGCCTTAGCATTGTATGTCAGAAGCTGTGTTGACTGTTGAACTAAATTTTAGAATGTATTTTCTCGAATTAAAATCAAAGCCAGTACGGCTATATTATTGACTTTCTTCAAAGCTAGTTTTACTGAGAAACTAGTTATATAAGGGTTTCAAAATTAAGGTTTCTCAAAAAAAATTATTGATTTGATTTAGATTGTCAAACTATGTATGAATATTTTGATTTAGACGTCAAAGTAATAAAAATTTGTGACAAAATCAAAATTCGAAACCGCTATAAATCTAGTTTTTCGGTAAAACTAGTTTTGAAGAAAGTCAAGAATATGGCCGTAAGGCTTTAAAAAAAACCGGAAAATTAACAAAATTTTCAGTGGGCTCGAAATATATTTATTTTTTGAAAAAATAGCAGAACTTGTGGTGTGGCAGCTGAGGCAAAAGGATTTTATTGATTCAAAACAGCTTTTAATGGCCTTTAGTCTACAAAGTAGAAGTATATAGCAGAGATGTAAAAGAATTCAATCATTTTTGAGCTGCAGTTAATTAAATAAGACTTATTTTAAAGTATTTTTACTTCACCTCAGTACTTCAATTTCAAAAAATAATTCCCAATCAATTTTGAAGTCTTTAATAATGCAATCATTTTATGCAGTTAAAAGACTAAAAGTTAAAAGAATGCAATACTTAAAGACTGCTTGAAGTCTTTGAAGTCTTTTACATTGATTGCATTCTTTTTCAGTCTTTTGACTGCAATAACGTCTTTTAACTGCTTGAAGTCTTTTGACTGCTTGAAGTCTTTTGACTGCTTGAAATCTTTTGATTGCTTAGTCTTTTGATTGCTTGAAGTCTTTTAACTCCAATCGTAAGGTAAAGTTAAATTAATGGGATTTCAAAATGAAATACCAAAATACTGCATTCTTTTACAACTCTGGAAGGGGTTTAAACAAATCTTTCAAGAAACTTCAAAATTTATAGTCAGTTTCATATGGGTTCGTATGTCGAAATATACCTAAAAGTATAGAATACTCAACAGTGGCGTAGCTAGCCATTTGCGCTCCCTTTTTCCCGAGGTTTTTTTTCTTTCTACAAAATAAACTAAATAAACACTTGAATCATCATACTTTTAAATTATTGTATAAATTAAATTAAAAGTATAATCTAGGTGCCCATACCTACATTGCATAGGTAAAATAAATAGCACTCCATACGTCATGTGGTACCTTTTGCTTACAGCTTTATTAAACTCAAAATCAAAATTAAAATTATTTTATGTTTAAGGTTTTTTTTTTTCATGCGATTTCGGTTTAATATTCGGTTGGTCTGTATTCGATTCGTTATCGATCTCAGCTTAGAGCTTTAACACACACACGGTTTATATCAAGTAAATTACACATTTTCAATATGATTACTTTGTGTGCCCCAGACCCGAATACTGGCCGTTTTGAAACCGAATGAAACCGCTTCGTGTCGAGGGGCCGTTCAGTGCTATTCGGTTTCTATTATGTTTTTTTATGCGTTTGCCCTTTTCATCGGTTCACACTAAAATGCTACCGAAAATTAACCGAATACAGTTCAAACCTAATGAAACCGAATATATGTGTGAAACAAGCCAGCTTCACAAATCAGCACTTTTTTTTCTGCAAATTTATTCCATAATTAAATCTCATATATCTCATATTGCAAATCTCGTAGCAACTTGTTGCGTTTTAGGGCAGGACCATCCCTACCACACTCGAAAGAGTTTCCCGCTTGCTTGAACTAGAGTACCCGATACAACAAAATAGTTAAGCAAGTGTATAATTAAAGCAAATCATTACCCTAAAATCTCTGGAATAAATAAGATTTGTTACAAAGAAACTAAAGTAATCATTCGTTTGAATACGATTTTAATTTTTTTTTCAGAATTTTGGATTCTAAGGGCAAAGTGGATAAGTTCTGAGATAACTTTTAATTAATATAAGCTTGGAAGAGGTTCTTTTAGCTGTCGATGTTTTAATAACTAGAAGCGTCGTGTCGGAAGTAGGAATCATGTAGTGATTACTTTCCGAAACCAAGCAAGAACTATTGAATTCAATCAGCAAGTTCCCGTATCGAATTTTAAATTGATTTTTAATGCAAGACCAATGCAGATAGAATATGTATAATGTAGGTAAGGTATGTAGGCAAAAAATTTGCGATTTTAAGTAGTTAACATTGTGTTTCGTATTCATCTCAAAAACGTTTTTGTACACACTACGGATGATTTTTTTTTACGAAACCATGATTGCTCTTTTAGTCTATGATTGCAAAAACGAATGAAAAATGCTAGTTCAACCAAATGATTAAACACTTTTTGGGTTTTTCATTGCTTTGTTTCCTTGTTTTTTTTTTTTTTTTTTTTTAGAAAATAATAAAGAAAAATTTCCATTTCAGAGTAAACTTCTCCATCTCCCTCCTCCTCCTCTGGATGGGTGTTGAATTTTTGTGCGAAAACTTTAGGTAGAGACTTAAAAAGTTCACGATTTGTGTCAAAACCCATTAAATATTAAAGAAAAAGTTTTTTCGTTGATTTTTTAAGGGTTGAATAGAGTGCGTGGAGGGAAGTGTTTGCGTGGAAAAAAAATTCCTTGACTTCTTGTAGGAACAAAAAACAGGAAGTAATGAGAAAAAATAAACAAAAACTCATCCCTATAAAAAATATTTTAGTGTAGGAGGAAAAGTTTTCTTGTTAAATAGCCTAACCCTGTTTAACATACTGTGACTTGGTAAGTAATAACTGACAGAATTTTCTTCTTTTTCGCTTAAGACTTAATGAGAAGTCATTATGTTATTTTTTTTCCTGATTTTTGTTTTTTGTTGGGGGAAAGAGAATGCCTGTTGTTTATTTCGAAGAACAATTTGAATTAAATAAAAAAAACTGTTAATAATTTAGGATAACTTAGAGAAGAAAGTCATGTAATTTAAATGACTTTAGTGAAGAAGTGTCGGCAAAATTCTACTTTAGCTATATATAAGACAAAAAAGTAGTTTTTACTTAAATCTTTCTTCTGTGTTTGGAAATGTATATTTTCGATTCGATTTTCGGAAAATTTTACAACTCCTTTTTGATTTCAATCGAAATCAATAAAATCGTCTTCCCAAATCTGCACAAATACCCGCCTGGAAAAAGAATCTAGTTTTCAATAAGGCCCTGGCAAGTTTTTCAGAGTTACTAACAAGGGTCTAGCAAGGATTACTATAGGCATTCGCTAGGCCCTCGCCAGTTATGAACCTTTTTGCCTTGTCAGTTGAATTCTGTCTAAGCCCTGACTAGTAAAACTAGATTTGTTCCACATGTTTTGTTTAACATGGTTTTCCATGCAACCAGTTCAGATATGGGGCTATATTATAGCCCCATTTACTTAGGTGTGTAAGCAAGTATGTGTGAAAGACTGTAGTTATGTTCAGTGATGTTGTTCGGAACACTTTAGAACATAAAAGAACAAGTTCAATGAGAAATCTTCTGTTCTAAACTGTTCTGGCTTGCTGTTCAGTGAGTCAGTTTGCATACTAGCTTTTTAGGTAAAACAACTGAGAACGGTTTTCTGAGAAATGTTCTGTTTTGTCTAGTTGCGATTTTACTATTTGATACACCGATTCACAATCATTATTTGAAATTTGCACAGTTCACACAAAGATTTTTATTACGATATAATAAGATTCTGCTTTTATTAATTTTCTTAAAATGATTTCACTACTCATAGTTAGTTACCATCAAGAGCTTCACTAGTACTTTATTAAATAAATGTTCTCAGCGAGGGACTAATAGGGGTCTGTCAAGTTTTCCTCGTCCAGGCTTTCCTTACCGAAAACTTAGTGAAAACTTAGAAAAAATTAGTGAGAGGCAATATCCATGCAAAAATATTTCTGTTAAGCCTAGTACCATGTTGATGCCAAACAAAATTTTTCTGTGGTCTCTAATCTAACACGATATCGAAATGTTTACGAAAACTACGACAAAAAAGAGGCTGGATGCGACACAAACTGGTAAGTTCCCATTAGTGCCCTTAGAAACTAGAGAGAGACAGACCCAGTGTTATTTTGTTAAAAGAAAATCACCAATAATTTAACATTTTCGAAAACCGATTAGATGATTTTTATACAATCAAGTGAAGACGTAAAGCTAGGGCTGCACGACACACCTCCAAATACAAGAAATCAAAAAACTAATGATGAAGGAAATTAGTTCCGATTTTAGTGCCACTAATTTCTGAAACTTCGAATTCAATACTCCAGTATTTGACCTTATTTAAGTACCAAACACAAAACAAGTGGAGACTTTATATACCTACAAGAAAAAGTACGTGTTAGATGAAGAATGGGTTTCATTAGTTTAAAGTTACTTTTTTCTAACTTTACCCCATATAAACCACCACAATTAAAGGGGTTAGTGTAAGAGTCATAAAAACTTAACCAGTGTGAGTAGAAAAGCGAAACTTGTTATAAATCCATTGTTAATACAGTAAAACCCGCTTTAGAGAAACTGCAATATGTCATTATTAAGCGGATCTAAAAATTCCATTTTTTATTCCATTAATTATTGCTAGAAACAATTTTATTTATCCTTTATTTTTCTTTGAATTATGGAAATGTATAATTCTCTTTTTGCTTTGGATTTTTGTTTGAGAGGACAAAGCAATTTGTTTATAAAATGTAAATGTAAACGTTCGTGAAATAATCTGAAATTCAAATGTCATTTTTGTGGTAAAAATGGTAAAGGTGAAAAATAAAGAAGAAACGAAAGCATTCAGCAAATTTTTCGTTCTGTGCGATTAAATTTTTTTTTTTCACTTAACAGAGTCTTTTTTCAATAAAATATATAAAATTGAACTGAAAATATGTTTCAGGTATCCGGGTTTTTCACTTAGGCGAGTTTCGCTTTAGGCGGAGTGTTTTAAGGGTAATTGGTCGAAAAATACTCGGAGATGAAAAGTGTTGTAGGTTTTTTTCTTAAGCGGGTTTCTCTTAAGCGAGTTTTACTGTATTATTGAATTCATTCTCCACATCTAATATACGTATTTTTTTTAGGGTCACTTATAGAAAGTCTCCACTTTTTTTTTATTGTTGCTTCTTAATTTCAAGCTCATATGGTGTAGTGTTTAATTTTTAGTTTTGGAAATTAGTAAATTCCTTGATCATTAGTTTTTTTTTAAACTTTGATGTTTGGGGGTGCGGCAGTCCTAGCTTGACATCAAGCTGGCGTCCGGCACAGGAAGGGATTTTTGTACGAGATCGGGATTGTGGTACTAAATAGGCACTTAATTGGAACTTAATTCCAGTTTAATGGACCTGAAATAAACCCTTAAAACTCTTAGTCCAACTAAAACCTATACGTGATACTTTTATTTCAGTAAGACCTTCTTTATGTTTCATCGGCATCATTAACTTTTCGTGACGACTTTGATAAAAGACATCAAAGCGTGTGGTGTCACACCATTTTCCCATATCTGTTAAAAGTTTTTCATTTTGCTACCCTCTGGAGGTTTTTGATTAGGATTCGAAGTTTATAAAATAAACCATTTTAATTTATTTTAAACCCTTTAAAAATAAAACAAAACAAAATATTATAACTCCCGATTGTGGAAACCTTTTAAACAATGACTACGTATACCTAAGGAATTATAATGAGCACATTAAAATTAAATTCCCAATTCATGCAAGTCTTTGCTCCAGCTTTTATGCCCATTAATAAAACAGAATTCACCTGTTGTAACCTGTGTTCTATACATTCCGTCATGATCTATTTGAATAGCCATTACATTTTTACCCTCCTTCTCCCAGCTCCTTTGCAATATACTTCAACCCTCTGCGCGGATTTAACATTAAGCAAAGGAATGGGGAGCTAATGAGTGATTTATACGATTAAAGCACCTTTTATATCTCTAACGATACCGACATGAATCTAGAACATGAGGTCATGGCCTAGACCTAGTCTCGTATAGTCAAAAAGTCAGTCCTTTTCGATAGCTCTGCGTCGCATCGTTTAGCTTTGGATTTTAAGTATAATAAAAATCCATCAAAAAAAAAAAAGAAGAAGAAAATTGTTCCATTTTGCAAGTTTATTGGTTCCAGTGGGCGTAATAATTCATCTTTCTCTACAAAACGATGGAACTAACAGCTTTGCTATTACTTTTGTAATGAGTTATGGCCTTCCGAGAGTGCAGAGTATTATATAGATTCCTGTAGTATAAGCTTTCATATTGAAATCAACCCGACGACGCACGATGAGGTTTATGTCTGAATGAGTGTTGTATACAATTTTTAAGGATAAGAAAACGAAATGTTATGCTATTAAATGTGAATTGAATTTTACGGCCATTTTGGGAATTTCCCCCGTTGTTGTTGTTGTTGCGATATAATACTGGAAATCGATTGGATGGATATCATGATAGGGAGAGTGTTTTCGAGCCCAGGGAATTGAAGGGATAATTTTTCAATAAATTTAATTTAATGAAGTTGTACAGAGGTGAATTTAGGTGGTAAATTTATGGTGCTGTTGTTATATATGTATGTGTATGTATAAATTAAGGTCGTTTTTGCCATCACAGTTATGTGGGTTAATGGTTCTTTATTAAGTGGTAAGTGGAGCAAGGGATATTTGAATAATCGAATAGGAGATGGTAAAATGCGACTTTCTCCATTTAAATTGACCAAATTAAATTTTTATTACACTAGCATTGTGGTGGAAGTTAAGGTAGAGGGTGGCGATAGGCGTTTTTCTTTTTTTAGTTCAGAGTTTGTTCAGGGCAGAGCAGTGAGTAGACTCTGACTGAACGGAGTACACTCTGAGCAGAGTATGTTCAGAGCACTCCGATTTAATTATGAAACACATCTGAGCACTCAATTGTCATATATGTCAAATTACATGGAAACTGTATGAAGTTGGCCGCGCTCAGTTTTTTACTCTGTCAGCTCGGTTTTTTATTCCGAGCTCATTGGACAAGCTCTGAACGCGCTCTGATCGAAAAAAGAAACACAAACTCCAAGCTCTGGCCTCTGAGTGCTCTGTGAACTCAAAAAGAAACACAACATTTTTGTTTGACAGTTCGGGCTCAGCTCTTAATTGCTCTGAACTAAGGCGCCAGTTATAGCTATTATTGTAAATGCATCATTGAACATTTTTAATTTAAGATATAGGGCACTTAAAAAGCGAAATCAGTAATTATTTACTCACTCAATTAATTTATTTACGACTCAATTCATATTTATTGCGAAAAAAAAATTCTTTTTCATTGAAATAGTAAAAGTCATTTCATGAGAACGGTTTGGCCGAAATGAAATTTTTCTTTGGCCAGATATATTAATTAAGTCATAAACTTTATTTTTTCATCATAATAATCATAGATTTTACATACTAAATGTCCTAAAATACATCATTAAAATTTTCAATGATGAATTTCAATGATAGCTATAACTGGCGCCTTAAAAAGGAAAACGCCTGATGTAAACAAAAAGCAAATGGGGGAGATTATTTCTAGAAGAATGCTTGGAAAATAAAATAAAAAAATAATTTTCAGGTATTTTTGCATTTTTTTCTAGTTTTCGAGAAGATTTCTAAAAACTTAACTTTCACCCCTTTAAAATTTTAGCCCCGGTCCAAATTAAGAGTACATTTTGAGAAATGCTTAAGATATAATAACAAAAAAACGTTCCACCAAAATTCAGCTTTGTCGGTGAGCTACCATGTGGGATATGTGCCACAGGAAGGGACGAGGTCAGGGAAAAGAAAATATGAAAAATGTTTGACAACTCGACCTTTTTTAGGGTAAAATATCTCTCTCTATAGATTGGCATTCTCGCGGTTAATATGCGTCTCTTTAAGCCAAGACAGTTGCAGGTGGTAGTTTATAAGACGGAGTTCGGAGCAGCATCTGCGAGCTTATTTAATTTTAATCCTACATGATCTGGTGTTCAGATGAGCTTAAGTTTAAGCTTTTGTTTATAAATGTGTATGTGTAAGTTTTTATTTCTCTCTAAATTCAAAATTTTAATTAAAATAATTTAAATTTAATTTAAATCTTAATTAAATTAAACTTCCCTTAAATGTGTGGCCTTGCCTTTTTTCTTCTCAATTAAATTGAAAGGATTCTTAATCAGAATATCGATTATCCTCAAGTTCAATTTGTCCACTTTTGCCCCCTTTTATCCTTTTATTCCGTATAACTGACATAACAAAAATAAACACCGTATAAAAGGTTAAGTGCTTCCTTTTATCAATCAAAAAGAAGACCAACCAGCAACAACAACAACAACAAAACAAAATGAAATCCTCTTAACATTTTTATATTGAAACTAAAATAAATACGAAAAATACAAAAAGCATAGCGGCAATAAGTAGAAGTTAAAGAAGTTTTGTCAATTGAGTGAGAAAATCCTTAACGAAATCGATTTTGCTCTTTTTTTTTTTTTTTTTTTTTTCTCTTCTCTTGCTTTTACCTACTTCGTTGTATCCCCTTTTTTGTCTATTTGTGCTTAGATTGTTATTTACTGTTGTTGTTTTTTGGTTTGGAGGAAGTAGTCAATATGGATGGCAATAAGCTATTTTAAGATTTCTTTAGATTTAGATGAAAAAAAAAGAAAGAAAATTTCTTTCATTTCGTTATTTTCAAAGGAAGGAAAAGAGTATGTAGAAATGTGTATCAGGATTCGATAAGGAAGAAGGACATTCGTTCATTGCAAAAATACTTAGACCAAAGTCTGTTGGTTTGGTGTAAAGTTAAGGAATTTAAAAGATTGCCATCTTATGTAGTTTAGGAAGGAAAGTTACCTTGATATTTTATGTTGGTTTACAAATTATTATTATTTTAAAGGATTTGTAAGGATTCATTTTTTTCCTAAAGCATTTTTTGATGTTTGTGTTTCTATTTTATTTCCAAAAAGAAATTATAAATAAATTATTGGACTCCATCGCACATTCATGTTTTTTACCTTAACTAACTTTCGTTAATTTTTCCTTTTCGAGATTGACCGCTCAAACAGATTGAGGCCTTATTGAAAAGCTTTAGAAGCCTTAAAATGAAAAATATAAATTAGTTTTTATTTTATTATTTGGGAAAACTTACTTGGCCAAATGACACAAGAACTCCAATGGCTATCTGAAAGATGCCGGCCCTAGGTATTTCGGTTTTGATAAAATTTGTTAATTGGCTTCGTGGTTTCTTCGTAGACCTTTTAATTAAAGACAGGATTTTTTGGTAGTCAATTAATTTTTGATTAAAATCTTTTCTTTGATTTTTTTTTTTTACAAAATCATAGCTTGCCCTTATAGCTCCCATATTGCAATTAAGAGAAATATTTTTTGTACGTGGTGTAAATATCCTTTGAAGGGATAAGAACACAATGCAACCACGATAGAAGAATATCAAGGATTCTCCAGATGTTTATTATCTTTCGCATTCTTATGAGAAATTGTGTATTTTTTTTTTATTTGCTATACTCCTTCTCCTTATTACCTTTGTTTGTTGTTGTTTTTTTTTATTTTTTTTAAGGAGGATGGTGGGGTGTTATGGGCTTTAGGTGTTGTATTTGAGAAGTGGGAGTAAATAAATTGGAAAATCGAAAATCCTTTTATTATAAGGTATATAAATATGTCTCTAAATAATGATATTATTGTAGAACCCTTAAACCAGAATTGGTATAACTCGTAATAATGGGAAAGAATGAAAATTCGATTTAGCTAATGTTCGATTATTTTTTCTGTTACAAAAAACTATGGTTTTCTTAACAAGAAAAAATTTTAAACTACGAGTCACGTTGACCACTTTATTTTCGTATTATCTATTACATCGGTGTGGATTAGGGTTCCCAACTTTTTTTCGATGGATACTACTTTTTAAAATAAGGTATATATATTACACTCCAAAAAAAAATAGTATTTTATGAAAATGGTAAAAAAAGGCCAAAAAAATGTTTGCGTCTTATCCATTTTAATAAAAACAATTTTTTTTTTCACTTCTTGCATCTTTTAACAATTTTTTGTTCGCAATAAAAATGTAAGATGCTTTATTACATTCAATTTTCAAATTTTTATAGATCAATAGTAATTTTTTTTAATAAGATACTCGTTTTTTCGCCATTTCAAGTTAATGATTGAATATATTAGGTCTGTTCGTTTACTTTTTTCACTGAAATTGTAATGTCTATCAAATTTTGGGAAGTGGATATAAAATTCTCTCAAACAGATTAAAATCGTCCAAAAGTAAAAGAGAGCTTTTTGAACAAAAATAGTTTTGAAGGTCAAAAAACGTTAACAGAGCATACATATCAAAAATGTAAACAAAGCAATAATCTTAAAGTTTTTATTGTATTATTAAATTTCACTATCGAAGATTTTAAAAATTATACAGAATAAAATTATTAAAAAGCATCATTAATAAATAACATGAAAAAATAACAAAATAAATTTTAAATCCATCGAACTAAAAATAAAACAAGAACTAAACAACAGCCATTTTGTATTTTTTTTTTTTTTTTTTTGTTTACTCCTTTTGACAGATCTCACATTTCTGCCCGAAGAAATTTCTTGGGCAGACATTTTCTGGAAGGGGAAATGTTTAACTCTCTCGTGAGCGTTCTCTTTCGCCCAAAACTACAACATAACTAATTTTTGCGTAAAAGAACAGGATTTTGGTAAATCTGTCTAAAATTTATAAAAATTGGCAGTCTTGGGGAGTAAAAGAACGCAGAAGTAGCAGGAATGAAATTATCTTACATTTGGTAAGCCGTTTTGTCACTTAATTCAGTACGATCTTTTAATTTAGCAAAGATTTCATTTAGTATTAAAATTTCGAAGAAAAGGTCGTCCATGTTGATACTTATTTCTTCTTTTAAATTTAGAACATTTAATAATGTATCGAATTCATCAAACGAGACTTCATGTCTATTACTTTCTTTGATTGATAAATCCAAGTGAAATATAGTACTTTTGCGTACTATATATTTCTTCGACAGTATACAGTACGCAGACCTGAAAAATAGTACAATACTATATATTATAGTATGGTGGATTCAGTTTGAAGACATTTTTATGTGTGAATATGAAAAAGTCTAACAATATTGTACCTATTCTTTTCGGATTTAAAGTGAAAGGGACCTTAGTTTGCTTTGTACCTGTCACCTTGTCGCTATCGCTTTATCGTTGTTGCTTGTTTCCTGTCGCTTTGTCACTATCACTTTGTAGCAGGCACTTTGTTTCTGTCGTAAGTCGCAAGTCAACTACAGTCAATTAACTGTAAGTTTTTTTTAACTTTTTTTTTCTTTTAAATTTCTTTCCTTTTTATTCCATCCTGTTCTTTTATAAGTACAAGTCTGCAGTGTTTTAGTTAAAAGACTAAAAACAAAGTATACTTAATGAAATTAATCTTTTTAGTCAAGTAACTGCATTACCGAAAAGACTGCAGTTTTTACAACTCTTCCAAGTACGTGCCTTAACCATCGCAAAACTTCAGTTAATCTGCCGAAATCGGTGAATAAAAATCCTGAACCACGGATCAACATTTAACTAACGATTGTACAACTGGCCCTTAGATAATTTTTGATTTGAGTTCAAAGATAGGTTACGGAGATCGAAAAACCGAGAACTAAATTCTGTTGTTGGGCAAAAATAAATCGTGTCCAATGACAGAATCCAAATCGAACATATAAAAGTAGATATCCATAAATTACACTGTGCGACAAAATGAAAAAAATTGCACGAGTTTTTAAAGTGACTTAGTACATAGAAGTTGTAGGTCTATTCGAGTATATGCCGAATCTATACTTGGAAACTGTCCTATACCCTCAAAATATCAACTTTTTGTTAAAAACCCGTGAGTGACCTCCCGCACTAAACGATTTTTAAATCGGCCATATTTCGTCCAATTTATAATTTAGTCCTTTCCAAAGATGTATATAAATATGTAATACGAACAGTAATATCTGTAGATTTCTTAAAGGTTATCTGAAACTAGCACTAATGTTTTACGTTTTTTAAAGTCTAAACACCGTTTTTGGCAACAGTTTGCATTACTTATTTTTTTTGTTAATGGTTATATTTCAAGTGCTTTTTATAATGAGTCAAACAAGTTATCGTTCCTAAAAATCGGTACACAATTGTTGAGGTTATTAATTTTTCAAAACCACCTTGATCATAAATTTAGTACGAGGTATTTAGATTTCATTGTATGATGTTATGGGAAATAACTCCAAGATGAATTTTTCTTTTGATATTTTAAAGAGTATCATTTGACACCCGAAAACCACATTTTTCACAATTTTACCTGGCGTTGTTTAGCCGCCATCTTGTTTTTAATGATTATTTTGATTTTCGCAAATAACTGGGGTATTTTTGATCCAAAAAAAAACAATGTATTACAAACTTGTTGCAAATTTAATTTCCTACAAAATATTTTAAGTAACTTTTTTCGATTGTTGCTTTCGTTTAAAACATACAGTGCATTTTGTTGGTAAAAAAAATAGTCAACTGATGAGTCCAAGTAAGCTCGCCGCGCCGGGACGAAACGCCAATTTTTATGGACTAAAAGGCCGTTAGAAGCTATTTTAAATCAATAATTCAACAATTAAATAGTGCTAAGTCTTCTACTTGGCTGATTTATTTCAGTAGTATATAGAATTTGTATTATTAAAAAATCTTCGTAAAAAAAACTATCACTTGGAAAAATACCAGACTCTACTACAATATTGCGAGGTCTTAATATTTTAACAAATTAATTGAAATACGAGTTTTCATTCAATTATCTGTTGCCTATTTTGAAAAATGATATCATTTTGTTGAGTTGTGTCGTTTTACTTCCGAACCGACGCGAACGTGTCGACGATATGTACAGAACCATATGAATCATAATGTGACCGCCGTAACCATTTTTGAAACGAAAACAAATGGAAGTAGCTTATCTAATCAATCTTCAATCTGATCTGGGGATCTGATTTACTGCAGCTTATGTCACTTGACGGAAAGAGAAGATGTCATCCACTTCAAAGGGAAGTGTTCATCGCAAAAACTTTAAATCGGAAGAAGAAGTTCTAACGCTTCTCAACTTCTCAACAACTCTTCAACTTATTTTCCAACCAAAATGTTTTATCGTAGCCAAATTTGTGAAGAGATATCGAAGAAAATTAAACAGAATTTAAGAGAAGAAAGTTAGTACCTTTAGAAACCGTTAAAAATTATGTTAAAATAAATTACCTTACGTCAATTTTTCAAACGAGAATATCTTAACCACAAGATGTAATAGAATATTTATGACTTCGGATTCAAGTTCAGCACACCAGAAACATGTGAAAAAGTATTGATTTTTTTTTGTTTTGTTGAACACCAAAAACTCATTTAATTTAGTCGACCAGTAATCTAAGAGCTGACAGCAAATCTGCCGTCACAAGCAAAAAGGGCGTATCTCCATTTTTGTAGTTTTGAGATAAATGCATTTTACTTTTTTTGGTTTTCGCACCTTTAAACTATTAAAGAGTTGAATCCCATAGACATGAGCATGGAGGTCCAAGACCTCTTAGGTGGGCGTTCTGTATGAGAGACGCACTATAAAATTGAATATTTAGGTGCGTCTTGCATACAGAAGGCCCCACCTAAGAAGTCTTGGACCCTCATATTCATGTCTATGGTATTCAGCTCTTTTATTAAATATAATTTGTTTAAGTGTTATATCTTTTATCTGGGCTTTCAGAACAAAAATGCATTTTCAATGTAGCATTATTTGCAAACGCCCCCAACTACGGCTAGCAAGACCTGCATATTTGCAAATAAAAATTAAGGCCTATCTTATTGCATCATTGAATTTTTGCTATCTTTCACACCCAAAAATTTCTGTGGGCTCTCGGGGTGTCGTGATTTTGAGCATTTTACAATTGGAAATAATTTTTGATTTTTTCACACAAAAATCACTTTGAAACGTTTCCAAAAATGCCTCAAACTCAATTTTTGATTTTTGGCGCTTACGCCCTTTTTGCTTGTGACGGCAAAAATGGAGTTGAACAATTTGTTTTGTTCAGGATTAAATTCATTTCTGAAAAACAGGGAAACGATGTTTGGTCATTTTTCCTAAGTTCAAGGTTATCTAAACCATCAAATTAATAGATAGAACCCAGGAATTAAGTTTTTTAACGGCCAATTTCTTGACAAAGTTCTAACCCCTAAAACTCGGTTTATCGAAAAATTAGAACTTGATTGAGTTCTAACTCATTTCTTCACCAAGTTCGAACGCGTTAGAACTTCGATTTGGATCTCAGTTTGAGATAGAACTTCGATAAATTTGGACCCTCGAATTCGGGGGTCTAGAGACTTAGAACTCGGTTTAACAAGATTTTTATTTCTTCAAAAAAACTTACTTGGTTATGAATTTTGATTCGACCTTAAAAAAGAAGGTAATTCAAATCAATTTGGGATAAATTTAGTTTTAGGTGCAAGCCTTTTCACGTGCGCTGAAAAATCCATATAACCAGATAGCTTGCTGGACAAAACACAAATTTGTGTACCTATGTATGTACATATTACAAGATTTTAACCACTATATTGTCCTGGTGAGGATATATATTGGTGTTTTAATATAATTTTTAGTATTATTGTTTACTTTTTTGAAGTCTTTAGAAAGACGTTCAAATATCAAATTCTAGTTTCAAAATTTGATAGACCAATTGAATATAGACCTGAAGAAGTACGTAATCACGTCCGAAACGTCGTCTATTTCACAAAAGAAAAAAAATTAAAAAAGACCTAAAGCCCACTTAGGATTATAGGATTTAAATCTCAAAAGGTCACGAAAAAGGAATAATAAATAAAGTACTTAAAACTCAAAAGTGATCTTAGACCGAGTTCTAAGGAAATGATTAGAAGTGAAGAAATGATCAAGTTCTAAATGTTTTTAAAACTAAGTTCCAAAGATAAACCGAGAGTTACTGGATCGAGTTTTAAATACATTTAAGAACTTTGTGAAGAAATTGGCCATAAGCGTACCTTATTTTATTTTTTGTCGATATTTTATACAAAGCGAAAATCAACAAAGAAGGCGATGGCGATTTTAATTTTACAGTTTTTTTCTATTTTAATGTCAGATTTAAAATAAATAGAGAAAAATCAAATAATTTGAACGCTTACAAAACAAGTCGAGCCGTATTTTTCACTCAATTTTAGTTCTGAGGAGGTGGGGAATCGTTTTGGGCTTGAAAAAATTTCAGTAGATCCAACAATCCCTAAGTGTATAACAGTATAAAGCCCAAAACAGATGTGCAGCTTTTTCCCATGCAGCGAAATTAGAAATAGAGATATTATGCAGCAAAGGCTGCATGCAGAGCCTGGAATATGTCAGCTCTCATAAGAACCTGTGTAAATTTATTTTCGCTGCATTGGAAAAAGCTGCACATCTGTTTTCGGCATAAGTGAAGTACGTGTATCCAATAAAACTTAATTTTCCATTCGCATCCCACCCATCGATGCAATATTTTCCTATATAACGATTCAAAATATAATATTATTCATAACTCACCCATGAAATTAAAAATAATAAAATAAAATCCAATATCGCACCGATATGAATTTTTTGCATCTATAATTATGACAAAAAAAAATGAAAATACAAAAGTCTATCGAATGCATTCAATAAACCAGAAATTGATCCATTTAATTTTCATGTTTGCCAAATGCATCATGCATGACCTATCTTCAAATGAATAGACCACCGCGCACCGTCCTCACACACGTTTTCAAAATTAAAAAAAAAAAAATAATAAAACTAAAAACATTTCTCTCTTGTCGATTTATTCAAAATGAATATATTAATGTAGATGAGAGGTCATAAAAACCAGCTTTCCAATTATTTGCAATTAGTTCTATTATAGCCATTTTTAGCCTCCTATACTCTCTCGAAATCATTTATCGTTCTCTGAGGGTCCCTTTCTCCTTACATATTGAAAATCTATTCACACAAACACAGAGTTCAGTGAAAATGTGAAAATACCACGATTTGGATCTGTTAGTCGCTATACAATTTGGAGCCTATTCAAATTCTACTATAAATTTTCACAATCTGTTTTTCTTCTTTTTTTTTATTTGAGGTGAAAACATGCCAAATGGCATTGACATCCGCTAGTGGTCTAACTACCGCCCATATCCATCATGTTAGGTGTGTGGGGCGATGTGTGAATGATGGAATAGTATAAATGGAAAATTCTATTTGAAATCGTTTTTCCCGTGTCGCGTCGATGATGAAGGGAGTTTTTTTTTCGTTATTGTTGAAAATTACCCTCGAAATCGGTTTCCATTGACAGTTTCTATTCAGTGAATGTCCAAATAAAAAGGACACGCGTGTCCTTGGTTTGAAACAATTTAAATGATAGGCCACAGTTCAGGTGCGTATCCAGAAATCGACCAAAAGGGAATTATATTGTTCAAATACATATGTAAACCAGCACCCCTTAAGCTGGCCATACACGATCGAGCCAAATTGAATCGTGTGATTATGTTCGCCCGAGCCATTTGAATATTCAGAAAATTATAATATAAATCCACGAGTCCAATTGGCAATGAGCTTAATGGCCCAATTGTGTATAGCCAGCTTTACAATTCGCATCAAGCCTAAATTCACCAACATACATAAGTCTGATTTACGAGAGGCAGTTCCCAAATCTCAAAATTCACAAGGGGACTTGGAGATTCCCAGATCAACCGTCAACTAGGACGACATTGTGAATGATGCAAGACCCATATTCAGTATAATGGATGATAGATGAACGAAGGTTCCAAAGGCCCATTGGACCACTATCTTGTTGTAGCCAAGGTATTTGGCTGTGGAAAATGGGAAATACTATGAGGAAGTTCGACGTTAAATGGCTACAATCGTAGGAGATCGCTGGGTGCTTTTTCGATTGAATCTCTTGTTACTTCTTGAGAAGTCATATTCTGCAAGAATAAAGTATTGAGATCCAGTTGCAATATCGACATGAAGCTAGAAGGGATGCCCCTCCTGGCGTGGATGCACACAAAAGGCGTTTTTCTTTTTTAGTTCAGAGTTTGTTACGAGCAGACCACTGAGTAGACTATGAGCGAAAGGAGTAATATCTGAGCAGAGTACGTTCAGAGAACTCCGATTTAATTATGAAACACACCTCTTAGCACTCGAATTGTCATATCTGTCAAATTACATGAAAACTGTATCAAGTTGGCCGCGCTCCGTTATTACTCCGTATGCTTGGTTGTTTTATTCTGAGCTCTAAACGCGCTCTGAACTCAAAAAGAAACACAACATTTTTGTTTGACAGTTCAGGCTCAGCTCTGAACTGCTCTGAACTAAAAAAAGAAAAACGCCTAAAATGGCACTGCATATGGACTAGAGCTGCTCGTTAGCTCTTTGTGACGAAGAGGAAAGATAAACGCCAGCTTCTCAGAAGGAATCAGAAGGTACATTAGAAGGGCGCGATAAAGGGAAGAGAGACTTCGTATAGATGAAAATAAATTGGGATGTTTTATGAAAAGGTAATAAGAACTTCTCAATGTTACAAGCCCTGAATGGAAACCAGCAAGGATGATCCAGAGAACATCGTATAATAATCGCAGTTAATGCTGGAGAGGATATGGCAAAATAATTTATGCAAACTAGTTGCCGTAGCATAATGGTTAGTGCCTAGGTCTTGTCTCGATTAGTCGATTCGCAGCCTTTTTCACCTAAAAACAATTTATTTTTTACTATCTCTTGCGAAAAAATTACATGAATAAGTGCTACCCAACTTAGTCGTTAGGAAACTGTGGGTTCCCTCCATTCCTGCGTCCTGCCAATAACACGCACACAAAAATGGTTGAGAATTGTAAGCCACTAGACCCTGGTTCTATACACGAGCAGACAACATTCAACATAGACGAAAAAATTAAACCAATTTCGACGAAGTGAAGATTTAAAAAAAAAAAAAAATTAAATTTAGTGGCACGACAGCTTGAGAAAAGCCAGGGCCTAGTGACTAACAACTCTCAATCATTCCGGTGATGTCTGCAATCTAAGGACAAAAAACTGAGATGCTCTTTTTCATGACTCTTGGAGGTTTTATCAATTCCTCACGTGAGGCAGTTTCCGTTACAAAAACATTTGTTTGAGGTCGAAAAGATAATCGGCGAGACGTTCTATAGACTTCCCATTATGCCACGGGCAATGACGAAGTGAAGATACACTTATCCAAACCTCAGCCCAATAAAGCTACTGAAGCTGACGGCCTTGTACATTAGTTAATAATCCTCAAGAAAGGAGATTCTCCTAACTGTGGCAACCACAAATGAGTCAACCTCATTTACCTACAAATATTTTTTCACGGGAGACCGACATAAGCTCCAAAACCCAAACCCCCAAATCCACACTTTTGAAAATCCACAAATTTATACTTCTCAAACACAAATTTACGAAGCCAAAATCCACAAATGAGGACAAGATGAGACATCAAACCCCGATATCTTCAAATGATCGTTACCATATAGACATAGAAAGCTACAACTTTTGGGTAGTCATAGATTAGATAGGGACTTTGTCTACTTAGACTCTATCAAATTATACAGAGTCCTCTCTCGAGCAACTAAAATGTCCTTGTATGACACGCGCAGAGGCATATGGTTGTTTCTTGTTTTGAAAGGCAGATTCTCTCAATGGGTAAGGCTAACAAACAAATACAAACAAACAATAGTCCATTGTAATGTTACAAAATTTTGGCCGTACCTTGCATTTTGTACAGAATAAATTTTTTTTTGATGGATCTGATACGAGTTTTCGGGGTTGCACTCCCTCCATTTGGCCGCCATTTTGGAAAAAGGGGCATAAAAAGGTCTTCGTGATATCTTGAGAACTATACATCCCGCAAACAAAATTTTAACACATTTGTTTAGAGAATTAAATTCTCTACAAGTTATGTTAACACACTTTTTATCGTAAAATTGAAAACAAAAAAGTTATAATCAAAAAAAAAATGACCATTGTCAAGAAAAGTATCATCATCTTCTTCTTTTATTAATTTTATATCCTCTTTAAGACAATTTCTTAGAACAGTCATCTTTTTTTGGTTATAACTTTTTTGTTTTCAATTTTACGATAAAAAGTGTGTTAACATAAATTGTAGAGAATTTAATTCGCTACACAAATGTGGTAAAATTTTGTTTGTGCGATGTATGGTTCTCAAGATATCACGAAAACCTTTTTACGTCCCCTTTTCCAAAATGGCGACCAAATGGGGGGAGTTCAAGTTCAACCCCGAAAACTCGTTTTTACACTCACACTGTTCCCTCCTATATATCCATCAAAAAAAATTTGTCCTGTATGAAATGCAAGGTTAATGTAACATTTCAATGGACTACAAACAGAAAATAAAAAGCCAACGAGTGAGAGCGGTTGAGTTCAAAGCTGCCGATCGAAGAGCCTTTGAATCCAACCCTGGAAGGACGGCCTCGGTGGCGGCGGGCGGGAACCAAAAAGAAGTGGAGAAATATCGATTGCACTATCGAGAAAAGAAATTTTAATTTTTGTCATTACTTTAATAGTTTTTCACTACCTATCGATTGATATCGATGCCGATACTTCTCCACCTATACAAGCTTTACTTGATAAAAGATTGTGAAATTATTTCGCTTTGAGGATTGTCCGTCTAACTTTTCAATTCTTCGCTGTCAGAGAAGCTTTGGATGCTCAGCACCTCTTTCCATACAGTTCAAGGTGTAACGCTTTTTTTTCGACAAAATCTTTACTTTTTCCGACTCCGTTTTATGTATAAGCAAAAGACATTCTAATTTTTTAAATATCTAAGCTTTTCAAAGAGGTGGCTTTACTGTCTTGAATTACAAAATAAATCGTATTAAAAAAGATTGCAAAATTTATAAAAAGATGATCAAAAAATTGTGTTTTCACATTTTTGTTAACCCTCCCCGTGGATCCGAACATGTTTATGATTAGGTATTAAAGTTTCCAAAGAAAAACACAAAACCGTATTAAATTCTCTTTCATCAAATTGTAAAAGTTTTCAATTTAATTCATTTAATCAATCAATGTTTGATAATTAATTAATGAAGTCCGAAAACTTCCTTTCATTTGGTTTGCTTTGCTATAGTAAAAGTTCATCAATTAAATTTAAAAATGTACACAGAAGAGTTTTGTTAGCCTAGAAAAATAAAATTAAAAAAAAAAAATTACCAACATAACAGGAAACTCAAAAACTTTGGTGTCTGTCGAATACGCTCTTGGTCTGCCACTTAGGGGATAATTGCTCACTTAATTAAGCGAGCTTTATAAGGGTGGGTGATGAGAATAACACAGACTATACACTATATACTGACAAACAGAAAAACACAAATACAAGATGTCTGCCGTGCTCGGCAAGTGTTGTAAATTTAAAACACTTGAGTTATGTATTTCTGAAAGGGGGGGATGGTTGCAGGTGGAGGACTTTGGGCTTTATTCAGTGTTATGATGGAAGAAAAAGGTGTAAAAAACGTTTTCTGATTGTTCGGTTTGGGATGGGTTTTCAACCTTCCCCATTTATATTTTTTTTATTTTTTACAACGAAGACTGCAGCAAAATGTTATTTATAGTTTTACAGGGTTCGTTTAAATGGGAAGAATGTTTTTTCTTTGTTTTTCGTATCATCTAAAATTTGGACAGATTTAGTTGGTAGAAGGTAGACGATAAGCTTTGACGAAAGGCAGAGTAGATGGAGATGATGGGCAGCCTCAGGTGTTGGTTGGGAGAGTTAATTTTCTTAAATGAGGGAGGATATTAAGAATGGAAGGATACAATTTAAAAACAAAAAAAAAAAAAATGTCTGGTGTGCGATAATTGGCAAAAGTGAAAAAAAAAAAAATTGATGACCAACCAAATTACTAAAACCAAAGACAGCACAATTAGGTATTTACTTGTTCGGGATGCATATTTATTTCTAAAAAAATTATTGTTTATGCTTTTGAAAATAATTCGATATGACCGGGTTCAAGGCTATAGTTTAGTAGGAATAGGAACCTACCACACATTAAATTGTTTTTGGTCACCCGATGCGAGAACACCTTGAAATATGAGGTAATCCCACAAAAGTTAGATACAATTATTTTCAACCTTACTATTTGCATGCAACTATCGGATGGCTTTGCATATTTAGATTTGTTCGAGTAATGCACAAAACTATGAATTTCTACGAACTTTCAGCGAAAATACTTCAAAGTTCATATAAGAAATTCGTATAGAATTCATATAGAAATTTGTAGTTTTGGACCGTACACGAACAAAACTTATGTTATTTTTGAGACTTTTTTAAAATAATAATTCTTAATCTTGTAGGTATATAAAATTTCCTAGTTTTTTTTGAATTTAGAATGCCATTTTTAAGAACTTAACATACACCTTAAAACACAATTTCAAAAAAATGTATCCATCCGTTTTCAAAAAAATGATTTTTATAATTTTGCTTTTTTTTTAAATCAAAAAAATAATTTTTTGAAAATCCTTATATGCAATGTTATTCAGCATAAAAAGGACCTCCTGAGTAAAAATTTTGATCGAACGAGAAAAACGAAAATCAAAAACAATTCCATGTTTGGTATTTTTTTCATTAAAATTCTGTGGTTTAGAGTATAGGTTGGACTACAAACATATAGACAGGCAGACGGAATTTTATAATGTCAAGTTTAATTGAACCCTCGAGTTCGATTTTTGTACGTATCCAAAACTTGCCCTTCAGTATCTACATACGTACCTACAATCGAAAGTAAAAATTAGAGCACTAGATTTTGAGAAAATCTTTCGCAAACTATGCGCGTTTGCTTTTTATGATTGCTGCAGGACTTTGATCGAATACTCCCTCAAAGCTGAATTTTGAAGTGTTAAGTACATGAACCACTGCCGTGATCAACTTAGGGGAGACAAGTGCCGGCCAGAGGGCAATACCGGCCACCCCCGTATCACCAAATGTAACAGATGCCTTAGGGTTGAAATATTTTTAAAATGTGCTTTGGCAGGGGCTTATTCTCATGTGTAAACCCAGTTTGTGTTAAAAGTAATTTTCTTGACTTTATCGAAGTGTTTTGGTTTTCACTGTCCCTGATGTAAATATTACTGAACCTTGCTTAAGCGGTTAGTTCCTATCCAAAATTGAATTTTTTTTATAAAGACTTTTTGTTAGTTATTAGAACTTATTTTTTTTATAAATAATTGTATCTTTAAACTCAATCTGGCCGGCATTGTCTGCAATAAAAAAAGAGGCTTACAAAAGTGAAGGAAATAAGAAAGGTAAAAATGTGACTACATTAATTGAAAAAATAAAAAAATGCTCCAGAAAAGTCATGCACGACTTGCGACGATTTGGTTGCTGGAACTGAAGATCGCTGCATTATATGTGGGGATATAGGAAAACACAAAGAGCTGTGGTACCACTGCACATTATGCGGATTATGGGCCAATGAAGAATGTAGTGGATGGCAATCGGCAGATGGCTACATGTGCGAGAAATGCCTAGAACTTCACTAGCAGGTATTGCCCGCACTGTGGGCGGTATTGCCCGGTAGATCTGACAATGCCGGTCAAAGCAATGTTTTTTTAAAAGTAGATTATTTATTATTTTTTACAAATTGAATTCTTTTTTTGTTATGTTATGTTAAAGAAAAAATATTTAAGTTCCCATTTATTGAAAGAAAATTCAGTTTTCGTTAACCATTTTTGTTTTATTGACTTTTTACCCTTCCCTACCCTACACGTTCATATTTGGCAAAAAATTTTAGGTCCCTTCAATTCTGTCGACAACATGCACACAGAAATAGTTGAGAGCTCTAATTCCCTAAGGCCTGGTTATCCACGAGATGAAATCAAAATATCGTCGGTTTGGAAGAAAAACGACACTCAACAACAAATGAAATTTTTGAGCTAACATTGCCTTTTTTGTGAATAAAAGAAAAACTATCAATTGGAATAATACCTGACTCTACTACAATATTTTCAACTAAGTGAGCTATTACGTGGTATTGATATTGCGTTACAGATTAATGTCGTTTTCGATTGGATTTTCAGAGTGTTTCACTCCTTTTTGAATCCAATGGAATATGAAAAACTCTCTTCCGTAATATGTAAAAAATAAAATTAACTCTTCAATAATTTCAATTTCAGAACATCCCAAGAAGAAGCATTTACTATTTTGACAATTAATCCAACACATATTTTTAAACGTAAGTGTGTTTTCAGAGTGCACTCCTAGCACTCCTTAATGAAATCCGGAGTGAAAAAACACTCCTAAATCATCACTCCGAACATCAAATGGAAGGTTTTTGGAGTGTTGGGAGTGTGGATGGAGTGAAAAAAGAGTGCTAGGAGTGACCAACGGAAAACGACATAATTGAAATTCAAATTTTTAAATTTTCTGTTACTTTTTTTGAAAAATGAGATGTGTTGAGTTGTGTCGCTTTTCTTCCGAACCGACGATATTTATTTATTTATTTTTGCCCATTAGAATTTGCGACGATTGTCAAAATTTGTGAAAATATCAAAGTAATATAGGTAAAAAATCTAATCAAAATTGTTTGAGCTGTTTTTGGAAAAAAATAAAATATTTGTATAAAATCCTTACCTTGTGAGAAAAAACAAAACTTTAAATTACAAATGAAAAAAGCTCTTCTTTAAGCATTTGCTTAAAAAAAAATCCTTTAAAAATGTTCACCTTTCCTCAATATTTCAAGACAACCTTTTTAAATTCTTTTTGGAAGAAAAAAAAGCAGACATTTCAATTCAACTTACACCAAGAGCGGGAAGAACTTTCATAGAAAACATGTCTCCCAACTATTAAATGGATGCTTCGCTGAGCCACCACAATACAACACACATTCGATTCTTATGTAAATTGTTTTACTTTTCCTCTTGTGCGCTTTTTCTTTTTTTTTTTTTTATTAAGAAGATAAATGTGTATATACAGTGGGTCTATAAAAGATTCAAACAGTGCCGGATTGAAGTCTTTCGAGGGCCCTTATTATAGTTCTATGATCTAGAATGTATGATGTTACTCTTTTGATTTTGAATTAAAAATTCTGTATTTCTGCGGCTTTTGACTTGCCTTGATATTAATTTCTATATATCTTAGACCAATCCTTAGAAGTTTTTCGTTTTAAATCGTGTTTTCAATTACAATTTTTGTCAGAAACAGCCAAGTCGTTTTCGAAATACATAGGTACAAGGTTTTCAAAAAATGGAAAATTTTTTTAAAAATAAAAAAAAATGAAAATTTTAGCATTCAGTCACAGATAATAATAGAATTAAATAGATTTCGCATCCCATACAAACGAAAATGAAAACTCTTTCAATGTTGTTTGCCTGTAAGTCCTTTAGCCCAGGAAAATTAGACTTTCAATTCGAAATAAATTCCAACAAAGCTGAATTTAGATGAAGATCTTTATTTTTGTATCCTAAGCATTTTCCAAAAAGTAACCTAAATTTAGACCGGGGATAAAGTTTTTACGGTAAAAAGGGTTGAATTTCGGTTTTTGCCAATTTTTCGAAAACTATCAGTTTTTTTTTTTAAACAATGCAAAGGCGAATATTTGCTTATTTAATTTTAAATTAAAAAAATATTAACACTTTTTTCTAACAATCAATAGATTTTGAAATAAACAACGTGTACAAAACGTTGTGGTGTAGTGAATTTAGTCACAAAAATTAAATGAAGTTGCATGTTTCGACAAACAAATATTCTTAATCGAATGTGTTTGTCCACATCATCTCCACATTTTAAAATAAAATTTTGACGTGGCCAAAATTTCAACAGCTTATTTTTATTTCATTATTTGTATTTTTTAACAGAATGGCCGATGAAAAACTTTTAGAAAATCAAAATACACACGAAATGAGTTATTAGCGAACTCTGGTACTTTTTTCATCTTTAAGTTTTAGCTTGTCAAAGTTCACCTCTGTATTGTGGTTGGATGGAATGTTTAGCTTTAAGACTACCCTCCTGCCTCTACTGTGGCACATACTCCACCAAAACCTATGGCAACTGTAGATAATTTGTTGAAGATTATTTTTCAAAATTTTCAATTTTCTTATTAACTTTTCCATTTTAAAAATCGATTCAAACATTTTTTACCCCTTCACAAAACCTTTTATCGTAGCAATTAGCCTAGCCTAAATATCAACTGATTTTGGGCTTCATTTAAAGACCCCATCCTTGAAGATCAGAATGAAAGTTATAGCTTCGACAGCTCTATTTTGAACTATGTATTTCTGAAGAATATTAAAATTAATTTGAAATCGGATGATAGTGTTGGCTTTCGAAGCTATAACATTTGTTCTGGTACTAAATTATCTCTGATTCAAAATTGTCAAAACTTTTCTGAACATTCTCCATACAAAAATTGATCAAAATCAGGTGATTAATTTTCGAGAAAAGCTTAAGGTTCTATGGTTGGTGGAAAAAAAATTCTTCGGAAATTTTATTTTTATAGAAAGGCAGCCTACCACATATTAGAAATTATTAAAAAAGCTAGATTAAAACTCTGAATATTCTTTTTTTTACACGAAATCAAAACTTTCCCTGTTAACAAACTAAAAATGTTAAGAAAAAGCGTTCAGATAAAAATGTAAGCCTTTAAATTCTAAATATTTCTTGTCTTTCTGTCAAACCTTCTGAATTGGTGCCAAGAAGACAGTGGACAGCGAAATTTCCAAAAATTAGATTTTTATCTTTTAAGTTTAAGAAAAAAAAAACTGAAAACTTTGATCTTTGCCGCTCTCTATCTTTCTTGGGAGTAAAAAATACAAAATGTTCGGAATTTAAGACAGGAATTTTTTTAAACGATATGTATGGGGATGAACGCTGTGAGCGATGGGAAGGTGTGGGAAGGTGAGCTCTGAAAAAGGGGGCCCTTTATTAATTTATAAGGTCCCCTACAAAATCATCATTTTTTAAAGTCAGCTGCGCCGCGTAGTATTTTGATCTGCTAAACCGGCACTGGTTGTGTGATGTGTGTGAGTGTGATATGCAGCAACCCTTTTTTTTGTGACGGGTGGCGCACTCACCCCACCTGGGTTATTTGAGGTTGCGTATATAGGCGCATTAGTGGACATAAAAGCAATTTCAAGGATTCTTTTCCATCGAATAGGATTCCTTTTTCATTCTTTTTTTGTACGCAAAGCAATTGAAAGAATTCCACATCTTTGTGGCACTCTTGGGTGCTGCTTTGCTGGTTGTGCTCAATATAATTTTATTGCACTCATATGTGTGTACCAGGGGGGAGGGAACATGTGATGGGTCTATGGATGTGGTTTTGTATGAATAGGCAACATAGGCAGCGATGCGTTGCGGTTTATTGAATATATTCCTTCCGCTTCATCCTTTTATGAGGACTATCATTTTTAACTTGCACTGATGGTATAGGTGCTTTTAAGGTTGAGTTATGCATTCGTAAGAAAAAAAAAGAACTAAAATTTGATATCAAAATAACGTTACGAGCTGTATGGTGTGGAACGATTTTGTAAGAATAAATAAATTTTGTTAAACAATTTGAGTTTTCGAAAAAAAAGTTTGACATTTAGAAATAAATAAAATAAATTAATTATAAATTTTTTATTTAATTCACTGAATTTTCACATAAAAGAACAAGTCCATACAACTAGGTGTTGTACTTTATTTTTTTTTTTTTTTGAAGAAGAAAAAGAATTCTATTTTCTATTTTATTTTAGTGCACGAGAACAACTTTATTCGTTTTTCTATTTGCGCTTAGCTATAACAGAGCAGAAGAGTGCGGGGGGGAAGGATGGGAGGAAATTTTTATTTTATTTTATGACATTTCAAGTTAAACGAATCCTTTCAATCCTGCGTGTAGTTCAATGGTACTTCAAACATACACACCCACGAAAACAAAAAAATAATAAAAATCATGACATTGACTTTATGGATAGAAAAAAAAATGAAAAGAGTTGATTCATTTTCTTAGTTTTTATTTGAAGTAAAAATGGATTTATATTCAAAAGGATATTGATACACATTTTGTGAGATGTTTTTTTTTTTATGAGAATTTAAGGATTTTTTTTTTGTTTTAAATTTAAATTCAAACATCAACCGCAGTATATCAATTTAGAATGGCATGACTTCGCATTGCAATTTTATTGGAAATTTCAGAGTGAAAATTGAGTAAGTTCCTATACCTCGACATAGCATACAGCATGCTGTGTCCTGTGGCAACTGGGAAAGTAATGAAATTAATTCGTAACGAGGACCAAAAATCCTGATACATACCACCATTCGATATATGAGGTCAAGAGTCGGACTAAGTGTGCTATTGGCATTTTGATGGAAAATATTGCGCAAAGCAATTTTAACAAAATAATAATATTTATTTACACAGAAATTTTTTTGAGAGTAACTTTGTTAAAATTTTCAGAGGCTGATCGCCAAATAATGGAGAATGCAGGAAACGAGTAGCACATTTTAATGAGATTTATCGTGCTGCGAAATTGAAATAAATTTTGTGGTTAAATTTGATGTTGGTTATTCACAACTTCGATATTTAGAAGTAATTATTTTTTTTGTTGGTTTGGAAAATATTTATTTACGCTAGAGCGCGTAGGTTGGGTTGAGATAAGAAAAAAATCGTATAGAAGGGGGTCTATTTCCTCCCGTTTAGCCGGGAGCGGCAATTTTCTAAAAAAATGACTTAAAACAGAAAAAAAGTTATTAAAAAACAACGGTTACACTCACAATGATATAATATTATTTTTCGAAAATCCAGAAATCTCTTCTTTTATTTTGTTTTTAAATTAAGTTGTTTTAGTAAACAGTTTTTTTTTTTAATTAATTTTCAAACTAAATTTTTTGAAGAAATAAAAATGGAAAACAAAATTTCAAGCTGATTTTTTTCACAATTTTACGGAAATAAGTAGTAGGTAATTTCGTTTTCAAAATTCAATGCTTTTATTAGTTCTTAATAGGCTAAAATGTTTTTGAGAAAATTAAAAATAACAATAAGGGAAATTTTCTAAAAGAATTATCTTAAAATATAAAAAAAAATTATAAAAAAACAACTGTAACCGTCACAACGGCATGCTATAATTTTTTTGTACAGACTTTATGCTTTATTTTTAAATATGTAAAGTTTTTTTTTTTTTTTTTTAATGAACAGTTGTTTTTTAATCATTTTTTCTGCTTTAGGTCAATTTTTAAGAAAATGGCCCTTCCCGGCTAAAGGAAGGGAAAAAGACCCCCCTTAATACGGTTTTATTCTAATATCGATATACAACCTGCGCGCTCTAGCTTTTTGTCACAACTTATGTGAATCACCCTGTATATAAATTTTTACGTGTAGGTATAACTCGGCTGAAAGTCATTCGATTTGTATGAGTTTTTTTTTTGTTGGATTGGTATTGGCATTGAACCAGGTAAACACACTACGAAAATTGGAAATTTTGACGGATAAAGTTAGAAAATTGTGAAAATGCGAAATTGCATACTTTCGGGGGCGATATCTAAAAATTCTATTTTGTATGGAAAGGAGAAAAAATATTGATGAATGATATACAACACGGAATTGACAATCGACTAATTTTCTCACTTGACGAAAAATAGATAGCCAACAGATGGCGTTATGCTATCAAATTCAAGTTTGACAGCAAAGAAGTATGCGAAAGGGATAAATTCAATCAATTTTAGATGAAACGAAGTCCGGCGGGTCAGCTAGTAGGTTTACGTAGGTACTATAGTACAAATCTTTGGGTAAAATACTTATTTGTTATTGTATTCTAACAGCTTTTATAATATATACATTTATTATTCTGACTAATTTCAAAACTAAGTAGTTTTAATGCAAAACAAGCTATCAAGTTCCAAGTTTAACACAAAATTTCTTGAAGATGTTTTTTAATTATTCATTAAAAAAATAAATAAAACCGGTAAAATTAGTCTTTCAGTCAACGAGATTTTTAGATAATGAATTGTAAACAAATAAATTAATTTTTCATATTCATAATGATAAAAAAAATGTTTTGATGACAGTTTTTAGCGACTTTTTGACTTAATGAAATTACACATGCGATTTTCTGTGATTGCGATTACGGCTATGAATGGAATTGCTGGTTTTTGTCGGGTGATTAATTAATCGTAATAATATTTTCAATTTTGTTATCACTGCAATTTTAAAGTCGCATAAGTGTGTATTCTAAAAAAGATATTGAGTCACAATGTCTCATTTCGTACATTATGGTGTGTAACGCGTAAACATTTAAAGCAGAATTAATGATTTAAAAAAAAAATTTAATTTTTGTAGCACTTTTTCATAAATGTAACAATTTTTGGAAGATTTTTTTCTGGTAATTTTTCCTGCCCTCGGAAAAAAACACCCTTTCACGGCATTTATTTTTATGGACTCTTTTGATTCTTTTAACTTAGAGCGCCCGCATAGGGCCAGTAAGTTAGTTGTAAGTTATTGATAAGTAGGCTAAATTTTATGAATTTTTGTCTAGCTTTAAGATAGTTATAAGTTTAATGAAAAATAAAAATGAATTAAAAAAAAAATAAAAAAAAAAAAAAAACTCTTTTGATTCTTATTTATAATAATAACAAATTAAAGGTGTGTTCTAAGTTTCATCACTCTATCGTTATTATTTCGTGTAATTTTACTTGTTGGTTGTACGGAAAATTTGATAATCTACTTATAAATAGGTTGTAACTATTTTTAAGGTGGTTGTATCATGTTTAATTCGGTTTCAAAAGATCGGGCATTGAAAAGTACCCCAAAGTCCATGTGTCATATGCTTATAAAGGGTCTTTTTTTTAGAGGTATAAAACTTGAAGTTGGCAGCATTATTTCCATTGACAGCCAAATTGTCATGTAAACCATGCGATTTATCGATTCAATATAGCTTTTAACGGCCTTTAGTCCATGAAAATTTTTGGCGTTTCGTCCCGGCGATCTCACTTGGACTCATCAGTTGACTAGTGAGGGCCTTGTCAATACGCAATTTCCATTAAGTTCAGTTCATCTTACATAGATTTCATGGTGAATACCTAGTGTGAACTATATCTAACCAGATTAGAATTCCTAATCATTAAAGCTAGAAGTTTTTTTGTGCCCGTGGCCTGGCAATGTTTATATACGAAGATTTTTTTTTAATAATACAAATTCTATATACTAATACTACTGAAATAAATCAGCCAAGTAGAAGACTTAGCACTATTTTATTGGACTTGTTGAATTATTGATTCAATATAGCTTTTAACGGCCTTTAGTCCATGAAAATTTTTGGCGTTTCGTCCCGGCGATCTCACTTGGACTCATCAGTTGACTAGTGAGGGCCTTGTCAATACGCAATTTCCATTAAGTTCAGTTCATCTTACATAGATTTCATGGTGAATACCTAGTGTGAACTATATCTAACCAGATTAGAATTCCTAATCATTAAAGCTAGAAGTTTTTTTGTGCCCGTGGCCTGGCAATGTTTATATACGAAGATTTTTTTTTAATAATACAAATTCTATATACTAATACTACTGAAATAAATCAGCCAAGTAGAAGACTTAGCACTATTTTATTGGACTTGTTGAATTATTGATTCAATATAGCTTTTAACGGCCTTTAGTCCATGAAAATTTTTGGCGTTTCGTCCCGGCGATCTCACTTGGACTCATCAGTTGACTAGTGAGGGCCTTGTCAATACGCAATTTCCATTAAGTTCAGTTCATCTTACATAGATTTCATGGTGAATACCTAGTGTGAACTATATCTAACCAGATTAGAATTCCTAATCATTAAAGCTAGAAGTTTTTTTGTGCCCGTGGCCTGGCAATGTTTATATACGAAGATTTTTTTTTAATAATACAAATTCTATATACTAATACTACTGAAATAAATCAGCCAAGTAGAAGACTTAGCACTATTTTATTGGACTTGTTGAATTATTGATTCAATATAGCTTTTAACGGCCTTTAGTCCATGAAAATTTTTGGCGTTTCGTCCCGGCGATCTCACTTGGACTCATCAGTTGACTAGTGAGGGCCTTGTCAATACGCAATTTCCATTAAGTTCAGTTCATCTTACATAGATTTCATGGTGAATACCTAGTGTGAACTATATCTAACCAGATTAGAATTCCTAATCATTAAAGCTAGAAGTTTTTTTGTGCCCGTGGCCTAGCAATGTTTATATACGAAGATTTTTTTTTAATAATACAAATTCTATATACTAATACTACTGAAATAAATCAGCCAAGTAGAAGACTTAGCACTATTTTATTGGACTTGTTGAATTATTGATTCAATATAGCTTTTAACGGCCTTTAGTCCATGAAAATTTTTGGCGTTTCGTCCCGGCGATCTCACTTGGACTCATCAGTTGACTAGTGAGGGCCTTGTCAATACGCAATTTCCATTAAGTTCAGTTCATCTTACATAGATTTCATGGTGAATACCTAGTGTGAACTATATCTAACCAGATTAGAATTCCTAATCATTAAAGCTAGAAGTTTTTTTGTGCCCGTGGCCTGGCAATGTTTATATACGAAGATTTTTTTTTAATAATACAAATTCTATATACTAATACTACTGAAATAAATCAGCCAAGTAGAAGACTTAGCACTATTTTATTGGACTTGTTGAATTATTGATTCAATATAGCTTTTAACGGCCTTTAGTCCATGAAAATTTTTGGCGTTTCGTCCCGGCGATCTCACTTGGACTCATCAGTTGACTAGTGAGGGCCTTGTCAATACGCAATTTCCATTAAGTTCAGTTCATCTTACATAGATTTCATGGTGAATACCTAGTGTGAACTATATCTAACCAGATTAGAATTCCTAATCATTAAAGCTAGAAGTTTTTTTGTGCCCGTGGCCTGGCAATGTTTATATACGAAGATTTTTTTTTAATAATACAAATTCTATATACTAATACTACTGAAATAAATCAGCCAAGTAGAAGACTTAGCACTATTTTATTGGACTTGTTGAATTATTGATTCAATATAGCTTTTAACGGCCTTTAGTCCATGAAAATTTTTGGCGTTTCGTCCCGGCGATCTCACTTGGACTCATCAGTTGACTAGTGAGGGCCTTGTCAATACGCAATTTCCATTAAGTTCAGTTCATCTTACATAGATTTCAAGGTGAATACCTAGTGTGAACTATATCTAACCAGATTAGAATTCCTAATCATTAAAGCTAGAAGTTTTTTTGTGCCCGTGGCCTGGCAATGTTTATATACGAAGATTTTTTTTTAATAATACAAATTCTATATACTAATACTACTGAAATAAATCAGCCAAGTAGAAGACTTAGCACTATTTTATTGGACTTGTTGAATTATTGATTCAATATAGCTTTTAACGGCCTTTAGTCCATGAAAATTTTTGGCGTTTCGTCCCGGCGATCTCACTTGGACTCATCAGTTGACTAGTGAGGGCCTTGTCAATACGCAATTTCCATTAAGTTCAGTTCATCTTACATAGATTTCATGGTGAATACCTAGTGTGAACTATATCTAACCAGATTAGAATTCCTAATCATTAAAGCTAGAAGTTTTTTTGTGCCCGTGGCCTGGCAATGTTTATATACGAAGATTTTTTTTTTTTAATAATACAAATTCTATATACTAATACTACTGAAATAAATCAGCCAAGTAGAAGACTTAGCACTATTTTATTGGACTTGTTGAATTATTGATTCAATATAGCTTTTAACGGCCTTTAGTCCATGAAAATTTTTGGCGTTTCGTCCCGGCCGTTAAAAGCTATATTGAATCAATAATTCAACAAGTCCAATAAAATAGTGCTAAGTCTTCTACTTGGCTGATTTATTTCAGTAGTATTAGTATATAGAATTTGTATTATTAAAAAAAAATCTTCGTATATAAACATTGCCAGGCCACGGGCACAAAAAAACTTCTAGCTTTAATGATTAGGAATTCTAATCTGGTTAGATATAGTTCACACTAGGTATTCACCATGAAATCTATGTAAGATGAACTGAACTTAATGGAAATTGCGTATTGACAAGGCCCTCACTAGTCAACTGATGAGTCCAAGTGAGATCGCCGGGACGAAACGCCAAAAATTTTCATGGACTAAAGGCCGTTAAAAGCTATATTGAATCAATAATTCAACAAGTCCAATAAAATAGTGCTAAGTCTTCTACTTGGCTGATTTATTTCAGTAGTATTAGTATATAGAATTTGTATTATTAAAAAAAAAAAATCTTCGTATATAAACATTGCCAGGCCACGGGCACAAAAAAACTTCTAGCTTTAATGATTAGGAATTCTAATCTGGTTAGATATAGTTCACACTAGGTATTCACCATGAAATCTATGTAAGATGAACTGAACTTAATGGAAATTGCGTATTGACAAGGCCCTCACTAGTCAACTGATGAGTCCAAGTGAGATCGCCGGGACGAAACGCCAAAAATTTGCATGGACTAAAGGCCGTTAAAAGCTATATTGAATCAATAATTCAACAAGTCCAATAAAATAGTGCTAAGTCTTCTACTTGGCTGATTTATTTCAGTAGTATTAGTATATAGAATTTGTATTATTAAAAAAAAATCTTCGTATATAAACATTGCCAGGCCACGGGCACAAAAAAACTTCTAGCTTTAATGATTAGGAATTCTAATCTGGTTAGATATAGTTCACACTAGGTATTCACCATGAAATCTATGTAAGATGAACTGAACTTAATGGAAATTGCGTATTGACAAGGCCCTCACTAGTCAACTGATGAGTCCAAGTGAGATCGCCGGGACGAAACGCCAAAAATTTTCATGGACTAAAGGCCGTTAAAAGCTATATTGAATCAATAATTCAACAAGTCCAATAAAATAGTGCTAAGTCTTCTACTTGGCTGATTTATTTCAGTAGTATTAGTATATAGAATTTGTATTATTAAAAAAAAATCTTCGTATATAAACATTGCCAGGCCACGGGCACAAAAAAACTTCTAGCTTTAATGATTAGGAATTCTAATCTGGTTAGATATAGTTCACACTAGGTATTCACCATGAAATCTATGTAAGATGAACTGAACTTAATGGAAATTGCGTATTGACAAGGCCCTCACTAGTCAACTGATGAGTCCAAGTGAGATCGCCGGGACGAAACGCCAAAAATTTTCATGGACTAAAGGCCGTTAAAAGCTATATTGAATCAATAATTCAACAAGTCCAATAAAATAGTGCTAAGTCTTCTACTTGGCTGATTTATTTCAGTAGTATTAGTATATAGAATTTGTATTATTAAAAAAAAATCTTCGTATATAAACATTGCCAGGCCACGGGCACAAAAAAACTTCTAGCTTTAATGATTAGGAATTCTAATCTGGTTAGATATAGTTCACACTAGGTATTCACCATGAAATCTATGTAAGATGAACTGAACTTAATGGAAATTGCGTATTGACAAGGCCCTCACTAGTCAACTGATGAGTCCAAGTGAGATCGCCGGGACGAAACGCCAAAAATTTTCATGGACTAAAGGCCGTTAAAAGCTATATTGAATCAATAATTCAACAAGTCCAATAAAATAGTGCTAAGTCTTCTACTTGGCTGATTTATTTCAGTAGTATTAGTATATATAATTTGTATTATTAAAAAAAAAATCTTCGTACATGCGATTTATCTTTAGTTTGGTTTGTCATTTATCATGAATCAACTGACGCTTGAACAACGCATACAAACATTGCGCCTACATTCGATGAATGAGCTCGAAACGTGATTGCTGTTGATCCCGATATTCAAAAAAAATTTTTTTTTTCAGCGATGAAGTTCATTCTTGGATTAATGGCTATGTCATTAAGCAAAACTACCGCATTTGGAGTGAAGATAATCTTCAAGTCTTTGTTAAGACGTACTGTTACATCCAGAAAAATTGACAGTTCGGTGTGCTTTATGGGCTGGTGGAATCTTTGGTCCTTACTTTTTTAAAAACGATGCCGGCCAGAGGGTTAAAGTCAATGGAGACCGTCATAGAGCCATGATCAATATGACTTTTTCGTTCCTGAAATGAAGCGCGAGAGCTGTGGTTTCAAAAAGACGGCATAGCATGTCACACAGCGCATGCTACAAGTGATTTGTGGAAGGAAAAGTTTAGGGAGCGCATTATTTCGCGTTTTTGACCTGTGAGTTGGGCTCTAAGATTTTTCTGTGGGGGTATGTGAAGTCGCTAGTCTGCACCGATAAGTCAGAGATGATTGACGACTTGGAAAACAACATTCGCTGCGTTAGGTATTGTCGATATACGACCCCAAATGCTGCAAAGAATGATCGATTGATTGGACCTCAATTGGACTACACCCAAGCCAGCTGCGGTCGGTGGCCATATGCCAGAAATCATATTCAAATAAAAATGGCAAAGATAATAAAAAATTGATATGTGTTTTATTTCATTTTATAGTTCTATACCTCTGAAAAAAACATCCTTTATTAGGTACCAATGCAGGGATTTCAGTGGACTTCGGATATCCTATAGATTTATAGAGTGTGAAATTCTGCGTCGAGACCAATCTTAAGATTTTTTGAATACGTGTATTTTGGATATTACATGGGTATACCCGAGTACCCGGTTATAAGAGGTACCTACCGGGTACCCGAAAATACCGGGTATTGGTTGGTCATTATGTATATTAGATAATCTAAAGTAATAAGATATATTATGTACGTAAAATGCCAAAAAAGTCATGGTTTTAATTTGCTTTTATGATTCAAACGAGTTAGTGGTTCATTAAGAACATAATTTAAAAAAATACCCGGGTACCCGTCATCTTATTGATACCCGGTCATTTTTCGGGTACCCAGCTATGTTTCGTTATTCGGGTATCAAGAGCTCTAATATGTTTAGGTAAGCCACGGTTTGCATTTATGACATGACCCTATGTTTTTTAGTATATGTTAGATCCAACAACAGCCCTCGCGTCATTATCCTGTTTTTCTCCATCACTTAACAACTTTGTTTGATATGAACTTGAACACTTTGTTATTAAAATAAAAAACTTCATAGCCGCAGTTTCGTGAATATTGGGTCGAGAAATATTATTTGCGAGTGGAGGGAGGGGGAGGAGGTAGAGTCGTTTTTGCTCTATTTAGATTGGAGGGTTAATTTTCTTAAAATTGGATTGATGCGTCATCGAGCAAATAGAGGGGCGACGACGTCCGCAGAAAATATTATCGGAATCGGAAGTGTCACTAAAATGTACAAGCCTCGAAGCGAAACCTGCAAGTTTATTAAAGAAACATTGTAGAGAAATGCGTTTGATACTGAGAAAAATTAAAATATACAAACTTTAAAATGGTGATGACGTTTCATATTGCACCATCTAATAGTGTGTACATCGACGACATAAACCAATATATCCCTCTTCTCGAAATCGACGAGCTTTTTTTCTTTCTTACAAGCATACAGTAGGTACATATACGTGTATGTAAATCTATATTTTCAAACTTTCATGGTTTTATGATGAAGTTGTTTAATTGGGCTTTTTTGATCATTATATTTATATGCATTAAAAGAATTAATGCATAATTTTTAATGTTACCCGACGTTTCGTTTGTTATTTTCCAACATTTTCAAGGGTTATTAATTTATTGGACCTATAATATAACAATACTAAAATTAAATTCAAACTTTTTTGTGTACATAATATTTTTACAGTTTTTTTTTTTTTACATAATTGTTTTGAAATTATTGCAATTTTGTTTAACATTTATATTGCACTTAAATTTTAAATTATAAACAACACTGGACAATCGGATAAATAATTTAAAACTCAAAGCAAAGAAACAAAAAAACTACCAACTAATATCACAGATTTTATATTATGACTGCACTGTAGCTTGCGCTTAAATTATCTTTGTCTTCTTGGAAGTTCATCACTCTCTCAATGTTTTTGGTTTTAACCAACCAACGCGACACGCTCAGAAATTATGTTTATGGTATTGCAGAGAGCTTCATTCAAGTATACATAATAGTGGTGCACTCGGGCGTATACGTACTTTTTTAATTTTATTGAATCTTTAAATTTTACTACAGTTTTTGTTTTTGGAAGTTTATTTGATTTATGTCTGGGTTTGATACACCTAAGATTGGTTTTTAAGGGCTACTGCCAGTGATGGAAATCAACTTTTGTCGATAATACTGAAAGCTGAAAAAAAATACTGAAAATGACCAAAATTTTACAATCTTGCCATTGTTAGAGGAAGATTTGGTTTGAGATTTCTGCCATCGACCCCTTGCAGCCATCTTGATTTGGAGATCAAATACTGTTCACTATTTTTTAACGAGAAGATGTAGAAGCTTTTTTTGTAATCGATACATTTAATATTTTTTTAAATTTACATACATACACATTATGTCAATAAATTCTGGAAAATCTAACGTTTAATAAATAATTTGAGAAAAATCGGAATCATAGTAGGTATGTTGTTGAATTTTGTATTTGTGGAAACTTAATATTTGACCCATGTTTGAGTAATATTTCGTTTATTTGTTTTTTCGCGGAGAAAATTAAAAAAAAAATATCTTTGTCGAGAGAAAATTTTAATATTTTTTTTTTCATATTTGGTGTTATTATTTTCAGAAAACGTTGACATTTTTTTAGGAAAAAATACGTTTCTTTATTTATACAAGGTGTAGCCCATTTCGTGGACTATGTTTTGAGGAATGATTTCTGGGATCATTCTAAGAAAAGCTAAATTTATGAAGGGAAAGTTCTATCTTCGCTCTCTTTTTTAGTTCTTAAGAAATTAAAAACAAACTTTTTATATTGGTTGATTGTTTTGTAAGGTTTCTGACGCATTTTCATTTTTTTTTTTTACAAATTTTAACTTTGAAATTTAATTTCTCAAAAATATTCGCTTAAACAACAAAGGTATATAGCACATCATTTGGTTTTAAATACTTTTTTTTTTTTCTTATTTTCATACAATTTTTCAGAAACTGCCTCAGTTTGTTTAAAAAAGTTTACAAAATTGATTTTACTTAATTTTTTAGATACGAAATTTTTTTTTATTATGTATGCTATATTGTTTACCTATAGGTATGCCAAACCGAGGCAAGTTCCTACAAGTATCTACATTTTTTAAATTTTCGATTATCTTAACTGAAATTTGTAAGAAAATCTCGACTTTTTTGCAAGAAATCAATAAACATAATGACTTTCACCAGACTTAAACCAAACTAGCACTTGAGTGATGCGTTCAACTAAGGTGACGAAAATTACAGTATTGGTCTTTTGCCAATCATTGAAATAGTACTGAAAGTTGAAAAGTGGTACTTACGTGCTGGGAAAATTAAATAGTTCAAAATGCAGTACAATAGTAAGCCTTTTTTCCAACCGTGGCTACTGCCTTTTGCGAGGAATTGACAAATCCTCTAAGAGCATCTCTTGTCATAGAAAAGTGCCGCTCACATTAGCCGTTCGCATTCGACAATAAAGTGTAGGTCTCCTGCATTCCTACACACGGCAGGAATGGTTGAGAGTTGTAAGTCACTAGTACCTAGTTCTTTATGAGCTGTTGTGCAACCAAATTTATTTTAATTTTTATTTGATTTATTTCGATTGAAAAATGTATGTATATTTATTTTTTCTCAATTTAATTTATAAAACTCATCTTTCAAGAAAAGTGACACATGAAATTTTTTTAAAGAAATAAAATACAAATTATATACTGCTTCAATAAATCCGCCAAGAAGAAGTCTTTGCACTTTGTATTTAATTGGAATTTTCCCATACGATTTTTTTTCTTGTCTCGGCTCAACCTACATGTCCTATGGTCTTATATCGCATCTTATATGCAAAACACCCTGTATAAGCTTATTTTTTGAAAAGCCTATATCTATGTGTATATATAAACTTAGACAAACAATAAAAAGGATTCCAAGTAAATATTTACTTCGATAACACTTTTAAATTAATTTTTCATTCTAACATGCTGTAGAAAAAAAGTCAACAAACCTACTCAACACCCGCATTTTCATTCATACTCCATACACAAAGTTTTTAGCCTCAAACTCGATTGTCTACCGAAGCGTATACTTATATTAAGTAGGTAGTATGCTTGTAGAAGAAAGGACAACTATAGGAAAAAATACTAATGAGACAAACACCTAATTAGATTATTTCCCGTCGCCGCCGCCGCCGCCCGCAGTATATAGCAGCTATGCCTACCCACTACCCATATCTCTTATAAGAATATACAACGAGATCATCCCTAAGGTTATAAATACACAAATTAAGAATTCAAATGGCACAACCTAATGAGTAGAGTCTTCGAAAACATATCTACACATGTTTCTATGAACCCTAAATGTGAAAATGTTCATGTATTTTTTTTTTTGTTGCGAAAAAATTTCCATCATTTACCATGGCAATATCAAGGATTTAACCAACAATACAGCTATTTATATAGTGGGACTCTGAAAAGACATTTTCTTTGAATTCATGAAATTAATGGTGTTGTGATCCTTTTTATTGCCCAAGCATCATGAGTTTCGAGGAAAAATTAAGGATTAAGCTTCAAGTGGTTAATTTTGTTGGATACGTGTTCATTAAATTGTTAAGTCCAAATTTTATTACATTCCCATGAAAATAACTCAAAAAATGTTATCGAAAATTGGAGCCTCTGTAATTTTATTCTATCGTGTATCCCACTTCTGAAAATTGTAATAATCTCAATTTTATATCGTTATTATCTTTGATGACGAATGGTAATAGAAATTCAAATATCGTTTACAAAGATGTTTCAGCTTTATGCCGGAAGTGGAAAAACTGCACAAACCATCAGGATAGTAAACAAGACAAGAATTTAATTCGAAGTCCTAGTGCATTGCTGCAAAGAAGCTTGTGTATCGCTTGGATTTTCAAGGGTTGTATTTATGAAATGTAACATAATTCTCCATCAGCCTTGGAGGATGAAGAAAATATCCTGGATCCACCATCTTGTGTAAATTACAACATACAGATGCTAGCTAGGAACGGGTATAAACCTTTTGCATCCTTTAACTCGTTTCCTTGAAGAAAGTTGGAGGCAAGGAAGAGAAGCACAAAAAATGATAGCCCATGCAATAAGACGCATTAGGATGCACACAAAAAAATACCTCAATAATGGCAAAGAAAATGGAATTTCATTTACCACTTCATAGAGGGTAAAGCGAGTTTTCACTTCAACAGCAGAAATATAGCAGCAGCTGGGCTGATGGTTCATCTGGTTTTTTATATAGTTTTTACGTGGACTAACACATTGCTGGCCCTGCCTGGCAATATGGTGGTCGCCTTCTTCTAGACAAGCTTATATTGGACACAGTGATGGAGGAGCAGTTGTACACTTCTTTGCTTTGGCGCTATATCGAGATCATAGTTTATGGCTTGCGAACATGCCCAGACGCACGGAGCATTTATTCTGCTGGTGATGGACATACAAAAAATAAAATGTTCAAAAGGTGGAAGTCATTAAAGTTCACTGCAAAAGGATTTTTTCTATTTATTTCCTTGAGTCTTCATAAAGTTTTTAGGGGTTGAATGTGAAAGTGCAAGGACAAGCACGGCACCGAGTGTTTCCTGAGCTAACGCCAAAATGACCCATTAAAATGATTGATTACGACCACGGCGGCGGCGGCGGTGATGATTTTTTTTTAATTCTAAATTTGATGGAATACTTGCTTCAAGGAACGAAGGAACTCACAAGAAAGAGTGTTCTTTAATTATGCAATTGCTTTGGTTGAGTTTCTTTTTAAGATTATGGGGAAAAGCAGCTGGATGACATCGTTAAACTTCTATAACTGCAATTGGAATAACTTATAAGACGAATTTTTGATCGAAGAGAGTTTGGTAGAGTTTTAAATTCTTGATATTATGTGTTTGGAAATTTTATGATTATTATGAGTGAAGAAAATTTAAAAACACATAAAATTAAATGAAGAGGTTTTAGACAGTTAAGGGCGGCAAATATTGACTCACAAATGATTTGCGGAAGATAATTTTTGGAAAAAAAAATTGGAAACAAATGTTTTTGGCATGATGGACGTCCAGTTCTGAATTTAGGCTTAGGCCCGTGAGGCCCGGGGCTAGGGTGGCAAAAACTGATGCGGTAACATTTTTGGGACAAAATTAAATAAGAATTAATAATATAAACGATATGTCGATGATGTTTCATATTCGATTGAAATCAAAAATCAGTAAAAAAAATACCAAAATCCCAATCGAAAACAACATAAATTCCATTTTTTCGAAAGGAAATTTCCTGTGGTTTCGTTTAAGGTCTGAATTATAGTAAATTTTTCATATTTAAATTCGTTACGTGAACCTTTTGGTCCCACCTACCAAAAACGTAGTTTATTTTAAGCAGAACTTTAAGGTAGTATTATGTGAGTACACAAAAATTAACAATAATGCCTTGTTAACTAAAAATGAAGTACCTTCTATCTACATTTTTTTAAATCATTAATTTAAGGTTTTTAATACAAATGTTCAAAATGTAAGATATGATATTTTCAGTTCACGCGGCAAAATGGCTTGTGTCAAATCGCCCAAAATAAAATCGCCCAATTCTGAAAATAGTCACATCGCCCAAATTTAAAACTATGTTAAATCACCCAAAAATTTAAAAGTCAAATCGCTGCATTCTAATATTAATATACAGAACAATTTTAAACAAAAATCGTAGGACTCATTTTCGAAAAAAATTAAATTTTCTTTAACATTTTTAAATTGTTTTAAAAAAGTTCATTTAATTTTGACTATAAAAATATATAAAAATAATTTTTCTAGAATTCTAATTAAAAAAAAGCGCATGGTGCCAAATTTAATGAAAAATCCACCAAGGCGTTCTCGAAATATTGAGTTTTCGAAAAAAATTGTAAACTTTTTCAAAATAAAAAACTATTTTTTTTAAAGCGTTAATATAAAATGTTTTAATTTAAACTTTTTCAGACTATTCAAAATAAAAAAAAAAATCATCTAAAGAAGCGGATTCGTTTTCGAGAAAAGTGAAAATAAAAAAAAACCGTTATATAGGAGTTTTCTGGATATTTTTTTTCTCAAAAAGATGGCGTCTTTTTAAATTAACCGAATTATTTTTAAAAAAATCTGTGGATAATAGATAATAATTTTTCAAAAATATAAGATTTTCCAAAAATGTAAACAAAAAATACATATTAGTACACTATGGGGCAGGTACTGTATTTTGGTTTTAAGAAAATGACAAAGTATTTCCTCCAAAGAAAATTTTTTTATGAAAAAAATATTTCAAGTGCTTTATCATCGATTCCTATACTTTTTATATTTCAAATCGTATGGTAAAACATTGAACTAAAATAAATTTAAAAAAATAAATTTGGTGGCACAACGGTTCATGAAGAACCAGGGCCTAGTGACTTACAACTCTCAACCATTCCTGTGTGCGTGTCTGCAGGAATGGAGGGGACCTAAAGTTTATTGCCGAATCCGATAGCTAAGGTGAGCGGCAATTTTCTATGACAAGAGATACTCTTGGAGGATTTGTCATTTCTTCGCAAGAGGCAGTAACTCGGAAAAAAAATTAAGGTGGAAGCGGCTGGTATTGAACCCAGACCTCTGGCATGACAGTCCATTGCACTAACTATTACGCCACGGGCTACTACTAAACATTAACTATCCAAAAGAAAATATTTTACTTATCGCTATAACCGGCCACTTCCCTGGAATACAATCGAAAATGATGAAAACGTTTATGGCTGTTTCATGTTGCCTCCTTATAACAAAAGTGGTTCTGTCTTCAAATTAAGAAGATATTATTAATAAATAGCCCAGACGAACTATTAAGCCCTTAAAGAAAATGTTTAATTTTAAAAGAAAATTATATTAGCCTTTCACCGCATGAATACGTCAATTTTGAATTATTTTCATTCAAAAGAAAAGTATAACTCCTCTGGTCCGGCAAACATAATATATACGAAAGTCTCAACCATCAAGGCAACCAAAAAAAAACTATCTATCTATCTGCAGACTAAAGCATAGAAAATAAAAAAAAAAATGCAATGACGTCCGAAATAGGGAATATTTTTTAGTTGGAAAACCATACTCATCCTATAGACACACATCAATGACGCATATAGTGCCTCGTCATCATCAGGACGTTTTTAAATTTACACTCTGGGTCACTAAGATGTGGTATAAGAAAGAATTTATTTAAAACTAAAATTTGTTCACCATATTTTTATTAAAATGGGAAGTTTAAAGCAATTAAGTCCAAGAAAAATTTTTGGGCATTATTTACACTTTGAGCCCCAGTTTTTTAGTAATGCCGAGTTTAAACCAAAGTAATTTACCTCAGGACATAAATTTATTCAGTTAACTCAAGAAAATTTTTTCGAAAAAAAAAACAAAATATATGCGAATAGACCTCAAAAGCATCTGTTCAGTAAATCCCGAGTTAACCCATTTTTCTACAGAGCTTTGGCCGAGAGTGTACAAACACCAACGATTTTAAATCATATGAAAGGTGACGTTGCGCTTGTTATATGAGTTAAATATTTTCAAAACCCCATTCTGCCAAAATGTTGTCAAAATCTCACTGAAACAGTTTCATGATGCCAACTATACATTTCCTTTTATAACTATTTTTTTATTTTTCCCCTTGGACGGGATCTCCCTTGGACGGACAACAGTGTTGCGAACGTCACTGTCCGGCTAAGGGAGCTTGCACTGTATTTTATTCCTTACTCCACTCAGTTGAAATTAGTAATGTTTCATTTTCATAATCTTTAGCAGCTTTCAGTAAACTGAATGCCCTGCCAATTTTCCTCTCAAAATATGTACATTTATGTAACACTTCGGTTCACTGCAGAAGAAGCAAAAAATAAACAAACTTTGCACGGCAGTGGTGCCCAGCCCATACTTAAAATATGTAGGTATGTATGTAACATTTTAGTTCGCTTAAGAAGAAGGAAGAAACAAACACACTACGCATTGGCCGTCGTCGTTACAAAAAGTCAACAATTGAGTGGAATGAAATGAGGAATAAAAATGTAAATGAGTTGATGAGCGAACAATTGAGTGGACAGAGATTCAGAAGCAAATACACAAAAGAAAATGCATAAAACACGGAACGATAATGAAATGGAACAAAGCAGCTACCCAGTCATTGCGATTGAATCGAATTCATAGATGCAAAATTACAAAAAGTTAATAAATTTATAATTAGTAAATAAATTTATTTCTCGGCTTAGAAGTACAGTTAAAAAATTATTTAGGGCTTAAAATTTGCACAAAACTATTGACTTTATACCAAAAAGCTCAGTTTAGTAAAATATCAAGTAGGTTTAAAAGCATAATTGAATATGTTGGTCAACTTCGACAAAAAATTGTACGAAATTTTCTTAAAAGTTAATAATCTAATTCAACAAATATATTTAACAAATAAAAAATATCTATTTACATGCTTCAAAGAATAAGGAAAATTATAAAATTTGTTTCAAGCTAATCGGTTGAATACTTTCTGAGAAAAACGCGGACAAACAAAATATTTGTTTCGTCTTTATATAATAGTAATGAAAGTAATGATAATGCACAGATTAGGTGGAAAATTGTTTTAAAAATTTTGATTTTTTTTCAGATGCGAACTGTAAACTAAGCTTTAACTCAGGTGTAACTATAATCTCGCACTGTGATTTATTATATTATTTCTTTAAGGACCATTTGTAGGTGGTTCAAATGTTTACCCTTGGTTCAATAGTTTTTACTCACCTCTTTCGGCGGTTTTACTAAAGTTAAACTATGCATAGCAGAGTCTAGATAATAGCAAACTGCATGCTTTAATTAGCGTAAGACCGCCAAAATCTGAGTAGATTTCTGACCCCCAGACCACGTTTCTACAACTCACATAAAATTTCTAAGTTAAAATTAATACCATATTTATGGCAAAAAAAGAATAATTTTAAAAAGTTTCCGGTGCGATGCCGACGATGACGCGACGCACGTTTCAATTAAGTGAGGTGGAGTGTTGTATCCAGCACACACACTTAACCAAAAAACAGACACATAAACTGTCCAGTTCAGGATAGTCGGTCGTTTCACTTAGAGAGTGCTTAGACAATTTAATATGGCTCGGAATAGAAGGTCCTTGGAGCTGGAAAAAATCCTCCACGTCTACAAAGGCTAACATGAAAACTGCTAGTTATTTCACATCAAATGAGCTTCCTTTCTTCCGTTTGTCGTCATCGTATCGTAGCCATCATAGTAGTACTTCCTTCCTCAGTCCCGACCCTCTTACTCCCTCCTTCCGTCCGGCCACATCATGAAGGCATTTCAATTCCTTTTCAATTGTTGTTTCCTTTCGTCGTTCAAGCGAGGATATTCTCCTATGTACTTATGTAGGTATGCCGGTTGGCATCGGCGGCATAATATAGATTGGCGACGCCGAGTATGTTCATGCTCAACTCCCCCTTCTCAGTCTCCATTTCCAAATTTGAGATTTGATGATGATGATGAGAATGCGAGGACTATGATGCTGGTTGCTCTGCTGGAGTCAAGCTAACTGATGCCGGCGCGGTGTCGTCTGGTCTGCGATTGCTGCTCTCAGCCATCAGGCGGGACAATTTGTTCGTGCGTTGAATTGCAAATTTCTGCCGATCGCAGGAATAAAAGAATTTCGCACATGAATACAAAGTATCGATATATACTATCCTGTTTATATGAATGCACCTATGAACTGAAAATATATATAAGGACGAGAAGCACGCATCATTTAGAGAACTTTCTTTGAACAAGGTAAAACTTAAACGAGACAAGGGCTTGAGTGAAATGTTTTTCTTTTTTTTTTTTTGATTAAAACTCCCTTTATAGTGCTACCGTCTGTCGCGCGTCGCTGTCATTTGCGTAATCGCTTTTTGAGTGAAAGTCATATTTTCTAAAGTATAGAAATACCACATGCCTTTAGAGTTGATTCCCAATGGGAATTCTGGAGTCGTGATGGAGTTTTCCTTATTTTCCTCTTCACTCCATTTACTTATTATTTAAAATGAAATTGAACCGGATACACGCGGGTTGTTGAAGCTTTAAAGAAATATGTTGTTCAGCCACTTCTGCTGAATACGGAAATCAATTTCAAAATGAACGGGACATTTTTTTTTTTTTTTTTATTTGTGAAGGAAGAGAAGACGAAGTTTGGTGACTCGTTTATATGGTAGACTTTAACCCTCAAAACGTTTTTAGCCAATAGAGCAGTTAAGTGATTTTGTGGCGCCACATTTATTAAGAGTTTTATGGCCTTTGGCAAATAAGTGTTTAAATAAAAATGTTTGAGTTATGCAAAAAGAAAATAACAAGGGAACGAATGTTACTGACTTTATGAATTCGATGATAAAGAAGAGAAGTATAGTTCGAAATCAAGAAGAACAATGGACAATTTTTTTTAACAATTTTTGGGAATGCTTCAAAATTCGGTGGCAGCAAGTTCTTTGAGAATTAAAGGAGTGCTTAACCAGAAATAAAATCAATTGGATGGATGGGGCTTTGCATTTTAGACCGAAGAAGTAGGTACTTACTTTACTTTAGATGGCACTCACAGTTTAGGGTGGACTACGGCCTCAACCAACAAGCCCCTACAGCCAGCTCGGTCCCGACCCTAGCTAGCTGCCTCCAGTTATGCCGAAAACAGATGTGCAACTTTTTCCCATGCAGCGAAATTAGAAATAGAGATATCGTGCAGCGAAGGCTGCATGCAGAGCCTGGAATATGTCAGTCCTCATAAGAACCTGTGTAAATTTATTTTCGCTGCATTGGATAAAGCTGCACATCTGTTTTCGGCTTTACGCACTCCAAGTTGGTTGAGGTCGTTCTCCACTTGTGGGCGCCACCTGAGGTAGGGTCTTCCTCTGCTGCGCAGACCATCATGAGTAGGTAGATTGGAAGATTGGTTGGGCTCGTGCGTCGGTGTCCATACGCTCCACGTGTCCCAGCACTCTCAGCCACTGTATTTTCAAGTACATAGTAGAAGAAGTATTGATTGGAAAAAGGTTATTCTTCGCTTAATATCAGCATTTACCTATAAAAAGGCCTTTGCTGCGGATACTTCTAACTCTAGTAAGCGAGTACCATCAATCAATCGGTTTTGTACAGCGACGTCGACCTGGCCAAAAAGCTGAAAATAAAGCGAGTGAAATGCCTGGGACACGTGAAGCGTATGTACACCGACGCACCAGCACGAGGAGTGTTCGACTCATGTATCAATCTCAACCAATTCAGGTTTACTGCCTGAACAGAATATAATGCAGGAACTCGAGCTGCAGACGGAACTGGAAGAGCTGTCAAAAAGTGTCGTACGTTATTTTTTTTACCTGCCCACAATGCAGCTGTACAGCTTAAAATGTATTTTGAAGAAAAACAAAAGAATATTCTTGTGTACAAGCTCAGAACTCACATTTTTTGTTTCCAATAATTTTCCTTTTAATAAATATTTTTTTTACGCGATACAAATAATCACAATATTTTTTTCCGAACCAAAAAGTTGTTTTTTTTCTTCATAAAAATTGAAACGTCAAAAGTGTAGTACGTGAAAAGTTAAAAGTTAGCGAACTCTTCCGTTTGCGGCTGCAGCTCCGTATGCGTCTACGTTCCGAAACATTGAATTTGCGTGTATTCAATATTTTGACAGCTATTCCCAGCTCCGGCTCCAGTTCCGTCTCCGTCGTTATTCTGTTCAGCCAGTTATGCGTAACTGCCTGAGCAGAATGGATACGTAGCTGCAGCCGCAGATGGAAGAGTTCAAAAACTTTTAAATTTTCACGTACGGCACTTTTGACGTTTCAAATTGTATGTAGAAAAAAAATATTGTGGTTATTTGTATCGCGAAAAAAATTATTTATTAAAAAGAAAAGTATTGGAAACAAAAAATGTTAATTCTGAGCTTCTACTTAGAATTCTTTTTCTTCAAAATACTTTCAAAGCTGTACAGCTGCATTGTGGGCACGTACAAAAAAAATAACGTACGACAAATTTTGATAGCTCTTCCAGTTCCGTCTGCAGCTCCGGTTCCAGCATTGTATTCTGTTCAGGCAGTAACTATGGAGACAGCTAGCTAGCTAGAGACCAAGCTGGCTGAAATGTTTAATGAATTACAGTAGTTACTTTTTATTGACGATTTTGTTAGATATACAAAATAAAAGTTTTAATAAAATACATAGTACACAATTCCCGTTCTTCACAAAAAAAAAAAAAAGAAAATATTATGAATCTATTGTTTTTAACGAAATCCTCCATTTATTAAATTTTGCTGTCAGATTTATTTTCTCATACAAAATCTAAATAGCTACCTGTCATCACTTTACAAAAAATCAAAACTCTAATATCTTCGAAAATTCCTTTATCATTTACGATGAATAATTTATTTAGGCGCATATGAACCTAAGTAACTAAATAATATGAAAATGGCACGCAACACAGAGCTTTACTTAAAGGAAATCATAAGCAAATAATGTATTTGTATTGGTACAAAAAGGCAGATTATACACCATCTTCAAAATCTAACTAAAAATTAAATTCAAAACACGTTTATCCACTCAAATATTTTACGTGCTTTCGAAATCACATATCACATCAACATCATCATCAACGCCTGAAAGCAACAAATACTCTAGGTTCTCTTCTCTTACTCTATTCAGGTGTGCAGAGTGTAGACTGTAGAGACATAGAGAGTGTGTGTCTTCTCTGTGTATATTCAAATTAAATTTTACACAAAAATCGCTTAGAAGAAGAAGAAAAATCATCATATGATGGGGTGCTCTTCACTAAATCACTGCAAAAATAAAACTCACTGCTCAATCTTTCGATATGTTAAACGGTATGACGATGACGGTGTCACTCTTAATGTTTGTGAAAGGAATTTGCTTTATTCTCCATTTCAAAGAACTTGTATGTTGGTATGCATTTTCGAGGACCTACAACTACATACATAAATATCAGAGGAGGAAAAGTGTTTGGCACAAAAAAAAAAAAAAAAAAAAAAAACTTAAGAACAGACAGCTTTGCATGTTCACACCAAGGCTGATCCGTTCAAATCCAATCGAAACACAAGTGACAGCTGAATTCAAGCTCAAATGCGATAAATGAAAAAAAAAAAAAAAAAAAAAAATAGAAAACCCGATCCGAGTCCTTATGTGAGAATGTAGAAGGAAGGAAGTGTGCTAATTTGATGCTGACAGCATTGAGGAAATTTATTGACTACAATTATAGAAAATATCCGTGTCTTGATATTTTTTGATGGGTAAATAAACCATGAACCCACACTTCACACACACGATGGTTACGAAAGAAAGAGTGTCAAAAAGATATTGACAAGTTTGAAATATGCTCTAGGCGACTATGAATCATTCTTCATACATCTTGATCTACTGAATGGCTGCCTAAGGTAAAACGGTAGCAATAGAATACTAAACATTTTTAGTGGAAAATTATGTATTAGCTTTAAAGGTAGCTGAAATAATGTATGGTATTAAATGTTCTTTCAAAGACTAAAAAGATTGTAAAGAGAAATTAAATTTTTGGTTAATAGGTAGTTCGATGTTCGATCAAGAAAACTGTTGACATTGGCGCTTGCCCAATTTTCCCTTAGATTCATAAAAACGCTTAAAATATTATTTAAGCGTAAACATTTTTTTTTTTATACATTAAGGCATTTTGCAGAATTAAAAAAAAAATCCAGCTTAAAACGAGTTTTCTTGAAATTTTTACTTTTTTTCGCCGGGTTTTCGTGAATCGGGATTTTCTGTTACGCTCCCATTAGCACAATATTTTCATTTGAGTTTGCTCATCGCTATTTTTTACTAATTCAAACGAAAATAAATAGCAGCATTCTAAGATTATTTTTTTTCAAAAATTTGAAATTTCGAACCTTTGTCTTTCGATACTTTTGTTTTTCGAAACATTGTCTTTAGTAACTTTGTCTTTCGAACCTTTTTTTTCGAAACTTTATCTTTTCGAACCTTTGTCTTTCGAACTGTTGTCCTTCGAACCTTTGCCTTTCGAGACTTTGTCTTTCGAAACTCTAACGGTTTCCCGACTTAAGTATGTATTTAATAAGGCTGCCAGACTTTTCTCGTACTTCAGCGGAATGATAAATATAATGGAAAATACAGAAAAATCTCATGTTTTACTAAGCTGCAGTTTAAGACCTTGGATCAATGAATATATGTACATAGGTCCTATCTATAACCAAATTCTATTTTGCAATTATCAAAAAAGCAGTTTATTTAATTATTAGACTTCAAATGTTGGAATATTAATAAACCAGAAAAATTACAATAAATGTCTTGACATTCAATTAAACCCACTTTTAATTTAACAACAGTTTAAAAATGATTATGAATATGCAGCATATCGAAATCAGTAATTTTTTTTATTAAATTTGGTAGCGCAACAGCTTATATAGACGAGAGCCCAGGCAGGGCCTAGTGACTTACAACTCTCAACCATTCCTGTGTGTGTGTTATTGACAGGAATGGATAGGATGGAGGGGACCTACAGTTTTCTGCCGATTTCGAATAGCTTAGGTGAGAGGCACTTGTTCATGACAAGAGTTAGGAGGATTGTTAACAAATGTGTTAAAATATATTTTTATTTAGGTATTCTTTTCGAAAAAAAACTGTCCTTTGAGACCGTCTGGATCTGGACTGGAAACGCTAGTATTTAAGTTTCGTTTCAGCAAATGGGACTGTCGTTTAAGGCCATATGCGTTAAATTGTATCCAAACATTAATTTTTGACACCAATGAGGTGAATCTGGTTTAACCAACTTCCCAAAAACTGGGTCTTCGTGTAAAACATGTAAAAAAAAAACACCTAACAACGAATATGCGATATACCGATACAATCAACGAGCTTAGAAACAAGGTCTAATTAGGGCAAAAAAAAATTAGTAGTATAGACATACCCAAAAAGATTTCAATCCAACAAAAAGGCCTCTCATAAAACCACAACACAATACACAAATGCTCGTAACTATCATACCAAACAGCACATACTCTTTGAATAAATCAGCTCAAATTTCAAAAGGATTCAAAGGCTCAAGCAAAGTCAAACAACAGTCGCGAACTAGACCAATTTATCCCACGAGTAAAATTTAATCAGAAATTACTGTGCCACTTTGTCACATCACCCAATATTATATGCTTGCTGAACATTTAACCCAAAAATCCTGTGTTAAAATCTCTGATTAAAAGGACGATACCAAAAAACCGCATGTGCGGCATGACATTAAAGCCTTTATATACCGAGTACAGTACACTTTCGCCCTCAAAAGGACTCTCAAGCTCAAACATTTGTATTCATTTCAATCAACCTGAACTGCCACCACACAGCGCAGTGGTGGCACCGCCGCCGCCGCCGCGCTTCCGCCACTGACCAGCCTTATCTCAACACAAAAGAACATTGAGTAATTGCAGGCTAAAATAATTGAAATGAATTCGATCGTGGGTGAAAGGATTTGCAATTATTGTTTCCCATCACTCCCATCATCATCATGGATGTTTAATGAAATGTGGGTTGTCGTACAAAAAGAAAAAATAAATTTTATAAAAAAAAAACAATAATCTTTGTTCCACTTCAAAGGTTTTATTTTTTATTTCTTGAGAAAGAGAGGAAGGAAATAGCAAAAGATGAAAAAGATTGGAAAAAATCAGAGAATGTGGCTTTCCACTTGAGAAGACAGCAAAGTCTTTGAGCCAAGAATAAAAGAATAAAACATATGGAAAGAATTGAGCTTCATAGTTGAAAAAAGAAATTATTTTAAGGAAGAACGAAAGCCTTTAACTAGTATGTAAGTAGGTATATCTAACTTTTTTAAGTCATGATTGATGTAGTGGAGGATGTCTAAAATTGAAAAAAAAAGTATTCTTTTCTGATAAAAATTATAAACAAAATTATTTAAATACGTATTTTAAAGTGCGTTGTTATTTTTCGAAGCAAAATGTGCAAATTAGTAGATAAAATTTAACATTATGCCATAATTATCACAAGTTGCAAGGGGGTGGCCCTGGCGCAGTGGAAGAAGTGCTTGACTGCTAACCTGGATGTGTGGGTTCGAGCCCCAGTCTAGGCAGCATTCTTTTCTATATTCCCTCAACTGAACGCCACCCCTGGGATTTAATGAGATAATCAAAACCTTATTTCTCAGTCCACTGTGCCAACAAAAATCTATCCTATCCTTCTATTCCTTCTAACATTGCCTAATTTATAAGACCCTAGGTCTTACTGGCAAATATATGTTTGTGTTGTTTTTTTTTTTTTGTATGAAGAGCCTCCAATAACTAGGCCATTTAAAGCCTTTAACATTCTGATAACAGTCTTGAAATTCTCTTCAAGAGTGCTTTTAGCTCCCATAACTAAGTCTCGTAAGGCTTTTGGAGCGTGTTATGAGACTAAAAGTGTTACTTATTGAGCATGCTGTACAGATTGTCACATTTATTTTAGGGGATGATTCCTATAGGATCATTCTAAGAAGAAAACTGTATGGGAGCAAAATTGTATCTCCTCCTAAGGCTGGAGGCGGTTAATTTCTGAAAAGTGTCTTAGAATGGAAACAAAATTATTTAAAATTAACGAAAGTAAAAATAATGATGTTTTATAGCTTTTTGAAGGTGATACAGTTTAAAGTGTTTTAAGAGAATTTATTCAGAAATTAAATTTCAAACTGATCATTTTAAAAAAAAATTGTGAATTTTGCCACAGTTCTTTTTTTGCAAATATTCAATGCTTTTATCAATTCTTAGTCAAATACGTAAAATCAAAAGTAAAAATCTTCCTTATGTTTTGAGAAATTTAAAAAATACGAAAGATACTCTTTATATTGCTTGTTTGTTTAAGGCCCATCAACCACTAGGTAACTTTTTGTTGCGCAACTAAAAGTTGCTCGAAGTTGCTTGCCATCGCTCACTAGTCAATTTCCGAGCAACTGTTGGGTTCAGTATTTTTAATTGAAATGTGAAATGTTGAATTGACCTTGTATTTTGGATCACTGACGATACAAAATTCATTCAATGTGATAATAAAAGTTAATTTTCGGGTTAAATTCCCAAAAGTTGCTGGAATTTACTCGGAAATTGCCTAGTGGGCGAGGGTAAGTAACAAAAAGTTGCCGGAAAAAAAGTTCCACAAGCAACTCCGAGCAACAAAAAGTTGCGCAACTAAAAGTTGCCTAGTGGGCGCTCTCCCTTATAAGCTAATGCAATTGGATTGGGAGCAACAAAAATTAGCTTAGTGGGCGATGGGCCTTAGTGTATATGTTTATGATGCCAAAAAAAGACAATTCATAATTAAATACTATTTTAAAGTTATTTTTGGTATTATTGATAAAACTGGTAATGAAATTTTTTGAAATTATTTTTTTAGGGAATAAAACTCATCTAATATTTGAAAAGAGCATATCAACTTTTTTTAAATGTATAAAAATAAGTTTTTTAAGAATACCGTTTTTTGAATTTTTTTTCGATTAATTCATGTTTTTATTTCCAAGAATTCAAGCGCACACGGTCTTCATTTTAAATTTAACAACATTTTAAGGAGTTATTTTATCAAAGAATGAGTTTTATACTGCTTTACCATTTTAGCAAGAACACAAGAGCAAGTTTTTTCGATCCAGCCATGGGTTTTAGCAATTGGGGCCAAGAACAAATGGGACTCACATTAGCAGTTCGAATTCAGCAATAAACTGTAGATCCGCTTTATTCCCGCAGACAAGCAAACAGGAATAGTTGAAAGTTGTAAGTCACTATAGACCCTAGCCCTTCATGAAACACCAAATTTTTTTTTTACGGTTAGTACCCAAACAAACAACAAACTCGAGCGATGTTTCACCCCCTCTAGCTTAAAACCAATCCCAGGCTTATTGTGAGTTTCACCCCAACAAAATTTCACCTTAAAATTTTCTGTTCGCCCGGAATTTTAAGAGCTATTGTGAGTTTCGCCCGTACAAAATGTACGTTTTCCGCCTAATTGCTGCCTCGTTCGCCTACTAAAAATATGTGAAAATTTAAGCTGTCAATGCCATTACATTCTGCCTGAAATTAATGTTCGCAATAAGGGGAAATTTTCGGAACATAAAATATTTTACGGGTGGAACTCACAATAGGCAAACAAAATTTCCGGGTGTAATGTTGTTCGGGCGAAACTCTCAATAAGACTGAATACAGTCAGAAAATTCAAACTCAAAATATTTGCTGAACTGGGTAAGGAAAGGAGCCCAACCAAATTTGAGTTCTTCAGCATTAGTGATCCCTGATGAGATGGTATAACGTTCAAACCCCCGAAAACCGGAACCACTGACTCACTAACTGATCATCAAAATTATGGAGCATTTTCCGACACTTTAAAATCTTTTTATAATTTCGCACAAAAACGGTAGGCCTTGTGGTACTACACAGAAAAAAAATCGAAAATTTGGGAATTTTCGAAAAAAGGGAATTTTCTATGTTTGGGATTTTTCATTTCGAAGCAGGTATTGTACTAAGGGCTAAAGTGTTTTCAGGTATCAGTTTATAATAGCCCTTTCACACTATCCCATCTTACGACTGCCAAATTTGGGTGAAGAAAACGATTTTCATATTTTGCTTCTACCACTTGCATCGAAAAAATCAATTCACCATAACCTCAAACCAAGTGGGATAGAATGTGTGATGGTTTTAGAACCAATCCTAAAAATTTTCGTGAATTAACACATGTCAAATTGTGTGAAATCGGCTGTCAAAGTCGTGTGGGATGAAATTTCATATTTTGTTTCCACACTATTATACAGGATTTACTTCCCACTTTTTTGACATGTGTTAATACTCAGTGGGATAGTGTGGAAGGCCTTTAAGTCTTCACTTGTGTAATAATACCTAGATAAGGCCCAGTTTTTCAATGCGAGATTATCTCAGTTTCAGAGTTTAACCTAACTTAACTTTTGAAACATAATTTTCAGTCATTTTAGATCCCGAGTTAACTCAACCAATTTACTAATTTAACTCTGAATTAACTGATAAGTTTCTAACAAGGTTCATTTTAATTCATAAAAATAATAAAAAAATAAGTAGATATTGATATGAATGACACTAATGACATACACAAGTGGTGACCCCGAAACACACACACAAAATAAACATATTTTCTATGCGTTATAATTTCCTTCATAACGACATAGTACCCTATTTTATTCGTTAGAATAAAAAATATTGATTTTTTTTTCTTATTTTTAGGCAGAAAATCGTACACCATCATACTCATCACACTCATGTCTGGCTGTTCCCTCAGGCGGGAAATTTTAATTTCGATTTTCTGTCCACAAAAGTGCTGCCAGCTAGATTTCTATCCTCTTCAAGTATTTTTTTTATTTGACTGATAACATATCCTCTGCCAGCGTGCTGTCGTATGTTTGTATGTGTGTAAAGGAAATTTTGTTGAATAGCTTTCTAGTATTTGTATGTGCCTTGCCAATTATAACTTTTGCCAAAGTAGTTCGGGATAATCCTTACGTGCATCGTATTAGGAGGACTAACAGTCGAGCCGAATATGTGTATGGTGCCAGGCTCTATTATGTATAGCAAAGGGCCTAGAATGAACTTTGCCAAAATGAATTCATTTAATGAGCCAACATTTCCTGGGCCAAAAAGTTAGTGCATCCGATGATAGGTATACAAATACATAGACGAGGCATCAATGAGCTGATGTTGCATGGTAAAGGTTAGGTATATCTACCAAATACTGTTTGGGTCAAGTCTAGACAAAGGATTAAAATGCAAGAAGAGGCGTTTAATCCGTTCCATCATACAAAATAACAAAAGAAACAAACTACTTTGGAAAAGTTTTTCTTCCTTATGTGCCACTTTAAGTCAAACTTAACATCAATTCAACCTATCACTGTTCTAGAAAACTAGATATAGACCAAGAGCAGAGTAGATAACTTTCTTCTTTGTTGGTGTTGTTTTTTTTTTTTTTTTTTGTCAGATTGTTGAAAGATAAGAATTCCTTGTTGGTAGCCTTAATCGTACTTCTTTCTCAAGTTCTTAAAGAATTTCCCTGACAAAGAAATTTCACATCAACATCAAAATAGACCCTTTCGCACAGGAAAATAAAGTTAAAAAGGACAATAATTGAGATGAGAAAAGGACACAACACAAAAGAAAAAAATGGAAGAACTTTTTCAAACAATTTTCATTACATCCAAATGCAATTATTCCTTGGAGACACACTTAATGTACTTTCTTTCCAGCGAGCTTCAGGTACTGTAGTAGACGAGCGTAGATACCTATACCTATGAGCCCAGGATGAAAATGTCCTTTCTTTCATTTTCAAAAGTGTCTATCGTCGCTCGCAATTGCCCTGAGTTTGTTGTTGTGTTTAGGATTTCCCGTCGTTGTCCTCGTCTCGTCATCATCGTCGTCTGCTGTTGCATAGAAGATTTTTTTTAGTATCCATACAAGGGTCCTTGTATATTTTTTTATGCCCGCAGGATATCAGTGTCGGTTGGTTAGCTGAATGTTTTGGGTTTAAGGATATAAACATTTGTTTTTTGTTGTTTGGATTATGTAGAATTTTATTTTCTACGGATGGAATGGATTAAGTGTAGAGTCTGTTATGAGTGCTTAACTTAACGGGCAGCAGATTACTTTGAAAGTCCTTAAGTATTTTAAATGCCGTAAATAATTTCTTCTTGTATATGTGAATAAATTGAGAGGAGGGAATCTAGATAATTTTTTTTTGTTGAGGGGATATTCGCTAATTAGAAAGAATTAACCTTTTTTTCTTTTGAAATAAATTTATCTTTATAACGAGAGTTATGAAAAAGATTTTAGCGAGAATCGACATTTTTCGACATCTTTGGCTGGTCCAGATCCATATCTAATTTTGATGGAATTGTTTAATTTTAGAACAATTTTATTTTTTTTTTAAATTTCAGCGTGAGTTTATAATTCATTTAAGAAACATGTTTGATATTACCTAATGACAGGCTTCCAATTGGTTAGTTTTATTGACCCTGATTTCGTGTGTAAGCGACTTCAAAAAGTCCAGCAGATGAAATGGAATTGAACTAAAAACAACAATAAATCATGAAGAGCATACTGTAATGTGCGAACATTATTTTAAAGAACACTTTTCAATATTTTCAGAAAAAAACAACATATTTCAAAAAATGTTGCGTTTGCATTAAATCTAGACCCGACAGTTAAATACCAGAAAAAATCAGTACGATGCAATAGGGAAGCTACACAGGATAAAGCGGAAGCTGTTTTTTGTCGAATATTTTGACGAACATTGTGTGCCAAATGCATTTAACGATCCTGGCATTCTTATATAAATGAAGTCGACTCAGAAATATAGCTGTTGCAGTTGAAAGATATTATCATTTTTAGCAATAGTAAACCAGTCTGCAATCTTTAACCAACTCAAAGCTTTCATAAATTAAGCAGATCACTTTTTCATCTGCAATGATGAAAAAGTATAATGGTTATTAGCTGCTACTGAATTGCTAATAAGTTACGTATCCATACTGGAAGTAACGACCGCTCATAAAAAGGTGAGCATCACCTCACAAGCATCACCTTGTGCGGACTAGAAATATACTCAATAAGAAGGCAAAGTTTTTTCTCTAAAAGAAGTTTCTCAAATCATCAAATACTGCTTTTTGTCTAGTTTCCAAATCAGCATTTAAAAGCTTGGAGTGATCGAGAGATTTGCAAGGGACTCTATTTCAAACGACAGTGAAAGAAGTAATGTCAGAGCAAGCCTCCTCCAAGAGTATCTCCTGTCATAGAAAAGTGCCGCTTATATTAGCCGTTCGGGTCCGGCAATAAATTGTAGGTCGCCTCTATTCCTGCACGCACACATAAATGGTTGAGAGTTGTAAGTTACTAGGGACTAGGCCCTAGTTCTTAATGAGCTGTTTTGCCACTAAATTTATTTTATCAGCTTCCCATTAGAAGTTATTGTAATCGGTCCGACTTGTGAAATGTTTGACATTTCTCGACGTTTAGAGGTCTCTGAAGTCGGATCGGATTACATTGTTTTTAGAGAGATATCTGTGTAGGTACGTTCGTACGTTGGGAAGCTATTTTCGCCGACGATATCTCAAGAACGCGTAGAGATATCGACTTAAAATAAATTTTATTGTACAGATAATAAGGCCATGACGTGCAGAGAGGATTTTCAGAAAAATTTAATTGGCGGTTTTCTTATTACAATAATTTTTAAAAAAAGTTGTAAAATTGCTTCCTTCTCGAATATCTCTAGAACAGATAATGCTGGCCTGGTTTCATTCTATGCATAATGTCGTAGTGAAAAATTGGTAATAGTTAAAAAAAAAATCAACCCACAGTTTTCTTTTTATTAAAAAAACCATTAAAAATTGTTAAAAAATATCGAATATCTTGATAACGCACAAAGATATTAGCTTCGGGCTAATTTTATTTAATACACAAACTTATAGTTGATAATCGGTAGAGTTTGTAAAAATATACAGTTAACGGTTTTTTTTCTAGGCCAAAAAAACTGCAAAAAAGCTGCTAAAAATTGTTAAAAAATGTTTTTCGGCTCGAATGTCTCGAGAAAATCCAATGATATGAACTCCAGGATAATTTTAGTCTACACACAATACCATAATTAGTAATTGATAAGGTTTTTAAAAAAATCAATTAACGGTTTTTTTTCTAGGCCAAAAAAAAACTGATAATAAATTGTTCAAATTTTTCATGTCGCATATATTTAGAGCAAACAGCCTTCCCTTGATTGCAAAACTGATAGGTTTTTCGAAGATTTTTAATTGGTAATTTTCTTATACAAAATAACATCGGATGTCAAGTTTAAAAGGGAACCAATGGGAAGTTATCAGTGTGGGTCAAACCCAGCCTCTTTTTTTTTTATTTTTATAATTGAATATGATTCGCTTTAAAAATGCAAAAACGCGAAGCAATTCATATTGCTATATTAATTTTGATTGAGTATTTACTGTTATGAGTACTTAACGTTACAATTATTAAAAAAAGTTATTATATCGATATCGAGTCAACGAAATGTATGAAAGACTCACCTTCATTATTTTATTTTAATACTTGATCCAGAATCCGATCTAGAAAGAAAAAGGAAAGTGAAGATGATAAATTATAAAATATTATTATAAATAAAATGTACGACTATGCTGCCAATAATTTCGTAATGGCTCTAACTACAAAATTTCCGATTTATGGATGTCCCTCAAGTTAGCAGACCAAGGTCAGAAGAACAAAGTTTTAATGATGCCATCATTAGGTGCTTAATAGGTGCTAATAAAGTACCCAACAACAAAATTAAGTGCTCCAGTACTTTTGGAAAAAATTAATAAACTTGAAATCAAGTTAGCAGAGCAATTTTTGAAAACTGGTTAAAACGCATGGAAAAAAAATTAGTTTGCTCTCATATTTAGGTGCTACTTAAAAAAAAAAAAAAAAAATTTAAAAAAAATTGTTTTTTTTTACAAAAAAAGAAAATTACCTTGGGCATTATTATGAACACCTGGCCCTAATAAGGCCCCCAAATTATGTTCTTCAATAATTTTTTTATTTTCTTGCTGACAAAAAAAGGAATTTTATCCTAAAATATATAGAACAACTAAAAAATTTTGTATTAGTGTGTATTTAGATACAAATTAAAAACCGTACTTACTCAATTAATTACTTTAAAAAGACACAATTTTTTAAATGACTTCTTTTTATCAAAACCACAATTTGTTTATTTTTTTTTTTTTTGGTTTCATTAAGCGGAATTCTAAAGATTTCAGAGACCCTTATGTCCTTTTATCATTATATACATCTCTTATTAGATCGATTCTTGATGTTATTTGAAGCCCTGCATATAAAGTACACTCTGACCGAATTGAAAAGTTTCAGAGTCGATTCACAAAATATATATTCCAACAAATGCGCTAGAGCTTTTGTCCAGAATATAAGTATAGGTGCCAATTGCTGGGTATAAAATCACTGGAATCTCGTCGGAAAATTCATGGTGTATTGCTTATTAGAGATTTACTCAGTTATTATATAAAGTGCCCATCACATTATAGTTTATAATCGATAGAGTTTGTAAAAAAAATTCAATTAACGGTTTTTTTTTTCTAGGCCAAAAAGACTGCAAAAAAATGCTATAAATTGTTCAAAAATGTTTTTCGGCTCGGATATCTCGAGAACAACCAATTATATCAACTCCCGGATAATTTTAATCCACACACGATGCCATAATTAGTACTTGATCAGGTTTTCAAAAAAATTCAATTGACAGTTTTTTTTTTTAGACCAAAAAAAAACTACAAAAGAAACTGCTAATAATTGTTGGAATTTTTCGTGTTGCATATATTTAGAGCAAGCAGCCTTTCTTTGATTGCACAACTGATAAGTTTTTCGAATATTTTAAATTGGTAATTTTCTTATAAAAAATAACATCGGGTGTCGATTTTCAAAGGGAATTACTGGGAAGCTATTAACCCCAGCCTCTTTTTTATTTTCTTATATCCAACACAATTGAGTTAGCTGCAAATTTTAATTTTTTCTGGGCTATAACATTTGGCCAAAGCACATAAAAAAAAAATAAGTCCCGTTGCTTGTCGGTTATGCAGTTTTTTGTGCTGGGCCTTATTTGGTGCACCTACCTACACAATTAAATGAGTATTTAAGAAAAATTCATGTGATTTGTTCAAAATCAAATTCAATAATAAACTCAAAAAAAAAAACACCCTTTACTTCATTCATTTTACTTTTTTAAAAAATCGTTCCATTCTTGTTTGGATAAATTGTAATATATTTATTATGAGGTACATTTATAATTTATACATGGTTTTTGAGGCGAATCAATGTTTAATGCTCGTGGAGGTCTCTGTAAAATAGCTAAACCTAGTTCTAGCCTGTTAAATTATACTCAAATTGTTAATATTTCATTCAAACCTTCAAGAATAAAATTTATCCACCACATTTTCTACCTTCTGCATTTTAATTCGCATTTACCATAATTTTCTATTCAATCATATTCATGTTCATATTCATAATTGAAATTCATAAAAAAATAAAAAAATATCTACTTATTTTTTAATGAATGACTTTTAATCGTTATAAACTTTGTTCTAACACGTGAAAAGGGTTAATCTGAAGCTCTGACTTGCTCATTAACATTAACTGACTCACATAATATTTCGCGAACATAAACTAGCAACAATGCTGAGGCTGTAACATCATTTATTATTATTATCCATGGCTATTCACACCTGAATTAATTTCCCATTGACAAAATCAATTTGTCTATACCTAGTCGTCGTTGTCGATTCGTTGTTGCTGATGATGATGAGAGTTCTGATACATTAGTCGGTGGCGGTGCTGTTCGGTAGGTGTTTCCATATACTATTACCATAGTTCGGTGGTATACTGACGTTCAAGTCGTCAATCGTCATCGTCACTGTCGTCCGTCCGTCCGCCTGTCTATTCGGTCTTTAGAATTGTCACCAAAGTCCAAACTGTATAAGCATTAGCTCATTAACACAGCGATCACGGTTTTCATTGTGAATTATTATTAAATTCACGAACGATCAAAAGTATCTATGAATGTGTATTTTGTATCTTTTATTTTTTTTTTTTTATTATTTTGCTATAAAATTCACCCTCAACATAACATAATCACTATCTATTCTAGTTTGAAATTCGAAAATGTTTATAAATAAAATTAAGAACAAACAGCGAAAAAAAAATACTTATACTGGAATAAAATGCCGACCGGTTTCGCAAATACCATTTCGCACGTTTTTATTCAAATGAGTTTTAAATTAAAACAAAATGGAAAATGTTTTTTTCTTTGTGTTTTATTTTTTATTTTTTGTTTAATATCTTTATTTCCACTTGTTCAATTTAACTGTGACTGTTGGCTCAACAGTTGACAGTGGCTAACGTTAGAGTGTGAACGCGTGCGATAAACGCTTTTCAGAAGCTACACAAAGCCATTCATTAAATTCTTTAGACAGAAAGCCTATAAGGGAAGGGAAGACAGAGGTCTATACAATAAATTGAGAAGACTCTGTGTCCGTACCTTAAAAAGCAATACGCGAACAAAAAAGAACTGAAAGAAAATGGACAAAACAAAAGGTCAGATCTCTACCAGACAGGGTGTCGTCAAGCAAGGTGTTCTCTGGCAACAAAGTGATAAGCTTTTTTCCAAATGGAAGGAGAGGTTTGATGAATACATTTATACTTCCTTTTTCCAACCGGAAGTCATATTTTTGTTTTTTTATTTTTGTATTCTTAGATATTTTATTCTTACTCGTGACCATTTGTGCTGTCTAAAGAAAGGTGAAGGTGGTTTCATATGTGGTGAAACACTTTCTAAGGTGAGTCAGAAGTGGGATAACACAATTATGAAATTGTTTTAAATCATAACTTTTGTATTGGGAATTTTAGATAAAATTAGAAGATATTAAATCATTAGAATTTATTACAAGAATAACACATCAAACGATTGAGCTGACTTTGAGCGGTGGTGGTGGAAATAGTGAAAACCATCGTATTTTATTGAAGACAAATGGAGATTTAAGAGAATGGTTTGATACATTAAACGTGAGTTGGTTTTTTAATTATTTATTTTTGCAACGGTGATAGTTACGAAGGTGGTGTCGCTGTATAGGTACACCTGTGAAATATCAAATGAGTTTTTTTTTTGTATTTTTTCTTTGTTTAAATATTATTATTTTCCTATTTTAGGCATGCTGCGATATCGCCAAACAACGAAAAAAACCATCACAAAGTAATTATATTGAAGCTATAAAAGCTAGAGGAAGGAATTTTCGAAGGGAAAAGACTGAAATTAAACAAAGTTCCTGTAATAACGATGGATTAAGTGAGTTGAATTTTTCTTCTAATACATAATTTATTTCTCTGAACATTTATTGATTTATTTTTTAAGTATAAGAAATTATTTATTATGTTGACAAGTAAGAAATGGTATTATAGTGTAGTGCGCGAAATTGCACATTTATTTCTTTAGTTTGAAGAGAGAGGTGCATTAGTGATTGATTGGTGAGGAAAGTTTATTTATGATGTGTCAGCAATTTTATTGTAAAATTTGATCATTACTATAGATTGAGTCATGATGCAACTTGGTATAGTGCCTTTAGTTCTCATACTTTAATAGTTAGGTAAGTCCGGCATAGGTTTCTTTTATTTTTCGTATAAATATGTCTCATTTTCTATTTCGATATTTAATCCTGGAGTTGTAAGACTTTTTCATGAATCAAACATACCTTACCTATCTATGCTAAAGAGTATAATAATTTCAAAACATTCAAATCACATTTTAATAACAAGGTGAAACAACTTAAGATCTAGTTTAAAATTTGCAAAATAATAAAATAAGTAATTGACAATTCACGATTCTTGGATAGCACAAACTTGATCTTCTGGTTTAAAGCTTAAAAATGTTATAGAAATTAATTTATTTTAATAAAAATAATTGTGTAACACATGACAGTATTGTCTCGCTAATCCAAACTACCTTTAATCCGAATATCGTGTTAGTCCAAACCCTTATTTTTTCGAATTATGTTCTTTACAATCCAAACCTACCCCGATTTTTGTACGCTGTAATCCGAATTCCAACTTAAAAAAACACTGGTTCAGTTTTTACAGTGATTTTGTTTATATATGTATACTCTTTGTGTTGCAAACAGAAAAGAACTGATTTCGCTATCAAAATTGTACATACACACATTTAAGTATTTGAATACATACATGAAATTGTTTTAAGTTTTTTTTTTAGTATTAATAAAAGTAAATAGGCACAAACCAATTTATAATGCAATTCTTCAATTTTTGGTCTTAAAAAGCAGTAAATATGGATTCTTTGTTAGAAAACTAACGGTTTTCCTTTCCCGTCCTGTACTCATTAATCCGAATAATTTGAAAATCCGAATACCCCCTTGCAATAATTAATTCGGATTAGCGAGACATTACTGTATTAGACTTATCTGAATTTTTAAACAAAAACTTGATACCTGAGTTTCATTGCAATGGTTTCTTAGAACAAAGTTCCATAAAAATCGTGAGAGCCATTTCCAAGGTAATTTGAAAAAAAAATTAATAACTGGAAAATATGAAAAAAGTCAGAATGGATTTTTGTTTAATTTTTTTTTTTTTTTCAAAACTGCAATATTGAATGAAATGTTTTTTCACGGCTACTGCCTCTCGCGAGGAAGTGACACATCTTGCAAGAGAAGAGATACATACAAAAGTTTCATCGATTTTTTTTTTTGTGCGGGAAAAAGAAAACAGTGTTCACGGAAAGTGAATAATTAAAAAGCAAAACAGTCATAGCGATACCACACACCACTCCACAACAAACCACATGAGACATGTTTGTAGCCAAGTTAGCAAAATAAGCCATTAATTGGGCGTTAATTAGATGTGATAATTTTGAATTTTGACATGGATTACATGTCTTTCTCGGACGGTTGGGTGTGATGTAGCGAAATGAGGACCGGCACGAAAACATGTACCGCTCGCGCCCTACTGCTAAGTGACTGTTTCCACTACAGACATCCTTTATATACCAATCGATAGATAAAGATTGCGCAAAGATTATAGAGGAATTGTTTTATAGCTATCGCCTCATAGTTTCATGTGATGAGTCATCGCGTTTGGGGTAAATTGCAGCAAAATTAGGGAGTACTCAAATTAATTTGACTCAATTTCTTCGGATATATAAGTGCCACTGACATCATTTATATCTCATTCGAAAGGGTTTCAAAATACCCTCTTTCTAGCATATAAACTATAAATATACTCGGAAAAATTTTAAAGATACAGTCCTTTGAAACTGAGAATTTGCGTCATGCCGCGAAATAAGATCAAATAAATATGTCTTAATCTGACACAAAACTGTATAGCATAACATGAGCCTATAGTCCATTATTTGTCATTGATTTAAAGGCTTCAATCATGAAAAACTGACCAGTAGAAGTCAAGTTATTCGTCTCTTAAGCTAACCATATCGGTGTAAAATTTTCTTAAAATGGCCTCATCCCGCGAAAAAAAAAGAGTTACTAAAGAAGTCCAAATCAACAAGAAAATTGTTTAACATAACATAAGTAACTAATTCAATATTTATTCTTGATTTTGAGACCTTAACCTTGAAAATCGGACCATTACAACTCAAGCTATAACCCTCTTAAGCTAAGTATAAAGACATTTTGACATGGATTACATGTCTTTCTCGGACGGTTGGGGGTGATGTAGCGAAATGAGGACCGTCACGAAAACATGTACCGCTCGCGCCGTACTGCTAAGTGACTCTTTGCACTACAGACATCCTAAATATACCAATCGATAGATCAAGATTGCGCAAAGATTATAGAGGAATTGTTTTATAGCTATCGCTTCATAGTTTCAGGTGATGAGTCATCGCGTTTGGGGTAAATTGCAGCTAAATTAGGAGTACTCAAATTATTTTGAGCTCAATTTTTTCGGATATATAAGTGCCACTGACGTCATTGATACCTTATTCGAAAGGGTTTGAAAAAGGACATCCCTACGCGTATTTCCCATACCGTTAATTAACGTAATCCATGTTCGGTAGGTGTCACAAGGGCGATCTACCAAGGGTATTTTTTTTCGTTCGATGTTTTCTATGTTTTTTTTGTGCTGCTTTGCTAATTTGGTGTCAACTTAGCGAAACAGCCTGTTCAACAGGTATAAACTCTTCTTATCGTGAATGTTTTACTGCCTTATAATTATTTGTTTAATTAGTTGTGACCGTTTTGAATTTTGTCGGTCGATGTGTTCTATTTTTTTTTTTTTTCAAAATATTCAAATGGGTATCTATCAAGTTAGCGAAGCACCCTCTGGTAAATGGGGTAAAAGCTTCTTGTATTGAATGGTTTATTGCTTAATAATTTGCCGTTTGTCAGTCCTGAATTTGTTGTGGACAATTTCAAATTTTTTGTGCGACATTTTCTATGTTTTTTTTTATTTTAAAAAAAAACATAGAAAACATAACATAAAACAAACGGAAATCTGTAAAGCAATAAACATTTCGTTATCACAAGTTTTAACCCCTTTTCGGTGCTTCTCGAACCTTAAATTAATTCAATTTAAAAAAAAAAAAAAAAAACAGAAAACATTGAACGACAAAATTGAAATTATCAAAACTAATTAACGGCTCGGCGAATTATGTTTCGCTTTAGGGCCAGTTATAGCTATCATTGAAATTCATCATTGAAAATTTTTAATTAAAGGTTTAGGGCACTTAAAAAGCAAAATAAGTATTTTGATGCCAATGTGAAGCTGACGTCTCAATTAATATTTATTGCGAAAAAAAAATTTCATTTGGGTCCAACCTTCCACACAAAAAATTGAATTTATTTTTTTCAATGATTGTACTACCTTATCAATGATCATTGAAATAATAAAAGTAATTTCATGAGAAAAGTTGGGCCGAAATGAAAATTTAAATTTGCCAAGAAATATTAATTAAGTCATAAGCTTTATTTTGACATCAAAATCATCATAGATTTTGTATCCTAAACGTCTTAAAATGCATCATTAAAATTTTCAATGATAGCTACATATAACTGGCCCTTCGATGCTGAGTTAATTGATTTCGTTTATTTTTTTATTTCTTAATGAACGAATGGACAGTGGACATAGGAAGGTTAAATCAAACGTCTTTAAGTAAATTAATAGCTTTTTCTTTTATATTGGTAGGAAATTGGTAGGAAGAAATTATCATCATGGCAAGAACCCAGGTTTTCTTTCCAACCGATGTGCAAAATATTCCGCTTTGTAGTGTTGGTCTTCTAAATTGTAAATTAAGTTCTTTTTGTGTTTTAAGCCATAAGTTTGAAATGGAGTAAACTGCAACCTTCTTCATAAGTATTTTTTTTTATCAGAGTGAATCATCGATGAGATCCTTCGAAATTATATAGTTCGATCTTTGAAGTAGTTGTCAAAATGGGACCCATACAAAAATGGATACTAAATTCACAAAACAATAAATATAAATAAAGATATTAATTTATTTTTGTCTTATTATCAAAAATCTCATTTAATAAATGCTCCAAAAACCATTTGTTTTTTTTTTGCAGAATTCATCAACCTATCCGACCACCTGCCACGATTCTCCTTCCGAAGAACAAGCACATCGTTACAAAAACGACCTCGAAGTAATTCAGCTTGCCCTTATGGCCCATTAGCTGATATAGATTCTTTAAAAATTAATGGCTTTGCTTTACGTAAGCCCGGAGGAAGTCTTCGCTCAAAATTACGAAATTACGACAAAATCTATCGAAATTACGATTCAACGACCGACAAAGAGGACGACGACCAAGAGCTTAGTGAAAATGTTTGCTATCGCATGAGTCGTTTACAATCATAGTAAATTGTATTATCGTTTCAAAACAAAGACATCAAATTAAAACAAAATAAATACCTACCTGATATGAAAACAGAAAACACTTAAAAACAACATGAAAGCTCATATATAGCACGTCCTCGACAACAAAAATTGAAAATGTAGTTTTTTTAAGCTTAAGAGAATCTTTTCCTAGAAAAACCAAACAAGGGAGTCGTCCATCAAAATGTACCTATAATAAAAGTTCCTCCCTTGGCGGTATAAAGTAATAGTATGCATGAGCAGTAAAACTATCATAAATACGGCTCACCGCTCCCCACACCCACTGCCAGTCAAAAAGGACCTCTTAACTTAAATAACACTCTACAGGGCGAGTATAAGTCCATAAGTCCAGAGTGTCGTCCATGGGCCAAGTTGTCGCATAAATTTAACTCTGCCTAACCTTTAGAGTCCAATAATAGTGAATAAATTTTCCAAAGGACATTCGGGACAATATATACTCACAAAAATAGAGAGACAGATATATAGGAATAAAAAGAACGAACAAAATAGAAAAAAAAGAACAAAGAAAAAATACATATTTAACCCTCCTTATTACATATTCGATTTAATTCGTATAAATTGAGTCCTTTTGTTTATTCATCGCACAAGAAGATGAAAAAAGAAAGTTGAAAAAAAGGACACTCTCATCCACCCGCCGCCGCCGCTGGATGGATGACAAAAACATTCCATTACACGATCCCATCCTTATCCAGAATTTATTCTGCGTTCATTTAAAGATTCTCAAGGAAGTAAGCCATTCATTGTATTGTTGCTTGCTATTGTCTTCCATTTGCACTTACACGCAATCCCATAAGAAGGACCAAACAAATAACACCCGCAAATGGAATCTCGTATCCATGTCAAAAGCCAAGGATTTATTTTAATACAAGCAGAAGAATAATTAAGATGGCGAACAGGAAGTCGGATGAGGTGAAAGGAGGAAAAAAAAGGACCTAGTCTATATAATTACAGGTAGTTCATAATTGATTTCAAGGGAATCCGCTGCCACCGCGCAACAACCTACAACACATATACACAGAGGGGGAGTAAATTTATTGGTTTATCAGGACGAAAAATGATTACCATTATATCAAGTTAGTATGTGTATATACGGCGAAGGCCTGTCTTATATCCTTGTGCCTGATTTAAATTCAAATTGAACTGCCAAATCAAAAATAACAAAACATTCAGGATCAAAAGGATTAATGTGAGAGTCAGAGAGAAGTATAATGGAAAATAGGCAGTGCGGCGGAAAAGTAAAAAAAAAAAGGAAAACAAAAATTATTCAAAATAAATCGAAGCTTCTTAATGAGCAACAACCCGCGAGGGATACCTAAGCCACCAACCATCACCACTCTGATGTGCGGCATCCATCTAAATTTGCAATTTGTGCGACAAAATGTCAAAATTGGAATCCTCAAACCATCATCAACCATCATCAGAAGCCCCGTGGTTGCTGTTACCGAATTGAGATAATAATTTATGCAAAAAAGGATGAAATTTCTCGCGGAAAAGGACGAAAAATCTTGAAATATGGAGATGAGTTTGGTTTATGAAGATGATGAAGAGTGAGAGAGTGATAGAGAAGAAAAAAACACAACAAGGATGTTCATCTAAATGCAAATAGCTTCAAGGGAACTCTTTTTTTTTTTTTACATTTCTTATTTATTTTGGTGTTGGTGTGGTTTTTTTAAGGTTTCTGGTATCAGAAGTGGGATAAGAGGGGTTAGAGTTTTTGATATATTTAAAAAGATAAATGGTAAAAAGGCTTTTTTTGGAATTTTATTGTATACAGAAGTGTAAATTAGAAAATAAAATTGGTGGCAATTTAAACGCCCTTTTGTGTTCTTTTTTTCGTGCGAAAGGACTTTGGTTGACATCAGAAAATGAGAATAGCCTTCGCTAGAGTAATGAGCTTGGAAATGTTTTTCTTTAAAATTTATTATTCTTTTCCTTATTTAAGCTTATTAAGGTAAATGAAAAAAGGAAAGAAAAGTGGTAGATGGAGGACAATAATTCACATAGAACTGGCATGTGGTGTTGGTAAGATGTTATAGGGCTGTGTAGGTGTAAGTATATATGTTCCATCCCAGAGTAGAGTTATAATTAAAGACAAATTTCAATAATAGTTATATTTATTTTGATTGAAAGGGAATCAACTTACATTAAAAGCATTAATTATAAAGCTTTTTCCTCGGTATACAGGGATCACTTACACTACTAGCTGTAATTATACCAAATTTTAGCTTTATTAATTTATGGAGTTATTCTGTGAAACGTGTATTATATGTGCCATTTCTCAGATTTAATTATATATTTTACCGACTGCAATCAAGTGGTTCTAAAGAAAATAGTGTAATTTCTCTAATTTTAAAAGAAATAAATTTGCTATGGGAGATCTTATTTTATGTCACATAACAAAAAATGTATTTGGTTGAAGAAAGCATTTTGTAAAAATAAACTATATACATAGCAAAACATGCTGCACTTACATACACGCATAGAACTTACAGATTTACCTGAAAAATTATTTAAAATCAACATAGCTAGAAATGAATTTTACACCAAGCCATACTTTTTGACCACGATGTAGGGTTTGTAGAGTAAGGGCTTGGAGTTAGGCCTGGTAGAGTTAGGTGCTTGGTTCTTCAAGAGATCTCATAACTTTTTCACAGCGATAGCGTTATGTGCATGTGAGTCTTGGCAACCTTTTTAACATGAAATGTTTTTGGTGGGATTTGATTTTCTTTAACGCCTTTAAAAAATTTGCACTATAAGTACAGTTAATTTTGACTACAAATAAGAACAATTGTTTTTTTTATATTCTAGATGATATTTAAAAAAAAAAAAAAACTATTTAGCGTGTTGAATGAAAATCGGCTAAGTTGTTTTGCAAATATTGACTTTTTGAAAAAAAAAAAATTGAACTTTTTTTTAGATACAAAAACCATTTTTTTTTTTGAAAATTTTGGTACATATACATATACGTAGTAGCCGTGGCGTGATGGTTAGTGCGATGGACTGTCATGCCGGAGGTCTAAGGTTCGATCCCCAGCCTCGCCATCTATTTATTTAAAAGAAAAACGGCTACTGCCTCTTGCGAGGAATTGACAAATCCTCCAAGAGTATTTCCTGTCACAGAAAAGTGCCGCTCGTTAGCCGTTCGGATTCGGCAATAAACTGTAGGTCCCCTCCATTCCTGCAGACACGCACACAGGAATGGTTGAGAGTTGTAAGTCACTAGGCCCTAGTTCTTCATGAGCTGTTGTGCCATCAAATTTATTTATTTTTATACAATATTTTAAAATAAGACTTTTCCCAAAATTCTCTATAAAAACAAAATTTATCAGAACCAGCTCATTCATTTTAGAGAATGGTGAAAATAAAAAAAATGGTTCTCTGGTGCAATTCAAAACCATTTTCGGAATTTTTAGTTTTTACAAAAAAGTGAGCTTATCTATTTTAATGAAATGATTTTTTTGATGAATTTTTCCGCATATATTTTTTTTCTCAGAATGATCTCAGAAATATTCCCCCTTATTATTCTGCACGAGTTAGGGGACAATTCCTGTATATTAATTCAATAAAAACTTACTCAAGTTTAAATGTGTTTAATGTTTTTTAATTCACTCTTCATCTATTCAAAAAAGATGCAAATATTTTCCAAAAATGAAGATTAGAAAACTTTCTGACAAAAGAGTAAAGAAAAAAAACTTCCCTCATGAATAATGCCTGCATTAAAAATAGGTAAAGCTAACTTAGAGTATAACTGAGATATTTTACTTTCAAATGCATTTTCCGCAAGAAATGCAATTTTACTTTTACCTTTCAAGCACAAACAATTTAAATGTGTGTGTGAATTCATGTCTCATTCAAAAAGCATCTGTTCCTCGAGACATAATTCAAATATTTAAACCTCAAAATGGCCCAAAGTTAAAGCCACATTTTCATTTCGAATGCTTTGACTGAAGATATAGGAAAAAGGACTTAAATAGAATATCCTTCATATAGGAATAGAAATCCTTTTAGTCCATAAAATGCATTCGAGGTCATACCCAACCTTCTTCTGTTTTCGTAAATCCTTTAAGGTATACTTTTCCTTTATTCAAAAATATAAGAGCCATTCAAAATGATTTACACGAATCGTTTTATGCTTTTCATTAAGATCTTTCAACCTGAAGGAATACTTACAAAAAAAAAAAAACTTCGAAGGGAAAAGTTTTTGCATTTAATTTTTTTTTTAATTCAAGGTTCATTTTTTTTCGAGGAGTTTTCCATATAAATACCTGAAGAATTTCTTTTTAATCATAAAAAAGCTGGTTCTATACCATTTCGTAATCTTGTTTTCAAGTATACTTCAGACAGTGTTTTATAGAAGTTCCTTCAAATATCCTTTGGACGTTAAGAGAAAAATGCTAATACACATACATAATTGTATCCTTGCGTGATTGTTGAAAGTTTTCCTTAAAACTTTTAACATTTCGATGTGTGATGGCGTGCAAAAGTCACAGAATAATAAAAGACCAACAATCACACATCCATTGGTGTTTTGGTATGTCCTTTAAGGACATGTAATAAAGGATATTGTTGGATTGCATGTGGGTGGAAATGATATTGATTTTTCTGGCGCCTTGTTTGTAGTTATTTTTGGGTTCCTGTATTCCAGTCTGATGGGCTAGACAGTCGTAAATTTTTAACAACCTTACAGTACTTAGGAGATCCTTGCCGATGAGGCATAAACACGATGGTGGAAAATTCGTTTTTTCTTGAGTTTATTTTGTTCGGATTTTGGGTTATTTTTATTGGGATTTATTTATCATAAGCAATTCAGCATATTGAAGGAGTCGTCGATGAACAGATTGAGAGTCGTCAGATATAGGGCCGAGTAGCTGAACGTTTCTGTATCAATTCTTTTTGCGTTGGTAAAACAACTAGAAGCCCTATTTTCAAAACTTTAGCTGAAAAAAAAAATATTCTCAAGAATGATTTTCAATTACAACACATTCTCGCACAGGCACACTTTTAGAAGCATATATATTTATGAAATTCCTCCATTTTCTCATCCAATATCTCCCACAGGAGCAATTCAAATTAGCACAAATAATTCCCATCAAAACCTTCCACCAACTCTCCACCCTTTTAATATTCCCCCCGTTAAAATATTTGCTAACCCTCTTATTAAAATTAGCTTTCAAGTCCCTGAGGTTGAATCTCTTCAACTGAATTTTTTTATCTTCCGCTGATACTGCGTGCTACAACAAAAATCAATAAACACACTCAGTCAAGGACTTTCTGACGCGCCTTAGGGTGTCATAACCTAAAATGCTTACCTTTTCATTCAAAAGGCGTAAAAAATTGCCGTCTAACCTTCATAGTCATTATATTTAAATTTCGTTTTTTTTTTATCATGTATAAGTACCGTTATACATATAATGTCTTCGGTTTTTCTTTCTAATATACACACAAACGCATACACACGCATGTATAAAAAGGGTCATTTAAGCTTTAAAGGAAATTTTCTTGAACCTCAACCCCTAGAACGTGTTCCAAAATGTTGTTTCGATATCCTTATTTTTTTTTTCTTGGTCGGCAGCGCTTATACGTTTACGTACGAGTGACTTTATTGCCTTAGGGGGTATAACTAGAGGGGTTTTTTCTTTGTGTTGTCTTTTCTACCGTTAGGCAGCTGAAGCCTATAATTTTGTTCAAATTATAACTTCATGAATTTTATTCGAAAAAGAGGCAACATGTGAAAAAAGACACAGGTGTGGGGGTGTCAAGAAACAGGACTAAAAAGGACGAAAAAAGGATATTAGCATATTAGCAGGAAACAGGAAAAAAAAACGCAACAGTAAATGTCAGTGTTGAAAATATATACCTATGCTGCGAGTGGAAATAAAAAAGAAGACAAAATGTGTGTCAAAAATTTGAACACATGTTCAGGTAGCAGGAACTTGTTGGCTTTTAGGGAAAAGAAAGCATTTTGTCGTGTTGGAATTAAAAGATTTTATGTGTTAGGTTGCCAAGGTTTGAAGTTGTGATAAAAGTCTTTTGAATAAACGGCCAAAGGTGCAGGAAACAGATAAGTAAAGCAAAACGTGTTAGAATGAGTTTTGGACGAAGTTCAATAAATTGAGGTCTCAGAAGAGATATTCTTGAATCCTGATAAGAAAATCGATTTCTCTTTCAATCGGGCTTGGGTTATAAGTATATAACATTTCAGAATTTTAAGACTTTCTCTAAAGCAGCTTTTCAGATCTTCCAGCTATTACATAATATAGTGTAACTCATTAATGAGTTGCTAAAAATATTCCGTTAGAAATCTGGAACATTACTTAGGAATTAAAAACTTGTTTGGTAGGACGAAAACTCGTGTAAAACCAGGGCCTGGTGACTTACGAGTCTCCACCGTTTTTATCGATTTTATTGGGATAAATGAGGGAAACCTACAAAAAGCAGTGTCCCTGAACAAGAAAAATGCATTCATCTTAGGTGGGATAGGCTATGATTTGATCTCAAACAACTTATAACACTAACCATTTTACCAACAGCAAAAAAAAAAAAAATTGTTAATAAAATTCGCCCGACAGTGCTTCACTGTGGCGTATGCGTACTTTTTTTTAAATACTGGTTTCGAGTTCTAAATATTTTCAAAAAACAATTACGGCCATATCATTTTTTGATAACACAAAATACGTGAGGTGGGTAGGTGGAAATGGCGGCCCCGAGAAATTTAAGCTCGGTGACCCAATTAGCGATGATGAGCGCCGTTTTGATACCATAACTCGTGTGAACTTTTTATTTAAAGCGGTATTATAAGAGGGATATGCGGGTCAAAATGCCAGGCTAGGTAGATTGTTGGCTTCAGAAATCCGCTTTCCACCTGCTTTGGTCTAGGGAGTCTGACGGGAGACATGGTGCAGGAGCTTCCAAGTTCATCTTAGAGCCATTTCGTCGCGTTGAGGAAAGAGATTAAGTCTTTGATCTTCAGTTCGGAGAGTTAATTGAGATCGTTAAAAAGGCATTTCCAAATGACTGTGTTCTTTTTCTGGTTAGAACGGGACATTTATGGAGGAAATGAAAGGCAGTTTCCCTTTCCTGCAGGTCCCCACAGCTATATGACAGTGAGTATTGTGAGGGATGCCCATCAGCATCGCCACATGTTATCCGATCGGCCAGTGTCCGGAAAAGGTTGCAACGACCCTGGCTATATCTCGCCTGGGTCTGAATACCATCAGGTCAGTTGTACGGGTTTTGCTATAGGTGGCCCAAGTCTTTCAAAATATGACACAGTTAGCTAAACTGCGTCTCCTACGGTTGGACTTATTAAGAAAAATTGAGAATGTATTGCCCTTCATAACCCTAAGAAGAATATTGACTTATTTTGCAATAAAAATACGTGAACAATTTTTTTAATTTGCGAAACCCTAATAAAATAACTAAAATTAATTAGTAAAATTGAAAATAAATAAAAAAAAAATAGCATGGTAATTTGAAAGTTACATAGTTACATACGAGTTCGGAATCATAATTTACCATTTTAATCGCTGCCGACCTAGAAGAAAAGTAAAACATTTCACAAATAATGGTTTTTAATAAATCAAAAAAAAAAAAAAACTATATACTGCCGAAACTAAGAATTAGAAGCCAGTTTTAGCTATCATTGATTTTTGTTGGACAGATATATTAATTAAGTTAAAAGCTATATTTTGGCATCGAAATGAACATAGATTTTGCATCCTGAATGTCTTAAAATAAATTATTAAAATTTTCAATGATGACTTTCAATTATAGATATAACTGGCGCCTTAAGATCTGGGTCCAATTTCTGTGTGGAGCAAAAGTATTTTTTTTTTCAAAATTCGGCTTTTCAATATTCTGGTTTTAAAAAACTATATTTTCAGAAATATAGCCTAGTTCTAGTAACTGTTTTTATACTCAAATTCGTTTTGTCACTGTTTCGGTTATAATACCAATAAGGTCTCGGCCACGCAATGAGCGCCAAGCGGTAAAGTACTGAGCTACAAAAAAAAATAAAACACGCAGTCGTTGTTTTAATCTTTTTTACAGCGTCATTAAAGAACCAGCTCTAGCTAGTTATAGGAAGATTAACATTTGCATACAACCACAAATAATTTTTTTTTCAAATAGTTTTCTTTTAAATCAATTCCCAATTCTACCTAAGGACACCAAAATAGACTACTGATTTTAATTTCAGTGCTTAAATTTCATTACAAAAAATATACTAAGTGCGCCCACATTTCCATACTAATTAATAAATAATTAATTTTTTAATCAATTTAATATAATATCTATTACCAATATAAGATTAAAGTTTAATTATACGAATATTTTGTTATTTTTATTGATTAATATAAAAAAATTAAATCAAGCCACAATTTCAATCAATAAAACTTCATTATAACCAAAAAAGTTCAACGCCATTATCGTTACCTGTTTAAGTCAGCCATCTTTTTTTTTTTTGTTCACAATCGTCAAAAAAATATAATAAAGTGACTTCATTTGGCTGGAAACAAAAACTCCTTGTGAATAATTTTCACATTTTCTGTCTGAAAATCATTAAAATTACATCGTCACTGTGAGATATCATGCACATACTCTCCATGTCAATTGATTGACCCAATATTGTTGATATTTTTTCCATGTTCAAAGCTTCAACGAAGTCCTTGTGGAAGAAATATTTTTTATTATCAATGTGACCATATTCAAGTTTAAAATCTTGTTAATGTTAAGAAAATAAAATTTGGAAAAACAGGTATAAATGTTTGAAATTAATTTAAGTTAATTCGTGTAGGAGAAGTTGGAAAGAAAAACTGTCCGATTTTGATAATATTTAAAGGTATTTATTTTAAGACAAATAAAGATATTCTTCTATAAGTCTGATATTATATTAAATAATACATACTCTTAAAAAACATTGACAAAGAAAACGGGTTTTCCCTAATGTGGGATAAGACAGCCCTATTGAATTTAGGTTTTCGTCTACGAAATGCTTTTAAAGACTTTGGCAAGCTGATATGTTTAATTAGTGAAAATTGTAAAAACCTTATTTTATTATACCTACCAGCGCCCTTTCAGGAAAATGTTACTTACATGTATCTGTTCTACTCCAGATGCTTTTGCTCACAAGTTCCCTATATTTATGCATAGCATTTATAGCGAACAGGAAAACGCATCAGGAAAAATTTTCTTTTTGATAATTTAATGTTTTATCAAACGATTTGAAATATAAAAAGAACACAAATCGATGATTAATCACTTAAAATATTTATTTCATAAACAAAATTGCAGGAGGGACAATTTTCTAAAAAAAAAAATAGACCTAAAATAAAAAAAAATCATTAAAATCAAATATTTTGAAAGAATATTTTTTGAAAAATAAATTTTCAAAATCAAAATTTTGAAAAACTAATGAAAAAAATGTGTTCAAAACAATTTTGTTGAAAATTTTATGTTTATTAACGGTCATATTATTGACTTTCTTCAAAGCTAGTCTTACTGAAAAACTAGTTCTATAGAGTTTTCTAGTTTTAAGTTTTTCAAAAACAATTACTGATTTGATTTACATATGTATGTACATAGATGTCAAAATAATGTATGAATATTTTAATTAAGATGTCAAAGTTATAAAAATTGGTGAAAAACTTGAAATTCGAAACCCCTATAGAACTAGTTAATAATATGGCCGTAAGTAATATTTTTGTTTTAAATATTCAATGCTCCTACCAATTTCTGTATAAGTTATAATATCAAATAGGGAATAATTTTTTTTTTTTTTATTTCAATCAATCAAGTGATACAGAGTGTAGTAGCATTTCCATGATAAGTTTGACAGCAAAAAAAAGGACACAAACGTGAATCGCTAACCATACCCTGTTGAAAGAAATTAGTGGTTGATTACGAACATTGCTGCTCTGTATAATGAGGTGCATCACTAACACAGGGAAAACGGGTTAGGATCATAGGAATGTTAGAAATAGACAGCAAAAAGAAGATCCAACCACAGCGCAGCGCCACCATAATCGTAGCTTCATTGCCACCAACCTAGTGGTTGGTGCTAATTGCCGGCGCATTTGTGCATAAAATGAAAGCATTTAAAGTAAGGCAAGGCTGGACTAGTGCTCTATTTAGATATTAAATTTTTTGTAAAGGAAGGCGACTCTTCTTATTTTAAAGGGGAAATAGTAAAACAAGTGTAAGGCAAACATTTTTCCAATTAAGGAGAGCGGTATTTTCACAACATTAAAATATTCTCTCGTTCTTTTATTCAAAAACTACAAAAAAATGTCTTTTGTAAGGAAAACGCGAATAGGTTTTAAAGTGTGGTTTATGGAAAACTAAAACAAAAATATCGTGGATAAAATAAAGACTGTCCCAGTTCTTGGCTTACGTAACGTAACGACCATGGAAATAAATAGTTTTCATGTTTTTGCTTACAATGTTGCTTTGTTTGATGTCCTTCCTAATTTCAAAAGATGTAAATCCTTTATTTTTAATTTCTATGCGAAACAAACTTTTTACTTGTTTTGCCAAAGGATGAGAGTAAAACCTAGAAAAATAAATTTCTGAAAATATCTTGCAATGAGAAAAACCTTTAAGTATCATATTTTCGGTTTTTTTTTTGTTTTAATTCAGTCACCAGGGTCAGATTTGTAAGAAAATAGGGCCTATATAAATCGAGTTATAGAATGAATATGTAAATATCTAACAAAATCGTTTTTGGTATATTGAGGATGGAATGCGGAAGTCTCTAAAACTACTTTTATATGAATATATGTACATCATTTACGGTAACTTTTAATGAAAAACATCCATGTTGTTTGTTTGGGCATGTAACTTAAAAAATCTATACGGGGTGTTATAAAATTAAACGTTAATACTTTGAGGAAAATGATGCTTCAGCTTGTTCTAATAAAAAATATGCATAATTGAATTAAAAACTACAATGTATAGCAGCTATGCAAATATATGTTGATGTATGATATTGATAATATTTTAAAGATTGATTTTAAGTTTTTTTGTTTAAATAAAAAAACATTTTCAAAATACACTAGTAAAAAAAAAATAACAGACTAAACTAAATTTTACTTTTTTTTAGTGTTTTTTGAAGAGCTGTATCTCTGTGGAAAGTGGTCGTATTGAGATGAGGTACCGTTATTGCGCACGAGAAAAAAAAAATAATTTTAATAATTTTTTTTGAAGAGTGTCATTTTCTTTGAAATATCTTTTGAGCCAATTAAATGTATTGATTCGATAACTTGTTTATTTAGCTTCAATCTCGTCTTTTTTTTTTCGTTGTTCTACAATTTGAATATTTAATACAATATTTTCTTAAAACATTATTTCGTTTTTTTAAAGACTTAGTAAATTTTGCTTTACATATATTGATTACAGGACGTAATTTGATAAGACATTTTTAAGGGCTATAGACCACCAATACATTGAACCGTTTTCCCATACCGAATGATCAAAGTCGTACAAACCAATTAAAAGAACAAATTGTATGGTTCATAAAAATTGTAAAGTCGTCATCAAGGAAAAGATCCACATTCTTCACAGTTTTGGATTAGTTACACCAAAAATAATTTTTAAAAAAGTACCTATTTTCTAACGTTTACACCTCTTTTGGTTTGAAATAAATAAAACCACCGTTTTTGTATTTTTAGTTTTAATTTTGTTTTAATATTACATTAAATTACATTAAATAATAATATACTGATTCACCCGAAGATAGAGTTATACTCCAAACCGCGTTACATAGTATATTTTACAAAATAAAGTTTAGATATTTAATTAAGTAAAAATTAAAAATCAAAATAAAAATACAAAAACTTTTATTTTATTTATTTATTGAGATTAAATATTATTCACAAAAATATGAAGTAAGTCCCGGAAAATGAAGTAATAAAAAAGCACTGCTATTATAGGAATTATATCGTTCTTGATCAAGATTTTAGTACTAGGTATTTCAATTTTTCTAAAAATGTCTTTAATAATTTCGTAATGTAGATAATAATGCCCTACATTAAATTCATTGACCAAACAAAAAATTGGGTGATGTCATTAACCCGTGGCATACTTTTTCATTCAAAATTTTACTGGGTGTATGCAATTTTTACGTAGGTATATATAATTTATTTTTTCCCCGAAAAACTACAGATAATCTTAATTTTCTTGTTAATTTTTATTGTTGGTCATCCTTAAAAGAATTCAAAATTTAAGGAAGAAAAAATATTGTTTGAATTTTTCAATTTTCGATTCGGTTATGTGTTAATATATAATAATTTTGAAAATTGAAATATCTACAATTTTCAAAATTATTATTTTTTTTTTAATGGAACTTTTGTCAATACATTTTGTGGGCATAAACCTTTAATTTTGGAAGTGTCTGATTAAAACAAATTATTGTGGGAGATAATGAACACCCTAGTGTATATAAAAGTAGCTAAAGAAATATTATATATAGTAGCTATAAAAATCAACTTAAAAAAATTGTATTCTATGTTAATTTTGAAAAAAACAAAAATTATTCAAACGTTTTGTTTGTAGTGTCGAAAATATTTTTAAAATAAATATTGTGATTACTAAATAAAACAATGTAGGAAAGTAATATAGATTAGGGGGGAGAGGTTGCATTTCCATTCCGACAGAAAAAGTCTTAAATTCGTGAAACCCCAAAATTGCATATTATTAGAAGGGACGACAACAAAAAAGTCCCCATGCAAATCAGATGATGTTGTTAAAATGGAAAGTTTATATTGCTGAAGCTCTTAGGCCCAGTCTAATTTAGTAACCAAAATGCAGGACTAGAGTGGCACTTAACTTGGTAAGTCTGAACTGTGAACATTTCCTTCATAACTATTCAACAATATAAAATATTTTAAAATTATATTTTTATCAACATATACATATTATAAATGTTAACTTTTATTAAATAGCATCAACCTCTTTATCTGCTTTGAGTTTGAGACGAAGTATTAAACCCACCGCTGCTGCCTTGCCAAAAAGATCCTTTTAATGTTTGTTTTCTATGCCAATAATGATTTTCCGATTATGTTTTCCTGGCAATTTGCATCCACTTTGAATTCATTTGTGTCTGTATATTTCATTTCCTTTTTTCATCTCTTAAAAGAAAAATTCATTTTCTTCAAAGAATTCTAAAAGAATGAAGTTCTTCAATATAATAATATATTTGCAGAAAAAAAATTCCAAATCGCTTTTCTTTTCGTCTCCCCAACACAACATAAAAAAAAAAAATAATTCCGTATGTTGATTTGAAAAATAATTTTCCGCATAATGTGACGGCATTTTTCATATCTTTAAAGTTGATGTATTTTCTGCTGTGTGCTGCATAATGGAGGCAAAGAAAAGTTGATGAGGGGGTGATTTTTTTTTTAATCTGAACCTCTTTATGGTTTTTTTTTTGTTTAAATCCTTCAGGAATTTTATAGGCATATATTGCAGTTGGGCTGTGATTGAATTTTATTTTTTTTTCCATGATGCGGATTATGGATTTAAAAGGACTTTCAATAAATTATTGCTTGAGGTTGAGGGTATGGATAAATTGAGGTTCAAGCGGTGAATTAATTGTGTTGATGCCACCTCAGTTGGTGATGAATTTACGGATGAAGTAATTCCTCGTTTAATTAAAAACGTCTGTGAATTTCTATTGATTATGTAAAAGTGAATGAAGCTTTATCAAGTTTTACTTGGAAAAATGAAGTGCAGGAAAATGAAATAAAATATAATACAAAATATTTCAACGCAAATTCTTAGTAAAAGAAAGCTTACATACTCTATGCGTCAGATAAAGGTGAACTTAGGTAAAATTTCTGACTTAAGCGATAGAGATATTACCGCACGGTTTAAACAGCCTCTCATCGGTCATAAACTGGAGAGAATCACAAACTATCGATGGGATTGGTGGATGTTTATAATAATAACCGTAAAGAGTCAGCCTAATCATTGAGAGTTATATTAACTCCCATTATACAGTATACGAAATTACTGATATCAACGACTTAGATGATAAGTGAATAAATATCGTAGATAATGAGATCACATCTATTTCTATAGAAATCGACAGAAAGCTCAAGATATAATTCTTGTCTCCCACACCTTTCATCACCTCTTGATTATGAATTAGAAAGTATCGCAACAAAACTCTTCTCTATGGATAACAGATATCATTTCAATCTAAATAATAACCTACTAGCCCTCTCTTATAAACTAACTTTTTTAAAGTAAAGTCAATGATTTTACCTAAGCTTAAGCTGTGAACAAATTTATGACAATTTGAAGAAAAAAGTAGCAAAATTCTTGGAATTCAGAAGCTCTCAGAAATGGTTGTAGAAAACTTTTGAATGGAACAAAAAGAAGAAGAAATAATGTCAGACTGGAAAAACTATATGGAAACCTTAAAAATATACAGGGTACCCCCTAATTCGTGCTTCATCTTTTGGGGAATGATTTCTGAGAGCATTTTACGAAAAAAGGGGCAATTTCTAAAAAGTTGATTTAAAGTGAAAAAAAAACTATTAAAAATTAAAAAAAAGTATAGAAAATAATTTGCTACTGCTTTTTTGGAAGTAAATTTTCCATTTTTGTATTTTCTTTTTGAATCAAATTCTTTAAACAAATGGTTTTTGAGAAATTGAATTTCAAAGCCAAAATTTTTTGAAAAAAGTTGTGATTTTTTTGTCAAGTTGATTTTTTTCAAAACTTTGCGTAAATAAGTGCCTCTGTTTTGCAAATATTTAATGCTCTTATTAAGTTTTAGTCAAATACTGAAAACCAACCTGCACTTACAGTCCAGGATGGACAACGGCTTCAACCAACAAGCCTCTTCATCCCACTAGCTATACCTCCAATAATTTTATGCTGTCAAATACCCAATGCGTAGATCGTCAAAAATTCTATATATTTTCAAGACTCCCTATCTCACTTTAAGACTTTAATAAAAAAAAGTGTAGACAGATTTTCTGCCATAAGGGATTATGTAAACATTTTTAAAACTTCCAAAACTAATTTCTTAACATAAAATATCCGACGAAACCTGATACCAGTGGTCAATCAAATATTGACACTCAATTACCTAAACACATGCCCTTCAGAGATTACCAAGTGTGTGTGCCGTGCTGTGTTGTCTACTTGTTTAAACAAAACTTCGTTTCACCTGTCATCTGAGTTTGCTAATAAATTCGAAAACGAATCTATGCAAAACGATGCTAATAGTCGGGTTATTGACTATTCACACAGGAATCCAATATGCAAATTCATTATTTCGCCAAGCAATGACTCCTTGAAAAAGGAGAAAAGGACTTGAAGGAATCCTATTACCCAAACACACTTGGACCTGCTCTTATAAAGGTACACCCTTTCTATAGTATACGTTGAATATACATAGCCGATGATGATTCAATTTTTTGATATCGACACCATGAATGGGATTTTGACACACCTTGCACACGGATGATCCAGAATAGAGGTTCATCCGTGGATAACTTTCTTTCTCCTATATGGATGTCTCATCAGGACATCTTTATTTTCCATTTTTTTTTTCGAAATTTTCTGCAGCGTCAGCCTACAATGTAAGGGAATAGGTATTGTACTCCTTTAGCTCTAGCTTTTTCTTTATTTTTTTTTTTTGTCGTGTGCAATGAGAATGTCAATTGACTGTCTCTGCCCGGAGGGGTTGACTTGACTGCCTGTCCAATAACCAACATCCTTTCGTGTCGACAATGACTACAGCGTCTGAGATTGAATCGAAAGTATGTCTTTCGGCAAAAAAAAAAAAAAATAGCAGAAAAGAATTGGGTAATGGGTAAAATATCCAGCAGCATCAGAACCCGTTTTATATGTATATCCAGCAGAAAATGCTTTCATCCTTGTTGAAATGCCAAAAAAAAAAAGGAAAGACATCCCTCTATACCGGAAAAAAAATCTCAATTTTTAGACAAAGGATCAAATTCGGTTCACTATTTTGCTTGGCAATTTACTGAACAAATTGTTGTAAGGTATAATAAGCGGGTGGGCTAGGTATGGGAAGTTTTTGGTCTGCTTCGTTTTAAGAGGGGTGACTTTTCAATTTCAGACCAATTGACAAGCTCATTGAAAGGATATTCGAAAACGAGACATATACCAATTTGATAATTTGCTTTTGGGTTTTGGTTGCGATTTAAATCGAAAAACTTTTTCGTCTAAAGTGGAGGTTGACGAAAAAATATTGGCTTATCATGTTTTCAGTGCGTTTATGGGTATAGAAGGATTATTTTAAGAACAATTTGAAAAAAATTTAAAGTGGAATTGGTAGGTAAGTTGTTCTTAAAGCTGTGTTAAAGTTAACCCAAAAAGTGCCCATTTTTTTATTTTTTTTGTAAAAGATGACCAATAAAATTAATATTTTTTTACCATTTATTGATTTTTTTTTATCGAAAAATAGATTTTAAAATATGGAGAGCTGGAACCGAAAATATAAATTATTATTTATCTCGTACCTATTTTTTTTTTTTTTAGAATTTTAAAAATGAAAATTGAGAAAAAAAAAATCACAACAACGCCAACGCTAAAATTACTCTCACTTGGAATTATTTTTAATTTTTTACTCTTTTTTTTAGGGAGGCGTATATTCCTTATTTTGTGTTTGGTACTTAATTTCAAGGTCAAATGATGGAGTATCTGATTCGGAGTTTCGAAAATTAATAGCATCATTAGTTTTTTGAATTTTTGTGTTTAGAGGTGTCTTAGGTCCTGGCTTGACATCTAGATGGGTCCGCAAGAGGTTTGAGGGGGAGGCGATTTTAGTTCCAGATCGGGGTAGAAGTACATAATTGGAACTTAATTAGCACTAAATTCCTGCATCATTAAAATTTCGATTGTGGCGGATCCAGCTTAACGGACCTAGATTTTTCATCATCTGAATCTGAATAGTAGCAAAACCTGCTGCATTTTTACCTGTTAGCTTGGATTATTTAAAGTATGTTATTGGAAGTGCCAAATTTTTAATGAAAATGTTAATAAAAAACACACCAAACAGGCAATATCTAGCCATTACTTGCAAAAAGATGCGGTTTCAGTTCTGTCGAATTTATGTGTCGTAAGAATTTAAATCGGAACTTGTAGTTTGGTGCTTCTTTGACATAGAATATAAATCAAAGAATATACACACTAGTTTCACCTTCACTGTTCGCATGCTCTTTGCTTGTACTTAAGGTGTGTTGCAGCTACTTAGATTGTGGTTTTTGATTAAGAATACTATTGTCATATGGCTGGAGGGAATAGAATTAATATTGACGTGCTAAATTAAAAATTGTTGTGAAATTTGTTCAAGATTAAATAAAATAATAAAAGTGTGTATACGCCCAAGTGAACCAGATTTGAATAAATTTAATCTCTTTAATGAACATCTATTTTTGGCGGTCTGCAGGGCTATTTAAAGCTATTGTAGTCATGTCTGAGGATCTAGAATATTTGAAGAAGTGGATAAACTACAACGCTATTTCTTAAAAACAGTTTTGAAATTACCTTCAACTACACCAAACTATGTCTTATAGATCGAGAAATGCTAAAGAAAGACATACTTACACATTGGACCTGCAACTTGGCATTGTCAAAAAAATGTTTGAATATGATGTATGAACAATTGAATGATAAAGTTTCTGGTTGACATGAATCGGAACGGAGAGCAAGAGAAAAGTTATCAGTTATATGAGGAAGCCAAGTTAAACAATCGAATTTTAGTCAGTAATCAATAATAATGCTTCGGTTTTAAACCGAGTAACCGACAGCACTGTGCATGTGCAACAGATTCCTAATGAGCTGCCCGAAACAACAAATTCCCGAATTCGCACCGCACCCCCCAGTAGAGATGAGATCTGTACCGCAATTAAAGCACTCAAGACCAACAAAGCGGTAGGACTCGATGGCATTCCCGCAGAGCTTTTACAAGCGGCGCCAACGACATCGAGCGAACTCCTGCAACCACTCATACAGGCGGCCTGGGTCTGCGAAGGTTTCCCCGACGAACGGAAAAAGGGAATGATCGTCAAGCTCCCGAAAAAAGGTGACCTAACAAAGCGCGAAAACTGGAGGGGGATTTGCGTTTTGCCTACTGTTGCCAAAATAGTAGCAAAGATTGTCCTGGAACGCATAAAAGAACTCCTAGAAGCGACACTCGATGCCGAACAAGCAGGATTCCTCATTTATTGATCATATCAACACCTTGAGGATCATAATTGAGCAGTGCGTTGAATACCGGTCACCACTCCACCTGCTGTTCATCGATTTTGAGAAGGCTTTCGACAGCGTCAATAGAGAATTTATCTGGCATGCTTTACGCAGGAGGGGTATCCAAGATAAATTAATTGCTATTATTAAAGCAACTTATGAAAGTTCCAAATATCACGTTCTGCACCAAGGTAGGTTGTCAGAAAAGTTTGAGGTTCAAAGCGGAGTCAGACAGGGCTGCATACTGTCGCCAATATTGTTTTTGTTGGTAATAAGCGATGTCCTACGCGCAGCCATGATAGGAAACGGAGGAATTCGATGGACTCTGACATCCTACCTGAAACATCTTGATTATGCGGACGACGTATGTTTACTCTCTCATAGGATCATGTATCTTCATCAAATGACAACAAGAATGGAGAGAGAAGCAGAAATCGTGGGGCCAAATATCACTATTGGCAAAACAAAAATGATGAGCCTCGAAACCCAGGGGGGTTATTCTCAAATGCGCGGCGGATCGCTTTTGATGGCGGATTTGCATTTTCCTATTCTCAAAAGCGATTTGCTTTTCATGCCAAAGCGAAAGTTCTCACAACATGTCATTTTGGGTTTGAAAGCGATAGGTGTCTAGGTGGCGGATTGTTGGCGGATTGAAAGAAAATGTAAATACATAAATAATTTGCAAATAATTATGTGTCTTCTTCAATTTCGGCAAATAAAAACACACTATTCCATCAAAATGTTTTTATTTTTTTTTGTTAAGAGCAACAACATTGCAAAATTACAAATAAGCACAAAAAAAAACAACGTATTTCCAACGAAGAACTCCTCAGGAGAACCGGCCAGGAACCTATCGACTCTATTATACGGCGTCGAAAGTGGCAGTGGATTGGACATATGCTTCGAAAAGGCAACGACTGTATTGCAGCGCAAGCAATGCAGTGGAATACGCTCACACAAGAAGGGCGAAGAGCTGGGCGGCCGAGAAGCACATGGCGTAGAACAGTTGATGAGGAATCACATTTCTGGAAATCGCACGCGATGGCGCGTAGGCGTAGTCGAGGCCCTATGCCCCTCTAGGGGTCCCCCACGGACTTAACAGGTCTGAGGACATAAGTAAGTAATCAATAATATGTAACAATTTACTCTTCTTAAAATATTTGATATTAAACCTTCATAAACTAGGAACTGGGCGTACTAATAGATCTCATTACTTTCACGGCTGATGCTTTACATACCTATACAAACAAATTTTTCTATGGAAGCACAGACTGCATAAAAAAATCACAACCTAATATGACTTTGAATTAGTTTTCAAGTTTTTTATAAATTTTGACTTAAAAAACATTGACAACTCCAAGTTCCCATCTGGAGCTGATCAACTTTGACGGACCTGGTTCTTTGATTATTTCATGTGTAAAACAAGTAATTTTGTCGATGTAAATTATAAAAAGTAAAAAATGTATCACCTTTACTCCTTTATTTATGTTTGATTTTGAAACCACGTCAAGTATCATATACATACATATATTTAGATAGCAATTTTGTCCGTATCACTTTCAATCTGAATTGCATAAGTATGCAATCCAGTTATCGCAATGTATAATCAATTCTAATCATATTCACCTTTATTGCGTTGAATACACTGTAAACCGCATTTCTTCATTAAATACCCATTTAACTAAGGAAAACCTTACCCTATATGCATGTACCTTTCTCTCAAACAATCACACCATCAAAATTGAACTCCCCCAAACCAAGCAAGATATCTATCCATTTAACAAAATCCTTTTGGGTTCATATCAAATCAAATAATTGCACAAAATTTATTGCCACGCATGAGAACACTCACTTAATATTCTCGTGCAAGTGTGCGGGGGCTCAAATAACTCTCCTAACTCGTCCTTTCCAAATAAACCAAACGGTATTGTATGCAGTTGGATGGCGTCCTGGCTCCTGTCATGGCTTAATAGGAAAATGGGATTTTGTTGTCCTGGCACGATGATAATAATGAGATATGCAACAAGGGTGGAGTGGCAACACCAGCAACCAACAACAACAACGTCACTTCGGTGCCTCTTCTGGTATTGTAAAATAACAAATCGAGACGTGTCGTCGTTGTTGCCGCCAAGCCAACGACAACGCCACCACCGCCGCCGCTACCGGCACTGTGCTGCCATCTATATTTTGTATAGAATGAATGTATGTGGTGTGCATGGAAAAAAATTGTGCAATATGTAATCGCGTTTTAAGCCAAACAAAGTGCAGATACCTTGGCTTACATTATTATATGACAAGTGGCAATTTTCTAGCCATTTGACAGGACACACTGTGGGGGAAGGAGAGTTGGTCTGGCTCAGGGCATAGATGGTGCGTGCAGATAAACGTTCAACTGGAGCATATAGATGTATACATCTAAGTAAAAGCTTTTATAAGGTGAATATTATCTAAATGACAAATGGTCACGCAAAGTGGTTTTTGTGGTTTTTGCACAAGCTCGTAGGGTTGTTAGAAAAGTCCTTTTCAGTTAAATTAATTTTGTATAAGGACACTCTGGAGAATCTATATAAGCGATTTTAAATTGAGTTTACTTTTTTTTTTGATCAATTAAAAGTTTAGGTTTGAGTTAAAAAATGAACAGTTGACTAAAAATAACTAACTTTACGAATTAAGGGGGAAAAATACAGACTAACATTTATATACAGACACAAGCATTTATAATGTGCAAAGTATTTTTTAGTTCTTATTAGTTACTTAATTAAATTGTGTTTTAAAAAAGCCGTAAAAAACGAATATATTTTACTAGAAAAAGCAAACTGTTTAAAAAACTAAAACTTTATAAAAACAAAATGTGCAAAAAAATGCATATCCTTGTTGTTTATTGATTTTAAATGACTTTTGTACTATTGAAATCAATTGATTTGATCAGAATCTGTGGAAATCTTATCACCGATTTAACCCACTGTGAACAAATTGAAAATAATTTACAAAAAACTAATTTTTAAGAGTTTAGCACAAAAAAGAACGGTAATTTTTGACATGGTGACCAAATTTAGAATTACAAAATATGCTAAACGAGCTATTTATGTCTCAAATGCAAAAAAGTAAGTTTATCCACTAACCGACTAACCAAAATAATGTCTAATTTCAAGCAGTCAGAAATAAGAGTAGATGATAATATTTTAGAATACGTAGAAGAATTTAATTATTTGGGTCAAATAATATCATTTACCGATAAAGATAGAAAAAATGTTAAGTAAATAATAAAAAATGCTTGGCGACAATTTTGGAATGCGAAGAATCGGCTGGGTCTTAACATCGCAATTCAAACAAGGAAATAGTAGGCTTTTGACTCTACTATTCTTCCAGTTTTAACATACGGTTGTCAAACATGGCAACAGTAGCGGAGACCAGTCAAAAAAAAAACGCGAATAATTCGCACGAACTAATTGTTATGTTATTCAAAACGTTAACGTGGTGAACCATATACGGCGATGGTATTTTGTGGACTTTAATTTACGGAGAGTCTATCATTGGCCTAGCTGGCTTTTGTTCTTTTCTAAATTTTTATCAATAAAATTTATCTTTTTTTTCAATTGTAATACGAAGCAGCTTTTAAATTCAAATTCAACTTCAACTTCGATATTTCTTCCACAAAAACACAAAACGCCACGAGACGGAAAGGATACCGAGATGAAACTAAGTTGTACGAAATCAAGACAACAATGAAAGTTTTAAATTTTAACGAGAAAGGTACGAGAAACGATTTTTTTAATATGTTTTTTTTTTTTAGAAGATATTCAAAATTGTTAATCGAGATGAAACAAAAAACAAAAAAGTTTTTTCAATTTTGAGATTTTTTTTTGCAATTTCTTAAATAGGTGTTATACATATTTTGCTGAAATAACTTTGGAACAACATTTTCAGTTTTTCTTGGAAAGGGTCTAGCTATAAATGTCGACTTTGAAATTGAAACTTAAGCATGCTTTTCGCTTCATCTCGATTAGACCATTTTTAACAGAGATCCATTAACATATGTAGCCAAATCGTTGGCGAGTGCTTAAACGTGTGGACCCAGGGTTAAGAAGCGCTTAAAACAGGAAACATTAAAATTTTAAAATCAAATGGTAAAAAAGTGTTAGTGCACAACTATTGATTTTGGACGAAGTACATAATTTCTTTTTAAATAATGATGCAGCCCAAAACTGAAAAGACATCTCATTTCAACAGGGGCCCTGCGGATTTGATCTTGCGCAAGCAACATTTTGTTCTAGCACGCCGCGCCGCTTCTGCCATAATTACAATTACTGACTTTTAAAACTACTTGCGGAATTTGAGTCACCATTGCTTTGAAAAAAAAAAAAAAAAACGAAATTCTTCTCTACGAAATTACATAAAAACTGTTCTTTTAGCAGATTTGAGCAAATATATTTATGCTCTAGCTCAAACAACAATAACAAAAAGTGCAACTTTATTTATTACCGTTAACTTACATTGCAGGCAATCTTTAAGTTTTAGCAAAAAATACTACACGTTAGTGTTTTGAGTTGAATTTTAAGTTTTTTATGGAGGAATAAGCAAGCAATATTTTATTTAATGAAAATATATGTAGGTGTTTTTTTTAAGGTTTTTACGCTTGGTATATTTTTTAATTGAATTTTAAAGCCTTCCTAAAATCTTCACCTGCATTTTTTCAGAATCCCTTCGTAAGTGCTCACCCCATACCTACAATTTGTTTTGGTAAAATTTAGTGAAAGCAATACAGTTTTGATATAACAAAAATTTTATCTGAAGTTTCTAATAGATTAGTAAGAAGAAATAGTTAGTCTTCAGATTTCTATATAATCAATAATATGGATGAAACTCGTTAAAAAACGATTAGTCTCTAAGTTGAGATATATGACCCCTATGACCCCCCTCCCGAAATCCTGTCAAAGGGCCATGGAAAGATCGATTTTGAATGTGAGATTATCTCAAAAGATTAATCACCAAAATCTAAGATCCCAAAGAAAATTTGAAGATGTTCTTCACAAAACAAGAAAATTGAAATGGGATTGGGCTGGACACATATTTCGGACATAAGATGATCGGTGGATCAAAACAACAACAGAGTGGACTCCATTAGATAAGAAAAGAAGAAAGAAGATAAGACGATATTCGATCTTTTTGTCCAAACTACTGGAGAAAAGCCTTAGACCGACGTAGATGGAAGATGAAGGAGGAGGCTTATACTAATCAAACTTTCTACTAAAATTTATTTTATATAACTTTAAAAAAAAACTGTAAATTTGAAAAAAAAAGCTTGAATAATATAATAAAAACTTTTTGATACCATTCACTGTTTTTACAGTAATATGCGAAGAACCGACATTTTTGACATATAACCTTGAATAACTTTTTTTTCTCATGTCGGATTGATGGAAATTTTTGGCAGTTTCTTAATAATAATAAATCAAGGTTCTGTATCAATTTTCAGCTCTGTACGAATTTTGCCTATTTTTTCCCTTATTTATGTCTATGTTGACTGGACTACTATTGGCAACTAATTTACAAATTTTCCGTTTTGAAATACAAAAAAAACTTTATTTCACAAATGCTATTGAGATATTTGTTTTTTGTTCTGAACTTTTCCCAAAAAATTAAAAAAAAGACGAATATAAATTTGTAACATAAACTTGTTGATCCTTTATCTAAACACCACCCTGACAGTTGATATGCCCAACAAATTTAAAATCTCTTCCACAGACAATCCAGAAACATGCCAAACCACAACACAATATTATTACACAATATCACAACCGAATAAAATAAGAAAAAAAAAAACTTCTCTAAACAAAAAGCTTTCAGCAAATTAAAATTTATTGCTATTTTCAAAAACTTTTGTTATCCTTCCTGTCTGATGCCACTCATTGTTGTACATGAAGCAAATTGAGCTGTTCAATAGTATTTACCTTCCAAACAGCCAGCCAGCCAGCCAGTAGCGTGACGTAGAGGAGGAATATCTTTGTTCCTTTGCCTCTTTCTTCTCACTTCACTTAGAGATATCGATACATTTTAATTCGATACGCTGCTTTCTCAATCAGTATTCAGTTCTGTTTCCCACCTTGCTTTTGGCAAAAAGGACATTTTATGAAAATTATCCTGCCACTTGAAAAATACTCTCTCCTCTTCAATTGGAAGAATGGTATCATTGTCACTTCATAGAGAAAGTGTGTGTAGGTAAGAATGTCAGATCTTGTTGTGTAAATCTCCAACTATATTACCTAAAGTATATTTACAACACTGCTGGCTGACTGTGTGTGTTTGGTATTCAAATCAGGACATTCGTATAGTATAGTTGCAATAGGAATAACGACAGGGAATACATTTTGTTTGTACTCGTATACGTTCGAGTTGGTATTTATGTTTCCTTTTGTATGTATGCAGAATTGTGGAAAACTCAGACACAGACTTCGAGAGTGTTTCAACTCGAACTCAGACAATTTTCACAAAAGTGAAAGACGAATATCAATTGGAATGGAATTTACGATTTAAACTCCGAATACTTCATCGTGAATTATTTATAGACTGAAAGGATGCAGTGGGAATTTTTTTATTTTTGACAAAATTCCTTAATTCAAAATATTCTGTGACGTTGAAATGCATATTGCATAAAATGCACAGGCGTTACTACTGATAACTCACACATGTGGTTCACGAATAATTTGATGCAAATAATTTGTAAGTTGTTGGATTTATGTAGATAGATCTGTATTGTTTTGGCATTGTGTTATGTAACCTATGTATAGGGGAAATAGAGATTTAGCATGATAGTGAAACATATTAAATTAGCGTTATGAAATCTTCACAAAAGTACAAACTTTAAAACTTCTTCTTAGAATCCAATTTATTATACAAGTACAGGATTAAATAGGAAACCGCAGATTAAAACATAATGGCTACAGGAGGATGTTTCTTTGTTATCAAAATTCAGTTTAGAAATTAATTGATATTTTTTGTTTTACTTTTTTCGACTTTTAGAATTTCAGTTTTTCTATTTTTGTAGGGTAAAGTCGGGTGATATGGCACCACGGGTGATATGGCACCCTTTCAATATCTCCCACTTAATGACTTATTTTCGAAACAAAATATCATTCATAATTACGTCAGCTCTTATTGAATCCGGTCAGAACCGAATTAGCGCTTAAAAATGTTTATTTCAAACTGAATAAAAAAAATAGAGTATATTTGAAGTAAAAAGTTTTTTTTTGTGTGTTACTGAAGTAGGTGTAGCTACGAAAGTATTTGACGCCAGGTGTTTATATTATATTTGGTTATTTGGAAAAGCAGAAGTAGTGTCAAAAGGGGGATATGGCACCTAGCAATCTCGGGATATATGGCACCGGTGTCATTTCCCGCGCTCCTACTTTTGTACCAAATTTTCATTAGAAGCCTGCTTAAAAAACCAAAATATCTCAACAAGAGTCTCATTCTATGACGACTCATATAAGCTTGAAGATTTTAGGGACACAATTTGTGTAGCCTATCACGAGGATAATGCTGATGACAACAAAACCGGATGAGTGGTTTATGTGCATAATAGCCACTTTTGGTGTCTTGATTCATGCACATCTTATTCAACAGTACATACAACAAATATGGCCAAAACAAGAGTGCCATATCAACTTGCAGCAGTTGCTAAATCACCCTCCATTTTTTGCATCGTTTTTATTTTTTAATGTTTTTTGTTTTTGCACAAAAATATATGAAATAACATATGAATTTTACTCATGTTCCTGCTTTTTGTTTAAGAAATGGTTTAAGAATAAAATTATTTTTGTTCAATATAAAAATCTTTTTTTATTTTTCAAGTAATAAAGAAAAACAAAAATGGGTGCTATCCTATATCCCCCGACATTACCCTAATTATTTATTTCATAGAGGCATGAAACACTAAACATCAGTCTTAATTACTTTCAGAAACAATAAGTTCATAAAAATATTCAATAATAGGCTAAAACTACAAGGGTGAGTGGAGAAGTAGATTTAATAGATGTTTTCTATTAGGTGAGGACTAACTGGTTATGCAAGTTAATTATCTTAAGCCGATTAAGTTCCAAGGTAGACCGCGTAGAATAGAATAGACCAAGGTAGAATAGCGTATTATAATAGGATATGATACCAATCTTGACTGGTAGGGCTTTACGTAATGCTTGCCTAACTAATTTAAATAGATTTTGCAACAAAATATGGGTATTAATAATTCCTTAGACCAAGACTTAGTTTGTTGCCAAATCTGACGGCTTATAAGTGAGAGGAACTTTTCATGATGTACATAAATGTTAGAAAAGAAAACCATTTGAATTAATCAACCGAGAGGTTACTTAAAATAATAATATAAATATATAGCCGCAGGAATGGTGAACCTTTTTAGAACCTCATCCCATTTAAAAAAAAAAAAAAAAGGATTGAAGTGCCTTTGGCGCGTCAACGCACATTTTTGATCAAGTGATGCATTAATTTCACACTGTGCAGCATTTTATTTTTAAATATATGAATTAATTTTTTGAAATAAACAGTTTTTAATTCGAAGGGGTTTTTGTGTGTTAACACACTCGCAGTGTAGACTGCAAGGCTTTCGAACCATCATATTAATATTGAAGGTTTAAATAAAACAACAACAACAATTTCAGTGAGCTACCACCGAGTTTTTAATTCATTTCAATAAATGAGATAAATACAACCAAAAACTAATGAAAAAACTATTTTAGTGTGACTTCAGTTATTGAAAACTCGATGCCAAGTGCTTTATGTACATATTTCATCACTTTAAGCAAAATGCAGCCTGAACTAGAGTCATCTCACAAATAGTTAACAAGTCAATCTTTAATGTCCTTTATTTCTAAAAAAAAAAAAAAAAAAAAGAGGTAGACGAAAATGTTGTCAAAATAACAAACCCCAGCTTTTTCAAAGAGCTATATACAGGGTGTCCAGAAAATAATGGATAGCCTTGCAACCATTCATAGAAGGCCTTAGGACCTTCCAGAAAACAGCATGCAAAAAAAAAGTTACCATGAATGGTCTCCAGGATATAACATTTTTTCAAAGAACTTAACAAAATTACAAAAATTCTGGTTGCAAGGTTATCCATTATTTTCGGGACACCCTATATATGTATGAATTCTAACTTTCTATGAATTTAGAATAAGTATTGGTATTCTTCGTCTTCATATCAAGGAACATAATAAAATTAAGTGATAACTCTTTTAAATTGCGAAAATCTTGATGAAAATTCTTCAACTGAATTGTGGTTTTTCATATTTTTCATAAACTGCTGGCTGCCGTTAAGTTTTTTTCAAGTTTGCAAAATACTTGTATAGTTTTTCAAAAGAATTACTTAAAAAATGCAGTTTATCCTCAAGAGCGCGAGTGAGATCTATCATGATAGTGACAGTTTTTTTCTCGCTTTGAAGCTTCAAGTTCAAATATAACTGAAATGCTGGCCAATATAAGTAAAAACATCAATTTTGAAAGCGACACGTTACATCCATCAATTGTGAAAAATTTTCGGTTTTCCTTCATTTTGTAAAAAAAAAAAACAATCTAATTTCTTCCGCAAACAATAAAATTTGATGTAGACAGCTGAAGATTCTGCCGCTAAAAGGTGCAATCGGATTTCGCAATAATTAACGTGCCCATATAATATTTCGTGGCATGCCACCAGTAGCATAAAAAATAAATAAAACAATTTTGGTGGCACAACAGCTCATGAAGAACTTAGGGTCTTCAAGTCTAGCGACTTGTAACTTTAAATCATTTCTGTGTGCGTGTCTGCAGGAATGGAGGGGACGTACAGTTTATTGCCGAATCCGAATAGCTACGGTGAGGAGCACTTTTATATGACAGGAGATACTGTTTGAGGATTTGTCAATTCCTCGCAAGAGGCATGTAGCCCTGAAAACCATTTATAGGTGGCAGTGGCTGGGAATCGAACCCAGACCTATGGTGTGCGAGTCCAATGCATTAACCGTTAGAAACGCCACGAGCTATAATGCCACCAATAGCATGCACAAATCAAAATGGAGTAATTTTTTTTTTAAGTTCAATAAAATAAGAAAAGTGCGTATACGCCACAGTGCACACACTGGTTTTTCGTTGTTTTAAAAGAAAATAAAACTACGAACTAATTACAGCATAATGCAAGACTGGTCAAAAGTAAGTGTAAACGTTTTTTTTTATAATTTTTGTATGTAGTTTTATTTTGAGAAAAAAATGCAGTAGATCTACTGCAATATCAGCAAAGTGACAACCCTGCTCACTATCACAATGTTTACCGGCATTTCCTTTTTATATTTTGCTCCTTAGGCCTTTTTTTCATTTTTTTATGTATTTTTAATGTAAGGGCTTATTTCATTTTCGGATTAGAATTAGAAGTTGCTTCATTTTTATTCAGGATTTACTGCATTTATTGTTAGGAACTCCTTCATTAGGATTTAGGGGATAATGAAATCTATAAATTATAGAATTTACCAGTAAAACATAGAAATATTGGTAAAAATCCGAAACCTTTTGTTTTCATAATTCATTCCGTACATTTGTCAACAGTTTTCTTGGAACATACCTTGAATTATAAAATTTAAAGCTTTCATAGACTTCGTTGTGCTTTGGTTTCCCTTGAAACGCTTTTACTACTTCGTCATATTTCTGGATACCATTTACTGTCTTATATAGAAACCTTACAAAATAAAGTTTATAATAAGAAAGAAACTTAATGGAAACAATAATAAAGTGTTGCCAACTATGTATACTACAGTCTGCAATCACTATTATACAACAAGGGTTTACAGGAGGGTTGCAAAGTCTACATAAAAATTATAAAAAAGTCATAGCCGCAAGCTTCAAACTTTGTGTAATTTGGAACGTAAAAACATAAATGTTCACAGTTGTGTCAGTTATTAAGTGCGTTTTATTGGTAAATAATAGCTAGCGCAGCAATACAAGTTCAATAAAACGCTATATCAACTTTTATGTCCACTCTTTATTCTCTGCATGTGTTCACACCCTTTACTGAGTGAAAAACAAACTACTTTACCGACATTTAAGGTTCAAGTACACACTATTTGTCCCTAATTTGCTGGCTAATTTATCGGCACTTTTGGTTTTGTTATTGTACACCAAGGGAAATTTTAATGCGCTAGCTATAAAATTGACAATAAAAGGCACATATTGACGATTGTTACCCTAAATTAATAGGTTTAAAGTTATTAATTTTTTTTTTCAAATTTGAGCCCAGAGCTTTTGTCAGTAAAGAGCCAATAGTTTTCAAAACACAGCTTTTTAAAACTAAGCAGTAATAATTTTGTAATAACTAATAGGTATACCTACTAATATTAAATATGTATAGTATATAACAAATACAGGGTGTTTGGCATAAGATATACACATACATCAACAATCTTTGGGGTTTTTTATTTTACAAAGCTTCTAAACTGAGTCGAATCTATCCTTAGCAATTGCCCCATCAATAACCAAATGCAGGTACCTATACGAGCAAAACCAACTTTTATCATTTTCATTAAAAATTCTAAAAAACTTCTTTTGCTATCAATAGAATAAAAAAAACCTCCCCACTGCCTCATTTCTTTCTTAAAATTAAATAAAGAAACTTCCAATTCACACCAAATTAGCTCTTCTCTACTTCAAATGACAAACAATAACAAACAAAAAAAAAAACTCCAAAAAGACACCAATACTTCTAAGTTCTAACCAAAATAAAAAACTTCTCAATCAAGACTGAAACTTTGTTCCTTTTGTGTCCCGTTTCTCATTCGTTTCGTTCAGCTGTTCAAAAAAAACAAAAAAAAAAGTTCGAGAACAACGAAACCATTACTAACTAATTCATCTATTCCACCATCTGTCGTTTGTCTTTTGCTTCATTTGACTTCATTTTGTGTGTTATTCCCATTCCCTTTCCTAACTTTTTCTATTTTCTCGCTGAGCTGTCAGTTTATGCTGCTTCCATTTCTCTACTTATATAGAAGTTGTTCTATTGTTATGTCCAAAACAGTATAGAAAACACAATTGAAAAGTTTTCTTATTGTGTGTACCTTCAGAGTAAAGCAGAAGAAGAATAAGAATAGAAATACAAAACTATTGTCATCCTTTAGGATAATAGCACTGAATCATTATTTTTGTGTCAAAAAATAGTGTCTTCTAGTAAGAACACAATGAAGCCAATAGAAGCTATTATTTCTTATCTGTACATATAATTAGAAACCAGAATCTCTAACATTTTCTCCACTCAATGTCTCTTTAAAGTATGCAATTCGTTTTGAAAGTAGCTCCCTATAACTATGCAAAATGCATGCACCTAAAAGTATTCACTAAAATCTAATCTAAATTGTTAAAAATATTAAGTTTTCTGGTAATAGGAGTCTCGTCATTAATCATGCGGCAGTCAACAGGAAGGAGCCAGTTTTCCAGTTAACCGTGTCGCAGGATATATATCTACCTATCCACCTGGATGCCTTCTTTTTTGCATGCTTCTCACTTTTATAATGGCAGCACGGCGGCGGCGATATTGTGGTGTGTCTACATTTTCTATATTTCTACTTCTACGTGAGAGATAATTACCTAGAAAGATAAGCCAGTCAACTTCAACACCTAAGATTATGTTTTTCTGTGGCGAGGGCGGTGGAGGGGGAGTCCTTCTTGATTCGCTATCGTACCGACATCAAGGAAGGATGTAAGAAATGTGGTTCATTTAGCATAAATTGGCTTCTTATTCTCATATCGTTGTCGGTGTCGGTGTCGGTGTCGTTGTCTTCGTCGTTCTTTGGACGCAGAGGGAATGGATATCTTAACAAAATATCCTTAACTTAGACATTGTTGTGATGTGTAACGATATAACTACCTACATTATACAAATGCCTTGTTCTCCTTGGCGTCCTTGGTGCATTAGATACGGGATATCCTTTTGAGACTTAATTAGATTTTCAAAGGATTTCTGATGATACACATCAAAGAATTTGAAAGGAAACATTTGTTAGAGGTTTTAGTATGAGATGTATAAACTTGGGAATTTTCCCAGGACCAAAAGGAAATCATCTAAATGGGTCCTGTATAGAAATTCCTTCTGTATATAAGGACATCCCCAAAAATGGATAGAAATATTTTTCAAAATCCTCATCATACTATATTTGTGTTATTACTATTCATTCCCGTAAGGACCCAAAATTATATATCCTTTTTTTCACTCTCTCTCTCTTACAGCTATATTATGTCTCTATGTGTGTGATGACCGGCCAAATATTATGTATGTCGTTCAACCCAATTTTGAAAACTTATACTCCGAATCCCTGTCGTTTTATCGAAACAAATCGGAACCAATGACCAAATTCAAGTTGAATATTTCATTCATGCTGATCCTTTTTGTTGGCCTGAATGTTTATTGCTTTCTCTGGGCAGGCACATCACCCAAAACAAAAAAAAAAAAGGATAAAAGTCGAAAAACTCATAAGAATCGTCGTCAGTCGTTCTGTTTCCCACACTACTCTGCCATTTAACCCAATTTCATGTTGATGCATTCCTATATAGGCAAGGATAACCATGTATATAGAGTAACCTCATTGACACTTTCATTAAAAGGATAAACAGAGGTCCTGTTTTTTTTTCTATTTATTTTTTTTTCATACATCGTCAGAAGTCGGTTGTAAGCGGATGGGTTGAAGCTGGAAGAGAATCTGCAGAAATAATGTGAGTCGTTTAATTCTCTCAGCAAAATGATGTGTGCGCGGGGAGAGTGAGTGATCCTTGAAGGTATTCCCGTCACATACTTATCATAAATGTCTCTTCCTTCAATCACACCCTATAAGAAAAGGACGAAAGACACAAAGCCTACAACGAACTATAACCGCTTTTACTTTTATATATTCTTTCATTCTTGTTTATTGGTTTCGTCAACAAGGACTATAAAAAACTCACAAGGATAACAGACAAAAATCCCAAAAGTACCGAAAGACGACAACATAATATATAAAAAAAAAATCCATAGAATCAAAAATTCTAAACACGACGGCCCTGAAAAATAATTTAAGGATGTGAGGATCCTTTTTCACGCCATCACCATCACTTTGTCGCATATCCTTATTCAGTTAGAGGAAGAATTTACGATTCCTTCTATTTACCTATACCCATCACCAAAGACCTCCCTCTCTATGTATAGATGTATGCAGTCCTATATTAAGCCGGAACTGATGGCAATGCTCCTGGCGAAATTGAGACAATTTTGGGTGATTTAATAAATTCGTATTGGCCTAGTTTTTTGTGTGTTGCCTTTAGCGGTAAAAGTGACAATTTTTCAACTCATGTATGTTTAACACGCCATAGAATAGAATTTATATTTAAATATATGGCTGTGATGTGTTCCTTGAAGAAATTGATATAAATTTAAATTCCCAGCATGAAAGGTGTGTGATTTGATTTTCGTCCTTTTTTTACGTTTCTCTATATGGCTCTACCTTTTTTTTTCTAATGACATCATAAAATAATGTTTGAACTGTGGCGATAACATCGTCCTTTGGGGAATTGGAAAGGAAAATCAGAACGAAACAGCCTCAGCCCTACAGATTATTTCGAATATAGGTACTTGTGTCCTGTACAGTGTTGTAATCTCTAGAAAATATATTGAGTCAATATAAAATGTCGCCAACATGGCCTGAAAATATCCTTTTTAATGGATTGTTTTATGTTTTTTTTTTTATTATTATATTATTGGTATGTCGATGTCTGTGAACATAATCAGAGGACATTTTAGTAGCGGTCAAGAAAATTGCTTGCACCAAAAGTGTGATGTGTTCGAGGATATGTCGTTGAGATCAAAAGAATCGATACAGAAATGTCTTTTTTTTCCGGCTCAAGGGATAGATTTTGTTTTATTAAATTCTTGAGAAATTAAAGGACAAGGCAAAATATTACTTGGGAAATGTTTTCCTTGTAGACAATACAGTAACATGGAAGACAACATGTAGTCGTCTTTTTAAGGTATTAAGCTTTATTTTCTGTTGAGTCGTCAGAATTGTGATTAAAGTAAATGTTTGTTTGGTGAGAAAATATATTAGGTACTCTTATGACTAGGAAGCTTGACAAATTATTTGGAGAGTCTTGTTGTAAATATTTATACATGGGGCTTTTAAAGTCAAAATTCTTTACTCTTGGTTGAGTATTAAATAAATAAAATAAATTCGGTGGCACAATGGCTCATGAAGAACCAGGGCCTAGTGACTTACAACTCTCGACCATTCCTGTGTGCATGTCAAGAGGAATGGAGGGGACCTACAGTTTACTGCCAAATCGGTACGGCTAAGGTGAGCGGCACTTTTCTAACTTTCTCGCAAGAGGCAGTAGCCCGAACAAAACTTAAGGTGGGAACGGCTGGTATTGAACCCAGACCTCTGGCATGACAGTCCATTGCAATAACCATTACGCCACGGGCTACTACACTCTCATTTCATTTCATTTCATTTGAGTTGAGTACAATGATTAAAAAACAAAAAAAACCATTACAGATTGTATCGGTACATTCGTCTTGGAGTCGTTCAATTCAGTCTTGTCTAAGTGTCATCCCGGTCTCAGCACTATACAGGGTGATTCGCATACGATTTGATAAAAATCTAGAACTCTTAAGCTTTTTTTTCACACCTAATGCGAATCACCCTGTACCTTATTCTATTTTTGAGGAAGGAACTATACAGAGTGTCCCCTAATTCACGCAATATATATTGGGGGTTGATTCCTGGCTTCCTGGCATCATTCATTGGCTTCCTGGTACATTCGTCTTGGAGTCGTTCAATTCAGTCTTGTCTAAGTGTCATCCCGGTCTCAGCACTATACAGGGTGATTCGCATAAGATTTGATAAAAATCTAGAACTCTTAAGCTTTTTTTTCACACCTAATGCGAATCACCCTGTACCTTATTCTATTTTTGAGGAAGGAACTATACAGAGTGTCCCCTAATTCACGCAATATATATTGGGGGTTGATTCCTGGCTTCCTGGCATCATTCTAGAAAAAAAATTGTAAATATTGGAAAAAATTCTATATCTATCCACGGAGGCTTGTGGGGGGGGGGGGGGTCGAATTTCTGAAAAATGAAAAAAAAAATAAAAATAAATATTTTTTTTCGTGTTGTTTATTTTTTTTTCAAAATTTTGAGCAAAACTTTAAGGCTAAGAAAGGGGTCAGTTACAGTTAAGGATAACTTGTTTCAGAGGTTTAAAGAATTTAGATTGTAAGTTGCATTCTGGGTTTGTTTAGGCCATAATCAGTACGGTGGTAGGCGATAAGGAAGAAAGGCACAAATCTCAACTTCCGAGGGTTTGAAGACAAAGAGAACTTTTTGAAGCAGATTACGCCATTTAATAATCTTTCAACAAAGAGAGTATCAGCAATGAGCACAGGCACTGGTTAAAAGGATCATTCAAGCAAAGGCCCTCAAAAACCAAGCGTAAAAATGAGCACTCGCTGGAAGGCGAGAAAATTATGTCAATTCAATGTAAACTTGATGATAAAGGGTGGACCATACCTGGGACCCTTGGAGGTATATTAGAGGTAACGACAAAAATAGGCTCACCATTAATCGGGTAGATATTTCCTTTCCGGTAAACGAGGATGATTTCGAGAGAAAATTATGTCTTGAAATTTCTTAATAATAAATTTGAAACTAATAAAAAATTTAATAAAGTCTGTTTGTAATAAATAAACGCATATCTTCTGAGGATGATTTTTTTTTTCGAAAACCTCATATCGTCATCATAGATTTACAAATTAGAATTAGTTAAAATTAGTTCAACATAATTTATAGTCAAAACAAATGTAAGAGGACCTAAATGACTTCCCTGAAGTATTCCAGACAGTGCATGAATATAATGTATGTATTTACTAGGCCTGGAGACACTCGATATGAAAAGTACACAGCACTAATGGTGAACTAAATAAGACTGAATCCAAGATACAAGCAAATGAGGGAAACCAATTCTTTTTAGTGTGAAGAAAAAAATAAAAAAAAACAGAAATTTGTTGCAATGGGTCTTATCAGTTTTTAGTCAAATACTGGAAAAAACCAAATGTAAAAATCTTTTTAGTTTTTGAAAAATTTAGAAAAACGAAAGGTTCTATTTCTTAAAATACCAAAAAAAGGTTTTCATTATAAACGGTAATTTTTTGCGTCACAAACATACAAAAATTGCCTTTGGATTTTTTTAAATTTATCAAAAATTAAGAATAATGTTTTCAGTATTTGACTAAAAATTGATTAGAGCATTGAACTAAGAAAAAAAAATAAAAACAGTGGCAAATGATAACGAAAAATTTTGACTAAAACCAGTTTGAAAAAAATACAAAATTTGCATACAAAATTTTGAATTTGTCAAAACAATTAAGGGAACAAAAAAAAATCACTTTTTTTAGTGTTTTTTGAAGAGCTGTATCTCTGTGAAAAGTGGTCGTATTGAGATGTAACTAACGCAAAACTGTGGAAAAAGTGGGCAGAAATTGGTGTTTTCGTTTCCATTTTGATGACAATTTCACAATGTTTATGAACCACCCAATTTGTTCCCTTAATTGGTTTTTACGAATTTGATCATTCGGTACATGAAAACGGTTCAATGGATTTATTTGAAATTTTACAGAAATATTGGAGGTCTATAGTTCTTTAAAATGTCTTACCAAATTAAGTCCTATAGTCAATATTTTTAAATCAGTAAAAGATTTACAAAAAGTCTTTAAAAAGTCGTTTTTTAGACCTTTTCTGAATGTAACGATGAGGAGCCAAACAAAATAATCGTTATAAAGTTTTGAAAAAATCTTGTAGAATAATAATTTCAGTTTTTAAAACTACCCATAAATTTTCGGTGTTCTCATTCCTTGCGTTAATATTGGTAGTCAAAGTCAAAAGTCTATTTTTTCATTCAAAGCCAGATATTCTTTTGAAAAAATTTGTACAATGACGAAAAAAGATGACCCTAAAGCTGAATAAACAAGTTATTGAAACAAAACATTAAATTGGCTTAAAAAAAATTTTCAAAGAAAATGACAATGTTCAAAAAAAAGAAAAAAATTTTAAATTTTTGGGTCGTGCTGCTTCTTACGATTGGGCAATAACGGTATCTTAAAAAAAATCATTTGCGAAAATTCCTCAATACAAAAAGTATAAAGCTTCAGAATGCTTTTTGTTTCATCTACGACCACTTTTCACAGATATACAGCTCTTCGAAAAACACTAAAAAAAAAGTGATTTTTTTTGTTCCCTTAATTGTTTTGACAAGTGTATATCTCAAAAACTATTTACTTAAATAAATTGATTTAGAAAATATATAAACGAATGGAATATAAGCTTTCAAAAAAAAAAAACAAATAGGACATCATTGTGTAAGCTTTCGTTGATTTTAAACAATTTTGTTTCCATTTTAAGTCAGACCCTCAAGCTCAGCCAGTGGGTGGGGGTTGGTGAGATCTAAAAAAAATATCGATTTCACCTCTAAAGATTCCCATAAAAATCTCAAGTTCCAAGATTGAAGAAAATACATAGCTGATAGGTACAGGTGGACTTCTTGTTCTCTATGTATCGTAATGTCAAGTTGGATGATGATTAAGATGGACGTGTCACGATTTAAAAATTTCTAAAAATTTCTAAAAATTTCATCAAAATCGGTTTATTGGTTCAAATTTTATGGAATTTTTCCACTCTTCCATACCAAGTATATGGTGCAACGACTATACTCTATCCAACATAGACTGCAACACAGTGGGAAATACCGATTTTCCGAGGCACTCCACGAAATAAAATTCCTTTTAAATTCACACTCTAACCACAGACTTCCCACGACATTGTTTTGGTAATTTCTTTTTTAATCGACCACGTATATATCTCATGTCATATCTCACCCACAGGCACAGTGGTAGGCACCAATCATGATCTCTTATTGTTGTGTTTATAAAAAAGTATTTACATAAAATTAGAGTTGCCATTGCTAAGATAATCCACATCAACAACTCCTTTTTCTATATAGTTTGTGTGCAAGAGCTTACATAATAAATGTTTTTTTTTAAAGCTTTAAGGATAAAAAAGTATTTATTATGAATATACTACTAGAGTTTTTATATACGATAGACTAATGCACTACGCTGCAACCAAACTAAGATTCAAACGTCCTATTTTCTCTGTACTGACAATCTTTGTTGGACAGAGTATAGTTGTAGAGCACAAACAACGTTTAAAAACATACACACAAATTTGTATGGGATTTATACACTTTTTACGTTTTATTTTTTTTCTACCGAAATGCAGATATTCCCAATTTTATTGTAAAATTATCCCTTGAAAAAATAAACTCATTTAAAGTCTTATGAACAAAAAATCTATTACAAATATTTCGATTTTCAAAATTATGTATTTATTTTTGTATGTGATATTCTTAAATTGATAATTTTTTTAATGGGATTTTTTAAAAGTTTATAAAACAAAATTCAACAGACAAAATTATAATAGTTCATAAATTCCATACAAAGTCTTACATGGGAAAAGTATGGCTTTAGACGCACGTGGCTCGGAAAAACTTGGTCAGTAAATTTGTTTACGGCATTATCTTTTGATTCAGCGGGTGTCTGCGAAATAAAACAGTTTGTGAAGTAACAGACACCCTAATGTAGATGGATCTGTCTTGAGCTTGTTTCATAATTGTTAAGAGTTAGACTGACTCAACGAACCTCCCCATATAAGGAGAATTGAATGTTTGACGAACTTTTTTTATCCGGGGAGGAATTTATTTGGAGAAAAAAGTAAAAATAGACACTACCTTTCACAAAATGCTTTCCGTATATATCAACTGCTTAGCTAACTTATAAATGTATAAATGTTGTATTCAAACTTGCCATTTAATTTTGAAATTAAATTTGTGCTCCAAATAATTCTACGTGCCCATTTACTGGCTGATTCAATACCATCTGATGTCAGTTCCTCGTCAAGGATAAATGTATTTTCTCAACAATTATCTGCCACTTTTGGTGTTTTTCAGTGTGATAAATCGAATCAACTTAAACATCAATTTAATGGTGGCGACCAACAAAGTGTGCAAAAGTGCACACATCTTCTTAAGATATAATTCGTTCAGAGCTCAGTCATGTAAATAAAAAAAAAAAAAAAAAAAAAAAAAAGAAGAAAAAATAAAGAAACCCAATCAACACATTCTGTGAAAAGTGGTCACAACCATCACGAAGTCGTGCATCCATCCAAACAGGAAAGTAGCTTCCCAGATCTCAGATCCATCTCCATATCCATGTATTTTTTTTTTTGTATTCGCTCAATATTCCATCTCCATTCATCTTTTCATCGATGAGGCTTCCCTCTTCGGTTGAATTCCGATACCGACATCAAAAACTCAAATAAGCTTCGATGAAGTTTTGGCCACGTTTTTTTTTTTTTTTCTATGTGCAAAAATGTAGGTAGGTACATTTTGCTATCACTCACTTCCTTTATCCTTGATAACCACTCACTGACACGTAACACATTTGAGTGGCTGAACGTGATCCGAATCCTTTTTTCTGTTTTCAGGCATCATTGATGGTGTTGATGGTGAATAAATAAGATACAAAAAAAAGAAAGAAGAAGAAAACAATTTTTGAAAACAATTTTTCGAACCAAATGCAAAATATTTTCTCTTGTTGTTATATATTTCTTTTGTCTTGAGTCCTTTTCGTGCCTGTTGAAAATAAAAAGTATATTTTTCTACTCAATTCTTTTTTTACTTTGAAACAATACTGCAGAAAAATAAATTGCATTTTATGTTTTGATGCAAGGAACAGCGAAATTTTCGTCAGCCACAACTTTGTGTATGATTGAATTTTGTATTTTTGATGTGATATGACGTGCATAAGTTAGTTTTTGGCTTAAAGTTTGTTAGATGGGTAGCTTATGAATTTTTGTTCACTTATAACATTCACATGGATGTATTTTTTTTTTTGTTTAAATTATATTTTAGAAAAACAACAAATAAAAATATTTTCTATCAAGATTATGCGAAGTAGATTTTTTTAGGAACTAGCTGACCCGGCAAACTTCCTTCCAACTAAAACTGATAAAATTATTAATGCTCCCTATCGAAATTCGAGCCTCTCTATTGAAAGAATGAAACTCTTTTGGAATAAAATTTAATTCAGCAAACAAAAATGACCCACAGTGTGTAAATGCGTGTCTCAAGTATATTCTGCACATCTCCGCAATTATGGCTTCCCAACCATATAAAATTCATCGAAATCGGTCAAATACTTTTTGAGAAAATGGTACCACAAAATTTATTTGAGGCTATTTATTTATACATAGATACACTTTATTTACATACATGGAAAATCAATAAAAATTAATTTAGTTTTGAAATCTGACCTTTTATCACTATCCAGTGGCCCTTCATGTGGTATACTTTTTTTTTCGAATATCCCTTAAATGAGGTGCCAAAAATCGCGGGTGACCTTGAAAAACTTCAACCTTGGATTAAAAATTTTCTAAGCCTGACCAATTTCTTAAACTACCTGACCTTTTATGACCAATTACTGACCTTTTAGACTGCATACTATTTTTTTCGAATTTTCCATGTGTGGGGTGCTAAGAGTACAGAGCCGAAGTGCACCAGTTCAAATTTTATAATTTTCAGCTCCGCAATTTGTTTACCTAGTTCAATAAAAATCCGACAAATTATGCGCATACAAACAGAAAATAAAAAAATAAAAAAACAATTCAGAAAGTATGCCATTTCGGTTTTTTTTTCATGATTTTCCAATTTTGTCGGCAAAATTTCCAATTTTTTTTCTGTACGGAAGTTACATGCGAAAATAAAAATAACCGTTAAAAACAAGATGGCGGCCAAACGACACCAGCTGTAGTTGTAAAGAAAACGGTTTTCGGCTCGTTAACTAATACACTTTCGAAAATTAAAGTCAAAATGCGTCTCAGAATTATTTCCCAGAGCTCCATATAACCAAATCTAACTTCCCCGTACTACTTGTTGCTAGAATTGGATAGAATATGTGAACTGTTGATGGTGGTCGTAAACACCTCGTTTGTATTTTTAAACGATATTAGATAACTCCACTCTGTCTACTCTACACTGTCTGGAATTACAAATAATAAAATCCTGATACGTTGTGCTAAAAGCTCTATCTCTATAGCAATAGGAGAATGAAAAATAATTTTTCAATAGACATACATAGGTATAAGCTGATGGTGAATGTATGTACATTATATAGTTTAAAAATGTTTGTGTTAAGATATACTACCAAAAAGAAAGAGGAAAGTTTGTACATATGATGTATTCAAATTGATATGAAATATGTAAAGCGAAGTGAAATAGGTAGAAAGGTACCCATTGGGAATTATTTTGAAGTGATATGCAAATGTAGGAGCCGAAAGGTAGGTACTAAAAGTGTTCTATTAATTGATGTAAAATTTCATAAAACAAAGAATCATACCAATGTTTGCTATAAAAAATGATTTGTTTTTGGACCACCACTATACTGCCTTTTTCTTTTGATATGGGACAAAAACTTTTATAAAAGCATTATGAATATAGCAATGACTGAAATCATTTTTTTTTATTTGACCAACATCTTCTTTAAAAAGCCACAGCTAGCTTAAATTGTAAATAAAACCATCCAGCATTACGCCTCACACGTCACACATTAAAGAACTAATTGAAGTATAGGAATACAAATAACCTAAAGACGGATACATTTGAAGAACCACCAAGTTAAAAAAAAAATTCTTCAGCAAAACGTACAATTAAAAAAAACGTTAAATTTTCAGCTCAAATCTATTTGAGAATGTTATTTATTTGCAGAAAAAAAAATATAATTTTAATATTTATTTTTAATATTTGTATACATAATATGTATGATAACAACTATAGAAAGTTTTATTAAATATATAGGTTAATATTAGCGAATTTATTCTTTATATTTAAGTGTTGAAATTATAGATTCTAAAAAAATCAGTTATATATATAGGCAAGGCATATGTACTGTCTATGATGCTTCCTATGATGCAGGAGCAGTAGTAGTAGTTGTTGTTGGCATGGAAGATACAGGATCTATTGATACTGAAGGCCAACCTTCCTTCCCGCCTTGTGACTAACCTTGCTGTCCTGAATTTCCTCGCTTACCTCCTTGTTTTCCACCTTTTGGAGCGTAACCTGATCCTCCGTGCTCTCCTGACTTTCCTTTCTTACCATCTTTCTCTCCTGACTTTCCTTGCTCATCACTTTTTCCTCCTTTTGGCGGCCATGATGGCCATCCATTTTGACCTCCTTGTGAGCCTCCGTGCTCTCCTGACTTTCCTTTCTTACCATCTTTCTCTCCTGACTTTCCTTGCTCATCACTTTTTCCTCCTTTTGGCGGCCATGATGGCCATCCATTTTGATATCCTTGTGAGCCTCCGTGCTTTCCTGGCTTTCCTTTCTTACCATCTTTCTCTCCTGACTTTCCTTGCTCATCACTTTTTCCTCCTTTTGGCGGCCATGATGGCCATCCATTTTGACATTCTTGTGAGCCTCCGTGCTCTCCTGACTTTCCTTTCTTACCATCTTTCTCTCCTGACTTTCCTTGCTCATCACTTTTTCCTCCTTTTGGCGGCCATGATGGCCATCCATTTTGACATCCTTGTGAGCCTCCGTGCTTTCCTGGCTTTCCTTTCTTACCATCTTTCTCTCCTGACTTTCCTTGCTCATCACTTTTTCCTCCTTTTGGCGGCCATGATGGCCATCCATTTTGACATTCTTGTGAGCCTCCGTGCTCTCCTGACTTTCCTTTCTTACCATCTTTCTCTCCTGACTTTCCTTGCTCATCACTTTTTCCTCCTTTCAGCGGCCATGGCCATCCATTTTGACATCCTTGTGAGCCTCCGTGCTTTCCTGGCTTTCCTTTCTTACCATCTTTCTCTCCTGACTTTCCTTGCTCATCACTTTTTCCTCCTTTTGGCGGCCATGATGGCCATCCATTTTGACATTCTTGTGAGCCTCCGTGCTCTCCTGACTTTCCTTTCTTACCATCTTTCTCTCCTGACTTTACTTGCTCATCACTTTTTCCTCCTTTTGGCGGCCATGATGGCCATCCATTTTGACATCCTTGTGAGCCTCCGTGCTTTCCTGGCTTTCCTTTCTTACCATCTTTCTCTCCTGACTTTCCTTGCTCATCACTTTTTCCTCCTTTTGGCGGCCATGATGGCCATCCATTTTGACATTCTTGTGAGCCTCCGTTCTCTCCTGACTTTCCTTTCTTACCATCTTTCTCTCCTGACTTTCCTTGCTCATCACTTTTTCCTCCTTTTGGCGGCCATGATGGCCATCCATTTTGACATTCTTGTGAGCCTCCGTGCTCTCCTGACTTTCCATTCTTACCATCTTGCTCTCCTGACTTTCCTTGCTCATCACTTTTTCCTCCTTTTGGCGGCCGCTCTCCCGACTTTCCTTTATTACCATCTTGCTCTCCTGACTTTTCTGGATTACCTCCTGGCCCTTCCGAAGCAACAATTACTGCCATTAGTACTACTAGCACCAAAGTTAAACTATATTTTCTTGCCATCTTATTCTTTTAATGAGCAAATGGGTTATGTCCAAAAAGATCAAATTTCCACCCTTTTATATTCTGCAAGACTTTGTGATCGTATTTACAATTTATTTTTGAAACCAAATATAATTAAAAGTGATTTGTAATACCCATGGTTTATAATTTAGCCAAATAATAAAGTGAGGTATTCAATAGAAACAAAAGAATAAAGAAATAGATAACAAACATTTTGTTTTATTAGCTTTACTTTAGATTAAAAAAAAGGCGCTTTTTATTCTTTTTTAACTGTCCCCTCACTAATATACAGTAGACAGTATGCATACAACTGAAAATATGAATGCAATCAAGTTGTTTATTCGGTCTAAATACTTTTAGCCTTGAACAAGGTTAAGAATGATTTGAACGACTGTCGAAATTATTCATACGTATTTTAGGACGTGACTTTTTTCTAAATCCCTCAAGTTAGCAGAGCAAAGCTGTGTGACGCCAGAACCCCGACCTCAAAATTTTTTGACGAAACACATCGCATTCGTTTGTCCATCGTTTTTATTTTCTTAAAAGTTTATAATCTAATTCAACAAATAAAAAATATCTATTTACAACTTGCTTCAAGCTGTGTGACGCCAGAACCCCGACCTCAAAATTTTTTGACGAAACATGTCGCATTCGTTTGTCCATCGTTTGTCCACGTTTGTCCAGGCAAAAAAATCGTTTGTCCACCCTCAGGAAAAAAGTTATTAAGCTTTTCTTTTTTATAGCAAGTACCCCAAAATTAAAAAACGCCTCTACTGCCCACAATTTTGAACTTAGGAGGTCCGGACCAATTGCAATCGTTTGTCCACCGGCTCCTTATCATTGTCCACCAAAAATTTTCGTTTATCCACCCTTAGTTCAAAATTTATTCAACTTTTCTGTTTTATAGCACAGGGCCTAAAAAATTAAAATTTTTTTTGCGGAATGGAACCAATTGCAATCGTTTGTCCACCGATTGTCCATGTTAGTCCAGAAAGAAAAAAAAATTTTCGACCCTTAGTTCAAGAGTTATTCAACATTTCTTTTTTATAGCAACACCCCCAAAAACAAAAAAAGTCATCTAACATCCCCAATTTTTAACTTAAGAGGTCCCGTCCAATTGCAATCGTTTGTCTACCGATTGTCCATGTTAGTCCAAAAAGAAAAAAAATGTTTCGATCCTTAGTATTCAAAAGTTATTCAATATTCCTTTTTTATAGCAACATCCCCAATTTTCAACATAGGAGGCTCGGACACCAAGTGGGTTCGTTTGTCCACCTCGTGATTGTCCACCCAAAAATTTCGTTTGTCGACCACCAACAAAAAATTGATATACTCCTTAAATTAAGAAAAAATCACATTTTAAAATAGCCTGGCTCCTAACCCTTTCATTTAAATAAAAGAAATTTGTAGAAAATGACAGATTTCATAATATACATATGTACAGGGTGATTCCCTTAGGCGTGGGGTCACATTTTCTAAAAAAATCAACTTACAATAAAAGTAATTAATTAAAAAACAGCGGCAACACTGACAATGTCCTGCTTTACTTTTTTTTAAAGCAGGATACCTTTCATTTACTATATTTTTAAGTCAAATTATTTCAGAGAACACTTTTTAAAATTTCCTTCCGCAAAAAAAAAAATAATTTTTTGTGTTGGGTGCTATAAAAAAAGAAAAATTGAACAATTTTTGAATGAAGGATGGACAAACGAAAATTTTTAGTGGAAAATAATAAAGAGCCGCTGAAAAAACGATTGCAATTGGTTCGGACCTCCTAAGTTCAAAATTGTGGGCAGTAGAGGCGTTTTTTAATTTTGGGGTACTTGCTATAAAAAAGAAAAGCTTAATAACTTTTTTCCTGAGGGTGGACAAACGATTTTTTTGCCTGGACAAACGTGGACAAACGATGGACAAACGAATGCGACATGTTTCGTCAAAAAATTTTGAGGTCGGGGTTCTGGCGTCACGCAGCTCTTGCTTCAAAGAATAAGGAAAATTATAAAATTTGTTTCAAGTAAATTGGTTGAATACTTTCTGAGATAAACGCGCACAAACTAAATGTTTGTTTCATATAATAGTAATACGTGGACAAACGAATACGACATGTTTCGTCAAAAAATTTTGAGGTTGGGGTTCTGGCGTCACACAGCTGCAAAACAAGGTCAGCAAAACAAAGTTTTAATGATGCCATCATTAGGTGCTTAATAGGTGTTAGTTAAGTACCCAACAACAAAATTAAGTGCTCCAATACTTTTTGAAAAAATTAAATTAAATTAAATTGATTTCAAGTTAGCAGAGCAATTTTCGAAAACTGCTTAAAACGCATGGAAAAAAAACTGGTTTGCTCTCTATTTAAGTGTTCTACGAATCAAAAAAAAATTTGAAAAAAAAAATTGTTTTTTTACAAAAAAAAAAAAAAAATATTTTAAAAATTAAGTACCCCATTTTCCGAAAGATTTTACAAGATTTGAAAAAAAAATAAATAATTCAATTTTCGAGAAAAACCCTGCTCTGCTAACTTAAATTCGATTTTTCTCGAACAATTCAACTTTTTTTCACCAAAATCTTTTTGATTAAGTAGAAGCTCATCAAACTCGAATTAAGTACCCCATTTTCCGAAAGATTTTCCGTGATTTGAAATAAAAAATAATTCAATTTTCCATACAAATCCTGCTCAACTTAAATTCGAGTTTTCTCGAACAATTTAATAATCGAGAAAACTCGAATTTAAGTTGGCAGAGCAGGATTTGTATGGAAAATTTATTTTTTTTTTTTTCAAATCTTGGAAAATCTTTTAGAAAATGGGGTTCTTGATTCTAACTAGAATAAATCTTAATTATTCTAGTATATTTATAACGAAAAAATTAGAGAAAAATAAAAAAATAAATTATTTTTTTTCAAATTAAAATTTTTTTTTTTTTTGTAAAAAACTATTTTTTTTTTATTCGTAGACAACTTAAGTAGCACATAAATATGAGAGCAAACTAATTTTCTTTCCCTGCGTTTTAACCAGTTTTCGAAAATTGATGCTCTGCTAACTTGATTTCAACATTAATTTTTTGCCAAAAGTACCTATTAAGCACCTAATTATGGCATCATTAAAACTTTGTTCTGCTAATTAGAGGGACATGTCAGAGCGAATATCATTCCACGATGCACATGTTCTTTTGACTTTACAATCATAAAACGTCAGTCAATAGGATAGGTGTCTAATAGGATAGGTGAGTGGAAAGTGTACTTACAATGTTCAGAAGTATGTATTTTGGACAGTTCCAGAATCTCCCAACCTCCCAAGGTTCGAGGCGGCTGTTTAACCTAACTATGGAGATGTTTATATTGTCACCATTTTCAATCAGCTTAAAACCGTATTTGGCTGTTAAAACCCACATGGAAGCTATGGAACTCTCAAAAACACACTATACCTAATGTTAAAAGCCTAATAGCGAAGAGCCTTATATCCTCCCTTGGCGCTGGCGCTGATGTGGAGTGGATGTCGACCGATCATCATTTCTTACAGGTATAAGAAAATTGATAAAGATATTCGTAGTATTTTGCGTTTCATAAAATAAAATTAATTTTTACTTGCGATATATAGGAACTATATATGGGAAGTTTTGGATTCGTAAAAAAAATTTAACAGATTTTGATCAAACTTGACATTACGATGATAGGAAAGACGAAAACAGTGGGTCTCGCAATTCCGTCCGTCTGTCTGTCTGTCTGCCTGTGGACTAGCCTACAGCCTAAACCCATGGGCCGATTCTAGTTAAACTTGGTATAAAGTGTTTTTGGGACATTCTCCCGACACGTTTTTTTTTTTATTTTCTTTTTAGGACCAAAAATAACGGTACCTGCCATATAATTTTTTTTAGCATTTTTGGAAAATCTTATTTTTCTCAAAAATAGCTCGACAGATTTTTCTAAAAAAAAAATCAATAAATTTAATTAAGCGTATGCTACCTTTTTGTAGAAATTAAATTTTGAAAAAGTGGTTTAAATGGTACCTACCACAGAACCATTTTGTTTATTTTCGTTTTTTTTTTTCGAAAAGGAAGAGACCGATTTTGATAGTTTTTTTATAGAGAATCTTCTGAAAAATTTAAAAAGTATTGTATACCAAAATTTTCAAAAAAAAATTTTTTTTTTTAATTTTTAAAAAAAGTTTCAAATTTTTTTTTCGAAAACCAAATACTTCGAAAACGACTTGGTTGATTTTCATGAAACTTGGTAATAAGCGGTTTTTAACATTATCTAAAATATTTTGAGCAAACTGTGATGCTTTTTTTTCTAAGGCTGAGGTAAAAGCTCGTCGTAATCCAGGGTTAACCCGAAGAAAGCACAGTAAAACTCGGGTTGCGAAGGGAGAACTCACCAATTACCAGTTTCATACATAAATAATTTTTATTGTCAAACTATATTCGCACAATGGTTGAAAACTTGATATAAATAACACGGTATTTCATATATAACAAAGCTGTGTATTTGAGCTACAGGAGTAAACTCAGCCCACGACATTCACTTAGAAGAAGAGAACCGGGGACAAAAATGGTTTTTGGAATATAAATTCCAGCCCAGGGCCAGGGCTAACCCGAGGGAAAATTACTTAGCCCGTACTAACTCTGAAGGAGAGAGTAGGGAAATCAACGATGTATAAGAATCATTCCAGCCCAGGGCTAATCCGAGGGAAATTTATCACTTTTCTACAGCCCACGGCTACGCCGAGGGAGATTAACACTATTCTACAGCCCAGGGCTATTCCGAGGGAAATCAACAATTTCTAGTTTTCTACTAAAAAAGGCGCTTCTTTAAATAATACTAAAAAAGTACAAAGAAAGGTACCTGAAGTAATCAAAAGCATAAATATGCCGAAATCACTGGAATTGGAATCTTATTACTCTGAACGCTCTAAGGCCGATTTTATTCACTCAAAGTTGAACATAACTTGAGGAGTTTTGTTCTCAACTTGTGAATTTGTTTTTATTCACACAAAGTTGACGTTTTTAACTTTCGATTTTCAGCTCTAGAGTTGATCAACTTTAGATTTTCTAACTCTCAGAAAAAGTAGAAGTTGACCGAGCAAACTTGAGAGTTTAAATAAAAATGTTGGTTTATCATGTAACAAAAGCAGATTACGGACAACAAAAGGTAAAAAATAAATCAGGAAATGCTCCGAAGCAATTCTTTTTGGAAATTTGCCATCAATTTATTTGGGCAGTAAATGCATTCGCGATTTTCTCCGTTCGTTGAATGGTATAATGTCACAAAACACAATTTAACACTAAATAACACACAAATAATATTGAAAAACTTCAAATTAATAACACAATAAATCAAAATTAATTGAAAATTACAGTTCTGTTTTATTTTCACAAATATCCCAGGGATATTATTCAACTGAGGAGTTGAGAAAAAAACAAGTGAAAAAGAAATTCAAATTTTTGTTTCAATTCTCGAGTTGATCAACTTGAGAGTTTGCCCCAAATTGAGCAATAGTGAAAAAAAATGGCCCTAAATATAAACTTAGAATTTTCTACGAGTTGTAAGCTTCGCATTATTCGGCTTTTCGTACGTCCTCTTGTCATATTTCATGGCAAGAGGAAGTGTGAATTCTAAAACTCACGAATGAAATGATGACGTTGCACTACTCTGTATTCATGAGCAGTGGTGTGCACGATGCTCTGCTGTTGATGATGTAGGAATCGAAAAAATTATTGATGGGGTCTCAGAGGGAGAAAAATGTATCCAACCGATGAAGTGGTTGGTAAGTAGATTAGAGAAAGCGACGTGCAAATATTGTATCGTATACGGTATAACCATAGTAAAATTAAAAAAATTAGAGAAGTAGAATGTATTTTTGTGACTTTTCTTATATGAGGATTATGGGAGGACTCGAAGCTTGTGAATTTTGACTCCTAACAAGTAGAGGCTACTGTTAAACTTCAAAGAGTGACGTTGTGCTCTTTATATGAGTTTTCCGATATATTTTCAATTAAAATACATACATATAATAACTACTTTTAGAACGTAAAGAAATTCTAATGCTTAGAGAGTAAGCTTTTCTTTTACTAACAACTAACAAACACCTAAAAGTAGACTCTTATAAATTAACTTGCAATAACTACGAAAATTTAAATTTCGATTTGGGATGGGGAATTACAAAAAGCCAACTCTTTGAGAGTTTTGCATGCTATTTTGAAGAATAATTTACCTCGAATAATACTTTTTGAAATCAGACATGTTGGTTTCTGAGATCAATGCCCCTGATTGCGAGTGTCTTTCAACGTTTGATTCGATAAAAGTTGAGGGTATCGACAAATTTCCTTTTTGGTATTGTGTATCTAAATCGATAGAGATGTGTATTATCGTGAATAACCATATGATTTTACTATTGGAATATAAAAACTGTTGTAATAATTAAATTATTCGTCTCAAAAAACATTATAAAAAGATTAATGATTTAACTGCAGTGCGTAGGTAAGTGAAAATAAAATAATTTTTTCAATTTGTAAAAAAAAAAATGCCAGCGTCCAGTGAGTGCTAGGAATAGAAAAGGCTATTCGTGTGATTTTAAAATATGAATTACCCATACAATATCGTATATAATGTGTAAATTGTGCTTTATATGTGTGTTATCTTTTTTTTTTACAATACAGATATCATTTTAGAAATAAAAGCTTAAATATTTAAACAACATACATTTTTTGTTCATTCGAGTGTACGTTTCTCACAGCCCAGAAGGCATTTATAGACGACAAAGATCGAATGCAAACGTAGTTGATTTTGACTATGCGAACGTAGTTGATTTTGACTATGCACACGTGGTTGATTTTGACTATGCAAACGTAGTTGATTTTGACTATGCTAACGTAGTTGATTTTAACTATGCAAACGTAGTTGATTTTAACGTGGTTGATTTTGACTATGCAAACGTAGTTGGTTTTGACTATGCAAACGTCGTTGATTTTGACTATGCAAACGTGGTTGATTTTGACTATGCAAACGTAGTTGCTTTTGACTATGCAAACGTAGTAGATTTTGACGCAATACCAAAACAAATGTTCGATAATCGACTGTCGATAAAGAAACGACTGTCGCAAATAGAGCCATTTATTTGCTTGCAGTAAAAAAAAAAATAATTTTTTAAATATCTCAACCGTTAGAATTTATTTTAAGAGAGTTCACTTTAGATAAATATCGGCGACTTTATTTTTTTGCTTTTTACTTCCGATATATGTATTTAGGTACTATTGGGCAAGTTATGGATTCGTGCAAAAAATCGAACTCGAGATAACAATCAAACTTGACATTACGATGATAGAGAACACGAAAAAAGTGGGTCCCGCAATTCCGTCTGTCCGTCTGTGTGTATGTCTGCATGTCTGTCTGTATGTCTGTTTGTACCTCTGCGTATAGCCTAAACCACTGAAGCGATTTTTTTCAAACTTGGAGCATAAGATTTTTGGGTGATTCCCTAGAGGGAAAATCGAGATTTTTTTTTAACTCAAAAAACAACGGTACTTTCCATAGGACCATTTTGAATAAAGTTATTTATCTCAAAAACGGCTCTGAAGATTTTTTTTAAATTTTTTTGTGTGTACTAGTAGTGCTATGGTGAAAAAAAAATAACCAAAAACCGTTATTAACGGTACCTGCCATAGATTTTCCCGTTAACCGCTTACCCCATTTAGATCAAAATTTTTACTTAGAAGGTCCGATTAAGTGTAAATAATATTGCATACAAATATTTTCAAAAAAATATTTTTTCGATTTTTTAAAAAAAAAAGTTCAATTTATTTTTTTTTTGAAAAATCATTTTTTTGAAAACGGGTTGATGACTTTTTTTTGAAATTATGGTTCAAGGTGTATATTATTATATTCTTAAAAATGGCATACCAAATTTGTTTTCTAAAAATATATTAAGAAATTTTATATATAAAAAATTATTTTTTAAGAAAACCGCTGCAACGATTTTAAAAAGTTTTTTTTGCATAAATTCACACTTTTTCATGAATTGAGATGGCGTTCTTTATTCTGAGGTTAAAACATTTTAAGTACTTATTTTATCAATTTAAGAACTTATTTCATGCTTTTTTTCCATATTCAAATTTCCGTGCTTCGATTTATGATGACGTCATCAAATCAGTTTTGGCCCTCTAAAGGGTGAAGGGAATTTAGAGATCCTTCGGGACTGGAGTACTAAATTAGCTCCTAATTCTGGCATCATTAGATTTTGTGAAATTGTGTATTGGGAGGAAGCTTGACGTCAAGCTGAGTCCACTATTGAAGTTTTAGGGTGGAGGGGCTCTTTCGGGATTGGAGTACTAAATTACCCCCAAATTAGCTTAGTTAGATTTTTAAATTTTCGTTGTGGTGGACCCTGCTTGATGGACCTGACACAGTGGGTTTTTGGAATTCTCTGCTTATTGGCCTGAGAAGACCAAACAACCTTTGAAAATTCCCTAAAAGTCCACTTCAGAAGCTAAAATCATTCTTGAAGTTAGATCTAATCTTAATAGCCTTTTTATATTTAGTTTAACTTTTTCAAACTTAAATAAATCAAATTTTGCTAACGTAAATTTAATAATTTGTTAACCAACAATGTACTAAGTACAAGAGAAAAACACTTGTTTTAATGTACTTAATTTTGAAATCAATAAATACAAATACAAATAAATACATGAATTATGAATCTTTTTTGTAAACTTTTCTTTGTTAAAATGAAAAAAGAAATGAAGAATATTTGGGAATACACGATTTATGACTGCCAAAAAATAATAATCTATTTTATTTTATTAAATTCACTTATAAGTCATCAAAGAAATTTGATTCAGTAAAGAGTGTATATTTTAAATATTAAAAATAAAAACGGCAAATCTTCAATTTTGTATGCAATAAATTAGGTTTACAACCTTTAGCCAGAAATTTTAAAATATGTGCATATACCTTTTATAGGAATTTTAACTTATTTTATCAGTTAACGCACTTACCAGTATTTATTGATGTTTCCTTAGAATTAGAAATCTTCCTAGAAAGAAAAAAAAATAATTGAGAAAATTAGATAATAGAATTTTTTAACAAAAAAAAAATATTTTATATTATAATAGCGCAAAATTTTAAAGACTCTTGGTCTTATTAATTAGATTTTTGGCTGCTTAAACTATGTCTAAGTATTTTGAAACAGTCGGAAATTTGCTTTTTTAACAAAAAAAAATTTCTCTAGGTTTAGACAATAGATTACGTTGTCTAAAGCAAGATAAAAAGATAGATTACTTTAGCAAAAATTAGAAAGGTTTTTTAAAAACTTGGACAGCTGTCCAAAGTTAGACAATATTTATTAATAAGACCATCTGAGTTTTAGGAATGAAATGGGAAAATTGAGTCTAGTTAACGTAAGTCGTTTGATTGCGAGCACGAGCACTTGTTCATAATTTCAAACAAGTTTAACAACTACTTTTACGTAACTTAAGTGGATAGCGCAACGTAACATGAGCAAATTTAGTTTGAAGAAGCCCAGATTTGAAAGATGACGAGATAAACCATATACATACCTACAAATATGCAACAATAAAGTATTTAAATAAATATGTACTAACAACACAATTTTTATTATTTGATTAATTTCATTCCAAATCACACTGAAATGCATATTAAAGCATTTTAATAATATTTTATTCCTTTATAAACAACGAAAAACCAACAGCAAACGACAAAAGCAAAACAAAAGGCAACTGCAAACGTAATCCTCGAATTGCCCATCGGATAGTTTAGTATACCAAAAATTTTCGGATAGCTTGAAATTTGTTTATGACAAAAGCTGGTTTGTTCATCAGCTAAATTTTCCTATCGGATCACAACAACACAAACCTATCCGGATAGCTTTAGATTGTCAGCCAAACGCGCCCAATGTCAATCTTGCCAGCATACGTGAAAAATAAATGCTGTTGACAAAAAGTAGATATCTGAAGCTATCCTAAAAATGCTGGCTTAACTCGTCTATCCATGTGCATCAATTTTAAGGTCACTTTTTTGATTGCATATTTAAAAGTATATGGTAATTAGCTGCACTTATTTGCTAATTAGTAACGCAAAAAAAAATGAATTGCTCTGTTGGTTTGTGAAAAAATGGGTGTCCTGTTAAGTTGACGTCAACTTAGCAGGTCAGCTTTTTTAAAAAATATAAATAAACGGCCCGGGATTGGATATACATTGAAAAGTATACCCATTTAGTTACGGAAAAAAATTTAAGCGCTGTTTTGTTTTGCGAAAAAAAGGTGTGACGTCAACTTAGCAGGACACCCATTTTCTCGCAAACCAAAACAGCAATTAATTTTTTTGTTAGCAATTAAGTAGTTTTCAATATATATCCAATCCCCGAAGATTTATCCCTATTTTTGAAAAAGTTGACCTGCTAAGTTGACGTCAACTTAGAAGGACACCCATTTTTTCACAAACCAACATAGTAATTAATTTTATTTTTTAAAGCTAATTTATAACCTATCTGATTTTAGTCGTTCAGAAACAAACATTCACACTCGAGTATGAGTATCCAAGAAAGGATCTTCTAGTGAATCCTGAACGAATTCCATCAGAGACCTTGAAACGTGGATATGAATAATGAATATGTCAAATTTCCCATTCGACAAATCGCGAACAAATTACAATAAATTGCAGGAAGTTAAACCGCATTTTATAAAGCTATTTTTTTTTATTTTAGAACGAAATAAACTTTTTCCTGGTTCTCCATTATCAGATCCAGATCAGAAGTTTTTTTTTTTATAATTCACGCGCAGTCAAAGGGTTTCGGTGTCAGAGACAAAGGAGGGTAAACTGACGGGCATTCCTAGAAGTGCGAGTATTACAGTTGAATTGTTTAAGGGGGGAATGCAACTGGCTATTTCACTAGAGCACTGACCATAAACATATCGATAAAAGAGAGAGAGAGAGAGACAGGAAACGTTACGACGGTGTTCGAGGGATGTAAATGAATCTATAATGCAATCAATTTGAAGGCTTGTCTTTGAATACTGTCCAAGATGCTTAAATAAGTTGCTGGGGCACCAGCCCAAAGATGGAAGTTATACTCAAGCTTTGGACGTTTATAACTTTCATAGATAATAGCCAGATCAGAAGGGGAAACAAATTGCTTGCATCTCCGAAGGAAACCTTGACATCTTGTGGAGTTTTTGGCAACGTCGAGTATGTGCTCGTTCCACAAGAGGCGGTTTTCAATACACATCCCATGGATCGCAAGTTTCTTCGATGCAAGTGACACTCATAGACAGTGGAAAGGGGGGGTAAGTCTCGCTTTAACGATAGATGAAAGCATTGAGTTTTCGAAGCATTAAATTCTAAGCGGTTTTTTATTCCCCATTGTACAATGCTATATAAATCAGAATTTAACGAACTAATTATATTTTGCCATTGCAGTTCCATATCCGAAGAGCTGGGATATGAGTCTGGAAACAAATATGAAAAGCTAAGGGTACTATTGTCAGCGAAACAATTTATTGGATTAGAAGTTACAGACAGCAGATCATTAATAAAAATGAGAAAGAGGGTCGGGGACAAAAAGGAGCCCTGGGGCACACCAGCATTTATGTTGTAGGGTTTGGTCCACTGTTCGGTGAGATAAACCATCAGATCACCAGTGGACCTATTGCTGCGAAAGCCCTATTGCCGGTCATTAAGAAGCTTTCGGTCCTCGAGATATTTCTTAAGCTGATAATTTATCAGCGTTTCCATGACCCTGGAAAGAAGGGCCGTAAGTGCAATCGGTCGGTAATTAGAGGGTGAAGAAGATTCGCCTTTTTTGGGGATTGGCTGGACAAATGCTGTTTTCCAACTGCTCAGAACAAGCCCAGAAGAATAGGATAGATGGAAAAGCTTACGCAAAGGTTTTGCCAGTATGGAAGAACACCTCTTCAGAATAATGGCGAGAATACCATCTAGACCAGCGGATTTATGTGTGTTGAGATCTTTCAGGACTCTCACCACAGTACGAGTGCGAAAGTAGATTTGTCCCATTGAATCGTTTACGCGCTCAAGAACTAGGGGAGTCATGACACTATCTGGCAGCGTAGAATTGCCGGCAAACTACCTAGCAAATACGCTGGCTTTCTCCAAAGATCTAACGAAAGGAGTGTTTGTTTTTTTACAAATGACCAAAAATTTGTACTACTTGTGGGACATTGTAGTATTCTTTGCCTTAATTTTTGGTCATGTAAAAATTTGGTCCGTATTATTAGCTGTAAACCTTTATTTTCCATTGGTTTCTCTTTCAGAGTTACCACATTCCGTAAAAAAGATTTCGGTTTTTCGGTTTTATTTAATATAGATTACCGGTTGAGTTTTATTTTTAAAAATATCTTTGAATTTATTTACCAAAAAATAAATTAACAACCTTTTGCGCAGAAAATAAATTAAAAATGGTTGATTCCAAAATAACTCCGAATATGTCGAGTATTGTTATCAATATTTGTAAAGCAGTGAAAGATTTATTAAAATTCTTTAAAAAGTAGTTTTTTTTTTAAATCTAACTGTAAGGAGCTAAAATATCTACTTGTTATGAAGTTTAGGAAAGATCTTGTAGATAATTTATTCCAGTTTTCCAAACTGTCTTTTAATTTTCCGTTTCGTCATTCCCTGCTGATATATTGATTACCAAAGTCAAGTCTCTCCTTTTTTTTTTTCTTCATTCCTGGCTTTTAAAGAAAAACAAAAGACATTATATATATATTCTTCTGACAAAAAAAAATTATGGAACGACGAAAAAAGATGACATTGAAGCCAAATAAACAAGACACTCTCCAAAAAAAAACAAAAAATTAAAATATTTGGTTCGTGCGAAAGGTTTAGAAAATTTATAATATAGTTTTCATATTTCCAATAGAAAATATTATGACACTTTTTTCCATACGAACGACCATTTTAAAGATATTGCTATTTTAAAACTTCAAATTTCGGAATTATAGGTTTTTTAATACAGAAAAATATACCTCCTTACAATGCGGAAAAAAATCCAAGAGAAGATTTTTAAATGCAAATAATGTATTAAAAGTTTATTGGTAAATCTTTTTTGCATGAAATGTTGCGAAAAACAAATATTTTCGACATTTCAATAATAAAAAGTTATTATAAGACAATTTCACTTAGTATACATATGTAAATACTATTGACTTAATTTTTTACTTTTTTCTCACTGATGTAGAAAGTATCATTCAGTGTTGAAATTGTTATTTCACTGGTATGCTAAGTTTTGACAAGTTCTTTTATCAATGGGCATAAATGTCTATAATGCTTTTTTATATTTCAGGAGCAACAGTTGTTGTTGTTGTTGTTTTTGTTGTTGGTTCTGAACTGACTAGAGTTGAAGTTGTTGATAGAGTGGAAGAAAGCTGATCTACTGGTGTTGAAGGACCATCTTGTGGTCCTTGATCTTCTTGTGGCCCCTCTGATGATCCTTCTGATGGCCCCTCTGATGGCTCTTCTTGTGGCCCTAGACCTCCTTGTAGCCTTTCTTTTAAATATTCTTGTGACGAATCTTGTGACGACTCTGATGACGACGAGTCTGATGACAACGAGTCTGATGACGACGAGTCTGATGACGACGAGTCTGATGACGACGACTCTGATGACGACGACTCTCGTGAACTTCCCGGTTGCCCTAACCCTCTTTGTGGCCCTTGTTTAACTTCTCCTGGCACCCCTGGTGCTTGCGAAGCAACAATTACTGCCATGAGCACGACTAGCACTAAAGTTAAATTATATTTTGCTGCCATTTAATTCTTTTTGTGAATAAATTGTTTATGTCGAAAAAGATCAAATTTCCACCCTTTTATACTCTTCAAAGCAATGAAATCATATTTAAATTTTATTTTTGAAATCAAATATGAATAAAAATGATTTACAATATGATTTATAATTAAAAAGAAAGAAAATGGCGTCGAACGAAAAACACTGCACGCATTATCTCTTTTTATTTGCCGCACGTTTTGCAGTTGTATAGATTAGTTTGCATTAGAAATAAAGAATAAATAAACAGCTTACTAAAAATGTTAATACATAAATTTACTTGAGATAAAAAGGCGCTTATTTATTGTTAAATGGTCCTCAATATTTTATGACTGCAAACAAATTGTTTTGTCGATCCAAAAAAACTAAATACTTTTAGCCTTGAACAAGATTAAAAATGTCTTGAGAGGCTGCCTAAATTATTCATATTTTGGGGTGCGAGTTTTTTTTTAAACAGTTTTCTATATCATTCTGAAGCGTGAATCCCTCCGCGATGCACGTCTTTATAATCAAAGATAGTCTACCCAAGTACCCAAGGAACTTAGTATAAGTTTTCAGGATTGTATAAAATAGGTAAGTATTGACGATGTGTTTAATGCTGTGGTTTGTGAGCATAATATTATTGCAATAGGTGAGTGAGAAACCATGTACCCACAAACATAGTTGTGTATTTTGGAGAGTTCCCGATGCTTCCATCCCCCCAAGTTTCCATGTTTTTTTTTTAACTTTGCTAACTATGTAAGGGGACGTTTATATTATAACCATTCTGCTCAAAACTGTACATAATGGGTTGTTTGAAACCACCCTGGAACCTTGGGAGACTATCGAATTCTCAAAAACACGCTTTTTAATTAAAAGGCTAGTATAGAGTGCAGGGTCCTTTTCACTCTCCTGTCGGTGGCGCTAGTGCTGATGCGGCAGGTAGGCTGATAAAGGTATTTGCAGGATTTAGCGTTTTATACAATTTAATTTCTTTTTTAGCGCATTTTTATAAATGGGTTTAAATGATGGGAATGGCAGGAGCGACCGAAAAAAAAATTTGGGTTGTGGTTTATTCATGTTAACTCGCAGTTTTGTATGACACTACCTCTTCAGCCGAAAATAAAGTATGAGAATTTGAAGAAGAAATTCATCGTACTTCATCACTGACATAGACTATACGCTATACCGTTTTTTAGCGGTAGTCAGTTTTTTTTCCGCAGTAAAAATAAAATCTAAGAATATTAAGTGGTTTCTAATTCATTTACATCACAGCCATAACTTTCATTGGAGTTTGACATTATACGATGGCTTAACAGATATGGAACAAACCTTACTTACTTTACTTAAGATGGCGCTCACAGTCCAGGGTGGACTACGGCCTCAACCAACAAGCCCCTCCAGCCAACTTGGTCCCTAGGTATCTCGTAAAGCTAGTTATTAAATCTTCTTCTGGATCAAACCATAGACGTTTAAAGATTAATCACCATTAAACGGTAATCGCCCTCGAAACTCGAAAGCTAAATGGAAAATAGATAGATAGATAGATAGATAGATAGATAGATAGATAGATAGATAGATAGATAGATAGATAGATAGATAGATAGATAGATAGATAGATAGATAGATAGATAGATAGATAGATAGATAGATAGATAGATAGATAGATAGATAGATAGATAGATAGATAGATAGATAGATAGATAGATAGATAGATAGATAGATAGATAGATAGATAGATAGATAGATAGATAGATAGATAGATAGATAGATAGATAGATAGATAGATAGATAGATAGATAGATAGATAGATAGATAGATAGATAGATAGATAGATAGATAGATAGATAGATAGATAGATAGATAGATAGATAGATAGATAGATAGATAGATAGATAGATATATAGATAGATAGATAGATAGATAGATAGATAGATAGATAGATAGATAGATAAATAGATAGATAGATAGATAGATAGATAGATAGATAGATAGATAGATAGATAGATAGATAGATAGATAGATAGATAGATAGATAGATAGATAGATAGATAGATAGATAGATAGATAGATAGATAGATAGATAGATAGATAGATAGATAGATAGATAGATAGATAGATAGATAGATAGATAGATAGATAGATAGATAGATAGATAGATAGATAGATAGATAGATAGATAGATAGATAGATAGATAGATAGATAGATAGATAGATAGATAGATAGATAGATAGATAGATAGATAGATAGATAGATAGATAGATAGATAGATAGATAGATAGATAGATAGATAGATAGATAGATAGATAGATAGATAGATAGATAGATAGATAGATAGATAGATAGATAGATAGATAGATAGATAGATAGATAGATAGATAGATAGATAGATAGATAGATAGATAGATAGATAGATAGATAGATAGATAGATAGATAGATAGATAGATAGATAGATAGATAGATAGATAGATAGATAGATAGATAGATAGATAGATAGATAGATAGATAGATAGATAGATAGATAGATAGATAGATAGATAGATAGATAGATAGATAGATAGATAGATAGATAGATAGATAGATAGATAGATCGCCATTGTTTGTTAATTCCTTGGAAATGGGTTAAGGAAAACTTAAAAATCTTGCTTTTGTCTTAGACCATACTAATATTTTCATATGAAATTTCTGAAGTATAAAAATTATTGACAATTTAAATATTTAAAGCATATTTCCAGACAAATGTACGTGTTTTGCTATTCTTAGGAACTAAAACACCATACAATCCTACAACAAAATGAATTTTAAAAAAACATAGGCCTTAGAAATGTGCTGGAACTCCCTTTAATTGTCCCAATTGAGGCTCTGAAGCAAAACAATTAAAGAAATGCTTTTATTTCTCCATTTCTATTTCCTATACTGGTTGTTATATGCCAAATAAGTTCAACAGACAACCTCGAATAAACCTCTTTAGCCTCTTAAAATTCTATTTCCATGCTAATATTTTCTGATTCGTAAAGTGCGAAAGCAGAAAATTCGTATCTACTCATCTCTAACTCAATCCCAAAGATCTCTTTGTCATCTAAATCCTTTTTCATAAAATACCCGCAACATGGGTTCGTGTACTAAGTATTTACATATACACAATCAAAGTCTTCTCTTCGTACATTACCATAAATTTCTTCTTCGCAGAATATTTCCGCTTAGCTGGGCAACAAACAACAACCCGCATTATATATCTAGGTGTACCTATATATAAAATCCTTTTGATAAAAATTCAAATTAAATCTCTTCCGGAGGCGAGAATTGCACACAGAGACACAAATCCAGCTCGAGCCCAACAACATAAAAAAAAATGTCGAGAAAAGCTCTTCTACCACCATCATGGACTTGGTTCGTCAATCAAATTATCCTCGTTAGTTGTAGGGATACCTCTATATACATCGACTGATGCCTGGCAAAAAAGCCGCAAGGCTTGCAATTGCTTCTGATTTGCGCTTTTGCTAGATTTTTGGTTTCCATGCATCATCCTGCGTTGAGCTTCTTTGTTTTAAGAAAAAAAAAAAAAACTGCAGATGCAGCTAAAAATTGTTTAAATTTAATTCTAAAGGTTCCTTCTTCACCTCAATAAAACAAAAAACCGATTAACATGTAAATTCCCTCTTTTTCAACTTCACAGCTTCAATGTGATGAAATAACTTTCGAAAGGAGCAAACTTTCATTATCCTAATGATAATGTTATCAAGCAAAATCATTTGTCACTCACCACCATGATTTGTGTAAAATGTCATGCATTCCATGACAAATGATTGAAAAAGGACACAAAATGTCCTTTTTTTGTTTTATTTTAATGAGAAAACTTCCGCAGTGCTTCCAATTTTCCATAATTTGCCATCCAATCAAGGAAAAGCGACAATCCTTCCGCTCGCACCGTTTCCGATGATGGCATGCGAAATAAAATTCCACAAAATAATGCATCACATATCCTCTTATCCTTCCTGTTTATCTGTCTGTCTGCCTGACTTTACTTCTAAGGATATATGCGAGAGTATACATTTTGACATTTTTAAGACTTCGAGATGCGTCATATATGATGATGTGTAGTGTGTGCGAGTGAGATTATAAAATGGGAATTGTTGTAAATCAACGACAAAATCGTGCTAAAAAGTTGTATCCTTTGTTGCTTTGCACTTTGAATTTTCATCTTCCGCTTCAACTCGGGTAGGTACGCTTCAACTCGGGTAGGTACACCTTTGGCACTTCTAGCCAATTGTGTCCTTAAGCTGTTTCTATAGTTCTTCTTGGTTAGAGCAACAAAGTACGTACTCGTATCTATAACTAAACTAAAGTCTTTTAGATTTTGAGAAAACAATTTTTGGCATTTTACTTACACATCTTGTGTTTACACCCTCCGCACTCACATTATATCCTTTCGATGTTTTGTAACGAACTTGGTTGATATGATGTAGGATGAGAATACACAACACACAGGGTGACGTGTTTTAAGTTTGTCACGTTTAATTTGCTTGGAAGGATGTAAGGACATTTGTATAGGTAGTTGGTACTTAAAATTACAGATTTTGAAGAAATTGTATTTTTTGAATTTTAAGCGATTTGTTGTTCTTGTCATGTTTTCAGTGGTAAGACTTAAATACTTTATAAAGTTTCGACATGCTTATACAATAATATTACCAAGACATTTATTTATTATTTTTGACCGGATAGGAACTTTATGACAAAAAAAAAGTCTTAGGCTAAGCACGCACTTGAGATTTCCATCGCACGACAATGTGAGTGACCGCACTTGCGACCGATAAATTGCGACTGAAATTTTTTTCCAGTTTTCCAGCGACGCGATTGTCGTAAAATAAAATAAAACAAATGCAATTACATGTTTGTGATCGTACTTGAGATTTAAATTTCTGCGATTTAAAAATCGTTGTAGCGGAAAGAAATAAACATGCACACACGTGCGACTGTCACATGGTTTTAAATGTGAGTACACGCATATGCGATTGGAAAATCGCAGCACTTAAAACAAATCAAACAGGTTTCATTTTTCGAGCGACTTTTTAGTCGCAACGACTTTAAATCGCAAGTGCGTGTTGAGCCTTAGGGTGGGCCGACAATGGATAGAATAAACTGATTGAATTAAATAAAACGGTTTAATTTATGTTTTATATAGATATTGAAATATTCACCATATGAAAACATTTTCGTAAAACAACACAAAGCATAAATATATTAAATTAAATAAATTAAATTTGGTGGCGCAACGGCTCATGAAGAACCAGGGTCTAGTGACTTAAAACTTTCAATGATTCCTGTGTGCGTGTCTGCAGGAATAGAGGGGACCTACAGTTTATCGACGAATCTGAACGGCTAAGGTGAGCGGCACTTTTCTGTCACAGGAAATACTCTTGAAGGATTTGTCACTTCCTCGCAAGAGGCAATAGCCCGGAAAAAAACTTAAGGTGGAAGCGGCTGGTATTGAACCCAGACCTTGGCATGACAGTCCAACCATTACGCAACGGGTTACTAGCGGGCATAAATATATAGCAGATAAAAAAAAGCCTTTTGCTTTATGACCTAATGCCAAACATTGCACATGAATTAATTATACGCTCAAGATAAACAAATCAGTTTTTAGGAATAATAAAGAGCAAAACAAATCCCACCAAAAATATTTCATATAAAATAGGTCGCCAAGACTCCAGAGCTCACAACGCTTTCGCTATGAAAAAATTATGAGCTCTGGATGAAGAGCCAAGCCCCTAAATCTAGCAGACCTAACTCTCATAGCTCAACTCTACAAACCCTACATCGTGGTCAAAAAGTATGGCTTGGCCATTTCCCATTTCCTTGTCCCTTACTTTGGCGGACGATTTTTGGCGGAGTGAATTTTTGGCGGAATGAATTTGTAGCTAATTAAATGCTAATTTGTTGCACAAACCAAAAATTTGTAGCTCGCATAATTTCCGAGTCATTAAAATTTCCGTTAAAATAAGTCTGAAGTTAGCGGACAAAAGTACGAAAATAATAATTCTCTTGGTGTCAAAAGTTGTAGATTTTTAAGTGCTAATTTGTTGCGCAAAAATTAATTTGATAGCATTTTTGGTTTATTTTTTTTTGAATTTAAAGTTAAAATAAACCAGAAGTAGGTAAAAAAGTGGAATTTTTTTTACTTTTTTCTTTTTGCCAGAAATTGTAGCTTTTTAAATACTAATTTGTTGCGTAAAGGGAAAATTTGTAGCTACAACGGTTTTTTGTATATTCAAGTTAACAACTTTTAATGGTAGCTCAAAAGTGGGCGCCCAAAATCTAAAACCATGAGAAAATGCAAACAATTTTTGTTGCACGAATTTGTAGTCTCCCTAAACTTAATGAAAGCCGCAAACCCCGATCTTGTAACTCGCATAGTTTTTTCGTTATAAAAAATTCCGCCAGAATAAGACATTATACCCACTGTAACGGTCAAAATTAATAAAAAAAAAGTTTGAATATTCGAAAAAAATGTTTGCTACAAATTGTATCTTTTTCAGTGCTAATTTGTTGCGCAAGAATTAGTTTTGTAGCTTTCACGGATATTTTTTTATTTCGATTCTAAATTTGAAAAAATCATTACCGGTCACGGTCGATTTGAAATTTGAAAAAATCATTTCCGGTCACCGGAAAATCTAGTTCTTGCGCAACAAATAAGAATTTAATAATCTACAATTTTGGGTATCAATTATTATTTAAAATTCCTATTATTTTAAATTCCGTCCGCTTACTTCAGACTTATTTTAGCGGAAACTTTAATAACTCGGAAATTATGCGAGCTACAAATTCAAATTTAATTAGCTACATATTCAGATATCAACATTTTTTGATTCCCCTAAAAAGTGTCCGCCAAAGTAGGGAGGTACCAGCAGCTGTGGAGATGGACTAAAAAAAAATCTTATCTCACATTTTTTTTAAAGAGGAAAATAATTCATCAAAACGGCATTTTTTAATCGAAGTAAGCCAACTTGACGTGCGAAAATAGAAATTTTAGTAAAATTTGTTCAAGTTTCAATAAAGTAAAAAAAAGTACGTATACCACATTTGAATGGATTTCTGAATTTCATATCTTTACGTAGCTTCTTGTTTGTTAATCTCGTTTTCGTTTGGATTTTTGAAGTGTTTTATTCCTATTGATTATGGAAAATTTAGAGTGAGTGGAGTGAACAAAATTTACATATTCAATAGGAATAAATTACTCCTAAAATCCAATCGAAAACAAGATAAATAAATCTCATTTATTTTTGTAGTTACATCTACATTTTTTTTATTTTTTTTTATAATCCTTAATGGCTGCAGCCATCTAGAAGTCAGTTAATGGAGGAAGCACCAATTAAGCTATTCAATTTTTAAAGTTGGTAAATTTAATATTTTTAATGGCGAATTTATATTTAATGGAAAGCGAATAGTGAGGCTAAGTTGCGTGGAAGCGATTTTTTTAAACTTGACAATGGCAATTCTTAAAAAATATATCACCACAAGTTCAAAATTATTCTATTTTATTGAAGTTGCATGTCGTTTCCACACCTTTAAACTCTAGTCGAATATTATAGTCTTGCCTTCTTCCCAAAACACGCATCATTTTTTCTCAAGAACTCGAGATAAAAAAGATTTTTTATTTTCAAAATTGGTGTTTATCAATCGAGAAAACCATATTCATGTCTCAAGTAGAATTTGATGCTCAAGTACAGACACAAAATAAATGGCTTTATCTGGTTTATCCTTTCAGTAAGAAATAATAAAAGAAAAATATCACAAGCGCCACCGAATCTAGCACCGAGTCTTCACACGGTCTTTGTATATTTAATGAGATGCGTTATTATGACAATTTTTTTTTTCTTTTTTTTAAAAAAGTCATATTTATGCAAATAGTGCTCCTCTGATTACCGAAATTAAAATGGAAGCACGTTCCAGCAGGCCATCGAGGTCTTGAATGTGGTTTTGTCTGCCATATCTTGTCAAGTAGTTGCTGGAGAGTGCCAAAAACGACCCAAAAGGTAGTAGAGGTACCTACGAGCTACGACTGTATATATGGTGTGCCTATTGCATTAGTTTACCCAACGGAGAAACTCTTAAGTGCATGTGCACTGTGCCAGCACGTAAAAGTACTTTAAAGTACCAACCCGCACCATGTTGGAAAACGTGGTTGAGAATTTCAACAGAAAATAAAATCATTTATAAAAGTGAATGAATCCACTATCCTTCCGTAGTCGTGTCCTGAAGTGTTGATGAGATGCACCTATATAACAGCTACAAAAGCAACCCAGCTTCGGCTTTGCCAGCAGCATCAACAGAAACGGACAGAACTTTTGTTGAAGTGGTCCTCGCAAGGTAGGTATAGAGCACAAAAGTTTGCATATTTGAAAAGTTTTTTTTTTGTTATTGTGGGAGTGAATGACGGAACGACTTTCGTAGAGATCGTTTAAAACTGTAATTTGGACGGAACCTCAGGTGTCAGCGGCTAAACTCAGACGAGATTCTCGTCTCGTAAAGTGATTTTTTACTTTGAAAAGGTCAAAACGTCGCCCGTGTAGTCTAGGTCGTAGTTGTTGGAGCCAACCTCGCGCTGCTCTCGCCAGTCACCAACCATTGTCGACGTCAATGGAAGTTGTTGGCAGAACACGTATTTCACCTGTTCGAGTTGCATTGATTAATTTTTTTCACATTTTTTTTTTTTTTGCTTTTTGTAGTTGGCAACGATTTATGGGAGTTGAGGTTTAATAGGACCGTTTGAGTGGGAAGTTGACAGACGGTTCTTAAGTAGGAAATTTATAAAACAATTTTTAAACAAAGGTTTATATAATCTTTGAAAAAATATTATCGCTTTATTATTTTGAAAAACTATGGTTCTTAAAACAAAGCCCTTTTCCACCTTAATCGGTTACAAATAATAATCCGTTGAAGGCGTGGACGAAACCAACAAGTGAACATTCGTGTGCCCATTCCTATCAGTTTTCCTTGGTTCTTAGGACGTACGTTCAAATTTACGCGCAGAAAAAAGAGCTCGTATGGTATTAGCCTTAAGGTCACCGATCCGAGTGAACGGTGCGGCCGACAACGGGTGCAAGAATTTTTTTTCACAATTGTAGCACGAGTAGAAAAACTATTCACTAAAATAACTTAACTTAAAAAGAAATGACAGAAGAAATTTTTGGCTTTATAAAAAGATATAGCATGTCATTGTAGCTGTCACCGTTGTTTTCAAATAAGTTTTTTTTTTCGTTTTAAGTTTTTTTTTTTGGAAAATTGACCCTCCTGTCTAAGCGGGGTGAAATAGACCTCCCCGCCCCCTATGATTTTTTCTTGTCTTAACCTAAACATTCTAGCTTTTTGTCACACCTCTTAGGTCAACCACCCCGTAAATTACTCAACCCAAATAATATAAGCAAATGCTGTAAATTAAAAGGCTAATTTCGGAACACAAACGATCTCGAAAACCCGATTATTATAAATAAAAATGGACTGCGAGTCATAAAATTCACGATTACCAAATCCGCAAGCGATCCACGCTTCATGAAAAAAAAAAAGAATATTAAATTCCATAAATTTTTATTATTATATACAAAAACTATATTTCTTGGCATATCTTTAGCTATTTCTTCAGATATTGCCGAAACTAATAATTGCTTAAAATCATAACAACTATTTAAAACGATCATAGAGGCCAGTCATTGATCTTAATATTAAATTAAGCATATATTTCCTAAAAATAAAAATATTATCATAATTTAATACCAAACGCTAATTAAAATCGAGTTCATCACGTATGTCTCTTACATCACAATAGAAAACATAAAAATCTTTTGATTTTAAATTCAAAGATAACTAAAATATAGATAATCATAAACGAAACGTGACCATTATTATTCATTAATTAACTCAATAAAATCTAAAATTTAAACCTTTCCATTTCACGAACGCGAAAAGCAAATAATAACTCTTTTTTATAGGATAAAAAAAAGAAGTACATTTTTAATTATTTTGGTTCCTCTTCCGCCATACCATGAGTGAAGCAAAGATTCATACAGAATTCAACTTGAGCTCATTACTGAAGATGCAAACAAAAAACAACGAGATACAAATACGGTCAGACGTGAGACGTTCAGCCCTCCAGAAATTGGAAAACAAATTTACTTTCACTTGAATTTATTGTTTTGTATTATTTTTTCATTGTAGAAAGAAAGTGATCACCGGCAACATCATCGGCGTCATCGCAGGTCGCTACTACCTTGCGAATTAATGATTATGTTCATTCGTAGTCAGGGTCGCGGCCGGACCAACCATAGGTGTAAGATGTGCAAATGCACAGGGCGCAAAGTTCTGGTAATGCGCCCTACCAGGAGCAAGAAAATGTAATCTGATCTTGCGCAAACAAATACGTACTACCACGTGCAAGTTTTATTTTTACACACTTAGTCGCGAAACTTATGGGAAAATATGTCAAAAAAAAACTTATATTTATACGGAATCATAAGTGCAGGTTTTCTATTACGCACCAGCGTTGCCGCGCAAAATAAAATTAATTCGCCATATTTTCTGGAAAAACGCGTCAATTTTTGTGCGTAATAAAAAACCACAAATTCTTCTATTTTCGTAAAAAGCCTGTAATGAATTTTATTACAGGTTGTAATACAATAACAAAAATCAATGAAAATCATTTGCTTTATGCGTGCATTGTCCAAAATTATGTGCTTCTTTTTATGGAATTTGGACCAATTTTTATAAAATTTTGTTGACATTTGCTTCATTTTGAGTAAGAGAATTATCGTGTCAAAAAAGCACGATCGTGCCACTTCGGCAACGCTGTTACGCACTGCACATGTATGTACCTGTGTATGGGTTTTCTCATCTACGAAAAAAGCAACAAATGGAAATTTTAAGAGAATTGAAAAGAAGAATAGAGTGAACAAATTAAAGCTACGAGGGATGAATGTATAGTCGAATCGTTCTTGCGCAGGCAGTTGGTTTTTTTTTTTTTTTTTTTTTTTTTTTTGTTAATGACTGTTTAACGACTACTTTTGTTGTATCTGGTCTGGTGCAGATTGTTTTAAATATTTTTTGGCTTTGTCGGTTAAGATTAAATGAATATCAGTTTTTAATAGAAGTGACGTGTGGAAGTAGTTATTTATTAGATACAAAATAAATTATATCTTGTGTTTCCGTTTTTTCAATATGAACAAAAAAAAGTCTACATCTTGGGTTATGTGGAAAAGGCCTATGCATGTGTATCAGTGTATGTACATATGTGTGTTAATATAAAAAGGGGCGCTTTTTACAAATCTTTCACAGGCCGCAAGTTTGGCTTGGGCCGGCCCTGTTCGTAGTATACCTACCAACAAAATTACTAAAAATACGTTTTCGAATATAACAAAAGATTTTTTTTTCTCATAAATTTAACATTGTTTGATATGTTTATTACGCGGATGGTAATAAGTTAATCATATTCAATAGTTTGTTTGGAGCTTTTGGAGGCTTGAATATTTTTTTATATATTTTAATCGAATTAGCGTGAAGGCATTATTTTATTTTTATCTGGTTTTTAGCTCTGATTGCATTACGATTATGAATAGTATTAAATTAATGATAATTTAATTATATAAATATATATTGAATAAATTATATTATCGCCCAAGTGTGAATAATAGAGCATGCCTTATTTCTGAAGTAAAATTAGATAACATCAGTGTGGATAATTCTCTCAAATTGTTACTTAGGCAATGGCGCCAAGCCGTACTTTTTAACGACGACGATCGATGGAGGGTTTGTAGAGTATCGTTATTCCAAAATCAAATAAAAAATTACATTCTACGATATTTACTTTTTAAAGTATTAGCATGTGTGCATGCTGCTGGTTTTGATTCTTTCTTTAGATCTAGAATCGATTTTCTCTACTTTTTGGGAGAAAAACTGTTATGACTGATTTCAGAAGCACGTGGAATGCTTTCGGACGACCAAACGAAAACGCTATAAGATTTTAAAGTAGTTCCCTAAGGAGTAGGTACAGAAATTTTTTAGGGTCCAAAATTAACGGTACCTGCCATACATACAAGCGTTATTAGCGATATGTGAAAAACTCGTAAATTTTTTTGGACAAACCATAAGCCACTTTGGTCATTAGAGGTAAAAAATTTAATCCAAATCGTTAGAGCAGTTTCTGAGAAAACAAAAAAAAATCTGAAAAAATTATAGCAGCTACAACTTGAAAAAAAAATCACGATTTTTTCAAAAATTTTGACTTTGAAATTTATCAATATGTAATTATTTTTCCATTTTAAGTCAATTTTTAGAAACTGCCCTTTCCCGCCTCAAGGGAATAGGGTCCCACAATGCCTGTAGGACTGCGTCTGTACCTCGACCTACAGTCTAAGCCCTAAACCACTGAAGCGCTTGTCTTTAAACTTGGAGCATGAGATTTTTAGGTGATTTCCTTGAGGGGGAATTGAGATAACGGTACTTGCCATACAACGGTGTTTGAAATATTTTATTTATCTCGAAAACGGCTCTAACGATTTTGACTAAAATTTTTGCATGTACTAATGCTATCTATAATTAATCTGGTCTATAATTAAGTGAAAAAAAATTTACCAAAATTAACGGTATCAGCTATAGATTTTTTTTTTTAATTTTCGACCTTCCCGATAACGGGTTAACCGATTTGGATCAAAAATTTGTCTCTGGAGGTCGTTAATTTGAAATGATGCTGCATTCAAATATTTTCAAAGATATATATGTACATACATATCTTTTGAATTAAAAAAAAAGATATTTTTTTTTTTGGAAAAAACAGTTTTTGAAAACGGATACCTAGATTATTTTTTTTTGAAATTATGGTTTTAATTCATCTTTCTAAAAAATTATGGTTTTGGTTTTTTTTTTCTGAAAAATTTCAAGAAATTTTATATAAAAAAAATTATTTCGTAAGAAAAACGCTTCAACGATTTTTTTTTTAATTTTTTCTGCATAAACTTATATTTTCCAGGAATTGAGAAGGCATTATTCATTCTGAGATTAAAAATATTTTAAGTATGTACTTGTTTTATCAATTTTAAGAACGTGTTTCAAGCTTTTTTTTCATATTCAATTTGCGTTCTGGAATTTATTAAATGGATTAATACATGTGTATATAATTAGATATTAATTATATGTAGGTAGGTACTTATATTAAACTCGAAGAAACTTTTACCACTAAGGTAAATTCTTGCGATTCAGTCATACATTTTACTTTGTTTGTAATACGATGAAACTGAAGGAAGGGGCAATTCCCGCCTTTTGTCCTTCTTGTGGGTGCCTGATGCCTGAGTACCCCTGTATAGATTTCTTGTCTCCAAACGTTACACGGTGTCTCCACCTGAAATATTTTATAGATTACTATCTGTCACTTTCGATAGAAGGAAAGAGCGATAGTATACCATAAAATGTTGGTTGGGCATTTTAATAGCATTCTATTTCATTTGTCTCAAAAATTTCACAGGGCAAAGTTATGAAGTTAAAACAATTTAAAGAATTGATTTATTGTTAATTTTACTTAAATCCATTAGAAAAAGACCAAAACTTCCTTTTGGCACCTGCAATAAATTAATTACATTCGAAAAAACAAAAAACAAAAAAAAAATTGAAACAAACCCACATATGTCAAAGGGAAAATTGCTTCTTCATAGAATACTATTCATAGCTTTCTATGAGCAAAGCAATATGTTGCAAGAAATTTTTTAAAAAATACTATGAGTAGCCTCCATGAGCACTTTTTCTGGCATGCAATACAGTATTCTATGAAATCTTTCTCGTGGAGCCACCATGTTACAGCTGCATTCATAATAAATGTTGTTTCAAAATGTGAGTAACTTATGTCAAAAATGTCGCCTATTCACCTCTTCATATTTATTTTGACATACTCATAAACATTTATCCAATAAACTTATCATCGTCGTCATCCGGGTAGTTGTAGCACATGCACCCTCATCCAAAGTCGATTTATACAGATTTATTTGTTTCCAAACATCATCCATATACAATTTGCCTTTGCACCATGCTGTGTCCATATCCCCAGACCTCTAGACCCTCTGATTTTTGTGCCACAATGCTAAAATGTTTGCTAATCGTGCACATGTCACGTTCAGATAAACATTTCGAAAAAAAAAAAAAACAAAAAGATCCAATCCTCAGATTGAATTCCGGACATCAGTCGTCATATCGGTTGCCGCAGAATGATGATGATGATGTCGCCTGCTGCACATACGTGTATTCTGCCATTCTTCGTACATGTGGAATATGTTTACTTAAAATCCAAGAGGCGATAATGTTATGACGAAGTGTATAACATCTGGATTTCGACGGCTGGAAGGGATTTTAAAAATTCTTCCTGGTTCTGTTTGTCATTTTGTTTTCTATTTTTTTTTCAAACCCACACAGAAAATCCTTTCTCTCCCTTAAAATTATCCTTTTTCTTCTCCATCCATGAGTATCCTTTAAACACCTTACCATCTTTCTACACACCACAACCACAGCTCCAACAACAGTGAACCTTGAAATCCTTGTTACTGATGTCTTGAGGTATTACAGGGTGTCAAATGTTGAAGATATAGAATTACACTTACCGCACAAGGTGATGTGCAATCGTGCACCTGAAGCGCTTCAGATGCCACAACATCAAATTCAAATGGGGATTGGTTGCCTGGTTGCTAGAGCCACTTTGCAACGTCTGCATCTTCATATCATCATAATCATTGCATCTTTTGGTCCTCTGTTCGTGCTGTGCCGGATGGAAGAGTACCAATACCCTATATCTACTTTCCATACTGATGCAAATTGCTTGTTTATCGTTTTTGAGATATTGAGATGCGAGCCGGCTTCCTGTGTTGCGTATTACGTTTCACATTAAGTCTTATATGGAGCATCTCAGAGCTTCTTTTGCTATTGTTTTTGTTCCTTTTGATTTTGTACACCATTTTGAATACACTTGAGAACAACAACTACTTCCCTTAGTAATATAGTCTGAGAGATCAGTTGAGTTTTTATACAAATTGGTTTTTAATTAAATGAATAGATTTTTAAATAATGAATAAAATAGGAATTCATAGAATTTATTAGCAAAATCTTTCTAAAATCCAGACAAAAATTGACGAAAAAACTAAAAGTGATGAAGAAAAATGTTAAAGGCTTAAAATTTACCATATGCATATTTTTAAAGATTCTTTAGAAACAGGGAGTTCCCTATTAGATAATGCGGTCAAAGGTCATTAAAAGGGATTTTAGCTAATATCTCGAAAACAGTTTGCTATAGAAGAAAAAGTTGTTCGACAAATATGTAGCTTAGGTAAATTTTTAAATAATTCACCTTATTAATTTTCTTAGTACAATTGATCTTTAAAAAGTTATATTGATTCAAAGGACCACAAGAGTATGAAGTCATGAAAAAGAGTTCACCTAACGTTAGTTTCTCTGATTCGGCAGAAAATTGTAGGTTACCTGCATTCCAGCCAACAACAAACAGACAGAATTGTTTGAGGAGAGCTACCAAAGTAATATTAAATTATTAAAATGAATCTTTGGATATTTTCTTTGAGGTTCGAAAAGCTTTATTTTCAAAATCCCAGAAGTTTAAAATTTTGATGTGTACCCTTATTGCAACCATTTTTTCTTGATTATTTATGATAATATGCACCCAGCAAGCGTCAAAATTCACTCAAGAGTTCTTAGAATAAAGGAGGAGAGCGCCTCAAGTAAATCAACCGAAGTTTTAAACCACAAAACACCAAACCACGATAACCTAAAACCACTGAAATGAAGTGAAGGGATGATTTACTATACAGATAAAGTAAATGAAGTGGTTCTTAAGAAATTCGTTTTCTGGTTTCATTTTTTTTTAAGACAATTTTTACTTGATACAGGTCTTCCGGCAAAGATGACGGTGACGGCGGCGACGGTATTTTCTTACATTTTCCAAGAGAAGTTATTTGTTAAAAGGTGTAATAAGAGTGGGTGTTTATTTGTTTTATAAATGGATTAGAGGTGTAAGTACAAGTAGACAGCTTAAGCTTCTAGAATACTGAGATATCTTACCATTGGGCGTTTTTCTTTTTTAGTTCAGAGCAGAGCACTGAATAGACCCTGAGCGAACGGAGTAAACTCTGAGCAAAGTATGATCAGAGCACTCCGATTTTACTACGAAACACACCCGAGCACTCAATTGTCATATCTGTCAAATTACATGGAAACTGTATGAAGTTGGCCCAGCTCAGTTTTTTATTCGGTCTGCTCGATTATTTTATACCGAGCTAATAGAGCGCGCTCTGAACAAACTCTGAACGAAAAAAGAAACACAAATTTGAACTTTTATACACTCTGAGCTAAAAAAAGAAACATGATTTTTTGTTTGACAGTTCAGACTCTACTCTGCACTAAAAAAGAAAAACGCCCATTGTGAATGCACTTCGGGTGCCTATTAAGAAGCGTTGAGCGTTAATCCCCTTCTTTCGAATTTCAATCAAAAGTTTTACTTATAAGGCCACGATTACATAATCAAATTCAACACTATAGTATAAATCTAATGTAAGGATAATAGTTGCTTTCGCGCCAGTCATAAAATATGCGCTGGTACACGCCAGTAAGGTAGCAGATCAAAACTCTTTTTATTTTCCTGCTTACTAGCGCAAACGGTTCATTTTTTAAATGCTTAAATGTGCTCTCAAAACAAACTCTATATTAATCGTATTTATAAACGTTGTCTTATTTTAGACGGCCATCCAAGTTTTAAATAAACATTTTTAAATGTTGATAAACTGATAATACGATTTATCCTATGTACTTCTATCAATATTGTGAGCGTCGTCTGATACATTTTGTAAGGACTTACTTACTGGCCCGCCCTCATATTATGCATACTTGTATGCTCCTTTATGTAATTCATGCATTTTACTCTAATTTTTGCGTAGTTTGAAAATTCTAAAATTCTTTGCCAAAACATCTGTGGACTATTTTTGTGCATATAAGTGCCTGACATCTTTCAATATACAAGTTACTTAATGGAAATAGGTACTCAAAATAATACTCATCAAAGGCCACTTGATTGCAATTCATCAAACTTGTCTTTTATTTTATTACTGTTAGCCATAAACCAAATGCTGTCTAATAAAAAAAATCCATTCACATTGTCTGCATGAGCAGAGAGTGCGTCCCGAAATCAGTGAAACAGTGAAAGCATGTGACTGTCAAACAATAAAAGATAAAATGTACATTTAAGTCGCATGCTCTTGCTTAAAATGAAGTAAAATACTAAATTTACATAACACAAACTTTAAGGTGGCAAGTTATTCAAAATTTTCAAAACAGCGAAATTGCTTTATAGAAAATCGATACATTATAATCGGTTTTTTACTTGCGATTCAACAGAGTTTCACCTATCATCATTCCTGTGGAGGCTCTGGATGGGGGCAATTTCTGAAAAATGAAAACAAAAATTATTAAAAACCAACGAAAGCACATACAATGACGACTTATAGCTTTTTTGAAGGCAAATATTCAATTCTTTTATTTGTTTTTTTTTTAAATCAAGTTCTTTAAGGGCCGTTTCCTGAAACGAAACTCAAATATTTATGTTCAACTTAAACGCTTATGTTCTACTTTTTCCTCAGCGTAAATTGTCACATAAGCTCTTAAGTTGAACTTAAATATTTAAGTTTCGTTTCAGCAAATGTGCCTAAGTGATAAAGTATACATTTGAAATCATAAGTTTTGAAAAAAATTTTGATTTTTTGTTTTTCAAAGTTGATTTTTTTCAGAATTACGGGTATGTTTTTTTTTTCTTTTTTTTTTTGAAAAAGTAAATTTCGTTTTTTCTTTAATTTCTCAAAAATTAAAAAAAAAAAATTTCTTTTTTTATTCTACGACAAAAAATACAGTGGCACTTACGTAAAATTAAGATACAAATCAACTTAAAAAAAAAAAAAATGAATTTGATATTTTATTTCTAATAAACCAAACAAGTTGGTTTAAAATAAAAGAAAAATAAAAGAATAAAATAATAACCTCCGAAAAGGTACGTACTACTACCACATCATTTTATGTGCCTGCGTTGATTTTAAATAATTTAATTTCATTTAAGGGCCCATTTTCAAAAATCCTCCCCTTTTTTTACAAAGAATTTTGAATGAATGAAAAATTTTAATTGTTGTCCCACAAAATTTTCATACAAAAACAATTTTTTAGTTTTTAAAAAAGTTTCAAGTCGGGAGCCAAGGCAACCTCGATTCCCAAAGAGAGTGTTTTCAAACCCGACCAAGAAGAAAGAGAAACTGGTGCATCCAAAAGAACAGAACAAGATGAGAATCAGGATAGGAAAGATAAGATTTAACAATTTTTTTTACTAAGAAATCTGTCATCGAGACGCCGCCGCGCCGGCCTCCAAGAAAAATGTGTAATAAAGGGTGGTCCAACGAAAACGTACGATGTTAATCTTCTATCTATCTATCTTCTATATAAATAAAAATGTAAATGTACGTTTGTTCCTTATAAGTAATCTCCGAAAGTTTTCCACCGATTGCTTTGAAATTTTGACGTGTTTTTGTATACTTTTTTTTTTAACAGCGCCCAGTTGGACATGGAAGCTACACCCGCTGTACTGAGATATCAGCAATCTTAGTTATACGTGAACATTATTTCTTAAAAAAAAAATTCAGTTTTTTCTGTCAAAAAATTGGAGCAAAAATTTCAAAAATTTTCGCTCAATTTTACACGGAGGAAAATATATGAGATGCGTTAATTTAGTAAGTATTATCATTTTTTCTTTCTTATGATTTACCATTTGGATTTTTTTTTAATTCACCATATCGTCGCGTCGGGACGGAAGAAAAACGACACAACTCAACAAATGAAATTTTTGGGGTTAAATTACATTTTTGTGAATAAAATAAAATAAAATCCATCCTGTTTGAAAGCACATATTTTCTAGGTCCATATGCTCAATTTCTGGCCACAAGAAATCAGTTATCATCTCGCGATACACTGAAAAAAAAACGCAATATCAAGATAACATTTTCATAATATCAATTCCATATTTTTAATTTTCCATATCAAATTTACCACAAAACATATTAAATTAATACTTTTAATGTTACGCTAATATTATTTTTGTTATATTGATATTGAAAGTGTTACTTTAATAAGATTGGTTTTAACATTTAATATCAATTCTCATTATCAAAAGTAGGTTGATAATTCTAACTATTAGAATATCAGTAAAAAATATTAATCTGATATTTTTATGTCAACATTGATGTCTTGAATGTTGAATTGATATAATTTTATGTAAAAATGATGAAAACGGCAAATCATTTTAATATTTTAGTAATATCAAATATATGTTATTATATCAATTTATCAATAAATTGTTAAAAATGTTGTATTAATGATATTAAAATATCACACAAATATTTTCAACATCAGCTTGGTGCAATTTGTTTGATATTATAATATCAATTTAACATTTTAAAATATGGTTGGCATTGAATCATAAACCAGAAAGTTATCAATTTTCAACGTTTGCTTTCCGTATTGCGAATTAGCCTAGTGGAAGTGTATTGGGCTCGTAAGCGGGAGACCCAGGTTCGAATCTCATCAGAAAATTTTCAAGTAAGTAAAATATAAGTTTTTTCAATTTAAATAAAACTCTAAATATTTCAGAATAAAAGGGAAAGGAACTTACAAAACCACTTTGGTGCAAAATAGGAAAATAAAACCTAAAAACTAATAAAATAAAATTCAAATCAAAACCCTACAAATGCACGCAGTTTTTTTTTTTTGCTTTCTTCATTTTAATAGTCATATCAAAATGATAATAAATATATCATAATGATAGTGATCATATTGTATTGATATGATGAGCATATCAAAACTGATGTTTTTAATGTTGGACGACTTTTATAACCCAAAAATGTTAATTTTACAGTCGTTTTATCAATTTTTTTTTTTCGGTGTAGCTATAAGACCATTCACGGTAACTGCTTCGCCGACCTCATTTTGGAAGAAAAACGGGCCGATGGCGATGGTCTAATAGTCCAGTAGAGACAAAAAAAAGCGGGTTACCCTACAAAAGGTCGGGTAGTTCTAAATTTTGGATATGTTATTTGATATGGTTGGTAGATGACAAATACAAATTCCCACAACCACGCCCCCTTCACAATCCTGAAAAAACTGCTCAAAATTGGCACTTTTTTCAGGTGTACTTTTTGGCAAAAAAGTAATGTGGCAACTTGTAGAAAACAAAATTTCCTACAAATATGGTCTCTGTAGTTTTTTTGTACAACCAATACCAGCAAAGCTATGAAACTACCAAAAAAGGCTAAAATTTCGTATTTTGTGAAATTTTCAGTTTCTTCCCACTTCGTAGGTTAATAACTTCTTAACGAGTGATTTTAGAGAAAAAGTCTTCATCACAAATCTTGTAGAGAATTTTATTACCTACAAATTTCATGAACATTATTGTATCTTGAGATTAAAACAATTTGGCGAAGAGTGGGAAAGAGTTTTTTGTCCTTTTTTACGTTTTTATTAACTAGCTTCCTTCTATGTACGTCCGTACGATAAAAATTTTGCAGTCGATTTAAAACTAACTTTCCGATTAGCTAGAGACCTGGGGCGTATACTCCATAATGTATTAATATTAATGTTGTATTGTATTGGAGATACACTCTGCTCCACTTGATTACGGACAGTCAATTAATCTATTTTTCAAAATATTCAATGATATGAGAAAAATGATTAACAGAATGAAAGGAGGATATTAAGTGATCATATTAGAGAAAGGTGTTTCGGTTTAAATTAATAAATTCTATTTTTATCAGGCTTTTCCCAATGAGGTCATAAAATAATACATTAATTTTTGTCTTGCTTGATTACGGACATAGGCAAAATCTACCAGTTAAACATTTAAAAGGTAATAAACGATAGACGTAGTAGCCGTAGCATGTTTAGGTTCAATCCCCAGCCTCTTCCATCTAATAAAAATAAAAAAAGCGGAAATTGAGAAAATCCTCCAAGCGTATGGTGTTGCCATAGAAAAGTTTCGCTCACATTATAGGCGATCAGATTCCGCAATGATTTGTAGGCGCTGAATTGAGTGGTGGCTTCATCTTCATTTGAAGATGTTCACGTTAAGAACAGTCGCCCAACTGGATCTCCGGTTTCAGACTTGACTTTGAATTTCTCTTCCACTTGGTTGCGCCACCTGAGTCTCGGGTCTCGGCCTTTCTCTACTTCAGCGTCCCTCGGGGTTACTGGCTGAACAGAATAGACACTCGGTCGACCGCGCAAATCAGCCGCTGCCGCGAGAAGTGACGCTTCCGAAAAAAAATTAATACAATTTGTACTGTCGAACACTGTGCATATTAAAAAAAAAAATAAAAAAAAATGTTTTTTCCTTCAATATTTTCAAACAAATTGTTTGCGAAATTGAAAGTGTCGAATATCGACACAGGACGATACTAGTAGTTATTAATCAAGCAGTCAACTGTTACTTTAAAATGGTCAGAATCAAGTTTAAGGTACCTACTCTTTCCGATCAGGAAAGATGCAGATTAAAATTCTGCAGTTTTCTAAACTTTTGCGGTTTTTTTGTGAATCCATAACTAACCCTTGTAGCCCTGGTGGAACTTTAATCACAAGCAAATTACGAGCATTCACAGCACCCACAAGTGCAATTCTCCTAGCATATAACAAAGACCCTACCTTAGTTCCAACCTACAAAAACCATAGGAAACCATCACCATTACGATGGTATCCGCTTGTTATACGATTCTACAGCCTTGTTTCCACGTCCTTTATCCATTTTTAGGGATCATAATAAAAAGTTCACATTTCCATTCGATTTTATTGCAAATGAATAGGACATTCTGGGTTTCCGTCTCACCAGACAATAGGTTCTTTTTCACTACCTCTTATAGTTGTCGTTGTATAGTCGTCATCATCAGTATATTATAGCTTGTATAGGTATATCCTATAAGAAAGGATGTTAATAGCTAAATTTGCAATTACCTGCAAATTGTCACAAAAAGCAAGACGTAAAGAAACTCTCAGGGTTATTGAAGTATAAAGACGACAGATTTTATAGGTAGTGTACTATAACACAACAAATAAAAAAGCAGTGTTCTTTTAAGGATTATTTGCCAGGATATCGATCATTTCAATTTTTATTTGCCTACAACACTACAAACATGAGTGTGTGAAATAGTTTTCGTCCTAATATATGCGTATGCGCGTTTTATTAGGACCAATTTTATTGCAGTTATAGGTACTTGTATGTGTAATGGGATGGTATAATTGAAGTTGTGTAATTGAGAAATAAAATTTAAATAGGGAATATTATTTCGGATGTTATTGTTTTAGAAAAACAAGTAAAATTTGTAAAATTTCACGATAGCAACAACAATAATGCAATGTAAGTGCGTTCTTTTCGGTTGGAATTAACAGCTTGGCAGCATATGTTGTTTTTCTACTATATGGGTGTATCGTGTATCCGTATGTTATGATTAAAAATTCACGGAAATCCTTTTTTCCGTTGACACGTTTGTATCTCCATGATCTAGGGACGATACATAATAGTAATTGGAAATAAAATAGAGAAGTTTATTTATATTGTTTCCTATAATCACACCCATTCCTGGGATTCTGGATATACGAAATCCAGTTTTGAGGTTGTTTTGCGTGTGAACACATGGAAAAGTAGAATACAGAAAATTTAAAAGCTATATATCTACATTTTTTATTAATATTAATATCTAGCGTTCGTCTTTACCAGCAGGGATTAGTAGACGCACAAGCTAATATCAAGATGAACGAATGCAACGTTGAAACTAAAATGTAACACTTATTGAATTAATTCTCCAGGGATCCAACATGGATGCTTACATAATTTTTTTATTATTATTTGTGCAAACTTAAAATAAATAATTAAATGTAAAAACACAGCGGGGACAAAATTTTGCTTAAAAGCGAATCTAAAAAAAAAAAAAAAAAAAAAAAAAAAAAGACTAAAAACAAAACTCACACAAACTTATAATTTTCAAACACAAATTAACTATCTTGCCTCATATGCAAATTTTTTTTTCCTCGCGAATGTTAAGATATTTTCAACACTTTTAACACCGCGTTCGTAAACTTCTGATCGTTTTTTTTGGAGCTCACATCAGACCTACAAACCAGGTTATTAAGTTAATGCCTTCTCGTGCCAATAAATTCAAGAGCTTTGAGATATCACTATTTCTCACATTCAGACATATTACATAGTATCAATCGTCAATAAGATCTCTGGTCTATCCTGTACCAAAATAAAAAAAAGAGGCTGGGTTTGACCCACACTGATAACTTTCCATTGATTCCGTTTTAAATTTCGACACCCAATTTTTTTTTTTTATAAGAATATTACCAACCAATTTAAAATCTTCGAAAAAATTTTCAGTTGTGCAATCAAGGGTAGGTTGTTTGCCCTGAATATATGCGACACGAAAAATTTCAACAATCTATTAGCAGTTTTTTTGGTCTAGAAAAAAACTGTCAGTTGAATTTTTTTACAAACCTTATCAATTACTAATTATTAATAATTATTTATGTGTAGACTAAACTTATCCGGGAGTTGATGAGATATTCGAGCCGAAAAATATTTTTTAACAATTTTTAGCAGTAGTTTTTTTTGCAGTTTTTTTGGCCTAGAAAAAAAACCGTTAATTGAATTTTTTTTACAAATTCTACCGATATAACTTTGTGTAATATGTATATAAAATTCACCCGAAATTAATATCTTGTGTGTTTTCAAGATATTTAATATTTCTTTTTTTAATTTTAAAAAACTGCGTTGATTTTTTTTTTAAGTATTACCAATTTTTCACTACATCATTATGCATAGAATGAAACCAGGCCGAAGTCGATATCATTATTTGTTCTAGAAATATTCGAAAAACAAGCCATTTCACAGTTTTTTAAAATTACTGTAATTAAAAAAAAAAACGCCAATTGAATTTTTCTAAAAATACTTTCTGCACGTTATGGCCTTAAAAAAATAAATAAATTTGGTGGCACAACGGCTCATGAAGAACCAGGACCTAGTGACTTACAACTCTCAACCATTCCTAAGTGAGTGTCTGCAGGAATAGAGGGGACCGAATCCGAACGGCTAAGGTGAGCGGCACTTTTCTATGACAATAGATACTCTTGGAGGCTTTGTCACTTCCTCGCAAGAGGCAGTAGCCCGGAAAAAAACTTAAGGTGGAAGCGGCTGGTATTGAACCCAGACCTCTGGCGTGACAGTCCAACGCACTAACCATTATGCCACGGGCTACTATGGCCTTATTATCTGTTAAATAAAATGTATTTTAAGTCGATATCTATGCGTTCTCGAAATATCGTCGGCGAAAACAAAGCTTCTTCTAAAAACCAGAACTGTAAAAACTGCAAACTTTTCGGTACTACAGTTAATTGACTAAAAAGACTAATTTCATTAACGGCTATATTATTGACTTTCTTCAAAGCTAGTTTTACTGAAAAAACTAGTTCTATTGGAGTTTCGAGTTTTTATGTTCTCAACAAAAATTACTGATTTGATTTAGATGTCAAACTATGTATGAATATTTTGAATTAGATGTCAAAGTAATAAAAATTAGTGAAAAAATAAAAACTCGAAACCTGAATAGAACTAGTTTTTACTCAAAACTAGCTTTGAAGAAAGCCAACAACATGGCCGTAAGTCTTTTAACTTACGAAAATACTTTAACTGGAATCGAACAGTTAGCAGTGAGTACTAATATTTCGACTGTGCAGTTAAAAAAAAGTCATTTAACTTTAAGTTAAGTTTAAGTTAATTAACTGCAGTACTTTTTAACGGCTTTTAGTCTTTTTAGTCAGTCAAAAGTCTTTGTACTGCGATGATTTTACTTTTAGTCTGCAAGTCTTTTAACTACAGCTAATTAACTGTAAGTCTTTTAACTTCTTTTTAGTCTTTTAACTTAAAGACGGCAGACTTTTTGTACTTATAAAAGAACAGGATGTAATAAAAAGAAAAGAAATTGTTTAAAAATAGAGTTTTAATGGTTTATTTGGGATCATACCATAATGTGCGGGTCATTGCGTGCAAAGTGAAATGATGCGAGTTTTTCAAGCCGAATTGTGTATTTGAATTCATATTTTCTAATTAGTAATCAGTTTGATTAATTTAAGTGTTAAAAAATTAATGAATAATGTAAATAATCAGCACTTGCGTGTTCAATACATATTGTGCTTGTTTACATGCAAAATGTAACTGACTTACAGTCAGTTGAATTAAGAAGTATTTAATATTTAATTCACAAGCTCTTTTATATTTGTGAATTGAAAAAATATTAAATTCACAAGCTCGTTTGGATTTGTGAATTGAATATCTTTTAATTCTCTGGAGATATCCAATTAACTAAAATTGCTCGGAGTGGATTTGAAAGCATATCAATCCTATGAGCTGGCAAAATATATTATCTTGCAATCGTATTCTACAACTGACACACTTGTTTCCACGAACACTTTTCATTTTCACTTTTCACTTGCAAAACACTGTTATTTAAAAAGCTTTCAAACAATTCTTAACTTTTGAGAAGCTTTTGTATAAAAAATTCAATTTAAATCGGTTATACACATAGGTATGTTAATAATGGCTAATAGTGAATTTTGTTTTTGGCAGATCGTAGACCATACTAATATTAGTATTTAGAACAATTTTAATCAGAATCAAAGGAGTCGTTTTCGAGAAAATTTATTTCTGCCCACTGGCGTCGTACATTTTATTTTTTGTTGAAAATGGATTTCTCTTAAGGACAATTTCGAATGGAAATTAGGGAAGAAAAACTGAATTAATAAAGACCCAGCTTTTACAGAATTTACTTCCAAACTGAATTTCCATACAAAAAAAAAAAAAAAACAAAATAAAAAAAATAAGCCTTTTGAAAAATGTATCGCTATCTCAAAATGCATTTTCAAGTAAGAAATCAGGCAGTCGCATGAAAGCATTATAAAATAATCTACATATTTCCTGAGTACGAAAGTTTTACGACCTTATACATAATCTATTTCTTTTTTTTTTTTTTCATATCTTAACAATGAAGTGCCTAACATGCCCGTCTATTTTAATCCTGAACTTTAAACTCAATAGAATTTCAGATAATATACTAAATTCGCCATCTGCGACTTTTTACTTATGTTAATAAATTATAAGCTTCTGATGGACTTCCCTTAGTTTTTGTTATCAATTCAACGAATATTCACTAAAGAAATACTTTAAATACATATAAAAAAAATACATCATAAAAGCATAAAGAACAAAGAGTTCAGATTCCAAAAGAAAATAAATAAAAAAAGTAGGTAGTTAAACATTTTGATTGGACGCCCATTGAATATTGCAGTCAAGTTTGGGACTTTGGACATGTTGAAAGGAGTCAGTTGGAGCCGACCGGCATTGTTTACAAACCCAACTAGCACATGATGGCAATCGAATAAAAGATTTTACAAACAACAGATAGAGTTTTTACATAGCGAAATATGAGGAAGGTTCTATAAAATAAAGGCAATTTATGGAATCGTAAATAAATAATACATACTTACACAAGATCATAAAATGAATAATTATGGTAACTGCGATGGCTACTCGTTTAAGTGTAAGAAAAATTCAAAGTACCTAATGATGAAAAAAAGGCATGACAGACATTGTTTGAACGAAAAATGGAAATTAACCCTCCTATTATTAAACGGCCAGCAATGGCGAGATAGAACTATCCAAAATTTTGAGTTTAAAAGCTTGTGTTTTCTGAACACACCCACGTCACACATGTATTTCTTTTGTACTTACTGCTCTAACTACAAGCACGTAAGTGTTGCTGTATACGTCCAGTGATAAAGACTGGTAATAAGTTATGCAACAATAAAATGTTTATTAATAACAAAAATTAAGTTCTATTTCCTTGTGCTAACTAACATGTATTTTAAGGAGCAGATATTGTTCGCTTAGGTCTGTCAATGGATAAATATAAATTGACTAAAGCTTCTGAAAACTGTTTTGACTTCAACCCGATAAAGACAAAAAATTTTTAAACATGATCTCAGCAAATTTTTAGAAACCTATTTTTCACATACCTAATAGAATTTTTGTTAATATTTTAAAGAAAAAAAAAGTACTCGTAAACAGCTATATAATTACGTACGTAGTTTCAAGACGTCAAAATCTACTTCAGACCCTTACCTATATTCCCATACCGCAGACTCCTTGTTATAATCACGCGTTTAGGCTACAGACGAATTTAATTTGTTGACCTTTGAATTTAAAGTGAACTTCGAAAAAATTATATAGGTACTCATTATTTTAAGAATTCAAAACTTGTTTTTTTTTTTGGAAAATTTTAGTATCTACCTATTTCATTACAAAATTTAGTCATAAATAAAAAAACACATCGGTAAGAGGTACTCTTAATAATGGCTTAAATAAAAAAGATTTTTACATTTAGTTTTCCGTATTTGCCTAAGAATTGATAAGAGCATATAATATTTGCAAAAACAGGGGGACTTAATTACGCACAGTTTAAAAAAAAAATCAACTTAAAAAAAATATTCACAATTTTGTGAAAACTATAAATTAAAGAACTTAATTTAAAAAGCATACAAAATAATGCAATATTTACTTTCAAAAAAGCTATAGCATATTGTTGTAAGTACTTTTTTTAATTTTTAATAATTTTTTTTTCCGCTTCAGTGCAGTGGAGGAACGAATTAGGGGATACCTTGTGTATAAAATGTATTTAAATTGTTTATAAAAAAATTTGGTATGCCATTTTTAAGAATTATGCAACTAAAACCATAATTTCCAAAAATTTATTGATTTTCAAAAAAAAATTAACTTTTTTTAAAAATCCAAAAAATATTTTTTTTTTGAAAATATTCTGAAATAGTAGGTATTATTCAAATTTGAAAGGACCTTCAAAATCGCATTAAAAAAAATTTATCCTTAGAGCAATTTTTGAGACCGTTATTTTTTGAATTAAAAAAAATTCAATTTTCCTCCAAGTTCGCAGAAAAAATCGCTTCAGTGGTTTAGGCTGTAGGCCGAGGTACCGACAGACAGACGGAATTGCGGGAGTTCGAGTTCTCTGTCATCGTAATGTCAAATTTGATCGAAATATCGAGTTCGACTTTCTTTTACGAATCCATAACTTGCCCTATATTATGTAGTATCTATAGGTATATGTATATCGCAAGTAAAAATGGAACAAAAAATAAAATAGTGCTATAGAGAATTTGAAGGCGTACAAATTGAAATTGTATGTGCTAATTTTTCGAAAATTTCCTTGAACATTTTGAACGTTCTAACTTTGTTGCGGCCTGTATTCCTTTCAATATTCAAAATAAATTGTGTTAATTTTTTAGAGGAATAATACAAAAAGCGAGATATTTATGAAAAACTAAAATCAAATATGCATGTCAAATGGTAAATATCATGAGTGCGAAAATTCAGGGTTATGATCTCTTATGAACTGCCTATCGATCCATATATGTAAAATTTTCATAAAAGCACTGGTGACTGGTCTATCTATGGAAGGTTTTATTTATAACCTTTTTTTCGGCAAAAAAAGGCTATAAATTTATATATTTAAATATAGGAAATGGTTTTCGTTTGTAACCACATCACTCCCGAACGGCCCGGTGGATTTGTTTGACTTTTTTTGCATTATGTTTGGCATTTTCTGTGAAAGGTTCTTAGCTAGGAAATTTTTCAAAATTTAAATTTTAAATATGTAGGTTCTTCTATACAAAATGTTTATTTTCACATTTTGTATATTTGGTTGCTATGCTGATTGCAAAAAGGTCCACAAAAATTAATTTAATTTGCAAAATATCCATAAGAACGAATTCAATTATTTATTAAAAATCATTGGAAGCCTTGAATCGAACACTGCAAGGTCTACGTAGAAATCAGCGCCTTTCCGGTGGTACTGGCCGGTGATTTTCGTCAAAACACTTCCCGTCATTCCGAGATCAACAGTTGCTAACGAAATCAATGCATATATGTGGCGGCACGTCAAGACTCTCCAACTGTCTTTAAACATGCGTGTTCACTTGCAACATGATCAAACTACAGAGATGTTTTCAAAACAATTTGGAATGGACATTTGAAATGGGGAAAATTTTTTGCAGATGTTTCTACCGGACCTATTACTTTGCTTGAAGATTTTTGCAATTTCACTACGTTAAAAAAAGAACTCATCCAAAGAGTTTTTTCAAGACATTGCACAGCACTACAAGAACCACATTTGGTTGGGCGGACTTAATGCGGCCATTCAAAATGCGATTCCGGGCCAGGTTGTTTCCTTTATATCGGAGGCGAGGTGAATCAACCACGACTTTGCAATGGAACCAGACTAGCGGTAAAAAAGCACATGAACAACGTCATCGAAGCAACTATTCTAAAGGCAAAATATAAAGGCGAAGACATTTTGATTTCCCGAATTTCCTTGATCTCAAATGTTTTGCCGTTCGACTTCAAACGCCTTGTATTTCCGATTCGGCTTGCTTTTGCAATGAAAATAAACAAAGGAATCTATTTGGAGTATCCGTGTTTCTCAACGGCCAATTTTATGTCGCCTGTGCACACGTTAGCAAATCATCAGCGTTGTTTGTGCATATGTGTAAAACGGCAATACCAAAAACGTTGTATATTAGATACAAGGGTAGGACAACGTCCACCGGGTCAGCTAGTATAAATAAATAAATAAATAAATTTGATGGCACAACAGCTCATGAAGAACTAGGGCCTAGTGACTTACAACTCTCAACCATTCCTGTGTGCGTGTCTGCTGGAATGGAGGGGACCTACAGTTTATTGCCGAATCCGAACGGCTAACGAGCGGCACTTTTCTGTTGCAGGAGATACTCTTAGGGGATTTGGCAATTCCTCGCAAGAGGCAGTAGCCGTTTTTTCTTTTAAATAAATAGGTGGCGAGGCTGGGGATCGAACTTTAGACCTCCGGCATGACAGTCCATCGCACTAACCATCACGCCACGGCTACTACGGGTCAGCTAGTATATTAATACAAATTATTTGAATATTTAAACAAAAAGAATTTGTATAGAGCGATTTTCGATCAAAATATGAGATCTTTAAAAATACAAACAAAAAAAAAAAGATTATACGGCAGGTACCTGCCGTTATTTTTTGGATTGCTGAGTTACTTCTCAAACCAATTTTATTAGCTCTTCCACTTAATTTATCCATAATCTGAACAAATTTCTTTATAATTTTGTGTTCAGTTTTATTGTAAATATTCAAGTTTCAAGCTTCGAAAAAACTGTATACTTATATGAGCAAGACCCGTTCGTGTTTTGACTTTTTTTGTATGCGTTTGCTTGCATGTCTGAATTCAATGTTTTCCCGGTTTTATGTTTTGAAAGAGTAGTTATCGTTTTTCGACTTGGGTGGAAATTAAGTCACGATTTATATCGCTTTGTCTGCTCTTTGGTGGGATGATGTCCAAGGGCGTAGTCAGCGAAATTTTTGTTAAGGGGCAAGAGTTTAAGAAAATTGCATTTTTTCAATAAAATAAAAATAAACTCCGATTGACGCAAATATACATTTAGAAATGAAAAAACAAAACTGGGTTGCCATACCTACTTGATATTAGCTAGGGTCACAATGTGGCAAAACTGGAACATTTTTCTGGGGAATCCTGTTCATGCAACCCAAATTGCTTAGGTCTCTAAGACCTGAGCAATTTATGTCTATGCTGTAGTGTATAAACAAGTATACATATGTATATTTATTTCTCACCAGTACAAGTCTACAACAAGGATGAATAAACATCATTAAGCTGACCCCTCCTTTTAGCTACGGCCTCGACATTGGCCTCTTAGCCTTGGCTTCTTGGCTGAATATCTGTTTCTTTTTCGTGAGAATGTTTAAGATGGCTAAAGTTTTGTTGTCCAACTGTCTGTCTTCATGTGTATGTGTCTGTTATACAGTAGGTACATGTATATCCATTAGGAAGTTGTATCTGTACAGTCACCCGGTGCTCTTTAATGGGAATTAGATATCAAAATTATGGCTTGCCGGTCAAGTTAATTGCTGTTGTGAGTGGGAGTTGGATGGAGTTCGAATTGAAGTTGAAGCTGGACACAAAAGTTATTATAATCTTCCAGAAATTGACCCAATCACAGTAATTGTTCATTCCCCACAAAAGACTCCTCTCACATCTCTGCTGCTTGCGCGTACCTACTATACCTATCTGTATCTTAAGGATATAAACAGCATCTCTATACAAAAGACGATGAACGAGAACGACCATAACCACTGGACGACGACCGACGACCAACGGACATCTATATCTTGTGGCAGAGAAAGAGGAGATAAATTACAACTGGCAACACACAGGGAATACAAATAAAATCATTATCCCTGAATGAGCTCCATGGAACGACGACGAACGAACAACCAGCAGCGGTTTTGTTCGAGGTTAGATGGCTTTTGTCAGGTTTAACATGGTGGTTCAATGGATACAAGATGGTTTTGTTTTATTTTTTTGTTCTTCTTCTTCTTTTCTTTGAGCTCATGAATCTTTGAATTTTTATTTCTTTAATCTAACCAACCAACCATTGGCTAATATGATTTTTATTTATTAGGTTTACATTTTAGGTTGGCTGCACACAGCGCATTTTGATGCAAGTTTCAGCTTTAATTATTTAAAACCGGTCAAATGTTTTATCTTTTAACTCTCTTATAACTAAACACAAAACAATGGAAAGAGAAGTAAATGATCAATGACATGCGATGTGGCAGTTTTATTAATAAGAAAAGTTATCTAACAGACAAGTTTTCTATCCGAGGAACAGCTAATATTTAACACAACGAAATATAACACTTAAAACTGAGCAAACTAAAGGTCAGTTATGCAAACGTGGTTCAATATTTAACCCGTGGTTCAGAAAATTTAATTCGCTGATTTCGGCGGATTTCCTGAAGTTGAAGATGATTCAAGGTTAAAGTATGTGAAATCGGTGAATTAAAAATCAACATTTAATCCACGATTGTACAACTGGCACTAAGGATCCGTTTGTGCCTAAAAATATTTGATCCTTGGTTCAATAAATTTAACTCTCCGATTTTAGCAGATTTACTGAGATTCATAGATGGTTTAAGCATGGCTTAAAAATTGAGTTAAAATTCATGAACCATGGATCAAATATTTGTGGAAGTGGCCCTTAAGTTTGATCTTTTTTAAGTGTTGTATTTTGGTCGGATTAAAATATTGAGCCACATTTTACAAATGGCCCTAAAACCTTGCACCTAAAAGGCATTGAGTGGCGAGGAAAAGATTCTCGAACGTTATATATGTACAGTACATATCTCGTGTGGACTCCTGACCGAATATGGTCTTGTTGTAGTTCATGATTTGAAACCAGGAAAAGGTAAGTTCTCAAATAAGAATAAGATGCCAGCCGACCCTAACCCAATCGTCCGAAAGTAATATTTTTCTTACAAAAGAACATTCCCAAGGAACCTGTTACATTTATGAAACAAAAACATTGGATACGGGCAGATAAAAAGATGTAAGGTTCCAGGTTCCTCTAACTAATACCTTAACGATACAATAATCTAAAAAAAAAAAAAACAATGGCGAAGTAGAGTATAATTTGATTGATGTTATTTGAGGCGTGCTGACTTCGTTGACCGCTGAGAGCCACACGTCATTAGGAAACAAAAAATATATAAAACACAAATGCGTCATCAGGTCGCACGTAATTGTTCTTCAAAATGTATGTACATAGTAAGGTTAGATTAATAGGGATTTTTGTGCAAATTATTACCTTAAAACTTAAAAAAATTGAAAAAGTATATCCCATTTTCGAAAATAACAAAGCAAACTTTTTTTAATCAATCCGCCCGGACTCACACGAGTAACAAAATGTCATTAAATTTGTCATTTTATACCAATTAACTGTCATAAAACCGGATTATGACAATTTATTGGTATAAAATGACAAATTTAATAACATTTTTCCACTCGTGTAAATCCGGCATAAAGCGAGGTACACATTATCGATCACGTATGACATTCAGCTGACTAGCTTAGGATTAATCTCTGTTATAGGGGATCATAATGGACCAATAGGGCCACGTGTACGCAACAGCCTCAGAGCTGGACACGCCCCTCTTAACCTAACCTAACCTAAAGAAGAATATTCTAAAAACAAATAGCATTTTGTATTAATTTTCGGATGGAATGCATTGCTAACAATATAGACAAATTATCAACATTAAAATTTTTTAGTTTTGAAAAAATTATTTGATTAATTTTTTTTTTTTTTGCAAAGGTATTAATAATAATCAACCTTATTGTGAGTTTCGTCCGAACATTATTTTTCCTTAAAATTTTGTATTCGCCCGGAATTTTAAATGGTGATGTGAGTTTCGCCATGTTCGGCATATTATACCGTATTGTAAAGCCAGAAATCTCTTCTTTTATTTTCTTTTTAAATTAACAGTTTTTCGAAAATTAATTTTTAAACTTAAATGTTTGAGAAAAAAAAATTGAAAAATTTTGTGCAAACTGATTTTGTAAAAAAAATGATATGCCATTTTTAAGAATTTAATAATATACACCTAAAACCATAATTTCAAAAAAAAAAAAAAACAGTTACCCGTTTTCAAAAAATCCAATAAAAATACAATGTTATTCAGATTTTAAACGATCTCATCAAAATCGTTTAAGCCGTTAACAAGAAAGTCGAAAATAAAAAAAAGATTCTGTGGCTGGTACCATTAATAACAGTTTTCAAAAAATAGTTCACAAAAAATTTTAGTAAAAAAATGCCTAATCTATGGCTAACCTTTGGCTAATCTATGACTAATTAACGAATGAAACTATAGTTGACTGAATGAAACTTTCTGACTTTTCAGATAATCTTGGTTTTCCCACAAATGACGTTCTCTGCCTATAGATTTCTAAAAAAAAGTGGATTTCAAGAAAAATAGAGCCACACTGCTGGAAATGTTCCCAAAATAAAAAAAAAAACAGAAAATACAAATCCAAAAGGTGCTTATAAAAATGCTGATGCTCCAAATGCATATGATAAACAAACCTCACATCGCGCCCTGTGACGTCAGTGGTCAGCAGTAGCAGAGTGCGTAGTGCACACAGCTTCGAAGACTATGAGTAAATCTGATGCGCGGGTTCAAATACCGCATGATGTGTAGAAAGTTTTTCAAATAAAATTGGATTAAAACTCAGCACCACTATAAAGGAGACTGATGATAGGGCTTGGCACCCCTTGAAATAGCTATATCTCCAGCCAAAAAAAAATTAAAACGAATTAAATACTAAAAAAATTAATTCGTAAGCAATTTTTGTTGTTCACAAATTCAATGAATTTGATTAAAGAATGGTCAAGTCTAATAAACATTCTAGTATGAATATTACAATAATAATAATGAAAATCCGAATCATTTATTTATTTTCAAAATAGAAAAAAGCAAGATAAATTAATATGAAAAATAAATACATATACCTACACATGATAGTAACTGACCACTTAACGAGTTTGGAAGGGAAAGAGGAACGAAAAGATATAACAAAAAAAGATGTATATATATTTTTTTTTTTTTTTTTTTAATTTTAAAATAAATTTTTTGAAAATAAAATTTAAAAAAATGTGTTAAGACTGATTTTCAAGTTAGTCAGTTAGTAAGTACCATTTTTTGTTTTCAATGTTAATTTCTCCTATCAATTTCTAGTCAAACATTATAAACCAAAGGACAAAGGCTTAGATGTGTTTTTCATATTTTAAAATAATTATTTATATAAGTATGGCTTCGATGCAATAGACTAGACACTAATATCATTATGATAATGATGTACCTAATTCTTCACCCAGGTTAAAGACTTTAAACACAACAATAATACTAATAATACAAGGCTTTTCTGTATAGGTATTCTTTGACGTCAACTATTGGAATTCTAAGAGGATTTAAAATCGACCTTTGCATCTTTACTCATAGTTTTAATAAAATCTCTTTTGAAGATATATAATTTCCCTTTTATCAAACACTTTCAAAAAGGTCAATTTTATTAAACATACAATTCCCAGGCTCGAAGTTGATTCAGACTTTTGGAGTTATGTTTCTAATGCGGTAATGATTATAATTCCAAATTATGCAAATTTTATTAAAGAATTTTTTAAGGCTTCGCTATGAATCATAAACATAATCTTATAAAACAATGCTTGCTTCCAGCTAAGGCCGTCAGCTCGATTATTATTTATCTACTTAATCATGGCAGATCTTGTATTTGAACTTTTCGACTGATTTCTGTGATGCTTATTAATTGTTTTCAGTTAAATTTCAATTGGAATGAGTGAAACTAATTACTTGGTCAAAAGATGTTTAAATTGCTTAGATATGTGTATTACAAATATTAAATAAATGTGGTTGGCCACAGCACAGAGCCCATTCGCATACATATCTATTTATCTATTTTTTTATCTGTCTTTCTATTATTTTTATATTTATTGCATATTCAATTAATGTTCTTCGAATGAATCATTACACAAAAATTTAAATTTCGCGCTTCTATGATTAGTCATGCAAATGGCGTCTATATTAACTGTCAATGGCAATGACCAACACAACACTCTCACAGTATTCTGTGGTCTGACTGGGCCCATTGGGTCTGGGCATAAAATAATGTGTGACAGAAAAACAAATGGTATTTTTGCAAGGTTTTTTTTATTTTGTTTTTTGCTTGACGCACCCGCTTATATCGAGATCATCCAGCTCCAATCATCAACGCTGGGGTAATATGATCATAGCCACTGTTGACTGAATCATTGGACAAAAACGAAAATTGTACAAAAAAGATAAAAAAAAGTATCCGTTCAAGGCCGTAGCAAGAAAAATTTGTTCAAAAAGGTGTACGAAGGTGAGTTGATTTCCTTTATGCGTGAAACAGATTAAACCAGCAACAGCACACAGCACGCTGGCCAGCAAACATTTCTCAAACACATTGCCACCAGCAACAGCACCTATATTTATACCTGTTTGACATATCAAATCAAAGCATTTTCTATGTGGTCCCACACCAGCAACAGCAAATTTAGGACTTAGGCCTAACGGCGCTGTTGACGTTGCTGTTCGTATCTACGTGGGGCAATTGAAATACGTTTGTTCTAAATTAATGGCGGCCGCTGTTGCTATTGGCGGTGCTGTTGCTGGTCTAATCTTTAACAATTGCAATAAAGAATAATTCGGTACCAATTTTATGACATTTTATTAATACAAAAACCTCGAAAACATTAACTCTCCTCATTCAAATAAAATCCCCAGGCGGTAATCAACACCTTTAGTTCCTCCCAATGGCTACGGCTCTGACTTAAAGGAATCAATATTTTACTTCAAAGTCAAGCCTGACTGAGTCACATCTTCTGGTAGACCCAAGACTCTCCACGATATAAACTGGATGGGTGATGATAATTAAAAACCAAGATGATCTACGATCAAGATTCGACCTGGAGCGGGGGGGGGGGGAGGTTATTCATTTCTTTTGTAGTCTCACATTACTGTTGATAAATTTGTGCAGCGCATTCCATTGAATTGAAAGTGATTCATTACCTGAGTAGATATAGGTACCTGAACCTGAATTTCAACCTTGTTGCTTTGTAGTGCATTTGTGAGGGCGTGGCATGGTACAGATGCTCTTTAAAATTATGACAATTGGAAGAATGTCTTTGAGATTCGTGGGAATTTTTGTTCTTCATAATGTCGGAAATTGTTTAGGGGATAAAGTGCATTAAAGGGCAATCATTAAGGTGAAGGAAGAATTTTAAAATCCTTTTATGGTTTAATGTTCTTAATTTGAACATTTTTGTACTTTTTGTGGAATGAAATCATATTATGTATCGGCAAACATGAATTTTGTGGTACGATTTGCGCGAGCTACAAAATTAAAATAAATGGTCCATTAGGCGTTTTTGACTTTAGTTTTGAACAGTACCGTACTGGCGTACCGTATAATGTTTACCCTTTCAACCCGGAATGCTGTTATTAACCCAACATGAAATATTTGTTATTGAGTCGATCAAATTACTTACTTTTAGTATATTTCCAAGAAAAAAGTTACAAAAATATCCGTAGGGGGTGCTGGGTGGGCTGAAACACATGTACCCTACACGGTTTTTTTAATGGGACATATTTGTCCCAAGGCAGCAAATTGTGTTTTCGGAAACTAACGGGTTTTCCGAAAAGGTGATATTTTGATATTCAAAGAAAAATGGCGTTTTTGGAGATAAATAATCGGATGTTTATTTCAATGTAAAGCGGAAAGTATGCCATTAATAATGGAAAACAATATCAGTCAAATGCCCGCCACGGCTACGCTTACACAACAATATCCTTTTCATGAAATTTTCAATCACCAAATCGCAAAGTGGCTGCTGTATGCCCTCAATAGCGTCACGAATCTCATTTTTGAGTTCTTAAATCGACGCTGGGCTGTTTGCATAAATCTTATCTTTCACGTGGCCCCAGAGGAAAAAGTCGTAAGGTGTTAAATCACAAGATCTCGGTGGCCAATTGTGATCACCTCTTCGAGAGATAACACGGTCCGGAAAATTTTCCCGTAAAATATCGATGGTTTTTTTCGCTTGTTTGGCATGTAGCGCCGTCCTGTTGAAAGTAAACGCTGTCCAGATCAATACCATCGCCAATTCCAGACATACAAAATTATTAATCATATCTCGATAGAGCAATCTTTTCATCGTAGCTGTTGCTCCAGCCTCATTTTCAAAAAAGTAAGGTCCAATGACCCCGATGGACCTTAAACTGCACCAAACAGTTACTCGTTGAGGATGAAGAGGTTTTTTAACAATAAATCTTGGGTTTTCCGAGCCCCAGATGCGACAATTTTGCTTGTTGTCGTAGCCACCGAGGTGGAAATGGGCCTCATCAGTCAAGATGATTTTTCGATGAAATTCTGGATCAAATGTTCACCATTTTTATAGTGAAATTTAATAAGTTGTTGAAGCGTGTATATTCCAATTTTATAATTGCCGTAGTTTCTACTTGTCAAATGTCAAAAAATTACAGCTTTAAAAGTGACAACTACCGAAATAGCGGGCTATTCAAAATAACACCTCTTATTGGAAAACCATTTATATTTATTAAAAAATGAGCAACAAATTAACTAACGGGGTATTTGTGTCCCACATATATATGGCGGAAAAATACGAGCAGGACATACATATATACCCCGTTCACAATAATGATACAATAACTTGTAAATCTTTAATGTATTCACAACAAAACAAAATACCTTTTTTCACTTTTTATTCTCATATAACACTTAAAAATACTCAATTTTAATTTTTGTTTGCCTAAATTCGGTATAACCAATGAAAACTGTAACCATAAAAATGTTACTGAACTTGCAAATATTTCCACAACTGCACTTCTAGTGAGAAAAAAACTGTTGAAAATGGAAAATCTACGAACTGGGACTTATTTCACTCGAATCAATTTAAATTTTAGGGCAGTTTGAACTTTCGTTGGCAAATATGTAGCCCAACAGGGTCGAAAGGGTTTTAAAGACGAAAGTTTTAGACTGAATTTGTTTTTTTTTTTTGTTACTGTGTGTGCTAATTTATTAAATACACTTAATTATCCCGCACACCACACCATATAAAGATAATTCGTCAGGCTTGATCATAGATGTATAGATCTGGGAATGGAAAGATTATACATCTGTTGTTGATTTCCAATAATTTTGCTCAAAGAACGATATCGTGTTGCCCAAGACTTTTCTTGACATTAAAGCGTATGGTACCATTTTTGTCGGCTTTGATAAATAAGCGAGATTTCTCCATCTTCATCCTGCACAATCGGGTAGGTTAAAGAGAGACATAGGTTGTCATAATTTCTCGCTTTACTCATAGTTCTATATCACTTTTTTTGGTAAAGATTATCATTACATTACTGAACCTAACATAGCTATCTCGGTAAATCTTTGATATTTAATTTTTAACTACAAGAGCTTGTTCGTGTGATCCAATCGTGCTTATATTTTTAACAGGCTCAATTATTGAAAACAAACTTGCAAAACCTACAAAATGCCAAAATCCAATAAAAATACTGTTTATTAATTGCTGGCTCATTTTTTCTTCTTAGCGGGTCATTTAAGTTTTCACAAAAGTCATAATTCATAATGTAGATTCAGTTAATCTCATTCACCATCCCTTTTTAAAACCAGACAAAAAAGTCTTCAAACCTCAGCCAAGGTCTGATTTTTTTTTTATTTTTTTTTTCATTTTTTACAAAAAAAAAAAAACAAAACAGCAGAAGTCAATAAAAATCCAAATTTACTAAGACAAACTTTGAATGAAAAAAGAATAGCATATCGAAACATACAAAAAAGGGCAAACTTGTATATTCGTTGCAAAATTATTAGCCTAAGTCCTTTTGTTGCAAAAATATGACAAACTCGTGTTTTTATTCCTCCTTCCCTAGTACTCATGTGATTTAGGGTTTAAGTAGATGAAAAGGGTGTTTCAGTCTATAAGGTCAGAAAATGGTAAAATGTTTAGAGACTGGCTATTTACCATCTTAACCATGGGTTTCACTAAATTATCGGTTTTGGTGAAAAAAAATTATAGCAAAACCAAAAGTTTTCCCATATATTCTTGATAAGCCACAAGTTTTGGATAAAATCTCTAAAAAATGAGTTGCAATTCAAAAAGTTGGAACTAAGCAAAAACATCTTTTCTAAACATTCAACGCTCAATCAAACATTGAAAATATAATTAAAATAACTTGGAGAGAAAATTAAAATTAAAATTAAAATTAAAATTAAAATTAAAATTAAAATTAAAATTAAAATTAAAATTAAAATTAAAATTAAAATTAAAATTAAAATTAAAATTAAAATTAAAATTAAAATTAAAATTAAAATTAAAATTAAAATTAAAATTAAAATTAAAATTAAAATTAAAATTAAAATTAAAATTAAAATTAAAATTAAAATTAAAATTAAAATTAAAATTAAAATTAAAATTAAAATTAAAATTAAAATTAAAATTAAAATTAAAATTAAAATTAAAATTAAAATTAAAATTAAAATTAAAATTAAAATTAAAATTAAAATTAAAATTAAAATTAAAATTAAAATTAAAATTAAAATTAAAATTAAAATTAAAATTAAAATTAAAATTAAAATTAAAATTAAAATTAAAATTAAAATTAAAATTAAAATTAAAATTAAAATTAAAATTAAAATTAAAATTAAAATTAAAATTAAAATTAAAATTAAAATTAAAATTAAAATTAAAATTAAAATTAAAATTAAAATTAAAATTAAAATTAAAATTAAAATTAAAATTAAAATTAAAATTAAAATTAAAATTAAAATTAAAATTAAAATTAAAATTAAAATTAAAATTAAAATTAAAATTAAAATTAAAATTAAAATTAAAATTAAAATACGAGAAGAAAATACAATAATAATAATAAATAATAAAGTCATTATGTAATCTTTAATAACGACCGTATTTATTTTAATTACTGACGATAAATCGAAGAAGCAGATATTTTCTCCAATAAATGTTTGATATTAAATGTATTCGATTTAAAAAAAGAAACGCCCTGCAGGATATTGTTGTATAATATATTGTCCCAACAAGTAAAGTACAAAAAAAGCATGCGAACGTGAGGGCTTGGGGTTAGAAAAAGGAGCAGAAGCTATTACAACACCCCCTTGACAATTGCCTTGCGAAAAAATAATAGAAAACTTCCATGGATGCAGCCGACTAACTGGCGCCACAAAAAATATAAAAAAAAACAACAAGTACAAAATACCCTGCTTGACAATAAAGTTACTTTTGATCGGCAGTTGACTTAAACTCATTCCCCATATCCATGTCAACAACCCCACCTCTTTTGTTAAGCTATTATACCAAACACGCGTTGGCAATTATTATTGTTTTTTTTTTTTTTTTTTGCGTGTTTCTATATTTGTAAGAGAGAAATAGACAGATGTAGACTGTGAAAATCATAATTGCAGGGACAATTACGGAAACGGAAACAAAAAGTTTCATCCTTCATTCCTATGGGATTTATATCCAGTGCTGGACTTAGACGAAAACATTTATGAAGTTGATACGTCATCATTTCTGCGTTAAAGAAATAAAATAAAATCTTTATACCAATGTGATCTTCTGATCCCGTGTGTACCAAATAAATATATACTTTTTTTTATCAAATTTATTTTAGTTTGGTGCAGATCAGAAATATCCTTGAATTCACAGACCTGTACTGCTGCTAAAATGGGTTGGAATGCCATCACCAGCAGATTCTGTCATTGGCCTCATAACTGATTATGTCTTTTTTTTAGCTGTGTGACGCCAGAACCCCGACCTCAAAATTTTTTGACGAAACATGTCGCATTCGTTTGTCCATCGTTTGTCCATCGTTTGTCCACGTTTGTCCAGGCAAAAAACTCGTTTGTCCACCCTCAGGAAAAAAGTTATTAAGCTTTTCTTTTTTACAGCAAGTACCCCAAAATTAAAAAACGCCCCTACTGCCCACAATTTTGAACTTACGAGGTCTGGACCAATTGCAATCGTTTGTCCACCGGCTCCTTATCATTGTCCACCCAAAATTTTTGTTTGTCCACCCTTAGTTCAAAAATTATTGAACTTTTCTGTTTTATATCACAGGGCATAAAAAATTAAAATTTTTTTTTGCGGAATGGAACCAATTGCAATCGTTTGTCCACCGATTGTCCATGTTAGTCCAGAAAGAACAAAATTTTTTCGACCCTTAGTTCAAAAGTTATTCAACATTTCTTTTTTATAGCAACACCCCCAAAAACAAAAAAGTCATCTTACATCCCCAATTTTTAACTTAAGAGGTCCCGTCCAATTGCAATCGTTTGTCTACCGATTGTCCATGTTAGTCCAAAAAGAAAAAAAATGTTTCGATCCTTATTTCAAAAGTTATTCAATATTCCTTTTTTATAGCAACATCCCCAATTTTCGACATAGGAGGCTCGGACACCAAGTGGGTTCGTTTGTCCACCTCGTGATTGTCCACCCAAAAATTTCGTTTGTCGACCACCAACAAAAAATTGATATACTCCTTAAATTAAGAAAAAATCACATTTTAAAATAGCCTGGCTCCTAACCCTTTCATTTAAATAAAAGAAATTTGTAGAAAATGACAGATTTCATAATATACATATGTACAATTGTACAGGGTGATTCCCTTAGGCGTGGGGTCACATTTTCTAAAAAATCAACTTATAATAAAAGTAAATCATTAAAAAACAGCGGCAACACTGACAGTGTCCTGCTGTACTTTTTTGTAAAGCAGGACACCTTTCATTTACTATATTTTTAAGTCAAATTATTTCAGAGAACAGTTTTTAAAATTTCCTTCCGCAAAAAAAAAAAATAATTTTTTGTATTGGGTGCTATAAAAAAAGAAAAATTGAATAATTTTTGAATGAAGGATGGACAAACGAAAATTTTTAGTGGACAGTAATAAAGAGCCGCTGAACAAACGATTGCAATTGGTTCGGACCTCCTAAGTTCAACATTGTGGGCAGTAGACGCGTTTTTTAATTTTGGGGTACTTGCTATAAAAAAGAAAAGCTTAATAACTTTTTTTCTGAGGGTGGACAAACGATATTTTTGCCTGGACAAACGTGGACAAACAATGGACAAACGAATGCGACATGTTTCGTCAAAAAATTTTGAGGTCGGGGTTCTGGCTATAAAAATGAAATGTTGAATAACTTTTGAACTAGGGGTGGACAAGCGAAAATTTTTGGTGGACAATGATAAGGAGCCGGTGGACAAACGATTGCAATTGGTCCGGGCCACCTAAGTTAAAAATTGGGGATTTTAGAGGACTTTTTGTTTTTGGGGGTGTTGCTATAAAAAAGAAATGTTGAATAACTTTTGAACTAAGGGTCGAAAAAAATTTTTTCTTTCTGGACTAACATGGACAAGCGGTGGACAAACGATTGCAATTGGTTCCATTCCGCAAAAAAAAAATTTAATTTTGTATGCCCTGTGCTATAAAACAGAAAAGTTGAATAATTTTTGAACTAAGGGTGGACAAACGAAAATTTTTGGTGGACAATGATAAGGAGCCGGTGGACAAACGATTGCAATTGGTCCGGGCCACCTAAATTAAAAATTGGGGATTTTAGAGGACTTTTTGTTTTTGGGGGTGTTGCTATAAAAAAGAAATGTTGAATAACTCTTGAACTAAGGGTCGAAAAATTTTTTTTCTTTCTGGACTAACATGGACAATCGGTGGACAAACGATTGCAATTGGTTCCATTCCGCAAAAAAAATTTTAAAATTTTAGGCCCTGTGCTATAAAACAGAAAAGTTGAATAAATTTTGAACTAAGGGTGGATAAACGAAAATTTTTGGTGGACAATGATAAGGAGCCGGTGGACAAACGATTGCAATTGGTCCGGACCTCCTAAGTTCAAAATTGTGGGCAGTAGAGGCGTTTTTTAATTTTGGGGTACTTGCTATAAAAAAGAAAAGCTTAATAACTTTTTTCCTGAGGGTGGACAAACGATTTTTTTGCCTGGACAAACGTGGACAAACGATGGACAAACGAATGCGACATGTTTCGTCAAAAAATTTTGAGGTCGGGGTTCTGGCGTCACACAGCTTGAAGCAAGTTGTAAATAGATATTTTTTATTTGTTGAATTAGATTATAAACTTTTAAGAAAATAAAAACGATGGACAAACGAATGCGATGTGTTTCGTCAAAAAATTTTGAGGTCGGGGTTCTGGCGTCACACTGCTCTTTTTTTTGGCGCCCGAGTGTGGCTCCGAGACGCTAAGCCCTTGGTAGCGCTATGTTTGCTAAAAGTTGAATCTAGCACTGGTTTTGTATCATTGTTTTTCGTTTCAGATTGCAAGTTTCGCGTTTTTTTTTTTTTTCTTTTTCTAATGTTAAGCTCATTTCTAAGTTGCTTCTATTTTGATGAGGGTAGATCTCTTGGCAAGGAGGGGGCTTATTTCTTGTGTCAAAGGAATAAAAGAAGAGGTGGAAGAATGACGTGCCAAGACACCCTAAGGGATATGCCTATTGATTTTTAATGAGGATTGCGTATCATTTGGTGTTGTTTACGATTATTGTTGTAATTAAAATGAAGTGTTTGTATTGTGAAATTATCTTAACTCAGCTAAGGATGGATGGAATTTTACTTTTTTTCTTTTCTAAAAGTAAAGGCCGTAGAAGGAGTAGGTATAAAGTTGAAGAGATGGAGGTTGTTACACGAATAGAATGAGCGATGGGGAAGATAGAAATTACTTTGAAGAGATGGAAATGATGAATATGTAACCCCAATAAAATGAATGAACAATTTATGATTACAGAATCAAAAGTAAATTGGATTGATATTTATAATGACTTTAAAGGAAAATGTTATGAGACAAGCTCACCCACTTCTTTAAATAAGCTTTAAATAACTATGAAGAAAGAAAGCCGGAAAACAATTTTTGGAAGATACTTGTGTGTGCTTGGCTGAGCAAAGTTGGAATTTAATTTTATTTTTGTATATCAATCAATCAAAGAAATTAAAATAAAAGAGTAATATTTAAATAAGCTCATGAATTAATAAATAAATAAATACATTTTAAAAAAATGTAACTTCCATACTATTATTCGTCCATTGTATGTCTATTTTATAAAGAGTTCTGCATTTGTAATATAAGAATGAGGTAGTGAAAGAAAACCAAATATTATAATATTATTTTTAATAAAATACCTAGCCGTAATAATCCAAAAAAAAAAAAAAAAAATCATAATGCTTCTTATTCGCATATTCTGAACATTAGGAATGAAGAACATTTATCCCTGGCAATTTACATGCCACTGATTAACTAAAAGCAATTATTAATTTAAAATTTTTTTTTATAACTCAACAAATCATTTATTGGCCAGTTTTAAAGATTACATATTTCATTGAGTCTTTTATGTTTATGATATTGTTACTGTCGTAGAAGAACTTGATGAAATTATTGTTGTTTGCTAGATCAGCTGTTGTCGATAATGTTCTAGAAATTTCTGTTGTTGTTGTAGTTATTGATATTGTTGTGATAGGAGCTTCAGTTTTCAAGACGATGGAGCTGCTTCAGTTGTTGTTGTTGTCGTGGTTGATGTCGTAGAGAGTTCTGTTGTTGTTGTGGTAGGAGCTTCAGTTGTTGAAGACGATGTCGTACCAGCTTCTGTCGTTGTTGTTGTGGATGATGTTGTAGAGGGTTCTGTTGTTGTTGTGGTAGGAGCTTCAGTTGTTGAAGACGATGTCGTAGCAGCTTCAGTCGTTGTTGTTGTGGATGATGTTGTAGAGGGTTCTGTTGTTGTTGTGGTAGGAGCTTCAGTTGTTGAAGACGATGTCGTAGCAGCTTCTGTCGTTGTTGTTGTGGATGATGTTGTAGAGGGTTCTGTTGTTCTTGTAGGAGCTTCAGTTGTTGAAGACGATGTCGTAGCAGCTTCTGTCGTTGTTGTTGTGGATGATGTTGTAGAGGGTTCTGTTGTTGTTGTGGTAGGAGCTTCAGTTGTTGAAGACGATGTCATAGCAGCTTCAGTCGTTGTTGTTGTGGATGATGTTGTAGAGGGTTCTGTTGTTGTTGTGGTAGGAGCTTCAGTTGTTGAAGACGATGTCGTACCAGCTTCTGTCGTTGTTGTTGTGGATGATGTTGTAGAGGGTTCTGCTGTTGTTGTGGTAGGAGCTTCAGTTGTTGAAGACGATGTCGTAGCAGCTTCAGTAGTTGTTGTTGTGGATGATGTTGTAGAGGGTTCTGTTGTTGTTGTGGTAGGAGCTTCAGTTGTTGAAGACGATGTCGTAGCAGCTTCTGTCGTTGTTGTTGTGGATGATGTTGTAGAGGGTTCTGTTGTTCTTGTAGGAGCTTCAGTTGTTGAAGACGATGTCGTAGCAGCTTCAGTCGTTGTTGTTCTGGATGATGTTGTAGAGGGTTCTGTTGTTGTTGTGGTAGGAGCTTCAGTTGTTGAAGACGATGTCGTAGCAGCTTCTGTCGTTGTTGTTGTGGATGATCTTGTAGAGGGTTCTGTTGTTGTCGTTGTTGTGGTAGGAGCTTCAGTTGTTGAAGACGATGTCGTAGCAGCTTCAGTCGTTGTTGTTGTGGATGATGTTGTAGAGGGTTCTGTTGTTGTGGTAGGAGCTTCAGTTGTTGAAGACGATGTCCTAGCAGCTTCTGTCGTTGTTGTGGTAGGAGCTTCAGTTGTTGAAGACGATGTCGTAGCAGCTTCTGTCGTTGTTGTGGGTGATGTTGTAGAGGGTTCTGTTGTTCTCGTAGGAGCTTCAATTGTTGAAGACGATGTCGTAGCAGCTTCTGTCGTTGTTGTTGTGGATGATCTTGTAGAAGGCTCTGTTGTTGTCGTTGTTGAAGTAGGAGTTTCAGTTGTTGAAGACGATGTCGTAGCAGCTTCTGTCGTTGTTGTGGATGATGTTGTAGAGGGTTCTGTTGTTGTCGTTGTTGTGGTAGGAGCTTCAGTTTTTGAAGACGATGTCGAAGCAGCTTCAGTCGTTGTTGTTGTGGATGATGTTGTAGAGGGTTCTGTTGTTGTTGTGGTAGGAGCTTCTGTTGTTGAAGACGATGTCGTAGCAACTTCTGTCGTTGTTGTTGTGGATGATGTTGTAGAGGGTTCTGTTGTTGTCGTTGTTGTGGTAGGAGCTTCAGTTGTTGAAGACGATGTCGTAGCAGCTTCTGTCGTTCTAGTTGTGGATGATGTTGTAGAGGGTTCTGTTGTTGTGGTAGGAGCTTCAGTTGTTGAAGACGATGTCGTAGCAGCTTCTGTCGTTGTAGTTGTGGATGATGTTGTAGAGGGTTCTGTTGTTGTGGTAGGAGCTTCAGTTGTTGAAGACGATGTCGTAAGAGCTTCAGTCGTTGTTGTTGTGGATAATGTTGTAGGGGGTTCTGTCGTTGTCGTTGTTGAGGTAGGAGTTTCAGTTGTTGAAGGCGATGTCGTAGCAGCTTCTGTCGTTGTTGTTGTGGATGATGTTGTAGAGGGTTCTGTTGTTGTGGTAGGAGCTTCAGTTGTTGAAGACGATGTCGTAGCAACTTCTGTCGTTGTAGTTGAGGATGATGTTGTAGAGGGTTCTGTTGTTGTGGTAGGAGCTTTAGTTGTTGAAGACGATGCCGTAAGAGCTTCAGTCGTTGTTGTTGTGGATGATGTTGTAGGGGGTTCTGTCGTTGTCGTTGTTGAGGTAGGAGTTTCAGTTGTTGAAGGCGATGTCGTAGCAGCTTCTGTCGTTGTTGTTGTGGATGATGTGTTAGAGGGTTCTGTTGTTGTGGAAGGAGCTTCAGTTGTTGAAGACGATGTCGTAGCAGCTTCTGTCGTTGTTGTTGTGGATGATGTGTTAGAGGGTTCTGTTGTTGTGGTAGGAGTTTCAGTTGTTGAAGACGATGTCGTAGCAGCTTCAGTCGTTGTTGTTGTGGATGATGTTGTAGAGGGTTCTAATGTTGTGGTGGTAGGAGCTTCAGTTGTTGAAGACGATGTCGTGGCAGCTTCTGTCGTTGTTGTGGATGATGTTTTAGAGGGTTCTGTTGTTGATGTAGGAGTTTCTGTTGTTGAAGACGATTTCGTAGCAGCTTCTGTCGTTGTTGTGGATGATGTTGTAGAGGGTTCTGTTGTTGCCGTTGTTGTGGTAGGAGCTTTAGTTGTTGAAGACGATGTCGTAGCAGCTTCTGTCGTTGTTGTGGATGATGTTGTAGAGGGTTCTGTTGTTCTCGTAGGAGCTTCAGTTGTTGAAGACGATGTCGTAGCAGCTTCAGTCGTTGTTGTTGTGGATGATGTTGTAGAGGGTTCTGTTGTTGTCGTTGTTATGGTAGGAGCTTCAGTTGTTGAAGACGATGTCGTAGCAGCTTCTGTCGTTGTAGTTGTGGATGATGTTGTAGAGGGTTCTGTTGTTGTGGTAGGAGCTTCAGTTGTTGAAGACGATGTCCTAGCAGCTTCTGTCGTTGTTGTGGTAGGAGCTTCAGTTCTTGAAGACGATGTCGTAGCAGCTTCTGTCGTTGTTGTGGATGATCTTGTAGAAAGCTCTGTTGTTGTCGTTGTTGAAGTAGGAGTTTCAGTTGTTGAAGACGATGTCGTAGCAGCTTCTGTCGTTGAGGTGGATGATGTTGAAGAGGGTTCTGTTGTTGTCGTTGTTAAGGTAGGAGCTTCAGTTGTTGAAGGCGATGTCGTAGCAGCTTCAGTCGTTGTTGTTGTGGACGATGTTGTAGAGGGTTCTGTTGTTGTTGTGGTAAGAGCTTCTGTTGTTGAAGACGATGTCGTAGCAACTTCTGTCGTTGTTGTTGTAGAGGGTTCTGTTGTTGTCGTTGTAGTGGTAGGAGCTTCAGTTGTTGAAGACGATGTCGGAGCCGCTTCAGTCGTTGTTGTTGTGGATGATGTTGTAGAGGGTTCTGTTGTTGTTGTGGTAGGAGCTTCAGTTGTTGAAGACGATGTCGTGGCAGCTTCTGTCGTTGTTGTGGATGATGTTGTAGAGGGTTCTGTTGTTGATGTAGATGTATCTGTTGTTGAAGACGATGTCGTAGCAGCTTCTGTCGTTGTTGTGGATGATGTTGTAGAGGGTTCTGTTGTTGTCGTTGTTGTGGTAGGAGCTTCAGTTGTTGAAGACGATGTCGTAGCAGCTTCTGTCGTTGTTGTGGATGATGTTGTAGAGGGTTCTGTTGTTGTCGTTGTTATGGTAGGAGCTTCAGTTGTTGAAGACGATGTCGTAGCAGCTTCTGTCGTTGTAGTTGTGGATGATGTTGTAGAGGGTTCTGTTGTTGTGGTAGGAGCTTCAGTTGTTGAAGACGATGTCGTGGCAGCTTCTGTCGTTGTTGTGGATGATGTTGTAGAGGGTTCTGTTGTTGATGTAGGAGTTTCTGTTGTTGAAGTCGATGTCGTAGCAGCTTCTGTCGTTGTTGTGGATGATGTTGTAGAGGGTTCTGTTGTTGTCGTTGTTGTGGTAAGAGCTTCAGTTGTTGAAGACGATGTCGTAGCAGATTCAGTCGTTGTTATTGTGGATGATGTTGTAGAGGGTTCTGTTGTTGTTGTGGTAGGAGATTCTGTTGTTGAAGACGATGTCGTAGCAACTTCTGTCGTTGTTGTTGTAGATGATGTTGTAGAGGGTTCTGTTGTTGTCGTTGTTGTGGTAGGAGCTTCAGTTGTTGAAGACGATGTCGTAGCAGCTTCAGTCGTTGTTGTTGTGGATGATGTTGTAGAGGGTTCTGTTGTTGTTGTGGAAGATGCTTCTGTTGTTGAAGACGATGTCGTAGCAGCTTCTGTCGTTGTTGTGGATGATGTTGTAGAGGGTTCTGTTGTTGTCGTTGTTGTGGTAGGAGCTTCAGTTGTTGAAGACGATGACGTAGCAGCTTCAGTCGTTGTTGTTGTGGATGATGTTGTAGAGGGTTCTGTTGTTGTTGTGGTAGGAGCTTCTGTTGTTGAAGACGATGTCGTAGCAACTTCTGTCGTTGTTGTTGTGGATGATGTTGTAGAGGGTTCTGTTGTTGTCGTTGTTGTGGTTGGAGCTTCAGTTGTTGAAGACGATGTCGTAGCAGCTTCTGTCGTTGTAGTTGTGAATGATGTTGTAGAGGGTTCTGTTGTTGTGGTAGGAGCTTCAGTTGTTGAAGACGATGTCGTAGCAGCTTCAGTCGTTGTTGTTGTGGATGATGTTGTAGAGGGTTCTGTTGTTGTCGTTGTTATGGTAGGAGCTTCAGTTGTTGAAGACGATGTCGTAGCAGCTTCAGTCGTTGTTGTTGTGGATGATGTTGTAGAGGGTTCTGTTGTTGTTGTGGAAGGAGCTTCTGTTGTTGAAGACGATGTCGTAGCAGCTTCTGTCGTTGTTGTGGATGATGTTGTAGAGGGTTCTGTTGTTGTCGTTATTGTGGTAGGAGCTTCAGTTGTTGAAGACGATGACGCAGCAGCTTCAGTCGTTGTTGTTGTGGATGATGTTGTAGAGGGTTCTGTTGTTGTTGTGGTAGGAGCTTCTGTTGTTGAAGACGATGTCGTAGCAACTTCTGTCGTTGTTGTTGTGGATGATGTTGTAGAGGGTTCTGTTGTTGTCGTTGTTGTGGTTGGAGCTTCAATTGTTGAAGACGATGTCGTAGCAGCTTCTGTCGTTGTAGTTGTGAATGATGTTGTAGAGGGTTCTGTTGTTGTGGTAGGAGCTTCAGTTGTTGAAGACGATGTCGTAGCAGCTTCTGTCGTTGCAGTTGTGGATGATGTTGTAGAGGATTCTGTTGTTTTGGTAGGAGCTTCAGTTGTTGAAGACGATGTCGTAAGAGCTTCAGTCGTTGTTGTTGTGGATGATGTTGTAGGGGGTTCTGTCGTTGTCGTTGTTGAGGTAGGAGTTTCAGTTGTTGAAGGCGATGTCGTAGCAGCTTCTGTCGTTGTTGTTGTTGATGATGTTGTAGAGGGTTCTGTTGTTGTGGTTGGAGCTTCAGTTGTTGAAGACGATGTCGTAGCAGCTTCTGTCGTTGTAGTTGTGGATGATGTTGTAGAGGGTTCTGTTGTTGTTGTTGTGGTAGGAGCTTCTGTTGTTGAAGACGATGTCGTAGCAGCTTCTGTCGTTGTTGTGGATGATGTTGTAGAGGGTTCTGTTGTTGTCGTTGTTGTGGTAGGAGCTTCAGTTGTTGAAGACGATGTCGTAGCAGCTTCAGTCGTTGTTGTTGTAGATGATGTTGTAGAGGGTTCTGTTGTTGTTGTGGAAGGAGCTTCTGTTGTTGAAAACGATGTCGTAGCAGCTTCTGTCGTTGTTGTCGATGATGTTGTAGAGGGTTCTGTTGTTGTCGTTGTTTTGGTAGGAGCTTCAGTTGTTGAAGACGATGTCGTAGCAGCTTCAGTCGTTGTTGTTGTGGATGATGTTGTAGAGGGTTCTGTTGTTGTTGTGGTAGGAGCTTCTGTTGTTGAAGACGATGTCGTAGCAACTTCTGTCGTTGTTGTTGTGGATGATGTTGTAGAGGGTTCTGTTGTTGTCGTTGTTGTGGTAGGAGCTTCAGTTGTTGAAGACGATGTCTTAGCAGCTTCAGTCGTTGTTATTGTGGATGATGTTGTAGAGGGTTCTGTTGTTGTTGTGGTAGGAGCTTCTGTTGTTGAAGACGATGTCGTAGCAACTTCTGTCGTTGTTGTTGTGGATGATGTAGAGGGTTCTGTTGTTGTCGTTGTTGTGGTTGGAGCTTCAGTTGTTGAAGACGATGTCGTAGCAGCTTCTGTCGTTGTAGTTGTGAATGATGTTATAGAGGGTTCTGTTGTTGTGGTAGGAGCTTCAGTTGTTGAAGACGATGTCGTAGCAGCTTCTGTCGTTGTAGTTGTGGATGATGTTGTAGAGGATTCTGTTGTTGTGGTAGGAGCTTCAGTTGTTGAAGACGATGTCGTTGTTGTTGTGGATGATGTTGTAGGGGGTTCTGTCGTTGTCGTTGTTGAGGTAGGAGTTTCAGTTGTTGAAGGCGATGTCGTAGCAGCTTCTGTCGTTGTTGTTGTTGATGATGTTGTAGAGGGTTCTGTTGTTGTGGTAGGAGCTTCAGTTGTTGAAGACGATGTCGTAGCAGCTTCTGTCGTTGTAGTTGTGGATGATGTTGTAGAGGGTTCTGTTGTTGTGGTAGGAGCTTCAGTTGTTGAAGACGATGTCGTAGCAGCTTCTGTCGTTGTAGTTGTGGATGATGTTGTAGAGGGTTCTGTTGTTGTGGTAGGAGCTTCAGTTGTTGAAGACGATGTCGTAGCAGCTTCTGTCGTTGTTGTTGTGGATGATGTTGTAGAGGGTTCTGTTGTTGTTGTGGTAGGAGCTTCAGTTGTTGAAGACGATGTCGTAGCAGCTTCTGTCGTTGTAGTTGTGGATGATGTTGTAGAGGGTTCTGTTGTTGTGGTAGGAGCTTCAGTTGTTGAAGACGATGTCGTAGCAGCTTCTGTCGTTGTTGTGGATGATGTTGTAGAGGGTTCTGTTGTTGTCGTTGTTGTGGTAGGAGCTTCAGTTGTTGAAGACGATGTCGTAGCAGCTTCAGTCGTTGTTGTTGTGGATGATGTTGTAGAGGGTTCTGTTGTTGTTGTGGTAGGAGCTTCAGTTGTTGAAGACGATGTCTTAGCAGCTTCAGTCGTTGTTGTTGTGGATGATGTTGTAGAGGGTTCTGTTGTTGTTGTGGTAGGAGCTTCTGTTGTTGAAGACGATGTCGTAGCAACTTCTGTCGTTGTTGTTGTGGATGATGTAGAGGGTTCTGTTGTTGTCGTTGTTGTGGTTGGAGCTTCAGTTGTTGAAGACGATGTCGTAGCAGCTTCTGTCGTTGTAGTTGTGAATGATGTTATAGAGGGTTCTGTTGTTGTGGTAGGAGCTTCAGTTGTTGAAGACGATGTCGTAGCAGCTTCTGTCGTTGTAGTTGTGGATGATGTTGTAGAGGATTCTGTTGTTGTGGTAGGAGCTTCAGTTGTTGAAGACGATGTCGTTGTTGTTGTGGATGATGTTGTAGGGGGTTCTGTCGTTGTCGTTGTTGAGGTAGGAGTTTCAGTTGTTGAAGGCGATGTCGTAGCAGCTTCTGTCGTTGTTGTTGTTGATGATGTTGTAGAGGGTTCTGTTGTTGTGGTAGGAGCTTCAGTTGTTGAAGACGATGTCGTAGCAGCTTCTGTCGTTGTAGTTGTGGATGATGTTGTAGAGGGTTCTGTTGTTGTGGTAGGAGCTTCAGTTGTTGAAGACGATGTCGTAGCAGCTTCTGTCGTTGTTGTGGATGATGTTGTAGAGGGTTCTGTTGTTGTCGTTGTTGTGGTAGGAGCTTCAGTTGTTGAAGACGATGTCGTAGCAGCTTCAGTCGTTGTTGTTGTGGATGATGTTGTAGAGGGTTCTGTTGTTGTGGTAGGAGCTTCAGTTGTCGAAGACGATGTCGTAGCAGCTTCAGTCGTTGTAGTTGTGGATGATGTTGTAGAGGGTTCTGTTGTTGTGGTAGCAGCTTCAGTTGTTAAAGACGATGTCGTAAGAGCTTCAGTCGTTGTTGTTGTGGATGATGTTGTAGGTGGTTCTGTCGTTGTCGTTGTTGAGGTAGGAGTTTCAGTTGTTGAAGGCGATGTCGTAGCAGCTTCTGTCGTTGTTGTTGTGGATGATGTTGTAGAGGGTTCTGTTGTTGTGGTAGGAGCTTCAGTTGTTGAAGACGATGTCGTAGCAGCTTCAGTCGTTGTTGTTGTGGATGATGTTGTAGAGGGTTCTGTTGTTGTCGTTGTTGTGGTAGGACGTTCAGTTGTTGAAGATGATTTCGTAGTAGCTTCTGTTGTTGTTGATGTGGATGATGTTGTAGAGGGTTCTGTTGTTGTTGTGGTAGGAGCTTTAGTTGTTTTAATAGCTTCAGTTGATGTTGTTGATGGAACTTCAGTAGTTATTGTCAAAGTTTGTGATGTAGGTGTCACAGTTGCTGGTCGAAAAATTAGTGCTGGTGTTTCAGGGTTGTCTTCTTCATCACTTTCTGAACTATCTTCAGAACTATCCTCCTGAAAATTTGGGCGAGTTTTTGATCTTTTTCGTGATTGAAGGTATTGCTTTCGTTTGGTTCTCTTTCCATCCTTTCTTGACGGGGAATTATTTTTCCTTGGTCTTCCTGGTCTTCCGGTATCTCTTAAATGTCCGAGAAACTCTGTAATTCCTGGTAATCTTGGAGGTTTTTTACCTATTAATTCTGTTAGTCCTGATATTTTTCGTTCTAGTGATTCGCGTTCTCTTGATCCTCGTTGTGATGGTCTTCGTTGTGGTGGTCCTCGTTTTGCTTGTCCTCGATTGTGTGGACCTCGTTTTGGTGGTCCTTTATGATCTTTACGTTCTCGTCCTTCATGTCTTTCGCGATTCGGTTGTGGTTTCGAAAAAACAATTGCTGCCATTAGCACTACTAGTGCCAAAGTTAAGTAACATTTTCGTAACATGTTATTCTTTTTGCACAAAAATTGGTTGTGCCCATAAAAATCCATTTTTCATCGTTTTATACACTGCAAAGCCATGAAATCATTATTTAATTTAAATACATACATATATTATTTTCGCAATTAATTAATATACATATGTAGATTCAGGTGATTTGTAACATCTTTTGTAAAAGAAAATAAATTTTGGTTGATTGAAATTGGCACGCAGTAGCTTTCTTCTTTTAAAGAACATTTTTTGTCAGGCTATAATAACAAAGTTTGTTGACATAAGAAACAAATAACAAACAAACAAACAAACAACCAAATAAATAAACAAACAGTTAACCAAAACCGTTTGAATGACGCTAATTAATTTGTTCGAATATATATGTATGTAGATAGGGAGATCTCTACTTTCAAGAAATTTAGAATACATGTAAATAAATTTTAAAGTTAATCCAAAGAAGTAATGAAGCATTCTTAACCTTGAACTTGGTATTTTGTTTTACGCAGATGTTAAGTTTTTTTTTTTTTAATATTTGATGTTTTTTGTGCACCTTTCGTAATAGGCGATACAGGAAAACTTTGAATGCAAAACACATATTTTATTTTTTAATGGTAATTTTGTATGTCGGCTCTTACTTTCACCTCCTCGCAGTGAATATCGTCTGCTTAGTACCAATTAATCCGTTAAGAATATGTTTGGTGGGAGATAATGATAGATATATGTAGATGGGATAATTGCTTCCACCAAGGCACTTCTCTAATATCCAGGTAGCAGCATGGAAAACATTTCCAAGATGAAAAACCGGTGGCGGCTACTTTCATTGTCAATCTATATAATTAATCGAACGCCTTATAAAAGCTTCTATGACGTATTCGAAGCCCCGATTCATAAGAATCAGTTAATCGAGCTCTAAGTCCATAGTGGAATTATAAAAGGGACCAGGATGAGTTCCGCCCAACTTAAGTATTTAGTGGCGAAAGATCAACAAGTCTCTAAAAGGAACAAGACAACTAAAAAGCAGACACCACCACCATCCAAACACACGTTAAGATGATCCGGGACAAAGAAAAATGAAAAACTGCTATGTTTTCAAAAAGTAAGAACTATTATAATTGTCGGTACTTAAGTGGTAGTATAAAAAAAAAGTGAATTTGTACGAATGGGTCACTCATTTTTTCGGATTGTTACTTTTTTTTTTTTGCCAAAGTTAGTGAAGAAAGCTTTTGGAAGCTTGCAAACTGACAGAACTGATGAAAAAGGAATAAACGAGTGGATTATTATTTTTACTTAAGTGTCCATTGGATAATAATCAGAAAGCTGCTTTTTGTCGGTTCTTGAAATTGCGATTTAGTAAGTATTCGACTTTTATAGTTCTGCCTTTACCGAAACCATCGTTTATCCTTGGTTCTTCACAAGCTTTCGTGCCTACAAATGTATTTATTTTTTTTAAAGTATTATAACGATCGTTACTATTTATGGCACTACACACAAGCATTCATCACTTTAAACAACACAAAACATAAATTCGGTATTCTTTTTAAGTCACCCTCTATTTTCTTATTAAATAATATACACACTCTCTAAATATTTATCTATCAAATATTGTGATAGAATTTCAAAAAAAATCTTCCAAACTGGGTAAAGCTTGTTCAATTTGAAATTAGCCTTTGAATGAAGGTGTAAGGCTGTTATAATTATGGACTATGGACTTGATATTTGAAACAATCTAGTCGAAAAGAGAAAACTGCGAATTTTTCCTAAAAGATAAGAACATACAGTGCTGTGCAAAGCATAGCTGTACGGGGTATACAGCAATGTTGTTGCTTAAAATTTACGCAGGCACCTGGGGTTGTTCTTTTAAGTATGGAAAGTTTCCAAACAGCTTGGAAACACCTTTACTATAAACGTTATCAAAAGTAAAAAATGTAAGGTAAGACTGGGCGAGAAGGTTGAATTTTAAGTACAATTTATTTTTGCTACAGCAAAAAAAAAGAAAAAACTGAAGAATAAAATAGTTCTGGTGAACCATGTTTTTTTTTTTTTTTAAAGGGTAAAGAACAAGAAAATGAGGAACAAAACATGTTCGTAGTTAAATTCATTATTCATGGTTGTTAAAATTAATAAAAAATCGTATTAGTTGGAAAAAATAAAAAAAACTCCTGCCGCCTCTTGTTCCCATTAACCCTATGTAAAATAATATCTATGATACTTTTGGAGAAGGGAGTTGAGTCAATATCATTGTTGAATTTTGATTCAAAATAGCTTTTAACGGCCTTAAGTCCACAAAAATACTGGCATTTCATCTCGGCGATCTCGCTTGGACTTATTATAGTTAACTAGTGAGGACCTTGTTAATATGCAATTTTTGTCCTGTTAAGTTCAATTCAACTCTTTTAGATTTAATGATGAATATCTAGTGTAAAAGAGTCCAAAAGATTAGAATAGTTCCTTATGATTAAAGCTGGAAGAATTTTTTCTCAATTTAACATCTATTTATGAAAAATTTTCCATTCCATCGATACAAATTGTTTTGAAAAAAATTACTTCGTATTATAAAGTAATGTCGAAATGAGCAATAAAAACGATTTTGTCATGATTTTCAAACGGGAGCATCTCAAAAACGTGATGTGATAGAATATTTCTGACTCCAAAAAAAAAACATTGGAGAAGTGCACTTTAGTTATCAGCAAAAACTTATATTGTCCAATATAATTAGAAGAGAATAAATACACTCACAGACAAAACCTGCTTGACGCGGAGAGCAGTGTTCACAATGAACTATTGCATCACTTTGGTGGGCTACAACTCTACGAAATAAAGGTGGACTTTTGAACAAAATTGGATTATCACAACTGCTTTCGCAATTTCTTTAAAAAATGTTTGCATAAACATTCAAAAAGTTATTGTGAAAAATTCAAATTTTGTTTCTGTTTGAATGAAATAACAAAAAAAAGATTGAATTATTTTTGTCAATAACCAAATTAAAATGTTTCAAAAGGTTTTTGTTTTAAAGAGTTTAAAGCAAAAATAATACAAATAGTTTTCTTTATTATTTCTGCTTTTGATTGCCTTTTAACTGTTCTTTCCTTTTCTAGTATCGATTTCATTAAACACATTGGGGGGGGGAGGGCAAAGCTCCCCTATCCCCTGCGCTACTATGGCACTGCGTGTGGTCAGCATTATGAAAGGAAGAAGATCGAGAATGTTGGACGCCCGGACTAAATCTGTTCTGCTCGCGTTAATGATGGATTTACATGTATCTTCATCTGCAAACATCAAGAAAAGTAGAGTGGGATAGAGTCATACCAAAAAACCGAATGTGTGAAAGAGCACCACTATAAAGATGAACATGTTCGTCTTCGCTATAATCTTCATCTGCGTTTCTATAATCAAGATCTCTGCATTTTATTCTTCTCTCTCTATCCAACAAACATACATTTTATATTTTGTATCCCTTATTTTTTGCAGAACTCGCATGAAGATACATGTAAATCCACCATAAGGCGTTATTATATGTATGTTAAATAAAATTAATTTGAAGTCAATATCTTCTCGAAATATGGTCGATGAAAAAAAAGGTCGCGAACATACGAACGTATAACATATGTACCTACCCATGCACACTCAATAGACATCTTTTTAAAAACAACGGATTCGGATTCCAACGACCTGGAAACGTGATAGAGAAATGTCCGATTCGACAAATCGGACAAAAATTACAATAAATTCCAATATGGGAAGTTAAAAATAAACCGGAAGTAAGTATAACAACATACCTACATTACATGTTAATTTACTTTTTGTATTTTTTTAAAAATTTGATTTGAGTAAAACTAGATCTTGGCAACCCAGTATTACTATTTTTTTAGCATTAACGTAAATTTGCAATGTTCATACCCACTGAAAGATTTGAATTGATTAGAAACATTTTACAGGAGTTAATTGAGATCATCCTGTACTAAAACACTTGGTCTGAATGTTCATTATTAATTTATTTTTATATAAAATTTTGAAAAGATCTTTTACCAATACAGGTTTATGATGCTTTCGTTGTTATGGTAGAAGAAGCTTAAGTTCTTGCATTGAGTTGTTCTCTTATAAGCTTTAGTTCTTGTTGAAGTTCTTGTAGAACCTTGAGTTGTTGTTGCTCAACATCAGAAACTGATGCTTCAGTTGTTGTTGAAGTGGCAGAAGCATCAGTTGTTGTAGTTGAAGATGTTGTAGAAGCTTCAGTTGTTGATGTTGTACTAGCTTCTGTGTTTGTTGACGTGGTAGGAGCATCAGTTGTTGTTGTAGAAGCTTCAGTTGTTGATGTTGTACTAGCTTCTGTTGTTGTTGATGTTGTGGACGCTTCAGTTGTTGATGTTGTTGTTGAAGTGGTAGGAGCATCAGTTGTTGTTGTTGAAGATGTTGTAGAAGCTTCAGTTGTTGATGTTGTTGTTGAAGTGGTAGGAGCATCAGTTGTTGTTGTTGAAGATGTTGTAGAAGCTTCAGTTGTTGATGTTGTACTAGCTTCTGTTGTTGTTGATGTTGTGGACGCTTCAGTTGTTGATGTTGTTGTTGAAGTGGTAGGAACATCAGTTGTTGTTGTTGAAGATGTTGTAGAAGCTTCAGTTGTTGATGTTGTTGTTGAAGTGGTAGGAGCATCAGTTGTTGTTGTTGAAGATGTTGTAGAAGCTTCCGTTGTTGATGTTGTACTAGCTTCTGTTGTTGTTGATGTTGTGGACGCTTCAGTTGTTGATGTTGTTGTTGAAGTGGTAGGAGCATCAGTTGTTGTTGAAGATGTTGTAGAAGCTTCAGTTGTTGATGTCGTAATAATAGGGGCTTCAGTTGTTGTTGTCGTTGTTGTAGTAGAAGCTTCAGTTGATGTTGACGTTGTAGGAGTCGCAGTTGTTGTTGAAGATGTTGTTGATGGTTCAAGAAGTGGTGATATTGCCACGGCATCTTCATCTTCATTTTCATCATCATCATCCTCATCTTCATCGCTTTCTGAATTATCTTCCGGGCGATTTGGACGAGGTTTTCTTCCTGGCCAACGATGTCCTTTTCGTCTTCCTCTTTTAGGTGGTCTTCCTTGAAATCTTGGAGGTTGTGGTAATCCCATCATTGGGAATACCTGAAATCCTGGTGGCCCCCGTCTTCCGCCTAGAAATCCGGGTGGCCCCTGTCCTCCACCCGGAAATCCAGGTGGTCCTCGCCGCCCTGGAAATCTTTGTGATTCTAGTTCTGATCCTGGTTCGCTATCTCTTCTTTCTGGAAATTGTCTATCTCTTCCTCGCCAATCTGGTGGGCCCCAATTTTGGCAGGCAACACTTGCTGCCATTAGCACCACTAGCACCAAAGTTAATTTACACTTTGCTGCCATCTTACTCCGTACAAGAATAAGTTAATTATGTCGAAAAAATTCAAAATTCCGTCCTTTTATTGCAAATCTATAAAATCGTATTTGCATTTTATTTTCAAAATCAAATATGTGTAGGTTAGGTACCTATAATAGTTAATACAAATATAAATAATTTGTTTAAAAAATATGGTGTTTCATTTGTAGCTCTTTGTTTTATTTACCATTAGGCTAATAATAATTAACTTCGTTTATATGTATTGTAGAAAAAAAAATAGTACAACAAATATTGTCAAACATGTTTTTGCTTGTTTTTTTGTTTTAAAATGCACGCGCTAACATAATATATTTGTAAACATTATTGCGTAGGCAGATTTTATGTCAATTGGGGTGGTTCTTATTTTTTTTTTTGTTCGACCTGTTTTGTTAAAGTTTAATAATTTAAATTCAATTAAGTATTAAGAAACGTTATTTTTTAAATTCATAAATCTAAAAATAAATTTTTCATAAAAATACTCATGAGATAAAATAAACCTGGAACTTTTTTTTTTTTCAAAAAATCGCTTCGATTTAAATTCATTTTAATTAATTTTACGATGTCTAAACAAAATATATTTACAAAATATATCTATCGTCGCCCGACTTATTGTATTATTGGTGAATTATTTTTCAACAATCTAGAGAAAGAGCTTAAAAAATACTAATATTTTTCTTAGAAAAATTGATAAAACTAACACCAAAAAAAAACAAAGCAAGTGGATTTGCACTCTTGGAATAAATTGAAAACTCAAACAAAGTAAACAACTGTCTACAAACAAAACAGAATGTATAAAAATTATTAGTTACTAAGCTGTTAAATAATAATACCTACAGCTGATTATTTTACTATTTTAATTCTTATGTACATATAAAAAATATACTGAGCATTGAAAGTTTTGTCTATATTTTTTCCCTGCCATTTATAAATGACTTGACCTTAATGTTAAAAGGATGTAGATATCTTTTATATGCCGACGATCTCAAACTTTTTCAAAATGTTAACAATATTCATGACGGAATAACACTACAACAATGTTTGAACAGTATTGTAAACTGGTGTAAATCCAATGGAATGGTGCTAAATGTGGAAAAATGCAATATTATTTCTTTTTATAGAAAAAAAAAGTGCAATAACTCTTGACTACACTATTGACGAAAATATATTAGCTCGAAAAGATGTGATAAAAGACTTAGGTATTATTATTGACAAAAAACTAACGTTTAAGCACCATATCGACAAAGTACACTCAAAAAGAAGGTGTATGCTGGGCTTTGTTAAACGCAGATCTAAGGAATTTAATGATCCTTACATTACCAAATCTATCTACTGTTCTTTGGTTCGTTCCCAGCTTAAGTATTGCAGTGTTATTTGGTCTCCGTTTTATGCTGTTGATGTCAATAAACTTGAATCCGTGCAAAAGCAATTTCTGTTATTTGCATTAAGAGGTCTAGGTTGGAGTTCTGACACGTTTTTGTTACCCAGTTATAGTCGCCGTCTAAAACTCCTTAAGGTGATATTACATTGTCATATATATATGGCAAGTTTGCCAAATAAATATGGCTCAAAAATGTCATATAAGTGTGATAGTCATATTTATATGACAAAATATATATGACTCCATATATATGACAACCATGAATTATTTTGAATTTAAAAAAATATAATGATTTAATCAAACGTGATTGGTCAAATATATCGGATTTTTTAAATATTTTATTTTTCGTAGCAACTGTGTCATATTTGTAAACAAAAATTGACAGAAAAAGCTTGTGATCATTATATGGCATACTTATATGGCATAGACTATTAATACTTGTCATATATACAAATATTGTGTCATATTTTATATGACTCGCATTGGTCATATATATATGACAATGTAATATCACCTTTAGTATGTGTAGTCTTGTTTGTAGTAGGGAATTATCTGAGGCTCTATTTGCGTTTGACCTTTTTCAATGCAATATTAATTCTTTTTCTTTGTGTTCCAAAATTTCTGTAAATCCAAATGCTCGTACTCTAAGACATACAAGATTTTTAACCGAAACAAACTCAAGGACTAACTATGCCTTAATCGTTGCTCAAAAACATTTAACAAATATTTTGACGTCTTTAGTATGAACATAAGCAGAGATTGCTTTAAAAATAAAATTCTCCAAAAGATGACTGCTGAAGTCTCTTCTTGACATTGTATTTATTATAACTTAAACTTCTTTATATTATATATTTTTTTTTACTTAACTTAAATTTAACTTATGTATTTATTTTTTATTTGTTTTTGTATAGATATTTATATATTTTTTAACAACCATGCAACTTTTAGAAAATAATTGTTAAATAATTTGTTGTCTAGTTTTGGCAAAATAAATATAAAACAATATTTATCTTGTCTACATATCTAATCTATCTATATTTCCATTTTTTTGGGAAGAAGAGAGAGAGAGGGGTAAATCGTATTTAATTAATAATTAATTAATTAATCGTATTTAATCTTTGCCTGTTTTTAGTACCTATATAACATTACAGGCCGTTTAAAATAAATAATACAAAATTATCATTAGCCGAGTCACTGTGGCGTATACGTACCTGCTTTTCTATTAGCATATATGAGTTAGATTTGAAAATCAGCTTTACATTTAATTTTATATAATTTATGTATATAATATATATAAATATATTTTGAATAAAAAAACCCTCGCCGAAATAAGTCTTTATGTTAAGAGTTTGTTGTTTAACAAAAAATTGAAATCGATTGCGAATTTTTTCCAACTTAAATATTACTTCCTTTGGCAGAAATATTTTTTTGTCTTTTGATAATTGACGAAGAGGTCGAATTCGTCACACAATTTTTATATATTAAGCTTTTCTCAGTAGCACACATACCTATATAAAGCTTTATGAAGAACTACCCGCAATTCTACATCCATAGAAACAATGCTGTGTGATTTCAAAAAACCAAAATTTAAAAAACTCAATTTCCGTGTTCTGCTAACTTCGTCGACCATTTTGGCCACTTTCTTGAATTTTTTTGTTAAGATAATGCAGCATTTAATTCGTATTCAATAAGCACTTCATTTTAGAAAGAAATTTTGGCCAAAAAAATTCAAGAAAGTGGCCAAAATGGTCGACGAAGTTAGCAGAACACGGAAATTGAGTTTTTTAGATTTTGGTTTTTAGAAATCATGATTTCAAAATTTTGTTCTATCAGTGTGGGTCAAACCCAGCCTCTTTTTTTTGTAACCAAAAAATATTTCTTTAAGTTTTGTAAGTTTAGAAATATTCAAGAACCTGTTTCACAATCTAAGTTAAGTTCTGATTTGTTCATCTTAATATAAACTAGCTGATCCTGGCGAACGTTGTATCGCCCTACTTCATGTATGTAGTTATAGAGGAGTTACAGCCGGTAACCAATTCGTATAAATCGCCAATGTAGGAAGACCATTCAAACAAAAAACAATTCAGAAAGTATGCAATTTATTGCTATCACGACTTTCCGGCCTAATTTTCCAATTTTTGTCTCCGTAGTGTGTTTATCTGTTTCAATACAAATCCAACAAAAAAAATCCCCAACCAAATCGGATGACGTTTAGCCAAGTTATGCGCGTACGAACACAAAAAGGGATACATTTTTATATATATAGAATATATATTTATAACTTATTGAGGTGGGCCAAACCAAAGAATATTGTGTTTTTTTCTTTTGTAGGGTTATGACCACCCTGTGGCAATATTTATATGTCAAGTAACTAAACAGAACTTTACTCATACATTGTGAAACAGGCCCTAAGATACCTCCTGTACCATATTAACAAAACGTCGTTTTACTTTGTTTCTACTTTTAATAGTTATTGACTAAACTTCAAAAAAAGAAGTGCACAGAAAAGTGTATTTTACATTATAGGTCAACATACAAACAATTATTTTTACGTTTTCTTAATCTTTCTAAAATTTTGTGCCTTTACTTGTCCCTAAAGAAGACTGAAAACTCAGTCGAAATGTTGGGAAAACCGATGAAGATTTTTCATTAAAAACTTAATTTGGCATGTCTGTCAAGTTAGCATTACCACTTAAAAGTTTTGAAAAACCAATGATGGGATTAACTGTCGTAAATTTGTCGTGAAAGACTTGTTTTTTTTTTTTTTTAAATACCCCCTGGTAAAGCTAACTTGACAGTCAAGTAAGTATTACCACACCCCAAAATTATTTAAAAAAAAAATGTTAAGTACGTCATTAATGGCTATAACTTTTTTCCTAGCAGTTTTTTTGTCATGGAGTTTGGTTAAACAATAATTATCGCTCAATGTCCTTAAATAAGTTGTGCCATCAAAAAATTTGTCGCAAACTAAATAGTCGCGCGATCGAAGTCGCAAGTGCATGCTTAGCCTTAGGCTGTAGGCACAGACCACAGACACACAACAAAACGAAAAATTTTGTTTTCGCCATACCGTCCGTTGGTTTGTGCATTTGGGAATCTGTGCATTTAAGCGTCTTTCCTACCACTGCAATTTGAACTTTTTTCGACCGGTGGACCAAGTTGCTTTAAATTAGCAACATGCCATTTTTATATCACTCCCATTAGGGGAAATTCACGTCCGTCAAGTTAGCATTACCACTTCAAAATTAAGAAAAACTAATAATGGGATTAATTGTCGTGAATTTGTCGTAAATTTGTCGTGAAAGAAAAAAAATTGTCGCGGCTGTTTTTTTAAAATTAACCCCTGGTAATGCTAACTTGACAGTCAAGTTAGCATTACCACCCCCCAAAATTAATTTCAAAAAAAAATTTGAGTACGTCATTATATGTCGTGAATTTGTCGTAAATTTGTCGTGAAAGAAAAAAAAATATCGGACTTGTTTTTTAAAAATTACCATCTGGTAATGCTAACTTGACAGTCAAGTTAGCATTACCACCCCCCAAAATTAATTTAAAAAAAAATTTTGAGTACGTCATTTAATGTCGTGAATTTGTCGTAAATTTGTCGTGAAAGAAAAAAAATTGTCGCGGCTGTTTTTTTAAAATTAAACCCTGGTAATGCTAACTTGACAGTCAAGTTAGCATTACCACCCCCCAAAATTAATTTAAAAAAAAAATTTGAGTACGTCATTATATGTCGTGAATTTGTCGTAAATTTGTCGTGAAAGAAAAAAAAATATCGGACTTGTTTTTTAAAAATTACCATCTGGTAATGCTAACTTGACAGTCAAGTTAGCATTACCACCCCCCAAAATTAATTTTAAAAAATATTTTAAGTACGTCATTAATTGTCGTGAATTTGTCGTAAATTTGTCGTGAAAGAAAAAAAAAATTAGAAATTTTTTTTGAAAAAAAAATTTGAAAAAACCTGAAAATGGGATTTTTCCATCAAGTTAGCATTACCACAACTTTAAATGACTATAACTTTTTTCCTAGAAGCTTTTTTGACAGGGAGTTTGTTTAAACAATTGCCGCTTGATGTCCTTAAATAAGTTGTGCCATCAAAAAGTTTGTCGCGCCCTCTTTTCTAAAAAAAAATTCATTAAATGTGACAAAATACCCAAAAATTGAATTTTTCCATCAATATTGAAAAACCATGCAACTTCAAAATTTTGAAAATCCGATAATGAGATTAAATGTCGTGAATTTGTCGTAAATTTGTCGTGAAAGAAAAAAAATTGTCGCGCTTGTTTTTTTAAAATTAACCCCTGGTAATGCTAACTTGACAGTCAAGTTAGCATTACCACCCCCCAAAATAATTTCAAAAAAAAATTTGAGTACGTCAAAAATTGTCGTGAATTTGTCTAAATTTGTCGTGAAAGAAAAAAAAAATTTGAAAAAAACGTGAAAATGGGATTTTTCCACCTAGTTAGCATTACCACAACTTTAAATGACTATAACTTTTTTTCTAGAAGCTTTTTTGACAAGAAGTTTGTTTAAACAATTGTCGTTTGATGTCCTTAAATAAGATGTGCCATCGAAAAATTTGTCGCGCCCTATTTTCTATATTATTGTTTTATCAAAAAATAGTCCTATTTAAAAAATAAACCTATTTATAATGCAATTTTTCAATTTTTGGTTTTTAAAAGCAGTAAATACGGCTTTTTGTTAAATAACTAACGCTTTTCCTCTCCCATCTCGTACTCGTTAATCCGAATAATTTGATAATCCGAATACCCCCTTGCAATAATTAATTCGGATTAGCGAGGCAATACTGTATATATATTTTTGTGCACTAGCAAATATTATTCATTAAAGTTAAGTATTTAGCATAGGTTATCGAACTTTTCTTTCAGTTTTCAAAGTTAGTTAAGTAATTAACTTGAAGGGAAATTAAACGAAGACTCGAACCACTTGTTTCCTCGTGTGAAAGGGGCCTTATATGTGCTGAAATCACACACCTTTATTGCAATGTCAAATTTGAAGTTCTAAACGTCAAACATAACGTAAAGAAAACGTAATAAATAATGAAGGCTGTTTCACAATGCGACCATAGACGGTGTTCACATTGGACTTACTCCTTGGATTTTTTTTGACGTCTATATACTTTTTCTCGTTCCCACTCTGTGGTGAGAAAGAGACAGGCAAGTGAGGCAGGATTTTTTAAATTTTTTAAAAATTTGTGGATTTTTGTTGACGTTTTCTTTTGTGACATTTGTTTTCTCAGTATTTAGTTTTTGTTTGGAGCTTAAATACTACAGAATCAAAGTTTTTTCAATTGGAAAACAATTTATTTAGTAAATTATCAATTTTGTGATTGAAAAAGTTCTAATAAATTCTCCGACGAGCAAAGATTTGTGTTTTTTTCAATGACTGCTGAACGTCAGAGTGAATCTGTTGTGTTCGCATTACTTTGTGTCTCTGAACACGAGCTGACTGACTTCTGTCAAAAAAAATCGTATATTTGAGTCCAATGTGAACACCGTCTATGGTCATGAATGAAAGAATACAAGATTGCGCCATTTGTTATCTCATTGGTGACAAATGATATGTAAACAAATATGGCCGCCAGTAGTTTGTTTAGTTAATCGATTGTTCGGTTGTGTTTTTTCCTTTCGTGCGCGTTTATTAGTTTAAAAAATCAAAGTTTTCGTTTAGAAATACGATTATAAATACCGAATTAATATTTTTCATTTGAAATAAATGTTTTTTCATTTAAAATAAATCGCCAGAAAGCAAATAAAGCGCCAATGTGTAAAGTAGAATAGATAATTCAGAACTTGTGCACTTTTATTACACTACACTTCACTTTTTATTAATTCAAATTAGAACAATGAAATAAAAATTCAAGTTAAAAACTTTTCCTGGCCTTATCTAGTAGGAAAAAATCATATTTTTGTCACCGATTGCGCCATACGTGCTGTCAAAAATTACAACAACAAAGCAAAAAAAATGAAATGGCGTAAACTTCTTTCATTCATGGTCTATGGTCGCATTGTGAAACAGCCTTCATTATTTATTACGTTTTCTTTACGTTATGTTTGACGTTTAGAACTTCAAATTTGACATTGCAATAAAGGTGTGTGATTTCAGCACATATAAGGCCCCTTTCACACGAGGAAACAAGTGGCTCGAGTCTTCGTTTAATTTCCCTTCAAGTTAATTACTTAACTAACTTTGAAAACTGAAAGAAAAGTTCGATAACCTATGCTAAATACTTAACTTTAATGAATAATATTTGCTAGTGCACAAAAATATATATACAGTATTGTCTCGCTAATCCGAATTAATTATTGCAAGGGGGTATTCGGATTATCAAATTATTCGGATTAACGAGTACGAGATGGGAGAGGAAAAGCGTTAGTTATTTAACAAAAAGCCGTATTTACTGCTTTTAAAAACCAAAAATTGAAAAATTGCATTATAAATAGGTTTATTTTTTAAATAGGACTATTTTTTGATAAAACAATAATATAGAAAATAGGGCGCGACAAATTTTTCGATGGCACATCTTATTTAAGGACATCAAACGACAATTGTTTAAACAAACTTCTTGTCAAAAAAGCTTCTAGGAAAAAAGTTATAGTCATTTAAAGTTGTGGTAATGCTAACTAGGTGGAAAAATCCCATTTTCACGTTTTTTCAAATTTTTTTTTTCAAAAAAAATTTCTAATTTTTTTTTTCTTTCACGACAAATTCACGACATATAATGACGTACTCAAATTTTTTTTTGAAATTAATTTTGGGGGGTGGTAATGCTAACTTGACTGTCAAGTTAGCATTACCAGGGGTTAATTTTAAAAAAACAGGTGCGACAATTTTTTTTCTTTCACGACAAATTTACGACAAATTCACGACATATAATGACGTACTCAAATTTTTTTTTGAAATTAATTTTGGGGGGTGGTAATGCTAACTTGACTGTCAAGTTAGCATTACCAGGGGTTAATTTTAAAAAAACAGGCGCGACAAATTTTTTTCTTTCACGACAAATTTACGACAAATTCACGACAATTAATCCCATTATTAGTTTTTCTAAATTTTGAAGTGGTAATGCTAACTTGACGGACGTGGGAAATTCGACGTGCGTGCAGTTAGCACCGCCCTTTTTGATTTTCGTAAAAAAAGTGATTGTGCTGCGATGTTCCCAACTTTTGCTGCCATGTGCATTTAAAAAAAAAAACATAGTAAGCATATGGTTTTAAGAGGCTAGTGGCTTGGTTACCCATTTTTCTAACGTGAAGTTAGCACCGCCATTTTCAATTTTCAAAAAAAAAAAAAAATATTGTGCTATATTACACTTAATTTGTCGTGCAATGTGCCGTAAATATTTTTTTTTCAAATTCGCAAATTTTACGAATTAATTTTTTTTTTAAAATTAAGTTTTTCTAAAAACTCAAAGTTGTGCTGTTTTGTGCTCAAAAAATGATCCTAAGAAACGGACATTTAAAAGAAAAAATCGCATATTTGCAACTTTTACAAGCAAACGCAAATGTTGTGAAGCACCTTAGCGTGAAGTTAGCACCGCCATTTTAGATTTTCAACAAAAATTATGGATGTGCTGTATCTCTTCTTGAGCTGCGTTGTGCCATAAATATTTTTTTTTTTAATTCACAAGTTTGCAAATTTTACGAATAAAATCGTTTGCATACGTACGAAATAGAAAAACATATTTGCAGCACAACGCAGCACAAGTTGAGTACAGTTAAGCACATCTATTATTTTTTTGAAAATCGAAAATGGCGGTGCTAAATTCACGCTAAGGTGCTTCGCAACATTTGCGAACAACATAAAGTTTTTAAAAAAACTTAATTTAAAAAAAAATTTCATTCGTAAAGTTTGCGAATTTAAATAAAGTATTTACGGCACAATGCAGCACAAGTTGAGCATAATACAGCACAATATTTTTTTTTTGAAATCAAAAATAGCGGTGCAGCTCCACAATTCGCCAAATGAATTTTTGGCTCTAAAACTGCAAATATGCGAATATTTTTTTATCTCTTCGGTACTTGGCAGCACAAACTGAGCACAAAACAGCACAAGTTTAATTTTTTTTTGAATATCGTTGTTTTGCTAAAAAAAAATCATTCGTAAAATTTGCAAACTTGCGAATTTGAAAAAAATATTAACTGCAAAGCGCAGCACAAGATGAGCACAATACAGCACATCCATTATTTTTTTGAAAATCGAAAATGGCGATGCTAACTTCACGCACATGGAAATTCAAATTTTTGAATTTTTGACACATATAGGTTTTTTGTATATAAGAGAACTTCTTTTTTTAACGTTTTTTTTTTGTTTTTGGTGTGACTTTTTTTTCTTCAAGCACACACGAAAGTGAAAAGAAAAGAGAATTGTACACATTTTGTTATACCGGAGAATGAATATTGTAGGTACTGGTTTTGTTTCTTTATTGTGAGTTCTATTTTGTGAGTGCACTTGCCCAAATATGTATTTTGAATTGACTTTACTGACGTACTGCAACCATTTAAATAGATCAAATGAATATATTTATACAGGTACCTAACCTATATCGCAAATAAAAATGTTTCCAATAAATTTGGGAATTTCGACAGATGTTTTTTTAAATAACAAGTTCAAGGTTAAAAATGCTTATTTTTTTGAATTTATTTGTAAATTCTCATTAGGATGGTTCTTAACTAGAAAACATTTGAGACGGTTAAAGACCCTTAAACTTCTAATTGCAATAAGATTTTTATTTCGAGGTTGTCAAAATTGACAATTACACAATAATAGAAAAGTTCGAAAAAATGGAATACTGTCCGTCGGTGTGTGCGTCGGTGCATCCTTGCGTCCGCTGTAATTTGAGGTGTAGCCAAAACGGGTTGGCGGATTCAATTCAAATTTGGTATTGAATTTAAAATTTGTTGAAAATATTTTTTTTTTTTTTGAACCAAACAAAAATCAAACAGTGATAACTTCCCATTAGTTTCCTTTGAAACTCGGCTTCACATGTTATTTTTTATAAAAAAAATTACCAATTAAAAATCTTCGAAAACTTATCAGTTATGCAATTAAGGGAAGACCAAAGTTGGGCTGTTTGCTCTAAATATATGCGACACGAAAAATTTCAACTATTTTTGGCTGTTTCGTTTGCAGTTTTTTGGTCTAGAAAAACTGTCAATGGAATTTTTTTACAAACCTGATCAATTAATAATTATGGTGTGTGCAGACTCAAATTTTCCCGGATTTGATATCATTGGTTGTTCTCGAGATATTCGAGCCGAAAAAAATAGAAAATTGATTTTTTTTTACAAACTCTACTGATTTATTTATTAAATAAAATTAACCCGAAGTCAATATTTTTGTCTGTTCTTAAGATATTCGATATTTTTTAACAATTTTTAATTGTGTTTTTTTAATTTTAATTAATTTAATTAAATTGTAGGTCCATTTTTTTTTTAAGTCTTAAGCCTAGTTTATAGATCGAAGCGAAGTGAAATTTCACACACACAAGGATGTGAACACAGTCATAAAAATAAATAGTGAACATAAAGTGGATATAGCGTTTTATTGAACTTGTATTGCTGCGCTAGCTTTGATTTACCAATAACACGCACCTATTATAGTTTTTAACTACAAGAGCCAGTTTGTGTGAAATCCAGTTCTGCATATTTTTCTAATTTGATATTATTGGACGTAGGTACTTATTTAGATAAATTATTCAAGTAAAATTGCATTTTAATTTTTAAAATAGAAGTGTTTAGCACTCAAGCTGTAGATTTAATTTAAAACTTTTTTTGTGAAAAAAACTTCTACAATGTTTTAAATTGCAATATGTATGTACAATATAGTTGAAATTTTTAAAAGAAATATTTATTTAACTCCAGTTGAGACATTAAGAAGAAATCTATGGGAATAATCCAACATTATATAAGGACCACCCTAATTCAGCTACATACATACATCGATTTATATGCACGTCCATTTTAATTAGGGTGGTTCTTATTTGTTTGTTTAATTCCTTAATCTGCCTTATACATATCTTAATACTGGTATGTATTGATAAACATTTTTTTGCAATATGAATAAATATTAATATTTAAGAAAATAAACGAATTCACCTACACCCAAGTCATTATTTGTTTCTAATATAAAGAAAGATCCACTGCGTTCTTCAAGTTACTTGTAAGCATACATATATTCGGTTTCAATATACATACTCGTATAATGGCGATTTAAAAAATTTTCAGAATATAAAAGGATGAAAAATTGGATATTTTTCGTCACAAACAATTTATTCATAAAAATAATAAGATGGTATCAAAATTAAGTTTAACGTTGGTGTTGTTAGTGCTAATGATAGTAATTGTTGCTTCACAAGGATCAGATGGGGAAAATAAGCCACAGCCACCGGCAATAGCGGTTGAAGAACGGCCAAGGCCACAAACGCTAAGAACAACAAGGCGAAGAAGAACAACACCGAGAAGAAGAACAACCAAGAAAAGAAGAACAACTAAATTACCTTCAACAACAACAACAACACCTCTACCCAGTTCAACACTAACCACATCATTGGAAGGTCCTGCAATAACAGCTCTTACCACAGAAAAAGCATTATAGACATGTCTATTGATAACAGTGAATTGAAAATTTTAACACATACCTATTATCTTCAACAGTAAAAAAAATAAACAAAATTCTACAATAATAAAGTGGCAGGTATTTGCAATCTACTAAGTAAAATATTTTATATACTCGTAATAAATTGTTTTCATTGAAATATTAAAAAAAAATCGAAAAAATTCAAAGGAAAATCGTAGAATTGCATACTTTCTAGGGTTATATGAAATCAATTTCTTATTTGAATAAAGTGCATTGAATTCAATTTAATTTCAAAAGAGTTTCATTTTTTTTTAATAGAGAACTTCGAATTTGGAAAAAGGACAAATTTAAACAATTTTAAGTAAAACGAAGTTCGACGGATCAGCTACTCTTATATTTATAGAATAAATAGGCAAACATTATAAAAGTAAAATTCAAATTGAAGATTTTTTGCAACCTTTAGTCCAAGCGTTTTGCCTAGGAACGACAGTTGGGCTTATCAGTTGGCCGAAACGCATTGGACTTAAGATCGCAAAAAAATCTTCGCATTTGAATTGTATTCATTACAGTCCACTAAACCAACAACAATAATAATTTTCTATTGTTTTTTTTTTATTTCTCTTCTTCATTAAAAATGTTTAAATCTGAGTTTAAGTTCGATTGAACTAAATATCAACTTTTTTTCAACTTGCGTCTGTGTTGAGTTGAAATGTGGTTTGTTTAAATCTATGGCGTACGATCAGTAAAGTTGAGTCAAAATTCTTTAATGCAGATGTCTTTTCCAACTTGGCTTCTTTCTTTCTAAGTTGAATTTTTTATCAAAACAATTTTTTGCCTCTGATTTTGGAAAATATCTCGGAAAATCAAGTAAGCAGAACATTATTTTTTTCCCAATGTACCGGAGCACTTATTTTTGTTGTTAGAGGTGTCTATGCTTAATTAGAACCTATTTAGACCTGTTTTTGCTAACTAACTTGAGGGACATGGCTGCGAGCTTATAGTCCAGTCAACGAAGGCAAAAAGTCCCCATGAATCCGAGGCGAGCTCTAGCGGCAGGAATGTGTAATATATCGTTTTTTTTTCGGTTTTTCGAGTTTAATTTAGAAACTTTTTGTACAATCAAAAAGTAATCTGAGACAAACAAATAGCTTATAAAATTCTCTACAAAATTGATTTTAACCAAATTTTTCATATCTGTCATATTTATTAAGTTATTTGGGCCCTAAATTGGTATTTTTTTCAACATTTAAAATTATGATCTGCAGCGGAAGGTGCACTCACCTATCACACTATAGTGCATCACTTTGGATTTCGACCCGTTAACTACAGTCACAAGTTCTTGAGATGCATTTTGCCAGATTCGAAAATTGCTGAGCACATTTTCAGTGCTAGAACAAAAACAGAAGCCATTGTTACCAATTTTTAAGATGTCCTCTTTTTCGTGGGCATGGATCTGGTCACCCTAGACATGTGTATTGTTGAAGCTTCGCTTGATGTTAATTCTGTTAGTAATGTTGAAATGTGTAGAGTTGTTGTTAGAGTTGTTGTTCCGAAAAGTTATGAAAGTTACCATAAATAATCCTAGATCAAGAGTTATAAACATTTTAATCTTTATTCTTAAATATTTTTTAAATAACAGGTATAGTTTTTTGTATTGGTGATTTATGGATAACAAAAACTATTAACTAGGATGGAATCTAGCTCATAACAAGTTACACATAGTATTTACTTTATTAAAATATTTATAACTCTTGATCTAAGATTATTTATGGTAACTTTCATAACTTTTCGGAAACTTCAAAAATGGGGAAAGTGCTTGAAGCACATAACTAACATTGTGTAGGGAATTTTTTTGGATTCGTGGAAGAGTTATAATTTGAAGCATGAGCATAAGATAACCAGACCAGTAAGAAATTTGATGTGTATAAGTGAGTGACAAAGTATCTTAACTCAATGCATAAATCTGGTCGGCCAGCCGATCTGCCCAGGATATAAGGTGGACGACCAAGCTTTTCTATATCACCTAGTGAGGGTCTAACGGTATATAGGCAAAATTTTCCTCATATCGATGGGTGGGAATTTAGTATTTCCGCCGCCCGATCTATTATTTGTTTGCAGAAAAAAAAAAGATTTTTTTTTAATATTTTAATCAAAGACTTAGAAAAAAACCTGTGACCTTATTTTTGTAAAATTTATCATTTTCTCATTATAGAAAGTATTATTAGATATTTTTAATTCATGCTAAGTTTTGATTAGTTCTGTTATCAACGGACATGATTATGTCTATGCTGAAGAAGCTGTAGTTGAGGTTGATGCTGTTGTAGAAGCTTCTGTTGATGTTACTGTTGTTGTTGCAGCTTCAGTTGATGTTGATGCTGCTGATGTTGAACTGGCTAGAGCTGTTATTGGAGTTGTTGTGGCTAAAGGCTCTTCTTGTGGCATTCTTGGTGGGTTTCTATTTTGCGAACCTCCTTGTTGTGATCCTCTTGGTGGTCCTCCTCGTGGTGGTCCATCTCGTGGTGGTCCTCCTCGTGGTGGTCCTCCTTGTGGTGGTCCTCCTTGTGGTGGTCCTCCTTGTGGTGGTCCTCCTTGTGGTGGTCCTCCTTGTGGTGGTCCTCTTTGCGAATCTTCCTGTGAACCCTCTTGCGGCGGCACTCTTGATGGCGGCGGTCCCCTTGTTGGGCTTCGTGAAGCAACAATTACGGCCATTAGCACTACTAGCACCAAAGTTAAATTATATTTTGCTGCCATCTTATTCTTCTTGTGAATAAATTGTTTGTGTCGAAAACGATTCAAATTTCATCCTTTTATACTCTGCAAAGCTATGAAAAAATCATGTTGACATTTTTATTTTCGATATCAAATATTGATACAAGTGATATAAAAAATGGTTTATATAATAATTAAAAAAGGAATGGCGTCTTACGCACGCAGTATATTTATTTTTGTTTGTCGCATGTTTCGAGGCTTAATAATGGAGCTAGTTTGTATTAGAGATAAAACTAAAACACAAAACAAAAAACTGTTTGAATAAGGTTTACTTTAGATAGAAAGACGGTTATGTACAAGTGAAAATTTATCACAGTAAACATATTGTTTTTTTTGATCCACAAAAACAAACTACACGTTTAACCTTGCGCAAGGTTAAGAATGCGGCTTGAACGGCTGACGAAATTATTCATACTTTGGGGTGTGAAATTTTTCTAATCAGTTTTCTATATCAATCTGAAGCGTAAGCCACGACGCGATGCACGCCTTCTTTTTACATTATAATTATAAAAACATCAGTCAGTCTAAGGAGCTCTTAGTTTTCAGTTAGTTAGTAACTTGTAATGTGGTAAATTTGTACTTATTTTGTTTTTTGTGATGTGGTAAAAATGGGCTGGGGTAAAAATTCTGTCTGGGTCAAAATTCTTTTGTCAAAATTCTCCTTTGCAAAACGGCTTTATTGAAACTTTTTTTTTATTATTTGCAGAATTTTTAGAACATTTGTTTTTTGAAATTTGACTTGTATTTTACAATTTTAAAAATTAACTAAATTAGTTAAACTATTTTTTTTTTATATAATTTTATATTTAAAAAATCAAAAACAGAATCATTTCCTGGAATTAAAAAGAATTGAAGAAGCATATTATCGTCGCTTAAAAATGTTGTTGAGGTTCTTAAATCTCAATAGGAAAATACCTTATACATGGTGCCTAGTAAATAATGGATAACATGGTAAATATTTTTTTGTATGCTATATTTTCTGAAAGGTCTTAAGGCCTACTATGTCAGGTTGCAAGGTTATCCATTATTTACTGGGCACCCTTTATATTGTCAAAGCTGAAGCCGATAGAACCATCAAATGGAGAGAACATAAAAGCAAAAAAAAAAGTCAACGCTAAGCCTAAGCCAAACAAGATTTCTGAAGAATATAATATTAAATGTATTTTGAAAAGCAGAATTTTGAAAATCAGATTTTTTTTAAACCGAATCGAAAAAAACTGAATTTTGAACACCAGAATTTTCGCAAGGCAAGACAGAATTATGAAAAGCACAATTGTGGCCTTCTCCCGGAAAAGATAAATTGTTAGAGTTATTTTGTTCGAATTGTTAGAGGTTATCGGGGCCCGCAGTAAAAAAATAAAATTTTAACATTTTTTTGATTAAATTGGTTTATCAAATCGTTTACACATCCATCACAGCTATCTTTCAATGGAATTTTAAATTTGTTTGGCTTAAAAGAAATGGAAAAAAATTTGGGACTTTTAAGGTCAAGATGTACTTAAATAATTTTTTTTTAATATAAAAAATTATTTTGAATTTAAAATAAAAACAAAATTAAATGTAAACTTACGTTAAAAACCAAACGGTTTTTGGTGAATTTATTTATTTATTTTTATTAGTACATTCCAACTGTCCATTTTCCAACGAGGAACAATGTGGATAATAAGGTACGGAGAAAATGGAGGCGGAACAAGACAGCATACTTAAAGGCGCTTATAAAAATGCTGATGCTCCAAATGCATTTGATAAACAAACAGCACATCTCGACCTGTGACGTCAGTGGTCAGCAGTAGCAGAGTACGTAGTGTACACAGCTTCGAAGACTGAGCAAATCTGATGCGCGGGTTCAAATACCGCATGATGTGTAGAAAGTTTTTCATATAAAATTGGATTAAAGCTCAGCACCACTATAAAGGAGACTGATGATAGGGCTTGGCACCCCTTGAAATAGCTATATCTCCAGCCAAACAAAAATAAAACGAATTAAAATACCTAAAATTAATTCGTTACCAATTGGTGGTAGCACCTTTAAGTTGTTGTTGTTGTTCAATGTGGATTATTGTTTTAAAAGGTTTTGTTTACCCCAAGGTAGGTACATAACATAAGTTGAGTATCTCTATGAATTCTGGTCAAAACTTGTTAAGCATTTTACCAACAAGGCCCATCATCATATGTTCAAACTAATCTCGAAAACCACGGTCAGATTAAAAACAAAAAATTAAAACTTAGAAAATGAATTAAAGTTTAAACAATTCTTAAAAGTTAATTACTTATAGGGTGAAATGGAGTAAAAGCAAAAAAAAAAAGTGTCCAATTTTCAGAATTCTTTCAATGTTTAAAAGATAACATTTTGAGCATGGACTGAAGGATATGGCTTAATAATCAGATAGATTCTCAAAATTAAGCTGTTTTTAGGGTGAAATGGGGTAAAAATTAAAAGTTTACTCCTTATTTAAAAATCTTATTGTGTTAAAAAATAATTACTACTCCTGAATAATTTTACAATTTTAGCTATTTTAAGGGCGAAATTGGATTAAAAAATTAATATTTTCGAAAATTTTTGTGTTTTTAAAAGATATTGTAAATTTGACATCAATTATTTTGTTCCTCCAAAGATTTTATTTCCACCAAGAACTATGCCTGACCACTTCACTCTAAGCAAACTTTGCGCAAAATGTTTGGTTAGACACTGCCTACAAAACTGTATACTTCTTATCTGGTACCTCGATGAGGATAGTCGTTCTATGACGTAATCTTCCTCTATCGTCTTTTCAAATTTTATAAGAAGGGGAGAGATATCAAAGAGATTTAAATAGAACTAAAAAAAAGAAAACTAGTGCTTTCAGAAACCGTTACAAATTATTTTGAAACAAATTACCTCATGGTTTAACGTAACCTCGAAAACAGCGAAAAAACGATTTTTTTATTTTCAAACGGGAATATCTCAAAAACGTGATGAGATAGAATAATTCTGGCAGATTCGAATTCAGCACACCAAAAACATTTGGAAAAGTATATTTTGATTTCTGTAACCAGTGATATTGATCTCTTTTCTTTTGACGTTAAAAAAATGAAGAAAAAAGAAAACAAAAAACTACGGATGCAATCGTGCAGATTCCATAGTCAGCATGAATATCTTTCTAAAGAGGTATTGTTCCCACAAACTTGTGCCAAAATTTTAGAGAAACTTCCAAAACGTCAAAAAATATATAAATACCTACCATGCTATAGTACCTACATATGTACCGTCATTTCTACTCAAAAATATTTATGAGCTTCCTTTAACTCTTATCGTCCTAAAAAATCAACTCGACGGGATCAATGAAACTTACTTTAAAAAAAAAAAATCTTTTAATGAATGAAATTTAAGCAAAACAAATTCAAACAACGCAAATAAGTTTTTCAAAAAAAATATTTAAATCAACATTTTAAAAATAGATTCCATTTTTATTTACAAGAAAGAAGACAAATCATCATCATCATATAATTTCGAAAAACGCAAAAGAATATATTTTTGTTCATCGCTTTCCATATATACATATTTAATTATTCACAATAATGAATCATTCTTTTATTTGCTCTTGAATCTTTAATTTGAATCCAAAAGACACCAAATGAATATCAAAACATATGCCAGCCTCCCTGACCATCGACATCGACACACAGTAAACAGCCCCAACAAAAAGTGGGCCAATTGCCAACAATGGGCAAAAAAAAAAGCAAGACTTTTTAACCGGGAAATAAATGTGTTTGACACTTGAGATCAAGCAGCAAGCGCACGTCAATGTTGTTGAATCACCCAATTTTCTCTGGCGTTTCTTTTGGCCAATAAACCGCAATATATTTCTTTAAACAAAATTTTAGGTAGGTACCTACAAACTTTTCATCAAACCGCCATTACATCATATTCTTGCATCACCAGCAGTCTCGAATAAGCAAAAGCAATACTGTCACTACCATCAATTGACACATTGATAGTACCTCCATTGAATGTTCCAACGCTCCCCCATGAATCACAAGTTCCAAGCCGATAGTGACTGGGGACAGCACACGGCATCCGCCTTCATCTTCACTTTTCTTGAAGCAAAATTACAGCCATAATTACACAGAGTTTTGCGCGGTATTATTTAAATTTAAATCAATTGCAGCGCCAAAGGCAGGACCAGCAAAGTGTTAGTAAAATGACAAAAATGATGTTTCTGACAATTGACGCTGACTCAGAGGCTCGAAACACTCGGTAATAAAGAAGTGAGAGAATTAGTGAAATCAGTGGCGCCAATGTGTCGTGCAACATGCAAAAGAAACAAGATACATTATATTAAACTACAAGCTTCTCTAGGCACTAGCACTATATTTATGCATCTCTGAGATACTTTCTTGTTTATTTTCTGTTCTAGTTGGATCTCAAAGCAAAAGAGAAGAGCGAAGATAAAATATTTTCCCTGCTCTGAAGTGGAACCGCATAAATTCAAGGTTCTCCCAGTCCCGCAATCCCATGCATCCGCATGCTGTTTGCTACAATAAGTTGGCTTGGTTGGTCGGTGTTCAACGTACAAGTGCAATGCTCGTACAGGAGTCGCCAAAGGCATTGACATAGGTTCAGTGTAAACAAAGCTTGACACTGAAAGATAGAGGGTGAGCAAGCGAGATAATACGAGGGAACGTGACGGTAAGTGAAGTACTGTACAACCAACGCAAACTATTGAATGACAGTTCGTTATGAACGCGGGTATGTTGTATACTAGCATGTGTACCACTGCCGCCGCCGCGCAGCCACTGCCACCGGCTGATATATGGTGGGCACTTAGAATCTGTATAGAAAAAAAGATCGTTTGAAAAAGATATCAAGGAGTTCGAATTCAGAAGGAAGGTAAATATGAAGAGAAACTATTTAACTGTAACTAGTTGGATAGAGGAAAATACATTTTAAGATGTGGTGCTAGATTACTCGCGACTGGCAACACCGCCACCGCCTAAGGCGTTCGATGAATTTTTAAACAAATAATTTTAACACAGATCAGCGCAAAGAGAAAGAGACTCAAGATATTAGTTCAATAGCAGAAGATCTGATATATTCATGCTAAATTTGGTATCACAGATCAGTAAATCGACAAACAGCTCGCGCACCAGTGCAGTAGTGGGTGTTGCTGCGCCAGCCCTCCAAACACGTACAAAGTAGTGAAAATAAACTGATATCAGAAAAGCTAAAATTTTGTGTTTTTAAAAATGTCGTAGGCAAGCCTTAAAGCAGCATAATTTTGAGTGGGGGGGGGGGGGGGGCCTTATGTCTCCCTATTCATTTAAACAAATATGTATGTTCATTATGATACAGACAGCTCATTCTTTTAAAATGTATGTTTGGAAAAAAAAATAAAATTTATATCCAGCATTTTAATTGATAGTTTGTATGGTCCTGGTAGGGGAATGCCCCCCTTTGCTCCCCCGGTAGTTACGCCACTGGCCTAGGTTAACTAAAATGGTGTATTGCCAGCTGCACCTAGTTATATCTTGTTGTACTGTAAAAATTGAAAGATAATTAATGAAATTAGAATAGACACACTGCTACAATGTGAACCTAAAGCTGTAGCAAAAGATACACACATATATGGTTTAAAGTGGTTTAAAAGCCATCATATTCAAATATAAAAAGTTCAAAAGCTGGCTTGGTCTTGTAAGGGGTCTTCTTCAATAGCTAAGCTATACCTTTGGACAATTTGTTCTTTCTAGGAATTTGGAAAAAAAATCGTACAAAATTGGATTTTGCTGAAGAACCTTTATTTTTATATGCCTTAAAGCAAATATTTAAATAAAACACTATTTAAGATTTTGTGAGGTGAAACGAGCAAAATTTTAATACCTCGAATTTATCAGTTTTTTAGATAAAAATGTCAAAAATGTAGCTCATAAAATTTTATACACAAGATACTTTCACAGTATTTTTTCGAGAGAAATATATTTCGAGAAAATTGAGCAAAAAGGTTACAATAATATAAGTTATATTTTTGTTAATGAACTTTTTTAAGGATCATTATGGTGTAAAAGGCTTCTGAAAATCTATCACTGTTATATTACAATTACAATCTTTTTTGTATAGAATTTCATAAGCTATAATTTTTACATCGACATAAGACTGATAGTTTTCGATATTTGCAAAACGTTAATGTTTTTATATTTCACCCAAAAAAATCAAAAGTTCTGATCCAAACTAAATGCATAAATATGCAAATGCCAAATGCCTATTTTAACTTTTTAGTATAAGTACATTAATACTAAATCTAAATGTCAATTTGGGAATTACGGACTTGAAAATGGTAGTTCAAAAATGATTTAAACCAAGAACATTTTAGTAAAGAGCTTTAAAGCTAGAAAATTGTTAGCAGTATCATGCTAATACCTTATCATTAGGTTGTTTAAAATTTTGCGCCAATATTTTTAACTATAGCTATATAAGTACATACATATAATGTAACTGTAAGACAAAAGACTTTTTAAATGCAAACTGAAAATCACGAGACTAGTTAAAAGAATCGGAAAGAATTTTGCAAATTAGATTGAGAAATAATCTATTTAATACCTATCTGATAAAACCCCAAGTCCAATTGTGGGGGTATATAGAAAATAATGCTGCCTAGAGTGGGGCTTAAGCCCACGTATTTTCAAGTTAGCAGTCAAACAATGCATTCTCTACGCCATTACAACCCACAATACTAAGTTTCAATTAAGTACTTAGTTCGAATATTCTAGCAAGAATATTTCGAAAACCCAAGATGATGCCGGAAAACGTATTTAAAGTCAACACCCAAAAGTATGCTAGGAAATAAAGCAGAAGTGGGCAAAAATAAAACTATATTAGGTGCGGTCAGATTGGTCTCGACAGAGAAAAGATTAAAAATTAAAACTTTACTTTTTTCAATTAAAATGTTTAACAACTTCTTAAAATTCATAGTCTATTTCGATATTTCTTTCACGAAAAAAAGAAAGAAAAATGCGATAAGCGATATAAGTAGCCAAGACGACATTTAGTTATAAGACTAAATGAGACTTACACAACAAAAATCTCGTTTTGTTTCACATCGTTGCTGGTACCAATAGAACTTGGATAAAATATGAAACAAAAAAAAACTGAAATTTTTAAGTTTAGAAAATAATTTCATAAAAACCTTGTTAGACCTTTCTTTGAAAAAGTTTGTAAGATTTGTTAAAAGATTCTGTATGTAGCCATTCAAAAATTTTAAAATGACGAATATGTCGGTTTTTCGAATATGTATAACTTCTAAACGGTAAGTGTTTTTGAAAACATATTCATGCTAAGTTTGTTCATAATGTGACTCTCAACCAGAAATCATTAACATAAATCCCTTCTGACTGTTTAAATGATATCATTATTTTAAAAACGTTGTCAAAAGTCAAAAATATTGTTTTTTTTTGCTTTTAACTCTGAATCAGAGCATTCAGTTATAAGATAGTTATGACTGTCTCAAAAAAGCAAAGTGTCAAAAGCATAGGTTTCTTGTATAAAACTCTTTTCTTCTTCGTCTAATGATTTTACTATCAAAGAAAGAAATCTACCAAAATCTTATTTTAATTTCTGCTAAGATTTATCAGCTTATTTAAGCATTTCTAGCACGAATTAGAGTACGTAATAAAATTCATAAGTTTGATTTACTGAGTGCTTCAACATATTTTCTTAAACAAAAAAAAAAAAATTACAAAAAAAAAAAGAGTTAAATTTCCTTAACTAATATTATCGAAACACTATTCACTACTACAGCTATACACAGAACTTTAAAACTCCGTTACATAAAAATGTCATTCCACTCATTCTTCTTCTCGATTCCAAAGAGTTCAAAAATCTTTAAAACCAGTTTCAGGCAAAACGTTAATCCATCTTAAAAATGTACCCCAAAACTAATTCTTATAACTGTCAGCAAATCTTTAGCTGACCCTCATCTCTTACTGTTTACAAATCTCAATTTGTCTTTTTTTATTATCAGACCATTACAAAAATTTAAGCCTAAACATGCTAAAGTTTTTTTTTTTTATAAATAAATTTAATTGTTGAATGTTGACCTATTTTTAGAACAACAGCTAACAGAAAATAGAAGAGACAAGAGAGTAACAGAAAAGATACATCTTCTAACCATTCTTATTGTCTTTGACATACTATAGTAGATATACAACTTCAATTCAAGTTTTTAAAGAACAAAAGTTAAACTTCTTTCAAGCCATTTAACAACAACAACAATAAATACAGCAAAAAAAAAAAAAGATTCTTCTTCAGTTAAATCAAACAAAAACAATCCAACAGCATAAAACCACCACACGGCACGCACCACCACCAAACCAAGTCATATTTCAATTTCAACAGAAAGATACTTTATATACAACATGTTTGATGTTAAATCAATTCAGCAATTCAGCCAAAAGAAATCCCATTTTAAGCCGAATAACTGTGAAGGGGAAATTGTATGAGTTGCAGGCTGACGTCATTTCTATCTGAAAGTGAACTTCGACAAACTACAACGACGACGGTAGATACTTTTCACAGCTGATGAGATTGTTTTAGTCCGAAAATAACTCGACGTGGTAACGGTTCGGTAACGGTGTGCGGATATTTTATAATTCAACGTTTGTTCCTTTAGTTTCAAAATTTATCAATGAAATAAAAAAAAAATATTAAAGGAAAAATCGTTTGCAAGCAAAAAAAAACACAAATAAAATTTGTATTTTTGGAGTTTTTCTTAATTCTTCCTTATAAATTCCCTCCATATTCAATCCTTTTTTTGGATTTTGATATAATACAAAAAAAAATCAAACAGGATGTTAGTCGCCGAAAATTCCAACAAGGAACGCTAGTTGAATATTAAATTAGTTACTTTGTTGTAAGACTAATCGAATTTGGGTAAAAAAAAAAGTATCGACACATTTTCGTCGAAATATAGTCGTATAGTTCTTCTTCTTCTGTCTGTTTGGTAAAAAAAAAAAAAAAAAAAAAAATAGAGGATTAAGGGAAGCAAATTTGGACTCCCTTTATGTGCTAGTGGATTACCAGTGTTGTGTTCAATAGTGCAAAGTGTGATATCAGGAGTTATTCAATTGCAAGAAGTCCTTCTTCGAAAACAACGAAGGATCGGAGGAATTTAAATTGATAAATTGTCATTTTGATTTGGCTTTTGTTTAAATTTTTTGATTTAAAGTGTTGAAAAAACAGCACAATCATTATAAGCACATCGAGTAGTAGTTTTGCTAGTGGTAGTCGTACCAGTAGCACCAGCAGAAGCAGGAGTAGCAGCATTAAAATGTTGGTTACTCCAACAGAGCCCAATAGTGGCCAAACGCCACCGCATCAGCCATCGACACAAAGTCGCACACCATCGATACTCGATAGTCCAACTTTGGCACGCGTCGAACGTGCCCGATTAAGATTGGAGGCGAGTAATCAACAAAGCAATGGCAAGCGAGAGGATAGTTTAGAGCGAAGCATTTTAGATCCAAAGGTCAGTAAGTGTTTTTTTTTTTTTTTGACAAGATGACGTTTTTTTTGTTTTTGTTTTTTTCGTTAGCTTTTCAATGTTTTATGAGTAATTCATATAGATATTATTTAACACCCCATCTCCCATCAGGTTGATGAATCTTTTTCATAGGCTATGACTTGTCTTATCAAATGACGAATATTCAACTAGAAAAGTACCTAGAACCAGTGTTGAGACTTTCTCATGAATATAATGATAAATAACTCATTTTTAGTTCAAACAAACATTTCATTCGGGGAAAAAAGTGTTATTCATGATTTTTTTGGTATAAGCTTTGGAATAGGTAAATACGTCAGCAAATCAGCAAGTGTTTGCGAAATTAGTTTAGAATAAAAAAAAAGAAAAAACAAGATCATTAGATGAAGCTCGATTGAATTTAGACGAGTTTGAAGGTGTTATTTGCTTTTATACAAATTATGTGATGGAAATATTCAAAGGTGGCTTTTAAGAAGTTTTGCAATAAAGCAAATAGGTACAAATACGTACGTACGTACATACGACGCATGAAGTTATTAAATACTTCTCTTCTCAAAACTTTGTAGTGGAAGAAGTTTTCTAAAAAAAATATTTTTTATATAATCTTTTTGGTGCAGATAAGGTTTACATTTTTTTTTGTATCAATTGTTTACTTTAGTGTTATGAGCTGGTTTACTATTTTTTTTCTTTTTTTTCTATTTGGTATGAAATATCATTTTGCACTGAAGTCAAATAACATGAAAGAATATTAGGTACCTATTTCATGAGCGGTTTTTCTTACTTAAAGTAAATTTCAACATTTTGTTTATTTTTCTTTTAAAAAATGTTGGTCAGAGTATTTTTTTTTTTTTGCAAAAATGTGAAGAACTAGCGTTCTGAAAAATATCTTCGATTTTTTTACGTTTTACGGAATCCAAAATTTAGAAAAACAAAAATTTTAAAAAAGTCAGAAAGCTCGAATAATAAAGTAGAGATTTGTTTTTGACACTCCAAAAGCTGATTTAAAAACCGGCTGAGTGTGATACACACTGGTAACTTCACATTGGTGCCTTTGAAAACTAGAGACCAGTGCCTATGTTCTGTAACTCTCACATCGATAAAATGGGTCGAGAAACGATGGGAACTGAAACAAATTATATGAGTTTTGTTCCATTTTTCACCATTTCTCGACTGATTTTTGCTATGTGAGAGTTACAGAACGTAGGCACTGATTTCATTTATTGATAAGAAAATCAAAAACTATCAGGTGTCCATTGTTCAATATGCAGTAAATTAAAGACCAAAGTAGCCATTTAAATTTGTGGTAATGCTTAATTCATTGAAATTAATGGATTTTTGGTTTTTATTATTCAAAAAAAATTCTAAATTTGTATCTTTCACGATAAATTTCCGACAAATTTATGACGTATTTTTTTTTATTTCATTTTCCGGTGTGGTAATGCTAACTTCACTGTCAAGAGGCCAGGACCAGGAGGTATTTAAAAAAAAACAAGCGCGACAAATTTTTTTCTTTCACGTTAATTAATCCCATTATTTTACTTTCAAAATTTTGATGTGGTAATGCTAACTTTACAGACATCTCATCCTTGAGGAACACCCCCAGCATTTATTTCTCTAAGGCCCCGAATGATTGCATTTGATATTTCTTTGTGTCACTCGGAATAGTTTAGTATCAAGCTATAGGACTCTAGCCGAATATCTATATTCTATTTATAGGTATAAAAAATGAATCCCTGGTTTTCCTTAGTTACGCCATAACTTGAGAACAACTTTACCGCTTTCATTGAACTTTTTTTTTAGTTTTCGAATACTTTGTTACGACTATTTATTAATGAGAGGTTAATTTGTATGAGGCTTATAGACTCCAAAACCCCCATACCGACTGAGCTCAAAAAATATTAGTTAAAAGTACGAGGGTGTGACAACAAGGGCATGCATTTTCAGACTAATTACAGAAAATATGCTTCGATTTTTCAGAAAATCTTAGGTGGAAGTCGTGTGTGTGTTTTTGGTAAAAATCAGTGTTACAGTCTTTGAAGAGTTCATCTTCATTTGATCACATTGGATTTACCAATCACCAAGTCACCACGCCACTACCACTCCACTTCGTCACCACTTGAGTGAGCGCCTTGCCTAAGACTAGTTCATGTGATAAAAAAGTGCCTGCCATCTTAGTCGGTTTGGCAGAATATTCTAAATCGCCTTCATTATTGTGAACATGCCCTAGTTGTCCAAGTACTTCACTTTAAACAGCACCTACCTAATTTTGGAAGTTTAAACTTAATTAAGATGCAGTCTACTTGTATCTCTACAAAGAAAATAACCTCTACCCGTTTTAAATCGTAAGTACCACAGGCTGCTTAATACCGTGGAGGATTTGGAGGACTAAGAGAGATTTTTTCAAAAGCATAATACTTCACTACTTTCTCAATTTTTTGGACTTCTTAGCTGGAAGATTCTAAAATCTAATTTGAGCGCTTCAATAACTTTTCTTAAAAACAACATGTCCATTAGGTACCTACTTAATTTTTTTTTGCAGAGATGATTTGTTTTTGTATAAGAACTAATAATCCATTTCAATTTGCATACTCCACACTTATTTAAAAAAAAAATCCTCTCTTTCTAACAAAAATCTTATTTTAATCGTATACGCAAAGCATATTATGAGTATTATGACCTTTTTTTTTAAATAAACAAGCACTAATGATAAAACCAGCAACCCTTTTTTGTTTGTATGTGAAACCACACAAAAACATAATCAAAAAGAATTGTAGGTAAGATGGAGAAAAATGAAAATTTATTTTATTGTTGTTTCGTGTTCCGGGGTCCATATGGAAGTCATCATCACCATTTTTACGCTATCCTTCTTCAAAAAAAAAAAAAAAAAAAAAAAAAACCTTTTAACGATGTCATGTGTACAGAGTACCTATACTCGTCGTATGGGTTAGGTATACTCCTACTCGTTTCTCTTACCCACGTGTGTAGGAATTTCCATGTCCAACATAAATGAGCACATCAACGACCAAGAGTTATGTGTATATAGTTAGGTACCCTTCCTACCTAACTTCTTGATTCAAGTCATGTTGACCTTTTTTAATTCTCATGGCCTTCTCCACATGCAAAATCAACTTATGGTAGGATGATGTACTCTTACACATCAAAAATCTAGGTCAAATTATACATTTGTACTTTTAAAATTATAAAGAAGTCAACACACAAAAAATAAAAAAAAAATAATTCAAAAATATATGCAGTTACACTCTGAGAGAAAAATGAGAATGATTTTAATAAAGTTAAAATTAGTTTTTATAAGAACTTTTTTTTAAATACCTAGGTATATTAATTAGCTAATGCAGGTATGTCCCACACGTAATTTATCACAAATTTAGTACCTAGGTAAGTTATATACTCGTACTTCTAACTAGACCATTTTACCTAATTAAAGCTTAACTTACATACTTCAATTTTTTACAGGTACACTTCCATGAAAACTGTACTTTAAAATTCAAATTTACGATACCGGGGCTTACTTGTTTACTTATAATTCTACAAAAGAATTAAACAAATTTGTATTGATTACTTCAATATACTTATGAAATGTACTTAAATACTTCCTACTTTCTTTCAAAACTACTAAATTACTTCTAATATAATATACCTACTAGCTGACCTGGCAAACTTTGTTCCACCTAAAATTTATTAAATTATTATTATTAACTGAAGCCTTATGTGGGCTATTAGGTCCTTTATTTTTATTTTTCTGATTTAAGTAAATGTCTTTTTAAAGACAATTGAAAAATTGAGAATATTTTGCAGATTAAAAAAAATAAATAATAACAATAGTATTTTTATAATATCACCAAATTGCCTGAAGAAGAAAGTAACCACTTTCGAAACGTCGCAATTTACAGAAAAATAAAAATAAAAGACCTAATAGCCCACATAAGTCTTCAGTTGTTTCAAAAAAAGGTCACGAATATAGAAATAATTATTATTATTATTAATTTCTCAAAAATTAAGCCTCTCTATTGAAAGAATGAAACTCTGGATTTAATTGATTTTATAATGCACTTTGAATGGAAAATAGATTTTACACATTAAAGCCCACTGCAATGCTTTGTGATACAAAAATGTTTTTTGTTTTGTTGCACGGTGCGTAAGCTTTGAAATGCAAATTACTTTCTTAGGAACCGCGACGTTACTTTGAAAAATAATATTCCAATTGACTTAATCTACCGTAATGCACAAACAATAATGAGAATTCTTTTTTTTTAATGCAAAAAAAAAAATGCGTACACGCTTAAGTGTACCGTACTGTTTTATCGTTGTTTTAGTGAAAATAGGACTACGGCACATTTTTGTCAGAGACAAAATTAGCCAATTGTCACAGTTCCATTTGTCATTCATCACCAATATTTACTCATCCCCATACAAAATGAAATTTTCAGATATCGTCACCATAGACTCCAGAAAGTATGTAATTCCGTATTTTCACGATTGTTCGGTTATTCCTTTCGAAATTTCTAATTTTCAGATCCGTAGTGTGTTTACCTGGGTCAATACGAATCCAACAAAAAAAAAATCCCATGCGAAACAAACACATAAACGGACTCATTTTCATTGTTTATGTAATTCATATAGACAAGCACAAGTTCAAGTACAAGTGGCATTCAGTACTAGTAAAAAACATTTTGAAGTACAATTTCATATCAAATTCAAAAAAATAAATATGTCCAAGGATCATGTGCCTCTTGATTTTAAAAAAATATTGCAAATAATTGTTAGATATCATGAAAAAATAAGAGAAAAATGCTTCTTATTCACACACATAAACAAGTCAAGAAAAAATTAAATTTTTAGCTTTTTTGGTCCCTGATTTATTTATTTACTAAACAAATCGAAATTTTGGATGATCGTTAGCAGGAAAAAAATAGCATTTACTTTCGAATGGAGACAGTTTCCGGATCTTTTAAACTCAATTTTCAGGCAAACAACCTTCGTCCATTAAAATTGAGATATATGTTTTTTGTATCCAACTAATTTGCATTAAGATATTTATTTCTTTAAAAGATTATGTTTTTTGTTTTAATCGAAGAGCAGCATGGTGACTTAAATTTATTGTAATACTTTGACTTCTTGAAGACATTGCGCATAGAAATTGAATTTTTAATTTATGTTAAATATTTTCTACCCTCTACCTATTTACCTGAACTTGTTATCTAAATGGATATTGTTTGTAACGATGGGTTTTCTTGAATTTATAAAGTTTTTTTTTTTTTTGATAATGGAGTAAGGTGTAACCGAAAAAAAATTAATATTAGATAAAAGGGAGATCAATATAAGGACACTATAGAGGGTGAGTCGCATACGGTGTGACAAAACAATTAAGTGTGTAGGTTAAGTCGAGACAAGAAAAAAAACGTAAAGGAGGGGAAGTCTATTCCCCCCCCCCCTTACTTCAGAGAATAGTTTTTGAAAAATTAATTTTCAAAACTCAAAATTCAAAAAAAAAAAAATATTGAAAAAAATTGTGTTCAAACTACAAAATTTTACGTTATTAAGTACCTAGTATTTTTGTTTTCACTATTCTATGCTCTTCAATTTCTATTCAATTTGAGAAAATTGAAAATAACAAAAGTAAGTTTTTTCTTAAATTTGACTTCCATCCGTTATTTTGTTGCTTCAAAGATCCTTCCCACTAACTAAGTAGTAAGGTAGACACTAGACAGAGCAATATACAGATCGATGATTCCGCCAAACCAAAATCCGTTCCAAATAGTGACTTTTTCAGGATGTATTTGGTGCTGTTTTAACTGTTGTGGATTGGTTTGATCCAGAATCAGACAATTTTGCTTGTTTACACATTATGCATTTCCATACCGTTAGGCCAGTCACTAGCATCTTCTAGGCGGAAGTTCATGCTAAAGGGAAATCTGCAGATCAAAATTTAAACAGGAGAAACTGGTTGCGGCTCGAAAAATTATTGACTACCTGAACATGTTAGTGTCCGTGGAAATGAAGAGGCACATTTTCGTCAGGGATAAAATTAGTCGATTATCGATTCCGTATTGTTTGCCATTCATCAACAATATTTTCGCCTTCCCATACAAAATGAAATGTTCATAATGTCGCCCCCATATCTATTCACCCAGAAAAGATGCAATTTCAGATTTACACGATTTTCCAACTTTACACGGCGAAATTTTCAATTTTTTGTTAGGTAGTTTTTTTGCCTGGTTCCATACGAATCCAACTCCCCCTGCAAAATGGATGGTGCTTTGCCGCGAAAATGGATTCATTCATAATGTATATAGATGTTCGAACACATTGCTTTACTCCAGAAGTAGTTCTAGACAAAAAATACTCAACACTCCAATAATTGAAGATACTACAATTGAGCTTGATTGATTTTCTGCATAAAATTTCCCCTCATGACCCAGTTTTTTGTTGGCTCTTCTGTTATTATTTTTAAATCAGCACGATATAAAATAATTAAACCTCCTCCCAACACTTAAATCAATCAATCTTAATAAAAAAAAAAAAAAACCTATCTAGTTTGTGCTCCGCACGCCTATATAAAATAAATCCTCCACACACTCGTATATTGTTGGTACTGATGTCTACTGAAATGGTGGTAGCTCTTTTTACTCTGCTTCCAATCAATTTAAAAAAAAAAAAAACACACACAATTAACTGCACAATCTACGTGCAGGTCGGTCGTTAAGTTGGTCTGTCAAATTGCATCTTCCCCCACTAAATGTCAAATGCTGATGTTAAGCTTATGCTGATCAACCATCAACACAACAACCCACTGTAGGTACTAATTTTCAAAAAAGAAACCAAAAAAACCAAAGCAGCGAATCAGAAAAAGTGTATAACACATCATGCAACTCGCAGATCAGTGCGAGTGTTCGTATAGCAGAGAGCATAACAAAATCATAATCGAGTGTCAAGTGGTATTAATCTAAAACCAAATGTGCAGTCACACTAACCGAGGATTTTATGTAAATCGAAATTGATATGTTAACAGACCTACAATACAAGAACAGAGAGAGAAAAAAAAGCCGTCAATTCGATTATAAATTCCATATAAAAAGCAATTTACCGTAATAAAAACAATTCCAACAGTTCAATCCAATTAAAAATGGGAAAAATAATAAAAAGTGGAAACACTTAAAAATTCAAACAACAACAACAAAAAGGAAATAATCAGATTAAAAACAAAAACCACAGAGTTTGAAGTTTGGAATGCGTATACGGTATACCGCATTTTTCTTTAAGCCAACACCATCTGATTTATCTGATTTTCTTGCAGTATTGCCAGACGTGGATATTTCCGTAGAGAAAAAAAAAAAACAATATTTAAATATACATAGAAAAAACAAAGAAAAATGGAACACTCAAGCCATAAATAAGGGTAATACCATAGTACACGTCTATGCGTTTGCAGAAGGGCTTCATGTGCAGAAGAACTAAAAGGATTAAAAATTTAAGATATTGTATAAGACAAATTAAAAAATAATAATAAATAAAATAATATTAAAATATGTTATATGAATAAATATTTTATCATTATTTTAATTATTATTACTCAAACTAGCTGACCTGCCAGACATCGTTCTGCCCAGAAAGTATATAATTTTGTGTTTTCCGTTTTTTTCTTGCGAAATTTCCAAATTCGGTCTCCGTAGTGTGCTTACCTGATTCAGTACGAATCTAACAAAAAAATTCCAATACAAATCGGATGATGATCAGCCAAGTTATAGGCGTACGAAAAAAAAATTCAATTATACTATTTAATTAAGAGAATATAAAAAAAAAAACATATAAATGGTTCTTAAAATTGCTACACAAAATAAAATGAAAACAGCTGCCTGAGTCTGATTTCTTTGAAAAACATGAATTTTTGCAAAAAAAAAAAAAAATAAAAAAATAAATAAAAACCTTCCGAGCGGTTTTCTGAAAAAACATTTTTTTTTATTTTCGTTATTTCAAAAAAAAAAACATATTTTTCAAAATACGGATTTTACAAAAAAAAAACGAATTATAACTTCTTTCATATATAAAAAAAAAATGTTCCCTTAAATCTTTTATGCAATTTTATTCAAACTTTTAAGGATATCCTGAACAAAAATTTTGATCGTAAATAACGGTAATAATTTTTTTTTGCACCGAAATGCAGTGCGGAGATCCGTCTATAATTATTGTAGGTACCAAAATTCTTAGAGCCGTTTTCGGCAAGCTTTTTCATAACGATTGTAGGACAGGTATGCTGTTTTTATCGTAGCTTTAATTCAAGATATACAAAAAAAAACTGATTAAGTGTTTTTTGGTTGTAGGTCGAGGTACCTAACCCAAATTTCAAAACCTAAATTTTTCGTCACCCCTATACTAATCGGTATGTCAAGTTTGATCAAAATCTTGAATTTAATTTTTTTAGGAATCCAGAACTTGATCGTAAGTTAAAAAAGTTGGCAATCATATTTTCATGACCGGGTTCAGTTTTTTGTATCTGAATATTTTTGTTTAATTTACATCAGCTCACTTATGCAATTTGTGAGATTTTGTGCCATATTTTATTTAGATTGAGGTTGGGAATGTTTGAAAAACGCATCAGCTCAATAAATTTGCATACACTACTGCAACATGCGTCGACTACAGTACCGAAGCCGACGACGCGACGACGAAGCGACGGCAATGTTGGTATAGGGCGGAATATAAGTATCTTTCGTTGAATTTGAGATGCATGAAAATGCTCTTATGTGTGATAAAGTCTATCGAGGGTTTCTTATAATGGAATTCGGAGAAATAAAAAAAAAAAAAACATGCATACATAGTTTCAAGTAATTGCAATTTCCGGTGGACATTGTTTGAGGAATTCTTGCCGCCACCGCAGCATTTATGCATATTGCATGCATTCATGGTGGCAATTGCGCCAGATATTGTGAGTAATCATAGTAATCCCCTATCATGGTGGTATTATGCGTAAGATATACTCAATATTTTTGTTGTTGTTTTCGTTGAATAAAAATTATTAGAGGGGAACAATCTAGTGAGAGGGGGATGGGAATATACATAATCAGAAAAAAAAATGTAATGTATATGCATTCAAGCATTTTGTAAACTTTGATTCCCACATCCTTTTCCGTTCGGTTGGCACAGTTTGTATATAGGATTGAGAAATTTAAGATGAAATTGAGGCAGTCATTGTGTTTTGTCTGATAAATTAGAGTTTGATTTGTTGATTCAAAATCAGAATTAAATGACTATCAATTAATTACACTGGTCAACAAAATTAAATTATTTTTTTGTTACAAGAACCAAACTATACTTTTCCAAAGGTTTTTGGTGTGCTGAATTCGAATCTGAAGTCAGAAGTATTCTATCACGTCACGTTTTTGAGATATTCCCGTTTCCCTCGCTGTTTTCGAGGTAACGTTAAACCGTGAGGTAATTTGTTTCAACATAATTTGTAACGGTTTCTGAAAGCACTAAGTTTCTTTTTCTTTAATTCTATTTAAACCTCTCCGATATCTCTTCCCTAACCCGAGAAATCCTGATTTAGTTGTAAGCCTTTATCCTATAAAATTTGAAAAGTCGATAGGGGCAAATCATGCCATAAAACGACCTACCCTCATCAAGGTACAAGATAATAAGTATACAGTTTTGTAGGTGGTGTCTAACCAAACATTTTGCGCAAGGGTTGCCTAGCGTAAAGTGGCCAAGGCATAGGTTTGCCACGCTTTAAAGGTCAATTTTCGGGTTCTTACAACTATCTGACACAGCTTAGACGGTAAGTCCTAACGACGTACAGAAAATACCATGTAAAAGAAAATTTTATTTAAAAATGTTCAAATACTTGGCTTCTTAAAAATCGTAATTTTAGCAGGGTAAATTAGGGTAAACAAAAATACAAGTCTAGAATCTATTTTCTGAACAAAAAATGATAAAGTGTTAATTCAATCTTTAATCGATAGATAATTTTAATATAAAAAAGTGATGAATATACAAAAAATATAAAAAATCTAAAACTCGAGATATGAACGTTTAGAAGTAAAATTATGAAAAATAGACGTTAGAGAAAAAAATTACCATAAATCAGAGTGATGCTTTTTGGAAATAAATTTTATATTTTTAAAAAGCAGATAAAAATTAAATTGACACGTGTTTGCCAAATTTTTTTATTAACGCTTTCTTTTTATTAAAATATATTTTCGAATAATATACATTTTTTTCATCAATTTTTTGATGGTTTTTGATTTTTCCCATTTTATGGGCATTGATATTTTCATTAAAAGCAGTATCAGCTTAAAGATACATTTATAACAAGTACGATGATACTAACATTTTCTAAAATATAGTACCTTAACCTATGAGCTGTGACAGATAATTGTAAAAAGCCGAAAATTGACCTTTAAAGCGTGGCAACCCTATGCCTTGACCACTTTACGCTAGGCATCCCTTACGGAAAATGTTTGGTTAGAAACCAACTACAAAACTGTATACTTATTATCTTGTACCTTGATGAGGGTAGGTCGTTTTATGGCATGATTTGCCCCTATCGACTTTTCAAATTTTATAGGATAAAGGCTTACAACTAAATCAGGATTTCTCGGGTTAGGGAAGAGATATCGGAGAGGTTTAAATAGAATTAAAGAAAAAGAAACTTAGTGCTTTCAGAAACCGTTACAAATTATGTTGAAACAAATTACCTCACGGTTTAACGTTACCTCGAAAACAGCGAGGGAAACGGGAATATCTCAAAAACGTGACGTGATAGAATACTTCTGACTTCAGATTCGAATTCAGCACACCAAAAACCTTTGGAAAAGTATAGTTTGGTTTCTGTAACAAAAACCTTGTCGACCAGTGTTATGTATACATGTACATGTATTTACATACATATACATATATATGTATAAAGTCAAATTATCAGAAAGAAATTTTTCTTGTTACATGGTAGGGGGTAGGAACTAAAGGGCCCAACTCTTATAGACGCAGGAAAAGATGCAACAGCTCAATTAGATAGGTACATAATATGTACATACAACACTATTAATATGCACATAGACATAAATACAATGATGTGTTATAGCTTTTTTAAAGGCTAATAATTCATTCTTTTATTTGCTTTTTAAATCAAGTGGCTGAAGTGAATAGTTATTGAAATATCAAATTTCAAAGTCAAAATTTTTGAAAAAAAAAATTGTGATTTTTTCCAAGTTGATTTTTTTTAAATTTTAAGTTATAAAGCTTAGATTTAAGAAAATATATTGCCTTTTTGTTCTTCGTTCACTTTGTAACAAAAAAAATAAACTTTGGGAACTTTTTCTCAGGTCCAAGTCAAATCAAGACTTTTTAACATATGTTTTCGTTCAAGAAAATTTTCAACTTTGTGTGAATCTCTCTACTCTAATCATCTTATCTTAACTCAATCTGATCTTATCTCTAATCCAAAACACTTTTTTTAATTTATTAACTCTAAGAGGAAATCTGATGGCTACCCTTCAACTCTGAGATATTCCGATGTCTCATCCAACGGCTTAAAAATTATTTCTAACCTTTTAGCTGATTTCTTTAATCAAGCATTTTCTTCGTGTTACACTGATGTAGACCTAACTACTTCAATTTTATGAGCGGCTGCCCTAAAACTTCCTTATCTTCGATTAATATTTCATCTTCAGTAGTTGATAAAATCCGCCAATTTAAGGAAGGTTTCTCTTCCGGTCCCGATGGAATTATTACCCTTCCATGTTTATATCTTGGATTCAATCCAATTTAAAATATCGTCAATATACAGTAATTGTTAGATCAGTACCTCTAACCCTTTTAGTTCAACATCAGGTGTCCCGCAAGGAAGTCACTTAGGACCCTTGATTTTTTTTTAATTATTAATGACGTAGAACTTACTCTATCGGGATATCACCTGGAGATTTTTCGATAGTCTCCTCCAATTGTAATAACTAATATATCTGGCCAAAAAAAAAAATCATTTCAGTCCAACCGGGGGCTTTTTCTAAAACTTTTGTCCTACGTTTAATTATGCATACAAAAATCCCCTTTTCTTAAAAAAAATCAATTCAACCAACCCCTATCGTTTCACGAGATTTTAAAAGAAAACAAAAAAAAAAAAACTTTATATTTCTATACTGCCAATCCGCCTAATCCCTTTTTAACCAAATTTATTTCAATAGGAATTCAAAGAACTCGATAAAAAAATCAAAATCAACCCCTCAATCATCAAAGAATCCTTCATTCAAAAAAGTACCTATATCTTATTGTCAAGAACCCTTTTGTGCAAAAAAGAAAAAAAAAAAAACTCAAAGTAACAACCCTCTTTTTTTTAACAAAACAAATCACGATGAAGAGAAAAAAAAATCAACAACTTGAGTATCTCAAATCAAAAAGGCAGCAAAAGCATAACCATTGCCGAATCCAACATCATTGCATCGTGTCCATCATTTTCTAATCACATCCAATGATTGATTACCTCCTATCCTAGAGAATTTCAATTCAAGAGTTCCTGCCCATGAAGTTCGAGTTTTGGCATATAAGATAGAAGGACGAGATCCCATCACCGCACAAACACGATTTGGCTCTTAAGATAAGAGGCCAAGAAGTGAAACCGATTAGACATTAGACCTCTTCGTCTACTTTAGAGTCATCTCTCTGTCTGATGTCTTTTTTTTTTGCCCCTTTTAAGGATTTTTCTGTGTTATCTTTTTTTTTGCTGGCACAACCAAACTTTCTTGGTTTTGTATTTTGTATGTAACTTAAATTTCAAAACCCGACAGTAAAATAAAATAAAAAAAAATTACTATACCTAAAATGAAAATGTTTTCGTTATATTTTTTGCATTACCAAGAAACAACAACACGAGACTTGAACCTATAACATCAGGAGTTAAAGGAAGAAGAATTTAATTTTTGCTTTCCTGCACCAAAAAACGGCACGAAAGCCCCCTTTTGACTCGCCTTGTTAACCCATCTTCTTCAATAAAACCCCAAAGGGTGGTGGTAAGGAATGTGAACCTTTTTTTCGTTTTGTTATACTCGTACGGTAGGTTTTTGTTGTGCAAATTTGGCACTTCTCGTTATTCGTCTGAATTTTATTGTACCTCAGATATTTGGACATTCAAGAAAAGAAGAAGAAGAATAACTTTTACTTTCATTTTTGGGCATCTTTCCTCTTATGTCCTCCCAGCCAGCCATAAGCCATCAGCCTGTCATCATTGCATGCAAATAAAAAGGGACCGTGCCAAACTGAGGCGAAGGGTATAAGATGGAATAAAATAAAGTCAAAGAATTCATGGCCTTATGAATGAAAGTCTCTGTTTTTTTGTATTCTCGGTCTATTTTTATTATTATTTTTATTTTTATTACTTTTCAACTTTGAGTGTTAGGATATGATAAACACGTGTGCGGGTCGGTTGGGGTATGGCATTCGGGGTAGGTATTAATATAATTTTCTATTCCGACCATAATCAAATATTTGTTTTCTAACGAATTCGTTTGCAAAAATGTTTAACCAAAACATTTTATTTAATTTTTTTTTTTCATTTTTCACAATGGTGCGATGAAGACGAGCACGAAGAGAGTTTTTGGAAACAAAAAATGACAATAATTGTTAGAAGAAATTTCATGAAAATTATGCGAATTTAATGGCCGGAAGTTATCGTATAGTGTCACATTAGTTAGATGTGAGAGACAGACAGCAACAACTTTGGGAATATTATTTTGTATGCAAAAATTGTGTCATAAACAGGAAATTCGGGTTGTAGAATTTGAATAATAATTTGAAACAGACGACACGACGACGACGCACGATGACAGCGACAAAACAGCATTTGGCATTTTATTTCTATTTTCATTTTTATTTATTTTATTATATTTTTTTGTGTTAAGCTTGTTAATTAGGTGATTTGTGGAAATTTGACATTTAGATGTTAAAACATTATGCTATAAATGTATTTATTTTAATAGTATCAGATGTTTTTGTTTAGCGAAGCATCGAAATGAGGAAAGGATCGTTAAATTCATGACCAGAATAATCGGCGCTATTTTATTTTAAATGAATTTATGCAAGCCTTGGCATGAAGGTGGAGGTAATGTCAGAGAAGTTAAGTCACATTGTTAACCATTAATGATGGAAGAGTTAAAAAATAAATCAACATTGCAAAAATTGAAAAATAAAATGACCAGAATTTCGAAATTTAATGTAAAACCTTGAGTTCAACTGTTTTTTTTTTTTTTTTAATTTTACTTACGATATTAAAGTATACAAGGCAAGTTATGGACTCGATAAAACAATCGAAATCGAGATTTTGATCAAACTTGACGTAACGATCATATAGGGAAGACAAAAAAAGTGGATCTCGCAAATCTGTACGTCTGTCAATGGAGCTGTGTGACGCCAGAACCCCGACCTCAAAATTTTTTGTCGCCTAGCGCTCCCAATTTTTAACTTACGAGGACTTGACTAAGTGGGTTCGGTTGTCCACCGGTTTCTAATGACTGTCCACCAAAAATTTTCGTTTGTCCAACCTTGGTTCAAAAAATATTCAACATTTCTTTTTTATAGCAACTTTCACTAAACTCAAAAGTCATTTACTATCTGAAATTAAAGACCTGGGAGGATGAGGCCAGGTGGGCCTCCAGGTTCTATGATTGTCCACCAAAAATATTCATTTGTCAAACCTTCACTCTCCACTGTTCAAAAATTATTTAACTTTTCTTTTTTGTAGCACCTGACATGAAAAATTAATATTTTTTTTCAGCGGAATGGAACTAATTGCAATCGTTTGTTCACCGATTGTCCATGTTAGTCCACAAAGAAAAAAAAAAATCGACGTCTAGTTCAAAAGTTATTGAACATTCCTTTTTTATAGTAAAAACAAAAAAGACGTCTTCTGTCTTCAATTGGCAACCTGTAATTGTGAGGTCAAGAGGTTTCGTTTGATTGACCACCACAAAAATATTAAAAAAAAAAAAATTTTAATAGCATGGCTCTTAACCAATGGCAAAAACCCTTAAATATATCATAGGCCCAAAGTCTTCAAATTTGATCTTGTGTGTTGTGTGTGGTGAACTTGAGTTAGCTTGCCAAGATTGTTACGGTAAACCGTCGCGTCGCGTCGTAGGAAAAAATGTTTCTTCTAGCTATAGATGCATGTTAAAAATAATAATCATCTGCCTCTACTTGCCCCTTTTTGGGCCTTGACAGAACTCTGAACTATAGGATCTGAAGAGCCAGAAGCAGAAGGGTTAGATGGCCTTAAGTAGTGTGTCAATGGGCAGACATTTTTTGCGATGATTCTTATTACAATCCCTTATCACGTCTGCAAATTTCATTTAAATCCTTTCAATGGTTCAGATTTTATCGAACTAAGACAGCCGCCAAATAAAAAAACTTTAAAATTAATAAAACAAAAATGGCAAAAAAAGAACAGGCGTGTGATAAACTTTTGTATAGACGGATTTCCTTATATTACGTAACCTTAATTGTTTTGATGTTCTGAGATCTTAGTACCCCAATTGTGGGATATTCGGAAACAAACAAAAAAAAAACATAATATTTAAAAATTGGTCAAAAATAATAAAATATTTTCAAAAATTTCTTCAGCCTTAGAAAATGGTAAAAAAAAATTCAACGTGCGTGTGTCGGTCTAAGGGGTTTTTATCGCATCATTTGTGGGATATTCGCAAAGAATCCTCTTAAAAGTTCATCCATTTTCAGTAACAGGTCAGTCCGAGGTTTTTTTTAAATAATTTTTTAAAGTTTTCTCAAGGTCGAAGCGATTGTTAGCACACCATTTGTGGGATACTCGAAAAATATATATATATACTATCTGGCGGTTCAGTTAATCCCCTTAAAAGGTCAACTTATTTATCAGGATGAAGTAACTTTTGAAATGGTATACATTTTTCCGAATGTCTCACAAATAAGTTTACAACAATCGCTAAGACCTTGAAAAACTATTAAAAATATAGCTGACCAATTATGGAAGCTATTTGACCATGACGATCCGATGGCTTTTCCAATGGCAGGTACCTATACATTTTTTGCGAATATCCCAAAAATAAATGTGGTACAAATCTTAAATGATCTTCCAAAATTAAACCATTGATTAAAAATGTTCTAAGGCTGACCAATTTCAGAAAAAGTGTTTATCTCTTTTGGCCAATTACTGACATTAGATAGCATAAATTTGAGTAGTTGCAAATCTTTATTTTTTTTAGTTTATCAGAAATATGTCATATTTAAATTGTGTTGTATGGGTCTTCAAAAATGTTTGAATTGTAGTTACGTGGTTAAGGCAGAAAGGCGCGCTTAAAAATTCCATCGAAATCGGTTTATTGGTTCTGGATACCGTCAACCACCACCTGCCGGCTGTGCGTCATTTGACCGTCACGTCATCTAAAACACGCAAATTAACATTCCCAATGTTTTACGGTAGGAAAAAAAACATTCACATTCAATTATCTTGAGTTAAGTGATGGTTTGAAGAAAATGTGTGACATAGAGAATAAAATAATATACCATGAATGAAAATATGACCATGAATTTTATAAAATAATGAATCACACTTTTTTTTTTTGAAAAATACTTGATTTTACAAAAATGGTCAACATAATAAGAGAAACCTTAAACCAATGCCAGATAGAAACTCGTGTAACAGATACACGAAGCCTTACGAGTCTTTATCCATCTTCTACTACTGAATAGCTCCAGTCTATCCTACCGTAGAGTAGGTATAAAGTGAAAAGAATTGCATTTGCCGTTATACGTTGGTAAACATCTACACAGAAGTCTTTCTCGTGCACTTGTTGAAACAATAGAAAAAACATAGATAATCTAAAAAAGAGTCTTGGCATTCAAATCATAATCAAATTTCGTATACGCCATCATCATAATGATGACCTTATGGTGGTCCTGATTTCTATCATTCATACATTACCTAGACTCGCACTTATTCTTCGTGATGTTGAAGATTTTTAAATCCGGTAATTTAAGATAGATATTATTTTTTTTTTATCATCAACGTTTTTGTTCATAGAAAATTAAAAAAAAAAAAAATCTGCAAAACAAAATAGAAACAAATCTATAAAAAAAAAAAAGAGATTCAAAGTCGTTTTTATTACTTTAAGATACTTTTCACATCTTTTACTGCTATAAAAGTATCTACTTAAATTTTTTTTTATATTCCTTATACTCTGGTTATATGTATGTTCTGTTCATATGCTGTGGAGATATATTACAGCCTTTAAATAGGTTGGCATTAACGTTTTGAGGCGTTTTGCACACACACAGCAACACAGGGGCAGGTGGATAGGTCATACACTCTGCGTGACTTGATTGAGGACTCAATTTGTATGTTATTTTCTCTTCCAGAAATGTAGATTCACCATAGTTGCAAAATTAGCCATCTAATCTTAGTGACTGTACAGATAAAAGCATTTGAAGCTTTCTTATTATTGTTGAAATTTCTTTCAGTCGTATTTTTTTTAACGAGTTTTTTTTTTACGATATTTACCTACACACAACTGTTGGAATGTTTAAAATTAAGTCATAAAACTCAAATTGGAGAAATCATAAATTTGGTGAATGAGGATTTTTTTTAAAGGGAACTTTAATAGCTTAGGATGCCTGACTTGGATGAAGTGTTAGAAAATAGGTATAGCTTTCCAAAAGTTTCGAATTGGTTAATTTTTTTTGTTAAAATAGAATAGCTATAATTACCTATATAATTGATTAAGTGACAGCTGATTCTGATGATATTAACACATTAAATTAAAAAGAAATTTGGTTAAACCGTCTATAATTGTAGTAGAAAAATTCAATATTGATGCGTTTCAGGATTTATGAATTTTATGGCGAATAAAGCAGCCCAATTCTTCATAATATTTATGAGCGTTCGTATAACTTTTTAGCAATGAGTTTCTAGGCCTGACAGTGGAATTTATTAGATTTTTGACTAGTTGTTAGACAGTGTCTAAGTATTTTGAAATATACATATTTGGAAAAATGCTATATTAAAAAAAAAAATAATACTATTGCTATGGTAAAGATACGATTCGCTTGTCTGAAGTTTGATAAAAAGTTAGATCACTTTAGCAATAATTAAAAATATTTATTAATAACTTGCACGGCTGTCTAAATTTAGACAACGTTTATAAATAATCTACTGTGAGTGTTAAACAATTTCAGAATTCCAAAAATATAATTGTCACAACTTTACCAAAGAATATGGTATACATATAATATGTACAGAAAAGAAATAACACAAAAAATTACAGACAACTTTTAATTAAAAAATATTACGACACGAGGTAAATCACTTCATATTTTAAGGCGAGCGAGAATGCAAATTGTAGATAAATTTCCGGATAATATAGCTATACTTGCCACATCTAATTCAATTAAAATAAAAACCACAAACATTCAGTGCGCCCTAACACCTTAATGAATGAAAAAAGTCATTATCATCTTTATTTTCCAACAAATCTCTCAGTTTTCACCCTGGCGTACTTTACTAACACCTTAAAGTACGCCTGGGTGCGTAACTCAGAAATTCATCACGAGTATACGAGTGGCTCAAGCCCCTTTCTTACACAACGATACCGTAATTGCCTAACGCGAAGGGGTCACCTAGCGGATTTTTTTGTTTGCGTTTTTTTCATTTCGCAATGACCATTCTGCAATTTCTTGTTTTGCTATTTAATCAATTTGTATAATAGTGGGAAGCTCTTATTTCGTTATGCTTTGCGAAACGATCAAAACCCTGGGGTCCAATCGCGTCCTCCGTGAACGGATGAGCGATCGAGCAAATAAAAATTACGTCAGCCGTCAATCGAGTGAACGTATTGGGATCGCGACCTACGTTCGCTGACGGGACGTAATTTATAAAATGAAAAAAATCAGTGTAGTAGATTCATGTTCAAAATTGTAACAAATCAAGTTCTGAACGCACCCATATTATGTCATTTTGATTGTTTTGTTTAAATAAGAATACAAAAATACAAAAATAATTGAAAATAGATTTTTTTTTAAGTTCGGTGAAAACTCCAAACTAAAAAATCGAGCGGCAAGTACTACCTTAATTCCTAGCTCCAGCGTTGAATATTTAAATTTGGCCTATTAAAAGTTTATTCAAAATAATTGTAAATTTGAATTTAAAATAGTTAATTAAAAAATAATACTCAAATGTGTTTAATCGAAAGCATCTTATAATTTTTCTTTCAAGAATAAAAAAATCTTCGCTTCCCAAACCAGTTGCCGACTTTCCCAAAACTAAATTCCTCCAAACATTGTAGTTTTAAATAAGTTTAGGTATTCTGCATATTGAAAGCAAAAGCGGCTTTTGATAAAACTAAATACTCATGTAAAATCTCAAGTTTACTCAGCCAATTTCTTCTTTTTTAGGGAGCTGAGAAAATCCAAAACTCGGAATTTGAAACTGTCAACTTTGAATGAATGAATACAAAATCACAATATTGATTATTATAACCCTTTTTTTATAATACAAATTTTGTATACTACTGAAATAAATCAGCCAAGTAGAAGACACTATTTAATTGAACTTGTTGAATTATTGATTCAATTTAATTAACTATAAATTATACTAAATTATACTTATTTATTCAAATGTTAACTTTTTAATCACATTCTTCCAAAATAAATTCAACTTAAATACAATTCCGTTAAGTCCAGACTTGGCGGATGACAAATCGAGTGAACGTACACGATCGCGCACTCGTTCACGTAGAACATAATGCCAAATTACGTTTGCTATACGTTAACGGATATACGTTCACGTAGATCAAGATCCCAAACTACTACATTCCGTGAACGAGCTACTCGTTAACGGAGGATGCGATTCGGCCCCTGATTTCGCATATTTGACATTGCAATTTTCTTCTTATATATTGTTTTATTATTCTGCCCATTTTATTATTTCGCTATTTTATAATTTGCATCGTATTATTTAGATTTTTTATCGGTTTTTTCTTTCGATATTGCAGGCACAAGTTGGTAAATGATAATGAATTTCGTGCGAAAATAAAATAAATCTGCGATTTGTAAAAGAAATCACCCGAGAACTTAAGCGAATAGGCCGGTTTGTGTATATTAATTAAAATTTTCGAAATTCATATAACCTCATATCGACTCATATTTTTTCGCAACTATTAAAAAGGTAAACCCGTAGTCAATTAATTGACGCAGAGTGTATACAACATATGAAGTAAGGTACTTATATGATAGGAATCAAGAAGGAACATTTGAATCTGAATAGGGATTTACTTTTTGAAGGAGAACCAAAGCAACAAACAAAAAAAAAAAAAAAAACAGATTTAATGGTATTATACTTTAAGAATGATGGTATTATCTTAAAGATTCAACCATCGCATCGCATCGGTGGCATGCGTAGCATCTATAGCCTCTGTTTTTTTTTTTTTTTTTTTTTTTTTTTCTTGAAGTCAGTCAGTTTCGGCTGAGAACATTTCTGGGTTAAAATCAAAAAGGAAAAATATAAAAATTTACTACCCATATACCTGTGCTGTATAGACAGCACAGGTGGGTGGAAGTTTTATAATAAAAACAAATGTAGGAAGACATTCTAAACCTTTTCCACTCTTGTTGTTTGTTTTTAAATATTTTTTTTTCATTTGAAGAAAACTCGGTAAATTTGTATCTTTAAGTAGGCGTTTCGAGTATCTTTTAGCATTTTTTCGATAGATATTATCTATTGGTATTTTATATGAAATACAGTAAGCCCTGCAGTGATTACAAATGAAGAATGACCCTTACTGCCAACGCCCTATAGTTAACCCTCTGCACCAAAAAGATTAATAGAAATTGTCTGATTAAGTTGTTATCTCCTTTTCGTCGTTAAAGTACATTTCCGGTTATTCTTTTTCTTAGTTAATTTAGTTAGACCTCCGTGCCGTTAGTTTTTTTTTTTTTTTTTTTTAATTGCTGAGTTAAGTGGTCCCTAATTGAAATGACTTATGTAACCCTTTGGTGTGTATTTAATTTTTAATATTTCCCAAGAGATAAATAAAAAATAAATTTTTTTTTTCTGTCAACAACCATCAATCATTATTTAATATGTATATCTTTTCCATTGAAATGTAAATGTTTAAGAAGTATGATAAGAATCTCCCACTTGTTGTCAAGTACCTACTCTATAAATTTATAATTCTGATGTCATTGTCTTAAAAAAATAAAACAAATTTGATCAAAAATAAGAATTATTTTAGGAAAATTTAAAAATAATAATTTTATTATTTCCAATTGGATTTTATACAATAAAAATGATTTAAAACAAAAAAAAAAATTTACACCTTTTTGCTTTTTCATTTTGATTTTATTTTCTTTCTTTCCACCCTGTGTCTCTTATTTATAGAAAGAAGTACCATGGCATCAAGTTTGGACACATATGAAGCGTTTCTCCAGTCATGGTAAAGTCAATACGAGTACATTGACCAAACCAGAGCAGGGAAATTTAACCAATTGCAAGGATAGCCTATCGAAAGTTTGTTTTCAACCAGAAATTATGGTAGGCATTAATTTAGATTGAAAATTCAAAATTTTTTTCTCTTAAAAAAAAAAAAAAATTAACTATACTTTTAGTTTTTTTTTTTTTTTGGTTATGAATTGGTATGGAGTTGGTTAACTTTTAGTTTAAATTTTGTGGTAGATTGATTTTACTTTCTATTATATATTATAATATAAAAATAGTCTATGATTTTGGAATGGTTAATTATAAATTCTATCTTTAATCGAGTTTTTTTTTATATAATGTGGTCATTTGCATTATTTGGTAGCTTATGTAATTGGTTATGGTAGCGACAAATTATGCATAGTATTTTATTAAAAAAAAAAAAAAAACAACAACAAATATTTCGACTAAGGTTAATCTTAATAAGTTTGCAAGGTGAATTGTTTCGTCTTCTTTTTTATTTATTGTTGTTTCCAATTAGAGAATGGGAAGTATTTCATTCATGCACATTTTATTTGAATATTTTGAAATTTAAGAATAACGGCAGTAAGTATAAAACATTTATTATATTTAACGTTTCTGCACATTTTTATATTTAAACATTTCATTGAAATTATAAGCTTAAGCGCAAATAATATTCATTAAATTTAAGAAAATGGCTCAAAAAAATTTATATATATTCGCAGAAAATGCGGAAAACAAATTGAATGTTTGAACAAAAAAAAGTTTTTGAACTTATACCTTTTGTATTAATTTCAATAAAATTGTATTAAAGTTAAAGACAATGAAAGACCCCAAAAATAATGTTTGCAAAAATGTATTTACCTTTGCTCAATTTGTATCTAATATTTTTTTATATTGAAAACTATTTATGTCTGCAAACATAACACCACATTCAAATCATCATTCTGTATATTTATGTGCATTCTCCATTTGTATAGAAAACTGAAAGCCTTAACTCTACCAATTAAATTATTTTGAAAACTGTTACTTTTATGAAAAAAAGTGTGATAATCTTTTTTGTAGGAAATTTTCTAAGCTACAAATTTGTCATCAATATATTTTTTGTACAAGGTACCGTTAGGGAGATATTGCTGAAAAACCATTTTGGGGGGCCTTTAACCCCCCTAAAATTGTTAGCGGCGCCCCTATCGATGGGGACTTTTTACAGTTTCTAAAGAACACCATCAGAAGGCTGTATACCAAAATCCAGCTTTCCGGCAATTTTTCCGTAATTTGGCTGATTTTATGTCTTATGTGACTGGACTAAAAATGTTTTTGATGGATCTGTAGAAGGGATCAGTGTGAGTTTTTTTCACTATATCTTCAGAGCTGTACATCTCACAAACTAAATTTTATCACATTAAAATAAATAAATTTGATGGCACAACAGCTCATGAAGAACTAGGGCCTAGTGACTTACAACTCTCAACCATTTCTGTGTGCGTGTTTGCAGGAATGGAGGGGACCAACAGTTTATTGCCGAATCCGAACGGCTAACGAGCGGCACTTTTCTGTGACAGGAGATACTCTTGGAGGATTTGTCAATTCCTCGCAAGGTAGCACATTAGAGTATTGAATTATTCCTCTTAGATCATAAATAAAAAAAAATTCCTCGGAAAAATGAAAGGTTCGGCCTAAATTGACTATACAGAGAGAAAAGTTCCGTTTGAGTATTCGCAGAAAAAGCGAAAGGAATTTTTTTAAAGTTTCCAACCCCAAAACGAAATGTTAAATGCTTAACGTACAAAAGGTACCGTGTGAAAAATAAGCTTTGGAGAAATATATTACCCTAAATGAGGGTATACTGCTTTATTGAAATAAATTTTATATTTTTGAAAAGCAGATAAGAAAATAACTGTTTTTAAAGTAGGTACCTACCAAGTTTTCTATTAAAACATTTTTTTAAACCAATTTTTAGTGCTGTTAGATCTTTTTTACCCTCATTGGTATTTTTACTAGGAATAGTATCAGCAAAAAACCAACTAAATTAAAAGCTAATAAAAACCTTGTCCAGACCTCAGGTTTGCCAAACTTGTAAATACCGATATTTTTTAAATTTTTCAATGTGTTAGAGAAAAAACGTTAATGGTCTCAAAGGAGTGAGAATTTAAAGTCATAAAGAATCCTTTTTAAAGAGTTATGGAGGGTTTTGCCCCGCAAAATTCGGAAAATTACGAAGCTCATGGCTTGAATTTCACTTTTTTTTTGGGACCGAGCTCTAACAGTCCTTGTTAACCCTCTTAATACTTTTTCTTTATCTACGCCTCTATGGCAATTGAATTGAATTATTATTATAATAAATTATTTAAATATAACTTTCTTATTATTTCATTAGGTATCATTTAAAAAAAAAGTTGAAAAGTGAACTCAAAGTGGCAGCACTTTTTTGCTGCCTGTTATTCGCCTTGTCATGAATTCGTATTCGCCCAACTGTGTGGTTTGACAGTTCGGCTTTGGATTGTTTTTTTGTTTTAACTAAGCGTTTAAATTTATTTGTGTCGCAGGCGGTCGGCCAGTCACCGTTTAGTTTCTTGTTTTGTATAATTAAAAATGTAAAATAAAAGTGCAACAAACTTTACCGACACTTGTCGTTTCCTCTTTAAATGCGCTTAAATCTTACATGAAACGCAAGATATTTAAATTGGTACCGATTTGAATTAAGCGGGTTTTTCAGTTAAAGGGTCCCCGAAATTTCAAATTTTTGTATCAGGTAAGAATTTTTTTTAAACACAAAAATTCAAAAAAATACAAATTTAAATAAAATCGAAAAATAAATTTTTCTCATCGAATTTAAATTGAAAATGTGAGTGCAAAATATTGTTGAACGGTAGGTAGGTATTCGATATTTGGTTCAACTATTTTTACATTGAAATGTTACAAACTGACCATTCTAGACTCTTTACTATCTAAAAGCACAAATTTGATTTAAACAACAAAAAATAGTTGGTGCCTATTTAAGATCGATTCAAGAGCGAAAGTTTGGTTGAAAAAAAAAAAACACTCACAGGACACAGCCTCAAATTCATATTATTTTTACTACTTGACAATTAAATAAAATGATTCAAAGCTTCAATGTTTCATCGGAACAAAAATTTTAAAAATTTGAATGACTTTCTCATTTTCAACAACGTTATCTCTCTCACACTCTATAACAAAGTCATGCACAAAAGAACTTTTAAATTCCATCATAATCATTTAAACTTCCTTTTAGGAATTATATGTATAGGTATATAGGTATAAGCATTAAGCATTATAGCTCTCCATATGATATGAAGGAAGGTACACCTTGCGTTGCACAATGCATTCAGCCTTACCTATAAAAAAAAGTTTGCTCTCTCTATCGTTCTACAAAAAATATTTTTCCCATTTGATTATAATATAATATATGGTTGGCAATAACAACTGTCTTTTGTTGTCTTGAAAAAAATAAAGGTATTTCTTTCTTAGTGACTTAAAAGTCCGTTGACCTACTAGACATACCTTAGCCTAGCTATACGCAATGACTAAAACAACAAAAATAAAATTTCATACGATCGTCATCCATTTTATGAATAATACCGCTAATTAGTTTTGCCAACCAACAACAATTGTATGAAAAATAAAGTGGGAAAAAAAAAATCCACTCTCGCTTTTTTACTTGCTATAAACCTAAGGGATATGTCATGGATTCTTAAAAAAATTCTACCTGCAAATTCAAACTAAAACAATGGCCTACCGAAGTTCGATAAAACGAACAAAGTTAATGGACAGTCAAAGGCGCGATCAGGTTTCTGTAGAAAAGGCTATCCAAAGGCTTAATATCCGCTGTGTTTTCACAAACTATTCCAACAACACAAAGCTAATCCATTTATCTAAACGCGTCAAATTCCATTTTTTTTATTCAGTCTATGCGTTCCGCCATTTTATTTGAATCTGGATAGTAAATTGTGTGGACAAAATTGTGGAATTTTTTTCTAAGGCTAATCGAAAATGTGGGAAAAATAGTTCTATAATAAAATTTCATTTAGGTAACTTTTACAATTTTGAGCTTTAAAAAGGCAGGTTTGTACAACACAATGTTGGGCACTTAATTAATTTTCCAGCATATAAAGAAGTAGAAGGAAATAATACTCTTAGTTCACATCAACATCAAAGTGAATATATTTTTATTTTGCCTGCAAAAACAGCTTCAACTAATTTCATTAAATTTGAGCCAATTTTTGCAAATAAAAATACAAAAAAAAAAACAGGTTGGGCATGAGAAAAAGCCTACCTACCTACCTTTGTACGACAAGTCGCATACTAATTAAGTTTATACTTATTTTTTTTTTTTTTTTAAGTTAATTATTGAAGCGAGATCTTAAAATACGAAGTACAACACTGTAATCGCTTCGTTGGCGATTTAAGTGAGTTAAAGTTGAATTCTTTAAAAAAAAAAAAAATACCATCAACTACCATAACTGTATTTTACCTGACGTATAAAAATATCCCAAGCATGAGGAAATTAAAAAAAAAAACTTTCTCAACAATATGGGTAAAGTTGCAGTATGTGAATCTATGGACTCTAATACGACTTTGTCGACAACAACACAACCGACGATGACGACGACGACGTAAAGTCTTTACACATTTTTATAATGAACAACCGTATCCGGAGGGTGCACCCATAATAGGCATTAGGGAAATTAGTTCGATGTTACGTTAGATTACCAGTAAAAGATACCGAAAAGATACCGGTGCTGCAGGTACACATTATACAAATAGTTCTGTAGGTACACACACACGTGATGTAAGCCAGTAGAAATACATTTTTGTATCTTTGCATCTTTAAAATTGCAATGGTGAAATAAAAGTGCACTTTTCTATCGGAAATTCCTAGGAGAGACTTTGGAGATAATTAAAATTCGACTTCCAATTATAGGGTTGCCAATTAATTGATTAGGTATAAGGTGCACCAAGAGCTAGAGCGCGTAGGTTGAGTTAAGACAAGAAAAAAATCGTATAGGAGAGGGGTTCTATTTTCCACGGTTTAGGTGGGAGGGGCAATTTTCTAAAAAAAATCGAAAAAAAAATATTAAAAAAACAACGGCAACACTTAAAATGTCATGCTATACTTTTTTTTTTTTAAGCCAGAAGCTCGTTCTTTTATTTTCTTTTTAATTCAAATTATTTGAGAGAATATATTTTGAAAAATAATAACATAACATAAAATATAAAATAACATAAAATTTTGAAAAAAAAATAGTTTGAATACATTTTTTTGATTTTTTTTTTTCAAAATTTAAGTTTGAAAATTAATTTTTGAAAAACTTTTCCCAAATTTTTCAAATAATTTTTTTTTAAATTATTTCTTTTAATCAATTTTTTCTAAAAACTAAAAGCTGTGCTCAAATGATGATATCTACTCAGAACCGCAGTGATAAAAATTAATTTTCCAAAGCGCAAAGTAAGCACCGCCATTATTGATTGAAAAAAAAATGTGTGTTGTATTGAAAATTTAAAATGGCGGTGATAACTTCACGCTTCGGAAAATTAATATTTTTTGCTCTTAAACTTGCCAATATGCGTGTTTTTTATCTCTTCGATTTTTAATACCAATAATTTTTTGATTAAAAACAAATTTAATCCGTAAAATTTGCGAATTTGAAAAAGATATTTACGTCACAGCGCAGCACAAGTTGAGCACAATACAGCATAACTTTTTTTTTTCAAAAATCGAAAATGGTAGTTAACAAAAAGTTAGATAAGAATTCTCATAAGCTACAAGAAATTTAATTTTTTTTTATTGGGAGGGAGGAATGTGCCGGCAAAAAAAATAGTTTTTTTAGAATCTGGTCACACTGACTTGGAATTATTTTCTTGCATCTCCAAAGAACATTTGTTTATCTAGGTTTTTGAGATTTTTTTAAGAGGGTGGTTAGGGAGGTAAATTTCTACTGTAAACTTAACATTCTCGGTTCATATGAAAACGGGAAAGACATTTTAATGAAAAACTTCTCTTTTTAACTTAAAAGCTTTAGGTATATCCTCTTGTAAATAAAGCAATTATCTTAATGAATTTTAACTAAGTTTTCTTACTGTTGGTTGAACAAGAATAAGGCAGATACGCAAAAACAAATTAAAAAGATTCAGTTAGAGTTTTTTGACAAATACATAAACATAGATACATAATTATGGTATTGAGTTCGATAGTATCTTTGCCTAGGTTTTTCACGGTTTTTATTATGTTCACGCAAAAAGAAGGTTTTAATTAAATGGTAAAGCAAATTCTTCTCAGAGCATTTTTAGTATGATGGGATTACTTTAAGAAATAATGTAGAAACGCAGGGTCTATAGTCTATTTCAAAAAACAAAAAACAAACGGGACTTTGAAGTTTGTCTATTAGCACAAGGGGTTCTCGCTTTCCCTTTTGCAATGTGCATCCCAGAACTCTTCCAACAAGAGTTTCATAAGCTAGAACTATTGCCTTGACATTTCTTCCGAAAAACTGTCAATTTTCTTCGTCACAAGTAGTACAAAAAAAAACGAATTTTTCTTAATCGATTTAAGCTAGGATTTGATTCCAAGCCTCCAGCATGCATGGCAGTCTTATTTAGGTTAAAAATAATAAATCAATTCTCTTTCAACATTCGAAAACTTCAAGTAAAAAAAAATACTTATTTTCCCACGAACCTATCTTTCTATTTTAGATTTTGTTTGGGAAATGTAATGCTGCACCTGTCATCAGGATGACGAATTACTTATTTATGCACATGCATTCCACCTAATCTACCTGATTTTTTTTTCAACAAACTACACTATCCCATAAAATCTTGATCTCAAGTCGGTGAAAAAATTCGATTCAAACTTCAATATTTTTTTGTTTTTTTTCTTTTTTCGAATTTTGAATTTTGAGCATTAGGTACATTCACATCAACCAAACAAACGTCATGGAGTTTGAATTTCCTTAAAAACTCTTACAGGTAGGTCTATAGGTAGCTATACCGGTATACATATTGAAAAACTTCTTTTGCCGGTTCTTTATATTAATTCTGGAAAAAAAAATTAATGTAGGCATTCATATCTCACCGATATACACAGGTAAAACCGGTAATTCGAAATTTCCATTTAAAACATTTTGATTTTTTTTTATGAAAAACAATAAGAGGCAAACGGTCTACGGTCTACCTACATATAAATTTTTGTTTATAGGGTAAATTTGATTTAATGTCATGTTAAGTATAAAAAAGTAAACACAATTCAAAGCATTATGATGAAATGAAAATGGTTGCAGAATGGTTAAATTAATAGAAATTAAATGCTGCTATTGTTAGTAGGTATAAATAGTCTGAATAAGATTTTTAGAGATAGACAAATTTGAAAAGTTAACCTTAAAATTTGGGAAAAACTGAAAATGTTTTTTTTTTAAGGGATTTTTTTAAGAACTCGTGACCATAACTCAGAATTCAAATTATTCATTTACGTAATTATTTTTCTGATCCATTTGCATGGTGGTTTTAGAAAAATTCTCCCACTACCACGCCCACTTTACTTATATCAGAATTTTGTCCTTAATTTAAAAAGGATAAAATGCTGCTGTATCCTTTAACATTATATATGATTTGAATACGGATGTTTTTCTTTTCAAATTTTTGCCACCGCCATGCCATCCAGAGCGGAGAGAACCCTAATCTTTGAGTTTAATTGCCTGAACAGAATAGAATGCTGGAACGGGAGCCGCAGACGGAACTGGAAGAGCTGTCAAAAAAGTGTCGTACGTTATTTTTTTTACGTGCCCACAATGCAGCTGTACAGCTTTGAAATTATTTTGAAGAAAAACAAAAGAATATTCTTGTGTACAAGCTCAGAATTCACATTTTTTGTTTCCAATAATTTTCCTTTTAATAAATGATTTTTTTTCGCGGTATAAATAACCACAATATTTTTTTCCGACCCAAAAAGTTGTTTTTTCTCTTCATACAAATTGAAACGTCATAAGTGTCGTACGTAAAAAGTTAAAAGTTGGTGAACTCTTCCGTCTGTGGCTGCAGTTCCGTATGCGGCTACGTTCTGTTGTGTTTGTAACATTGAATTTGCGTGTATTCAATGTTTTGACAGCTATTCCAGCTCCGGCTCCAGTTCCGTCGCCATTCTGTTCAGCCAGTAACTCAAACACCAATACCTATTCTTTTCTAGAGACATGGCGTTTTACTGGTATTTTAGTAAAACAAAATTTTGTGACCGATCTCTCTCTAGCATGTAAGGAATAATATGTATTTATAATTTGTCCCAATCACTTCCACGCCCAAGTATTCATATAAAAAAGAAAATCCTCGAACGATTTGTTTAAAAAAATTTAATAAAATCTGCCATCCTATATTTTAATTTTATTAAATATCAAATAGCTTCACCTAAGCAGAAGTAATTCTTTCCAAATTTCTTAATCTTCCTTTTTACTTATTCTTACAAAGTAAACAATTTAAAAAGCCTATCATAAGCTTAAACTTAATTATTCCATTAATTACCACGCCCACTATTCTTATTTTTGAGTTTTTTTTTTATTTCACGTCCTTATAGGAATCTTAAAATTTATATTTAAGTTCAATTTTTTCTTTTATTGATTTATGCTGCAATATAATATTTAGAGGCCTAATAAGTTTTGATAAAAAGATCTCTATTTTGAGGAAGGTATATCATTGCCAAGCCTCCAACAGCTCACCAGTATGTTTTCCTGAAACGTTTATTTTATTTTCATGCCCATCAAGTTTCAGTCAATGAAAAAGAAAAAAAAAATGTGACAGAAAGAAATTTACGACCAAGAACGCCTGAACCGGTCACACTCGATATATATTCGAAAACATTCCTGCCCTCGCTCTGGGTTCAAGTCTGGGACTAGGTGGTGGTATCGGTGACTCTTTGCACTGCACGTTTTACTATAATATATCATACCAAACCAATATATGTAGGTACCTACCTACCTGTATTCCGGCTATACACCTAATCCAATGCAAAAATGTCTATTTTCTGAGCTGGACAGACAGCCGAGGACCGAGGTATAGTGCCTGTTCAACAAAAACAAAACCAGATACACAAAGACAGACCCTTGAACGTCAACTAGGTACTTATTTACAATTTCATGATTCACCGGTTATGATAATCGGCATATTATGGGGTACCGGCACCAAAATGAATAAATATATCAGAGCCTCGCCAGGGTGTAGTTAGTACAAGCACAAAACAAGGTTTTTCATTATTTTCATAAACAAATTGACTTTAATAAAATTCCCATATAGGCAGGCACAGGAGAGGTACATTACACATACACATTTTCTATACAAAGCGGGATATTATAATGGGGGAATGAAATCAATTTCTATGTGAATTAATGAACAACATGGAAATTTGTTTCTAGTAGACTTTCGAGGGGTGTGTTTACATTGGCAATTCTCAGTTGAAGGTAAAAATTGCTAATTTATAAATTTTTGAGGGGGTTTTGGAAACATGAATATAAGAGAATTCATGCGAGGGATGATTTGTTTTGATAATTTGTTTTCAAGTTGTTATGAGTTATGTTTAGATATTAATTTAGGTTACTTTGTTCCGGAAGCACATCCCACTTCTGAATGTATGTAGGTAATCGGGGTTTGATGAGCTTGGAATCTTCTACAAATGATTGCTTGATGGTAGGAGGGCACCTACCTAGTTAATATTTCAATAATTTGTTGTTGAATTTTTTTTTATTTTACCGCACTACTTCAGTGGAATGAAATATTTTGAGACACCAAATTAAATCTTTCAAGTCAGTTATACCTATGAAGTCGAAACTTGTAAGGTAAACTTATGACTTCTAACGCTTTCTCGGTTGTTAACTAACTTGGAGCATAACTTTCGGGGTAGCTCTGGTTGAATATGCGCGTAAGGTTAGCACCGCCAAGTTTGATTAAGAAACTGCTAAAGGTGTGCTACGATGCACCCTTCGCAAAATTTGATTTCGGCATGAAAGTTGCAACTTTGGGATTTTTTTATCTCTTCGGCATATGACAGTACAATCCTGCCAAATTGCAGCAAAACGTTTTGTTTTTAATCAAAAATGGTGGTGCTTACTTACTGCACACAAGAGAAAAAGCTAAATATGTCCAAAGCTTATTAGGTTATAGTTACCAGACCTCCAACCAAATCCAAGATATTTTTCTAACCATAATTAGGAGATGCATTCAAGCTTCACTGAAACTTTCAAATCTTTCTAAACCGGAAACCCCTTGAAAAATTCATTTTTTTTATTATATTCAAATATGTAATGCGCCATTGCAAGGCAACTTCCTGTATCGATGATTATGAGAATGTAAAAGAAAACAATGCTCCCATCAACTGACCGCACCCAATGGACAACAGCACTTGCATGCATGCATACTTTAACACAAACTGTATAGATTGTCAAGCAACCAAAGTGATCCCTCCTCCCCCCCAATCGAAAATGATGGTCCCTTACGGTTAAGCGCCTCATAAGAAAATTTATTCATAAGCAGGCGACTGACTAGCTTACGCATATTAGAATCTATAGTCTGAGCGATAGTGTTGAGTTTCAAAAACAAAAATACAAAATTTCAGTATATAACAATTTGGAAATTGTCATAGAATGGTATTAGTAACAAAAAATTTTATTTGTACAACCTATATCTACACAAAAATCTCCAACAAAGGAAATCATACATAATGAGACCATAATTCCAAAACCCTGAATACCAAAATACCAAAATCGGGAATCCCAATATCTTTCCCGAACGCATTAGCATTTCTTTAGGTATTAAAGGGAAAAGGTATTAAAAGGATTAAGAAATACTCGTTCTTTTTGATTTTATGTATAAATAGACTTTTTTCACTTGTCATAGAAAAGTGCCGCTCACCTTAGCCGTTCGGATTCGGCAATAAACTGTAGGTTCCCTTCATTCCTGTAGACACGCACACAGGAATGGTTGAGAGTTGTAAGTCACTAGGCCCTGGTTCTTCATGAGCCGTTGTGCCAACAAATTTAATTTAATAGACTTTTTTCAAATTTATCTTTTTTTTAAGTTTTTTAATTTTTTTCTATTTTTCATAAGATAAAGTTTTTGTTGTTTGCAACTTTTTTGCTTTAAAAATCTTTGAAGACAAAAAAACAAAAAGAATTAGGTATATGGGTTAGGAATGAAATCCCGAATGCCAATACCCTGAATTCCTTAAATTCCCAAAATTCGGAATACTAAAATCTCAAATACCAAAAACGCGTAAACCAAAATCCCAGATTGTACACAATGGGACCGTAAGGAGAATAAAATTATATATGCTGAAAATGAATTCCTAATGCTAAAATCCCGAATTCCATAATTCTAAATTCCGAATACCAAAATCTTAATTTTCAAAATTACGAATCAAAAAATCTCGAATTGAAAATTTAAAAAAAAATTTGAAAAATCTTTTTTATTAATTTTTGTAAATGCGAAAAGTACTTTTTGTTTTAAACGTCTTTACCAGGCATTTTGTGTTGAAAAGTATTCTTATAGCTTTAGCTTAAGCCATCAAAAAAGATAAAACAAGGTTAACTTCTACAACACAATTTCCTTGACTACAAAATAAATTCAAAAAAAAATCAAGAAACAAAAAAAGTAATGTGATAAAAAAGAACAAAAGAAAAATACCGAACAAACAAACACTAAACCCACAGCTGCATGCGGCATTGTTTAATTAACCGCGCTCCGCGCACCATATCCACCATCAACAAGCAACAAGGCACTCATAGACGACAATTTCATTATTAAAAAGCCCAATATGAGTTATAATGGCAACAAGTCATGTGCATCTTTTGTATGCGGCTATGCCATGTATGTCGCATCGTTGTCGTCGTAGTCAGTCGGTTTATTAGTGGCTCCCTCTATCTCTCATGCCTGATTTTCTTTTATTTTATTTTCGTCCATTCTCTATCTAAAAATATCTCTTTTTTTTTAATATGAGTCTCATATCAACTCCCTGACCTCCATATTGGCTGGCACTAAGACTAAAGGGAAAGAGTATTAACATTAAGAGGCAGACTTGTCGCCGTCGGGCTACAACGACAGACGGACTATTCAAACCATTCATCCGTTCACCCGTGTGATGCATTATTGGTCTGTTGTTGCTGCACAGTGTGTGATAAAGATAAGCAGCAGCAGTACAGAGAAAGATTGACAGCAATGAGCGATTGACATTGATATCCCACAAGGGTGGCAGATTGCGTCTTTACTATTATAATATTTTCGAAAGATTTTTCTTCTGTTTTTTGCCAGTGCGTGCACTTGTCTTTCTTCGCTTCAGATTTTTAATGTGATGATGGATTCTATACCAAAGATAATAATATTGATGGGAGTGATTTTGAGAGTGACCCCTTAATAGACATCTCACATCATTTGAATATGTGGAAAGAAAAGTTTAATGACCAAAATGTGAAGTGAAGAAAAGAAAAATGGAGAAAAAAAAGAATTCTTTGTTCTCAGTAAAACCAAAGGCAATATCTAGTCTTCTCCCGTTTTGGGATTGAAATAAGGAGCTCATCCTGTCTCCACTTGGATTCGATTTTCCATAAAAAGATTCACAAAGCCTTCGTCGTTTTCGTTGTCGTACTCATGGTGGTAGCTATCGTCTTCACAGAGAGAAAAGCAAAATATTGGTTTTATACTTTTTCTGGTCTGTCTCAATATGTTTTCTTTATTTTTTGATTTTACTGTCTCTGATCGGATATTTCATTCAATTGCAGTAATGGCATTTCCCCCCCTTTTATCCCGACTTGTTCGTTTCTCGTTCCACCATTATTACCAACCATTGAAAATGGCATCTTCTTTTGGTTGTGCTTCTATAGAGTAGAGAGTTTCTGGGGACTACCGCGATGTCGATTCCGATGCTTTAGAGCCCCCGAGCCGGTAACCAGTTTCCTTTCTTGGTGAACAAGAGGAGACGAACTTTTGTCGAATTTGTGTATAAATGGGCATGAAGTTGAATTCATATTTTTTTCTCTTAAAACTTTTATTTGTATTTAGTTGGTTGAGGAATCATTTTTGCCGATTTTTTTATGTTTTTTTTTTTTTTGTTTTTTCTTTCGTTTGTCTTTTTTTTTAATTTTTCGCAGAGGAAATATAGGTGCGGTATTGTAGTGTATGGTTCGTATCTATAGGTGTTCTATATGCTAACCAAAACCGGTATATAGTAGATGGCTGGATGAATGTTTTTACTTTTACTGGAAAGTGTTTGGCTATAAAAATTTAAAATATAAAAACATGTTTTCATTGACTTTTTGTTAAATGAATAATTTATAAATTGGAAAATTGAAGGCGGGGCGGTGCTAAGGTTTGCATCAATGTTCATTGAATGTAAATATAGTATTGTTGAGTCTAAGCCTGGTGCTCTTGCCTACTATAGATAGAAGGGATGCTGATTGAAAACATAGGTTGGGTATGGCTTAATTGCGGTTTCTCTTATTTTTGTATGACTTATTTGATTACTCAGTGAATTAAAAAAGTCAAGGTGAAAGGGGTGTAAATTTATTAAAAGAGTTTAAAGGTCAAGTCTTTCTTAAAAAATTAAATGCGGATTTTGAAAGTTGACCTAGAAAAAACAAATTGAAATCGGATATATTGACGTTTTTATTTAATTTGTTTTTGGAGGCCAAATTCTGTGTTTTGAATTATTATATATGTATGTATTTGTTCCATCACTGTTTGGGTTTGTTGCACTTCTCTAAAAAAGGAAAGCACTAACTGTTTCACTTTCCACGACTCGATGCTCTGTTCATACTATGATTTCCTTTTGCCTACTTACATATAGAGTTACAAGTCATATTAAAATTGTATTTATTTGTTCATAAATTAGACGATATAAAAGAGCATCTTGCCAATTTTGGTACAAGTAGCTGTACCGCCTTACTTCGCATAGGTGCACAAATCTTAGTGTCTTAAAAAAATATTATTACTTTTTAAATACAAATAATTCAGTAAATTGACTTAAATCACATTTTTTCCCCATTTCAACCTGTATAACGCTCAATTTTGAAAAAAAGAAAAAAAAAAGTAAGAGGCTTTTGAGTGATTTGAAGTAGTGAATATACACTGCCTGTCAGTTAGGTTAAAAGCAGACAAATTTGAGAAGTTAAACTGATATTGACTACATAGAATAAAAATTGAAAACAAAATGTTAACAAAAATAAACTATAGCCTTTAAAACAAAATACAAAAATATTTCTAACCTCATTTTACGCCACGCCGCACCGCCGTTTCAACTGAGTAGATTTTAAAAATATCTGGAGACATTGATTTAACGATTCTTTGAGCATTTATATAACAAAATAATAAAATTAATGGTAAAGCTATGAATTCAGTAGGTATTTGCATCATCAAATTATAAAAAATGCCCAAAATAATCTGTTCAAAGGGACAAAATACGTCATTAATCTGTTATAAGCCATAACCATAATTTTTATAATTTTTAACTTTATCATTTTGCTTTAATCTCACAAAACAAAAAATAATAATTTGAGTTTTCTTTTTAATTTATTCATATTTATCAGTCTCGGTGTGGGCCCTCGTTATCTTTCATTTGGGATATTTTCATAAATAAAATATTCAATATTCATTCATATTGCATGCATAATTGTTAACAATAAAAATGACAATAAAAATAAAAATGTGTTTCTTTTTATTTTGTTTTGCCTCAATATCAAAAGAAATTTTAGAATTTGATGATTTATTTATAATATTAATAATCTTTTCCTTCTCTTTTAATTTTAATTTCAGGTGAGTGTCTTTCTTAACTGTGTTATGTATGGTGCATATTAATTTGATTTTTACAAAAATTAATTCGTTGATTCGTGAGTATAAAAAAATATTTTTTTTAATCAAAAAAAAATAATATTAATAAAAACAACCTGTAACTCTACTTTGTGAAAGGAACCGCTTAGAAAACAGAAACAAATATTCTTAAAAATAAAAAAAAAACAAAATGAATATACAAATGTATAAATTCAAAAAATGTCCATCGAAATAATTTTGTAAGAGATCTTCGAAGACTTGAATACATATTTGTTTTTTTTATTTTGTTGTTGTTATTTCGAAAAAAATAGGAATTTATGAGGCAAAACATTCCAAACAGCAGTTGTCAACTAATGAACATTGAGAAAAATAATGACTTTTGATGGGATTTATGGGATAGAGGAGTTTTCATCTAAATCATTTGTTAATTATACTTGTTGAGAAATGTGACAAATGGTAGGAGTTCTGGCCTAGCTAAATCCAATATCATATTTTATAAAAAAAAAATAAAATATTTTATAGAGTGTGTACAGGTTTTTGAATAATCACTGGATTTAGAAAAAAAGATTTTTTTTTTTTTTAATTCAGAAGGTTTTTTTAAAAATCTTAAGAAAGCACACCACAAACTGTGGACGGACTCCACTTGCTTTCTGTACTGACTAAGCGCCCGTATTAACTTCATACTCGCATAGGTATTCAGAGATTCATGTGTTTTGTGGGTAAAAGGGCGCATGAACCAATAAAGTTTGAGGGCACTACCTAAGCAAAAAAGGCACATAAGCATTTGCTTAGGAAAAGAGCAGAAAATGGATATATGCGCATTTTCACTCGTGATTTGGAGCATTTTACAATAGGAAATAATTTTTTTTTTCACACAAAAATAACCACTGTCAGAAGTTTAAAAAAATGCCTAAAACTCTATTTTTGATTCTTGGCGCTTTGGAGCCTTTTACAATAGGAAATAATTTTTTTTCTTTTTTCACACAAAAATAACCACTGTCAGAAGTTTAAAAAAATGCCTGAAACTTTATTTTTGATTTTTGGCGCTTACGCCCTTCTTGCTTGTGACGGCAGTAAGGTACTGTAATGTACTAAACTAAAACTGAACTCTATACTGTACATATTGGGATGAAAGCTCTTTCTCTTGGACGTAAATTACCTAAAGTAATGTAATCTAAGAGTAAGGACACAACTTTGTATCAAAAGTGGCAAATTTCTCTTTCACCAAAACTTAGGTTAATAAATAAACATAAATAATTGATTCAGAGAAGTATAGAAGTCTAATTATCTTTAAAAATAGGTATATTAAAAAGAAGCGGTCCAAGGTAGCTACCTTGTGACACTCCAGAAAGTTATACCTATTTGCAAGCACACTGTGTAAGAGTTCTGTCAGTGCAAGAAAGAACTCAATAACAAGCGGTCTCATCTACATTAAAAAACAAAAAATAAAACAATCCATAATACAAATTATAATGAATTAAAAAAAAAAGAAGCAACAAAAATTAACACTCATCACGATGCATGTTATGTCATAAACATGAGGTACACTAAGGGTCAACAATATGTTGTTGACATTTAAATGAATCCAAGCTAAGTAGTAAGAGTATGATAGGTACCTACTGTTCTTTTTTTTGTTTTATTTTTGTCTTATGTCGTTTCAAGTTTCTTAACATCTTTCTCTGGCACTTGTGCAAAAAGAAAAGCATTTTAATGCAAACCAAATGAAGAAGAAATATACAAAGAATGACACATTATAATAAGAAAAAAGCCATACATGAAGCAACAACAACAACAAGTAGAGGTAGGTACAGTTTTATATTATCTTGGAAAATTCTCACTCGAAGCCTATAGCGAAAAGAACTAGTTTTTTAAGATTTTTTACTTTATTTTTTTTTTTTCTAGAACACCTTTGTTGGCAAGCAAGCATAACCTGGGGGCAAATGCCTTTTTTTTTCTTTTTTCAATTGAAGATGGTTGGTGGCATGCGTTGTGCATTTTCTATGGGGTTATGAGAACAGTTAAGCAAAAAAATAGTCACGCGTATATGAGAGTATCATCAAGCCATAAAATGGTAATAACTTAATGCAGACAAAATTGAGGTTAGTAAAAGTTTTGCCACTTTTATTATAGCCAACGATTGATAATGATAGGTGTTAAGAAAGGAGTAAAATAAAGTGCTTATAAAAAATTAAATACACTCAGAAAAAAGTAGGTATTCATTTAAAAGGAAATCATTGATTTAACTTTGAGAAAATAGGTATGTTCCTTTACTTTGAAACTCTGTGATTTTCTGTGCATTTAATTGCCATTTTATTTTTTTTATATGAACTTTGACAGAACTTTGGACTGAAAATCACAAAAATACACAGAAAATTAACAGAGTTTCAAAGTAAAGGAACAAGGCTAATGATTTTTTTTTATTACCTTTTTCGAATTTAAATAGCAGTTTCTTTTCTTAATTTAAAGTACAATGGAAATGCCAAGTTTTTCTTTGTTTCTAGTCTCGTTCAATCAAAGAAATGGACCCTTAAAATTCACGACGTAATTTTTGATAGCTTGAGTATCATTCGTTATTTATCATGCGAAAAATATATCATGTGAGAAAAGCATCATACGAGAAAAGTATTATGCGAAAAAAGCATCAGACGAAAAATATATTATGCTAGAAAAGTATCATGAGTAAAATGTAGGTACTATGCAAATAAAGAACCATACGAGGAAATTATTATGCGAAAAAAGTATCATGCGAGAAAAGTGTTATGCCAGAAAAGTATGGTAAAAGTATAACTTACGAGAAAATTATCATACTGCAAGAAAAGTATCATGCAACAAAAGTATCATACGAGAAAATTATCATGCTAGAAAAGTGTAATGTGAGAAAAGCGTTGTGCGAGAAGAGTATCTACGAGAAAAGCGTCATGCGAAAAAGTCCCATTAAAAAAAAATATCATACGAGAAAAGATTTATGCAAGAACAGTTAGTTCCATGTTTGAAAAGTATCATACAAGAAAAGTATGATTCGAGAAAATTGCCATGGTGCAAGAAAAGTATCATGCGAAAAAAGTATCATGCGAGAAAGGCATCATACGAAAAAATTATCATATGAGAAAATTATCATGTGAGAAAAGTGTGATGCGAGAAAAGTATCATGCTAGAAAAGTGTGAAGGTAGAAAAGTACCATGCAAGAAAAGTATAATGCGTGAAAGTATCGTTTGTGAAAATTATGACATCCTGGTCAAATCCACCACCCCCCTTCCCCAACCCTCATAAAATTTTACTGAAAACTTATCTTGAAGCAATATTAACTATATTCCAAAGAAAAATGACGTTGTTCTAACGTCCTTCAGTTCCTATCCGATTGTATGTTCTTTTATTAAAAGTACTATTTTTTTTTTTCATTAACACGACAAACAAATATAGAATGTATAGTCGGCTTAACCCCCTCTTCGCCATATATTCCACTCATAATTTACAACCAGAATGTTTTCTGTTGAAAGATTACTCATTCCTTGCTAATTATAGTTGAAATAAATGTAATGTAGTATTTCATCATTTAAACACAAAACTAAATAAATGGCTTACATTAAAAACAATATACCATTACAATATACAACGACCCTCGAAAAATGGTTTCATTTCAACAGCATCCCAATACTAATCTATACAAATATAAGAGAACACAACCAACAGACAACAAATGCGGCAGTAATTCACGCCAAAATAGTGATGTTACACCATGAGAGGGAATAAATTTCAATTTAAACTGTTTAACAAAAATACCAAAAAAAAAAAAAAAAAAAAAAAAAACAAGATACAATTATGTAAAGGCTGACTCGGGTTAAAGCAAGAGTCGCATTCTGGGCAGTGTGTCAATTGTGAATCAGCTATAATGTCATGCCAAACACTATTAGAAAAGGCCACTAGAATAATTAGACTTTTATGGTATTTTTGTTGTTTTTATGTAAAAATTATGTGTGAAGTCGAGTAATTAATTTAATGCTTGCCTTTCAGGAAGTTCGAAATTAAACAGTTTTACTCGTATGTATTTTTTTAACCTCGGTTAAGACTTTTTTTTTTGCAATTCAAGTCAATATTATTATTGTTTACGATTTTTTCCTGACAGTAATGCACGGAAGAGCAGTATCATTAGTTTGTTAAAGGAAAATGCATTAAGATTGTTTTGTGTTGTTTTGTTTTGTGTGTTTTAAGCAATTCCTAATATTGAAAATGAACACGTCCAGTCTCAGCCAAAAATGGTATAGTTAGCAGCTGAATACGGATTTATTATAGAGACTTTTATTGTTCCAAGATGTTTTTGTTTTCTGTTTTGAAATTTTATTTGTTTAGATTGCAATGTTTATTTTAATGTTAATTAAATTGTCATTTATCACAATAATTATTACTTTGAATGCGCTCAGAGATTCAATGACAGTTTTTATTGAAATATTTGTTTCTTCAAGGACATGATACTTATTTTATCAAAAAATTTAAAAACGCAAAATTAAATAAGCTAAGACGTACCTACATACATATATAAAAAGTTCTTAAGAGCCGCAAATATGATGTTTTATTCAATAATATATGTGTTTTTTTGCACGACGGGATCATACGAAGTTGCTCTTTTGTAGTTCAAAACTATAATGTAGCATATCAATAATATAAGGACATATGGAGGGTTCACAGAAGTAGGTACCGAACCAAGTCATCCAAAAAAAACGGTTAAAACTAGTATTAAATGTTGCGTATTTCTTGGCTGTGGGATCTTAGCACCTCATATATGGGATATTCGCAAAAAATTTATGCAGTCTAAAAGGTCAGTAATTGGTCATAAAAGGTCAGGAAGTTTATAAATTTGGTCAGGCTTATAAAATTTTTAATCCAGGGTTGAAGTTTTTCAAGGTCACCCGCGATTTATGGGATATTCAGAATAGCACCTCATTTATGGGATATTCAAAAAATGATCTTTCATTTTTTTGTTAAACTCATAACTAAAAACCTACATCTGACCAATTTTTGAAACTGCCTGAACTTTTATATGGAATAAGTAACTTTTCAGATGGTGCATACTTTTTCGAATATCCCATAAACGAGGTGGCAAAAATCGTGACCCTAAAAAACTTCAACGCTTTAATAAAAATTTTCTAAGACTGACCAATTTCTTAAACTAACTGACCTTTTATAATCAATTACTGACCTTTAAGACTGCATACTTTTTTGCGAATATCCCATACATGGGGTGCTTAAGAGCACACAGTCGTATTTCGTTGATTTTATCTTTAAATCAGAAGAAAAATTAGAGAATAAACTATCAATTATCCTGGATTACAAGTAAAATATTAGTTTACTTATTATAATGGCAGTGTATTTGCTTAACCTCGAATTTAACCTTTTCTGGCTTGGTTCACTACAGCTGTGAACCCTCCATATATATAGTCAAAAGTTTACCCAAACAAAATAATTTTATGTTCGAATTTTTTTGTCTGCTTAATAAAAATTATTTTCGAATTTTTTAAATGTTATTGCAAAATTATAACAAATTCGGTCCACCGGTTAAGAAGTTAGATGTGAATAACTTGAAAATATGGCAATTTTCTCAAAAAACATCAAATCCCTATTTCCGCAATGCGGATTGATTGGACTATTGTGTAGATAGTCGGCAAAAATGGAGGGCACCTACAATTTTCAACATTGTTCAAAAATGATGAAACTCATATCATATGAAAGTGAAAGCTTATTACTTTTGTTTTATCGTATGGCGCTTTAATTGAAATCGAGTGCGAAAGTTGTGTTTTGGGACATTTTATAAAAAAGTGCATATTTTAAATACAAAAAAAAAATATTTTTGCGTTTGATTTCAACTAAGTGGCCATATCATCTTAAAAAGCTTTTATATGACCTAAGTTTTATCACAGTTAAGCGATGTTGAAAAGTGGTCCCAAAATGCCTAAGGTCGTTTACTGCGATAGCTATACCTACCTGAAATTCCCAATAAAACACGCTATTTCGCAGACCTTAATTTTATATTCAAAAAAAATCTAAAAATCAAATTAATTGTAAAATAATAACTTAGGAGTTTATAACTAAAACAAGGATTTTTTTTTTGGAATTATCCTTATCGAAATGATGTTTTTTTCTAAATGTATCAATGTTTTGTTTCGTTCTTATATAATTTGCAATTCAGTTTACAGACACAAAGAAATTTTTTCTCCATTTACAACATTAAGTATTCGTGTCGAATAAATTCTCTTACAAAACGACGAAAAGACTTTCCTTTCAAATCCGATTAAGGACGATCAAAATTCAATTCCGCACTTTGCTTATAAGACTACTTTATTGTATCTAGAAAGGCGAAAATTGACCCTTATTTTATAATTCGTATCCTTTTCCGTATAGGCTTATTTTCTGATGATGATTCTACATCATAATGTCAAATAATATTGACGGTAGACATGCAAGTTCAAAACTCAATCTTACTTTTAATTTCCTTCCATCAAATGCTCCCTTCTTTTTAAAACAAACAAACAGAGCACAGAAAGGGAGCTCCAAAGGACACACGAACGAAACTCGATTTTCACGTTTAATTTTCCAATCCTTGACACAAACAAAAAAAATATATATATTTTTGTAGGTATCTTCATCTGGTTCGGTAGACTTTCAAAGTAAAGTTTTCCTATGATTTTATTCTACTTATATATGCCTGCCTAAGCTCTAAAGGGCCTTTCGTTTCCTTTCAATTGCCACCCTCATAATGACATACAGAAAAACACGTCAGGCACACAGGAAATAAATAAGACTTCCTCTTTCCATTTTTTGTTTTTCTTTTACTAACTTTTTCAAATATGTACTATGTAAAGGTACCTTTTAACTTATAGAGAGTTTCTGCTGGCATGTCAACATGTGTGCTAGTTACGACTGTCATCGAAAAGGCAAAACCAAAAGGCACGAACGTGCTGTCCTAACAACAAATAACAAAGAATATTGTCTTGAAATATATATAAAAAAAAAAGGAATAAACTTAATTTCCTTATGTTACAGTGTTACGGTAATGCGGTAGTTCTAAGTACATAATTCCCTCTGCACATTCACATAACACTAAAGACTCATATTGAATTACCATCCATTGCATTCTCGACCAACTCGAGGGGCCCCAGCATTTTCTGTGTTTGTTTGTCGTATTGATGAAAAGTACCTGTAATTATGTCCCGGAATTCCACTACCGTATTTTAATCGAAACAACTTCAAAAAGCAACCCACAAAAAAAAAAAAAAAACAAAAAAAACGTGCAAAAATTGCAAAGGAAATTGCATTACAAATCGAGAAGCGAGGGAAATAAAATCCATCAACTCGATTTACCTGTTTCAATCAGTTTCGAGAGGGTAAAAAGTTGTAACGAACAACGCGACGAACGTTTAGATTAGACTTTAAATAATAATGTGCTAAATAAATACGATACACAAACCAAACGAACAAAAACACTTGCAAAAGCACACGCATCACAACAAGCATCAGCGAAAGTGATCCTATATATTGACAAACCGATGAAATAAAATTCCAATCAAAATCCTGAATGCTTCCACTTTATAGTTTTTGTTTTTGTTTTTTTTTTTTTTTGTTTATTTTATTTTCCTCTCAAACATTTTTTTATTTTGTTTTAATTTAATTTTTATGGAAATAAAGTGATACAACCAGTTCGAATCTTTTCCTTTGATAACAACAAAAAATTACTCTTTTTTTTTGTGCCGATGCATATGTCAGGTGCGGGTAAAAATACATAAACCTGGGGAAGGAGTATTGGATGCCAATGGACTATTTCTTTGAAAGGTTTTCTTTGTTTTTTTAGAACATTTTTGATAACTTCTTAAGAATTGATATACTTAAAATAAAAAAAAAGTTTTTTTTTGAGACATGGGGGTTCTAAGCCCCTTTTCTTTCCTGAGCCAAAGCGAAATTTGAAAAATATTCAAAGAAACTCATATTTAACTGAAGAAAAAATGTGACTTAATTTAATGTTGTTGTTGTATTAAGTAGGTATGTATGTATGTAGGTACTAGAGGTCTGCATGAATGTATTCGTTTGATCTTTTCAAATGATTGCACTACTTCAGTATACTCAATTCACAAAACATATTTAAGCATTGCAATATGGTAATCACAAAAAGAAACAAAACGAGTAGGTACAACGTTCTGTTTTTGATAACATAGAACGAGTACAGCGCTTGTTTCTCTTCCTTTGCGCGAGAACTTGACTTAAAAATTGAAATGAGTACTCAAAATAAATCATGAGTATTCACTGTTCTGATGCGTGATGAGTAAAATAAGTGCACAAGAAAAAGAACAGTATCTATAAAATTTTATAAGAATACAACCCAAGTTTTTGTAGATATTGGAAATAATATTACTTTCTCATAAAAGTGGGCATGGCAGTAGGTGGAAATTTATCTTAAATATTTCATATATGCCATTTTTTATCGTATTTGAAAGTTTCATTCAAATCGGTTAAGTGGTTCAAATGTTATTGAATTAAGACCACCTCTCCCTACCAGCGGAACCACTGTGCATTGGTCAGAAGTCAAAATGACTGTTTTTTGCTTTTAACTCTGCAATGCGAAGTATTTGAAAAATAATGTATGCTTATTTTTTAAAACAAGCCAGCCTTGCACCTAATAATTTATAAAAATAAAATGGCTACTGCCTCTTGCGAGGAATTGACAAAACCTCCAAGAGTATATCTTGTCATAGAAAAGTGCCGCTCACATTATGGCCGTTCGGATTCGGCAAAAAAATGTAGGTCCCCTCCATTCCTGGAAAAACGCACCAAGAATGGTTGAGAGTGTTAAGTCACTGGGCCCTAGTTTTTCAAGAGCTGTTGTGGCCATTTACAAGATATTGTCTTGCCTTGTCACCTCAAAAATGTCAAATTTCGGAAATATAGTTTTTTTTTTTTATTTTAACACAGACAAATTTATCTTAAATGTGGAAAAAATCCAAGTGAAAATTTTTAAACGTTATTATCTTTGTTTTGACTTTTTGCTTGCACAAAAGACGGTGTTCACATTTAGCCAGTTCATGTTTCTGAGATCTCAGAAAGCAAAAGGAGAAACCTGAACAAAATTTCTCCGCAAAATTTTTTTACGTCTATGTACTTTTTCTCGTTCCCACTTGCCGGTGAGAAAGGGATGGGCAAGTGAGGCAGGATTTGTAAAATTTTTTAAAAATTTGTTGATTTTTTTTGACGTTTCCGTTTTTGACATTTGTTTTCTCAGTATTTATTTTTTGTTTGGCACTTAAATACTACAGAATCGTAGTTTTTTTTTCAATTGAAAAACTTTGTATTTAGTGAATTATCAATGATTGAAAAAGTTCTAATTAATTCTCCGACGAGCAAAGATTTGTGTTTGTTTTTAATGACTTCTGAAAGTCAGAGTAAATCGGTTGTATTCACATTACTTTGTGTCTTAACTCGAGCTGACTGAATTACGTCAAAAAAAAATCGTAAATTTGAGTCCAATTTGAACACCGTCAAAAGTTACTCAGGGTTATTTGTCGAAAATTTTAAGAAAAGTCAATATTTTCGACACTTAGGGTAAGGGTTACCTAGTAACTTGTTCATAAAAAAAAAAAAAAAAGAAATCATATTAAAGTAACAAGGCATTACGAGGTTCAGATATTATTGTTGATTATTTGCAATGTATAGAAATGTTATTTTTGGATTTACGAATAACGAAGTTTTGACAGAATGTCACGACGATATGGATTTGGATACGCGCCTGGTCAATATCGACCTGCAGTTAGTTAGTAGTTTGGGTTTTATTTATTTTTGTATGTTTTTTTTTTTTTTCATTTTTTATTTAATTCACATGCGTTGGATGCTGCTATCACATCACAGTCACAGCATTGGTTGTTCAAAAATCGTATATGGTCAGCATTCAAGGTTTATTTTTTGCACTTAAAATACCTTTAAATTTTTTTATTTGTCTTGTATACATACCTCTATTTTATATTTTTATGGGAACTTTGGTAAATTGTTTGAAAAAAAAAAAAATACTTGAGTAAAGAGTATATTGAAACAAAAATTGTATTCATTTCATGGGAAATATTTCTACGTGCAGTTATTTTATCTTTCGTTTTAGTTTGTTTACTTTTTTGTTTAAAGCTTAGACAGACCTAACAATATAATACATAAATCACTGATGTTTATGAAATAAAAAAAAATTAAATGTGGGCAACAGGTTGTAACTTTTAGTTACCATAAATAGTATAACATCTTTTATACTACAAATGTAATTTTCTAAAAAGATTTATATTGGCATTAATGTGTGTAGAAATTAACTTCAAAGTTTGATTTGGGAATTAAAAATAAAAATAAAAAAAATAACGTGAAGATATTACGTAATAAAGTGTTGGTCTTAAGTGTGATAGGAAGTATGATTTTGAATGGGTGAAATGGTTTTAAATTAAATAATTATGATAAAACCAATGAACTTGTTTTTAAGGAAATCCAAACAAAACCTGTTTGTAATTTAAGGCTTTTAAGTAACATCATTTTGGGAAATGTTGTATACGTATAACAGGTTACAGAAGGTTTTTATCGGAATGTCATTATTAGAAATTGAAAAATCATGTATTTATATGTAGTTTCGATTATTATTCGTGCAGGTAATATATTTTGAACGATTTATAAATTATTGGCTTGAATGTAGAAATTGATAAGGTAACTTCACAGTGTGATGAGGATGACTTATGCTTAGCCTGGAAATAAACCTCTTAGGGCCAGTTTTTCAGTCGTGAGTCAACTCCAGACAAAAATGTATTTATAGTTAACTCAGGAAGCTCTTTTTCAGTAGAAAATAGATGCCAATCGATATAACAAACTGATGGGAGGGTAAAACATAAAAACAATTTATTCAGCAAATTCAGAATTAACTGAAAAACTGGCCCTTTGAACAGCATAACTACAATCCAAAGGAAAAACAATTTAAAAAATCAAAATTTGCTTGAAAGTTCCTGGAGGACCAGTGCCTAGTGACCTACAGCCTGTTAGGTCACTAGGCATTGGTCCTCCCTACAGCTCCAGAGATTCCTTCAACAAGAATTGAGGGGGTCTACAAAATGAAAATATTAAAATGGAAATAGCTTAGGAAAATAAGACAAGTAAAATAGAAACCATTTCGTTTTTATGCCCTGATTCCTAAAAAGTACCCAACATTAAGATTTTTAGGAAGGGGAATGAATCTAATTTTTTAGGAAATCTTATAGATATTTTATAAAATAAAGTTTGGAATTGATAATAAAATGATTATTTCAAATAAATAAAGTATGTTTTCAATGTTTTAGGATCTCGCCTACAAAATTTTAATTAGATTTTAAAATAATATTTTTTTTCTTGAAATTAAACTCTTTCTTTTTTTATGTTCGTAAATATTTGACAACACGTTTTTTATTTTATTTTTCATTTCAGGTAAGCAAAATCATGACATGACAAAATTAAGACTTAAAATAATTCTTAAATAAAAACCGTAAGATAGCAAAAATATTCTTAATTTTACGAGTTATTAACGACAATTGCACAGTTAATTGACCAACGGGTTTCTAAATTGTACTTTTAAATTTTTGTACCTATATAAAGTACTGTCACAAAAGCATCTTCCAAGTTTAACATCCTAAAACCTCAAACAGACCCTTTGCTCATAAGATAAACAAGAAAGGTTTAAAATGATGGATTGAATACAGACAATAAGAGATAAAAACTATTTTCGAATTATAAATTTATGTACTTTATAATATTTGATTACTGCCGTCCCAAAGTGTCCTAAAAATCAAATATGCAGGAAATTATGAATCAAATTAATTTTTCGGGAAAAGATATCAGAATAAAAGTCAGAAAAAATAGATAGTCACACAGATAGTTTAGAACAACTTCACCAATTTGAGAAATAGTTGCATAAATCTCCCGTAAGTGTTACAAAAAATGGACATTTCATATTATATGTTTTTTTAATAAAAGAATGACAATTTTCAATTTGAATTTGATCATTTTTCATAATTAAAGCATTGTCCCAAAATAGCCATCATCAAAAATAAAAGGAAAACAAATCGGAAATTCATGGTTTTGTCAATTTTATTTATCAAACATTTCAAGCATGTTTTGAAAATATATACGGTAGATATTTTTTATTGCTTAATGTAGGGATGCATCTGTCATAAAATGTTTCCAAGAAAATTAAAAATCCTACTGATAAATACATACATACATACATATAAATACAAAATATCGAATTATCAAAAAATTGTCCCAAAAATAAGAAGATTTGTTGCTTAATCTTTTATTTAAAAAAATGGAACAAAAAGTCATTCAATTCCATTGAATAAAAAAATCAAACAACAACACTAAATTGGATTCCAAACTAATTTTACCCAATAACGAAAATCTATCTAAAAATGTCCTAAACATTGCAACAAACATTCCAAAAATTAATTGTCCTATTGAAAGCCAAAAACAACTATATTGAAAACTAAACTATATTGAAAACTAAAAGGATGGCACGGGTTTACTCGTATACATATTTAGTTAATTACAAAACATCAGACTATGTGTCCCAAAGTGTTCCCCAAAAACAAACAATAATCATAAGAATTGTCCTGGTTCAAAGTTCAAACTACCATTACACTATACCTAGCTATTGTTGTGTATAAGAAAATTGTCGTTTCATAAGGTTCAATGAATTTCCGGGTTAAAGTTGATACAAACATGATAGCCATTAAAGAAGTTTTTCTTTCATACACATATGGATACAATTACGGTCTTAATACAATTGAACCTTATTCGCAAAACTGTATCCATCCCTTTATTCCTTTATCTTTCCAAACTACCGCAAAACATTTCAAAATTTCTTGACAACCATTATTTGGATTAAGGAAGAATATGGGTTTGAATTGCTATGAACTCTATACCAAGTCATTTCACAAAAAAAAAAAAAAAAAAAAAATACAAACAGATATGTAGGAGTGCAGGTAACTACAGAAAAGGGAAAAACAATACAATTGCAATTTAACTAATAAATGCAAAAATATAAATATATTTCCAAGAAAATCCAATGACAATAGAACATCCAATTATCTCGATCTTTTATTTCCTATGCAAAAAACAAGTAAGCAAGGACACACAAAATAAGATAAAGAAAACAGAAACAAATAGCTTGGGAATATACAAAAAAACAATTCCTTTTTCAAGAAAATGCACACATTAAAATGCGAAACCGCGCGGTCTCTTTGTATAGCTGATTCTTTCCTTTTTCTTCTATTTAGCATGTTTTGGCAATGAAAGGACACCACCTCATCTTCTAAGTACACACCAAACCAAGTCTATCCCGTGTGACATATCAGACATTCAGGCGACTTGACAACACTTGTGTTCCTTTTTCCCACATTTTCAGTAAGAAAAAAAATATGAAAATAGAAAATAAAAACAAGATCCAACAATAAGGACACAGAAGTCCCTTAAGAGATAGAAGTATTTATGTATAAAACAAAACAAGAAAAATATATGTATACAAAATGTAAAACAGCAGCCAGAACTGCAGAAAACGTGATGTGTGGGAAAAAATAAACTGCACGATAACGCGACGCGTAAAGTCTTCTAAAAGACCATTGGGACTTGGAAAGTGTACAGTAGTGTGCGGAATTTTTGTGTGTTAAACCTTCTGACCAATCAAATTTTAGAAGAGCACATTTACCGGACACTAACTTAACTGAAATTAACATAGTGCTTTTGAATTTTAAATAGCGAAAATGATATTGGTACTATGAATTCAAAAGGTCTAGAAGCGAATATTTGTTGAACCAAAATGTAGCCTTCCATTCTTCTTGGATTTCAACTTGGATTTTGACCTTGAAGATTCAATCATAGTAACTCAAGTTAAAGTCTTCGAAAGGGAATAATGCCGACTTCTCAGGAACAGTTTTGCCTGAATAATTCCAAATGAAGGTGGCGTTGTTGGCAAGTGACTAAGCATGATTAATTTTATTAACTCTTCTTATACTATATGTTGTGACAGGTTTTCATCAGAGTTCTAACGTCACGTTTCTTCCATAGCAGTTCTTCTGCCACCGTTCTTATCACGTCTCTTCCGCCATGATGCTTCTTTCCCGATTCCACTGCCACGGTTCAACGTGACAGTTCATCGTTCTACCAATTCGGTTCATCCATCAAGGTTCTCCTCACAGTTCTTCCGTTGTGGTTCTTCAGTCACGATTCATCCGTCACAGTTTCTATTTTTCCATCAAGGTTCTCCTCAAAGTTCTTTCGTTGCAGTTCTTCCTTCACGGTTCTAGCTTCTTCCATGACGGGTCTTCCGTCACGGATTTTTTGTAACGGTTCTTCCGTCATGGTTTTCTGTCATGATTTTTCCAGAACGGTTATTCTATCACGGTTTTTTTGTCACCGTTCTTCTATGACGTCTATTTCGGCACGGTTCTTCCTTCTCGTTTCTTCCGTCACAGTTAATCTGTCACGGTTCATGGGTTTCTCCTGCACCGTTTTTCGGTCACGATTCTTCAACCCCGGTCAAAGTTATAGTCTGTTTGTTTTAAGAAACGGTCTGAACTTTTTTAACAAGAAAAAAATAAAAAGTTTATGTAAAAATTTATTGCACATCACTGTATGACAGAGATTTTGATTTTCAAAAACAGTAGTTGTATCTTGCATATCGTCTACAAAAACTATCTACTCCGAGGATATTACAAAACACGACACAACATCATCATGGTCGTAAAATAGTCTTCTTGCACCCCGGACTTCGCATATATCGCATCCCGTTGGAATTTTTGTCGTTGTCTCTTCATGCTGAATGATTTATGAGCGAAAAACTAAGCAAATCTGACCTTCGAGACCTAACATAGTGCAGCACATCTTTCTTACCCACAGATCTATGCCGCAGATTGATGCTCTTTCTGTCTCTGGTATCTTGTATGCCAAAAAAAAAAAAGATTGATATTTCCATAGGGCATCTCGCACACAGGATGTTAAGTACAACAGGAAAGGGAAACATTTCCACACACCATATGCGTTTTAGTGCGAAGAATTTTTTTTTTACTCGAAAATGCGAAAAAGATTTGCGATTTACCAGGAAGGAATAAAATAAGAACAAAGATGTTGGCGGGAATTATTTAAAGATACAAATCTTCCTTCAAGAGTCTAGATGTGAATTTGTAGATTTATTTCTTTTATATTTTTCATTTTCAACAAAAATAAATATTTTTCTGCAATTTGTTGCCTCTGCTGGTGTTTCGTATATATTTTGTTTGATGTATTTGATCAAATCATCCAGAACGGGTGGATATTTTTCATAAATTTTCACGCTAGGACGCAGATTTTTATGACATGCCTGCCATGCCTCTTTTGCATGAAGAAATCTCACACAAATTTCTATCTGAACTGAACTGAGTTGAGTTGAACTAATAGACAGACGGATAAAATAAGAAAAAAGTATTTTATGTGTAGACACAGTCGCAGTGTAATTAAGTGGCGCTATTTAGTGGAGATGGAGATTTTTCTCTTGTTGTTGTTGTTAATGTTGTATCGTTTATGAGGAGGTTTATTTTCCGATTGTTGTTGGCTGGCTGACTTTTCTGAGTTTCTTATTTAATTTTGCCTCTCTTCTAGACATGAGGAAAAATTGTAGATACCTATGTAGAACTGTCTTGTTTCTTGTCCAATAGAACAACAACCACAGTTTTTGGCGTCAGATTACTTGTTGTTCATATAGTAATTGCCGTGCCCGGTTTTGTATGCGTGGGAGAGTGTAAAAATGATGTAATCATTTGATGAAAAATAAAAAAAGAAAAAAGAAAATGTGTTTTTCCACTTTAAAAATGATGTAACAATTTGAGATTAGGTAGGAATGGTTTAGAGTTCTAAGAAACTTTTAAAAAAAGACACCTGTTTTTTTGTGAAATGAGGAAATTGGTTATGCAGATCTTATAGATCTTCTTGTGAAGAAATTAATTAATTAACTGATAATATTTTTTGAAAGATTCTCATATTGGAAATAATGTAGGTATTAGGTATATTCGATTAATCCAGCTAAAAAAAAAACCTTATAACTAGTGCTGTTAGTCAATAAGAATTAATCTCAAAAATTTATGTTAAAGTTCATTAAATAATATTCGATTAAACAAAATATTAATTATAAGTAGAAATGTCTGTACCATCTTCTAAAAATAAAATCTGAATTGTATACCCTTCGCAAGTGTAAGAAGAAAACGAAAAGTATGGGACCAATAACACTTCCTTGCGGAACCCCCTTAAATCCCGTATATTCCATTCTATATTTACTTTGAAATAGTCTATTTTTAATTTAAAATTCGTAGCATACAATGTTTTTCATGAACGCCGTTCCCTATAAACAAACAAAATGGATATAAAATCAAAACAAAAGTTTTAAAAAACAAAGGTAACACTTGTAATATTATGTTGAAACTTTTTTGCAAGTCAAAAATCATTTTCGTTCTTTTTCCATATACCTTTTGTGAAAAAAAAATAATATTGAAAACTCTAAATTTTGAATATAAAAATTTTTGTTCGAACTGATTTTTATGTTATTAAGGGCCATTTGCTGAAACGAGACTTAAATATTTATGTTCAACTTAAACGCTTATGTTCTACTTTTCCTCAGCGTAAACTGTCACATAAGCTCTTATGTTGAACTTAAATATTTAAGTTTCGTTTCAGCAAATGGCCCTAAGTTAGTATCTACTACTTTGGTTTTAATATTTAAAGAACTTATTAAATTTCACACAAACAATTTGCTCAAAAACTAGATACATATCATTTAAGCTAGTATTAGTTTTCAATGCTTGACTAAAAATTAATAAGAGCATTGAATATTATAAAACAAAATAAATACTAAATATTGTAAAATTTTGAAAAAAAATCAATTTGAGCAATTTTTTTTTTTTAAATTTTGAATTTGCAAATTATTTTTTGAAAAAGATTAAAGAAATGATTTCTGATTAAAAAAGATACTACATAATATTTTAAGTGTTGTCGTTAATTTATTTTTCATATTTAATATTAGGTCAATTTTTAAGAAAATTGATCCCGAGCACCCTCCTATACCATTTTCGAATCAGAATGTATAAGACTGGGAATATGATCGTTGAACAACTATAAATAAAATTTTTCCTAAGGCCGCGGTTATGTCAAACGCCAGAAGCGATTTCGCTAGATAGTGCTAGTTCAAACTAGTTTGTGCTAGTGCGCTAGTAAGAAAATCGTGGTCAATTGTGCACGCTAGTTTGATTCACATTTCTCGGTATTTTTTACTGCAGTTGGTAAGCTTGAAAATGAAATGAGTTTTGATCTGCTAGCTTACTAGCGTGCACTATCCCGAACTCTCTTACGAGCAACTAGCGTGATCTATTATGTATACACCATTTACTGGCGCAAACTATTGCTACAATAAACAAAAAAGAACCAAAATCGCTTCCTTGTGGAACAGCACTCTAAATTTTTCCTTATATTCTGTTTCTTTTGTTCAACTTGGAATGGATTATTTTCAAAGGAAGAATATTATTCGACCTTTGAAATAAGTAATAACGTCATCGCTATTTTCTCTTGGTTACTCCGTGATCTCTGTGATAAACGCACCTGCTGATTGAGTGGAGCAATACAAACTGAAGCTATACTTTGGTAGTCATGAAAATTAGGCAGCACACTTTTAGGAAAACGAAGGGGCAATAAATCCCAAAAAGACACACCGAAAACTAATTCAGGTTTTTCTAACGTTCAGATCATTTTTCTTAAAGCGGGTCTGACTGTATCCGAAAAATAGAAAAACAAAATTCCAATTGATCAGAGTAGTACCTACATAGGTGTATTCATATTTTCACGCATTCAAGTAGTAATTTAAAATTTTATTTGGAATTCTGTGAATTTAATTCCACTTCTGAACTCTTGTAATTTTGCTTGAATTTTTTCTTTGAGACTCAAGAGCTTCTGTAAACTCTCTTTGTATTTTCCTTCGAATTTCATATAGATTCAACCTTTAAAGTACCACAAATCCCTCAGAAGTAGGTTACCTCAAGAATTCAAGCTTGAAAACACTGCTATCAATAGTTTCTGCCATTAAAAAGAAGTACATAATACGAGTTTCAGCTATTTATGTGCAACAAAAGGCTAGTGAACCTGATTTTATCCTCAAATAAGATTAATTACCAAGTTGGAAAAAGAAACATCGCAAAATCCCTTTTAGAACTCTTGCTCAACAAGAAGCCATTTTTCATTTCAATGATTTACCATTGAGTTGTCACTTGTTCGTGTAGCTTGTGACTTTTTTTCCTTTGTTGTTTCCCTTTTTTGCGTGTTGCATTAACAAATTACTATACCGCTCCCACTACCCAAACTCTAACTATAAAGTTTGTCAACTTTAGCAACAACTATCGTTGGTAGCTTATACAAGTGTTCAGCGAACTATACTCTATCACGCGAAAACCCTACCCTGGTATAACTTAAAAAAAAAAAAAAAAAAAAAGTTATATAATGCACTTCGCAGTGTCGCTTCGGGGTTTCTTCGATTTTGACATTTATTTGGGATCAGATGTGACATTATACATACATTTTATATGTATGTAGGTACCTACTTGGCAGTTTTGAATTCAGTGTTGAAAGTTTCTCAACAAACTTCACGCTGACACAATTAACGACACTATAATTGGCTCCACGAACGCGCGAGACAGAATTAATCGCCAGAATAATTGGATTTTCCTTCGCTGCTTTTTTTCGTCTATGCATATAAAGATATAGAAAGAAGATGTACACAAAGATGATACTCCTTAAAAAGCTGAATTAAAATAAAGTCTATGCTGCACTAAGGCACTTAGGTATCTTGAGAAAAACCAGCATCGCATCGGTCGGGCGCCGAGGCTGCGGGGGGGAAGAAAGTTGCTGCCGTAGCCTAAACCATTCATTGCTTTATATATGTACATATATTTTTCTATATAGAAAGCATAAAATTCTCTCAAGAGAACACTCCATTTGCTGACGCGTCAACACTCTTTACAGCACTTTAAATTCCAGAGCCCATGACGAGGCAATGAGCCATGTGAATAATGGTGTGTGTGTGTGTGTGGATGTGGATGTATTTGTTTACAGCGTTAATTTTCGTTTCAAATGACACTGACAAGTTGGATTTTTTTTAGAAGCTGCGTCCCCTAAAGACAAAATGCAAAAGTGCCTCATTTCGCGTCTTTCGATTGAAGACTGTTAAGGGACTTAAAGTATATACATAGTTATAGAAATATGTATAGGATGAGCTGTCATGAATGACGTAATTAACTTTAATGTTTTGTATCAATATTGACAGTGCAAATTTTTTTTTGCTTCGGCGAATATACGTCTTGAAATTTTTTGAAATTCAGGCCTGCCGCAACTTAACTTGCTTGCCCTAGCTCACTAGGCAACTTCCGAGAAACTTTTGAGTTGAGTATTTTCTATTAGACGCTACTTGCATTTTGGATCAGTGTAAGTATAAAACTCGGTTTTCGGGATTGAAAGCTTCTCATTGGGCGCCATCCCAGAAAATTCCCAAAGATTGCTCAGAAGTTCCCTATAGTGGGCGATGGTAAGCAACTGAAAGTTGCTCTATATTGCCGGCAACTAAGTTCCGTGATCAACCCCGAGCAACTAAAACTAAGTTGCCTATAGTGGGGCACTCTCCTATATAACCTGATGTACATAAACGTTGCTCGGACGATCAACTTAAAGTCGCCTAAAAGTTTTTTCGAGTTCTTTTGTGAGAGATTGATAAAGATTACTCATATTTTAAATAGAGCAACTACTACTTCAAAGCTATAGCTATCTACTTGACATTCTTTCGAGTCGTTTAGTTTGGGACTTATTTTATTGATGACATAAAATTGTTCTTGCTGTAATTAACCGTTAAACTCATCTTTACTTATAATTTTGGTGCGTATTAGCGGTATTTGTGATGAATATTTTTCTAGGATAAAATTTTGGCGTGTGACATCGGGGTCAATTTACGAAATTAATATTTGTTTGATGGGGCGGTTAAGGCCGTGTGTCAATTACGCTAAAATGTATCCATCTATAGTTTAATTTTTCACACTTATGTGCTAGATATAAAAAATATACATATTTTAAGGGGAAACGTCAACATTTGACAAAGTGATAAAATTTAACCAAAATTTTTACGAAATTAATGCGGTCTAAAGGTGCCACCGCTCGCTCCTGCCTTCGTGCTTATGAAAGCGCCACTGACATTACGCTGTGATCTACAGACTATGTATAAAGTGCGTAGTTGGTAAAACGTATGGGAGTTATTGGATATAGAATTTTGAAAGTACATACGTAGGTATGGATGTACATCAGCTGTTGGCACGATAGTTCTACACAATTTGCATAACATATAGCATTTTTTAAAACCATTCTTTGAATAAAAAGTATATCAGTAGATTATTTACCGGTCTTGATAGTTCGTTTTCCATCTGAGTTTTCCAAAATTCGACTTACACCACAGCTAAAAAATGCCTAATGACACTAATTTTATTCTAAAGAAGCGTTTCGGAAGGCTCTATGAAATAACTCTGCAATGAAAGAAACTCCACAAAATTTGCCAGCCCGTAACAACACGAAAGAAATTCGATATTTTTTGTCAATAGAAAAAATTCATGAATTTGGAACGCCAGGTAAGAGTGTTTCTTTGAAAAAAAAAAATCTGATAAATCTCCGGTTCCCTGGAAGTAAGATATTCTTGATTAAAAGATCGTATTATCAATCCACGGTAGTAGCCCGTGGCGTAATGGTTAGTGCGTTGGACTGTCATGCCAGAGGTGTGGGTTCAATACCAGCCGTTTCCACCTAAAGTTTTTTTCTGAGCTACTGCCTCTTGCGAAGAAGTGATAAATCCTCCAAGAGTATCTCTTGCCATTGAAAAGTGCCGCTCACCTTTCAGTTCAGAATCGGCAATAAACTGATGTAGGTCCCCTCCATTCCTGCAGACACGCACACACGAATGGTTGAGTTGGAAGTCACTAGGCCCTGGTTCTTCATGAGGCGTTGTGCCACCAATTTTTTATTATCACTCCATGGGATAATACGATCTTACGATCTGATAAGTTTATTACGCCAAAGACTTTTTGATCGAATTCTAGTCTATTGTACCTAAAAAAAAAAAAAAAAAACACTTCTCTTTTGAGGAAGTAAATAATCCTCAAGAAGTATTTTGTGGCAAATGAATGCGTCTCTCAAACAGAAATAGTAGGTCCCTTCCATTCGACTAACAACACTTACATAAATGATTTAATTTCTACACGAATGCCAACAATTTATTCTTGTTTATTATTCAATAATTTACATGACCATATTTTAACATATCAATACCTGTTTTTGTATAAACCATCAAACCACGCAGATATTCGCAAGTTCTTCATTTGTAAAAAAGCTAACCTTTGAAATTTAACAACCCACAGAAGACAGATTAGGTATAGAATTTTCTTCCAGAAAACGAAAAAAAAAACAAACGATGTCCCAAAACCCACAAAGTTCAAAAAGAACAACTCAATTAATTAAGAGACCTCTTAAGTGATAATGATAAATGTGTTTGACATTCGTGTCAACATTTTCAAACAACAAACATCGTGACATCTTATATAATAAACTCAACTTCACACACACACACACCAAAATTAACACACATCAGTTAATTGCTTAAAGCTTTTTATTTATCAATTCAACAATCCCTTCAATGACAACCAACCAACAGCCATCATTCTGAAGTATTATGGTCTTGTGTCATAATATAAAATCGAGCTGAAATATCATCAAATTCCATGCTATATTAAAGTTTTTTTTTTTTTTTTGTTCATGCTTCTGTTGTCAAATTAAAGGTGCGTTCCATTTATCCATCCACATCCAGAAGCAAATCACGTCACGTAATCATGAAAACAAATGTTTGGTGCGTGACCCTAAGTCATCGAAAAGATAAAAACAAAAATAAATTCAACAACAACAACAAATTCATTACGTCGCGTCTTGTCGACTTGGGCTTGGGCGTTATATCAAGCCTTTTCACCATAATCCTCACTGTGATTTATTAATAACCAACACAATAATTATTATGATCGCTAAATTTGGGTTATTTTTTTTTTTTTTTTTTTTTTGCAAAAGATTAACAACAACAACAAAATGTTCGGCGGCGGCGTGTTATCAAAAATTTAATTTTGTTGTTGATAAAGATAATTTTTTTAAAATAGTGTGGTTTCATATCTTACTTGGAAAAAAAAAAAGATTTCACTTTTCAACATCAACAAACGAGAACAAATTTAAAGTCGTTGCCATCTTCAAGTCTGACATTTCTCTTCCTGTCAAAATTGCACTCAATGCAACGAGTTGAGTGAAGAAAATGGTAAAATCACGTTAAATCATTAATCACTTGAACTTTTTTTCTACCACCATAATCAGCATAATATAGATCTATAACCATTCCTCAAAAATTGTAAAGTCAAACGCTTATGCAGTCGAAGACAAAATCATTAAAGTTCAACATAAAAATGACAGGTGGTGCACACTCTGTGGATGGAGAATAGGTACACCATTAGTGTGTGCGGCAAATGTCAACGCCATTACTTCTTGTCGTGTTCATCTTGACAGCACATGAAATTGCGGTTTTAGGTAAACCACCACCACTCACACACACCACAGTTTCTGTGTAAAAATATACTCTTTCGACAAGTTTCACCCTAAAAGCCACATAACTTTATTATACGTTAAGAACACCACGCCACGGAACGGTAACTATGGGAACTAACCATCTTGTACGAAGTTACAATATATGACACCTATAGCGGTTTTGACATGGTGTCCTAATGTCACGTAATATGGGTGGCATGGCACATGGAACACACCATATAGTTTCTTATGGTGCAAAAATTACACGACTGAATGGATGTGTCAATATCAATCACAGAGGGTGCTATCTGTCAAATATGTGAATGGAGAGAGTTCTTTTTTTTGTTGAGGTGAAGTTGTGTCATCCATCATCATAAGCTGAACTTTTGTGAATGGCGGTGTGTTGGTTTGCCCCTATCATTATCATCGTCATCATCATTATCATTATCATCATCATCCTGATATAGAGATAGAAAGTATATAATCCTGTTTGAGCGGTTGTCTTTCAGTACGTGCTGATTCGAACTTTCAATTTAATTTGCTGTCATTCTACTGCAAAGTCAGAGGGGAAATCTTTACAAAACAAATAGAAAACCCGAGATGAAGCAAAGAAGATAGAAGGAAAACTGCAGCATTCCTTACTACTTGACTGACTTGACTACACACAAACTATATTATGTACGCTTCTACATAAATAATGACATTCTGGAAACAGGTTGAGATGAATTCATAAAATCGATCGTCTGATGTTGCCTTTGATTGTTTTAATCCTTTTTGGGGGATTTCAATTGGTGCGAGAAAGGCTAGACAAAGTCAGTCTTGTGTTGTTTTAAAGACATCTATTTATCTATCTATAGAATATCTATTTATTCTATTGATGTTGAAAATTGAGAACATCCTTTTGATGAAAACGAAAGGTGTCAGGTTTCATTTCACTTTTGGAATTGTTAAAGGTATATGGATAGGTTTATGTATTTTCTATATAAAAAGAATGACTTCTTCTGCGTTCAGAGTATTGTAAATGAAGAACGTGCTCCACATCGTAAAACTTAAGTGACAAACGAAGATGACTGCAAAATGGAGTTATTTTTGGGGATGTCTTCTCTTGATATTTTTATTGATTTACCAAAGGAAAGCAAACAAAAAATTAAGGACAGTCTTGAAAAACTTTCCATTTTATATTAGAAAACTGAATTTTAAATTCAGTCCATAGGGAGTCCAGAGACAGCACATCGATGACGATAAAGAAAATAAAAATAAAATAGATACACGTAATCGTAGTTGAAAGCCTAAAAATAAATTGACTTTTTTTTACGACATATTTTTTTATAAAAAAAAAAAAAAAAAAAACTTTCATAAAAATTGAAATATATAGGCTTGAAAGACTAAGCCAAAGTAGGCAATCAATCCACGTGAAATAAAAAAAGGAACGCGTTTCACAACTTTTTCAAGCCATATACCTACATAAATATTCAATTCTTGAGCGTGGAATTCCCCAATGGAAAAAGCTGATTGAATTTATTACAAAATAGAAGCTAAGGGAATTTTTTCACATGAACTATTATCTTTGGAAAATCTTCTTATTTGTTTATAATGAAGAAGTATTCATTTACAATAGTATTCATTACAATTTTAAAGTTATTTTTTAACTCAGTGCAAGCGGTTAGGGGACAGAGGGATGATTTTGTAGGATTTAAAGATATTGCTAATTGTTCATCTGTCTTAAACGTATGCATTATGGATTTTTAAATTGGAAGGAAAGATAGAAAGGGGTGCAGAATTTCACATTCGTGCCGCACGGTAAACGATTAAAGATAACATGTCTATACTTTAAGTCATGTTCAAAGTAATTAAGACCCTAGGATGCAATATTTTTATTGGTCTTGTCTTGGATGTCTCTTCCCGTAGCTATTGAAATCGATTAATGGAAGAAATGAATTTGTTGAACCATAATAAAACAGTGAACATCGCAGGCAAGAGACATTTTGACGGTGTTCTAACAGTCGGACTCAAGCCAACCAACAATAATGTCTGTCAGACCACTCACTGACTTCCTAAAGAGAACAATCTAGCTGTAACTTGGTACTCATTTCAAAGAAGTCGTAGTAGCCCGTGGCGTAATGATAGGTTAGTATGTTGGACTTCATGCCAGAGGCCTGGGTTTGACTTCGATGTCCTTCCGAGGAAGTGACAAATTCTCCAAGAGTATCTCTTTTCATTAAGAAGTACCTCTCTTCTGAGCCGAAAGATCGGAATTTTCCGCAAAAAAAATGGAGATTACCTCCATTTCTGTCTGACAGAATCACACAGAAATGGTGAAGAGTTGTAAGTGCCAAGTCACTGAGCCCTGATTCTTCATTGGCTGAGCGTCACCAAATTTATTTATTCATTTTATTCAAAGAAGTAACTTAAAGGATAAGTATATTTAGCCCAAAATGCAACCAGAAAAGTGCATTTTCTAAATGTAGGCGACCTAAAAAAAATTGCAAGCGATTTTGTTTATGTTTGGACTAAATCTATATCAGTTGGTATTTTTTATTTTAACATCTGCTATGAGATAGGTAATTTTACGGTCGCTTTTCGGACTAAAGTCAGAACCACATTTGTCTCGTGTGGTGTAGTGAGTTATGGAGTGATTATAGCTATCGATCCAATGCATTTTATTTACCTAAGGACATGTTTGCTGTCTCGTGTGATGTGTTGTGGAGTTGTGTGTAAAGGCGGGTACCGTATCTTTTTCCGATTGCGCCATACCACGCTATGTCGTAAACCTTTTTTATTCTGTGCGGAAAAGCGAAAACAGTGCTAGCAAAACAATTTAGTCGATTTGTGGTGTGCGTAAATCATCAAATGAGAAAAAGACTCGGAGACAAAACAGAGCCTTGGGGAACACCAATATTTATTTTTTTTTTTACTTTCAGACTCGAAACCATCAAAAATCTTGTTCTTGAACGTTCAGAAAGGTAATCGTAGAAACAGGTGATCGATAGATACCAAATACATATCGAGAGCAATAAAACTTACATTCTCCAAAATGGTGTTAAGATTATTTCCACTTTTCCAACAAATTACCAAGATTGATCAGCGTTTCTGTGTCTTTGGAAAGAAGGGACGTTATTGTAATTCGCTGATGGTAACAAAATATCGGTTTACAAATATCTATCGGTTAACCTTTGGACACAAAAACCATACTTCTCAGCATACTTTTTAATGCTGAACTCAGATCCGTTTGATTAAGATTTTGAAGGGGAAGACTAGCACTTTCACGAATCGTTGCTAATATTTTTTTTTTGAAAAATGAATGTCGTTGGTAGGTTCCTGTCAAAAAATGTGAAAAAATAACCTTTTAGAATGACTTTTACTTACTCATATCCCAGTGCAAACCTGTGTAATTACAGTGTGAAGAAATATCACCTTTTTTGTGACTAAAATTCCGTTCGAGAGAAAAGTAAAACATGAAAATTGCTCGCCCATGATTATCTATTAGAGTAGTTTTTTTTCCTTAAACTGTTACCTATCGTCTATTTTAATAGAAGGTCTCTACAATTTTTCTACATACTTACTTACAATGTATTTATATCTTCTTAAACACAACGTAGGCAAAATCTGCTATATAATCTTATTAATTTATTATCCACAGAAGCTTATATAGCTAAGTTGTAAATCAGAAAAACAAATAAATCACTAACTACACACAATGTTTAAACAAAAAAAAAATCCTTCATATCGAAATTTTTAAATATTGTAAACATAACCTTTTAAAATCAAAAGGTGTAGGAAGATTCAAATAAAAATCAATAAAAATCTAAAGAACCTTGAAAAATATTATGACAGACTGCAAAAGTTTGTGTGTGATGTTCAAATGTTCATATTCAATAAACCAATATTTACCTTAAATGTTTTTTTCTCTCTAGATACCTGTCAAGTAAAAAAAAATTAAAAACAAGAAAAATATTTGGCAAATATTTGCATGACGCGTTTTGGGGATTTTGAACACTTTAATAGTGAAAGAGAATATTTTTTGAAAATTAAAGAGGTAATAATCAATAAAAAATAGTTTATGTTTAAGTGATTGAATTCTTTCATATTAGAAACTGAGATACTCTTTGACTGCTTTTTTAACTAACTATAGTTACTATATCACTTAAAAATTTCTAGGTTAAAACAGTTTCTTTTTATTTATTTAAAAAAAAAAAAACTGAACACTGTATTGACATTAAAAATGATAATTCAGTCAGACGCTCATTTAATAGCAACTTGTTAACAGAAATTTTTTGTTTTCTTGCTTTGAATTGCATCAAAATTCTTTGGCACAAGTATTTTTGGGCTAAACAAATGGAAACAGAAGCTAATTCTCAGTCAGTCAGTTGCTACGATATAGAGTAACCTTCTTTTATAGGGAGAAAAAGTTGCGACAACAATTTGGTCAGGTTTTATATGTATATTAAAGATAGCATAATCAGGCTTTTCATTTAATTTATTATAAAATACAATCATGACACAATGGCAGAAATTATAGCAGTTTACTTGGAGTAGGTTAGGTACTTATATTTTCGGCATAAGGTTAGATGTAAATTTTATTAATTAGTCTTACCTTTCCCAAGAGCAAAAAGATTAAGTTAGGTTTAACATTTATGCATTAATTTTTATATAAAAGCTTTTGGGACCTCTTAAATATGTTATGTTGCACTTCATTGAAAACAACTTCGAATATTTCAAATTAATTCGAATTAAATTTTGGACGTGGTTGATGCTAATTATTTTAAATCCGTTAAGGAAATGAAAAATACTATATAAAAGCTTGTATTGTTGACACATCTTAACAAATCATGTCCGTTCACCACAATAGAAATTCAAGTTGAAATTGCAATTAAGACCTTAATTCCTGGCATCATTAGAATTTTGAATACCAATTGGTTGTACATACATAGCAGTCCCAGCTAATGGCCCTGGTCCACTCCAGTCTGTAGCACCGCCTCAAATAAGATAGGCAAAGAATCTGATAGTAGGTTCGGCCCCTCTTAAATAGCTACAAGTCCAGCCTTAATTTTATGGCAAAACACTTGAACGCTTGAAGTTGATATTTTTTCCTTAAAACTAGAAATAACATCTCGATTTAATTTCCATGCTGCATAAAAGTTTCAATCTAATTGAGTGAACCATCAATAAAAGTCCAAGATTCTAATCTAGAATTTAATTAGTTGATAGAGTCTTATAGATCAATAAAATATGTTGGTATTTCCACTAACCAGCTCAACGACCGGCCTGTGAAGTTTCAAGGCGTGAATTTTTCAATTCAATCGACTAAAACCTACTCAATAATCAAGTTTCCATATAGTAAATTATTATTGATCTAAATGTACTTAACCTGCTTGCCTGCCTCGGGTAAAACTTCATTCATTCCTGTGATGTGTTGTATTTAGTGTGTATATAGCTGTACTGCAGCAGGTATAGTACGAATTAATTTACTTGCATTTTTAAAACAGACTAGATGGCTGACTATGTAAAACCAGTCACATTGCCGCCATACATTCATAACATGCCAAACAACTGGTGTAACTGACACAAAAACATGCACCGCACTCCATCTGTGTGGCAACTTCAGAGTGCAATTCGAAATGCACCAATTGTGTATAAATGCACCCCCACTGTTGTTATTTAGTATATGTATATAAACAGCTCTGAATGTTTGATTACGTTGTTGTTGTTGTTATTGTGAATTTCAAACATATAATAACAATGGCAAACAGTATTAGCATAATTTTCTATATTCAATTAGCAAACTTACTCTGCAACTTCTACATGTTATGTGTCTTTTGTTTTATGGAAAAATTTAATTAAGACTCAGGTTGATTTTATGTAGACGAGGATGTCGCCTTTTTGACACATGTGTCAAACTCTAAAAGACATTTTCTTCCCACACACGAAACAATACTAACAATGACAGCATGTTGAGCAACTTCTTTGTTAACTGGTATTTAAAAAAAAAACAAATAGATATTTGAATTTATAAGCAATCGTCTGTAACAGTAGAACTCGGTTAATGGAATCTAGCTATCTGTTAGAATGAAAATAAATTGAATTGGAAATTGAAGCACACAGAAAAATTTTGATCAAAATTGTAAGAGTTATTTTCAGTTTTTTAGCAATTGTATGGAAGTTATATTTAAGACCTTAACATAAATAAAACTTCTATTAAAAATCCAAAAAATAATTTTCTGAAAATTTTGGTATACAGGGTGCTTGGCTTAAGGTGTGACAAAATCGTACGAGAGGATCTATTTTCCACCGTTTAGGTGGGAGGGGGAATTTTCTAAAAAATTGACTTGAAATAAAATAAAAATCATTGAAAACAACGGCAACATTTACAATGTTATGCTATGCTTTCTTTTTAAAGCCAAAAGCTGTTATTTTATTTTGTTTTATTTAAAATTATTTTAGAGAATAGTTTTTGAAAAATTATTTTCAAACTCAAAACTAAAAATAATAATGAAAGAGTTCAAACTGAATTTTGTGAACAACAACAACTTAAAGGCGCTACCACCAATTGCTTACGAATTAATTTTTTTGGTATTTTAATTCGTTTTATTTTTGTTTGTCTGGAGATAAAGCTATATGTATTTCAAGGGGTGCCAAGCTCTATCATCAGTCTCCTTTATAGTGGTGCTGAGCTTTAATCCAATTTTATTTGAAAAACTTTCTTCACATCATTCGGTACTTGAACCCGCGCATCAGATTTGCTCAGTTTTCGAAGCTGTGTGCACTACGCACTCTGCCACTGCTGACCACTGACGTCACAGGGCGCGATGTAAGGTTTGAGAGTTCAAACTAATTTTGTTCAAAATTTTGCGTTAAGTAAGTAGTATTTTTCAATTTCTAGTCAAACACTAAACACCAAATGTATAAATGTCTTCTAGTTTTAGGTACAAAAACATCTATAGAAATTATTACGTTTTTCAAATGTATTACTTTTTTTATAGCAGATTATTTAATAATTTTTCGCATCTGAAAAAAAGACATATGTATATTCTTTTTAAATTTTGATCTCTGAGAGGAAGCAATATATAAAACAAAAGTAGGGCACGGGTTAATAACATCGGACAAAAGAATACAAAACTCTAAAATAAGACAATTTTATCAATAAAATCCTATTTTGCGTAATTTTTTGGAAAAATAAAATGAAATTCATTTTTCACTTTGATTATAACAGCTACGAAGTTTGATGAAAATCGTTAGAGGTGATTGTGAGAAAATTTTTGAAAACCAAAATCAAATTTGAACTAAAACCGTCCACCACGCTTAAATTCTAGCTCAAATTACAGTGAGCAAAGATCGACTGATCGAGGTGTCAATTTTAGCTCAAGAGCAATTGAATAAAATTTAGAAAATATAAAAAAAAAAAAAATGGTATAAAAAAGTACGCATACGCCACAGTGCACCATTGTGTTACACCTTTTTAACATTGAAAATGTTTATAGGATCGTTTTGACAGAGTTGTGGTGTTACTAAAATGATTAAATGAAACAAATTCAATAAATCAGAAATGAACTCCAGCGTATAGGGCATCACAACGAAATTTTTGGTTGGTGTTACTAAAGAAATGACCGAAATGATTGAAATGAACACATGAACGTAGATTATGAAAAATGAACTCCAGCGTATAGGAGGACAACTATCAAATTTTTGGTTGGTGTTACTAAAACATTACTAGAATGATGAAAATAAACAAACGAACACAAGCGATGAATTACAGCAGGCGTAGGCAATAGGTATACGGGAAAAAAAACGAAGAAAAGTCGTCGTCAACAGACAAGCTTCAGTGGAAGAATATTCAATGAAGAATAATTCAAAAAGAGAACAAAACAAAAAAAGTGTATCTATAGGTACTCTGTCAGCTTTTTGTATGAAGTGTAGGTATATATGTAAATGCTATGCATCAACATAACTATGGAGGTAGTTAGGTTGTGATTTTTTGAAAATGAAAATGATAGGTATTTATTTTTATTCGATACAGAATACAATTCGGTCCTATAAGAAAGGCCAGTGATGCAATTGAGTGTGAAAACCGGAGTTAAGCTTGCTTGAAATCGATTTATGTAGGTATGTAATACGTAGGACAACCAAAAATATGCTACAGCATATTTTTTTAGTAACACTATTAAGACGAGACTAGATTAGAAATCCGTTTTATAAGTAAATGCATATTTTTGTATATTTATGATTTTCGTGCATATTTTGGCATGCCAATTTATTTAGGTATGTATAGATTTTTCATAAAAAAAAACATAGTTTGTTCAGTTATTATTATTATTTATTGTATTGTTCATACTAGAATGTCAGTTTATGAGACTTGACCATTCTTTATTGCGTCAATTTCATTGAATTTTTGAAAAACAAACAACAACAACTTAAAGGCGCTGCCACCAATTGTTTAGGAATTCATTTTAGGTATTTTAATTTGTTTTATTTTTGTTTGGCTGGAGATATAGCTATTTCAGGGGGTGCCAAGTCCTATCATCAGTCTACTTTTAGTAATGCTGAGCTTTAATCCAATTTTATTGTGAAAAACTTTCTACATGCACACCATGAGGTTTGAACCCATTGCCCAGTCTTCGAAGTCGTATGTATGCACTACGCATTCCACTACTTACGACCACTGACGTCACTGGTCGAGATGTGCTGTTTGTTTATCAAATGCATTTGGAGCATCAGCATTTTTATAATTTGTTCGATATCTTTTATTGTTTATTCAACAAATAATAAAAGTCTATAGGGAAGCATTACCAGCATTAAACCTAACTTCAGGTTATGTCGAAAAAATTCGCATTACGGAAATTTGGGTTAGAGTTTTTTTTCTTTTTTTGAGAAAATTAACCTTTTTTTGAGTTGCTTAAATCGACTCGAACGATTTTATTTCAATTTTGCAATCTAGTGCTTCTCAATATTTAAGGCCGTGAGTGAATTGAATTAAAATTTCGATTAAATTTAATTTCCAACCATATAAAATTTTAACTTTAAAGATTTTTTCGGAACTTACCGCGTTAAATATAATAAATAAAAATAAATAAAAAAAATTTGATGGCACAACAGCTCATAAAGAACTAGGGCCTAGTGACTTACAACTCTCAACCATTCCTGTGTGCGTGTCTGCAGGAATGGAGGGGACCTATAGTTTAACGAGCGGCACTTTTCTGTGACAGGAGATACTCTTGGAGGATTTGTCAATTCCTCGCAAGAGGCAGTAGCCGTTTTTTTCTTTTAAATAAATAGGTGGCGAGGCTGGGGATCGAACCTTAGACCTCCAGCATGACTGTCCATCGCACTAACCATCACGCCACGGCTACTACACGCGTTATATATATTATTTCTTATATTTAACGTGGTAAATTCCGAAAAAAATCTTTAAAGTTAAAATGAATTATGTCCGCGAAAAGAATAGTTTAAAGTTTTATACATATAAAATTTATCGAAATCGGTCAAATACTTTTTGAGAAAATGGAACCACAAAATTTATTTTAGCCTATTTATTAAGCACTATTTTTAGGGCATTATAATCATTTTTTTTTCGCATAATATAATAATTTATTAAGGGCATATATTTATGTAATTTATTTTTAAGGGCATAATTATAAGCGCTTAAAACAGTTTTTTAGGGCATATTTGTGTTTGTCCTACATATAGTTCTAATATCAGATCTTAAACTTAAAAAAATCTTAAAAACGATTTTTTTGGTTGAACAGGAAAGTTGATGGGTTAGTTAAAGAAAATTAACAAGATTTATTTTTTGCCAAATGGAAAGTGACATTAAATACATAATGTGCATAAAGGTACCTAGAAACTTCAGAACCTATAATGATGTCTGAAACAGCTTAATACGTTTTAATTAATTTAAATTGAAAAGATTAGCCAGGTGTCATTTTCAATGTCCCCATGGTTACTCTATGAGTGAAATCTGTAAATTTTTATATCATTATTTTGATGAGAGTTATTAATTCCAAAAAAATCTATGATATTTTGTAACTATAACCGTTTGTAACTAGAATTGGTTGGGTCTTATATATTCATTTTAAATAAGATTTAAAAATAATTTTTCAAAATCCATTCAGATAAATAGTTTTTAAAAAATTGCTTTTTAACTCAAAAGTAGGCCCAAATATTTTTTTTTATAAAAAAAAGTTTACGAAAAAAAAAACATTTTTAGGTAAGTACATATTAATAGAAAATAAATATACTAATGTTTTTAATAAAACTACTAAAAGTCACCGGGGCGGTTCAAAATTAAGCTTCCTTGACTACTCGTTCTTCAAACATTTTGAACGTATGTATTGACTCCTGGGTAAAACAGTTTAAAAATTATACCTACCTATATTATGTGGACTCCCACCCAAGACAGTAATTTTCTTTTTTACAACGTGATTATGTGACTCACTTTTTTTTTATTTTCATAGGTTTATCAACATTTTCTTTGCTTTAAGGTCTCTTGAAGAAAGTATTAAAGCGCACACACATCTCATTAAATCGTCTCAATTTATGACCAAACAAAAAGTCAATGATGAATCTCTTTAAAACATTCAAACTGTCGTATAACCCCCACATAATATTACACATTTTGTTTTTGATTCATCCTTATTTATGGACAATAGATTATCCTTTCAACATGTGATACGCCGACAATTTGTATTTATTTTTAACTAACTAAAAAATCGTTACAAGGATGGATGCCCTTACTATAACAATATATTTGATGAAAGTACATATTATGTATGTACTTTAGGGTAAGTAAAAGATTTGTAAAAAAAAAATCAAACTGAGATGTGAAAAAATTTCAATAGAATAATCACAAAACAAAACTCAAAATGGCTCCATGTAAAATTTAGTTCATAAAAAAAGCTCCAAAGAGAGATATAAAATTTGACTTTGCTTATTTTATTATTTAAACTTAATTTAATTTTTTAATTATAGAAAACATTTTAAACAATATCTGTTGAACTGCCAATAATGAATTTCTTGGTGCTATATTTTGACTTTGCAGTTGACTTAAAATGTCGCTTTTTTAAATATTATAAATACGCAAAAACGTGCGACACAATAGTGGACTTAAGACTCGTTTTTTTTATTATAATTTCTCTTACTTTAGAGGGCACGTTTTTACAACGCCTTCTGCATATTTTTTTAACATTTGAAACTTGAAGGATGTTTGTGCTTTTTTTATTTATTTCTTTTTGTTTTTTTTTTTTTTTGGAAGTTACTGCCTTCATCCTTCTATGGACAAATAAATGAGCCTCGAGTACATAGCAATCTGTGGCACGAATATTATCCTTCTCTTTTCTGGATTTTTCGTAGATTTTGTTGAACCATTTTAAAGCACACCGCATGCCGTTTTATATGTACAGTACACATATAAATATTACCACCAGAACCAGGAAACAGATACAAAAATTTGTATAACACAACGATAGAAAAGAAGGATATACCATAACATAGAGAAGGAAGAAGGTTCATTTTTGTTTGTTTCGTCCGCGTGTAGATGAATATAAATTATCTTTTTGCCAAGGTTTCCGGTCGTTCATTTAATTTCATTGTTTTGTTTTTACTTTCTTTCTTTTTTTTAAATATGAATTCTGTTTTTGACCTACACAACAGAGTGCGATATTTAAAAAAACGCGAAACCCCCCTCGTTAGAAAGTTCATGGCTCTACTGCAGCATCATGATACTTTCAAGGATTCATATAAAAGATTTGTTGAAACAAGCACAACAACCACAACCACATAAAATATATTTTTGGTTCAAAAAATATTTACATCCTTGGAGTTATGTATGTACGTATACGTTTCATAGATATAAAAATCAGATAGATAGAATTTGAGTTGAAATTTTATTGCTGGTGAAGGGAAAGAATACAAAGTTGATGGTGATCAGAATATGTAGCAAAAGAGATAGAAGGGGAATGCAAATATTTTTTACGGATGTTAACAAGTTTAAAATTTAGCACTTATATGTACCTATGCAGTATATCGCTAGTAAAAGGGGAGGCATAAAACCAAAAATAATTTGTACGTTTTATTAGGTCAATATTTTTAAATGTATGAGAATGAAAGGATTAAACTAATGAATGTCCGCGGGTAATCTCAAAACATAATGTACCTAGGTGATCACCGTGAAAAATAATTTATAATATTTTTTATTTGACGGAAAAGTCAGACATTTGTTCATACTAGAAAGACGAAAGATTTGAAAAGGGGTGGCGCTGGAGTCAAGGAGGTATAATTTATGTTTTTATATTTTTGTTTGTTTTCTCCCGAACAACAGCACATATTCCAAAAGAATTAGAATATCTGATAAATCCAGAGAAAAAATAAAATACAACGTTACAAATATGTATATAAATCCCATACAAATTTGTACGGAGGCACGAGTTAATGAACTCGGACAAAATTTGTTTTGGTTAATAAACTTTTATTTTATTTTTTCACAAAAAAAATGAAACGCAGTTTTTACTTTGATTGTCCTGAATAGCAAATAAAAACAGTTAAGAAAATATAAAAAAAAATATAAAAATATGTTTAAAAAAGTACGTATACGCCACAGTGCACCATTGTTGCACAAAGTCGCCATAGTCCATCAATAATTAGTTTGATTACGAATATTTAAAAAATTCTTCGACATATTTTTCTGATTTACTCTGTTTCAGTCTAAGGCTGCATTATTTGGCTAAAAACCTACAAAACGTAACTATAGTCCATAGAGTAGAAGCTCGACCGCTTACTTTAATCTTTAAACCAAAATAATTCTTGTACATTTTGATTGGTACAGTGTGTTTTGCATAATATGCAACAAAAGCCTATATAGTAAAGGTTGGTTCGAAAAACGTTTAGATAGGATGTGAATTTTATTAAAAGAGTTACTAAAAATAGACAAACAAATACTTTATTGAAAAACAACGGCAGCATTAATGACATACTATAGCCCTTTTCTAAACCCAAGTATTTAACAAATTTAATATTTTTAGATCAAAAAGACTCATGTTAACAAGTGTACACTCGGGCGTATAGGCATTTTTTTCTATTTTATTGAATTTTTAAAAAATTTCATCCACTTTTGTTTCTGAAAGTTATGTAAGTTTATGTCAGTTATTTTAAAGCAACAACTGAACTTTTTTTTAAACCATCTATGTATTTCAATGGCAAAACTCTTTCTTTTAATGTGAAATACAACTTATGACAAACCTAAGATTTCGGCATATCAAATGCTCAATATTTGTTTAATTAATCATAATTTTAGCAATTCTTTAAATAATAAAGTTTTTATTTTTTTTTTTTAAGTACCTATTATATAATTTCTATTTTTTTTAGAAATCCGCCCACTCATATCCCCACTTCCATTTTTTTTATTTTCTCAAAAACTGAAAAAGATTTTTACATCTGGTTTTCAGTGTTTGACTAAGAATTGGTGACAGCATTAAATATTAAAAAAAAAAAAACAGTGGCACTTCATTACGCAAAATTTTGAAATAAAAAAAAATCAACTTGAACAATAAAAATTCACAATTTTTTTCAAAAAAAAATTACTTTAAAATTTAATTTCTCAAAAACTATTCACTCGAAGAACTTGGTTTGAAAAACAAATAAAAGAATGAAATATTTTATTTCAAAAAAAGCTATCGCACATCATTGTATGTAGATATTTTTTTTTATTTTTAGTCAATTTTTCAGAAATTACCCCTATCCGCCTCAGCTCAAGGGGGAGATAGAATGTTTTACCAAAACAATTTTTTTCTTAGAATGATCTCACGAATCATCCCCCAAAATATCATGCACGAATTAGGAGACACCCTTTAGTAGGTTATCTTAAGAAGGTAAGAAAAGGTACTGAGTTGAATGTACAAAAAAATGAATGACTAATAAAAATGATAACCAATTCAATAAATTGTCACACAATAAAATCTACATAAGAATGGACCTGATCATTTCACATTGACATGCGATGCCCAATGCGCAGTTTGGCTCTGAAGACGATCGGTCTATGTTTAAGCCCCCATTGATGATCTATCATTTCGGTCATGAAATAGCTATTACTGCAGCCTATACAAAACTTGGTGGTAGCTCGCACTAAATTGTTTGTTGTTTTATTGTTTAAAACCTTCAATGAACTGAAATTCATCAAAATTCACAGTACAGTATAACCCACAATTAGCAGTTACTTTTATTTGTCTGAATTTGCAATCAAATTACACACACAATTGACCAGAAAACTCAATACTTATTCATTGTTTCCAGTTTTTAAGTTACTAAAAAGTCAACTTTAATTCTTTTCCAAATTTGACTCGCAGTTGAAAGACTCCAGTCATGTATGACTTACTGAATGCCAAAAATTACTAAGATTAAAATATGACTTTTAAAGTAACTTAAAAATTGAAAAACAGTACAAAAAATACTACAGTCAATTAATTTCAATTCAATTAACTGCTTTAGTGAATTTTCAAGTAAGATTATTTAAAATGACTGTTTACTCTTATTCCAACGTTTAATAAGTCAAAAGACTTATAAAACACTTAGAACTGATGTTTAAATCATCAATAAAATATTGAGTTAACAGTCAGAGGAATAAATAGGAACACATTTTTGTTTTCTCTGAACAATAACTGATTTATTCGAAAATTAGCTCCCTGTCAATTAACTCAGTCACCAAGTGACTACAGTTTTTACATTTCTGCTTGAGTGAACAAAAAGTCATTGTAAATTGTGTGGTTTCACCAAAGCGGAGTCGACAGCATTTTTTAGTCAATTGTTAAACCAAACATGATTAGAAGCAGATCCATGAATTTTCCCACCTTTCATAGAAATTCTATTTAAACTATGTAAATGCAATTTACCACTTCAAAAAGCCACATTATTTCACACAAATTATGTAAATATTTTCAAATCATATTCAACTCATTTTGCAGTATTCAGGAGTTTTTTTTATTTAACAATAAACAACGGTTTCTCAATTATTTCCCATTTAATAATTAATTGCAGTAGTTAAAGGTAGGTAATTTCTTTTTTTCTGTATGTGGTAGGTATCCTAAGATTATTATTTTTTGTTTAATAAAATTCTATTCAAATGCCATCATTAACAATATAAAATTGTATACCACACACCAATCACTCACCCGACCGCAATGCAAAGCCATATTTGGACGTGATTTAAAAAAATTCCATCAAAGTGTTACAAAGATATAAAATTAAAGGATACAAAACCAACGATTATGATGTTATTGGGTGAATGAATTAACTTTGTGTTATTTGTACATACATATCTACAATACATGCAGATATAGCCAGAGCCACAAAATATTTTTTTTTAAATTTTATTTCACTTCTTTTCATCAAGGGATTCAACTGAAATGCCAAGATAATATAAATACATTCCACTCGAATGATAATAATTGCCAACAGAAAATAAAAGAAAAACGTAATAAAAATAAAAAAAAAAATAAAAATAATAAAAAATAAAAAATACTTCACAAAAAAAAAATAAAAACATATTAAAAGAAAACTCAAAGCTTAAAAATTATTAAACCAAACGCATCCAACTGGAATTTATAGTGCGAAAAATTATACGTACCTATTATTATTTTCCTTGGACCCCTACATTATATTTTTGAGGTAGAAAAAAATCGTAATGAAAATAATGCAAGCAACAATAAAGTGAAATATTAAAATCAAAACAAACGATGCAGAAATATTTGGGTGATGCTGATGATGGTTGTGAAATGACGACAACCCCAAAACAATTTTTAATGGGCCGCACATTCTTGCCATAGTATAATTATTCTTTTTTTTTTGTAATCTTAAAATTTAACTTTTTTTTAAAATAGCTCTTTCGAAGAAAAACAAGACATTATTGAATTGAATAAAATAGCTTTCAGTCAAAATAAATTGAGTTTCCTCTTTGTGCACCGCATTGCCTAGTGGCTTCACTGGGAACCACTGCTTCTTCTCGGGAGGCACTTCATGCGAGACCGCGAGAGTGGATAAAATGCAAAAAAAAAAAAACAGCTGTAATTCTTGAGGTGTCCCCTAATTCATGCACTATATTTTATGAGCTGATTCCTTTAATTTATCTCAAAAGCTAAAGAAGATTTTTACATCTGATTTTTAGTACATATTTGACTAAGAATTGGTAAGCATTGAGTGCCACTTAATTTCGAACAATTTAAAAAAGAAATCAACTTGAAAAAAAAAAATCATAATTTTTTTCAAAAATTTTGACTTTGAAATTTAATTTCTTAAAAACCATTTACTTTAAGCAACTTGATTTGAAAAAAAAAATTAAATAATGGAAGCTTCAAAAAAGTTATGGCACATCATTGTGCATATGTGCTTTCATTGATTTTTCATAATTTTGTTTCCATTTAAAGTCAATTTTTCAGGAATTGCTCCCCCAGTCAAAGGAGGTGGAGATAGAACCCCCCCCCCCCATAGAGTTATTTTTTTAGAACCCTGCCAGGAATCACGAATTAGGGGACACCCTGTAGAATAACGATCTGTTCCCACTAATTATTAAAAATTTCACTTAGAATAAACCTCCAAAAAACAAAAGGATTTTAATTTTGTTAAAAAAAAGTAAGTGAAATAAGGTACGGGGACGGGGTGTCTACCTAAAACATTTTACCTACCTACAATAGGACCCCTAAAACATTTTACCTACCTACAATAGGCGCTCGCCTATTTTTTTTTTTATTTCTTTTGTTGTTGAAATTCTAGAGCAATTTGTAATGCCATTAGTGTAGACATACTACAAATTTAATTTATTGTTAACACACTCTTAAAATACAGGTTAAGAATGCGAAACAATTTCTTATGTTTTGAAAGAAATGAGAACGTTTACGGCTTCTCTTATTACAAATATCGTCGCTAAAAAATCAAACTGATTCTATCCATAGGAGAAAAATCACATTTATTATACTACCAAAAGATTTTTTGGATTTAACTTAATCTCGAATTGAAAAACTAGACTAGACTATGTATAAATAAGAAAATTATCACCACCCCAAAAAATTTAATTATTAACAAAAAAATGTTACAAATAAAAACAAAAACTTATCGGTTTACTTCAAATCAATTCTATAGATGGAATTATGACGCTTTAATAGAAAAAAAATTATATTTTTTCTCTTTTCACTTAACTCAAAGTCGTAGAATTTTGACAAATTATTAGTTTATTTTTTAAGCGAAAATAAATAGAAAAAGAATATAAGTACAAAATATTAAATTTTGTTTGTGATTGGAATTGGTAGGTGGTGTCATTACAGATTTTTTACTCAAACACCATTTTGAAAAACGATTTTCAATAAATACTTCGAGAACGTCCACGAGACTTTTCAATGATTTAAAAAAAAAAAAAAAAAAACGAATTTAAAAAAATCTGCAAAACCTTAAAAAAAAGCAAATTCTTTTTTACAAATTTGACATTTTTTTAAGATTATATTAAATTGCGATAATTTTTTTTTTTACTTTTGGAAACAATTTTGATTAAACATTTTTTTTGCTTTTTTACAATTTGACATTTATTTAAGATTATAATAAACTGCGGTAATTTTCTCTTAACTTTTAGAAACGATTTTGATTAAACTATTAACTTCAAATATCTAAATTCATTGTAATAAAACTGCTTGTCAAACTTTTTGTTTGCATAAAATTCTGATAAATAAATTAAATAACTAAGAAAAGGAATTAAATTAAATAAATTAACGATTAACATTAAAATTTAAAAAAAAAAATAAATTAAATAACGTATGTATTTTAAAATGATTTATTTTTTTTTTAATTTAATAATTTAAAGGCAGATTTATGCTACAAGTTACGATAATTATGTATATTTTATTTTGTAAAAAAATTATTAAAACGAAAAACAAATTGCAAGAAGTCAGTCGTAAGGGAAGTCAGTAGGGTAAATCAACAATGAGTTTAAATTATTTCTTTATTTTTTCATTTTTATTTTTTTTATAAAAATTATGTAAGACAAATCGGATGCTTCTTACGTTTAAAAAGTATGTATACCTACTCATTGTATTTTTCTTTTTTCGGAAAACAGACAGCTATAAGTTCAATTAGCAATGTAATCTAACGCCTTGAAAACAGGGAGTTGGGATTTTTTTAAGAAAAAAAAAAGACGAATCAAAGTTCTGAACACACTGGGCGCTGATTTAACAAAGCTTTAAACTCAGTATTTTTATTTAAAAACATGGCCTTTTATCGAGAGGGGTTTATTGGAATGATTCATTGTCACACATACACTTTCAACACAGTTACCTATTCACATATATTTTACTTTAAGTTAAAAAACTAACGCGTTTCTTCTTTATGTGAAAGCGTTATCAAATTTGTTTAGGTGCTTCCATATTGTAACTTTCTCTTTCAATCCAAAAACATTAATTTCTCGTACGTTCGTTGATAATCCTTAACGAATTATTTACTTCTACGTAATTAGCCATTTTTGCGGAATTCTTAACGAATCTTTTATAAACTCTGATGACGTTTTTTTAAAATTTGAATGGATGTCGTAAATGCTCTGAACGAGCATTATTTCATTTTTTGGTGGGTGCTTAACAAAAACTCTTTGATAAAACAGCGAGTTAATTAAAGTTTTCTTGCAACTAAAAAAAATATGTCGGGTACTTTTCTTAATAATTCTTAACGAATTTCCTTTTTGTGTGAATATCTTAACAAATGCCTTCCAAACTCTAAACGAGTCTCTTTTTCCAAAATATTCGCGAAAATCGTAATGATTCCTGACGAATTTTATTTTCTTCGTGTAAGGGAGCAGATGTATTTGGAGTACTTAACGAAACCCAGCGATACAATTAGACAGTGCGTCATCGTCGGTTTTCTTGCAATTCAAAAATATTCCGGAAACGTTCTTTGAAAATTCTTAACGGATTTTCTTCACCCAAATTTATCCACGAAAGTTATTTGCAATTTTTTTTAAATCTTTTAAATCTCTTAACCGTTTCCTCCCACGAATTTTCGAATTTCCTTATCAACTATGTTTCAAGTAAATGTGACAGTTTATCATTAATTTTTTTCGTCGTTAGTCATATTGGTCATTTTATCAAAAATTGTTTAAAAAAAAATTTAAAGTGGTAAGACAAATTGGAAAGGAGTGTCTTAAATTTAAATAAACATTGATAAAAGCAGTGAAAAAAACAGATAGCTTTGAGTTCAGGGAGCATTGGGATCAAAAGCGCTGAGCACAGGGAGTATAGAATGCTTCTAAGAAGGATGCAGGGACTATGAGCACAGTAGGCAATTGTCCAACAACGCTTTAAACACAGGGAACTTTAACAAAATGTGGCCTAATCAGATGAATGGGATTTGATATAAAAAATTTTACTTCAAAATGGTTTTTATTTTTAGTAAAATATGTTAAGGTTGGGTTGTCAGCAATTTTTTTTTTTTTTTTTTTAATTACAAGTCTTGTTTGGACTAGCAGATTTTTAACGCCAAAAAAAATGAAACGCAGTATCACTCACATCTCCGCAGTCAGAAGTTCATTAATCATCACCAAACACACTTTGGAACTCAAGTTACTTTCATTTTGAAAGCTGTAGGAAATTTCTTTGTACTCATAACTTTTAAATTATAATTTTACGGAAGAAAAGTTGATAAAATCAGTAAAAGAAAAGCAGATACATTTTTTTTGAGTTCATTGTAGCACCTTTTATGTAGGTACCTCCTGTGATGAATAGTTCTCGAGGCATTAGTTAAAACGTTTTTCAATTATTAAAATTAATAAAATTACTTTTAAAAACAAATAATTAATACAAATAACAATATTTATTTTATAAATGAAGAATAATCGCTGTCACAAAGTTGTTTCAAATATTTTAGAACTAGGTGTCCCAAACATGTTCCAAACCTTTTGGGTACTATTTAGTCTTTTTTTGATCATTTCATATAAAATATATCTTCATCTTAAGAAAATGTTTACGCATTGTTTCGTTTCTACCAGTTAAAAAATCGCCAAAAATAACCTCTTCATTCCGTCCTAAAAAAATTTAAACGTAGTTTTAAAATAATATATAATCAGTTATGTATTATTATTGATTTTATTCGTGTTTACTTTCAATCTAAAATTTTTTTTTCACAAAAAAAATCTTGTCCCAAATTAGTCCTAAATTTCTTATCTATCAATATTTTTATCACATTTGACAGCATTTTTTACATTTAAAGTGTTTATATTTGGTTTTCTAAAAAATTATTGAAACAAAGCTGTCCTACAACTGTCCCAATATTATTAATCAACATTTTTATTAGTCTAGTGGGCTTTTGTGATAAATATTAATTTTAAATAATGTTATCTTCATTAAACTTGTGCTAAAATTGTTTTAAAATCTGTGTACTTTTAAATTTTATCAGTTTCTTGACCTCCAGAATTGACGCAGACCAATTTCAAAGAAGCAAAGAAAAAATACAAATTCAAAAATATATAAAATTTCGTTAAAAGATTCTTTGAATTGATTTTCTTTGTACTTTCATATTCGATTTGTTTATACAAAGTAAACAATGGCAAAATGTTTGAAGTTTTTTTTTTTGTAAATATCAGGTTTGCATTCACTTAAAGCCTGCACATTTAAATAGTTATGTCTATAAATATGTTTTTAACAGTGTGTTTAACGATCACACCTTTATTTTTGTAGCCAGCAGAGGGTGCAATTTGAAATAATTTTTATGACGCAACATCTCCATCGAGATGTTAAAATATAAAAAAAAAACATTCCACATGTTTTTTTTTTTTTAAATTTAATGTCCTAGGTCTCAGTTATAGGCACATGTTTCGACTTAATTAGACAAACAACCTTTGTGAACGAAAAAAGTTATATGGATTTATGCCAAGTAGGAGTTGTGTGTTTCAGATGCAGGGTCATCCTGGGGTTTGGATATCAGAATAGACAATCGAAAATCTCTGGTCACGTTTTTAATAGCAACACCACCTCCTCAGCCTCCTCAACCACCATAGTGCATACACTGTCATGCCATACAGCTTTTTGTTCTAATAAATGTTGCAAATCCCCCAACATATCTAAGCTGAAAGCCTATTACCATTTATTTTAGTATTTCCGAGGATGAATATGCACAAACATACTTTCGGTCTTATATTGTTATAGTAGATTCCTATATGAAAACGAAAATAAAAAAAAAATAAAACGTGATCATAAAGACCTTACCTTTCCCAGTCCATTCTGCCATTTGCCTCCATTTATCCATGCTATGGCTTTTCTGAAAATGGAGGCTATCTTTGGCAGTGTATCTTGGTTACATTTAAATGCCAACTAAACGGACCGGCAATGGCGGCAAACTATCACGTATCTATTTAACTTACTGGTGGCGAAAGAAGTAGATATTACAAAAATAAAGGTTTGCCGCGGGCCATAAAATAAAAATGACTTGACAAGGAAGCCACCAACCAACCAACCAACAAGGCAACAACTTGTGTTTCGACGAAACAATGACGCCATTAAGAAAATATCTATGCGAGAAGGCTATTGTTATTATTTTTCATTCTTTTTATGAAAAAATACAACAAGTTTGGGCTCAAGATTGTGCTATAGCTGGAATTGAAATGACCCTATTCTTATGAAAATCTATTGACCAAACCACATCATCGGAAGTGCAAACCGTTATTGCATGATGACGGTTGAGGTGAATTAAGCATGTGTACTTAATCAAAGCGTCCCAAAAATAGGACAGAGCTTTTTTGTCTAATAAAAGGTTCTTTTCAAAGAAGGTTCTTGTCGGAAACAAAAAAAAACCACATGTCTACGCATGCTAATAAAACATAAAAATATAGAATCAATCAGAATCACGTAAAAGATAGACGAAGAAAAGAAGACACCATGATGATGGAATGACAGGTGGGAGGTGAATAAACGCTAATAGTATAGTGTATAGTGTTTCTGTTTGTTCGCTGTGTCTGTGTCAAGGTGTTGCTGTGGGTTTTCGACATGAGGCGTCTGCTTCTGCTTTAATGAAGTGGATGAGGTAATCCCAGCGTATATAATGCTTCGACGATTTGTCATATTTAATAGAATAGTCAATTCAAACATGTGTTTGAATTGACTGTTGGGGCTGTGATTGTAGCTTTCTCAACGTGCGATATCTATATGGACAGAGGGAATAGACATTTTCTAAGGACATGTATCAACTCGTTTAAGGGAATAGTTAATTAATTTTGCAAATGTTCAGTTTGTGACAAGTTTGACAAACAGAGAGAGAGAGAGAGAGAGAGAGCAAGAGAGAAATAGAGAAAGGGTGATGGAAAACACTAGAGATGTCAAAGTTATAGATGCAGCTACGAATACTAAATCGTTTTTTAATTGATGAATGATTTGTTGATTAAAATTCAACTAGATAGAATAACTTTAACTATGTAACTTGACAGAGGAGGGGAAAATTGTGTGGAGACACTATGAGGTGAATTTTATGAAGTTCAGTTGTCAGTGGGAAAATTTGTATCTGTTTACCGGGAAGGTAGGCATAGTCTGGGAGATAGGAGTTATTAAATAACACCAGAACTAGATCAATTGGAATTCCCACCATTTTGAATACAAATTTCCTGTGATTGATGATTTTGGTAGAAATGAAGTCGTAAATGTATTATTTCACTATTTACTTAAAGTTATGAATTGGAGCCTCATTTGGCAGAATTTTTTCTAAACATACTCCTATGTGTATTTAAAGCGTCATTAACTTGTGTTTTTTTTTATGAGATTGGTAGAATGGAAGGAGATGGAAGTATTTTTTTGTTAAGTTGGAAACGCTGCCATTCTACAAAGGTACATGATTTGTTTTCAATTATTTTATGTGTAAAATTTAAGGCCATTAACTATTTTCCATTACTTATAACAGTCAGTGCACTGTAGCTTTTGAACAAAAGCAATTATCAAAAAAAGTTACATAAAATATTTTGTAGGAAATTAAATTTGGTACAATTTTGTAGTACAAATCTTTTTTCTGGGGTCAAAAATACGCCAGTTACTTGCGAAAATTAAAATAATCTCTAAAAACAAAATGGCGGCCAAACTGCACCAGGTGCATTTATGAAAAATGCGGTTTTCGGCTTGTGAACTGATACTCTTTAAAATATCAAAGAAAAAATGCGTCTTGGTATTATTTCCCATAGCATCATATAATGAAATCTAAATACCTCGTTCTAAATTGTTTTTGATTTGATTTGATTTGATCTTTATTTAGCCTCAGCTATTTATAACAATTTTAACTTAAAACTAGTTAAAAGAAAAAACTTAACAATTCACAATATATAGTTTTTACAATTAGGTATAGTTCGAATCTATGTATAATTTGATTTTACATACGCGATCAGTTTATTTTTAAATAAAATTACATTATTTTCTGACTTTAAGTCTAATGGCAGATTATTAAATAGTTTAAAACCTTTATGGTAAAGAATATTTTGAGATCTATTTGTTCTGAAGAACGGGAGTCTAAAATCTCCTATATTTCTTAAATTATATGAGTGAACATCAGATACATATACGATTTCATTATAAAGATAATTAGGTAGCATATTATTTTTCATTTTGAATATAAAAAGAAGTACATTCATTATTGTTCTTTGCCTAATAGTAAGCCATTTCAAAGTGTCTAGCATAAATTGTATATGAGTTAATCTACCGCACATCAAAATACATCTCATTCCTCTGTTTTGTAATTTTTGCAGCCTATCTGACATTTGACTAGATCCTAAAAATAGTATTGTTGAACAATATTCAAAGTGTGGTTTAATCATTACATTGTAAATCTTTATTGCACAAACTAGTGATACTTTACTCCTTATTCTCTGAAAAAAACCAATTTTTTTAGCAATTTTATTACATATTTTGGTTTTAATATAACTGGTGCACTCACTCCCACTGACTTCTTTAATTGCTCAGCGTATGTGCCTTTACTTTTTTCACTAGATTTAATTTCCTTTACTAAATCTTTTCCAATCTCTTTCACACTTTCTAAGACTGAATTATTATTATTTGTCATCTCTCTTACATCACTACATATCTTCTCACTTTGTTCTTTAAAAGACTTACTGAAATTATTCACTTTTCTTATCTCTTCTACACTCTTTTCACACATTACTTGGGCATTTTTCATTTCATTAATTCTCTTGGTATACCCCTCTTCGATCGCTTGCAGTAGATTCATAATTTCCCGTTTGTTATTGTCTATAGCACTTTCAAATTCATTTTTATATTCTTTTAAATATTCACTATTTCTTTCAACCGCCGCCGACATATCTTTTAAAGCGAAATCCACATTATGAATATACAAAATACAGTCGCCGCATAAAAATCTAATGTTTTCACACGTCTCCAACGCATTTGCAGTGTAGGAATCGAAACCACAACAATTGGCCGCGACGTGGAACACTTTATTGCACACGCCCGCACATCTAATTCCCGTTTCACCGCGAATTGCTTTTCTGCATTTTCTGCAATTATTTTCCATTTAAGACAGCAAATCTTATCCACAACCAATTCAAAAACTTGTAGACTTTTGCTGGTTGAAAATAAATCAAATAAAAATATAAATTAAATAAGTTTTTCCCTTTAAATCACTCTGATCACTTGAAACACGTCTATCTCTTACGGATGATAAACACACATAAATTGTATGATCAAGGTGATCTTGGAAAATTCATAACTTCAACAATTGTGTACCGATTTTTAAGAGCGATAGCCTGTTTGACTCATTGAAATATAAGTACCAAAGAAAAAATAAATAATGCAAACTGTTGCCAAAAACGGTCTTCAAACTTTAAAAAACGGGAAAAATTAGTATTAGTTTCGGATAACCTTTAAGAAATCTACAGATATTATTGTCCGTACTACACATGTATATACATCGTTGGAAAGGGCTATTACTCTTCTTTCTAAAACCGTTAATGAATTATAAATCGGATGAGATATAGCCGAGTTAAATATCGTTGAGTGAGGGAGATCACTCCAAAACGGTTTTTTAACAATAAATTGAGATTTTGAGGGTATAGGAAAGTTTTCAAGTATAGGTTCGTGATGTACTCGAATAGGCCTACAACTTCTACTAGGTCAGTTCAGAAGTTCAAAATCAGTGTAGCACAGTGTTATTATTTAAAAAAAGTTATGATAAGTTTTAAGATGAATACAATTTTTCGTTTATGGGTAAACATATGCGCAAAATTTATATTTTATTACATCCCTAACATTAACTTGTCACAAACGTAACAATTTAAAATTTCAATTTTTGAAACATAACAATTGAAAACTTAAATTTTTGACATTTAGATACTGTTATTATAAATTAACTTTCAGGTGAATATTTGAACAAAAAAAATCAAATTCAGTTATAATATAGCACCACATGATCAATAGATCACCAGTTTTTTAAAGGTAACTGTAATATCATTTAAGTTTAATTTAATTAACTAGAAATATTAATCCGTAACAATAGAAACACTCGTACACAAATTTTAAACAAAAGGAAAGGGGGATTTTTTCACTGAGTGCGTCTGGATTAAGACTTAAAGCCTAATTTAAGGTCTGTTTTACCCTATTGTAAATTAATCCGTATACTTTTTTGATACTGTTTCCGAAAAAAGAAAGTTTTATAATTTGAAACGTTACCTGATGGACTATAGTTTTTTTTTATCCTTTTAATGATGCCTGTTTAATATGCTTTACTCATAAACTTCGATGCTCAACAATAAGCAAAAGTTCATTCAGTCTGATGTCTGGTTAATTTATCGCACAAATCAAAATCAATCAACGATTTAATAGAAATCCGTATTGACTGTTATGGTTGAATCAAACTAATATAGTAGTAGCTACCTGACGATGAAATCTATTTGAGTTTATTCAACCGAATTCTTATGTTTTTTTTTTTCAATTGTTAAGTACATAATTATTTATGTGGGAATAATTTAAGTCAGAGTGATTAATTGACAAAGCTTTTTTTTATTACATTGCAGGTGCACAATTTTTGGAAAAAAAACTCGATATTTTTATTACGTATTTTATTGCTTAAATACACCTAATTAATTAAGATCTGCTGACAATTTATAACACATCCATAAGATAATCTTAATTAAAATACAACACTCACATTACCGATGTGTTTTTTAATATTATTTTGAACTTTCAAATTTTTTGTGTTTCTCAGAAAGGAACATTCAATGCATCATCTCTACGAGAACAAAAATTTAGCCGGTGATAGTATGTAATTTAAATTCAGACAAAATTTATTTGTATCACATGACTATCATTTAATTATCATGTTTTGAATGACAAGATTTTTATTTAAATTTGTTTTGGTATCAGAACCTCTGTCCGTTCAATGACTTATAATGTTGCTCAGACAACCAATGAGCGAATTACATGGCTAAAAATGTAAGGTTGTAATAAGTTTTTTTTTAATTTTGCGACAAATTTTTAAAAAATACCTTCCTCGTTGAACAGGAGTCTTTCATATAATTGATAACTATTCGAAAATAATCAAGATTGCTCCATATAATTGATAACTTTTCTGATAAAAAGTTGGTGGATACCACAACCCCGAATGAGAAATCCTAAATTTTTTATTTCTTTCTTTGCACTTATTGCACATAATTTCTTGATTCTACAACAATCAGATGTGCTCAATATAACTGATAAAAATTCTGAGAAATTAGGCAGATACCACGCCCATTATATCCAAAACCTGAAATTTTCGATTTTTGTCCTTTGTATGCACCACAAGGCCTACCGTTGTGCGAAATTACAAGATTTTAAGTTAGAAATGCTCCATAATTTTGATAATATATTAGTGAGTCAGTGAGTGAGTGAATCAGTCAGTTACGGTTTTCACAATTTTCAACATCCTATATCTCAGGAACGAATAATGCTTATTAAATGAAATTTAGTGTGTCATCTGTGCTTGCTTAGTTTAGCAAATATGGCGAATGGTTAGAACGAGGATCAAAATTTCTTAAGTTTGTTCCTATGAAAAGGGTTAGTGCCAAAAATTTGGTTGGGAACTACCATGCCCTTTGATCAGTTGCGTTCTTGTATTTTTCAAAACCATTTCCGTCTGCAAATACTGATTGTGTCAGTTCTATAATAGCCAATGTGCCCTTCAACTATTTTTATCTGTCAAACTTATTTTAGTTTCAAAGGCATGATTAATATCCTAATCTTTTTCATTGTACCAAAGATAGTAAAACGAGTAATCAGAAAATTGAAAAATACAAGAGAAATGCTTGTGCAAAGCCTTCTATTTAAAATTATCTAAGTCAAAGTGGCGACAACCTATTACTATATTTGTATACCTACATGACTTTTGCTATCATATCAAAATTATCAGCTCTTTCCAATGCTAAGTCAGTAACTCATACACTATCAGTTTATTAGAAGTAGTTTTCTTGAACTAATGTTTATAGAATCATTAAAACATTTCATAACACCTTATTTAACTTATGTACTATGATGTCACATTCTCAAGATGAAAATTTTAACAAAAATACACTAATTCTCTTCGTCTGATGGTGTTAGGAGGTGTTTAGAATTTATTGCAAAAATGCACCACCTCAGAAATATTTAAAGCCGATGTAGAATAATTTATTTGCCATGAACTAATTTTCATAATCAAATTGGTAAACACACAGAACGAACCAAACAAGATAGGAGACCAGAGTTTGTAATATCTCACTTGAGGATGCAGTGTGTCTATCTAAATATTTAGCAAAAATATTTCACACGAAATGAGAACAAACATACCTATTCTACACACTACTTTTTCAACACAAACAATAATTATAATTATTATTATTTTCGCAGCAACTAAAAACTAAAAACTAAGTCGCGAGAGAGACAAAAACGAGGACGACCGACAAACAAGAAAATTTGCTAAAGAAATTAATTATTATTCATCATAAATTATACCAGATGAAAAACAAGAAAAGATGCTCCCCAAATGGTCGATGACGACTACACGCTACGACGGACGGACTACGCACGGGGGAAGGCGTGGCGACGCGCGGGCGGCGGCAAGCTTAAAGAAGTTTTAGAGAATGAAAAAGATGTGGCAATACAGTCGACTTAACTTGTAATATAGGAGGAGGCATCCTGCATTTGGTTGTTATGTTTGGTGTTAGTGTTGTCAGTTCTTTGTTTTTCAGGTCCAAGCAAACAATGAATCTTCCGCAACTTTTCTTATCGCTTTCAATTAACATGAATTCTTATCTGAAAGTTTATTACATTTTGTTGTTTTTTTTTTTTTTTTTGTTCAACTGTGTTTCTTACAAATGCAAATAATTTGTATAAAGTGGAGAAGTAGAAGTTGACTTGCCAGCTGCCACCGAATGTTGCCACTTTACCTAGTTTTTCAGTTGAGATATGGGGACTAACTACATAGGTACCGTCAAAGGGCAAGATATGGATTCATAAATAATAATTCAGAGTTAGAGATAATTGAGCAAATATGGCGTAACGAATTATAGCATTTTGTCAATCTGTCGCCTGGAAAAATGCATGTTTTTGAAAAGTTTAGCCAAGGCCGAGGAAAACTTATCAAATAATCGCTAAGGCTTTTGCAAGTAAAAACTTGTTGCAAGTTTTTGCCAAGTTTAGTCAAGACCCTGGAAAGTTTTTATCAAGCTAGACGAGGAAAACTTGTCAAATACATGCCCAGTAAGGCCCTTGCTAGTAAGAAATTGTGTGGCAAGTTCTGCTATTCCATCAAAAATACCACTATAAAAAAAAACTAAAAGTAAAACCACTTTTATTGGCCTTTCATTCACACAAAAATTTGCATTTCTTCCAAGCAATCTCATTAGTTAATTCCCGCCTGGAAAATTGGTAAGTTTTTGCCAAGTTTAGGTCGAGGTCCTTGCCAGTAAGAACTTGTGGAAAGTTTTTTTTTCCATTTTAGTCAAGACCCTGGAAAGTTTTCAATAGGGAACATCTAGACGAAGAAAATTTGTCAAATACTTGGTAAGGCCCTTGCTAGTAAGAACTCATGTCAAGTTTAGTCAAGGCCCTGGAAAGTTTTCAGCAGGGAACATCTAGACGAGGAAAAATTGTCAAAGTATCCCTAAGGTATCTGCTATTGCTGTTTAGAACTTACCTTACCTTCAACAGATGGACGAATTTGATTCAAATTTAGTACAGAGTATTTTTATGTGATGCTCTAAATAGGGAATTTAAGTTTTTTGTTTGTTTAGTATTCATATACATAATATGTACAGTACATGTAGTTAAATGATTCTCTCACTTTATTTAAAATTTTAACTTTTTGAGTTTTCTGGTTATGATTATTTAAGCAGATGACCATTTTCTTTTTCTGAAAAAAAAAAATTCAATTTCGGAGCATATATGTGCGACACAGCATTAAACTTAATTTAGTTTGTAGCTCTCAAATTTGTGTTTCCTTTGAAGTGTAAATGTGTAGCATAGCCACGGTGTTCTATTTCCTTTTGGAGAGAGGAAGCAATATCTAAGTCTAAGAGTTTTTCTTGTCAGGGCGGACTTATATTAGGTATACTTTGTTGTATCTCCAAGGGCGTTTTTATAGTTTTGGCTTTTGAATCTTAAGGATGGCACTGACTATTATAGTTCGAAGTAGATATTGTATCTTTTTTTTTTTAATGAGTTTATGTGTGTAATGTTAAAGTGAATTTCATTCTGTTTACCTTTTAGAGGTTTGTTTTGTAAGTCAGAGCATTTTTGTTGATTTAAGGTTTTGTTATCAATTTTCAAGGAGTGGCGGGCGGTTAGTTTTTTTTCTTTTGAACATTGTTGAATTTTTTAAGAAAATATTTACTAAGCAAGAGATTGTTGGTATTTATTTTAAGACACGGGGGATAAACAGTGATAAGAATTAATTAAGATACGAAATTATGGTAGCACTTCAAGGTCGAAAGGTCTTAACAACCATTGACAACGATAAGGGTTAGAAATTTAAATTTTTACTACATTCTGTCGCTTGAAATTAAATAAAAATCAGAAGTGGGATTTAGTGAAAAGCAAACAAATCTTTTAACACTTAAAAATACAGTAAATAGAAATCTTATCAAAGAAATACCATAATTGACATTGTTTGACAATATAATGAAGAACACGAAACAAAAGGTCAAAAACTGCCAACTGCCCTTTTCTAGGTAAGTACAAACTAAAATCAAGATTCTGCTGCAGTTTGGCAAAGTTAGAGCCAGTTAAATAAACTAAATTTGACTTCTTTTATATTAAAAGTGATGGTTCTTTTGTTTTCTACTAAGTCAGTTCTTCCTTATTCGTATTTTGAGAACTTGGTTGTAATAATTTGTCTAACCAAAGCTGTCCCAAATTTGTCCCAATATTATACAGCAATATATTTGAACGTTTTATAAGAACACAAAATATATTGAAGATTTTTTAACTCAGAAAAATGTCCCAAAATTGTCCCAAATGTATGCATAGCAAAGCGACAAATAATATTGAAGATTTTGATCGTAAAATGTTTGAAGATAATTTTTGGTCATTTTATAAATAAAAATTATATTGCCTATTGCTGATTCCCTCACAGAAGTAAAACTGACAACTCTCTTTGATTAATATTTTCATTTTTCTCTCATTCGATTGGTGCAATGTCATTTTTTACTTTTTAAACAAACAAAATCTTTTTTTTTTTAAATCCAAGAATATATATATATTTTTTTTTTTTTCAAAATTATCAATAAATAAACTTAATTTACGAGAAAAGCTAATAGAAAATGATGGTTCTTTGCTATTAAAAACCTGTTGTCGAAAATTTTGTTAATAAACAATTATGCAATCACAAGAGAAAAACTGAACTAACGGGGAAAACTTGAAATTTTTCTATTAGATTATAAAGTTTTTGCTTAAAATAGAAGCTGAAATATGTATGGACTCGACAATTTTTAACGAAATGTTTTTTTACACTTTGTACCTTTGAATTTGCAAAAAAAAAATTCATTTTAATATTTCAAAGTCAATATATACTTCTTGAAAAATTTCGGCATCAATTAAGACCCTTATTGACTAGAATATCACCCAACATCATAAACAACTTTATTATTCCACCTCGAGTATCCTATCATACTCGCACAATTTCACTAGGACAGTAATAAAATTACACAATATAATTTTTGTATCCCAATAAAATTAATTACATCCTCCGACCTCCACAGTTGGAATATTTTTGACATGACATGACATCATTATCAGCATCATTGCCGCGGCGCCAAATTGAGTATCATTCCTTGCTTTATAAAATACACAAAGCGCTCAAAAAAAAAAAAAAAAAAAACTCTATAAACTTTAACGTTTCAATGAAAAGTTCTTTTTTACTTTTATTTTTGTTCATGAAAAATTAATTTCAAATTGAATTTCGATTTTTATTTATCTTTTAATTTATAAATAAATATTAACTTTATCATTTTTACTCTTTTTTTTTACAGCAATCACTATTGGCAGGACGTATTCCAGTTGCATCGATGACAGGACCTATTAAACGTGGCCTATTGTGGCAGCAACGTGATCGGTTATTTTCACGATGGAAAGAAAGGTGAGTAGAGGAGGGAAGAAGGTGTAGAAAACTGCGCCGGATAAAGTTGAGAAAAATTTGCAATGACAGCAACCATTGAAGGGGATGGTTTTTAATAGTATATACCATGTATGTATGTAGTTCGTTTGACGTAATTAGTCGTGAAGGTAGTTGAGTACGAGTTGGCTTTTGGTTGATGGTTGGGGAAAGGGCTGTTGCGAATAAGGGTTTTCGGGGGAATATGTTACCCCTGAGTTTCGTTAAAAATGGAAGACTTGTTAGCATCAGCATCGGTTTCGTACTAGATTTTTGTTTGTTAGATTTAGAATTTTTTTTTAAACAGTTCGATTTAAAACTTTGGAGAAAAACTTGTAAATTAAATTGGCTGTCGCTTTTAATAAACATCTGTAAGCTCTAGGTAAATAATTGAATGAAATTAATGAAATGAATGAAATGAATGAAATGAATGAGATGAATGAAATGAATGAAATTAATGAAATGAATGAAATGAATGAAATGAATGAAATGAATGAAATGAATGAAATGAATGAAATGAATGAAATGAATGAAATGAATGAAATGAATGAAATGAATGAAATGAATGAAATGAATGAAATGAATGAAATGAATGAAATGAATGAAATGAATGAAATGAATGAAATGAATGAAATGAATGAAATGAATGAAATGAATGAAATGAATGAAATGAATGAAATGAATGAAATGAATGAAATGAATGAAATGAATGAAATGAATGAAATGAATGAAATGAATGAAATGAATGAAATGAATAAAATGAATGAAATGAATAAAATGAATGAAATGAATGAAATGAATGAAATGAATGAAATGAGTGAAATAATTGAAATGAATGAAATGAATGAAATTAATGAAATTAATGAAATGAATGAAATGAATGAAATTAATGAAATGAATGAAATGAATGAAATGAATGAAATGAATGAAATGAATGAAATGAATGAAATGAATGAAATGAATGAAATGAATGAAATGAATGAAATGAATGAAATGAATGAAATGAATGAAATGAATGAAATTAATGAAATGAATGAAATGAATGAAATGAATGAAATGAATGAAATTAATGAAATACTTGAAAATTAATGAAATAATTTTTTTCCCATCAGGGTAAATTTTGCATACTATCTTATTTAACCCCTACAAAAAGATTTCCACACCTACGACCTTGCTAGAATGGAAAACTCGTTTTTTTTATGTTTCCCATCCAAAGGATAATTTTTTAAAGCATTCGTGTGCTTCTATACTGCTGGTGCTTGGGGAGATGAACGATTTTTAATTGCAAACGGAATTTTTATTTAATGAGATGGAATTTTATAATTGGAGTGAATTCAACTCTTATTTAATCTGCTATATTGATTGAGTTGAGTGGTAGGATATATTTTTTTAATTTTTATTTTGAATGATAATGAGAAACTTGGATATTCCTAAGAGTGCAGTCCTAAAAGTGATAATTTTGAATTGACAAAATTACAGCTATACACGGCAGGTTCTTCGGGCTTGATTATAAATTGAATTAGTTTTTTTATTTACAGAGAGATCATTAATAGTTTACAGAGAGACAGAGGGAGAAAGTTAAAAAGTTGAAGTTTCTAAAGCGAACTAGGGTGGTGTACAACTTTATCATCAAAATGGAATCGTACACTCAGCTTGTCATATAATTTTACAGAAGTATTTTAACTAATGGGAGGACTCTTGGATGAGAATATTTTCATCAAAGGAACTTCAATATTTAAGTCCATTTATTTTTAATTTCAAGTGAAATTTTGTATGAAAAAGTATTTTCAGCAATCATGATTGAATTTAATTAATGAAGATAAGTTCAGATGAAAAATATTGCTGAAATGAAATATCAATTAATATTTGGTCTATTATTAGTGTTTTGAGATATTAAAGCGTATCTAGTATGGATATACCCAATATTTCAAAATTATTACCTCTTTTGCGAGTTTTCTTAAAGCTTCGAAATAAGTTTCCATCAAAGTTTCCTTAACTGTTGATTTCTATGGGAAGCTCATTGAATTTTAATCTTGGAAGATACTGAGGTTTTAAAAAATAGGGTAAGTAGGAACTTCTGTCCCGAGTGTTTTTACCGAAAGTTTTAGAAAATTTTTGTGTAAAATAGTTCTTATTTATTGTTGGTTCTGTTCTGAGATATACAGACGTACTCATTAACTGATTTAATTTGTTTAAAATTGATAATCCTACGCAAGCCTCTTCAAAGCCCGCTTCGGAAAAGCTTCCCCATGGAGAATGGCGATTTTTTTTTTTAATAAATTGTGTACTTAGGTATGCAAGCGTCTCTCAGTATATGCTCCTGTTCCATATTAAGATTGGGTTCAGTGATATACTCCAAATGCCTTTTACGATTAAGATTTTTACTTAAGTTCAATGTCTTTTAAGGTTGCGTTCTCTTTAGGAAAACCTTCGAAAAAGCTTCACTTCAATTAGATTTTATAATTTTTTTTAAATTCTGTCTACAAACTTCTTAATATTTTAAAGAAAGAAAAAAATACTTAAGCCATTTTACCGCAATTGAGAAAACCTAAAATCAATCAGAAAGCCTAAAATCCCGAAAACCAAAAAACGCGAAATGCCGTAAGAATTACCAAAAAAGTGTCCTTAATTTGTACCTGGGTGATAGGGGATGAGCTTCATAATAAAAAAAAATGGTTTAACCTATCAGTTTTTTTAATGAAAAAGTAAACTAATACCTTTCCCCATAATCACTAGTCCATAATGAAGGCATCAAGTTTTTATTCTTAGTTCGTTGAAATTTAAGTGTTTATCCTTCTACATATAACTCATCTCTACAAAAGTCTTTGGAATTAATAAGGCTGTTTTTTCTTGTTGTTCTTTAAGGATCAACAATGAAATGAAGAACACTACTTAAAAAAAAATTCTACTACAGACCTAAACATCCTTATAGTCATTTAATTAAAAATCTTCAAGGTGTTTCATTGAAATATCTCATCTATCTTACTAAGCTTATTAAGTAGTATAGTACCTAACCTAATGAGTAATAAGTTCTCACCAACACCATAATTTGAGAATTTAACTTTCTCATTTGACAAGCCTTGATGAAAATTACCAAATTCAAGAGAAAACCACATTTCATTATAATTTTTAGCAGCCAGGCTTTCTAATTTAAAGCCAGAGCACCACCAACACATCACGCTTGAAATCCAATTTCGTCAAAGCAAAAAAAAAAAAAGAGAAAAAATAACCGTACTCAAAAATCCTGTGATGGATTCTTCCTAACCACTGTCCAATTTTAGGTTTTTTTTCTCACATTCTTTCGACCACAAAATAAAAAAAAAAAATATTGTGCCACATCTGTTTAAGCCCCGAAAAGCCTTACTGTAATCTCTCATGATGGAATAAATAATGAACGACTCTATGCGCAACTATAGAGGGATGGTGACAAAAGTTGGATGTGATTCTTTTCGTTTTATTTATTTTTTTTTTTCGTTAAGGAAGAGAATTCGACAAAAACTCCTGAGGTGTAAAAATGAATAAAGGAGAACAACAACAACAACTAAAAAAAAAAACTTAATCCATCCACACAACAAGCTTCTAATCTACCGTAACCTCAAGCCACCATTACTAACACTTCCCATAGAATCATCGCACCCACCCGACCTGCACCTAACTGACACCCACACCGCCCATTACGACATATCTTTCACCCTTGATGGATGCGATTCTGTACCTACGACAAGAGAATAGAATTCAGAAGGTTGGATTAAGCTAGCTTCGTTGCTAAGGCGTTGGCTATTGGTTAATATCCATTTATATAGGGCCCATTGAAATTAGCTTAGATATTCGTTAGGATTTTGTAATTTTGAATTTTGTAAAAGTACTGTGGAACTTAAAGCTTAAAACTTAACAGCACAAGAACATTTTTCTATTATCGTCATCGTTTTTATGAGAAAAAATTTAGATCATCACTACGGTTGTGGTCAGGACCCCGTCATCCAAAATCCCAAAAACCCCAAAATCCCAAAAACCCATAATTCAGAAAACGTAAGATCCCAAAAATCCAGAAAACCGAAAAATTATATAAAATAAAAACTTTACGCAAAGTTTTAATTCTAAATAATATTTATGTGAAAGAGCCTTTAGGCTTTAGGTATTTTGGGTTTTTGAGTTTAGGAATTTTGGGTTTTTGGGATTTTGGGTTTTCTGGATTTTTTATTTTTGGATTCTATCCGATTCCTTATCAATATTTCCGAAACAAAATTTTGTCGTCCTTTATAATCTCAATAAATTCTGAACTATGATTATTATCTTTATTAGCGTGTTTTATCTAGTATTCTAGTCACTTATATTAAACCTACGAAGAAAAGCCTATTATCCGTCAAGGCCTAGGTGATTCAATAAAATAAATTCCATCCTGTTGATACATCGTTTGCACTTTTCCGAGTCCATTGCATTAGCCTTTCTAGGAGATTTTTATCTTCTTTTTTATTTTTGCAAATCTTGTTCAGTGTACAAGTTTTTTTTGCAGTCTTCATCACTGTCCCTAGAGACTTCTAGAGATAAAAAGTATATGTAGTATGTATAGAACGTCAAAATTACGGTAAAAAAAAACTGAAAATAACAACACTGATGATGGTACACCCCCATATCTCATCCCATCCAGCACTTTCCCCTACAATAATGCCACATAATCCTTCTTCTATAACTCCTTTCAACAAAACGATGATGAGTTGGATGCAAGAGATGATGCACGAATCATATGTTATGGGATGAAGAATTATAAAAAGAATAGAAGACAAGTTCTGGGAGGATGTCGGGGCGATGTAGGTATAGTTGCAACATAAAATTGCATATAAGTTGATATGGCTTATACCGGCACACATGATGCTTTAGCTTTGCTGTTACTGACTTTTCTATCCTCTCGGGACAATTGTGTATGAGGGAATTTATCTCATTTTATTATTATCTCATTTATTATGGTTATAAGAATATATATGCGGAAAAAATAAGATAAAGGGACGAAAACTGGTAAGTAGGTATATACTAATAAGAAGAGAGTTCTATTTATGGTAGCATGCATAGGAACAGTGGGAGATTGTGGTGGAGACAAAAGTTTCTAACTTTTCTTAAATTATTATCTTCTGATTTGAGGGTTGAAGGAAACTTTAAATCGAATTAAATTGTTTCGAAAGAATTGTGAAAGAAAATAAATTAAATTAGAGAATGAATGTTGAAAGAAAGGAGCAAAAATATTTCAAACCATAAAAAGTGGTAACCCGAACATGGTTCAAACTTCCAACTAAAACTATTTAAAATTTAATATTTTTTATAAAATTTTTGTTTTTTTAATTAGACAAAATTTATTCTACTTTTTAGATATTTTGTTCTCACACGTGACTACCTGCATTGCTTTAAACGTGCTTCGGGATCAGCCAACGAACGGGCCTCCGACATGGGACAATTTATTTTTAAGGTAAGTAAACATCATCAATCATCTTTTTGTCCACTTGTGAAAACATTTATCTTACTGAGAGTTGACTTAAGTGACCTTAAGCGTGTACTTGGTACTTGTGATACCAACGATTGACAATAACTCGTAACTCGTAATCCAATTACCCAGCTGATTTGTTAGTTATATATGTATATGTAAATAAAACAAAAAAAAAAAAACAATTTTAAAGAGAAACGATTAATTATATAAAAACAAAAGTGGTCACACTGGATAAAATTGTTTGAAGAATGTAGGTAGGTATCAATCTTTTGTTTAATACCCAAAGCCAGGTGCGGTCAAGTGTTTTTTTGTTTATAGTAAATAAAGTTAAGTGGATGAAAAAAATGCTTTTGGCATTTCATAGCACCCAGAGAGAAGTGGGCATTGTTCAAGTTTTAGCCACTTTAATGCCGGTTAATGGTTTGATTGCTTGTTTTGAAAAAGACAGTAGTTTCAAGTTTTTTTTTGTATATTGTAAAGTGTCTGGGTTAGAAATTAAGTTCATGTTGCTTTTGTTTACTGTTGTTTTGTTTGTTTTTTTTTTTTATTTTTTATGTGTGACCTCAAGGTTACATAAAATGACAAGAAAATTTAGGTTACGAGTGTAAATTTATTTGTAAAGTGGTTGTTGTTAGGACTTTGACACTAAGCTGCTATTATAATTGATAATTATGTTGTTGGATTGGTGGGGTTTAGTGTAACATTTTGTTGTGAGAAACAATTGAAAGTAATTTATAGGAAAACATTAATGGTAGGTAAGGCTTTATTTTAAAATTTTATTTAAAAATAAAACTTATCAGGGATATGAAAACTTAAGTTAAGGTTTTTAGAAGACATTTCATAAAAGCACGTAAAAGCTTACCATACGATTTGTTGCTGATCGGTGTTTGTTGATAACTCAAAGCAACTGTCTGCAATATCTTGCTTTCGGTAACTTATTTATAGCTAAAAACAAAAACCAGTTAACAGTAGGCAAAAAAATTGAATGTTTTTCCAAAAAAAAAATCACATTTGCAAAAAAAAAATGTTTTCATAATCTTATGGAAGGAACTGTACTCACTTTGCTTAGAAAACCAGATCCTATAGTGACTAGCAACTCTCAACTATTCCGGTTGGCGTGTTGTAAGCGGCGCAGGGACATAAATCCATAGGACAGAAGTCCAATGTGGACCTTTGTTCAACTTCGATGGGACATAGGTAGGTACACAATTTAATTATGGACGTTAATTTCACCCAAGTGGGTCCTAAATCCATAAAAAATTTATGGAGCTATGTCTCTCACGTACGTGATCATATAAAAAAAACAGTACCTGGGTGGCACAATTCGCGGCTTTTAAATAAAAATGTCGGAAGTGTTTAAACATACGTCCTCTAGAGTTATGTCCCTGCTCTGTTGTAACCGTTATAAGTCTGCAGAAATTGAGGGACCTACATATTTAATGTCCAATTGCGACTTCGCTTCGATTATGATCTTATGGACTTAAGTCCCATCTTTTTTAAAATAATTTATGGACTTGGAAGGACATTACGTCATGTGGAGTTATGTAACTCACAACTTTTGAAGGGCATAACGATGAAAGGCTCGCAAATAAAAAAATACTTAAACAGAAATTCAGTTATATAAAATTTTGTTGTTTGCAAGTTACATACTTACATATATTCTGCTCAAAACTACATTCCAATTTATTTTAAATATAAATGCTGGGATTAAAATAATAAAATTCGAGAATAGGTATAATGTATTAATTGCTTTAAAATGTTCCCCATTTTGTTTTGTTTTTTCTACATAAGCAAACAAATTTCTAGATAAACGTATTCGGATATAAGAGTATTACTGAAATAAATCAGCCAAGAAAAAGTCTTAGCAGAATTAATCGGGCTTGTTGAATTATCAATTCGAAATAGAGTTTAGTGGCATTTAGTCTACAAATATTTGCCCTTCATCATCGGGAACTGGTTAAACTATTCAAAAACACATGGTACAATAATCAATCATCATTAATGAAGTCAACTATAAAAATAACCCCCCTCCCCTACTAAATTTATCTACCAAGGCCCATTTCCTAAAACCAAACTTAAAAATTAAAGTAAAGAGCCTATGTGACAGTTTACGCTGAGGAAAAAGTAGAGCATAAGCGTTTATGTTGAACAAAAAAATTTAAGTTTCGTTTCAGCAAATGGGTCTAAGTGGCACATTTTTTTTATTTATCCCCAAATCTTTGCTAAAATATCAATATCTTGTTTTTCGCGCGTTTCCATTAGTCCCATGTGGATTTATTAACATCCAACACTTGTAGTCTCTTGTGATAATGGCAGTGAAATTAGGAACACAAAAAAAAAGTTTCTGCATGAAAAAAAATTTAACATTAAAAAAGGGAAAATATAAAATCAGTTTCGAGTTTCGATTCGAGGAATGAAATTAAGTATGAGTAAAAGTATTATGCTTGTTGCTCGGAAGCACGTACTCTTGGGAAATTTGCCGCCAGTATAATAAGACCCAAGATTCTCAACATTAAACATAGAAATAATTTTATTTTATTTTTTTTTTCGTGCGTAAATTGTTGTTGAGGCTGGTTGAGACTGAGAGTGCGGTTGGAGTCAGGTACGTGTATGATGCGTACACTCTGCCCCCTGCATACGCTACGCATATTAGAGAGTTGAGTAAAGAACCAACAATAAAAGAAACAATACTAATAATAATAATAAAAAAAAAGTGTGAAATTGAATGCTGCCACTGCCATACGAATTTAACGGTTAGCTGTCATTAGAAACAAAAGAGGAAAAAACAGCAAAAATAATAACCATCATGGTAGCAAAGAAACATCAGCAAACAACCGCACAATAAGTATTAGAACAGACAACAAAATAATAAAATATTCATAATCAGACTGACTGACTTTGATATTAAAAAAGAAAGAAAACAAAAAAAACTAAAGAAACTCATTAAGAACCATGTTTGAACAATTTTTGAAAAGTTAAAGTTTAATGTGTTTTGTCTTCTTAATTATTGTTACCCTATAAGAAACATCAGCATGAATTAACATTAAAATAATGTTGTCAAATTAAATAAGTTACACGCAGCTGTTTACTCATTGTTTAATGCCAGTTGGGTTTTGAAGGCGACCAGATGTTTTTAAAAAGAATGAAGTCTTTAAGTGGCTGCACCACCTCACATAAAGGGGGAACCATATTTAACACTTTAAATTACTATTTTCTTCCTAAACAAACAAAAAATTTAATAATTTAGTTGCTCGAAAGCTCGTGAAGAACCTGAGCCTAGTGGCTTACAATTCTCTTCGCCATTGTTGTGTGCGTGTCTGCAGTAAATGAGGGGATCACCTACAATAGTTTGGCAGAGGAGCAAAGTACACAAAAAACATAGGTACTTGCTTTGGCAAATTGACAAAATTTAATGCTCCACAGAATTACTAATAATTAAAGAGTCAAACATAAAAGATCAATTTTTAAATAAAATCCATTGTAAGATCAAACGTTTTGTATTATTTCTTCGTACTTTTCCTATAATCAAAAATTACTTTCATTATAGTGATGTTTAACAAGTTAATCTTACCAACCAACCAAGTGTTTTTCATTCTCACTTCCTGCGCTCTATATGGTGGTCGGTTACAAACAAGCAAGCACAATATGCCAACATGACGTCAGCCGTCGTGGTTAACGATGCTGAAATTAATTTTTGGTCTTTGGGGAAGAAAAATCTCTCGACCATGCCAAACTTAATTATCATCAAAAAATGATCAACGTAAATCTGGCACCAGCACCATCGACTAACGTCATAAATGACAAAAAAAAATTAAAATTGTGAGCCATGTATCCGGAACATGATAATCCTTTTAAATTTAGAACTAAAGTGCTAAATATTATTTCATTTATTTTCACATATTGATTGAATCACACAATGTTCCAAATTCTTGACTATTATAGTGGCAAATATAAAAAATAAATCGAATCAACCGCACTATATCGCAAATGGTTCAAATATTTTTTTATATTTGCTATCAAATTCAAAACTATAAAAAATCCCTATGAAAATCTAAATTTCCAAATCGAAGCAACTTTCAATTGAAAATTGTTTTTTTTTTTTTTAGGCAATACAAACGCCATCGACATCGATTCAATAACAACAAAACACAACCAACCAGTAGTACCTATCTACTATAATATCAATAAATGGTTTATGGCAGAATTTACCGTTGTTGTGATTCGAATGAAAAATCAATTAATTTTTCGGTGGTCGGTTGGTTTGGTTAAAATTAGAAATATTTCTCGTGTGTGTTCCCAGTTCTCATATTGAGACTCAAACGGATGTATGTGTATCTAGCGAATGAGATTAGAAAATAAATATACAAAAATAAAATTGAAATTCGAAAACGAAAAACGAAGTGAAACGATGAAAACTTAATTATTGTTTGGCGAGGAGACTTTATTGGTTTTGGGTGTTGAATTTTGTAGAGTTATTTGAGGCGAAAATTTTCAAATGAATAAAATGAATTTTTGATGATATAACGGAGTTGTAATTTATGTGTTCCACTAGAAAAATTGGGGTTGATGAGGCATTTTTTTTTTCTGAACGTTTTCTGTTGCTTTAATTTTCATGTTTAGTACTTTTGTACTAAAAAAAAACAAATTGACACTACCTCTATGTAAAAGAGCTATGGGAGCTGTGGGGGATTAGCGGAATGGGCAATTTGAAATAAATGAAAACTCAGTTAATTTTTGTGTGAAAATTGTACTAAAATCTAATGAAAATTAGTTTATTACTAAAAGAAAACCATCCGCGTGAAAAAACGGCAAGATTTTGTCAAGTTAAGTCAAAGCCCTGTAAAGTTTTTATTAAGGAAAAATTAGACGAGGAAAACTTGTCATATATGTTATGACAAGAAAAATTAAAGTATACCTAATGTTATTCATTTTCAACATATAACAGTATAGTATTGCAAATAAGCCCAGTGACTAGCTTATCGGACTGGGACTGGTAAGTGGAAGGTCCCAGAATGGAGTCACAAATAAGCCTCTCTCGAGGCAAATTGTTAAATAACGGGTGAGGTCCTAGCTATGTCCGGTAGTACCGCTTGTTAGCTCCTTTTTAGCATCTATTTCTAAATTTCTAAATTCCTATAAAAAACTAGATTGGCATTTCAGGGGGGTACTAAACTTAATACAATAAATATATGATATTCCAAAAACTGAAGAGATTTTGGTACAAAGTTATAAAATGCATTGACTTCGTCATGATGTACTAAAAAATAAATTACGAAAATTATATTCAACGAAGTTGATGATATTTGAAAATTAATTTGAAATGGCATACCTACATACATATATGTTTGTATTTATTAGTTTTGTACTTTGCACATATGTATAAATATAATGTACTAATATTTAAACGTCGTAAAATTTGAAATTCATTGAATAAAATGTTAAGAACTTTTAAACCTATGAAACCCTCTTAAATAAATTGCTAACTGTACTTACTTAAAAATATTATTTTTCAGAAAATATACCATGGATATTTATCTAAATAGAAACAACATTTTCAAAAAATAATTACTCAAATAAAATGGTTGACATTAAGTGCTCCGCCTGTACTAAAAAATCATAAAAATAAAATGTTGGTTTTAGGTAAACTAAAAATTTTACTTAAATTATCATATTTTTAAATTTTATTTACTATAAATATTTTGACTTACGCTGAATGATAATAACTTCTCAGTATTTCTGAAAAAAAAAATTAAAAATAAATGGTTATTAAAGAAACTGTACAAAATGTTTAAACTTATGTTTAAAGTTTTGCAAATCAATTCAAAAAGATTTTCTCAAAAACTAAAAGACGTTTTACCATCCGGTTTTTCTGTTTTTTATTGAAAATTAATAAAAGCATTGAATTTTAAAAACAAAAGTTATTCTTAATTACATAAAATTTTGAAAAAAATTAGTTTGAAACTTGTTTTTCATTTTTTTTTTTAAATTTCGAGTTTGGAAATTAATTTTTCAAAAACTATTCACTAACACAACTTAATTTAAAATGAAAATCAAAGAAGAGATTTCCATGGCATTTTAAATTGTACCGTTGTTTTTAAATATTTTTTTTTCTGTTTTAAGTCAATTTTTAAGAAAATTGCCCATCCTCCCTAAACGGGGAGAAATAGACCCCCCCCCTCCCATACGATTTTTTTCTTGTCTTAACCCAACCTACTCGCTCCAGCAAATTGGTGCATCTTATACCGATCACCCTGTATTTTGTATCATAAAAAGAGTAAGTACCAAGTATAGGTACGAAAATTTTCAAACGCTACATTTGAAAACAATTCAATGATAAAACAACACTTGCTGTAATGAATATTTAAAATACCTTTAGAACTATTGTACTAAAACATAAAAATAATTTAAAACTGGAGAGGTGATAATGTCGCAAGAATTGTAAAAATTTCTTTCACTTCATTATCATTAAACTAGTTCATTGAAGTCTAAAACCTTTTGAACCACCTAACATCAATCAAGATTCCACAACAATTGTTGGAAATCAAGAAAAACAAACAAAAAAACTACAACCACCCAGATCGTTGAGCTATGGCATCCGTTTCAAGAGATAAACTCTTTTTATTTCATTTAATGATGATTTTTCTTCTTCTATTTTACATTAATGCCATTTTAATTGCATGAAAAAAAAAAGAAAGAAATAATAAATAATAAAAAAAGAAAATTTCCTCTATCTCTAACAGTTGTGTTGGTTTTTTGCAAATTCCTATACACTATTATTTACCGCCAATAATGTAGGTACTTCATCAACTGGCAAAAGATTATACATACATACATACATAAATACGTATTGTTGATTAAAACTCATCATCATCATCATTGGTTCTGCAATTATCAATCAATCACTAGACCGAGAACGGAAATTTTCATTTGTAAGAAGCAAGTAAAAAAAAAAAAATTAAACCAAAATATCTATTTTTTGTTTTGATAACTATTATCTCCATGTTTTGGTGCAATAACTTTCGAACAATTAATTGCGAGCGAAAAAAAAATTAAAACTTAAATTAAGAATTGATTTTTTTGTTGTTGACAAGAATTTGAATCTTTTTCTTATTTATTTTTATTGAATTTTATTTCCTACAGCGTGATTAATTAAAATGTTTGTATTTGGTTATCTTAATTAATTCATAGCATTTTGATTGATTGGCGTGTATGAACTTTGACTAGGAGTTTGTTGACCCCATCTTGATGGATTTTTATCATAAGTTTGTGAATAAATTTATCCAAACGAAAGACTATTAAACACAAAGTCAGAAAAAATTAATCAATAGGTACTTTTATATTCTAGCTTTGATTTGAATTAGACTTAAGTTTTATTTTAGTACATTTTAAAATTCGAATATGGAATGAAAGGAACACAAATAATATTGATAAAACATATCATAGTTAATGTGTTTTTGAATTCAGTAGAATATTTTTTTTTTCAACTTTCTTCCATAAAGAAAATAATTTTTAGAACTTTTGTACTAAAAACTTCTAAAATACTTGAACAAACCATTCCAGAAAAAGAGCAAAGCTCCACAGAAATCAAACAAACAATCAAATAATTTTGTAATATTTTGATAAGTCTTTTAGGGCCATTTGCTGAAACGAAACTTAAATATTTAAGTTCAACATAAGAGCTTATGTGACAGTTTACGCCAAGGAAAAAGTAAAACATAAGCGTTTAAGTTGAACATAAATATTTAAGTTTCATTTCAGCAAATGGGGCTTAGAAAGATAATTTAAATTCCTACAAAATAAATTAAAATTGTATCTAAATACTGCCCATTACAAAGACTTTTTAAAGTTCACTGCATCACCCCATTTTATTTAAAATACCCATTTTTTTGTTATTTTTGTAATAACAAAATATTTAATTGTATTTTCTCTTTTAATTCTATTTACAGGTCAAACTAGTAGATGTGGAAAAAGTTGAATGGCTTAATCGTCGTTCATACAGTGCAATTGGTTTGCTTCTTGGTCGAGAGGGTCGTGTTCTACTACGATGTGATGAAGGTCTAGAAGATTGGTTCGAATTGCTCGAGGTAAGTTCGTTACTCCTAACATAAAAAAAAAAAAACGAAAGAAAGAAAGAAAAAACCCTACAAGCTAACATAGAATTATCCAATAAAAATTACTGTTAAATTACACCTCCAGTTATACAACATGCACACAAAAAGGCATATCATAAACTCTTCCTAGACCTTCTACTTGCATCATCCATGATCATTAATTATCTTCATCATCTCTCTTTATTTTTTCATTTTTTTGTTCTCATGTAATCTCTGTCTCTCTAGGAATGTACAGTAACATCGAAGGAACGCCGGCGCGCACTTAAAATCACGCAAGGTCCAAGATCGCGTGCATCACTTGCAGCTCCAGTTTCACATGCCTCGCTGCAGGCACATCACTTTGGTCTGGGTGGTACATATTCTAGCGCCCTAGACGACTGGCGGCATTACAAGTTGAATGGCAACTCAGCCAATCCGTTCCTCTTCTCCGATTCCGTGCCTGATTTGAGCGCGTTGAATAATGAGAACCATAATAGTGGCATGTCAACTAACCACTCGACGCCACAGAAGATACCCTATTCTAATAATTTGAATCTCAGTCGATATTCGAACGGTTATGCAAGTCAGAATAGTTCCTTTTCGAATGGGCTTTATGGATCGCCAAGAAGGATCTTCATCAATAGTAGTTTTGGAAGCAACCAGGTGGTCGATGAGGAAGACGAAGAAGTCCAACTAAGACGTCCAAGAATGTTCAGAAATAACAACGAGAATGGCAATGAGCTTGATCGAGACTGGTTGTACCGGAAACCTAAAGCTCCCACAGCCGATACCAGACACTCAGGTAAGCTAAAGCCATGTGATATCATTTTCAGGCTCTCAAAACAATTTTACTTGCAGTTCAAACAACCGACCTCGACTATACAGCCAATGACAGTGGTCTAGATACTCCACCATCAACTCATCGTCCGTCCAGTTACCGTGATGTCAACCACGCCAGTCCACGTGACTCAACCGAAACAACTGTCAGTTCATCTCGAGGTACTCTTCTGCACTCGCCTGGGGGAAGCTTCCGTTCGAAACACCTCAACCACATCACCAACCTTAATCAAACTAATACCCTAAATGGCTCGCGGTATAGTGTCCAAGAACGCGTTCTCAAAATACGCAACGAAGAAGATCGCTGTTCATCCATCAAATCAGTTAACCGTCTCAATCAAAATGAACTTTATGATCCCAACCAGAATCGTTACTATAAGATGAATGGAAATCAATCCCTGACACCACAACATTCACCGGCGCAAGTTGGCGTTGGAGGAGGAAATGGTAATGGCAATGGTAATACATCGACGACCAACAGTGGTTCGGGTATCTTTCGTGAAAGATACCAGCACCCTGCTTTGGCTGCAATCATAAATGAATCGCAAGGCATTAAGTTTAGAGGTAGGAATTTGTAGAGAATTTTTGGTTTTTTGTATTCCTTTGCTCGAAATTCTGTTCGGTGTTGTTCGTGTTATGTATGTATGTGACTAGAAACGGATATCCTATTTCGACATTCGAGCACTCAACTATAGAAGGAATGTAAAAGTGGTATATGACATAGTTGTGATGGCACTGCATGTTTATTATTTGTGTATTGTATCATTTTTAATTATTTTCTTCAATTTTAAATTTGTTGGAAAACAAAACTGTGGAAATATTTAGTAATTATTGTGAATTTGATTCATCATTTAAGTGAAATGCATGATATTTTGAATTAAATGATTATCTTTATAGTATTTTCAATAACTTTCAGGAATTTAAACATTCAAAATTGTTGTGCTTACAAAATTCAGCTATTCGGCTAAGCTATTTCATTGTAAATTGGATTGGGAAAAAAATTAAAGTAAGCCTAGAAAATTTATATAATTTTAGCTACACAACTAAGTGAATTCTTATAAAGTTTACAACGGGAAGACTTTAAGAACGTTTTGCTCACAAAATTCAATTATTTAAAGAAAATTTAGCTATTCAGCAAAGCCATTTTATTATAAATTGAATTTTTTTTCGAAGAAAATTCCTTCGGGTAGATTTTGAATATCAATAAAAGTAAGTTTACAAAATTTCGGAAATCGGAATACGCATGCTGAAAAACCTATTTAGGATAGCGGTTTATGTTTTTTGTCTTTAGTTTTAAACATTAATTGTATTGTTTTTGAAAGCTTACAAAGCTTAATTAAATAAGACAAAAAGGATGGATTTTTATTGTATTAACCCTTTCTCTCTGTACCACTTGAATAAAGTCAGAGATCCCCTTATTTAAGTTTTAATTTTTTTAACAAATTGAAAAACTTCAAAGAGTATAAAGATTTTAGTAGTTAAAAAAATGTATGTTTACAAAGATGATTGCAAAACTCTGTTTCTCAGCATAGCTTTATCAATGCGGTTTAAATTTTGTTTTAATTTTTAACAATTTACTTACAAATTTAAAAAAAAAAATTAACCAGAAAAAAAAAAGAATCATTTTTGTCCTTCCCACCCTTTTCCTTATAAGAAGTCAGATTAATTCCCTTATTTATATTTATTATTAATTAAAAATTATAAAAATTCACAGGAAAAAAAAAAAAAACTCAGCTATTCAGCATAGCTATATCATGGCGGTTTGAATACTTTTATTTTATTTTCAGCATTGACGTTATCTCTTTAAGTTCAAAAAAGGTCTGCTTGCAAGGCTTTTATAAATTTTACCCAAAAAAAAAGGTTTAATTAAAAAGAAGCAGAGTGCCTTACATGGAAGAAATCAGAGTCTTATTTAAGATTTAATGTTTTTAACAATTATTTAAAAAACTTGGAAAGAAAAAAAAGATTTTGTGAATAAATATTTTAAGTTAAAATTATATATATGTATGTAGGTGTAGTTAACATAGTTTTGCCTTGCCTGTTCATTTAATGTCAATGTATTGCATGTTAAACATATTATATACTTTATCCTTGCACGATTCCGTTTCAATGTTAATTTTTCTTTTTTTTCTACTTAAACTCTCTTTGTAATTTAAAGAGTGTCTTGCATTTTTATTTTAGATCGTTCCTATTCTGATTGTCAGCAAGGTCCACCAAGACGTTCCGTAAACAATAATCCATCACCAACACCACGTCGTGCTCCGATATTTGGTACACCAACTCGTGTATAGCGATTAAAGATTTAATTATTATTTAATAATTTATTTTCTCATCGGAAATTATGAACAACAAAATTTTATTAAACGAAAATAAATATGTAGTTTAAAAGCTATAAACATTATTGAATTATAAATATGAAGTTGTGTGTGAATAATATGTATTTTTTTTTTGTTTTTTAAAAAAATAAACATATTATATAGAAAAAATTGGACTAAAACAGGATATTTAAGAAAGCATTATTATGATATAATTAGAATTTATTTGGTAGAAGTATTTACAAAATATACGTAATATTCAATAAAACGATGAAAACGTAAGAAATTATAACAAAAAACTGTGAAATTAAAAATAAAAATAAAAAATTATTGATAAAGTATAAAAATATAATATTAGCTTTTGGCTTATAAGTAATTTCAAATAATTTAATAGAAGATTTAGCTTCGAAGAATTTTTCAAAAAAAAAAAAATTATAAAAATTTTAAGTAAAGTTATTATAATCTTAAAAAAAAATAAAAATTAAAATAAAAATAAAAACTCATTTAGTAGAATTTATTTAAAGATTGAAAAATGAAAGTAGCTCCAAAGAATTTTTACAACGATTTGTACGTAAAATATAAATTTAAATAAATCCTAAAACTTAAAATATGTATTGCTAAATAAGTTATATACTCATATTTAATAAACATAAATAAAAAATAAATTTCAAATTTTAAAATAATCTCCGTCAATATTAAAAAAAAAAAAAAAGCAAAAAAAAACATTATTAAGTTGTAGTTGTCCTACATATATTTTTGTCGTTAAATATGTTTGAAAAATAAAACTAAAAAAAGTTTATCGATCGCAGTTTATCCACCCCGTTGTCGTCTTATGTTATGTAAATTTTATGAAAAATTTATTTTTTTTAATTTTTGTTTTTTATTATTAATATACATATATAGACTTGTTCACAAAACTGTTACATACTATTACGATTATGTTTGAAATAATTTTTATGATATTTTACTGTTTTCGTTTGTAAGATGGAATTTTTATTGAAAAAAAAAAAATAGTATTTTAAATTATAAATTGTGAAACAATTCGAATATACATAAATATGAGATAATTATACCTAATTATTAATAAATATATTATAAAAATAAATTAAATAAAAGAAATTTTTATGAAGAAATTGTTTTAATTACAACCCGTCAAAGGGTCTTATAGTCTGGGACCAAAACCGTTTCCAATTGCTTATAGGAATACCAGCAAGCTGTGTGACGCCAGAACCCCGACCTCAAAATTTTTTGACGAAACATGTCGCATTCGTTTGTCCATCGTTTGTCCACGTTTGTCCAGGCAAAAAAATCGTTTGTCCACCCTCAGGAAAAAAGTTATTAAGCTTTTCTTTTTTATAGCAAGTACCCCAAAATTAAAAAACGCCTCTACTGCCCACAATTTTGAACTTAGGAGGTCCGGACCAATTGCAATCGTTTGTCCACTGGCTCCTTATCATTGTCCACCCAAAATTTTTGTTTGTCCACCCTTAGTTAAAAAATTATTGAATTTTTCTGTTTTATAGCACAGGGCATAAAAAATTAAATTTTTTTTTTGCGGAATGGAACCAATTGCAATCGTTTGTCCACCGATTGTCCATGTTAGTCCAGAAAGAAAAAAATTTTTTCGACCCTTAGTTCAAAAGTTATTCAACATTTCTTTTTTATAGCAACACCCCCAAAAACAAAAAGTCCCCTAAAATCCCCAATTTTTAACTTAGGTGGCCCGGACCAATTGCAATCGTTTGTCCACCGGCTTCTTATCATTGTCCACCCAAAATTTTCGTTTGTCCACCCTTAGTTCAAAAATTATTCAACTTTTCTGTTTTATAGCACAGGACATAAAAAATTAAATTTTTTTTTTTGCGGAATGGAACCAATTGCAATCGTTTGTCCACCGATTGTCCATGTTAGTCCAGAAAGAAAAAAATTTTTTCGACCCTTAGTTCAAAAGTTATTCAACATTTCTTTTTTATAGCAACACCCACAAAAACAAAAAGTCCCCTAAAATCCCCAATTTTTAACTTAGGTGGCCCGGACCAATTGCAATCGTTTGTCCACCGGCTTCTTATCATTGTCCACCCAAAATTTTCGTTTGTCCACCCTTAGTTCAAAAATTATTCAACTTTTCTGTTTTATAGCACAGGGCATACAAAATTAAAATTTTTTTTTGCGGAATGGAACCAATTGCAATCGTTTGTCCACCGATTGTCCATGTTAGTCCAGAAAGAAAAAAATTTTTTCGACCCTTAGTTCAAAAGTTATTCAACATTTCTTTTTTATAGCAACACCCCCAAAAACAAAAAGTCCCCTAAAATCCCCAATTTTTAACTTAGGTGGCCCGGACCAATTGCAATCGTTTGTCCACCGGCTTCTTATCATTGTCCACCCAAAATTTTCGTTTGTCCACCCTTAGTTCAAAAATTATTCAACTTTTCTGTTTTATAGCACAGGACATAAAAAATTAAAATTTTTTTTTGCGGAATGGAACCAATTGCAATCGTTTGTCCACCGATTGTCCATGTTAGTCCAGAAAGAAAAAAATTTTTTCGACCCTTAGTTCAAAAGTTATTCAACATTTCTTTTTTATAGCAACACCCCCAAAAACAAAAAGTCCCCTAAAATCCCCAATTTTTAACTTAGGTGGCCCGGACCAATTGCAATCGTTTGTCCACCGGCTTCTTATCATTGTCCACCCAAAATTTTCGTTTGTCCACCCTTAGTTCAAAAATTATTCAACTTTTCTGTTTTATAGCACAGGACATAAAAAATTAAAATTTTTTTTTGCGGAATGGAACCAATTGCAATCGTTTGTCCACCGATTGTCCATGTTAGTCCAGAAAGAAAAAAATTTTTTCGACCCTTAGTTCAAAAGTTATTCAACATTTCTTTTTTATAGCAACACCCCCAAAAACAAAAAGTCCCCTAAAATCCCCAATTTTTAACTTAGGTGGCCCGGATCAATTGCAATCGTTTGTCCACCGGCTTCTTATCATTGTCCACCCAAAATTTTCGTTTGTCCACCCTTAGTTCAAAAATTATTCAACTTTTCTGTTTTATAGCACAGGACATAAAAAATTAAAATTTTTTTTTGCGGAATGGAACCAATTGCAATCGTTTGTCCACCGATTGTCCATGTTAGTCCAGAAAGAAAAAAATTTTTTCGACCCTTAGTTCAAAAGTTATTCAACATTTCTTTTTTATAGCAACACCCCCAAAAACAAAAAGTCCCCTAAAATCCCCAATTTTTAACTTAGGTGGCCCGGATCAATTGCAATCGTTTGTCCACCGGCTTCTTATCATTGTCCACCCAAAATTTTCGTTTGTCCACCCTTAGTTCAAAAATTATTCAACTTTTCTGTTTTATAGCACAGGACATAAAAAATTAAAATTTTTTTTTGCGGAATGGAACCAATTGCAATCGTTTGTCCACCGATTGTCCATGTTAGTCCAGAAAGAAAAAAATTTTTTCGACCCTTAGTTCAAAAGTTATTCAACATTTCTTTTTTATAGCAACACCCCCAAAAACAAAAAGTCCCCTAAAATCCCCAATTTTTAACTTAGGTGGCCCGGACCAATTGCAATCGTTTGTCCACCGGCTTCTTATCATTGTCCACCCAAAATTTTCGTTTGTCCACCCTTAGTTCAAAAATTATTCAACTTTTCTGTTTTGTAGCACAGGGCATAAAAAATTAAATTTTTTTTTTGCGGAATGGAACCAATTGCAATCGTTTGTCCACCGAAAAAAAAAAAATTTTCCACCCTTAGTTCAAAAGTTATTCAACATTCCTTTTTCATTGCAAGTTCCCCAAAAACAAAAAACCTGGGATGATGATGCCAAAAGGTTTCGTTTGTCTTTTGCTCATTTATGATCGACCACCAACAAAAAATTGATATACCCCTTAAATTAAGAAAAAATCACCTTTTTTATTAGCATGGCTCCTAACCATTTCATTTAATTAAAAGAAATTAGCAGAAAATGACAGATTTCATACGATATGTACAATGCATAGATTATACAGGGTGATTCCCTTAGGCGGGGGGGGGTCAAATTTTCCAAAAGATCACCTTACAATAAAAGTAAACCATTAAAAAACAACGGCAAACACTGACAATGTTAGTGGACTTTCTTTTTAAATCTAGAAACCTTTCGTTTATTATGTTTAAGTCAAAATATTTCAGAGAACAGTTTTTAAAAATTAATTTTCAAACTCAAATTTTTGAAAAAATAATGACAAAAAATTTTCAAAATTTTACGCTGATGATTTTATCTTTGACAAATTAGAAAACATGATGCTTCACTCGTTTATTCATGCTAAAATCCAGTTCTTTATTTAATTTAAGATAAATTAAAAGAATAACAGCGTGGCTAATGACGTCTGCCGAAATGAATTTTCCAAAATTTAACATTACAATCTATTAAAATAAAAATTCTTATTTTATATAATTTTAATAAATAAAACAAAAGAAAAATTGGAATCAATTTGTAAGAAACAATAGCAAAAGATTTTTAAATACCAAAAACTTGAACGTTAATTACTTTTAAAACATACATATATTTATATTATTCATTTCCCAACTATGAAAATCTGCAAAACATAGTTATTATAATAAACATATTTAGGGCCACTTGCACAGAAGTTTTTTTGATAGCAGTAACTCCTGATTTATAAATAAATTAAATTATCTGACTGATTTGAATCAAATCATGTTGTAGCAAAATATTCTTTCTCTATTTTAGGTTTAAAAAGTTATCTTCTCCTCGTTCTCTGGATAAATATTTAAACTCTGGATAGCTCTCACGTCAAATTATAGAATTTCTTACGAGAAAGCAAGTAAAGGCGTTAAAGTTTGTTTATTTTTCAATGTGTTTTGTATGTGTTGTGTTGGTGATTCTGAAAAAATATTCTTATCCGCTTGTTATTTATTTTCCGTTCGCGCAATTAAAAAACGATAAATTCTGATTTATATTTAAACTAGAATAGTTATCCTGAGTTTTATATATTTATCCGTTCGTTTGGAGCAAGTGGCCCTTAGTAAATTAAATTTCGTAATTAAGTAATCAAAGCTTTAAACTTAACAACAGCAAAGATTCAAATTTGAAGCTATATAGGGATTTTAGTTTCGCTAAATAAAACAAAAAAGGAGTGAAGATAAATGCCTTATTTTCAAAGTATTAATAAAATATCTTTCTAGTAACTTTAAGGCACTGTTGACTTAAAAAAATAAGGGTCGAACATTTTTTTTCTGGGCTTACAATGAATATCTGTGAATATATTCCATTCTATTAAGTAAAATTTTAATTTTTAATGTTGGGTGCTATAAAACAGAAAAGTTCAATAATTTTTGAACTAAGGGTGGACAAACGAAAATTTTTGGTGGACGGACAATGATAAGGAGCCGGTGGACAAACGATTGCAACTGGTCCGGGCCACCTAAGTTAAAAATTGGGGATTTTAGGGGACTTTTTGTTTTTGGGGGTGTTGCTATAAAAAAGAAATGTTGAATAACTTTTGAACTAAGGGTCGAAAAAATTTTTTTCTTTCTGGACTAACATGGACAATCGGTGGACAAACGATTGCAATTGGTTCCATTCCGCAAAAAAAAATTTTAATTTTTTATGTCCTGTGCTATAAAACAGAAAAGTTGAATAATTTTTGAACTAAGGGTGGACAAACGAAAATTTTGGGTGGACAATGATAAGAAGCCGGTGGACAAACGATTGCAATTGGTCCGGGCCACCTAAGTTAAAAATTGGGGATTTTAGGGGACTTTTTGTTTTTGGGGGTGTTGCTATAAAAAAGAAATGTTGAATAACTTTTGAACTAAGGGTCGAAAAAATTTTTTTCTTTCTGGACTAACATGGACAATCGGTGGACAAACGATTGCAATTGGTTCCATTCCGCAAAAAAAAATTTTAATTTTTTATGTCCTGTGCTATAAAACAGAAAAGTTGAATAATTTTTGAACTAAGGGTGGACAAACGAAAATTTTGGGTGGACAATGATAAGAAGCCGGTGGACAAACGATTGCAATTGGTCCGGGCCACCTAAGTTAAAAATTGGGGATTTTAGGGGACTTTTTGTTTTTGGGGGTGTTGCTATAAAAAAGAAATGTTGAATAACTTTTGAACTAAGGGTCGAAAAAATTTTTTTCTTTCTGGACTAACATGGACAATCGGTGGACAAACGATTGCAATTGGTTCCATTCCGCAAAAAAAAATTTTAATTTTGTATGCCCTGTGCTATAAAACAGAAAAGTTGAATAATTTTTGAACTAAGGGTGGACAAACGAAAATTTTGGGTGGACAATGATAAGAAGCCGGTGGACAAACGATTGCAATTGGTCCGGGCCACCTAAGTTAAAAATTGGGGATTTTAGGGGACTTTTTGTTTTTGGGGGTGTTGCTATAAAAAAGAAATGTTGAATAACTTTTGAACTAAGGGTCGAAAAAATTTTTTTCTTTCTGGACTAACATGGACAATCGGTGGACAAACGATTGCAATTGGTTCCATTCCGCAAAAAAAATTTTAATTTTTTATGTCCTGTGCTATAAAACAGAAAAGTTGAATAATTTTTGAACTAAGGGTGGACAAACGAAAATTTTGGGTGGATAATGATAAGAAGCCGGTGGACAAACGATTGCAATTGGTCCGGGCCACCTAAGTTAAAAATTGGGGATTTTAGGGGACTTTTTGTTTTTGGGGGTGTTGCTATAAAAAAGAAATGTTGAATAACTTTTGAACTAAGGGTCGAAAAAATTTTTTTCTTTCTGGACTAACATGGACAATCGGTGGACAAACGATTGCAATTGGTTCCATTCCGCAAAAAAAAATTTTAATTTTTTATGTCCTGTGCTATAAAACAGAAAAGTTGAATAATTTTTGAACTAAGGGTGGACAAACGAAAATTTTGGGTGGACAATGATAAGAAGCCGGTGGACAAACGATTCCAATTGGTCCGGGCCACCTAAGTTAAAAATTGGGGATTTTAGGGGACTTTTTGTTTTTGGGGGCGTTGCTATAAAAAAGAAATGTTGAATAACTTTTGAACTAAGGGTCGAAAAAATTTTTTTCTTTCTGGACTAACATGGACAATCGGTGGACAAACGATTGCAATTGGTTCCATTCCGCAAAAAAAAAATTTAATTTTTTATGCCCTGTGCTATAAAACAGAAAAATTCAATAATTTTTTAACTAAGGGTGGACAAACAAAAATTTTGGGTGGACAATGATAAGGAGCCAGTGGACAAACGATTGCAATTGGCCCGGACCTCCTAAGTTCAAAATTGTGGGCAGTAGAGGCGTTTTTTAATTTTGGGGTACTTGCTATAAAAAAGAAAAGCTTAATAACTTTTTTCCTGAGGGTGGACAAACGATTTTTTTGCCTGGACAAACGTGGACAAACGATGGACAAACGAATGCGACATGTTTCGTCAAAAAATTTTGAGGTCGGGGTTCTGGCGTCACACAGCTATACCAGCACACTGTTTCCAGGCATTTAGAACATAAACATTAGCGTTCTGGCATGCGCACTGGGCTTGGTCTTTTAACCGTGAGTTAGGACTTTCGAACCTGGGGTAGGGATTCGATGATTCTCTTGGCTGGAACACTACAGTCGCAGTCAACTAACTTTGGACGCAAGCAAATACTTACACACTAAGAGAAGATACTTTTAACTTCAAAATAAACAGTTAGCGGTCAGAATTAATATTCTGTTAGCAAGGGCTATTTATATAAACTAATTAAATGCAATTCAGTCGTTTGTTCCATAACATAGGTACGTGATTTAAAAATTTAAAAGGCTGTTAAATGTTTGTGAAACCAAACCTAAGTCATGTAAAAGTACTGATGTGGTTTAAGTCTTTTAACGCCTTATTTAAGTTCATTTGGCAAAAGTACTTCAGAATTTCAGACTATTTTTGTATTTTCTTAAAAATGAAAACAACAGGTAACATAACCAGCAACAATACGATTTTTACTTTTTTTCTACTAAAACAAAGAATAAAGGAAAGGGATAAACGAACCCAATTTGACGACTTTTTTGTTTGGGGAGATGTTGCTATAAAAATTAAATGTTGAATAAGTATTGAATTTAGGGTTGGCAAACGAAAATTCTTTAGGCGACAATCATAAAAAACCGTAGGACAAACGAACCCACTTGGCTCCAGCCTTAAAAATTATTATTTGTGGGAGCTAGTAGCGTTTCTTTATTGTTCTTGGGGGTAGTTGTTATAAAAAAGAAAAACTTTAAAAATTTTTGCCTGAGGGTTGACAAATTTCGTCCAAAAATTTTAAGGTCTAGGTTCTGGCGTTACATAGCTCAAGAAAGTAGAGGGCTGTGTCAATCGTGATTGATTCGGTGTTTGTTCATCAAAATGATTGCAATCACAGTAAACCATTAATACAACGTATGTATGATTCGTTCATTCCAAACATTGAAACAGCCCTAAATTTACCTCTTAAATCGATTGGCGTACTCTATTTTCCGATCCGCCGTACAAAAATTTTGGCACATTTGACACCTGCCAAAATAATCGTGTTCACCTTGTAAAATGATTTGATTGAGAATGACAAGAACGACCGAAACGTACCTATATCGTACATTTGAACGCTTGGAATTGGGATCTATTGGTGGAAGCTACGGATCACAGTCACGATGGCTTAGTTGATTTAGATCAAACTCTTGTACGGGAGGACGTTTTAAGTTGAAATCATTTTGCATATATACAAATTTTCAAATATTTTTGGATTAAATTTTTTTATTAAATCCAAGTTTTGAAAACGGTTTAAAGATTTTTTTTTGAAATTAGACCTTAAGCTGTTGATGTCGTTCTGAATCCAAATTTTATAATTTAGAAAGAGAAAAAGTAGGATTATATTTATATTTCCGGTATATTAGGCTTAACAATTTAGTTGCTGACAAAGTTTTAAGCAATTATATGCTATTCAGCTAAAAACAAATTTGTACAAAATTTAGACTGTAATACATATAATTTTTCTTTTTGCAACACCTTCTAAAACGTATTATCTACAGAAAAGTATAGAATCAATTCAGCCAAACATTATTTAAAAGCTTAAAATTCTATCTAAGACATGAGCCATACAGTAAAAAAAAAAAATTTTCCTGAAAGCTTTGATGTATTTAAATGTCACCCCCTCCCACAATCGAAACTAAAAGCTAAATTTGTCCTGTTCTTATCGCGCATCATCCTGACTCCTGTCAAAAGCATCATCAAAACAAAAAAATACTCGCATACAACTTTTCCCAGGCAGACGCTTTAGTATATTTTCTAACGAGTGTAGGCAGTTCGTCCTATTTATTGAAAGTCAGTGCGTCGTAAAAAAGGTAACAGGATTAAAAATACAGAAAAAAAAAAAAAAAACAGTACAAAAAAGAAACAAAAAGATTGCATTAAAGTACAATTTAGAAATCTTCGGACAAAGTCATGCGAAGTCGAACTGAATTAGTGACCACAACATTCATTGATTCCGAAGACGATTTTACAGAAACAGATGATTCTGAGGAGGATTGGCGCCCATCGGCATCCAATCGAAATGGAAAAAAACGCTCTCACACCACAAAAGGTCGAAATCGTGGCAGTCGCAAGAGAAAGTCTTCGGGTACATCTTCTAATGGTACGAATCAAAAGAAAAATCGACGTCAAGCTGCTCAAGATGCTATCTATCAAACCTTCGACGATTCCGATGATGAGGACGAAGACGATTATGAGTACTATAAGGCAAGGACACAACTGGCAGCAGAAGTAGAACCAAAAGCAATAATATTACCGCCAAAGAAAAAGGAAAAGAATATGAATATGAATGGAAACAGTGCTTCTGGGATATTTCAGCTCTTTTTGTACCGCAAGGACTTGAAGGAAGACTATATGACAAATTCACATCTTTGCTTGTGGCGCAAGGATGGTACAAACTTGTTGCAAAAATACATAAGGGTAAAGACGGGAGTTCCTGATGAATTTGAGTTTACATCATCTTCTGTGGTGAGTTGATTTAAAAAGGGTTTAGTGATTTGTACGGTACCCTAAAAATGTTCTCTCTATTCGTTTCAGTATTCAACGTGGGATGAAAAACGACGTCGAGATTTTGTGAATATCGCTGTTAAATGCCATGAAGAAAACCATCGCAGAGTGACATTTGTCAACACAACAGACCTTCACTCATTGGCAAGAAGTGAATTGGAGAGAATCTCTCCTTGCATGGAAGAACAAGTGGACAACAATGAAAGTGAAGAAAATGACGCTGATGCTGAATTTAACTCCGATGTAAGTGAATGCGAAGAAAATAATGGTTCTTTTCAACCAGAAGATGAAGAAACAGAAATCGAATGTGATGAGGATAACATTGAAGAAATCGAAGATGAAGATGAAGAGGAAGAAGCCGAAGAAGAGCAAGCATCTGAAGACGATGATCCTATTGAAGAAGAATTTGATGATTTTGAACAGATAGATGAAGAAGAAGAAGAAGAGGAAGTCGAAGAAAACGATGATGAAAATAAGGAGAATCAATATGAGTCTGAGCATGAATAATTAAAAAGAGACTAAGTTTTTTGTATAAGAAGCAAAATTTATTTGCGAAATGAATTTTAACAATGTCTGCAAGTGAGAAATCGGAGTGCTTACAAAATTCAAAATTTGAGATAAGTTTTCTCTATTCAGCAGTTGTCAAGTTGTTAGTTCTCACTTTTTAATATTCTTCAGGATGTAAACTCTTTTGCTTACAAAGTTAACCAAATTTTTTATTTATTCAGCTAAAAAAAAACTAATTCAGCAGAGAACTGATTATAATTTTTAAGAATTTCTTTTGTTTTAAAATGAGAATCTAGTTTGCTTACAAAAACAGTTACATCTTTCAATTTTTTTTATATTTGTTGTTATATAGTTCAACTTGTTTAAAAATGAAACAAAGCTGCTTAAGAAAGTGTTATGCCAAACTACGATTGTATTCAAAGTTTTGAAAGCATTCCTGACATAAAATTCAACTATTTTAAGTAAAAAATTTCTTCTAGAAATAGCTTAGTAGTAGTCGTGCTTTAAATAATTGCTCAAAACAAAATATAACCATTCACCTGAAAAAAACTACTCTTCTTGTACTTCAATCTTTTAGATTCGATTCTTTTTCGAAATAAAAGTTTAATATTCTCCTATTTTTTAAATAAAACTTACATAACTGCTAACCATAACGCTCAAAGAGATGCCAAATGAATTGTGAATCTCACTTTAAATTTAAAGCTATAAGCATCACAATGAATAATGTAATAAAATTAAATATATAACAAAAATCCTAATCCTAGAGTAGTTTTATCCTTAAGTACAACGATAAGTTAGAATGTCTAGCATATTTATTTAAAAGCAAAATAAATATTATTAAAAATTGTGATTTTAAAACTAAGTTCATTTATGTATGTATGTATATTTGTATTTATTATTATTTAAATATTTATAGTTTATTTCCATAAATAAACTCTGTTAGTTTAGTGCCCTTAAGTATTTATATAATTATTAGAAAAATAAAATGGAATAAGAAGTAGAGTTAAAAGTGAAAAGAAGACAAGTATAATTAATTATTATAACTAAGAATATCTTTGTATTGCTAATCGAGAAATAAAAGTTTAATCATAAAATAATTATTGCTGCCTGTTTCGTTTCATCTAACTTGTTAACAAAGTTATGTTTGCAATGAGAGTTGTAACATTCTTTGAATGATTTGAACTTCAATAGTATTAAATAACAATGAGCCATACCAATAATCAAATTTAGTTACGACTTAAATATTTCAATTAAATGGAAAAAAAAGCTTGCAGTAACGGAATACCGATGATAACAAAGAACCGACCAGAAACCACATCATTAAAAGAAACATCGCTTTTTAGTTTAAAAACGAAAATATCGGAACATAACGGTAAATGTTTAATACACGGGGGCACTAAAGAATGGACTTAGATTTTGTACTTTTTATTAAATTTTTTGAACCGAGATTTTGAATTTGCCCGACATCTTTTTCCTTTGCACAAAAAGCTTATTTACTTATTTTTCAAGACTCTAAATAAAAAATTTACACGACGAATAATAATTTATTATTATTTTTTCTACGGAGCGATCGCGAAACAAACAGATTATGAAAATCCACTTGAACTAAACATAAACTGAGTGGTGAGTAAAATACAACAATGGTAGAGATCGCGTTGGCCTAAGGGTATACAATGGTTATTGAAGATTTCAGTTAGATTTGAATTTGAATTTTGCTCGGGTTTTTATTTTAAATCCTTGAAAAGTTCGGTTCGGTGAAGAAAAATTTATTTTAAAAGGTTTTGATTTACTTGCATTTGTCGAACATTTTAAAGGGTTTAATTTTTTTTTCGACGTTCATGTCTCTATCTCTCCACCCCCCGGTGTTTAGGCAGAGTCAATTTTATAAAAGAAAAAACTCAAATGCAAAAAAAACATCTATATGTAGTTGGAAAGCCACAATTGCGGAAGATGTGTACAATATAATTGAGACACGCATTTACAAACTTTTGGTCATTTTTGTTTTGTAATGTCGAACACTGTGCATATTCAAAAAAATAAATAAATAAAAAAAATGTTTTTTTTCCCTCAATATTCTTATGTCGTTTTCCGTTGGTCACTCCTAGCACTCTTTTTTCACTCCATCCACACTCCCAACACTCCAAAAACCTTCCATTGGCTGTTCGGAGTGATGATTTAGGAGTGTTTTTTCACTCCGGATTTCATTAAAGAGTGCTAGGAGTGCACTCTGAAAACACACATATTTTTAAAAGTATGTGTTGGATTAATTGTTAAAATAGTAAATACTTCTTCTTGACCCCCAGTTTATACAGGCGAGTAGAACTAGTAGCCTTTATATGTGTTAGTGTATTTGTACACGAGAGAGCCGACTAGTAGCTTAAATAGCATAATATTTTCGCCTGCGAGTTGCTTGCTAGTTAGCCTGCTAGTAATTTGACATTTATGTATTGTTTTCCCCTTTACACTTGTGCAATATTTGTTTTCTGTTTTATTTGTAGGAATGATTTTCTTTGGAAAATATTTTTGGCAGATTTTCGGTTTGAATTTTTCATGTCGTACAAATTAAAAAAAAAAAATAAGAAGAAAAATAATAATAAAAATAAAGAAAAGGATGAAAAAAAATGAATCGTCTAGACTAGAGACTCAAAATTATAAACTCACATATGCATATCGCGAAAACGAGTGTTTATTCATCTAATATAAAAGCTTACGCTTCAACACAAAGTGTGTAGGAAAAAATGTAAGAGAATTCAGAATCCCTTTTCAAGATTTTACTTTTTTTATTACGTTTTTTAAGTTTTATGAAATTAAATAGCATAGTTGATCGAACGCGCAATGAACTACTAGTTACAGATACATTAACAAAACTAACACTAAGATACAAATACTACTAGTTCTACTCGCTTGTCTAAACTGGGGGTGAGATGTTCTGGAATTGAAATTATTGAAGAATTCATTTTAGTTTTAACTTCTACATAGATACACATATTACGGAAGAGAGTTTTTCATATTCCATTGGAATCAAAAAAGAGTGAAACACTCTGAAAATCCAATCGAAAACGACATTAAACAAATTGAAGGTGTCGAATTTCGACACAGGACGATACTTACTTCAAAATAACCAGGCAAGTTCTTTTATAAAAAAAAAAAAAGGAAAAAAGTTTTTCGGTACATTGACGGCTGCCTGGCGATTGAACATACTCTAAGCGGAGGAACGGAGTTGCGTGTGCGGGACGGAGGACCCAAAAAAAGGCAGTTAAAATCTTTGGAACGCACGAAATGTGCCCAGACAGGTAACTACTTTTAGGATTTGTTTCACAATGTCTGATTAAAGTTCCCTATAACTATCCAACAGTTAAATTATCCGACACTTAGATCCTCTCATTAAAAACTTTGCGTTTCACAATCATAAATTTATATGCCAATTGGCTAATTATCAGTTTTTTCCAATTAGCCAGTTCACGTTCCTAAGATCTCACTGAGATCTCACTGAGCAAGCTCCATCAGCTCCACTGAGCCGAAGGAGAAACCTGAATAAAATTTCTCCGCTAGAAGTCAAAACCAATTTCCTTCTCTTTTTTATATCAACTGCGACAAAAAATAATTGAGCAAGCGAATCCAAAAAAAATCTCAGTTTTTTGACAGAAAAAGTGAGGAATCTCACTGAGGAATTACGTTCAGATTTCTGAGATTGTTGAGGTCTCTGAGATCTCAGTGAGCTTGAGAAACCTGAACTGGCTAATTAAATCAAATAATTATTAAAATAATTCTCAAATTGTGAATTTTGAAGTGTATTAATTCTTTTTAGACCGAGAGCTGGACCGAGGCCTGTGGTATCGCTGCAAGTTGATGGAATTCAGTTTGAACAGTTGGACAGTGTATGTGAATATGTGAATGTGTACGGCTTAATACTTCTTGCTTTTTTGTTGTGTTTTTGTCGTGAAGTATGTAAGTAATTTGGTCATAACGTAAAACACATGACCTCTTCTCGTCTCCGTTATAAAAATATCCGTGATAATATAAGTACAAACTGTTATGTTCATATATTTGTTTATGAGTCACATTGACAGCTGTAAATATTTTATTTGCCAGTTTAATTTTTTAATCAGCACCTCAACTGGCCTGTAAAATATTCAGAACTTTAATTTAATTATTTGAAACTTTAATCAGACATTGTGAAACAAACCCTAATCTATTACTTTCGAATAATTTTTTCTTTTTATTTTCTTAGAAAATTATCTCTCCTGCCTAAACGGGGCAGATAGACACCCCTCGCCGTTATTAATTTGCTCTAAATGTACTCCAGCCAAAAGTTATGCAGATCATCGTACCTACACTATATTGGTCGAAAAAAAAATGTTGTGTGCGTGGGCTTTAGAAAATAGATACAAAAGCATCTGAAGCCCCCATAAATCCAATAGGTATTACTTCTTTAAACAAAGTATAGATATGTATGTACTTTTTGGGACAATCACCGCGTTCGGTTGGCAATCCGATAGGCTATCCACCTATCCCAAAAATTTTCAGATAGCTTTAGTTGTAGTTGCATCAGCTGTAATTTCACAAAGGTTTACAACAACACAAACCAGCCAGCCGAACGCGCCAATGTCGAGCTGAGGGGGCATATTGAGATAGAATTAACCAAAAGTACTAAAAACTGTACGCACCAGACCAAACCAACAACTTTGATATAATATAGAAACTTGATTTATAATATCTCACCAATACAAAATCCGCCACATTCAATAAATTTCTTGAAAATTACCTAAAAAAAAGAAAAGCAAATTTAATTTAAGCGCTACATAATTTTGATTGACAGAAATACCTGTATTCGAAACTTGAAAAATTTTTTTGAGACATTTTTAAAACCACTTCATTAAAAACACCAAATTCTTTAGATAAAAAGATAAAAAGTAAACGCAACAGACTATTTTTTAACCTTTTTTTAATACTGAAGGATGGACTTAAGTTGTACTTTTTATTTAATTTTCAACCCGAGATTTTGAATTTACCCGACATTTTCTTCTTCGCACAAAAAGCTTGAAATAACGGAGCACCGACGACGATGAAGAACCAACCAGAAATATTATTATAAAAAAAACAACACTTTCTAGATAAAAAGACGAAAATAAAAAAAGCAACAGACCACTTTTTATCTTTTATTTTTAATACACAGTGGCACTGAAGGATGGACTTAAATTTTTCCTTTTTATTTAATTTTTGAACCGAGATTTTGAATTTACCTACCCGCCATTTTTTCTTTGCACAAAAAGCTAATACCACTAGTAACGGAACTTCGACGACGACCAGAAGAAACTGAACTCACATCCTATAATTTCGCAATTAATTTACGTTTAAGACACCAAAACATTTTAAAACACTTTTCAGGATTAACATTAAATATTTAACTATGATATTTACTTATTTTTAAGACTAAATGAAAACTTTACACGGCCAATTATAATTTGTAAATTATTTTTCTGCGGAGAGATCGCGAACCTAACCGAACATGAAAATCTACTTGACGAACTGAAAGTTGAAACTGAGGTGTGGTGAATATAATGCGACAAAGAAACGAACCAAAAGAACAAAATGGTGGAGATTGTGGTGGTTCGGGTTTGCAATGGTTAAATTAAAAAAATAAGTTAGATTTGAATTTGAATTTCGTTTAGGTTTTTATTTTAAGTCTTTGAAAGTATAATATACTTAGGATAATATAATGCTTTGGTTAATAAAATTGAAAAAGGTTTATTACACGAAAAGTATAATAACAATAACAATAAGAAAAAATTATCTATTCAGCTCTCAACCATTCCTGTGTGCGTGTCTGCAAGAATGAAGGGGACCTACAGTTTATTGCAGAGTCCGAGCGGCTATGGTGAGTGGCTTTTTTTTTATGACAGAAGATACTCTTGCAGGATTTGTCACTTCCTCGCAAGAGGCAGTAGCCCTGAAAAATATTTGTTTTTGTTTTTAGATGGCAGACACTGGGAATCGAGTCCAGACGTCTGGCGTGACAGTCTAACGCACTAACCATTACGCCAAGGGCTAGATTAGAACACTTTATACAAGATTTTTAATATTGCGAGATTTTTAAATGAGAATTGTACCCAATCCAAGAAAAACTATATTGGAATAGGGTTGTGGTTTCTTTTTTCAAATCAATATTTTTCCAAAAAAATTGGAGCAGATTTGATTGTATAGTTTGAAAATAAATAAACTCACCTTGTTCTGTGTCCTCAGAGTATACAATGACTTATATACACATAAGTGATAACAATGGAAGGTGGAAGGTCAAAATCCTTATAATTTCCTACCAATAGTTCACCTTAAATATGTAATGGAATGGATAATTAAAATAAAAAATGTAGCTTGACAACATCAAAGAAAATTACACATTTTTTTATTTTATTTCTAAAACAATCTTTGTTTTTGCTTTTATAAAACCAAAAAAACTTCAACAAAAAGGATGTGTGCAATGAAATATTGGAATAAAATCGACTTCAAAATACCTTTCGATACAGATTCCAAAAACCATTTTCTAGGAGCTTCTATTGGTCAAAATATATTTGCAGGAGATTTTTTTGTTCTGGGAGGAAAAAACTACACAGTGGGGAGATTTTAAGACAAATGTTTCGGAAAAGGAAGTTAGGATTTAATTTTAAGAGATTTTATGTCCATGCCTCGCTACCGACGGCGCTCTCCTTTGACGGTCTTTCGTTTCTCCTTCTTCTCTTCCCTGAGTTGTTTTTGCTTCTCGCGATCTTCCTTATCCTTTTCCTTTTTTTTCTGACTGTCCAAGCGGGCCTGCTCACGGCGTTCTTTCTGCAGCTGTATGACATCATGAACGTTGGTATTCTTTTGGAGTCCGGCGCTGGCTTTTTCGTCAGGTTCATCTGCGTCTTCTTCTTCGCTAACTTCAGTCTGTAGAAAAAAAATAGAGATTTCAGTGAGAAATATGAGAATCGTTTGCTCTTTGTCTACCTGACTATATTGAGCTAGAATCTGCTCCCGGATTCTTAATTCGTCAGCTGTGTACTGACGTTGCACGGTGGTTTGTAATTTTTGCGATTCAAGCAACTTGGCGAGTTGGACATCAACGTCGACTTTCAATTTGGGTTTGGAGTCGTCTTCTTTCGGATGACATTCGTTCCATTTGTTCAGAATTTCTTCGATGAGCTCTTGAATGTTATTGTGCTGTTCGAGAAGAGTTTATAGTATACATCTTTTGCTTTATGCCTATCAAGTTATCTATCTATATACTTACAATAATCTCACCAAGGATACCCTCGAGGGCATCTTTTTTCTCTTCGATTGTTTCGTCGTCTTCGAGGATTCCAGTAATATAAGAACCAAATACACTTTCGTCTGTGTTTAATTCACGAAGTTTATCATTAAGCCATTTTGTGAAATTCCCGGAAGCAGAGCAATCATTGCCAGAACCGGCAAAGGCCATGATTTTTTCGTTTAACTTCTTGTTCTTCTACTGCGATCCTTTTTAAAACCAGGAAATATGGGTATGGAAGTAGAAAATTTGACAGATGAGGTGAGACTTCACTTCTTGAAGTTATGTCAAAATTAAACTTTCGTGGTGAAGTTGGAAATCAAATGAGCGTGTTCCATACTAGCCTAGTGAGTGTATTCAGTAAAAATAAATAGTTAAGTTATGACTTAACTGCGTTTTCATTAGAGCCCATATGAGGTAATTTCGCAAATTACGGAAAAAGTGTTTTCATTAACTTTCCTCATTTCGTTTGACAGCAAGTTTGTGAAATTTGGTTGACAGACAGTTTTGAAGTTTAAAATTGAAATCAACTAAAATAAAATTATTTCATTTATAATGCTCAACGTATTCTTTCACAGATAAATTTTGACATTTGTGCTTTTAGCAAACGATTGTAGAGATAAGAATCGTAGAGATAAAATTTAGTTTAGCTTGAACTGCGTACCTGGCTTAGCCTTAACTACATAAGCCAAAAAAGTACAAAAGTAAAAATTTTCAAACTCATTTTGGGATAGTTTTTCTTATTGGAAAACTTTATAGAAATGATTCAGAAAGCTTAAATTTTGGTTTAAAAATAAAATGTGTATTCTTTTCACAAAAAAAACTGCGCTAGCTGGAAAAAAATATTTTTACTTTTGTAATTTTGCAAAAAGTGGCCAATGTAGTTAAGGCTTAAATACTAAATTTGGTATGTATTTTGTTGATGGAGTTGTGTGTTTTCGCAGATCAACGGTATTGTGATAAAGCTAAAGCCGAAGAACAGTGCATGGACTTTAAGGCACTCAAGAAGATATAGACGAAAATCGTAAGAAAGACCCAAGTCATATACGACGCTTTCTTGTCTTCCGAGTTCCAGATGGAATAGAATCCATGTTAGGTTGACAAGTTTTCTTGTCTATTTGTCTCATTATGAATATTGTACATGACTGCTAACTCTAGTTTCAAAGTCACAGTCAAAAATCACTACTTATCCATCTATTATCTCACTTATATACGCTTTGAATAATACTCCAAAGAGTACAAAAGGCGACCTTTTTTGAATCCTATTGAACCTTTATGGAGTAAGTTCAAGTTACTCCGAAAAATATGTTATGAGTAGTTTGATGAAAGTGCTATAGGAGTATTCCGACATATTTTAAAAAAATAAAAATTATTTTATTTTTGTTTTGATATTTCTTAAAGTTATGGTTATCTGAAATGCGATCTCAAATTTGATTAAAAATTATTTTTATTATAAATAATTACTTACTTGTCTAGTAGTTTAACTCGTGTCCCATCGCACCGAAAACCTTGCTCGCTAACCGCACGGCCTTTGTGTAATCTATTTTTGTAGCATTGAAGCAGCAATACTTTCTACATCAATTTTTACTTGTTTTATAGGGTAAACGTATGTATGTTTTTTTGTGGAAAAAAGAAAATTAATGGAATCAAAATTGACACGAGGATGATTTAGAAGTCCAAAAAAGTGTTTTTTTTTTATACCGTCCTTTGGTATGTGTGTTTGGGCATTATTTTAAATTTGTTTATGTGTTGCTTTTTAATGGTGCAACCGATTTTGATAAAGCCTTCAATATATTGCTACCTAACATTACAAACTATATTGCATTTAAAAATATAAAAATAATTTTTTTATCCAAAAAAAAAAAAACAATAAACAAAAATTCAAAATATTTTATAGGACTTTGCTTTTTTAATATTTTTCCTTGAAATGTAGCTACATTATATTTGATAACCACAAGAAACAAATAAGAGTCTGTTATTTCATATACATATACAAACATGTGTACATTAGTATGCCCGAGAGAGTAGCCTTAACTACATAGGCCAAAAAAGTGAAAAAGTACAAAAGTAAAAATTTTCAAACTCATTTTGGGATAGTTTTTCTCACTGGAAAACTTTTAAATATGATTCTTAAGCCTTAACTACATAAGCCAAAAAAGTGAAAAAGTACAAAAGTGAAAATTTTCAAACTCATTTTGGGATAGTGTTTCTCACAGGAAAACTTATAAAAATGATGCATAAAGCTTAAATTTTGGTTTAAAAATAAAATGTATATATTATTTTTCACAAAACAACTGCGGTAGCTGGAAAAAAATATTTTTACTTTTGTAATTTTGCAAACAGTGGCTTAGTAGTTAAGGCTTTAAGCTTTAATTTTGGTTTAAAAAGAATTGTATACATTAGGTTCGTTCGCGTACTCCCCAAATCTACGAATTTTTACGAATTTCTACAAATTTAACGCAAATTGTGTTCGTTTACGCAAAAAATGTGTAGTTTTTCGCAGAAGAGAGCGCTCTCGAGAGAGTAAATTATTTCCCCTTTCTGCTAATTTCAGCCGAAAGAAATTCTTCGGGCAGAAATATGAGTTCAGTCAAAAGTCACTTTGATACATATTTGCCAGAACATCTCTTTTCTTACACTCCTCTGTTTTATTTAATTTAATGTAATAAATTAACTTTTTCTTACTTTTTTATTTTATTTTGAAAATCTTTTCAAAGAAATGATGACGATATTTATTTTTTTTGTTTTCAAATATTTGACGTTAAAAAACCGGTAAAAATTATTTGTTCAAAGCGTTCGTGTACTATTTCGCAGAAGTAAAACTGCGAGAACTGAGAGAATTTCATCCCCACTCCTCAATATTTGAAGGCCCAGATTGTCAATCGCTTCTTTTTGTTGTTTTTACATTGAATTTTGTCATTTTAAATGGGATATCCAATTTGAATGGATTCCATTTGGGTGTGTTCATAAAAGTTTTAGGTACGCAATTTCCTACAGAATTTTGTGCAAATGGGAAATGAAGTTATTTCGAATCGAATTTGGAAATTTTCAACGAAATTACCTCATTTGCTCTTATGAAAACGTGGGTTAAAAATGGAAAGATTTTCAATTCAGTTATGTCGAATTCCTTTTACCAAAAATATTCGATTTATTTTTTCTAAACAGAATCGAATTTTTTTCTTTTAAAGGCTCTCCCAAACCAACGCGATTAGTCGCCTCGACAATAGAAAACAATACAACAACACGTGGTTGTCAAACAAAACAACACGTTGTTGTTATTTTTCGCGGCGATTAATCGCATTGGTTTGGGAGAGCCTTATGTCGAATTCCTTTTAACAAAACAATCGATTTGTTCAGAAGAAAAAAAAATCGATTTTTCTGGACAAATTCCTTGTATTGAAAGAAAAAAATGGAGTCTGTTTAGAAAAAAAATCGATTTTTTTTGGTAAAAGGAATTCGACATTAATACAAGTGATTTGTCCAGAAAAGTCGATTTTTTCTTCTGAACAAATCGATTTTTTTCTTAAGGCTTAACTACATTCAAGACTTTTTGCAAAAAGTAGGGCAAAAAGTGAAAATGTGATGGGCAAAAATATGCTTTGAGATGCCTGTGTGCGAAAAAATTGTGTTTTGTCTGTAGTATCATTCTGAAATGATATATCAAACACTATTTTCGCAGACTTTTTGGCACACAGGCATTTTTAGGGCATGTTTTAGTTTTTTCACTTTTGTACTTTTTGCAAAAAGTCTTGAATGTAGTTAAGCCTTTAATAGGAATTTAATATTAGTTTCTATTAAGTTAATAGATTTTATGTATATTTTGCGTTGGCTCTATTAATAGAAAAGAAAATGCAATAAAATTAATTGTAATGGTGGCGGTGTGTGTTTGATTTCGAGAATTTTCAATTTTATTCTGTTTTTTTTCTTGTAAATCCGAGCAGTGCACCAACCTATAAAATTAAAGTATTGCTAGAGAAGTGTTCAAAAAATGGATTTTGAAATCCAAATCCAAAGACAGATCTGGATCTTGTGTTGTTTTTGTAATACTTGTATTTCTGTTTCCAAATTCAATCCGGATTAGATCTGGGGGAAAATAATGCAGCTAATAAGTCATTGTTGCCAGTACTTGTCCATGTGGCCTCGGGGTAAAAGATACAAAAAAGAATTTCACAATAAAGATTTTTCATTGTGAATCACCGGATTTAAATTCTTTTCAACCTTATAATAACATTTTAGGTAAGAAAACCACATAAGCGGAATTCTGACTTCTGTCCCACTTCTACTTACTGCTTTCTAAGTAAAAAATTATCTTTTTCTCTGTTTAACTCAAAGAAAGGCCGTTATTCCATAAAAAAGTACTTTGACATACCGTGTCTTAACTTCAGTCGTCGTAGTCGTGAAAAAAAAAACTTAAAATTTATTTATTAAATTTTTTCAATTCCGTTTTACTTATCTCGAAAACTATAATTTATGTTTATATTCTTTTCGTTGAACATTGAATAAAAAAAAGAAGCTAAATTCATCGCGTGCCTGAATAATAACGGAATTTTTTTTTATCCAACAATTCGTCAACGCGAAGTGGAATAGAAAAAAAAATATACCTCAGCGATATAGTGGTGAATAAAAAAATAAATTAATTATTTTCATCTTTTTAGTTAGGTGTCCCTTGTAAATCGTTAGTTCAAGCTTTGAAATAGTTGATTCACTTAAAATACTAAAATTTCCAGAAAATAAATTAAATAATTTCTTTATTTTATTTCCCTGAATATTTCCGTTTTCCTTTTCTTACACCTCTATGGTGAATTCAATATAAAAAAGTTTCCTTCTCAAAAAATATTGATAATAATCACAAGAGTGAGAGAGATGCCAATGTGAATATATTTACAAAAACAACTATAAAAATATAAAAAAAAAAACTTGATGGTGTAATCCCAGTTTTATAGGTAAATTCACAATAAAGTGTCAAAAGTATTTGAATTGATTTTTTGTAAGCGAAGTTATTTTAATGGAAATTAGTTTTTTTCTTTGAAATTTTATCAAAATAGAAGAAAAAGTCAATAAATTTAAAGTGAAGTGTATGTATATAGTTTTAAAATCTCTGAGGTTTAAAAGTGCCCACGATTTTTTTTGAAATTGTTCATCTTAGTCGGTTCGGTTTTTGTTTTGATATAATCGTCGCCGGTTTTTGGACTTTTATTTCGAGTGAAGCTTCAACAAAAGCAAGCCAAGAACATTTTCCTTTTCCTGTGCGGAGTAGTATGATAAACAGTTGCAAAGGTAAATTTACAAAAAATCATTTTTCTTAAAAAAAAAAATAACCTTAATAAATCCAGTCCCCCAAATTGTGTTTATTGAAAACGTAGTAAAGCTCCAAACAAAAATGTCAACATTGGGAAGAAAACAGCCCAATTCATCAAAAAGAACCAGAGCAACAACAGACATTCATCACACACGCCAAAATAAACGATTTTATAATTTCCAATAGGAATGTTTTTCAGCGCAAGAAGACTAAAATCGAAAAGCATTGACCTTGCCATAGGTCCTTAACACGAATCCAACCAGCGACCAAACAACGTTGTTCAATTCGTTCTCCCAGTGTTATTGTATTTGTTGTTGTCGTCGTCGTCATACTCTCCGCTCCGTCGTGTTCTCCATTTCCATCACCGCATTTACCATACCATTCTCTCTCAGATAGCTGTTTACATTTTGTTGTTGTTGTCGAATCGGAGTTGATGATGAGACGACGACGACACGTTGATGGGCTGGCAACACATAATAGTGACAGCGAGGCATAGGTACCTACTCGGGGACAGTAAATCAAGGGAAGGAGGAAGCAAAGTATTTATAATTATACTAAGAAATGAAATTACAGGTAATTATTCACACGTATAGAGTGTGGTGGTACACACTACCTGTCTTCCTGCCTGCCTGCTTGCCTGCTCGGACTGAAGAGCTGGAAAAGTTTCTATGAGTCTGTGTGCCGTTCGTAAGAAGGTATCTTACAATTTGTGATGATTCCTCCTGAGTGGTGTCACGTTTTGTTCTGCTCAGTGAAAGGGTGGCGCTGCACCGGCACAAGGTCCTTACCATTTAAAGTTGACCAGTTTTTTGTATGAGGTTTTCTCATGTGGAAAATTTAAGTTGAGTCTGCCGGTGAAGCTGTTTCTATAGTTCTTTTGTATTCCCCATCAACAGGTACTTGTGTATGTATAGGTAGGCTCCCTAATAGATTAACGCATATTAATTAGATCTTTTTTTATGAGGACACGGCGATAGATAAATCGATCACATGACAGATTTCCAATCAAATTAGAACTATATAATGTGATATGAAAGTCATTCCTATAGCTTGGAATATTTTCTTTTTGTTAACTTGACTTTCAGATTTTTTGTCTCGACACGAGTCTTCACTTTTTAATAATTAACGCGACTTTTCTTTAGTAATAAGAGCAGGCTTTAAGAGTTTACGCCTACTAAAAATATAATTTCTTTTATTATACATACTTCTATTTTACTCAGTCTCCGGAGTAGGTATACCTTAAACACAAACCAAAGGAGCGAATTAGTTTCATTTGTAAAATTTATTTATAAACTTAAAAACATACACCTGCTAAGCTAGAAACATGAAATTAAACAATTTAACAACGGGTATAAGAACACTTATGTTGTTAAAATTTAAATTGACAAATTAATGTAATATCCGAAACTTGACTTGACTTTTTTCTATCAATTTAAAGTTGAATAGTTGGTTGACCGTCTATGTGTCTCCAGACATTATAAGTGAAGTGATTGGAGGTATAGTTGCGGATCTATAAAAAAAAAAAAAAAAATTGATGGCACAACAGCTCATGAAGAGGGCCTAGTGACTTACACCTCTCAACCATTCCTATGTGCGTGTCTTCAGAAATGGAGGGGACCTACAATTTATTGCCGTATCCGAACGGCTTATGTGAGAGGCACTTTTCCATGACAAGAGATACTCTTGGAGGTTTTGACAATTCCTCGCAAGAGGCAGTAGCAGTTTTATTTTTAAAAATGAATATGTGGCGATGCTGGGGACCGAACCTATCTCTGTCATGACAATCCATCGCACTAACCATCACGCCACGGCTACCACAGTTGCGGATCTATATATTGTTAAAGCCAAACTACCGTACGCCATAAAACCCTAAGATTGTATCTTACATTCTTCAATATCAGCTCTTTCTCTTCTTTTAATACTACCTTAGTCTGTTCTTCTGTAGAGTACCTACTTGATTCTTCCATAGGCGTATGATTTCATAGTCCCCTTAGCTTTCTTCACGTGTTCCAATAAAATATTCTGTCAACAGAAGTAAGCATAGGTACGTTTTTTTTTATAAAATTAAAATCCCTTGGGGCCATAAACAAATTTATGAACTTCTAAAAATTGTTAGCCCTTAACACCAATTTAAGAGTCATGTAGTACCAATAAAAAAAAACTCTTCCACACCTTGACATGAATTCAAAATTTTGCTTGATAATGGAAAAAAATAAAAAAAAAAAAAACATAAAACCTCCAAGCTCTATCCATCTCCTATTACTTCACTGGACACCGCACGATAAAACCAAGAACAGCTCATAAAAACATCGCAAGTTAACGAACAAGAAAAAAAAAAAAAAAAACAACTTCATGCCCCAAAATGTTCTACTCTACCACTAATGCAGTTCCCAGAAAATCACTGCTCGAGCTGCTGTGCTGCTACCAATTCCTAGCAGCCCCACCGGCCGGCATGTTACAACTACCATAAAATTAAATAAAATGTATGGCACAACCTAATGGTGGTTTGATGGAGCATGGAGCAGCTACAAATGAAGCCATGCCAACAACAAGAACACAATACCGAAGCAGTAAAAAAAAAAAAGCTTCATCAGAATTCAATTGCGGAATAGAAAAGCAAAAGACTTTGGAAGCAGCAAAACCAATGTAGCTGAGGACAAAACTCAACGAGCAATTTTGCTGGTTTAGAATTTTTTCGGCAGTCAATCACCCCATTTTGGCCATTTTTTTGTTCAACTGTTGTCGTTGTTTTGTTCGTTTATATGTGAACTGGTCGGTGGTGGTGTGTTTGTGCTTTCTGTTTCGTTCTGCTGCTGGTGGGTTACCTTTACCTGCCTATTAATTTACTTTTGCTTTGCTCTGTTGTCCCAGTCCGAATACGAGTCCGAGTCTGACGATGTCCGAGAGAATATTACGGCGACAACAAGTGTGTGTGTGTGTTGATGTTAAGAACGCGTTCTAAAGCTGCTTTGGCTTCTCTGGCATGGCTTTGGTCAGAAGCAGAACCAGAATCAGCATTAACTAGCAGTAGTGGATCACATTTTGTGGCCTTTTTCTGTTACACAATCACAATGACAAATTTTTATTTAACTGCGCCAGCTGTTTTTTGTTATTTAACATGTCATTGTCGTCGGAACGAAATAGAGTCATTGTATATGCAGTATTGTATGGATAATTCTACATTTTCTGCTGTCACACGTGAACATTAATAGGGAACCAGATATGTACATGGTTGGCAGCAAGAAACGAAAAATTAAGATAAATAAAAAATCTACGAAGTAGGATAAATTGAATTCAATTAAAATTTGGTTGAAATTTTTGAAAGCTGACAGTCGAACGAAGGGCTAAGGTGAATGTTGTATTTGAATTTCTAAGTTGTATTTCTTTTGGAAAACAAGATTGCAAATTTGCAGAATACATATTTTATTTTTTTTATATTGTTTCTCTAAATAAGTCGATCTGTTTTCATTTTTATAGCCGATAGCTGTGCCTACGTTCTGTAACTCTCACATCGATAAAATTGGTCGAGAAACTACGAGAACTGAAACAAATTATATGAGTTTTGTTCAATTTTTCACCGTTTCTCGACTGATTTTTGCTATGTACTGTTTATGCGGTCCGCAGAGGGCCAGGCCTTCCCGCCGTAGGTATTATTTGGGAGTCGACATTTATTTTTTCAAGTTGCGCGAAAGCGGTAATGCACCCCAATATAAGTTATGATAAACTGTTATAAATTAGTATTTCTAAAGACGTCCTTTTTATTTAAACTTAAAACATTGATATATGTTAAATTCTTTCTAGAACTTTGTGGAAGGAATAAGCGAAATGTACATACAAATGTCGGCTTCCTTGAAGATGTGTCCACGCATTCTGAATAATGTTATCCATTTTTGGACAAACAAATTATGGAATTACTGCTCCCCTGTAAATAAATAAATAAATTTGATGGCACATGAAGAACTAGAGCCTAGTGACTTACAACTCTCAAACATTCCGAATCCGAACAGCTAACGAGCGGCACTTTTCTGTGACAGGAGATACTCTTGGAGGATTTGTCAATTCCTCGCAAGAGGCAGTAGCCGTTTTTTCTTTTAAATAAATAGGTGGCGAGGATGGGGATCGAACCTTAGACTTCCCGCATGACAGTCCATCGCACTAACTATCACGCCACGGCTACTACACTGCTCCCCTGTAGTTTGGCATTAAATCCAAGTTAATCCTCTTCGCTCATACCTACGTACTATGGTACCCAGCCCGCACTGGAGAAAATCGAAGATATTTTTTTAAATGCATCTGCTCCGAGATACATATTTTGCAAACGCTCTTTCTCACGGCAAAATTCTAGCACTGCTTAGAAGCTATGGCTTGAAAGGCTCTGCTGGATTCGTGCAGTCGCTCGCGTTTTTCTTCTTTCGTGAGTTATCGGCTTCTTTTAGTTACCTACTCGACTGGGTTGCACTGGACTTAATGACGACAGAATGATGTTGGTACAGACAAGATAGTCTTCTAGGCTGAACTTTTTTTTTATAGATGTTGATTTAGCTTGGAGTTTTAACTGATTTATCTCTTCTAACCTTGATTCTTCTAGCATTGCTGGTATAAGTCATAATACCTTTGCTTGTTTACTACCCAAAATTGCCCATTTCATTAAAAAGTTCTGTCAAAATTCATTAAAAAAAAAAATAAAATTACACCAAATCTGGTTGTTATGTGAAGTAAACGAATAGGTCTAATATAAATATTTCCTGTCCATCGGGTAGGTTTCTTATAATGCTGTTATGTTATACAAATATCGCTTCTATTTTCTTCTGACAAGGCTATGCAATCCCTGCTATGTAACTCGAACCGTCTAAAGCAATTCTAGCTTGTGGTCGTAGAATGATTTCGTTTCCGATGCTTTTTGTTACTCTCTTAAAAATTAGATTTTATGGGTGAGGCACATCTCATCGCTTACCTTACTCTTGTTGACTATATTTGATAATCTTTTTTTATAATAGCTCCCGTCAAAAAGAAGTTATAGTAACGCTATTCCTACAGGATCCGAATACCTGATGATAATAATGATGATGATTTGATGAGTATATCGAGTAAGGCCGTGTGCGAATTGGATTAAAATTTCGATTAAATTTAATCCGAGAATAAATTTTGCCATTTCAACGTACAGCCTCACCTCATTATAGTCCAGGAAAAATATACTTTTACAAAGAAAAAATAAGTTAGAGGCCGAAATTTGGCATGGACGTTGGTAATGGGAGTGATGGGACTCTTTAAAAATTGAGAGAGTTCCTCACCGATCCGATGACCGCTAGGTCAATTATAAGGGGTCCAAGGGTCTAAAAATGAGTTTTTTTTTGCAAATATCTCAAAAACAGTTTGTGTTAGAGAAAAACTGGGCTGAGATCGCGTAAGACGATTCGATTGAACGATCATCGTTTTGACGATAGCTCCCTCTATATTTCACCTCACATGTGATAGAGAAAGCTATAGCCAAAACGATAATCGTTCAATCGAATCGTCTTACGTGATCTGGGCCCTGTATTCCCCAATCTTGTAGCCCATGGAATTTGCAATAAATAAAGCTTTTCACTTTATTTTTAATTTGTTGCCATTAAACCTTTTATGAATATTAAATACAGATTTATTTAAAAATTATTTATAACGTTGGTATTTGGCTTATGTTTTTTTCCTATAAAAATAATTAATGTGTACAGGAAGTCGAAAGAATGATTAAAATTGAGACATGATTTTGATTCAAGATTGCGCCAGGAAATAAGGGAATGCTTAGAAATCTCTACTCTTAATGAGTAATATCTAATTGAATGTAGATAAAGATAGAATGCGCAAAGGTATGATGTCAAGACTGTTGAATTTTAATGGATGTTTGTTTTCTGCAACCAAATAGAACAACGATAGATTATTTCCTAAATCATAAATACCGTAAAGTAATGGAACAACTAATATTAGTCATCTAAATGGTTCTATCGTTTTAATTTTTTTAATTAATATTATCAAATGCCAAAATTATTAAAGAGAAATTCAATTAAACAAGCAACAGCATAATATAAAAAGGACTTATTGTATCATACATAGAATAAATCAGGATACTTTTCATATTCCTTGAAATTGATTACAAGTTGCCATGGTCGAACTTAATATGGAACAAAAGAACCCCCCCCCCCCCCCCGCTCAGCACCATCAGCTCAGCAGCCTTCACAAAGGCCAACAATTAACCGTGTCTCCATTTCTGACATCAATGTTGCATGCAATTTCCATTTGACTTTGATTAAATTTTCCATTAACTAGTTTCCCATTACTTTTTCCACAACAACAATGCCAATTTCAAACGAAAAATATATTATATATCAATGTAGGTACCTACTTCAAAGAATATAGAAAAACAGAGGTACAATTTGACTTTGATTTCACCCGAAACGAGAGCAAAGCACACAAGTTGTTTGTTGTATTGGGATTGCGAGTTAACAACACTAAAAGACACGCACACATGCATACAAATATATCTAACCAGCAAGGATATTTTTAATAAATTCTCAATGGCAATTGCTGTTGCTGGTACCGCTGCATGCAACAGAACACCAAGCAAGCAAGTAAGCCTTTTCCAAAAGGCTAGCAGGTAGCATTCAAAACATGCAAATTGTAATTGCAACTATCATAATTTTCATCGTGTCGGTTGTTTGGTCGTCGTCGTCGCAGAGAGTTCACCATGCAACTCCTTGTAATAATGTAACTAATTATAATTGGAAATTATAAAACTTGAATTATTATTCTTCTTTTTTTTTTAACTATTATGACTTAAATGACAAAATATAATTAGGAAATAATACAAAACGAAGCATATGAATATTCTGTTCATATACAACAGGACAAGTTTCACAGAATGAATCGGAAGACAAAAAAAAAAAAAAAAGTTGCCATACACAATAAACGTGTTTCGTAATAATATGGACAACCCCCACAGTGATTACAAGTGAATTTACTTTCATATCCTTTTAATATTCGTCCTTCGTCGAAATAAAGGAGATTAAGATTGAAATATATTTTTAACACGAACACACACTACAGTGGGATATACATATTACCGAGTGGTTACTTGAAGGGGGATCGACATAGTCTTAAAAACTTAAGTAACCCTGAAGGGTTTTCATATACTTATATTCGTAAAGGATTTAAAAGGATTTGCAAAAGGGTAATTAAAAGATCAAAGTAAAATTTTATTGCTTTGTTAGTTTTATTTTATAATAATGATAAGAGAATAATTATTGTAACTTTTCTCCGTCATAAAATTTAATACAGAACAAAATATTTCCGACTCAAAGTTAAAATAAGTACATACAGTTTTAGATTAAGTTTAAACTAGGAGTTAAATAAGTTTTAAAATTCACACCTGTGCGAACGCGTTTCTTGGAGAGTCAATTGTGTTCAGACAATTACTTTCATGACGCGGATTGGAGAATATCATAAGGGTATACTATTTATTGTAAATGAGTAGGTGACTTTTTTGTGTTATTTAATATTATCATTTTTTTTTCAAATAAAGGACCATTTGCACTTTTGTATGGACTTTGGGCTAACATTTAACATTGCTCAACAGTGATGAAACTTATTTCATATGGAAGCTAATGTTAAGTACTTTATTTTATTATATGGCGGCTTAATTGAAATCGAGCGCGAAAATTGTGCATTAAAAAAAAAAAGATGGCAACATTAACTAACAAGTGTTTTGGAAAGCCAGAAGTCTCTTCCTTCATTCCTTTTTTAAATCATTTTATTTCTGTTTATAGTTTTCGAAAAAATTACTTCTAACTTAAAAATGTTGAAAAACAAAAAATTGAACACTGATTTTTTTTTTACAATTTTACAAAATTCGAAGAGGTTTTTAATACAAAAGCCAACAACATTTTTAAGGGAGTAATTTTTTCGAAAACTATAAACAGAAATAAGTTGATTTAAAAAAATCTTTTCAAAGAGGTATAACACTTGGTAGTAAGTGTTGCCATTTATTTTATAAAATTTTTATATTTTAAATACTTTTTTTTTTTTTTTATAAAATGCGCAAAAACACCATTTTCGCGCTCGATTTCAATTAAGTCGCCATATAATAAAATAACGTACTCGCTATTAGCTTCCATATGACATAAGTTTCATAACTGTTGAGCAATGCTGAGAAATGGGCCCAAAATGCCCATGGTCCTTTGCCAATAAATGCGTTTTATTAACAGTTTTATAGCAGGCGCAGTAAAATTTCCCTTGGTGATCAATAACAAAACCAAAAGTACCGATAAATAAGCCAGTAAATTATTAAATATAAAAGTGGACATAGAGTGTGGACTTGAACCTTAAATGTCGGTAACGTAGATTGTTTTTCACTCAGAGAAGGATGTGTACATAAAAGTTGATATACATACATAGCTTTTTATTGAACTTGTATTTTTGCGCTGGCTTTGAATTACCAATGAAACGCACCTAATAATATAACGATTGTTTTGATACCTCATTTTTTACTCACAAGAAAAACGTGCTTCTAAACCGAAATTCAGCTTTGTTGGCCAAATTTTTTTTTCTTCAAAAATTTTGTTTTTGAAATAAAAACTTTTTTTTTTTTTTTTTTTGAAAGATTATTTTCCAGCAAAAGATTCTTGTACAGCATGATAAAAAAAAGTCGCCAATTTTATAGTTTGGTAGTTTTTCGTTCAAAAGTTATGATTTTTCGAATGACCAATGCCATTTGGGACCAGATTTCGGGTATACAACGTTTTTTTTTTTTGTTGAATTTCGGGGAAAAATGTCATTACTTACTTTATTTTAAATGGCGCTCACAGCCCAGGATGGACTACGGCCTCAACCAACAAGCCCCTCCAGCCAGCTCGGTCCCTAGCTGGCTGCCTCCAGTTACGCACTCCAAGTTGGTTGAGGTCGTTCTCCACTTGTGTGCGCCACCTAAGGTGGTGTCTTCCTCTGCTGCGCAGACCGTCAGGGGTAGATTCGAATACTCGTCGGGCTGGTGGATTGGTGCCCATACGCTCCACGTGTCCCAGCCATCTCAATCAAAATTAAAATCATCCATATCCGAGGCTTGTAGTTGTTTCGGAACCGGTTAGTTTTTCCGTAGTAGGAAAATTACCCCGACGCACAACCCCCGACCTGGAGGACCAGACCCTTATAACTCCAAGGGTGGAGAAAAATAACATAATAAAAAAAAGCCCGTGGCGTAGTGCGTTGGACTGTCACGCCAGAGGTCTGGGTTCGTTTCTCAGCCTCTGCCACCTAAAAATTTTTTTTCAGGACTTCTTCCTCTTGCGAGGAATTAACAAATCCTCCAAAAGTATCTCCTGTCACAGAAAAGTGTCGCACACCTTAGCCGCTGGGATTCGGCATTCATTGTACATTGAAGATATTGAAAGCCAAGAGGTTACCGAACTTATAAAACACAACAAACATAATATTTATAAAGCTCAAACGTCACTCAAAAAATACCGGACAGAGAGGATAGGAAAAAATAAAATATTTTATACTTAAAAAAGTGAAGGTCTCTAATGTCTTCCCTAAGGTACCCCAAACATCTCAGCATCTAATGATGCTATCAACACATTTTCTTCTGCAACATTACATTACACATCCCAGCAATTAAAAAACTATGCATTCATTCATGTAGAGGACACTAAAAGTCTTTATAAGGCACAAGTAACACACAAAAAGTCACACTCCTTCATCTTTTGTATGCTAATGCGAAAAGTGAGATCTCTTTCATCATCGTCTTAAATTATTATTTCTCATCTCTCTCATAATCAGCGAAATGAGAGTATAAGTGGCCATCACACACTAACTGCTGAATATAATCGTCGCTTGTCGTTGATGGACGAAGAAGAAGAATAAGAACATCTACGAAATTAAAAATAAAATATAAGCATCAGAATTTCAGAATTGAATAAAATGCGCAAGCATCGCATAAATCTTGAAGGTTGTTTCCAAAGCAACAGCAGCAGTACCACCAGCACCAGCACCTCAAAAAGAATATTATATCTACAACAAGTTTGTGTTCTACTTTAAAGTAGAATTGTTTTGTTTGGTGGGCTGTTCTTGTGCTTATTTCGAGCATATTGTGTTGTCCTGTATTTATGAATTGTTTTTTTTTTTTCTCTCGAGTTCAAATAAAAGTGGGAAATAAAAGAAAATAATGAATGCATGATATAAAATATAAATGTGGGATTTTTTTTGCTGTTGTTCTTAGGATAAAAAAGAATGGATGTATGTTGAGTAAGATGGGCGCCTTCCACGTTCGAGTCTCACTAAAGAAAAAAAAAAAAAACTGCAAAAAAGGAGCGGTTTTCAGCTGCTGCTGCTGCGGCTGACGGTTTGCAGCAGAAGCCAAAGGAATCAGATGCAAGCCGGTGATAGGTTTTTGTTTTTATTTCTTTTGTTGTTGTTGTTGTTTTTGTTGCTGTTGTTGGTTCGGTAGTTGACTTAAGCTATAAAAATGAGTGATTTGGATATAAAACTGGGAGAAGTAATGAGATGCGATTGATGTGTGATGATTACCTACGTGGTTGCTTAGGGGAATTCAGGTTTTGAGGCTTAAACTTTGGCCGTATATCACTCTTGATTTATGGTTACAAACCTAATGGTTTGAAATAACACCTTAGAGCTGAGACTATTGTGGTCAGAGAGAATATTTTGCGAGATTTCAAAGATTTTCCGTAAATTCAATTAGAATTATATGTTCTGGTTTTGTCTCTTTAACATTATCCAATTATCCTGTAAAAGAAATAAGCGGTTGATTTGGCGAAAAAAATATTAAATAATCTTTACGAGGTAACTAAAAAAAAATATACATATATAAACTCAAAATACCTTTTAACGCCCTTAACTCCATAAAAATTGACGTGACAGTTAACTAATAATGTCCTTGAAACAATCGTACAAACATATTTATTAACTAGCTGTTAGAGAAAAAGTTAGAGTTATAAATAAATATTTTTAATCGCTATTTAAAGAGTGGTCTAACTTATTTAACGGCATCAATTGTCTAAACAAGGTGATATTTTATTTTATTTACTCAAGCGTATCTACAACTATGTCAAACTGTACCAACACTATCTTAACTTATTCAACCGTTTAAGAAAATCTTATAAATACAGCTGAAAGTGTATAAAAAGTACAGGCCACATAGCTCATCCCTGCGGCACTCTAAATATATGAGAAACTAAAGCGACTTATACAATAAATTTCTTTACACTTGTGAGGCTTCGAAAAATTTAAGGCCTGGATATTTTTAAGGAAAAATCAGACAAGCTTTACTCAAGCTAAGTAGGTCTTAACTTGTCAAAACCTAATAATGGGAACCAACATGAAATGAATTCTTAAGCTCTTCAGATTATCCGACTCGTTGTGCCAAGATCAAGAGATACGCAGTAGGTTCTTTCTACTTTGTGAATGCCCCAGCTTAGTGCCCCTAGGTGTGTTACGTTTAATAATTCAAGCGAAATTGTTCCATTTTTACAAAATTTCAATTTTTATATTTTTGAAAATACATAGTCCATACCTACCTATACTTATGCCATGAGCTTTTTTGAGTTAGGGCGTGGTTTTAGCTCGAGATTAATGGGCTGAATTATAGTGGACGAAAATTTACCGTTTAAGATGCGACCAAACTTTTCTAGGCACCTAATGTCGTTGTGTTTTTCTTAAGAATTATTTTGCTTGGGATTGTCTTACCTCATGAGCCAAGTGACTTGACTCTTGCTACCACACGCAGCGCCGGTTAGGTTTTTTTCAACGATTTTTACCATTTGGCGCCATAGTTCGAAGCACAGTATGACTGTTTAGTCTCTACAATACAAATCTTAGAAAAAACACTTCCATGAATTTTCTTTGTTAAATTTCTATTGACAAAGTCTATTTCCGAATCTGATTATTATTCACTTTGCTCGGTGATGGTCAGCGTGGTGTCTCATTTCAGTTAAATTTTTTTCTGTGTGTCTTATCATTTCCCCAATTATTTCAACATACACTAAACTCAAATTTCAATTGCACCATCACAATTGCAATAACAGAAACAAAAAAAGTAACTTCCTCATTTCAAATTCAAAAAAAAAAAAAAAAAAAAATCGTGTTTGGCATTGATAAATTGTATTTTGGTAAAACACGAACTTCAGACACCTGTGCTGCCTCATGTAAGTACAGAGTATCTGCATCCAAAACATTAATAATATCATTTTCATGTATGCAGTTACAAAGAAAAATAAAATTACTGACGACAGACAAAACAATTTTCCTTTTAAAATGTTCTATTTGCTAATTTTGTGTTCTTTTAGCTTTTTCTCAATTTTCTGCTAAGTTTTTCTTTTTTCGAGTAAGCATATTTTAAGCTTATTTTAAGCTTTTCATGGACAAACTGTGTATACATCAAATAGATTTACAGGGCGACCGAAGTGACAGCAAATTCGCAAAAATATAAATTTATTCAGCGACTATTAGCGGTTTAAGAATCGGTAAAAAAAATATGATATTAAATTAAGTATGCATATTGGACCGAGAGAAAATTTTGAGAATTTAATTTTCTAATATTTTATTTTTTTTTATGTATGGCATTTGTAATCGTTCCAGGTTTGGATGTTCTATATGAATAAGAATTTCACTTCGAAAAATTCCGACAAAGCTGAATTTTGGTGATTTTGGTGGACATATTAATTTTTGTATTTTGGGAGAAAGAAGTTGATTTTCCGTTTTTTTTGCAAATTTCTCGAAAAATGTGAGTTTTTTTCATTTAATAACTCGTCTCGATTTTATTTTGTGACGAAATTTCCAATAAAAAATTTTCAGAGAATCAAAATACATTTTTTAGGTATTAGGTATTAACGATCTTTGGATTTATTTCGTCGTTAAGTTATATATAGCTTGTCAAAATTCACCTGAACCTAATGTGGTTGGATGGAATGTTTAGCTTTAAAGCACCCCTGCTGCCTCTCTTGTAGAATTAACTCCACAAAAACCTATGACAACGTTATAGATTAGGGTCAGTGCAATAACTCTGTACATTGTTTTTGAAATTTGTAAATTTTTTTATCAACTTTTGCATTTTAAAAATCGAAAATCACACTAAAGGCGGGTTTAACACCCCTCTAGAACAAAATTTTTTACCCCTTCCTAAAAACTTTTATACAAAATACAAAAATGTAGTGTTCCATTATTTAAAGATTTAAAGACACCAACCTTGAAGATCCGACTACTACAACAAAAGTTATAGCTTTGGAAATCAACCATATTTCTCTATTGTGAATTATTTCTGAAGTGAAAAAATACGAACACTAATTCAAAATCGAGTGATGTTATCTTTCGAAGCTATAACTTTCGTTCTAGTAGTTTAAAGTTTAAAACTTAAGCCTCGGTCCAAAGGTAATGCCCATTTTACTATGGAGCTTTGGCCAAGAGTGTAGATGAATGAGTTTGGTATCAAATGAAACGGTGACGTAGAGCTTATTATGTGAGTGAAATATTTTCAAAATCGTCCATGGGAAAGTCCAGATATTTGAGCTTGAAATTGTCTATTCGTCGCCCGAGATTAGTTTTGTTTTATACACCATTTGAGCATTTTTTGGAAATCGCATTTTAAGTTTCACGTTTGAATAAAAAAGAAACAAACCGATAGAATTTTCTGTATTTTTAATAGAATATTATGTGAAATATCTCCTTTTGATTGAAGTATTCTAAGTGCCAGTTGTACAATCGTGGTTTAAATTTTGATCCGTGGTTCAGGAATTTTAACTCGCCGATTTCGGTGGGTTAACTGAAGTTCAACGATGGTTCAAGGTTCTAATATCCACTAAAAGCCAATTGCATGCCTGAACCTTTGTTGAACCACAGTTAATGCACTGAAATTGGTGATTTAAAATTCCTGAACCCCCTTTCAAATATTTGTACAACTGGCCCTAAGTTGTTGAGTCTGTTTTGGTTTTTAAATTATAGAGGTTTTTCCCTAAAATCATTTTGTCGTATACGCCTCGAAAATGAGTACTTTGTTAGCACCCCATACACGTACGACAAAGTAAACGCGTGAAATTAAGTGTGAAGTGGAATTAAATGCAATAATTTTAAATTTAATAAAAAGAGAATTTTCGAAAGGTTTAGATATTATTATATTTTATAAAAAAAAAAAAAATTAAAATACAAACAATAGTGAACATTTTGATGAGTGGATGACTAATATACAAGGGTATATGGTGATTTGCATGAGGTGTGACAAAAAGCTAGAGCGTGCAGGTTGGGTTGAGGTAAGGAACAAAATTAATTGGAAGGGGGATCTATTTCCCCCGTTTAGCCGGAAGAGGCAATTTTCTAAAAAAATCGACTTGTAATGGAAAAAAAACAAAAATAAAAAAAAAATACCTAAAATATCAAGCTCTCCTTTTTTGTAAAGCCCCATTATTTTCAAGTTTCCCAAAAACTAAAAGAATGCAAGTTGCATGCAAGTTTTTAATGCAAATTTCATGCAAGTTTATCATGAAAGTTGCATGCAAGTTTTTCATGCAAGTTACATGCAAGTTTTTCATGTAAGTTGCATGCAAGTTTTTCATGCTAGTTGCATGCAAATTTTTCATGCAAATTGCATGCAAGTTTTTCATGCAAGTTGCATGCAAGTTTTTCATGCAAGTTGCATGCAAGTTTTTCATGCAAGTTTTTCATGCAAGTTTTTCATGCAAATTTTTCATGCAAGTTTTTCATGCAAGTTTTGCATGCAAGTTGCATGCAAGTTTTGCATGCAAGCTGCATGCAAGTTTTTCATGCAAGTTGCATGCAAGTTTTTCATGCAAGTTGCAGGCAAATTTTTCATGCAAATTGCATGCAAGTTTTTCATGCAAGTTGCATGCAAGTTTTTCATGCAAGTTGCATGCAATTTTTTCATGCAAGTTGCATGCAAGATTTTCATGCAAGTTGCATGCAAGTTTTTCATGCAAGTTTTCCATGCAAGTTTTTCATGCAAGTTTTACATGCAAGTTTTTCATGCAAGTTGCATGCAAGTTTTTCATGCAAGTTGCATGCAAGTTTTTAGTGCAAGTTGCATGCAAGTTTTTCATGCAAGTTGCATACAAGTTTTTCATGCAAGTTGCATGCAAGTTTTTCATGCAAGTTGCATGCAAGTTTTTCATGCAAGTTCTTCATGCAAGTTTTTCATGCAAGTTTTTCATGCAAGTTTTCCATGCAAGTTTTGCATGCAAGTTGCATGCAAGTTTTTCATGCAAGTTTTTCATGCAAGTTGCATGCAATTTTTTCATGCAAGTTGCATGCAAGTTTTACATGCAAGTTGCATGCAAGTTTTTCATGCAAGTTGCTTGCAAGTTTTTCATGCAAGTTGCATGCAAGTTTTTCATGCAAGTTGCATGCAAGTTTTTCGTGCAAGTTGCATGCAAATTTTTCATGCAAGTTGCATGCAAGTTTTTCATGCAAGTTGCATGCAAGTTTTTCATGCAAGTTGCATGCAAGTTTTTCATGCAAGTTGCATGCAAGTTTTTCATGCAAGTTTTTCATGCAAGTTTTTCATGCAAGTTGCATGCAAGTTTTACATGCAAGTTGCATGCAAGTTTTTCATGCAAGTTGCTTGCAAGTTTTTCATGCAAGTTTTTCATGCAAGTTGCTTGCAAGTTTTTCATGCAAGTTGCATGCAAGTTTTTCATGCAAGTTGCATGCAAGTTTTTTATGCAAGTTGCATGCAAGTTCTTCATGCAAGTTTTTCATGCAAGTTTTTCATGCAAGTTTTTCGAGCAAGTTGCATGCAAGTTTTCCATGCAAGTTTTTCATGCAAGTTTCATGCAAGTTTTCATGCAAGTTGCATGCAAGTTTTTCATGCAAGTTGCATGCAAGTTTTTCATGAAATTTTTCATGCAAGTTTTTCGTGCAAGTTGCATGCAAGTTTTACATGCAAGTTGCATGCAAGTTTTTCATGCAAGTTGCATGCAAGTTTTTCATGCAAGTTGCATGCAAGTTTTTCATGCAAGTTGCATGCAAGTTTTTCATGCAAGTTGCATGCAAGTTTTTCATGTAAGTTGCATGCAAGTTTTTCATGCAAGTTGCATGCAAGTTTTTCATGCAAGTTGCATGCAAGTTTTACATACAAGTTGCATGCAAGTTTTTCATGCAAGTTGCATGCAAGTTTTTCATGCAAGTTTCATGCAAGTTTTTCATGCAAGTTGCATTCAAGTTTTTCATGCAAGTTGCATGCAAGTTTTTCATGCAAGTTGCATGCAAGTTTTTCATGCAAGTTGCATGCAAGTTTTACATACAAGTTGCATGCAAGTTTTTCATGCAAGTTTTTCATGTAAGTTGCATGCAAGTTTTTCATGCAAGTTTTTCGTGCAAGTTGCATGCAAGTTTTACATGCAAGTTGCATGCAAGTTTTTATGCAAGTTGCATGCAATTTTTTTTATGCAAGTTGCATGCAAGTTTTTCATGCATGCAAGTTTTTATGCAAGTTGCATGCAAGTTTTTCATGCAAGTTGCATGCAAGTTTTTCATGCAAGTTGCATGCAAGTTTTTCATGCAAGTTGCATGCAAGTTTTTCATGCAAGTTGCATGCAAGTTTTACATGCAAGTTGCATGCAAGTTTTTCATGCAAGTTGCATGCAAGTTTTTCATGCAAGTTGCATGCAAGTTTTTCATGCAAGTTGCATGCAAGTTTTTCATGCAAGTTGCATGCAAGTTTTACATACAAGTTGCATGCTAGTTTTTCATGCAAGTTTTTCATGCAAGTTGCATGCAAGTTTTTCATGCAAGTTTTTCGTGCAAGTTGCATGCAAGTTTTACATGCAAGTTGCATGCAAGTTTTTCATGCAAGTTGCATGCAAGTTTTTCATGCAAGTTGCATGCAAGTTTTTCATGCAAGTTGCATGCAAGTTTTTCATGCAAGTTGCATGCAAGTTTTTCATGCAAGTTTTTCATGCAAGTTGCATGCAAGTTTTTCATGCAAGTTGCATGCAAGTTTTTCATGCAAGTTGCATGCAAGTTTTTCATGCAAGTTTTTCATGCAAGTTGCATGCAAGTTTTACATGCAAGTTGCATGCAAGTTTTTCATGCAAGTTTTTCATGCAAGTTGCATGCAAGTTTTTCATGCAAGTTGCATGCAAGTTTTTCATGCAAGTTTTTCATGCAAGTTTTTCATGCAAGTTTTTCATGCAAGTTTTCCATGAGAGTTTTTCATGCAAGTTGCATGCAAGTTTTTCATGCAAGTTTTTCATGCAAGTTTTTTATGCAAGTTGCATGCAAGTTTTCCATGCAAGTTTTTCATGCAAGTTGCATGCAAGTTTTTCATGCAAGTTTTTCATGCAAGTTTTTCATGCAAGTTTTTCATGCAAGTTTTTCATGCAAGTTTTCCATGAGAGTTTTTCATGAGAGTTGCATGCAAGTTTTTCATGCAAGTTGCATGCAAGTTTTTCATGCAAGTTGCATGCAAGTTTTTCGTGCAAGTTGCATGCAAGTTTTTCATGCAAGTTGCATGCAAGTTGCATGCAAGTTTTTCATGCAAGTTTTTCATGCAAGTTTTTCATGCAAGTTGCATGCAAGTTTTTCATGCAAGTTGCATGCAAGTTTTTCATGCAAGTTGCATGCAAGTTTTTCATGCAAGTTGCATGCAAGTTTTTCATGCAAGTTGCATGCAAGTTTTTCATGCAAGTTGCATGCAAGTTTTTCATGCAAGTTGCATCCAAGTTGCATGCAAGTTTTGCATGCAAGTTGCATGCAAGTTTTTCATGCAAGTTGCATGCAAGTTTTTCGTGCAAGTTGCATGCAAGTTTTACATGCAAGTTTTTCATGCAAGTTTTTCATGCAAGTTTTTCATGCAAGTTTTTCATGCAAGTTGCATGCAAGTTTTTCATGCAAGTTGCATGCAAGTTTTTCATGCAAGTTGCATGCAAGTTTTCCATGCAAGTTTTTCATGCAAGTTGCATGCAAGTTTTTCATGCAAGTTCCATGCAAGTTTTTCATGAAAGTTGCATGCAAGTTTTTCATGCAAGTTGCATGCAAGTCTTTCATGCAAGTTGCATCCAAGTTGCATGCAAGTTTTTCATGCAAATTGCATGCAAGTTTTTCATGCAAGTTGCATGCAAGTTTTTCATGCGAGTTTTTCATGCAAGTTTTTCATGCAAGTTTTTCATGCAAGTTTTTCATGCAAGTTGCATGCAAGTTTTCCATGCAAGTTTTTCATGCAAGTTGCATGCAAGTTTTTCATGCAAGCTGCATGCAAGTTTTCCATGCAGGTTTTACATGCAAGTTGCATGCAAGTTTTTCATGCAAGTTGCATGCAAGTTTTTCATGCAAGTTGCATGCAAGTTTTTCATGCAAGTTGCATGCAAGTTTTTCATGCAAGTTTTTCATGCAAGTTGCATGCAATTTTTTCATGCAAGTTTTTCATGCAAGTTGCATGCAAGTTTTACATGCAAGTTGCATGCAAGTTTTTCATGCAAGTTGCTTGCAAGTTTTTCATGCAAGTTGCATGCAAGTTTTTCATGCAAGTTTTTCATGCAAGTTTTTCATGCAAGTTTTTCATGCAAGTTGCATGCAAGTTTTCCATGCAAGTTTTTCATGCAAGTTTTCCATGCAAGTTTTTCATGCAAGTTGCATGCAAGTTTTTCATGCAAGTTGCATGCAAGTTTTTCATGCAAGTTGCATGCAAGTTTTTCATGCAAGTTTTTCATGCAAGTTTTTCATGCAAGTTTTTCATGCAAGTTTTTCATGCAAGTTGCATGCAAGTTTTTCATGCAAGTTTTTCATGCAAGTTTTACATGCAAGTTGCATGCAAGTTTTTCATGCAAGTTGCATGCAAGTTTTTCATGCTAGTTGCATGCAAGTTTTTCATGCAAGTTGCATGCAAGTTTTTCATGCAAGTTGCATCCAAGTTGCATGCAAGTTTTTCATGCAAGTTGCATGCAAGTTTTTCATGCAAGTTGCATGCAAGTTTTTCATGCAAGTTTTCCATGCAAGTTTTTCATGCAAGTTGCATGCAAGTTTTTCATGCAAGTTGCATGCAAGTTTTTCATGCAAGTTGCATGCAAGTTTTTCATGCAAGTTGCATGCAAGTTTTTCATGCAAGTTGCATGCAAGTTTTTCATGCAAGTTGCATCCAAGTTGCATGCAAGTTTTTCATGCAAGTTGCATGCAAGTTTTTCATGCAAGTTGCATGCAAGTTTTTCATGCAAGTTTTTCATGCAAGTTGCATGCAAGTTTTTCATGCAAGTTGCATGCAAGTTTTTCATGCATGTTGCATGCAAGTTTTTCATGCAAGTTTTTCATGCAAGTTTTTCATGCAAGTTTTTCATGCAAGTTTTCCATGAGAGTTTTTCATGCAAGTTGCATGCAAGTTTTTCATGCAAGTTTTTCATGTAAGTTTTTTATGCAAGTTGCATGCAAGTTTTCCATGCAAGTTTTTCATGCAAGTTGCATGCAAGTTTTTCATGCAAGTTTTTCATGCAAGTTTTTCATGCAAGTTTTTCATGCAAGTTTTTCATGCAAGTTTTCCATGAGAGTTTTTCATGCAAGTTGCATGCAAGTTTTTCATGCAAGTTTTTCATGCAAGTTGCATGCAAGTTTTTCATGCAAGTTGCATGCAAGTTTTTCGTGCAAGTTGCATGCAAGTTGCATGCAAGTTTTTCATGCAAGTTTTTCATGCAAGTTGCATGCAAGTTTTTCATGCAAGTTGCATGCAAGTTTTTCATGCAAGTTGCATGCAAGTTTTTCATGCAAGTTGCATGCAAGTTTTTCATGCAAGTTGCATCCAAGTTGCATGCAAGTTTTGCATGCAAGTTGCATGCAAGTTTTTCATGCAAGTTGCATGCAAGTTTTTCGTGCAAGTTGCATGCAAGTTTTACATGCAAGTTTTACATGCAAGTTTTTCATGCAAGTTTTTCATGCAAGTTTTTCATGCAAGTTGCATGCAAGTTTTTCATGCAAGTTGCATGCAAGTTTTTCATGCAAGTTGCATGCAAGTTTTTCATGCAAGTTGCATCCAAGTTGCATGCAAGTTTTTCATGCAAGTTGCATGCAAGTTTTTCATGCAAGTTGCATGCAAGTTTTTCATGCAAGTTTTTCATGCAAGTTGCATGCAAGTTTTTCATGCAAGTTGCATGCAAGTTTTTCATGCAAGTTGCATGCAAGTTTTTCATGCAAGTTGCATGCAAGTTTTTCATGCGAGTTTTTCATGCAAGTTTTTCATGCAAGTTGCATGCAAGTTTTCCATGCAAGTTTTTCATGCAAGTTGCATGCAAGTTTTTCATGCAAGCTGCATGCAAGTTTTCCATGCAAGTTTTTCATGCAAGTTTTCCATGCAAGTTTTTCATGCAAGTTGCATGCAAGTTTTTCATGCAAGTTGCATGCAAGTTTTTCATGCAAGTTGCATGCAAGTTTTTCATGCAAGTTTTTCATGCAAGTTGCATGCAATTTTTTCATGCAAGTTTTTCATGCAAGTTGCATGCAAGTTTTACATGCAAGTTGCATGCAAGTTTTTCATGCAAGTTGCTTGCAAGTTTTTCATGCAAGTTGCATGCAAGTTTTTCATGCAAGTTTTTCATGCAAGTTGCATGCAAGTTTTTCATGCAAGTTGCATGCAAGTTTTTCATGCAAGTTACATGCAAGTTTTTCATGCAAGTTGCATGCAAGTTTTTCATGCGAGTTTTTCATGCAAGTTTTTCATGCAAGTTTTTCATGCAAGTTTTTCATGCAAGTTGCATGCAAGTTTTCCATGCAAGTTTTTCATGCAAGTTGCATGCAAGTTTTTCATGCAAGCTGCATGCAAGTTTTCCATGCAAGTTTTTCATGCAAGTTTTCCATGCAAGTTTTTCATGCAAGTTGCATGCAAGTTTTTCATGCAAGTTGCATGCAAGTTTTTCATGCAAGTTGCATGCAAGTTTTTCATGCAAGTTTTTCATGCAAGTTTTTCATGCAAGTTGCATGCAATTTTTTCATGCAAGTTTTTCATGCAAGTTGCATGCAAGTTTTACATGCAAGTTGCATGCAAGTTTTTCATGCAAGTTGCTTGCAAGTTTTTCATGCAAGTTGCATGCAAGTTTTTCATGCAAGTTGCATGCAAGTTTTTCATGCAAGTTGCATGCAAGTTTTTCATGCAAGTTGCATGCAAGTTTTTCATGCAAGTTGCATGCAAGTTTTTCATGCGAGTTTTTCATGCAAGTTTTTCATGCAAGTTTTTCATGCAAGTTTTTCATGCAAGTTGCATGCAAGTTTTCCATGCAAGTTTTTCATGCAAGTTGCATGCAAGTTTTTCATGCAAGCTGCATGCAAGTTTTCCATGCAAGTTTTTCATGCAAGTTTTCCATGCAAGTTTTTCATGCAAGTTGCATGCAAGTTTTTCATGCAAGTTGCATGCAAGTTTTTCGTGCAAGTTGCATGCAAGTTTTTCATGCAAGTTGCATGCAATTTTTTCATGCAAGTTTTTCATGCAAGTTGCATGCAAGTTTTACATGCAAGTTGCATGCAAGTTTTTCATGCAAGTTGCTTGCAAGTTTTTCATGCAAGTTGCATGCAAGTTTTTCATGCAAGTTTTTCATGCAAGTTTTTCATGCAAGTTTTTCATGCAAGTTGCATGCAAGTTTTCCATGCAAGTTTTCCATGCAAGTTTTTCATGCAAGTTTTCCATGCAAGTTTTTCATGCAAGTTGCATGCAAGTTTTTCATGCAAGTTGCATGCAAGTTTTTCATGCAAGTTGCATGCAAGTTTTTCATGCAAGTTTTTCATGCAAGTTTTTCATGCAAGTTTTTCATGCAAGTTGCATGCAAGTTTTTCATGCAAGTTTTTCATGCAAGTTTTACATGCAAGTTGCATGCAAGTTTTTCATGCAAGTTGCATGCAAGTTTTTCATGCAAGTTGCATGCAAGTTTTTCATGCAAGTTGCATGCAAGTTTTTCATGCAAGTTTTTCATGCAAGTTTTTCATGCAAGTTGCATGCAAGTTTTCCATGCAAGTTTTTTATGCAAGTGGCATACAAGTTTTTCATGCAAGTTGCATGCAAGTTTTTCATGCAAGTTGCATGCAAGTTTTTCATGCAAGTTGCATGCAAGTTTTTCATGCAAGTTTTTCATGCAAGTTGCATGCAAGTTTTTCATGTAAGTTGCATGCAAGTCTTTCATGCAAGTTGCATCCAAGTTGCATGCAAGTTTTTCATGCAAGTTTTTCATGCAAGTTGCATGCAAGTTTTTCATGCAAGTTGCATGCAAGTTTTTCATGCAAGTTGCATGCAAGTTTTTCATGCAAGTTTTTCATGCAAGTTTTCCATGCAAGTTTTTCATGCAAGTTGCATGCAAGTTTTTCATGCAAGTTGCATGCAAGTTTTTCATGCAAGTTGCATGCAAGTTTTTCATGCAAGTTTTTCATGCAAGTTTTCCATGCAAGTTTTTCATGCAAGTTGCATGCAAGTTTTTCATGTAAGTTGCATGCAAGTTTTTCATGCAGTTTTTTCATGCAAGTTTTTCATGCAAGTTTTTCATGCAAGTTTTTCATGCAAGTTGCATGCAAGTTTTCCATGCAAGTTTTCCATGCAAGTTTTTCATGCAAGTTGCATGCAAGTTTTTCATGCAAGTTTTTCATGCAAGTTGCATGCAAGTTTTCCATGCAAGTTTTTCATGCAAGTTGCATGCAAGTTTTTCATGCAAGTTGCATGCATGTTTTTCATGCAAGTTGCATGCAAGTTTTTCATGCAAGTTTTTCATGCAAGTTTTTCATGCAAGTTTTCCATGCAAGTTTTTCATGCAAGTTGCATGCAAGTTTTTCATGCAAGTTGCATGCAAGTTTTTCATGCAGTTTTTTTCATGCAAGTTTTTCATGCAAGTTTTTCATGCAAGTTGCATGCAAGTTTTCCATGTAAGTTTTTCATGCAAGTTGCATGCAAGTTTTTCATGCAAGTCGCATGCAAGTTTTTCGTGCAAGTTGCATGCAAGTTTTTCGTGCAAGTTGCATGCAAATTTTACATGCAAGTTTTTCATGCAAGTTTTTCATGCAAGTTTTTCATGCAAGTTGCATGCAAGTTGCATGCAAGTTTTTCATGCAAGTTGCATGCAAGTTTTTCATGACAGTTTTTCATGCAAGTTGCATGCAAGTTTTGCATGCTTTTTTTTTAGCTTTTTTTCCAAATAATTGTTTATAACGTGAGAAATATTACATAGAAAAATGATTTTGATATTAAATGAAAGGTATTTTTCTTGTCTTCAATGTACATAGTACTAAAATTATTTTGCTATCTTTTATCTTTAATAAGTTATTTGTCAAAAAATAATAAAAACTAACTTAATACACAAAAAAATATATTTAAAATTAATAAAAACTATAACAAGATCAATAAATAAACAGAGTTTCTATATTTGATGAAAAATGATGGTGAAAATGAAAGCAGTTGAAGTTAAAGTATTTTTATATTCATACCGCCATATTATTCACTCGATACATCCAGATTTAAATTTAAATCCAGATGAATTTACATTGAATTTGTATGATTTACATCCGGATTTAAATTTTTAATCTAGATGTATTGAGTGAATAATATGGCGGATAAACACTTGTTCTCTGAATTTTTAAATTCAAGTTTTATTTTTCCGTATACAACTGCGTTCTTTGACAAAATATCTGATATTTAAATGCTTTATTCGCCCTTGATTAACTATCGCCTCAGCGCTGCGCTGACCTTGCCGCTCAGAATTGTTATTCCTCCTTGGTGAAGTCCTAGTTCTTAAATTGCTTTATTCGCCCTTGATTAACTATCGCCTCAGCGCTGCGCTGACCTTGCCGCTCAGAATTGTTATTCCTCCTTGGTGAAGTCCTAGTTCTTAAATTGATTCGTCAAAAAGATGATTCCTCACCCAACCGATGACCGCTAGTTCATTTACAAGGGGTCAAAGGCCATAAAAATGGGTTTTTGCAAATACCTCAAAAAAGGTTTTTTTTTTAGAAAAAAATTCTGCTCTGCGATCATTTAGCTGTGCTAATTTCTCACAAAAGTGGTCTTCTCGGTTTTCTTTTCGTAACATTAACGATTAACCGTGAAAAGCTACAGCAAAGTCAACAAATTTGTTACAAGGTCATAAAAATATTTGTAAGTCATTAAATTATTTTTATCGCAAATATTTCAGCTAAAAGATTTTAGATTAAATATTTACATAAAACAAACAGTTATTGAGATATTTGCAAAAGTAAAAAACTCTTTTTCAATACCACTGACCCCTTGTAAGTGACTTTGAATTGCTGTAACTTTTTAACGGTGGAAAATGGCCGCAGATACAAGGCTTCAGAACAAATGAGTACTCGGGCCTAGAAAAAGCAACAATTTGGATTAGATGAAACTGTAACTCTTAGAATTTGGCTCCATGTTCGACGCGGCAGTGGTTGCGGTGTTGGAGGCTAACCTGTTCTGTAGAAAATTGAGTGATAAACAAGACATTTGGTATTAACTACTTTTCGACAGCATATTTATACGTGAAAACTGATATTTTCGAATAACTTTTTTACTGCATACAATATCCCAATGGACTAATAGGACCGACTAAAAACTGAAAACAAAAATATGTACTACTTTTTTGAAAAAAAAAAAAATTGTTTGTGAACACAATTATTTTTTTTTTCAAAAGAGTTTGAAAATTAATTTTACAAAAACTATTCAACAAAACAATTCGACTTGAAAAAAAAGAGGCTGGGTTTGACCCACCCTGATATCATCCCATTGGTTCCCTTTGAAACTCGACACCAAAAATACCAATTAAAAATCTTCGAAAAACTTATCAATTGTGCAATCAAGGGAAGGCTGTTTCCTCTAAAATTTTCAACAATTATTAGCAGTTTCTTTCACAGTTTTGTTTGGCCTTATCAATTACTAATTACGGTATTGTGTGTAGTTTAAACTTATTTCGGAATTAATATTATTTTTTTTTTTTTTTTTTTTTTTGAGACATTCGAGCAGAAAAACATTTTTTAACAATTTTTAGAATTTTTTTTGCAGTTTTGTTCGCCTCTACCGATTATCAACTATAAATTTGTGTATCAAATAAAATTAACCCGAAGTTAATATCTTTGTGTGTTCTCAAGATATTCGATATTTTTTAACAAATTTTGAATTGTTTTTTTAATAAAAAAAAAAACTGGGTTGATTTTTTTTAAGTATTACCCGTTTTTCACTACATCATTATGCATAGAATGAAACCAGGCCGAAGTTGATAGCATTATTTGTTCTAGAGAGAGATATGTATTCCAAAAACAAGCCATTTTACTTTTTATAGAATTACTGTAATAAAAAACCGCCAATTGAATTTTTGTGAAAATCTTTTCTGCACGTTATGGCCTTATTATCTGTACAATAAAATTTATTTGAAGTCGATATCTCTATGCGTTCTCGAGATATCGTCGGCGAAAAAAAGCTTCCGAACGTACGAACGTACGTACGTAGAAATTTTAAACAGCCTGATCTTAAGGTATTAATTAGCACGATACTACTTAACAATCTTCTAACTTTAAAACTCTCTACTAAAATATTCTTAGTTTTAAACATTTTCTAACAAGTATCATACTAAACCTGTTTTTCTAGCTGAACACGCCTAAAACAGTGACAGTTCAACCCATTTTTGCAATTGTAGCTTCCAAAGTGACACTTGGATTTAGTATGATACTAAAAAGATAAAATAGGCATTTGGCGATTTTAACTTTAGTATAAAATTTTAAAAAGATAATATGATGCTAACTTGTTTAAAATTTGGAAAATCCTATTTTTAATGTAGCATCATACTAAAAATGCTTTAACTTCATATTAAATCGTCTAAAATGTTGAACCAATGTAATCCGACTCCAGAGACCTCCAAACGTCGACAAATGTCAAAATTTTGAATTTCACAAATCGGACTGATTACAGTAACTTCCAATGGGAAGTTAAAAATTAATGAATTGGGTTTTTGGCTTTAAAAAAATATTATTAGTGTTGCCGATATTTGTTAATGATTTCGATTTTCGAGAAAATTTTCCCTCCTGCCTAGGTGAAATTGAACCCCAACCATCTGATACGACTTTTAATCCAACCTACACGCCCTAGCCTTTTATGTCGCATATCAAAAACACCCTGTATATCTATCTCCCTTAGTATTTTGTATAAATTAAACAAAATTTATGCTAAACCATAGCATAGCTTGACTAAACCCTTTTTTAACCAAAAAATAAACTATCAGCGTAAAGCATAACAGCTGCAAACATATAGCAGAACCAACAACCCCACAAAACACAACAAAACTTGTAGGTACAATTTATACTTATACTCCCCCCTTTAAAATAATGAATGCTATTTAAGCATGAAGTTCAAAGAATCTATAAATAAAAGGTAACCGCAACAACTAAGTGCACACACAGCACTTAAGGACAAAAACGGAATATGTACTACATACATACAGCCTGACCGAGCGGCCAACCAACCAACCGACCGACCGCTCAAACCAACCCACGATGATTGATTCCATAATTTTATTCGCTTAATTTACAAAAGGACACCATAAAACTGTCATCGCATAAAAACCAATTAATTAGTGTAAAAAACACAATAAAAACTCCACTTACTGAGAACATAATAATAATATTCCCACACTATAAAAAAAAGCATCAAAAAACAACAACAACAACAACTACAACATTTTTATGCTCCTGGTTCGCTGCTGGTTTGTGTATTGCACTGTGAAAAGCAATGAAGTGCTTCTGCCTTTAGTGTGATGGTCCTGTGTTAATGCGCACCCTATTAAACCATTAATAATTTGCCAGTTAAGCTGCAGCACGAGCCACTCGAGTTAAAAAAAAAATACAGAAAGACAAAAAGTAACACAAATATAAAAGAATTCTTTCTCTCGGGACTTGCATTGCAACATCATACAAGAAAAGCAAGCCAAAAAGTCAAAAAATGCTGCAAGCGCATTAAGAGCCATCATTTGCCCAGAAAAACCTTTACACAAGTCTTCGTTTAGTAAGTTTCCTCTTAAGAGAGAAAAAGATATCTCGTGCCGGCATGGGTTGTACGTACGTATTTGCAATGAAAAAAAAATCAAAGGTTGTGAACAACCGCCAACAATTATACTGGAAGAAGGAATGAAATACATGAGTTGCACGCACTTGCTTCTATGGTTCAATACTAATGTAGCGGCTTAGATGGATGAAAGGCTAACTAAACTACTAACATATTCAAGATCTAAAAATTAAGTATGCCATCTAATTATCAAATATTGTTCAAAAAATTATGATTAGAATGATTTTTCAAAATTATCGATTTTTATCGGGGTTCAAAATTTCGTGCTGCATAAATTTTGTTTTTATGATTACATAACTTACCTTAGAAATTCGTCAGTTAGGGGCAGCGTTGCCGAAGTGACACGATCGTGCTTTTTTAATCATAAAAAACGATAATTTCCTCGTGGCACATTACTTTTCTAAAAATGAAGCAAATTTCAACAAAATTTAATAAAAATTGGTCCAAATTCCGTAAAAAGTGGACAGGAACACATATTTTTTGACAATGCACGAATAAAGCAAATGATTTCCTTTGATTTTCTCTTTTGTAAATCTTATGATTAAGGTTTTTTCATATGGCAAGAAAAATTGGCCCGTTTTTTTTAGAATATATGGCACATTAATTTTATTTCGGGCGGTAACGCTGGTTAGGGGTGAGCATTAATTCTGGAAAAAAACTATCCGATAAATAGTGTCAACCGAAACTTTTGCAATCCCAATTGAACAATTTGTTTTGTGTTTTTCTAATAGTAACATCGATGCTAAGTGTTGCGTATAGTCTAAGTAAGGCCTATTTTTGTCTTTATTGAGTTAAGTTCTGAGTGGCATTTTGCTACTTGATACAATAAAATGTTGAATTAAATTCACTTTTGGAAAAATAAGGTCAACCGTAGGTGAATGGTTATAAGTTGATAAAATATTTTGCAACTTGTGTGTGTATTAATTTTTAAATACAAATAAGATAACTTTGTATTAAATCACTATAATATTTTTTATACTACTTCACCCTATTCGTAGAATAAAGTGAAGTCTGGTTTGAGATGAAGAAGAAAATTTATAAATTTTGTCGAACTCATTAGAAAATATGTAATTCTCTAAGTTCCAGTTGCACAGTACAATTTTGTTTCAAATATTGATCCGTGGTTCAGGAATTTCAGTTCACCAATTTCAGCGGATTAACTGAGGTTCAGCAACGGTTAATGGAAATAACTGACTATTATCACATATTTGAACCTGAAACCATCATAGTTAATCCGTCGAAATCGGCGAGTTAAAATTGCTAATTCACAAGTCAAGTATTGAACCACGATTGTACAACTTTATTTACATGGAAAAATAAAAAATAAAATTTGGTTTTTGTTGTTTCTACGCACATAATTCGGAAAAAAAATTAAAAATCGTGAAAATTTGAAATTGCATATTTTTAGGATAAAATTTTCCAAATTTCGGCTCCGTTGATCTGTTTCAATACGAATCCAAAAAAAAATCATCTCCATATAAATGGGATGATTAAGTTCCAGATGGTCGCTCCACCATCACTCGCCTGATCAAACTGGCTGAATATATGAAAATATTTACCAACACTAATTAACAATAGCGGATATTCATAGCCGTTTGCTAAACTCATGTTTTACAAAACTGTCCTTTGAGATATATTGGATTGGATTCATGAATATAGGTCCTATATACTTATAAGAAAATGTTTGGCTTACGGAAATAACTCCCCAGTGAAATAACTCCACAATAAAAAAGTGAAATAACTCCCCAAAATTTGTATGGAAGGTGGGGAGATATGAAATAAATGCCCAGGTAGGAATGGCGGCCCTGGTGACCCAATTAGCGCTGAAGAGCGCCGATTTGATACCATAACTCGTGTAACCTATTTATTTAAAACGGTATTAAAGAGGGATTTGCGGGTCAAAAAGCCAGGCTAGGAAGATTGTTGGTTTCAGAATCCGTTTACCACCGGCTAGTGGTCTAGGGAGTCTAACGGGAGACATGGTGCAGTATCTACTAAGTTCATCTTAGAGCCATTTCGTTCCGTTGAGGAAGGATATCAAGTCTTTGATCTTCAGTTCGAAGAGTTCATTCAGATCGTCGAAAAAAGCCTTTCCAAATGACTGTGCTCTCATTCTGGCTAGAGCGGGACATTTACAGAGGAAATGAAAGACAATTTCCCTTTCCTTCTGGTCCCCACAGCTACGGCAATGAGTATTGTGAGGGATGCCCAGCTTCGCCGCATGTTCTCCGATCGGCCAGTGTCGCAACGACCCTGGCTATATCTTGCCTGGGTCTGCATATAAGGTCAGTTATACGGGTTTTGCCATAGGTGGGCCAAGTCTTTCTAGATATGACGCAGTTAGCTAAACTGCGTCGCCTACGCTACGGTTAGATTCATTCAGAAAAATTGAGAATATATTGCCCTTCATAACCCCTTAGAGGAATATTGACTCTTTCCACAAGAGAGTTATCAAGGGCTGATCCTTGCCTGGCCAGTTCGTCTGCCCGCTCGTTTCCCTCAATGCCACAATGACCTGGAACCCAGATAAGAGAGACCCTGAGGTTCCCATCTAGGCTCATTACGACACCATAATGGCGAAACAATTGCTTTGACGGCTGCCTGACTGTCTGTCAGGATGGCAGTATTACGGTTCTGGTTAGGGTCTTGTTTGAGTATCCTGATGCATGCTTCCCTAATTGCCAATAATTTCGCCTGGAAAATACTAGCGAAGTTGGGTAGCCGATGAGATTTTGAAATATTTAGAGATTCGGAAAAGACACCCGAACCAACTCAAGCCTCCTTCTTTGAACCATCAGTTGTGTCGAAGCGTCTCGTCACGAGGTCATCTTTCCACTCCTCCCTGGAAGGAAAAATAACTTTTAAATCCGTACTGAGGTGCAGGGTAGGAGTGAAGTAGTCAGTAGTTGTTGAAAACATGTCCATGGGGATTAAATTTGAATAATGCTATGACCATATGGTCTGGCAAACTAACAAAACTATTCGACGCTATTTATTCATTAGTCGCTATTTTTCAACGGTTGTGCGTAAAATTATTTTAAGAATAGTTTTTTTGGTAGGTAACAGGGTAGCCACTTGGAACCCGTTCTTTTTAAATAATTCACTAATGATTTACCGACCCTGCTTTATTAAGTATATGAACGTATAGGTATTTCGAGATAGTTTTCTATTGCATTTTTTGACTCTTTGATAATTGGCTTAGTTTTACCACTTTTTCAAACAATGTTCTAATCTTAAAATCTTTTTTATGTTTCAACTTGCAGCTCTCCCTATCTTCAAAAATCTATTTAAAGTAATCTTGAACATCAAATATGTGCGAAAAGTCGTACATTTAACATGTTTCAGGTCATTCACCCTTAAAATCTTTGTGCCACGCCCATATGTGGCAAGCTGAAAAAAAATATACAAAGATAACCATAGAAGTCTTCTTCTAAACACGTTTTTCACTCATTATAATGGGCTTCGATGGACGAAGAACTTGTTTAATTTTTTTTTTAGGATTTTTTTTTTCTTCTATATAATATCCGTTCGAGTGTCCTTTTATTTCGTACATAAACAACAACAACAACAACATCATCAGTTGAGCAGAGAACAACCTAAGAAATTCAATTCAATGTTTTTGGTTCGAACGACAAATCCCAAAACTCTTATAGTCGTCTACAAAACAGCATCATCATCTTCTTCGTTTGGGTTTTTGGTTGTGATCTTGATGGACTATTGTAGCGGAACTTGATATTTCTTGACAAAATGAGTACAACAGAAAAAAACAAAAAAAAAAAAAAAACAAATAATAAAGAAACCAAAAAACCAAAAAACCAAAACCTCAACAAAATTCTAAGACAGTAAATTTCAAATGAATTTTGTCGGTCCAGCGAGCTAAGCTTTGACCAAACAAAATGAAAGCAGGTAGACGATGTATAATAAAATGGACGCAGAATAAGATTTTTTTTTTTTTGTTTTTATTTTGCTTATAGGAAATTAATCTTTGGCTACTATGTTGATCGTAATCAAGATGGTTGGTCTGTTTTGCGAATCCGCTTTAATTTCATCTTTGGGTGAATTGTGTAGAATTTAGTGATTTATTCGAATGCTTTGCATTGAGATACATTTTTCGGGAATTCATTACATGTTTATAGAGTTTGAGTTAGAGTTCGAAAATAGTCCTTATTTTTTTAATACACTCTTAATGGTAACTGGAGTATTTATGATCTTGAAAAAGAAGAGAATTAGTTTGTCCTACATACATAGTAAAACTTAAATCTTTGAAATTCAAAAGGATAAAGGCAATATTTGATTAAAAGCAGGTAAGGATGTCTGAGAAAACAGACAAAAAAAAATGTGCAAAAAAAATAGGTCACTGAACTTATTTTTATTTTGCTTTCATTTGCTTCGTTTGTACCAAACAAAGAAGAAACGGAATTAGTAGTTGTTGAAAGAAAAAAAAAATCGGTTCTTTGTTATTTAAGAAAACATGGTAGCTAGACGACCACTTGGGAATTTGTTGCCGCGACTTTTTGTAGTTCCAGATTTGAGTACAAAATGGACAATGTACATTGAGTTACATGATAGCGTGCTCACTAAGCAAAGAATTGGGCTCCGGGATGTTAGCACCTCATATATGGGATATTCGCAAAAAAGTATAGCAATTGAAAGACCGAAAAATCGTCATAGATTTCTTTTAAATATTTTTTGTAAAGTTTTTTTTTTTCAAGATGGCAGAAATTGCTAGCACCTCTTTTGTGGGATATTCGAAATAAAATGCATATACCATCTGACAGTGCAGTTAATCTTCATAAAACATGTATGTTTTTTAAATGGATTTTAAATGGATTTTTAAAGATTTGTTCATAGTCGTTAAGGTGCTAATGACATTTGTGGGATATTCGCAATAAAACTTATTTATTTTTTTTAATTTTTGGCTGATCAATTTCTGAAAAAGATGACCGACCTTTTCTGACGATTAAGTCGTGTCTGCAATTACACCTATACTTTGTTTTTTTTTTGTGAATATTCATCAAATAAAGTGCTAGAAATCTCTACAATGACCTTGAAAACCTAAAACTATTGTATAACAAATTTTCTATGGCTGATCAATTTTTCTCTTAACCTTTCTCAGATCAGCAATTGATAAAGAAAGGTGGTAATTCTTTATCAATTGCTGATCTTTTTGATAGCATACCTACTTTGTTTGCGAATATTCCACATATGAGCCAAAGTTTCGTTGATGAATGGTTTAGCCAGAAGTGTTTTCAAAAACCGTAATCAAAAGATTTCTAGTCAAAACTCACTTAAACTTTTTAGCTAAATCTGATATACATATTCGAATAACTCGAAAACCTAAGCCCGGTGATCAATTCTGGGGTCGGAACTAAAGTTGATCAATATAATCTGCACCTTTGTTAACCGAAATTGTGTTGAACTGTGTTGTCCATTGAAGATAAATGTGCGTACAAGCTAGGTGACTTAGCTGGAGACGTAAAATCTGTTTGAGCATTGGTCTATCGTGATTGGAAATAGATATATATATCGCACTGCAGGAACTCAAATTTTGCTTTGAGCATCGAGGGGTAAATAGACTTGGTGAATTTTACAAAAAAATATTATAGTCCTTTCAGGGAAGAATGCGGACAAATAAAATCAGTTTTATTCTCAGGCAAGCAGTTTTTGAACTGAACTAATACAAAATTGTATAGAAATCATTGTAACGAAGTGTTACACCTCAAACCCAAACCCGATACCCAAATAAAATTCACTTATTTACCCCCGATCGAACTGCCTGATGGCACGTTAAATCATACACCAGCCCTCTAAAACAACATCTAACCCATATACACCAAACTTCCACCACACACCAATATCACTATGCATTATGCATCATACAAACAAAATTCGAGTTTTTTGACGTTTTCCCTCGAAATAATTACATTTACTTCATCACCTTTATAATTCACAGTGTGTTGTAGCCGAAAATATATCATTGCCAACCGGGACGGAACACCCCAAGCCCAAAAGAAGCTCTCAGCTTATTTCAATTTGTAGCAAATGTGATAGCTTCAGGTTCCCCTTTTTGGTGCATGTGTATCAGTAAAGCCAACCTTTTTAGGGTCCTATAAAGATCTCTTTTCCGCCGATATTAGATTCTTATTTTCACCCCCCTCACCGGAAGCGGATTGACCAGAGGCTGAAATTAGATTCGTACCGTTACTCCCCTTTTGCCTTCAAGTAAGGAGCGGGCCCACTTGTTATTCCTTTGGTTTAACCAGAGGCTGGAATTAGATTCCCCGTTACTCCCCTCTTGTCATCGAGTAAGAAGCAGGCTCACTTGTTACACCTTTGGGTTAGCCCGAGGCTGGCATTAGATTCTTACCGTTTTTTCGCAGTTCACTTCCAAGTTTATCTCATGGGCTGAGTTTACTCCTGTAGCCCATATCAAAACAGCTTTTAAATATATGAAAAACGTTGTTACGGCACGACAGTTGGGCTCATCAGATGCTGTCGTACCTTTCTAAGACGACGCAATATTTTGGTCTAATAAAATCTACAGCGTATATGCACTGCAAATTATATTATTCTAGGGGAACATGGTTACATGTCACGACAGGCACGACAATATGGCTCGTGCTCGCCGATTCTTTTACGACAAAACTATTCATATGAAATTTGTAAAAACAAATCTCGTGTTGGGCGCCATTTTATGTAAGTATGTGTATTTTTTTTTTTTATAATACCGAAATAGATCATTCAAGTAGAACAGTTGGCATATTTAGAACTCAAATTTGTTTCTTAAAATTTAAAAGAGTTCTGCGACTGAAGTGATAAATAAGTGAATATCTAATAGAATTAGAATAAGATTTTTTTTATAACAACCTAAAAATCTTATTTTTCTGTGTTCTTTCGCTTAAATTTAGCGACTTTGTTCTTGAAGATTCGAACCTTAGAACTTTAATTATCTTCTTCTTACTGGAACCATGTACATTTTTTTTTCTCGCAGATTTTGAATTTTTTTTTAAATTAAAATAGGGCCTCTGGCGGTTATATACCTACCATTTATTTTTTCCAAAAAAAAAAGATTGTCAACTTTGTGTTGTTCAATGTAAAACAAATCAAACTGAAATATTTATAACATTAATGTGCCGACATTCATTAATTCATAAACAACAATTAATTATGATAGATATACAAAATGGACGTAATTTTCGCCGAAGCCGATAATTTCACGTCATAGTCTGGAAGTTAGATACGATGGAGTATGTATAACTCGAACTAGCACAGAAATTGACTAGAGAGAGTAATAAATACTCTCGTTCGTAGATGGCGTAATTTGGGTATGAAATGTCTTCTATCTAAACATATTTCTCTAAAAAGTATTTTTTTTTTTTTTCAAAACCTTGGGATCATAGAATTCTGAACTACGCCAAATCGCATATGTATATGAGCAAATTAAAACCATTCTTCACTGACCAGACCATATAAACCATTTGCTTTCCACACGAGTTGACAAAAAAAAAAAAACGCCAAACTTTTACAATAAAAAATTCACTCTGGATTATTAGTTGTGCTGCTGCTAATATATTTCTTCCTTCCTCCTCTCCATTACTCCATCCGTCATTAACCCTAAACATAGCTCTTTTATATCAAACTGCTTTCCGGATGATGTCATCCACCATCATAGCAACCATCATCAACCATCTAAAACCAACAGCAGCACTATGCAACAACAATAATAACCAACCAAAATCCGAGGCTCACATTTTGAGGATTTATTATACTAAAGTATACACGATTTTTCCTCCTCTCTAGATGGTTTTCTCTTAGCCCTCTTCTTATAGAATAGTCTTTCAAAATTGATCCATAAACTAGAAAAAAGATATCTTTGCAAACTATCAACGAATCTCTTTGGTCTCGTGTCGGTTATAGTTTTGAAGTAGAATATCTCGACGTTTAAGTTAATGGCTACAATAATTCACTTATCTCCCCTTGAAAGAACTTTATGCAATGTTGAGACATTTTAATTAGCGAATTGAAAAAGGAAAAATTAAAAATTAACGATCAGAAAGAACTTCGTCGTTCGGAAAGCCTGCATTGAACCAAAATCACACTCAGACTCAAATCTAATCTTTTAAAACTAAACTAGCAAGTTTTTTTTTTTGCCTCTTTTTCTATTCTTATCCATCTGCTTTATTAAACGTCTCTAAACTACATACTTCTCTACCTTTCCGGCAGAGTGGTTCTTTGTAGCTTTTTCTTTTCGTATCTTTATAGTTTTGTTTAATTATGGTATGATTTCGAGGTGGACACGCAGACATTGACTAGAAAATACTTAGATAGTAATCCAAAAGCTCTTTTGTTGTTATACTATATTGCGTGATATGTGGAGAGGTAAGAATTCAACAACAACAACAACAAAAATTGATAAAAGCTTTCTGTCCATCCAGTTTTTGACGAACATCTGTTTCGTCATCAACACCATAAAATACAAGAATAACAGAGAGAGAGAAAAAGAGAGGGAGAGAGAATGAGAGGAGAAGCAAGAGAAAAAAGTTACCCTATTTTATTAATGCATAACAACACAAAACATCTGATGGCTGTGTTTGTGAGAGAGTGTGCAACTTTATTATTCTCTGTCATTTTCAAATTGTGTAGGTTTGGCTATTTCATACAATGAAGATATTTGTCTCACTCTGACGGGTTTTAAGAAAATATATGTTGTGCAAATTTGATTGCTGTTGTGGTGTGTTGATTTTCTGCCGCCATTATTGTCGAGCAGTGATTCAAAAAATTAAGATTGAAAAATAATACAAATATTAAATTATAAATATAGGTACATAAATTAACATACGAGTAGGTATACAAATTCACCATGAGCGAATTAAAAATTCTGATATTTTCATATTCTGTGTTTTGCAAATCTGCTTTTAAATTCTTAGAATTTCCTTTAATTTCATGAACTGATTGAATAGTATACCTATAAACTTTTTTTTTTATTTTTCTTTCCAGGTAAGTCAACCATCTACATATGTTTTTCTTTGAGAATTCACCTTAAGGTAATGTTTTTATGAATTTTTTGAAACAATTTTGTGTACACACGTTCTTAAATTCAGTACAACAGCTTAGATGATTTGTGTTGGGCGCCATTTAAGCATACAGAAAAGTCTAAAAGAAATAAATTGTGGTGAAGCGACAGCTCGTGTAGAACCAGGTACCAGTGACTTACTACTCTCAACCATTCCTATAGGCGTGTTATTGGTAGGAATGAAGGGGACCTGCAGTTCTTTGCCGAATCCGAACGGCTAAGGTGAGAGGCACTTATTCATGTCAAGAGTTACTCTTGAAGGATTTGTCACTTTATTTCAAGAGGCAGTAGCGTTTGTTTTTTTTTTTTTCTAGACCTATCAGGCACTAATTATCATACCACGGCTACTACATACAGAAAATTCCTTTGATTCAAATCCAGAAGAAACTCGATTATTTTTTTTTTTGGTGGGACACCCATTTAAACAGGATATTTCTTGATTGACATTTTTAAATTGAAGTCTTTCTTTAAACTTTATCAAACACGTTTACTTCATTTATAATGGCATCTCCTGCAGTCAGTATTCTTATTAAATAAAATAGCCGAAAGAAAACCACCCTTGGTTCTGTAAGTTCCAAAAGAGCGACGAGCCTTATGCTTTACAAAAACATGATGAGAACGCAGCTCTGGGCTTACTGCTTAAATTCATTTAAAAGGTCAGAATTACATAATCAAATGTATAATAGTTTGAAGTCTGAAGTCTCAAAGTAAAAATAAATATAATCTTTTCTTCAAGTCATTGAAGATTGCAATCACAAAATTAAAAAAAAAAATAAATATGTATAAAAAAGAAAAACTGCAAAAAAAATTCTCAAAAAGTTATCGAGTGCCGGAATCTTGTGTTGCTAGCAATTCTTGTATTGAGTACTAATTTTTGCAGTTTAAACGCTTGGCTTGTTATGAAAGTTACAGTACCTAAGTTACGGTCTATATTTTTGCTAAAACAAAATCTGTCAAAAACTGTAATTTCTTTTGGTTCTTTGGATCTCGATCATTTTATTTACACAGAAGATTCTGTGAATTATTTTTCAAAATTCAAAATTTGGGAAACTAGCTGTTTAGTTTTTTTTTGTATTTAAATATTTATGAACTTTAACAAGTAAATTCCTACCTTTTTTAAATTGCGTTGCAAAAAAATCTAAATATTTTTATTTATAAACTAAACCTACTTTTTTCTATTTCTAATAAGGAATTTACTTGAAGAAATTTTCTATGAAAAAAACCAATCATCATAAAAAATTCGAATAGATACTTGTTTTTATCAAAATAATTAATCTCGCGTTGGGCGCCAGTTCTTTCGACTAACTAACAAAAAAGTTTATTATTTTTTACTGCTTGTTTTTCCACCTGAAAAAAGAAACTAGTTCTCAATAAGCCTTTAGAGATTTTAACTTAGATCCTTGCCTGTTGTATACCATTTTTCCTTGAGAGACACAGAAATAACATGTTTTTGTTATAGATGTAGATGCCCAACAAGTTTTTACTAGTATTTGACAAGTTTTCATCGCATAGATATTTCCAGCTGAAAACTTTCCTTTGAATAAACTGCAAAAAAAAATTATTTTTAAGTTTTGTTATTTTTAGGAAAAATTGGATTCGCATTGGGCGCCAGGTTATATCTAAACCAATACAATTTTACCTTGTGATATTCTCTTTTTTTCTGTAAAATTTTCCTTAATTTTTGCATTTAAGTAGCTACAAATCTATTTATATTCATTTGTATGATTTTTTATCAGAAAAATCAAAGTCATTATATTTCTTAGAATATAATGGTTTGATTATTCATTATCATATTTCCTGACTCACTGTACATTGCAATATAAGCTCCAAACCAAGAAAAGAAACAAAAAAACACCACACACCAACCAACTCCCTTTTAAACTTGAAAAATCTATCTTCTCGGACGCGTTTCTATCCAAAATCTATCTTATTCACTTCACCTTATTCTATTTTTCAAAACGCATGTCCGCCCATCTCATTTAATTACTTTTTCACAGTCAAAATAAATTTGCAGATACTTTATTTCTTGCAACAAAAATATCTCTCACAGTCACATTAACGTACCGAAAAAAAAAAATAATTACCTCACCATAACCAAAAAAAAAAAATAGAATTAAACCTATCTCACAGATACTTTTTCATAAGAAAACGTTCAATATCTCATTTTCTCTGTGATATGAGTTAGCACACTCACTGATACTTGTACAAAATGTTAAAATTGAGAGTGAGACTACGCAACTTGTTCCTCTTCTTCACAAAATTTTACTGTGTAAATGTAAATTTTTTGAACTCTTTTAGTTCGAGTTTGTATTTCGTTACGTTCGGATGGAGGTACTTTGCGTGTCGCGGAATCGCGACTTTGATACATATATATACATATATAATATAAATTTGTTGAAAAGAAATAATTAAAAACTTCATCAAAACTTTAATTTTTACTTATTTTTTGTTTCTTTGATTAGAACTGGATTTATTTTTCTCTGAGTTTCAAATACAAAATTTCTTTCCTAAACTCAAATAACCAAAAAAAAGAAACAAAAAACCTTCATCGCCAAATACGTCATTCATAGTCGTGTGTCGTCGCCTTCGTTGTCGTTGTTTTCGTAGTCGTCGTCGTCGTCTTCTTCGTCGATTCGAGATTAATTTCTCAACTTGCAAAATTTACAAAGGATAACAACACGTAAAAATATCTTGGATTAAAATCAAAAATACCTCAACTGTTTAAGTTGGTGGATTGTGTGTTTTTCGCTAAGTTTTCGCTATATTTTCACTGAATTTCGCTAAGTTTTCGCTGAGTTAAAAAAAATACCGAAAATTAGAAGAAAAAAGAAAACAACACTTATCAAGTGACTTAGAAAATTGGTTTCAACATTGCTCTTTTGACAGAAAAGAGCATTAACGGTGGTTAAAAAATTACATTCGAATGGGTATACAAAAAAAAGTGAGCGAAATATTTTCCAATTGGAAAATTTATGTGTTTAACGAAAAAGTGCATTCAATTCGTCGTACATTTTTGTATGTGTATATATATTTTTTTGGGATTGCATTGGAATTTGAATAAGATTTCGGAAACTGTTCACATTACATTTGCAACTCATGATGCAACGGATAAAGCAGTTAGCCTTTTTTAATTTTGGGTTTTAAAAATCAGAAGGCACTTTTGTGCTCTGACGGAATTTGGAAACATATACCGATCGATGGATTGTTACGTATTTTTTTTTTGTGTTGGATTTTTATGATGATTTTTTTTTTCACGGTATTTTTCTCTTCGCTACTAGAAAAAGATATTATGTGGACACCGGCAACCTTCATCTCTTTTTAGCACACAAGCCATGAATTTCAAGGGAAAGAGATAGGGACTAGATGAGTTTCTTATATTTTCTTCTTATTTTTTTGTATTAATTTTTTTTTCATTGCTGAGCTGTGTGTTGCTGTTGTGTATGTACGATTATAGAAAACAGAAAAGAGAAAATATAATGAAAATGTTGCTGTAGTTTTCGTTGATTGTGTGTGTGTTTTTTGTATATGTTTGTGTGGTAGGAAAATAGTGACGTAAACGCGTAGCTAAGCAGAAAAAAAGAATAAAATGCATTTTTTGTGTTCGTTGGTATTTAAATAATTTGTTTTTTGTATCGAAATGAAGACGAATCGCATATAGCAACTTTGATAAAAATTTAAAATTAATATTTTCATTTAGAAGATAATTTTAATGAATGTTATAATTTTCGTTCCATGATTCAAGTGCTACCACGTTAACTGCCCTTATTCATTTTCGAGATTTAAGTGCGCACAAATTTCTGACCTACCCTTTTTTATGATTTGTTAGAGGCCTTATATAACTTTTTTTTTTTTTTTAAGAGAAAAAAAGGAACGAACAATTAAATTAACGACATATTTGCTTTCGAAACACTTTGACGAAAAATATTCATGCCGAATATACCTACATATAGTAGAAACAAGAGATTTAATTTTATGACTGATAATAATTTATAAAGATGCAGTTTTTTTCGTCTTGTTTTTAAGAACGGATGTTTGTTTTATAATTAGATGACACGTGCGGTTATTTAATTTTTGGTGACGTCTGTATGGGATTGTGGGAAGGAAAATTAAATGTTTAAAATATAAGAAAATTTGTTAGGTTTTCATTAACTTTTTGTTTTAAATAATAATTGAAATATTTTCTAAGTGAAAATATTATAACAAAACAAATGTATACGAAAACAAAGTCGATACAAAAAAATAAAAATTAATGAACAAATTTAAAATGAATATATTATAAGAACAATTAAGAATTGGATACCTACATCAAAATTAAATAATAAATATTAAAAATATAATAAAATAAATTGAACATAAAAACGAATAAAAATTCTTGTTAACATGCCTACCAATTTTTAAAATATAAAATTAATCTTTTCGTTTTCTAATTGTGTAGTTTCAATGTTTTAATTTGTTTAGTAGGTTTTTATGTCAATTTATTATAATGTGTATCAATATCTAATGTATTAATATCACCTACAATGCAAAAAATAATAAATAAATCCTGAAGAAGTCGACGAAACGTGGGAAATATGAAAAAAGTTTTTTTTTTTTCAAAAATATTAAACAAAAAATTAAATAGGTACCTACTTATGCTTATAACAAAAAAAAAACAACAATAAAACGTGAGAATATTTTTGGATAATCTATATAGCTAGCCTTAAATAAATTTTGTGGTACCTACCATTTTCTCAAAAAGTATTTGACCGATTTCGATAAATTGTATATGGTTGAAAAGCCACAATTGCGCATTTACTTACTGTGGGTCATTTTTGTTTTTGTACTGTCGAACACTGTGCATATTGAAAAAAAAAATAAATACAAAAAAAAAATGTGTTTTTCCTTCAATTTTTTCCAAATATTGCTTGCGAAATTAAAAGTTTTAAAAGGTTTTCTCCTTCCTAGAATGTCAGTTTTTGTTATCCGAGTTTCGGCCACGGGACGATACGTACATATAAGTAATTTATTGCATGGACCCCACATTTTTCTGTTAACATGTAGAAACAAAATTATTTTATATTCAAAATTGTGCTTTAAAAATAGAAAAAAAGAGGAGTTTATAAAAATAAATTTTAACAAAATATAAACAATACAAAATCTAAAAAAAAAATTAAAGAAAATAGAAAACATTAAAATAAAAAAAAAATAAAAAAAAATAAAAAAAAAATAAAAAGTAAAAAGTAAAAAAAAAAAAAAAAATTGCGAAAATTAGAACTTAAATAAACCCCAAAAAGACCTGGGGCCAAATTCTCGCATCAGTGAGCTTTTAGGTCTATTCTAGTCGTAAAAACTTCAACATAAAATCATTTTTAATTTTTTAAGGATCAGTAGTCATTTGATGTGAAAGGTTTTGGCGAAAATGAAACATTTTTTTTTGTCTGGAAATAATAACTAAGTCATAACTGTCATTTTGGCATACAAAAAAAGATTAATTTGACATACTGTTTATTATGTACATATATGTAAGTAGATAGTTTTTTTTTAGTACCCTACCGACCACAGGAATAAAAAAATGAAGATTCTTTTTTGAAACGACGTAATAGATACTAATACTCGTTTGTACTTACAATTAAATTACTGCTTTTTTATTCGTACTAAATTCTCGATATCTGTCAAAAAGTTGATTATTTTTTTTTTTATTTATTTATTATTTAATTTTTTTTATATTTTTTTTATATTTTTTTTATAAACATTTTATTTTTATTTTTTTTTTTTGATTTATTTTTTATTTTTTTTTAATTTTTGAATTTTTTTCTTAAAAAATTACAATTAATTTTTATTTTTATTTTATTTTTGTTTTTATTTTTGAATTTTTTTTAAATTTTCTTAATTTAATTTTTGTTTTCTTAACCCGCTTGGAAAAAGAATCTAGTTTTCAATAAGGCCCTGGCAAGTTTTTCATAGTTACTAACAAGGGTCTAGCAAGGGTTACTAGATGCATTCGATAGGCCCTCGCCAGTTATGAACCTTTTTGCCTCGTCAGTTAAATTCTGCCTAAGCCCTGACTAGTTAAAACTAGATTTGTTCCACATATTTTGTTGTACATGGTTCTATTCAAACATTTCAGATACGGGTGTCAAAGCTAGAAGCTGTCAGTCGCTCTATATTATATTAATCTAGATAGACATTCAGTTCCTCGATGCTCACCACCCTGGTTAGATATACACTCAAAATTATCGTTTTCGTGGCCAGTCATGGAAGAACGTCTCAGCTTTCTGATGAACTGATGGTCATCCTGGTTAGTCCTGTCAACATGGTTTTGATAGTCCCTATACTTATTCATGCCGTTTGTGTGCATTTACGTTCGTTTAAAGGCGTGCAGCGCTCGGTATTGTCATCGCTTGTACTTCTGCGGCAGTGTGATTTCCGTTGCTTATATTGGGAGATTGGGAGGTATTCAAAAGCACGTTTTTTCTTGTTAAAGATGATAAAAGCTCACTTATTTCAGATTTTTATTAATTTTCGTAAAATGATTTCACATAGTTATTTACCATCAAGAGCCTCACCAGCACTAAATTAAATAAATTTTTCCATGCGGGAAATGATTGAAAATTTTCGGCTTCCTTCAAATTTTATGAACTCCTTTTAGAATTCTCTACCAAAGAAAATTCGTATTGTCAAAATTCGAAGAATTCAGACTTTTATAAGATAATAGTCAGAGCTCTGGGTACAAATTTTGTTTAAAAAATTCTACTTGCCTCAATATGTAGTGATAGGAAAAATTTATTTAGAAAAATATTTACAACAGTAGGTATCTATTGCAGTTTCCTTAATTTGTTTCAATTCCAAAGCAATCCATGAAATATCTTTTTAACAACATTTATATTTGTTTTTTAATTTTCAGTTAAACAAACCATAAAACACACATAAAAATAAAATTTGCTAAAACTAAGTGTTAAAATAAATTTCAAAATCTTCAAATTATAAATAATTAAATTTTTGCATTGATACTAAATGATGCTTCTATACAAATTACTATTTATATAAGTGAAGTTAAAGTTAAAACAAAAAATATTGTTAAAAAAAGTGTTTTAAAATAAATCACTAAATAAAAATATTCTATATTTAAAAAAAAATGATATTTGTGTCTGAAACAGTGCCGTTGTTTATTCTCAAAACCCCAAATCCTCTTATTATAGATTTTAAAAAAGTTAAATAATTAAAAAAAAAAAATACACATAAAATATTCACACAGATTGTTAAACAAATATTTGAAATATACAAAAAATATATATTTAAAAAAAAATATTAAACTACATACATATATAGTGCTCCATATTAAAGAATTTAGTGCAAAAAATAAAAATATAATAAATTAACCTTTTCGATATATACCAAATAAAAAATACAATTCTTTGTTCATCATTGCGACTTATAAATTTTATATAAAATTAAACATTACAGACAAAAGATAAAAACAAATCTATAATTCATTTTTCTAATCTTTAAACAACAACAACAACAACAAAATTATATCGCCTAACAAAAGACACACGACAAACAATAAACAAAAAAAAAAAAAACAAAAGTAAAAGTATAAAGCAGATTCTCAAGGCAGCGAGAAAACAAAACAAAAAAGATATAAAATTGCATTGTTTGCAGAGATTTTGTTTATTTTTTACTATCAAAGGGTTTATAAAAGTGCCTCAAAATTTGGGATTGCTTTCCTGAGTTGGTAAGTGTCAAGGTTCAGTATACTTTTTGCATTTAAATACCTTTGTATACCGAATTCCTAACAATTTTGATGTGCGACGAGAACAGTTTATCTTTGCATGTGATTGCAAGTTAAATTGGTGTACCTTGGTTTTGTGATAAGATAAAATAAAAAAATTGCTGTGATTTAACAAATTCTTTTTTTTGTTCGCTTGCTATAGAATTTCAAATTAAACAAAAACAAATAACAATGAGAATCGAAATTCGCATCGATAGCCATATTAATGTTTTTAACAACAAAAATGGATTGTACCTGCGTATATCATAATAGTCACGATTTATAATTGATTGATGGAAATAAACTTGAACCACAAAAATATCTGGAAGGCCATAGGCTTGAAGGCTAAAATCTCGAACGACAAACAAATCGTATAAACCATAGAAACTTATGAGAAAATAAAAAGACTATTTAAAGGTCTTTGTAAGCTTATTCAAATGTTGGCCAAAGATAAAGATTTTTAGATTTTTTCGTGGCTATAAATTATTTTTTTTTCTCGAGATAATGCATGTCGAGATTTGTCTACTCTCTATATTTTTTTAATTTAAGATTTAAAAAAATTAATTCAAGATTCTCTAGGGTTTAGGCAAACGGCTAAAAACCTTCTGCACACAAAGCGTCTCATCATAGACACGAGCTATGATAGTTTGCAGCTTGTGTGCCGATTGTGTGTAGGTACGTATATCACGTTTGTTTCAATAGATAATCGCACACGAGGCGTAAGCTGCACTTATTCGTTGTTAGCACATAAACTGCAAATCGCCGGGCGTACAACAATGTCAATCGCTAGGCGTACAGTTTGAAGTACATACATATTCACGAATTTAATTTATGCTTAAAGATTTGAATCAATACTTCTCAAAATCTCTGTTGAATCATACAAGAAATCCCCTATATTCGTGCAGGATATTTTGGAGGATGATTTCTAGGAGCATTCTAAGAAAAAAATTGTATGGGGGCAATTTCTGAAAAATTGACTTAAAATGAAATAGAAATATTAAAAATCAAAGAAAGCACATACAATGATGTGATATAGCTTTTTTGAAAGCATATAAATAAATGGTTTAGAAGTTTAAGTGAATTTAAGAGTTTAAAAGAAAACTTTGATGTCTTTTTCCTTCAGGAATGCAGTCACACTGGCTTTGCGATCGGATGCCGATTCACGCAAAAAAAATGTAGGGTTCTTCATTTTGAAAAAAATTTTGAGCCTGGGGTGGTTGAAGCCGACTTTTCAGTAATTGTTTGTACTGGTCCCACTTCAACAATATAATGCGTCTTATATTATGGAGGACCACACCATTATAGGTAAAAAATCCTGTAAGCCCTTAATATTGTCGAGGGACCATGGGATATGTCCAGGATAAGCGAGAACTGGAAAGTCGACTTCTACCCCAGGCCACAGAATTTTCCCGAAATGGCGAGGCGAACCTCATATATTTTTATGCGCGAATCGGAAGCCTGTTAAAAACCCAAGAGTGTAACTGCATTCTTGAAGGATAAACCCATCAAAGTTATCTGTAAAACTCTTAAACTAAAAAACTTCAAAATCATGAAAATAATGTGGCAACGCACTGTACATTCCTTTTTTTTTAAATCAAGTTGTTAAAATTAATAGTTTTCCCCAAAAAAAAAACTGTTACATTTTTCCCAGATATCATAAAATATATGAGTTTAAATGTTTTTTTTTTTTTTTTGATTTCTCAAAAACCTAGAAAGATTTTTGCATCTAGTTTTCAGTATTTGACTAAAAACTGATGCCTAGGAGCATTAAAAGCAAAAAATGGCACCTTATTACGAAAAAAATTGAAAAAATCAACAATTTTTTTTTAACTATCACTTTGAAATTTCTCAAAAACTATTCACTTGATTTAAAAAATAAATACAAAAATAGAATTTTAGCTTTCAAAAAACTACAGCTCATCATTGTTATGTGCTTTAGGGCCACTTGCACAAAAGTTTATAAAAAATTGAGAGCTATCTGACTGATTTGATTCAAATCACGTTGTAGCAAAATATTTTGTCTCTATTTAAGTTTAAAAAGTTATCTTCTCTTCGTTCTCTCTGAATAAATATTTAAACTCTGAATAGCTCTCACGTCAAATTATAGAATTTCTTACGAGAAAGCAAGTCAAAGCTTTAGAGGTTGTTTATTTTTCAATGATTTTTGTGTTTGTTGCGTTGGTGATTCTTAAAAAATATTCTTGTCCGCTTTATTTATTTTCCGTTCGTGCAATTAAAAAACGATTTAAATTGGGATAGTTATCCAGAGTTTTATTTATTTATCCGTTTGTTTGCCGCAAGTAGCCCTTAGTTGATTTTTAATAATTTTGTTTTCAGTTTAAGTAAATTTGTCGAAAATTTCGCATTAAAAAGATTGCCATCAGTTTTTCCCCATTTTTGGCATTCTTTTGCATTAATTAAAATCAATCTTTTTGATTCAAATGAATGATTGCATTCTTATAAAAATGTTCATTCTTTTACAACCCTAATGATAGCTCATTCTGATTTTTCATTCAGAAACCTTTTAAATTGTAAAGAATGGTATCTTTTTATAACCAATGAGTTGCTGGCACATTTTCACTACGGCTTTGACTAAAACTTTACAAAAAAAAACAGGCCATTTTTCCATTAATATAGCAAATGATGAATTAAATTTAAATCCAGTAATGCGACATTTTTACAACATTTGATTTTAGGGTCCCAGCTTGAAATATTCTTTAAATTGAAAAACGAACAACTTATTCTTATCTTTTTTACTCAAGATTCTAAAGTCGTCGTACCTGTCATCAAACGAGTATTCAACAGACATCAACAGTTAGCCAAACAATTACATATTTTCTTTAAATGAATTTTTGTATACAAAATATGTAATAATAATTCAAGGACCAATAAACTATTAGTTTTAACATTGACATAGTGTTATATTTGCTCTCAGATTGTAGATAAACACAATGAAAGTATTGACATTTCCCATCAAAAATTTATGTATTTATATTTATTCCATTTTCCTTTTACCCTAGAGCCCTGATTGTCGTGACATTGACAACAAAAAAAAAATAGGCAAACCAACAAATGAAAATGTACTTAAACGTTGTACATTTTTGTCTATATGTATATTACTTATTTATTATTGATTTTTAAAATAAATATGAATTTCTCGGACAAAAAGAGACATAATTTTTAATGGAAGTGTATAGACAGTAGACAGACAAGCAGGCAGGCAGTCAAATGGATTTGGTTTGTTTGAAATTTAAATTACATTTTTGAAAGCCCACTCAAGCTCTTATTTATAATTTTTGTTTTCTTTTACAAAGAAGCCAACCTGAAATTGAAATTACATATTGCAAATGCCTAACATTCTAAAAAAAAAAAATTTAATTAAAATCTTCAAAATATATTTATTTTTGTAAAATATATGAACAAAAAAAAATAAAATAGGGGAGAGATGGCGTAGTTTGGTAGAACCCAGTTTATCATGCTTTAGTTTTTTTTTTTTTGCAAATGGATGGCTTATTATGAATAAGTGAATTTAAATACACCATAAAATCATCACAAATGAAAAACGTTCACTTTATCAAACGAAAAAGTTAGCTAACTCCTCTAGCCGACCTCTTTCTCTTCTAATGCCATTTGTATTTGCCATTTCTTATGAGGAAAATTTATTTAAAAAAAAAATTGTATTTACCGTACTTATATAACTGTTGTTTATAAGGACAGAAATTATATATCCTTGAAAATGAACAATATTTATTATATTTTCTTCCCTCATATACCACCGTTCCATAGTAGGTACTAAACTGGAAGGAGGGAAGGAAAAAATCAAAAACAGATGTCGGGAAAAATGAAAAATCGAAAATCCTTTTAAGGAAGAACTAACACAAAGTTGATAATGCCCCAGACGTATTTCTTAAATCGATAGATTTCTGTATAGGTATACATATGTACCTTCCTACAAAACATCGCCAAAAGGCTATCATCAAAAAAATAAAATAAAAAAAAAGCAAACACAAAAAATCGAGAGAAGAGTAGAAACACAAATAATATAGAATATGGGGGTTAGGATATGGGATATCCTGCAATAGACATCTTGTTTATTTTTTGACAAAACTCACGATAAAAAAATTAAATAAGTTTTTCAAGTGAATTCGTGGTGAGTCCTTACCTTTTCGATATCATTTATCGCATGGTAAGTTGTTGCTTCGTTGCTTGCTTGTGCGACGAAAAGCACGTAAGCAAAGGCGAATAATAAGTAGGAGGGGAAATGTATGAAGAAGAACTTGTTCTTTTCATTGAGTTTGCTTGCTCCTACAGAATGATTGGGGCGATGGACAAATTTGATGATGAAACAGCCTGTCTTGCTTATATGCCGCAAGGGATCCACTTCAGACCTGTTCTATTCAGACTGGATGGTGATGTACTTATTTTATTTATATTTCCCAATACTATTTGTTAGCCATATTGTTGAGATAAGGAAAATAAATGTATTATGTGTGTGTTATCATTGTCTTTGTTGATAAAAATATCGTCTGATAATTTGTAAATTAAAATGAGTTCCACAAGGAAACATTTTGGGATCGCAGTTGTTATCAGAGTGGTACCTACTAATCTATTGAAACTGCATTTGACTTGCGGTTTTTGTCGCACATTGTAAGGTATAGGATAAGAAAAAATAATATTTAAAACTTTTTGATTAATATGACAAAAAAAAATTATAATAATTGTGAATTCCGAAAAATTTGTCGTACCTAATGCGAATTTTGTCTGAGTCAGATTTTTTTAAAAACCTTATTAAACCTTATTTTTTTTTTATGTTTTCTTTGTTTTTGTGTTAAATATTGTTTTTCCTGAGGTTTGTGTGATAAAAACAAGTTCATTTGCAGTTATATTTTTGACTTAATATTATTTTGTCATTTACAAGTACCTCTTGCACTTTATTAACCTTTAGACGGAAATACTTGTGTCGTCTAAATGAACGACAAGAAATATTTAATTGCTCTTGGTACTTGGTTGTTGTTATAAATTTTCTGATGACCCAACCTGTATCATCAAAGACACATAAAGAAAAAAAACATGAAATTTTATGAAGTTGAAAATTGTTAGCAATTTTTTGTAAAATAATTCACTTTAAAAAGTTGTTTTATATTAATTGACTTTGGAGGTTTAATTTATTATTCAAGATTGATAATTAAAAAAAAAAGTTTTAGTGATTGTTTGTTTGTTCATTGCGATATATTATGTATATGTAGTAGCCGTGGCGTGATGGTTAGTTTGATAGACTGTCATATCAGAGGTGTAGGTTCGATCCCCAACCTCGCCACCTAACAATTTTTAAAATAAAACGGCTACTGCCTCTTTCGAGAAATTGACAAAACCTTCAAGAGTATCTCTTGTCATAGAAAAATGCCATTCACATTAGCCGTTCGGATTCGGCAATAAACTCTAGGTCCCCTCCATTCATTCTATGAATGGTTGAGATTTGTAGGTCACTAAGGCCCTAGTTCTTCATGAGCTGTTGTGCCATCAAATTTATTTTTATTTTTTTATAATATTTACATACATATAAATTATACATATGTACATAAGTATATGATCTTGCATTGTATATAACAAGCTTTGGATTCGTAAAAGAAATCGAACTCACAATTCGCCCCTACTGTCTGTCTGTCTTACTGTTTGGTTACAGCCCAATCGGATTGGTCGAACATTCCCCGGACCCCTTTTTTTAGTTTAAAACTATATATACTTGTCCATTTTTACCTTTTTAAGAAACCTTTTTTTTGTTTTGGGCTAAGTAGGTACCTATTTTTGAATTTTTTAATTCCACACTTAAAATATTGTGTCTTAAAAATTTTATACAAAATTGTATACAGGGTGATTCGCAGAAGGTGTGACAAAAAGGGGGAACGTGAAGATTGGGTCAAGACAAGAAAAAAAATCATATAAAAGGGAGGGTTTCATTTCCCCCGTTTAGGCGGGAGAGGTAATTTTCTAAAAAATCTAGTTGAAGCAGAAAAAATCATTAAAAAACAACGGCAACACTTACAGTGTCATGCTTTAAAATTTTTTTTTTTTTTAAGTCAAGTCAACAATTTTCAAACTCAAAATTTTGAAACAATAATGAAAAAAAATGTGTTCAAAATAACTTTGTTTAAAATTGTACGTTATTAAGTAGCATTTTTGTGTTTTAATTTTCGGTGCTCCTATAAATTTCTAGTCCAGCAGTAAAAAACCAGATGTTATTGAGAAAATTGAAAATGAATAGTATAATGGAAAATTCCTTTCATTGTAAGTGTACCAAATTTTCATACGAAGTAGGAAATACAATACCTAAGTCTACTGGTCAATTGAAATTGTTTCTCACTCATTTCGGAATTTATCTGTTTTTTTTTTTTTTTTTTAAGATACACACTTTAAGTATACCTATTTGAAAAAGATTTCAGTAAAATTACATTCATGCTCCGTAAATTCTATATAATTATATAGTTTAAGTGTTGCGTCACACGCGTAACAAAAAGTTTTTCTGTTTTTGAATTTTGTTAATTCTACAAAAAAAAACTCGAAATAAGTTAAAAAACACAAAGATTATGTTTTGAAAAGCAAAACTGTTACGGATGTGACAAAAACCTTTTAACAATAAATTCAAGTTCAACATAAATTTAAAAGTCAATAAAACTTTGTCTGATGGTAGATCAGAAAGCTGTGTGACGCCAGAACCCCGACCTCAAAATTTTTTGACGAAACATGTCGCATTCGTTTGTCCATCGTTTGTCCACGTTTGTCCAGGCAAAAAAATCGTTTGTCCACCCTCAGGAAAAAAGTTATTAAGCTTTTCTTTTTTATAGCAAGTACCCCAAAATTAAAAAACGCCCCTACTGCCCACAATTTTGAACTTAGGAGGTCCGGACCAATTGCAATCGTTTGTCCACCGGCTCCTTATCATTGTCCACCAAAAATTTTCGTTTGTCCACCCTTAGTTCAAAAATTATTCAACTTTTCTGTTTTATAGCACAGGGCATACAAAATTAAATTTTTTTTTTGCGGAATGGAACCAATTGCAATCGTTTGTCCACCGATTGTCCATGTTAGTCCAGAAAGAAAAAAATTTTTTCGACCCTTAGTTCAAAAGTTATTCAACATTTCTTTTTTATAGCAACACCCCCAAAAACAAAAAGTCCCCTCAAATCCCCAATTTTCAACTTAGGTGGCCCGGACCAATTGCAATCGTTTGTCCACCGGCTCCTTATCATTGTCCACCAAAAATTTTCGTTTGTCCACCCCTTGTTCAAAAATTATTCAACTTTTCTGTTTTATAGCACAGGGCATAAAAAATTAAATTTTTTTTTTGCGGAATGGAACCAATTGCAATCGATTGTCCACCGATTGTCCATGTTAGTCCAGAAAGAAAAAAAAATTTTCGACCCTTAGTTCAAAAGTTATTCAACATTTCTTTTTTATAGCAACACCCCCAAAAACAAAAAGTCCCCTCAAATCCCCAATTTTTAACTTAGGTGGCCCGGACCAATTGCAATCGTTTGTCCACCGGCTCCTTATCATTGTCCACCAAAAATTTTCGTTTGTCCACCCCTAGTTCAAAAGTTATTCAACATTTCATTTTTATAGCCAGAACCCCGACCTCAAAATTTTTTGACGAAACATGTCGCATTCATTTGTCCATCGTTTGTCCACGTTTGTCCACGTTTGTCCACGTTTGTCCACGTTTGTCCAGGCAAAAAAATCGTTTGTCCACCCTCAGGAAAAAAGTTATTAAGCTTTTCTTTTTTATAGCAAGTAACCCAAAATTAAAAAAACGCCCCTACTGCCCACAATTTTGAACTTAGGAGGTCCGGACCAATTGCAATCGTTTGTCCACCGGCTCCTTATCATTGTCCACCAAAAATTTTCGTTTGTCCACCCCTAGTTCAAAAGTTATTCAACATTTCATTTTTATAGCCAGAACCCCGACCTCAAAATTTTTTGACGAAACATGTCGCATTCGTTTGTCCACGTTTGTCCAGGCAAAAATATCGTTTGTCCACCCTCAGAAAAAAAGTTATTAAGCTTTTCTTTTTTATAGTAAGTACCCCAAAATTAAAAAACGCCTCTACTTCCCACAATTTTGAACTTAGGAGGTCCGAACCAATTGCAATCGTTTGTTCAGCGGCTCTTTATTATTGTCCACTAAAAATTTTCGTTTGTCCATCCTTCATTCAAAAATTCTTCAGTTTTTCTTTTTTTATAGCACCCAACACAAAAAATTATTTTTTTTTTTTTGCGGAAGGAAATTTTAAAAACTGTTCTCTGAAATAATTTGACTTAAAAATATAGTAAATGAAAGGTGTTCCGCTTTAAAAAAAGTATATCAGGAAATTGTCAGTGTTGCCGCTGTTTTTTAATGATTTACTTTTATTGTAAGTTGATTTTTTAGAAAATGTGACCCCATGTCTAAGAGAATCACCCTGTACATATATTATGAAATCTTTCATTTTCTACAAATTTCTTTTATTTAAATGAAAGGGTTAGGAGCCAGGCTATTTTAAAATGTGATTTTTTCTTAATTTAAGGAGTATATCAATTTTTTGTTGGTGGTCGACAAACGAAATTTTTGGGTGGACAATCACGAGCAGCCGGTGGACAAACGATTGCAATTGGTCCGGGCCACCTAAGTTAAAAATTGGGGATTTTAGGGGACTTTTTGTTTTTGGGGGTGTTGCTATAAAAAAGAAATGTTGAATAACTTTTGAACTAAGGGTCGAAAAAATTTTTTTCTTTCTGGACTAACATGGACAATCGGTGGACAAACGAATGCAATTGGTTCCATTCCGCAAAAAAAAAATTTAATTTTTTATGCCCTGTGCTATAAAACAGAAAAGTTCAATAATTTTTGAACTAAGGGTGGACAAACGAAAATTTTGGGTGGACAATGATGAGGAGCCGGTGGACAAACGATTGCAATTGGTCCGGGCCACCTAAGTTAAAAATTGGGGATTTTAGAGGACTTTTTGTTTTTGAGGGTGTTGCTATAAAAAAGAAATGTTGAATAACTTTTGAACTAAGGGTCGAAAAAATTTTTTTCTTTCTGGACTAACATGGACAATCGGTGGACAAACGATTGCAATTGGTTCCATTCCGCAAAAAAAAAATATAATTTTTTATGCCCTGTGCTATAAAACAGAAAAGTTCAATAATTTTTGAACTAAGGGTGGACAAACGAAAATTTTTGGTGGACAATGATAAGGAGCCGGTGGACAAACGATTGCAATTGGTCCGGGCCACCTAAGTTAAAAATTGGGGATTTTAGGGGACTTTTTGTTTTTGGGGGTGTTGCTATAAAAAAGAAATGTTGAATAACTTTTGAACTAAGGGTCGAAAAAATTTTTTTCTTTCTGGACTAACATGGACAATCGGTGGACAAACGATTGCAATTGGTTCCATTCCGCAAAAAAAAAAATATAATTTTTTATGCCCTGTGCTATAAAACAGAAAAGTTCAATAATTTTTGAACTAAGGGTGGACAAACGAAAATTTTTGGTGGACAATGATAAGGAGCCGGTGGACAAACGATTGCAATTGGTCCGGACCACCTAAGTTAAAAATTGGGGATTTTAGAGGACTTTTTGTTTTTGGGGGTGTTGCTATAAAAAAGAAATGTTGAATAACTTTTGAACTAAGGGTCGAAAAAATTTTTTTCTTTCTGGACTAACATGGACAATCGGTGGACAAACGAATGCAATTGGTTCCATTCCGCAAAAAAAAAATTTAATTTTTTATGCCCTGTGCTATAAAACAGAAAAGTTCAATAATTTTTGAACTAAGGGTGGACAAACGAAAATTTTGGGTGGACAATGATGAGGAGCCGGTGGACAAACGATTGCAATTGGTCCGGGCCACCTAAGTTAAAAATTGGGGATTTTAGAGGACTTTTTGTTTTTGAGGGTGTTGCTATAAAAAAGAAATGTTGAATAACTTTTGAACTAAGGGTCGAAAAAATTTTTTTCTTTCTGGACTAACATGGACAATCGGTGGACAAACGAATGCAATTGGTTCCATTCCGCAAAAAAAAAATTTAATTTTTTATGCCCTGTGCTATAAAACAGAAAAGTTCAATAATTTTTGAACTAAGGGTGGACAAACGAAAATTTTGGGTGGACAATGATGAGGAGCCGGTGGACAAACGATTGCAATTGGTCCGGGCCACCTAAGTTAAAAATTGGGGATTTTAGAGGACTTTTTGTTTTTGAGGGTGTTGCTATAAAAAAGAAATGTTGAATAACTTTTGAACTAAGGGTCGAAAAAATTTTTTTCTTTCTGGACTAACATGGACAATCGGTGGACAAACGAATGCAATTGGTTCCATTCCGCAAAAAAAAAATTAATTTTTTATGCCCTGTGCTATAAAACAGAAAAGTTAAATAATTTTTGAACTAAGGGTGGACAAACGAAAATTTTTGGTGGACAATGATAAGGAGCCGGTGGACAAACGATTGCAATTGGTCCGGACCTCCTAAGTTCAAAATTGTGGGCAGTAGGGGCGTTTTTTAATTTTGGGGTACTTGCTATAAAAAAGAAAAGCTTAATAACTTTTTTCCTGAGGGTGGACAAACGATTTTTTTGCCTGGACAAACGTGGACAAACGATGGACAAACGAATGCGACATGTTTCGTCAAAAAATTTTGAGGTCGGGGTTCTGGCGTCACACAGCTAGATCAGAACACTTCTGAAAATTGTTACTACCTTGATTTTTTTCTTGTAAGTTAACATAATGTAATTATTTTTGGTACAGACGGGTAACTAATTATACTTTGAATTAATGAATCAAAAGATTTTTGTGGGACGTATAGCAATTTCACCAGGATCAATCAAATAAATTCTTGATAATCGATTTGGTGGTTGCAGTGAAATATTTATAACTTCAGCCTAAGCTAGGTTGAAGCACACATACTTCTTTTAAAATGATTATAATTTTTATGAAATTGTTTTTAAACGAACAAAAAATAAGAATATCAAAGTCAAGATCTGAGTCAAATTCAAACTAAAAGCAAAATAAACCCAAATCATAAATTAATGTACTAAAAAATAAACACCATTGGTCTTATTAATAAACATTGTCTAACTTTGGACAGCCGTGCAAGTTTTTAAAAAACCTTTCTAATTTATGCTAAAGTAATCTATCTTTTTATCTTGCTTTAGACAACGTAATCTATTGTCTAAACCTAGAGAAATGCAATATTTTTTTTTATTAAAAAAGCATATTTCCGACTGTTTCAAAATACTTAGACATAGTTTAAACAGCCAAAAATCTAATTAATAAGACCACATGCATTTAATTCGAATTCGAAAGTTTAAATAAAGCTTGGAAAAAAATAGATAAAACGCATTTAAAAAAATATCAAATTAAAATCAAAACCGGATATTCAAGCATTCTAACAACTTCAAGTTCATCAATTAACAATTTTTATTAAAAAAATAGATCACTTATATGAACTGACTGATTCCAACCACGCCATTCACTTTTTTTTATTTTGTTGTATGAAACGAAAAAAAAAAGAAAAACAAATATTCGTTTTAATTAAACAATTTTGTATATCAATTTATCAAAATTTATTCTGCCAAAGTCTGCTATCACTATAGAAGACTATAAATTATCTTAGATATCATTACGTCATTTAAATTAGCATTCTATATTTAACCTAAACAAAAACGTGTTGTTGGATTTAAACAAAAAAAGAAATAAGAATTATAAATTTCAATCAACTCCATTCTGGTCAAAGAGAACCTTTTAATTGCAAAACAAAAATTAAATATCATTCCAAAAAGACACGATTCGTATTTCTATTTTTAAGTTTGATATTTTTATTTCGAAAAGAAAAAAATTAAATACATTAAAAAAACTGAAACAAAAAAAAAAAAAATATAAATTATGCGTAACAAACCAAAGCCACAAAAGATTGCATAATTTATATTTATTTTTTTTTTTATTTTTAATGTGTTTTATGGCCTAACACACACTTGTCATTCAGTTAGCACATTATCGTCGCACTTTCAATGCACGAACTCATTTTAATCGTTTCATTGTAGGCCCCAAATTTTATTTCGCAGATTTTTTTTTCGTTTCTTCGTGAGTATTCTAAGTTTTTTTGGAAAAATGAAACATGATCACATAAATCTGCTTGATTTTAAAGATTTTTGATGACGAGGTTTGGTATTTTGTGTCAATTTATTGACAGATCACTTGTCAAAAAAGTAGAAAAATACTCCAAGCTTATGAAAAAGTAAACAACATGATGGCACGTAATTTTTGTCACGGCTGATTTTTGGCTTCTTGCTTCGCTAAAAGCTCCAATTATCCAAGTGTCGCAATCGAGTTGGTTCGCAATTGGACTGGATCGCATAAATTTCCTCTTATGGTTAAAATTGTTCGAAATTCGAAAGACTATATTATAATAACATTTATACATACATATAACTTGTGTTTGTCGTTTGTTCGGATGCTTAAAACTTGAAAACGACTGGACCAAACTGGATACTTCCTTCTGTGGGTTTGTTGGTAATGGCTACGCGAAGGTTTAGACAAAAAAAAAAGTCGGGAAATTCTCAACAGGTGGCGTTGTAGGTGCATATTTCATTAGGCGCACATTTAGTTTTTCAGTCAATAAATGGACTCCGAAACCACCATACCGATTGAGCTGAAAATTTCAGGAAATCTTACGTGGAAGTCCAAGAGTGTTTCTGTGCGTGTTTGGTCAACGTCGGTTTAGCAGTTTGTCAACAAGGTGCATCAGCGCATGCTTTTTCGGAGTAATTTCAGAAAACAAGCTGCGTTTTTTTTTTCAAAATTTCAAAAAATGTTAGATGGAACTAAAAAAAAGTGTACCTGTATGTGTTTGGTCAAAATCGTTCTAGCAGTTTGCCAACAATGCAGCAGCGCCTGCATTTTCGTACTTATTTTAGAAAACATGTTAATATTTTGTTCAAAATTCAAACAAAATTTAAGTGGAAATTCGAGAGTGTTCCTTTCGTTACTAAAAATCGGTCTAGCAGTCTGCAAACGAGGTGCAGCAGCGTATGCATTTTCTGACAAATTGTAGAAAACACAGATCGATTTTGCTCAAAATTCAAAAAAATGTACGAAGTAAGAAGTTCAAGTGCTCTTTCTGAGTGTGTTTGGTCCAAATTATGGTTTAGCAGTTCGCCAAAAAAACAGCATCGCATGCATTTTCGAACTAATTTCAAAAAACACGGTGAGATTTTGCTAAAAATTAATGGAAATCTTAGTAGTCCAAAGTAGTCCAAGAGTTTTCTTATTTCCTAGGCGTTGTTAGTTCAAAATAAGTCCCTCAGCTTGCCAAAAAGATGTAGAAGTGCATATGCATTTTCGGACTAATCAGAAACCATGGACCGATGTTGAAAATTCTTTTTTTTTTTAATGTTATCCTTAGAGGATGGCTTTAAAAATAGATACTTTTTAAAAGTTAATTATTTATAATGCAATGGGGTTAACGAAAAACGCCATGCAAGCATAAATAGCAAATACGCCAACAACTTTATTTGAGGACGATGCAAAACGTTCGCCGGGCGCCACTAGTTCAGATAATATGCCATTTTTTAAAATTTTATAATTACACCTTAAACCATAATTTCAAGAAAACTTCATTAACACCGTTTTTAATGATTTTTCAAAAAAAAAAATTGATTTTTCAAAAAAAGGATTTTTCAAAAAAATGATTTTTCAAAAAAATGATATTTAAAAAAAATGATTTTTCAAAAAAATGATTTTTCAAAAAAATTATTTTTCAAAAAAATAATTTTTCAAAAAAATGATTTTTCAAAAAAAAAAATGATTTTTCAAAAAAAAAAATAATTTTTCAAAAAAAATGATTTTTCAAGTCACAAATTATTTTTCAAGAAATTTTCTTTTTTAAATCCAAAAAAGTATTTTTTTGAAAATCTTTAATGCAAAACTATTCAGATTTAAAAGGACCGCCATAACTTGAAAACGGCTTAACGGATTTCATTCATATTTTTTTCAAGTTTTCTAATACTTTGTAGAACTTTCTTACGGAAAGAAAAATTAAGAAAATTGCGTAATTTTTCATTAAAATTTTGTTCAAGGGTTTTTGAGCACTCTGCGTTACTAAATTATTGTAAAGAAAAGTCGTTTTGCCCTCACGTTATTTTATATTTTCTCAAAAACTAAAATACTCTTGAGCATCTACTTTTCAGTGTTTAATACAAAATACTACTTATTTTTTCAAAATGTTGAGTTTGAAAATTAATTTTTCCAAAACTATTCTCACAAATAATGTGACCGTTGTTTTTGAATGATTTTTTTTTAGAAAATTGCCCCTCCCGCCTGAACGGATTGATTAACCTACACACTCTAAGCCTTTTGTCACACCTTAGTTGAATCACCCTGTATTGAGTAAAAGAAGCCATCGTTCACTAAAATTAGTAAAAAATTATTCAAGTTATGCATTTTTCAAGATCATCCTGATCCTGGGGGAAATAATTCCGAGGCGCATTTCCTCTTCGATAAACGAGCCGAAAGCGGCATTCTTCACAATTCACCTCATGTAGTTTTGCCGCCATCTTGTTTTTGCAGATGTACATTCAAACAAACCAAAAATAATGGCGGAATCTTCTTTCTTATTTTCATAGTAATCAAATATGTCATTTTTGATACAAATCTCGAGACCAGTCGAGGTTTATACATATTAAAAAAAGAAAACATCATGAAAAAAGGATATATTTTGTTCTTAGAAACTCTGTTTCCATCGAAGGTTTATCTCAGTTTATATTAAATAAATCTATGTGTGGTGTTTCTACCGCACAAAAAGATTAACAAGTAGATTTACTTAAACAGTACTTCCAAAATGCAAATTTAGATTTTTTTTTCCAAATGTTCTAGATTTAAGAAATAAATAGATGTATGGTGAATCTTCGAGATTTATTCTGTTTAGTGGTCGGTGGAAATGTATTAAAAGGAATAAGGAACGTGCCCTTCCTACTCTATTCGCAAGTTTAAATAATATATACAAAACAGATATCTACAAACGTGGTATAAAAAATAGTTCTCATCAAATACAAAATTTTAACTATTAACGACCAACACCACCATATATTATGATGATGAAATTTTAGATGCCATAATGTTAATGTCGGCATTTGGTAGCTGTGCTCTTTCTCTGCTGCGCTCCAATAACAACAAGAACCAAACTTTTCAAAACGACCAAAGCATTGTGTGTGTGTTGTTGTACCTTATAGATACATACATTTTGACGCTCTCAGATATTCGTTATTTTTACTTCTTATAGGTTGAAAATCGGCAAATGACCTTGAAAAAGCTTTATCTAAAACTTGAGTGCAATAAACTTGTGCAATCTAATTTTTTTTTTTTTACTTCTTCGCAGCAGATTTATATATTTGTTTTTCGTTTGAATTTTTCTATTTGGAAAGAAAGAAATTTATTTGGTTTTGAATTTTGCAAACAAGAATTGTTATTGAAATTCTGAATTTTCATTGCGATTTATTCTAAAACGCAAAAATAATAAAGAACTTTTTTTTTAATTTTTTTTTTGTTTTAACATAACAACTTTTAACAGCTTTTTAGATTCGTGATTTCATTTTGGTTTTCGCATTTTTTATCTTTTTTTGTTTATATCATTTAAAAAAAATTATTTATTTTGTGGTTGATAGATACAATCATATGAGGTCATAAAATTCAAATTGCTTCGAGAGTAAGTGATGACAGTTTAAAAACGTGGCAACTGGCAAATTGGTCAACATTTTATATAATTCTAATTCCAGGAAAGTAAACAATCAAAAAGGTTTTTTTTGTTTTTCTTTTAAATAAACATTTCCTTAATTTAGAATTGAGTTATTTTTGGTGAATGCATTTACCAAAGAATTTATATATATAAAAATACCTTTATCTGCTGGAGAGAGGTCGGGGCTTACATGTTTGGGTTGACCTACGATGAGGTTAATGTTTGCTTAATGGAGTTATGTTTTTTTTGTTTATTTTTTTATTTGTGCGAATTTGATTTGTTTCTCTCTGTCGGTGACAAAAACAAATTGTTTATGAGGTTTTGAATGCTGTTAAAACAGAAGGTACAGCTTTTTTTTTAGAGCGATAACTAATAAAACAAAAAGCTGTAATGAAAAAGTAAACTTTTGGTGTAATTAAACATCACAATGAAGTCAATTAAAGACATTTAATTGATATTTGCATTGGATTTTTATTTTAAATGTTTATATATATGCATAATGGGATTGTAAAGCTTATTCTACGAAATGATTTAACTGGCAGACTAACGAACCTGAGATATTGTACGTCTTAGCAGGTGGACCTGTTAATCTAATTTGAAGTAAGTCGCATTTACTAGGAGATTTAATTTTATTTTTACAAAGCGTTTAAATCGACATTCCTTACGAGTACTTAGATTTAAAATAAAATCCATTTGTTTCTAGAAGCCCAGTTAGTAAAGGTCGAAGGCAAGTTCCCTCAAGACTCGTTCTGGAAGAAATAAATGGCATTCCAAATCATAACAGAACTATCTGCCAATAGTTGTCCCAATTTTGTGCCATTTCGTGTAAAAACAAATTTCGAGGTTGTTGTAATAAAAATTGACATTACAATTATGGCGTCCGTCGCGTCGGTCTGTGTGTCTTTTCGACTGGGCATCTGTTCGTTTGCTCGTCTATTCATCTGTTCGTCTGTGCGACTGTGTGTCCGTGCATCCACTGTAATTTGAGCTAGAATTTGAAAGGGTGGACCCATTTGCTTCAAATTTGGTACAGATAATTTTTATGTCATTCCCTAATTTTAGTCTTTGACTTAGATCATCTAGAGCAGTTAGCTGCCATAAAAATACATGATGATTGATGATTTTTGAGAAAAATTTCTTATTTTCCAGTTATTCGCGTATATCTTCCGAAATGGGACTATAGATTTTGTTATAATTTTGCAATCTAGTTCTTCTGAGTTCTTCAAACAATATTGCATTTAAAAATGTTGAAAATATTTTTTTTTTTAATAAATCAAATAAAAAATAAAGTACTTTCGTTTAATAAGTATACCTATTATTATAGGTATTTTATAATATAATAATTTTTTTCTCATTTTAAGACAATACTTCAGAAATTACTACTCCCCACTTCAGGGGGGGGGGGGGGGGGGGGGGGGGGGGGGAAGAGCTTTATATAAAATGTTTTGCGCATACATTTTTTCTGCTTAGAATCATCCCAGAAATCATACCCCAATATAATCCACGGCGTTGGGGTACTAAATTAGCCCCCAATTTCTGCATCATTAGATTTTAGAATTTTCGTTGTGGTGGACCCAGCTTGACGGCATGATGACGTCATCAAATCAGTTTTTGCCCTCTAAAGGGAGAAGCGAATTTGGGGCTCTTTCGGAATTGGAGTACTAAATTAGCTGCAAATTAGCCCATAATTCCTGCATATTTATATTTTTGAATTTCCATGCAGCTTGACGGACCTTTCAAATAATATAACAAAAAAAAAAAAAAAAAAAAAAAACAAATTTCAAATGAAAGAATATATACATATTTTGTTAAATTTAATATCGCTAAGTAAACTCTAAAATATTATTTATTACTTATACTCCGCGGTTTTTCTGATGATATGTATAAACAGAGTACCTAGACTTCTTAACCTTAAACTAAATTAAAACTTCTCAAAATAGTTTGTTTAAATCAAATCTTGCATTGAAAGAATAAATTGTTGTTGCTCAGTCAGTTTTTGCTTACAATAACCTACAACGTAAATTTGTATTCATACAAACTTTAACATTTAAAATATTAATAGACACCATTAAATTATCAAAGTCAATGGCTTCAACTACCTACCTACTAATAATAATAATCAAAGAAATATTTGAACTTTCCAGTTCATCTTCATAATTTCCTTCTCGAAAATATTTTAATCAAGACTTTTAAAAATAGATCTCCTTTTTTAAAAACTGGTTCTATGTTCCTACTCAATGTCAAGAATGATAACTAATCATGTGAAACGAAAAGAAGAATAAAAGTTGTAATAAACGTCGGTTGCTAATAATAAACAACAACAAAAACATACAAAACAAAAATCGTAAATCCAACTTGATTGCAATTCTCACAATATCATCACCGAAGAGGAAAAAAAGTAAGAAAAGAAGACAAAACCATTGCTTGTTATAATTGAATCTAATTATAGATTTCTTCCATTTGTATATTACGTTTACGTTCGCATCTACATATACACGAATGCGGAAAACATCAACTTCCAATGAAGAAGACGACGACTTCGACAACGAAATCGACGCATGATTAAGAAAAGCCAGTGCTTTTCTAGAAGTTGATGATTATCATATCTAGATCCGAAATCAATTGCGAATTCTTCACCGAAGGAAATGCAAAGAAGCTTCCACATTTTAGTAAAAAAATTTCAGATCATCACACCATTGCCAAAAAGTTGAGAGTTGTAACAACAAAAAATTACATAGAAAATTCAGGAATAATAAAAAGCACAATAAAAAGTGTAGAACCTAAATTACGGCCTTTTTTTTTTTTAATATAATGTGCTCAAGGTCTTGAGGTCATTGACATTTACCCGCTGAGCTGTTGCTGTTGCTGTTGCGCGTTGATCGTCATCATCGTGACACACTCAGTCAAATCCGGAACCAATACGATTTAATAAGAAAAAAAAGGGAATATTTTGTCTTATGTCAGAGAGTGTCAGGTCAAAATTGACAACACAGATAATGTTAATTTGAAAGTTCGACATTGACAAACCATCATGGCTGCCATTTTGTTGATCATTATGAAGGTTGGAGAAGAATTGAATTAATAGAAATCAAGAAGAAAACAATTTTGTATGTTTTTATCTATGTAATTAAAATCAAATAGAGGACACGCATTTGCATAAATGTGTACATGTAGGTAGCACAATCTCTTAAAAAAGTTGACAGTTGGGGGTTCTCCCACAACTTGTTTTACTTGTTATTGTATATCAGGCGTGTTTAAAGATGACCAGGTGTATAGAATTTTATTTTATGGAAGAAGTTTTTTTTTTTTTTTTGTCAATAACTTTAAGTGGATCTAGACCAAAAAAAGGTAAGTAAGTAGATTTTTTTTAAGTAGATTCAAACCTACCGGGTAACCCTTTCTAACATTTGGATACAAAAATTCATCGAAATATCATTATTTCGAACCGTTACATTAGGCCTAATTCGCATTTGATTGAGAACCGTATACCCGGTACCGGTTACCCGGTCGTGGTACTTTAAGGGCCAGTTTTTCAGTGCGAGATTATAGTTAAGCCCGAGTTAAATCAGAAAATTTGGTGGGTAAGTACTATAGATTTACCGTACAAATGCTTTTAATGTATTCGCGTTCCAATTACTTAGGTCGATCAACCGGCCAGTAGAAGAATATATGTATATTTTTTGTGAAACCGAAGTGGTCGGTCAAGAACGTGTAAAATGGTCCAGAGGCAGGTGAAGAGAATTTGAAAGTAAAAAATCCATTTACTATTTGACTTTGAAGCTGGCTACGCCAGGCTAAATGGGGGAAATAGACCCCCCCATACGTTTTTTTTCATACGATTTTGTTCTTATATCGACCCAACTCCACGCTCTAGCTTTCTGTCACACCTTAGGTGAATCATGTATAAGGCTATATGAACATATTTGAAAAGATTATTATGTAAGTGACAAACGTATAACGAGCCAAGAATTAATACAAACAAAATCCTCCACTCGTCAGCAAAGAAATAAGCAAATCTGGAAAGATAACCTACTGATAGCTTTCGCAGTCGCACGGTTGAGAGTACTGTGATTCTCAAATCAAACCCAAAAAATTAATAATTCTTCGCGTTGAGAAAAAACACGATTTTAAGACGTTCAGTCTATATGACTTTTTCTTTAACAAAATATACTACAAATACACTAAGCTTCAACTGAATAGGTACAGAAGTTCAAATAAGTACTTTATTAATTTTTTAAACATAGTGCGTGCATGCATCATTTGATAATGCTTACTGTATGTTTAGGATCCGCGTTGCCGAAGTTGCACTATCGTGCTTTTTAACACGATAATTTACTCGTGGCATGGTGGCACGAATAATTTCAATATGGAACGTTTTTTTATTTCTGTTGTTTTACTCAAAATTAAGCAAATTTCAACAAAATTCAGTGAAAATTGGCCCTAATTCCGTAAAAAGTGGACAGAAGCACAAAATTCTTTCCAATGCACGAATAAAGCAAATGATTTTCACTGATTTTTGTTATTGTATTACACCCTGTAATAAAATTGATTACAGGCTTTACAAGAAAATAGAAGAATTTGTGGTTTTTTCATGTGGCAGGAAAATTTACACGTTTCTCCAGAGAATATGGCACGTTAATTTGATATGTGGCGGCAACGCTGCTTAGGATGTTGGGAAAAGAAATCGGAGAGAACAATTCAAAAAGCACCGTTAATATGAAATTTTTCGCTAGCTTCCTTATTGAAAATTAAGAAGTACCTAAGTAACGCCTTTTTTGTTCTAAATAACTTCATAAATTCGGTTAAGTATGGAATCGAAAATAAAAATAAATATATAAATTTGATGGCACAACAGCTCATGAAGAACTAGGGCCTAGTGACTTACAACTCTCAACCATTCCTGTGTGCGTGTCTGCATGAATGGAGGGGACCTACAGTTTATTGCCGAATCCGAACGGCTAACGAGCGGCACTTTTCTGTGACAGGAGATACTCTTGGAGGATTTGTCAATTCCTCGCAAGAGGCAGTAGGTGGCGAGGCTGGGGATCGAACCTTAGACCTCAGGCATGTCAGTCCATCGCACTAACCATCACACCACAGCTACTACATGGAATCGAAAATACCCTTCATAAAATCGAGCGAAATTTTTCTCCAGCGCAGCATATTTTAGTTGCTGAAATGAGTGATTTTTTTTTCTAGTTTTTCCTACCAACCACTCCCAAATGTTTTTAATCTGGTTCATGTTTATGGAGTATGGCGGTTATTGAAGTAATTCCTAATTCTTCTGATTCGGATATGGGCATTTTCCTCCTGGAAAGTCCAGAATATATGAGCCCAAAAATATAGTAAAATTTTATTTGAAAACCTTTTAGCTTACTTCGAGGAATGTTTTACAATAAGCTCATCATCTATTTTTTCTTCAATTGAGAATCTGGTCACCCTAAAATGCAATATACAATATTCCATATCATTATTTTTCATTTCACATTATTTGTATACTTCTTATTTATTTTTAATTTATTTCACTTCGTTTCTTCTTCCGCTTAAAAATTTAAAAATTTAAACAACACACAACACACGTTCGTTCAGCAAGAGTATAATAATTTTGTGTAAATGTGTGTTGTTGTTTTGTATTCTTTTTCTTTTCGCGAGAATGTGTCATATACATAAGTGTGGAGTGAGAGCGTAAAATGATGTACATTACATTCATATTATGTATTTATATGTGTGTGATGGAATTCTTGTTTTTTTGAGTCGATTGCCAGTGGAGTAGTTGCTTATCAAGTATTTGTGTTGGTGGTGTTTGGCTGCTGATATTGCGGCTATATAATGGTAAGGGCATCGGGATTAGTTGAAGTGGAATGCACTCGGTAAAATTTTGTACGCCTTATGACAATTTACTTTCAACTGTTTTTTTTTTTATTTTTTGCATTTTATTATATTTTGAAAATTAAAGATCCAGATGGGGGAATTCCTCGGTGTTGATGAAATTCTTTCGGGATGAGGTATTTTTAAAGAAATTAAGGGGAAAGTGATGATGAATTGAACATTGAAAATGAAACATTAACAAATATAATTGTGAATTTAATTGAATGGAAATTAATTATACATGCACATAAATGTAAATAGATTTAATAAAGAAAGCTATTAAAGTTTATTTTCTGTTGATTAAATTCGGTGTTGGGCGCCATTATTTTTTTTTTTTTTTTTAATCATACTTTTGACAATCATTTGTTAAATTTAGTATTGAGAACTCTTTACTTTATTTTTTGGAGTTTCTTATTTACGAACTAAATAAAAAAATCAATCGAAATTGAAAAGTTTTGTTTTTTTAAATAAAATTCTTCGAATACAACTCTGAATTTTTCTAGGACATTTTTAAAATAATTCCTTAACCTGAGTACATATTGGTATGATTTCAGAACTCAAATATTTTTAACAGCATTATGTGTACTTTCCCGGATTAATAGAAGAATGTGGGTTACATGCAAGGTATAATAAAAATTGTGCTTGATTGCTTTCTTAAAGTAGGGTTCCAATCTAGACAGAATTCTTTTCGTTATACCTCCAGCTCTGGAATTGAAATCCACTAAAGAAATTTCGAAAAGTAAAACATAAATTTTTGTCGGTCGGATTTGTCACCAAAAAGTAATTATCCTGTATTTTAAATTTTGGTATTGGGCGCCACTTAAGAAATGTTTTCCGTTGAAATATTTAAACAAATTTCTTTGACATATTTTAAAAGAATATTTTTTATGAAATTACAATGTTTGAACAGACATTATTTGTATTAAAAAAATACGAAAATTCCGTCTTAAAAGTTCAAAAATTAATAGATTCAGGGTCACAGAGTATAGTAATTTTGCTATAAAGGTATTGTTTATGCAGACTTTTAGGGTCAGTATAAAGTCTATAAAGCCCTATAGCTTATTATCCATAGCAAAACAATGTTTAGAAAGCGTATAACTGTTTTGCATAATTTTCGACGTTGGGCGCCACTTAAAAGAAAATCTGAAAAAAATATGTTTAAACATAAAATTCTTGGTTATTACTTTTGAATTTTCCAATCCAGTGTACAGCCTGACCTTATGTTCTCGTATGTATTTATCTCACGTAAAGTTGCAGGTTTTATTAAATATCACGTGTTTTGCGTGCGTCTTCATACGTCGCGTCGCTGGCAATAAGCTTAAACGTTCTATTTCAATATGAACGTTGCATTTATTGTTTACAGTTTTCATACACACTAATATCGACAAAAAAAAAGCTTAGGAATTTTTTGAACTTTTTTTTTTCTATGCCACTTTTTGTAATCCTATTGCATAACATCTTTTTTGCAAATTTTTCTTTTTATTACTACTTTACCTATCATAAGTTGAATGTATATGTATAGGTGTATAAGCAAAGTTCAGACAGCGATTAAAATAAATTACACAACAAGGTTGCAGATACTAGCCCTTGCCGTGGTTAATTTCCAAATGAAATATAAAAATACCCTGAATAAAGATCTTAACACTTTATAGAACAAAGATGCGTTTTAAATTAAAATAATTACCCACAAAGATTTCAACCAAATTGAAAAAATATAAATACCTACACAAACACATTCTTGGGAATGAAATTTTCGCTCATCTTAAGATTTATTTTATAAAACCACAACTGACCCTTATCGTGTTTTTCTATTCTACTTGGTTCTGTTTTTTTTCGAATCAAAAAGACCAAAGGTAAAGTTTTATATCAGTTGAACTGAATGATTTCTCGAAAAGAAGTCCAATTCTTCTAACAAAGAGAAGTTAATATCAAGAGAATAACGAATTAAAAAAAAAAAGAAAATTGTATCTGAGAGATTGTCAGATACTTAAGTTTTTTTTTGCAAATGATAGAGATAGGTAAATAAATAAAAAAAAAAAATAACTAAAAAAAAAAACACACATACACTCAACCAAAATAAAGGAGATGAGAATGTGTGATTATTGTAACTACCTACCTCAGCTGTATCTCAACTTCAATGTTGATTAATTCAATGAAACTGACCCCAGAGATTTTTTCCATGCTTACAATTTTAATCACTTGGATGGCGTCGCATATTTTTTTAGACCATTTTTGCATTATTTTGTTTGTGAATAATGTATCACCTTATTGAAGTCTGTGCAGAAAAAAATACCAATTTTTGTGTATCTACTTTTAAATGAGATGAGAATATGGGTTTGGTTTATTTTCTTAATAATTTATTTTAATTATTAAAATAAACGTGTTTTTTAGTAGGGTAATTTCCCAGTATAAAAAATAAAAACTATTTGAGGCCATCAAAACCATAGTGGCCTAACTGATTTTTGCACTCATTTTTAAAATGACCAAAACTTATGTTTATCATAACAAAAACTACCGTTTTATGAAACAGTTAATGGAGCAATCCATAGATATATGTAATTGTTTCAAAAGAGTGAGTTTTTTAAGTTTAAAAAATATTAGTTTTTGTCGTTTTAAAAATAAGTTACAAAATAAGATACGCCACTCTGCTTCTCATGGCCTCATTTGATGTCCACAAATGACTTGAAAAAGTAATGTGGTCCCAATCAAGCGATCCAAAGGGCCTTACCAATAATCAATCGCTAAACACGCGTTTAGATAAACACAACGTTAAACTTTAAAGATGAGTTAATTCTTGTGCTTACCAATAACCAAATTAAACACGCCTTTTACTAATTAGCGCTCTATTACTAAATCTACTACATTTATTGTCAGAGACAGCTGTAGAAATGACATTTGTGTTTTTGTTATTGTGAAAGGTAAAAGATATATTTTGTTAGATCGATTTCTTTTACATAAATAAAAATGAGTACAGACGAGGATATAGTAGAAGATTTAAAAATTTTGCACGAAGTATCCTTAGCTCGCAGAACCAAAATGTATAAAAAGAGAATCGATCCCTTCTCTGAATACAACGACACAGTTTTTTTCCGCCACTTTAGGTAAGCCCTTTTTGTTGCAGTAATCGCGCTAAAATTTGATAATGACAGCACAAACAACGCGTTTACACTTAGTCACGAGATTAAACATGAGTTTCTTCACTTTAAAATTTAAGGTGACGTTTTGTGTTAAGCTGACTATTAAATTGATTATTGGTATGGTTTTTAAGTTAGATTCCACTTAAATATTTAAGTCATCTCTAAATTTGGTTATTGGTAAGGCCCAAAGTGTTTATGAAAAATCTAGTTATCTACACATTTTTATGGTATCATTGTACATAATTTCGTTCGCAGAGAATATGTGCATGAATACCTATAATCTTTTTAGTTTTGCGGCTCGGATAAAAACTTTTTCAATTTAAACAATTTTCACGATTAGGTAGCAAGTTTTTGCTCATAAATTTATTGGATGCCTAGAGACTAACTGTATTAAAAAAAAAAAAACAAAGTCAATAATCTCATGTAAATGTTTTGACCCAATTTTTTTTTTATTTTCGTATTTATTTTAAGATTTTAAATTATTATCAAAACTAAAAAGAATTAAATAAATTTAAATTAAGTTCATTTAAATAAAATAAAATTGATTTTAAAATAAAATAAAATTTTAATTAAAATAAAATTAAATTTTTTTTTTATTTTCGTATTTATTTTAAGACTTTAATTTTTTATCGAAACTGAAGAGAATTAAATAAATTTAAAAAAAGTTCAATTAAATTACATAAAATAGATTTTTAAATGAAATGAAATTTAAAATAAAATAAAATTTAATATAAAATGAAATTTAATATAGAATAAAATTTAAAATAAAATAAAATTTTAAATAAAATAAAATTTCAAATATAATAAAATTTCAAATAAAATAACATTTAAAATTAAATAAAATATAAATAAAAGAAAAGATAAAAATATGTATATTACATCAACGTGTATATCATTGGCACATAAATTAAAGCGAATATCGTTTTTTTTGTTGCACAGTTTATTCGGATATTTTTTTTTATTATATTAATTTATGTTTCATCAAAATGACATAAATGAAAAAAAAGTATGTAACTCATTGGCGTAGACATTGACAATAATATATCTACATTTATGTATACGCATAACAAAAATGAAATGCTCGAAATAAGTCGTGCGTGTTACGTTCTAGTTGAGGTGCTAATTGACATTTTAATTTCGCACGTGTTTGCCAAAAAGAAAAAAATTAAATAAAAAAAAAACAAGGATATCTTCATAAAAAGAAGGGGTTGTAACTAAACTGTTTTTTATTTGTCACATTAATTGGATACTACTATTTTAAGGGCTTAATATTGTACATGAGTTGAATTGGGTGTTAAATCATCAAAATGATAAGATCGCACCCGCCGAACATAAGAGAGGGCTGGTAAAGCACACTATTTGTCTGTTGTGTCGTTTGATTTATTACATGTATACACATTATGTATGTATGTAGTTCTCTTCCTATTCGAATTTTTATTCTCTACTAATTGATTGTTTCTATTTTTTGTGTTTTTGCTTTTCCTATGGGGGTGTGTTGTTTTTTTATATATATTTGTTGACAGATAGTCAATGTAAATGTCAGAAAAAAAAACATTTAAAAATAAAATGAGAAATATTTTTGTGTAGGTAATGTTTAGGTAGGCATACTTGGGTGATGTTTCTGTTTTGTTTTTATTTCATTATCCAAACTAAAACCTGGAACAAATTTATTTTATGTGTTTTTTTCTTTAGGAAATATGTATGAAGGTATAACATTTAGAGACAACAAAAAAACAGAAAAAAATCAACAATGGAGAATTCCGAGACCGGATAGGTCTCTATAAAATGTATAACCTTTTTAAATGTATTACAAACATATACTATGTATGTATGTAAGTTCGTCAATGTTAGGTAAATTTTCATTAATATTCTGTAAGAAGAATAATAATAGCCCCCATATACAAACAAAAATGTAAACATTGTTTTAGCATGACAAAAATTCGCTCATAAATTTGACAATTTGTGTTTATGTGAACTCAGCTTGATTTGAAAGAAATCAGCCACAAAAATAAGAAAAATTGAATTTAATGTAATTTTTGCCAGCTGATTAAATATTTGTTTCTAGTCAGAAATTTTCTAACACATTTCATTTTAATAGATAAGCTCGTAGTTTACAGCCTTTTTTCCAAGTCCAAAATACAACATTCAGGCTAGAAATAAAAGTACCACAGTTTCATGAGAAGAAGAAATTAACTTGTGTACATATTCTACATTATGTATACATACATACATATGTATAGGTACTTCAGGTACAAAGTTAATTTCTATTGATTCAAGTGGGCTAATTTTCTAACAAAGAAAGAACAAAGCATTTTTGCATACATAAAATCCCTGTTTTCTTTGCCAACAAATATTTTGTTCTTTTTGTAATTTGTGTACACAAAAATTGAATATTTATTCATAATTGTTTACCTCTGTATAAAAAATTGACTCCGTTTTAAGAAAAAATAAATATAAATTTTCAGCACAGGGAAAACCACAAAAAAGGAATATCATCAAAGCAAATTAAAAAACTCGTCAAAGTCAAATAAAGAACAAAAACCAAAAATCACACGCTCACTCTATTAACAAATAATTTAGAAAAAAAAACAAACAATTTATTAAAAAAAAAAAAAATAAGCACACAAAAAAATTTGACTTGATTGACAATTTCCTTTTCGCCAGAATTACTTAAATTAAAAAATGAGACGCATCATTTACAAAAAAAAAAAAAAAAAACAAAAAACCTCATTGAGGAACGAATACATATATCTTCTTAAAATTTATTATCTAAAGCATTTTCTAATATAATTATTTTTTGCACATAAAAAAATTCATTCACTTTCTGCAAAATCTACAAAAATCTCATTAAGTGGCATTTTTATGTGTTGTATGACTATATTTTGCATATTATTTAACTTGTATTTTCATCATGATTTAAGAAGAATAACTCATAAATTCATTTCATGGAAAGATAAAAATATCATAAATAAGATAATTTGATTTTTGTCATACCCAAAAATACTATAATATGTAGTTCTATGCCTCGTTTAAAAAAAAAAAAAAATGAAGAACACATTGGAAGAGATCTTGGGTGCTTTCTCGATGGGATCTTATTTATTTTCTTAATAATAAAATTAAGGAAAGTATAATATACTGAAGCAAGAGTGCTATATTTAAAGATGTATGAGGAAAATTTTCATATCTCATAGACACAGCTTCATATCGTCACAGATTTAAAAAAAAAATACCTATACCTACAAACATTTCTTCTAAAAGATCACAAATATACATCAATTCTTTTTTTTTTTTGCTGATGTTAATTATACCAAATTAATGATTAATGACCCCAAAATGTTGGTGTTGTTGTTTTTAGAGTCCATCCACATCTAAAAGTCACACAATCACTTTTAAGCTGTTTAACCGAAAGACACATTTTAGAAAGACAAAATTATGCTGGAGGCAGATGTTCAGATTAACAAAGTTGTCTAATCTAAAAAAAATATACTTTTAATTTTTATGAACTAAACTTAAAAACAATGCCACCAGGGGCGTATTGGAAATAATTTTTCGACAAAATAGAGTTTTCGATCAACAAAAACAACCGTCAAATTTGTTTTTTTTTTTATAAAATTGGAAATAAACTACAAATAGACAGTCAAAAGAATATGGGCTTAAGTCACTTCCAACAACTTTTGTGTGCATAACATTGGTTCAAGAATGGAGCCCAATTTCACGGTGCTGCATCTGTGCAAGGAATAAGAAAAGCATTCGTCTGCAGAGTAGTTCATCAAGCGTCGAATGTAATTTTTGATGAATTTCTCCTAAACACCATTTGCTGGTCAAAAGATTCTCTCCTTTCCTTGTGTAGCAGGATGTGTTGACGGTACAACTCACCCAATGAAAAAGTAGAACATTTTGTCAGCAGACATGAAAAGCATGCTTTAAATACAATGATGGTTTGCGGCCCTCGGTCTTTATATGCTGTAAACGTAAGCTGGTCAGTAGCGTACAATGCAGCTTGCTAAAGTCGTATGTTTGAAAATATCATCTACAGTGCAGCTGTGTAATGTAGTAAAACAATCGAGGTTATGAAACATACAGAAGGTCTCAAATTTATCCGATGCATGACGATTTTTAAGTTCCAATGAGGACATTTTTAATGCAGGATATCGACCATTCCCTAATGAAGTGTTAATATCACTACAAAGGACAAATTCGGCAGAAAAGAGATTAACAGGATTCAATGTCAATGCCCTATTTTTTCAATGCATAATTAATTAAATTTATTAATTTGGATAAAGTTTTACCCATCAACTTTGCAAAATACGAAAATGCAAAGTTCTTTTTTAAACTGGTGAAACTTTTGCTTTTCACTTTTCAAAAATAGTCTGAAAATTGAAAAGTGAAGTCTTTTCACTTTGCAAATTTTGTAAAACACATCGCACTTTTACTTTGCAGGAAATTATTTTTTTTTGCAAAGTTGCAAAGTGAAAAGTGAACACTTTTTGAAAAATTAATTTTAAAACTAAAAATTAAAATAAATTAAAAAAAATTCAAAGTAATTTTTTTTTTCAAAATTTTACGTATATAGTATACCTGTATATTTTTGTTTTCAAAATTCAATGCTTTTATTAATTAACCTTCTTGGTGACCAGAGGCTTTGACACAACTATCTTCACTGATGGTTCAGAGATGGAGTCTGGAGTTGGAGTTGATTCAGGTGTTTTTTACAAATATCTGAATATCCAAACTCGCTAGTGTTTTCCAGGCTGAATTACTGGCAATTAAGGAAGCATGCAAATTACTCAAACTAGACCCTAACCAAAACCTTAATTCAGCCATCCTGACAGACAGCAAGATAGCCGTCAAAGGAATTGTTTCGCCACTATCGTCTTCAGCAATATATCGTGATGAGCTCGCAAGCTTAAATGGTAACCTCAAGATCTCCCTTATCTGGGCTTCAAGTCATGACCAGGCAAGGATCAGCCCTTCATAACTCACTTGCGAAAAGAGTCATCTTGGTGTTATGAAGGACAATAATATTCTCAATTTTTCTTACTGAATTCAAGCGTACCTGGCCGATCGTAGAACATGCGGCGAGGCTGGGCATCCATCACCAAACTCTGCCGTAGTTGTGGGGACCAGCAGCAAGAAAAGGACCGACTTATATTTCCTCTGTAAATATCCCCCTCTGGCTATAATAAGAGCGCAGTCATTTGGTAAAACCTTTTTCGACGAACTCAATGAACTCTCCGAACTGAAAATCAAAGACATGATCTCTTTCCTCAACGCGACTAAATGACTTTAAGGTTAACATGGTAGCTCCTGCACCATGTCCTCCGTTAGACTCCCTAGACCACAAGCGAGTGGAAAACGGATATCTGAAGCCAAATTTTTGCCCAGCTTGGCATTTAGAACCGCGAATTTGTCTTATAAAATCACATAGGTCACACGAGTTATGGTATCAAAACGACGCCATTCAGTGCTAATTGATGGGTCATCGAGCTAGGTTGCGCGCTCCGCCATTTCTACCTACTTACCTACCCATTAATTTTCAGTCAAAAACAGAAAACCGGCTGTTCAAATGCCTTCTACTTTGTGAGAAAATTGAAAATAACGAAAACCATTTTTTTCTTTTTTTTTTTTAGTTCTTACTGATCTTTTAAGATAATGAATGAATGGAAACATTCTTTTTATTATTTTTTAAATATCTAGCATCTTATAAGCATACAATAAAGTGTCTAAGTATATACTGGATTAATCCTATTCTACCCTTTTTTTCATTGAATATATTTTTTTTTTGAAACGCATTTTTGTTACAACTATTTTAATAATTACAAGTACATTGGTACGAAATTTAATCAAAATTGTTAAAGCCGTTTATGATAAAATTTAAAAAAAATAACGGAAATATTGTATGAAAACTACCTACCTGTTCTAGATGACCTGCATATCAAAATCAAAAAAATCAAATTTCCCCTCTAGAGAATCACGTAAAAATGTCTTGTAACAAATTTGAAGCAAATTTTCCCACCCCTTTAGGTTGTAGCTATGGCTTTTGTTAATGTTTAGTCTATTTTTTCCCACCTCCCCATATTTCATCCTCAAGAAAACTGGGAATAGTTTTTTTTTTTTAATACTAATTTAATTTCACTTGACATAATTGAATATACCCTACCTATAGACTGAATGGGCTTGGTCAGGTCAGTTAAAAAATCATTCAAATTTTCTCATCGAATCTATAAATAAACAATTTTGTTTCTAAATTTAATGTTTAAAATTTACTTCACGTCGCGGTCGTCGTACTTAGGTAGTCGAAATTGTTATGGTTTTCTCCTCAATGATAATTTTATCAAAATTGAACAGAAAGTAAAAAAAAAAAAACATCACAAATGCATAAGATTCACAAAAACCACCACCTGTAGATTGAGCTCATTTCGAAAAGAAGAGCTTTGACAAAAGAAAAAAAAGATTTAATTTTACACTCAATTGCACAACATTTTTTGTTTTTGTATTTTAAACAAATTGCAAATAGTTTTTTTTGGTTGGCTTATTGAGTTGAGTTGATGTAGATGTAGGTATATGTAGATATCGTTGGCAACAAGATTATTTCAAAATGAAATTTGTGTAAAATTTTTGTATTCATTGCGAGTGTCATGCATATAATCATTCTCCTCCTCTACACAACCGCATGGTTAGGTACGTGCGTGTATACCGTTGAACTGAAAAAAAATACAATACAAAAAAAAAACGACGACAATTTGCCTGAATGAAAAAGAGACAAATACTGCTCGAAGTCAGACCTGCTGTAATGAGCCGCTTAGTATGCACCTCATTCTAAAAAAAAAAAAATTAAAAAAAAAACAGAACCGTTTTTTACTATCTTCACCGTCACATCACGATTATTGTAGCCTGCTGCTGCCATTAAAAATGCACGCTTTTGCTTCTGCTTCTGCTGCTGCTTTTACTGCCGCTGCTATGTTGCTTTTAAGTTGTTTTTCTACACTTTTTAATCCACAACAGTTCGCATACGTTCTTTTCCGTATATATCGACTACACAACATCCGCCGAATGGAATAGAATAAGTACCTAGTACGTAAAACTACAGAAGAATAACGCTAAATACCTAGCGGTTCTATGTTGTTACAATATAGTATTCAAACACTACCACCACCACTACGCTGAAAATTTTAAGCGCACAGTGCGCGCAGTTAGATATTTAGTCTGTTCTTTTCGCCATGCATCGTAAAAAAAAACAACTTCATTCTTTCCCGACTTCTTTTAAGTAATCTTAAAGATATCTTTTAAAAGATGAAAAAATAGAAATAAAAATAAAAAGATAAAAAGGTATCTTAACTCGCGCGGTATCTTATGGTATGCAGATGCCGCTGTTTTTCCCGATCGCGCAATTGTGAAATGCAGACAAAATGTAACCATTGGTGTCGAAAGTACTTTTATCGTAAGATTTTGCTCCTTTTTAAGTAAACTAAATAGCCGTGTTTTATTATCTACCGGATCTAAGATCAGGGTCATTCCTTTAAAATAAAACGATCCGGATCATATTGACAGCAGTGTCATACCTATCTAATCACATTTTTACTTATATGTTTCTTAGTCTTCAATTATTTCGTGTCTCTTTTCTTTCCACTGCAATCTACACTGCCTTACCACAAAAGATATCTACCCGCCAGAACTTATTTCTGGATATTTAAAATAGATCTAAATAAAAAGCAGGATACCAAATTCTTTACGTATTAAGAAATGCTCCGTTAATAGCTTTGTTCGTTGAACTTTATCCAAGTTTGACCCAGGTTTTCTTGACAACCCTAAGAGTTGTGAAAAAACCTGGGGTTTTCTAATCTAAAAAAAAAAAAAAAAACAACAAATTTTTTGTAGTATCCCGTGGCGTAAAGGTTAGTTCGTTGTCATGTCATGCCAGAGTCCTGGGTTCAATACCAGTCGCATCCAACTCTTGCGAGCAAGTGACAAATCCTCCAAGAGTATCTGTTGTCATAAACCGTAGTTCCCCCCATTCCTGCCAATAATACGCACACAGGAATTGTTGAGAGTTGTGAGTCACTAGGCCTTGGTTCTTCACGAGCCGTTGTTCCAGCAAATTTATTTTTATTTATTCACCAAATCTTTTAAGTTAACTAGGAATCTTAAATTATTTGAAAAATATTTTTCAGAGCCTAAATCATTTTATTTTAAAAACTGTTCCTTTTTTTAACCCACTTCAACTCACAAGTATTTGAATAGTACATATTCCCCTTGAAATTTTATGTTAAATGTACCTACTCCAAAGTTACTCATAATCCTGAAAGACAAGTAATAAATAAAATAACTACAAAAATGACAGCACTGATTATGAATTAACGCAGGGATGTATGTTAGCACCTTCATTTTTCTTTTTGCATTGTCTTCTCTACTTGTTGATTTCTTTTTTGGATTTTTATTTTTTTTTTTTCTAGTGAATACTAAACGGTAATTTAACCATTATATTAACGGTAAAATTTGCAAAATGAGTTACAATAGTAAATTGTAAGCGCTTGCACATTTAAAGTTGTAACTAGCTTGAAGCAAGACGACAAAATACAAAAAAAAAAAAAATAGTTTTCATATCCGCCCACAGAAAAAAACCTGATTGTTGTTTTGTCTGTGTCTTTTAGGTACCTAAAACTGGAATACCTCTCGGCTGTGGGATCTTAACACCTTATACAGGGTGATTTGAATACGGTGTGATAAAAAGCTGGAGCGTGTAGGTTTGGTTGAGACAAGAACAAAATCGTATGGGAGGGGCGTCCATTTTCCCCCGTTTGGGCGGGAGTGGCAATTTTCTAAAAAATCGACAAACAACGGCAACACTTAGAATAAGATGCTATATATTTTTTAAAGCTAGAAGTACATTTTTTAATTTTGATTTTAATTCAAATTATGTTAGAGAATAGTTCTTTAAAAATTAATTTTCAAATTTAAAATCTTGACAAAAATAGACAAAAATTGTGTTCAAACTAATTTTTTTTTAATTTCACGTCATTAAGTACCTAGTATTTTTTTTTATTATTCGATTCCTATCAATTTCTAGTTAAGCACTAAAAATTTGCCTAGTTTTCGAGAAAATTGAAAACAACAAAAGTAAGTGCTCTAAATTCGACTTCAATTCGGTATAATACCGAAAGATCAAAGATTCAAAGATCCTATTTCAAGCCCCCCTCCAATTATCACTACGCCCATGTTCTTTTTGGTTAAAAAAAGTTCCTTCTTGGCTGTTTGTGATTTTTTTTTTGTTGCACTTGTGGTTGTTTTTTGTTCCCGGGAACTAAATAGGTTTTCAATATTCTCAATCACGTTTTAGCATAACTATGCAATAATTTAAATACAAAATTGTAGACTGACATTTCAGCTTTCAAAAAAGACCATGATATTGAAAATCCGATATTAAAAACCAAAGTTATAGGCGGATTTATATCGCTTGTTTTTCAAAAAATCCCTTCTTCAGTGCTCCTGTGGACATAAAGTTTGCAATCAAAATTTTCCCCATATTTTAACTAAGAAGAACCTGACGAGTATTTGAAAAGTTTATCTATAGTTTATGCATAGTAAATCAACCACGCTTGCATAGTCAAATTTAACCACGTTTGCATGGTAAAATTAACCACGTTTGCATAGTCAAATTTAATTAAATTATCTAAACCTCTTAGAGTTCCACCCTCGAGATTACTACAAGTAACTCCTCTACTGACGATTGCATTCTTAAGAAGGGTTTCTCAGAAACGTGTATCATAGAGTACCAGTAATAAAGAGGAAGATGGTTTGAAACTGAGAGAGTAGAGAATCCCCTTAAAGAAAATAAATGTTCACGTTGCTAATATCTAGTCAAAAGGGATGAAGCATTTTAGTTTAAACACTCGCCGATTTTTCAATATAACAGGATTATTTTTGGAGTTCTTGACCAAGTATGTGGTTTAGTGGCCCAAGGATAAGACCTTTAAAATGAATGGAAACATCGAAAACGTAACATGTGAGTGGCAATGACTTCGCTGCGCGAGGAGTAAAGCTTATGGATGAGTTTAAGTGCAAAACGCAACACCTATGAAGCTTAAATAATCATTATCTTTTACTGAAGTTAAACTTTTAGCTAAATTCTTAACTTTTTATCTTTAAATATTTTAACAGAGCTGAAATAAGTAAACAACAAAGGTTAATAAATAATTAAAAGCCAATTGGTGAAAAAAGCTTTAATTATAATTTTTAATAGTTATTTTCATTAATAAATCGTGTTTTCAGTATACTACACAATTTCATGAAGCACCCCCGTAATTTGGATGTCGGTAGCGACCTTTAAATATTATCTGATTTGTATAAAATTTTCAGAAGATTTTTTTTTTCATGCAAAGGAACAAAATGACGGGTTGGGGCGCTTAAAATTAGAAAAAATAAAAATTTCATACATATAAGGCGCACCCTATGGTGTATACTTTTCCTATTAAAAACTTTCAAGGGCCTTGACCAAACTTGGAGAATGCCTGAAATTTATCAGACAAGCAACGGTTTAGTTCCTCTTCGGGTTGGGCTTATCGCTTTCTATACTACGCTTTAATTCCTACCTTTTTACGTCGCACTGAGCTATATTGATAAGATTATAACGCTGATGCAATTTGAACTTTGAGTGAAAAAAAAAATACCTATACTTTTCGATATACGTCTTATGGAGTCTAGTGACAGTCATGTGCTGTGCTGTAGTTTCTTCGTCTATTACTAATAAACCTCAGCGTCTCGGTTGATTATGCAAATATTTTTCACTGATACCCAGTACTAATGCATACAATTATTTGATAAGATCTTTTAGTTCTTTCCATTCTCAAGCTTAAGTGATTTTCTGACTCACTTACGTGTCTTTATATTTAGTACTTCATGTGTATATAAAATCAAATGAGATGTCTCATTTGTCTCTGAAAATAACAAAATTTAATATCTTTTATATAACAATAAAATTAAAAAAAAAAAAAAAATACAATAATCAAGCAAATTTGTTTGCAGTTCTAAAAATTAATACTTTGTACGCTTTGAATTTCTTTTGCAAGAGTGTACTAAAAATAATGCGATCTCATATAAAAGTACATAAATTATATCCTTTTTTCGTGATCTTTTATATATATATGTATGTACCTATTATAAAAATACATTATAGAAAATTAACGACATAAAATTGGTCGCTACCTGTGTTCTAATTTCTTTTTTTTTATTTAACTGAAAATCCGATTCACATTTCAAGAAACTAATTATGTACTAAATAGTTTATAACAGAACTGTACGTGCACAATCGTTGTTTAAATTTGAAGACATTTTTAGAGTCAATCTAATAAACAAAATTAATGTATGTAGTCGAAAATAAAGCTTGTATGAATATGTACTAAAATAGTACTAAAAACAGTGTAAAATTAATTTTTAAGTAAAGTAATAAAAAAATGTCTTTCATTGGATTGATATTGAATAAATGAGGAGTAGAAAGTTTGAATAAATATCTTCTGTATTGAAGGAATAATATATACCTACATATTTAAATAAAAGAAAAATATGAAGCTGATAAAATGCTATATCAATTCGACCTTATTTTTTGTTGTTTTTTTCCTGTTTTTGTTGTTATTTACAATTTTTTATAAATGGATATTAAATTAAAAGAAACATCTTAAGTACATGCAACTTTTCTTGTTGGTAAGTTCTAAACAGAAAACACCAGTTCCAAGAATCATCATGTTGTGGAAGAAATTCTTCATTGATAAGCATAATTCACTGACCTATATTGTCGATAATTAACTAAATTCTGAGAAACAACAATATTATTATATTTTTCAAATAAAGGAATCTCTCAACAGCTTCAGAAAATTCCAAAGAAATCTTTCTCTTTAAATTACTGCAAACCACCTACAGCAAAAACAACATAGAAATAAAAAAAAAAAAAAAAAAAAGAATCAAACCGGGTTATCCCCAAAACCCGATTACATTCTAAGAAGCAAGAAAAAAAAATAATTGTTTTTCTGTTAATCCCACATAAAAAAATAAATCAATACATCAAATAAAAAAAAAAAATCAAATTATACCCGGATTTAACCGTTAAATTTCGCTATTACGCATTTAGGTAGGTACCTTTCGTTTGCTTAAAAAAAAAAAGTAGTACCATCAACAAGTACAAGATAGATACGCCATAGCCTGTTGATGTCTTTAATAAACGGGGTCAGGTTTATAAAATAAATTTATTTATTGTTATGCATTGTAAGCAGAAAAAAAAATAACTTCGCTTAGGAGATTACTAAAAAAAATTGTGTTGGCGGCTCCCGGCTCCATCAATCGACAACAATAATTACGATACATTATGTGTGCGAATTCACTCCATTAATCATCAGTAAATATTACGTAGATGAATAAAGAAAAAGTATCTTTTTAAAATTTCTCTCTCCTCACTCTCTCTCTCTATCTATCTTTCGGTTTGTTATTGGTTGGACAGCTGAAAGAATTTAGATGAATCGTTTAGCGTGTTGTGGTAGTGGCATGACAAGGCGACTCACAGGCTTGAGGAAGTGTATAGACGTCGCCATCGTCATCATTATCTCGTTCGCTATCACGATGTGTTGTGTGTGCAAAATTTATAACTGTAAACAAATAAACAGCGTTTTGCAAAAAAAAAAAAAAAATAGTAAATAATGTTCTTTTTTTGTGATACATATTTGAGAACAGAAAAAAAAACAAGAGAGACGACGACGACGTGGAATTATGATGATTTCTCTTTAGATGGTTTGTTCGATTATTATTATCTACCGAGCGGCGCTGGGCGACACCGCTTCTTTTGTATTAGTTTTCAAAAGTTTTGTTTGTGTCCATTTATCTTCAATATTGTAATATTGAAAGAAAATCAAAAAGCAACAAAAAAAAGATACATTTATGTACATATACCACTCAGATACTTTTGTATCTTTTAAAGAAAAAAATGGTGCTTTCGGGTTTTTTTATCTTCAAAAATAGTTTCAAAATATTCTTTAGCCAATATCAAACTTTTTAAGGCGTAAAATTCATTTAAAATTCTTTCCCATGTCTAGATGCATGTACTTAATTTTTTATACCTATCTATGCCCTCTCCTTTATTTGTGCACCATCAAGCAAATGATATACACAATCTTCAGAACGAGCATAATTTTCCATTCTTGATATTTGAGCTGATGTGGTCGTTTGTTGTTTTTGTTTGTCTCTTCTCTTGTTGCTGTTGCTGCTGCTGCAGTTACTGCTACTTGTACATTATGATGTTCCCCAATGCAATTGTATTGCATTTAATTTGATGTATCTTGGTAATATTATTTTATTTTTCTGTTGCCTTGCTTTTTCTTGTCATACGATGAGCTCTGCTGTAAATTATTACAACAACATGTGAATATAGATACCAAAAATAAGCGCTGCGGTGTATTAAGGTGCAAATAAAATAGAAAAGAAACTCTGGTATTCATGGTCGACATCATCGTCGTCGACTTGTTGTTTACCGGCAAATTGCTGTTGAATTCTTATATTAAAGTTGTTTCTGTGTATATGTAGTATGTACCAGATAAAGAAAAAAAAAATATATACCTTCTTACCTACGAAAAGAGATAAACGCAAGCTTGTATTTTTTTTTTTTTTTTTTGCTGCAAATAAATATTTTGCAATTTTGTGCGCAGTCAGCTGTGACGATGAATGCCAAGTTTATCTACATTTTTTTTTGTAGGGATTACAGTTGAACACTGAATTGAAGTAGAGTGAGATTGATGGATGGGGATTATTGAGAAATATAAATAAATTGAAGAAGAAATTAGCAAAATTTTTATTGCAGAATAATTAGCATGTTTAATGTTTGTACTAAAAGTGTACTAAAATTTGATAAATATTATCCAAATACGAGAAAACAAAAAAAAAATCAATAGCTAATGGAATTGGGGTTTAATTTGTTCGTAAATATTTAGTACTAAATTATTTTTAAAAAGAGCAAGGCCTATGCACAAAAAATCTATTTCCAATATTAATTATTGGACGCCGATCGTCCAATATTAAACAAATCTGTCTGAAAAGATGCTTCTTGGCAAATGAAGTGTTGGACTTGAGGTGGCAAACTTAATGACCCATCTTCGTACTAGAAGAACTTCGTAATTACCTAAATATTTCGAACAATATCGGTCCAAGCAATAACGATAAATCTGGGAAAAAGTATTCTCACTTGTGCAAAGAAAACTTTAACATCTTATTCTCTTAATTTATTTAATTTGTTTTAGAGGCCATAATAATATATCTTTTTGTTGGATTTACACTACAGCTGACAAAATTCCATAATTTCTGTCATATTTTAACCAGTTATTGGCATAGTCTTGCAGTTGATGGTAAAAAAATGGAAGAAAATATAAAGATTCGCCAGTTGTGTGAGTATTTAGCAGTACAGTTTCCGTTTTATTTTTTAATACATAAGCAAATCAATGGAAAATTTTTGATAACTGGACGCGAAGCTCTAACAACTGGACAGACAGGTGTTTTGTTGAGAGCTTAGTAAGGGATTTTTGCCGAGGATCAAACTCGGTTCCCACCTCCGACTCCATTCCGGAATTATACAAGTTCTTCAGCTCTCAATTTTTTCAAATATTTCATTTTGTGATTCTAAGCTGGTTACAATATCTCTCTTAACCGTACAGTACTCATAACTGGACAAATATAACGAGACCTGAGTGTACGCTTATTGGAGGTTTCACAGTATATGTATTTATTTAAAGTTATAAATATTTATCTGAATAACTTTTACAATCCACTTTCAATTAATATAATTTTCATAATCCCACTTCTGAAACAATTGTAACTGTCTTATTCATTCTCATCAAATCATTTCAGTTTAATCTAAACAAAAACTAACAAAAATGTATGCTCAGTTTTTAAGTGGCAAGTTAAACTGAAATTAGTTAACTTTAGACATAGATTTATTCACAATTAATCCAAGAAATAGCTTAAAAGAATAAGTTTTTCAACCTAAACTTTTATTTCTTAATCTCGCACTGAAATTCAAATCGTAGTCAAAGGGTTTGTTTCATACAAAATCATCTGATATGAACGTGTTTTTCATACAAAATGTCACCTGGCTTCAAGCCACAAACACAGTACCTATTTTTTTTTATATCATTAACACGACAAAAATCTCCTTGTTAGACACCAACCTTAGTCACTTTAATTGCTATTATTTAAAAGACAGAAAAAAAAGTGTGACCAGTGTTGACTTTCAATTATAAAGTTATTTCTCAAAGCCAACTTTAACATGTGTTTCATCATTTGTTCTATTCCTCCTAACCTTTGCAATAAAAAACCTGAGTCAGAAATTAAAAAAAAAAAAAAAATAAGTATAGGTAGGTACTATCATTTAATTGCCCATGTTCAAAGTGAAGAAAAATAAAAACACATAGGAAAAAAAAAGAAGATAAAACTTCATGGTAAACCAAACAGGCACTAAGAATCATTACACGCTTGCTGAAACGATGAGAAATTGTCAAATCGTAAGGAAAAGGCAGGAACACATCAAAGGATTTTTTTTTTTTTTTTTTTTTGTTGAATTTTTCAAAATCCACATGTATGTAAGTACTATGCTCTTACACATCTCTGTGCGAGAACTATTTTCCTAAAAAGCAGGATGAGAATTAAAAAAAAAAAAGTATTTAGTACCTACCAGCGGAATTTCTGCGTTTTTAGAAGCATTTTCTTTTTAGTCTTTAAATGGCGCATCAAAGGACAGCAACTCACATTGTGCATCTTTCAGATACCAAACCACCATCACACCCGTTACATAAGGATCTATCTGCACTTAAGCGTGTGGGAGATTCCCCATCCCGAGAGCTCTTGGCATACCTTTTCGTATTTCCTTCTTTTTTTGTATTATGGGAAATCGTTGTTGTATTTTGTGGAGCAAACAAAAAAAACAAGATTTTTTGGCTTTCGTGATGTCTTTTGTTTTAAGACCATACTGAGATTTTTTTTCCATTTATTTTGTACTTGAGAAATACTGCAAGTGGAAATACATAAAAAAAAAAATATCTATCTATCTAGGCAACTCATAAAAGCGTGATGAAAGTAATTTCCAGCTCGCGCAATAAGCTTCGTCTTCTTCCAATTAAGTCTTCACAAAGATTAAAAGCAAACCAAACTGCATGCAGTCAGTTGGTATGGTATATGTGATGTAAAGTTGCGGCTGCTTGTCAATAAAATGGCTAAGGATGAAGACCATCCCATATTCTATATCTCTTCTAAAGACGACGATGACGATGAAAAAAAAAATAAAAAAAAATAAGCAACTACATATAAAAACGTCGAAATTAATTTTCACAGATGGTTAAATTTTTCGGGGGACAAATAATAATTCTTTCCGTCGTTCGACGTCTTGAGAAAAAAAAATTTGTAAAAAAGATTGTTTGGAAGAAACCGCCTTAGGGGTCTCCTCTTCTTTTCATATACACAACATCACGATCCATCTATCCATTTATCTATGCCTACATATTTACTTAGCTAATGTATGTAGATACATATATCTAGATACTTTGTACACTTGATGTGTATGATGGCAGGCAAAAAGGAAAACTCTTAAAAATACGTCATCTTCGTCAACATACACACGATGATGATGATGATAAAGAAGATAATGATGTTGGCGAGCGGTTATACATATATTCAGCCTGTCATTTGATATTTTAATTTATGTTTTTTTTTTTTTATTTTTTTGCTTGTCCAATGTTTATTTAATATCATGTTAGATAGGTAGATAGATTTTGTTTTTCGAATATACTTTACTGCTTTGCGGCAAATTATAATGTCGATGAATTTATTATTTTTTTATATTCTTGTCGATTTTTATTAAATATACAAATATTTTAATTTGTATGTATTTTTTTTTTTTTTCGTTTCAGGTGGCTGGCGTTACAGCGACCACGGAGCGGCCTTCTGCTCCACAAGCGCCTCCACAGGGCCCATCATCGCTGCAGCTAACAGATGAGCCCCACATGTCAATTGTTGCAGCCGAAAATGCAGGGTAAGTTTTGAAAAGACATTTTAGATCTAAGTTCAAATTTTCCCATGTTGTACTAAAAGTTTTAATTTTTTTTGTAATTATATTAATTTAAACTAAGTAAATACGAATTCTAAATGATTTAATTTTAATGTTTGTGTACTAAAAACTTTATATATGTATATATTTTTTTAATTTAGTACAGTACAGTCATTACACTTATGAATTGAGGAATTATGCAGTTATACAGTACATAATAGACTTTAAAATTTTATATGAATGGTTTTTAAAGAAAATTGTCTATTGCAATTAATTTTTGTCGTTATCGTGTACTTAAGTCAATATTTTTAGAAAATTGCTCCTCCTGCCTAAACGGGGGGAAATAGACCCCCCTCCCCATACGATTTTTTTTTCTTGTCTTAACCCAACCTACTCGCTTCAGCAGTTTGGTGCATCTTATACCGATCACCCTGTATATGGAGAATTTATTTTGCATTCAAGATCGTTTCATGTTAAAAAAATTAAGTTTATTCATTATAAAAATACAAAAACGTAAAAACGATTTAATAGCATTTAACTATACTTTTGATAGTTGTTGTCATAAAATATGAAGCGACACAAGCCATAAATTACTCGGCTGTAAATTTGTGAAACTTACCTGTTTATTGTTTTCTCTGTCACAAAGGAATTCTATTAATAATGTGGCTCAGTAGAGTACGATAATAGAAAATGCGTAAAATTTTATAAAAAAAAAATATTCTTTCATGTTAACACGAAAAGTTGCCTTACAAAATCCCATAAAGAAAAATTAAATGCTTAAACTAATTAAATTCTGTAATACTCTAAACTCTGTGAATTCAATAAACTACATTAAGTAGGTACTACATTAGTATTTCATTTGCATCTTTAACGTTTTAAAATAAATTTTAATGTTTTATTATTTATTTATTAAAGAATTTTATATGGCCTCTTGGAACGAAATAGGTTTTAAGGGCCATTTACTGAAACGAAACTTAAATATCTATGTTCAACTTAAACGCTTATTTTCCTCAGCGTAAACTTGCACATTAGCTCTTAAGCTTCGTTTCAGAAACGGTGGGCCTAGGTCCATTAATTTTATTTATGTCTTATCATTTTGTTTGAAAAAAGATTTCTTAAGATTAAAAAAGCTGTTTAAAATTTTGTTCTTGAAATTAAAAAAAGACTGAAATCATGTATGTACTAAAACTCTTCTAAATTACTTTAAGATGACTGAATTTTTCTTGAAGTTCTTTTACTAAATAAGTATAATGTACATCGTACAATATGTTTTTCTAAAGCAAATACATTTTAAACGATCATTGTAATCTATGAGTTCTCAAGGTGATTTCTTGAAGAAATCATTATACTTAGTACAAGAATATGTACTAATTTTAAACTAAAAAAATATTTATGGGGAGCATGAATACAGCTCTTGTGGTATTGTATTTTATTGAATCTTAATATTTTAGATGCAAATTTATCTATACTAAAACTGTACTTAATCATTGGTTATGCTTTAAAGCACTTTCTACGCTTTAGCCATGTTGTAGTTAACTAAAAATAAATATAATTCATAGCATTTCAATATTCTATTTTCGTCGGTAACCACCGATTATGATAAAGCGACTTAAAAGAGTACGACAGCATCCATATAATGAGCCTAAGTATCGTACCGGGAGAAATGCATTTGGATGACGATTAAAGTTCACAGAAAAAAAATCTAAATAATACATTTAGTACATGCTGTACTAAATAGTAGTTTTATTTTTTTGCTACCAAGAAAAATGTCTCCTTTATGTTGTAATTATTTTAGTAATTTTAAAAAGTTCATAACATTCATTTAAAATAATTAATTATACTAAAAATGTACTAAAAATATAGGTAATTGCCATTACTTGATTTTTCTTAAGTAAATCAAAGCTGCTTATCATTAATTTTTTTTTATTCCTTAATAATGTAATGCTACAAAAAAAGAAGTTCTACATTCGACGATTCGGAAAAAAAAACATTCAACAAATCTAATTTTCCAAAATAGCAAACAAAAAATTGAATACAAATTTGAATATCAAATAATTTATTAAAATATCAACACCATGCACTAATTGCTCATGTTCAAGATTTCACAATTTTTTTATTTCATGAAAACATATCTGAACCACAAATATTGAAATGCAAATAATTATGTACTAAAACTGAAATGTTATCAGCTTTAAGGTCTGAATAATATTTGTGTACTAAAATTATACTAAAATAGTACTAAATATACCATTAAAATGGTACGAAACATATTTTAAAATGGTACTAAACATGTACTAAAAATATTTCCTTCCAAAAATGTAGTACTAAATAATTGAAGACTACAGCTTGAATGTAAACAAAATTCTTCTAGGGCACAACGAATTACTGAACAAGTAATAAACACATTTCCTTACATATGTATATTTATGTAGGTACTATTATTTAGCAGGTATTGATAACAATTTCTCCTCTGAATTTATAGATTTTGTCTACAGTATAACCTTAAATGTTGTTTTTATTGTTTTTTTTTTTCTATTAGAGAAAGCTTAACAATATTCGATCCTTTTTCACTGAAATGCTCAAGGAGCTGAGCACCATGACACTGTCGGTCGATACAAAATTTTTCTTTCGAAAGTCATTAAAAAAAAAAAAAACTATTTGATCCAATTTTGATATATTTTTCCATAACTATTTTGATGTCAAGTTTGTGCCACAGATATTTATAAAAATATAAACTACAACACAGAAAAAGACCTCTGTGCTTAAAAAAAATAAAGAAAAAGCACACTTAAAGCAACTTCTAGCCATTTACCTTTTTTACATGGCGAAATGGTAGGTACCTACTTAGAAAAAAAAAAACAACGACAAACTATACCAACTTTTGCCTAATGAAATTGAAACGTGCGCCCACTTTGTTGATCTTTGCTTTTTTTGTTTCTTTGAATTTCCTTTTTTGTTTATTGTTGTTGCTGCTCTGCGAAATACTTCTTTAAGAAATCCAGACTTGCCATAGACAAAAAAAAAAAAAAAACTATCAGCATGGCAGTCGTTTGAGAGATACCTCCTATATTACCAGTTTTTTTTTTTTTTTTTGTATTGCTCTCTTTTTATTTTCGCGGGGGGAAAAACAAGCCCACAAGTTTTACATTTCCCAAAATAGGTGGTGTTATTTACCAACACCATTTAATTGCACCTTAAACTTGACGACATGGGTCTCATAAATAAAATTGACTTTTTTTGAAGCACAGAAAAAGCTATTTTTTCAATTTTGCTGAAATTACGAAATCAAGTTTTAGAAAATTCATCTTGTACTAAAAAAAATCAATTTTGAAGCATTAAAAAAAGAAAAAGTGACAGAAAAAAATGGCTGCCTTTTATGATGTGTCTTGAAATTTGGTTAGATACCTGCAATTTCATGAGAGAGTGTGTCAAAAAGAAAAAAACACACACATACCTTAAATCGATTGCCGCTGCCGTGTCGTCTTCTTATCACAGTATATGTGAGCATTGAGCAACTCTGGAAAAAAGCTCTTTTTTATTCTCAAGCAAATTTTATTCTTGTGCTGCTTCTCCGCTTATGTGTGTTATCTGAATTGCAAGAATATGTGTTGTTTTTCTTTTCTTCCAAGTATTTGTAGGAAATTAATGTTTTGTTTGGGTTTTTTAAAATAATAATAAAAAAAAAAAATAAAAACATTCGACGACTACCTTTTACCTATGGATTTCTTTTGTATTTGTTTTGGCATTTTTTTCAATAGATTTGTCTAATTTTTTTTTCTTCTTTTTCAAAGAAAGAACATTCAATTTTGATGGTGAGTTTTGGAGGTAGCTAGTTACCTAGCTTTCTGGTGGTAGATATGTATAAATTGAATATTTGTATCTGATGTCGTATAAGGTACCTACTTAATGATTATTATTATTTATTTATATTTTGTTTGGCTTGTGTTTGTTGATGCAATCTAATGACCATCAACACAATTTTGAATCATTTTTCAAAATCATGAAAAACGAATACGTATAAAGCTAGGTAGGTCTACCTATTTTTAAGATTGTTTGTTTGCATGGTACATAGGTATATCTTTATGAGTTTTAATGAATAAATAAAAGGAAAATTTTTTGCTATTTTTTTTTTTTGTTAATGTTTTGTGAAATTTATTTATGCTAAATTATTGTCGCTTAGGACAAGAGGAAAATGTTGGTATGTACCTATACCTAATGTGGCATGGCACGTGTAGCTTATTTTATTCATAAAGTAGGTATTAGGTATGTAGGTAGGTATGTACCACCTACCTATCTTGTAGGTACAAGATTCTTGGATTTTGTGTGTTTTTCCCAGAAATATCTGTAGAGGAAATTTAAACACAAAGAATTTTGAAAGAAAATTAATTAGTTGATTGTTTGTGTCACAATGTCTGATTAAAGTTCCCCATAACTATCTGACAGTTAAATTATCCGCAACTTAAATCCTCTCATTAAAAAACTTGAGTTTCAGAATGAACAAAATTTTAAATTTATGTGTCAGTTAGCTATGTAGGTATTTGCTTGCTATTTCAGTTTTCCAGACAAAATATTTTTGACTGATAAAAAATATTCAAAAACGTTATTTATTATCATAAAATAGTGAATTTTGAAGTGTCGGCTGTCTTCTTAAAAAGGAAAGATTATTTCTGAAATAATGTTAATGTTATATTAATTTTTTTTTTATCATCTAACCTTTTATGTGATATTAGATGTTTCATGTTGAATCAATGAAAATAAATAGAACACAGCCTCTTTTTGTAGCATAAAACGTACCTATCCGAAAATCGACGTCGGCCAGAGTGTCCATATAATTTGCTCTTACGTGAAATACTCGATCCCTTCTTGGTTCCATCACCTGATCAAAAAATTTGTCGAATTCATCCTCAAATGTTTCAAAAATATTCATTATAAGTCTAAACGATTACAAATTTCATTGTTTTGACGAGCACACTAACAGATTTAAATGTTTTAATTGTCAGTTTATTTTGCTAATCGGCATCGACATTTCATCTGGCCCGTAAAATACTCAGAGCTTTATTTGCTACTTAGAACCTATTCAGATATTGTGAAAAGTAAATGAGGTTTTTAAGAGACGAATAAGTTACATGTAGCTTAATTGGAACATTAATCAGACATTGTGAAACATGCCCTTAAACTGATGATTGAATTGAACATTATATTGGTTTAAGCCCGTATGATATCTACATTAAAAAAAATCTTTATTTTTAGCTAGTGAAATCATTTTTAGGTTCAGCTTAAAAAAAAAGAAAAAAATTGTGTTCTTAAGAAAGAAAAAGTAGTACATATCTGTCTACTTGTCTGGCAAAAAAATATTATTAACTGTCAATTTTTTTAAAATCCATTTTCTTGCTATTTTTTCTAATACAAGTGTTGTATTTAATTAATTTATAGTAATGTATAGTGATGTTCAAATTCATGTAAAAAACTATTTTTTACATTTTCTACGTATAAGTAGGTAAAAAACGCGTATATAAGTGTAAAAAACTCTTAAAAAAGCTAAATAAGAAGTAAAAAAAAAGGTAAATTACTGAGAAAAAAGAGAGAAAATGAGAGGAATTGTCACAATGTGTCAAAATCTTAATAAAGCTGAAAAATTTTAATCAAATCAATACTTGTAAATTTTGTGTAACATTTTCATGATGTTTTTTCTGGATTTCGGGTTTTCTCGTTTTTGGGCTTTCTGGATTTTGGGCTTTTCTTAATTTTGTGTTTGCTGTTTTTGGGTTTTCTATATTTTGGGTTTTATAATTTTATATTTATTTATTTATTTATTTGGTCTATAAGTACAAACTACTTTCTTATACATAGCTCAATATAAAGTAATAGTATAATAATTAATATTAATAAAGTATAACACAATTTAACTTAGTCAATTACAATTGCATTCATAATTCTTTTCTTAAACAATTCTCTTGAACATTAAATTTTGATTACATCAGCATATTTAAAAAAAAAAAAAGACAAGCTTGAGTAAACGGCTCATTTGTTCCGTAATTATTAGTCGAATGTTGTGCGATGAAGAAAAATTGATAAGTCCTTTGCCTAACCTAAGAGAACGAGCTGATGGTGTATATCTTATAAATAATTCTAATAAAGGGACAAAGTTAATATGACCCTTTTGCAAGAGATATCAGAAAATAAATTCTTCTAATTTTAAATCAATCAACCCGCACCGATCTTTATATGTTGGTAAGGGCAAGGTCCATTCAATTTTACGAAGCGAATATTTTGTAACTCTTTTCTGAATTCTTTCAAGAACAAAAAAAGATTTAATTGTATAAGGACACTTCAATTTATAAGAATTCCTAAACCAAAATCCAAGCATATAATTGCCTCTAGATATACATTCTATCAAATCATTATGATTAAAAATTCCTTGAAAAACGTTCTCGGATATATAGTAGTTAAAAGAAATCGGACTATAAGATCTTGTAAATGTCATGACCCAACATTTTATATTTAGATCAAGGTCATTTAATAGACACCATATTTGTATAAGTTAGTTAAATCTTTTTGAAGAAGCATACAATCCGAAATCGAATTAACTGTTCGGTATGTCCTTAAAATCATTCGCAAACGACATTATTTTTGGGTTTTCTGGATCTCGGTTTTTCTGAATTTTGTGTTTTTTGAATCTTGGGTTTTCTGGATAAAGGTTTTTTAGTTTTTGGGTTTTCGGGTTTTCGGCTTTTCGGGATTCTGACCCAACCCATAGATTAAAGCATTTATTAAAACAAAAACCTATGGCTGAGACCAGTTGACCTTTTATACGCAAGGTGCTCACTGAAGTGTTGACGAAGTGGAGTGGTAAAAGAGTATCGAGTGGCAGTGGAGTGGTGAACAAGTGGTTTGGCAATGGACTAGCGGCGAAGTAATATGAAAGTGATTTAACACACACTGTGGTGGCAAAATACGTTCACCAGGTCTCGGTCTATAAGTCAATAATCACAGGCATATTCGTAGTACAAAAATCCACTTCGTCACCACTCACTTGCCACTTAAAAATTAAACATGTTCGAGATATTTGGCATCAGACTGGCACCACACCAACTGCAAAATATCATGCCACTGCCACTCCAATTTGATGAGTGCGTCTTCATTGAATTACATAGGTTTTACCAATTCCACCTGCCACTTAGTCACCTGCCACTTAGCCACCTGCCACTTAGCCACCTGCCACTTAGCCACCACGCCACTTGCACTCCACTTCAGTGAGCGCCTTGCCTTATGAGGATTTGCTATTTTTTTTTTTTTTTGAAAATTCCACAATAAACTTAAAAATTCATTAAAAAAAACTTTGGCTGAATTAGCTGACCATTTATGACAATCATTTAACCTTTCAGATAGTCTACATTTTTTTGTTCCAATTTGAATTTCTAACAGACATTTTGCCTTATGAAGTAAATCTACTTTACAAAGATAAAATACAAATCCATTATTGCAAATTCCTTAATCAACATACATATGCACATCTGTGTACATATATTTAGTTTCACAATTTTTTTTTTGCTATTAACTAATCTTCACATCTAAAAATGTCGACGTAATATTAACAAAAATATCTTTTCTTTTTGAATTTACTTGAATTTAAAGTTTTTTTTTGTGTTGACAAAAAAAAGCATCAGTAAAATTTCAAAAAAACAACTCTGAGATGCATTATAAGAGTTAGCTCACCTAATATACAAGTAGGTATAGGTACTCCCAACAAGATATAATATGAATCAATTTACTTTTAGTCTCATTGGAATCACATTCCACCGTAGCAAATACTGATTGTGCTGCTGCCTGGTAGCAACAAAAAACCATAATGGCACATAGGAAGGATTTATTGAAATTGAACGAATTTTATTTTCAAAATGAATTTTTAAATATTTACTGAATATTGTCTGGCTTACAAATAACTTTTATTACAAAAGATACACATGCTTATGTTGTTTTCTGTTTACTCTGCAGTTTTTTTTTTTTTTTTTTTTTTTATTATTAATTTTTGTTCTGAAATTAGGGTATGAATACGAGGTTTCCAACTTTACAAAATTTCTTTGTTAAATATGAAATGACTCTACTTTTTTGTCTATTTTGTAATTTTAATTTACCTGCTCATCAGATGCAATTACTACAAAATTGCAATTTTCAAGAACAAAAATGTTGACATGAACATCTGTTGTGGTATGATTGTGATACCAAGCTCTTTAAGTGGAAGTTCAGATGAAATGAGACAAAAAAATTGCTGATATGGAATTGTTCCTCCAAGAACACCTGGGTGAATTTTTTCATAAATTTTTTATAAGGAAAAACCGAATTTCAAAACAAAGAATTCAAAAAAAAAAAAATGCAAAGAATAATGTAGAAATGTACCTATATGTAGCACAATATCACAAACAGTTGACAGAAATGTTAGATAGCTTTATATATATGTAGGTATTTGGATTGGTTGGGGAGTTAAGTTGAGTTTGTATTTCATTTCGTGTTATGAATGTTGTTTGAGGTGTGTGTCATTTTAGAGCTTTCAACGATGATGATTCAGCCAAACGGACAATGACCTTGTTATCGAAAGGAGATATTGTTTGTTTGTTAAAGTTGATATTATAGGTACAAAAGAATGCAATTTGTGAGAAAGTAGAACAACAAATACAGAAATAGAAAAATTGTTAATAAAAAAAAAAAAACTCTATACATCTACATACAGGGTGATTGGTATAAGGTGTTAAAAAACTAGAGCGTGCAGGTTTAGGCGAGACAAGAAAAAAATCGTATAAGCTGGGGGTCTATTTCCCCCCATTTAGGCGGTGAGGGCAATTTTCTAAAAAACGACTTAAAATAGAAAAAAATCATTTACAAACGACGGCAACACTTGCAATTTAGAAGTCATTTCTTTTGTTTTTTGAGAGAATAGTTTTTGAAAAATTAGTTTTCAAAAGACTTTGACAAAAGAACGAACAAAAATGTGTTCAAAATTTTACGTTATTAAGTAATATTTTTGTTTTTAATATTCAATACTCCTAGCAATTTCTAGTCAAACACTAAAAACCGGATGCCTACTAGATGTCTTAGTTTTTGAGAAAATCAATAATCTACTTTACTAATTAATTAGTAGAATTTATTACATATTTTTAATTTTCTCAAAATCTAGAATATATTTTGGCATCTGGTTTTTAGTGTTTGTTTAAAAAAGTATTGAATATTTAACACAAAAATATTTTTCGTTATTAAAATTTTGAACAAAACCAATTCAATTTGTTTTTGTATTTTAATGTTTTTTTCATTTAAAAATTAAAAAGAAAATCAAAGGAGACATTTCTGGCTTTACTTAAAGGTAAAGCATGTCGCTTTAACGGTTACCGTTGTTCTAATTTTTGTTTCTGTCTTAAGTATAGTGGGGAGGGGAATAAAAAACCGTGTAGAATGTAATGCTTAGAAAACTCAATGCTGTCTATGAGTGGCACTTGCTTCGAAGAAACTAAACAGCTTGCGATCCTTGGGATGTGTATCTATCACAAACGACCTCCTGTGGAATGAGAACATACTCGACGTTGCCAAAAATTCCGCAAGATGTCTAGGTTTCCTTCGGAGACGCAAGACATTTTTTTCCCCTTCTGATTTGGCTATTATCTATAAAAGTTTGAGTATAACTCCCATCCCTGGGCTGGTGATCAAGCAACTTACTTAAGCCTCTTGGACAGTATTCAAAGAGAGCCTTCAAAATGATTGGAGAAAGGAACATTATAGTAGATTCATTTAAGTCCTTCGAACACCATCGTAACGTTTCCTGTCTCTCTCTTTTATCGTTATTTCTACGGTCAGTGTCAGTTCTCTAGTGAAATAGCTGGTTGCATTCCCCCCTTAAACAGTTCAACCGTAATACTCGCGCTCCTAGAAATGCCCATCAGTTTACCCATGAGCCCAATTTCGGTCGTGCTGTCAAATACAGGGATTCGTTTTTTAGCTGTACTATACGCGAATGTGGAATTCTCTTTCAAGCTCTGTCTTTACATCTCATTGTGATATTCAGAAATTCAAGACCAATGTACACCGACATCTTCTTTTAAATAATCCCCTCCTCCTTACCTAATGCTCGCACTTTGTCTCTGACATATTAAGGGTACCAAAACCCCTTCAGTGCGCGTAAATCATAAAAGAAAAGTGATTTTTTTTTTTTAGAAAATTGCCTCTTCCGTTATTTTAAATTTTTTTCAAAAACTAAAAGGAACTTGAGCATCTACTTTTAAGTGTTTGACTAGAAATTGATAGCATCAAATATTAAAAACAAAAAAGATTACTTAATAAAGTACAATTTCAAAAAAAAAAAAAAAATGTTTGAACACAATTAAAAAAAAAAAAAATGTTTGAACACAATTTAAAAAAAAAAAATGTTTGCACACAATTTTTTCATTATTTTTTCAATTATTCTCCTAAATAATTTGAATTGCATACAAAACAAAAAATGAACGGACTTCGGGCATGACATAGTTAGTGTTGTCATAGTGTTTTAATGATTTTTTTTTTATATTTCAAGTTGATTTTATGAAGTGAGGACTTAACATAAATAAAAAGTTTTTTTTTTGTTCTCATAGATGGCGCTTTTGGGGTTAAATTATTTTAAAAATAGCTAAAAAACGCAAAAGATAATGATCAAATTGATCTAAAACAAACAAATATTCCTAAAGTAAAGGGTGCACAGCTAGTAAAGTTTATTTAGCACAGAACAAATTTCCTAAAAACATGATTGCATGTAGTATAGTACCTAGTATCATTGCTTTCAACGACTCATATAAAAGAGTTTAATTATTCAAAATTAAAAAAAAAACTACTAATACTTTTTTTTTATAATTTTGATTAAAATTTTCCATTAAAACTATATCAATTACCCTAATGATATTATAACGCCTCACAAAATGTCTGTTCGACCATACCAGTTTTATAAATGTCTCGCATCTTTTACCAAATTGAAGGTGAATTTTGGATTTCTCCGATGAGGTAGGAATACCTCCATATCCGCATTGTTTTGAATATTTTTTAAAACTTCTCCAATAATGATGATAAATTATAATAACCAAAAACCATACAGTTATACATTTGTTCCAAATACTTATTCAAAATTAAAAAAAAAAACAATAGCTTGCAGTATTGATAATTTTCAGGTTATTTAAATTTTACCATAACATTTGCACATAAAATTATTTCCATACATGCATACATAACATATAGGTATTTGACTTAATAAACGGTAAATAATTTGTTATAAAAATTAAATGCTGCGTTTAATTTATTTATTTATTGGTAGTGCATATAATAATTTTTTTTTTCATACAACAGCAGCAAAACGCCCCTTTTGGGAAAACAAAAAACGTATATTTATGTACCAACTCGCTTTAAATATAAAAAAAAAAAAAATATTAATAAAAGTATCTCGAAAGTAGAAACTATTAAAAATGTTATCTACCGTAGAAGATCTCTTAAAAGCAGCACAGTAGCGCATTAGCGAACAATCAGACCGCATCTAATACGCTGATGATGCTATACCATTCGGCTTTTGCAATGTTCATGACGATGGTGATGATGAAGATTGGGGGGGATGGATGGGGATACAAATGGGGATGATGATGATATTCATGATATTCACCGGAGGTTGCATTTCGTATTGTTTAACATTATATCTTCTACTCCTTCCCTAACCAACATTCATCTCCTTCCCTGAACACACAAATACAAGTTAGTTTTGCAGAAATAATGCTTTGTTGAAGCTGATATTTAATTACCCATGATTATGGCAATGGTACTTAAGCACACACTAATCAAAGCATAATGGGCTTCCCTAAAAATAAAAAAAAGTTCACTAGCACAAACAAGGATTGCATGTTATTTTTTTTTTCCAACTGAGTGTATGTAGGTATGTATCTAAGTACGAAATGGCGATGAATTTTAAAGATTTTCTTAGGAAAAAAAAATTGTTTAATTTTAAAAACGATATAAAGACATTAAGGAGCTCCGGCTTTCACTTTTTGATTTTGCCGCTTCATAAAACTGAGCGCTCTTTTGCTTACTTACACTCAAAAGCCGGCTTTGCGAACCAATTCCATCACTGAAGACTCAAACCAGTCGGCAAATATTCCATCGCATCTCTGATCATCTTTGAATTAAAAACAAAAAGTTGATTGAAGCTAGGTGGTTTAGAAAAAATAAAAAAAAATTAAAATTAAAAGAGGTTAGAAACTAGGCCTAGATAGAAGACGCACACTTTCACTTTCCTTCTCTAATAAACTTACAACTTTTATTTTTTTTTCTTATAAAGGTTGAGGTTGGGATCATTTTTTTTTTTTGTTTGAATTCTTGTGTTTCTTTTGATTTAAACCACAAGTCATAAGTAACCCAGTATTGTTATAAAGTTTTTTTTTTTTTGTAATTTTTTTTTTCATTATTTATGTATTAAATGCTAAAACGTGATTTCTTTTTTGTTGTTTATACGAGAGAGTATAAATCCAAAGCATGCGGTGTGGAAAAGTTGTTAACTCTAATTTATTAGGCTTACGCAACTAACAAAAAATTAAGCAGCCAATTTGTGGGATGTGTTTATGGTTGAAAATGGTTTATAATAGACTTTTAGGTTTTGTTTAGTAGGTTTTTCTATGTAAGTAGGTACTCAAAATTACCTACTTATTTTTTTTTTTTTTTTGGGTTTATAGAAAGGTATTTAAAGACTTGACGAATGAGTCAGTTGTTAAGGGGAAGACATGGTGTTAGGAAGTTAAATTTATTACATTATACCTACTTTTTTGAATTTATATAGCTCGTCGTCATGGGTTGTTTTACTTTATTTTATTTTTAGCTGGTTATTAAATGTAAGCAATTTAAAATGTAATAATGGTCAAAACTTTATGCAACTTGTTGCCGTGTCGAAGAGGGAAATAATAGCAATTTTGAAGCAGCTGACATTATTTGTTAAAAAGATAAGTTTTAAGGTGTATATTGTACAATAAAAAAATTCTTTTAACGAATATTATGTGTATAAATAAAGCGGATGGTAAAAACTACGATTTTCGCAATAGGTGATACGTTTGGTATTAACAAAAATTCTTGAACATTTGCAATTTCACGAGCATTTCCTAAGTTTCATATATGGAGTACATGCTCTGAGCAAGTTCTTCATTTTTTAATTTTTTTTAATCACATAATTTAAACATGCCTTTTAGATCATAAAGAGTTTATTCATACAAGTTTTCAATTAGACAATATTCAACGAGACAGAAACAAAAATTCTAAGCGAATCCTGTCGGTAGTTTGGTAAGAGTTTTCGTCTCAACTTAGGTTGTGTTTTTTTTTTCCAAGTCCAAAGAGAGAATGAAAAGGATGTCGGTGCTAAACAGTGTACATATTAAAAGCAAAAAAATTGATCCCCTTTGTGGGCTTAGCTAAGTGCAAAGAATTCTTAGCGTTTGGAGTACATGCTCTGAGCAAGTGCTTCATTTATTTATTTTTTTTAATCACATAATTTAAACATGCCTTTTAGATCATAAAGAGTTTATTCATACAAGTTTTCAATTAGACAATATTCAACGAGACAGAAACAAAAATTCTAAGCGAATCCTGTCGGTAGTTTGGTAAGAGTTTTGGTCTCAACTTAAGTTGTGATTTTTTTTTTTCCAAGTCTAAAGATAGAATGAAAAGGATGTCGGTGCTAAACAGTTTACATATTAAAAGCAACAAAAATTGATCCCCTTTGTAGGCTTAGCTAAGTGCAGAGAATTCTTAGCGTTTAGAAATACCGCATGTTACCGGCGGCGTGAGTTCTGCAGGGTGTTACCTTATTCGTGCACTATATTTTGGGGGATGATTCTTGAGATCATTCTAAAAAAAAATTGCATGTGGTATATTTGTTATCGATAGTTTATATGGTAACTCCTTTTTTATTTTTTTTTTGTGATGACGTCGCTTATTCTTGATGTCTTGTTTTTTTTTTCAACAGACTGCAATTACCTGAATTTAAAAAAAAACACCTTCAGTTTTGAGAAGCTGTCAGTAAAGCAGCGACAGAGTGCGTTGTTTTGAAATATGTTTTTTTCGAAACGGTCTGCTTAATGAAGTTAAGTCGAAATTTTGCTATCCTATTTCCAAAATTGTGCTTTGATATACTCTCTTACTGAAGCTTTCCAAAATTTGACTTTCTCAGAGTGGAGCTTTTAAAACTTTGATCTTTATAAAATTTTCTGACCAATTCGAAATGGCGAGAGACACTTTATAATGTGCGCACCTAATTTTTGGTACTGGTTCCTTGCACTATAATTAAAATTATTTAGAATTTGTATTCTAAAAAACTTCTTATAAAAAAAATGTATGTAAATATATAAGAAAAACTTAAAAAAAAAAAAATAAAACAAATTACTCGTACTTCAAGTTCATAAACCTGAAAAGTCTGTGCAAACCTGGATTGCCTGACTTATCATGTCTAGAAAACAACACCCAACCTTCGACTTAATTTCACTTTATAAAGCAAAAAAAAAATTATCTTCTGTGTCAATGAAAAAACAAAAAAATAATAATTCCAAAACAACATACAGTGGAACACCCTTGCTGACCAAGTGGCAAAATACATAAAAAAAAATATTTAAAAGTATTTTTTTTTTATTTTTGCTTTTTTTATTCCTTTTTTATGCTTATTTTACTGAACTTTCTAAAAAATTATAAAGGTGGAACCTATCAAAACAATTAGGTTTGTTTGATACAACTGCAGTCAGTTGCAGTCATAAAGTTAAAAGGATTTTTTAAAGCTTTTTTTTTCTATGCAACTTTACATTACTATTTTTTTTATTATAAATTTTCAAATATTTTTTCACACGTTTCAGAACTGGTACTAATGTAAATAATTTCTTAAAAGAACTAAGGAATACTTAATAGAAAGAATAGGAATCTGCATTTTGTTTATTTTGTTCTTCTTTTTGTATTATTCAAACAAAAGAAATTTTTGTTTTCATTTCGTTTCATAAATTAATAGAATTCCAAAACTTAAGAGCCAATCTGTTAATAGTTAATAATCTTAAATCAAGGGTTATATCAAATGGTAAATCATCTAAACATGCACATTAAATCAACCAAAATTTGTATCAACAAATTTATAATTTGAGTTGTTAATCATGGAAATCAATAATAAACCGATTTTGGTTGATTAGCGTCATTTAATCAGACTGTGATAGTCAAAGTATATATTTAACTATGTATATTGAACCCACTGTAAACAAAGTGGACTTAAGAGTTGTAAACATTGCATCGAGTGGATGGCTATAAGAAGACTTAAACAAAAAAAAATTGATTATAGTTAAAGGACTGTAGTCAATGACTTATACCAAAATTTAACCAAAACAAAAAGTGGACTTATAATTTGTTAAAATACTAGTAATTGTCAAAACTTACCTATTCAATTTCGTAGGTAATTATTATAAACAACAACAAAAATATTTTTCTTTTATTTTTGTTATTCCTCTTCTTGGTAATTATTATATCAAATTCGATTAGTAAGTCAAGAGATTTACAACACAGGACAATTAAGACAATTCAATGATGCAGTCACCAACTGACTGCAGATTTTACATCACAGCTTATTTACTAGGCGTCTCGATAGTTGAACTCAATTTTGTTAGATTTCGGACTAGTTTTTTAGTGCCAGAAACTTTTGACAATTTATTCTCCGAAATTGTCTACTGAAAAACTGCTTCTTTAGTTAACTGTAAATAATAGGCGTGTTTTATTGGGAATCTATACATAGTATAGTAAGAAACTCCCAATAAAACGCATCGGCAGTAGCTTGGTTTTTATTTTTCACATTTGGTAGTAGCAGTGGCGTGATGGTTAGTGCGATGGACTGTCATGCCGGAGGTCTAAGGTTCGATCCCCAGCCTCGACACCTATTTTTTTAAAAGAAAAAACGGCTACTGCCTCTTGCGAGGAATTGACAAATCCTCCAAGAGTATCTCCTGTCACAGAAAAGTGCCACTCGTTAGCCGTTCGGATTTGGCAATAAACTGCAGGTCCCCTCCATTCCTGCAGACACGCACACAGGAATGGTTGAGAGTTGTAAGTCACTAGGCCCTAGTTCTTCATGAGCTGTTGTGCCATTAATTTTTTTTTTTTTTTACTATTAAACATGTGTCGAAATAAAAATTAAATTAATTGGACAATTTACAAGATGATATGGTAATAAAAAAGTCTTAAAAGTTAGTTTTTATAAAATAATTCATGAGAATTGTGCGAGTAAATAAAGTGACAAATTGCAAAATCAAATTCGAGACTCCAATAAACGTCAAAAATCTATCCACAGTAGGATTGTACTTTAGCTTTTTACGGCCGTAATCATACTGTCGATGTTGTATTTGTAACGCATGTTAAATCATACTGTACTATGGATAGATTTTCCAATGAAACACGCCTAATGTTATGTCCAGAGTTAATTAACACTAGTTTAACTCACAGCATGAAAAACTGGGCCTAAGTATACCGAATGAACCTCGTGTACAAAGTTTTTTTTTTTTTAATTCCAGAAAAGTTATTTAAACAGAGTTAACATTTAAAATTATTTTCTCTTTTAAAAATTTCCTTTCCACTGTGCGGTGGCTGACGGTTGCTACGTTTATGACGACCACCCAGTCAACTAAAGACAAGGAAAGGAAAAAAAAAAAAAAAAAAAAAACGATTTACTAAATTTACACATCATTAAGTGATAATTAACTTAATAAATAGTGCAACATACCGTATGGTTCGCATTAATTTAAAACGAGTATATTACCTTCAACTTGATACACAAGAGGCATAAAATGAAGTTGATAATGACGAGGAAAATGATTATATTTACATTTGTGGTTTAATTTACTAATGCAACAAAATGTCTAAGTATAAGTATTACCATTGCTATAATACTAGAGCTGCCACTTTGTATTTTATATTCATTTCTTATTTTTGTCGCAATTGGAATAAACTTAAGAAAAAAAAGAAAAGAAGTTATTCAATCCTCGTGTCTCACTATGTTCACACGCAACCACGTACGTCTACTTCAAATACAATGTAAACACACAACACTTTGCGAGTTTATTCTAAGAACCCAACCGAAGCACGACTAGAATCCCCTAGCTCTTCCGCACTTTCATGAAGTTTGTTTTCAAGCAAATGCAATTAGAAAATTTAATTGTCTAAGTAATGAGTTTCAATTTAATTGCTTTGGTGTTCTAGTAGTTAAAATAGTTTATGACTTATAGAGAGTGAGAAAGAAAGTGCTGCTGCTGCTGCTGACGCTAAGGCTCAAGGAAGTGCTGTACGCACCGTATAATTCAATTTTATAACCAGGCCAAAAATATAATAAAAATGGTTTTTGAAATATGGCTATAGGGTTTTTTTTTAAGTACCCATTAGAAAACACTTAATTTATTAATAAAAAATAAAGTAGTGCCTGGTTCTTAAAGTTTAAGTATTTTTATAGAATATTTTATATAGAATTTGAATAAAAAATATAGTTTTAGTTGGAACCATTTTCGTGATATTTATTTATGTATTTATTTATTTCTTTATTCATTGATTTATTTATTACTTTATTTATTGATTTATTTATTTATTTATTTATTTCTTTATTTATTGATTTATTTTTTTATTTATTTATTTATTTATTTTTTTATTTATTTTTTATTTATTTATTTATTTATTTATTTATTTATTAATTTATACAAAAATCAACTTGAAAAAATAAGTTTTAAACAACTTGATTAAAAAAAAAAAACTAATAAAAGAATGGTATACATCTTAGCTTTAGGAAAAGCTATAACACATCATGCTCTTTCGTTGGCCTTCAATAATTTTTTCTTCTGTTTTAAGTCAATTTTTCCAGAAATTTTGTTCCTATAATTTTTTTTTATTCGAATGATTTCGGGAATGATCCCCAAAGTATAGTGCACTCCCTGTATATTTAAACAGTTTTCTTATTCGAAAACAACCTTGGGTGCATCCGTTTCCTGGGTTCAAAGGATTTTAAATCCATCTTTGGTCATTTGCCCCGTTCCGTACGTTCAGTAATCAGGCGCCTATGACAGATTTCTTGAGCAACGGTATGCGAGATTTTGGTTGACATTTGCGAGACTTTTTTTTTTGTTACTGATTTATTGGCACTTTAGTGTGAATCTGGCTTAAGTTTACATAAGACTTATACTAAAGCGAGACCGGGACGAGATTTACAAAAGTCTCTTTATGTCACATCTTGTAGCCAGCCGTTGTAAGGAGGCATTTCCATAGTGGTGCCATCTAGATTTTTTCAGTGAAAAGCCGATATTTATATCGATTTCAATGGATTTTCGATAACTTATTCCGAATTAACTCAGGTTTAGTTTACTTGGTTTATGTAACTCAGAGCTAATTCAGACTTAACATTTGAAAAACTACCCCATCGTATAGACCCAGCTTTTAGTCTTTAACCGAACTGTCAGTGTAAATTAATAGATATCGATAGCTTTTTCGCATATAAATCGATAACTTTGCAGAGATGATAAATAAAATCATCATTTATTGAGACAAATTTAAGACAATAATGTTCAAAAACAGACCAATCGAAATGATTAAGCAAATTTTTAAAAATCAATTTTTTGGGGCAGTGTTTTTTTGGCCTTACATTTTACAAAACTGATTTTTTCGATAATGATTTAATTTGTAGGACAAATTGGGCACAATTCGGGACAAAGTTTATACAGTTTTCCTATTATTTACAAAATGACTATAATTGCGATTTTCAAAGGAAAAGACAAAAAGACCTACCTATTTGTTTTCATATTTAAATTATCGTCAACAGGTTTTTTTTGTAAAATAAAAAAAATAAAATTCATCTCAAGGATACAAAAGTGAAAGAAAGCCCGTCACTCAAATGTTGATGTATTCAATCAAAACCATCAATCATTTAAAAAAAAAAACACAATAAAACAAAAATTCTATTTAAATCATTTGAAAACAAAAAAAAATCAATTTATTACCACATTCACAACTAAGTATACTTGACAAAATTCATAAATCTTTATCAATAAAAATTTAATATTGGAAATAAATAAAACCATTACTCATCTCTGATATGATAAATTTGAAAAAAAAAAAAAAAAAATATTACAAAAACTTCCTTCCACTTCAATACGACAATTTTTCAATTTCCTCATTTGTATGTTGTTTTTGTTGTTCCACCCACCCACTTTGTTTAGTGTGTAATACCACACACTTAATCTTCCCCGTATCACATCTGACATAAAAAAAAACTTACAAAAAAAAACTAAAAACCAACAAATATTATAAAACTTGGTATTAAACGCTCGGATAAGAGTAACAAAAAAAAAATAATTAAAAAAATCTACAACAACATATATTTTTCACTGAAATCCCTCAGCAATTTGTAGATGTGGATACATTTTTTATGTACACAAAATCCATGTACGTTTCTAGAGAGAAAAATAAATAAATAAATACAGAGAGAGAGAAAAACTGAAACTCCATTAATCTCACCGCATTTCATTTCAACCGGAAGATCCGGGAGATGGGGTGAATAATTGTGGAACGAAGCTTGTCGTTTTATAGTGTAAGAGATATGAAGGCACAAAAAAAAAAAGAAACAGTAAAATATAACCAAAACGAAAAGCGAAAGAAGATTTAACCAATAATGTGTAAGAAGAAAAATGCACACGACCTACCCCAAGGCAAAATTTATTATTATTATATTCTTCCCCTGGTTTTTTTTCTTTCTGTTATTGTTGTTGTTGCTGTTATATTCATGTATCTGTATCTGAAGCTGCTTCTGTTGTTGCTGCTGCTTAACCGCACTGCACCCCATTTTTTCAAAAATACAGCAGAAAAAAAAAATGAAAACATAGTGCAACAGAAGAAAATATTAAAGCAAATGAAAAGAAGAGAAATTTTAAAGGAAACAAAATGCAATTGAAAACGAGAAAGAATGATGGAGAGAAAAACGGGGGACGATGAAATACATACATACATATATACCCATACAGATGATGATGAAGACTGCGGTGGCCGCGGCAACGGACGGCAAAAGAAACTCCGATGCACAGATTCATATAAAATGCAATAAATTTTTACGACTTCATTTGGAATTTTTTTTTTTTTTAATTTATTTTTTCGCCCATCCATTTAGAATGGATTTCTTTTTTGGGGTGAACTTTACATCCAATCTATATGGAATTAAGGGGAATATCTGAATCCAAAGTCAAACTGGACTTATGAAAGAGATAAAAAGTTTCTCTTGCAAAATGAATTCCTAATAAAAAGTTCGTTTATATAAGAATCCAGTGGCAGGATGTGTGCGATAATCCTAAAAGTATTCTAGACAGTCGCCTTGTTGACTAAAGGAAGACATGCAATAGATGCACTCAGAAAAAATTAAGTGTAGTTTTGTTATATGTATGTAAAAAGGTGTGTTTGGTTCTAAAATAACCATCAGGCAAACTTCGCGTTTGCCTACATTATGTATGTTAAAATGGTCATAGAAAATTATTAGTAACTAGAGGTACCTATTTTTTTTAGTTAGTTAGTTATAATAAAACTGCATGACGCTGTATTATTTCAAATACTATGTATCCAACACTTTGTGATGTTATGTCGTTTTCCGTTGGTCACTTCTAACACTCTTTTTTCACTCCCAACACTCCGAAAACCTTCCATTTTCCGTTTGGAGTGATGATTTAGGAGTCGTGTTTTTTCAATCCGGATAAAATGTTCTTCACTAAACTTTTACATACAAAATTAAAGAATTTCAGATTTTTAAAATCAATCCCCAAAAATTAGAAACCACGGAGAAAAGCAATACAAAAATGGCCAAACATTCACTGCTCAAAAAGTAATATCAAACTAAAAAAAAAACCTAATTTTGGGTTTATGTTGGTTTTATAAAAAATGGTGGGAAAATCGTTTTTCGCATGGAAAAAAGTTGTGAGAGGGGTAATAACTGCATACCTACTACTCTTGTGTAAATGCAAAAAAAAGTAAAAAAAAAAACGACACAAACAATCATAAAAACCCTTATAAGTCAAAAAGACAGCGAAAACAAGAAAATTATACCTCCTAAGTTTTTCTACTTAAAATTACCTAAAGGAACGCATATTTTTCGTCTGCATTGTTGACTGTGGGATGTATATTAATTAAAATTAAATCAGTTTTCTACACTCAGGGTCGTTAGCAGTGACGTTTATTCGAAGGTGCGTAGGTGTTCACCGCACACCCTACCAAAATCTTAATTTCCATACGCAGCCAACGCTCTTCATTATTTCTTTTCATTAATAACCGATCAATATACCTACAAACGTCAACAAATAATTAAGATCTGCGTACGATCTCAAATAATTCCCAAACTAAAATCAGAACAAATTATTCAAAATTTCTATTCAAAGTAACGAACAATTTTCTGAGCAGATTGTTTTTTGTACTTTAGAGCTCCGCAAGCTAACCCAAATCCACATACAACATATATTTCAAACTACCTACCAATCAGCAGTCAAAGTAGTACCTAATAACAAAAAAATTTTCTCGTAGGGTGTTCTTCTTACTTCAGCCCACCAAGCTAACCGAAATCCACATCATACAAAAAAAAGCGCACGAAATCGTTCTCTTATAAATCTTTATGCATTTGCATTTATGCGCACCAAACGAAGCTCAAACAAACAAAATGTTTGTTGTTGATCATTCGCCACGACTCGGCCAGTGAGGGGTGATCTTTTTATTTAAAAGAATCATCAAAATTTTCGATACAGCCTGATTAGATTGTTTATAACTTTTGATTGAGTGAAGGATTTATTTCATAGAGGTATCTAAAGAAAGGCAAGAAATCAACCTATTTCCTAATGTAACAGTTCATATAAAAAAATATAAAAAAAGGAGCTGTAAACCCAAAATTGATTATTTTTAGATCACTGAAAAATTTCAAAATTTTCAAAAATTATGTACTACAATATTGTGCATCTAATTGTGTTCAACAAATAAAGTTCATGGTTTTATGGCGGTAATTCCAAGAGCGTAGCGATAAATTACAATTTTAAACGATTTATCAAATTTCATTGAAAAAAATCGCTCGACTTGACTTACAAAAAAAATTCTTACCACTTCCTTATTAAAGGGGTATCAAAAAAACGTCAATGATTCATGCATTTTATTAATGTCACAATTAGACACCAACTCATTTATAAAAAAATGTTAAAAACTTCAAATCGAATGTATTTTCAATTTTCTCAAGAACTCAGTTTTTTTTTGTGTTCGATTCAGAATTGATTTACGCATTGACCAAAAAAGTTAATTTAGCACTTCATTTCACAATTTTGAAAAAAATTGGCCTAAATTTTTTTTTTCAATTTTTTTTATCAAAATTTTGAGTTTACATGCGAATTTTTAAAAAACTACTGACATAAATAATTTAACTTAAATTTAGGATTAAAGCATAGATTTATGGGTATAATACTTTATTGTAAGTGTTGCCGTTGTTATTTAATAATTGTTTTTCATAAAATTGCCCCTACCTCCTAAACGGGGTGAGAAAGACACCCCTCCCATAGTAAAAAGTGCTTATTTTTGAGCACTCTACAAAAAATCATTACCAAATTTTGGCGCCAAAGTTATCGTACTCTCCCCGAATAGATAAATTTATTGCAAAAAAAACATAGCGAACACAACACCCTATACTGAAAGCACCACGGGACGTTACTGGTCGTTGGTCTGTTGTACCAAATTTCTGTATGAGTAAAATTCTGCATTAAAATTCTGTATTAAAATTGTGTATTGAAATTCTGGAATAAAATTCAATATTGTATCTATTGTGAAGTTTTGCAGTTTTTTTTTTTAACCAGCTCACCTTGTTTTGACCTGTTTTGTTTTGAAAAACTTTTTTTTTGCGAATATCCTATATGAGGTATTAAAATCCCCGACCTAAACCTTGAGTATCTATAAAAATGTTTGTTTAATTTACACAGAATTTTCGTTTAGTGTATATATTTTATAGATACCTAAACTAAATTACTTTATCCTGCCAAAGATACATAATACACACGTAAGTACATTAATTTCAACTTAAAACGATATACTGGTAATTTGTTTTGACCAATTGCATTTTTTATTCTGTAAAAAGGATGAGATGAAAAAACTTTCTTTACATAAATGCATAAACCATGTCGTACACAAAGAATACATGAAGAAATACATATAGAAAGATACTTTTTTGGTAATTTCAATTTTTATGGGAAAATACACTCCCCATCATTGTCTGGTGTGTGTGTTTTTTTTTTGCTGTTATTCACTCAATTGAACGATTCTTTTTTTGCTTCTTTTTTTTTCATCTGAGAAATGCATTTTTAAAATTAAAATGCGTGAGTGAGCTCCAAAAATGGAAAAGTTTAAAGAAAAGAACTAAAATGAATCTTTATTTTTTTTTGTTCTACCCCAAAGGCAGATGAATTAAAATACTTTAAAATGTGTCATTCTTGTTGCAGTTTGTTCTTTTGGATATATTTCTTTTAAGTATATACCAAAAATTGTATTTGTTTTGAAAGAAGATTGTACCCACTGCTGAAACATATGTTTTAATATTGAGATAAAAATAATACATACTACAAAAAATTTTATGTAAAGATAAATTTTCTTTATTTTTTTTTTTTTTCGTTTTTTTGACGAACCAATTTTTTTTATTGTTCTGTTTATCGTTTTTATTATTTTATTCTTTTTTTTTTTGTTTATTGCTAAACCCTGTACTAGATTCTTGAAGGTGTTATTTGTTTTAATATTTAAGGAAAGTGAAAAAAGGTATTTGCAGAGTAAGTCGTCAAGAAATTATTACATATACTTTTTTTTGAAAGGTTTAATAAAGAAGCTGATTCTTAGACATACTTATCTACTTAAAAAATGATAAAACAACAAAGGAAAATTTTTGTTTTAAATTGATAAATATACAAAAATATTTTTAAATTATTTATTTATTTAATAAATTTTAAATAATGTTACAAATACACACAACTAATCTGCTTATTTTTGAGAGATGTTGTAGGCCAGAATATATTAGGACTTCTTCGTGGGCTTTAAGGTTTGTTGTAATTTTTTATTTTTTGACAATGACATTAAAAAAATTTAGAATATTTTGAATATTAAAGCAAATCAATAATAATAATATTCTTTATAATATCTCCAATTCCCTGCGAAGAAGAAAGTAACCACTTTCGAAACGTTGCAACTGGTATATAAAAAAAAAATAAAACAGACCTAAAAGCCCATGAAGAAGTCTTAATTTCATTAAAACAAGGTCACGAACATAGGATTAATTATAAATCTTCAGATATACATATGTATATTTTAATTTCTCCATCGTCAATTGATCTGAGCAAGAGGGCATAAGTCAAAGTTCGTCGTGCGTCGCGTCGGTCGGCGTCGTCGCCGCCGCCGCACTGTAGTCCACAAGTCATAAGTCTTGGCAAAAATCTTAAATTCGATGTTTTTGTTTTTAATTTCTTTCAGGAATATAATTAGAGCTTTAAAAATAGCTACAAAAATATTTTTGATAAGCCGTTTGATTTATAGACTTCTTCAAAGTTGAAGAATGTTGCTCTAGAGTCTAGAGTAAACGAAAAAAAAAAAAAAATAATATATGAGGAAGTATAGAACATTTTATAATAAATTTAGCTTTTTATGTTTTTTTTTTGTTAGGTAAATTAAAATGTCAAATAAAACAAAAAATATTTACCTACATATTTATACCGCTGTACTACATAGTTAGTCCTAGTCAACAAAATCCCGAAATCATAAAATAAATAAAAAAAAAAATATGTCATTGTTATAAAAGGTAGCGATAACCTAAGTCGTAAGCTTTAATCAGGAGAAATTAAAGATAGTTGAACGAAAATTACAATAAGAGCCAATTTGATCTCCCATGGGGCACACATTTTCAGCGATAAACTTCTCAAAAGCTCTTGGAAGATAGTTTTCACTTTCCTCAAGTCTTGGTGCAATATCGTATTGGTATCGGTCTTGGGCTCGTACAGTTGACTATCGTTCCGTTCCGCGGAAATTTAATTTTTTGGTTTAGTTCATCTAAAACTGATAGCTACCATACAACGACTTAAGATTTTTCATAATTTCTCTACAACGTCTCTAACGATATTAAAGGCCATAAGTGCTCGGTACTACAAGTAAAAATGCAAGCGATTTTTGACACCCTTTTAAATTCGAAGCTAATAAATCCAGAAACTTCAAATTCGACCAACTCCTAAGCATTAGTAGTTCCTGAGATATAGGTCATCAAAAATCGGGAAAACTGTAGCTCACTGACCTGCTGACTCAATATCTCACTGAGTCACTGACTAATTTTATACCTATTCAAAAATAAAACTTGCAAAAAGGAGCGAAATTACACCAAAAATATAAATTATAAAAAAAGAGCCAAGTTACTCCTTGAAAAAAAAAAAAACATATAAGTTTCAAGTTAGCGAAGCAACATTCGCCTATCGAAAAATTATTAGGTGTATAATTTGCCGTTTATTAGTTGTGATGATTTCGAATATGTCGTTCGATTTTTTCTATGTTTTTTTTTTAATTTTCAAAAACCACAAAAAAAACATAGAAAACATCGAGCGTCCAATTCAACAACTATTTCACTATTAATTAACGGCTAATTATAGAGCACTAAAACATTCACAATAAGAAACTTTTATATACCTTTTCCAGAGGCTACTTTTCTAACTTGGTACCAATTAGACAATTTCATAAAAAAAAAACATAGAAAACATTGCACGACACAATTGGAATTGTCACAACTAAATCAGAACTGACGAACGGTAAATTTTTAAGCAATAAACCATTCGACGTAGGACGTTTTTAGCTATTTTTGTGGTGCTGCTTCACTAAGTTAATATAACATAGAAAACATCGAACGAAAAATTCGAAACTAGCACAACTAATGCACAGCAAATTATCCACCTAATATTTTTTTCAATCGGCGAATTTTGCTTCACTAACTTGACACTCATAAATTATGAGAATTTTTTATTGAATGATTACTAACTAAAATTTGGGAGTTTTTTTTTTTTTTTGGAAAAAACCATCTAATTACTCGCAACTCAAAAGATTTTGTAAACTTAACCAGTTAACTTATGTAACTTGATATTTACTTTAATTGTATACCCTTTTTGAAATATTTGATTTTCAAAAAAAAAAAATTTTTAACTTTTTTTAAAAATCCAAATTTTTTTTTTTTTTAATTTAACAATCAAAATGACATATGGGTGCGTTCAGAACTTGATTTGTTACAATTTTGAACAGCAATTTTAACTCATCGATTCCGTCAAATAATTATGAATTCGTGAATTTCTCCATAAGCATAAACCAATATACATCTAGGTCCATGCTTTTTGCATCGATAGCTTTATTTAATGTGCAGAATTTTAATTTAAAAAGGCTAACATGCCATAACTAATGTATAAAGAATTTTTGGATTTATCTATACTCGTACATCATGTTTACCGAAATAGGTAAATCGTCTCGACATTTTAAGTTCGTTAGCTTCGTATACAGATTGTTTATTCGAAAATAATATAAGAAAACATACATCAATTCAAAACGCGTAATAAATTACAGATTATACGTGTATTGCATAATAATTTTTATTATTAAATACATATATCGAACCTAAATAAATGTACATAAGTATATAACCATAAGAACATACATGAATAGAAGTGGAAAAATAGTTACACGTTTCGCTCTTGCATCATTTAACATGAGTACTAAAAGAGTTCTAAAAATATTGTGTAACTGTCTGAGATGTTAACGATTGCAGGATGACGTCTTTCGAATGCAACATGAAATAAATAAATTATTATATCTTAATATTATCCCTTAAGACAATAGGGAAAGTAAAAAAATTGAACTTTGATTATATGTATAAGGAAATTTATGAATAGAAGTGAAGTTTATTAGTACTTAAAACTTCTTCACTTTATTAAAACTCATTACAATATTAATAATTTCGTTTTTGTATTTATTTGACAACTTATAAATCGAGACACAGCTTAATTAGGTAAGAGGCGGGAACAAAGAGCCATACATCACAGTATCATGTCTGTTAAAAAAAAAAATAATAACAATAATAAACTGCAGTGAATCAGTAGCTGAATGCAATTTTTTCTTTAATTTGAAATATTATCTTAATTTAATTGCATTTTGACATGCAATGTTATAACTTTGTCTTTTAAGATATTTAATTTTAAAGTGCAGTGATATTTCATTTTGAAATTTAAAAAATATAAAGATGTACCTTTGATGTTTATATTAAATATTTATGTTTATTTCAACTTTTATTATTGTTCATTTGTTATTATATCTTTTTTTTATTAGTTTTTTTCTTTTTATCGTCGTTAAATTAAAAAGAAAGGTACTTGAAAAGGCAATTCGTTTGGTTTTAAAACTTAATCACTTGGAATATTTACATTTTCAACATATACCTGCATACATGGGTACATGAGTTTAATTTCAGAGATGATCGTGACATTATAAATTGAGATTTAGGGTAAATACTTAGTAAAATAAAAAAAAAATTATAGAAAATAAAAAAAAAAAAAAATGGTAATAAAAACAATCATATTTTTTAATAAATGATGAATTCCTTCAAAAGTATTCAGACAGTCCTTCATATACAATTTTTAATGATAATTTTTTATTTTGTTGGCCTTATAAATTTGTGGTGCTTCTGGGCCTTTTGAAGTGAAAGCTCCTATTGCGGGAAACTCCCTTAGGGGCCAGTTATTGCGATCAGGAAAACGGATCAGGAAAAAATTTCCTTTTGTAAAGGTCAATGTCTTATTAACCGATTTAAAATATAAAAAGGATACGAATCGATGATAAATCAATTGAAATATTTTTTCCATTAAAAAAATTTAATTTGGGGGAAATACTTTGTCTAAAACAAGTACTTATTCATTTTCCTGATGGAAAACGAGGAAACGCGGACAATAACTTTTTTTAGTATGTAAATACTTTTACATAAATTTATTCTGCATTAAAAACGGTCCCCCTGGTTTACAGTGACATAGATGCGATTTCACCAAATTACTGTCTGTGATCAAATTCATAACGGATTTTATTTCTGCAGCTGTAGTCTGTTTTTGTATCTTTTTTTTTGTATCTTCATGTTCATTTTTAGTTTGAATGAATTACATGATGGCTAATATGTGCAAAAATGTTTCATGATGCCACTGTATATTATACATTTCCTTACATAACTATTTTTTATTTTTTCCCTTGGCCGGACAACTCCCTTAGACGGACAAAAGTGTTACGACCGTCGCTGTCCGGCTAACCATGCCTGCTGCATGGTGGTACGCTTTGAATAAGAACTCGGATAATATTCCATAAAAAACTATACTATATGAAATTTGCGTGTATGTTAATGAATGCATACAAAAATCATCCCAATTAATTTCCGCCCACTGACACACCTTCTTTTAAACAATGTTATTTAAAAATTAGAACTATTTAGATAATCTCTGAAAATTCTTAGATTAATGTTAGTTTTAACAATTTCGCCATTAAAATTTTTGTTTCCATTAGCTCAGGAAAGATTTGTAGATTTACTTCTATAAAAATAAAAGTTTGATTTTGTAAACGCAATTTTTTTTTATTTTGGCATCAGAATTACTGAATAAAAAGTCTATAGCCAAATTATTTCCGCGTCAAAAGTTATTCAAAGCTAAATGTAGAAAAATTTCGTTTTTTCACATTAAGCTTTTAAATGGAAAATTCTATCAAAAAGCAGTTCATGTTAAACTTGTAGATCATATTCAATCTTCTTAAAACAAATTGAAAAACATTCATTCCTAATTAATTTTGGATTTTAAGCCATGTTGTTAGAATCCAAAACTATCAAACTTGTTGATTTTGTAAACTATATACCCTCAGCCTTATGAAACGGAAAGGAAGTTTATGTTTCAACCGAATTTAGTAAGATTTTGAAGAAATTTCCCATAGACTAATTTTTCCACCCTCGGCTTTGAGTTCATAGTAATATATTTGTAAAATGAATTTTTTATTACCCTTAATAGTGGTTATTACAATATTTGTTTCAGATCTGCCCTATTCGGTTCCTTCTAAGCTATCTCAGGGGTGCCCCAGGGCAGCCACTCAGGTCCACTTCTTTTTATTTTTACCATTAACGATATCAACATGGTCGACAAACATTTACATATATCTCACTCAATCCAAGCCGAACATACTATTTTTTTTTTAAATATTGTTTCGACACATTCGACCTCAAAATAACATTTTCTAATGTATTTGTTTACAAGAAAAAAATTTTTATAAGATAGGATACAAAAATTGCCTTTAAATGAAAAAAAAAAAAATAAATATTTCTGGGGGTATTCAAAAAAAGTTTGCTAAATTTAGCAAACAATTCACAAAATTTATGTTTTCAAACCAACAATAAATTACAAAAATAAAAGATTGAATTTAAAAATTTGAAAAAAAGAGAAACTTTCAGACCCGATATATCTTGAATAGTTTTTGGAAAAAAAGTGCTCACAACTTCTTAAAACCAAAGAACCCTTACAATATTCGTTTACATTCACAGGTTAAAACTCTTCGAAATTCCGGAATTTTGTCTGGAAACTGTTTGCTATTTTATACGACCGCCGCGCCGGTTAAAGTTCAATGTTTCTTAAAATGTGACTTTCATTTGATGCACATTATCTTCGAACAATGAGATATGGAACAATATTTCGTTCGAACTAGAAGTTCATTGTCATTTAGTGTGTGATTGAACTTGTGGTTTTGTTATAAATTTTTTTTATTTTCTAAGAATAAAATATTTTTTTTTATTTATTACTTAAAGCTCCACAAGTATGGTCCTGGTCAGGTCAGCATTCTTTTGAGCAAATTAGACTATATCAGATATCAGTAAAAAGTAATTAGGTACACATTTCATTTGTGCAAAAACGGAAAAAAAAATAATAAAACAAGAGATCAATGTTTCATCTAAAAGTTGAAAAAAATACCACATTGATGGAAAACACCAATTATGTATACCTACTTGGAAATATCAATGAAACAACCTCAGACAATGTGTCATAGATCTTAGACACTGTTCAAGGACACACGCATTATACATACATACATAGAGAAATACATCTCATCCATTTTCTGTTTATTCCTTCCTTTCATTAATTCACAATCAATAATAATCATAATAAATTCCATTTTCATTGTATAGTTCATTAAGTTTAACACAAGAGAAGAGACAAGAATATTCCCTGTTGAGCTTTGCATGTTTTTTGTTTTTTTGGCAAAACATGTTTTCTAATCAAAATTAATTTCTCGTCCAAAAAACATTGAAGTTAAAATATTTTTACTTGCGATATATAGGTACTATATGGCAAGTTTTGGATTGGTAAAAATTTTTATCAAACTTGACATTACGATGATATGGGTAGACGAAAAAAGTGGGTCTCGCAATTCCGTCCGTCTGTCTGTCTGTCTGTCTGTGGACTCGCCTACAGCCTAAACCCATGGGCCGATTTTAATTAAACTTGGAATAAAGTGTTTTTCGGACATTCCCCGGACACGTTTTTTTTTTTTTTTTCATTTTCTTTTTAGGACCAAAAATAACGGTACCTGATGTAATTATTTTTTGGCATTTTTGGAAAATCTTATTTTTCTTAAAAATGGCTCGACAGATTTTTCTAAAAAAAATATCAATAAATTTTGTTGGGTATATGCTACCTTCTTGTGAAAATTAAATTTCCAAAAAATGGTTCTAAATGGTAACTCCTATAGAACCATTTTTTTTATTTTCGTTTTTCTCGAAAAGACTGATTTTGATAATTTTTTTTATGGAGATTCTTTTGAAAAATTTAAATAGTAGGTAGTGTATACCAACATTTTAAAATTTTTTTTTGAAAACCAAATATTTCCAAAACGACTTGGTTGATTTAAAAAAAAAAATTTCATTTTTTTTTTTTGAAAATTCGATATTTCAAAAACGGGTAGATAGTTTTTGTCCCAAATTTTATTTTTAATTCAATATAAATAAATACTAATAAACTGTATATGTACCAATTTTTTTCTTAAAAATTTTTACAAAATTTTATATATACAAAATTGAACTTAAGGCTCCCATAAAAAAAATATTTACTTATGTAAAATACACTTATGGCCGATTGCACCAATATTTAACAGGGCTCTTAAATCTTTAAATGACGTTTGTTCCATACAAAATAATTCATTTAAAAATTTAAAAGCCCTACTTAATATTGGTGCAATCGGCCATTAATCTTTAAAATTTGAAGAAACTTTTACTACAAGAGGAAGTTTGTACGATCAAGTTGTGCGTTTTATTTTATGAAAATTTAGAAATAAGTAAGGTACTCTAAAAAACATTTTGGACAAAGATCTAACTAGCAGGGTCAGACTTTGAATAAAAAAATTTTAAGTTAACATGAGACGACCTTTACTTTGAGCTAAAATAATTTTTGTACTAAATTTCTCGTGTTTTTTTTTTTTTTTTTTTCTATGTTTAGTATTTTTTATGGAAGAACAATGATTATTCTGCCAAGATATGAGCGTACAGATACAGGCGAAGAGATACTTGAGCTAAAGACATTTTATTAGTAAGATACTTGTTGATTTATTCATTATTCTTTTCTTATATTCTTTGTAATACATATACAATATACCTACATAGCATACTAATTTAGTTTTCTATTAATAATAAAATAATATACATATATTCTTATATATCTTCATTTTTTCAAAGTGTAACAATAAAAATTGCATATAAATATAAAACAAAAAATGATTTATAGACAGATTTATTTGTATCTTACTCATTTAGTGAATCAATATTGAGTTTATGTATATTGAACTGCCCTACCATAATTCAAAATAAAAATCAACTCCGAGTGGCGTCAGAGTAGAGTTTTGTTATAGCATTGCCATATGAATTTTAGCACCTTTTTGGCATTCATAATATTTGTTTTCCAATTTATCTAAAAAATACGTTTTAAAAAGAAAAAAAATAAAGGCCAATTGTAGAAGATATACATTAATTTTCGATTTGTGAAGATTTATTTGTTTGATTATACCAGAAATTTTTATTTATGATGTTTTTTTTTTTTCTTGTTTTGGCACATAAGCTGAGAAAAAGTGCGTTTTAATGAAAGTTACGAGTTAAACTGATGTTGGCTTATTTATTTCAAAGAACTTTAAAAAAAACCATTTATCACTTCTTTCAAAACAACAGTTATTAAGTTTTTGTTGACAGAAATACTAGTGATTAAGTACCTAAAATATTAGTACTAAATGTTGAAACAACCAAATTTATCGCTTCTCTGTCTATTTTTTATGGTTTTTATTTTGTTTTATGAATAAATAAGTTATTTAGAAAGAATCGTATGTAAATTAAATTTTCTTTGACGTTTGTGTAGATAGACAGTGTCTAGTTAATACTTAGAACAGTTAACAGTTCTAAATCACTATAAATTCTAAATACTAATAAACATTTCCAAATTTTATATTTTACGTTTTATCCTACACCTATCGTATACTTAAATAAAATGCTACTTAAGTTAAGGTTATGTATGACAACAAATTCTTACAAAAATTAATTTAGACAGGATTTAAACACCAATGAAAAATGTTTGTTAATAACTTTCTCAAGTGAAAAAAGGTTTGTTGACTGAAATAGTATAAATAAAATATACTCTGTACTTTTAGAACTGTTTTAGTACATTGTAACTAAATTTTAGGAATAACTTTTTGTTAAAGTTCAAATTATTTTCTCTGTCAAATATTACATAGCTTTAATTTGGGCTCTTACGTATGATGGAGTAGAAAAGCTTAAATTCGCCTAAGTTAATAATAATTATAAATTCAGATTGTTGTGGTTTAGTTGGGTTGAATTTGATTGGTTACTTTGTAGGAATCTAAAATGTGCGATGAACAACAAATTCATTTAAAATAAAGTACCGTCCGGATTTTTTTTAATTTAATGTCATGGCTGTGAAGCGCTTGATTCTTGGTGAAACAACAATTTGGTGAGAATACAATTTCTCATTCATATCGATTTCAGTATCTTATCTTAATGTTTCTAGTTAATACGAAGATCAATTTTAGTACACACATATTTTTTAACCAATTGTATTTGACGCTATGTTTTCAGACTATACTATTCTGTTTAATTTGTTTTCTAGGTTATTGCCTTCTGCCACTTAGAAGAGCTCTCCAACTTATCTGGTGTGCAATTGTCAAAATTCATAAATGCCTCTAAATGGCTAGATGGCCCACGAAAACTTATAGGTTAATTTATTATTTGTAGCGTCCAATCCTCCAGGGTATCAAAAGGGATCTACATTGATCTAAGTGTGATGGGAACAAGATTCTCTATCAACCCAACAACCTAACCGAGGGTGTTTCCTTTTAATTTAAAACTGACAATCTAGTACAATTTTTCTTCTTTTATGTTTATAATTTTGTTTGTATTTTGTCTTTACATTAAAAACACTTCTGTATTCAATTAATTTAGCTCTTAAGAGTTCAACCAACCGTTCTTAGCTAATTTTTATATCAATTTTAGTACACACATATTTTTGACTACGTTATTCTAAAACATTTTTTTTTTTTGATCCTTTACTTTTCAGTTGAAATTGACAGAACACTTTTGTACTGTCTGTTAATTGACTTATATCAACGGATATAATAACTATTCAAGCTAATGAATCTTGAACTAGTCAAACCTATCTAGACAGGAATGAAAGAATCTTGAAATTTTTATAGCTTTTACTATATTATTATAGCTTAAGCTATTTTTATTCACACAAATTGAGCTGGAAAAACATGTTCTTCGCATACTTATCAATTCTTTAACATGTTTGCCTTTTCAGTTGAAACTGACAGTTTAGTACTAAATATATATGAACCTATCTTTTATATATTTTATACATCTTTTCCTTGTATCTTTTAAGGCGCTGAACGGATGAAACAGCTTAATGTTTAGAACATTTTTAGTACATGCATTTTTCTGAGCATAGGTACCATTCTGTACATAACATTTGGTTTCTGTGTTGTTTGCACTTTAAGTCGAATCTGACAGCTTAGTACAATTTTAGTACTAAATGCATATTATATACCTTCCATTTATCATTGTATCTATTATCTTTCCTCTTAACAGTTTTTTTTATTTTTTTAAGTTAATTTAACTTTTTGTTTAGTACACTACCATACGCAGTACTAAATTAAAAATACTTTTTCATCTATTTATTTTATTATTGGAGTTAATTTAGCTTTTAACAGATGAAGCAAACGTTCCTCAATCTACATGACATGATTTCTTATAAATAACTCTCACCCAAAACATCTAAAACATCCTGATGCGCACATCAATCCCGCAACAACAAATTAAAAAAAAAATGTATGAAAACTCTTCATCGTCATTATCATCATCAACCACACCACCACCATGGCCATCAGCAGCATTATTATCATAATCACCATCGACCGACCGTATGGTGTGTGTGTGTATCTTTTAATTTTTCTCTGATGCCATTATAATCCACACCATATAATTATAGTTTTTTTTTATTTTTTTTTCTTGCTTAAACCAAACGCGATGACTAGTTTTTGAAGTAGCAATTAGCTAATTAAATAAGCTGGATGTGTTTTTTTTTGTACGAGAAGAAGGAGTACTTTGCTGTGTTGGAAAATTAAAAAGTCCTCGACTAAATTTGTCATAAATCTGACAGTTTGTGGTGGATATGTGTGGAGGTGGTCATGGTAGTGGATGGCGCTGCTGTAGTTTCAACAGTGTCGGATTAAGATATTGAAAGGGGCCAAGTTGTTGTTTTTCAACTATGCAATATTTTTGTTAGCTTTTTAATCTTTACAAATTGTGATCAATAATTTTAGGGTCAATTTATTATTTTATATTATTTATTTATTATTTCTTGTATCATAGGTACAGGTAGTCCTTGACTTAAAGATTAAGGCCCCAAGCATGAGTTTACTATGCTCATCAGTTCATCCGTCACTGAGCAACTTGATACATGAAAAGACGAATAAGAAACTCCATAAAATAATGACGTGCGCGGCTGGTTTGAATTTGATTGTAGTTTCTCTCTACATCCAAATCTGAATCCGAGAAAAGATGGATGCATTTTATTAGCACATGCAATGAAATTCATATTAATTTGTTGTTATTATTTTTTTTTTATTTTTCAATGAGGTAGGAGTATCTGTGAGGTTGACTTTTTTTTGGTTTGGATTTTTTTTTTGTATGTGGTTTCCCAGTGTTGTCACTCAACACTTGTGGAAAAATATTTTTTAATTAGACTTGAATCTTCTGTGTGATTTTTTTTTTGCTTTGCATTCATTCGTGCGCTTTGTGAAAATGCAATTAGATACTATTCAACATTTCAGAGTGTCTGCTGTTTCGCTATCAAAGAAACATCACTAAACATGTGGAGAAAACTAATTTGATTATTTTTTTTTTCGATTTTTGTTTCCTCGAAAAAAACCAAAAAAAAAAAAAAAAAAAAAAAACAGCTGCATGCGCACAATTCTTTGCACACATGATATCCGTTTTTTGTTTGTGTACTAAGTATTTTGTTTCTAAAGATTGTAAACATTTTTAAATGTTTTTTTTTGATTTTGCGGTTCCTTCGATTTTGTTGTTTAGGTTAATTTTTTTTGTTCGTTTTGTTTCCTTTGAATTTTTTGTGCTGTTTGGTGATGAGAAAAAATATTCGAATGATGCACACCAATTAACAGGGCATTAAACTGAGCGCATCAGGCAATGACCTTTGTTGTAGGTATATAAGAGAACTTGGGGACATTTATGAGAATTGATATGGAGATATTTAGATTTGTAATTAGTAAATGGGCGTTAGAGCTTAGAAGCGCAGAAAAACTAGGCGAAAAATAGAAAAACTTGAATAAAAATCCAAAATAGCTTAATTTGAACCGCTTTAAATATTTTTTTTGAGGTGAAAAGGGTAGTTTTTAATTTATTTTAATTTCTTAAAAACTGAGAACGATATTTTCATCTGGTTTTCAGTATTCGACTAAGAATTGGTGAGAGCATTGAACATAAGAAAAACAGTGGTACTTAACTACGCAAAATAAAAAAAAATAAAATTGTAAAGAAAATCACATTTTTTTTTCAAAAAACTTAATAAAAAAAACTGGAATAATAGCTATAGCACATCATTGTATGTGTTTTTGTTGAAATAAAATCATTACTTAAAAAAAAAAAAAAAATAAATAAAATAAAATCATTACTGTTGTCCAAGATCCGGTGCAACTGGTCTAGTATCGTTGTAAAAGTGTAACATTTCTTTACACTCTTTCTTTTTCTTGTGTGTATTTTCTGTAAAGTTACAACGTGCTCGAATTAGACACCCTATGTAATTCTTCACAAAAAAACTTTTTTCGAATGAGCAAATTAGCCAGATCAATCTAGCAATTTTATTGAAACAAAAATGAAGTATTACATTTTTTGACGCAGTTAGGCAGTTAGTTAGTAGACTATGAACAGTTTTAGACCAAAATTTGATATGACATGTGACCGAAATTTTGACTGTTGCGTTTTGTCTGCGGGAGTATTTTGCATTTTTCGCTAAAAATTGTTTTTTTTTTTTTTTTTTTTTTTAAACAAATTTATAGAGAGTTAAATTCTCTATCTATCTTTTTTGTTTAAAATATTTTGTTGTACAATAATTATTTATTGCTAATATAATAAGCAAAAAGTGTGAAAAACTAGGAGATTGGCCCAATAATTTTTTTTTTTAAATTGAAACAAAATGCATATAGTTTTTTTTTTTTTTTTGCATTTTTCATCGTTTTTCGACGTGGGCACTGCATAAACTTATGTAGGCTATGACAACCTTCAAGATCATAAAATGACAATCTTATATTTTTTTGACAAATTTTTCACCGTCAATATTTTATGATATATACATTTGTCAGACCAGACAAGTGTGATAAATTTGTAGAATTGTCACCTGTCAATTTTTATGAAATACTGGGCCCTATTTATTTATTTTAATTAAATTATATCAATTTTACTTACTACTGCCTACCAACACATATTTGTGTTTAATGAATACAACAACAACAACAACAAAAAAAGAAGATTCCATAAAACGACGACAACATCTTCCATTAAAATAAAAATCCACACACATGTTTAATTTATGATAAATTTATCTTTGAAGAATATTTGTTGTTGTTGTTGTTGTTGCTATTATATTGCTCCGATCAAAATCGTCTATTTATCAAGTAAGCGTGTATACAAAAATATGCTATAAAATTGCTTGTAACCAATGACAATAAATGTATTTTGATGAATCTTGAGTGGTATCCTTTACAAAGACATCAATGCTTTTTCCAACGACTCCATCATACTCTTTCCTTAATTTTGTTGGCTTATAATATACAAAATTTCCATTTTAATGTTTTTTTTTTCATGATGCTAATTCTAAGAGAGTAAATCCTTGAGATTTCTATTTGTTATTCGATTTTACTTTTCTCCACCCCTGTATTATTATTTACATACATTATGTGGAAAAATAATAATGCTGATTTTTTTTTTTTTCGGAAAGTCTATAAAAAAGTGTTGCTATAGTAGTTTTTCTTCGCTCAACAAAAGTAGAATACTCATATATTCAAATTTTGTATTATTATGCTTGATGTTAAGGCAATTTTCTTCTATGGATTCCTATTTAATGATCCATCACTGCTGCTTCAATGAATCTTGAAATAAAATAAAAAAAAAAAAAATCATTTGAGAGCGGGGAATACATTATGAAAATAAGATGCAGCACGAAGGTAAATTTCGCAAACAACAACGACGACGGCGAAGACGACGAACGATAGGATGAAATCGGGAATCAAGGGAAAGTAAATTGGTAAATTGAGACGAAATCTTTGAAGCGTGTATTCTTCGTGTAAGCAGTTAAACAAGAGTTTTAGCATATCTAAATTTTTGTATTCAACGTGAAGTTTTTAATCGTTGAGCAATTAGTAAAAGTAGGTAAGTATATGTAGGTAAATTGTTTTTTTTTAGAGATAATTTAGAATCTCTAGAAATTTAACATATGGGAAAAATTATAATACTAATGGGAAATCTTCAGAAGTGAATAATGTATTTTTTTTTATTAATAGTGTCGATTATAGAAATTGTCTTTTATAATTTTTATATTAAGGAAAAGCATAATTACTCATAGGCTAAAAATAAGTAGAAATGTACTGAACATTAAACATAATTGGGGCGCTTTCATAGTCGTTTTCTTAACAAATTTTTTCTAAATACGAATGAATCAATGGTTAAGTACAGCTCCTACTCATAATTAAGTTACCTTTTGTATTTTTAAGCTTTTTCAATTATTTCACTTCAAAAATTGATATGTCAAACTATAACAATTTAAATTTTATTCCAATTTAACTTACTTTAAGCCCAGAAAAAAAAAAGGAAATTGGGTGGCGCAACGGCTCATGCAGAGCCAGGCCGAGGGCCTAGTGATTTACAACTCTCAACCATTCCTGTGTGCGTATCTGCAGGAATGGAAAGGACCTACAGTTTATTGCCGAATCCGAAATTTTCTATGGCAGAAGATACTCTTGGAGGATTTGTCACTTCCTCGCAAGAGGTAGTAGTCCTGAAAAAGATACCCTTGGTAGATCGCCCTTGTGGCACCTACCGAACATGGATTAGGTACATGTCTTATGTGCTATAACGTAAATTAACGATATGGGAAATACGCGGAAGGGATGCCCTTTTTCAAACCCTTTCGAATGAGATATCAATGACATCACTGGCACTTATATATCCGAAGAAATTGAGCTCAAATTAATTTGAGTACTCCTAATTTAGCTGCAATTTAACCCAAACTCGATGACTCATCACCTGAAACTATGAGACGATAGCTATAAAACAATTCCTCTATAATCTTTGTGCAATCTTTATCTATCGATTAGTATATGTAGGATGTCTGTAGTGCAAACAGTCACTTAGCAGTGGGGCGTGAGCGGTACATGTTTTCATGACGGTCCTCTTTTCGCTACATCACACCCAACCGTCCGAGAAAGACATGTAATCCATGTCAAAACTTAAGGTGGAAGCGGCTGGTATTGAACCCAGACCATGACAGTCAAACGCAATAACCATTACGCCGGCTACTACATAAGCTCAGAAAGAGTGTGACTATAATCCCTCCCCATTTTTTCCGTTTAGAGAATTAATTCTTCGGGAATTTGCTCCAAATGTCAACTTATATCACTTTAAGTGGGAATCGTTATACTTTTCAGAGTGGAATCAATTTTCACCGGGAAAGAGAATTTATTAATCCTAATATTTTGTGGAATACTTTCCGACCTGATATTTGAGTGACTATCGTTTCTAGGCAAAAGTACCATATCACCCAGCCATGCAGACGTCTGTCAACAATTTTCTTCAACAACAGTACAGTGGCTGGCCCGCATCGCGGATTCAAAGGATTGTAACTCTCTTCTTGGGTTCTTTGTCCCGCTTACGTGACTCCGCTGCTCCGCTTACGGGAATTGACTTCACTCTAAAAAATGGAACAGTTTCTCACTAAAAGTGAAATTAATTCCCATGTTGTTACATGCAACTTGATTTTTTCATAAAAATTCAACAGTGTTACATTAAAAAGTGAAATGACCTGAAAGTTTTCGATATACTTAAGCTTTGAAGTGAATTTGTTACAAACAATATTTAAGTACAGAAGTACTAATGCTATGACATTTAAATCGTCCTTGATGATGTTAAAAAGATAAGAAAAGCAGAAATCTTTGGTATTTTATAACAATCGGAAAGCATTTGTATTGATTCAATATATCACCTCCGACAATGAATTCAGAAAGACTTTTTCTGTTGGGCCAAACATTGTAGTTAGTTCGCAGTCCTCACCTCTGAAAATTCACATTCGGAATTGGATATCTCCTCTCCATATCAATCAAACGTGAAATATAGTTTACGTTTGAGTGACCACATTGCGATCGATGCAAGTCGAGTATCATGGATGCCCTAACCATCAACATGGATCCTGACCAAATGAAAAACAGGAAAATACTGTGAAAATTTCGGCAAGTATAAGAACGGCTATGATCGAGTTTCTTACAGACTCTTAAGAAGCATCAAGTATTAAGAACCAATGACAAAAATGCCCAGAAGCCATCAGAGATTCCATCGCTTGGTTTTGCACGACCATCATCACAAGGAAACCCCTGGTTCGACGATGAGTGCCCAGCAAGCACTTCCAGCCAAAAAAAAATGCATAAAAATCCATGCGTGCTGCATAGGAGTACCCCAGAGCTGATGCTCACGAGCTCTACGTGCAGAGGAGAAACACCTGCTAATCAGCATATATAGGTATAAGAAGAAGCATTCAAATTGCACTATCGATGAAGCAGATTTAGGCGTACGAAGAAGTTCGGAAGTTTTACGATAAGGTTATAAGAAACTCGCAAGGTTTCAAACCCCAGCCAGGAAGATCAAAATCAAGTGAACATCGTTATTAGCAATCGATGCTAATGATACAGAAACTGTATAAAATAGCGATGTTGACCCGAATCCCCTTGCTGTCAGGCAGATTGCACTATTCTCTCTCTCTCACTAACCTCAGCATTGTTTGCTTGGTCCTCAAGAATGGAGACTCTCCGAAATGCACATCTTTTTGTGCATGTATCCAAAAGCGAAGAATATATGAGTTCCAACGGTTAATGAGAGCAAGACCAAGTTAATGCTACCAACAAGAAAAGACAACCAAAATAGACCCGATGTCAGCGACCAAAGAATTGTACGGGATATTCAGCGACACCTAGCTATTAGGTAAAAAACAAACGACTGAGGTCAGTCAGAGCGAATTGACACCAAAGCCCCAGTCGTAAGATTATTTAAATCGAACCCCGGGGAAATGTGCAGTAAAAGAAGACCGAGCGACTCAGATAGCTCAGGCAAGTGGAAGACGACCTCAACCAAGTCGGCGTTCGCATCTGGAGACAGGTAGCTAGAGCTGATAGAAACTTGTTGGTTGAAGCCCTACTATTAATATTTTTATGTTACAATCTTTACGAATATAGCAATATAAACTGATATAGCATGGCCCACGAAATTTTAGTTTGAGAGAGCAGAAAAAACGGCTCTAAATTACGGTCTGAGATAGCAAATTTAACGCCCTGAGATAGAAGACTTCACTAAATCATTCTAAATCGATCACTAACCATCTACCAGGGTTGTAAAAGAATACATTCTTTTGTGAATGCTTTTTTTTAAAAATCATTTATTGAATTTAATCAAAAGATTGCGTTCATTAAATTCACTTTGAGGCTTCAGGCTTTAAATTTTGCGATCAACTTCATTTGAATCAAAAAGACCTTATGAAGCTAAAAGTGCACATACATCAAAAGCTTCGAATATTTCTGATAGATGGCGTTGAACATCGACAATTTTAAATTTGTTTAAAAATTGCTTTAAGAATATAAGCTTGAACAATATTTACTTTAAATTTCCTCATGACTTTCATATTCATGTACTAAATTGGTTCTAATTGTTGATAAGTAATGAATTTTTATTTTCACAAAACCTCAAAAATGTCTGTTTTGATAAGTCAAAGACAATTTCACAACTTTTATCTGCATTCGATGGTTTTCTATAAAATTTAATTATTTTTGCACTTCAGTCTCTATGGCATTTATGTTAATTCAATAAGAAAAAGAAATATACATACTTTCAAAAGAACCACAATAACTGTCTGTAGTTAAGTATGTTTTTTCTCTCAAAGAATTGTAATATCAACAAAATAATATTCTCAAGTACAAATACATACATATATAGAAATATGAAAATAATTTAAATTTTATAGCAGATGAGTTGCTGGGAGAATAAATTCTTTTCTTATTTTTACCAATGGGAAATCCTTGAACAAAGTGTGCGGTTTGATTTCAAGGAAAATCTATGGAAACGAGAGTCTTAATTTAATTTTTATTGTCATTTTTTTTTTGTTTGTGTGTATTCTGATTCTGAGCTTTGTGCTATTCATACAAAACGAAGCCAACTATACAAGTTAAACAAACACCTTTTATAAAACGATTTTATTCGCTATCCTCTCTAGGGGTGATGTGATCTATTTTCTTTTTTTAATATTAAGCATTGTCATTTTTCAGCAGCGCATAAACAAAAAAACAAAATCCAATTTATATTTCAGTTCATCGAATCAAACTATAATTCCAATCAAAGCATCAATTCCTCGTTCTATCAATTCGAAAGGCCATCAGAGAGCAGAAAAGTTTGAAAATCTTATGAATTAGCAGAATATCATGTTTTATTGAAAATATCAAAAATATCACGCACAATATTTATATTATAACATTGTTGTGTGATAAAGAAAAGAGAGAGAGTGACTGATGGAAGTAGGTATTGATTGATGTCATGGTGATAATAAATTAAATGGAATTTCAATTTTTTTTTGTTGTTATTGTTACTCCTTGCGCGTTTCGGTTGCTGTGTTGCGAGAGTGACATGGCTGATAAAAACCACATCTGATGAAAAGTTGATTGATTTGATTTTTTTTTTCGTTGGTACACTGAATCTATAGGTGCTGTTATTGAGATGGGAAAATTTGATTTAATTTCAATTATAGAATTTATTATACAAAAATGAATTTAAATATTATTTTATACTAATTTTTTTAATTTTTTTTGTTCTTTTTTCAGGTAAGTGCCTCACTGTCCACTTAATTAGAAATACAGTTTGATTTGAATGAGTGAGTATGTTTGAAATTTTCTTAGATTTAGATTTATTTATTTAGAGCTTAATTTCAAGATTTGAATCTCCTAACCTAAACCATAAGTCCTAAGTTAAGCTTGGTGTAAAGCTTAACTTAGGACTTATGGTTTAGGTTCCAAAAAATATACAAAAATGTAAGAAATATAAAATAAATAAATAATAATTTAATCAAGAATCACAGAAATTTAAGCTAACATTTTAAAGAAAATGAAAAGAAAAAGCAAATCAACCAGCAACCTGGAAAGTCGGGACCAATAGCAAATTCGGAGATTGAATAATGTAGGAAGACATTTTTTTTAAAGCCCTATAATGTTATCTGTATATTTCGCAAATGGCGTGGTAATGAATTTCATAAACAAGCTGCGTTCACAAAGAACTGTCCCTCTGAATTAAGGCTTGAAAAACGGGGAACTATTATTTGGTTTGAACGTCTGAATAACGGGAAGTGGATTGTATGAAGGTTGACGCCAGTGAATAATGTTACTGCCTGAACAGAACAGAATGTTGGAACTAGAGCCGCAGACGGAACTGGAAGAGCTGTCAAAAAGTGTCGTACGTAATTTTTTTTTACGTGTCCACAATGCAGCTGTACAGCTTTAAAAGTATTTTGAAGAAAAACAAAAGAATATTCTTGTGTCAAGCTCACATTTTTTGTTTCCAATAATTTTCCTTTTAATAAATAATTTTTTTCGCGATACAAATAACCACAATATTTTTTTCCGACCCAAAAAGTTGTTTTTTTTTCTTCATACAAATTGAAACGTCAAAAGTGTCGTACGTGAAAAGTTAAAAGTTGGTGAACTCTTCCGTCTGCGGCTGCAGCTCCGTATGCGGCTACGTTCCGTTGTGTTCGCAACATTGAATTTGCGTGTATTCAATATTTTGACAGCTATTCCAGCTCCGGCTCCAGTGCAATTCCGTCTGTCTGTCTGTGTGTATGTCTGTATATCTCTCTGTATGTCTGTCTGTACCTCGGTCTACAGCCTAAACCCCTAAAGCGATTTTCTTCAAACTTGGAGCATAAGATTTTTTGGTGATTCCCAAGAGGTTAAATCGAGATTTTTTTTAGCTCAAAAATAACGGTACTTGTCATACAATCGTTTAAAAAAAGTTATTTATCTCAAAAACGGCTCTAACAATTTTTTTTTTTTAATTTCTTGTGTGTACTAGAAGTGGTATTGTCTATATTTAAGTGGAAAAAAAATACCAAAAACCCTTATTAACGGTACCTGCCATTAGAACAGTTTGTTTTTATATTCGATTTTCTCGTTAACCGCTTAACCGATTTTGATCAAAGTGTGAATAATACTGCATACAAATATTTTCAAAAAAAATATTTTTTTTGGACTTTAACAAAAGTTCAAATTTTTTTTTTTTTTGAAAAATCATTTTTTTGAAAAATCATTTTTTTGAAAACGGGTTAATGAATATTTTTGAAATTATGGTTTTAGCTGTATATTATTATATTATTTTTTTTCTAAATATTATCAAGAAATTTTATATATAAAAAATTATTTTTTAAGAAAACCGCTCAACGATTTTAAAAATTTTTTCTGCAAAAATTCACATTTTTTCAAGAATTTAGATGGCGTTCTTCATTCTGTAGATTAAAACATTTTAAGTACCTGTATATTTATTGAACAGGTCGACCGATCTGTTATAAATTTGCAATCTGTTGCTTCTGAATAATTCTAACAATATTAAATTTAAATATTTGGAAAATAATTTTTTTTGGACCAAAAAAAGTAAATATAAAATAAATATTTTCAGTACAATTTTTTATTTATTGGTAGGCATAAAAAAAAAGGATAAAGAGAAATAGAATAGCTCAATCCTTTTTTACATTTCAAATGTTTGATTTAAATCTAAATTTGCAAAAAATAGGAAATTTAAATGTTTAATTGTTTGGCTTACAAACTTTTTCGTAAGACTCACAGGAACCGAAATATTAGATAAAAACTAAAATTCAAGATGTCGGCAGAAGGGCGAATTTCACGAGGCTTATGATCTCCGATGAACTCTCTTCCGAATGAAATAAATGAATGTATTTTAATGTACATAAATGCACTGGTCTATTATGTGCATTTACTTATTTATCAATTAAATACCATTAGTTACAATTCAAAACACATCTTACATCCTGTTTAAATTTTAGGTTACGATTTCCTTCAATGTACGATTTCCTAATGTTAAAAATAAATATTATGTAGGTTTTCTAAATAAAATTACAAAATGTTTGTTTTCAATTATAATGCGGTGCGCCACTGTGTTGTTAATGTGTTTTTTTTTTTATTTTTTATTTAGTAGAATTATAAATAAATTCAAAACCTTTCAATTCATATGTTATGTGGAATTTTAAGTGGCCTATAAATCAGAATAGAAATTTTTATAATAAAATTTTAAGATCAAATACACAAATATTAATAGCAGATTAATGAAAAAAAAAAAATAACAATCTAATTTGCATTAAAATATTTTTTGTTTATAAATTCACTGCGAAATGTGATTATAAACATTTTATATAAACTTCGTACATATTTAGACTGTAGCGCTTGAATATTGTACAAAAAAATACAATCTAACTGCAGTTTCTTGTTTATTTTCTAATATTTTTTTTTTTTTTTGGCAAACTTTGTTATTGATTTGAACTTGAAAAACAAAGAAAGTGAGCTGGAAGTGCTATTTTAAGCAAAAGTTATTAATTATTTTATTCAAATGCTATTTAAAGATGTACAAGTATAAAAATATTGTGTACTGACCATTATGGTTATGAGGTAATAAACTTATTCAACTTTGAACAAAGCCATACCATAAAATTTATAATAAAGTTTTTGTTTGTTTATGAGCTTCAGGAATAAGACCCAATTAATGGCTGAAAAGGATTAGTAAAATTGTTAGCTTGAAAAGTTACAAAATTACAACTTGAACATTTTAATCCTTAAACCAGCAGTAAAACTGGAGAATATCAGTCTTATTTTAAAGCAATTATACATATGTCCAACGATGTATTTTTTTTTTTTGGAAATTTTGTTGTAATATTTACCGAAATAGCGGAATTTGTACGTTCGAATTCTTAAAAAGTCGATGAAATTCAATAAGATATTGCGGGGTCTAATTAAGAACAAATAATATTGTTTTGTTTATAAAAAAAAATATATACAACTGGATCGCACGAACTTGCTCTTGTAGTTTAAAACTATAATGTTATTTTTAACGAAAAAATGTCAAAAATGTAAAAAGTACTAAAAATATTAATATTCTGTTTTTTTTTTTTTTTTTTTTTTTTTATAATTATTTTTAAAATTTTTAAAAGCAATTTTGTAAGAATTACCTTGAAGCACCAGATTAAAAATTTATAACAAAATCGATTGACCTATTTAGAAGATATACGGGAATAAATCAAAACTGAGGCATTTTTCTCAAAAACCATAGAAACCCTATTTTCGCAATTCGAATTTTCGGGGATAAAAATGAAACGCAGTTTTCTTAAAACTATTTATGTCATTATAGGTATGGAGTTTAATCAAAATCGTTAGAGCCGTTTTTGAGAAAATTTAAAAAAAAACCCTAAAATTTTGATGGCATGTACTTGTTTTAGATGAGTTAAATAAATAATTCGAAATTCTCCTCTAGGTAATCACTTAAAAGTGCTCTGTACCAAATTTGAAGCAAATTGGTCCACCCGTTAAGGCTCAACCACAAACTATCACAGACAAAGAGACGCACAGACCGACGACGGACGGTATGGCAAAAACCAATTTTTTGGACTTCTCCATCGTCGTAGTGTCAATTTTGATTACAACCTCGAAATATTTCTTAAATTTGCAAAATTTGCAAAATCTCTAAATCTGAGATAGACCGTAGTGTAATACGTAGGGCGTTGAAATTTCACGCCAAATTTAGGTTATTAAATTCCCCCTCTTTCTAAAAAAAAAAAAATAATTTTTGGCGAAAAGTCATTTACAATACCATGTTATGACCGTGTCTCAAAACTGCAAAAAAAAAAAAAAAGATTGCCTTTAATTTTAAGGATATTTAATGTTTAACAGTAATTAAAATGAGCCTAATATACGTATGTACATGTAGAACTCAGAAGTGGGATTAATTAAAAAGAAAAATGAATAAACTTCTGAAATTCTTAGTCAAAAGGTTAGTAAAAATTAATGGAATTCTATTTCTTTCAGGTATGAAAGCATCTTTAAAAAGCTTTATTTATGCTTAATAAAGATACACTGCAGTTCACTATAATAAAGCCAAAAATAAAATTTCACTAAACGGTGTGTTATGGCCAGCTTTGATGGCTTATGTGTTGATGGTAAGAAAAGGTTTTTAATCTCTCCATAGAATACACTTACAAAAAATATTTCCTTTTTTAAAGTAACGGAAATATTTCAAAGGTAGTAAAAATACTTAAAAAAGTAAGCAGTTAAATCGGTTCACATGAATAAAGGCAGAAATTGTGAAAAAGTTCAAAAATCAATGATTTTATTGATTCTTTTTTTTTTTTTTGGGAAATTATTTTATAATGAATTATTGAAACAAATAATTTTTTTTAGAACTGAGTCATACAAAGATTTCATATAATTCAGCGATATTTCGGCCCAAGCTGATTTAATGCCATGGATAAGACCTTCTTTTTTTTGGTACTGCCTCCCTCCTTCGTCCTTCGTATACCTTGCGTGTAAGCCAACTCCAGACATTTTCGATAATTTTAAGGTCAGGTGAATACGGGGCCAATTCATCACTTTAGCTTCTTGGCTTGCAATATACGACTTTACAATACGAACACTATGGATTGGTGCGTTGTCCTGTTGCAATATCCATGGAAAATGTCCAAAAAAAAGTCCTTCAGCTTAGGGAACGCTCATTCCAATACTTCCTTGTAGGAATTATTCCCGTCATGTTAAATCACATTTAGCATTATAATAGGTGATCGCATCCCAGACCATTACCCCACCCTCTGTAGCTGGAATTGGAGGCAATTTAAATGATTTTACAGTAGATATTCGAACATTGCCAAAAAAAGCGTCACCCTACTGTACATATCCTTCCTTGGAAGTGTTTTCCATAGGAAAGAGTATCCTTTAAATAATTGTCAACACAAGTGGCACTACGCTCAATTTTTTTTGTGGAAATTTGGCGGTTTGAATAACATTCCGCGTGACAAACGTCTATTTTTGCTTTCTTGGCTGTATTTAAAATTTTTGTTCTTTCCATTTTCATTCAAAATTTGTCTATTTAACGACAACTTTACTGATCTATAATTTCGCACTATTTTTCTCAAGAAATTTTGAGGTATGCAAGTAATTTCACAACTGCCTTTATTCAAATGAATCAAATTTCGTTGCTTACTTTTACGACGCCTTTGAAAACTTTTGAAAAATTGCGATTCTTGATACAGCAAAGTGTTCTTTTTTGGAGTACATTCTCTTCAGAAGTTCTGAAACCTTACTTCATTTAAGAATTTTAATAATTCATGCAATTAACGGGACTTTATACAGTCGCTTTTATAAGAAATAAAATTTGCCTTTATTCAAGCGAACCGCAGTGTACATCTTTACACACATCAAATTTTAATCCATGTTGGGTTGGTATATTTCACATGAGATAATAATTAATAGTTTATTTTACTAAACTTTTTATCTAAATATTAGCTCTAATTTGTTTCTTTTACAACATACACATGCATATTTGCGAAGGGAATTTATCAGCTTAATTTCAAAAGACAAGGATGAATCGCTCAAAAGGGTTTTCTGTCAGACCTTAAACACACATCATTACTAGAAAGAAAGTAAGAGAGAGAGAGAGATTGAGTTGAAAAAATAGAAAAATTAATCAAAAAGTTTTGAGGCAGTTGATTGATGAAGCCTAGTCCCAATCAATTTATTAGACATCACCTAGACTAGACTAATATGTTCGTCGAATCAACACCTGTGAAAAATATATTCATCCATCTTAAAAACAAAGATAAAAGATGATTTGTATCTAATCCATTTTACACACGCACTCACCCCTCAAGTATAGAGCTTGTCAAAAAAATGAATTCATGTTGACCAGTGTCCCGCTTTAAATTACAAAACATCAAATAAATATTGACTTTCAAGTTTGATGATAAACCTTATTATTACAACTTCAGTCTTTATATAGGTAAAGACAATTGAGAAAGAAAATCCACTTAGGAATGACAACGTTGCAACGACACTTCATCGCGAGTTGTGATGTTTTGTGTTTTTGTGGATATCAGCATCAAGTTTGACGAATTCAAGTGGTTGCATTTGTGAATGTTGAAATGACATCGAGGATGTACTAGAAGCTTTGTTTAAATAGTACCTAGAAGATAAATGCATAGATCAATACTTCTTGAGCATTAAAGAAGGTAGTTTTTCTTTAATTTTTAATTGATAGAAGAGGCCGTAGTAGCCCGTGGCGTAATGGTTAGTGCGATGGAATGTCATGCCAGAGTTCTGGGGTTCAATGCCAGCCGCTTCCACCTTAAGTTTTTTTTCGGAGTTACTACCTCTTGCGAGGAAGTGACAAATCCTCCAATAGTATCTCTTGTCATAGAAAAGTGCCGCTCACCTTAGCCGTTCGGATTCGGCAATAAACTGTAGGTCCCGTCCATTACTGCAGACACGCACACAGGAATGATTGAGAGTTGTGAGTCACTAGGCCCTGGTTCTTCATGAGCCGTTGTGCCACCAAATTTATTTAATTTATTTTAGAAGAGGCCATTAAATGAGCTAAAAATTGATGAAAAAGTAGGGCAACATTTTTTCTTAACAGTTACAGAGTAATATTATTCACAGAAAAAATGATATATTCTTATTGTAAATTTATAATTTGTGAAGAAAAAAAATTGCGTGTTGCTGTATTTCTATGACAAAACCCCTTTTTGTGGGGTAAGTTTATTTTAAGATTATCTGATTTTCTTCTGAGCTGGAAATCACAACTCTTACTTTTTTGATCGGTTTTAAAGTTCGTTAGGTAAATGAGGACGAGGTGTGTCTTCAACGTACTTATGGCCTCTTCTTGACTCTTTTCTTGTAGTTAAAAACCATAATGTTATATTTAACCAAAAAATTAAAAAAAAAGTCAAAAATATCAAAAAAAAAAAATAATTTTTAAAATTTTTATATGCAATATTTTTTGAACTGCTGAGAAGCATCAGACTGCAAAATAATAACAAAATTCGTCGACACGCTCAGATAATATACGCGAATAAATTAGAAAGAATGCATTTTTCACAAAAAAAAACATGAAAACCCTATTTCCGTCATGAGAATTTGTTGGCAAAAACCTTAAATGCAGCTTTCTTACATTAATTTTGATCATAACAGGTTCGGAGTTTATTCAAAATATTTGTAGCTATTTTTGAGAAAATTAAAAAAAAAAAATAAAATACATTGACATTTTTTTAGAAACTCTAATCCCTCTTACCTTTGATTCCCTTACTCTAACTTTGTCTAAGGGTATTAATGAATATTATTGTAAGAAACACAAAGAATTGATTTTTGTTTAATTAAAATATTAAACTCAACAACCTACGAACATACACCTCATGACCGAAATCTAAAATGTTTGTTCAATAAATCAGTTCCAAGTTTAATTAATAAAATGCCACTCACAAACTCAATTTTTGTTTTTTTTTATTTTTATTTACTTCCAACTATAGGTACTTCTAATTAAAGATTCATTCTTTTTATTATAAATCACTTTACTAAAAGCCATGTCAATCAAATTCAGTTTTTTTTTTATTTAAAAAAAAAACATCAATGTAAAAATAAAAAATATGAAACATTTTGAAATTACCAGAACTAAGATTTTTATTCAAATTATGTATTAATTTTATTTATTTCTGACATTTCGAGGTCGCAATTATGTTAATTATGAGAAAACAGGGTGATTTATACAAATTTACATATATAAAATCAAAATATTAAAAGGAATATTTTTTTTATAATCACAGGCACGTCAGTCGATAATTGTTTAAAACTTTTCCTTATAATATTTTGTAATATGCCTGAAAATTTTATCAAAATCTCTTGGACTGCAACTGGCTTCAAAAAAGTTTCAAACAAACCAAAAAAAAGTAGGCGTGGCAATAACACTGTCTGTGGGAGATTTTTCAAAAATAGAACACAAGGCAGGTTTTATTGGTATCTGTAGTACAGTACGATTTTACATGAATTACAAATACAACATGGCCATTACGATTACAGCCGATAAAGATATAAAGTAAAATCCTACCGTGAATGGATTTTTGACGTTTATTCGAGTCTCGCATTGTATTTTGTTTGTTTTAGTGTTAGACAATTTGATCTTTTTGATATTTTTTTTTTTAATTTTATCAATTGTCCAGTTTATATTTTCAAGATCTCAAAGATTTCCCTGTTTCCATAAATATTAAAAAAGTGAAAATAAAGTTTTTTGCCCTTGTTGATCAAAAATTTTCTATCGCACGAAATTAAATTAGAAGAAAAGAAATGGAAAGTTCAATTTCACTTTAAAAGTGATAAAAAAAAATTGTGAGCTTGAGAACTATAAAGTGCTTAGCTTTCGACCTATCCCAGTAATTTTGTATACCCCCGCTGTCACATTGTTTACTATATCAACCTTAAAATTGTCAATTTTAATGTAATTTTTTATTCTACCGATATAAACTGATATATTTTATTTGAAAATTCTTTCTGTACTAAGTGTAGATTCCTAATAAAACACGCATATTTTCTACCTATTTAATAAGAACACAACCAAAATTTTTGTCAATATTGGGAATAATATTTACTTTCCTATTAAAGTGGGTTTGTCAGAGGTTGAAAATTTATTTCAATTATTTCGTATGCCAACTTTGATCGTATTTGAAAGTTTCATTAAAGTCGTTTGAGTGAGTGGTTCAAATTTTATTGAATTAAGACCGCCTCTCCATACCACCGGAGCCACTGTGCATTGGTTTTTAAAAATGGCGGATGAAGAACAATGCTAATAAATGCGTTTTTTTTTAAATGTTCATCATAGACAACCCACCTACTGATTCTAATCATAATCTAATCAAATTTGATTGATATTTTTTGTGTTGTCATAAGGCCGAATAAATGGAGGTTTTGCCTCCTAATTTAATCTAAATTTTCCAAATAAAATGCACCTCAAATTGATCTGTGTTGAAAGAAAATAAAAATAACGCTTTACCCGAAAGAGAACTCTAAAAAAAAAAAAAATATATTTAAAACACCAACGCCATAATTGTTAGCACAGTCAGCAGGTGGGAATTAATTACTTTCATATAAATTGTATTCCTATTATTTTTTTGTACATATGAATGCAACCAACCTTAAATAACCCAACCAAATTGGGCTTCTTGAATTTAAAAAGAACAACAAAACAAAAATTCCAATTTTGTGAACTTTTTTTTTTTTTTTTTTGTATTTTTATGTACCTACTACCTACCTATACAAAATTGATGATTATAGAACTCTTGACAATATTCCCGCAGTCTTTAATTAATGCACCCACATCACAACAAAAAAATAATACTGCTTTGAAGAGAATAAATATCTATGGCAGCAGAATAAACATTACCTAGCTTCAAAAAAAAAGATACCTTTTTTTTTTGTTCGTATCCCATTGAGCTTCATTTCACCTAACAAAGTTTCTAGCGAGAAGAACCCAGTGTGTTCGTGTTGTTCATTTTCATCATCAGCAAAAGAATACAACGCCTCTGATGATGGGGCTGTGTGCTTTTTTTTTTTTTTGTTATTTTTCCAATTCCTCGTCCAGAAAAGATGATGATGTTGATGATGGCTATGAATACGATGATAATAATGGTGGAGGTGCTGAACTGTGGTGCGGTTCCAGGAGGGTGTGATGTGGTTCTAGGGGGAAACCGAGAAATTGCGTCGTAGGTATTTCGTACCAATTTCATGTTATTGGGGAGGAAGGAAAAAAAAATAATCTATTTTAACGGAGAGGTTTCAGTTTGAAATTGTTAAGTAGGTATTATTGGTTCAATACGTGGTTAATCATTTTTGTTGTTAATCTTTAGAAATGCAAAATAAGGTTACGTTTATTATAAAGATTATCGCGTATTAGAAAGAGTGTTGATGCCAAAATAGCAGTACCTAGTTATAAAAATGTTCAGTTAAACGAGTTTGTCTTAGACACTTTTTTATAATTTTGGGTAGATATAGCTGAAAAAGACAATGACACTCATTTTTTGTTGGCTTTTTTCAGTTATTATTATTCAAGCTTTCCAAGGTTTATCCAGTTAATATGTATCCAGAAAAAATTTGTGTTTTTTTTTTTTTTTTTTTTTTGTAAAGTCATCAAAATGTTTATTAAACTGTACCCAAGCAGGTACAGTGTTAAGATGTGGGTTCTAATTTTGAATGAAATTAAATTTTTCGAAGCATACCTACTTTTTCAACGCACAGAACTTTGACATAAAGGTCACAAAACTATGTAACTTGCATGTGATATTATTTACATTTAAGGGGCTGCATTCAAGAACCTATCCGAGATGGTGTCAACTATCCAACAATTTTCAGATTCAAAATATCTTTTAACGACCTTTAGTCCATAAAAATTGGACTTTAGTCCTGGCGATCTCACTGGGACTCATCAGTTGACTAGTGAGGGCCTTGTCAATACGCATTTTCTATTATGTTCAGTTCAGATTCGTTGAGTTTTTGTTGCATCAGCTGTTTTTTTCAGAAGGGATTACAACAACACAATTACTTTGGATAAAATCCCAATTTTTTTGGGAAAATGGGGTCCTTCAGCAAAGACAATGCTTGCTGGAAAAAAGAGCTTCGAGTTTGAAGGTCGAATAGTGCGTCTTCTGATACGACAACCACCCAGTTCTTAAATCGAACAAATTTTCCACTCATGAACTGTTTTGTGCAATGATGACCAAAATATTTGATCATGATGGCTACATCAATTGATAACATTTCATGAGTCTTTTAGAGCAGCATTATTGGGGCTGAGATTGTCCGAAAATTGAGACTCTGATCATTGATAAAGGAAATTTGTCCACTCACTCAGGTACTCTTCATCCCTGATAAAGAGTTCAATGTAACCTGGGACGTCATTGAAAAAATTGTAAACATCTGTCTCAAGATCATGAGATTTTCTAAAAAAAAAAAAAACTGTTAATTTTTCTTCATCCAACTTACGTTTAGAAAAAATGGCCATTTCAAAAAACGTAAAATGACAAAAATGTCGGTTTTTAGCATTTAAATTCTAAACGGTGTGTGTTTTTTAAAACATATTCATACAAAGTTTGTTCATTACGTGGCCCCCTACAAGAAATCAATCATTGACATTTTTCTCCTAATATTACCGCTTAAAAGAATCATCATTTAAAAAATGGTAATAATTTAAAAATACCATTCAATCCATTTCAATTTTTAATTAAAAAACATTCCTGAAACTGTCATTCTGATCTCAAAAAAGTAAATAACTTAGGACTATCAGTTATCCGATTTCTGTTTTAGTTTTCCAATTATTTTAAATGAATTGCAATAAATTTTCAAAATTGAAAATGACTTTCTTGATATTTCATTTCTACAAAAATACTCAATAAATTCTCAAAAATCTATAAGCAAATAAAACACGCAGATAATATAAAAATTCAAACTATCCAATTTATCAAAACTTAAGTGAAATAGTTTATCAAAGTTATCTTAAAAGAAAGAAAGAAAGAAAGAAAGAAAGAAAGAGAGAAAAAAAACAAACAAATCAAAGGATATCTACACTTTTCATAGAGCAGGATTTTTATCATTTGTGGATATACTCGTATATTACATAGCTTATAGTGATTTATTTCTTTTTGATAAATTGTGTTTTTTTTTTCTCTACATTAAGTAAAATATTATAAAATAAAAAAAAAATATAAGACTTAAAAGAAAAACAACACACAAGTTGTTGTGTGGAATTTCTTCTCTTTTTGTATACCTTATTGTTTTTGTTATGAAGTAAAACTTTCCAAAGGACATTGACACTGAAAAACACTCATAACTCTTACGTATACAAAAAGAAATTCTCCCTTCTCATTGCCAACGTTCCGCATTCGAACATAAAACCAAAACTCCCGGCAAAAACTGTGGAATAATAATATTTTTCCAACCCGAAAAAATCGATCTCTTCTTCTTTGAAAATAAAAAATAAACATAAAAAAATCAATATAACCGAAGGGCGCGTTTTACCTCCCCCATACCCACCCTTAACAGCAGACGTACTAAAAAGAAGCTTTTCTCTCAGAAGAAAAAAAAAAAACATTTTTCCACATGGCAACACTGTTAAACCAGAAAATTAAATAAAAAACTTTTAATGTTTTTTTTTTGTTTTTTTTTTTTGTTTCTACTTCTCCCTGTGTCTCTAAATTCATCGTCGAGTTTTCTATATTTTGCTCACCACTTCTGAGGGGATAGGTAGATCTTATTAATGCATTGGCTTGGCACCAGATACACACATTGGCGTCCCACTGAACCTGACTGTATTGGAGAGCAGTCGGTCGAGTAACATTTATACAGATTCCTCTTCATCTCTGCTCTGGTTCAACTGCTTCTGCTTTTGGCTTCGCCCAGTGTGTATTATATTCGCATAATCTGTGAGAGATCTATCTCACTGCTGATACACAGATATGGAACGAACTTTCCTGCTGATTCGAATGTTGGGGCTATCCAAGTTTATGAAATACCAACAAACCTACACCAACCGGCATATAGTTCTCTCGTTGAAAGTTGAAATTGTGCAAATTGTTTTGGGAGAGCTTTTCTTAAATTAAATATTTTTTTTTTGGTATGTTAAGCTTTTATCAATCCCTTGCGCCAGATAAAAAAAAATAGGAAGTTTTGTTTTGATTTCAGGAAAAATAATAAAAAAAACTCTACCAAAGAGCGACTATGCGCGTTGGGCGCCATTTATGTATTTTGTTCCTACTTTATACCTACATTTTTTTTTTTGAAGCAAAATAAAAGAAAACAAAAAAAATAACACTCCCACGTGCGTGCAAAATCCTATTGGAAGCCGGCATAGGATACCCATATTTGTGTATCTCTATCAGCATCAGGGCGTAGATACATTGAGATCGGCAATGTACCTATCTCTCCTAGAATGGACGCCATATCGTTTGTTATTTTATTATGTCTGTCTGTGCTGTTCCGGAAAAATTGTGTCAAGGGATAGGAGGGAGTTTTCATATAAAATATAATATATTATGTAGGTATCTGACCTGCCCCTCATTTTTACAAGTGGAAAAACGATAGGACGCTCTGGATAACGATGCGATGAACGTTGATTGTTTACTTGCGATATCCTAGACTAAAAGACTAAATTTTGAAGGAGGCTAAATATTAAGGTTTTATAAGTTTTTTTTTTTTCATTTGCATATCAATAAATTTGTAGAGTTTTGTTTTTATTTCTTCTAAAGTAAGTCGCGAAAGGTTGAATTTTTTCGAAGTGGGTATATTTTATATATTTAGATAGACGTAAACGTTTATGGAATTTTTTTTTCAAAACATGTTGGTTTTTTCTTATCGAGAACGAGTTTTTTTTTTTGACCTTTTATTAAATGTTATAATTATTTAATACCTAGTAAAAAGTTGTATTCTTTGTTTTTCTTTTAAAATTAATGATTTATTTATGTTGGTTTAAAATAATTGAAATAATAGAATAATTCTGAGTATCGCCCGTGGCGTGTCGTTTCCAGAATTTGTTTGTCTTGCTGACTATTTCTTCGGGTTTTTTCATAGTTTTAAAGGTCCTTAAGGTGAGATAGGTATTACAATTGCATTCTGGGAGAACATCATGTAAAATCAAACAGTAAAAATAACCAGTTATCCAGTTTATTATTTTTCAATACGCTTGTACCTACATTATATACATGATTATCTACTTTTAGTTTTTCACTACTCGTTTTTAATTGTGACTTTAAAATTTAAATTTAATAGAAAGCAGAGTTGCAAAAGAATGCAGTCATTTAACTGCACCTTACGACTGCATTGAAATACTTTTTGCATGTTTTTTTAACTCAAAACATTGAATTCCCAGTCAATTTTGTAGTCTTTAATAATATGCAATCATTTTAAGCTGTTAAAAGACTAAAAATAGAGAACAAAATGCAATACTAAAGACTCTGCTTGATTTCTTTGAAGTCTTTTAAAAGTCTTTTAAACTAACTGCATTCTTTGAGTCTTTTGATTGCGTTGAAAGTATTGTAGTCTTTTTACTTTATGCAGTCTTTTTTATTTCAAACAGTCTTTTAATTTAATAGTCTTCTGTCTGCTTGTAGTCTTTGGCTTTGAATCTGTTTACTTCTTGATATATTTTAACTGTTCGGAATATTATTTGTTCTTTTTGAAATCATTTTACTGTTTTTAAGTCAAGTGGCTTCGAGAAGAAGTTATAAGACTCCAAGCAGTTAAAAGTTTCTTAAGCGACTTCACAGTCTTTAGTACCTATTCATTCTTTTAACTTTCATGGCCTTTTAAATTTTTAAATGACGTTTGTTCCATAGATACAAAATACGCAATTTAAAAATTTAAAAGCCTGTTAAATATTTGTGAAACCGAACATTTGTCTTTTAACTGCTTTAAATGATTTTATTTATTAAATAGTCCATAATTGACTGGGAATTATTTTTAAAAATTGAGGTTAAAATAAGTCTATTTATTCAGTTAATTACTCCTTTAAAATGATAGCATTCTTGAAGCGCAAGGCGAGCACCGGCCTGCTAGTAATTTATTAATTTCAACGTCAGCTGTCGTCTTTACGAAATGATTTCATCGATTTGCGCATTTCAAGGCCTCGAGTGTCCTCGACTGTACCGTCGTTCCTACTTCAACAAGGTCCGATATTGTACCTTCAACCATAACTAACTAATGGCACTGACCGAATCGATCTAGATTAATTCTTTGTCGTGGAGAGTTTTTTGTTTAAGCATTTGCTTCGTATACAGGCTAAAACACTTATTTCTCGAACTAGGAAACAATAATTGAAGCGTCTGGAATGAGAAAGGGTCGGTCAAGTGACATTTGTTTTATTTTGTATTTTTTTTTTTATCGATATAGGTGTTAAGCGACAACTTAAATTTTGGTCTATTTGTATTGTTTCTACTGTCATTACTAACAAAGTAAGACTTATTTAAAGGGGTTAAATACAAGTTTGTTTTGATGTTTTTTTTTTGGCAAGAAAGGTTAAGATCACTTAACACCTTTATAGGCTGAGAACTTATTTTTAAATAATAATAATGAAGGTCGTAAGTGCACACTTAACCTTTAACTTTATACTCCAAGAGCACCGTTGGTTCTATGAAAAGGTCATATCTGCTATAAACGTAAAACTTTAAACGCTTATAACCCAAAAACTTGAAAACTGTCACTTGACCCCATCTTATTCCAGACACTTCAATTATAACTATTGAGTCGTGGGACTCAATGATATGTCTAAATGTCTTCTACTTTTTATAAAAATTGAAAAAAAAAAAAGAAATAAAAAACTAAATCAACTTAACTACATACTTCTTATTGGAAATATGATCTTTGGAGCAACAAAATAACGGATTAAAATCGAGTTTAAGGAAAACTTACTTTCGTTATTTTTAATATTCTCAAAAACTAGACAACATTTAGACGTCTGTGGTCGTATTTATTAGATTTTTGACTGTTTAAACAGTGTCTTAGTATTTTGAAATAGTCGGAAATATGCTTTATTTAATAAAAATAAATACAACTTGGACGGCTGCCTAAAGTTAGACAGCGTTTATAAATACAACCACTGCTTTTAAGTGTTTGATGAGATCATTGAATATTAAATACAAAAATACTACTTAATAACGTAAAATTTTGAAAAAAAAATAGTTATAACACAATTTTTTTTTCCCAAAATTTTGAGCCTATTTTTGTCAAATAATTTGAAATCAAATAAAAATAAAGAACGGACTTCTGGCTTTAAAAAAAACAGTATAGCATGACGTTATTTTTTTATACTTTTTTTTATTTTTTATTTTAAATTGATTTTTTAAAGAAAATTTCCCCTCTCGCCTAAACGGGAGAAAATAGACCCCCCTCCTGTACGATTTTTTTCTTGTTTCGACCAAAACCTACACGCCTTATATTTTTATTGCATTTTATGCAAAACACCCTGTATATAAAATCGTCTTTTTTCCCCCGTTTAGGCGGGAGGGGACATTTTCTAAAAAATTGACTTAAAACAGAAAAAAAATGATTTAAAAACTACGGTAACAGTTACAACGACATTCTATACTTTTTTTTGTGAAGCCAGAAATCTCTTGTTTTGTTGTTTTTAAATTAAGTTGTTTTAGGGAAGAGTTTTTCAAAAATTAATTTTCAAATTAAAAAATTGTGTTTAAACTAATTTTGTTTAAAATTTAACGTTATTAAGTAGTAATTAATTTTAATATTCGATTGAAATGCCATCTACTTTTAAAGCAAACTAAAAGTAACAAAATTGAAAGTAATTAAAAATTCGTTTTCCATCCGTTATTTTGGTGTTCTAAAGATCATATTTCTACAAATTAAGTAGTTATCTCGTTATTTTCAATTTTTTCAAAAACTAAAAAACATTTTAGCATCCGGTTTTCTGTTTTAACTAAAAACTAATAAGAGCTTTGAATTTTGAAAAAAAAAAATTATACTTAAATACGTAAAATTTTGAAAAAAAAAATAGTTTGATATTTAAATTTTTTTTTTTTTTCAAAATTTCAAGTTTGAAAATTAATTTTTCAAAAACTATTCACTAACACAACTTAATTTAAAAATAATTAAAATAATTAAAAATATAAATTAAAGAAGAGATTTCTGGCTTTCCAAAAAGGTATAGCATGGCATTGTAAGTTTAACCGTTGTTTTTAAATAATTTATTTTCTCTTTTTAGTCAATTTTTTAGAAAATTGCCACTCCCGCCTATAAACGGGGGGAAATAGACCCCCCCTCCCATACGATTTTTTTCTTGTCTTGACCCAACCTACTCGCCTTAGCTCTTTGGTGCACCTTATACGGAACACCCTGCGTAATCTTAGTTTCTAAACACCGAAATTAGCAACACTAACCCTTCCATCAGAACATCTATCAAATTTGTTGTGTATACTATATGCATACATTTATGTACACATTCTTCACATTACATAATGATGTTAATTTTGACATTTCCGTTCTGTTCTAATTTCAAATTCATCCGTTGCACAAAATTTACAGCAAAGCAAAAAATAATATTAAAAAAACTCTTTCAAAGTGAAGCCCATTAAGTGTGTTGTAGGATAGATAAAGGTACCTACATATATACCTATTCTACCTCATCGTTCATGCCTACTTCGTGCGTTTTCACCATAAAACTTGTTTAAACTTTCATAGAGTTAAACTTATCGTCATCGCGTCGTCGTCAGTTTGTGTATAGTTGCGAGAACTTACCTTACACAAAAATTAAAAAAAAAATGGAAAGACCTGCTTTACCCTAATAACCTGTTCGTACATATTGGAATCTCTGTCATAGTTTATGCATATAACTATGTGCATATACATGTATATATAAACATATTTGTCTTGCAACAGTAGCAACATTTTTAATTTATTCAACCAACTTGGCCTGGCTTTTCTCGCATAGTTTGTGCATCTATAGCTCATACATACCTGCTCTAGAAGCCCAGAAGCAACAAAAAAAGCTTATTTTAAACGGGAAAGGCCAAGGTATAGGCCAAACCAAAAAAAAAACAAGCCAACTAACTCTCGTAACATCAACGGTCGGTCGACATGGAATATGCTCATCATCATCGTCATCATTGGGGCCATGTTGTACACTTTGCACTGCCTGGCTTCCTACTTTTCGTCGCAGTTTTAAAATGATAGTCAAGGTGGTGCCGTTGCAATTTTAAGAAGATTTAGGTACTTATTTTACGAATGACTGTCCTCCATTTAAAGTTTGTTTCTATTTGGTGTATGCAGTTCACTAAAAGAGAATCGGAAATAACGGTCTTTAAGAACCATTGGAAAGGAATTTTTATATAGGCACAAAATAACCTCCTGGAAAAATGGCAAGTTTTTTCCGAGGCCCTGCCCTAACAGTGAAGTTAGCAGGTCACGCGATTACACCCACTATTTGTTGAACTGCAAAATCCGGAATAGAAATGCAAAGAAATGCAAAAAAAAAAAACTGCGAATTCCTGTCTTGCTCCCATTATACCCCCCTCCCATACGAATTATATCTTTTCTCGACCCAGACTACACGCCTCAGCCTTTAGTCTGAGCATCTTATCAAAACACACCCTGTATACAACACTATTTCCCAGACTATAATACACGTCCTAGTCCTCATCATCGTCATGTTCAATGATAATGATGATAATTATGCTGATATTGTTTGAACTAAAAAAAAGGGTCGTTACGTGTGCAATTTACATGAATTGTTATTGCTTGTGTTACACTCGGTTTACACTATTTACTTTTTTCAGTATATAGTCGTGTCGTCGTCGTCGGTGGTTTAGAAAATAGAGTCTCAGGCACAATAATTGTCCAACTTATAGAATAGAAGACTAAAGTAAGCTTTGGAATGAAATTATCATATCGAGCCCTTGTACCATCACTTTGGTCCTTTTAACGTGTATGTAACTATATGTTGTATATATACATATATACATACATTATATGAAGGGAGAAAATGAATGTGCTTATAAAAACCGCTTTTAAGTTTAAATTAAAGCACACTAACTTGCTATCTATACATATCCATCGAGTGGGGATAATGAGAAGGAAATAATATTGGACTAGGTCAGGAATGTTGTTTTAAAATGGTGGGAAGTTACCCTGAACAAATGAACAACAGATATAAAAAAAAACTAAACTAATATAACAGGTGCTTTTTCTCTATTTATATTGAATCAGTTTCCAGGGTTACCATGGTGGATTTGAAAGGATACCAAACAAATAGTTTTTTTTTTTTTTTTAAATATAAGAAGGTACAATAAGGGGGGAAATATCATTTTGTTAGGGTCGTTTGACGTGGCTAAGTATCATCTCCTTTGTTCAAATTGCAATGAGAATTTATAGCTAAAGTGTGTCTGTTTGGCTAAAGGATGGGATCTTCACAACGTAGCTTTTATTTCTAATTAATTGACAAGGTTCTTCCTTGCGATATGGCTTTGTTATAAAACTATGGATAAAACATTAGAAACTTTTGTTTTAAATTGAAGGACTTTTGTCGAACTATGAATAATTTAAAGTAAAAGTTTCTCTCATTAAGAAGTCTCTATTTCAGATAACTACCTTACCTATAGTTTAGGTAGATAATAAAAGAATACAATACCTATTTTAGTTTTACATTTCTAATGTCACTTAACTTCAAGCGATATACATATGTTTTATGTAAGTTAGAAATATAGTAATTATTTCTTGGTTCTTTTGTTTTTCTTTATTTACAGAAGATGTGTTAATTGTGTCATCGTTACATTGTACTTATTCTCTTGGTTTTTTTTTTTTTTTTAGTATTAAAGTTAAAACTAGTTTGAATGTTGTTTTTTTTTACAGTAATTGGACCCATTTTTTTTTTTTTTAAACTTGGTAGATGAAATTATATTTTAGCCATTCTTAAGATATTCCATAGAAGCCATAAAAAAGAATAAGAGACATAACATAACATTTTTGTCTAAATTCCAAACTATTTGTTTCAACTACTACTTTAACGATTTTGATCAAATTTTAAGTCTCTTGGAATAAAACATTTTTTTTTTATGGCGCCCAACGTGAGACTTATTCTTTGCGGAATAACCACCATCCGACGATAGTGGGTACCATCGTTTTATACAAGCCTAAAAAAAAGTAACGCAACTATTTATTTCCCCACATTGGGCGCCACGCAGTGAGGCAAGGTGGTAAAAAATCGATGTTCCGAATGTGGTGATTTCGATTAGCTGATTTATGCAAAAGAACAACATATATTAGCCAGAAAAGAAGTCCAAAGAAGAATTCAAATATCAGGATTATTACTTCAATCCGAGGTGAACAAAAAAGAAAACTTTTTGAATACACTGTTTTATTTTTTAAAAGTGGGGCTAAGAGCGCGCGGAGATTAATTGTTTTGATTTCACATTCCATTTATTATCACGCCAAATAATTTTACCAACATTTGTAAAGTGGTTAAGTTGTTATGGTTTTTGTCCGTTTTTCCATTTAAATTCTCCATTGTGTGCCAATACGTCTGAGCCTGGTGAAAAACTCAAAATACTTAAAAGAATTTAAGTTTGATCTTGCTAGTACGTACTACTCAACGACATGCATTGATGCAATTCCGGATTCTTTTGGTTCTTCATTTAAAGTTTGGTTAATGTCTTGCCTCTTCACATATATTATCTCTCCATTCCTGCCAAGAACATGCACACATGAGTAATAAGTCACTAGGACCTAGTTCTACACGAGCTGTCGTCCCACCATTTTTTTTTAATATAAAGAAGTGTGTAAAAATAAACCAATAATAAAATGAAACTTAATTCATCATTTTCATCATTTTTTGTCATATTCATCAGCCAAATCATCAATCTTGGCAATCACTGAAAGTCTTCAATGTATACATAGAATTGGATATGGATATATTGCCAACTAATAATCTTTTAATAATATTTTTTTTTCTTTATCCGATACATATCTATATCTAACAACCTACGTAAATTCTACATCGAGAAAAAAAATGAACAAAATGTCTCAATTCCAATGTGGGCAGATGTAAAAATACAGGAATATACAAACCTTGAAACACGTAAAACGTCTGCACGTCTTTTGCAGGTGCTCAAGCGATTTAATGTTGATAAAATCAAGCTAATTAGAAAATAGTATTAGATGACAGCAGCTATTTTGGAAAGGATACGATTAGGTATCGCATTATTTGTTTGATGTTCTTCTTTTAAGCGTAAATATACATACACACATAGATGTTCCTTTGATAAAAGTAAATAATTTACAGATTGTATAAATATCAAGTTTTTGGTATTTGGACGAAAAGTCACAGAATCATTAATCTAATTGTTCTTTCTTGTGGCATTTGTAATTAAGATTTTAACCTTAATTTTAATAATTCAAAGCCACTGGGTGTTTAGAGAACAAAGCGATTAAGAAATCTTTCAAACTTAAATCGAATCAAATAAAGTTTAAACGATAAGGGGGATTGCTTTTTTTTTTTTTGCTAAATATCTGAAAGCCCTTTATTAATGTTAAATCAAGACAAATATCGATGTATACTTTAAGAGCAATTGGAAGACTCATTTTAAAAAGTACGAGCTCTAACTTTATAATTCATGAGAGATAAATATAAGCTATAATAGGAAGATATTTCAAAGCAAGCACCCATAACAAAACTGAGAAATCAACGGAGACATACTCAAATGAAATTATGAATTAAAGTGAAAACCATGTTCAGTACCTTTTTACCAATTTTAATTTTTACTGTTATTTTTTGAATTAAAATTGTATTCCCATTTGTGTTGTCTTGATCTCAAAACACACACATAATACATATGTGTCAATAGAATAATGTGCATTTGCGAGAACCATCAGCACAAAATAATATAATTTCGGTATCACATTTCTTAACTCATACTTTATTCATTCTTTAATTGGTATGCTAAATTATGGCTTCTTAAATTAATCTTAATTTCTTCTCTATTAGGTAATCTTTTCAAGCACTTAAATTTTACTTAAAGCATCGGTATTTTTCTGTTTCTTTAATACTTCTTAAATCTTTCTTAAAGATGTCTTTTTTTAACGCATTAAATCGGTGTTTGTGTGACTCTTTAATACTTCTTAAGGTCTTCTTAAGGAAGTATTGTTAATTTTGCCCGTGGCGTAATGGTATGTGCGTAGGACTCTCATGTCGAAAATTCTGGGATCAAATCTCAGCCGCTGCCACCATTTTTTTTTTTTTTTAATCGCGCTTGTTTTCTTTTTTATTAACGTTTTCGTGTAAGATAGACAAGATTATATGTATATGAATGGAGTAAATTTTGTTGAATTAAGAAAAAAACGAGCCATTAATTAGACAAAAAGCTATTCGTACTGCTTAAATATAGAAATTGAGGAATGAATTTTTCGTTGATACAACTGAAAAACTTATAGGTACGTTCTTTTCAATTAGCTATTTTAGACATTCATTCGCATTTATCAGATTGGCGCAGTAGGTAGCGCAGAGGAACGGCATGCCAAAGATCTCGAGTTCAAATCCCGGTGGAAGCCCAGGTTATTTAAAAAAATAGATTCTTCAAATAAAATGTAAAAATAAAAATGTCATTTCATTAAAGGCAAAGTTGAAAATAAAAAATAAAGAAGTAAATAAAATTAACCACAACAAAAGAATAAATAAAATGATAAAAATAAAACAAATAAATAAATATTTTTTTTTTCAAAAGAAATGCCACACCTCTTAAAGAAGGGCTTAAGATGTATTTAAGAAGAATATTATTCTAATTTAAGAAGATTTTAAGAATCAAATTATCTTCTTAATTTCTTCTATCGGACCGCCCACTTGCGCCTTTTCTCTACTTAGTATGTACTTAAATTCTTTTTAAAGAAGGAATGCAAGTAATGCTTTAGAATTCTTAAATCCTTCTTTAAGTAATTCTGTGCTACTTGTAAGGGAAGATACCCCTTTTATTTGTTTTCAATTTCAATTAAGTAAATGATCCCATGCTGTTTGAATCTCCAATCAGAACTTCCGGGACTTGCTAATAAAAGGCTATGACGCAGGTACATTATTTACAATGTCCTTAGCATTACTGCCGTTTTAACTGAAAATGACGTATCTACATTTTTTTTTAATGATTAAAGGACTTTTTGTTGCCAATTATTTAATAGTTTAAAACAATTTTTAATAAAAAAAAAAGAATGTATCTCGATTGGTGTACTGCTCAAAAAGCGATATACAGCCTTAGTTGTCAATAAAAATGATCCCAGGGATTTCAAATTTGGCCTAAACTGAAAAAATTGACAAATGTTAGATACGTCAATTTCAGTTAAAACGGCAAATTAGCCGTGCATCTTCCTCGCTGCTTTCATTACGTGGCAATTACTAGATTCCAGGAAAATTAGAAAAGGCAAAACTTCAAAAAATTCCTGCAAATTTCTTACGAAAATAAGTTCTAGATACCTACATATAATTTTTTTTTAGAACGTTTGCTGTGCCTTTTGAGCTATTTGTAAAATTTTGCTAACAAAAATGCCAGGCTAAACAATTTTTAGCTTGTTCAGTTCCTCAGGTCTCATGTATCTAATGGAGGAGACGGTGTAGAGCTTCTAAAGTTTCCCATAGAGCCATTTTGTCGCCTTGAGGAATAAATTCAAGTCTCTGATCTTCAGTTCAGAAAGATCGTTGAAAAAAATGCCTTACCAAATAGTTGGGCTCTCATTCTGGCCATAGCAGAACATTTTCAGAGCTGATATAAATTAATGTTTCCTTTTCCTGTTGGTCCCCATAATTATTGCAGTGAGTACTGTAAATAATGTCCATCAGCCTCGCTGACCTCCGATTGGCCAGTGGCCAGTGCAGTGTCTAGAAAAGGTTGCAACCACTTTGGCTAACTTTTTGAAGTCAGCTGTTCCAGTTTTACTGTAGATGGGCCAAATTTTTCCTGCAGTTTGCGAAACTGCACTACCTACGGTTATATTCAGTAAGAATATGAGAATATATTGCCCTTTATAATTCCACCATGAGACATTTTGACTTTTTCCACAAGCAAGCAATTAAGGGGTAATCGTTGTCTGATCGCTCGTTTCCCTCAATGCCACAGCGACCTGTAACCTTGATAAGAGTGAATTTGAGTTTAAAATTAAAGCTTGCGAAGTCATCCCGAAATAATTAAGAGAATCAGATGTCTGACTATCTGTCAGGGCAGCGGTATTGTAGTTTTGGTTTGGGTCGTTTTCGAGTATCTTGGGTATGCTTCCCAACTACCATTGAACCATCAGTTCAATTCAGTTGAACCATAAGTCATTCTTCCAATTCCTTCTGGATGGAAATATTTACAACAATTCCCAGCGAGTTCCAAAGTAGAGTTTAGTCTATGCACCCTGTCCAGCCAGTCGGTTCAAAAGAGTTCCGACTCAACAATAGGTTTTGAAAACATATTGGTGGAAATCAAATTTTGTGATATTGATTTTCTTTTTTAGTTAATCGCGTTGTAGATAAACTGCGTGCGTCGGGTAAAATCGTAAGGACCCTGTAATGCCAACGCTAGCTTTTCTTTGAACCTTCTTAAGTCTATCGATATCCTTTGTTAAGTAAGAGCCACCACCAAAATCTAACCATACGTAAGCTGTGTGACGCTAAAACCCCAAACGCAAAATTTATTTTGACGAAATATGTCGCATGCGACGAAATATTTTCCATAGTTTGACCAAGTTTATCCAAGTAAAAAAATTGTTTTTCCATCCTCAGAAAAACAGTTATTAAGCTTTTCTTTTTTAAAGCAAGTATCCCAAAACAAAAAACGCCTCCTCTGCCCACTATTTAGAAATTAGGAGGTTGGGATCAATGGCGTTCGTTTTTCTAGCGACGCGCCGCCCGGGTGAATATTTTTTGAACCAAGGGTTAACAAACCCAAATTTTTGATGGACAATTATAAACAGCCGTTGGACAAACGAACCCACTTGTCCCTTCCTCGCTAGTTAGAAATTGTGGGCGCTAGCGCTAGACGACTTTTTTTTTTCTCGAGGTGTTGGTATATAAACAAGAAATGTTGAATAACATGGTGGACAAATCTAATACATTTTTGGCCAATTTTTATAATTTCTTTCAAGGTCATTGTTACCACCTAAGTTGTGCGATATTCGCCGAACAAACATACCATTTGAAAAGCCTACAAATCGATAGTTTACCATAAAATGTTAGTTGTTCATTTGTCTCAAAAATTTCACAAGGCAAAGTTATGAAAAAACACAAAACAAAAAAAAAAAAAAAAATGAAACAAACCCTCAGATGTCAAAGGGAAAATTACTTCTTCATAGAATACTATTCATAGCTTTCTATGAGCAAAGCAATATGTGGCAAGAAATTTTTTATAGAATACTATGAGTAGCCTCCATAAACAATTTTCCTAGAATACAATATAGTATTCTATGAAATCTTTCTCGTGGAGCCACCATGTAACTGTCAAATTTCTGCAAATAGTTTAGCCATTTGAACAATTACTGACATTTTAGGTGAAAAACTTTTTAACTTTTAAGACATCCGCGGTTGTTTATAATCATAATTGATTCCTTCTATTTTTGAATTTGCCATTTTTTTTTCACCCCAAACGTTTCGCTTCAAATTGGATTGAGCGTGGTAACGCGGTTAGTACAAAAATAAAAGAAATCAATTAAAAATAACTTTTTGTTTGCGAACATCTTACATATGTACATATAAGGTTCTAAAATCCCGGAGCTTTAAATAAAATTTGCAATCTTTCACACACTTTAGAAATCGAAGTTTCCATCAAAATATCAGACCTCCTAAAAACTTCGAATTTACCTTGAGATTTAAGAGACCTAAAACAACTTCTTTTAAATTTACAAAAAAAATCTTATTTTCGAACTGTTTCAAGCCTCCACCCAGGTCAATTCAGAAAAAAAATTTACCAGAATGAGATTTAATCAGATCAACTAATGTCCTTTCCCCACGTGTCGTTTCTATTACAAAACAAAATCGTTCAATCATTTCTTCCTATAACAACACTGCTATTACCAACGCTCATGTCAATTTAATTTGAACTATCAATCTATCCAACTGAGCTAATATCTAAATTTTGCTGATTCTCCTGACAAACATACATAAACCAAAAAAAAAACCTAATACAATATTCATCAAAATGTCCGTTTTTCATATCCTTATAACAAATCATTTGTGTTTGCGGTCGCTGCGGTGCGGTGCGGTAGTGTGTCCTTGATTATGGTCGTCAATGGTAATTTGTCTAATGCGAACTTTTGTATTTCGTTTTTATTCAGCTTGATGATTTGTTGACAGAATTTCCTTTTGAGCCTGTATTTAAATGGATATTTCTCGTCGTGCGTAGTTTTCAAAGAAAGGACTCCTACTGACGCATAATGAAGCCATTCAGAATAATTTTCCGGGGGCAAACAACAAACAGCGACCACCAATCAAACAAAAACGACAAAAACGATTCTAGAACGAAAATCGTTCCATTAGGCCCACAATATACAATAATATAAACAAAATATTCACACAAAATCATCATCATCATCGTGCAGTAATGGTTACTTAAATTTAATTTTTTTTTTGTATCAAAAAAAAAAAATTGTAAGTATGTGTGACAAACCCACCCAATTCCCTGTCTCTCTGAGGTTTTTTTTCTTGTATTTTTGTATCTGGGTAAGTAGGAGAAATATCAGCACAACACTGACAGAGCTCAGTGCGAGGAGCTGTTGACTGGGTCAATGTACACCCAAGAAAGTTCATTGTCGCCTTTTCGGAGCGAATGAACGGGCGAACAAATCGTGCTGTTCGAGTGTTGACTGTTGTGTCGTAAAAGTTTTTTTTTTTTTTTTGAGCAAGTTTAGTTTTTAGTATTTTCAATATAGGAGAAGACGCTTTTAGGGGATCCTTTTTTTTTCTTATAGATTCTTGTTTTGTTACTTGTCATTTCATATTCAACCTCGACCCTGTGTCGTGGTAAAAACATCCATCACACTGCCTGTGTATGCTGTGCCTAAATGTCAAGTTCAACATATTTCCTCCGAAGGACATTAAGTGGGCGTTGTGTCCTCTCACTTTGTGCGTGTCGGGGCTTAAGACGAGTAGGGAATTGCGAAGAGATTTTATCTGGTCAAGCTCCTTCTTCCCGACAAAAATTAAGCTTTTTTGGTGTGTAGGTTTTTTTTTTTTTTGGAAAGGCCATATCAAAAGTTGAACAACCTAAAGGCTCCGGGCATTCACACTTATTTTTTTTTGCGATGGATATGAGTGTGCACTTGGTTTATTGCGTTGCGTGCTATAACTGCCTCCATATACATACATGATAGCAGGCTGGTGGCAGCAAGCGAGTTGCTATATATTGGAGAGTGCAAGCCATCAGCACACACCACACGACCCCCAAAGAAGAGAGAACTGGCAAATATTGTCATTGATATAATAATCAATTTTATTACATGTAGTAAAGCTTTGAGGAGTTAAAGTGTGTTACACAAAATATACAATCTTAATCATTCTAGATGTTCGACGAGCTTTTATATTCATTTTTAATTTTTTTGTTTTATTTTTCTAAGAATACATTTTGGAGGAGTCTTAGTTGGAGACTTTGTTGTTGTTGTTGTGATTATAAGTGGCAATTTTTTTTTTTTTTTTTTTTTTTTTGTGAATGAAACTTAATTGCCCGTGTATAAACGAAGACCGCGAGGACGATAAATGAGTATTTGTATTTCGCCCACACTATTTCGTTTTGGTGGTTTCCATGGAAAAACTCTTAGGTTTGATTGATTTTATGTAATTTTTATATGTAATTGGCAATGTTTGCTACCTCTTCAACGGCATTTAATTGGTTTTTAATACTAATTTTAGATTTTGATTAGTTCACGCACTTAATTCGATAAATTGATGTTGTCTAGAAATTTTAGTTTTATGTTTTTGGTAACATCTTTTGAGGCTGTTTTTGTGTTTTAATATTTCTAATTTTACTATTTGGTTATAAGTTACAGATTGTTATCTATTTTTGTTTTGTAGTTTTCATTATCATCATTTTGAGTAGGTACTTGAATGATTTTAAGTACATTTTTAGTAAGTACCTACTATTTATAGATTTTTACAAGTTTTGGTCAAAAAATTCATTTTGATTGGCAATTTCTGTTCAATAGTATTCCTAATTATGTTAGCAAGTTGTAAATTTTAATCCTATTTAAAATCTAGAGATATTTTCTTCTACAGTCATTATAAAAAAATGCCCATTTTCAGGTATTTTTATATAAATTTCAGATGTTTCATATAAGTTCAGATTTTTTTTTTAGTTTATTTTAAGTAAATTTTTAGTAATTTTTTAGTACATTTTTATTTTTACTATCACGTTCTTGGCTTTATTTTTCAATAAACATTTTCAAGTCATAATATTGTTTAATGTTCTGCAATATATTTTTAAAAAATATCTGATGAATGCAATCATTCTGAAACTATTTTTATAATTTTTTTTTAATTTTTTTTAAAATTTTTTTTTAATTCTTAAAATTTTTTTTTATGTTTCATGGATGAAATTCTAAAAAAAAAATTTAAAAAAAAACTGTTCGGTTATGTGTAAACTAATATCGGTTCTTTTTATTCAATAAGAAGATGGCATAGGTGCGTTTCGTTTAATATAAGATAGACGATTGACTTAGTAAAAAAAGTTTAAAGGAAAGACTGGACAAAAAAAGTGAAAGTAAAAATTATTGCGCAGTATGAATATGCGCAAGAATGGACACCAGAATATGGATTTCAAATTCGATCCCAGAATAATACTGTTTATCCAGTATATTTAGTCATGACTATCTTATACAGGGTGTCCCCTAATTCGTGCTTTATCATTTAGGGGATTATTTCTAAGATCATTCTAAGAAAACAAAATTTACCGGCAAAAAACTCTATCCCCCCGGAGGCGGGTAGGGGCAATTTTGGAAATTAAAATGGGAAAGTATTAAAAATTAAAGAATGCACAATTGCACATACCTATCACAATATGCTATAGCTTTTTTTTAAGTATAAATACATATTCAATTCCTTTATGTGCTTTTTAAATCAAGTTTTTTAAATTAATAGGTTTTGAGAAATTAAATTTCAAAGTCAAATTTTTTGAAAAAATTTAAGACTTTTTTGAAAAAATTTAAGATTTTTTTTTTCAAGTTAAGTTTTTCAAAATTTTACGTCACACTGTTTTTACAAGTATTCAATGCCTTATAAAGTCTTAGTCAAAAACTAAAAACCAGATGTAAAAAACTTTTTTTTAGTTTTTGAGAAATCGAGTGATAGGTACCTCATGTTTATTTTGTTACGTTTATTACGCAAAATAGTTACCATTCATCAATAAAACCTTTTTTTTTGCGGGTTATTTAAGAAGAAGTATCTTTTGTATTGAATTTTTCAAAAACTGAAAAAGATTTTTACATTTGGTTTTTTGTATTTGACTAAAAACAAATAAGGACATTGAATATTTGGAAAAATAGTGGGGCTTAATTACGCAAAATTTTAAATAAAGAAAAATAACTTGAATTTTTTTTTTTTAATTTATTAAATTCGTGTAAAGTTCGCAAAGCGTATAGTAGCTAGTGCGTTGGACTGTCATGTCAGAGGTTACCGGGCTACTGCCTCTTGCAAGGAAGTGTCAAATCCTCCGCTCACCTTAACCGTTCGGATTCGGCAATAAACTGTAGGTCCCTTCCATTACTGCAGACACGCATACAGGAATGTGGCCGTGGTTCTTGATGAGCCGTTGTGCCATCAAATTTATCTATTTTAAAGTTCGCAAAGCACCCCTCGAAAAGGAGTTAAAACTTGTGAAAGCGCAAAGTATATTGCTTAACATTTTGCCGTTAGTTGTTTAATTAGTTGTAAAAGATTAGACAAAAAAATTATTTTGAGAAAAATTGTGAATTTTTCTTGTCAAGTTAATTTTTTTTTTAATTTTGCGTTATTGAGTGCAACTTTTTTTCTTTCCATTTCTCTATGCTCTTATTAATTCTTATTAAAAAGCCGAAAATTAGATGTGGACAAATTTTTTAGTTTTTGATAAAAAAAAAACTTTTTCTTTATAAATTCTTATTTGCAATGTTATTCAAGTCTTCTGAATTAAACTCACAAATTCTTATTTGGAGCCAGAAAAAATATTTCAATTTCGCCTCTAAGAACTTTTAGACGCGAAATTGGAATTAAATTCAAAATGTTCAAGTCAAGTTTGATAAAAATCTCGATTTAGATTTTTTTAACGAATCCAAAACTTGCCTCATAGCAAATAAAATAGTCGTATGGGATTTGTATGTCCCCAAAGGAAAATATTTATATGCTTAACTCATTGAGACATTTTTGTCATGAAAATACATGAGTGTATGAAAGTCAATACTGTCTAGTTTGATATCCTTTATTATTTCGACCCTTTCCCTTAACCTATTTATTATTCGAAGCAACCCAATATGCCGAAAAATTGATGAAATGTGTCATTTTGATGTTCACTTAAGCTCGCAACATCAATTTATTTGTATTTTCATTATCCTAGCCGTAATTTGCTATTATATTATATTCGTTGAAGGCAAACCACTTGTACGAAAAATTAAACAAAATCCGAGGAATTACGACGCACAAGTGACATATAAAGAAACAGATGTTCTTGAGAAATACAAAACCGTTTAAGTTATACGCACAATGTACTTCATGTACCTAAATATATTTAAGAAGAAGACTTTAATCGGAGATTTAAAGCAATTCCAGGGCATTTATTTGTTAAGACGAATAATTGAATAAGTTAAGTTCAAAATTTTGACAGTTTAACCTATGCATAAGTCAAATTAAAACATTTTGAGTTAGGTACGTACTTATTTTAGCAATTTGAGGAACGTGTTTCATATGTTTCTTTTCTATATTCTCTAATTTGTTATATGAATTATGATTTGTATATGCTCAAACGTATTTATAATAAAACTTCCAAGTAACTTTAACCACAAGAGCAAGTTCGTACGATCCAATCATGAATTCTATTTTTTGTGAGGATAATTCATCGATTATATTTCAGAAAACAAGGTAAATGTTACCGAACATAATCAACAGTTCGAGTGAATGATAAGCCTTTTAAATTACAATTAAATTTATGTATTATTAAATAACTAATCATAATGTATCTTCTTTTTTTTTCAGGTAAGTTTGGAATTCTTCAAAATGCATTTTTGAATATATTGCAATGTAAGGCTTCATTCAGAGTAAGTTATTCTTTTTTTCTTAGAGGCATATATCCTCGGTTCGGAAGAAAAACGACACAACTCAACATTGTTTAATAAATTTTTGTATTATTACCTTTTTATATTTTATTAATCACACGCAGATTAAGCGCTCGATTAGTGAAATTGTTAAAAACAACGAACCACCCCCAGCGCTGAACAAAGCCGGTGGTAACACCTTAAATTACTGCTGAGCTGCAATTTTGACTGAACGCGGCCCGATCTGACAGACCGTCATTTTTTTTTTCTCATTTCATTCGAAATACTTCTATCGCGACGACCATACGATCTTGGGCAAATTTTTCTTAATTCGTTTGTTTTTATTAAAAAAAATTGATTTGTTGGATTCGAATATCCAAAGTCGCAATATATACTCTTTAACTCCCATAATAATCGTTTATTCCTAAATCTAATACCGTGCAATAAAATTGCAACAATTGGCATTTTTGTGAATAAAAGAAAAAATATCAATTGGAAAAATACCATCCTCAACTACAATATTTCGATCTTAATGCGTTATTGCGTGGGCTTGATAATTTTAACAGATTAATTGAAACTCAAATTTTCATTTAATTTTCTGTTGTCTATTTTGAAAAAATGGGATAATATTGTGTTGTGTCGTTTTTGTTCCGAACCGACAGGATGTGTACAAAACTGTTTAGCCAAAATGTTCGTTCTTACGAAAATACTTCCTTAGTTAAGGGGGCACTACTGTCCGGTGTGGACTATAGCCCCTTCGCCTGGGGAATATCTTCCAAACAATATTTCAGAGAGGTCAAGGGAAAAAAACGCAATTACAGTCGTATTTATTAGATTTTCGTATACTTAGACAGTATGTCTAAGTATTTTGAAATGGTCGGAAAAATGTATTATTTAATAAAAAGAAATTATGTATTTGCCAAGTTTTAGACAATCCCTGGACTAAGGTTAGATTAAATGTTAAATCACTTCACTTCAGCTACAATTAAAAAATTTGTATTTAAAACTAGGACGGCTGCTAAAATTTAGACAACTTTTATAAATACGAATACGACTATTAGACTTTAGAAATGATTTCCATTTAACATGTGTGGTGCCACTCTTTGTCAGTTGTACAAAGTACAAACGTGCTTCAAATATTGATCCTTATGAAGTTAAAATCTCCTTTTCTTGTAAAGTGTCTTATAATTTCTGCACCTCTTTTCCTCAATTTTTTCATTATTCTCCATTAAATTTAAATCGCCGTTAAAATCACGAAATTCACAATTTTTATATAAAATTTAAAAAAAAAAATTAGTTGTGAGCTTAAATTTATAATAGAAAGTGAATAATTTTTGGCTAGGTGCCTTAGATGCACTTTAATTTCGTGAATCGTCGCTTGATATAAAATTGGCCTCCCGTGTAATCATTATAGTTTTGACTGATTAGAAGAACTTGTAGTTGCCTTTTGTTTGTTTCGCATCTCTATAGACTTCTTTCACACAAGTAATTTTAACCGGGAGCAATTTTCTCTCCATAAAAATAAAAATTTTGGTTGAAGCACGTTTCCTCATATGAACGGGGCTATTTTTAAAGAAACAGAATTTTTTGTTGAACATCTTAACAGATATCACTTCCAATAATTGCCTTAAAAAATAGGTCGTCGATCAAGTTCCGCTCGGTATGAGTAATATTTTTTCGTGTCACTTAATTTTTTAATGTTTTTATTCACTTTTGCAAGCTTTTTATTTAAAAAATGTTTTAACATGCGAAAAAGTTGTTCTAGTTGAAAAAAAAAAAAAAAACACACTTCTCCTATAAATCGTCTTACTTCTTCAGCCCATACACTTCAATTTATCGAATTTAATCATCACCCACATCCCACATAGGTACGTTTTTTCTTGTATTGGATAATTTATTTTGAAGAAATGCGCAACCATTATTATGGATGTACTTATATTTTTGTCAAGAGTCAAGTCAAATTTTATTCTACCACCGCCTACAAAACATTAATCACAAGAAGACATTCGTTGTTACTTCATCAAGTAATCCTAGGAGAGATTAAATTGTGATCTCTGTTTGATGTTTTTCCATAATAAAGAAAAAATAAATGAAAAATTCACGCAAATAAATAATTGTGTCTGTCAAAATAAATTCCGATTTGATGTATGTCAAAGAAACATATACAAAAATAAAGAAATGAACATTATATTCTAACCAATGTTAACTTGTCATTAATTTATTATTATTTTTTTTTTGTTTTCGTAGACAAAAATTTACCCATGGAAAAAATCTTTACGAAATAAATTCATTCTTATATGAAAGTAAGTTCATAATATTTCAATTGCGGGGATTATACCAAAAAATATTTCATAAAATATCGCATTTATAAAAAAGATTTAAGCCCAGTTTTTCAGTGGTGAGTTAAGCCAGAGTTAGCTCATCCTAAAAATTAAATAATCCACGGCTAACTCACCAACAATATTTTAGAAAGCTATGAATGCATAAAGGCCTAAAATACTTACATGATAAAAAAGTATTAATTTTTTTCAGTTAATCCAAGCTTAAACCAACATATTTGGTGAGTTAACTCGCGTTTATCTTTAATCTCACACTGAAATACTAGGCCTTACAGTAATTAATTTCCAATATAAACCACCTTTAATCCGAGTAGGTAGTTCGATTATCCCCAACATTATTTTTTGCGCATTATGTACTTTGTAACACTTATAAGCATCACTTTCTATAACATTTCTGTAAATTTATGTGAATGCCTGCAAATAAATACTATAAATAAAAAAAAATCAATATCAATATCAATCCCTTTTTTTAGACTTAATTGTAATTCAAATATAGTTTTTGCTTTTTTTTTGAACAGAAATAACGCTTACGATTATAAAATTTTCACACTTCGGAGTAACTTGTTTTAAAATATTTAACTATTTTTATATCACATATTATTTGTTAAACATAGCAAAACAAATAAAATCAGGTTTTTTTGAGGTTACTGACCGAAGTATCGTAATTTAAGAAAAATTAATTAAACATAAAACAAATAAAAAACTTGACACCTATCCAAAGTAAATAATTAATTAGAGCAGGATAAATAAATCAATTAATATGGAAGACAGAATCTGGTAGAACCAGTTGATTTTACCAAATTCGAAATTAACATAATTTAAATGTTTTATTTTATGTAAAAAAAAAATAATTTGCTGGCACAACAGCTCGTAAAGAATTAAGGCTTATTTAGTGACTTACAACTCTTAAACATTCATGTGTGCGTGTTGTTAGGCAGGATTGGAGGAGACCTACAAATTTCTGCTGATTCTGAAAGGCTAAGAAGAGAGATACTCTTGGAGGTTGCTCGGAGTCATGTATAATGTAGGTCTGAAGTGGACAATCTCAGTAAGAATAAAAGACCTTACTGTCAAAGTTGAAGCAAATAGGGTCATAAAATAGAAAAAAAAAATGAAAATTGAAGAAAACAGAATACTTAGGCCTATTTTGTTTTATTTAATTTTCTCTTTTGTTTTTATTTTCTCTTCATTTTAAGGCCAGGGATTTAGGCCACGAGCTTTAGACATGAAAGCGGTGAAGGTTCTTTATAAATAATTTTTTAAGTAAGTAGTAATGTTCATAATTTTAATGATTTAAATGTTCTCAAAAACTAAAAGACTAAAAATTAATAAAACAAAAATTTAGTAAGTAAAAACTTCTAAATTTGTAAAGAATAAAAATAAAAAGGTTTTCTGATTATAAATAATCTAAAGGTAGTATCCTAAAGGGCATTTTCCCAATGTTTTTGGAAATTTCCCTCCCTTATAAAAGGGGGGAAATAGACCTCCTCAGAAACGATTTTTTTTATTTTAGTAGGGGAAGCCGGAGCATTACAGGCCCTTTAAGGATTTTTCTTATTAAAAACTGCAAACATTATACAAATTGTGAAGAACTTTTATTGAAGTAAAAGTGAAAAAAAGACGGTTTATAAAAAAAAAAATAAATATTTAGGTTATTTAGTTTGCTTTAAATAAATCATTCAATTTGTCGATTATGCTTTTAGTTAAACCTTAAACCCTTTAGCCAAAGCATTTTATTTTGGCTTCATTCTGGTCACTTGGTCTTCCTGTCATAATTGCAAATAATCTGAAACAATGTATAACATGCTCGATTTTCGAATATCCCAAAAATGAGTCTCTAACAACAACTACGATCTAAAAAAAATACTTCAACAATTAATTTAAAAAAAATTAATGGATGGTTAAATTTCTGGATTAGATTGAGAGGATTAACTTAAATTTCGGATGATATATTTTTTCGAATATCCCACAAATTAAGGTCATTAATGAACCTTGATTAAACATTTTTTTACGGCTTACCATTTTCTAAAAATATTTAAATCTTTTATAAGGATTAATTTGCCTTTCAGGAGGTTTATTATTTTTTTGGAATATCCCACAAATAAGAATAAGGTACTAACAATAGATACGACCTTAAAAAATACATCAAAAATTCATTCAAACAAATTTATGGCTGGATGAATTTCTGATTTAGATTAAAAGAATTAACTGAACTTATAAATTAATCTTACAAATAAGTTGCAATGACTTTGAAAAAATTGTAAGTTCTGAAAATAGTTGACCTTTTATGAGGATTAAGTAACATTTCACCTGTTTTTTTTTTCGAATATTCCAAAAATGAAGTTCTAACAAAAACCATTTAAAAAAAAAAATATATGTATGATTGATGAATTTCTGAATCAGATTGAGAGGATTAACTGAACTTTCATATAAAGTATTTTTTTTTTTGAATATCCCATAAATAATGTGCTATCTCTAGTGACTTTGAAAAACTTTAACCTTTGATTAAAAATTTTCTAGGGCTGATCAGTTTTTTGAAATAGTTATTGATCCTTTGACCAATATTCTTGTGTGCCAATGTCCCTAATATGAGTGGCTATGATCCCAAAGCCACATGAGAGTTTTGATTGACAAGAGTAATTTGGTGCATTTTATTTTATTTAAATTTTCTCATTTTAGCAACATTTTTAATTTCGTCAATAACAAACTTTTTTGCAAACTTTCAATTGTTTTCATTGATTTAAATATAATATTTTGCAGTTGTGATCGTTTAATTGTAATAATAACGAATGGAATCAACAAATGTGTCATATCTACCTTTTAAAACATCAAAAAAAAATAATATTATTTCCCTAAAGCCCATATCAGTGAAAACATTATATAAATAGCTAAACACAACACATCTCGTATAGTAATCCAAGTTAAAATAACTTGGCTTTTGTTTTCCTAAGATTTTTTTATGTGAATTTTATTACTTTATGAGGTTATTTTATGTCCAACCATTTTCAACCATCTCAAATCCCACCTGAATCATCATAATAGTCTTTAGAGTTTTAACCAATTGTCTTTAGTTGTCTTCTTAAAAGGGTCATAAATTCTTTTATGAGTATATTTCTAAGAAAAATAAAAACAAAACGAAAATAAAGCAATTAAACTTGGAATTAAATGAGAATAATTTTTTTTTTTATTTTTTATTAAAACAGAAATATATTATAGTTGACAAAGTATATTTGTCAAAATAATTTAGCTATGGTACGGATGTAATGGTTGAGTTATAGGGCCCCCCCATGATGTACTACAGGATTTTAATAATAGAACAATATTTGAGTTTATAAATGTTGGGCTTTTAACAGGGAGTATGTATAGATTTAAAAAAGTCTTATCCACATATTCGTTTGAAGCAATACCAACAACGAGAGCCTGGAGTTGGAAATTTCAAAAAATCAGAAATGCCACGTTAATTATTTCTGAAAAAATAATATTTATTATAACATTGATTAACGGCCATTGATGTAAGGGAGAGCGGGAGGGTGTGGACTTTGCAACTCGGCTTGATGCTCACCTGAACGTTGATACTAGAAGACCGAAAAGGATCATTATGACAATAACCACTTTTTTGTGGTCCTCTTCATCATCGTAGTGGTAATTTCGATTAAAATCTCGTTTTTTTATTTTACAAGAATCCAATTCCTGTTCTTTAGAGCAAAAAAAAAAAAAAAAAACCGTCTTAATTAAAATAAATGAGTTGGATTAAAGGTCACTACAATGATAGTTTTTTGTTTCGTATTTATTTTTTAAACTCTCTTTTAAATTTTCATTCATAAACATAAACATACTCTCCTATCTTTTATATTTGCATTCGTTTTATTGTGGACTTTTATTTTGCATATAATAAAAGTTATAGAAGTGCGTTAGGGTATACTTTCGAATAAAGTAAAGAAAAAAGGGTCATCACTTTGAATGTGTATTTGTGCTTCTATGTATAATGAAATTCTTTGGTGCACAAATTGTAATAAAAAAAAATAAAAAAAAGTCCTGCCATCACCATGAAACGTTTCACGTTTACGAGTTGCATGCATATGAATTAAGATTGATATAAGTAAACCTATTCGTAGATAAATAGAGAACATTTACAGCAAAAATTAAATTAATTTCAAAACTCTTTCGAAAAATTATTTTAACTAATCATGTCTTAACTTAAAAAAATATTTTTTATTTTTATTAAAATTATTTTTCTGATGTTAAGGCTTTGCACAAAGACTATTAACAAAAAATAATACGATACTTTGATTTGTTTTAAATAACAAAACTAGTAATGGGTATTTCAAAAATTGTTTCAAATATTAAGCGAACAAACTGCAAATACAGTTTAAACCAAATACATAACAGCAAAAATGTAAAACCTATTTTTTGCATCGCAAGAGACATGAATCGCCATCAATAATTACACAAGTCGATACAATTCAAAACAAAAAAGAAGGAAAACTCAACAAAATTATATTCCTGCTATATTAATCCAATCGGACACCAGGGCGTTTGAGTGATGTTTTTTTTATTTTTACTCTAAATTTTGATCAAACGTAGTTAAACGTGGAGAAGGTGGGTTAACAGTTCGAGTTTGTTTTCTTTAAGCTTGGCACCTACATATGTACATATGTATATGTTAGCTCTATTGGCTTCAAAAAAAAAAAAAAAAAAAAAACTATTTGGAGGATTGACAACATTTCGCTGGACTAAAAATAACTATGTATGCTGTCATATAAAATTAAATAACTATTTACATATTAAGACCAAGATTCCAGTTTAAAGTATTTCTTATTCCGAATAAGCTCTTGAAGTTATTATTTCAAACCAAAGAAGCTTAATAAAAAAATACGTATTGTGAGGTTATGCAATGATAAAGAAATCATTTTTTTTTTCGTAAAGATCCGCCTTAAAAAAAAAAAGAATCTTGTTTTTAATGAGGCTCTAGATTTCTAGATAGGTTACATAAAATCGAAATCATTAAAGGCTCTAGATTTCTAGATAGGTTACATAAAATCGAAATCATTAAAGCTTTCGCCAGTTATTTAATCAAAAAAAAATCATAAAAAAAACAACGGCAACACTTACAGTGCCATGTAATACTTTATTTTTAAGCTAGAAGTCCGTTCTTTTATTATGTTTTTAATTCACATTATTTGAGAGACGTTTAGAAGTCGAAACCTTTGATTACTTTGATGCCAAAATAAAGCTTATGACTTAATTAATATATCTGGCCAAAAAAAATTTCATTTCGGCCCAACCTTTCTCATGAAATGGCTTTTATTATTTCAATGATCATTGATAAGGTAGTGCAATCATTGAAAAAATGAAAGTCAATTTCTGTGGAAAGTTGGACCCAAAGGAAATTTTTTTTTCGCAATAAATATTAATTGAGTCGTCAGCTTCACATTAGCATCAAAATAATTACAGATTTTGCTTTTTAAGTGTCCTAAATCTTAAATTAAAAAATTTCAATGATGAATTTCAATGATAGCTATAACTGGCCCCTAATACTTTTGTTATTAATATTCGATGTTGCCATCAATTTCTTCTCTCGACTCAACCTACACGCTCTAGCTTTTTGTCACACCTCAGGTGAATTACAGGGTGACAAAAAAAGGTAACATGAACGCATGTATGTACTGTACACACACCACACAGATGTCTCGCTGTTATCTCGTGATATCAAAATTTTACCAAACAAGTTTTTACTAGCAATGGCCTTACGAGTATTTGACAAGTTTTCACTGTAAACCTATTGAAAATGTGACTTCACTTGGTAAGAATTTGCCACTTTTCCAGGCAACGATTTTGACAATTTTGTCCTTTCGATTAAAAAAAAAAAAAAAATCGCAAATTTTGACCTTTTTTTCTCTTTTTTTTAGTAGGTATATCAGTACAATTGACATTCGTCAGTTTAACAAATAATATCTCTAAAATAAAAATCAACCCGAAAGCATAATATATATACCTACACATCTGCTACGAAAGAATCAAACTTTCCAAAGAAGAACCTCAGTTTTAACTGCCGTCTGAAGGGAGGAAATAGCCTACACCCCTATAGAAATTGGGTAAACGATTTTTTTCTCCTCTTGATCTAATCTACACACCATATATGTAGATTCTTACCGCTGTTTATGCTAATCTCCACCTGTTTGTCAAAGACTAATTTTGTAATGAATTTAAAATATTAACAAATTAATTGAAAGTTTTGATCGTATGTTTTCGTGATCGTCTTAACTCGGTTATTCAAAATTTGCTAACAAAAACTTTACATGTTTTTTTTTTTTTTAATGAGGTACCTACGATTAATACTATGGTACGATTCGGAACTATAGTCGGATCGGAAGTCAAGCACAAAAAGAGCTTTGTAAGAACGTAGGTAATTGGTTCCGCATCGTTTTGTTGAAAAGCTTTACCTATGCTTTAGCTTTTCCTATAGCTACTTAATTCTCACGAAAAAAACGACTAACATAGGTAATCAAAAATCTTAACTTGTAGGTATTAATATTTTGAATTGTATTTATCTCCCTTAAGAATTTATAATGTGAAATATAAAAATAAATGCATATGCCTATGGGCCAATGGCTAACCAACGTAGGTACCTAGCTAGTTATAACTTATTTGTTTGTATTTTGCCTTCTATCTTTCATTCAACTCATCATAACTGTAAAAATAATTCTCCATTTTAAAATGCAATTTATTTCGAATAAAACCTGCAGCTAAAAGTTCTTCACCGATTCATTTATTCATCATTATTATCTTTTTTCTGTTTGTTATCGTTTTCTTTTTCGTTATCGTCCTTCATGCAGAATGTATGAATATTATGATGATGATATGGTTCTTATTCTTCATTCGCATTCATATTCTATTTTGAAAAAGTCCATGCAAATGACCCCGTGAGAACTTTGGATACAAATAATGCATATGACATAAAACAAACACACACGTGCGGCCAAAACACAATCATTTACACTAACACATATGCATAGGTAATAACTTCTCTCAAATACATTCACTCAATACAAAACAGCAATAGAAAGAAATGTATACTGCAACGCATTGCTTGCAGCAACAGCATTGCCATCGGCGGCGCAGTGGCGGCAAAGAAAATAAAAACTTACTCAAAAGCATAACGCATGATAAAAAAAAAAACACAAGGAAGGCAAAAAAAAAAAAAGTATTGAGCGGAAAACAAAAATTTGCATAAAATCACAACATAAATTCACACACAAAGACAAGACAAGTTTTTTTTTTTTTTTCATTTTATGCAATTTTCAAACGAGTCGAGAATGAGAGAATAAAAAGAAGATATACAAACTGTGAACTTAAAGCACATAAATAAAAAAAAAAAGTTTAAAATTAAAGATACAAAGCAAAAGTTTTGTGAGGAAAACGTGTGTTCAAAGAAGAGGAATACAAAAATAAAGCAAATAAAAAGCAGAAAGCATATATTGCAAGGCAATATAATAGCAATGGAGGATGATGTTCATGGTGATGATGGTGGTGATGATGATGACGTAAGAACATAAAGGGGCCAGTAGGAAAGAACAGTTTTGTGTTGTTTGCTGGTCTAAACATTATTTTTTTCTTTCTCTTAGTACATACCTACATTTTGCCCAGCAGAAAAGTTTTATATTTCTTCTTTAAACAGCATGCAATTTTCTTGAGGCTGTTTTTTGCTACTGCCGTGTTCACCTTTGTTTTGTCTTTTTTAAATTTTTGCTGCTGTTTGTGCTATAAGAATGTTTGCAGCTTTTTAAAAAAATTTCAATGCAATGCAATGTTATGCGTGTGCTTGCTATCATATAATCTGACACAAACACGTACGCACATACAAACACACACACACACACGCAATGCCTTGTAGACCTCTGGAGTAGAGAAGGTTATTTGCTGATTTTTGTGCGAAGTTTCAAGTTTTTATTCTTCTATTATTCTACACTTGGAAGTGTGTGCTTTTGCAAAGATATTGTGTTGAAAAATAGATTACATATATAAAAAAAGAAATAATTTTGTTAAGTATCAGCGTAATGACAGTACCGTATAGAATAGATATTCCTAGATATAGATGAGGTTTTTTAATAATCGTTGAAAATTTCGCAACAGAAATGAGAGTAGGCTGAAATAAAAATCGTTCAAAATTCAACCGTATTTGATTTTTTAAATTTATTTATCATGGGAACTACAAATTTTATTAAAGAAAGAAATTTTTAGTACTGATTTAGTACAAATTTATACCTTAATTTTGATACATAACTACTTTCGAATATTATGCATTTTATATTTAAATAACAATCAATATTAGCTGCGTTTTATTTTTTACGGATCTGGAACAGGATCATTTTACAACACGTAATACAAAAACAATTTTTTGTTTACATCACTAAATAATAAAATATTCACAATTATTGTGTTGGCAAAAACTGGTGGGAAGTCGCAGCTGGATTTAAGCTCTTTTTGACAAAGAATTCATTGAAAAAATGTGAATTATAAATTTTTTAGTACTAACTTAAAATAATAGCTTTTGTTGGTAGGTACTAATATTCTAAAATATGGAGACAATAAATTTGCTACAAGTTTTAAGTAAAATGACGAATGACTTTCAAAAGTTATATGTGTTCAAAGTGCACTCCTTAATAAAATTCAGAGAGAAAAACACTCCGAAATTATCACCCCGAACACCTAATGGAAAGTATTTGGGGTGTTTTGGTGCAAAAGGAGTGCTAGGAGTGACCAACAGAAAATGACAAAAGACACCTTTCAAGGAATAAATACAAAACTAAACATTTGAATCGCTTTGATAATTTTCTTCGATCATTAGACATTTGTTTTACTGTTTTATCTTATGTTGTTTATTTTTGTACTAATTTAGTACTTATACACGTTTTTACGTAAATTTCCAGATTATTGGTAATCGATTTGATTATATCCCTATATCTTCAACGATGTATTTTAATTATTTATCTTGGTTAATTTTGTTTAGTACATATTTAGTACAAGTGTTCAACTAAACTTTTAGAAAGGAGATACATTTTAAAAGAAATTTTTTTAACGCGCATATGCTTTCATATTAAATGAGAGTAAAGAAAATGTTTAGTACATATTTTAGTACTTACATTTGATAAAAATAAGCTTTTTCCTAATTTTTAATTTAAATAATTCAGTAAAAAATGTTGATTAGTTTATTTCGATCTTTTCTATTTAACTAAATACATTTACATATTCTTAAAATTCTAAAAATATTGATTTTAATCTCCGTTTAGTACTTTATGTTTATTTATTAAAAAATGCCTACCTATAAAATCCAAAGCCAACCGACTGAAATTTCTTTTTCATTATTAAGAATTTTGTCTTTTAGATTTTTAGCACACTTTTAGTACACCATTAATTCTGCCTCTCAAATGGCATTGATTTAACACTCGTTATTTTCTTTAAATAAATTCATTTCTATGACATCAATCATTGCAGAATTGTGTCATTAATCTCATATACTGATGGACCCTTATGGTTTTCTTGACATTTTGTCACGTTAACCAACTAAAGAATATTACGAGTAACCATGCATTGCTGGTACATAAAAAAAAAAAACAAACCTACATTACATATATCTTCTTAATGAAACATAAAAATGCAAAATGCATTTTCTCCATCAATCACATACACAAACACACACACACAAACACATAAACACATACCCTAGGTTAACCACCCTTTTTCTAAGTTTAAGCGAATAATAAGAATGTGCATATAGAAGAATTATAAATACCGCGTTGCACCCTTTTATTTGATGATCTGTATGTGGAAGATTTTCTTTTTTGTATTTGACATCCTAACTGCATTCACTAAAAATAATATCACTCTTTTATTATATTGCGAAACAATGACGCACATCAAAGACAGCTAAATGTTGTTGGGATTTTTGTTTTTTTTTTTGTATTTCAGAGAAGATTTATATGAACAAGCTAATGACAGAAAAAACAACTCGTGTTTGTTTCTTCGCCCCCAATCTTTAAACCTAAACTCCTGTTTATATATATTTTTTTGTTGGTATCATCTTCTTTTTCTTCCTTTGCACATCATGACCCATAGGCGCTTGTTCTAAGTTTTTTTTTTCTCTTTGAGAACAAAACAAAAAGGGTATCTTTAGGTCTCTAGGTTTACGGTTTCATACTAAAAACGAACCTTGTGGACGAGAACCAAGTTGAGATACATGAAACGCACCGATGATATTGCCAGAAGAATATTTTTAATACACTCAGCGAAATAGAAACAAAATGTTTATTCAATCTACCACTTTAAAAAAAAAAAAAAACAAATTTTACAAAAATTCACAAATAAACGTTTTCAAAAAAAAGTACATGTTAACGCAACATTTTGTAATTTTAATCTAACACAATCTACTTACTTAAGGTCTGAATCTGAGCCTCAATAAGCTACCTTCTCCTCAGTCTCCAGCAACACGATTGCATTGCGCTTTTGTATACTTTGTTGATTTGTGTTGATAAACATTGTTGATCAACAAAGTTAAGTAAATATGGACGTGTTAAACAACAGTGTTGGACAACTGGAGTTGACACGCTCGACCTGATTCGAGACAAGCTAGTGCAAAAAATGTTGTATTGTGATGATCGCTGATTGTCAAATCTGGCGATGTTGAGTGTATATGTATCAACATGTTTATAGCAGTACATCAATGCGTTGAATTGAATTGAATCGAGAATTAAAAAATGAGCTTCCGTTAGAAGGTTAAGCGAACTGATTGACAAATTACATCAACAATGTTGACTTTTAATTATTTTCCCATGCAACGTTATAAGATTCAAAATATCAATTTATTGTGGACCTAACATTTTTTTTTTTTTTTTTTATAGTGAAATTAAGTCTTCAAATTTTCTGTGAGCTCCTCAACTGATTTCACAAGTGACTTCTTACATAATTTTTTTCTCTAAGTGTATAGTGGAAAAAAAAGATTAAGGTACATAATCTTCTTCACAGAGAAAAACCCTTTCAAAGAAGTGAAGTGACGAAAAAACCTGTTCCGTTCGATTTAAGTAGATACTGTGCTGCTTGTCATACTGTAAGCCTAGAAGACTGCTTTATTCCTTCAGACTTGATTTGCGAATAGGATAGATAAACAAGAAATCAAATGAATGCAAGCAACATAACAACTAAAATCGTGACGATTGAAGTTTTCCTTTTGTTGTTTTGTTTATGCCTCTTCCAGAGTCTTTGGTGAGTCAGGGTGGCGGCTGTGTATCTATCTTCTTCTAGGCACGAATTTTATCAAAACGATTTTAATATTTTTATCTTTTGCCATCTTTTTTCCGCTTCTTAAGGTTAGGTATACACAAATACATGTTATTTGAAGTCTTTTTTGGAACTCCGTTACATGCAACATTAAGTCGCCATTGGGTAACTTCAACTTCTATTTCCTGTCTATGGCGATACATTTTTTTTTATTTACTGAAGGTACCTAGTTGCAACGTTCACCGGATAGAATTAGAGAACAAAAAATAAACTTGTTCTTTAAGTTTTTTGTTCTTTAAGTTTTTTTTTCTTTAAGTTGTTGCTGCAATAAGACAAATTACACTAAACAGTTTTAAGGAAACTAGAAGTGTTGCCACAACACCAACTGAGACTGTTGCGCAACTTCAGAATGGTTAAGTTTTTTTTTAAAGTTGTTTTGGCTTTAGAACTAGAATCTGGTTTTATACAATGGATCAAGTAAACATAGAAAAACAGTAGTAACACATATTGCGCAAGTTTTTTGTGAGTGATTGTTGTGTTGATTCAGCTTATGTTCCCTTTTTCTGAGAATATGAAACCCCTGTATGATGGAATTATACAGAGTATTTTTGGTTTTAATTAGAAAAAAATTTATTAAACATCAGTTAGATGTCAAAAAAAGTACTAAATTTACTATGTCTTTTTTTATTATTTAATCTTCACAATTAATCAAAATGACTTTAAAATCAAATCATACAAAAATTGTCGAAAATACAAAAGAAACAAAAACCAATTTGACTTAAAAAAGGGACTTACAACAACATAAAAAAAAATCCAGGCGCCGAATTCCAAATTCCGAATACGTTACTGAAATACTTTTCATTGGCATTAATGCTCCATTTAAAATATATTGTGAACAGTAGTGCCAATTGAAATAATTCAGTGACCTAAAGATACGAGAATTTGGCCCCAGATTCAATACGCCTAACTTTTAATTTCTCAAAAATTAAAAAAGAACTTTTACATCTGGTTTTCAGTATTTGAATACAAATTGATATGAGCATTTAATATTGGAAATAAAAACAGTGGCACTTAATTACGTTAATTACACATATCACAATTTTTTCCAAAAAAAATTACTGAAATTTAATTTCTCAAAAAAAAAAAAATACAAGAATGGAATATAAGCTTTCAAAAAAAAAAAAACTATAACACATTACTGCTTGTGCTTGTGCTTTCAAAAATTGGCCCGCTTCCCAGCATCAGGGGGAGAGATAGAATTTTTCCCCATAAAATTTTTTTCTTATAATGATCCCAGGAACCATTCCCTAAAATATAGCGCACCAATAAGGTGATACCTTGTGCACATAAATTTCATCTTACATCAAGGAAAAAATTTATATGAAAGTAGGAGCGACAAAAACATTAAGTAGTACTGACATGACAATAGTAGCTTTGGCATAAGACTGTCAATCCGTTGATCAAGGTTTGGTCCCAAGCCCCGTTTACCTAATAATAATAATACAAAAAAAAACAACGGCTACTGCTGCGATGAGCTGACAAAACCTTCAAGAGCTTTTGTCATAGATAAGTGCCGCTCACATTAGCCGTTCGGATTCGGCAATAATCTTTAGGTCCCCTGCAGACAGGCATACAAGAATGGTTGAGAATTGTAACTCGCTAGGCCCTAAATCTTCATGAGCTGTGCTGCCATTCCATTTATTTTTTTATTTTGCAGAGAACACACAATTTTAGTACTAATTTTGAACTCTAATTTCAAGAGAAAAAAAAATCATATAACATATATGTATCATAAAATTAAAAATATTGTTTTTTGAATATGTACTAAATTTTAGTACATATAACTAAAATAGTACTTAACCATACAATCTTTTTGAAACACACAAATTTCATGAAAGTAATGATTTCAAAATCTTATAATATTTCAAATTCTCATTCTAAAATAATTACATTTAATTAAAAACAATTGTGGAGCGTGTTAAAAAGCTGAAAAGATTACCAAGATAAATCGGTCCTATTTTAGAGTATTAACAAAAAAAAAAAACAAATCAAATTAACATATGGCAATATCTATGTACATATATCTAAATAATGAAAACTAATGTACACTTATATTATTTTTGTGCCCGAGGTTTCAACAAATTTAATTTATTTCGTTTTCTGTAGGTTATTCAAAAACAAATTATTCCGTTGTAAAAATAAAAAAAAAAAAGCATTGGTTGAACCCACATCCACGATTCCACATGTATGTACCTAAAATTGGTTTACAATATAAAAGAGGGGACGATTTTTGTCAACAAATTCAATTGCAAATGTAAATATATTAACTTTATAAACATTGAACTTCTTTATAACACAAATATAATATACTTATTGTAAATTCCTGTGAGAATCAGACATCTATGTCACAGAGACACCTCGATTAAAATATAGAGTTTTTGGTTCTTGTGTATTTCTATGGAAAATTTAAAACAATATATCCCCATGACAAGAAAACCAAGATAAGCTCCTGGAAAACAGCGAATTGTTCGCCCTTTTCCCACGACATGATAACATTGAATTGAAATACAAAACCAACCCAACCGCACAAAGGTTAAAATTAAAAAAACAACAAAAAAATGGATAGCAAAACAAAAGTAGGAGACGAATTCAACCTAGAACCCCTATCTGTTGAGTTTTTTTTTTTTTTACTTTTTTTACCACACTTGGTGTTTTTTTTTACACTTTTTTTTTTGTGTTTCGTAAAATAAATTGAAATTTTATGCAAATTTTTTCATTTCGTTAGCCTTACGTGAGTGGAGGAGATAAAGACTTAAAACCTAACCGCCGCGTTCCACACACCACATATTTATTATTTTAATTTGGAAACAACAATTTCTAAGCGCAGTATATTTTTTTTTGTTAGTTTGGTTTGTTACTTGAATTACTAGAATTAACTCAGTGGTTTTGTTAGAATTTTTTTGTTCTTTATATCTTTAACTTAATGCTTTGGATATGTACGTACTCCAAGAAGGGTACACTCTTTAAAAAAATCTATAGGAATTATAGAAAGAAGAAGAAAATGACTAATGGTCAAAAATGTAAATTTAATAAAAAAAAAGACTAGTAGGAACTTTATTTGTCGTTTTTATTGGCCAAATGGAAACTGAAACCGGTAATGTTATTTTTTTTATAAAATTCTTAGATTCTTTTTGTTAACCTATGATTACACGTTAAAATCTCTTAAAAATTACAGAAATGTTCTTTAATTTTGTCTCTTTGTTCCCCTTCTCCGTGACTTGTCAAAAATATAAATAATACAATTCTTTGCCTGCAGCCAATGAGAGAAACAAAAATATTTTACATATTTTTTTAGTAGGTACCTACATAAACATTTTATGAACGTTTTCCAGTTTTTATTTTCAAAAAAATAAATAAAATAAAGTAAAATATTTACTTTTGTAAAAGAAAAATAACAACTTTCGTAGAATTTCTATTAGAAAAGCGGAAATCTTGTTTGATGCTTGTTTTTTTGACTAATCTCTGAAACCGCACATGCCGGATTTCAAGTGTTTTTTTGGTTTTAAAATGTTATTCTCAGGAGATATCCTAAAGGATAAATAATTGTTCTCATAATTTTGCTATTTGTAGGGTAAAATGGGGTAAAAATAAAAAGATTTTCTTAAATGAATTACCAGGCTTTTTTGGTCATTCATTTCCTTATGGAAATGAAATGAAATAAAAAAAATGTATTTTAAAGAAAACTGTTTTTTTTTTCATATAGGGTGAAATAGGGTAAAAACCGAAAAATTATATCCGATTTAAAAAAAATGGTTGTGTTTGAAAAGTACGTAAATAATATTTTATCTATACATGTACGCTCTTGAAACTCATACAATATGTTTTTTGTTAAGTAGGAAATGCACATAAATACAAAATTCTAAAGTTTTCCTACAGATAGTGCTCACAAAAAAAACAAATAAAGATCTGACCATGTGATATATTTTTTTTTATGAAACTTGAAGTGCACCTTAATAAAAAAAAGTTTTTAAATTTTTGATAGGTGGCGCTCAATCAGGCCCGTAGCCAGGATTTTTTTCGGAGTAGGCTTGGTTCATAGCTCGTAACCAAAACTTGGCGTTTTATTCTGACTTTTGTAGGCTAAGGACAATTTTGAATCAATTATTTAACGAGGAATTTTTGTATTATAAAAGGCTCTTTATAAAAAAATTTAAAACTAATTACTTTTTTTCCAATTTTTATTGTTTTTTTAATTAATCATCTTCGGAAACATCTTCGGAATGTTGTTATTAATATAGAAATAAGGATTTCCTTTTATTAAAATCAGCTACTGCCTCTTGCGAGGAATTGACAAATCCTCCAAGAGTATCTCCTGTCACAGAAAAGTGCCGCTCGTTAGCCGTTCGGATTCGGCAATAAAATGTAGGTCCCCTCCATTCCTGCAGACACGCACACATGAATGGTTGAGAGTTGTAAGTCACTAGGCCCTAGTTCTTCATAAGCTGTTGTGCCATCAAAATTTTTTTTTTTTTATTTTATATCATCAAAATGAGAAGAAGAAGATTTAAATCCATTATTTTAAGACTCATGTCTTGGAAGAAACGAGAAAAAGTTGTAAAAAAGTAGTTTAAACAAAACACAAAAAGAAACAATTCTCACTTCCAAGTTCTTTTGCGTTTGAAATAATTGAAATTGAAGTACTAAAAAGTACTAAAAATAAATATTTGCTACTGTTTAAGTACATACTTCTATTAAAATGCACCTTAAACTAACTCCATTAAATCCATTATTTTTGCTTAAGATTTTATTTAATTAAACCACTAATCACCTTCATCGTTGTTTCTATTTACGACAGGTTTTATTATCTTCTACTATTCTTCTTTCAATACAACGAAAATGAATATTATGGTGTAGTAGTCACATAAACGAGTAAAAAATACAAGAAAAAATATGATATTATTTGCAAGGGGAGTTATAAAACATTTTTTTTTGTTTTTTTTTTTTTCAGTTCTGTCTTTAATTCCGTTTTCCATTTCAATTTAAATTTTAATCCTTCAAAAGCTTTCACAGAATATTTCTACTGTTGCTGCTCCTGTTCCAGCATTCAAGGAATGCAAAAAAAAAAAGGAAGACAAAAACTCAGAAAGAAGAATAGCATTGAAATATTGTAAAATAAAAAAAAAATTAAATAAAACTGCATCAGGATATGCTAGCAATGTTGATGATGCTGTTTGTGATGTTATGCACCGCGCATCACTAGGGGGGATCTAGAGGATGATGATAATAGAGATATGGCAAGAGATGGTTTTTTTTTTCTTTTATTCAAAACCATTGTACAATACTCGTTTCGTTTTGCTGATGACGACAACGATTATGGCAACAATACCAGAAGTTTCAGAATTCTTTTAATCCTTTTACCCATCACCCCTCTCCAAGCATTCACTCACTACTCCCACCGCACCGTAATACCATTGCCATCTACCGGTGGTGATCTTTTAGCTGCTTTTGACTACTTTCTGGTTGTGTTGTTTCTCTCCCACATAACCAGAGCTGACGACCGAAAGACATAAAAACAACAAATCTTTTATAAATATTTTTTTTTATTTTAAAAATAATAATAAACAAAACTGACAAAAAAATTAATTAAAACGAAGATGAACAAGTAGAATAGTTGAAAAAAAAAAACAAATCACACATGATGTTGATGGGGTTAGGTATATGTATAACTTTTCTCAAACCATCCTGCAATCTTTGGAAAAGGACACTTCTGATGATGGTGATGGTGAGCTTTGCCTGGGTTCGCTTCCGAAAACGAAGGAATAAAATCATCCTTCTTGAACAGATTTGAATTTTTTCCTTTTTTTTCTTGAATCTAGGAAAAATGTAGTTGTGGAATTTTTATTTGGACGCCCAGAATAGAGCCTACCCCAATCGAGTGTAGCTTGAAGAGCGTAGAGCTGTTTACGTAGGTTTTTATTTTCTTCAATCTGCCTATAGTAGTAGTCAACGTTTATTTCTCATGATATGAAGCAAGTTTTTTCTTTGCAAAAAAAAAAAAATGTGAAAAAAAAAATCATAAACTCCAACTGAACAGTTGAGAAAAGTTTTTTAATATTCATATGCTGAAAACATGATTTGATGATATTCAGCTTGAAGTTATTTTTTAATGGGATTTGTTTTTCTTTTTTTTTTTTTTTTATTATACAGTTGATGTTTGTTGCCAACTATGAAGAAGTTTCTTTTGGCATAAAAAGGGTTATTAAATATAAATCGTATATTTGGTTTATAGCTTGGATGAGAAATACATATACATTATTAGAGGGGATCAAATTGAGAAATAAAATTTGAGTATTTAAGTTTTTAATGTAGCTTTGCTAGTTGAAAGCAATTTTAGTACGAATTTAGTAGTTGCGGATATGTTTTTATCATTTTTCTTTATAGATTATTTGAATTTTAAGGTTTTTTTTTTTTTTTTTTTACATATGCAAGAATTAATTATTTTTCTTTTATTTATATTTATACGTTGCCGGGTGTCTGACTCTGAAATCGCGTTAAGAAATCGATTTGTTTAACAAAAATTGTCAGTACAAGAAAGTTAGGATATATACTATACAATTATAGGTACATACACTTCGCTTCAACTGAATAGGTACAAAAATTTTTTAAGGTTCGTTTTCCGTTATTTTTAAACTTTAAGCATCATCTGATGATGCTTACTATTGGCTTATGATGTTGAGAAAAAAAACTTGAAAGAATATTTAAAAAATAACACTACACTTTCTCTGACACTCTTGCAAAGCGTTCCATATGGAAAAATCAAGATTTTTTTGCGTCAACTGAATAGACACAAACATTGAAATTAGGAATAAAAGTAAACGGAATTAAATGAAACAATTTCACTCTAGACTAATTTATTGGCTACAATAAGATGCTCTCTGTCCTCAAACTGACAGTCAAACTCATAAACTTTTCGTTCTAACTATCCTCAAACATTTTCAATAAGGTCAGGTCATGAGAGAACGGCGCGGCGACCATTGAAGCAATTCGACATTCTGCTCCTCTATCCAATTTTTAACAATGTGTTCCGTGTGGATGGGGGCGTTACCCTACTGAAAAGTCCAATTTATGCGTCCAAAAATGTCCGAAAATTTAGTAAAATTTTCATCCAAAATTCCCTTGCAACTAATTGTAGTCATTTTTGATTATTGGAACTCAAGCTCAATAGTGCCATAGTAGCTAATTGCTCCCCATACCATAACACCGCCTTCTCGACTATGATGTCGCGTCAAAAAACGTTCTTCTTTTCTCACATCGTGAAAGTAATAGTCAAAGCCATCAGGGCCATCAAAATTTAACTTCTTCTCATCCGAAAAAACCCACGTTTTCATTCATTTTTCCAACTCATATGGAGAAAACGCATGCATTTCCGTTGCTCGTTTAGAGGTGCTATCTTTTGGAGTTTGGAGATGATTTGAACTATTAATTAGATTATTCAACACTAGGTACTTAGACATTGTGACCTAACCATCTTTATTTAAATTTCAATTAAAAGATTAAATTTCACTTACTTCAACTGTTGATCTTGTGTCAAAAACCTCAGAATGCTCATACATAATGAAGATAATGACCTTTTGTCTATTCAGTTGACACAAAAAATATCTGCATTTTTCCATATGGAACCCTTTGCTAAAGAACCAGAGAAAATATAACGATACTTTTTGAATTATTCTTTCGAATTTCTTTTATCAACAACAAAAGCCAACTTTAAGCATCATTAGATGATACATTAACGCCCAAAATTTTGAAAAAATCGACAGCGTAGCCTAGAAAATTTTTGTACTTATTCAGTTGAAGCTAAATGTATATGCATTGGTTCGCATAAGCCTGCCGTTCTTTCAGAGTTGTTATGACTGCGGTATTTTAAGTACTTCATTTAACTAAAGAAAAAGGACTAGTTTCCTTAAATCTTTTAACTTAAAAAAACAAAAAAAAAACTTCAATAGTCAGCTGTCAGTACAAAAATTACGGCTGCTCAGTTAAAAAAAAAGCACTATTTTTTAAATGGTGTGATTCTTTTAGTCAGTTGGAAGTTTCTAGTACTTCTCTAATTTGGGCTTTACTCAATAAGTCTATTTTCGACATGATATACAAGTTTGGTATATTGCACGTTTCATGTTGCATCCATTTCTCTCATAATAAATCTTTAATTCTAGTCAAGTAGAATTATTTTGAAAAAAAAATATTAAATATCATACTGAAAAACCCTTTGACATTTAGGCATCCGGTATAAATTTGTAGGCACATTGAATAATAAAAACAACGTGAAGTCTGAACACAAATTTTGTAATTATTTTTTTTTTTTTTTTGTAATTTTGAGTTTTAAAATTATTTTTTCAAAAAATGGTCTCTAAAATAAGTTGAATTTATAACAAAATAAAAAAGTTGAGTATGCTATTGTTAGAGTTGCTGTTGTTTTTTAAATGATTTTTTTTTTATTTCAAGTCGAGTTTTTTTTTTTTTTTAAGAAAACTGCATCTTTTCCGTAAATGGGAGTAAATAAACCCCCCTCCCATATTTTTTTTCTTGTATCAACCTAAACTAAATGCTCAAACTTTTTGTCACACCCTATACGAATCACCCTGTAGAAGACTGCGACCATAAATTATTATAAAAAAAAAAAAAAATATGAGATTTATTTTATAAACACCGTGCTTAGTAGAAATTGATGAAATTCATTCAATTAAAATAAGGGTACACTCGGGCGTATACGCACTTTTTTTTTTTTTTTGATTTTATTGAATCTTTAAATAATTTAAGTACAACTTTCATTTTTAAACATTGAGTTGGTTGGTTAATGTCGATTGAAAATGCTATTTTAAAAAATAGTTTCTCTCAATTTAAAAATGCATTTAAACATATCAAGAACCACCTGTATTTATTCCGCCCTTTGCCCTTTTTTGTAAATTTTTCTTGGTACAACATCTCTTCCAGAAACAACTTTAAGTTCCATATATTACTAGGTTCTACTTGTTGCTGGAAGAGATGTTGTACTTCTGAGTTAGGATGATCTTCTAGGTTCCTGATGATTCATCAACTAAGATGCAGTAAATAGTGATTTGTATCAATTTTGCTTGCTCGTATAGCTTCGTGGTTGGTGGGCATATAATATGCGTCTGTGGACTTGCGGTGTATTCAAAACAGTTTAATCTTCTTCATTTCTTTTTGTAGCCGATGGATACATAGATTAAATCAGATGGGAAATGCGTAGGTCAGACCGGGCCGATTGAGTTGTTTGTAGACAAGCAGCTTGGTCTTCTTACTTATAATCAATTTCAATTCCTGAGTAGTGGGTGAACCAATTGCAATGAAAAGTTGATTCTATTCACTATCAAATCTGCATGGTTCTTGAATGTCAGCTTGTTGGAATAGTTGATTCCCAAGTTCTTACTCTGTTGATGATTTGACTGCAACTTCGTTGCATAACAGTATGTTGCAACTGCTCATATTCTTCTAACGACACAGTCACTGGTGTTCGGAAGAAGATGAGTACGCTGTTTACCTACAGTCTTCATTTGAGATAGTATTCCAATAATTTTTTTAATGTGCTTAAGCACTCTCTTGACAGGTGAAAATGATGTGAGGTGTGATAGAGTCGTATGTTTTAAGCTTCGTCTTTGTTTCTGATATGTTTATTTGTTGACTGGTTGATCGACAGTGCGTAGATATTGAACAGCATAAGCCAAAGCTTTAATCCTTTCGGAACTCCAGCGATGGTTTCCTTGGTTGATGATTCCTGTTTCCCAACCTGGTATTCGTAAAAAATGGATTCTAACCAAGTCATTATAGAGAATCCAAGTTCCCACAGTTTTAATAGCAGTCTTTTTATCCGAATGCTGTCTAATGTGTTTCCGATGTCTATCAAACATGCTATGATCTTCTCATTTTTTTTTAGTCCAAACATAACGTCACTGAGAAGTCCCAGCAGTCAAAATCCTTCGGAAAAGCATAAACTGGGACCAGGGGGCCGATTCTCGTTCTGAAATTCGAATCTGTGTGTATGAAAAAAAGTCATAATCTCTTCACGTGATAAAATTTTTATCACAAACAATTTATTCTGTGAAGCTGCCGTAAAGAAAATCATTATTTGACCTGCGCATGTGGGTAAAATTGAACCGAGAGAAAAAACAAGTTGTATACTTTACTTCGAGACGAGAGCACACAAACTGAATTACTCTTAGAGAAAAAAATGTATTCATGAAACTTATTTCCTTATGTTAGAGCTTTGTCATTTAGTACATTTTAGAACACATATTTATCATAATGAGTGCCAGAATCGCATAAGGCATATTTTTGAAGTGATAAAATGAAAAATTGCTGTGAAAACTAAAATGATAAATTATTTTATCACTTTACAGCTTCACAGAACGAGAATCGACCCCCAGATAGGTTAAGATAACGATAATCGTTGTGACGATTTCTCACTCTACATTTCCCGTTAAATGGTTTTTATTGGTTAAAAAAATATGAAATTTAGCACACTAATTAAAAGAGTGATAAAGTATTAAAAAAAAATTCCCAGAAATCCGAGGCGGGCTCTAGCGGGGAGAACATGTAACATGTCGGTTTTTTGTGTTTTATGCAATTTCTGAAAAATTGATTTAAAATGAAAAAAAACCAAAGCATATAAGATGATGTGCTTTAGCTTTTTTGAAAGAAAATATTACATTCTTTTTTTTTTATGTTTTTTTAAGTTGGAGTATAGTTTTTGAGAAATTCAATTTTAAAGTCCAAATTTTTGAATTTTTTTTTTAAGTTAATTTTTTTTTACTTTTGCGTAATTAAGTAGCACTGTTTTTTTTTATATTCAGTGCCTTAGATTTATCTCCCATACAATCTTTTTCTTAGAACGATCCCTAGAATCATCCCAAAATATCCAGCCCGATTATAATTCGAAGCAAACGAAATATCCTCTAGTAGATCTGTTTCATTCTTCATTTGACAACGCCCTGTCCCGATAAGCTGAAAAAAGCTCCATTCTTTTCTTAATAAATTTCATAAAACAATTACTACAACTGACATAACCATCCGACCATTCCTGGTGTGTTAAATTATCTGTAAATCACCCCTTTTTAATTTAATCCCCGATTAAATCTACTCAATTTCATGTAACTATATGAACGTATATTATCTCTTTTTAATATTATAAGCCAATGGGTTATGCTCTACAGAAAATTGTAAAATTCTACATCTACACATTCCTTTACGGATATTCATTGTATATATGCATGTGAATATACTAACGAAAGCGTTCTTCTATGCTTTTCAGTTTTTATTTTTTTTTTTTTCATTTGTTTTCTGTATTTTTAATCCTATTTGACTGGATCACGTAATTCTGCTGCCAATGGAGAATAAAATAATGCGCACAAAGGAGTCTCTATTATATTCATTCAAAAAAGAACCCCACCCATTCATTCACCATATCATGCAAAGAACATTTTATTCAATCTCTTCATCATCATCAACGTCGTCATCGTCATCATTATCATCATCATCATCAGGCGGAGAGAGAAAAATATGAAATAGGGGTTGAAAATCCTACTCACTCGTCTATTCATCATTATCCCTTCCTCACAGAAAGCTCTGGTTGGGTAGGTCATTGCCATTTTGTTTCGTTTTGTTTTTGTATTTTTTTTTTCTGGAATTTTCGTTTTGAATCTTTGCCTATGAAAATTCTTCAGAAGTCTTCCCAACTAACACTGGGTCTATAGAGCATAAAAAAAGTATACATTGTACAATAAAAAAAAAAAAACCTTCGAAGGACTTTTTCCGGCGTATAGAACTCTCAACGAGATTGATAAAAGTCGAGCGGAACTCCTCAGGATCAGGATGACTCTACATCAAACATGCGATGTTGAATGATTAGCTTTTATTTAGAAATAAAAACTTCCTATAGGTGTAGGGACTAGGCAGGACAGCAGGCACTGCACTGCATTCTCTTTATGGATATTGATTAAACCGAGAAGCCTAATTTTTCCCATAGCGTGTGCCTCTGTGCAGAGCAGCTGTCAAAGGCCTAGAAGGCTTAAAAAAAAAGAAAAGAAAAAAACTAATAAACCCCAGACACCCACCCTAATAAACCCCAGACACCCACCCTGCGTTTTAAATGAATCCTATGGAATTTTTATTTGAAAGGACGAAACTCTATATAAAAATTAATGAACAAAATAATGAAGCAGCAGCAGCAGCAAAAAGTTTTTCATTATCCTGCTATGCAGTATAGCCTGGCCATGTGATTCAATAGGGAGATGCTTTCCCATAGAGCTGATGATAGCTCTCTGGCTCTTGCTACTGGTATTGGTATATGTAGTTAGTTCTGCTGATGCTGTCTTCCCTGGGGGAATTTTGGTTTTTCGAAAAATGTCTACCGCAGAATATACTACATATATATATGTATTTTTTTTAACGTTTGCTTGCGCTTAATTGTTGGCATGAAGCATTTGCAAGAGCAGCAGCAGTATTAGCAGCGTTCTGCTGCTGCATCCAATGGGTTGGAAAAAATACAATTTTTCGTTCGGATATTACCAGTAATCGATTTGGTTTCTTTTTGAATAATTTAATATTTGTTAGAGGGCGAGGAGAAAACAGCTATAGGAGGCAGATGATGTAATTTGGAAGGAGAGTGTTTTTTTTTTAATGATTATTCGTATGGAATTTTATAACGTTTGAGCTTCTTTTTAAATTCTAATATTAACATACGGCATATTTAAGGGTGTGGTTACTATTTCAGATCTGGAATCTGGGTTCGACCAGTTAATTAACCTCCATGTAATTCTAAGTCTCAACTCACTCTTTATGGATTTCATTTCATATGTACATCCATTATTCTCTTACTGATGGTTTTATTCTGCAGATCAATTTCGCTTATGACTTTAGTACCTGAATGATGTACTCAAGTCATCAATAAAAATTTTAAAGCTTTTGAAAATTTTTGTACAGTATTACTATAGAGGTCTAACATTCACCCAAAATGGTGTTTTTTGGTTGAAAATTTTGACGTTAAAAGTCATTTCTCATTCCAGTTTTGGACGAAAATATTTACCTTCAAGCTACACTTACCTTCCAATAACAACACATTTAAAATATACATACACCACAGCAGGGGTGGCAGAACACCCCAGCCAGGAATAAATTAAAAAAAAAAACTTAAGTTATAAAAAAATAAATATACAGGGTGATCGGTAAAAGATGCACCAAACTGCTGGAGCGAGTAAGGGGGGTCTATTTTCCTACGTTTAGGCAGGAGGGGCAATTTTCTAAAAAATTGACTTAAAACAGAAAAAAAAATATTTAAAAACAACGGTACAATTTAAAATGCCATGCTATACCTTTGTGGAAAGCCAGAAATCTCTTTAATTTTAATTTAAAATTAAGTTGTGTTAGTGAATAGTTTTTGAAAAAATAATTTCCAAACTCGAAATTTTGAAAAAAAAAAAAAATGAAAAAAAAAGTTTTAAACTAATTTTTTTTTCAAAATTTTATGTAACTAAGTATAATTTTTGTTTTCAAAATTTATTGCTCTTATTAATTTTCAATAAAAAATAGAAAACCGGATGCTAAAATGTCTTTTAGTTTTTGAGAAAATTGAAAATAACGTAAATCTAGGATCTTTTGAACAACAAAATAACGGATGGAAGTCGAATTAAAGGAAAACTTACTTTTGTTATTTTAAATTTTCTCAAAAACTAGACTACATTTTGACATCTGGTTTTCAGTGTTTGACTAAAAATTGATGGGAGTATTAAATATTAAAAATAAAAATACTACTAAATAACGTAAAATTTTGAACACAATGAAAATTATTTTTTAAAAACTGTTCACTAAAAGAACTTAATTTAAAAACAGGAGTAAAGCACATATTTCTGACTTAACAAAAAAGTATAGCACGTCGTTTTTAACCGTTACCGTTGTTTTTTAATAAAAATTTTTCATTGTTGTATAATTGACTTATTTTAGAAAATTTCTCCTCCTGTTATTTTCAATTTTCTCAAAAACTAAAAGACATTTTAGCATCTGGTTTCCTATTTTTGACTTAATGAGAACATTGAATTTTGAAAACAAAAATTATACTTAATTACATAAAATTTTGAAAAAAAATTAGTTTGAAACTTTTTTTTCATTTTTTTTTTTTTTCAAAATTTCGAGTTTGGAAATTAATTTTTCAAAAACTATTCACTAACAGAACTTAATTTATAATGAAAATCAAAGAAGAGATTTCTGGCTTTCCAAAAAGGTATAGCATGGCATTTTAAATTGTACCGTTGTTTTTAAATATTCTTTTTTCTGTTTTAAGTCAATTTCTTATAAAATTGCCCCTCCTGCCTAAATGGGGAAAAAATAGACCCCCCCCCCTCCCATACGATTTTTTTCTAGTCTTAACCCAACCTACTCGCTACAGCAGTTTGGTGCATCTTATACCGATCACCCTGTATTTACAAAAAAAAATTAAACTAAAAAACAATTTGAACAAATCTCTTTCCCGTGTTCAGGGCATACAGGACATTGGCATTTAAGACACGTAATACTGCTTTTGCGGTCTTGTTTCCTTGAACAAATTGCACATCGCGATTTCTTTTGCTGTTTCGGAGGGGGCTCACCTTCATTTGACTACATAGGGTGTCCTACAACCCCCTTTATTCCTTTAATTTTCACATACATGGAACACAACATGGGGTGACATACAACTCCAATGCATACCTTTTGCCCTCCCACTCAAAAAATATAACCTATCACGGGGACTACTCATCAGCAACTGACACCTGAGTCATGTCAATAACATGACAAATACACAGAACGGCAGAAAAGGGAATAAAGCAAAATTAAAATTTAAGTTAAAATAAAAAAGTCTGGGGTGGTAGAGCACCCCTGTTGTGATCGGAAGGTTAAATGTCCCTGCCCATATTGATGAAATATAGGTACTTAAAAATTCAAATTAAAATAAACTACTCAATTGGAAACCAAATTGAAAAAGCTAGTTCAATGTGATGCGGAATTTTCTCAAAGATTTTTTGCCATTGGTTTAATATTATTTTAACTGCCTAACTTTTGTGCTCAAATTTTAAAGAAAATTTACAATTCTAAAAGTTTGTAGGAAGTCGTTAATTTAAAAGTTATAAACGAAAAACCGATATTTTCGAAATTTAACTTTGACAAAACCTTTTTGCTCATGCCGGGCCATTTTAACCAATATTTTTTAACAGTTTCAATATGCAATCTTATAGCTCAATAATTTTTAAGTCACTGAATTGAACTAGTATGTGCAAAAATCGTAAATTTTACTTAGAATTCCAACTAACAGTTTCAATTTCAATTATATCAATGGTCAGAATTCTATCACATTCAAGAATAACAAGAAAGACATTCTTTTAGTTTTGCAATTTCGAAGGTTTCAACATTATGAAGAATAAAATAGTCCACAATATTGGATTCAAGGGACCCAAAACGTTATGTATAGGTTAGGTAGGTATACCAAATTTCTATGATTTTCGTGGGTTATTAATTTGAAGAGAGAATTTGACAAAACGATCACTGAATATTGGACGTCGTCGTCGTCGGCTTCAAAGTTTCCGAATGACGAAACTTTAGACTTTTAAATTAAATCCATTTTTTCTTACTCAGTTCTTAACATTTAAAACCATTTTGTAAAAATTTGAAATAGTTATATAATTATTTTTCATCTTTTAAATTTTAGCTTTAAAATTATTTCTAGTTTTTGTGATAAAATTTTTAACTAATAATTGATTTTTTTCTTTATTTTGCAGGTGAGTTCTAATGGCCAACCGTTGTTGATGGAATGTTTATGTTAAAGAGGTAAATTTTGTCGCTTAATAAAAGATAGTTAATTTTATTGATTTCAATGCGATGAAATAAGACATTTACCTTATTATATAGACATAAATTAGAGATTGAAATAAATATTAATAAAATAATTAATGAAATGTATGCTAAATAATTAATAAAAAATTGTTATTCAATAATAATTAACTAAAATATAATAATGAGATATAAATTGATATTAGGCGTTTTTCTTTTTTAGCTCTGAGCAGAGCACTGAGCGATCCGAGTAAGCTCTGAGCAAAGTGTGATCAGAGCTCTCAGATTTAATTATGAAACACATCTGAGCACTGAATTGTCATATCTGTCAAATCACATGGAAATTGTATGAAGTTGGCTGCGCTCAGCTATTTGCTCCGTTTGCTCGGTCAATTTATTCTGAGCTAATGGAACAAGCTCCGAGCTAGCTCTGATTGAAAAAAGAAACACAAGTTGAGCGCTCTGATATGTCTGAGCTAAAAAAAGAAACACAGATTTTTTTTTTTGACAGCTCAGTGCTTTGCTCAGAGTTAAAAAAGAAAAACGCCTATTGAAGCAAAAATGTCAGAAATGTTGGTACATATTCCTTTAGTCTGAAATTAAAAAATCAAAATGATGGTATGAATCTCAACCTAGTGAGTTGTCCATCCATAACACTGTTCTAAAAAATGAAAAAAATGTTACGAACTTTTTAAGTGACCTAAAAGAGGTTGTAGGCCTATTCGAGTACTACACGAACCTATACTTGAAGACTTGCCTATACCCTCAAAATCTCAATTTATTGTTAAAAAAACCGTTTTCGAGTGATCTCCCGCACTCAACGATTTTTAACTCGGCCATATTTTAATCAAGTTATAATTTATTTACGGTTTTAAAAAGAAGTGTAACAGCCTTTTCCAACGATGTATATAAATATGTAGTATGGATAATAATATCTCTAGATTTCTTAAAGTTTATTTAAACTAACACTAATTTTTAACGTTTTTAATGATTGAAGTCAGTTTTTGGCAACATTTTGTGTTACTTTTTTTTCCTTGGTACTTATATTTTAAGTACTTTTTATAATGAGTCAAACAAGCTATCGTTCTTAAAAATCGGTACACAATTGTTGAAGTTATGAATTTTGCAAGATCACCTTCATCGCACAATTTATTACGAGGTACAGTAAAAGCTCCCTTAGCCGGAAAGCGACGGTCGCAACACTTTTGTCCGTCTAAGGGAGTTATCCGTCCAAGGGAAAAAAATATAAAATAGTTATATAAGAACATGTATAGTATATAGTGGGATTATAAAAAAATTTGCAACTTACCAGGTCATGAAATTCATTCAAACTAAAAATGAACATGAAGAAGAAACAAGATACAAAAACAGACTACAGCTGCATAAATAAAATCCGTTATGCATTTGATCACAGACAATGATTATGTGATATAGCATCTATTGTCGCTATGAACGAGGGAAACGTTTTTAATGCAAAACATAAAATAAAGTATTTCAGAAAATAAGAGTTGAAATTTACGTACTAAAAAAAAAGTTTTTGTCCGCCTAAGGGAATTAAATTTAATAAATCACGGCTAATATTCTTGTCCGCTTCCGTATAAGGGAGTGTCCGCTTAAGGGATCATAAAATGTATGGAATTAAGATCCAAATTCCACGGTCGTGAGAAATTGTCCGCCTAAAGGGATTGTCCGCTTAAGGGAGCTGTCCGCAATAGGAGCTTTTACTGTATTTAGATTTAATTATATGATGCTATGGGAATTCCAAGACGCAATATTCCTTTTTTTCACAATTACACCTGGTGTTGTTTGGCCGCCATCTTGTATTTAAAGATTATTTTGATTTTCGCAAGTAACTGTCGTATTTCTGATCCCACAAAAAAGTTGTACTACAAACTTGTAGCAAATTTACTTTCCTACAAAATATTTTAAGTAACTTTTTTCGATAATTGGCTTTTTTAGAAAGCTATAGGCCTACAGCCTCTACTTCAAAAGTTCAAAATCTTTGTACCACAGTGTTATCTTTCGGTCGCCTTGCCGACTATAAAATCATTACAAAATTTAGGCATTAAAAATCTGGTTTAGCTTTGTATACGTATGCGTGTATTTCCGAACTATAAAGTACGTACTTAACTTCATGTTAACAAATAATATATTTTGAATACTTTTATCAAAATATTAACTCACTTAAATGTTAACTCTCATCATGAAAAACAAAAATTATGTCCTTCAAAAATCAAAATTAAAAGTATGTAAATAGAATATAAAGTTTCATTGACCTTTTATGAGTCTTATTTTTTTTGTAAATACCTATTATGAAACATAAATATTTTAGTACGACATTATACTAACTGGTCTTGCTGTTTAAAATGTGCCGCCTTTAAAAAGTCACCTCAAGAGAAGATTTGTGTTATTTTGTTATTGCGTACATTTAACAGAAACCATTTGGTAAACAAAACTTTTGAAAAACAAAAATCTAAACAGGTCACTTTGAGTTAAAAAAAAAAAATTAAATAAGCTTCACAGTTTCGGCGTACAATAGGATATTGCCATTAAATATGCACCCACACAAAATAAACAATTTTTTTCTAGAATTTTATAAAATAAATGAATTCCAGACAAACTTTATGCTTAGGAAGATTGCACCAGTTGGCCTAGCTATCATAATAAACTTATCGAAGAGGTTTTATTTTCGAATAAAAAAAAATATATTAATGCTGACTTTTTTATTTCATTTTTTTTACCAGTAGGTGTAAGGGTAGAATTTTATACCTTTAACCTATAGACTGCGCTCCAAACCAGAGTCAGAAATAAAATGAATTTATATAAAATTAAAGTCGTAGACTATTTTTGGAGATTTTATTTCGAAAAATAAGTCAGAATATCAATACCTTTATAATTACAAAAGTTCATGAATCATGATAAATAAAAGTTTACTCAATTAAAAATAGCTTTAAAAGGCCTTTTTGAGTTCATAAGAAGTTGTTGTTTAATTTTGGTAGATCTCACTTAGAATCATGATATAATGCGGTATCTTTTGGATTACATATCTATTTCAGAAGCAAACATATTATAAAACCTTTATTTAAATTTAGTTATATTTTCCAACTACATAGATCTGTATAATATGTTTTGTTAACAGCTGGGCTACCTAATTCTTTTTGTTAGTTGTCTAAAAAAAATTTACATGCACTTAAACCAAATCAAATTATAATAATTCATAAATTTTGTACACACCACAAATAAATGTTATTATTTGACATTACAATTCAATAAATTATGTTTGTGTGTACTAAAAAAGTACTAAATGTCACATAAAAACATAAGTATGCCAGCAGCGCAGCTGTGCAATATTATTATGAAATGCGCGGCTGGATCAAGTCTATATAATGTGGAATGTGGCATAAATTATATTAATTTATTAAAATACAACAATCACCTAAAAACAAAACAATTTTTTTTTCATAGCTTCCTACTAGATACCTCTTGCGAGGAAGTAGCAAGCAAATCCTCCAAGAGTAACTCTTTTCATGAATAAGTACTTCTAACCTTAGCCGTTCGGATTAAGCAGAAAAGAGTTGGTCCCCTTCATTCCTGCCAATAACACACACAAACTGAAATGGTTAAAATTTTTAAGTCATAATAACCCGGTATTACAAGAGTTATCAGGCCATCAAATTTGATTTTATTTCATTTAAGTATTAACTTTTTTAAAGAGTTTTAACTAAAATGCTTAGCTTAATTGAAATTTTTATAATCGAAAAAGTTACTGATTGAGAAAGAGAAAATTAGCTTTGCAACTTTAACTACATAGAATAGGCTCTCTATGCTATATATACGGATATCTTGTGAATCACTCACCATAATGCACTCAAGTATTTAATATTGCACTCTGTTTTAACTGCCTCAATTTCGAAATAAAAAAAAACCTAATAGTGTGTTCTTCAATTCGAAGAAAATGTGGTTGACGTGTTAAACATCATGCATTTTGATAAAGCACCAAGCAATCAAAACTAACTTATCAGTGTCGTCACTTCCATTTTAAAATAGGTATTTTCATATGTATGTAAGTAGTAACAAAGGAAAAATTATCTACTTATTGGTCGCATAAGATGCGACATAGTCAGAGTTGGGAAATAATGATAAAACATAAATTCAGTTACAATTACTTTTAATTTAAATTTCTATAAATTTTTTCAATTACTTTTAAATGTAATTGAAACAAAATTCAATTACCAATTACATGTAATTGAAAGGTATCAATTACTTACAATTCAATTACATTAATGTATCTGAACAAATGCAATCATCAAAAAATAGGTAGGTAATGATTATTTTTTTCAGTAATCATTACATAAAAAATTAATTCATCGTTTTTCTCAATAACGTTTAACGTGGTATTGCATTAAAAGTTTCCTGTTGTGTTAAGTCTTTACATACTTTTGTTGTTTTCATCCGATTCGGTTGCGGATTTTTTTTGTTTTATTTTTATTTAAGCCGATTAACACACAATGTAGCCGAAAATTTGAAAATTCGACCGAAAATTAGAAAACACCTTGAAATTTCAAAACTTTTGAAAAGAAATTGTGTTTGTACGCGCATAACTCGGCTAAACATCATTCGATTTGCATGGAATTTTTTTCGTTGGATTTGTATTGAAACAGATTAACACACAACGCAAAATAAAAATTAAAAAATTCGAACGAAAATTAGAAAATTCGACCAACAAAGTCAGAAAGTCGTGAAAACATCTTGAAATTTCATACTTTCTAAATTAGTTTTTTGTTTTTACGCGCATAACATCATCCAAATTGAATTGTATTGAACCAGATAAACACACTACGGAGATAAAAATTGAAAAATTGGGCCGGAAAAGTCGGAAAGTTTTGATAACAGTTGGGAGAGCTTGCTCGACCTTCGAAAGTAACTTGAATATGTAATTTAATCAATTTATAGGTGGAACGAAGCTCGCCGGGTGGTAAAAAATATTTCAAAGACAAAATTATTAATGTTATTCTTTTTGATACACAAAATTATTAGTGATGGTTTTCCGACACGAAAACAGGTGACATACATCCATGTTGAAACTTAAAAAAAAGAAAAAGTAAATGATTTTTCATGGTACTCTGACTTGTTCGGTCAGATCTTTCAATTTTCAGCTCCTTAAGCCCCATTCACATGAGAGCGACCAACGAATGACGAATCTATGAATAAATGGGATTTTAAAACCTTTAATAACCTAAATTCTTCACAAAATCTAAATTTTGCGAAAAAATATTTTCGAAAATAAATTTATATTTTTTTTGTATTCAGCAGAATTAATTTCCACAAACTTGTTTTAACTGGCGCAACTTTCAGAAAAAAATTTAAAAAAATATCATACCCGTTATCCGCATTTACACCGAAAATGTCATTCCCCTAACGTGTTTCCAACCGATTTTCTTCACTTCAATGACTTTTAGCAAAGAAATTAAAAACGGTACAAAAAATCTAATAATGCAGCCTTTTAAACATCACGTACATCCTTCTTGAAGAATAGTTAATTTATTTTTAGTTGCTACACTTTGGTAAATAAGAGCTTTTTGGAGAGTTAACCCAGTTCAATGGTCATTTCTATCCCAGCAATGAAATTTAAAAAAAAAATATTTAGGTGCAAAAGAGAGAACTCATTTTTTTTTGTTTATAGGGATAAGATTGGTCTTTATGAAAATTGATTTAAAAGTTTGAGAACTACTCAGTATTGCTTTATATTTAATGTCAAAACCACGATTTTGTTTTTCGTCCAACGAATATGTCATTCCTCTAACCAGTGTTTTTTATTTAGCGGTGGAGTTTAAAAATTAAAAAAGTTTACGGCTGTATATCTACCGCAAGTATTGGATTCGAAAAAAAGACCTTTAAAGCCCGTTAGATTTGATCAAACCTGGTGACCCCTTGATGGAAAGTTATTTTTATATAGAGTTATACATATAGGGCCTTACCAATAATCAAATTTAATTAAGACTTAAATATTGCAGTAAAATCAACCATAACGTTATGGATCCTAAATAATTAACCATGTATTATATTCTCAATTTTTTGGAGTCAATTCGATATATGGTTCATTATTTATTGTCCACGTTAATGTTTAGGTAATACGATAAACGGTTTATTATTTAGCCCATTTCATTATGGTCCATTTTACTGAAATATTAAAGTAGTAGCTAAATTTGATTATTGGTAGGGCCCATAAGAAATAGTTTATATACCAAAATATGTTGTTTTTAGCGAGGGTTAATTTTTGAGTGCAAAATATTAATGTTATGAAATATTGACCTACATAACATTACTGACCCTTTCAAATAAATAATAAAAAATAAGCATTAGCAGAGTCACTGTGGCGTATACGTACTTTTTTATCAGCAAATATTAGTAAGTTTTAAAAGTCTCTACATCACAACTTTACGGTTCATTTAATATATATGTAATTCGTATCAGCAAATATTTTGAGATATATTTTCATTAGCAAACATCTCCTATATCAAAATAAGTTTGCATGTGAGCTAAGTCGGAGTTTGTTGTTTAAAAAATTAAAATTAAAATCGATTGAGAATTTTTTCCTACTAAAATTTTACTTCCTTCGGCACAAATAGCTCTTTTGATCATTGTGGAGTGGTGTAAAGTTTAGGGAGTTGGTATTAACATATTTAGTGTAATCATTCAAATGCAGTTTGATCGCTTCGTAAAATTCGTCGCATTTAAAGATTCCTGAGTTAACCCTTAACCACCTACCACCTATTTCAGTCCCTTAACCACTTACGTGCGGTCCCGGAGACCGCTCAAATATTACAACCTTTAATTCAGGATTTACAGTAAACTAAATACAAAACTGAATAAATGTTTGCTAAGACTCTTAACTTTAATTTTAGAGACTCAAATAACGTTTCCTATAATAAAATTTCGCAATATTCTTGAAATCTTCAAAAATTAACACTTTTAGCACAAAAAATGACAATGCTAAAAAATGAGACCCAGTGACATGCCAGTAGGAACTTAAAATTTCAAATTCTTTGTATTTATTCTTATAAATTAAGGGATCAAACAGTAATATAAAAATTAAAAAATTAATACAAAATAAAAACTTCAACAAAATTGCAGCCCCTCAACATTCACAATTTTCATGGCAGTTACAGGCGGAATTCTATGTCACATCAGGTTCCACGTCACTGCAATCCTCTTCTGGCATATTTTTCTCATCACACAGTGCTTGCTGTAGCAATATATCAATATTTTTGTCACTTATATTTTTTTTGACACTAAAAAAACTATAAAAATAAAATCAAAAAAAATCATATCACCACCTACGTGCGGTCCCAGAGACCGCTGCCGAAATATTTTAACTAAACTAGCCCAAACGAGTGCACGTTTTGACTCTGTCAGCTCATGGAACGATACTTGTTGATCAGTTAAAAAAGGTATATGGATGCACTTTGTCGCAGGACACGCAAACATTGAAATATTTTGATTTGAAAATTCGTTGGGGTCTCTGATACCGGTGGTAGGTGGTTAAGGGTTAAATAATCGTGAAATAATGTTGTCATTTAAAAAAAAAATGTGTCCCTTAATGTATCTCAGTCCCACTATAGTGTCACAGTGCTAGGTACTTCGGGCAAAACAGTAGGCTTTGTGGTAGATCAACTCAATTTGGTTAACTGAGTTGCATTTTACTTCAAATTTACAATCTGGCACACTGTCTGGTGGCACTATTCAGCAGGTACTAAGCCTCTAGTGGTAGCAAGAAAGTAAGCAAACTGATCTCATAATCATAACATCTAACAAGCGATCTTCATTTTTTATTTAAAAAATTAGAATAAGAACTCTTATTATACCATCTAAAGTTATATACCTTGATTTAAAAATTTTATTTAAACAAAAAACAGCCCCGAACTTCTACCATATCTGGATTGATCTCAGTTGACGATTTGTAGAAGGATCTAGATAGGTACCGATTAATATATCAAATGAATACAATTGTTGTGAAGTGATAACACTGTGTCAATGCTTTTTTCTCTATTACTCTCAGTGTTGCTTAAACGCTTGCCAACACTCAACCTAATTATAGCAAAAACTGATATCAAAAATAACGAATGACAAAAAAAAATTGAAAGCGAAAGCTTTTTCGTGTGTTGATTTTATTTTTATTTATAATAATTTTTGTTGTTGTTTCTGTTTTCACTTTGGTGACTCCAAAGTCAAACACCAACATTACAACACAAAAAAGTGAATGAATAAGCAACAATCACTCAACACACATCAACATCAGTCATCAGCTCATTCAAAAAACAACAAAAACAAAAAACGATCGACAAGAGTCTGGTGGGCCTGTTTTTGGTTGACTCGCTTGGCTTGGCTGACTGGCTGGGTGGTTGATTATGAGGCCGTCAATTATTTGAGTTGAGATTTTCTTTGATATTATTAGAGTGACGATGGCGCTTGTTGTGCACTAAAAAGCACATTTAACTGAGTGAGTGAGATAGAGAAGAAATACTTAAATACTTAAACAAAATAGAAAAAAAAACTAAAAACAAAATTCATAGTCATAGTCAAGGTGGATTGACTTAATAGATTTTATAAATTTAGCTCTATTCAATTTATTTTGAGTATTTTTTTTTTTTTTTTTTTTTTTTTTTTTTTTTTTTTTTTGGAAGACAAAATATTTTTGTTATTTTTATTTTTGTTATGAAACTTGAAATTTTGTTTCGGATTCGGATGTAAAAATACAAAAAAAAAAAGGTAGTTGCTTAGCGTCATCTTCCGGTGACAGGTGCGTTTTTTTTTTGTTATTTTTTTTTTATTTGGACGATACTAGATTTGAGTTTGAATGTTGAGAGCTTTTGATGGATTAATATTTAATATATAAATTTTTTTGTAATCAAAATTTGATTTAATATATCTGCTTCATGTTGTGATTTTAAAATAAATGCAAATAATTAAAATAAATTGTTATCGGTTATTTACGTTATTTTTGTGGCTATTTTATTAAAAATCAATTGCAAATATTGTTGATTAATGAAGTGAATTTTAAATTAACTCAATTTATTGAGTGAGTTATTGTTTTTTTCTGTTTTCAATCACAAAATAAAGAATAAAATAATAAATTGTGAAATTTATGAAATTAAGGTGTTGTTTCTTTGTTAGTCACTTCCAGTTAATTTTTATTTCATTAAAATATTTCGGGGCTAAGTTTGTCTGCTTCAAAAGTTGCTTACAATTTATTATTGATCTCACTCAAAATCAAATTGTATTTAAAACATTCGAATAAGTATGAAAATTCGACAGAGTTTTAATTAAAGTGAAGAAATAGAAGATACCTATTTATTTTATTAAGATAGAAGTGTCTTTTGTGAGGTATATATCTTATCTTTAATTATCAATAAATCAAAGAATCGCTAAATAGAATCTTTGTTTTTAAGTTAAACTTAAAACCCGCATTCTTGAATTTTTTTTTTGAAACGGATATTTCATTCTTCTTGGAGACTTTCAAATGTAAGTTTTATTTAATAGTTTTCTTGTTGCTTGAATCACATATGTACTTTTCGCAGATTGAATATTTTTTTTTCATTTTGTATGTTTATAAAGCTACACAGTATTATTTTGGTGGATCTTGCTATTAGCCTAGGCGGAAGCGTGACTAACAGCCCTATTCTGCTAAACATTCACGTGATAGTTTGTATTCTGCTATCCGTCAGAGGGAAATAATTGCTCCAAATTTTATATAAATTTCGATAAAAACAGGATTTAAACAATTAGATTCTTTTAAGAATTTCAAAACTAAATATTAGTTAAGATTTAAAAGATTTAAAAAAAATAATTTAAGGCAAATTGTAATTTGTAATTGTAATTGTAAATTTTTATTTGGCCTGAAAGTGCCATTTCATATAACATGATTTATTTCTTTTACATTAAATTGGATAAAACTTTCACGTGAATCGAAAGTTTCGATATGATCGAATAGCAGAATAAGGCTGTAAATTAAAGTTCGCTGACAAATAAATCAAGAAGAGCAACTAATATTGATGGTTTGACTATGATACAGGGTGGAGAATGGAAAACATATTAGTACTAAATTGAAAAAAAAAAAATTAAAAAAAATTATAGAATCCCTAGAAAGTTTTACGTGCATTATGTTGACACAATTCCGTGTACCAATATCAGCGCGGCTCAGCTCGAAAGATTGGGGCGGTTCTTGCCCCTCCCATAACATTTTCCACTCAGCGAACAAACAGATCATGCTATTATATCGGGATAGGAAAGGAAGTAGGTAATATAGGATTCTCGATATCATTACTTATTATATAAACACGAAACAAATATTTAGTTTGTCCGCGCTAATCTCAGAAAGTATTCAACCGATTAACTTAAAACAAATTTTATAATTTTCTTTATTCTTTTAAGAATGTAAAAGGATTTTTTTTATTTGTTAAATATGTCAGTTGAATTAGATTATTAACTTTAAAAAAATTTCGTACACTTTTTTGTCGAAGTTGACCCAACATATTCAATTATGCTTTTAAACTTGCTTGATATTTTACAAAAATGAGATTTTGTGTATAAAGTCAATAGTTGTATGCAAATTTTAAGCCCTAAATCATTTCTTAATTGTACTTACAAGCTGAGAAATTTATGTACAAATTATAAATTTATAAACTTTTTGTATTTTCGCATCTATGAAGTCTATTCAATCGCACGACTTGGTTGCTACTTTGTTCCATTTCATTATCGTTCCGATGTTTGTGCATTTTCTTTTATTTATTTTCTTCTGAATCTCGGTCAATTCAATTGTTCGCTCATCCACTCAGTGGTTGAGCGTTTTATTGGCGTGTGTTTGAATATGAATTGGATCTACAGGGAAATTATTGGATTCGAAAAAAACCGCGAGATAACAATCATAAATTATGGTGATTGAGAACATAAAAAAGTGGGTGGTTCAAGGTCTGCCAACCAATTTAAAATAACCAATAAAAATATTTGTAAGTTGAATGCAAGTTAATCGCTAGAACAGTGGTGAGTTACATAAGTGCGGATATTATTTCCTTTTTTTTTTTTTTTGCGTACCTTGGAATTTGAGAGTAATTCATGGCTTTGTAAAACAAAAAATGAACGAACAATAACAATTGAATCATTACTAAGAAAAAAAGGAAAAAGGCTTAGATTCTGTTTTTCTGCTAACCTTAAGCATAATTGAAATTTAAAAAAAAATGCAAAAAGCTTTCCATTTTTAAGAAGATCGCATTGATCTTTGCTCAAAACGTATGGATTCAGTAAAATGTTGGTCAATTATATGGTAGAAATTGAAATTATCCACTGTTTTGATACGATATTATTTAGTAAAACTAATTATTTCATAAACTTTGCGAAGCAATGCGAGCGCGGGTCGGCTAGTCTTTAATAAAAAAAAAAAAACAAATATAAGTGGACATAAAATGCAACCCTGTGGCGAACTTGTCTCAGACCTAAATTGAGTCGACTGTGAAATCGCCATTTTTTATCAAAGCCGTCATAATAAGAAAAAATTCTAATAAATTGGAATACATTTTGTAGAAGCCATAGTATCAAATAATAGCCATGTTTTTTAGAGCATTTTTATCTTCGCTTAAACAAGTCCATGTTCAGGCCCCTTCCCCCTCCTTACGTCAACCGAGTCAAAGTCTTATTCTACCCCCCTTTGCGGAACACAAAATTTTTGCTTCTCCAGCACCAAACAACTCAGACTTTTACACCTTAGGTTAACGGCCTTCAATAGAAGTCATCAAATTTCAGCACATATTTTTTTATTAGGTCGGGATCACACATGTTAGTCTTAATTACGTAAATTACCTATGAACATTTAATTAACTTTTGAATAATTCGCTTCAATAATTAGGTCTGGTAAGTCAGTTACATTACATTTTACCAACTTACGTAAGCTTTAAGTTTAAGTCGAAACACGTCGAATTGTAACATATTTATGTTCACTTACGAAAAGCTTACAGCTTACAGGTACTCAACTGGCATTTTTTTTACAAGTGTAGTGCAATGGTTCCTAAAAGACACTTCTGTAAGACTTATGAAACTCTTAAGTAGGTAACATCTGTAATCTTCGCCTTATGAAATTTTTGTTTTGCTTTTGCCGACTGGTCTATGGTCTAATTTCCTAGTTTTTAAATGACAATTAATTGTTTTCTTTAAATAAAATCCGTTTAACTGGTCAATTGGTCTGATCAACGATCGATCATCTGTCAAATAGAATTGTATATCAATATCGTGCCCTCGTAGATTATCATCAATTCAATTATGAATTTCAATTAAATCTGACGTTTATATCTTATTTATTTTCTTAACGACAATTTAATATCAAAATCTCTGTGTCTGTTTGTACAGCTATACCCTTCAAATCTGTCATGTGAGATGTGATGTTTGATATTTGACATCGATTTATATCACATAAAACATACCTAAGAACTCTTCCGCTCATCTCTTTCTATTTTATGTTGTCGAAACCGGTGGAAAACTTTAATTATTTTGTTTTGTATTTGATTTGCAGACTGAGCCAACAGTAAAGTTTTCTCTCTCGCCCGTGCGTGTGTGCTTATACTGCTTATGCTTTGCTTACAGTACAGTTGCTTAGTGAGTGCTTCGCGTTTCTGCTGCTTAGCTTCATCATTTTATTTTGTAAAATTTTATTTTTTTTTTGCAGTTTCTTTCGGTGTAGGAATTAAAAGCGGCGCTGTGTGCGAATGTGGGTCATGGATGAAAGAAAAAGCGAAAAATGTGGGTCATGAATTTTAGTCGATATTCGTATATTCATACGTTCATACTCTATACTCGTCTCATTGTTTCTATACTGTTGCTGCTGCTTGTTGTTGTTGTTGTTGCTGTTGTTCCGCGGGTGCATTTTAGAGACTTAGTCATTTTTTTTTTGTTAACTTCTTTCCTCCCTCACTTGACGCCTCCTGTTGTCAGAAACATTGTTGAGTCAGTCATGCAATAACAACAACACCAACAATACACGACCACACAGCAAATCTACTCGTGCGGCTGTCAATGATGACGTAGATAAAGGCGACTTGGGTAGCACGTGAATATTTTTTTTTTCTACGATCAAAACCCACAGACTTGCAATTTTTGTTTAACTTTTTTTTTTTATTTAATTTGATTTTTTATTGCAAGCAGACACTATACAATGCAGGTCAAATTTATTTTGTTTATATTGTTGCCATTGCAACTACATATAAATGATATTATTATAATTTAATTTTAGTGTTGCCATGGGGGCTTCAATCTGAATAATGAGATTGGTTTTAATTTTTTTGTATGCTTTCATCTCTCACGACTTGCTTTAGATTTTCATTCATCAGCCTTGTGTTTGAGATAATTATTGCAATTTAAATGGTGAAACTCATATAGTGAAAGTAAACACACTTCTTGTGAAAATAGGGGAGGTGGTACGAACAAGTAGGTGTCTGTACCTACTTCCATTTCAATCACTTCTCGAATATTTTTTTTTTTTTTACTTTCAATCAAGTTGTTAAGATTTGAATTTTATTTGTTTTATATGTATATTCACTATCATTTTTTATTGCCATTAATCTATGACTTAATTACTATGGAAAAGAATTTATTATGCTTTTACGAGCGGCGACCATTGAATCTTTTTAGCTCTTGTATGATTAAGAGGTTTCACAAATAAGTTGGAGATAGGTACATTAAGTGATATGCAAAAAAAGGAAACGGAGAGATGGCAATATCATCTATTAGCCTGGGAAAATGCTACTCAAAAAAAAAGGTGGAAGTCTGCGGAACAAAATCCAAGAGAATATTTTACGCGTGTCAAGTAAGCACTACATTTTTGGAATTAAAAAAAAAAACTATATGCAATTAATTGTAACTTTTTTGTTGTAAATTGTTTTTGGAAAGAAAAAAATTCCAAAATTTTTTTGGCTTAGTTATTAAAAAAGAAACTGAGTAGGTAGTGGTAAGTTAACTTTGTGAGTCCAGGCATTAAAAAAGGAAATTCGAAAATAGAATCATGGCATTAAATGTAGGTTTTTTGTTGTAAATTGTTTGTGGAAAGAAAAAAAATCCAAAATTTTTTTTTACTTAGTTATTAAAAAACAAACTGAGTAAGTAGTGTTTTTTTACCTACCCAGTTTTTTTTAATAACTAAGCCAAAAAATTTTTTGGAATTTTTTTCTTTCAAAACGAATTTACAAAAAAAAAATGTTCAATTAATGACGTACCTACTTTTTTTTAATTTGCAAAAGTGTAGTGCTAACTTGATACCAAGTTACTATACCTGTTTTGTCTTAAATATGTTAGCTACAATTTTTTTTCTTCCACAACTTATTTACAACAAAAAAGCTACAATTAATTGCATACTTAGTTTTTTAAAATTCCAAAAATGTAGTGCTAACTTGACACGCGTGAATATTTTTAAAGGCGATAAAACCCTAAATAATCTATAAATCTGATGACAAAATTTGGCCGAGTAAAAATCGTTAAGTGGGTGGTATCACTCGAATATGTGTTTTTTTTTTAAATAAATTGAGATTTTGAGGGTGTATAGGAGAATTTTCAAGTATAAGTTTGTGATGCACTCGAATAGGCCTACAACCTCTATAGTCTATACTCGGTCACTTCAGAAGTTCAAAATGTTCAACTGTATAGCGGAGTGTTATTTAAAATTTATCAATATCTAATAATTTGGTCAAAAGTGAAAATCCCCTTTACATTTAAAGCTTTATAGAATAAAGTATTTTCTACGAAAAATGTGTCGACACTGTTTTCAATACCAGCAATCAGTTAGGTACAAGATATTTCTCTTTCAAAAAGCGAAGTATCAAAAATATATGTTTTTCGAATACAATACTATTGGACGGTAATTTATATCGCCTTTTTGTATTATACCTAAAAAATTTTTGGATTATGTTGCCTTAGCAAAATAGCCTCAACATTGTTTTCATTATGGCGATATTACTATAAAAAAAAGTTCGTCATAAGTCAAAAATACCGTTTTTTTGCTTTTTTAAAAGCGAAGTTTTTAAAAAATAAATAATTTTTACTTTATAAAAATAATATGCAACTTCGCAGAATAATATCAATCAAATTTAAGACTCATGTTTTCAGAACAACTCATTAATAAGATAAAAATCAAAAACTTAAAAATCTCCAAAAAAATTTGACGAATATTGAAACTTCCATCTTACAATAATGGTTATCAAAATAAAAAATAGCCTATTTTACTCCTAAATACTGTAGCTTTCTATTATAAAAAGAATTAATAGAATCGGTTAAGTAGTTCCAGAGATTACGCGTTAAATACAAACAATTAAATTTTAAATCTTTATAATATTTTCTATAGAAAATTGTATGATACTTTATTTCATAAAAGCGACCATTTACAGAATTTTGAATACTTAAAAAATAATCAGACTTCGGAAGTAAAGATTTTTCGACGAGTAAATAATCCTATCCTGTATTTCATACAGGAAAAGTACAGCTAAGGCGGCTCGTATTTACGGTACTACGAGAATCTTTGCGATGTAAGAAGCGTTTCCGTGCAAGAAAAGTGTTCAAATGTATTCTTATGTGGCTGCGCAAAGTGAAGCGATATTTAGAGCGAACGCTTCTCGCATCGCATAGCTTCTTATAATACTATCTATCTGTGTGCGGGAAACTTTGATCGTTTTTTCAATTGGTCCTTCCTTAATAATTATCCTATGAGACTTGACTCTTATTTTCTTTGTCAGCATAATAGTTCTCAACTATATGAGTATTATAAAATTACTTTACCTACACAGTTAGTTCCAATCGATCGATGAGTAATCATTCATCACTACCCAAAATTCAAACTCTACCTACTGAACTAGATTTTCTTTTGTTCTAAAATATTATTGTGTGTTTATGATGTTAGTTTTAACATATTCACATAATTTGGGTTATGTCAATAATAAAACAGAAATACATATAAACAAAATAATAAAAATGTATACTTTTCGATAAGCTAGGCATTTACCTACTTGATTTGTCTTTTAAAAACTTAAACAAACAATCATTTTATTAATAATTTTTTTTTCATTTGGAAAAAGGATGTGTATCTTAAATAATGAAGTTTATATTTTTATAGTCTTAAACAATAAAAACAAAAGATGTGCTTTTAATATTTTTGTTTTTATATAGTGATTTGGTTATATTTGAAAGGTAGAGAGAGACACACGTGCTCTTAAACTGAGTCACTCATTTATTACTTTTTGTTCTAAGTTCCACTTCACTCGCGTTATTTTACTCAAATAAAGGCTGGTCACCAGACTCCTTTTTGTTTTTATTGATTAAGCTTATAGTCTGTGTAATTGTTCAATTTAATTTTGAAAACTTTTTTTTTCCTAAACTAAGGTAAACCTCAAGAAAAATTTGTAAGGTTTAGAGATATAAATGAAATTGAAATAAGAACAGGAGCGTAGCTAGAAAATTTTGAGTATGGGTAATAATACTGCAGTATCTTATGTCCTTGATATTCGAGGTGTTTTTTTTATAATATTAACATACTTTACTTCCCTCTAAGCATCTGATGTTGAATTGCATTTAAGGTCGTGTGTGAATTGAGTTCAAATCGCGTAAAATTGTATCGGAAGATTAATTTTTGACACTAGTGAGGTGAATCCTGTACGTAGAAATGTCAAAATTTAATCTCGGATAAAATTTAATCGAAATTTTAAATGAATTTGCACACGGCCTAAGTTAAAAAATGAAATGGTCGTGACTTCTCATGTCTTATTTAGGTCGTAGTATTAAAATGACAATAAAAAATTAACAAAATTAAATCTAAAACATGCATAGCAGTTTTTACCCCGACACCAAGTATTAATGTTATCATACAAAAATCGTAATATTGGGACCTCTTGAACCCTTTCGTATTCTAACAGTTGTTTTAATGAATCTGTTTTTGTAACTTTTCTTTCATTTTTTATTTTATATTTTTTTGTTCATTATTCAGCCAAATGTCTTTCAATATTGAACAACTTAAACGGGTATATGTTTTTGGTTAAGAAAAACCACAAAATTCATAAAACGTCAAAATTTTGCCAGCTAAATAATTCTTTGTACATCTCTTGGAAAAATTAAGTGGATACTTTTACATGTACTGTTTGAAAAAAAGCTCGTATTTTGCACGTGAACTGCGTACTGCTCAAGAAAACTCCGAGACAAAATTTGACCTGGGAAAAAATTTTTATGAGAAATAAATTTTTTCCCGATCTGCGTTCTAGGCTTTAGGTTTTTTTTTTTTTTTTTTTTCAAATTATATTAAACTTTATAATATAGTAATTATACATATTGCCATGAGCATGACGTTTGTTATGTTTAAATCTTCTTAATAATTAAAAGCATAACTTTTGAACGTTTGTCTCCGAACGGTATAGGGGTAGCGCAGCGGGGCATGTTTCTTGGGTGAAAAAAGTGCTCTCTGCCATCACATAATGAATCTTACGAGTGGAAAATTTATCGTGCGAAAGAAGGTTGTTAAGTGCTTCTTAGGCACTCAGAATCTTGATTTTTCTTTGAAGATAAATCAAGAGTCGCCTTTAGACCATAAATGTACAAGCCAGTCATGGTTTGCAGAGTTAGAGACCAATATTTATTTGGAAAGATTCAAAGATTGCTTGAGTCGACATAAATTGTTTACATCTTAATTGTGAGGGTTAGGGTCAGAATCCCGAAAACCTCAAATCCATAAAACTCAAAATTCCAAAATCCCATAAACCCAAATACATATCCGAAAACCCAAAATCCAGAAAACCCAAAATCCCGAAAAAAAACTTAGTTTTTGGATCATGAAATATAAGAGAGAGCCAGATTTTGTGTTGGTGTTGTAATACATGTTTTCGAAGATCTATAGGGCCAATTCTAATAAGAAAATGGCCACTGTTATAATTTTTTTTATTGAAAGTTTTGTTTTACTCTATGATTATTACAAACATATGTGCTTGTTCCGTAAAATTGAGAAAAGGATTTTGAAGCGTTAAGACTCTCCCAAACAAAGCGAATATTCGGCGCGAGGAACGAAAACAACAATAAAAATACGTGGTTGTCAAACAACACAACACGTTTGTTATTTTTGTTTTCGTTCGTCGGGCCAAATTATCGCGTTGGTATGGGAAAAAATATATATAGAAAATTAGAAAAAAATTGAAAAAAAAAAAATTATTTATTTTAACGGGATTTTGGTCTTTTGGGATATTAGATTTTCGAGATTTCTGGATTATAGGTTTTTAGGATCCCACAAGCCCACTTAACAGAAAACTCAAAGGCCTGAAAATCCAAGATCCAAAGAAACCAAGATCCCAAAAACCCGAAATCCCTAAAACACACAAAAACCAAAATCTTGCAGCAAATTTATCACTATGTGACAGTAGGTCTTTTTTTCTACTGACACGGGCATTCCGAATAATATCGTTTCTTTTATTGTTTGATTATATTTGTTTTACAATTCCAAATTTAATTCTAAAAATAACTTCTTTATTTATTTTATATTGACTTTTTATTTATAGATAGTCGATTAATACTTTATCTGCAATTCAGCAAATAATTTCTTCTTTAATTCAACCTAACCCTGAATTTATAAAGTTAAATGAAAAACTTCAAATACATTGATTAAAACCTCATTTAATTCGCTTCCAATTGCAAACCAAAACCGGAAGTAACCGTTTTGTTCGCCTATTAGACAAAAAGTGCATGCTACATACTTTTCTGAACAAATTCCCTATACCTATAGCGGAACATCTAATTTATTTGTTTGTGTTAACTTAAAAGCTTCCAAAGTCCATTCGTCATCATTATCGATAACTTTTTATAATTATTTTACACAGAAAAAAAAAAGAGAATGCGATAGCTGAGTAAATAAAAACAGTTTAATCATTTGTTTTGTTTTGGGTATTTCGGTGATAAATATAAAAAAAAAAGAAAAAAATATCACAACCCTCGTTGTCGGCCATGTTTTTTTTTTATTTCTCTGAAATTGTATTTCGTCTGGTTTTCGATTTATTTACTGTCATCTGTTTGTTTTTTTTTTTTTTTTTTTGTTTCTTCGTTTTTCGATAAACTTTTGTTTTTTTTTTTTGTAGTTGTTGCAAACAGCCACAAGCTTTTTGTTGTGGTTTAACAAAAAAAAAACAAGAAAGAAAATAGTAACTTATGGTAGCCTCCCTCTGATGAACATGGTTTCTGTGAGTTAGTTACTGGTCGTCATCGTAACATCAGAGGGAAGTTGTTGCTTTGCTTGGTATTGGTATATTTGTGGGGTGGTGTACAGCAAAATAAAACATTATATACGGATAGCATAGTTTGCTACATGCAAAAACCAAATTGGAGCTGCTGGTTAGCCTTACCCCAGTTTGGGCTGCAAAAAAAGCCGTTTTCCAAGTGCGCTTATAGTACACAACAAACTGTGAAGCTCTGACTCTGACCCACTGGCATCATTTTGCTTTTTTCACCTATACCTATACTTTAATACGCCGATGACGACGCCATCTATATTAAATTCTATGTAAGTGTTAGTGTGTGTGTGTGTAGTTTTAGTGTGCATCATATTAACAGTGTATTGTTGCCATTTAAACTTAAACTTACAACAACAAAATTGTATAAGTACCTACCTACTTTATTGATAAATCGACTGTAATTATTATTGTTTTTAGTTTTCCGTTCCCTTTGTTTTGGCCGATTAGAAAGTTAATATATTTTATCATCAATTTATAAATTCTATCAACAAAAAATTTCTTTAAATGATTTGCACAATAATGACGAAAAAATAATATACCAACCTATGCACCTATGTAGCTTCAGGTACATACCTACCTAAACCTAGTCAATTCTCTGTTTTTATTTAAAAAAAAAAGCTCATTAATAATCTAGCGGTGCAGTGTGTAATAGGGTTTTATTTTTTTTTTATTTTGCTTTTCCTTAAGGGCTTTCAATTACCGTTACACACGAATGCGTTGTGAATTAAAATTAAAATGAAGAGAACAAATAGTGAGGAAATAATCAAAGGAACTAGAGAGAAAGGTGCGTTGCACATTGGGACAGGTGATCAAGTTTCCGGAGAAAAATTACAAAACGTATAGGCAGGTAGGTATGACAAAATGGTAAATAGTTTATTTTTAAATATGTACTTATGTTCTTATGTACCTTTACCTACCTATGGATGTATCGAAACTGGTACCTACATACTACCTACTACTGTTTTAGACAATTTACCTACTTGTTTTTTTTTTTTTTTAGTGTAGATAGGTACCTATACAGCCATGGCCAACATAATAGCAACACTTCTTACTTTTAAGTATGTAATACTGTGTCTTGCACTTTAGATAGGTGGATATGTGATATTGTCTGCATTAAACCTAACAATGGTAATTATGTCATCAATCTATTCTACGTATAATCATCCAAGTAAACAAAAGGCATTAGTCATATTCTGCACTAAGTTTATTGCAACTACAAAATTAGCTGGTCAAAAAAAAAATAGCAACATATTAAAAAAAAGCTTAAAAAGGTTAGCTTGTTGATTTAAAAAGTCCAAAATTTTGGTTTTGATTCAAATCTGAGGACACTTTTAAAAATTTTAGTAAGTTATGTAATTTAAATGGCACTTTGAAATGGCTAGAGCGAAACACTGTAGGTACTGAAAATCAACGTGAATCCATATTATCCATCCATAATAGGAGAGACTATATTGGAAAAATAGCAAACATTCATTGGAAGCTCTGCAAGATTTGTGTTTAAGGCTATAAACTGCAAAAAAAAAACCAAAGAAACTTGAGGGCGCCCATCTAAAATGACTGCAAGAGATAGAGTCACTTTGGTAAGAAAAGTTAAGGTAAATCCTTTCATGTCCTCAAAAGATCTGCAGCGAGAAATAGAAACGCAAATCAATGCCAGAACTGCTGATGCTGATCTTCACGCTTTATATCCAAGGAAGGTACCATTTCTAAAAAACAATACATACCCAGAAGCGGATTTGCTTTTCAGAAATTTACCATATAAAAATAGTTGAGGAATGTACTTGGAGGGATGAAACTAAAATAAATTTATTCGGAATGAATGGTAAACAAATTACCCACCGCCCAAAGTTTGAGACCTACAATCCGAGGTAGCTACACAAAACCAACCGTATGGCATGGAGGTGGGAGCATAATGCTATGGGGTTGTTTTTCTTGGTGTGTCGTTGGTCCAATATTTGTTTTAGATGGTGTAATGACAACGAAGTAGTATGTGGATATACTGCAGACTGTTATGCTACCGAGGGACGATAAAAGTAATGGCGTTTCCAACAGGACAACAACCCAAAGTACACGACAAAGTCAACAAAGCTCTGGTTTCAACGAAACAAAATGGCCGTTATTAAGTGGCCTTCTCAATCTTCGGACCTTAATCCTATCGAGAACCTCTAAAATGAGCTAAAGATATATATTAGTAAATATAAACTTTCCAACAAAGCGGATCTCTCTAGATCGAGAATTGTCCAAGAAATTTGGTATTCGATCCCCCAGGAAAAGCGCCAGAAGTTGGTAGAATCTATGCCGAAATGAAAACATGCAGTTTTAAAAAATATCTAAAGGTTTTTTAACTAAATATTAAATTTTCTCAGAAATTCTTGTTTTTTTGTTAAATAAATTAAGATTTGCTATTTTCATGACCAGCTTGTGAGAAAGTTTTCAAAAAAAATTACATAAACAAGATTAACAAAGTACTTACCACAAATATACAACATAAACATTTTTGAATATTTGCCTAATATAAAAAGTACATAAAATATTACTAAAAATTAGGGAGTGATTCAATTATTTTGGCCATAGATGTACCTACGTACTTAAATTATTATTACTGTACTGAATAATGGTTTTCGAAGGCAAAACGTGAAATACATATATGCACATGTTATAAATATGGGGAAAAACATTTTTTTTTACTGTGTCATAGGTTTTTAATTGCACATAAAGAATTAAATTTTAATCCAATTTAAAATCAACTCTGTCCCACTGTATGTTGTCAGAAGAGTTGGGTTAATGTACAGTACAGGAAATTGAAAAGTATAGGTACCTACACAAACGATGGAAATCAATCGATTTGCTACATGCGTCCACAACTATAGCATCGTAATCATAATCATCGTTGGCTTCCAACGTTTTTAATATAGAAAAGTGTTAGGTAATGAGATTTCATTCGCAAGACAGAACGGAATTAGTGGATATAGGATGACACTTATAAGCCTAAGTTAAGGAATTACCGATGTAATTGATGTAATTTTTCGTGTTGATAAATTTAAATAATGTTAAGAAAGTTTCATATTCAAATAAGAAGGAAAAACAAACAGAACTAAGGGTCTTGATGTAAGCATTTATAGCGGTGACGAAGTTGAAAGGCACGAAAAATTGTATAATTGTATGGAAGAAATTAATGGTGTTACTTTCTGCAGTTGTATAAATTGCTTTTAAGGGTTAAATCACATCACATTCATGTTAGTTTTAAGAAAGAATCTCTCAACTATACATCTGAAATTGTACTCAAGAGAAGAGTTAACTGACGGGAATTACGAGAAGCACGATTGTAAAGAGTTTTCGTGTAAAACCTTCAACTCTCTGTTTAACTTTGTTCATAAGAATAGCGACTGAATATGAAAATACATGAAAATTTACCGCCCCATTTATAAATAATCGCCAGTTAGCGACTAGTTATCTTTAAATTCAAATTCGTGGGTTAAATTCGATATTTCGTAAGTAGCGTGTAAGCCAATTCTCCGAAGAACATAGTTGGGGGAAGGAAAGGCAACATAAATTTTTTTTTAATTTTGGCTGAAACTTGCATTTTAAGATTTTTTCTTTTGCAAGATTTTTCTGTTGAAAGATTTTTTCTTCTGCATGTTTAGGGTGGGGTGGGAGTCAAGGTGTGTAAAAAGTTTGTCGCTTTAACTTAAGAACCATAAATCTCACAAATAAAAATTTATATATATCTACATAAGCTGAAAATGCAAAAAAAAATTCATTAAAAATTGACGATGATAGTTAAAACTACTAAATAGCATTGTTCTTGAAAAAGTTTCTATTTTTTTTAATAGAATTTTTGTATTTTCAATTTCTCGGTAAAAAAAAGTATCTTAACAAAAATCGTAGAGAATTGAATTCGCTAGATAAACAAGCTGGAATTTTGTTTGTCGGACTTGTAGTTCTCAAGTAATCGCAAAATACTTTTACATTTACATTTCAAAGATGGCGGCAAAATGAGAGCCAAAAAAGTTGTGTACTCACAAATATAAAAAAAAAATACATATATGTACGTATGTCGGTACATATATTGTTTTGACAAAAATTCAAGATCATTTAACATTTTAATGAGCTAAAAAGTATTTTTATTTATTGCAAGAACTTTTCTCAAAGGATTTTCCAAAAAAAAAACTTCAGTTTACTATTCAACAATTTTTTTTGTATTATTGACATTAAACTTTAACTCGCAAGTTAATTCTAATTTCTTGGTTTAGTAAACTCGTGGATTAAAGGTCCGTCTTTTTTCAATAGGGATGTTCGTTGGTGTTTTAGAGACACAAATTTTTCCGTTACCTATCATTTTAAAAGTACTTTTCTATGTTTTATACAAAAGGCTTGACTATGCCCACAGATAAAATGTGTCTTTATCGAAGTGTTGATGAGTAGGTAGCTTTCTCTAACTATTCATTTAACCCTGGGCTCGGACAAAAGCACTGTTTGACTACGTCGAAGTGTTTTTAAATGACTATAGTTATGCGTTTTATTGGTAATTTATAGCTAACGCAGCATTACAAGTTCCAATAAAACGATACGTGTCTATACTTTTGTGTCAATCTCTTTACTGACTGAACAGAATGGTGACGGAGACGGAACTGGAGCCGGAGCTGGAATAGCTGTCAAAATATTGAATACACGCAAATTAAATGTTGCGAACACAACAGAACGTAGCCGCATACTTTTAACTTTTCACGTACGTCACTTTTGACGTTTTAATTTGTATGAAGAAAAAAAAAAACAACTTTTTGGGTCGGAAAAAAATATTGTGCTCATTTGTATTTTTTTAAAAGGAAAATTATTGGAAACAAAAAATGTGAATTCTTAGCTTGTACACAAGAATATTCTTTTGTTTTTCTTCAAAGTACTTTCAAAGCTGTACATCTGCATTGTGAGCAGGTAAAAAAATAACGTACGACACTTTTTGACGGCTCTTCCAGTTCCGTCTGCGGCTCCAATTCCAGCATTTTATTCTGTTCAGGCAGTTATTTCATGCTCAACCTGTGTCGCTTATTGCATTTGGAACCAAAGACTTATTTGCAAAATGAGAAGTTACCACAAAACAGCACAAGTTTAATTTTTTTTTTTAAATATTGTAATTTTAGTAAAAAAAATTTCCGTAAAATTTTTGAATTTGAAAAAAAAAGTTACGGCACAAGCGATACAATTTGAGCACAATACAACACAATTTTTATTTGAAAATCGACAATGGTGGTGCTATATTTATTTGGTTACTTCACAACTTCACAGATCTCTGATTAATCTCCTGATTCCTCGACAAATTAGCTTACTAAAGTTCTTTTTTATTTTGTTAAAATAAATTTCTAATTATTTTAAATTTTATTTCCACTTTCTTTTCAACATCAAGATAGTAAGTAGATTTCAAATTGAAAAATATCAAAAATGTATCTATAATTGCTTGTTGTCATCGTTGTCATTTAACAAAAAAAAAACTACAAGAGCCCTTACTGGCGGGCGTTGCCTTAGAAACAACAATGTTCCCATTTGACTCATACCTACTTTAGGTAAAAGGCAGGTACAATTGGTATAAAAAAAAATTATAACAAAAATTCACTGCCACTTGCCACTTGCCAAATATTTAAATTCCATTTCACTCCTGGATGTCAACCACTCACACGTTCTCATTTACTTTGTTCGTGCTCAATTCCTTAAGTACGTTTCTTCTTTGAGAAGTAGGTACTATTTTTTTTATTCTTCTTCCATACTCACATACGAAAAACGGTGTAAGTATGACAAAAAAATACAAAAACACCCAACTGTTGAAAGTGAAAAAAATCAACACCAAAAATAATAAAAAAGAAATTTTAAAAGTGCAAACATAATAAAAGCCAATGTCAATTGAAAGACAAGGAGCTTCATTGTTTATGCCATCCTGGGTCCTTCCTTTCTCCTTATTCTTGACGAAATATACTTTCTTTCTAGAATCCTCAAACAATTTCACCCAGCTTCTAGTTTGTTGTTGTTTTTCCTTTTTTTCGCAAAATAATTTCATATTCCATCACGGGAGTTTTCTACAAAAAAAAAAAAAATAATAAAGAAAACATTGAAAATTTCAACGAAACAATTTTCCAAAGCACAATGCAAACCACCTTAAGTCCATTACACTATGGAAAGAATCATTTTTTTTGTCAGGAGTTTGACTCATCACAGTTAATGTTGTTAGGAGTGTTGCAGCAAAATCACTGCTAGATTCATTCGGCACGTGCAAAAAAAAAAACTTACTAAAAAGTAAAAGCTAAAGCTTCAAGCCTTTTTACAACAAAAATCTTCTTTTTCTTTTCATGATGAATTCATCAGCGGGGACAAAGTGGCAACTCCTTTGTTTTAGAGTAGGTAGATCCTTTACAAACCTCCACATTTTTCATCCCATATCATATCCAGTTTTCCATGTTGTTTTTATTTCTTCTAGAGGACAATCATTTCTTTAAAAATATTTTTTTTAATCATTTAGTTTTTTTTTTGTTTATGCATTTGCTTATATCAGCGTTAAGTTGGCTCTTTGGAAGTTGTGGTTATGTGAAAACAGCGATTTTTGTTTCAATTATTTTTTACGGGGTGACAGAAGCATAATGGATTTTGTTTGTTTGCTTGATTTTTTGGTTTTTGCAATGTTCAACAAAAAAAGGATATTTTTTTTATGAAAACCGCGAAATTAAAACAAAAATAAATAAATGAATAAATTCATATGAAAAATGGTAAATGGAGGAAAATTTTCCTATGATGAAAATATTTAGCAACGCGACGGGGAGTTAATGTTGGGTGTGAGCGTGATTTGATTGCATGCAATGTGTTTGGGTATTTAATGCCACACCTTCTAATAGTTCGTGACATAGAGTTGCAATGGAAAATATTGATTTAATTAGTTTCATTTCCTATGGTTTTTTACAGCAGAGGTAGAGGTCGTTGGGATATGCCCCATCTCAAAGAAAAAATTAAGGATTTCTACATAAATATGTTGGGTCATTAAAAATTATTGGATGTTCTATAATTAAAACAAAGTAGTAATTTTGGTCCAAAGTACTTCTGTTCGCAATAAGTTTAAGATACATTTTCGTCGTGTTAATTTTTTAATTAATTAATATTCATTATTATTTATTTTATGTTCATAATTCATAACAACAAATCGAGATAAAAATGTAAAATTTGCTGAAAGTTTATTAAGTTTCAGATAACTTTTGTGTTTTATACCTACCTATTTATATTTTCCTGCAATAGGGGAGGTATATAGCTTGACAAGCACCACTTATAATTTTTGTAGAACAGATTCATCCTAATCTGGCATCCAAAAAAAAAAATACAAAATGAATTTATATCTGTTCCGTTTTTTGTTTTTGCGAGTTCATTATTATTATTTGTTTTTATCTTTTATAGCCTTTGCGTAAGCACCCCGTATAGGGCTCAATTCATCTTGATTAAATTAATTAAAAGAAATAAATTTTGTTTGCATGTACCGAAAACACTTTTGAAGTTAAGGAATCGATCTTATTTCGGAGACAAATTAGTTTTGGCGGGAAAGTTTTCGAGAACAAAGTTGTAGGCAAAGATAGAATCTTTTTACTGTGAGTTTTTTTTTTCTTTTTATTCTCAAGGTTATGCCATTTTATGTTTTTACCTACGTAAATTTTGTCTAACTTGAAAATCATAGAAGAACAAATTTCCAACATTTTTATGTTTTTATTTAAAATACTACGATGGATCTTTTGAATAAAAAAAAAAAAAGTAAAATACTTTTTACCATAGTAGCCTTAAACGCACAGTGGCGCGATGGAACCAAAGAAATTCTTAAAACAAGAACTAGTCAAAGCTTTCTTGTTAGAATATTTCTTTAGCTTTTACTATAATATTCTAGTTTCAGCTACTTTTGGTCAGACAAATTGAAGCTTCAGCTGAAAAAATCAAGCCGAAGGTACATGAAACTAAAAAATAAAAATAAATTTGATGGCACAACAGCTCATGAAGAACTAGGGCCTAGTGACTTACAACTTTCAACCATTCCTGTGTGCGTGTCTGCAGGAATGGAGGGGACCTACAGTTTATTGCCGAATCCGAACGGCTAACGAGCGGCACTTTTCTGTGACAGGAGATACTCTTGGAGGATTTGTCAATTCCTCGCAAGAGGCAGTAGCCGTTTTTTCTTTTATATAAATAGGTGGCGAGGCTGGGGATCGAACCTTAGACCTACATGAACCTAGCGTTGGTTATTTCAAAAATAGATACAGTAGAACCTCGGTAATTCGGACTATTAGAGACCGACCCAATTCGAACCACGGAGGTGTTCGAGTTACTGGATAAGTTTTTTGCTGTCAAAATTTCGGCTAAAAAATCAGTGTAAATTGGTTTTAAAATTCGTGTTGGTCGACACAAGAAAATATTTATTGCTTAAGAAAGTCATGTTTTGAAATATCGAGATGGTCGATATGAATTGTTGAAAATTCTTTTTCCACAATTTTGATTCAGATCTCAAAAAGCTTTGCCGCTACTGGTAGTTTTTTGGGGTTGTAGAATTTTTTCTGCGCTACCAAAGTCAGAGGAAACATTTTTCATTGCCTCGGTTTTCGTTCGCTGTATCCTCCACCCAGTCTCGAATTTCTTAATTGTCAATAAATTAATTTCCTGGAGAGATTTGGACTAGAAGACGTGCCAATAAAAATTTATCAGCGTCCTGTTCACGAAGCTGTTGACCTACAAATTCGAATTACAGAGTACCAATTTTCGCAAGTGTTCGAATTACAAGATACTTAATGCAAAACAATAGCCGTTCGAATTAGTGGAGTGTTCGAATTACCGAGTGTTCGAACTACCGAAGTCCTACTGTATTACTAGAAGAAATATTTTACTAGTTAAGTAAAGCCTATTTTTATTTGCGCGAAACGTGGCTATTTCTTACAAATTCAAGTTTAAACCTTATATCTTATTTTTATTCACAAAACCTAATAGGTATAACGGGAAGTTCCAAAAAAAAATTAATTTTTTTATTTTCGATTTTCTCGAAAACTAGAAGATTTAGGCATCTAGTTTTTAATGTTTGATTAAAAATTCATGGAAGCATCGAATATTAAAACAAAAATACTGCTTACTTACGTAAAATTTTGAATAGAATTAGTCTGAACAGAATTTTTATTATTATTATTATTTTTTTTTTTTTCAAATTTTGTGTTTGCAGTTGATTTTTCAAAAAACTTTTCACTAAAACCAATTTAAATTAAAAACAGAATACAAAAACGAATTTCTAGCTTTAAAATAGAAGTATAGCATGACATTTGAGTTGTTTTTAAATTTTGTTTTTTCTATTAAGTTGAAATTTTAGAAAATTGCCCCTCCCACCTGAACGAGAGGAAATAGACCCCCTACCATACTATTTTTATTTTCTCGATCTAAAATACCTGCTCTTTATCCCTATGTGAATCACCCTGTATTTTATAATTTATATTTTATATTTTATGCAGTCAAACTTCGATAACTTGAACAAAAATTGTTCACCAAACTTTAAAAACACGTTAAAATCAAACATTTAAATATTTATATGTACTAAGGGGCTTACATATAAATATTTAGTGCAATAAAATTTACATATGTATATGAGCTCTTACAAAAAAAAAAAATTTACTGCATGTTACTATTTCCTTTATTGGCTGGAATTTATGAACCGTTTTATTAATTATTTTTAATAATTTGTATTTGTATGCCTTGTATTCACTCTAAGGCGGTACACTTGGATCATCTCCTGCGCTGATTTACTCATGTTTTCTTTATCAGCGATACAAGGCATTTTGAGATAAGCCTGATTTCATGAACATCAAATCTCTAAAAAAGACAACTTTATCCACCAGACTATTTCGATGATTTATGGTTGTTTAACACGATTTGTTTCATATATAAGAACCCAAGTAGAAGTGATAGTTATGATAAAATAAATTTTAATTATATTTCATTTGCATACAAAGCCAAGCAGCCATTTTGTATACCTACAATATTTTTAGATATATTTTTGTTCCCAGATGCCTTCTTTTTTTGATGAAAAATAAAAACGATGGCTTATCAAAGAGCTAAAATCTAATTAAAATTTAAATACATTATGATTTTTTGAGATTCAATTATTATTTAACTAGGAAGCTCTAAGTGACAATATTCAGAAAAGAGAAATTTAAAAATAATGTTCATCAAAAATAGCAGTGTACTCTCTCTCTACGGACACCTCCCATAAGCGGACACCTCTCATAACCGGACAGATTTCAAAGAACAAAATTAAACTCCTGATTTTTTTCATACTAATAACTCTCCAACAAGCGGACCTTCTAATAACCGGACGCGGACACCAATTTTAATAGTCTATCTCTTAAGTAGGCAATACTATTTTGCCAAATTAAAATAAGGTCCATTCCGGTCCTTTTTTGTGTTAAATATCAACTTGCAAATTAAAGTTCACAAAACATTTTTGGGATAGGAATTCATGAATAGGTAAAATTGTATAGTGTCTCACAAGTTCTATTCTAGGTACTTTCCCATTTTATGAATACAGGAACGTACTTAGACTAAAATATAAAATTCGAGATATATTCGAGAATATGGATATAATAATCTGTATGCTTTAAAATTTCACAATTTTGTTTCTTTTTTTCCATAGCCGGACACCTTCGAAGGCGGACAAATTTTTTGGTACCATCAGTGGCCGGTTATGAGAGTGTTCACTGTATTCATAAATAAGGCTTCTATTCGGCTCCGTGAAATAACTCCCCAAAACAAAAATGAAATAAATCCTCAATATTTATATGAAAATCGGAAGTTATTTCATATGAAAAAACTCCCCAAAATTGGGGATTTATTTCAGTTTTAAATTGAGGGGTTATTTCATGATGAAATAAATCTCCAAATTCAACTATGAAATAAGTCCCCAAATTTGGGAAATAACAAAATTACGGCGTATAAACAGTGAAGTATGTATGGGGGGCATGCTGCCCCCTGCAACCCCCTGCTCGGCCCAATATAGGATTTGGGGTAGGTGCGAGGTTCGATGTACGCAAAGTTTCGTTAAATCCAGATTCTTTAAATGCAAAAGAAACTTTGCATACACCCAACCTCGCACCTACCACGAATCTTATAGTGGGCTAAGCAGGGGGGTTGCAGGGGGCAACATGCCCCCCATACATACTTCACTGTTTATACGCCGTAGTTTTGTTATTTCTTTGGGGACTTATTTCATTTTTTGTTTGAGGACTTATTTCATGCGCTTTTGGGGATTTATTTCATCTTTGAATTTGGGGACTTAAAAAAAAAAAACACATTTTGGGGAGTTATTTTACGGAGCACATCTAAGCCCATCTAGTCCTGTTCCGTCTTTAAAAAATAAAGATTTATGGAACAATCTTAAAGAAATGTCGGCTAAGTGTCAAACAATTGTGTCAAGGTTCCATCTCTCGATTTTTTGGTCTAATTTATCTTGATAATTTTCTAGTCTAAATGAAAGTCAGTGAGACTTTCAAATAATGACTTAAATGATTTTATTTATAAATATTGAGATCATCCCTCCTTTTAAATACATACATACATATATTTCACAAAACAAAAAAAAAAATGTTTTTAATAAACAAAAACTTTTTACTGATGGACTTACTTATGTTTCTCTCTTTCTTTTTTCATTCTAGGCTTGGCCCATGTGACCTACCAGATCCTTGGGTACCACACACAACACAAACAACAGGTGTTTGCTCACTGCCATTATCATCGCCGGCAGCTGCAACAGCAGCCGTTGCTGTATCAACAGGTGTAGCTGCTGCTGTATCATTAGGCGGTCCAAATTATCATACACCAAACGTAACATTACCAACAACAAATAATAATAATACAACCTCAAGTAATAATATAATAATAAATAATAATAACAACAACAACAACAACAATAATTCAAATAATAATAACAAAAATTTAAATCTAAACAATCCATTAATATTGCAACAAAAAGCTGCCACAGCCGCACTGGCTGCTGCTACTTATCACCAACATTCACCACAAGCGAAAATTATGAATGCTGTTGCATCACCGATCTCAGCTAATACAGCGACATCAAATCGCAAAATTCGAAGAAAAACCGATTCGAAGGTGAGTTTAAAAATTCTAAAAATTAAATTTTAACTTAAATCTTTATATATTTTTTTTTCTTTTAAAAATTACAAAAAATAAAAATCAAAAGCATCTTTTTTTTAAATAAAGACATAAACATACCCACATCCTCCTTTTATAGAACACTAATTGGCAGGCAATTAATGATTTCAATTTGGCAACAAAAATCCTCAGTTTATAATCCTACTAAATCATAAAAAAAAATCTAAGCGTGTCTTTCGCAATAAAAACTATAAAAATTACACACCATTTTTTTTTTGTTTCTCAAAAGGTTTTACATTGTTATTCGTTTTCTTTTTTTTTATTGTTTATAAAACAATTACTAATTTTTTATGAAAAAGATTTTAAAACTTCTCCGCTTCGTGGGGTCTCTAATCTTGATTGAAGAAACCCATGGCTTTAGGACAGCGAGGCGTAATAAAAATTCACTGCGAAGACAGTTAAACTTTTCAAGAGTTTGGATTTTTGTGTGTTTTTAATGATCAACTTGTGAGGGAAACCCTTTTAAGTATTTTCTTTTTTGTTTAAATGAGTGATTCTAAATGAAATGATAAGGAGGGGTGAAGTAGACAAATTGAAAAAAAAAGAAACAAAAAATAGTAATAAGAATTAAAAGGAAGGTGGTCAGTTTCTTTCAATTTGTCTTATATACACTCCACGTCGTTTCAATTAAGCCGATTTATTTTTACAAGTTATGAAAGTTAAAATTTTTTTTTCATCGAAAAAGTAGCAACAAATCATTTTAAAAAGTCTCTTGACCTTTTTTGCTTAGAATTATACACGGTATTCCCTAATTCATGCAATATATTTTTGGGGATAATTCCTTGGATTATTCTAAGAATACAATTTTATAAAGAAAAAATTCTTTTTGCCCCCCTGGCGGGAGGAATTTCTGAATAATTGAACCAAGTTGCTTTTAGTGAATAGTTGAAACAGAATAATATTCAAAACAACGGCAACACTTTCATTATCATGATATGCTTTTTTTTGAAGCCATCAGAACTTTATTCTCTTATTCCGTTTTTAATGCGAGTTATTTTAATAGTTTTTGAGAAAATAATTTTCAAACTCAAAATTTGGAAAACAAAGTGAAAAAAATAAAACTATGGGTTCAAACTAATTTTGTTCAAAATTTTAATTTTTACAGCATCATAATTATTGTAAGTGTTGCCGTTTTTTAAGCTATATTCTTTTTTCTATTTAAATCATTTTTTTAGAAAATTGAAAAAAGGAAAAAGCTGACACAGTGGAGAAAAAATTTTTCTTTTTTCAGTCAATTAGCTTTGGTTTCAGCTTCTATTTAGGACTCATGAAGAATGTTGTGAAGATTTTCATTTTTTTTACTCGAACTGTTTTTCTTAGGCGAAAAAGAATTGTAAGCAAATCGAACTTCAATTATGTGATGCGGAGTGTATAACTTTTTTTTTCTGTTTCTTATTAAAGTAAACTTAAACAAAAATTTAGCACAATAAAATGAAATTTACAACGTAAAATATTTTATTTATTTATAGTCACGCTCGCCTTCTTGTGGTAGGGAGTTTTAAAAATCATTATGAACTTTAAAAAGAAGCTTCGCGTTTTAAAGTGGGTGGTCGTATTAATGCTTTTATGTTGCAACACACTTTTAAAAGTAATAAAAATAAAAGATTTGAGTTGTAAGTAATAAAGACCTTTAAAAATAAAAAGGCGGAAATATGTATGTAAAGATTTGGGAAAAACATTTTATAGAAAAGAGAACTACTATACAAATATTTAAGTGAGCGCAATGCATGATGTGTATTCTATTTTGACTTATTTTCAATAAATTACCTGGAAGTTTTGAAAGAAAAACAAGTAGAGCACTTACCACAGCAATTTGTTGCCTACAACATTTTATTGCAAGTTGAGCAACTTTTTCAGCTACTTTTTTTGTTTCCAGCACCTTCATGGTAAAAAAAAAACCTCAAAATGTTGCCGGAAATTTAAGCTGCAAAATGAGTAAAGTGTTTAATGTTGAAACTAGGCTCCTCTCTGACAATTTGCTTCCGAGACTTTGTGTTGTTGTTTCAGTTCCCGTGCATGCTTGAGTTGCTCGCAACAGTGGAGGGCAATATTTTCAAATGTTTCAAATATATAATTTGTTGTGCTTAGAACTTAAAGTGATACATAGTTGTAAATTTCACAAATTTTTAACTTAAAAAATTTCTTTTCGTAAGTTTACTTAAGCAACTTGGTAGAGAAGCGTGATAATAGTATAGTTTTCAACTTCAAATTTATTAACTATAGGCCAATCATTGGTTTCATGTAAAAAAAAAAAAAAAGATGCGACGAAAGACTAGGACGTAGGTTGGGTCAATTCAAGAAAAAATCGTATGGTATGTTTATAGGCACAAGAAGAAATTTTTTTAAAAATCGACTTCAGATCGAAAAATCATTTAAAAACAACGGCAGTGCTAACAATGTCATGTGAGCCTTTTTTTTTTTTTTTTTGAAGCCAGAAATCTTTTCTTTTATTTTCTTTTTAATTCAACAGATTTTCGGAATGATTCAAAATTAAAAAAAAAAATTTATTTAATTATGTTCAAATTAAATTTGTTAAATTAAATTTATTCAAAATTGTACGTTATTAAGAAGTTTGTATTTTTAATATTCGATGCTGTTTTTGAGAAAATTAAAAATAACAAAATCTATACTTTACGACTTATTTAGTGAAATTACGATTTTTGTGCAACAAAATAGCGATTTGAAGTAAAATCTATTTTAGTATTTTAATGAATTCAAATAATTTTGATGTATGAATTTGTAACTAATTATTTACTCTCCATTAAAAACTGGATTTTATCGTTGTAACTAAAGCAGCTATGAAGATAAGAGTGATTAAGAACTTTCTTTTAAGTTTGCTATTAATTCACTGTGCCATCATGACTGGCTTTTATTAAAGCCTTTAAATTTTGGCGTTATTGTGACTCATATAACTATGATTTTTAGCCCTAAATAAGGTTTAGTGAAGCGTCTATTTATTCACTCTGAACTATACGTCGTCAACTTCATATGGCAATTTTAAAGCAGATTCTGGATTTACTGTGCATACGGCCGCAAGTCATCCAATGGATGTACACGGGGGGCGATCGTTCGTCCCATACTTACCTACGGTTCGATTGTATGGTGGAAGGCCGTAGAAAAGGATAGCTACCTCAAAAACCTGAACAAGGTACAGAGATTAGCCTGTATAGGAATAAAGCGGACAAGCAGGGCTGGAAATTATTCTCAACCTTCCAGCCCTGGATGAGTACATAAGGTGTACAGCAGCTAAAAGTGCATTTCGACTTAAGCAAATGCACTCTTGGAAGTACAGCACGTTTGGTCATGGGTCTATCTGGAAACGATATGCCGAACTTGATGTGACCACTGACTACCGTCCACCCGTAATAAATTTTAGAAAAAACTTCTCGGTTCTAATACCCAGAAAAACATAAATGGGAACCCAACTCAGTGAACGGGGTATCCCCTTCTACACTGATAGGTCAAAAATGGAAGAAGGAACAGGGACTGGGGTGTTTTGCGAAGCTCTTAATATTAGTGAATCTTATAAACTCCCAGATGAGTGTAGTGTCTTTCAAGCTTAAACTTATGCTATTGAAAAAGCAGGCGAAATTGTTCACGAGAATAAAGTGAGCTCGTCAGAGATGACTTTTTTCGTGGACATCCAACGTTGCTATCAAAGCATTAGCCAGTGAGACTATAAGATCCAAGGCAGTAGCAAAATGTCGAGGCATACTGAACAATATTTGTTACACTAACCAAGTCAAACTCTGCTGGGTTCCTGGACATAGCAATATAGAAGGGAATGACATAGCAGATGCACTGGCAAGAAAAGGCTCAATTTCAAATAGAGACAGTAGTAGCCAATTAGATACGGGACTAAACGTCCTAAACCTAATAACGAAAGAGCAAATCAATAACTCCTGGATATTCAGGAACGATTACGCAATCTCTAGAAGTTTATGGCCTAGAATTAATGAAAAGAAAACTCAGTATATTCTACCGCTGATTAAATAGAAAGATTACAACCCTGATAGGTGTACTGAAGGGACATTGTGCCATTGGCATAATGCCACTAGATTGGGTGTATACGCACCCGATTTCTGTAGGACCTGTCAAAAAGTTGAAGAAATAGAAACCATTAAACACCTGCTCTGCGATTGCCCAAACCTCCAAACAAACCGCCTCCGTTACCTTGGAAACAGGTTTGTTGGAGAACTGGACGATTTAGCGCAGGTCTCAATGGCAAACATGAGGAAAAATATAGAAAGCACGGGCTGGTTCGTAAATGAATCAATCTATGTCAACCACTAGCTTAGGATTAATCTTTGTTATAGGGGATCACAATGGACCAATAGGCCCCCGTGTACGCAACAGCCTCAGAGCTGGGCACGCCCCTCCTAACCTAACCTAACCTAACCTAACCTAAACTAACCTATATTCAATATATTGATGCTTCAAAACTAATTAATAAAAAAAACATGTACGAAAAACTGTTCGAATCTACATTTTAAATTTTGCTATCCATTTTTAAAACATAAGTACCTAAGTACTCAGTTAGGCAAGGCGCGCATCGAAGTGGCGACCGAGTGGAATGGTAGTGGCGTAGTGACTAAGTGGCAGGTGACATTGCTAAAACCAATGGCGCAAAATTTTAGACGATTTAGTATGGTGTTAAAGCATTTTTAGTATGGTACTAGGTTAAAAATAGGCTTTTCCAAATTTTAAACGAGTTAGCATCGTATTATCTTTTTAACATTTTACTAAAGTTAAAATTGCCAAATGCCTATTTTATCTTTTTAGTATCATGCTAAATCCAAGTGTCACTTTGGCAGCTACAATTGCAAAAATGGGTTGAACTGTCACTGTTTTAGGCGTGTTCAGCTAGAAAAATAGGTTTAGTATATGATACTAGTTAGAAAATGTTTAAAACTAAGAATATTTTAGTTAAGAGTTTTAAAGTTAGAAAATTGTTAAAAGGCTGTTTAAAATTTTGCGCCAATGTAAACAAATGAAGATGCGCTCATTAAAGTGAAATGGCGGTTACCTGATATTTTGCAGGTGGTATGGTGCCAGCCTGGTGCCACTTATCTCGATCATGTTTAATTTTCAAGTGGCAAGCGAGTGGTGACGAAGTGGATTTATTTTTTAACTGTAAATGCTTGTGATTATTGATTTAAGTATGTCTTCTCGATTTTTTTTAAATGTTTTCACATTATAATAATTATAATTGATGAATCGGTAACACTAAAGGTACGTAGTTTGCCACCGCAGTGCGCGTTAAATCACTTTCATACCACTTCGCCGACACTCAATTAATCGCCAAAACACTTGTTCACCACTCCACTGCCACTCGTTACTCTGCTACTCACCACTTCAGTGCGAGCCTTCCGTTAAGTGACATCTATTAGAGTAAGAATAATAAATTTTTCGCACCGAAAAGCTACAATTCTGGAAACCAAGCAATTTTCAATTTTTCAGTTTTATATCTTAGAGGAAACTTGAATAACTACTTTTCTCAACAAAGAGCATTTATCCTACTAGTTCAAATCAAAATTATTAAATCCGCTAAAAAGTGAGGCACCAATATCAATATCTTTTTTTTATTATTTGTATCAAAAATACTTCTGCATTTTCTCTCAAATTTTTAAGTAGGTACTGCTTTATTAAATGTCTAGAATGAAAGATTTTTTTTTTTTAAACTCAATTCAACAGCAAAGAACTTGCCATTGGTTCGTAGATTTTGTGTACCTTTTCATCTCTTTTTTTGTGAAATATGTTTACTGTATCTCTATAAATTTATCATTTTTTATTTTAGCCCCAATCGCAAATAAACAAATGCAACAATGAAAAACGCCGACGGGAAATGGAAAATAATTACATTGAACAATTGGGGGAGTTTTTACAGCTTAACAAACGTAGTGACATGACCTCAACAAAACCAGATAAAGCAGCAATTTTAAATCAAGTTGTTAAAACGGTAAGTTTAAATATTGATATTAAATAAATCTCCACCTAAATTTATAAAAATCTAAAAATTTTCCAAAAAGCAATATCTAATGTGGAAAAATCTTAAAATAGATTTTTAACGATACTTTGAGCAAATACAATAGAAAAATCACAAATATCCTCACTCTATCCTCTATTTGTCTTCATTTATTGGCACACAAGGTTTGTTTAATGAAGAGAAATTAATTGAAATTGAATTTTAACCATGGCGATGGATGGGATATGTAGTGTGGTGCGGTGAGCTGGTTGGGATGTTGGACATTGATGGACTTCGGAAAGGATAGGTACATATGGGAAAAAATATGTCATCAATGTTTGTGTTATGGATGGACGAGGGACGACGAGACCAAAATGTGTGGAAAGGACTTTTCTCTCTTTGTGTGTCATGACGATAGATGTCGTGTTAAGGATATAAGTACATATTTACTCTCTCATATACCACATCGAATATCCCTTGTAATACCTACATATATACTCTTTGTGTATTTTGTATCAATTTCAATAGCTGAAGGGGGTTAGTAATGTGATCAGTAAATTTAATTATCGGATTAAATTTGCTTCTTGCCGCAACACGGTCAATTCGCCTTTCTCTGTACCTATATACATTCTCTTATAACTCAACCTAGACAAGCAGCCAGCCACCCATTCGTCCATCCACATTTTGGAATTCATTGTATTTTATTCATCTTTTTCGTTTGTTCCCTTGAGAAACTCATTCCACAATTCATTCAATTTACTTGACTCAATTTACACAATCGACCAACCGACCGACCCACTGCTGTGTTTTGTTTTGCCTCCCGTTTAGTTTAAGGCAAGAGCAAGACCACTGGTTTCTACTTAGAATACTCTTAACCAAAACTCACATTCATCGTGAAAAGGCTCTGTATATTCGATTTAAAGAGTTTTCGTAATTTATGCATTTCTTTGTTTAAATAAAACGCATTAGAACTTTAGTCTTTGTATAAAATCCCACACGCAACTATATTTCTGTTTATTTTTTTGTTCCCTTCATCCTTTCAATGAGATATTTGTATCCTCGCAATCCTGTTATTTATACTTTGTCTTATAAATTAGTTACGTTCAAGAAAAATATGGTTTGCAATGGGAAATGTATTAGGGTGACCATCCATCATTTCTTTTTTAAATATTCATTATCAAATTTGATGCGTCAAACAGATTTTAATTCCGAAACTTAGATGATCTTGCTGTGAAAAACTGGCCCTTAGCATAGTGTGGGGCCTCAAACCCAACTTGAAATACTTCCCTAATTGTGACCAATTTGAGAAGGAAAAACATTTAAATTTTCATAGCTTCTCATACAGGCTTCTTCTAAGGCCAGTTTCTAAGTCGAAGCAAGAGACACTTTAGTGGAAAATATGGAAGCTTAAGGCCCATTTTCTCAGTGGAAGCAAGAGATATTTAAGAATGAAATATTGAAGTTTAAGAGTGCAATTTTATTTGAATAAGAAACACTTAAATCTCTCATAATGGCCATTTAAGTGCCAGATTGTACAACTGATGAGCCTAAGGTGTCATTATGGGATACCTAAGTGCACTTTTAAACTTGCCTCTATAATCTCTGAATACTGTCTCGTATGCTTTGTGCCTAGATAGCAATTACCGAACTAACACTTGCTGATTTGAGTTGTTTTGAATTTGTGTTCGTGGCCGAAATGCCATTCTTTCCCAGATAACAATGAACTTGGGATAAAAATTCGATTTTTATATTCTATTTATTAGCTGTCAAAGACAACATAAAGTATGAGCTGCATTCTATCTAACCCATTCCACCATTAAATTCAAGCTGCAAGCTTCCATTACTCCTGCTAGAATTTTCGTATGGGACGGATTGATATTGACCGTTTGTGGGGATCATGTTGTTTTGTTGTCATCTATCCAATCTGCTGTTTATTATTTAGTCACTGATGTAAAATCACTGTGACAAGTTACAATATTTAGTAGCAATGGCCGTACCATGGCCACCACAGACTGTCAACATCGAGATCGTCCCGTCCCTAATGGAAAATTCTTTATAAGCTTCACAAATGAAGTCAGCCCTAGCTTTCTGGTATCTCTGTGTAAATTCTGTATCCATCTAAGAAGATGGATTCCTTGAAAAAATTTACAGATTTGTATAACATTGGGCGGTATTTGTGTAAAATAAAAATTTTGAAACCTAATCTCTATAGATTCAGAAAATTTATAAATTGGCCTATTTTGTATCCCTGTTGGGTGCCATTTTAGAAATCTCATCTTAGAGTTTTTCGATCGATTTGCATTTGTAAAATTTTAACTCAAAAATCTCCGTCTTGCATTTTTTTTTCATGATTATATGGATAGGCATACTCCACAAATCTAACTCGAACAAAACTGTTTGTAGTGAAACATATGAAGGTATGCGAATGCCTTACAAATATAAAAACTGTAATTGTGTCTACAACGACTTTGCCAAACAGTTTTTACGTCAAATTTAATTTTATTTCAACTTTTGTCCAAATTTGAACCTTTTTGATAAATGAACATTTATCAAAAATTTGACGTTAAAACATTTATCAAAAATTTGACGTCCAAACTTTTGGGTAAAGTCGTTGTAGACACATTACAATTTGAATACAGTATTGTCATGACTTATGACAAAACTCCTTTGTTAAAAAGAAAATTCAATTGATTATTCATCTATTTTCGAAAACAAAAACCATTTTTTGAAATGTGGTCACCACAGAAATATGGTCACCATAAAATATATAGTTTCGCTCTTTCTTATATCCTTCCTTTTGCAATCAATTCACAAGGAAATTGAGATAGATTGGTTATAGTATGGAAGTTTTAATTACCCACTACAAACTACATCAGAGATTTGTACGTATGTATACTATATACACACGCTGTTTGTGTTATTAAAGAAATTTGTCTCCATCTATGTTATTTTTTTTTTTTGATATTTTATTGGTATCTTTTCCTAACTTCATCTCCTGCTTTCAAATTGGTTTCCTCAGAAGGATTTTTGTCAACAAAATATAGATTTCCCTACTTTTACTTGTTGACACTATTTTTCTTTTCTTTGTCTTTGCCTTGCAGCAGAAGAAAATGTTGAATTAATTTGTTGCGTTTCGGAGTTTGAGGTGGTGTTCACAAAGTTTTATAAGTTTTTATCTTTTAATAATTAAAATAAACAAAGCCGTGGGTAAATGATTGTGTGCCTAATTGAAATATAAATTAAGGAATTTTCAAGTTTAAAAGTAAATAGATTTTTAATGGAGTTATTTTTTGATCCTGAAATGAATTTCTTTGAAATAAATTGTGGTGTAAGTTTTTTATTTTTTACTGCTCTTGTGTTCTTTGTGGTTCTACAAGTATTATTATTAATTTACTTTGGGCTATGAGTGAAGCAATAGATCATAAAAATAAGTTTCAGTGTTGTTCGGGTTCTTTTTTTTTATACTTTTAATGGCACGAGTACGATAACTCAAAAAAGTAGTTTTTGTAATTTTTAATTTTCGCAGAAACTAGAAGACAAAACCATCTAGTTTTCAGAATTTATTAGGGGCATCAAATAATTAAAGCCAATTCAGTATTTGATGTCACAATTTTGAATAAAATAAAATGCATGACTGGGTCGCACGAGCTTGCTCTTGTAGTAAAAGTTTCTTCAAATTTTTAAGATTAAGTGTAATATAAAACACATAATTAATAAATCTATGTATGTGTATTTATCCATTTAATAAATTGAATAACGGAAATTTGAATATGCAAAAAAAAAAGCATGCAAATGTCTTAATCTAAGAATGAAAAACGCCATCTTAATTCTTGAAAAATGTGAATTTTTGCAGAAAACAATTTTAAAATCGTTGGAGCAATTTTTTTTATATAAAATTTCTTGATATTTTTTAGAAAAAAAAATTGGTATGCCATTTTTAAGAATACTTACAATAATATACAGCTAAGACCATAATTTCAAAAAAAAAAAACGAGAAAATCGAAAATAAAAAAAATGGTTCCATGGCAGGTACCGTAAATAACGGTTTTTTAATAACGGTTTTTAATAACGGTTTTATAATAACGGTTTTTTAATAACGGTTTTTGGTAAAAATGTTTTCACTGAAATATGGACCATACCACTACTAGTACACAAAAATAAAAAAAAAATCGTTAGAGCCGGTTTTGAGAAAAAAATCTCGATTTCACCAAACAATCTTATGCTCCAAGTTTGAAAAAAAAATCGCTTCAGTGGTTTAGGCTGTAGGCCGAGGTACAGACAGACATACAGACATGCAGACATACAGACAGACACACACACACACAAGACAGACGGAATTGCGGGACCCACTTTTTTCCTGTTCTCTATCATCGTAATGTCAAGTTTGATTGTTATCTCGAGATCGATTTTTTGCACGAATTCATAACTTGCCCTATATAGTACCTATATCGCAAGTAAAAAACTATCAGTCATTTCGGGTGTTGGAGCTTCTTTCTTGTCCTCTTCAAAAATATTAAAGTGAATAACAGCATTAACACTCTAACCTAAGATACATATTTTCATTCTTTAATTTTGGCACAATGACCACAAAAATTATTAAGTAAAAACAAAATCACAATCATTTTCAAGATAGTGGCTTTTTCCTAACCCTTTCCTAACCTCCTTTTAGGTCCGTCAAGCTGGGTCCGCCACAATCGAAATTTGAAATTCTAATGATGCAGGAATTTAGGGCTAATTAAGTTCCAATTTTGTACCGCAATCCCGATCTGGTACTAAAATCCCCTCCCCCTCAAACCTGTGGCGGACCCAGCTTGACGTCAAGCTAGAACCACCACATCTCCAAACACAAAATTTCAAAAAACTAATGATGCAGGAATTAAGTGCTGATTTTTGGGCTACTAATTGCCAAAACTCCTAATTAAAAAGTCCTACCCTTGCCCCTTAAACCTGTGGCGGACCCAGCTTGACGTCAAGCTAGAACCACCACACCTCCAAACACAAAATTTCAAAAAACTAATGATGCAGGAATTTAGTGCTGATTTTTGGGCTACTAATTTTCGAAATTCCGAATCAGAAACTCCATCATTTGACCTTGAAATTAAGTACCAAACACAAAATTGGGAGTGGAGACTTTTTGTTTGCGACTTAAAAAAAAAAAAAAAATATGTATTAGATGTAGAATGGGTTCATTAGAAAAACTACCAACTTTCACTTTTCTACTTTCACTGGTTTAGTTTTTATGACGCTTTAACTAACCCCTATATTTGTGGGTGGCTGTCAAGCTGGGTCCGCCACAAAAGAATTTCGAAATTCTAATGATGCAGGAATTTAGTGCTGATTTTTGGGCTACTAATGACCGAAATCCCGAATTAAATCCTCCACAATTTGATCTTGAAATTAAGTACCAAACACAAAATTGGGAGTGGAGACTTTTCCTTTGCGACTTAAAAAAAAAACAAAAATATGCATTAGTTGTAGAATGGGTTCATTAGAAAAACTACCAACTTTCACTTTTCTACTCCCACTAGTTTAGTTTTTATGACGTTTTAACAAACCCCTATAATTGCACACCTTCAAACACAAAAATTCAAAAAACTAATGATGAAGGAATTTAGTTCCGATTTTAGTTCAATTAATTTCTAAAATTCAGAATCAAATATTCCACCATTTGATCTTTAAATTAAGTAACAAACACAAAACAACAAATACCTAAACACCTAAAGGTGTAGGTACCAATTTAGTCTATGATTTGACTTATAATTCCCAGACCATAAAATAGTTGAATAGAATTGTGTAAGTAGATAGTTAGGTAGGTAATTATAAAAAAAAACTTACAATTTATTGGTGGGTACGCGCATACATACATACAAAGTTTTTTTTTTCTTTAAAAACAAAATTGATGTAGGTACACGTGCATACTACATACCTACCAAGAAGTAAAAAGTTATGTACCTACTATCTAATCTTCAACAATCTGTATTAAAATATTTTCCACCCTCTTTTTCGCATACCTAATCGTGTTTGGAGATTTTAAGATTGCATGGATCGGCAATATTATATATTTATGCCATCATCATCATCGTACCTATCTACCTACGTGAACATGAATTATGTCCATCCCTTTTTGATCAATTTAATGGCCAACATACCTCCCTACTTTCTTATTTTTTTTTTGTTTGAAGGTGTCCACGATCGCTTTACTACAATTTTGTTTTATTATGTATGTAAATAGTACCCGTTTAGGCATGTAAATAAATTTAATGAAATCAGTTACGTGACTTCCCCTTCTTAATTTAGAGCGAATAAACTGATCATATCATATAATCATTTGGTCCGCCTTTTCTCAACTCACTCTCACACAAATAATCGTCTTTTTCGCCTCACATTAGCCTTCTCAGTCTCATTTGACATTTAATCCTTCTTTTTTTTTTGTGTTAGCCTGTTCGTGGCTGTGTGTACATGTGAAAGGAGGAGTGGAGTTTTCCCAAAGAGTTGAATAGTGTATGTGCAAGAACATGAGTGCATGTTGCACTATTGATTTTTTTAAAGTTGAAAATGTTTATACATATAGAGAAAATTTGGGTGTACCCAAAATTATAAATGGAAATAAATTTTATTGAATAGAGAATATTATGTTTAGGCGCACCAAGACAGGATTTTCGAAAATTCCAATATTTAATAAGGTAAAATGGGGTTTTTCTGATTAAAGGTCGAAAAACTATTTCCTAAATGGGAAAGGGTAGAACATTAATTTTAATTTTAATTGATAGATTTTTTAGATACAAGAAAGTTTTATAATTAAAAAAAAATTCTAAAAAATACACGAAGCGAGTTATAAAATGTCAAAAATTGAATTTTGAAAAATAGACGCTTCACAAATAATTCACCAAAAATCGGAGGTGTTAGTTAGGGAAACAAATTTAAAACCATTTAAAAGATAATTAAAAAAAAAATTACCCATGTTTCAGGAATTTTTGACAGTCATTTTTTTTCACCTACTTTTTGATTTTTGAAAAATAAACAATTTTTTACTCAATTTTTTGTGGTTTTTGATTTTTTATATTTTTAGGGGTGGTTCTAAAAATCTTAAATTTCTACATCTGATGAAGATTACTGATTTATAAATATTTTAAAAAATTTAAATTTTTTCAACGACCCCAACTCGAGATATTTACAAAATTATTGCTTTTTCTTCATTCCCTCACAACTTTGTACTGGATGCATCTATAAATTTAATTTTTCTTCTACCGACACCTTGGAAAGCTAACGTTTAAATTGACATCTTAATCATTATTCTACATGCTTCACAGCCCCCACAATAGATTAAAAAGTTTCCATCAAAAAATTACACAAAAATCTTTAAAAATGCGCATGATTGTTCGTTGTCCACGGATGGTCAGCAGCGGAGAATACCTACATCGTTTTGTGTGAAATGTGAAAAAGTGCCGATTTTAAATTACACTTTAGCTTCTAACTTTCGTTCTAATTATCGGATTTTATTTTTGATTACATATTTAGAAAGACGAAATGTCCGTTCATATTTTTTTTTTCGAAATTCCAAAAATGTTCATACTAAAATCTACATTGAAAATTTAGAGCACCTAACTTTTTCGAGGGAGAATGAAAAAATACAAAAATAGCAAAAAAAAAAAAAACAATTCAAACCATGTGCAAGTGCCTTGATTTGGGTAGGGCAAATCGTGGTGGTATTTTTGTTTATGTATAGGTATAGTAAAAGTTCATATAAAAAAAACATAAGCAGTCGAGTCGTTAGGGATTTCTCAAGCAAGAACATGAGCGGAGTAGGTATATAAGTAGGTAGGTATATTGTTTGCAGCAGAAAAAAATGTTTGTACTGAAATTGATTGGTTGGGTGGTGGGTGGTTTGTGAAAGTGAATGGAATGTAATGCAACACAAGGGCGCGCGCAAGGAGGGGTAAGGGGGATTTGCACTCCTAATAAAATATTTTTTTTTCTAATTTTTTTCGTTGAGTATTAAACAGTCGAGGGCGTACACAAAGGTGATAGCGGGGTGCTTATTCCATGCAAACTGGCTAAATTTACAACTTGAGTTCTAATTGATGGATTTTCAAGGAAAGACTTTTAAAATGAAGATTAAATGTAATGCAACACAAAGGGCGTGCACAAGGAGGGGTAAGGGGCATTTGAACTCCTAGTAGAAATTATTGTTCTTACTTTTTTTTGCTGAGTAATTCACAATCAAGGGCGTACGCAAAGCTGATAGCGGGGTGCTTATTACATGCAAATCGGCTTAATTAAATGTAATGCCCCACAAGAGCGTGCGCAAGGAGGGGTAGAGGGGCACTTGCACCCCTAATAAAAATTATTCATTAGAACTCAAGTTAAAAATTTACTCAATTTGAATGTAATCACCCCTTGCGCACGCCTTTATTGTGTAATTACTCAACTAGAAAAATAATTTTTATTAGGGGTGCAAGTGCCCCTCTACCCCTCCTTGCGCACGCTCTTGTGAGGCATTACATTTAATTAAGCCGATTTGCATGTAATAAGCACCCCGCTATCAGCTTTGCGTACGCCCTTGATTGTGAATTACTCAGCAAAAAAAAGTAAGAACAATAATTTCTACTAGGAGTTCAAATGCCCCTTACCCCTCCTTGTGCACGCCCTTTGTGTTGCATTACATTTAATCTTCATTTTAAAAGTCTTTCCTTGAAAATCCATCAATTAGAACTCAAGTTGTAAATTTAGCCAGTTTGCATGGAATAAGCACCCCGCTATCACCTTTGTGTACGCCCTCGACTGTTTAATACTCAACGAAAAAAATTAGAAAAAAAAATATTTTATTAGGAGTGCAAATCCCCCTTACCCCTCCTTGCGCGCGCCCTTGTGTTGCATTACATTCCATTCACTTTCACAAACCACCCACCACCCAACCAATCAATTTCAGTACAAACATTTTTTTCTGCTGCAAACAATATACCTACCTACTCATATACCTACTCCGCTCATGTTCTTGCTTGAGAAATCCCTAACGACTCGACTGCTTATGTTTTTTTTATATGAACTTTTACTATACCTATACATAAACAAAAATACCACCACGATTTGCCCTACCCAAATCAAGGCACTTGCACATGGTTTGAATTGTTTTTTTTTTTTTTGCTATTTTTGTATTTTTTCATTCTCCCTCGAAAAAGTTAGGTGCTCTAAATTTTCAATGTAGATTTTAGTATGAACATTTTTGGAATTTCGAAAAAAAAAATATGAACGGACATTTCGTCTTTCTAAATATGTAATCAAAAATAAAATCCGATAATTAGAACGAAAGTTAGAAGCTAAAGTGTAATTTAAAATCGGCACTTTTTCACATTTCACACAAAACGATGTAGGTATTCTCCGCTGCTGACCATCCGTGGACAACGAACAATCATGCGCATTTTTAAAGATTTTTGTGTAATTTTTTGATGGACACTTTTTAATCTATTGTGGGGGCTGTGAAGCATGTAGAATAATGATTAAGATGTCAATTTAAACGTTAGCTTTCCAAGGTGTCGGTAGAAGAAAAATTAAATTTATAGATGCATCCAGTACAAAGTTGTGAGGGAATGAAGAAAAAGCAATAATTTTGTAAATATCTCGAGTTGGGGTCGTTGAAAAAATTTAAATTTTTTAAAATATTTATAAATCAGTAATCTTCATCAGATGTAGAAATTTAAGATTTTTAGAACCACCCCTAAAAATATAAAAAATCAAAAACCACAAAAAATTGAGTAAAAAATTGTTTATTTTTCAAAAATCAAAAAGTAGGTGAAAAAAAATGACTGTCAAAAATTCCTGAAACACGGGTAATTTTTTTTTTAATTATCTTTTAAATGGTTTTAAATTTGTTTCCCTAACTAACACCTCCGATTTTTGGTGAATTATTTGTGAAGCGTCTATTTTTCAAAATTCAATTTTTGACATTTTATAACTCGCTTCGTGTATTTTTTAGAATTTTTTTTTAATTATAAAACTTTCTTGTATCTAAAAAATCTATCAATTAAAATTAAAATTAATGTTCTACCCTTTCCCATTTAGGAAATAGTTTTTCGACCTTTAATCAGAAAAACCCCATTTTACCTTATTAAATATTGGAATTTTCGAAAATCCTGTCTTGGTGCGCCTAAACATAATATTCTCTATTCAATAAAATTTATTTCCATTTATAATTTTGGGTACACCCAAATTTTCTCTATATGTATAAACATTTTCAACTTTAAAAAAATCAATAGTGCAACATGCACTCATGTTCTTGCACATACACTATTCAACTCTTTGGGAAAACTCCACTCCTCCTTTCACATGTACACACAGCCACGAACAGGCTAACACAAAAAAAAAAGAAGGATTAAATGTCAAATGAGACTGAGAAGGCTAATGTGAGGCGAAAAAGACGATTATTTGTGTGAGAGTGAGTTGAGAAAAGGCGGACCAAATGATTATATGATATGATCAGTTTATTCGCTCTAAATTAAGAAGGGGAAGTCACGTAACTGATTTCATTAAATTTATTTACATGCCTAAACGGGTACTATTTACATACATAATAAAACAAAATTGTAGTAAAGCGATCGTGGACACCTTCAAACAAAAAAAAAATAAGAAAGTAGGGAGGTATGTTGGCCATTAAATTGATCAAAAAGGGATGGACATAATTCATGTTCACGTAGGTAGATAGGTACGATGATGATGATGGCATAAATATATAATATTGCCGATCCATGCAATCTTAAAATCTCCAAACACGATTAGGTATGCGAAAAAGAGGGTGGAAAATATTTTAATACAGATTGTTGAAGATTAGATAGTAGGTACATAACTTTTTACTTCTTGGTAGGTATGTAGTATGCACGTGTACCTACATCAATTTTGTTTTTAAAGAAAAAAAAAACTTTGTATGTATGTATGCGCGTACCCACCAATAAATTGTAAGTTTTTTTTTATAATTACCTACCTAACTATCTACTTACACAATTCTATTCAACTATTTTATGGTCTGGGAATTATAAGTCAAATCATAGACTAAATTGGTACCTACACCTTTAGGTGTTTAGGTATTTGTTGTTTTGTGTTTGTTACTTAATTTAAAGATCAAATGGTGGAATATTTGATTCTGAATTTTAGAAATTAATTGAACTAAAATCGGAACTAAATTCCTTCATCATTAGTTTTTTGAATTTTTGTGTTTGAAGGTGTGCAATTATAGGGGTTTGTTAAAACGTCATAAAAACTAAACTAGTGGGAGTAGAAAAGTGAAAGTTGGTAGTTTTTCTAATGAACCCATTCTACAACTAATGCATATTTTTGTTTTTTTTTTAAGTCGCAAAGGAAAAGTCTCCACTCCCAATTTTGTGTTTGGTACTTAATTTCAAGATCAAATTGTGGAGGATTTAATTCGGGATTTCGGTCATTAGTAGCCCAAAAATCAGCACTAAATTCCTGCATCATTAGAATTTCGAAATTCTTTTGTGGCGGACCCAGCTTGACGGCCACCCACAAATATAGGGGTTAGTTAAAGCGTCATAAAAACTAAACCAGTGAAAGTAGAAAAGTGAAAGTTGGTAGTTTTTCTAATGAACCCATTCTACATCTAATACATATTTTTTTTTTTTTTTTAAGTCGCAAACAAAAAGTCTCCACTCCCAATTTTGTGTTTGGTACTTAATTTCAAGGTCAAATGATGGAGTTTCTGATTCGGAATTTCGAAAATTAGTAGCCCAAAAATCAGCACTAAATTCCTGCATCATTAGTTTTTTGAAATTTTGTGTTTGGAGGTGTGGTGGTTCTAGCTTGACGTCAAGCTGGGTCCGCCACAGGTTTAAGGGGCAAGGGTAGGACTTTTTAATTAGGAGTTTTGGCAATTAGTAGCCCAAAAATCAGCACTTAATTCCTGCATCATTAGTTTTTTGAAATTTTGTGTTTGGAGATGTGGTGGTTCTAGCTTGACGTCAAGCTGGGTCCGCCACAGGTTTGAGGGGGAGGGGATTTTAGTACCAGATCGGGATTGCGGTACAAAATTGGAACTTAATTAGCCCTAAATTCCTGCATCATTAGAATTTCAAATTTCGATTGTGGCGGACCCAGCTTGACGGACCTCCTTTTCCTTACCATACCAACTCAACTTTTTTTTTTTTTTATTTTACTTCGAAACATGCAGTTTAATTGCATTTATTTTTTACTAAATATGTACTTAACCTTCACGCTTTTGCATGTTTTTCTCAAAATCTACTGCGGTTGTACGAAAAACGAAAAGTGTTCTCATCTTTTCTGTGTAGAATTACATAAGCTACAACTTTTGTCTTCAAATGTTTTTAACTGAACTGATAGTTTTCGGGGAATTTGATAAAAGTTTAACTTCACGCCCTTTCACCACCTTTAAAAATTTTAGCCCTGTTCCAATTTTAGGGTACTTTTTGGAACACGATTAAGACATAAAAATAAAGCTCTCCACCAAAATTCTAATTTGTCGGAATTTGTAGTCTAATTTTCCTGGGCGACATCTCGCGTAATTTCTTTCTTTTTATTTTATTTATGAAATAAATTTATTTTATAGATTCAGTATTCTTACGAATAAAAACGTTTAAACTTTCATTATCTCATTTATAAAAATGAACACTCTATGGATATAAATGTGACGCAATAAGTTCAGTTTTCAATGAAAAGTTCCCATAGCAAATAATAATCTCCTACGTAATCATCATCAAAAAATAAATACACACCTGAAAAATTCATCGTGCAGATAAATGCATAATTTATTCGGTCAAATTTAACTTGGCGCCGTGGCTTAGTTGGTTAAAGCGCCTGTCTAGTAAACAGGAGATCGTGAGTTCGAATCTCGCCGGGGCCTATAAGGGGATGTTTTTTTTTTTTATATATTTTTTTATTTTCATCTGTTTTTATGTTTTTATTTATTGATTTGATTTCAATAATTCATAATAATTGAGAACCCCACCAATAAACTGTTACAAATTAATTCTCTTGTATTTTGTGTATATTTTATTAATACATAATGGCAAAGTATTAATGAACGTTGTTTGTATAGTCATCAGCACACTGCGGGAGAACAATTTTAATTATTTGAAAATTCATACAACTTTTAAGTATGTATGTGTATTTATCAAGTCGAATCATTCGAAAAGAGGGAAAAACAATTATTAAATATTAAAATTGTAGTTAATCACACTTTGAATAAACAAAAATAAAATGGATAGGTAGGTACTTTGATTTTATTTTTGTTTGTAATATTTTCGAAAATTTTAATTAAACAATTTAATTGCATTTAATTAGAGTGAGTTAACTTTTCGAAATTACTGGCTCTATATTAGAATAAAGTTTAAACGAAGCGTTTTAGGTATAAATATTTTTTTTTTTTTAAGAAAAGTAGTTAATGTGAAAAACTAAGTTGAGTAGAGAAATGATTACTTTTTTCTTATATTTGTGACCAATAAAAATTCAGACATGAGAGTTCTGAATGTTTGGAACGTAAAAGCTTTTTTTGACACATATATCAAGTTGTAGAACAAAAATTATTTATTCCCGGGGCAATGTTTCTTATAGAGTGTGTTTCTTGTTTTATTCCGAATAAGGAATAGAATGGATGGAAAAGGCGAAATGTTTATCCAGAATATCCAGAATGGAATACATAAAAAAACAAAACTAGAACAAAAAGAATGACAATCCAGTTGTTCGGTGAAATGTCAAAACAATTGAATAAATAGTGTTTTTATTTAAAATATTTATGTATTCTCAAAGTCAAAAGTTTATTAAATTTTACATTAAATGCGAAAAATTTATACTATGGTCCGTTTATTTGAGTTATTATGCTGTTTGTAAATAATTAACCCCAATGTGAATCTGTCATAATAGAGAATAAGAAAGTGAATTATACTGAACGCGCCCAGTATTCTTTTTATTCCACATTACATGGAATAAAAAGAATTGCTTCCAAATAATCTGGAATGAATAAAGAAACAACAAAATAGTTTATTCGGAATATTCCGTCAAATAAAGAATGTTCCGAATATTCTGGACATCCCCGAATGAATAATTAAACACTCATACTACTCATACTTAAACTGCAGCTGAAAAAGCTGTCAAATTCAATGAAAGGTAGCTGCATACGGAGCTGCAGCTGCAAGAGTTCGCCAACTTTTTATACTTTTCACGTGCAGCCTTTAGACGTTTCAAATTGTATTAAAAAAAAAACAAAAAAAAAAACAAAAATTGTTTGTGTCGGAAAGTTTTTTTAATTAAAAGGAAAATTATTGGAAATAAAAAATGTGGATTCTGAGCCTGTGCACAACAATTCAAAAAAATTCAAAATACTTAAAAAGCTGTACAGCTGCATTTTGGGCATTCAAAAATGAGAACGTACGACACTTTTTTTACAACTATTGCAGCTCCGTTTCCAGTTTCAGTTGCAGCATTCTATTCTGTTCAGGCAGTTAGAATTTGGCTGAGTATGTAGTTTGAATAAGTAAACGATATTGTTGGAAATGGAAACATATAAAATTGCTCCTTGGGGTTATTCCATTTTTGGCAGCACATTAGGAACAACAATAAAGTTTTTAATAATGCTCTAGAAAGTTTTAGATATTTAGCTATTTTAGATAAAAAGGGCCTACCAAGGGATACTATTGAAATTAGCTCCCTCTAAATAACAGTAACTTAGTTATTTTGCTTTTGATTTAAAAAATTCGCTAAGATTTGCAAATATTTATATTCAATTTCTTCGGAATTGAGTGTACCCAAAGATGAGAAAAATAGAATACAAAAAAGTAGCTGCATATTAACATCAACAACAACAAGATCAATTATATTAAGCTTATAGGGGGTGTGCTAACCTGATGACGCGCAGTGTATGTAGTATCTACTTATTTGAATCCGTTCATACTCCAGTGACACTGGTACATTATTGTTGGCCGCTGGCTCTTGAGCTAAGTTTGGGTTGGTTTTTTTTTTTAGAAATAAAATATATTCGTGACATAATCAAAAAAAAAAAATAATAAGCATTTAAAAATTATATTGTGGGTTCTAATTTTTCTATTTTCAAAATAATGTAACACCTACTTACACACATCAAATTATAAACATGCAACTGCACCCGTTTTAACAATATATGTTGTATGTCTATCAATCATTTCTATATTAGGTGGTACACACAACATCAGTTGCTAACTCAATATCTAACACCACCTGTCCAATTTAACAAACAAAACAAAAAAAAAATCGTGTTTATTTAGTTGCAACGCGCTGTGTTTACGTTTTTTAAACCAGTAAAACACTTAAGCGCACTTTGAACTAAAAAAAAAAACAAATAAAATTCTAAACACACTCACGAATATTATTTCTATAGACACGAAAAAAAAAAATGTTCATGCAAACAACCCGCAGAGAATACACAAGTGCAGCCAAATTAAATAAAACAAAATTTGAGGTGTTGCTTTCTTCTTTTAATATCTCACACATAAAATCCCCGAACCCCGAGTAAACTTTTAAACTGATGCATTTTCAGATCAAAAAATGATCCATTCTGTTTTTTTAATTCCATTGATTTTTTTGTAGGGATTGCCAACATGAAGCATTTCACTTGAGAATGCGGAACAAATACTCGATAACGTGACCAAAATTTTAATAAAACAAAAATTACACAAATTTCTGTTATAACCTGGTGCAGTGCCGCAGTTATATTTCCCAAGGCCACACACAAACCGTTGGGCCCAAAATTTCATAGTTTTTACCTGGTCAACAAAATTACTAGGTTTTAAAATGGACAACCGGAGATGAAAAAATCCGAAAAATTGAATTCAAATTTTTAAAATAAAATTAAACAAAGTAAAATAAAATAAAATAATTTTTTTTTATTTTATTTTATTTTAAAATAAAATAAAATAAAATAAAATAAATAAAATAAAATAAAATAAAATAAAATAAAATAAAATAAAATAAAATAAAATAAAATAAAATAAAATAAAATAAAATAAAATAAAATAAAATAAAATAAAATAAAATAAAATAAAATAAAATAAAATAAAATGACATAAAATAAAATGACATAAAATAAAATGACATAAAATAAAATAAAAATCGCTCACAACACTGCTTGTCCAGCCTGATTCTGCTTTAAGGGAAAAATTCACATCAAACTTTAGCTTATATCAACTTCAGCAGTATTAGGATTTTATTTTTTAATATTTTTGACGCATTGCCATAGATAAAATAAAAAGGGCCCTTAAGAATCGGAGCCCCAATGACTTGCATATTGGGCTTATTTGTTATTTGGACACTGGCCTGCTGACATAAAGTGATGTACTTATCATGGAAATTTAATAGCACCTATACTTTAAAGACTTTAAGTATTTTTTAAAGCCATGTCATTTCTGTGACCATAAAAATTGTTCAATTTATTACGATTACACCTAATTTCTTTCTATGTACGCAACTTAATCAATATAATTTTTTAAACGACGCGTTTACCTCACCTGCTGACATTTAAGTGGGTATACATCAATAGTTTTCAAAATTAAATTTAAAAGTACAATCAACGATTGACCGAATGATGACGGCAGCGGCGCGGTGGCGGCAACAGGCGCGGTACGACAAAAACTATAAATTTTATTTATTTCATTAATTTTCGTTGTGTTGTTTTGTGTAAGATATATACTTACCCACCTGAGCCTATCTGTTGAATCATTTAGAATTCATCATTAATTATGCTAATAGGCAGGCCTAAAACCACGTCAAACAAGAGACCATTTTTGGAGCTATTATATTTGACTATGCATAGAGGTAGGTATATGTTTATGTATTTTGATAGAAGCCCTTAACAGGAGGCGCGTGTGTACGGGAAGAAATAGAAATTTTGGTTTCCCCTTGTTAATTTGAATTTGTTTGGGATTCTACTGGGTCTACTAATTGGTATCGTTTTTAAGTGTTCCCAAATGTATGAAATATACCTACGTGAATTATTTAGCTTTTAGGAAAATGTAGGTATACACGTACATATGTAAGTATGTAAATGTTGTCATCATGTTGTGTGTACTTACAATTAGAATTAGATATTTGGTTTTGGAGTTTTAAATAAATTTTAATATGTAAAATGATGTAATTTCATCGGCATAAGGCAAAAGCATTTGAAGAGTGATTCTGCTTTATTTATAGCGACTGTTAAAAGAAGCCCAAATTGGGTGTCATTATTTCTAGCTTTAGTAAACGTGTTTAGAGTGTACTTATATCTGACAATTCCTTAATATCACAACTTCTATAGGGTTGGAACTCAGATTAAAGTTAAATGTCCTCAAATGTATAAATATACCAAATATTCGTTGAAAATGTTTTCTTTCGAAAAAGCCCAGTATATCAGCTTTTCCATGATGCTCGTCGTTCAGGATTCGGCACCGTATAGCAGAACTGGCAGTACAAAAGGGTTTTGTAGAGCTTGCACTTCGTCTTACGACTGAAGAGTTTTTGAATCCGTTTATTTCGCCAAACTGAAATAGCAGCAGTTTGCTAGGTTGTTTCCAGTTCGGATATCCAATAAGTGTTGTGTTTCCTCTAAGGTTAATAAATTCCTTAACTAGTTGCGAAAAATTAGACTTGGCTAGAGAATCATTTCAATTAATAGGAATTTCAAGTGGTTTTTCTTAAAAAATTCCATTGAACAAAATTAAATTAAAAAAAAATTCTACGCGATTTTAAGCACAACTGCCAGCTATTGGATGGAACTCAAATATTTATACTCCTATAGTAAAGACCGATTGCGATATATTTAGATATGTGACATCAGTCACTTAACGTTTGTCATGTATACATATTTGCACACAGGGAGTCGAAGACTTTCAAATGTCACCGATTTTAAGTGATTATCGAAATGTCTAGAAAGACCAAAAAACAAAAATACTCTTTTTCGGCGACTATTCTGTCGAAAGTTTTGCCACAACTTCTTTCATAACCATTTTTTAAGTCAGCTAGTCAAGAGTGTTGGGATGCAATGAATTTTAAGTGGGTTCCCTACTTAATTCTATTTTCAGAAAAATTGTGATTTACATGCTGATTGCGAATTAATATATTCCTTATCAGTTATCACATTCATCAGGACTACTAGTAACATTAATATCGTTTATCGTTTTTCCTTTTTTTGTCTAATATGGTATTCACAACGAACCAAAATATCAGATTTTGGCATCAAAACTACTAAATCTCATTGTTTTGACATTTCAAACGGATAGAAGCTACGAAAAAAAATCCTTTTAAATTAGACAAAATTCCCAAGATTAATTTAACACATTTGTTTATTGTCTCACAAACAAAACAGAATGAAATCCTACCAGCTGAGAACACTACATACCTTTTTGTGCCTGAACTGTTAAACTAAAGAGAAAAATTATCAATTAAAGGCTGTTTCACAATGCGACGAGAAAACGAGACGTCAACGTGACGAGATCTCTTCACAGTTGTTCTCTCTTTAAAACGAGTTTCAAACAACGAATTAATACATAATAAAGTATTTCTCTCCGTCACGTTGCGTCTTTTTTTCAATTTTTCGAACTTTACGACGTGACGAGACGACGAGAAATGCTTGATTATGCATGATTTCACTGTTTAAAATTCTTTTTTAAGAGAGAGAAACTGCGAAGAGATCTCGTCACGCTGACGTCTCGTTTTCTCGTCGCATTGTGAAACCGCCTTAATACCTCTGTTCGTTTACTACCTAAAACTGCCCATTTCAGTCCAAAGTTCTGTCAAAGTTCATATAAAAAAATCTAATCCATTCTTATCTAATATGGAAAATTCGGAGCAAAAGAAGTGAATATCTATATCTAGAAAATCCAAACGACAATCACACAAAGATTTTGAGCGGATTTTGAGTTAATCAAAAAATTAAGGAGCATTTGGTACGTCTACGTCCCAGTGATAATATTTTTTTCTTCTGCATGCGATATCTATGGAACTATAGTGTCTGTGATAGTGCATTGCCATTAGTTGAAATTCACTGGACAATTACGCACATTTACTTTTTATCTATTTTTTTTTTCTTAATAATAATAAACTCTCTTTTCATCGTTTTTAATTCTTAACTATTGTACTGAAGAGAAAATTGAGTTTTTTTTTCGAATTCATACTGTCCCTGTTGAGGAGATTTTGTATTAATCTGCTTTAGATTACAAAATCTGAAAATGTATGGAAAATCTTATTGATTTCGATGAGATTTTGTGCTTTTCGCTCGAAATTATAGATTTCGTTCCGATGTTGTTGTGTATATCTACTAAAATTACTTAGTGAAATAAAAAGGCTTCCACTATAGTTTTATTTTCCAAGAGAGAACTTACAAAAATAACCAAATTGGTCGAAATTTGAACTAAGAAGGAAAGAAAAACACCTTGGGTATTTGACAGTACCTTAGCATTTAGCATCTCCGATATTTTCGTCAGGTGCGCAGCCACCTCCGGTCAAATACAGCGGAAGCATTTGAAAATAAATACGTAACAGTGTGAAAATATGCTATTAGGCTATAATAGTCGCATTTATGAATAACCCCAGCGTCTAATCGAAAAGAAGTCTAAAATACGCAGTTTAGAAGCAGTTTCTAATTATAAAGAATGTGAAAGCTCTATTTAAGAAGAAACAGGTATATTCCGTACATATGTACAAACATTCTCATTCTCTATAAATTCGTTAAATTAAAAAAAAATGAAAAACAGATCATAAACTTTTGAGAATTGGCAGAATATCACTTTCTTCAACTTGGATCTTTTGAAAATAAAACCATTACAATTATTAAATGAATAATGTGAGAAACTTATTAGCTTTGTTCTTATTTACTTCGCAATATTATCAATTTCTACGAATTTAATTTCAAAGTTCTGTCAAAGTTCATATAAAATAAAATAAAATAAAATAAAATAAAATAAAATAAAATAAAATAAAATAAAATAAAATAAAATAAAATAAAATAAAATAAAATAAAATAAAATAAAATAAAATAAAATAAAATAAAATAAAATAAAATAAAATAAAATAAAATAAAATAAAATAAAATAAAATAAAATAAAATAAAATAAAATAAAATAAAATAAAATAAAATAAAATAAAATAAAATAAAATAAAATAAAATAAAATAAAATAAAATAAAATAAAATAAAATAAAATAAAATAAAATAAAATAAAATAAAATAAAATAAAATAAAATAAAATAAAATAAAATAAAATAAAATAAAATAAAATATAATAAAATAAAATAAAATAAAATAAAATAAAATAAAATAAAATAAAATAAAATAAAATAAAATAAAATAAAATAAAATAAAATAAAATAAAATAAAATAAAATAAAATAAAATAAAATAAAATAAAATATTGTACTAACCTTCGAATAGAAATTGGCAGCTTTGGGATGTTAAAGAACAGACCCAATATTAGCTACATATATAATATATAAGTCAACTTAAATTTATCAGCTGATCTAATACACTGAATAAAATACATTTTATAATGAATGACTCATTAAAAATATGTATCTCCTCCCTTTCAGTTTCCAGTCTCTTAAAAGTCTTTTATCGATGATCAACTTGATGCGTTTTTACATTTTTCTTATCGAGCTTACTTACACCTGCAAGTTTATTTAACACAGCTATATTTTTGTTTAATGATACTCCAATCGTAAAAAGTTATAAATTACGTTTATTACCACACTTTACTTAAGATATCGATTGTGCGTTAATTTATTTGTATTTGTCATGCTTTGAGTATTTCTATATTTTTGTATGTATTCCACCTCATTTAACTAACTGACAATGAGTTGTGCGTTGTGCCTTTGCCAAGAGTATGAATATTTATAATTGTAGGCCTGTGAGAAAGATGCTAATTAATTCATCCGAAAAAAAACTTACGAAAAATGCTTAACCAATCCATCATTTCCTTAGCTAATGGTAAAATTTTAATAACAGATTCGTAAACTAGTAATAAACTCGTCTTTATAAAAAAAATAATAATTTTGTTTTATTGTTCTTCTTTTGTTTATTTTTTTTTAAAGAAAATCTCAGTAATTTTACTCATGTAAATTATTTTTCTTTTGCATTTAATTCAGCCATGGTCATCTTCACAATCAGCATAAATTAAAAATTTACGTCACTGTCGTCATCATCGTCGCCACCATCAAACAGTAGCTTTTTAAGTATCGGTTTTAATTTCATGATATGACTTAATAATATATAAGCGACGACGACGACACGATTAAGCATGCATAGAGAAATGAAATAAAGATGACTTGAAACTCTCTGTGGAAGTTGAAGTTAAATAATTCGTATCCCTATTTTTCTTTTGTTTTTTTTTTTTGCAATCAAATAATCATTCGCTGACTAATGGCATTTTTATATATTTCTTAAGATAAGATAAGGGAAAGTTGCGATATTATTTGTTTATGAGTTTTCTTTTTAAAGTATTTAAAAATTAATAAATGTTGTTTTTTTTTTCCATTCTGTCAGTTGTTAATTATTATTGCTATTTTTGAACGCACCTTTCTACTTTAGTCAGCTATATTCAGCTGATATTGATTTTCTTATGTGGTTTTTCTTTCAGCCAAAAAAAATTGATCCCTGTGCGGGATTTTGATCCCGGACAAGTTTTTGCATTCTTTCAGCCAAAAAAAAAATAAATCCCTGACAATTCGGGATCAAAAATCAATTTTTTTTGGATAAAAGAAAAACCACATTAATTTATTGAGCATTTAGGTAATCCTAAATTGATTTTTGAAAAATGAATTTTGAACTGTTCAGCAGTGTGATTGTTAAAAAGAATAGAAATTATCAACAAAAAGTTACGAACAAAAATTAAATTAACACAAGAGGAAAATTTTTTGTTCAAAAAAAATTTTTAGCTAAAGTAGCGTTCAAAAAAAAATTTGAAATTCCATAATCTGAAAATTCAGATTTTTTTGTTGAACGCAAAAAATATTTGAAGTTACAAAATGTCGCAAAATTATTTAACTTCAATGAAGATTTGTTCCACAATAATCCGATTGGAAATTATGTCAATGCTTTGCAAGACAAATTATTCCTTTGATTCAACAATTCCTTTGATTTAACAATTCACAAAAAGTTCTTTTCTTTAAATAATTAAATATTACAATTTTATTATAAAAAACTAATGAGCACAAGCCATCCACTAAGCAGGGCGAAAATCATAAAGTTCAACTTTTATTTATAGTAATTCAGCTCTTTTGGCACTTCCGCCACCACAAACAACTGTCATCTGAAGTTTTAGATGAGATTTTCTTGTCTGAAATTCAGATAAAACGTTACTAAAATTCACTAAAAGTCAACTATTTTTTAATGACAGCTGGGCCAATCAGAAGGTCCAAAAATTCGGAAATCTGAAATTTCAGATGTAAAACGTAATACATTGAACTCAACCAGTAAGTTGGCAGCTGAATCATATTTTGAAAATATCGGAGAACTTTAAAATATGAACCTAATAAAGTAAAATAAGTTTCAAATATTAAATTTGTTCGTTTATAAATCTTAAGTCTGTTTGTATACTTCCCAAGAATACCAATATTTTGTATAATTTTATTTTTACGATATGAATTGACAGAAATTCGGACTAAAATTGGCAGAAATGCTAAGAAATTGTAATTGGGAAGAAAACGAATAGAGCTTATTGTCTTCAACTAATTACATCAGAGATATCTTTGTTTTCAGCTTAAGAGAAAACTTATGTAAATTGTAAAAAAAACTCTGGCGTCCATTTGACAGTCTTTTTTATCGAAACTTAGCCAGTGCACGCTTTTGAATTTTTAGAGATTGTGTTCCGTGTTCCGTCAATTTGGACTGAATAATGTCGAATTCCTTTTACCAAAAAAATTCGATATTTTTTCTAACCAGAATCGAGTTTTTTCTTTCCATACAGGGAATTTGTCCAGAAAAATCGATTTTTTCTTCTAAACAAATCGATTTTTTTCTTTAAAAGGAATTTGACATAAGGAAACATTACATTATCTCCTCAAGGTCCAAATTCTTCATCGTTTTTTCAAGATCCAAATTCTTCATATTTTTTTTTTTTATAAGTTTAGATATCCTCTACGACAAAAAATAATTGAGCAACTATAAACTAAATATTTGAGACAGCACAAGTGAAGACATTTATTAGAAAAATGCGTTCATGTTTCTGAGATTTCTGGTACCTACATTGGAAATCAAATCTGGCTTCTAATAATCGGACGAACAAATGTTCTAAGAGCGCATTTTTTAGAATTGTACGTCAGAAGTGGATGATTACAAGAAATGCTTTATTGGAATTCACATAAACACCCTTTTCAAATACTTTCAATTCATTTTTAATTTATCCACAAACAGTTCTGACGAACTATTGAACAAAATAAAATTGATCTTTTCGACGGATCTGGGTTCTAATTGCAGCAATAACTTATCTATAATCACTTAGTAAATTGTTAGAAATCGTTATACGATTTTGGTAAAGCGGGATGACACGATGTCCGCAGAAATAATTTGTATTGACCTAAATCAGACACAAGGTTCATATGCATTATGCACGGGGAAATTATGTCACCCCACGCAATAAAACCGTATCACGATATATGCTAAGTTTCTAAGTGATTAGTGATACGTTGTTGGTGCTATAGGGCCCTCGTAGAGTCTCTGAGAAACAGAACGCCACAGTTTTCGGAAGTTGGTGGCAATTTCTACCAATTTCAGTGCACAATTCTGTCGAAGTTTATAAAAAGTAGAAAAAATAAAAATTATTACTTTTGGGAATCAAAAGAACTTTTTTCATTTGATCTACAGAAATCATACAAGAAAGACAACAAAACGTTGTTTAATCGAACATGTCATTTTAACATTTATTTTTTGTCTCTGGTGGCATATTATAATACTAAAATTAAAATTAATTCAGTTGTTACACTTTCAGATATCAGTGAAGTATTTACTCAACTCGAACGAATTCGACATGTTTAAAGAGATTAACACTTATACGTATGTATGTTATGTATGTGCGTAAATTGATTCAAATGCCGAATCTTAGACCCTATTCTAACTTTTAATAGGAGTATAAAAGTTCCCACTTAATCTTATCTTAGTTTTGATTCAAAACGTGTTCCACTATAGTTTCGTGCATTAATCGGCCTCAATACCGCGAAATACTTAAACTTTAACATATTTTTGTTTTACCTTTTCTTAGCAATTTCGCAAGAATGACCTTCAGCTATTTCAAGGTGTTCATAAAAAAAAAAACTATCTACTTATTCATCAGAGCGCGCATGCGGACCTCTATTCATTCCGCATATTGTAATTATATTTTTTTTTTTATTTTTATGTGAAATTATTGTGCGAAATAACCACATTATATAATGTGCTTAAAAATAAACCGGCAAAAAAAACCTTAACATATTTTAATTGTTAAAGATCTAGCAACTTTATTTTATGAAGACTAAAAAAAACGAGTTTAAATGTGTTCTTTTTATTTTTCTGAAATTCAAAAAAAAAAAAAATATTGAAGTTCACATGCGTAATTTTGTTTTATTGGGTCTTTAAAAAACTAAAAAAGTTAGTACAAGAAATGCACATTACTTCGGACACTTTTCGTTCAGTTTGCTTCTAGAAGTGAAGAGTGCTTACGTTAGGAAAAATTACAGCTTATTGGATTGCAGTTATTAGGCGTTTTTCTTTTTTAGTTCAGAGCAGTTCAGATGTGAGCCCGAAATGTCAAACAAAAATGTTGTTTCTTTTTGAGATCAGAGCACTCAGGGCTTGGAATTTGTATTTTTTTTTGCTCAGAGTGCGTTTAGAGCGTGCTGCATGAGCTCAGAATAAAATAACCGTGCAGACAGAGTAAAAAACTGAGTGCGGCCAACTTCATACATTTAACAGTTTTCATGTAATTTGACAGATATGACAATTCAGTGCTCAGGTGTTTTTCATAATTAAATCGGAGTGCTCTGAATATACTCTGTTCAGAGTTTACTCCATTCGCTCAGGCACTACTCAGTGCTCTGCTCTGAACCAACTCTGAGCTAGAAAAGAAAAACACCTATTAAAATCGGAATAAGCTCTTTTGGCAAACAAGGTCTGTTTTTGTACTTCCCCGCAATATACCGTGTCACCCCAAATATACCCAAAATGTGTTTCTTTACTTTTTTCCTGGACCATGCAATCAATCGTTTTGAAAAAAACTATAAGAACAAGGTAATTTTTTAAAAGCAAGAACCAATATTGAGTCATACGAATTTTTTTTTCAAGATGCTCTTTCAAATTCTGAAGTATAAAATTAATTTTTATCAAACTATGAGTTTATCTAGAAGTTTTAAGCAGAATAAGCATTTTGTATTGGCCAATGTTTTAGTGTAAAAATATCAAAATCAATCAATCAATCAATTATGGACGGGTTGAACAAAAACTCATTCAAAATAAGAGTTTGTACAAATTTCAATACAACAGCCGTTACTCGAAAACCGTTATGATTCGGTAAGAACATGTTACTAAATTCTGAGGGGCCATAACCTCGCCTATCACCGTAATAAGCTTGGACCATTCTTACCGGGGCACCCTGTATACAGGGTGATTGGTATAATGTGCAACAAAAAGCTAGAGTGGGTAGGTTGGGTTAAGAGGTTAAGACAAGAAAACAATCGATTGGGAGAGGGTCTATTTTCTAAAAAAAATTGACTTAAAACAGAAAAAACATTATTTAAAAACAACGGTAAAAATTAAAAAATTAAGTTGTGGTAGTGAAAAACGGTGCATATACAAATTATTCTAAAATGTATACAAACCTGTGCAAACGATTGCAATTTACAGCTTTGCCCAAGTTGTTTTTAAATAATTTTTTTTTCTGTTTTAAGTCAATTTTTTAGAAAATTGCCCCTCCCGGCAGAACTGGGGGAAATAGACCCCCTCCCTCCTATACGATTTTTTTCTTTTCTTAACCCAACCTACTTGCTCTAGCTTTTTGGTGCACCTTATACCGATCACACTGTATAAATATCTCTGCACAAAATATGGCAGATTTAATCTGAAAAAATGTCATTATTTTCCGTCGCTCTGCCGCAAAAATTTCAACCATAGTGATGTTGGACAACATGTTGTATTTATGTGAACGCAACGTTCCGTTTACAGTTATTTTTTCCATCAAGCTATGTTGTCACACATGCTAATCCATAAGCCATAGACGGTGTTCACATTGGACTGAAATTCCAGACTTTTTGACTTTTCTCTATCTATATCTCATTCCCACTAGCGAAGTGTGAGTAAGAAAAAGCACAGATATGTCACAAAAAAAGTCGGAAATTTCTGTCTAATGTGAACACCGTCATAAAGGAATAGACATGACGGTGTTCACATTGGACAGAAATTTTACACTTTTTCTTTTTTTTGACATATATGTGCTTTTTCTCACTCAGACTTCGCTGGGAGTGAGATATAGATAGAGAAAAGTCAAAAAAAAAGTCTGGAATTTCAGTCTAATGTGAACACCGTCTATGGCTTAATGTGGAACATTGCGGAATCGGCACAGTTATTAGCTCAACAAGCACGCCTACTGTCAAAATTATCAATTTACTTACCTACTGTTTTGGAAAACTGGCATTGTAAGGTATTTCTATAAAAGGAGAACATTTTGTTATCAAAATTACATTTTAAAAATTAAAATATGCCACAAGTTTCGTTAAAAATAAGAAAATGCTTTTTATTTTCCTCGTTTGCAGTTTCCCATTTGTCAGAGACCTAAAGAATATACACATGAGAGCGGCCAACGAATGCACAAATATTCGTCCATTTTGACATTTCTTTCACATGGCTTTTTTCTATTCGTCGCGAATCACCACCAAACATAAACAAAGTCCCGTTTCACACAAGGCAACTGAGTTGCCGGCAACAATTAGTTCATAGGCGAGAAGGGCAGGAAGAAAGAGGGGTAAACGAAATCTCCCCGGTCAACAAATTCAGGAGATTTTTCTGACGTTTCTCTTCACATTGCGTTTGTGTGCGTTCAACCAAGGTAGTTTAAAAGGAAAATACAGCAAGTCTCCTCCGACTTTGTATCTTCGTGTGAAAGGTACTAGAGATTGTTAAGGAGATTACAAGAAAACGTCAAAAAAATCACCAGCAACTAGTATCTACGTGTGAAATTGGACAAAGGTGATTTTGAGGCTAGTCGCGCGCGAGCAATTTGTTCTTTGAAGTGTGGATCGTATGTGGAACATACGTGAACAGAATAGACGCTCGGTCGACCGCGCGAATCAGGAAAAAAATTAAATACAATGGACCGCGCGAACAGCAGATGGAAATTATTGTTTTTAATTGATTTTGTAGTTATTTCTTGAACTTAGATTTTGAAGTTTTGTTGTGAATGTGTATTTTTGCATTTTTAAAATAAAATAGATAATATAGAAAGTTCCGAGATACCATTAACTGTACCGTGGTTACTATTTCTCCTTATCTGTCGAACGCCGCGCGGCAAAATTTAAATATTTAAGTTGCAATTTTGTAAAAAGTTTTGCATTTCATTATGTTATACAGTTATACCGTTATACAAAAAAATAGGCAACTCAACATTATAACAATTCTCAAATGGCATCAACTTTCTTGTATGGATGCGCTATCCAGTGTATTATAGAGATCAGTGGTTTATATGCATTTTAACTTTGACAGAGCGATTTTTCAAGTGCCGCGCGAACGACCGCGCGTCTATTCTGTTCAGCCAGTCAGATTGGAATTCGTGACGACCAATTTGTTTTCTCCAATTTATCTGTCCAATTTGTTTCTCCAATTTATCTTGTTTTAGCAATTAAAAAACAGGTTGAAGTATCTAAACATTTAATTAAATTATATTTCTAGGACTTTGTTAGTATTTGTGAAGAATTTTGGTTTATAAATTGTTTTAAATTACATTTATTCTTTCACTCGTCGGTCGTTAGTCGTTCTCATGTGAATAGTCCTTTAAAGCTGTCACTTTTGACAAGGCCATCCCGCCAAAAGTCAGCTGTTCTATTGTTCACATTTCTTATCAGAAGTTTCAAAATATAATTAATTTCGATTTTAAAAATTGATATTGAAGTTTTTGAGTGCAAAACTAAAAAAAAAATTCGTAATATTTCCGATGGTTTTTTTTTTCCTTTTTGTGACCTAAGTGAATATCTAAGCATATAAAAGAACCAGAATATGTAAATACAACACAACATGTATTGTTCCGGATCGTTTTTAAATGACATAATAAAAAACACCAATAAACCACTACTCATTTGTATACACAAGGAATTACAACACCCGAAACATATCCGTAAAGCTTTGGTTGTCTAACGGATAATGTATTAATATTCCGCTACTAAACCGATCAAATTGTGAATATTCATAAATATTTAGTCTATATTCTGGTATATTTCTTTTGATTTATGCGTCAACCGCAAACATTTCGAATGATTCAGAGAAGCAATTTCATAATAAAACTTTTAAAAAAAACATCTCTCTGTGCAGTAATAACTTATTAATTCCCTCATCTGTTTTTTCTTTACAGTATCGCGATATCTGCGATAAGGGTCAATCTCGTGACATTTCCTCGTCGTCGTCGTCATCAATAGCAAACACAACATCATCTTCAGCGACTCCTGGGGCATCTCCCTCACTAATAACATCAACAGCCAACGCTTCCTCAGCAACCGGTTCGAATCGTTGTGCTCGGTGTGCAACCGATAATTGCACCATACATCCGGTTCAACAGGGTGACATCTCATCGACAGAACCTCCACTGCCGGAACCATCGTTGAATGGTCAAGTGCCCGAAATATCTGCATATTTTGAAGCCATCGAATTTTATATTTCTTCAGTGGGTTGGGTATTGTTGCAAATAAACTCAGACGGTTGCATCGAGACCTGCACCCAAAACGTACGCGATCTCTTTGGTTATGAGAAGTCAGAGCTGCATAAGCAGCCAATATACTCGTACCTGCATAGTGCTGATCATGCCAAATTGAATCCAATCCTAAATACTATGTCATACCAAAATAGCAGCGGTAATAACAATAGCAACAGCAGTAGCAATTCCCTAGCATTGGGCTGGGGAGATCAAGATGATACTCAACAACAGCAGCAACAAATGCAGCTAAAAGGCAAACGTAGCATTTCGACTAAGGTTCGAATGTTAGTCAAAGATAGGGCCAATGATGCTATGGACCAAAAAAGTCTCACGCGTGGTGAAAAATATGAAGAAGTCGTATTAATTGCTGCGCCAGTAAAAGGTGAGTTTCTCGATCTTATATTTATTTTTTGAACACTTACTGATAATTACAATTCTTTTTTAGACGATGGTGATGATTCGTCGTCTCTCCTTTGCCTGATTACACGCCCCGAGGATGAGTCACCACTCGAAATGAACATCCAGCAGCATGTTGTGCAGCGTTCTCTCGAACAGCTGACCTTAAAACTCGATGTGCATGGTAAAATTCTCCAGACCGACACATCGGCGTTGCGGGCTGCCTTCGCCGATTACATATCCAAATCCCGTGGAAGTCTTATTCAGGATTTGTGTCACATCAATGACCTAAGTAACCTAAAGTGTCATTTGAAAGACGTACAAGATTCTGGTGGAAATGCAAATCTTAATAGTTATACTTCGAGGCCATTTCGACTGCGTTTGGGATCTCCAGATGTGTACATGCATGTCAAGGCCAACTCAAGACTTTTCCTTAACAGTACTCCCGGCGAAACTGACTACATCATGTCCTGGCAGACTCTGCTCAGCCAGGGAGATGACAGCAACGTCAATCCCAACGCCTCAGCGGTCACTTCAATGGTCTCATCGATACCTTCATCGATGTGTCCGTCGTCGATTGACTCGTCATCGTCATCATCACAGAGCTTGATGCCAACTACAAGTCATCATCACACCACAACAACAAATGTTGGGGGACCCCTGATGACTTCAGTGATAAATGGCGGCGGTCAGGTACAAGCCTCACCGCGAGCTGGACTAGTTACGGCGTTTTCCCATTCCCCCTCTGGTCCAGATAATACAACAAGCAACTTCTATATGCCAGAAACTTTCGATTTTGATTTTCCACATTCCTCCTTCGAAATAGAATCCGTAGCGTGGGGCGATTCGAGGCCAAATTCGCGAACGAGCGTTGCTACACCCGTGAGCACACCTCGACCGCCCTCCGGACAGGCTTTTAGTCCTGCTGCACATGGCGTGTGTCAGTCACCATCGACTCCGTACCAATTGTCCTCGCAGCACAGTGTTGCAAGTCAACAGAGTCCCCAGCAAAATAATAACAATAATAACAACAGCAACAGCATAACCAACAACAATGGAGCGTACCATGGTTTTGTATTTCCCAGTTTCGACGATAAGGACTCTTCAATGGGAAAGGAACAACACCATAATCTGTTGCACAACAATGGGGGACCCAACAACGGAAATAACAGTGTAGGAGGTGGTGGAAATCCGAGTGGATCCACTGGCAGTGGAAATAGCACGGACTCCGAGCGATTACGCCACTTGCTAACGCTGAAACCAAATCAACCAGCAGCCGGACAGTCCGCAGGAATGCTTGGACCAGGAATGGGAGGTAGCGATGAGCCCGAGAATGACAATCACATACTCAAGGTAAATTTTGAAAGCCAATAAACACTTAACATTAGTTTCTAAGTAATCCATCTTGCAGGGCTTATTGAACTCCGAGGAAGACAAAGACAGTATTGTAGCTCCTGGAGTAACGTTCAAGATGAATGCATCTGGCTTGGCTAACCGAATGTACGGCAACACAATGCCAAAGCAAACAAACACCAACAATCGTATGCTGCTTTCGGTAAGTAAACAAAAATTAATAATCTTTTCCTAAGCCTTTGATAAAAAATTCGTCTGGTGGTCTCCTTGCAGCTCTTGAATGAAAAAAGCGAAGATGACGATTCGCTATCGAAAGCACGACCGAGTAGTGAACTTATGCGTCAGTTGCAAAAAGACGACGGACCCAAAGACCATCATCACCACCTCAATCACCAAAATTCGAACAACATGAGCTCTGAGGATCTCAAGCGGTTTCTGAAAATTCAATTGGAAGAGCCTAACAAGCGAAAACGTCCCTCTAATGAACCCGACGATGGCAAGGCAGCTAAGCGTTCCGATGACAAGCCCTCTAAGTTACGCGAAAGCAATAAAATGTTGGCTTCGTTGTTGGAGAAATCGACTAAAATGCCAGTGCTATCGTCATCGCCTGGCGTAAAGATCATTCCGGATATCACACCGTCAGTGAATCGGGTCAGCAGCTCGTCCGGTTTGGGTGGGCTACAGCTGAAGGGACCTCCGACCAATACAGCCAATGTAGTCACTCAACAACAGTCAGCTGCTGTGGCGGCAGCAGCTGCTGCTGCGGCCGCAGCGGCTGCAGCAAACAACTCGCATGCGAATCCCACCACTGGCCGTGGACGCAAGCAGCCTTCCGATGCCTACCTCACACAACAACAACAAGCTGCCCAACAGCAGCAGCAGCAGCAACAACTGCAGCTCCAAGATCAAGCCAAAAACTCCTCGCTCCAGTCACCATCCGCGACCTCATCAATACAACGACCTCAATCATCGAGTGGGGGTGGCAATTCCACCGCCACCTCCGCCTATCAATTGGACCACCGTGCCTCCCCATTCGGTTCAGCTACCTCATCTACGTCATCTGTGTCGGCCTCAGCAGCAGCAGTAGCCGCTGCATCGGCCAGCTCAGTGTCCCTGTCGTCCTTTAGTGGCAGCATCTCATCGGTGACATCTGCCCCCAGCTCAGCGGCCATGGTGGGCGCAGGAGTTGGTGGTGGAGGTGTCACCATCTCTACCAATAGTCAAATGCATGCAATGCAGCAACACCAGCAGCAACAGCACCACCAAAATTCCGAATTTGATCCCGAATTAGCGAATATCCTCAACTATGTCATCGACTGTGTGCCCGATTGTAATATTCCAGAACAGCAATTCGGCAATGCAAACCATGTGCTGTCACAGCAAGAACTTAACGAAAAAATCGCCATCAATGAAATTCAAAAGTCATTGATGCAAGTTGAAGCTTCGGCATTCAATAATCGACCGCCACCACCATACTCTCAGCAGCTGAGTCTTGGTGGCGGAATGACACAACAGCAGCAACAGCAACTCCAGAGCATGCAGTCGAATCAGGTAAGAGTAGTCATTAGGAATCAGGGATACAATAATTCTTATTTTAATTCAATGCTATTTTAGGGTTTCCAACATCCTCCGCCAATGTATCAGCCGCCAAGAAATTTTCGTTTTCAGCTCTCGAATGGAAATATTACCTCAATTCCGGTGTCGCGTTTAAATCGTGATCGAATGATGCAAGCCGCCCAAAAGGAACGACTCCTGCAACAGCAACAGAAGCAACATCTTCTGGTTCCTGAGAGTGCAACAGCACGAGGGGATCAGTTATGTAAGTGTTAAGTGAATAGTTCATGCTCTGAACATCTCGCTTAATCTGCATTTTCTAGGTCTCAATCCAGGTCTGAATAACATCGGCTCGCTGTTGAATAATTCTGTAGCGCCAAATGTCTCACTATCTCGCAACAACATGCCACCTGACTCTCAACTAAGTCCGAGCTATGCCCAAAGCATGATACAGCAGCAATTGAGTCCTGGACAGAGAGGTGCGCCTTTCAGTCCACAATCGAATGCAGGTTAGTTTTTTTTTTTTTTTTTGGCCCAGCCCATGTAAGAACTTATTCTAAAAACTTGTACTTTGATAGGCTTCCAACAACAGTTTACCAACAATGGTCAGCGTCTATCGCCGCAGCAACAACAACAACTCTCACAAATCCAACAGCAACAACAACAACAACAACAACAGCAGCAGCAATTAGCCTTTCAAAATGTCGTTGGAAACAATACAGCCGCTCAGCTATCCCCGCGGCTGCCACCATTCAATGTAAATGCTCAATCAGTTGCCACAGGTGCTGGTGGAGTATCCCCGCAGCAATGGAATGCAGCATCAGCTGGAGTTGGTGGTAATGTAGCCAACAATAATGCAGGCGGTGGTGGGAATACCAATTCAAGGATTTCCCTGCAGCAGCACAATCCCATGCTTAGTGCTCAGTTGCAGGTGGGACATAAGGTGGAATTTTAATATTAATTAAAACTCATACTAATTTGTATTTTATTTTGTTTCTTGTTCACTTTTAAACAGGGTGTTAGTCCGTATAGACAATTTCAAACACAAAGACGCTCATTGAATTCACCAGGTGGCGCTGGGAATATGCAACGACAAAACTCATTTCCCCAACAAACTGCTGACGGATTTCCTGGACCTACTTCACCTAGTCCTCAATCACCATATGGACAACCTGGGAATGTGTTTAGCGCACAGCAATTGCAGCGAATGCAACGGCAAACAAGTGTACCTCAAGCCACTCAACATTTGCCAGGTAGGCGTAGTTGAATAAATTTTTTTTTTTTTAGAATAATGACGAAATGTTAGAAGGACAGAGCACAGTTTAAAACATTAAAGAGTATAAGAATTGGAAAATCCAGATTTCTTCTTTTTTAAGCAAACATTATGACCATGAAGAGGTTATGGTCATGATTCATAACCAAACAAAAAGTGGATATTGCTTGTGCGAGGTTCCATTACATTTTGAAGAACACTGTGCTCTGTTCAAGATCAAATTTAGTAATTTTTAATAACCATTCTAATTCGAAACAAAAAAAAAACACATCCCTAGCCATTTATTAAATCATAAAATAAATACACTCCGTTCCATAAAATAATCCATTCAAACAAATTGTAAGCCTTTAAAAAAAAAAAAAAAAAAAACATAAATATAAGAAATAAAAATAAAATGAAAGTAGAAAAAAAAAAATTAATTAAAAAATTCTAATTAAATGCAAATTGTTAAACAACACAGGCTCACCCCGTTCTTTTGGTGGATCGGATAGTACGGGCGGCGGCGGCGGCGGCTATGGCATGATGTACAATAGCATGCAACATGCTGGACAAGGGCCACCGCCAAATGATTTCTATGGTCGCAATCAGACCGGTAAGACCGTCTCTTCATGTTTTGGTCACTCAGTTTAATAATTATAAACAAACCCCCTCCACCCAAACAAAAAAAAAAAAAAAAAACAATAATAATAAACCTCTCCACTCTCAATTGCTCTTTTTCTCCTTTTTTTAATAATTGGGATTGTTGATACATAAATTAAACAATTATTCAAAAACAAAACCCAAACAATTTTATAATCACTCTCCTCTCATGCACTTTTTGATCTTCCTCCCCTCATCACGTTCTAGTCATACTATACCCTCAACCTTCACTTACATTCAAATTCAATTTATTTTAATATTTTGTTTTTGTCCAAAATTTGTAAATTTAATGGAAAAGAAGAGTAATTGAATTTTGTTAATAACTCATATAGTTGCACATTAAAAAAAAATAACACCCATCTCCATGATCCATACGTATATTTGTATAAATGTTTCATTTAACAATCCAAAACCACAAAAGAGAGTCATTTGTATAAATAAATTCATAGTAATTGTCATAGTAAATGTTTTTGTTTTTAAAGAATTGGGTGTTTCGAAAAGGAATCTTTATGTTTGTTTCAAATTAAAAAAAAAAATAATAATGTGTTTATGTTTAAATTTTGTAATTATTATTGTTGTATCATATTTTTGTTTTTGTTTAAAATTTGGAATTGATTCGTCAAAAAAGCTAATAGGCTTACATGTATACATAGATGTAACATCTTTGTGGAATTAAATTGTTCTTGCTGGGTCTTTCTTTGTTGAATTTTCGACGCAAAAGAAAATAAAGTGCCGCTCACTTTAAACGTTCGGATTCGGCTATAAACTATAGGTCCCCTCCGGTTCTTTAGACACGCACACAGGAATGGTAGAACACGGTAGTTCTTCATGAGTTGGTTTGCCATTATTATTTTTAAGTTTTACATCAACAACATCTTAATGATATCAAAAAAAAAAAAGTAAAATTTAACATTCTTTGCAAATTAAATCAAATTAATGTAACCTGCAAATTGAATGTTGATTTTAAAAATTTCGACTTTATTGAGTTACATACACAATGTGCCTTAATTTTTCTTGAAAACCTTTGGTATTTTTACTTCACGTAAGAAAAATCAGTAAAGCAGTGGCAAATAAGTGGGTCAATACTCTATTGTGTTCGATATAACGATATTTTTTTTTTTGCGCCAACCCGGTTTTTGTAGATTTGTACCCCAATTTGAATATAGATTCATTTGTTTATCATGTAAATATTCGATTCAATTACAATTTCAATTGATCAGAACTCAACATTTATGTATATTACAATACAGTTATTTACCAATACGAAAATAAACAAAAATATTTTGTTGAAAGCTGTGGGACATTCTCTGAAATCAAACTGGAAATTCTGTAAATGAGTTCTAACATTCTAATAAACCTGGAATATAATTCATATCAAGTTTTTTTTTTTGTTTATATTAAAGTCCAGTCCTAACGAATCGAAATGGTTGGTACATTCAGGTTTGGAATGTGCTACGGTTGTGAAATTTGTGGTGTGCATAATGAATTTTTAAACTGTATTAATTGTTTATTCGAAGTTTTTTTTTTTATAATAAAAATTCTGAAAAATAACCCGGCCAAGTTGAAGACTTAGCACTATATAATTGGATTTGTTAAAATATTGATCCGAAATTTGTTTTAATGACCTTTAGATTCACGAAATTAGCGTTTCGTTCCGGCGATCTCACTTAGATTTATCAGTTAACTTGTTTATTTATTTAATTTCTGAAATGTATCTTAAATTATTACAAAAACGTGATTCACAACTCATACGAGTTCTTAAGTGCATACAGCATACATATGTATGTATGTATGTGAAGATAAAGGTATAATTAATAATTAGCTGAAACCTTCAATGGAATGCAATGACTATGTATAGAAATAGTTGTTTGTTGCTTACGGATTTTTCATGTAAACAAAATAAAATCATACCAAAAAAAAAAAAAAAAAATTGAAATCGGTTCAGTCGTAAATCATTAATAAATAAATTCCAAGTACAGCTCGCTCAATCCTCAATGAAATGTTTCTCCGGAAATTAATTATTTATTTCCTAAAATTTGATTTTTAAGGCAAATACTGCAAAAAAGCTGTTCAGAACTCTCATTCCTATCGAACACTAAAATATTGTACCGCTAAATTCAGAATAGGAGTATTCTACTCCCGAAAGAATACGTCTCCCGTGGAGTTTTTTCCCGAAGAATATTTAGAATTTGGCTTCATTTCTCAGTTTTCTTTCTCGGCCAAAACAGCTGTTCTTTTGACAACCAAATTCAATTTTTTTTGTGGTGCGCAAGTGCAAAAGTAGTAAATAAATACATAATAAAAACGAAATGTTTATAAAAACTAAAATAAATTGAACTTATTATTTCTCATTCATTTCAATAAGTTTTCTGCTTCAAAAATTAAATATTTTAAGCAAAAGTTGAAAGTGATTTTTCAGAAGTTCAGTACGAGAATTATAACACCTGAGTTTTTTACAATTGCGCGGAGAATGTTGTCCCACGAAATGATTTCGCCTCCGTCAAATTGACATTGAGCGCTTAGTGAGATTTTATTTGGTAGGACACGCCTAATAATTATGCTGAACAAAATTTATATTTTACCTAATATGTAACTCGGTTCTACTTTTGATTCTATTCGAAAGTTAAATCCGATTCTACTTTTAAATGGTATGTAAAAAGAATCGGATTCCAGTAATTCCAATTATTTTTTAGAACGAGTCTCACCAGCCTAAAGCCATAGAGCTAGTGCTGTTAGTTTTTAAGATTAATCTGTACATTTATGTTTCGGATTAATAAATAATAATAATAATAATAATAATAAAAAAAAGAACGAGTCTCGCATAGTTTTTGAAACAATTCAAGTAAATAAAACAAAAACAGTTATCAGCGGCTGTGAAATTTTATAAAACACCAATCTAATAAAAAAAAAAATAAACATCGACAGTGTCGCAATATGGTTCAATTCCGAAGAAAATCTGGACCGCATTGAACAAATTCAACGCAGGAATATTGAAACAAATTCATTCTTTGCAAATTTGAAAAAAACTACCGCCTTTTAAAAGATGCCTTCATGTATTCGCTACACAACGTGTCCAGATCTTAACATTCGCAGAAGGCAATTTTCTGTTCCAATAAAATAATAAATTATATTTGAGGATTTAGATGAATTTCTGTGTGGAAAACATATCTTAGTATTTTTATGAAATATTTAACTAAATATCACCAATTTATAATTTCCATTTACTTAACATTTTGAAAGACAAATTTCTTCCTTCGACGCTCGCAAACACAGAATGAATATTTACGATTTCGGACGACTTTGTTAACATTAACTTTAGAGTACCAGATTTTCGAATAGAACAAAAAAAAAGTTGGCAGTTATGGGAAATTTTCCACTTCTAATTTTCTATCGGGGAAATCGGAAAGCAAATATCTTCACACATCGCATGAATTCGTGATGCGTTGCTGCCATTTTGACATTTCATCGACATGCAACGCACGAATTTGACATTTTCAATGTAAATTGATTTTGTTTCGTAGATCTGTCCGATTGGCCTATCGGAACGGCTATAATTATACAAAATTCGTACATTTCGTAGAAATCGGAGAAAATTTCGTTCCGATCGGTTGCGATGGTAAGGCTGAATAACTTGATTCTATGCAAAGCGCTGACAAAGTAAATCCTAGAACCATGATGCATAAAGTTGAGTACATTGATAAAATTAATGAATGAGTGTTTGAGAGATATGGATTTAGTTGAAATAAAATTATTTATTGCTAAGTTGTGGTTCAGTGTTGCATTTATACAGTGGAACTTCCATAACTCCAACTTTCATAAGTCGAATTTCTCTATAACTCAAAGTTTTATTGAGAAATTTGCATTTTCAACTTTAGTTTTACTCCTTTGGTATAAGGATCTGGCTTTCTAAATGTAAAAATCTCTCGTTTCCTAGTTCATCAGTGAGCTTATGAGTCCATAAAAATATAACCTTTTTTCGAATTTCTAGATTCAAATTCGATTTTTCTTTTATCGTCGGTTACTTTAGTACATGAAGTTAGTTGTAGTTGTGTTTAGTAATGGAGTTAGTTGACCTTTAGACAATTGGATAATAAAATCGACTTTTTCAATCATGAAAAATTAACCTATAAAATATTATAATTTGAACTTTGAATTTATTTGTTTTTGATTTTAATAATTTTATTTTTGAAAATCGAAAATTTCAAAGAATTTAATTTTTATTTAACGTTTATTGGAAAGCAATATTGACGAAAAATATTTGTTGACATTGAATTTCCTTTAAATTCTTCGTAATGTGATTTATTATTTTAAGACTTAGTCAAAACCCATTTAGTGCGCGCAAAATAAAAAAAAAAAATGATAATATTTATTCCTAGGAATAATTTTTATCTCGTTCTACTGAATTGAGATAGCTTTATTCTTTTATTTCCAGGAATAATTTTTTTCTGACTATTGCTCTATCTGATAATTTAGTAGGTAATAACTGACTTCTCAACAGACTATTAAAAAAATACCCTTGGTAGATTGCCCTTGTGGCACCTACCGAACATGGATTACATGTCTTATGTGCTATAACGTGAATTAACGATATGGGAAATACGCGTAGGGATGCCCTTTTTTAAACCCTTTCGAAAGAGATATCAATGACGTCAGTGGCACTTATGTATCCGAAGAAATTGAGCTCAAATTAATTTGAGTACTCCTAATTTTGCTGCAATTTACCCCAAACGCGATGACTCATCACATGAAACTAGGTTAAGGTCTCAAAATCAAGAATAAATATTGAATTAGTTACTTATGTTATGTTAAAAAATTTTCTTGTTGATTTGGACTTCTTTAGAAACTCTTTTTTTCGCGGGATGAGGCCATTTTAAGAAAATTTTACACCGATATGGTTAGCTTAAGAGACGCATAACTTGACTTCTACTGGTCAGTTTTTCATAATTGAAGCCTTTAAATCAATGACAAATAATGGACTATAGGTTCATGTTATGCTATACAGTTTTGTGTCAGATTTAGACATATTTATTTGATCCTATTTAGCGGCATGATGCAAATTCTCAGTTTCAAAGGACTGTATCTTTAAAATTTTTCCGAGTATATTTATGTTTTATATGCTAGAAAGAGGGTATTTTGAAACCCTTTCGAATGAGATATCAATAACGTCAGTGGCACTTATATATCCGAAGAAATTGAGTCAAATTAATTTGAGTACTCCTAATTTTGCTGCAATTTACCCCAAACGCGATGACTCATCACATGAAACTATGAGGCGATAGCTATAAAACAATTCCTCTATAATCTTTGCGCAATCTTTATCAATCGATTGGTATATTTAGGATGTCTGTAGTGCAAACAGTCACTTAGCAGTAGGGCGCGAGCGGTACATGTTTTTGTGACGGTCCTCATTTCGCTACATCACACCCAACCGTCCGAGAAAGACATGTAATCCATGTCAAAAATTGGCCCTAAAGTGAAAAAAAATTATATTTTTTTAAATTAACAAATTGTATAGAAACAACTTAACCTTTAATTTGTTTATTATTTTTTCTTTTTCCCTATAAAGTTTTTATTTGTTGTTCAATTCAAAATTGTAAATAGATTCAATATAATCCTTCACACACATAATTGGGGTACCTCGATGTTTCATTCATTTTATCATTTGTCTATAAATTCACACCATATCGCTTCGGTTGCACTTTTGGTTTTGTCCAACAAAATTAATAAAAATCTATCCACTCAGCATTTGATTGACTATATTAATATAATTACACATAAATTGTTAATACCTATGCATTTTTACATATTTTTTAAATAAAACAAAAAAAATCATAAATAAAGTTATTGACCATCACCACCTGTGTATCTAAAAAACTAAAATCCAACCCACCACCACTTAGTTGCATTTTTATTCAGTCACCAAATAAATATATACATAACTAATATTATATTCATATAAATTGTTTATACATTCATACATACATAAATCAAATTGGTTAAACAGAAATTTTAATTATTGTTAATTGTTAAAATAATGTATATTACATAAATGTGGCTAACAAAATTTAAATTTATGTTTCAATGTTCTACTCACACAGGGTGTTTCATAATTACAATCGACAAAAAAAAATATTACAAGCAGATAATAAAAAACAATAAACCTTCCTTTATTCTATTTCAATTAATTTCAGCTCTTGATTTCCTTCTTCCAGCTGGTAATGGTTCAAATTCATCAGAGTTTGTGCGACAGGAATTACGAGCAGTTGTCAGTGGGAGAGCGCAACAACAAACGGCGGCCGCTGTTAATAATGGCGTGCCGGGCGGTGGTGGTGTAAATAATCCAAGTAATTCTGGAGGTGGTGGCCTAAGAACACCACAGAGCCCCCTCGGTATGGGCCAAGGACCGATGGTGGGCGGGAATAGTACAAATCAACTTGGTATGCCACAAAGCCCACAACAACAACAACAACCACAGGGAGTTGTGACAGTGCAACAACAACAACAACAACAGCAACAGCAGCAGCAACAGCAACAACAACAGTTGACAGGGAATTCATTAATGAATACGCCACCAGATCCAACATTAAACTTCGGTTTCGACATACCACAGACACGTAAGTTGAAAACAAAACTGAAAGGACTCTTTTTAGCATTACGCCCCTGACTTACCCCACAGGCCCCACTGACCAGAGATACACAGAGAGACGGCAAAAGTCAAAGATCAGATGAATTTTTCATGTTTACATGAATTATTAAGAAAAAAAAAATATATACATAAATATGAAAAAGAGGTGTGTTTTTAAAAATTAAGTATCGAAAGTTGTTTTCGAAAAAAAAAATTTTAAATATTACAAAGTATTCAAATAACTACCGACAATGGTTCTTAAATGATCTTTACGAAACAACGATTATTTTTTTTTATTTATAGAAACATATTGTGTGCGTCTTTTTCCTTCTTAAATAAGTACAGTCTTGTCCAAGAGAATTTTATTTTAAATAAAGGCTAATTTGATACGAACCTTTATTGCATTTTGCCCCACTGTGCGCTACCTATTTGTCCAAATAAACAAAAAAATTGTTATACATTTTTCATAATCCATATCTGAAATGTAAAAGAGGGCAGAGGAGAATTTCAAAATAACGTTTTCACAGTAAAGCGAAAGAAGCTTCACTTCCATGTTCCGTCGTTCACTTGCTGATACAACAACAAGAAAATTTACTAATCTTAGGCCAAATTCCTAAACGCAAAACTTGCGCAAATTATGCTAAGCAAACAGGTCAAAAATGCTAAGCAGATTGTCCATAAACGTACAAGATTTTATTTTCATGCGCAAATGCAAATGTCAAAAATATCTTGCGCACTTAACTTGCATTTCATTTTGTTTTTGTGGCGGCGTGTCTGGCGTTGCGTTTTTTGAAAAGAAATTCATAAATAAATTTTCTTCTTACATTTGTATTCTTCTTTTTGTAAAAGATTGGTTTTGTGGTGCAACAATTGAGCAAGATCTTTATTAATTTTTTTTTTTTTTTTGGCGTCCATTATCTATTTCAGCAACAATCAAAAACTTAAGCAAATATTCGTTCCGAAATGACATATGCCTGCAATGCAAACATATGCTTTTGACAGTTCAGCTTGCTTTTTTCATTTGCTTTGCATGTGTTTTGCTTTGCAAATGTTGCGTTTAGGAATTTGCCCTTAAACTTCAATCTTAAATTTTATTATAATTATAATTTCTGAACTTGCGGATAAGACTGTATTTATGAGTACATATTTCTATTAGTTCTTCTGTTACTCTATTTCTGAACATTTGGTTTTTCTATTTTTTCTCATTTTCAGCCGATTTCTTTGGAAGCAGCACAACAAGGTGACCCTAATAAAGGAAAAAATCAGTCCTTGCTCCTACACCAGCTGCTATCTTCAAACTAACTAAAGTTAGTTCCATAATTTATTATTAAAAACAAAAGGAAAAAAAAAGAAAAAGGCAAAAAAAAAAAACTTACACAAAAACCGAAAAAAAAAAATCTTTATCGATTGTAGTTAAATTTTTAAATCATAAACAAATATTAAAGAAAAAATTAAACATAAGGATACAGTTGACCAATACGAAAAATTTTAAAAAAGTAAAAAAATCTGAAATAATGGGATACAAAAATTTGAGAAAAAAAAAGAAATGTTTTAAAAGAATTTAAATATCTATCTATTAAATATAAATTTTAAATATTAAAAAAAAAAATGGTAATCTGTGGTTTGGTGGCATTGCGACATAACAAAAAAAAACTAGATCTATATTATATACATTATAAACTTATACACTTAAATTGAAGTAAAAAAAAAAAAAAAAAACTTTAGCTTATTTAATTTAATTATTTAAAACAAAAATAAAAAAAATATATATACATAACATTAACATATTTAATAATTAAAACGTATACCAAGGATTGGATATCTATGTCCAGGTTTTTATTTTGTGTATTTAAATTAAATTAATTAAAATAAAAAAAAAAGAAAAAAGTCTAATGAAGTTCTTAAGGAAAATAGAAAAAACTAATAATTTTTAAGATCTTCTTTTTTTAAATAAGTTTACTAAAACAAATCTAACAAAAAGATATAAAAAATTAAAATAAATTAATTAATAACTCAAACAAATTTTTTTAAATTAATGAAAAAGTGAAAAAAGAATATAATTTTTCAGTGTGATAAATGGAGTATAAAAATATGTAACTTTTAAAGTAAATTTAAATGATTATCGTTTATTTTTTTTTTATGTAGTAAAATTCAATTTATATTTTCAACAATCAGAAATGTTATTGTATTAAAAAAAAAAAACTGTTATAAAAACAAGTGAAATTCTTGAATATTAATTTCAGCACTTTTAACAGAGAAGGAAAAGTTAAGATTTTGTTAATCTAATTTTGTTAAACAAAAAAAAAAAAAACATTATTTCAAACTTAGTTTAATTATTGAAAATTAAGTAAAACTTTCAATTTAAAAAAATTATATGAAATTCACATACATATGTATATCAAAAAAAAAAAAAAAACAAGAGGCTACGTTATCTGGCATGGCCATAATTATGTAATTATGTCATAAATTTTAGTTTGAGAATTCGTGACTAATTTATTTTTTGTTTCCAATTTCCCTATGAAATGTAAAAAATCCTTTCCTAACGAAACATTCGATTATTTTGCTCTTAGAAGTTAACTTGATTATTAAGGCTTATCAAAATATGTAAATTAAAATGTATGGTTCCTATTATGTCTTGCGACCTCGCGAGTCTAATGTTAGCTCTGGTCGAATATTTGGAAAATTACAAGTCATAATATGGTATAACAAAAAGATTTCCACAAAAGTGACGTTCAGCGAATTTTCTGGCGACTCGGGAGTCATAATTATTGGTGCCTATATTTTCTTGGTACATCATCATATCGTATAATCATATTTTCCACACTGAAGACAAAAACATTTGTTTGCAATTTTATCAAAATACTTTACATATTGGTTATTTTTTGTAATATCTTTGAGAAGTATCGTGAAAAACCTGTTTTCACAAGTATGTAGGGTTTGCTGTCGTTGTAATAATTTCCACCGCACATAACAGACCTTTTATCGGCCGATAGTTTAGTCGGGTTGGGCTGCTGGTGCCACTGAGCCGATGAAAAAGTCGAGTTGGTTAAGTGCGGGTCTATGTTCGACTTCCTCTATTAAATTTACAATTGATGTTTTGACAAGAGGCGATGGAAGGTTGGGCAGTCAAACCTCAAATACGTGAGAATATATCGAAAAAATCGACCGACTTAATAATCGGTATAGTGTGTACGTACATAAATAGAAGAGCTTCATACTGATTAAGTAGTCGTCAGATAATTTTCCGATACTTTAGTTTGAAGGCAATCATGTTTCACATCAAACTTATTCATCGGCCGATACTGGGGCCCTACTCTGTAATTCGTTCCGAAAGTGAAATTTCCCGAAAACAAATATGTTGTACTCTCTATTTCTAAAGTGGAATGAAATCTACTACTTTCGGATTGACAATTCCGAAAGTGGAATTTAAATTATTTCTTTAAAGGCCCATTTGCTGAAACGAATCTTAAATAATTTATGTTTACCTTAAACGTTTATGTTCTACTTTTTCCTCAGCGTAAACTGTCATATAAGCTCTTATGTTAAACTTAAATATTTAATCTTTAAGTTTTGTTACAGCTAATGGTCCTAAAAATTATAATTTGTTCTCATCCGCTTTGTTTGTTATTCGTTTTAATTTATTAATTTGAAATATCTCAAAAGAAATAATTTGAGACTCGAAAAAACAATCCAATAGTATACGGCCCTATCGAGGTAACCGTCGGAGCGGAACTCTCCGATTTCCTACGAATCGGAGACATTTTGTTGGTCGGAAAACTACCTCGAAGCAAAGTGTCTCCGATTCGTAGGAAATCGGAGAGAATTCCGCTCCGACGGTTACCTCGATAGGGCCGATTAAGTACTATTTTTTGCATTTCGAAAAAAATTAAAAAGCGAAACGAAAAACATTTTCGAATAGGAATGGTTTTCGAAACGAAATACAGAGTAGGGCCCCTGAATCGTTATAGCGTGCGCATTTTCATACATTTTAATACTGATTAAGAGCCCGACCAAACTATCTGCCGAAACAAAATTCTGTAATGTGTGGGGGCTCTAAGAAAAACAAGTGATTTCTCGTAATCCGAGCATATCGGCTCGTTCCATTATCACTAGCTCAAAAAATTTAACATATTCGGAAGTTTTGACTCTCTCAAACATCCGGAGCGAAAACGTAACGACCGACGATAAAAACGATCTCAATGGCGAATATTTAAAGATAATCTGCATCTCGCTTCAGTGTGGGTACAAAATGTGAAGTGAATTCAAGCCAAAATAATCATTTCAACTTTTTCGTACTTATGTTAGTTTAGCACCACAGAAATTTTGAATTTATTCGCCATAATAATCCTTTGGATTCTAAAAGGACAGTTTAAAAATTTAAATTTTTTGTTATTGTCTTTCATTTCTATACTTTACGTTACATTACATAATAAATGTTTTTCAATTTCAAAACAAGTTAATTTGAATCATAATTTAGCTAAATTATATTCTAGAAAGACATTACGTTAAGTTACATTTTATAACGTGTGCAATGCTAGGAAAGTTTTTAGGCAACACACTTTTAAGTTTCAAATTGTTTCGAAGACATTAAATCCAGCATATGTTTTATTAATTAACTTATTTACTTAGTTGAATTTTGTTGAATTGAGTTTTGTGTTTTAATTGGAAACTTTACGTTACGTTAAATTTAATTCAAAAATACCATTATACAGAATTTTCTATTAAATGTCGCCATTCTATTTAATGCACAAACTAAAGCTCGGAAATAAATATTAACCTTATTATTTTCAATTATTGAGCATTAAATTCTCAAAAGGGGATGTTAACATAAAAATTCTTTCCATTTCTCTAAAAAACAAATGCAAATTCTTAAAAAGGTACAATAATTTTTTATGAGTCTAATTTGTGTTTAGACTCAATTTAAAAATGGTTAATTGAGCATCAGATATTAAGAACAAAACCGCATACCGCCACATGAATGTAAAAACTAATTAACTTGTTTGGGTACTTAGCTACTTAGGGGCGATTAAAAAAAATTTAATTCTTCGTTTTTGGAACCTTCACGAGTATCCCATCCCATATCCTGTATTGGAATAATCTTGAACGAAGAGTCTAGTTATCTGCAGATAATACAAACGTTTTTGCAGAGATATTTTATAATTAGAAAATCGAGCTACCTAGTTATAGCATTCAGGTGGTGATTTGTACTTATGTCGTTTTTGATTAGATTTTTCATATTCAATAGAAATAAAACACTCCCAAAATCCAAACGAAAATTACTTTAAAAAAAATAAGTGAAAAATGCTAATGTCCCCTTTTGGAAAATCACTCCTCAATTGGCTTCTCACTGAGAGATATATAAATGCCTATTATGGATGACAACTCAACTAGATTGAGCCTATTAGGACGAAATGTACTTTTTATTTCAACTGAAATTTGGAGTCTTCAACAATACGAACAAGTTTGTGTGGTTTTCTTAAATCTCAAATCTCGTAGATCTAAATTAAGGTCGAATTTTTACAAAAACAACTCATCTAAGTTCAGTTTCCATACATAATAGGCACAATAATTTAATTACCAGGGGCCCTATTAGGTATTACGAAACAAGCGACAAGTAAACGTTCGAAGTAAGCGATAGACACGACAAAGAGTGATATCTAAAACGAGAAAGGTTTAACTATGATCTTGCCAATGAAATAAAAAAAAAAATGTATTTTGAGGCACAACCAACTGCACTCCTACTCTGTAAAAATGAAAAACGAAAACAAAAGCTAAACGTTAGCCGAATAGCTATAAAACTAAAACGATTCTCGTAACAAGTAATCGCATTTAAAGGATAACGAAGTAATTTCAACGATAATCGTTTTACAAAATAGGGACCCAGCTTAATTTCGGTAGGCCTTGTTTAAATATATGTACATAATATGTTAAACATACATAGTACTCTTCAGCAGATATTTATCAAAAATGTTTTGTTATTTGTATTATTTCAGGCCAAGCTAATCTAGAATGACACATGAAAAATTGCGCTTAATTTAAAAAGCCTACCCCAAATTTAAACCTCTTGTTTTGGCTTTTTTTTTTGTCAACAATTACCAATACATAAATATAAATCACATTTTTCAGAAACATAACTGATAAATTTCGTAGTTCAGACAAAATTTGCCACCGTAACGTTTAGCCTTCCTGTGTTTTATTTACTTTTTTGAATTATTTTCTTAAAATTTCCTGGGGCTTAATAATGTAAAACGAAAACGTTCAAACAATATAGTTAAGGAGATAAATAGCTGTCTCCCAGTCTAAAGCCGAGAACAGATGTGCAGCTTTTTCCCTTGCAGAGAAATTTAAAAAAAGAGATATCGTGCAATGAAGGCTGCATGCAGAACCTGGAATATGTCAGCCCTCATAAGAACCTGTGTACGTTTATTTTCGCTGCATTGGAAAAAGCTGCACATCTGCTTTCGGCATAACCGTTTGGTATTTAACTTATTTTTTGACATATTAGAGAACATTTCTTCGAAATGATATTGTTTGATTGTTTAGGTTCTTCGTAATTAAACCCCTGTTAAATGCTGTTGAAAAAAAGGTTCATAGAAGAAAAATACCAAATTCAATTTATATACAACATATATATTTTTTTTTTTAATCAAATTACAATTTTCTTTCTTTTTCTATTTTTCTTATTAATGCATTAATGGAAACAATATAAATGTGATGAAAGAATTAAATAAATACAAAACGAAATAAAAACAACACATACATATGTAAAAAAAAGAAAAAAAAACATTATAAATATCTGTAAATAATAAAATGAATTAAACTTGTGTAATTTCAATAACAAAGGAAATAAAACAAAAGTTAAAGAAATACAAATCAATTGTATACATGCATAAATGCATTAGGTATATTATATTTTATAAAATTATGTAATTAGTTTTATAATTATTATTGATAATTATTTTTATTGTATACAAGAAAAAGTTATGAATTATAAATTTTGCTTTATTATTATTAAACATATGTATATATGTATTTAAAATTTTAAACAAATTTTAAGTTAATTAACTTGTATAAAAATAAAATAAGTTGAAGTTGATTTTGTTAAAATACAATATAAATAGATCCACGGTGTTATACTTTTTTTGTTTTGTAAATATCACAATTTTATCCAACAAATTCAACAAACACATACAAAAAAGTATGTAAATTGTATAAAGTTTTAAGAAAAACTGTTAAAGAAAAACGAATCAAATTTAATTTATATGCCACTTAAAAATTTATAAGAAAGAAAAGATAAAAAAAAGTGAAGAAAATTTACTAATACATATTGGGTTTTTAAATAAACAATCTTTTTGTTTGTTCTTAAAAATAATTTATATCGATACAGTCTATACACACGCAGGAAATATATATATATATATATATTTAAATAGTTAATTTGTTTTACCTTGTTGAGTTATATTTAAAAAAAAAAAAAATATAAACATATTCATTAAAATACATAGATGATACAAGATGGAAATTACGTTATTATGTTATTGTACACGCATACACACTATACATGGAATTGTAATATTATTTTTTATGTTTTTATTCCTATAAAAATGAAAATGTTTGTTATAATTAATTTTATTACCTATTATTTTCGTTTAAAGTTTTAAAACAATACAATTTGATAATTTTGTTTAGAAAAAAAGGAAAAATATAATTTTGTTAAGTTATAAAAAAAAGATAATAAAATAAGTTAAAATTAATGAAGATTTATAAATACATATATATAATTTATATATATAAATTAAAAGATACATATACATTTATTATAGATTTTTTTTTTTTGTTTTTCGTTTATTTTTTTGTATGCTTTTAACTTTATTTAAACAAAATGTTAAATGTTTTTTCTTATAATTATTAAATATTACTATTAATTAATATATTATGGTACATTTTAAGTTTATAGTTATTTTTTTTTTCTTTCTTTCTTAATATAAAAAAATATTTTATCGGTTTTAAAAGTATGAACATGTGTTTTATTATTTTGTGGCTTTGCTTTTCTGTTCAAAGGAGGTGGCTGTTGATTTGTATGTTTCTTGGATTCCATAGCACGTCCTATCGATGCGGGGCCTAAAAAAGGGGCGTGGTCTAAAAGGAGCGTGTCTAAAAAATACGGTTCAGAAGGGCGTGTCCTAAAAGGTCAAGGTCTAAAAAGGGTGTGGCCCAAAAAAGGGAGCGATCTAAAAGGGGAGTGGCCAATTTACAGGGGTATGGTTTAAAAAGAATAGTGGCCTTAAAAAAAGGCCGTATTAAAAAGGGGAGTGGCCAATTTCCAACGACCACCTTAGGCACATTTACAACCAACCATTTCTTTCTAAACCACCTTTAACACGTCATCTAATTTGAACGAACAAATGTCTATATTTTCGTTAAATTTTCAGTTAAAAAATATTTAAAACGATATATTGAAGCTTGTGGCCCACTTATCAGAATGATTTATGTACCAAAATGACCGTTGATTGGTCAAGATTATAATAAGATACGAATTATAAAAATCGGTTGGAAAATAGAAAAAAAATCGCCGATTTTGTCAAAAAGTACCCTTTATTTTGTTTTAAGCTTTTAACTCATATAAATTGAGGTACCACCTCGGAAAATTTTATATTAAAAAATTCGCATGAGTTTAACCAATCTATAGACACCTCAACTTTTAAGATCGAAGCAGAATTTCCCGACTTATAGCCGATTTTGTACAGCAGAAACGAAAATTTTCCATTTTTTCTTATCTTTCCCTTTAAATAATTAAAATATACGCATGTTTTTGTTGTTTACGTACCAATATGTTTTATATACCAAAATGATCGTTGATTGGTCAAGATTATAATAAAATTTCATTTTTGAAAATCGGTTCGAAAATAACGGTAAAATTGGCCATTTTATCGAAAACTTGCTCTAGTAAGTTTTCAAGCCTCTTTACATTAATTTATTAAAAAGGTATTAAAATGTATTAAAAAGAGTGGCCAATTTCCAACGACCACCTAAAGCACATTTACAACCAACCATTTCTTTCTAAACCACCTTTAACACGACATCTAATTTGAACGAACAAATGTCTATATTTTCGTTAAATTTTCAGTAAAAAAATATTTAAAACGATATATTGAAGCTTGTGGCCCACTTATCAGAATGATTTATATACCAAAATCACCATTGATTGGTCAAGATTACAATAAGATACGAATTATAAAAATCGGTTGGAAAATAGAAAGAAAATCGCCGATTTTGTCAAAAAGTACCCTTTATTTTGTTTTAAGCCTTTAACTCATATAAATTTAGGTACCACCTCGGAAAATTTTATATTAAAAAATTCCCATGGGTTTAGCCAATCTATAGACACCTCAACTTTTAAGATCGAAACAGTATTTCCCGACTTATAGCCGATTTTGTGCAGCAGAAACGAAAATTTTCCATTTTTTCTTATCTTTGCCTTTAAATAATTAAAATATACGCATGTTTTTGTTGTTTACGTACCAATATGTTTTATATACCAAAATGATCGTTGATTGGTCAAGATTATAATAAAATTTCATTTTTGAAAATCGGTTCGAAAATAACGGTAAAATTGGCCATTTTATCGAAAACTTGCTCTTCTATGTTTTCAAGCCTCTTTACATTAATTTATTAAAAAGGTATTAAAAAGAGTGGCCAATTTCCAACGACCACCTTAGGCACGTTTGCAACCAACCATTTCTTTCTAAACCACCTTTAACACGTCATCTCTATATTTTCGTTAAATTTTCAGTTAAAAAATATTTAAAACGATATATTGAAGCTTGTGGCTCACGTATCAGAATGATTTATATACCGAAATGACCGTTGATTGGTCAAGATTATAATAAGATACAAATTATAAAAATCGGTTGGAAAATAGAAAGAAAATTGCCGATTTTGTCAAAAAGTTCCCTTTATTTGGTTGTAAGCCTTTAACTCATATTAATCGAAGTACCACATCGGAAAATTTTATATTAAAAAATTCGCATGAGCTTTAGCAATCTATAGACACCTCAACTTTTAAGATCGAAGCAGTATTTCTCGAGTTAAAGCCGTTTTTGTGCAGCTGAAAGGAGAATTTTTCATTTTTCCTTATCTTTTATCCATTAAATAATTAAAATTTAACTTTGTATTTGTTTTATCCGTACCATTATGTTTTATATACCAAAATGACCGTTAATTTGTCAAGATTATAATGAAATTTCATTTTGACAAAATCGGTTGGAAAATAACGTTAAAACTGGCCATTTTGTCGAAAACTTACTCTTCTATGTTTTCAAGCATCTTTTAATTATTTTATGTGAAAAATGTTTTTAAATTTTGATCCATGTTATATTGACTATTATTTTACACACCTTTTTGGCAGGGGCGTGGCCATAAAGATAGATTTTTTAAAGGTGGGTGTGGCCTAAAAGTAGGACGGTCCTAAACGGTGTTTTAAAAAATATACCCTAAAATGGGTGTGGCCTAAAAAGAGGTGTGGCCTAAAAATTTAAAATAGTTTAAAAGAGGCGTGGCCTTAAAGGGGCGTGGTTGAATAGTATGTGACCTTGACAGGGAGTGTTTAAAATTGAGGTGTTGACTATAAAAATGGACTTGAACAATTTCCAAGGGTTGTCTCGGCGCGGGCGCGGCGCATCAAGCTTCATTCCTTGGTGTGGCTTAAAAAGGGCGTGGTTTTAAAAATGGTGCCCTCAAAAAGGGATTCGCCTTAAATGGACGTGGTATGGCTTAAAAAAGTTGTGGTGGTCTTAGAGAGAAGTGGCTTACAAGAGTAGTGTTCTTAGAGAGGAGTGGCTTACAAGCGTGTGGTCTTAGAGAGAGTGTGGTTAAAAATTTGAGTTTTTATTTTAATTTTCTATTGCTCTTGTTAACTAACTCCAGAAATCTCGGCTTACCTCTCTGCTCATTCACAAATGCTTAAAAACATTGCCCAACAAATTAAAAAAAAAAAAATAAACATTTTTACGGAATAACTTAAATTTTTTATTTCAATGTTTATTTATTTAGTTTAGCAATAAGAGTTTTTGTTTGTTTACACAACTATAATTTATTTTTCATATGACTAATTTAATTTAAAAAAAACATATAAGCAAAACCAAATACAAAAAAGTATGAAGAAAAGTAACAAAGAATAAATAAAAAAAACAACAACAACCAAATGACAAGCAACATGAAGAAAGGTAACAAAATACTTGGGAAAATAGAAATACCTCTATTTAAGTTCAAAATAAAAATAATACAAATTAAATTTAAAAATAAATAAATATATTATTATATATTATAAAAAAAAATCTATAAATTGCAACTTAAAAATATTAAATATATATATATACACGAATTACAAAAATTATTATTATATATTAGATATATATATATATTATATACCATTCAGAAATATTCAAAATAAAGTGTAAAAATTGTGTATACATAACGGCTTTTTATTCAAAAAAACAAGAACAAAACTTATTAAATTAAAGAGCAAAGTATTAAATTAAATTAACATAGTCTTATATAAAAATGAAATCCATTTAAACAATAAAGTTACAATGCACATAAAATAATTAAATAAACTATGTATAAGACTTTCAAATAACAATTTCGTATTTAGTTTAAATGAACTCGGTTCGTTGAAATATGTGATGTGTAAAAAAGGTGCAGATAAGTAAACAAATTGGTCGATTTTAAAAGAGAAATGAATAATTATTACAAAAAAAAACATAAAATAGTTGTTTTGATATAAAAAAAAATTCGTATACACAATTCAAATTATAACAAAGTACATACATAAAGTGCATTACCGGCTTTAATACAAAAAAAAAAATATGTAAACAAAAATTATAATTTTTTCAAATAACAATATGAGAATTTTAAATTCCCTCTTTGATAAACCATATAAGTAGATATATACAATACCAACCTACTTAAAAAAAGGATTTTGAAATTTAATATATGTAAAAACCTGATTAAAAAAAATTAACAACAAAATAAAAATTCGGCAAATACCTTCAAACGCATATAACCTCAAAAAATAATTAAAAAAATGTATAAAGTCAAAAAATTTATCTACACGAACTAATTTTTAAAATTTAGCATTCAATATGAGGAATAAATCAATTACTATTTTTATTTATATATTTGTTTATTTATAAATATGAAGTATTAGTGCAACTATCTTTACTTTCTAAAATCGGTTTTTTGAAGCTAAATGGTTAATGGATTTTTTTTAAGAACCTACATAATGAAAATGGTACAAATTCAATCTCCGATATTCCGCTGTGTTAACTGAAAATGAGTACCTATATAAAATGTGTAAATTTTTAAAACTTACTTCCGGTATTTTATTAACAATCAAAAATGTATTCCCAGTTTTTAGCAGTTGAAATTTAGTTTTTTAATTAAAATTTCAAAACTAACTCTTGTAATCATTTTTAGTTAACATGGCAGTATATTATGGAAAAAAATTAGGATTTAGATTGAGTTGTACGTTATCGATAGTTTGTGTGGAAACTCCATTTTTTTTTCTGTGATGATAATCCCCAATGTCGTGTTTTTTTTTAACAAAATTCCTCTGGGACTGCAAAAATACAAGCCTGTTCTGTTATAGATCATAACTAGTTGTTTGTGAAAAGCTAAGAATAAGCAGGCTACCAGATGAAAACTAACAAAATGGCTGCCTTTTTTATTTTAACTAATAGATTATATGGAAATCAGTTCACTTGTATTTTAAAGGGCCCATACACAACATTTAAGACAAGACTTGTCAGCGTAGATTTTCAAATGTGTCTCGTCGCTTTAGAATATTTTATTTGCTGAAATCGGGGTCCGCGTTTAACTTCTCCAGAACTAAGTCAGCGAACACACGCTCGACACTGTAACTTGCCATTGTAATTTGTTTTTAATTTCTGCAAAAAGAAGAAAAAAACATGAAATTAACAACAGATAAAACAACATGGCCGCCATAAACTACAGAAATGCTAATTTATAACAATTTTTACAGTTTATCGCGATTGAAAGTGAGTGAGTTGTGAGTATTAACGCGATTTATGCGACTTAAAAAAAAAACTCTGGGTGTTTAGTTGCCTACGTACTTGTCATCTTCAATTAGAAGTAGAAAAACTGTTATACCTTGTAGGGAATCCACTATCCAGTGTATTATAGAGATCAGTGGCATCACCGTGCTTTTCGCGACTTAAAGGAAAATCTGGGTGCCCCAAGTTGTCCCATTGGCAGCAGTACCTTTATAAAAAAAAAAAAATTATTATAAATTAGCCTTTATTTGGTTGCACTATTATTTTTATGTTTTATAATAATTTTAATGACTTGTTTACACTTATGCATTTGTAAAAAATTATCCACTCTTTTATGTAATGTATGTACAGTACATATGTACATTTATTAAGTTCAAGTTTATCCATACGAAAATTTTCTGGAAATTTGAAAATAAATTTTAACAAACAAAATATATTTTCACACCACAAAATGCAATTAAAAACAAAATAAAAATATAAATGTAGAACCCTATATAGAACTTAAAATTAAATAAAAAAAAAACAAAACAAAAAAAAAGTTAAATTTTACTAACAGAAAGAAATACATAAGATATTTTTCTAAAAAAAAACAAAAACAAAAATTAATACAAACAAATACGAAAATATGTTAATGTAAAATAACAAAAATTTCAAATATACAAAAAATCACTTAAAGTGCAGTTTCATAAAAATTATTAAATAAAATAATAATATTACGAAAAAAGAAATAAACTAAACTCAGTCACGCACTATAGCGTTTATAAAAAAAATAAATTAAACACCAATCCAGCACCTTCAAAAATTATATGTATAAACAAAAAAAAAAAAAAAACATCGTCGAATATAAGAAAATAGTAAATTTAAATCCACTGCCGATATTTTCATACCGTATACAAAAGCGCATTATAAAAAAATATAAAAAAAAAAACAATCAAGAAAAAAAAATAGTTACAATTCACACAAATACACAAAAATTAAAATGAAAAAGTTAAAAAAACAATTACAAAAACTTAATGATAGTTTTTAAGAATGTTTCCGAAGGTGACAAAGCAAATTTATTCAGAATCACTTTACTAATTTGAAAAAAAAAAAAAAACATATTTGTAAATAAATTATAATTTTTTTAATTATTAAACTATAAAAAAAAATAAAATATTTTTTTTTTAAATTAAATCGATCTGAAAATGATTAAATTGGTACGAAGTGATCGCAGTTTTTATTTTTTGTTAAACAAAAATTCGATCACTGAAATGATTGGCTGTGTAAAAAGTGTAGAATTGTATTCAAGAACTGGTAAATATTATATTTCTTATACTTTGTTTAAATAAAATAAGCATCATTTAAAAAAAAAAATTCTTTCTTTTTTTTAATGAAAACAAAAAAAAAATGTAAAAAATATAAACACCATAGAATACAAACCTCAATCCATAAAGTAATAATAAATAGTTATCAAAAAAAAAAAAAACAAATCAAGATACCTTCAATTGTTTTGTTTTCTCTTTTATTGTCTGTTGATTCTTTTTTAAACAAATACAAAAATTTACAAGAAAATATCTTCAAAATACAAAAATAAAGATGTCCCCTATCAATTGTTAAACAAAAAAAAAAATAAACTTATTTATTCAGAATTTAATAAAAAAAAAATAAATAACATTGTTCTTACTATAAGTTGCTGTACCTTCGAATCTATATATTATATTCATGTGTAATTAATTAATAATATTGAAGAAAACAAAAAACATCATAAATCGTATACACTAAAACAAAATTATACATAAATAAATTAAAACAGTTATTTTTCAATTTAATTTGCTGTCGTATATAAATTTTGTAATATTAATTCAAACAACAAGAAACAAAAATTATATTCAACTTATACCAATATTATTCTGTATTAAATAAAAGAAAATAAGAAAAAAAAACAAACTGTATAAAATCTATAGATTTATTTTGAATTACTATAATTAACACAGTTTAAGATATATATTTTTTTGTTTTTGTATAAAGTTTTTAATATTATTACACACCTACATTACTTATAATAAGTGAAAACAAAAAAATACGAAAGTATGTATTCATTACATACAACAAAAAAAACAAAAAGAAAATAGTTATTATTAAACATACAAGTTTTGTTTAGTATTTTAAGGTTAAAAATTTATTAAGAGAAAACAAAAAATGTCAAACAAACAAAAATAATATATCTGTATATTATATTGTAATTGAAATTATTTCAAAAATAAGAAAAAAAATAATGGCAGACAAAAATGACTACAAAAAAAAGAAACAAAAAATATATATATACACACACATAATAAAAAGACTAAATATTAAATAAACTGCATTTTTCTTTTTAAGATTTTTAAGTTCTCGATTGCTTTTAGCTTTAAAACATAATTTTATTGGTAAAAATTAAATAGCCCTTCAATTTACCTTGTATAAAAGCTCTTGTTTTATCACGAAGAATTAGTGTCTAAATATGTATTTTGAAATAATCGGAAATGTATGCTTTATTTAATACAAAAAATATAGCATTTATCCAGGTTCAGATGATAAAAATACTAAAGTTAGATTTGAAGTTAGATACCTTTGGACAAAAGTCAAAAATGTTTATTTATGATTTGGCGGGCTGAACAAAGTTGAACAACGTTTACAAATACTACTGACAGTTTTTTAGATTAGAGCTGGATTTTGGAAGTCTTTTATCGGTCTCATTAAAATCGAACAAAAAAAATCAGTTTCGTTTAGTTATCGGTCTTCTAAAAAAAATCTCATTTCAGTATGATCTCGGTCTCGTCGCGTTTAATGGGGGCTATTGCAAATAGAAAATTCGCTGGGAATGTTTCCCTCCTTCGAAAACCGAGAACGTGAATAATGTTCAAAAGTTTCCTTCAAAATTTCTTGATATCAGGAATAAATTTTTTATAGGGGAATTTGGCTGTCATGACATTGAGGCTAATCAGGAATCTCAAGGGGAATTTCGTTTCGTTCTGAATATTTTATTCACTCGAAAATTTTTCTGCTATCGTGAATCTCCACTAAAATAAATTTCCCTCGAATAAAAATGCATATGATGAATGCCAAAAAAATTCCCGATACCAATAAATTGCGAGGGAAACTTTTCGAGCATCATTCACATTTCCAATGTTTGAAAGAGAGGTAAACATTTCTAGGGAAATTTGTATGCTATAGGGAAATTTATTTCGGGGATATTCACGATAGCAGACAAATTTTCGAGGGAATGAAATATTATGAGGGAAAGAAATTTACCCGATTCCCGATAGGGTCCATTGTGTTTTTGTGAAAGAAATATTTAACTAAAGTTTAAATATAAAAACTAAAGGCCGTGTCACACAGAACGCGGGCCGACGGGCCGGTCAATACTTCACCATGGAAGGAAAGAACGCGACGGGCAAATTTTGTTTGTAATTTTTTACAAAGACCGCCGGACCGCGTTCTGTGTGACAAGGTCTTAGAGGTTTTATTTTTAGTCTATCTTCCGACGTTTTAGGAGAATGTTATATAGCGAGTAATGTAATAGGTGCCTTAGGGCCAGTGCCCAGTTGTACAAACTTGGTTCAAAATTCAAACCGTGGTTGAGCAATTTTAACTCGCCGATATCGGCGAATTAATTGAGGTTTCAACGATAGTTAAAGGCTCAAGTATGGGCTAATAGCAAATTAAATGCATGAAACATCGTTGAACCACAGTTAATCTGCCAAAATTGGTGAGTTAAAATTCCTTAACCACGGATCAAATACCTACTTCTACACTGGCCCTTAATCTTTTCTTTCGAGTCCACTGAAAATATTGGTAAAATATATGCCTCGCTCGATTCTCTTCAAGTGGCTAGGTTATGTTTTAAACCATATTGTTTATTTTTTTAGATGCCAAAGTTTCCTAAGGCCTTCTGCACACGGAGCGTCTAGTCATAGACGCGTACTATGAATGTTTGCGGCTTGTGTGTAGCTTGTGTGTATTTCACGTTTGTTTCAAAAGACAACTTCCCAGGAGGCGTAAGCTTCATGTAATTTTCGCAGCACAGAAACTGTAAATCGGCAGCCATACACCAATTTCAGTCGCCAGGCGTATTGCGTATACCTAAAGCTTGAAGTATTTACTGGATACATACCAAAATTGTGAATTTGATTGAAAATATGTAGTGATTTTTCTATTGACGTGACGCTTCGTGTGCAGAAGACTAACCCTAGGGAAATCGTCGCTACATTACGAATCGTGTACGCGTCTATGACACGACAATTCATGTGCAGAAGACCTAATATAAAACCCACAAGGTTATCCTGTATTCTAGATAGCGGCCAATTATTGGGCATCAACAGGAATGGCCGAATCATCTTCATTACATTTTGATTTTCTACGACGTACATTATGTAGTAAATACAAAAAAAAATATCCCAATATAGTCCAGTAACTTTGTCGTCTCATAGCAGAGAGACCTTGCGTTAGAGCCGGTAATTCTGGGGTGACATTTTGTATGGAATAAGCGATCAAACGTTTTCGTTTGTACGAAATGTTTGCACAAAGATTTGCAGCAAAACTTTTGGACAAACGAAAAAAATTGATCGATTTCACCATACAGAATGTCATTCCAGAATCCAAAAAAAAACGCGAAGTTTTACGCTTTTTTCTGCTTTTGGCGATCTTTACCCTAAAAAAAAAACAGCTTTTGGTTATAACTATAAATACTATTCCGTTTTAAAAATAACCCAATTTCCTTTAAATTGAACCTCAAAACCATCTTTGTACCCCCAATAATTTTTCAAAATACAGCTTTTCAAAATATATTTTTTTTGCGAACTCGTAACTTTGTATTGTTTCGTGTGAATTTGAGTTGGAAAATTAATTTAAAAAAAAAACTGAACATTAAAAAACTTTTATTTAAAAAGAAAATTTAAAAATGGAGTCTTGGTTTTAAGAAAAGGTTGGTTTATGACATTATTCTAAATGTTTTGGTTGTATTTTATATGGTCTTTTTCCATTTCATGTTAATTTTTTTGGAAAATTTGTCCTCCCGATTAAAATGGAGGATGTAGACCACCCCTCCTATAGGTTTTTTTTTTTTTTCTTTAGACCCAACCATTACGCTGTAGTATTTTCATGCATCTTATGCTAGGCACCATACTTTTGCTATTATACTGTGTACTTGTTATAAATTTACAATTGCTAGATTTTGAATAGCTATATTTTAGAAGCTGTTGGGTCTACACAGATGGTTCTAGGCTCAAATTGAAGAAAATTTAGTTACTTTGAAATTGTAGAGCAGTTATAGTTGTGAAACTATTCCTTTGCGTTCGGCGTTCGAGTTCGAAAACCTGGGTTTTTCGTAGGGCCAATATCATAAACAACCCAGCAAAAAATCAGAACTAGCGGATCTAATGCAAGGTAGTTACTGAACTAATAAACAAGACTCAAGAGTTTTGAAAAATAAAATACAAAATAGCGTATAAGCCCAATTTAAAAATGAAGAATTGAAGACAGGAAAACCTTTTCAACTTGGCTTCAATTTGATCTCCAAATTCAATTTTCAAAGTGACAGCTGACATTTGATATTTAAGATTACGTCTATTACAATCTTCATTAATTATTTCTATATTCGTGACCTTTTTGTTGAAACAGCTCAAGACCTAATAGCCTACAAAAGTCTTATGAGTTGTTACTACATCAATATTATCTTATTAACTACGCTTTAACTACATACATAAACTACGTATAGCAGACGTGTGACAGTCAGGGTTGGCCGAATTAACTAAGTACACTAGTACATTTTCTACACCATTAACTACGCGTAGTAAATTGAATAAACCTACTACCTACACGTCTAATTTACTACAATTTGTTACATGTGTAGAATATACAAAAAAAACTAGTTATACAATTTTAATAAATAAGAAAAATAGAATACAAAACAGAGTAAAAAACCGATTTCAAAATTAAGAACTAAACGAACAAGTTTTTTCGCCGTTTATATTATCGTAATTTTCAATTTGCTTCGACTTTAACTCAACATTCAATTTTTCAAAGTGACAGCTGAAAGATAATTTGAAATTTGAGACTACAATTTGTTTCATTAACTACATTAACTACGTTTAACTACATACATAAACTATCGTAGCAATGTAGTTTTTTGAAAAAGTGACAGTTCGGCCATCCCTAGTGACTGTGCAGTTAACCCTGGCTTTAAAACCCTAAACACTGAGTTTTATACTTACACAAAGGGCAGGGCTTAGAGAGGAGCTTCTCCTTAAATATCTTCTCGAAAAATATCATTTTATCAATCAATAAAAATTAAAAACCCTTAACAAGGGCGTACGCAGGAGGAGGCGATATTACTTTCCTAAATGTTTTTGTTGAGTAATGCACAATATTAATTTTAAAAATTATCTTCGATGTTAAAATTTTTCTTTAAACATGTCGTTCGTCATTACAAACAAAACTTTTCAATACTTTCTTCAAAATTTACAAAGAATTCAAATTTTTTGTAGATTTCTGTATTAACTAGCTATTACTATTTACACTAGGTTATACTTGCGTACTCACCTGAATCACTTCAGTTGATGATAAATAAGCTGAATGAATATTGCACATTGTGGAAATTAATAGTAAACCTAGAAAAGTCGAAGGTTATGTTATGTAAACGAGGTAGAGGGAGATCGAATCCAAGAGAATAATGGGCATAATAATAATGAAAGGATTGAAGTTGTCAAACAGTTTAAGTATCTAGGACTGTGCTTTACGAAGAACCTTAATGTAAAAATTTTCTAAAATTGCTTAAGCTTATCGAAACAAAATTTTAAGTGAAGATTTTTTAATTCGAACTCGAACTTAATAATTCGAACTCGAACTTAATAATTAATGAATTTCGTAATATAAGTATATTCTCATTTGTCATCAATCAGGCAGACGGCATGCCATACTTTAAAGACTGTTAAAGATTTGTAAGCAATACTATATTTATATCTATCTTATATACACTAGGGTGTTCATTATTTCCCAAACCAATTTTTTTGATCAGACACCCCCTATATCAAAAGTTTATGCCCTAAAAAAAAAATCTGTCATAAACCTGTGCCTCATATATAAAAAAAAAATAATTTTGGAAATATTTTTTATAGATTTTTTTCTTCCATAAAATTTTAATGATGTTTTTAAAGGGATGATCATATAATAAAAATCAAAAAGAAAATTAAGAATACCTGCAGTTGCTGGGGAGAAAAAACAAAATACGCAAAAATTCATAAATTCCGTAAAAATTTGTATGGAAAACTGTGGCTTAGAGGCACGGGTAAATGAGCTCGGCCAAGTTTTATTTTGGTCCAAAATTCACCGTAGGGCATAAACTTTTTAAACATGGAATGCCTGATCCAAACAAAAAATGAGTTTGGGAAATAACGAACACCATAATTTGCATGCACCTTGTCGGTCAAAACAATGAAACGGAGTTTTTTTTCATAAACATTAAACACTGAATATTATATCTACGTTACGAGGGTTGTCTGGGTCAAAATTCTGCTTTTCAAAATTTTGCTTTCAAGATTCTTTTTTTCAAAATTTTGCTTTCAAAATTTTATTTTTCAAAATTCTGCGAATCATAAAAAAAAAATTGAAAAATTTTAAAAAAAGTTATACATATTATATACAAGTTATATATACAAATTTTGTAAAACAGTGATTTTTACAATTTTAAAATTATATTAAGTATTTGTTAATAAAATAGATAATATTATTTTAATTTTTTTGGTATTTTCGCCTAAAATTGTTGGTTGCTCAGAGTCATATAATTAAGTTTTTTAAATCTCAATAAGAAAAGCCTTTCCCGCCTGGAAAAATGGCAAGTTTTTGGTAAGTTTAGGTAAGGCCCCGGCAAGTTTTCGGTAAGGAAAACATGGAAGAGGAAAACATGACAGGCCACTATTAGTGCCTCGCTGAGAACGTTTATTTAAATAATGACTGTGAATCAGTGTGTCAAGTAGTAAAATCGCAACTGCAGACAAAACAGAATCACAACTGATTTTGACATTAATTAGAAATCTGTTCTAGGTTGTTCTACCTAAAAAGCAAGTGCAAGAATTTTTTAGTATCAGTGTTTTATAATAAAATAAAATAAAAAAAAAAATGGATTCGCGGTTAATTCGTGAATTTAGTCAACTTTTATTATCTTAAACAAGAAAAAACGTGTTTTGAATACCTCCAAACCTCCCAATATAAGCAACAGAAAGCGCATCACCGCAGAATCACAAACGATGACACTATCGGACGCTGCACGTTTTTAAACCGACACGTAAATGCACACAAACGGCAGGATAGGTACCATGAGAATTATGTTGGAGACAGGTCCAACCAGGATGACCACCAGTTCATCGGCAAGCTAAAACTGGTGAGTACACTGAAGTCTTCGAAGCAACACAACAAGAAGTGTCTCTTGAAATAAAAACCATGGAGAATATATGTGGAACAAATCTTGTCAGGGCTTAGGCAGAATTTATCTGACGAGGCAAAAAGGTTCATAACTGGTGAGAGCCTAGCGAATGCCTATTGTAACCCTTGCTAGACCCTTGTTAGTAACAATGAAAAACTTGCCAGGGCCTTATTGAAAACTAGTTACTTTTTCCAGGCGAGTTCGAAGCTCGATATCAGATAGAGCCATAAAATGGAGAGAACATAAAAGAAAATTCAAAATTAAAACATAGAAAATAGACTAAACGCTAAGCTATTTTCTTAAGACAATAGCAAAAGATATTCTTTAGTTTTTTTTTAACTAATTATTATAATTTGTACCGACCGATATCTTTAAAATTAAATTAGACCCCCCCCCCCCCCCCCATCGAAATCCTGCGTTCGCCCTGGACCCTTAAGACAGTTTTTTATCTTACAAGTTTGTTACGTCGATCCGCATTAATTTTCTTCCGAAAAATTGCTTCCTGATTAAATTTAAAAAAAAACATTATTTACGTATAGTGTTAACTAACTCTAGTTAGTTAACTAACTTAGTTTAATTATCACTCAAAAACTAGGCCTTGAAAATATTTCTCTTGAAAACGAACTTTTTTTTTCATAATGTCACGACTAAAAGTACCTAACTTAAATTGGATAGAATTCAAATATGTAAAAAACATTATCAAATATTGTTTCGAGACTAATATGGTTCTCAAGTTCAAAGATTGTGCTCCTTATTGAGATTTCGTCAAATGTGAATAAGAAGGCTTAAGGTTGTTTTCAGAAAAAGATTCTCCGGGATATTTTTGGTCCTGTCTACATAACGATGAGTGAAGTAGAAGATATAAAATGTACAATGATACTTACCTAGCCAAGTAAATAGGCCACGGCTTGACGACGGACACTTAATGCGAATGTACACAATGCTTTCACCTGGAAAATAGTTCATTTTATTTCCGAGGGACGGCTGTCAAAGTAGAGGAAGACCGCGGCAGCTAGCCAGGGGCCGTGCTGGCTGGAAGAAGCTTATTGGTTTCATTTTCAACATGGTCTGCTCTCCATTTCAAACTTACCCTTCTTAAACTTTGAACAAAATACTTAAAACACATTTTCGTTTCTCTCCGCTAGTTAGAGATTTAAGTAATGTTCTTTATTTTTATTTTGATAATTTCATCATTTTTTTTTTTGTATTTTTTTTTATAATTTAATACGAAATCATAGTATTTATTTTTTTTTAAAATACTATGCATAAAATTGTTGTTTTTTAATAATTATGATGCTAATAATTATTAATTGTTTTTGCAATTAAAATTATATATTCTTAAGATTTTTTGTTTGTTCATTCATTTTGCCACTTCACTTAAAATTCATTTTTGCCAGGCTACTTGTTTAAATGTGTATTTTTGTTTATGTAGTTTTAAATGAATATTTATGTTTTTTTTTATATGTTTAAAATGTTTATATAAGATTTTTTTTTTTTTTTTACTTAGATTTAAAACTTCAATTTCCTATTTGAAATTTTTTTTAAATAGTTTTCTTTTTTTTAAAAGATTGCACGTGTTTTTGTCTTAAAATACTTTTCTCAAAATTGTTTAATTAAATGTTTTTTTTTTGTCTATATTTTCTTTGACTACAATATTTTTGATTTTTTCTTAAAAACTATCGATTAAATATGATTTTATTAAAGAAGATTTGAGAATCGTTGATAACACACAAGTTATATAGATTTTAATAATTTTGTTAACATGATTTCTTTAATGTTTGAAAATTTTTATTTTTAAGATATATATTTTTTTATAGTTTCTTATTTTGTATGTATATATTTTTTTTGTCACTTAATTTCACTAAATATAATTATAATATTGATGAATTTATAATTAAATTTTTCTTCTTCTTTTTGTTCGGGCGATACTTTACTTTTGCTTAACTGATAACACTAATAAATTTGAACGGTCTCGAATCGCCGATGCAACTTTTTGTTGAATGCGCTATATCAAGATTATATGGCAGCTCTGCGTGTTTGATGGTGTTTAGCTACACACTTGGACTCTTCCGGCCTATGTTTGAGGGAAAGTTTTTATTTTTTTTTTAATTATTCATAGCTTGATGTTGTTTTAGAAGACGCACCCAAATGTTCAATGTCAATTCGACGCAATCAAAACAAATGACGACATTGTTGACCGGTGAGACAAGACCGTATTTTTAGATATTTACTTAATTGTTTATATGTAATATATATATTTGATATATTTAACAAGAAAAACATTTAATTTTAGCTAAACTACGATTCCTTCTTTAGTAAATTGATTTTTTCTTTTTTGTTTGCTTGTATTTGATAATATAATTAATATTTTTAAGATTATAACTTTTTTTTGAATAAGAATAATTTGATTAAATATTTTTGTTTAATTGAATATAATGAATTGATCTTATATATTTTCTTTTTAAATTTATATCTTATCTCCTGATACCTTGAAGTATCTTAACCTAGTTTTGTTTTTGTTGGAATAGGTAATTCATAGAAGGTAAGATTTTTTATATTTTCTTTTTCTTTGTTTTGGAAAATTAACGAAACAACATCGATGCGGAAAGTGCATTGATGTTTTTTTTTTTTTGAATATTTAAATATTTTTATATGTAGTTTGAGAGACTTAATTAACTACAATTTGTGATTATTTTTTCTTATTTTTTTTTTAATTCTACTTGGCATATATAATTTTTATTTTTTGAATTTATTTTTATTTCATTACTAATTTATACCACTCAATCAAATCAAGTAAAATACATAATATTTCAAGAGTATATTTATTTTTTTTTTAATTTGAGAATATATCGAGAATTTTTTCTTCTATCATAACTTATATCCAACCCATTTAAGTTTTGTTTTTTTTTTTTGGTTTGTTGTTGTTGAGTTATGGACTGAAGACGCATCCGTAAAAGTAAGAGAGAGTTAAAAAGTTCATATTTCGTTCGTCCATTTGTTTTGTTTTCATGTACCAAATTTTAGTATGATGAAAACCATTCTATTCTGTGTTACACCATCGAGGACACTTATTTGTTCAAAATGACTGCAATGTAACCTTTAGCTAAATTATTAAAGAAAAAAATATATTTTTAGCACAATTTAATTCTTATTCAATAAAATTACTTACTTTTTCTGTACAAAAAGCACGAGAAGAGAAATTATGACACCGTCATCCATCGAAAAAGACTATATTTTTTTTATATGGTCAAGATGTTCGATGTAGAGGAATCCGCTGTGTTGAATTCTTTTGGGCTTATGAACAGAATTTTTGGATCACATATTTGACAGAATTTTTAACTTTTTTTTAAAAAACACAAATTAAAACATTTTGTTTTTTCTTTTTCTCTTTGCACAAAATATTCCTCGTGATTTAAGATATTTGCTTTTTTTGGACTGTTCTAGTTCTTATTTGGTACCAAATTTCACTGAAATACAATTGATTCTGGTTCAATACTAAGATATTCATACAATCTGAAAAGATTGATTCCTACAGTGAAATATTTAAGATTTTGTTAAAACTGATCCAAATTGTCTCCGAGTACTGAAGCACAATGTGTCTGATCAAATTTTATCTTATCCACTGGATCTAAAATTGTTCACGTTCCTGCTTTGAAATTATGTTTCTTGGCTTGAATATTGGTGCTTTAATGATGTTTAAAAAACACTTGAGTTGATATAAATATGTGAACATTTTGGAACATTATTCACAAAATTTTAGATCCTTAAGCGTTTGAACTTAAATTTGTTGACCCCTTGGAGATTTTAAGTGTAATTGCTGAATTTTGATCAGAATTTGCATCGTTTCTTTACTTTTGAAAAGTGTCAAAATTTTGACAACTCCTTCATTTTTTTTTTTCTTTTTTTATGTAGACATTTCCGATGAATCCAGTTAGAGTTGTTAGAGTCAAGTCAATTTCAGAATAAGTATAATTTTTTGGTCGGATCCACTTCAGCTTCTTAAATTTAGTACGAAATATATTTTCAGAATTTAAGACAGTTTTTTTTCTCAGGTGATTTGCGATGCAGCAGTTATTAGCTTCGAAAATTTTGTACTTTGGTCAAAATTTAAATAACTGAAATGACATTAAAATAATTATTTTTATTTAATTTTTAACTAATTTTAGAAAAACAAGCACCTTCTAAAGTCATTAAACTGTAGGAGAAAAAGACAAAATTTGGACAAATTCAGAAAAAGTCCAACTCTGAACAGTCGACGACATTTCCGCAAAATCCAACAAATAGCCTTCAGAATCACATGATTTCAGAAGCATTTTAATTTATGTATTTTAATTCGTCAATTTCTGTCACCAATCATTACATCCCAGAGCCGTCTCCTCACACATGATGACACACATCCTTATCCGATGATCAAGTCCAGATTTCATCATTTTTGGCACTTCATTCGTCTTCAGGTAATTTCTTTGATATTAATATTTTTTATTGCTTTTATTTATTCCTGTTTTTTTTTGTTTTACTTTATAATATTAAAAATTCAAAGTAATAATTATAACTTTACTTAATAAAATTATGTTCCTTTTTCATAATTTTAATTATTTTCTTTTCAAACTGCTACTCTTACATAAGTTTATATTTTATTTTTTCCATTTAAATTGTTAAATAATATTTGATCTTAGTTTTTGTTCGTTAAACCTCTACATTTCGACTCTTCTAAAGTTTTTATTTTTTTATTTCATATTTTAATTGTTGTTTAACTTAAATTTAATTAATTTCTTTTTGAAACAAAAAAATCATTGTTTCAATGATTTCATTTTTATATTGATTTTACGATGAATGACTGATGACTTAACCTCATTTTTGGGCATGTTGTCTTTTTATTTTTCTTAAATAAAAATATATAAGAATTAAAACAAAAAACAAACAAAAAATATTTTAAAATTATTTAAACTTAAAGTTATATTTGATATATAATTTTTGCTTCGCTATAAGTTTTTCTTTTTTGTATAATATATTTCCCACTACCTGGAAAAAAAGTTGTATAAATACCATTTTTTTTTTATTTTGCTTTTAGTATAATAATAATTAATGATTTTTTGTTTTATGTTTAATGCTCAAAATCTACGCAAGTTGTTTTTTTTTTTGTTAATTAAATTAAATTAGTTTTAATTTCTTTCTACTTTTGTGTTTTTTTTTTTTTTATTTCATCTAATTTGTTATACTTCAAGCAAAAACTAAAGGTTTCTAATAAGCGAAGTTATTTTTGGAAGTTTTTGTTGTCAAGGGGTGAAAAATTGTTGCGCATCTAAAAGCTTTGTACGCTTTTTTTATTTTAAGTGGGAAGTTTTAAAGAAAAAATGTTTAAAAATAAAAAAAAATTAAATATAAAATTAAACTAGAAATCATCTATAAGAAGGACACACTTTTTTCATTTTATAAAAAGGCGGTGTTGGTGAAATAGCGTTTACTTTGTATAAATATTTTATTTTTCTTTGTTTTTTTTTGTTTTTGTTTTTATTTTTAAATATTTACCTAAGTAGTTTTTTTTGTTTTTACTTTCTTATCAAAAATTTGCTAAAAAATCATTGTATCTTTTTAGGAGAGCGCTTTTTGTTTTTTTTTCTCATTTTAAATAATGGTTGCCAACTGAAATTTTCAATTTTTTCGCTTCGTTTTTTTTTTGTGTGCTCGTTTTTCATTGTTTAGTTTTTGATTTTTTTTATTGTTGGAAAAAAGTTGTCTTTCTTGTAAAAATTCTTATATAGAGGTTAACAGGGTGGTATAAAGAGTGCGTTTTGGTTGAGTTGTTGGTTTTTTTTTTGTCTAAAAGTAGCAGTCTACTTAAAATAAAAACAATAAATAAAAAAGAAACCATGAAAATTTGTAGAGTTTGTAGTTTTCTTTTTTTTAATTAAAAATAAAATTTTGACATCTACAATTTACTTTTGGGTTGGTTGTTAGAGTATAAAAGAATAAAAAAATAAAAACAAAATCATATAAATAACAAAAATTGTAGGAAAACAGCAACAACAAGTTGTGCTGTTGTAACACGAAGAAGAGTGTTGTTAAATTTTAAATTGAAATAAGAAAACATGGTGTTTTTATTTTGTGTAAAATGTTTTTTTTGGATAGTTTTTGTTTTTATTTCTAATTCAAAGGATGTTCCAAATTTGAAGTTATTTCTTATCCAATTTTACATAAAAGTTGGACGACATTTTTAAAGTAATATTTGTGTCCAATAGTTTTTATTTTTTTTTTTTAAATAATATTTTTAATTTTGTCTTGTTTTTTTTTTTTGAAATAATATTTTTTAACTTATTGCAACCGCCTTGGTATGGTATTATAGAGCATTGCACGAATTTTTGTGAATATCCATAAAATTAATGTGATTAATTGAATTAAAATTGGTCGATGATGGAGCTCGTGAAATGTTCTACGTTTCACATTATGGAAAAATATGCTTTTACTTTTGTTGTAGTTGTAGTAGTTGCTGTTGTTGTTGTTGTTGGTATAGTAGTAATATTGTGTTTTAGTTTTAATATTGTTGTCGTTTGTAGTACTGATCGTATTGTTGTTGTTGTTGAAATTGTGAATGTTGTTGTTGATGCTGTTATTATTGTTGTTGTTAATAGTACTATTGTTAATGTGTTGTTGTTGTTGATGTTGGCTGTTGCTTTTTTTGTTGGTGTAATATTACATGATTACACATTTTCCTTTTTCTGCCCAAGGATTGTTTTTCTTATCCGGGGCATTTATAAGAGGATCATTTTTTTCGTTCTCCTCCATGAACGAGCGCATTCTGGAAAGCGAAAGAAAAAATAAATTTATTAGAATCAATTTATAATATTTGAAATTATTAAAGTTATATATTCGAGAGGGAAGTTGTATGGATTTTTAATAAATTCCAAATCGACTTTTTTTATCGATAGAAAAGTTTGCGTGGGATGTTGTATGACTCTAGAGCTTTTGGGATTGCCTTTAAGAATAAATTTATCGTAGCCGTCTTCCAGTGAAACCGTCATTTGACTTTGCGTGCAGATGCACTGTCAGACTTTTATTTATGGATGTCATAGGGGCTTATTTGAAAGTTATTGGTAAACATTATTTATTTTTGTTTGTCTTTTTTTACGAACATCTAAGCCACTGTATTTCAGACAGCAACCAAAAATAATTATTAGTATTAATATTTTCTATGATTCGAATGCAAATTTATTTTGTTAAAACAAATAAATATTAAGTTACAGTTAGGTCAAGAAAGTTAACCAAGTTTACGATGTTAATAAAAACACTTTTTCGATATTATTGAGAAGAAAAACTTTCTATATTATACAGGTGTCTCCTAATTCACTCAACGATGTTCTATAGGAAGCTAATATTTTATTCTTTTAAACGGTTTTTAAATCAAGTTGTTCAAGTGAATAGTTTTTGAGAAATAAATTTCACAGCAAAATTTAAAAAAAAAAAAAGTGAATTTTTTTCCAAAATGATTTTTTCAAAATTTTGTGTAATTAAGTTCCACGGTTTTTTTTTTTTTTAATACTCAAACTCGCTTATGACACGAAAGAATTACCATTTATAAAAATTAAATTCTTTCTTTCCGTTTTTTTTTTGTTTTTTTTTTTTTTTTATTTAATTCTTAAAAACTGAGAAAGAACTTTACATCTGGTTTTCAGTATTTGACTTAGAACTAATAAGAGCATTAGAATATTCGAAAAAACAGTGGCACTTAATTGAAAAAAATACGACTTGTAAAAAAAATATTACAATTTCTTCAAAAAAAAAACAAAACTTTTCGTTGATTTTTAATATTTTTTTTTGTATTTTTCCGTATTATAAAAAAACTTCATTAAAATATTTTTTGTTATTATTATTTGTATTGTAATATTCATACTAAAATGTCAGTTTATTAGACTTGACCATTCTTTATTCCGTCAATTTCACTGAATTTTTAACAACAACAACTTAAAGGTGCTACCACCTATTGCTTACGAATTAATTTTAATTCGTTTTATTTTTGTTTGGCTGGAGATATAGCTATTTAAAGGGGTGCCAAGCCCTATCATCAGTCTCCTTTAGTGGTGCTGAGCTTTAATCCAATTTTATTTGAAAAACTTTCTACACATCATGCGGTATTTGAACCCGCGCATCAGATTTGCTCAGTTTTCGAAGCTGTGTGCACTACGCACTCTGCCACTGCTGACCACTGATGTCACAGGTCGAGATGTGCTGTTTGTTTATCAAATGCATTTGGAGCATCAGCATTTTTATAAGCCCCTTTAAGTATGCTGTCTTGTTCCGCCCCCATTTTCCTCCGTACCTTATTTGATAGACTACAATTCGTAGTACGTATCAAAGGGGGAGAGGTTGGAAGATCGGTCAAGTCTAATAAACTGCCATTCTAGTATGAATAATACAATACAAATAATAATAACTTAATAGTCTGGTGTGTTCCCCCATAGAATGACCCAAAAATCATCCCCCTAAAATGTATTACACGAAGTAGATGACACCCTGTATATTATTAAGTGCATACAAGTACCAAACATGAAGCAAATCGGCCCAAGCGTTTATGCTTTGTTAACTGTGGAAGTGAAGAAGCAATTTATTTCTGGATATATCATGTTTTTTCTAAACACTAAAGATATATAACTGAACATGAATGTAGAAATAATCACTAAAGATATATATCTTGTCGTTGATAGTACCTACTATATTCACGATCGCGATTTGTACCTATTGTATTCTAAGAAATCATTCTGACATTTCTTGAACTTAATTTTCACTTGTTTCGAATTAATTGATTATAATTTTGTTGATTTGCTCTATTCCGGGTAAAATTTCAAAAATCAAAGAATTCTCACAAAATGGGTCGGTTTTCCCTTTTTCCCTTTAGAGGTTAAAATTCCCACAAAAAGGGATTTTTCCCACGATCCCCCAGCACTGCTCCAGCCAAACAAAAATAAAACGAATTAAAATACCTAAAATTAATTCGTAAGCAATGGGTGGTAGCACCTTTAAGTTGTTGTTGTTGTTCAAAATTCAGCAAAATATTTTTTGTTTTTAGGTGGAATAGGCTGGAAATCGATTCCAGACTTCCGGCATGACAGTCATAAGCAGCAACCCTTAGGAAACTGCTTCTAAAAGAGTAACCTGCTTACCTAAATAAAAACTATTATAATGTTATATCTTTAACGATAAAGATACCAAAAATAATTATTTTATGTTTTTTTTTTGTCTGTTAAAAAAAATATTTAAGTTTTTAAATGCAATATTGTTTTATAACAAAATCGGTGGACCAATTTAGAAGATACACGTGAATAAAATAAGACATTTTTCTTAAACAATCAAAAATCTATTTCCGCATTGAGAATTTCCTGATAAAAACCAAAAAGCAGTTTTCTTAAAACTAGTTTGGTCATTACAAGTACGAAGTTTAATCGAAATCGTTAAAACTGTTTTTGAGAAAATTTGAAAAAAAAAACAAAATATTTGTATGTATGGTAGTAAGCTAATGACTTTTTCGGGCTTCTAAATTATCGTATGTAGTGTCAATTTTGATTACGACCACGAAATTTTGTTTTACCTGAAACCAATTATATACGTGCCGTATAGATTAAAAGTAAAAATTGGCAATGGGAACGGTTTAAAAAAAATTTCAAATAAAACTATGCAAATTTTATTTTTAATTAAACTCAACTTCTGCCATTGATTCAGCATCAAGTTGTCTCCTCTTTAAAATAAAAAAAAACTCACGTAGCATCAATTAAATTTCAATACAACAAAAAAAAATTGTTTAAAAAAATCTCGAGGGAATGACAATTCCAATCAAAATCACAACAGATTTTAGCGAACGCTTTTCTATTCAATTAAAAAGTCTGTCCACCCCATACCTTTAACCTCCTCCGTTTTGGATTTGAAATATACCTATATTTTTTTACTCCTACACTATGCTACCAAACATCCTCCTTTATCTATTTTAAAATCATTTCAATTCCCTGGGCTGGAATAAAAATAAAATTAAAACAAAAAAAAATAAAAAACTAAATAACTAAAAAACGGACACATGAAAAAGGACTTCCCTTAAAAAAAAAACAAAGACCATTTTAGTCAGCAGAATATTCAGTTCAGTTAGCAATTTAACATTTTTTCTCAGCGAAATATTTTATAATTTTTATTTTTCGCAATTGAGCAGAATTTGATAACAAAAAAAAAATTCAAACGTTCAAACTTGAAATTCCTAAAAGAAGAAAAAAATTGGCAATTAGTATGAAACACACCTGATGATGGCAAACTCACGCCTACATAAGGACGAAATTGCTTTTGAATTGTAATCAGCATATACAATACATGCATAGCATATGTAGAAGCATACACTTTATATATAGGTAGACATCTAACACATAACCCACCATCAGGATATTTAAAGATTATTTTGGTTTTTCCCCAGACAATTAAATCGATTACCTACAATATTCCTGTCTACCCCACATTTTAGATAATAATCAAAAGCACATGGGATCTCTGCGTTCTTTAGAATGCACACACGTTTTCCTATAACTACTTTTAGTCTGTATATGGTTTTGGGATAGGAATTATTTTTGATAGCTCCATCATCAGAAAGGCTCTCCTTTGCAGTTTCCTTCATTTTAAGGTTTTAGTTTTGTGTCTCTGGGACATTGGGTAAACTGTATTGAAAATCTTAAGTATATGACCGCGTTGCACGCATCAGATCTCAAAGCAATTCTCATTTGTTCAAAATAATTGGTCATAATTCCGTTTATATTTTGTGTGATAAAATTCCGAGTATAAAAATCTGAATCCCTCAAAACTCTTCAATAAATTCATATCTAAGGTATCTATTTTATGTTCAAAATTTTGTTCAATTTATAATTTCGTCTTCAAAAATTCTATTATTTAATAGACTTTTGACTTTGTATCCACGACGTCAAAATTTGGAATATGAACATTTTATTTTGAGAAAAAAAAATTGCTGTATAAAAGAGGCGACAGCAACTGCTTAAATATACCTACTGTTTTTTAAAATAGAAAATTAATTCACTCGATTTTGTTTGACATTTAATTTCAAAATAAAGGAAAAGCAATATTTATTGCCTTGGCGATGGAAAGCAACAACAACTATTACCTTTCATGTTTCATCTAACGGAAAATATTGCCATTGTCATTGACAAAGCGTCTGCATTGGCAATAATTCAGGAAATAGCAGTGAGCGAAGCAATTTATATCCTCAAAAGTATTGCCAATGGAGCTGCTGCACAATGGGTCGCGCCGTTTCATACATACTAGACATAAAAAAGTCAAGTCCGAGTTTTTGTTGTTGGTGCATTTCTAAAATATTAAAATTAAATAAGTTGGAAGTTTTTGCAATTCAAAGACGAACCAATTTTTTAGCGAAAAATAATTGCTTATACAAGCAAACTTTTAGCTTAACGAAATTTTGATTATAACTATAATAAAATTAGCGTGAAATTAAATTAAATTAATTAATTAATTAAATTAAATTAAATAAAACAAAAACGGTATATATTTTGAAAGGTATATAGATTAATATCAAATTATTTCCACGCTCAAAGGTAATATTTCCGAGTGTTCGTAATAAGTATGATTTTCCTTTATTTTGGATGATATAAATATGAGTATATCATTAGGTAAGGTATGTCATGGTGAATGATATATGTTTTTGTAAAGCCTGTAGTGAAATGCTTCTTATCATAGGCTGGTGTATGCTCGTTGAATTTAGGGTTTTACCAAAGCAACAAACTTTAGAGTTTTAGATTTATTCACTAATCAGTAATCACTGGCTCCTAACAATTCCTTTACAATGCCTTTTTAATTGGTTCTTGATCCTTTCTTTACAATGTCTTTATAATTTACGTATTTTCTCTTATAATTACATATATTTATATAATCGACAATTCATATACTCTTAAAACTAAGTTTATATAATATATGAATGAGATAGCATATAAAATAAATAAGCTTGGTGGCACAACGGCTCATTAAGAACCAGGGCCCAGTGACTTACAACTCTCAATTATTCCTGTGTGCGTGTCTGCAGGAATAGAGGGGACCTGCAGTTTATTGCCGAATCCGAACAACTAAAGTGAGCGACACTTTGTCACTTCCTCGCAAGAGGCAGTAGGTCGGAAAAAAAACTTAAGATGGAAGCGGCTGGTTGCTGGTAATGATTCCAGACCTCTGACATGACAGTCTAACGCACTAACCATTACGCCACGGGCTACTAAAATGAATTAATAAGATAGCAGACGTCACTAAATTACAGTCTGAGGTAGCACTGTAGCAGATGTCACTAACTAACTACTTTAAACCTGGGCTTCTATTATCAACTCTGGAGCCTAAGTCATTCAAAAGGAGGGACTCACCAAGTACTCTTGCTTGGTACTATTCCATTTCCAACTATGGCAAAGCTCGATTTTATCCTGTTTGTTCACGGTCTCTTACATAAATATAGTTTGGTTGAAACTGAGTGTTAATTCAAATTTCACAAAAAAAGTAGCATTACTATTTTCATGCACTGTATGTGTGTGAGCGATGGCTTCAGTGGAATGACCAGAGGTATAGAGACTATTTCTCATTTCTAGAGTCATTTGGTAACGGTGCTTCGGGATTGCTTTAAATGCAATTTGATAAACGGTGTAATACATAATTAGAGCTTAAAGAAAAAAAAATAATCTCCTCTCATTTCGCACGAATTTGCATGGTAGGTGTATTTTTTACCTTTCTACTGGCTATTTCCAAGTATGTGTTTTGAATTTAAAACAGTTTTAATACTGGTGAAAGTATTTTTGATGTATTTTATTGTTCGCCTTTTAAGTTTAAAGCATAAAACAAAATTTCCCACACCTTTCCCTCCCCCGCCTCCCCTCCAGCATGCAGGAGCACAATGGACTATTTTAGATCTTTTAGCGCCAGTTTTTGAGTGCTGAACAAATCTGGAAATCTCCCTCTCGCTGTTTATTTAATGTCGCACCTGGCACCTCTCTATTGCGAAAGTTTTTTTTGAAAATCATTTCTCTGTTCAGAGCTAACTCACCAAATAATCTATTTAGTTAACTGGACGACATAAATTTGACTTCAAACTTGGATGACCTCTTTTTCAAAAACATGTTTTTGTAACGCATGGTATGATTTATGTAGATTTAAAATACATAACCTTCTTTCGTTCCACACTTTTATTCTCACCTATAAACTTCTTGACCCCACCCCCCACCCCCCACCCACCCACACACCCCTAGTTTGAAATGTTCCTATCTGCGATGGCCCAAACAGTCTGTATAAAGTTAAATTTTCAAAAAAGTCAAATTTCAAAGTCGAAAATATAGTTTTTTTTTCTAAAAAATAAAATAGTTTTTGTATTGTATATTTTATAATAGAATAAAAAAATATTTGAAAAATTGTTCGAATTTTTTACGTGTAGCTTATATGGAACGCTTCACTGTACACTGGGTTAAGAATTCAGTAAATCCGAAAATCTATGCATTTTTCAGGATATAAATATTTTACAAATTAAAAATGGAGTTACAATTTTGGTAAAATTTATGGACTTATTAAGATTTTAAAACTAATTCAAATTTAATTTTTTTTGTTTGTTATTTTTAATACTTCACAAATTTGTATACATAATACTTCAATATTATTTTAACTCTAAGTATATTTTAAATTATGCTTACTACAAAAGTGGAATTTAAAAATAAAATCATTTCCTACTGCCTCTTGCGAGGAAATCGAATCCAGACTAAAAAAATGACTTAAAATTGAAAAATTTTAGAAAAATTAACGAAAACAAATAGGTACAATGATGTTTTTAAACTTTTTTCTAAATATTGATTTTTCATTCAACTCAACAAATTGATGTTTTCATTATCTTGGCAGACATAATGTGTCATTCCATTAGCCATGGTTTTGTCCACACTAATTCCCCTAACCCTTTTTCCTTAGACAAGCAAAAGTCCCGTAACATTGTAAAACTCTTTCACCTTTAAATCGTGAATTTATATTTCGGGCATTTTTTATTAAAACCTTGAGGTCAATTTTTGTACGATTCCATAACGCTGCCCTTAACACAACCCCATGTGAGAAAAAAAAGGATATCCGGGATGAAAATCTCTGGGGATTTATATGATTGGCAATCTCGTTTTTTTTTTGCCTCCAAATAATTGCCTTAGGACGAATATAGGAAGCTATAGGTATTTTACGGATTCATTTTTATATTACACCTGTGTCATTTTGGGTTAAGTTTTTTTTTTTTTTATTTCTTTTAGTTTTTTTCGTCTGTACCTAAATATACATCTTCTGGTTCTGATTATTTCGGAGAATCTAGCTTTTTCGAAGTTTGACGATTTTTCGGTTTTAGTTGAGTTTTCTTTTATTCTGATCAACCGAGTGTGAAATTGCTGGGACGAAAGCGAAACAAAAAAATGCTAAAAATGTATGACTAACAAAATATGCCTTTGGGGAATAGCTATATTTACAATTTTTCTCTCTTCGTTATCATATCCCCGATGAAGGTTTAGAATCAACAAAAAATACAATTTTATGTCGACAACGACAAAAAGTATAAAAAAATAAAAAAAAAAATAAAAAATAATTCAAGGGATTTGGTGAATGAGTCTTCGCGCAATTACCACCAAAAATAATTGGAACATAAAGTGAAATGTTGCATACTAATTGGATGAAAAATATAATAATGCTTGTGTGACAGGCGACAGCAACAACCAACGAAACGTCTCGAAAAATATGGTTTTCAATGAAATATATCTAAGGAACAATTTAGGAAGAATTTTTTTTTTCTATATTATTACTTGTTCTCATTCATGGGTTATTGCTAAGTATGATGATTTTTTTTTTGTTTACATAGACATAGCAACGTCCTAAAAAAAAAAAAAAGGTTTTTGAGTTTCCAAGGGTTGCGGTTATGAAGGCCAAAGCAATTCATTCAATAATGAAATAAAGAAAAAAACTTTTATCCAAAAATTATGCTAAGCTCATGTAAAATTTTGTAGTAGGTACCTACATAAATGTTATTAGCTTAAAGTTATTTAAATAAGTTGCCAAGCATTGAATTTATGTACAGTCGTCTAGTCTCTAGTATATCATGAGAATAGGTAATCAGCAAAATTTGCAAATTATTGGTGTGTAATATTCTCCTAAATACAAACATAGACTAATTAAAAAAAAAAAATCGGCCAAGTCATTAACGAGTTATGAGAACAACACAAAAATAGGGCTGTGTTTCTTAAAAATTATCAAAACCATATTTCCATTATTTTTTTAATAAGAAATAAATTTTTTAATTGTTTTATATATTATGTTATGACAATTACAAAGGTTAAACAAAGTCGTTTGAGCCGTTTTTGGTCAGCATGTACAGACTAGACTCTAGCTCGATTTGAATGGGAGCCTCAAGTTTAAGGTAGTATTATACAGGGACCTTAAGGCTTCAATTGAAAAAATTATTAAAAATAAACATATCGAAATTAATTTATTAAAAAAATCTTCTTGAATTGTTTTGAGAGCTGAAAAAAATTACACCATATGATTTATTTAAAAAATCTTAGTTTAAAAAAAATCAAAATCGTAGGAGCGGTTTTTTTTTAATTTATACACAATTTTGTAACATTTTTAAGAAAAATATTGGTACATCATTTTTGAGTATTTATTTATTTTGAATTAAAAATTAAATTTCGTTTTTTAAATATCGAATTTTCAAAAAATAAAATATCCCTAACATTTTATTTTTAAATCCAAAATTAGTTTTGTCGCAAATTTTAGTATGCATTATGATTTCAACTTTTTGGAAGTTTTTGTATACAAAATTTTTTTTAAATTGGTTTCACAGTTGGTCGTTGACCAACCTAGTGACTTGCAACTTTCAACCATTCCTGGTGTGCGTGTTTGCAGGAATGGAGGGGACCTACAGTTTATTGCCGAGTCCAAACGGCTAAGTACAGCAGCACTTTTCTATGACAGGAGATATACTGAAATCCAGGTTCACTCATACTCATATATCTGAAAAATCGTCGTAATTTTTGCTCAAAGATATTTTGCTCAAAGGTCTATGCGCTATGCGTCTCTTCTACGCTGAGTTGAGAAATTATTTTTCCAAGATCATTGAATATTTTGAAAAATAACAAAATTGACTGTCCGTAATCAAGTGAGGCAGAGTGTATCTCCAATTCAATAAAACATTAATATTTATACCTTATGGAGTATACGCTGTAGGTCTCTAGCTAATTGAAAAGTTAATTTTAAATCGACTGGGAAGTTTTTATCGTACGGACGTACATAGAAGGAAGCTAATTAATAAAAATGTAAAAAAAGGACAAAAAAAAACTGTTTCTCACTCTTCGCCGAAATGTTTTAATGAAAAACTTTTTCTCTAAAATCACTCGTTAAAAAGTTATTAGCCTGCGAAGTGGGAAGAAACTGAAAATTTCACAAAATACGAAATTTTAGCCTTTTTTGGTAGCTTCATAGCTTTGTTGGTATTGGTTGTACCTACAAAAAAACTACAGATACTATGTTTGTAGGAAATTTTGTTTTCTGCAAGTTGCCAAATAACTTTTTTTGCCAAAAAGTACACCAGAAAGAAGTTATGGGACAAAAAAAACTGAATTTTGAGCGGTTTTTTCAGGATTGTGAAGGGGGCGTGGTTGTGGAAATTTGTATTTTTCATCTACCACCCATATCCAAAATTTAGAAATACCCGACCTTTTGTAGGGTAACCCCCTTTTTGTTGCCTCTATTTACTGGACTATACCTACAAATCGTATATGTGTGAACGCCTTAATTATGTACTTTGTGTGCCCTAGACCCGAAAACTTGCCGTTTTGAAACCGAATGATACTGATTGGTGTCGAGGGGTCGTTCGGTGCTATTCAACTTCTATTAGGTTTGTATTTTTGCCGTTTTCATTGATGCCGAAAACAGATGTGCAGCTTTTTCCAATGCAGCGAAAATAAATTTACACAGGTTCTTATGAGAGCTGACATATTCCAGGTTCTGCATGCAGCCTTTGCTGCACGATATCTCTATTTCTAATTTCGCTGCATCGGGAAAAAGCTGCACATCTGTTTTCGGCTTTAGTTCGCACTTTTCAGATGCTACCGAAAATAAACCAAATATACAGACCGAACCCAATATGTGTAAAACAAGCCTTACTGGAAGCACGATGGCATGTCATACTGATTATGTATAATGTATGTAATACAAATAGAACAAACATATACATATGTACGTAGGTACTTTTCTTATATCTTTCTTTTAACCACTTGAGTTTTATTACTGCAATAATACCCTTTCAAATAAATCTTAACCTTATACATCAAAAGATAAGATAAGATATAACCTTCACGTACATAATGCTGAGATTTCGTCAGGTCGGCAATAAATCGTTCAAAGTAGGTAATTGCCAACGCTTGTCATGTCAAAATGGGTTTTATTTGAAAGGAATTTCGGCTATTCTCATGTTCCTCTCATAAAACAGAGTCATTCTCCATAAAACAAACCCACTTAAAATCAGACCAGAACATCACGATACCCAAGAGAAATCATAAAAATAATATCCCCATAACATTTCACCCAGCTGGTGCATATCCACCATCAATTTATTACAAAACTTCTCATCTTAAAAAAATAAAAAAATAAGGAAATAGTCAAAAGACAAGGAGCACAAGTGCATTATTATGATGATGATGTCTCATTATTATGAATACAAACAAGCAAAACACTATACAGCTGACAATAATGACAAAATTTTTCGTTAAGTCGCTATTATTTTCAAACTCGTCTCATCAAAAGAGACTCAAAAAGCCTGCCATTAATTCTTCGTCTAAAGCAAGCCTATATTTAGAAGAATTCCGCTTTGGACCGTTAAAGGTCTTTTTAATGGACCGCCTAACAACAAATATTGCCTTGATTACTTCAATTAAAAAATGACAGAGAACTCTGTTGTAACACCTGAAGTGGGTAATTGATCAAGGACTCAGCAGAAAAAAACAACAACAAAACCACAACCATGACTGGGTTTTATTTTAACGGCACATTCCTTTATCATCCTGTCGTCCCTTTAGAAAACAATTTATATCCTGCAAAACTTCGCCATAATTGTGTTTTCTAACACACATTCCATTCAATTTTAAACAACTGGAGGAGAAAAAGTTGGTTATCCCGTTTTTTTTTTTTGCAATTGCAATAAACTTGACAAAAATGAACATAATAAAAGAATGGATAAGCAAGCATGCAAGAAAAAATAATCGTAAGAATTGCTTTTGGTATGGTTTTTGTGTGCATCAGGTTCTTTTTTTTTATTCATCGCTGCAGTGCAGTCGACTTGAGAGTATATTTAGGTACATGCTTAATTTTTCCAGAGGGAATATTTCCAGTTTCATTGAAGTAGGTAAATGTCCAAAAACAATTTTAGAAGATTCTAATATAATTTAGTAGAAAAACATATTAACTTTTTGATGAGACAACCGTTATCGTGGTATCGCGATATATCGGCGGGAATAGCAGAGACCTACAATTTCCTACCTTGGAGTTGGAGGATTTGTCAATTCCTCACAAAAAAAAATTGATGGCACAAACAGCTCATGAAAAACTAGGGTGACTTGCAACTCTCAAGCATTCTTGCGAGCGTATCTGCAGGAATGGAGAAGACCTACAGTTTACTGCCGAATCCGAACGGCTAATGTGAGCGGCACTTTAATATGTCAATTCCTCGCAAGAAGCTGTAGCCGTTTTATTTAAAAATTATTAGGTGGCGAGGCTGGGGATCGAACCAACTCAAAAATATGAATGATTCTGATTTTTTAATTTTAGAAATAAATACATTTGTTGTGTCAGAACAGCTCGCGAAGAACCAAGGCCTATTGAGTTAAAACTCTCCCACATTCATGTGTGTCTGTTATTGGTAGAATGCAGGGGACCTACAATTTTCTGCACAGGAACTTTTTCATGACATGAGATGCTATGCATTTTCTTTTTTTTTTTGGTTGCATAGGTTGGGAGTCGATCTCAGCCTTTTCGGCAACGTGACAGTTAAACACACAAATCATTACGACACGGGCTAACTAATTTTAGTTTTAAAGACCAGAAAAATTCATAAAGAAGATGCCCATGACCTGAGAATTAACAAGGCGGGGGGAGAAAAGTCATCCGATTTTTGGAAAAAAAAAAAACTGACGATTTAATTTTTTTGTATTTATTAATTCTTTTTTTTTTTTTTTTTATTTTTTTCAAACGGGCAGCTGTATTATTATGTTAAAGGAATGTAGAGTTTTCTCGCAACAACTGTTGGCTCTATTTGCTATTTATACATGGGTGTGTTTCATTTTTTTTGGGTTAATGAAAACAGCGTTGTCAACTTTTATTATCTATAAACTCAGATAGGTCTCTTGTGTCTCTGTCTCTGTCTGTCTCTGTCCAGATTCTCTCAAAATTTCAAGTTATATGAATGTATAGTGCCTTTCCACCTGAGCACTACAATTAAATACTACAAACTACAACTAGAACAGCAATATTTTGTACGGCTGGGTTGATTGGTTTTTGTTCTTTTTGTTTTCTAAAGATTTTCAATGTCAAAAGTGCTGAATTGCTAATGTACGCAAAAAGTTAAAAATTTACCAATTTATTCGTCGTTTAGCTCAAACTGCAGAATTGTTGGGTTTGTATAACATCGTCCCTTTTCACAAAAAGTAGTTGCATGGAACTACTTGACTCCTTTTGTACTTGGTTCAGCAACATTGGTCGGTCATCGCATTTCCAGACACTTTTGTCTACATATATGAGCGTGCATATAGTGTGCAGAAAAATAAGTTTATTATTTATGTTCAGACAGATAAAATTTTCTCTTGGGTATTTTGTGTCACTTTCTCTATATCCATATATACATATTTTTCTCTAACTTACATACACTATTTTTTTGTTTTATCTCTTAAGTCGCATATCCTTAAAGCGTAGCCTGAAATGAAATTTTGTTGGTGGCAAAATTATGGCTTAAATTGGATTTCCTCATCTGCTTTCTTTATCTCTATTATATGAATAAAACACTTCTTTTTTTATTATTTTTCTTACTTCTAAAAAGGAACTTTTCAAATATCTGTGTGAACAATGGCAAAAAATTCATTCTAACAAAGGAAGATTATGCTCATTTGTTTTTGTTTGAATAAAAAATATTGGATAAATTCGTGATGCAATAAAGAGTGTTGGATTTTGGTCGAGATTAGGAATAAATTTCAAAAGAAGAAAAAAACACAGAATTAAGATATGAAAAAGCATTAAAGGTAGATTCTTAAATTCTTGATTTTATTAATATTTTGATTCAATTAAAAAAAGGATTGCAATTGCACTTTGAAGAATATCATCGGTTCCGAAGAAAAAAAACATAACTCAACAATTAAAATTTTTGAGGTAACATTATGTAGAAAAGAAAAACTATCAATTGGAAGAATTCCAGGTTCTAAGTAACTACCTTTACCTACTAGAATATTTGGAGCTAATTGTGTGGATTTGAAGTTTTCTTAAAAAATAACTTTTTACCTAAAATTTCTTAAAATTTTTTAGACAAAAATTTGGTATGCCATTTTTAAAAATATAATAATATATACCTAAAACCATAATTTCAAAAGAATTCATCAACCCGTTTTCAAAAAATTATTTTTTTAAAAAAGTTTTTAAACTTTTTTTTAAAAATCAAAAAAAAAATTGAAAATATTTGTATGTATGTATGTTTCCGAGTAAAAATTTTGATCAAAATCGGTTGAGTGGATAATGAGAAATTCGAAAATGAAAAAAAAATGTTCTTTAAAATCTACCGTAAATATCTGTTTTTGCTATTTTTTTTTGTCACCAAAATGCAGACCATAACATGGCTAGTACACAGAAAAATAGAAATAAAAATCGTTTGAGCCGGTTATTTTGCAAGTACCGTTATTTTTTGAGCTAACAAAAAATCTCGATTTCCCCTTTAGGGAATCATCCTAAAATCTTATTCTTATAGTTTGAAGAAAATCGCTTCAGGGGCTTAGGCCAGCGTTGCCGCCCGTAAAGAAATTAAAGTGTCATATTTTCTGAAAAAAAACGTGCCATATGAAAAAACTACAAATTCTTCTAATTTGTTGAAAAAAAACTGTAATAAATTTTATCACGGGGTGTAGTATCATCGACAAAATCAAAAGAAATTATTTGATCTGTTCATGCATTGTCAAAAATATGAGTTTCTGTCAATTTTGTATATGGAATTTGAACCGATTTTCATTAAATTTTGTTCAAGTTTGCTTAATTTTAAGTAAAATTGTGAAAATAAAAATCGTTTAATATTGAACTTTTTCGTGCCACCGTGCAACGGGGAAAATATCTTGTCAAAAAAGCAGGATCGTGCCACTTCGCCAACGCTGATACTGATTAGTCCAGTCAAATAAGACCTACGATTTATTTCATTTATTTTTCCTTCGTTGACTGGACTATGATAGCCTTTTTTTATTTTTTCCGAGTACGTTGAAAGTTGGCGAACTCTTGCCGCTGCTCATTATACAGCTACGTTGTGTTGTGTTCGAAGCATTGAATTTGTGTGTACTCAGCTGCAGCTCCGTCTCCATATTCTGTTCAGGCAGTTATCGTCATTTTTTGTCTTTGAATTATATCACAGAGTCATCAGCAGCTAGCAGCGTTGCCGAATGAACAAAAAATACCGGGGCACATTTTCTGGAAAAAAACCTACCATTTTCGTGTCAACCAGAAATTCGTTTATTTTGTTGAAAAAAAAATTTAAAAAACTATAATTTTCATTTTTGTACTAGCCCGTGGCGTAATGGTTAGTGCGTTAGACTGTCATGCCAGAGGTCTGGGGTTCAATACCAGCCGCTTCCACCTTAAGTTTTTTTCGGAGCTACTACCCCTTGCGAGGAAGTGACAAATCCTCTAAGAGTATCTCTTGTCATAGAAAAGTGCCGCTCACCTTAGCCGTTCGGATTGGGCAATAAACTGTAGGTCCCCTCCATTCCTGCAGACACGCACACAGAAATGGTTGAGAGTTGTAAGTCGATAGGCCCTGGTTCTTCATGAGCTGTTTGTGCCACCAAATTTATTTTATTTTTATTATTTTCACGGTTATTATGGGGTGTAATACAATAAACAAAATTAAAAGAAATCTTTCGCTCCATTGTGATAAAATAAAATTTCCTGCCAATTTTTATTGAATTTGAACAATTTTCATGATAGGACATGGGTACTTTGGGCCCACTTTTAAATTGCTCAACAGTGTTGAAAACTACGTTAAATTAAAGTTTATGAAGAGTACCTACCTTATTTTATTACATGGCGGCTTAATTGAAATCCAGCGCAAAAATGGTGTTTTGACACATTTTATAAAAAAAGTATTTAAAATGGACAAAAAAAAATATTTAAAAAAATGGCAACACTTACTAAAAAGAGTGTTTTACCTTTTATGAAATCATTCCTTTTTTAAATCAACTTATTTCTGTTTATAGTTTTCGACAAAATTACTTCTAACTTAAAAATGTTGAAAAACAAAAAATTGAATATTGCTTTCAAAAAAACCAAAACAGTTTTTAGGAAAGTTTCCATTTTTTGTAAAAAAAATTTCCATTTTAAATATTTTTTTTTAATAAAATTCGCAAAAACACCATTTTCGCACTCGATTTCAATTAAGCCGCCATAGAATAAAATAAATTACTATCCATTAGCTTTCATATGACATAAGTTTCACCACTGTTGAGCAATGTTGAAAAATGGGCCAAGAATGCCCACGGTCTTTTAGTCAAAATTCTATTTAATTTAAATAAAATAATGGAAATAAAAAAAAGACGTCATATTTAAATTTTTTGTGCCGCAGGGCAACGAGAAAATTATCGTGCCACTACCAATTCGGCAACGCTGGTATCTAGCGCTCTCTGAAGACAGTCAATTTTGTTGTGATAATTTCGTTTAGAGTAAGAAGACGTCAATAAACAAATTAAGCTAGCTAAGTCCTTAAAAACATATTTTGAAAAAGTTCAAAGGTTTTTAAAATTATGATAATTTATTATATGTACCTTAACATACATTTACATAGGTATCTAACATAAAAGGTAGGTAGGTACTTAACTTTTTATGTATTTGACATTGTTAACTCTTAAAGCATGGTTTATTTCTTCATTATAGAGATAGGTATGTACCTACAGTAGCTCTTGTCTATTTTATTTTCAACACAAAGGTCCCTAAATCAAATTGTTTTCATAAGTATCTTGTATAGGTTGAAGAGTATGTATAAGGTAGATACTCATAAATTCTGCGCATTCAAGCATTAAATTCAAGAAGACTCTTCAACAACAATACTGATGGAGACTTTTTTCGTTTGAATTGCTTTTTATATATTAAGAAACACAAGCATTTTTGAACATCCAATACCAGTTATTAAGTAAATTTACATAATTTATAGGTACAGTGAAAACTCCCTTAGCCGCACAGCGACGGTTGCAACACTTTTGTCCGTCTAAGGGAGTTGTCCGTCCAAGGGAAAAAATAGTTATATAAGGAAATTTATAGTACAGGGTTTTCCAATAAGAGGTGTTATTTTGATATTCAAAGAAAAATTGCATTTTTTGAGATAAATGATCGGATGTTTATTTCAATGTAAAGAGGAAAGTATGCCATTAATAATGAAAAACAATATCAGCCAAATGGCCACCACGGCTACGCTTACACAACAATATCCTTTTAATGAAATTTTTACGAATTCCATCTTAAATCGACACTGGGCTGTTGGCGTAGACCTTATCTTTCACCTAACCCCAAAGGAATAAGTCGCAAGGTGTTAAATCACAAGATCTCAGTGGCCAATTATGATCACCTCTTCGAGAGATAACACAGTCCGGAAACTTTTTCCGTAAAAGATCGATGGTTTTGTTGCTTGTGTGGCACGTAGCGCCGCCGTTATGTTGAAAGTAAACGTTGTCCAGATCAATACCATCCAATTCCGGCCATAAAAAATTATTAATCATCTCTCGATAGCGCAATCCATTCACCGTAGCTATTGCTCCAGCCTCATTTTTTAAAAAAGTAAGGTCCAATGACCCTGCCGGACCATAAACCGCACCAAACAGTTACTCGTTGAGGATGGAGAGGCTTTTCAACAATGGCCTCATCAGTCAAGATGATTTTTCGATGAAATTCCCGATCATTTTCATGCATTTCAAGGACCCAATCAGCAAAGACACGACGTTTTTGAAACGTGTATCGTTCCATTTTTATTAATGGCGTAGTTTCTACTTGTCAAATGTCAAAAAAATCACAGCTTTAAAAGTGACAACTACCGAAATAGCGGGCTATTCAAAATAACACATCTTATTGGAAAACCCATGATAAAGTGGCATCATGAAAAATGTTTGCACCTACAAGCCGAAGCCATTCAAACTGAACATGAAGATACAAAAAACAAGATACAAAAGCAGACTATAGCTGCAGAAATAAAATCCGTTATCCATTTTATCATAGACAGTGATTTTTCGCTGTGAACTAGGGGGAACGTTTTTAGTGCAAAAAAAAAAAAAAAATATATGCAAAAGTATTTCTGAAAATAAGCTTTGAAATTTACATAGGTATACTAAAAAAAAGTTTATGTCCGCCTTAGGGAATTAAATTTGTTACGGTAAGATTTACCGCAACAAAAACCATTCTTAAGATTGGTTCTTAAAACCTTCTTCTGACTATGTTGTTTGGTCATAGTCTTACTCTCGTTATCTGTTTTCCCCTCCATCCCAACCATTCCCATTTTTCGACCCACATTTTGAGTCCGTTGTCCTCATTGAGCTTGAGAGTGGCTCGGAGAGGATGACAAAGTAGGTACCCACTGGATTCGATCGTGTTGAGCCAGTGGATGGGCTGGAGACTCGCACGCCATCTATATAGAGAGCGAGGAAGCACAGAGTCATAATACTCTGTAACAACAATCGGAGACAACAACAGAACGAAACATACACACGCTTAAAGTGGATATCTGAACAACACAACATAAATATAATTAAATTAATTTAACTTTCTTTTAAACATGGCTTCGAGCCCGCCCTAAAATTCTTAACTTATAATTTAACTTAAATAACATAAGCCGACGTAAAAGAATGGAACGCTAAACGCATCCCTTCAATCCCCCCAAATCTGCACAAAGGCCCACCGAATGGTAGATTGCGCGTTAGCTAGTTTGATTTGAATATTTGCCTTCCTCCTTCGGTTCCTAAAAATTGTTAAAAGATTGATAACTTATGTTTGCTCCTCTTCGAATAATTTTCAGAAAAGTTAAATTTAGTTAAGTAGCTGAGAGAATGCTCAGAATAGTATTTTCAACTTTTTATGGTTTCTTTTTTGTTTTTCTCAAAAATAGTTATTATTGTGAATATGTCTAGATACGGCCTTGGATTCGTCAAGTTTTGGGACGGCACCAACAACTTGGGGAATTCAGTGATTGTGTGGGTGAGAGAGAGTTTCGTTGGAACTCAACCTCGGAGTGATACCGTAGCCGAGTTCCACGAAAGCTTGTGATTAAGAGTGTGGATGTGTGAGTGAAAGAGGAGGCCAATAGAGGACAAAAGGCTAAGCTTGACGAACCACTTCTTGGTTGACTTGCATAGCCGTAAGAGGTTTCTTGGTAATCTTTGGAAAAAGAAAAGAAGGAAAAATAGAAAGTTGAAAATAAAGTTTTGTGAGGAGATAAATTGGAAAAGAAAATAATTTGGTGAAGGTTCTGAAGGTTTTTCGAAGAAGGAGTTATTTGGAAAAGTATTGATATTCGCCAGAAAGGGGCGAGCGGAATCGTCGAGGAAAGAAGGAGAAAGGGGAAGGAGTTACAGATTGTGAAAAAGATAAGTAGAGTGTTCTTTTAGATTTTATTCGTTTGCAGAAAAAGTGTTGTAAAATAGAAATTCGGTTGACCTTTGATTCGGTTTCAAAAATCTCAAAATTGTGAGACGCGCGACCCCATCTTTTAAATTAGTTTTCTTTATCCGTTTTGTTTCGGGACCGAGTGATAGCGGTCCATTCTTGCGGTCTTAATTTTATAATTCTCTTTGTTTCATTTTTTTCAATTTTAATATTTTTTTCCTTTGTTTTAAATTGGTTTCATCCAATTTAAATTTACATTTATACATTTTTTTATTGAAAAAATTCTGGGTTTTAATCCAGGTGTAAGCCACGGTTTCCCAGATATTTTTAAATAAAACTTCCTTAACTTCCCGTTGGGAATTTAAATTTGTGTTTCCTTCATATTTTTGAAGAAGAATTTTCAGCATCCCGGTTAAGGCAAACGACCCTAAACAGTTTCCTGGCGCCCACCCTTCAGCGTAAGTACGCCCCTGTGCTTACCTAAATTCGATTTAGTATTTATCACCTTTTTATCATAACCATTTTTATTAATTCGATATCAATCGTACGCTTCTTGTGTTTCTTTAAATTCGACGAACCCACCCCCAGCTGACTAGCCGGTTGGCTGCATCGTTGTTGCAGTGCGTTGTTGCAATATTTTTTTTATTGTTCTCTATCTCTTCACCATCCTTCGTTGATCGTTTGACATATCGTCAATTCGATCTTATCTTTCGCGTGTGCCGGTCGCACAATTTGATAATAAATAATTAATTCGTTTAGTCTTTATATAATTGTAATTGGATTCGTATAATCCTAAGTCGTGGTTTTTTTTTTTTATAGTTATCGTCATCCTAATCGTCTTTTAAATTCGGTTAAAAATATTGCAACAAATTGGCGCCCAGACGTGTTTTTCTTTCTGAAATTGAGTGCTGCAAAAAAAAAGTCCACATATATATATTTGGGATAAACAAGTGTTTGTTTTTGTGTATTTTGTTGGTGAAATTAATTGTTCTTTTTTTATCAATTTGTTTGGTTCTTTTATTCATTGTTTTTATTCCTAGGTTTATTGAAAGTGAATTGGAAACAGATTCAGTGACGCTCCAGTACTTTTATTGAGACCTGAAAAGTGGAAGTGAGGAAGTGTATAAATTCAATTTTACGTAAGAGTAAGGTGTTTTTATTTATTTCTTTTATGATATCTATTTTTTTTATTCAATTCGTTTAATTTTTCGACTCAATATCAGTGTTTTTTTTTAATTCAATTGAGGTTATAAAATTTCTATTTACTTGTTATATACCAGTTTATTTACTAAAAGAAAATAGTGCGGTCTCTTTCTGGTTGGTAATAGTTTTTTTGGTCAGGGAAATTAAATTAGAATTTTGTTGTAAACAACAGAAAATCAGTGTTCCCACTTTGACTTAAAAGTAATTTTATAGTTTTTGTATTATTGTTTTATTTTTTTTTTGTTTGATTAATTGTTTTGTGAACTTGAGGCAAGTTATTCTTTTTTTGGTGAAATTTTTAGAATTTGGCTAGGGTTGCCAGAGTGCAAAAAAAAAAATAAAAGTTTTAATTTTAGGTTTTAAATTCTTTTTGTTACTTTCTGACATTTTTCTTCGTTCTTAAATCATTTTAAGAACTTTTGAACAGGCTTTTAGTCCAATTTAAGCAATTTATTAGCTTTTTAAAGAATTTGCTCTTTTTTTAAATTGTTTTTTTTTACAATGGAGGTAAACAGACTCTCGCAAGACGAACTTGCTTATGAAATGGAGTGGCGAGGTTTACCAGTAGGGACGGTTGAGGAAATGCGAAAGTCGCTTAGGGTTGCCACCAAGTTAGAGCGTAGGGATTCTTTTGTAGCTCCCGCTTATCCGTTCAGCTTTGAACAGGATCAAATAGCGGTTGAGAAAAAGTTAGGTGAGTTAGGGAAACTTTTAGAAAATCCTCCAAAGTCAGAAACTTCAAAGGAGTATTTGAAGATTTTGACTAAAGTAGAATGGGGATTGCGTAGGTTAGATAGGTCTATCCCAGAAAATGAAAAGGATGAAAAGAGCAAGCAGGCTCTTAAAAATAAATTAGTAATGGCAATGGCCGCTTTAGAGGTTAGTGATGACGAAGAAGAAGATGATATTGAAAATCACGAATATGAGACAAAACAAAAGAAGGAGGAAAATAGAAATTTGGAGGTTGAAAAGCAGCGTTCAGCTGAACCTCAAAACAGGTCGATGAGTACTTCTGCCGGTACATCGACAGGCTTAGGAGTGGCAGATAGTAGAACTGGTGGCATTAGGGATAGTGTTGGATCTGAAAACCAAATTGTAGAGAGGGTTACTGTTAATCAGCAAAAGTGTGAACAGGTTTATAAATGGGACGTAAAGTTCAATGGTGAGCGCTGTGGTGCCTCCGTGAACGCTTTTGTAGAAAGAGTTGAGGAAATGCGTCAATCCCGAGGTGTATCGGAAGCGCAACTTTTTAGGTCCGCGGTAGAACTATTTGTAGGAAAAGCTTTAATATGGTTTAGGGCAGTTAGGCTTTCTATCAATTCGTGGCCAGAACTCGTCAGAGAGTTGAAACTGGAGTTCTTGCCACCGAATTATGATGATTCTTTGTTAGAGGAGATTAGGCATCGTACACAAGGACGAGACGAGTCTATCGGCGTCTATGTGGCTACGATGCAAAATTTGTTCGGCAGGCTTTCTGAACAAATATCCGAACGGAGGAAGTTGTCAATGATTCAGCGGAACTTGACACCTTTCTACCAGACGCAACTTGGGTTGGCTAGACCTAATTGCATTTCGGATTTAGTAGAGTTAGGTCGAGATTTAGAGGCAGTGAGGTCGAACGTCGAATCGTACGTTCCCCCTCCAAATATTAGGAGTAGGACTTTGCTAGAGCCGGATCTAGCATACGTAGGTGTAGATCTTCCAACAGTTTCGGTTGTTACGGAGAACAACCAAATTGTTCGACAGGGACAAACTCCCACAGTTTCGGTTGGTAGTGGAAACAACCAAATTGTGCGACAGGGACAAAATTCGAACCCATTTTCAAATAATAGTGCAGGGCCAGTTATTAGGTGTTATAATTGCAATGGAGAAGGCCATTTTGCAAATAGGTGTTCCGCTGTTAGGCGTTGTTATGGTTGTGGTAGGGTTGGAGTTAATAGACGTAACTGCCAACAATGTTCGGGAAACGGAAGACGAACTTTCGGGTCAGTAGGACGAGAGTTCCGTTAAAATCTGTTAGGTTGCCTACTGGTAACCAGTCGGCATATAGTATTCATTTGGGTTTCACGCTTGAGCAAAACGGTAGGGATCAACGACCACATCTTGGCGTTGAAATTTATGGAATTAAAATGTTAGGACTTTTGGATTCAGGTGCTTCACGCACAATTATAGGTAGGGACGGATGGGAAATTTTAAAGGATTTAGGAATACATTTAGAAAAATCAAATTTAGGTAGAGTTATTTTAGCGGATGGTGCAGGTATCGGAGTGGAAGGAGTTGCTTCACTCCCAATTAGGGTCAAGGAGAAAGTAGTTCTCATGGAATGTCTTGTAATTCCACGCCTTCCCCACAAACTGATTTTAGGAGCAGACTTTTGGGCTCTATCGGGTGTGGTCCCGGATTTAAAATCAGGGGAATGGACATTTTCGAACCAAAGTTCGTTGGCTTCGATGTCCGTGGCGGATCATTTAACAGAATTAAACGAGACACAGAAGAAAGAGTTAGATAGGTGCTTAGAAAAAGTTTTTAGTGAAATGCCAGAAGGGCTAGGGTGCACACAGATGGTGGAGCACAAAATTAGGACAGAAGCTGAACCAATCAAGCAACGGTATTATCCGGTGTCTCCTGTGGTTCAGTCTTTCATAGATAAGGAATTAGAAGAAATGCTTAAAGATGGGGTAATAGAAAAATCTGACAGTCCGTGGGCTTCTCCCATTGTCATGATTAAAAAAAAAGATGGCACGTATAGGTTTTGTGTAGATTATAGGAAGTTGAATGAGGTTACGGCTAGGGATGCATACCCCCTTCCGTATATTACGGCCATCTTAGACAAATTAAATAATGCTAGGTTTTTGAGCTCACTGGATATTAAGTCTGCATATTGGCAGATTCCAGTTGAGAAAGAGTCAAGAAAGTACACTGCTTTCACAGTTCCAGGTAGGGGTTTATTTCAATTTTTGAGGATGCCGTTCGGGTTGCATAATGCACCTGCAACATGGCAAAGATTTATAGATACTGTTTTAGGGCCTGAGTTAGAACCATATGTCTTCGTATATCTCGATGATATCATCATCGTTACAGATACTTTTGAGAAGCATATGGAAGTTTTGAATGAAGTTTTTAGGAGATTAATTAACGCAGGTTTAAAAGTAGGCAGGGAAAAATGTAATTTTGTTAGGCCATCTTTAAAATTTCTGGGCTATGTCGTAGACAGAAACGGTTTACACATGGACCCAGAAAAGGTAGAAAGTATGTTAGGGATTCCATCTCCGAAAAATGTTAAGCAGGTTAGGAGTTTTATCGGAACGGTATCCTGGTATAGGAGATTTATCCCAAATTTTGCGAGTTTGGTGAAGCCGTTATCCGACCTTTTAAAGAAAAATAAGAAATTTGAGTGGAGTAGGGAATGTGAGGAAAGCTTTAGGAAAGCTAAAGAGTGTCTTGTTGCCGCACCCATCCTGACGTGTCCGGATTTTTCGAGGCCATTTGTCGTCCAGACAGATGCTTCTGATTTCGGGATTGGGGCTGTCTTGACACAGGACTTTGATGAGGGAGAGAAGGTGGTTTGCTATTTGAGCAGATCACTCAATAGGAACGAAAGGAACTATTCGACCACAGAAAAAGAGTGCTTAGCTGTTCTGTGGGCAATAGAGAAATTGCGGCCATATCTGGAGGGGGTGAGATTTAAGGTGATTACCGATCACCACTCCTTGATATGGTTGAGCAAGTTGAAGGACCCAGCGGGTAGGCTGGCTCGATGGGCTGTACGTATGCAGCAGTTCGAGTTCGACATTGTTCACCGCAAAGGAAAGGATCATGTGGTGCCAGATATGCTTTCGAGGAGCGTACCGGTTCTATCCGAGATTTCAGAGCCCACAAACGATCCGTGGATAGGGAAAATGATAGGAGAAGTGGAAAAGAAACCGTTGTCTTTTCCAGCTTGGCGAGTGGATCAGGGAAAATTGTTTAAGTTTGTGAAAGCAAACCATATAGTAGTGCATAATACTAATAGTGAGTGGAAGTTAGTAATTCCAAAGAATGATAGGAAAAAGATTTTAGAGAAAAATCATGACCATCCGTTAGCAGGGCATATGGGGGTAAAGAAAACTTTTGCTAGGATAGGAGAAAGATATTACTGGCCAAAAATGAGGTCAGATATCACTAGATATGTCAAAAACTGCAAAGTATGTCAAAGCGTGAAACCTATTAATGAAAAACCGGCTGGGTTGATGACGGAGAGGAAAGGGGTTACCAATCCTTGGGAGATGATTTGTGTGGACTTGGTTGGTCCACTTCCCAAATCGAGTAGGGGCTTTATCTATATTTTAACTGTCGTAGATTATTTCACGAAATTTCCCTTGTTGTTCCCTTTGCGGTCTGCAACGGCCAAATCTGTTTGTAAGGAGTTGGAAGACAATGTCTTCTTATTATTCGGCGTCCCCAAATTCGTGGTTTGTGATAACGGTCCCCAATTTAAAAGCAAGGAATTGAAGTCCTTATGTGATAGTTACGGTTCGACAATAAAGTTTACAGCGCATTATCATCCGCAAGCCAATCCGGCAGAGCGGATAAACCAAATTATAAAAACAACACTTAGGGCTTATGTTTCAGAAAACCATAGGGCTTGGGATTCGCAGTTGGCGAAAGTTGCGTGTAGCATACGCACGGCCCAGCATGAGGTGTTAGGTGTGTCGCCGTATTACGCAAATTTTGGTCGAGGAATGGTGACTTTTGGAGGCGAATCCTTAACCACTATTCCGAACGGTAGGGGCGATAATACGGACGATACTAGGGAACAGTTTAGGAAACTTAGGGAAGAGATAGGGAAAAAGTTAGAGTCGGCAACCAAGAAGGCAGCGAAAACATATAACCTTCGTAGGAGAGATGTCCAATTCCTCCCGAACGAATTGGTTTGGCGACGTAACTTCACCCTCTCAGAGGCAGCGAATTATTATTCGGCGAAATTAGCGCCTAAGTTTGTAGGCCCGTTTCTAATTAAGAAACGCGTATCGCCATGGACTTACGTCCTTGTAGACAAGAAAGGTACAGAGCGAGGTACCTGGAATGTTAAGGATTTAAAGCCTTACTGCAACGACCCTGAAGGACCCGAAAATTAGTCGTGTAGCGGATGAGCTGCGCAAAGAGGTACTGAGAGTTTTCAAGCTCTGTGATGTGCTTTACTCTCACCTGGAGTGATTGAGTTTCTATTCTTAGTTGTATTGTATGGTAGTGTATGTTTTCCATTTTCGTGCTGTTAGACCTTTTTCTTATCCCTTGTTACTTCGCTTTCATTTCTGAAAGCCAGGTTCTACTCCTCGGTAGGTAAGGGTGGAATTTGTTACGGTAAGATTTACCGCAACAAAAACCATTCTTAAGATTGGTTCTTAAAACCTTCTTCTGACTATGTTGTTTGGTCATAGTCTTACTCTCGTTATCTGTTTTCCCCTCCATCCCAACCATTCCCATTTTTCGACCCACATTTTGAGTCCGTTGTCCTCATTGAGCTTGAGAGTGGCTCGGAGAGGATGACAAAGTAGGTACCCACTGGATTCGATCGTGTTGAGCCAGTGGATGGGCTGGAGACTCGCACGCCATCTATATAGAGAGCGAGGAAGCACAGAGTCATAATACTCTGTAACAACAATCGGAGACAACAACAGAACGAAACATACACACGCTTAAAGTGGATATCTGAACAACACAACATAAATATAATTAAATTAATTTAACTTTCTTTTAAACATGGCTTCGAGCCCGCCCTAAAATTCTTAACTTATAATTTAACTTAAATAACATAAGCCGACGTAAAAGAATGGAACGCTAAACGCTATCCCTTCAATCCCCCCAAATCTGCACAAAGGCCCACCGAATGGTAGATTGCGCGTTAGCTAGTTTGATTTGAATATTTGCCTTCCTCCTTCGGTTCCTAAAAATTGTTAAAAGATTGATAACTTATGTTTGCTCCTCTTCGAATAATTTTCAGAAAAGTTAAATTTAGTTAAGTAGCTGAGAGAATGCTCAGAATAGTATTTTCAACTTTTTATGGTTTCTTTTTTGTTTTTCTCAAAAATAGTTATTATTGTGAATATGTCTAGATACGGCCTTGGATTCGTCAAGTTTTGGGACGGCACCAACAACTTGGGGAATTCAGTGATTGTGTGGGTGAGAGAGAGTTTCGTTGGAACTCAACCTCGGAGTGATACCGTAGCCGAGTTCCACGAAAGCTTGTGATTAAGAGTGTGGATGTGTGAGTGAAAGAGGAGGCCAATAGAGGACAAAAGGCTAAGCTTGACGAACCACTTCTTGGTTGACTTGCATAGCCGTAAGAGGTTTCTTGGTAATCTTTGGAAAAAGAAAAGAAGGAAAAATAGAAAGTTGAAAATAAAGTTTTGTGAGGAGATAAATTGGAAAAGAAAATAATTTGGTGAAGGTTCTGAAGGTTTTTCGAAGAAGGAGTTATTTGGAAAAGTATTGATATTCGCCAGAAAGGGGCGAGCGGAATCGTCGAGGAAAGAAGGAGAAAGGAGTTACAGATTGTGAAAAAGATAAGTAGAGTGTTCTTTTAGATTTTATTCGTTTGCAGAAAAAGTGTTGTAAAATAGAAATTCGGTTGACCTTTGATTCGGTTTCAAAAATCTCAAAATTGTGAGACGCGCGACCCCATCTTTTAAATTAGTTTTCTTTATCCGTTTTGTTTCGGGACCGAGTGATAGCGGTCCATTCTTGCGGTCTTAATTTTATAATTCTCTTTGTTTCATTTTTTTCAATTTTAATATTTTTTTCCTTTGTTTTAAATTGGTTTCATCCAATTTAAATTTACATTTATACATTTTTTTATTGAAAAAATTCTGGGTTTTAATCCAGGTGTAAGCCACGGTTTCCCAGATATTTTTAAATAAAACTTCCTTAACTTCCCGTTGGGAATTTAAATTTGTGTTTCCTTCATATTTTTGAAGAAGAATTTTCAGCATCCCGGTTAAGGCAAACGACCCTAAACAGTTTCCTGGCGCCCACCCTTCAGCGTAAGTACGCCCCTGTGCTTACCTAAATTCGATTTAGTATTTATCACCTTTTTATCATAACCATTTTTATTAATTCGATATCAATCGTACGCTTCTTGTGTTTCTTTAAATTCGACGAACCCACCCCCAGCTGACTAGCCGGTTGGCTGCATCGTTGTTGCAGTGCGTTGTTGCAATATTTTTTTTATTGTTCTCTATCTCTTCACCATCCTTCGTTGATCGTTTGACATATCGTCAATTCGATCTTATCTTTCGCGTGTGCCGGTCGCACAATTTGATAATAAATAATTAATTCGTTTAGTCTTTATATAATTGTAATTGGATTCGTATAATCCTAAGTCGTGGTTTTTTTTTTTATAGTTATCGTCATCCTAATCGTCTTTTAAATTCGGTTAAAAATATTGCAACAAATTTCTTCTTGGTTGATTTGCATAGCCGTAAGAGGTTTCTTGGTAATCTTTGGAAAAAGAAAAGAAGGAAAAATAGAAAGTTGAAAATAAAGTTTTGTGAGGAGATAAATTGGAAAAGAAAATAATTTGGTGAAGGTTCTGAAGGTTTTTCGAAGAAGGAGTTATTTGGAAAAGTATTGATATTCGCCAGAAAGGGGCGAGCGGAATCGTCGAGGAAAGAAGGAGAAAGGGGAAGGAGTTACAGATTGTGAAAAAGATAAGTAGAGTGTTCTTTTAGATTTTATTCGTTTGCAGAAAAAGTGTTGTAAAATAGAAATTCGGTTGACCTTTGATTCGGTTTCAAAAATCTCAAAATTGTGAGACGCGCGACCCCATCTTTTAAATTAGTTTTCTTTATCCGTTTTGTTTCGGGACCGAGTGATAGCGGTCCATTCTTGCGGTCTTAATTTTATAATTCTCTTTGTTTCATTTTTTTTCAATTTTAATATTTTTTTCCTTTGTTTTAAATTGGTTTCATCCAATTTAAATTTACATTTATACATTTTTTTATTGAAAAAATTCTGGGTTTTAATCCAGGTGTAAGCCACGGTTTCCCAGATATTTTTAAATAAAACTTCCTTAACTTCCCGTTGGGAATTTAAATTTGTGTTTCCTTCATATTTTTGAAGAAGAATTTTCAGCATCCCGGTTAAGGCAAACGACCCTAAACAGTTTCCTGGCGCCCACCCTTCAGCGTAAGTACGCCCCTGTGCTTACCTAAATTCGATTTAGTATTTATCACCTTTTTATCATAACCATTTTTATTAATTCGATATCAATCGTACGCTTCTTGTGTTTCTTTAAATTCGACGAACCCACCCCCAGCTGACTAGCCGGTTGGCTGCATCGTTGTTGCAGTGCGTTGTTGCAATATTTTTTTTATTGTTCTCTATCTCTTCACCATCCTTCGTTGATCGTTTGACATATCGTCAATTCGATCTTATCTTTCGCGTGTGCCGGTCGCACAATTTGATAATAAATAATTAATTCGTTTAGTCTTTATATAATTGTAATTGGATTCGTATAATCCTAAGTCGTGGTTTTTTTTTTATAGTTATCGTCATCCTAATCGTCTTTTAAATTCGGTTAAAAATATTGCAACAAATTGGCGGAGGCTGAATAACAAATCACGGCTAATATTCTTGTCCGCGTCCGGGTAAGGGATTGTCGGCTGAAGGGATCATAAAATGTATGGAATTTAGATCCAAGATCCACGGTGATGAGAATTTGTCCGCCTAAAGGAATATTGTCCTCTTAAGGGAGCTGTCCGTAATAGGAGCTTTCACTGTACCTAGATACTGGAACAATATATTTAAGTCAAATGTTTAATCTAGCTATACGGCATCTCCCTTCCTGTCAATTCCATCTCATCGGTTATTCCTTGCAGCAATTGTAACGATCTATACTCTCCCATCAACAAAATAAAGTAATTTCTCGACAAAATACACAAAACGTGTCGGGGATCTAGGTATTTATTTTGTATATATTCTGTGCTGTGCTCGTTCAAACCCCCCTTCTATTGTATAAAATATCCTCAAGGCTACAAAGAAATCGAAAACAGCACTTGTCAAAATCCTCTCCAGCTTATAACATGTTGAAGGCAAATTGGCAATTCTATTTAGATTCGACTGCGATGATGAGTGAGTGAAATAGTAATAATGAAAAATTTTCAGTTAATACTAAAAACAGTCAAAAAGAACTCGTTGCTAGAAAACAGGATATATACACCCATACCTACATATATAGAGTGGGTAGAAGGAAGGACATGGAGGTTCTCCATACCATGTCATCATTTTATGTGTCCTTCTGCATGAGCACCTATGGTTTGGAATCCGCGGAGGCTGAATAAATGCCATCGTTATCGTGACAACATAAACATTTCGGAAAGTTTTATGTTTTTTTTTTTTTTTGTTTTTGTTTCGTCAGGAAAGATGCATGGAAACACACGTCCCTTGAGCTAAAAACAGGACAGAAGTGAATATTTTTCCAAGCCCCTAAGCATAAAGCTTTAAGGATGCTTGAAACTTACTAATTTTGTATTGTGAATTTTTTTTTGTTGTTGTTGGTTTTCAGTTTTGTGGCTTGGACTATATCTACATACTTTTTTCTCTCCACTTTCGAGGACTAATATTCTTCATCGTCGATGTTTTGGTTTATTGCAGAGGGCAATGAGTTTATTATTTTGGTATTTATATTTTTATTTTTTTATGTTGTGTACCTTCCTATGCTATGTTGATTTTTTCTTCTTGTCTGATTATAATATCCTTCGAAAAGGACACTCTTATGAAATTTCATTAAAACTTGCTGAGTAGTGAGAACAAAAAAAATTAGAATTCCTTGTGGGACTTGAGGAACAAACAAAAAAAAAAAAAACTAAACAAAACAAAACAAATAATAAAGGAAAAAAAAAAAACTTTGTGTTTCTTCTGTGCATTGTGAAATTATTTGGGCGGAAAATCGTGCTGTGGAATGAGAACGCGAGTAGTATACAAACAAACAGGAGAGTTATAAACTTAAGTTAGGTAGATAGTATAGCGCAGCTATTCTGATTCTGGGAGATCAAGAGGATGACGAAATACAAATAACAAAATAAGTAAAACAAAGTTTATAAGAACCAAAAGGAAGGGAAAGGACGAGGAGTTATACTACATCCTTAAGTAAGTTGTTGTGTTTCAGAGTTTTTCTTTCATTTTTATTTTTAGGAAAAAAAATATCTTAGCAATCCTTCGTGAATAAATGAATAAAGAAACAAGAGATGCACTTAGGATAAGATTTTGCGTTCTTTGTTCTTTGTTCTTTTTTTTTTTTTTTGTCGAAAAGAAGAGGTAAATGTATTGAGTCTAGGTACGTCTGCTATAGTTTCAAGTGAATTTCATATTGAGAATTTTTTGTTTTTTGGAAAAATCAAGAACTTGCACAGATTTTGGTTAGTTGTGTGCTGCACGTGATGATGAAATATTCAATAACGAAAAAATAGCTTACTTATAAATTTTGTGGATTTTTCGTTTTCAGTTGAGTGGAAAAAAGTTGAAAGGGTAGGTAGATAGTATTGAGAGGCTATATCAAAATTTGATTTGGGACTTTGATGGATTAGCGAAGATCTAAGGATAAGTACAACACCATATTATATTTATGTACCCGGAAATTCCTTGAAACTCATGAAAACTATATTAAAAATATGCACGACTGGATCGCACGAACTTGCTCTTGTTGTTAACAACTATATAAAATATATTTTATGATATTTTTAACGAAAAAATGTTAAAAAGTCGAAATCACTAGTAGTCCATTGAAATGTTACAAAATTTTGGCCGAACCTTGCATTTTGTACAGGACAAATTTTTTTTTGATGGATCGATCTGTAAGAGGGATCAGTGTGAATGTAAAAACCAGTTTTCGGGGTTAAACTCCCCCTATTTGGCCGCCATTTTGAAAAAGGGGGCGTAAAAAGGTCCTCGCTTTATATTGAGAACCATACATCGCACAAACAAAATTTTACCAAATTTGTGTAGAAATTTAAATTCTCTGCAAATTATGTTAACACACTTTTTTTCGTAAAATTGAAAACAAAAAACTTATAATCAAAAAAAGATGACCATTGTCAAGAAAAGTATCATTATCTTCTTCTTTATTTATTTTATATCCTCTTTAAGAAAAATTTCTTAGAACGGTCAACTTTTTTTGGTTATAACTTTTTTTTTATTTTCAATTTAAGGATAAAAAGTGTGTTTACATTAATTGTAGAAAATTTAATTCTCTACACAAATATGGTAAAGTTTTGTTTGTGCGATGTATGGTTCTAAAGATATTGCTTTACGCCCCCTTTTCCAAAATGGCGGCCAAATGGGGGGGGAGTTCAACCCCGAAAACTCGTTTTTACACTCACACTAATCCCTCCTACAGATCCATTAAACAAAAATTTGTCCTGTATGAAATGCAAGGTTAATGTAACATTTCAATGGACTATAAAAAAATATTTTTATTTAATGTAGCCCGTGGCGTAATGGTTAGAGCGTTGAACTGCATCTGCCACCTAAAATCGAAAAATGATTTTCAGGAATACTGCCTCTTGCTAAGGAAGTAACAAATCCTCCAAGAGTGTCTCTTGTCATAGAAAAGTGCCGCTCACCTTAGCCGATCGGATTTGGCCCCTCCATTCCTGCAGACACGCACACAGGAACGATTGAGAGTGCTATTACTTATTTTAATTTTATTTTTCTGTGTTCCAAGAACTCGATAGTTCATATCAGGCATATCAAACTTTCTGTGTGAGCGTCTAAGGTTGTTCTGCAACACTTTAATCAGCAAGTACCAGTATGTGTTTCGCCCCGGCAAATCGGCTACAGACCAAATCATCATACTAAGGCAGAAAATTTTGGAAAATACCAACGAGTCAAGACCCACCATTTCATTATAGACTTCAAAACCGATCGTCAAACAAAAGCTCTACTTGGAAATTGCAGAACACGGGATAGAGAAAAACTGTTCCAGGTTTGTCGCGTGGCATTAGAAAACTTGCAGTCTAATATAAAACTATGGGAAATGGCTTTTCATAACTCATCTGAACATGTACAGAGTTTCGAAATGGAGATATGCACTATCAGGAGACATCTTTAATCTAGTTCTGGGGCAGATACTGCGTAGAGCACGTGTTAAAACGGAATGAACTATTTTCAACAGAACTACTACTTGGGTATACTATGCCTAGACATAATCGGCTGCTTCCAATGTGCCGTTATAGAGTCCTTAAAGCCGATTGAATAACAGGTAAGATCTGTTGGTCTAGAAGTGAACGAGGACAAGACCAACAAACAAGCAAGCATATGTTCAGAGCCTAGGACAAACTATCTTATTGATAACATTGACTTCGAGGTAGTTAACGAATTTATCTACCTTGGGGTGAACGCTAAATTCAGTAACATAAACGCTAGTAGAAATCCGACGAGGAATTACCCTAGCTGCTGCTTTGGTTTAGTGAAACAAATAAATTAAAAACTCCTCAATCTTCTTGCGTGCACACTCTACAGAACCCTTATCTTATCTTGCTAGTCCTGCTTTATGCCGCTGAGAAGCATATAAGGAGACCTGATACTGGGTGCTTTTGATAAGAGAATTCTTAGATTGATATTTGGTCACGTGTGCAGGGAGGGCGAATGGAGGAGAAGCTTCATCCACGAACTGAATGAGTTGTATGTAGGTAGCAAATTGAAAATAATAATGCTCCAGCCAATAGAATCTTCGAATCCCAGATCCCAGGTTCAAAGTGTCAAGGACGTCCGCACCTCCGGTTTAAACCAAAGCTATTGCGGATACCAGAGGTTTTGACGGCTGGTAGCAGTGTGGTCGGGATCGTGGAAGATGGAAAGCTGTCGTGTCTCAGACTGGAACCTTTCACGGGTCAGGACCCCTTCAAGTAAGTAAAATATAGTATACGAATATGAAGTAATCAGCGATTGTCGAAAACATATCAGCGGGAATAATGTATAAGATCTCAATTCATTTAACCCATTATCAGCTAGCGTTGCGAAAACACAACGTCCTATCTGAGGAGGTCTGGAGATCAATTTAAATAAAATAAATATTGAATTCGAGAGTTATTTGAACTATCTAATCGACCTATTTTTGATTTTTTTTTTCAAAAAAAAAATGATCGTGTTTTTTTAGGACCTTCAAAATACGAAATTTTGAAAATTTTGAGGCAGCATTTTCGAACTTTTGGAAAATGATATCCAAATTATAATTTTTTAAAATAATGTCAAATACAGGTAAATAAATATTCAAATAATATTATAAAATTATTTTGACGGGTTTTATGTAAGTTGCCTGCCTGACAGGTAAGACGAAACCACTATGTTTCATTTTCGCAACGCTCGCCTAAAGTAGTAGCATTTGAACCTAAAAAAAATATTTGCGTTCGTTGTGTTTTCAAATCAGAATGATCGGTAAAATCTCAGAATATTGGGTGTTTATGTTTATAATGTACCAATTTAAAAAAAAAAAAACATATATTTTGATTGAACAAAAGGATGCATATTTTAATTCTGAGAAAAAAACGAGCCATACAAGAATGCTATATTTGCATATATTCTATGAAATAATTAGCCAGTACCTTTTGCTTGTAGGAAACCTCAAGTCTCAGGACATTTTTGTATGAGCGTGGTCCCTATAAGACTACGATAAAGCAAGTACATATTCAAATCCCCAGAAAAAAAAGAAACCAATTCATAAATACCTGATGTGCACCTTTTGGAAGATGAAAACATGTTGCTAAATGAACTAGCTTGTCAAATCGAGCTAAAATGGAGACTTGATGATTTAAATTCTCAAAAGCCTTATGAAAAATACGACGAATCGGAAGTCGATCAAAAAAATTCAAACAATGCATTTAACATCCGAAAAAGTCACTTCCATAACTAAAACGAATCAACATGCCTTCATTATGAGTTATCAAATGGTCAAAAGAGAAAACACGTCAACATTTCAATGCCAATTGCAATTCGTGAGTACAAAATAACGATGGGTGGAGTTGATTTGTTTGATAATGCTACAAGCAAATATCGCATTCGAATTGGAGGAAAGTGATACTAGCCACTTTTATCAAATGCACCGGATGCAGCTTTGATAAATGCATGAAAGATACATTGCATATGCTAAAGAAATACGAATGCTATACAAATACAATTTAGAACATTTGTTTTAGATTCCTTGTTGCGATCGGAAACATATATTCAACCTGTGATTCAAAAACAAAAGCTTTTCCAAAAAATTTTCTTTTAAGTTTTACTCTAATTACACAAAAAATAGACACTATGTGAAATTTCAAGTCAACTGGAACTGGTAGTTTCGTTTGCATTTTAAGAATTTGGACTTTAAAAAACTTTGAATTTATCCAACTTTGCATCAACCCAACCTCGCACCTACTCCAAATCCTATAGAAGGCCAAGCAGGGGGGTTGCTGCCCCCCCATATACATACCTAACTTTAATTGGTTCTCTTTTCGTATTTTCAAATGTGTATAAAATTCCCATTAGAAAGTGGACTTCGTTCTCACCTTGCTTAGAAATAAAAACAACTTTTAAAAAGTGGGTTCTGTTCCCGCCTAGTGGGAACTGACACCTTCGGTGGACTTATTTCCTTAGGACTTAGTTCACGGCACCTGAATTTTATGACATAAGGTACGTGCAACTCAGTCGTGCATTTTTTATTTAAAATTAAATAAAAATTCAAATCGAAATAATATAATTTTCAGTTAAAACAGTAAATTATAATTAATTTCTGCCACAAGGTTGTGACTAATCAAAAATTAAAATTTTGCTGACATTTTTTTTCTCGATTTTTTTTTGCCACAGCTTGATTATAATATGCTAAAAGCATATAACGAAAACCATTTTAAGGATATACCAAAATAAAATACCAAAATACATACTCTATAGGTAGGTAGGTTAGGTATAGGTACTCTTCATTTCATCGAACAAAAAAAAAAAAAAAATCTGCCAATTACCCTCAGGGGAGTAATTGTGAGTAATCAGGAATTCAAATCATATCCTCGTGCCCAGAATGAACGATAAATATATGTATTTATTATTTATTTCATTTGTTGTATTTTGATAGGAAAACACTGTGTGTGTGTGTCTTTTATGTATAGCTATATAGCTACACACAGAATAACGATTGCAAAACTCTTGTTTCATTTTATTCAACTGTCGAAAAATGAATCCAAAAACAATTGCTTAATGAATCTTTGATAACCAGGATGACAGGATGGTGCTCATCAGACAGACTCAGTTCAGTTCAGTTCACTGATGGTTTTTGTGATTTACATATACACTTCTGTTGCTTCTCTCAACTCTCATTTAGGTGTATTTGGTATATAAAACAGTCTGCGAGTCAGTGTTGCAATTTTTATTGGTATTAGCCTCAAACAAACGTAGAGAAAGGTGAGAAGAATCTTTCTTACTTAAGAATTCCTTAAGTAGATTACTCCTACTCCAAGCAAATAACGATGAGGCTTAAGGTAGAAAAGAGTTATGAGGAAAGACTAAAATAATAGCCTAAGAAAAATAAAAAAAAAACCATCTGCCGATAATAAATGCAAGTGAAGATTTTCGAACACAAAAATCTTCATTTTGGCGTAAGGTATACTGTCTAAAAAAAAAATATATTGTCGAAACTGGCCTTATAAAAAAATTATGACTTTTACACGGTAAACGCTAGAGAAAAAATTTTTATGAAAAGTTTGTAGATCAGATCATGAGATTATTTACATTATCAGATTATAACATTTATATTCTTCCAACACCGTTTTGCTATTTAAAAAAAACGTACAATGACAAAAATGATGATTTTAAGATGTAAATTTTTTAATAATAACTTATGCTTATTTTATATACAAAAAATGTAACGACACTTATTATTCCATAAGTAGCTGTCAGTTACAAGATATTTCTCTATCAAAAAACCAAACTGTCAAAAATATAAGTTTTTGCAACTATTAAACAATAAATTATGTATATTTTTTAATTTACAAAAAATTATGGAATATGTTGCCCTTTACAAAAAAGAATTCTATTAAAGGTGTCATTATTTAAAAAAAAAATACAGGTCTTTTGCTTTTAAATTTCAAAAGGCGAAGTTTTTGAAAAATATTGTATACTAAAGTCATAAGTAGGTCATAAAATTTTCAATAAAAAAAATTGTAGAACTTATTCCATACGAGAACCATTTACAAAATATTGCCATGTAAACAATCTCAAATTTCTGTAAGGTTGAAGTGATGATTTGTATTTGAATGAAAGAACAACAGCTTGAGTAAGCTTCACCACCAAGTTTTATAGGCTGGAGTTATAGCTATTTCAGAGGACCGATCATCAGACTCGTTTTAGTGGTGAGTCTATGTATTTTCAATTTTATTTAAAAAAAACTGTTACCTCACTGCAAACATTGAACCACAGACCAAGCGTCTCCGGACCAATTGCACTACGGACTGCGCTACCTAAGGTCACGTGATCATGTCATGTGAAGATTTTTATTTTGTTTCAAATTCGTATCTGTGTAATAACCACAATGAGCGTATGAAAACCCCGTTTCAGATTCTTGCCCAAAAATTCGCTTTACAAAAATTGTGTTTTTTTTTTCGAATAAATATTGAAGGTTTGAGTGAAACAACAACCACTTGAGTGAGCTACCTCCGCTGCAAGTATTGTATAGGTTTTAAATGGAGCACACTCCTTTAGTGTTGTTTCGGCAAAAAGTTTTTTGAAATAAAATTGAACAACATAAAAAACAAAACAGTGATCTGGCAACCGTGAAATAGCTATAATTCCAGCCTAAACAATACTTGGAGGTAGCTCACTCAACTGGTTGTTGTTTCATTCAATCCTTTAAATATTAAAATATGATGGAGCGAAAACGCTAGTGTGCTATCACATAAAAAACCTCTTCAATTGTCTTTTTTACGTTTTTTTTTTTTTTTTTCGGAAAATTGCCATATTTTTAAGTGTCACCTATTCCAATATAATTTTTTTTATGGCTCGACCATTTTTTTATAAGTATGCAATTTGAGGCTTTTTAATATTACAAAAAATATCACCTTTCAAAACTTTGAAAGTAATTTTTTTTTTGTAAACAAAAAATAACAAAAATTTAATTTTTACAGTTTTTGACATTTCTCCACGTGTCGATCGAGATATCTGGAATCCGAATCCATCATTTTTATGTCGTTTTTCATTGCAATCTGAAAAATTTCTTCTCAAACTCCAGAATTGCTCTTTTGAATAAAACATGTAGGCATAGAAAAATTCCACATTCAAAGCATGCCATGTTTTAATAGAATCCTAACAATAAACAATTTAACCTTCTGGTTAAAAAAAATCTCCACACTTTCCTTGAATCTACTACAATTTCCATCAAAGTTGCTGTCAAATGAAAAAACGCAAAGTGAACTGTCAAAATGTTTTCAATACAAACATTGGCCTCGTTCAGGATTGTATCCAAAGCGATCTGGATAGCTTTGTGTTGTTGTAATCCCTTGTGAAAAAAACAGCTGATGCAACAACAACTAAACGAATCTGAAAATTTTTGGATAGGTTGACACCGCCTTGGATAGATTTCTGAACGCGAGGATTCAAAGTTGGGTATTGCCGTATTATTTTTTAATGGTAACTACTATTTCAGTACTTAAAGTAATTTGTCTATTTAAGGTGTTTGAACAATTTCTATTTTATTTTATTTTTACTAAATCACATTTAGCATTCACAGCTTTTCTTTTTCTAACCTTGATTATTTTATCACATCCGCAACATATCTGTAAGAAACTATGAAAAATTGATTTTCGGTACTTTTTTTCAATGCAGTATTTTCTCTGTGATCGATTGGAAGGGTGTACGAAAAATTGTTTATCCACTCATTAGAAAATCTCCGTGAGAAATTTAGCTGTCAGGTATCAGTTCTTTTGGATGTGAGTGTTTTGGCTTATTTTTTATCTTTGAAAGAGACATTTAAAGTAGTTTTGGCTGTACAAATATTTCATACAAAATTGCTATTAAAAAATACCAACAAAAACGAAATAGATAACTATCGGCTTCCGTTTCAACAAAATAAAAAAAATCTTTAAACTGAAACTAATGCCGAGTGCGAATTGGTTTAAAGTTTCGATTAAATTTTATCCGAGATTAAGTTTTGACGTTTCCACGTACACTTTAATAGTGTCAAAAATTAATCTTCGGATAAAATTTAACGCGATTTGAACCCAATGCACACACGGCCTAAAATATGCATATCCAATCAAAATCCTAAGGAAATCAAAGAAAACGTATTTTTTTAAAAAGGCATCGTTTATTAACATCGATTAACATGTTTCAAAGCGCAAAAATATGAGGTAACGACCCCATTGTCGCACTTAGCCTTATTGTTTACATATTAATTTTTTCGAAGAGTTGAAAAAAGAAAAATTGATATTAACTGTAGAAATTGCTTTAAAAGATAAATTCGCCAACGCAAGTCACAGGCCATGTACAAGGCACTTAGTTTTTACTTTAGCAATGGACATTTTTTATAAATACCGATATCAAGCAATTGCTTTCACTTTGCTACGAGCAATTGGTCTATTTTATTAATATACGACTCATTATTTCTCAGACTATTGCATCTATTTAAAAACTATTTTCTATAGCAAGGCAAAGCAGCGGCAATACATATGTAAGTAAAGTACATATGTATGGGTATGTCTGCATTGTGTTTATTGTATTTAATGTCCCACTGTTGCTGCTATGTTGTCCTTGCTCATCTCATGCTTTATGAAATAGGCAAACACGAATGTGACAAAACTAAAACCCCCACTCTCATTCCCAAAAAAGCAGTCCCCAGACTACAACTTTAATATAACAAGGATCTTTTGAAAAATTTAAGTTGAAAAATTTAAGTGCAAAATAAAAACAACAACGAACAAAAAAAACAAAAAAAAAATCACAATAACAAAATGCTTTCATTTTAATGGAATTTTATAGGTTATGTTGTTTTGTGCATCTGCAAGTGTATGTAGGTATGTGTGTGTGATGATGACAGACTTTTGTTTTGCTTTGGCACGTTTATGTTTCAAATATTTTGCACTACACAGCACTTATTAGAGAGATAATTGTCATATGTTATGTGTTCTTTTTTTTGTATCAGCATTCTGAATTGTTTAGTGTTTACCTTGACAAAAATAAATAGAAGATGAGTACGAGTAGTGTCAAGAGAAAAAAGAAGGAAAGAAGTGACAGGTGTCAAAATATTTAATACTGTGAATCAGTAGGTCGCTTAAAAAAAATGTTCAATTACATAAAATCTCTTAGGGCCACTTGCTCCAAACGAACGGATAAATATATTATAAAACTCAGGATAACTATCCTAGTTTAAATAAATAAATAAGAATGTATCGTTTTTTAATTGCACGAACGGAAAATAAATAACAAGCGGATAAGAATATTTTTTCAGAATCAGCAACACAACAAACAAAAAACACATTGAAAAATAAACAAACTTTAACGCTTTGACTTGCTGTCTCGTAAGAAATTCTAAAATTTGACGTGGGAGCTATTCAGAGTTTAAATATTTATCCAGAGAACGAGGAGAAAAAAACTTTTTTAAACTGAGATAAAGAAAAAATATTTTGCTGCAACATGATTTGATTCAAATCAGTCAGATAGCTTTAATTATTTATAAATCAGGAGTTACTGCTGTCAAAAAAACTTCTGTGCAAATGGCCCTTAGTTAGGTTATAGAAAAAAAGTTTAAAATTGTAAATCCTATTTCTGTAGGAAGAATAATTAAAAGGAAATCAAATAAACTATGCATTCTTAAATAAATAAAAAAAAAATCAACCGAGATAATAAGAAGTCTTCAACTACTTTTAGGGTCACTTGCACGAAAGTTTTCTGCCAGCAGTAGGTAACATCTTATTAATAAATAAATAAAAAAAATATTCTTATCAGCTTGTTAAATATTTTTCGTTCATTAACTTAAAAACGAGAAGCGTTTATTTACATTAGAGCCCCCTATTGCACGTGTACACGCGTACCCGTGTTACACGTGTAATTAAACTATTCGTGTATGAACACGGAAATTAACTTTTATTTACAAGTCGGTCGCATATATTTTTTACGGAAATACTTGTTTGATGAAATACAGGACACCCCGATTGGTTTTAAAAATGAATTTTAATTACTCGTGTATTTTTACGTGTACACGTGACACGAATACACGTGTAGCTTAATACCCACTTAAAACCGAGAGCTCTAATATATATATCTAAACTTGGTAAGTTTTCCTCAGTTTTATGTATTTATGTGTTTGTTTCGTGCAAGTTGCCCTTATTGTATTTTTTTTTCACTTTTTTGATTTTTCTGTTTATACCAACCTACATCGTTGTTTATTAAGTTCCTAGCTTTATGAACCTTAATTCCGCTAACTAGAACAAATAAATAAAATTTGAAGTCAATTGGATTAATGATGCGCGAAATCATAGAAGACAAAGCACACAAAAATTCATTTTTTAAAAGATTTTATCCACCATGAACATATAAGCTAGTTTTAAATAAAATTTCATCTATCCTCACCGAAGAGCCACTAAACTTGATCTTTTGCAGCAAAAATAAAGCTGACAAATTTCCATATAAGTACTAATTCAACGTTAATTCGAAGGACTTTCCGAAGTTTTAACCACAAAACTATTACAAATTCTATTTAACTTGAAGATAATGACATGTACCATCAGGGGAATACTGAACAAAAAAAAAAAAAAAACTGTCAGGAAACTTTTCAAACTGCAGGAACAATGGATCACCATTACCACATAAAGGCAACCTGATGCAAATTGCCTGCAAAATTGATATTCCTCTTATTTGAAGTCGTTTCGACAACTGAACAATCATAGTCGTAGTTAAAACTTCTACTTACCCGTTCACATTTCGTGGCTGTTAAAAATTCAGAGGAAATTCCATGATTTTGTGACAACTTTTCAATTTGAATTTTTTGTTGGATTGGTCTTGACTGACACATATTTCTCCAGCGACAACTGCGAAAGTGATGAGGCAACAGCCGGAAGGCCCTCTCTAAAATCGTACCACCATTTTTGAATACAATTTGACGTTTGATTTATTCACTTGTATTGTGTGGCACTGCCAGCATTTAATTGTTTTAAAAATGATAAATTTGTACCCCAATTGTTAGGCAAAAGAGAAAGAAATATTTAACCCATTTCTATGGAGCAGAACGGGATGATTCGTACGCATCACATTTTTATTTCATATACTTCAGATGCAAATCAACTCCGAGAGAAACAAAATTAGAAGCTTTCGTTGTTGAGCTTATTTGGTTGATTACTTATAGGAGATTATTTTGATTGAGTTTTTCCCCCCGTCAAGCTTGATGATGGAGCCGAAGAGATAGGAGAAAAGGTAGTAGGAAAATTAGGATAATTGTTATTATAGGATGGTTGTCTCCTAAGGGAATACAAGAGTTCTCGCTATGACGGCTGATTTCAATTTGTTTTTCTGCTAATTGCTGTCTGATTTGAGATAATTTAAACCTTGTGCCGCAGTGCCAGGCTGCCAGGGTATATATAATGAATGACTGATGATTTAGAATATTATTTCAATTTGAAGGAAACATACAATTCTGATGTAATGACAAAGAGGGAGTAAGAGAGAGAAAGTAATATTTTTTTAAAGCAAGTTATAAAGATAAGCTGCGAAAATATTTTGAATTGAAATAAATTGAAGTTAGCCTTAGCATAGGTAGGTTATAGGTAATATTTTAATTAAGGCTTATTATTTTGTTTCATGGAAATGACATCAAGTGTGCGACTCCTATATTACAAATTCGTGAACTGAGTGGAATTTTTAGAACAATGAGGTAATATTTTGAGGAATCTGTCAACATAAATTGAAATATTATAAAGGTACATAAAATTGTAAATATTTTTGATTTGTTTTTAAGTACATACCTACGTAATAGTAAATTATAATAAATTTATTTTGTATGTTCCTGGTTTTAAGAGGAAATTAACAGAGGGTTCATGAAAAAAGGATTTTTTTTTTCATATTATCCCAACTTCTGATGAATGTAGTTTTACCAATTTAATGTACGTTTTTAGTCGTTCTTTTGTTGTTTCCGAAAAATCAGCAGCAGATTATTAAGACCAGATATACATATAAGCGTGTCCTAGCTATGACAGTAAAATTGTACAAGGCGATTTTTATGCCAAGCTAAGAAGAGAGGATATTTTTAGTGATATACGGTCGGAAAGCAAAGTCTGCACGACACCTCTGCGACAACCGATTCAGGCTGTTCGACTTCGCGGCGTAACGGGACATTGTGGTAACCAGGACTCAGTTCCTTCATCTCAAAATTCACAAAGGGACTTGGAGATCTCCAGATCAATCAACTATTAACCAGATTGACCACATTGCGATCGACCGACGCGTCGCGATGCAAGACAATACTTCAGTGTCATGAATGTCCGAAAATTCCGAGGTACTAATTTAGAGTCGCACCACTACCTCATTGCCAGCTAAGGAACGGCTTCGGATATCCAGGCCACGTCAAAATCAGGGAAGTACTACAATCACGGGCGAGCTAGGTCCTTTTCCGATCGAGTTTTCAACGTCTTGAGAAGTCTTTTACCGCCAGCAATTAAATTTTAGGGGTGTCGCCTCTGGAGTGCTGGGTTTCTAACCACCAAAGAAATAACTGATTTAATAATGAGTGCTGGCAAGTGCAGCCAAACCAGATATATAAAAAGCGGCGCAGCGGCGCTGCATAGAAGGACCAGAGTTCTCGAGAGCTCTACGTGCAGAAGAGGAGAGAAAAATACTGGCTTCTCAGAAGGAAAAAGGAAGAGCATTGAAGCGCAACATAAAGGGAATGGAGGGATGCTACAGCAGGAATGAAGTCCGGAAATTTCACCAAAAGGTAAAAGAAACCTCCCAATGTTACAAGCCCCGAACTAAAGCCTGCAGAGATGATCAAGGGAATATCGTATAGTAGAATCGCTGTCAATGATGAAGATCTGGAAAAAAAATTTCTGCAAATTGTATAATGGCGGTGGCGGCCGGCGGTGATGAATCGAATTCATCTGTGAAACAGGTTGCACCATTCGACGTTGACCAACAATTCAGTCCACCCGATCTAGACGAGGTGAAGATAGCAATAGCTAAACTGAAGTCCATTAAAGAAGCTGGAGCTGTCGGCCTTACTGACGAACTATTCAAGGCAGCAGACGATGACCTGTTTAGGAGTATGCCGCAGCTTATTTGGAAAATATGGTCGATAGAAAGCATGCCCGATGAATGGAACCTCTGCCCGATCATCAAGAACGGATAATCTCTGAACTGAGCCAACTACATATAAAGGGAGAGGCAATGGTCTACTCAAAATCACCTGGTTTTGAGTTGTGGTTTTAAGCCAGAAAATTACGCCAACCATGAAATAATCACAATACGGCAGATCATGGAAAAAAAACCATCTAGAGACGGGCTGTATAGTGCAGTGGCTAGTATTGGCATACCTGCCAAACCCACCCGTTTGTGCAGGATGGCGTATAGAAAACGACGCTGTAAAAACCTCACCGATACCTTTGATGCCAAAAAATAATTTAGACCGGGCGAAGTCTCAAGATGAGACTTCTTTAACATCGAGGCACAATCTTTCAAAAGTCCGTCCAAATATGTGTATTCATACGCCGATGATATTGCCATAATCGGGCGAAGAAAGCGTGATGTCAGTAGTGCATTTTTGAGTATTAAACGGAAGCTGCTTGTTCGGGCTATTGAAGGCAATTGAGTAGCAAAGCTCTCTCTCTCTCTTGGGCAACTAAAGTGTCTTTGTTTAAAATGCTAATCATCCCGGTCATGCTATTTGGTTCAGAGGCATGGACCTTGTCAAAGGTAGATTAGAAGGCTCTACGCTGATTCGAGAGGAAAATTTTCCCAGTGATTTTCAGTTCCATTTGCATAAACGGGGAGTGGAGGAGAAGGCTGTACAGCGACACTGACAACGACCGAGCTGGCTGTATCATTTAGAGCGCATGGTTACCAGAACTACGGCCCGTAAAGTCTTTAAATTAAATTCCGAAGGATGGCGCAGTAGAGGAAGACCGTGATTCAGATGGCGTGCACGCAAGTAGGGAAACCAGCTTGGCGTTAGCAACTGGAGACAGCTAACTAGGGACTGAGATGGCTGATGGAGGAAGCTTGATGGTTGAGGAGGCCTGGTCCACTCTGGACAGTTGCGTAATCTTAAGTAAGTAAGTAAGTAGATGATTAAGAAATATAAGATTAAGGACGTACAGCCAGTAGTTGATGCCTAGAAATTTAATATAAACATTAAAAGACCTCTAACACGATATTATCTTCCTGTATCCATTTTATCCATTAATAGACAACGGTGTAATTGCATCTAACAAAAGGCAGGTAACCTCGGAAAAATGTAAATACTCAATACTGGACACATAAAAGCTCTTGAATTAATGGTGACTTACTTCAGGTTGACCTCGCTCTTACGAGCAAACGCTTAAACGAAATAGCCATGACTGGATAGCCCCATAGACGATGTTTACATTGTATTTTTAACGAACGGCGCACCCAGTGAGATGGGTAGAGTTTAAGTGAGTAAGAAAGAGAAGGGAAGGTCCCACCCAAATGGGCGAAATCTACGCTTCTCTTTCTAACTCACCATAAAATCTACCCATCTCACTGGATGCGCCGTTCGTTAAAAATACAATGTAAACATCGTCATATGGCTTAACCTGGTAACCACAAAGGGTATTGTAAGCCTTTAATAAAATACCGCCACCTTTGCGTTATTAAGTGAAAATAAACATACAAATTAAATCGAAACAATATTTTGAAGCCAATAACTTCTGTTCTAGTTATCTCATCTTCAAGACTGATATCTTAAAATAAAGGTTACATGTCCAGCTAGATGTAGAATTTTAATTTAGCAATGTAAATGAGTGTGCAAGTTGTAGTAAAGCTAGCTAACAACTGATATTTACTAGGTTAGAATATCGTATACAAAAATATTCTTATTTTTGTTAAACAGAAAACTAAGATGAAAGATGAGCCTTAAAAAAATGAACAAACTTTATTTTCCTCACACATGTTTGTCCAGTCTTCATCTTCAAAGCAAATTAAAACTCATTAAAAGTTCTGACTACCAGAATATGATTTTTTAACTTTATAGATAAAAAAATCTTAGCAACAATAAAAAAAAACTGAAAGCAATGAACATCAAAGATTCTTATCTTCTTTTTGCTTTGAAAAATATATTTTGTTTTTATTTCTTCATAAAAACCTAGGTCTCTACGAAAAATTTCTTCCCTTAAATAATTTTTGTATTGATTAAATTTTTTTAAAGTTTAAAATAATCCGATAACATTCCCATTCAGATAATGATGTCAAAGACGACAGAAAAAAGAAGCATTTAAAGCCAAAAAGGCCCTTTCCAATGAAGAGACCTTTCATATACATATACGTACTTTTGCCTGGCCTTTAAAAACTTGATTCCTTTGTGACATTATTTAGGTTTTTTTTTTTTTGAGGTTTTCATTTGGTATAATGGTCAAATATGTATCGTCGTCGTCCTAACTGCGGTTGCTTAGATTTTGTTCACATTGATGATTTTTTTCTTCTTCCATTTAATTTCTATTATGCAAAAAAGGAACTCAGCATAAACTCAAAATCCCATTAGGATATTTGAATTTTTATCAAATATATTACTCATACGCCCAAGTTCACCACATACAAACGTATTTGTTTTTTTGAAAAATCTTTCCCTACTTCTCAGAAGTGGAATTCATTTCTTTAAAAGGATGACATTTATATATTAAATAAAATGTTGAACGTCCGTTTTTCTAATCCTGTCGAGTCGCAACTACATATAAAAAACTAACAACAATAGACACAATCAGAATTGAAATCCTAGTCTCCTCTCCTTACATATGCGGTGTGTCTGTACTTTTTTGCTCTTGCTCTTTTTGTGAATTTTTTTTTTTTTTAAGATTAGTTTGTGTATTGAAAAATATATGAATGGGTGTGTTTTCACAGCCTTAAACGGCCCGGGCAATATCCTCTTGTATGTTATGTCGGCCATTTTGGCGCCTTCCAGTCATGTTTTCATTTTTTTTTTTTTTCGAAAATAAATATCTACCGTTGCCGCGCGTACCAATTCAAGTGAGAAAAATTCTGCACAGCTTTCTGATATTCGAAATAGTAGAAATGTCTCTCTGAATTCATTGGCTTTTTTTTCTTTTGTCCAACCGAATCCAATACACCTTCATCGCCACCGCGCTCCGTGCGTCGTAGCTCGTCCGTATTCTATTTAATAGGAAATAGAAAAATACGAGAGGCGAATACTAACGATAATTTTGCAGGAGCCTCCGAAGCTATAATCCATTTGCCATGCAGTTGCAGATGGCTAGGATGACGGTGGCAGTGACGCCGAGGACAATACCGGGTACAACAACAAGGACGAGAAGGACAACATTGGTCGTTGCACATAGGAGGATTAAATTTTTTATTTTTATGTTAAGGCTTTGCTGGAGGTATCTTCTGAATATATATGTGAATGTTGTTGTTTGGTTGGGACAGGTGACAGCAGCAGCAGAAGCAGCAGAATCCTCGTCCTGTGAGGATAAAGATTTTTGGTCTAATTTTTACAATTTTTTTTTCTGATTTGCCGGGGAGCATTAAGCAAATGTTATGTTCTCTATTGTTTGTGACATTTATCCCCTGTGTGTGCTGGTTGGGACATTCATTTTCTTTTCGCTGTTTTGCTTATTTCATTTTCCCCTCTTTTTTTTTCTTTGTATTCTTTAGGGATTCCAAGGATATGCATCATGCATTGAATATAAATACTGTATTTGACATTCATTTGGTATTTTTCATATAATTTTTCATTTTATGACCTCCTGCTGTTGACCTACAGGCTTTTGGATTGCTCAAACAATAGATCATATAACGTCCTGAGTCTGTCTGAATTATTAGATGTATGTATGTGTGAGTATGTATTTTTCTTTATTAATTTTTAGTTTCGACCTTTGGCCAGACTATATAATCATTTCGTTCAATGAATACAAAAAAAGGATTACGAATGCTACATTTTTTGTTGTGGATGTTTGTGTGTGTGTCTATGGGATTTGTGTGTAAATGACGTTCCTTTAAAATGTATTCACAATTTTTTTGTTGTTGTTGATAGCAGGATATAATGCGACTCGCTGCATGAGTTATATTTTTGCATATTTGATGAAAAATTCCAATTAACTAATGGTTGACTAGAGTTTCTTAGGAATAAATAGTGTATTTTAGCTTCAGAGAAGATAGAAGTTTGCGGGGTTAAAGGAATGTTTATGAAATTGTAGGAAATAAGAAATTGCTTTTTCATTTTTTTCAGGGCAAATATGAAAGAATAACTTTTGAAATTAAAATCTTGATTTGTAGCTTTGAAGTTCATTAAGATTATCAAAATTAAAATGATTCATGGAAACATTAACTATGGATGGAGTTCATAATGTTTCTTAGTGGCAAACACGAAATATCACCCAATTCATCGAAAAAGTATTCTCCGAGGGCTGTCTTTCTAGGCTGAGGCCACTCACAAAGAATGTGATAGAAACCCTCCTCCTCCTCTCTTCCAGACACCCTGTGCATTAAGTGAGACGTGGTCATACCCATTCTACTTATGTCGGTTCCCATTGATTTGTGATCCGTTAAGGGCCCAACCCATAGAATCCATCGCATGCCTTGCGGCAACAGATCCGTTGACATTGACTTATGCAACGGATAGGGGTGACCCAATGGATACGTTGCGTTGTTTTGACAGCTTTATTTCAAATTACAAAGTGCGTTCGAGTTCGATTTTTCGAACCTATTGAGGAATATCAGGGCATTTCATAGAACTTGCTTTATTTCATATCTTGTATGCGTATGCTGGACAAACGTCACAAAACTAGCAAAATAATGGACAAAATAAAGAAAATAATGAGCAAGCTTATTTTCGCTTTTGTATTTTGCAATAGTTTACAAAATTGCAGAGTTATCGCCCTTTCTTCTTTGTGTTTTTCCTACTATTGACAATTGATGTCAACGGACCTGCCGGAGAGAAAAGTTAAAAGTTCAGCTACTTTTTGCGTTGCGCCCGGTGCATCCGGTGCATGCGTCGCCTATATTTAATCGAGCTGTCAGTTGTGTACGTCGACGCAACGCATGCGACGGATTCTATGGGTCGCGCCCTTTACGATTCCAACAAAGAGGGACAGTTGAGGTCTGCTTAGCTCGAGAGGCTAATCATTTCCGCCGATGGGGTTTACCTATTTTTACTACTAACTAAGGCAATTTTGATAAGTGAAAAAAAGCTAATTTTAAACATTTGGTCTTATTTCACTTCGATAAAGTGAAACTATATTTTGTCCACTAAAAACTTTCAGTACATGCTGTATGGGAGAGCTTTATTCAAAACACTGGTGCCGGTCGTGCTTGCATGGGGCACCCACCTAGCGAAATTTCAGACGATTTAATATGATTTTAAAGCATTTTTACCAAAAAACAGGATTTTCCAAATTTTAAACGCTTTAGAATCGTTTTATCTTTTTAACATACTAAAATGCCTATTTTATCTTTTTAGTACATAACAAACTAATTCCAAATGTTAATTTGACAATTAAAAATGTAAAAATGATGTAAGCTGTCACTGTTTTAGGCGTGTTCAGCTGGAATTTGTTAGTGAATTAGGTTTTGTATGATAATATACTGTATCCAACAAAAATAGGCAGTGTAGGCAAGATAGGATGTTTGCCTTTCATTCTGGCTACAGTGGGTTGCATAAATCTGTCCTTGATTAAAGCTCTCAAAGGGTTGTCGTAGTGTTACTGCCCTTTTTTTAAATAGAAATTTTTATTTAATTGTTTAATTTTTAAAAATTAAAACACATTTATGAGATGAGATGATAAAAGACGCCTCTTTAAAAATACATGAAGTAAAAATAAAAATTGCACAAAACTTAAAAAAATAAACCTTTTAAAAATACAATTTAAATACAAATACTTTACTTCACATTAATTGACTGCGCGCTACGAAAATTTACTCAAATAATGTTCTCCTTCAAGTAATACAACTTAAAATTTTGTAACTGAATTTTAACGTATTAAAAAAATACTAAACGAGTTACTACATGGACACTAAGAATATTTTAGTAAAGAGCCTAAAAAGTTAAAAAATTTCTAATTTCACTTTTCAAGTCTTTTTTCTCCAAAGTAAAATAAAGCAAACGAAAAGTGAAATAAGTTCAGTTTTTAAAAGTAAGCTTTATTTTGCTTGGTCTTATTTCATGGCACCAATTTAAACCAAAATGCGACCCAATCGGTGAGATGTGCGGTAAAAGAAAGTTCTGCGCATTTTCCAAAACTTTTATACTTCAAACAGATAAGAAAGAACCTTCTCCTGAAAAAAATTAGCAAAATGGACTTGTTGATTTTTACAAAAAAAAACGGTCCTCAATTCCTCTTCAATCATTATAAACACTATCTCAATTGTATTGTGGTTTACTCTTCAATGATTTTTGATATCCTCGAATTAATTAAATCGTTCGGATGCACATTTTGGCCAACGGATAGATAATAAACAATAAAAAAAGGAAGAAACCTCAACAAGAATAAATCTTATATAAAATGTTTCCACGTCATTGAAGAGATCTTAATCTGCCATTCATTTAAATCAACTCCAATCCAATTGAGCTTGAGAGCTCTTTATTCGCTTATATTCTCTCAAGATGCTAAATTCCCTGACCGGAAGTTTACTTCCACCAACACACACAGACACCCACACCACCCAACCATAATCAAGTTTATCCAGTCAATTAAATTATAAGAATTGCTGACAGCTCTTTCCAATATCTATCATTTAGAAAATATTCTCTATATCTATACAGCTAACGGTAAAATAGAAACAAAAAATCTAAATGATAAAAATGACTTTGCACTTTATTCAGGCATTGTGAGATGTTGATGTTGCGTTGATGTCCGGAATTCTGTCGTCCGAAAACTCTCACCACAACCACTAACCCCCACCCACTGATTCCAGGATCATGATTGTCGCCATCATCATCGGAAGGATATTGGAATAACAATGGCCGCACAATGAAGCATCATCCCAGGGTCCAGGGCTTTATAGATGGCCTATAGGTATAAACCCACTATCGACAAAAATAGCAGAAGCAGTATAGCAGAGGAAAACAATCCCCGTAGATTACACAGATTTATCTTTATACGTTTGCATTGGTGACAATCTATTTCCGGGACAGATAGAGCATGTGACTTATAGAGATGTGTGGTTCTTCCTTTTTTGTCTCCCTGAGGCTATTGAAGTGCAGAACGGTCATTATTCCCATACTTTATTTTTATTCTATGTATTCCCTAAAGATTCCTCATGATTTGTTTTCAATATTTTGAAGCGAAATCAATAGAATTGTCTGTTCTGTCAATTTTATACTCGCTAATATGTATGTATACACCTTGTTTTTTTTTTTTTTAATATTGTGGTTTCAATGGCATTTTATTGATAATAGCCAGAGGTGAAGATGAAGATGGATAATGTGTTTGGAGTTAGTGTGTCCGGCAAATTGTCTTGGTGTTGTCTGGAAGGCGTAGAAGAGAAAATGACACGCCTTAAGAACACTTCTAGAGTAACGGTAGACTCAATCTAAGCAAGAAATCGTAAAGGAGCCAGTGTTTTGATGATTACCATGTAAATTAGTGGATTACCATATACAAATTATATGCTTGGAGGATTCAAATAGAAGAAAAACGAAACAAAAATAGACAGCCTGGATGTGCGTGAAGTTTTTTCGTTTTAAAATTTTTTTTTTTTTTTTTTTTCAAAATTAAAAATGCCGGTGCTAACTTCACGCTTTGAAAAATCGTAATTTAAAAAAAAAATTCATCCGTAAAATTTGCAAAATTTGAAAAAAAAGACTTAATTTTTTTTAAAAAATTTCATCCTTTGAAATTTGCGTATTAACAACAAAAAATAAATTGGGGGGGGGGGTCGACTCCCTTCTTCAATATAATTCTTTTTTTTGTCTCAGCCTACCCTACACGCTCTAGCTTTTGCCACTGCCTAGCCTACACGTTCTAGCTTTTGTCACACCTTATGCGAATCACAATTTATACGTATAATATTATACTAGTTGATGCGTCGTCGATGCTATCAGGCGACACCAACGAGACAGAAAACGACAACAACAACATGCCTGCTCGTGACGCAGGTATGCACTTCAAGTCACAGTCAGGCATTTTTTGATTGCGCTCAGTCGTGTCAGTGTCGCGGCCTTTCGGGTGTAGCCAGTTTGATCCAACGCCGACGCCTCACCAACAGCCTGCGTAAACTCTAAAAGTTGCCTTAGCTTTCATGTTTTTTGCATTCTTTATGATACGTAACGAGTACGTCGAAATAATTCTTCGATTTCATTTGAAAATTTGAGCGTTGTCTGTTAAGCCCATACACGTACGACAAAACAGATTTTAACAAAAAATATACCGAAAATACATGGATATTTTGTCGTATATGCCAAAATGTGGCGTATACGACAAAACAAAACTAAGGGATGCGTTATTATGTGGATATACGATAAAATGCACACTGATTATCTCGGTAACGGTAATTGATAGGCGAAATCTGATTACAGAAATAGAAAGAGGACCTTCGAAAACATAGTACTGTATACCCACTTTAAAAAAGTGTATTTTGGCGTTTACGACAAAACAATTCTCGGGCGACGAAATAGTATAACTTTTTTGAAAATCGTAATTAAAAAAAAAAATTCATCCGTAAAATTTGCAAAATTTGAAAAAAAAAAGACTTAATTTTTTTTTTTTAAATTTCATCCTTGAAATTTGCGTATTAAAAACAAAACAAAAAATATAACAGGTGGCACAAGTTGAGCACAACAATTTTTTTTTTTGCTGAAAATCGAAAATGGCTGTCCTAGCTTCACGCTTCGCAAAATTAATTTTTGGCTCCAAAAGCTGCAAATATGCAAATTTTTAATATCTTCAGCATTTGGCAGTACGAACTGAGCACAAATAATTTGTTTTTTTTTGGAAATATGTAGTAATTAAAAAAAAAATCATCCGTAAAATATGCAAATGTGCTAGTTTGACAAAAAACATATGACACAAAATGAGAACAATACAGCACATTTTTTGTTTTTGAAAATTGAAAATGAAAAAGTTAGCACCGAAACCTCACGTTAAGGTGCTTCTCAACATTTGCATTCGGTCCTAAAAGTTGCAAATATGCAATTCTTTTTTGTCTTTTTGGTTTTTATTATTATTTTTGAGAACAAAACAGAACAGCTTTTAGTTCAGTTTTTAGGAAAGTTTAATTAAAAAAAAAAACAAATCATCCATAAAATTTGCGAATTTGAAAAAAAAAACATTTACGACACATAACTTTTGCAAATATGAAAAAAATATATAGCACAAATTTTTTGAAAATCAAAAACAGCGGTGCTAATTTTACGCACATACCTAAAGCCTTGGGCACGAAAGTTTTACCAAGTTCAGCGATACATGACATGGTGGTATGGTCTTAAGTTCACAGCTTCAAGCTATTGGTTCAAAATGCTGAGATATTACAAACAATCCCTTAAAGCACTCAGCTGCTAACCTTGTCTCCACTTAAAACTTATTTCCTTTATCTTTACAAAAGAAAAAAAAAATTTCTGTACTTTTTCACTAAAAAAATAATAAAAAAAAAAACCATCCCAATTGATGATGATACCCAGATGACACGACCCGATTCAGAGACAAAAGTTCGTTCACCAAACACACACAATTTACAGTGTTATTTTCAGAGAAAGTTTATTTTCAAAAATAAATTGTGACACAACATAAAACCGGAAAATGATGATAATTTCAATCACAAATGTAATCCAAACTAAATGGTGATCCTGTTCAAAGCTATTACCAACTTTTACTTGTTGTTGTTGTTGTTTTTTTTTCTTCTCATCTCCTTAAGACTGACATCTATCCCTGAATTAATCCTCGATAACGAACGACAACGCAGACAAAACAGAGAGAAATGAAACATCTCAACAACATTATCTTTGTCATAATTTTTTTTTGTTCTTCTAACTTTAATGGTGTTTTTGTTTGGTCCTTGTTCTTTTTCCCCCACACCAAGGAAGGACCATACAATAGGGAGTAGTCGCCCACCACCCTTGTTTTATACCATCAAGGATTCAAAATACTGTATAGGTTAGGTAGGTAGTATCCTCTAGACCATATAATATAGAAAATCCTTGGTGACTTAAAGGGCGATTGGTCGGTAGTCTTCAATGTTTTATTAGCTCATTCTACCTACATACACATACATATACTAAGGTGGCAAGTTCGCCTCTTCTGAATCTATTTCAAAGTTGATAAGGTCGAAGGATTTTCATTTTATTCTCGTATTTATTTTTGGATGTTTTATCCTTTTTTTTTGTATTTTTTTTTTGTTTTGCTTCAGCCTTGGTCATATTGTCAGTCACATTGTGGACCTTACCTTTATCCAAAAGGGAGATATTATAGCATAATGAGATTACTATTGAGTTTGATTCTATGCAGGAAGATGCCACTTTAAGCAGGAACCATCTCTTATCAATGAGGAAATTATGGTTGTGAATTGGTTGTTCGGAGTTGCTCGAGCTCAAATAACATTTTGGAAATAGGATTTTCTTCAAACTAGGAGCAAAAGATTTTTAGGTGATTCCCTGAGGGGAATCGAGATTTTATTTAGCTAAAAAACAACGGTACCTATACTTGCCATACAACCGTTTTGAAAAAGGTAATTTATCTCAAAAACGGCTCTAACGATTTTTTTAAAATTTTTGTGTGAAAGTGGTGGTATGGTCTGCACTTTGGTGAAAACAAAAATTTACCAAAAACCCCTATTATCAGTACACTACCATCACTCAGGTAAAAACTACGATTTAGATTTTAATACCGAGGTATTGCATTTAAAAGATGCTAGCATTTTTAAAAATTGCATTTGAATCAAAGCCAAAACTATTTAATTTAAATATGAAGGAATTGATTATTCCTCTCTGAGAAGTTTGAAACAAACGAGTATACTTCAAATCAAAGGGGAAGCGTATTTAATTATGTGCCCTAATTTTTTTTGAACTCCTCTAAAACAATTTAGCTCAGATTAAGGTAGAAACGTTTTTAAATCAAATAAGCTTTTGTTTGTTTTTAAACGGAGCGTATTTGAATCAAAGTTTATTTTAGCAAAAACGTTATTTGACTAAAATGTTACGTTTGAGAAAATTTAGGAACGTTCAAGAGTTGGCCTAAGCTTTTCGGGGTAAGATCGTATTCGTTTTTTTTTTTCATAATAATTTTGTATATTTTTGACTTTGCAGCATTTTATTCTTCTTTTTTTTAGCCTTTAATATTTTTTTTTCACTTGTTTTTATTTTCTTTTTCAGTTTTCATTTCAGATTATTTCCTAATTGTTTGAGGTAATTGCTGGCTACAAACATAAGGTGTAGGCTAGACATACAGTTTTGATCAAAATTTTTACTCTGCTGCTTCTATCAAGTATAAAAAATAATACCTACTGCATACAAATATTTTCAAAAAAATATTTTTTGGATTTAAAAAAAAAAGTTCAAGACTTTTTTTGAAAAATTATTTATTGTTGAAAACGGGTTGATGAATTTTTATGAAACTATGCTTTTAGTTGTATACAATTATATATTCTTAAAAATGGCATTCCAAATTTTTTTTTTCTAAAAAATTTCAAGAAATTTTATATATAAAAAATAATTTTTTTTAAGAAAACCGCTCCAACGATTTTTTTAAATTTTTATCTGCATGAATTTATATTTTTTCAAGAATTGAGATAGCGTTCTTCATTCTGAGATGAAAACATTTTAAGTAACTACTTGTTTTATCAATTTAAAGAACGTGTTTCATGCTTTTTATCCATTTTCAAATAAATAGATATTTTTTAATTTATTTATTGAAAATTTGAATAAACTTTTACTACAAGAGCAAGTTCATGGGATCCAGTCGTGCATTTTATTTTATTGAAGATTCGTAATTTTGCCGTTTTGAGTACAAATTTTTGCGACATTTTCTAAAAATTATGATTTTTGATTTTCCAACGGTTATACATATCTCAATTTGTAGATTTTCTAGAATTTTATAGTTACATTTTTAACACCTATTGATTTAAAAATAAACTCGCTATCTCTCCCCATTTACAGTTGGTTGCCATATTAATAGGGACATAATTATTTTTTTATGATTTTTAATTTTAAGTGAATTAAAGAGTTTGGGATAAAATGTTGATGTCTTTTCTTTCAAGAATGCAGTCACTAGCTTTGCGACAAGATGCCGATTCACGAAAAAAATTCATGAGCCTGGGGCTGAAGCCGACTTTCCAGTAATTGCTTGTTCTGGTCCCACCACAACCATGTAAAGGCGTCTTAAATTCTTGGCAGCGGACAACACCATTATAGGCTAAAGAGCCGATAAGCCCTTGTTATATTGTCGAGGGACCATGGAAAATGATCAGAAAAGCGAGAACTTTAAAGTTGACTTCTACCCCAGGCCACAGAATTTTTCCGAAATGGTGAACGCTTTATTTTTATGCGTGAATCGAAAGCCTGTTACAATGCCAAGAGTCTGACTGCATTCCTGAAGAATAAATCCATCAAAGTTATTTAAAACTCTTAAATTCATAATCTTCAAATTCAAAATCATGAAAAATAATGATGTCCCTATTAATTTGGCAACCCACTGTAGATTTTAGTTTTTCGACCTTTGATCAATCAAGTCTTATTTTACACAACCTTACAAAAAAAAATTAATTTGGTAGCACAAGCACAACCAACAGCTCATCAAGAACTAGTGACTTACAACTCTCAACCATTGCTGTGTGCGTGTCTGCAGGAATGGAGGGGACCTACTTAATAGGAATAAATCCTTTCCTATAAAGCATCTACACAAATCTTTTAAAAAAATTATATTATATTTTTATAAATTATGCTGTAAGCCGTCTGCCATACATGCAAGTGATTTATGTATTTTACAACAAAAAAAAATTAATTAGACTATGTTTAATGTAGTTTGTTATACGATACTATTTAAATATGAATTTAATTAAAAACTGGTAATAATTTGATATACAAGGCAGTTAATTATTTCATATGCAAAACTCAGCAGGTTCAAACACAACAAGAGAATCCAGTTTAAAAAAATGTAAAAAGTCCAAAAATGTGTTCAATACATAATTACTTTTTCAGTACCTATAGCTATGTTTATTTAAATAAAAAAAAATCATTCACCCACTCAACTGTCAAATGCACTTTAAAACTTATATATCAATGTTTTTTTATTTGTATCATCCCATTAAAAAAAAAAAAAAAAAAAACACAAAAATCAATTGAAAAAGTTTTACCCTGAATAAAAAATAGATTCAGATTCAAGTTTTTAACTCTTAATAAAATGAAAAGCCTCACATTAATTATAAACCACATAGAATCATTAAAAGGTACACATACTATACATATCTCCGCTCCGTATGTAGGTATGTTTTTGTATTTATCTTTTAACTATAAATGGCAACCATGAAAGGATGTTAATAAAATATGTGTATGTATGTATGTATCTCTATAATTAATTGAAGTTCCACTTAAAACCACAACAACTTGCCACCAATATGAATAAACAAATGATATACTCAATGCGTAGGTTATTTATGTGTCGATGAGTTTTATCTAATTATCCTTTAAAAAAGACCATTCTGTCATGTCAGGATAAATTTTGTGTTTTTTTTTTCTCTCTTTCTGTCAAACATCCTCGCTTTAATGTAATCTATCATTCATGTTGACATTCAATAATTTATATACTAATTAATAAATGTGACTACAGTAAAATCTCCCATTACGAACAGATAGATTTTTTATAGGCGGATAAATTTATTTAATCAAGATTTTAGGATTCAAACTGTTCTACCTTCGGATTCGGGACTTCACTCTTTTAATGAACTATGTCTGCTCTGTTATTATCTGTACAACAACTTGGGTTGCCGTTTTTATTTCAAAATTAACTGCAAGAAACAACAAAAATATGAACGTTTATGGATCGCACAAATTTGGTCTTGTAGTTAAAAAAATAAAATCGAATGATTTAGCAAAAAAATGTTACAAAACTGCAAAAAAAAAAAAAAATAATCGTATGTTTAGTTTTATTTGTGTTAAAAAAAAACAATATTTTTAAAATTTTAAAATTAAATATTATTGGAACTTCTCAAAAGTAAAAAATTTGAAAATTATAAAAAAAATCGTTCGACAAAGGTCGACCAAAACAAGGCAATTTTTTCAAAAAAAAAAAAAAGTTTAAAACGCTATTTCGGCAAATAATATTTTTCGGCGAACACCTGAAATGTAGTCTTCTTTTGATAATTATGTATAAACCTGATGCTTTTTAATAAAAGTTGATAGTGGCTTTTTGGGTGTGTTTAGACCCTTCTTCATCCGAAACGTCACAATCAACTAAATCATCAAAAACTGATCTATAGCTCACTCGAGGTTTATGCATATTATGTAAGTCTTCTTATTCTTATATTCTAATTGATCAATAACAGTAAGTTATGAAATTTAAACAAATTTATTGAAGTCATTTTTGAAGAAATTTGAAAAAACCGAAACATTTGTATGGCAGCTACTTGTTCTAGATGAGCTTAATCAAAAATTCGAGTTTCTCCTCACATAAAAATATGGTGTGTTCCAATTATGAAGCATTTCAGCCCACCTGCTTGCTGTTTAGGCTCTAACACAAATTACAGTGGATGCATGGAAGAACAGACCGACTGACGATATAGCGAATCTTGGTTTTTCTTATTTTTCATTCATCGTAGTGTCAATTTTGATAACAACCTGGAATTCGCGGGCAAGTCAAAACCGAATTCAATCATACTTAAATCAATTTATAAAAAAGGCTAAATGCGACCTGCATTGATAACTATCAATTTGGTTCCATTTGGAACTCGATACGCGATGCGCAATCTTACAATCTTATTTGACTGATAAAAACCTTAATATTAACTCTGACAAAAAGCGAAGTTTATATCTAATCTTGACGAGAATTCTAAACAAGGGCTAGACAATATTCTAGCATTTAAAAAAAAAAACTGTGCAAATAGTTTACTTCATTAAATTACTGTAATTTGTGGAATACCGCAGGGCAGCCACTTAGGTTCTATTTTATTTATTAATTTTATCTTTCTAAAAACATTCTAAATGTCTTATTAACATGGAAGATGTTACAATTTTTAAAACTATTTCTACTATTCGTGATTAAGAAATGTTACAACGTGCTCTTAATTCATATTCTTTAAATGGTTTGTACGCAACTGTTGGCCTCTTAATATCAGTAAATGTAATTTTACAAGAAAACATTCAGTCACTTCTTTTATTATTCATTAAAAAGAGTTTCCTTGTCATATGTGCAAAATGTATCCACCCTTGGTGTGTTATTTGATCCTCCATTTTAAATAGAGCCAAGCTTATTCAATGTTTGGATATAATAAGATAGAGTAGGGGCAATTTTCAGATCCCTATATGTTACAAAACAGCTTTTCATGACATTTGCCCAACCTGTTCTCGAATTGTATTATAGACTTAAACACTTAGGTACCTACTTATGTATTTTGAGCTTGTTGTTAGCTTTGTAAAATAAATTAAAGAAAAAAGCTCACGAAAGTACGTACATACACTACACAGACATCTCTCTAAAAATGATGGATTCTAATTCCGAATACGTCGAAACGTGGAGAAATGTCAAAAAATCGGAACAATTACAATAATTTCCAATGGGAAGTTATGATAAAAAAAGTGTTTCGAAACAGCAGATTTTTTCTTCTCTTGTTTTCACCTTAGGTGAATCACCCTGTGTATGTAAAAAAAACTTATTATTTCCTTTGAACGGACAACTATTTTAGGCGGACAAAAATATTTTCACCGGTCACTGTCTGCCCAAGAGAGATTTCACTATACATTTATATAATATCTCCTAATGCCGTTGAAAATAAAAAAAAAACACAAATTCAAATAAATTATTTATGTTGTGTTGTCATCCAGATACAAAAATAAAACAAAACATCCTTGCAATTATTTTCCATCTGATGCTAAAAGTATTTTCATACAAAAAAAAGTCCTTTATATAATTTCGCTTCAGAAAACTTCTTGAACTTGTCCTTGTTTTGATGTCCTTATGTTTTTTTTTTTTTTTTTGGACTACCTACGTTTTCATCCTGCCATAAGATGCTGTTATTTTTTTTTTATTTTAAATTTTCCCCTTGTGCGAGACTTTGGAATAAAAAACGGAAATTATCATGAGAGAGTTGGGGTTTTTGAATGTTGCGCGCCATCATGAAAAACGGGGTGCGGTGTGTTTCATTCCCTTCCACATGATAACATGTCTTTGTGGAAAACGTTTATGACATCAAGTAGCACTACCATCTGTTACTACACTAAAACGTGCAACCCTATCAAAAAGAAGGGTTAATTCTTCGAGTAAAAAAGACAGCTTCTTAGAAGGTTAGAAGAAGGAATATGAGATGGGGTGGGAATTGAGAGAGACAGGTGGTTGGAATATAAGAAGAGCAATTTTCTGCGATATTCCATTTCCTCTTCTTTAGCCCCCCACCTCTCCCATTTCAGAAAAAATGAACAAAACCACCAACTATGCATCTGAGCTTCTAAAATACTTGCTGGAAATATATGTGTCTATCTGGTGGTTAGTAGCTATATAGGTACACCATGTCAGTGTTAAAGTTCAAGTATTCCGAGCTCTGTTCCGTTTAGCACACTTGCACTTACGCAAAACTGTTGTTAAACATTCCAACTTGGCAAGGGTTAAGTAAGTGTACAATGTGGATGGAAAAAAAATGTCGTTTTGTTGTCCGTCTACCACATAAAAAGCTGTGGTTTATACTAAATAAGGACACTACAAGGACCTTATAATTAACTTTTTCTTTTTTTTTTTTTTGTGAATGTTTTTTTTTTTTTACTTGTTTGTGAGGCGTGTGTCTGTGTACCTAAGCGTGGGTGCGGTTGGTTGTTCTGGATGTTTTAGACGACATTATAACTTTGAAAACAAGGATTTGCAAGGATTATTTATTTCATTTTCTCTTTTTCTGTATCAGAACATGCAACAGAGTTTTGTAGCAGGCAGGTGTGTGAAATTCTTTGAAAAGACCCATAAGGGAAGTTGTTGAAGGAAGTTACTGGAGCGTTAGCCTCTTTTATACTTTTGTTCTATATTTTTGTTAAATCAAACTAACTGAAGTTGACGTATTTGTATAATGTATAGAATTTCATTTGTATAGGTACACATTTGAGAGCTTACACGAGTTTAATAAACTTACGATTCTGAGAGGAGGTTTTATGTAAAACTTTTTTGAAGTTGGTACTCACCTGGAAAGAAAAAAAACAAAATGGAAAGTTTACGATTAGAAAAGTTTTTGATATATGTACAAAATGTGAGGAATTTAGGTTTGTTTTAATGAAAGAAAAAGATGCATAATTTTAACAGTTTTAAAATATTTAAAATACTTAAATTTTTATATTATTTCATATTCATATTTCCTATTCGATTTACGATAAAATTTTTAAGTTGATTTCTACTTAAAATCAAATGCACGGCTAGATTGCACGAATTTGCTCTTGCGGTTAAAATTGCTTGGGATTCCACATTTTGTATTTATTATAAGTGCAGTGGCTTAGGCTAAGCACGTGCTTGCGATTTAAAATCGTTGTGATTGAAAAATCGCGATCGCAACAATTTTTAGCTGTGCACGCACCTGCAATTTGTAGTCGCTTGATTTTTAATTGCTATCGAATGCAACATACATCTTTTAATGGCTGTGCACGCACTTGCGATTTAAAGTCGTTGCGACTGAAAAGGTGCTCTAAAAATTGAACCTGTTTCATTTTTTTTAAGCACCGTCCTTTTTCAGTTGCATGTGCGTGCAACTTAAAAACCATGTGTTTCATTTCTTGCGACTGAAAAATCGCGCGACTAACAATCACAAGTGCGTGCATGTTTATTTCTTTCCGCGACTTCGATTTTTAAATCGCAGAAATTAAAATCGAAAGTGCATGGAATTGCATTTGTTAAATTTTATTTTGCGACAATTGCGTCGCTCGAAAAATGGAACAAATTTCAGTCGCAATTTCTCGGTCGCAAGTGCGGTCACTTACATTGAAACTCATTTGTTCTATTTCTTGCAACTAAAAAGTCGCGCGATCGAAATCGCATGTGTGCGTGCTAAGCCTTAGGCTTCTGAAATCTCGGGTTCGATTTTTTAACGAATCTAAAACTTGCCCTATAATACTAATATCGCGAGTAAAAAGGACACTGCCAAGTGCCAGCAAATGTGTTCGGCGAAAACAATAAAAATGCGAAAGTATTTATTTTTGAAGGAATAGCCTTCGACTTGTAGAAGGCTTCGATCATAAAGCATCAAGGATTATAATAAATATTATGTATGTAAATAGTCTTAACTACAAAAAAAAACTATGAATTTTATTTTTCGTAAATGAAATACTTTATAAAAATAGCACTTTTTTTTTAATTTATTGCATCTTTGACAAATGTTACTACAATATTTATTTTTTTAGTGGTCCACTTGGGCGTATACGCACTTTTTTTTTTAATTTATTGCATCTTTAACAAATGTTACTACAATATTTATTTTTGCACGATAAGTTGGTGTATATCGATTGAAGAAGCTATTTTGATAAATTGTTTTTCACCCATCAAAAAAAAAAGTGGCTGCGGTACAGAGTTTGAGGAAAAAAGCTAATTCAATTTAAAATGTTTGTTTAAAGCAGTAAATTGTTCACATGTTTACAGTCGCTGATGTAGGTGTGATAAGATATTAATTGTATTCTTTTCAGACACTATCCCCAATTAAAACAGGGCGCGACAAATTTTTTGATGGCACAATTTATTTAAGGACATCGAGTGACAATTGTTCAAACAAACTTCTTGCCAAAAAAGCTTCTAGGCAAAAAGTTATAGTCACTTAAAGTTGTGGTAATGCTAACTTGATAGAATAATCCCATTATCACGTTTTTTGAATTTTTTTTTTTTTTTTCAAAAAAATTTCTATTTTTTTTTCTTTCACGACAAATTTACGACAATTAATTTAAATTAAATTTTTTTTTAATTAATTTTGGGGGTAATTTTTAAAAAACAAGTCCGATATTTTTTTTTTTCTTTCACGGCAAATTTACGACAAATTCACGACAATTAATCCCATTAAGACCATCTCAGAAGAATAGCTATCGACTAAAAACTCATCCTACAAGATAAGTCTTTGGACGATGATTATAAAGCGATTAAATAGCTTTAATTTAAGCATTTTACTTTCCGAGAATCTGGTTTTCGTTCACCTTCTGTCGTTCGAACATTTTATTTTAGTAGAAGTGTTGCAGTTTCGCGAAATCCTACAAAACTAATGGTTCAATTGTTATCAGGAAAAAACGAAATAACACTGGTCAACTAAATAATTTTTTTTTGTTGTTGCCGAAAAAAAACAAAGTACACTTTTCCGAAGTTTTTTTAGTGTGCTAAACTTGAATTCAAAATCAGAAATATTCTATCACATCGCGCTTTTGAGATATTCTTGTTTGAAAATAATATATTTTTTGAGGTCATGTTTGGCACGAAGTTTAATCAAAATCAAAATTGGAGTTTTTGAGAGAAAATTTAAAAATACCAAAATATTTGTATGACAGCTACCGTTTCTAGCTGAGTTCAATAAAAAATTTAAAATTTCCCCTTTATAAGAAATCGAAAAAAAATGCCCTCTACAAAATTTGAAGCCCATCCGTTTAGGCTCTAACTAAAATTACAGTAGATCCACAGGCGAACAAAACGATGGCGAAATCCACTTTTTCGGACTTCTCATTTTCCATCATCGTTGGATCAATTTTGATTGTAACCTCGAAATTTTTATTCCACACGAAACCAATAATTGCCCCCCCTTACGATTTGTTCTTGTCTTTGCACGTTCTAGCTTTTTGTGACACCGTATGCGAATCCACCTGTATAAGAGCAAGTTCGTACGACACAGTCATGAATTTTTGTTTTTGAAAAATCAAATTTTAAGGAATCAATTTTTAATAAATATGTAATCAACTTGCAAACCTCTTCAATTTAAAATATCTCAGCAGCTTCCCTATCAATTGTTACATCCAATCTTGAACCTTCTCTGACAATAAAGCTCCCTCATTGCTCAGACAATAACCCCAACACTTGTTATATCAAACAATTCAAGACTTCCTTTTTTCCCATAATCACCATGTTTTTGTAAAGCGATAGCACAATTTTGTGTTGTTTTGTATTCTTTGCAAAGTTTATCCTTGGCCACACACATAAAACCGATTTAAAGTTTTTGCCTTCTTGTTGTCTGCAATTAACAACACTAGATTTCCTGTACTTTTCATCATAGAAATAGGAAAAAAATAAACCTACATTGTAATGTACATACTTTTGGAAGAAAATGAGAGCACAAAGATTTAAGTATCTGGCTGGTCAGATAGACAGACAAGCAGACGACCGAGACCGATGTGAAGGGAAGTCCTGATTTGTTGTTTTTGTTGTTAGCAATAATTTAAGTTTGATTTCCATGCAAGAAAACCACAAAATAAGACGATTACTTTCAAACAGGGTTCCATCCTTTGCGGTTGTTTTGTTTTAAGTCTCATTGTTTCTTACTGTATAGGATTTATTTGTATATATGTATTTCCTTTGTAGATTTTGTAGGAAATAAAATATATACAAACATATACATAGTTAAAGGATGTATAAGTCAGATAAACCTTTTATTTTATACAGGGTGTTCCGTATAAGGTGCACTTAAATGCTAGAACGAGTTGGTTGGGTTAAGACAAGAAAAAATCGTATTGGAAGTGGGGTCTATTTCCCCCCGTTTAGGCGGGAGGGGCAATTTTGTAAAACAATCGACTTGAAATAGAAAAAAATTATTAAAAAACAACGGTAACACTTACAACATCATGTTATAATTTTTTTTAAGGCATAAATCCATTCTTTTATGTTGTTTAAGTAATTTGAGTTAATAGAGAGCGCAGTTTTTGAAAAATTAATGTTCAAACTCAAAATTTTGAAAAAATAATGAAAAAAAAATTGTATTAACACTAATTTTTTTTTCAAATTGTACTTAATTAAGTAATAGTTTTGTTTTTCATATTCGATGCTCCTGTAAATTTTAAGTCAAATACGGAAAAGAAAATACTCAAGTGTCTTTTTGTTTTTGAGAAAATTTAATGTAAAGGGAGCAAAAATTTTCTAAAAAAAATGACTTAAGACAGAAAAAAAAATATTTAAAAATAAATGCCACTATTACAATATCATGTTATACCTTCTTGTAAGGCCAGAAACCCCTCCTTTTATTTTGTTTCTAAAATAAATTATTTTAGTGAACAGTTTTTTAAAAATAAATTTTCAAACTTAAATTTATGAAACAAAAAATCAAAAAATTGTTTTCTAACTAATTTTTTTCAAAATTTTATGTTATTAAGTAATATTTCTGTGTTTAATATTCAATGATCCCATCAATTCTCAGTCAAACACTAAAAACCAGCTGTCAAACTGTTTTCCAGTTTTTGAGAAAATTGAAAATAACAAAAGTAAGTTTTCCTTGAATTTGACTTCAATCGGTTATTTTTTTATTCCAAAGATTCTGTTTCTACTAATTAGTTGTAAAGAAGATTTTTTTATTTTTAATTTTTTCAAAAACTAAAAAACATTTATAGCATATGACAAGTATAGCATGACATTGTAAGTGTTGTTGTTTTTTAATATTTGTTTTACTATTTGAAGTCCCGCCTAAACAGGGGGAAAAAGACCGCCTCCCGCCCTCCTATACGATTCTTTTCTTACATTAACCCATTCTACTCGCTCTAGGCTTTTAGTGCACCTTATATCGAACACCCTGTTGTATGTATACGATAAGTAAACGAATTGCTCAAAAGTTGTTTTTATATTACGTAATGGGAATATCTTGGAAATACTCAAACACCATGGTTGTCTAATTGAAGGGTTTAAGCTAAGCTATTGTTCTCTTATCGTTATTTTAAATAGTGAAATATTTAAAATACAATTGCAAGGAGAGTTTGAAAATCGTCTTTAAAAAAGACATTTTGAAGCTTGATAAGGATTTAACGAAGATAGGTGTCCGAAAGTGGAAACAATCCAAAAGGATAAAAAGTAAAAATAATATTATAATGAAGATAAAACGCTCTGAAGTTACATAAAGGTATTTCCCTTGTGATGGGTATGACACGGGTGCTTATCATTTACAAAGTTCTTAATTAATTAATTAAATAAATTGGTAAACAAAATTTAAAAAAATACATAATATCTACTTTATTTAGTTAAAATATTTTAGTCGAATTACGGTTATGATATTAGAAAACCATTCACATATATGTATGTTCAGTAAACATTATTCACATACTCGTTTGTGTAGAGATTTTGTAAGCATTTGGTTTTTAGTGTTTGACTCAAAATTAATAAGGGCATTTAATATTTAAAATAAAAATGGTACTTATCAACGTAAATTAAAAAAAAAAATAGTTAAACCCAAAAAACTATGTTTTTTTTACTAATTTTTGAGTTTAAAATGGAATTGTTCAAAAACTGCTGATTAATACAAATTTATTTAAAAAGAAAATTTAGGAATGAAGTCCTGGCTTTGACAAAAGGTATAAGATTTTATTCAAAAAAAAAAATTTCGTTGGATTTTTATGAGTCGTTTTCTATTTCAAGTCAGCTTTTTGAAAAATTGCCCCTTCCAATTAAACGGGGGGATATAGACTACCCCTCCAAAGGATTTTTTTTTCTTTTGACCCAACTTATACGCCCTAGTATTTGTATGCATCTTGTGCTAAGAACCATCTTTTATTTATTATACTGAAAATTATACCTACTACTTTTTTGGTATAAATTTATAATTGCTAAATTTTGAATATATGTATTTTCGAAACTGTTGGATCTACACAAATGGTTCTGGGCTCAAATTGAAGAAAATTTAATTACTTTGAAATCATAGAGCGAAGTTATGTCCAGAAACTAATCCTTTGGGGTTAAAATTGCCAATAACTGAAAAAAACGCTAACATTTCGCGGTTTATTTTATTTTTGACCATGATGCGTTTGGCGCTCGAGTTCAAAAACTTGGGATTTTCATGAGGTCAATAACATAAATGACTCAGCAAAAAATCAGAACTACCGGATCAAACGCACGCGCTGATTTATAAAGTTACTGGACTAAAAAGATTATTCTCTATTTTGTCTGTAAAGAAATGGTCACTGTTATAGAACAAGTTTTGGATTCGTAAAAAAAAAAATCGATCTCGAGAAAATATAACTTATTACCTATAAATTGCAATCAATCGATTCATATAGTTTGATTTACTAAAAATTTGGCACAAATGTTGTCGTAATCTTATTCTAAAGCTTAAATTCAGTCTGCAATGAAGAGACGAAGATAAAACTTTTCCATTTATTAAACTGGTAAAATGAAACAGAATTGGATATATTTTCGATGGTTTTCAACCGAAGAGAGATTTATCAAAACAGATAATATGCAAATACAAGGCAAGGGAATAAGTGCTGATTTTTTAGACCAAGAAAGAAAACAGATACAAAATCGCAAAAACCTTCGTTGAACTGCTTTAAGCCTCGATTTGTGAATGGAGGCGTTAGGTGCCTAGAATCTTAATAGATCGTCTTGTAAGAGTAAACTGTCTGTTTCAGATTATATTCTTTTGTAAAATTTAATGTTATCAACATAAGATCACAAGAAGTTTGGACAGTTGAGACGATATTTTATTTATAAAAACGATAAACAAAATAGGGCCTAAATAGCTACCCTGAGGTATACCTTAATTAACAATAAATTGATGAGAACACACATTGCAAAAAACTACACTATAATGTCTATTTAGTAGATACAAAGTAATCAATTTAACGAAATTATTATTAAATCTTAACTTACTTTATTTAATTGTAAGAGTTTTGTGACTACTAAAATACCATTGCAAGGAGAGTTTTTAAATCGTCTTAAAAAAAGACATTTTGAAGCTTGATAAGGATTTAACGAAGATAGGTGTCCGAAAGTGGAAACAATCCAAAAGGATAAAAATTTTGTGTTTCTCTCTTGCGAGGAATTGACAAATCCTCCAAGAGTATCTCCTGTCACAGAAAAGTGCCGCTCGTTAACCGTTCGGATTCGGCAATAAACTGTAGGTCCCCTCCATTCCTGCAGACACGCACACAGGAATGGTTGAGAGTTGTAAGTCACTAGGCCCTAGTTCTTCATGAGCTGTTGTGCCATCAAATTTATAATTTATTTATTTATTTATAAGAGTTTTGTGACACAACTTGTCAAATGCTTCACAGAAATCAGTGCAAATGCAGCCTACTTCATTAATCAAACTTGACACCACGAAGATAAAGAAACCGAAAAAAGTGGGTCCCGCAATCGCGTCGACTGTATGTTTGTATGCACCTCGACCTACAGTCTAAACCATTGAAGGTATTTTGAACTTGGAACTTAAGATTTTAAGGTAATTCCCTAGAGCGGAAATTGGAAATTTTGAAATAATGGTTCCTGCCTTACAACTATTTTTAAAATGTTATTTATCTTAAAAAAGGTTCTAACAATTTTTGTGTGTACAAATGCTGTTATGAGGCGCTTATCTTTTTTAGTTCAGAGCAGTTCAGAGCTAAGCCCGAACTGTCAAACAAAAATGTTGTGTTTCTTTTTCAATTCAGAGCGCTCAGTGCTCGGAAGCTGAGCGCAGCCAACTTCATACAGTTTTCATGCAATTTAACAGATATGACAATTCAGTGCTCAGGTGTGTTTCATAATTAAATCGGGGTGCTTTGAGCACACTCTGCACAGAGTCTACTCCACTCGCTCAGGCTCTGCTCAGTGCTCATGCTGAACTAAAAAAGAAAAACGCCTATGGTCTGCTTTTTGGTGAAAACAAAAAATAGCAAAAAATCCTCCCACATAGAACGTTTTTTTTTATTTTTAATTTCGACTTTTTCGTTAACATAATATGATCAAAATTTTTACTCAGGAAGAACTTTTAAGTTTGAATAATGTTGGATATAAACATTTTCAAAAAATATATTTTTTATTTAAAAAAAAAAAAATAAAAATTATGAAAAATCATTTTTTTTTTGAAAATAGGATGACGAATTTTTTTTGACATTACATTTTAAGAACTTGTTTAGGCAATTTCATGGGTCGTTTTGAATGAATTTATTCTATTTCATTTTTTTTTTTCGAAAATTGGCCCTTCAGCCTAAACAGGTGGAAATAAACCACCCCCTACCATACGAATTATTTCTTATCTCAACCTAACCTACACGTCTTAGCATTTTGTCGCATGGTCTGCAAAACACTCTATAGATTATAACTAAAATAGGAGGATTTGTTTTCAATAAAAATTAAGTTCAAATGAAAATAATATGTTATAGGCATGAAAAGAGAAACTAGTAGATACCACCATTAAATGCGGTACGACGGACGCACAGTGGTTTCTTTCTATGGACCCAGTGGAAAAAAGTCTATAAAAATTAAACGGCTGGACCAATCTTATTTAAATTTGGCATGTGGTTTGAATGAGACATGGAGTAATTCTAAGAAAAAAAAATTTATAGGCGAAAATTCAATTTCCCCCCTGCAGCGGGGAGAATTAATTTCTGAAAAGTTGACTTAAAATGGAAAAAAAAGTATTAAAAATCAACTATAAAGTATGTACAATGCTTTATTTTTTTTTTAAGAAAATATTTCATTCTTTTATTTGCCTTTTAAATCAAGTTCCTTAAATAAATAGTTTTTGTGAAATTATATTTTAATAAAGTCAAAATTTTTGAAAAAAATTGTGAACTTTTTTTTCCAAGTTGATTTTTTTTTTACAAAACTGTGCGTTATTAAGTGCCCCTGTTTTTTTTTTAATTAAAAAAAAAACGAAAGGAACTCATGTTTGTTGTGTTATGTTTATGACGCAAAAAAAACTACAAATCATAATTAAAATTATTTTACCGTTTTTTTTTTTGTGAAGAAGTAAGTATCTTTTTTTTTCATTTCTTAAACACCAAGAAAGATTTTACATCTAGTTTAGAGTTTTTGACTAAAAGTTTATACTTTGGCTAAAACAGAATTTGCTCAACACTTTTTTCTTTCACAAAATTAATCGCTTTGACACTTTTTTAAGTCGCAACTAAAGCTCAAATGCAACTTCAACAATTATTTTATTGAATTATGTATTATTATGTAAACAACGGCTCGGCCGAGTCAAATTGCATCGTGTGAATGGATTCGGAAGAGCCATTTGGACTTTCAGCAGGTCCAATTGGCACCAAGCCATTTGCCTCGATCGTTAATGGCCGGCTTAACAGTTAGCAACGTTTAGCTTCTTTTATATAGTCCATTTAATAGCAAGAATAAATCGTTTCAGAGGTAGCTGCGGATGTGGGCCATGTTTAAATTTTGTTGATCAATTTGTTGATAAAGTTAACACTTTTTCTTTAAACAAAAATAGTGCTTTTAAAAATAATAATACGCATATACAAACTGATAGAAAAAAACCTCTTATTTTCGGAAAATGAGTAAGAAGCCTCTTTGGGTTAACTTTAATGCGAAATGAAATAACACAAAAATACAAAAATTAGTGTTTTCTTTAATTACATGTATGTATGTAGATTTAAAAAAATCATATTAACTTTACTGTGCAAATTATTTTACTATTTGGGTTTTTTTCCAACTGGGAACCACTGTGCGACGGTCTCTAAGAAAGCTTTTTGATTTTTAATGCACAAATTAGAGAAAAAATGTATATAACAAAAATTTATCATATGTCTGTTTTATCTGGGAAATATGTACAAGGCATGTTCGTTCAATGTCCCTTTAGGTACTCTTTAATTGAAATGAAAAGAAAAAAAATTGAGAAAATTGCCTCAGTTTTTTTTACTTTTTTGTTTTCAAATATCTCAATAATATCATGCTCGAATTTTTTGTTATTTTGTAATCAGCTACTTCTTATTTACACAGAATTTTAATTATATTGTCAAAAAAATTGTATTTAAAAAACAATTAAAAAAAAATACTTTTTACGAATTTTATATGAAAATAATAATCTAAAGCTAAGAAATATTTCGTTTGATCCTATATATCCTACCGTGACTCTACTTGTCATTAACAGATGCACCTACCTAAATGGAATATAAAGCTTGTTGAAAAATAAATTAATTTTCAAAATTCAATTTTATTTCTTAATTTTAAAATCATTATCTTCCCAGACTTGTTTCACAGTTTCAAAAATTTATATAAATAAATTACTGCCGTTTTTTTTTTTTTTTTTGTGACAAATGTTTGTTTAAAAAGTCTAGCTCCCCAAAGCAAAACTCATTACCATCATCAATCCCCCTGGATTCCCTTTTCAAGAAGACCAAAAAAAAAAAAAAAAAACATCTTTGACTTTATCACCCTAAGATGGAAATGAAAATAATTTACTGAAATTTTTTAACATTTAATCTCCTTGAATGGTGGTAGCAGGCAGACTAATTTAATATGGAAAAGGAACCCACTTAACGAATTTTTCTTTTGGTTTTCTTTGTGTAAGTAGGCAAGTTATTTTTTTTTTTACAAAATAAAGATTCAACGTGAGTCGTTTCGTTGCCCAAACCGCAAACCTTATATTCGCCATCTTATGACTTTTTAAGTTTATTTTTATTTTACTGACACCTATGGCAATGATGTCATTATATTCAAATAGCCGTGTGTATAATAAGGTTACATAGAATAAAGAACTCTTGCTAAATTTAACAACTTTTAAATTGCTCACATTATAATAAAAGACTCTGGTGTTTTAATAATATGGCGATGCTTTGTTGATTTACCTAATAGAAATTATGGAAAAAAAAAGTATTAAACAAGGAAAGTCTCATAATCAAAGGATAAACTTGTTCTATGTTTCTCTCTCCTGGATGGCGAAAGCGATAAAATTACATCAAAAATGCATTAAAAGGCTGTGAAATCCTTTGAAAATGAAAGAAGAAAAAAAATAACATCCCCCCACTTGGGGGCGATAAAAACGAATAATATTAAACCACGATCCACGACCAGCGTCCTTTCATAAAAATAAAGCAAAATTTAACAACACAACAACGGTTAACTCTCTCTCTCTCTCTTTCGATTCGCACAATTCCTATTTAATTTTCATGTATAGGTACCAATAAGGATAAGGACAAACAATGGGCGGAATGAGTTTTTTCTCCAATGTAAATATTTAATACCAATCCTCTCCCAACTCATAACATATAACATATAACAATGTAACGAAAGTTAATGTTTGAGTTTATTTTTTTTTTGTTTTGTTTATTGACATATCCTGCGTTGTTGGTGTGGGGGGGAAGTAAGTGTATATCCTGAAAGGATGTCATGTTAATTTAATTTTTGTACGCTATTTTCTCGCTTGGCTGGTGAATAACAATAATAAAATTCATGTAAGCTTGGTTCAATTCTTGTGGGATTTATGACCTGAGAAAAAATGGAATAAACAAAAAGAAAGAGTAGATCCTTTTTATAGTTGTCGAGGTATAAGGTTATTGTGATTCAACTCATTTCCAGATAAAAGATTGTGAAAAGTCAGTACTTTAAGTATTGATGCCTATAATGGCATATAACTAATGATGAATCTTTATGAACCAAGAACTGATTCTTGGAGTTTATTCAAATATCCAGACCATCAGGCCCGTAGCCAGGTTTTTGTTTCGGAGGGGGCTTGGTTCATAGCTCATGATCAAAACTCGGCGTTTCTTTCTGACTTTTGTAGACTAAAGACCATTCAAAGCTAATTTGAATCGATTAGGTATTTAACGAGGAATTTTTGTATTATAAAATGCTCCTTATAAAAACATTAAGAACTTGTAACTTTTTTTCAATTTCTATTATTTTTTTTAATTAATGTACGTAAATATGAACATATGTAACAAATTATAACCTCTTTACATGTTTATATTTTTTTCACAGCAAATAAGTAGGAGCCTTAATTCTTTGAATCCACCAAGCCAGATTTACAGCGAAAGATGATCTGTCATTTTCTCTAACCTTAAAGACTTTAATATAGTCTAGTCAACGAAGAAAAAAATATGCCTTCATCTGGAAATAAATCCAACAGTTTTGAAACTTGTCACACTTATTAAGAGAGGCCTGATGATGAAGTGTATAAAAGTCCCCATGAATCCGAGACGATCTCTAGCGGCAGGAAGGTGTAACATGTCGTCTTTTTCAATTTTTCGTGTTTATCATAGAAATTGTTTGTTATTTCAAAAAATAAGTTCAGACAAAAAAATAGCTTATAAAATTCTCTACAAAATTGATTATTACCAAATTGTTCATATCTGTCATAATTATAAAGTTATTTGGCGCCTAAAATTGTTATATTTTAAATTTCCTAAAAACAGCTACATTTTATATAGTCTAAAGCCGGTAGCAAATTTTGGGAGTGAAGGTACATATAACCCAAATTTATATACTAACATGTATGTTTAGGTAAGCGTGTTATTATACCAAATTCAATTGTCTGGCAGGTTTTTTTTTCAGCCGGGGGTGGGCGTTCGAAAATGTCTGGTATTTTCAATCAGTGCATAATCATTTATTTTTTATATACAGGGCGATTTGCATAAGGTGTGACAAAACACTAGAGCTTAGATACAGGTTGGGTCGAGATTTAAAAAAAATCGTGTGGGAGGGGGCTATTCCCCCCCCCCCATTTACCCAAGAGGGGCAATTTTTTAAAAAATTGACTCAAAATAAAAAAAAAAATATAAAAAAAAATCAACGGTAACTCTTACAATGTCATGCTATACCTTTTTGTAGAGCCCAAAATTTCTTCTTTTAGATTATTTTTGAATAAAGTTGTTTTAGTGGAAATAGGATCTCTGGAGCATGAAAATAAGGGATTGAAGTCGAATTTAAGGAAAACTTACTTTAATTATTTTCAATTTTCTCAAAAACTAAAAGACATTTTGACATCTGGTTTTTTAGGAGCATTAATATTAAACACAAAAGTACAACTTAATTACGTAAATTCTTGAAAAAAAAAAAACAGTTTGAACACATTTTTTTAATTTTTTTTTTAATTATCAAAACAACAGGTGCCAAATAACTTGATAAATGTGACAGATATGAAAAATTTGATCAAAATGTATTTTGTACAGATTTTTCTAAGCTCTTTTTTTTGTTTTAGGTTATTTTTTGAAAGAACAAACAATTTCTGAGATAAACACGAAAAACCGAAAAAGACGACATGTTACACATTCCTGCCGCTAGAGCTCGCCTCGGATTCATGGGGACTTGCGTACACTTTATCTTTAGACTTCTCTTAATAAGTGTGGTAAATTTTAAAACTGTTGGATTTTTTTCCAGGTGAAAACCTTTATTGATTGGACTAATATTCACCATTAGATAAATGGAACTCAATATATACCTCAGTTTCTTAAGCGAACCTTATTGTCATATTTTGGAAATTTTATACAACGCAAAAATCAACGAAAAAAGTTTCCAAGATAAACGCTGATTAGGTTCGTTTAGAATGCTAATATCTTGGGTTCTATTAATCTGATGGTGAATATTAAAGGCTTAGGGAAAATTACAGAGCATCTTTTCCTAGTATAAAAAAAGCTTCAGAAAATTACGTTTCTGGTTTATAACGTGTTGTTTGTTTTTACGAAATTAAATTTAAAATAAGTTCTTGTCAATTTGCGATAAGGATTAAAAAAATTCGAAAAACATCTTCGGAATTCTGTCTTATGTTATGAAGAGAATTAAGGATTTCCTTATATTAAAATAATTTCCGGATGGGATTCAGCCCCTCCTCTGGCTACGTGCCTGCAGAAAATGCAGGAAATTTAAGTCTAATAAAGCACCAACCTACCACTTTAATTAAAATCCATTCGAACCTCTTTGATCTTTTTTTTCAACGCTACATCTCTGACTATTTGATTAAACACAAAGAATCATAAAAATTGTATTGATATTATTGGATTATTTTCATTAACAAAATAAACTTTTTTGTTGTCCTTATATGTGTATCCTATATTGTTGTTGTTCCACCACCAACCAGTTTTAAAAGGACATCCGTATCCCTGATATATCACACACATGCGAGGATTTTCTGAAAGGGCCTTCTGTTATTACCAGATATATTGAGTGGATTTTACTTTACATACTTTGCTACCTGTTATTAAATTAAATCGATATTGATGACATGAACTAATTAAAATTCTTTAATAAATCATATTTTTTTTTTACATTTTTGTTAATTTTTTTTTTTGTAAGTAATTGGAGAGATGGAATAGTTTATTGTTTTCTTAATGAAGCATCATAAAATAGGAAATAAAATGAACGCTTTATAAGATGGGTTATAAAATAAAGGTTATAACTGCTTTAACTCCTGTGAAGTGTAGAAAACTGTGGGGTAGGTAGTTAGATTTGGTAAGTTAAATAAGTTTGACTCTTTTATTGCAAGTGGTTAACTTAAGGTGTCATTAAATGGAATCATAAAGCTCTAAAGTAGGTATAAGGCATTTTTATCTTTTTCCATTTGGCTTTTTCTTTTAAACAAAATGAAGAGTGAGTTTACTTTGTTCAAGTTTGTTGTCTCTTCTTTATTGTATACCTATCTTCATATAAGCTTATAGACTTATACCTTATAAAAAAAATTGATGGCACAACAGCTCATGAAGAACTATAGGGCCTCTCAACCATTCCTGTGTGCGTGTCTGCAGGAAAGGAAGGAGGGGACTTACAGTATATTGCCGAATCCCAAAGGCTAATTTGAGTGGCGCTTTTCTATGACAAGAGATACTCTCAGAGGTTTTGTCAATTCTTCGCAAGAGGCAGTAGCCGTTTTATTTTTAAAAAAATTACTATTGGGGATTGAACCTAGACCTTCGGCATGACAGTCCATCGCAATCGCACTAACCATCACGCCACGGCTACTACAGGCTTATACCTTTATAAACACAATTACGGAAGTGACTAGACATGGCACGATTTTATAAATTAGAAAGAGATCAAAGTGTTTGGTTTGTGTCACTTGAACATTTCGTTTCAGTACTTCATTTCTGCTGAAATTGCTGAAAAATGACTTAAAATGGAAACAAATTATTAAAAATCAACAAAAGCAGATTTTTAAATCAAATGTTTCATTTTTTATTTGTTTTATTTTTATTAATTTTTTTTCTATGTTACGTAATTTCCCCATTTTTTTAAAGTTTGAAGAGCATTACTTTTTTGTTCGTTGGTACTTTATATTTCCAGTGCTTTTTATAGTGAGTCAAACAAGCTACAGTTCTTAAAAATCGGTACACAAATGTTGACAAACTTGTAGCAAATTTAATTTACTAAAAAATATTTTAAGTAACTTTTTCGATAATTGCTTTTGTTTAAAAACTATAGTTCATTTTTTTGAAAAAAAAAAATATTTCGAATGTAAGAAATCAAGGCCTACTTTTTTTTGGGAAAAAGTATTTCGCTTATTTTTTTATATTTTCAAAAATTCAAATTAAAAAAAAAACGTCAAAAAAATCTCCAGAAACGTTTCAATTTTTTTAATTTAATATTCAAAATAAGATATTACAGTAGTGCAACTTTTTTTTTTTAAATTTTGAATATGTTAAAAAATAAAAATTAGAAACAAGTTGCTGGAGATTTACATTTTCTTCTGATTTCTTCAAAAATCTCTTGTACCTTCCACGATGAGAAACATACCCATTTAAGGTTTTCCTTTCTTTATTAAACGCTAAAAATGAAGAGGAATGTCAACAAAAATCTCCTCAAATCGTTCGCCTTTTTGTTCTGCATTTCTAAAATAAATACTTAAAGTAGCTGGAAACTCACTTTTCTTCTGTTAGGGGACTAAGTTTCATCAATTTTAAACATCTGAAAATGCTAACACAGAATGAATGAATACAAAATAATTTTTTTGTCTATATACCTACATATGTACCTTGTTTAATGTACTGTACATACATGCATAGATTATTCTTAAAATTTTTCATATCTGAAACTTTAAAATGATATCTAGATTTAATTAATTGTGTGAAAAAAAAAAACGGACACCAAACTTCGGTTGTGGTATTAAGGTTTGTTCCATGACATTCGAGCAGAAAACAACACATTATAAAAATTAAACAACCATGAATTTTAATTATTTTGATTATCTAAACACAAATAAATATTATTTTCATTTTCATGTGCAAGGATACCAGCATAAAAGTGTTTTTTTTTTTTTTTTTTAATTCTATTTTTGAGCTCGTCCTTCAAGGAAAAAAAAACTTCGCTAAATAAATGTCAGAATTAAAATTTTATGAAAATTGTTGCATATCTAATCTATACACGAGACAAACAAATACAGAGTAACATATAAGAGAACTCTTCATTGTATCTTAATTAAAATTTCTTAATGGATTTCAAGCTCAAAATCAACTCATTATTGTTTAGGATATTATGCGTGATGTAAATAAACGTACGACGCGGCGGCGAAGAGTTAAACAATTTGTATTAATTTATGTTAAGAGGATTTAATGCCAACAATAGCTCACGCACAGGCTAGAAATAACAATGCAGGTACATATGTGCGGTAGCGGTTATAATAATGTACAAAGCACTAATTAGATTGAGAGAAGTTAATGATTTATTTATGCAAAATGTGTCTTGTGAATATGTAGGTATGTAGTATATTGTCTACTACAGCTGGTTAAGTAATTAGGACACTTTATATTCTAGCAGGTGACTTTATGTATTTCAGAAATTTATTTCATGAAAACTATTGAAACTAACTTATTTTAGAAAGTCTCAATTTAAAAGTTTAAGTGACCTCAACTCCATGCGTTTCGCCCAGATACGAAAGTGGGCTCATCAGTTAGATGCTGTCGAACCTACCCTTGCCCTTCTAAGACTTAAATATTGGTCGGTGTTTACCGAATTTTATTAAATTGAAATAAATTCAATCGCTCCACCTAAATAGAAGTAATCTTCAAATATATGTATAATAATCTCGTGTCACGGTGTTTGTGGTCGTACTCCTCCGAAACGGCTTGACCGAATAGGTCGTACCTAAAGTTTATTTCATACCGCTAAGTGATTTGGGTGACCATATAAAGAAAATGTTTTCCTTGTTTTTGATAAATTTTTTTTAGTATATTCTTTTTTTTAGATTTGAAATTAAAAAAAATACCTATAACCCCAAATTTTCACCTTCCTACCACCTCCCCACGTAGTAGCCCGTGGCGTAATGGTTAGTGCGTTGGACTGTCATTATGACAGAGGTCTGAGGTTCAATACCAGCCGCTTCCACCTTAAGTTTTTTTCGGAGCTACTACCTCTTGTGAGGAAGTGACAAATCCTCCAAGAGTATCTCTTGTTATAGAAAAGTGCCGCTCACCGTAGCCGTTCGGATTCGGCAATAAACTGTGGGTCCCCTCCATCCCTGCAGGCACGCATACAGGAATGGTTGAGGGTTGTAAGTAACTAGGCCATGGTTCTTCATGAGCTGTTTGTGCCACCAAATTTATTTATTTTTTTCCACCCCCCACATCTTTTTAATCGCCATTACTCGTTTTTCAAACAGAACCAAATTATTTATATTATTGAATGACAGAGGGCGCTAGGTTCACCTCATCGTACTCTGAATTGCTCTTCAAAATTTATATTGATTTTCTTTATTTTATTTTTGTACTTTATGATCAAAAATATATTACTTTTTTACTTTACATTAAACTTTTAAGAGATCAAACAATGAATATGTCAGTTAAGTTAATTGGCATGTTCAAGAAAATAAGATCTCAGAGATTTCTCCACGTCAAAAAGTGAGCAAGCGAATCCAAAACCGAGAATTTTTTCTGAGGAATCCTATTCATGTAATTGAGATTGCTGAGGGCTCTGAGATTTCATTTTCTTGAACATGCCTATAATGAAATACATTGAAGTGAGAAAATGAGTGGTGTGTTGTTTTATTTTTTATCGGCGGCATTCATCGTAAACACTCTACAGTGCTCCATTCCTCTTTCTATCATTCAATCCCCACATAACCGTTTGATAATCAACAAAGAATAGACTCGGGCTCGTTCAAACCTTCACGTATTTGGTCGATATCCTCGTGGAATCCACCTTCAATGGTAAATACCCACGTTTTGTCCACTGTCGCCGTACTTGAGGTAACCGATAAGTGATTGTTCTATTTTATCGATCAGATTCGATCAAGTAAACATTCAAATACATTTATAAACATTCAAACACATTTATAATACATTCGTTAATTTTCATTTAACAACCGAAATATTCAGTAAAAATAATTTATATGGCAAGAACAACGTTTGCTGGGTCAGCTAGTCCTTTATAAGTTTCTTAATCTTCGTTATTTTAAAAAGGATTGAGTATTTTTTATTGAAAAACATACATAAGTGAATAACTGATACAAACAAATTATTCATAACGATTCTCATCAATCTTATTGGCCATATAAAAGGTCATTTCCCAATCGTGTCTTAAGTAAAGAAAAACCCCGAGTTCGTAAAAGTAAACATGTTCAATCTATTCCATTTGATTTGAGCATTTCAAAGAGCCAACACTTTAACTCTGTTAGGTTTCACAAATCACGGCTACAACAAATAGGTATTGGTTGGTTGATGAGTGATGTGATGGGCAAGCTCATATGCAGCTAAGCAGGCAAAAAATCGGTGATGCCTAAAAGAACCGAGGTTGCCTTTTCGAGGTCATTACATTTTAGGAACGAAGTTTAATCAAAATTTTTAAAAAATTGAAAAAAAAAACGGGTCCGCATAACTAATCCTTGCAAACAAAATCTCTGCAAGACACATCCCCGCAAACATAAAATCCGGAGTGACTAATGTATACGCCTGCAGTTGCCGTGGTATTTTTTCGCTAAAATTTTAATCTGGCAACAATGACAAAAATGCTTTACATTAGGAAACGTGATTTTAAAGTTGAGCGCAAGTGGAGTAGCGGATATAAAAATTGAGCGCGAATATTTGTGATTTGTCAAATCCCTTAGAAACCTAAAGAGATAAAGTCGCATTTGGGGGCTTAGTAGGGGATTTCCGGATTAATAAAGTTAACGTTATGATAAAAGTTAAGATTCGCACTTCTGACTGCGTTCCAGAATTGTACATGTTCTTCTGATTTTAGTTTCGCAAATCATTTTTTTTTTTGATTCCAAGAGAAGAAGGTTATATGATTTCCCCATAACCGGACAATATTAGGGTACCAAATGAGTGTCCACTTATTGGAACTATAACTGTAGTACATACATTAAGTAATTAATTCAAAAAAAATGGCAAAAGTTGGTCGGTACTGTATTCTTTTAAGAAATTCAATTCAAATTAATTCCCGTCACATACCCACATTTAAATGTTATGTTTATGTTTACTTATAACCAAAGCATGAAAAGGGTAATAAATATTGTTACTAAACGATTTGACTATACATATAGGCCACTTCAATTATCCAACAAAAAAAAAAATTACGTATACGCCCCAGTGACTTGACATAAAAATATTTGCTATAATAATTATGTCTCCATCCTCCCATTTACACCATCACTTCAATTAACTTATTTTAATAAAATATTTTTGGTTGTCGCCATGGTGTCCAACTCATCAAAAAAAAAGACCCTCTATGTAACTACTACACTATAACTAAATAATACCCTATTCAACTTGATAACACTATGCCCATAAAAACAAATCTGTTTTTTTTTTTTTTTTTTTGCGATGCTGAAATTCTTTCCGAATTAAAGGGAAAATACTTTTTTCTTCTTTTATCGAATAAATATTTTTCTATATTTTGATAATAGAAGAAAGACCATCATGTCATTTTTTTTTTTTTTTTGTTTGTTTGCTGATCCTTTCGATACATAACTCTTGAATGAATGTGAATTCAGCTTTATTGTTCTTGGTGTTTTATATCAGTATGTATATGTATTTGTGTATATTAATAAAACAAAGAAAATGTGCAAACTCATAAAAACAAAAGAACAACCAAAAATAATTGTCAATGGGGGGGAAGGGGGGACTTCGGAAACAAGCCCGAAAACTTCAACAAGAATAAATTACCATTTTTGACGAAGTTTTATAGAAGAAAGATACTTTGTTCCATCATTATATTCAGGAAGAAGGATTATACAACAAAACAACAGGCTCGCTCTAATGGTGTGAGAGTAGAAAAAAAGAGGATAGTATTTCTCTAGTCAAAATAAATGTGGGCACGCATTTTTTTTTTTTGTATTTAACAAGGGATCTGAATGTTAGTCTCTATGGGAATTTTTTTTGTTTTATCTTGGGAAATATATCTTTCACGCAGAGAATTTTTAAATTGGCACAAGAGTTAGGTTTTGCTTTCGAAAAAGTATTTTCTAATTATTTATTTGCGTCATCAACAAAAAAAAAAATGATAAATTGATACTTAGTTAAGCTTTTGAGAAGTTTCCAAAAGAGTTGTTGTTAATTCAACTCTTTTGGATGTCAAATAAATCATGGCAAGTAAAACTTTGAAAAAACTGTTCACAACTTTGAATAACTCAAGTCACTTAAAAAAAAAAAAAATATGTAGTTTGTGGAATTTTTACAAATCTATGTCGTAAGCTTTTTTAGTAACAGTTGACTTTGATGCATAAAGGCTGTGTACTATCTACCTCAATTCACTATAACATGCTAATCACTCATTCATGCATAAAATTGAATAACTTGAGCGATGCTCAGCTCAGCTTGATGGCTTACATCGATACAACCAACCCCCCACATGTTCACATCATATAGAGCCACAAAGTAGCAATTTGTATCTGCACTTTATTTCCAACACCCCATTTGTTGGATTTTTTCAGTAGGTACTTACTCGCTTCTGTGTATGTGAGTGTTTTTTTTTTTTTTTTTTTTTAACATATCGTGATTTGCATAAAAATATGTATGTACCTTGAGAAGACAAGACCACAAACGAATGGATTTTTTTTTTTTTTGATTTTGTTGAAGTGGAAGGGTATGAATTTATGGGAAGTTTCACGAACACATGAATAATTTGTTGCAATATAAATCTTATAGGTTCAGCAAAAGAGCTTCATAAATCAAGGAAAAATATTCCAAAGAGGGGAGACAACACATTTCTTAAATAGAATGCAAACAAAATATTCATTAACATTTGTGGGGGTCGAAAATTTAAGGTGGGACTTAAATTAAATAAAAAAAACCTTATTTTTATTGAAACAAGGTTTTTTTTTTGATAGAATGAGAGTAAGAACATATTGCAATTAATTTCTTTGTGATATGAGAAAAATTTTTCAATTTAGAAAATAAGCTCAAAATTACAATTTATAATTTTGAAAATTCCAATGAAAAACAACAAAAAGGTAAACCTCGAGTCATAGCTATTTCAGGGGGAAAACTTGATTATCCAGATTCCATTTAGATTCTTGATATATTGTTTTTTTATCTAAAATTATTTTGTCTGATGAGAGAACTCGAACTTCAGAATAAACTGGTAGGAAACTGATGTGCAAGGTATCACACTACCGAAGCCAAGTTATCTGCTGTATCCAAATACACGAGTTTACTTTAGAAGGTGCTGAGGACTAGGGTCTCAAGCCAGCACGGTCCCTATAGTTAACTGCCTCCATTTAACACACCAAGTTGGTTGAGGTCGTTCTCCACTTGTGCGTGCCACTTAACGTGGGGTCTTCTTCGAAGAGAGGGCTCAGAACAATTATTTTCATTTACTATCATAACAAATATAATTCGTTTTAAAATCTTTTACTTTGTTTGTTTGTAATGGAGTCTGTATGCGTAATTTTTTAAATAAGCAGGATTTTGAAACCATTTAGATAATCGGTAATGAATTCAGAATAAAGTTTTGAATTTTTGAAATTTTGAAAGAGGCGATCGGCCCAAGTAACATTTTTGCTCTCATAAGACGCTCCAAAAGCTTTATGAGACTTAGTTATGGGAGCTAAAAGCACTCTTGAAGAGAACTTCAAGACTGTTATCAGACTGTTAAAAGCCTTAAAAGGCCTAGTTATGCGAGACTCTTCATGCTTATAGCAATATATTTGTTCTTCTTATGGGATGACAGACGCCACTTAGTAAAGCTGCTTAACTCTTGCTAAGAGAATGCGTGTTTTCCTATAGGAGTATCTTGAAAGAGAACGATCATACACAACCTTAAAAAAAAACTCACATGTTTTTATTTCTTATTTTGTGTGTGTGCGTCATGCTCTCATATCAAAAAACGAATCTGTTTTTCGATGCGAGTATTTATCGGGATAGTAAAATGACATAGTATTAATCGTGATAATTGTGGCATAATGCAAACAAAAAATCTTGTTGCAATTAAAATTTTATCAAGTAATTTGCACATTTTGCTTCGAAAAATAAGAACGCGCTTTGAAAAAAATGCGTATTTAAATAATTTTGTTTCTAATTTTTATAAGAAAAGGGGTTACCAGGTGTACTTTTTTTTGTCAAAAAATTCTTATGCTTTATTTACAGGACAGACAAAATTTCATTATATTTAATTTTTTTTTGTCATTTACTGTCATTATTATTTTTGTATACCTCAAATTAACAAAAAAATGTAGATATGTGTGATTTGTCAGATGTTTTTGTGGTATTTATGATTAACTCGTTAATTTTTTTTGAAATATGCCAAACAAGACAAAAACAATTAGGTTTTAATATTGCCATTTTTCTTATACTGCGTGAATATTCTGCCGCCTTGATTTTGCAAATAATGACAAAGCACAAGAAAAAATGAACTTGCATATTCTTTTCTGGCTGATTTCTAGTAATCTGCATAAGTTCATATTTTTTACAAGAATTTAGATGGTGCGCGGCGGCGGGCGGTGTTCTTCATCCTGGGATTAAAACATTTCAAGGATTTTTTTTTTGAGAAATTAAGGGACGAGTTACATGCTCTTTTTCCTATTATTTTATTTAATTAATTATAACGGCTTTATTTTCAATTCGGCTCATCACCCACACAGTAAATTATTTTCTAATAAAGGCAAAAGGTAGGAACGTGTTTCAAATATCCAGGTATAAGTTGGATTTATTTTGCTACAGACTTGATGTGGTTGTTTCTTTTCTTAATTTAAATTTACATCATTTGCCTGCCGTGAATGAAATAGATTTTAAAAATTTCCAGTCACCTTTTGAGTAGAAATTTAGTGAAATTAAGCTAAAAAATTTATACAATTGTAGCAATATTTCACCTTTTAAGAAAAGACCTTGATTGACAATTCGGTTATATGAACTAAAGTCATAGGCTTATACTGCCTGGTTAACTGAAAATGACGTAACTGACACTTGTCAAATTTTTTGTTTGACGCCAAGTTTAAAATCCTTGGGATGGTTTTTGTTAAAAACTAAAGCTGTATCTCGCTTTTTGATCAGTCGAAACACATTCTTTTTTTATTAAAAATAGTTTTATAACAAAAATTACAAAACAAATTCCAATAATCATAAAAAAAATATGTAGATATGTCATTTTCAGTAACACGGCAGTGTAGTCAGATGGCATTATATCGGCATTCTCCACTGAAGCGGGTCGGTTTTGATGTTTATCACTTGGTTGTGGTTTCATCAGCTTCAACGGTATTTTTAAACTAGCTTTGTCAAAAGATTTCTTTTCTGTAGATTATAGCTATCTTCTTCTCTGCCTTGACATCTTACAAATCAAAAAACACCAACACAACGCTTCCAAAATGATAAATGATTTGAATTTGTACGAAAATGAATTAAAATACTTACTCATAAGAATAAAGTCAAACAAGAAGAAGAAGAAGAAACCAAACCTTTCTAAACATATAAAGTCTGACACCAATTTAGGTATATACATATATCTGGAGCTAAACAAAATGAAATCTTCAACATGATTTTTTCCAAACGAAAAAAATATAATCCTCTTTAGATAAACACCAATCAATATCCTTCGGCGCGGCGTGAAGAGAGAAGCTTATGTATATAAATGAGTGTGCTTCTAGGACTTCATATATAAAAACAAAAAAAAAACCAAAGCTCTATACAAATTACTGCTAATGCAATCGATTTGTTGCCCTCGTATTGTTCAAATTGAAAGGCAACATTAAACCGAGTTCGAGTATAATATGCCAAAGTAGCTTAATATCCTTGAGTTGGCCAAACCCTTCTATTGTCTCGAGAGAGCGCGTAAACTCAATTAAAATCTGCCACCATTGCTGTGCTATAAACACTCATCTAGTTATTCAATCTTTTTATCCCATATAATGTGCTCTTTTGTTCTATTTTTTCATATTAATAAATATAAGCGGATTGTATCTCAATACATTGTTATAATCCTTTTCAAAATCATAATGAGGCTCAGAATCACATTCATATAGAGAAAGTACCTACATATATGTATATATAGCTGATAGCATAGAGGAGGTAGAGCTATAAACTATATGTATTGTATCTGTGAAATGAAATCTCAATAATTACACTTTCGTGATGAAAGGCCTTATGACTTATATTAGATACACTCACATGATCAGGAGCACACGTAGTTAATTAGATTCGATTCGTTAGGTAAACAGAGCTGTGTGGAAACTTTTTTTCAATTCTGTTTTTTTTTTTATTTAGGGAGCATGTATGTAAAACATATTTTCACAAACATCTGTTTTTCTTTTACTGATGAATCAATGAGTCTCTTCAAGAAAAGTCTGAGGCAATATCTTCGGTGATAACCTTAAAACTACGTCCAATTTTTTATTATCACTTGACAAACACAATGATTTTCTCAAATTCTTACACTTTTTTAAAGGAGTGATTAGCTAAGTTGATATCAATTTAGCAAAGCAGCAAAGAAAAAACACAGAAAACATCAAAAAAAAAAAACTAGAAATTATCACAACTATTTAGCGACTAATTAACGGCAAAATATACCCCTAAGAAATTTTCGATCAGTGAATTTTTCTTCGCTAACTTGACACTTCATCCCAAAAAGATAGAGGGCAGCAGCTTCCAATCGATATCGGACGACACTTATTTTCTCTTTCTCTTATGCTTTTTTTGTTGCGAGACCACCGAGTTCCACAGTTAATTTTAATTCAAATATGGTCTTTAATATCTCAGATGCCCCAGAGGAGAAGAGACCAATACTTGGCTCATCTCGTTGCCAGCTGAAATTTTTAAGTTAAAGCCTAGTACGCAGATCGGGAAAAGACAAATTTTATCTCTACAATTCTAATCTCTACAAAAACGTTGGAAAAGTCACGCAATATTAATGTTTTTCTTCGAACATTATTTTTCCTGGCAAAATTTTGTGGAGACTTCACTTTACAACGGGTACAAACGTTAAAATTTTGCGCGTGAGCTGCGTACTGCCTGGAAAAAGACCGAAGACAAAATTTTTTCTGGGAAAAATTTTGTATGAAAAGAAAAATTTTTCCCGATCTGCGTAATAGGCTTAAGTAAATAAATACTTTAAAAAATGATTTTTTAAAAATTTCGCTGTCCTCTGTCTTTGACTATTGAAAATATCTGCTGAGATAAAGAATACAGCAATTAATTTCAGCTCTAACTCGTAACTAGCATTATCTTGCACTGGAAAAAATCGAGCCCATTGCAAAATTATTAATATCGTCTTGAAAAAGTTAACGGAAAGATGTATTCTTTTAAAAAATAAAAATAGGCATTTCACTATTACGTACACGTAAAGATACATACATCATTAATAACTCATACAAAATATAAAACGTAGTGGTCCTAATTGACTTCCCTGAGGATCTCTAAAAATGTAACCAAGATTATTTCAATAGGGAAACAAGCAAGTTAGTTACCATTAATCGCTTCTGTTTGAAATGTCAAGAAGGTTGTTTTAAGCCCCAATTAGACTTTTTTTTATGATTTTTTTAAAGTCATTGAAAAATATCCGATTTTTGAAAAATTACCTCATGTAAATTTTTTTTAGTCTTGTAGGGGTCAATGAAATTGAGGTGAAATTGACACATTTTTTTTTATCAAAATCGTATAAGAAATAAGATTTTCCTCAACGATATTAAACAGTTGTTTGGTAGATACGGTTTGCTTCAGTTACAAGAGTAATTTATGTTTAAAATATATAAAAGATAATGTTAAATAATCACTTAATGCCAAGATCGAAGTTTAGTAAATCGACCTAGTCATTTTCGAAATATTGATTTTTGATTCAAAATACTTTTTGGAAAATTTTGTTAAACAAGGTAGCTATGTGTTAAAATTTATTTTCACCTTCGTCGAAAGTAAATTGATCAAAATCAGTCAAATAAAAAATGGAAAAATGGAGGCGGAACAAGACAGCATACTTAAAAGTGCTTATAAAAATGCTGATGCTCCAAATGCATTGGATAAACAAACCTCATATCGCGCCCTGTGACGTCAGTGGTCAGCAGTAGCAGAGTGCGTAGTGCACACAGCTTCGAAGACTGAGAAAATCTGATGCGCGGGTTTAAATACCGCATGATGGGTGCCGTGACTTAAGGCCAAGTGACATAAGGCCAAATTTGGGTGTTTGGTCTTATGTCACTTTACAAAAGCGACATAAGACCAAATTTACATATTTGGCCTTATGTCGCTTTTGTAAAGTGACATAAGGCCAATTTTCTTTGAGACATAAGGCCAAATATTATTATATAACATTCCCAAAAGCTACCCTTACAGTAAAAGAGGTTTCGGACACCTTTCAAAAGAAAACTATATCGAATAAATTCGGCCTGTCGCCACGTACATGTATATTATTACTGTAAAAAGCCGAAATAATGAAATTCTAGAATTTTACGGTAAATTCTAGAGCACTCAGCATTACGGCGTATAAATAGAGAGGTATGTATGGGGGGGCATGCTGCCCCCCTGCAACCCCCCTGCTTGGCCCACTATAGGAATTAAGGTAGGTGCGAGGTTGGGTGTATGCAAAGTTTTTTTTGTATTTTAAGAATCTGAATTTAAAGAAACTTTGAATGTATATCCTATGTATAAACAGTGAGGTAGGATTTACCGGTAAATTCTGCAAAAGAAACTTTGCATACACCCAACCTCGCACCTACCCCAATTCCTATAGTGGGCCAAGCAGGGGGGTTACATACCTCTCTATTTATACGCCGTAATGCTGAGTGCTCTAGAATTTACCGGTAAATTCTAGAATTTAATTATTTCGGCTTTTTACAGTAATAATATACATGTACGTGGCGACATGCCGAATTTATTCAATATAGTTTCGGTTTTAAAGAAAACAGTTCAAAGTGACATAAGGCCCAATTGGCCTTACGTCACTTTTCAAAAGTGACATAAGGCCAACTCTTAAAATTTGGCCTTATGTCGCTATTGAAAAGTGACATAAGGCCAAACACCCAAATTGGGCCTTATGTCACTTGGCCTTAAGTCACGGCACCGCATGATGTTTAGAAAGTTTTTCAAATAAAGGAGACTGATGATAGGGCTTGGCACCCCTTGAAATAGCTATATCTCCAGCCAAACAAAAATAAAACGAATTAAAATACCAAAAAAAAATTAATTCGTAAGCAATTGGTGGTAGCGCCTTTAAGTTGTTGCTGTTGTTCACAAATTCAAATAACAGAAACGTTTTCGAAAAAATTGATGAAATTAAAAACAAAACCTAAATCTTTTTACTTTTGCATGCCAATCAGATATTTTTAGAAAACATGGAAGTTAATACAGTTGTGGATGTTTTTTTTTTTAGCACAGCACTGTACGTATGTATCCATATTCCATACGAATTGTGGTAAAGATACAAAATTGGTTCTTGTGTTCTCTTAGTTTAGATTACAGCTTATAGGTGGCTATATATGGGTTCCACATCCGCATCCGGTCATCGTCGCGTCTCTCTCTTTCCTTCATTATTGTATAGTGTGTGTTGGTCTGCATTTAGTCCTCTCAGGCTACTGTGCTGGGGTAGGTAGATATAGTTTGTTCAGACTGTGTTATTAATAGCATCCTTTGGTTTGCTTGTCACATGGTACTTATAATCGCATGCAAACACCACACACCATGAAACACACATACCTACCACAGGTTTATATTATAATATGAGTTGGATAGGTAGGTACATATGTATTGTATAGAATTGTGTTTATTAAAGGACGACAACACTAATTGAAGGTGACAAGGCGAAGACGAAAAAAAAAACACTGAACATGAGGATGCTGTTTCGGAGCTTACACGCAGTGACAGTTAATTTGACACAAGAGTGACACATAACAAGAGGACACATACAATTCATTCGAATAACACTTTGTTTCTATAACCAGATACAACGTATGCAAATGTCATGCAAATAATTTATTTATTTTTATTTGAATGATGAAGTGATTCTAGTCACGTGAGAAAGCTTCCATCAGGACATCAACATATCGTCAACTGCCAAAATTTGACGGAATTTTTGTTTGTTTCTTTTTGTTTTATTTACGCCGTCATTTAACATATTCTTGATAAAATTCGTATGCAAAATAAAATTCGTTTGTTATTTCAATGATGTAGGCTTGTAGGAACATTATTTGCTACGTTATTTAAGAAAAAAAATAATATTTCTATTAGATACGTTTTTGAGTACTTAAATCTTGGAATCTATTGATCGCATGGTCATGTTCTCACTTCAAATCAAATCCATAATTGTGTTTAGTTTCAATTCAATCGAATTTTTGTTGCTTTTATTTTTTGTTTGCTTTGAGTTTTTTTTTTAATTTTAACTAATTTTGTTACTTTGGTGTTCAGCGCCACCTATCGAACGTTTGTATTTAGGTCGGCTTTTTGTGCAGGCGACAAACTTTACCCCTTCTATACAGGGTGTTTGGTATACGGTGCACCAAATAGCTAGGGCGAGTAGGATGGGTTAAGACAAGAAAAAAGTCGTATGTGAGGGGGGTCTATTTCCCCCCGTTTAGGACTGAGGGGCGTTTTTTATAAAAAAAACAACTTGAAATAGAATAAAAATTATTAGGAACCAACGGTAATACTTAAAATGTCATGCTAAACTTATTTTAAAATCCAAAAGCGCTTTCCTTTATTTTCTTTTTAATTCAAATTATTTGAGGGAACAGTTTTTAAAAAAATAATTTTCAAACTCAAAATTTTGAAAAAAGTAATGAATTGTGTTTAAACTATTTTTTTTCAAAATTTTACGTAATTAAATAGTATTTTTGTTTTTAATATTTAATGCTCCTATTAATTTTCAGTCAAACACTAAAAACCGGAAGCCTAAATGTTTTTTAGTTTTTGAGAAAATTGAAAATAACGATATCTACTTTACTAGAAACAGAAGTAATTTGGAGCAACAAAATAACCGATGAAAGTCAAATTCAGGGAAAACTTACTTTTGTTATTTTCATTTTTCTCAAAACTAGAACACATTTTGACATCTTATTCTTAGTGTTTGGCTGAGAATTGATATGGAAGCATTGAATATTAAACACAAAAATATTACCTAATAACAAAAAATTTTGAAAAAAATTAGTTTGAACACAATTTTTTGATTTTTTTTTTTTCAAAAATTTAAGTTTGAAAATGAATATTTGAAAAACTGTTCAATTTACTAATTTTTTCTTTAAAAAGAATATAAAAGAAGAGGTTTCTGGCCTTACAAAAAGGTATAACATGTCATTTGTAATTAGTGACCGTTGTTTTTTTAATAATTTTTTTTCCTGTCTTAAGTAATTTTTTAATTTTCTCAAAAACAAAGACAAAATTTTGAAAAAAATTTAATTTTAATAAAATTTTTTTCGTTATATTTTTTCAAAATTTTGAGTTTTAAAATTAATTTTTCAGAAACTGTTCTCTCTAGTAACACGAAATAAAAACAAAATAAAGGAATGGATTTCTGGCTTAAAAAAAAAAAGTATAACATGACATTGTAAGTGTTACCATTGATTTTTAATAATTATTTTTCTATTTCAAGTCTTATTTTTGAAAATTTCCCCTCCCGCCTTAATTGGGGAAAATAGAACTCCCCGATCACATTATATTGCTTTCCTGTCTTAACCCAACCTACTTGCTCTAGCTATTTGGTGCACCTTATACTGAACACCCTGTATATATGTATGTGTAGAAACTTTGAAACATTTTGAAAATTTAATCAAAAACATTTCGTTATAATTTCCACATCTAATTGCTTCTTTTTTGAGCTCAAAAAACTTCCTGGAAATATTAATTTCCCACCATTTTCTTTTATTTGTGTTTAAAAAACACACAAGCAGACACGCACACACGTACTATACACGCTCTTAACAATTCCCCCTAGGACTCTAAAAAGCATCGAATAAAATTTTGCCAAATATTCATTTGTGAACACAAAAAACAAAATAAATCGCCTGCAGATATTTTTGTACAAAAAAAAAAACTTACTTCTCTAAACTACTATAACATTAAAATTAATTTAAATCCACTTTAACACCTGCGATATGGATTTATTTCAAACTTAAATTGGAATTTAACACATAAGTGTATTTTACACCGCAGGGAAAATGTGTTAAAAAAAAAAAAACAAAATATATGCCCATTCATTTTTATTTTTCAGTTGATGTGTATTTCAACAATATGTGTGCGTTGTGTTATGTGCCTTTATACCCTTTGCATATTTTACACATAAAGAATATAAATCACATCGTCATTATCTAAGCCAGTAAATGAGACGTAACCGTTCTTTCTCCGATGGCAGAACTGTGGAAAATCTTTTCGCTGGTTCAGTTTTTGTTATTTTTTTTTTAATTAAAATTAATGAGATGGTTATCTTTATAGCTCCAACTTTGAAATCCATGAAAACCATATAGATTTTTCATAACCCTGATGTTATGTGCTCTTCCATAGTGTTATAGAATGGGAACATCCCTCTTTTCTCTGTTCGCATAATCCTTGAGCCGAAAACAAGAGTTTATAGATTCAAGGCAGTAGAATGAAAATAGAAAGTAGTGTGGGGAGGGGGGGGGGATAATGGGTTAGATAGTCATGGTTCATGGAGCAAAGTTAAAATGAAATTTTCCAAATTTTGATGGAATATCACTCAAAGGAAATATCCAAAGCTGGAAATTGTTTGACATATTAAATAAAAAACGATACACGATCCTTCTTTAAATTTCAGTATTTCAGTAATTTTTTTTAAAAGAAAAAAATTGCCAAAAATATTAAATACAAGAAGAGTTTTGAAAATATATTCCGTTAATTTCCAACATTTATGACAGACATTTATAATAATTTTTTCTTTTCTAAACTAAAAAGATGTTATAGTCAAATCGATAGGGACATTTTACCCTACAAAAGGTCGGACAGTTCTAAATTTTGTATGTGTTTTATAATATGTACATATGTATATTGCGATAGTATACTTAAGATAGAATAAACGTCTGCTATCGTTATTTGACGGTGTTGACATTGGACTCAAGTATACGATTTTTTTTTGGCATAAGTCATTCAGGTCGTATTCAGACACAAACAACCGATTCACTCTGACGTTCGGCAGTCGTTCAAATAAAACACAAATTTTTACTTACAGGAGAATTTAATTAGAAATTTTCAATCACAAAATTAATATTTCACTAAAAAAATAGTTTTCCAATTGGATTCCGTAGTATTTAAGTGCCATGTCAAACAAAAACTAAATACTAACAAAACAGATGTCACAAAAGGAAACGTCAAAAAAAATCCACAAATTTAAAAAAAAATTAAAAAATCCTAAAAAAAATCCGAGGAGTAAGTCCAATGTGAACACCGTCTTTAAAAATTCTACTCGTCAATATTTTTCTATTTGACGTTTTGGCCATTTTATTTTTTTATGTACACACATATGTTTGAAAGAAATTTTAGTTCTATCAAGAATTTTGATCGACTTTTGTGGGACTTAATTTATAATGAAAATTTAAAAAGAGATTTCTGGCTTTCCAAAAACGTATAGCATGTCATTGTTTTACCCATGTTTTTAAATAATTTTTTTCTGTTTTAAGTCAATTTTTTTTAGAAAATTGCCCCTCCCGCCTAAACGGGGGGAGATAGACCCCCCCTCCTATACGATTTTTTCTTGTCTTAACCCAATCCACTCGCTCTAGCTTTTTGGTGAACGTTATACCGAACGCCCTGTGTATCTTTAGTTTATAATATCTGAAGTTAAAAAAAAGAGACAAAATTAAAAAAAAAAATATGTAATCGATATTTTCTTTTTCAAAAATCGAAAACGAAAAATTTCTTGATGGTCAAAACAAGTTAAAGGGTGGTTAATAATTTCCAATGAAACCTATCATAGATATCAATCAAAATATTTTGAAGGCAGCGTTCTTTTTCCCTCACATTTTGTAAAATTTATTTTTTCGATAACTTTGAAGGGTAATCTTTAAGAATAAAACTATTAAAAATTTGACACTTTTCGGGGCTAAGTTAATACAGCTGTAAAAGCATTTACTACCGTTGACGTTGTTTTTTGTAATAATTTCCGTGGGGTTATGAGATGACTACACTTTAACATGTTAAAACACATTGCAATGGGATGAGATTTAAAAATGGGTACTGGAGGTAGGAAAGGATGTGTTTCGGTTTGTTAATTGCTCAAAAAGCGAGATACAGCTTTAGTTGCTAATAAAAACCATCCCAAGGATTTCAAACTTGCCCTTAGCTAAGAAAAATCTTTTAATGTCGAATACGTCATTTTCAGTTAACACGGCAGCATAGACCAAATTTTCAAGCGTAAAGTATGTACTAATAAAGCCTTAACTACATTGGCCACTTCTTGCAAAATTACAAAAGTAAAAATATTTTTTTCCCGCTAGCGCAGTTGTTTTGTGAAAAAGAACATACACAATTTTAGGCTTTCTGCATCATGTTTGTTTTTCCAGTGAGAAACACTGTCCAAAATGAGTTTGAATATTTTCACTTTTGTAATTTTTCACTTGTTTGGCCAATGTAGTTAAGGCTTAAGGTAAATCCTCGAAAAGACCATGACATTTCAAGTCGATACTCGACAATCACTTCATCGATTTCGAACGGTTTATGATATATAGCATTTATCTCAGGCTCAGGAGCTCTATATGGCGATCGCCGGGATCTTGCAAAAAAAACTGATACAAATGAAACATTTCCTCTGGAATATTCTAAACATGAACAGTTTTACGGCAAGGAGCAATGTTCTATCACGTGATTTCTTCAATTGAGCTCTAAAGCAATTAAGGTGCTCCCTGTAAGTTCATGTAGACAAAAAATGAAAATGCCTTTTTTCAGACATGCCAGGCAACCACATCAGCTAACCGTAACCCAATTTTCCTAAAAAAAAATATACCTATTCTTCTAAAACTCAGTAACTATAACTATGAAAGCTTGAAATCTCTCATAAGATTTTTATATACCGCAGGCTTTTATGCGAAATGGCTTCAAAGTAATTCTGTGTGAAATATTATAATCATTACACAGACCTGCTCCCAACATTTTTCTACGGCTTTGTTCAGCTTTACCTCTATATGTATTGCATTATTAAGGTGAAATATTTGCCCAATTTTCAAGACATTAATGACCTTTCCTCCATATTTCGTCTGATGGGTTCTGGCTTAAATGCAAAAAGGTTCAAGTCATAAAAAAAAAATTAGAAAGAAAATCGGAACATCAAGGATTTCGAGGAAATAAGAGAGCTAAAGCTATAGCTGAAAAAGAGTGATATATATCCTTTATCGAGTATTTTGAATATGGTTGGATACAGCAACAACAAGGGCTCTGTTATCGACATAACCATAATAATACTTTAAGAGGGCTAAAGGACGAAGGTGCACATTAGGTTAATATGTTCGTTGCTGGAGCAAAAGGGGACACAAAAGAAAAATAAGAAATAATGTATTATAATTGATCCTTTATGAAGTGGAAAAAAAATGATGTGATTATGTATGTGTGTGTGGACTTAGAGCTTATACCTACTTTACTACCCGCAAATTGTTCTTTGTGTGGTAGGTTTATAAGTACTGATGCGGTAAGGTATACATGCATACATAATAATTTAAGGACTAAGCGCTTAAAGGAAAGTGGGCGATTATAAAGCCTCTTCTTCTTCTTATCATCATATGTGCATATCGCACATTCTGAATGAGTCCTTGATGTAAAGCAATGTCGGGATGTTATTATACAAGTGGCAGGATGTCATAGAATAATTATTATAAAGTACCTAGTCGGTAAAAAAAAAAAAAAAACCGCCATAAAAGAAAGCGGTCGATTGTAGTAGATTATTAATATTATTTGCAAGAAAATGAGGTCAACAAGTTGCTTGGGATTCGATATTATACTAATGATGTTGGCGGTGGCGCTGGCGACTAGAGTTTAGGTGATGTTAATGGGGTAATCATTTTCAAGGACGTAATGCATATGGTATATAATATGGTAGACTGGATTTTTTCGTCTCATTTCAAATGAGAGATTTATGAATTTGATGGAAATCGTTTCAAAAAATTAGTTTGACCTTAAAGCAAGCTTGCATATCAATATCATGTTTGAATATAGGAATGTCTAAGGAGAAGAACTACACTCAAACTATCATCTAAAGTTTTTTCTGTTAGTCTGCGGAATGCCACAGGGGTGTCTTTTGTGCTGGGAAAAATGACCTAGCCCCAGGTATGGGGATATGATGGTTTTGCTTCTTCCACTCACCTTCCAAAGTAAAATAAATAAGGCAAAGCAATCTGGAAGAGGTAATAAAGGGCTAGATTTACTAAATGAAAGGAAACTATGTCAGTGCTTAAGAGAAAAAGGTTAAATGATTTTTGTTGTGAGTCTGCGAGAGTGCCACAGTCCACAGGGTTGTTTTTGGTGTTTGGAAAAAACTAACCGCGGTTGAGGTCGACTCCTATTAAAAATGTGAGGGTAACTTTGGTTCCTGAAATGAATTGCATGAATTTAACTGAACCCTAGCGTGGCTTTGTCCTTATCTTCTAAATTAAAATCTTGTTCGATATATTTACATTTTAATACTAAATCCTAGTTTAGGTGAGGATGAAGTGGCTGCCAACAGAAAGATATTTTTTGGCGCGCACAAAAGGGATGCGAGCGTTTAGGAAAAAGAAGAAGGATTCATCAAAAGGATAGGATAGGGCTCTTTACCAAATAGCAATATATCTCTCTCTCGTTTACTCATAAACGTCAAAATCATCACTTTGTGGTTTTGACATGTTTTCACTTCGGAACAACACACTAAACTTCTAGTATAAAAAAAACTTTTAACATGGATTACATGTCTTTCTCGGACGGTTGGGTGTGATGTAGCGAAATGAGGACCTTCACGAAAACATGTACCGCTCGCGCCCTACTGATAAGTGACTGTTTGCACTACAGACATCCTAAATATACCAATCGATAGATAAAGATTGCGCAAAGATTATAGAGGAATTGTTTTATAGCTATCGCCTCATAGTTTCATGTGATGAGTCATCGCGTTTGGGGTAAATTGCAGCTAAATATAGGAGTACTCAAATTAATTTGACTCAATTTCTTCGGATACATAAGTGCCACTGACGTCATCGATATCTCTTTCGAAAGGGTTTGAAAAAGGGCATCCCTACGCGTATTTTCCATATCGTTAATTCACGTTATAGCACGTAAGGCATGTAATCCATGTTCGGTAGGTGCCACAAGGACAATCTACCAAGGGTATTTTTTATTTTTGCGTTCGTTCTTCGTTCGCATCTTTCAAGCCCACAAAGTTATGGCCGTCAGTTTTGACATTGTAAAAATTCGTAAAGTTCCCTATTGGCTTCGAATGTCATTTCACATTCGTGTGGTGCAGCTGAGAAAAGAATCTCTATACTAAACAGGACGTTCGAAATTGGACTCAATGGTAAATTGATGAGCACTGCGTTACTTCTAGCAGTATTACGGTTGAAATATTCTATGAGAGGAATATAATATTGTAAATTTAAAACTGGCCATTTCTATAGAACATCACTGTTTATAAAAATTTAGAATAATGAAAGACATGAAACATTGCAGCGTATTTATGAGGGGCAAATGTTTCCGTGAATTATAAGTGGGTTATTGGAGCACCTGCCCAATTATGAAAATTGTACTCAAGTTTGGGACGAATAAAGGTTTTATAAATCATAGCCAAATCTAAAGGGGAGACAAATTTCTTACATCTTCGAAGAAAACCTAAACACTAAGCAGCATTTTTAAGGGACCATACCCAGAACTGAAAGTTTTTCAGTTTCCTCGATGTAAATGAGGCTCATGAATAGCAGCATTGAGTTTCGAAAGCATTAAATTCTACGCGGTTTCTGATTCCTTATTGGAATGCTGTTAAATTCAGAATTGAATGAGCCTATCAAACGCTGCCACTCCAGTTCCGCATCCGCAGGACAAGGTTGTGAGTCCTGAAAGGGATATGAAAAACTGAAGGTACTGTTGCAAGCAAAACAGTTTAATAGATTACAAGTTTCAGACAAAAGTTTGTTTATGAATATAAAGAAGAGAGTCGGAGGCAGAACGGATCCCTGGGGCACACCAGCATTGATGTATTTTGTGAATTTCAGACTTGAATTCAATAAGAGTGCTTGATGCCAGACTCTAGCAAACATTTTTGAAATATCAAGTGCAATAATCTTACTTTCACCAAAACGATGTGAAGGTTTGTGCCACTGTTCGGTGAGGTGAGATGAACCATTAGATGACCAGTGGACATTACTAAGACTGCCGGTCATTAAGAAGCTTGAATTCTGTAAGATAATTTTTGAGCTGAAAGTGTATCAGCGTTTCCATGACTTTTGAATGAAGGGACGTTAGTGTAATTAGACAAAAGTTAGAGGGGGAAGAAGAGAAGATTCGCCTATGGCTGGGCAAATGCTTTTTTCTATCCACTCGGAAAGAAACCAGTAGAATAAAACATATGGAAAAGCTTACGCAGTGGTTTTACCAGCGTTGAAGAACACCTCTCCGGAACAATGGTTGAGATTCTATCCCGGCCAGCCGATTTGTGTTTATCGAGATCAATCTGTTAGAAAACTTGCAACTGCACGAGTGTGAAAGAAGATTTGTCCCATAAAATCATTTTTACGCTCTCAAGTTCAGAAGGATTCATAAGACTCTCTGTTGGCAGCGTCAAATTTGTGCTACAAGCAAATATGCTTTATCTAGTTAGCTAGCAGTAGGGGTATCTTTTGAGACGAGCGTTGGAACCGACGACCAAAAAAACCTTTACTAACTTTGAGACATTGCGGTATTTTTTGCCGTAACTTTTGGTCATATAAGAGTTTGGTTCGTCGAATGAGACCGTTGCAAGTTTGTCTAGCTTATTTAAACTTGTTCAGGTTTTACTTTGTGGCGTTGGCTTTAAAACTTCGGAAATTTGAGTCATCGTTCATCCCACTTAAAACCTAAAAAAAGCTTATTTTTGTATCGAATGTCATACAACTCTTATCTTAATCCCTACAAAAGCAATCAAACTCTATGCGTCTAAGAGATTCCATCAATATTAAATGATTGTATTTTTTGCTTATAATCTTTAAACTTATTTTTTTTACTGAAGTTGAATCGACCTGCAAAAAAAAACTTAACCCCACAAGTTTACTATGTAGATACATTAAATACGTACTGCCATTTACCCATTGGATGACCCAATTATGGTTTTTTACTATTCTGTATGCCTTAACAACAGAAGTCACTTTTAAGAGTCAGATTCTCATTTATAGCTTCCAGTAATTTATGGGCCCAACAACATGATGGCTTCTGGTGCTGTATTTCTGCATCAAGCTTCTGCTATTTTGAATTGATTTTATTTTTTTCTGATGCTCTCATAATATTTTTCCATATATCAATCGAACTCTGTCGAGGCGTTATGCGTACCTTCAACATCGACACTTTGCCATTTCAATTATTATATTCTGGTCAGAGGCCGAAAAAATCCTTAAGTTGTATTTTATGTCAATTTTTATCGAACATTTTATATTTTTTTTAACTCCTATAAATATACAATGTTTTTTTTTATTTTTTATTTTTTTAAACTGAAGACTTTATTTTTAAATGAACAGTAGGAGTTGTTGCTTTTTCATGGAAAGTGCAAATTAATGTATAAAGTATGTATATGACCAAAAGGCAAAGTATAAAAAAAATAGTCAGTAAATAAATTGAGATTTATTTTGTTGACAAAAGTTGTTTGCATATTTTTGCCTGCAGGAGAAATGTTATGGTACATAATATGTATGGATAGAGAAATATTTATGACAGCGGAAAGACAATACACTCGTGTTTTGTATTCATGTTGAATTTTAAAATTAAAAAGCAAAAAGGAAATGAATTAAAAATTTAAGTTGAATGGAATTATTTATTGAAACGAATACTTTATTTGCCACTGGCAATTTATTCAACAAGTGCCAACTATAGCGCTAGTGTAAATATGGTCGTGAACAATTAAAGAGGCATAGATACCAGAAGAAGACGAGGAGTTTACTAAAAGAGAGAGAGAGAGAGAGAGAGAGAGAGAGAGAGAGAGAGAGAGAGAGAGAGAGAGAGAGAGAGCAGAGAATTTATACATATTACGCTAATAAGGCCGGTTTGTAAATTGGGTTAAAATTTCGTTTAAATCTGTCCGAGATTAAATTTTGACGTTTCCACATACGATTTCACCTCTTTAATCTTCGGACAAAATTTATCGTGATTTTTATAAAACCCAATTCAGACACGGCTCAAGAACGAACGTAGATTGTACTCGTATGAAGGTACTTGTGGTTTCTAGACAGTTTCCAGGCAGACACTTTATCAGAAAAGTGAACGAATTGGATACAAATTATAAAGGTTGTCACCTTATTCATGAACTATATTTCGGGAGATAATTCCTAGGATCATTCTAAGAAAAAAATTGTATGGAAAAAAACTCTATTTCCACCCGCCCCGCCTTCAAGGCTTAGGGAAAAACTTAAAAATCAAGGAAACACATATGTATGTTAAGATGTACCTACTATAACTTTTTTTAAAGCTTATATTCCATTCTTTTATTTGTTTTTGAATAGGCAGAAGTGCCGCTATTGATGAAGTGCCGCTACTGATGTGCTAGGTTTCACTAGGCCACCACAACGAAACCCCTGGTTCGGTGAAGAATGCATCAGGCTGGCGCATACAGCAAAGAATGAGGCCTACCAAGCAATGCTGCAGACTAGAACCAGGGGTGCTGATAGGGCTCTACGGCAAAAACGCAGGGAGGAACGCCGACTTCTCAGGAGGGAAAAGAGAGAGCATGCGAAGCTAGCGGTCGAGTCTATTGAGGACTGTAGCGGCAGGGGAGATGTTCGAAAGTTCTACCGTAGGGTGAGGCAAACTACCCAGGGTTACAAGGCCAGAACGGAAGCCTGCCGAGATGAGAGTGGGAATATGGTGGTAGACACAAAGTTGGTGCTGAGGATCTGGAAACAACACTTTTCTAGACTGCTAAACGGCGAAGATGGCCAAAATTCCACTGTTAGAAAGAACACTCCATTGAACCTGGACGATGATGGTCAAAATTTCCGTCCACCCCACGTAAATGAAGTGCGGTTAGCGATAGCCAAGCTTAAAACGTATAAGGCTGCTGGTGCGGATGGCCTGCCAGCCGAGCTATTCAAAGCAAGGGGAGATGACCTGGTAGGGAGTATACACCAGCTTATCTCCAAAAGTTGGTCGGAAGAACGTATGCCCGATGAATGGAACCTCGATATAGCGTGACCCATCCACAAGAAAGAGAATGCTCTGATCTGACCTGTGCCAACTACAGAGGTATAAGTCTCCTCAACGTCGCATACATAATCTTGTGATCTGTGTGATCGCTAAAAACCTTTTGTCAACGATCTGATTGGCTCTTATCAGTGCGGTTTTAGGCCCGGCAAATCAACCGTCGATCAAATGTTCACACTCCGACAGATTTTGGAAATAACCCAGGAGTTTCAAATCGATACACACCACCTCTTTATCGATTTTAAAGTCGCATATGATAGCGTAGACAGAGACAAGCTATACAGAGCCATGGCGCAACTCGGCATCCCTGCCAAACTCGTCCGCTTATGCAGGATGACGATGGAGAAATCTCGCTTCTTCGTCAAAGTCGGCAAGAACACCACCGATCCCTTTGATGTCGAGAAAGGTTTGAGACAAGGCGACGCGTTATCATGCAACCTTTAACATCGTACTTGAAGCAATTGTACGCAACTCGCAAGTCAATCATCCCGGTCATGCTATATGGGGCAGAGGTGTGGACTGTGGACCCTGTCAAAAACCGATGAGAATCTGCTTGGGTGCTTTGAAAGGAAAATTCTTCGGGTGATCTTCGTTCTAATATGTATCGATGGAATATGGAGGAGAAGACGTCGACCTGGTCAAGAAGCTGAAAATACAGCGGATGAGATGGCTGGGACACATGGAGCGTATGGACACCGAGTGTTAGGTAAGGAGAAAACCCCAAAAGATTCACTTATAATGTAGACGAAGAGAGCCAATTCTGTTATCATTACAAACTTAATCGATAAAGTTCAACATCAACATTAGTTTGCCTAAATTTGAAATTTCTTTAATGAATAGATAATAATAAATGTCGATATCATTGCAACGTATTCCTAATTATATAAAGTTCTTACTTGTTAATTTGTATGAATAATAATGTTCGGATGACTTCGTTACTTACCTGTAAAGAAAAGACAAAAATCATTAATTAGTTTTTAGCAAAAACATAAAAATCTTAAAAGATAAAAAACATAACAAATCAAAATTATGCAGGTAGGTATATTAAAAAAAAAAAACTTAAAAATTTGATCTTCATCATTTTAAAGAGTTCTAACTACCTTTGACTTATTTTTTTACTTTATTTTATTTTATTGTTTGTTTATCTTCCTGGATATTACATTGAATTTATGTACACTTGCGAGCAAGAAAAACGAAATCGCTCCGTTTCGCCTTTTAAAATCAACAATCCCTATAGATACAATATCTATGCTTAATTGTTAATGGTCACATTTTAAAGCTTGAACTTTTAACTTTAAATTGGAGGTAGAATTTTAGAAATCCATTAGATATTTTTGGCGTTATTCGCCAAAATAACGAATATAACAAATTATAATAATAAGGAAGAACGAGTAGGAAATACTGATACGCAATATACGCGACCATTATCTATTGGTTTTGGTTTATCGGTGTGCTGCTAGAAGTGAACTGTTACATAATCTCGATTTAACAGGCCTTTTTATCGTGGAAATAAATGGATACCAAACCTGCAGATGTTGCTCAAGTTGTTACACTATTGCGACAAGGAATAACCCAACATGCTGTGGTCCGTCCGCTCAATCTAAGCAAATGTTGTGTATCAAAGATCTACAAAACGTTCAGAGAAACTGGATAGTATGTGCGAATGCCAAAATCTTGACGTCTCGCCGGTGTACCACTTATGCCGAAAACAGGTGTGCAGCTTTTTCCAATGCAGCGAAAATAAATTTACACAGATTCATGCAGCCTTCGCTGCACGATGTCTCTATTTCTAATTTCGCTGCATGGGAAAAAGCTGCCTATCTGTTTTCGGCATGATATTAAAGATTCGTTGCAATAACTTCTCTCCGAAATCATCATTTGACTGGCCCTAAACGTCCAACAACAGCTCAAATAGGTAAGAGGAAGTATTGGTAGTGAATGGACAGGTAGAAGATGACTTAAAAAAACATATTCTGCTGCATCACATCGTTACTTATGCTGGATGTATTGCCAAAGATTTTGTACTAAAGCATGATAACGCTCGATGCAACACTGCGGGAAACAGTCGGATTCCGAGCACTAAGCCCAGACTTAAACCCTATAGTAAGACGAGCTTAAACTAAGGGTTAGAGCCAGAAATCCAGCTCCTAAGATCATTAAAAACTGAAAGTGGCACTGGTAGACGAATTGGAAAGAATATCGCAGGAGACGCACGGTCAGGAAAAAATATCAGGTCAATGAAAAATCGCTTAATAGCTCTAAATATAGCCTGGGCGTGGTACTGAAACAATAAATTTCACTTAATTTTGTCGTAAATGTTTAATTTTCGAGCTAATACCTGTTTTAATTTCACTTTATTTTTTCATACATGCTTCAATTATGACGATTATCTCTTGAAATCCCAAAGTGTTTGTTATGTTTTTAACCTTGATTTAAAGCTTATGGTTTCAGCAATTTAACGATACCATAAAAATTCATGCTTGTCAATTATATTGAGAGTAATTATTGTTTCTACATGAAGCAAGAGTGTGATTCCATTTTTTTTTCCCCAAGTGTATTTAATTCTTATAAGTTAAGGAATCAAGAAATTACATAATATAAAAATAAAAAAAATTAAAACAAAATACAAACTGCAACAAAAAAGCAGCCCCTCACCATTCACCATTTTAACAGCAGTTACCGCACTTTTTTCTTCATACCAGCGTGGAATTTTCGGTAACATCATGTTCCACGTCACTACAATGCTCGTCTGGCATATTATTATCATTAGACACCTCTTGCTGTAGCAATATTTCAATATTTTTGTCGCTTATTTTTATTTTGACACTTAGAAAACTACTTAATAAAGTTACCAATACCGTAAGTGAACTAATTTTGAATTTTTCTTTCTTAAAAAAGTATATCATATCTTCAATTGTACACAGACAATTTTTTACCAAATTTGTTACAGCTGTTTTCGAAATAAACATACTTATTCATAATGGTTGTATGGCAGGTACCATTATTTTTGGTGTTAACGAAAAAATTCTTCGATTTCGACTGTAAAGCGAAAAATGTTGAGTTTTAAAAAAATCGATTAAGGCCCAATTTTTCAGTGCCGGATTTAAGTTAAACCCTAGTTAATTCACCCAATTCGGTAAATAAACTCTATGCGGATTAACTATAATCAAATGCTTCTGATGTTTTATGCTTCGAAACTTTCAGGTCGATCTGCATGATATTTTGTGCTGAAAAACTGCTTGTAGAGGTAACTGTAAATAAATGTTTGGCCAGAGTTAACTATTTTTTTTTGATGGCACAACAGCTCATGAAAAACTAGGGCTTATTGACTTACAACCATTCCTGTGTGCGTGTCTGCAGGAAATCTCGATTTTAATCTCAAGCCATTGTTTACAAATAAAGACTCATTATTATAATTCCCCCACTCATGCTTATAATTCCCCCACTCTAGTGTTAACGGATGTTCAATTAAAACAACTATTAAAAGAAATTAAAAAGGAAATCACTTCCTGAAAATGCCATTTTGAACTTCCTTTAAATTAGTTAATTAGTTTAGTTCCTAACGCTGTATTGTGTATTATGTATTTAATAAAGCTACATACATATACTTAAGTCAATATCCTTTTTCTTTAATAAAGTACCTAACCTAACTAATAAAATAGCTCCAACCAAAAAACCTTTATACTATATTTTGATAGGGTCTAATTAATTAAGTGTGAATGCCGCCCTTAACATTAAACCGCATACTCAAATGATATTAAAGAGAGGCGAAAATGTATCTATAGTGTAACTTCCACAACATTACGAATCACGTATAAGGCAGTGAATTCCTTAAGATAGCTGTATATAGATAGAACTTTGGCCCATGCCTATGTTTCCTTATGCTGAAATATATTAAAGGACCATTTTATCTCAGTAAGAACATCTTCCACACTACATTTCACTGGAAAAGTACTTTGTGTCCTCTGACTATGACCGAACTTAATTTTTTATTGCACAGCATAACTAACGATGAGCCGTTAGGATTCTCAATTCTCATCTCATTCATATATAGTTTAGGTATAGATTTGGATAAAATGTAAATGTGTTTTTGTTTGGTTTGAGGGTGTGTAGATGGTTAATATGTATATTTAAAGCTAGAAGAATAGCTGAGTTTGTAAGGCAAACTCAGAAGAAGAGTCATTAATCATTAGGATCATTGAGGAGAAGTAGAAAGGTGGCATAGACTCTAGCTGTTTTTGGTTAAATAAGAAGCAGCTTGACTCGGTAGACATATCGCCTAAAAGATGGTCTTTTGTCAGAGGTAAGTCTTCTGTAAATAATATGATGCTAATTTATTACAGTAGTGATAGTTCTATAGAATAGGCAACTAAATTCCCCATACTCTTATGTTAAGTTTTGTTTTTTCTTTTAGCCCTCTCTTAATACTAAAGAGAAAATTAATATCAAGAGAATGCCTAATAGTTTTTATGTACGTTAATGGGGGTTCTTTGTTTGCCTTGTTTTGAGGTTCAAACTTTGTATAGATTTTTTTTTTGCTCGGGGATATAATTTTTTTTTTTTGAAAATCATGCAAATCATGCAAAACGATATTCAAACTTAAATATTGAATTAGTCTTTTGGCAAGGAAAACACATTAATCAAAATGAGGAGTGTCATTGGTTTGACAGAGGATAAAAGAGAGAAGAAATAATCGAAAGGCCATGACATGCGGTTAAAAATGTCGTGCTTAAACTTTTGAAGAAATTTTTAAAACTGTTTTTTTTTTATTTTTTTTTGTCCTTGTGGATTCTTTTAATTCTATGGGAAATATCTTAAACCTTAATTACAGTGATTTTGGACTTCTAGTAGATATTGTAGGCCTAATCTAGTGCATCATGAACCAATACATGGAAATTCTTCTATACACTCAAAATCTCAATTTATTGTTAATATAGTATTGGCAATATTTCGGTCATTTTATAGTTTTTTTAGGGTCAGTTGTATAAAACGTAATTCAATATTTAACCCGTAGTTGAGAAATTATTAAATATCAACAAAAGCACGTACAATAATGTGTTATAACTTTTTTGAAAGTTAATATTCCATTCTTTTTTTTTGTTATTTTATTCAAGTTGTTTAAGTTTACAGGTCTTGAGAAATTGAATTTCAAGTTAAAATTTTTGAAAAAAAAAATTGTTTTTTTTCAAATTTGTTCGTAATTTAGTTCCACTGTTTTTTTTTATAGTCAAATACTGAAAACCAGATGCAAAAATCTTTCTTAGTTTTTTTTTTTTTTTTTTTAAGAAATTGAAGAAAAGATACTTTCTCCCGAAAAAAAGAATGGTAATTTTTTTCGTCATAAACTTTATAAAAACGAACACCTTTGGTAAAAAGTAACTTAGAATGATTTTTACATCTGGTTTTTAATATTTGACTTAGAATTAGATAAGAGCATTGAGTCAATTTTTTAGAAATTGCCTCCCTCCGTTTAAGTGTGGGAGATATAATTTTCCCCGTATACATTTTTTTTCAGAATTATCCCAAAAATGAAATGCAAGTTATTTTGTAGGAATGAGGAGTGGTACCTTGTATATTTAGTTCGGACGCAATAACATGCGTATATAGACCTCTAAGTAATCTGAAACTAACACTATTTCTTACGGCCATATCATTGACTTTCTTAGAAGCTAGTTTTACTGAAAAACTAGTTCTACAGGGGTTTCGAGTTTTATGTTTTTCAAAAACAATTATTGATTTGATTTAGATGCTAAAATATGCATGAATATTTTGATTTAGATGTCAAAGTAATAAACAGTTGTGAAAAGTTTAGAACTCGAAAATCCTATAGATCTAGCTTTTCCGTAAAACTAGCTTTGAAGAAATTCAATAATATGGCCGTTAAAGTTTTTAAAGTTAAAAGACCTTTTTTTGGCATCATTTTGTGAAGTTTTTATTTTTTGACGTATTGAACTATCAGTAGTTGGCAGCACTGTTTTTATGGACATCCATTTTGTAATCTGTGATTTATCTTTAGTTTGGTTTGCCATTTCATCATTGAAGCCCGAGCACAGCGTCCATTCGGTTAATGGACTCGAAACGAGATTGATGTTGATCCCGATTTTCACAAGAAAATTTTGTTCAGCGATGAAGCCGCCCGTTACATCGAGACAAACTGACAGCCATCAATCATCATTGGTCCTTACTTCGATGCCGGCCAGGGGGTCACAGTCAATGGAGACCGTGATAAAGCCATGATCAATGACTTTGAATGAATCAACTTGATGTTGGAGAGCTTTGGTTTCAAAAAGACGGTGCCAACATGTCCCACAGCGCGTGCTACATTTGATTTTTTGGAAAAAAAATGTTTGGTGAGCGCATAATTTCGGGTTTCGAACCTGTGAGCCTTCAAGATCGTGCGATTTAACACTGCAAGACTATTTTCTGCGAGGGTATGTGAAGTCGCTAGTCTACACCGATAAACCAGAGACGATTGGGGAACCTGTTTTGAACCTGTGAGCCTTCAAGATCGTGCGATTTAACACCGCTAGACTATTTTCTGCGAGGGTATGTGAAGTCGCTAGTCTACACCGATAAACCAGAGACGATTGGCGACTTGGAAAACAACATTCGCTGCGTTTTTGCCGATATAACGATCCCAAATTGGACCTCAAGACAGGACTATATCCAAGCCCAGCCGCGGTGCCCATATGCATATCATATTCAATTTAAAATTGCAAAGAATTATCTTTCGAATCAATTCAATTTTATAGCAAGTAATACAAATACTCTTTATTACTTTTTTTTAGTTTTTACTGTTGTTCATCAAAATCGCTAATAAATTGTTGAAGTTATGAATTTTTAAAAATCACTACTTGTGCGACGGGTTTTAAAAATTTCATTATGTACTTATATGATGCTCTCGTAAATAATTCGGAGGCACATTTTGTCTTTGATATTCGAAAGAGTATCAGTGCACGCTGCACGCGAGCCATCATCCCTCCATAACCTTACCTAACTTTAAAAACTTGTACCAAATTTGTTTTCCTACAAAATAATCAAAAACCTTTTTTTGTTTTTGTTAAAAAGTATAAGAGTGGGGGGGGATATTTAGCCCATGACCACTCTATTGGCGTAGATAACGTATACAGTTTTTTGCGGAAATCAATTTGATAAGCTTCTATTTCAATTTTGTAAATAGCAACCTACTAATTTCACAAAAGAAAAAAACTTAATACATTTAGGCCCAGTTTTTCAGTGCCAAATTAAAGTTAAACCTGAGTTTACTTAATAAATTTGATGAGCTAACTCTGAATTCACTTAATAGATGTTTTTGATATTTTATCCTCCGAGTTTAGTTGCACGACACTGAGAAACTAATTTTTGAGTCAACTAATGTAGGTACCTATAGTTATGTCGATAGTTAATTAACTCTAGCTTAAATCACCACTGAAAAAATGGACCTTAGAAGATGATGTTGTGTTATAGATATTAGCTGCATTTTATTTTTCCGCTAAATCTGGTCCGGATCAGATCATGATAATAAAACAAAATGGATCACAATTTTTTTTAGTTCTCACAGTTGGCTTTATTTGAACAATAAAACTGACAGAACGAAAATTTTCACAAATCTTGTTTGAAACAATATTTTGTAAAAGGAAGAACAAATGTTTAAAAATGGAACGATTGTTAAATTGAGTTTAATTTCAATTTAGTTAATACCTAGTTTTTATGTATTTTTTCGTGTGTCGGCTTTATTAAGTGAAAAGAAAACTCAACAAAATAAATTCCAATGGCGGCGGCATGTGTTTGGTTTCCAGAATTTCAAATTTTATTGAGTTTTTTTTGTAAGTCTCTGCAGTGTACCAACATATAAAATTAAAATATTGCTAGGGAAGTGTTCAAAAAATGGATTTTGAAATCCAAATCCAAAGGCAGACCTGGATCTTATGTTGTTTTTGTAATACTTGTAATTATGTTTCCAAATCCAATCCGGATCAGATCTCGGGGAAAATAAAATGCAGCTATTGTTTCCCGAATAATTAAATTCTGGAATTAAGTGCTTTTTTGACATGTTCTCAAACTATTGTTTTAATTAGAAACCAAAAAACCTTTTTATACATTTATGCTGTGAAGCAGGATTTAAATAAAAAACTCCTAAAACCAGAATCGAAATTAAAAGAAACTGCCTCGATGGAAAATGTTTCAAACAAAAATTACTTGAAAATTTCATTGTGGTCCGGGACCACATTTTCATCATTTTTTCTCTTTATACGACGAACAAAAACACAAAAATAGTAGTGACCAAAAAAAAAAAACAAAAGGGCAATGGCTTCCATACCACACTTGAAAACATTGCACACTCTCAATGTGCAATGCGGTCTTTGCTATAGTTTTTTGTTGAACAAAAAAAAATATCCTTTCAAAATTCAAGTCAAAGGATTCATAACAAAAATATTTATCTAGGTACACATCTATAAATATGTGTGCTACAATTGCCATTGTGTGTTGGAAAGCATAGTTGTGTCTCTCTTCTATATGAAGGTATAGTAAACTATTCTCCAGGTGATTTCGTCTTGGCTTGGCCTTCTAACTATACTGAAGCCAACTTGGTGTTATTCTCGGCACTCCCAAAGCCTAAGAAAAATAAAAGCCAAAAGTTATATATTATTCTATTCACTTTTTCTTGTGAAAGAAGTTTTTAGGATGAGAAACCAAAGGATAAGGCATATAAGAGTGCACATAAACTTTTGACCAAAAAGTTGTATAGGTTATATCTACGACTCCCGCATCTACCATCAGAACTAGGTATATACCAGACGAGTTTCCAAATTTAAGCTCAATAGTTAGGTATTGCACTTTTGCTAAGGATAAGAGTTTTCTTTTTTCCCATTTTTCGTCCTTTTTGTTCTTGAACTTCTATGTCTCTTTGTGTATGACACAAAAGTCGAGAAATACTAGAAGGTTATTATTTGAAAAGTTTTGAATAATTTTCAATTTTCAGTTTTTGGATTTAAAGTTATGTACACTCACAGACACATAGAAATATTCCAAAGTTCAAGAGACACAGAGTATAGAGTTAGTTATATTATTTTTTGTCCTAGAGAAATTTGTCACACAAGCGAGTGTGTATTTCAAATTTATACAAAAACTCCCATTTATCTTGGAATATTCGGGTTAATAACCAAACAAATTTTTGAGTTTGGTAAAGTGCAGAACTTTAGATTTTATATTATTTGCCTTTGCTGTTTTAACTTTTTATAAGGTTGATTGTAATCTTTTAAAAAAAAAAAAAAAAAAAAAAAAAATATTGTGGTATTAGCGGTGCGTTTAAAGTGTCCAATGGGGGAAAAAGTATATTTTGTGAATAATTGATATTTAATCTGCTTTTACGATGTACATTTTTGAGAATCGAGGGAGTTTTTTTTGTTTGACCTGGATTTTGCTGCAAATATGCATTTTTTTATGTTTCTTTTAGCTAGTTCCATAAAATATTAGAGATAAGTGTCAAAACAATTAAGGGAACAAAAAAAAAATCACTCTTTTTTTTAGTGTTTTTTGAAGAGCTGTATCTCTGTGAAAAGTGGTCGTATTGAGATGAAACAAAAAGCCTTCTGAAGTTTTATATTTTTTGTATGGATAAATTTTAGCAAATGATTTTTTAAGGTACCGTTATTGCGCAATCTTAACAATCAGCACGACTCAAAAATTTTAATTTTTCTTTTTTTTTTAACATTGCCATTTTCTTTAAAATATTTCAATATTTCCGTAGAATTTAAAATTAATCCATTCAACCGTTTTCACGTACCGAATGATCAAAATCGTAAAAACCAATTAAAAGAACAAATTGGGTGGTTCATAAACATTGTAAAATTGTCATCAAAATTGAAATGAAAACAACAATTTCTGCCCACTTTTTTCACAGTTTTGCGTTAGTTACAACACTGATAAGCATTGAAAAAATAAAAAAAAACATTTTTTTTCAAAGAAAACAAAATTGAAGCAAAAATTGTATAATTTTTTCAAAATTTTAAAATTTTAGTTGTATTTTTTTTTTCTCGAGAAGATGTTTTGCTTCCCATTAAAATCTCATTAGTATTGTAACTAACGCTGTGAACTAGGGGGAACGTTTTTAGTGCCAAAAAAAATATATATATGCAAAAGTATTTCTGAAAAAAAGTTTTGAAATTTACATACTAAAAAAAAAAGTTTTTGTCCGCCTAAGGGAATTAAATTTAACAAATAACGGCTAATATTCATATCCGCATCAGGATAAGGAAGTGTCCGCTAAAGGGATCGTAAAATATATGGAATTTAGATCCAATTTCCACGGTCGTGAGAATTTGTCCGCCTAAGGGAATTGTCCTCTTAAGGGAGCTGTCCGCAATAGGAGCTTTCACTGTATGCATATAATACACATGCGACTTAGAGCTTAAATTGGAAAATTATTTTAAAAAAAATCAACATATATTTCGAGAATTATTTCGTAAAAAAAAATTTCTTAATTGTTTTTAGAGCTACAAAAAGTACACCATCTGATTTTTGAGAAAAAAAAAAATCAAAATTGCAGGAGCGGTTCTTTTGAATAAAGTTCTTATCTATAAAATTTTGTAAACATTAAAAAAAATTGGTATTAAGTATTTATTAATGTTGAATTCAGAACAACATTTCGAAAAAAAAACATATAGCCGGTTTTGAAATATCAAATTTCCAAATTTCTTGATATGCTTTTAATTTAAGTCGGTTATACAGATACTGATACTGTTAATAATAGCTAATTGCAAATTTTGTTTTAAGTAAGTGATAGACCGTACTAATATTAATATTCAGAATAATTTTAATCAAATCGTAGGAGTCGTTTTTGAGAAAACTTAGATTTTTTTTTAACGGTTTTTTAACATTTATATGGTACCGTTAATTTTGACTGTAAGAAAAATTTTTATTCAAATCCTTTTAGATAATGTTAAAAAAAAAACACTCAGTACCAAATTCCATAAAAGTCAACTAGGTTATTTTCGAAATATTTGGTTTAAAAAAAATTTGAAACTTTTTTAAAAACCCAAAAAAAACTTTTCTGAAAATTTTGGTATAAAATACTATTTAAATTTTTCAGACGATTATCGGCAAAAAAAATAATCAAAATCAGCTCATTACTTTGCGAGAAAAACGAAAATAAAAAAAATGGTTCTATTGGAGGTAGACTATTTAAAACCATTTTTCGGAAATTTTATTTTCACAATAGGTAGCCTGTATCTAATCAAATTTACTGATTACTTTTAGAAAAATATGTGGAACTTTTAGAAAAATATGTGGAACCATTTTTGAGTAAAATAAGATTTACCAAAAATGCTAAAAAAAATTATAGGGCAGGTACCGGTATTTTTGGTCTTAAAAAGAAATGAAAAAACGTGTCAAGGGAATCTCCAAAGAACGCTAGATACCAGGTTTAGATAAAACGGACCAATGCGTTTAGTCTGTAGGCGATTGGACAGACAGAAGGACGGACGGAATTGCGAGACCCACTTTTTTGTCTTCACTGTCATTGTATAATGTCAAGTTTGAGCAAAATCTCGAGTTCTATTTTTTTTACGAATTCAAAACTTGCCATATAGTACCTATACATATGCATATCGCAAGTAGAAAGGATTCAAACAGATTCTCAAAAATGTTGCACTTATTTACATACTATGTAATTGGTCGTAAACTACATTAACATTAGAACATTAAAAAATTGGAACAAATAAAAATTTTTAAATAAAAAAATATAAATAAACATAAATACCCTTAACTATAAAAAAATGAGTTTTTTTTAAGAAACGCGATGCTTTATAAGGAGATGAAAATTCAAATGTGGTTCACTCGGGCGTATACGCACTTTTCTTATATTATTAAATCTTTACAAAACTTTACTAATTTTTATTTTTGCACTTTAAGCTAGTCAATTGTCAATTGAAAAAGCTATTTTGATGAAATATTTTTCTCTATTATATCAAAATGTGAGTGTGGTAGGGAGTTCGGGAGGGCAAATCTCCGTGAATACAACCAAGCAAGTATAAATTTGTTTCCTTTTTTAAATTTCAAAATTAAGGTTTGAAGTTCTTGATAACATATTGGAATCTCAATATTTGATATATGACAATTACTGAAGTCCCCAATATCAATACAATTTCTGTAACAATTTAGAGCAACTTTGATTCTAAAGAAAACCTTTAGATCAAACCTCTTTGAATCTCTTAATACTAATTGAGTTAAAAAGTAAACAAAGAAAAACAAATACCCTTTGAAATCTTTCTGATTTATTTCGTTTATGGAATTCTTTGCGTAGTTAAAGATATTCCAAACTCTTATAAAACTCAACCTATAACTAAAATCAAAGGTCCTTTCACAATCCCATTTAATCTTCAAAAATTCAAAATACTTTTCTTATTCCATTGTCTTTTGTTTGGTTTTCCTTTCAACTTTATATATGTATGTAGGTACAGGACCTACACAACTTTATTTGGGAATTTTGCCTTTGTGAGATGGACATGCCTACTCGCACTCTCAAAGACAAATATTTTTCAATAAAATTCCCATTTTATTTTGGGTTAAATCTATCCCCAAATGGCAGTTAATCTCACATCGCAAGATGGTTTTAAGCTTTTCGTGCACTTTGTAGATTGAATCATCACCAAAAACAAAACTTATCTACTCAAATTCTGACAAATTCCATCAAATATTAACAATTTATTGCCCAAAGATTAAAAAGAAAAGAAACAAAAACTTAGGTACGTGCTATTAAATGTACCTACCATTATACCTATGTATCTTTATATGTTTAACTTATACCTACATATATTTGGAAGGTTATCCTCTGGGGTTTTCATTTTTCGATTTCATTTTTATTGGTTTAAAATTTTAATGTTTCTTGAAAAGTTACTTCTTAATTGTATTTTCATCGTTGCTCTTGCCGTGTTCTAGAATTCCTATTTCAGCAGACTCTCTTTTGGCGAGTTATGGAGTCATAAAAATTTAAATTGAAAAATAATTTAAACATGATTCCATTAAAATAATAAACGAGCAAATGAAACAAAAAAAATAGTCTGGCAATTGCGTTGACTTTCAAACTTTTTATTTAAATGATTTTTATCATGTCGTTTTTTTTTTTATTTTTTTATTTCTTAAAGATTTAAAAAGTTTACCTGGTTCATCTCAAAAACCTGCAAAATTTAGATATGGCAAGTTAAGGAAAATGAGATCTCCCAATTCTTAGCAATCGCAGTTACGTCAAACAGGATTCCTCAGCAAAAATTTTCAGTTTTTCTGTCAAAAAACTCAGGGAAAGAAAATTTGGATTCGGTTGCTCATTGTTTTACGGAGCGAATCTCTGAGTTCACTTCCTTAACCTGCCTATTTTTTAGACTTATTTTAAGTTCGAAATGGACATTCATAATTTTTTCCAAAGAAGAGATACATGCAGAAAATATGAGTTTTTTTTTGGATACTGGCATAAACCTTACTAAAAGTTTAACCAATCAACATGTTCGATGTATGTTTCGAAAGATATGATTCTAGTCTTTCTTGGGATATTTAGTCTGTGTTAAACGAATTAAAACTCGTTAAGTTACAGGCGATCAAAATTTAAAAATTTTACTTGGATTTTCGACCTTTTTTTTTAGAAAATTACTCATTTTAATATTATTCAATTTTAAATTTAGATCACCGATATCTTAGCCAATTTTAATCCGATTAACAAAAATTAAATATCTCCGGAAACAGAAAGCTCATGTCTTTCGAAAGAAAAATCAATCATGTTGATTGGATAAACCGTTAAATAAGATTTGTGCAGGTATCGGAAAAACATGGTTTTTACGCATCTAGTTTTCAGCTACCCAAAATTTGTCTAAAAAATATATTTTTTTTAGGTAGCTAAAATGAACCAAACATTTGTTAACTTATTATTATTATTATTATATTTTTGAACACCGATTTTGTTGGTTTCTGTTAAAAATGGTTCACATTATTTAATGTAGTTCACACTCTTCTGCCTCAAGTCTCCTCTGTACTCTGAACTCTTATACATCTATATTTCCAGACAGACTTCTTCAATAATAAAAATTTGAAAGTCTAATCCAGCAGTTGTTCATTACTTTTATCTATGATATTTTCATAGAGGATTTATCCTTATGTAGTTGTGCGGGCGTTGGCGATATGCTTCGCTAACCTCGCATAAATTTAAAAAGCAGAAACTTTATTTCATATACCAAAAAGGATTCATATATGTATGTACTGGGTATGTATATGAAGTAGAAAGCATATCGTCGAAGAAAACTTTGGAATCTTTCAAATTAAGGTATCAACTTTTTGTTAATACTTTTGAAATAGGGAAATTCAACTAATAATTGGCATTTTTAACAAAATTCGCCGGAATTAATTAAGAAACGATTTAGAATTGAGAGAAAATGAGAGTATAGGTGAACGCGGTAACTCTCTGACGTCAAATTCCATTTAGCCACAGTTTTCCTGTCTGAACAAGTTGAACCATCGTGGCTAATATTGCCCAAAACAAAAATGTAAGTACCTGTAAGATCTCTTGCTACTAGGGGCTTTAACCCTATTGATCTACCAGAGCACCAGCCTGCTGTTCCAAAAGCCACTAGGGGCGTAGTACCTGCACAATCTATAGTATCATAGGAAAATTAACCTAACGCCGGCGCCGCCGTCTACCTGTATTCCAGAAAACCAGAAAGCCGAAAACCAGAACAAATAAATGTTAGTTTATGAGATATCCAGATTGAGCTAGATGTCATAACTGATCAACCTCTAGTATAACCGTCGTCGACCGTAAACCGCAGCGTATTGAAAAAAAAAATACCTACTATTTATTATTTGTTATATAGAATAAGAGTTGTTTAAAATAAAGATTTTGTTATAAGGTTAAAAGACATTTACTACTGAAGCTTATAGTCCAGTCAACGAAGACCTAAAATCATAAAATAAATGAAATAAACCGTGTAGTCTGGGTTATTTTTTTAAGTGGTAGGGGTGAACCTCAGGTCCAACATACCAAAAGTCCCCAGCCCAGGGCCGCGAGCTTAAACCTGGAGAGGGGGTTAAAGGTACCCTTTTTTAGTTTTTCGCGAATATTTCGAAAACCAAGGGCTTAATTGAAAAAGTCTGGATCAAGTAAATTAAATTTCCTACAAAAAATGTTATATTTAAAATCGGTCATTAGCCTACAAAATTTAGTGTTTATAGATCAATTTTATCTAGAAATAGCAGAAAAAATAAGTATATGTATTCAAAATTATTCCATTGATGATTTGGAAGGGAGTTTATGGGGTTAAAACAGGTGGCGAAGGTTAAAATTTCCTAATTTAATTTATTTGCTACAGTGTTTGCATTCACTATGAAAAATACTGTTTCTTTAAAGGTAAAAAGTATAATTGATTTTTCCAAGTTACTGACCATGACTTTGTAAAATAATTTTCAGACATGTACTAAGAAAAAAATCGTTTAGGATAGCGGGGTCTATGTCCCCCCGTTTATAAGGGAGGGACAATTTTCTAAAGCATTGATGTAAAGTGCATTAATAATTATTTAAAATCAATGGAAGTACCTATAATACAACACTATAGGTTTTTGAAAATCCAAGGACCTATTCTTTTATTTTGTTGCTAAAAAAAGTTTTTTTTATTAAAAAATTGAACTTAAATTTAAAGTTTTGAAAAAAAAATTTATAATGATTTTATTTTCAAAATTTTTTGTAGCTAAGTGCTAAATTTTAGTTCAGTATTTACAGGTTTTAAAAATTCCACCTGCTACCTAGTCACCACGCCACTACCACTCCACTTCGTCGCCACTTCAGTGAGCGCCTTGCCTAAGCGTTTCAGTTGAACATAAATATTTTAGTTTTGTTTGAGCAAATGGCCCCTAGAACTGGGCCTTAGAATTTATGTAATGGAGGAAATACTTTCTCTCGTTTCCAAAATAAAACTCTTTTATTACCCACACTACACGAATATACGGTGTGGAATGATTTTCTGTACTCTATTTTTTCCTCTCATTGAACCTAGGCTGTAGGTTAGGTTAGGTTAGAGTGGCCGTCTAGATGTTGTTGACTCACTTAGACCCTAAGGGTCCATTGTGGTACCACTAAGGAAAGTTACTCATGGGAGAGTTATGAAATTAACTAAGGTAGGCTGTAGCTCTCATTAAATCATTTTCTATTTTGCTTATTTACTCTCAACTACAAACAAAGCCATTGTGAGTGTTAGTAATATGACTATATTTACCCTATTTTCAGAAAATTCCCAAACATCCAACAAAATATACAATTAAAATTTCAAAGACGAAAAACAACACAAGGAAATGAACTTTGGAATTGAACCTTTCTCCCGCATAACGAAAAAGAGGTTAAGACTAAAGCCTCGTTATTCAAAACGTATCTACATAACACGCTTTACCTATCTCCTTAAATTATACCATGCTTTTATCTTTATTAAATAAGGAGGTTGGTCTTGATCCTGATCCCGATCGGTATGATGAAGAAAATTAATTTAAAGCAGTTTTGTAATCAAAACCCGGTCGCTCTATAAAATTGGTTATTCTTAACGTAAGGATATCAGTTTCTTTGTATATTCGCAAAAACAAAAAAAAAACAAAAAATTAACGAAGAGATGAATGACTCAAAGACGAAAAACTTGGTAATTAAAAATGAGTTTTCTTGAAAATTCCTTCCTTGTTCTAAGGTTTCGTTTTTTGTTGTTGTTAAGGTAAGTTGTATTTGGTTGTGTGTATTTTGTTTTATTATTCAGGTTTGTATTTATAGTTCCTTTCTAACCATGCAATTGAAAGTTTTCCAAAAAAAAAAAGACACAGTGACAGAGCACAGAGAGAAATTTTCCTTTTACCTTTCTTATTTCACTAATTAAAGTTGAAAAGTTGAAAATTTTAGGGTTCGTTACAGGTAATTAATTAGCAAAATGTGTTCAGTAGTTTTGTAGCGTTTAAGTTTTTTTTTTTTTTTTAATTTTTTTGTAGTGATTTAATTAAATAGTTAGCATTTTCGAGGAATTGATAATTCCGTATTTTAAGTTGCTCTGTAGGCAAAGAACGTGTATTCTGCCCACCTATTCTGCAGCTTATTTAGTAAATGCCCTAACTAAGATTTTCACAATTTTGAGGAAACCACGAAATTTTTTACCAAAACCTTAATTTAAAACATGAAAAATACAAAAAAATAAATATCTGTTTTGTAGCTAACCATATAATATGCTTAATTTTTTGAAACAGTTAAAAATGTAAAAAAATGGTTATTATTTGGTAAATATCCAACAATGCATAAGTACTCACAATAAGCTTACTGCTCCGAAAATTGTATCCAACTAAAGACCGATAACGTAACCTTATTTAAAATGAATTCTTGAATTCTTCGACTTTAATTTTAGTCCAGACAAAATAGACTATTTGGCTCAGATAAAATTCGCAGAGATAAAAATGAACTGCAATCAATATTTTTGACATATAGCCCTGTAAACATTTTTATATTAACAAGGTTTGGCAATGGACTTTTAAGACAGTATTTCGTATGTCAAAACAAAGATATTTTTAAAATCGTTTAAAAATCTTCACTTTGATTTTTATGTATAAAACACTTAAAATGTATAAAACACTTAAATTTCCGAAATTTGACACTTTGAAATGTCGATCGAAATGGAATATGATTTCAGTATAAATTCGTTTTTAAAAACTTCCTTGATTTTGAACCAATTTTTTTAATATAATTATTTCTTTATTGAGGGAGCAATACCTTTTACTAAAAACTCGTATGGAAAAAATTGTCAAAACAAATTTTGTCAGATATTTTATACTCTATAAGACTAGCAAAAAATTTCGACATTTCAGTGTTAATAGAAAAAAAAACTAGTATTTTTGCCCAATATTTTTGTGACCTTGTGTGACAGGAGGTATTTAGATATATTCTTAATGTTAAGTCGGAAGAAGAAAAAAAATTTTTTTTTGAAAATTATGAGCTTTTCATGAAATACTTTTTTCTAACGGTTGCCATTAAAAATTTATGTGCGAAAAACCTGTATTTGACATATATTACTCCTAATGGATAGACCTTTAAGGCAGTTCTCCGTTATGCCGCCAAAATAAAGATACCTAATAAAAGTACTTAGGTACATTTTGCCTGGACTACTATCAGAGTCATATACAAAAAAACCGAATATTTCGACATTTTACCTTTGCTCTTGTCGGATTCATATGGACTTTTGTCAGCCCATTTTTAATGAGGATTCAAGGGTACAGACCAATTTCTAGCTCTTTGCGAATTTTGTCTACTATCATTGTTTTTTATCTATTTTGACTGGACGATTAACATTGAAAAAAAACGTAGGCAAAAGATTGGAGTCTTTAATAATAAAACAAAAAAACGATAAGAATTTTTCTATTTAGTGTAATAAAAATCCTTGTGAACCAGTTAGGGCCTTATTTTAAATTTTAACCCATCGAGTATTTCTGGTTAATTTGATGATCCAGCGCCTAGAAATAAATACATACACACAAATCGAAGACCCAAATATGCCAAAAACTCAAAATCGGAAATTTTGTAGATAGGCGACCATTCCGATTTTGACGGCAGTATTGATTTAGTATAGATCCAATACTTTCCCCGATGAGCTATCTCCAAACCCTCCCCCTCCCCTACTCCTGAGGAGGAGGAGGTCAATTTTTTACAAATTGTCTTAAAATGGAAAGAAAATTATTAACATATCAACGAAAGCACAAACAAAAATTTGCAATAGCTTTTTTGAAAGCTAATATATTCCATTTTTAAATCAAATTTCTTAAGTGAATAGTTTTTAGGAATTGAAATTTCAAAGTTAAAATTTTTGAAAAAATTTGTTAATTTTTTTTCAAGTTTATTTCTTTTTTTTAATTTTGCGTAATTAAGTACCACTGTTGTTTTCTAATATTCAATGCTTTTATCAATTCTTAGGTTAACACTAAAAACCAGTCTTCTAGTTTTTGAGAAAATTGAAAAAAAAACTGGATTGAATGTATTAATAAGAGAAAACAATCGAACCTCATGCCAAAAACATAACATAACATAACCATAACAAATTCACATTGCACTTTCAATTAGAATTTTTGTTGGCTGAAAGAGCTTGTGCTATAGCTGTCAAGAATTTTCATCTTTAAAATAATTTCTTTATAATAAAAACGAACGAGACAACCGTCCCATCAAGCCATATTATTATTATTTAGATATAAGCTGTATGAGAAGTCACGTTTAAGCAATTCCAAATTCCTCTATTGTATGAAATGAAAATCGTTGCTATATATGCATCACCGCAAAATGTATAGGAACTTATTCGTATTGTTTTCAGGATCGAGAAGAGGAAGCAAATTCAGAGTAAATCTCCAAAAATTCATCAGAAATAATTTATGTCAACTGATCTTGAATTAATCAGACATACGGTGGTGGTGGTGGTGTAGCTAGATATAGAGCATCACAGTGGCATAAATTTAACAAGAGGCACAGTGTCACTTCCTGCCAAAATGTTGGACATAATTGAATATGTAAACCATTCGACAAAAACACACACACACACACACACAAACACCTTTTCATACTCATATCATATCTACTGAAATGCTTTTGGCAAAAGCTGACTAATGTAATGCAATTTGCATTTTGTGTCGACTTGACTCGCCACATGACGCATACTTCACATTACCATAGTTCATTCATATAGTATCTACACTAATCTCAAATGCAGGACTCGGGTATCCTCTATATTGCCTGTCGTCAAACGGTTTCGGCAGTCGACCGTGTCTGTCGGTCGTTTTTTCAGTCTGGACCCTAGACCATTTCTAACTGTCGCTAATGATGCCTTGTTTACTTTGGCTTTTGCCTTACAGAACTAGAATACTCACGCAGTAATAATTTCATGCAAAATTCATAATTATTCACTTCCTGCATCCTTGATGGCTGTGTCCTGTTCTGTGGAGGCTGAGGGTGGATTGGTCGGAAGCAACCATTGGAATTTAAATGAATTTTTCTGGCTCTGTACAAAAGCCATAAAGCTAACACCATACCACTATAACACTCAGCATTCACCGACTTTTGTGTGGTTTAGTGGACGACAGCTCCGAAGGACATGGTTAAGGATTTTCACTTCTTGTTTTTCCTTTAAATTATTAATTCAGTAACTTTATGTGTTTATATTCTTTTTTTTTTTATATTTCCTTTTATACGGTATGGTCTGTTGTTTCTTTGTCAGATTTTCTTTTTGTTTTGTTTTTTAGTCGTCCTTGTTTATATACATATATGTATATGGGGCTAAAAATTACCACAAAAAGGACCCCATAAACCCTAAGCCTAATATAGAGTGGGTCGAAAGAAGGCCGCAGGTATTTTTTGCTATATTTTTTTTTGTTTTATTCTGATTGTGTTTATTCCTTGAAGGGGATATCTCGAGGGATTAAGGTAAATGTATATTTATTACTTCTTCTTTTTCGGTTAAAAGGACGACGAAGAATAAGTGTGTGTGCGTAGCCTCCGTCGTCGTCGTTAGTTTGGGTAAATGTTAAAAAATTGAAAAAGATAAAGTATTTACGGTGAATGTTTTCATTTTGTGAGCAAAAAAAAAAAAAAAACATTTAAAGGGCATTTTTCAATTATACTTAAATTGTTTACATTAAACTTAATAGTAGGAATTTACACTTATACAGTAAAGGTAAGATACATAGGAAACACTATCTCCTTTTACAAAGAGACCAACAATAATGTTGGTGTGATATAGTCTTAAAAGGTAATGGAGACAAATGGGGACAATTGATAAGGGAATTAAACAATATTTCTGAATGAAAATGTAGGTAATTTTAAGGGGAATTATGTTATGAATATGACTTTATTCATACAACTGTTGAAATGATATAATGAAATGGCACTAGAAATAACCATATCTGAAGTGCAAAGCATTCAAAGAAAACCAGCCAAATCCGTATGAGATCGGGGAAAACTTGTAACAGCGAACCGAAATAATTTAATCTCAAATATATTTTTTTTTTCAGGAGTTCTAGTGCCTCTTGCGAGGATTTAAGGGGTATCTGTCATATTAGAAAATTTTAGGTCCCCTGAATTCCTGCCGACTTTAAACACGCAAACAAGATTAGTTCAAACTTTGTAAGTCACTGCCTTGGTTCTCCACGGTCTTTCACACTACTTGTTTAATTTTAATTTTAATTTTAATTTTAATTTTAATTTTAATTTTAATTTTAATTTTAATTTTAATTTTAATTTTAATTTTAATTTTAATTTTAATTTTAATTTTAATTTTAATTTTAATTTTAATTTTAATTTTAATTTTAATTTTAATTTTAATTTTAATTTTAATTTTAATTTTAATTTTAATTTTAATTTTAATTTTAATTTTAATTTTAATTTTAATTTTAATTTTAATTTTAATTTTAATTTTAATTTTAATTTTAATTTTAATTTTAATTTTAATTTTAATTTTAATTTTAATTTTAATTTTAATTTTAATTTTAATTTTAATTTTAATTTTAATTTTAATTTTAATTTTAATTTTAATTTTAATTTTAATTTTAATTTTAATTTTAATTTTAATTTTAATTTTAATTTTAATTTTAATTTTAATTTTAATTTTAATTTTAATTTTAATTTTAATTTTAATTTTAATTTTAATTTTAATTTTAATTTTAATTTTAATTTTAATTTTAATTTTAATTTTAATTTTAATTTTAATTTTAATTTTAATTTTAATTTTAATTTTAATTTTAATTTTAATTTTAATTTTATTATTTTAATTTATTGCACTTTAAAAATTAAATCTGTAAGGCAATGGCTTGTTGAAAAAAATAGCGAAACTCATTCAAATCGACCTATAAACTCGAACATATAAACTCTTTGATTTATCAAATTAAATTCACTTGAATTTACATACACTCTGTCCTCGACACATCCCCTTAAACCCTATAGACAAAACCCTTACTGTGATTTTATTGGTCAATATGTGAACAAATCAAACGCTTTTCTAATCCTGTTATTATTGGAAACTAAAGAGATGTGGGTGTTGAGAGAAATAAATTTTTTAAACATTGACAATCCAAAATCTTTTTAGGTTTTTATGACAGTTTCATGCCCAATTTTATTTATTTTTATTTGATGAAAATCCCCTTCTCTTTCACTCTCTCTTTATCTTTCACACTCTCTCTCCCTGTCTATCTCTAGTCGAACAATCAATGTTGACATAAAACAAACTGTCATTGGCAATTTGATCTCTTGGCTCGCTAAAAAAAAAAATAAAATAAACCAGTTAACTCTTTTTCCGTGCTTAGCCGTAACATCTAGATATATGTAGCTATCGTTTAAGCTCCTGTTTTTTTTTTTTTTATTTAAAAATAATCCTACATCCTTCCAATCCAAACCAACCATAATTCAAATTGATCTATGTGCCACGATAGCTTTATATTCCCTCGTGCTACATGACAAAAAAAAAAAAAAAAATAGACAGACACACGAAGTAAAGATATACAAGACAAAGTTTTTTTCCTTCTCGATGATGCATTTCTCATGGAGAGGTGTGGTGTGGTAGGCAGGATAGAAAAACGAAAATAAAAGGATTTTCTGCCTATTCCTTCGGAAGAAGAGAACCAATTTCTGGAATAATTCACTGAATGGCAGGTTCACGTTCAAAATAATATCCTTTTGTCGAAAAGTCATTTTCAATTCTGATTCACCCGCACAGAGCACACAAACCATCAGAACCCTTTAAAACTACACCGAGATATACCATGAACTTAATAGAAATAAAAAAAAAAAAAACAAGGACGAAAGGACTATGGCGGCGATGGAGAATTGAAGGAAATAACAATAAATGAAGACAAACGGAATGAAATTTACGCTTCAATCGGAATCATTCGTTTACACGTGAAGTTAAAAAAAAAGAAAAAAAAAAATTGGACACTTTTCCAAATCCTTTTCTGCATTTTCTTCTTCGCTTCGTGTCCTGAATAAGGATTTCTCATTTCTGCAGTGACTTTTTTGAATAAATGCAACGAAGCAACGACTGAGAAGGAGCATCGTTTTTTTTTCTGCTCGTCCTAACAACATATCCTGTGCATAGTTTTACTAAAAGGATCAATATTTTATATACCAACATCACCAAGAACATTTTTTGGGGCCTCTTTCACCGCTGAAAAAAAAAAAAAGAGGGCAACAAGTTCAGATGAATTCCATTCATGTCCTTAAGTCCTCTGTTAGTCCCTACCCTACGTACGTGCCTGGTTAAATGCTTCGTAGAATTCCAATCTACATATGTGAGCTGTGTGCTGAATTATTATGGATGCCATTCAGCAAGGTCTTATGGAAGGCAGAAAAAGGGTAAGTTAGGAAAGATAGATAGATATATTCTGCAAATGACTATGACAGGCACAAAGATTGAAAAAGAAACAAAAATGGGGACATTTCGCATTCCTCGTGGAAAATTCAAGTGGCGCGTTTCGTTATTAAGTTGTTATTTATGCATCATTAACTTTGAATGACTTGAGGCGGGTTTCTGTGAGCTGCTTCATGTCACATACAGACAGACACACACACACACCCAATGTAAAGGTAGTTCATTTGAACCAAGCTTTTGAATGCCTTTAAAAAAAAAGAGGTAATTCCTGCTTAGAATTCAGGCCGCGACGAAGTGCTCCGTTTTATTTTTTTTTTTTTGTGAATCATTTTGTTTGCCGCTTAAGTGTAAAGTGAACATTTATAAATACAACGAAAATTCACACCGTTAATCACATGATAACGCGTTAAAGTACCTGTGTATTTGACGTAAACTCCATATCAAGCATTCTCAAAATTTATCATCATCCTAAACAGAAGACATGGAAGAGAAGCTGCAAACCCTTTTCAAAGTAGAATAGGTACCTCATCATTCAGCATCAAAGAAAACAGGGACCTTTTTTTTTGTCAAGAGTGGGAGGAAAGGGAAGGAGGGTAGGTATATAAATAATGAAAATATGATTTTAAATTTTAAACAGCTTTTTGTGTGTGAAACGATGTCAAAGGAATAAATTATTTAAAAGAAAGGATTTGAAGGATTTCTGGATGTTTTACCTTAGATAAGGACTTTTTTGAAATTTAAATTTTCCCTTAGCATCCAGCAATATACATATGTAGTTATGTATTCTACTAAAATATTTTTTAACTTGAGGTAAATAATTTTAAAATTTAATTAAGTCAAAATACACAGCTAGAACTATACCTTCCTATGCTACTAATGAAGTGATAATGATGTCCTTGTTATTGTTTAATGACAACATAAATCTCATAGTTTATGTGGTTGACTTAGGTAAAGGTATTATGGAAAAGGACAATAGAAACGAAGAGGAGTATTTTAAGGATTAATATAGCAATTTAATTGAACGAAGTTTCTGAATTTTGAGATATTTTGTTTAATTAAATACACATTACGGATAATAGAGAATATATTATTGATTATACTAGGTTACTGGTTAAATTGGTTAAATTTTAAAACATTAATAGAAGTAGAATTTCCTGATAAGATTAATTGCAGCTGCAAAAGTGTATGTGGGTATAGAAGAAGTAACATTGCTATATTAAAATTAAATTACCTTCTAAATGTAAAATGTAAGAGCTTAAGTTTAAAACCTTTCTTATGGCAACTAGTTACAAGGCATAGAGTTTCTCCCTCAATATAAAATCAGAAAATAAAAAAATATGAAACTAGGTATAACCAAGAAAAAAGGTGAAAACACAAATTGGCGCCCGAGCAGGGATCATTAAATTTCAATAAAGATGGAAAATAAATTAAATAATTACATGTGTAGGATGCATGCACACATACAGTACATTATGGGGTGGTTCTTACAAAGAGCAACCGTGGTGTAATGTTTTATGTGTTGGACTGTCACGCCAGAGGTCTAAGTTCGATTCCCCAGCCTCTGCCACCTGACAAAAAAGTTTTTCAGGTCTACTGCCTCTTGCGAGGTAGTGACACCCTATCTCCTCTCCTAGAAAAGTAGCGCTCACCTTAGCCGTTCGGATTCGGTAGGTCCCCTCAATTCCAGACACGCACACAGGAATGGTTAAGAGTTGTAAGTCACTAGGCATTAGTTCTATGAGCTGTTGTGCCACCAAATTAATTTTTTTTTCTTACCAACACCTGGGTAACCCTTCCGCCCCTAAATACTGGCTTGAATAAACATTAATTTAATTTAATTAAATTAATTAATTTTTGTTTGTAATTTTTTTGAAGTAAATCTAACAAAACTGGCTTATTAAGCCTTTTGGAGGCAGGAGAAGCCCCCAAAAATGACATACTATTATGTTTTTGGTAAACAAAAATAAAAAAACAATTATTTAAGGAAATTATTTTAATGTAATATTTATTATTTCATTCTTTAATTAATGGCAGACTATATTAAAATACTCTTTTAATTAAAAAATGTATAAATAAATAAAAATAAAATAAAATTACATATTACATAAAGTATGCTGTGTTCATAGATGTACAAAGCTTTTATTCTCTCGCATTGTGTGTTTTCTTAATACATATAGCCATGAAGGCATCAAGCTACATATTTAAATGTATTTACTGCAATGAGCTACGGGTAAAAATTACGGATTTCAAAATTCTATATGACCGAAAATCTGTTTAGTTTCTTTTTGAAATGTAAACACACCAAAAACATAAATGTTAAAAAAAGAGCCAAGTTCTCCATATATACAAAAAACCTTTATGTAACAAGTCAGCCGTAAAAAGTAATGAGATTTTAAAGATTGCCAAGCTCTAAGTTTATGAAGGTTTATATCAAATATTTTAAGTAGAGTAATATCGAAACAACTCCAAACTATGAGAGAAATTTCTTATTTAATGATTACTGACTAAAATTTGGTAAGTTTACTTGGCAAGTTTTCAAAACCTTTCGAATTTAGAGTATGTAATCAGATGTAAAAAAGAAAACTTGCCAAGTAAAACTTTGCGAGCCCTACTGCCCTTCCGAATTTCATGATTCTACAACAATCAGAAGTACTCCATATAATTGATAGCAATTCTGTGAAAGTGGGCGTATACCACGCCCCCATATGGAAAATCCCAAATTTTTGAGTTTTCCCCACAAGGCCTACCGATGTGCGAAATTACAAGATTCTACGGTGTCTAGAAGTGCTCCATAATTTTGATGGTCAGTGAGTCAGTCAGTTACGGTTTTCGCGATTTTTATGGCGTCCTATATCTCAGGAACCACTAATTCTAGGGAGTTGAAATTTGTTGAGGCGCCTGTTTTCGCCTAGCTTAGCAAATATGGCGACTTTGAAGTTTCTGAGATTATTGGTTACGAAGTTAGGGGGGGGGTCGAAAAGCGCTTCAGTTTGTTCCTGTAAAAAGGGAGAAGTGCCGAGAACTTGGCTGGACACTACCGTGCCCTTTGATGTAAAAAACAACATGTATACAGCCGACTCTATTTTTTCTAAGTTTTTTTTTTTCGTTTAATAGAGATTTTTACCTAAGAGCAATTTAATTATTTTGACCTTTAACTTCAAAAAAAGGTGACAGCTGGTTGTCAGGAAGGAAGTTTCAAGATCTCAAAATTTGTTTCCCACATTCAACGATGCAGACAAAAACAATGGGTTCCTGAAAAACTTAAGAGGTAATTATCTCATTTTCGCTTCCTTTTCGATTTATAACGGTTTTTATGATTTTAAGTCTCGTTTCTTTTGTCTGGCTCTAACTTTGCCAAACTGCAACCGATTTTTGAATTTTTTTTGTATTTAAACAAAAGCAGTTAGGACTTTTTACTTTACCCACTTTACAGTTTATTTCGGGTTTCACGCAATGTACTATAAAACCCCATTTGTCGGACTTTTTACATAGGTTGTTTTTTTTTAAGTTTGGTATTTTTTTTTTCATAAATTTTTATCTTAAAGATAATTGACGTTTTTTGAGTGAAAAAATAAATTTAAAACTATAATCAAATTTGAATCAATTTGTTTGTAACGTTTTCTTAACGTTTTTTTTTTTTTTTTAATTTTTGTTTTACTTTTGGCTCTGTCCAACACTCAATTAGACGTAGGTTTTTATTGGTTTGTATACATTTATTTATTAATCCACAGCGATTGGTGTAAGTAAACTGGTCTATTTCCAGTTAAAAAGTTTGTCAAAGTATTTCAATACTTTTTCTTGCTTTTCTACAAGTGATCAACAATATATAATTAATACCAGCACTTTAGTCAACTTCTACATACATATGTATCTCTTCATTCGTTTGCTAACCTTTTTTTATTAAACGTTATACTCACGAAAAAAGTTTTTTTTAAATTTCAGGAAATTCCTTTTTTTTTAGATACTCACCTGAAAAGAGATAAAAAATAAACAGAGATTAGCAATAAACCTTTTAAGAAAGTTCAAAAAAAAAAAATAAAACTCAATTTTGATAAGAATCAAGGACTACAAAAAAACGATGTAAGAAAAAAAAAAAAAAAACGAACGCATTAAAAGCAAAGTTGTTGAAAAAAGTATCTTAACCAAAACAACCTCACATATCTTTTTCAACAATCTTTTGTATTTTTATATTGACAATTTAAGTTTGAACAAGAATTTCGCAACAACAAAAAAAAAGGGGACACAGAATTCAACAAGGAAATACAAAAAAAAAAACACCCCAAAATCCACTAGCTAGCAATTTTGATACGCAGAGCAAACAAAATCCAATCGAATAAAATATTCCCCCTACCCTCAAAGGAAAAAAAAACAGGAGGGACAAAAATTACTTTCAATGTAACGAATGTTTGGTGTCTCCTCAAAAGAAAAAAAAACTGAAATAAAATAAAGCAAAGGTGAACACTGCTGATGTCTAGAAAGAAGGACCAAAAAAAAAGATATCTCCATATGAGCCTGTTTACATTGCCTATTTGTTTGATTTGCCCGGACAAGTTTTCCCATGTCCCTGATCCTTCGATACTGCTGAGCGAGAAGTTTGTTTTATACGAAAAATGTCAAAAACACATATAAGATTTACATCTATGCCAAAAAATAATAGGGAAGCTATAAATATGCAAATAAAAAGTACTTTGTGCCACGCTGTCAGAATTCAAATAAAATGAAAGAAAAGTATACAATACCATGATTACGGGAGAAGAGGACAAAGAAACAAAAAAGAAAAACACCTCAATGACAAGGTTTCATGAACTTGCTTATATCATAAGGTGATGAAATTTATAACGTGAGCTTAGAACAATTTAGAATACAAAATTTATAATGCTATGCTCATGCACAATATTAAGGCCCGATTTTTCAGTGCGAGAGAATAAACATATCAGATTTCATTATTTAAAAAATTGGTCAAAGTCAAAAATTTTTGCACTTAAATATTAAATTGCGAAGATTTCAAAAAATAATTTAAACTTAATTTATAAATTTTACAAAAATATTGTGATAATTTTGTCGATATCTGCGATAAGCTACAAGATATGAGGAGTTCAAAAAAGATCATATGGTCGAGTTTTGTGCATTTTCGACATTTGAACTTTAATAACTTTATATGTGGATAAGATTTTGCAATGAACTTCTTAGCCAGTAAATATATCTTATAGCAAAATAAATAAAATTGAGTTTCAAAATGTTCACTTGGATTTTTGTCCGCAGTAAATGTACAAGCTGGCTGGGTTATACAGCAGGAATCGATTAATCAATTTTTCTACAGATCCATAACAAGACCTTTGAAGAACAAAATAATAATTTCGTTACTCACACTTTTTGTCTTAAAAAAAAAAAAAATAGGCACCCTTAAATCACATATTGAAACGTGTGGTGACACAAAGAAAAACTTCCCTAATAAAAATGATTTTATTTATAGCTCTCAGTAACTTAATTTTTGTTTCTATATAAACCATTTGGCTTAATTTTCCAATTCACATTCTATGTTGGTGCTGTGCTGCTCCTTTGTCGTAATAATAGGAACAATAAATAAAATCATTTCAATAGGAAAATAAAAAAAAATGAAAATAAAAGCTGAAAATATTTTCAACTCATAAATTGTCTTTTATTTTCAATAATAATTCAATCGATTTTATATTATTTTTGTTTTCTTGTGCGGAAGGAAATGTATAGCTTTTCGTTGTTTTTTTTAATCATAATTTCATCCGATAAGGGCGTAAACGTGTTTCATTAACAGCAAAAGGGAGGTATATACGACAAAGGGGTATGGGTTTGGGGATAACAAAAACTTCTGAAAAGAGGGTTATGGTATACAACAACAAACAAAAGGAACAAAAAAAAGTTCAGATGTAATTTTGTAATTTTTGTACTTTTTAAAGTATTTACTTTGTCAATGAATACAGATCATTATTATTTCTGTCATATCTTTATTTAATATCATATCTTTATTTAATAATTCTTTATTTTTTTTTTATTTTATCTTAATTTAATAATTAACCACAAATTTACAATTTTATTGTATCATACTGGTTTTAGATTCAGGGTGTCCCCTAATTCGTAAGATTATTTTAGGGGATGATTTCTGGGCTGATTCTGTGAACAAAATTGTATAGTGAAAAATTCTACCCCCGCCCCCCCCCCCCCCCCCCATTAAGGCGGAGAGAGACAATTTCTGAAAAACGGACTTAAAATGGAAAAGAAAATATTAAAAATCAACGAAAGCACAACGACATGTCATAAACAGGGAACGAGTTCTGTGGAAAATGCCAGTAGAATTTAATTACGTAAAATTAAAAAAAAATAAGCTTGATTCACAATTTTTTCAAAAATTTTTAACTTTGAAATTTGATTTCTCAAAAACTATTCACTTAAGCAACATGATTTAAAAACAAAATAAAAGAATGCAATATAAGCTTTAAAAAAAAGTTAGAACACATTACACACACATTGATTTTTAATAGGGAATTTTTTTTCTCAGAATGATAATAAAATTTTCAAACCGATATGGATAGCGAAAGAGACATGTAATTTGAGTTCTACACAGGTCAGATTTTCTAGGTTAAGGTCTCTAAGTCAATGATAGGCTAGAGAGAGGTCAAGCTGATGCTTTACAGTTTTGTGTCGGATTTCAACCTATTTCTTTGATCCTCTTTGGCGGGGCATGACGCTCTATGACGGTTTTGAAGGCCTGCAACTTTTAACATTTTCAGAGTATGTTTGTGGTTGATAGTATGTTATGCCTTTTTATACCCTTTCGAAAGAGATATCAATGTCAGTGACACCTGCATATCCGAAACAATGGCGCTCGAAAAAATTTAAGTGTTTCCAACTTAGCTGTATTTAACCCCAAATGCGAAGACTCACTACCTGAAACGATGAGGTTATAAAAACAATGCCGCCATAACGTGGGCGTAATCTTCATCAGTTGATTAGTATACGCTGTAGCAGTAGTGCAAAGCCTCAAACAGTCACTGGGAAGTTGGACGAGAGCGGTACATGTATTTGTGACGTGATCTTTTCGCGCATTACCTCCCAACCCTTCGAGAAAGACATGTAATCCATGTCAATAAAAAAATACCTTAACTTAGAAAGTTTAGACAAAAGTTGAAAACGACCTATACCAACTTAATCTAAACTGGAAAAGGCACTTCTTTCAGACCGTGGACATGGACTGGACATGTATTTTTTTTTTTTTTCAAATTTGTCTAATTTCTCTATTTTCCTGGAACAAGCTTAAGTTAGTTTTCGATATTTTTAGAAATCACCTACAAGTGATAAATCTTCCAAAGATTTTCCTCTCTCCAGGTCCTAACGATGGGATTTGACTTTTCCGTAACTTCGATTGTATTTTTTTTTATTTACATAAGTACTTGTTCTTATTGGTCAGAACATAAGTCATGCCAGCTGCTTCCATTAAAGTGGTTGGTAATTTCCATCACAGGAAGACTTATTTGAATGAGCTTTATTGCAATAAATATAATTTTATGTTACTATTCGAATTGCGTTTGAATAACATTTTCTTTATTTTTCTTTTGAAATCAGCAGCACTTGAGAACAACCAACATACAATATTTCTTCCGTATAGGTATTACCGATTAATCAATAAAATATTTATTAGTCACATAAAATGTCCCCATGCTATGCCAAATATAAAAAGAAATGAAAAAATCTTTTCTTATCTTTCTAAGTGTGTTCCATGAATGATGCCAAAAAAATAATAATAATAATAATGACGCTGCCGTATTATGTTCCGCCATTAGACATCCGTTTTATCAGTATTATAATGAACGATTCATTGAACTTGATTCAAAAGGAACCTATAGCTACACTTTGCCAAAATGGTTTCTTAAATCTATCTTATTACTTAGATAACGAAACTTTATTCGCATATGATGTATGTACGAACAGATGAGGCACCAACCTACATATACCCATATCCATACCCTAAAGCCGCATTGCGGCAAACCCAAATTTTCCAAAACAACACCTCGATAATAATTTTTGGCAATCAATTCGAGTATCAAAGACCTTTTTATAAGTGAAAGATAGTCAACAACGACCCCAGTATATCTGGTACTATGCTGTGAATGCGGGGGACCCCAAAAGGGACAGGACAGACATCCTCTAGAATCATACATATGTGTGTGCATTCGACTTTTGAAGTTGGCGAGAATTGAGGGTTTGATTTTCTTGTTTGTTGACACGATTCAACACGGACACGGCTGATTGTAATAACATGCTTATTGTTTTTTTTTTTTAACCTCCCAATTTAGCCAATGGCTTTCATTTTGTGCCGGTAAAATCCACAAAACGTCTGTGATGAGGAAGCCCAAAATAAAAAAAAATAAAAAAAACTCTTGGCAGGATTTCAAGCTGTTTACTCGGACATTTTTGTTTTTTTTTTTTTTTTTTTCATTTTATTATTATTTCGGTCAATGTTTTATCCCTTAGGAGTTTAATAGGAAGAGGCCAAAGGCTTCGATGCAATCATATGGGATTACCATTATATCAGATTTATTTTTATCGATGATTCCGCGGAAAATCAGAATTCTTACAAAAATGAGTTCAAAAAGTCGATATACTTTTTTTTTTATCGAATTAAGGTAATTCATAGGGATTGGCTGAGATGGATGAAATATAGCTTTAAATAAGTTCAGGTCAGAGTGGAAAGTCGAAAGTCTCGAGAGGAAAGCAGCTGGTCGAAACCTTTGCCAGATTTTAAGTAGAAATTAAAATTTTAACATTGAAAATGTTTATAGGATCGTTTTGACAGAGTTGTGGTGTTACTAAAATGATTAAATGAAATAAATTCAATAAATCAGAAATGAACTCGAGCGTATAGGGCATCACAACGAAATTTTTGGTTGGTGTTACTAAAGAAATGACCGAAATGATTGAACTGAACACATGAACGTAGAATATGAAAAATGAACTCCAGCGTATAGGAGGACAACTATCAAATTTTTGGTTGGTGTTACTAAAACATTACTAGAATGATAAAAATAAACAAACGAACACAAGCGATGAATTACAGCAGGCGTAGGCAATAGGTATACGGGGAAAAAACGAAGAAAAGTCTTCGTCAACAGACAAGTTTCAGTGGAAGAATATTCAATGAAGAATATTCAAAAAGAGAAAAAACAACAAATACAACGCAACCAACAAAAGTGTATCTATAGGTAATATGCCAGATTTTTGTATGTAGTGTAGGTATATATGTATGTAAATGCTATGCATCAACATAATTATGGAGGTAGGTAGGTTGTGATTTTTTGAAATTGAAAATGATAGGTATTTATTTATATTCGATACAGAATACAATTCGGTCCTATAAGAAAGGCCAGTGATTCAGTTGAGTGTGAAAGCCGGAGTTAAGCTTGCTTGAAATCCGTTTTATAAGTACATAAATGCATATTTTTGTATATTTACGATTTACGTGCATATTTTGGCATGCCAATTTTTTTAGGTACCTATGTATATTTTTCATAAAAAAAAACATAGTTTGTTCAGTTATTATTATAATTTATTGTATTGTTCATATTAGAATGTCAGTTTATTAGACTTGACCATTCTTTATTGCGTCAATTTCATTGAATTTTTGAAAAACGAACAACAACAACTTAAAGGCGCTACCACCAATTGTTTAGGAATTAATTTTAGGTATTTTAATTTGTTTTATTTTTGTTTGGCTGGAGATATAGCTATTTCAGGGGGTGCCAAGTCCTATCATCGGTCTACTTTTAGTGATGCTGAGCTTTAATCCAATTTTATTGTGAACAAATTTCTACATGCACACCATGAGGTTTGAACCCATTGCCCAGTCTTCGAAATTGTATGCACTACGCATTCCACTAGGTAGTTATGACCACTGACGTCACTGGTCGAGATGTGCTGTTAATGCATTAATGTTATTAAGTAATTGAATTTGTATTTCGAATCTGTGGATTTTATATCGTAGATACCTAAATAAATAAATAAATAGCCAACAAATTAAAATCTAACTTCAGGTTATGTCGAAAAAATTCGCATTACGGAAATTTAGTTTGGATTTTTTTTTTTTGAGAAAATTAACCTTTTTTGAGTTGGTTAAATCGACTCAAACGATTTTATTACAATTTTGTAATCTAGTGCTTCTAAATAAATTAAATTTAATTCGAAATAAAATTTTGAAGTTTCTGCGTATACAGATTCACCCCACTATCGTCAAAAATTAATCTTCGGATAAAATTTAACGCGTTTTTAACATTTCTTTCGTTGAAAGGTACCAAAATTTTGGTTAGCCACGAGAACAAACTTGTGGGGTTCGCTCGTGTAAATTTTGTTTTTTTATTTTTGATGCTATTAATGTGTTAAATAAATCCAGAAAAATTTAAATTTGTTTTAAAATATTGAAGGAAAAAAACATATATTTTTTTTTAATATGCAGTGTTCGACAGTTAAAGAACAAAAATGACAAAAATGGTTAATGCGTGTTTCAAGTAGATTCTGCACATCTCCGCAATTGTGGCTTTCCAACATATAAAATTTTAACTTTAAAGATTTTTTCGGAACTTACCGCGTTAAATATAATATTTCTTATATTTAACGTGGTAAGTTCCGAAAAAATCTTTAAAGTTAAAATGAATTATGTCCGCGAAAAGAATGGTTTTAAGTTTTATACATATAAAATTTATCGATATCGGTCAAATACTTTTTGAGAAAATGGAACCACAAAATTTATTTTAGCCTATTTATTAAGCAATATTTTTAGGGCATATAATCATTTTTTTTTTGAGCATAATATAATAATTTATTAAGGGCATATATATATGTAATTGATTTTTAAGGGCATAATTATAAGCGCTTAAAACAGTTTTTTAGGGCATATTTGTGTTTTGATATCAGATCTTAAAAAAAACGATTTTTTTGGTTGAACAGGAAAGTTGATGGGTTAGTTAAAGAAAATTAACAAGAAAGAAATGGAAAGTGACATTAAATACATAATGTGCATAAAGGTACCTAGAAACTTCAGAACCTATAATGGTGTCTGAAACAGCTTATTACGTTTTAATTAATATAAATTGAAAAGATTAGCCAGGTGTCATTTTCAATGTCCCCATGGTTACTCTATGAGTGAAATCTGTAAATTTTTTATATCAGAAGATGCGATAGAATGGATCATAGTTGGGAAAAAGCCAAGAAACTTTGATTAGTACTAAGGTGACATAAAATTATAAAAATTGGTCTTATGGCAAAAAAAATATTATCTGCGATTTTTCAAATTCAGCAAGGAATTGCCAATTACCAACCAGTATACTAGGCCAGTCGGCAGAAGTTTTTTTTTTTTGCAAAAATTGATCAAATTTTATGATTGGAATTAATAGCTATTTTTTTTTAGTAAAAAAGTAAAATGGCGCGGCTGAAGCTTTTGTGCGTGGGTCGCCATTTTGAAAAATGCGTTGTAACCAATATCTTAAGAACGGCTCATGGTACACAAAATTTTAAATTTAATTATCTTTCTTTTTTTATTGAACATTTTTTTTTAAGGATTTATACTTTCAGAGTCAAGACCACCTTAAAGAATGCTTTTTTTTAGTTTTTCCCTAATATCTCCTTAACGGTTGATATTATGAACGAAAATTTGAACAAAGCATGCTTTAAGGCACCTTAACTCAGAAAGTATTAATCATACAAAAAAAATACTCTATGATACGAAAAGAAAGATAATTAAAGTTCCTACAAGAAAATTTTGTATTCTATGAGCCATTTTCTCGATATTGGCTAAAACGCGTTTTTCAAAATGGCGGATGACGCACAAAACTTACACTTACAGTGCTGGGGGATCGTGGGAAAAATCCCTTTCTATCGGAATTCTCACCTCTAAAGGGACAAAGGGAAAACCAAAAAAAAAACAAAATTATACCTAATCATTTTTTTATTTATTCGAAACAAGTCAAAATAAAGTTCAAGAAATATCAAAATTATTTCTTAGAAAATTTTATATATAAGACCTGAAAAATTACACAACATGTAAAAATCGTGAATATAGATAGTATCAACGACTATAGGCAAACATCTTTAGTGTGTGGAAGAAACATGATATGTATATCCAAAAATAAATTGCTTCTTCAACAGTTATAATATGTACTTATAGCATAAACGCTTGGACCGATTTGCTTCAAATTTGGTACTTGACGCAGTTAATAGCTATCTCGTGTAATACATTTTGGGGGGTGGATTCCTGGGATCATTATAGGAATAAATTGTAAGGGGGGAAATTTTATCTTCCACCCCCCACCCGCCCCAGAGTCAGTGGGTGGTTTTTTCTTAAAAGTTGACTTAAAATGGAAAAAAAATATTAAAAATCAATAGATTTTTGGAAGGCTAATATTTCATTCTGTTATTTCTTAAATCAAGTTGTTTAAGTTATTCAAAAAAAAAAAATATGTTAAAATTCAAAATGTTTGCATTTTTTTTAATTTCTCACAAATTAAAAAAGATCTTAAAATCTAGTTTTCAGAACTGACTAACAAAAAAGATCGTTGAAAATTAAAAAGAAAGAGTTTCACTTATAGTGGCAAAAACTTTTCACTTAAACAACTTGATAAAAAAAAAAAACAAATAAAAGGAAATAAAAAATATTAGCCATAAAAAAAAAACATATGTGCTTTCGTTGGTTTTTTTTTTTTAAGTCAAATTTTCAACTTTTTTTCTTATGGGAAATAAAATGGTAAAAAATAAAATATGTATTTTCTTAGAAAAAAAAAACTGTGAAGTGAATTTTTTTACAAATTCTAATTTTTTAATAATACAAATTCTATATACAGTGGAACTTCCATAACTCGAACTTCCATAAATCGAATTTCTGTATAACTCAAAATTTTATTGAGAACTTTGCATTTGCAACTTCATTTTCATGAATTTTGCCCTTCCTAATTCGAACTTCTGTAACTCAAATTTCTCTATATTTCGAAGTTTTTAGACTGCGTTCGGTGGCAAAAAGTCTCTCTAACTCGAATTTTTGTTCCTCTTTTTTGGAAAAATCCCTTTTATTAATTTTTTTTTTTTTGAAATTAACTGTAGTCTACTGTGATTATTTTAGAAGTTTGTTTGGTAAATACATTTTTGAATCAACGCGATGATTTCTCTGACTCGGGGAATCATCTTTTGTTTCAAGTTTTTTTTTTAATTTTCCTTAGTTTACTCTGTGATTTAATATTTTGGAAGTCGTTTGAGGAGGTATATTTTGATCTTATGATCAAATTCACGCATAATTTGGCGTGCCCATACCCGAGTTCAGCGAAATGCAAGAATTTTCCATTAATACACAATATACAAGAGATGAGGTGCAGCCTTCTAGAATACATTAACTAGGACAATTAAATTATTCATTGTTATATGAAGCCTGATGAAGAGATTTCGCTTACGGTATCGGTATAGCTTCTGAAGTGGAAACCATTAGTGACAGTTTAGATGATGCTAATGTGATCCAGATGAAGACTTTACAGGCACCCGAGGCAAGCTTAAGTGTATGAAGCCTTAAAAATATTTTGTGCAATGCAATTCACGAAATTGAAACATTTTACAAATCAAAATGCAATAAAATAAGTTAACGAATAATAACACTGAGTTTTTTTTAAGCTTATTGTGTTGATTTTGTCTCTCTTTGAATATCCTTATAATTAAATAAAACAATAAATCTAAAAGTTTTGTTGTTATTTCTTTAAATCGAAGTTTCTATAAGTCGGATTTTTTTTCTTTCATTTTGAGAGTTCGACTTATAGAAGTTCCACTGTACTACTGAAATAAATCAGCCAAGTAGAAGACTTAGCACTATTTTATTGGACTTATTGAATTATTGATTCAAAATAGCTGCTAGCTTTAATGATTAGGAATTATAATCTGGTTAGATATAGTTCACACTAGGTATTCATCATGAAATCTATGTAAGATGAACTGAACTTAATGGAAATTGCGTATTAACAAGGCCCTCACTAGTCAACTGATGAGTCCAAGTGAGATCGCCGGGACGAAACTCTAAATTTTCATGGACTAAAGGCCATTAAAAGCTATTTTGAATCAGTAATCAATTAAAGCATTGTGTAAAGAATAAAATTAAATTAGCCTTAAGTTAATATCTATGTACTAGCCGATAAAACCCGGCGTTGCCCGGGTCTTCTTTAGTAAAACCTTATGACAACCAAATATCGACCAAAAAGATGATTTAAAATCAGCACTCGAAAAATGTTCAGCTTAAAGAGCCCTACACACCATCCATGTTACTTGTCAGGTAACATTGACGTTTTTTTTGTCAGGTAACGTTGACAATTATTTTCCTAAAATTATGCGTGTGGGTTGTGTGGGCTTGCATTTGAATAAAAATGTAATGAACCTAATTATGTACCTACCTACCTGCCTGCCTATAGTGTAATTTTAAGACAACTTTGAAAATCAGACTATTTGTATGTTATGTTATACCTACCTCCCATTACCCCCTAAGGAGCGAACGACCGTGAATTTTGTTAGTAACCACTTGATAAAGAAATTAATAATTTATCAATGAAATGTTAAATTTTTTCTTCTTCTCTACCATATACCTACCATATTCAAAGCATTTTTTCCCAGCAAGGGTTATTGCCGTCTATAAAGAATAATTCCGTGCCAAAAAACCGGAATACATTTCTTACCACCCCACGCATCACTTATCAACATCAAAAAAATTTTACCACTAAATAAAGTAGGTACCTACCTATTAAAATAAAAATACATATGTAGGTAGGTATTACCTAAAAAAAAAAATTTTGAGCCGATTCTGGAAACCAGATCCCTCCTTGCGCACGTTCTTGTCTTCTTGTGTTTCCACATTACATTTAATCTTCATTTAAAATCTCGAACCTTGAAAATCCGATCATTAGAACTCAAGGTGTAAATTTTGCTGATTTGAACGTAATAAGCACCCCCACATCACCTTTGCTTACCTATGCCTTTGACTGTGTAGTTACTCAACAAAAAGAATTAGAAAAACAAATGTATTAGTGATTCAAGTGCCCCCTTACACCTTATTGTGCACGCTCTTGCAACTAAATAAGTTCGTTTCCATTCACCGTCACCAACCACCAACCGCCAAACCAACAAAAATTTCAGTCTTACCTTAAAATCCAACAATTAGAACTCACGTTGTAAATTTAGTCGATTTTCATGTAATAAACATCCCCCTATCCTATTTACGTGCGCCCTTGATTGTGTAATTATTCAGAAATTGAATTATTTTTTTTTTTATTTTTTGACGATGAAGAATAATTCGCTGCCACAAAAAACCTATACATATTTTTACCACCCCACCATCACATCACTTATCCTCATGAAAAAATTTGTACCTAACCTAAATAAAGTATATTAAAAAACCAACCACCCACCGCCAAACCAACCAATTTCAGTCTTACCTTAAAATCCAACAATTAGAACTCAAGTTGTGAATTACCTAAGCCGATTTAGCACCCCCCATCCTATTTACGTGCGCCCTTGATTGTTTAATTTACTCAGAAAAAAAATTAAAAATAATTTTTATTAGGGGTGCATTAAATGCCCATTACCCCTCCTTGTGCATTACCCCTCCTTGTGCACGCCCTTGCCTATAGTTCGTTTCCATTTACCATATCCAGCAAACACCCACCACCAAACCAAACAATTTCAGTAGTAAACATTTATTTTTGCTGCAAATATTATACCTACCTCTCACATACCACTATTTCTTACTAAAGAGAAAATCCCTACCGTTGATGTTTTTTTTTTTTTTTTATTTGAACTTTTCCCTATTACACAAAAACATCAACACAATTCGTCGCCGGTGAAAACAAAACTCACTTCTCGCTCCCACCTACCAAGGCACATTTACTGCACATGGCTTGAATCGTTTTTTTTTTTTTTTCGATGAAGATTTTTTACTACCCACCACTTAGTTTTCACCAAAAATGTTCCCTAAAAATAAAAAAAGAAAAAACAAAAATACTACCCTACCTAAAAAAAAAAAAACAACTCTTTTTTGAGCCGATTCCAGGAATCAGCCCACCAAGACCAAAAATATGGAATTTGACGATTTATCGTCAAATCCACATGCCACAAAAGGCAATTTTCCATGGCAAAACAACTCCTCCTTATAAATAATTGAGCTTGAAGTAAATGTGAGTTGAAAATCTATAAAGCAGAATTTTTCAAGGAAAATACCTACATGCTTGATTTTAGAAAATTTCCATACGATTTTTTTTGTGGTAAGTTTTTAATTTGTTTATTATTCGGTATTTAACAAAAATTTTCTTTTCTGCTGTATCCTATAGCATACCAGATAAGTGAAATTTGTATTATATCTATTTTTTAAAAGAGTTTTTTTGTTTGTTTGTGAGTTTAGTGCATACATTCAGCACTACTGACAACCAAAAAAAGTTACTCTTTTATATAATAGTATAGATATAGATAGTATAGAAGTATAGATAGATAGAAGTATAGATATAGATCAGCTGCAAATATTGCGTAATGCGTTATTAGAACGAAGTTCTTAAGTGCACGGTTTGTTTATAAATCCAAGAAATCGGCAGAAATTTACATCAGATGGTGGCGCAATGGGATAGGTACTTGCTTCTTAACCGAGAGGTTGGGTGTTCGATCCCTGCTGACAAACTGGCAAATAGTTTTTTTTTTTTTTTTTTTAATTTTTCATATAATTTGTATTTTTCTCGAATTTTTTTTGTCATTTTCCAAAATAAGTAAATTATTTCACTCATTTAACTATAGTGGCGTAGAAACTTACATACAATCATGAAAACAAATGCGAAACGATACCTATTTAGGTATCGTCCAAAAGCCATCGTTTTGAAGATATGGTTTTGACTATAATCGACTTACGTGAAGCAAATATTTTTGATCGTCAAGACGATAGTCATTTTTTGGTTACGTGAAGCAGGACTATCGTCGAAACGTTATCGTTGGGTGATAATCGTTTTACGGAATGAGTCCCCTGAGCAATCCATTCCGATTGTTTATGTTACACACCGACTTCACAGTAGATAATTCATTTCAGATTGTTCATCGTGCCATGAAATATCTTGTGGAGTCGCGATATCTGATCTTATGATAATCAGCGATCTATCTCTGATATTTTCTCTTGACATGGCATTTGACAGATGGTTGTTTTTTGTTGCTTTTTGTCTAGAAATGTTATTTTTTGTGTCTAACGGAATTTTTTGGAAGTCAAAGTTTAATTTTCTTGAGCTAGAATACAACAACCGAAGAGTTACACTTTTATCTGCAAAAAAATCAACCATCAAACTCCCATGCAGTCGAGGTACGAAATTATATATCATGACATGATTTGCCCAGCGAAGATATATGAAAATGTCTTAATATGGATATCAGATATTTAGTTGGATGTTATTTTTATATGAACTTATTATACCTACATATACACAAATATAACCTAGATTTGCTGCCGATGGCACCACGCATATACACATGGTTTGAATTGTTGTTTTTTTTTTTTGTATTTTCTTATTCTCCTTCGAAAAAGTTATGTTCCCTAAAAATGCAATTTGGATTTTAGTATGAAAATTTTTGGAATTTTGAAAAAATTATATCTGGTATTGAACGGATATTTCATCTTTCTAAATATGTAATCAAAAATTAAATCTGACAATTAGAACGAAAGCTAAAAACCAGTTCCAAATCGGCTCTTTTTCACATTTCACGTGGACAACGAACAATTATGCCCATTTTTCAAGATTTTTGTGAAATGTTGTATCGAAACTTTTTAATCTATTCTGGGGGTTGTGTAGCTTGTAGAATTATGATTCAGATATCAATTTAAACGTTAGCTTTCGAAGGTGCAAAAGAAAAATTAAATTTATAGATGCATCCAGTAAAAAGTTGTGAGGGCATAAAAAGATTTCATTAATTTTGTAAATACCTCAAGTTTGGGGTATTCAAAAAATTTGAAATTTTTAAAATGTTTATAAATCAATAGTTTCCATCAGGTGTAGAAATTTTAGATTTTTACAACCACCCATAAAAAAATGAAAAATAAAAACCCACCAAAAAATAGGTGAAAAAAATGTCTGGTTTTCAAAAATCAAAAAGTGGGTACAAAAAATCCCATTAAAAATTCCTGAAACATCAATAATTTTTTTTTTCATTACCTTTATAATAGTATAAAATCTATGTCCTTAACTAAAACCCCCAATTTATGGCGAATTATTTGTCTACGTCTATTTTTCAAAATTCAACTTTTAACATTTTATAACTCGCTTCGTAGATTTTATAGAATTTTTTTAAATTAAGCACTTCCTTGTATTTAAAAGATCTATCGACTAAAATTAATATGAATACTGTTTTTTTACCTTTAATCAGAAAACCCCCATTAGGGTAGGGTAACTAAAAATTTGAATTTCAAAAATTCCGTCTAAGTGCGCCTATACATAAAATTCTCTATTCAATAAAATGTATTATATATTTTTATCATATACAGTATAACCTGTGCAATGATGAGTCAGATGAATGAATGGGGGAGTCAGTGACCGACCTTTCATTTATAATATTTTGGCCCCTTACAACTTACCCCTCTTTGTGCACGCCCTTGTGTTTCATTGCATTTATTCTTCAATCAAAAATTCTAACCTCGAAAATCCGACCATTTGAACTCAAGTTATAAATTTAGCGTCCCTTGTTTGTGTTATTACTGGTGTTTTCATAAACTTCTGACTAACCGATTTCTGCAATCACAAAAACGAATGAAAAACTAATTTTTAAATGTAAATATCACCTCTGTTCTGATTTTCGTTCCGAATTAAAAAGAGTGTTCTGAATTTCGAACGAATTCAGCTTGGTAAAACCTCTTACCAGATCTGGGTGTTAAATAAAACTTAAAAAAGCTGTAAACTGTGTGTTGTTAGTATTTCTTCCCCTAGTTCAAAAGAAAAAAAATTAGTTTTTAGAAATATAATGTTTTAAAAATATATTACATTTTTAGCTTTACGAATTCAAATTCGACAACCAAAAACGAATCGAATTGAAAACTTCAAAATAATTGAGTAAAGAACACCTATGTTTTTAAAACGAAAGTATTTTTTACTGAAGCGAAAATCAGAACAGGGGTGTATATATTTTGGTTCATGATTTTAAAGTATTTTAAAAAGAGTTATTAAAATCGAAGCAGTTAAATGTATAAACCTTTAAGAAATAGATAGTTTTTTGTTATTTTTGAAATCGCAGAAATCGGTTAGTCTGAGATTTATGAAAACACCCTATATACATCAAAAATAATAATTTTTATTAGTGGTGCAAGTGCCCCTTGAATTGAATTTGCATTGAATTTTCTCTTCATTTAAAATCCGACCATTTAAACTAAAGTTGTAAATTTACCCAGTTTGCATGTAATACGCATCCCCCTATCACCTTTGCGTACGCCCTTGATTGTGAATTACTCAGCAGACAAAAATAGAAAAATAATTTTAGTAGGGGTACAAATGTCCCCTTACCCCTCCTTGCGCACGCATTGGCCTCTAAATAGGTTCGTTTCCATTCAACATCACCAATCACCCACCGCCAAACCAACCAATTTCAGTCTTACCTTAAAATCCAACAATTAGAACTCACTTTGTAAATTTAGTCGATTTTCATGTAATAAGCATCCCCCTATCCTATTTACGTGCATCCTTGATTGTGTAATTACTCAGAAAAAAAAATTGAAAATAATTTTTTAAAGGGGCGCAAATGCCCCCTTACCCCTCCTTGTGCACGCCTTTGCCTCTAAATAAGTTCGATTCCATTCACCATCACCAACCCACCGCTAATAAACCAACCAATTTTAGTAGATTAGATACAAACATTTTTTTTCTGCTGCAAATACCTATTATACCTACCTACTCATACCTATACCTACTCCAATCATTTCTTACTACACTATAGAGAATACCTACCGACTGCTTATGTTTTGTTTTGTTTTACCATACCTTCCTATACACAAAAATATCACCACGATTCATCGACGGCGAAACGCGAAAACAGTCAACTCTACTCACTATCTCGCTCCCACCTACCAAGGCACATTGCACATGGTTTGAATTGTTTTTTTTTTTTTTATTTTTTGACGATGAAGAATAATTCACTGCCAAAAAACCTGCATACATATTTTTACCACCCCACCATCACTTATCCTCATGAAAAAATTTGTACCTAACCTAAATAAAGTATTAAAAAACCAACCACCCACCGCCAAACCAACCAATTTCAGTCTTACCTTAAAATCCAACAATTAGAACTCAAGTTGTGAATTAACTAAGCCGATTTACATGTAATATAAGCACCCCCCATCCTATTTACGTGCGCCCTTGATTGTTTAATTTACTCAGAAAAAAAATTAAAAATAATTTTTATTAGGGGTGCATTAAATGCCCATTACCCCTCCTTGTGCACGCCCCTTGCCTATAAGTTCGTTTCCATTTACCATATCCAGCAAACACCCACCACCAAAAACCAAACAATTTCAGTAGCAAACATTTTTTGCTGCAAATATTATACCTACCTTACATACTCCACTCATTTCTTACTATAGAGAAAATCCCTACCGTTGATGTTTTTTTTTTTTTTTATTTGAACTTTCCTATTACACAAAAATATGAACACGATTCGTCGTCGCCGGTGAAAACAACTCTCTTTACTCACTATCTCGCTCCCACCTACCAAGGCACATTATACTGCACATGGTTTGAATTGTTTTTTTTTTTTTTCGATGAAGATTTTTTACTACCCACCACTTAAAATTTTCATCAAAAATTTTCCCTAAAAATAAAAAAAAACAAAAATATTACCCTACCCTACCAAACAACTCTTTTTTTGAGCCGATTCCAGAAAACCAGCTCACCAAAAATATGGATTTGACCATAAGTCAAATCCACATGCCACAAAAGGCAATTTCTCATACTCCCTATCTCGCTCCCACCTACCAAGGCACATTGCACATGGTTTGATTTGTTTTTTTTTTTTATTTCTTGACGATGAAGAATAATTCACTGCCAAAAAACCTGCATACATATTTTTACCACCCCACCATCACTTATTCTCATGAAAAAATTTGTACCTAACCTAAATAAAGTATTAAAAAACCAACCACCCACCGCCAAACCAACCAATTTCAGTCTTACCTTAAAATCCAAAAATTGAACTCAAGTTGTGAATTAACTAAGCCGATTTACATGTAATATAAGCACCCACCATCCTATTTACGTGCGCCCTTGATTGTTTAATTTACTCAGAAAAAAAATTAAAAATAATTTTTATTAGGGGTGCATTAAATGCCCATTACCCCTCCTTGTGCATTACCCCTCCTTGTGCACGCCCTTGCCTATAGTTCGTTTCCATTTACCATATCCAGCAAACACCCACCACCAAACCAAACAATTTCAGTAGTAAACATTTATTTTTGCTGCAAATATTATACCTACCTCTCACATACCACTATTTCTTACTAAAGAGAAAATCCCTACCGTTGATGTTTTTTTTTTTTTTTTATTTGAACTTTTCCCTATTACACAAAAACATCAACACAATTCGTCGCCGGTGAAAACAAAACTCACTTCTCGCTCCCACCTACCAAGGCACATTTACTGCACATGGCTTGAATCGTTTTTTTTTTTTTTTCGATGAAGATTTTTTACTACCCACCACTTAGTTTTCACCAAAAATGTTCCCTAAAAATAAAAAAAGAAAAAACAAAAATACTACCCTACCTAAAAAAAAAAAAACAACTCTTTTTTGAGCCGATTCCAGGAATCAGCCCACCAAGACCAAAAATATGGAATTTGACGATTTATCGTCAAATCCACATGCCACAAAAGGCAATTTTCCATGGCAAAACAACTCCTCCTTATAAATAATTGAGCTTGAAGTAAATGTGAGTTGAAAATCTATAAAGCAGAATTTTTCAAGGAAAATACCTACATGCTTGATTTTAGAAAATTTCCATACGATTTTTTTTGTGGTAAGTTTTTAATTTGTTTATTATTCGGTATTTAACAAAAATTTTCTTTTCTGCTGTATCCTATAGCATACCAGATAAGTGAAATTTGTATTATATCTATTTTTTAAAAGAGTTTTTTTGTTTGTTTGTGAGTTTAGTGCATACATTCAGCACTACTGACAACCAAAAAAAGTTACTCTTTTATATAATAGTATAGATGTGTGTTCGGAAGATACTAGAGCCAAAAGTCATTTTTTAAAAAGTTATAACGTTTTTTTTTAACCAAAAAAAAAGAAAACTGAGTTGAATTTTTTTCAGTCTTATACCAATTCTTCACTACGTCAGAATGAAACTTGGCCGAAGTCGATAGCCTTATTTTTTCTCAAGATATTCAACGAATAAGCCATTTACAACTTTTTTTTAAATAACTTTAATAGGAAAACCGCTAATTGAATTTTTCTGAAAACCTTTCTGCATTTTGTGGCCTTACTATCTGTAAAATAAAGTTTATTTCAAGTTGCTTTCTCTATTCCTTCTCGTGATATTATCGACGATATCACTCCATAGACATCTATTTAAAAACGATAGATTCGGATTCCAGAGACCTTTGACAAATCGGACCAATTACAAGGAAGTTAAAATTTAGAAAAAAAATGCCTAAGAATACCTACATATATGTATATTAGTACATTAGGGTGGTGCTTTCGAATTTCTTTCGTCTCCCCTCCCCCTAAAAATGATAAGGCTGACTTTAAAAAAATTCTGTGCAAAATTTCATTGAAATCGGTTAACGTTAACACGTGCCACCAAACACTTGAAAATTCCCATACAAATTACCGGTAGATTTTTAGTCTTTCACCTAAAAATTTCGCTAAATTGTAATTGTTGACGAATCAAAATAAAACCTGGCAAAAATCTTAACAATATGGTAAAATATAAAAAAAAAACTTTTACATTTTATAAAATTTTTGTACCCACTTAAGAATAACGATGAAAAACAGTGATTTTTTGGTTTTTTTTTTAGATTTTTTCCTTTTATTGTGGCCAATTAAAGATTTTGAAAATTGTGAAACGCAAAGTTTTTTTAATAAGAGGATTTAAGTATAATTTAACTGTGAGATAGTTACATTGTGAAACAAACCCTTAGAGGATTTGTTACAGGCAGTATAGTCCTCAAAAAACATTTTTTTTTTTTAATGGAAGAGGTTGGGAACTGAACCCAGACCTCTGGCATGACAAGCCACCGGCTACTACATAAAAAGGTGAATGCATAAATTAATTGGCTGATAAAGTCCTTTGAAAATGTCTCAAAAAACAGAAAATAATTGATAGGATTTGAGAGCGTATATTTTTCTAAATTAAGTAAAACTGAAAATAACTCTCTCTTGTAGATCTCAACCACTTAAAGATGTTATAAGGATTAAAATAATTGGCTAAAGCCTTCAGAACATTTAACCTCTTAAAACCTTAAAATAATTGGCTTGAGTGAAAGAATGAATTCATTCGTTTAGTTAAGTATCTACTTTTATCACAGTCCTATAAATACGTTTTATCTAGGACTAAAAACTTAGGTCAAGCTCTCAAGCTAAAACTAGAATTTATTTGGCAAATTTTTTCGTGATTATTTATTTTTTTTTTTCAGCACACAAAACTGGTAGGTATTTGATAAGAGCCCTTAACCCCAATGTTGGTTTTATGCATTCAACCAAAAAAACCTTTAAAACAACAAACCACAAAGAAAACAAATTTTCCTACTTCTCTCTAATTCACGCTTTTATTGCACTAAAATAAGTTAAACATTCCAACATATAGCTAGAAAGAGAAAGACAGAAAGAGTGAGAGAGAGACAGAAAGTACTGGAGAGAGCTCTCGAAATGTGGTTTGTTTATTTGACTTGGCTTAAATGGATTTAGATATATTTTTTTTTCCTTTGCAACTTCTCCCTTTAGACCGATTTTAATTCTAACGAAAAGCAAATATAACATCTAACCTCACTTTTAGGGATTAATTCGTTGGTTTTCTATGTTTGTTATAGGTACCTATGCTAAGAATGGTATGAATGGCATGAATTTTTCATGCGCTCATTTCAGATTAAAATAGAAAGCGCGCTAACACACACGACTTAATTCGAATAAGCCATTGCAAACATTGAAATTCCTGTGGGATTTTAAATACACATTTTACTGTAAAAAAAAAATCCTTATTTACACCACCCCCACAATTTATTTTCAAAACGAAAAAAAAACAAAAAGAAATAAAAGGAATCTAGGGGACATTTTTTTTCACTTTTCACAAGAACGACTAATTCAAAGGATGCAAAGGATCAGTGAACCCCATTTTGCTAACCTGCCACAGAATGTAGTGCCAGAGTCACACATTAAAAAGGATTCTTTAAGAAAAAGGACATTTTTGTTGCCTTTCGCCATTTTCGCGAACTATATACCAGAAACAGAGGTTATTTCTGGTTACGACTTACAGCCACGAATGAAACATAAAAGCAAGAAAAAAAGATGATAACCATCCTACAAATTGGTTCCGTTTCAGAGCAAAAAAGAAATGGAAAGAAAAATACGTATAAGTATATCTTTGTCGTGGAATTTAAGAAATTCAAATAAATTCTACAACAACAGCAAAAAACACAACCACAGAAAAGTTATTCCCAAAAAACTTTGATGTGGCCACGTGGGTTTTTTTTTTTTTTTTTGAAAACTTTTGGTGTGGAATAGAAGAGAGTCCTGTATGTTTGAGTGTATCTACTTATCTGTGTTCGACGGTGAAAAATGTGTATTTTTTTTTGCAGCGTTGTCGTCATAGTTGGTTTCACTCTTCAATTTGCATATTATGGTCGCTCTAAGGCACTTCAACTATCATATTAGTTTTTTTTTTTTTATTCGGTGTATGGTTACGGTTTTGGTGGAAAGGAAAATGGATTTTTATCCCATTTGCCGACAGATATTTTTAAAGTTTTGAAATGGAAATATGTAAAGGAACGTATAGTTTTCTTCCTCTTTATTTTTTATTTTCTATTTTCTATTTCACCCTGAAACTGATATATGGAAATGCGAAAATTAAAACGGAGAATAATAAAGTTTTGAATAAATTTAGTTTTTTTTTTTTTTTTTAAATGAGAGTATGTGTATTGTATGGGTGCTTGATGGTTTTGATGTAGTTTATATACAGGGTGTCCCGAAACTCATCGTCAAGCGTGTACCGGGTGATAGGGTAGGTTGTACCCGTTCTAGGAAAAGCAAGGAAAAAATCATCCCGTTTGGTTAAGTAATAATAGTAATAATTATTAGACACTTTATATTTAAAACAAAATGTACTACACTACCCTCGGCAAGTTATTTTAAAAAAAAATGGCCCATTTCATCAAGATTTGAAAATGGTACAACACTTGCTACTTATTTAATCGTCAAAAATATGATTGCTTTGTTATTTGCAAAAGTTCACTTCATATCACTTTTACGTAAATAATGCTTTTTTGTAAATGTCGGTTTTACAGAGGTGTATGTAAGATAAACAGAGGCACTTGAATAAAACACTGTTTGCGTAAATTAGAGTGAGACATATCAACATTACATGCGGTACGCTACGATCTACGTACGCTACGTTCCTGCTTTTTACTCGCAACTTTTTGTAATTGTGCGCCTTTGTGTTACCCTGGACTCGATTAGTGTTGTGGAAATTATGTTAGTTATTACATAGTAATACGTACTAAAAACCTTTCGCGAAAAGCGCATTTGCACACAGCTCAAGAATATAAGAACATCGATACTTGTCCATTGAAATATTACATAAGCCTGGCGTTTTGCACAGAACAAAATTTTTTTTGACTTATTTTTAGGTGGGATAAGTGTGAGTGTAAAAACGAGTTTTCGGGGTTGAGAGCTCCTCTCTCTTTTGGGCGCCATTTTGGAAATGGGGTGTTAAAAGTTTTTTTCGCAATATCTTAAGAACCATACGTTGCACAAACAAAATTTTAGCACATTTGTGTATGAAATTGAATACTCTACAATAAATGTTAAGGCACTTTGTACCGTGAAATTAAAAACAAAAAAGTTTAAAATTATAGACGAAAGTTTTAAGAAAATTATTATCATTAAAGGGATTGAAAAGCCAAGGTTAATGTAACATTTCAATGAACTTGCACGTTCTTGATCTGTGTACAAATACGCTATTCGCGAAAGGTTGAAATAACTTGCCGAGGGTAATTTGCTACATTTTTTAAAAATATTAAGTGTCAAAGTTAGCTTAAAAAATTTTCTTGGACTCAGTCAAACTTTATTTTTCTTACGAAACTGACACCATTTATTCTTGGATTTGTGATTGCGACCATTAGCATATGGTAATAAAGGATTACGCGAAAAAAAAAACACTGCAAAATTTGAAAATTTGTGACCACTGTATTTGAAAATGTGAGCTAGGGTATCGATTTTAATTTTTTTTTTAATATTGTCATTTTTACTTAACCACGCGAGATGGATTTTTTTCTTACTTTTCCCAGAACTCGTAAAACCTATCCTATCACCCGGTACCCGCTTGACGTTAAGTTTCAGGACACCCTGTATATAGGAGAACACTCATATGTAGTTTATGAAAGGTTTTGTCATGTAATTTGTATTTTTATTTTATTTTTTCGAACAGAAGAGATTCTTCTGAATGTCTGCTTGATGATAACCTTGCAAATCCTGGTACTTCACTTGCAGAATAAAATTTATCTCTATATGTTGCATAGAAGTACAGGAATTCTAAGAATATTTAATTTGATTGATGGGATTTTTTTTTGAATTTACATACATACATACATTTCAGGTCACAGTTTCCAATATTATTTTTATTTGCGAAATACAAATGTAGGTGCTATTTTATATTTAGATTAAACTTAACTTTATGCAGACAGGGGAGAGGGAAACAGGAGGTCTCGCAATTTCAGCTGTCTCATTTTTCTGACTGGCTATCATTCATAGCCGATTTTCTTTTAACTATATATGTATCAGTGTTTTTTTGACATTCCCCCGACTCTCTTTTTTCCAGAGCTATATTTTATTTACCATATGGGCAGAATGCAGTCGTATAGCCCAGGGGTGCAAAAAATTATTTTCCAATTCATATTTTCTTTTCGATTGACCTTAATTTTTTTTCAATGTTGACTTCTTCTTTGTTCGGAGTTAAGTTCTTCTGATAGCTTACGTAACATGTAATTGGTAGTGAACTACCATATTGCAGAAGAACATTGAAAAACTGGAAAAAATAAAAATTTTAAATACTAAAATACAAAGAAATTTCAAAGACAGAGGTCGAAGTCTCTGTCTTCTATGACAGATTTTTTGTAATAAACACGATGCTCCATAAAGAGATGGAATTCATTCGCATGTGGTTCACGTATACGCACTTTTATTATAATATTGATTCTTTAAAAAAAAATATTATAACTTTTATTTTTTTGCACGTTAAATTGGTTTATGTTGATTGAATAATCTATTTTGATAAATTATTGTTCTCTATTTAATCAAAATTTGGGCGCGTTACGGAGTTCGCGGGCAAAATACAATTCAATTTAAAAAGTGCTCCTTTCAAAATAAGTGACCAATGAAAATTTATTTATAACAGCGAACTATCCATCTCAGCTGTGATTATGATATTATTTTTTTTCTCTCCAGACATACGACAAACCTATTCTCAATCAATAGGAAAAACCACAATCTGGGTAGCTAAAACCTCAAGTTTAAGACGAAGCAAAGGTGAAACTGGCTTTGTTATTATTTTCATTGATTAATATTCTAAGTCGAAAATGTGCGACAAAATTCTGGTGAGAGGAGGGAGCGGTAGATTTCTTGGAATAGCCTAGGGCAGTTAAAAACCTTATTACGCCAGTGCTTTTTAACTTCCCATTGAAGTTATTGTAATCGGTCCGATTTGTGAAATTGAAATTTTTGACATTTCTCGACGACGTTTCGAGGTCTCTGGAGTTAGATTACATTGTTTTTAGAAAGACAATATCTCGAGAACGCATAGAGATATCGACTTCAAATAAATTTTATTTTACAGATAATAAAGCCATAACACACAGAAAGGATTTACAGAAAAATTCAATTGGTGGTATTTTTTATTACAGTAATTTAAAAAACAAGTTGTAAAATGGCTTGTTTCTCGAATATCTCTAGAATCGACTTCGGGATGCTTTCATTCTATGCATAATGACGTATTAAAAAATTGTTAATACTTAAAAAAAAAAAAATTAACCCACAGTGTTTTTTTTTGTTTGTATTACAAAACCATTCAAAATTGTTAAAAAATATCGAATATTTTGAGAAAACACAAAGATATTGACCTCGGGTTAATTTTATTTAATACACAAATTTATAGTTGATAATCGGTAGAGTTTGTAAATAAATTCATTTAACGTTTTTTTTCTAGGCCAAAAAAACTGCAAAAAAAAAACTGCTAAAAATTGTTAAAAAATGGTTTTCAGTTTGAATATCTCGAGAACAACCAATGATATCACTTCCCGGAAATTTTTAGTTTACACACTACCATAATTAGTAATTGACAAGGTTTGTAAAAAATTCAATTGATGGTTTTTTATCTAGGCCAAAAAAACTGCAAAAGCAATTGCTAATAATTGTTGAAATTTTTCGTGTTACATATATTTAGAGCAAACAGCCTTCCCTTGATTGCGCAACTGATAAGTTTTTCGATGATTTTTAATTGGTAATTTTCTTATAAAAAAATAACATCGAGTGTCGAATTTCAAAGGGAACCAATGGGAAGTTATCAGTGTGGGTCAAACCCAGCTGCGTTTTTCATTTTGTTTTTGTGATCGAAAATAACCGTCTGTCATTTTTTAAATTCATTTTTGGAAAAACAAAATTCAATTAATTACAATAGGTTTAGTAAAATAGATTTTGGTGAAAAATGGTTACTAATATAGACCTATGAAAAAGTACAACAGCATCTAACTGATGAGCCCAACTCTAATGCCTTGGCTAAACGCGTTGGACTAAAGGTAGCAACAAAATTCCATTTCAGTATAGACCACTTGTAGGCCGTTTTTTTTTTTATTTTCGCTTTTCTCGAAAATGTAACTAATTTTTTTTGTGGAGAATAATTTGAAAAGTACTCTATGTAAATTACGTCATTAAATTTTCAGAAAAAAAAAACTACTTTTAATTTATTTTTTGCTGAGAATTTATATTTCGAGAACAATTTGGGTGACTTGCATGGGGTCAAAATTCTACGTTCGAAATTATGTTTTTTTTAGTTCAGCTTTTCAAATTTCTGTTTTTTTTTTTAATTCCGTTTGACAAAATTCTACATACATATAAAAAAATTGAGACGATTAGCAAATAACTCGAAGAAGATTAGCAAATAACTCAAAGATATTTTTCTCAAAAAACTTTAAAATCTTATTTCCGCAGTGTTAATTTTCTGTCAAAAACCTGAAACGCAATCTTTTTACAACTATTTTTGTCATAACAGGTAGGTACGTATTTTAAAAAAAATCGTTACAGCTATTTTTGAGGAAATTCAAAATAAATAAAATTATTGTATTGAAACTTTCTATTCTAAATGACCTAAATCAAAAATTCGAATTTTCCTTCTAGGGAATTATATAAAAATTACTAAATTTAGGCTCTAGCTCAAATAACAGTAGACGCACCGATAAAAACGAATTTTTCAGACTTCTCAATAATTGTAGTATTAATTTAATTCAATATAGTCCACTAAACAACAACAAAAATATTTTTCTTTTATTTTTGTTATTCCTCTTCTTGGTATTAATTTTGATTTCAACCTCCATTTTTTTTTTCTACGCGAAACCAATACTTGCCCTAAAGAGCAAGTAAAAATAAAAGTACAGTGGAAAAAAAGAATAGACCTAAGCGTTAGCATGTTGATATTCTTAAAAGAATAGCTAAAAATATAAAATTCTATAAAATTTCTTAGATTATTCTTTATGTTATTTGATTAAATATGAAATTTTTACTTTGGAACAGCAGAATGAGCAGAATTTTTGATTAAGTTTTTACAGTCAGAATTTTCAAAAGTAAAACCGAATCGAAAAAAAGCTGAATTTAGAAAAGCTAAAGTTCAAAAGCAGAATTTGCAGATAATGAATTAAAATGCATTCTAGTTTGGAATCCCACTTCTGAAACCTGTCATCTTTCAACACATAAATTAATTTTTCTAAATTTTGAAGATGTACCTATGCATAATATTCTTGTTGTGGGTAAAAGAAAAAAATTGATAATAAAGTTTAAAGGTTTTCAAAATTATACATCATCATTTTATAATAAAAAGTAGGGGCACTTTATATTTACAAAATTGCTTGGAGCCAGTATAATAAACGAGGATGTTGTATTTTGTTATTGAATGCACAAATGCACAGTAGGGAGAATCGGCGAATAAATTCAACTGATAAACAATAAAAATCTCATTTTGGGAACATTGAAAGTGTACCCTTAAAAATATGCAATGGTTCTAGATCACGGTTTGATTTGAAATTTTCGTTTAAAATTTTTCGATTTAAATTGGCATTTAAATTTTGTTTTAAGATTTCTTTTATGAAACTTAAATAGTATGGGTACATAATGAAGTACTTTTGACTCTAGGTACATAATTATGTATTAATCGCAGTCTTCCCTATGCACACTATTTTTTGTATTTTATCCAAGAAAGGAGGTTTTAAAAAATTGTATTTTAGAATAGCGGATTTCAAGGGAATCACCGACTATGTTTTCATGGAAATGTATGCTGAATTCCAACTCCCGCACGTTATATCGTTTATTCAAAAGATCTCCATAAAAACTGCATTTATTTATTTTAAAATAGAGCAATTATACTTACATTTTACAACACTTTGCCTTTTTTGCCATTTTTACAAGGAACCTCGCTTAATGGTGATGAAAGAACAAGACAGCACTCTTGAAAACACCTCTTCTGTTTCATTAAAATTCCTTCATTAAACACAATTCTTATTTATATTATACAGGGTGTCCCCTTATTTGTGCAAGATAGTTCGGCGGATGAATTCTGGGATCATTCCTAAGAAAAAAGATGTGCGGGGGAAGAATAATATCTACACCCAAATCCTGCTGAACCATTGACATAAAATGGAATAAAGTATTAAACATCAACGAAAGAACACACGATTAATTGATTTTGAAAGCTAATATTCCATTCTTTTATTTGATTTTCAAATCAAGTTTTTTAAATGAACGGTTTTCAAAGTCAAAATATAAAAAACCAAATTGTGATTTTTTTTCCAAGTTAAAAAAAAAACCACATCTAGGTGTCGGTAAGGAAGTTTCAAGATGTCAAGATGCGTCGGACCTTAAGATTTTTTACAACACAAATTCTTTGCTCCAACCACGCGTTCAGGCTCCAGATGCATTTTAATTTCGTTCAATAAGAAATTGAAAAAAATGTTAAGTTTTTTCATTATTCTTATGAAATCAAACAAAAAAACGAAAGATACATACTTTTTTAATAAAAGAACCCTAATTCATAATCCAAACTTTTTTTTTGGGAAAAAGCACCTTTATTTTTATTTTTTAATTTCTCCGAAAACTTAGAAAGATTTTTGCACCTGGTTTTCAATATTTGATAATATAATTGGATACTTAAAACACATTGGCACTTAGAAAAATGTGCGTGAAGTTAGCACCGCTATTTTCGATTTTCAAAAAAAATAATGGATGTGCGTGATCATCTTGTGCTACGGTTGTGCCGTAAATAGTAGAAAAAAGATGTGCGGGGGAAGAATAATATCTACACCCAAATCCTGCTGAACCATTGACATAAAATGGAATAAAGTATTAAACATCAACGAAAGAACACACGATTAATTGATTTTGAAAGCTAATATTCCATTCTTTTATTTGATTTTCAAATCAAGTTTTTTAAATAAACGGTTTTCAAAGTCAAAATATAAAAAACCAAATTGTGATTTTTTTTCCAAGTTAAAAAAAAAACCACATCTAGGTGTCGGTAAGGAAGTTTCAAGATGTCAAGATGCGTCGGACCTTAAGATTTTTTACAACACAAATTCTTTGCTCCAACCACGCGTTCAGGCTCCAGATGCATTTTAATTTCGTTCAATAAGAAATTGAAAAAAATGTTAAGTTTTTTCATTATTCTTATGAAATCAAACAAAAAAACGAAAGATACATACTTTTTTAATAAAAGAACCCTAATTCATAATCCAAACTTTTTTTTTGGGAAAAAGCACCTTTATTTTTATTTTTTAATTTCTCCGAAAACTTAGAAAGATTTTTGCACCTGGTTTTCAATATTTGATAATATAATTGGATACTTAAAACACATTGGCACTTAGAAAAATGTGCGTGAAGTTAGCACCGCTATTTTCGATTTTCAAAAAAAATAATGGATGTGCGTGATCATCTTGTGCTACGGTTGTGCCGTAAATATTTTTTTCAAATTCGCAAGTTTGCAAATTAATTTTACGAATGAAATTTTTTGTAAAACAACGATTTTCTTAAACTTGTGCTGATTTGTGCTCAATTTGTGCTGACATGTGCCGAAGAGATAACAAAATGATTCGCATATTTGCAGCTTAGAGTCAAAAATTCATTTTGCGAAGCTTGAAGTTAGCACCGCCATTTTCGATTTTCAAAAAAATAAGGGATGCGCTGAATTGCACTCAACTTGTGCTGCGTTGTGGTGCAAATATTTTTTTTTTTTAATTTCGCACGTTTGCAAATTTTACGGATGAAATTTTTTGCAAACGTGCGAAATTGAAAAAAATATTTACGGCACAACGCAGCACAAGATGAACACAATACAGCGCATCCATTATTTTTTTGAAACTTGAAAATGGCGGTGATAACTTCAAGCTTCGCTAAATGAATGTTAGCCCTAAACTTTGCAAATTTGCGAATTTTAAAAAACAAATTCACAGCACAAATAGCACAAGTTGAGCACAATACAGCACAATTTTTTTTTTTTTTTGGAAATCGAAAATGGCGGTGCTAACTTCACGCTTAGGTGCTTCGCAACATTTGCGTTTCCTTGTAAAAGTTGCAAATATGCGATTTTTTTTTAGGTCTTCAATTCTTAGTATCATTTTTTGAGCACAAAAACAGCACAACTTTAAGTTTCTAAAAATACTTAATTTAAAAAAAAAATTTATGCGAATTTGAAACAATATTTTTTTTTTTTGAAAATCGAAAATGGTGGTCACGATAAAAAAATGCCTCTAAAAACCATACGCTTAGTACGATTTTTTTTTTAATACGGCACATGGCAGCACAAGTTGGGCACATCGCAGCACCGCCATTTTTGGTTTTCGTAAAAAAAGTGGTTTACGCACATCTTAGAAACGCAAAATTTTGAAGAAAAAAAATCACAATTTTTTTCAATTTTTTTTTTTTAGAAATTTAGTTTCTCAAAAGCTATTCACTTAAGCTACTTTATTAAAAAAAAAAATAAAAGAACGGAATACTAGGTTTCAAAAAAAACTAAAAAAGCATTATTTTGTGTGCTTTCATTTTTAATAATTTGTTCTCATTTTTTTTAAATCGAATTTGATATAATTTTTTCCCCGTACAATTTTTTCTCAGAATGATTTTGGAATCATCATGCCTCAAAATATCCTGCACGAATTAGGGGACACCCTGTATAAAACTTAATGAATACATTCTCTCACAGATGTAGAGATATATAGATAGGTATGTATGGAGTAGAAGCGCATCGCACGGCCCCAAGTCCTGGGTACTTGAATATAAATTGAAAATCCTTGGGCCACATTGGAAACTTGCAACCACCAACATTTTTGTATATGGCTAGCTGATGTAGTGAGAGTATAAAAACTTCTTCATACTCTTACCACAGTCTAGCCGTTTTTTTTTTTTTTTTTTTTTTTTTTGTGATGTATCTTTTTAATACAAACTCTGCTGCCAGGCTATCTGAATTAAGTTCGACCCAGCAAAACCATCATGCATGAGTATTATTCTCAAACTTTTTTCATATTCACTCTAAAAAGAATTAGAATACATGTTTTTTTTTTGACGATTTGACGAACAAAAAGACAACAATGTAGGTACAAGCTGAAGAAAAGAAGATGCCATCCTTTCAAAAAATGTCGTAGATAACCTTCATTCAAAATTATAACTATATACAATAGCACTCCTGCCCCCCCCCCCCCCCTCCCCCCAAGTGCAAAGTACAAAAAGACCAAAAGACTGAACTTCCCAAGAACGTCAGTCCAAAAAATGAAAAGGTTTCAAAATATACGGAAGGAAGAAAATTAAATCTAGGAACACAGAGCTGCACTTTGTAAATTCCGGTTAAAAAGTCCTTGTTGAACACCAGCACCATATAGCTCCCACATACCATGTACTGTATGTTACTCGTAACAAACTGCTTGCTATGCTGTGATAAACAGAAGAATGGAGGAGGAAATCCTAGTTCTTGTTTTATGACCTCTACGGACCAGCAATATGCTGCCACTTCTTCTTCTTATTCTGCATCTTTTGTTGTGTCTGCTCCTGATGCTTGCTTCTGCTGCATCTGCAGATTATGTTGTAACTTAAGTGCATTTTAATGTTTTTTGTGTGTTGGTGCTTATATCCTTTATATTATTGGCTGTATCATTGTGTATTGTTTCTTGTTGAAAGAATAAAAAAAAAAACACGATACCGCATTTAAGAAAAAGAATAAAGGACAAGATAGTCCACTTCAGATTAAAAGTGCTTGTATCCTGCTAAACTGTTGGCGGGTGACTGGAGGTGGTTCGTGTATACTGACTGGTGTATCACACAGTCAGTGGGTGTATCCTTTTTCTTTGATGGCTTTTTCATCATGTCTTATTTTTTTGAGGAAGTGGTGCACACTTAAGCGATTGTTTTTTAGCTTTTATACGTCTTGATTTTTTTTTCTATTTTTTTTTCTTCTCGCCTACTTCTTCATCATCATCACAGTATCAGTGTTAAGCCGAAGAAAAAGGGTGCCTCAGAAGGGGTGGAGAGTTGTTGTTTTTTATGTGGCGCCTTCATAAAACTAGATGACATTGTATTAAGAGCTTAGAGAATCTACAAACAAATAATAAAAAAAAAACTCTTTCTACTATTCAAATTCCCCCTCCCCCCCCCCACTTCTCCTTCCTCTTACTCAGCGAAATTTCTTTATTCTATCGGTCTAAAAAGAAACCTATGTAGGTATAGCTATACCCCGACACTGTTTCAACTCTGGTTCTATTGCAAGTTGTAATGATGGCTGTAGTGTACCTACCCCTATATGCGTGTTGCAAATGAGAGGGTGTGAATTTTATAAAGACCTATGTTGGGTGAATAAGAGAGAGATAGTGTGATTACACTTTTTTTTTGTTCTTTTTCCTGCTTATCCTTTAGCCAGAAGCGTTTTCAATTCTAAACGAAACAAGTCCACATAGATATCTAGATAATTATTTCCATAGTACACTGGGTTAAGCTGGATTTGGGTTAATGTATTCAAGTGCGAAGGGATTTTTTTTTAAATCGTTTTTTTTATCATCATTCTAAGTTTTTCAATGAAAGTAGAAAAGTTGAAGTGAGATCTAACCTGGCTTGGCTATTTCGGTTTTGCTTGGACAATGAAAATTAATGAAGTAAATAAATAGAAAGATGGGAACGGAATGGTGGCGATGGTGGAGAAAAGAATGGAATTTAAAGAAATTGAGATTAAAGTGGAGACAGATTTTCAGAAAAGAAATGTTGGTAAGCAATGTTAAAAAAGAGCTAAATTCTTCTAAAAATACAAAAAAAAAGTTTTTGAAAAAAATGTTATTGAAAAAATTCAAATTATGAGAGAAATTTGTTATTTAATGATAAAAGAAGCTTAAATTTTATCATTCTGCAGGGTGTCCTCTAAATTTTTGCAGGATATTTTGAGGGATAATTCCTGGGATCATTGTTATAAACAAATTATATGGCCAAAAAACTCAAACCCCTCAAGGCGGAGGAGGGGCAATTTCTGAAATATTGACTTAAAATGGAAAAAAAATTAAAGAAAGTTCATCATGCTATAGCTTTGAAAGTAAATATTCCATTCTTTTTTTTTTTTTTTGATTTTTAAATCAAGTTCTTTTAATTAAAAGTTTTTGAGAAATTGAATTTCAAAGTCAAAATTTAAAAAAAAAAATTTGTTTTCAGTATTTAACTAAGAATTGATAATCATTGAATATTCAATGGCACTTAATCACGAAAATTTTTGCAGAAAAATCAACTTGAAAGAAAAAAAAATTTTATTCAAAACATTTTGAATGTTTAATTTAAATTTTAAAAAACTATTAATTTACTGAACTTGATATGAAAAACAAACAAAAGAAATGGAACATAAACTTTTAAAATAGCTATAGCACATTATTGTGTGTGCTTTCGTTGAATTTTTATAATTTTTTTTCCATTTAAGTCAATTTTTCAGAAATTGCATCTCCCAGCCCCCCCCCCCCCCCCCCCCCTATGGCTGGAGGGAGATAGAGTTTTTGCTTAAAGAATTTTTTTCACAAGCCTAGTACGCATATCGAGAAAAAATTCATTTCTCTTACAAATTTTTTCAAAGGACAAATTTTGTGTCTTGGATTTTTCATGAGCAGTACACAACAGTTCACGCACAAAATCCAAAGTTTTGTTTCAAACTATACATGTTAAAGTCTCCACTTAATTTTTCCAGACAAATAATGTTCGAAGCGTTATTTTGCTAGAAAAATGTTAAAGTTTTATGAATTTTAAGGTTTTTCTTAACCAAAAGCATATCCCTGTTTTAGTTTTTAAATATTAAAAGACAATTGTGTGAATGATGCCCGAAAAAATATAAAATAAAATATGAACAAAAGTAACAAGAATAGATTCATTAAAACAGCTGTTTTCACTGAGTCAGTGGCGTAGATAATAGGAAAGGGTTCAATGGGGCCCAGTATCATTGCCACCAACTTGGTGCGACAATATTTTTTTAGAACAAGCACGAAATAAAACTTAATTTTATAAATAACATGAGTACTCGGATCTAGGGGTAAAAACTGCATGCACATTTTTAGACTGAATTTTGTTATTTTTGTGCTGTGATTTTAATACGATAGCCTAAATTAGACCTATAAAAAGTCACGACCATTTCATCTTTTGATTAAAATGAAATTCAACTCAGCAGGAAAGTAAAGTAAGGAAATATTTAAAAAATCATTTCGAATATCAATGACATTAGATACTGCAGCATTATTTCCCATATACTAATAATTTTTAATCTACGCTACTGTTCTCATTTCAATTTTTTATTTATCTCTACACCTTCAAAATTTGTCTTGAGAAAAAAAATGTAGAGAAAAAATTTGGGTTGTCTCGAAGCTCGAACTGCATACTAGGCTTTATGTAGAATTGTCCCATAAATCATACCCCCAAATATAGAGAGTGATTTAGGGGACACCCCGTATAACAATGAGAAGTAATCCATGTAAATTGATAATACTTTCTGAGAAATTGCTACGTCCGCCACCCTGAAAGTAAAATTCAAACTGTCACTTTACTAACAAAGCCAAAATTATGTAGCCTGCATTATTTTTTCTAAGTTAAGGGTTATGTCCAGGTAGAGTATACTGAAAGCCCACAGCCAGTGGCCACAAGGTTTAGAAGACATGAGGAGGTAAAGATTCTTCTTCGTTAACTATGGGCTATCATCATCAAATTTGATCAAAATCTCGAGTTCAATTTTCTTTATGAATCCAAAACATTTTATACATACATAACATATAATTCAATTAAAAAGTAATATGAATAATATGAGTAACTTTAATGTAACTGTTTTATAATAGTGATTCTTTTAAATCCCCTACCCACTGGCACTTGGCATGATCTGCTGAGCCTGGTCATCGTGAGTGGTCGGGAGAGATATAATCAAGAATATAATTTATGTTCAATTATCAATAAACTGCCAAATATATAATTAAATAACAAGTCTTACTAGGTCTTCATTATTTTAGCAATTTAAAACAAGAATTATCTTCGACGTGCCATCGATCGGTGAGGTTGGTCGAGTGTGTTTGTGAATGTGTTCATGGAAAGTAATGGCTTCGTGAAATAACTCCCCAATAAAATAACTCCCCAAAACAAACATGAAATAAATTCCAAAAATTTATATGAAAACCGTAAGTTTTTTCTTATGAAAAAACTCCCTAAAATTGGGGTTTTATTTCATCGATTTTTGGAGACTTATTACAGTTTTGAATTGAGGGGTTATTTCATGATGAAATAAATCCCCAAATTCAATTATGAAATAAGTCCCTAAATTTGTGTAATTATTTCTTTGAAGAAATAACAAAATTACGGCGTATAAACAGTGGAGAATGTATGAAATATGCATTTACGGCACTTTGCAGCAGAAGTTGAGCACAATAATACAGCGGGAGCGGGTCGAAATGCTGTTTTTCAAAGTTCTGCTTTTCCTTTCCTGAATTCTATTTTTTTCGATTCGGTTTAGCAAATTTTTTTTTTTTTTCAAAATTCTGACAATTAACAGATGTTAAGTAAAGTAAAATAAAAAGTCACGCATTTTTTTATGCTTTTAAAATTTTTTTTTATTTGCATAATTTTTCGAAGCAGAATTTTGAAAATAGAATTTTGACCCCGGCAGTATTTTGACCCAATCTTACAGAAAAAAACAATACTCGTTACTTTTTTTTTCAAATTGATGGCGCTACATTTTTAAAAGCCTGATGAAGTTAAGCACCGATAATTCTCTGTGTCTAGCTAAGCCCGAATGTGCTTTGTTAGTTTTGCATTTAATACATAAACTGTTGAGCCCCGAGATTGTTTTTTTTTTCTATCTAATTCCCCAATTCCCAACCGGCTATTAATAGCATTTTTTCAGTAGCGGGATATTATAACTCTTCAAAATTTGATGAGATAACTCGTGTTTAACTTTAATCTCGCACTGAAAGACTGGACCGGATTTTGAACTTTGGATGCTCGGTAGCTACAGGGGATGTCTTAGTATTGGTCTTTTGTACCAACTACTATACGATTGCGTTCCAAAGTAAATTAACTCATAATTTATGAACTCTCAAAAGTCCCTAGAAGAAGATTTCATTTTCTCTATGCACACTTCAGTCTAAGATAAATTTTTCAACGAAGTATTGTATTTAAACCCTTTGAATTATACGAAAAAAGCCATCCATGTTCGAGTTAAATTATTATTTTGCGACCATTACGTGTGTCTGTTTTCCTATGTATTTTGAAATACGGATAAAATTTATTATTCAAGTTAAACATGGAATTATACATATTTCTAAAGACTAATAATAATATGCATAGAAATTTGAGCTTCCAGGACACATCATTTATAGTCGTGAAATTTTTTGAATTATGATTTTTTGTCTCACCTAACAAAGTTATTGTCGTAAAAGGGGAAGCGAGTGACTTTTTCAGATGGTTATCGTTTGGAAGAAATAAAAAAGGTTAACAAAAAAAAAACGGCTTTATTGCTTAGAGTCAAAGGAATGTTTGGAGAGATAAATTGTAATAAACTTTGAAACTTGTATAGGTAGCTCTGTTTAAAAAGATGAAATTAACTTTTTATTGTTGTATATTTTAAAGATAAAAAAATGACAAAGCATCAGCTTTCAATAAAATTTATGACTTGGAATACATAATCCCCATGTTACTGATATCGAAAAAAAAATAAGAATTTGAAAATTCTTTAATGTTCGCAAGGTATTCCTCCAGGATTTAATGTTTATACTTTTAAAACGTAAAAGACTTAAGTCAGAAGTTAAGATTTTCTATAAAATAAAATGAGAAATACATATTGACCAATAAATTTGCTTACCTACTAAGTTTTTAATAACAAATAATTTGTAATTATATCTTTTTTAGCTTAAGCCTTGACATATGACATTTTCGGTCCACCCACAATCACACCCACTTTTCTTATATACATGTGTTTGAATGTTATCTTTATTAAATATTCCTTAAAAGTTGAATTTCTGTAATTAATCTCTCTAGCTAGAGTAGAAGCTAAAGCATCAGAGGTGTAATTTCTTCAAAAACCACGTACCTCTATTTTTCTTAAACTTGAAATTTGTCCTTAGTTTTGGTCACAAGAGTGTAAAAAATTTATTTTTATATCTTTTTTCAAATTATATCATGAAAATTTTCGCTTTCGTCTTTGGTTAAATTGGATTGTCACATCAAGGTTCTAAGTTTGATTCCCAGCTTCTACCACCTAAAAACAAAAAAGTTTTCAGGTACTGCCTCTTGTGAGGAAGTAATATACTGTCCCCTCCATTCCTCCAGACACAACACAGGAATGGTTGAGACTTGAGAGTTGTAAGTCACTAGGCTCTGCAAGGTTCATGGTTCTTCATAAGTTGTGCCACCAAATTTGTTTTGAAATTTTTTTAGGTGGGTTTGTGCAGGGCCGTAACAAGAGTTGAATTTAAGGTAGGACAGCGGTGGTAACAGGTTAGGAAGAAAAATTTCATTGCTTTGAAAAAAATCAAAATTTGTCTTTCTTAATCCCAAAACATTAGATGAAATAAAATATTTTCGTGGCTTTTTTTTACATAAGTATTTTTTTATAATTGTAAAACAGAGTTTTAACTTTCGGGAGAGGGTTATAGACTGAATCCACTGTCAATAAGTATTTTTGAATTTAAAATTTAGATGGAAACATCCGAACAAGTGGATTTCGCCAAACTGTCCGTCGGTTATTTTAGCTAGGGCCTAAACGGGTGTGTCGATTTGCTAACGGGCATATCATTGGCTTTCAAGCTAGTTTTACGGAAAAACTAGTTTTAAAGGGGTTTCGAGTTTTAATGTCCTAAAATAGTCACGCCGCTGTTTAAAATCGGTTTAAACCGATTAATCGGTAATATTCACTCGATTAAACCGACATTAACCATAATTTTAAACCAAATGATCGGTTTAACTTAAACCGACTTCAACTTACAAGAGGCTCTTTCGTTTCCTTTAGGTACGGTTTAAATGATTTTAGCCATAATATTCAATATTTTAGTTTGTTTATTCAGTCAGTGCAAAATATTTAGTCTAGCAGTGTGTTGTTCTATTGCCATTATAGAATTTTATTTTGTACTAAAAATTTGTCTATTTTCCAAGATGGAAAAAGCTATTGCGAAAGACATTGATGCAGTTTTAATGTCATCATCATCCTCGTCATCCTCGATGAAGATGAAGAGGTAGGTTAGAGAGAGGTAATTTTTACAAAAATTAATATTGGCATTTCTACATATATAAACAGTTGTATTATTCATTTATATTAGGCGGGTGCATTCTGCAATTATGTGATTGTTGGAATATACTGCATTTGTGCACGCCATTCACACATCGGGGCGGGTAGAGTTGACCAATTACTTGGACCAAATTTTGAAGACACGCTATATACGGTCGAGCGTTATCGTATGGTATTCTGAAAAGGTGGTTTCCCATTCTCATGCATCCAAGTGCAACGAGTGGCAGTCATACAAAAAATTATCACAGTGTGTGCCGTCTTGCATAATATATGAATAGATAATGGAGACTTGAGCCAACGATGCGACGCAATGCGGTTAACATTATTGTTGACATTTTTGCCCAACGTCAACAACGATAAGGAAAATAAAACACATTTCTAATTTGTGCAAAAGATCCCCAATGTGCCTTGGTATAGTAACTAGTAAACATCAAACTCAAGTTTATCACATACACCGTAAAGTTGAATGCCCAAATAAAAAAACTTTTCAGAGCAGCCTTTAGATCATGATTAGCACACACAAATACAAACTCAATTAAAGGACCAATTAAGAATAAATGGTCAGCAAAGTAAATCTTAACTATGATTATACTTCAACTTTAATTTAAACAAATAAAAATCCTATAGCAAATACGAACGCATAAATTTTATTTAAAACCTTAAAAGTTTGTTCATTTGCATAACCCTCAAGTTGTAAAAACTATTTAAATGCATCCTCCAGCATATCGATGTGGATTTTGTTTGAATCTCTTAAAACAATCAAAAAGGCTATATCTATACATTATAATGAAAATCTGATACCATTTTTAGAATCTCCATTTTGAGATGGTCTAATCCAAACTTTAACACAAACTGAAAACCATATGAATTGTAAATAATATCTTAACTTTCTATTTATCTACCCCACTATATAGAGAAGATTTAATCCTGGATGTGGAACAGTATAAAAGGCATCTATAAAAAGACTTTTATTCTAATCTCACTTAAAGAATCAATAAACCTTTAACTGCTAAACACATATATATTTCTACCTCCTTCACTGTCAATATAGCAACCTACTTATACCTTTTGAATGGATTAAACATCACCCACCATATTTTCATGCCCCGATAACCATAAGAGGATATGATATTACTCAAGAACATTGTAAACGTTTGTACCAATTCGAATTCTTGGGCTTCTTCTGTGTATGAGTGTGTGTTTGTGTGTGTGTATGTGAATAAAATGGCAAATATCCTTATCGATGTTTGTTTGATAAGATATTCAAATATTATGCACGTACTGTATTTTGCCCCTCTCCCTCCCACACCCAGTCCGCCCCAGTCATTTCGACTTTATCTTGACACCTCATTGTCATCATCTCTAGAAATTGAGCAGCAGGCCCTTGGGAGAGCATCTTAAAATATATAAATTCCCTTCACGCCATCAGTTATAAATAAATCATTATCATTGTTTTCTTTTTTTTTTTTTGTCTCTTTCTCCTTATTACAATGACGCAATTTATGTCGTTTTAAATAGAAAACCCATTTGTGACAAATAGCACAAAATATTACTTTAGGCAGACAAGGAAAAAAAAAAAAAGAAATAACCACTAAGTACAGAGAAAACCAATTTGATTTTTTGGGTGCCTTGTTTGTTCGTTGATTATACACACAGAGCCAGCAGGCACTCATGTTTAACTCTGTTTATTGTGTATGTGTGTGTTTGTGTTTTATTTTACAAGGAAAAGATTTCTGATCTAAATTACATATTTATTCCGTCATCAATATTGATTAGAACGAGCCAAATAAACGAAGCTACTGGTAGATTTATGAATGGCGCCCAACAAACAATCGAAAAGTCGAATGGCGCCCAACGCGTAACTTCATAATGAGCTTATTTAACGAACAAAATGAAGAAGGGAGAAAAATAACAACGGAAGCCATACATATTGCCTTGGTTGGTAAATAACCTTAAAATAAAAAAAATAAAAAATAGGTCCCTATCTATGTAGAAGAAGACTCAACGCTAAATACCTTACAGCTCATTTTTTTTTTTATACAGTTAATCAAATTAATTTTTCATTTATTTCAAACATCCATACAACACACAGCTTTCAGCTACCTACATTATCTTCACCTAAAGGCAAGCTTTCTTACCCAAGTGGAGAGTGCCACCTTTCGTTCTAATTATCAGACATGACAGGGTTAAAGGAACCTTATAGAGGTAGGTATAGGTAAGTACTCGAGTTATTGCATGTAGATGTAGATATAGTCTTAAATAGGGTAGGATGGTAAAGCGAGTAGGTACTTTTCGAGGGATAGATTTTTCATTGCATACTTATCGTAATTATAGGGAGATTATAAGTGACTGATTTATAGATTTATTTTTTTTTTCTTGTTCGTCGATTTAATGAGAAAAGAGGGCATGATTTTTTTTTTTTATAGAAATTCCCCTTTGAGCGGAAGTAAAGTAGACCAATTATCTAGAGGATAACTTCAAAAATTATGATTAAAATAGAATAAGATAGTATACACACGTTTTTTTTATTTAAATCGTTAGTGCTATTTCCGAGATAAATGACCGCTTCCATAACGCCTATGTTTTTAAGGCGCTCATTAAGAAAACTTAAGTTCTTTTTTTTTTTTTTTTTTTTTAGAAAATCGCTTCAGTGGCTTAAGGTGTTAAGGTACATATAGGTACTGATATGCATCCATACAGACAGAGAGATAGAAAAGAAAGATTGAGACGGAATTGCAGGAAACGGAACCCTCTTTTTCGTTTTCTCTATAATCGGAGTGTCAAGTTTGATTAAAAATTCCGAGATTGTTTTTTTTTTTTTGTTTTTAGAATCAAAAATATGCCCTACGCATCTATTGCAAAGTAAAAACGCTCATTCCTGGGCCCATATTTCACAAACATTGACAATTGCGACAGGTGACAGATGGCAATTTTGTAATTTTAAACTTGACAACTGGCAAAATCTGTTCCATAAACAATTTGACAAATTTGTAGAATTGTCACCTGTCAAATTTTAGTGGCAGCACTACACTCGTAATAAATTTGAAAGTTCCACAAATATTAACAGTGCTCTCAGAAATGACGCAAATATTTGTTTGGAGAAATCGCAAACAAAAAAATTCATGCAAAAATTCTGGAACCTATTTCACCAAACACTTTTCACTTTGCAACTTTTTACTTTCACTTTGCAAACTTCGTTTCACCAAATGCAAATCTGCAAAGAGGAAATTATTGAAATGAAAAGTTGAAAAGTTTTCCTCTTTGTAAATTACGTTTCACCAAACAAAAATTTAAAAATTGGAAATAAACTACAATCAGACAGTCAAAGGAATATAGCTTTGATGGTTTGTGGCCTATCGGTCTTTATATGCTGTAAACGTAAGCTGGCCAGGTAGCATACGATGCAGTTTGCTAAGGTCGTACATATGTTTGAAAATATCATCTGCAGTGCAGCTGGTGCAATAAAAAAATGAATGAGATAGAAGCGTCTCAAATTTATCCGATGCATGACGATTTTTAAGTTCCAATGAAAGATATCGACCATCCTCTAACGTAGTGTTAATAATACCACTAAGGACAAATTCTGCACAACAGAGACAATGTCAATGACTTTTTTTTTTTGGATTCCTAATTGAAAAATTGATACATTTGGATCAAGTTTTACTTTGCAAACCTTGCAAAATACGAATTTAAATGCAAAATTATTTTAAAATTGGGCAAACACTTTTACTTTTCAATTTTCAAAAAGTGAAAAGTCTTTTCACTTTGCAAATTTTGTGAAACACTTCGCACTTTTACTTTGCAGTAAAAAGAAGTAAAAAGTGTTTAGAGAAATAGGCCCTTGGTTTTTTTCCTAAAAAAACATATTCTGACGTAATTTATATTTTACAATTTTTTAGATTTTTTTTTATTTTGAGCAAAATAAAATCAGGAGCTTTTTTACAAAATAACAAAAATAGATATTGGGGTTATTTCTTCTGGCGTAATTTTTTTGATCCCAATTGCAGACCAATGGCAATGGTAAGAAATAGTGATTTTTTATAAATTTAGTGAGTTCAAAGTATCTACCATTATTGACGCCAGAATAAAGATATAAACAGGATGATTTAAAAATTTTGAGCAAGGCGTTGCCACCGGCCAGCCGAGCCGTCTTACAGTGGTGCTTTTTGTATGGAAGAGCGGTAAAATCCATAAACACTAAACGGCTCGACCGATTTTTATACAATGTTCAGGAATGATGATGAGATGTTTCAAAACCATTTTGAAATTATAAAAAGCAAGAAAATTGTTGGCCTATAGGCATCTTCCCATGCGCATAAAATAGTGCCTTAGAACCTACTATGGCGTACGAACGTTTTGAAAAAAGTTATTTATCTCAAAAATGGCTCAAACGATTATGATAAAGATTTTTGTGTGGACTATATTTTTTTATTTTTGATTTTCGCGTTAACAGCTTGAAATTTTTTACTTTGCAAGTCCTTAAGCTTGAATTAGATTGCATATATGTATGTATATACTTATAGATAATGATTTTCAAAAAAAATTATTTTGTTTTTTGAAAAATCAATGTTCTGAAAATGGGTTCATAGTTTTCTTTATGAAATTAGAATTTTAAAATTTTGTAAATTAAATTTTTTTCAAGAGTTCAGAAGGCGGTAAATATTGATGATGTATGACAAATAATACGGAATTTACAACTGGCTAATTTTGTCCCTGATGAAAATTGGATACCCAATAACAGATGGCGTTACGCTTGACAAGTGCGGCGAGTAAATTCGCTGTCGCAATAAGTCCAATAGTTCGCAAATGTATTGCTTTTTTCGATTTTAAGTCGATGAAAATATTTTGTTTGTTTTTCAGAAAACCGTCGAGTTTTAGACAAATTCTTCGCATCACATTTTTTTTTTTTAAATTTATGATCAGCGTTAAATTATTCCCGAACTTTGCCGTAGTCTTTTTTTTTCTAAAACAACGATAAAACAGTATGGTACACTCAGGCGTATACGCATTTTTTTTTGTTTTTTTTATTATTCTAAGGAGACCTTTATGAGAAATAAAAAAAATTTCATCTTTTCTCATCCCATGGGCAGCCAATGTGCAACTTCACGTACCGAACTTTCACCTCAACCCACAAGCTCAGCTCAGAGGCTCGTGAATTAAGTGCCCTTTTTTAGTATTGAAGCCAAATAGGCTTAACGTTCAATAAAAAAGACAAAAAATTAAAAAAAAAAAAAAAAAAGAGGAAAAGGAAAAGGACACCCTGTGACTTCCCCCTCCCGACCCTTTTTTTCCATTGTTACGACCTTGATCTAGTTTCAGCTTTTAAACTGAAGTAAAATTACTTCTGAAACCAATCGTAGAACAACTTCACAATCACAATGGCTGTCTTTTGGGGAATGGTAATTGACTAACATACACATAGCCCTCTCCTCAGCAGTGATGCTGAGTGGGGGGGGGGGGGCTCTAACGCTCCATTTAAACAATCTTAAAATAATATCTCGATTCGTTTGAGCAGCTCAAATTACACTTTTTTCAAAAGCTCAAAACTTCCCCTTTGCTTACCCTATTTTTTTGTTCTTAATAAAATTTCTCATAGTTTTTTTTTTTTGTTTTTATACGAAACATAAACTTGTTAAATGGAGCAAGTATACAAAAACATAATAAAAAAAAATGTTATGTCGATATTGAGTGTCCTTTCACATTGATCAATGACCAAAGTTTAGTAGTAATTTTCTATTTCATATTTTACTTCATTTTATTTTTTGCAACTCTGCAGACTCCTTTTACAGTACACATACATATGTACATACTTTCGTCCTCAAAAATAGCTCGGTTGAAAATAAAAACAAGCTATAATCGATTTGATGGAAGTTTGAAATAAGCAATTTTGTTTTTTTTTTCTTATTTTTTATGTTTTTTTTTTGTCGGGGGGTTAAGGAAATTCGAGTACCCAACAAACAAGAAACCAACAAAAAAAAGGATACAACATACTTTTCAATGTTGAAAAAGGACATGAGAGGGTTCGTGTGTGTACAAAACAAAATCGATTTATTATGTCTTGTATATTTTTGCCGCGAAATACATACTTATACAGAGAAATGCAATATATTTGGAGAGGTCTGGTTTGGCTGCTGTAGAAGATGAAGATAGATTAGCTTAGTGCAGAGAAAAGGAAATGGAGAATAAATATCCTTTTAAGTCGGATGAATTATTAAAGAGCAAAAAGATTAAGTTGAATTGAAACAGCATCCGGAATTGAGCTTGAAATTGTTATATCTATATAAATAATGGTAATTTGTTTTTGTTTTGAAGAGGGTGGGGAGTATCTAAAATTTAAAAGAGGAGAAAATTCATACCGTTAGTTGGGATGATTTCAGATTTTTGGATGGGAGGCAATAAATTCTTAAAAAAACGTTTTATATTGAAAATTCGAAGGGTATTTCCAATACAAATTTATACTGATATCGAAGTCAAGTGAAAAACTTGGAATTATTTAATGAAACTTGGTGAATTATTGTTTTTAAATATTTAGGGTCTGGGTTCGATTCCCAAAATATACTTTTTTCACGGCTTCTGCTTCTTGCAAAAAGTCACAAATCCTCTTTTCATGATAAATAAGTGGCTCTCACCTTAACCGTTCGGAATCGACAAAAAATTGAAGGTCCCCTTTAATCCTGGGAATAAAACACAGACAGGATTGGTTAAGAGTTGCAAGTCACTATACTTATATACTTAAGTTGTCACGCCAACAAATTTTATTTTTTTTATTTTTAGGGATTTTTGCTTTGAGACTTTGATGTTTCATCCAAGTGTTCACTCTTCAAATCATCCCCTCACGCTCACTTTGATGAAACTCGTGTCTACTTAATTTAGGTAAATTGTTTTTCAGTTCGCCTTAAAAAAAACAGTATGCAGATCACTTTGGATGCTTGAAAGAGATTTTTTAAGAGTATAAAGGCGAACAAAATATAAGCAAATGTGAACCTAAAAGAATGTTCAGGTTCACTATTTGAGTGATGACAGAAACTGCAATGGGTCAGCGGTAAATTAAACAAAATTCAGCGTAATATGCATAGTTTTTTTTTTGCACATCATGCAACAAAAGGCTGGAAAAAAAACGGCATCACTAACGAAGTAATGCTTTATATTTTTTTTTTTTTAAGACAGAAATTCATTCTGGATTTTTTTTAAATCTATTTTTTTTTTAATAGTCAATTTTTTTTTTAAATACATTTTTTTAATCAATTTTTCTTAAATTATTTTTTTTAAATAAAATTTTTTAGTAAAAAGATTTTGACAAAAAAAAAAGAATTGCGAAACTCAAAATTAAAAAAAAAATAGTAGGTAATATTTTTATTCAAACTAACGGTTTTTAAAATTATTGTAATACGTATTTCTATATTAGTGACCTTGTTTTTATTAATATATAATACCTATACCTACTGATTTTATGAAAATTCAATTAAAAGATAACCACTAGCTCCAACCTATATATGGGGGGAAATATACCCCAAGTCCCCAACCATCTCATTTCTTTTTTTATTTCGACCTAATCTACAAACGTTTGCCTTTTGCATGTTATTCAAAACAACCTGTATACATTTGAAAGCTTATGCAAGTTTTAATAGACTTACGATTCTGAGAAAAGATTTTATGTTAAAACTTTTTTGAAGTACTCACCTGAAAAGAAAAACAGAATAGAAAGTTTACTATTAGAAAAGTTTTAAATATGAAATATGAGAAATTTATTTTTGTTTAATAAATTTTCTTTAGAAAGAATCTTGATTGTAGCTGAATAAATATAATTTTATCTTTAAAACTAGGATACATTATTTATTGTATTTTTCAACCTTATTACTGAACAAATTATGACATTATTCAATGAATACATCACAGATTGAAATTTTTATTTTGTCGTAGGAAGAGCTACCAGAAAAACCTTCATTTAATCCATTAAGAGAGAGAGAAAGAGAAAGAAGGACGAGCGAGAACGAATTAAGATGTTGTTTACATTGATGTTAACACAAAATTTCTTATTTGAATTTTTACTTTTTTTTTTGGCTTAGGCAAGGCGCTCACTGAAGTGTTGACGAAGTGGGGCGGTAAAGGAGTAGCGAGTGGCAGTGGAGTGGTGAACAAGTGGCTTGGCGGTGGAGTGGCGACGAAGTGATATGAAAGTCATTTAACGCGCACTGAGGTGGCAAAATACGTTCACCAGCTCTCGGTCTGTAAGTCAATAAACACAGGGCATCAGTGGCGTGGCGTCCATATAACACGATTCCTATCGAGTTACCATTTGAAAATCTCAATCATGTTTATTAAAAAACGAGCAACATTAATCTAAATTACTAGAAAATTCCCTAAATATATCGAAGAAAACCGTGTTATTTTTGTCCATAAGAAAGCAAAAAAATAACTCGGTTTTCTGCGTCTTATTTCGGGAGTTTTAATACAAATAAATGGAGCAAGAGTAAACAGAACAAGCTTGTTCTATCCAGCGAAAATTTTTAAAAGTTCTATTTGTGTTTCTTGTGGGGTACGGAGTTGTAGAAGAGAGAATTAAGTATGTCTCACTGTTGTATGAAGTTCATTGAGCAGGGTAGGGGTAGTTTTCTGTGCAAAAAATCATTTTAATTCGAAAAAATAACACGCTTTTTTTCGTCTTATTTTAATAACTTTGTAGGTGTCTCGCTGCTTTGCTGTGTGAAGTTTACTGTGGAGGTCATGTAAGTTTTTCTTTAATAATACAGATCATACACCTTTTTATTTTATTGTAAAATTAAACTTTTATGACTCTTTCTATACAAAATTTGTAAATCAAAACTTATATCATGGCGTGGAAAGCGATATAGACAATTTAAGGTAGACATTCATAATTGAGTTACCTATACGTTTTCGGGTGACTAATTTTTCTTCGACTTACCATTTGAAATCATCCACGCCACGCTACTGCAGGGCATACTTTAATCGTATACTGTACAAAAATACACTTCGTCAGCACTCACTTGCCACTTGAAAATTAAACATGTTCGAGATATGTGGCAGGAGACTGGTACCACACCACCTGCAGAATATCATGCCACCGCCACTCCACTTCGATGAGAGCGTCTTCATTTAATTACATAGGTTTCATCAATTTACACTTGCTACTTAGTCCTCACGTCACTAACACTCCACTTCGTCACCACTTCAATGAGCGCCTTGATGCATTAGATCTTAGAAAATCTGAATATTTTTGGACTTGTAATATAAATTCACAAAAATCAAAAAAAAAAAAAAAAAACAGGAAGAAATAATACAAAAAAATTAAAAGTGTTATGATTTTCCGGAGTACCGAAAAGTACATTCAGTAAAAAAAACTGAATTTGAATTTAGTCCACCTTAGAAAAAAAATAAAAATTTTTTTTCGATAACTGGAAATTCACATTTGAAAAAGATTAAAAGGAAAAATTAGATTTTGTAGGTCCTGGGGATAGATAGTAGCAGATTTTTAGAGCTAACAGCTTCTGCTAAAAAAATTATTATTTTTCGTTCTCTTCTGGGCTTATTATAGGGAGAATGGAGACAGCAACGCACCAAACCGAAAAATCCTCGAATTATTCAACAGAGAAACCCCAAGTCTGAGAAGAGCGTGCCTTAGCTAAAGATGTGATTTACTGGAAGGGCTTGCTTAAGATTGTTTGTGAAGGCTATTGTCTGGCCTTGACTCTAAGCTCCATATAAATAAAAAGTAATTTAAGGTCTATTTTTGAAAATGCCATCCGAAAGATTTTATTTATTCAAACAAAAACAAACAACTGCATATATTCTTGAACTGGAAGTCTTTTCCAAAATACCCGATTTATCTAATTAAGGCGAAAAACCAAACAATCGCATTTATCAATTCAAATCCTTATTAGCTATGGCGAAAATAAAATAATTCTTTTTTTTTTGTATTGTCCTTCTTTTTATGGCGAGTATAAATAATCCTCCCACTTAGTAATTATTTTTGTTTACCCACAGAACTGCTGGAGATTGGAGATAACTATAGTTGCCTCAGGTATTTTCATTAAAGACACCTTACCCGCCACTCTATCTCTCTCTTCTTCAAATCCTCCAACACCAAATAAATAATTAATCAAAGCTTCATCAAAAACTCCAAATAAAAACACGAGAGGCACCTTTTAGTGTGAGTATACGAATTACAGTAACCTGACCTTCGTGCAGCAATTTAACAAGCTCATAGTCCAATGCCACGCAAGCAAACAGCTGTTGTCCGAAAGTAGAGTAATTGTACAAAATGTTCAAACTCATAAAAACAAAGCTGTGCCCTTATTCGGCTTTCAAAAATGAAGGATAGCATATGATTTTTTTTTGTTTTGTGTTTTTGTTTCCTTTTCCTGTTTCGGTGCAAAGGCATAGGCAAGGATGGACTAGGACTGGGCACAATAATATATCGCGTGTTAAATGAATTTTTCACATCCTTGCTAAAGTACTCTATATGATTGCCCCTCACCGCCGCCGGCCGTGCGCCGCCGCTGGCAATGAACTTTACCACAGCCTCAAACCACATGCCATCAACAACATTGTGCCCTCTCGTTAGTTACGCCTGCCGCAGCACAGCCACGCCGCCAGCGAATCAACCGGCCGCACCGCACGTCATTACTTTTGAATATAACGTTCTATTTATCATTCTATCGAAAGGTTAATTATAGTCGGTTTGTATCTTTGTTTTTTTCTATTTATTTACTTTTCTTTTGTTGCTGAAGGACTGAACCTCTGGGTTAAGATAATTATTTACAGAATAATACTTTATGAGAGAAATTGTGGGGTTTTTAGCTGCAAAAGTTTATGCGGCTATATTTTTGCGTTAGGTGAGGTGGAGTGGGTGGGATGTTCCTCTGTTTTGTATTGCAAAATTGATGTTGAAAATAAGTAAATTCATCAATTTTAACTGAAATTTATGCTTCGATTATTTCACACAGAACGATCGATAGAAGATATTGAAATTGCAGGGAGAATTTATTAGTAAACAGAAAATAAAATAATTAAGATGAAGTACCTATAGAAGGTCCTGAAGGTCAAAAGGGCTTGCAAAATTAACTAAATTTTTTCTTCGGAATGTCTTCGATTGACTTTTATGGGCCCTGAAAGATTAATTTGCAAAGTTCAATCGTATGGATGTGGGCGGGGAGGGGGGGGGGTAAAGGTAAGTAGAGAAAGATCTCAATGAGCTTGGTCGGTGAAACTGGAAACAGCTAGCTCTAAAGACTGAACTACTGGCTGCAAGAAACTTATTGGCCAAAGTCCTGTTCCACAAAAACCTCGGTATGAAGCGTCAACAAATGGCCCCCTGGGAGCGTTGCCGAAGTGGCACGATTGTGCTATTTTGACACGATAATTTCCTCGTGGCACGGTGGCACGAAAAAGTTCAATATGGCAGTTTTTTTTTATTTCCATTATTTTACTTAAAATGAGGCAAATTTCAACAAAATTTTATAAAAATTGGTCCAAAATTCCGAAAAAGTGGGCAGAAACACATAATTTTTGACAAAGCACAAATAGAGCAAATGATTTCCATTTATTTTTGTTATTGTTTTACACACCGTAATCAAATTTATTACAGGTTTTCCAAGAAAATAGAAGAATATGTGGTTTTTTCATGTGGCACGAAAATTGGCACGTTTTTTTCAGAAAATATGGCACGTTAATTTTATTTCGGGCGGCAACGCTGCCCCATGGGAGAGTTTCGCAGTGGCATTGCAATAGTTTTGCCGTACAAGCTGCTATATATTAGCTGTCTAATAGTTAGATAAGAATCTTCAAACCAATGAGCGGCAAGACTACAAATGTGACTTGTTGCTGTGAGCTGGGGCCAGGACTTGATTTGAATCTCCTGAGTGTGTTATTAAAGGGACGTAGCCTAGGAACCGCCTCAGCCTAAGCGCACTATACTGATGCGAGCAGCTTTTATGCAATGTGAGAAGCGATAGGTTCAATTGTTTTAAGTGAAATTTTTAATTTTTGTGTACCCTGCTATAAAAAAGAAAAGTTGAATAATTTTTGAACCAAAGATCGACAAACGAAAATTTTTAGTGGACCATTATAAGAAGCTGGTGGACAAAGGAACTCACACTTAGTCCGGTCGTTCTAGGTTACAAATTGGAGGCAATAGAGGACATTTTTTTTAATTGGGGTATTGCTATAAAAAAGAAATGTTGAATAACTTTCGAACTTAGAGTGAAAAAATTAAAGTTTTTGGTGGATAATCATAAGACGCCGCTGCGGGTGGACAAACGATCCCACTTGTTCCGTTCTTTTGAAGTTATAAATTGTGGGCGGTATAGACCCCTTTTTGTTCGTGGAGGTGTTGCTATAAAAAAGAAATGTTAATAACTTTTGAATTCGGGGTGAACAAACAAAAACTATTGGTTGACAATCATAAGAAGCCGGTGGAAAAACGAACCAACTTTGTCCGGTCTTTAAGTTAAAAATTGGGAACGATATAAGACTTCTTTGTTTTTGGGGATGTTGCTATAAAAAAGGAATGTTAAATAACATTTGAACTAAGATTAGAAACACTTTTTTTTTCTTCTGGCCTCAAATGCCCAAGTTTTCAATTTGAGCCAGTAAAATTACTTTTTCGTTCAGTGAAAGTTGCTATAAAAAGGAAAAGTTAAATAATTTTTTAACTAAAGGTGGAAAAAAGAACATTTTTGATGGACAATCATAAAAAAAATTGGTGGACAAACGATCCTTCTTCGTCCTGTCCTCCTACTTTAAACTTTTCCTTTTCTTTTTTTTTATGGGAAAATTCCTATAAAAAAGGAAGGTTGAATAAGTTTTGAACTAAATGTGGAAACAAATTTTTTTCTTTCGAACTAATATGGACAATCGGTGGAAAAATCATTGTGATAGGTTTAATTCTTCTAAGTAAATTTTTTCTTTTTTTTTGGTTATAGCAAGAAAAGTTACATAAAATTTGAACTATGGGTTAACAATCATGCAACAGCAGTGGACAATCGAACCCACTGAGCCTTAACCACCCAGGTCTTTAATTTGAGGCAGTAAACCGCTCAACAAGTCTTCAATTCGAGGGAGTAAATTACTTTTTTGTTAAGTAAAAGTTGCTATAAAAAATACATTTTTGAATAACTTTCGAACTTAGGGTGGACAAACGAAAATTTTTGGCATGCAATTTTAAGAAGCCATGTGGAAAAATGATAACCCACTTGTCTCCACCTTCCTAAGTTATAAATTGTGGGCAGTATTGGCAATTTTTTTTGGGGTAGTTGCTATAAAAACGAAAATCGAAAAGCCTAATTATGTACTTTTTTTTCCTGAAGATTGGCAAAGGTTTTTTTTTCCTGGAAAAAATGTGGACAAACTATCCAAAAACGAATCCGACATATTTCATCCAAAAATTTTGAGGTCAAGGTTAGATAAATATGCAAATTAAAACAAAGTCACGAATATAGGAATAATCAGATGAACACATAGTTCTAATTAACATCAAATAAAATCATCTCGCTTATATCGCTCTCTGTTTAATAATTATCATTTAGCCTCTATTCTTGTCACTAACGACAGTTCAATAAAAAAAATTTCAACCTCAACGCTCGTAAGAAAATTATAACTTCAAGAAAACAAAACTGAATTAAATCAGCAACACCAAATGTGCAATCATTCATGACAACGACAGTCAATGCATTTGATTTTGACAACGAAAAATCAATTTCGTAAGAAAATATCGCAAATAAAAAAATATGTACATTTCAACTCGATAGGTACTTGTATACCTATATGGCCATGAAATATGACATCAACCTCAATGCCAAATGAACTAGAAAATCATTTCAATTTTCCAAAATTTTCAACTAAATTGATTGACATTTTGATAGAATTATAAGAAAGGGAGATTGCTGTGATGCAGAGAGAGAGAGAGAGCAGGAGCAGGGAGACTTGTGTGTCCTCTCAAATGCCAAATGCACATTTATATTAAATCGAAATTAAATCAAACATTCTGACAACATTCTCTCATATTTTCCAACATGATAGCTTTTGGCATTAGAAAATTAAAAGTTATACAAATATGTGTGTACATTCCCTTAATGCAGAGGGCGTTAGGATAGCATTCCCTTTAGCATCATTTTGAGAAAACACTTTTGGCATATTTGAAAGGTATATAATATTCATGACACCTTTGTGGGTTATTATATGCAAAATCGGAGGTCTCTTTTTGGAAATTTCTAAGAATAATTACGAAAATGCAAGACACAGAGGGACGAACGAACATCACACATCATGATTTATAAATCTTAATTCTCCCAAAACAGATATTAATATTCTCTGGTTCTTGCTCTTCCGGATTGAATGACAGACAAAAGAGTATAAAAACCTTTTTACTATCTCTATACAGAGCGATCCACAAATTCGTCTAGATTCTATGGGATTCTAAGGATGTTAAAGCTGTTAGGTTTCTTTTTTGGCAAAATAGATGAAATTCATAAGCGATTAAGAGGAGATGCAGGATGGATGTACATATATACTGTAGAGGAGGAGCCATACTGAGACAAGGGTATAATTCTATTATTCTCCAAAGTGCTTAAATAATCGTGCTTTGGGCAAATTGTGCTCCAGGGACTTTACGAATTATTCCAAAAATGGACTTGCATATCTATCTCGGAAAAAAAAACACAATTTGCAAAAAAGAGAATGAGATGCTGTAGCTTTTTATCCGGGCCACTGACCAGTTATCATGCCACAAGGATGCACAAGCACATGTGGGCAATGATTGTAATAACGACGACGCGACGACAGCAAAGACAGTGGATTATAAAAGGAAAATATTCAATCGGAAATAAAACGGCCAGGCCTTAAGGTGCCAGTTATAGCTTTCATAGAAAAAATTTGATTTTCGAAACATGGAAGCCAAAATCGATAATCAATTTGTTTCCATGAGCGAGAAAAAAATAGAAAATAATGTCAGTAAAATACGTCCATATTTAATATTTCTTAGTTTCTTTGAAACAGATCTAAAGATTTGGATTAAATTTTCAAAGTTTATTCATATGAGCGAGAAATTAGGTATTTTAGTAAATTCCGCCTCCTGCCACGCCCACTTTTATTATTGTTATGGTTTCTAGTAAATAGGTCAAACGATTCAGATCAAATTTTTTGAGATAATTCTTATATGCCCATGAAAAAAGTATAAAGTTTAGAAAATAAGCTAAGTAACATCCGACCAATGCCACGCCCATTTTTATTATTTTTTTGATACTCTTTTTGGCTATCAAAAAAAAAGGATAGTTTGCTTTTATAACCAAAAAACAATTAAAGAGTTATTTTCGTACAATCCACCAACTGCCACGCCTACTTGAATTACACAAGGTGTTCCCTAATTCGTGCATTATATTTTGAGGGATGAGATTCTTGGGATCATTATGGAAGGAAAAAAATTCTCCCCCCCCCCGCCCCCTTCCAACCCCCGCAAAGTCTGAGAGGGGCGATTTCTGAGAAATTAATTTAAAGAAAATTTTTTTCGAAATTCTAAAAAATGTTTACATCTTTTTTGAATAAGAATTGACATGAGCATTTAATGTTTAAAAAAAAAACAGTGGCAGCAAAATTTTGAAAAAAAATCAATTTGACAAATAAAATTTCAAACTTTTTTTAAAAAATTATAACTTTGAAATTTATTTTTTTTTTCAAAAAGTATTCACTTAATGGATGGAATGGAATATTATATTTCACTGAAGCTATAGCACATCATTGTACGTGCTTTCGTTGAATTAAAATGTTTTTTTTACCATTTTAAGTCAATTTTTCCTGAATTGTCCTCCTTAGCCTCAGTGGGAGGGGATACTATTTTCCCCTTTTGCAATTTTTTCTAAGTATAATCCCAGAAATCATTCCCCAAAATATTTAGTGCACGAATTAGGGGATATCCTGCACATTTCTTTGATTTTTTTTTTAGAAACGTGTCCATCGGTTTTCATGAAATGTTCAGTTTGTCACTGTCACGCCCATTTTTCTTATTTCTTAGTTTTTTTCGAAAACTTCAATATGCAATATGAATTAAGATGTATGTAGATAACATTGTATACACTTCATGTTTATCTAGATGTGTGTTATCGAGGACCGTAGCCAAGGAAAGGAGTTTTTAGAACTAATCGTATGCAGGTATACCTACTCCTTAAACTAAGTTTAAGCACAAGCATATTCATAGTCGTTTGCTAAAATCATGTTTTACTAAGCTGATGCAGTTTAAAACCTATTGAAACAGCGAATATATAGATCCTATCTGAAACCAAATTCTGTTTTGTAATAATCAATATTGGAATAATAAACTACAAAAATTACAATAAATGTCTTAAAATTCAATTAAACCCACTTTTAACTTAGTAGCAGTTTTAAAATGACTATGAATATTTTTTCATCTCATTTGAAATGTAATAGAATTATTTTTGATTGCGGAAATCACTATTTGTTTCACTAGGTAGTTTTGTCAATTAAAATAAGTTGAAATTTATCCAAGTTTTTTATATACTTCGCCCCACTGTGCAATGGACGTTTCTCCATTAGTCTTGTCACTTTAAATTTATGTCAATGGAGTTCGATTCTAGAAGAGTTTTCTATGTCGAATTTGTTTGAAAATCCAGAGAAAGTGTAGACAACTGCTCTGTATATATAGCAACATTCACCTGATTTATTTTTGTGTTTGAGTAGGGGGAGGAGTTGTGGACCTATACAGACATAAGACAGATGGTGCACATTGGCACCATCAATAAATTTGTCTTTCATTTGTGCAAAACACGCTCAGTCAGTCACTGTTCACACTTTGTGAATTATTTCCAGTTCAATGAATATTTTCGAACGCGCCGTCAACTTCTGTCTAACCCACCTCTTCTTTTTTTTTTTTTTTTTTTTTTTTTGAGTTTGACATGACCGGGTTCGCTACCTCGATTTGAATAGTCCTTTAAGTGAGGACAACACAAAAAGGATTTATTACTTTAAATAACAAGAAGATAAGAAATGATTTTTAAATAAATAAAATCGAAAAAATTGAACAACCTTCTTTTTTGGGCATTTTTTGTGTGTATGCCTTGTATCTAAAACTGTCATTGTCAGTTTTTCTTTTGTTTTTGAAACAATTTTTTTCTAAAAGGACATACTTTTCAAAAGGTGCTTATTTGCATAAAACAACAAGAAGTTTAATCATCTTTATCATTTTCTCTCTCTCTCTATAAGTACCTACACAAAAACAAATTGCAAATTTATTGTTTTTTTTTTTTTTGTCAGAAGAACATTTTTGATCGATGTAACGTTAAAGGAGAGGTCGGCCTCATCAATCAAAACGAAAGCCAATTGACTCAAAAGGGCACAAAATGAAAACGCCTGGAAACATAAAAAAAAAACTTCGATAAAGGAGAGGATGAGAACAAGGTATACGTGTTCAAATACAAGGAACCTAAATATACCAAGTGGATTTAATAATAAAAAAAAAAAAAAAATCAAACCAAGTCACTGCACAAAAGGCTATACGAACTGGCCATTGTTTTTTTTTTTTTTTTTTTTTTTTTTTTGAAAAAAAGCAAAAACGTTTAAAAGTCCTTGGGGGTGATTTTCTTATTTTTATTTAAACGTACCACATCATCAGCAGAATTTGCACTTCGAGGTAAGATGCGAACCTATTGAATCGTTTTTATATTTTTTTTTTGAAAAAAAAAAATAAAATGATTCATTGGACATTTAGAAGAGAATGATGTAAGTATATGCGGGTGAAGTATAGTGAGTGATAAATTTTTACAAATTGCTTTTAGGTTTTTTTAATACACTCCGCTCCACTTGAATAGAAACAAACTTTCTTTTTACTATCCAGAGCGTGTGGGGCTTTTGTAAATTTAGAAATCCACTTTTTTGTTCAAGTTCTTTTAAAAGGGATCTATTGCGAATAAAACTGCATGGGCAGAATAATTCAGAAAAATACAATAAGGTAATTTTTTACCATTTTTCTTATTACTTCACTAAGAACACTTTTTTTTTTTTTGTATTTGCGTCACTTGAATAGAAACAGCATGCGATTTTTATCTATAGGTGGGTTACGGTTAGAAAAATATTTTTATATTAATGGAAGTGAAGATCAAAAATAATAATTTTTTGATCAAAGAAAAAATGGGCCGCGGAAAACCATTAAACGCTGCAGAAAAAGCCAAAATAGAAGTATACTTGGAAAACAAGCTTCTTCTGCGAACAATTGCCAAAAAAAAATAAGAAAAAGTGTGAAAATTGTTTGGTCGTTTCTTAGAAATCAAGAAAACTATGGAAAAAATATGAAAGGTAGACAGGCAAGAGCCACAACAGATTTTTGAAGAAATAATATGACGTGGAAGGAAAAGTGGAGAGAAGTGATATTTTCTGATGAAAAAAAAAAACACCAATTTAAATGGTCCGGATGGATATAATTACTGTGATCATGACACGAGGAAGGAACCAATGTTTTTGGAGAGCCACCATAACCGAGAAAGTGGTGTTATTGTGTAGAGTTCGATTTCCTGGTTTAAAACAATTAATCTAGAGTTTCCCACAATGAAAATGAATGCAAACTCCTATAAGAAAATATTGCAAGAAGATTTTCCTAAATTAACCGATGTCTTTGGACCAATACCATGTACATTTCAACAAGACAACTTATCAATCCACAACGCAAGAATCATTAAAAGTTGGATATCCGAGCAAAATGTTACCTGGCTTCAATGACCACCGTACACTGGATAGATAGTTCGTAGGGTGTATGCATACGCTTCTGGACGTCAATATTAGAAGAAAAAATCACTACTGCTGCAATCAAAGAAGCATGGAGTGCAATTTCTTTAAATAATATAAAACAACTGTATGATTCACTTCCTAACAGGGTTATTGAAGTTAATTCAAATAAAAGGTGGTAGCACACATTATAAAAAAATATGATTACAAATTTAAAAAATACCCTCTTTTACTCGATTTTTTTCAATTTTTTTCGATATTTTGAGACTGTTTCTATTCAAGTAGCGCAAAAGAAAAAAAAAGTGTTTTTAATGATGTAGAAGTGGTAAAAAATAACCCCATACGGTATTTTTCTGAATTATTCTGTCCATGTAGTTTTATTCTCAATACCTCCTTCTTAAAAGAACTTAACAAAAAAGGTGGATTTATAAATTTACCAAAGCGCTACACGCTCTGATATAAAAAAAAAGTTTGTTTCTATTCAAGTGAAACGGAGTGTATTTTAAATTTCACATTCGGAAATATACTTTTACAAGTTTGTATAAATGTATTTATAGAGATGTCTTTTGAAGTTTTAAATGAAACAAAGACAACTGAGAGTGCTCCCCGCCCCCAACAAGCTTTTACATTGGAGTTATAGCTATTTCAAGGGGACCAAAACCCAATCTTCCGTCCCTTTGAAATGGTGTTTAGTCTAGTATGTTCATTTTAATTGAAAAAAAATTGCCCCCAACTATTATAGGAGTCAACCTTTGTTATAAGCCCAAAATTAGTGTACAGTGGCCTTTATTGCCTAATAAGATATTAAAACATTTTTTTTCTGCTTAGAGGAAATTTCGCAGGCTATAAAATTTGTGAATTGAAAAAAAAACAATATTTACAGGGTGTTTTAGAATCTTCTGATCTTATAAGACTTAAACCGGATTCACGCATGTCTCATGTGGTTTGTTGTAGAGTCATGTGTCACTATCGCTCCAATGTACCTATTTCATTTGCTCTTGAAAACAGAATAAGACAAAATAATAAATGTCGGTTTGTAAAACAGCGCGCTTGATTAGTGTACTCAGTCTACAACCACTCCACAACACACCACACGAGACATGTGTCGAGCCGGCTTTAGGTACTTACTACAGAAAATTAGAAAAAATAGTTTACGTTAAAAATTCTCAAAAGTCCATAAATGAATTAATAAAAAAGGTCTTAAAAGGTCTTAAAAAAACTCGAAAAAGCGTTTTACATAATTAAGAATGGTATTTTTGTATGTTCATAAACATTAAACAAAGAAGCAATATAAAATTTTCAAAATCAAAAAAAAAGGTTTGACTTATAATTGATAAGAGCTTTGAATTTTGCAAAACAGTGGAACTCAATAACGAAAAAAATTGAGAAAATTTCCAAGTTTTTTCATAAAATTTTGACTTTAAAATTTAATTTCTCAAAACTATTTTTTTAATCAACTTGATTTAACAAAAAAAAAAAAAAACCAATAAAAGAATGGAATATTAGCCTTTCAAAAAGCTAAAGCACATCATTGTATGTAGGTTTTTACATTTTAATTCAACTATTTAATTGCCCCTCCCAGCCTCAGGGGGGAGAAATACTCCCCCAAAATATAGTGCACGACTTAGGCAACGCCTGGCTTTTTTAAAAGTTTTATTTAAAGTCGAAAAAATATGCCGAAATTGTTGTTTAAAAAAATGAATTTTGTCACAACCCTTGCATAAACGAGCCACTGTGTGGTGGGTGAAAAGCTTGACCCGAGAATTAATCACGGTTGTTCAATTGCCGCTTCTACTTACTAAAGCCTGTTTTAATTCAGAGTAAACGATAACAAAAATTGGACCCTAAAGTAAGCGGGTGGAATCCAATTCCGCTTATAGATTGGGGTTCAAGTCTCCCCAACCATAAGTCACCACTGTATAATTGTTGTTTTATTTCAAGAATACATTATCATATTGTGGTATCTCAAAAATTTTTTTAAGATAAATTGATGTTTGCCCATTTAGGGAATACATTTAAATTACCCTTCTACTTAAGTGCATGTAACATCCTTTATCCAAAAAATTTTCATAGCACAGATATTTTCCAGAAAATTCTATATAATTTGTACATATTTTCATCCATTTGAACGACCGATGAAATGGTATTTCTGCTTTAAACTTTTGGATCCTAAAATACCAAAACCTTTTTTTCACATTTTTGTTTGTAGCCAAATTAAGATAAAGACATTATATAGCAGAATATTGCTTCTTATAGACAATTTTCTGTCCTTGTTGTTTCCTTAGACCTTAGAGAGATTCCTTAAATTCCCAAAACAAATTCTTTTAAAATTTGTATGTCACTCTCTGAGGAAAAATATGTAGCTATAGGAAGGTACTATATTTGGACTTGCCTTTTGCAGAAACAAACGACCTTAAGCTTATCCCTTATTTATAAAAAAAAAAAAAAAATTGTTATTATTTTTCAAAAATAATGATAACATCTTTAGCCATCACCTTTGCAGCCAGCACAGCAGCAGTGGTGGAAATTCTTTATCCCTTCTAAATTATAGAAAGGTGAAAAAGGGTTGACAAAGGATAATCCATTTATAAATATAATCAATGGTTTATGACAACCGCGTTGCTACATCCTTAATCAACAACAAAAACAACCCGAATTGCGACACAATCATTTTTCAATCCCATTTCAAGGTAGGTACAGCGGGGGCATATTTTGGATTCATAAGAATATCAAGAGAAATTGATATATGATTTGTTTTTTTTTTTCATAGATAACAGGAGAAATAGGCACCATGAAGAATATTATTTATTAGTCTTTGCATTTTTTAACGTCTGTCCCATGTGAACCGGGATCCAATTGAGGATTATTTTATTTTCTCTTTGCAGCTTAGGAGTATCAATCAGAAAGGTTTTACAAGTAATTTGTTTTATTGAATTAGCCAAAAGAAGTGTGACTAAGATTAAGAAAGTCCTTTCCATCCTTTTTTTTAAGAAAAAAAATCCGTGAATTTCTATGGATTATTGCAAGTATTCTTTTTCGTATGCGGTGACTTTTATAAGGTTGGCTGAAAATGTTATACCAAAATATCGCATTCAATGTTTCTATTTTGGATCCTTCTATTTGAACAGCCACAATCTAGATGAACATCAACCAAGAGAACAAGCCGGCTTCCGGCAAGGTTTTAGTACAACGGAGATCATCTGCAAACCATAAATCAAGTAATCGAAAAGTGTAACGATTACTAACTCGACCTGAAACTAGCTTTCATCGATTTTACTAAAGCTTTTGATACGATTGAACATGCTACAATTTGGAAGTCGTTGAAAAAGCAGAGTGTACACAATAAAATTGATGGAGTTATCCAAAACATATATGAATAACACATGCAACATAGAATCTCCCTAGAGAGCAATGGGCAGACCATTCGAACTTTGCAGGAGAGTGAGGCAAGGTTACCCATTATCATCAGCATTTTTCTGTGCGGTTCTCGAAGAAATATTCAGGGGATTGAATTGGGATACTCTAGGGTTGAAAACAGATGTAGAGTTGCTCAACAATCATACATTTGCGGATGATATTGTCCTACCAGCAACATCATGTCAGGAATTAGAAAAATTGATATTACAGCTGCAAAGTAACTGTAAAACTGCAGGACTTGAAATGAATGGCGATAAAATGAAGCTGATGTGCGAAACGAGCAAAGTGAAATTGTGGTAGAATATGTTGATAACTACATATATTTTGGATAAATGATATCTTTAAAAAATAGAGGAGATAAGAAGGTAAACCGTAGAATCACCAAAAGTTGGAAACAATTTTGAAAATATAAACAAATCTTCGATTCATATCTAAGCCAAAGGTCTAGAAAGTATCTGTTTGATGGATGTGTCCTACCCTTAATGACGTACGGATCCCAAACATGGAGTATGTCAGCCAAATCGGTACAAAAGCTTTTGACGACACAAAGAGCAATGAATATGTCCATTCTTAAAGTCTCAAAAAAAAAAAAGAATCAGAAATGAAGAACTACGGAACATTACGGAGTTTGTAGACGTGACCGAAAAGGCTAGACAGCAAATGTGTAACTGGGCAGGGCATGAAGCTAGGATGAGTGACAACCGCTGGACTGTCAAAGGACGCACTGGACACCAAGAGAAGGCTCGTGCAGAATAGGCAGACAATTGAAACTTTATGGAGAGATGACATCATCCGACAAAATAATAGATGGGAAAGAGCTGCCAAAGACAAAGCAACGTGGATAACCTTGGGGGAGGCTTATATCCACACGTAACTGAGTTATTTATCAAAAAAAAAAAAAATATTTATTTATAACAATTTACAATTTAATTTTAACATTTTAAAATTAATTAATTTTGATTTGTTAAGAAAAATATGGATAAATAAAGCTTATAATAATAATAATTTGAACAGCATCAGGACAGCATTCAATCGGTTGGTATATTAATTTGAGAAGCTATACTTCTTTTCATTTCGCAATGATTATTTCACAATTTCTTGTTTTCCAATTGATTTATTTCGCAATAAAATTGTTTAGCAATTTCTTATTTCGCTATGTTATTGTTTCATAAAATTATCATTTCGCAATTTTCACATCGCAATTTTTATTAGTTCGCAAATTATCGCATTTCAATGTCTCGCATTTCATGCCATATTAATGCATTATATTAGTTCACTTATTATTTCATCGCATTTCATTTTCGCATTTTATTACTTTGCATAGTATTAAGCTTTTAAATTGTCTTGTCTTTTTATATTTTAGTTACATGTTAGTAAATTCGGCGGGAGAAAAATACACCAAAACGGAAATCAACAGTTAGCGAAATAACATCTTGCAAAACAACAAATTTCCAGCTAATAAATATAAAAAAAAATCACGAAAGAACTTTAGCAAAATGATCGTTTTGTGGGTGGATTACAAAAAAAAAAAATCGCGAAACAACTATTGCGAGCCGAACAAAATTTATTTTGATAATTGCGAAGTAAGATTTTTGAAACAATTTTCCTCCAAACGGCCGGCACCCCTACAAGACCTTTTCAAAACTTCTATACAATTTTTTTTTTAACTCTTCACCGTTAGTTTAAGAAACTAAAAAAAACTACTTTTTATAGACATTTAGTTAATCTTTCACTGCTTTACAAATATTGGTTGCAGCAGGACTTAAGTTGGTAAAATATTTTGAACAAAAGTGAGTTTTCCTTGAATTCGACCTCAATTACTTGTTTTAGTTCTCCAAAAATCCTGTTTTCAATAGGGAGTCGGACAGAATCCCGAAAACCGAAATCCCGAAAAAATTCTGTGTTTTCGAGATTTTGGGTTTTCGGGATTTTGGGTTTTCGGGATTTCGGTTTTCGGGATTCGGACCCCAACCCTTTTTACTAAAAAAAATACAAACATCAAATTTTGCAATCTGGTTAATAGTGTTATATAAAAAATTGTTAGGAGCGTTAAATATTAAACAAAAAAATACTTCTTAACAACGTAAAATTTTGAACAAAATCAGTTTGAACAGATTTTTAAATTTTTGTTTTAATTAAAATTTTTTTTTTTTTAATTTTTCAAAAACTGTTCACTAAAAAAACTTTATTTGAAAAGAAGATAAAAAAAGAGTTGTCTGGTCTTACAATATTTTTAATATTTAATTTTCTGTTTTAAGTTAATTTTTTTAGAAAATTGCCCCTCCTGGCTAAACGAAGGAGATCTCCCTCGCATACGATTGTTTTCTTGTCACGACCTAACCCTTTCCTATGCTCTAGATTTTTGTCACACTATATGCGAATCACCCAGTACTACTCATTATAAAGTGCCCTTATAGTGAGTCAAACAAGCTGTTGTTCATTAAAATTGTTAAAAAGTTGTTGAAGTTATGAATGTTTCAAGATCTTTTTGATCATACAAGTTAGTACTGGCTATTAAGATTTCATTATCCTATCTATGGCGTTCTGGGAAATAATTCCTTCAACATTCGAGAGAGTATCAATACACAACTCAAAAACCGCATATTTGAAAATTTTTCCTGGTGCGTCCTTTGTCCGCCATCCTGTTTTTATCGGTTATTTTGATTTTCACACATAACTTGCGTATTTTTGATCCTAGGAAAATGAGTGTTGCTACGAATTTGTAGAAAATTTAATTTCCTACAAAATTTCTTAAGTAACTTTTTTCGATATTTGCTTTTGTTTAAAAGTTAGAGTGGATTAAGTTTTGGCAAATTTTAAGAAAGTCAACCCCTATTTATTAAAAAAAAAATGCACTCACTTCATGCAATTTTTTTTTCGTTTGTTGCTCACTTGACTTTGCAATAAGCAAAAGCAAACCCTATGAGACATCAGGTACTTATAAAAGTCAACAAAAAAAAAAAAATGCTCTACGTGTTTCTGCATTCAATTTAATCCTATTTCCTTTGTTAAAGAAATGCTATGGTCTTCTCGCTGCTTTAAAAGGATTTTCACTCTTTTCACAGGTGACAAGTGAAACATCATCCCTGGCTCTCTGGTTCAATTTAATTTAACAAAAATCACACACAATGACAGTGGAAATCCAATTTAAATTGGATCAAAATATTCCTTTTGACCGAAAACGTTAAAAAATCCACACTAAAGAAGCAAGAACAAAAAGAAGACAGATAGCCCAGCTAAAGCTATAGAGTGAGAGAAATTTGCATATAAATTGAATGACGAATAATAATTATTTAATCTTGAATGCGTTCCCCGCATTCATTTCGTCGTTTATTCTGGGTTGGTTGATTTTATTCTGCGATTCGTAGTGATGGCCATGTCCATGTTGACAAGGAGTCGCAATTCGTAAATTGGCTTCCAACATGTAAATTGTAATAAGTCAGTGATTAACAAGTTCCCAGTTGAATTTTTCCTTCATTCCACTTGTGCCCCACAAAGAAAATGGATGATTTTTCTGTCTTTTTTTTTTTATTTTGTGCGGGATCCCCCACCCCGCATATGGAGGTACATATTTACATTCGGTAAATACGCAAATTCGAAGACAAATCGTATGCTAAGAGCACAGCAGAATAAAAGCGGAAACAAAAAATCCTCCTTTCTATCTCTGTCAATTCCAATAATTCAACTTTACTTCTGTATTGTTGACTTGACTCGATGCCATACCGTCAGGACTTTTTTCCTCTCGTCTTATGGTAGGGATTTTCATGTCATTGGACAGGCTTTCACCTTTTAAACCACCAACAACCTCGGTAGAATGGTTAATCGAAATAGATACCACCGTGTGAGACTGTGTGATGCTGATTGAAAACGTAAAAAAAATCCGTAAAGGAGAATGGCAGTCGCAGTAGTAATAAAAATAAAGTCCTGATGGTTGGAAACGATGACGACGATGCAACATAAGGACCTTATGACGACGACTTCTTGTTTTGATTACCATAACGTGTACTTTAAAATGGTTTCCAACATATAACTATGTCTGTCTCTGTATAGCGAATGAATGCACAAGCAGAAGCAAAAAGCATATAAGCAATTTTAACAAACAAAAAAATAAAAATGAAATCAGAGCAAAACTATTGGAAAACCAACAGCAAGGACTTTGGGAAGATTCATATGTACAGATACGCGCATCAGTTTGCTATAGCAGTCTATACTTTTCTTTTTCACAAAACTTTATTTCAACAGACTCGAGGATGCAATTTATTGCTATATCGTCGGTCGGTCGTCGGAGAAGATAATGATGATTTGTTGCCATTATAGCACCACAAGCTGGGAAAAATGAATTATTGAAACTTCTGCTTTCAAAGTCTTTCCTTTTTCTTTTCGAAATTGATCTTTTTCTTCTTCAAAAAAAAAAAAAAAAAAAAAAAAACTATATAAAAGAACGAAAAGAATGACGAATGTGCGTCTAAATGTCATCATGGCAGTTTGTCTGCTTACATGTCAAAGTATAATACACATATTTTTTATATTTTCATCACCAACTTATACCATAATCTATATTACTCTAAAATGGCGCCCAACGCAGGAACAATTTAATGCTATTGCGGGAAAGAGAAAGTTTTCATTCGCCCAAATATCTAGGAATATGTGAATATTGTGTTAAAATTGAGTGACGTTTAAAGTGGTTACGCTAAATTTTGATGAAGTTTGATCGTGCATAGCATGCCATCATTTTATAATTAAGTTATACCTACTGAAAAGCGCACTGTGTAGATGTGGAAAATGTGGAGATGCGATTGGTTTATGGAATGACTTGCGAAAATGTGTTCGTCAAACAGATGAAGTTTTTTTTTTTTTAGTGCAACTGTGTTATTTTAGGGGAAAATGCCATCACTGCTTTAACGAACTTTATATTAACGAACGAACTTTCTTATAATGAAGTTGCCATCGCAAGAGGTAAATTCTATTTATAGTAGCTTAAGGTTTAATTGAGACTTTAAGAAAAGTTCAGGAAATTCAGTTAGCAACTTAAAAATATAAGTAAATTTATTTTTGTTAAGGGGTAATACAAACTTGGGCATGGAAAATTGGAAGAAATTAAAAGTAATTTGATTCCATCTTGGATACCTTAAAGCCGGTATGATTCTACATTATTTCCCCATTATTTTGCTATTAAAAATGAAACAAGAGGGAGTAAAATGTCTATTTCCCAATTTCTACGTTAGTGGGAGTGTGTACGCACTACTATTATCAATTTCAAACTTTAAAAAAAAATGCATTAAAAATTTAACCTGACCTACATTTTTAATGGATTAGTGTCATTTTTTTTTGAAACTTATACATTAAAGTGCGTTCAGTGAAATATTTTCGCATGATGTATCACCCTGTTGAAGTTTGACGTCTATCAAATTGTCGTCAAAAGAATATTGTGCACAAAATTTCAGGACGTGAAAAATTAATTGTTTCATTGTTTTTGATTGTTTTGATTAAAAAAAAAATATAAATAAAGATGGATTTTTTAGTTGTGTGTGCTATAAATGCAAATTTATTAAATATGAAAATTAACCTTTAGTGAAAGGAATTAAAGGATTGAATAAATTATTCATTTCCTTCACAGTCTCCATCCAAAATATTTGTTTTTTTAATTTGTTCTTATACAGCGCGTTTTTATAGTTCCACATAAATTCTTCTTTTTTGACTTTTTCAATTAAAAAATACACAAAATCGTCCTCCCAACTGAATTTTGCCATTTTTCCCTTTAATTTATTTGACAACTTTGAATTATCAGCTACCAAAAGATTGCTATCTCTGTCGTTTAAAATTATGACGTCCTCTTTACTCAAAGCTGACACTTTAACATTATTAATGCAGGAAAAATGAGGAAATTAATGTAGTATCATACCGGCTTAAGGTGGAGACGTGAGAAGGAAGCAAACTGAGGATTACTTATTTTGGTGGTTGTTGTGAGGTTTTTAACTTTAATCTTAAAAAAAAGAAAACCCTACAACAATCGGCCATTGCCAATTTTTTTTTTTATATCCTTCAATATAATATTGCCCTCATCTTTGGGCTAATTTTAAAACCAATCTATGTTAAACTGCTTGGACATTGAAAAACTTGTCACTGAATTAACGTCAGCGATCAATGATGCCATGCAGGTAGTAGCCGTGGCATGATGGTTAGTGCGTAGGACTGTCATGCCGGAGGTCGGCAATAAACTGTAGGTCCTCCCATTCCTACAGACACGCACACAGGAATGGTTGAGAGTTGAAAGTCACTAGGCCCTAGTTCTTCATGAGCTGTTGTGCCACCAAATTTCTTTATTTATTTATCTATACATAATGCCTATGAAAGTTCTTGTCCCATTCCCGAAGGTTAAGGCAAGCTCAAACCTCGGGCTTCCTAAAAACACCTAATAATACCTGGACAGATTCCTGCTCTGAAACTTTAGAGTCACTTATGAGCACTCATTTCCCAGGATACATCACTGATTCATCTCCTGTGAATAGAGGGCCAAACAATAGTACAATATCTAATATTGACAATCAAATTGTAGACAGTCAGATGGTTACTTGGGCCATTGACTCCTTCTCATACAAGTCTGCAGGGCCTGGTGGAATAATTCCGATTATGCTCCAAAGCATTTAAGATTGAATTGTTCCTATTCTAGTGGATATTTTCAGGAGATGTTTAAATATCACCAAAATTTCTTCCAGTTGTTATTTTCATTCCGAAAGCCGAAAAAACCAAATCACACTGAAGCGAAAGGCTTCAGGCTAATATAAGTCCTCCTTTCTTTTCAAAACCAGTGTTGCCACCTGCAAAAAAAATTATTGCGTGCAACATTTTCTGAAAAACGTACCAATTTTTATCCGATTTCGTTAAAGTTCGCTTTATTTTAAGTAAAATAATGGAATTCAAAAAATGTATCCCACATATTGAAATTTTTCGTGCCACCGTGCTACGAGGAAGTTAGCGTACCAAAAAAGCACAATCGTGCCACTCTATTAACATTGATCCAATACTAGCAAAATGAATTGATTCCAATCTTCAAACGATATATTTGTAAATATTGAAATGGGTCATAGCCTAGACTCTTAGAGTAAGAACGTGTAGAGATACTCTACAATGAGGGGTTTTGATCTCCCCTGCTTTGTCGTCTGGTCGTTAACCAGGGCTCATTATTGCACAAACAACTTATAAAATATCAGCATATTACTACGCAACTCATCATCCCCTGTTTTGATGTGGACGCTTGGAAATAGTCGACCATGCAGCGAAGTTGGGCATTCCCTATGGCAGTCGGATAGAATCTCGAAAACCATATTTCAGAAAACCCTAAATCCACAAAAACCTAAAATCCAAAAACCTGCATTATCCAGAAAACCCAAAACTCATTATCACGAAAATCAGAAAGTCCAAAGCCCAGAAAAAAACCCAAAATACCCAAAACGCCAAAAATCCCTAGAAATCACACGATTAAAATGTTAAAAAGCTTTATAAGATAAAGTTTTGCTTTTTTAGTATAGTCCTTTTCTAAAACTTCCTCCTTAAAAGATCCCTCTATTACCGCTTCAATTAACGGAAAATTTGAACAAAATTTTCATTTCAATTTCGCAATAATCGGTTTTTCGATATTTTGGGATTTTTGTTTTTTTTGGGATTTGGGGATTTTGGGTTTTTGAGGTTTTAGGGATTTTGGTTTTTCGGCATTCTAATTCCAATCCATTCCCAACAATATAATCACTGTAGTCACTGTCCTAGTCGTGGGGAGCACCAAGCAAAGGTAACAGTAGATAATTTCCGCTGTTTATTGCCTGCTCTGGCCAGACTGATCTTAACAATCTTTCAAAACTAAAAATCGAAGACTTAATTTCTTTTCTAAACTCGACAAAATATGCGTATTATTGTAAAGAAAAACTTCTAATTGGAACTCTTAACACAGCGATCATCTGGCGCCCAACGAAAATGAATTTTTAAAGGGAGTTAATAGTGCACAGTGGCCGGATGATGAAACAATATTAAATTGGTCCCGTTTCAGTACCGAAGCCAACAAGCGCCTTGGTATCGCACAGTGTTTATGGTTATATGAGTATAAAGGTGGCCTCTATATTGGAGACCTCATGCGTTATGCTGAGAAAGCACTCACCTAACAACTTTCTGAATTCAACCCATTATGCATGTTGAAACAATGATGGAAAATTCAAATCAAATTAAAAAAAAAAAAAAAAACAAGAATGCAGTCTCCAGGCAGCTTGACCCAAGTCCTTAGCTATACCAAGAATTATTTCACTTTTCTGCATCACATAATCCAAGTCCAAGAAACTTTAAAACTTTGCTCTTTTTTTTCTTTCATTTTGTTGGACTAGGTTCTTTCACAGACTGTGCACACACTCATTTTTTTGTTGCTGTTGCCAATTTTTATTTTGTATCCTTGTATTGTCGAGAAACAATTGCAAACAAAGAATAGATACACCAGCTGCAAAACAAAACAACCAAAAAAAAAGAAACTCAAAACTTTGACGGCATTTTCTAACTGCTGGACATATCTAGTTTATATTGACGCACTTTGGCCTGTACACCGTCTGTACCGTTATATTCATACAAAATCATTTACCAATCAATACTTGGATAGTTCTTGAACACCAAAGAAAAAATATAAAGGAGAAAGAAGGAAACAAAATTTAAAACCTATTGACGTGACTCTGTGAAACCTTTCAGATGTTAGCTGTCAGTTATTGCTATTAAAAAAAAAAACCGCAATCATTACAAAATAAAAAAAAAAATGCAGGAAAACTATTTGACCTTCAATTATAGTGCTCTTCAAGTAAAATAGAGCAATAAATTGATGTGGTATTATTATATTCACACACACTGCTTCTGACTCCCTCTGATAGTTTCTTCTTCTATTCATAAATTTTTCTGTTTGGCTGTATGCCTGAAAGGATACGCAAATCATCTATAATTCCTACCTCCTTAATATGATATTATGGTCTAAATAACACATAACATCTTCCGACCTATATCACGATTAGAGTGAATGAGCTTCAGAGCGCATATTTTACCCTCAAATTATGCCCTATCTATTTTTATGTTTCATTCCCTTGGAGAACCCATACCTTGACTAATAATACACAATAAGTTGTGGAAAATAACAATTTATTTTCATTTCTTCTCTATAATGACTATTTATACATGACGAATACACCTCTCGAGAGAGCTGTCAAAAATATTTGACAATTTGCTGAATAATTGAACTACAACGAAAATAACTTATATCCCACATAAGAACCAACTTAACTCCCAAAAGGAGATATGCGAAGCTATTTATGTCAAAAATTACTCAATATGGTCAGTATAATGTGTTGGTTATTGGCACATCAACTATATCAACATTCAACTAAATGTCAGTAAACAATAGCCATTAGTGTCAAAGTGACAATTGATTGGGGGATATTTTGTTCTTCTTCTCGTGCGAATAAGAGAGTTCGGCTAAGTATAATGAAGTACCTACCAAATGGTACGATTGCGTAGGGAAGAAAAATTGGACTCTATAGAAGAACAATCAGTGATGCGAGTGTTGGATGAATATGAGATAGCAAATGAAATTATTTGACACTTCAATGCTGACCGTTGTATGTCCATCCATGTAGACATAGATTTTCTGTTAGTGCGTGTATTTTAGCAATCTTCAATGACACTTGAGGCTAATAAAGTCGAAAATCTGTCAGCAAATGGACGTTGTAAATTCTATATCTTGTGTGGCAGTAGGTTGATGGCAAAAATGGTATTTTAGGACCGTAAGTTCACATTTCAAATGAACATCCCTGATGATTAAAAGTTAAACGCTTTGATTTAAGAAATGATGAACAACACATCAGGGATTGCAGTGTTTTTTTTTCTAAGCTGATATCATGGTTTAACAGCTAAGGATTGGGTCCTAAATGTATTTCAAGCGATGAGTGCAAATGTAGTAATAAAAATCGTAAAAATTTCATAATCTTGTGTCATAAATTGTGTCAACAAATATGTCCAAAATCACATCTCTCCATCAATACCTACCATCCTAACAGAAATGACGAACTTCGAAGCTTCTTCTAGAGAAGATTATATTCTTTAAATATGAATCTAAGACATGGATGCTTAGTCAAAAAACTCTGGCTTTTAAAGAGCATTCGAGAGAAGTCTTATGGAGAATTGTTGGCAGAGACAATATACAACAACAAGCAAAAACTAACAAGCTTGAAAAACCTTTTTGTAGTGGATTTTATGGTAATTGACAATATGGCGGCACTTCTTTTGTTTTGAAACCTACGTAGCCAGGCAATTTTCTGCTGAAAATCCCAACGGCTAAGGTGAGGCTATAAGGTGCATCTCACGAACGAATTTGATACCTGCATATGTTTTCAAAACCTACAGGCTGCTGCACTCCTACTCTGGACCTCAGTGGGGATTTTAATGTTGTTTTTCCACCCGGGCACGATTGGAAGGATAACTAAGAGACTTCGATACAACTATATTAACTGATGGTTCAAAGATGGAGTGCGGTGTCGGTTCAGGAATTTTTTCCGAATCTCTAAATATTTCTAGATCTTAAAACTTTGCTAGTTTTTTTCAGGCGGAATTACTGGCAATTAGGAAAGCATGCAAATTACTCAAACAAGACCCTAACCAAAACCGTAATACTGCCATCTAGACAGACAGTCAGGCAGTCTTTAAAGCAATTTTCTCGCCTTTATCATCTTCTAAATTAGTTCGTCAATGCCGGGGTGAGCTTTCAAACCTAAATCTTAACCTCAAGGTCACGCTGATCTGGGTTCCGGGTAACAGAGGCATTGAGGGAAACCAGCGGGCAGACGAACTGGCCGGGCAAGGATCAGCCCTTCATAGCTCTCTTGCGGAAAGAGTCAGCATTCCTTTTGGAGTTATGAAGGGCAATATTTTCTCAATTTTCTTCACTGAATCAAATAGTAGGTGGCACAGTCTTACAAACTGCGTTATATCTAGAAAGATTTAGCCCACCTACAATAAAGCTCGAACAATTGACTTGATAGACAGACCAAGACGAGACATAGCCAGGGTCGTTGTAACTTTTTACGGTCTCTGGTCAATCGGAGAACATGCGGTGAGGCTGGGCGTTCCTCACAATAATCACAGTCGTAGCTGTGGGGACCAGCAGGAAAAGGAAACAGTCATTAATTTCCTCTGCACATGCCCCGCTTTGGCCAAAACGAGATCACAATCATTGGGAAAAGCATTTTTCAATGACCTCGATGAACTTTCTACTTTCTGAACTGCAGATCAGAGACTCGATCTCCTTTCTCAACGCAACGAAGTGGCTCTGAGCCAAGCTGGATCGCGTCTGCAACGTCTTCCAAGTTTTTTTGGTCAGTCTCCTTAGATCATGAGCAAGTAGATTACCGAAGCCTACAAATTGCCTAGGCTGGCATTTTGTCGTGGGAATTATGGTATCAAAATAGCACACTTCAGCGCTAATTGGGTCTCTGAGCTAGGTTGCTTGGAGCCGCCATTTCTACCTACTTACCTACTAGCCGTTTGGATGTAGAGATAAAGAATTGCGAGACCCAATTTTTTCGTCTTCCCATGCTATCTATCATACATCGTAAATCAAAATCTCGAGTTCGATTGTTTTTTAAGGAATTCATAACCAGCAAGCCCGCCACCAGTATTAACTACAGAGGACCAGGGAAACACTGCCAAAATGCCACTGATTTGCTGGGTTTCACTAGGCGACAGTCTGTCGCAAAGAACTAGGCCTGCCAATCAATGTTACGACTAGTACCAGAGGTGCTAAAAATTGAGAAAGCAGCGCGAGATCTCTATGGGTAAAAAAGAAGGTAGGAATGCTGAAGCAGCAGGGGTGATGTTTAAAATGACTATCGCAGAATGAAGCAATCTACCCAGGGTACCAAGGCAAGGACAAAAGCCCTCCGAGATGAGAGTGGGAATATGGTAGTGGAAACCCCCGACCTACATGAAGTGCGGTTAGCAATACCCAAGCAGATGACCTGCCAGACGAACTATTCCAAGCAAGGGGAGATGACTTGGTAGAGAGCATTATACAAATTTATCTGCAAAATTTGGTCGGATGAAAATAGGTTCGATGAGAATGGAACCTCGGTCGTATAGTGTGCCGCATATGCATAAGAAATTAAACGTTTTAAACTATGCTGACTATAGAGGGTTAAGTCTCAAATATTCCACTCCGATAAATTTAGGAAAAAACCCAGGAGTTTCAAATCGATACACATGACTTCTTTATTGATTTTAAAGTTGAAAATGACAGCTTTTGAATACTATGTCGCATTTCGGCATCCCTGCCAAACTCGTCCGCTTGTGCATGATGACGATGGAGAAATCTCGTTGCTCTGTCAAAAACGGTAAAAACACACAACCAAACCCTTTGATGGCGAGAATGGTTTGAGGCAAGGTGACGGTCCTTATCCTTCTTCAAGAAATTGACGCGAAACACGCAAGTTAATTGCTTATGAGATGATATTGACATCATTTGGAGAACAAAGTGAGCTGTTACCGGTGCGTTGGCAAGTATTGAAGAGGAGGCTACTTATACTTCATCTTGTCCTAATTAAACAAGATGAAGTGTATGCTGTCATCGAGAAAGAAATCTCAACTCGGGCAAAACGTCCCGATGGATAGGTATACAACTTCGAAGTCGTCAAGGGCTTTGTATACCTGGTCTCCACTATTACCTCGCAAAATTACATCAGTGCAGAGATCAAACGAAGAATCACTCTTGCCAATCGCTGTTTTTTGGGGCTTGGAAGTAATAAAGCCCTCTCGCAAAGAACCAAGGAGACCTATTACAAGACCTTTATTATGCCGGTTCTGCTGTATTGGGCAAAAAGATGGGCCCTGCTTTGAAATAAAGATTCGTCGGGTGATTTTCAGTGCAGTCTGTATCGATGGAGTATGAAGGAGAAGATTCAACAACGAGCTTTACAGGCTTTACAGCGACGAATGTCGATCTATAGCTGAAAATTTAAAGGCTGAGATGGCTGCGACACGTGGAGCATATGGACACCGACGCACCAGCCCGACAAGTCTTCGAATTCACCCCTGATGGTCTGCGCAGCAAATTGAAGAACAACCTCAATTAACTTGGTTTGCATAACTGGAGGCATAAAGCTTAGGGCTGAGCTGACTGGAGGGGCTTCTCGGTTAAGGTCGTATAGCTCATCCTGGATTGTAAGTACCATCTAAAGTAATGCACAAATGTATTTTAAATACATTGAAGACTTTAATTTCGTATCGGCATACCTAACAGAAATTTTTTCAATAATAATTAAATCTTTTAAACATAAAACGTCAGCTGACGAAGGTTTTCATCTCACACCCCTTAGCCCTTAGGAACTTTAAAAAAAGAAAAACGAATTTCTAACATCAAAGCCAAATTAAATGGCTTCTACACATAGATATACGTACACATTCATGATGGGGTGGTTGATACAGGTTTGCATATGGTGCCAAAAAAATAGGTTTTCTAGAAATTTCATCATAATACTCAAATACTCATTCATGTTAGATTTTCATTCTATTAGATAATTGATTTGAAAAGCATATTAACGTTGAGCCTATTTTGGTACATTTGGATACAAAGAGAATGTGAGCATTATGCTCGTACATAAAATATACATTTTAAGAGGGGATATAAATTACGTCACTGCAGGCAAAGTACAGGGTGATGGCCTTTGAAACACACACTCGGTTTATATAAAAAAGGCATTTTATCAAAGACTTTGCCAGAGTTTGACAAAAAACACAAAAACACCAAACAATTTGTTATTGGAAAAAAATTTACATTTTTTGAGGGTTATTTTCTTGTTGCGATTAATTTTTATTACAAGCAGTAGCACTTAAAATTATAAGTATATTGTAAAATGATGAATAGAGTTCAAGATAGGAAAAACAATTGCAAAAAAAAGGAGAATTAATCAAATATGTAGTATAACAAGCTAATTCTAAAAGGTCCGTCAAGCTGGGTCCACCAGAACGGAAATTCAAAAATCTAACTATGCAGGAATAAGGGGCTAATTTAGTACTCCAATCCCGAAAGAGCACCAAGTTCCCTTCACCCTAAAACTTGTGGGGGACTCAGCTTGACGACAAGCTGGGTCCACCACACCTCCTAATACACAATTTCTAAAATTTAATGATGCAGGAATTATGGGCGAATTTAGGGCGAAGGAGCCCCGAATTTCCTTCACCGTTTAGAGGGCAAAACTGATTTGATTGCTGACGTCATCCACAACTTTTAAGGTGAAGGGAATTTGGGGCTCTTTCGGCAAGGAAATACGCTATCGTGTGACTTATTCAATTTTTTCAGGAGCAGATTATGCGAAGAGCAGATGACAGGGTATTAACACAGAAGGCACTATTTTCGATAGATCGGTCCAAGTACTTGGGCATGCATGCAGACGGTATAGTCACCATCGGGCGCTTCCAATGTGTCTTTATAGAGTTCTTCATGGCGCGATTGAAGAACAGTCAAAACTTGTCGGAACTCTGGAAATGAACGAGGACAAGGCCAACAAACAAACCAGCATCTGTTCCAACGCTTCCTAGAACAAATCGTTAAGGAGTAAGCGTTATCCTTAAAAATGACACCTTAGTGGAAATCCGATGATGAATTACCCTAGAAAAACCGTTGCCTCTTCGGTTTAGCGAAACGAATGGGTTCAAAACTTCTGACGCGTAAGACGAAGTGCACGGTCTGCATCTAGAAGGGTTCTGGCGTGGCGAGTAAAACAAATTAAATAAATTTGGTAACGCAACAGCTCGTAAAGAATTGTGTGCGTGTTGTTAGGCAAGAATGTAAGGGACCTACAGTTTCTTGCCGAACTCATATTTTCCTGACATTAAATACCCTTGGAGAATTTGTTACTTTCTCGCAAGATGCAGAAGCCCTGACAAAACAAAATTTTTTTTTAGGTGGAAAGTGATGGCTGATGGGAATCGAACCCAGACCATCCAACATAATAACCATTACGCCACGGGGTACTACTTTATGGCACCAAGTATTGGATGGTAAGGAAAAAGGAAGAGCTAATACTGAGTAGAAAATTCTTCAACGGATATGTTTGAAAGAAGGCCGAACGGAGGAGAAAATTCAACCGCGAACACTATGAGATGTAGTCCAAAAAGCCAAATCACGTCGGTCGGGTTCATTGGCTTGATGGTCACATCGAGCAAATAAACAAAAATGCTTAAGCCAAAAGAATCTTGACATCCCAGTTCCCAGATTCAGGGCGACAAAAGAAAGACCGAACCTCCACCGGTTAAGTGACCAAGACATCGCAGATCCCAGACGACTGAAATCAGCGTGCCCGAGATCGAGGAGGATGGAAAACTGCCGTATCTCAACCTGGAAACCTTGACAACAAGTGTCTTAAGACTTTTGTGAAAAATCGTCAAATCCCCGGGAGTTTAACTATTAAAACAAACGACGTTACTAGACAAATATCAATTTATAACAATTTATAACAAGTATAACAGTTTATTGCCATCAAGAGTGATAGGTGTGTATGAATTAACGTATTTTGCGCTACTTAAAAACAAACTCTGATTTTCCATAATCGACTTAAATATTTTCGGGTTGCATTCTTTTTTTTTTTTATTGAAATAAAATATTTTTCAGAAAAAAATAAATAAATAAACTTATATTTTTTGGGTCACCCTAGTTGATGTTTAATTCATATTAAATTTGACAAAAAGTAATTATGTGGAACGCTTAACAAAAACAGGTGGGTGGGTACTACATAATTTACCTATACAAAAAGACACATTCAATATTTTCAATCTAACCAAGAAAAAAATGGAGGCATATATTTTTTTTTTTTGAAACATAATATAAGCAGCTTAGTTTTATAGCCTTAGGCCGTGTGCGAATTCAGTTAAAATCGCGTTAAATTTTATCCGAAAATTAATTTTTGACACTAGTGAGGTGAATCTGTATGTAGAAATGTCAAAATTTAATCTCGGATAAAATTTAATCGGAATTTTAAACGAATTCGCACACGGCCTTAATAATGGTTTTTGGCATATTGAGGTTGCCATACTTCCATTAATTCAACTTATTTGTTTGAAGGTTTAGATACAAAAAAAAAAAGAGCCAAAAGACATATTGTGCAAGGGAGGTTGTGTATGTCTTTTTAAATGTTAAACCTGCATTAAATATTGATAAAGGTACATTTTAAGAAACTTTTCGCGTGCTAAGGAAAAAAAAAAAAAAACAGATAAAATTCCCATATCTCAAACATTTAAATGTATTATCCGGAAGAGTTTCCCATTTTCACACTACACTATACAAGAAGTGATTTATACGTCAAGTGAAGCAATAAATTTTGTTTAAAGTAAATAAATAAAACAGCACAATTATTATCGATAGAGTCATTAATCTTATCTTTTATCAAAAGAATGTTGTTGGTAGACATATGTATTGAACGTACATATGAAGGTATTTATGTATCTTCAAATCGATGGAAAAAAATTCGACTTAGCGAAACATTTCGTTTTGTCAACTATGCTTGATAGATGGAGTAATTCCTGGATTAGACTGAAATAAACGCAACGATGACGGAGTGCCGAATCGTGCTTCGACAGAGTGTGAAAAATTACAAGTCATAATAAATTGATTAATGAGACATGACGTAATTATCATGGATTTATAAACCGCTGCCTTAGATTTTATTTTTTTTTTTGTATTGAAAACAAATTAAATTAGGGTAAATTTGGGTCATATGTACGGTTTTTATTTCTTTTATTTCCCGGATGAAGTTTTGTATGTATTTGAATACCCTATCGAGGAACGTTTTCCCCGTGAAAATTATAGTCGCTTTGCTTCATATTATGAATGTTTCAGTCAATGAGATGCATATTTCTCGAAATTAAAATTTTAAATTGGTTTAACTTTGTTATGTTCTTTCCAGTCATGTTTTTGTTAAAAAAAAAAAAAAAACAGAACAGAACAGAACAGAACAGAATATTTTTTTCGGTAACCATTAAGAAACTTTGGAAAAAAAACTTGTTTCTGTCAAATTTAAATGCAGATCTATATTCAGAAAAGCGAAATTCTTCATTTTGCTGTGCACCTACCTTATTTTGTAGCATTTTCTGAAAATGAATTTATTTATACAGATGTATATCAGAATCGTAACGTTATCGGACTGAAACACGTTACGTTAAAATGCCACTTTTAAAATCTTTCGAATAAAATATCAATCACGTTCGTGGTATTTGTATTTTCAGAGTTATGGCGCATGAAAGAATTTAAGTGCATCAAATTGAGCTGAACTCTGTCTTAAATTCAATTATTTATTATGAATTTACTGAAACGCTTATAGTCCAGTGCATTTATGAATATTTTATATTAGTGACTCAGCAGTTTGTAACACCCCCTAATATTTTTTTTTATTCCTTCATGTTTTGGCCGCCATTTTGGAAAATATTTTTTATTTAATATCTCGGTTTCTGTTACTCCTACAAAAAAAGTTTATAAAAGAAAAATTAATGATGAGTCAAATTCCCTTTACTGCTTCTTTAGTAAGATCTTTGGAGCAACTAAAAGATGTCTTGAGCTTCGCCGCCCGAAAAAAATTAACGTGTCATATTTTCTTAAAAAAGAAAAACTATAGCAGTTTTGTGCCATATGAAAAAATCACAAATTCTTGGAAAAAAAACTATATCCAATTTTATTACAGGGTGTAATACCTACAATTAACAAAATAAAATAAATAAAAATCATTTGTTCTATTCGTGTACTGTCAAAATATATGAGTTTCTGTAAATTTTTTTACGAATTTTGACCAATTTTCATTAAATTTTGTCAATTTTTGCTTCATTTTAAGTAAAATAATGAAAAAAAAAAAACGTACCACATTGAACTTTTTTGTGCCACCATGTCACGAGGAAATTATACGTAGTGTCAAAAAAGCACGATCGTGCTAATTCGGCAAGGCTGGCCTCCCCACTTGATGTCAAATTTAAAGAAATTTGCTTAGATTTTTATTTTTAATTTTATAAAAAAAAAATAGAAGATACCTACTCGTATTTAAGCATCTGGTGTGAAGTGTTTAACTACAAATTGATTAGGATTGAATATTAAAAACAAAAACAACGTGAATTTTTGAAAAGAATCAATTTGAAAAATTTTGTTTTTTAATTTTTTTATTAATTTTGCTTTTTAAACTTGTAAAAAAAGGCTAAAATTTTCATAAAATTTTCGAAACATAAAATTTTCAGTTTATATTAATTTTTTCACATAAGTTCTTTCTGAAATAAATCCAACAAGATTGAAATTTCTAATCTTGAAGCTGGAAATGTTTGTCCAGGTACATTTGCAAGTAGAAAATGCCTCTGCATTTTATTTTTGCACATATGTACATATGTATACGATGAGCTAATTTCGAGAAACATATTGTTTAAAAGACGATTTTAAAATACCAACACCAAACGTGCCTCATTTTATTGTTTTCTCAGGAATGACACGACCTGCTTGCTAAATTGCACTAAATTTCATCGACATGGTTTGTCAAAAAGAAAAACAACCATAACTGTCGATTGGATTAACACTCTAGCAATAGCAACAAAAATAATAATCTGGAAATAAAAGGAATATAAAATAAATAGTTAAAACTCATTTCCAAAAAAAAAAATACTTTCATCTACCCAAACTGTTTGAAAGAATGAAAAACCTTTTATTTATAAATTCACACGAAAGTACCTTGGAAATTCATTTCCAAAGTGTGACCTATTGAAATTTTCAGATTAAAACTGCCACAAAAAAAAAAAAACACACATCGTAGATACCTTGTTTGTTTTATATTTTAACATCACCTCGCTAATCAAGAACCACAATCATGAAGATAATAAAAATAAAATATCGAACTAAATATAATTTTGCACATTTTTATTTTGTTTGTGGCAAAAAACCAAACCAATGTCAATCAATCGCGCCTTTGATTAGAAAAATAATTAATTGGCGCCCAACGAAAAAAAAAAATATATTATTTTTAAATAAACAAACATCCAAAGCAAAAAATCATACTCCGCACCCTAAAGAAGAGCAACAAAACCCAAATCGACAAACACCTCACACCGAAAACATTATTTTTGTTATAAAAAAAAAAACCAAAACGGACTTGATATGTCAAATAAAATATAAAATAAATCCACATAATTTGCAAATTGTGCCAAATTTCGGTCTCAAATAAAACAGCTTTTTCCCACCGTGTACCGAGTTGTTATTGCATTTTTATGTGCATTGCGTCGCACCCAGCTTTTTGTCTACGATAGAAGCAACCATACTGCAATATTGAGATTCCATTCTGCTGGATGCAATTAAAACAGAAATGACTTCCCAAGCAAGATTTTTATTTTGGCGACATTAAATAGAAAAAAGATACGAGTTTTGAGTGAGATACTTGATGGAGAAGGGGAAGGGATAGTGGTCGAGTTCAATAGCACCATATCGCACGTTCAGGTGATTAAGCAAATTTTCAACTTGACGAACAACAAAAAAATGAAAACCATTAGAAATTTTCGACATTTTCCCGGGCACCGGAACTGCAGACCACCCCTCATCAACACAATTTAACCACCGTATATCATTTTCCCCGGGGCAAGAAGAGGGTTGGTTTGGTAGCAAACACTTTCTCTGCGTGTATACATCGATTTTTACACACAAAGGGAGTAACTAGAACCTTAGCAGCGCCGTAGACAGTTTGTATATAGATGATGGTTGTATTTTTTATTATGTTGGAGAATAAATTTTCCCAAGTCGACACTATAAGACTCGAAAGTTTTATCCAAATATACAACAAGGGACTTTGACACTTTGAAAACTTCAGTTTTTTCACATAAAAGTAGAAAGTAATTTAAAAGTTTAACAAAAAACACTGCAGATATAAAAAAAAAAAGTTTTTGGGGAAAAAATAATTATTATTGTCTCTCTCTATAAAGTGACAGTCGTTTCGTAGTTTTGTCGTCGCCTAATCAATGACAGGGAGGGGTTTCCTTTTTCACAGGACTCGCAGGGTAAACACACAAAGTCCTTTTTTTAGATTCACTATTTTTTTCTTTATTAGTTTTTAACTTTTTTCAACACTTTTTCACTTTTAAATTTGTTTAAATATAAAATAAAAATTTTATTTTAAATTAAATAAAAATTTAAAAAAATACTTACTCTGCAATACTCTTAGATAAAGGCCATCTCTCCATGGATGCCTGATACTTCATATTCTCGATTTGCTTCTTTAATGCGTCCCGGTCCATATTTGCTAGAGCACTGGGATCCATGGCGGTTAAACTTTATCCACATACCACCCCTAGAAAGATATGGAGAGAAAAATTATTGTTGTATTTGTAGAATTGGTGTGTGGTTTTAAACTAGATTGAGAGAGAGAAATCTCTCGGAATATTCATTCTTCACATAGATAACATGGTTTTTAGGGGAATTGGGACTTAGGGGGGAAGGGGGCAGGTTCTTTTTCTGTTGAGATGTGTGCTTAAAACGCGGTGAATTTGGACTTGGATATGGATTGTTAGGCACGTGGATACAGTTATGCGGGGGTGGTCTTGTTATGGTTTTAAGATTGTGTGTGCTTGTTTTTTTTTTTTGGGGGGGAAATTTGTCCGTGGTAGATTTTGAGAGAGAAATGAAATTTCGGGTGGATAATTGTTTTTTTGATTTTCCAAAGATGCGTCAGGGTAATACCGCTGTGGTGAGGATATTTTGGTTATCAAGCAGGGTGACGAAGATTCAGGGAAATCGAAAAGATGTTTTGTCGCACAAATAAAAAACTAAACTAGACATTGCAAATTTAAGGAAATGGTTAAACAACTTTATTGTAATTATATGGTAAGAGGAAAAGTGTGAAAAAATTTAAAAGTTACTAAAATAAATGCCTTTTTTTTAGCTCTGGGATTTAAGCACCTCATATTGGGATATAAGCAAAAAAATGTATGTCATCTTAAAGGTAATTGGTATGCAAAATGGTCAAGTATTTTCAAATTTTTTTTCAGTCAGAGAAAATTTTTTAAAGTTTTTCAAGGTAATCAGAGATGTTTAGCACCTTATTTGTGGGATATTCGAAAAAAAAACATCTAAAGGGACACGTAATCCTCATGAACTTTCAGATAGTTTCATAGACAAAAAAAACTTGAAAAATTCATGAAAAAATCCGATGGTTGACGACTAATTGACCTTTTATGACAATCGGGTGCCCTTTCAAATGGGTAGGTATACCTTTTTTACGAATATCCCACAATTAAAATTAAAAAAAAAAAATTGAAGAACTTTAATCATTGAGTTAAAATTTTCTATGGCTGAATATATTTAACTTTTTTGACTATTTAATACTAATTTTGCAAATATCCCACATAGGATGTGCTAACATACCAGAATCGAATTTTTTACTTGTTTTACGAATATTCCACAAATGAGGTGCTTAAAATTTCATAAGACTTTAAAAAACTTTAACCATTGATTACAAGTTTTCTACGGCTGATTAATTTCTGAAGATAAGATGTTTGAGTTTACCATTTTTGTGAATATCCCAAATATAGTAGCTGCTAAGTTTCCAGAGCCATTTTTTCTTTGAGTTTTCTGTTTTCTAAGTTGGATTTAGATTCTAGAAACTTAAAATCCTGAAAACCTAAAATACAGGAAACAACAAAACCGAAAATCTGGATTTTGGCTTTTCGGGATTTTACCCGACTCTTCTTTTTGGATTAAATAAAAAAAAATATTTCAAAATTTTTTGAATGCATCACTTTTTATTCTTCTTAGAAGTACCAGAACATAAAATTGTGACAAAATCAGTTTTGTCATTTACGAGTCATTACCAAAAAATAAGACCTTTTTCTAAAAAAAACTTCAAACAAGGCCTTTTTTGTTAGGTACATTTTTGAATTTTTGTGTAAAAACTTAAAACGCAATTTTCGTTGTTTGGGGTCAGACTTCCAAAAACAAAAAAACCGAAAACCTAAAAACCGTCCTGAAACCCAAAATCCAAAACACCCAAATCTAGAAAACCCAGAATCTAGAAAACGTAAAATCTCGAAAACCTATTATCCCGGAACTCTTTCCAAAAATCGAAATACTGAAAAATTATGTAAGACCTAAAATAAAACTTGCGCAAATTTTTCATTAAATTTCTGCAGATAAAATGCTCTTCAAAAATATCAAAGTCACATTTTTGAAATCATTCAAATTAATGAATAAGGTTACCACTAAAGGCCTCAACTAAATGCGCCTTGGTAAAATTCGTAATTTTGGACTTTGAAAATTTTCTATTCCCAGAGGTCTATAGCTTGTTTAAGTTAAATTGACCTCAGAGTGACCTTCAAAGTCAGTGTGCAATCTGAGTTTTCAACATAAAATTTTGCACTTTAAAATAATTCCCTTTTTAATGGTGACTTTAAATTTAATGGAAAGTGAATAAATTGGGGGTTATACCATTATTATTTTGAATTTTTCACCATGTTGCATTCGTCGTTTGAGTTCGAAAAATAGGGTTTTTCATAAGGCCAATATCATAAACAACTCAGCGAAAAATCAAAACAACCGGATCTACCGCAAGGTCTGATTGTACAGTACAGAATAGTTACTGGACTAAAATACAAATTGGAAAAATAATTTTTATTAAGGCCTTTCTATTTCCATGTGAAGCAAATTTTCTTAAATGTGCTCCTCTCTCTTTTTTGTCAACTACATTTATTAGAAATTAAATTATTCCTTCAATTACTTATCTACGTTTTAAACCTAAGACTTTCTTGTAGAAAACAAAAAAAACATTGATGCATTTTTAACAGAGCCACATCTCATTCGATATTAGAACTCGTTGACCGGCACAACCACTTAAAAAAAATAAGCTCACCAGATCATTCTATTCCTACGCGCTCCCGCTCGTATAGTAAATTAATTAGTATTCAATTATTACGAGTATATCAGTAGATATATTTTCGTTTCTAATTTTACTTTTTGTATGAAGAAGTATTGAGTCAGTCATACTGTCAAGTGTATGCTGGTACGGGTGTTGGTTTATAAATATTCATTTAACGACAAAGCGTTAATTATTCGTGTCTTTAATTATTAAGACTTTTGATATTTTCCCAGAGCTAAAAAATATCATATCCAACTGGAATAGATTTGATAAGACAACTTAGAGTAGAGACTGGCACAACTTTCCGACAGAGAAAACAATTATTTAGAGCATGACTTCAGGAGGTCGTTTATCTTTTAAGTAAATCGATTGGTGCGAGTAAGTGACATATTTGGTGGAATTTTCTATTTGAATTGGAGAGATAATACACACTGAATCTTTAATCATTGAGTTAAAATTTTCTATGGCTGAATATATTTAACTTTTTTGACTATTTAATACTAATTTTGCAAATATCCCACATAGGATGTGCTAACATACCAGAATCGAATTTTTTACTTGTTTTACGAATATTCCACAAATGAGGTGCTTAAAATTTCATAAGACTTTAAAAAACTTTAACCATTGATTACAAGTTTTCTACGGCTGATTAATTTCTGAAGATAAGATGTTTGAGTTTACCATTTTTGTGAATATCCCAAATATAGTAGCTGCTAAGTTTCCAGAGCCATTTTTTCTTTGAGTTTTCTGTTTTCTAAGTTGGATTTAGATTCTAGAAACTTAAAATCCTGAAAACCTAAAATACAGGAAACAACAAAACCGAAAATCTGGATTTTGGCTTTTCGGGATTTTATCCGACTCTTCTTTTTGGATTAAATAAAAAAAAATATTTCAAAATTTTTTGAATGCATCACTTTTTATTCTTCTTAGAAGTACCAGAACATAAAATTGTGACAAAATCAGTTTTGTCATTTACGAGTCATTACCAAAAAATAAGACCTTTTTCTAAAAAAAACTTCAAACAAGGCCTTTTTTGTTAGGTACATTTTTGAATTTTTGTGTAAAAACTTAAAACGCAATTTTCGTTGTTTGGGGTCAGACTTCCAAAAACAAAAAAACCGAAAACCTAAAAACCGTCCTGAAACCCAAAATCCAAAACACCCAAATCTAGAAAACCCAGAATCTAGAAAACGTAAAATCTCGAAAACCTATTATCCCGGAACTCTTTCCAAAAATCGAAATACTGAAAAATTATGTAAGACCTAAAATAAAACTTGCGCAAATTTTTCATTAAATTTCTGCAGATAAAATGCTCTTCAAAAATATCAAAGTCACATTTTTGAAATCATTCAAATTAATGAATAAGGTTACCACTAAAGGCCTCAACTAAATGCGCCTTGGTAAAATTCGTAATTTTGGACTTTGAAAATTTTCTATTCCCAGAGGTCTATAGCTTGTTTAAGTTAAATTGACCTCAGAGTGACCTTCAAAGTCAGTGTGCAATCTGAGTTTTCAACATAAAATTTTGCACTTTAAAATAATTCCCTTTTTAATGGTGACTTTAAATTTAATGGAAAGTGAATAAATTGGGGGTTATACCATTATTATTTTGAATTTTTCACCATGTTGCATTCGTCGTTTGAGTTCGAAAAATAGGGTTTTTCATAAGGCCAATATCATAAACAACTCAGCGAAAAATCAAAACAACCGGATCTACCGCAAGGTCTGATTGTACAGTACAGAATAGTTACTGGACTAAAATACAAATTGGAAAAATAATTTTTATTAAGGCCTTTCTATTTCCATGTGAAGCAAATTTTCTTAAATGTGCTCCTCTCTCTTTTTTGTCAACTACATTTATTAGAAATTAAATTATTCCTTCAATTACTTATCTACGTTTTAAACCTAAGACTTTCTTGTAGAAAACAAAAAAAACATTGATGCATTTTTAACAGAGCCACATCTCATTCGATATTAGAACTCGTTGACCGGCACAACCACTTAAAAAAAATAAGCTCACCAGATCATTCTATTCCTACGCGCTCCCGCTCGTATAGTAAATTAATTAGTATTCAATTATTACGAGTATATCAGTAGATATATTTTCGTTTCTAATTTTACTTTTTGTATGAAGAAGTATTGAGTCAGTCATACTGTCAAGTGTATGCTGGTACGGGTGTTGGTTTATAAATATTCATTTAACGACAAAGCGTTAATTATTCGTGTCTTTAATTATTAAGACTTTTGATATTTTCCCAGAGCTAAAAAATATCATATCCAACTGGAATAGATTTGATAAGACAACTTAGAGTAGAGACTGGCACAACTTTCCGACAGAGAAAACAATTATTTAGAGCATGACTTCAGGAGGTCGTTTATCTTTTAAGTAAATCGATTGGTGCGAGTAAGTGACATATTTGGTGGAATTTTCTATTTGAATTGGAGAGATAATACACACTGAATCACTTGATTAAGGTTATTAAGCTTATCTAATAATAGAAGTGAAAACTGTTCGTACAAAAAGAAGAACTATGTCTTTGAAGGCATGAAAGTCACTTCAAGGTGTAAGATGTCCCTTATACAAGGTGTTTTGCATAAAATACGACAAAAGGCTTAGGCGTGTTGCTTGATTCGAAGCAAGAAAAAAATCGTATAGTAACGGGGGTCTATTTCCCCCCGTATATCAAGAAAGTGCAGTTTTCAAAAAAAAAATCGACTTGAAGTGGAAAAAAAAAAACACTTAAAAAAGAACGGCAACAAATTTAATGTCATACTATACGTTTTTTCAATTTAAACTGTTTAAGTGAAAAATTTTTGAAAAAAAAAATAATTTTCAAAGTAATTTTGATTTTTTTTTTTTAATTTAAAAAAGAAAATATGTTAAAAAAATATAAAAACATTTGGTCTTATTAATTAGATTTTTGGCTGTTTAAACTATGTCTAAGTATTTTGAAACAGTCCGAAATATGCTTTTTTAATACAAAAATATTGCATTTCTCTAGGTTTAGACAGTAGATTACGTTGTCTAAAGCAAGATAAAAAGATAGATTACTTTAGCAAACATTAGAAAGGTTTTTTAAAAACTTGGACGGCTATTTCAAGTTAGACAGTGTTTATTAATAAGACTAATTGTGTTCAAATTAAGTTTGTTCAAAACATTACGTTATAAAGTCTGAATTTATGCACTTTCCATTAAAGTCACCATTTTAATTTTATATAGCTACAAAAATCGTGAATTTCCTATTTTTAATGGCGATTTAAAATTTAATAGAGAATGAATAAACAGAGGCTAAGTTGTATTTTTATTTTTAATATTCAATTGCTTAACCATTTTTAGTCAAAATCTAAAAACCAGATGCTAAAATGTCTTCTATTTTTTGAGAAAATTGAATTATTTTTTGAAAGGGTTTTGTGTAATTACACACGCGCACTGTGGGCTGCAAAGCTTTGGTACCATTATTTTTTAATTGTAAAATTTTTCAACAATTATTGTATTTTATAAACCCTTCTAGTATAAAATTGTTTGCCAACTTCATTCAAAGACATCAACATTGAAACCTTTTTTCCGAATATCCCACAAATAAGGTGCTAAAAATCTCTAATGGCTTTGAAAAACTTTAACCAAAAAATCTGGATTTTGGATTTTCTGGCTTTTCGTGATTTTGGTAAACCCAAAATCTAAAAAACCCAGCATACAAAAAACCCAAAATCCAGAAAACTCAAAATTCAAAAAACTCCAAATCCAGAAAACCAAAACCTGAAAACTCAAAATCTATAAAACTAAAATCCAAAAAAAACACATAATTTAGAAAACCCAAAATTAAAAAAAAAACCCAAAATCCAGAAAACTCCAAATTAATAAAACTCCAAATCCAGAAAACCAGAAAACCAAAACCCGAAAACTCAAATCCCGAAAACCCTAGACCCATAAAAACCCAAATCCAGGAAACCTAAAATCCCGAAAACACAAAATCCTAAAAACCCAACATCAAAAAAACCCTAAATCCATAAATCCCAAAGTTTACACTTTGGACTTGAACCTTAAATGTCACGAATGTAGATTGTGTTTTCTTCGATACCTATTTTTAATTTAGCAAAAAAATGAAGCGCGTCCAAAAAAGTCAATGACAATTTCCGACTAAAAACCCGCAATTATTTTTTTCTCGAGGAAACAAAGATTTTATTATTTTTTGGTGAAATATTGCATATAATTCTTCATCTATGCCAAGGCCAAGCCATAAAATCCAAAGGATGTGAGAAGACCTGTTTATCATAAAGACTGAATACAGGGAAAAGAACACAGCCATAGCAATAAGGAGTGGACATAAAAATTGATGGTAAGTTTTTTGTAATCCTCATCGTAAATCCTATTAATAAATGAAAAATATCGGAATTTTTACAAGAGCGTTCCTTTTTTGGAACTTGTAATCTATTGCTTTCCTATAAATTACCAATAAAACGTATCTAAGGTCAATTAATTTTCGTTGGCACCAGCGATCAAATTACGCCAGATCTTTGAGGGAAGAAATTAATATAGAAATGGCCCTAAATGACTTCCTTGTGGGACCCCTGAGAGAACAAAAATTTTATCTGAGAATAAATTTATTTATTTGGCATTACTTTTTCCTATAAAACCCAAAACATTAATTTCCAGGTCCTTTTCCCTGTAAATCAACCATAAAACTTAACAACACATGCGCTCTCTTAATCGATCAATAATATTCACTAACACACATAAAATATTCCTTCCCCAAAAAGGAAATAAAAGACAAAAAATAGAGAACACCATGAAACACATCTACAGCAGATGCACAACTAGCGCCACCATAACAAAAAAAAAAAAATGTCCTGGAAAATTTGGGAGACAAAACATCAGAGGTAGATACACCGCTCACCCTTCAAAAACTGGATCATTATACAAGAGAGAAGTGCAAATGCCGGGCCTTCGTCCTTATATTATATAGCACCAAGAAGCACCCACACACAAAATTTATAATATTGGAAAATACAAAAATAATTGTTTCAGTCATCTAAAAAAGAGGTTGATATTGGGGTTGCGACTTGTGTGTGGCACATGGATAAATAAAGAAAAAAGTTAAAAAGTTCCATTTATGAGAGCAGGTGAATTATTTCATGGGAGAAAAACAATCAAAGAAATCTCCCTTTTTCGAGAGGTAAAATTTTTTGAGGTGAGAAAAATACGACATAGCATTGTCAAATTTCAAAAAAAAAAATCACAAAAACAGCATGCGAGAAAATTGTGTCAATTCATACACCTTACCATGAATAAAGGATTTCACCCGTCAAAGAAGATGATAGTAAAAAAAAATAACCAATATTTGATATTTTCTGAAAGGGTTGATGAGTAATTTACGGCACCCTATCCCATGCAATATCTCTCGATTAATTTTGATCCTGTTTTTCAGCCCTAAAGTTTTTGTCTATACTTACATGGAAAATATCCATTAACACATAAACTCTGAAAGGATAGAAAATAAATCGACTAATGACCTGGAAATGGTGCTACTTTCTATAATTATTAAAAAAAAAAAGGATTCATTCTTTTCTTATATCTTGACTATATTTTCACAACGTTGAGAAGTCCACGACCAAAAAAAAGATGTCTTGAGAAATGTTTTCCTTTTTTTTATTAATACCGTGCCGACACAAGACTAATCGAATTATGCTTGCTTGGAAAATTGTGATATGTCTCATCATTTGGTGTGATGGACTAAGGTAGCGGAAAGTGGAGCCATTGCTGGGGCATTAATACAATTTGATCCGATAGATATACTGATGCCAATCAAATTCGATTTTGTTCGTGTTTTTCTTTCAAAATGATTTAACAAATGAGATTATGGTTTTCTGTGTTTCTTGTAGGCTTTTCTATTATGGAAATTTTTTTTGTACGGAAATGAAAACTGATTTATTTTATGGAGATATTGAGAGGGGTATTGTACCTTCTAAAAAAAAGATGTTGCTCAAATAAAGTAAACGATTAGGTCGCACGAACTTACTTCTAGGAAATTAAGCTAGAAAAATAATATTGACAAGTTACTTCCAACTTTACAACCAACCAAATTTGAAAACAACTATCATGCTAGAAAATTGTCATTCAAGAAAACTATTATGCTAGAAGATTATCATGCTAGAAAACTATCACACTAAAAATCTATCATTCTAGAAATCTATCATGCTAGAAAAATATCATGTTAGAAAATAATCATGCTAAAATACTATAATGCTAGAAAACTATCATGCTAGAAAATTATCATACTAGAAGACTATTAGTGTAAGAAAACTATTATGCTAGAAAAGTATCATGCTAAGTATCATGCTATAAAACTGTCGTGCTAGAAAACTACCATGCTAGAAAAGTATCATGCTAGAAAACCACGATGCTAGAAAATGATCATTCTAGAAAACTATACTGCCTGAAATCTATCACGCTAAGTATCATGCTATAAAACTATCATGTTAGAAACTATCCTGCTAGAAAACTATGACGCTTATATGCTATAAGATTGTTATGCAAGAAAACTACCACGCTAGGAATCTATTATGCTAGGAAGCTATCATGCTAGAAAATTATCATGATAGAAATGTATCATGCTATAAAACTTTCATGCTAGAAAACTCTCATGCTAGAAGACTCTCATGCTTCAAAACTATCATTCTAGAATTCTATCATGCTAGGAAACTATCACGCTGGAAATCTATCATCCTAGAAAACTATTATGCTAGAAAACTATCATGCTAGAAAACTATTACACTAAAAATCTATCATGCTAGAAACCTATCATGCTAGAAAACTTTTATGGTAAGAAACTATCATGCCAGAAAATTATCATGCTAGAAAAATCTCATGCTAGTAATCTATTGGGTTACAAAACTATCGTAGAAAAATATCTTGCTAGAAAATAATCATGCTAGAAAACTATCATGCTTGAAATCTATCATGCTAGCAATCTATCATGCTAGGAAGCCATCAGGCTAGACAATTATCATGCTAAAAGACTATCATTGTTAGAAAACTATCATGCTAGAAAAGTAACACCCTAAGTATCATGCTATAAAACTGTCGCGCTAGAAAGCTATCATGCTAGAAAACTATCATGCTATAAAACTTACATGCTAAAAAACTCTCATGCGAGAAGATGTCACAAGCGTAACAATTGAAAAATTAATGAGTTAGCATTGATTTTAATCTTCCTTGTTTTTGAGGACAAATTTTTAGCTCAAATTTTCTTATTACAAATCTATAACGTAACCTTACAATAATTCTATAACTTAGTGTGTTTACAAAATAGTCTTAAAAAAAGGGACCAAGTTAGTGGTCATGTAAACGAATTAACCATACCGTATTGTGTGTCATATTGGGTTTGAAACTCAATATCCGGATTTGAAGGGAAAGAAAGTTATCCTTTGAAGCTGAGTTGAATATTAAAAACATTTTAGATAGATTTCTTTTTTTTTTTTTAAGTTGTAGCCTTCCGTCCAGAATTTCTCTTCTATTTAGTCTTGGTACCGAGGTAAATCAATTAATTTGAAATTTCAATTGGAGGCAAACGTTTTGTGGTCTTGTGGTGGTATTGTGTTGTTATGGATGAATGGATTGATGGTAGGACGAAAATGTTATGTGAATTTTGTATTATTGTCATTGGAATTGTGTCTGTTTGAGTGATTGAGCATTTTTGGACCTGCCACAAAGTTCAATCTAGAAGACGATGGATATATTGTGTACGTGATGGTTAAAGGGGAAGAAATACAGGTACAAACTATAGTTTTCTGAAAAACTTATAAATAGGTACATATACCTGCTCATATACATAGGAGTCTTGGAAAACATCAAAGTTGCGTACGTGATCTCTGGACAAGTGTTATCATTTTATAGAAACGTATTTATGTTATCTTTCTGCCAAAGGGGTATAATATGACATAAACAGATACACCTATACAAAGTTTGTTCGTGATGTGGCCATGGATATAGATAGATTGAATTGACTTGCTGGTGTAAGGATGTGGAAATAAAGGATAGTAGTATCTATTCATTATTAGGTACATGATTTTTGTTGCAATTTCAATCAGCATAAATAATCAAGTGTTCTGAGCAAGTTAAGTTAGTTAAGAAGAAAAGAGATTCGAATAAGGGGCGTCAGGCACGCACGCTCTGGGCTTTTTTTTAGGTAGCTATAAGGCTGTGGGATCTTAGCACCTCATATATGGAATATTCGCAAAAAAAGTATGTCATCTAAAATGTCAGTAATTGGTCATAAAAGGTCAGATATTTTCGGAAATCGGTCAGGCTTAGAAAAATTTTAATCCAGGTTTTTCAAGGTCACCCGCGATTTTTGGCACCTCATTTATATATGCCATCTGAAAGGTAACTCAGTATTCATAAAAGGTCAGCTAGTTTCAGAAATTGGTCAGGCATTATTTTTATGAAAAAAAACTCAAGGTAAAGGTCAATGACCTTCAATTTTTTTTTTTTGTTAAACTCATAACTAAAAATATACAGCTGACCAATTTCTGTAACTGCCTGTCCTTTTATAAGGAAATAAGTAACCTTTCAGGTGGTGTACACTATTTTCGAATATCCCATAAATGAGGTGCTAAAAGTTTATGTGACCTTGTAATGACCCTGAAAAAAACTTTAAAAAATTATTTAAAAAACTATGCCTGACCAATTACTGAAAGTACCTGACCTTTTATGACCAATTACTGACCTTTTAGACTGCATACTATTTTTTTGCGAAAATCCAATATATGGGGTGCTAAGATCACACAGCCTAGTTTACTACCTACAACATCCGAAGTGAATTATTGACTAGTTCAGTTAATCATTTGTCGCTTAAGATGGTAAAGGCTGTAAGCTCAGCTCCTTTATCTGGCTCAAGTTTTATATGGCTGCCTTTACTACGTCCGCAAATTGGGTGGGCTTAATTAATGTTCTACATCGCGTCATAGGATAAATTCTTCAATCTGCTGGAATTGGAATTCGATTAATCATTGCCGCCGTTCAAAAGTTGGCAGAAATTATTTTTATTCCATAAACTCAGCATCGATTTCGATCGAGTGCACTACCTTTGATCATCCTTGCAAGCTTCAGATCCCAGCTTAACCTTGTTGTTGCTTTGTTTTTAACTTTTCGTCAAAATTCCAAACTTCATGCTCGCTGCGACTTTCCTTTCTTTCCTTGATCTTGCACTTTAAATGCTACTTCTCCACACAGAATTGAACAGTGTGCCTGTTGGCTTTCATCGTTAAACCAGGGGCATTTAACTGATTTTGGTGTGGATGCAAATTTGCATAAAATTTTCATAATTAATTTGGATAATTTTTTTTTTAAATTTGGTTTTTTTAAAAACTTAAAGTTTTTCTCTTTTCTGTTCAAAAATGATTCCAAGACCGAACGCAAATGTTGCGAAGCACTTTTTTTTTTTTTTAAAGTGCTCAACTTGGGCCGCATATGCCGTACATTTTTTTTCAAATTCGCAAATCAGCATTGCAACTTCACGCTTCGCGACACTAGTTTTTTACTTCAAAAGCTGCGAATCTTTTGCTATCTCTTCGGCAATCGGCAGCACAAAGCAGAACAACGTTAAGTTTTTAGAAAACTTAGTTAAAAAAAAAATTCTGACGTAAAATTTGCAAATTTGCGAATTAAAAAAAAAAACTACGGCACTCGCAGCACAAGTTGAGAATAGTGTAATTTTGTTTTGAAAGCCGAAAATGACGGTATGTACCAACTTCACGCTTCGTAAAATTAATTTTTGGCTCCAAAAGCTGCAAATATGCGAATTTTGTATCTCTTCGGCAATTTGCAGCACAAACTGAGCACAAAACATTACAAGTTTAATTTTCTTTTTGAAAATCGAAATTTTGGAAAAAAATTAAAATTTGCGAATTGGAAACAAATATTCGCGGCACAACTCAGCCCATGTTGAGCACAATACAGCCATTTTTTTGTTTTTTTTTTTTTTTGAAAATCAAAAATGGCGGTTCACATACCAATTAAATATATTTTTACAAATAAATAATTTATGCGATTTCAAGATTTAAATAATTTATTTAAATAAATTTCACAATAAATATATTGAAAATGTTTACGGCGTCTGATTTGCATTTCTTTTCATAAATATCTTAATCTCTTTGATCACAACTACATATTCAATTTAAATGTCAATAATTAGGCTTAAAATCAATAAGCTTTAGGTAAACAGTTTTAATGAACCTATAACAAAGCCAATTCCACCCCGACACATCCTAAGAGGTATTAAAACAATTAGATTTCATTTCATTCTGTGATGTTTCCACCATACCATCAGCGCACATCAATATTTAACGAGCAAACTATTTACCTTCATTTGAATTTAACCAATTTTAGTTTTGCTAAATGTACATTCAACAACATAAAAGCTCATTATAGAGATATTGTGCTCCGTTAAATTCAATATATTCAAATGGAAATTTTCAGTTCAAATACCCAAACACCCACGAAATGACCAAAGAGCTATAAGCCTATTCCCTCTGTAGCTTGTTATTTTTGTCTCGCCAATGACCCGCTGCTCTGTTGGATTAAATTTTCTATCCTTTTTGGTCGTCCTTTTTAGTCGTCCTCTCTTAATTTAAAACCCAATTAAAACTGTTGAAATTTTTAGATGGGTTGCCGTATTTAATTTTAACCATTTTTGTCTTTTTTTTTCGATTTCACATTCCATATGTATGTATAAGCCTTTTCGTCCTTTTACAACCTTAAACAACCATATCAGAAACTTATTTGTGCTATTAACTTGAATAATTAAGACAAAATGCTTCATTATTCATTTCGAGCTCATGTTTTTCGAAACCGTATATATGTTTGTAACCGTACAAAACCCTTTGAGTAAAGGGTTGTGGTCTATATGGTGTAGAAGCTCCCATGAACATGTGGATTACCCTACTGTGTAATTTCCGGTGCAACGCGCATCATTTAATCTATTCTCTCAATCCCACCTTCAAGGTTAAATAAAGTAATTTTATGTTTCCAGGGGTGGATCAAAAAATGCGGACAAGAAGTATCAACTTGGGGCCCGAAGTTCCAGGGTGCTCCATTTTATATTTCAAGCTGAATTTTACTCATGTTGATATATTTATTTTTGATAATAAAAACAAATTTATAAATTCTAAGACTTAAACATTTTAAGACAAATATTTTTGTTGGTTTATAAAATGTTTATTACAATTTTTTTTAGTAATCTTTTAATAATTTTAAATTAAAAACGCATGTCAAAATAAAATAATGAAATAAACCCTTTCTATGAATTCGTCTAATGGCCCTAATCCACCTCTGGCCACGTCACACACGATCTTATATGTGGGAGTAGGTACATGGTGACGTGTTTGCTCAGAAGGCATATTGAATGTCGTCAACTAAAAACGCCTTCTCTAACCTCCCTTATGGGCTTCTGTGAACCCATACACCGCCCCAAGCTGTAGAGAGGGATGTAGAATCCCCAATTGAATATAGGATTAATCAAAATATTGGCAACAATTTAATTTGATCGAGAGACGTTGGTTGTTAAATGTATATTATGGCAGAATATTGCTAATATTTATAGCTGTATGCTGATGCTCCTGCTCGTTGGTAGCTATAGCAGGTAAAATAGTTAGGAGATCAAATCGAATTCAATCGATAAATTCATTACAATTCAGTTATTGCCATCAAGTTTATTGGCCAATGCAACATGTCGTCCTGGGCAAATTTAATCATCATTTCAACATAGAAACATTTACATCCACAGCAGCCTGCTGATGTGATTTCACCAAAGGTATCTCTATAGAATGTGTGCGTTGTTGGTCATGCATAACATTGACATATTACTTGCTCTTTCCATCTCTATATATGCATTTATGATGGCAGTTGTAGTGTTGTGCAAGGAATTCATGTGGAAGGTTTAATTTCAACAGGCAAACAAAAAAAAACTCAAATTCAAATTTTCAATTTGCAATTTCCGATTCTGAATAGTTAATTTTTGGCGTTAGGAAATTATGATTTATGCATTTTCAATTGAATTATTAATTAAATTTGGGAAAATATTTACCATGCCAATAGGTACATGTATCTCAATTTGGTTCTGCATGTGTTTTAGCATAGTCTGGTAGTTGAAATTTGATGATAAATTTTGCTATTCAAATATTTTATATTTTTGTTTAGATTTATTCAAGTGGATTTGGTTTCTAAAATTCATTAAAATATATTGTTTGTATGTAGATTGCCGCCAAGAAGGAGCAGACATTTAAGTTCAAAAGCCCAGTTTATTCATTCTCGATTAAATTTTTAATAGCCATTAAAAATAGAAAATTTTTAATTTTTGTTTATATCCAAAATTTAAAAAAATCCCTTTAAATTTAATGGAAATTGTATAAATTAATGCTAAGGGTCTTAAAATTACCTTTGTAAAATAATGAAACGCCGAATAGGAAATTTTTGGCCGACTTTAAACACAAGTTTTCTGAATGCAACTGTATGAGCAGTTCTGTAAAGTCTGTGCTTTTGGTCGGATAAAGCGTTATTGTCCTTTTTTTAATAGTTACTGACATTTTAGATGCATACTTTTTTGAGATTATCCCATTATTATTCTCAATTAACATGGCTATACAGTCCAATTGTATAAAAAATATAACTGCTTAATCATCAGCGCACAAGTTAATGCGGTAATTGCAAATGACATCGGGAGATGGATATTCATAAATAGTAAAAATAACAGAGGTCTCTGGACCGAGCCCTTAAGTATTCCAATATTGGTAATAAGATAATTAGAAATACCAAACTCAGGCCCAACCATATCTATCATGTTGGGTCGAGATACATTTTGGGTCGAGGGGCAATTTTCAAAAAAAAAACTCATATAAAACAGAAAAAAAAATATTTAAAAAACAACGTAATACCTGCAGAGTCATATGTTATAGCATTTTCAAAAGCTAGAGATCCATTTTTTAATTTGATTTTTAAATAAATTTGTTCGAGTGAATAGTTTCTGAAAAATTAATTTTCAAAGTCAAAACTAAGACAAAAAATTTACAGATTTCACTCATAGAGTAACCATGGGGACATCGAAAATGACTTTATTTTGCTAGATAAACCAAAAACATGACTAATCTTTACAATCTTTACAAATTAATTAAAACTAAAAAGCTGTTTCAAACATCATTATAAGTTTTGAAGTTTCTAGGTGTAGGTATTTAATGTCACTTTCCATTTTGCAAAAAATAAATCTTGTTAATTTTCTTTAACTAACCCCATCATACTTTTCTATTCAACCAAAAAAATTGTTTTTTTTTTAATCTGATATCAAAACTCACATACCTATTAGGGCAAACAAAAATATGCCCTAAAAACAGTTTTAAGCGCTTATAATTATGCCCTTAAAAATCAATTACATATACCTATATGCCCTTAACAAGTAATTATATGCTCAAAAAAAAAAATGAATATAGGGCCCTAAAAATATGCTCAGTATTGCTTGTAAATACCTATGTAATGTATTTTTAAAAACTGCACTAAAAAGAACGACATAAATCTATCTAAATGTCTATAAAGCTAGCATATACACATTAGCATAATCATTTGAAACCATAACTAGAATTTTTTGCTCTTTTTGTGCTATTTTTGTGTGAAAGTCTCGATTTTTGTGCTAGCATAGTTTTTTTTTTATGCAAAAAGTTATGCTACCCATATAAAGCTAGCAAAACATAAAACAAAACTATGCTAGCACAAAAATCGGAACTGCCACACAATAATAGCACAAAAATAGCACCAAATTTTAGTTTTTCTTTCAATTGATTATGTTGAGCAGTTAAGAAGTTTTGCTAGCTTAATATTAAGGTAGCATAGATTTGCATAAAACAAAAACTATGCTAGCACAAAAATCGAGACTTCCACACATAAATAGCACAAAAAGAGCACAAAATTCTAGTTATGGTTTTAATTGATTATGCTAATGTGTATATGCTAGCTTTATACACGTTAAATCTAAAAACAAAAAAAAAATATGTAGTGTACAAGTGAGATTGTCGAACATAACGTCAATTTGCTGGGGCTAAAAGCCATTAAAACCTATTTGAAATAGGCACATGCATTTTTTTTATAATGGTGAATCGTTTAAATTCAACTACATGAGTTTATTTAAGACATTAATTATATCAAAAATAAAAATCAAAATTTACACGAGTGAGTCCCACGAGCTTGCTCTCGTGGCTAATAAAAATTTTGGTACCTTTCAACGAAAGGTATGTTAAAAAGTCAGAATTACTGGGAACATGATTTTTTTACTTTTGGGTTAATATTTTCTAAATTTTCAAAAGCTATCTATACCTATTGTTTAAGCCGTCTGCGAATTGGATTAAAATCGCGTTAAATTTTATCCGAAGATTAATTTAATTTTTGTATGTGTACGTACAAACTTCAAAATTTAATTTCGGATAAAATTTATTCGAAATTTTAATTCAATTCACACACGGCCTTAAAATATTTAGAAGCACTAGATTACAAAATTTAATAAAATCGTTCGAGTCAATTTAACCAACTCAAAAATAGGTTAATTTAAAACAAAAACGCCAACCCAAATTTCTTTAATGTCCATTTTTTCGCCATCGAATAAACATTAGAAGACACGTACAAGTTATGATTTTAATAAAAAATATACAAAAATACGGCAAAATATGCACGTTAAACGTAAATATACAAAAATTATGCTTTTTTGACGAAACATGGCGCCTATAAGATAGTGGGCCTTACCAATAATCAAATTTAGTTAGGACTTAAATATTGCAGTGAAATTAACCTTAACGTTATGGATCCTTAATTATTAACCATACATTATATTCTCAATTTTTTGAAGTCAGTTGAATATATGGTTCATTATTTATAGTCCACGTAAATATTTAGAATACCATGCACGGTTTATTATTTAGAGCCCATTCAATTATGATCCATTTTACTGAAATATTTAAGTCGTAACTAAATTTGATTATTGGTAGGGCCCAGTATTTCTTATAAAACTGATTTCTAATCTAATCTCATCTTAATAGTGTTGCTAGAAAAAAACATACTCTGGCATATTTTTGGTTGTCCTACATATTACATAGGTATAATATCGTTTTCAAGCAAGCTCTACTTCTGCTTGCACACTCAACTGCATCACTGGCCTTTCTTATAAGACCGCATTGTATTCTGTATGGAATAAAAATAAATAATACCTATCATTTTCATTTTCACAAAATCACAACCTACTTATGTACCTCCATAACTATGTAGATAGATGCATACACACATATACAACAAACAAAAATCTGGCAGAATACCTATCCACTTTTGTTCGTTGCCTTGTCTGTTCATTTGTCTTCTACTGAATACCTTATTGTTGTTTTTTTTTTCTCTTTTTGAATATTCTTCATGACCATTCTTCACTGAAGCTTGCCCGTTGACGACGAACAATACTTTTCTACGCCTGCTGTAATTCATCGCTTGTGTTCGTTTGTTTATTTTTATCATTCTAGTAATTTTTTAGTAACACCAACCAGCGTTGCCCCCCTACTACAAATGTAGCGTTTTTGCTACATTTTTTTCCAAGAAAAATTCACTCCGTACAATTGAAAAATATTCTAAAAACACTACAATTTCAAAACATAAAATTCTAATTTAAAAAGACAATTTTGATCTTACATTCCATTTGGCAAAATATTTTTTTTTATTTATCAATAGCTGTTTTTTTTTTTGCAATCTCGAAAGGAATTGGATGAAGAAAACGATGTTCGGGCTAAACAGCTTATGTGTTAAATCCAACAACAACTAATTCGCTTCGGGTTTAGCTAGGCACAGTAGGGAGAATTCTCGGTTCTTAATTTAAGCACGTCGAAAAACTGTTTTACTGCCAATATTTACATACATACACGTCTTGGATAGTGTATATAGAAATTCCATGTTTTTCTGTGATGGCGGGCGTCGGTAATCCCCGATGCCGTTTTTTTTCGACCAATTTTTTTTAGAAGTTATCATTTTTTCGTTTCTGAAAGTGGATAATGTGATTCACTTTTTTTTTAAGTAATCACTCGGAAAATATTATAATTACAAAAAAATCAATTAATGAAATCATATATTCGACACCAAAAAATCAATTTTAAAAATAAAATATAAACTAACCAATGTAATTGACATAAAAAAATTATAATGCTCTAATAATTTTGTGTGTCCACCTTGATTTTGAAATTTTAGTAGGAAATTTGCAAAAATGTTTTTGTAAGCCAGATATTTTTGCTATGTTAATATGCATGAAATAAAATCCAAATTTAGACCTTTTATTATTTATACAAATAATATTGTCGTTCCGAAAAAAATTACAATTTAGTATGTTGTGTTTTTGCGCGTTTTAAATTTTACTACATTTAAAATTTGCCACACTACATTCTCAACCTGTTAGGGGGGCAACACTGACACCAACCAAAAATTTGATAGTTGTCCCCCTATACGCTGGAGTTCATTTTTAATATTCTAAATTCATGTGTTCATTTCAATCATTTTGGTCATTTCTTTAGTAACACCAACCAAAAATTTCGTTGTGATGCCCCTATACGCTGGAGTTCATTTATGATTTATTGAATTTATTTAATTTATTTCATTTAATCGTTTTGGTAACACCACAACTCTGTCAAAACGATCCTATAAACATTTTCAATGTTAAAAAATGAAAAATAAAATTTCAAGATGATTTTTGTCAAAATTTTACATAATTAAGTAATAATTTTGTTTTCAAAATTCAATGCTCTTATTATTTTTTAGCAAAAAGCAGAAAACTGGATGCTGTAATGTCTTTCAGTTTTTAAGAAAATAAAAAAATAACGAGAGATGCAGTTTTCTAAAAAAAAAAAACTGACTTAATACAGAAGAAAAAATTATTAAAAAACAACGATAATAGTTACAACGACATGCTGTACTTTTTTGTGAAGCAAAAAAAAAAATATTACTTAATTACGTAAAATTTTTAACAAAATTAGTTTGAACACAATTTTTAATTTTTTTTTCAAATGTAAGTTTGAAAATGAATTTTTGAAAAACTGTTCACTTAAACAACTTAATTTCAATACAAAATAAAAGAAGCAATTTTTGGCTTTACAAATAAGTACAGCACGTTTTTGTATCTGTAACCTTTGTTTTTTAATACATTTTTTTTTGTATTAAGTCAATTATTTTAAAAAATTTCCCTCCAGTTATTTTTAATTTTCTCAAAATCTAAAAAACATTTAGCATCCAACAAAATTAGTACTTAATCACGTAAAATGTAAAAAATTAGTTTTTCAAAATTTATTCACTCGAACAACTTTATTTAAAAATAATATTAACGAATCGATCTCCAGCTTTTCAAAATGCTATAGCATTACCCTGTAGGTATTACCGTTACTTTTTAATATTTTGTTTTTGTTTTAAGTGAATTGATTTGAAAATTGCCCCTCCCGCCTAAACGTGGGGAAATAGATCCCCCACCCAAACAATTTTTTTCTTTTCTAAGTCCAACCTAAATGCCCTAGCTTTTTGTCACTCCTTATGCAAATCACCCTGTATATCGCAAGTAAAAATATAAGAAAGATAAACTTCCCTGTATTAACTGTGTTTCTGTTGGCTAGGCTCCTCGGACCCCATTTACGATTTCGTTCTACTTTTCTTTTGACAACTTAAAAAAATCCATTTATTAACATCAAACAAAGTTTTTGCCAGTACCTTAACTTAAAGGTTTTTTTTTCACTGAAAATATTAACGAAGGCATGTGCCCCTAAATTTTAAATATTAAAGTAATTTCAGTAATGAACCAGATGGACTTATTCGGGTATGTATTATAAAGGAAACCTACTCCCACAACAGACTATATGTATATCCAAGGATTTTCAAAGTGATTTCTCTTCCGTATATAAACTCAAAAACATTTAATGGCTCATGAACCATTAAAAGCTTGAACGAAAATATTTAATGGTAAATTAAATATTTTGAATAAGTACAGTAGGTATAGAAGCAGGTTTTCTTTGCAGAAGTCGACAAATTAATATTTCGATTTAGGAATTAATATAATTAATTTCTATTTCAGTTCACCAAGTTTTTTTTTTTTATTGAAAACCACAAAATGGTTATGATACTATTTTTTTTTAATTTTATCAAAAAAAAATCCAGTTTTTACACTCAAGCTTAAAAGAATTAAAAAGTGCTTTAAAACAAGTCCCTTTTGTTCATTGGGCACAATTAGCATTGAAATTTATGTTCGGATGAGACACAAAACAAAAATCAAAAAGTCTTCTCCTAGAGTCGTTCGTGGTGGTCCTGGTCATCTTTTTTTGTAAATGCAGTATAGACGTCGAAGTTTTTCCCAATTAATTTCTGACAACAAGCAAATTTTTGTACCACCTCTTTTTTTTTTGTTGTATTCCAAAATATGTTAGGGTTGTCAAGCAATGGACTATAAGAGGGACAAAACTTGTTGGAAATTGTTTAAGCTTCCAGAGAAAAAAAAAATAAAACTGTTTGTAAATTCTTGTTGGGAAAAACTGTTGAAAACATTGTCGTCTTTGGATAGAAATGGGGGAAGAAGCGGGAAAGAGCCTGGCAAGCCTTCTTTAGAAATAAACGACTCTTGTATTGAGTTCTATTGTAAAGTTTATTTATTGATATTTCGTCTTCATGCTGTGCACATCCTTTTGATATCGATAGAGGTACAAAGCATATGTAGGTGTGAGACATCAGAACAAAAAAAAAAAAGCGAAATAGATACTTATGGACTTTGAAACTCACACCTGCCAGTGGCCATTATTTATTGGACAGTGAGTAATAGTTGCTGTTAATAGCTTGTCCTCGTCCTTTATTTTACACAGGTAAAGTATATTCTCCTGCAACCATATCCGTCGTCGCCGCCCGGTTCCATTAACCTTCTTTATACTGCTCGAGGATCGCAATTAAAATGGGGATTATATACAAGATTTTGTTCGAAATAATTCCATATATGAAGATGCCTTTAAAGGGTTTTTTTTCGAAGTTTGATGGAATAATTTTTGAGGAAGAAATATTGAAATTTTATAATGCAGAGATATCCTTATACATTATATGCATCATGATGGATTTTTATAATTATGTGGAATAAAGCGTTCGATGCGCGGTCGTGTGGTTTCATTATAGGAATTTAATTAACCAGATAAATTAATGATTATGTGTGCGGTGGCCGCTGTTGGTTGGGTTCATGTTTATTATATCCATTTCGGGGTAATCATTGTGTTACCGACTCTATACAATAAAAGGATGCAACTGTACAATGGTTTTGATATATACTTTTATACAGGGAGTTCTAGACCTGGTGTGAAGTATTTTAGGGCGTGGTTCTGGGTATATTCTAAGTAAAAAATCGTTCTACAGTAAAAGTCTATCTCCAATTTTGACATAATTTATCGTGGATTTAAGAAAACGCTTACTTTGGTGTACCCTGACCCATGTTTACCAACATTTCTCTGCTAATTCTATTGGTAGAAACTTCGTTTAGGACCTGCTACCACTTTTCGCCAGTATCATAAAATCTGTGGGTTTTTCCACTATCTTCTCATTGATTTTTATTTTCATTATTTTTGCATTCACAAGAAAAAAAAATAGTAGAAGCTTATGTTTATTATGCATTTTCTCGCGAAAATCAACCTCAAAGTCAAAATAATTAGCATGGGCAAAAAAAAAAAAAACAGGTTAGAATCTAGATATCATAAGACTGAGATAAGATATTAAGTTAGTATTTCTTCTAAAAACAAAGTCTTAAACAAAGTTTCTATCTCTAAAATAAGCAGAGAAATTTTGGTAAACATGGGTCAGGGTACACCAAAGTAAGCGTTTTCTTAAATCCACGATAAATAATGTCAAAATTGGAGATAAACCTTTACTGTATAACGATTTTTTTCTTAGAACAAGAGCAACACCCTTAAATACTTCACAACAGGTGCGGGACACCCTGTATACCTACATTCGAAGGTCCTCGAAGCCTATCATTATAATATATCCTGTCAGGACTTAATTGAAAAATGTCGCATCATGCCAAATCGATTGAAAATAAGATGTGATTTTTTTTGTTTGTTTGCTGATCAGGTGTCCAGGAATATACAAACGTCTCAATAAAAATTTAAACCGAAAACGAGGAAGGACCCTTACCGAAGGTTTTAGGAATCACTTATATACTTAATGCTGCTATACAACTTTTCAGAAAGATGTATCCCCAACAGCTTGTGTTAAAAAAAACAAAGGCACTCATGTTTGTATTGTTTTGTTTATCACGCAAAAAAACTATGTGCGTGAAGTTAGCACCGCCATTTTTGATTTTCGTAAGAAAAATGGTTGTGCTGCGATACCGCCATTTGCGATTTTCAAAAATATTGTGCTTTATTATGCTCAACTTGTGCTGCGATGTGCCGTAAATATTTTTTTTTTTCAAATTCGCAAGTTTGCAAATTTTAGGAATTAAATTTTTTTGCAAAACAACGACTTCGAAAAAATTCAACTTGTGCTGTTTGTGCTACATTGTGCCCATCTTGCGCTTCTTGTGCCATGAATTTGTTTTTTTTTTTAATTCGCAAATTTGCAAATTTTAGAGCCAAAAATTCATTTTGTGAAGCGTGAAGTTAGCACCGCCGTTTTAGATTTTCAAAAAAAAATAATAGATGCTCTTTATTGTGCCCATCTTGTGCTGCGTGGTGCCGTAAATATATTTTTTAAATTCGCAAGTTTGCAAATTTTACGAATGAAATTTTTTGCAAAACAACGATTTTCAAAAATATTAAGCTTGTGTTGTTTTGTGCTCAGTTTGTGCTGCCAAAGTGCTGAAGAGAAAAAAAAATAATCGCATAATTGCAACTTTTAGAGCCAAAAATTCATTTTGCAAAGCGTGAAGTTAGTACCGCATTTTTGATTTACAAATAAATATTGAATGTGCTGAACTGTACTCAACTTCTGTTGCGTTGTGCTGCAAATATTTTTTTTTTTTTAATTTGCAAATTTTACGGATAAAACTTTTTCCAAACTTGCGAATTTGAAAAAAATATTTATAAACTTTTTTATAAATAATTTTTAATAATTTTGATTTTCCATTTTAAGTCAATTTTTCAAAAATTACTCCTCCCCGCTTGAGGTGGGGGCCGCGGGCGATAGAATTTTTTGGCCCTATAATTTTTATCTTAAAATAATCCCAGGAACCATCCCCCAAAAATATCATGCATGGATCAGGGGACACCCTCCTGTATATTGCCGATAATGGCTAACTGTAAATGTTTATTTGTGGTGAATTGGTAGGCCGTACTTACTCCAAGGGTGCCAAGTAAATAATGGATAACTTTGCAACCAGACATAGCAGGTCTTAAGACCTTTAGGAAAATAGCATACAAAAAAGTATTTACCATGTGGTCCATGGTATAACATTTTTTCAAAAAAAAAAAAAAAAAAACGATTCTCCTCGAATATCTTAACAATAGGACCACCAATGAATGATTTATGTTGTTTTTTAATTTTTAAAAATTTTTTGAATAACTATTCTAATAGACAGATACCTACTAAAATTTAACACTTGTTGTATTTTATTTATTATATTTTTTTTTAAATTAATTTTTCAATGCAAAAATTACAAAATATTTATTTTTACAAAAGTTTGACCATCTGTACAAAAATAAAAAAGTATCAAAACATCCGTGGTTAATAACGTTAAAAAATTACCTGTTTAATGTACTTTTCAAAATGGTACAAATGGTTTAACCTACAACAATAACTATAACAAAATTTGCAGTTAATGAACTAAAGATGCTTTTCCCCATTTTCTGAAATGGAATTGATGTTACAGTGAATAGTTAATTATTAGACTAATTAAAGTAAACTATCGGTTACCAAAATCGCAAAAAAAAAAAAACAATTTTCTTTAAATAAATTCAACACTAGATTTATAATTTTGGAAAAAATTATTAAATTTTTTTTGGAGACTTTTTTTGTCGAAAATATTTTTCTTCCAAATCTTAGAAAAATAAACAAAAATTGTTATTTTCTTTTCCATTTTGATAACAATGAATAAATTGTATGACCTTAATCATTTAGTACGGAAAACCGGTTCGATGGATCAATTTGAAAACATTACAAAAATATTGATGGTCTAATGAGCCTTCAAAACTTTACACCAAATTAAGTACTGCGATCAATATTTTGTAAAGCAGTGAAAAATTAACTAAAAGTATATAAAAAGTAATTTTGTATTCTTTATAAAATAAAATAATTATTATAAAGTTTTGAAAAGGTCTTGTATAGAAATTCTATTCAGGTTTCAAAACGGCTCTTAAATTTTCTGTGTCAAGATTCGTTACTGACTTATTGGTGGCCAAAGTCGGGTTTTTTTTTATTTAAAGATAGATTCGGAAAAAATTTGTTGATTGACGAAATATAATTAAATTCAACCTGAATATGTACATTGTACAAATATACAAGTTATCGAACAAAAAAAAAAAGGTTTTCACAGTAAATTACGCTCTTCATAGAAAAAATTTAAAATATTTGTATCGTGCAAATACGGGGTAACGGCATCTTACAAGGTCAAATGCGATAGTTTTTCAATTAAAAAAATATGAGGCTTTAGAATATTGTTTTATCTCAATACGACCACTATTCAAAGAAATTTAAAAAAAAAAAAATTGTTTCGTTAATTTTTTGACGTGCATATTTTTTCGTTTGTTTATATTATTTCTCAAGAAAAGAACATCATTCATGTTTTTTTTGCAAGAAGGGTCCTACCCTGAAGTTTAATCAGTTTCAACAGAAAAGACTTAATTTTCAAGTAGTAAATTATATATAAAATGCAGATTGCCGCAACCTTTTGATAAGTTTTATGCCCGGTGTTGCTTTTACTTGCAATCTACTTCACAAACATTATGTACATGGCAAATACCTTAACCCAGACTGCTTGGGTTCTATCGTTGGTCCTAGATAAAATTCCAGTTCAAAAAGTAATCTCCTAAAAGGCAACTCTGTATATACATTCATAGAATCTCTGCAATAAAATATTTCTTTATGCAACATTATGCTGCATTTTACACTGAACCTCTTGAATGAATTCAATGTGAAGCATTTTCGTCCCCCGAAAATCTGCAGTGATTTTAGCTTATTATAAATATATCTCTGATGAGAGGGTTTTGTTATGCCAGAGGAGATAAGACTCTTGATGGTCTAAAATTTTTAACAAGCTGTGGGAATTTTCTTGTCATGATTTTGGATTACATTTATACACTCTACTTAGTGCTTTGTGATAAAAGTGTCATCCATGAAAATGAAGCTCAAAAGTTTACTTAAAGTTTTGTTTAAAAATTTGTAGTTATTTATTTGCATATGTCAGATAGAATAAAAGAGCTTCAAGCTTATCACACAGTAGTTTGTAAGTAGACAGCAATTAAGGAATTGGATTTTGTTCGTTTGCTGTTGGTTAAAATTTTATGGTGAGAAAACAAAAACTTTAATTTTTATTTTTTTAAAGTTATGAGTAATTTTTAAAAAAAATATTCTCCCAAATAATTTGATTTAAAAAAAAAATACAAGTACAAGCTTTTGGCTTTAAAAAAAAAGTATAACATGACATTGTAAGTGTTGCCGTTGTTTTTTAATAATTTTTTTTTTTTCTATTTCAAGTCGATTTTTTAGATAATAGCCCCTCTCTCCTAATCGGGAGGAAATAGACCCCCCTCCTCCCATACGATTTTTTTCTTGTCTTAACCCAACCTACTCGCTCTAGCTTTTTGGTGCACCTTATACAGAACACCCTTAGGGTGTCCGTTATTTCCCAGACTGTTTTTTTTTGTATCAGCCACCCCCTTAAATCGAAAGTTTATGTGCTACGAAACATTTATTGACAAAAAATATTTGTCCGAGGTCATTAACCCGTGCCTCTAAGGCCATACTTTTCCCATACAAATTTGTATGGAAATTTTGCAGTTTTTACTTTTTATTTTTTTCTCTCGAAAGACAAAGGTTCGAAATACAAAAGGTTCGAATTTTCAAATTTTTGAAAAAATGTATCTAAGAATGCTGCGGAAGATTTCTTTTCGTTTTAATTAGTACCCATACTCGTAAAATAGAGATGAGCAAACTCAGATAAAAATATTGCGCTGTGTGAACCCCAAGACCGTTTTGTGTTGCCCAAGAATAGAGTTTATTAATTGAAGATTCCGTAATATCCCTGAAAGTGGTAAGAAACTTACCCGATATCAAAATTTCTATGTCGTCTGCATAGGCAACAGTTTTAGTGCCTTTATTCCTAAAGAATTTTGTTAACAACGAAGACAACGAGGAAAGGTGAGATTCCTCCTCCCTGTGGTGTGCCTCTTGTAAGGCTAGGCGCATATTGAGACGTGACCTAGGCGTGTGACGTGACATAGCACAGCGCTAATTTTTTTAAACAATATAAACAATACAATACAAACAATACAACGCATATTCATGAAGCGTAGCAACATGACCTGACCCATGTTTTACAAAACACGCGTGACACAGTTATTGAAACACAGTTTGTCATGCTTAACCTTTACGTGAACGTATTTTATTTATTTTCTGTCAAAAAAATATAAAAAATATCAAACAAACTGTCAGTTAAATTGAAAATAACTAGATCGTAAGTTTGCAAGTTTATTTATTTTAATTGACAGAAGAAACATTTATAAAATTAGGGAGAAATAGTTATGCGAATTTTGTTCACATAATATTTGTACATATGTGCAAAAAAATGTTGTCAATAATATTTTGGCACGATACACGTGCTTTAATATGCGGATAACGGCATTACATGCTTACATTAAGTCGGATCCACTTATGTCTCGTGTGGTGTATTGTGGAGTCATGTGTCGCTACCGCTCCAATGCATTTCATATGCGTAGATCCATATTTGTCTCGTGTGATGTGTTGTGGAGTGGGGTGTTGTGTCGAAATCTACTTTGTATTGCGCCATACCACGCTATGGGGAAGGCATATTTTTTTTTGTCTGCGGGCACAATAAATCAATATTCTTGAAAATATAATAATAAAAATAAAAAATGTCAGTTTGTAAGACAGCACGCTTAATTAGTGTACTCAGTCCACAACATACCACACGTGACATATGTGGATCCGGTTTTAATCGTGTCATGTGACACGCATCAGGTCACGTCACACGCGTCTCAATATGTGCCTAGCCTAACTGTTTTCTTGACAATAGTATCTCCAAATTTCGACTTTATGGCATGGAATAAATTCATTCTACAATGGCAGATTCAACTGAAACCTAGTCCAAAGCAGAGAATAATGACCGCTTTTCGGGATTGAAAGCCTTCCATTTTTCCACCAGCTTGGGAAATTCCCAAAAGTTGCTCGGGAGTTGCCTATTGGGAGAGAATAAGCAACTGAAAGTTTCCCAAAAATTCTGATAGCTAAGCCTTGTGAGCAACTCTCATCAACTTGGAGTTACCGGAAACTAGGTTACTTAGTGGGCGAGCGCTCTCCCGTGTAGCCTGATGTCATTGGATCAGGAGCAACTAAAAGTTGCTGGAACGTGCTCCTTAGCCTTAATGTTGCCAAGTAGGCTTAAGAGGTTTCGGGTTAAATGTATACATATTTATAAATTCAAATACTTTTCCTATTTCCATATAAGAGTCATATCAAAACGACTTCAAACTTAAGGTGTCTATAATTTCATTTAACACCCGCCCACACCAACCATCATGACCAACAAGAAAAAAAAAGCAAAATAAATTAAAATCCCCTCGTAATTTCAAACCTATACCTACCTAGAGAACATTCCAAACAAAATGCCTTGTCCATGTCTTTCGTATCCTTCATGTGCCATTAATTAAACGTTCAATTTCAACCTCGTCTCTTGTGCCAGTAGTGACGTACATAGTTTATCCAACAACACCCATTCACCATTAGTAATTAAAATAACGATTCGCTACCAAATGCTATCTCATCAAGTGAATGTGCATCCTGAATTAAGTATCCACAAACAGCAATATCTCTTCACTCGTTTCGTTAAAGTGGATAACAACTTTTCACATAGATAAAGTTATCCTCACTTCTTGCACTACATCTCCGCTTTATCGTCCTATCAGTCGACCTAACACACCTCGCCCCCCCCCCCCTACACATCACCATCCAATTTGTCGCCTTTCTCATGTCAGTATAAAGTGAGTGTTTTAAAAGTATTTGTGACAGTTGCAACACAGCAAATCCTAGTGAGAAGATACGGTATGCATATACGGGAAACGAGACGCATCCAAAGCAAAAACTGTCAATGAGTGAAGCTTGAAATGAAAATAAAAAAAAAATAAAATAAAATACAAAAAAAAATAAAATATAAACTACAGATACAGATCCAATTAGGAGGCACAGTTCTTTTTCGTTCTAAATGTGAATTGCAATGCTAGTTACTGTTACATGACAGCAGTCTATAGCTAAGTCATATGGAAGCGAAGCAGGAACAACTGCGTGTGTAGTAGATCATTCATAGTTACTCCCAATCCCAGTGCTTGCCTCGTTGGACCTTTAGAATTTCGTCGCAATATTGTGAAATGTGAGTCCTGATAAAAAAAAAAAAATCACAAATCATCCTACACAGACGGAATAGACTAATTCAATTGGATTAGTGGTTACGATATTTTCTAGGGCATGTACCTCCTATAGCTAAGCAAATATATACCTATGTATGTAGATAGAATTTTGTACTCATATTAAACAAGTTTTATATGTATGTATGATGGCATAAAAAACCAAACCCAATAGATTGGTTTCGAGGGCAGTGAAAAATAGCTTGTTTATTAATAGAAACAAAGTGTAATTTAATTAGTCTGTACGTTTAAAGGTAAATAATACAAGGCCGGTTTGGAGCGAAAGACATTTGGAGTGGTTATCAAGGGCGCCAAACTAAAGAAAATTGAAATAATATCGACTTAAAACCTAGATATTAAAAAAAAAAAAAAAAACCATAAAATAAGAATCTTCCAAGGGCATCTCCTGGGATGTGGGATTTTCGAACCTCATATATGGGAAATTCGCTTTTTTATTTTGTTTATTTTTGTTTTTCAACTTAAACAAACTCAATTTCAAAAATCAATTCAATTACCAAAAAAAGAGCTTTTCTACCTTCTTTGAGAAATAATTAACCTTTCAGATATACCTAATATTTTTCTTGAATATCCCACAAATGGGGTTCCCATAGTCTTTAATATAAACTTGAGAAAAAACCTTGAACCAATGATTTAAACTGGTTTGGTTGACCTTTTTGGAACAATTAAAGACCTTTTAAATGGAGTAGGTAGGTACTTCGATTGCAAATATCCCATAAATGAGATGCTAAAATCCCAGAGCTTCATAAAAAGGCAGAATTGGGCTCCGGAATATTCGCAGCTCGTATTTGGGATATTCGCAAACAAAGTTTTGGAATGTTCGCTGAAAAAAGTATATGGCCACCGGATCGTGACTAAAGGTAAATGGTAAGTGGTCAAACATAGATTTAAATTTGTATAGTTTTTTTTTTTCAAGGTAATAGAAATTGTTAGCACTAGCACCTCAGTTATGGGATATTCAAATAATAAAAGGTCAGCAATAAATTATTTTGTATGACTTTTTTATTTGAAAAAAAAAAAACTTAAAAATAAATTATTTATCTGGCCTTTTATGCTAATCCTCATAAAAGGCCTTTGCTTTCCTTGGCCTTGGCTTTCCAAAAAGGTATAGCATAGCATTTTAAATTGTACCGTTGTTTTTAAATAATTTTTTTTTTCTGTTTTAAGTCAATTTTTTAGAAAATTGCCCCTTCTGCCTTAACGGGGGCAAAAAGACAATACGATTTGTTTCTTGTCTTTACCCAACCTACTTGCTCCAGCAGTTTGGTGCATCTTATACCGATCACCCTGTATATTTTTTTTCCTATAACCCACAAATGAGGATATAAACATCAGTATGAACTTAAAAAAAATACATTTTTAAAAATTCACATCTATAGTTTACTAATTACTGAAAATAGTTGACTTTCTATCACTGGTAGCCATAAACTTTTTTTTGCAAATATCCCACATTAAAAAAGTGAAAAAAAAAGAAAACACTTACAAAAATCTATGTCTGACCAATAATAAATATTCTGTAGGCTGCTGAGCAACATTTGAAAATACATTATGAACTTATTTTTAACAGTTACTGATCTTAAAGATGGCATCCTTTTTTCTGAATATCCCACACATGGGGTATTTAAATCCCAGAGCCCAACACTTGTCATGAACAAGTGCCTCACATCTAAGCCATTCGGATTTGGAAGAATGTTTTAGGTCCCTTTCAATTCAGTTGACTCTAACAGGAACAGTCGGGAATTGTAAGTCACTAGGCCTTGGTTCTCTACAAGCGGACAAGTCAGTAATTATTTCGCATGCAATTATAAACATATAGTGTAATGACCGAAAGGCTGAACCAACAACGATATACCTACATCTGAAGCATTGAAACTTTCGTAGCCAAAAATTTATGAAGAACTTTTATTACTTTCTATCTATTTGTTCCCATATACTCTTATCATGTAATTTGCAATGGCATTCTGTTACTGCTTATTCCAAGTAACTTCTCAGGGCCAGTTGTACTAAACGTGGTTCAATATTTAACCCGTGGTTCAAAAAATTTAATTCGCCGATTTCGGCTTGGATACGTGCCTGGATATGTGATAATAGCCAATTACATGCTCGAACAATCGCTAAACTGAAGTTAATCCGCCGAAATCGGTGCCAGTTCTACAATCGTGGTTTAAATATTGATTTGTGGTTCAGCCTTTTTAATTCACCAATTTCGGCAGATTACTTAGCTATTATCACCTCAGTTAATCCGCTGAAATCATCGAATTAAATTTCCTGAACCTCGGGTTAAATATTAAACCACATTTATACAACTGGCCCTTAATCATTTATGAAATTAGTATTTTTCACGAATGGAAAAATTTTATGGCCTCAGGCATTATTTTGTCAAAAAACTAACTTATTTCTATGCATGTATATCGGTTGGCAGACGATAGAATTACACGGGTCAAGGTCACATAAGCTTACAGATCTCAAAGCTCACATAATAAAATCAATTAAGCCCACAGTGGGGCTTCACTAATCGATGCGGCTTGTCAATTTTGTTGCACAGCTGTAATGGAATATTTTGTTCAAAGCAGAAAAGTAAAAATATACATTCTGAGAAGCTCTGCTTTTTCTGATGCAATTGATTCGAAGGTCATTAAGTAGACTTTTCCATCCCTAAGGTAGCTAGGAATAATCAAACCACACAACTTGAAGAAAAACTATGAAAATTCAATGAAAATAAAAAAGTACGCATACGCCCTAGTGTACGCTTGAGTTTTTTTTTGAATATATTTCAAATAAAATTAAACACATGCATCAATTTCCCTACTTTTATTAAATTTATTTATATGTTTGTCCAATGAGAAATTTAAATTGCTCTTGCGCTTGTTCAATATGTCCCCTTTAAGCCCAAAAGCATGAATGTGCAAATTAATTTTTTTTTTTTTGAGTAATCTTTGGGTATTCCATGTTGTCATTTCAGTGTTGCCAATAAACGGATGTCGAAGAAAGCATAATATTTTCAAAATATCATTTAGGACGTAATTTGAATTAAGTCTCCATTCGCATCTAGTAGGTAGAACATTTAAAAACGCTATCGTAAATTTTCATTTTTCACATTCATGCTTCTGAGATGAAGGGAACAACAATATGTACATCATAATTGAGACTCCATTAAAAAATATATTGTATCTCGCTGCTTTTAATATTTGCCTAAAACGAATCACCATCTCCCCCATAAATGTACACATTAGATTAGAGTGTCCTTTATTTCTCAAACTATTTTATTTTATCAGACACTGTCTAAATGTATGACCTAAAACAAATTTATTGACCAAAACCAAATATATCCGATATCATTAATCCGTGCCCCTAAAACCTTACTTTTCCCATACAAATTTTTTTGGGAGTTATGCTTTTTGCACGTTATATTTTTTTTTCTCGCAAACTACGGCTAAATATCTGATATTTGTTTTCAAATAATCTCTCTAAAAGATATAAAAAAAATTAGAATTTTTAAGTGCGAACAATTACACTGGATAACACAATTTTTTGTACAAGAACTAAAGTAACCTTTTCCAATGTTTTTCGGTGTACTGAACTTGATCTAAAAACAGCAATATTCTATCACAACACGTTTTTCAGATACTCCCGTTTTGGGAACCCAATTTTTTTTTTCATGCCAAATGTAGAATAAATAAAAGATCCACGTTGGGCGCCATTTAATAAAATAAAAATTCGCAATTATTTAAAAACTTGATGTTTATAGATTTTAACATTTTTTAATACCTAGCGACGACGCGACGATGTATAAAAAGGGGGGTAAGTACCATTATTTTCAAATTTTAACCTTTTATTTTTAAAGCTGGACTTTTTGTCTAAGCATATTAAAAAAAAATACACAAAACTCTATTCAAAGTCTTAAATCATTTGTTTTTGAATTAAATCATTATATCCTTGTCAACGAAAATATCTCTAATAAATTGAAACAAAATTAATCCATTTATAACAACAAATCAATTTTATGTTAATTTTCAACAAAACAATACCTTTTTACTTCATCAATTGAAAATATCCAATCTTTCATCACCAAAAAAAAAAACAAGAAACCCCAACAATTTAATCCAACTTATCCAAATTTAATTTTATTCTAAAAACATCAAAACCATACAATTTTTACCTCATTCGAATAAATATCAAAACCTTAAACCAGAACTAAGAATAGATATCTACATAAAGAACTATAGAACACCGCATTCTTCCCGCCCTCTCCACTTTCTTTTGTTTGAAAACAAATCATCTTCCATAAGTTGTATAAACACAATAAACTAAAAATTAAACAAAAGGACTCAATTTTTTTTTTTTTTTTTAAAATAGAAAATCCAATTTTTAAAGACAAATGACTGAAGAAATACAACAAGAACGCTAACGAATACAACAAGCCTCCATTGAATAATTTAAAAGCTTATATGTATGTAATGTATGTTCGTATTCAAAGAAAAAAACAAAAAAATTTATATTTATTTAATTTAAATAACAACTCGCTGAAAAAACCCTATTATTATTCCCTTTTAACATCGCAATGGATATTGTAGAAACAAAAAAAAAAAAACTAAGATAACACAAAGGACTTTACCCGAAAGTGTGTCCTTAACTTTATGCTCAACCATCGAACCACTGTCGCAAAAAAAAAAAAAAAAATAGAAGACAAAATTAAATAAAACAGAAGTAGGTAACCCCCACCCAACCAACCGGTGAAAAACTTCCATCCATCCATTAAAATTTCATGCATTTCCGTAGCTCTCTAGGCTCCCCATCAACCTCCCTTTCACTCCGCATGGATAGTTGTATTCCAACCAAAAATCTATCATCCATCATCAACATCACATAACCTGCCTCAATTCCTTTGTGAAAAAACGAGCATCACCAGCAAAAGGACATCTCTTCCATGACTAGCTGATATGCCAAGCCACCGCCACTGTCAGATGTACTCGCTGGGGAACACCATCAAACCGGAGACCAGTCGAGTCGACGACGACAACGACGACGATGACGATAACGAAACGACGATGGACGAGAAAAAGTGTAAAAGGGATATAAATGAATACTTTACAGGATAAGCCCCAAAATGAGATTTGCACAAGGATGTTTCAAAATGAAAGATTAATTTGGTAAAATATCCAAATGATACCAACAGAGAGGATAAATATTTATTTCCAAAAAGGATAGGGCAATGAGTGGCGCGTCACATCACTCAATCTTTACATCATCAACCCCATTTCTCCTGGTATCAACTGTAACCGAAGATTTAACCTTTTTGAAAATGTGCAAACACTTTTCCGCTACTTGACTTGAAATTAATTAAAAAACTAAAACTTAAGAGCTAGCACAAAAAAAAGAAAAAGGATTTTTAATTTACCCTTTTTTTTCAAGACGAAAAATTTGAGACGAAAAAAAAAAGGACATCAACTCACCTCAACAAGCAAGTTTAAAATTTTCCTCCCTTTCGAGTGTCAATATCGCCAAAATTTTTTTTTTATTTTTTTCTTTAAATCCTGATTTCCAGGATCAAACAGGAAATTAAAATAACTCGCTAGAAAGTCACACTGAAAACTTGATTTTATATTTCCGATCGCTTTATATTTTCAAATCTTTCTTTTTTTTTTTGCGGGTATAAAGTTTTATTTTTCGACGCACCACGACGACGAAACCGTCTAACGACCCAGCAAAGACTGCGAACCGTTTGGGTACATGATGGGCGATGTTTTTTTTATTTTTTGTGTCTTTATTTTGAAAAAATATTCGTTAAAAAATGTTGGGGAGCAAGTTGTTGCTGGGCCACGGCTTATAAACTTATTGAGCCGACTCAATCGTCAGATCCATTTGAATACCCAACAGAGACTCCGACCTACGACGACGGCACGTTGACGGAAGCACACACTGAGTACACCAACCATAGCCATCGCCGCCGCACCAAACCAACAACCCCCAAAATGCACACACTTTTTGGGTTGGATGGGTGGTGGTTGAGAGGGGTTGGAGGGGGACTTTACCTTCAACTACTGACTTCAGAAGTGGAATTCAACTATTGCCACATGCAGCACCTCTTGGTTTTGGTTCGGTTTCGGAATTGGATTCATCGTGTCGTCTCGGTCCTCCTGTGTATCGTCGCACTTACTAAACGTAACACGTTGTCATACTTACATACAGACATAGGTATGTTGGTTTGGTTGGGTACACAGTAGAGAATCCCTCCAACGACGAGGACGAATACAACTATACCTACGTCCAAAGGTAACCCACAATAACTGTGTACAGCAATAAACAGAGCAACACAAAATAAATACCAAGGTACAACAACAAATGGAAAAAAAAGTTTATAAAACGGAACCAAAACTGAAAACTACCCTCTCGATGTAGTTAGTTACAGCACACACCCGGGTTTTCTACCGGCGGCCCCCACCCAGTCTTCATGCCCCTTAATCAGTGTGCCGGGGGGTGGCAAGAGGGGGTGGTATTGTCCATATACCCGCTCTATCCTCCCCCCGGAGGAGGCTCGATGACGATAATGATGATGATGATGTTGTAAAACAAGAGTGGTGTTTCCGCCACCTACTGACACATGAGGCGTTTTGGACCAAATCTATCCCTGATGGGTATCCCCATTCGGATGGCTACCACCGGATTCCTGTTTCTCCGCAGCAATACAACAAACACATTTATCTCACACACAATATTAAGGTATGTAGACTCGTATAGAGCTTCATTCCTGATGCCCCGTTCAGTACCTGGGTTAACGTAAATGAACACACAATAGGGATGCAACAGTATAGAGAGATACCTAAAAGGCATTAGCATTTTGATGATATACCTACCTACAGTAGCTCCCTCTGACGAGGAATGCCAACGGTTAAAGTGCTACTACTACTATTACCTGTATCATCACTATCTCTGCAAAGAATATCATACATAACCCCTGCTGGAGGATGTTGATACGGCTTAATATAGGATGAGCGGGAAGGGGGGGAAGGAGGGGGGGAAGGGAAGGAGAGACAGAAGTTGTGTTTGCTTATTTTGCCATTTGTTAGATGAAATTTTCGGACAAAGTGGTTTCAGTTGCGTTTTAAACTTTTTATTTGTATTGTTTTTTGTTTGTCCAAATTTTATTAACTGTCGACTTGGTTCCGTTAAATAATATTTTTTTTTTCATTTTAAATCCTTTCAAAATGAAACATTTATATTTGAACGAAGAGGAAAGCAATTTGTTCCTTTTGGCATTGAACTACTTTTAATCAAATATTTTTTTTGTTCGCACTCGATACTAACTTGATGAAATATGCCTGAGGAAAGGTGTAACAAGTCCTTAGTATATCCGAGTCAAAACAAATACAGTCAACAACAACGCATATTGGTCAAAACTTTTAAGAGTCGTAATAGAATGTCAGAATTTGAAAATCTAGGATTACAAGCCTTAAAACTGAGGAGAAGACCATAAGATAATGTCTTCCTAAGTTAAGTAGTACGTTTCTGAATTTTGGTGACAGAATCCTTTTCCCGCACGCTGATTCTAGGAGAACAGGGATGAAATTTGGTACAATTAATAAAAATCGGGAAAAGCTGAATTCAGTAGATAGTTATGTCTATTTTTTTTATATTCGAGATGAGGACTTCAAAATTAAGGTCAGAATATGGTTCGAAATTCATAAATTAAAAAAAAACAAAAAAAATCAGAAATTAATTGTTAGAAATGGTGTTAACGCCATCTGTGAGCGAAGCACAATTGTAGCTCTGCTACAATTTTGCCTCGCTCTACGAACGTATCCCTTACCTAAACTTAACGAAACACAATATGACTGCCATTTCCGGCATCTTCATTTCTTTCATTCATTCTTGTTCTTGCCGTGACACAAGTCACGTTTTTTTTCACTTTGGCCCTTTCGGTATTATAATTTTTTTTCTTTGAAGTTATTTAGAGTTTGTTAAGAAGTAAAATTGTTTAATAAAAAACAAACAAACAGTAAAGAAACCTACATTTTTAATTTAATACGGAAAACATACGGAATTTGTATCCGTCAACCGTAATTGAAGCCGAAGCTGGAGCTATTTGCGACAAGAGTGTGGTTGGGCTGTTCAGACTTTTTTTTTCTGCCTAAAACATTGGTCCATACGAGACGGATTTGGAGAAACCAAAGCGCACCACCTAATTTGAACCACAGCATCCACAATTTTTTCTCTCGCTGCTGAGCAGCGTCCACCATTTTCTCGTCGACACCACGCTACCGCCACATACATAAAGGCACACATTTTTATCGACTCTAAAATTCGTTGCTGCCAAAACGGCACATCACACATCCTTTATTGTCAACGCCGTCATATATAACGCAACATTTTTTTGTGTGGTACTCAGCCATACAAGACGCAACTCGCCCTTCGTAGAAGACACCAAGCTGCATTTCCTTGGAATGCGATTTTGTTTCTTGTGCTACTCTCATGCTGTTTTGTGTCACCGATCATTGAGGAGCACTAGAATAGTTGTTTCGACATCGCCATCGTCATCATCATCGCCATCGTCATCAGCGTCATCGTCATCATCGCCATCGTCATCAGCGTCATCGTCATCATCGCCATCGTCATCATCATCGCCATCGTCATCAGCGTCATCGTCATCATCGTCATCGTCATCGTCATCATCATCATCATCGCCATCGTCATCCACACCATCGTTCATCAGCCTCACAATCACACAAATAATTTATACCATCGTTCATCAGCCAGTCAACATTGTTCAGCAATTACACCAGACCAAGGATCACCCAGTTCCAGCCGTAGCAGTAGTACCAGGTAATCATAGATACAGTGCATACCGTGTATATCTCTTTTGTACCATTAAAAATTTTTTATTAAAACTATATATCGATCATATAATCAAGCATTTTAAAAATTTTGTATTTTTGCGGTCTGGTCGCTAACTATTCGGGTGGTACTTTTTTTTTGCATATTTTTTTTAATTCAAATTGGTGATACCAATCACATTCCCGGGTGCATTTTATGCACTGGTAATACAAAACCAAAAGAATTATTGATGGTTCTTTTTTGATGTGATCGGTCAGGGAGGTGCGATTTTTAATTTTAGAGGTGACGATACAAATATTCCTTTTCACGAAGTTTTTACAAGTTATAAATAATTTAAATTATTTAAACTCCAAAAGGGTTGCTGCGTGAGTTTTTTTCGTCGTTTAAAAATCAATACAAACTTTTTATAGGTTTTTGAGAAAATATTTTGCCGCTCAAAATATTTTAAGTGCCAATCCGTTTTATGCATTCTTATAGTGCAAAAGGGTTGCCGCATTAACATTTTGTTTTTAAAAACTTTTTATAGGTTTTTGAAAAAATATTTTGCCACTCAAAATATTTTAAGTGCCAATCCGTTTTATGCATTCTTATAGTGCAAAAGGGTTGCCGCATTAACATTTTGTTTTTAAAAAAACTTTTTATAGGTTTTTGAAAAAATATTTTGCTGCTCAAAATATTTTAAGTGTCAATCCGTTTTATGCATTCTTATAGTACATAAGGGTTGCCGCCTTAACATTTTGCTTTTTTTTTAAAACTTTTTATAGGTTTTTGAGAAAATATTTTGCCGCTCAAAATATTTAAAGTACATATCCGTTTTATGCATTCTTATAGTGCATAAGGGTTGCCGCAATAACATTTTGTTTTTTAAAAAAAAAAAAAAAAAAAAAAAAAAACTTTTTATAGGTTTTTGAGAAAATATTTTGCCGCTCAAAATATTTTAAGCAGAAGTAGCCGTTTTGCATCTTGCATAGTGCGTAAAGGTTATCGTCGGAATCTTCCTCGATCCTAATAATATCAGTTTTTCATTGGAAACTTTTTTGGCCGGTTTTCTTCACATATTTGTCCTTACGAGCACATTTTACAGAACTCTTTTAAGGTGTAGATAAGTTTAATTCATTAGATAATCGAATCGAATTCAAAACTCCAAATCAACAACGTATCGAAAACCATCGCCTGTTTGTATAGAGGCTCACAATCTCGTAAAATATTCGTAGTTTCGATCATTTTGTTCGATTATTTTTTTTCTGCGGGATTATATTCAAATAGTTTTTTTTCTATACGCGCTTTTAACCCCTCCTACATATATACATATTGGTAGAATAATGAGTTTCCTCACTGATTTTATTCATTCAGCGGATCAGCTGGTGAAATATGCGGCGGCTTTTAGGGAACTTCCCGAAGCAAAGCATTCTTTGAATTCATTGAAGGTTCGAAAAATGGAGTTAAAAGATTTATGGTCTGAAGTTAAGACCAAGTACTTGATATGTCTTCGTGAAGAAACAGACACCGACAAATTTGACGCAGCGACGCTAGAAGAAAAGTATACCTCCTCAAATGAAACCTTCATAAACTGTTATGTGCTAATTATAGAACTGGAAGACAAGCTCTCGACGACTGCTGAATTAAACTTAGATCCTTCTAAAACAACTTCAGTTCCGGTTTCTGACAATACCACTCAGATGAGATCATATGGTGTCAAATTACCAGTTTGTGATACTGAAACATTCAGCGGTGACTATCTCAAATGGCCTACGTTTCGAGATATGTTCGAAGCAATTTATATAAAGCATCCCAGGTTGGGGGAGGTAGAAAAACTTTTCCATCTCAGATCGAAAACTACCGGAGATGCTTTCAGTATTGTCGAAAAGTTTCCCTTGCTCAACTCAAGTTTTGAGTTGGCTTGGGAGGCTTTGCGTTCCACTTACGAGAACAAGCGAATCATTGTGAACAATCAGATCAAAACATTACTTAATTTACCTTCTTGTCCTTGTGAATCAGGGAAGGCGATTAAAAGTCTTCAACGCCACATAAATGATAGTCTCGCAGCGCTTAAGGCCCATGGAGTTAACATTTTTGGTTGGGATCCGATTCTGGTTTACACTTGTTCTAACCGGTTGCCCCCGAATACTCTTTCATTATGGGAGCAATCTTTAGCTGATCCTACGGCCATACCTACATGGAAACAAATGGACAAGTTCCTCAGTGCTCGCTTTCAAGTCCTGGAAACAATAGCCGACGTCACTTCCCCTAATATATCGACCTCTGAAAGGTTCGCCAAAAATCAAAAAGTTACCGCACCATCAAAGCATCGGGTGAACACTTTTCATTCGAGACCTCAAACGTCCTCCTGCAAGCTTTGTTCAGGGAAACATTTAATTAATAAATGTTCTCAATTCCTAGCCTTAAATCCTTCCGCGAGATATGAAATAGTCAAAAGAAACAATATGTGTGTTAATTGCTTATCAGCGAAGCATAGTTCGAATGCCTGTCAAAGTCACCATACGTGTTCAACATGTAACAAACGACATAATTCCTTGTTACATTTCCAAAACACCGGATCACCGTTATCGAACGCGGTGCAAAATAGTTCATCCACATCGACTGTTGGAGCATCATTAGCTCCCCATAGTCAGCTATCTTCCCAATTACAGTCCACTTCACAACCATTTATACCATCGGTGACCGGTCGAACCCATTTCGCTTCTTCGCACAAAAATGTCTTGTTAGCAACGGCATTGGTGAACATAGTTGGACAAGAATCATATCATTTAGTTCGTGCCTTAATAGATCCCGGATCTGAAGTATCATTTATGTTAGAATCGATTCAAAAACGTTTTAAGTTACCGACAATACCAATTAACATCTCTATTTCAAGTGTTAATTCAACACATGCTGCTTCTTCTAAAAAACTGTGCACTTTTTCGATATATAATGGAGATGATCCTGCAGCTCCTATTGCAGCACAAGCTATAGTTTTGAAGCAAATAACCAATGCGTTGCCAAGTACGTCATTTTCGAGTATTGCTTCTTCCGAACTGAAAGGCCTTAAGCTTGCCGATCCTGCCTTCAATTCCTCTGCCCAAATAGATTTACTTATTGGTGCAGATTTATATCCGGCCATCGTTCGCAATGGCTTGCAACGCGTTTGTGAGACTTTGGTTGCTCAGAATACTGTTTTCGGATGGGTGCTCTCTGGTCCCCTCCCAAAAACCGTTAACACTTTTACCACTTTCGTTACTGAGCAACGATCAGATTCATTAGACGAGCAAATAAAACGATTCTGGGAATTGGAGGAGGTACAAGACGGTCAAAAAATTTTGTCGACGGAAGATCAGTACTGTGAAGATTTTTACGCAAAAACTACTTTCCGAAGGCCAAATGGACAATACGTTGTACGCTTACCATTCAAGCCAAACTTTTCGTCCCAATTAGGTACGTCTAGGGGCATTGCTCTCAAACAGTTTCTACGTTCGGAAACTAATCTCACACGAAAACCTGACTTGCAACTGCAATATTCCAATGTTATATTAGAATATTTGAACCTTGGACACATGCGAAAGGTGAATAATGTTGAAAAGGTAACGGATGGAGTTATTTCCTCCTTTTATCTTCCACACCATGCCGTTCTGAAGCCTGAAAGCGCTTCTACAAAAGTTCGTGTGGTGTTTAACGCCTCTTGTTCCTCTACTAGCGGCGTAAGCTTGAATGATCTTCTGTATACAAGCCCAGTACTTCAACGTGATCTTGCCTCCTTGATCATCCGGTGGAGATTTTTTAAATTCGTGTTTAACGCCGACATTGAAAAAATGTACCGGCAAATTGCCATTCATCCAGATGATACCGCGTTCCAAAGAATTCTTTTTAGGTTTCCTTCCGCGTCTACGGTAAATGACTATGAATTATTAACAGTGACATTCGGTGTGAATTGCGCACCCTATCTAGCTATCAGAACCCTTTTGCAGCTAGCTAAAGATAAACAAAATGATTATCCTCTCGCGTCACAAATTATTTCATCAGAATGTTACGTCGATGATATTCTTTCTGGGGCCCATGACCTTCCAACAGCTCAACAAGCTCAACGTGAGTTGATCGAGCTTCTCGCTTCTGGTGGGTTTCCTCTCCGTAAATGGACTTCCAATACGACTGCTCTCCTGGACCATTTGCCTCCGAGTCACGTTTTAAGCGAAAACTTTCTTAAATTGGATAAGGAAAGCACCACAAAGACACTCGGCATTCGGTGGAATGCCAAGGAAGATTACTTCTATTTCACAATTCCTTCATTTAAACTTTCGACAACTCCGAGCAAACGAGAAGTTTTTTCTCAAATTGCTCAATTGTTTGATCCTGCGGGATGGTTGGCACCCATCATAGTAAGAGCCAAAATGCTTATGCAGCGAATTTGGGTAGAAGCCACCCAATGGGATAATGTTATCCAAAATGATACTTTTGCAATTTGGGAATCCTTTGTCGAAACCCTTTCCGATATCCGGGAACTTCGGATTCCGCGCTGGTTGGAATATTCTCCATTGTATGATGTACAATTCCATGGTTTCTGTGACTCATCCGAGAAGGCCTATGCGGCAGCTTTGTATGTACGAACTGTGAAACCTGACGGATCGATTAGTTCGCACTTGGTTTGTGCTAAATCAAAGGTCGCCCCAATAAAACCTGTGTCTTTGCCGCGTCTTGAGCTTTGTGGAGCTGTTCTTCTTTCAAAACTTGTCAAAGCTCAACTTCCGAACTTTCCAGTCCCTTCGTATCAAACTTATTTTTGGACTGATTCATCCATTGTTCTTGCTTGGCTCAATAAGCACCCAAGTGCTTGGAAGACTTTTGTGGCTAATCGGACAAGCGAAATAATCGGTAATATAGGAAACACTAAGTGGAAGCATGTCAGGTCAGGGGAAAACCCAGCTGATCTTGCCACTAGAGGACTTTCTCCCAAGGAGCTACAGTTCAACAATCTTTGGTGGCACGGACCAAACTGGTTGCGTGAACCTCAAATGCGTTGGCCAAGTACTCAACCTGAACCGCCGCTTCACGATGAGTTAGAACAAAAAGTCGTTTCTTGTTTTATAGAGCAGACCCAATCCAATGAAATTTTAGGGCGTTTTTCTTCTCTTCCACGTGCCTTGCGAGTCTTAAGTTATCTTTTCCGATTCCGCTACAATTCCGATACCACTGCTAAAACTACCGTCTTCCGCCACACAACCACAAGTATTACACAACAAGAGATGAATTTCGTAAGAACTCGCCTTATTATGCTGAGTCAAAAATCTCATTATCCGCGCGAATATGAATCTTTATTGAAAGGTATGCCCTTGTCTTCTAAGAGTAGTATCTTGTCTCTCAATCCCTGTTTGGATTCTAATAAAATTCTTCGTGTCAACGGCAGACTCACGAATTCTGATCTTTCGTATAGTGAAAAACATCCCATAATTATTCCCTATTGTTCTCGATTTGCCAAACTCCTTGTTGAATTCATCCATAATTTGACACTTCATGGCGGCAACGCCCTCATGCTATCCGTGATAAGACGCATGTTTTGGATTCCAAAGCTTAACAATTTGATAAAGTTTTGTATACGAAACTGTACCACCTGCGTTATACATAAACAGCAACTTCGCACTCAGATTATGGCAGCTCTTCCGACTGAAAGGTGTACGTTTTCTCCACCTTTCACCTATACAGGTGTGGATTTCGCTGGGCCGTTTCTTATTAAAAGTTACCTAGGTCGAAGTTGTCGATTAACGAAAGGCTATGCTTGTTTATTTGTTTGCTTTGCAACTAAAGCAATTCATCTTGAGGCGGCTAGTGACCTGTCTTCTCAAGTATTCCTTGCGGCCTTTGCGAGATTTGTCGCACGACGGGGACTTCCAAAAGAACTGTTTTCTGACCATGGCACAAATTTTACGGGAGCAAATGTAATGTTACAACGGGAGTTTAAAAAATTTCTAGCCTCGTCATCGAATGAGACTCGTCTAAAATATGGGGTTCAGGGGTTAGAGTGGAATTTTATCCCACCCGGGGCTCCTCATATGGGTGGCCTTTGGGAGGCTGGGGTAAAGAGCCTTAAAAAACATCTTCGAAAACTGGGTGATAGCAGTAAATTTACTTTCGAGGAGTTCTCGACCATCCTCGCTCGTATCGAGGCGTGTCTTAATTCGCGTCCAATTTCGCCAATGTCTCATGATCCGTTAGATCCTTTAGCTTTGACTCCGGGGCATTTTCTCCGCGGCAGCCCTTTATTGACGTTTCCCGAACCATATTGTAATGAAAATTCCCTTTCTCTTGTAAATCGATGGGAAAAGCTAAAATGCCTTCAGCAACAATTTTGTCAGCGCTGGAAAGAGGAATATTTGAAGGAGTTACATAAGCGTTTTAAATGGCAATTCCCTGAAGAAAATATAAAAGTTAATGACCTTGTCGTTGTCAAACAAGAAAATTTGCCTTGTAATGAATGGCGGATCGGGCGAGTAATTAAGGTGTGCCCGGGAACAGATGGAATGGTAAGAGTTGCCACAGTGAAAACACAACAAGGCGAGATCACTCGACCTGTAGTGAAACTCTGCGTTTTGCCAAATACTTAATCGGTTTGCAACCATAAATTTGCATATCGTACTACCAGAGTAAATCGCTTCCCTTATTAAAACTACCGCTTTTAAGTTTAATCATTTACTTTAACACAGAGTATGTAAACTATAAGCTTGAGTATATGATATTTTTTGATATTCTCTATCTTAATTTTCAACTAAATATGTACATTGAATTTTTATTTAAGCACTGCATTTATGGTTCCTGTAGAATAAGTTATCTTAAGTTATTATACTTCTTTATTTGTTGGCGCAATGCGTCAAGGGAGGCGGTAATGTTAACGCCATCTGTGAGCGAAGCACAATTGTAGCTCTGCTACAATTTTGCCTCGCTCTACGAACGTATCCCTTACCTAAACTTAACGAAACACAATATGACTGCCATTTCCGGCATCTTCATTTCTTTCATTCATTCTTGTTCTTGCCGTGACACAAGTCACGTTTTTTTTCACTTTGGCCCTTTCGGCATTATAATTTTTTTTCTTTGAAGTTATTTAGAGTTTGTTAAGAAGTAAAATTGTTTAATAAAAAACAAACAAACAGTAAAGAAACCTACATTTTTAATTTAATACGGAAAACATACGGAATTTGTATCCGTCAACCGTAATTGAAGCCGAAGCTGGAGCTATTTGCGACAAGAGTGTGGTTGGGCTGTTCAGACTTTTTTTTTCTGCCTAAAACAAATGGCTTAAAATATATGCCTAAATAGTGTATGCACAAATGTAATAAATTTTGAAAAAGTCCAAAGTGTTGCGAAATTTTTCAAAAAAATTAAAACTAATTTTTGTGATATTGCTTTTATATTTTAGCATTTGAAATTAGTTTTTTTTTATAATTTACGCGCACTCAAGGGGTTTCGGGTACCCTTAATATGTCAGCGACACAGTCCGAGCATTAAGTAAGGAGGAGGGGATTTAAAAGGAGATGTCGGTCTTGAATTTCCGAATATCACAATGAGAGATGAAAGACAAAGCTTGGAAGAGCATTCCACATTCGCGTAGTACGTTTAAAGAACGAATCCCTTTATTTGACAGTACGACCGAAATCGGGCTCAAGGGAAAGCTGATGAGCATTCCTAGAAACACGAGTATTACGGTTGAATTGTTTAAGGGGAAGAATGCAATTGGCTATTTCACGAGAGCACTTACCGTAGAAGCAACGATAAAAGACAGGAAATGTTACGACGATGTTCGAGGGACGTAAATGATTCTATAATGTTCCTATCTCCAATCATTTTGAAGGCTCGTCTTTGAATATTGTCCAAGAGGCTTTAGTATGTTGCTGGAGCACCAGCACAGAAATGGCAGTTATACTCAAGCTTTGGTGGTATATAACTTTCATAGATAATAGCCAGGTTAGAAGGGGAAAAAAATTTCTTGCATCTCCGAAGGAAACCTAGATATCTTGCGGAATTTTTGGCAACGTTGAGTATGTGCTCGTTCCACAAGAGGTGGTTCGTGATACACATACCAAGTATTGCAAGCTGTTTGGTTTCTCGATGCAAGTGCCATTCATGGACAAGGGGGTAAGTCTCGATTTAACGACAAAATACAGCATTGAGTTTTCGAAGCATAAAATTCTACGCGGTTTCTTATTCCCTATTGTATAATGCTATCTAAATCAGAATTTAATGAACTAATCATATTTTCTTGTTGCTGTTCCACATCTGAAGAGCAGGGATGTGAATCTGGAAACGAATATGAAAAGTTAAGGGTACTATCGTCAGCGAAACAGTTTATTGGATTAGAAGTTACATACAGGAGATCATTTATAAAATTGAGAAAGATGGTTGGGGAAAAAACGGAGCCCTGAGGCACACCAGCATTTATGTTATGGGTTTTTTAAATCCGTCCAATACAATTTGTATACAGCGGTTCGAAAGTAAGTTTCTAATCCGACGAAGAAGGGATCCAACAATACCGAATGCACACATTTTCAATAAGAAAGTAAGATGCCAAACTTTATCATATGCCTTTGAAATATCAAGTGCAATAATCTTACTTTCTCCAAAATGATGTAAAGATTTGTTTCACTGTTCGGTGAGATAAGCCATCAGATTACCAGTGGAGCGATTGCTGCGAAACCCGTACTGCTTGTCATTAAGAAGCTTTCGGTCTTCGAGATATTTCTTAAGCTGATAATTTATCAGCGTTTCTATGACCTTGGAAAGAGTGGACGTAAGTGTAATTGGTCGGTAATTACAGGGTGAAGAAGATTCACCTTTTTTTTGGGATTGGCTGGACAAATGTTATTTTCCAACTGCTCGAAACAGGCCCAGAGGAATAGGATAGATGGAAAAGCTTACGCAGAGGTTTTGCCAGCGTGGAAGAACACCTCTTCAGAATAATGGCGGGGATGCCATCCGGACCAGCGGATTTTTTTTAGTGTGTTGAGATCTTTTAAGACTCTCGCCACAGCACGAGTGCGAAAGTAGATTTTTCCCATTTAATCGTTTACGGGGGAGTCCTGACACTATCTGGCAGCGTAGAATTGGCGGAAAACTGCCTAACAAATACGTAAGCTTTTTCCACCAAAGCTAACGAAAAGAGTGTCATTTAAAACGAGTGTTGGAACCGAGGAAGACGATGTATCCCGAGTATTTTTTACACAAACATGACCAAAAATTTGTTTAGACCAAATCTGGTTATATTTGATTGAAATTTGACAATTTTGACAGTTAAAAGTTGACAACCAAATTATAGCTCATCAACTCAAAAAATTGAAATAAAAAGGCTAGTTCAGGAAAATGAGATCTCAGAGTCCTAAATTTCAATCAAGATTTCTAAGTTTTTCTGTCAAAAAAACTGAGGAAAAATAAATTTGAATTTGTTTGCTCGTTTTTTAGTCAAGCGCCGCTGCTAGCATACCATGGCATCGCCTTCATAATAGACATTCTCTTCCTGCCCCTATTGATTTTTTAGCCATCTGTGATAGAATGATTTAAGCCATACAGCGCCACATCCTAGTTTTGGCAGCTCTTACTCTATATCGAAGACGGATAGGAATATCATCGTAAAATATTCGGTTCTGTTTGCCTTGACATACTCTAGACCTAGAGGAGAACATTCAATGGCAAACTTTAGAAGTTCCACTGTAAAATCGGACAAGTTAAGAGCAAATAGAAATTAATTGGATCAGATGGCTCGGGCATGTAGAGCGAACGCACACTAATGCTCCATCACGCATAGAGTCTTCAAAACTTCAAGTTTAACCTGAAGGAACTATTTAAGTAGCTCCAGCTTATTTCTGTATTTTGGTGGCGCAACAGCTCGTGGAAGAACTAGGACCAAGTGATTTAAAACTCTCAAACATCCCTTGATGTTAGGCACGAATGGAAGAGACCTAAAATTATTTGGCGAATCCAAACAGTTAAGGCACTTTTCCATGACAGGAGATACTCTTGGAAGATTTGTCACTTCCTCGAAAGAGACATTAGGTCAGGTATCCCCGAAATTTGTTTTGCCCAGACCTCTGACATGACAGTCCAACGTAGTAACCATTACGCCACTTGCTACGACAGCCCTAAATTAAATTTCTACTGCAACTCTTGTCCTCGGGTTACATTACATGAAGTTATTAACACGCTTTCAGAATAGGTTGGTGCTTTGCTTAGTTTTTTATTTTTTAGAGTATTGGTTTTTTGGCGCTACAGACCACAATGAATTTCAGCCCACTTCGATCTTCAAGTAGCTTCCTCCAATTTATAAAGCTAAGTAAGCTATGGACCCTTTGAAGATACAAGAAAAGTTTCGGATCGTGCATTACCTGAGCAACCCGTCATCCTCTACTGTGATATATACTGCTGGCAGATGCAAAGATTTTCCCCACCGAAGTATTAGTGTCCTTGCGCTCTACATCAACCAGACACTTTCAGTGTCGACGAGCCTCTAGGGTTTCGGCTATGTTACAATGTCTGTAAAATCTTTACAGGTGTATATCTTCTTCCATTCAGTGGGAAGGAATGGGGTCTGGGGATTAAAATTCAACCGAAGAATCTCAATCCTGAAGCCCAGAACTTGATTTACTTGGCATCTTCAAGATATCATCAAAATTTATACATTTTTTAGAAAATTTTGATTCTTTTTTTTTCAAAGGTTACATTTTCGTTTATCGTTTTCGAAAGCTCGTCTATAACTTCCAACATTTCACCCTATACTCAGCGTATTTTACAAAAAAAAAAAAAAACTGGTTATCTAAGCCAATTTTATTAGACGTGATAGTAAATATCAGAAATTTGTTTCACACCTTCAATCCAACAACCAGGACGAGAAAGTTTTCCATTGCTCTTATGGCCTCTTATGGCCACAAACCACAGCCCAAGTACATACCTATATATGTGCCTACCTACAGTCACAGATACAGTTACATACTCGGTCCTACTTTACTTGGGCTCGTTTGTCGTCCGTCCTAAGGTCCTCATCGCATGTGAGTGCTTGAATATTTCGGTAAATTGCAGATTTCAGGGAACGAGATGGTGATGGAGCTCTTCTTTTTTCCACTTGTATATACGAGTGTAGGTACCTATTTTATGATTTTCAAGAGGGTTTTCTCCAAAAGTTGGAATAATTCTAGGAATTGTTTTCGAATGGAGCTGGTACCAGTACCTACCACCTCTTATAACTATCACACTGGCTGTATGTTGTGTTGTGTGTTTTTTTAGCAGGCATACACCCCTACTGCTAGAGTATAAAATTTCAGAATGGAATATTTGTGGTTTTGATTGGGACTGGTATATGGTAATGGGTGAGATGGTAAGATACCTTTAGAAAAGATATATGGCTGAATGAGAAAAGGACTTTTGCTGGTTAATAAATTCGAGGCTTTGGGAATTTATTGAAATGTTCTCCAACTGTCATTAGACGAAAGAACACACCATTATGACTGTGGTTTGTTAGATTCCCAAGTGCGAAAGGTGAAGTTTTATAGTTCACAAGATAAACTTGGAAAATGAACATGAGCTCACGTTTGACAACAAATATTGTGGGATGTTCTTCTATGGTTTTCTGTGTGACTTTTATTTTATTTTGAATCCCCAATTGGGAATGAGGCTAAGTTTTTGGTCAATGTGTTGGAGAATGATGATAACAGATTAAAATAATTGTTAATCATGGATTTAATTTAATTCAGTTAAGAAGTTTAGTATAAAGAAGGATCGAGAATAACATAGCAAAGTCAAAACCTGTTGACAATTATGTGTTTTAATATTTAATTCGTGATTTAGCAATTTAAGCTTATCTACTTCGACGGATTAACTGCGGTTCCCAGTGCTTCAAAAACAAAGTATGTGGCAATGGCTATTTAAATGCCTGCTGTATCGTTGAACCTCTGGTAATTCGCCGAAATCATGAGTGTCAAGCAAGCTAGCGAAGCTACATCCGCCGATCGAAAACCTGGTAGATATTTTCTATTTTTTTTGTTTTTATTTTTTTTTAAACATAGAAAACATTGCACAACTAACGGCAAATTTTGATATTAAAAGTATTAACCCCCGCGAGCTCTTCGAACTTTGTATGAAACTAGCTAACCCTCGAACTTGGTTCCACCTATAATTGATTAAATTATTAACGTTCCTTTTGAAAGTCGAGCAAGCTCCAATTTTCATCACGACTTCCTGACTTTCCTGGTCTAATTTTTAAATTTTTATCTCCATAGTTAAACACAACTGGTTCAATATAAATCCAACAAAAAAATCTCCATCCAATTTGTATGATGTTCAGCCGAGTTATGTGCGCACGAACACAATTTCATTTCAGAAAGTTTAAAATTTCAAAATGTTTTCACGATTTTATGACTTTGTTGGTCGAATTTCTTAATTTTTATTCAAATTTTTCGATTTTCGGCTTCATTGAGTTTTAATCTGATTCAATACAAATCCAATAAAAAAAGCTTCATGCAAATCGAATGATGTTTAGCCGAGTTATGCGCGTACGAACACAATTTCATTTCAGAAATTTTGAAATTTCAAGGCGTTTAACGATTTTCGTACTTCTTCGGTCTAATTTTCAAATTTTCGTTCAAATTTTTCAATTTTCGGCTTAGTTGGATGGTAATTTGATTCAATACAAATCAAAAAAAAAAGTTTTCAACCAAATCGGATGATGTTTAGCCGAGTTATGCACGTTCAAACACAATTTCTTATCAGACATTTTGAAACTTCAAAGCGTTTTCACGATTTTTATTCCAAACTGGAAGTGTTTTTTGCTTGAGCTGAATAATGATCAAATTAGTTCGATAGACGTGTCAAGGGAAATTGAATTTTATAGAAATAAGTTTCCAAAAGTGTTTGAGAATGATTCAAACAGTGTAATTAAAAATGAAGAAGCCGAGATTTTTATAAAGGAAGATAGCAAACCTATATTTTTTAAGCCTTATACTGTGCCATATGGGTTGAAAGATAAGGTACAACAGGAGTTGGAAAGGTTAGTAGAGGCAGGAATTATTAAGCCAGTTGTGAGAAGTAAGTGGGCCTTACCTATAGTGACTGTGTCAAAATCTGATGGAAGTGTCCGTATTTGCGTTGATTGTAAAGTAACTATCATAATAAGTACCTTGACAAGCATCATTATGCTTTTCCAAGGATGGATGATATTTTTTCGATTTTGGAAGTTTCTTATGTTTTTTTGTTTGCTTGACTTAACCGGTGCTTATCAGCAAGTCACACTTTCAGATTCTTCAAAGCCTCTGTTGGCAATTATTACTGATTAAGGTTTATTTGATTGTCAAAGACTCACGTACGGAGTCAGTTGTGCACCTGCAATTTTTCAGTCCACAATGGACAAGATTTTGGCAGGATTTGAAAATGTAGAATGTTACATCGACGATATTATTGTCGGTGGAAAAAGTGTCGATGATTGCAAACGAAATTTGTTTATAGTGCTAGAAAGATTAAATGAACATTATTGTGCGGGTTAATAAAAAAAAAATGTAAATTTTTTGAAAAAAAGTGTAAGGTATTTGGGACATTATAATAAGTAGTGAAGGAATTCAACCAAATTCGGAAACGGTCAAAGCTTTTTGAAAGCACCCAAACCAGAAAATCTTCTGCAGTTGCAGTCGTATTTATAACTGTTTTATAAGGGTGGTGCTAAAAAAAAGTAATGTTGAATAATTTTTGAACTATGAGGATGTGCAAACGAAATTTTTTGGTGTACCTATAATCATGAACAAGCAGTGGAAAATCGACCCCACTTAGTCTCATCCTCCCAAGTCTTAAATTTAAAGCAGTAAACGACTTTTTATTCAGTAAGAGTATAGCTATAAAAAAGAAAGGTTGAATAATTTTTGGGTGACAGACAATCTTAAAAGCTGGTGGACAAAGGAACCCACTTGGCTCCAACTTCCTAAGCTGTACATTGTGGGCAGTAGAAACGTTTTTTTGCGAAGGTTTTTTAATAATACAAATTCTATGTACTATTGAAATAAATCAGCCGAGTAGAAGACTTAAAATAAATTAAATAAATTTGGTGGCACAAACGGCTCATGAAGAACCAGGGCCTAGTGACTTACAACTCTCAACCATTCCTGTGTGCGTGTCTGCAGGAATGGAGGGGACCTACAGTTTATTGCCGAATCCGAACGGCTAAGGTGAGCGGCACTTTTCTATGACACGAGATACTCTTGGAGGATTTGTCACTTCCTCGCAAGAGGGAGTAGCTCCGAAAAAAACTTAAGGTGAAATCGGCTGGTATTGAACCCAGACCTCTGGCATGACAGTCCTAACCATTACGCCACGGACTACTACGTAGAAGTAGAAAACTTAGCGCTATTTAATTGGACTTGTTGAATTATTGATTCAAAATAGCTTTTAACAGCCTTTAGTCCATACAAATTGCCGTTTCGTCCTGGCGATCTCACCTCACTTAGAATCATCAGTTGACTAATGAGGGCCTTGTCAATACGCAATTTCTGTTAAGTTCAGTTCATCCTCCATAGATTTCATAGGTCAGTCGTTCTCGAGATATTGGCTAAAACGCGTTTTTTCAAAATGGTGGCTGACGCACAACACCTACAGTTCCGCCATTTTTTTTAGTATACTCAGAAACAACCCACCTACCAATTTCAATCATAAAATTTGATCATATTATTTTTGCATTATGGAAAATCTTTTTTGCCTCTGGCGACTGGCCTATCATAGGTTTTTTGTTTTTGGGGTACATGCTATACAAAATAAAAGTTTAATAATTTTTTTCCTGAGGGTGAACAAACGATTTTTTTCCTGAACAAACGATGGACAAGCAAATGCGACATATTTCGTCAAACAATTTTGACGTCAGGGTTCTCGCATAACAAAGCTGCAAAGAAAATGATGTAAGCAAACCTAAATTTCTAAGAATTACATACCATAAGGAATTCAAAACTAACTGGAATACTTTTAAAATTATTATTGCTACAATTATAAATAGGCGTTATTAAGTTTTAACAAAGAACAGGTAATAGTTTTACAAGACCGCATTTATCAGAGTAATTTTCAGATATAATTAATTGATTTGAAAGGTAAGACCTATTCGAAATAATTGCATAACATGTTTCTACCCACAGAATAGGCTTGCGTATTCGCATTTAAGATTCTTCCCTTGTTGTTTAGATACATAACTTAGTTAGAAATAATCAAATCAATACCTACAAAGCGTACATATATAATTATAAAATATCAATAGTTCCCCTTCCCAGACATGTCGCAACAGTTTTATTTTCTTTTGTATGAAAACTCAACATTCTTATGGCTTCATGTAAATTAATATTTACAGCCTTCAAAAACCATCCCTTACTATCGTTGTTGTAGCTGTCGTATCGTCGACGTCGTCATTGTCGTTTTTTGTTGTCATCATCAGCAATATTTAAATCGATTAGTTCACTTATTTCAACCCTCTACTGTGTATGTCTCTTGTTTTAATTGAAATCGATGAATAGGGCTTTAGCCATTTTCCTTAATTTCAATTTATTTGCATTTCACTATAATTGTGTATCTACCTGGCAATCGGATGCAACAGCAGGTGATAGAGAATTAATTCACAATAAATAAAAAGATCTCGTCTAGGTTTTAGGTCGACTCTATATGGTTTCAATTCTATGAAGACAAGCAGACAAAAGCTGCTGCAAAATTCCGTTTTCTATGGTACCTATAACAAGACAAGGACATCAAATCCTTGTTGATGGATGAGTGAACTGAGTGTGAATAGATATCTACTGTACATATAGTTGCATTTTGGTTGCCTTGTAATCAAGTCAACTGCACCAAAGACGATGCGATGACATGGATGTGAAATTCTTGAATTAAGTCACCTGGCATTCACACGTATCAGATTGAGTGTGTGTAAAAACCTACTCACAAAACTACTCTTCGTCCTTTACTATCTCCTCTTCTCGAATACAAAAAAAAAGTATTCAACTGAGTAAAAGAATGTTTTATATCCAACCATAGTTGGTTAAGTTTTCTAAATAGAATCAGACCAACAACAGCAATAGGACTAGGACTAGAACTAGGACTATAGGTAGGACCATCAGGCTCAGGACATGGAAAATCTTTCAAATGCACAATAACATATAAACCTGGGCTCCCCAATAACAATGACAATAAAATTGTATCTTTCTTGCATATAGTGACACAAGAAGAGACGGCAGGGGTATCATGTTTGTTTTTGTGTGAATGACGTTTTGTTTACCTAGATACTGCCACCTACTACTACTCTATGTGGAAGCCAAGAGTGCGTGTATATCCTTGACAATAATGTTATTATTGTATTGGCAACAGGAAATATTGTCAGCATCCTAGTCCTATAGGCATATATAGAGACATTCGAGTAATATCATTCCCACTATCTCGGAAGACAAGACGGATATGTATGGATGTAGTTAACATCCTATACATTCTCCGAAAAATTCACTTGAATGCACAAACATGCATTAAGAGGACCATCACTTCGACTTTAAGGAGCTAAAACAGGACCATCAAATTCAAGGTGCAATACTGATATTGCCGATGCCATTGAGTATAGTGTACGTAGTATACACTTATACAACGCATAGATTTGATAATGTTGCTCATACGCCCCAGTTAATAATTAACTTAAAGAGAGAATGCTTCTGTTTTACCTTCTTGTTTGACTGTGGTTGCTTTATGAGTATTATACCAACAAATATTGTGACGGCCCAGAGTGAAATGTTCAAGTTTTAACATTGGTAAAGTGTATTATGTGCTGAGGGAAGGGGAGGTATGGTTCTTGTGTTTTTTTTTTTTTTTTCAGAGGTCATTTGTCGTAATTAGAGAAAATTTATTTGGATCTATCAACAGTTATATTTGTTCAGACACATACTACGTTCATTTCAGATGACAGCTTTGTATATAAATTTTATATATAAACATGATATATGAGCTTTATTAAGTAAATACGTGTAAAAGGAACTTAAGTACCTAGAATAATTGAATGGGCTAATTAGTTGAAATTGAGTCATAATTATCTAAATGTGAAACAAAAATTATTAATTACCTTTTTAACTCCCAAGAAGCATTTACCCCCAGTTTCACTCTGCTTTTAGTTTAAACTTGAGCTCAACACTTAATTCAATTTTAAAGTGTACGTTTAAAACTGAACTGAGTTCAATCTACAGTTAAAGTAAACGCTTGTAAACTCTCCCATTTACAAAGGAAAAATGTTTCCCATGTTCTTCGCTCCTGTGCTTCTCTTTCCTCTTCAAAAGAATTACAAAAATGAGAGAATTGCGCTGACTGCGAATGCGCATTAAGGTCGAACTATAATATGTGAACGCTGTCGGAAACTAATGTCATAAACGAACGAAAAATTTCTTTCCGAAACGTCAAATGCACACGTAAATCATAATGCACGAGAGATTCGAGACTAGTTTACTATACAACAATTTATATGTAGCTGTCAATTTTCTTCCGTAAGGTGCGCTCGAGAAGCGCTCTTCCCCTCCGAAAGCAAAAATGAACGAAAATGAACGAAACGTAACAAAACGCAATTATGTGTGCGTCTATTGAATTACTTGTATTCGTGTGGTTTCGTACGGTTGCGTATGCTGCGGTCCAACAATTATAGTTCTACCTTTAGAGAAAATGGTAGGGTAGTTCGGTAATATAGTTTGATTTAATAAACTTACGTTCAGTTTATGCTGTGAAATGCAAGGAGTTGAACCTTAAATTTAAACTTAAGTTCAGATTTAGCTGATCTTGAGTTTAAACTGGGGGTTAGTAAATATAATTTGTCAAGGTGATAAGTTTATGAATCTTAGGGCCAGTTGTACAAACGTAGGTAGTTCGATTTCGGCGGATTAACTGAGGGTCAACGGTGGTTCAAGGTTCAAGTATGTGATAATAGCCACGTACATGCTTGAACCAGCGCTAAACCTCAGTAAATCCTTGCCGAAATAGATGAATTAAAAATCCTGAACCACGTGTTAAATATTGAACTACGTTTTGTACAACTGGTCCTTAGAGGTTACAGAGTTGACAAGTGAAATCAAGAAGTCTAAAAAGGAATTCTTTACCGGGGCCTGGTGACTTAAGACGGCGCCAGTTATAGCTATCATTGAAATTCATCATTGAAAATTTATAATTTAAGATTTTGGGCATTAAAAAAGCAAAATCAGTAATTATTTTGATGCCAATGTGAAGTTGACGACTCAATTAATTTTTATTGCGACAAAAAAAATTTCATTTGAGTCCAGCCTTCCACATAAATTGACTTTCATTTTTTCAATGATTGCACTACCTTACCAATGATCATTGAAATAATAAAAGTCATTTTATGAGAAATGTTGGGCCGAAATAAAATTATTTTTTGGCCAGATATACTAATTAAGTCATAAGCTTTATTTTGGCATCAAAATAATCAAAGGTTTCGACTTCTAAACGTCTTTAAATGAAATTAAAATATTCAATGATGAATTTCAATGATAGCTATAACTGGCGCCTTACAGTTATTTCTGCTGTACGTGTTTTTAAAAATAAAAAATAAATTTGATGGCACAACAGCTCATGAAGAACTAAGGCCTAGTGACTTACAACTCTCAACCATTCCTGTGTGCGTGTCTGCAGGAATGGAGGGGACCTACAGTTTATTGCCGAATTCGAACGGCTAACGAGCGGCACTTTTCTGTGACAGGAGATACTCTTGGAGGATTTGTCAATTCCTCGCAAAAGGCAGTAGCCGTTTTTTCTTTTTTAAATAAATAGGTGGCGAGGCTGGGGATCGAACCTTAGACCTCCGGCATGACAGTCCATCGCACTAACCATCACGCCACGGCTTCCACTGTACGTGTTTTTAGTCGGCAGAAATGAAGGGGACCTACAATTTTCAGTAGAAGCGAAGAAGATGATTGTAACTTTTTTGTTACAAGAGGTATACCTACTTTTGATATGGATAATGTGTCTTTATCGGACGGTTGGAATGTAATGCGAAAAAACACACCGTCACGAAAACATTTACCTAACCGCCCTCACAAAAATTGGCATTTAGTCCCGACGCGGCGGCGGTGATCTGAGTACTCACCAAGCCTGGCCCTGAGCAAAATAAAAATATACAGCTTATGGTTACGAATTTTAATCTTGCATAGGCCAGAGTTGGGAAGTAATAATACAAAATAAATTCAATTACAATTACTTGTAATCGAAATTTTTAAGAACATTTTTCATTACTTTTAAATGTAATTGAAGAAATTCAATTACCAATTAAATGTAATAGAAATGTGTCAATTAATTGTAATTCAATTACATTTATGTCATTGAAAACTAAATTAATAATCAAAAAAGCGGTAATGATATTACTTTTTTCAGTAATCATTACCAGCCCAGTAAAATTAGACTTTCACTACGAAAAAATTCCGACAAAGCTGAATTTTGGTGGAGATGTTTATTTTTGTACCTTAAGCATTTTCCAAAAAGTACCCTAAATTTGGACCGGGGCTAAAATTTTTACGGGGGGTGAAAGGTGGTTGAATTTAAGTTTTTCGCTAATTCCTCATAAACTATCAGAGTTTTAAAAAAAAAATGTGAAGGCAGAAGTTGTAGCTTATGTAATTTTACATTAAAAATGTTATGACACTTTTTTTCGTACAATCAATAGGTTTTTAGAAAAACGTGCACAAACTTTATAGTGTACTGGATTTATTGAAAAATATTTATTAAAGATGCATGTTTTAACGGGAAAATATTTTTGTATGGTATGTGTTTGGGAACATCTCCACATTATAAAAAAAAATTGTCGGGTAATAGGGGCTAGGAAAAAGCAGCCATATTGAAACAGCTCGCCATTTTGTTTTCATTTGATAACTCGTTTGGATTTTTTTCTGTAACAAAATGGTCAATGAAAAACTTTTAGAGAATCAATACCTACAAAATACCAAGGTAAGCCTCATAGTTTTTGTTGACGCTTCGGGAAAGGCATTTGCTGCAGTGGCCTATTTTCGGTTTGAACGCAACGATAGAGTTGAGGTTACACAAATCATGGGCAAGGCAAAGGTTGCGCCTGTAAAACAATTATCGGTTCCTCGTTTGGAGTTGCAAGCAGCTGTGCTCGGTGTCCGTTTGGCTTCCACGATCAGGGAGTCACATACTATTGGGATAGACGAATTGCTGTTTTTGTCTGATTCGAAGACTGTTCTCGCGTGGATCAATTCTACTTAATTTAAATTCCCATCTTTTGTTGCCGTTCGAGTTGGGAGGATTCTGGATTCAACTTCGCCTCGTCAGTGGTTCCACATCGGGTCCATCGACAATGTAGCTGATGATGGCACCAAGTCGTTCGAAGCTTCGATGGGTGATCAAGATACGAGATGGTTCAGAGGCCCAGATTTTCTCAAGCTACCTTGTGATGTATGGCCCATAACTCCAGGTACAGCTGCTGTTCATCTGGAGGACACCGAGACCGTGGAAAATAGACTTTTGATCCATGTTAAAAAACAAAGGAGCTATTATGGTGCTTATGAGATGTTATCTTCAAAATTTCAGGCAAGGTAGTCTTCGTGTGTCAGAGTCATTGCCTTTTTGCTGCGCTTAAAAGATATCCTTCGCTTGAAATCCACCGAGAAAGAAGTTTTCGTTACACCTTACGAGTTCTACAAGGCAGAACTCAATTGAAATTACAGCTTTAAGGTCGAATGGAAAGGTTAAATCTTCAAGCTCAATACTCAGCCTAACTCCGTTTATCGATGAAGAAGGAACCATAAGAATGCGTTCGAGGGCTCAGAAAGCCAACACTTCATATGCTTCACGTAATCCCGCGATCCTCCCTAACAGTCATCCTTTGGTCGATCTATTCATCGAATACCATCAAGAAAAGAACAATCACATTGGTTCTGCTACTATCATTTCAGACATTCGTGAACGAGCTTGGATAATAAGCATTCGAGGAGCCGTTGAGAGATGGAGATCCAAATGCAACATGTGCAAACTCCTCAAAGCTAAGCCAGTGATGCCGATGATGGGGCAACTCCCGGAAGCACGTTTGGCTTTCGACTCAAGACCCTTCACCCACGTTGGGGTCGATTGTTTTGGGCCTTTGTTGGTTAAATTTGGTCGAGGCACAGTCAAACGTTACGGCATGATTTTCACATGTCTTACCTTTAGGGCAGTGCAGATAGAGCTACTCAACGATCTTAGTCTAGATCAATGCAATAGGTATGGCTGTAAGGCGCTTCGTTATAAACCGTGTCGTCACGCGGTTCCTCTATAGCGACAATGGCCTGAACTTTGTAGGAACAAAGAATTTGTTGGACAGCGAGGTTAAGGAGATGGAGAACTCGCTTAGCGAATACTCTTCGAGGTACGAGGGAATTTTGTGGCGTTTCATACCAGCTTATTCACCTTGGATGGGAGGAGCTTGGGAGAGGCTCATACAATCTATCAAGAGAAGCGTCAATTTTGTCCTTAAAGATTTTATACCTAGAGAAGGTGTTTTGTGCAACGCCCTAATGGAGGCTCAGGGTCAAATAAATCGACGTCCGCTCACTCACATACCAGTAGATCCTGAAGACCCTAAACCTCTTACACCGAACTCAATGCTCTTTGGCGAAGATGATCGCGACATAACAGCCCCTGGATTTTTTTTGGACAGTGACTACTGCAGCAAACTCTATAGTCGGCGGGCCCAACACTTGATGACCCAGCTTACAAAACGTTGGTATACCGAATATCTGCCTATTATAACACGACGATCAAAGTGGTTCAAGGAAACGAGACAAGTACTAGAGGACGACATCGTTATCGTAATAGAGCCCAACGAGATACGTTCGGCTTGGCTTTTGGGCCGTGTCGTTAAGATTTACCCAACACCAGACGGAGTTGTTCGCATGGCGGATGTTAAGCTTCCCAACGGGACAATTAAAGTAAAAAGATCGATTGGTAGACTCGCTGTGCTGGACTTAAAGTCTTCGCCCTAGTTCTCAGATGGCCCCCGGAATGTCATCGAGTCATAATTAAAAATAAAAATTTTCCTTTTGAATTTAAATATTTTCAATATGTATTAAGATACAAAGTATTACAAGTTGCTAGAGTGGCAACTCACATGTTTTGTAAATTATCAATTTAGTTATTAACTAGTTAGTATAATATCTTCGTCTCTTTCTATTTGTGCAAAAAGAACAGAATGTTATTAAAGAAAATCAATTTGTAACCCACGAACTTTAACCTTCACATTTTGTCAAGTTCAAAAGAAAAAGCGCAATTGCATAGTTTGGTTTGCTTAGGTAAATTTAATATTGTTTCTTGATTAAAAATTAATCCCTTTAAATTTAGATTGGTTAAAGCGTTTAAAAATAGTTTGTAAAAGCATTCGTGAAAGTTTTGTTGGATTATTCCGATACCAAGTTGTAAGTTTAGATAGAACATGTTTTATCATATAAGTTTTCTAATTGTTCCTTTTAAAGCAAAAAAAATTGAATTTATACTGCTAAGACGAGGTTATTGCAGCCTTTTATTTGAGCCAAAGCCTTTTTATTGGACTTAGCAGTTTAGTTTTGATATTCAATATTTATCCTTGGATTGGGACCCTTCCAGTTTTTCCTTTGAAACAACAGCAGTTGATTTTGACTATGCAAACGTAGTTGATTTTAACTATGCAAACGTAGTTGATTTTAACTATGTACACGTAGTTGATTTTAACTATGCAAACGTAGTTGATTTTGACAATGCAAACGTAGTTGATTTTAACTATCCAAACGTAGTTGATTTTAACTATGCAAACGTAGTTGATTTTAACTATGCAAACGTAGTGGATTTTAACTATGTACACGTAGTTGATTTTGACTATGCAAACGAAGTTGATTTTAACTATGCAAACGTAGTTGATTTTAACTATGCAAACGTAGTTGATTTTAACTATGCAAACGTAGTTGATTTTGACTTTGCAAACGTAGTTGATTTTAACTATGCAAACGTAGTTGATTTTAACTATATACACGTAGTTGATTTTGACTATGCAAACGTAGTTGATTTTAACTATGCAAACGTGGTTGATTTTGACTTTGCAAACGTAGTTGATTTTAACTATGCAAACGTAGTTGATTTTAACTATGTACACGTAGTTGATTTTGACTATGCAAACGTAGTTGATTTTAACTATGCAAACGTGGTTGATTTTAACTATGCAAACGTAGTTGATTTTGACTATGCAAACGTAGTTGATTTTTACTATGCAAACGTAGTTGATTTTAACTATGCAAACGTAGTTGATTTTAACTATCCAAACGTAGTTGATTTTAACTATGCAAACGTAGTTGATTTTAACTATGCAAACGTAGTTGATTTTGACTTTGCAAACGTAGTTGATTTTAACTATGCAAACGTAGTTGATTTTAACTATGCAAACGTAGTTGATTTTGACAATGCAAACGTAGTTGATTTTAACTATCCAAACGTAGTTGATTTTAACTATGCAAACGTAGTTGATTTTAACTATGCAAACGTAGTGGATTTTAACTATGTACACGTAGTTGATTTTGACTATGCAAACGAAGTTGATTTTAACTATGCAAACGTAGTTGATTTTAACTATGCAAACGTAGTTGATTTTAACTATGCAAACGTAGTTGATTTTAACTATGTACACGTAGTTGATTTTGACTATGCAAACGAAGTTGATTTTAACTATGCAAACGTAGTTGATTTTGACTATGCAAACGTAGTTGATTTTAACTATGCAAACGTAGTTGATTTTAACTATGCAAACGTAGTTGATTTTAACTATGCAAACGTAGTTGATTTTGACTTTGCAAACGTAGTTGATTTTAACTATGCAAACGTAGTTGATTTTAACTATATACACGTAGTTGATTTTGACTATGCAAACGTAGTTGATTTTAACTATGCAAACGTAGTTGATTTTGACTTTGCAAACGTAGTTGATTTTGACTATGCAAACGTAGTTGATTTTTACTATGCAAACGTAGTTGATTTTAACTATGCAAACGTAGTTGATTTTAACTATCCAAACGTAGTTGATTTTAACTATGCAAACGTAGTTGATTTTAACTATGCAAACGTAGTTGATTTTGACTTTGCAAACGTAGTTGATTTTAACTATGCAAACGTAGTTGATTTTAACTATGCAAACGTAGTTGATTTTGACAATGCAAACGTAGTTGATTTTAACTATCCAAACGTAGTTGATTTTAACTATGCAAACGTAGTTGATTTTAACTATGCAAACGTAGTGGATTTTAACTATGTACACGTAGTTGATTTTGACTATGCAAACGAAGTTGATTTTAACTATGCAAACGTAGTTGATTTTAACTATGCAAACGTAGTTGATTTTAACTATGCAAACGTAGTTGATTTTAACTATGTACACGTAGTTGATTTTGACTATGCAAACGAAGTTGATTTTAACTATGCAAACGTAGTTGATTTTGACTATGCAAACGTAGTTGATTTTAACTATGCAAACGTAGTTGATTTTAACTATGCAAACGTAGTTGATTTTGACTTTGCAAACGTAGTTGATTTTAACTATGCAAACGTAGTTGATTTTAACTATGTACACGTAGTTGATTTTGACTATGCAAACGTAGTTGATTTTAACTATGCAAACGTGGTTGATTTTAACTATGCAAACGTAGTTGATTTTGACTATGCAAACGTAGTTGATTTTTACTATGCAAACGTAGTTGATTTTAACTATGCAAACGTAGTTGATTTTAACTATCCAAACGTAGTTGATTTTAACTATGCAAACGTAGTTGATTTTGACTATGCAAACGTAGTTGATTTTGACTATGCAAACGTAGTTGATATTAACTATCCAAACGTAGTTGATTTTAACTATGCAAACGTAGTTGATTTTAACTATGCAAACGTGGTTGATTTTAACTATGCAAACGTAGTTGATTTTGACTATGCAAACGTAGTTGATTTTAACTATGCAAACGTAGTTGATTTTGACTATGCAAACGTAGTTGATTTTAACTATGCAAACGTAGTTGATTTTAACTATGCAAACGTAGTTGATTTTAACTATGCAAACGTAGTTGATTTTGACTTTGCAAACGTAGTTGATTTTAACTATGCAAACGTGGTTGATTTTGACTTTGCAAACGTAGTTGATTTTAACTATGCAAACGTAGTTGATTTTAACTATGTACACGTAGTTGATTTTGACTATGCAAACGTAGTTGATTTTAACTATGCAAACGTGGTTGATTTTAACTATGCAAACGTAGTTGATTTTGACTATGCAAACGTAGTTGATTTTTACTATGCAAACGTAGTTGATTTTAACTATGCAAACGTAGTTGATTTTAACTATCCAAACGTAGTTGATTTTAACTATGCAAACGTAGTTGATTTTAACTATGCAAACGTAGTTGATTTTGACTTTGCAAACGTAGTTGATTTTAACTATGCAAACGTAGTTGATTTTAACTATGCAAACGTAGTTGATTTTGACAATGCAAACGTAGTTGATTTTAACTATCCAAACGTAGTTGATTTTAACTATGCAAACGTAGTTGATTTTAACTATGCAAACGTAGTGGATTTTAACTATGTACACGTAGTTGATTTTGACTATGCAAACGAAGTTGATTTTAACTATGCAAACGTAGTTGATTTTAACTATGCAAACGTAGTTGATTTTAACTATGCAAACGTAGTTGATTTTAACTATGTACACGTAGTTGATTTTGACTATGCAAACGAAGTTGATTTTAACTATGCAAACGTAGTTGATTTTGACTATGCAAACGTAGTTGATTTTAACTATGCAAACGTAGTTGATTTTAACTATGCAAACGTAGTTGATTTTGACTTTGCAAACGTAGTTGATTTTAACTATGCAAACGTAGTTGATTTTAACTATGTACACGTAGTTGATTTTGACTATGCAAACGTAGTTGATTTTAACTATGCAAACGTGGTTGATTTTAACTATGCAAACGTAGTTGATTTTGACTATGCAAACGTAGTTGATTTTTACTATGCAAACGTAGTTGATTTTAACTATGCAAACGTAGTTGATTTTAACTATCCAAACGTAGTTGATTTTAACTATGCAAACGTAGTTGATTTTGACTATGCAAACGTAGTTGATTTTGACTATGCAAACGTAGTTGATATTAACTATCCAAACGTAGTTGATTTTAACTATGCAAACGTAGTTGATTTTAACTATGCAAACGTGGTTGATTTTAACTATGCAAACGTAGTTGATTTTGACTATGCAAACGTAGTTGATTTTAACTATGCAAACGTAGTTGATTTTGACTATGCAAACGTAGTTGATTTTAACTATGCAAACGTAGTTGATTTTAACTATGCAAACGTAGTTGATTTTGACTCTGCAAACGTAGTTGATTTTAACTATGCAAGTAGTTGATTTTAACTATGCAAACGTAGTTGATTTTGACTATGCAAACGTAGTTGATTTTAACTATCCAAACGTAGTTGATTTTAACTATCCAAACGTAGTTGATTTTGACTATGCAATCGTAGTTGATTTTGACTATGCAAACGTAGTTGATTTTAACTATGCAAACGTAGTTGATTTTGACTATGCAAACGTAGTTGATTTTAACTATGCAAACGTAGTTGATTTTGACTATGCAAACGTAGTTGATTTTAACTATGCAAACGTAGTTGATTTTAACTATGCAAACGTAGTTGATTTTGACTATGCAAACGTAGTTGATTTTAACTATCCAAACGTAGTTGATTTTAACTATGCAAACGTAGTTGATTTTGACTATGCAAACGTAGTTGATTTTAACTATGCAAACGTAGTTGATTTTGACTATGCAAACGTAGTTGATTTTAACTATGCAAACGTAGTTGATTTTAACTATGCAAACGTAGTTGATTTTGACTATGCAAATGTAGTTGATTTTAACTATCCAAACGTAGTTGATTTTAACTATGCAAACGTAGTTGATTTTGACTATGCAAACGTAGTTGATTTTAACTATGCAAGTAGTTGATTTTAACTATGCAAACGTAGTTGATTTTGACTATGCAAACGTAGTTGATTTTAACTATCCAAACGTAGTTGATTTTAACTATCCAAACGTAGTTGATTTTGACTATGCAATCGTAGTTGATTTTGACTATGCAAACGTAGTTGATTTTAACTATGCAAACGTAGTTGATTTTGACTATGCAAACGTAGTTGATTTTAACTATGCAAACGTAGTTGATTTTGACTATGCAAACGTAGTTGATTTTAACTATGCAAACGTAGTTGATTTTGACTATGCAAACGTAGTTGATTTTTACTATGCAAACGTAGTTGATTTTAACTATGCAAAAGTAGTTGATTTTAACTATCCAAACGTAGTTGATTTTAACTATGGAAACGTAGTTGATTTTAACTATCCAAAGGTAGTTGATTTCTACTATGCAAACGTAGTTGATTTTGACTATGCAAACGTAGTTGATTTTAACTATGCAAGTAGTTGATTTTAACTATGCAAACGTAGTTGATTTTGACTATGCAAACGTAGTTGATTTTAACTATCCAAACGTAGTTGATTTTAACTATCCAAACGTAGTTGATTTTGACTATGCAATCGTAGTTGATTTTGACTATGCAAACGTAGTTGATTTTAACTATGCAAACGTAGTTGATTTTGACTATGCAAACGTAGTTGATTTTAACTATGCAAACGTAGTTGATTTTGACTATGCAAACGTAGTTGATTTTAACTATGCAAACGTAGTTGATTTTAACTATGCAAACGTAGTTGATTTTGACTATGCAAACGTAGTTGATTTTAACTATCCAAACGTAGTTGATTTTAACTATGCAAACGTAGTTGATTTTGACTATGCAAACGTAGTTGATTTTAACTATGCAAACGTAGTTGATTTTGACTATGCAAACGTAGTTGATTTTAACTATGCAAACGTAGTTGATTTTAACTATGCAAACGTAGTTGATTTTGACTATGCAAATGTAGTTGATTTTAACTATCCAAACGTAGTTGATTTTAACTATGCAAACGTAGTTGATTTTAACTATGCAAACGTAGTTGATTTTGACTATGCAAATGTAGTTGATTTTAACTATCCAAACGTAGTTGATTTTAACTATGCAAACGTAGTTGATTTTAACTATGCAAACGTAGTTGATTTTAACTATGCAAACGTAGTTGATTTTAACTATGCAAACGTAGTTGATTTTAACTATCCAAACGTAGTTGATTTTAACTATCCAAACGTAGTTGTTTTTGGCTATGCAATCGTAGTTGATTTTGACTATGCAAACGTAGTTGATTTTAACTATGCAAACGTAGTTGATTTTGACTATGCAAACGTAGTTGATTTTGACTATGCAAACGTAGTTGATTATAACTATGCAAACGTAGTTGATTTTGACTATGCAAACGTAGTTGATTTTAACTATGCAAACGTAGTTGATTTTAACTATCCAAACGTAGTTGATTTTAACTATGCAAACGTAGTTGATTTTGACTATGCAAACGTAGTTGATTTTAACTATGCAAACGTAGTTGATTTTAACTATGCAAATGTAGTTGATTTTGACTATGCAAACGTAGTTGATTTTAACTATGCAAACGTAGTTGATTTTAACTATCCAAACGTAGTTGATTTTAACTATGCAAACGTAATTGATTTTGACTATCCAAACGTAGTTGATTTTAACTATGCAAACGTAGTTGATTTTGACTATGCAAACGTAGTAGATTTTGACTATGCAAACGTAGTTGATTTTAACTATGCAAACGTAGTTGATTTTGACTATGCAAACGTATTTTGATTCTCTAAAAGTTTTTCATTGGCCATTTTGTTACAGAAAAAAATCCAAACGAGTTATCAAATGAAAACAAAATGGCGAGCTGTTTTAATATGGCTGCTTTGTAAGAAAATATTTGCCCGTTAAAACATGGAACTTCAAAAAATTTTTTTCAATAAATCCAGTACACTTTAAAGTTTGTACACGTTTTTCTAAAAACCTATTGATTGTACGAAAAAAAGTGTCATAACATTTTTAATGTAAAATTACATAAGCTACAACTTTTTCCTTCACATTTTTTTAAAAACTCTGATAGTTTTTGAGAAATTAGCGAAAAACTGAAATTCAACCCCTTTCACCCCCCGTAAAAATGTTAACCCCTTTTTGGGGGTCCTTTTTGGAAAATGATTAAGGTACAAAAATAAACATCTCCACCAAAATTCAGCTTTGTCGGAATTTTTTCGCAGTTTTGCCTTTTTTTTTGTCTAATTTTCCTGGGCTATACACAAAAATGTAATTGATTTATCGTTTTTGTCAATTATATTTAACGTGATATTGCAGATAAAGATTATAGCGAAGACGAACATGTTCATCTTCATAGTGGTGCTCTTTCACACATTCGGTTTTTTGGTAGTCATACCAATGACTCTATCCCGCTCTACTTTTCTTGATGTTTGCAGATGAAGATACATGTAAATCCATCAATGATCGTAAATACCTACCTACACCCTGGAAAAATTATAAGTCCCCTTTCACAAAAGGCAACTGAGTTTCCAGCAACAATCACTTCATGGACGAGAAGGACAAGAAGAAAGAGGGATAAACAAAATCTCCCCGGTCAACAAATTCAGGAGATTTTTTTGACGTTCCTCTTCACACTACGTTTGTGTGCGTTCAACCAAGGTAGTTTAAAAGGAAAATAAGCAGATCTCTTCGGGTTTTGTTGCTTGCGTGTGAAAGGTAAGAGATTGTTAAGAAAACGTCAAAAAAAAATCTCCAGCAACTAGATCTTCGTGTGAAAGGAGACTAACGTTTTGCAAAGTTTATTCAAGGCACTGGAAAGTTTTTAACTTGTAAAGCCTTTTTGGAAAGTTGCAAACAAAAAATCTTGACAAACGTGAAGAAACGACCCAAACAATGTATCTACTTTTTATTCAGAGGTACTGGGTGTTTTTTTTTTTTTTTGGAAAAGTGGGCATACATACATTATTGATGCTGATGGCCTAATTTAAAAAGTTCATTTGTACCTCTGTATTTACCATAGCCCGATTTTTCCATTGCCGATTTGTCCGTGTTGTTGTAGGTCTGCATAAACATTGAAAATTGAATTTACATGGAATTGTATAAGGAGCATGTACCCCTACGCTGTACTTATTTGCTTATTTCGAAATCTCAAACCATTACCACAGCAAAGAAAATCGGGCCATGTAAATCCAGACTTAGCCCGATTTGTACGAAAAGTGGCGAGCACACTTTTTTGTTAAGTATTTATGTGATGGAATGACTGTTGTTTATAGATAGGTATATTTGTATTGATTTTTGCAATTGCGAAATTAAGAATATGCATTATAGGTATTGACTTACCATTTCATTTTTAAATCGAAAATCTTATTAAGGTTTTCCGGGCACTCAAACACAATCACTTTTAAAATTTAAGATAAATAGGAGGAACAAATGAAAATAAAAAGCGAGAAAAAACAACAAAAATTAACTTTCATATAGGTACAAACAAGAACCGATAATTTCCAAAAGCGCACAATAAACATAACTCGAGCAGGTAGGTAGCAAATTAAACAAACAAGTGGAACACATTTTTGTAGGTATAGTTTTTTAAAAACACAATTTAGAAACTAATCACAATTGAATCAAATCAACGGCATCGCATAAACACCGACAGCAACCGACGGCAATGACACGAAAACAAGAAAAAATAACGGACGCCATCATCACCGCACAAACAAGAACGAACACATTTAGATCGAATTTTAATTTCACAAAAAAGCAACTATTTTGATCAGACCGAATTGATTTTTTTCTTAAATTATGGAGATAAAACGTTTATAAACATTTATTTTGCATTTTTTTAGACGGAACATGAAAAATTCACACTTTAAATTAATTTTTTCTTCACGATCACTTTGCAAAAAGCACCGCACTTCTTCATTTGATTCAACCAACTAAACTAACGAACGAGTGAGACTGACGAAGTGACGAGTGTAAACTTTATTTTCTTTGAAAAGAACGAATAGAATAGGAAGGTGTTAAAAATGTTCTCCAGCGAGTATGCAATGGTTATTTGACAAGTAGATTAGATAGAAACTTTGTGTTCCATTTGAATATTTTCAGTTACGAGTACATTTAAATTTGAATTCAATTTATTGCCAATGGCGTTTTTATTATTCGTAATAATAATTAATAAACGACCGACATTCTGGAAACCGGAATGCTGGCAAACACTTAAGGCAATTTATTAAAATACCTCCCATTTTGTTACTAACTTTTTTTATGATAACTAATTAATGTTGAACTCTGAACACAAAATGCCATTTTTTCAGTTTATGCTTCAGACGAATTTACTAGCAAATAGTGAGAACACAAAATAGGTTTGTTCGATGTCAGCTCTGGGGCGCACTAGGTCGCCCTGTATTCGTTCTAAAGCCTAAGGCCGTGTGCGAATTCGTTTAAAATTTCGATTAAATTTTATCCGAAATTAAATTTTGACATTTCTACGTACAAATTCACCTCACTAGTGTCAAAAATTAATCTTCGGATAAAATTTAACGCGATTTTAACTCAATTCACACACGCGGGCTATGTAGCACTTTTTCGGCCTAGGTTATTTGTACTGTGTTCGATGTGCGCTTGGGGCGAGTTCCGAATGCGCTCTTACGACACCCAGGTTTTTTTCTCGGGGCAAGAATTCAGAGCTGTTAAAATTCAAATCAGCTGTTGGTAAGTTAGGCCGTGTGAGAATTGGTTTAAAATTTCGATTATTTATCCGTGATTAAAATTTGACATTTCTACGTACAGATATTCACCTCACCAGTGTCAAAAATTAACCTTTGTTTGGATAAAATTTAACGCGATTTTAACCCAATTCGCACACGGCCTTATTGTAGCAAATGTTGATGACGAATTTTGATAGTACCTAATTATGAGACATTTTGTCGATATTTGTGTTCTTTATTTCTTCCATATAATTTTTAACGAAATGACAAGTCGATGAAAAAGGGAAATTAACTAATGTGTCAAAAAAAATCATGTGCTAAAACTTGTAGCTCTGAGGTCTTCGATGTAAAATGAAAACCCGAGCAATCCTGAGTTTTTTTGACAGTATTGATTGACATTTACTAGGTCGCCCTGTGGCAGAGAACATCGAACAAAAGTTAATGATGGATTGATTGCGTTCGGTAGGCTCTCATATAGGCTATCTGAGATACTTCAGTATCTCTGATATGATATGTTTTAGAACGAACCGTTTAGGAGAATTTCCTGCAAACGTCAGTATGAAATGAACAAAACAAGCAAATGTTAAAAAAATATTGACAGCTAATCTGGAATTTAGAAAAATTAAAATTCTGTTTAAAAGGCGTGGATAGTGAAAACATTTGATGGTGCGATAAAATTAATATTTATTCGAATATATCAGTTGGCTATCAACTAAAAAATATTAATATTAATAATTTACAGTTCAAAAAATTATTTAAGCATTTGTAAAAATGCCTACTGACTGCTATGTTATAGGTTTGCAAAAAATATGCTTCTTAAGAATCTCTTCTTTTCTTCGATTTTCTTTATTAAAACTCGACCGAATATTTTAATAATATTGTACTGAAAAGAGCATTTGTTTTCTACATTTAAAGATTTGTCTTCTTTTTTTTTTTAACTGTCAAAATTAGAAAGAGAAATGACAAAGACAATGCTTGGAAAAGCTTTTTGGTAACGTGAAATTTCTTACAAATTTTCACAAATATTCACATTTTGCTGTACCCACCCAAGTTTGGGAAACTTTGTGAAAATTTCACAACTACGCCAGCTTTTTGCACATTCAATGAAACGTCCCCTATGGATAAATAAATAAATGAAACTATTCTTTCAATAAATTTTTTAAATGTTTTATTTCTTTTTTAAATTCAAATGAATCGCTCGGGTTGTTGTTGTTGTTGTTAGTTTTTGTTTGCAATAAAATGTTTTTTTTTTTTTTTCATTTGATGAAATTCAATTTTTAATAATTGTAATCGATAATAATGATAATTAATAATAATAATAATAAATATATTTTGTTTTCTTTTCTTTGTTTAGTTTAGTTTGCTTAAACTTGATTTTTTTTTTCATTGATGCATATGAGATTGATAGAGACATTAACTAATTAATTAAAAGTTTATATAAAGATTTTTTTTTGTTTTGCTTTCATTGCTGAAGGAGAATAGTTTTTTTTTTTGAATTATTTTTTTTGTTGAATTAATATAAATTGTGATTTTTTTATTTTCCTAATAATCAATAGACATCCACAGACACAATATTTAATAAGTTTATTAATTTTATAATTATATATATATAAGGTTTTACTTTTTCTTTTAGTTAATATAATTATAAAGATATTTTTTAATATTACCAAATATACGTATTATAATTTATAGTTAAATTTAAATACATAAATTGTTCGTTTCATTTGCTTTTTATGTTTTTATTTTGTTTTGTTAAAAATTCACATTACCATAGATAATAATTTGTGTTTTTTTTTTTTTTCTTGTCTTGTTTTGCATATAAATTTAAGTTGCAATAATATAGTTTGTTTTTAACTTTATAATAAATGTAAAATAAACAAGTGTTAAAAAGCATTTTTTTTGTGGTATTAGTTGGCTTTCTTAGTAGTTTTTGGGGTTTATGGTGGTGGTTACCTACTTTTGACAGCGTGCTTAACAAAAAGCTTTTTTCCTTATGGCCAGATCTTTTAGTATAGCAGAATTGATTTAGGTACATCACAAATGCCAAAGTTTCGGTGACATTTGTAAAAATGGAATGGAAATCGCGTTACATTTTATCCGAAGATTAATTTTTGACACTTATAAGGTAAATTTGTATATACGTGACAATTTTAAAGTTTATTCTCGGATAAAAAGTTAATCTCAATTTTAAACCAATTTGGACATGACCTGAAATATCTCATCTACACATTTAAACCGTTGTACGAATTAGGATATTTTATTTAAATTTTATACGAAATTAAAACTTTGGTCTTTGACGTTTCGACACGTACAGATTCACCTCATTATAGTGTCAAATATTAATTGTTGTATATCGGCTTTAGACAGCATACGAATTGGAATAATTATTTCGATTAAATTGTATACGAGATTAAATATTCACGTTTCTGCGTACAAGATGTACAAACAAGTGCTATGAAATAAATCAGTCATATATTTATTAGATTTCCTCGGACCGTCACTTTAGTCAAGTTTTGGGCAATCGATTCCAGGGTCTAAAATATACAACTATAAAATCCATTTCACACATATGTACCTACCCGGGGGCCAGCATCGACACCGATCAGCCGGTTTTTTTTTTAAACAAAAATTATACTTTCACACATACTCGCCACCGTGCAATTTGATTTTCTACATCCATCCGATCTCAGCAGCCGGCAGTGAGCAAAGCCCGCAGCATCGTCCGGCGATCGGCTGCCGGTCGGCATCGGCACGTGTGAAAGGTTCCTTAAAATTTACTATACCAAATTATATTTGGCCGATGCCGGTGGCCGGTTAGTATATGTGAAATGGCTCTAAGGCGTAGTTTTTCATTGAGACATTAAAGTTAAACTCGGCAAGTTTGTGGAGTTAACTCAACGGGCTGTAAGATGATAGTTGATTGTTCGCTATCTCTATCCTTTATACAGAAAAAGATAAAGAGATCAATCGTCGAAACGATAATCACTCAATCGAGCGATCGCTTTTTCCTTACGCGAAACGGGATGCTTTTGGTGTTTTATCCTCCGATTTTTTTAGGTGAGTCAGCATGAGTTCTTTTCTAAAAAATTGTACATATTATTCGCTCCGCTTTTGAATTGTAACTCTGTAAAGCATTTGAAATGCAAAAAAATAGTATTTCATACTTTTTCCACTAACGAACTATTTTTTTTCAAGTCTCGCATTATTTTTCATTTAAATTCCACTTACTTTCGGAATTGTAGTAGATTTGATTTTGCTTTAGATATAAATAGTACAAAATATTAAATTCCCATCCTATACTTTTAAATGTACCACTTATACTTTTTTTTGAATGCTTAACATTATAAGTTTTTAATTTAAAATGAAAATATTAAAAAGCGGGACAAATCAAATTTTTGTAGTTAACAAAAAAAGGAAGTTTATATGAAAAAAAAAGAAAAGATATTTCTTCTCTTTTTTTTTTTGTTTTTATTAACAACTCCATCGATGGAATTAGCACAACCGTTTAAATTTATCATTTTTATTTACGTCATTATTTTATTAATTTTTTTTTATTTTGTATGTGTTTTAGGTTATTTTAAAAATATTTTTGTTTTATTTTATTTAATTTTTCTATAGATAATACTGACATTTAGTTATATTTTTCTTTATTTAATTTTCTTGTTTTTTTTTTCTCAGTGTAAAAGTACAAAAGAACATTCAATTTTATTTTGTATTTTTGTTTTAATTCTTTTTCCTTAAACTGGGATATGCGCGTTCTATGTTAACATTTATAGCCTTACTGTGTGTGTGTTTTTTTTTTTTTATTAACATATTAAATTTATTTTTTTTTTCTTTTAAATTCATCTTCGATTTGTTTTAATTCGGTTTTTTGTTGTTTTTTTTTCTTTTTAATAAATATATTATTGTGCTTTCTTTTCAATTGATTTTTTTTTTAATTTACCCTTAAATATTTGTTTTTTTTTTTTAATTTATTTTCTTTGTATAATTAGAGTAAAATAAAAAAAACAGAAAAATTGTTGTATGAATCAATTGCTTGTTGTATTCAATACGATTGCTTATTCAATTTGTTTCATCAAGATTGAGTGTTTTATGTTTTTGTCACATGTTTGTATTTCGAGTGGATGATTATAGTATTTTTTTTAAAATTCTTGTTTATATTTTGTTGGTATATATCTAGAAAACGAACTTCATCTGAAGAATATCAAATTTATTTTTAGAGAAGGAACAGGCTTAAACCTCGAAATTTTGCATCTATGTGATAAATATTTGTCTTGCTTCTTTTACTTCAATTGCACAGAGGGTAGAAAATACTCCGAATCGCTACAATCGCAAACGCACCTTTTTTGTTTTACACCTACAGTTTGCTATACATATCTCTCATCTTAGTGATTAAATTTAGCTCAAAACTTAGCTTACACATGCATGTTATATAAATGTTGACAAAAATTAAAATCCGAATCGCGCGGTTGATTTTTTTTAACTCAGTTTAGCTTTTTAGATGGTTCTAAATAGTTATTAAGACTGACTTGAGACTTTCAATCGAATCTCCTGGGAAAATATTTTTGAACTTTACACCTGTTTTCAGCAGAGGTAATCGCATATCCTGTTTTATACATACATATGTTTGATATTACTCTTTATTTAAATTTAGCTGTAATTATTCTAACAAATTTAAGTGTTTTGTAAAATATCCACAAAAAACTGTCATGATATAAAGGATTTTTAGTCCTTATTTTAACGCTATTCGTCCCAATATTTTTACAACCTAATTCTCCTTCCTTTATCCTTTTGATCCTATGCAAAAACTCATCGAATTACTCTGCAGACTGGGACCATGCTCTAGATATATACCTCTTTTATTTTGTTTTTATTTTTAAGTTTAAAAACAATAAGTTTTGTGAGCGTGAAAATAATTCTGAATTTGATTTGACTTCATGATAAATTTATACTCGTACAAAGGTATACAATCAATTTTGTTGGTGTTTGCAAATGTTTTTTTGTTTGCTTATTTTTCTTTCTTTAAATAGTTCTATAAATGTACTAGATGATGATAAGTAGGTATATTTGTTCATATTTTTTTTTTTAATTTATAATTTCAAACTAGTTTTTTTTTTGCTATCGTTTATATTTTTTATGTAAGTGTTTTTTTTTTTTTTTTTAATTACATATTTAATTTTACTTTTCTCATGCATTTTGAACACATATTTTTTTGTTTTGTAGCAATTCATAACTACGCTTTGGCTTTCTAGGACGCGTTGTGCAGTGACTTTGAGGAGTTTTCAGCAGAAAATTAAAAAAAAAAAAATAATGTTGCTAATTTAATTTGCTTTCTCTGTACATACACCTACCTACCTACCTATATTTTTGTTTTTAAAGATGGATTCCGATTTAAGATTTGATTAACAAAGTTGTTCATTGAGATATCAAAGAGTTTTCAGAAATGTTAAGCCTTATTGCGAGTCTCACCTAAACAACATTCCATTATGTTCCACCTAAAAATTTGTATCGCCTATTGTGAGTTTTACCAGAAAAATACGTTATGGTCCGTAAATTCCCCTGTGAGCGAAATGTATGCCATTGACAGATTAAATCTTCACTCATTTTTAATAGGCGGAAAAAGCAAATTTTCTTTCTGTCAAAAATCACAACAGCTTTTAAAATTCCGGGCGAAAAAAAATATTTAAGGTGAAATATTGTTCGGGTTAAACTCACAATAGGGCTGACTATCTCTTCTGCGAACTTAAAATGTCTAAGGTAAACAAAATCAATCATATGCTAAGTGTTCCTAATCATTTCTCACATTTTTAGTTTTTTTAGTTTACCCCGCACTCCAGGCTAGAACCGATACCAGACTGAAAAGTTTAAATCGCAAGATTTAATAATGGTCACAAGTTTGCATTCGTACTCGTGTCATCGTATAACTAAGACCTGTCTCGCTTTTATTATGAAAATTTGAATCATGTTATTTAGAGAATCTCGCAGCCTTATTTATAAACACATTCCAAAGTATGTGTAACTTTAAACAGCTGAGCTGTCCAATTCTAGAATCTTATTTATAAACATTTCCATCGGTTGTCTAACTTATATAGATCCTGCAATTGGTTGTCCAAACATATTCTAAAATCGGTACGTTCAATGAATAAGGTAAGGCGAAATTAATGAAATGTTCTTTGAACGCATCCAAAAGCTGTCACAAATTCATTAATTCATTCAAGAATGAATGATTCGGCATGTCGCTAGTAATATGAGGTCGTAATTAGACAACTGTTCGAATATTACGTCTATTTGGTAACGTGAAATTTTCACCAATTTTCCCACACTTGTTTTTTTTTTTTTTTGCTTTGGGTTTGGACAGCAAAATGTGAAAATTTTTGAAAAATTGCAAGAAATTTCACGTTGCTAAACAGACTGATTATTATAAATAATGAGTTGTCTAACTATATTTAGACCGTTTTTCTGTTTGGTCATGAAATTTCTTGCAAATTTTTACTCATTTGCTGTCAAAACCCATAAAAACCCAAGTGTATGGGAAACTTGGTGAAAATTTCACGTTACCAAACAAAGGTAGTGGCTAGCTGGACAACAAGTTCAGATTACATTTTACGATTATCGTTTTTTTGGGTATCGTTTGTTTTGCATTTCGTTTTGTAATTCGTAATACAGGCCCTTTCCAAGAGTGTTGTAAGGAAATCTAATAAATACGGCTGTCGGACTCTATAAACAGTGGTTAAAAGAAATATGTAGCGATTCCCTCCTTTAAAATAATGTGCCGAAATACTTGCTTAACTATGAATAGTTTTCGGTCGACGGCGGCGATGAGCTAATACGAGAGCCTAATTATAGATTTAAAGTTAAACGTTTCTGTCTTTTCTATACGAATTTGTAATGATATTGGCTTTAGTTACTCCATTTCATCATATATCTCATAATTTCTTACTTTTCAAATTTTAATTGAGATCTTGCAGTATACACTTATGCAATGCATTATGCATTCTTATTATTAAGATCGTTGCTGTTATAGGCATATTGTTTTTTTTTTAAACTGTAATAATACATTAAAAAAAAAACAATACCGTCCTTATTAACAGTTGCAGTTGAGTATAGACCATAGTTGAGTTCGAACATAGAAGACCCCTCCTCTCCTTGACAAAAGCCTAAATCATCTAATAAAGAACATTCAAGTTAAATTTGAAATAAAATCTATTTCTATTTCGAATTCCACGTTAGAATATTTTAACTTCGATAGCGGGAATGAGAGTTCTAAGTGTTTGGAACACATTTTTTGAATTTGAGATATAAATCAATTTGTAGATAAAAATGGAATTGGGCTGGATACATATGTTATCTACAATTAGAATCAACTACGATTAAGTAGGCTTTCATTGTGGATTTCATTCAATTCCCTTTTGAGTACGATGATGTTTTACTTCTTCTATTGTCCAACAGTAAGGTGGTGTTTCAGAAACTTTTACTTTAAAAATTTAACTAAAAAATTCAAAATTCGAACAAAAGGCAAAGGATTTCATAAAAAAAAAAGAAAGAAGAACCTTCCCATGCTAGAAAAGCTCTAATTTAGGAAGATTTACAAATTATCTAACAGATATTAGTTCTTCAGTCACTGCGAATTTTCAACTCTTTATTTTTTTGTTTGTTAAATTTTCTTCATAAATAATTTCTACTTTTTTTTTATTTCGTTAATATAATTTCTATATATTTTTTTTTTGTATTAAATACCATCAAGGAAAATATTTTTCAGCACCATTTGTTTTTCTCATTTTAATTTTTTTTCTTTTTGTTTTTTAAAAAAAGTATGTGTTTCATTATAGGTGAATATTTAATATTCGTGAAAATATTAAGTTGAAAAACAATACCTACCGCATTACTCAAACAAGAAAAATATAAATAAAAAAATTGATTTTATTTGAAAATGTATATCCTTGTTTTTTTTTTGTTTTTATTCAAATAAATAAAATCATATACATAATAAATTCAATACATTAACAAAATGAACAAAGTAAATAGACAGAAAACAACAAGGGACATGTTTTACTTAAACAAATATTAATACAAGTAAAAATGATTACTTAAAAACAAAACAAAAACATTTATCAGGCAAACACAATGGACTAGTTTTCTTTTATAAGAACAATAAACAATAGTACAACAAAAATTATATTTTTGAGACACAAACTATATTAAAAAAAAAAAAAAAACATATAATATTAATTCATGCGCAACATACCAAAAAATTACTTTGTTTTTACTGTTATATGTAAGACATTAAAATGTGACAGAAAATTTTGGTTTCATTGTTTTATTCCTTCGTTGAAACAAACATTTTTTTTTTGTGCTGGAAAACCAAAATTGTTTGAAGCAAAAAAAAAATATATTGTATTAATTTTTTTTAATTGTTTGTTTGTTGTTGTTGTTTACTTGTTGAAACCACATATAATAAAATAAAATTCTATTTTTCGTTGTTTAACGTTGGTGTAGTTATGTTTCTTCTATTAGTTTTATTCTATTTCTTCTTTCTTTTGTGATTGAAACTTTAAAAATTTTAATTTTTCTACTTATGCGATCTTTGTTTTTTTTTTTTACTAATTTTAAGCATTTGTTTTAATTATTTTTTTGTTTAATTAAATTTATTTTAATTAAGAATTAAATTAAGTTGTCATATCAAAAAAAAGGCAGAGAATAGTCAAGAAGTATTTGATTTTTGTGCTATGCAGATTCTTTAGTTTGTTTGTAGATGGATTCAAGAATTTTCTAGCTTTTGTTGTTAGGATATAAAAGAATAATAAGCTTTTCTACTTTTCCCCTCTTAGTCTTTTGCATTAAAAAAAAATAAGAAAAAAGTCTGATAAACACATAAAGATTTAATAAAGCTTTAGAAAAAGCTAAAGCTTAGTTTAAATGTAAAATAGTGTTGATTTGTAGGTACCTACTCAATAATGTTCAAGTTCCGTTTATTTGTAAAAAAAAAAAAAAAAAAAAACATGGTGTACGAAAAAGCTTTTCTTAATTCAATTTTAGCTTATAAATAGTATCTTACGGAAAAGCTCATTAAAATTAAATTTAATATCAAAAACTCTTCACTTTTACTGAAATTAGGTCAGACTTTAATTTAAAATAAAAGTCATAATCCTCAGAACAAGAGGATTAAGCTTTGCAAAACACAAAAAAACTGTTTAAATAAATTCATAAAAACGTGTGCTTTGTTCTTAAATATTTAACTAACATGATAAGGTATTGACACATAATTTCATTTTTTTTAAAGCTGTTTCAGTTAGAAATCTCAAAATAAGAAGCTTAAAAATTTGTTTGCTCTTTTTACGCTTTACATTTGTTTGTCCGTTCTCTCTTGCTCAGCTCATGCCAAATCAAAAGATTTTGTGAGAGATTTTTAATTTACAGATAAATTATGCGGTGACTCAAAAAGATCAAAAAGATATAAATAAAATAATATGGTGTATCATATTATTTAAAAACGAGGCAATCTTTAAGGAGAAAATAAAAGTTTCACTTAAAAGAAATTTCAATCTATACGGGACAATAGATTTTAAAGCAACTTTGCTGGAGGACTTCAATATTAAATTAAAAAAGGATTTCAAAAGCTTTTCTCGAGTTTAAGTTGTTTTAAAATTACAGAACAGCATCTTTTCAAAACTTTACTTCTTGACTATCCTACTACCAATACATTTTATATGCTGCTCGTTTTTTTTTTTTCTTTTTTTTTTTTGTTTAAGGAAAAGAAGATTTTTATGAAAATTTCTAAAACTTCTATAATTAACTACTACAAATATCTTTAATTAATTATAAACTTTGTTTAAATTAATTATTTTATTTTGTTTATTTTTTTTTATAATATATTTGTGTAGGTATTTTTTTTAATATATTAGGAGGGATAAAGAATTTGATAGTTTTTTGTAATATTTTTGTTTTTTTTTTTTTGTTTTGTGGTTTATTTTAAGAACCAAAAGAGATAATTTCGAAAATTCCTTCTTCTACATTAAAAAAGAAGAAAAATAAGGAATAAATATTAACGAAATTTATTCTACAATAACATTAAATTTTGCTACAATAATCTTTAAATTTGTTTTTTTTTTTCTTTTGTCTCGAATCAATAATAGTAATAATAATAAATGTTTTCTTTTATGAGTTCTTATATTTATTTTTTAGATTTTTTTATTTTGTATCTACAAAATTTTTATATATACATATATTATACAAATATATGCATTTTTATTGTTATATTAATTGTATACGTTCCTCTCACATACGTTTGCGTTATTATTTTTATGATTTCTTTTTATTATTATTCTTTTACTTTTGGAATCAAATGTATAAATGTATGTATTTGTGAAAATCATGATTTTTTTGTTGTTTTTTTTTTTTGTATTTATTTTTTAGTTTTTGTCTCAATTGTAGATTAAATATATATAATATAATATTTTATATAAATGTATATATAATAATATTAATAATAATATAGTAAGGTGTATAATATTTTTTATTAATATTTTGTTTTGTTTTATTTTTTAAAAATGGTGTTTTATCTCATTATCTCATTTCTCTGCATTATTTTTTTTTTATTTAATATTTTTGCTTAAACTTGTATTTTTTCCTACGTGCAAAAAATTATAAGACAAAAAAAAAGAAATTAAATTCTTAAAGAAAAAAAGTTTTTGAAACAAAAAATCGAGCACATTTTTCGATTGTAGGAAAAAAAGATATTTTGTAATATATATAATATTAACATAATTTTGTTTTGTAATATCGCAAATTATATAATGTAAGTATGAAAGTAAGAAAAATTATATAAAACAAAAATTTTACAATAATTATGGAATTCAGTACAAGTTGTGAATTTCTCTTAGTTTTTGTTTGTTTGTTTTAGTTTTTTTTTAGCAATTTTCTGTTCTTTTTTAGCCTTAAAACTTTCTGTGTATGTTTTGCATTATTATTAACATTAACTTCTATTCTTTTTTATTGGTTAAATAAACATGTTTTACAAAGAAAGACCGCTTGAAAAAAAATAATAAATAAATAAATAAAATACAAATAAAAATAAAAATAAAACTTAACAATTTAGTACAATTGTTTTATAAAAAACTTCACACTTAATTATATAAAAAAAAATACATTAAAATAATAATAATGCGGACTTTAAAAACAAAAAACAAAAAAAAAAACAATTGTAATAATAAAATCAATGTAAAAGTAAATTTAAAAACGCAGATAATTGATTTCGATTTAATATTTGTAAAAATTACGTTTGCTTTTGTTTGTTTGTTTTGAAGCTGACTTGTAAGACCCGATTGCCCAATGTATAACCATTTAATGATTGTATAGCAACAACAGCTTCTTCATAGTTGGTCATTGTAACGAAGCCGAATCCCTTGCATTTGTTTGTCTGGAGATCACGAATTACCTGGAATAGATGTGGACTTTATTTCTTATTTTGACATTTTTGTAATAAGGAATGACTTAGGCGAAGAAATAAACAGAGTAGATAAAAATAAACTGACATAAGGTATAACAACCCAACATTTTTTTTTTCTTCATTTAACAACTTTTAAAAACTTTGAAAAATTTTTATTTGACTAGTTCTAAAAACAAAATTTAGAGAAGAAAGTTTAATTAAAAAAAAATGTTTTTGAGTCTAATTTACATGTATCGTTGTTTTCGGCTTCTCAAAATAAGACCTATTCAGTGTGACTTTAAACTAGGAAGACCAATAGCAGAATTCAAAATTGGACAAAAAATCAATTTTCCAAAAAAAAAAAAATAGGAAAGTGAATGTTTGGTGCAGCGGATCATGAAAATACGTTATAAAAGTCAATATCTGTCAGCTCTTTATTTTGTCGGAGATTGTCTTATGATAAAAGGATTTACTTTTCGACAACGGTTAAATAAAAGTGCTTTGATAAAATTTAATACAAAAAGAAATAGCTACTAATATTTCATCCCCGAAATTTTCTACACGAATTTTCACCTTTATGTGAAAAAATAACACTCATACGCCCCCACACTTTCATCATTTTTTTTAAAGAATAAATTAATGGGAAATGAATTTTCTTTGTTTGGTTAACCGGTTCTTCTAACAATTAAAGCTCTCTAGCACTGAATCTATACAGGGTGTCCCGGACCTAGTTTGAAGTATTTTAGAGTGTGGTTCTTGGGTATATTATAAGAAAAAAATCGTTTTACAGTAAAGGTCTATCTCCTATTTTGACATCATTTATCGTGAATTTAAGAAAACGCTTACTTTGGTGTACCCTGACCCATGCTAACAAAAATTACTCTGCTAATTCTAGTGGTAGCAACTTCGTTCAATACTTCATTTTTAGAAGAAATACTAGCCTTTAAAACTAGGTTTAAATAAAATTGACATCATGTCTCAATCTCAGACTCAGACTTATTTACTATATAAAACACAATTTTTGATATGGATGCTTCCTAAAGCAAACATTTTACAACAAATTCCGTACAACAACGACCTGAGTAAGAAAATTATGAAAATAAGTTAAAATATTAAGGTGTTGGTTTCCCGAGATAGTTTTCGAAAAAGTTTTTTTTTTGTTAATGAGGCTTAAGTCCAACTATTCATTTCATTTGGTATTCTTACAGACGACCCATCTATCAAATTTTATTAGCATAATTAAAAAAAACAAAAGAATTCTACAAGTATACTCTATAGTAGTATAGTACCAATAGCAGCCAAAAGATTTATATTTGCAAAATAAATCTGTTCGTAGTTCAGAATTTATGATACACAATTCTTCGAAAAGTTGATAACCGAAAAAGAAACCCCTAAGGCTAATGTCACACGAGCGTCCAAATAGAAGAACTTTCATTTGAAAGCGCGTCCAGTATAAAACTCTCTCGATGTCACACGAACTTCTTTTTGTACGGGCGGACGGAATATTTTACAAAGTTAGTTCCTTTTCTTTGGTTGATAAATCAAATTAATATAGAATTTGTGGGTGACAATTCAAAAAACGGCTCCTACCGCCTTCCCTTTTGCAATGAGCGCTATAAAATGTATGATATTTTTGTAGAGGGGAGTTGAGCCAGTCAAAATTTAAAGTATTGTTTTTCAAAATTCTGAAAATTTTTATCAACTTTTGAATTTGGAATACTTTTTTGCTTATAAATTGATTGAAGTACCTCCATTGCCTGGCTTGTTCGGTTTATGCCTATAAATTTCCCATTATTATTTAAGAGAAGGGTTCGGGGAGTAACTTTGCATAATTAGTTTTTCAAATTTCAGAAATCTTACATCAACTTTGCAAAATTTAGGATTCCAACAACCGAATTAAATTGCTCCTCCATTACGTTTTTGGGGTTCAAGGGGGTACCCCTTCTCAAATTTTTTTAATAGCCTGAAATTTTATCTTTCTTTTAAGATCTTAGCCTTGAAAATAGGATCATTACAACGAAAGATATAATTTAAAAAAAAAAGCTTAACTTTGAAAATTGCAACAATTTTGTAATTAACGGACCTTTCACTGGTAGACTACTGAGAGCAATGAACCAAACAAACTTTTTCTATGCAATTTTTCCGATTTCTCGATTAAATTCAAATTAAGATTGTGAGGCTTATGTAGCACGTAAAATAGCAAGTAAGGTATCAAAATAATCGGTACTTTAGGAACTCAATTTTTTTAATTTAATTTTGGATACATTATCTATTTCTACTATATGTGAAAATGTCAGCAATGTATATTGACCCACAAAAAAAAACACAAAAAAAAGTCATCTGAAAATTATCTGGAAGCGCGTCCACTTGGACGCTCGTGTGATCATACTAATTTACGATAGTACCCCTCATGCCGTTTTACAATCTGCGTGGTATGAGAGTCAAACAATCGACAAAGTTGGACGCGCGGACGAAACCAATAAGTGGACGCTCGTGTGTCTATTCCTATAAGTTTTTTTTGGTTCTCAGGACGTACTTCCAAATGGACGCGCAAAAAAAGACGCTCGTGTGACATTAGCCTAAAGAGCTTAAGAAAGTCATGAATAAATTATGAAACATGGAACAATCATCCAAATAAAAGTGATCGATTTCAAACTAAATCGTGGACCATAGGATAGACCCCAGTACTAAAAAAAAAAAATCAAAACTGATTACCCAATGCTCACCTTAACAGATTGCACAGCCCCGAACGGTCCAAACAATTGCCACAACACATTCTCTTCAGTCTCTGGTGCCAAATTATAAACAAAAATACACCAACCAGATCCATTGATAGTATTCCCCGGAATCATTGTGTTGGCTAAGAGATCACCAGTCAGTGGGGAATATCTGGGAATAACCGAACTAAAATCAAAAACCAAAAATAAATTTAAAAAAAAAAATACAATTTAAGTAAATCAGATGAAGAATTTAATTTAGTTATTTTAAATCAACCTATAACGTCCAGCAGCGGTAGGATGATGTATGGCAGCAGCAGCTGCAGCCGCAGCAGCTCCACCTGCAAATCTTGCTCGTGGATTTTGGGGCGCAATATAGGCAGCGGCAAGGGGTGCCAAGGCTTTGCTGCTGCTCGGGTTGTTGGCGAATTTCACTGTTATTGGATCGGTGGCGTTTTTCGGTACAGTTCCGTTCAGTTCCTTGATGGCACGATCTGCCTCATGGCGTTGATCAAACCGAATGAAGCCGACACCTTTTGAAAGACCTGTAGTTAGATACATTTATGGATAGTGTACAATGGTTTTAGTTTTTAGTTTTTTTTTTTTTAGGCTAAATGCGAACTCAGAGTCGAAAGAATTAAGATAGAAACCCTTTTTTCTCATAATTTTTTTTCTTTTCCAGCTTAATTAGTTTTGTTTAAATTTTTTTATACTTTAAGCAAAATAAAATTTCAAAGGGACAGCAGGGGATGTAAACACTAGGCAAATGCAGTTAATGATTTGAAAAAAAAAAAAAATAAGATTTAGAGAAAGAGAGAGATAGATACAGAAATAGAGAGAGAGAGAGCGAGAGAAGTAGAAGAAGGAAGAAGGTAAAAAGCTTTTGTATTTCTATAAAAATTATTGATGTCTGGATTTTTATTTTATTTTATTTTTTTTTTGTTTGTTTTATTTTTTATTTAAAGTTATCTTTTGCATTATGGCGTACAACAGTAAATTAAAAAAAAAAACTTTATGGCGAATTAGTTAAAAGTTAAATTAAAAAAAAATAATGAATAAAAAACAAATGAATGAGACACATCGAATTCGAATTTACAAATGATAAATTAGAACTAAAAAAAATTAATAAAATAATAAACAACAAATTAAAAAAAACTCACAACAATTTCGTGTTATTATAAACACAAAATTTTATACGGAAAAAATTATTTTGGTTACCTACCGGAATCACTACTAGCTCCACCTGAAGGTACAAAATATTTTTTTTTGTTAAAACGTAATGTATTAAATTTTGTATTTTTAATTTTTTTTTTTTTTTTTTTTTAATTTTCAAACTAAAACTCAAAATCAAATTTTGTAAATTTTTTCTAAAAACTTTGTTTTTGTTTTTTGTCTCTATAAAAATCCAGAACTTTTTTTGTTTTATTTCTAAATTTAATTTTTTTTTCTTTTTACTTAAGGTTAGTTTTTATTTTCTTTCAAAAAACAAAAATATTTTCTTTTTGAAGTTTTTTTTTTGTAACCAACCTGTGATATTGTCGCATAAAATTCTTGAGGTAATTATTTTTCCAAATGGACTGAATAGTACTTCTAGATCTGGTTGGGTCATATTCTTTGGAAGACCAGATACATATAGATTTGCTCCCTTAATTGATTCTGAGCTAGGACGGGCGATTGACACCTAGAAAAAGAAAGACATTTAAATATTTGTAAATCCAGGATATAAATTAGAAAATTCTATCGTAAAGAAACTTACTTTAATGGTTTTATTTTGTAAACGAAGACCATTTAAGGAGTTTATTGCTTTTTCGGCATCTTCTTGTTTAACATAGTTAACAAAACCATAGCCGAGACTTTGGCCTATTTGATTCAATTGAAAAAAAAAAAAATATTAGATTAGAAATTAAATAGATGAGAAGTATTTTTAGGAGATAAGTGGTAAATTTATTTTGTATTTGTTCGTTTAAAATCAAAATAAATGTATCAAGCTAAGTATTTTTCACTAAACCTTTACAGGAAAAAAAAACCAATTGAAGTCAGATTTGTCAAATAAAATAATAAAATAGACTGTGACTTAAGTACAACTTAAATGCAATTAATTTGTACTTCAACAGTACAAGTACAGTAAACGCTCGATATAGTGAATCTAATTAGAGTGAACTATCCTACTCTAAATAGTGAACAAAAAAATCACTATAGCCAGATTTTTTTTTTAATTTTTTTAAATGACAGAGGTCCGCCGAAATCGCTGAATTAAAAATCCTGAATCAGGAATAAAAATGCATGTTAATTTACGTACATATGTATCAACTTCTATCGCAGTAACGCAGGATATGGTATTTCCAGCTCATTTCCGGCAAGGTATAAGGATCTCGTACGATTTTACATTGCTTCAAAAAACTGCGAGGTACTTAGGAAGCTGTCAAAACGTAAGAACAATTCGTTTCTGAATTTTTAGTTTTGAACTCAAATGTTTAAGAGCATTGCATTTCAAAAAAAATGGAATTCGAATAGTAAAAATGCAATAAATATAAAAATTGAAACTAATTCCTACCTGGTAACACCTATATGTAAACTAATTCCTACCTGCTAACACCTATATGTATAGGTAGGTTTTTTATTACGCGTTTTGATTTTTTGTATGAATAATTAAATTTATGCTGTACTGTTTTTAGTGTAATAAAATGTTTGACCAAATATTTAAATTTTCTTAAATTCCCTTTTTTGTTTTTATTTTGTTCATAATTGCAGTTTGGCAAAAGCCAGTTAAAGAACCAATATCAACAATAATAAAACCGTTATAAGTCAAAAAGGAAGCGAAAACGAGAAAATTCAGCCCAGTTCTAAATGAAAATTCCCAGGCTAATGCTTCCCCGGGAATAATTTATTTTGTTTCTACAATATTTGATTTACATGTCAAAATACTGCAAAAAAAGCTATTTCGAACAGTCAGAACTCTTATTCCCGCTGTCGAAGATAAAAATATTCTATCGGGTAATACGGAATAAAAGTATTCTACTCCCGAAAGAAAACGTCTCCGGGGAGTTTTTATTTTTTATCTTTAGAACTGGGCTAATTACCCCTTAAGTTTTTCGACGTAAAATGACCTCAGGAACCCATGATTTTCATTTGCTTTGTTGAATGTGGGACAACCTATATTTATCCCGATAACACTACTGACATTCTTCTAATGAAGTGCTCATAATTCTTTTTAATATGCATTCGTAAAAGCGTCCTGCCAACAAATACAAATGTACACAGGGTGATTCAACTAAGGTGTGACAAAAAGCTAGAGCGTGTAGGTTGGATCGATTAGCCGGGAGGGGCAATTTTCTAAAAAAAAATATACCTCAAACAAAAAAATTATTAAAAAACAACGGTTACACTTACAATGCCAAGATATCTTTTTTGCAAAACCAGAAATCTTTTCTTTTATTCTGTTTTTATTAATTTTCAAACTCAAAATTTAAAAAAAAAATGAAAAAAAAAATTCAAACTTTTTTTTTTAATTTTACGTAATTAAGTACTACTTTTGTTTTCAATACACAATGCACTTATTAATTAAAACAGAAAACCGGATGCTAAAATTTCTTTTAGTTTTTGAGAAAACTAAAAATAACGGGAGGAGCTATTTTCACAAAAAATGACTTAAAACAAAAAAAAAAAATAATCAAAAAACAACGGTCACAATGCCATTCTATACCTTTTTGTAAAGCCAGAAATCTCTGGTTTTATTTTGTTTTTAAATTAAGTTGTTTAAGTAAACAGTTTTTTTAAAAATTAATTTCCGAACTTAAATTTTAAAAAAATTAAAAAATTGTGTTCAAACAATTTTTGTGTTTAATATTTAAAGCTCCCATCAAATTTTTAGTCAAACGCTGAGAACCAGGTGTCAAAATGTTTTTTTTAGTTTTTGACAAAATTGAAAATAAAAAAAGTAAGATTTCCTTTATTTCGACTTCCATCCGTTATTTTGTTCCTCCAAAGATCTAAAGATTTAGTTATTTTCAATTTTCTCAAAAACTAAAAGGCATTTAGGCATCCGGTTATCAGTATTTGACTGGAAATTGATAGGAGCATCGAATATTAAAAACAAAAATACTACTTAATAACTTAAAATTTCGAAAAAATTCTATTGAACACAATTTGTTTCATTATTTTTTCAAAATTTTGAGTTTGAAAATTAATTTTTCAAAAACTATTCTCTCAAATAATTTGAATTATAAAGATAATAAAAGAACGAATTTACTGGCTTTTAACATTATAGCACGACATTGTAGGTGTTGCCGTTGTTTTATAATGATTTTTTTTTAATTTTAAGTCGATTTTTTATAAAATTGCCCCTCTTGCCTAAATTTGGGAAAATAGATCCTCCTCCAATACGATTTTTTTCTTGTCTCGACTCAACCTATACGTCCGAGCTTTTTGTAACACCTTAAGTGAATCACCCTGTATGTAGGTACGTACGTACATATGTTCCCTCCTTCGAAAATTGGAAATACCAATACTTTTCTACTGCAAGCTCGAATTTGGGCTAAAACTTAAAACTTTTTTCCCGATACTACTAAGCTCCAGGGAAAACTTATGACATGATCATTGTTCACGTTCCCAAGTTCCCAAATTCCCAAGATAGCTCTCTTTTTCATTTTTTTTTTTGATAATTTTAATAGATTTGCAGCATTAAATGATACAGACTCGAAAACCTCATGACCTCCGAGTGCTTTAAAGAGGGACACGTTTACGCTAGCCAATGCACTGATTGTATATTATCATTGAAAATAGTGTTTTTTTTTTATAATTTAACTCACCTGTAACTTTATCACGGATCAGCTTGCAACTTTCAACTTCACCAACACTGACAAACAAAGACCGAATGTCCTCCTGTGACATTGTCTGTGGCAGATAATTTACAATTAAATTGGTTTTAGGATCTTCCGATGAACTGCCACTTCCGCCATTCTGCTGTTGTTGTTGTTGACCTTCAACCATTCCGCTGGTCATCATTTAGAGTTTTGATTAAAATATGTTTAGTGTAACAACAATTAGATGTGAGGGGATGGGGGTGGGTTTGTATATGATTTAATTTTTGTTTTATGTGTTAACAAAGAAAATGTACGTTTAATAAAATTTTTACTAATTAGAAGTAATTTTTGTTTTGTCTATAAATGTTTTTTGATAGTAAGAGAAATGTTCTATAGCTAATAATACTGATACAATTATTATTTATTTATAATTAATTAATTATATTTTGTAAATTTAACACATAAACGAACGCTGAAATTAAAATTAAAAAAAAAAATAAAAACATATATTTATTTGTATGAATTTGTTGAATGATTAAAATGTTAACTTACCTTTGCTTAAAACTTTTGATGCTGAGGTTAGCGAATTTAATAAGTGTGTAGAACGTTGGTTTTTATTTAAGCTTGTGTTTGTTTATGTTAATTTATTTTTTTTTTTGTTGTAAAATCGATCACAATATGTGTATAAAAAAGCTTCTTCCTTTATACTCTCTTATTTCTTATTTTAAACACAAAGAACGATATATAAATAAAAACTGCAAAGAAAAAAGAAATAAAAACAAGGAAATTAGATTTGGTTTTTGGATTAAGAAGAATATATTGATTTACTAGGCTAAGCTATGAGAATGCATGGTTTATTTGTGTAAGTTTAAACTAAGAGAAAAATGTTGCAACATTGTTTAAATAAACAAGGGGAAACCTTATAAATGGTGGACTAATTCGTTAATTGAATAAACTTACGCATTAATGAATAACTTATCAAGGACAATTCATGACCTAAGTACTTTGTTTTTTTTTTTTTTTAAATACCTTTAAACACATACCTACCTATTTTCATTTAATATCCCAGTTGCTTTTTAATGAGCTAAATTCTATAACCACACAATTATTGCACAAGTACATATAAAACGTTTTCCTGCGGTTCCGATTCATGTACAAAAAAAAATCAACAGGTATAGGTCAAAGAACTTGTGAGGCGCGGCGTTTAGAGAAGGGCGGTCAAAATTTTTGCTTTGAAAATACTATACTATTCGAATTTCAGAATGTTTCTTAGAGGCAAACACGAGATGTCGCCCAATTCGTCGAAAAAGTATTCTCCGAGGGCCGTCTTTCTGGCTCTTGCTAGACTAAGGCATTCACAAAGAAAGTGATAGGAGCCCTCTTCCGCCTCTTCATCCTGACACTCTCTGCATAAGTCCGATGTGGTGATACCCATTCTGCTCATGTGGGTTCCCATTAGGCGTTTTTCTTTTTTAGTTCAGAGTTTGTTCAGAGCAGAGCACTGAGTAAACTCTGAGCAGAGTATGTTCAGAGCACTCCTATTTAATTATGAAACACACCTGAGCACTCAATTGTCATATCTATCAAATTACATTGGAACTGTATGAAGTTGGCCGCGCTCAGTTTTTCCTCCGTCTGCTCGGTTATTTTATTCTGAGCTCATGGAGCACGCTCTGAACGAAAAAAGAAACACAAACTCCAAGCTCTGAGCGATCTAAACTCAAAAAGAAACAAAACAAATTTTAGTTTGACAGTTCGGACTCAGCTCTGAACTGCTCTGAACTAAAAAAGAAAAACGCCTATTGAGTTGTGACCCGTTAGGATTCCAACCAAGAGGGACAGTTGAGGTCTGTCATAGGTCTGACTATACTCGACCTTTTTTTTTAATACGAAAGGCCTTAAGTATCTAAAAATATAGGGGACGGTAAATTTGGCAGAGCTACAGGACTGCAGAAAAAAAATTTCTCTAAAATAAACCATTTTTGAGATATTTGCAAAAACCTTATTTTTATGATCTTTGACTCTTTCTAACTAACTTAACGGTTCTCGGATCGTCTAGGAACTTTCTCAATTTATAAAGAGTTCTATTACCAATATCCATGCCAAATTTCAGCCACTAACTAATTTTTTTTTTCTTTCCTAGTATTTTTCATTTCAGAAAATGGGAAAAAGCTCCTTTAGTTGATTAACAGCAAATTTTATTATTTATTGTTTTAAGCTAAACCATTTGTTGTACCATTTTAAAAAGTAATAATAAATATTTTTATAATTTTTGCATTGAAAAATTAATTTAAAAAATTATAATAAAAGAAATGCAACAACAAGTGCTAAATTTTAGTATCTGTCCATTAGAATAGTTATTCAAGAAATTTATAAAAATGAAAAAAACAAACAAAAATCATTAATTGGTGGTCCTAGTGTTAAGATATTCGAGGAGAGTCGTAATTTTTAAAATTTTTTTGAAAAAATGTTATACCATGGAGACCACATGGTAAATATTTTGTATGCTATTTTCTCAAAAGTCTTAAGGCCTGCCATGTCTAGTTGCAAGGTTATTCATTATTTACCCTGTAAATTTATTTTGTTTTATTAATTATTTGTTTGTAAAATCTTAAGAATTCCAAGCTATTTGAACCACAAGAGTAATTTCGTGCGATATCACATGAATTTTATTAATTTTAACAAGTATACTTCTCATACTTAATTGAATAACTTTAAAAATAAGCGTTTTTTGATATTGAGCGCATAAATTAAAAATTAAATACTGTTGAAATTAAGATTAAGTAAATTTATTACAAGGGTCAATATTTCAAAACATTAATATTTTGGATTCCATCACTTTTCGTAACCAAAAAAAAAAAATATCATACCCATCATCTGAATTTAAACACCGAAAATGTCATTCCTCTGACGTGTTCCCATTCGATTTACTTCAATTCTATGAATTTTAGCAACGAAATTGAAAACGGTAAAAAAATCTAATAATGCAGTGTTTTAAACACAAAACTCATCTTGAAGAATAGTTAATTTATTTTTAGTTGCTACACTTTGATATATTAAAGTTTTTGGTGAGTGTAAAACGGTCATTTCTATCCCAGCAATGGAATTAAAAAAAAAAAAAAAACAAAACCTATAGGCGCAAAAAATAAAACTCATTTTTTGTTTAAACAATTGTTGTCCTAGTAATCGGATCTTAAAGGTTGGAGTCTTTAAATGAGTGCAGAATATCGGGCTACGTTTGTGTATACAAATTTTTGCGGAGGAGTACAAAATATCGTACTAGAGGGTGATTGAAACCGCCGCCATCAATGTGATTTTCTATTTTTAAAATGCAAAAGTTAATCAAAAATTTTACAATTTTGAAAAATAATTTTGGACAAAGATATTCCACCAACCCTCCTTTACAAAGTTGTCATAGGTTTTGGTGGAGTAAATGCCACAGAAGAGGCAGGAGGGGTGTCTTAAAGCTAAATATTCCATTCAACCACATTAGGTACAGTTGAACTTTGACTTGACAAGCTGTAACTTAAAGATGAAAAAATTCCCAAAGATCGTTAATACCTTATTTTGTAGGTATTTTCAATCTATTAAAAATTTTTATTGGACATTTTGTTACAAAATAAAATCCAGGCGAGTTATTAAATGAAAACAAAATTACCACATGTTTCAATATGGCGGCTTTTTCCTAAGCCCTAGCGAAATTTTTTTTCATAATATGGAGATGTACCCAAACACATACAATACAAAAATATTTGCCTGTCGAAACATGCAACATCAATAATTATTTTGACTAAATCCAGTACATTATAATGTTTGTGCACATTGTTCTCAAAAAAAGTGTTAACATTTTTAATGTAAAATTACATAGGCTTTAACTTTTGCCTTCACATTTTTTTAAAAATACTGATAGTTTTTGAGAAATTTGCAAAAAACTGAAATTCAACTCCTTTCACCCCCCCGTACAAAATTTGAAAAATGCTTAATATACAAAAATAAACATCTCCACCAAAATTCAGCTTTATCAGAATTTTTTCAAAGTGAAATTCTGATTTTCCTGGGCTAAAAATCTATATTTGAAAAAAGTTGAAAATTTGAAAATTTAATTTCGGCACATACAGAATTGTGACACTTAAACATTCCCAATACATAACTTTCCCCAAAATAAATATTCTTACGTTCTGGCATTCTGTTTGCCGCTTTCAAAAACCAAAGGTTTACAATATTCAAATATAAAGGTACTTTGGAAAATGATTCATGATTTTGCTAAAGAAAAAAAAAAAAAAAAAATATGAAAATAAAATAACCAAGAAGTATATCTGCTCCATGTAATGCAACATGATTAAAGCTTTGAATATCAAAAGTTAAATCATTTTTGAAACAAATATTCATTAGACAAAATGTAAAGAATTTTGGGTTTGAAAATAAAATAATTTATTATTATAATAACACATTTTACATCGATATATTATTAAAGCAGAAGTCTTGCTTTGTTTATTTGTTCATGCTCTTTCCAAAAACGGATTTGAAAAATGTAAAAATGTTTTCTTTTAAAAGCTTGCGAAGAAGAAGAGTGAAGTTACATGCGAGCTATTTTTTAAAAAGTTTTGCGATTATGGGGAGAATTAGGGTAAAACAAAGGAAGAGATATTCCATTTAATTTTTTTTTGTTTTTATTTCTTATTTTTCCTATTTATTAAATTCATATAAAGTTTGAGAAGCCACTCGTTAAAACTTCTGTAATTGAAATGTTTATTGCTGTTAGTTGTAGTACAATGTGTTATATGTTTTGTTTTAAAAAATAAAATAAAAAAACATCGCACGACAAAATTTGAAATTGTCACAACTAATTCAGGACTGACTAGCAGCAAATTATTAAGCAATAAACTATTCAGTATAAGAAGTTTTTACCCCTTTTCCAGGGGTTTCTCGCTAAATTGATATCAATTTAATAATTTTGCAAAATAAAAAAAAAAAAAACATAGAAAACATCGCACGACAAAATTGTAATTGTCATAACTAATTTAGGACTGACTAGCAGCAAATTATTAAGCAATAAACTATTCAGTATAAGAAGTTTGTACGCCTTTTCCAGCGGTTTCTCTCTAAATTGATATAATAATTTTGCAAAAAAAAACATAGAAAACATCGAGCGACAAATTCAAAATTGTCAAAACTAGTGCACGGCTAATTTATAGAGCACTAAAGACTAAACCATTCACAATAAGAAATTTCTATACGTTTTCCAGAGGCTACTTGACACCAAGTTAGCAAAGCAGAAAAAAAAACATAGAAAACATTGCACGACAAAATTAAAACTGTCACAACTAATTCATAACTTCTGAACGGGAATATATTATTTAATATAAGACGTTGTTAAACCTTTTGAGGTGCAGCAAAAAAAAAACATAGAAAACATCGAATGACAAATTCGAAATTATCGAAAATATACGGGAAATATACCCTGTCTCATAAATGATTTTTTTTCCAAGAAATCATTTATTAAAATATTTAAATTTAAGTTGGAAGCTCCTTGAACAAAAATCCAACAATACAGTATTCAACAGTCTTTGATGAAATCAAAAGTTCCAAAAAATTATTTAAAATACATACAAAATAGAAGTTTCAATCATTTGAAGAACTGAAGAACCTTATATCTTTTGATACGACACGACATCCAAAACCCAAACAAAACTGACACTTAAATTCAAAAAACATAATATACGCACCTGTTTTCTTTAAATAGAACACAAGTACGTTCCTACTTCAAGTATTATACTAGCTTCATTTAAAACGCATTTTTCAATTATTCCGACACACCGCAAATTCAAAACAAATCCACCTAATTTAACTCAAGTTCCATAAATCAAATGACTTTATTCATAATACCCATATACCCACTCTCGGACAATTATAGGCAGGTAAGGTATATACCATTGGCCTTACTGCAAATATTTCCCAACAGATGTAAAATTATATCTTAAGTATTCTGTGCACAAAAACACAAAATTGCAACAAATTGCAATAAAATCTCAAGAATCTTAAAATACAAAAAAAAAGAAAAGATTTTAAAACGCTATATACCCAAAATAAGCTGGCAATCTTGTTCTTCTTCTTGAGCGCATTTTCAAAATCCCAAGAGCGCAAATCCGATTTTCTAATAATAATAACAATATCTCAAGAATTATTTATTATTGAAAAAATGTAAAATTTAATATTGTTTAAGAGCAAATAATAATAATATTGTAGGTCAAAAAGTTCAATACAAAAACGACCAGAAAAGTAAGAAACTAATTAAATAGATATGTATGTAGAAAGAGATAGTAAATTTCATTAGAAATTCAGAGGAGATGAAAAATTTATTTGTATACACAAGTTTTTTTTGTTTCTTGTTGCTTTGAATAGAAAATTTTGTGTTTTGAAAAATATTTTTAGAATTTTCAAAAATAACTTTCGACGAAGAACATCATCGGCAAATTAGATTTTTTTTTCCTGTTGTCAATTTTCCTCTTCTCTCTGATAAATCACTAAATTTCGTGTGTAAAGATATGAAGAGAGTTGAGAATATTTGGAATTTAAATTAAAAATTATAATCAAAAATGTTTTATAAAAAATCACCTTTAATCAGTTAATAAGCCGCGCGCGCACACAGGTGCTTTCTTCCTCTAGGGGTTTTTGATTTTTAGAAAAAAAAAATGTAAATTCCAATACTAGATGCACTTTAAAAAAAAACTAGATATATTTGGTGTTGTCAAATGATTACGAAACATGAAATTTATTTAAATAAAATTATGTAGGTATATATCTCAAAACGTCAACGTTATAAATTGCCACACACACAAAGTTTAGAATGAAAATAATTTTTTTTTTGTTTATATAATTAAAACTTAGAAAATGCACTTTTTAACTTTTTTAGTTTTAATTAAGACAAAACTTTTATTTAAGTTGTATAATTAAAATTACAAACAAAAATTAAAACCAACAAAAACGGTATATAACGAACGTAATGCGTAACGTAAATTTAACCGAACAAAAGAGTTAAAAGTTAATATTTTCAAAAGCAAAACAAATTAATTTTTAATTAAATTAAATTTTGTAATTTAACTTTTAAACTCATAAAATTAAGAAGAAAAAAATTAAATGAAATTAGGAGAAAAATAAATTAAATCAACTGAAAGAAGAACAAAATCACGTTCCTTCAACTGAATAGAACCGAAATAAACTGAAAATGTGTGTTGCAAGTCGATGAAAATTGGAAATTTTGGTTTGGTGGTGTTTTTTTTTTTTTAGCTTTTTGCTTTTTCTCGAAGAAAAACTTTTGTGAGAATTTGTGTGTTGGTTTTGTTTCTCTTAATTTTTTTTAGGGTTGATTTTTTTTTCTCTTTAGACAAAATGTGGATGTGGGTTTCGTGGCAGGTGTGAGGGTTGAAAAAAAAAAATAAATAAAAATAAAACACAGCAACGTATGTACATATGTAGGTGGTAAACACACAAAAAAAAATAAAAAAAAAGAAGGGTGATCCTTATCAGAATAAATTTATTTGATGATGTGAAGCTCGCGTGTGCGTGGGGGTTAAGTGTTTTGTTGTACTTGTGCTCGTACCTTTTGATACCCACTGATATTATTTGGGTAATAATAAAGTATGAGGGTTGGAAATGACGCACGTGGTGTGGTGGTTAAATTAAATAGCACTTTGTGATATATGACACTTGAAGTTGTAGGTACCTACAATATAGGCAAGGAATGTTAGTAATCGTTCTTGTGGGTTCTTAATTTTAAGCTCTTGTTTTAGGTATATAATAACAAGCGTTTCTTAACATATTTCAAAAAATAGATTACGAAAAAAAGGTACGAATGTTGTTAAAATACATTATGCTGACATATACATATATGTAGTAGTGTAGTACATAAACATATGTACGTATTTAAAAAAGTCATTAAAAAAAATGAAAGGATCAAAATTAAAAAAAAAAATATTTAAACTATTAAATTTTTGAAAAGTGATTCAATTTAATCTTTTTTTTCAGTCATCGAAAGACATTAATTAGTTAATTAATTAATTAATTAATTAATTTGATGGCACAACAGCTCATGAAGAACTAGGGCCTAGTGACTTACAACTCTCAACCATTCCTGTGTGCGTGTCTGCAGGAATGGAGGGGACCTACAGTTTATTGCCGAATCCGAACGGCTAACGAGCGGCACTTTTCTATGACAGGAGATACTCTTGGAGGATTTGTCAATTCCTCGCAAGAGGCAGTATCCGTTTTTTCTTTTAAATAAATAGGTGGCGAGGCTGGGGATCGAACCTTAGACCTCCGGCATGACAGTCCATCGCACTAACCATCACGCCACGGCTACCACTAAAGACATAAAAGACACAAATACACTATGCTATTTATTTATTTATTTATTTATGTATTTATTTATTTATTAATTTATATATTTATTTATTTATTTATTCACTTATTTATTTATTTTTTTATTATTTATTTATTTATATATTTATTTATTTGTTAATTGAGTTATTCATTTATATTTATTTTTTTATTTATTTATTCATGTACCTACGTACTTTTGTCCTTATTTATATATAAATATAAATGTTTGATGTTACTTGTATATATATTTATTTATTTATTAGTCTATTTACATATTTAATTGTTGAACTTACCAATTTTAGTAAGAAATTTTAATTTGTATTTATTTCTAAACGGTTTTTAATGTTAAACCACAATTTGGGATAAGAATTTTTCTGTGCGTTCTAGACCCCCATTCTCTCCAACCTCGAATAAAAAATTTCAAAAATTTAACGAAGGTTTTTTCTTGTAGCTTTTCCTTCGACTTTTCATTATAAAAAACTGTGATAATTACAATAAAAATGTTATTTATTTTTCAGTAGTAAGGTAGATTTATACAAAATCTCTGTAAATTGTGCAATATAGTTTTTAAGAAATGAAAATTGTTAATAATTTCAGCTACAATAAAATAAATCTAATCTAATCACTATGCTACAGTGATTTTGAACTTCTGAAGTGACCTAGTAGTGGTTGTAGGCCTATTCCAGTACATCACGAACCTATACCTACTTAAAAACTTGCCTATACCCTCAAAGTCTCAATTTATTGTTAAAAAACTGTTTTCTCAAGCAGTCAACAATTTTTAACTCGGCTATATTTCGTTCGATTTTTAGCTTGTAAGAGTAATCCCTTTCCAACGATGTATATAAATGTTTTGTACGGACAATAATATTTATTGCTAATGCTTTTCTTAATTATTTATTGTAATTTTATATTGCGTTAAATAAAAATAATAATAATAATAATATGTGTAGATTTCTATACTAATTTTTTAAAGTTTGAAGACCGTTTTTGGCAACAGTTTGCATTACTTTTTTTTTTGTTGGTACTTATATTTCAAGTGCTTTTCATATTGAGTGAAACAAGCTTTAAAATCGGTACATATTGTTGAAGTTATGAATTTTAGAAGACCACCTTGAACATATTGTTGAAGTTATGAATTTTGGAAGACCACCTTGAACCAGTGGCGTAGCTAGCCCTTCGGGGGCCCTGTACCAAAAAATTTTTGGGAGCCCCTCTTTTGCCTGACTTTTTTTTCAATTAACTTAAACACTTGCGTCAACATATAAGATAAGTTTAATTTAACATTATATTTTATTGAACTTAAAAAAAAATTGTCTTTGGACTAAAACTCCTCCTTCTTGACTTTTTTTCTGCAAATTTATTGATTAAATTTTCCATAGCTGAACAAGATTTCAATTTTTCAAGTTTTTCGGCTTCTATGAAATTGATAAATCTTATAACAGTTCCTGTCCCATAGAAGCTTGAAAAGCTTCTTTCAGCGGTTGCTGTTTGTTGTAACCGAAAGCGTCAAAAAAAAAAAAGAAATCGTGTAGTGATAACTTCGAGAAAACTAGAAGCAAGATTATTCAATTCAATCACCAATAATTTAGCAAGTTCTTTTATGGAAGAAGTTTTTGAATTTCGGATTTTAAACAGTTTTTTAAAGCAGTTCGCGGAAATCATTTTACAAGTATTTTCTTATATATTTTTCAACCAGTCTTCCAGCACATTTTTTTATTATGTCGTTTGAAAACGATAACAATTTATCTGGTTCTAAGACTTCGAACATACTACTCAGATTATAGAAGATTTGAAATCTTTATTTAATTTGAGTAATCAAAATATCTAAGCAGCACTAATACACGAGTTGGGGTTGAAATTCTACCTGGGTCAAAATACTTTTGCAGAATTTTGGCAAGGCAAGGCAAAATTATGAAAAGCAAAACTTCGAAAGCCTAATTGTGACCCCCTCCCTAATAAACATTAACTATCGAAAATACACATGCAAACAAATTGTTTATAAGTACATCTAAAAATCGACCTCAATGAAATTTTGTTTTATTTTCTTGTCGGGTGCTCTGTATCTTCAGGGGCCTCTACATCTCGGGGGCCCCAATATCTCGGTGGCCCTGTACCATCGATACAGCTGATACAGCGGTAGCTACGCCCCTGCCTTGAACATACAAGTATTAAGATTTCATTATATGATGCTCTTGGAAAACATTCCAAAACCAATTTTTCCTTTGATATTTGAAAAAGTATCAGTTCACAAGCCGAAAACCATATTCTTCACAATTGCACCTGGTGTTGTGCAGCCGCCATCTTGTTTTTAAAGGTTATTTTGATTTTCGAAAATAACTGGCGTATTTTTGATCCCAGAAAAAAAAATGTGTGCTACAAACTTGTAGCAAGTTTAATTCAAAATAAAATAAATTTGATGGCACAACAGCTCATGAAGAACTAGGGCCTAGTGACTTACAACTCTCAACCATTCCTGTGTGCGTGTTTGCAGGAATGGAGGGGACCTACAGTTTATTGCCGAATCCGAACGGCTAACGAGCGGCACTTTTTCTGTGACAGGAGATACTCTTGGAGGATTTGTCAATTCCTCGCAAGAGGCAGTAGCCGTTTTTTCTTTTAAATAAATAGGTGGCGAGGCTGGGGATCGAACCTTAGACCTCCGGCATGACAGTCCATCGCACTAACCATCACGCCACGGCTACTACAGCAAGTTTAATTTCCTACTAAATATTTTAAGTAACTTTTTTCTATAATTGCTCCCGTGTATTTTGTTGTAAAAAGTAGGGATTGACTTTGTATCGAACGCAAGCGTGAGAGTTCGACCTAACACCACTTTAGCAAACGCAACCGTACTAGTTTCAACACCACTATATGACATCAGGCATCCACATTTACAGGTCATATAGTCTTATTATTATACGATAGCGCATACAAAAGAAAATGCGTCCTTTATTTTATGAAGAAATATTGTAAGTCTTTATTCGGCTTTACGAGCGGCGTTTTTTCGTATGTTTTTTCTCAATCAAAATTTATCGTGTTTTATTTAAAATAAAGATTGGGTTTTTCACCTTGTTTGGTGAGTGTAAGACTTCGGTAAATGCAGACTTCTTAAATTTGTTAATTTTTTTTTCTGAAAAAAAAAATGCATCGGACGAAATATTACCGAGTTAAAAGTCTTTGAGTGTGTGAGATCACTCGAAAACGGTTTTTTAACATTAAATTGAGTTTTTGAGGGTATAGGAAAGTTTTCAAATATAGGTTCGTGAAATACTCGAATAGGCCTAGAACATTTACTAGGTCACTTCAGAAGTTCGTGCAATTTTTTCATTTTGTATAGTAGTCATCTAACCGTCACATAAGTTTGACTAAAAAAAAAAAAATCCCTGTATCACTCTTCTAGAAAAATTAAAATGCACAACTCAGTGGTGTATTTAGGTTTTTTGCCGCTATTTTGTGGGATATTTCAAATCTGCCACCACTCCCCCTCTGGAATTTTGCGAACATCTTTGACATAAAAGAAAATAATAACACAGCAGTTTCACCTTCACTGTTCGGACGCTCCTGCTTGTAATGTACTGTATGTTGTAGCTACTCAGATTTTCCTGCTTATTTAGGATAGTGTTGTCAGTTTTCGTATGTCTGGAGAAAATAGAATTAGTGTCATAACCACAACTGTTTGTACAGTGGCTGTAGAGATGGACAATTTAATTCCTTAAAAAAATATTTTCATTGGTCTTATCTTGATAGGAGAATTAAGAAGTTTTCAAAATTGAATTAGCATTCGTCCGCGAACTGCGTACCACCAACATTTTTTTTTTTTTTTAATAAAGAAATAATTCATCAAAATAGCTTTTTTAATCGACGTAAACCAACTTGACTTGCGAAAATGATTTTCAGAAAAATTCAATTAGCGGTTTTTTTATTACAGTAATTTAAAAAAAAAAGTTGTAAAATGGCTTGTTTCTCGACTATTTCTAGAACAAATAATGCTATCGACTTCGGCCTGGTTTCATTCTATGCATAATAATGTAGTGAAAAATTGGTAATAATTAAAAAAAATCAACCCACAGTTTTTTTTAATTAAAAAAAAAACATTAAAAAATTGATAAAAAATATCGAATATCTTGAGAACACACAAAGTATTAAAAGAAAACTTGCCAAATACTAGTTCATTAACAATTGCCACAGCATATATCCAAAATTCGCCAAAATCCAACAACGAGAATTGTCCTAAAATTGACTTCACATAATTTATATGCATGTAACATATTTTGCATACGATGCAACAAACGGCTAGAGCGTGTAAGAAAAAAAATTCATTCTTTCATTCAATTTTTAAATCAATTTGTCAAAGTGAACAGTTTTTAAAAAATTGTTTTTCAAACAAAAAACTTTGATGAAAAAAAATAAAAAAAAAATGTTCGAACTGATTTTTTTTTTTCAAAATTTAACTTTATTGAATCTACTATTTTTAAGGCTAACACTGAAAACTAGATACGTTAATGTTTTCTAATTTTTGGGGGAATAGAAAAAGCAAAGTTTTAAAAATTTGTTTTTATTGTTTTTGTTTCAAAATTTTGAATTTGAAAAATAATTTTTACAAAATTACTAGTATCGCCCAGCGGCCGAAATTCGACCAACAAAAACTGACACACTCTAGCAAGGAAAATAAAAAATTAAATTATATAAGAGAAAAATAATTCTTTTCACTTTTGTTAGTAAAATCGATAAAGTACAGTATGCTGACCCCCATTTACAGTAAAACCATATATTTTTGATCTGTCTTTTCCATATTTGTTGATTTAAATATAAAGTTATATTTAAAATATCTATCTAGACGAATCGTTCGAACACGTTTTTGTCGGCGCTTATTTAGTTAATTTTGAGTTTTTAAAAATTCTAATGATATTTTTATAACGTGATTCGACGACGTAAATTTATAAAAAGCATATCTACAGGACGTCTTCCTTGTTTTTGCGGTTTTATACACACACGATTTGTGCGAGATGTGAATTTTCATAAATTTATAGCAATACTATTTAATAAATTGTTTCTTTTTTACATTTTGAAGCAATCTATTATTGTCTGAACATCAATGACCAACTTTAAAATCAATTTAAAGTCTGGTGGTAGTGGGCGGTCATATGCCACAATGAAAGTGCCTAAAATTTTGTTTTTAAATTAATATAATAAAATCTAATTTTTTATTTGAATTTAAGAATTTTTTTACCAATGGTTCAAATTCGGCCACATAAAACAAAAAAGTTTACCAATCTTGAGAGCTTTGTACACAGGAGATTTTTACTAAATTTTTGGTGTATCGTTCACTTGATTATACCCCAAAGAAAGAAAATTTTCTGCAAACTTTAGAGCCGCCAGCTATAACCTGTGTCAGTTTCATTGAAACCGCTCACAGACCTATTGAATAACTAAGACACCACAGACTTCCCACGGCACTTATTAAGTGACGTATACATCCCTCACGACCTATCTCGACCAGAGCCGTAGACACAATGGGTAACCAAACCAAACGCAAAATTAGAGTTACCATTGCTAAGATTACTCACATCAACCACTCCATTTTTTAAAGTTTGTATGCAAGAGCTAACAAAATGACTGCTTTTTCCCTGTACTGACAATTTTTGTTGGACAGAGTATAGAAGGACAGAAGCTTCAACGCACCGCTGCAACATGCGAAGCCAAAATCGCTCATAACATCTCTCAGACAGTTTCCCGGTGATCACGCTCAATGAAATTTGTAATGAAAAGTTTGGGGTGAGTATGTACTGTATTGAACTCGTTCAATATCTATATTATTTATTGACGCGGCTAATCCGAAAACTTTAAAATGTCACGACAATTTTATTTTAATTATTAAAAAATTCGTTCTCGTTTTAAGCAAAGTATACTTTTTCTCAAGTGAGTGATTTTTGAGCTAAAATATATAAAACTATAACTTTCTCCACTTTACGGCAAGTTTACAGTTACATTTTTTCACCAAAAATTGAAACTCATAATAGTGTTCGTCCTTCAAAATTTTAGGCTTCTTAATGCACCTCTTAAAAGATAAAAATAACCATTGTCTGCCCCAAAATTGGGGCTTTTTTTCATAATGAAAAATGACCCCAATTTCAAAATGGAAAAATGCCACCAAACTTAATGAAAAAAAGCCCCAAAAAAAAGGAAGAAAAACTCAAACCAAATCGAAAAATTGCCCTAAAAATATAGGTATACGTAAGGAAACAACAACAGATAAAAGTAGGGCCATTTTTCAGAATGAAATTTTACCCTAAAATGAAAAATGATAAAGGCCCTAAAATAATGAAAAACGACCCCAATTCACAAAATTTAATCAATTTTTCATTGTTGTTGCTTTTCATATAAATATTTAGGGTCATTTTTTGTTTAAGGGCCATTTTTTATTGAGGCCAAATTTCATGTAGCCACAGACAATATAAACATTTTTGAATATTTGCCTAATATAAGGACTACATAAAATATTAAAAAAAATTCGGGAGTATTGCTATTATTTTGACCATAGTAAGTAGATACTTACCGACTGCTTAACTGACTATTTAAAAATTAGCCCTTAAGAACGTAAAATTTAGTAAAATTTATTTAAATGTTTGTTGATTTTTTAAACATTTTCTCATTTGACTAGAAAAACGGTATTGTTTAAAGTCACTTATTTTGCCTAAAAGTTATTGGTATGATAGTAACTTGTTAGAAAAACTTAAAATAACTTTAATTCATTTGCAACGCTACCTACCAGACTATTGGGCAAACAACCTAGGTAAGGTAGGTACAATATAGAAAATCATATGTTTCCTAAAAAAATGTCACATTTGGATATAATCCATAAGAATAGAAAAAAAAATAAAAACTACAAGTCATTGATACAAAAAATATGAGCTTAATGTGTAAACAAATCGTCAAACAAAAATATAGATAGGTATATATATAATTTCTATGAATAACAAAAAAAAATAAGGAACCACTCCAAAATAACCACAAAAAAAAAAAGAAAATAATAAACTTACTCTCTTCAACTCGAATTAAATTGCATTTTCTATAGGTACTCGAATTTCTCTCTTGCATTCTCTTTTTTACTGAATGAAAGTTCTTTAAACATTCCATACATATTATATTCCCAACCAACCCTTTAGCCACGACAAACAATTTTTCAAAAAGATAAAAAAAAAATTTAAAAAAAAAAATCCCCCTTACCACCCTCAATAGTAAAAGCTGTATGCCGGAAGAATAGTATCCCATATAAAAAATAATAGAAACCAAAAAAAAACAAACAAACAAAACCCCAGGATAGCAAAACAGCAGAGAAGTGATATATAGAAGGAATGAGAGAAAAATCATTAGCTATATGTATGTGTGTATGTATGTAGATAGATAGGGTTGATGACACAACCCGCTCGCCGCCGCCCCCAGAAATCAAACCAAATCCGATGCAACATTGCTCAGCCGGTATTAGAAAAAAGCTTTCTATTGCATTTCAAAGCTTTATATATCTCCCATCGCATCGACTTCGACATCGTTTATACATAGAGAAAGAGACAAAACAATTGACACAGATGCAATAACAACAACAATCAAATGGCAAAAGAAAGCAACAACAACAATATTGCCGAACAGAAAAATAAAGTGCATACATCTTCTCTCCCTGAAACTAAATCGATTAATTCTTCTTCTCCCACAATCGCATATACAAATGAGTGTAGAATAGAAATCAGGATACCTATATGGAAAAAGCATCCCAGGATAAAAATGAAATTTTACTATGAAAACGTAAAAATCCTCAAAGCCTGCAACATTGTAGAACAACCAAACGCAAATACCATATTGCATTGGATGTGGGGTGTGAGGGAATAAGTGTGTGGGAATGATATTTTTGTATCATATAGAATTTGATTGAATTATCATTTTATACGAACCACTCCTTGTTGTCCTGATTTTTCTATAAATTTTCCTCCTTTCTTTAGAGACCCTCTGGAAGAACTACTGTGGCAAAATAGGAGAAAGCTTGTGTTAAATGCAGAATCCTTGTAGAGAGGAAATTATATATTTTTTTTTAATTTTCAGTTTATATCCTTTAGTCACAACACATCACATTCAAATAATAGAATTATCCTTGTTTAAGTATTATCTAGAATTTCAAAACTATAATTTCTTCAACAACAAAAAAAATCACACACAACCCCGCGAACTCGACGAATATGACGTGACTCCTATGAGTAGTAAAAATATACAAAAAGAATCCTTTTGAGTAGAAGGAGTACTGTTGTTGTTGCTGTAGGTGTAGTAGATAGGTACATATAAATATTTTTTTTTTCGATTTATCTTAGAAAATCACGCGATTGTTTTTTTTTTTTTAATTTTTTTTTTCTATTCTTAGAGAATTTAGGGCGTTTTTTTCCTCTCTTATTATCTATCCTTAAATTTCAAACAGATTGATTTTTAATTCTTTTGTGCTTTGTGTTGGTGCGTTATATTTTTCAAAGTTATGTCCTGCTGCAAATTTATTGCAATTGCTGCTGCTGCTGCTGCAATTCCTGTATTCACCGTCGTAGTCGTCGTCGTTGTAGTCGTTTCTGCTGCTTTTTGTTGTTGTTGTTGTTGTTGTATTTCAGCTTTTTCCTACATATGATGTCCTGTGTGTGCAGCAACGCGATGTGTAGATAGAGTAGTTTTCTTCTTTTGGGTGTATATACACTATTTTAAGGTGCGGCAATAATTGTATTATTATGCGGCTTTTAAAAGCGCTTTCTTTTTTTTTTTAATTTTACAAAAGAATTCACAATTATTATCCTATTTTTCACTTGAACAAAAACAAAGACTATTCGCGCGATAGTTTAAGTTCAGTTTTTCATTTTTTTTTTTTTTTTCGTTTAATATTCTGAGAGTAGATATTTAAGATTAGGTGGGGTTTTATAAAGGGTGGATTCGAAAGGACGAAGAGTACGTGTGTTTGAGATGCAAAAAAAAGCAAGCTGAATAATTTTATCCTTTTTTTTTCTTGAATTTTTGATTTTCTCTAAATTAGTTAATTTATAGAATTGAAATTGAAAAATTATCCTTCGAAGTGTGTGTGTGTGTATGAAAGAAAATTCAATAAGGATACAATTTATATATATGTATTTATTTGAATACTTTTTTTTTTTGGAAAATGATAAAACACAACTTGCGTTCAGAGAGTGCAAGAACTAAATGGGGGGTTGTTGGAAACCGACAAAACTCAGAGGATCCTTGTTCGTTCTGGTCTCTGATTTAGTTCAGCGTTTGGTGGTGGTTGTAGGTATAGTCGAACACACAGGACATGGTGCAAACATTTTTGTGTGAATGTGAAGATGTCGTTGTCGAACACCACCCACGACAACCGTTAGGGAGCTTACTTCAAAAAACATAAAAGTCTGCTGGGACAACTTCTATATAGGTTCCTGGTTTGATGTTGCATAGGGTTTGTTAGTTTTTTAATCTTTAATATTTTTTTGTGGTGTCTGTTTAAAGGTATTAGTGTGCTGTTTGAAGAGTGTGTGTGTGTATGTTCGTTTGTTTTGAAACTTGACGTTAAAAGTGGGTTTAGGGTGTACTGACTCTCTGTATATAAGCCTTTGCGATGCAGGTCAGTGGGGGTGGTTGTAAAGTTAAAGACAACAGCAGCAACAAAAAAGTGTGTTTTTTGCTTGTTTTGCATTAATGGGTGGCAGCGCCACACAACAAGAAAAAGATAAGGATACCTATATAAAAACAAGGAACAGGACGTTTTTGTGAGAAATATTTAATTATGCGTAAGGATGTTGCATATGCACTTGTTGTTGTATTTAACGAATATGTGCGAAGGAAGAAAAATTCAATTTGAAGTGGAGGTAAACAAATTATGGTAGAGAGTGTTGCCAGGCTAGAAGAATGCATTCGATGAATTAAGTAGAAATTTTATTACAATTTTATTTATGTAATATTGAAAGAAAAACGAAAATGAAAAATAAATAAATAACCACCTGGAAAAATTAAATGTTTTTGACAAGTTTAGTCAGGGCTTTGAGAAGTTTTCAGCGTAGAAAACCTTTACGAGGAAAACTTATGAAATACTAGTAAAAACTTGTTGGGCAAGTTTAGCCATCCCATCAGAAATACCCCCTAAGTAACCTTTCAGATGGTGTATACTTTTTTCGAATATCCCATAAATGAGGTGCCAAAATTCTGTACAACCTTGTAATAACTTTGAAAAAACTTTAAAAAATTATTTAAAAAAACCAATGTCTGACCAATTACTGAAATTACCTGACCTTTTATCACTATATGGCGGCCCTTTAAAGGGTATACTTTTTTACAATTATCCCATAAATGAGGTGCCAAAAATCGCGGGTGACATTGAAAAACTTTAAACCTGGATTAAAAATTTTCTAAGCCTGACCAATTTCTGAAACTACCTGACCTTTTTTGGCCAATTACTGACTTTTCAGATTGCATACTCTTTTACCGAATATCCCATATATAGGGTGCTAAGATCCCACATTTTCTTATAATGATCCCAGGAATCATCCCCCAAAAAATCCTACATGAATTAGGGGACACCCTGTTAATGTACAAGTATTGAAACGATTGCGTAGGACTTACATTTTTCAATTGATTATAAACTAAGTGACGCGGAACAGTTCGTGGAGAACCATGGCCCAAGTGTGTACGCAGGATCTCGATTAGCACCCCCCCCCCCTGGGGCCCTGGGAGGTTAAACTCACATTTCATTTTATTTTTCAATATATCATTGGTCAGTACAAATTATAATAATTAGTGAAAAAAAAACTTAAGGAGATTTCGAGCTACATAATGTTTTTAAGAAATCTTAGGTTTAGCACCTAGGTCTTTTAGCTATTTTCTAATTTTGAATTTTCTTTTTTTGCTTTGTTTAATTAAAAAACCTAAATTTCGTAGGTTAGCACAATTATGCATATATAGCTTTTCACATAATTAAAATATTTGAGCCTTTTAGTATATTTTTGCGATTAAACATACACAAATGGCAATACCTCAATGTCATAAACTCACTTAATTGATGCGTGAAGCCCTGTTAACTTTTTGATACCATCAGCCCTCCAAGAACCCATCATCAAAACTCAAATACAACAAAAGCTATCCGATATATGTAGAAGCATACAAAAAAAAAAACAATAATTGAATTCATCATCATATGATTGAAGACAATAGAAAGAGATTTCCTCGAATTTACCCAGAGCATGCGTCAATCAAACATTGTTCCACAATGAAATGCATCCCCAAAAATGTATCCTTCCAACATCTCATCATTTCAAGGGAGGTACCGCTCCATGTGCGGCTTTCAGCAACAACAAAAAAAAAAAAAGGAAACAAAAATCCCAAAAACCTTTAAGGAAATATTTTAACACAATTCCACACACGGCACGCGGCACAGCCAAAAATAGAGAAAGCTCTCCTTAAACTTCTTGTGTAACATTTTTATTCTTAGAGCTTTTCTTCAAAGAACATTGGGATAGGTTCCTTAATCCTTAGAGCATCATATACATATCCATCCATTCGTGTGTCACGTCGTCGTCGTCCCTTGAGCCACCGCTCTCGACTTGACTCGACTCAACAATCGACGACTGACGACAACACTGCCACCACACTTTCTGTGCCACAACTTGACTCTGTAGCACTTTATGTCAAAAGACCATTGAACTCTGTAAAGAGAGATCTAGGCGAGAGGATATGGGCGACTTGGTACTTACAAGTTACGAGGCTTGGTGCTTGGGAGCTCTGCTCTGTTATGATGTTTACAGCAGCAATATTGATGTTGCTTTTGCTTATTCTCTGTTCTGCTCCTGTCCTGATGCCTTTGATTCTGATGCTTTTGCTGTTTATATGGAATTTAAAGGATTACAAAATCCCACTTAACCTAATGACTTGGAAGTGATTATTATTTCTTTTGGATAGGCATACCTATACATGTATGAACCTACCTAATATAATAATTCACGTTGCTTAGAGTCTTACGACGGGCAAAAAAAAATTATGTTTAAGTATAAAAGTTAATGTTATTTATACATATGTATGTAAGTATATGTTATGTACCTACACACAAATATTTTTATTAAAAAATAAAAAGATATGCGAGTATAGAAGGGTGGTGTTGTTGTGGCCGGGTTAATGTAATGAATGGAAGAAGCTTTAAGCCAGAAAATTGTAATACAGGTAATGTAGATGAATGGAAAACATAGGGGCTGCTTGATTTATGTATGCTTATGTGTTTTGATTTCAGATGAATATGCCGGAAACTTCTCGAAACCTATGTGGGTTTAAATAAAATTCACAGAGTTAAAAATAGGTACCGACTCGCCATTAACCAGAAAATGGAGGAAGCTGAAATTCTTTCCTTAAATCGAGCTGAAAGGATTTTTGAAATAATAATAATTATTATAGGTACCTATTACCTACTAACAACCCTTAAGCCACCTAAAAACAAGACAACCAACGCACACTTGCTTTGCTTAAATAATTTGTTTTTAATTTTAAATATCATCGGCTTTCAGTGTAAACCAGCTAAATCTATTTTTGCATTTTTTACAAGAAAGTTCAAAAATAAAAGTCAAGTACCTAGGTAAAAATAAATTTGATGGCACAACAGCTCATGAAGAACTAGGGCCTAGTGACTTACAACTCTCAACCATTCCTATGTGCTTGTTCGCAGGAATGGAGGGGACCTACAGTTTATTGCCGAATCCGAATCCGACTAATGTGAGCGGCACTTTTCTATGACAAGAGATACTCTTGGAGTTTTTTTTCGGCTGGGGATCAAACCTAGACCTCCGACATGACAGTCCATCGCACTAACCATCACGCCGCCGCGGGTACTACTCTAAGGTGGTAAATAAATAAAATAAAATAAATTTGATGGCACAAAAGGCTCATGAAAAACCAGGGCCTAGCGACTTCCAACTCTCAACCATTCCTGTGTGCGTGTCTGCAGGAATGGTGGGGACCTACAGTTTATTGCCGAATCCGAACGGCTAAGGTGGGCGGCACTTTTCTATGACAAGAGATACTCTTGGAGGATTTGTCACTTCCCCGCAAGAGGAACTTAAGGTGGAAGCGGCTGGTATTGAACCCCAGACCTCTTGCATAACAGTCCAACGCACTAACCATTACGCCACGGGCTACTAGGAGGTAAACCTTATAGATAATGATATCTAAAAATGCAATACAAAGTTTTGAGCAGTAAAATGTAAGAAATAGTTCATATTAATGAAAAGCGGTAGGCCTATACAAAGCCATGGGTGGTCATTCCGTAATTTTCAAAACGATAATCATAAAAACGATAATCGTTGACGTGATCGTCAATAATTTGCTTCACATACTTCAAACACTTAACCAGTTCAGGTTTCTCAAGCTCACTGAGATCTCAGGGATATCAGCAATCTTAGAAATCTGAACGTAATTCCTCGCCACCGCGCCGGCCGCGGTCATCCATTTATTTGGATGAAATGCGTTTCATTAAAATTTAAAGCAGTATTTTTCAGGTTTTTTTTACTAAGTAAAAAGGGCGCAAGTCCATTTTATGTAACAAATAACCAAAATAACTCAAACTCATGTTTACCATAAAATAATATAGTTTTTTTATTTTTATTAACAAACCACTTTAAAAAATTTGAATGTACGAAAACCAAAAACAGTAAAATGCATTTATCTCAAAACTACAAAAATGCAGATACGCTCTTTTTGCTTGTGACGGAAGAGCTGGGGTCTGGTGTTTGAATCCCAGCGTATTCCTCTAGCGACGAAGATGGAAATAGGTACTCCAAGAAAATATTATTCAATGAAAACATGAAAAATTTCCCCCCTCCCCATTTTAGCGTCTCCGTGTCGACAGAAAATTGTAGGTCATCCTCATTCCTGCCTAACAAAATGCAAACAGGCACGGTGGGGAGTTGTTACTTATAATTCAATTTCGAATACAAGTTCTTCACGAGTTGTCACAATACAAATTTATTCATAGATATTTATTGTATTAGGAGTTTTCATAAATGGATTATAAACTAAAATCTATGTACTATGGATGATGAAGCCTATCATGATTATTTTTTTAAAGTCAAGTTTATTATTTTTGTTGTTGAATGGAAACCTCCTATTTGGATCGGATATCGGGAATTGATAAAGCGTGAAATTTTACATTGGATTTTATGTACATATGTATCTATAGTCGCACATAGTAACTTACATAATAAAATAATAAATCGTTTTTCGAAAAATCCATTTAAAAATAAAATAGGTATTTGTTGATTTTTTGTTAAATCCAAAACATGATTTTTTGATAATCTTAATATGTAGGTACCTACATTATGTACGTAATATTACAATAAAGACTTTTTTAGAAGCAGGAAATCTCCTAGATTCTGTTAAAAAGGTTAGATTTTTTTCGAAACGACCTAAGATATTTATCTCTTAAACTACCTAATGCTTTTTAATTATTTATAGGTAAATCAAGTACATATTCTAAGATTGTAATGTTTGTAGGTACCTACACCTTTTGTGGAGGTAGGTAGGTAGGTACCTACATTGAATTTTTATTATCCAACAAGAAAAAAGTCGTACGAGTTGGATTTAGTGATTTTAGTTTATTTGTTAAAGTACCTACTAGGAGCCTACTTAACACGGCACATTACAGTTCTTATATGCATTATATTTTTTGTGCAGTGATAGGAATTTCGTACTACAAAAAGTTTCTCAAACCTATCAGTATTTTTCTTATAAACGCTTTCCTTATATGAGATTATATTAGGGGCCAGTTGTAGCGATCAGGAAAACGCATCTTATAAGCGTTTTCGTCCTAATATAGGATTTTCTTATATCCGTCATCTACGTACCTAAGAAACATAAATAGGTATGTAACTATCGATTTCTTTTTTTTTTTTTTTGCTAACATAATTTGAGGGAGAATTTTAGGTAGAAACCGAATACACTCGAAAATAATATTACACAAGGCATATATAATTATTAATTTAAGCTTTTAAGCTACCGATTCTTCGCATCAAATTAACGACTTAAAATTTTTGTCTTTTTGAAAATTAAAAATAAATAAATTAAGTTTGAAAAATAAAATCCCTCTTTCTATGGTTGGTAAATCTAAAACAAAAGCGAACGTTTTTAATCGACTTTAATTTATTTTTTAATTTAAAATTTTTCACGGCAAATTTTAACATTTTTTTATTTATATGGGTACCTACCTAACTACCAATAATAGTTTTGGTTTTTTAAATTTAAAGAGGGATTTTTCAAATTTCTACAAATTTACAAAAACTTACAATTACAAAATTTACATCTTGAAAAAGAGTCTATTGACTAGACGGCAACACTGATGATCAAGATGCTTGAAGTTATGACATAAATTTCCCAGTAAAAAACAGTTCTCTAGATTATTTACATTCCACTACCACTTTCATTCATCTTTCATAAAACTTGTGAACACACACTCACTAACACACGACCACTTTTTTTAACTCGAACCCTTCACCTGCCAAACAATAAACTCACGCACACAACCCACTACTTTGGCTGCAAGGTTAGCGTTTGTATTCTTGTAGACTTTGCAGACAACAACAAAAACAAAAAACAAATGGCCAACAACCGTATAACAAAAATTAAAAAAATGTTGCTAGATATTTTTTTAACAGAAAATGTTATGTTTTGGGGTATTTATTGTAAAACCGAAAGAAATTATGTACTACCTACATTCTTTTGAATTTTAACGGCTAGACACTGTCTGATGGATGTCGGTACTCACCTTACCACTCGAAAGATAGTCGAACCTCCTCGTTGGTTGTCATTTCCACGCTGCTGGTTTCCTCAATAAACGGCTCTAGGAGTGAATGTACAAATGGTGGCCGAACGAATGAGTTGCTTGAACGGAAACCGACCAGAGGTTGATTGACGAAGGTCGTCGCAAAGCCTTGACTCATGTGGGTGGTGGTGGAAAGCCCAGTCAATTGGGGTGGTGGACGCCAGAAGTCAACTTGTTTGAAGACACGGATTGCAGCAATATGCGGATGGCACTGTTGGCGATTATGATCACTGTTCATTGTTGGCACAGAAAATTGAAAAATCTACTAATACCGCAATTTTTTTTCTTTCAAATAACACTCGATAATCCAACGTAGATTTTAAGATCTGGTAAAACTTATACGCGATCACACGAGAAAAATAGCACTATGTAATGTAAAAAAAGTACGGAAATTTAATTTCAAAGAATAAACGAAAAGAATAATGTCCAAAACGTTTAAACCCAAATAAATAAAAGGAAAATCAAGGAAATGCGTCCGAATGGCTGCGGCAGAAAAGTTAAATGAATCTGAAAATCTACAACCGTTGTCCGTTATCATATCACTGAATTGAGTTTACTTCTATATTTTATTACACAAAAAGAAAAAAAAACTAAAATACAAATGCAATCCTCCGACTATTTAGAAAAAGGTACGGGCGTAGGGGTAGGTCCGCGAATCACGAGAAGTTCATTTGTCGAACGTGCTTGAGTGATTTTTTGTAATTTCTTTCGGAGGAATGCGCCTAGACAGATGCAACATGTTGAAGACGTCAGATAAAATTTCATTAGAAAGAGAGATCGTTAGGCATTGCCAGATTAACAATTTTTATTAAAAAAAATGTGTCAAATAATTGTATTCCCCTAGTTATGTAGGATCTAGTTTAAGTGCCTGTTTACATTGTATTTTTGACGAACGGCGCATCCATTGAGATGGGTAGATTTTGTGTGAGTAAGAAAGAGAAGGGTTAATTCCACCCAAATTACGCCGATGCTCCAGTTTCAATAAATTTTTTCGGATTGAGCATGAAGATTTTTTTTTGTGTGAGTGAGAGATACATGGTTGTTAAGGATGTGAGATAGGGATGGGTAGATTGAAATGAAAGGATTTTTTCTCTGTAATGTAAACACGAGGAACATTGTGATGAACGAAAATATGCTTCATCAAAAATACAATGTAAACAGGCACTAAAGGAATCATTATAGCGCATTTACATGTAGGTATGTATACATCTTCAAATTTCAAGGCAAGTTAAGTGGTATAGATAAAAAAAATGAGAAGAAATCGTATATGCATTTACACGAGTGACAAAATTGCTTAAAGTCTAAAATTATATGCAAATTGTTATAAAAACAATCAGTCTGTTTAGTAACGTGAAATTTCTTTCAAATTTTCACATTTTGCTGTCAAAACACATAGCTTAAAAACCCAAGTCTGATAAAACTTTGTGAAAATTTGGTAGAACTCGGCTGTTGTTGCTGCAGCTGTTATTTCACAAGGGATTACAACAACACAAACCTATATCCGGATAGCTTTAAATTGCCGAACGCACCCATTTGGTCTGTTTGGTAACATGAAAAAAAGTGGGAAGTAAATCAAGTAGGTATAATAATGTGGAAACAAAATATGAAATTTCATCCCACACGGCTTGACAGCCTATCTCACACAGTTTGACATCTGTTAGGATTGGTTCTAAAACCATCACACATTCTATCCCACTTGGGGGTTTTAGATCATGTAGAATTGATTTGTTTGGACGAAAGTGTAGAAGCAAAATATGAAAACATTTTCTTCACACAAATTTGACAGTCGTAAGTAATTCTATCCCACTTTTGTTGTGACATATGTGTTAATACTCTATGGGGTAGTGTGGAAGGGCTATTATCAAACGACATAGGTGTTAATTTGTATAAAATAACAGAACTAATGAAATTTTGTCACTCGTGTAAATGAGGCAGTACAAATTTGAATCTTTTTCAATAAGCGAATGACTAAATGTCATTATTTCTTCAAAATTCTAGCCATTGTTTTTTCAATGTAGATTTTCGTCGTTAAAAGCTGATTAGTCCAGCTGATGTTTAATTTATTTTACCGTTAGGTATAATGGCATTTTAGTGCTCATTCTTTTCCGTCACACTGCCAATATCTTTATAGTACCGATTATATGACTTCTGCTTCATTTATACGAGTAACAAAATGCCATTTATTCTGTCAGTTTGTACAAATTTATTGTCATAATTACGGATTATCACAATTTATTGGTATAAAATGACATTTTGTCACTCGTGTAAATTCCTATTAAAAAAATAATTTTATTTTGGACAACCTGTTTTACACATCTTTGTTCCTAAATTTATTCGAATCCATCAGTGAAAACTATTATTCCAAAAAAAAATTAACACGTAGGTATAAATTGCAAAACAAACCTATTTTTAAGCTCATAAATATAAATATAGGTACATACTTACCAGAGTTTTGCACTTCTCGCAAATATTCCCGAACATTTCAATAAATTGCACCTTATCAAACAGCTTATGCCGGATTTACACGAATGACAAAATGTCATTAAATTGGTCATTTTATACCAATTAACTGTCATAAAACACATCAAATTCCGCACACATCGATTCCGCAAGAGTGAAGTGCAAATTTTTTGACAGATAATCACTGATCTCTATAATACACTGGATAGTGTATTCCCTACAATGTATAACAGTTTTTGTGGTTCCAATTGAAGATTAAAATCGTGGTCAGCCGCATAATTTGAGGTTTGTCTGTAAATATTATTTGTGGTTAACTCATATATATATTTTCGTATTCTGCGAAGTTTTTTCATTTTCGTACTCAGATTCAGGCGTTTGTTGTGACTCACGAGGAAAAACAAAATAAAAAGTAAGTTTTTAAGTGATTAACAAAAAAAATATTGACCCTTGTAATAAATTCGTGCAAAATATGAAAATGTGTTATGTCCTTTTTATATTCGACAGAAAAATAGTTTTTATTTTGTATTTTATTTTATATTTTCTTAATTGATTTATAAGTTTACAAAAGAAAAAACAACAAAGATGTCGCGAAAACGAAATGAAACAAAAATTACATGATATTGACCAAAGATACTGAAATTATTCAGTTTCTTTGATATTGACGCTGTCATTTTCGGGTTTTTATATGTTATACAGGTATACTGCTATACAAAAAATGGTTAGGCGCATAATATAACAATTGTTCAAATGGAGCCATCATTATTGTATGAATACGCTATCCAGTGTATTATAGAGATCAGTGCAGATAATGTGTAAACAGGTAGGCAATCTACTCACGCATATTTTTAACGTGAATAGAAACTGTACACGGAAAATTATTCACACTTGCGGAATTGGGCTCCAGATCTAATGCCGGATTTACACGAGTGAAAAAATGTCATTAAATTTGTCATTTTATACCAATTAATTGTCCTAAAACCGGGTTATGACAATTTATTGGTATAAAATGACAAATTTAATGACATTTTGTCACTCGTGTAAATGCGGCATTACGCGATACGGACCCAGGATATTTGGATAGGGCAAAAGATATATAAAGCGGCATCTAGAGGAAACGCTCAGATTCGAAATTTTATATTGTGATCAGCATGGATTGTGTTTAGCGTTCATATCAAGTTTGAATGATTCAAAATTCGATACACGCTTTATTAAAACTCTTGTTTTTTTTTCTCAATTTTTTCTCATTAATAATGATAAGATATATTTCATTTTTTTTTTCAAACATTTAACTTTACTTAAAAATAAAATAAATTTATAAAAACAAAAAAAAGTAAATACAAAAAGAGAAAATAGTTTAGAAATAAAAAAAAAACAACATAAAAAATATTTTAATGAAATAGTAAGATAGTAGATACCAACAAAATATTTATGTATATATATTATTTTATGTTTATAAAAACAAATAGAATAGTTTTACATAAAAAATAGTAGGATAATTTATATAAATATTTTAGTTATTTCCTTACCAGAAAGAAAGAAAGAATTTTGTTTGTATTTAAATAAATTGTGAAACAGAGTTTTTCTTCCTTCTCTTCAATGTAGTTAATATAATGCATAAAAAACAGAAAAAATTAAAAACAATTTTTTTCTTTTTATTAACAAATAGAGATAAAAATTATAATAATATAAAAGAGGAATAAGATTAACTAATCATATAATATTTAACAAATTTTATTAATTTCTTTTTGACTAAAATTAAAGGCATATTTAAGTTTTTCATTTCATGTATACAAAAAAAATTAAATAAATTTAATAAATCTAGAGAAACAACTAAATTACAAACTGAAAAATCAACATAGTTAAATTTAAATTTTATTTTTATTAATTTATGTTTTAAAAAAAATAATATTTAATACAAAACAAAAACAGGATTTGATTGGAGTTTCTTCATTCACTTCATTATTTTTTTTTTGTTTTTTTTTTATTCTTTGTTGGTTTTCTTTCGTTTCTTAAGTTTTTACTTTTTTATCTTTTATGTATAATTTATGTATAATATAAAATTGTATAATAGAATAATCATTTATATGTATATATAGATATATATACTTTTTTGTTTTACTTAATTTAACAACTTTCTGTTTTGTTTTTATTTTGCTTTATTTCTTTTTTTTATTAATTTACTTTCTTTTAGTTTTGCTATAAGTTTTTGTTGTTTATGTATTTTGTTTTGTTCTCTTAGTACCTTAAGTTTAATATTGGTTGTAGTATTAAAATATTTTTTGTTGTTTTTATTTGTAATTTTGTGTTTAAGTTATTTTCTATTGTATTTTTTTCTGTTTTACTTATACTTTATGTTTATATATATAATATTTTTATAATATTTACAAAATAGTTTCTTGATTATTTTTGTTCTTGCTTTATTTTGTTGATTTTCAGTAATTTTTTTCTGTGTAAATTTTAAAAATTCACTTTGATTAAAATAAATATTGTTGTGGGAGTTTTTGTTTAATAATATTTTGTGTAATGTTAACAATGGTACGTTATGAGGAATGGGGAAGAAATTAAACTTTTGTTGATAGCTACAAATTTTAAAAATTCAGCAGGCATTTTTTCTTTTGACAATTTAATTTATGTTTATACCAATAAAAAGCCTACAGCATTTAATAATTGAAAAATGTCTTCTTTTTTAAGATATCAGTCTATGATTTAAGAAAAAAGAAAATGTTGTTATTGAAGTAAAAATTAACACTTACATACTTTGTGATGGAAGAATGAGAAATAAATGCAATTTAGTTTTTTTGGAAGAATCCTGTAATGTATAGCATAACTTCTTGTTCAAGAATAATTATTTCGAAGAATCCATGGATTTTTGCAAGAAATGCAAAAAAAATTTGGGAAGAAATGCATAATCTTTTTATAAATGTTAAATAAGAGTGTATTCATATTTGTATTTAAAATTGTAAAAGAAAGGTACTTTGCATGCATTATTGTAGAAAGCAAATATCAACACTTCTAAAATAGAAGAAAAAACTTTCTAGCGGGCAATAATTGCCTGTTAAGGTGTTAACCAAACTTTTAAATTTATAAACTCAACCATAATCGTACATATCGTCAATATGATTTTCTATTAAGATTTACCTTAATTGACTAAAAGAAAACGCAGTGGAATTTAATTATGTTGAAAGCGGATTTGATTTGTAGGTAAATTAATATTGAAAGCACCGAATTTCATAACTAAGCCGAAAAGCGTATGAGAATCAGTCTGGCACTCTTATTAGGTAACTGCGGTCTTAATAAAACGCTAATAAAGTATCCGGTTGAATTGTTATACTAACGGAATTCAATAAAAAATACAGAGGATTCCAAATACAACATTTTAAATATTCTTCAGTTGAGGAGTCTTGCTCTTTTTGGTGTCGAATCTGTGATTCCAATCTCACAAGAACTATTTGTTTAAAAAATTTAATTAAGGTAGTATTATATTTTTTTTTTATGAGGAAATCAAGGCCAATAGCATTCTTACGCGAATAAACAGTTCCTGTATACTCGTAGTTAGAATAGTGTAATTTTTGTTTGCTGATTTGGTTTTTCAAAGTGACATTTCATACTTGCGAACTAAATTCTTATTCAAACTCGAAGGTCTCTCGTGCCGATTAAGGAGAGCCTTTAAACCCGCTATAATTTTAAAATAATATATGCACGGAATCTCTATGTTAAGTTTAATCGCGCGAACCTTGCTTAAAAGCGAATTTGTCGAAACGATGAAATTTACTAAATAGCTTATAACCTTAAATAGACAAAGGACAATCATTAAATGTAACATAATTAACTTTACTACAAATGATGTTAGATGCCCCTAGAAGAATTTTGAATAGTTCAGCGTTTTCTTTATATTCACATAAAAAAAACTACATAACACTGCAGCAAAATTAAGAATGTGTGCAAATTAATAAATATGAACTCGTTTCCAGGTAAAAAATAGTTTTATCTTTTCTAATAAAATGCTTTTATATCTATGATATCTTTTCGTTCGAGCACCAATCTAGGCAGCATTAATTTCTATATTATCCAAGTTATAAATGAATGACATGCTTAGAATATGATGAGAGAAATCACATTAGGGCCTTATTAAAAAGAGCCACTAGTACATAATGTAAAATATAATACACACCGAATTAGAAAGGCTCCGGCTGTTGCAAATAAATTGCATAAGCTCTGGGTTATTGCCATGAAAATTAATTTTATAAAATATGTAATTAAAGAAAATTTAAAAATAAACAAAATTACAAAAAGTTATAGTTTTTCTTCTTGATACTATTTAATTCATCATCAATTGTTAAAAACAAGTAAAAAATATTTGTTTTTACATTACATTTATTTGGTCCCTTCGAACATGCTGGCCAAATCATGTTTTTTAACTAATCACTCTCGTCCAAGCCCTTTAACGTGAATTATATACTTTCAAAAAATATACAAAAGATAAAATAAGTAAAACTTAAGGGCCAGCAAAGCAAAGCAACACTTAACAAAATTTTTAATCAAAATAGACAATGTAAACCAGCGCTGAAATCAAACAAAGAATAGTGCTAACTAATCAGTGCTTCTTGAGGGGCAAGAAGGCCAATTGAGGACCAACTACCTCACTTTACAACTAAATTGTAAATTTATGAGATACTTATCATTACGGACCTGTTGTAAGATGCAGAGGCATGCACTTTGTCGAAGGTACAGAAGAACGCTCAAGGCTGTTCTTCAGAGAAAAGTTCTCCGGTGATTTTTTGTTTACTTCTTTAGACTGTGTTGAGGGTTGTAAAGCGAAAGGGATCTAGCCAAAAATGTAAAAGTCCAACAACTGGTTAAGATGATAGATGCAGAACGGATGAATACCAATAAAAATTACAGAATTCTTACTAAATTATAGAAGTAGACTGCTATAAAACCGGTGGAAACAGCTAGAAATGCAAACTTATCGAAAAGATTTTTTTATACAGTTCCCACGTTATCATAACTTCATGCACAAGAAACTAATATTTAAGTGAACGGGATTTCTCAATGAGTAAGAAGATGTTTGTTGTTTACCTATGCTAATTTGACCAAAATATAAGACCATTTTGACAGCATAGGAAGTGGTGTCAATAATTAAATAATTGTATGTACATAAAAATGAATTTATGGGAAAACAAAAAAGACTAGTGTTTGTTTTTAAAATTATTTTATCTATTTTGAATTTTTTTTGATTAATAGTTAGTTTTGCATTTGCTTTTGAAGTATCTAAAAAAATCCATCTGGTTTTCCATTCGAAGTTATGTACACCGTTTATGTTAACAATATATATAAAAAAATTCCTTGCTCTCTCTCCCCCAAATGCCCTCATTAAAGCGCACTTTATTTTGACTTTTTTTTTTTTAATAGTTAATTCTATTTGTTTTTTTTTTTTTTTACTTTTTCTCTTCAGTTTTAATATAATATTGCCGGAGTTTATTACTATTTTTGTTTGTTTTAGTAAATGTGTATGCTTTTTGATAAAAATTATGTTTACTTTTGCTTGTGATTCTTGTTTTAGTTATTATTTTTTTTTTTAATTTAAATTAAAAATTGTTTCGTTTTTGGTTTTCATCTACAAGTTGTGTGTTGTTTCTCTCCTCTTTTTTTGTTCATATTATTTTTGTTTGTTTTAAATTTAAATCCTAAACTTAATCAATAAGTAATGAGTTGTACAATTAGAATAATATACAATTTTTTTATACGTATTATCATACGTATATAAAAATAATAATAATTATAACTAAATAATATGCAATAATAAAAAATTGTTTACAATAGCATTTTTTTTTTAAATCTCAATTATACAAAAATGTTGTTATATATCATTTGTTTTTGTTTTATAAAACAAAACCATTATTTTCTGCTATCTTACTTTCCCTAAAAATGTGTGTGTGTGTGTGTTTGTTTCTCATATCTTTGTATAACTAAATAATTAAAAATTTTGTTTGATTTTGATTTAAATTAATAAGTAATATTTTGTTTTCCTGTTTTTTTTGGAATTTACTTTATTATCTTAAATTGTTTTAATTTCATTTTTGTTTAATTTGATTTTATTTTTCCGTATCGTTGGATAAAATTATGCAATTGTGTTTTGTTTTTGTTCTTAATTGTTTTAACAATAGAGCTATACACAAGAATGAATAATTATAATTATTAATAATAATATATTTTACCCACTAAATGATTTTCTTTTTTCTGTTTAAGTTATTAGCTTTAGTTTTGTGTTGTTTCTTATTTTGTTTTAATATTTAGCTACTTAAAATAAAATTGTTATTTCAGTTTTTTTTTTCAAAAGATTTGTGAAAACATTTAGTTTTTGTTTTTATTTAAATAAAATTGTTTTTTTTTTTTTTTACATATTTAACTGAACAACGCGACTTTTATGTTCAGTGACATTTCATTTTATTTTTAAATTATAGTATATCAAACAAAAACATATTAAAACTATCTTCATTAAAAAACAAACAATAAGGTTTATATATATATATATATTTCTATACAAAAAAAAACTTATATTAAATATTTATATATATTTATCGAAAAAAATCGAATCATTTATTTTATTAACAATATATAATTCTGATGATGATGTTGGTGGATTGTGAAACTAAAAACTACAGCTAAACTAATTATTTATTATTTTGTTTTTTCTTATTTCTTTTTTGTTGTTACTTGGAGTTTTTTTTGTTATTTTTATCTAATTATATTTGACGGGTTCAACCTTCATCTCTTTAAGTTTTTTCAGTCCTGCTTGGACGTACTTAAAAACGTCATGAATTGTGCTGTGTAAAGTTAAGGGACCATAGTCGTGATCGAGAGCAATAAAGAAATCTGAAAATAAGAACAATCAAATTCTTTAGTTTTGACGATTATAAAATTGAGTTCTTAAATGTTAGACAAGAATTATTACTTCTGTTTGTTTCCTTCCTAAGCTGCCAATTTTAGTTCGAAGTTCTTACAAAATTTGTACACAAAAATAAAATTGGATACTGGCTGTTTTGGGAAGAAAACGAACAAACCTAATACGAAATATTGTACATATTGTATATTTAAAAGAATAGAATAGAAATATTCAAATGATTCGATATTTTCGATCGAATCAAATAGCAGCATAGGAGTTGTAGTCTTCTTCAGTCTCGGGTTTGGATGTCATGTTTTTTTTTAACCCTGAGAAAACGGTAAAAATTAAGTGTCTTTTGTTTTGTTTGTGTTATTTTTTACATAGTAAAATCCTTGCTTGCGCATTCACAAAGGTAGAAAGATGATCCCCTTTCCAACTTTTCATTTGACACTCACTACATAAGTCATGTGCTAATGCCCATCCGCTTAATGTGGGTTCCCAAAAACTTGTGACCGGTTAAGATTCCAACTAGGAGATATAATTGAGTGCTTCATACATTAAGTAGATTGGTTTTTCTTAGTAGCATATTCGACTATAGATTCTCTGAAACTCGACAAGTGTCAATATTGACCACCTTTTATTCCTTTCTTGCCCCAGCAGCGGCATGATTTACCGATAGCGAAAAGTAGAGGGATTCGATTTGGCTCGGACTTCCAGACAACCAGTTTTTGCTCAATTCATTCAGTTTTGGGAAGGTCAACTGTGTCTATGAAGATGTTGATAGTTCTTCATTTTAACTACTTCACTTGCAGAAATATATTTTGAAGCTTCGCAAATTACTAGCACTTCTTCTTTTTCGAAGATATTGCTTTTGTTGCTCTTGACGAATAAAATTATTAACAATTTTATAACTTTATATTGGATAACAGATTTGGACGAAGAGATTGACTTGAATTATTTCATAATATTCAGGGTTTTATTGATTGAAAAAAGAAAGCAACAAAAAATTTGTAAGGGAATTGGAAAATAAGTAGTAATTTTGCGACGAAATTAAAATGTTTGTCTTCTAATTCAATGGTAAACATTTTAACATTTTAACTTAAAGTTTCACAAGGCTTCCGGTAGGGACCGAGACCCTGTTGGCCATATCCCTATAACCTATGTATCTCACAGCCACATTATTCAGTCACTTAATTCCGGCTTTAAATCTACATCTGGATTTAAAGTAAGTCAAACCCAGATGTTCAACCAAGCTCATAATATTCACTCGTTATCCACTCATTTTCAGCCTTGTCAAGTTTATTTCGATCTAATTTAAGCAGATTTCCAAGGAGCAGTTAAAATTATCAAACTCGGATGTAAACTCAAAATACAAAATACAGAAGCAAGCGACTAACCATTAAAAACATTTTTACAAATGTCAAATTATTGATGTAAAGTAGCTTTTAAATGTCTTTTCAATTAAGTTTTTTTTTTTACATACGTTTTAGTTATTTTTATTCCACGGAGTTTGATGTGTTTTTTTAAGTGAATATTATGGACATGAGTTTAAATTGTCAAGTCTAAAAAATGCAGATTAAAGGACGAGTTTAAAATTAATTTCAACCCGACCTACTCCTGAAGTCAATAATATGGCTGTTATAGTTTAAATAAAATAATTAAACACTTACCAGTATGATTTCCTTTTTTAACCAACATATCTGCCTGGTCCCATAAATCATGACAGCTTATGAAATAGTTAAAAAATTGTGTTTGCTTTTGAAGAGCGATATGCACGTTCAATGGTACCATTTGAGCTGGAGGTGTATTTGACCCAGAACCCTATTTTAAGTTAAAAGATAAAAATTAATAAAACATAAATTTTTTTTTTTTTTAAATTTACCTGTGAGCACACTGAATTTGTAGGTGATATTGATGATGGCGTGTTACCATTAACAATCTCCGTACTACCTTTGGCAAAGAAATCATTGCTTATTTTAAGCACTTCAACACAATCGATACGTTTCATTTTGTAAAGCTTTAGCGAGATCAGAGATTGGCATCGAAGGCTGTTAAAAAATTGGTTAACAATTCCAAATAATTAGAGGAAAAGGAAGAAAAAGATTTTTTATTTTGAAGAAAGATTCTTACCTTAAAATTGCAACTTTATTATGGTTGTCAGCCTGGCCATTGGGCGCGGTTTGCTGACTTCGAATTTTTGTCGAAATAAATCTTTAAAAAAAAAAGAATTTTGATTTACAATAATTAGAATTCACCTAAATAGTTTATTTTTTGTTTTTTAAATGAAACTTCTTTGATCATGGTATATTGAAATTGATTTACAAAAATCTATAGTTTATAAAAAGTACATTGCGTATATCATGACACACTGATATCAAATCGACCAAAGATTCTTTAACATTTCTCCTTGAGTAAAACACACTTCAAAGAAGCCTAGTGACCTAATCATATTAGATTTTAATGAAATTAAAATAAAAATATCAGCTAAACAAAATCATTTTTAGACTAAATATTTAGATTGACTACTACCTTTTGGTATCGTAACTTTTATTAAAAAAGGTATTTTTTTTTTTTTGAGGGATGAATGGTAAATTTTGAAGGTATAATGAATTGTTTATATGTATATCTTCGTTCATACTGCAAAAAGTTATGTGTCACAAATTTCCCGTGTTAGGATTTTAATATATTTGAAATTAGCTTTGTTCGTTGAACTTTACCCATGGTTTACCCGATTTTCTTGACAACCCCAAAAGTTTCCAAAAAAAACCTGGGCTTTTCGATTCTCAAAAAAAAAAAAGAAAAAATTTCTGAACTTGAATAATTAAAACTAAGAATTCGTTTAAAAATGAATAAAGACAACTTCAAACGTTTCCATTTTCTTTTCCTGTTTGTTTTTATTTAATAAGTGTACTTTTTATCTTATTTCCATTTCAAAAACAGACAATCACGAATCTTGAACAAAATAAATGCTTCACAACTTATGTCACTTTGGCAGTTTATTCGTTACTTCAACTCGCCATGACCATGCAGCACAAAGAGAGTTCGTTGAATGGATTTTAGAACAACAAGTGGATGCTGATTTTTCAACTAAAATCAACTTCAGTGATGAAGCTCATTTTTATTTTGATGGCTTCGTTAAAATTGTGGCATTTGGGGGTTTAGAAAACCCACAAGTAATTGTTGAGAAACAAATGCATCCACAACGCGTGAGTGTTTGGTGTGGATTTTGGGCTGGAGGCATTATCGGACCATTCTTCTTCGAAAATGGCTGGTCAGGTAGTAACAATTAATAGTGTTCATTATCGTGACATGATAACCCAGTTTTTAGTGCCTAAATTACAAGATATGGATGTGACTAACATGTGCTTTCAACAGCTCATTTCGTAATCGGCCGTTTTTGCCATCAGAATTGGCCATCCAGATCTTGCGATTTAACGCCATTGGACTTTTTTCTTTGGGGTTTTTTGAAGTCAAAAGTCTATGCAAACAAGCCCACGACCGCCAACGCCTTCAAAGAGGAAATCGGGATGTGTATTAATGAAATTCAGCCTCATTTATGCGAAACGGTCATAGAAAATTTCAATGAAAGAGCACGTACTTGCCAACAAAGCCGGGGCGGCCATTTATTCGATGTCCTGTTCCATACATAGCCCAAATCTGTACACTCTATGAGTTAATGCAAGATTTAAGCTTTCTAATTTAAAATCCCCAGCCTCCCCACCTAATAATTTTTTAAAAATAAAACGGCTACTGCCTCTTGCTAAGGAATTGACAAAACCTCCAAAAGTATCTCTTGTCATAGAAAAGTGCCGCTCACATTAGCCGTTCTGATTCGGCAATAAACTGTAGGGCCCCCTCCACTCCTGCAGACACGCACACAGGAATGGTTGAGAGTTATAAGTCACTAGGCCCTAGTTTTTCATAAGCTGTTGTGCCACCCAATTTATTTTTTTTTTTATCCCAACTGGGGGTTTGAGGTTTTGAGGAATTGATTTGTTTGGATGCTAGTTTGGAAGCAAAACATGAAAATTCTATTCTTCATACGAATTTGGTAGTCGTAAGTCATTCCAGCCCACTTTTTTTGGCATGTGTATGATAGTAGAGGGTAAAATGTCGTCAAATATCGTATTGATAGTTGAAAACCATTATAGTCCCTTTGTTCGTACTCACTTAATTAAGGCTAATGTATCCTTGTACATTGTCCAGGCAGCCTTCTCTGTGCGTTTATCCTGTTCCATTGCGGCACCGGATAAAAGAAAGTATAGCGCCGCTTCAAGATACAGTGTAACCTGGTCGAAAGAGTTGGTTTCCCTGTCAGCGGCATGTTTTCTTCGAACAGCTTCTTCAAGAAGTGTGGCATCACTGTCGAGGAAAACAAGAAATGTTTAAAAAAAAAAAATAATAATTAGAAAAAGAATGTTTGCAATAAATTGCTTACCAATGACCTTCTCCCATGACATCGTCATTTCGTTCAAAGTAAGATCGATAAACTCTCGTCGTCGATTGTTGGGGCGGTTGTAATGGTGGAACATTTGTGTTATTTTGGAGAGGTGGAAATTGGGCAGGTGGAGGGGCCACTGTTGATGTCGTCGTCGTGGGTGACGTTACTGCTGGTTGTAGTAATAATTGTTGTTGTAGGGGAGGTATGTTGTACGTGGGTACTACAGGAGCAGCCGGCGGCTTTTCCGTTAACCGATCATGATTGGTTGGCGGAAGCTGTTCAAGCATATCCTTCTAAAAAAAACAACAAACATCAAAGCAAAATTTAAAATTATTTATACAAATAGTTTTTAAGTTATATTTTTTGTTTTTACCTGTGCCATATCTTTATCTTTCTTTCGTTTCTTATCCTTAAAGGGACTAGAACTAGAACTGGAACTACGTTTCCTGCGTGGTTTACTGGCGCCAGAGATGTAATCATCTTTGCTACTACTATTGCTCAATGAAGAAGGCGATATCGGTCGTTGTTTCTCTTCCATTGCCAAATTGGTTGAGGCAGCGATCAATGCATCGTCAGCACCATTTCCAGCGTTAATAACGCTTCCATTGCCAGGCTTAAATTCATTTTTAATTAGTTGCTCCTGCTTGACACCGGCAAGCTTGAGATTGTACTTTGCATTGTAATCATCCTGCTCGTACTTTATGTTCTCGTGCTTAATGTCACCAGTAGTTGTGGTTGTGGCCGTTAGAGGCACCCGCCCCACAACATAACCATTATTTGTATGATGCAGGTGTTTTTCTGGATACTCAACTGACTTTGGGGGTGTTCCGCCACCGCGATCAGCAGATCCATCGATTGGCTTGGTCAGATTTACATTCTCATTCTCAAATAGTCCGCCATTTGAGGCGCTTTTTGTGCCCGATAGAACTCCTGTTACTGTTCCTCCTACTGCTGCTGTTGCTGACCCTAAAAGTGCCGTTGGCGTTAAGGAACCACTTCTCGATGATGTCTTTTGACGATTGCTGGCAGCCAGGTCAGCAGCTAGAATAGCATCGCCAGCAACAGGGCTATTAATGCCAGGACTAAGTCCATACAGTCGGTAGGGGTTCTTTTTCCAGTCGGGATTATAACGCGGCAAACGAGACAAATCAATTTTGCATATCAGCGTGTGATGTGGAATTACTGGCGGACCATAGACAACACCTGCTGGAGATAAATGCGGCGAGGTGATGTTGGCGAGTTGCGTTGTAGGCGTGGGAGTGCGTGTGGGTGTTCGTGTTGGTGTACGCGTAGGCGTCCGTGTTGGAGTTGTGATTCTTGTGCTCATCTTTCTCTCCACCGAACTGCGATCGGGTGTCTTTGCCAGGATTCCTGTGGGTGTCATTGCTTGAGTGGGAGTCATTATCCTGGGGGACTTTAAACGCGGTTGTTGTTCGCCCAATTGCGAAGATGGTATTGTATTGCTATTGTTACTATGATTAGAATTATTATTATTATTTAATAAAGAACTAGAATTATTAAGAATATGACTGTTAATGCTGCAACTGCTGCTGTTGTTGTTGTTGTTGCTTCCGTTATTGTTATTATTATTATTTGTGTTGTAATTTAGAATTGATTGCTGCTGTATAAGGTTTTCAGTACTATTACTAATATTACTTTTCAAGGCTAATGGTGATAAGAGTTTCTCATGGTGATGAGTTGTAGTTGTTGTTGGTGTTATTGGTGTAATTGCTGCTGGTGTTGCTGTGGCATTTGGTGTTGTTGCTGTATGCAACAACGACTGTTGTGGTTGTTGTTGCTGCTGTAGTTGTTGTTGTTGCTGAAGATGATGAAGCTGTTGTTCCTTGGCTTGATTTTGTAATTCTTCCGATTGATCAACAATGAGGACTTGTCCTTTGTTTTTGGCTCCGCCATCTTTTAAATTGAAGAGTTTTCTTAAGGTATCACTTTTGTTTTTATCACTTTTTGTTTTATCACGGATTTTCTGGAAAGATATTTTGATTCAACAAATTAGATAAATTTTATAATAAGTTATATTTTCTCAATAAAAAATATTTAACTAAATTATTAATTGTATATTCTGTGTAGTTATTACATATATGTGTGTCATTAAAACACTCCCAGGGCACATTGGGTTAAAAATGCGTCAAGTCACTTACATAAGGCGTCAATTATTATTGGTAAACATTTCCGAAGCGACCAAATTTACGGTATACTCTAGCAGCTAGGACTTCAAAGTGTATGATAATTACCTCACGAGCCACGTATTGGTGAATCAACTACTTTTTTTTCACATCAAATCGCTGAAAAACATTTAAACAAATGATCTTAACATTTTGGTACCAATCGGGTAGGTTCACAGGAACACTTTAAGTGTTCCCCCGCATTTGGGAAGTTTAGAAAAACATTTTGGGAGCAGAGAAAAATACACTGCATTTAATTCGTTTAAATACAGTCTTTTTTCAATAAAATTTTTTCGGCCCAAAAAACACGGTGGTCATAGCAGCCGCTATATAGGCTACAAGATTGGATGGAGTCATCCATGGAACTACCTTCGAAATAGGGACGACTATGGGAAAAAGTAAAAACCATTAGTGTATATGGCTACAATACCTCAAGATCGAGGGGCCATACTCCGAGAAACCTCCAATTCAAGCTTATCGGTATAAAAAGGTCAAACCGGAATTAAAGCCAGCAAATCAACTGTTTGCCGTATACGGAAAGCCACTCATTTGATGCACCTGCAAATTAAAAAAAAAAAACCAAAAAAAAAAAAAACACACCACTAAATGAAGCTCGTCGAAATCAGCATCTTAGTTCTACAAAAGAGAAAATCCCATGAGAAAGAGAATGGCATCAGGTTGTCTTTTCCGACGAAAAGAAGTTTAATTTGGGTAGAACCGCCTTTTAAAGCTCAATAATGACAGTAAAAACCATAGATGAATTATTTTGTGGACACTGTTGGACTCCCCAGCAGGACAACGCTAGCTTACATACCGCCAAGATAACTAAATCCTGCATTAAGGTCCAAAATGTAGAACTTTTCTCTTCGCCGGCATACTCATTTGACTTGAACATTATGGAAAACGTTTGGGGTTGGCTTTCACGGAAAGTTTTCGAAGGAGGAAGACAGTTTGAAACTATAGAAGACTCAATTGAAGCCATAAATTCAAGTCCCTAGATTAGGTTAAAAAAAAAAAACCGGATTTAAATATAATGATGAAGTGCTATTACAAGTTGGATGGAATTTAAATATGCATCTTCCACCATTTCTTACGCAGAACTTTTCTGTTGCGAATTACCGTACAAAGGAGCTGACTTAACCATAATTTGACTCTTTGGTTTAAATTGTAACAATTCAGAAACCGAAGCCAATATTTTTCCTTAGAATGAAACCAAAGTAACTTAGATTCCTAATAATAACACGCAGAGAATCTGAATTAACCATAATTTTACTCTTTGGCTTAAAGCAAATTAGATTCCTATTTTTATTTCAATACCAAAGTCGCTTAGATTCCTTATAATGGCTGTTTGGTAAAAGAGGACTGAATGAAGTTTGTGAGAGTGACAACACAGAGTGCTAAACTGATCAAGACAAAATTGACGCATTCGATGGAAAAAAATAATAATTAGGAGGGAAATTAGTATCCAGATTTAAAAAGGATGATAAACAATGAGTTATACGGAAGTTTTTATATGTACATTATGTAGGTGTTCCAAAATGACACGAAAATTGTAAGCCTCTGGAATTGTAAATTTCTTGCTAAAATGGAGCTGAAAAAACAAGCTATAATTAGATTGTACTAGAGAAGAACAATGGCAAAAATCGACCTTCCGAACTGACTTCCCCAGAAATTAGAAAGCTCAAAGCCCGTTGTACCTGGTTCAATGTTCTATTTGAGCAGGTAATCCTCAACATCCAACAACAAACCATCACTATCTTCCAAAAATCCACACAATTATATGTGTGGATGCCTTTAACGTAAAGAAAGTAGTAAGCGAGTAGTTAGATGTGCTTATCCTAGCATGAAGTCAAAAAGTAAATAAAATCCCTTTTGTTATAATTGAGGAAAGGGCGAAGAATGTGCTTTCATCAACTGAAGTTGATTGCAATTGGAAGTCAGAGAGACAGTCAATGAATTTGTCCACATGGACTATGGGGAAATCTCAAATAACATCAGGGGGAAAATCAAGCGTAAAATAAATAAATCTTCCTAGTCCGAGTTTCGTTGGGTTAAGTAAGTCCCCTTTCACACAGGGCAACTGAGTTGCCGGCAACAATTAGTTCATTGGCGAGAAGGGCAGGAAGAAAGAGGGGGAAATGAAATCTCCCCGGTCAACAAATTCAGGAGATTTTTTTGACGTTTCTCTTCACACTACGTTTGTGTGCGTTCAACCACGGTAGTTTAAAAGGAAAATAAAGAAAATATCCGGGTTTTTGTTGCTTGCGTGTGAAAAGTACAAGAGATTGTTAAGGAGATTTAGAGAAAACGTCAAAAAAATCACCAGCAACTAGTATCTTCGTGTGAAAGGGGACTAAGCGATTGAGGAATAAAGCCATATCAATAGTTATAAAATTTTTTTTGAACTAATCCCTGATCATCACGGTCATACTGTCAGTCCAGAGATTTGAACCCTCTCCTTGACCGATGAAAGCTCCCTTGGTGTCTTTCTTGGGGTAACGTTACAATTATGTTTTCAAAGAGGTATAACATTTTCATTATTTATTATTCGCATCAAAATTGCGTCTAAGTAACCGTTAAAAATAACTCACCTTATCTCTTCTGGATTTTTCACTTTCGCTATCGGAATGATCATCGCTGCATGAGGACAATGAAACTTTACTCTTGCCGGATGCCTTTTTAATTGGTGAGTATTGATGCCGGTGAGAGCTATTACTGCCACCTGGTCCAGAAGCACCCATGTTATGTGTTGTATTTTCATTAGAATTACGTGTTGGTGATAAGCGACTGCAATTAAATTATTTTAAAAATAAATTATTTTTCAAAAAAATATATATCATTAACTCACTCATCAATGGAAGTATCTGACGATGATGAAGTGGTCGAGGACGAGTCCTTATCATCGTCATCACTTTTGCCATCGCTCTTGTCGTCATCATCTTCGTCCGATGATGATTTTTCCATTGGTACTCGTTTATTTATTTGCTTTACTATTCTCCGATTTGAGACCGGAGGTACAGGCACAACCACTTCGTGTTTCATCACTGGTGGTGGTATTGCTACAGGTCGACTTGCTGACGCTGATACCACTGGCATCTCATTAGCCTTTTTCGCTGCCTTTGTTGGAAGCACCCGACCCCGGCCAGCTTTGCTACCACCAAGTCCAATCCCCCCGACAGCACCACTACCACCACCACCACCCTTATCGTCGTCTTCCGAAGAACTTGAATCGGAGGTATCTATGGTTTCTCGACTTTTGATGTTGAGTTTTTGTACAGAATTCTGTCGAGACATTCGTCGCCTGGCGGTGGTCTTTTTGATAGCACCTTGTCCAACTTCCTTTTTGGCTGTCAGCGTGGGTCCTTTGGTAGAGGAGGCCGAACTGATATTGCCACTGGGAGTATTCTTTCGCGGTCGACCACGACCTTTCTTTTCTGGGCCGTCGCTAGCTGATTTGGCTGGCGACACTGTATTAGAGTACTCGCCATCTTCCTCATCGCTTGAGCAATCCATGCCGGATTGCCTTTTATCTTTGGGCAGTCTTTTCCGCCTCTTTCTGCCGGCAGTGGGAGGGGAAGAGCTTTTCAACTTTGGTGAGGGCTTTGGCACCACTGGAACAACAACTGGCGCTGGAATTACAGGTGGCAGTGGTGACGGCGGAGCCAGAACTGGCGGCACCATTGCCTTCTCCGCTTCCGGAACAGTCTCACAGCTACTGCTGTCACTCAGTCCAGATAAGGGCTTGATGCCTTCATACTCAGCGGCAGCTTCATAAATTTCTGTCTCCACGCCATACAGTTGCTTCTCATCTGGAATAGGACTCAACGAAGGACTTTTTTCGAACGACTCATTCTTTATCTGTCCCGGTTGGATTGTCACAAATTCATCAATCGCCGCCGCCGTTGGGGGGAGCAGTTTTCCTGGTATCGGAAACAGCGAATCACTTTCCTTTTTGATTTCTCCAATGGCAGGCAAGTGATTCATAATCGGTGACAATGGTTGCTGTGCTATTTGAGCCAGAATCGGCGGCTCTCGCAGTGGAGATATCGATCCCAGATGATCATCATCAACTGGCATTGATGGTTCGTTTTTAATGCTTGGCTCAGGAATTTGATGAGCTGTAGCTGCAACACCAACACCTCCAACACCAACCACACCAAGACCGCTATTAGGTGATGTCTCATTTTGCGCTTGAGTCGCTGCTTGTTTAGTAAAGAAACGATTTAAACTCCAATCGTACAAATTTGAAGCGGGCGGTGGTGGTGGGGGCGGTTCGACTTTATTGCCATTCGATTCTTCGCTACCCGATTCACTGGAGTTGCTTTCAGAGCTTTCACTAGAATTTGCAGACGTCCTAAGGGACAAAACAAACATTATTAAGTTAAAACAAAAATTAAAAAATAGTTGGTTTAGCTGCGAGCAAGAACTTACTGGTCAACAGAAGTCTGTTTTTTACGTTCGTCGTCACTCTCCGAAAGTTCCAGATCATGGTCCAGGATACTATAAGTAGAAAACAAAAATCAATACGAGTTTCTGATAGAACGGAGACTCTAACTTACGTTGAATTTGGCACCAATATATTTTCTTTGGCTGCTGAAAAGAGGGAAGAGAGATTGATTATTGATGAATAAAAACAAGAGAGATGAATTAGCATTTGACAACTCACGTTTAACCGGTAATTCCTTTGGCGGTTTCGGCATCGGCGGAGCCAAAGAATATTTGTGCCTATTGGGTCCATTCAAATCGTAGTTTTCGATTTGTATTCTCGGCGTTGCACTGATTTCCGTGTGTGGCGTCACCGAAGTCATCATTTCGTTTAGAATCGATCTGATATCCTTTTCTTGGGTTATCTTGTGAATATTTGGTATAGATGGCTGTGGAAAATGGCCATTGTGTAATGAAGACGACGAATGGTGTTCCATTTTGCTACTGCTACTACCGCCTTGTCTTCCATTCGGCATAATTGTAGTAGCTGGTGGCGGTAAGAGATTAGTTGATGATGACGACGAAGAGGATGATTGTGGTGGTGGTCCTCTAGGTGGCGCCATGCCGCTACTCGATCGAATATCGTTTTTAACCGGCTGACCAGGATAACCACCACGTCCACTATAAGGTGGTTTGTTGTCCGCTTGCTTCATATAAGGCAAACGCGATTGCGGTGGATGCGTTTGCTGTTGTTGTTGATAGTTGTGTGAGGGCGGTGGTAGTGGCAGGCGATTGTTATTACTACTACTCGATTGTGGTGGCATCGGTTGAGGTGGCGGTGGTTGCATTGGAGGCGGCCTTCGACCCGATATTCCAATAAAACCCTTTTGTTCAATTAACGTTTTGGCCATTGAAAAATCACCTAATTTACTTGTGATTATTTGATCCCCTTCCGATGGTTCAACCTGCAATAAGAAATTATCAGACATTTTTGGGATTAGTAAGTTTTTTAATTTTTTTTTAAACGCAAAACTCACCCTAATCGGTTCCCGAAAGAGTCCCTGTTGCCGATCGTTGTGTTGAACTTGTTGGCGAGCCAACTTATCGCGTTCTCTGCGTTCCCGGCGGTCGTAGTCCTCCATTCTAAAAATCAAACCAAAAAACGGAAATTTTAGAGTCGAAAAAGTTTTGAGAGAATTCTATTTTATTATTTTTAACATGCAACATAAAAATGCTGATTTGATAATTAATGGAAATTAAAAAACAGAACAAAATTTTAATACGATAGTAAAATACATATGTACAAAGCAGGTGTGTGGCATTAGAAGCTTTAAAAATGTGAATAGGTACAATTATTTAACTGCAGTTTATTTTTTTTATTTATTTTTTTTTTTTTTTGATGAAAACACAGAAATGATGAATTACAAAACTTGAGGCTGACAATTTCTTTAACCACAAAACATGAACGGATGTGTGGATATGACATTTAATGGTTTTTGTCAATTAAGTAGGTATTATTAAAGGGAATAAAGTAGCACCTATAATATAATGGGAGACGACAATGATAGGTTTGCAAATCAAAATATGTAAACCTGATGAATAATAGGAATGTAGATGTGATATTTTATTTTTATAGGGATTGACAAAAAGCGTTAAGTTTTTTTTTTTTTTAGTTCAGAGTTGGTTCAGAGCAGAGCACCAAGCAGAGCCTGAGCGAGCGAAGTAAACTTTGTGTAGAGTGTGCTCAGAGCACTCCGATTTAATTGTGAAACACACCTAAGCACTGAATTGTCATATCTGTCGCTATTTACTCCTTGTTCGGTACATTCTTTTCCTAGGTACATTCTTTTCTCATATTTGAAATAGAACTTCAATAAAAATGTGAGATATGTATGTACATATATTGGATAGTTTATTCAAAGAGTAGGTATCAATGACCCTTATTGTATTTATTATAGGGGTATTCATGCAACTTCGAAAAACCATCTTAAACGTCGGAATTTCCATACAACTTTACGAAATTTAAGATGTTTACGATGGTTTTTCGACGTTGCAGAAATAGGTACCCCTTATTATTTTGTAGGTTTTATAACAATGATTTTGCGACTATCCTAAATATTCTTTATTCTGCTGAATACAATTTGATCTTAATAAAAATATATACCTTCCTTCCTACTATACATAAGTGTACAGATTTATTTAAACATTTTAACAATTTTAGAAATACACTAGAATGATTAATATTCTAGTGAGTTTATAGGTTATATTGGAAAAAATTATTTTACCAAAATTTTATGCATTGATATTTAACTGTCTGCATTAATTGCAGCACTCTGCGCTTCATGTTTATATTAAAAGTAACTTTTTTTTAGAAAAAAAAAAAGAAATAAAATAACAAAAAATAATCATTGCCAAGAAAAGTTCAGAATTTACTTTTTTACGTTTAGATGGCGGATGGCAACTGAACTAAGTACTGACAGCTGAGAGAAGAATCATAAATTATTGTCGATAAAGTAGATTTGCAGGAAATGTAGTTTTAGTCGATAGGGAACTTTACGAGTGGGATCTGGCAGATGCGAAATTGCTAAATGAAGTTTGTGCTCAACTTTAAAACATATTTAAAATGGTGATTTTAATTAAAATAAACTTGCTATTTTTATTTTTATATCGCACACCAGCATTTGCTTTCAAAAAAATAAGATCAACAATTTTTAGTTCTCACAAAGTAATGATTTTGACGGTGGTGAAAAAAAACGAGAGAGAGAGAGAGAGATATATTGCTATTTGGTAAAGAGCTCTAATTGACGGCTGTTTCACAATGCGACGAGAAAACGAGACACCATTCAGCGCAGTTGTTCTTTCTTAAAAACGAGTTTCAAACAATGAAATAATACATAATAAAGTATTTCCGGTCGTCACGTTGCGTCTTTTTGTTTTTTTTTCTTAAATTTTTTGGAACTTTATGACGTGAAATACTTTATTATGTATTATTTCGTTGTTTGAAACTCATCTTAAAGAGAGAATAATTACGGAGAGATCTTGTCACGCTGACGTCTTGTTTCCTCGTCCTCATTGTGTAACAGCCTTGAAATTTATTTTGAATTTTTTGATCTTAAGACTCAAATAAATTAAAAATATCATAATTTTATTTAAAAAAAAAATTATATTACAAAAGTAAGCTTATTAGATTATAATATATATTAATCACTTAACTTTTTTACTGTTAAAAATTAAAACAGAAATAAATTATAATCTAAGGTAACACTTATTCTCAAGATACCTTATTCCCCATCTTTTTTATCATTTGCCATTCTTTTCTATCCTAAGAACAAAGATACCTGTTTAAGATGAAGAACTAATTACTTTAATTTTATGACGGTAGAAGATATGTATATAGGTATAGGTATAGGTATAGGTATACGGAATGGCAAACTCATACGAGAAATGGTGTTAAAGTCATGATTATAACATTATGTTATTTTTTAATGAAAATATTATCATATATGCTTTATTTTATTTTTTTTAGAATCAGGATAACAAAACAAAAACGAAAATATTTCTACCGACCACGTTTTACCTATATTCAAGAAAATCGCGGTCTTTAGTTTTGAAATAAGTAGATATAGTAGGTACATATTTATTATGTATACCTATCTGAAAAAAATATTTAGTTAAATGGCATTTTCTTATTTTCATCGAAGTTCTATATAATTCCTACCAAAAAAATTTTTGTACGATGAAGAGTTAATGCGATTAAAAGAGCTTCTGCATTTCCTAAATCTCAATTTTCAGGTAATAATTTTCATTCTATAGTAGGATTAATTCTTATAATTTTTATAAACCTCAAATTGGCGCCCGACGCGAAACTCGATAAACAAAAAAAAAACGTTCGCCTAAAAACAAAATGATTACAAAATAAGTTCAATAACATAAAGGTCGTGATGTAAAAAAAAATTACGTGTAAACATGTAGGTTACAAAAAAATATTTATGCAAAAATGAATGACGAAACAGGACGAGAGGTGATTATGCATAAATGAATAACAAGAAATATAAATACATACAAATTGAGTATAAGAAGATAGAGAGAACACATTTCAAAAAAAAAAACAAAACATTATTTTATTTTTTATGCATTTGTGTTATGTACATAATATGTACATTAATAACAAAAAAAAAACGCGCACAAACAAGGACAAGGACGACACAAAAACACAATCCAACCCAACAAACTGTGTTTTTACTTACTTGTCTGTTGATTATTATTGCTGTTTCTCTATCAACCTACTACCTGTGTGCGGTGTGCATTTATGCGTAAAACACAAAAACTATATAGATCCAGCTGCATGGAGAAGTGTCGTCAGTCACACAGTCACACAAAACAATGAAATAAAGGTTCTTGAAATCAATTTGTGTGCAAAAATGTCCTTATTCTTGAAAAATAATTTGATTTTTGTCCTTTGTTCGTTGTTGTTTGTAGGTTGAGAGTTTAAAATTTAAAGAAATAAAAGAGAAAAAACAAAAATTTAATTTCCCTTTTTTGTTGTTTGCTTTGTCTCTTTGATGTGTAAGAAATATTTGTTTTTGGTTTATACTTTTTTGATTAACTTCATTTCGGAAAAGAATTTAAGTTTGTGGTCAGCAAAATAAAAAAAAAAAACATTTCCATTTGTTTTGTTTCTAAATTAAGCACGCCAACCCGCCGCACCCATAAATATGGGGGTGTTGGTTTTTAAGATAAAACCTTTGTATATTCATATAGAAACGAAATTGGAGCAAAAATTAAGTGTGCTATAAGGTTGCACTCTTAGGCCACTATTGTTTGTTTTTTTTTTTTGGGTAAATTATTATGCACTTGTTTCATTGTTGTCTTATTTTTTCGAAATTAATTATTTCAAATTTAACTTTGTAGTACCTGCAATTAAAATAAGAAATACACAAAATAGAGATTCTTTTTTTTTTGAAGCCTCAGAAAATAAATTATAATAAATATAAATAAAAGAAAAAGAAAAATGATAGCAAAATACAAAAAAAAAATATATAAATCCACCCTGGAGATTTTTCATTTCTTTTTAATTAAATAGAAGTTTTTCTATTTACAGGATTCAGAATAAAAATAAAGAGAATTTTGTTTGTATACATATAACTGCAATCCTTTGGTAGTTTATGGCTTTTTTTTGGTGGAGATATGCAGTAAAGATAAAAACGATTAGATAACCCAACGCAGCAGTAGCAGCAGCAGCAGCAACACAACATTAAACCAACCTCTTTTTGCAAGAATTTAAAAATAAGAAGAAAAAAAGAAAAAAGAGTCGAAGCAAATCGAGAAAAGAAGTAAAAACGAAAAAAAAAAAAAAACAGATTCAAACAAACTTCCAAACTGTGTGTAAACTTTACGTTCTTTCTTCCGTTGTTCGTGTGTAATCAAATTCCAAGGACGCGCGACTTGATTCCCACGAACGGTGGAGCATTGACGAACGGTGCGGCGCGGTGCTTGCCAAAGAAAACCCACAAACAAATTGTAAATTTTCAAACAGCAGAAAAAACAGGGGACGACGACGATGGTTAGTGGATTCTGAGGGGGAAAGCGAATTTACAAGGCGGAAGGAGTTAGATATTCTTAAGGATAAAACAATTTGAAGAAAAAAGTCGGAAGTCTTTTCGGTCAATTAGAGCGAGAACAGGATTTAAGGGTGGGTGGGTGGGTGTGTGGTAAGTAGAGTAGGTAGTATAATCTTTCTTTACGTTATGCGGAACTGAAAATATAGTTTTGTGTGTGTTGGGATTGGTAAAGATGCAAGTTGGTTTTCCTTAAACTTAATCAATTGTTTGCTTTATTTTTCCTAGGATAAGCTTTGACTGTATGTTTACTTAAAGTTTTTTTTTTTTTTTTTAATTTAACCAAACTAAAAGAATGAAAGACAAATGGCGGACATTTTCTAGGGTAAATAAAAAAATGTGGAAACCAAGACATTCTGTCTCGTCCACAGGAAATGAAAAGCTAATAAAAATTACAAAACAACATCAGCAAAAACTATATATGCGGAAAAACAAAAGACAATTCATTTCCAAAGTCATCCGTTCACCCTTGTTTTTGGTATGTATGTATTGTAGATACTTTGCTAAATGCTTCTTTCGTGTGTGTGTGAATAGCTGTTTGTATAAATTATTTGTTATTTGGGGAATGTTTTTTTTTTTTTTTTTTTTTTAGGGTTGAAAAAGCAGACTTTCTTTTTGTAAGGGGCACTAAACAATAAAAAAAATACATATTACTTTAGATTTAATTTTAACCGAACAACACAAGGCCTTTAAAATTGTTTTATTATTTTGGATTTGCAAATAAATAAAATGTTGAGTAAATTCCCACATTTATTATCATGGTGGGTACACCTATTTTACTCAGGTAGGTATACCTACCTAACCAGGGAGAAAAAATAAGTGAGTTCTAAAATGAATAACAACCGGTCATAAAACACGCTTAATGTATTAACTTTTAAATTATGATTACCGGTGTAGAATCACATGAACGAACAAAAAAAAATATAATAAACATAATACCTATGATATGAGAGTATCGGATGGAGGAGGAAAAAAAGGAAGTTTATTGCGTGTTTAACTTCCTTGAAAGGGTTTATTGGGTACTTTGGGTTGGTTCTTATTGATTAAATAGGTTTTTTTTCTTTTGTATTATTTGTATGGATTGCTGATGGGGCTGCTTTTATCAAGGATTCTTTTCAATTCGAAATATTTGGGAGGCCTTCAATTACAAGATTCTGTTTAAGGTTCAAATATGTAGATGCGAACATTTTAAAGAGGGTTTTTTTTGTGGAAAGTTTCCTTGTGACGTGAGTTTTGATAAATTGTCAAAAACAATATTGAGAAAGGGAAGTGCTTTTCAATATTTTAACTTTGGTGCCTTTTTATTTTGAATGTTAAAATAAGTCAGTGATGATATGAACATATATGAGTTATCGTTGAAGCTAACAGATGTAAAAATAAATTTTGTTTGAAAAATTACATATATTCTAAGCCCGAAGAGAATTGAATGAAAAAAAAAAAACCGATGTCGAGACTAAAAAAAGTGCTTTGTGAATGCAACAAAAAATAATCATTCAAACTAAGCTAGGCGGCCTTAATAATATGAATATACCGTTAGAGCAAACTCCATTTTTTTCTGTGACGGCGCGCCAGAAAATCGATTTTGTAAAAGAACGCTGCTGCCAAAAAATGGATTGATCTCTATTTGAACATAATTGTCCATCATTTAACCCCAAGAAATATTTTCGTTTATATTAAAAAAAAATTTTTTTTTTAATTTAACAATCCAAAAAATGTTTATGAATGAAATTTATTTGCTTTCACTAACCAGCTAATATAATGTATGTGCAGTACATTATGTAGTTCAACATATCTATTTATGTATGTATGTATGTCAAAACTACTGAGATAAGTAAGAAGTGAATAATATGTCCTTGCTAGGTAAAAAATAATCGAATCCATCACATATTTGCATATAAATGCATGTACATATATATCTGGGTGTAGAGACAGGCACCAATTGTCAGTCAGAAGGTTTGAAAAATATGTGTCTCAGATGGAGGGTTTAAGAATTTTTAAGATACAAGTTTCAAAAAACACACAATAAGCTGGATTGTCTACCATTTTGAATTATTCTAAATTGTCAAAAAATAACAAAATATTTTTTTTTCGTTGCCATCCCTCTTTAGCTATATATCAATTGAACAGAAAGAATAATTTAAAAGGGTTCAAAAATTTCATTTTTCCTAAATTCGAATAAAAACATTTGTTGACAATAATTGTTTGAACAAATAATATTTTTACGCAACGATTTGTAAAATATCAATAGGCATACTTATATCCCCAAAAATTCGGCAGTTTTCACAGAAAACGTTGAAACCCTATTTCCGCAACGCAGTTTTTTTACGATCACCTCTTTCATTTCAGGTACGAAGTTTAATGAAAATAGTTAGGGATTGCCATTTCTGAAACACCGTTTTATAGATGGAACAAAAAATAAAATTTACCCTAGGAGGAAGTCAAGCAAATAGTTCTAACCCCCCCCCCCCGCCTGGAAAAATGGCAAGTTTTTGGCAAGTTTAAGCAAGGCCCTGGCAAGATTTCGGTAAGGAAAACCTAGACCAACTTTATTTTATAAAATACATAACATATCTAAAACTTAGAACTACCCAACCTTTTGTTGGGAATGAAATTATTTACAGTAATATTAGGTGTATTTTATCGGTATAGTTCATAGCTAGCGCAACAATACAAGTTCAATAAAACGCTGTTTCCACTATTTCTGTGGCTGGTGTCCACACCTTTTTGTGAGTGAAAAACAATCTACCTTACCGATATATAAGTTTCAAGCCCACACTCTTTGTCCCCTTATATTCACTAATTTACTGGCTTATTTATCGGCACTTTTGGTTTTTGTTATTATTTAGGTACTAAGTGAAATTTTACTGCGCTGGCCTATTGAAAAGACGATTTAAGATAAATATTTAATGAAGCTAAGGACGTTATATGAAAGCACGTGACTTTTAGACTTCTTTTAAATTCGATTGTACCTAAACAAATCAGTGCAAAAATAAAATCAATATTTATTTTGTATACCTACGTAAGTGTACCTGAGTGCAATTCATTTTAAGATTAGCTTTTACACAAAATCTCTATCCATTTTTTTTTATCGAAATTTCAAATCAGATCCATAGGTATGTAGACAAATTCCTATCAAATTCAAATGCATACATGGAGCATACTTAAGCTTCTGATGTCAGAAATAAAAAAAAAAAAAACACCCTGACCTACATTTCCATCAGTTATTTTACAGTTACAAATACATACTGTGCAAAAGTTGTCCTTGTTTGTCGGTAGGTCTTCTCCTTAAAAGAGGATTCAAATACACCCTATGGGTACCTTCCTACCATGAAACAACAATGACAACTATAGGTATGACATGACGATACGACAACGAAGTAACATACCTATCAGTTTTCAATCCAATGACAATTACACAAGTAATAGGTATGTACTCTCAATTTTTGGGTTCAAACATCCAGATATTTCAATTTGCCTTCACCGGCTAAAAGCTTTTTGACTATACCTACACTTATCTTCTCTCAAATACAAAACAACATTAACAAACGACTTACATCAATAAAACAAAAAAAAATATAAAGGGAAACTCCTAGGTAGGTAGGTAGGTACACATAGTTATTGTGGTGTAAGATGCATCTTTGAATCTCTTGCACTATTAACATCTGTATATGATATAACGAGACAAGGCATTTAGACAAACAAGAAAAAAAGAAACATTAGAAACGAAACAATGCATAAAAACAGGGAAAGTGAATTTGAGATTACACCATTCCACCTTCTGGTCCTCATACTTTTAAAACGATTTATACATTTTACCCGCATCTTTTGGGGCATATCCAATCTGAAACACCACAACCACAAGCAACAGCCGCAGGTGGGAAATAATAAATAAAGAAAAAAAAAAGAACATAAAAACCAAAAAAAAAAAAAGAATGAAAACTACTTGAAAACAAAAGAAGAAGGCAGCAGTTGAAAAAAAAATATGTACACAACTAATCTCTCCCCATCATCTCATTTGGACACATAACCTTAATTCTCTTCAAGTTATATTTTACAAAATGCAGAAAACACAAGAACAAAATTCAAATTCACCATATGGAGCCAAGTGGGAAGTTATAACAAAAAAAAAAAAAAAAGAGAACAAAATCTCAGAAGTGGGATACAAAAAGGGTGAATGCCAAAAGGATTCCAATCCAACTCCTGATGACACACGCCAGGGGGTTAAAAAACACCGGGGCGGTAAAGAGAGTACACAGGAGGAAAACAACAACAAAAAAAAAACTTACTCCAAAAGAAAATTTAAAAAAGGCGGTAAAAATATAAGCAAGAGGAAAACAAAAAAGAAAAAAAAATAAGCCACCAAGAGAAAATGATAGGTATAGGAAGAAAAAGAGACTAAAAACAAAGTTTTAATTTTGCGTTTGTCGGTGAAGTGGATCTACCAAATGAGTAAATGTGTGTATCATCTCTCTGTTGACGGGTAGGTAGTTGGGATAGACAGTGTGCTTGCCATGCTTCGATGAAAGGATGAACCCACTCAACCAACCACCCACCCACCCGTCCACTCTCACCAAACCCAAAACCCTCCCTGTAGGTATATAGACAATATGAAATAAAATTAAAGGAAAAAAGCAACAAATCTGTTTTAGACTAACAACGACGAGGACGTTTGAAAACGGGACACGTAACAGGGACGGGTAGGGACAGGACGACAACTCTACTACAACACACGATGATGATGATGAGAAGAGAACTTAAACTTATACCCGCCGACTTTTAGGATTCTTTCCAAGTCCTTCAGTTTTCACAGTCTTTCTCGTTTATGTGCACCCCTCCCCCCCCCCCCCCGCCCCTCCAATACCCATCATATCCTTAACAACCCACATTATATTCTCTGCCGCACACAACAACAACAAAAAAGCAGAGTTGTGTGTTTTATTCTGAATAGAGTTAAAAACATGTGGGAGATACATGTATAGATGTATAGGGGAGGGGTTGGGGGGCTGGAGTGGTTTTACTATCTATTTTTTTGTTTGTTTTTGCCTTCGTTTGAATCGAAATGGATGGATAGAAATGTATAGAGACGGAAAGATGACAGGCGTCAGGCAGGGCACTGCAGGGCAGGACTCCCCACTAGGGGGTAAATAGTTCAACTTGAAGTAAAGTTTTTAAGTCCTTTTCGGCTTCCTGTGTGTTGTTGTTGTTGTAACGCGTTGGATGTCGTGTAAGTGAATGTGTGTTTTATGCCAAAGCATTTGAGCATTATGAATAGTGAATGAGTATCTGTTTTTTTTTTTTGTCTTGTTCTTGTTCTTCTACAGAAGGCTATATAAATAGGATATAAGTTCTAAGGTCTCTTCTATTTTAACCTCTTTTTTGCATTCCCATATAGGATAGACGCGGAAAGTAGGTATATAGCTAGTATTTCCTTTATTTTTATTTTTTTTTTATTTAATTTTCCTCCTAGTTATGGGCGTGGAAAAATATTATTTTCCAAGTTTTTTTTTTTTATGGCACTTTAAAACAACTTGATTAAATCATAACTGATGTTACAAAACAACGACCTGTGTGTTCGGTGGTGGTTTATGGTATTATGGAATTTCCTTTTTTTTTTTGCGCCATATTGTTGATGCTAGGTACCTATATAGTTAAGGTAGGTAGGTATAGCGAAATGAGTGTGTGTTTCAGGAAATGTCAATCCAAATAGAGTGCAGGTAATAAATGTTTCATTTTCAGGTGTTTATTAATGTCAGATTATTCACTTAGAAAAGTTAAAACTAATACTGGTGGGAAATAATATGTTAAAGTTTTGTATGTAGATATAGGTACATATACATATAATGTGCATTATGTGCAATCAGATTTTTAGTATGGTTTACAGTTTATCATATTTATCCTTAATGAGAGTTTTATACAAACAACATTCTACCCGGAAATTTGTTTCGCCAATTACGAGTTTCACCCAAAAAAAAATGTTTCATGTTTTCAAAATGTGTCAAATTCACATTCGACTTAAAAAACTAGCAACGCAGATTTTAGGCCAGACGCTGGAGGCAAAAAAAATTTACATTATGCAAATAAAAATACCTCAAATTTTATAATTGGAATTGGTAAGAGGGTCATTTTTAAGTAGGTATATTAAAAAATTGCGCGGCTGTTAAGGTTGTTCGCCAGCCGCCATTTTGAAAAAGCGTTTCAGCCAATATCTCGAGAACGGCTCATAGCACACAAAATTTGTTGGTTATTTTTTGATAGGAAATTTACTTATCTTTCTCTTTTCCATAGAACATTTCTTTGTAGGATTTATACTTTCAGAGTTAAGGCGCCTTAAATCATGCTTTGTTCTAAACTTTCTTTTCATAATATCAACCCTTTAAGTTTTAAAAGATATTAGAGAAAAACCAAAAATAGGTCTATGTTACCGACAGGAAGGGGAATCTTAAACTGCGCTAGATTTAAAATTACAAATAGAACAGGGTTTATATAAGCTTTATAATTACTTTATCGTGCGTTTCACTTCATTTGAAAAACAAGTCCTTTTAGAAGATGAATTCTAATAATTTCTATTTAACCCAATTCTGAATATTTCCCGGGAAAAAACTGCCGGAGAGACGAGTTCTCTCGTATTACGAATTCCCTAGTAGAATATTTTTCTCTTCGGAAGCGGGAACGAGAGTTCTGAATTTTCGAAACAGCTTATTCGCAATATTTGATATTTGTACTGTATACATATGTACATAAAAAAAAGTAGAAAAAAAGGTATTCCTGATGAAAAATTTTCCCGGGAATATTAATTTACAATTAGGCGTCTTCTTCTTTTTTTTTAGATAAACATGGCCAAAATTTGTAGTCAAATGACTTGAATTTAAAAGGTGCCAAAAGGAGGTTTCAAAGTTCTGTATAGTGATTATTATTGAGTTAAAAGATTTTCCATATCTAACAAGTTTTTCTCTCATACATTGTCTCCTGTCTTGTTTCTTGTTTTTCCATAGGTCTTTTTCCCAAAGGAAGGAAAATATATAATTCTAAAAGTAACATTTTTCGAAAACAGCTTTCTTAGTGCCCTTTACAAAATAATTTAAAATTTTTTCAATGCAAAATTGTGTCTTCACTTTATCCCTGAGAAAAGGTCTTCGTCTCAATAGTATTGTGTCCTTTTTTTTTTTCTTAAACATAACCTTTCTTTGAGTGTCTATTAGATAGTCTAGCGGGAGCTCATAAAATAGGTCAAGGGTGGAAAAGTTTTCATAGTGCTTTTACAATGTTTTTGAAAAAGGAACAAACGGTACTTGGATTGATGGTAGTTTTGTTTTTCTTATATGGTAAATTAGGGAGGGAGTGAACTAAAATAATGTTAAAAAGCTAACACCTTAAAATATATTTTAAAGAATGGAATCGTTTATACTCATAGAACATAAGGGATTTGACTTTGGACTTTATTGTATTTATCTGTTTAAAAAAAAAAGTTAAACCAAAATATGTATTTTATTTTAAGGCAGGCACCTACAAATGTATGTAAATATTTTTCTTTGACGGCCGAAGGTACCTTGGGTGGCCCCTCGCGGGTTCAAAGGATTGTGTCCATTCTCGGATCCCCTATCCTGCTCACGTAACTCATGGAAGTTGATTTTCTGTGTTTTTACGATTCACACTCACTTATCGATTACCACCAAAATTCAGAAACCATAAGGGAGAGTGAAAATGCCTTGTAAAAAGAGATGTCCTCTAATCTTCAGTCACGATACCCAATCAGGTCAGGTGTACTTGGGGACGAAGAGGACAGCGGTACTATCAATACCAATAATTTACTACTGATAGGACCAAAAACGTGAAGTAAACTGGCTGGCTGTGTACGTAGTTCATCAGTAAGAAGCTTTTGAATCATTTTTGGCTTCTGTCGTTAATTTCCCCTATCCCCCCTAATTTTGATTTAACATTCGGTAGGCTGATCTAGCCGTCTAGGTTCGATTCCCAGACTCATTGGCCTAAAAAATTAATTTTTTTTTCACGGCTACTGCCTATATTGCTATGAACATCGTCCAAAAGTAAGAAGAATTAGTTTCTCTCAGACGGTCGGATTTGGGAGAAAATGGTAGGTTCACTCCATTCATGTCAGTGGCACGTACACAGGAATGGTTGAGAGTCGCAATTCAATAGGCCCTGGTTCTAAAAGAACTATCGCGGTTGGTTGAGGATATGAATCAATCCCAATAATCCAACTGAGTCGTGAAATCATAAATCCAAGTTCTGCGTCTGCCTTAGATTCAGCTAAGGGCCGAGGAAATCATCCCAACATGTCTTTTATTATACTGACGTTGATTAAACTTAAAAATCTAATCCTTAACTTTGCTTTCTTCAGTGGATTCATTCCTGAGACAGGATCCAATATACCTTCATCAGTTTCCGTTAGTCCGTTAGGTTAAATGGTAAATCAACAAGGATTGATAGGTCTTGTCCTGATCTACATAAAAAAAAAATTTGCCACTGATGGAACATCCATCTTAGTATATTCTTAGTATATTCCATATGGAAATACATGTTATGAGGAAATTTCGAAGAGACTTTCAGCACCTATGCATAGAGGTCCAAAATATTAAAAGAATTTTCAAAGCTAAGGCAGCTTAATCTTGTTGGAAATTAAATCTAGTTGGAAATTTAACCCAACAACGCAAGTTTCGAATCTTTAAAATAATAACAGCTCAACTATAAAAGCCACTATAAAAGAATTGTGTTATCCCCAAGACCCGCGATTATATCCCTATTGCATACCTTCTTATTATGTATATCCTTTTCTGCATTCATTATTTTTAACGATTTTATATTTCTACGAAAATCTCTTCATGAACTTAAAAATATGAATTTCGAGGTATCTTTCGAACATAAAATATAAATCAACCCACTACTTCGACTTTATGGAGAAAAAGTATTGATTTCTGTTCGTATAGCAAATGTGTAGGTAGGTACCTATCTTTTCTTCGAGAGAAAAAAAATTTAGTTCAAGTATTCTCCGTGCTTTCAGAGCTTTCATAGGAACTCTTTTTAATTAATAGTAATTCACATGTAATCACCTTCCCGATTACTACCTATAGGATAGGTAGGTATTATAAAGAAGGACATTGTGAATGATACTTGATCGGCTATTCAATTTATTTTAATTGCTCTCACGACATAATGGTGAAAAAGTCCAAAAAATGACATGCTATGGCGACTATTGGGCCAAGCGCACACTTTATAAATTGTCATATCAAACCAAAACCTATTTCCTGTTCAACTGCTTTCATAATAATTCGAAATTCCACGATTAATTAACATGAAAACAACTCGTGTTCGTCGTCTATTCCATTGCCCTCAGAGAGACTTGTGCAAGTCGTCGTTATCGTTGGTTGTTCGTTGTTCCTCTGCTACATTGGTGATGGCTATGATGCTGATGATGATATAGTCTATAGTGTTCATACTTCCCTCATATTTGTCGAAATCATCTCGAGGCACACTATCCATCCGTTGCGGTGCGTTGCCGCCACCACCGTTGTCTTTGCCATGCCCTTGCATCGCATTCGTATCGCCACGTTCATTTTTCAAACCCTGCGTACACTTTTCAACACAATAATTAGTGCAATTCACCATCAATCTTTTGCCTTCTGCCGACTCTGACGCCCTCTACACCTCCTTCCGCTTCCTCACTCACAACTGGGTTCATTTCTTGTGTGTAGCTCATAAATCATTCACTCGATGGCGTAGATTTCATTTAATGTGAATTTAAAGAAGCCATTCACACCAAAGTGCAATTTTTCCGCATTTTTTTTTCGTTTTTTTTTTTTTGTTCATATACAAGTTTGAAAAAGTGTCAGTCCTTGCAGTTTACAGTTCTTTTTTCACACTTGAGTAGATGGGTTATTTTTTCCCTCCATTTTTCGCTTTGTATAAAAATGCTCGTCAAGAGAGTAAAGTGGGCGAGACAGAGGGAATAAATAACCTGTGTGTAACGTTACCGTTACACACACACACACACACAACACTCTCTTTCTCTCCCATCAATTAAGTGAATTTTTTTGACAGATAAAATACAAAACAAATAAATAGTAGGCGGTGTGTTTTTGCTGGAGAATGTTGGTTAGGAATTTCTTTTAAAGCGCGCGAAAGTGTTTTTGAAAATATTCTTAATTTAGCCCTAGGTATAGGTATATAAAGTTTTAAAATAGAATTCTTTATGGGTAGAGCATAGGTATACCCAATAGTCTTCATAAACGAAGGCGAGTTTAATTATAAAAACTGAGATCGCAAGTTGTTATGACATCATAAGATTGAATTAATTAATTCATACAGTATAGATGGGGTGTGTTCATAAGGTTATTAGTGTTGTTGACACAACTTGATGACGTCTTTATAAAAGGTATGTATATACACGTGGGATTATGCAAAAATGTGAAATGGAGATTATGCTGATTTAATTTTATTGGAAGTTTAATAATTCCATTATTAATGGTATTTCCATGCGGATTGTTTCATTTGTTGCAAAAAAAATTAAAAAAACAGACATTACACAAGGATAACTGCCCGTTGTCAGATGGTAAGTTTAGCTTAATGAATTTTTTCATTAAGTTTTGACATTTCAGGGTAAACCCTTGATGAATATGGTTCGAGTGAAATATGAAATATTGATAAAGATACATTTTAAATTCAGTTGCTTTCTGTTTTATACAAAGAAAATTAATTGAATTAATCGTATATATTTTTTATATATTTTTTCTTTGCTGTCCTATGTGATTTAAACGGTGTAATAAAACCAACACCTTACGAACACAGCCGTGAACTTTTTCAAAACGTCAAGACGAGCCTTCAAATTGATAGGAGATAGGAACATTATAGATTCATTTCTCTTGTACACCGTTGTAACGTTTCCTGTCTCTCTCTTTAATCGTTATTTTTATGGTCAGTGCTCAGTGCTCTAGTGAGATAGGCAGTTACATTCCCCCCTTAAACAATTCAATCATAATACTCGCGCTTCTAGGAATGCCAATCAGTTAACCCTTGAGCCCAATTTCGGGCGTACAGGGATTCGTTCTTTAGCCGTACTACGCGAATGTGGAATGCTCTTCCAAGCTCTGTCTTTCCCTCTCATTATGATATTCAGAAATTCAAGACCAATGTACACCGACATCTCCTTTTAAATCCCATCCCCCTTACCTAATGCTCGCACTGTGTCCCTGACATAAGGGTACCAAAAACCCTTGAGTGCGCGTGAATTATTAAAAAAAAAATTGGCATTCCTTTGGAGGTGGCGAACTACTCATAAGTCGATGAAAACTATAATCTAGTACTCTCACTTACTCAAGCTCTCATGCGCGAGTAGATGAACAAAGTAGTTACGCACCTAAAATCCCCCAGAGGGCACCTGGCTAGGTTAAGAGATTTTTCATGTGGATGACATTTCATTTCAATTTGTTTACCTTTTTACGTTCACCATTCACCAATAACAAAAAATAAACAAAATAAAGCAATTAATAAGGAAGCGTCTCTACAAGACACACACTTTCTCATTTTATATGAGTTTTTATATACACACGTCGAAAAATCATATAAACTGAGAAAGTGTGTGTACAATCTTGCAAACTTTTTGATGGTACAGATTCCACAGATTATAAATAATTATCAATCGCTTAAAATTGTAGTAGATTGCTACTAGGGAAGTGAATTTTGTGCGTTCCATTGAAAATTTCCAGCAAAGTACTCATGAGTATAGTTCGCTACTCCTAAAGGAACACGGCTATTGTTTCTCAAGCGTAGTACACATTATCGAGCATGGCGGGCAGTTTTGACTGATGACTGATAGTGTGTACATTTTGAATGATGGTTTGTCAAGGAAATTTGCTCACAAGTTTTGTCTGAGCATGACTGACATCAGTCAAAACTGTCAGTCACAATCTATAATTTGTGCCACACTTTGCTGGCTGACAAAATAGGCGCGCGATCGAATCCGCTCTCCTACATGTCAAAGTTAAGATACATACAAGCTCGTTAAAGTGAATATACAATAACGCTGCAGACGCTGACGCGACTCTAGGAGTTAAATTAGTTTTAATAATAACGCGCGTCTTATTGTGTTCAGCCAGTTACTCGCATATGTTTTCAACAAGATCCATTTATATCAACATGGAAAATTTTGATCGCTACCTAAAGTTTTATGTTTGTATTTTCAATTTTTAACTTTTATAAGAGGGACAAATTGACAACTGCCATTTTGAAAAAGCCAATAAATTTAAAGCCGTAAAGCAAAGTCAATGCGTTTTACTTAAGTGACATTTTATTTATATTTCAAAGCTCTTCATGTTTAAAAGAGACAAAAAAAATAACAAAACCCTTTTACACAAGCATGGATATTTTGGAAATAATTGACATAATAAGCTTAAATAATTACATGCATGTGAATTATATTTTATTCGGTCTAGACAAAAATTCAAAAAAAAAAAAATGCACAAAACGTCAGAAAATATTTTCATTGCGTCATATTATATCGACGCACGGTGACATTTCCACTCAAAATAATTTTACTTTTTGATATATGTATCTACATGTTTTTCAACTTCATATAATACCTTTGTATGTTTTTAGTAATGTTCGTTTTTTTTTTTTTTTTTTTGCGAATAGAAGAGGGTTCTATATTGACATATGGGTAGGTATATGTATTTGTATACATCATTGAATTGTAGATATCTTGGAATTTCAGAAAATGTCTTGCTGTTTGAGACAACATGAAGTACTTTATTTGCACAGAGGGTGGTAGTGGTAGTGGTGGTGTTGGAAAATTTATGAACCAGAAACAAGAAACTGATGGAAGGAATGTTTATTCCATTATACTCTTTTCGGTTATTTATTATAGTTTCTTTTTAAAATGCCAAGTTAGGTAGTATTTTGACATCGAATACACATAATCTAAAAAAGTTAAGTGTTCAGTAAAATAATTAAGATTCATGAATCCAATCGACTGTTTTCGAAGTTCGCCCAATAAATATTTATGTTTGTATTGGCAATCGACATGAAATTTATTGAAATGACAAAATGAGATATTTTTAAATCTTTTGTTGTTTTTATTATACACAAAACTTGCTAGCTTTTATATCAATACAAAGTAAATTTGTACGAGTTGAGTTTAAATGTGTCCCCAAAAACACCAAATCCTTATCGCTAATAAGAACTTTCTTAAAGGAAAAATATTTTTTGCACCCATTCTACATATGTATGTCGGCTTAATAAATTCCGACACTAATTGAGGGTTTTTCGAAATCGTTGAACAACAGGTCATTAAGCGATTTTAACGTTGAATTTGTTTTAGGAAAGGAATGCAACTGGCTATTTCACCGGAACAATTTCTCCTACACCAGATCAGAAGTGGGATTTTTTTTTTAAATTTTTGCAGCTTTAAAGATTTTTTCCTCTATGAATGGAAAGTTGCAATATATTTAGATAAAATTCCATTAATTTGACATAGTTATAAGCGTTTTTTTGTTGTGAAAACAGTTTGGGTTTTTTTTTTTTAACTTTTTTAACAGAACATGTTCCTTGGGCTCGGAATCGACTTTTCGGTCTCAGAAGTAAAAGTCGAGGACTGCAAACTTCACACTGTCGGGAGGGTTAAAGTTTATAAGAAAAGGTATTACATTTACATTAAAATTGACACATGAATCTTCACAGCTAAGTGGCCAAGGAGTGTGTTTCTTAAACAAGTCACAACAATTGTATACCAACCCCAGAAACATCTAGGTAATCAAAATGGCGGTAGAGTTTACGATTGACAACTTAAGTACCTTTCTAAAACAAATCAAAAAGCACTGAATATGTTCGTTTTTATGACATGATTGCTTTCTGATCTCTGATTCTCTGCTCCAAATACATATTCTTTATGGTAAAATTAATAGTGTCCTTGGAATAAGAATGTTATGCAAATTACACCATTTAACGACATCCATAAACATTTTTCTGGCTCCCATCAAATGACAATTCATTTACACCACTCTTTAAAATCCACCCGTTTCCATCAACAATAAAAAAAAAAATCGCAAAACATTAAAAACCTCTTTCAAAGTTATTTTCTTCTGTCTGACTAAATATCAGCATTTCCTTAAAAAAAAAAATAAACCCTCTTCATTCACACGCAAACGGAACAAACATAAAAAGACCTTCGCCATACCCAAACCCCCCTCCATCCCTTTTCTTCCACATCAACCCCCCATCCTTTTGATGAAGAACAACAATTTCCCTCCTTGCGCGTAAGTCCCGTCAATTGAACAAAGAAAATTAAAGAAAATACAAAAAAAAATATATAAAAAAAAATTAAACAAGAGTTTTCCAATAAAAAAGATGCAACAACAAAAAGCATTACCTTTAATAGAAAACAACACGAAGCACACACAAGTCAGAGTCAACTCAGAAAACGCAGAGGAGCCCCACAAAGACAGCGAATACTCCGTCGTCGTCGTCGCTACTCGCTACCACATTTAACGCCAATCATGGATTGCTAAAACGAACGTCGTCGTTGTCGTTTCGAGTTTTTTTTTTTCGTTTTTCTTTTTTAATTTTCTACAATTGCCCAGTGGAGTATAGAGTATCCAATACCTATAAAGTGGATACAAAGACGCAATGAGGGTAGGGATGTGATGGAGGGTATACACTTCGGCTATACTATGAATCGGTATCCAGCAAGAGAATAAATCCCATCTCGAGCGGAAAGTCCGAAAATACGACGAAACCAACGTAGATATAGTTCCGAATTGACGCGCTACATTATAGAGTTACAGATACACCACAGAGCACAAGAGAAGCAGCAGATAGCTAGCTCTTCTATGCGCCATCATGACAATGCTGGCCTGGCGTGTGGCATTGGTCTGATGGTCTCTCATTCGGGTAGTATAATCAAATGGGATAACGTTAACGTGCAAGAGCAGTGGCAGGTCTTGCACAGTATATAGTATAGGACAGAGGAGACGCTAAGTCCGCAGAAGTTCATACAACAAAAAGCTGAATTGTTGGCGTGTGTGTGTGGTTTTTTTATTTCATTTCCAACCTTTGAAAATTCGACAGTAAAAATGTACAGTATTGTGCAATGTGCAACACAAAAATTGGATAAATATTTCTTTCAAGCTCTGTGAAAAGGCAAACAAAATCAGCTGTTTCTGGTGTTTGACTAAGGGCCAGTTTCAGAGTGCGTACTTACAGGAATTAGTGTAACTGAAGTTTCCCATATTGGGACTTTAGGAACAGTTTAATAGCTTGAGTAAGTGACACTTAAGTCAACAACATGGGAGACTTAAGTGCCTCTCATTTAGGTTAGAGTGCAGTGAGATATTGGGACTTTATCACTCGTATTGCCCACATGCCACTTCCTTTGGCTGTGAAATTGGGTCTTAATTTTTCCATATTAGAACTTTAGGCTGAACTTTAAGGTCTGAGTAAAGGCAACTTCATCGTAAATGGCACTTAAGTGACTTATATGGGAGACTTAAGTGCCACTATTTCGGATTAGCGGGCACTAAGATATTGACCTCTTATCTTTCACATTGACCTCTAAGTGCCACTTTCTTTGACTGTGAAACTGGGCCTAAGACGTGAAAGACTCTATAACGAAAAGTTGGAAGCGGTCGATCCACATACTGTAGTAGTTGGATGGATTTGTTGAAGATCATGCCTTCTTTTTTAACGCCTACCCTCCACACTATCTAGGATAAGGATGAAAAGATCACATGAGAGCGCAGAAGAGCTATTCTCTAGTTACACATTGCAAGTACCGTGTGTTATCTAATGTCAAGCGACACAAATGGACCAGTTTTCCCGGGATAGAGTTCTTGACGATGAACCCTATCGGAACTTCGGCTTTTAGTTCAATGATGGTGGGTCCCGACTATAATGTCGTTGGTCTTGTTTAGGATTTTCTTCAGTGTGAAGATTTAGGAAATTGTCTATCTGCCAGGCTAAAAGTCACACTAGTTTTCACCGATTAAAAACCTTAAAACGGCTACAAGCGAGGCCGGGATAGATAGGATCTTAAATACGTTTAGCAGAGATATATGCTCCGATAATTCTAGGATCGCCTTTTTGCATACTTCTTAACTTCCTTTCATCAATACTTGGTTGATGATTTGATGCATGCGCCATATCAAAACAGGCCATTTCTTTTAAAATAGCTCCGCTGGTAATTTACCAGTATCGGCGGCTTTGATGTTCTTAAGCTGGCTACACAAGAGTTGCGCGCACCAAATGGTTCACCGAGTCAAAATGCATCGTGTTTGGGTTGAAAGCCGTTTGGGTTGAACTGAAATTGGGTTCTTTTCTTGCCCTATTACTCGCTCTAGCGCCTGCCTGAATAAATCACGTCCGTCAAGTTAGCATTACCACTTCAAAATTTAGAAAAACTAATAATGGGATTAATTGTCGTGAATTTGTCGTAAATTTGTCGTGAAAGAAAAAAATTTGTCGCGCCTCTTTTTTTAAAATTAACCCCTGGTAATGCTAACTTGACAGTCAAGTTAGCATTACCACCCCCCAAAATTAATTTAAAAAAAAAATTTGAGTACGTCATTATATGTCGTGAATTTGTCGTAAATTTGTCGTGAAAGAAAAAAAAATATCGGACTTGTTTTTTAAAAATTACCATCTGGTAATGCTAACTTGACAGTCAACTTAGCATTACCACCCCTCAAAATTAATTTCAAAAAAAATTTTGAGTATGTCATTAAATGTCGTGAATTTGTCGTAAATTTGTCGTGAAAGAAAAAAAAATTAGAAATTTTTTTTGAAAATTTTTTTTTGAAAAAACGTGAAAATGGGATTTTTCCATCAAGTTAGCATTACCACAACTTTGAATGGCTATGACTTTTTTCCTAGAAGCTTTTTTGACAGGGAGTTTGTTTAAACAATTGTCGCTCGATGTCCTTAAATAAGTTGTGCCATCAAAAAATTTGTCGCGCCCTCTTTTCTAAAAAAAATCTATCAAATATGAAAAAATACCCCAAAAATGGCATTTTTCCATCAAGTTAGCATTACCACAAATTTAAATGACTATAACTTTTTTCCTAGAAGCTTTTTTGACAGGGAGTTTGTTTAAACAATTGTCGCTCGATGTCCTTAAATAAGTTGTGCCATCAAAAAATTTGTCGCGCCTGTTTTCTAAAAAAAATCTATCAAATATGAAAAAATACCCCAAAAGTGGCATTTTTCCATCAAGTTAGCATTACCACAACTTTAAATGACTATAACTTTTTTCCTAGAAGCTTTTTTGACAGGGAGTTTGTTTAAACAATTGTCGCTCGATGTCCTTAAATAAGTTGTGCCATCAAAAAATTTGTCGCGCCTTGTTTTCTAAAAAAAATCTATCAAATATGAAAAATACCCCAAAAATGGGATTTTTCCATCAAGTTAGCATTACCACAACTTTAAATGACTATAACTTTTTTCCTAGAAGCTTTTTTGACAAGGAGTTTGTTTAAACAATTGTCGCTCGATGTCCTTAAATAAGTTGTGCCATCAAAAAATTTGTCGCGCCTGTTTTCTAAAAAAAATCTATCAAATATGAAAAAATACCCCAAAAATGGCATTTTTCCATCAAGTTAGCATTACCACAACTTTAAATGACTATAACTTTTTTCCTAGAAGCTTTTTTGACAGGGAGTTTGTTTAAACAATTGTCGCTCGATGTCCTTAAATAAGTTGTGCCATCAAAAAATTTGTCGCGCCTTGTTTTCTAAAAAAAATCTATCAAATATGAAAAATACCCCAAAAATGGGATTTTTCCATCAAGTTAGCATTACCACAACTTTAAATGACTATAACTTTTTTCCTAGAAGCTTTTTTGACAGGGAGTTTGTTTAAACAATTGTCGCTCGATGTCCTTAAATAAGTTGTGCCATCAAAAAATTTGTCGCGCCTTGTTTTCTAAAAAAAATCTATCAAATATGAAAAATACCCCAAAAATGGGATTTTTCCATCAAGTTAGCATTAACAACTTTAAATGACTATAACTTTTTTCCTAGAAGCTTTTTTGACAGGGAGTTTGTTTAAACAATTGTCGCTCGATGTCCTTAAATAAGTTGTGCCATCTAAAAATTTGTCGCGCCCTATTTTCTATGTTTTATCAAAAAATAGTCCTATTTAAAAAATAAACCTATTTATAATGCAATTTTTCAATTTTTGGTTTTTAAAAGCAGTAAATACGGCTTTTTGTTAAATAACTAACGCTTTTCCTCTCCCATCTCGTACTCGTTAATCCGAATAATTATAATCCGAATACCCTCTTGCAATAATTAATTCGGATTAGCGAGACAATACTGTATATATATTTTTGTGCACTAGCAAATATTATTCATTAAAGTTAAGTATTTAGCATAGGTTATCGAACTTTTCTTTCAGTTTTCAAAGTTAGTTAAGTAATTAACTTGAAGGGAAATTAAACGAAGACTCGAGCCACTTGTTTCCTCGTGTGAAAGGGGCCTTATATGTGCTTAAATCACACACCTTTATTGCAATGTCAAATTTGAAGTTCTAAACGTCAAACATAAGGTAAAGAAAACGTAATAAATAATGAAGGCTGTTTCACAATGCGACCATAGACGGTATTCACATTGAACTTAAGGCTGTTTCACAATGCGACGAGAAAACGAGACGTCAGCGTAACGAGAATCGCTTTCATCTTTTTCTCGTTATAAAATCGTTCCTCAATTCACAATGCAGCGAGTTATTCACAGAGACAGCGTAAAATTATTCGTGTTTGTCAGTGATTTTGGGAAATAAAATATAAAATTTGAAAAAAGGAAAATGAAAATGTTAAAAAAAATAATTTTAGTACTTTTGGTAATGTTAATTTACAAAAAAGCAAAAGGCAGAAAAAGACCAAAAGTGAGCAGAAGAAGACGGTGGGAATGTTAATGAAGACATAATTAATTAGTCGCAAAATAAAAACACATATTTGCTCGCCATTTTCGGTATTTTTATTTATTTATCTACACAATTTATAAATATAAATACAAATACAGATACGCTCGGTGTCCTCTTCTCAATTGTCAAAATGAAAATCGTCGTCTCGTCGCGTCTTTTTTTTTAATTTTTCGAAATCATGGCGTGACGGGACGACGAGAAACGCTTTATTGTGAATACTCTGGTATATTCTCATTGCTTGAAATTGGTTTGACAGCTACGACAAGTTCTCGTCACGTTCACGTCTCGTTTCCTCGTCGCATTGTGAAACAGCCTTTACTCCTTGGATTTTTTTTGACGTCTATATACTTTTTCTCGTTCCCACTCTGTGGTGAGAAAGAGACAGGCAAGTGAGGAAGGATTTTTAAAAATTTTTAAAAATTTGTGGATTTTTTTTGACGTTTCCTTTTGTGACATGTGTTTTGTTAGTATTTAGTTTTTGTTTGGCACTTAAATACTACAGAATCGAAGTTGTTTCAATTGGAAATATATTTTTTTAGTGAACTAGAAATATTTATTACGTTTTCTTTACCTTATGTTTGACGTTTAGAACTTCAAATTTGACATTGCAATAAAGGTGTGTGATTTAAGCACATATAAGGCCCCTTTCACACGAGGAAACAAGTGGCTCGAGTCTTCGTTTAATTTCCCTTCAAGTTAATTACTTAACTAACTTTGAAAACTGAAAGAAAAGTTCGATAACCTATGCTAAATACTTAACTTTAATGAATAATATTTGCTAGTGCACAAAAATATATATACAGTATTGTCTCGCTAATCCGAATTAATTATTGCAAGGGGGTATTCGGATTATAATTATTCGGATTAACGAGTACGAGATGGGAGAGGAAAAGCGTTAGTTATTTAACAAAAAGCCGTATTTACTGCTTTTAAGAACCAAAAATTGAAAAATTGCATTATAAATAGGTTTATTTTTTAAATAGGACTATTTTTTGATAAAACAATAATATAGAAAATAGGGCGCGACAAATTTTTTGATGGCACAACTTATTTAAGGACATCGAGCGACAATTGTTTAAACAAACTCCCTGTCAAAAAAGCTTCTAGGAAAAAAGTTATAGTCATTTAAAGTTGTGGTAGTGCTAACTTGATGGAAAAATGCCATTTTTGGGGTATTTTTTTATATTTGATAGAATTTTCTAGAAAACATGGCGCGACAAATTTTTTGATGGCACATCTTATTTAAGGATATCGAACGACAATTGTTTAAACAAACTTCTTGTCAAAAAAGCTTCTAGGAAAAAAGTTATAGTCATTCAAAGTTGTGGTAATGTTAACTTGGTGGAAAAATCCCATTTTCACGTTTTTTCAAATTTTTTTTTTTTTTTTAAATTTCTAATTTTTTTTTTCTTTCACGACAAATTTACGACAAATTCACGACATTTAATCTCATTATTGGATTTTCAAAATTTTGAAGTTGCATGGTTTTTCAATATTGATGGAAAAATTCAATTTTTGGGTATTTTGTCACATTTAATGAATTTTTTTTTAGAAAAGAGGGCGCGACAAATTTTTTGATGGCATAACTTATTTAAGGACATCGAGCGACAATTGTTTAAACAAACTCCCTGTCAAAAAAGCTTCTAGGAAAAAAGTTATAGTCATTTAAAGTTGTGGTAATGCTAACTTGATGGAAAAATCCCATTTTTGGGGTATTTTTCATATTTGATAGATTTTTTTTAGAAAACAAGGCGCGACAAATTTTTTGATGGCACAACTTATTTAAGGACATCGAGCGACAATTGTTTAAACAAACTCCCTGTCAAAAAAGCTTCTAGGAAAAAAGTTATAGTCATTTAAAGTTGTGGTAATGCTAACTTGATAGAAAAATGCCATTTTTGGGGTATTTTTTCATATTTGATAGATTTTTTTTAGAAAACAGGGCGCGACAAATTTTTTGATGGCACAACTTATTTAAGGACATCGAGCGACAATTGTTTAAACAAACTCCCTGTCAAAAAAGCTTCTAGGAAAAAAGTTATAGCCATTCAAAGTTGTGGTAATGCTAACTTGATGGAAAAATCCCATTTTCACGTTTTTTCAAAAAAAAAATTTCAAAAAAAATTTCTAATTTTTTTTTTCTTTCACGACAAATTTACGACAAATTCACGACATTTAATGACATACTCAAAATTTTTTTGGAAATTAATTTTGAGGGGTGGTAATGCTAAGTTGACTGTCAAGTTAGCATTACCAGATGGTAATTTTTAAAAAACAAGTCCGATATTTTTTTTTCTTTCACGACAAATTTACGACAAATTCACTTGACTGTCAAGTTAGCATTACCAGGGGTTAATTTTAAAAAAAGAGGCGCGACAAATTTTTTTCTTTCACGACAAATTTACGACAAATTCACGACAATTAATCCCATTATTAGTTTTTCTAAATTTTGAAGTGGTAATGCTAACTTGACGGACGTGAATAAATCTTCTATTTCACATGATTCAGTGACAAGAATACTTTCGCTATTTCGAAGAACTTACGTTCCCCTCTTAAGACCAGCAGCCTGTTGGCTTTTTTATAAAACCTCGGCGGGTGTATTTTCAATCAATTTCTGCAACTTGGAGGTTTAGTGAGCTCTCTTCGTTCTACGTAGTATCTTCTTCTCTTATTTCTCTTGGTTCGATATTCTCTCCTCAATGCTTTGGGGTGGCCCTGGCGCAGTGGAAGTAGTACTTGACTGTTAACCTGGATGTGTGGGTTCGAGCCCCAGTCTAGGCAGCATTCTTTTCTATATTCCCTCAACTGAACGCCACCCCTGGGATTTAATGAGATAATCAATACCTTATTTCTCAATCCAATGTGCCAACAAAAATCTATCCTATCCTTTTCTATTCCTTCTAACATTGCCTAATTTATAAGACCCTAAGTCTTACTGGCATATATATGTCTGTGTTGTTTTTTTTTTTTTTTTGTTTTAATGCTATTAAAACTACTGCGCGTGTGCATCCTTTCCTTTGTCACATTTTAATTATATCACGGTTTATTCATTGATTTATCTCTGGTAGATAGGTAAATGTACAGAGGAGAGCTTCTTGCTTAAGTAAGCTCTGAAGGCACTGGCAACTGAAGTACTCAAAATGTGTTAAGGCGTCCAACGCCGAATTGATTTTTCTGGGCGGTCCTTTCGTTCCATAGCTCTAATTTTTGAATCATCAAAGGAAATTGTCAGAATCGACTTTGGGTTCCCCCCGTTTAAGACATTGAAAACGGGCCTTGTATCGATTTGGTTGGTTGAGTACTCCAAGTTGATTTGTGTATCTTTAGCCTAGAAGACTTATTAACTTATCAACGCATTACCAGCTGCTATGAAGCAGGGATCTGATATCTTTTTGTGGAGGCTCTGCTAAGCAACTTATTTTCCGAAGATGTCTTCCTTCCTCATTGTAGCATTGAAGTTCTTCAAAACAACTTTGACATCCCACTCGGGACAGAACCGGCGGCTCTTCCTTGGACGTGTGCCCATATTACGCTTAAGTTTTGAAAATTAGTCTTGTTGCGGATCACTACCAGACGGTCACTTATAGGCTTAAAGTCAATTGATCGGCATTCTAACTTTCTTTCCCAGCATAATATTTGTCGCAATTTCTTTTCATCATAATTCATCCTATTTATCGTGGTAATATTCACTTTATACCGCGTGAGGACAGACTCAAAGTTTTGAGAAGCACCTGGGGTGCTGTGTAAAATGTTCCTACCTTCCAGGTCATTAGCCGCCGACGTTCCCGATCTAGTCACAGTTTTAAGGTTATTATTATAAGAGGCTTCTCCTGATTGGTATATTTTAAGAGGGTTAGGGAAGTTAACCCAACGACAAAAACCCCCAGATTTCTGTTTAAGAAAATTTTGATTAACTGCCAAAGTTTTATGTATAAATCTGTAGCAAGTTAAAATTAAATTGAAGTTTTCTTTTTGCACGCTACTGTTAACTGTGTTTTGTTTTGTTTGGTCTTAGTCTTCGTATATAAACTTATATTCTACCTGATTTCACATATTCGTACATTTTTCCATTCCATTGTGAAATGTTTCTATTTTTTTGGATTTTATTTCAAAAATGAAAATAAGATACAAAATTTTCAACTCAAATTAACGAGACTGGAAATAATTAGGGAGGGCGATGAGTTTTACATAAATGTGTTGTTTTTTTTTTTGTGTTTTTAATATAAAAGTGAAGTGCACAAGTTATTAATTGTTTTTGAAGATTTTATAACTCTCGACTCACTCGGACAGTGTAAACGGGGTAATTAAAATTTTATGTGGAGTGATATAAGATTGCGACGCAAAATTAAGTGGTGCATTTGATTGCATTGTTTGGCTACGAAAAAAACAGTGTTTAAGCAAGTTTTTGCTGAGACGACAACACACGGTGTAATAAAAAGTAATTTTAATTATTTGCCTCTTAATTGATAAGGCCAACTAGCTACCATTTGAAATAATTATACAGTGGGGATATTATTAGAGAATATACAAACTAGGTGGTGAGGAATTTTCAATTAAAAAATAGGTAATATTAAAACGTCACGCAATGAGTAGAAATACAAAAGTATGTAGGTACTCCCATTTTCACTATAAAAAAAATTCATGGACACGTGTGTGAAATAATTACTGTTAGGAGAATTTTATATGTCACTATGTACATACATTTTTAAAGAATGTTGAAATCCTAATTAGTATATGTACATTTATTTCACTATAAAACAACCCCCTCCCGCACCGAAGTGTATAGTCTCTTGTGAGGTATTGGCAAATCCTACAAGAGTAACTCTTGTCATGAATAAGTGCTTCTTCACTTAGCCGTTCGGATTCAGCAGTAGGTCTGTAGGTCTCCTCCATTCATGCCTCCTTTCAAAAATTAAGTGTAATCTGTAAAATTAATGAATTTATGAAAAAAAAAAAAATTTAAAAAATTTCGACCCAGACGAACCTACAGTTAGAGCAACGTTGAAAGAATTTTAATTATTCCAACTTAAGATATTTAAAAATGAATTTAGTGTAAGAACTATGATTAAAATAGGTACTTTCGGGAAATTATGACAAAAACAAAAAGTTTTTTAAATCGCAAAAAAAAAAGAAAACTATCAAAAAATAATTTTTTTCCCTTTAAATATATCTCAATCACCATCAAGAGGCCCAGTTTTGTTCGTTAAACTTCTATCTATTTTAATGGTTTCTCTTTAAAAGCAATTGCTTGAAAATCTACAATCCTCGAAGATTTGTCTTGCTTATGATTTTGTCGTAAATTTTATATTTACGAAGAGTAATTTAATTCTTGTAGATATATGTATACCTATACCTACCTATAAGATACAGTATCGAATCGACTGTCGACTAACCTCCAATTTGTTTTACGAGTAGTGTTATAAAACGAATAAATCTTTTAAGCTATTAAGTGTTATTTCACTGTGGTGGTAAAAACTATACAATTCATCAATATTCCCATCACTTGAGCCTTTGCAAAAGAAAAGTTCAATCCTATGGGTGCCAAATTGCCGATTGTTAGAAATAGACATACCTACCTAGTTACCTACTGAGAGAAAAACGACAAAACCTTAATGGTATTTGTTCACAATCCCTAGAAAGCTATTTGTTTATTTTTATGTTTATTTTCTTTTTTTTTTGTTTGTGTGTTTTGTTTAACACTAACACTACCTAACCTTTGTTTAGTATACGCTAATGTTGGGGCACATTGTTCATCAGTCGCATCAGATGGTTGTAAAAGTTTCCTTAAACCTTCAACTATCTACCCTCTATAAACAAAAAAAAAACATTCACATCAAATTAAATTTAACTATATCGTAGAATAGAATGGGGGATTCCTATAAAAGCCAATTGTATTTAGGTATATACTCTTACAATGGCAAACTCTAAATTATTCATACACAATTTTAATGACACCAATTTAAACGACTCAATAAAATTATATCGAGCATACCTATGTAGATATGCCTATCGTGTACCTGATCGGTATTAAATAAACTCATCAAAATAATACCGAAGAGACATCCTACCCAACAAATAAACGCGCGTAACATGAATTTAACGTCTCTGTCGTCATCAAATGTCAACTATATATGCGGTGACATTTCACTGCCCATTTAACATACATAAAATAGCAGTAAATACCCCCAAGAACAGGAAGTACACAAACCTTACAACACAAAATGAGTCCACACTATATTCAAAAACAACACCAACAAACAAGAAGACAAAAAAAAAAAAAAAAAAAAAAAAGAAGAAACTTCAGAAGTGGGAATAGCGCGTACATAACTTCGCATTCATACCTACAAACTCTACATTCAACACACTTGCGAATAGCATAGCTTTTCATCCAAAAACCTAAACCATTGAAAGCCATTAGTTTAATGAGCTAGAACTGTCAAGTTGACGTTGTTGAACGTCAAAGACGAACGACTACGACGAGAACAACTATTACGAGAGCAGAGGCTCAATGGGTGAAGGGCGAACGCAATATGAAAACAAATGACGAAAGCTTAAGATATAAAGAAAAAAACAAAAAAACAACCAAGGGACTGGAAAATCGAGTGGAAAAAAAAACTTAATTTGTAAGCTATCTTTTATGTAAAGTAATCTTTTTGCAAGAATAATAAGTCTGACAGCTATGTATGTAGGTAGGTAGGTATACTGAGACATTTTGCGCAAAAGGTCAACAACTTTTAATAACTTTGTAGCAAAGAAGGAACCTAGGACGTGAGGAGCAGTAGTGCGTGTAAATGGCGAATAGTTATGGCGAGGCGGTAGAGTAAAGCACGCGCTTGTCGTCGTTTTTGTATAGCGGAAAAAAATCAAATGGGAAAACCCCCGAAAGAATGAGCACCATAAACAAAAAAACAAACGAGAAAAAACGGAATAATAAATCATTTTTTCTTCATTCTCATTTTTGTTTTCCGCACACTTGTCACCACACGAGAGAACCACTATCACACCGACCGACAACGACGATGACAACGCCACACACCCAATAGTAGTCACCATTTCCCGATGGCGAGGACGCAGTTAGGTCCGTTTTTTTCATCCCCTAAATAAACCTAGTGTGATCACACAGTAAATTAATTGCACATACAAATTGGACCAAACATAGTTCATTTATGGCCAAATTAAATCAAACAGTTTTTAAGCCCCATTCACATGAGACAGACCAACGAATGGCAATTTTTGCTTTGAGCTGTCAACACGTTGAAAATTAAATTTTTTTTGCGTAATACTCATTTAAGTTAAGTGCCGACAAAAATCTCTGTAGTCTAAAAGCAGCCTTAGTTGAGCGTGGCACACTATCGATCATGACTGACAGTTTCAAAATATTTGGGAGCAAATTTAGTTCTGTCAATTAGAGGATATGTAATTAGGCTGGACGCACTAGTTGTTATAAAATTTTATACCAGTTTTCTGATAAAGTAAACAAACAGAGCTAACAAAACTATAGAGCAAATTAGCTGACAGTTTGGATTGACCATATTTGTTTTGAAGTTTGAACCATGTTAATAAAACCTCTGTTCCTTTTCTGCCTAAAACTGCCAATTTAAATCTGAAGTTCTGTCAAAGCTCATTAGAATTGGATCAAATCTGGCTGTTTTGTGCAGTAAACGAACAGACCCAAAGTGTTTACTATATTTCTAAACTAATTTAAATATTTCTCCTACAATAGAAAATTCTAATCTTGTGGTGGAATTATAAATTGTATCATTGTATCCTGACCTTTACGGAAGCAGAAAAACTGATCTGTCTCACTTGTAGTGTAATAAGAGTAATTTTTTAAATTGAGTTTTCAAAATTGTGAAAAATCAGTCTCAGTGGGATAAAAATCGTGCGTTAGTCACACTTTAAATCATTGGCAACAGAGATCTTAAACAATAATGCAATAATTTTAGACCTAGCCATCCACTAGACAACTTTTATTTGCTCTCCCAAGGTAACATATCTACACGTATAAAATAATTCACGTGTAAGCCCGCTACATCCTTACCGACATCATTTCGAACTGTACCGAAATTTTTAAAGCGTTTCGCTTCCAAGTGTACGAAAAGTTCTTTTTACTGCCGACGGAGACGCAACTGGAGCCGCAACTGGAATAGCTGTCAAAATATTTAATACACACAGTTGCGAACACAACGGAACGTCGCCGCATACGGAGCTGCAGCCGTAGAAGAGTTCACCAACTTTTAACTTGTCACGTACGACACTTTTGACGTTTCAAATTGAATGAAGGAAAAAAAAACAACTTTTTTGGTCGGAAAAGAATATCGCGAAAAAAGTTATTAATTAAAAGGAAAAATATTTGAAACAAAACATTTGAATTCTGAACTTGTACACAAGAATATTATTTTGTTTTTCTTCAAAATACTTTCAAAGCACGTAAAAAAAATAACGTACGACACTTTTTGACAGCTCTTCCAGTTCCGACTGCGGTTCCAGTTCCAGTTCCAGCATTCTATTCTATGCAGGCAGTTATCCATTGTCATCTTTTTGATTGGAAGTTGCTTGTTGGGTGAGGGGCAACTTCAGTTGTAAATATGTCATTAAAAAATGATTTTCCAATCATGCTAAATATAAAACCTTGAATAAACGTCAAAATTTTAAAAACTTTGGTAGCAAAGTGACATGAATCTACAATGATAGTACTACTTTCTGTGAATTTATTTTTCCAGCTTTTTCTTTGTATATATTCCACTGTACCTTTATCATCGGTAAGATTGTTAGTCTGGTGTATGTCATAGTCATAGCCATATCGTCGTTAGAGAGTTGACCCAATCTTTTCATTTTCTCCAGGGGTAGGTTATCGTAACACATTTGCCATTGACTGTGGGGTATAATTATTATCACCATCACTCACTCACTCAACTCAAACCCAAACGAAAATCAGCCAGAGCTGAGTAACACACAAATTGCATACTTATGTGGCGAAATCGAAGGATGAAGGCGAAGGGAGGAATCGAAGGACTATGTCGTGCTAAATTTTTGAACAACCAAAAAAGGACTCTATTTCTCTCCTCACACTCTATTTGTATCGAGGTATAGGAGGTTAGCTATGTATACATACATACCTATATAATGATAGTGCTGGGGGGCAAATGTACTGTGGAATTTTTATTTAATCGGTGATTTTCGATAGAAGCTTTGAATATTGATTTTGGGTGGTCGTTTTTCATAGAAAATTGGGATTATGTCTATGTGGGTGTAAAATTGACATACTTTAGGCCAAGGATGATTTATTTATGTAAACATAAAATTGAACAGTATTATAAGGCCAGGCGGGCGGGCGCGAACAGTCATAGCCATAGCAGTGTGTTGTGTGTAGAGTGGTAAAAAAAGAGATACCTACAAATAATGGTAACAGTTGTGACCGAACACAAGCCACGAATTATTTAATTAATTTCATGGAATTTGTAGGTAGGTATAGGTACCTATAAGCGGTTCGGTCAGTCGATGTGTGTGTTTTTTGGACGGATTATTCGAAAAAGATTTGTTCTCCAATAAAGTTGACCACAAAAAAAAGTTAATTTGTTGTTTTTTTTTTCTTTTTTGTGTTATTGTTTGTTTTGGGATAAAAATTCTTTATGAATTGATTTAGTATATTTTAAAGTTGAAAAATTTTATTTTGGTTGGTCTTATTGACGGTGGTGGTGGAATTGTGTGGGCTTTTTGGGATATTTTTGGTTTATACATAGTTTATTGGTTTTTGCATTTTAATATGTGCTGGTAGAATTAAATATTAAAACCGATTATTTGTTTTTTTTTACGAATGCTTTATATATTGATTGACTATACAGGTGAAAATATTTCAAAAGCTCGTTTAAAGAGTTTATACAATCGATACTTTGGGTGTGAAAAGAAGTTTTTGAAAAATGTCAAGAAGTTGGTAATTTCATTAAGAAAAGTTTTAGTGATAGCATAGAGAAATCAAACTACAAATAATACGCCTTGTTATGGTACATTCATCTTAAAAGGCGTTGCTTTTGACACAAGGTTTTTATTTGATAACAATACCTTCTTCTTTTTTTGTAGTCCTACACTTTCAGAAGTGGGATAATTATTATCATATATCGTTCAGTAGCACGGATCCAAGAGGTCCAATTTTTAATGAATCTATGGCATAGATCCGAACAATTTCTTCAAGAACGATGTTAAAGAGGTTGCGTCGCCTTTCCTCAAACTTTCCTCGACATCCAAGGGTTCAGTAGTGATGCTCTTGCCGACCTTAACGGAGCAGTGAGATTTCTCCATCGTCATCCTGAACAAGCGGACGAGTTTGGCAGTGATGCCGAGATGCAACATGGCTCTGTATAATTCGACTCTGTCTACGCCATCATATGCGAGTTTAAATGGCATTTTATTCAAAAATGCCCCTCGTCGCTAAAGATAATTTTTCAGCCAATATTGTGGTCGTTTTCAAAACCCTCCGAAGCCCAGTAAACGGAAAAAAGGCGTTGTCTATGGTCATTAGTCAGTTGGATCTACAGTTAAATTAAGCTAACATTAAGATACCGCCTATTGCCTTACCTATTGTGGTCGCAGTTTTTAGAATTTAAAATTATCTTTTTTTGAATAATGCTTATGCCAATTGTGTTCAATACTACAAGTCATTTATTTAAATCTTTATTACCGTTATGACATAATCTTCCTTAGTAAGACTTTTTGACAAAATCTGCATTCAGCAAGATAAGTAAACAATCGATCATTATTATAAAGTTTAAACCTACGTGATTTAAATTTTGACAAGAATGTGTGCATAGACTTAATTCTTCATCCTCTTTCACCGTCATCAGTCATCACTAAAAACCGAAAAACTATTGGCATTTTCTCACAAATTATTCAGTTTGGACATCAATTCCAATGTATGGATAGGTAGTACATATTGATTTCATAAATGTGTGCATACACACAAACACACACAAAGAGATCATCACAGAAACAGATGTCTTTGCTTTATACTGGAAAATACTATATAATTGCCAACCACAAAAACCACAAGACTCAATCGATACCTGCTCTGAAAGTAAAGCAAACCTTCTTCTATCATTGCTGTTGCTGCTTGCTGTCTTTGAAATGAAACCCAACTTTCATTTGCATCAAAGAGAACTCGAACTATAAAACCTATAGGTACCTAACTTGTCTAAATAAAGTTTGCATGCATTTGTGGGAATGTATTTAGGTAGGTATAGGTACTGTCCCACATATCTCTATGAATGGTGAGGAAGGTGTAATAAAATGCCAAAGGGCTTATTTATTTTTAATGATTTTTGAAAGAAAAACGAAAGGGGTAAAACTATGTTTTAAAATTATGGTGGTTAGTCTGAATTCTGAAAACAGAAAAAAAGAGGACAGACAAAGTGATGTATGAAAAATGAGTACCTAAAGAATTTGGAATATGTTTATGTTGAAATCAGGGTGGATAGAATTTATGAAGTAAAATTTAAAGATTTGTGTTTCAGGAAAAATTGTAATAAACATTTTTTTTAGCATTTTTGAGGATTGTTTTTAAAACATATACACACCCGCTTGGAAATATGGCAAGTTTTTGGCAAGTTTAGACAAGGCCTTGGCAAGATTTCTGTAAGGAAAACCTAGACGAGGAAAACATGACAGGCCCCTATTAGTGCCTCGCTGAAAACATTTATTTAATAAAATACTGGTGAGGCTCTTGATAGTAACTAACTATGTAATTAAAGTGAAGTCATTTTATGAAAATTAATAAAAGCGGGATCTTATTATATCCCCGCCTGGAAAAATGGCAAGTTTTTGGCAAGTTTAAAGAAGGCCCCGGCAAGTTTTCGGTAAGGAAAGCCTGGACGAGGAAAACTTGACAGATCCCTATTAGTGCCTCGCTGAGAACATTTATTTAATAAAGTGCTAGTGAAGCTCTTGATGGTAACTAACTATGAATAGTGACATCATTTTACGAAAATTAATTAGAATAAAGTTCCGCATTTTCCGAAAGATTTTCCAAGATCTACCTACACATATGTACCTACAGGGTGTTCGGTATAAGGTGCATCAAAGAGATAAAGCGAGTAGGTTGGGTTAAGACAAGAAAATAATCGTAAGGGAGGGGAGGTCTATTTTCCCCTGTTTAAGCAGGAGTGGCAATTTTCTAAAAAATTGATTAGAAATAGAAAAGAGATAATTAATAAACAAGGGCAACACTTACAATGCCATGCTATACTTTTTTTTTACATCTGGAAGTCAGTTCTGCATTTTATTTTAAATTCAAATAGTTTCAGACAATATTTTTTGAAAAATTTACTTTCAAACGCTGCAAACCGGATCTCTTCAGTTTTTGATAAAATCGAAGTCAACTTTACTACTTAACTAGTAAAAATAAGGTCAACAAAATAACGGATGGAAGTCGAATTTAAAGGCAAACTTACTTTTGTTATTTTCTATTTTCTCAATGCAAGCATCGAATACCTATTGAAAACGAAAATACTACTTAATAACGTAAAATATCATAGGTTGCGGCAAAGGATACATTGACGTGGACGGATGTTATGGATCGTGATGATCCAATGAATACCTACGTTGTTTCGACGAATTGGGATTATGTTTATTAATAAAAATCCACAAACAAAATGTCTAAACTTCCCTTTATTTTATTTTTTTTTCACGCACAAATTATTTGCAAACAGGAGAATACAAAATAACAAAAAATCCAAAACTGCAAACTCCATGTCAACTGATTTGCCGGGGAGAAAAATTAAGAGTTCAACTACGTTTAACGTTGCATTTGTCGCATGCCTTATTTTTCGGTCGCTTCTCGTGAGAACGCGTGTATATATTAAACTAGACTGTCAAGTGTCAATTGTTTACCTACATCGACGAAACACATTTTGTTAAATGGCGAAATTCGGTGGTGTTTGTATTAACATACATACCTACATGCCATGCCAATTAAGCCAAGACATTTTGTTTATATTCGCTTGAAATCAAAAAGGAGTGGAACAATACGAATCGAAGACAATACTTAATTTAACGAAACTTAGACATGACAGACGATTATAAGGCTCTAAACATATACATACATACATATTATTATTGACAGTTCTAAAAAAAAATCACAAATAAAATAAAATGTGTTTATATAAACAAAGTGTAACAATTTTTCACAGCACAATTATTACTAGATGCCAATCTGTTTAGCTGATTAGTTGTTTTTGTCACCCATATTATGGTCAATAATTTTTGTGTGCATATTCACTGAATCTACAGATCAGAAATCAACATTCATAAAGAATACCTACCCTCCTGATCATATACCTACTTAATTGAAAAAAAAAAAAAAAAATACACACATCTTGAAACAAAAATGTAAACATCAACAAAAATTTACAAATTTGTTTACAGAAATAATTTGTAAAAAAAAAAAAAAGTTCAACTCAACTTGATTACATAACAAAAATACATAAAACAATAAAACAAAATTCACAAAGAACACTCTGAATAGGTAGGTATAATTCGCAATAGTTTGCAACATTTTAAACAAAATTCACAATAAATTTAACAAGTGTTTACACTCTCTTACGTCAAAAAACTGCTGCTTCTTCGAATCTACACGCAAAATCAAGCAAAAGTGCTTATAAAACAAAAAAAAAAAAAAAAAAAGAAACGATTAACTTATCGCCCGTCTAAGCTCTATGTCAATATTCATTGTTATACCTACATAGGAAGGTACTCATTTTTCAGATAACAAAATAGAATTAAAAAAACTCTAAAACTTATTTAGCACATTAATTTAAAGAGATCGCACCTAGGTATTTAAAATTTAATTTAATAAAAGATAACAGCGACAGACTAACTGGTAATCAAGATTTTCTTTTTTTTTTTTTTAATTTCAAACGAAAGAGGCATCATAAATAAATAAATATTCAGAAGTACCAACTTACAAATAAAAATTAAAAAAAAAAAAAAAAAAACATAAACAAATATGAACACATACATATCTATCTACGCAATGATTTTTTATTTAAAATTTATTATTGGAAGAGAAGAATAAATGTGTATTAGAGAAATGGAAACCAATTACAACGACGACGCGACGGTTGATTTATGAAAAAGAAAAATATAGACAAAACAAAAAAACATTATTTGATGATAATAAAAATAATAATAATAAAAAATTATATTGGCTTAACTAACGGTATAATGAGAAAATGATAAGTAGTGTTGATGTTGGGACATCACAGATATTTATTATGAGAGAGTGAATAGGTACCTACATAATGATTTTGTATACAATAATATACGTATGTAGGTAGGTAGGTATAGCTATAGCGGTATTTGTGTATAATAATTTAACAATCAAGCGTAACACCACGTGATTAGAATTAAAAATGTATGCATGTGAAACAGAGTGTAGACATTTTTATGATTTGCTTCATAAGAAATGTTTTAGGTATGTTAGGAAAATTCTATTTAGGTAGGTTTCGTGACTTTTGAACTTAATTTATCACGTTTGGGATGCTTTTATTTTATAAATTAAAAAGGTCAAAAGTTATTTTTTGTACCTAGGTATATGTAGTTATAAAATGAACTAAACTTAAAATTCATTCTATTTTCATTGATTCGAGTTTAGGTTACTAATCCGGATCGATATGAAAACATTTCTCTACATTAACCTTTGGATATGATTTTTCCCAGAAGTCAAATTCTTTACACCTCTGCCTCGGATGGGGATTTTGGATTTTATTTTATTTTCTCGGAACATAAATCTCCTACCGCTTATCTATTGAATAATTTTCACAATTTTGTTCCGGAGATTTTTGGCAAAAAAAAATTCTTTGAAGTGATTTGATTATAAAAGATTGTTGTTAATTGAAAATAGAAAGCTTTTAAATTCATTTTATGTAGATAGGTATAACTGTATATACTATAGGTACATAGATAATATGTATAGTGTTGATGAATTCAAATGTTCTTCCATTTTTTCATTATTAATTGTTTAACGATTTTAAATTTAAGTAGGTATTTTTTAGTCAAAAAAGTTTTTAAGTATTCTTAAAAGACCAAATTGTAGTAGTCCGTGGCGCAATGGTTAGTGCGTTGGACTGTCACGCCAGAGATCTGAGTTCGATTCCCAGCCACTGCCACCTAAGCATAAGAAAAGTGTTTTTCAGGGCTACTGTCTCTTGTGAGGAAGTGATAAATCCTACTGTCATAGAAAAGTGCCGCTCACCTTAGCCGTTCGGATTCGGCAATAAACTGTAGGTCTTCTCCATTCCTGCAGACACGCACACAGGAATCGTTGAGAGTTGTAAGTCACTAGGCCCTAATTCTTCATGAGCTGTTGTGCCACCAAATATATTTTTATTTTTTAAGAAACCAAATTGCGCTTTCATAATTAAAAAGAAAAAATTATAATTAATAACGATTGTGAAAAAATAATACATTAAAGCAAAAAACAACATAACCTATAAATCCAGAAAAAAATTGATTTGGTAAAAAACTAAGGGGGGCCCCATAGAAACACAATATAGACCGGATAAAAACTATGAACTGCTCTTGTGTAAATTAACTAATTAAGTAAAGAATCGGCTGCAGTTAAGTAAAGTTGAAGCCAGTTAAACGAAACAAGACCAAAAAACATAAAATCGGTTACCTATGCCAAAATAATAAAATTAACTCTTTATTTTTTTTAAATTTTGACCGTTAAACTACCCTCTGTAACGGTCAAAATTTAAAAGTCTTATTTAAAAAAACATGTCTTAAATAAGTAGGAAACTATGCGAGCTACAAATTTTTGGTTTGCGCAACAAATAAGCATTTAATTAGCTACAAATTCATGTATCAAAATTTGTTGATTCCGCCAAAGTAAGGCACGTTAAAAATTTATAGGAGCATTGAATATTAAAACAAAAATACTACCTAACAACGTAAAATTTTGAAATTTTTTTTTTTTAATTTTTTACTTTTTTTTAATGATTTTTATTTTTTTAATTTACTTAAATTTTTTTTTTAATTTTTTTTTTTATTTACTTTTATTTTTATATGTATGTGGAGGTACATACCTATTTTTATTTTTTTTTTTATTTACATATTTTTATTTTTTTTATTTATTTTTAGTTTTTTTTTTTTAATTTACATATTTTTTTTAGATTCAAAAACTAAAAGCTTAATACCTAACTTGAATTAAAAACGAAATAAAAGAATGGACTTCTGGCTTTAAAAAATGTATGAATTGTAGGTGCTGCCGCTGGGTTTTATTTTTTTTTGTCTCGACGCAACCTCTTTTGTCACACTTTATATGCAAAACATACCGAACAAAATAAATAAAGTACATATGTATATATTTAGTAGGTACCTAGATATTTTCTTAATGTTATCTATTCTCTTATTTGCGTAGCCTTGATAATAATATTTGTGCAAAAATTCTCTCAATTCAATTTTTAACAAAACAATTTAAGAAATTAACCAACCGCTTCATAACTCAATTTAAATTACTCATACAAAAAAAAAACTCTAGATCAAAAAAAAACCTACCTCCTATATTCTTGTGAAACCCCATTGCAAAAACAAAAAAAAAAACAAATTGCATACAATTATTATCTTTCAAGACGTAGAAAAAAAAAGGTATAAAAAAGAGCAAAAAATATCTCAACAACTGCGAAAGTACAACAACAACAACTACAAAAAAAAAAAACAATATTAGAAATTTATTGCTATTCTGTCCTTCAGAAAAGCAAAAAATGCCTTTAGCAAAAAAAAAAAATTACTGAAATTCGTGTGAATTTGAGTTTTTTACTTGTAGTTATTGTGAACGAATAAACATTTTTATTCAGCATCACTGAACCAAAAAAAAATACACATAAGACAAAAAATGGTTTCCTTTTCCAATCGAATGGAATCGAAAGTATGTAGGTAGCTATGAATTGTTTTTGCTCTTAAAGTTTCCACAGACAAAAAAAACAACACGAGTTGATACTTTAAAAGCGTGCGTTATTCAAAACGAATTAGGAATTATTTCATTGAGCATCATTAACATGATATAGATAACGCCGAAGATAATATCAACAAAAAAAAATATGCAAGAGCAAGCAACAACAACATCATCAAAAAATGTAAGAATATAAATATTTATTTGCCTAGTCGGATTCGAATAATCACAAATAATTGCTTATTGTGATTGCGTCCCAAAAAATACGGTATTTAACTAAATTGTTCACAATAGCAAACACAGTGGTGCTGATGGTGACACAATGAATATGGCAGGCGGTAGCGATACCTATTAAATCGAGGATGAGGAAGACGTTGGAATAACAAAAATAAAACAAATCATAATAAAAAACAACAACAAACCTAGCACAAAATGAAAACAATTCAATTTCTCGACAACTGTATTAAAATGAATTATAAGGAATGTCGGAAAACGAATAATTTTTAAAACATCATGGGAAAGAGTAAAAGGAGGGGAACGACACGACGCACGGTGGTGGCGGTATCTGTGGATTCATAGAAAAACTGAAAAAGGCAAATGAAAACAGATTTTAGACGACAACGATGACGATGACTACGACTACGAACGATGCCCTAGGTGACACATTATTACAATTTGTTTTTATAAATTTTGAGAGAATATATATATTTAAATGAAAAGAATATGTTCATGTAAAATGTACACCTGTGCGCTGCTGCTACTGTTGTTGTTGATATTTTTTTTTGTGTGATGTGCTAAAAGCTTAAAGTCGATAAATACACAGTACACACCAATGTAGGGTAAGGGTGTGTGGTGATATAGAGGTTATAGGTTCACGACTGGCATTGGGCGATCAGGTATATGAAGGTGTAGGGGAATCTAGTAGGTTCCAGATATAACATTTAACATGCCGCTTTCACAATAGCAATTTTGTTATCAATGCACGTTCAATGTTAATAGGTATGTATGTTTGCGGGAAATAGGTATAGGATTTAAAAATCTTATTAATTCAAATAAAATCAAGCGAGTCGAAAGATTATCTCGAATGACAATTTACTAAATTCATCACGTCTTATCTTTATGATAGAATATGTCAAGTTCAAACTTAAGCTAGGAAAATACTTGCGATTTTCTGTCGTTGCGATTTAAGGAAGAAAATGGTCAGAAACCGCAGAAAACATTGATTTCTTGGCGTTCAGTTACATTTCAACTAATGCGTTGTACACATTTTCGATTATGAGTGACAGTTTTGACTGATGACTGACAGTTTTGACTGATAACTGACAGTTTTGACTGATAACTGACAGTTTTGATTTAAGGGATGGATGACAGTTTTGACCGATGACTGATGGATGATAGAGTGTAGTTTTTTCTATGCAAAATCCGTTGCTAGCTTTGGTTCTAGTAGCATTTTTTTCTATATACCCCCAATTTCAAAAGGACGCCACCCGTGGAACTTCATGAGACAAAAACACCTTATTTTTCAGTCCACTGTGCCAACAAAAATTCTTTCCTTTTCGCGTCGCTGTACATAAATACTCCGTAAAGTTCGTTGTTGCGTCTTCTTCTCCCTCCAATCCCCGTTAATACATATGGGGGACCAAAAATCACCCGAACAAATCTGGCTCTGGGATTTTTCTTGAAAAACTGTTTTAAAAAAATCAATGACTGACAAAGTAATAACCTTTTAAGAGGATTAAACAACCGATTAGAGAGATGGTACAATTTTTTTTTCGAATATCCCAAAAGTGTGCCAACACTTTAATCCCACCAATGAGGTGCTAAAAATCTTTCATGACCATCATACTTTAACCATTAATTAATCATGTCGATTATGGAATCCGCATATTGTTCTCTTTTCTTTCCACGGCAAATCGATGAATAGAAAAGAGATCACTACACTGCAAATCACTGCGGATGCAGTTTTGCGGATTTCATAATCGACATGAATAATTCTCTATGGCTTATAAATTTCTGAAAAACAGTTGACTTTTTTGACCAATTACTGACCTTTTAGATGAGGTACTCTTTTTGTGAATATCCCACATAGAGGTCCTAAGACCCCAGAGCCGAAAAATCTTCTAAAAATAACTTAAAGCCTTCTCATCCACCTTTGACAACGTCTCTATGCCTCTGCACCGGAACCGGTATAGTTACCGTTCTATACAGGGGCACTTAGGTAAGTTGCAGTTTAAAGTTACGACAATACCCGTCGAAATGTTCAGGAGGGCGGTTGATAACTTCAGAACTTAAACAATATTAACATAATTTTTACAAGTTGAATTGTTTTTATTTTACATCCCTTTAAAACCGGTTCATACCTTTTCCCCCACCCTGTATATGCTCAGCTTTGTTCTTTGTTTGATCTCAGCGCTGGTATCGACGTACGGTGTTCAAAAAAAAAAAACTGAATTTTTGTGAAAACAATTTAGACTCGCTAATTCCGATTTGAAATTAATGGAACGCATCATAACTGGTTAAAAAAATAGGTTTACAACTTTGACGTGCAAAAAAAGTGGAACTAAAGATATAAAACGTTCTTTTATGAACCTTTAGTACATATTTGATTAAAAAATATTTATGAAAAAGTGAAGTTAGAACAATTTGAGTTCGAAATTTGATTTAACATCTCAACTTACGATATTAAAAACCGAAATATATAAAAAGGCACTTTAATCACAATAGCTATAGCGACTTTATAAACTCAATGACATTTTATTCCCTCAGTGGCAATGGGTACGTATAAAGCTAAGAATAATTAAATACCACAACAAGTCATCAATTGTGAACAGACTCCATTGTCATAAAAAAAAAAGAGAACAACAAGTTCACAATACCATCAAGACAGAAAGTTACAACAGCATAACGAAGTCTATTAAATAAGTTATAAAGGACACACAGAACAATCCCCGTCATTCAGGATGCCGAATAAACACGTTCGTAGATATTCATAAGTAAGTAAAATGAAAAGAATTTTTCCCCACAAAAATTTAAGCGACTGTTGCTTGTTCATTATTATTTAAATAGATTACTTCCTGAAAATCCCTTTCATATTTCCTTTAGTCTCATATATGTAGATACCTATACAAAAGAGGCTTTCAAAAATTAAACAAGCCCCATGGGAAGCTGGAGAGAAAAAAAGAATTCTTTTGGTTTTTTTTTTTTTTTAAAGAACGTTTCCTTAAAAATTCCCAAAATAGTTTCCAGTTTTCACGTTCATCGGGTTTTCTCGCTTTATCTCTTGTTTTTTTTTTTTATCAAAACGATTTGGTGTTAAATTTTTTTTCTTTGCAAGCACTATTATAAGCTCGTCATCGTTTCTATACTTTACACATTAGTCGACTTCGTCGTTGTTCTTGTAAAGTAATGCAAAACCCTCTTTTTAAACCTTTTAAGTGAGTTTCACCCTATCAATAAATAAATTTAGTCTCGTATCGTATTGTATCATATCGTATCCTATCGCGTCCTCCGCCTCCCATTTAAGCCCTTTCACAGTAGCCTTGCAAGACATGTCCTTCGATATTCGTTCAAACTTGAATAAATCACCGTCTTGTATATTTTCTACTACAAACTTTCTGTCAACCTTCCCTCGAAAATACCTCTGTATCCCCTATTCTAGTATTTTGCTTTTCATATTCTTCTTCGTTTGTATATGTACTCGTATATACATATGTAAGTATACAGGTATAGGTATAAATCGACAACGATGAGGGGGTGAAAGTGAATGGGGTTAAGTTGGAAAAAGTGGTGCTAAACGTAGGTGGTAGGACAGGGCCAACAGAAGTAATACAACCAAGCAAGCGAATAACTATGCCCCGTTTACGGATGGGTCGGAATCGGAAGGGGTGCGAAGGAATGTATCGGATAAGTATCGGAAACTGTAAATAAATAAAATGGATATAAAATATTGTTCGAGTGGCCATTGTATGGGGTCGTAAATCGATTGCTTTAGTGGAGTTTTATTTATCATTTTTCTTCGTCGTCGAGAAAAAGTTTTTTTTTTTTTTTTTTGCATTGCTTTTCTTTTGTATTTTCTTTTCTTTTGTTCGTCACATGTGAGTGAGTAACGATTTTAAGTTTTTTCATTCTTTTACATATTTGTGAGATACCTACCTACTTAACTAGGACGAAGAAAGAAAAAAAATTAAGTAGGTATGCAAGGAGGATGGTGTTTAACAGTTATTTTCAATAATACGATATTAAGATGCTATACAGTAAAACCAATCAAATTAAAACATTATAACTTACTTATATAATTAATGTTTTTCTCATTCAGTTTTCTTTAAAGGGACTGGATTCTATAATTCGAGTCAAGTTGACACACATTGTTCACATTTTTGATAATATTTTTAGACGTAAAATATTATAATTATTTTTTATTGTATTACATATTCATACTAGAATGTCAGTTTATTAGACTTGACCATTCTTTATTCCGTCAATTTCATTGAATTTTTGAACAAAAACGACAACTAAAAGGCGTTACCTATCAACCATTTTTTACGAATTAATATTAGGTAGGTATTTTAATTCGTTTTATTTTTTTTAAAAACAGTAGGTGCTCTTTAAAGCGATATGAGACCTCAGGAATCAGGATCCCGAGAAAATTTAAATTTTTGTGTCGCGTGACATTAGAAAACTCAGGGTGTAATGTACAGCTATAGGGAATACGTATTTATTGGTTGAGAATAAAACATGCACAGGCTTCCAACTAAGGCTCCCTGGACTGAATGCGGCTTGCCGTGCCCTAACCAGTGGGACCTGGAAGTACCTATGTTGTACCTCCACGTGGTGGAAGCCGGTAATACGTAAAGATGCGTAAGGTCGTATCTACATATGATGAAGAAAGTAAAAAGTATTCTTAATCTAGATAATGATGAGAAGAAATTGAACTGAGTATGTTAGAACCTGGCTAAACAACAAGGTTAATTGACAATCTTCGGATTGTCAATGAATGTCTTATCCTTGCTGTTCGGGGAAGTGGCGAAGACTTGGGGTGGAGAGACACCCGCCATTCCCAAAATTAAACATGACTCCCATAAGAGTCATGTATAATAAAAGGTGTTCAGACTGGTTCTTGGTGATACCCTGCTAAGTGAAAATACGGCTCTGATCTTGAATCTCGGGAACGAAGTTGGAGGTTTCACGTAGGAATATCTTTCCTAACCGGTAAGGAGGAAAAAGAGACCTGGTCGTTCTGAGCGGTGCCGGTGCCTTGTGTACCCGGATGCCGGATGCTCTCAACTTCCAAGTTGGGTACGACGGGATATGATCCTCCCAGCTAATTGCCCATTAGATCATACTTGAGGTTGGCCCCTTTAGTGGGAGCATCGTCGGGTTCTGTGTTTCACAGCAATTGCGTCAGCATATGGTATCTCTTGATCTTCGGATCTTGAATACAAGAGGTGCAGATAAACCTCGGCCTCAGCAAGGGTAAAGTAACAGGCTTACATGTCTCTATTTGCCACTGGTGCGGCAAAGCCATACCACGATGGTGGTTAACGTTATTAACTACGATGGAAGTAGTCCTCTCGTAGGGTTGGACCGTAATAGGCAGGTACCTACGTTAAACCTGGCAAATCTCCAAACATGCACAGGATTTCAGCAAAGGCGATGCGCTATAATGTGATTTCTACAGTCTGGTTCTCATATTTACAGTTTCTGTGCTGCGACGATTACCGTGTGCTGTTGTCTATTAAATTAACTTCGTGTGCAGAAAGCCTAAGGTACCTATGTAGACGATATATCGACTGCTTCAAAAATACCGGTAGTGTTATTTACGGCAATTATGATATTGTCCGATCATTTCCTTTTTACGTGATGACGCCCATATTAAAAGAGCTGAGAGAATTATTGAAAAGCCCATAAAAAAGCCAAAGTGCATTTCAGTAGAAAATTTGTATGAGATGCGACTTCTTGGTAACTTTATATTCATTGCTATCAATACTGGATTCTTTCGAAAGAAAATTTCTTCGAAGGGATCCGTTAGAGTTGAGAGACGACACAACCAACCGCGTATTCTATGAGCTGTATCAAGATTTGAATATAGTCCAAATAGTCGGAACAATTTGACTAAATTGGTTTGGTAACATCGAGCCATATGGCCAACAATCATCCAGTCAAGAGAATCTTCGAATCCCAGCAGCTACAAAGTTCGGAGCGGCAAAGAAGACCTGTTAAAAGATCAAGTAGATATCACGGATGTCAGAGCGCTTTTTCTGGATGACTAAAAATAGGGTAAAGGATGGAAACCGGTCGTATCTCAGACCCTTCACGCTTTTACTTAGACTACTTAGTATTTTTTCTCTTTGCTCGTAGGTCGTGGGGCAAGCTGCTGTTTAAGAATGTTTCGGAAATGAATTGGAGAAATCACAAACCACTCGGTTCAGAGATTATTAAAATTGGCTACTTGCCATAAAAAGTCTTGAAGTCATTAATCCATTCAACGAAAGAAAAATAATTCGAAGAAATCATGTAGTCTGGATTATTGTTTTAAGTGGTAGCAGAGCGGTTACATGGGCGTACACCGTACTAAAATTCCTCAGCCCAATGATATTGCTCCTCGCTAGGAGTAATGCAAATTTAGAAGGAAATTCATTTATCGATTCGGTCGTGGCTCCTGATTTCTTGGTGATTTCCGTAGATCGAAAACTCTACGAAGTGAATTTAATACTTAGCAGTACTGGATTTTTTCGATACTAATATGACCAGATCACTCCAGTTAAAATACTAGTGGTGAATTAAATTTGGTAATTTTCCATTAAGATATCAGGTATTCTTATAAAAAGTCGATAATGTCTTAATGTTTACTACATTAAGCAGTAAAAATTTGTAAAATTGAATGTCCCAATCATCTGGTTTTACTGTATTCTAAGGGTAGGGCCTACGCACAGGGTGTTGCCGATTCGTGTTAGTGGTTGTTTATGTATATAAAGTGTTGTGTATCCATGAAAATTACAATCTATTCTCTTTATTTCTTAATGTTTCCTCGTGTGTCTCCTTCCGTATAGTTCTTATCAACGTCACTTGACCTGATTTTTTTTTCTCTTTCTTTTAACAAAAAAAAAAAAACTTTTTGTTTTCACAAATTGTAAGATGAATATACCTACAATATATGAATGGGGATGGGAATATGGAGATAAGTTGTGGAGAACATGAGTTTGATAATAATGTGTGAATGACACGTTCTTCAGATGTTGTCATTTTAGTTCGTTTCCATTTAATTCTTATTATTATTATTATATTTTAAACAATAGGCGAATTGTTTATGTGTGTGTGTTTGGAGGGTTAGTTTGAATTGTGTTAAGCTTATTGTTGGTAGAATGGGAAAAGATGTTTTCTTGAGAAAGCGTGGGATAGACAACATATAATATTATGTGTGCTTCTGTAACGTTTTTTTTTTTTTTGTTTATTGTGCTTCAAAATGGGTAATATGGTAATGATTTTATGATTTAGTGTAGTTTTTTTTTATTATTATTGTGGTAAGTGTGTCAACATTTATAGTTTCCTAGTTTTATTTTTTTTTAAATATGGAAATGGGTCTATAATAACAGGCTTAGGTTTCAAGGACGACACACACTATTTTTGGGGGAGAGCAAATAAATTCTTATTTTTTTTTTGCTAATGAATAACTGGGAGGCAATTCAAAGTGCTTCAACAGGCTTTTTGAAAAGGACTTCGCGTAAGGAACTTAAGAGGTTTTTACTAGCCAAAAAGGGTTTTCCAAATTACCAAGACTAAGATCTTAAAGACAATATTTCAGTTTAGAAATAGATGCATTTCGTTTAAGTTAGAACCTCAATTGGGATTTTTTCTGGAAATCTTAAAGAAATCATATAAAAGATGTTTTTGCTTAAAACTTAAAAATAATAAGCAAATCCTCAAAAAAGACACATAACTACATTGAAATTATAGGATGTTATAATTTAATTAATTTTATATAAGAAATGAACAAATTGAGTAGTTTATTAAATAAAAAAAATATAAAATTAATATAAAATAAAATTAAATTAAATTAAAGTTAAGTAATACCTAAAGCGCTGAGTTGATTTTTATAAGTCTAAACAGAAAAACCACCCTAAATGGACCTGATTAAACAGAGCACGTGCTCAGAGCATATGATTCTTCAAAAAGATGAGCAGCTGCTACGAAAATACTATTATTCAAGATTACTATTCATATACTAAATAGAGAAATTGGAATTGGAATTTTGAGTAGGTGCTCCGTATTTATGCTTTCCGTATCGGACTTCGACAGTGAGAGCGGAATTTCCAAATTTACCGGATGCTTACCTATCCTGGCCTGCTTCGTATAAAAGTTGCAAAGATTACAAATGTCATAGTGAAAGATTATATTCGTCTATCTATCGGAAATAATATTACTCCAAAATGCGTTTAAGTTGCAATCAAAATAAAATTTAAATTAAATGAAACAGACAAACCACGCGTGTGACAAGACGAAAGACTGATGAAACTTATTTTCAGTGGAGTGGATGCATCAACAAACCGTACATCAATTCTCGAGAATTGCATCAAAAAGACAACCTCTTTGAATTCATCCAAAGTCACAGTGTTGTTTGCAATTTCCCCAGCTGAGATTGTTTGGCCTTTGATTTTCTTCTTTTTTTTTAAGAAAATAAGGTCACAGAAAGACAGAGAATTCGGTTTAGTATGTAAATATGTTGGATTCCAATTTAATGAATTGGATTTAGGGGATTGTTGGTTCAAACAGGACAAAGCAAGAGCTCACACAACAACGACATCGATGGCTGTTTGCAGGGAACCTTTTCCGAACAGTTGCCAGTCCCTCCCTCCAACTTTTGTCCCTTGCGATTTTGTTGGATGTTTTTTTTTTTTTTTTTTTTTTTTATTCCAATGACTGGGCAGATGTTGACAGCATACCCGCTGATATGTACCTATTCCATCTTTGAAAATAGTCTGAGATACTAAAATAACTCGGCACAACTTTTGTTTATCGACTTTACAATTTGAACTGCTCAAACTGAACAAACTCCAATAAAACTACTTGCTTTTGACCCCAAAAGTTTGTGGGATTGAGTGGTTTTCAAAATCACTATTGATTGCGTGTATAATCAAGTAAACAGACGAATAATCTACGGATAGTGAAAGGAGATGGGAAATTGACTAAATCGAAAACATAATGGGTCTCAGGATTGAGCCTTGAGGGACTTCTTTGCTATTTTAATGAAAATCCGATTAATGATATCCAACTTATATAAACAAAGGTCATGAATATAATTTTCCGCTATTTAATCTACACAACTTTTATCCTTCTATTCCCTCTGTAATAAATTTCGTTCTCTTAAGCATCCTGAACAAGTGCAAGTAGATATAATAAAATTCAAGTTCTGACTTCGGGGTGTGATTGAAGAAACTTTCCATCAAAATACTTTACAAGGTTTTGCAAAATTGAATAATTTGTTTGTGTTCAGGGTAAAAGTATAAAAACTTCTTCCTTTCAGAAATTATTTCAATAATAACAAATTCAAATTTCTACAAGGCTAATGTTACATATAACTTCTACATCAACCTAGAGCTTATTGTAAATTTTCAAATTAGCAAACACGAACTTTTTGAATCTTATTACAAAATTCATAACCATTTATCCAAAATTTTAATTCTCCTTACAATTATTTATTATAGAATAAAATCCATTCAACCTTCACCCTATTCTTACATAGCTGGCAACAACAACAAAAGACAAACAATAAAAGCACCCTTTAAATAGGTAGGTATAACAAGCTATTATATATATGTAGGTACAATCGATTTTTAATTTGAAAAACCAACTAGAAACACAGCTTAGAAAAATAATATAAAAAAAATTATCACACACAACTTGGTTGTATCCATACCATATTGAACGTGAGCCCTTGTGCCTTTTCTCATGCTGCTGCCAACAACTGGGTATCACCACACCATCAGAATCATGCCCGGTTGGTTAAATCTACCTCTTCTATGGGTAGCTACATCAATATATGTAGCTTCTATACCCTTCAGTGCATTTTTCAATTTCAGATTTTTAATTTTAAATCGAATGTCATGGTGGCATATTACACACTCTTGGAAAGCATAAAAGCGCGAATAGTTTGCTTTAGAAAATTAACCAACAAAAATCACAACAAGGAATAAATAAACAACAAACTGCTTTAGAATAGGGGAGTAGGGGGCTGAAGAAGAACCAAAGACCGACGGACGTACATATATAGATAGGAAGGAACAAGCTTAGATAATACAAAAACAAAATGAGTATAGAAAAAAAAACAAGGGAACAAAATTGTAAGTATGTAGGTATAGCGATGAAACTATGTTGAGAAGCTTCGCGGATTGAAAATAGGTTGGATGAATGACCGCATGGCGCGCTACAATAGAGACAAAAAAAAAAAAAAAAAAAAAAAAACAGTAGAAACTGGTGGCAGGAATTGTAGAACACCTAGAAGAAGACAGAGCAGTATAGTAGGTATAGGACGGACAGAAGGGAGCAATGTGTGCCCAGCAAGGAATATGGTAGCTAGCTATAGGGAACGAACAACGACTATACTAAGTCGGTCGCTGAACAATAGGCTCTATAGCATAGCACCATACACAACATGACATAGAAAATACTGACATTTAAATCACGCTTTTTTAGTACTCCTATCCTGTCTCCTCTTCTGTCTTATTAGAAGACAAAGCAGCTAGGAAAGCAACAAAAAAAAAAACAAAATATCATTTGCATTTTGTTCTTCTGTAGGTACTCTCTTCCGCCAGGGGGATATCTTTTCATTGCTATTCACCACGCATTTGGTGATTTAAATCTTCGACCTTTTATTTTCTTCGTGCTTCTTAGGTACCTATTTCTTTCTTTTTTTCTACTCTCAACAGACTTTTCCTTAAACACTATACCTACTAGCTGATAATGGTTTGCTTGCTGAATGCTGCCTTTTTCTTCTGTTTTGCGACTTTGCGAGCGACTTCGAGCTACAACTATGAAGGTACTATATGGCTGACTTTTTCACTTTTCGCTTTCTTTTTTTTTTTTTTTTTTTTTTTTTGTGGATTCTTTTTTCTTTTAATAATTGTGCAGAGGAACTCTTCTTTTTTTTTTATTATTATTATTACGATTCTTTTCGTTTTTTTTTTTTGTTTTGCATTAACGCTGTCGAGCGTATGCTAATTAATCTGTGGATAAATGAAGAATTAAAAGTGGACATAGCGATAAAAGTATAGAAGAGAGGAGGGACAACAAATATAAGAGACAGACAAAATAAAAGAATGTTTGGCGTAAAAAAGAGAGGAGAAAGACGTGAAGGTTTGCTATAAAATTATAATGCCGGAACAAATTTGCAATTTGGGAAGTTTTAGTGATTAAAGATTGGGTTTTTTTATGTCTTTCTTAAAAGGTTTTTTTTTGTTGTAGGTATAGCTATCTAACTCTTGATTTTTTTTTTAATGATGACGTTATAATCTTGTTTAAATAGATACATAAGAGAAGAGAGTCTTATGTCAATTTCTTTTTAGCATTTTTTACGTTTAAGGGTTTTTTTTTTGTTAAAGAACAAGAAAGGATCTCATTGCATATTGTGTCAGTGAAATTCGTATTCGTATAACTACACGTATTGAGTTTCAAAGAATCTGTTGACAGTTGTTGCTGTCATCTAACTCGAGACGAAGAATTTTTTCAATGGAATTCGATATACCTAGGTAGATTATATGCATGTTCCTATATACGACATACATAGTTGAGGATTTTCGTTTTGTTTGAAGTGGAAAAAAATTTGTGATTTTCATTGGAATATTTTTTTTTTTTCGATTGAGAATTAAAATAATTTGTTGTTTAAGAATTGACAGACAGGATTGGAATTGAGACTTTTAAAAATATATCGCTTTGAGAAACACATAGGTATACATACATACATACATTATCTACTACAAATATAGTAGGAAGGTACCTACATACATACATATAAAAAAAAAGAAGAAAAAAACATGAATAGAAAATGATATGGCTGTTATGATTGATGACATGACATTCCTATTAAGTGACATTGAATGAGAGGAGTATGTATTGAGTAGAAGCCAATTAGCATCTGGTGCAAGCAAATGTTATGACATTAGCATTTGATTGGCATATTATTTGACACAACGATCTGGAAATATGTATAGGTACATATAATATATATATATAATAAAATAGGTTTGCCCGTGAGTTTTTATTTGTATTTATTTTCTAGATTGAAATGCAATTGTCATATGATCATATAATTAATCGGAGTGTATTTTCTAAGAAAGAAAACAAGAAGTAGGTACAGGAAAGTAGGCATATCGCTAAACTAAATAAGATTTTTATTCAACGAAAAAAGTTATTTTATCATTAAATAAATGAAATGATTTAAATGAAATGAGTTTTCCGATAAGAACGGGTTGATTTTGATAGTTTGTGGCGGCCATGTTGTTTTTTTGGTGGCGGCTGTGAAATATGTTGTTTATTATTTAGTCACTAAGGCCAAATCACAATGGCAAGTAACACGATTGAACAGCACGTCCAAATGATAAAACTTTATTTCGGGGTTATCGCGAATATATTTTCCTTCATCGAAAATGGGAACGTGAATGATGCTCGAAAGTTTCCCTCCGGATGGATTGGTATCGGGAATAAATTTTCCAGGCCAATTTGGCTGCCATTAGGTACATTGAATTTTTATTCGAGGAAAAATTGATTTCGAGGGAGATTCACGATTGCTTACACATTTTCGAGGGAAAAAAATGTTCAGAGGGAAGAAAAATTCCCTTTGAGATTATGGATGGGGCCCATAATTTTACCGCAGGCGACTCTCTTTGATACTACGGGTTCGGTAAGCAATCAACGAACATCCACACGTCAAAGGAACGTCAGATCGGCCGAGAACATGGACGCTGTCCGTTAAAGTGTGCAGGATAACTCGAGATAGTCAATTCCTCGCCGTACACAAGAACATATATCATTACCAATTTCTTTTGTCCCGAATTGAACGATATGGATGCGGAAGAACCACGGTGGAAATTTGAATATTTCATACATGGGCCATTAAGCTCGGTTCCCTAAGTAAGGAAGATAGGATGCTCAGAGCAGAAGTGTGTTTATTTGCCGTGAATAATACATAATAGTATGTCAGTATGTACACGGTCATTTTTGTTCGATCCACCTTAAGCCTTAATTCACTTAAGATTTTCACCCGGGCGCCATTTTTAAGAAATCTATCACAAAAGACAATACATCTCACAACTTTTTGGGATTTGATTCTGGCACTTTCTGCACACTGATCTAATATCCAACCACAGAGCTAAGTCACTTTATAACTTATTTTTTTAATTTTTACCCGGGCGCCATTTTTAAGAAATCTATGAAAAAAGACAATATAGATCTTACAAGTTTTTCACTTATGCCACCACTTTTCAAATATGCAACCACTAGGTCAATTCGCAACACAGTACCTACAAAATTTTAAACTTTTGTTAGAATCTCTCTAATGACACGTATATTTTGACAGATGGCTAATATTCATCGCATTAAGTGATGCCAAATTAATTTACATATAAAAGCAAACAAAAATTTAATTACCTTAAACACTTTAAATATTTTTCCTTTGTTGATATAAATATCTGTGTCAAGCTGGGCTCAATCTACTATGAAATGCCATTGAAATTCAATACTTTTTATAGGCAAATAATCTTTATTAAATATCTTTTCAAAAAAAGGCATTATCCTACATTTTTTCCTACTGACTTACAATTTTCTTTGGCAATTCACCTATTGTTTCCATTTATTTAATTTGACGTTTTCCACAAGTACCTATACCTACCTACCTAACCTATGTACCAACCAATCTAAAAGTCAAAAAGAATAAAATAGACTTTCTCTTCTTTTTACTTTCGCATAATAAATTATTACCCATTCTTCCGCACAGATAAAAAATATAATAAATATCGAAAACATTACCCACTTCCTTTTTTTGTATAGATACATTTACTACAAGTAGCTATATCATTTCATCACATCTCGCACCAAAAACCAAAGAGCAAAAAAACACGATTTTTTTCTTGTTAATATCGAAAAATAAAATAAAATAAAATAAAAAAAATAATAAATATATCAATGTTCAATCGCCTGTAAGAACGACAAATCGAGATACAAAGAATCGAGAGAAGATATTATAGAAGTAGCTCTTCTACACAAAAAAAAAAAATCGGATTTCCCTTCTTTTCATGAGCTAGAGGTAGGCACACCTTCCTCTCTCTCTCATACCTATACGAAAAAAAGTATACAAATCGATTTCTGCAACCGTATAGTCAGTCAACTGCCAAAACAGTATATCAATACTGACATTGCTACTATCATTGCCACCATCCACAGAAAGTAGCAGAAACAGAGTTAGCTATAATAACAGATAGCATATGGCATAGGCCCGCGTTGCGCCGGCCGCGCCGCTGCCTCTCCAACAAGTCAAATATAAATAACTGAGTGATTTTAAGGAGAGAGGGAGGGTGGAAAGGAGGGAGGGAGAGAATAAAAAAAAATAGTAATAAAATGTATATAAATGTGCAAAGCGTAATTGCCTCCATAACGAGTCAAATATCATTTATTCATGAACGCTTCAACCAAATTCAGATATATCGCAGCAAATATTTGCCGCTGCTTGCTGCTGCCGCTTTAGGTATTGTCGCCATCACCTCTCGCCGGGTATTGTACTTTATTACTCCATTTCACAAACGGGCCTCACGTCTGTCACAATTGTATGCTGCACCAGGCACTGCACAGCAATATTCACACACATGTCATCTGTCACCACCAACCACCTCCCGCTTCTATACTACAACAACTACAAATATGTGTTGTCTGTCAGTTGCTTGCACTTCATATAAACCATGGACAGCGAGAGCGAAGTGTAATAATTAAGTCGTGCCAGCAAAAACAAAAAAAACACCGATAGTTGTGAATATATATGACAGCTGAAGTGTCAATTTTTGCATCTCTTATTTTTGTTTGTTCAGACCCCGTACTACTCTGGCATGCAAATTAACCAGAATAAAAGGGTAATTTTTCACTCTTTTCTTTGTGGCACATTTTTTGGCACCGCCACTGTAAGTTTAATATTTTTATAATGGAGAATGAAATGGGGCTGTGTTCAATAAGAACCTACACTACATACCTACAAATACGTTATTCACCGAAAGAATTAATTTAATTTGAATTCTATCGAGTTTAGTGTGTCAAAATATAAACTGAGAATGTAGCAGATACTCATAGATAAAATTTTCTCTATATGTACCTACTTTGGCTTTACCAAATGCCATTTCTTAAATTTTTCTTTTGTTGATGCGCGCATCTCACGAAAACAAACATTTTTGCAACTTTGCCAAAAAAATAAAAATTAAAAGAATATTTTAAACAGACAAGAAAAAAAACAAACAAACAAACAACCTACCTTCCTTTTTTTCGAAATCAAATCAAATCACATCAACTTGTTAAGAGGGGGCGAGAAGATAATGACAGACAAATATACAAACAGTTCACATAAACAACAACCAACAAAAAAAATGAAAATCGTAAAAAAAAAATTTAATATAAAAAACAGAACATTCACGAACGGATAACACAGATAAAAAAAAATGCAAAGAAAAAAAAATCATTTTCCTTTTATACATCATCATTTTTATAGGACTTTTGATTTGATTCTTTCGCCCAATTGCACACAGTGCCGGATTATAATTCAGGCAATGTATGCAACTGCCTATGCTACCCGACCCCCCCCCCACTCTTCCCGTGTGGAATGAGAAATATTTTATGAATTTTTTTTTGTAGGTAAGGTATTTGATTTTGGTTCACAAAGGTGTTTTTATAAAAAAAAAAATGAGTTATTAGGAATTGGCGAGCAAAAACATGGAAAGTTGGGAATGATTTAAGCAATACAAAGTGACAGATGACAACATGATTAACTCTTAAGCCGACTCATTTATTTTTTGGACCAGTTTTACAAACGTGGTTCAATTATTGATCCGTGGTTCAGCAATCTTAACTCACCGATTTCGGCGGATTAACTTAATCACTTCTGAGTTACTAAAGTTGAAAACATCAAATGTCTATTTTACCTTTTTAGTAACATATTAACTCCAAATGTCAATTTTGACAATTACAAGTGTGAAAATGGAATAAACTGTCACTGTTGTCATTTATTGGGTTTATCTAATGGTAAAAATTCAGTCTTTTTTTGATCCAGATCGCATTCGCCTTCCAGTGGGAAAATAAAATTGATTTTGTTTCGAAAAAAATATCCATTAAGTACATTTGGTTTTTAGTATTTTTCCTCTTATCGCTCAAAGCAAACCACTGAACTGTCAAAAATAATCTTGTTCAGTGTTCAGATTAAATGGGAGAGCTCTGATCATGCTCTGCTAAGAGCTTAGTCATTTTGATCAGGCTCTGTTCAGAGCTAAAAAATAAAAAAACCGAAGTTACTTTTTTCCCAAAAAAAAAACGAAAAAATGGGTTTTAATTATTAATGGTATATTTTTTTTTTTGCGTCAAATCATAAACATGACAAAACAAACAATTAATACACAAAATAGCTATCGTTTTTTTTTTCTTTTATTTCTTGTCCGTTTGAAAAGTCAAAGCCCTGGAAAAATGTCAGTAGGGAAAATCTCGTTTTGGCGGTTCACACTTTTTAGAGAAATTCACATTGTCGGTATTTCACATTATCGAGGGACTACTGTATTTCATTTTCAACATTGTACATTTTGTTTTGCGCAGTGGTAAGCGTATCGTATAGCAGTAAGCGGAAAGTTTCAGGGTCAAATCTTAAATAAAACCCCACATTTTTTTAAGATGAAAAAGAAGGTTCTTGTTGTTCGATAATTTTTTTTTAATTTATATTAATTCCGTTTACATAAGTTCCTAAAAAATCATGCATGCTGAATTATTTTTCCCTGTAGCAAATATAGTATACATACTCATAGACACATTATGTTGACCATCCGTTCTCGAAATGAATGTTTTATACATTTCACAGAAACAAAGAATAAGTATGCCCCCAATAGAATTTAATATCAATTAAGTCGATTCTCTATCATCTCTCAGATAAACCATACATTAATTAAAACCTTATAAATAATATGCAGATATCAGGCAATGTTAGGTAATTATGTCAGGGTTTCGAATATTGAGTAATACACATTACAAAGGTATAATGCATGTACATGAAGCTTTTATGAGGAGAAACCAACTTAAAAAAAAAAAATTCATGAGTCACATTTTTCGTGTCGTTATTTAATGCAAATTCTTGAAAAGCAATTGCGTGCATTCATCTGGTTTAATATAATATAATACTGTGTTTGTGTTCATTTGGAAAAATTAAAAAGTAATCCAATGAAACTCATGTCTTTTATTTGTATAGAAAAAAGAACTTTATAACTTAAAAAAATAACGTTTAAATTGATTGTGGAAACAATAATTGTAATAGGTAGGTACCTATTAATATATGTACATACATACATATGTATGAAATCGAAAATCGAAAAAGTAAGGAAAATCAAAGTTATACTCGCCCCATTCGTTTTTGTGAAAGACTTTTATCGAACATTGAAAAAATCTTTTTTCTTTTTTAACTGGCGCCCGGGTCGGAACCTAAAGACCCCATAAAAGTGAGTTAAAATGGATCGCAAAAAAAAAACAATTAGTACTCAAATTAAATCTCACTTCTGAAGCAAACAATAATTTTGTTTTCCGTCAGTGAGTTCTTGGAAATGGCGCCCGGGTCTGAACCAAAAGAATACGAAAAATAATTATGACATAATCATCATTCGAAAGAAGAATAAATTAATTCAAACTTTCAAGGTTTTCCTATCAGGAGAGCAATTAAACGTTTCCTTTCAACTTGTGTTTTTTTTTTAATTTTACACCTAGCAACTGTCCCTTGAATTATACTATGCATCATACTACTTGTTGACAAATCATTCTTGTGTTTTTTTTTTAATTTTAAGTCCTACATTTTATTTTCTTCTTAAAATAATTCAAATCCCACGCTTCCTACTTATCAATTAGTAATCCAATTTATATTAAGCCACAAATATAAACAGACAGCAAAAACAAAACATACAAACACGCAAAGAAATAATAAAAAAAAAAAAAACTAAGCAGACAACAAACATAAAAACTGAAAGCAAAAATCAAATTTGTTTATTATCACCCAAATAAAGAGTGAAAGCTTTTCTTGCTCATATAAGTTTACTCTCTTTTTTTTTAAATAAAAAAAAAACATCAACAATATAACAAAGAAGACCTGAGCGAGGAAAAGAAATAAAATAAGTTGGCGATCAACGATTGGACAGAATTGAAAAATCGTCGTCACATCTGAGATCTGACAGATGGCGAAAAAGGTGAAAAGTGGTAAATAAAAACACAAAAATCTCACCACACATTTAAAAACATAATTATAATGATTTAATGGTTATAAAATGTCAATAAACGATAAAAAAAAAATACAAACACAAAATTAAAAACTTACGGAGAAAGAAATAAGTACACACAAAAATTGGAACTTCATTTTGCATACCTACCTACTTCAACTAAGCCGTAGAGTCAGCTCAGCGATTTGTTGAATTGTCGTTGTGCTTGAGACTTTTACCCCATTATTTGTCACACCCCCCATCATGTTGGGAATGAAAACAATGAACAATATTTTCTGATGTTTCTACTTCTGACATTTTTTTTGTGTAGGCACCCCCGCAACCTTTCCCTCTCTCCCCTACGTGTCGTCTCTCCTTCTCTACCTATTTAAGTATGTATTTGAATTAAAATAGAAGCTGAAGAAGTATAGAAGTGAAATGAAAAATGAAAAATGAAGTGTGGCCTGGCCCTTATTTTTCTTCTTTGTTTTTAATCTCTTTTTTTTTGACATATCCGTATAATAATAAAAAAGGAGAAAATAATAAAAACATATTATATTCAAGTAAGTACAAAATACAATGATAATCAGCGTGACGTGAAAGTAGCTATATAAGATGATGATGATGATAGAAGAACATAAAAGTCGAGGAAAAGGTGGGGAAAGGAATTTGTATATTTTATACAAAGAACGCTAGGGATGATAGCAGCATAACCAGAACTAGGTACCTATATCCAACAGAAAACCAGCAAGCCCCACTATAGCAGGAACCACCTTAGAATTCAGCAGTTATAGTAGCAGCAGCGGCGGCGATAGCAGAAACGAGATATAATATATGTTGTAGGTAAGTATAGGCAAGAGCATCACAAGTAGAATAGCAACGGCAATAGGGCACGTGACTTGAATAAAGTTTGTCGACAACCACGGCAACGGCACAGCAGTGGCGGCGGCGTTCCATGTTCTTCTTCCATTGCCGTTTGTGAATTTTATTTTTTTTTATTGTTATTTGTTCTACTCTTCGTTTTTCTGTCCACCACCGTACTCTCTCTTTCTTTTGACATTCGATAGGTTAAGTGAATAAAGAGGGGTGTCTCTCTAGTTCTGTCAGTTGAAAAGTCGTTTCGGTGGACTGTCAAAAGATTACAAGAAACGACGGGTTTGCTTGTATATCTATACATACATATCTGCCTTCGTCGTCGTATTCGTTGATCGATCGATTTGTATGCTTTAGATAGAAATTACTAGGGCACATCGCACCAACTTCAATTTAATATTCTCCTCGTAATATTCCTTCTCCGGCATTTCTCTCGATTTGTGTTTATGCCCCCAATGCTGGGGCTGGCTTCTCTTTTTTGTCTTATTGGGATTTTCATCCACCCTCTTACACTGTAGTTATACCTATACTTTGGCATATTTTCATTTTGTCGGCAGCGCGGTTAGCACCTCTTGTCATCTTGAATTGTTTTGTTATACCTACATTATATTTTAATAAGTAATAGAAGAGAACAAGTTGTAATCGCAATTTTATTTATTCATTTTTTTTTTCTTATTTGTTTTATATTTTTATATTGTTTTTAACTACGACATTAGAGAACACAAAATGATGCTATAAATTTAAATGTGGGTTGGATCTGCTTGCTCTTGTTGTTGTGTTGGCTGTAAGACCAAAGTTTATAAGCAGGGGAAAACCCTTTTTCTGTTGAGTTGATGTGTTTTTTTTTTTGCATAATCTTGATTTTTATCTGACGTAACCATATGCTGTCAAATGAATAAGATTTTGATTTAATGAATTTGACGATAGATGTCGTTTCGTCAATAATAAACAGAAAAAAAAAAAATGGTGACGTGAGAGCCCATGAAGAACCAGGATTGATTGACAGGAATGAAGGGGACCTACAGTTTTCTGCCGAATCCAAATGGCTAAAGTGAGAGGCACTTGTTCATGGCAACAGTTAGGTACTCTTGAAGAATTTGTCACTCCCGGTTTTTTTTTTTATTTGTGAATAAGTGGAAGAGACTTACAATCGAACCCAGACCGGCATGATAATCCGTCAATTATTAGGCATGAATATGTAATTTATCTACCAAAGTTGAGCGATCGAGTTTTTTTCCTTTGTTCCTTCGATGTTTTTAAATCTGCGTCATCCGTCAAGCTTATTCAAAGCATTCTGATTTATTTATGAAATTAAGTCCTCAAACAAACCTAACCTATCGTGGATCATTGCGATAGCTTTGCTATTTGTTTTTTTTTTTCTTCGTTCTCTTTCATTCTGTCAGTGTACAGTTCTCAGAACTTAGCACTCTTGTTCTGTTATTATTGAGATAGCTAGGTATCAGAAAGTCGTCATGTTAAAGACGTCACGTCGTCAAAGGTTTTCTCATGTCCATTTCATACATTTTCAATAAGGAATGATTAGCCAGCAGCACTGGTTACCGGATCTCTCGTCATTTAATTTAATTTTTTTTGTATTCTGATTTGAGAACCGGTTACCCGGTGTCGGCAGCAGCCATGCTTTTGCAGTGAGAGAAAGCAGCTTGCGGCTCAAGAAATCCGGTTTCGGTGAGCAACTGTGAGAGCACCAATACAAATATTTGATGCACAATCTCTGTGAATTTGTTTACTTCTTCGATCACCCAGTGTGTTTTAACTTAGTTACTCAAGGTGGCGCAACAGTCCGGAGTGGACCAAGGGCTTAACCAACAAGCTTCTTCCCTAGCTGTAGCTAGCTGTCTCCAGTTGCGGATGCCAAGTTAGTTCAGGTCCTCTTCCAATTGTGCGTAACCTGAGCCGCGGTCTTCTTCTACTACGGTGCCCCTCGGGGTTAGATTCATAGACTCTTCGCGCCGGACCTCTGGTATATACCTATTCGCTCTTAATGACCCAGCTGTCGGTAAAACAAAGAATTACAATTATTAATTATGTATACATTGGACGAAGTTTGTAGGTATACAAGTTTGTAGGAACCAGTGAACAACTACATAACGGGGCTATGTGAAGGAGCAATTTGATATAGGTACCTATGTATCCCATTATCCGAGTTCGGCAGCCGGATTGTGCAGTCACAGATATCGGTGAGATTTTTGCGGTCAGCTGCCGACTAAGTGGGACCGGTTTCCGTTGGCACATGTTAAACCCCGTCATGACCGGAAAGGCCCAGTCTTATGTGTAATGGGCCCGACATGCTTAAATACGAACTACGTTACTAAATCAAGTTTAACCTCGTGAAGTTCTTGTAACTTGTTAAATTTCTAATAGGTTTCCTTGAATCAGAAGGTAGGTACCTACGTTGCAGGTTAGAAAAGGTTTTAAATCTACTTAAACCCAAACTTAAGTGTTCTCTTTCTTAGTGACCTTTTTACGATATCGAATTGCAAACAGACGCGTTCAAAAAGGTTAAAATGTTACCTATTTTAAGTTAAGTTTTAAATGTTACCAATTTTAAGTAGGTAGGTATGTACCTACATACCTACCTATCTAAACATTTTTTTTAAATTATTATATTCACGTTTTAAGCTAATTAAAATTGTTTAATGCAAAAACACGCATACCTAACCCCTTCATTATTATCTAGAGAGTCATTTCCTATCTTGCAGTTCATTTTTATTTTTATGGGCAGATAAGTATATTCATATACCTACCTACTACATACATATGAACCTAATCTACACACATACAAGCTTACTTAAAATTATAATTCAAAAAGTAATCAATTATTATTTTGCCTAGCGCGTGAAATCAAAATATATTATAGGTATACATAGATACTAAAAACACACGCGCGTAAAATTTTATTCCTCTTCCCATGAGACTTATGTGAACCTAAAGCACATGTAATTATAGACCAAATCAACCCCATAGTCATATCCGGAAAATCCTCTTTACCAGCGCAGTTATACAAACTGCGAATTATAGGTAGGTATGTACTTTTAAAAATGTTTACTCTTTCTATTCTTTATTGTTGGTGTCTAGTTATACCTACCTATTTTGAATGCTTCACTCACGGTGTAAACAATGATTTACATTTATACACAAGGTGAAGTAACGCAGCTGAGAAACACAACACGCGACGCAACGGAAGAGTTAATAGGCATGAAGCTAAATGAAAACCAACAACAACTATCCACTAGCCATAACCTAGGAGAAGCTTTTTTTTATAAGACAACAACAAAAAACTACATAGGTATAGGTAGGTAATAGGTATACGTGAATATATGTATGTATGTAAATTCCACTCTCACTTGCTTTGTGCCAAACAATCCAGCACAATGAAATTAGCAAATATACATATTCCGTTAGATAGGTGGTAGGTATAATGGCACGAAAATAACCCCACATGATGAATATCATTCGTGCAGGTTGAACAACCATCGAGACGGAGGAGGTCTCTCACCCGTGTGTCGGTCGGTCGATGGCAAAGGGTGGAATTGCCATTATCAGTATTGGGAATTGGTTGTTCCATCATCATTATAATAATTTTACCAACTCACCACCACTTATGATCCACAAGACATAGCAAAATAAAGCGGCACAAACAAAAAGTAGGTATAAAACTAGTCAGATGTAGGTATATTCCATCCAGTTGATTACACACATTGATGTCTACAAAATGTAATCACTCAACGAACATACCCCATTTTTTGCTCAAAAATACATTTGAACTCCCCATAATTCACCACACCCTCGTTTAATCAAACCATACTGTCAAACTAACCACAATAACCACTATACACCGTTATGACCGAATCAGGTGTTATTTGGGACAAAACATTTTATTACGCACGGCGGCGGTGGCAAGGCACGTGCAGAAAAAAATTATAAAAGGAAATATGTATGAATGACGATATTTGACAAACCAGGTGAAGGTAGACAGTATATTATAGACACTTATATATATGTCTACATACATAAATACCACACTAAAAGAGAATTGAAAAAAAAAATACAGAACAAAAAAATAATATTAACGAGAAAAAACAATGAGAAAATTTGAACAAGACCAATAAAAACCACACCAAATGAATCACTCATCATCTCTTTATATGTATGGGTGGGTAAATAGCAAATTGAAGCATAATAATTTTTGTTAATTCCTGCCACGATTCTTCTTGTTCAACATTTGCATCTATTCAATGCGTTTTTTGATTGACAATCTGATTTTAATAATTAAATCTTTTTTTTTTTTTTGCGTAGTAGGTACGTTATGTTTTACAGTTTTCGGCAAATTGGAATTAATTACCATTTTAATTGATGTGCGAGCAGTGTTTGTGGTTTAAACGAGAGGGGGTGGTGGGAAAGTAAAAAAAATTAAAGCTGTTCAAGCTGAATTTCAATAAGCAGAAACGCAACCGTTACTTTCTCTGTGCATAGAGATGTGGCTATTTAGCGAAGATCTCTCTCTCATCAGTAAAACAAAAATAAATAAAATATTTTTTTTTTTTAATTTTATGCAAAACATTTTCTGATTAATTTTTATGAATTCATTTCTTATGGTATTGGTGAGATTTTCTACTTGCGAATGTCAACAGTTTGATGATAATTTATTTTCAAATCATCCAATTAGAGAAAAGTAGATTAGATCAAATGAGCTGTCAATTCATGACTCGTTTTACGATAAATCTAGAGTATTTAAATTGTTTTTTTTTTTTTTTTTTGTATAGCAAGTTGACACTTTCAACTTGTTTTAACTTGTATAGACTGGTACCTACATTATGTCTGATGGATTAAAAATAGTGTGAACAGAGCCTCTCAATAATAAGTAGATAGCAAATTATAGAATATCTACCTAATTGCGAATTTAAAGGGGAAATTGGTGATGGGCGAAGATTATTTCTTGATTGACTTGAATTTGCGCGTAGAGGAAATATCATTTGATCGGAAATTAAAATATGACTGCAAACCATCGGATTACCATCGTAATGGTTTGTGCGTTGGACTGTCACGCCAGAGGTCTAAGTTCGATTCCCAGCCTCTGCCACCTAAACACAAAATTGTTTTTCAAGGCTAATGCCTCTTGCGAGGAAGTGACAAATCCTTCAAGAGTATCTGCTCATAGAAAAGTGCAGCTCACCTTAGCCGTTCGGATTTGATATTAAACTGTAGGTCCCCTCCATTCCTGTAGACACGCACACAGGAATGGTTGAGAGTAGTTGTAAGTCACTAGTAGTTCTTCATGAAATGTGCCACCAAATTTATTTATTTATTGTGTTTTGTGGTAAACGCGCACTTTAACAATCACTGATCACTACTTACAGAAAACAGGTACATACATCCCCATGGTTTTGAAAAGCCGCAGTGTCAAAGCCAAATGCATACAATTTCATTAAAGTGCAATGCAATGAAGCTGCAGTCGCGACTCCAAATAATAGACCAAAAATAATAATCACTCGCATAAGGTCGCGCTCTCTGTGGCGCGCGTCATTGTGTACAACAAGACACATTAATCGTTTGACAGTTCACATAATTTTGAATCTGAGCCTACGTTCTGTAACTTCTCACATTGAGAAAATCGGTCGAGAAACGATGAAAAATGGAACAAAACTCATACATTTTGTTCCATTTTTTATCGTTTCTCGACCGACTTTCTCGATGTGAGAAGTTACAGAACGTAGGCACTGATTTGGCAGTTGCTTGTTTTTTTTTTTGCACTTGTTCTTTTCTCGTTTTGTTTCGCATTTTGAAATTTTCAATTAATTCTACTTTGAATTTAACGCAGTTTCTTTTCGAATTTCGTGCGAATTTGGCAGTTTGAAAATATGAATTGGTATGTGAAATGAGATGATTGGGAATATAATTTAGAATTTTTCAACGACATTAGCTGTGTTTTGTTGAGCTGGTTACTGTGCCGATTCTGCAATGTTCCACATTAAGCCATAGAGTTACTGAAGATCAAATGTGCTGTTAACTTGTTGTTGGTAGAATTTGCTTGTGAAAATTTTGCTTAATGTGAAGAATTTCTTAATGTGCACATTAAGGAGTTGAACAAAACACACCTATTACCTCATCATGCTCTAAATATACAGTTAAAGGTTTTCTAAACGAGAAGTAAATGAAGTTTGTTCATTTTTGCCCATTCGATTGCAACGATTTAGTACTTTTTTTTTTGCAGAACTATCCTGTTTTCCAAAACCAAAATTCTACAAAACAGAAATTTTAGTGAAAGATGGCAGAAGGAACGATGGCAGTTGTAAGTCATATGTGTATGTAAGTAAAAAAATGATTTATGGAGTCTTATCACGTATTCCAGCGTAATTGGAATTACATATACATACATCGAATATAAATTCGTATTTTGGAATTTACTATGTATGTACATATGTTTAGGAAAAGCACTAGATAATTTTGTTTTTGGGGTTGGTGCTATAAAAAAGGAATGCTGAATAACTTTTGAACTAAGGGTTGTCAATTCTTTTTTCTGGACTAACATCAACATGGGCAATTGGCGGACAAACGATTGTGATAGGTTCCATCCTGCTTAGTGGAATTTTGATTTTTTGTGTTGGGTGCTATAAAAAAGAAAAGTAGAATAAGTTTTAAACTAAGGGTGGGCAAACGAAATTATTTTTGTGGATAATCATGAATGAGCAGTGGAAATCAGACCCCCTTAGCCTCATACTCCTAATTTTTCAATTTGAAGCTGTAATGATTTTTATTTATTTAGTGAAGGTTGCTATAAAAAAAGAAAACTTCAATGTTTTTTTTTTTAACCAAGGGTGAGGAGAAACAAAATTTTTTGGTGAAAAATCATAAACACCCGGTGGACAAACGAACCCACTTGATTCAGTGCACGTAAGTTACAAAATTGGGGGCGCTAGACCACCTTTTTTTCTGTGGGGGTATTGCTATAAAAAAGAAATGTTGAATAACTTTTGAACTAAGGGTGGACAATCTTAAGAAGCCGGGCGACAAACTAACCCACTTGGTCGCAACTTCCGAAGTTTTAAATTGTTGGTAGTAGAAGCGTTTTTTGCTTTTGGGGTATTTGCTATAAAAACGAAAAGCATTATAACTTTTTTTTTTGAGGGTGGACGACAAACGATTTTTTTGCCTTGACGAAGGTGAACAAACGATTCTGACATATTTTGTCAACAAATTTTGAGGTCGAAGTTCTGGCGTCACACAACTCGATATACCTACTTCTCTTTACAAACTCAACATTTGGCAAACTGTCCCCCCTAATTTCAAATTATTAGATGTCATTACAATAATTTAACGTAATACTACCTCAAGATAAAACAATATTACAACTCTGAACTCTTACTTAGAAAAAAAAAATTATTAAAAAAATATCCATGATTTTGTATAGCCGCTGTTAGCCTTTGCCTTTCACTGGAAGCAAAAATATGTATGTAAATATGTAATTTCAGAAAAAAAAAATAACCCTCTGTTGCTCAAAAAAAAAGGTCTTCTTTTTTCATTAACATAACTATAAATGTCAAACGTCAAGACCGTCAATGTCTAAAAGGATATTCTACATGTTTGCAATCATATTTTTTTTTTCTCTCCGTATAAATATTCGTATAAGGTATCGTGATTCGTTCGTTGTTCAGTTATGCACAAAGTGTCATGTGTTTTCTGAATGCAAATGAGCAAAACAGCAGCGGCATCGACACATATGATTCGAGCAACGAGAGAAAAACGAATGAAACGAAACGATAACAAAGTTAAAACATAACCTTATATTTCATGTTGATGTTGATATTTTATTGAATTGCTAATTAAATTATTGAGTGGCGTTCATTTTGAAATGAAAAAAAAAAAATATATCTTTTTCAGAGTGTCGGTGAAATAAAAAAAAAAATAATCATCATCTCATAGACAGGAAAAAGATGTAGAAATGCTAATTTGCGTTTCTTCTTCTTCAATTCTCTCTCAATCTTCTCCAAGACTTGAGATCTTAAGAAGTCTTTTTAAGAGACTCCACAAATATGTACCAAAAAAAAAAAATTAAATTCAAAATATACTCGCAACAACGAACGAACCACTTAAAGAAGTGTGTCGGCTGTCAACGACCAAATCAAAGGCCATATTCAGTTTAGTCTTTCTGCTTCTCGAATCTAGAGCCTCGAGTCGAGATCGAGACGACCGAAGACGTTGACGCAACGCAACGCACGACGAGTGAACTAAAATTTGCAAATTTCAAATGCAAAACAACAAAATTAAGATGCAAGCAACACCAAGGGGTGGCCACCATCATACTTTATACAACTAAAATACCAAAACGTCAAACAAAAACTTATAAATAAGAAATAAAGCATCCACATATTCGCAACAAAACACAGGAGCAATAGCAACACTTGTATGCATTTGTGACATGGGTGGAATATTTAATTAAATTATTTGTGTACCGTCCAACTATGTGTGTAGATAGAGATATAGGGATGTATATATTTCTTCGTTCGTCCTCGTCGCACTCGCACTCTCCGTAATTTATCTATCTCTAAACCTGGATGTTGTATAGTACGAGTATATGATAAAATTTCCATTTTCTATGAGAGAAGAGCTAGAAATTCACACAAAAGTTTATGGTTTGAAACTAAAGTTGTTGGCGTTTCATCCGTGCGTCGTCGTCCTCATACACCACACACGACATAATATACGAGTACCTATGCAGATATAAAGGATGTCGTCCTTTATTATAAAATAGACACAGAGAAAGGGTTTTTTTTGTTCGTAGTAATAAAGTGAGTTGGTTGTAGGTTAGCAATGTTAAGCTTTTGTAACTTTGCGATGGAATAAATTAACTCAAGTCTTGATAAGTTTGTAAAAGGAAGAATCGATTTAGATAGCATGATACTGATGAAGATGATGATATGTATTTGAAAAAAAAAAATACAGACAGAACATAAAAATGTGACATTTAACAATTTTGATAAAATGACACTTCTTAAAATTGTCATTTTCACACTCGATAGACTTAAGAAAAAACAAAGGAATTTCAGATCGATACAAATCATGTTTTAATGAACTTAAAGTCACATTGTACCTATACCAAAATCAGCGTTAAGGGAAGAGCAATTTTTTCCAATCATGCAGACATTAAAGAGGAGTAGAGAAAGGCCGAAAGGTCCTAGAAAAGAACTATTTGCATTTTTTTTAATAATTCCTGGTAATGAACTTGAAGTCAAGTTAGCGTAACCACCCTACCCCTAACAAAAAAGGGTAAAATAAAATTAAAACTAAAAAATGGAATGTGTAACCTGCCTGGAAATATGGCAAGTTTTAGGCAAGTTTTAGCAAGGCCCTGGAAAGTTTTCAGTAAGGAAAACCTAGACGAGGAAGACACTATGTAAATTTTTAATAATGAAATTAAATCGGTGCGTCAAATAGTAAAATCGTAACCTGCAGACAAATATAAAAATCGTTTTTTTTTTTTTTTTTGATGAAAAGACGATGAAAATTTTTATTAAATAATCTTGTGAATTATGTTCGCTTCTATACAAAATTACCATATAAAATTAATTATTTTTTTTACGAAATACGAATTTAATATGAAATATGGTTACATAAACGGGTGGCAGGGGCGCAGCTGATATTGTGTTTGACTGCTTAGCATTGAATATTAAAAATAAAAATAGGTACTACTTAAAATTTTGAACAAAGCTAGTTCGAACACATTAAAAAAAAAATTAAGTTGTAGTTTTTTATTTGTGATCCGAATCAAATCCGTTCCTGCTCAGATCATAATGGCAGCGATTGTTACACGCGCGAGTAAGCGATGCATGCTTTAATTTTGAAATTCACGCTCGCCTGGAAAAATGGTAAGTTTTTGGCAAGTTTAGGCGAGGCCCTGGCAAGTTTTCGGCAAGGAAAACATGGACGAGAAAAACAAGACAGACCCCTATTAGTGCCTTGCTGAGAACATTTATACAATAAAGTACTGTTGAGGCTCTTGATGGTAACTAACTATGTATAATGAAATCATTTTACGAAAATTTTGCATGCGCAAGAATTTTTCAGTGGTCAGTGCTTTATAATATAATAAAATTAAATAAAAAGTACACTAAGGTCTTCGAGTCAACACAACAAAGAACAAGAAGTGCCTCTTGAAATAAATCATCCTGCTGGCCGTCGTCGTCAAGGAAACGTCTCGCGTCAATAATACAGACTATACCAACTGTACCAGTCACTGACCGACTACGATTACAGCATGGAAATCATGCATCTCGATGTAAATGCTAAGCCCCAAAACTTGCTGATGAATCAAAAGAACCGCAACTTCCTCCTCATCGATTGGGATCTAGCTGAATTTTATCATCTAGGACAAGTACACAACGTCGATGATATTCAGCAAGGAGCCATTCTTCCATGGACTGGACTGCACACGACAACGATCATTTAGTATATAAACAGGGTAGTAGGCAGCGAGGAACTGGATATCTATCTAGATTAATATAATATAGAGCGACTGAACGCTTCTAGCTTTGACCCCCATATCTGAAATGATTGAATGGAAAACCATGTGGAACAAATCTAGTCTTTACTAGTCAGGGCTTAGGCAGAATTTAACTGACGAGGCAAAAGGGTTCATAACTGGTGAGGGCCTAGCGAATGCCTATAGTACCCCTTGTTAGTAAATATGTAAAACTTGCCAGCGCCTTATTGAAAACTGGATTGTTTTTCCAGGCGGGCGGGTTTCGGTGCCAGCGATTCGCGCTCAGCTTTCATCTAAAACAAAAACATGTGAACAAGTGTAGTTTTTGCTAGTCAGGGCTTAGGAAGGATTTAAATAACGAGGCAAAAAGGTACACAACTGCTCAGGGCCTTGTTAGACCCTTGTTAGCTATAGCTATGAAAAACTTGCCACGGCCTCTTTGAAAACAAGATTCTTTATCTAGGCGGGAAATAGGGTTACCTTTCTGCAAAAGTAAAAAGGGGGATTTTGGATTCTGTTATTTTTAAACTTTTGTAAGATTTTTAAATTGTTTAAAATATATTACAAAATTATCGCTTGACGTTTTAAAATAACTTGTGTCATACAAGAATCAGTTACGTCTTTTTTTTTCTCGAAAAAATCCCTTTAATACGACAAAAACTCTACAATTGCATGGCTTTTTTGAAAAATGCTATGTTAGGGCTTTTTCCAAATGAAAGAGTTTTTTTTTTGTTGAGAAGAGAGTTATTTTCCGTTTAAAAAAAATGTACCTGTCCAAAATACCTTGCACATTAATTTCTCATATTCTAAAAATCATGATGCAATAATGCTTATTTGAACTGATTCAAACAACAACTGCGCAGTAAACAAAATAATTGACAATAATCGTGTTCTTTTTTTTTGTAATTAAGTGTGGTGCTAAAAACTTAATTAAACAAATATTCTTGGGAGATAATTAGCACAAGATGTTTTAATTGCATACATGTTCTATTAATAGCCGAACATTTTGAATGTCAATTCAGTCGAAAATGGTTTTATTATAATATGAAAAAAAATTAAGAAATTAAAAAAAAAAAAAATAAGAAATTTAAAGTGTTATGAGCAGTGAATAAGGGTTCCAAAATATTTTACTAAAATAAACTTAAAGCACCACACACACACTGAAGCTCAATGTTATGGCGCCCGTAATAGAACTTATATGCTTGACTAGCGCACTCAATTTGTTTTTCATTCAAAACTTCAGTTTTATTGTTTTCTTCTTCTAATTGAGCTATTTATACTGCAAAGTGAACACTTCCAATATTTTATTAATAATAACCTGCCGTTACTTCGTGCACTCCACTGCACAAAAAGTATCGAAAAGCTTTTCTCCTGGAAGAATAGCTAGTTTTCGTCAAGTTTAGTGCTCTTAAAATAAGTCTTCAGTAGGAAAGACTTAAGAGGAAAACTTGTCAAATACTACTACAAATTTGTAGGGCAAGCCATTCCATCAGTAACACTCCGTGCCAATGTACAAACAAAAAAATTGTTTAACCTTCGTAAATAAAGTAGGTATAAATTTAATAATTTTTTTAATCCCAAAATTTTATATTTTGAAAATTTTATCAGGCTAATCGGACTGGGACAAGTTAGCTGAAAGTCCCAGAATCCAATCTTAAATAAACTAACTTTTTTTTTATTTTTTCTGTATCTATCGAGGCAAAATGGTACATAATTAACGAGGGCCTAGCTCATTTCGATAGTAACTTTTGGTGGCCCCTTGATAGCATATTATGTAATGTATCCCGGCTGGAAAAATGGAAAGTTTTTGGCTAGTTTAGACAAGGCCCTGGGTAGTTTTCGGTAAGGAAAATCTAGACGAGGAAAACATGACAGACCCCCTTTAATGCCTCGCTGAGAATATTTATTAAGTTAAGTGCTGATGAGGCTCTAGCTAGTAACTAACTAGTGAAAACATTTTATGAAAATTAATAAAATAAGGATCGTTTTAAACTCTAATAACAATATTCATTTTTTCGTAAATTAACCTTATTGTCCTTCGTCGTTTTCCAAGCTTTCGCTCCACAAGCTCTCATAATTCTTTAGTTATTTTATTATTATAAAAAGGACTATATCTCTATCAAGTCTAAGAATTTCATGTTTTTGGAATGTATAGACAAATATACTTGGCTAATTAACATCATAGTTCAACAAATTAAAGCCCGAAGAGGGATTAACATATCAGAAACGCGTCGCTTTTATAATTTATGTAATTAATAATTAATGTTGTGATAATTTCCAAGTTTACTTTATAATAATAAAATTAAATTATATTTTAATAATTTAATTTTTATTTTTATTTCATTATACACACACAACATGGAGACAACACCCCAAAGATATGTATAGAGTCGGTTCAGTAGTTCAAGACTATACCCCCTACATACAAACCAACAAAGTTTATAACTTTATAATATAGGCTATGTCCGTCGTCATGTTACCAATTCGTCATGTTACCAATTCTCATACCAATCATTTAATTTATTTTCTGGGATTAATTGAAACTGGTCAGGGCTTAGACAAGATTTAACTGTCGAGGCAAAAAGGTTCATAACTAGTGAGAGCCTAGCGAATGCCTATTGTAACCCTTGCTAGACCCTTGTTAGTAACTATGAAAGACTTTTCAGGGCCTCATTGAAAACTAGATTCTTTTTCCAGGCGGGATGTATGTACATATGTAAAACTTTCTAGAGCCTCATTGAGAACTAGATTTTTTTCCAAGTGGGCTTAGAACAATAAATTGTTTAAGCTACTTCAGCTCAATTTGATCATTAGGTACTTTTTGAGTTTTTCAATACTAGTATCGCCCCGTGGCCGAAACTCGGTCAACAAAAACTGACACGGAAGAAGAAAACTTTACAATTTCGCAAACAATTTGTTTGAAAATATTGAAGGAAAAAAAACATTTCTTTTTTTTAATTTTATTTTTTTTTTTCGACAGTACAAAAAAATTGACCCACAGTGTGTTAATGCGTTTCTAAAGTATATTCTGCACATCTCTATAATTGTGGCTTTTCAACCATATAAAATTTATCGAAATCGGTCAAATAATTTTTGTGAAAATGGTAGGTACCACAAAATTTATTTAAGGCTATTTTTATATAGATTCTCATGAATTTGGTGGTAAGTACTATCTAACGTCAAAAATTTAAACTTAGAATCTATGTGAACTTCTCGCATCATGAGGAATATGTTGTCAGTTCGTTTGAAAGGTTAGTTTTTAAGTTTTGAAGCTAACTTTGATATTCTGGTGTTCAGCGCCATCTATCGGAAAACTTGAAAAAAAAAGTTGTAGTTGCTTTTGGATCTATGTTAAAACTTTTTAAATTTTTTACTTGACAACAAATATATTGTGTACCTATGTGGAAACTAAATTTAATTCTTATTTTAAAAGTTCCTACTGCATAAACGAGCAGTTTATTTGTATACATTATGTACACATAGATTTAGATGTTTTGGATTTTATTTAATTTAATCACCCACCTTATATTGATGGTTTGTTAACAACCAGATTGTCTTTAAGAATCTTAAAATAAATGAACTTGGCTTTGAACACAAAAATGTTTGCTATCAGCAACTAATCGTAAGATTACTGAAATTTATTCCAGAAATATTAATCAAATTTCTAAAATAAAATTAAAAACAAAAAATGTCAATTTAATCTTCATTCCTTATTTGCTTTTTTCTTATCATTATTACTAATGAATAAAATCTACAGCAGTAGAATGAATGTTTATCTCGAATTTGAAAGACTACATATGTATTTGTACATATACATAATTTTCAAAACATAATAAGACTTCACATAGAAGAGTAAAAAATGAAAAGGAAAACAAACAAAACTAACAAAAAAAAAGATCGATTAAATAGAATCTAGTTTTTAAATTTTTAACAGTTTTTCATGTTCATTGGGGTGTGTCTATAAACTGCGTTCTAAATTTTAAACTTTGAAGTATTTTATGGGATTTTTTTTGGATTTTCAATTTGGCAAAATTATTTCTTAAACTTTTCAACCTCAGCGTGAATCATTTGCAAAAATAACGAACAACAATATCTCTCAACTCAATACTTTGAGTTGACACCCCCACTCCGCTAGCTAGATATACATATGTACATTACATATACCGTACCTATATACAATGTAAATATATGTCAAATTTTAATTACATATTCATAAAGTTTGTAAGTAAGTACCTACCTACCTAATTGTTAAATCTTATTTGTCTAGGAAAAAGGTCAATTCGCAAAAACTCTCGGTGGTAGAAAAAAAAACTTATACGCAAAACAGTTAAAACCACAATTTACTTGTACCTTTTTTTAATATAAAAAAAAAAAACAAAGAAAAAGAAAAAGAAACTCGCACAGACGAGGTTACTTTAACCTCAAAAAAAAAATCACGACCTTGAGTCATTTAATTCTAACCCCATACTTCAATTATAATTTTGTTTGTATACCTTTTATTTTTTTGGTTGGAAACAATTATTGAGTTCAACAATAACAATACAAAAAAAGAGTCTGCTAACACAGCTTGGTGCGTTTAATATTTAATTTTATTATATTTGGTGATCTATTTGATAGGGTAAAAAAAAGAGTGTACATATTTCACCGAAACTAACACAAAGTCAAACCGCATAATAATTAACAAAAATGGAAAACAAAAAATATGATAAAGAAAAAAAAACACAAAAAAGAAAAAGGTTGCAAGTGAAACCACCAAACAGATAGCACGTAATAGTATGTCAAGTAGGGTTGCAAAGAAGTGTTTTTTTCTTTTTTTCTTTTATTTTGATTTTAGTACAGCCATCTATATATCACAACAATTTGCAAGAGGCTGTACTTTGCATTTGTTTTGCATTGTTGCATTGTTCCTCTAAGTCTAAACCATAATCAAACATTTTGAAAGTATTCTTCATTCTAGTCTAACATATCTTTTCTAAATCAATAAATTTCAATTTCTATTAGTGGGAGGGATAGTGTAAAGCGAAAAAATAATTACATTTACTAGCTACTAACTGAAGCCAAAAAATGATTAGCTTTACTACTGAAGTCTAGGATGGAGTTATAACTATTTCTCTGCTGCCAACTTCTAGTGTTTTATCCTATACCGCCCGTGTGTAAAAGTGGTAAGTTTTTAGCCAAGTTTGGTCAAGGCACAAAAAGCTTTCAATAAGGAAAATCTAAATGAAAAAAAACTTGACAAATACTAAGGCTCTTGCTAGTAAAAAATTGATGGGCAAGAAGCATTGCTAACCCCTTTTATATAGGTAACATTTATAATATTTAAATTAGGTAAAACTTTTTGGGGCCTAATACCCAAGATTAGACAGGAAATCAGCTGGGCCCTATTCAGTTTTGTACATTTTGCCTCAAGATTCAATCCTGCGACTGTTCGCTTACCGGCCCGATGCCGTTTGCTTCACAAGTTTTTACTAGTTAGGGCCTTAAGACTATTTGATAAGTTTCCTGGTCTAGACTTTCCCCATTAAAAACTTCCCAGGGCCTTGACTAAACTTGTCAAAAATTTGCAACACGGTTTTTAAGAAGAACAATTAATTCGGAACCAATATTAAAACCGGAAAAAAAAGAACAGTCTGAAATATGGTCTTTTCATAACTGTTCCGATACGCTCGCCGTCACCGAACGGTAAATTTGTTCAGTTCTTTGCTCAATACATTGTGATTATAAAGGAGTGCGTAGAGTAGTAGGATTTACGAAATCATTTTCGGAATTTTTGTTTGTTTTAATTTTTAAATAGGTATCCAATTCCTAATCCTATTAAAATATTTTTATTTAAATCGTATAATTTGTGTTTTTTTTTGTGTGCTTAACATTTTGTACCACCTTTTTGATATTACAAAAATTATAATCCTACAAAATGTAGGTACCTACCTATGTACAATAATTTCAAATGCTTAATATGTTTGCTCAAATAAATGTTTTATCGTTTATATGATTGAATCGCTACTCAAAATTCAACATGGCTTCTCAAACTATTATGACATTATATTATTTGATGTTTTTTAATACATATTTTCCTTTAATTGAATTTACTTCCTCACTTGCGCGAATACACATACTTATGTATAGACGACCACTTTATGTATCCACAAAGCCAGAGGGAAACAGAAGGGAATATATTGGAGCGAAAAAGAAAAGCAAAACAAAAAAAAAAAATAAAATAAAACATACAGCTAAGTTAAAAAGTAAAAATGTAGAAGCAAGAGGTGTGGTGAACTGTTGAAGTCGTTGGGTATTAGTTCATCGTTTTTAATTTTTTTTCTCATCGTTTGCTAGCGCGTAGATTTGAGAAATTAATTTTGTCCAAGCAAAATTACCCGTTTTTTTTTTTTTTTTTTTTTTTTTGAGGTTATGGACAAGATATTTGTTCAGAGATGAGGTTGAGAAAAATGTTTCATTAAGTTTGTTTTGACAGGCTGCTTTGGCAAGCTCTGACTGTATACTGGAAGTAGTAGAAGTAGAAGCAGAAGAAGAAAAAGAGAAATTTATTTCGATTTTAATGATGAAAGGATAGGAAAGGTATCCATGGATATGTACCTACTTACTTCACTTACGCCTTACGGTTTTATCAAAGGTACAACATACATACTGTAAACATATAGGGTGACCTCGGAAGTAGGTCAACAAAAGTAGATGTCTGATGTGTGTGCCATATGAAGTTCTGTTGAACAAGGATTTTATTTTATTAAATTGCTTAATTAAAATGTCATGAAAAACACTCAAAAGAACATATTCTAGCTTCGAGGATAATTCTTTTATTATTTTTAATAATGTGCTGAAGCATTTGGCTGCGTACTTACATACATATACATAATACGTTTGTGAAGACCTTCTTTCCTTTTTTTTTTTGTTTTTCTTTTCCGACGGTAGGTATAAAGTTCTTGGAAAATTTTATTAGTTAATCCATTTTTTTTGCAGAGGAAATTAGGACATAGGTACCTGTTTTTATTATTGTCTTTAATAAAAATTCAAAGCACAATCTTGTTTAAGCCGAACATAAAGAATCGCAAACGACGCTATTTGTTAAAGTATTGATGCTTTGAAAACGAATAAATATTCGTCAAATTACGACCGAAATATTGGCCGATATGTGTAGAAGAGAATTACCTTCTCAGGATCGCGTTCTGCAAGAAATCGGAAGAAAGTGGCGCCCAATCGGAAACCCAATTTAATGCTGAGAAATATAAAATATACGTTCTCTCATGTTTCAAGAATTAAAAGGTGATTTAAGTATTAAAAAACAAAAAAAAAATCTATCAAAAACGGGAGAAAGTGGCGCCCAATTGAAAACCCTATTCAATGTTGAGAAAAACTAAATAAACGACGGAATCGCGCTCCAATGTTATCGGTTGATCCATTAAAAAAAAATACATAGTTTCCCTTAAAAAAGGCAAAATCCTATTTTTAATCCACTTTAATCCTAAAACGCTTTCATTTTGCAATAAATAAAAATTAAAATTCCTCCTTTAAATGTATAAGCCGTCAAAGCATAATTGTCTAAACTTATTTATATATAAAATTTGCAATAATAATAAAATTCCGAGAACTAAAATTCTGAAAACTAACATTCTGGTGATTTCTATGGTTATGTTCAGAAACCAAATAAAAATATAAAAGCTCTTATGAATATTACTTCAAAGCTAAATGAGCTTAAAAAGCCTGACACCAAAAACACAAAAAAAAATAGTTTACATTTTTGCAAGAATTTTACCTACTAAAAAAGTGGCGCCCATAGTACAAAGATGAGAAAGTATAAAATATATTCTAACAAAAACAAAAAAAAACTTAAAACAAACTTCTTTTTCGAATCCTCAAAAGTTGCATTAGTTCTATTTTCTTACTATCGACATTCATTCTCTGAATCTAACTTTTCCAGACAAGACAAATGAGATAGTTTGTGTTAATTTTTATAATTGGATTGTTCTGCCAAAAGTGTGTACTCTACACACAATAATAGTAAGCCAACAATAAAACTACAATAAAATTTGCCTTTACCACACCAAGAGAAGGCGTTGTCTTTTAATTATTCCAGCCGCAAGAATTGTGTTTGTCATAGCAAAAAGACAATTTAAAAGTTTGTAACCCTTTCCAAAAAAAAAACCATCTATGTATGTATGTACTATATAGACCATTCTAATCATACTCTTGCGTCGTTTTCAAAACTTGAAATTTTCCAATATTGTATCCTTTATAAAATAGAACATACAACTTATATAGAAAGTCTCTTAGGTGACATGTAATTTCAATTGTTGGCCCATCCTATGCCATCCATATAGGTATAGTACGAAGAGGAGGTAGTTTCATGGCGAGAAGAATAAGGAAGTAGAATAGTCGTCCTACCGCACTATAAATTGAGTCTTAATCATTCATGCCTTGCACTCTATGCTTGCACAGGCAGAGGCACATTATAGTTGTTGGTATCCTTATACCGTCTGTGTAATTCCTTCTTCATTCTCGTCGTCCTTTGGCTGAATGTTTCCCTGTATAATGTACAATCCAATTCTTGTGTGTCACCAAGGAAGGAATTTCATTCTCTCTCTCTCTCTCCCTTTCTCTCTTTAGATTTCTGTAATAAATTTTTAAATTTTCCAAAAACGCAATGAAGCCAAACTACTAAATTAGTATCAAAGTTTGTCCTTCATTTCAAGCGAGAAAAACACACAATAAAGCAAAAAACAAGCCAAGCACAAGCACCGAAGACCGAATGTCTTTGAGTCCAACAGAGAGAGAGAGAGATGGGGATATCAAATAGACAAGTTAAGGCACAGACAAAGAGTGAAGGAAAAAGGAAATTCCTTTACAAACATTTCTATACATAAAAACCGTCTGTGTGAAGAGTTCCCAAAAGTAGGACATTATCCATTTAGGTTTGGCTATCAAATTACTCAAAGCGAAAAATCTCCAGAGCAGAGGAAGAAGTTTAAATAAAAAAAAATAAATAATTAATTAAATAGAATAAAAAAGTAGAAATACCAAGAAAGATATATATATTTTTTTAAATTTAAAATGAGGAAAAACTTACCGTGGTTTTGGTATTTTCTTCATATCCATTTCATTGGGTTTAGTAAGTTTCTTACTAAAGTCTCTCATTGTGATTCATTTCTTGATCTTTTTGTTGTTGAAGTTTTTTTTTTTATGAAAAAATCATAAGATTTTTTATTTGTTTCTGTTTTGTAGAAATGTTTAGTTTAATTTAGTTTAGTTTTGTTTTGTAGTTGTTGATGTAAGTAGTTATATTTTGTTTACGAGACAGTAAACAATTTTTTTTTTGGTGGATTTAATTTATATTCATATTTATAATATATTTTTTGTAAAATTATTATATTTAGGTAATTATCGGTTTTTTTATTTTAATAATATATTTTTTGTTTTGAATATTTTAGTTTTCGATTTATTTTATTTATATTTAAGTTAATAATTCACTATTGTTTTTTTTTTATTGAAAAAGAGAACGTTTATAGCTACTGAGAAATGATAATTTGAGTTTATTAGAAAATTTAGTTTCGAGGATTTTTTTTAAATTTACATAATGTACATAGGTGATTTAAATTTAAGACTTTTGAGATGGAACATAGAAAGAAGCCTGTGCTATGGCTTCTTTAAAAAAAAAACTAAAGAAAGAATATTTAAAAAAAAGTGCAAGTGTTATAATCTTAAGTGTTATAATATTAGCCGCATTTAATTATCTGGACCTGGATCAGGATCATTGCTTAACACGTAATAGCCGCGCTTAATTGTCTACGAGTCTGGGTTATCTTTTAACACGTAGAACAAAAACAAGATCTAAGTTTCTATCGGGGTTTCATTCGAAGACTCAAAAAATAATTCTAATGTGGCGGGTAGATGGCGGTGTGCCTTTTGCAAATGTTAAGGTAGTGTAAAATTCAGTGCAAAGAAAAGAGACAGGTAAATACATGAAAAATAAGCAAGCGTGAGGAAAAAAGAGGTGAACCATATGGGTTATTGGCGATAATAAAACGCACTTAATGCAAAATTTCAAAGATACTCTGGCGGATAGATGGATTTTATGGTAAGGTAGTGTAAATTGTAGTGTTAAGAAAAAAGACAAGAAATAATTGAAAAGAATGCGGAACAAAGATGTGTGCATATAAAACTGAACATGATCCGTATCGTTTTATTTTCAAAGGATGATCCTGATGAATGAATAATTTGGGGTTTTAATTGCACTGCAACCTTAAAATTTATTGGACCTTTATTTAGAGCCAGTTGAGATGATCATTTACAGTTCTTCTTTCAAATTCGTTTCTTTAAGGAGTAATTTTAGAGAGGGTTATTCACTCTCTGCTATCTGTTAACGTCCCAGACATCTGTTTTTGATGCACAAACGCTTTACTACTACCTAAAATGTGGTCCGGTGTCTCTTCCTGAGTGTTGCAGAATCTACATGTAGCACTACTCACTAAGCCAAGAATACTGCAGTGGCCAGTGAAGATAACCGTGATTATTCTTAGGATATTTATACTTACAGCCCTAATCTGGCAAACCCCACTGATGCCCCACAAGTCAAAACAACCTCCCAAGGTGGTGTAAGATTAATTTTGTGAGGTTTTCGTATTCTGGCATGACCCTCAAAACTTGTGATCCTCACAAGAATTATCGAAATCGTGATCTTCTATTGACCACCTCACAACTCACAAATCTCAATATTTGTCATTTGAAATACATATAATTTTTGACAAATTTTATTCTTTCTTGTCAGAAAAAAATACTTAAAAGGAAATTAACGAAAAACAATAATAGTCGTCTGTCATCGAGTAGTTCGTGGGGTTCAAAGTGATCTTCAGGATCATTTTCGTCTTCTGCATCTTTGGCTTCCTTAGCGTATTTTGCTTTGTTTGACATAGAAAATTGTTATTAAAAATTGACTAAAGGACGCACAATGCGATATTTCAACAAATATTTAGAACTTAAAAATCACAATGAAAATTCACCTTGCTGTGGTGAGTTTTTTCTGAGGTTTCTTGTGAGGATTGTCTCAGAATATCGAAAATGTTATTGAATCACAACAAACCTCACAAAGAATTAACCTCACAAGAGCTTGTGAACCCTCACAACGGTATAATAGGACTGCTATGTTAAGCTAATACAAGATATGAAACGTTCTTGGTTGTAGTTGCCAAGTATTTAGTAGTTTGGCTTGTCTTAGCTTAGGAAAATCTTTCTAGATCTGCAGTCTTATAGCCTCCTTTTAGTTTTCATTTTAATTTTAATCGCTCGCGTTTTCTCCTACATACTTGTTTTTGCCCAGTACGTTTATTCTGCCCAACACTCCCATACTAGTTTAGAAGTGATGATGTATGAGTACAGTGCAGGTTGGCTGTCCGACATAATGGCAATTTTGAAAGTTTTTCTCGAAGTTATAAATTTTAATCACGCCATTTTTTGGAATGTCAAGAGGGCTCTAGTGTTATATGAGGGCTCTAGTGGTCTTCCTGACAGTTATATCAACGTTTTTCTTCCAGAGGAGTTTAAATACAAGTAGCATTGAATAGTGCTAGCAGAAAAAATGGAATGAATGTACAGTGAAACCCGGATAAGTGCCTAACCCGTTTGAGTACCTTTTATTTTTTAGAACAAAAATTTTGAGGATTTTTTCACGTAAAACTCATCTGATAAGTACTTTTCGCTTAACTGCCTTCCCGGCTTAATTGCCTTTTATTTTGTATACTTTTATTGAAATTTACCTGAAAAAAAAAATCTTTTAAGTAGGTACCTACATAACTGATCTCAGCAGAAAAAGACAAAGGCTTCTTTTCATCTAGCGCTTCCTTTTTAAAAGGTTACAGTCAGTTAATGTAATGTTATTCCTAATTTTTTAAATAACATTAAACGTGCTTATGCACTTAAGCGGGTTTTTTATAACTGCGCAACCCGCATAAGTACCTCTCAAAGTGAGGCATTTATGGTGAGGCACTTATCCGGGTTTTTCTGTATATCTCCTTCAATGTTCAATCTAACCAATCACCGTAACACACTGATTAAATTATAAAAATGATCCGATTAATCCAACAGCCCACACACATCGCACAAAACTGTGCATTTTCGGCAGGTAAATTCGTAAATTCTAACATTTTTGAGCGAGTAATAAACCTCATTAGGCTTTTTTCCTTTTTTAGCTCTGATCTGAGCCTGAGCAAGGCGAATAAGCTCTGAGCAGAGCATGTTCTCCGATTTATGTATGTATGTAAGTATAAAGCACATCTGAGCACTGAATTTTCATATCTGTCAAATCACATGAAAATTGTATGAAGTTGGCTGCGTTTAGCTTGTTGCTTCGTTTGCTGGGTAAATTTATACTGAGCTCATGGAGCAAGCTCTGAGCTAGTTCTGATTGAAAAAAGAAACACAAGTTGAGCGCTTTGATGTATAGCATTCGCACATTGAATTAATCTAAGCAAATAGAACCCAAACACAAATAGATTTAACCCAAACGCAAATAGAATTAACCTAAACGCAAATAGAATTAACCCAAACGCAAATAGATTTAACCCAAACTGAAATAGAGATCTAATCCGTAATTCAAATAGAGATCTAATCCGTAACAGTCTCTGCTGGTCGATTATTCCGGGTGCAAGTGCTCTATTTGTCTGAAGCAGGTAGAAACAAAGTTTTGGAACAAATAGGTATTCTAAAATTTGGTAATATTCTTATAGAGTACTATAATGCATGTCATTGCAATTCAATTGCAAAGATTACTGAATAAAAATGACACTGACAGTTGGCAATCTGACAATTGGTTTGACAGATATAGGGAACTGTTTGAAAAGTTATTACTTCGCTTTATAATAAAACCGATAGAACGAAGATAGTTCATTGACACACGATAATAATTACATCAATATCAATTTGAGTGTAACCATGCCCGAAACTTCAAGAAGGAACAAGTAAAGAAATAACAAAGACCCTCATACCTAATATCCTTACTTAAGAAGTCTATCTTTTGAGAAAGTAGGTGTCATAGAAACTGATGCCTACATCCTAATAAGAATGGTCTGTCTGAAAACCTAATGTTTTGAAGGAGAATGTTGCTCTTGCTATAAATATATATGTATGTATCTTTACAAACAAACACATGTTCATGTTCTTACTTATGTATATACATATGTAGGTATTTATGTTATTTCACCATGGAATATGATTTCTTCGAAAAGAATTTGTGTATTTTTATTTGTATTTCCGTAGTGATATTCATTAGGAACAATGAACCTTATAATTGGCGTACGTGACTTATGTCACCAGCCACTCACTAATGTAAATAACGCAGAGATATTTTAAATATATATTTTTTATGTTCAGATAATTAAAAACCCTCACTTTTACAACAAACCAAAAAAATATAAACAATTCTAAACTAAATAGCCTCGGATAAATGTACAGTTTGATGCCCAAATTATTCTGTATTCATTCTTTAAAACATAAACAAAAATTACGATTGATATTTTTTTTCATTTGTCAGCACGAATTATATCAAGATAAGAATATTTGTATTTCGCCTATAATGTTTGATTTTAGATGAATTTCATTTGAATTTTGTTTTGCTTATACATATATGTAGGTACAAAAAATTGATAAAATTAATACCTACTTACATAATGTATGCTATGTATGAGTGGTTTTGTGGAATACTATTTTCAATTGTTCATAGCAGATGAGATATGATATGATATAAATTTTTTAGAGCTCTAAACTTGTTTTTTTGTGAGCACTAAATTAACACAATTTCATATACCTACCTACCCAACTATAATCTCCAGCGCAGTGATCGATACTTTTTGAAAGTAAAAGTTATAGAAAAAAGAATACTCGACAGTTTGATCTTAAAAAGTGAAATGATTTTTGTATAGGTTATTTCACTTTCTCCAAACCAAATGATAATTTAAAACAAATATCGTATGCTTTTTTCTAAAAGCTTATTTTATATTTTTTATTCACATAAATAAATAATTAATTGGTAGGTACCTAACTACCTACCAACTAGGTAGTTAGGTACTACCTAGTTGGTAGGTAGGTATTCGAAAAACTAAAATTGATGTTATGAATGAATTTTTGAGTATGCAAGTTATGTTATGTTGTTTAGATACCTAGGTACCTACTACCTACCTACAAAATCAATATGTAGGTAGGTATATGATTTGCTTTACTTTTTAAATTGTTGTTTTTTTTTTTTGCGATTGGTAACACTTTAAATGGGTATTTTTTCGTTGTGGTTTTCGGTAGCGCAATTTTTTCAAAAACTAGGTATCCTCCGAAATAATTTAAATAAAAAACATAATAAAATAACGGACTTCTTGTCTCGACTCAACCTTCGAAGTTGTGTGTTTTTTTATAAATCCTACCTACATATGTACCTACCTACATATATGTAGGTATACCTATACTACCTAATGTAACTATTTATATTTATGTTAATATTACCACATAATTGAGCCCATAAGCCAACGACAAACAATTTAACTAGATTTAAAAGGATTGACCTAACGATAAGCTTTTAAAACATTAAAATTCCATTTTCAAATAAAAATAGGTACCTACCCTACCCATTCATAAATCAAAATCAATAAATAAGCCATTTATCTATCTACCTTCTATGCCTACCACCCTTAAAATAAACCTTCTTAACGAAACCAAAAAGCATCCATTATTCCTAGTTGAATTGTCATTTGGATATAAATGTTGGTAGGTAGGTATGTATACATACATACAATCTCACTTCAATCAACAAGCAGTTCGATTTCACACGACCTTTCAATGGTGGAGTAGATAGGTAGAGGGGAAATAGGTAGCAGCTATTTATGTAAAATCTACTTATCTATCAGCATGATTTTGTTCTTTTTTATTTATTTATTTTTAATACCTATTTTCATCCCCAAACCATGTGTGGATTTACGGCTCAAAGGTCGGCAATACCTATAGGAACTTAAAACAAAAAACCCTTGCATATACCTAACCTACCTATATAACATCTACCTACATCTCTATTAAACCACCACCACCCAACTTAATTATAATAGCTAAAACCTTAACAAAAACCACTTGACATCATTCCTTCTCCAATTTCCGATGAATACCTTCGTCGTTGGTTGTCTTTGTTGGGTTAAAAAACCTACCTACACTCTTATCGGATTTATATCGGATTTTTCTCGCAGAAAGGACACCTTCATCGTCATCGTCATCAAGCATAATAATAATTGACAAGCACAGGAAGGTAGATGACAGTTCGACCTATTTTTTGACTGTTCGATTTTGTGAAATTTAAATCTGTTTAAAGTAAGCAGGTTGTTTTTTAAACTATGATCATCATTACAGCTCATTAAATACAATGAATAAAATAAAATTAAAATAGAAAAAAAAAACGATATGGATAAGAAATCAATTTCAAAAAGGACACTGAGCTAAATGTATACACATATACATTTTTTGTATAGCTATACAGGATACAGCGGATGGAAAAAGTAAAGAGGAATAACCAACAATCACCGATTGGCGCGCACCAAAAGAGCCAAAAAAAAAAATAAAAAAGACATCCATTGCCAGGCCACCAACAACAAACAAAGAATAGATATAAAGCACAGCAGTTAAATAAGGGATAAGAACCAAGGATCCTACTTAATAAAAAGGGATGAAATGTAACAACGAGAGGACGATGAACAAGTTCCTATTCGAAATCCTCCTCTGGCACGAGTAGTTGAAAAGACGAAATGAGGCAATGCAAAGGAGCAACAAGGGGCACATTTTCATAATGACGGAGCAAAAGGGGAAGTTTTTCTTCCTCCCTTTGTGGCCGCCTATGTCCTGTCGTCCTGTCCTCCCCTCTTCCGATTGTTGCGTGTTTTTTTTTTCTATTTTTCTTCTTTCAGCATCTCATCTCTCTGACTTTGCAAATAAAAAAATAAATAAAATTCCCAACGAAAAGGTGGGATGAAAGAAAAAAAACACCCAATTCAGTCTAGCAAACGATAAAATTTCCTTTTCTTTGTTCATACTTTGCAATGAATTTCGCTGCGTTGTTTAAATGTGTTATATTTGTATGGTGTTGTATTCGTGTGGTGTATTAGACCAAAGTTAGCTCAAGGAAAAACACCAAGTAAACAGAAATACGTAGTTCTGATTCTGTCACACGTTTGTCGCTGTTGCTTTGCTTTGCTTCATAAGCAAGCAGCAATAGTGTGGTTATCTTTTTTTTACAACACAAATCGCATTTGATAATAATGTAGGTATATTTTATTCGCTGGATCTGTTTGATTAGGTAGGTATATTTTATTTTATTCTTTTTTTTTTTGTTTGGATTAAATTCCACCTTTTGCCTAGTCAGTCAGTAATTGAATGTCTGACAGATGTTGAAAGAAAATAATATCCCCACAAACACAGTTGTGGTGAAAAGTTAAGCTTTTGCAGTTAGGGTTGATATCAAAGGTATCAAAGGATTATTTTGTAGGACAAGGTGGTAGAAAATTATGATTGACTAGATAGGAAAGGAAATATGAAAACTTTAAGATTATGAAGTAAAGATTCGGGTAGGCAAGATGGTACCTACCTACCTACGTAAATAAAAAAAATTAACAGAACAATTAAAAGGCTTAATGAAGATTTTTGGATTGTGATTATTGATAGGTAGGTAGGTATATAACAAACGGATTTTTCGAAAGGGGACCAAGTTTAAATTTATACATTACTTATGTAGGTATATCTAATAATAAAAGTTTGAATAACTAATTATTTGTGTTTTCAATAAGTTTGTTTTTTGACCCGTACAGTTCAAATAGCTTTTGACAGACAAAAAAACGAAAACAAATAGGTACCTACTATGAATAAGACTGAGTTCCAAAATGCATCACATGCGCATTTACTGCAGTCATAAGTTGCGATTGATCTGTCATCCACACATGCGATGAATTTATTATCAGCAAGACAAAAAGCGAATGTTGTCCCATTTTATGAATTTTTAGAAATATGTACATACCTACCTGTGTATAGTATATTTGATCTTGTAAGAAAACGTTAACTTATTTACCGTCAGAAAATACCAGACCGTGAAAGGTGTATAGAGAAAATATATATTAACATCAAATTCATTCAACAGATTGCAGGAGTTTAGTCATTTTTTTTTATTTTCAACGAGCAAATTAGTAGGTAAGTCACCCATTCTTTTTGCGATTAACATTGCATTGGTTGATAATGAAGATGTTAGTATTCAACAAAACCAAAACTAGGTTGCAGGTCCCACAAATAGAAATGTTCAGTTTTACCAATAAGCATTGGGATTTCCTATTTCTTAAAATGTATAAAGAAATAGGTATTAAGATTTATGTTGAAATCTCTGACTAGAGTAAAATAATGCTTATAAGTAGATTCATAAAAATTGACGAATTTAAAGTCCTCGCAGCCTACCAGAATACAGGTTGGGACTTTTTGAAAACAATTCCAACGCACCTTATATTACTTTCCACCGACCTCTGAACTGGCATAAACTCAAATCTTTCCTTAATCTTTTTCAATTTCCTGATTCACCATACAAATTTATTTTGTTAATCATATATATTTGAAATTAAGCCTGGGTAATTTTCATAAGACCAATCATTTTACAAATCAAACTAACTTAGGTATATACTTATCGCGCTGAACTCATGCATTCAAGAACCGATTTTTTGTATCATTTGGCAAAACTTTCTATCTCATTTCGACTTCATATGATCAAAGAAAATAAATTTATATTTTTAATGATACTGTTTTATTTAGGCTATCAAAGAAAATAAATTTATATTTTTAATGATACTGTTTTATTTAGACTATTTGTTCATATTTTTGTGCAGTGGAAACACTACGACATCGAAAATGAATAGTGTTGAAAAAAAAAATTCATTAGGAAATACCTACCTACCTATCAGAAAGCAATTCCTAAAATCAATCAATCACTTAAAGTGAAAATACACCTACAACTACCTAGGCACATAAATTACAAAAATTATACACATTTCCAAATAAAAAGAATAAAAAGTAAGCAAAATATAACAAAATGAAAACATTGCAATGTCATTCGACGTCAAATGAATTTTTATGACAGCTGACGTCGAATGACATTTAAATTTTTAATTTCCGATATAAAAAAAGTTCTTTTTAGATTTGTAGTAAAATCAGAAAGTAAACACAATATTTTGAAAGACCGTTGACATTTAGCTGCCATTGTGAAATTTTTTGGGCGTTCAACGTTGAGTTTTTCAGAACTGAATTTTCAGATCTGTCAAAATCTTGCGGGCGAACGCCGCTAATTTCGGCTGTGTTTGACAAATTATTCATTTAAATTATATCAAGGAGATGAGCTGGATAAAAATGCAAAGTAGGAGCTCAACTACCTGACACTAGCTTAAAAACTCAAGTTTAGGAACTATTTGGAATTGAATGCATGTTAACTTTGGTTAGAAAAAGACTAACTAGTAACTAAAAGCCAAAACAGATTTCAGATTTAACGGAAACGTAGAGTTTAGATATTAACCAATTTATTTGCTTGCTTTTTACGAACGTATTGAAAATAAATGTGTACATGCTTTTAAGTCTCATGATTTATCTTAAAACAGTGGAGGCAAAACAACTTGACTAATTTTATGGATTTTCTTACTTAAATGATTTTTTTCTTTACTTAAAGGTAAAAGCAAAATATTAAGCTTTTCAATCGTAGTAAGTGAAAAACAAATTATAGTTGGTCGAAAACTTTTCTCATCGACTGTCGATGGGCGAAATCTCGCTTAATCTCCCAAGTGCAAAAGAGACACAATTATTACATATATATTTGATTTTTCGCCTTCCACTGTCATGACTTCTTCCACATTCCCACTTTATAAATAATTTAAATTTAAACATACTAATTTTTTAAGATTTTCAAAAAATAAACAACACACTAAACTTAAAAAACTAAAATCGATTAAAATAAATTTTAAATTTTGTTCCACAAAATATAAAAAAACCACCCATTTATCACGAGTGTGAAGAATACAGCAAATGGGGAACAAAATAAATATCCCATCACCCGTCTCCCTCATTCTCATACAATATTTTGGCAACAAATGATTTTTAATGATTTTTTCCTTCACCATTGCACATTATTTTTCCACTTCGATTTCGGTAAATATTTTTTTCCAAGGAATTCTATCTAGTCAATGAATAAGAATTATTGGGAATTCGATTTAAAAAATTCGCCTTAAAATATTGATAAATCTCCGTTTGCACTTATTTTTTACTTCATATTTTCACACTTATGTATGACACATTTTTATTCTTTTAATTTCTTTTTTGCATCGTTTTTCGTCGGGCGACGACGACGATGAGAAAAACAAAATAAGAGAACGAATTAAAAAAAATCGCACTAAATTTTCTAATTTTTTTATTTATTACCTTTTGCTTTATTCACTTCTTCCAGTTATATCCACTTGATGGTGAAGGGAAAATAAGAAAAAACAAAATAAGGCAATTAATTACAAATTAACATTGTTTTTGTCAGATATACCGCAGCTTTTTGGTTAGGGGCAGGTGGGGTAAAGGTGGATACGTAAAACTAATTTAAAAAAAAAATCGACGGAAAATTTTAAGCAGTGTTTTCTCGATTTTCATACACAAAATAATAAGAAAATTACTTTACACACATCATATTGAGTTTTCTTCACATTTTTTTATTCAATTCCATCGGACCCGTCCGTCACTCGCGTTTTACTTTATTTTCTTTTTTCATTCCCGTGTCACCACCTCGTCTTTGGTGACCAAAGATCCAACGAACCGATTCAGTGCCGCGGCGAGAAGGAACCGAAGAACGAAGAAAAACGACGTTGAACAAGAACTAATATCGAAGGAAAAAAATTGGAACTTTTTCTCGTCGATTTTTTTATTTTACAGTTTTGGAACTCATTTCGGAGAAATCCATAGAATTCAACACAAAAACTTATAGCTCAGCCGTTCACGGATAAATTATTGGAATTTTTAGGTTTTTTATTGTTTTATTTTTTGGGAGAAATTTTTAGAAAAGTTTCCAAAAATTAAAATCAACCCAACACGCAAAGTTCGCCATTTTCTACTCTTTTTCGGTTTTCTTCTTTTGACATATATTTCTCGCCTTGCCTTGGTTGGCCTGATCCGATATGGCGATGCGAAGTGTTGGAAAGAGATACATTGATACTAAGGCGAATTGATGCGAAAATTTCAGGATACAGTTTAGCATTAGTGTGAAGGAAGCAGACGGTGTATGTGTAGAAGGGAAATTTTCTGAGTTCGCCAGGAATGGTGGATATATTGGCGGTCATTGCCATATATGTGCGATATATTTGTTGCTATTTTTTGTGCAAATGGTGGAATTTCGGAAATTTCGCCAGGGATTTTTATTTTATTTTGAAGTTCAGGTTTGTTTGTTTTGTATAAATGGTTCTGTTCGTTCACTTCTATTGTCGTGCATTTGAAACTAAAAAAGTATTTCAATGAAAAAGTTTATTCATGTCAGTTCGTAGGTTTGTGCTCAGTATAATAAAACAACATAACCAATAATAATTTATTATATTCACTCTACATTCTTGAGACTAGATGCGAAATTTAAGTCAGGTGCAATAAAATTTTCGTTTGTAAAACAATAATCACCATATGCATACAATGCAACGTCGTAAAACCATTGTAAACATAAGAAACGCGTTGTATACACAGGTTTTATTTGCATCTAATTACCTACATTTTCTAAAAAAAATTCTTCAATTTAAATCAAAGGAAGAGCAAAACTGTCGGTCATAATCGATATATACCATGCTGAATATTTACAATAAACGAGGATTGTTAATTTTTGCCACTATAATGAGGTGAATCTGTAGGTGCCAAAGTGCAGATAGTTTTGGGCCCTCATTATGAATTGGCCAGTTTATATTCTGGCAGACGGCAAAGCCACGCTAAATTGTTTTTGTACTTAAATATTTGTTATGTCTCAAAAATTTAAATAAAACATACTAAAACTACTAACTATTTCAGAGATCTCAGAGGAATCCGTGTTCTCAGAAATATAAACACAATTCCTCAGTTTGGGTGTCAAAAAACTGAGGAAGGTTTTTTTTGGATTCGTTGCTCAATTATTTTTTGTCGCAGTAATGAAATAAGAAAGAAAGGAAAAGAAAGTGTTTTTGAGGAATTTTGGTTATATTTAATGCTCCTGCTCTTTCAACGTGACGGAGAAAAATTACTGAGCGAAGGAAAAAATCATCTCGACGACAGACGATAAAATAAACGTTGTCAACATATTAACAACGAAAGATCCGGTGTACTTTCGTCGTCGTCGCTCGTTTTTTTTTTAGAAAATTGTCTCTCCCGCCTAAACAAGGGAGATAGACCCCGCCCCCTCCCATAGCAAAAAACACTTGTTACCCTTTCTACAAAAATCAGTTATTATTTTTTGGCGCCCGAATTTAAAAAAACCTCGTTGCCCGATGTACTTTTATAAACAAACTCACCTTTAATCGCATTTCTCTTTAATAGCATTTCTCAACTCTCGTCCTTTTATTTTGGATAATTATTCAGTCTGTTTGTGTAGGCCGTGTGCGAATTGGGTTAAACCGCGTTAAATTTTATCCGAAGATTAATTTTTGACAATAGTGAGGTGAATCTGTCCGTAGAAATGTCAAATTTTAATCTCGGATAAAATTTAATTGAAATTTTATAGTGTGTTCCTACTGAGCCTGAAATTGCACAATTTCAAGAACTCAATTTCAAAATAACGCAGTGTTATTCACACTGAAAATGAAACAATTTCGTCTGACAGCTTACATTGGAAACCATTTTGTGCATTGAAATAATGAAAAATAATCCAAAAATGCGCAATTTCGTTCAGTGAGAACATTGGTGCGTTCTTTTATGTTACTGTGGTTAACTATAGTTGATGTGTCAAAAATAAAAGTTGATGGTGCTCTAGTTAAGAAAGTCCCCTTTCACACAAGGCAACTGAATTGCCAGCAACAATCAGTTCAAAGGCCAGAAGGGCAGGAAGAAAGAGGGGGAAATGAAATCTCCCCGGTCTACAAATTCAGGAGATTTTTTTGACGTTTCTCTTCACACTACGTTTATGTGCGTTCAACCAAGGTAGTTTAAAACAAAAATAAAGAAAATCTCCGGGTTTTTGTTGCTTGCGTGTGAAAGGTACAAGAGATTGTTAAGGAGATTAAGAAAACGTCAAAAAAATCACCAGCAACTAGTATCTTCGTGTGAAAGGGGACAAAGTTACTCTTGGTAACTTTTTCATTTAGGAACGACCAGAGTTAACAACCGTTAATCTGTCAAACGAAAGGGGTTGAAAAAAAAAATCGAATTGTATACCAGCTATTTCACGTTGACTCTAGAGTCATGACTCTTTTTTTCGAATTCCGCTTTGAAAATCATTCTGTGAGGCGGCGTGTTATTACACGCTTGACTCTCGATTCGTGACTCAAAAGCATGTCAGCCCATATTTTAATCGTATTGGTGGTGATTGTTCACACATATAGACTTTCATCAATTTACTGAACAAAGATTTTCAATTTGACATGAGAGCGTATTTACATATTTACATATGGGTGAATGCAAATCAAATCTTCCAAATTCAAAAAGATGAAATCTTTTCTACAATGAAAAACGACATAAGATGAACTGAACTTAATGGAAATTGCGTATTGACAAGGCCCTCACTAGTCAATTGATGAGTCCAAGTGAGATCACCGGGACGAAACGCCAATTTTTATGGACTAAAGGCCGTTAAAAGTTATTTTGAATCAGAAAAGGAAAACGTCAAAAAGAGTCGCCGGAAATTAAGGTTCACAGGTTTTCTATCTCATTCTTTTTCTCTTTCGCACTCATTAGGTTTGAAGAGTCATCGTGTAAGTAGACTATTTGGAATGAATACCCAATAAAAAATGTGATTGCATTAAATTTATTGCAATCATAGTTATTAGGAATTCAAAATAACATGTGTACTATTTTCCAAATAAAATTTCTTTACACTCAGTTTTGTATAAATCGAACAGAAATAAGTGCAATTTTTTTCATTGCTTATGGCACAGAATTTTTGATGAAAAATTGACCAAATAAAAGAAGAAAATGCATCAGAAAATAAAAGAAAACTATTCCAAAAATCAAATTCGACAAAAAAAAATCTAAGAAATTGATGGACATATTTTAATTATTGAAAACAATTCCAAATCAAAAGTAAACAAAAGACCCACACAACGAAAAGCTGTGTTTGACAGATTAATCATTTTAATTCAATGAGCTTGAAAAAGTTACATTGGCCACGTTCAGAATTCACTAGGATAGCCTATCTTGGATACTCGAGTATCGATATGTGGTTCTGAACGACTAAGTTCAGATAGGTTTTATTTGGTATCAAAAATCAGCTGCTTGACATTTCTCATAGGATAGATGAGTATACCATAATTTTTAGGATAGCTTGAGATCTCATTTTTGCAAACTGCTGTTTTGTAATCAGCTGTGTTTTTACTAGGGATTACAACAACACAATAAAGCTATCCAGATCGCTTTGGATACAATCCTGAACGTGGCCAATTCTTTTTATTTTGTTGTCGGAATGTTATTCTTTTCATTTTGTCAATTTTTTATCAAAAATTCTGTGCCATTAGCAATGAAAACAAAATTCATTAGGAAAATGCGCAGTTGAGACGGTATTTTGTTTTGTGATTTGTAGCTGTCAATTGGATCGACTGCCGCAGTTCATCACTTTTTTCTCAAAAAATGATATGCGTGCAAATAGCATGATTTTCCGCGGACGCACATGATGCACGCGGATGCTACGCATAATGAATACGAAAATTAATGTCGTTTTTCTTTCAGCCAAAAAAAATTGATCCCTGTGAGGGATTTTGATCCCGGACAAGTTTTTGCATTACATTCAACCAAAAAAAATCAATCCCCGACAATTCGGGATCAAAATCTCTGATCCCGAATTAAAGAGAGATTTACCTACATGAAACACGCCCTTGCACACACACAATTTTTGGCGGGTAGCAGATCCGTTCGTTTTGTAAAACAGCCGTGATAATCCGAATTTCATGTCTGGATTTTACTGACTTTTAAATGACTTATTTATATCGTTTTCGATTGGATCTTTGGAGTGTTCTATTCCTATCGAATATGACAAATTTAGAGTGAATGGAGTGAAAAAAATGTCCATATTCAATAGGAATAAAACACTCCAAAAATCCAATCGAAAACGACATTAGTATGGAACAAACGTCAATAAAAGATTTCAAAGTCTGTTAAATACTTAGGGCTTTATGAAATCGGTCATTAGTATGCTAATTCAGCCAATTTGATAGCAAAGAATTTTGCACAAATTGGTGCGGTGTTATTTCTCTTCTTTGCATATGAACTGTTATTCCGATACCAATCGAAAAGGTTCCAAAGGCATCCAGGTCAGAAAATTCCAATTTTCGATTAAATATTGTATGTCCTATTTATCCATTAACAATTATCGATGAATATCGAAAAGTGAATTTTGGTATTGCGAATGATTTATTGTTTACGAAGTTTTTCGTTACGATTGTCGATCGTTTTCGAATGCAATTTTCTGTTTGACTGTGGAAGAACTGCAATTCTACTAAAAGCGAATTCAAAGAAATTTCCATTTTTTTCCCAGAAAATAAAATACAAAAAAGTTTTCTTACATTCTTTAATGAAAAAAAAAAAATATTTAATTATTAAACATATTAAAAGAGTGCAAGTGTTTTACACAGATTATATATATATAATTAACCATTTACACGATACATAGTCTTTCTTTATATATATGTATATATGCACGTACGTTTGCTGTTGCATTACACCTTATTTTAATGCGCAGTTTTTTCGTTTATATTATTAATAATTAAAAAAACCAATAAAGTGTAACAGAGTATACAAAATTATTAATTTTCTTTTCCTTTAAGCTATAAATATAGTAAATTATTTATATTATGCATCGATAAATGATTCAAGGGAGAAAGAAAGACCAATTTATTACTGTAAAATATTTCTAGCGAGGATTTTTCTTTCTTTTTTTTTCTAAATTTTGTTCCCCAAAAATTTTTTTTATTATTTTTATACACTTTTTTATAAAATTTCTTCTTTTTCTTCTTCTTCTTCTTCATATTTTCTTTTTTCTAATCCTTCTCGCTTTATTCTTGGGGTTTCTTCTTATATTTATTGTTTGTCGATAACTTTTTGTGTTTTTGTTTTTTTTTGTTTTTGTTTAAATGAAAGAGGAAATTGTGAGAAGGATAAAAATTAGTAAATAAAAAAATAAAGAAAACAAGCAATATAAAAGTTAAAAAGTTTTTGAAACAAAATTTTAACTAAATTAAATTTTGTTTTTTTTTTTCAAATTCTTGTTTGTTTTATAAGTGTGTGTCTGTGTATTTGTTTTGTGGATGATTTGATTGTATGTGTGTGTATATCTACCATTCAAATTTGAGTGTTTCTATTTGATTTGTAAGTTCTTCATTGGGAGAAGTATTTGGATTTGGACTTGGGGTTGGGGGAACTGAATGTGTTTCTGTTGTTTGTGTTTGTTGTGGGGAGTAATAAATGTTTAAATCATCATAAGGATTAACTAAACGTTAAAACCTGGATCTTACAAATACAGCACTGGAATCATGTTCGCTATAACCCAGGCGCTTTGTATGCTTAAACACTTCATTTGTTATAGCTGTAACGGGCATTGATTGATCAAGGTTCTCCGCCATTCCCAAAACCAAACGTAGATCTTTTTGCATGTGCATTAAAGGCTGTTGTGGGTTGAAGTCACCCTTCGCCATTTCTGTATATATAAAAAAAACATAATTTCATATAATTTATAATAAGTTGAAATAAGTTATAATTAGTTGAAACTTTGACGAAGCCTTATAATACAAAATAGGTTTTTAAAGCCCATTAATTAGAGTTGTAGATCGTATATGTACTTTATTTTACCTTTTCCTTTTTCGAGTAAAAGTTGCGATTTCATTGACGTCAATTCAAATATATCGATGATATCCTTCAGTGATATGGAGAAGCGGTCAGCTGTAGAGAAAATAAAGTTTTTTATTTTTTTTTTGTTTTAGTTCTTAACCAACTATCCATAGGCACCAGCTGCTTATGGTTGAGCCATAGACAAATTGTAATTCTACTTCAAATTTGAGACAAAAACTACGAAAGGACAAGGACGCACATGTTGAATCTTACAGACGAGTTGAAAGAGCAATGTCTCTAGTTTTAAAATCCATGCCAAGTCGTTGGTTTGTGCAGGATGAAAATGGAAAATGCGCTACTTTATAAATGATACATAGATGAATATTTATTAGCGTCTTAGGAAGCTAGTCAAAACTATCGTTTTTGTGATTTCACAATAATTTTTTTTTTATGTAAGCTCACAAAGTCTATATTTTTTTTGAATATACATATTAACATTAGTTTCTATGGACTATGGATTAAGACAGAGTGATTCGCTTTTTTTTTAACTAGGTCTTTAAGATCGATCACGCACGAATCAATGGAACGATTTTTTAAAAGAACATCCAATTCCTCGCACATACCGATATTGAATAATCGGAAAGAACACAGCGTGTTATCGGTGGCACTTTTGTAAATCCATAATGGGACGGAAGAAGCAAAATTGGGCTCAACGGTCAATGAAGGGAAATCCAGTCCGTATTTCTTTGAATAGGTTACAAAAAAAACAAAACCAGTTTTGTAAACAGTGATTTTTGATGTGCAACCATCATTAGCCGCGGGTGAATTCGTTTGAAAGTGCTACGTCGCGACGTTGGTTAGAGTAGAATTTGTTATAATTATGCACATGACATGTATCACTTGACAGTACACATATTAAAGTAAACAAAATATACGAAAGTAATATGGAAAGTAAATTTTTCTCGCTTACAGCTTTACAGCTAAAACACACATAATAGGTGGCGTTTTATTGGGAATTTTTATAACTAGAATAATAAAAGTTCCCTTGGTGAATAATAAGAAAACCAAAAGTATCGATAAATAATCAAGTAAATTAGTGAATATAAAAGTGGACAGAGTGTGGACGGTGCCGTGACATAAGGCCATGCGACATAAGGCCATATTTTGAAATATGGCTATATGACGCTTTCATAATGTGACATAAGGGCATATTCGAATAAATGGCTTTGTGACGCTTACCTAAAGTGACGTAAGGCCATTATGGCCTTGTGTCACTTTCAGATGCATATATTTCTTATTTACCTTAAAATAAAATGTGTAAGGGCAACAAGGGTTCATTTAGATTTTAGAACTTCCTTCATTTTATGCTATTAACTGATTTCAAATGGAAATTCTTGCATTAAAAAAAAATCAGTGTAAAGAAAGTTAAAACTTTAGATAATTATGTTGATAGCAGCATTTGTTTTCAAAAATGAATGCTGAATTTTGGGTGTAAAAATTAAAACATCGCATGAATTTTTTCATTTTCTTCTCTTCGGAAAAATTTTGTCCGCTATGTGATCACCAAATTGATCTTTTCACGGCAACATTTTTTTCCGCTACGCTTTTAGTGAAATAAAATTCGAATACAATATAGCGGAAAAAATTTTCCGAAGAGAAGATCAATTTGGGGTGAGAAAATTAAAAATTTGTGCAAATTTTTAATTTTGACACCCCAAATTGATCTTCTCTTTGGCATTTTTTTTTTCCGCTACTCTTTGAATGAAGTTAAATTCATATGCAACCTCTATAGCGAAAAAAATTTTGCCGAAGAGAAGATCAATTTGGGGTGTGAAAATTAAAAATTCGCGCGAATTTTTAATTTTCACACCCCAAATTGATCTTCTCTTCGGCAAAATTTTTTTCCGCTACGCTTTGAGTGAATTAAAATTCGAACACACAATTTGATGTGAGATATTCAAGTAGAAAAGTCTCAAGGATTATGAATAGTGTCTTAAATTTCTTAAAATACTCTATTTTGAGAAAAAATACTTGGCCAAGGAAAGGTAAAAAAAATCGATAGATTTTAGCTTGAATCTTATTTACTCTTATAAGTTCTAAGTATTCCTATTATTATAATTTGAACTGTTGGCGTTAAAAATACTGCAAGCTGCAAGGAAAAGCTACGTCCAACAAAACTGTCAAAAAACAAAATAATTGTTTTTTCGTACCGCGAGTATCAAAATTGCTTTATTATGGTATTATGTCACTTAAAGAAAGTGTCACGATGCCATATTTAGATATGGCATTAAGTCGCAAAAAAATATGGAATTATGACACTTCACCAAAGCGTCAAAAGGCCATCCATTCGAATATGGCCTAATGTCACTTTACGAAAGCGTCATAAAACCATATTCCGAAATATGGCCTTATGACGCATGGCCTTATGTCACGGCACCGTGTGGACTAACCATAAATCTCGGTACCGTAGAATGTTTTCACTCAAAAAAGGATATGAACACAGCCACTGAAATATAAAGTGGACATCAAAGTGGATATAGCGCTTTTATTAAACTTGTATTGCTTCATTGCACACACACAAAGTTTATTTTATTGTTCGATTTGTGACTTTAAGTAAAATACATTACTAACGTCTCTTACCTTTTACTTTTTTGTTTTTTTTTTTTGTTTTCACAGAAAAAATAATATAATTACTTACCTAGAGCTAAAGCTTCTGAAAAACCAACGAGGCTAACACCAAGTATCGTTTGAAGAATAAGATTAACTTTACAAGCGTTACCAACATCTAAAATTAAATACAAAAACAAAAATCAGTTAAATTTAATTATTTATTTTAATGCTTTATTGTTTTTTTTAGCTTACCCCCTAAGAAGAATGTATTTTTGGCGATAGTTTTAAAGCACGAATGACACTCTTCAAAAACAGTGCGATCACCACCAGCTAAAATTATTAGCATACCATCTTCGGCTTCTTGCCTTGTGCCATGAATCTGGGGATCATAAGTTATAAGTTCTTTGTTTTTTTTTTTTTTTTCAATATTATCAATAAAAGTTGACTTACTTGAACCTCTAGGTATCTACCCCCACATTGTGCGATACCTTCGGCGATATCTTGTGAAGTTTCTGGATCAATGGTGGACATTTCTACATATGCCTTGTTGTTAAGGTCCTTTCCTTGCAATACACCACAGTTACCAAATACCAACTAGAAATACTATAAAGTCAGTACACGTCATGGAAATCAAAACAAAAAAAAATCTTACATCTTTCGATGCTTTTGGATCCGATACACAACAGAATGTAATATCCGCAGCATCGACTACGTCCATTGGAGTTTCTTTCACTTCAGCACCAGCTTCAGCGAATGGTTTGCACTAGAACAATAAAATTAGATCAAACGTTTCTACTAATTGAATTTCTCTCTCAGCCTACCTTTGACATTGTTCTGTTCCATACGACCACCTTATGCCCTGTGCATATTAAATCCTTAACAATAGTCGATCCCATTATTCCCAATCCAAGGAAGCCAAAAGTCAAATTCGATGGAGTTATGTCCCGTTCGGACAGAGTTGCCGATCGAACATTCATATCGATTGCTTGTGCCTCTGGCCGACTTATTATTGGTCGATCGAGTAGAGCAACTGTTGAGCTCATATTGCGACGAGACAAACTGCCTATATGCGACAAAGCGTCCGTATTCACTCGCCTACGTGACGATGTAGCCACTGTGGCTTCTGATTCAACTCTTTTCCTTTTGCTTTCTGATGCTTTGCTTGCACTACCACGGCGTTTTGCTGCCGATTTAGTTGCCGATATGGAGGACTTTGCACGAGATTTTGCTTTTGTTGCTTTTTTTGGGGGTTTTGGTGGTTCACCAAGATCATTGGTGGAGTCGGCTGTTTCAAGACCATCGCGAATCTTATCGAAATCAGCATCGCTGGTATAGTTTGGAGCAGAAGCAACTGAAGCAGCTTTTATTTCAGCATCGATATCCACGGGATTATCGATATAACTTAGAATTTCTTGCAAAGCTAATTTGAAAGAATTTGGCTTGTTTGGGCGCATCAATTCATCTTTGTATGGCCCTTCGAATGGTTTAATATTATGCTCTTCAATCCATGCACTAAAAGGGAATGGGTTATTTGGTTAGTCAATTTGAAATCTATGAAACTATTGTGTAATTGTGTTATGTACTTTGTTGTTAAATTATTTAACATCAAAAGAAGTATTTTTTTAGAAATACATTAAGCAATTTAAAGATAAATAAAGGCCTTGAGACAACAAGCGAAGTTATTCTTCTTTGGCGTGATACATTCCGTGGTTTCATTCCAAACACTTGAACTCTTTATCACTTTATAGCAGCAGCTACTCGCTGGCGGTGTACCTACTGCTCATTAATATTTTTATGAGTGTTCTCTGTTTAAGTTGATTTGACACCTCAGTTTTGAAGATCAACATAGAATTACCGAAGGTAGGGGTCATTTTTGGACATCTTTTTAAATATTTTTGAATAGTTAAACACTGTATTTTTGGTCCGATTTAGAAGCAATATGAAAGACTGTGCTTAAAGCAGCTGGGTAATTGTTTAAGATTATTCGTGATCTGAGAGCTGCCTGTTTGAAAATAATAAGAATCTACCTTTGCATTTTATTGATTCTTATTTGAATTCAAATTGAATTAATTTTTGAGTTGTTTTGTATACTAAAATAGTTTTCGAGATTCCAAAAATAAACAAGGACTTTTTCAAAAAAAAGCATTTTATGTCCTTTCTTTTGAAACAATCTATATTTCATTATTATTACAAATTTATTAATCATGCAATAAATTAGAAGCTCAGAATACCATAAAGAGTTTCTCACTGCAAGGCCCTACAACTTTATAAAAGATACTTTTGGTATAATTATGACCCATATTTTTGATGTACTTTACTCTTCTAAATTTTCTATCAATTTTCCTCAATATTCACAGAAAAAAAGTGTTCCGAGTTCATCCCCTTAAAATAACTTTCAGTCATTAAATTGATTTTTATATTACACTAGTCTGCAAAACTGAACTTCCTGTTCGTCTTTGGAATCAGCCTTTACTTTTAAGAACACAAATTGGGTAATTGGCAAAAACAAAAAAAAAATTGTTTTAAATTTGTATCTATGCTTGGTGCTTATCTTTTCCTTCAAAATTCAAATTAAATACTACCAATATCTTTATTTTTTCCGGTCAACCTAAGTTAGATAATAACCTTCACTCTACTCTTCATAAATTAAATAAAGACGCTTGTACGGAGTGTCCCGAAATCACCGCCACAGAAGAAAACCAGAGTCCCTTAGGGGCCAGTTATAGCGATCAGGAAAACGGATCAGGTAAAAATTTCCTTTTGTATAGTTCAATGTTTTGTTCAACGATTTAAAATATAAAAAGGATACGAAGCGATGATAAACCAATTGAAATATTTTTTCCATTAAAAAATTTAATTTTGGAGAAATACTTTGTACTTATTATATTCCTGATGGACTTTTCGTACAGAAATGTACCATTTGTATATTTCAATTCGTATAATAAAACATTAAATTATCAAAAAGAAAATTTTTCCTGACGCGTTTTCCTGATCGATATAACTGGCCCCTTAGGTAATTTAAGGTCAGAAAACTTAAGAGGTAATTTTTACATTCTTGAGTGACATACCTTAGATTGCATTATGAAGTTTGCGGTCCACGTTTATTTCGAATATTTTTTTTTTTGTTGAAAGGGTAACACATATTTGTAGGATAAGATGAAAAATAGAAAATTAGTCTCCTAATTCTATTTATTCATGCAATAGCAAAATATGCGCATGAAAATCCAGAACTGGAACTATCCAGTCGAGTTTTCAGTTTTTATTGAAATTGGTATGTAATATATTATAAGAAATAAAATAATGATATATGTACATACATAGGTTGAAGAAGAAAAATTAACTCCATTAAATTAGATTGATCATGGCCTTGAGAATTGAGAGATTTTTGAAAGGAACGGCTAATTATAAATCAGACATAAAATAAATAAATAAATTTGGTGGTGCAAGAGCTCGTGAAGAACCATGACAAAAGATACTATAAGAGGATTTGCCACTTACTTGCAAGTCTAAAAAAGGTTCTTATTTTCAGTGGAAGAGGCAGGGTATTGATCCCCGACCTCCGGCGTGTCAGTCCAAAAGCACTGCACTGGCGATTGCAACATTGTTATGCGTAATTATCTTCTAATTCACAAATAAACGCAGTTCGCTTTCGAGAGCTGAGGGCGAAATTTTTATCAATCCTAAAATCTCAAATACGGTATTGGCTTTGTTTGTATTGTTTTTTCTCATTCGTGAAGACTTGTTTATTATTAGATTTAAAATTCGAGTTTTTATGGGTATAGTATGTTTCGCCAGAATTGCTTGCAAACTACAACCGTTTGGCGGGGGCTTATTCGTCGTTTTTCGTTTCGCATTTTTTTTATTCAGCATATTGTTATTTGGCAATTTAGGTTTTATCATGGTCAAAAATAAAAAAATTTCGCGCTTTTTTTGAGTTATTGGCAATTTTAACCCCAAAGGATTAGTTTTTGGACTATAACTTTACTCTACGATTTCACAGTAATTAAATTTTCTTCAATTTGAGCCTATTTAACAACAAATTAACCCAAAAAACTATGTTTTTTCCTAATTTTTGAGTTTGAAATGGATTGTTGAATGAAACTGTTGACTAAAACAACTTTATTTAAAAATAAAATTTAAGAATGGCTTCCCTGGCTTTGACAAAAGGTATAGGATTTTATTTTAAAAGGTTTCGTTGGAATTTTATGAGTCGTTTTCTATTTCATGTCAGTTTTTTCTGGAAAAATTGCCCCTCCCAATTAAACAGGGGGATATAGACTACCCCCTGCAGAGGATTTGTTTTCTTCTTTTGACCCAACTTATACGATCTAGTATTTTTATGCATCTTGTGCCAAGAACCATCTTTTTTTTATTATACTGAAAATTATACTACTTGTTCTTATAAATTTATTATTGCTAAATTTTGAATATCTGTATTTTTGAAACTGTTGGATCTACACAGATGGTTCTGGGCTCAAATTGAAGAAAATTTAGTAACTTTGAAATCGTAGAGCGAAGTTATAGTCGAAAAATTAATCCTTTGGGGTAAAAATTGTCAATAACTGAAAAAAGCACGAAAATTTCGCGTTTTTTTTTAATTTTTGATCATGATGCGTTTGGCGCTCGAGTTCGAAAAATTGGGTTTTTCATGAGGCCAATATCATAAACTACTCAGCAAAAAAACAGAACTACCGGATCTAACACAAACACGCCTTCCTATGAGACGACAAGGTTACTGGACTACTAAGGAATCACCTAAAATCTTTTTAAACTCTATTTTGGTTTAAGCTGTTGGTAGAGATATACGGACAGGTCACTTTAATTTTAGGTTTTATTAAAATATTAATTTTCTTACAAATCCAAAACTTTCCTTCTTTAGTACCTACATTATGTAAGTAAAATTTACTAACTATACTATAATTCACAATGTGAATAATGTGGTCCCAGGCTCCCAATTCCCACCAATGCAATTGATGGTTTTCTTGTATTTATTGGTTTTGGTCTTCCTCCGATTAATTATAATGTTACCTTTTATTTATTTTAAATTCTTTCGACAGGTTTTTTTCTGCGATAAACATTTATTTTGATAAATGAATAGACAGCGCGGGATAAATTTATCCGATGCTGTAAATTTAGAAGTCCATCGGATGATTTGATTAGACTCCGCAGTTCTTATTTGATTTCAGTATAAAATTAATAGAAGTCCCCGAGCCGTACACAATTATTTGCGTTTTTATTTTACAAATGAAATACACGACAGTTGTAGTTTAAGGCTTACACCCAGAGCTAGACATTAAATATCAATGGTTAAGGTTTATTAACACATAGTTAATGTGTGAAACAAAACTGATTCATTCTACTATTTTTTTTACTAGCATCGTTTGTTTATCGATAAATCACTGTAGGCTAGTGTCGATCATCGAAAACAAATTTTGATATTGCGAATGTCTATAGTATGTAGATAAAATGATAAAAATAACCTCGTAATAATTTATCATTTAGGGGCTATCTGCGGGATATATTTGCCCAGTAACACAAAAGAAACCAAATAAAATTTCAAGAAAAAATATCAATAGAATGAGCTACATGTTAGTACATTCCTAAAAATATGTACGTTCTTTTAAAATGGGCTGCGATGAAAAGTGGGCATGAAGATACAAAAATCCAAAATGTATCTTCCCCCCTGGGTGCTTTTTCTTAATTTCAAATAAGAAATGCAGAAAATCTTACAAGTGCCAAAAATATGGTTGAAGGTTAAATAAGATTAAGAAATCCTTTGTTCTAAGTTTTTAATTCCAAAACGTAAAAAAAACTTGTGTAACGTGAGTTAGCGAGTATTTTATGAATTTTATCTTACAGTTTTGGAAAGATTCGGTATAGTTTTGAATACTGCAATATTTTTTTTGTCGTTTTAATTGAGGATGGGAGTTTTTATTATTTTTTTAAGTAAAACTCTTTGTTTCCCAGACCTTTTATAATTACAAGTACATAAGATAAATATATTTTGTGTTTCTTTTAATTGTATAAGAATTAAAATTTTAATAAAATAGCCCATAAAATGCTCCCAAATGTAATGTGAGTTACCATCGAATTACCCAACGGATTTTTATCAGTTGTTGTCATTTTTAAATCGAAGATTCGTTTTTAGAAAATGTTTTCTGTTTTATCATATTTTCGATCACTAAAAATCATACCTTACAGTAAAAACCCAACAAACAAAAAAGGTTGGCAATTCTATATCTAATGCGATGGGAGTAAAGCTTGGGGTCCCTCAGGGATCAGTTTTGGGTGAGTTGCTTTTCCTTCTGTACATAAATGATATTAAATGTGTCTTGAAATTTTGCAAGATTGGGTTGTTTGCGGACGATGCCTTAGTATATTTAAGTGAAAAGAATGCTGAACGGTCGATGAAATGTTTAAATAAGGAGTTGGAAAGCATAAACTTGTGGCTTCAAATGAATAAAATGAAATTCAACGTGAAAAAGACAAACTGTATGAAACTTAAAGTGAATGAACCCATAAATGTATGTATGGATGGGGAAGTCATTGATTTTTGTTGAAGTTAAATTTTAAAGAGCAGCCAAGGTAGTGTGTGGGAAATTTAAAAAAAGGAGATTTTATAAATAGAATTAGAAGAGACTTGACATTTGAGAGTCCTTTGCTTCTGTATAATGCCATTGTTTTAATTATTGTTCAACTTCGTATATTAAGTCAATTCTTTTAAAAAATTGCCCCTCCCTTTAATTTAAATTAAGCACTCGGTTTTCTGTTTTTGACTAAAACTATTCAATGATTTCGATATTGTATTTCGAGATTTTTGTTGGTTCTAGATTTTTGTGCATTCGAGATTTTTGCATTCTAGATTTTTGTTTTCTAGATTTTTTTTTTCGATTTTTGTCATTCGAGATTATGTCATGATCCCTTATAGAAACTCTGTTAACTAACGCAAATTCTTGTTGTCATTTGGAATATTGATCTAAGATTGTAATTTTTTTTTTGCCAAGCCAAAATATATAAAATATAAATCCTATTCCCATTTTTTTTTTAAATATAACATAGGAGTACCAGTTCAAAACCCTGATAAAATTAACCAGTTTTTCCAAAAAAACCTATTTTCCATATGCGGTGGAGGAATACAAAATGAGGGGAAAAACATCGCCATTACGGGCAATGTAAATCCAACTAATACTCGATTTACACAACCATTTTAAACCAATTGTTTGTCAGAAAATCCAGTATAACTAGAAATTGTTGCTGACAAAACAAAATTTGTCAGCCAAACAAACAAATAGAGTACCTATTAGTTTATTTTAAAAATATTTTTTTTTTTTTTTTTTTTCGACTTGCACATACATTTACGTAGGTACTCTCAAACAACTAGGTAAGGTAGCTAGATATGCATGTAATAATTTATTTACTTAAACAATAACTAGATACCTACCTATTTTATTTTCATTTAAAATGGGGCTAGAAAAGAGAAGTAACATTCGGATGCCTCTTTTTGCATCGGAAATAACACATAACCAAATAAAATATCAAATATATCACACAATTCTTATCAAACTATTTGAATGGATTTTCATAGATTATAAATGCAGTTTTTTTTTCTATAGAATGGATACTTACTAATTTCTAGAACCGAAAAAGAAAACACATTTACACGGAACATTCCTCCGAGGCTGATGTAGCATCTCTTCTGGGGGTTCAACGATCTAGAGATATAGAAAAAGAATAGGTATTCAAAAAAGGCACATTTATCAAAGTAAGCAAAGTTTTTGGAATGAAAATACTAAATTGGAAATATCAAGTACTTCAAAATGGAGAAACCAAAAATTTAATGGTATTTTTTTTATAAATATAATTGAGAAAAACTTACCATCGATGGCCAGGGTGTGAATCCCTTCATTTTGGCCCTGAAATTAAATAAAAACACAAATATTAAAATCAATTAAGAAACAAAAATTCGATCAGAGAAAAGAACGCGCGGGAAAAGTTTTTCGTTCGACTCTGAGGCCGGCCATTGTGGTTGGTCTCTGGTTGGATTCGATGGATTCATCGAATGGGAAATCCATTTTCCACCGAAAATTGGACTGAAACTCATTATTTTGTTGGTTATGTTTGAAAGATAAATTTCAGATTTATCAATTTTTATGGATTTTCACAAATTTTCCATCAAAATGGGTTCAAATAGCCACGGCGACAGTCGAATTGGATAGAAAGCTTGGGTGTTAGGTAGTTTTTTTTCACACATTTGGTTACCATATGAATAAAATGGAAAATTTTAATGAAAATATAAGAAATCACAAATAATTAACTCACCATATTAGATCTTTGGGTTTGTAAATAATCGGTTCGGACATTATTTTTGATTTTGCTTTGCGTTTGCGAGCAATTTTTAATTTTATTAGAAATAAAATTTCTTTTCTATTTGCTACACAACGACGAACGAACGAACGACAACCCACTCGGAACACTTTACGGAGCCAAATAAAGCGACGAGTGGAAGAAAGAGAGAAGTCAAGTTCCTTCTGTTTTTTTTTTCTTGCCCAATACTCTGTCCCGCTTTAGCGAATTTACGACTTTTTTATTTTCTCTGGATTTATGTATATTTTATAAATAAAAAATTTGTAAATGTATGTTATAAAATGCAAAATTTTAAAACCATTAAATAAAGGGCAATGCAATGATTTGTTTTTATGATCGTATTTTAAAAAAGAACACTGTGTTAAATGGAAAATAATTAAATTTTTTTGGACTGGCACTGGTTTTGCTTTTCTTGACGCGTTTTTTATACATAGAAAACAACATGGCCGGCTGCTGGTTGTTTTTCTTGTTGTCAAAAATTATAACGAAGGTTATATGGAGAATTTTAACGATGATTTGTGAGGTTGATTGGGTTTTTGTATTTGATATACTAGTTGCTAAAAACGGAAGTTATTCTGTGGAATTGGTAGGTGGCGCACATAAAACATCCAAAAAATATTGTTTGGTCCCCTATTACACGATGAATTTTTTTCCCTCAGAGTTTTTCGAAATTACGTACAAAGGAGAAAAAAAATTTGATTGTACCTTAGACCCTGTTTATAATGTGATTTTTCACTACGTAGTGAACAATCACTGCGTGTATGTATAAACTTTATAGTTTTCCTTTATAGTTTTCACTGTGTGCATCAACTTTTAATAAATAAATAGTCATGTCGATTATGGAAACCGCAATAGTGGATCCGCAACGAACAAGTCAAAAATGAAAAAAAATATTGTGATTTTATACGCGTAAAAAAGAGAAGGGTAGATTCCACCTAAAACTACAATAAATTTTAACAAATTTTACCCAAAGATTAATTTTTAATACTAGTGTACGTAGAAATGTCAAACTTTGATCTCGGATGAAATTTAATCGAAATTTTAAATCAATTAACGGCCTGAGTGAGAGTGAGAGATAAATAAACTTAAGAAAAGGGTAGATTGAAAAGATAGATAGGCGATGTCAAACTATCCAAAAATTTTCAGACACATTGGTGGGCACACTTTTGTGCTTGCGACTTTACACCTGCCGCCAGTCGAATTACAGCAATCGATTTACGCCGCAAGACAGGGACTATTATCCCTTACCGCCTTATTATTCACTCGATTAATCCAGATTAAAACTTCAATCCAGATGTAAATTAATTTAAATCCATGTATTATTTACTCATTAGATCCACAATTAAATCCAGTTTTTAAGATCCAGATTCAATAAATCCAAATGATTTTAATCTGCTCCCCGGAGGTCAGTTTTGCGTACCTACTTAGGCCGTGTGCGAATTCACTTAAAATTTCGATTATATTTTATCCAAAATTAAATTTTGACATTTCTACATACATATTAACGTCAATTGTGTTCGGATAAAATTTAACGCGATTTTAACTCATGCTATGGTTGGACAGGAGTGGGATAAAAAAAAACATTAATTGAATTTTTTTTTTAAACACCTTTCGGATAAAGCAAGGCACATAGGTAAATTACAATAAGATCCGTCTTTGAAGAAATTTATCTTTTCATTAATTTGACATTTGGATTAAATGATTTGTCGGTTCGTTTACTTCCCAAAACAGCCAGGGACTATTTTTTTTTTATATATGAAATTTGACAGAACTTTGGACAGTTTTGGACAGTAAACGAATAGAGGTGATTTTAGATCTGGTTTTAAAGAACTTTTACATCTGGATTAATAGCATTTTAAATTTATTGGCTTCAGTGCATGTTTAGAGTGAATAAAATGGATACAATTTTAATTTACGGATTAATAAAATCCGGATTTAATGGTTGGATTTAAAATATCTGTGGTGAAACGAAATTGTTTTAGTCAAATATTACACGGTGCTTCAAGATTCCATGGCGTTTTCGGAAATTAAATGAGTGCGATGGTGAAATCCGATGTCAAAACAATGTCACTGACAAAAAATCACTCCCATAAGAATTACATTTAGATTTATTTTCGTTGAAGAACTGTTTACTAAGCTTTATACATTGAATTGTGTCGTTTTAAATGCCTGGTCAGCCAGAGTGCGGGCAAACGGGATGGTCAATACTTTACTATAGAGAGAAAGAACGCGGGGCGGTCAAATTTTGTTTGTAAATTTATACAAAGTTCGCCGGACAGCGTTCTGTCTGACCAGGCCTTAAATGGGTTCTAATTAGAATGGATTCTATTTGGGTGTATTCATAAGGTTTTTACGTAATTTCCTACTGAATTTCGTGCAAATTTGGTTGAAATTACCTCATGTGAGTTTGTATGTCCCTTTTTACACGAAGCAACTGAGTTTGCAGCAACAATCAGTTCATTGTCGAGAAGGGCAGGAAGAAAAAGGGGTAAGCTAGATCTCCCTCGTCAAAAAAAATTCAGGAGATTTTTTTGACGTTCCCCTTTACACTTTGTGTGCGTTCACCCAAGGTAGTTAAAAAGGGAAATAAGGAAACCCCTACTTGTTTTGTTTCTTGCGTGTCAAAGGTACAAGAGATTGTTAAGGAGATTAAAGAAAACGTCAACAAAAATCTCCAGAAATAAGTATCTTCGGTGAAAATGGATTATGGGAAATGAGATGATTTCGAATCAAAAGTGTCAACATTTTTAATGTTAAATTAAATAAAATAATAATAACTGACAGTTTTTGAGAAATTAGCAAAACACTGAAATTCAAACCCTTTCACCCCCCGTAAAAATTTTAGTCCCGGTCCAAGTTTAGGTTACTTTTTGGAAAATGCTTAAGATACAAGAATAAACATCTCCACCAAAATTCAGCTTTGGCGGAATTTTTTCGTAGTGAAAGTCTTATTTTCCTGGGCCAAAAGTTATATGCAGAAAATCGATGTTTTCGATGTACCATCTGCAATAACCATTTATGCAAGGTTTGTTTCGACACAATGGACTTTTTAGCCAGTTATTTCTTACATTCCAACTTAAAAATTATTGCGTTTAAAAATCTTCGCATTTGGACTGTCAATCTTGTTCTTGACATTTTAAGCAATAAAGTAATTCTAAAATCACGGTCATTGAATTCACATTGGATTTAAATTGGATTTAAATCCATGCCCATTCACTCAAATCCATTTTTTTTTATTTTTTTATTTTCCACTTTTTCTTACTATTAAACTATAATTTATATGATTTTGGAGTGCAAAACTCAAACACTTGAAACTTGTGACGAATATAAATTAAATTTTAATCTGGATGTAAGTTCTTAAACTGTCCTCGGAAGAGCAGTTTAAATACAGTAGCTGGATTTATTGAATCTGGATTTAACAAATTTAGATGTAAGTGCGGATTTAACGGGTGAATAATAATGGACTTGGATTTAAATTAATTTTCATCTGGATTTATGTTAAAATAGTTTTGAAATTGAATAAAAACAATTGTATTTTCTATTTAAAAATCGTTCATTCTTTCAAATTACTTGCAGCACGCGAATCCACAACAAAATAGTTGCTTTATTAGAAAGTTATGTGACTTCAGCAATTCATTCGTTACCTCAATTCGCCACAGTAAAAAACCTTGTTCTACTTTATGCCAAGTTCAGGATAACCCTAGATCGGAAAAAACAGAATTAAATTTTCAGAGTAAGTTCATGTTAATTAAAAAACCCTTTGGGGTTACCCCTGGGTGACTTAGGAAGCAACAAACTGAGATATTCATTGAGCGCTTATTAAGTTTAACTTTTAATTTCTATATTATTATGTAACCATCAGTAGAAAAAAATTTTTGCGCAGTAAATTAATAAAACAAAAGTTGCAGTTCTTTAAAAACAACTTAGTTTTAATAAATTTGATAATAACATTTATTTAATGTAGACATATTAATTCATAACTTCCATACCGGTTTCAAAGTGGTATGCAAATATATTTTTAATCGTCATTTCCTCCTCATTAGTTTGCCAAAAAGAAATTAATTGTTTTTTGTTTGCCTACTTTTTTTAAGCCAATAAATAATCATAATATAAGAATAAGAATGTAAGAATGTAAAGAAAATATTTATGTGTAGTAGGTAGGTACCATTAAATTGTAAATGAGAGTAGGTATGTTATTTGTCGATAACATTGTGATTAATTTTTTTCTTAAAAGTAAAACTACTGACCAACACACCCTTTTCTAAATCCCTCCGTCATAAAACCAAATATTTGGTGGGAGTTATATTAATTAACATTGAACTTGACTGTTGACTTAAACAAAACTAACCAAAACGTGACATCCATTCAAAAAAAAAATCCTACTGTCTATGCCACCAAAACGTTTACTTAACCCCTTTTCCAAAACGCAGTAATTACAAGAAAACAATATTATACCAACCTACGTGGTTGCCCATATCGGGAGCAAATAAGACGATTGCAATTCTTTGCGGCTCTAACTTGTGTTTACTTTTCGATTCTTGTTATTTATTTTTGTTTTGTTATATGCAACGTAATTTATTTTTCATAGCTTAAAATCGTGCATAGAAAAGTACTTAATTAAAAAGTTTTAAGGCTCATAAAATTCAAGTTCGACTGTATTCTACAAATATTTGCTTAAATTTATCAACACCTGAAGTTATACATTTATTGAATCTCTGTCTGTCTTAACGAAAAGTTGCTTATAAAGTGTAGGTGTATCAAAAATGTCAAAAGAAATTTTTGAGGATAAAGAATTTGTGTATACGGATGACCAAAAGCAGAAGCTTTCAGAATTAAGGATATTAGTGGAAGGTGATTGTGCATATTAAAGGAATTTATTTTTTGTTTTTTATGTGAAAAAGTAATGTAAAGATTAATTTTGACAGATTGCAGTGAACTCGAAATTGGCACTGAAGATGTTCTTTTGTCAAAATTTTTATATGCAGGGCAGTGGAATGTTCAAAATGCGTTTGAAAGAATTCATCGGTACTATGACTTTAAGGCTTTATATCCAACTTGGGTGGCAAGTCATCCACCAGAACAATTCAAGGAACAATTTTTAGTTGACAAATGTAGATTTGTTATGTCAAAGTCAGATAAAGATGGTAGAGCAATAATGATTAATAAATCACGTAAGTCATACGAAATCATTGTCTTTACGTGATGTAGATTTATGTTTTTTCAAATTTCTGAATACAATAATTTTATTTCAGTTGATCTATTTAAGAAGTATCCAAATTATTTCTATGACCTTGTTGAAATGGATGATTTAATATTTGAGTCTTTGTTTTTGCTGCCACAGGTGCAAAAATATGGAATAAATATAGTTTTTGATCTAATCGAGTAAGTAAAAGAATATTCATATATTTTTTGACATACCTACATATAAACAGCTACTTTTTAGTATTAAAACACCACACTATACATCTTGTAGATAGGGATTAGGACCCGTGATCCTGGGAGTAAATCTTACTCCCTACCACTCCAACGCGTGGAATACATAACTTGATGAAGTAAAACTTATATTGTTGCGGGGGTATGGGAAACATTGATATTTTTGCTGTAATTGCTTTCTTATCACCTTTTTTCTTGATGCCTTTCTTTATTATGGAAGTATGTATTCTTTATTTTGAATTTGATGTTAGTTGAGCCAGCTTTAGTAGTGAATTTTTAAACAGTTGAGTGTTTTTTTGTGATTTTCGAGGAAGGAAAAGGATAAATGGATAGAAAGTGCTGAAACAAGTCAAGTTAATTGACTTTTTTCATGGATCGATAGTTTTTTTTTTTAAGATTCCAAAATTCGGTCTAATCGGCCGGGGAGAGTACGATAACTTTGGCGCCAAAAATTGATAACAATTTTTCGTAGAGGGGTCAAAAACAAGCATTTTTTATTATGGGATGGGGTCTATCTCGCCCCCTTTGGGAGGTAGGGGCAATTTTAGAAAAAAAAAATGACTTAAAATGAAAAAAAAAAAATATTTAAAAACAACGGCAACACCTACAATGAAGTACTGTATCGGTTTTGAAAGCCAGAAATTTGTTCTTGCATCCTAAATTTAAATTAAATTATTCAATAGTTTAAAAGAAAATACGCACGCAAACTCAAAATTTTGATTAAAAAAAAAGGAAAAATTCTCCCATAGTAAAAAATGCTTGTTTTTGACATCTCTACAAAAAACCGTTATCAATTTTTGGCCCCAAAGTTATCGTATTCGTGCCGATCGGCCAATGGAAATGATTGCCATTTTTCAATTTCCTTGTACCTACTTACATAACCGTTACGAACAATGAAATGTAACTGTCTTGATTATAAAATCCCCTACTAATTTCTTTTCAACGAATGAATAGCTTGGGTTTATACATAATACAAAAAAATTCTTTGAAAAATATTTTCTTAATGTGGGATATAATATTATTTACTTTTTTTCAGTGCCACAAAAAATATTATTAAATTAGTTTCTCCCTCCAACTCAAAAATGATGAACAAAAAGAATGAAGTTCTCCCCAATACAAATCGGGCATGTCATCTCCTTCAGAAGGGATTTTTAATGAATACAGCTACCTCAATGATGATGCCATTTATGGAAAAAAGTTTCAGGGAAACGGTAAGTTTTTTTTTCTAAAACTCTATTAAGTGCGGTAAATATAATTAGAAAATTCATCTCTACATAATTTATTATTTAAAGATCTACCATCATGATGGCAAAAATTTGACAAAATTCCGAGCTGCTATAGGAGAGGAATATGCTCCAGCTGCTTATGGAGGTCCTGAGAAGAATACCTTGGATGAGAACCTCATTTGGAATCATATTATGGCGAATCGAGGGTACTTGATGAAATTACAAACATACAAGAAAGTTGTAAAAAAATAAATAATTATAAATTAAATGCAAATTGCTTTGCGTTTTGTGTTTCGATCAATTTGATTATCATGCTCTAAAAACCAAAATGGAGACTGTCATAATGGTGTATAGCAAAGCTTATAATATAATAAGAAATTAGCCACCCCAAGACTATACCATACCTCTGGATAATAACATGAGCCCTTAACACACCTTCTCCTAAAATTGAGTTGTTATTTATTTTTCTCTCTCAGAAGGCGGTAGCATTACTCTTAAAATAGGATTAAAGGTAAAACTGTTTGTAAACCCATCGAATTTCGACCACATAGACGTACGAGTTGGGTTCTTAAAACAAACAAAAAAAAAAACACGAAGAAAGAAACTCCTAATCTCTACCACTCAGAAGGGATAACCTAAGTTTATTTGTATTTTTGTTTATGGCTGCTTCATTTGGTTTTATTGGCCTCCTAGGTTATAAAAAAGGAGCTAATCTTTGAATTGAATAATTTGCGAGTGTTTTTCGTTATATCGTTCATTCTTTATTTTCCTTAAGTGGAAACGGAAACAGAATATATATCTATGTATATAAATATCTATGTGGATATTCACATCCGGAATTTTTATGATTTTTCGTGATAAACTTTTACTTTGCGTCTATTTTGGTTATTACTTCTATATTATGTGAGTAGGCGACCGTTTATTTCAGTGAATTGTGAATATACCTATGTATTTGTTCTTGGGATTATCAAAGTAAGATTTTGACTCTTAACTGTTGATGTTTTATTTTATATTTGTTTTGCCTTTTGTGATGTTTGTCTTTGTTATAAAAAATATCATAATCAAGAATTAAAGAAATTGGGTGGGTATACCAAGTAGATTTTCTTAAAATGTCTTCATCACTTCGATAGTAAAGCTATTATCGATTTGACGTTTGAGAGTTAAGAAGAATTGATAATCCTTTTTAAAGATTTTTTTGATTTGATGTTTTTTTCATTTATTACAAGCGTAGCAAAAAAAATCGGTGAGTTAAGAATTAAAATTGCTGAATCCCGAATGAAATATTTGACCAACGTTTGTATAACAGTTCCTTAGTTAACTGGCTCTTAGAAGCTTGTAGAAATGTAGGTAGGTATGTCCATATTTTCATTAGACCTTAAGTTTCACCCATTGAACTTAACCAACATACCTACTCCATTGAAACTTTTTTTTTTTTTAAGTTTACTTTTATTCCATATCTTGTCTGAAAATTTTATTTTCGGATTTTTATTCTCGGATAAAATTTAATCGAAATTTTAAACGAATTCACACACGGCCTAAAAATAATTTTCGGTTGCTGTTTCCATTTTGGAAACTGTGGTGCTTAGAACAACCGATCGTGTGTTGCGATCCTTCTTCCTCCTAATCTAAACAGGGTCTTATATTGACGTTTACATGCCGCCTCCACAGGCAATGAACGATGTCAGGATTATGAACATGGAACTAGTGTATATCACATATACAGTGTACGTGAGTGAGGCCGTAAGAATTGAAAAAAAAAAACAAAGAAACTCAGAGCCGTCGTCCAGGGTCGTATTAGTTTTTGTTGATGATGCAAGGCGGTCACATCCGTTGGGCGCCCGTTGTGCAGTTATTTTTCAGCGATTTAAGTTAGTTTTATTATACTCACTTTTAATTTTATCACAAGTAAAAAAAAAAAAACATGACTTTCATTCAATTATTTATTTAATCGGATAAATATAAACCAAATTTTTTTAACAGGTTCATTAACAACTGCCGTGTTCCTGTAAAGGTGCCTAAGTACTTCTGAAATATAAAAATCGTAATCTAATGTTCCTTCTTTCCTGACCGAAAAGAAATATAACTAAAAATCATTTGGGTGCCCCAGCTTTTAGCCGTCTAACTTCACGCCGACCCTGTCTGAATGCATTTGTGTTTGTGTAACTCACACTAGGTTGAAAAAAGCCTCAGTTTTTCCACGATATACCCGTTCCCCTAATTTCTTCTTCTATGTGTCCATGTCATGAACATGTCGACGAAAACTAATTTTTGAACAAGACATGAGCTCTGTCCAAAGCTTGGCCATGAGATTTGACGTTTCATGTGTGCGAGAGAGGTAGAAGTAGTACTGAAAGGAATTTTTGTGTGATTCTCTTGCTCTGACTTATTAGTGGAGTTTATCGACATAAATAACGACATGACATAAAGTGCCCACTGCGAAAAAACAAGCTGATTGTTGATTGGATTGTGGTTTGGATCTTGGGCATCCGTATGTCCTGTGGAGTCGGCGTGTTAACAAACAGCTGATAGAGATCTCTACCAAATTGTCAGTTTCAAATGACAGCTAAAAAACTTGGCACACTGACAGATGAAATTGGAAATAAAAAAAAGGCGGGCTAGTTTTAATTACAAAAATCTAGCTAAGTTGTGCCATAAAAAGATTAAAATATCATATATAAAGTATAAAAACATTTTACTTGCAAGTTTTCTATAAAAAAAAAAGGAAAAAAAACAATACCAGATATTTATTTACCTCCAAAATAAAACAAACGAATGGATGCCACTTAAATGTCATGTTTAAAAATGAACGAGACAGAGATATAATGCTGTGTGTTAAAAAGCTCTATAGAGCTCTTTACCAAATAGCAACATATCGCTCACTCCTTTATTCATAAACGTCAAAATCATCACTGTGGGAACTGAAATTTCCTTATCTTTTTTCGAAAGAAAATTATGTGAGATATACCTATATTCATTTAAATAGCAGGAATGGAATTTCAATTTTAATTTTGTTTTATTGAACATAATATATACAATTTGGCTTATAACTAATATGATACTATGATAAATTTACATTTGTTGGCACATACATAAGGGGCCTAACGTTATACAATGTCTTAAGTTTAACAAATTATAGATATATAAATTACATGTCAAAAAAAATTTTAATTAAAAGTCGGCTGACTTAATAGTCCTCAGGGTGTTCATTCCCGGTTATCAATGTAGCAGGAATCGAATATTGTTGTTGCACTTTAAATAAAAAAAATATCTCAAACTGATTTAAAGATAAAAAACCGGCTTTTATTTTGGTTTTGCTTTTTTCCTTCTGTCATCTCCGACAAAATGTTGTCACTTTTTACGTTGACAGATTCATAACGTTCCAATTGATTCTCAGATTTACGCAAGTATTTATAAGTGGACGTTCATGCAAACTTCTGGCGCGGAAATTTATCTTGTTACATATGAATTACCCTTAGTGCCAGTTGTACAATCATGATGGGTTAAAAGTTGATCCGTGGTTCAGGATTTTTAATTCACCGATTTCGACGGATTAACTGAGGTTTAGCGATGGTTCAGGCATGTACCTAGCTATAATCTCATACTTGAACCATTATTGAATCTCAGTTAATCCGCAGAAATCGGTTAAATATTAAACCACGTTTGTACAACTGACCCTTACTATTTTATTTGTAAAAAAAATACTTTTTCGTTTTTTATTATTTCATATTATTAAAGAATTTTAAACAGACAGAATAATAACAATATCAAAAATACCATTATTAAAAATCTATGTAAATTTAAATGTGAGCGAAAATTTTCAAATTGAATTGAAAATTTTATTATCTAATTGTAAATGTAAAAAAATATTGCATATTCGTCGGAGAAACATAACCTTCTCATTCGCATTAGTTCTTTTCAGAGAAAAAATATTCGTCATCGTCACTCGTCAGTGCAGTTCAGTTCTTGTTTGTTGTCGCTCGTCAGTCTACTTCTACTTCCAGTGTTCTAGTTCGTTTGTGTGGATTGCAGAAGTACGACGGTGTAATTTGCTTACGTGATCGCTGAACGCTGAGAAAAAAAATTATTTGGAGTGTAAATTGTTAATATTCCTTTGAAAATATGTGAAATAAATGTTTAATTTTGAGTGCGCATAATTAAAAACATTAATTCAGTCTGAACTCGCTTTTTTTTGTGAAATTAAATTTCGTTCTTGTTCGTTCACATGTACATACGTGATGATGAAGTCCGCTATTTTCATATCGTCGACGACGTGCGTCGCGTCATAGGGTACTATGCCGTTGTTTGTTATTTTGGTTAGTTTAGAATTTATGTGTTTAAATAAAAAGGATAATGTAAGCATTGCCGTTTTTGTTTGTTTCATTAAAAAATTACTGCCTTATTCATAAACAAAAATTGGTTATTTCAGCTCTCGTGTTCAGGGAAACTACACCATGGAATAAAAATTTTCCGGAGTCAAAATAAAGGCAATTGCTCACTGCTCCATTTGAGTCCGGAAAATTGTTATTTCATGGTCTAGATTCCCTGAACACGATAGCTGAAATAACCATTTTTTGTTTATGAATAAGGCATTTAGAGTGTATTTTATTACTAGTCAATATTCCGTGTGTTTTCAATGTGCGCTCTTGAAAATAATCGGTATTTAGTTCGGTAAAATTTGTTGGTGTCCTTCTAGTTCTATATTAATTAAAGTGCTGCCTTCTAACCTCTATAACTTTTTTTGGAAAATATATTTATTTTTAATTTTAAAAGTGATTTTCTTTATATGTGGAACCCGGAAAATATTTACAAGATTATGGAACTAAAAAAAATAAAATTGGTAAGTCAGTAAATTTTGTATTTCGTATTTTAAATTAATCCTTAATAAAAATTAAAAAATTATCCAGCCTGTTGGGCTTATCAGTTTGTCAATTTAAATTTATTAAAACCAAGCACCAAGCACCAACCAAGTGAAATCTTAGGTGGTTTGAGCCCATTTGAATCATTTACCCTCAGTTTTTTCCATTTTTGTAAAATAAAGTTATCGTATGTTTATCCTTAAAGCCTAGTATGCTGCTGATATGAAACGAAAAATCCCATACAAAAATTACACAACGAAAAATTTCGTTGTGCTTGTCATTATACGGTATCTACGCAGTACGCTGTTTGATGAGCGAAATTGATAATTGTAGCAGATTATTTGGAGAGGTCTCCGCTCTTTTTTCGCACAGAACTAATTTCCTGTACCTGTATGTACCATTAAGGCTCTCCCAAACCAACGCGACACATTCGGTGCGACAGCGACACTTTCCGCAATCAAAATTTATTTACATGGCGATAAATGAGAATCCCCACACTGCCGCGACGCGATTATTCATGGTGCCAGTGAATAATCGCGTCGCGGCAGTGTGGAGACTCTCATTAATCGCCATGTAAATAAATTTTGATTGCGGAAAGTGTCGCGATACAAATAACCACAATATTTTTCCGTCTGCGTCACCATTCTGTTCAGCCAGTCAAGGGGTATTTTTTCGATGGGCTTCAGGGCTTCCACTTTGCTGCAATTGCAGTAGATCTGCTGCATTTTTTTTCTTAAAATAAATCTACTACCTTTAAATCAAATCTACTGCATTTTTGGTTTTATAGAAAAATTGTCCTTAAACAAATGACCCACAAATAATTTTTCAATTTTGTTATTGATTGCAATCATTCTAATGGCCAAATCACAATCACGCGTTCGGTCGGTCGGGCTTTGATGGGCTTTTGATCGACTTTACGATAACATGTGTCAATAAGCGCGACCTTTAAAATTGCAAAACGAAATGTGGCTTCAAACTTCGGGCGTTGAGAAATGACAAATAAAAGTTCTGTTTCCTTAAAATGGCATTTCTGAAATTCTTCGCAGATAAAAGAGAATCAAAAATGTCTCTGTATTTTGTTTTCATTTAGGTTCTACAACCAATGGAAATAAATAGCTTTGGTAATGAACGTATTCATTAGGTATATGAGCTAAGGTAGTTTTTCATCGCTTTTCCTTTTTTTTTATTCTAATGGAATTTGAAAGAAAGCTATTTTATAAAAAAAAAAAAACATTTCTTCAAGCATTTATAACTTTGACAAGCATCTAATGGGAAGAAGTAAGAATGTACAATGTACTTCTAAAAGACCAGCAAATGGAAGAATTCGCAAAAGGAGTTAAAAATGGCAGCAAGGCCAAATAAAAAGAAAAAAAGTTAATGATTGGTCCATAAATCTTAAAATCAGTTCACCGAATGATTATTATAACCTATTATGATCAAGGAAAACAAATATAAAAGATTTTGTATTGCATTCTGTCGATTCCCAATACCTACACTTCTTTTTTGCAACCCGCTGCCTACAATTTACATAATCACTTTACTGAAGCATTTTTTCAATGATCCTCATGCTTACATTATAGAGAAAACCCCTTTCACTTCAATATACCCTTCCCTATCTCATTCCTTTTAAATCCACCTATCTCTCACTCACATATTTAAAAGTCTCTCCTGCTGATGCCGAAAATTTTAATTTATTGAAACTAACGAATCAGCAAAATTTGAGTTAAACCTACCCTTCTCTTTTTTACGCACATAAAATCAACCCGTCTCTCTGCACGCGCCAATTAGTAAAAAGCCCATGTAAACAGGTACTTACGTAAAAAACACCCGTCGGTGAATAATTTTACTACATAATAAGGCTAGCAAAAAGATTTGCGCATTTAAATGTGGCGATTTTACGCCGCCCGACTTAGTACATACACACTCTTGTCAAGTTTGATGTGTTGCAAACTGTCATTTTTGTTTTCCCTATTCAACTATTTTCTTTACATGAGCAATATTTTTCCTTTCCCACATACAGAAAAAAAATGTATTCACTCTTCGACAGAACGTGGAATACCTATGTATACCTTCCGCAGAAACAGGCTGAATTCCAAAACAATTCGACACGAGACAAATCGTAGGTTACCCCCCGGCAATTTGTATTTCCACAAGCAATTTGTATTTCTTTCTTTATTTTAGATATAATTTAAGAAGTATTTATTTTTGCGTTGAGTGGGCATTTATTTCATAAAATTTAATTTGGAATTTGGTCGCGAGAGAGCAAACATTGGATTTATTCGCGCTACTGCAATACGTAGGTACGTCGCGTTTCGAACTTTGCCTTTACTATAATAGCCAAAATATCAAGATTTTAGAAAATGGCTGCAATAAATGAAACTTCAGAATTTATGTCCACATTTATTTCCTCTGAGAAGACAAGATATAAATGAAGATATTTATGTCTGAAAATTAAAAATCTTCGTGACATAAGTGGCCTCCACAAGAAATTTTGACTACATAACACATATCTTGCAATGATTCATGTCTAGTGGAGCCGTTTATTAAACAAACACACAAATTTCTTGTGTCGGGATTTTAATTTATGTGTCATCTTTATTTGTGAACATTGACAAAAAAAAATACTCACAAAAAAATAAAATACAAATTAAAAAGAAAAAACTGCAAGTGATAGCGCCACAAGACACATCACTCATCAACAAAAAACAGAAGACAAAGTGTAAATTCGACTTAAAAGTATACACACCGGAGTAAATACTCTCTCCGGAACTAAACAAAAATTGCCTAAATCGAACACATCTAAAAGAGGGTAGGAAGATACTTTCAGAACAGAACATCAAAACAATTTTATTTAGGTATTTCCAAATGAAATAAATAAAACACAAACAATAAATTTCACAGAAAACCATTTCATTTTATTCTATAAAATTAGTGAAAGTATAAATATATTCTGGAATTATAAAAACATCCAAATTAATCTCCAATTTTTTCTGAAAGTTAAACCACAACACAAACCAAAAGTAAATTAGAACTTATAATAACTTTTATCAAACAAAAATGATTTACACGTAATTATAATTAATAAATAATTGCCACACAAACGAAATTTATTATGTTTTTGTACACTTAATGTTTTCTTTTCAATAAAAATTGCTAAATGCACAAGAACTTTCCCACCCGAAAGAAAAGGAAAACAAACAAAATGGAAAATTACCTACTGTGAGCTGTCAAAGCGCGACAAAATAGAAAATAGATCTATTCGGGCGTTGAGCTCAAGCTTACGATATTTACGATCTAAAGCGAGTACAAAGCTTGAGGTAACATTTCAGATTGCCTCATAAGAATATATTGTTTCTATTCAATATGTCAAAGTCGGCACGACCGAACGCGTGATTGTGATTTAGCTATAATTCTTCAGGAAATACTCACATCCTAATCCTATTTAAATAAATAAATATCCTATTTAAATAAATAAATATTGAAAGCTGACGGAAATCTTGTTTTTGTTAATTTGCGTTTTTTTTTTGTAATGTTGCAAATTATCACAAGTTTTTAATAAAATATGCACAAAATGGTTAAGGCCCATCGCGCACTAGGACACTTTTTGTTGCTAGCGCCAGCAACTTTTTGTTGCTCCCAATCCAATTACATTAGCTTATGTGGGAGATCGCCCACTAGGCAACTTTTGTTGCTCGGAGTTGCTCGCGGAACTTTTTTCCCGGCAACTTTTTGTTACTTACCCTCGCCCACTTGGCAATTTCCGAGCAACTTCCAGCAACTTTTGGGTATTTTCCAAAATTTTTGCCAAATGAGAGGCTTTTAACCCGAAAAAAAACAAGTTTTATTTACACACTGAACGATTTTGTATTGTCACTGATCCAAAATAAAAGGTCAATCTAATATTTCAATTAAAAATACTAAACCCAAAAGTTGCTCGGAAATTTCCTAGTGAGCGATGGCGAGCAACTCCGAGCAACTTTTAGTTGCGCAACAAAAACTTGCGGAACTTAAAGTGCCTATAGTGGGCGATGGGCCTAAAATTCTTATTTAGTAAATGCAATTGTACTTTATATGCATTTCTTAAGTAGTGATACACAGTGCTGGTAAAGGCCAAAGTCTCGAAAGACTTAGTAGGTAGCGACAGGGAATTTAAAATTAAAAAATAGTTATACCTAATTAATACGACACCCTTTCTTTTTGTTTGAGATAACTTATAGTCTGATTTTTAACAATAGTTATGTATTTTAACAACACTTTTTATTTTTGATGAAAAATACGGTAATTTTTTTTTTAATTACCGGTAATATTTTTTTTAAATTTTAATCTTCCTTGTTTTTAGAAAAAATAATAAAACAAATCTTCTGCAAAAAAGTTTAATCTACTGCATTTTTTTTTGTGAATCTACTGCGGAAAGTTTGCGAAAAGTGGTAACCCTGTGTGGCTTAAGCCTAGTTAGTCCAGTCGGAATGTTATTAATGCAAAAAATTAGAAAAGTTTTTTTTTTTTTTAATTTTAATCGTTAGGAGGGCTTATTAAGAGTGTACATTTAAGTTTTCCACCACCTTCCTCTATTGCGTTGGCCACCATCTTGAATTTAAGGAAAATTGGTTTTCGTTGAATAACTCTTTTATTTTGAACTTTTCACTAAAAATGCACTAAACAAAAGTTGTCCAGAATTTAGTAATCTACTTTAATATTAACAGTTTTTTTTTCCTAGGATTGATATTTTTCCAATTAATCCGGAAAATACAATTACGATCGTTTTTCCATGTCATTTTGAACATAAGCGAGTTATTTAACATTTTTTTAAATAAAAACAAAAAAGATAGGGTGTTAGTTTTAGTAATTTCCAATTTTCTAAAAAACTAGTAGGCATAAATCCATTCGTTTTTTTGTGCTCGATTTATAATTGATATATGCATTGATCACAAGAAGCCAATAAAGCAATTCATTTTACAATTTGGAAAAGAAAATTGGTCAAAACTTTTTTTTTTAATTTTTTTTTTAATCAAAATTTTGAGTTTGCATGCAACAAAAATCTCTTTGTCATGATTAAAAATGTCTTTTTTTTATGGCAACTTTCTAAAATCACAAATATGTAGGAATTCCGAATGAAAAATTTTTTGACCATGTTTGTTTAGAGAAAAAATTTGTTGCCCATTTTTGTACAGCAATAAACCTAACATTTCATTCAAGAATTTCGACATTTCTTCACTTTTAGTTAAAATATATTGCACAAAATTTTAAACAACTTGATTTTAAGATGATACCTACTACTTAACAATTTTTAACTTTAAAGCTCTTTACTAAGATGTTCTTATAGTTTTAAACATTATCACACTAAACATTTATATTCTAAGTACATAGGCGCAAAATTTTAGACGATTTAGTATGACGTTAAAGCATTTTTATACATATTTAAGGGATGAAACAATCGATTAACGAATTTAATAACTCAACCATTTGGATTTTGGGGAAAAGACAGAGCATCGTTAAATATTTTTCATAAATAGCTATCTTTTAACAACCCCCCTCTTCAATGGGGCGTGTAGAAAAAACCTGAGACTTTTTGTATTCGATATCATATTTTGGTTATGCATCCACAGCCAAAATTTGCTGTCGACTCTTGAACTATTACATACCTTAAAGCTGTGTGACGCCAGAACCCCGACCTCAAAATTTTTTGACGAAACATGGCGCATTCGTTTGTCCATCGTTTGTCCACGTTTGTCCAGGCAAAAAAATCGTTTGTCCACCCTCAGGAAAAAAGTTATTAAGCTTTTCTTTTTTATAGCAAGTACCACAAAATTTAAAAACGCCTCTACTGCCCACAATTTTGAACTTGTGAGGTCCGGACCAATTGCAATCGTTTGTCCACCGGCTCCTTATCATTGTCCACCAAAAATTTTTGTTTGTCCACCCTTAGTTCAAAAATTATTGAACTTTTCTGTTTTATAGCACAGGGCATAAAAAAATAAATTTTTTTTTGCGGAATGGAACCAATTGCAATCGTTTGTCCACCGATTGTCCATGTTAGTCCAGAAAGAAAAAAAATTTTTCGACCCTTAGTTCAAAAGTTATTCAACATTTCTTTTTTATAGCAACACCCCCAAAAACAAAAAGTCCTCTAAAATCCCCAATTTTTAACTTAGGTGGCCCGGACCAATTGCAATCGTTTGTCCACCGGCTCCTTATCATTGTCCACCTAAAATTTTCGTTTGTCCACCCTTAGTATAAAAATTATTCAACTTTTCTGTTTTATAGCACAGGCATAAAAAATTAATTTTTTTTTTTTGCGGAATGGAACCAATTGCAATCGTTTGTCCACCGATTGTCCATGTTAGTCCAAAAAGAAAAAAAATGTTTCGATCCTTAGTTCAAAAGTTATTCAATATTCCTTTTTTATAGCAACATCCCCAATTTTCAACATAGGAGGCTCGGACACCAAGTGGGTTCGTTTGTCCACCGGCTGCTCGTGATTGTCCACCCAAAAATTTCGTTTGTCGACCACCAACAAAAAATTGATATACTCCTTAAATTAAGAAAAAATCACATTTTAAAATAGCCTGGCTCCTAACCCTTTCATTTAAATAAAAGAAATTTGTAGAAAATGAAAGATTTCATAATATATGTACAGGGGTCACATTTTCTAAAAAATCAACTTACATACTATTCTTTTTTTTAGCAGGACACCTTTCATTTACTATGTTTTTAGGTCAAATTATTTCAGAGAACAGTTTTTAAAATTTCCTTCCGCAAAAAAAAAAAAATAATTTTTTATGTTGGGTGCTATAAAAAAAGAAAAATTGAATAATTTTTGAATGAAGGATGGACAAACGAAAATTTTTAGTGGACAATAATAAAGAGCCGCTGAACAAACGATTGCAATTGGTTCGGACCTCCTAAGTTCAAAATTGTGGGCAGTAGAGGCGTTTTTTAATTTTGGGGTACCTACTTGCTATAAAAAAGAAAAGCTTAATAACTTTTTTCCTGAGGGTGGACAAACGATTTTTTTGCCTGGACAAACGTGGACAAACGATGGACAAACGAGTGCGACATGTTTCGTCAAAAAATTTTGAGGTCGGGGTTCTGGCGTCACACAGCTATACCTTAAACCGATTTTTTCCTATCTGACTAAAGGAAACATATAAAATTATCAATTTATTGCAACAATTAGGTAGCTACATATGTACAAAGAAAACAAAAAAAAAAAAACTGTCAAATTTATACCTCAAAAGTTCATCACTGTTTAAAATTCTAAAGCCTTAATAGATCAAAAAATCAACATATAATAAACATTTCAACATTTTAACAATAAAACATCATTTCCAGGTCATTTGTCAGATTGTTGTTTTTCGGAGCTTAAATCAATTAGCCCACAGCATTTTGCATTGCAATCATATTAAGCGAAATGCTAAACACCAAACAACCACAAAACTACTCGATTTTAATCCCATGCCCACATATTTATCCTTAGCAATTACAAAGTATTACTATATACATATTTCACCCACAATCCGATTTGCATTTTGGTCGATTCTTTAATTAGTAAACACATTAGCTCCAAACCGCAAACAAAAACTTCGTTTAAAATTCCTAGAGCAGCGATAATGCAATAAATAATCGATTTCAAAATTAAATGGAAAACAACAAGCACAGCTCGAATGCATCCTCTATTGTGGAGCAGCAACAAAACAACAGCAACGAGATACTCAATGTGAATTCTGTATCAATTCACACATTCCAATGTCCTTAACACTGATGTCATCCACCGCTCTCTGCACACCCTCTATTACAATACATAGAGGTTTACCAATTTTGCACGCATCCATCCACCACCTAAAAAAAGCGCGTTTCTGATGCAACTGAAGGTGCGCCTTCTGCCTGCCACACAATGCAAAATGAAATCCAATAAACATCAAAAAAGGACTCACACGAGTAAAAATATTACAAACCTCAAAAACTAACCGAAATACTTGGTTGTCTGGGCACCAAAACAACAAAAAACGAAAGGATGATATCCTCGTTGTCGTTAGTTATACAAAACATATATGTAGATAGAGTTCCTAGGCTAACAAAAAAAATAAAGGCACGCGAATTCCGGAAAAACAATAATAGGAAACTAACCATTACAGTAACAGTAGAAAACCAATTTACAGCAATTTATATTCCATCATGAAATGAACACACACTCTCTGAACACATCCGCCCGTTTGGCGTGTTGCCACCCCATCTCTTTTGTAAAATCAACCAGAAAACTCGAAATTTGGTTTATGTTTTGCGGTAAGCTTCCCCAATTGTCGGGACCTTCTTTAACCCACAAACACGCATCTCTCTTCATGGCAAAAATTGCATAACTTTATTGCAATAACTAATTACAAAAAGCTTGATCTTTAATTAGTGATTATGCGGTTAAATTAGATTTAGACAACAACACTAATCATGACAGATACAAAGCCGAAAAACGAATTAAGGTATTTCCATTCAATTCTCTGTTCTGTACCTAATTGTACAGTGTGTATGAATGTATGTAGATGGCGCTTCAATTGATTATTAATTGGAATGTGAAATATTTTACAATGCCTATAATCTATATGCATAAAATAAAATGGCTGGAGTCGTGTGAGGTGAGCAAAAACCTATTACCCGCGACAATAAAGCATTTTATTGTAACGTTTATTGATTCATAGTCCCCTTTCACACAGGGCAACTGAGTTGCCGGCAACAAATAGTTCATAGGCGAGAAGGGCAGGAAGAAAGAGGGGGAAATGAAATCTTCCCGGTCAACAAATTCAGGAAACTTTTTTGACGTTTCTCTTCACACTACGTTTGTGTGCGTTCAACCAAGGTAGTTTAAAAGGAAAATACAGCAAGTCTCCTCCAACTTTGTATCTGCGTGTGAAAGGTACAGGAGACTGTTAAGGAGATTTAAAGAAAACGTCAAAAAAATCACCAGCAACTAGTATCTTCGTGTGAAAGGGGACATAGTGTTATAGTTCAAGTGCCGGGGGCGTTGACATTGTTGATGGTGAATTGGCAGTAGCGTAGCTAGACACGGGAAAGGGCAGCGGAAGCGTAAATAATTTTGTCCCTAAATTCATTTCATTTTCGAATTAGAAAAAAAATTGAAAAATGTTTTTATCGATTTGTTGTATTGCATAACCAATTTCATTCCAAATCAATGCACGTGTTTTTTATAAAATAAAAAAAGGCGTTTTATTAAAATTAGGTATACCTACCAAACCATTTTTGATGAGCTGAAACCAAGAAATTCTTTGCATCATGCGTCATGTCAATCGTTATTGATAAAGATGGATGTACGCATTCCATCTATCAAAAAAACTTGATTGACTAAAAAGTTGACGTTTTATCTTTGTCAAAGCGTTATTTACCTTTGGTGTCAAAGCGTTGATACGTTTAACTATGAAGATAAAACGGCACCACCATATTCGAAAACCTTAAGCGTTGACGTGGATTTTAATGATGAGCTAAAATCAATAATTTTTCACGATGACGATCACACGACACGACGTAATTTCTTTAATTTTTTTTATCTACTTAGCAAGTTTCAGTTAAGAATATAATATGCCAAAATTAAAAAAAAAATTACTACTACTTCTTGCCAGCCGCGCATCAGTAAATGAGGTAATATTTTGTGCTTTCAAAATAGAATTTTGCTTCGAAATCTCGTAGTGTCCCACAGTCAACGATGTAGACGAAAACCATGGGCTCTTGAGGTCATTTTAAGTTGAAAAACTTAAGAGGTAATTTTCTTGTTTTTGCTTTCTATTCGACCTATAACGGTTTCATTGATTTTTTGGTATTTTTTCTTTAATTGGCTTTTTCTTTGCCAAAATGCAACCGATTTTGTTTTAGTATTGACACAAAAACAATTAGCAGTTCAAATCCGCTATACAATTTTCCACGGGTATAAATTATCTGGTTTCTGCAATGGGCCTTACCAATAATCTAATTTAGTTATGACTTAAATAATGCAGTGAAATTAACCATAACGTTATGGATCCTAAATAAATAACCATACATTATATTCTCAATTTTTTGGAGTCAATTTGATATATGGTTCATTATTTATAGTGCACTTAAATATCTATATAGGTAATACCATGTACGGTTTATTATTTAGAGCCCATTCCACTATGGTCCATTTTACTGAAATATTTAAGTCGTAACTAAATTTGATTATTGGTAGGGCCCAATTTGATTTATTATGTCAAATTCTGCAGAAAAGCCGTTTCAAACACTCAGAACTCTCATTCCCGTTATTGAAGATAAACATACATATTCTACAGGGGAATTCGGAAAAGGAGTATTCTACAGCCGAAAGAATACGTGTCCCAGGAAATATATTTGGAAATGGGCTGATAAACAAAAAATAACGAAATACAAACAAATTGGATACCTACATATTTGGTTAGTGTTAGAAAGAGCCAACATTTCATTTCATTTTTATTTTTTTCTTCTTCAACTCCACACATACCCCCGAGAAAAACGAACTTATAAAATTTCTCTGGTGAGCGGCACTTTTCTATGACAAGAGATACTCTTGGAGGATTTTTCACTTCCTCGCAAGAGGCAGTAGCCCGGAAAAAAACTTAAGGTGGAAGCGGCTAGTATTGAACCCAGACCTCTGGCATGACAGTCCATCGCACTAACCCGCCACGGGCTACTACAAGAAAATTAGATAATGCCGTATTTATACGAGTGACAAAATGTCATTAAATTGGTCATTTAATTATGTAAATCCGGCATAAATAAGACGCAGAAAACCGAGTTACTTTTTTGCATCAAAGTTTGTATTGAACAAATATCATGACAAAGTAACACGGTTTTCGTCAACATATTAACAGATTTTTTTTATTTTAATAAATTATAAGGGAAAAAAAGCAAAAAGAACAGATTTGTTATATCCAGTTCCAGCGGTTTTGATAACTTTATTTTTTGACGTGTGGTGTGGTATGTGGAGTTGGAAAAGATATACATTACCTTCTTTTATTTTAATGATGATTTGTGTTTGCGTGCGTCGAGTAAAGCAATGGGATTGGTTGGGTGATGAATTATGGGTGGGTTGGTGAGTAGAATGTTGCGTGCATGTGCAGGTGTCAGGAATACACACATATTTTGACTATTTATTTAGATTCTTGTTCTTTGTTATATAATAAAGGTAACTCGATAGGAATTGTGTTATATGAACGCTACGCCATTGATATCTATACTTTATACCAATTTTTATAAGCCTAAAATGAAAATATGTTCAAAATTAATCAAATACATAATTTCAAACATATTGAAAACGATGAGAAAAATTGGCAACACTTGCGGTTTTGTTTATATGACTCACAAAATGCCATTATCCGTCTAGTCATTTTTCTTTTCATCGTGTAAATGGTATACAATCTGCCAGTACTTTCATCATTAAAAGTTAAACTGATACCTATTTAATTTTAGAATTTTTTTTTTTTTTTTTAAATCAGGAATTCAGAAATCAATTTTGTTGATCTGGATTTTTCGGCAGATTTACTCGTATTTTTTACTAACAGAACAGCACTTGCAACACAATTGATAGCCGTAAGTGGTAACCACAAAATTCAAATGTAAATACAAAGAAAGTTAGTCCCGTATCAATAAACGAAAAACAACGGAAAGATAAGACCAACACATCTGTGAACTTGCAATGCGTATTAATAAATATGTAATGGTCTGTGACATGGTGACAGCGAGCGGATAAACTCGCCAAATTTGGCGAAGGGATGAATAACTTTATAACACACACATGCTTACATTTGATAATAACCGGTTCAACTAAAAGCATATTTTTCATCAATCAGTGAATGCGTTTGACACATGTATAAGAATACTTCCACGATTTGATGAAGTGTTGCAGTATTTTCAGTAGTACAGACTGGAACTATATATTATGATATGTTTATTAATAATTAAAGTTATCCAACGGATAAGATCTCTATCCGTGTGCTAGCTAACATGCGTGTTAAGGAGCGGACAGTGACTTTTTATTAATAGGGCTGTCAAAGAACAAGGGAGAGATAGCAGATAGATGTCCTTCTCTATAAAATTACCTAATAGATGTAAGTTCTTCATCTGTTCTATTCATTTCTGCTGACAAGCAATCTTTTTCTTGTGCTCACGAAAAAATTGTTTAAAAACTAGAACGTCAATTTATTGCCGCGAACTTTTTGGCCAAGCCTAAAGGTAGAACTATAATTGTTGGAGAGCAGCGTATGCAGCCGTACGAAAGCACACGAATACAAGTAATTCAATAGACGCACACATAATTGCGTTTTGTTACGTTTCGTTCATTTTTGCTTTCGGAGGGGAAGAGCGCTTCTCGAGCGCACCTTACGGAAGAAAATTGACAGCTACATGTAAATTTTTGTAGTAAACTAGTCTCGAATCTCTCGTGCATTATGGTTTACGTGTGCATTTGACGTTTCGGAAAGAAATTTTTCGTTCGTTTATGACATTATTTTCCGACAGCGTCCACCTATTATAGTTCGACCTTAAGAAACTGTATTTAATGCTTCTTACGAAGGATCCGTATTAACTATGTTGATTTGTGTAAATCATCCATCATGTGTTGATCATACCTTTCACCAATATATACCTACGCGCTTCTCGAGCGCACCTTACGGAAGAAAATTGACAGCTACATGTAAATTTTTGTAGTAAACTAGTCTCGAATCTCTCGTGCATTATGGTTTACGTGTGCATTTGACGTTTCGGAAAGAAATTTTTCGTTCGTTTATGACATTATTTTCCGACAGCGTCCACCTATTATAGTTCGACCTTAAGAAACCGTATTTAATGCTTCTTACGAAGGATCCGTATTAACTATGTTGATTTGTGTAAATCATCCATCATGTGTTGATCATACCTTTCACCAATATATACCTACGCGCTTCTCGAGCGCACCTTACGGAAGAAAATTGACAGCTACATGTAAATTTTTGTAGTAAACTAGTCTCGAATCTCTCGTGCATTATGGTTTACGTGTGCATTTGACGTTTCGGAAAGAAATTTTTCGTTCGTTTATGACATTATTTTCCGACAGCGTCCACCTATTATAGTTCGACCTTAAGAAACCGTATTTAATGCTTCTTACGAAGGATCCGTATTAACTATGTTGATTTGTGTAAATCATCCATCATGTGTTGATCATACCTTTCACCAATATATACCTACTCCTTATTTATGTACATTTTCAATAGAACTCATTTCATACCCACCTCTACCTATAAATAGTGGTTACAAATTCCCACTTCCTGTCATAAAATCTTCATAACCAATTTGATTTGCCAATTGAACTTCTAGTGTAAGCATGTTTTAACTTTTCTATTTTATGTGACAATTTCAAAAAGAGTCTCAAAAAATAATCAAAAAAACAGAATGGAAAACTATACCTGCAATAGAATAATATATGTATGTATTATTTAAAGACAAGTAAGCTATGGTGACCAGGTGTTATTTATTTTTCAGAAGAGTTTCATTTTTTCAAGGTTATATGTTCTGTGTCATCTATATGAGGTTATTTGCATCCTAAGATGCAAAAAAGGCTAAGATGTTTATTGTAGTTTGAGCCAAGATAAGAAAAAAATCTTTAGCTTTTTTCTTACGATATCAATAATAATATCAGTGTCGAGAGTATCGGCAATATGTAGGTAGTTTGCGATCTATTAATTTGAAAAGATTGGCCGTGTGAATTAAGGGCTATTTGGCCTAAAAATAAAATAGAATCTTAAATAGCCAAGTTGCTTTACATTGATTTGACATTTTTGTAAAAGTTTGTTTGTGTTTTCAGACGATTTAGTTTTGGTATGGTCACCTCAAGTTATCGTAATCCTATATTACCTGACACGCTGCCTGTTTTTTCTTTAGTTATCCCTTGGGGTATATTGCTGTATGTATATGTAGGTACTCCATCCTTTGACGCCAAACCTTAAGACAAGACAGACATTACTTCCGGTTTTATATTTTTATCAAACCCATATCGGAAAGAAAGATATCATTGATAGGGTCGTTTAACCTTCCGTTCGTTTCGATTTCATTTTCATCATCATTGCAAACGATGAATGAACTCCCACAGAGTTCCCGTTTGAACTATCAATATTCTTTTGCTGTAAAAATAAAAAACAAATAAACTCAAATCGGAATGAAGTCTTGTTATACCTTCCTTGTGATATAACAAAAACAACAAAATACTGTAACAAACTACGAAAAAAAAATAAAACCTAACAGACGGAAAGATTCCATTCCGGTGTGAAATGTGTGAGGTGGACGAAATGGTACCTACATACCTGAAACCTGATGGTGCCAAGCCAAGAGTGGGGCTAGGATGACACGCGTATCTGTTGTACCGGGAAGTGGTGCGGATATAGAAGAGCTTTTAGGTGTTCATTTTTATTACCAACAAACTACCTATCTAGCTAGGATCTCCTGTTGATGTTCGATCTAGAGTAAAGCCGTTGTAGTAGGTTGTAGCCTGTAGGTTATATGTACTGGTACTGGGTACTTGTTGCCCAGTATCCTCTGTCAATTTTTTCCCGCTTTGTGACTTTTTTGTTTTTGTTTTTTTATTGTTGTTGTTACTTATCAGTTTTTTTTTCTTGCTTCATACAGAAATTTGATTTGCGTCTATAGTATAGTTTATTTCCCTCTAGACATGACCTGAACAAGAAGAATGGTGAAGGATGTAGACGGATGGAGACACTCTTGGTTTTGTGTTAACCCATTATTGCACTACTTTTTCCCATATGTCATGTTGGTGTCAGAAGTCAGACTGTCATTTTCTTTTTGATAAGTAAAAGGTTTTCTGTGCTTATTTCTTTTGCTTTTCAAGATAATAATAAATCCATTGCTTTATACAAACGCACAAATGTTTTACTTTTTTCTAGCTTTTATTAGTTTTATTAGTGTTTGTTGTGGGGCTATATATATGGGTGTTCAAGAGACAAAAGAACAGAAATTGAGACTAATTTACTAACTAGACGAGTGACCATAAAACCGAAAGATTGTTACTTATAACTTTTACGAGTTATCAGTGACATTGGAGACCTTTTTTTGAGTTTTATAGTCTGCTTCCACTGGTAGACGGCCTTCGGCCAAACCGTATTAAACTTGAGTTTTCAAAAATTTGTGAATTAAAAGTTATGGTTCAAATAAAGTTTTCAACTAACTAACTACTCTGCTTCCATAAATTGGAAGAACTTGGCTGGACATTGCCGTGTAGTCCCAAAAGTTTTAATTTGTGTATTAAGACTTTATTCAGACATTGTAAAATAGGCAGCGGCTTTTTTATGTTTTCTGTCGCCTTGTGTTATTTAAAATCTGCAGCCCCCTTCCCTCAAGATAATTTTGTCATATCTTTTACATAAAAATCAAAGAAAATAATAGAATAACGGTTTCACACCTTCACTGTTCAGAAGCTCCTGCTTACTTGAGGTTGTGATTTAATAGAATTAATATCAATATCAAAGCTGTTCGTACCGGCAGCGGCTGTGGAGATGGATGGTTTGCTGCTTTAAAAAAAAATCGTCATTTATCTTGAATTAAGGTGTTGTTACTTGCAATTTACACATTTGCCTTTTATTGCAAAACAACCAAATATCACCCTATACCTATAATTCTTTCGTTTTCTTTGGCACCATCAAATAGCCAATGCACTCTATCAACATCGTTCGCTCCCAAATAGCGGTTGTTGCGACCGAAAAATATGAACTTTTGCGCATCACATCATGTATTCATGTCATCGAAGTCAACTTCGACAACAAGCTACCTATATACATACTTACATTGCTAACATGCATCGTCGTCGTCATCGCTCCCGAATAGCGGTAGTTGCGACCTGCACCTGCAACCACAACCTATTTTGGTTGATGCCACATTTTGGTTGATGCCACAGCATATGAAGATGTGGTAGTTAGGATCGACGAAGTGAAGGGCAATATAAAGTCTATATACCTATTTTAAGAAAAATCATACAGTGCAATATCGATCGCTTTGGTGTAATTTGAATTAAAATAAAGAATTTGCTTATTTAATTATTAAAGTTGTGGTCTTTCATTTTCGTGATTTTCGCTAATATTTCATTTGAATTGTTTCGCATAATATTCGGCTTAAAAGCTAGTCGATTCATAAGGAGATTCTTTTAAATTGAATTATCGTTTTCCTGAGAACTCCCTATCACACCCACATTGTTTGTATTGAATACAAAAAAAAAAACAATTCATCAAAATAGCTTTTTAAATCGACATAAAGCACACCTAACCATGAAAAAAAAATTGTAGTAAAATTTGTTAAAAATTTATTAAAATACAAAAGTGCGTATACGCCTGAGTGAACCTCTATTTAAATTAAACAACTTCACTGTCCCCATACAAATTAATTGAAAAACGTCTCTACGTTCAATATTTTTCTATCAGAAATAAAGACATTACTTTTACGTCTCATAATTCACATTTAAAACATAAACATTTTTTTTGTACCGTGTATCCAGCGTCTATGAATCATATGATTCAAAATATGAAAAGCGTTCTACGTCCCTATACAAATTGATTCAAAAGCATCTCTACGTCCAGCATTTTTTTTTTGGTTGGAAGCGTTACGATTGACTCGGATTTAAAGTAAAATTGTTTTGTTTTTTACTATAAATCATTTGATATATTTATTTACTTATTTATTTATTTCATCAAACAAAGAACAAAGTTCTCTTATAGACTAATAGATAACAATATTTCACTATAGCTACAGTAATATATACAAAAAATAAAAATAAAAATAAATATATAAATATATACAAACATTAAGTTGATCTTAGTGCGTTTAAAACATAAATTTTAAAGGTATCTCAAGTGCAAATTTTGAAAAAGTCTAACCTAGTACAAACGGAATTGGCTTCCCTGATGCAACGAGAAACCGGTTCATTACGACCATAGTTAGATCTATGAAATTGCTCGTAGAAAAGAACATAATCTCTGGAATTATAACTAGGAACACGAATAGATACTAGTTCGAGAAGTTGTGCACATTTAATATGATAAGTAAGTATATCTCTAACGAACATTATCGCAAAATATGCACGTCGATTTGCCAAAGTCTGCATACCAAATAAGAGACATATAGTTTCATAAGATGGAATAACAGTACCCCAATGAAGTTTATAATACATAAACCTAGAAATATTTTTTTTTGGATTTTTTCGATTCTTACACATGAGTTATAATTGTAGTAAGGGTTTCAAACTGTGTTGCAGTACTCAAGCAAAGATCGAACGAGAGAGATAAATAGAGATTTTATGGTACATATACGGATCTGTAAATTCCTTACTATTTCTTTTGATGAATCCTAACATTTGGTTGGATTCGTTTATAATTTAGTCGATATGAGGAATAAAAGAAAGTCTGGTATCAAGAATAACACTTAGATCTTTCTTTTGTGCTACTCGATCCAAGGAAGAACTATCAATTTGATAATCATAATAGATCGGAGAAATCTTACGAAAACAGGACATGACTTGGCATTTTGAATATATTAAGATGTAGGAAGTTTATATTACACCATTCTGCCAGTTTATTCAAGTCATCATTTAATAATACACAATCATCAGAGCATTTTATACTTCGTCCGCAAAAAGAAGATACTGAGATTTTTGAAAGATTTTAGGGATATCGTTAATAAAAAGAAGGAACATTAATGGGCCTAAATGGCTACCTTGAGGGACACCAGATGGAACCAATATTTGATTAGAATGATGATCGTCAATCTTAACAATTTGAACTCTCGATGTTAAATAAGATTTCAACCAATCAAGAAATTTATAATGAAACCCCAATTCCAAGAGTTTGTTATTGTATTACTTCATTTTACTTCTCTTTTGCTTGAAGTACACAAAGGTATCTTCGGAGAACAATATCAGCTAAAATACTGACCCTTAGAGGTCAGCCATTGGACAATCATTATAGAACAATTACATATCTTTAATTTAAGTATAAGCGAAATGGGAATCTTGAAAAAATAATATTTCCGTTGTTATCAGGAAAAAACGAAATAACACTGGCCAACAACATTAAGGACCACTTGCAAAAAACGAACGGATAAACACATAAAACTGAGGATAACTTTCCCAGTTTAAATAAATAAATACAAACCTTTTTTTTTTCTAATTGCACGAACGGAAAATAAATAACAAGCGGATAAGAATATTTTCTCTTTAATTATTTATAATTATAAATCAGGAGTTACTGCTGTCAAAAAACTTCTGTGCAAGTGGCCTTAAGTATGTTTTCTTGCCTAACAATCAGAACAATTTTTTTCTGAAGTTCTTTGGTGTGCTGAGCTCGAATCTGAAGTCAGAAATACTCTATTACGTCACGGTTTTGTGATATTCCCATTTAAAAATCATAGAAAAAAAATCGTTTTTTTCGCTGTTTTTCAGGTCATGTTATAACAACAGGCAATTTGTTTCAACAAATGTTCAAATCTGTATTGATATAGTCAACAGGCTTTCAAGATAAGATAACGTTTTATTTTGTGCAGCAGAATGCTACAATACAGTGTTAGTTCATCATTGTGACGTTATTCGTAATACAAATATGTACCTAATATTAAACTTTAAATACCATAATCATCTCTAATCAAACAACAACCTATATAAACAATTTAAAAACTCCCAATATTACACGAGCTTAGATTATTAAAAAAAAATCAATTAAGTTTTGACATCCAAACCATTAAAAAAATAAACCTCGTAATTATGCCACAAAAGCAATAAAAAAAGAACAAACAAAAACCTCCCATCCAGTTTCGGTTAAAAATCACTTAAAACTGAATATAAATTCACTCGATTTCCATATCTACGTCTCTGTCTGTACAAAAAGAACCTCTACCACAATAACCACGATATGCGGGCGGAAGTCCAGGATACAGACTCAGTTATCACACTATACTCGTATCCATTTAACAGGAAGGAGCATCACAAAATATGCATTGCAAAATAAATAAAAAAAAAAAAAAAAAAAAATAAGACACAAAACCACATGACCACTCAACGAATTGCATAAGAGAGAACCTCTGTATCCCGAACTGCACTCTGCACCCCGGTGTATCATACTCACCACCACCATTGATAGTTCCTGCCACATCCTGTACACCTATGCATAAACATTAGTTGTGGCTTAGGACTTTATTTCAGTTTTCGTTATTTCGATGTGTTTGTTCGGTCTTCACTATAAGTATTCCTTGTGCTGGCCCTGGCCCTGGTGAAAAGATATGCTTCCCTTTTTTCTCTAAATGGCTTCAATGTTGTCTGTCAAGTAGACAAGCCAAAACATACGACGGAAGAGTAGGAGTATAGGAAATGTGGCCTCATGTCTATACGGTATATACCCAGAGGTGTTCCCTTAGGACGAGAAAATAAACAAACCCACACCTCTGCCCTTATCTATTATACTAACAAAAAGAACCAAAAACTAGAAACGAACAAAAAGTGAATTTAAATTACTTTCACCACCATTGTCAAACTGCACTAAAATACATACCTCTGTTGAACTGATACTGAACCCGTTTTGTTCAAGTTTCATTTGAATGCGGTCCAAAAGTTTAACACCCCTGCTTCCAATTTCTTTTTTTTTTTTTTTTTTTTTGAGAAAATATTCTCTCTGGCAAAATTGTATTAACTTTGAAGCCAAATAAAGGAGGAAGAAAACAAAACAAAAAACTGGATATAAAAAAAAGTACAGGACACATCACTCAACCTTGTGCACAACTTGAAACCACATGGTTTTGTTGCAACTATGCGAACTACTTGTGTGTTTGTGTGCTTCGTATGGTTTTGGTTTTCTATTTTGTTGATGTTACGAACGACTGACGACGACCGACAACGATGGTGATGAGATGACAATACACACGGACACGTTGTTGTATAATTTTCATTTTTTAGGGAATCTCCCTAGAAGAAGTATTAGGTGCTCCTTCAAGGAGTCTATTACTGCACGTTTCATAATATGCACAAGCTAATATGGCAGAATTGCTCGTTCGTCTACTTAACTTTTTTCTACCAACGACTCTATACGAATTAAGATTTTACTATATGTATGTACCTTCATTTGCAGATGGAAACTTTATCTCGTTTAAATAGACACTACTGTAGAGCTGTGCATCTATGCATCTATAAATGTAAAATACATATAAAAACTTGAAGATTATCAAGGATTTACCCAGGATTCTAGGGAATTTTTGAAAATGAACTCTTACATGAATGATTGTTGGTCATACTTCTTACATTGGGCACTAGGTGGCGGTGGGCGTCAAGAGGGTATGAAAGTTTAAAGAGATTTTAATGTGATAATCGATTTTAATGAGTTTTTGACTAGAGCACATGCAGATGGGTTTGAATTTCAAATACCTTAAAATAGGTACACCTTACCGAAAGAGATAGAAACCAACGTTTTCTAGTTGCAACGAAGGGATTAGTTTATTTTGAGCACGTAACGCATATATAGAAAAGTTATTGTTAGTTTGGAGAGTCCGTAAAATTCTAATATGTTGATATTAGGTGAATAATATAGTTGTTGTTGAATTATGTGTGGAAGATTATTATTTCATTTAGAAGGCAACATTTTGTGTTTATGTTTCATGCTTTAAGTTAATAGGATTAAATAGAAGTATAAACAAAATGAAGCAAATAATGTGGCAAAAACAGGATTATTTTAACAAGCACAAAAAAAAAAAAACAACCGAGTAAATTTGGAAAGTTTTGAGATTTTAAAATTAATTCCAGTATTTAGCAATTTCAGTAGAAACATAAGCATTTTTTGTATAAATAATTAAGAAAGTAGGGGAACCCGGGGCATAATGGGTCCCTTAAGGATTATTGTTAATAAAAACTGCAAAAATTTATTAAGAATGTTTGAAGAACTTTTATTAGAAAGAAAATTTATTAAGAAATAAGTATAAATAAGTAAAAGAAAATAATAAATTATTTAGTATATTTTTTTTTGCTCTGAAAAAGTCGTTCAATTTGCCCACTATATCCCGGTGCTGAGGCATAATGGGCATACATATATATGGGATATAATGGGCACTAGGCTAAATTGGATTGCAATGCGAGCAAATTTGGTTTTATTCCTCAACTTTAGCCTCTCCAAGAAAAATTATACCACTTGCAACAAGCTCTGCAGGAAACCCATCATCTATCTGTGGACTGGAAGTGTAAATAAAAGAACTTCTTATCTTTTAAAATTGCTTCCTTCCGGTATTTCTCAAATTTTGCTATGTGACGTGATTAAAACTTAAACGTTATAGCGAAAGCACATTATTCTTGCTTCATTCTTGTCACTTTGTCTTCCTGTCATAATTGCGAAACATCTGAGAAAATGTATAACATGCTGTTAAAATCATATAGAAATAGATACTAAAGACATGAACGGGGCAAAATGGGCACCCATGTCCATTATGCCCCGCCCCTTTCGCCACTACCCTCCACTACATTTAAAATAAGTTAAAAACTTAACGTTAATGGAAAAATAAATTTATAAAGTTTATAAACTTATTTAAATATCTTGGTATAAGTAAAGAGAATCAAATATTCAAGACCAGTTTTTCGAAAAATGCCTCAAAATAATAAAAACACTAAAGAAAATTTTGTTTCGTTCAAAACGAAAAGCAACTGCCACTTTTATTCAAAAAAGAGGTTTCCCCTAATAGCGAGCGATGTACTAAAACTGGTAGATTGCATTTGGGAGCTGACCCTTTATTCGATATAGAAACACAAAGAGGGTTCATTATGCCCCGGGTTCCACTATATTAAATGATTTAGTCGTCCGAAAATGCAACTTTTCCAATACATACGTTTTGTCGAGAGGGGCAACTTTCTACAAAAATCGACTTAAAATAGAAAAGAAATCATTTTAAAACAACGGCAACACTTTAAGTAGAAAAAAAAAACAAAAAAAACGGCAGCACTTACATTCTTACAATGTCATGCTTTACTCATTTTTAAATCCAAAAGTCTTTCTTTTTCTTTTTCATGTTTTTAATTCAAGGACAGTTTTTGAAAAATTAATTTTTTAAACTTGAAATTTTGAACTAACGAATATTAAAAACAAAAATACTATTTAATAACGTAAAATTTTGAACATAATTAGTTTAAACACAATTTTTTTCATTATTTTTTCCAAATTTTGAGAATTTTGAAAATAAATTTTTAAAATGTTGTGCAATACTATTTTTTTAAAGCTAGAAGTCCGTTCATTTAACTTTAACTTAAATTATTTAAGAGAATAGTTTTTGGAAAATTTATTTTCAAAATTCTCAAAATTTTGAAAAAATAATGAAAAAAATTGTGTTTAAACTAATTATGTTCAAAATTTTACGTTATTAAATAGTATTTTTATTTTTAATATTCGTTAGTTCAAAATTTCAAGTTTAAAAAATTAATTTTTCAAAAACTGTCCTTGAATTAAAAACATGAAAAAGAACGGACTTTTGGATTTAAAAATGAGTAAAGCATGACATTGTAAGAATGTAAGTGCTGCCGTTTTTTTTGTTTTTTTTTTTTTTCTACTTAAAGTCGCCTCCCGCCTAAAAGGAGGGAAATAGCTCCCTCCAATACGATTTTTTTCTTGTCGCATCTTAGGTGAATCAATCTCTATCTATACTATTATATAAAAGAGTAACTTTTTTTGTTTGTCAGTTTGGCTGTATGTATGCACTAAACTCACAAACAAACAAAAAAACTCTTTTAAAAAATAGATATAATACAAATTTCACTTATCTGGTATGCTATAGGATACAGCAAAAAAGAAAATTTTTGTTAAATACAGAATAATAAACAAATTAAAAACTTACCACAAAAAAAATCGTATGGAAATTTTCTAAAATCAAGCATGTAGGTATTTTCCTTGCAACATTCTGTTTTATAGATCTTCAAAATTCACATTTACTTCAAGCTCAATTATTTATAAGTAAGAGTTGTTTTGCAATGGAAAATTGCCTTTTGTGGCAGTTGGCAGAGCAGAAGGCGGATTTGACCGGTAACTTTCCGGTTCGTCAAATCCAAAATTTTTGTGGGGCTGATTTTCTGGAATCGTTTTTTATTTTTAGGTAGGAAATAGTTTTGTTTTTTTGTTTTTAGGGAAAATTTTTGATATAAGTGATGGGTAGTAATCTTCATCGAAAAAAAAAAACAATTCAAACCATGTGCAATGTGCCTGGTAGGTGGGAGCGAGATAATGAGAGTAAGAGTTGTTTTTACGTTTCGCCAGCGACGAATCGTGGTGATTTTTGTGTAATAGTAAAAGTTCATATAAAAAAAAAAAAAAACATCAACGGTAGGGAATTCTCTCTATAGTAAGAAATGAGTGGAGTAGGGTATATATGTAATGAGTAAGGTAGGTATAATATTTGCAGCAGAAATAAATGTTTGCTACTGAAATTGTTTGGTTTGGTGGTGGGTGTTTGCTGGATATGGTAAATGGAAACGAACTTATAGGCAAGGGGCGTGCACAAGGAGGGGTAATGGGCATTTGCACCCCTAATAAAAATTATTTTTTTTTTTTCTGAGTAAATTAAACAATCAAGGGCGCACGTAAATAGGATGGGGGTGCTTATTACATGTAAGTCGGCTTAGTTAATTCACAACTTGAGTTCTAATTGTTGGATTTTAAGGTAAGACATACATTTTTGTTAGTTTGGAGGTTGGTGGTTGGTGATGGTGAATGGAAACGAACTTATTTAGTGGCAAGAGCGTGCACAATAAGGGGTAAGGGGGCACTTGAATCACTAATACATTTGTTTTCTAATTCATTTTGTTGAGTAACTGCACAGTCAAGGGCGTAGGTAAGCAAAGGTGATGTGGGGGTTCTTATTACGTTCAAATCAGCAAAATTTACACCTTGAGTTCTAATGATCGGATTTTCAAGGTTCGAGATTTTAAATGAAGATTAAATGTAATGTGGGAACACAAGAAGACAAGAACGTGCGCAAGGAGGGATCTGGTTTCCAGAATCGGCTCAAATTTTTTTTTTTTTAGGTAATACCTACCTACATATGTATTTTTATTTTAATAGGTAGGTACCTACTTTATTTAGGTAGTACAAGTGGTAAAATTTTTTTGATGTTGATAAGTGATGGGTGGGGTGGTAAAAAATGTATTCCGGTTTTTTGGCACGGAATTTTTCTTTATAGACGGCAATAACCCTTGCTGGGAAAAAATGCTTCGTTTTAAGAATATGGTAGGTATATGGTAGAGAAGAAGAAAAAATTTAACATTTCATTGATAAATTATAGATTTCTTTGTCAAGTGGTTACTAACAAAATTCACGGTCGTTCGTTCCTTAGGGGGTAATGGGAGGTAGGTATAACATAACATACAAATAGTCTGATTTTCAAAGTTGTCTTAAAATTACACTATAGGCAGGCAGGTAGGTTCATAATTAGGTGCATTACATTTTTATTCAAATGCAAGCCCACACAACCCACACACATAATTTTAGGAAAATAATTGTCAATGTTCATTGATACGTGTGGAGGCTTATTTTCAATGTTACCTGACAAAAAAAACGTCAGTGTTACCTGACAAGTAACATGGATGGTGTGTAGCGCTCTTTAAGCTGAACATTTTTCGAGTGCTGATTTTAAATCATCTTTTTGGTCGATATTTGGTTGTCATAAGGTTTTACTGAAGACCCGGGCAACGCCGGGTTTTATCGGCTAGTACTGTATAATTTTTCAGCTCTCATATGTAATGTATCTATCTACTTAAATAAAAAATTGGATATGTTATAAATTGTATTGTTCCCTTGGCTTTATTGCGGGCATGATAAATTTGAACGGGTGCTGCCTTCTTAAGTGAAATTTTCACATAAATAAAGTAGTTTGTATGATGAATGCTGGGATAGTTCAAAAATAGTACATAGAAAAAATTCTATATTATTAAATTATTAAAAATCAACGAATCAAAAAATCACATACAATGATGTGCTATAGCTTTTTTGAAAGCGAATATTAAATTCTTTTAGGTTTTTAAATATATAGTAAATAGTTTTTAAGAAATTAAATATCAGAGTCAAAATTTTTGAAGATATCCAATGATTTTTTTTAACATTCAATACTTTTATCAAATTTTAAGTCAAATACTGAAAACCAGATGATGGTATCTACTAATCTTTCTTAGTTTTTGAGGAATAAAAAAAACGAAGGGTATCAATAATTTTTGATAAATTAAATTTCAAATTTTTTTTTAAGTTGATTTTGTCTCAAAATTTTGCGGAACCAAATCTTGACTGTTTTTGCAAATATACTCAATGTGAATTTTTTTTAGTTCATTTTTTTTTTTAATTTTGCGTATTTAAGTCCCATTGTTTTTGCAAATATTGAATGCCCCTATCAATTCTTAGTCAAATTCTGAAAACCGGATGTAAAAATATTTTTTTGTATTAATGTTAACTTTTTTGCGTCATAAACATAACAAAACAAGCATGAGTACTTTTTGTTTTTTTTTTTAATTTCTCAAAATACCTATTTTTAAATCTAGGTGCACGGTAGTGCGCCCGCCAAGACGAGCGGTTAGCACTACCTATATTTTCTCGAAACGTTTCGTCGTATTTTCAAGCCCTCATAGCTTCGTAATAGATAGAGCTAGAGAGCTCAAATTTTCAGGATTATATGTAGTCCGCGGCCTTATAAAACACACCAAATTTCATATTTCTAGCTTTTATAGTTTGGATGTTATTAATACCCAAAAAACGTCGATTTTGTCACTGACCACTCACTCATCAAAACCTAAAGGGTACTTTCCGAAGTGCTAGAAAGCTGAAATTTGGAATGTAGACTAGGATTTGCATACAAACAACAAAAAAATTAAGAAATCTCTAACTTTCACCCTCCAACACCCCAAAAGTGGAGGTTCATACATAATAAAACCTCTAAAACAACAACAATTTCCACAATCACACACAACAATGCAATGCAAACCCCGCCTATAATTGATGTGTGGGTTGTTTTTTTTATTTTTTTTATTTTATATTCACGAACACAAAAAACAATGATATTGTGCATTGTTAAATTTATAACATATCCAAGCCCTAACTCTACAACTCCTAAATCGGGGTCAAAAATTATGGCTTGGCCGTTTCCCATAGATTTATTGTAAAATGAAGTCTGCCATGCTAAACTTCTATGTGAAACGACCAAGCCATAATTTTTGACCACGATTTAGGGTTTGTAGAGTTAGGGCTTGGAGAGTTAGGCCTAATAGAGTTAAGGGCTTGGCTCTTCATGAGATCTCATAACTTTTTCATAGCGAAAGCGTTATGAGCTTGTGAGTCTTGGCGACCTATTTTACATGAAATGTTTTTGGTATAGGATCCGGTTTTCAGTATTTGACTAAGAATTGATAATTGGACACCCTGCATATTGACTAAAATTAGACCCATTACAAATTACACAACAAATTTATTAGGAGGATTTAAAATTCTTCCTGGGGTCTTATCCACTTATTAGACTCAATAAATTGTGTAGTAAAATTCTTCAATATAAATTGTAAAAGCATTCGAAAAAATCGTAAACAGTATAGGTATTGAAAAAAGACTAATTTATAGGAATAAAACTCGATGTAAATTTACCGTTTTCTGCAAGCAATCGTGAAAATATATCTAATTTTTCATACATTTCCAAGATATACTGAATTTTATTGAAATTGTTACGGCCTAGCGTGTCTGGTTAATGTCAAGAATGTGTCAATTTCTGAGTTTCCCTAATAAATTAATTACTATTTGTTTTATTTTTATCATCGTTCTTATTACATAGAAAAGGTTTAAATAGGACACCATACAAAATTAATCCTATTGCATTTTATAGGATTATTCATTCTCGCTTGGTAAATTAGTTCTTTTTTTCAAGTTTACCTTAACAGCCTCAGTAACAAAAGTAAGCTACCTTCAATTTAAACTAAATTTTACTTAGGTAATTTTGCTTTAAAAACTTCATAAACTCTTCTTTCATACTAAAACTTTCTAATACAAAACTGCTCTTATCTTGATTTCAAATAAAACATGACTTTATACAGAAAGAAAACAAAAATGCCCTTGTGATATTATTTCAAAGCTTTTTTTTTCAAACATTAATCTTACAATCATAAATCCACACTTTCTGAACACATCCCTCCATTTCCAAACAACCACTCTGTGTGTCGAAGTTTTCTCTTCTTCCAAACAATCGTTTATTTTATATGAAATTAAAATATTCAAAACTCATAATCACCCTCTCACTCTCATAACATGCGCTCAAATCATCTGTCATTTTATTTCGCCCCATATACCTTCTATCTAGCGCTATTATTTCCATTTCCGTGTTATAAAAGTCAAAAAGTAACTTTTGTTTTTAGCTTGAAAGTCAGAAAATTTACAACACAGCTCGACTCCTGCAAGAACAATAATAATTCTGAACCATCTCATGTTTTTCTTCTAATCTTGATATGAGAACTCCAAACTGACACGATCACGTCTTTAACATCGTTTGCGTTTCTTGTGTCCCGTGTTTCTGTGTCTATGTTTTCTTCCGCATAACAATTCCATTTTGATGCTAAGAATCGTAAAATTTATGTCGAAAACTACACAATTTCCACCGCATATCCGAACCATCTGTTTCCCTATGCGGCATCACGAACATGTTTCTTCTTAAATATTTTTTTTTTTTTTTTTTGTAAGCAAGAGTGGGAGGGCTAACTTTTGGAAATCCTTTCGCAGCAATGAAGAAAGGGGTGTGCAAATTTAAAAACCAAAAAATGTATCTACAATGAACAAAAAAAAAAAAAAATATAAAACAAAAACTTTTGTATTTTGTTATGTCTTCCCTATGGGATATCACGTCGACGGGGAATTTCTCTGTTTTCCTCGGCTATTTTCCTCATCAGGCTGGATGGTAGAGAAAAAGTTGTTCCTTTCGCAATGGAATGGGCTCCTTAGTCCTTACATCCGCGTCCGGGCTCCGGCAATGAGTTCTATCCTAAATCTCTTCCTCTCCTACGTTTATTTGTTGTTTCTGTTTCCCCCATCAGCTATAGCCCAGCGCGCTTAGCTTTACTAAGAAAGATAAATTCTGTGATTAACAATGCGACAAAGATGCGATATACTCGTGGAGTGTAGTTTTTGAGCGCGCTTTGTTGAGATTTGTTTTAACAAATGGTTTGGCATGAATAGAGAGCAATCTGTAAGGACAAGGAAACTATTTAATTTCCGTATTTTTTGGATGCAAATGATGAACGAATGATATATATGCCGCGGGCCATCCAGGAAAGGGATGTATATAGTAAATAGGTACGTCATTGTCTTGGGACCTAGATTTGTTAAGTTTTTTTTTTCTGTTGAAATAGTTATATATATTTTTTTAAAACGTTAGAACAAAAGTTAACTAAATACTTATTTCATGTACATGTAAATGCATAATTCTTAAACCTCGAAAAAAAATACAAGATATAGATACTTTCTACTATATCAAGTTAGGTTGGAAATTACACTGTGTCTAATAATCTGCATGATTTCTTAAAACAAATTAAGAAATTATGAGCCTGACAGTTTTTTTTTTTTTTAAATCGAAAAATTGTTATAATTCGTTAGCTTCCCAATGCCTTTTAGGTTATATGCTCGTTTGGCTTTACTTATACATATTTCCTATAAAATCAGGATTTCTAAGCATTTTACCTTTGAATGCCATTTGGTATGCGCATGGTATGTAATGAGTGGCATCATATGAAAAGTTGGTCAAGCTTTGTATACCTACATTTAAAGTATTATAAATCTTTCAACTATATGAAAATAATAAGCGGCATATATCAGGGTGAATCACCTAAGGTCTGACAAAATGCTAGAGCGTGTAACTTGAGTTAAGGCAAGAAGAAATCGCATTGGGGGGGGGTCTATTTCCCCCTGTTTAGACGGGATGGGCAATTTTCTCAAAAATCGATTTAAAATAGAAAAAAAAAAAATCATTAAAAACGACAGCAACAATTACATTGTCCTGCTACACTTTTTTTTTAAGCCAGAAGTCCGTTCTTTTATTATGTTTTTAATAAAAATTATTTGAGAGAATAATTTTTGAAAAATTAATTTTCAAACTCAAATTTTTCAAAAAAATAATGAAAAGAAAATGTGTTCAAACTAGTTTTTATCAAAATTTTATGTTATAAAGTAGTATTTTTGTTTTTAATATTCGATATTAATGACAAAGCGACAAAGCGACAAAGCGGCAAAGCAACAAAGCGGCAAAGAGAGAAAGCGACATAGTGGCAAAACGACAAAGCGAAACAGCGGCAAAGGCACGAAGGGCCAAAACGCAACAAAGCTATAAAGTGACAAAGCGACAAAGCGGCAATGAGAAAGCAAAAAAGCCATAAAATGGCAACCGGAGAAGCAGCAGCAACAAATAAGCAAAGCGACAGACAATGCTGCAAAGCGACGAAGTGGCAAAGCGATAAAGGAGCAAAGAGAGAAAGTGGAAAAAGGAAATGGCGGCGAAACCACAAAACAGCAAAGCAACAAAGACGCATAGTGACAAAGACAAAGTTACAAAGCTACAAAGTTTCAAAGCGACATAGTGGAAAAGAAACACAGCGCCAAAACGGCAAGGCAACGAAGGGGTAAAACGCACCAAAGCGATAAAGCGATAAAGTGAGAAAGCGTTAAAGTGGCAAAGTGACAAAGTCGCAAAGCGATAAAGTGGCAAAGCGGTAAAGTCATGAAGAGAGAAAGTGACAAAGTGGAAAAAAGAAATGTGCAGCAAAACGAACGACGAAGCAAAAAAGACGCATAGTGATAGGGCGGAAAAGCGACAAAGTGACAAAGCAACAAAGTTTCGAAGCGATATAGTGGAAAAGAAATACAGGGACAAAACGGCAAGACAACGAAGGGGCAAAACGCGCCAAAGCGATAAAGCGATTAAGAGAGAAAGCGATAAAGTGGCAAAGCGACAAAGTGGCAGTGCCAAAGCAGCAGCCGCGGCAAATTGCCAAGTGGCAAAGTCATGAAGGGTCAAAATGCGTCAAAGCGATAAAGTGCCAAACCGGCATAACAGCAGCAACAAAGTGACAAGGCAGCAAAGCGACAAAGCGGCAAAGCGACAAAGTGGCAAAGCGGTAAAGTAGCAAAGAGAGAAAGTGACAAAGTGGCAAAAGCAAATGGCGGCAAAACGACAAAACGGCGAAGCAACAAAGGCGCAAAGTGAAAGGGCGGAAAAGTGAGGAAGTGATAAAACGATAAAAGGCAAGGCAACGAAGGGGCAAAAACAACAAAAGCGATAAAGTATAAGAGGGATAATAGTCTAAGAGATGGCTGCAGAGTTGACAACCTCACTCGCGAAATAGAATTTTTTTTTTTTTTGAGAAATTGTTGGTTGGGGGTTAGATCAGAAAAATCCCGAGAGACAGAAGGCAGACTGGAAGACATAAGCAGGTGTGGGGGTCAAACATGTAATTTTTTTTGAAAAAAAAAACTGTCTCCGGCAAAGCTGACTTTCGGAGAGGTTGATGAAGAGTGCGTGAAAGAACAGATTTAAAAATGTCAGGTTAGCAATCACATTTTAAAGTCCCTTTTAAAGGAAAAAAATAAGAATATAAAAGGAAAAAAAATTAGAATACATTCAGAGCTTAAACATCATTCCTAGATTTAAAAAATTTTCAATATAAACAAATATTTCCACGCAATACCTCTTAAAAATGATGACAACCACATTCTTAAGAATATACAAAAGAATCCAGGCAAAAATAACTAACCAGCTAACTAAACATAAAAGTGGTTTCATCAGAAGATGATATTGAGAAAAAAATACACAATAAATTTAAACTGAAAAACCGCTTACCTTTGATTAAGTGGCAGTGGCGCTTTTAACAAAAAAAAAAAAGAAAGAAGGAAACGAAAGGATCTATCTTATTTTGTGTCTATTTTTTCCATCTTGCTTCTTAAAAAAATACCTATAGATCTTCGGCAAAAGAAACAAATCTGCTCATCCTTAACCGGAAGAAATTCTTTCACTTTAGAAATCCGAAAAAAAATGAGCAAACAAAAAATTCATTGAAAATCAACTTTAATTCACCTTAATTCAATTCAATTATACAGTTAAAAGGATAAGCACTTGTCCTAGTACAAGGACCATCTATCCGTTTCCTTCTTCATAATCAGTATAGCTCCTGCTTTCTTAATTTTTTTTTATAATCTACATTATCTTTGTTGCTGTTATGAACTTTTAGTCGGCGAGTCGTCGTCGTCGCCATCAAACGCTAAAGGACTTACATAGTTTATTATCGCTAAACCATGGAAAATTACTTCCTTTCGTGTATTTTCTATATTCTTTGCCTCTTTAAATATTATCTGATCCCGTGGGCAACGAATTCACCTTTCTTCCGGCATTACAAAGTATTCACTCTCTCATTTTAAAAGCACCAAAGAGCTCCTCTATAAGGACTTTCAATTTTACTTTTTTTTTTGCTCTGATCAAATATCGGATATCCTGTAAAACGCTTGGCTTTCTTCAACTGTATCCACCAGAGAGCCAAAAATCACCCCCCCCCCCCCTATTCACGCAGAGTTCCACTATTTCTATTCATTCATGAAAGACGAAATCATCCACAAAATGACTTCATATCCTATTTTGAATATTATTTTCCATTCAAGCGACGAAATAAAAAAAAAAATGAAGCACAAAAATAAGGACGAAAAATGGATAGAAAAGAAGTTTTAAAAAAAGCGATCACCGACTGGATTTACCTTCTCCATAATCAGAATCAGAAGGAAGGACGAAAGTTTGAATGTTTATGTGTGTGTGTGTCTAATGATGGTTTTCGGATAAGTCGATGAGTTAGGAGGGGGGGGGGGGGGATAAGTTAAAAAATCAATTTTCCATCAAGGATGCAAAGGAGTTGAAGGGAAATTTACGATTTAAACACAAATATGACAAACACACATCACATACTCCTGGAACTCATAACCTACATGTGTGCCAAATCATCAGTCGTCGGCGGCGGCAACGTCGTTGTCGTTTTCGTCCTCGTCCTCGTCATCATCATATCTTCACTCGTCGTAGTCTATTTTGATGGAGGAGATTTCTTTAAATCTCTTTGAATCCTCTATTCCGTAAGTGAATCTGCCGAAGGATTCAAAAAAAAAATAAAAAATATAAAAACGAAAAACGTAAAAGGATATAAAAAGTAGATACTCATCCAAAAATAATCTTTGAGTAATAATTTTGTCATAAATACAAGAGTTGAGTTGAAAGTTCAATAAATTCGACGCAAAAAAAAAAAAAAAATAAATAGATAAGTGGTTCGGGAGCGCTGTGATTTGGTTAGGATAAGAAATATTTACACATCATAAGGTTTGCTTTGGCAGCTACATATATGAAGGTTGAGCTCAAACTTCAGGTTGTGAACGGAATTTTAAGGTGCAACGATGCGATTTATAAAATCTACGATATGAGGTTTTATTTAGCTTTTTGAATAATTTTCTTCTCAACATTTATTTCTTTTATCGAAAGATGATGAATTTTGAAGGTTATGTAGAGATTATTTGATTGAACAATGTTTATATAGGAGGAAAGAAATGCAATTTGTGATGACTTTCCTATACATCAATTGATATTGCTTTTGTGAAGTATTTTGTTGATGGTTGATAAGATTCCAGCTATATATTTATGAACCACTTTTTGAAGAATTTTTTAAGTATGTTTATTGTTTTAGCCGAACAGGAGTTTTTTGTTTTGTAAAGCATGATACGAGTAGGTTGGCTACGAAATCTTGCAAATTAAAACGTCACATTACAAAAAACAAAAACAACAGCAATCACCTATTTCATATTAGATGTTGTCTTTATTTTCAAATAAAAATTCAACACCTAATCGATCGACCCGGAGTGTAAGACTTTCGTTTTTTGTATTTGACGGTCATTGTTCTTCATTTTCTTTTTTTTATCCTTGTTGCTTACTTTTGGTCTGCAATCAAAACGTTACTACAAGAATTGATCGCAATCCATAACACTATAGTGGCGTATTAACCTGAGAGACCGCCATTATTCTTAAAATTTAGAAAAAATATTTTTTTTTTAGATATAGGATTAGTCATGCAATTTTCACTAGTTGTGAAAATAAAATTTAAATTAAAAAAAAAACTCAATTAAAAAACAAAAGTATTATTTTTATTTATTCTTTCGAACCATGCCTTTATTGGGTTTACATTCATGGTTATAACTTTCGATCTAAGTCTAGTTTTGGTAATTTAATTAGATTTTTAGAAACTAAAGAAACCTGGACAATTTTTAAAGTAAAAAACCGGTAGTGAGTCATATGAATTTTTTCAAGATGCTATAAATATTCAAGTAAAAAAATTAGATTTGATAATTATTATTAATTTTTTTTCAAAAACAAAAATATCTTAATGAAAACAATTTCCTAACTTCTACAGGAAATTTAAGTCTAAAAATAATAAAAAAAAAAAACAATATGGACGTGGTGACCATCAGTAGTTTTTCGAAATCTCAAAAAAAAAAAAAAAAACACCCATTTATCGAAAACCGTTATGATTTGAAGAGGGTTACCCTGGTTTTTACGACGTCTGTGAAGTTGGCAGGACGTTTTTCACTTAGAGTAATGAGACCAACACAGGAATTTGCAGTTTTTTTTGCATTTCTATTCCGGATTCTGCAGTTCAAAAAATAGTGGGTGTAATCGCATGACTTGCTAACTTCATTGTGACGTTAGCAGGTCATGCCCTTTTTTCAGCAACCCGTTAAGCTATCACATTGAAATTAGGCTCCAAATTTGCAGTTCAAGAAAATCCTAAAACCAAATTTTGAAGTCTTCAGGTCAGGATATGATTTTTTTTTTTTTTAAATGAGGACTTCAAAAATTTGGTTTTAGGATTTTCTTGAACTGCAAAATAAAACTGCGGATTGCTGAAAAAAGGGCATGACCAGCTAACTTCGCAGTGAAGTTAGCAAATCACGCAATGACATCCACTATTTTTTGAACTGAAAAATCCGGAATAGAAATGCAAACAAAATACAAAAAAACTGCAAGTTCCTGTCTTGGTCCCATTACTCTAAGTGGAAAATGTCATGCCAACTTCACAGACGCCTTTTCACTTGATTCAGCTTGGACCATGGTGGATTATGGGACACCGACTGATACTATACTGATTACAATAATAGCAAAATGAAACAAGTCACATTTTATATTCACTAAAATAATTATATTAAAATTAAATGTATTTATATAATGAAATAAAAATTAAATTCCGTTTCATGTAGTTCTTCGAATATTAGATAGTTTTTGACTTAGCGTCACTCTTTAAAAATTTCCTTTTGCTTTTTCAATTAAAGAACTTTTTTTTTTTGAAAAATCAAAAATGGCGGTCTTACTTCACGCTAAGTGGTGCTTCCCTACATTTGCGTTCGGTCGTAAAAGTTGCAAATATGCGAATTATGTTTTTGTTTCTTCGGTTCTTTCTTAGTATCGTTTTTAAGTTTAAAGAAAATTTTAATTTAACAAAAAATTTCATCCGTAAAATTTGAGAATTTGAAAAAAAAAATAACGGTAAAATGCAGCACTAGCTAAACACAATATACATCACAACTTTTTTTTTTTAACCGAAAATGTCGGTACTAACTTCACACAAATTAGTGTCTGTGGCGTGCGTGCTCATTCTCGTTTTAGTCCAATCAACAGGGAGTTTTAGAGACCATCTGAGAAAAGTTTTGATATCGTCCAGGTTTGATAATGCAGTATTTTAGAGAAGTTGATTCTGATTATAAATCTGAGTTTGCAGGAAATTCGGACCTATGCGGCTCCTCATCTTAGAATTAAGATTTATTTCTAAAAAAATCGACGATTTCTTTAAAAACAACGGCAATACTTACAATGTCATGCTATACTTTTTTTTTGAAAGCCAACAATCCATTCTTATATTCTGTTTTTAATTCAAATCGTTTCAATGAATATTTTTTGAAAAGTTAATTTTGAAACTCAAATTAAAAAAAAAAAAAAAAATGAAAAAATTGTGTTCAAACAGTTTTTTTTCTTCAAAATTTTCTACTATTGATGCCCATTTGCTGAAACGAAACTTAAATTTTATATTCAAACTAAATGCTTATGTTTCATTTTTTCCTCAGCGTAAACTGTCACATAAGCTCTTACTTAATAACGTAAAAATTTGAACAAAATTAATTTGAACACAACCTTAATTTTCTCAAAAACTATAACGGCTATATTATTGACTTTCTTCAAAGCTAGTTTTACTGAGAAACTAGTTCTAAAGGGGTTTCAAAATTTAAGTTTCTCAAAAAAAATTATTGATTTGATTTAGATGTCACACTATGTATGAATATTTTTATTTAGACGTCAAAGTAATACAAATTTGTGACAAAATCAAAACTTGAAACCGCTATAAATCTAGTTTTTCGGTAAAACTAGTTTTGAAGAAAGTCAAGAATATGGCCGTAAGACGTTTAGACTATTTAGACGTTTCAGTGTTTGACTAAAAATTGACGAGAGCATTGAATTTTTAAATCAAAACTACTACTTAATAATAGAACATTAAAACAAAAATTGTTTTAAACCCAATTTTTTTTTTTTTTTTTCAAAAATTTAAGTTTGCAAATTAATTTTTTAAAAAATATTTATAAAATAAAAAATAAATTTAAATTTAAAATTGACCTAAACAAGGAGAAAAACATCCCCTCCCATACGATTTTCTTCTTGTCTCGAACCATTCTCCACGCCCTAGCCTTTTATCGCATCTTATATGCAAAACTCCCTGGTGTATAGGTATAAAACATTCGTTAATAAAAATATTCTATGCTCATTAATTGTGTTTTTACAATGTTGTGCTTTGTTCAATCCCAATATGTCTTGATTTGTCCCCATTTTCTGGTCTCGACATTTCTCAAATTTTACCTGGAATTTATCTCTTTTTTCATTCTTAGACGGCTTTTATATTGGAATATCTAGGAACCTCTACTATCCAAAAAGCCAAACAATACACCTACCAAATTAATAATAATATTCAATATTTGAATTCAACTGAGCTTATTGCCAGTGTTGTCTTATAAGTAGTTCATAATCTCGCTTCTGCCATCAGAGTGGATGTACATATGTATCTGTAGAACATTATTATAAAACCATAAGTTCTTAAGTCAATAAATTAGCAAACTGCATTAAGCTCATAAACTTAGTGTACAATAATTCCGCCCATAATAATGTCCGTCTAGTAGTCCACATGGACGATAATAATGCAGATTCATAACTCATTTAATTGTTTGCTGATTGCCATCACAGGAAATTATTTCATCTTCCATTTTCTGTGTGCCATTTTTTGGCCCCCAGAAAATCCAACATTCAAACTTTTTTAAAACCTACTTAATCGCATTCACCTGGTGAAAATAGAAGAAAAAAACTGAGTTTGTGTGTCAACTTTTAAAATATTCTATACATATAAGCGAGGTCATGCGGTTTGGCCTTTTTCAAAATGTTGCCTTTGGTACAAAATTATTTTTTCTTTTGCACCATGCTGCATGCCCCATTGGATAGACAGTGCGGACATTTTGAGTGCCAGATGCAAAAATCTAAAAACTATAAAAACTAAAAAAAAAAAATCAAGAATGACCAAAAAATATTTCGGAAGACATACATATAATAATAATAAGCTGGATTGTCATAAAGGAAAATAAATAAAATTATAAATGTGATGTTGCACCAATCCAGCAGCAGAGCCAGACGAAATGAAATGCTAAAAAGCAACTAAAACTAAAACTGCATGCATATAACAGTCACAGAGCATTAAGCATCTAATGCACGTTTAATAAGAGCTTTTCTTTTTTTTTTCGTTTGGCTATACCATTGACACGGACACAGGGTGGTTGAGGCTTATGCGCCGCGCGCCGGCTGGATTCAATTTTCAAGATTAAATCGGATGAAATGGTATTAAGTTCGTTTTTAGGTTGTGGAGGTTTGGATATTCTTCTTATTGAGAAAAAAATTAAATTTAAATTTAAGAACAGGCGTTGGAACTTAAAATGACCTCCATACACTATTTCGCAAAGTAGGAGTCTCATGCGACTGCCAAATAAGTGGATATCTACTTAAATTTTGCTCTGACACTTGCATCGAAAACTGAAAAGTACATTTATACATATGGGTTCAAAACGTGGATACTTCTAGGAATAAAAGCTTCAAATGACAAAGTCAACAATATAGCAAGGCGTTTTTAAATATTTAAATATTCATTCTTCTCCTTACTTTTGTGACACCGACCAGGCCCTATTGCAATGCAACAACAACTTATGACTCATCACTTAGGAAATTACCATAGTAAAATTTGATTACGCAGGCATTTACTTGTCAAATTTCGATATTTGTTGTTGTTGTTAATAATCCGATGTGAAGTTTTTGGGGGCACTCGAACAACCATTTCTTAATTTTTTATAGGTAGTTTCAATTTTGAAAACCTGCGCTTGTGCGCGTTTCAAATTGGTCGTCCAGCAGAAGCCCTCTGAGAATTCTTCTTGATAGAGGAGAAAATGCTTCGGGATTTTAAATCAGAATCAGCGTTGCCACCCGAAATAAAATCAACGTGCCATATTTTCTAAAAAAAAACGTGCCAATTTTCGTGCCACATGAAAAAACAACAAATTCTTCTATTTTCTTGAAAAAAAAAAACTGTAATCAATTTTAATACGGGGGTTAATAGAATAACAAAAATCAATGGAAATCATTTGCTCTTTCATTTGCATTTTCAAAAATTATGTGTTTCTGCCAACTTTTTACGGAATTTTCAATTTTCATAAATACTGAGCTAAGATTTAGCACTTAGCTACAAAAAATTTTGAAAATAAAATCATAATAAACTTTAAATTCAAATTCAATTTTTTCATAAACTGTTAAATAAAAAAAATTGTTTTAGCAATAAAATAAAAGAATAGGTCTTTGGATTTTCAAATGTTAACTAAAGCGCTGAATTTCAAAATAGACATGAAAAATCGATGGTATTTGTATTTTCCCAGATTAATTGGAAAAATATCAACACTAGACAAAAAAACTGTTAATACCAAAGTTGTAGATAATTAAATTCTGAACAACTTTTGTAATGTGCATTTTTAGTCAAAAATTTGAAAATAATCGAGTTATTCAACGAAAACCAATTTTCCTTAAATTAAAGATGGAGGCCAACGCAATGGAGCTAGGCGGTCGAAAACTTAAGTGTAGATTTCTTGTAAGCCCCTAACGATTAAAATTAAACAATATACACCTATCTTATTTTTTGCATTTCAAATGTACATTCCGACTGCACTGTAATAGAATCAAAAAAACGTGCTATATTGGAATTTTTCGTGCCACCGTGCCACGAGGAACTTATCGTGACAAAATAGCACGATCGTGCCACTTCGGCAACGCTGATCAGAATTGAAAACTGAAACCAGAAGCAATAACACACAAACATAATAGAAATGCCAAATTCATAAGTTAATTTGTGTTTATTTTTATTTTTAAAGAAAATTCATTCCATAAAAATTACATTCATGTTGAAAATAATAAAAAAAAAATAAGTAAAAATGCATTCAAATGGAAGCGGGTCACAATTCTGCTTACGAAATTCTGCTTCTTATAATTCTCTCTTGCCTTGCAAAAAATTCAGCTTTTAAAAATTCTGTTTTTTTTTTTTGATTCGGTTTTACTAAATTCTGCTTTTCAAAATTCTGATAATAAATATTTAATAGAATAAAATACTACTCATTCTGCTTTTACCAATATATGTATATGCAAACAATGAATTTTGAAGCTTACAACAGAAATAACATTTTTTAACAAATAAAAATAATTAATAGCTGATCTAAGCAAAGCGGAGAATATTTTTAGCTATTTTCAAGAAATCTTATAATTAGGTTTGTTCCAGACCTTGACCAAAACTGCCAATTGTCACAATTTGTCAACAATTGTTGCTAAATCCTGTTCCACACTTCAAAAATTCGTCAGTTTTGGGCAAAAGAGAGAGAGTAAAACATTTCCACTTCCTGACAATTTCTGCCCAAGAAATTTATTTGTGCAGAAATTGGTAAGTTTGAGTTCTGTCAAAAAAATGAAGTGTGGAACAGGATTTGGGCAATAATTGTTTACAAATTGAGACAATTAGCAGTTTTGGTCAAGGTCTGGAACAGAGCTTGACGTCTGTAATATGTCACAAGAACAAAAAAAAAATTGTTTACTGTTGTAAACTGTAAAAATACAGTTTTGCTATCGATGTCGGTCTGGGGCTAAATCATCGCATCAATGAGCTCTTTAGGTCACTGAATTATTTCAATTGGCACTACTCTTTACAATGTATTTTAAATGGAGCAGTAATGCCAATGTAAAATATTTCAGTGACGTATGGCCCACTCGCCGATGCGGGAATTTGGCCCCTGGTTTCCGTATTTACTGTTAAGAATATCAAAAAAATAATTTTGTAATTATAATTTTGAACATATGTTTTTGACGTTTAAAAAGTGGCAGAAATTGTTTTGTCCAAAAATGACCAAAAATCGTTCCACACTTTTTTCTCTCTCTGAGAGAATTTCATCCCCACTCCTCAAAATTTGGCAGATTGCCCAAAACTGCCCAAAAAAGTTGGGAACAAACCTAGGTTTAGGTCTATTTTCTAATTTTTACTTTTCATTTTTTTTTTTGGTTTTATGTTCTCTTAATTTTATGGTTCTATCTAATTCAGCTTTGACCTAATACGGTCTTTTCTTATTGGAATTTTAAAACCTTATCACATGACTTGGCCGAGCCAACGCTTTTAGACGATCATATACCTATGCTCCTTTAATTCTTTTCCCAAAAAGTTATTCCCGTTTTTGATTTTAACAGAATAAATATACAATTACTGACTGACCCTGCGAACTTCGTTCCACCTACAAATTTATTAAATTATTAATGTTCCTTTCTAAAGTCGAGCAAGCTCCAATTTTTATCACGACTTTTCTGGTCAAATTTTCCTTTTTTAACTCTGTAGTGTGTTTATCTGGTTCAATACAAAAATCCCCAACCAAATCTTTTGATGTTTAGCCGAGTTATGCGCGTACGAACACAAAAAGGGATTCATTTGTATATACATATAGATAGAGAAGATAAAAAAAAGTAAAACAAAATACCGTTGGTGAATCACCCTTGGATTTACATGTCCGTGCTGGGAGGTTATCGGAAGAAAACAAACTAAAATTGCAGAATTTTGTAAATTAGAATTTTGAAAAGCAGAGCATTGAAAAGCAGAATTTCGAGGAAGAGAATTTTGACCCCAGGCAGTTGATGCAAAAGAATGTACATATGTACATGAGTGAATGAAATCATAAACTTTGTTCTTTTGCTACCCAAAACTGCCAATTGCTACGAATTTCAGTTCAAAGTTCTGTCAAAGTTCATATACCTATACTGTTGCATTAAAATTCGTATAGAAACTCGCAGTTTTGCGATGTAAAAGCAGTGATGCATAAACTTAAGAATTAATTTTCTATTGGCGAAATAATATCTTTCGTATTACAAATGTGAAATAATAGTTTTCAGCTCTTGGTAGAAGTAGCTCAAATTCAGAGGATTGACAGACTGATGTGAAAGATTTGCCAGATCTGACAATCGTTTGTGCTTTAGCAACTAACAAAACAACACTTCGGTTTTATGAAATAAAATCAATTCAAATGTATAGTTTAACATAAGACAACATTCCAGAATCCAGTTATTCTTCGTCATAAAACAAGATACCTAAGTCCCCTTTCACACGAAGATACTAGTTTCTGGAGATTTTTTTGACGTTTTCCTTCTTAAATTTCCTTAACAATCTCTTGCTGTATTTTCCTTTAAAACTAATCCTTGGTTGAACGCACACAAACGTAGTGTGAAGATGAACGTCAAAAAAATCTTTTGAATTTATTGACCGGGGAGATTTTGTTTACTTCTCTTTCTTTCTGCCCTTCTCGCCAACGAACTGATTGTTGCTGGAAACTCAGTTGCCTTGTGTGAAAGAGAACTAATAACAATAAACAAAATGAGAAGAACTATTGGCACTTGGCAAGTTGCTTTCCACGCCTCTAGCAGTCAGTGTTAGTAGCTCGCTTGTGAGATAGATTTTTTTTTTCGATTTGAGGTTCAATGTACCTATTTCCCATAAGAGAAAACGAAAAAATGGTATCGGTATTTTAATTGCAATGTAATAATAAAAATTTGTATTTGTGAATCGAGCTTATATCGAATCTAAAAACTACAATGCCCTATTTTATAGATACAAAGTGTAAACACATCACCTCTACAACGATAAATAACAACAATGATACCCAGTTAAGGAAAAAGCAAGGCAGAAGCGTAGCCAGTATTATTTAAAGTATGTTTTGTTTTTATTTTCTGCTGTGTAAAATGTGTTTGAGAATTTTAAAGAAATTTTGTCCATAATTATGAAAATACATTTAATTAATTTTTAAGGTGAAAGTTTTTTGTTTTTTAAAATAGAATAATGCCGAAAATTATTTTTTATCTTGTTTTGTACTTCTTACAAAATTTTATTTGTGTCCAAAGAATGCTAAAAAAAACTCCCAAAAGCAAAAAAAGAATCAAAAATTTAGCAAGAATAGTAATAAAATTTTAAGTGAATTATAAATGTGTGCCCTCAACAAGCTGTTCGAATTCTATTGCCTAGTACGCAGATCGGGAAAAGACAAATTTTATCTCTACAATTCTAATCTCTACAAAAACGTTGGAAAAATCACGCAAAATTAATGTTTTTCTTCTTCTTTTTTTTGTAAAATTATCGATAAATAATAGTTGATCGTGTTTATCGTGCAAAACTATTGACCTGTCAAAATTTTTCCCGCAAAATAATGCTTCGAACATTATTTTTCCTGGCAAAATTTAGTGGAGACTTTACCCTACCGCGGGTACAAACGTCACGATTTTGCGCGTGAACTGCGTACTGTCTAGAAAAAAACTGAAGACAAAATTTGTCCTGGGAAAAATTTTGTATGAAAAGAAAATTTTTTCCCGATCTGCGTACTAGGCTTATGTGTTTAAAAATTTATCGTATCTATTAATTATTTAAGTTTTCTTTATATTCTGTTAAAACGTTTTACGTTAAAATGTTCTAAACATAAAACATATCTATTCTTCCATTTCACATACTAAATACAAATACATACATAGGTAATATATATATACTTCTATGTTAAAACATTATTTCAGTTCAATCCATAATTGATTTTGCCCCTTAAAACCCTTCCCTCACTACGCACATGATCTCATTTCAACTGGCGACGTTCATCCATTTTGAAAAAACACAACAACAATACACGTTTGTTTTCATTCTTTATGGGCAAAATAAAGTAAATAAGAATTTATAATCGGTATATATACTTCTTGATTAACAAACTAACATACATTGTTAATCTATTTCAATTATTATATGGATACCCGTTCATATAAAATTAATTAGTAAAATTAATGTTTTCCAGACTATTTTTTCGTTTTCTCTTATGGGAAATACATTGACTGTCAAATCGAAAAAAATTGTATCCCCCTCTAGTAGTTCAGGCACTGACTGCTAGGTGCCGTGACTCCTGGTGCCAATACAACATACAAAAGTCTGACAAAGTACCAGGGTTGCCACTTTTCGGCACACTTTTCGCAGCAGATACACAACAAAAAATGCAGTAGATTGAACTTTTTTGCAGTATTATTAAAGGTAATCAAAAAAATGATTAACATTTTTCATCAAAAATAAAAACTTTTGCTAAAATACATATAAATAAATAAATTTGGTGGCACAAACTGCTCATGAAGAACCAGGGCCTAGTGACTTACAACTCCCAACCATTCCTGTGTGCGTGTCTGCAGGAATGGAGGTGACCTACAGTTTATTGCCGAATCCGAACGGCTAAGGTGAGCGGCACTTTTCTATGACAAGAGATACTCTTGGAGGATTTGTCACTTCCTCGCAAGAGGTAGTAGCTCCGAAAAAAACTTAAGGTGGAAGCGGCTGGTATTGAACTCCAAACCTCTGGCATGACAGTCCAACGCGCACTAACCATTACGCTAAAATACATAGTCATTGTTAAATGTCAGGCTATAAGTTATCTCAAACAAAAAGAAAAGGTGTCGTATTAATTAGGTATAGGTATAACTATTTTTTAATTTTAAATTCCCTATCGCTACAAGTCTTTCATGACTTTGGCCCTTACCAGAACTTTGCATCACTATACTTAAAAAATCCACATAAAGTACAATTGCATTTACTTAATAAGAATTTTACCACAGATAATAGAGCTACACAAATATCGCATCCCATACAAACAATAATGATAACTTTTTCAATGTTTTTTGCTTGTAATCCCTTTTTTTTTTCTATAAAATCGAATCGGTTGGCCAAAATACTTATGTACTATAGCTGGTGTTTTGTTTTTATGTGTATGTGTGTGTATATATCTTTTATATAATCATATATAGTATATAGCGTCCACAAATTTGATTAAACTGGGACGTACGTCTACGTCCCAGTGATCATATTTTTTTCTTCTGCATGCGATATCTATGGAACTATAGTGTCTGTGATTTTACCCGTTTTGTGCAGATTTTATTAAAAACTTGCCCATATTACCACAATTTGCAGCATTAAAAAAACGCAAATTAACAAAAACAAGATTTCCGGAAGCTTTCAATATTCATTAAAACAGAGCCGATATAGTCGAAAGCCGTAGATATTAATAAGTTAAGTAGGATGTGAGTATTTCCTGAAGAATTAGAATGATTGCATTCAATGACAAAACTGGAGAATTATTTGTGGTTTATTTGTTTAGTGACAATTTTTTGTAAAACCAAAAATGCAGTAGATTTGATTTAAAGGCAGTAGATTTATTTTGAGAAAAAAATGCAGTAGATGTACTACAATTGCAGCAAAGTGGCAACCCTGCAAAGTACCTATACACTTTTGTTGGTTGCCTTGTCTGTTCATTTGTCTTCTTCTGAATACTTGTACTTGTTTTTTTTTTCTCACTGAAGCTTGCCTGCTGACGACGAACAATACTTTTCTTCGTTTTCTCCCCGTATATGTACATATGTACGCCTGCTGTAACTGTACTGTAATCCATCGCTTGTGTTCGTTTGTTTATTTTTATCATTCTAGTAATGTTTTATGAAACAAATCTACCAATATCCCATGCAGGGTACACAAAAAATATTGCATATTTGCCAGCGAACTTAACTTCGTATTGTATTTGTTAATTCGTTCTTTTCGTTCAGTTGTCACTCTCCGTCCGTGGTCCGTCTCCATCAGTTGCAGTTCGTTGTGTGTTAAAGTGTAGTTTGCTTACGTGATCGCTGGAAAAAAATTGCTTTAAATAAAAATTATCAAGTGTCATTGAAAAATATATGCGAAGTAAATATTTCTAAATATTTGGAGTTCATAATTGAAAAACGTTATTCGGTTCTCAGTCTGATACAAAATATTTGCATACCTATTCGTGAAAATAAAATTTGATCATGTTCGTTCTTGTTTATACGTGATGAATATAGTAGACTTCGCAAGGTGTTGTGAAAAAAAGGAATTTGTGCCAGTGTCGGTTTTTTTTTGTTTATTTGTTTATTATTGTTTATTGTGCGGTATTGAAAGTGATCAGTCCTTCGTTGAAAACTAAAAGCAAATTTATTTATTTTGTTCTCTATAAATCTCTAATATTAAAGCGTTTCTTTCAATTTTTTGCTTCGATTCTTTTGATTGATTTGTGGATTTGTGTTTTTTATGCTGAAAACCTTAATGCGATTTTAGACAAATATGAAATTGGTAAGTCAATTAATTTTTTATTTTAACATTATTGGCTAATGTTGTACTCCTAGGCCATGCTAGATTTCAATAAAAGTTTCTAGTTTCGTTTTCAATTTGATTTTGGGCATGTTCGATTTCTATTGAATATGGGAAATTTCTTACCTTTTTTTTTATAAATTTTCAAATTTTGATGTGAAAGCCTATAGAAAGAAACTTAATTGTGGGAAACTAAGTGAAAATTTCGTGTGCGAATTAAATTAAAATTCCGCCAAATTTTATCAGAATGTTCATTTTTAACACTGGTTAAGTGAATCTACGTACTAATTGTAGAAGCATCAAAATTCAATGAAATTTAAACCAATTCGAACACACCCTTAACTAACCTTTTTCCTGCATGAAGTTACAGTTTTCCGGCGAAACAAATACAAAGAAACTTTATTTTGAATAGTTCAGTGAAAAGGAAACCGACAAATATTAAAAAAAAAAGTTGTAAGCATTATATTTCTTGATGAAACAGAAAAAGCTTAATCTTTTATTTTCTGTCCTTCTCATAGCGGAAGAAAGGACAGAATTACTAATTCATAAAATATTTTAATTTTTTTTATGTTTAGGTATTTCAGTTATGTAATATAATTGACACACTATTATATAAGTTAGGTACACTATGTACAAAAATGTTATAAGATGAATTAAAAAAAAAAATATATTTTAAATGTTCCTCAAAAATTTAAACGTTATTTACTTAGGGAAAAAAAAGTGATTTTTTTTAGAAAATTAGGTGAAAAAATATCATTCTGGTGTCAAAAAAAGGGGAAAATCAGAGATCAGAAATAAATCTCAACCTTTTGAAAGGTCCCTTAATAACTCTTATTTGTTGCTATTTTCAATAAAAGTCACAAAATAACCTTTTTCCTAAAAAAAAAAGTTTTTCGGTCAAGGTCTGAGCGAAACCTTTATTTTGTTTTTTTTTTTATGTTACGGTCAACCAGTGAGAGAAATCGCTGAGAGAAAAAAATAAATCTCATCTGCAATTTTATCAATCAGAATGTCTCTTAGTATGGCCCTTAGTTTTTCGTTAGCACTGCATGCTGAAATGCAGCTTATTAGGCTTTTTAGTCATCATCATCAAGTTTCTTGACATATTTGCTTGGCGTTCCAGCGACTGAATTCAAAATTGAAAGGGAATTTTCATCTTTAAATTTTATTTTTAGTGACAAAAAAGGACAATCTTGGGTCAAAAAAACCTGAGAGTTTATCATTAGCGAAATTTAATACCATAAATTAAAAAAAACATAAAAATCCGCTGCTCCGCTTAGGGGGTTATCAGTCGCCAGGCAGGCGCCAATGTGAATAGTTTTCTTGACCAAAATACTCATTAACCAAAAATTTAATTTCTCTTTACAATCTTTTTTATTAAAAGCACCTTGCCCGGCCTTTTTTGAAAGTTTTTGAAAAAAAAACAAACTTTTTTACCAACTGTTTTATTGATTTTTTAGAACTACTGGCGCTACCTAGATCACGAATATTTATTTTTGAAGTCGATAGGTCGCTTAGTTTAGCCGCAAGTCAAGTTTATAGATGCAAACTTTGATGCCTCTAGCACGTCTAGTTTAGCCGCAAATCGTATTTAAAGATAAAAGTTGATTTTTCATATAATGACATGCATCAATTGAAAAGGTGGCACTTCCTAGATTACGAATATGCATTTTTGAAGTCGCTAGGTCGCTTAGTTATATTATTAAAATTTTTTGTTCGAATTAACCATTTTTGATTTATTTTCTACGAAAAAGGTTAAAGGTTGACCTTTTCCATTAATTTTTTCGTAAAAAACTCAACCATTGAGGCCCATTTGCTGAAACGAAACTTAAGTATTTAAGTTCAACATAAGAGCTTACGTGACAGTTTACGCTGAGGAAAAAGTAGAACATAAGCGTTTAAGTTAAACATAAATATTTAAGTTCCGTTTCAGCAAATGGCCCTGAGAGATATTTTAAAAAATAAAAAAATAAATCTCAACCGATAACCGATATTTTGTTTTTCAATAAATAAATCTCAAACCGTAACCGAAATCTTCTTAAAGAAATGTGGTAACTCTCAGAGAGAAACCAATTGAAAATGAAGGTCAACAGTTATTTCTGATCTCTGGGGAAAATGTTTTGGGGTCCCTGGGAACCCTACCTATACCTCACGAATCAACATTTCTATCACCAATTATTCCACTCGAAAAATGAAAACTCAGATATACCTACTTAAAATACAACATAATGTACATATTAGTAGGTATGTTTTTTCCGATAAGTTTTTTAAACATTTTTTTTACAATTGTTTTACAATAGATGGCACTAACATCTAATGTAAAACTTTTTTCTGTTGTGTCTTCAATGATACGTTTTTATTAATCTTAAGTAGCACCAATCGTATACATATATGTACAATTATTCTAAATTAAATTGATTTTCAAAACAGAATCAGACATTTGCCTCAAAAAATGTATTTATTATTTCATTTTACAAAATTTATTGATGAAGAAGTTTCTTCGTTTCCACAAAATTTAATTTAGGTTGTTGTTTCTACGTTACACTGGCATGCATTGTTTTCGCAATAGCCACCATTTTGTAATCCAGCTTGAATATAGCACTGTAAAGAGCATTTGGCATCAGTTATACCTAAGAACTGGTAAATAGGATTTGTGCAAGGATCTACAAAAAAAAAAAACAAAGAATTTTAAAAAAGTGATCAAAACTATAAAAACTATCTAATTTTACCGCCAAAGAAAAACCGTCCGTTTTCAAAATTAGTAGATTCATCTGAAAAAAAAAAGAAGAATAATTGTATAATTATTTGCATTTTATAAAGTTATCAAAAAATTTTGAATTACTTGGTGTAGGGTTATTCACTGCATTTCCAAGAGATCCTGTAGTAAAAAACAAGAAGGATCCAATGAACAAAAGAAATGCTAAAAGTTGCATTTTTACTTTTAAAAGTTTTACTTATGAACTTTAGAAGAAAATATTATTGTGATGCCTTTGTTCAACCAAATACGAACTTTATATACAATTTTTTTTTCAACTCTATTAGCAAGACCCATATAAACAACCTTGAATGGCAATTTTTTAAATTATCTTTCAAACATTTGCTGCTTAATTGTTGGGCACATTAGTTATCTTTTCTTCTTTTTTTTCCGTAAGTACATGCAAATTAGAAATATGCATTTTGCACTGATAAAAAGAGTTTCGATATTGAACCTGTAATAGAGAAATGCAAATGCAAATCGATTGCTTTCAAAAATTATTATGGTAGAAGTAGGTATAGAAGTTGTTTTAACATGGATAAGGTGGCCATATTATACTTTGACATGAATCTGTATTTACCCAATAACTAGCTCTGAAATCTTTAAGCATTCAAAAAATTCATTTAATTACATTACACGACTTTTTCTAAAAAATAATTAAGTATTTGCGATAGGTTTTTAGGGTAGTGGATACTTATTACGGTTCCATGTTAAAAAAAATGTGACGTCTTAAACCCACCTAACATAACGATGACTGATGATAAGTCCAAAAAATGGTTTTTGTCATACCGTGATTCGGTCTGACTATTTTACTGGTGATGTGAAGAATAATAGTCCAAGAGCCTTCTACTGCAAGGTTAGCTTTTTGCTATGATTTATTTTATGTAGCCTTTTGCTTTAAAAAAAAACATGCCAGACGGATTTTGGCGAAAAGAATTGTATGGTATACCTACTTATATAAAATGGCACAAAATAACTAAATAATTTGAATAACTTGTGTTAGATATAATTCTAAAACTTCAGTCAACAGTCCCGAATATTTAAGTAAAATAAATGGTCTGGCAGTATTTCCACAGTTCCAGGGTTGCCACCTAATTTTTTTCTTTCAAAATTTATTAGATACAAAATTGCAAGTTCGTTAAAATTGCTCTTCTTTTAAGTCATAGCATCAAATAATTTGAGTTAAGTCTTCTCTGTAAAACTTAAATCATATAAAAAACAACTAGCATTGACGAAAATGAACAGTTTTCTTCTTTTTTACTTGCTTAAAGCCTGTTTCACAATGCGAAGAGAAAACTAGACGTTACATGCTTTCATCATTTTCTCGTTATAAGATCTATTTAATAAGGTTTTTTAAAAAACAGCAACGCATCAGTCATTTCTAAACGTCAAAATGGTTAACTTGGCACAATGATATAGTCTTGTGCAAGCAAATATGAAGGGTCCAGGGAAAAACTGCACAAGTCCATTTTTTTCAAATTTAAACTAATGATGGCATTTTGTAGCTTTTTATGCGTACTATATGATTTCCAAAAACTGTTCACTCAAATAATTTAAATTAAAAACAGAATACAAGAATGGATTTTTAAATCGAATGCAAACTTGTAGCTGTCAATTTTGAGCTGACAATTTGGTAGACATCCCCACGTCAGCGTAAATGGGCGCGTTCGGGCGACAATCCAAACCTATTCGGATAGGTTTGTGTTGTTGTAATCCCATAGGAAAATTCAGCTGATGAACTAAACAGCTGGTTGTCAAAAACAAATCTCAAGCTATCCTTAAATTTTCGGTATACTTTACTATCCGATGGGCAATTTGAGGAAGAGCTGATTAAATTTGCAGCTGACTTTTGGTTTGCTGGTGTCGCTTAATTTGTTGTTGGTTTTTCGTCGTTTAAAATAAAACAAAATATTATAAAAATGCCTTAAAATGCATATCAGTGTAATTTGGGATGCAATTAACCTAATATTCAAGCGAAAATTGAAACTTTAAGCTGTTTCGATTTTTGACAGAAAATGTTACCTATCCGGCTCTGTTTGTTCGAAAATATATCAGATACTAACCTATCTCAGATAGCCTATCTGACTGTCACGTGAGGAATTTATTCGCTTTGTTTGTTTTAGAAAATTTATTTGTGTCAATTACTTGTCAATGAAAATCGTCGCCTTGTCGCGTCTTTTTATCAATTTTTCAAACTTTTGGCGTGACGTAAAGACGAGAAACGCTTAAAGCATTGCGTAAAACTAACTAACTAACATGGATGTCGCTCATGTGAATCAATAGGAAGACTCACATCTATGCGATATGTGGACTACGATTACTTTCAACTGCTGCGTTCAACCAAGCGACTTTTTTTTTAACGCAGCAAGCACAATTTGATCGCAGTGTCACAGGATATTTGAATTGTTTTGTGAAAATATAAGCAAAATTCAAATGAACAATAATTTAGAACAGTTCAGCAGATTAATAAAATTAAAAAAATTCAAATTTTGTACAATTTTTTTCCCACATAATAAAAAACATAAAAAAACATACAATTTGTGGATAAAATTGCCGTCTTAAATTGATTTATTGTGCCCAGATTTATCTGCTACTGATTTTTTCTCACTTTTTTTTTATTTTATTTTGACAACTTGCCCGTCACAAGATGTATCGCAATATGTGAGCTGGTTTTTGATCGCACCTTTATCGCGCGATAAAGGCTATCGTGATCGCCACCGCCATCGCTTAGGTTTGCGCATATGTAGCTTTATTGTGTTCACTTATGGTATATTTTCATTGCTTGCAATTGGTTTCCCAGCAGCGACGAGTTCTTTTCACGTTCACGACTCGTTTCTTCGTCGCATTGTAGTCATTAAAGAAATTTGACTTTGGAAATTTTAAATGGGGTGAAAGGTCCCCAAATCAGTTTTTCGGGAATAAAACAGAACAGAAAAAATATTAAGGACTAATTTGTAGCTTATAAAGTTTCCTACATGATTATGACACTTTTCTTCTTAAAAATAACGGCTTTCGAAATAATTCAATCGGTAGAGCTAAGTTTTTTTTAGTTTTCTAAAGACTTTTCCGAGATTTCGATATCTGTAAAAAAAATCGGAATAGTGGGTTTTCCGGATTTAAAGTATTCTGAATTTTGGGTTTCGTGATTTTGGGTTTTCTGGATTTTGGGGTTTTTAGGATTTTGGATTTTCGGGTTCTGACCACAACCCATTCTTTTAAAGCCAGGAATATATTTTCTTATTTTGTTTTTAATTCAAGTTGTTAAATTGGATAGTTTTTCCAAAAAAAAATTTAAACTCAAATTTTGGAAAAAAGGTGAAAAAATTTCTGTAGAAATCACATCTTCAGTAAAATTATCAACTTTTAAGCCTTTATTTCTACTACAATCATCTTTTTCTCAACTTAAGCTTAAGTAAAACGTTCAATATTTTCTTCAAACGAAAAATAATAAACCAACGAAGAAGTAAAATATAGCCAGAAACTCGGTACCATCTGCAACAAATTACCTCTTCTCTGTTCTCTTAAACATCCACCCTGTAGAAATAGCACAAATTCTTTAGCCTTAAATATAAAAAAACATGAAAAACAGCTTTAATTTCCAACATATGAACTCACGATTAAAACGAAAGAAATGAATGTCTCCATAGAATGTCATAAACGTGCGATTGTGGTCGTAGTCGTAGTGTGATCGTGCCCTAAAAACCATAGAACATGCTTCACAAAGAATACATTGAGTGGAAGAAATTGGAAAAAAAGTAATCCTCTGGTTAAAGATGTTGGACTGTTGGACTGCAAGAGTTCGTGTTGTGATGCTCATACTATACCGAATCTGCGAAAGAAGACAAGAAAAAGTAGAGTATTACAAAAACGTCCTTCTGCAATAACTTTTAGTTCTTTTCTTTTTGAATTATATTTTTCATTCAATTTTCAGATGACAGATATAGTCATCGGGCTAGGCGAAGCAATAGCTAAAAATTATTATTCACTTAGCGCGGCCTAGAAAAGGACTCCCTAGTGAGTGGTACAGTACCTATAACAACTGTATATACTTATATAATGTATTATCAGACTTGTAAGGCACACAACAGAATTAAGGACATTTGTCACAGGATTCTTGTGTTGTTGTAAGGGGAGTAGGAGATCACTGTGCAAATTATATTTGCAATATTTTTTTTTTTTTTGTTTTCTTGGCTTTGCCATTATTTTGTGGTTGTTGCTGAGTAGGTTTGGCGCTAGGGTCACAAATTAACAGTCACAATGAATTTGTATCCCAGGAAAAGCTTTATGATGTTGCGGCAAAATATAAGACGTTAGATTTATGGGAAAATAACTTGTGGTTGCTAATGGGATTATTGAACATACATACGTGATAGTGGATATTGGTCTATAAAGAAGTCGGAACTTTGTCTAACTTCCATAAGAAGTGTAGTAGGAACTATAAAGCAGACGGTTGTTAAGAAAATTAGATGAATGAACAATGTGAAAAATGGCAAGAGATGCAGGATCAAAAAGAGGCACTGTTGCGAGTTTAGTGCTTTTTAAGTAGGTATGTATATCTACTTAATTCAGTGCATTAAAGAGGTTTTTGTCAAAATATGATTTACAACTTGTGTCCTGTGTCTCTTAACATTTACACAAGAAAAAATGTCAAGAATTGAAAAAAAAACTAATTGGGCTTTCGTTTTTTGTGAAAAAAATAATAACAAAGTCAAAAAAAACAACCAACGAAATGGGTTTTGTATCAAATTGCTCGCAAAGAAAAAAAGTTGTAGTGTAAAAAGTCCTAACTGCTCTTGTGTAAATGCAAACAAAATTCAAGAATCGGTTACAGTTTGGCAAAGTTAGAACCACTCAAAGAAACGAGTGAAAACGAGAAAATTAACTGTTAAGTTTTTCGACTTAAAATTACCTCAGTATTTGTCGCCGCGGCGGGAATCCGTATAGGTATACTTGCAGGATCACTGCTGTATTTTTTATTTTAATAAAAAACTAGTAAATGCTCATTCAAAATGCCGTTGAACAATTTCAAAATACTGAATCTTTCTTAAATCGTTGAAGAACAGGTAGGAAAATATTTGCTGACAACATGGAAGATCGTTTTCTAACTAGAAACTTTTTAACTTTTGACATAAGGAGTTGTGGGATCTTGGCAACTTATGTATATGTCGTATGTTCGGAAAAACATACGTCAATCAAAATGTCTAAAAAGGTTAAGTATTTTCAGAAATTGTTCAGCCATAGTTTTAAAAATATTTTTTTATTTTTTAAGACTATATTGATTTTTAGCACATCATTTGTGGGATATTCAAAAAAATATATTGCATGGCATATCCCTACCTTGTCAAGATCTCACAGCCCACTGGATCGTCATAAATGGTTAACTAGTTTCAGTAATTGGGCCATGGGTTTTTTCAAAAAGTTTTTAAAGTTTAATCAAGGGTGTATCGTTGAATGACACCTCATTTGTGGGATATTCGGAAAAAAAATATTCCATCTAAAAGGTTATTTAATCCTCATAAAAAACTATAGCTAACCAATAACTGAAATAAGTTGAACTTTTATGAGGATTAACTGAACTTTCAGATGGTCTCAGTATATTTTTTTTTGAATATCCCACAAATTTTGTGCCAATCGCTGCAACCTTTAAATAAAAATAAGCTTAAAGAATTCATAAAAAAAACTAATTGACTAATTTCCGAAACTAGTTGATTTTTTATGAATATTCAGTGAGCGAATATCCCATAAATAAGGCGCTTGAAATCTCTAATAACATTGCAAATATTAAAATAAAATTAAACAAATGGTACTAAAATATTCGATGGCTAACCAATTTCTGAAAACTGACCTTTTAGATGAGATACTTTTGTTTGCGAAAAACCCACAAATTAGGTCCTTAGATCCTCAGCTGACATATGAATCTGATATAATACAAAAATAATCAATAAATTAGAAGAAAACTTAATTAGATAAAATCGAAGGTTGGTAGGCTTATACATAAAAATGTATTTGAACGTCAAAAGTTAGGTATTAATTAATAAAATCCTGTTCATGGTGGAAATTACAAAGCAAAAGACAAAATAAATTAGGTATAATTTCTGCAAAACATTTATACAAAACTTAAAAAAAAATTATCTTAAGGGGGGAAGTGTGGCTTTGGGATCTTAGGACCTCATATATGGGATATTTGCAAAAAAACAAAAATATGCCACCAGGTCAATAAGTGGTAAAAAAGGTCAAATATTTTCACAATTTCGTCAGGCTTGAAAATTAGTAATCTATGGTTAAAATTTTTCGCGAAAATTGTGATAAACCATTTGAGAGGTAACTCAACCCTTATGTATAAAAGGTCAGATAGTTTTAGAAATTGGTCGTCCTTAAGTTTTTTTTATAAATTCTTTAAGTTTTTACAAGGTCCCAGCGATTTTTGGGACCATTTTTCTGGAATTTTCGAAAAAAGTTTATACCACCTTCACTTCAAAAAAAAAAAAAAAATCTGTAACTGACCAATTACTGAAACAAGCTGACCTCTTATGATGATGAACTAACCTATCCCATAAATGAGGTTCAAAAAATCATTAATTATCTTGAAAAACTTTGACTTTGGATTAAAAATTTTCCAATCCTGAGCAATTTCTGAAAATATTTGAACTTTTATGACCAATTTTACTGATCTTTAAGATGGAATACTTTTTTTTCCAAAGAACCCACAGTCAGGACGCTTATTTTAGGAAGCTAATTTCGATGACAATTTTCGAGTGAGAAATTTAACAACCTATTTTCCCATAAAGATTTACATTAGAATTTGAAACGCGTTAATTTCTACCAGAACTACTAAACCAGGAAAAGAGGATAAAATTTCAAGATTTTCTTTGGGTTTTTACGGATAAGAAATTTTGAACCAATTTTTGTCAAAAATCTAAATTATTTATGCTTTTATTAGATCAAGCTAGCGAATTTATGTTCGTTAACATACTCACTAAATTGATTAATTTTACTACTTAAAGGCTGAGGCTACACTGCAATCCAATTTCTTAATTTCTTTCGCCTATTATTTTATTTGTTTCATCAAAGGTACTCATTACACACATAACCCAAATTAGAAAAATTAGTATGATAATAAATAGCTTCTCATTTACAAAGATACCTTAATGAATCCGCCATTAGCCCAGAAGCTTCCATATTGTTCCCTTACTAATTTAATAAAAGATCCTTTTCTCTTAATTCCCAACGACACACAACGAAACCAAAAGAACCATCATCAAGCTGACATCAGAAAAAAAAAACCTTTCCAATTATTTTATTTGTAGTTTCTACACACCGGCTGTTCTGAGGCGCAGTCTTTCTCTATGAATATGAGAATATATTTCTTTTTCTTGCAGCTTAATTTCAATCATCATCAACAAAATAGACTAGACTTTCAACATAGCAGAAATAATAGAAAAGAAAAGATCGCCCACTTAGGTACTAACAAAGAAAAAATAAAAATAAAAAAAAAAAAAAAAAAAAAAAAAAACAAGAAGAAAAAACGTCAAAACAATGAAGTTTGAGGCAACAAACTCGGTGACATTAGGGGCGCCATTTTGTGAGAATGGAAGTCTATTGTTCGTTATTGCTGTAATTTGGCGTGAAAAACACGATGAGACAAAAAAAAAAAAAAAAAAAAATTCCTCAACTATGAACGATGATGGGAATGTGTCAAACTTTAGTTGCAAATGGATCCTTTATGGTCCTACCTATTACTTGCCAAGCTATTCAATTTTGGTTTCAACAAAAAAGACTTCATGGAACGTTGTGGTTCGTTTCTATATAAGCTGTTTCTCGGGGGTCGTCGGTCGGTCGGTGGTGAAATATCTCGAATTGTTAATACAATAATAGGTCCTTTGTCTAGCCGCTTGGCTTGGCTTCGTTGATCCGTTGTTTATGGTTGAATTTTGCAAATCATTCCTTAGCACAAATCTGAAACCTTATTGGCTCTTTTGTGTAGTTATTTATTTGAATTCCAGGGAATGGTCCAGGTCACCTTTTTAACAAAGATTGAGAAAAAATAAAGGAATTTCAAACAATCCTACGACCCATCAGGAGGCTATTTCTTGTCATGCTTCTCTGAATGGGCTGGGTCATGTGGGTGTGGGCGGAGAGGGGAGGGGAGGGGAGGGGCTGAGGAGAGTACTTAAAGGTTCTTTGTTGATTTAATTGATTCGGGCTAATTAATTACCCGTTTTTGTGATTGAATTGTGTACGAGCCAAACATACGAAATGAGATTTTAAATTGGCAATGGTAGGACAGAACCCTGCAACGAACACTGGCTCAGGCTAATAGCGAGCGAAACGGAGTGTCGTGTAGAACGTTCCTTATACAATATACATACATACATAAAATCTACGAGCCCCGATTCGATGGTGAAACAAATAGGGGGTTTTTGAGATTCGTGTATACCTACAATGCGAAGCCAAGTACGATAGGATTTTATAAAACATTGCAATCAGGTAAATGAGAGTAATTAATTAAAATCGGTTCTGGACGATGCTTTCTTTTTCAATTAAAATTGGACAATGATGCTCACTCTACTCACTCGCCTGCTATGTTGGTTTTTTTTTTTTTTTTTTTTTTTTTTTGTGGGCGTGTGAGGGTTTGAAGGATAAATGTTGGTGAATATTTATTGATGGTTTTCGATTGAAATCTGGACATTGACCAGATGATGCTGCTGCATATCCTTTCCATCATATACGCATGTAGAACTTTGTTGATACATATTGATTAAGTTGGGTGGTTCTTTGGAACTTGTGTTTTTTTTTTATTGGAACAGAGAAAGAAACTATGAAAATCACAATTTTTATTCTAGTAAGATATGTCTTTTCTTCGCAAGAGTCAGTAGTTTTTATTTCTTAGGTGGAATAGGCTGGTCCAGACCTCTGGAGTGATAGTCTAATAGGCAAAAAAAAATGCCAAGGGCAATTTTTTCGTCTGGAATAAAGGATGATTGGAATGAAAGACAAGACATAATTTATTGCCGATCTGTCTCTAGTCTGTGACATGCGGCTATCCAGGCGTAGTTCTGCTTATAGGAATTTTATTGAAAAATATTTTATTAATAAAACAACTCATAGTGTGTGTAAATAACAAATTTGTTAAGACAGAGCTCGTGGTGGAGAACCAGGACCTAGTGACTAACACTCTTCAGTCATTCCTGTGTGAGTGTTGTTAGTCGACAGGAACAATTTTCCTCAGAATAAGAACGGCTAATTAGTAAGAGACACTCTCATAATAAGAGATACTCTGTGTGGACTTGTTACTTTCTTATCAGAAGTAAGACTTATCAGAAGAAAACAAAATTATTAAAAATCAACGAAGTACATTCTTGAAAGCTATAAAATATTCCATTCTGTTATCTGCTTTTTAAATAAAGTTGTTTAAGTTAAAAGTTTTTGAGAAATTAAGTTTAAAATTATGTAAATATTTTTGACAAAAAAAAATTATGATTTTTTTTCGTGTTGATATTTTCAAAAATTTTGCGCAATTAAGTGCAACTGGTTTTCTAATACATATTCCATGCTGTTGTTAATCTTTAGTCAAATACTAAAATCTTCCTTAGTTTTTGAGAAAAAAAAAAACGAAAGGTACTTCTTCTTAATTTGTTATGTTTATGACGCGAAAAATTATACTCATAATTATATCATAAATTTAATTAAAAAAAAAACAACAAAAGGAACTTTTTCCAAAAATACTTTTTCCAAGAATACAAAGTTTTTTTTTGGAGAAATTTCTTCTTGTTTTGTTTTTAATTTTTCAAGAACTAAGAAAGATATCTGGTTTTCTGTATTTGCTTAAGAATTGATAAGAACATTATAAGGTGTGACAAAAAGCTCAAGCGTAAAGGTTGGGTTGAGATAAGAACAAATCCTATGGGAGGGGGGGAGGTGGTCTAATTCCCCCCTGTTTAGGCAGGAGGGGCAATTTTCTAAAAACTTGACCTAAAACAGAAAAAAAATATTTAAAAACAACAATTTAAAATACCATGCTATACCTTTTTGGAAAGCCAGGAATTAAATTGGTTTTCATGTAAGTTGCATGCAAGTTTTTCATGCAAGTTGCATGCAGTTTTTCATGCAAGTTGCATGCAAGTTTTTCGTGCAAGTTGCATGCAAGTTTTTCATGCAAGTTGCATGCAAGTTTTTCATGAAAGTTGCATGCAAGTTTTTCATGCAAGTTGCATGCAAGTTCTTCATGCAAGTTGCATGCAAGTTTTTCATGCAAGTTGCATGCAAGTTTTTCATGCAAGTTGCATGCAAGTTTGTTATGCAAGTTGCATGCAAGTTTTTCATGCAAGTTGCATGCAAGTTTTTCATGCATGCAAGTTTTTCATGCAAGTTGCATGCAAGTTTTTCATGCAAGTTTTTCATGCAAGTTGCATGCAAGTTTTTCATGCAAGTTGCATGCAAGTTTTTCATGCAAGTTGCATGCAAGTTTTTCATGCAAGTTGCATGCAAGTTTTTCATGCAAGTTGCATACAAGTTTTTCGTGCAAGTTGCATGCAAGTTTTTCATGCAAGTTGCATGCAAGTTTTTTATGCAAGTTTCATGGAAGTTTTTCATGCAAGTTGCATGCAAGTTTTACATGCAAGTTTTTCATGCAAGTTGCATGCAAGTTTTTCATGCAAGTTGCATGCAAGTTTTTCATGCAAGTTGCATGCCAGTTTTTCATGCCAAGTTGCATGCAAGTTTTTCATGCAAGTTGCATGCAAGGTTTTTGTGCAAGTTGCATGCAAGTTTTTCATGCTAGTTGCATGCAACTTTTCGTGCAAGTTGCATGCAAGTTTTTCATGCAAGTTGCATGCAAGTTTTTCATGCAAGTTGCATGCAAGTTTTTCATGCAAGTTGCATGCAAGTTTTTCATGCAAGTTGCATACAAGTTTTTCGTGCAAGTTGCATGCAAGTTTTTCATGCAAGTTGCATGCAAGTTTTTTATGCAAGTTTCATGGAAGTTTTTCATGCAAGTTGCATGCAAGTTTTTCATGCAAGTTGCATGCAAGTTTTTCATGCAAGTTGCATGCAAGTTTTTTATGCAAGTTGCATGCAAGTTGCATGCAAGTTTTTCATGCAAGTTGCATGCAAGTTGCATACAAGTTTTTCGTGCAAGTTGCATGCAAGTTTTTCATGCAAGTTGCATGCAAGTTTCATGGAAGTTTTTCATGCAAGTTGCATGCAAGTTTTTCATGCAAGTTGCATGCAAGTTTTTCATGCAAGTTGCATGCAAGTTTTTCATGCAAGTTGCATGCAAGTTTTTTATGCAAGTTTTTCATGCAAGTTGCATGCAAGTTTTTCATGCAAGTTGCATGCAAGTTTTTCATGCAAGTTGCATGCCAGTTTTTTATGCCAAGTTGCATGCAAGTTTTTCATGCAATTTGCATGCAAGGTTTTTGTGCAAGTTGCATGCAAGTTTTTCATGCAAGTTGCATGCAACTTTTCGTGCAAGTTGCATGCAAGTTTTTCATGCAAGTTGCATGCAAGTTTTTCATGCAAGTTGCATGCAAGTTCTTCATGCAAGTTGCATGCAAGTTTGCATGCAAGTTTTTCATGCAAGTTGCATGCAAGTTTTTTATGCAAGTTGCATGCAAGTTTTTCATGCAAGTTGCATGCAAGTTTTTCATGCAAGTTGCATGCAAGTTTTTCATGCAAGTTGCATGCAAGTTTTTCATGCAAGTTTTTCATGCAAGTTGCATGCAAGTTTTTCATGCAAGTTGCATGCAAGTTTTTCATGCATGCAAGTTTTTCATGCAAGTTGCATGCAAGTTTTTCATGCAAGTTGCATGCAAGTTTTTCATGCAAGTTGCATGCAAGTTTTTCATGCAAGTTGCATGCAAGTTTTTCATGCAAGTTTTTCATGCAAGTTGCATACAAGTTTTTCGTGCAAGTTGCATGCAAGTTTTTCATGCAAGTTGCATACAAGTTTTTCATGCAAGTTGCATACAAGTTTTTCATGCAAGTTTCATGGAAGTTTTTCATGCAAGTTGCATGCAAGTTTTTCATGCAAGTTTTTCATGCAAGTTGCATGCAAGTTTTTCATGCAAGTTTTTCATGCAAGTTGCATGCAAGTTTTTCATGCAAGTTGCATGCAAGTTTTTCATGCAAGTTGCATGCCAGTTTTTCATGCCAAGTTGCATGCAAGTTTTTCATGCAAGTTGCATGCAAGGTTTTTGTGCAAGTTGCATGCAAGTTTTTCATGCTAGTTGCATGCAGCTTTTCGTGCAAGTTGCATGCAAGTTTTTCATGCAAGTTGCATGCAAGTTTTTCATGCAAGTTGCATGCAAGTTTTTTATGCAAGTTGCATGCAAGTTTTTTATGCAAGTTGCATGCAAGTTTTTCATGCAAGATGCATGCAATTTTTTCATGCAAGTTGCATGCAAGTTTTTCATGCAACTTGCATGCAAGTTTTTCATGCAACTTGCATGCAAGTTTTTCATGCAAGTTGCATGCAAGTTTTTCATGCAAGTTGCATGCAAGTTTTTCATGCAAGTTGTATGCAAGTTTTTCATGCAAGTTGCATGCAAGTTTTTCATGCAAGTTGCATGCAAGTTTTTTATGCAAGTTGCATGCAAGTTTTTCATGCAAGTTGCATGCAAGTTTTTCATGCAAGTTGCATGCAAGTTTTTCATGCAAGTTTTTTATGCAAGTTGCAGGCAAGTTTTTCATGCAAGTTGTATGCAAGTTTTTCATGCAAGTTGCATGCATGTTTTTCATGCAATTTGCATGCAAGTTTTTCGTGCAAGTTGCATGCAAGTTTTTCATGCAAGTTGCATGCAGGTTGCATGCAAGTTTTTCATGCAAGTTTCATGCAAGTTGCATGAAAGTTTTTCATGCAAGTTTCAAGCAAGTTTTTCATGCAAGTTGCATGCAAGAGTTTTTGAAAAATTAATTTCCAAACTCGAAATTTTGAAAAAAAAAAAATGAAAAAAAAGTTTCAAACTAATTTTTTTTCAAAATTTTATGTAATTAAGTATAATTTTTGTTTTAAAAATTCAATGCTCTTAATAATTATCAATAAAAAACAGAAAACCGGATTCTAAAATGTCTTTTAGTTTTTGAGAAAATTAAAAATAACGTAGGATAATATCTTTTGAACAACAAAATAACGGATGAAGTCGAATTTAAGGAAAACTTACTTTTGTTATTTTTAATTTTCTCAAGAACTAGACTACATTTTGACATCTGGTTTTCAATGTTTGACTAAAAATTGACGGGAGTTTTGAATATTAAACTTAAAAATACTACTAAATAACGTAAAATTTTAAACAAAATCAGTTTGAACACAATATAAAATTTTTTTCAAAAATTTAAGCTTGAAAATTAAGTTTTAAAAAACTGTTCACTAAAAGAACTTAATTTATAAACAAAATGGAAGTACATATTTCTGGCTTAACAAAAAAGTATAGCTAGTCGTTTTAGCCATTACCGATGTTTTTTAATAATTTTTATTCTGTATTCATAGCAAATTAGTGGTTTTAAGTACCTATGTATTTATCGAACTTGCATATCCAACTGTAACGTGAAGTATCGCTAATACATATATAAATAAATAACACAGTTTTTCATACTAAACTTACAAAAACTGTTCACCCTTTTTTTTTGGTTCTAAAAAATTAAGCTTGTCATTTCCTTACATTTTTCGAAGAAGAATTTTAATATCAAATGAAAGATTGTTAATTGAAATTATGATAGTAACTGAAATCAAAGTGATATTTGACTTTAAACTTAATTCAACTTCTAAAAATATTTCCAATGATTCCTCTTTCTTGTTGGTAACTGTAAACAAGTACGAAAGTAGTTAGTTTTTTCTTATTTAATATCAAAATGTTCATTTTAATCTGACATCCACTCAGCGAACTGTCAAAATCTATAAATTCTTCTACTCTATCTACACCAAAAACACATTTGAGAGAAAAGTTTTGTTTAAAAATTTTCAAATTAAAACTATCTTTTCATTTTATACTTAGACGAAAACTTACTTTTCAATTGTAATTTCTTTCATTTCATTTTTTTTTTGCGTGAAACTAAAGCAATTTTTTAACTGTTAGACTTTTCCTTTTTTTTTCTTAAATTTTCTCTTTTCCCAAAACAAAATAGAGTATTTCGAAGAGATACATAAAGAGTTTGTTCTTTTATATGATTTTTATCATGACCGACTTGAGATGAAATGGCGCCCAGCTGGGAATAGAAGAAAATTCTATTTTGCTCTAAGCTAAAATTAAATTGCTTTAAAAATAAAAAATAAATGTTTAACTGTTTATAAAAACGGTATTTTATTAACAGTTTTTGCTTAGAACTTCTCCCAAAGCCTCAGTAGAGTGTTTTAAAATATCTTAAAAATAATTTTAGGGTGTTCTGTATGAGGTAAACCAAAGAGCTAGGGCGAGTAGGTTGGGTTAAGACAAGAAAAAAAGCCGTATGGGAGGGGGGTCTATTTTCCCCCGTTTAGGCGGGAGGGGCAGTTTTCTAAAAAAGTTGAATTAAAACAGAAACAAAATTATTTAAATACGAAGATTTTTTTTTTTAATAATACAAATTCTATATACTACTGAAATACATCAGCCAAGTAGAAGACTTAGCACTATTTTATTGAACTTGTTAATTATTGATTCAAAATAGCTTTTAACGGCCTTTATTCCATGAAAATTTGGCGTTTCGTCCCGGCGATCTCACTTGGACTCATCAGTTGACTAGTGAGGGCCAATAAAATAGTGCTAAGTCTTCTACTTGGCTGATTTATTTCAGTAGTATATAGAATTTGTATTATTAAAAAAAAATCTTCGTATATAAACATTGCCAGGCCACGGGCACAAAAAAACTTCTAGCTTTAATGATTAGGAATTCTTATCTGGTTAGATATAGTTCACACTAGGTATTCACCATGAAATATGTAAGATGAACTGAATTTATTGGAAATTGCGTATTGACTAGGACTTCACTAGTCAACTGATGAGTCCCAGTGAGATCGCCGGTACGAAACGTCAAATTTTCATGGACTAAAGGCCGTTAAAAGCTATTTTGAAAAAATTATTTAAAAACAACAGTTAAACTTACAATGCCATGCTATACTTTTTTGGAAAGCCAGAAACCTCTTCTTTAATTTTCTTTTTAAATTAAGTTGTTAGTGAATAGTTTTTGAAAAATTAATTTGTAAACTCCAAAATTTGGAAAAAAATCACAATTTTTTTTTTTTAAATTTTACGTAATTAAGTACTAATTTTGTTTTCAAAATTTAATGCTCTTATTAGTTTTTAGTCAAAACCAGAAAAATGTCTTTTTAGAGAAAATTGAAAATAACCAAATCTACTTTACTTAACTAGCAAAAATAGGATCTTTGGAGCAACAAAATAATGGGTGGAAGTCTAATTTAAGGAATGCTTACTTTTGTTATTTTCAATTTTCTCAAAAACTAGACCACATTTTGACACCTGGTTTTCAGTGTTTGACTAAAAATTGATGAAAGTATTGAATATTAAAAACAAAAATACTACTTAATAACGTAAAATTTTGAACAAAATCAGTTTGAACAAAATTTTTTTATTTTTTTTTTTAATTTGAGTTTGAAAATTAATTTTTAAAAAAACGTTCATTTAAACAGCTTAATTTAAAAACAAAATGAAAGCACATATTTTTGGCTTAACAAAAAAGTAAAGCTAGTTATTTAAGCCGATACTGTTGTTTTTTAATAATTTTTTTCTGCTTTAAGTCAATTATTTTAGAAAATTGCTCCTCCCGTTATTTTTAATTTTCTCAAAAACTAAAAGACATTTTAGCATCCGGTTTTCTGTTTTTGACTAAAAACTAGCAAAAGCATTGAATTTTATAAATAAACATAGTACTTACTTACGTAATATTTTCAAAAAAAAAAAGTCTGAAACTGTTATTTTAAATATTTTTTTTTTTTTTTTTTTTTAATTTTCGAGTTTGAAAATAATTTTTCAAAAAATATTCACTATCAGAACTTAATTTAAAAATAAAATTAAAGAAGAGATTTCTGGCTTTCTTAAAAGGTAGAGCATATGGCATTCTAATTTTAACCGTTGTTTTTAAATAATTTTTTTCTGTTTTAAGTCAATTTTTTAGAAAATTACGTGGTTTAAAAGGGCGGAAATAGACCCCCCCTCCCATACGATTTTATTCTTGTCTTAACCCAATTTACTCGCCCTAGCTTTTAGGTGCACCTTATACGGAACACCCTGTATAAAGCATTATCAATTATTTATCAGATATTTTAAAACAATTTTTCGACATAAAACTTTTCCAGAATTTCAATTAAAAGCCACCTATAATGTATTGAAATCATTATTTTTCTCTGGTTAAAGTATATACCGATTCAAAAAACGCTGCTTATCTATCTGAAAATCGTCATTTCTTTCGCTTGATAAAATATAATTAGTCATTTTAACTCGTCAAATGTGTGAGTGAAATTGAATTTTCACAACCTTTTTCACTTCAATTTTACAGCATCGGAGATTAAACGATAAATCTAAAGATAAAATTTAAAAGCTGTGTAATATTTGTAATGTTTGTGAATTTAACAAACACTATGTTTTTCATTTTCACTCCAACTAGGTATAACATCAGTGAATGAAGAGAGGTAAAGTAAAATGTTTTAAATGTTTCAGTTATAAATATATGTTTTTTTTTTTTTTAATTTAAGAAATATAGATAATATACAAAACTTTTACATTCAACAAACTCTTGGTTTTTCTATAAAATTTTTCTTTTCTTTCCAACTCCAAATTTCATCAGTGAAAGATCTGAGTTAAAGGAATAGGTTCTAAATGTGACAGTTGTAAATATAATTTTGTTGAAATTTAAAAAACTATACAACATAATATACGTTAATATAACATAATATAAGTTTGTAAATTTTACTAACGCTGGGTTTTCTATAAAATTTTCATTGTCACTCGAATCATAGCATCAGGCTTGTTTTGTTTTTAATGGACGTATTGATTATCAAGAATGTATTTAATGGACGTTTGATTATCAACTTTTTGAAATATTAATTAGCTTCCATTGGCCCTGATGACTGCCCCTCTATATCTTCGACCAGCCATGGCACACCTACATCAAATACCAACCTCTCTACAAATGCACAATAATTTGTAATTTCATTTAAGTTTATCCCATCAACAATGATGGTTTTTTTTTTTTTTTTTTTACTTGAACCCCTCTGCAAGACTTAACCGCATCGTTTCGCGGAAAGAAACAAAAAAAAAGCAAAACAAGAACTCAAACCCCAAAAACCAAAGTGAAGAACTTTTATTATTCTGATAAATAAATTTCAATAATTCCTTTGCTACTTCTTCTGCCATTGCCTTATACTGATGCTATGGGTTTGCAAGGGTTTGTTTTTTTTATTCTGTGGAGGCAAAAAAAAAAAAAACTTTCTGCATTACTTTGTTTATATTTTTTGGTTTCTTGTTTGAGGATTTTTTTTAGTATTTTTTTTTCCTAAAAGCGAAGCCGAAAAAAACTTTTACAATAAATTTGTTGGTAAACTTTTTGGAAGATTTTTGCGCTTAATTCCCAACCCAGAAGGTATAAAGAGCATAAGATCTTTGACATCAAAGCTAATTTACACTCGGCCATAACCATGAATTATGCCGCACCCTCAGGCACATAGATTTAAAGAGGTTTTCATTAAATCACTCTGCTTCCTTCACATAGTTGCATATGTATGCAGGTTTATAATTTTACTATAGATATGGGATGCATAGCATACCGAGGTGAATTGCTTACCTTTGCAATATTGGTATTCTCGCCGTTCTGTCATAAATATTATTTAAGATTATACCTATTCTGCTCGGTATTCACATGCACACAAAAATATTTCCCACACTCAATATCATGCCAAAGGACAAACGAACAGACAGATAGACATACAGACAAACGAACGGATGCAGACTCTTAATCAAAATTTAATAATATCCTTCTGGAGTGCAGTGCACGAGGTAAATCATATTTTGTGCTCTTCCCATAGATACTCGCCTCCAATCATTGACAAGCAATAATTCCTAATATAATGTAATAATTACAAAAGGACCTCTTGGCCATATCAGAATAGAATAGTCTGCCCTAGTTTTCTATAGTTTTTGCATTCTTCGTCCTTCTAATACCTAACTATAGCACTTATCGTTTTTGGGGTTATAAAGCTGCCTGCATCACAGTGCAAAAGCACACAGTTCATATGTTCGGACATTCATCTTCAAAATGTCCTTTTTCCAGGACTTTGTCACTATCTATGGCGTTGCATACATTTGGTTTACTTGATGTGCTTCTCTTCTTTGGTTCCATTTGATTGCACACATTGAATGGAATGATTTAAGTTTTATAATAAAATAGGTATATCTACAGAAATGAGTGTAATAGTTCAGCCAGTATTGTTGCATATTAAACAATTAAATAGTAAAGAATTAAATTATCGAGTGTATTTGCTCTGGTTAAGGCAAATGAGGCTAAGGGCTAAGCCAAGGTTAAGTTAGGTTAGGTTAGGAGGGGTGTGCCCAGCTCTGAGGCTGTTGCGTACAAGGGGCCTGTTGGTCCATTGTGATCCTCTATAAACAGAGATAAAAACTAAACTATCGGAGGCTAAGCCAAATAATGCTCGTTTAAAATGTCCAAAACCCACTATTTTACCTATTCATATATTAAAAATGCTTTCAAATAGTATCTAACTGCCAATTTTTTTCACATATTAATTTTTTAAGATTGTAGATGATTTTTTTTTTCAAAATGATTTCTGAACTTCTAAAAACGGCCGCACAGTGGAACGCAAAGCTGAAAAAGTGGACATCGTGCTGTAACTTTTGAATTAATGGATGGATTTTGATGATTTTTTCGCCATTTTGTTTGTAATGTGTTTCATGATTTAAAGAATACTAAGTACCGTTTTAAATAGTGAAGAGACCAAATGATCAGGATTACTGTTACTCTGAGAGATAGTTTTTTTTTTTTTTATAAACAAAAGAGCTAAAAATTATAACATATTTTAATTCCAAACAGACAAATTAAAAATAAAGTTATTGAAAATAAAAATTTAGCTATTCTTGAATTAAAGCGGTGGATATACTAAACATATATGTTTATTTATTATGAACTGTTATCGGTTCCGGTTTTGGGTTTTTTTTTGGACAAAATAGTTATAAATAATCCGAAAGAATTTAATCAAATATTAACGAACATTTTTGAAAACAATTTTTTCTATACTTTACTTTCTATTTGTTTATTTAGAAAAAATGGGTTTTCTGTATAATTGATGAGTATTTTACTTAAGAAACCATAGAGTCTTATATACACACACCAAAATCGTTTTTGCAAGCTTAAAAAGGAAATAATACAAATTTGCAGATAAAAATGAAATAATAGGTAGTAAATAGACGTTTTTTTAAACCCTATAAGTAAGGGACCAGTTATAGCTATTATTGAAATTCATCATTGAATATTTTAATGATTTATTTTAAGACTTTTAGAAAGCAAAATCTATAATTATTTTTACTAGTACTCGTACGTCCAACGCTCGAAATTCGAGTGCCAGTTACATTATTTTCTCATTATTTTCTAATTGGAAGAAACTTTGACTGAAGTTAAAAGCCTACAAAGCACCTACCTTGTATGAATTTACAACATTTTTCGTGAATTTGCACCTATTAAAACCTATAATAAGACCTTGACCGAACCTACAATACCCAACCAAATGTATTTTTGTTTTTGTTTGCACGATGATTTTTTTACCAATGCGACTTTGTATTCTATCTCGCTCCCACTTTTACCTATCTATATCCAAACCAAACACATGCACATGCACAATAATTGTGTTGCATTGTTAGTTTCGTGGTTATTTTTTATTCTTTCTCTTTTTGTAGGTATTTGGTGATGATTCTCCGCTGAAGCTCATCCGTGGACGATGAACAACCACCTTATTGTGTTTTTTTTTTACAAATACTCTCTCTCACTCGCTTCTCGCTCCCTCTTAATACGAAATTTTATTTTGTTAATTTAACTTATTTGCGGTTTAATAATTTAATTAATTTATATTTTGTGCACTTCTGTGGCACAAAACCTTTCCAACGGCATATAATTTATATGCTTTCGGCTTTTCTAGACCGCGTAAATTGTACCACAAAATTCGTGTTTGCCGTTTTATAATATGATGATGATGATGTCAACGTAAAACTTATGACTTAAGTAATATATCTGGCCTAAAAGAAAATTCAGTTCGGCCCAACCTTTCTTATAAAATGACTTTTATTATTTCAGTGACAATTGATAAGGTAGTGAAATCATTGAAATAATGAAATCGATTTCTGTGGAAGTTTGGGCCCAAATGAATTTTTGTTTTTGGCAATAAATATTAATTGAGATTTCAGCTTCATATTGGCATCAAAATAATGATTTTGCCTTTTAAATGATTTAAAACTTAAATTTAAAATTTTCAATGATAGCTATAACTGGCGTCTAAGCGGTGTCGGATCCGGTCTGATCCAATCTTTATTAAATACTACTTTGAATAAGCATACAATTCCGTTAAAGTGAACAAGAAAGCAGGCATAATGTATAAGCATTTTTTAAAAGGTTACCGAAAGTTAAAAATATTATGTTTTTTCCGACCAACATTTAGTTTGATTTAAGGAGATATCTTGAAAATTGAAGTAAAAAAACGAACTTTAATTTATGTTTAATATCACATCACGGTAACGCATAAAAAGTCTAGACTTGAGCTATTATTTCTCGAAACCCGTTAAGTTTACAGAAAAAATGTTCTGGTTTATGAAAGAGGAGATAGTTTTCAAGTGTTTTTAGTGAAACCCAAATTCCCAAAAACAGATATTAACGGTGTCTGCCATTAGAACCATTTTTTTTTTTATTTTCAACCTTCTCGTGATTGACTAAACCGATTTTGATAAAAAGAGTTATACCTAAGAGGTTTTTTTAAGTCTGAATAATGTTGCATATATGTATATAGAGATTTTTTTATGGTTTAAGGTGTATCTATATTTTTAAATTCTTAAAAATGGAATACCTACCAATTTTTTTTTCTAAAAAATTTTAATTTTTTTTCATACAGAGTCATAAAGTGTGACAAAAGCTACGTCAGCGTATAGGTTCGGTTAGGAAAAGAAAAAATTTCGTACCGGCCTTAGCTAAAAATTAACTTTGTTGCATAAAACTGTCAAGGTTAAACTGTTGTAACATTAACTCATTGAGTATGAAAAAGGAGGACAATTATTATATAATGAAATAAATTATCAGTAGGAATACACCTCGACTTTGCCTTGTGTTTGTATTTGTATGAAATTAAAGCAGATTATTCTAGTTAATCCATAGAAATTAATGTGGGTGTATTGATAATAATATTGTGGTTTTCTGGTACTCCAGAAAATTGATATAAGGAAACTCTGCAAAGAATATGAACTTAAAGAAGAAAGAATATTATTTTTCAGTTGGTTATGGGGAATTTCAAGGATGTTCTTTTTGGAAGTTGTAACCATATCTGTCTTATACTTAATACTTCTTATAGAAATAGAGTTGAAAATTACAAAAACTTTTGAGTCAAAATCAAGCGAAACATAAGACATAAGACATAAGACATAAGACATAAGACATAAGACATAAGACATAAGACATAAGACATAAGACATAAGACATAAGACATAAGACATAAGACATAAGACATAAGACATAAGACATAAGACATAAGACATAAGACATAAGACATAAGACATAAGACATAAGACATAAGACATAAGACATAAGACATAAGACATAAGACATAAGACATAAGACATAAGACATAAGACATAAGACATAAGACATAAGACATAAGACATAAGACATAAGACATAAGACATAAGACATAAGACATAAGACATAAGACATAAAACATAAAACATAAGACATAAGACATAAGACATAAGACATAAGACATAAGACATAAGACATAAGACATAAGACATAAGACATAAGACATAAGACATAAGACATAAGACATAAGACATAAGACATAAGACATAAGACATAAGACATAAGACATAAGACATAAGACATAAGACATAAGACATAAGACATAAGACATAAGACATAAGACATAAGACATAAGACATAAGACATAAGACATAAGACATAAGACATAAGACATAAGACATAAGACATAAGACATAAGACATAAGACATAAGACATAAGACATAAGACATAAGACATAAGACATAAGACATAAGACATAAGACATAAGACATAAGACATAAGACATAAGACATAAGACATAAGACATAAGACATAAGACATAAGACATAAGACATAAGACATAAGACATAAGACATAAGCCATAAGACATAAGACATAAGACATAAGACATAAGACATAAGACATAAGACATAAGACATAAGACATAAGACATAAGACATAAGACATAAGACATAAGACATAAGACATAAGACATAAGACATAAGACATAAGACATAAGACATAAGACATAAGACATAAGACATAAGACATAAGACATAAGACATAAGACATAAGACATAAGACATAAGACATAAGACATAAGACATAAGACATAAGACATAAGACATAAGACATAAGACATAAGACATAAGACATAAGACATAAGACATAAGACATAAGACATAAGACATAAGACATAAGACATAAGACATAAGACATAAGACATAAGACATAAGACATAAGACATAAGACATAAGACATAAGACATAAGACATAAGACATAAAACATAAAACATAAGACATAAGACATAAGACATAAGACATAAGACATAAGACATAAGACATAAGACATAAGACATAAGACATAAGACATAAGACATAAGACATAAGACATAAGACATAAGACATAAGACATAAGACATAAGACATAAGACATAAGACATAAGACATAAGACATAAGACATAAGACATAAGACATAAGACATAAGACATAAGACATAAGACATAAGACATAAGACATAAGACATAAGACATAAGACATAAGACATAAGACATAAGACATAAGACATAAGACATAAGACATAAGACATAAGACATAAGACATAAGACATAAGACATAAGACATAAGACATAAGACATAAGACATAAGACATAAGACATAAGACATAAGACATAAGACATAAGACATAAGACATAAGACATAAGACATAAGACATAAGACATAAGACATAAGACATAAGACATAAGACATAAGACATAAGACATAAGACATAAGACATAAGACATAAGACATAAGACATAAGACATAAGACATAAGACATAAGACATAAGACATAAGACATAAGACATAAGACATAAGCAATAATAATATAATGTATAATTTCTATACTTTGAAGCTTGATTGGTTTATTTCCACTTATACGAGATGCTGTGACGTCAAACAACTAGCAATTCAATAATAATAATATTACCATTTTCTTTTTATATGTACATATGTGCGTGTACATACGCGTGTTTCCTTACATCACTTACAGTAGGCAGGTTCACAAGTATTTCAGTAGATATTTCCCAATAGCATTTCTTAACAATTTAACTTTGATTTGTGGAATTTCAATTCACATATAAACACTTATCGTTAAGTTCATTGGTTCCTTCGTTCATAATATTATTTTGAATTCAAATCAGAAGACGTCATGCGAAAGTCCTTTGAGATTTTCACAGAAAACCTTTTGCGTGGCACAGAATGCTTGATTTCATTTTAATTATCTACATTTGCACTCTTGGCATTGGCATCTCTCACACACGACATAACATACAAAAGTAGGTACTCGTAATGTATGTAAGAGACCGTCATCTTCATTGATGGCATAAGAGTATATTAGAAAATTCAATTACCGACATCAGTAACCTCCCCCGCTCCCATGAAGATCAGGATTAAAACTGGGTTGGGTATACTGGGACGAGTAGACGACAAGGTTGACATTCTGAGAGCGCGTTTGATATCGAAATTACTTTGCTTCATTGATGAGTGTGTGAAATTATAGAACTCATAGTTAAAGTTCGAATTATCCTTATAATACCAGGTTCTGGAAAACTATGATCGCATCCTTATGCTAGACTGAATCAAGCAGTGCCGTGCAGAGTTAACAGTAATTACTGCATTAATTAAGAAGTAAAATCGCTCTTACGATGTAAAAGGGGTGTCTTTTGGTTTTGCATCGTTCATGCAAATTAGCTTTGGCTATAGATAGCATTGAACTTTGTTAATGAGTTGACATATGACATGTGGAGATATTCTTTTTTTGCCATCATGTAACTAGAAAAAAAAATTAAAACAGAAAAACAACAGGGCAGAAGAATTTCCCAACAAATGTTCGCCTTTCTCTTTTATTTGTCTACATTATACTTATCAGGACTGGAATTAGGACAGCAATGTGTGTCCTCGTCCTCAGCAGCAAGGATATATTATAATTGATGAGATAATGATGAAGGGGATCGTAAGTACCTACACAGTGCACACACTCAAGGCAAACGGCCCCGTCCGCACTGTTTCGTCTTTCTGATGTTATAGAATGTTATATCGTATACATCCTCCATCCTCTACAGATATCAGCAGCTTTAATTCTAGAATTATATATAACGAGTGATAATCTAGACTGAAGATATCCTTATGTCACAATTAATTATGACCGTGCTCCCGTTCGGCGATAGAGATTTGTAATGAAGATGTATAATTATAGTGAGTGGGATCCACGAATTAAATCAATATACAATAACCAAAGGTATGTATAAGTTGGACATTGTTGGCAAGTGAAGGATCAATATCTTCATTCAATGAAGACGACGATATAATATTGTGTAGACGCAGTTTCGCGAGGAAATTGATGCCCACAAGGATAAGTATCATGCACAAGATGTGTGTGTGTGTGTGTGTAATTGTATACAAAAAGAGACGAAAGGATGTTTTGATGAGTTGATGGTAAATATTTAAATTGATTATTGATATACACAAGAAGGAAAATTAGTATTTGAGGGAGTTATGAGAGCGTTATTATTGTTAGACTTAGTGATGATTGTGAGTAGAGATTTGATTTAATCAAACAGGTAAATAAATATCCCTATTAATTAATGCAGAACATGAAATTATGAAATTCAACCAAGTTTGATTGCGATTATATAAATTTATTGCTAAAACATAAGGGAAAATAATATTTTTGGTACATACATAGGTATTGAAAGAAACTTTAAGACCATAAGTTTTTCAGCGCGAGATTAAAGTTAAACCCGATTTAACTCACCAAATTTAGTGACCGAGCAGATGCTTCTGATGTTTTATCCTCCGAGTTTTTCAGGTTGAGTTTTAAAAAATAAATGTATGTCCAGATTTAACAAACTCTGGTTAAACTTCCCACTGAAAAACTGAACCTAAGATTCTAATCTAAGTACCTAACATATTTTCTTTTATCGAAGATTGTAGTGACATACATTCAAGGGTATAGCCTCCATTTATACATATAGAACACTGAAGTTTTCTAACGTCTAATACTGCGTTTTCATTAGAGCAAATGAGGTAATTTCGTTCAAAATTTCCAAATTCAATTCAAAATTATCTCATTTCCCATACAAATTCAAATTTCCAAATGAGGTAATTTCAACCAAATTTGCACGATATTCGGTAGGAAATTACTTAAAACTTTTTTGAACACACCCTAATGGATTCCATTCAAAGTGGAACCCATTTAAAATGACAGAATTCAATGTAAAAAATAACAAAAACAAGCGATTGACAATCTGGACAGTCAAACAAAATTAGGAAATTTGAAATGTGAACACTTTTTTTGTAATTTGCCAAATTACCTCATTTCAGCTCTAATGAAAACGCAGTATAATTCCAGGTACTGCTTATTTTTACCTGTATACAAGGTGTTCGGTATAAGGTGCACCAAAGAGCTAGAGCGAGTAGGTTGGGGTAAGACAAGAAAAAAATTGTATGGGAGGGGTTTTTTTTCCAGCGTTTAGGCAGGAGGGCAATTTTCTAAAAAATCGAATTGAAATAGAAGAAAAATTATTAAAAAACAACGGCAACACTTACAATGTCATGTCATATTTTTTTTAAGGCCAGAAACTCATTCTTTTATTTTATTTTTAATTAAAATTGTTTAAGGGAATGAATAGTTTTTGAAAGATTAATATTCAAACTCAAAATTTTAAAAAAATAATGAAAAAAATTGTGCTCAAACTATTTTTTTTTTTTCAAAATTTTATGTTATTAATTAATATTTTTGCTTCTGTTATTTGATGGCCCAGTTAATTTCCAATCACATACTAAAAACCAGATGCCAAAATGTGTTTTAGTTTTTGTGAAAATTGAAAATAACGATATCTACTTTACTACTTAATAAGTAGAAACAGAATCTTTGGAACAACAAAATAACCGATGGAAGTCATATTCAAGGAAAACTTACTTTAGTTATTTTCAATTTTTTTCAAAAACTGGAATACATTTTAACATCTGGTTTTTAGTGTTTGGCTGAGAATTGATGGGAACACAATTTTTTGTTTTTAATCTTTTTTTAGGTGTTTCTTTATCATCTATATTCACATTTTATAGATAATATGTATTTGGTCATACTAATAATACTTGCTTAAAAAAAAAAAAAATACGAGGGCCATAACTTTTTGTAATTGACTGTTTTGTAGTCTTGGTATTTTTGGATTTATACTTACTTACCACTTAATTTTGTTTTTGAGTTTCATCTTTTATTCAGAGGCAGTGCTAGACTAAAATACGGCGTGCAGAAGGTTATTTTTACTGGCCCCTGGTGAAACGAGGGGTGTTTTTGATTTCAAACCACATCATTTTATGCAAACAAATATGAGGCTTGTTTTATTGGAAAATTTTATAGCCAGCGCAGCAAAGATTCCCTTGTGTAGTGTAACATCATTCAAAAGCAAACATACAAACATTACATCCGGTAAACAATAACGAAACAACTTTTGTGCTGTCTTTTTTTATTTGCACTTAATTGGTTTGGTTGTTGTTTACGGAGGCAGTTCTTACTTTAATTTTTTTTAGTAAAAAAAATTTTTAAGTATTACCAGTAAGTTTTGGATCTATGAAAAATGAATTTAGATTATATAGCAACACTAAAAAAAAAGATTAAAAATCGTTAAGTATCAAAAAAGGTAAAAAGTAAAAATTTGATATTTTTTAAAAAATCGAAATAAATACAAAAAAAAAATTGTACATACAATTTGGAGTGTATTTTTTTAAAAGAACTATTAATATGCAAAAAACAATAAAAAAAATTGAAAAAGCTGCCGTAGTTGAAGAAAAAAAAAATAATTAACTCAAAAAACGGGGAAGAATTTTAAATATTTAATAATTTAAAAAAATAAAATAAATTATAAGATTTTGTTTTTTCAGAATTTTTGATTTTTGTTATCAAAAGCTTTATCATTTTATAAGAATCAAAAAGCAAAATTGAAATAGCTTGTTTAGTTTCAGAGAAAAAAAAATAACAGGTGAAAAGTACAAATTAGTAAAATTTTTAAAATTCGAAATAAATTATAAATTTTTCTTTCTACGTAGATTTTTGGATGTGGTTTTCTAAAGGAAAAGTTGAAAAACAATAATCAGAAAAAAAAATTAGGAATAGCTACATTATTTCCAGAGAAAAAAAATAAAACGTAAAAAGTGCAAAATCTCCATACAAATTTGTATGGGAAATGTATGGCTTTACAGGCACGCGTTAATGACATCGTACAAATTTTTTTTTGGTCAATAAATTTTTCGTAGCGCATAAACTTCCGATTTACAAGTTGGCCGATCCAAAAAAAAAAGAGTTTGGGAAATAACGGACACCCTAGTGGACATACAATTTTTCTGGTAAACCGAGGACAAACGATGGACATACAAACGTGATATATTATTTCGCCCAAAAAAACTAAGGTTGGGGTACTAACATCACACATCTCTTTTCTGAACAATTTTTTATACTTTTCAGCATTTTATCTTGTTTTCAATAGTTGCAATATTTTAAAAGACAAAGCAAGATAAACCTTCTCCTACGTTCATCCTCATCATTTTTTGGTACTGTTGGAATTTCTATTCTATATGTTTCGCTTGCTTGCTTAATCTGGATTGCAAAACTTATTTTAAAAACAAAAATATTTGAAAAAATAAAGTTACGTATACGCCCCAGTTGACGACATAGGTAAATTAATTCATGGTTATGTCAAAATCATATATTCCTTCAAACAACGTCTTTGCTTCCTCTTTTTAAAACATGTGCTGTGCATCAACTAATTTACAATTCTGAAGCAAATTTTTAACGTGGCAACTCCATTAATCTGCCAATTATCCACCTGAACCAGCTACAGGTTAATCAGCTCGTCCCTATTGCACACTCAGCACATTCTATATTGTTTGAGTTACTCACCTCGACGTTATTTAATATTGTAGCGTTGCAATGTATAGACAGAGAAACTGAGAGAGAGGGGGATAGAAAGAGTCTACTAGTCAAAGTCAAAGTTACAACGAAGGAATCCAATTCAAAAACAAATTCAAACTCCTTTCATTACACACAGAGGATGTAGAAACATAGATACTGCAAGAAGGGATATAGAAAGTGGAGAGGAAGCCGGCTTCCTTACCTTTTCAATGCAACGCTTGTTATGCATGAAAAGTATGGTATGCTATTTTACCTTGTGTTGCCGATGGTTCGGTGATGCAGTTATTTGTAATGCTGCACAGAATGAATTAATTATTTAATTTGATTTTCCATATTCACTTTACTCCTTGTGCTCTTCCATCACCTTGCCTTGCAATTACCTTCAGCGTTGTTGTTTACCATCTCATCATCCGACTCACAAAATCCTCGCCCTCTTCTGAACAAAATTATGTCAGAAGGATGCCTTTTCAAAACAATTCCATCCCATAGAAGATTGCTTTGCATGCACGTAATAAGCATTTTGTGAGGCAGATTGGTTAATCACCAGATATGCAGTAGATACAGGTACACGTGGTTCCTTTGTATTAAATAGAGAATTGGTAAATCTCACTGAAGCTGTTTTGCTTGTATTCATTTAGAAGATGCTTTCAGCTCTTACTGCTTCTTTGCTTCTATACATAATTAGTTAGGGAACGAGTTTTGTGGCTTCTATATTGTTTTACTTTTCTAAGCCGTCATACTTTAGCATAAAATTCCATATCTAAACATTTTTGGCATAGGAATTAAAAGATATAACTATAATGCATTTTATTAAAATCAGAATCAAGTCAAGTCTTATCTGTAAGTAGACTTTGTAAATTGTTTCACTTTTCGAATGAAATGAAGTACAAAGTTCGTAAGTTTATTCTTATAAGATTTGATTTAGAAAATAAATACGCTGCTGGCTGATAAGTTTCAATTAAAAGCTTAAATAATTTTATAAGAAATATCTGCTTCTGTAAGCTTATAAGTAGTTGAAGGCAAACATCATTATGCGCGGCATATAATAGTCCGACGTAATAGAGTTGTAAGTCTTAGAATAGAAGCTTTGCCATGGGATATAACTCAATAGAGGGACACAACTCCAAAATAGACTTTTCCCCGCCGCGGGTGTGCCATCTTTTGTGTCGGTATGTAAACCTTGTTTGTTTGTTTTCTCAATTTTCCAAGATGGCTGCAAAATGAGGGCTAGTCAAAAGTTTCAGTAACTGGTCACTTCAAAAAGTAAGTAAGTTTTATACTGATAAGCCAGTTTTTTGGAATTAACATTTTAAGCGCCTAATTTATAGGATATTCGAAAAAAGTATTTTATATGAAAGGTCAGCGGTTGGGGCGTAAAAGGTCAGTTGGCTTCAATAATTTACCAGCCATTCATTTTTTTCTTTTAAATTATCAAATATTTTTTGTTTACAAGGTCAACCAAGAGAAAACGTTTGTACTTTATTTTTGGGGTATTAAAAACAATTTTTTATCATCTGAAAGGTCAGTAATTGGTCATAAGAAGTCAGTTAATTTCAATTATTGGCCAGTCGCAGTTTCTTTTCATATAGAATACTTTTTTTTCGAATATCTCATAAATGATGTCCTAAGCGACGACCCCTATGACCTTAAAAAAACTTTAAAAGTTCACAAAAATCACCGGTTGATAAATTACTAACAATAACTTAGTTATGATATGACCATTTGCTGACCTTCCTTTTTTTTAACATCCCACAAACTGGCTTATCAATAAATAAAAGTTACTATTTGTGGTGATCGGTTACTGACAAATCTTTTAAGAATTAAAAAAAAACCTATTCCTGACCAATTATACTGACCTTTTGTCATCAATAAAAGGCCTTTCAGATGGCATTCCTCTTTTATAGTTCCACAGATACACCGAAATACAAATTTTAATTAAAATCACTTCTTGTTCAAAGGTTTTAATAATTTTTGTCCATGCTGTTTTGACAAGATGATAAAAAATATTTAATTCTCTCCTTTCATCATAAACGAAAAAGTAATTGAAAATCTGAAGAGCATTGATTAAATTTTTAAAATATCTAAATATCTCTCAATGATGACAATTTCCAAATATTGTCATTCATCAATTTATATTAAAAAAAAAAATAAATAAAACAAATAAACATAAAACTCATTTGTCAAAACCGCATAACCGCACTTAATTACACCCAATGAATTCAGAAAATTTATTTAATTTAAACCAGAGAAGTGTATTGAAATAACAAAAATAAATAAATAAAACCAGAGCAAATTTTTCAATTATTAAAACTTAAATTAGTTTTCGCTGTTGCCCCCTTTGCTCACAAAAAAAAAAAAAATAAAAAAAAAATCTAATCCTTTGCTCGGGCAAAGGAATGAAAATAAATAAAATAATTTGTCCAACTCAATCACGCAATTTTGTGCATATTTTTTTTTTTGATTGCTTTCTTTCCTCTCGTATAGTCTTTATTCAACGAAAACGTACCAAATGAACAAATTCAATTCAAAAAAAACTGTATATATGTAGCAAAAACCCAAATTACAACCGCGAAAACCGCAATATTATTAGACAGAACATCCATGATGGTGCTCATCTCTGCATGTAAAACATGCAAAAAAGAAAGGATTTCAAAATACGGGCCAAAAACATGAGAATGGATTTATTTCAATCACTGGTCGGTTGTATTGCCACCGCTACTACCGCCCTCTACCGCTGAATAACCTCACGAACAAACAGAAACTGACAAAAATGCAACCGCAAAACCCTTTTTCCGGAATAAATGCGGGCGTTCGATTGTGTGTATCCTTTACCCAGGATTGTGCAATCATCCTGAAATTGTGTGTTTTTTTTTTTAAATTTTCGATTTTTTTATTTTTATCTATCAATGTAGTCTCCCTTTTGGTTTCAATATTCAATTCAAGTCCTAAATTCCCACATGTAGAATGTAGATACATATATGCATACATATCATAAGGACTGGACTTTTGGGCTTTCAATTGGGAGCTGGCGAACTCTCAATGGGTGACCAATTGCAGATTATGATCTCTTCCTCCCTTCCTGAATGCCCCTATTTTTCATTCATCTGCACTTTGAATAGAAAAATGAGAAGGACGACGACGATGAGGAGGAGAAGGAGGTTTACATGGGGCAACTGAATGATGGTGATGATGTCCACGTTCACATGTTCTTTTCATATTTTTCCCAGATGTGTCCTGGCAGAGAAAGGATAAAAACCTCATGAATAGAAAAATAGACTATGCTTCATCCCGTACTGGTGCGCTGCGTCCGTTTGCGTCGCGTTGCGCTGCTCTCTACCAACTGCTATTTGATAATGTGATGAATATACGGGCGGGAAAACATATCCTGAATAGAATTTTGAATGGCATAGGGACTGTGTGACAGCTAAACGCCAATAGAAATAAGGAATTTTGCTCTTTTATTTTTTTAACTTGGTATGTAAATCCTTATAGGTTGAGTAATGGATTCATAATAAAATGATGTTTAGTAAAAAATTCAGAAGTGAAGTTAAAAATTTTTTTAGTTTAGTTTAGTTTAATTTTATTTAGCAACAAGTGCCATTAAAGATAATTTTACAATAATACATACATTTTATGTTTTTGTTTCTAAATTTTGCTCAGTTTTTACAATAATTTAAATTAATGAACATTTAGTCTTATATAATTCAAAATTTTTCTTTTAAATACGAAAATGGTTTCTGCATTTTTAATGTTGTCAGGAAGGCTATTATATGATTGAAACCCCATGTACTGTATCGTTCGTTGTCCTCTTGTTGTTCGTACTCTTTGTATCCTTAAGTCATGGTTGTTCCTTAAGTTATGCCCAGAGAGTTCATTGGTGGATGTATTTTGTCGAAGATAGCTCGGACATATTCCATTTTTAATTTTATAAACGAAAACCATAGCGCACATAAAGAGTCTTTGATTTATATTTAGCCAATTTAAAGACTCAGCCATAAGTGATATTGGAGTATATCTATCGCATTTCAGTATAATTCGCATTGCCTTATTTTGAAGTACTTGTAATCTGTTTTTTTGATATTGATAACCTAAGAATAATATACTGCCACAATATTCAAAATGGGGTTTTAAGATGACATTGTAAACTTTAATTGCACAATTCATGGTTATATTTTGTCTTATTTTTCGAAGAACACCAATTTTCTTTGAAATTTTGTTGCATATATAGTCTGTATGATCTTTGAAGGTTAGTTTGTTGTCTATTACTACACCGAGATATTTAACTTTATTTACTATTTCTAATTGCACATTATCCACCGAAATTACAGCTTCATTTTGAGGCAACCTATTGTTGAGAACCATTACTTTTGACTTTTCAGTATTTAAAATTAATCTGTTCATCTTAAGCCATATAGAAAGGGAATTGAGATCTTCATTTATTAGCTGGCTGCAGGTTTCAAGGTCATTCCCCGAAATGTATATTAAACCGTCATCGGCAAAGAGCTTAATTTTCGAATTTTTTATAACCTTCACTATATCGTTTATATAAATTTGAAAGAGAGGTACGCTTAGTATTGCTCCTTGTGGAAGACCGATATCTATGGAAATTGATTGGGACACATATTCATTAACTCTTGTGCATTGGGAACGATTTGTTAAAAATGATTTAAACCTGTTAAGCTCCGATGACCTTATACCATATCTGCTTAATTTGTTTAACAATATGTTATGATTCACCGTTTCGAAAGCTCTTTTCAAATCGATAAAGACCGCCACTATAACGTTGTTATGTTCAATTTCATGTTTCCAATCGCTTATTACAAAATTTCACAGGAATGATTTGCTCTGAATCCAGATTGATAAGTTGTAATAATGTTTTGACTCTCAATATGCTCTAACATTTGTATATGAACTACTTTTTCCAATATTTTTTCATAAATTGGCAACATATTTATGGGACGATACTCTTTACAGCAACTAGCATTGTACACTTTTTTTATAGGGACAATCAATGATTTTTTCCAAGAATCAGGAAATATGCCACTAGCTAAAGATATATTTATAACACGTAACAGTACAGGGCTAATTATGTCTACAGTATCTTTAAACATTCTGATATTTAAAAAATTAAAATCACTTTTCTTATTAATATTGTTTATTGCACACATTAGATCTTCGCAGTTTATTGCACGAAACTTAAACTCTATATTGCACTCATTGACTAGGTTTTCATATTCTAAATTTATCACAGATTGGTTTAATTCTAAAATACTTTGAACAAAATAGTTATTAAATTTTTCACATAGTATTGCACTATCGTTAATTTTATCACCGTTTTCAAATTGCACTTCGTATATGATATCCTTTCTTTTGTTGAGCACATATTTTTTTAACTGCCTCCACATATTTTTTTTTGATTATTAGCTGATTCAATTTTTCTTCTTATGAAATTGGATTTAGTGTACCTAATTTTTCTCTTGTATACGTTTCTATACCTACGATAATTTTCCCAGTCGGCGAGGTTATTAGTAATCACAGCTTTTTTGTATAAGTTAATTTTTATTGATTTTGTTTGTTGAAGTTCAAAATTAAACCATTCTGCGTTTTTAAAGGGCATTTCTTTGGTGGATACTAATGAATTTATCTCATGTTTTAGTTCAGTTGCGAATTGTTCACTTAATGTACTAAGACTATAGGGTTGACTAGAATCAAAATTTGCGAAAAGGGGATTGTAACTTAATTTCATCCTAAAAACACTTTGATTATAGTTACAAAATTTAGTAATGTTTTTATTGATTATTGGTTGATTGACTTGTTTAATTAGGGTTACAACTGTCTCATGATCGCTAATTTTCATGTTACAATCGACATTCGAAGTAGCTAATTGATAACTGTTTGATATTACGTAATCAATCAACGTTCTCGACGTTGGTGTTATTCTAGTTGGCTCAGATACTAACATAAAAAGGTTGTTGTCATTTAATATTTCATTGATCCTTCGACGATATGTATCATTAGTGTCAAACCAATCAATATTAAGATCACCCATTATTATAAAATAATCATTAAAGTCTTGAATGTAATCAATCATTCTCTCTAATTCTATACAAAACTCACTTTTTGGTAACATATGCGATCTATATATTGCACATAGATTTATCACATGACTATTATTATATTGCACTTTAATTATAAGACACCATAGTTTCATACTAATAACAATTTTCTTAACAATAGAACATTTAAAAATCTTTTTTACAAAGAACACTACACCTCCGGTATGGCTTGATTCGCTTTCACAGCTTAGTAAGTAGTAACCATCTAATTCAAATGCATTTAAATCATGATTTTTTGTAATATGTGTTTCAGACAAAACAAGAATTTCCATATTTTCATTTTCCACTAGACACTGAATTTCGTCAAAGTTGTTTGAAATTTTAGTAGATACCTGAAACTACAATAATTCTCTAGAAATTACTTTCAAAATCTATTAAAGAACAGTGTTTTTACTGGGGCGAGTACGATAACTTTGGCGCCAAAAATTGATAACGGTTTTTCGTAGAAACGTCAAAAACAAGCATTTTTTTTACTATGGGAGGGGGGGGGGGGGGTGTCTATCTCGGCCCGTTTTGTAGGTAGGGGCAATTTTAGAACAAAATGACTTAAAAATTAAGAATTGATATACGCATTGATCACAAAAAGCCAATTAAGCACTTCATTTCACAATTTTGAAAAAAAATTGGTCTAAAATTTAAAAAAAAAAAATTTTTATCAAAAAATTGTATGCGAATTTTTTTTTTTAAACTATTGACTTAAATAATTTAATTTAAATTTAGAATGAAAGAAAAGATTTCTGGTACAAGTACTTACTTGATAATTGAAAATTACCAAGTGGGTACTTTTCAGGAACCAAGCGTGCGTGCGAGTGTGCGTGCGTGCGTGCATGCGTGCGTGCATGCGTATGTGCGTCTCCTTGGGTTCGTGCGTCCATGCACGCACGCATACAAATTTGTATGGGAATAGTGCCACCTTATAGAAGCACGGGGTAATGACGGACAATTTTTTTTTTCTCAATAAATTTTTTGGACGGCATACAATTTTGATTCAGGTGGTGTCTGATCAAATAAATTGAGTTTAGGCAATAATAGAGACCCTATGGATATATAATAAAATTAAATTAAAATACTAATGAATAAAATAAATAAATGTAAGCAAGATTATACAACCAAATCCTGCTTCTTTATTTATTAAATATTCCTCCGGAAAAGGGAAAATGGATAAAAATACGACTACTTCATTTGTCATTCCCTTTTTTCCACAGTGGATCGTCTTTTTTTGTATATAATATTGCAGGAACATTAGGGAATAAAAGGCTGTCGCATGCCATTTTTTGAAGATCCTTTAAGTGGCGTATATTATATAGAAAATAATAATAGTATCTAAAAAAAAAAAAAAACCAAAAGCTGGCTTGGGATGACTTACCAAAATGACCATAGCTACTGTCGCCACCGCCACCGTATCGGACTGATGTAACACAATCCTTATTATTGTCGTGGTCTTTTGTGCAAATTGAAATACTGGAAACAAATAAAGAGAAATTGGGATTCTTTTATTTCTTTTGTTCGGCTTTTATACTGTATTTTTTTTTTTCATAACATACATATATCTACCTAGATACATACTTATATATTCTTTGAAAAAAAAATTTTTTTTTAAGCGTCGGCACGTTGGGAATGATAATAATAACAGAGGGAAGAATAGCGGATTAAGTAATAAAGCGTTTTGGTCAGTCCTTATATTGTTTGTGGTGACAACTGTTTGAAAAGGAAAATGGAGAGTCAAGGCATAAAGATGAATGTAGAGAGTTAAACAAAAAATTTTGCACGAAGTATCACTTTATCTTCTGAAGTATATTTCCATTGAAACCTAGTTTTGAAGTGAGTTAGAAGATTTTTCGAATGTAAAAGAAGAAAAGGAACGAATAAGGGTTTTTAGGTATTTATGTTGAGGAAGCTTTGTTTGTTAAAATATACTTGAGATAAGAGTGGAATATTTTTTATTCTTTCAAGTAAACCGTACCCAAAGACATGAATAAGAACTCAAAGAAAAATACTATGTATGAAAAGTTCTTTGACTGGCGCCCAATGTGAGTCTTCTCTGATTTTTTTTTTCAATTTATTCAAATATAATAATTAAAAAATTTATAATGTATTTGACAAACTACGTTCTTAAAATATAAAACGATAAAAAAACATAAATGGCGCTCATTAAAATTCTGGAAATAATAGAAAAAAAATAAAATCGTAAATGGCGCCCTATGTGGTTCAACTGATATATGTTTTTGATGTAATTTGAAAATTTATATAAAATTTAATATAATTTTTGTAGTTTCTGTACCCAGTAAATCATAAGTAATTTTTTGTACTCAAACTTTTCTTGACTCTTAGGAATTTTTAAGCTGATACAATGTACATACAAAACAATCCGTGTACACTATTCTGTGATTCCGCAAGAGTGAAGTTCAATTTTGTTGATAGATATTCAGTCTTATTGTGAGTTTCACCCGAACAACATTTCACCTTAAAATTGTGTGTTCGTCCGGAATTTTAAAAGCTATTGTGAGTTTCACCCAAATGAAATATACGTTTTTCGCCTTATTGCTCTCTTTTTTCGCCTACTTAAAATAGGTAAAACTTTAAACTTCCAATCGTATTATATTGTGCGCAGAATGAATGCTCACAATAAGAGGAATTTTTGGAACGTGAAATATTTTTCGGGTGAAACTCCCAATAGGCGAAAAATATTTCCAGGTGGAATGTTGTTCGGGTGAAACTCACAATAAGCCTGATTGTGTACGCAGATAATCAAATTAACTCATTCATATTTTGAGACTGAATAGAAAGCGTACACGGAAAATTATTCATACTTGTGGAATTGGGCCCCAGTGCTGTGAATTAAAAAAAAAATGCCTGTGTTGCTCCCTTGGGCTAATAAGGCACGACCTTCTCTCATTGGATAGATCAACTAGCTACTATACCTACTATTATAATTCTTATGTAAAAGATATAGATAAAGATAAAGGAAGATACAAAAAATCTCTCCCCTAGTGACGGCACAGTAGAGGAAGAAAAAAAAAATAAATAGAATATACTGGCGCCCAACGAGAGTCTTTTTGTTTTCATAAAGTTTTTTCTGTGTACAATTTCTCATATTTTTTTTTTTTAATGTTTTATATTTATTTTTAATTTTCACGGGTTAATGACCCCGGAGAACATTTTTTTGTCAATACATATTTTGGAGGGCATACACTTTTGATTCAGGTCTGAGCCAATAAAATTGAGCTTGGGTAATAATAACGACCCTAGGGGGGGAAATAATTAAATTAAACTAAAATAATAAAGAATTAAATAGAAAGAAATATAGATATAAAGCTAGATAATTAAATCTGTTTTCTAGAGACGGCACAGTAGAGGAAGAAAAAAATTATCAAAACATACTGGCGCCCAACATGAGTCTTTTTGTTTTCATAAAGTTTTTTCTGAGTAAAATTTCTCATATTTGTATTCTAAATGTTTGATATTTATTTTTAATTTTCATATACGTTAATAATTATACAAATGGCGCCCAATACAAAACCATTGATTAAATTAAGATCAAGATTTTTATAGAATTCAAACTTAAATCCATAGTAACAAAGCACACCCTGTATTTCTGAACATAAATAATGTTTCACATGTAGAAATTTGTATTGCAATAATTATTATATTTAAAGTTATTAAGGAGAATCGTTAAAGGGAATAAGTTTTACCTGGCCCTTAACGAGAGTTAATTGCATTCATTGTTTTCAATAAATAACAATTAAGTCGACAACAATGTGCTCATGACTTGCTTATACTAACAGAAATACCTAAATTTTGTGGTTACCTCTTTTTCATGTAAAAGCAAAACAGTGGTACTAAGGACGAAAAGTGATTTTTTGTAATCACCTTTGTGAACAGGCGGCGCGTTTGTGTTGGTTTGGGTTAGGAAGTTGTTTCAAAAAGAAAAAAAACATAAACCTTTTTAATGCGAACATATTTTCTGCTTTATTTTATTCGTGTTATATAGAATGTGAAACAGTGTTTTTTTTTCTTTTATCCAAAAGGACATCAGACTAAAAAGGGAAGAGCAAGAGCAGCGAACCAAAATTGTATAAAGCAGTAGTTGCAAGTCTCTGAAGCTTGATGGTAAAAAGCATTGAAATTCTAATTCATTATGCTAAAATATGATGAAAGGATATTACAAAGCGGTCTCCCGCTCCATATATGGTTGGTTGAAAAGTACTTTTAATAATCCTTATTTTTTTCGTTGGCTTTTTTTGTTCTACTTTGATTTTACTCCTTACAAGAGGTGATGGGCAAAAAAAAAAAAAATTAATTGAATTCGTTATTAATTTCTCCTTTTTTTGTTTCACTAGAATATTTTAAGGTGTGTTGGAAAAGCAATAATTGAAGAAGAAACAACGCACCATTATGTAGGTGGTGGTCGTTGGCGGCGATGGATCATGAATTGAATAAAATTTGAATTTTTAATCATGATGAGGATGACCTTTTTTGTTGGTGGATTTTTAAAGGTTTCTTTATAAGATTGGCTTTTTGAGGTAAATGAATTTATTAATTAAGAAATTTGAAGAAAAAATTATCATTCGGCGAAAATAATGGTGAGAGGTTTCTATATTGATGGTAATTTTTTTTTCCGAACTGATTTATGAATCCAAAGCTTTTGGAGGGAAAACCCCAAACCAAACGGATTAAGTTTTGGTTTTTATTCTAAAAGGTTTAATTTTAAGGGATAATATTTAATTCAAAGTGAACAAATCATAAAAATTATTGGTTGAATTTTGGATAAAATTATATTTAAATCATATTTCTTTAAAAGAACCGTTTTGATGCTTTGTTAATTTGTTGCGTTTGTTCTTTGCCATTTTCTCCCCTTATCACTTTTTCATAACGCAATTTTGCTGATTTGATGATTCGTCGCTTTATCCAAAATTTTCTATGTCATCATTTATTGCGGGTCACTAAAGTCAAAAGGCTCTTTTTTTCATTTGAAGTGTAAAAATAGTAGAACGACTAAATAAAATTATCTGAATAATACTATTGATTGATTTCAACTGAAATTTCATAGAGAATGATGCCACCAAATAGAAGTGCTTGTCGTGATCTGTTTCTTATGGTTGCGCAATAATGACATCTTTTAAAAGTCATCAGTTTAAATATCTCAACACAAAATCATAGAGCCTTAGAATTTTTTTATTCTCAACTCAATACAGCAACTCTTCACATAAATAATACAGTGCGACAGTGATTTTGAATTTCTGAATTGACCTTGTATTAGTTGTAAACCTATTCGAGTACATCACGAACCTATACTTGAAGACTTTCCTATACCCTAAAAATTTAATTTTTTTGTAAAAATACCGTTTTCGAGTGATTTCACGTATTCAACGATTTTTTACTAGGTCATATATCGTCCGATTTGTAGTTTATTTACGGTTGTAAACTGACTCTACCAAGTCACTTCAAAAGATCATGCAATTTTTAAATTTTGTAATACATGAATTGCAATTTTTTTTTTATCGACGAGCGAAGAAAACCCTTTTTAACATATTTTTTTTTATTTTCAGGTTTTTGGAATTGTTGTCCCTTGACTTGAATTTATAAGGTAATTTTGAATTTTTTTTTAGTATAGAAATAAATAAAAATACAATTGATTCTTTAATGGCGCCCAACGTGGAATTTTCAAATTTAACTTAAAATATAGTTTTAAGACAGAAAATGCTTTTCGCTATTGGAAAAGTTCATTAAAGCCTTTATAATAAAATGGTGAATTAGGGAAGTTGTAGTAGCCGTACCATGATGGTTAGTTCTGGATTCGATTCCCAGTCGAGTACACCTAAAAATAAAAAAAAAAAAAATAAAACGGTTACTGCCTCTAGCAATGAAATTACAAATCCTTCAAGAGTAACTCTTGTGTCATGAATAAGTGCCGCTCGCCTTAGAGCCGTTCGGATTCGGTAATGAACTCTAGGTCCTCTCCATTCCTGCCAATAACATGCACATAGGAATGGCTGAGAATGGTAAGTCACTAGACCCTGGTTCAACACGTAGAGTTAATGAACGAAGAATCATAATGAAGCACCGTAACTCACCTCTTATAATATTTTTCAAATAATCATTACCTGCATTCAATGAATTGAAAGTTAAGAAAGAACAAAAGCAATTCTAATAATAAAATTTCATTATTTAAAAATGGCGCCCAACGTCTGAAGCGATTTTTCAAAAATCCAAAATCAAAAACATTTAAGATGCTAAAAAAAAATGTATGAAGGCCGGGATTCGCGGCTTAGAACTGCAGCATCAAAGTTGATCCGAGTACCGGATTTTTGTTGCTGAACATGCATAATATACGTACTTCATGCAATCTATCGTAATGTGTTCGTGTGAAATTTAATGTATGACAATTAATGTATTGCACGTAACATGTTACACGTAGGGCCCAGGTATTTATTTTAATCGCATACGGGTTTGGGATTCTGCTCCCAACTCAAAAATCTTACATTAATCTGTACGTGAAATAATTATGAGACAACTAGTTTTTGATGCAGAAAAATGTATATCAAAATGTATATCGTAATGGCCCTGTATAATGTATATGCTGTGTATGTATGTATAAGCACACCAGGAAACAAAAAACTTTTTTAACCCTTGTCACTATTGCGAAAAGGTATTGATACAAGTTTTCTTAATTGAAAAGCACAAAACTTTTGTGCGTCTTAAAAATTAAATGCAAAACATTAACGCATACCTTTTATTATTATAAAAGTTAGAAATAATAATAAAAAAAAACAATCTCACACACACACACACGTGTACATATGATAGAATAAAAAACAAGGACCTCTCATTATTATCACGATGATTTCAAGTGGAAAATTATAGCACACGCATACTAAGTGCCACTGAAAAAATATTCCCAACTCAAGTTTGAAATATACACACATGCTTAACTTCTTGTGCTGTTGCCATTTAAATTTAAAAAATAATAAAAAAAGAAAACGTATCACCCACCATATCCTCAGGAAAATAGATTCTCATTACCTCATATCGTTGCATTCACATTGGCTCAAGTGTATTCCTTGTTAAACCTACTCTTTCAAGGAGTTCTAGGCTTAATTACTTTCGAGAAGTTTTCTTACTAAAAAAAAAAAAAAAAAAAAAACAGACAAAGAAAATGGAAAAATGTTTACCATGTTACTCAGGTGGAAAAATTTCCCATCTTTCTTTCAAATTTAAAAGTCATAGGCACCAAAGTCAGAATATAAAACAAAACAAAAAAAAAATAAGACAATGACACAACAGACGAGCGACAAAAGGATGAACTTTTTAATATCCTAGTTAATTATTATTCTCGAAATAAATTTGTTGTCTCTCCATCTTTTTCATCACCCAAACAAGAGATAGCAAAAGCTAGACGGATATAATTATCCTTATTTTGCAGCTTGGGTAACAAATTTTGTCAAGAGAGTGATGGTTGGGAATTCAAGGATCAAAATGTTTTATAATGAGTTGACATTAATGTATTCAAAGTCATTTTATATGAATATATATGTAGGTAGCCAAAAAAAAAAAAAATCTTATAAGGATGCGAATTATTCCACAGAACACAACAGAAAATCACAGTCACTCACTCACTCGTGTTAGACCATTTATTATAATATTTTGTTTTTGAAAAGTTTAGTTTGCGGAATTACGTGAAGTAGACGTTAATTGACAGATGAAAAGATAAATAGCTTATTTTAGTCCCAATTTCTAGAGAGAATTTTTATGACAAGAGATACTCTTGGAGGATTTGTCTTTTCCTCGCAAGAGGTAGTAGCTCCGAAAAAAACTTAAGGTGGAAGCGGCTGGTATTGAACCTTAGACCTCTGGCATGACAGTCCAACGCACTAACCATTACGCCACGGTTTACTACAGCCATTAGCTTGATAAATAATTTTACAAAATAGCGCTTAATGCGGTTTGGTGATAGAACACAAAAAATGGCGCCCACCGTGAAATAAAAAATAATGCCATAAAAATAGTGGTTAAAATATTATTAGGTGTATATTGTGAAAATCTTAAAAATCGAGATTCGAAAAAATGAGATTAAAAATTTATGATTTTTTTAAAATGATAATCAATATTAAATTTAATGAAATAAAATGAAACAACTTTTTTTAAAACTACATTTTGCAAATACTGGTGATTGGTGCACTTGTGTATCCTATCATGTTAATTTCAGAAAAATAATATAAACACAATCAATAAATGGCGCCCAACGTGAAATTTAGAAATTTATTTTGTACCTAATTTTTTTTACTTATTTTATTTACTTAAAATTAGGCTGAGTGTAGATCTTGGCCTCAATTAGAAAAATCTTTCAGTTGACTGGCTCCTTAGCCAGCTATCTTCAAGTTTTGTGAACCAAGTTGGTTGAGGTTATCTTTTATTTGCGTGGGCCAATTTAGTCGCAGTCTATCTGTACTGAGTCATTCTTCCAAAGGTGTACATTCCTTATGCACCACATGACCCGGCTGTCGTAGTTGTTCGAATTTTAAGGAAATTTAAGGAGGTCTAAGGGTCAGACATTCAATTTAATTCCAAGGGCAGGTCTGATCTCCCAATAGGATGTTGGTATCTATGGAGTGAATTCCCAAATAAACTTCCAAAAAAATTGAGACCCAAACTTCAGTTCTGGTGCCAGATATTTACCAAGGGAAGGTTGAAAAAAAGGAATTAACATATTGAGGAGCTTTATAAAAATAAAGAACCTATGCACGCTACTGTCTTCTTGTTTCCAGATATTGAATGATAGCCCAGCTTTGAAGTAAGTCATGTTGACAGTCTATATAAAAATTGAACACATCCATGTCATCACCAAACCTATCTTCAAAATTAATAAAATCGTAAATTCCAAATTGCCGCCCAAGGATCTCCTGGGAGAAAAAGAATGCCAGAACGCCTTCAACGTGAATTGCTTAGACATTATTTCTCCCCTTTTCTCTTAAAAATTCATAAGTATAAACTCCTTTGAGATGCACCAACTTTCGAAATCATTAGTTTCTGCTCTGATGACAAGACAAAGTAAGGCCTTCATCTACATACAGGTTGCTAACCATTTTTACCAATTCAAAGGTTCATATGTCAAGAAGATACATAGATACACTCTACCTCTTCTAATTTGCTAATTAAATTTCAATTACAAATCTCTTTACTTACTCAACAAAGCACAAGCGATTTAATTTTGCAGAACATTTTACAAACATCAAGTCGACACCCATCGCAGTCATTGTCGTAATTTCCATCAACTAGAAAACGACATATACCGAACAAAAACAAGGATTAGCATATCAACACTAAAGTCCATTTTCCGAAAGTGAATGAGACTGAAATAAAAATAGAATAGATGAGGATGATGGTTGAAGAGAAAGTTTTCTGTCCTTGTTGAGCCAGAAGCCCTGTATATACATACATATGTATGGCTGTGTTGAGAGTATATTGAAAACAAAAACTTTTTTTTTGTCTGTTCTCATATATACACCACACCCAAAAGGACATGTAAAACAACAAAACAAAAGGCATATCTGTTTTTGCCTTTTTCTTTGTGTGTCCTCGTCCATAACCTTAACCACTCACAATAGCTAATTCATTCAATTTGTGCCAGAGAATTTCATTTCTAGCACTGTCATTCGTGTATGGTAATTCTCTCTATTCTGTTGTTTTTACAACTTGTTCGACACCAACAAAAGACTTTTGCATTTTTTTTTTTTTTGCAAATGTTTGTCATATCAAAATTGGAATTTTGAAGAGAGTAATTCAAGAAAATCTATTTTGCTTCCTTAAATATGACCCGATATGTTGGTGAGAAAGGGTATTTTGGAGACTTAATTAATTTTTTTTTAATGTTATTCACTGCTGATGGTCTTGGCTGAAAATTTAATGATTTTCCGAGTACCTACAAAAAATATTATGTGAGTTTACAATGAAAGATACCTTATTGGGCAATTGAGAACAAATGGCGCCCAACGAATACTTTTGGTACCTGCTCTGTGTTTATTAAACGGTAATAAAAGTTTCTAATATCTTAAAACTCTAGAATGATCTTCTTTTTCTAGGATTGGTATATCTTTTTTTCAATTTTCAAAATAATTTATAAAAAATGGCGCCCAACATAAGTATCATCAACTCGACCACAGCGCAGGGAACATAATGCTTGATAAGATAAAAATATTTTCCTTGTCAAATCTTATTTAAAAGATCCATTCTGCCATATTGTTTTGTTTTTCGAGCGATTGTTTTTCAAAAAATGGCGCCCATCGTGAACACTATTTTAACTTATATAAATCATAATATAATAAATAAGAGTTAGGCTTTTATCTGAATATTTTATACTTAGAAATTAACAATAATTTAAAAATTAAACTATCAACCTCCTCCATTCTACTATCAACCGATCGTAAATTACTTCTAAATTAAACTTCTTCTCATTATGAAATCCAATTAACACGATTTTCCTCTCAATAGTCACTTTGCCCTTTTTGCACTCTCAATGCAAGACGATGTCATGTTAATTAATGCTTATGCCCTCGTTTTTATAATTTTTCTTTTCTTCATCCTCTCACAACTATTCGGATTTTAATAACAAACAAATGACACAATCACACACATATCCTCCATATTATATGCATTTTTTTCTTTGTTTTTCTTGTTTGCCACTCATAAATGTTCAAATCCAGCAGAGAGACGGTTTGTACCCATTCTTCCTTTTATTTCTTATGCACTATCGCCACGCAAATGCACTTTTTCCCTAACCTACACATTGGTATAACAATTAAATTTCGAGTAAATGCTCACACAAAGCTCTTGTTCCTTGAGCTAACCCGGATGTAGTACATATCAATTACAAGTTGATGCTCCTTTTTATTTTATTCTTTTACATCTTCTCAATTCTCCTTGGCTCTGTTAAGATATAATAAAAACTAAAGGGGCCAAAAGTATGGGAGTAGGACGGATGGGGAGGCGTTTAAAGAGTCCTTTGTGTCTTTAATTCAGCAAACCCCCCATACAATCCTACACACAAAACAGACACTCTCTCGGCAATTGTTTCTATGCACGAATGAGTAGTAGAGCACATCGTTTTATTTCTCAAATCCTTAAGGCCGTACAAGTACAAAGAGGGTGCAAAAGACCCCCCCCCCACCCGTTTTACAATTTCTATGTACTCCACTGACTGTTTGTTTCAAAATGAGATTCCTTGTTGTCCGACAATTTTGTTTTATCCTGGGCTTAAGATAAAAACAAGAAAAACGACTCAAGAAAGACTAAGAAATGAATGCGAAGCAAACCTCCTCCTATGCACACAGAAGAAATAAAATGCAATGAAATGCACATTCAAAGTACCTGTCTACCTTATCCCCTCCTCCTCAAGGACCGTTGTAAAAAAAAAACTTTTTTCTCTGCAGTTCTTATCCTTGTGTAAGATGATGATGGTAAAGATTTTAACTTGTCATATAGGAACTCTAAAAGCAAGTTATGTTTTCTTTAAAAAAAATCTTATTGCTGCAAATTTAAAAGTACCTACAAGAAAACAATGGAAACAAAATCGAATTATAGAGTAAATTTTCGTTAAGGTTCTTGTTCCTGAGTGTTCGAATTAGCAAGGATGCATTTAGCTGATTTTTGCCTGGATATTGAAATCTGGTTAACATATAGCTTGTATGAAAAAGTATCAATACTTTTTTTGTAGAGAATTGAAAAGTTCACCTTACAGTTGGTAAAATAAAACAGATTCGTGAAAAAATCTTTCTCGAGATTAAACTATCTGTTCGGGTATAGCCTAAACAGATTGGTTGATTTTCTTGGAATTTATGGTACTTTTAGCGTTTTTTCGACATTCCATTTCTTTGGACTAAAAATAACAGTATCTGCCGTAGCCGTTTAACATCTTAGGAATATTGTATTTTGCACAAAACTTGTTCCACAGATTTAAAAAATAATCAATTAACTTACATATATAGTTTTTTTTTTAATTAGGAAAAATAAAATGGCGGCACTAATATTTTTTTTAAAAATTTATTTAGAGATTTTTTGAGGAGTGCATTGGCACTCTCATTAAATTTGGACATCAAACATCACCCATTTTAACTTCCAGTCTACGGTACATAATGTATTTTTTTTGTATTCTTTTTTTACTTTAAATATTTTTTTTTATTTATTTTGTTTATTTTTATTTTTTTATTTTATATTTTTTTTTATTATTTTTGTTTTTATTTTTTTAAATTTTTTTTGTCATAAATTTTCTTATAATCATTATGATGATTTATTTTTATAAAAAACCTTTTTGAGTTCTATAGGCCGGAAACTACTCGTCAAAAAAATAAATAAACTTGTTGGCTCATGAAGAACTAGGGCCTAATGACTTACAATTATCAACCATTCCTGTGTTCGTGTCTGCAGGAATGGAGGGAATCTACATTTTATTGCCGAATCCGAATGGCTAAGGTGAACTGCACTTTTTTATAATAGGGGATACTCTTGGAGAATTTGCCACTTCCTCGCAAAAAGCAGTAGCCCTGAAAAACATTTTAGGTGGCAGAGGCTGGGAATGAACCCAACCCAGACCTCTGACGTGACAGTTCAACGCACTGACCATTACGTCATGGCTTATACAAAAAAAAAAAAAAAAACACTCGTTTAGCCATTCTAAAGTTGAAAGCTCAATGTCTGTAGTTTGTAAAAAATAATAAGGTATAGTGCGGTATGAAAAAACCACACAGTTCTCTGTAAACATTTCTTTTATTTTATTTTTGTATGTGTTTTTTATTATTTTATTTATTTTAATTATTTTATTTATTTTATTTATTTTATTTATTTTATTTATTTTATTTATTTTATTTATTTTATTTATTTTATTTATTTTATTTATTTTATTTATTTTATTTATTTTATTATTTATTATTTGATTATTTTGTTTTGTTTAAAGTCAAAAACGAATTTTCGTTAAAAAACGATTTTTTTTACTTTAAATATTTTTTTAAATTTTATTATTTTTATTTAATTTTTTTTTAATTTATACTTATTTTAATTATTTTTCTCTTTTTTCTTTTTTTTTTTCTTTTTATTTTTGTATTTTTTGTATATTTTTTTATTTTGTTTCCTTGTTTTTGAACTGATTTATTTTTACACAAAGCTTGCACCTTAGAGCAAGTGCATGCGACCATAAGGTTCATATAGTTTTATTTGTTTGTATGAAACAAACAAAAATAATAATAAAGTATAAATTCTCTGCCAGTTGACACTATCACTGAAGCAATTTCGGTTTCCGTTTCCGTTCTAGGGCTGTTTTATTGTTTTTCTTTTTTGTTCCTCTACTTCAGTTGCAAACTACCTTTTTCATCCTTGTACTCTCCATTGTGCATTGAAATTGGAATTTTATTGCACAAGCGTTAAAAAGGACTAATTTAGTGCATCAGTTAAAATTGTGGTGAATACTTATATACCACTGGATGGTTTCACTTTAGGTTTTGACGCAACATGTGCCACGTTCCTGTAATATTCAGCGAAGCAAGAGTTCTTGTTTTTTTTTTTTCAAGTTTATTTTGGTCTTTTGGTTTGGTTGCGTTTACGTTCGTCGCGATGTCGTCGTCATAGTGGTAGGTATAGTCGCCCTCCTTGCCGTATAAATATAAGTCAACAACGATGGGGTAAATTATTTATTAGTTGGGTGCATCCTGTCTGGGTTTTCTTTAGGTTTTTGGCTAGTAGCAAATAATTAGTTTCCTTTTTTGTTGATGAATAATGTGTGTAAACAGGTATCACGATAATGAGCATAAAAGTTGACTGTGGGTTTTTGTTGGTTTCATCGTTGTGCGGCATTGTTCCCCGGGTCACACTGTATGCAGTTTAACAAATTGCTAAATTAATAAGTAGTGTTTTGTCATGGTAACTTTGGCGAGGTTATGGAGATTAGATATTTTGATTAAATTAAACTTTTGAAATGCAGTTAATGTTATCTCTTATGTCTGTCTACCGCATGTTAGAGCTTTAGGAAAAGTTTAGGTATCAAGGGACACGATAGTAGGAACCCATGTCCTAACACTGACTCGGGTTTTTATGATTTTTAGTTTCTATCTTGGAATTCAAAGCTCTTAGAATTTTCTAAAGGAATTTAAAAAAAAAAAATACTCTCGAACCAATGACTTGTAGTGATTAGCGGGGATAAATTCTTATAAGTTCGTGGTCGTTCTTTATTTTATTTCTTCTGCTGACTGAGCGTCAATGTTGGCCACTGACAATTGGACTCTGCTCCTCTTCTTTCTCTTCAGGACCTTCGAAGCTTGGACATTCAGTCTTTCCTCTTGCACCGGATCAGTAGAATGAATTATTTGTCCTCCTGACCAGTACCTACTTCTTGGAAGGAATATGCAGCTTGGGAATATCATCGCCCAAGCATGTAACCAGTACAACGCCCTTCCAAGTGCTCAGTATTGATTCTCTCTCTTTCAGCCGATATGTTGTTTGTTGACTAGAACAGTCAACTAAGAGCAGCTTCTCAATAATGGCCGCTGTTGAAGCCGATACTGATACACTACTTCTACAAAAGGTTTCCTCATAAAATGCTCATAAAAAGCTGATTTCTAGTTTGGCAAGCAAGAAAGCGCAGGGCAATGAAATAAACTTTCGTGTTAAAAAAAAGTAAAGAAACACGTTTCGGGTAGATTTTGCATACCACGATATACCACGGACGAGTAAATAGACAGACCTATTTATAAAATTAACAAAGTCCGAGTTTAATTTAAACATTTTATAAGGAAACCCCTTATGGAAGTGTATCATGTCGGCTTCAACAGCCTCTTCCAGAACTGTCAACTCATGACTCCTCAATGAAACCTGAAGTTAATCCTTAGGTAAAACATAAATTCGAAAGCCTTTTGCTGTAATCTTATAGGATATTGACCTATTTACGGAGGAATTTGCATTCGCGGTACTTGTATTTGGTGTTCTCTTCGGTGGCTAAAGTATTTGGCCCGATAGTGGTGTCTTTCCATCTATTTGGCTCCTTCTTTGGCCTCTAGTACATCTTTTACTTGTCCAAAAGTATTCTTCCCTAACTAGTGGACAATGTACTATTAGAAGTATTTTCCCCTTGCTTAGGAGGTATTCTCCTGCTGACTAGTGGATTATGATCCATTTCTGTCTTCCCGAAACCCATGTCTTGCATTCCATCACCGAATTTTGGAGAAGAAGCAGAAAGGATGAACTGATGATGAGCTTTTCAGACAAAAAAATCTTCTAGGGTATTAGGACCTAGGTCCAAGGACCGCGAAGAGAGGATACAACTGAAAACTCTATGCTGGATGAGCATGGTGAATGTAGTCCAGAAAGCCAAAATACGTCGATTACATTGGATCGCACATATTGATTCACTAATGGACATTATTGATCCAGCCAAAATAGTGTTCGAATCACAGCCCCTAGGTCCAAGACAAGAAAGACTGAACTTACAGTTCAAAAACCAAGCCGTCGCTGACGCCAGTGTGCTAGGTCTGGAACTGGAAGCAGAAACATATACTCGAGATCGTAGATGTTAGACGATCGGGCTCTCAGGCAGAGATACTCCTGGATCGAGCACAGATAAAAAAGCTCCTAAGTAACATTTGTTCGGTTTCTTCAAAGCGATTATGAGTTTCGTCAGAGTTTCCCAAAGAATGATGGTTAGTGTGTCCGAGTGCCACGTTGAATGTCTGAGGATCAAATCTTAGCCTGTTTCATCAAAAAAAAAAAACAATTTTTTTTGCAGGAAAACTGTTTCTTACCTTTTATAACCATTCCGATTCGGTAGAAAGTTCAATGTCTCGTTAATTCCTGCCGATTATCAACACAGATACAAGAAAAGTTTTTCATGTCTTCATATCGATATTTTATTTTAGCAGGAAGTCAATAATCGATTTTTCTGGTGAAAAAAAAAAAATTTAAATTTAATGTTTAGAATAATCATTAATCAATAACTGCTCAAAAAATATTTCAAAAATTACAAATTTAAAAGAAATTAACAATCCCACTTCTGACGTAATGTAATATCACTCTGCGCGTTCCAGGAACTTTTTACATTATTAAGACAATAAAGAATTCTTTATCGTATTTTACTTTCAACATTAATTAACAAACTTTTCAAATCACGTTTCACATTATGTTTGTAAGAATACACACATTAAAAAAAGTAAACAAAATAACAAACAATTCGCGTATACATTTCATATATCGTATATCCAATTAGCAAGTGCTGACTGAACTCTTTTTCCTTCTCTTATTCCACAAAGCACCAAGAGTTGCAACCTTCCAAGTAATTACCTTGAAATTTTCTCAATTACAAACCAAACAGAAAGAAAAAAGCGCACAACTTCAGCCTTGAGAGAGGAATATATCCTTTGCCTGTATACCTTATGCTTCCTTATTTTTTTTAATTTTTGCATCGCTTTTGAATAACAAAACATAAACACCAAAAAAAAAAAAAAAAGAACGAAAACATGTGTCTCTTCTTCTAAAGACATTAATAAAGATAGCATCAACATTCGTAAAATTGTCCTCAGCCAATTAAACAATATTTACTCAAAGGCACCCAACTTCAAGTGGTTTTTCTTATTCTGTAAATAAAGATAGAAAAGGCTTCCTTTTTTCTCTTTGACACCTTTTCTTTATATCTGCCATGGTAGCACACTCTTCAACTGCGGCGTAGAGAGTTGTTTTTTGAAGTATGTGCAGCATGTAATATGTCTTTGTATGTTTTATCCTGATGATGCACCGGAGTTCGTCCTAATGGGGAATTATAACTACGTGGTGTATTCATAGTCATCACATCACAGACTTTGTGGAAATATTTGCTGTGCACTTTCTAGGGAAAACTGAATATGTTCGTTCTGTCGAAGAATTTATTACATTTTTTTTTGTAAAGCAGAGAGTCACTTATGAAAAGATAACACCACATCCTGGTCATCCCATCATGAATTCCTTCCCCAATGGGGCTTTAAATGCAAAGAAAAATAAAAAAAAAAAAAAGACAGCGTGCACTCCAAGGATGTTAAATTATTAATGAGATCCTCTTTTCAAACTCAGACACTAATTAGTTGGCGTTAAAGCCATTTTGATGCCGACAGCAATTCAATTTGGGGATGATACAAATTCAACACGTAAGATGGAAATTTATTGGATGTTAAGTTATTTTTGAAGAAAATAATTGGATTTGAGAATTCTAAAAAAGCTGATCCTTTAAGAGTAAATGTTTTTTAATTTCTTCTTAATACAATTTTTTTTGCAAAGAATTGTTGGGAATTTCTGTAAAAATGCACATGCATACATACAATTATTCTCTTTTGGTTAATGGCTTCAGCGGTTCCCAACATTTTGAATTTTTGAAAACTTAGCATATTTGCAGAATTTTACGGATGAATTTTCCAAAAAATCCAAAAAATATTTTTTTTTGAAAATATTTGTATGCAGTATTATTCACAATTGATAGGACCTCCTAAGCAAAAATTTTGATCAAAATCGGTTAAGCAGCTTACGAGAAAATCGAAAATAAAAAAAACGTACTGTTAATAACTGTTTTTGGTAATTTTTTTTTCACAGAAATATAAACGATACCACGTTAGAGCCGTTTTTGAGATAAATAACTTTTTTTTAAAACGATAGCAAGTACCATTATTTTTTGAGCTAAAACAAAGTCTTGATTTCCCCTCTAGGGAATCACCAAAAAATCTTATGCTCCAAGTTTGAAGAAAATCGCTTCAGGGATTTACGCTGTAGGCCGAGGTACAACAGACATACACACATACACACAGACGGACAGACGGAATTTCGGAACCCACTTTTGTCGTGTTCTCTATCATCGTAATGTCAAATTACGATGCCCTATAGTATCTACCTATACCGCAAGTAGAAATGGATACCTATGTATATAGTTTTAAGAAGCATTTGCTAGAAGATAAGCCTACGATTAGCAATAAAATTGAGCTAAAGATATTTTTTATTCACAAGACAAAGACATTATACTTTGTATTAATTTACTTATGAAATTTCTAAGCCTTTTAAAGCTAGTCTATCTCTTCTTATGTCATCCAGAACAAAAATTAGCTTTATCGTATCCAGGGAAAGCTTTAATGATAATTGATTTCAAAAGACATTCTTCAAATGGAATAACAGAAGCACCTACATGCCTGTTACATACATACATCATCGAGAAATTATAGTAGGTACATACCTACTTGCTAAAGTTGAAATATACAAACCGATTCTAAATTACATTTCCAACAATAAGCCAGCATGTGATCAACTCACGTATTCAATCTTTCCGTATCCATCCGATGTATGATTACATTCCAATTAATTTTAAAAATTATTTTAATTAATTTAAAGCTCAACACGCTTTATCCACCTTTATATACGTCTTTTCGTAGCTATATGTATGTAGTACGAATAAGTAGGTGTGCTATAGATACACAGAACGGAGAAAACAGGATATAAAATCCCTGGAAATATGAAGCAGGCAATTTGTTCTACTATTACAAATCAGAATAATGTTTTTGTCCTTGTGGGTATTTTCTCATTCCCTTCCCGCTCTCGCCACCCTCACTCATACTCTCTCATATTCCATTTCCCAGCAGGACCTAAAGTTTCGAATTTTGAAGCAATTAAATGAAAATACTAATTCAAAGGATTATGTCCTGCTGAGACATTTAATATCGAAAGGATTATTTATGTTTGGTACAGTTAGAACACAAGCATACCTTAAACAAAATATGTATTTTAAAGGTTCAATAAGGTTACCATATTGTCAAAAACAAATAATATTGTAAAATTAAAAAAGAAAACTATTCTTGCCCGTCTTTTGTTTTCCCTTCTCTTAATTGTATATGAAGGAGAAAAATAATTAAATGACTTTTAAAAAACATGGACAAGATATAGAATAAATAAATTTGATTTGAAATTTCAACCAAAAGAAAAATGGTCACCGTAAGTGGAATATGAGATTCAAAATCATCAAGGGAGCGGCTGCAAAAGGATTTTGTGGGGGACAAAAGTTAGTTAGTTAGTATAGTCTTGTTGGATGGTAAGGCTTAGTTTTAAAATCCTCAGAGAGAACTCTAAACATACTCATGTCTTTATCTATATGTATATTATGTGTAACCCTAAAATTTCTATTTTAGACTTTATAAGGGTAAGGGATGATGAAAATTTCCTATTTTTGTTTCCTTTATTACAACTTCTGTTAGCATAATAATACATTTTCCCCAGAAGAATTCTAGTTCAAATAAATTACATAGATGATGAATTTTTAGAGAATGGAATGAGCTAAAACTAATACGATGACGACTCTGACAATAAGCCTTATGTTCGGTCACTGAAAATGAAAAGGTTGAATTAATATTAAACTAAACACAGTAGGTGATTGTATATTGTATTTTGAATAAAATGGAATTTACATCTAAATTCCTTACTCATCTACTTTGGTTAAAATGGATTTTTGTAAAGAGAAATATTTTAAAATATTTTCTAAATATATTTTTCTTTTTTAAATATTCAATCACACACTTACATTACATCTCTTTCAATTTCTGGGTTAACATTTTTGGAACATTACAAATAATTGGTGCCTAATTAATGAAAACCCCAATTTTGTGGGAAATGATTATTTAATGTGATTGAGTGGTCTTTGAAAAACTGTATTGTCATTTTTTTTGTTATACTCTTATACTTACTCGTGACGTTTATTCGAAGGTGTGCAGGTGTTCTCCGCGCACCCTACCAAAATATTGATTTCCATGCGTAGCTAAAGTTTCTTACACGTTACTATTTATTCAATATTGAAATAATAATTATGTATGTTCATTGAATTAATAATAATTTAACATACTTAGAAGCGAGTTTTTAATCGTTAAGCCTAGTTTATACATCAATGCGAAGTGAAATCCAAATCGAAATGAAACATCAATAAATCTTGCCTCGAAAGGTTTATAAAGAAAATAAATTTTGTTTAATATTTGGTTTAGGTAAGTCCTTGAATTATATTCACTTTAAACCAAATTTCTTCCTCCTTATCGCTTACATAATTGCATTTAATTTTATTGAATTTTTCACGCCTGGGAAAAAAGCTATTTTTTTGTATGAAAATTTCACTTCGCTTTGATCTATAAACTAGGCTTTAGGTAAACAATCAGTTAAATTCCCGACATAAAGTTAATTGACTCTTAAACAATCGGATCACAAAATCGAATTCTTCAATAGGCTTAGGCATGTTCAGGAAAATAAGATCTCAGAGCCCTCAGAAATCGTATAGGTAAATGGTCATGAAAAGGATTCCTCAGCAAAATTTCTCAGTTTTGCTGTCAAGCGACTCTGAGGAAAAAAAATTTCGGATTCGCTTGCTCACTTTTTGACGTGGAGAAATCTCCCAGATCTCATTTTTACTGGAACACACTAAATCATGAAAAAATAGTTTAAAGAATATCGTAATTTAAACGTCAATTTTTTTTTTTATTTTTGTTTTTGATATATTTCAAAGAATTAAATTTTTATTTAACATTTATTTAAAAGGTCGAAATACTGTAGGGTCAAAATACTGTTTTTAAAATACTGTATTTCAAAAAACTGTAATTCAAAATTCTGGTTACACAAAATTCTGTATGGTCAAAATTCTGTATGAGTAAAATTCTGCATTTCAATATTCTGCTTTTTCAAAATTCTGTACCTATTTAAAAAAATTGTTTTGAGAACGAAGTGGTTTGACACAAAAGAGAACGGTGTTGTCTTTTTTTCAAAGCATTAAGGCTTAACTACATTCAAATTGCTTTTGTACAAAGGTAAACTAATTAACGACTAGTAGATGTCGCTGATATGGGGGAAATTTAAGGGAACAAACATTTATTCAGGCATTTATAGGGTTTTTATTTAATAAAAATGGCAGTTACATTCTGGCTTTTGTAGGGTTTTAAAAGAAAATGGCCGTTACACAGAATAACAAAAAAACTATGCGAGCTACAAAATCGGGGTTTGCAGGTTTCATTAAGTTTAGGGAGACTACCAATTCGTCGTGCAAAAAAAATTTCGATTTTATCATTATTTTAGATTTTGGAAGCCCACTTTTGAGCTAACTTTTAAAGTTGTTACTTGAATATAAAAAAAATTCGTTAGAGCTACAGATTTAGTTTTTGCATAAAAAGTTAGCATTTAAAAAGCTACAATTTCTGGCAAAAAAAGTTGAAAATTCCACTTTCTTACCAACTTCCGATTTATTTCAACGGACCGGAAATGCACTTTTTAAACTTTAAATTCGAATAAAAAATGAACAAAAAAAGCTAAAAAATTAATTCTTGCGCAACAAATTAGCAATTAAAATGCTACAATTTTTGACACCAAGAGAATTATTGTTTTCGTACTTTCGTCCGATAACTTCAGACTTATTTTAGCGGAAACTTAAATATTTTATAAACTATGTGAGCTACAAAATCTTGGTTTTCGCGACTCAAGAGCATTTGAAAAGCTACAATTTTGGGTGTCAATCATTATTTAAAATTCGCATTATTTTGAAATCTGTCCGCTAACTTCAGACTTATTTTAGCGGAAAATTTAATAACTTGGAAATTATGCGAGCTACAAATTTTTGGTTTGCGCAACAAATTAGCATTTAATTAGCTACAAATTCAGATATAAAAATGTTTTGATTCCGCTAAAAAGTGTCCGCCAAAGTAAGAGACGTCAAATTTAGGGTACTTTTGGGAAAATGCTTAAGGTACAAAAATAAACATCTCCACCAAAATTCAGCTTTGTCCGAATTTGTTCGCCTTTTTTTTGACTAATTTTCTTGGGCTAAATATCAAATAATAAAAAAAAACAACTGTATTCAAAATACAGTATTTTGCCGTACAGAATTTTGTATTTACAGTATTGACATACAGAATTATGGTCATAAGGCCACTTTACACGATAATAGAAGTCATATGACTTCTCAAATGACATGTCAAAAAAATCTAATCAAATCGTCTGAACGCATTCATAGAACTCATACTGCTTCGCAAAAGAAAGAAGCATATGACTTTTTTGACATTAGGACTGCACTTAATTCTGTTTGAGAAGTCATATGCAATTTTTGTGTTTCTAGTAGAATGCATTCTATTCAGTGTTTAAAACAATGCAACTTTGTAGTTTTTGTGCTTAATAAAAAAGTGGAAAGTGAATGTATGAAGCTAGTGTTGAGAAAAATAAAATAGAAAGTCAGCTACGTGTAAACACTTTAAATTGAAAATTGTATGATTTTGCAAATAATGACAGCTCTTTTGAGAAATCATACAGAAATTATAGTGACGGGTCATATGACTTCTATTTTTGTGTAAAGTGGCCTATACAGTATTACGACCATACAAAATTTTGTCATTTAGAATTTTGAAAAACAGTATTATCCCATATTCATTAAAAAAAATTCAAACCCAAAATTTTGAAATAAAAAATTTAAGTATAAGCCTATAACGACACTAAGTGTGCGGTTTTTGGCTCGTCTATACTGATAAAATCTTTCAAATATCGACGACAAAATGCGTTTCGGAATTATTTCCCAGCAAAAGTCTAAATGTCCCGTCCATGATGCAAACTTGGGGTATTTTATCTCACTCCGACAAAGATCTTAGTGATTTAAACATACAGTCAAACCCGCTGAAGTGAAACGACAAAAAATTGCGGTTATAATTTCACTTAAGCAATTTTTTTTACTTAAGCGAACCTCGGATAACTGAAAAAAGAATTTTCACTTTAGTGGATCCCAGTTACAAGAAGAATAAAAAAGTTAAAAAAATGATTTATTTAGTAACAAAATAATAACGAAGAAATCGCCTAGTTAAATTCTGCCCACTAATTTCTGTTTTGTTTTTTAGTTGTGTCCATATTTTTTTTTTTACTTAACATAGTTTTTTACTATAAAAGATATACGTAAATTTTCAAAGGATTTTTTTTTTAACATATCCGGGTTTCAGTAAAGCGGAGTTAATTGTAGGAAATTCTTTAAGAAATGCACGGGGCTTAGTTCAGTTGTTTACCTAAGCGGGTTTTTCAGCTAAGCGGGTTTGACTACATATGAACTTACCTAATTTTTCGCATTAAATCGATGTTCAATGTTTCCAATCACATTTTTAGTATGAATTTCTGTGATATTCAGTAAAAAATTAACAATTTTAGCCTCACATTTCAGATTTAATAAATAACCTTAATATTGACAATCACAAAATTAGAACCAAAGTTATAGGCTTTCACACTGAGCTCATAGAGGCTGTTTTTTTAAGGATTTCGCAAAAAAAAAAAAAAAAACGATTCTCCCCTGAAGCTTGTCTCTTGACGATAAACAATGACCCCCCCAGCTGCATTTTTTCTTTTTGGATTTTCACGATTTTTATGTGATTTTTATAAAATTAATCATAATTATTTATGGCAAAGCTTGTGTGTGTAGCATGTACATGTACAGTTAATTATCAAATATTCTAGTACATACTAATGAAAAAAAAAAAATTATAGATGTATCCACTAAAAAAATTAAAAACATAATTGTAGATTAACAGTAGATTATAGATTCCGCAAAACTGCATCCGCAGTGTATTGCTCTCTTTTCTCTTCATATCGATGTCATGTGGAAGGAAAAGAGAACAATGTATGTACTGCGAATCACTGCGGATCCACTGTTGCTGATTTCATAATTGACATGAATATGTAAATAACTCCGCTCAACGTCATGTTAAGCTGGCCATACACGATAGACCCAAATGGCTCGGCCGAGCCAAATTGCATCACGTAAATGGGTTCGGCCGAGCCATTTGAACTTTCAGCAGGTTATAAATCCACCAGTTCAATTGGCACCGAGCCATTTGGCTCGATCGTAAATGGCCGGCTTTAGAATTTTGAAATTTTTTTAATATTTATAATCGATAGCATCTATAACCTGTTTGATTTTGAGCTAGTTTTTCAAAAATTTATTAACAAAACTCTGTTTACTCCAGTAAGGTAAGAAATTCCACATTCGTGTTGTACGGTTAAAGAATAAATCTTTACTCTTGACAGGCTCAAGGGTTAACTGATAGCATTCCTGGAGGCGTATGATATATATTATAATCTATAGGCACAAAATCAATCAGCAATAAAGCAAATGGGGGGACTGATTTATTAACGGTAACAGTTTTAAATTAAGTTCCAATATGCTTTCATCAACACTTGTCAGCTCCCCACACGGGCTGCACAAAACAGTAGTCATCCGCTCTTATTCAATGGTTTATTGCAGATGCATGGCAAGCTCATAGTTTTTCAAAACTTTTGAAATCTACAAAAACAAGTACCTAACACTTTTTGATTCTCCTAGCTTATTTTCAAAAAAACCATCTGTCAAAAAGTCAAAAGACAATACTATAATGATATGTTTGTCAGACTTTATGGCTGCTGCGATAGACAGACAACGCTCCAATTTCAAATCAAATTCTCTCCTTCAAAGCATCTTCTTTGTCCTTAATTCCATTCAAAATACGTTAAAAAGAACTCAAGATGAAGAAAATTCAAAAAAAAAAAAAAAAAAAAACAGTAGTATCCTTCAACAACCACATTACTGAATAGTCTGTGATCACATTATGCCAACTCGATAACAAATCCTTTTCGCGTGTTTTTTTTTGTTTGTGTTATTTTTTCTTGTATTCCTATGGCGCGCATTAAAAGTCACTTTGACTTTGACGGAAACATTTACTCTCTCTCTCTTTCTGTCATTTGTAGGTACCCGAAATCCTCCCTTGGTAGCCATTTTTTCTTTCTTGAGCGTAGCGTTGATGTCGTATCGTAAACGGTTCTTCTTCTTGCCGGCATGAACCATCAACATCAACCATCCTGCTACCACCATTTTAGCTATAGCTTTTTCAAAAGGAACCGATTTGGTGTGAGTATATTTGCAAAGAGCATCACAACGGCGCGTAAAATCCGATTTCGTTTCGTTTGACGATTTATTGCATATGTTCACATACTTAAGCTAGCTCAAGCACAAGGACCAAACATTACACACACGCAGACATCAAGTCGCAGGAGAGAAGTATAAGCTATAAGATGAAGAAAATGGAGGAACTTATTTATTTCAGTCCTCTTGCTTATTTTTTTTTTTTTTTCAAATTTGATTTTTTTTCACTAACTTTCTCAATCTTCTGTGAATAATCATGACGTGATTTCTGTACATTTATTATTTGTTTCTGTCAAAGAATTGCATACTTCTGTTATTCCCAATCCCACCTCCTGATGGGTTTTGTATTTATCCCTATACAGAAGAATGGGCCTCTTTGTCTATATATTTGAGAGGAATTCCATCAGGACTCTTGAATCCTTGAATGATTCAACATTAAGTTTTTTGCACACAATACAATGGAGTTCGAGTTAATTTGTTTTTTATTCTTCGTGTCAGTTCGTATTCTAATGTAGCAAAGTCACAGAAGTAAGTGATGTAGGTGATGATTTTCGCAACAAAAAACGCTGACAATTTGATTTAATATACGCATAGCTGTTTGTTTGATGATAATGAAAATATCAATGACAGTCTGCAAAGGCTGTCACTTTGACATTTATGACATTTATTGCGATGTCAGTTTGTTGCGTGGTAACGTTTGATGTGAAAGATTTATTGGAAAATACACACATATAACATTTAACTGATTTTTCTTGGAAACTGAATAGAAAATATTAAATTTGATATTAGGTACTTTGTATTAATTCAGGTGACAGTAAATTACTATATATGTACAATATTTCACCATCTCATGATCTTGATGAAATGTTTCAATATTGAAGCCGTTGCATCATATAGTCAAATATTCTTTTTTTTCCAACAGTCTAACTTACACAGGCCTCACAGTCTCACATTGGGCGCCAGTTTAAATGTTCTAGGTATTGTTTATAACAAAAATTTGTAAAGACGTTAAAAAATAAATGAAAAAATGAGCTAAAAATGGAGGAGTTCAGTTACAAGAAAGTTGAGCGTTAAAGTGTGCGTGACAGTGATCTGATTTAGGTCAAAATTCTCTTAAATGTTTTAACCGGTATAAGGAAGAATCAATTTAAATTTCCTAGAAATCTGTGTGTTTGCGAAGCACGTTTCTACTAACAGACGAATAAACGCACAGATGCAGCCTGTAACATGACACAGCATAGCACGTTTTTGACACGTTTTTTATTAATAGAGTCATGTGACATTCATCAGGTCACTTTCCACGAGTCGAACGCGTCTCAATAAACATCTAACCTTTTTGTCGATAAACTGCTATAACTTTTATAAATTTGCATTTCTCTAGTCTCATCAAAAAAAATGTTTCGGTTTTTTTAAGTTTTCTCAAAATGGGCTTTAACTAACGATATTGTTCAAACTTCGTACCTTTAATGACAAAAATAGTTGTAAGAAAACTGATGAGCCCAACTGTCGTGCCTGGGCGAAACGTATTGGACTAAAGGTCGCAAAAAATCTTCCATTTGAATTTAATTCAATACACTAAAACAACAACAAAAATAATTTTCTTTTATTTTTGTTAATTCTCTTCTTCGTTGTAAGAAAACTGCATTTCAGGTTTTTGCCGAAAAATTTGCATTGCGGAAATAGAGTTTTGAGTTAGTCGTGTATACCTATGTACCTTATGAATGAGCCGCCTGATGTTGTTATGATTTTTCAATTTGGTGCTTCTAAATACATAGTGGAAATTTAAAAATGATGAAAATATTACAAAAAAAAAAAAAAAATTCTTAGCACTTTTGACTTTTTTTTTTATTTTTTGGCTTCAGATTTCATATAGATCGTTTAACTTCATATCATCCGGCCAAGTAAAATTGCTTTTCACCTATCGGTAACGCAGCTTTCTTTGATGTTGATGGCAATTCCATGGTGGTTTTCAAAAATGGCTTTGCTGATGATGATGACCGCTAGGTCAGTTATAAGAAAAATGAGTTTTTTTTTTTGCAAATATCTCAAAAACGGTTTGTGCTAGACAAAAATTTTGTTCGACAATCTTGTAGCTGAGGCAATTTTCCTTAAAAATAGCCTCTTCGGTTTTTTCATAGCATTATGATGAAAAAGGAAGTTTTTTGCAAATATCTCAAAAACAGTTTGTGTTAGAGAAAAAATTTGTTCCACTATCTTGTAGCCCATGTAATTTTGAACAAAAGTGACTGTTTCACTTTCTTATAGCATTAACTGTTAAATAGTTACAGCAAATCTAAAAGTCAAAAAATCTATAAAAAAAAAGGGACAAAAAGTCAAGAAAGTGTAAGTTTTTGGCAAATATCTCAAAAACGGTTTGTCATAGAAAAATTTTACTTCCCTATCATGTAGCTTATATGATTTCCAACAAGATTGTCGAACAAAATTTTTCTCTAGCGCAAACCTTTTTTTGAGATATTTGGAAAAAAAACACATTTGTAGACCCTTGGACCCCTTATAACTGACCTAGCGGTCATCGGAGCGATGAGAAACTCTCTCAGTTTTTAAAGAGTCCCATTACCAACGTCAATGCCAAATTCAAGCCTCTAACTAATTCTTTCCTTCTATTTTTCCTGGACTATCTACATTTCTTTCGCTTTCGAAAATTTTGGAATACTTCGAACTGTCAAAATTAAAGGTGCATCCATTTTTAATTGTTTTATAAATTGAAATTATACTGCGGATGAAAATGGATTTAATATTATTTACACTTTTAGGGGAAAAAATGAAGCTCAGCTCTATACGAGCAGATCAAAAATTAGACGAAAAATTTTGCGAGAAAAATCTAATACTAGATTTGCCTGACATAATGTGAGTACATAACTATATGAAGTATTGTTCTGAAGAATTATTTGATTTTTATTTGTTGAAAGCTTTAAATTTACTTTGAGATTCAGAAAACAAAAATATTAATTTTATTTACATTTTGCACCAATAAAACTGGGTTAATTTACAAAGCATTAACAAAGTGGAGTGAATTAAATACGTTCAGAAAATGGAAAGAACCGAAATGCAGTACATCAATTTTTTTCACTTTCAAAGTTTTGATTCATAATAAGCTTTTCCAACGAATTGTGGAATTTCGTCACGTGAGTTCACAGTTAATGTTTTATTCGTTTTTTTTCTTCTTGTGAGTACCATTTTGTGAGTGCAATTGCTCAAATATGTTTTGTGAATTGAGTATACTGAAGTAGTGCAATCATTTGAATAGATCAAATGAATACATTCATGTAGACATCTATAGTTTGTAGGTATGATCGTGTTCGTACTGCGTTGGTTTTATTCTGCCCTGTTTGAATATGGTTTCATGGACTGACTTCGAAAAATGAGCACTCAATGTAATATTTATATGTATTTGTGGTACTTTTAAATCTCAATATTTTTACTTAAAACCAAAGAATATAAAGTTACCAAGAAGGCGCATCTCATACAATTTTTTTACTGCACATTTTTATATGGTGGGTTCCAATATTGCGGCCTGCTCCCAGAGATTTTGCTTTTTTTATGGGCTTTTCAAGGACAAAAACACAGACTGTTTCAATGTGTGCGCTGTCTCATTTTAAAAGCCGTGAGAGAATTATTGAAAAGCCCATAAAAAAGCCAAAATGCGGGTTCCAACATTGGAACCCGACATTTTCAGTAGAAAATTTGTATGAGATGCGACTTCTTGGTAACTTTATATTCTTTGTTAAAACCTTACGTATACTTTACATACCTTCACAAAAGGTTTTTTTTTTACATTTTGAAAGCGAAGATATGATTTTATTTTGCCGACTGATATAAGCATTAATAAGAATCTATTAAGCTCGTTTACCTACTTAGATATGCAAAATGCGTACAAAAAAATCATAAACTACCTACTTCTTTCTTTGTCAAGCATATTCTTTCAATAAGCACCTTCTATCTTTATTTCAAGTTTTTTTTTCTGGATTAAATCATTTCGAAATATTATATATCTATTTTTATTTTATAAATCTTAAAAAATGTAAATTTAATGCATCGTTTTGGGTCTTAAATTTCCCAACTTAAATCTCATTAAATCCCAAAGCGTTGTATAAAATATTTATAAATCCAATTCCCAGAATAAAAACATTCGCGCGCTTTGCCAGTTGAACCGTACTTATTTTTATTTCCCTCTCACTAAGCCCATGCCACACATATTATACCTCCTCTCTACCCCCACCCAACTCAAAACAGGAAAAAAAGCGCCCTCGCTTCCTTTAAATAACGTCACAATGTGTATAAAGAAGGTGTACACCTATATAATATTGCTGTAATGCGACCACACCATGCGTATAAGTTTGCATAGAAATATAGAAATCATAAGACAAATTACCGTTATTATGATGTGTACTATCAGAGGAGCTCTATATATCCAATGGGCGAATACCGAGGACGAAAAGATCCAACACCATCAGATCATAAACCACCCGCGGTGGTTTTATGCAAAGCGAAATCATGTGAAATGAAATACGCTCTTTGAATTAAACTTTTGAAGAAAAATAAAAAATAAAAAAAAAAAAAAAAAAACAGCCTCCTGTTTCCTTCCTTTTTGGGCTCCTCCTGACAAGGACGACGGTGGCTACTACTGTTCTTGGTTTGAGCCTAAGCATGGGTTTCGTTTTTCAGGACCTCATTATATGATGATGGTAAAGGTGTTTTTTTTATTTGTATTTTTTTTTGGGAGGATTTGGATACCTTGTCATGTAAACACCGTGGGCAACCAACCGACCTGCTTTTGAAACAAAAAATCACAGTGCTGTGGACATTTTTTAGTTAAATAAATAAATTTTGAGACAAAGTTTCTTCTTCTTCTCCTTCTATTGACCAACTTCTTAAGCTCGCCATACACGATAGAGCCATTTGACTCGGAGCCATTTGGATCGGGTCCATTTGGACACGGTCCCATTTGGAGACCCATACACGATAGATTTAGAGCCAATTTGACAATTTGATTTTTTTTTCATAAGCAAATGTCAACTTTGTATGTGACAGCTGGTCAATATTAAACAAATCTAACTATAATAAATACGAATAAAATGGACAAGACGGCAAATAAATCCAAACTAGAAAAAACAAAACTGAACATAAACCCGTGACAGGCCGGTACCTGCCTTTTCTTTTCTTTTCTTTTCTTTTCTTTTCTTTTCTTTTCTTTTCTTTTCTTTTCTTTTCTTTTCTTTTCTTTTCTTTTCTTTTCTTTTCTTTTCTTTTCTTTTCTTTTCTTTTCTTTTCTTTTCTTTTCTTTTCTTTTCTTTTCTTTTCTTTTCTTTTCTTTTCTTTTCTTTTCTTTTCTTTTCTTTTCTTTTCTTTTATTTAGCAAAAAAAACGTAGTTCGCAATTCAAGTGGTGCGTTGTCATTTAGTGAAGGTGGCGCGATTGTATTTTTGCAAACAAACAGAACCACTTGGTTCGTCGGTTCCACACACACGATAGAGCCGAGCCGCGGCTCGATGGCTTGGGCTTATGGATTTTCGACTTGCTGAAAATCCAGATGAACTTACCACATCGAGCCATCTGAGTTTCCCCACACACGGTGGATTTTATCCCCGCACGGGGCCAGTTAGCTCTCTCGGGTATGGCCAGCTTTATTTGTCGATTTGGCTGTTTTACGTCAAATTTTGTTGCCTTGTCTTGTTTTGTTATACCACCATCTCTTAAGATGACATCGCCTATATCTAGGGCGCTAACGGCTATCGCGCTTAACTTGAGGTTTTCTATGAGGAACCGTAATATGATCACAGCAGCCAGCGAAGATTTTTGATTTTTCGCCATATTTTCGACATCTTAACCGTGAATAAATTTTAATGAAAGCAAGAATTGGCGAATGGCAATGGATTTTTTAGCTATAGTATTTCGAATATCAAAAAAAAAAAAATTACTTTTAAAAATCTTTTCCTCGGTCGGTTTTTTTTGCGCTTTATAGGTAGGTACATTTTTCTTTGTTAAAAACATACATATATTTACATTTTTTATTAGAAATATTATGTTTTATCAGATAAGCATAAATTATCTTTGAAAAACTTCGAAATTTCAGAGTTAAAAGCTAAAAAACCGTATTTTTGACCAATTTTTTTTTTTTAATGATGATATCTTTTTCATTCAATGTCAATGTTAGGATAAAATTGTTAAAAATTTCTTGTAGAGGGTCACGTAATGAACAAATTCTGCGAAAATATGTATTTAAAACTTGCACCGCTTAGAAGTTGTATGCGAAAAATCAATATTTTCGTCATTTTATGTTTTTTTTTTTTTAAATACCGTGCCTTCTAAACGGTTAGTCGGAAAAGGAAAAATGTCGCAACTTACTTTCAAGGAAATTTCCTGATCTAAAAGTCTTTTATAAAATACTTTTCTCTAGTTGAAAAGATATATGTGAAAAACAAGTATTTGCGACATATAAATCCTAATAACTTTTTATGCAAATCATTTTCGACAATGGTCTTTTTAGGCAGTATTCCCTGTCCCAAAATAAAGATAATTTCGATCAAAAATTCTGTGCTAATCGTGAGTTATTTTCTAAAATCTTAAATTAAATAAATCGTAAACAAAAATTTCTGCACAGCACTGTGTATGAATAGGATTTTTATTTGTGATAAGAAATATTTTTATATATATTTTTTTTTTATTTTAAGTGCTGAAGTATTCCTTTCTTTTTTTTTTTTTTATTTTTTTGTTAAGAATGTGAAAAATCAAAGACTATTTCACGAGGGTGTAAAAACATAACAAGATAGGCAGGGGAAGCCTGTGAAATTATTAAATATTTTCAGAATGTCCTCTAAGTGAAACTTTATGAGGGGACCTGTTTATCTCAGTTTGAGCAAAAATAGAATTATAATTGTGTGTCAAGGTATTTTTTTTTTGTATATCTTTTCTTTGCCTTAGAAATTTGTATTATATTTGACTTGACACATTGAAGTCAAAATCCAGTATATAGTAAATGAAAGGAAGTGGTTTAGAAAAAATCTCATCTCAGTTTCATTTTTTTTGAGCTAAAACTATGTTTGGTAAACAAAATATTTGATAGAAAGGACTCAAAACTACCTTCAAGGATTTATATGATGTATAATTTTTTGGAAAACCATATTCGGTAGTTTGCTGCAAGGGGTATTCGAGCTTTGTAATAACAGTACCTTGTTAAAAACGGTTCGAATCAAAACTACTGCTGGTTAAGTCCAACGCTAGCCAGTGCGCTAGTTTGCGCTAGTAAATCTATTGTATGGATGTAATCAATAACGTGATCACAGATCTCGGTATAGTTGCTTTCACGCTAGTAAGAGAGTGCGCGCTAGTGAGCTATAAAAGCTAATTTGATTTTCAAGCTTACTAGAGTGAACACTGAAAAGTTCTCTTTTTAAATGCTAATTGTGATCTCGAAAAAAATTTCAGCAAGACAGCAGCGTGAGCAATCAACCACGTTTTTTACTATCGCACTTGCACAAACTTGCGTAAACTAGCGATAGCTATCACGCTCGCTTATTAACGTTGGACGTAACCACAGCCTACGGCTACGTGTGACCCAAGTAAGCTAGCGCGCTAAGTTTGTGCTAGCGTGGCTATTAAGAAAATCGTGTATAATTGTTCACGGCAGTTTAATTGACATTATTTGGTATTAATTGTAACTGCAGTTTGTTTCGAGAGCACATTTAGCATTCCTTTCCTTAAGCCCCTAGTAAAAAGATAACCTTCTAACGCAGGCAGATAGAAATGAGGCGTCGGTCGTCAAATAGAAAGAACTCTTGATGGGAAGATGCCATCATCTGGCCAAACCTTCAAACCCCAAAAAGACCCCACCAAACAGGCGCCGCCGACGCAATCAAAGAATTCGCCCACTTCCAAAACTGAGCGAACCTAGACTGCGCTGCACGACTCGTGCAGAAAAGAGCCTAGGTGAAGCGGGGACTAAATGGAACCTACGTTTTCTTGATAAGAAGCTAGGAAGAACGTTGAAGAAGAAATAATGTTACCAAACACGCAAAAGCTAATGAAAAGGGAGGGTAAGAGAAAAAGTCATTAAACTGCTATTTTCCATTAGGGAAGAGGCAAAAAAACATAGTTTAGCGACTTCAACAGTAGCGGAATCAAGCAATGCAAATGAAAAAACCAGCGTACGTATTGCCAATATCTTTTGCGAATTCACCAAAATGCATTCGTATTCAGGTGACCCTATGAGTATTGACGAGGTGACAAAACTGTAAGAGTCCATTATGAACGAAGTTTTCAAAGGATGGGAAACTAAATCTAAGTTTAATGGACTTTACTTCGGGACCAATTTTCTTTTGAGTTGACTGTGCTGGTCAACAAACAGCGGGTTGGCTGAAGGACACGGTATCAAGATTCTGCTGAGTCATATTGCACTAGTTGAATGCTTGGGAAATGACATTCCAAAGTTGCACACTATATTACAATGTTCCTCCCCCGAATAACTGGTTAGGAGGACACAAAATCTTTAGCACTGATCAAGATGCAACACGAAGGAATATTAAGAACCTCTACAGTCCAAAGCCAAAGGTCAATTGTTAGGTCATTATTGACTCCATCAAGTCGGGGTATCTGGAGTGACACAGCTCGGTCAGCAGACGCTACAGTAAGGGAAGACAATGAAGTTCATTACAAAATTCGGGGCAATCCTTGTATCGGGCCTTTGATATAAATTCGGTGCCAGGGTTTTTTTTTCGAGCTTAATGAAGATGTACCATGCCAACGAATACTGGATTTAAGAATTCTTCTATACCACAGGAATGGTTGAGAGTTGCAAGTCACTAGGTCCTCATTCTGTCGCGCCACCAAACTTTTTTTTTCCACCCGTCATCAAAACCCAATCATCAATCCCATCCCCCCTTCCGCTTCATCACCAAAATCATCAATTCAGCTGCCGGCAATAGAAGCCCCAGTTTGCTTTAACAAACAGCTGAAAAAAGCTGTTTCGCAAACATCGTTAATAGGTCGCTCGTACAATAGTTGCAGTTTGCTCTAAGCAAATCAATAAATGTTCGTCTCACCTAAATTAGTTACTTTCCCTTAATTGCGAAATCACTAAGGGGAATGAACAAAATAAAACTTGTGTTAGAGGTAGGTAGTTAAATTTTCAATAAACTCAATTAAGCTATAAAACTTTCTCTATAAACAGAACTTAAACAACTATAAATGCAAAGATGTCCAAGCCCAAGAGAACTGCCCTATTAAAAAAAAAAAAAAAAACAGAAGAACTTACTTACCTACCTTATTCAATCAACGGAATTTCACATTCACTGTAAATAAACTTTTTTTTCAAAGAACCATTAGCACCGAAGTAGTAGCAAAACTATGACAGGAGTAGCGAATCACCAAGTCGATATGTACATAGTTGGTAGGTATAGAAAAAGAAAACGTTTTGTCCATAGCCCAGCTCGAGACAAGACCTCCATAATCATCATCATGACAATTTCACAATTAAAAAACTTCAGCGCAGGGAAAATTACATCAACTTGAAGTGAGCTGATAACTTTGTGTGCCAAAACATTCATTTCATTCAAGAATTTTATTTTTTCTTACATTCATCCTGTTTCCATTAGTTTCTTGCTTCTATAGGAAAATAAGAGAACCGAAACTGAAGAACAAGAAAATAAACTTAAGTACTAAGTGCGAAAAGAAAAGGACGAATTACCTAGTTCTTTTTCTTAATGTTTTGGCCTTTGCCTTAAATATACACACGTTTTAATTAGCGACTCTTTTCTTGTGATCCTAATGACAGGATATTGCTACAAAAAAATTACTTTGAGAAAAGAACGAGAAGTTGGTACCTATTTAATAAAACAGCTCAGACAGCAAGCTGCTGAAAGTGTCCAGCATTTCTTATGACAAAAACGGACAGACAGACTGTGTGGGGGAGAAGCAAAAAAAAAAATATACAACAAGAAAGTACAGCATATAAAAGTCAGTCAAGAAGCTTTTTGCTATGAAATAAAAGATCATTAACTGCTATATCAAGGATATGGCAATAAGAAACTGGTGCCAGAGTGCAATGAAAAGAGAAGGTACGGAAAAAAAAAGACTTCTCCTTGCTATGAAAGAAAAATGAACACAAGGACTTTTTTAATTCACTCTGCTGATTAGTTTGACATCGTGTGTCTGTTAAATGTGTACTAGATCTAGATGGGCATGGGTTTATAGTAGTTTCCTGGCGTTTTATAACCCCAGCGGCTGTTATGTAATAACGGGACAAAGGTGTCATATTCATTCGGAAAAGCTAAAGCGAGAAACAGATTGACACAGCAACAGCACCGTCAGCAGCAACAGCGGCCGCCATTAATTTAGAACCAACGTATTTCAATTGTTCAACACAGATAAGAACAGCAACGTCAACGCCTGTTGTGGTACCACAATTAAAATGCTTTGATTTGAAACGTCAAACAGATACAAATGTAGGTGATGTTGCTGGTGGCAATGTGTTTGTGAAATTTTTGCTGGCCAGCGTGTTGTTTGCTGTTGACGGTGCTGGTGCTGTTGCTGGTTTTAATCTGTTTCACGCATAACAAATTTATTTTTCTCATTTCTGCTTTTAAGAACAATGATATTTTTTACACTTGCTTCGGTGGAACTATGTGGAAAAGAAAACACATTGACTTATGTGTAACGTAACGTAATATCGCGCAGATCAACTGGCTGGTTTGCAACTGGGATCAGGGATATTTTGCCTTTTTTCCCGAGTCCAATTGAAAGAAGACTACTCCACAGTTTGCGAGAGCATTGGTTTGTATCCAACTTTGATATGAAAAATCGTTTTTTGGCTCTGTGTGTCATCACAAACGTTGCATCATTTCTTGCATGACAGAATCATTCCCAATTGGCTTGCCACTATAGAATGGTTGAACATCCATTTTATTGTTTTCTTCGATTTTTAACTAACATTTAAACATCAGCAGCAAAACAGGGATAACTTTTACTGCGAACAGTTTTAAAAGCAACATGTTTTTCAAATAGTTAAAGGACCAGTATTTGAAAATAATCTACTTTGTCGGTAGAAATGGGAACATTTTGGCATACCAAAATGACAAGGGAACTCAATCATATCAGATTGCAAGACAAAGCTTACAACTGATCTAAAGTCTCTAAATTGAAAGATCGAAGGGCTAAGCACACCCGAGAAATCAATATTTTAGGTGCAGGTAATAAGATCGCGGTCCGATATGCCGTCTAATGAAAATAATTGGTCAGTTTATGTTTCAGAGCGCTCAGTAATTTTCCTCCGTCACTTTGGAAGAGCACGAGCATTAAATATAAACAAGATTCCTCAAAAACACTTACTTTTCCTTTCATTCTTATTTGATTTCTGCGACAGATAATAATTGAGCAACGAATCCAAAAAAAAACCTTTCTCAGTTTTTTTAAAAGTAAAACGGAGACATTTTTGTGAGGAATTGTGTTCATATTTCTTAGAATACGGATTCCTCCGAGATCTCTGAAATATAAACTGGCCAAATAATTAGTCTTGCAGGAAAACATTCGAAGGAATACGTTTACCTAAATTAATGGTTTCAATTTTTGCTTTTAATGCGCATTAATTTCTAAAGTTTTAATATCCTAGGAAACCATTTGCTACAAGTATCAACTTTCCGATTCAAATGCAAGCACAGTAAAACCCCGATAAGTGCCTCACCATAAATGCCTCGTTTTGAGAGGTACTTAAGCGGGTTAGGCAGTAATAAAAAACCCTCTTAAGTGCACATAAGCAGTTTTATCTCTTTATTTACAAAATAAAAAAATTGATAACAACATTCAATGTTACCTACACCCAGAGAAAAATACTGTGTAATATTACCTTAAACGTCTTAAGTAACTATTTTTCTATTGATTTTGTTTGAAAAGCATAGTTCTACCTAAGAACTATATGACAATTTAAGCACGGCTTAGGTAGTGCAATTAAGTTCAAGGTAAATTTACCTTAAAATTCATAGGTGTTTTGTTTTCCTTAGAATTGTCAAAAGTTCCGTAACTTAACCTCAGAACAAAGGTAACTGCCTTAAAAATAACGTGATTTTCCCTTCATTTATTTTATTTGTGTAACTTTAACTTAAGCGATAGGTAAATCTGCCTTAAAGATTACGTGATTTTTACTCCAATTGTATAAATCTGGTGCGTACAGGGAGAGAATTAGAAAATAATCGATTAAAAATTTCTCGGGATCAATTCACGTACTTTACTTTTTTTATAATTATAACAGATTTAGGTATCAGACAGGCAAAATTTGTAAAGTATAAAGTTATGAAATTTCAATATTGCCTCTCCGTATTGCGAATTGGCACAATGGAAGCGGTAAAAACTAGGTAAAAACTGTCCTAGTGTAGGGTAAAATTACCCAAGGAAACTGACATAAATTACCCTAGGGTTAGGGCAAACATTTCGTAGACTACCTTAGATACTAGGGCAGTATAACAACTTGCTAGGATAAAAAATTGGTAAAAAGTGCCCTAGTGTAGGGTAAAATTACCTTAGGTATCTGACACAAATTAATTTTTGTTTAGGTCAAACCTAATTCTACTATACCACACACTAATGTTATTTTACACTATTATAAGGTAAATGGATTGGTAAAAACTGTCCTAGTTAAAGCTAAAATTAACTAAGGCAATATTACACAAAATAACATAATATATTCTTAAGGCAATTTTACACATTCAGACTATCTCTGAATTTACGTTAGCAATTTAGGTTGGATTATCTTAAAACTAAGTAAGCTCAAATGGGCCTAAGAGCATAGGTAATATAACACGCGATTTTGGTTAATTTTACACAAGTTTTTCTGGTGTATCGGTAACCTTTATTATTACTTTTTTTATATTTGCATTTAAGCATGAAATACAAGGAAGCACTTGACTAGATGAAAACAAGCTTTTGTCTGTTTCTGCTGATTTCAAATGTATACTTAAAAGAATTTTTTTTAGATGGGTTTCACATGAAAAAATCCTCAAAATGTTGGTTCTCAAAAAACGGAACTTATGCGGGTTGGGTCAGGCACTGATGCGATAGGCACATATCCAGGTTTTACTGTAGTATCTAATGATATATGCTCAAGTCTATATTGAAGGCTTAAGCTTTCTAAATTGAAACATGTTGGTATAAAATAGTACAAAGGAGACATTTTAACTGCCATCCATCTTACTTAACATAAGTCTTCCCTACAGTCTATATACCTACCTACCTGTGATTCATAATTCTCAATGTCTATTAAGACCAAAAAAAAAAATCCCTAGCAAAATCAATTTCCCGCCAATTTGGCTTCCCCTTTTCAAGAAGATTGAATACGGTCGTACGTATAGATATACCTAGCGAAAACCTCGCCTTGTCTTGATGGTGTTTCACAATAATTTGATTGCATAATCAGCTTTATTTTATAAGACAATTAAATCATATTAACATGATATCCCTTCTGCCTTCTCAAACACACGTCTTTACATTAACTGAACTGCTACCGGGAACGGGGGCGTTGAATAAACAACCAACCAACACATCATCTAATCCCGCCCCAAAGTTTTCCTGGCAGTTTTCTTATGCTCTTCCTGTTTCTTGAAGGTGTACCAACCTATCTATAGAAAACACACAAACAAAAACAACAAGCAAACCACTCGTATAAAGAAGTTGTAGAGGAGAGGGTGCGAATGCGAGAAACCATAAACTTTGCCACCACAAATATAAGGTGATATACTTCGTCTTATCGAAGTTTGCCATAAGGTTCCCCTTCTTCGTTGCTGGATACTGTTAATTCAGAGCTCTTATAGTAAGGTCAGAATATGGTTTAGATGGCTTCGACGACTCTGACAATGTGTTCCATTTAGATTGAGAGGGTGTGCTTTTTTTTTTTTTTTTTTTTTTGTTTTTGTTCTCGACTCGGTCTTGGTCAATTGTCCGTCGTCCTTGCCTTGTAAAACCTTTTGAAGTTGTTGTTTCTGGGCTTAAATTTGGTTAACAAGACATTTGCCTTATGTTTTGCTTAGGCTAATGGAAAAGTCCTACCCCCAGCATCAAATATACAAAAGTAAGATCCTTAAATAGGTGGGTGCTGCAAGCTTGCCTTATTATGGTATAGCTCACAAACTGTTATGTTGGCAACAACAAAAGGTTTATTTTATATGAAATTCCTTATCTGTCAGCAACAGATTTCGCATTTCTCATAAAGGCGCAAAAGAAATGAAATTTATATAGGAACATACGATGAAGCCATGGTGATGGTTAGAGGCAAAAAAGCAGCAAGACAAGACTGTTCCTTCATATCATATCAATTGGCTAAATGGGAACACACATACACCCATCACACACATGATAAAACCGTTTTGACTGTTCAAGGGCCGACCGACGTCATCGTCACCATTTAAGGAACTATCTCAAGAAGTCAGTCGTTTCTGACAAATTTTTGCATGCATGGCTAATAACTCTTTTTCGGGCTCCTGGAAAACGAATTAGAAACTTCTTCGTGTTTGTTGGCCTGGAAAAGTGAAGGTCCTTGCTGATGGATTCCTCTGGGTTTCACTACACTCTATAAGAAAAATACTGTCTAGAATTAGGTTTTTTAAAATTCATAAAATCACCTCGTTTTTATTTTATTTATTTTTTTTTTTTCGAAGTAATTTCCAGCCATCAAGTACTTCGTATGTTCCCATTGTGACTTTTGACATATGTCCCCTTGGTGTATCCTGCTATAAGAGGATAACATGCTGTGGTGGAGTGGCTCTGGTGGCATGGGATTGAAGCCAAAAGCAGGAAAAAAAAATAATAATAATATGTGTATGTTCTTAAATAGATTATATATGAAATATGAGTCCTTCTGCGTTGTCATTAGATTTTGGCAACAGCAAAGAAAAGAAGCAAAAAAAAAAAAAAAAAACGAGGGAATTCCTCTGTGGAACTGATATTATTCATGTTAAGCTTAGTAATCAGAACGAAGGATCCTTGTTTGTTGCTATTGCTATAAACATATTTATTTACTTATATTTTTTTGTCTGAGAGAATAAATATTCACACACAAATAAAACATACTTCCTATATAACTACATACGTATAACTTCGGATTGTAATTGAAAATATGTTTGGAGTCAATTTGTGTTTTGCTTTTAACTGAGGATGATATAAGGATATAATATATGAAGATGAACGAACGAGTACCTATACTATACATAAGACTATGTTGTCACAATGACTTTTTGATCCTTATTCGGGGAGACGGATTTGTGAGATCAAGGCCATCAGGGAATGATTAGTATGCAAATCATAGCAAGTTTTTTGTTTTTTTTTTTTTTTGTTTGCATAATATTATTGCCTGTTAGACATCCTTATGGGGAATTTATAATTAAATTTTATCTTAGTTTGGCTTTTGAGATTTGACACACAAGTCTTGTATTGAGGATTATAGAAGAAGCAGAATGGCATTGTGATGAAGGCAGAAGGAATAACTTTTTTATGTTTTCTAAATTTCTTTTTTTGTTTTTAAGATGTTTTACTAAAGTAAATATGTAGGTTGTAGGTAGATTTAAAATTATTTTTATTGGTTTGATGTCCCAAACCAACAAACGTTTTTCATTGGTGACTTCAATAGCCATCATAGCTTATGGAGTGTTGCGTCCGTGAACCTGAACATCCCATAAAAGGACTGGTGAATATAACCGCATGCCCCTTAGTGTCAACGATCAAAGTCCAACACTCTTTAAAACCACAAATAATTTATTATCTTTGGTCTGTGTGTCCAAATGTCAACTCTATTTTATTTCTTTTATTTTATTACAAAATACAATAATTTTTCTTAAAAATAATAATGGGATCTTAAGCCGAATTCATTGGTCCTTCGAGCCGGATCTTACTATTGGTAAGCAAAACTATGTCGATCGGTGGAAAGCCATGTAATTTATTATGCAAACCTTTTGGAATCACTGGCAGTCCGAATATTTGGCCTGTCTACAGCAACGCTCGAAGTGGCTCAAACAGCAACCTCAACTTCAAATTGTAGATCTGGGGCCCATTTCACCAAACACTTTTCACTTTTACTTTTTTTTTTTTCGTTTCACCAAACGCAAATTTGCAAAGTGAAAAGTTTTGTTAATTTGAAAAAAATTTTGTACTTTTCGTTTCACCAAACAAATAAACTTTGCAAATTATATTTAGAATTTTGAAAAGTTTTTCAGTAATATGCAAAGAGAAATTTTCATTTGCAAATAAGCGTTTTTTTTTTTTTGAAAAGTTGTCGGAAAATAATAATACAAAAAAATAACCGTTTTGAGAACGAAGAAGTAAATAATAGTGATCAAAGAGTAGTTAAATTAAGAATTATCTTTAATATCGGAAATAATTGTTGGACAAAAAGAATTTTTTTTTTTAATTTGGAAATAATTTACAATTAGACAAAGGAATATGGGTTTAAGTCACTTCCAACAACTTTTGTGTGCATAACATTGGGCCGGTAATGAAGCCCAATATCACGGTGTTGCATTTGTGCATGGAATACGAAAAGCATTCGTCTGAAGAGTAGTTCATTAAGTTTCGAACGTAATCAAATCATTGATGAATTTCTCCTTAACACCATTTGCTGGACAAAAAATTCTCTTGGAGGATTTTTTTGTGTAGCGGGATGTTTTGATGGTACAATTCACCCATAGTGAAAACAGCATTTTGTCAGCAGGCATAGAAAGCATGCTTTAAATACAATGATAGTTTGTGGCCCAGATCGGTCTTTATATGCTGTAAACGTAAGCTGGCCAGGTAGCGTACAATGCAGTTTGCTTAAGTCGTATGTTTGAAAATATCATCTGCAGTGCAGCTGGTGCAATAAAAAAATCGAGGTTATGAAACAGACAGAAGCGTTTCAAATTTATCCGATGCATGATGATTTTTAAGTTCCAATAAGGATATCGACCATCCCCTAGTGCAGTACAGATATTTAACAGGGGTCAATGTCAATGATTTTTTTTTTTTGAATGCATAATTGATCCAAATGTATCTATTTGGATCAAGTTTTACTTTGCAACTTTGCAAAATAAGAATTTAAATGCAAAGTGCTTTTTTAAATTGGTGAAACACTTTTACTTTTCACTTTTCAAAAATAGTCTGAAAAATTGAAAAGTGAAAAGTCTTTTAACTTTGCAAATTTTGTGAAACACTTCGCACTTTTACTTTGCAGGAAATTACTTTTTGCAAAGTTGCAAAGTAAAAAGTGTTTGGTGAAATAGGCCCCAGATTTTAATTAAAGATGAGAGACTTCCCCAAAAAATTAAAAAAACAACGATGACAATGAAGATAGACTACTAGAAGGGGCGAATTCAAACCATTTGCATTTAATCTTCGACGCAATGGATAAATCAACTTTTTACTCCCGCAGATGGTGATTCGTCACTTGTGATGCGAAAACTCACTCTCTGCTGTCGGATTTTCCGAAAGGTCAACACCGCCTGGTCATAATCGATATCGGTATTTAAATATCTACCATTAACTGATTCGGTTCAAAGGCCGCGATGGAACTTCTCAAAAGCAAATTGGAATAATTTCGTAAATGAACTTAACTCATACATACGGTTCATCCCACCAGTTTCCCAAACTATGACAGATTTGTAGGAATTATAAAAACAATCGCTAAAAAAACTATTCCCCGTGGTTTCCGAAAGGAGTACATTCCTCTGGATGAACTGAAGAAAGAGAACAACTCGATGCTGATTTTGAGGTATCTGGAGACCCGGAAATCGGCCAGCAATTGCTAACATCGATTGATGAGACTCGCGGAAAGAAGTGGACATCAACTTTCAACGACCTAAACTTCAACCACTCTAGCAGGAAAGCATGGATCCTTCTACGCAAACTAGGAGAATAGTTATACGAAGTAGTACCTGCATCGACCCGAATAAAGTGGCTGGCCGCATTGTAGACGTCTCCCGTGCCCCCGTAGACAAAGCACATACATATCACCAAACGTGCACTGAGGAACCTCAAGAACAACAAACCACAAACACCGCAATTTTCGAGAACTTTTACAATAGAAGAGGTTAGTAATGCTCTCACCGCAGTAAAAACTGGGAAAGCTGCGGGGTTTGATGTTATGCATCCGGAGTTTCTAGTACAAAGCGGTAAGAACATAAAACGGTGACAAGCTGAATTTTACAGCAATGTATGTAGGTACTAGAAACAGGTACAATCCCAACTGCATTCAAGAGAACGAAAATCATTGCCAACCTCAAGGCATAAGGTAAACCTAACGACCAACCAGAAAGCTATCGTCCCATAGCGTTTCTAAGCACTTTCTATACAAACTTCTCCAACGCCTTATTTACAACTGGATAAATCCTGATGCAATTAGTGAAATCAAACCTATCGAACAGGCTGGTTTCTGGACCAATTGTTATACTTGACGACACACATTGAGACAGGCTTTGAAAGGAAGTTCAAAACATCCATTGCTTTTTTTGTTTAGTTTGTTTTTTATAAACAACCTACTCTCAAACCGCTTTCTTTAAGTTTTCATTAATGATGAAAAAAGGAGGATAAGAAAGCTAAATAATGGCCTTCCCCAGGGCTCCGTCCTTGCCCCTCTGCTTTTCAACCTGTACATCAGATGATCCGGCTATTGCAACTCTCCAGTTTGGCTTAATAGTGCCCATTTACAGAAGGTGGACGAGCAACTGAACAATACCATGCGTCTCATATCCGGCACTATAAGATCAAAACCAACACGATAGCTTCCTGTGCTGAGCAACATTGCTCCACCTAATTTGCGCCGCCTAAAAACCCATTTTAAGGAGTGCAATAAAATGCTGACAAACGCCGAATTTCCCATTCCCGATGACATATTGCTATCCTCTGGTCACATCAGCAAAGACTAAAATCTCGCCACCCAACCATAAACCTCGCTGATGAACTGGCAAATGATGCCATTAACACGAACTCTGCTCGGATATCGGATATCTTCTATGCAAGCTGACACCATTACCATCTCGCAACCTCTGGTCGACTCTTAACAGAATCCAAACAAATCATGGAAAATGTGCAGACTCTTTGTTCCGATGGGCAAGCGTCAGCTCTTCAGGTTGCGAATGTGGGGCCCAATGGCAAACCATCCATCGTTTTGCTGCGGAATGCAACAAGCGTCTTACTTTGGTGACATCCAAGATTTTGCGGATAACAACAACAACATAACTGTGATAGGCTGGTTTCAAAACATTGATGTTGTGATATAGCCTAGCTGTTTTTGAAATTACCTATTATTTAAATATATATTAAAAAAAATTTTCGCAAAAATGTTTATATTAATATAAGCCCTAAAGTAAAATCTTTATAGCGTACAATAACGAAAAGAATGTAATATGAAATTCCATACGTTAAATAAATAAAAAAAAAATGAAGAACATGATGAATTTCAAAAAATTTAAAGGTAATTTGAAGCAACCTGCATGATGAAATTTTCTATAGCATAAAGTGCAGAATCTCCTTTGGAGAATCTCGCTTTACTCAATAAGAAAGAAGTGACATTTTTAAAAAAGGTTAAGCTTTTTTGAATAAAATCTTTAATAAGACATTCCAATTTATTCGATTGGGTTAGTTATAACCAATTTACAAAGTATGCAATTTTTGGATTTCATGATTTTCCGATTTGTTTCCGTTAAAATTCGTCCCTTTTCTCACGAAGTGACGTTATCAACAAATTGTCGTTTTTCAGATTAGGGCATCTACTTGTTAGTTTAAGTTGAATGCATATTCCGACATCATTAGATTCTTTAAAAAGTTTCATAATCATGGTTAAATATGATATGACACAGTTGACTTAACTGCAATTTTCGTTCAAAAGTTTCTCACAAAATGACGCAACTGAAAGCCTATATTATTTTTTTTTTTTTTTTGAAAAAATCATGCGCAATGTTAAAGGATAAAGGCTTGAAAGATAAAAGACCTCAACCTTATACAGTTAAGCCTCTGATTCAGATTTTATTAATTTTAAAAGTTTTTCAAAAGATTGAGAATATTAAATAAGAAAATATTACAAAGGAGAATGTGTTAAAAGACTTAACATTGCAGAGTTGAAACTTTAAAAGCCTTGAAAAATATTTAAAAAAAAACAGAGATTTGGAGGAAGACTATCGTTCATTACCATTAAAAATTGCTCAAGTTTCCAACCAAAAAATCTAATGACGTTTTGTCACTTTTTACTGGTGAGTTACTAATTATACAAAGCAATGAATACAAGCAATTCTATGATTATTCTTTATAACTAATATTGTTTTAAAAAATATGCCCCGACGACGAAAAATCGAACTTTTTGAGGGTTCTCATTTTGTATTATGCGATACATCAATGGAAAGGTGGCACTTTCTAGATCACGGGAGTGCCATTCCTAAGTCATGAAAAGGTTTTGTTGCAGAGATATTGGCATCTAAACACTAAAAAGTCATCAAATTGATTTATTTCGATATGCAATGCTAAAAGTGTTTGGATGCCAATATCTCTGCAAGAAAACCTTTTCGTGACTTAGGAATGGCACTCCCGTGATCTAGAAAGTGCCACCTTTCCATTCATGTATCGCATAATACAAAATGAGAACCCTCAAAAAGTTCGATTTTTCAATTAGCGACACAATTGCCAGAAGTGAGTTAACAATTCCGCACTTGTGGCAAATGCGTCGCTAATTGAAAAATCGAACTTTTTGAGGGTTCTCATTTTGTATTATGCGATACATGAATGGAAAGGTGGCACTTTCTAGATCACGGGAGTGCCATTCCTAAGTCATGAAAAGGTTTTGTTGCAGAGATATTGGCATCCAAACACTTTTAGCATTGCATATCGAAATAAATTAATTTGATGACTTTTTAGTGTTTAGATGCCAATATCTCTGCAAGAAAACCTTTTCGTGACTTAGGAATGGCACTCCCGTGATCTAGAAAGTGCCACCTTTCCATTCATGTATCGCATAATACAAAATGAGAACCCTCAAAAAGTTCGATTTTTCAATTAGCGACACAATTCCCAGAAGTGAGTTAACAATTCCGCACTTGTGGCAAATGCGTCGCTAATTGAAAAATCGAACTTTTTGAGGGTTCTCATTTTGTATTATGCGATACATCAATGGAAAGGTGGCACTTTCTAGATCACGGGAGTGCCATTCCTGAGTCACGAAAAGGTTTTCTTGCAGAGATATTGGCATCTAAACACTAAAAAGTCATCAAATTAATTTATTTCGATATGCAATGCTAAAAGTGTTTGGATGCCAATATCTCTGCAACAAAACCTTTTCATGACTTAGGAATGGCACTTCCGTGATCTAGAAAGTGCCACCTTTCCATTGATGTATCGCATAATACAAAATGAGAACCCTCAAAAAGTTCGATTTTTCAATTAGCGACGCATTTGCCACAAGTGCGGAATTGTTAACTCACTTCTGGCAATTGTGTCGCTAATTGAAAAATCGAACTTTTTGAGGGTTCTCATTTTGTATTATGCGATACATGAATGGAAAGGTGGCACTTTCTAGATCACAGGAGTGCCATTCCTAAGTCACGAAAAGGTTTTGTTGCAGAGATATTGGCATCCAATGGAAAGGTGGCACTTTCTAGATCACGGGAGTGCCATTCCTAAGTCACGAAAAGGTTTTCTTGCAGAGATATTGGCATCTAAACACTAAAAAGTCATCAAAATTATTTATTTCGATATGCAATGTTAAAGCTGTTTGGATGCCAATATCTCTGCAAAAAAAACCTTTTCGTGACTTAGGAATGGCACTTCCGTGATCTAGAAAGTGCCACCTTTCCATTCATGTATCGCATAATACAAAATGAGAACCCTCAAAAAGTTCGATTTTTCAATTAGCGACGCATTTGCCACAAGTGCGGAATTGTTAACTCACTTCTGGCAATTGTGTCGCTAATTGAAAAATCGAACTTTTTGAGGGTTCTCATTTTGTATTATGCGATACATGAATGGAAAGGTGGCACTTTCTAGATCACGGGAGTGCCATTCCTAAGTCACGAAAAGGTTTTCTTGCAGAGATATTGGCATCTAAACACTAAAAAGTCATCAAATTAATTTATTTCGATATGCAATGCTAAAGCTGTTTGGATGCCAATATCTCTGCAAAAAAACCTTATCGTGACTTAGGAATGGCACTTCCGTGATCTAGAAAGTGCCACCTTTCCATTCATGTATCGCATAATACAAAATGAGAACCCTCAAAAAGTTCGATTTTTCAATTAGCGACGCATTTGCCACAAGTGCGGAATTGTTAACTCACTTCTGGCAATTGTGTCGCTAATTGAAAAATCGAACTTTTTGAGGGTTCTCATTTTGTATTATGCGATACATGAATGGAAAGGTGGCACTTTCTAGATCACAGGAGTGCCATTCCTAAGTCACGAAAAGGTTTTGTTGCAGAGATATTGGCATCCAAACACTTTTAGCATTGCATATCGAAATAAATTAATTTGATGACTTTTTAGTGTTTAGATGCCAATATCTCTGCAAGAAAACCTTTTCGTGACTTAGGAATGGCACTCCCGTGATCTAGAAAGTGCCACCTTTCCATTGGATGCCAATATCTCTGCAACAAAACCTTTTCGTGACTTAGGAATGGCACTCCTGTGATCTAGAAAGTGCCACCTTTCCATTCATGTATCGCATAATACAAAATGAGAACCCTCAAAAAGTTCGATTTTTCAATTAGCGACACAATTGCCAGAAGTGAGTTAACAATTCCGCACTTGTGGCAAATGCGTCGCTAATTGAAAAATCGAACTTTTTGAGGGTTCTCATTTTGTATTATGCGATACATCAATGGAAAGGTGGCACTTTCTAGATCACGGGAAAGCCATTCCTAAGTCACGAAAAGGTTTTTTTGCAGAGATATTGGCATCCAAACAGCTTTAGCATTGCATATCGAAATAAATTAATTTGATGACTTTTTAGTGTTTAGATGCCAATATCTCTGCAAGAAAACCTTTTCGTGACTTAGGAATGGCACTCCCGTGATCTAGAAAGTGCCACCTTTCCATTCATGTATCGCATAATACAAAATGAGAACCCTCAAAAAGTTCGATTTTTCAATTAGCGACGCATTTGCCACAAGTGCGGAATTGTTAACTCACTTCTGGCAATTGTGTCGCTAATTGAAAAATCGAACTTTTTGAGGGTTCTCATTTTGTATTATGCGATACATGAATGGAAAGGTGGCACTTTCTAGATCACAGGAGTGCCATTCCTAAGTCACGAAAAGGTTTTGTTGCAGAGATATTGGCATCCAATGGAAAGGTGGCACTTTCTAGATCACTGGAGTGCCATTCCTAAGTCACGAAAAGGTTTTCTTGCAGAGATATTGGCATCTAAACACTAAAAAGTCATCAAATTAATTTATTTCGATATGCAATGTTAAAGCTGTTTGGATGCCAATATCTCTGCAAAAAAACCTTTTCGTGACTTAGGAATGGCACTTCCGTGATCTAGAAAGTGCCACCTTTCCATTCATGTATCGCATAATACAAAATGAGAACCCTCAAAAAGTTCGATTTTTCAATTAGCGACGCATTTGTCACAAGTGCGGAATTGTTAACTCACTTCTGGCAATTGTGTCGCTAATTGAAAAATCGAACTTTTTGAGGGTTCTCATTTTGTATTATGCGATACATGAATGGAAAGGTGGCACTTTCTAGATCACGGGAGTGCCATTCCTAAGTCATGAAAAGGTTTTGTTGCAGAGATATTGGCATCCAAACACTTTTAGCATTGCATATCGAAATAAATTAATTTGATGACTTTTTAGTGTTTAGATGCCAATATCTCTGCAAGAAAACCTTTTCGTGACTTAGGAATGGCACTCCAGTGATCTAGAAAGTGCCACCTTTCCATTGGATGCCAATATCTCTGCAACAAAACCTTTTCGTGACTTAGGAATGGCACTCCCGTGATCTAGAAAGTGCCACCTTTCCATTGATGTATCGCATAATACAAAATGAGAACCCTCAAAAAGTTCGATTTTTCAATTAGCGACGCATTTGCCACAAGTGCGGAATTGTTAACTCACTTCTGGCAATTGTGTCGCTAATTGAAAAATCGAACTTTTTGAGGGTTCTCATTTTGTATTTTGCAATACATGAATGGAAAGGTGGCACTTTCTAGATCACGGGAGTGCCATTCCTAAGTCATGAAAAGGTTTTGTTGCAGAGATATTGGCATCCAAACACTTTTAGCATTGCATATCGAAATAAATTAATTTGATGACTTTTTAGTGTTTAGATGCCAATATCTCTGCAAGAAAACCTTTTCGTGACTTAGGAATGGCACTCCCGTGATCTAGAAAGTGCCACCTTTCCATTGATGTATCGCATAATACAAAATGAGAACCCTCAAAAAGTTCGATTTTTCAATTAGCGACACAATTGCCAGAAGTGAGTTAACAATTCCGCACTTGTGGCAAATGCGTCGCTAATTGAAAAATCGAACTTTTTGAGGGTTCTCATTTTGTGTTATGCGTTACATGAATGGAAAGGTGGCACTTTCTAGATCACGGGAGTGCCATTCCTAAATCATGAAAAGGTTTTGTTGCAGAGATATTGGCATCCAAACACTTTTAGCATTGCATATCGAAATAAATTAATTTAATGACTTTTTAGTGTTTAGATGCCAATATCTCTGCAAGAAAACCTTTTCGTGACTTAGGAATGGCTTTCCCGTGATCTAGAAAGTGCCACCTTTCCATTGATGTATCGCATAATACAAAATGAGAACCCTCAAAAAGTTCGATTTTTCAATTAGCGACGCATTTGCCACAAGTGCGGAATTGTTAACTCACTTCTGGCAATTGTGTCGCTAATTGAAAAATCGAACTTTTTGAGGGTTCTCATTTTGTATTATGCGATACATGAATGGAAAGGTGGCACTTTCTAGATCACGGGAGTGCCATTCCTAAGTCACGAAAAGGTTTTCTTGCAGAGATATTGGCATCTAAACACTAAAAAGTCATCAAATTAATTTATTTCGATATGCAATGCTAAAGCTGTTTGGATGCCAATATCTCTGCAAAAAAACCTTTTCGTGACTTAGGAATGGCACTTCCGTGATCTAGAAAGTGCCACCTTTCCATTCATGTATCGCATAATACAAAATGAGAACCCTCAAAAAGTTCGATTTTTCAATTAGCGACGCATTTGCCACAAGTGCGGAATTGTTAACTCACTTCTGGCAATTGTGTCGCTAATTGAAAAATCGAACTTTTTGAGGGTTCTCATTTTGTATTATGCGATACATGAATGGAAAGGTGGCACTTTCTAGATCACAGGAGTGCCATTCCTAAGTCACGAAAAGGTTTTGTTGCAGAGATATTGGCATCCAAACACTTTTAGCATTGCATATCGAAATAAATTAATTTGATGACTTTTTAGTGTTTAGATGCCAATATCTCTGCAAGAAAACCTTTTCGTGACTTAGGAATGGCACTCCCGTGATCTAGAAAGTGCCACCTTTCCATTCATGTATCGCATAATACAAAATGAGAACCCTCAAAAAGTTCGATTTTTCAATTAGCGACGCATTTGCCACAAGTGCGGAATTGTTAACTCACTTCTGGCAATTGTGTCGCTAATTAAAAAATCGAACTTTTTGAGGGTTCTCATTTTGTATTATGCGATACATGAATGGAAAGGTGGCACTTTCTAGATCACGGAAGTGCCATTCCTAAGTCACGAAAAGGTTTTTTTGCAGAGATATTGGCATCCAAACAGCTTTAACATTGCATATCGAAATAAATTAATTTGATGACTTTTTAGTGTTTAGATGCCAATATCTCTGCAAGAAAACCTTTTCGTGACTTAGGAATGGCACTCCCGTGATCTAGAAAGTGCCACCTTTCCATTGATGTATCGCATAATACAAAATGAGAACCCTCAAAAAGTTCGATTTTTCAATTAGCGACGCATTTGCCACAAGTGCGGAATTGTTAACTCACTTCTGGCAATTGTGTCGCTAATTGAAAAATCGAACTTTTTGAGGGTTCTCATTTTGTATTTTGCAATACATGAATGGAAAGGTGGCACTTTCTAGATCACGGGAGTGCCATTCCTAAGTCATGAAAAGGTTTTGTTGCAGAGATATTGGCATCCAAACACTTTTAGCATTGCATATCGAAATAAATTAATTTGATGACTTTTTAGTGTTTAGATGCCAATATCTCTGCAAGAAAACCTTTTCGTGACTTAGGAATGGCACTCCCGTGATCTAGAAAGTGCCACCTTTCCATTCATGTATCGCATAATACAAAATGAGAACCCTCAAAAAGTTCGATTTTTCAATTAGCGACGCATTTGCCACAAGAGCGGAATTGTTAACTCACTTCTGGCAATTGTGTCGCTAATTGAAAAATCGAATTTTTTGAGGGTTCTCATTTTGTATTTTGCAATACATGAATGGAAAGGTGGCACTTTCTAGATTACGGGAGTGCCATTCCTAAGTCATGAAAAGGTTTTGTTGCAGAGATATTGGCATCCAAACACTTTTAGCATTGCATATCGAAATAAATTAATTTGATGACTTTTTAGTGTTAAGATGCCAATATCTCTGCAACAAAACCTTTTCGTGACTTAGGAATGGCACTCCCGTGATCTAGAAAGTGCCACCTTTCCATTCATGTATCGCATAATACAAAATGAGAACCCTCAAAAAGTTCGATTTCATTTCATGAAAAGGTTTTGTTGCAGAGATATTGGCATCCAAACACTTTTAGCATTGCATATCGAAATAAATTAATTTGATGACTTTTTAGTGTTTAGATGCCAATATCTCTGCAAGAAAACCTTTTCGTGACTTAGGAATCTAGAAAGTGCCACCTTTCCATTCATGTATCGCATAATACAAAATGAGAACCCTCAAAAAGTTCGATTTTTCAATTAGCGACACAATTGCCAGAAGTGAGTTAACAATTCCGCACTTGTGGCTAATGCGTCGCTAATTGAAAAATCGAACTTTTTGAGGGTTCTCATTTTGTATTATGCGATACATGAATGGAAAGGTGGCACTTTCTAGATCACGGAAGTGCCATTCCTAAGTCACGAAAAGGTTTTTTTGCAGAGATATTGGCATCCAAACAGCTTTAGCATTGCATATCGAAATAAATTAATTTGATGACTTTTTAGTGTTTAGATGCCAATATCTCTGCAAGAAAACCTTTTCGTGACTTAGGAATGGCACTCCCGTGATCTAGAAAGTGCCACCTTTCCATTGATGTATCGCATAATACAAAATGAGAACCCTCAAAAAGTTCGATTTTTCAATTAGCGACGCATTTGCCACAAGTGCGGAATTGTTAACTCACTTCTGGCAATTGTGTCGCTAATTGAAAAATCGAACTTTTTGAGGGTTCTCATTTTGTATTATGCGATACATGAATGGAAAGGTGGCACTTTCTAGATCACAGGAGTGCCATTCCTAAGTCACGAAAAGGTTTTGTTGCAGAGATATTGGCATCCAAACACTTTTAGCATTGCATAACGAAATAAATTAATTTGATGACTTTTTAGTGTTTAGATGCCAATATCTCTGCAAGAAAACCTTTTCGTGACTTAGGAATGGCACTCCTGTGATCTAGAAAGTGCCACCTTTCCATTCATGTATCGCATAATACAAAATGAGAACCCTCAAAAAGTTCGATTTTTCAATTAGCGACGCATTTGCCACAAGTGCGGAATTGTTAACTCACTTCTGGCAATTGTGTCGCTAATTAAAAAATCGAACTTTTTGAGGGTTCTCATTTTGTATTATGCGATACATGAATGGAAAGGTGGCACTTTCTAGATCACGGAAGTGCCATTCCTAAGTCACGAAAAGGTTTTTTTGCAGAGATATTGGCATCCAAACAGCTTTAACATTGCATATCGAAATAAATTAATTTGATGACTTTTTAGTGTTTAGATGCCAATATCTCTGCAAGAAAACCTTTTCGTGACTTAGGAATGGCACTCCCGTGATCTAGAAAGTGCCACCTTTCCATTGATGTATCGCATAATACAAAATGAGAACCCTCAAAAAGTTCGATTTTTCAATTAGCGACACATTTGCCACAAGTGCGGAATTGTTAACTCACTTCTGGCAATTGTGTCGCTAATTGAAAAATCGAACTTTTTGAGGGTTCTCATTTTGTATTTTGCAATACATGAATGGAAAGGTGGCACTTTCTAGATCACGGGAGTGCCATTCCTAAGTCATGAAAAGGTTTTGTTGCAGAGATATTGGCATCCAAACACTTTTAGCATTGCATATCGAAATAAATTAATTTGATGACTTTTTAGTGTTAAGATGCCAATATCTCTGCAACAAAACCTTTTCGTGACTTAGGAATGGCACTCCCGTGATCTAGAAAGTGCCACCTTTCCATTCATGTATCGCATAATACAAAATGAGAACCCTCAAAAAGTTCGATTTCATTTCATGAAAAGGTTTTGTTGCAGAGATATTGGCATCCAAACACTTTTAGCATTGCATATCGAAATAAATTAATTTGATGACTTTTTAGTGTTTAGATGCCAATATCTCTGCAAGAAAACCTTTTCGTGACTTAGGAATCTAGAAAGTGCCACCTTTCCATTCATGTATCGCATAATACAAAATGAGAACCCTCAAAAAGTTCGATTTTTCAATTAGCGACACAATTGCCAGAAGTGAGTTAACAATTCCGCACTTGTGGCAAATGCGTCGCTAATTGAAAAATCGAACTTTTTGAGGGTTCTCATTTTGTATTATGCGATACATGAATGGAAAGGTGGCACTTTCTAGATCACAGGAGTGCCATTCCTAAGTCACGAAAAGGTTTTGTTGCAGAGATATTGGCATCCAAACACTTTTAGCATTGCATATCGAAATAAATTAATTTGATGACTTTTTAGTGTTTAGATGCCAATATCTCTGCAATATCTCTGCATTGATGTATCGCATAATACAAAATGAGAACCCTCAAAAAGTTCGATTTTTCAATTAGCGACACAATTGCCAGAAGTGAGTTAACAATTCCGCACTTGTGACAAATGCGTCGCTAATTGAAAAATCGAACTTTTTGAGGGTTCTCATTTTGTATTATGCGATACATGAATGGAAAGGTGGCACTTTCTAGATCACAGGAGTGCCATTCCTAAGTCACGAAAAGGTTTTGTTGCAGAGATATTGGCATCCAAACACTTTTAGCATTGCATATCGAAATAAATTAATTTGATGACTTTTTAGTGTTTAGATGCCAATATCTCTGCAATATCTCTGCATTGATGTATCGCATAATACAAAATGAGAACCCTCAAAAAGTTCGATTTTTCAATTAGCGACACAATTGCCAGAAGTGAGTTAACAATTCCGCACTTGTGACAAATGCGTCGCTAATTGAAAAATCGAACTTTTTGAGGGTTCTCATTTTGTATTATGCGATACATGAATGGAAAGGTGGCACTTTCTAGATCACAGGAGTGCCATTCCTAAGTCACGAAAAGGTTTTGTTGCAGAGATATTGGCATCCAATGGAAAGGTGGCACTTTCTAGATCACGGGAGTGCCATTCCTAAGTCACGAAAAGGTTTTCTTGCAGAGATATTGGCATCTAAACACTAAAAAGTCATCAAATTAATTTATTTCGATATGCAATGCTAAAAGTGTTTGGATGCCAATATCTCTGCAACAAAACCTTTTCGTGACTTAGGAATGGCACTCCTGTGATCTAGAAAGTGCCACCTTTCCATTCATGTATCGCATAATACAAAATGAGAACCCTCAAAAAGTTCGATTTTTCAATTAGCGACGCATTTGCCACAAGTGCGGAATTGTTAACTCACTTCTGGCAATTGTGTCGCTAATTGAAAAATCGAACTTTTTGAGGGTTCTCATTTTGTATTATGCGATACATGAATGGAAAGGTGGCACTTTCTAGATCACAGGAGTGCCATTCCTAAGTCACGAAAAGGTTTTGTTGCAGAGATATTGGCATCCAATGGAAAGGTGGCACTTTCTAGATCACGGGAGTGCCATTCCTAAGTCACGAAAAGGTTTTCTTGCAGAGATATTGGCATCTAAACACTAAAAAGTCATCAAATTAATTTATTTCGATATGCAATGTTAAAGCTGTTTGGATGCCAATATCTCTGCAAAAAAACCTTTTCGTGACTTAGGAATGGCACTTCCGTGATCTAGAAAGTGCCACCTTTCCATTGATGTATCGCATAATACAAAATGAGAACCCTCAAAAAGTTCGATTTTTCAATTAGCGACGCATTTGCCACAAGTGCGGAATTGTTAACTCACTTCTGGCAATTGTGTCGCTAATTGAAAAATCGAACTTTTTGAGGGTTCTCATTTTGTATTATGCGATACATGAATGGAAAGGTGGCACTTTCTAGATCACGGGAGTGCCATTCCTAAGTCACGAAAAGGTTTTCTTGCAGAGATATTGGCATCTAAACACTAAAAAGTCATCAAATTAATTTATTTCGATATGCAATGCTAAAGCTGTTTGGATGCAAATATCTCTGCAAAAAAACCTTTTCGTGACTTAGGAATGGCACTTCCGTGATCTAGAAAGTGCCACCTTTCCATTCATGTATCGCATAATACAAAATGAGAACCCTCAAAAAGTTCGATTTTTCAATTAGCGACGCATTTGCCACAAGTGCGGAATTGTTAACTCACTTCTGGCAATTGTGTCGCTAATTGAAAAATCGAACTTTTTGAGGGTTCTTATTTTGCATTTTGCGATACATGAATGGAAAGGTGGCACTTTTTAGATCACGGGAGTGCCATTCCTAAGTCATGAAAAGGTTTTTTTGCAGAGATATTGGCATCCAAACAGCTTTAACATTGCATATCGAAATAAATTAATTTGATGACTTTTTAGTGTTTAGATGCCAATATCTCTGCAAGAAAACCTTTTCGTGACTTAGGAATGGCACTCCCGTGATCTAGAAAGTGCCACCTTTCCATTGATGTATCGCATAATACAAAATGAGAACCCTCAAAAAGTTCGATTTTTCAATTAGCGACGCATTTGCCACAAGTGCGGAATTGTTAACTCACTTCTGGCAATTGTGTCGCTAATTGAAAAATCGAACTTTTTGAGGGTTCTCATTTTGTATTATGCGATACATGAATGGAAAGGTGGCACTTTCTAGATCACAGGAGTGCCATTCCTAAGTCACGAAAAGGTTTTGTTGCAGAGATATTGGCATCCAAACACTTTTAGCATTGCATATCGAAATAAATTAATTTGATGACTTTTTAGTGTTTAGATGCCAATATCTCTGCAAGAAAACCTTTTCGTGACTTAGGAATGGCACTCCCGTGATCTAGAAAGTGCCACCTTTCCATTCATGTATCGCATAATACAAAATGAGAACCCTCAAAAAGTTCGATTTTTCAATTAGCGACGCATTTGCCACAAGAGCGGAATTGTTAACTCACTTCTGGCAATTGTGTCGCTAATTGAAAAATCGAATTTTTTGAGGGTTCTCATTTTGTATTTTGCAATACATGAATGGAAAGGTGGCACTTTCTAGATTACGGGAGTGCCATTCCTAAGTCATGAAAAGGTTTTGTTGCAGAGATATTGGCATCCAAACACTTTTAGCATTGCATATCGAAATAAATTAATTTGATGACTTTTTAGTGTTAAGATGCCAATATCTCTGCAACAAAACCTTTTCGTGACTTAGGAATGGCACTCCCGTGATCTAGAAAGTGCCACCTTTCCATTCATGTATCGCATAATACAAAATGAGAACCCTCAAAAAGTTCGATTTCATTTCATGAAAAGGTTTTGTTGCAGAGATATTGGCATCCAAACACTTTTAGCATTGCATATCGAAATAAATTAATTTGATGACTTTTTAGTGTTTAGATGCCAATATCTCTGCAAGAAAACCTTTTCGTGACTTAGGAATCTAGAAAGTGCCACCTTTCCATTCATGTATCGCATAATACAAAATGAGAACCCTCAAAAAGTTCGATTTTTCAATTAGCGACACAATTGCCAGAAGTGAGTTAACAATTCCGCACTTGTGGCAAATGCGTCGCTAATTGAAAAATCGAACTTTTTGAGGGTTCTCATTTTGTATTATGCGATACATGAATGGAAAGGTGGCACTTTTTAGATCACGGAAGTGCCATTCCTAAGTCACGAAAAGGTTTTTTTGCAGAGATATTGGCATCCAAACAGCTTTAGCATTGCATATCGAAATAAATTAATTTGATGACTTTTTAGTGTTTAGATGCCAATATCTCTGCAAGAAAACCTTTTCGTGACTTAGGAATGGCACTCCCGTGATCTAGAAAGTGCCACCTTTCCATTGATGTATCGCATAATACAAAATGAGAACCCTCAAAAAGTTCGATTTTTCAATTAGCGACGCATTTGCCACAAGTGCGGAATTGTTAACTCACTTCTGGCAATTGTGTCGCTAATTGAAAAGTCGAACTTTTTGAGGGTTCTCATTTTGTATTATGCGATACATGAATGGAAAGGTGGCACTTTCTAGATCACAGGAGTGCCATTCCTAAGTCACGAAAAGGTTTTGTTGCAGAGATATTGGCATCCAAACACTTTTAGCATTGCATATCGAAATAAATTAATTTGATGACTTTTTAGTGTTTAGATGCCAATATCTCTGCAAGAAAACCTTTTCGTGACTTAGGAATGGCACTCCTGTGATCTAGAAAGTGCCACCTTTCCATTCATGTATCGCATAATACAAAATGAGAACCCTCAAAAAGTTCGATTTTTCAATTAGCGACACAATTGCCAGAAGTGAGTTAACAATTCCGCACTTGTGGCAAATGCGTCGCTAATTGAAAAATCGAACTTTTTGAGGGTTCTCATTTTGTATTATGCGATACATGAATGGAAAGGTGGCACTTTCTAGATCACGGGAGTGCCACGAAAAGGTTTTCTTGCAGAGATATTGGCATCCAAACACTTTTAGCATTGCATATCGAAATAAATTAATTTGATGACTTTTTAGTGTTTAGATGCCAATATCTCTGCAAGAAAACCTTTTCGTGACTTAGGAATGGCACTCCCGTGATCTAGAAAGTGCCACCTTTCCATTCATGTATCGCATAATACAAAATGAGAACCCTCAAAAAGTTCGATTTTTCAATTAGCGACGCATTTGTCACAAGTGCGGAATTGTTAACTCACTTCTGGCAATTGTGTCGCTAATTGAAAAATCGAACTTTTTGAGGGTTCTCATTTTGTATTATGCGATACATCAATGCAGAGATATTGCAGAGATATTGGCATCTAAACACTAAAAAGTCATCAAATTAATTTATTTCGATATGCAATGCTAAAAGTGTTTGGATGCCAATATCTCTGCAACAAAACCTTTTCGTGACTTAGGAATGGCACTCCTGTGATCTAGAAAGTGCCACCTTTCCATTCATGTATCGCATAATACAAAATGAGAACCCTCAAAAAGTTCGATTTTTCAATTAGCGACGCATTTGTCACAAGTGCGGAATTGTTAACTCACTTCTGGCAATTGTGTCGCTAATTGAAAAATCGAACTTTTTGAGGGTTCTCATTTTGTATTATGCGATACATCAATGCAGAGATATTGCAGAGATATTGGCATCTAAACACTAAAAAGTCATCAAATTAATTTATTTCGATATGCAATGCTAAAAGTGTTTGGATGCCAATATCTCTGCAACAAAACCTTTTCGTGACTTAGGAATGGCACTCCTGTGATCTAGAAAGTGCCACCTTTCCATTCATGTATCGCATAATACAAAATGAGAACCCTCAAAAAGTTCGATTTTTCAATTAGCGACGCATTTGCCACAAGTGCGGAATTGTTAACTCACTTCTGGCAATTGTGTCGCTAATTGAAAAATCGAACTTTTTGAGGGTTCTCATTTTGTATTATGCGATACATCAATGGAAAGGTGGCACTTTCTAGATCACAGGAGTGCCATTCCTAAGTCACGAAAAGGTTTTCTTGCAGAGATATTGGCATCTAAACACTAAAAAGTCATCAAATTAATTTATTTCGATATGCAATGCTAAAAGTGTTTGGATGCCAATATCTCTGCAACAAAACCTTTTCATGACTTAGGAATGGCACTCTCGTGATCTAGAAAGTGCCACCTTTCCATTGATGTATCGCATAATACAAAATGAGAACCCTCAAAAAGTTCGATTTTTCAATTAGCGACACAATTGCCAGAAGTGAGTTAACAATTCCGCACTTGTGGCAAATGCGTCGCTAATTGAAAAATCGAACTTTTTGAGGGTTCTCATTTTGTATTATGCGATACATCAATGGAAAGGTGGCACTTTCTAGATCACAGGAGTGCCATTCCTAAGTCACGAAAAGGTTTTCTTGCAGAGATATTGGCATCTAAACACTAAAAAGTCATCAAATTAATTTATTTCGATATGCAATGCTAAAAGTGTTTGGATGCCAATATCTCTGCAACAAAACCTTTTCGTGACTTAGGAATGGCACTCCTGTGATCTAGAAAGTGCCACCTTTCCATTCATGTATCGCATAATACAAAATGAGAACCCTCAAAAAGTTCGATTTTTCAATTAGCGACACAATTGCCAGAAGTGAGTTAACAATTCCGCACTTGTGGCAAATGCGTCGCTAATTGAAAAATCGAACTTTTTGAGGGTTCTCATTTTGTATTATGCGATACATCAATGGAAAGGTGTCACTTTCTAGATCACAGGAGTGCCATTCCTAAGTCACGAAAAGGTTTTCTTGCAGAGATATTGGCATCTAAACACTAAAAAGTCATCAAATTAATTTATTTCGATATGCAATGCTAAAAGTGTTTGGATGCCAATATCTCTGCAACAAAACCTTTTCATGACTTAGGAATGGCACTCCCGTGATCTAGAAAGTGCCACCTTTCCATTCATGTATCGCATAATACAAAATGAGAACCCTCAAAAAGTTCGATTTTTCAATTAGCGACACAATTGCCAGAAGTGAGTTAACAATTCCGCACTTGTGACAAATGTCGATTTTTCAATTAGCGACACAATTGCCAGAAGTGAGTTAACAATTCCGCACTTGTGGCAAATGCGTCGCTAATTGAAAAATCGAACTTTTTGAGGGTTCTCATTTTGTATTATGCGATACATCAATGGAAAGGTGTCACTTTCTAGATCACAGGAGTGCCATTCCTAAGTCACGAAAAGGTTTTCTTGCAGAGATATTGGCATCTAAACACTAAAAAGTCATCAAATTAATTTATTTCGATATGCAATGCTAAAACTGTTTGGATGCCAATATCTCTGCAAGAAAACCTTTTCGTGGCACTCCCGTGATCTAGAAAGTGCCACCTTTCCATTCATGTATCGCATAATACAAAATGAGAACCCTCAAAAAGTTCGATTTTTCAATTAGCGACGCATTTGCCACAAGTGCGGAATTGTTAACTCACTTCTGGCAATTGTGTCGCTAATTGAAAAATCGAACTTTTTGAGGGTTCTCATTTTGTATTATGCGATACATGAATGGAAAGGTGGCACTTTCTAGATCACGGGAGTGCCATTCCTAAGTCACGAAAAGGTTTTCTTGCAGAGATATTGGCATCCAAACACTTTTAGCATTGCATATCGAAATAAATTAATTTGATGACTTTTTAGTGTTTAGATGCCAATATCTCTGCAAGAAAACCTTTTCGTGACTTAGGAATGGCACTCCCGTGATCTAGAAAGTGCCACCTTTCCATTGATGTATCGCATAATACAAAATGAGAACCCTCAAAAAGTTCGATTTTTCAATTAGCGACGCATTTGCCACAAGTGCGGAATTGTTAACTCACTTCTGGCAATTGTGTCGCTAATTGAAAAATCGAACTTTTTGAGGGTTCTCATTTTGTATTATGCGATACATGAATGGAAAGGTGGCACTTTCTAGATCACAGGAGTGCCATTCCTAAGTCACGAAAAGGTTTTGTTGCAGAGATATTGGCATCCAAACACTTTTAGCATTGCATATCGAAATAAATTAATTTGATGACTTTTTAGTGTTTAGATGCCAATATCTCTGCAAGAAAACCTTTTCGTGACTTAGGAATGGCACTCCCGTGATCTAGAAAGTGCCACCTTTCCATTCATGTATCGCATAATACAAAATGAGAACCCTCAAAAAGTTCGATTTTTCAATTAGCGACACAATTGCCAGAAGTGAGTTAACAATTCCGCACTTGTGGCAAATGCGTCGCTAATTGAAAAATCGAACATTTTGAGGGTTCTCATTTTGTGTTATGCGATACATGAATGGAAAGGTGGCACTTTCTAGATCACGGGAGTGCCATTCCTAAGTCATGAAAAGGTTTTGTTGCAGAGATATTGGCATCCAAACACTTTTAGCATTGCATATCGAAATAAATTAATTTAATGACTTTAAGTGTTTAGATGCCAATATCTCTGCAAGAAAACCTTTTCGTGACTTAAGAATGGCACTCCTGTGATCTAGAAAGTGCCACCTTTCCATTCATGTATCGCATAATACAAAATGAGAACCCTCAAAAAGTTCGATTTTTCAATTAGCGACGCATTTGCCACAAGTGCGGAATTGTTAACTCACTTCTGGCAATTGTGTCGCTAATTGAAAAATCGAACTTTTTGAGGGTTCTCATTTTGTATTATGCGATACATCAATGGAAAGGTGGCACTTTCTAGATCACGGGAGTGCCATTCCTAAGTCATGAAAAGGTTTTGTTGCAGAGATATTGGCATCCAAACACTTTTAGCATTGCATATCGAAATAAATTAATTTGATGACTTTTTAGTGTTTAGATGCCAATATCTCTGCAAGAAAACCTTTTCGTGACTTAGGAATGGCACTCCTGTGATCTAGAAAGTGCCACCTTTCCATTCATGTATCGCATAATACAAAATGAGAACCCTCAAAAAGTTCGATTTTTCAATTAGCGACACAATTGCCAGAAGTGAGTTAACAATTCCGCACTTGTGGCAAATGCGTCGCTAATTGAAAAATCGAACATTTTGAGGGTTCTCATTTTGTGTTATGCTATACATGAATGGAAAGGTGGCACTTTCTAGATCACGGGAGTGCCATTCCTAAGTCATGAAAAGGTTTTGTTGCAGAGATATTGGCATCCAAACACTTTTAGCATTGCATATCGAAATAAATTAATTTAATGACTTTAAGTGTTTAGATGCCAATATCTCTGCAAGAAAACCTTTTCGTGACTTAAGAATGGCACTCCTGTGATCTAGAAAGTGCCACCTTTCCATTCATGTATCGCATAATACAAAATGAGAACCCTCAAAAAGTTCGATTTTTCATCGTACCAATATCTCTGCAAGAAAACCTTTTCGTGACTTAGGAATGGCACTCCTGTGATCTAGAAAGTGCCACCTTTCCATTCATGTATCGCATAATACAAAATGAGAACCCTCAAAAAGTTCGACTTTTCAATTAGCGACACAATTGCCAGAAGTGAGTTAACAATTCCGCACTTGTGGCAAATGCGTCGCTAATTGAAAAATCGAACTTTTTGAGGGTTCTCATTTTGTATTATGCGATACATGAATGGAAAGGTGGCACTTTCTAGATCACAGGAGTGCCATTCCTAAGTCACGAAAAGGTTTTGTTGCAGAGATATTGGCATCCAAACACTTTTAGCATTGCATATCGAAATAAATTAATTTGATGACTTTTTAGTGTTTAGATGCCAATATCTCTGCAAGAAAACCTTTTCGTGACTTAGGAATGGCACTCCCGTGATCTAGAAAGTGCCACCTTTCCATTGATGTATCGCATAACACAAAATGAGAACCCTCAAAATGTTCGATTTTTCAATTAGCGACGCATTTGCCACAAGTGCGGAATTGTTAACTCACTTCTGGCAATTGTGTCGCTAATTGAAAAATCGAACTTTTTGAGGGTTCTCATTTTGTATTATGCGATACATGAATGGAAAGGTGGCACTTTCTAGATCACGGGAGTGCCATTCCTAAGTCACGAAAAGGTTTTCTTGCAGAGATATTGGCATCTAAACACTAAAAAGTCATCAAATTAATTTATTTCGATATGCAATGCTAAAAGTGTTTGGATGCCAATATCTCTGCAACAAAACCTTTTCATGACTTAGGAATGGCACTCCCGTGATCTAGAAAGTGCCACCTTTCCATTCATGTATCGCATAATACAAAATGAGAACCCTCAAAAAGTTCGATTTTTCAATTAGCGACACAATTGCCAGAAGTGAGTTAACAATTCCGCACTTGTGACAAATGCGTCGCTAATTGAAAAATCGAACTTTTTGAGGGTTCTCATTTTGTATCATGCGATACATGAATGGAAAGGTGGCACTTTCTAGATCACGGGAGTGCCATTCCTAAGTCACGAAAAGGTTTTCTTGCAGAGATATTGGCATCTAAACACTAAAAAGTCATCAAATTAATTTATTTCGATATGCAATGCTAAAAGTGTTTGGATGCCAATATCTCTGCAAGAAAACCTTTTCGTGGCACTCCCGTGATCTAGAAAGTGCCACCTTTCCATTCATGTATCGCATAATACAAAATGAGAACCCTCAAAAAGTTCGATTTTTCAATTAGCGACACAATTGCCAGAAGTGAGTTAACAATTCCGCACTTGTGGCAAATGCGTCGCTAATTGAAAAATCGAACATTTTGAGGGTTCTCATTTTGTGTTATGCGATACATGAATGGAAAGGTGGCACTTTCTAGATCACGGGAGTGCCATTCCTAAGTCACGAAAAGGTTTTCTTGCAGAGATATTGGCATCTAAACACTAAAAAGTCATCAAATTAATTTATTTCGATATGCAATGCTAAAAGTGTTTGGATGCCAATATCTCTGCAACAAAACCTTTTCATGACTTAGGAATGGCACTCCCGTGATCTAGAAAGTGCCACCTTTCCATTCATGTATCGCATAATACAAAATGAGAACCCTCAAAAAGTTCGATTTTTCAATTAGCGACACAATTGCCAGAAGTGAGTTAACAATTCCGCACTTGTGACAAATGCGTCGCTAATTGAAAAATCGAACTTTTTGAGGGTTCTCATTTTGTATCATGCGATACATGAATGGAAAGGTGGCACTTTCTAGATCACGGGAGTGCCATTCCTAAGTCACGAAAAGGTTTTCTTGCAGAGATATTGGCATCTAAACACTAAAAAGTCATCAAATTAATTTATTTCGATATGCAATGTTAAAGCTGTTTGGATGCCAATATCTCTGCAAAAAAACCTTTTCGTGACTTAGGAATGGCACTCCCGTGATCTAGAAAGTGCCACCTTTCCATTCATGTATCGCATAATACAAAATGAGAACCCTCAAAATGTTCGATTTTTCAATTAGCGACACAATTGCCAGAAGTGAGTTAACAATTCCGCACTTGTGGCAAATGCGTCGCTAATTGAAAAATCGAACTTTTTGAGGGTTCTCATTTTGTGTTATGCGATACATCAATGGAAAGGTGTCACTTTCTAGATCACAGGAGTGCCATTCCTAAGTCACGAAAAGGTTTTCTTGCAGAGATATTGGCATCTAAACACTAAAAAGTCATCAAATTAATTTATTTCGATATGCAATGCTAAAAGCATTGTATATACATTCTATAGTATTCTCATGAAAGCGAAAGATAGTAGCGACGTCTATAGTGGCGATTAAGAAGCTCTCAGCTGTAGAGATTGGAGATTAACGAAGGGGAATTTCAAGCAAGAAATGCCGATAATAATAAAACGAGAACGCTACATACAAAATTCACTGCAGTCAAAGTGAGAGAAGAAAAAGACAATTTTCTCTATTTTGTTGTGGGTTGGGGATTTTGTTTACATTTTTTTTGCCAAGAGAGCTTGTTTTTTGTATGATCTTTTTATTTTTACCTTCGGTTTGTGTTGCTCTTCTGTTATGTTGTTGTTGTAGCGTAGCTGACGTAGGTAGGTATAGAAAATTCTTGTATGTGTTTAAGAAATACGAAAAAAGAATTTTGTCTGCCAGTATTTTGCTATTTTGTGAACGATCTTGCTTCGTATGTGTGTTGTTGTTATTTTTGGGTAGCAAGAGCATTCATGGGAATTTGAGGAGTATAAGAAAAAAATATTTGTGAGTTCAGTTTTTTGTTTAGGAGTTTGTTTTTGTTTACATTTTTTTCTTCTGGGCTGAGAATGAGGTGCAGGTATGTATGTGTGTAAATGCTTTGTTGTGTTGGCGATTTTTTGTCAAGTAGGTAGGTAGAAAGGTTCTGATTTTGTTTAGGAATTTTTTGTAAGGAATTTGTCGGTTGGTTGTGTGTGCAAGTTAAAGGCTTTTTTTATCTTGATTCTTTTGACTTGACCTTATATTGTGATCTGAATGTTATTGATTTTCTGGGTAGCTTGTGCAGGTTTACGTATGTAGGTACACAAAATGTTTGAAAGTTTGAAGGAGCTAGAAAAAGGCAATTTTGTTTCGTGGAAAGAAAGAGGTTGTGGTGGTAATGGTTCACAGTATTCTTTTTTCTGGGTACCTATCTTGTGCAAGTATATTTAGGTATGCAAAATGTTTGGAAGTTGGAGAAGTTAAAAAAAGACAATGTTGTGATTTTGTTTTGTGCAAAGAAAGAGGTGGTGGTTTATATAAATAATTTGTTATTTATAATTTTCGCGCTTGTTTTGAAGGAGAGTAGGTACCTATGTATATATGTGCGATTTGTAAGAAGTTAGGTATATACATAGGATTATAAATTTGTGTTGGGAATTAGGTAGGTGGGTACATTTCGCGCCTTTTTTGAACAATTAGTGTTTAACCAAAATATTTTTGTTAAGAGTTTGTCAGTGGTTTGTTATTTTTCAAGTATTTACCTAGATCGGGTGATATGGAAAAGAATACATACATAATTTTCAGGAGTTTTTTTTTTAGATTTTGAAATATTTTTTAATAATTTTAAATCCATATTTCCATAGAGAGATATTCGCATAAGGAGTGTAAAAAAGCTAAAAAGGTTATATGTTGGGTCCAGGCAAAAAAACAAATGTATATGATGGAGGAGTCTATTCTTTCCACCCCATTTGGCCGAAGGGCAATTTTATAAAAAATAGACTTGAAATGCAAAAAAAATTATTAAAAAAGAACGGCAACACCTACAATGTCATGCCATGGGTATTTTTCAAAAGCCAGAAAATCCACTCTGGTTTTAAATTCAGATTGTTTAAATAATTATTTTTTTACTTTTCTCAAAAATCAGAAGACATTTAAGAATCTGGTTTTCAGTTTTTCGACTACAAATTTATAAAAGTATTAAATTTTGAAAATAAAAATATTACTTTACAATTTTGCACAAAATTATTTTAAACACAATTTTTTAATTTTTTTTTCAAAAATTTAATTTTGAAAATTAATTTTTGAAAAACTGTTTACTAAATAACTTAATGTAAAAATAAAATAAAATCGGCAGTTTCTGGATTTATAAAAAAATTTAGAAAATTGCCCCTCCCGTTATTTTTAATTTTCTCAAAAACTGAAATACATTTTACCATCCGGTTTTCTGTTTTTGACTAAAAAATAATAAGATCATTGAATTTTGAAAATAAAAGTAGTACGTAAAATTTTGATAAAAATAAGCTTAAAATTAAGATTTTTTTTTTTTCAAAATATTGGCTTTGAAAATTAATTTTTCAAAAACTATTCACTCAAACAACTTTATTTAAAAAAAAAATTAAAGAATGAATTTTTGGCTTTTCAAAGTGCTGTAGCATAAATCTGTAGGTATTACCGTTATTTTTTAATAATTTTTTTTTCTGTTTGAGGTGAGTGTTTTTGAAAATTGCCCCTCCCGCCTAAACGGGGGCAAATAGACCCCCTCCCATACGATTTTTTTCTCGTTTAAGTCCAAACTACACGCCTTAGCTTTTTGTCACACCTTATGCAAATCACCCTATATAGGTTTTGTACATATATCCACTCGTTTTATTATATTACTAAAAACGAACATTAATCCACTGAAGCTGATTAGAATTTACTATTGAGAAACTTGTATAGCAATAGCATACAGTTAGGAAAGATATATCAAATAATTGTAATATATAGGTATTATACAATCGGAATTAAGATCCAACTGCATACCTATAGCTATGTATGTAATGTACTTATGTAAGTAGGTACAAATATAATTTTTCAACCAGTAACAGTAATATCCAATCTAGTCCACTGTAGATAGGTATTCTGCAAATTTTAAATTTATGCATCATATACCTACCTAGGTACATAATATCTACCTACAAATCAACAGAATCTAACGCTTGTGTGATTTTCGAACATTTCAATTCATCTCTTAAAAAGATACATATATGAACCTATCTACTTGCAAAAATTAGGTACTACAAAAACTGACCATAAAGTGCATCTACATACATACCTTATACATATCTAACCTATCTACATTAAAAAAAAAAAAACAACGAGCCGCGGAAATAGCCTATAAAAAATTTCTTTTTTTCAACAGGTAGATTTTCTGCAATTCTGAATTTATTTTCATACGTTAGGCACCTACCTATTTATCTCACTTTCTAGATTTTCTAAAAGTTTTTGATAAATCTACTCCTCAGTTTTTTTTCGTAAAAAAAAATTTAAACTTCGATTTTAAAATACATATAATTTTTCAACCCTCGCTTAATCAATTAAACACTATTGTATGCTTTATATACCTACCTTACTAACCTGTATAGTTGGAATATCAAAAAATCCTAATCGCTATCTACCTATAAATTCAATTCAATGCATTTTTTTACACTTTTAGATCTACCTAACTTTCCTTATAACTTTAACAATCATGAGTCAGATAATCAATTCGATCGATTGCTGATTCTTCTTTTTATTAAATAATTCAACACCAAAAACAAAAAAAATACCTACCTATCTACCAAACAGAAATTAATACAAAATTATATACATAAATACCTACATACATACCGGTAGACAATTCTAAATTCGACCTTTTCTTCATTTCTTGCTCACCTTCTCACATATTCCCAATAAGCCCACAAAAAAAAATCTGTTTGGAATAAAAAACAACCCTTTTTTTCCTTTGCACGTTGTGCAAACTCATTACTTGTGTTTGTGTACCAGTACATGAATTCATTAAAAAAAAAACAATTCCAAGTGCATTGCAAAACAAATAATGATATTTTTTTTATTTCCCTCTTCTTATTCTGGTGTAGATGTCAAAGCAAACAGCCGTTTGTACGTATCTCGCTTACACACATTATTATTCCTAAAAAATAAACACCAGGAACCTCTCATTTCTACTGCTTATTCCCCCTTCTCTCATCAGACTCTCCAAAGAAACAATTGTGGTGATTGAAGCGCCACCTAAAGCGCCGGTTAAGAAGTACAAAATCGTGTTGCATGAGAATACTATAGAATGTATATACAATGCTAAAAGTGTTTGGATGCCAATATCTCTGCAACAAAACCTTTTCATGACTTAGGAATGGCACTTCCGTGATCTAGAAAGTGCCACCTTTCCATTCATGTATCGCATAATACAAAATGAGAACCCTCAAAAAGTTCGATTTTTCAATTAGCGACACAATTGCCAGAAGTGAGTTAACAATTCCGCACTTGTGACAAATGTCGATTTTTCAATTAGCGACACAATTGCCAGAAGTGAGTTAACAATTCCGCACTTCTGGCAAATGCGTCGCTAATTGAAAAATCGAACTTTTTGAGGGTTCTCATTTTGTATTATGCGATACATGAATGGAAAGGTGGCACTTTCTAGATCACGGGAGTGCAATTCCTAAGTCACGAAAAGGTTTTCTTGCAGAGATATTGGCATCTAAACACTAAAAAGTCATCAAATTAATTTATTTCGATATGCAATGCTAAAACTGTTTGGATGCCAATATCTCTGCAAGAAAACCTTTTCGTGGCACTCCCGTGATCTAGAAAGTGCCACCTTTCCATTCATGTATCGCATAATACAAAATGAGAACCCTCAAAAAGTTCGATTTTTCAATTAGCGACGCATTTGCCACAAGTGCGGAATTGTTAACTCACTTCTGGCAATTGTGTCGCTAATTGAAAAATCGAACTTTTTGAGGGTTCTCATTTTGTATTATGCGATACATGAATGGAAAGGTGGCACTTTCTAGATCACGGGAGTGCCATTCCTAAGTCACGAAAAGGTTTTCTTGCAGAGATTTTGGCATCTAAACACTAAAAAGTCATCAAATTAATTTATTTCGATATGCAATGCTAAAAGTGTTTGGATGCCAATATCTCTGCAACAAAACCTTTTCGTGACTTAGGAATGGCACTCCTGTGATCTAGAAAGTGCCACCTTTCCATTCATGTATCGCATAATACAAAATGAGAACCCTCAAAAAGTTCGATTTTTCAATTAGCGACGCATTTGCCAGAAGTGAGTTAACAATTCCGCACTTGTGGCAAATGCGTCGCTAATTGAAAAATCGAACTTTTTGAGGGTTCTCATTTTGTATTATGCGATACATAAATGGAAAGGTGGCACTTTCTAGATCACGGGAGCGCCATTCCTAAGTCACGAAAAGGTTTTGTTGCAGAGATATTGGCATCTAAACACTAAAAAGTCATCAAATTAATTTATTTCGATATGCAATGCTAAAAGTGTTTGGATGCCAATATCTCTGCAACAAAACCTTTTCATGACTTAGGAATGGCACTCCCGTGATCTAGAAAGTGCCACCTTTCCATTGATGTATCGCATAATACAAAATGAGAACCCTCAAAAAGTTCGATTTTTCAATTAGCGACACAATTGCCAGAAGTGAGTTAACAATTCCGCACTTGTGGCAAATGCGTCGCTAATTGAAAAATCGAACTTTTTGAGGGTTCTCATTTTGTATTATGCGATACATGAATGGAAAGGTGGCACTTTCTAGATCACAGGAGTGCCATTCCTAAGTCACGAAAAGGTTTTGTTGCAGATATATTGGCATCCAAACACTTTTAGCATTGCATATCGAAATAAATTAATTTGATGACTTTTTAGTGTTTAGATGCCAATATCTCTGCAAGAAAACCTTTTCGTGACTTAGGAATGGCACTCCCGTGATCTAGAAAGTGCCACCTTTCCATTCATGTATCGCATAATACAAAATGAGAACCCTCAAAAAGTTCGATTTTTCAATTAGCGACACAATTGCCAGAAGTGAGTTAACAATTCCGCACTTGTGGCAAATGCGTCGCTAATTGAAAAATCGAACTTTTTGAGGGTTCTCATTTTGTATTATGCGATACATGAATGGAAAGGTGGCACTTTCTAGATCACGGGAGTGCCACGAAAAGGTTTTCTTGCAGAGATATTGGCATCCAAACAGTTTTAGCATTGCATATCGAAATAAATTAATTTGATGACTTTTTAGTGTTTAGATGCCAATATCTCTGCAAGAAAACCTTTTCGTGACTTAGGAATGGCACTCCCGTGATCTAGAAAGTGCCACCTTTCCATTCATGTATCGCATGATACAAAATGAGAACCCTCAAAAAGTTCGATTTTTCAATTAGCGACGCATTTGTCACAAGTGCGGAATTGTTAACTCACTTCTGGCAATTGTGTCGCTAATTGAAAAATCGAACTTTTTGAGGGTTCTCATTTTGTATTATGCGATACATGAATGGAAAGGTGGCACTTTCTAGATCACGGGAGTGCCATTCCTAAGTCATGAGAAGGTTTTGTTGCAGAGATATTGGCATCCAAACACTTTTAGCATTGCATATCGAAATAAATTAATTTGATGACTTTTTAGTGTTTAGATGCCAATATCTCTGCAACAAAACCTTTTCGTGACTTAGGAATGGCACTCCTGTGATCTAGAAAGTGCCACCTTTCCATTGATGTATCGCATAATACAAAATGAGAACCCTCAAAAAGTTCGATTTTTCAATTAGCGACGCATTTGTCACAAGTGCGGAATTGTTAACTCACTTCTGGCAATTGTGTCGCTAATTGAAAAATCGAACTTTTTGAGGGTTCTCATTTTGTATTATGCGATACATGAATGGAAAGGTGGCACTTTCTAGATCACGGGAGTGCCATTCCTAAGTCATGAGAAGGTTTTGTTGCAGAGATATTGGCATCCAAACACTTTTAGCATTGCATATCGAAATAAATTAATTTGATGACTTTTTAGTGTTTAGATGCCAATATCTCTGCAAGAAAACCTTTTCTTGACTTAGGAATGGCACTCCCGTGATCTAGAAAGTGCCACCTTTCCATTCATGTATCGCATGATACAAAATGAGAACCCTCAAAAAGTTCGATTTTTCAATTAGCGACGCATTTGTCACAAGTGCGGAATTGTTAACTCACTTCTGGCAATTGTGTCGCTAATTGAAAAATCGAACTTTTTGAGGGTTCTCATTTTGTATTATGCGATACATGAATGGAAAGGTGGCACTTTCTAGATCACGGGAGTGCCATTCCTAAGTCATGAGAAGGTTTTGTTGCAGAGATATTGGCATCCAAACACTTTTAGCATTGCATATCGAAATAAATTAATTTGATGACTTTTTAGTGTTTAGATGCCAATATCTCTGCAAGAAAACCTTTTCGTGACTTAGGAATGGCACTCCTGTGATCTAGAAAGTGCCACCTTTCCATTGATGTATCGCATAATACAAAATGAGAACCCTCAAAAAGTTCGATTTTTCAATTAGCGACGCATTTGCCACAAGTGCGGAATTGTTAACTCACTTCTGGCAATTGTGTCGCTAATTGAAAAATCGAACTTTTTGAGGGTTCTCATTTTGTATTATGCGATACATGAATGGAAAGGTGGCACTTTCTAGATCACAGGAGTGCCATTCCTAAGTCACGAAAAGGTTTTGTTGCAGAGATATTGGCATCCAAACACTTTTAGCATTGCATATCGAAATAAATTAATTTGATGACTTTTTAGTGTTTAGATGCCAATATCTCTGCAAGAAAACCTTTTTGTGACTTAGGAATGGCACTCCTGTGATCTAGAAAGTGCCACCTTTCCATTGATGTATCGCATAATACAAAATGAGAACCCTCAAAAAGTTCGATTTTTCAATTAGCGACGCATTTGCCACAAGTGCGGAATTGTTAACTCACTTCTGGCAATTGTGTCGCTAATTGAAAAATCGAACTTTTTGAGGGTTCTCATTTTGTATTATGTGATACATGAATGGAAAGGTGGCACTTTCTAGATCACGGGAGTGCCATTCCTAAGTCACGAAAAGGTTTTCTTGCAGAGATTTTGGCATCTAAACACTAAAAAGTCATCAAATTAATTTATTTCGATATGCAATGCTAAAAGTGTTTGGATGCCAATATCTCTGCAACAAAACCTTTTCGTGACTTAGGAATGGCACTCCTGTGATCTAGAAAGTGCCACCTTTCCATTCATGTATCGCATAATACAAAATGAGAACCCTCAAAAAGTTCGATTTTTCAATTAGCGACGCATTTGCCAGAAGTGAGTTAACAATTCCGCACTTGTGGCAAATGCGTCGCTAATTGAAAAATCGAACTTTTTGAGGGTTCTCATTTTGTATTATGCGATACATGAATGGAAAGGTGGCACTTTCTAGATCACGGGAGCGCCATTCCTAAGTCACGAAAAGGTTTTGTTGCAGAGATATTGGCATCTAAACACTAAAAAGTCATCAAATTAATTTATTTCGATATGCAATGCTAAAAGTGTTTGGATGCCAATATCTCTGCAACAAAACCTTTTCATGACTTAGGAATGGCACTCCCGTGATCTAGAAAGTGCCACCTTTCCATTGATGTATCGCATAATACAAAATGAGAACCCTCAAAAAGTTCGATTTTTCAATTAGCGACACAATTGCCAGAAGTGAGTTAACAATTCCGCACTTGTGGCAAATGCGTCGCTAATTGAAAAATCGAACTTTTTGAGGGTTCTCATTTTGTATTATGCGATACATGAATGGAAAGGTGGCACTTTCTAGATCACAGGAGTGCCATTCCTAAGTCACGAAAAGGTTTTGTTGCAGATATATTGGCATCCAAACACTTTTAGCATTGCATATCGAAATAAATTAATTTGATGACTTTTTAGTGTTTAGATGCCAATATCTCTGCAAGAAAACCTTTTCGTGACTTAGGAATGGCACTCCCGTGATCTAGAAAGTGCCACCTTTCCATTCATGTATCGCATAATACAAAATGAGAACCCTCAAAAAGTTCGATTTTTCAATTAGCGACACAATTGCCAGAAGTGAGTTAACAATTCCGCACTTGTGGCAAATGCGTCGCTAATTGAAAAATCGAACTTTTTGAGGGTTCTCATTTTGTATTATGCGATACATGAATGGAAAGGTGGCACTTTCTAGATCACGGGAGTGCCACGAAAAGGTTTTCTTGCAGAGATATTGGCATCCAAACAGTTTTAGCATTGCATATCGAAATAAATTAATTTGATGACTTTTTAGTGTTTAGATGCCAATATCTCTGCAAGAAAACCTTTTCGTGACTTAGGAATGGCACTCCTGTGATCTAGAAAGTGCCACCTTTCCATTGATGTATCGCATAATACAAAATGAGAACCCTCAAAAAGTTCGATTTTTCAATTAGCGACGCATTTGCCACAAGTGCGGAATTGTTAACTCACTTCTGGCAATTGTGTCGCTAATTGAAAAATCGAACTTTTTGAGGGTTCTCATTTTGTATCATGCGATACATGAATGGAAAGGTGGCACTTTCTAGATCACAGGAGTGCCATTCCTAAGTCACGAAAAGGTTTTCTTGCAGAGATATTGGCATCTAAACACTAAAAAGTCATCAAATTAATTTATTTCGATATGCAATGCTAAAAGTGTTTGGATGCCAATATCTCTGCAACAAAACCTTTTCGTGACTTAGGAATGGCACTCCTGTGATCTAGAAAGTGCCACCTTTCCATTCATGTATCGCATAATACAAAATGAGAACCCTCAAAAAGTTAGATTTTTCAATTAGCGACACAATTGCCAGAAGTGAGTTAACAATTCCGCACTTGTGGCAAATGCGTCGCTAATTGAAAAATCGAACTTTTTGAGGGTTCTCGTTTTGTATTATGCGATACATGAATGGAAAGGTGGCACTTTCTAGATCACAGGAGTGCCATTCCTAAGTCACGAAAAGGTTTTGTTGCAGAGATATTGGCATCCAAACACTTTTAGCATTGCATATCGAAATAAATTAATTTGATGACTTTTTAGTGTTTAGATGCCAATATCTCTGCAAGAAAACCTTTTCGTGACTTAGGAATGGCACTCCTGTGATCTAGAAAGTGCCACCTTTCCATTGATGTATCGCATAATACAAAATGAGAACCCTCAAAAAGTTCGATTTTTCAATTAGCGACGCATTTGCCACAAGTGCGGAATTGTTAACTCACTTCTGGCAATTGTGTCGCTAATTGAAAAATCGAACTTTTTGAGGGTTCTCATTTTGTATTATGCGATACATGAATGGAAAGGTGGCACTTTCTAGATCACAGGAGTGCCATTCCTAAGTCACGAAAAGGTTTTCTTGCAGAGATATTGGCATCTAAACACTAAAAAGTCATCAAATTAATTTATTTCGATATGCAATGCTAAAAGTGTTTGGATGCCAATATCTCTGCAACAAAACCTTTTCATGACTTAGGAATGGCACTCCCGTGATCTAGAAAGTGCCACCTTTCCATTGATGTATCGCATAATACAAAATGAGAACCCTCAAAAAGTTCGATTTTTCAATTAGCGACACAATTGCCAGAAGTGAGTTAACAATTCCGCACTTGTGGCAAATGCGTCGCTAATTGAAAAATCGAACTTTTTGAGGGTTCTCATTTTGTATTATGCGATACATGAATGGAAAGGTGGCACTTTCTAGATCACAGGAGTGCCATTCTTAAGTCACGAAAAGGTTTTCTTGCAGAGATATTGGCATCTAAACACTTAAAGTCATTAAATTAATTTATTTCGATATGCAATGCTAAAAGTGTTTGGATGCCAATATCTCTGCAACAAAACCTTTTCATGACTTAGGAATGGCACTCCCGTGATCTAGAAAGTGCCACCTTTCCATTCATGTATCGCATAACACAAAATGAGAACCCTCCAAATGTTCGATTTTTCAATTAGCGACGCATTTGCCACAAGTGCGGAATTGTTAACTCACTTCTGGCAATTGTGTCGCTAATTGAAAAATCGAACTTTTTGAGGGTTCTCATTTTGTATTATGCGATACATGAATGGAAAGGTGGCACTTTCTAGATCACGGGAGTGCCATTTCTAAGTCACGAAAAGGTTTTCTTGCAGAGATATTGGCATCTAAACACTAAAAAGTCATCAAATTAATTTATTTCGATATGCAATGCTAAAAGTGTTTGGATGCCAATATCTCTGCAACAAAACCTTTTCGTGACTTAGGAATGGCACTCCTGTGATCTAGAAAGTGCCACCTTTCCATTCATGTATCGCATAATACAAAATGAGAACCCTCAAAAAGTTCGATTTTTCAATTAGCGACACAATTGCCAGAAGTGAGTTAACAATTCCGCACTTGTGGCAAATGCGTCGCTAATTGAAAAATCGAACTTTTTGAGGGTTCTCATTTTGTATTATGCGATACATGAATGGAAAGGTGGCACTTTCTAGATCACGGGAGTGCCACGAAAAGGTTTTCTTGCAGAGATATTGGCATCCAAACACTTTTAGCATTGCATATCGAAATAAATTAATTTGATGACTTTTTAGTGTTTAGATGCCAATATCTCTGCAAGAAAACCTTTTCGTGACTTAGGAATGGCACTCCTGTGATCTAGAAAGTGACACCTTTCCATTGATGTATCGCATAATACAAAATGAGAACCCTCAAAAAGTTCGATTTTTCAATTAGCGACGCCATTTGCCACAAGTGCGGAATTGTTAACTCACTTCTGGCAATTGTGTCGCTAATTGAAAAATCGACATTTGTCACAAGTGCGGAATTGTTAACTCACTTCTGGCAATTGTGTCGCTAATTGAAAAATCGAACTTTTTGAGGGTTCTCATTTTGTATTATGCGATACATGAATGGAAAGGTGGCACTTTCTAGATCACGGGAGTGCCATTCCTAAGTCATGAAAAGGTTTTGTTGCAGAGATATTGGCATCCAAACACTTTTAGCATTGCATATCGAAATAAATTAATTTGATGACTTTTTAGTGTTTAGATGCCAATATCTCTGCAAGAAAACCTTTTCGTGACTTAGGAATGGCACTCCTGTGATCTAGAAAGTGACACCTTTCCATTGATGTATCGCATAATACAAAATGAGAACCCTCAAAAAGTTCGATTTTTCAATTAGCGACGCATTTGCCACAAGTGCGGAATTGTTAACTCACTTCTGGCAATTGTGTCGCTAATTGAAAAATCGAACTTTTTGAGGGTTCTCATTTTGTATTATGCGATACATGAATGGAAAGGTGGCACTTTCTAGATCACAGGAGTGCCATTCCTAAGTCACGAAAAGGTTTTGTTGCAGAGATATTGGCATCCAAACACTTTTAGCATTGCATATCGAAATAAATTAATTTGATGACTTTTTAGTGTTTAGATGCCAATATCTCTGCAATATCTCTGCATTGATGTATCGCATAATACAAAATGAGAACCCTCAAAAAGTTCGATTTTTCAATTAGCGACACAATTGCCAGAAGTGAGTTAACAATTCCGCACTTGTGACAAATGCGTCGCTAATTGAAAAATCGAACTTTTTGAGGGTTCTCATTTTGTATCATGCGATACATGAATGGAAAGGTGGCACTTTCTAGATCACGGGAGTGCCATTCCTAAGTCACGAAAAGGTTTTCTTGCAGAGATATTGGCATCTAAACACTAAAAAGTCATCAAATTAATTTATTTCGATATGCAATGCTAAAAGTGTTTGGATGCCAATATCTCTGCAACAAAACCTTTTCATGACTTAGGAATGGCACTCCCGTGATCTAGAAAGTGCCACCTTTCCATTGATGTATCGCATAATACAAAATGAGAACCCTCAAAAAGTTCGATTTTTCAATTAGCGACACAATTGCCAGAAGTGAGTTAACAATTCCGCACTTGTGGCAAATGCGTCGCTAATTGAAAAATCGAACTTTTTGAGGGTTCTCATTTTGTATTATGCGATACATGGATGGAAAGGTGGCACTTTCTAGATCACGGGAGTGCCATTCCTAAGTCACGAAAAGGTTTTCTTGCAGAGATATTGGCATCTAAACACTAAAAAGTCATCAAATTAATTTATTTCGATATGCAATGCTAAAACTGTTTGGATGCCAATATCTCTGCAAGAAAACCTTTTCGTGGCACTCCCGTGATCTAGAAAGTGCCACCTTTCCATTCATGTATCGCATAATACAAAATGAGAACCCTCAAAAAGTTCGATTTTTCAATTAGCGACGCATTTGCCACAAGTGCGGAATTGTTAACTCACTTCTGGCGATTGTGTCGCTAATTGAAAAATCGAACTTTTTGAGGGTTCTCATTTTGTATTATGCGATACATCAATGGAAAGGTGGCACTTTCTAGATCACGGGAGTGCCATTCCTAAGTCACGAAAAGGTTTTGTTGCAGAGATATTGGCATCCAAACACTTTTAGCATTGCATATCGAAATAAATTAATTTGATGACTTTTTAGTGTTTAGATACCAATATCTCTGCAAGAAAACCTTTTCGTGACTTAGGAATGGCACTCCTGTGATCTAGAAAGTGCCACCTTTCCATTCATGTATCGCATAATACAAAATGAGAACCCTCAAAAAGTTCGATTTTTCAATTAGCGACACAATTGCCAGAAGTGAGTTAACAATTCCGCACTTGTGGCAAATGCGTCGCTAATTGAAAAATCGAACATTTTGAGGGTTCTCATTTTGTGTTATGCGATACATGAAAGGAAAGGTGGCACTTTCTAGATCACGGGAGTGCCATTCCTAAGTCATGAAAAGGTTTTGTTGCAGAGATATTGGCATCCAAACACTTTTAGCATTGCATATCGAAATAAATTAATTTGATGACTTTTTAGTGTTTAGATACCAATATCTCTGCAAGAAAACCTTTTCGTGACTTAGGAATGGCACTCCTGTGATCTAGAAAGTGCCACCTTTCCATTCATGTATCGCATAATACAAAATGAGAACCCTCAAAAAGTTCGATTTTTCAATTAGCGACACAATTGCCAGAAGTGAGTTAACAATTCCGCACTTGTGGCAAATGCGTCGCTAATTGAAAAATCGAACTTTTTGAGGGTTCTCATTTTGTATTATGCGATACATGAATGGAAAGGTGGCACTTTCTAGATCACGGGAGTGCCACGAAAAGGTTTTCTTGCAGAGATATTGGCATCCATATCGAAATTGCATATCGAAATAAATTAATTTGATGACTTTTTAGTGTTTAGATGCCAATATCTCTGCAAGAAAACCTTTTCGTGACTTAGGAATGGCACTCCTGTGATCTAGAAAGTGCCACCTTTCCATTCATGTATCGCATAATACAAAATGAGAACCCTCAAAAAGTTCGATTTTTCAATTAGCGACACAATTGCCAGAAGTGAGTTAACAATTCCGCACTTGTGGCAAATGCGTCGCTAATTGAAAAATCGAACTTTTTGAGGGTTCTCATTTTGTATTATGCGATACATGAATGGAAAGGTGGCACTTTCTAGATCACGGGAATGCCACGAAAAGGTTTTGTTGCAGAGATATTGGCATCCAAACACTTTTAGCATTGCATATCGAAATAAATTAATTTGATGACTTTTTAGTGTTTAGATGCCAATATCTCTGCAAGAAAACCTTTTCGTGACTTAGGAATGGCACTCCTGTGATCTAGAAAGTGCCACCTTTCCATTCATGTATCGCATAATACAAAATGAGAACCCTCAAAAAGTTCGATTTTTCAATTAGCGACACAATTGCCAGAAGTGAGTTAACAATTCCGCACTTGTGGCAAATGCGTCGCTAATTGAAAAATCGAACTTTTTGAGGGTTCTCATTTTGTATTATGCGATACATGAATGGAAAGGTGGCACTTTCTAGATCACGGGAATGCCACGAAAAGGTTTTGTTGCAGAGATATTGGCATCCAAACACTTTTAGCATTGCATATCGAAATAAATTAATTTGATGACTTTTTAGTGTTTAGATGCCAATATCTCTGCAAGAAAACCTTTTCGTGACTTAGGAATGGCACTCCTGTGATCTAGAAAGTGCCACCTTTCCATTCATGTATCGCATAATACAAAATGAGAACCCTCAAAAAGTTCGATTTTTCAATTAGCGACACAATTGCCAGAAGTGAGTTAACAATTCCGCACTTGTGGCAAATGCGTCGCTAATTGAAAAATCGAACATTTTGAGGGTTCTCATTTTGTGTTATGCGATACATGAAAGGAAAGGTGGCACTTTCTAGATCACGGGAGTGCCATTCCTAAGTCATGAAAAGGTTTTGTTGCAGAGATATTGGCATCCAAGCACTTTTAGCATTGCATATCGAAATAAATTAATTTGATGACTTTTTAGTGTTTAGATACCAATATCTCTGCAAGAAAACCTTTTCGTGACTTAGGAATGGCACTCCTGTGATCTAGAAAGTGCCACCTTTCCATTCATGTATCGCATAATACAAAATGAGAACCCTCAAAAAGTTCGATTTTTCAATTAGCGACACAATTGCCAGAAGTGAGTTAACAATTCCGCACTTGTGGCAAATGCGTCGCTAATTGAAAAATCGAACTTTTTGAGGGTTCTCATTTTGTATTATGCGATACATGAATGGAAAGGTGGCACTTTCTAGATCACGGGAGTGCCACGAAAAGGTTTTCTTGCAGAGATATTGGCATCCATATCGAAATAAATTAATTTGATGACTTTTTAGTGTTTAGATGCCAATATCTCTGCAAGAAAACCTTTTCGTGACTTAGGAATGGCACTCCTGTGATCTAGAAAGTGCCACCTTTCCATTCATGTATCGCATAATACAAAATGAGAACCCTCAAAAAGTTCGATTTTTCAATTAGCGACACAATTGCCAGAAGTGAGTTAACAATTCCGCACTTGTGGCAAATGCGTCGCTAATTGAAAAATCGAACTTTTTGAGGGTTCTCATTTTGTATTATGCGATACATGAATGGAAAGGTGGCACTTTCTAGATCACGGGAATGCCACGAAAAGGTTTTGTTGCAGAGATATTGGCATCCAAACACTTTTAGCATTGCATATCGAAATAAATTAATTTGATGACTTTTTAGTGTTTAGATGCCAATATCTCTGCAAGAAAACCTTTTCGTGACTTAGGAATGGCACTCCTGTGATCTAGAAAGTGCCACCTTTCCATTCATGTATCGCATAATACAAAATGAGAACCCTCAAAAAGTTCGATTTTTCAATTAGCGACACAATTGCCAGAAGTGAGTTAACAATTCCGCACTTGTGGCAAATGCGTCGCTAATTGAAAAATCGAACTTTTTGAGGGTTCTCATTTTGTATTATGCGATACATGAATGGAAAGGTGGCACTTTCTAGATCACGGGAATGCCACGAAAAGGTTTTGTTGCAGAGATATTGGCATCCAAACACTTTTAGCATTGCATATCGAAATAAATTAATTTGATGACTTTTTAGTGTTTAGATGCCAATATCTCTGCAAGAAAACCTTTTCGTGACTTAGGAATGGCACTCCTGTGATCTAGAAAGTGCCACCTTTCCATTCATGTATCGCATAATACAAAATGAGAACCCTCAAAAAGTTCGATTTTTCAATTAGCGACACAATTGCCAGAAGTGAGTTAACAATTCCGCACTTGTGGCAAATGCGTCGCTAATTGAAAAATCGAACATTTTGAGGGTTCTCATTTTGTGTTATGCGATACATGAAAGGAAAGGTGGCACTTTCTAGATCACGGGAGTGCCATTCCTAAGTCATGAAAAGGTTTTGTTGCAGAGATATTGGCATCCAAACACTTTTAGCATTGCATATCGAAATAAATTAATTTGATGACTTTTTAGTGTTTAGATACCAATATCTCTGCAAGAAAACCTTTTCGTGACTTAGGAATGGCACTCCTGTGATCTAGAAAGTGCCACCTTTCCATTCATGTATCGCATAATACAAAATGAGAACCCTCAAAAAGTTCGATTTTTCAATTAGCGACGCATTTGCCACAAGTGCGGAATTGTTAACTCACTTCTGGCAATTGTGTCGCTAATTGAAAAATCGAACTTTTTGAGGGTTCTCATTTTGTATTATGCGATACATCAATGCAGAGATATTGCAGAGATATTGGCATCTAAACACTAAAAAGTCATCAAATTAATTTATTTCGATATGCAATGCTAAAAGTGTTTGGATGCCAATATCTCTGCAACAAAACCTTTTCATGACTTAGGAATGGCACTCCCGTGATCTAGAAAGTGCCACCTTTCCATTCATGTATCGCATAATACAAAATGAGAACCCTCAAAAAGTTCGATTTTTCAATTAGCGACGCATTTGCCACAAGTGCGGAATTGTTAACTCACTTCTGGCAATTGTGTCGCTAATTGAAAAATCGAACTTTTTGAGGGTTCTCATTTTGTATTATGCGATACATGAATGGAAAGGTGGCACTTTCTAGATCACGGGAGTGCCATTCCTAAGTCACGAAAAGGTTTTCTTGCAGAGATATTGGCATCTAAACACTAAAAAGTCATCAAATTAATTTATTTCGATATGCAATGCTAAAAGTGTTTGGATGCCAATATCTCTGCAACAAAACCTTTTCATGACTTAGGAATGGCACTTCCGTGATCTAGAAAGTGCCACCTTTCCATTCATGTATCGCATAATACAAAATGAGAACCCTCAAAAAGTTCGATTTTTCAATTAGCGACGCATTTGCCACAAGTGCGGAATCGTTAACTCACTTCTGGCAATTGTGTCGCTAATTGAAAAATCGAACTTTTTGAGGGTTCTCATTTTGTATTATGCGATACATCAATGGAAAGGTGGCACTTTCTAGATCACGGGAGTGCCATTCCTAAGTCATGAAAAGGTTTTGTTGCAGAGATATTGGCATCCAAACACTTTTAGCATTGCATATCGAAATAAATTAATTTGATGACTTTTTAGTGTTTAGATGCCAATATCTCTGCAAGAAAACCTTTTCGTGACTTAGGAATGGCACTCCCGTGATCTAGAAAGTGCCACCTTTCCATTCATGTATCGCATAATACAAAATGAGAACCCTCAAAAAGTTCGATTTTTCAATTAGCGACGCATTTGCCACAAGTGCGGAATTGTTAACTCACTTCTGGCAAATGCGTCGCTAATTGAAAAATCGAACTTTTTGAGGGTTCTCATTTTGTATTATGCGATACATGAATGGAAAGGTGGCACTTTCTAGATCACAGGAGTGCCATTCCTAAGTCACGAAAAGGTTTTGTTGCAGAGATATTGGCATCCAAACACTTTTAGCATTGCATATCGAAATAAATTAATTTGATGACTTTTTAGTGTTTAGATGCCAATATCTCTGCAAGAAAACCTTTTCGTGACTTAGGAATGGCACTCCCGTGATCTAGAAAGTGCCACCTTTCCATTCATGTATCGCATAATACAAAATGAGAACCCTCAAAAAGTTCGATTTTTCAATTAGCGACACAATTGCCAGAAGTGAGTTAACAATTCCGCACTTGTGGCAAATGCGTCGCTAATTGAAAAATCGAACTTTTTGAGGGTTCTCATTTTGTATTATGCGATACATGAATGGAAAGGTGGCACTTTCTAGATCACGGGAGTGCCACGAAAAGGTTTTCTTGCAGAGATATTGGCATCCAAACAGTTTTAGCATTGCATATCGAAATAAATTAATTTGATGTGAGTTAACAATTCCGCACTTGTGGCAAATGCGTCGCTAATTGAAAAATCGAACTTTTTGAGGGTTCTCATTTTGTATTTTGCGATACATGGATGGAAAGGTGGCACTTTCTAGATCACGGGAGTGCCATTCCTAAGTCATGAAAAGGTTTTGTTGCAGAGATATTGGCATCCAAACACTTTTAGCATTGCATATCGAAATAAATTAATTTGATGACTTTTTAGTGTTTAGATGCCAATATCTCTGCAAGAAAACCTTTTCGTGACTTAGGAATGGCACTCCTGTGATCTAGAAAGTGCCACCTTTCCATTGATGTATCGCATAACACAAAATGAGAACCCTCAAAATGTTCGATTTTTCAATTAGCGACGCATTTGCCACAAGTGCGGAATTGTTAACTCACTTCTGGCAATTGTGTCGCTAATTGAAAAATCGAACTTTTTGAGGGTTCTCATTTTGTATTATGCGATACATGAATGGAAAGGTGGCACTTTCTAGATCACGGGAGTGCCACGAAAAGGTTTTCTTGCAGAGATATTGGCATCCAAACAGTTTTAGCATTGCATATCGAAATAAATTAATTTGATGTGAGTTAACAATTCCGCACTTGTGGCAAATGCGTCGCTAATTGAAAAATCGAACTTTTTGAGGGTTCTCATTTTGTATTTTGCGATACATGGATGGAAAGGTGGCACTTTCTAGATCACGGGAGTGCCATTCCTAAGTCATGAAAAGGTTTTGTTGCAGAGATATTGGCATCCAAACACTTTTAGCATTGCATATCGAAATAAATTAATTTGATGACTTTTTAGTGTTTAGATGCCAATATCTCTGCAAAAAAACCTTTTCGTGACTTAGGAATGGCACTCCTGTGATCTAGAAAGTGCCACCTTTCCATTGATGTATCGCATAACACAAAATGAGAACCCTCAAAATGTTCGATTTTTCAATTAGCGACGCATTTGCCACAAGTGCGGAATTGTTAACTCACTTCTGGCAATTGTGTCGCTAATTGAAAAATCGAACTTTTTGAGGGTTCTCATTTTGTATTATGCGATACATGAATGGAAAGGTGGCACTTTCTAGATCACAGGAGTGCCATTCCTAAGTCACGAAAAGGTTTTGTTGCAGAGATATTGGCATCCAAACACTTTTAGCATTGCATATCGAAATAAATTAATTTGATGACTTTTTAGTGTTTAGATGCCAATATCTCTGCAAGAAAACCTTTTCGTGACTTAGGAATGGCACTCCTGTGATCTAGAAAGTGCCACCTTTCCATTGATGTATCGCATAATACAAAATGAGAACCCTCAAAAAGTTCGATTTTTCAATTAGCGACGCATTTGCCACAAGTGCGGAATTGTTAACTCACTTCTGGCAATTGTGTCGCTAATTGAAAAATCGAACTTTATGAGGGTTCTCATTTTGTATTTTGCGATACATGAATGAAAAGGTGGCACTTTCTAGATCACGGGAGTGCCATTCCTAAGTCACGAAAAAGTTTTCTTGCAGAGATATTGGCATCCAAACACTTTTAGCATTGCATATCGAAATAAATTAATTTCATGACTTTTTAGTGTTTAGATGCCAATATCTCTGCAAGAAAACCTTTTCGTGACTTAGGAATGGCACTCCTGTGATCTAGAAAGTGCCACCTTTCCATTCATGTATCGCATAATACAAAATGAGAACCCTCAAAAAGTTCGATTTTTCAATTAGCGACACAATTGCCAGAAGTGAGTTAACAATTCCGCACTTGTGGCAAATGCGTCGCTAATTGAAAAATCGAACTTTTTGAGGGTTCTCATTTTGTATTATGCGATACATGAATGGAAAGGTGGCACTTTCTAGATCACGGGAGTGCCATTCCTAAGTCATGAAAAGGTTTTGTTGCAGAGATATTGGCATCCAAACACTTTTAGCATTGCATATCGAAATAAATTAATTTGATGACTTTTTAGTGTTTAGATGCCAATATCTCTGCAAGAAAACCTTTTCGTGACTTAGGAATGGCACTCCCGTGATCTAGAAAGTGCCACCTTTCCATTCATGTATCGCATAATACAAAATGAGAACCCTCAAAAAGTTCGATTTTTCAATTAGCGACGCATTTGCCACAAGAGCGGAATTGTTAACTCACTTCTGGCAATTGTGTCGCTAATTGAAAAATCGAACTTTTTGAGGGTTCTCATTTTGTATTATGCGATACATGAATGGAAAGGTGGCACTTTCTAGATCACGGGAGTGCCATTCCTAAGTCATGAAAAGGTTTTGTTGCAGAGATATTGGCATCCAAACACTTTTAGCATTGCATATCGAAATAAATTAATTTGATGACTTTTTAGTGTTTAGATGCCAATATCTCTGCAAGAAAACCTTTTCGTGACTTAGGAATAGCACTCCTGTGATCTAGAAAGTGCCACCTTTCGATTCATGTATCGCATAATACAAAATGAGAACCCCCAAAAAGTTCGATTTTTCAATTAGCGACGCATTTGCCACAAGTGCGGAATTGTTAACTCACTTCTGGCAATTGTGTCGCTAATTGAAAAATCGAACTTTTTGAGGGTTCTCATTTTGTATTATGCGATACATGAATGGAAAGGTGGCACTTTCTAGATCACGGGAGTGCCATTATTAAGTCATGAAAAGGTTTTGTTGCAGAGATATTGGCATCCAAACACTTTTAGCATTGCATATCGAAATAAATTAATTTGATGACTTTTTAGTGTTTAGATGCCAATATCTCTGCAAGAAAACCTTTTCGTGACTTAGGAATGGCACTCCTGTGATCTAGAAAGTGCCACCTTTCCATTGATGTATCGCATAATACAAAATGAGAACCCTCAAAAAGTTCGATTTTTCAATTAGCGACGCATTTGCCACAAGTGCGGAATTGTTAACTCACTTCTGGCAATTGTGTCGCTAATTGAAAAATCGAACTTTTTGAGGGTTCTCATTTTGTATTATGCGATACATAAATGGAAAAGTGGCACTTTCTAGATCACGGGAGTGCCATTCCTAAGTCATGAAAAGGTTTTGTTGCAGAGATATTGGCATCCAAACAGTTTTAGTATTGCATATCGAAATAAATTAATTTGATGACTTTTTAGTGTTTAGATGCCAATATCTCTGCAAGAAAACCTTTTCGTGACTTAGGAATGGCACTCCCGTGATCTAGAAAGTGCCACCTTTCCATTCATGTATCGCATAATACAAAATGAGAACCCTCAAAAAGTTCGATTTTTCAATTAGCGACACAATTGCCAGAAGTGAGTTAACAATTCCGCACTTGTGGCAAATGCGTCGCTAATTGAAAAATCGAACTTTTTGAGGGTTCTCATTTTGTATTATGCGATACATGAATGGAAAGGTGGCACTTTCTAGATCACGGGAGTGCCATTCCTAAGTCATGAAAAGGTTTTGTTGCAGAGATATTGGCATCCAAACACTTTTAGCATTGCATATCGAAATAAATTAATTTGATGACTTTTTAGTGTTTAGATGCCAATATCTCTGCAAGAAAACCTTTTCGTGACTTAGGAATGGCACTCCCGTGATCTAGAAAGTGCCACCTTTCCATTCATGTATCGCATAATACAAAATGAGAACCCTCAAAAAGTTCGATTTTTCAATTAGCGACGCATTTGCCACAAGAGCGGAATAATTGTTAACTCACTTCTGGCAATTGTGTCGCTAATTGAAAAATCGAACTTTTTGAGGGTTCTCATTTTGTATTATGCGATACATGAATGGAAAGGTGGCACTTTCTAGATCACGGGAGTGCCATTCCTAAGTCATGAAAAGGTTTTGTTGCAGAGATATTGGCATCCAAACAGTTTTAGTATTGCATATCGAAATAAATTAATTTGATGACTTTTTAGTGTTTAGATGCCAATATCTCTGCAAGAAAACCTTTTCGTGACTTAGGAATGGCACTCCCGTGATCTAGAAAGTACCACCTTTCCATTCATGTATCGCATAATACAAAATGAGAACCCTCAAAAAGTTCGATTTTTCAATTAGCGACACAATTGCCAGAAGTGAGTTAACAATTATTCCGCTCTTGTGGCAAATGCGTCGCTAATTGAAAAATCGAACTTTTTGAGGGTTCTCATTTTGTATTATGCGATACATGAATGGAAAGGTGGCACTTTCTAGATCACGGGAGTGCCATTCCTAAGTCACGAAAAGGTTTTCTTGCAGAGATATTGGCATCTAAACACTAAAAAGTCATCAAATTAATTTATTTCGATATGCAATGCTAAAAGTGTTTGGATGCCAATATCTCTGCAACAAAACCTTTTCATTACTTAGGAATGGCACTCCCGTGATCTAGAAAGTGCCACCTTTCCATTCATGTATCGCATAATACAAAATGAGAACCCTCAAAAAGTTCGATTTTTCAATTAGCGACGCATTTGCCACAAGTGCGGAATTGTTAACTCACTTCTGGCAAGTGTCGCTAATTGAAAAATCGAACTTTTTGAGGGTTCTCATTTTGTATTATGCGATACATGAATGGAAAGGTGGCACTTTTTAGATCACAGGAGTGCCATTCCTAAGTCACGAAAAGGTTTTCTTGCAGAGATATTGGCATCTAAACACTAAAAAGTCATCAAATTAATTTATTTCGATATGCAATGCTAAAAGTGTTTGGATGCCAATATCTCTGCAACAAAACCTTTTCATGACTTAGGAATGGCACTCCCGTGATCTAGAAAGTGCCACCTTTCCATTCATGTATCGCATAATACAAAATGAGAACCCTCAAAAAGTTCGATTTTTCAATTAGCGACGCATTTGCCACAAGTGCGGAATTGTTAACTCACTTCTGGCAATTGTGTCGCTAATTGAAAAATCGAACTTTTTGAGGGTTCTCATTTTGTATTATGCGATACATGAATGGAAAGGTGGCACTTTTTAGATCACAGGAGTGCCATTCCTAAGTCACGAAAAGGTTTTCTTGCAGAGATATTGGCATCTAAACACTAAAAAGTCATCAAATTAATTTATTTCGATATGCAATGCTAAAAGTGTTTGGATGCCAATATCTCTGCAACAAAACCTTTTCATGACTTAGGAATGGCACTCCCGTGATCTAGAAAGTGCCACCTTTCCATTCATGTATCGCATAATACAAAATGAGAACCCTCAAAAAGTTCGATTTTTCAATTAGCGACGCATTTGCCACAAGTGCGGAATTGTTAACTCACTTCTGGCAATTGTGTCGCTAATTGAAAAATCGAACTTTTTGAGGGTTCTCATTTTGTATTATGCGATACATGAATGGAAAGGTGGCACTTTTTAGATCACAGGAGTGCCATTCCTAAGTCACGAAAAGGTTTTCTTGCAGAGATATTGGCATCTAAACACTAAAAAGTCATCAAATTAATTTATTTCGATATGCAATGCTAAAAGTGTGGATGCCAATATCTCTGCAACAAAACCTTTTCATGACTTAGGAATGGCACTCCCGTGATCTAGAAAGTGCCACCTTTCCATTCATGTATCGCATAATACAAAATGAGAACCCTCAAAAAGTTCGATTTTTCAATTAGCGACGCATTTGCCACAAGTGCGGAATTGTTAACTCACTTCTGGCGATTGTGTCGCTAATTGAAAAATCGAACTTTTTGAGGGTTCTCATTTTGTATTATGCGATACATCAATGGAAAGGTGGCACTTTCTAGATCACGGGAGTGCCATTCCTAAGTCACGAAAAGGTTTTGTTGCAGAGATATTGGCATCCAAACACTTTTAGCATTGCATATCGAAATAAATTAATTTGATGACTTTTTAGTGTTTAGATACCAATATCTCTGCAAGAAAACCTTTTCGTGACTTAGGAATGGCACTCCTGTGATCTAGAAAGTGCCACCTTTCCATTCATGTATCGCATAATACAAAATGAGAACCCTCAAAAAGTTCGATTTTTCAATTAGCGACGCATTTGCCACAAGTGCGGAATTGTTAACTCACTTCTGGCAATTGTGTCGCTAATTGAAAAATCGAACTTTTTGAGGGTTCTCATTTTGTATTATGCGATACATCAATGCAGAGATATTGCAGAGATATTGGCATCTAAACACTAAAAAGTCATCAAATTAATTTATTTCGATATGCAATGCTAAAAGTGTTTGGATGCCAATATCTCTGCAACAAAACCTTTTCATGACTTAGGAATGGCACTCCCGTGATCTAGAAAGTGCCACCTTTCCATTCATGTATCGCGTAATACAAAATGAGAACCCTCAAAAAGTTCGATTTTTCAATTAGCGACACAATTGCCAGAAGTGAGTTAACAATTCCGCACTTGTGGCAAATGCGTCGCTAATTGAAAAATCGAACCTTTTGAGGGTTCTCATTTTGTATTATGCGATACATGAATGGAAAGGTGGCACTTTCTAGATCACAGGAGTGCCATTCCTAAGTCACGAAAAGGTTTTCTTGCAGAGATATTGGCATCTAAACACTAAAAAGTCATCAAATTAATTTATTTCGATATGCAATGCTAAAAGTGTTTAGATGCCAATATCTCTGCAACAAAACCTTTTCGTGACTTAGGAATGGCACTCCTGTGATCTAGAAAGTGCCACCTTTCCATTCATGTATCGCACAATACAAAATGAGAACCCTCAAAAAGTTCGATTTTTCAATTAGCGACGCATTTGCCACAAGTGCGGAATTGTTAACTCACTTCTGGCAATTGTGTCGCTAATTGAAAAATCGAACTTTTTGAGGGTTCTCATTTTGTATTATGCGATACATCAATGGAAAGGTGGCACTTTCTAGATCACAGGAGTGCCATTCCTAAGTCACGAAAAGGTTTTGTTGCAGAGATATTGGCATCCAAACACTTTTAGCATTGCATATCGAAATAAATTAATTTGATGACTTTTTAGTGTTTAGATGCCAATATCTCTGCAAGAAAACCTTTTCGTGACTTAGGAATGGCACTCCTGTGATCTAGAAAGTGCCACCTTTCCATTGATGTATCGCATAATACAAAATGAGAACCCTCAAAAAGTTCGATTTTTCAATTAGCGACGCATTTGCCACAAGTGCGGAATTGTTAACTCACTTCTGGCAATTGTGTCGCTAATTGAAAAATCGAACTTTTTGAGGGTTCTCATTTTGTATTATGCGATACATCAATGGAAAGGTGGCACTTTCTAGATCACAGGAGTGCCATTCCTAAGTCACGAAAAGGTTTTGTTGCAGAGATATTGGCATCCAAACACTTTTAGCATTGCATATCGAAATAAATTAATTTGATGACTTTTTAGTGTTTAGATGCCAATATCTCTGCAACAAAACCTTTTCGTGACTTAGGAATGGCACTCCTGTGATCTAGAAAGTGCCACCTTTCCATTCATGTATCGCTTAATACAAAATGAGAACCCTCAAAAAGTTCGATTTTTCAATTAGCGACACAATTGCCAGAAGTGAGTTAACAATTCCGCACTTGTGGCAAATGCGTCGCTAATTGAAAAATCGAACTTTTTGAGGTTTCTCATTTTGTATTATGCGATACATGAATGGAAAGGTGGCACTTTCTAGATCACGGGAGTGCCATTCCTAAGTCATGAAAAGGTTTTGTTGCAGAGATATTGGCATCCAAACACTTTTAGCATTGCATATCGAAATAAATTAATTTGATGACTTTTTAGTGTTTAGATGCCAATATCTCTGCAAGAAAACCTTTTCGTGACTTAGGAATGGCACTCCCGTGATCTAGAAAGTGCCACCTTTCCATTCATGTATCGCATAATACAAAATGAGAACCCTCAAAAAGTTCGATTTTTCAATTAGCGACACAATTGCCAGAAGTGAGTTAACAATTATTCCGCTCTTGTGGCAAATGCGTCGCTAATTGAAAAATCGAACTTTTTGAGGGTTCTCATTTTGTATTATGCGATACATGAATGGAAAGGTGGCACTTTCTAGATCACGGGAGTGCCATTCCTAAGTCACGAAAAGGTTTTCTTGCAGAGATATTGGCATCTAAACACTAAAAAGTCATCAAATTAATTTATTTCGATATGCAATGCTAAAAGTGTTTGGATGCCAATATCTCTGCAACAAAACCTTTTCATGACTTAGGAATGGCACTCCCGTGATCTAGAAAGTGCCACCTTTCCATTCATGTATCGCATAATACAAAATGAGAACCCTCAAAAAGTTCGATTTTTCAATTAGCGACGCATTTGCCACAAGTGCGGAATTGTTAACTCACTTCTGGCGATTGTGTCGCTAATTGAAAAATCGAACTTTTTGAGGGTTCTCATTTTGTATTATGCGATACATCAATGGAAAGGTGGCACTTTCTAGATCACGGGAGTGCCATTCCTAAGTCACGAAAAGGTTTTGTTGCAGAGATATTGGCATCCAAACACTTTTAGCATTGCATATCGAAATAAATTAATTTAATGACTTTAAGTGTTTAGATGCCAATATCTCTGCAAGAAAACCTTTTCGTGACTTAAGAATGGCACTCCTGTGATCTAGAAAGTGCCACCTTTCCATTCATGTATCGCATAATACAAAATGAGAACCCTCAAAAAGTTCGATTTTTCAATTAGCGACGCATTTGCCACAAGTGCGGAATTGTTAACTCACTTCTGGCAATTGTGTCGCTAATTGAAAAATCGAACTTTTTGAGGGTTCTCATTTTGTATTATGCGATACATGAATGGAAAGGTGGCACTTTTTAGATCACAGGAGTGCCATTCCTAAGTCACGAAAAGGTTTTCTTGCAGAGATATTGGCATCTAAACACTAAAAAGTCATCAAATTAATTTATTTCGATATGCAATGCTAAAAGTGTTTGGATGCCAATATCTCTGCAACAAAACCTTTTCATGACTTAGGAATGGCACTCCCGTGATCTAGAAAGTGCCACCTTTCCATTCATGTATCGCATAATACAAAATGAGAACCCTCAAAAAGTTCGATTTTTCAATTAGCGACACAATTGCCAGAAGTGAGTTAACAATTCCGCACTTGTGGCAAATGCGTCGCTAATTGAAAAATCGAACTTTTTGAGGGTTCTCATTTTGTATTATGCGATACATCAATGGAAAGGTGGCACTTTCTAGATCACAGGAGTGCCATTCCTAAGTCACGAAAAGGTTTTCTTGCAGAGATATTGGCATCTAAACACTAAAAAGTCATCAAATTAATTTATTTCGATATGCAATGCTAAAAGTGTTTGGATGCCAATATCTCTGCAACAAAACCTTTTCATGACTTAGGAATGGCACTCCCGTGATCTAGAAAGTGCCACCTTTCCATTCATGTATCGCATAATACAAAATGAGAACCCTCAAAAAGTTCGATTTTTCAATTAGCGACGCATTTGCCACAAGTGCGGAATTGTTAACTCACTTCTGGCGATTGTGTCGCTAATTGAAAAATCGAACTTTTTGAGGGTTCTCATTTTGTATTATGCGATACATCAATGGAAAGGTGGCACTTTCTAGATCACGGGAGTGCCATTCCTAAGTCACGAAAAGGTTTTGTTGCAGAGATATTGGCATCCAAACACTTTTAGCATTGCATATCGAAATAAATTAATTTAATGACTTTAAGTGTTTAGATGCCAATATCTCTGCAAGAAAACCTTTTCGTGACTTAAGAATGGCACTCCTGTGATCTAGAAAGTGCCACCTTTCCATTCATGTATCGCATAATACAAAATGAGAACCCTCAAAAAGTTCGATTTTTCAATTAGCGACGCATTTGCCACAAGTGCGGAATTGTTAACTCACTTCTGGCAATTGTGTCGCTAATTGAAAAATCGAACTTTTTGAGGGTTCTCATTTTGTATTATGCGATACATCAATGGAAAGGTGGCACTTTCTAGATCACGGGAGTGCCATTCCTAAGTCATGAAAAGGTTTTGTTGCAGAGATATTGGCATCCAAACACTTTTAGCATTGCATATCGAAATAAATTAATTTGATGACTTTTTAGTGTTTAGATGCCAATATCTCTGCAAGAAAACCTTTTCGTGACTTAGGAATGGCACTCCTGTGATCTAGAAAGTGCCACCTTTCCATTGATGTATCGCATAATACAAAATGAGAACCCTCAAAAAGTTCGATTTTTCAATTAGCGACGCATTTGCCACAAGTGCGGAATTGTTAACTCACTTCTGGCAATTGTGTCGCTAATTGAAAAATCGAACTTTTTGAGGGTTCTCATTTTGTATTATGCGATACATCAATGGAAAGGTGGCACTTTCTAGATCACGGGAGTGCCATTCCTAAGTCATGAAAAGGTTTTGTTGCAGAGATATTGGCATCCAAACACTTTTAGCATTGCATATCGAAATAAATTAATTTGATGACTTTTTAGTGTTTAGATGCCAATATCTCTGCAAGAAAACCTTTTCGTGACTTAGGAATGGCACTCCTGTGATCTAGAAAGTGCCACCTTTCCATTGATGTATCGCATAATACAAAATGAGAACCCTCAAAAAGTTCGATTTTTCAATTAGCGACGCATTTGCCACAAGTGCGGAATTGTTAACTCACTTCTGGCAATTGTGTCGCTAATTGAAAAATCGAACTTTTTGAGGGTTCTCATTTTGTATTATGCGATACATGAATGGAAAGGTGGCACTTTCTAGATCACAGGAGTGCCATTCCTAAGTCACGAAAAGGTTTTGTTGCAGAGATATTGGCATCCAAACACTTTTAGCATTGCATATCGAAATAAATTAATTTGATGACTTTTTAGTGTTTAGATGCCAATATCTCTGCAAGAAAACCTTTTCGTGACTTAGGAATGGCACTCCTGTGATCTAGAAAGTGCCACCTTTCCATTGATGTATCGCATAATACAAAATGAGAACCCTCAAAAAGTTCGATTTTTCAATTAGCGACGCATTTGCCACAAGTGCGGAATTGTTAACTCACTTCTGGCAATTGTGTCGCTAATTGAAAAATCGAACTTTTTGAGGGTTCTCATTTTGTATTATGCGATACATGAATGGAAAGGTGGCACTTTCTAGATCACGGGAGTGCCATTTTTAAGTCACGAAAAGGTTTTGTTGCAGAGATATTGGCATCCAAACAGTTTTAGCATTGCATATCGAAATAAATTAATTTGATGACTTTTTAGTGTTTAGATGCCAATATCTCTGCAAGAAAACCTTTTCGTGACTTAGGAATGGCACTCCCGTGATCTAGAAAGTGCCACCTTTCCATTCATGTATCGCATAATACAAAATCAGAACCCTTAAAAAGTTCGATTTTTCAATTAGCGACGCATTTGCCACAAGTGCGGAATTGTTAACTCACTTCTGGCAATTGTGTCGCTAATTGAAAAATCGAACTTTTTGAGGGTTCTCATTTTGTATTATGCGATACATGAATGGAAAGGTGGCACTTTCTAGATCACAGGAGTGCCATTCCTAAGTCACGAAAAGGTTTTCTTGCAGAGATATTGGCATCTAAACACTAAAAAGTCATCAAATTAATTTATTTCGATATGCAATGCTAAAAGTGTTTGGATGCCAATATCTCTGCAACAAAACCTTTTCATGACTTAGGAATGGCACTCCCGTGATCTAGAAAGTGCCACCTTTCCATTCATGTATCGCATAATACAAAATGAGAACCCTCAAAAAGTTCGATTTTTCAATTAGCGACACAATTGCCAGAAGTGAGTTAACAATTCCGCACTTGTGGCAAATGCGTCGCTAATTGAAAAATCGAACTTTTTGAGGGTTCTCATTTTGTATTATGCGATACATCAATGGAAAGGTGGCACTTTCTAGATCACAGGAGTGCCATTCCTAAGTCACGAAAAGGTTTTCTTGCAGAGATATTGGCATCTAAACACTAAAAAGTCATCAAATTAATTTATTTCGATATGCAATGCTAAAAGTGTTTGGATGCCAATATCTCTGCAAGAAAACCTTTTCGTGACTTAGGAATGGCACTCCTGTGATCTAGAAAGTGCCACCTTTCCATTCATGTATCGCATAATACAAAAGGAGAACCCTCAAAAAGTTCGATTTTTCAATTAGCGACGCATTTGCCACAAGTGCGGAATTGTTAACTCACTTCTGGCAATTGTGTCGCTAATTGAAAAATCGAACTTTTTGAGGGTTCTCATTTTGTATTATGCGATACATGAATGGAAAGGTGGCACTTTCTAGATCACAGGAGTGCCATTCCTAAGTCACGAAAAGGTTTTCTTGCAGAGATATTGGCATCTAAACACTAAAAAGTCATCAAATTAATTTATTTCGATATGCAATGCTAAAACTGTTTGGATGCCAATATCTCTGCAACAAAACCTTTTCGTGACTTAAAAATGGCACTCCCGTGATCTAGAAAGTGCCACCTTTCCATTCATGTATCGCATAATACAAAAGGAGAACCCTCAAAAAGTTCGATTTTTCAATTAGCGACGCATTTGCCACAAGTGCGGAATTGTTAACTCACTTCTGGCAATTGTGTCGCTAATTGAAAAATCGAACTTTTTGAGGGTTCTCATTTTGTATTATGCGATACATGAATGGAAAGGTGGCACTTTCTAGATCACAGGAGTGCCATTCCTAAGTCACGAAAAGGTTTTCTTGCAGAGATATTGGCATCTAAACACTAAAAAGTCATCAAATTAATTTATTTCGATATGCAATGCTAAAAGTGTTTGGATGCCAATATCTCTGCAACAAAACCTTTTCATGACTTAGGAATGGCACTCCCGTGATCTAGAAAGTGCCACCTTTCGATTCATGTATCGCATAATACAAAATGAGAACCCCCAAAAAGTTCGATTTTTCAATTAGCGACGCATTTGCCACAAGTGCGGAATTGTTAACTCACTTCTGGCAATTGTGTCGCTAATTGAAAAATCGAACTTTTTGAGGGTTCTCATTTTGTATTATGCGATACATAAATGGAAAAGTGGCACTTTCTAGATCACGGGAGTGCCATTCCTAAGTCACGAAAAGGTTTTGTTGCAGAGATATTGGCATCCAAACAGTTTTAGCATTGCATATCGAAATAAATTAATTTGATGACTTTTTAGTGTTTAGATGCCAATATCTCTGCAAGAAAACCTTTTCGTGACTTAGGAATGGCACTCCCGTGATCTAGAAAGTGCCACCTTTCCATTCATGTATCGCATAATACAAAATGAGAACCCTCAAAAAGTTCGATTTTTCAATTAGCGACACAATTGCCAGAAGTGAGTTAACAATTCCGCACTTGTGGCAAATGCGTCGCTAATTGAAAAATCGAACTTTTTGAGGGTTCTCATTTTGTATTATGCGATACATCAATGGAAAGGTTGCACTTTCTTGATCACAGGAGTGCCATTCCTAAGTCACGAAAAGGTTTTCTTGCAGAGATATTGGCATCTAAACACTAAAAAGTCATCAAATTAATTTATTTCGATATGCAATGCTAAAAGTGCTTGGATGCCAATATCTCTGCAACAAAACCTTTTCATGACTTAGGAATGGCACTCCCGTGATCTAGAAAGTGCCACCTTTCCATTCATGTATCGCATAATACAAAATGAGAACCCTCAAAAAGTTCGATTTTTCAATTAGCGACACAATTGCCAGAAGTGAGTTAACAATTATTCCGCTCTTGTGGCAAATGCGTCGCTAATTGAAAAATCGAACTTTTTGAGGGTTCTCATTTTGTATTATGCGATACATGAATGGAAAGGTGGCACTTTCTAGATCACGGGAGTGCCATTCCTAAGTCACGAAAAGGTTTTCTTGCAGAGATATTGGCATCTAAACACTAAAAAGTCATCAAATTAATTTATTTCGATATGCAATGCTAAAAGTGTTTGGATGCCAATATCTCTGCAACAAAACCTTTTCATGACTTAGGAATGGCACTCCCGTGATCTAGAAAGTGCCACCTTTCCATTCATGTATCGCATAATACAAAATGAGAACCCTCAAAAAGTTCGATTTTTCAATTAGCGACGCATTTGCCACAAGTGCGGAATTGTTAACTCACTTCTGGCAATTGTGTCGCTAATTGAAAAATCGAACTTTTTGAGGGTTCTCATTTTGTATTATGCGATACATGAATGGAAAGGTGGCACTTTTTAGATCACAGGAGTGCCACTCCTAAGTCACGAAAAGGTTTTCTTGCAGAGATATTGGCATCTAAACACTAAAAAGTCATCAAATTAATTTATTTCGATATGCAATGCTAAAAGTGTTTGGATGCCAATATCTCTGCAACAAAACCTTTTCATGACTTAGGAATGGCACTCCCGTGATCTAGAAAGTGCCACCTTTCCATTCATGTATCGCATAATACAAAATGAGAACCCTCAAAAAGTTCGATTTTTCAATTAGCGACGCATTTGCCACAAGTGCGGAATTGTTAACTCACTTCTGGCAATTGTGTCGCTAATTGAAAAATCGAACTTTTTGAGGGTTCTCATTTTGTATTATGCGATACATAAATGGAAAAGTGGCACTTTCTAGATCACGGGAGTGCCATTCCTAAGTCACGAAAAGGTTTTGTTGCAGAGATATTGGCATCCAAACAGTTTTAGCATTGCATATCGAAATAAATTAATTTGATGACTTTTTAGTGTTTAGATGCCAATATCTCTGCAAGAAAACCTTTTCGTGACTTAGGAATGGCACTCCCGTGATCTAGAAAGTGCCACCTTTCCATTCATGTATCGCATAATACAAAATGAGAACCCTCAAAAAGTTCGATTTTTCAATTAGCGACGCATTTGCCACAAGTGCGGAATTGTTAACTCACTTCTGGCAATTGTGTCGCTAATTGAAAAATCGAACGTTTTGAGGGTTCTCATTTTGTATTATGCGATACATGAATGGAAAGGTGGCACTTTCTAGATCACAGGAGTGCCATTCCTAAGTCACGAAAAGGTTTTGTTGCAGAGATATTGGCATCCAAACACTTTTAGCATTGCATATCGAAATAAATTAATTTGATGACTTTTTAGTGTTTAGATGCCAATATCTCTGCAAGAAAACCTTTTCGTGACTTAGGAATGGCACTCCCGTGATCTAGAAAGTGCCACCTTTCCATTCATGTATCGCATAATACAAAATGAGAACCCTCAAAAAGTTCGATTTTTCAATTAGCGACACAATTGCCAGAAGTGAGTTAACAATTCCGCACTTGTGGCAAATGCGTCGCTAATTGAAAAATCGAACTTTTTGAGGGTTCTCATTTTGTATTATGCGATACATGAATGGAAAGGTGGCACTTTCTAGATCACGGGAGTGCCATTCCTAAGTCAGGAAAAGGTTTTTTTGCAGAGATATTGGCATTATGCAATCTTAAAGTGTTTAGATGCCAATATCTCAGCAAATCTGAAAAATCGAACTTTTTGAGGGTTCTCATTTTGTATTATGCGCTAGATGAAATTTCGAACTTTTTGGAGGTTCTCATTTTGTATTATGCAATACATGAATGGAAACACCACTTAAAAGGAGACTGACGATGTGCTTGGCACCCCTTGAAATAAATATATCTTCAGCCAAAACAAAAATAAAACAAATTAAAAATAATCACACAAATTAATTCGTAAGCAATTGGTGGTAGCGCCTTTAAGTTGTTGTTGTTGTTGTTCACAAATTCAAAGAGTGTAATTAGTTTGATTATTTTCGAACGAGGTGCTTGTTAAGTACCTCCTACAGGTCTTATTGTTTTGTCCATATCTACATATGTATATTTATTTGATTTTTTTTTCAATATTTTTGATTTTGAAAGTAGTTTTATAGAAACTATTAGGCTAAGCGCATATTGAAACGTCATGACATCATGACCTGATTAATAGAAACGTGTCATGTCAATATTTAATTAGAAATATTATTTATATTGAAACTGAGGTACCAACAAGAACATATAAACGGAAAATTTAAAAGTTAACTTTTATTTAAATTTGTTAACTTCAGATTCCGATCGTGACAATGAAGAACAAAAAGAATTACAGTGAATTTTGCTTTTGGAACTCGTAAGGAGCCTTTGAAGTCAGAGAACACTTTAAAGAATACTTCAACAATTGGGGAGCAGTTCCATGGCAGCATCCGACATTGATGCAAGGAAGTTATTGATAATAGAAAAAAAGGAAAAAAAAATTAATTACTTACCGTCCTTTAATTTCAACTCCTGTGCAATGTCACTGCAAATCCCGCTTTTCAACTCTGATTTCATAATAGTTTGCATTGCTAGTATCGTAAGACTTTGATTTCTTACCAGTTCTATTAATTTTTCTTCTTCATCTTTTATTCAAAAATAAAAAGCTCACAAAAAACTATAATTTTTTTCCTAATAAGCAAACTATTTCTTATTTTTCAATTTGAACCAACAGGTTGTATTTTTTTTTGACAGGAAGTAAATAAAAAACGTGCTCATGCACAGTCTCTCAAGAAAAACTGTGTTTCAATTACTGTGTCAGGCGTGTTTTGTAAAACGAGCGTCAGGTCGTGTCGCGTCGCTTCATCAATATGCGCTATTCAATTGATTTATATTGTTTACAAAAATTCATCCTGTGCTGTGTCACGTCACACGCGCCGGACGCGTCTCAATATGTGCCTAGCCTTAATAGTAATATGTTGATTTGGAAATAAAATAAAAGAACAATCTTCTGAATTTCAAAAAAAAGTAAAACACTTTTTAGTAAGTGTTGCCATTTTGTTTTTATATTTTATTTAAATGTATGAATGAAATGAATTCCAATTTTAGATGAACCACCAAACTATCATCATGTATCATGTGTATAAATGATTTGATCAGAAAAATACGTATGCATACAATGCTAACTACATACATACATAAATACATATATCTAAATTATTTTTTCTTCTTTAATTTTTTTTTTTTCTTATTCAATTTTTTTTTCTCATTCTAGGTAAGCAACTGTCTTCCACATGATTCTTAAAATACAAATTTGGTGAGTTAATTTTAAACCTTTACCTTGTTTTTTTCAAAAAAATGTTATTCCCGGTTACAGATACAAATTTTTTTCCGTTAAAAAAAATCAATAGTTCTTGGTCTTCCTTATCTTTTTTGAAAAATTAAAAGCGATCTTGCGACACCTAATTAGACAAAAATCAACTTCTTCAAATTAAAACAAAAAAACGACTGTTTCAATTCTATAAATGCCCTTTTTCCCTAAACCAACTTCTAAGCGACATTAAAACCCCATATTTGGGAAGTTTAAATTCTTACCTTTCTATTAAGAGGTATATTTAACAATACAAGAGACCATATACTTACCCAACGACTTCTATGCAACAAAAATAGAGTTTAAAAATTAACTACTGTTTCATCTCTTTAACAGCTGCTGAAATGGCACAGCTTTGGTCTTTAATTTGCCACCTTTCCATCAAGATACAAAAACACAAATTGTAGAAATTTTCAACACTAAGTTTGATGCAAGTGAAGAAATTTAGTTTTCAACCCAAAATTAATTCAACAAAATATTGAATGCTTTTCTTTGATATATCTACTCATTGATCCTTTTTTTCTGTAAACATGCTTTTAAGCAAAATAAAACACTGCCATTTCTCACCTTAAACACACACATTTAATGTTTTGTTGTTGTGCTAAAAACTTCAAATAAAATGTTAAAATTGCACCTGCTTCCACTCGATGTTGGATTATTGCACCCCGTCATGTTCAGCTGATGGTCGGTTTTTTTTTCCAACTAAACAAATATTTATTCAGAACTAAACAAGACAATGAAATGAAATCTTTACACATGAGGACGAGAGATAAAATGCTTTTCACAAAAAAAAAAAAAAAACTTCTGCTAACCTTAAAAATGTCGAGCAGAAGAAGAAAAAACAACAACTACAACCCACAAAACTTATTCTTATTTTTTTTTTGTAGAGCCATTTTTCATACAAAAACAGTGGTTGCTCTTGGGAGGGCAATGCAAAGATGGTGGTAATAGGAATGGGGACGCAACACTTCTTCGTGCCATTTGTTTTGCCATCGACAGAACTTTTGGTCGATTGTACATACAGTATCATCTGCATATTTTTTTTCGTTCTAAAACTACCCATCACCTCCTAAGCGATCCCCATATGCTCTGAGGTATCCTTGAAACAAAAACTAGAAAAAAATTGTTATCCTAACAAAAAAAAAAAAAAAAAAATAACAAAAAAACAAATAACAAAAACACACAAAATATGCACGATGTGAAGCATAAGCATAGAAAAATCATTGTTACCAACATCACCAGCAATAGCGGCAGTAGGAGTAGTGAGAGTTTTTAAGTTTTTTTTTTTGCTCAGTATGTATTCCAAATTCTACCTCACCCTACTTCCTCCCCCCTCCTCGCTCTATATATTGTATACAATGATATAGTTTGCAACATGACAACATGAATTTATTATAAACTCATTCAACCCTTTCCCTCTGCGAGCAGCATGATGTAGGGAGACACACATAAAGTGCAATGGATAAAGTTTTTTTTTTTTTTTTTGAAAAATATGAAAAATTCAGATCTGTCGTGCGAAATATTTTAGACCTTTCGATTTCATTGTGTCCTTATTGCAAAGTTTTTGTTGCTGGTGATGGTGTCCCTTTCAAATATATTCCCTCCACCCTCTACTAAATTCTTTTTTTTTTTTGTTTCGTCTGCTTGCTCTCATTGAACAATTGTTGTAGTCCTGACTTTATGCGTTTTACACATGTTTTTGGAATGTTATCCTTTTGGATTTAGGTTCGTACCAAAAAAGCACAAGAATTGTATTGTTTTTTCTGACAGAAAAAAAAAATTGAAATAAATTCCAAGCGGCTTATTGAAGAAGAGTCAATTTGGTATATTTTTTTGAAATTACCATCAGGCATGGTGCCCGAATTCGAATCAGACACACAATGGCCTTCGATTCTCGGATTTCAGTTGTGATTTTTGTTTTATTAAAATGATGAGAGATTTTATTTTTTTTTTGAATGAGACAATGTTTCTGGATCAGAAATTTAGAAAATTCAAATCACGATTTTAAATATTAAGACGGTTGAATGGTTGCGTACAGCAGCCAGATGACGTGCGGTTTTTTTTTTGTTTTGAGGGGGAGAAGTTTTAGTAGTACATGTCGACGCAAGTCGATGGGTTTTAAAAATTAATGAATCGTTGTACTTTTTTTTAAGGATTTTTTTGAGGGTTCTAAATTGAATTTTGGGACAGCGCAACGCACCACCATTTTGGTTAAACTCTTTATATTTATTTATTTATTTAATTTTTTAAGATATATTAAAAAAGCTTTAGTTTATTACTTGCACTATTAGGCAAGGATTGGTTTTGTGTCTAAAAAAAATGTCTTGGTTTAAATAAAAACTAAAATTACGACGACTATGATGGAGGATTCTCAAAGAGATCGCATGATAAAGCAAATGGCATACAAAATTGTTAATGCCGCATTACGCTTGAATATGTTCGTCAACGAACTGTTCGGCTTCTATCACGTCACGGTAGACAGTTTTAAATTTCGAGGTAGTAAAAGGACTTCGTCTACCTAAGATTCAGTTTTAGTATCTGACTGTAACATCGGATAAGAAATCAAATTAAATAATTGTTAGCAAAGCAGTTTTTTTAGTAAGGTCCTTTCCCGAAGAACATAGTAGAATTTTTATAAGACCTTGAGCATCCAAGTCGCTTCGCGGTAGCGCACACTGACACTTGGACTCCATAAGATAGACAAATTGTATTATTGAATGGTTTGAGTGAGAAATTCTTCGCAAACGCAAAATATTTCCTTCAATTTGCGTTGAGTGGCTCTGGTGAAGAAGATTCAATAATGACGAATTTTACCAGCTATACTACATATACAGCGACATCGTTCTAATCAGTCAAGCGTACGCTAAATTTTATAGTCTCAGAGGGTAGTGGAGGAAGGTTTTGCATAGTAGAAATGATCTCGAGTCAATAAGGAATGTGTAACTGAAGGAGGTAATTAAGTAAATACCAGACTAACTGGAAGGGGGCTGTCGGCTTAGACCAAGGTTCATCCCGGACAATTTAATGCCATATTAGATCCCAAGAAAAATTCTGCCTTAAGTCGAAAACCGATGTGCAGCTTTTTCCCATGCAGCGAAATTAGAAATATAGCTATCGGCTGCATGCAGAGTCAGCCCTCATAAGAACGATGCAATGGAAAAAGCTGCACATCTGTTTTCGGCTTTATTATTTATCGTTCAACACTTTTTGGTGGCCGTAAAAAAGGAAGACTAGCAGCATGAGGTTTTTGCAGACCGTGCACTTCGACTTTGTTTCGTCAAACAAGATAACTTCCCATCGAATTTCCACGAAAAAAAGGCAAATTCCTCAGTACATCTCGATTTTGATTATGAAACATCGATTTCCATGTCGCAATTCGATTTCCATAGTCAAATCCAGTCTTGCACTGGTGAAATGCTTCTGAGTAAACTTGAGTTCAATTTTTTTGCAGGATTTACTAACTAAGGATTTACTAAAAACTTGCCTTGACCAACTCAATTAAGCGAATATCGCTTGTTTTCTTTTGTAAGCTTGTTATGTTTGATTTCAAATAATATTTAACAGGCTTTTAAATTTTTAAATGACGTTATTTGTATGGAACAAACTTCATTTTAAGATTAAAAAGCCTGTTAAATGGTTAAAAGGGGTTTATGAAATTGGCCATTAGAGTATTTCCCGTGTAACCAGTACATTTCCCTGGGTCTAATATTCCATTTCATTCTAATTTTGAGTTCAGAGTGATTTTGTGATATTTTGCCTCTTTTGCTAGTTGCTACAAATGGAACTCGAGTTGCATTAAACAAATATTGCCTATTTATTTGTTTTTATGTAAAATCTACGTAGGCAGATTTTATTTTCTTGAGCAATATCTCCTGCCATGTTTTTGTAGATTCATTTAAATTATCAAGAGCGTTTTTGAATTCGATAGTAGCTTTTCGTTATTCAATTCACGCACTGCTATTATAATGCGGGGTCGGTCTCGGTAGCAAACATGTCTTTAAATATTACCTTCTTTTTAAGGTGTATCACTTGAAAGTAAAAAGTACAAAATTGGACATATAACACCTCCTTGTGGTACCACAGCCACTATATTTCCTTGAAATGGGTTTATGCGACAAAAGGCTAGAGCATTAAGGTTGGTTTGAGTCAAGAAAAAATACTGTGTAAAAGGGTCTTTTTCCCTCCTATTTTGGCGGGAGGGGCAATTTTCTTAAGAAATCATAAAAAACAATGAACATAAGTAGGTACATATTATAATGTTATATGCTGTAATTTTTACTTCGGATATATGTACATATATGTATGTCTGCAGCCGCAGACGGAAGAGTTCGCCAACTGTTAGATTTTCGCGTACAGCACTTTTGACGTTTCAAATTGTATGAAGAAAAAAAAACAACTTTTTGGGTTATTTGTATCTCGAAAAAAATTATTTAATTAAAAAGAAAAGTATTGGACACAAAAAATGAGAATTCTGACTTCTGAGCTTATATACACAAGAATATTGTTTTGTTTTTCTTTAAAATATTTTCAAGGCTGTACAGCTGCATTGTGGACACGTAAAACAAAAAACGTACGACACTTTTTTACAGCTCTTCCAGTTCCGTCTGCGGCTCTGGTTCCAGCATTCTATTCTGTTCAGGCAGTAAGCCACGAAGCAATTTTCTTCAAACTAGGAACTTAAGATTTATAGATGTTTCCCTTGAACTGCATTTTTGATTTTCGAATTTTTCATTAACGGCTTCACCGATTTTGACCAAAAGTTTGAATAATACTGTATTTAAAAAGGTTAACACATTTTTTTGATGTTCAAAGGGTAGACAACGCGGTGCATTCAAGAGGACACAAGCGTCCACATTCAACCTCTGTCTATCAACTCCTACTCTCACCTCCCCGTGGTGAACATCGGGTGCCTAGTACCTTTGACTGAAGATGGGGATCCAATCCCTGTGGACGGTTTAAGGTGGCAGCAGACGAGAGAGGGGGGGAGGAGTGTTTCCACTAAGGCACTTCTCCTCTTTTTCAGGCGGCAGCGGAGGAATTCCCCAGATGGAATCAACGGTGGCGTCTACAGTTCTAGTCAGTTTGAACTACTTAGTGAACACCTTATATGGGCTACTACGACGTATTCGTAGCTCAGGCCTATAAGGAGCGGTTTATCCGGCTCCCCGTCCTTGGAGTTATAATAAGGATCTGCTCCTCCAGGCTAGGGGGTTGTGCGTCGGGGTGACTTCCCTGCCACGTAAAAAATTATCGGTTCCGAAACAACAACAAGCCTCGGATATGGATGATTTTAATGTTGACGACCCCAGCAAACGAAACAAGGACAATGAATTTCGGATCTGCACGTGTAAGTATGAAGAGAGCTACTGGTTAGACGTGTTTTTTTTTGGCGGGCAGTTTTGAATCGGTTTCTTTTTGCAAATTAAGTTCCCAAATAAATTTATCTCACTGTTACTGTATAGCTGGACCAATAGTGCGTAAAAGTGTTAAGCTCCCAATGAATAATTCCTTTTCTAAAGTAAATTTTCACATTTTAGTTATTTGCTGATTAATCCTTTGTTTGCACCTTCGAACTTCATAAACTTTGACTCGAACCTGTTTTAATGTCTAACCCAATAAATCAACGGGGAAATTTATCCAACTCTAAGGGAAAAAGCACTCACTCACCTCGAACTCCCGTAGGTTCTCTGAAACCAAACATCATGGCTGATGAGAGCACAATAATGGATAAATTAGATGACAAACTTAAAAAACAAAGTGAGTTTATCATATCTTTATTATCAAAACAATTTAAGGAGGCCAATGAGTCACTAGTGCTTAAATTGGAAACAAAATTCGATGAGTTGAACAAAAATATATCTGATGTCAAAATAAGGGTATCACAACTCGAGTCATCCATCGCAAATTCAACCATCGAGGTAGATGCACTCAAATCCGACGTCACCAATCTGAGGTCAGCATTAAAACTTGTCAACGCCGATCTAACGGATAATAAAGCACAACTCATTGATAACAAAAACGAACTTTTCGATATACGAAACAAACTTGTTGATCTTAAAACAGCACTAATGAATACAATTAATTTACAAGACGATCAGGATAATAAACGAATAGCAGGGGATGCAGTATTGTTTGGAGTCCCACATACACCCGACGAGAATTTGAGGTCGATTTTTAATCTTCTATGTCACAACATCAACTTAAAACCACCAGCATTGCTGGACATTTTCCGCACACGCCCGAAGACTAATGCAAATCAAAACACCGCGATCATCCTAAAATTCCGATCGGCTTACGAAAAAAATTTCTTACTCACTTCACTAGCCAAACACCGGAAAGAAAAAAAAACACAACCTTGCCTAAACTACGTAGGGCTTAATTCGACATCACCAATTTATTTACGGGAATGCCTTACAAATAAAAATAATTTACTGCTACGGACCGCACTTCAAATGAAAAAACAACATAAAATTGGTGCAGTATTCACTATTCGAGGGCTAGTTTACGTTAAACGCCAGCTGTCAGACGAGAAAGGAGTACGTATCGACAATATCGAAACTCTTGACAGAATTGCCAGCCTCCCACATGATTGAGCTTTTGGAACATCTTTAACTTCGTATAACATAGATTCTCAAACTTTTGTTTCTTTTTTTATATTTCATCATAAAGTTTCTTTTTTTTTCTATTTTACTTTTCTTTCATATTTCTTATATATATTCTTTTTTAAATTTCTTATATAATTATTATTTATATTCATCAAATTATTTTTTTTTTTTTTTCTTTTTCTCATTTTTCTCTTTCTCTACACCTTTCTAAATTTTTCTTTTATTATTATATTATATTATATTATATATTACACTGTACTACATACTACATCTCTTTTTTTTTTATTCAATTTTTCATCATCATGTCTTTTTTGACTTTTACATCTTTTATGTTTGAAAATAGGTATGTGCTTAAGATTCTGGCTGAACCACTTTTTCCAATTCTAGTGTCGATCATTGTTTTCCTTCTATTATATGATAGCAATGGACTACAATGAACATGGTGAAGTTACTACGGTCGGTGATCATGATGGAAATCTTCGCTCTATGATCAAAATCCTATGCAAACAGAAGGCGGGATTGCAGATCTGTCACCTAAATGCACAAAGCTTATATCCAAAAATTGATGAGTTTAGGGATGTTTTCGAGGACTCAAAAGTTGATCTTATCTGTGTTACTGAAACGTGGTTTTCTGATAAAAATAATGATTCAATGTACTGTTTGGATGGATACAGACTTTTTCGCGCTGACAGACGTGGTAGAAGAGGAGGAGGAGCTGCTGTTTATGTACGCAAGGGCATCGCTTGCAAATTTATTTGTAAGTCGGAAACGGGTAGTGAGCTCGATTACTTGTTTTTGGAAGTCTTCGATGTTGAGGGTAGTCTTCCCATAGGGTCTGTTTACAGACCCAATAATGAAGTAGATGTTAATCCTTTGCTTACGCTTTTGGAATCTATTATATTGGGCCCATCAAAGATCGTTGTATGTGGAGATTTTAACAGTAACCTTTTACAACAGACTTTTCTCATCGAAGGTATGAAGACTTTTAATTTGACTCCGGTTAACACCACCGTTGCAACACATTTTTCTGGAGTATCACAAACACTTCTAGATGTCTTTTTTGTATGTGATGTAAGCGACGTTCTTTTATACGACCAGTTGTCAGCGGCAGCCTTCTCAAAACACGACCTCATTTATATGACTTTTAACTTCAAGGCTAAATGCACCACTAACTCCTACGAATTTAGAGATTTCAGACATATTGATTATTCAGAATTAGAACGAAGCACTCGAAGTATTAACTGGGAATATGTTTATTTGTTAAACCATCCCGACGATCAAATCGAATTCTTTAATAGTAATATCATTAGCTTATTTAATAGATACGTTCCTCTTAGGTGTAGAACTGTTAGACATGGTGATCGTCCTTGGTTTAACCATGATATTCGCAGACTTATATTGCAACGGGACCAGGCATACAGTGTATGGAAACGTTATCGACTAGAAATTCACCATCAAATGTTTCGAAGGCTACGGAATCAAGTGGTCCACAAAATAAAAACCGCAAAAATCCAATTGTACAATAGGAAGTTAAGTCCTTCAATGACTGGTCGTCAACTGTGGAAGAATTTAAAGGAGATGGGTGTAGGTAGAGAAAACCATCAATGTGACGAGAATATCAATGTCGACTCTCTTAATCGTGATTTCGTTGCCCTTCCATTTCCAGCCCTTTCTAGTAATTTCCCAGTACTAGCTGATGGTGTTTTAAATAGATATTCTTCTGATGTGCTTTTTGAATTCAGCTGTGTAGAAAGCACGGACATTGTGGAAAGCCTTTTATCTGTCAAGTCCAATGCTGTAGGCATTGATGGAATACATCCAGTATTCATTAAGTCTTTATTGCCTATTATCTTGCCTTACATCACATACACTTTCAATAAAATATTAATGTCTGGTTTATATCCATCGCAGTGGAAACTTGCAAAGGTTTTGCCAATACCGAAAAGCGGGAGAAGAGGTGAATTCAGACCAATTTCTATACTCCCTTTTCTGTCAAAAGTATTTGAGAGAGTTGTGCAAAAGCAACTTAACGATCACCTTAGATCTCAAAACATCCTCTCATCTAAGCAGTCCGGTTTTCGTCAAAAGCATAGTTGCACGACTGCAATCACAAACATTGTCGAAGATATCAGACTTGCCATAGATGACGACCATGTCACGTTCCTCGTACTGCTCGATTTTTCCAAAGCATTCGACACTGTTGACCATGCCAATCTATGTTACAAACTTTCATCTTATTACGGGTTGTCGTCTACCGCAGTGCTCTTGCTATCTTCCTAACTTCGGGATAGAAAACAAGCGGTCTCAGTTGGTAATAGTATATCTAGTTACCTTCCAACTACTAGAGGAGTTCCTCAAGGTTCAATCTTAGGACCTCTTCTTTTCTCTCTTTATATCAATGAGCTTCCTGAAAGGATTACTGGGTCCTGCATTCAAATGTATGCTGATGACGTCCAATTATACAAAAGTTGTCCCCTTGGACTTATTGAAAACTGCGCTTACACAATTAATAGGGACCTGGATGAAATTTTTCATTGGTCAGTATCTAACGGTTTGTTCTTAAATCCCACGAAATCCAAATGTATCGTTATTAGTAGAAAAGCTTTAAACCTTAGTTACTTTCCAAAATTATATCTGAACAACTCACAAATTGATTATGTTGCAACTGCAAGAAATCTTGGTATGTTGTTTAACACAACTCTGTCCTGGGACACACATATAAATGCTGCCGTTGGTAAGGTATACGGTGTACTCCGCAGGTTATGGTCTTCACAGTATTACACCCCTCTTAAAACACGTCTGCTACTGGCTAAAACGCTTGTTATTCCAATACTAACATATGGGTGCGAAATCTTTTGTAACTGTGATGCAGTCAGTAGGAGAAGGCTTAATGTAGCATATAACAACACCGCACGTTATATATTCGGGTTGCACAGACTTGACCGTGTTTCACGATTCTCATTACAAATATATAAAATTTCCTTCGATGACCTAATTCGCTTCCGTACCCTTGTTTTGTTGTTCAACATTATCCATACACATCAACCCAGCAGTCTTTTTAGTAGGATTCAGTTTGGCTCCTCCAACAGATCTTTACAACTCACACACCCGCGTTACTCTTGTCTTAATTCAGAGCGTCAGTTCTTCGTCAATGCCATTCGACTGTGGAACTCTCTGCCAAGGCACATTAAAAGAGCAAGTGGTGAAAGACAGTTTCGTAGAGACCTACATACTTATTTTCAAAATTAATTTTTATTTTTATTTTGTATATTAATTTAAGAACAAAAATGATGAAAGTTATTCTTTTTTTTTTAATGTAGAGATGATATGTATTTTTTTCTTTTCTTGAAATTGCTATAATGTTAAAGGTGTACTTTAAAATACTTTTAAATATTTTTACTGTTAAATTTTTTAAATTAAATTTCTTCTTTTTCTTAAATAAGCATATGTAAAAGTAAAAGTTCTTCTGAACCTATAGGTAACATGTTAAAGTAGTTTTTCTTCAAATATTATTGTTAAATTTAGCTTTACACTAATTTATAAGATGTATATTCTTACTGTGTAGGCATTCATTGAATTAAATAAACTAAACTAAACTAAACTAATGTACGGACCCTAAACAGGCCACGTGCAGCCGAACAACTAGTGGAGAACCTGGATAGGCTAAGGGCTGATGTAACAGCCATCCAGGAAGTGCGATGGGATGGTGAGGGCATCCGAAGGATGAAAACGTGTGACATCTACTTCGGCGAGTGCTGCAAGGAGCAAGGTCAGCGGCTCTTTGGTTGTGGTTTTGTGGTAAGGGGAAGACTTAGGCAAGAAGTCTTGGGCTTCAGAAATGTAAGCGAGCGCCTGGTCACAATCCGCATCAAAGCAAAGTTCAAAAACATCACGTTGATCTGTGCCCATGCCCCAACAGAAGAAAAGGATGACTCAACCAAAGAAGAATTCTACGATCTCCTCGAGGATACGTATGATAGGTGCCCCAAGTACGACGTCAAGATTATTCTTGGCGACTTCAACGCCAAGATTGGAAAGGAGGGCATCTTTGGTTCGATAGTCGGAGGACACAGCCTGCACGACAACACTTCCGGTAACGGACTCAGGCTCATCGATTTCGCGGCGGGGCGAAATGCCATCATAGCAAGCACTCTATTCCCACACCTCAATATACACAAAGGGACCTGGCGGTCTCCGGATCAACGAACCGTCAACCAGATTGATCATGTTGCGATAGACGCCAGACATGCTTCCAGTATCCTGGATGTCCGAACGTTCCGAGGTGCCAACATAGACTCGGATCACTACCTGGTGGTAGCGCAAGTACGTATGCGGATATCTATGGCGCCACAACGACGAGCGGATGCTGTAAAACGATTTAACGTCGCGAAGCTAAAATCGCAAGAGATAGCCAGGACTTTTGCAGACCACGTCTCTCTTAAACTCTCAACAAGCCCGCCACAAGCATCATCTGTAGAGGACCAATGGAAACACTGCCAAAATGCCATCAAAAGTGCCGCTACTGATGTGCTGGGTTTCACTAGGCCACCACAACGAAACCCCTGGTTCGACGAAGAATGCAGACTGGCACATGAAGCAAAGAACGAGGCCTACCGAGCAATGCTGCAGACTAGAACCAGAGCTGCTGAGAGAGCAGCCCGGGAGCTCTACGGGCAAAAGCGAAGGGAGGAACGCCGACTTCTCAGGAGGAAAAAGAGAGAGCATGCGAAGCGGGCGGTCGAGTCTATTGAGGGTTGTAGCGGCAGGGGGGATGTTCGAAAGTTCTACCGAAGGGTGAGGCAAACTACCCAGGGTTACAAGGCCAGAACGGAAGCCTGCCGAGACGAGAGTGGGAATATGGTGGTAGACACACAGTCGGTGCTGAGGATCTGGAAACAACACTTTTCTAGACTGCTAAACGGCGAAGATGGCCAAAATTCCGCTGTAAGACAGAACACTCCATTCAACCTGGACGATGATGGTCAAAATTTCCGTCCACCCGACCCAAATGAAGTGCGGTTAGCGATAGCCAAGCTTAAAACGTACAAGGCTGCTGGTGCGGATGGCCTGCCAGCCGAGCTATTCAAAGCAGGGGGAGAGGACTTGGTAGGGAGTATACACCAGCTTATCTCCAAAATTTGGTCGGAGGAGAGTATGCCCGATGAATGGAACCTCGGTATAGTGTGCCCCATCCACAAGAAAGGAGATGCTCTGACCTGTTCCAACTACAGAGGTATAAGTCTCCTCAACGTCGCATATACAAAATCTTGTCATCTATACTGTGTGATCGCTTAAAACCGTTTGTCAACGATCTGATCGGCCCCTATCAGTGTGGTTTTAGGCCCGGCAAATCAACCGTCGATCAAATGTTCACACTCCGACAGATTTTGGAAAAAACCCAGGAGTTTCAAATCGATACACACCACCTCTTTATCGATTTTAAAGTCGCATATGATAGCGTAGACAGAGACGAGCTATTCAGAGCCATGGCGCATCTCGGCATCCCTGCCAAACTCGTCCGCTTGTGCAGGATGACGATGGAGAAATCTCGCTGCTCCGTCAAAGTCGGCAAGAACACCACCGAACCCTTTGATGTCGAGAAAGGTTTGAGGCAAGGCGACGCGTTATCATGCAACCTGTTTAACATCGTTCTTGAAGCAATTGTACGCAACTCGCAAGTCAACAACAGAGGTACAATTTTTCAAAAGTCTGTTCAACTACTTGCTTATGCAGATGATATTGACATCATTGGGAGAACGAAGCGAGCTGTTACCGGCGCGTTTGCAAGTATTGAATCGGAGGCGGCGAAAATGGGTTTGGCTGTTAATGAGGACAAGACGAAGTATATGCTATCATCGAGAAAGGAATCTCAACATCGTCGGCTCGGGCAAAACGTCACGATGGATAGATACAACTTTGAAGTCGTCAAGGACTTTGTCTACCTGGGCTCCACTGTAACATCGCAAAATGACATCAGCGCAGAGATCAAACGAAGAATTACTCTTGCCAATCGCTGTTTCTTCGGGCTAAGAAGGCATCTAAGTAATAAAGCCCTCTCTCAGAGAACCAAGGAGACCTTATATAAGACCCTAATCATCCCGGTCCTGCTATATGGGGCAGAGGCATGGACCCTGTCAAAAACGGATGAGAATCTGCTTGGGTGCTTTGAAAGGAAGATTCTTCGGGTGATCTTCGGTCCAGTCTGTATCGATGGAGTATGGAGGAGAAGATTTAATAACGAGCTTTACGGGCTTTACAGCGACGTCGACCTGGTCAAGAAGCTGAAAATTCAGCGGCTGAGATGGCTGGGACACGTGGAGCGTATGGACACCAACGCACCAGCCCGACGAGTCTTGGAGTCTTCGAATCTACCCCTGACGGTCTGCGCAGCAGAGGAAGACCCCACCTTAGGTGGCGCACACAAGTGGAAAACGACCTCAACCAACTTGGAGTGCGTAACTGGAGGCAGCTAGCTAGGGACCGAGCTGGCTGGAGGGGCTTGTTGGTTGGAGGCCGTAGTCCATCCTGGGCTGTGAGCGCCATCTAAAGTAAAGTAAGTAAGTAAGTAACACATTTTTTTGGGGTTAAAAATAAAAGTCTGCATTTAATTTTTTAAGACAGAAGTCTTTTCTTTTATTCTATTTTCAATTCAAATTATTTGAGAGAACAGTTTTTGAACAATTAATTTTCGAGCTTAAAATTTTGAAAAAATTAAAAAAAAAATTGTGTTCAAAATTTAACGTTAATAAGCAGCTCCCATGAATTTCTAGTTAAACATTCACAATCAGATGCTTTGATGTCTTCTAGTTTTTGAGAAAATTGAAAATAACAAAATTCGTTATTTTGTTGCTACAAAGATCCTAAAATCACTCGATTTTTGAAAATAAAACAACTAGTTTGGACACCAAAATCATAATAATAAAAATCATTATTATAAAATTCGGTATTATAAAAAAACGGGATTATTTACATACCTATAAATAAACGAAATTAAAAAAAATACCCTTGGTAGATCGCCCTTGTGGCACCTACCGAACATGGATTACATGTCTTATGTGCTATATCGTGAATTAACGGTATGGGAAATACGCGTAGGGATGCCCTTTTTCAAACCCTTTCGAATAAAATATCAATGACGTCAGTGGCACTTATATATCCGAAGAAATTGAGCTCAAATTAATTTGAGTACTCCTAATTTAGCTGCAATTTACCCAAAGGCGATGACTCATCACCTAAAAGTATGAGGCTATAAAACAATTCCTCTATAATCTTTGCGCAATTGGTCCGGACATTCCAATCCAAGTGCAAATCAAAAATTTATTGTCCTTGTTTCGTCAAAATTTGGAACATCTCTGTTTTCGAGGCTTGTATTAGTGAAATCCCGAAACCTTCCGCCTAGCGTCTTTGCGAAAGTGCTTTGATTGGTGGAAACATTCTTTTGTTGGAGGGTATAATTATTAGTGATATAATATTACTCAACTTCGACCTATGTATATGGGTGGCTACGAGAACAGTTTTTTTTTTTCAAAACTGAACCTATTTACGACTGCTCTTTTATAACCATAATATTGTCCGTTTAATATCGCACCATCAAAAGGCTCTCACATCATCTCACTCCCGTTAAATATTTACTCACATTTTATGTACATATTTATTTGTTTTGAAAAAAAAAAAAACCAAATCAACACAAAATGTCAAAATATTTAATCAAAACACAAACAAACCCTCATTTTGTATATAGCCTCTGAGCTTTCCCGGTAAATTAATCCATACAAAAAAACGAAAAAAAATTGTATAAAACAAATAAAAACACCAAACGAAAATAATAAAATGTTCATTTATGACATCCTTTTCCGATTATTATTTGCTTAAAGGACATTATTGTGTTCATTGTCCTTTCTGTTTGCAGTCCTTTTAGCCAAAAAAACAAACCCCTGTCCTTCTAAAACAAAACAAAAAAAAATTGGACGAACAAAACTTCACTACCTAGTCGGGGCTCTTATTTTTTTTATATGTATATGTATTTTTTTGGAGTTCTGAACATTTCCACAAGATAACGGCAGCACAGTCATGCCACAGAGAAGCCGTACCTCTCCATGAGCACTTCAAGCTATTTCCGGTTTTAATTGCTTTTGTGAATGAGTCGAGTCGAAGACTGGAAACGGCTGGCTGGATTTTTCACACATGCCTCCTCGCACGCTTTACGAGTTTTGTATTTATATGTTAAAAAATACCATGGAATAACTGAACATTTGATTGAGGGATCCTTTTTTGATGGTGCGGTACATTTTCGCCTTATGGTTCGTCAGTTGATCCTGTATCTGGCTGGATGTCTGGTGTGCTCTGTTGGTCTCTATTTTGTCCACCAACTAAAGCTCCAACACTTTTGGGACTAGGTATGGTCTTTATTTTGTGGGGTTTTTTTTTTTGTTGAATTGGTTGGAGAGGGAAGGGGGGGGGGGGGGGAAATGGTTGATTTTCAGTTCTTTCGGAACTGAAAGGATTTTTAATTAAAACGTTGAATTAATATTCTTTACTTCAGGGGGCGGGTTGAGTGTTTTACTTATTTCACTTATATTTTTCGTCAGGACCGTGTGTGGAGCAAAACTGTGGATTATTTTATATTTTTTTGTTGAGTGCTTATACCTACTCCAAACAAGAGCTACAACTAATTGAGTTTTGGATGATGGGTTAGCAAAAACAGAAAATGTGTTTGATTATGGGATCAAGAAGGGTTATATGAGGTTGTTAATGAATAAATTGACTTGGTATTTGTTGTGAGAAGTTAATTTTGGAAATTAGATTTCTGGAAAATACTTCTATCAGATACTTATATAAATACTCAATGACTGAAAGTTTCTACTTAAAAATGCACTTGAGAAAATTCAAGAGAATTATACGAAGTTTATTTGAGTAGGTGGCTACCTACCATGAGAAAGGGTGGAGTTTTTTTTTTTTAATTTACTGATTGCAAAGATATAAAGCGAAGAAATTCAATAAAGTTTTTTCAGATAACATTTTTGTGTGCGAAATTCTTCGATAATGTTTTTCATAAAAAAAAAATACGTATTTAAATTAAATTAAATTGAAATTCTTTTCTTTTTTTCACAGAATTTAACTCCACTTTAATTAAGAGTGAAGATTAATTTCTTCAGATTTATAAAGTGCACTTGATAAAGTTAAATCCGATCTTCTCAGAGCAAGTTAAATGCTTTGAAAAGTTTCTCTGGAAAAGGAATAAAAGGAATTTTTTAATAAATATATTTTTAAATTTTCTTGTTTTACATCAAGTTAATTCTTAACATAAAATATTAGAAATTATAATAATATGTTTGTAGTACACGTTTCATGATGGATAGTGCGTAGGACTGTCATACTGGAGGTCTAGGCTCAATTCCCAGCCTCGTCCACCTAATAATACTAAAAAAACAAAAAGGCTACTGCCTTTTCCGAGGAACTGACAAAAGCTCAAAGAGTATCTTTTGCCAAGGAAAAGTGCCGCTCACATTAGCCGTTCGGATTCGGCAATAAACTGTAGGTCCCCTCCTTTTCCGCCTAAACAAGAGGAAATAGACCCCCCCTCCCATACGATTATTTTTCTTGTCTTAACCCAACCTACTCGCTTAAATAAGAGAGCGGCAACATTTTTTTCCGCCCTGAGCGGCAGGCTACGCCACTGCTTTCGGTTTTCACTATTAGAAAGATATTAAAAAACTAACATGAATTTCCCCGGACAATGTAAATTTATTTATATATTAGGTGCGTTTTATTGTCAATTTTATAGCTAGCGCAGTAAAATTTCCCTTGGTGAACCATAACAAAACTAAAAGTGCCGATAAATTAGCCATTAAATTAGTGAATATAAAAGTTACTTGCCCACTTTTATGTGTGTGGACTTGAACCTTAAATGTCGGTAACGTAGTTTGTTTTTTCACTCAAAAAAGGGTGCGAACACATCCAGAGAATAAAGAGTGTACATAAAAGTTAATATTGCGTTTTATTGAACTTGTATTGCTGCGCTAGCTATGAATTACCAATAAAACGCACCTATTTTATCTTTTAAAAATAAAATAAAATAAAATAAAATAAAATAAAATAAAATAAAATAAAATAAAATATAAAATAAAATAAAATAAAATAAAATAAAATAAAATAAAATAAAATAAAATAAAATAAAATAAAATAAAATAAAATAAAATAAAATAAAATAAAATAAAATAAAATAAAATAAAATAAAATAAAATAAAATAAAATAAAATAAAATAAAATAAAATAAAATAAAATAAAATAAAATAAAATAAAATAAAATAAAATAAAATAAAATAAAATAAAATAAAATAAAATAAAATAAAATAAAATAAAATAAAATAAAATAAAATAAAATAAAATAAAATAAAATAAAATAAAATAAAATAAAATAAAATAAAATAAAATAAAATAAAATAAAATAAAATAAAATAAAATAAAATAAAATAAAATAAAATAAAATAAAATAAAATAAAATAAAATAAAATAAAATAAAATAAAATAAAATAAAATAAAATAAAATAAAATAAAATAAAATAAAATAAAATAAAATAAAATAAAATAAAATAAAATAAAATAAAATAAAATAAAATAAAATAAAATAAAATAAAATAAAATAAAATAAAATAAAATAAAATAAAATAAAATAAAATAAAATAAAATAAAATAAAATAAAATAAAATAAAATAAAATAAAATAAAATAAAATAAAATAAAATAAAATAAAATAAAATAAAATAAAATAAAATAAAATAAAATAAAATAAAATAAAATAAAATAAAATAAAATAAAATAAAATAAAATAAAATAAAATAAAATAAAATAAAATAAAATAAAATAAAATAAAATAAAATAAAATAAAATAAAATAAAATAAAATAAAATAAAATAAAATAAAATAAAATAAAATAAAATAAAATAAAATAAAATAATATTAAATAAAATAAAATAAGGTGGCAGCTCCCCCTCCTAGATCCCGAATTTTCGTTTAGCGGTACATTTATAACAACGCGTAAATTGTTAACTCAATTTGCGGCTAAACTAAGAGCCCTAGCAAAATAAGATTGGCATGTTCGGGATCTGGGAGCTAACACCTTGAAAACGATGTATAACGTATGATACGAAAAATTCCACTCATTGTCATGTTAATTTTTTAAAATTTTTCAGTTAAATTCTAAGTTCCATGCATCAATGTGTACAATTTTTGTATACCCACATAACAGAGTTGTAAAAACTGCAGCCTTTTTGGTACTGCAGTTTATTGACTAAAAAGACTAATTTCATTAAGTCTTTTAACTTACAAAAATACTTTAACTAAAATCGAGCAGTCAGCAGTCAGTACTAATGTTCCGACTGTGCGACTTTATTAACTGCATTACCAAAGTACTGCAGTTTTTTACAGCTCTGCCACATAATATATAGGTACATACTACCTTTAACTAAATTACAGTTTTATGTTTAAATCGCATGAAAAGGTTTCTTCAGATTTTAAAACCACAGTGTTATCGTACAAGAGAGCAAGTTCGTACGACCCATTCGTACAGTTTTTTTTGTCTATACATAAGCGTGTTCTCAGTTGATAGGAATGGATTGTTAATACAATTAACTGTCGATTAATACTTAGAGGTTAAAGTGAAAAATTATTAAAAATAAACATAATTCAAAATTATATTATTAAAAAAATCTTCTTAAATTGTTTTTAGAACTAAAAAAGGACACCATCCGATTTCTTTAACAAATCTTAGTTTTTGATAAAAAAAAATCAAAAATCGTAAGTTATAAATAAATCGCAAATAGGTAGGTACCTACAGGTTGTTCTGTATAAGGTGCACCAAAGAGCTAGGGCGAGTAGGTTGGGTTAAGGCAAGAAAAAAAATCGTATGGGAGGGGGGGTCTCTTTCCCCCCGTTTTGGCGGGAGGGGCAACTTCAACTTTTTAGAAGTTTTTGTATCATTTTTTTTTTATTTAAATCGGTTAATACAGATAACGAGACAGTCCAAAATAAAGAAAAAAATGGTTTTATGAGAGATACTGTTAATAATGGCTAATTGTAAATTTTATTTTTGATCGTAGAAGTCCTTTTCCAGAAAATTTAGATTTTCTGTAACGATTTTTTAACATTTATATGGAAGGTAACGTTAATTTTGACTATAAGACAAAATTTTTGTTCAAATTATTTTAGATAGTTATAAAAAACTGCTTGGTACCAAGTTTCGTAAAAATTAATAGAGTCATTTTCGAATAACAATATCTGAACGGCAAGATTAGAAGCACCTCATCATGATAAGAGATTATCTTTGAGGATTTGTCACTTTCTCACTTGACTACTAGAGTCACTTTACCACTGCAATGTTTTTTTTTTTAGGTTAAAAAGGCTAGGATTCGATCTTCAGACCTCCTGACCACTTACTATTACCCACCAACACCAACGGGATGCTTTCTGTTTTTTTTAAAAACAGGTACCCGTTATGAATTAATCGCTCTTCATAATGAAGGTAAGATATAAAAGTATCTACTGCATATATACGAATACATATAAAACACAAAACTCATTTTCAATCTTTAGGTGTCAAACCACAAATATTGCTTCATAAATTTTACCCCACAAAATAAATATCTTTAAAATTCCAAAGACAGAAAAAAAAAACTAAACCCACAGTAGGATAACATAACGTTCACCTAAAAAACTAATCAAAGAAATTGAATTTACTTTCTCTCTCTCTTTAAGTGCAATCAATACGATACTTATGGAATTCTTTATATTTTATATTTTCTTTAAAAAGAAAACTTTTTCAAACACGATAAAATGTCTTACTTCTCACAACCACCTGGCTGTTCAAGAAGAAAAAAGAAGAAGTATAGAAAAGTTTCTTTCATTTTCTTCTTGGAAAAAGGAGAAAACTTTACAATCGAAATATTTTCTTGTATACCAAACTTACCTATACCAAAAACTATTGATCAATTGAACGAGTGCAATTCCCATTTCAAGACTACAATAATTTTCTATTTCTCTCAACCATCAAACCAAAGTAGTACCATAAGAAAAAAAAAATATGAAAAGTATTTCTATTTTTTTCTTTCTAAGAAAAGTAAGAAAAAAGGACATTCAAGCGACCAAGCACCAAAATGCCGTACAGAAATAACTTTTAGATTTTTTGAAAGCTATAAATGGACCGCGATCTTTCTTGAAATTTTTTTCACCTTTGACATATCCTTGGGACCGTTACAACATCGTTGTTTAGGTATATGTACATAAATTGTATATATAGTGTTTACCTTGAACGACTACTCACTATGGCTTAACTCCGTACAATATTTATTTTTGTGTATAGAATAAAGTGAAATAAAGAAAACTCCATTGGTCTTTGTTAGGTTTTTCTTCGGTTCGGTTCGGTTCCCTTTCAAAGTCTTCGTAGGACTTGTGTTTTACTACCCTAAAATAGTAATACACGATTCAGAGGCACATAATAAATTTCATTTTATAAAAACTACAGAAAAGACGTGAAAATGGAAAAACTTGTTCTAACATCTTGGTAGTTTTCGCTTTATTTTTGGTTTTTTTGCTTTTTTTCTGCACCCGCACTTTATAGTGTAAGACCATTATCCGTTAAAATACTTATTTTGGTTCACGAAAAAACCGGATATAAGTATGCTCTACCTAGAGCAGTCCTGTGTGACATCTATTGCGATAAATATATGAAAACATTCACTAAATGTTCTTTGGTAAAGTTTATAGGGTTGTTAGAGGGCTTAACTCGCGTATTTTTACAAGGATTTGCCATGTCATACCCCTTTTTTTCCCTAGAAAAGAGTACAGTATCAACTTTCCACGCGGCCTCAGAGAAAGGGTAAGATAATAATTTAAGCACACAAATTCGATACCCAACCAACCAAAGCCAAGCCTTGTGATTAGTGATTGTATTTAAATAATATTTTCGATGGAACTCGTAGAGAGCTATATCCTTTTAGTGTAAGAAAAAACGTCTTATTTTCAACTTGCTAATTATATGCGTATAATCTATTTTACATTTTCCAATGACACCGAAGTGGAGGAAAGGTTTTAATTGGATTTGTTTTCCTGTTTTGTAGAAAGGGGTATACCTATACCTACATAAATTTTCCATTGTTATAAAAGAGATATAGGGGTACATAGTTGGGTAAAAGGACCTCTTGACTTGATTAATTTGAGATTATTTTTTTTGTTTTTTGTGTGTAAGTTCAGCGTTCGGGTTTCTTGTTCGCAGAAAATTGAGATAAAAATATTCGCATAAGAACAATCAACATCAATTTCAGATGATTATTGAGACAAATTTGATTAGATCCTGTGCGAAGTTGTTTTTTTTTGGGGGACATTTTTCAGTTGAAAATGAAGATTGGCGGAGTACATTTTGCGCGACGGTGTCGTTTTGCTTTGCTTTATTATTTTTGTTTTTGTTGTAAAAGGATTATAATTAATTAGTTAAAAAGGATTTAATAACAAAGTTTTAAATGAAAGTATTATTAATGTGGACCCCTTAATTTTGGGAATGGAAATAAATTTGATTGTATTTGAGTACCTATACAAAAAAAAATATCTATTCACTTTGTTCATCAAAAGATTTATGGTCAGAAATGGTAATTCTTCGAAAATTTGTCTGGAAGAGACTTAGTTTTGGTACAAAAATTAATATATGACTTGCAAATGCGTAACATAGCTAGCATGAAAGTTGAGTCAAACTTTTTGAATGGTAATTGCATGCAACTTTCATAAAACTTTCATGCAAGTTGCATGCAGCTTCCATGAAACTTGCATTTAACATTTTTAATGCCAATTGCAACTTACAAGAAACTTGCATGCAAAATGCATGACACTTGCATGACACTTGCATGAAACTAGCATGCGTTTTTAACGTTGATTGTATGCAACTTGCATACAACTTCCATGCATGCACTTCCGTAAAACTTGCATGGAACTTGCATGCAACTCGTATAAAACAGGCACCTTGCATGAAACTTGCTTGCAACCTGCATGAAAATCTGCATGATGCAACTTGTTTAAAACTTGCATGCAACCTAAATAAAACTTTTATTAATCTTGCATGCAAATTGCATGCATCTTGCATAAAAATTTCATGGAACTTGCATTCATCTCGCATGCAACTTGCATGAATTTTGCGTATGAAACTTACATGCAACTTGCATTATTCTATTTGGATTCTATGTGGATTTGTTTATTTTTATGCCGAAAACAGATGTGCAGCTTTTTCCAATGCAGCGAAAATAAACTTACACAGGTTCTTATGAGGGCTGGGCTGACATATTTCTAATTTCGCTGCATTGGGAAAAAGTTGCACATCGGCTTTAATATTTGTTTTCCATTCTAAGTCAATTTTTCAGAAATTGCCCCCCATCTTTAGGGGAGAGAGGATATAATAAATTGTTCCCCTAGTAAAATTTTTCGCTAAGAATGGACGCTGTGTGTATGCAAGAAGACTTCAGAACTTAAAAAAAAATAAATTTGATGGCACAACAGCTCATGAAGAACTAGGACCTAGTGACTTACAACTATCAACCATTTCTTTGTGCGTGTCTGCAGGAATGGAGGGACCTATAGTTTATTTCCGAATCCGAACGGCTAATGTGAGCGGCACTTATTCAATTTGTCCGCCAGTAGCCGAAAATTTTTCAATTCCTCCTCCAGTAGCCGTTTTATTTTTTACAAATTATTAGGTGGCGAGGCTGGGGATCGAACCTAGACCTCCAGCGTGACAGTCCATCGCACTTACCATCAGGCCACGGCTACTACTTTAGAACTTGTAGCCATTTTAAATACCTACATCTTCCTATAAATATTATGTAAGCTATGAAACATTTTTTGGGAAAATTCACATTTACCGGGCAGTGGATGAATACGTTAATTTAGTTTTTTTTTAAACAGATAAGTATCTGGTTACAAATTTAATCTCAGCTCTGTTCTGTTCTGTCCCTTAAAGCAAAGAAAGGCAAAAATTGACATTTTTCCTTAAGCCTTTGTTAACTATATATTCTTTCAAGAACTTCCAAACTCATGCAAAAAGAATATCCAGTCACGTGTAAATTAGGTATATCCTTGGAATGTTTCCAAGATCCTTGAGAATTTACATACCGGAAAGAAGAAAACCTTCTTCAATCATTGTTTATCTTGAATTATTTACAATTCATATTTCCGTACCCGTTACGGTACTGGGACTATCCCAACCGAATACAATATACAACAATAAATTCGCATAACGGTGTTTGCAGGTTTGTTATCCTTCTTTACCCAGAAAACTGATAAACTCCATTCGATGTAGTTCAATTCCAGTTCCGTTCCGGTTTCATTTGCTTTTTCATTTCGTTCGTTTGTCGTGCATGTATTTACCTACCCAAAAAAAAAAATGAATCACTGAACCCTATACCCCCCTCAGATTAAGTCAAGTAATGGCCACTATGATGCTACATGTTGTTGTTCAACAGTGGGTATCCTTTTTATCTTTCCATTGGAAATCCTTTCTTTACAAACTTCTCTTTAAAACGAGGGGAGCAGGTGAAACATAGAGAAAGAGATGAAGAGAATGAGTAAGTGAAGCGCGATGAAGGCGAAAACAAGAATAAATGGACAAATGGCTTCAGGAGTATTCTTTATCTTCATTGAAAGTGGACAAATAGATGATCTGGCACATCCTGTGAAAAATAAGTTTTTTTTTTGAGAAATGATAGTGAGTCCTGCTGGTTACACGTTCAACACATCCCTTTATCGAATGGAAAACAGAGAGAAAGTCTTTCGTGATATTCGATAAGAACTAAAGAAAGATTTCAAAGACGCCATAGCCGCCAACCAACCAATGCAACTTAACTAAACGTCCGAATGTCGAGCACGACAACGCATGGTGATGGCCGACAGCAGCGGTAGTGACGTCGACGAAAGACGACAATAACGTTGAAAATTTTAAAGTTAAAAGTAAGAAGCTTATCTATCAGCAAACTGCGAATTAAAATGCTTTTAATGAAATTAAAATTGTTTCCAAAGACTGGCAATGGGTGGCGCTAAGAGCTGAGGAGAGATGCCACCAGTTCAAGGCTTTAGTATAAAACGATAGCCATGGTTGCAATTTAGAGGTTATCCTTCGAAGCAGAAGTGAGGGCACTCACATAAAATGAAGAGAACAACTAACAAAAAAGGAAAAATGAAAAAAAAAAAAAACCAACAAGAGTGTAGACTTTCCTTTCAGATAAACGATAGATGTGCACTTTTCGAAGAAAATAGCATCAGGACAACCGGGATTTAGGATAGGAGAAAGGAAAAAGGGTGGGTGGACAAAGAGGCACCTTTAGGGTGAATTAGATGGCTTAAAAGAGCGCTGGTGTTCGCTGCAGAAGAGGGAAAACTTAAATTACACAAGCGATGAAAGTGGTCTTCCGATCCAATTTTTGTGTTCGTTGTTGCTATTCTGCTACTGTTTCCCTTTAGCCGTGCGTCGTACAGCTTCTTCTTTCTCGTGTTTTCTTCCGGTGATGCAGCAAAAACTTTGAACAAATGTTAGAGAAGGTTTGAAAAAGAGTTAAATGGTGGCCAGTAATGGTGATGTGAGGTGGAGTATGCAGCATCTTCGTTTTTTGTGTATTAGTAAAGGTAAATAATCTGGATTTTTGGTAGAAGTTAACTTTTCTATCTATCTCTATAAACCTACCCCTCTGCACTGCGTGTATAATATTCTTCGTTGTCGTTACCATACCACCCCTTGCTTTAACCCTTGGCTTGGATAACTTTTATCCTTCGTCGTCGTTTGCCCATTATCAGCAGTTTTTTTTTTGCGAAAAAGAAAACTGTTAACATCCAACATCCGTTTGCATGTTTAATGTTCGTTAGATGAAGAGCCAGGAAATCGGGACATCGAGGAAGCTATAGTTACAGTAATTGTTGGTGGGGAAGGGGGTATTATTCAAAGAATGGGAGATACAACATTTTCCACTTTGTTTGCTTTAAGTTCGTTTAGTTTATGGCAATTTTTGAGAGATGATATACATAGTACCTATACAGAGGAGAAAAAAAATATTCAACGAAGGGAAAAAAGAAGGACTCACTAAAAAATCTGTTTTTGATTTTGAGTGCATTTTATGAGTATTTAAGGATAATGTGGATGTGTACTGTTCAAATTTCTTTTCCAACTTTGTTTGTATTTTTTTTTCTGTAGAAAACTTCGGGAGCATGAGGATTATTATATGTTGGGAAATGATAAGGCTTTTATAAAGTTAAAACAAAACTTTTGGGAGGCGTTTATTTAAAAAAAAAAAAACTATTTATTATTTATTTTGTTAACATCACATCAGAAACTTAGTTATAATTTTGTATTTGGCCGAAATTCTATTTTAAAAATTTTGCATTCCAAAATTCTGTTTTTCAAATCTCAAAACATAAATTTAGTGAGAGCTTGTGCAGAACTAAGGCCTAGTAACTTACAATTCTCAACCATTCCTGTGTGCTTGGTTGGAGGGGACCTACAGTTTACTGCCAATTCTGAACGGTTAAGACTCACTTATTTATTGAGAAGAGTTACTCTTGGGTGTCAATTCTTCGCAAGAGGCAGTAGCCGTAGAAAAAATTTTGTTTTTGTTTTTAGGTGAAAGATGATAGGAATCAAACCCAGACCTATGCTTTAACAATCACGCCAGGGCTACTAGTTTGTAGTTATTTATTTTATGAAAAAGTTTAAAATCATCGGCATAACATTGACAAGACTCAATTTTCAACACTATGTCATCAATAAAGATTATGAGCAGCAGTGGTCCTATATGACTACCCTGAGGCTTATTCGAAGAAAAGATTATGTAAAATTATGTGGCTGCTAGCACCTCATGTATGCGATATTCGCAAAAAAAGTATGTCATCTAAAAGGTCAGTAATGGGTCATAAAAGCTCAGCTATTTTTAGAAATTGGTCAGGCTTAACAAATTTTGAATCCAGGGTCAAAGAATTTCATATTTTAACAAATCTACATTACATGACTCGCAGCGACCATAACTTTTGAGCGACGACGATGAAATGCTTCTACAATTCTTCTCTCTAAGATATGATTCTGTTATTGAACTTTGAGCTGTCTATCTCTGAATAATTTCAAAACAATGCTTTCTACATTTTTTTTAAACTTTGTTGTTATTATGTATTTGCAGAATTTGTTAAACAGAAAAAAGGAGAATTTCGAGATCCGAAAATTTTTGAAAATCAGAATTTCGAAAGTAGAATTTGGAAAAAAATATTTTTGACCTAGGCAGAGTTTTGACACAAACCCGCTGTATACCTTCATAAATTTAGACTCTGGCTCGAAGTACAGTGGACGCAATAAACGAAATGTTTGACAAAATCCAGTTCCTCTCAATCATAGTAAGGTTAATTTTAATTAAAACCTTAAAATATACCAGTAGGTACCCAATATTTAGTTGCACATCCAACCAATATACGATTTGAAATTGCACAGAAAAAAAATTTGAATTTAAAATATATCATTCAGGGGGCGTGGCATCCACCCTCTTTTCTGAAAATAGTTATTAATCATATGGAGCACTTCCCGACACCATAGAATCTTGTAATTTCGCACAACGGTAGGCTTTGTGGTATATACAAAGGAAAAAATCTAAAATTTTGGATTTTCCATATAGGGGGCGTGGTATCCACCCACTTCCTCAAATTCTTTTCTGATTGTTGCAGAATGATGAAATTTTGTATAAAAGTAGAGCTTGCAATGTGTGTAAGGAAAACAAAAATTAAATTTGAGATTTTTCGTTTAGGGGCGTGGCATCCACCCACTTTCTTAGAACTATGTCTGATTGTTATAGGATGATGAAATTTGGTAGAGCGCTAGGGGTTCCAATGCAAGCAAAGAAAAAAATTTAAAATATGATATTTGACATTCAGGGGCGTTGTTTCAACCCGATTTCTCAGAAGTGTATGTCAATTATATGAAGCACTTCTGATTGTTGTAAAATTATGAATTTCGGTAGAGAGGTAGAGTTCATAATTCATGCTGAGGAAAACTTAAAAATTTGGGGTTTATCATTCAGGGGGCGTGACATCCACCCACTTTCATAGAATTATTGTTGTTTGCTGTACAATGATGATTAGTTAGAGTGTTGGACCTCAGGTGCATTCGAAAATTGAAAATTTAAGATTTTGTGTTAAAAATCTCTTATAATTTGGAGTTATTACGATATTACTCTACTTAAAATATTTGATAATAAACCCTTCATAAACTTAGAACTTGGCGTACTTTTAGATCTCATTACTTTTCACGGCTGACTTGTTACTTAAAGGTTTTTGTATACATGGAGAACTTGGCTCTTTTTTAACATTTATGTTTTTGGTGTGATTTAGCTTATCTAGAACAGGCAGCTTCCATACAAATATTTTCTTTTTTTATTTTCTTAAAAACGGCTCTAACGATTTTTATTAAAATTCAATAAAAAAAACGCGTTGCGAAAATACGGTTTTGATGTGTTTTGAGAAAATGTCCTTACTTTAGAGTTATGCACGTACTAATACCTTTTTAATTATTCGAAAAATGTTGCATCTCAAAAAATTTGCTTTGCAATAGACTACATCCAACCTATATTCCAATTCATGTCTAAATATCTAACTGAATCTTTCATTCACCATTCATTGTAATCCAAATAAATTCTCAGATGTCCTTAGGGCCGTATGTTGGAGTGTGTGTCCATTGTACCTATATTAGATTCTCACCTTACAAAAAACTCCAAACATACACATTTTATATCAAAAACTATTTCAGGTTATTTTAACCTTACCTGAGGCATTTTTTTTTTCTCTAATTCACCCTGCATCACTGCATATTTCCATTTTATCCTTTGTATCCTGCCAACACCATACGAATTTGTGTGTAAATACGAGTAAATGGTTACTCTGCCTTTGGGTACACCTGAAACGATACAGAATCTAGGGTAAAATATTTTTTTTTATTTGTTTGGTAATATAACATGCCGACGCGAGTGGAAAAATGCAATTTAATTACAAGGAACATTTGGAAAGCGTGCAAAGACGCTTTTTGTGTCCAGTTTTTTTAATTTTATTTTTTGTTTTTTCGAGTGCGAAAACGAATAAATGAAATATTCGTCTAGGATTATTCACTTGAATGAGAAGTTGAAAAACATACACTATCAAATAACATGGGGAAAAGTTTTTTTTAATGTCTATTAAAAAATAAATTAAACAAAATACGACTGTATCAATCAGGAAAACAAAAATTGCACATCAAAAGTTATTGACCGTCATGGAATAGCAGCGTTGCCGCCAGAAATAAAATTAAGGTACCGTATTTTCTGGAAAACATCTCAATTTTCGTGCGACATGAAAAAACAACAAATTCATCTATGTACTTTCTTAAAAAAAACTAATAAATTTTATTACGGGGTATAATAAAACAGAGAAAATCAAAGGAAATAATTTGCTTTATTCGTGCACTTTTTACGGAATTTGGACCAATTTTCATTAAATTTTGTTGAAAATGGCTTCATTTTAAGTAAAATAATGGAAATAAAAAAACGTGCCATATTAAAATTTTTTGTGCCACCGCCGCCGTGCCACGAGGAAATTATCGTGTAAAAAAAGAACGATCGTACCACTGTGGAATAGTAGAGCCATGTCATGGTCTTGCGATCACATGCAACCTATTTCCGGCCATAACTTTGCATGCAAAAACGCAACATCTACCATTTTTACGTCTAGAACATTGTTGCGAGGCAAGAGGAGAGGAAGAGGTCGGTAAGGCGGTAGGGTAGGAAAAAGGAATAGGTAGGAAAATAGGAAAGGAAGAGGTCGAAAAAAGGGTAGGAATGCTAAGTTCCGGGGACGCGGCCTGCTTGCGTTGCGCAGCTGTTAGCTCGCCGGAATGGGGGGGATCTTGCCCCCGAAACTTAACCTCACCTGCAAGCAAAAACATAAATCAGGCCAGAGTAACTTCCAAGTGACAGCGGACGGACTATCACCGCTTCAAGGGCGCTGCGGACGTAAGTGCAGCGTGGCCATTACCCACCCAACCTATAGGAATCCATCGGCCATGTTTGGACTCCCCCAAAGTATCTATATCTCGGTTGGATCATTCCATTCTTACCGTACACTTAGCCCATCAGAACCACTGATCTCTATCAGCCCCCTATAAAATTTCCAGAATCTTGATCGGAATCCGGTTTTGCTTCAACCGAATACCACGAAAACCCAAGAAATGTATTTGGATTACTACCATCGTAACCTTTTTAATGCTCATGAAAATAATTTTGCCTGAAATTTACCTTTTATTTTTGTATTATTGATTTACAAAATAAATTCAAATTTAAGAAAAGGACTATAACAAACCAAAAAAAAAATAAAACAAACTATACTAACTATCCGTACATCCCAACTAATAAAATACATTTACTTTTCCCGCGACTCTTGTGTCTTTGTGCACCTCAATAATAACCAAAAACAAAACGATCGTACTGTGCCTTAACTCTTACCTAGGGAGACCTGTAGGACTTTCACATAACCAAAAAAACAATATTTTAAAAACACTCGTAACCATGAAGATTGGGATATTAGATAGATAGTTTACAAACGTGCTAATATGTTTAAAGAATGAATTTAATATTAACTTTGAATGGAGCAAAATGAACAGCCTTACTGTTTAAATACGTCTGATGACATTAAACAAAAAAAAAAAAGGTATTTTAATAAATGATGGTATAAACACAAACGAAAGCGTTGAAATGTCGATTTTCCTGAGGTATTTTTCCTGAGGATTTCGTAGCAAAAAAAAGAGGATAGCTTTAAGCTATGCCGTATTAAATAAACTTTGAAGTCATTCCAAAAATAGGAGTTGGCGCTCGGCCAATAATAACAACGCTAAACTTGCTGAACAACCCTGGTTTGAACTGTGTAGGTTCTCTTCGTGTGGGTTCCCATAGGACTCTGAGCCATCCGCCGATTTCTTCGTATGACTTCTCACCGGACCCCTAGCGGAGCGTTGGGCCCGGGCCGTCAAGTAGTCTCGCCAAAACAAAATCTCAAAAGTGAAGGTCTGGCGGCCACGACCTCCCTAAGGCAGTGGTCGGCGGCCGTCTAAAGATAATACCTAACCAAAAGACCTGAGTTAAAATCATGGTATTTAAAGATTTTTTTTTTCCATCCACTCACCCCCTTTGTGAGTAGGCCACAAGTTGTAATTTTCTTGAACATTCACTTTAGATATCTTGTCCCCTTTCGTCTCACCACTGATTTTACTTTCGCCAATTAAGAATTTTCTAGGGTTAAACGAAATTATTTTCACCCTTAAGCACAAAAACATCTATTTTACCTTTCTTAATATTATAAAATTTACACGGTTAAAGCGATCGATAAAACCAAACACCGGGTCTAAACTTTTCTATTGTGAGCTCCTGTATTGTACACTCTGCGGATGGCGATGATTTTATGCATAGTTTCTCCCGTACTCATTCATACATTCTTGTTCGTTTACATATACTCAATTGAAACAGTATTTTATCGTATGATCCATGGCAACGGATCATTCGCCTCTGTATGGGTGGGATATAACTTATTTATCCGATCAAAAATAAAATATAAGGCAATATATTATGTTTTAATGAATATTGGTTATCTTCGTTCAATACGTTTTCGAACAAAGTGAAAGTCGTGCCAACTAGTCACCTTTTTTTTATAGTTCAGAGGGTGGACTTCCTCAGCGGTGACAGATCCGAAACCAAAACAAAACAAGCCATGGAATCAATCTCTTTTGGGTTTACTGGTTTCAACCGGGGTTGAGTTTAAAGATAGAGCTTTTTAACAAACAGCAATATATCTTTGTCTCGTTCATTTTAAAATGTCAAACTCAAATTCTTGGCACAATGACATTTAAGTGGCAGACATTTGTTTGTTTTATTTTGGTGGCAAATAAATATTTGGAATTGTTTTTTCCTCTTTTTTTTTTATTAAAACTGCAAGTAAAAAATGTTTTCATACTTTATATAAGATATTTCAATCTCTTTATGTCAAAAAATGGCTAGATTTTTGTAATTAAAATTAGCCCGCCTTTTTTTTTTCTTTCCAATTTCATCTGTCATTGTGCCAAGTTTTTGCTGTCATTTGAAACTGACAATTTGGTAGAGATCTCTATTGGCACACTACCGACCTCGAAGGGCATCCGCTGACTGTCAGTCAATATCAAACATTTTTGGAGGCATCAGTTTATCTGACAAACCATCGAACAGATTGTGAGCAAAACACTATGTTCCTGCACAAACGCTCAGCCAGATGATAATACACGGAAAGGGGTATGGGCCGTCCAACTAGGCGTCCCACGTCCGCTACAACATACCTGATGATACGTTTTAGTGAACAAAAATAATATGTTTTTAGAGAATTTAATTTTTTTTTTAATTGGGAGGTGGGGTCTCTATACCACCCGGGGGGGGGGGGGGGGTAATTTTCTTAAAAATTGACCTTTTTGTAAGGCCTAAGGTGCCAGTTATAGTTTTCATTAAAATCTTTTATGGAAACACAAATCAGTGAAGCTGAGGAATTATTTTTGACAAGTCGGCTATAGCAATCATTGAAACTTGGCTGTCATTGAAAACACCTCTGGTGCACTGTCCATAACTAATTTTGAGGTTTTAGCTGATCATTGAACGAAATAATGACAGATGAGAACAGAAAGCAAATCCAACAGATATTTTTGGAACGATTGTTTGCCTAAAACAAGTACTTATTTATTTTCCTGATGGAAATTCCGTACAGAAAACGTGTTTTCATCAGAAAATGCATTTTATAGGATAAGGAAATTTTTTTTTAATGAAATAAATATTTCAAACGATTTATCATCGATTTGTATCCTTTTTATATTTCAAATCGTATGGTAAAACATTAAATTATCAAAAAGAAAATTTTTCCTGATGCGTTTTCCTGATCGCTATAACCCAGCCCTAAAATGAAAAAAAATAAAAAAACCGCCGAAAATTTCAAAGATTCACTTAGCAAAAAAGTTAGGTTAAATAGAAAGTTTTGGAAAATACTGATCAATTTTCTTTATTTGCTTTTTTAAGAAAATAAAATTTATTTTCCTGAATTATGGTAATTTTTCCCCTAACGTCTATTTTTCACTTTGTTGCTTTCAAACGTTCATATAGTTGTAGATTTTTCACATTTTTTTTTGTCTAAATCCATCTACTTTTTTACAATAAAAGATTTTATCAATTACAAGCACAACCAACTCCTAGATTCTTGACTTTTAATTTTGTTTACCCTAATTTACCCTATTGAAATTGTGATTTTTAAAAAACTACCTATTTTAATTTTTTTTTAAAATAAAATTTGCTTTTATATTGTATTTTATTTATATCCGTAAGACATACCATCTGATCTGGATCAGATACCTTATTGTAAAAACCCGATATGCCTTGACCACTTTAAGCTAGGCAACCCTTGCGCAAAATATTTTTTTAGACACTTCCTACAAAACTGTACACTTCTTATCTGGTACCTCGAAGAGGATAGATCGTTCTATGGTCGGATCTTAGACTATAGTTATCAGTTGTTCAGTCTCATTTTAAAACCCAACGACAATCAATGCTCAGATACATAACGTAAGCCTTGGCATTTTATGAACTACCTTGAACATTTTTAGAAGATTGTTCCTTTTAGTTTCCTTCATTAAACTAACTGCAAATCATAAATAATAAACCTTATAAAAACTACATACAAATATTTTAAATTATTTCAGGAAAATTTTAATTTATCATTTCTTAAACAAAGCTCAATCGATTTGTTTCTGTAAATTTTCATAGGTAATCACGTCGTGTCGTTAAAGCATCTTCCCTATTTTGTTTACTTTCCAGCTGTTAAGGAAACAAATTTTTCCTTTTCATTTTCATTAGGAATTATTTTCGTGTTTATTTAATTAATTGCTTTTGATTTTATGTTAAAAAAAAGAAAATCTATCCCATTAAATTTCAATCAGAGCCTTGCCAACAAACAAGGACATTGGCCTAAATTTTTGCCAAATTCTTCTGATGATTCATTTGTCAAAATAATTTATGTTGAATAGAAGAAGCAAAAAAACACAAAAGATCCCTCAATCGTGACGTGACCTTTAAATTAAAATCGTCGTATAATAAAAATCACGCGTATATAATCATCATCATTGTGTAAACCTTTTGGCCAACAGAAAATTCATGTCCTTTTAACACGAATCGCACTCAATTCGTTTTAAAAAGGACTCGCCAAGGTTCTTATACCATTGAGAAAACAAACCCAAAACACAATAATATCTACACAGTCACACCGAATGAATAACACAAAGCACCATAACTTATAACTGAAATGATATAGTAAGAAATTCTGGGATATTACCAAAGCCCTATATCCATAGTGGTACTTATGTATACTTGGATTATAATGTAGAAGAGACCAACAACTGTAATGGACTATAAATTTTCGACACCAAATGGATGAATGGACAACAACGCATAGTAAAATATTAGTCATGTATTTGTGCGTGGTAAGTTAATGGCGTAAAGGACATCGAAATCGTGGAGAAGTTTTGTGTTTATGTTTGGCTATTTCAATTTAACATTGCTTGATTTCTTGTTGAGAAAATAAGAAGGAGATGATTATTTTGGGGATAACAGAGTTCATTAATCATGGAAAAATTTTCATAAACATAAAATTAAAATCATGATAATTACATATTTTCATAAGAATTTTGCCAATTAAAACAAAATGATATAAATCAATATATTATAGAAAGAAAGTGATATTTTTACGAGAAGATTATATTCACTGTATAGGAACATAGTGATTTTTTTGAAGGGAGTCAAAATATTTGATTAGCAGATTAAAAACTAATAATTAAAATCCAATAACTTAGTAGGAAATAAAATTTAAAATCAAGTTGTATGACAAGAATTCTTGACATTTTGTGACACATGAATAAGTTTTTGGCATTAATAGATTTAACATTTATATAAACCGTGTTTTTTTGTTACATTTATTTTTAACGCTAAGCAATAACAAATCAAACTACGAGCAAAAAATGGATTCACTCCGTTTCGCCTTTTAAAGCAACAATCTCTATGGATACAATATTTATGCTTAAATGTAATGGTCACATTTTAAAACTTAAACTTCAAACTTTAAATTTAAGGTAAAATCATAAAAATCCATTGGATAGTTTTGATGTTATAACGAAAATAACAAATTATACTAAAAAATGAAGCACCAGCATTGATACGCAATATAAGCGCCCATTCAGTATTGGTTTTTGTTTACCGGTGTGCTGTTAAAATTGAACTGTCAAGTGTTACATAATCTCGATTTAACAGGCCTTCTTAACTTGGAAATAAATGGATACCACACCTGCAGATCTTGCTCAAGTTGTTACACTATTGCGACAAGGAATAACCCAACGTGTTGTGGCCCGTCAGCTGCATCTTAGCAAATGGTGCGTATCAAATATCTACAAAACGTTCAGGGAAACTGGATAGTTTATGCGAATGCCAAAATCTGGACGTCACCGGTGTACCACTTAGAGATATGAAGAATTCATCGCAATGAATCCTAAATCGTCATTTGACTGGCTTCGACGTCCAATAACAGCTAAAACAGGCACTAAGAAGAATGGACAGGTAGAAGACGACTTAAAGAAGCAGACCTTACCCCGAAATGACCTGTTGGGGAATCGAAATTGACTGCAAACCACCGAAAAGGTTGACTACGATATTCTCTAGTGCACTACGATTGGAAAGTTGAGCAATGCAGCCGAGTTATGTTCTCGGATGAGTCTAAAATGAGTCTGCATGAAAGTGATCGTAGGGGCAGAATACACAGACAACCTGTCGAGCGATTTGAACAAAGCGTTTTGTCGAAACGGTAACTAACGAGGGAGGGTGAGCTGTTTTTTTGTGATTGGTGGTGGTCGAGGGGAGGTTTAACTGCGGATCGGTATAGCTCCGATATTCTGCTGCATCATGTCGTTACTTATGCTGGATGTATTACAAAAGATTTCGTACTAATGCATGATAATGCTCGATGCAACACTGCGAATTCCTTAGGGAAGTTGGTGTTGCCACGATGGACTGGCTAGCGCTAATCCCAGACTTAAACCCTATCGAGCATTTGTGAGACATTGAATATTTCCATTTTATATGAAAGTTTTCGACAAGAATGACTGTGCAAACTTATAATGTAGGATCTGTAGAATAAGAAGAAGGAAAACAAAAGTAAGAGAATTACTTTTGTTTTTGTTTTAGTAAACTGTATTTGAATGCAATTCAATTGAAAGTTTTATGTGACCTTTACTGCCTGAACAGAATAGAATGACGGAACTGAAGCCGCAGACGGAACTGGAAGAGCTGTCAAAAAGTGTCGTACGTTTTTTTTTTACATGTCCACAATGGAGCTGTACAGCTTTAAAAGTATTTTAAAGAAAAACAAAAGAATATTATTGTGTACAAGCTCAGAATTCACATTTTTTGTTTCCAATAATTTTTCTTTCAATAAATAATTTTTTTTCGCGATACAATATTTTTTTCCGACCCAAAAAGTTGTTTTTTTTTCTCCATACAAATTAAAACGTCAAAAGTGTCGTACGTGAAAAGTTAAAAGTTGGCGAACTCTTCCATCTGCGGCTGCAGCTCCGTATGCAGCTACGTTCCGTTGTGTTCGCAACATTGAATTTGCGTGTATTCAATATTTTGACAGCTATTCCAACTCCGGCTCCAGTTCCGTCTCCGTCACCATTCTGTTCAGCTATTCCAATGCGTTTGGCCCAGGTACAACCAGTTCGGCATCAGTTAGATGCTGTCACGCCCTTCTAAGATGCAATATTTTGGTCAATGGCTACCGACTCTAATAAAATCTAAAGCGTATATGAACTGCAACTTATATTATTCTATAGGAGAACTTTATTAATTTCTTGCACCTACAATAATAATGCCCGTGGTCTAGCAAGCAAAGAATAAGAAGAGGGAAAAAGTACTGAGCCATTCAGGATTTTGTCCATTCGGGATTTAGTAATTCGGGATTTTTGGCATATTCGGGATTTTGGCATTCTGGATTTCGTACCCAACCCATTGCTAAGTCTTTCTTTATTCAAATTCTAAATTCATATCAAATAAAAAACTAATTTTCTGAATATTCTTTTGAAAAGTAAAAATAATTAATAATTGAAAAACAATAATAGTAAGTAATTAATAGAAAGTAGGTAAACAGTTAATTTTCTTATCTACACTCATAGTTATTTACTTTATCGCTCCACTGTTGAACACTACCGCATTCTGACGTGTGTATATGATTTGCAGCGACCACACACTATTTCTCTGAAATTGCAATGCAGTTTTTTTTTTGCAAAAACTTTATATTTTTGAAAATTGTTTACAAATTTGGAATTTACCAATAAAAACTTTAAACAAGGTCTAGCCATGATAGTGTACTTGAAACATGGTAGTAGCAGACTTTTTTTCGTTAGTAAATTTTAAATTCAAACTCGATTTCCCATCTATCAAGTAGAAACAACAATCCTATTTCATATATTAATAATTGATTTTTTATACTTAATTATCATTGCAACATGTTGCTCACCGCAAACTATATTAACTCACCTCAGCATCATGAATCAGGCACACGCATGCACCACCACTAACCTATGCATAGCTCCATTACAATAAGCAAAAAGGAAAGTGTAGTGAATAATATAAATCAGTAGTGAAAATATAAATCAATTTTTCTAATTTTTATCGAAAACTACGTTGTCACAGATGATTTTATTGATAAGTTCAGAAGTCACAAACGATTTCTGATCGATTGAGTATAAAAAAAGTCATGCTACTACAGTTTTCAAAAATATTATGGCTAACTGGTAAATTTTATTAAATATGTTAATAATTATGTACATAAATAATTAACGAGTCACAAAACTTTTTAACGCTGTCATAAAAAAATACAAACGAATCACAAACGATTGGCATACATATATAAAAAAATTCGAAAAGTCGACTTTTAAAAACTTGGAATGGCTATGTGGGATGATCTCTTCATCTAAGTATGTGAAACTAAGTTAAAAATTATTTTTTTTGTGACTATTATGTGTTTATCTATATGTTCATACTTTCTTGGGATGTGACCATCAAATAAATGTGACATAATGTGTCATAAATTAATATAAAAACTCAGTGTTTTCCCGTACTGGTCCATATGATGTGGTGTATTGTAATGTGATGCTAAAAATGGGTTTCTTACAAAAATACCCATATTTAGCGTCACATTCAAAAACACTGATACTTCGTACAAAATTGAGTTCAATATTCAGTTTTGAGAAAAACGGTATGTTCGCAAATTTATAAACACATGAGTGACACATTTATTTTTAGTTTTTAGATAATTTTATTAAAATTTGCCTGCTTGTCAAACCGATTTGCTCTATTTTATCGGTATGTGACCATCTAATACATAAATTTTGACGTAATGTGTTAAATTTGTTTGTTTTTTTTTTCACCTGCATATTTGCAATATAATTGTAAGTTGCTATTGTATAATTTGCGATAAAATGTCTGATCTATGTTATGGCCGGTGACACACTGTGTTTCTGATTGTGACACAAAAAATGGGTATTTTCGACAATGGCTATGATGATCACGAACATATAATTTCTAAGCTTCTTTCTGCCTTGTCCATATTATGACAAAAATGACGACACTGAGTTAAAAATTAAGTTTGGTGCAAAATGTATATATTTTCAAATTTTATGACACATCCGTGGCATATTCACTAGAAATTTGTAAGTTACTTTGTAAAAGTTAGTATTTTGCACATCTGTATGTATGAATGTAGGTATTGGTAGTTTCTCAAATAAATGTGACGAAATGTGTCATGCGAAAAATGGTTAACTTTGTATAACGATAGGAAGATGAACGTCTAACTTATGATGTGAAAGTTCTTATTCAGCTTATTAAGAATACGAGACTGCGTCAAAAATAAAATTTTGTAACACAAACTATGTGTAAATCCTTTGACACATGATTGACACATAAATTATTGGTTTTAAGATAATTTTGTTAAAGTTTTTGAAACAGATTTGCTCTTTGTACATAATTTCTATGAATGTGACCATCAATTAAATGTGACCTTACGTGTCATATTAAGTTTCGTACTTTTTCGTATTTTAAGAGAAGCTGTAAGTTACCATTGTACTGTTCTATATGATTTAGTGCCACTCTAGTTATCGGTCTCTACTTCCAATGCCAAATTAAATGTGACATGATGTTTGTTACGTCTGATTTGACATTATTTTACTAGCATACTCTGGAAAAAAACTGATTTCAAGCAACTCAAAAAAAAAAAAAAAAAAAAAACTACCAAAAAATGTAGCACTTCCTCCAGACCTTTTCTATTTGATATTTGATCTCATTAATCACCGCACAGTTACGACCTAATTCAAGCAAAAACCAAAACCTATTTTATTGATCCTCCCTCAATTAGGCTCAATTTGCTCTGAACATCATATTGTTTTGACTATGAGTATATCCCAAAACATATCCAAAAAAAAAAAAAAAAAAAAATATCATCATCATTGGCATAAGAACAAGTTCGAGACACCACGGACACCGACCAGTCCCGCCTTATGCATGTGCTTCGACATTACCAATAATACCAAACTACAACTATTAGCTTTTTCTTTTGTTCGTTCCCTTTTGTCCTGATAATCCTGATTCTGCTCCTGGCTCCTTGCATCCCCACTAAAGGACAATGGACGGATGGTTAAAAAGGGACGTCAGAAGTGTGTTCCAGAAGCCTCTGCCGAAAACAACAAACTAATGTATTCCAGAGTGTGATAAACTTGCTCGTAATGAATTAGTGGACGAGATATTTTCATTGCTGGGGATTTTTCTCGGTCTCATGCATCCTTAAATATCCTCGACCCTTCTCCATCTTCATCGCCATCTCCATGATGCCTGATGGCAAGCTCGTGCAACTGAAAATCAGACATGAAACGGAGAGAGTGAGAAAGCGAGTACCAACGACAAAGACGAAACGTGACGCGACCCAACGCGTCGACAGACGACCAGCACCAGTACCAGTACCAGCATCATCAGCTTTGGTCGGGTCCAATGTAGTGGGTGGTTTAATAGCTGGTAATAAATGTCTTGAGTTGATTAAATTAACGACCCAAGGGGGTGTTTCAGTGCGGTGTGGCTGATGGTGTGTGGGGTGCTGTGCGGTTCAGTGAAGGTATATTCGTATAGTATTGGCTGTAGCTTTGCCCGTTTCGTTGTGAAAATGATGATGGTGCTCCTTTCTGCCACCCTCGCGCTGATGGTGTAAAAGAGGACACAGCACAGAAAAAAAAGGACGACGAAGAATCAAGCCCGAAAGGGAAAGAGTCCTGGGAATAGGAAAACGACCGATGTTTCGTATGTTACTTTTTTTCAGGACTTTCTTTTTTTCGCTGCCATTGTGTTGATATCAAAACCAAAAGCTTGAAACGTAAGTTTCCTTATTGAATTTTTTTCCTCGAAATATTAATTTTGTTCTTTTTTTTTTTGCTCTTTTTCTTTTATTATCATTTAACTTGATATTGAGGTTGGTTCGTTTAGGGTTTGGTATGTAACAATGTTATACCTCCGGGGACCTGCACTCATTTCTAATCCAATATTTTTCAATCACCTCAACGACAACGCCAACATAGCCTTTCAAGCCGATAGCCGATTTAAGGAAAATATATTTTTTTCTTTATTTTCTGACATAAGTTGTATTTAAGGACACAATGAAATTCCCATAGTAAGACGCACAAATTTGGCGCACATAGATATTTACTGAAGGGTTGCTTCAATGTAGCTGGTAGGTAGGTATTGGAATAAAATTTATCACACAAAATTCGAAATTGGAAAATGACAAAAGTTCATTGTTGATGGTGTTTGATGTGGTCTGGTCGTATAGTTCATTAATTTAATAGGCACATCGCAGAAGCCCAATCGCCTTTGGGAGGTTTCCAAACAATATGTCTAGACAAATTTCTCTAAGTCAATTTCATGAATTCAAAGTCCTATAAAGTGTAGGTACTATAGAAACAGCTGCCGAAAAGCAAAAAAAAAAAAAACAAAAACAAATAAACTTTTGATATCAAATGACGAGATGGGGCTTAGAAGGTATTCAACTAATTGATATTCAAAGTTGAACGTTTTTAAGTGGATTATATTCAACAAAAGTTAACTCAGCCTGAGGGTGAGGAAGTTAGATACGACGACGTTGGGAAGAATACGCAGACTTTGTAGTCAAAAGAAATCTGTTTTTTTGCCTGCTACTGATGCATATAGGTAGGTACACAATAGGTGTTTAAAGTTCTTAAATTCAATAGAAAAGTTTAAACAAAAAAATAAGTTTAATGGAAAAGTAAATTGAATGAGATTTTGACTCGTTTTCAAGGCAAGACAAAATTGTATAATTCTTTGAGGGACTTGTTGAAAGATCTAATACTAAAAACCAATTAGGTTCAGTGAATAAAACTTTTATGATAAGAAGGATCAAGGCTATGCATTAGCATGGAGCTACGATTAACAATAATGTGGCTGTGGATAACTATAGTATTTGCGTTCATAACTGATGAACTTCTGATGTGCGGGATGACCATATATTCGACATCGTGTGGTGCCTAAAACGATTTGAGAAGTGATGAGGTTTTCCTTGGCAATGGAAGAATACCATCAGGAGCGTATGTAACAGACTTGTGAACCTCTTGGAAAAATTTAAAGAAAAATTAAAACAATAATATTGTGCGTTATTACACGTCTTTACTTTTCTCAAAAACTAGAAAAAAATTTAGTAGGTATAGGAAATTGTCTAAAGGAGGAGCACCCCTTCCACCCTAAAAACGTAATGAATAAACAACAAAAATTTTAAAAAATATTTGCGATTAGAAAATCGCGATCGCAACAAATTATTGCTGTGCTGTCCAAAAAAAAACATCTCTAACTACCGCCTTATCGCTAAGCTCTCCTGTATTCCTAAGCTTTTTGAGAGTATCGTTTATGACACCATGATTTTCCACTGCAAACATATTATCTCCCCTAACCAACACGGCTTCCTCAAGGGCAGATCAACGACAACCAATTTAGTTGAATTCGACTTAGGAACCTTATATACTCTTGAGAATGGTAACGAAGTTAATGTAATTGTAACCGATCTCAGTTAAGCCTTTGACAAAATCTCCCATTCTTTGATCCTTTTCAAACTTAAAGCTCTGGGCTTTCAACCATTATTTATTGCATGGGTTGAATTCAGATCCTCTGTATCTGACCATATTTATGCAACGTCTGGTGTCCCACAGGGTAGTCACCTCGGCCCACTGATTTTTATTCTAACCATCAATGACGTCGATAGTGTATTAAAAGACTCCTTGATATCAATTTATGCTGATGACAAAAAAATCTACCGTCAAATATCCTCCTTTGAGGACTCTAAACTTCTCCAAGATGATCTAAACAGATTTTCCACCTGGTGCCATAAAAATTTCCTTGAACTGAATATCAGCAAGCGATAACCTTCTCTCGTAAACTTACCCTATTGCCCCCCAGAAAGTATCTTATTAACAATTAGCAGATTAGCACAGTTGACTCTATATGCGATCTTGGAGTTATCTGGTTATAAAGAACTGAACTTTCGTTGCCACATAGATACCTCTATCAAGAGAGCTAACTCTGCTATCGGATTTGTTGAACGTTGGTCCAAAGAATTCTCTGATCCTTATGTCACTAAATCTCTGTATATAACCTTTGTCAGGTCCATCCTTGAATATGCCAGCCAAGTGTGGTCACCTCACTTTCTCTCACACTCCTACCGTATCGAAGCTGTCCAACGCAGATCCCTTCGATTTGCCCTCCGCACCCTTCCCTTGAAAAAAAGTATTAAGGTTTGAATTTTTTTATAAGGCGTCTTTTATAATACAAAAATTCAAAATAGCTTTTAATGGTATTTAGTCTACCAAAGTCAGAATGAAACGCCAAGTTCTGGTTATGAGCTATGAACCAAGCCCCCTGCGAAACAAAATCCTGACTACGGACCTGCTTCGATCGATCCCTCTTTTCAAAATTAACTATCATCGCACTAGCTATGGTGCCAACGAACCTTTGTCTCGTATGCTTCGCTCAACTAATAGCCTGCGAAGTTCCTTTCACTTTCATTTAAGCAAAGAAAGTCTTAAGTCCTTACTTAATAGATCCGCACGCCTTCACTAGCCCTTCCTCTCCTACACCTATGTAAGTAGTTTTAAAATAGTTGTTAAGTAGTTTTTTAAGTTTGCTTGTATTAAGCCAATAAAGTTAAACAAACTTTTGGTGATGGGCCCCCTGTCTCTGCGGGCGTTTGTTGCTTAATAATAATTAAATTAGTTTGGTACTTAATTTCAAAGTAAAATGGTGGAGTATTTAATTTGGAGTTCTTATAAATCGGAACTAAATCCCTTCGTCATTACTTTTTTTGAATTTTCATGTGTGAGAGGTGTGGCGGTCCTATAGCTTGACATCAACTTGTGTCCGCCATAGGTTTAAGGGGGACGGGATTTAAGTTCCACATCGAGATTGCGGTACTAAGTTTTCATTCAATTAAAATTAAATTCCTGCATGCATCGTTAGAATTTTGAATTTCTAATGTGGTGGACCCAGCTTAATGGACCATAGTCAAGCAGTGGAGAAATGTCCGTGGATATTAAAAAAAAAAAATATATATATCTTTTGTTGTAATGATCAGACTTTCAAGGTTAAGATAAAATGTCAAGCTACAATTGTGTATACAAATTTTTGATGAGGGGCATCCCTTCCAACTATGCAGAGCTGTTTTCCGAAGCCTAGACGGTTCGCAAGAAATATTTTTCCCTATCGTTTTCGACATCCCACTTTGAATAACTTTTTGTGCTAGCCAGTTTCGACAATGGACTTTTGACATGGATTGCATGTCTTTCTCGAACATTTGGGTTAGGTGGTATGTAGCAAAAAGATGACCGTCACGAAAACATGTACCGCACTCGCCCTACTGCTCAGTGACAGTTTGCACTAAAGACATCTGACATATACCAATCGATAGATAAAGATTGCGCAAATATTATAACGGCATTGTTTTATAGCCTCATACGTTCAGGTGATGAGTCATCGCGTTTGGGGTGAATTGCAGCTAATTTTAGAGTACTTTAATTAATTTTAACTCAAAATATTCTTATATAAAAGTGCCACTGACGTGATTGATATCTCATTCGAAAGGGTTTGAAAAAGGACATCCCTTTTAAATATCAATCTGTTTTCTGGCGATAACCTAACAGCAAATCTAACATGTAATCCATGTTCGGTAGGTGCTACAAGGGTATTTTTTAGATATGCCCTGCCCAGGCCCCACAGCAATCCATACCAAACAGTAACTTTATGCGGAGACTAGTCACTATGTTGACCTCGTGCGGATTGGCATTTCTCAAATCTATTCATTATTTAACTGGCTCACCAGAGCAAGTAGTATTGGTTAAAAAAAAACTTTGTTGTAATGAAAATTATTGACACTAACGATGATTAAGAGGACCGAAAAGTCGTCGGTCCATGCTTTCGTCCAGGTCCGTCAAGCTCGGTCCATAACAACGGAAATTCAAAAATCTAAGTATGCAGGAATTAGGGGCTAATTTGGGGCTAATTTAGTACCCCAAACCCGAAGAAGCCCCCATATTCCCTTCGCCCTTTATAATGCAAAAATTGATTTGATGACGTCATCATGCCGTCAAGCTGGGTCCACCACAACGGAAATTCAAAAATCTAATGATGCAGTAATTAGGGGCTAATTTGGGAATTTGGGGCTCTTTCGGGATTGGAGTAATAAATTAGCCCCAAATTAGCCCCTAATTCCTGCAGTTAGATTTTTGAATTTCCAAGTTGTGGTGGACCCAGCTTGACGGACCTCTTTCGTTCGTGTGTCCGTGTGTCTACTGTAATTTGAGCTAGAGCTTAAATGGTTGGGCTGATTCGCTTCAAAATTGATTTAACTCATCTAGATATTCGTGTATATCTTCTCAATGAGTGAACCGATCTTCTTATAATTTGCAATCTGGTGCTTCTGAGTAGTTTAAACAATATTGCATTTATAAATGTTTAAAAATAATTTTTGATGAATTTTCTTCAGTTTCTGACAAATAAAATAACAGAAAAATTAGAAAGACAGATAAAATCACATAGTCGTCATGAATAATGAATTGTCAAAAAATCTGCCCCTTTCAACTTTTTATAACCACCAAATAGCTTATTTTACATTCCGACAGTGACTTAATGAAAATAAAAAAACATTTAAGGCCTCTTTACCAAAAATACCATTAGGTATAGACGCATATTTGAAATTGAGTTTAAGTCACCTAAGTTCTCGTGTTTCAGGCTTTTTCGTTTTATTAATAGAATATGAACCCAAATTTAAATTCCCTCTAAACGAATCCCTGTATATGTATATGAATCTAATTCCTGACTCAAATCCATCCAATTAAATGCTTCAATATTTTCCAAATCCTTCTCTGATGTGATATATGAGATTGTAAAAGTCATCTCTGATTTGCGTATCAGTGCTGTTATGCGCGATTTCTAATTATAAAGTGTCCTCTCAAGCGCTCGATAAGGTATTTTTTAATAAACCTGCCCCACACACACACCATCAACCATTTTCGAGTTCTTCGAGTGGAAAACAAAGCTTGTCCTGACCTTTATTTTGTGGAACAATAGTAGGTTTACATTCATATATTCCCTACCGTCAAGTTCTAATCCATTGCCACAAAATTCAATTTATCTCGAATGACATTAAGATAGACGGAGAAAATAAATTACACATATCTATGTACATACATATCCTTGGCATTCTTATATTGAAAACTCACGCACCCCAACCATCAACCATACCCAACCTAACCCAAGCCAATCTGCCAATCGTTTTCTAAAAAATCCACAAGACGAAGCAGGATAAAAATGATGGCAAATGAAACGTTTTAAATAAGAAGTGAAAAATAACGCGCGAGCTTTAGAAAAACGAGATGTGAAAGTATACACAGATAGATAGAGGCAGTAAAAAAGGATAAATATATATTTATTGAAAAAGAATCCTTTTTTTTTTTGGAAATTTAAAGGCCCGCGAGATGGCGCTTCTACATATATTTTTCTTCGATTTTATTATATCACGTTTCAGGCATTTCAAAACAAAACCCACAGTCAAAGTAGAGCCTGATGCCAAGCGACAGAAGCATAGAGGCAACAGTCTGAAAGCCAAGTCCAAGTCCTTAAATTTTCTCCTCCCAGCCACAACGCACAATGTTGTTAACCCAATCTAGCCACCCCTACCCCTTTATTTCGTCCTTAATACTCAGTAAAGCGTTTTATTCCCGCTTGTCTCATCCTTATTTCTTTTTTATTATGATTATGTTTCCATGTTCAAAGGCTTGTTACACACACACACATGTACCTATATAAATTCCCGCATATAGTGTTTCTATCAATAGAACATTCGCGGCTGAGTTATACGAGTAGTGAACCCTGAGTCACAGAGAGAAAGAGTGTCCTTGTGTCCTGGAAATATTTATCAAAAAAAAAGAAAAGAAGAAAAGTATATCTCCCCCACACTCGCATCATTTTTTAACCATTCATCCTCTTTGTTGGAGCAATATTGAACTAGATTAGAGATAACTACGCGGTGTATTCTGTGATGTGCTGCGTGCCACAGAATAATCCTTTCAATCGTCCTTAAGGTAACGTGAGATTCGGGTTAGCCTCCCTTTTCATTTCATCGTCTTTGTTGTCATAGTCATCGTTGTAGTCGTCTTCGTCCTTCTGACATTCATTTTAGATCTATTTCAACTCAACTCCTTTTAACTCAATCCATATCCAACTTTCTATTGTCAGTAAATGACGCCGAACGTGTACTATCGCATTGGATCGATTGAATGAAAAGAAAAGCTGGCGATTTATTGGCAAAAGACGAACAATGGTAAAATGAAAAATTGGACACAAAAAGGATATACCTTTACATATCTTTATACACACAAGAAAAAGGAAATATATAATAAAATAATAATAACAAGATCATCTTCAAGAACCAATTTTCTATAGCTTAGAGTTTTTTTTTTTTTTATTATTATTATATTCATCTCTTTCCTTAGTCGGTTCTCGATTTTAAACCTTGGGGGAAGATTATCAAAAAAAAAAAAAAAAAAAAAAAAAAAAGTTTGCAGTTGGGCGCCACTTTATCAAAAAATATAGAAATTATCACTATCCCTTCTATTATTTTTTTTTGTAATATTGATTCAACAATCTTAATATACTGTTTTCTTTTTTTGCCTCGGTGGGTTGAAAATATTTTTTTTTTCAAGTTTTATAATGGATATGACAAGTCCTTGTTTTTGCTATACCGAAGATAACCTTCTTTTATATTTTATTTCATGTCACTAAATTTACTTCTAAGGACTAGCTTAAGAAAAGAAAATATGAAGGACGAGAATTCGGTAAATTGATAACTTTTTTTTTGCAAAATTTTGCAAAATATTTTGAACTCACTATACCTATACACATGTACATATATGGCGGTTAGGAGGTTGAAAAATCATGTGGGGATATAGACTATTTTATTCTTCAGTCATGTGAATAAATAACAAAACTTGCAATAAAGCGAGAAGAGATCCTTATCTATCAAAAAAAAAAAAAAATAATATAGTTAGTAAGGCATTGCGTCAGAAAGCATCAAAAATGATTAACTCAGCTTTTAGTTAACCTTCATAGTATTTTACAACGCAATAAGGCAAGGTACCTTATGACCTTAAAGTTACCTTATCAAACTGATTTATCACAGTAATATGTGGAATAGAGGTGGAGAACTATCGATTGTACTATCGATTATTATCGTTTGTAACCAATATCTATCGAATGTTGTCGAAAATTCATGGTCGAGAATTAATGTCCCTCAAGTTAGCAAAGCAAGGTCTTAATAGGTGCTAATTAAGTACCCAACAACAAAATTAAGTGCTCCAGTACTTTTGGGAAAAATTTGTGTTCTGCTAACTTGATTTCAAGCTAGCAGAGCAATTTTCGAAAACTGTTTAAAACGCATGGAAAAAAATTGGTTTTCTCTTATATTAAGGTGCTCCTTAAGTGCTTTACGAATCAAAAAGAAAAAAAATTGAACAAAATTGTTTTTTTTAAAAAAAAAACAAAACTATTTTAAAAATTTTGAAAAAAAATAATTTATTATTTATTTTTTTCTATTTTTTTCGTCATAAATGTACTTGAATAATTAAGACTTCATCTATTTAGAATTAAGTACCCCATTTTCGGAAAGATTTTCCAAGATCTGAGGCAAAAAAAAAAATTATTTAAATTCCTCTACAAAACCTGCTCTGCCAACTTAAATTCGAGTTTTCTCGAACAATTCAAGATTTTTTCACCCAAATCTTTTTGATTAATTAGAAGCTTATCAAATTCGAATTAAGTACCCCATTTTCCGAAAAATTTTCCAAGATTTTAAGAAAAAAAAAATAATTCAATTTTCAATAAAAAACCCTGTTCTACTAATTTAAATTCGAGTTTTCTCGAAAAATTCAAGATTTTTTCACCCAAATCTTTTTGATTAATTAGAAGCTCATTAAACTCGAATTAAGTACCCCGTTTTCCGAAAGATTTTCCAAGATTTGAAAAAAAAAAATTATATACAGGGTGATCGGTATAAAATGCACCAAACTGTTGGACCGAGTAGGTTGGGTTACGACAAGAAAAAAATCGTTTGGAAATAAAAGTTTAAAACTAATTTTTTTCAAAATTTTATGTAATTAAGTATATAATTAAGTATACAATGCTCTTATTAATTTTCAATAAAAAACTGTGTTTTATTTTTTGAGAAAATTGAAAATAACAGGAGGAGTAATTTTCTAAAATATTTGACCTAATACAAAAAAAAAAATTACTAAAAAACAACGGTAACGGCTAAAACGACGTACTATACTTTTTTATTAAGCCAGAAATAAGTGCTTCCATTTTGTTTATAAATCAAAAACTCTTAATGAACAGTTTTTTAAAAATTAATTTAAACTTAAATTTTTGAAAAAAAAATTCAAAAATTGTGTTCAAACTGATTTTTTTTCAAAATTTTACGTTATTTAGTACTTTTTTTATTTCTAATTAAAATTAATTTTTCGTCTTATACCGATCACCCTGTATTCTATTATGTGTAGAAGTTAGCAGAGCAGGGTTTTGTATGGGAATTTGAATAATTTTTTTTTTTGGCTCAGATCTTGGAAAATCTTTCCGAAAATGCGGTACTCAATTCGAGTTTGATGAGCTTCTAATTAATAAAAAAGATTTTGGTGGCAAAATCTTGAATTGTTCGAGAAAACTCGAATTTAAGTTGGCAGAGCAGGTTTTGTATGGGAATTTGAATAATTTTTTTTTTGCCTCAGATCTTGGAAAATCTTTCCGAAAATGGGGTACTTAATTCTAACTAGATAAAGTCTTAATTATTCAAGTACATTTATGACGAAAAAAGTAGAAAAAATAAAAAATAAATTATTTTTTTTTTAATTTTTAAAATTTTTTAAATATTTTTGTTTTTTTTTTGTAAAAAAACAATTTTTTTCAATTTTTTTTCTTTTTGAGTCGTAGAGCACTTAAGTAGCACCTAAATATAAGAGCAAACCAATTTTTTTTCCATGCGTTTTAATCAGTTTTCGAAAATTGCTCTGCTAGCTTGAAATCAAGTTAGCAGAACACTAATTTTTTCCAAAAGTACTGGAGCACTTAATTTTGTTGTTGGGTACTTAATTAGCACCACTATTAAGCACCTAATGATGGCATCATTAAAACTTTGTTCTGCTGACCTTGCTCTGCTTACTTGAGGGACATCGAGAATTCAACCATAATCTAACTAGTTCTTTTGATCTTGCATATGAACGCATTAGCTGTCAAAGTATTTAGTTTCAATAGGGGAACACTAGTTTTTTAGATGCGGGTGGGAAGAGTATGAAAAAAAAATTTAACTTTTGTCATTATGTTCAAAGAAAAAAACAATTGAAAATTATCGTTAACTATCTATTAATCTATATTACGGCACACTTTTCTCCGTTAATACTCAACAGAAATGCATGAGTGATATATCGCTAGAAAGGTTTTGCCCCACAGATGTGCACACACAAGTAAAAATTATGTGGATATGAAGCCGTTAGGGGCAGGGTAGGGTTATTTTAATTTTTTTTGAGATTATAGATTTTTATCTTTTTAAAAGGCACGCTAAGAAGCCCAACATTTTCATTATATAATCGCATTCGCAACATTTCAGTAAGAAAATCATTTATTAACAAAAATTGAGAAAATCATTTATGAACAAAAATTGATTTTCGGTTCGAGTTAGATAGAAAGAAGTCTCCGTGAGAAATTCGGCTGTCAGACATTTTAGTGTAACCTCATTTTGAATTTTTTATTTTGTCTTGTTGTTAATTTTAGGAAGAGGCATTTAAAGCAGCTTCCATTGTGAAAATATTTAAATAAAATTGCTATTAAAAATGAAAGCATCGCAGTTTTATAATAATCGGAAATAGTAAATTTATCAATCTATTAACTTTTTTCATTTTTGATCAAGTGAATTTTTTTTTTAATAAAAGGGTTAACTACATTCAATAGTTTTTACAAAAAAAAGTGATATAAAGTGTAAAAGTGAAAAACAAAATATGCTCTAGTGATGCTTGTGTGCGAAGAAAAATGTGTTTTATCTGTCAAATTAATCTAAAATGACAGATCAAATGCAATTTTCGTAAATTTTTTTTGCTCGCAAGGTTTTGTTTTTTTCTTTTTTCTATTTTTTGCAAAAAGTCTGGACTAAAGTTAAGCCTTAATGGTAAGGGTCAAACTTAAATTGATTGCAATCACTACAAAAAAAAAAATAATTTTTAGACAAACACAAATAATTTTCAACTTAACGCCTTATATAAAGCCGTCCCTTATTCCCCATGTCGGTTTTTTCATCAAATTACTCACTTAGGACTTGCAAAAAATTAAATCATAATTACGTAACCTGAAACAGCACAACATGCAACACTGGCATGGAAATGCTCGTTATTGGTATGTGATTTGTATGAAATCTGGAGATTTTTTTATTTAACTATTAACTAAATTTGATTATTAGTTAGACCCAATGCCTCAAATTTAAAGTGCGAAAAAATTATTCCACAAAAATATGATGAGTATTATTTCTACATTGAAAAGTTAATGGATTCTCTATTAAAGTGTAATAAATTCACATGTGGAGTAGGTTCCCGTGGAATGAAAGTATTCCCTGTAGGTACTGACTTGATCTGCAAAATATCACTCGACACATAAATGCTGGCACATGGTCATGAGTCAGAAAACAAAAATTCACAAATGTTCTTTTTTTTAACCCATTTGAATAGGTGGACTTACGACTTCTAATTCCTGCAGAGTATTTTGAGGATGATTCCTGGGTTTCTAAGAAAGAAAAAATGTGAAATTGTATCTCCCCTCGAAGGAGATTTTAAAGTCAATTTTTCAGAACTTGTCCTTCTCACCGCCTCATGGCAGGGAAGCAATAGAGTCTGTCGCCCATACATTTTTTGCTTAGAATGATCCCAGAAATCATCCTTCAAAATATCCTGCATGAGTTACGGGACACCATGTATGTATTTAAGATCAAAGTTTTAAATTTTGTAGGTTGTATCCGACATATTTGACATTATTACGTATAATAAAAATTATTAATTTTTTGCTTAACATAATCCTAGTAAAAAGAAAACCACCCCGCAGCGCAGCTACCTCTTAAACAAGCAATAAAAATATTCACCCCATCATTATCGCCAAGAAAAAAAAATTCCAAATCACTCCTTAAAATCTCTTATCTAACTAGAGTCAATTCTGCATTACCATTACACCCACCCACATACAAAAATTACACAAAATAAAAACATATCCTCCACCATACTTTCGTGTAAAAAGTGGAGACTTTCTTCACCCATCAGCTTTTTCGAAAATCACCAGTGGCGTGCATCACTGGAAATGAATTAGGAACACAATGAGAATAATTTAACTCAAATGTCCTTAAAGAGAAACACACCTCTTACAACTACGCAAACTCTCAAAGAGAAACATAACTATTGTTGATTCTATTGGAGAAATAAAGTTTGTATAGGGAGAGCGAAAATCAACATCGCAGCTATAAGAGTTCATCATCATTCACATCTTTTGCTCTCCAAAAAAAACCTTGCACAACCCAAAACCATATCAGACTTCCCAAAAAGGATATACTGAAGCACAAAAACAAAAACAAAAAAAAAAGAATCAAAATTCAGGTCCACACCAAAAGGAGCACAACAACGCCATATGCAAGGGAAATTCACACCAACTCTGTGTCGATTGGGTAGAAAATCAGTTCTTTTGATAACGCGATACGGGTTGGTTTACAATCGGCAAACACGCGCTTACCGCCATCTACCGGTTTGAATTAAAAAAAAAAAAACTCGATGTGTTGTTTTCGTCAATTTTTATTTTTTTTAAATTTGTAAAAAGATTTATGTGGTTTTGTGTTTTTTTTTTTGTATTTTGAATCCTGATAAATGAGGTTCGCCCTTAATAAAAGGGTTAAATTTGACAAAAAAAAAGAAATTAGGTCAAACTGGTGTTAAATCGTTCGAAACAAAAACGATGTCCTTTTTGTTGATTTGTTGATGGATATTATTTTAGCCTTTTGTGAAACCGTTGATTTGCAAACGCAGTAAGGTTTTAATTTCACTATAGTCTGTCCCGTCACATTAATTGACGGTCTGCATAACGAAGTTTTTCTTTTCTCCTCCTTCTCATCAGAGGATTCTTTGCCCTCTGTATTGCGGTGAAAGGACAACGAAGGACATTTCCCTACAATTTCCAATTCATCGAGTGCGCGTTCGAAATAATAATTAAAAAAAAAAAGAAAAACCGGGTCGAAAGAATTGCGTCGTGCAATTCTTCAATTTTTATTTTTTTTTTAATTTCACGCAGAGAGGCATCCAATTAAGGCTTGAAATTCACCCACCACCACCATTACGACAGCACAGGACAACGCCAACGTCCAAAAATTGTGATGTATAATTTTAATTGGTGACGAGACAGGGCAGAAACCCGTCAAATAATTCAAAAGTGTGTATAAGTGCAACAGCAGAAACAGAGGAGCAGCAACATTCGTGAATCGCAGGCGAATTCGCCATCCGTCGTGAATTTCTGCCTTGTTAAATAAATTAATTAAAAATGTATTTAAATTCATTTAATTTGGATTTTGTTACATATCAACGCCAATGCCATCATCATCGACGACGAGAATGCGGCCAACAGTGTTCGACAAGATAAATGTTGTACCAAATGTCCTTTTATTCGTATATTCGTATTCGTCCTTTTTCATTTTTCGCTGATATAAATTTTTATCCAACGTGCACTGTTTCTCATCGTCAAAATACATTTTGTTTTTCGTGTGAAGTTGATTCGGTTTGAATATTTCACACGGTAAGTTACATTTCGTAGAGTAGATATAAATGTCGATGGTTCCGCGTTGTCTGGTACAAGCACACTTCATCTACATCGCCACAGCAGTATAGAAGGAGTTGAGAGTCCTGGTGGAGAATAAAAAAAAAAACCAGAGTACTTTTTAATGAGAGGGTGAGTTTGTACTGCTTTTTTTTTTTTCCTTAACAAAAATGTGTGTCACATTAATGCTTTCAATTTTCAAGTAGGGGGTGGGTTTTTAAACCATCCTTTTCTCTATAAATATGTACCTAGAAAGAGAATATCCTTTTTAGAAGATTTTTGTTGTGTAATTAAATAATCTTGTCAGTTAATTGAAGCGAATGAGCTGGTTAAGCGGTTTTTGACAGAGACAAAATAAATTAACCTCATTTCGGCTATGCTAATTTTGAGGGTGGGTTCACCCCCCCCTCTTCCCCTTGCACCATTCCAAACACCAAATAGACAGATAGATTTACAAATAATTATCACGAGGAATCGGCATATTTTATAAAATTCATACGAAAGACTGATTGAGGTAAAATTTGCAACTGGAATTTTGCAAACCAATCTATAATTTAATGCATGTGTTTGTGTATATGCTTATGTGGTTGAAGAAAACAATTATTGCAACCGCAAACTGCTGCTGCTATAGCTACATACCTAGTATGACTCTAGAATCCAATTCCATTATCGAATTAATTGAAACCATGGAATCAATAATTATAATAATTAGTCGCAGTATAACAAGTTACAAGGAGTACCTACCTACAGTAGCATTTCAATCGAATGCAATAATAATAATTATACATAACAAATAAGTAACGACGGTGCATGTATCTCTACGTCTATATACATTTTATATGAATTTTAAATTATGATTAATGGATATCTGCTCTAGTTGGTTAATAAATAACCACACTTTCGGTTTACTGTGTGATGTTCTATACATGTGAATGTTTTTTTTTTTTTTTTTGATTATGAAGTTCCACAGGGGATGCATCAAGGGCCAATTTTGTTAAAGTGTTGACAGATTATTGAAAATATAATTTAAATGGGAATATGTTGAAGGTCCTTGTGGTTGACATATCTATGAGTGTTAAACTCTTTGATCTAGAGGTCAATGGTACTATGTAGTGAGGATGAAAAGGAGTTTGTTTGATTCAATTAAAATATATATACATTTTTTTTAATCTTGATAAGTGAAGTAAATATTTTGTGACAAATTGTTCGATGTAGGATGTCAAGTTTCGGGCTGATAATTAATTTAAAATCAATGGATATTTTTTGTCTGATGTTGAATTAAGATATCAACAATAAAAATACTGATACAAACAACAAATATAAATTAAAATATTAACACGAAATTGGAGGGGCTGGAAATTGGGGTTACTAATTTCTCAAAAATTAGTAGAAATTCATTAAAATATTGTTTCTAAAATAAATTCATGTAGAGTCCATACAGAGACCTATTTATCTACTTTACTATACAAAATTATGATTTTCAAATATATTTTGAAAGACATTCTTAAAATATGCGCAATCCGACAGTAAATTTAACTTCACAAGTCAATTTGTTTTCTTAAAAGCTATGGGCCCTACCAATAATCAAATTCAGTTACGACTTAAATATTTCAGTTAAATGGACCATAATGGGATGGGCTCTAAATAATAAACCGTGCACGGTATTACTTAAATATTTATGTGGATTATAAATAATGAACCATATATCGAATTGACTCAAAAAAATTTAGAATATAAGGATCCATAAAGTTATGGTTAATTTCACTTCAATATATTTAAGTCATAACTAAATTTGATTATTGGTAAGGCCCTATGACTTTTTTTTAACTTACATTTTAACATTGAAAATGTTTATAAGGTCATTTTGAGAAAATTATGGTAAAATGAAAACTCCCTTAGTAGAAATTAATTTATTAAAAATCTCTTCCTAAATTGTTTTTAGACCTAAAATAAGTACACCATCTGATTTCCTTAACAAATCTTAGTTATTGAGAAATTCAAAGTTGTAGAAGTCGTTTTTATTTTTTAAATTAATTCTTTATATATAAAATTTTGTAAACATTTTTAAGAAAAAAAAAATTGGTACACAATTTTTAAGTAACTGTCTATTAACGTTGAATTGAAAATTAAATTTCGCGAAAAATCATTTACCTGTTTTTTAAGTATCAAATTTTCCAAAAAAAAAATGAACCCTTTTTTCAAATCCAAAATTGTTTTTTTTTTTTTGAACATTTTGACTTTGCATGTCATTTTTGTATACGAAATTTAATTTAAATCGGTTATACAGATAATGAGATAGTCCAAAATAGAAATAAAACTGGTTCTATGAGAGGTACTGTTAATAATGGTTAACTGTAAATTTTGTTTTTGGTAAATCATAGACCATACTACTATTATTATTTTATTCAAAATTGTAGGAATCGTTTTTGAGAGAATTAAGAATTTCTGTTACTGTTTCTTTAATTTTATATGGAAGCAACTGTTAATATTGACTAATTTTTTGTTCAAAATATTTTTAGATAAAATGTTAAAAAACCGATCAGTACCAAGTTTCGTCAAAATAAACCGAGTCGGTTTCAAATAATTGATTTTCAAAAAAAAAAAAAATTTAAACTTTTTTTAAAAATCCCAATAAAAAAAATTGGTACCGGTACAATACTATTTGGATTTTTCTGAAAATTCTCCATAAAAAAAATCATGAAAATCAGCTTATTCCTTTTCGTGAAAAACGAAAATAAAAAAATGGTTCCATGGGAAGTACCATTTAAAACCATTTTTCGGAAATTTTATTTTTACCAATAGGTAGCCTATAAACGTAATGAAGTTTATTGAATTGTTTTTTTTTTAGTTGTAGAAAAATCTGTGGTGCTATTTTTGAGAAAAATAAGATTTTCAAAAAATGCTAAAAAAAATTATATACCAGGTACCTACCGTTATTTTTGGCCATAAAAAAATTTCAAAAAAAAAACGTGTCAGAGGAATGTCCTAAAAACACTACCAATTTTAAATAAAATTGACTCAATGCTTAAGGCTGTAGGCGAGTACCTACACAGACGGACGGAATTGCGAAACCCACTTTTGTCGTCTTCCCTATCATCGTAATTTCAAGTTTGATCAAAATCTCGAGTTTGATTTTTTTTTTACGAATCCAAAACTTGCCTATTGTATCGCAAGTAAAAACAAACCATAATTGCAAAAATGAAATCCGTTATGCATTTGATCACAGTCAGTAATTGGGTGCGGCATGCACCACACCCACACTTCGCTACATGGTTACAATTGTGTTGTTTTCTCTATTTTTTGTCACTCTATTACCAAAATTATTAAGGCCTATTTGCTGAAATGAAACCTAAATATTTAAGTTTTACATTCGAGCTTATATGACAGTTTACAATGGAGAAGAGTAGAACATCAGCGTTTAAGTCGATGGTCGACCTTAAATGAACAAATATATTCAGGGGGAAAGAAATGACCGAAAGAACACAAGTGATGAATTTCAGCAGCGTATACGCTATACGAGGAGGATAAAGTGGTTTTAGTCATAATTTGGTTATAATTTTGGTTATAATCTGAATTTTTCTGAAAAAACGAAAAAATATTAAATGATATTAAAAGAAACAAAAGGCATTGCTTGTTTGGTTTCTTATGTTAATGACGCAAAAAAATACTATTCGTAATTATACAATTTTTTCGTTTCTTTATTTTTATTTTTTTTTGAAAAAAGTACCTTTCGTTTTTTTTTAATTACTCAAAAACTAAAATTAAAGTTTTTAGCATCTACAGTTTTAAGTACTTGACTTTGAATCGATAATAGGCATATTACTGACATGAAAATTGTTTTGATTTGTCATAGGTACGTAACTGTGCATGCTACAAAAACTTCACAAAAGTTAATTCTAATTAATTAAAAAATCACATAAAAAAATAAATCGAAGAAAGGTGGATAAAATTATGTTCGTCGTTAACAGATGAACTTCGTTTTGTGCAAAATCGCGGTAGTGATGGCTGTCCTTGAGTCTTCTTCATGTTTATCAACTTAGCAGCATTTTCCCAATGCAGATTAAAAAGTATATGATAATTAGCTGCTACTTATGTATGTGCTATGTATGTGCTAATAACTTACAATACCGAGTAGTTCTCAAATTTTTAAATCAATTTTCATGAGCAATCTTATTCCTTTAAACGAAAAAATAAGAAATGAGTTTTCTCTTTTGCATCTACATGTTGTTTTCTTAAAATTTCACTGCTGGGATCGGAATGAGCATTGAACTGGGTACACTCACCAAAAAGCTCTTATTTACCAAAGTATAGCAACTGAAAATAGATTAACTATTCTGCTAGAAGGGTGAGCGTCGTGACTGCATTATTAAATGTTTTCCATTTCGTTGCTAAAAGTCATTGAATTGAAGAAAATCGGTTGGGAGCACATTAGGGGAATAGCATTTTCGGTATTCAATCCGAATATGATATTTTTTTAAAACATTTTTCTGAAAGTTGCGCCCGTTAAAAAAGTTTGTTGAAATTAATTCAGCTAAACACAAAAAAAATATATATTTTTGTCGGTACGAAAAGTTATGGAATCCAAAATATTAATGTTTTGAAATATTGACCCAGGTAGATAATTATTATTAATTTCCGAAAAATGGTTTTAAATGGCCATAGCCATTTTTTAATTTTCGGTTTTATTGAACATTTTATGGAGACAAATTTTTTTTTGGAGAATGTACTGAATAATCAAAATATTATTGTATGTATATCAAACTTTTCTAATTTTTTTTTTTTATTTAAAAAATTTTTTATTTAAAAAAAAAATTCAGTTTTTTTTTGCAAACTTAACATATAGAAAACACTTGGTCAAAAAACTTAACGGCACCTTCCATACAACTGTTAAAAAACAGTTAAAGAAAATCTGATTTTTATAGAAAACGACACCAACGATTTTGATTAAAATTTTGGTGTACATTTATTTATTAGAACGGTTTATTGTTTTACAAAACCAAAATTTGCAGTAAACCATTACACATTAAGATAAGCTCGAATAGCGCCATTTTTTTTTTCATTTTTGAGTATCTCATTATCTATTTACCCGATTTCAGTTACATTTCTATAATACAAGATGTTTAACAAAATTTTCAAAAAAAAAAAAATACAATTCTTTGGATTAAAAAAAAATTGATATTTTTGAAAATTCAATAAAACAAAAACTAGATGATTTTTGTCGAAATAGTTTTTTTTAATTCCCAGAATTAATATTTTTCTTTTAAAATCAGATGTGCACAATATTATAACAATTTAAAACAAAGGTGTAATCGTACATATCGCCTCTGATCTCACGAACTGGCATAACTGTATTTTTGGCATCTAAGAAAAACGCATATTTTAGCTTGAGTTCTTTTGAATTCATTCAGTCGATAGTTAAATTCAAAAATAGATATCCTAAAGCTTACAAAACAATAAAAAACAAACTTTTATCATGATAGAATACCTTTTAAAAGCGGTTTTTTTGTTAAATGTAAAAAAAACACGTCAGTTCGTGAGGTAGGGGACGATATAAGCAAAAGGCATTTAAACAAAAAATTGAAATATGAAATCCAAAAGTAATTTCCACTTCAAAGATTATAAAAAATTAAAACATTTATAGATACATAGTCTTAACTAAAATAAAAATTTAAGATTTAATTAATAAACTAGATGCTCGATCAAGAAGATGAAATTAATTTAATTAAAAAATAGTGGTTTACTAGGGCGTATACGCATTTTTTTCTTTAACAAATTTTACTACAATTTTCATTTTTGCATTTTGAGTTGGTTTATGTCGATTAAAAAAGCTATTTGATTTTTTTTATATAAATAAAAGTGAGTGCGGTACGGATATCGCCGCGCCAGCAAACGTAATTCAATTTAAAAATTTTCCTGATGTCAAGATTAGTGAGCAATGAACATTTTTTTAAAGTAGTAAATTGTGTGTTCATCACCACAGCTGCTGGTACAAACAGCTGTGATTTTGATATTAATTCTATTCTCCTCAGACATTACGAAAACCCTATCCTAAATCAGCTAGGAAACCCACAGTCTGAATAACTGCAATCTCTCCAGTACAAGCAAGAGCATCCAAACGCATTGAAGGTTAAACTGATGTGTTATTTTCTTTGATTAATATCTTATGTCAAGGTTGTGTGGCGATATTCTGGTGATAGGAGGATGTAGCAGATTTAGAAAGTCTAAATACGCAACTGCTCTACAGAGTCTAGAATTTACCAACTTATGGCATACTCGTCTCTAGAAAAATATTGAATAAATTTCACTTTTCTTGACCGATTCTCCAAAGATCCCCGTTGTTTGTAGATTTACTTATGCCTGCTTGCTATAATTATAACCTTAATTTAAGTCTTATTTCAGAAGTTCTTATTTGGATTAAATTCAACTGATTGAGATGGCCAGTCCATAGAATCAATTTTGTTTCGTTGACAAAACCTGAACCTCTTTAATTCAATGCAAATTATTTACAAATAAAAGTTTTATTCAAAAAATATTCAACACGTTAACTTATTAATAATATGTCCTTGAAAAAAAAATAAACATAAATACTCGTTTATTTCGAAAACCCTTATGCTTAAACAAAGGTGGAGCAAAACTCTCAAGCTTGTCTCGCTAATGACACTTCAAATGTGTCAGTTGATTTCCCTTACATCAACATTAGAATGAAAGACTTTTCCTTAATGAGTCAACAAAAAAGCAACCAGTGCTTATGTTTTTTGCATTATAAACCTCCCTCTATATTATATGCTTGCTACATCACCCTATACACGTGTAAAATTGTCGCCGGCATCGTTGGTTGTTTTGCATGCTACCGTCTTCCTCATCGTCGTCATTGTCATCTCCGCCATTGAGTGTTGAATGATGAACATTATGACGGCAACGGCAACTTGAAGACGACAAATAACGTCAAGTGTCAGTTGAAAAGGAGACGACAAACAAAACAGCAACAAAAAAAAACATCCTTTACTTCTATCCCATCATATAAAGGATCCAACAAACACTTCATTGTTTCGCTCTCTGTTTAATGTAAATGAAAAGCAACAATTTTTCACTTCCTGTCGTCGCCTTTTGTTCAAAGCTAATTACCACCCTTCAAAATATTCTATTATTACACAATGACGGGCGGTGTTCACCGGGTATGGAAAAGGTAAAACTGCAGTTTGCAGTTCTTCCCTCAATCTACAAAAACTATGAGCTATACGAGGTCCTTTCTATTCTTCATTCAAAATTCTTGCTTAAGTTGCCATTAAAATTCGTGCAAGAATGCTCCTCACTCGCTCGTTGTTCTTTGGCTGCCGTCTTTCTGGTTTTGATTACAAAATTGTAAACAAAACGAAATAGCGTTGGTTTGAAGACGGTAAATAATGAAATGTCTCGTGCAACAGAGCGGAACATCAAAAACAATTATTTACGAGCAACGAACAAAGTCACGTCATATTCAGTCAATAAAGTTTAAATGTTCGTGTGGTATGGTTAATTGGAAAAAAGTATGAAGAAGTAGATGAGTTTGGAGAGTAATAATTTGTGAGGTAGCGTTACCGAAAGAAAAATATTACATACACTCACTATTTATACCTAGAAGCTTACTTACTTTAAAAATAAATAATACAGCAGTGTAAAAAAATTTACATATGTAAATTCATATTTGTTACCAAAAAAATTTTACTGTTTTATTAGTGCAATAATAAACATTCTAATTAATATGATAACTTGATAAATTCTATAACTATGATAAATTTTATTGAATTCGAAACATTGATAAAAAAAAGCCCAGGAAAATTAGGCTTTCACTTCGAAAACATTCGAAATTTTGTACCCATTCCAAAAAATTGTATTTAGTCATGTAGTCTGATATTCTGGCTTCATTCAAAAATCCCATGCCTAAAGATCTGACATGCAGATTGAAAGTTATAACTTCTGCATCTGCATTTAAAAAAATTTCATTGAATTCGAAACATTGAAAAATAATTAAAAATCGGATGATATCGTTGGCTTTCGAAACTGTAACCTTCGTTCTAATAGTCGGATCTTCAAGGTTGATGTCTCTGAATGAAGCCAGAATATCAGTTACATGTTTGTATAAAAATTTTTGAGAAGGAGTGAAAAATTTCCAATGCGCCATCAATGTGATTTTTAAAATGCAAAAGTTGATGGAAAATTTTACAATTTTGAAAAATAATTTTGGTCAAAGTTATTGCACCGACACTCCTCTACAAAGTTGCTATGAATATTGGCGAAATAAATGCCACAGCAGAGGAAGGAGAGGTGTCTTAAAGCTAAACAATCCATCCAACCGCATTCAGTACAGGTGAATTTTGACAAGCTATAACTTTAAGATGAAAAAACTACCAGAGATAGTTAATACCCCATTTTGTAGGTATTTTGATTCTCTTAAAAATGTTCATTGGCCATTTTGTTACAAACTAAAATCCAGACGAGTTATTAAATGAAAACAAAATAACCAACTGTTTCAATATGGTGGCTTTTTTTAACTTCTACTCTTAATTTTTTTTATAATGTGATGAAGTACCGAAACACATACGATAAAAAAAAATATCTGCATGTTTCATGCAACTTCTTTAATTTTTTTCGACTAAATTCACTACACCATTTGGAAAAAACTGAAATTTAACTCTTTCACCCCCCGTACAAACTTAAGGTGCGGTTCAAATTTAAAGTACTTTTTGAAAAATGCTTAAGATACAAAAATAATGTCCATTTTTTTGTCTAATTTTCCTGGGCTGGAAGTACCTGTACTGAAAACAAATTAATAGTTTTAAAATGGGTTGGGTTCAGAATCCCGCAAACCGAAATCTCGAAAACCCAAAATCCAGAAAATCCAAAATGCTGAGAACCCAAAATCTAGAAAACCCAGATTTCCGAAAACCCAAAATCCCGAAAACCTGCTTCAATACGAATCGAACAAAAGGACTATATTGGAAATCCAATGGCATGTTTAGGGTTTCTGCGGCCCTGATGAGCTTTTTTAAATCTGCTGCCTCCTTCGCTCACCAGAATATCGTCATACATCTTTGACTTAAGACATTAATCAAAGAAAATAATAACAAAATAGTTCGCCCCTCAATGTTCGGATGTTCCTTCTTATACTTGAGGTTGCAGTTACTCACATTGTGGTTTTCCCCACTGATTGAGGAAAGAATTATCGTATAATTAATACAAAACGCTTTGATATTTGCACCAGCAACTGGGGATATGAACAATTTACTGCTTTAAAAAAAATACTTCATTATGGTGACTAATGTTGACATCAGGAGAACTTTTTAAATTGAATTAGCGTTTGCCGCCCGTGAAATCGGTAACGCGCCCACTTTAAAAAAAAAAATTGAATAAAACAATTCATCAAATTAGCTTTTTCAATCGACCAACTCAAACATGCAAAAATGAAAATTGTAGTAAAATTTGTTAAAAATGTAATAAAATAAGAAAAGTACGTATACGCCCGAGTGAACGACTATTTTTTATTTATTGAAATTCATCTTTTTATATCGAGTATCTCCTTTAATAAATAATTTTCATATATTTTGTAGTTAATACTACAAATGTTTTTACATATTTGTTATAATCCTTTATAAGCGCAGCCTTCCGGAAGTCGAAATTACTTTTGAATTTTTTTATTTCAATTTTTTATTAAGATCTTCTATTTTTCTTTCTTTTAACAGTTCATTTTTTTTAATTTGATAATAATTTTATGGTATACCTACCTTTTTTAGTTTTTATTTCTTGTGTTGAACATAGATTCGAAAAATGCCTCACAAATAGTTTTGCACAAGAATATAGGTTTTTTCTCATGAACTACTTCCATTGAAGAGAAATAAAAATTCATTGCAATAAATGAAGTCAATCAATAACATGAAGTTATCATCATCGGCTTCGAAACAACAGAAGTCCTAGCAGTTACTTCGATTACCTATTTAAGCGGGCGGTGGTGGTGTGACGAGGCGGCAACGGCCAATCCACTTATATATACAAAGGCGTAAACTTATCATTGCACTTTATCTAATAAATTAAGTGCGACCGTTTTTTTTAATACTCAATTCTGTTAACAAGTCTTTGTCAAATACTCTTAAATGTAAGTAATAAATACTTTGAAATGTAATTTCTCAAAAACTATTTACAAACAAGCAGGCCCGTGCCTGCCTTGCTTCGCGCGTTAAAATAACTTTATGGTTATGTCCATCATCATCATGTCCATCGTCATGTTTCAAGCTCTTGCTCCATCAATTTTCATAACATATGATGTATTTTAAAATAGTTTAATTTTATTTAAATTAAATTTATATATATTTTTTTTTTCATAGAGAACAATTAAATATTAATTTAACCAATTTCCGGCTAGCGTTGCTAAAATGCAACGAAATGCCTGAGAACTTCTAGGACTTAACTGATGATAAATTTATATAAACTTAGTAATGAATTTGAAAAATAATTGAATCGACTTGTTTTTGGATTTTTCTCAAATTTTTTTTTCATTTGATTTTGCACTTTAAAAATATGTATGAGACTTTAAAAATATGAAATATGAGGTAGCATTTTTGAAATATTTAAAAATTTCATCAGAATTAAAATTTTTCAAAAAAATGTTAACTACACGTAAATAAATGTTCAAATTATATTCTGAAATAATGTTGACGTGATTTATATGAGTTGCCTGTCTGACAGCAGGTGAGATGAAATTTTTATCTTCTTAAGTGTTGTTTTCAGAAACTTCAAACTTATACAGCAAATAGATAATTTTGGTCTTCATTTTTAGAAAAAATAAAAAAAAATGTTTTGGAAAAATATAAGCTTTTTGATTTTTTTTCATTTTTGAAAAAAAAAAATTGGGAAAAATGATTTTTTTTACAATTTTTGATTTTTATCTTCTTAAGGGTTAACTTCAGAAACTTAAAATTTGTACAGAGTATACTATACATAGGTAATTTTTGTGTTAATTTTTGAAAAAAAAAATTTTAATTTTTTTATTAATTAAAAAAAAAAATAATATTTTTTTTTAGGTCAATTTTTAGTTTTTATAATTTTATTACTTTTCAATAATTTTTTAATTAAAGTATTCATATAAAGTTCATGTTATCCATGTAAGAAAAAAATTGTATTTCGGCGAGCGTTGCGAAAACGCAACACGAATTTTCTGGGAAACCAAAAGCTTTTCCCGAAATTTTTATTAATTGTTTCCTCTAATTACGCAAAAAATATCCAGTATGTGAAATTTCAAGTTTCTAGGTCAACTGGAATTGGTAGCCGCTGGAAATTGGTCAATTTAAATTAAGCATAATGCTCTGATGAGTAGGTATGAACACAAGTATTTATTTTTGAAGAGTTAGTATGTATTTTGTTAAATTGGTAAAATCATATTGGTCACATGCATCATACATCTTAAACTTAATCAGCCATATTAATAAAAAAGGCTAATTCCACCCTTATTCCACGAATTTACTACACCATGGAATAAGAGTTAAGCTACGGATTAAAAATTTCTATTAATAAAAACAAAATGTTCGTGGAATAGCAATGTGACGTATGTTTATTGAAAATCCCTTAAGAAAATCTACTATAATAAATGGCCTGTTTGATAACATGAAAGTTTCGCAAACTCCGTATGGGTTCTGATGTGACAGCGAATTGTGATAATCTGTAAAAAAAGTAACAAAATAAAGCTCAAGTTTCCAAACACACCTAACAATTTTCTTGTATATATCTGTCAAAATTATTATCATTTTTCAATAATTATGTGTTGTTTTTGTTTTGTTTAGTTTTTATTTTAAAAGTGAAAAACAATTGCTATGAATTTCCTCATATATTTCTTGAAAAACCTATAGTTTGGATATATGTATATGGTTCTGTATACTTAACTTTTTCTTGTCGTTGTTGGCTGATTGTGCAATAATTGCAAACTGGATGAATAGGTGTATAAGACATTATTATTTGTGATCCAAATCAAATTTGCAATCTTAACAATAAATTCAAACATCTGGATCTTATTCCTTCGCAAGACCACCTTCTTCGGTGGTTTATTTTAGTAAACGTCGCTTAGTAGAAGTTTTGTTTTATTGATAACATTTTGTTCTTAGTCCACGGAATAAAGTCTAAACCTTCGCTTTTTCATGTTTATTAATTTGGCTAAATGTGTATTCATTGAATATCCCCTTCCCTACGTCCATATCCAGTCAAATCGTGTATTATCCCCTTTATTATTAAATTTTCTTTTGAAAATTGGTTTAAGATATGTTCCAAGCTCTCGCTGTACCAATTCTCATTATAATCAATTAGGTATTTTTGGAAATTAAGAGGAACAAACAGACAGACAAATAAACTTTCACATTTATAATATTAAATAGTATAAATGAATATTAACATTCACAAAAAACATCATTGTTTGTGCTTTCGTCGTAGCATAAAAAATAGAAAAAAGATAACATCGAAAATAGTTTTTAAAAAATGTAAGTTTTTTAAAAATGTAATTGATATAATTTTGAAGCGCTCAGATGAACAAGGGGTTAAATGACATTTGAAAAATTTTGCCACAAAAAAGCTTACATAAAGTCCTTTAACTAGATCTTCTGAGTTACATATCCTTACTTTGTACAATTTTTTGTCAAGTGCAATTGAAAACCATTGATCGTAGAAGGCCACCAATCACATAAGAATTAAAGTTTTCTTTTAGCCTTTACATTGGTAAAAAATTTAAAAAAAATGTACAATGTAACTTAGCCCCTTCTCCATCTCAACGCTTCAGTGATAGTTTGTTGGGATTTAATGATCCTTTTATTAAATGCAATTAATAAAAAGGGGGTGGCCCCGGCGCAGTGGAAGTAGTGCCCCAGTCTAGGCAGCATTCTTTTCTATATTCCCGCAACTGAACGCCACCACTGGGATTTAATGAGATAATCAAAACCTTATTTCTCAATCCACTGTGCTAAAAAAAATTATCCTATTCTTCTATTCCTTCTAACATTGCCTAATTTATAAGACCCTAGGTCTTACTGGCATATATATGTTTGTGTTGTTTTTTTTTTTGTTTTTAATATAAAAATTGGTTCATCTTAAATTACCCCATGTTTCACCAGGTTTTTTTCCGGCTTCCTCAGGAAATTAATATTGGTAAGGGAAGAATGGGGGACAAACCCTTTCAATGATGAAGATAGAATCATTCGGTGCTAATTAATCATCGACTGTGGTGACCCATATGAAAATTTTAATGCTTCAAAACTTTATGTAGAAAATAATGTTTAGCTTTCTAAACTGCAGAGGAATTATTATCTAAAATTAATACTAAAAAAAAAAATTAATTTTCGGCTCTAGTGAGCCAAATAAAAATTAAACAATTCGCTCTGAATATATAATTAAGAATTTTATCTATTTTGAATTAATTAGGTTTAGGTACAATACATTTTGTGGATATATTATATTGTAGATGCCGCTATCATAAAACTTTTCTTCTGCTCCCTTTACTTTGTAAAATTAACAGATATGTTTATGTATATTTTAAACAAAAAATAATACAATGTGTAAATTACCAATTTTAATAAAAAAAAAAATACAAATTGAAGATAAAAGATTATTGTATGTAATTGGAAGTGCTTTAATTTAAACCACTCTACACATCAATTAATTAATAACAATAATAAATAAAACAAAATTTTAATTATCTTCCATAAGCCGCTGCCCAATTCCCCGTAGAGTTGCCATCGATAGTCCTTATTTCAATCAACAGGGATGTTATCTGTAATTCAATTCTTTTATTGTTTTCTTTTTTTATTGTATTATTTGTTAATTTTTTCAATTACACATTAAAAAATATTATCCAAATTCACGATTCACTTCTCTATCAGCTCATCACCAGTCCATGCATTTAATTTTGTATATGCCTACTCAATTTTGTTGTTGCTGCTTAACAACAATCAATCGATATCGTTATTTTTTTTAAATAATTATTATTTGCGAAACAAACACACACACATATACTAAAAATTTATGTAAATCACAAGTTATTGTATTCATATTCCTTTTTATCCACTTTAACTACAAAATGAGTATGAAAAGCTCATTCTGGGATTTTATTATAATATGCCCCATGAACAGCAGCGATGACGACCAACAGACGTTTACAGCGCAGCCGGCGCACCGTCAACCGAGATGTAATCGCATACACGTTAAAGTCACATTTTATTAGTGGTCAATGGTATCCTCAATTTCGTTGTTTAATAATGTTTTTTTATTTTTTGGTTTTTTAATTATTTTTGTTTGCCTTTTATCAGATCTTTTTAAATAATTACTAGATGCATATACATATGTAGATGTACATATGTGCTCTTTTTCGTATGTGTGGACAGCATAAAAGAATTTTAATTATTCACTAATGGATAATTATTCCATAGAAAAAATCGAATATTAAGTGAAAACAATATGAAAAAACAGTTTTATGATTAAAAATATGAAAATTGACTATATAGTTAATTGTCCTTAAATGTTTTGTATATTTTTTTTTGATATACAATATTGTAATTTTTCAATCAATAAGCAATAAAAAATTTTGAAAGAAATCACTTAAAAAATCAAACAAAAAAATGATTTTAATAATACATAGTTATAATCCTGAGCTGATATTTGCCTTGACCACCTCTATACAGGATGTTTTGCAACAAAAGAATAGGACGTTTTGATTGGGTTAAGACTAGAAAAATATCGTGGCGGGAGGTTTAGTTTCTAAATAATTGACTTAAAATGAAAAAACAAAAAAAATATTAAAAATCAACGAAAGCACATATTCCATTATTTAATTTATTTTTTTTTGTTTTAAACTAAGAAAGATTTTTACATCTGGCTCTTAAATACGTTCAATTTAAAAAAAAATCTTCGAAAATATTCAGTTAAAGAAGTTATAAAAAAACTTTAGCACATTATTGTGCAGTCGAACCCGCTTAAGTGAAACCCGCACAAATTCCACTTTACTGAAAACCGCTTAAATCAAAAACTTCTATATCTAAAAAAATATTCCTTTGAAATTTTATATATTTTTTAGTTAAAAGTTTAGTTAGTTAGTTAAAGTGACAAAAAAAAATATTTACACAACTATACAAAAAGCAAACAAAACTATAAAAAGTAATGTAGCAACATTTTAGACGACTTAGTATGATGCTAGGTTAAAAAGATGATTTTCTAAATTTTAAACGAGTTAGAATCGTACTACATATCTTTTTAACATTTTACTAAATATAAAATACCCAAATAGCTGTTTTATGTTTTTAGTATCATTCTAACTCCAAATGTCACTTTTGACAATTACAAATGTGAAAATAGTGTGAACTGTCACTGTTTTAGGCGTGCTCAGCTAGATTTTATTAAGGAAATTGGTTTAGTTATATTGTAATCGGTCCGATTTGTGAAATTGAAAATTTGACATTTCTCGACGTTTTGTAGTAGGCCATAACGTGCAGAAAGGATTTTCAGAAAAATTAAATTGGAGGTTTTTTTATTACAGTAATTTAAAAAAAAATTGCAAAATGGCATGTTTCTCAAATATATCTTTAGAATAAATAGTGCTATCGACTTCGGGCTGGTTTCATTCTATGCATAATGACGTAGTGAAAAATTGGTAACACTTAAAAATCAACCCACAGTTTTTTTTTTTTTTTTTTTAAATTAAAAAACGTGGTTGATTTTAACTATGCAAACGTAGTTAAATTTGACTATGCAAACGTGGTTGATTTTGACTATGCAAACGTAGTTGATTTTGACTATGCAAACGTGGTTGATTTTGACTATGCAAACGTAGTTGATTTTAACTATGCAAACGTAGTTGATTTTAACTATGCAAACGTAGTTGATTTTGACTATGCAAACGTAGTTGATTGTGACTATGCAAACGTAGTTGATTTTAACTATGCAAACGTAGTTAAATTTAAATTAAATACCCGGAAATTACGGGTACCCTGGTAACCGGGTAGTATACCGGTTATCCGGGTATCAAGAGCTCTAATACAAATATTTTCAAAAAAATATTTTTTTGATTTTTAAAATAAAGTTCAATTTTTTTTTTTTTGAAAAATCATTTCTTTAAACCGAGTTGATGAATTTTTTCGAAATTATGGTATAAAGTATGGTATATTATTAGCCGCGTTTTATTTTCTACGGATCTGGACTTTTACTACTAATAACTAAATCCGCTTAACAAACTGCTTTTTCGGTTATCCGAATCCCCTTAGAAGTGAAACGTTTTTTTTCAATTAAATGATGTTCGCTTAAGTGAAAAACCCGCTTAAGTGAAACAATAATACATATTAAGATTTTTCTCGTGTTTCATTTTAATCGAGTTTGACTGTATGTGTTTCCGTTAATTTTTAATAATTTTGTTGTCAGGTCTGGAATCATGCACCAAAATGTCATGCCAAACCAAGGGACACCCCATATAATAGCATTGCATTGCTGAAGGCTGTGGATCTCTTAGACGTTAACAAAAAAAAACTCTAAACCTCTTTGATTTTATTAAAGCATAAACCCTTATTCTAGCTCAGTTTTTAATTAAACCTTTCCTTCCCCTTTTGTACATACTAAAATTCATTAGTCAATTGAGCCAATAAGAATTGCCCTGTCGAAATAAATCAACCTAAATTAAGTCCCCCAATTATTTAAAATCTTCTATAAACCTGAAAGTGACATCCAGAATAACCATTAAAGACCCAACTAACCAACACAACACTATATATTTTAGATAATAAAATTAAAAACAGAAACAAATAAAAAAAAGTTCTTGATCCTTGACAGCATCCGAAGATTAACATCCCCATATGTCAATTTATTTATTCTTCATCTTCTCAAGACTGATACTTCTGCAATTCTTCAAATCCTACTCAAATGGAGAAGAGAACAAAAAAAGAAGATAAATAAAAACTTCTGTATATGGAAAACGGCACTCACCCAGAGCTTCTCTATACATATATTATATTAAAAAGGACTTAACTAAAACAACTAAACCAAGAACACGACAAAGAACAGTTATACAAGAACAGGACATGACAACTGACAAACACAACAAAAAGTCTTTCTTATCCCTGCGACTAAGCTTCCGAATGTCTATTTCTTTTATCTGAAAGTGTGATGGGGTTGTTGAGGGGTGCAGAGGGGAGGGGCCAGGAGACGCAGCAGAACAAATTGTCCCATTTAAAACGTACGTCCTTATTTAGGGATACATATATCTTTCATTTATCCTTTGAATACACACTTACAGGTGATGGAACAAAAAAAAAGAGAAAGGATCTCGAGTTTAACCTGGCGGCATGCAGCGGAAGTATTCAGGATTAAGTGGAATACGTTCCTGCCTCTTAGCAGCAGAGTATCATTTGCAAATGGTCACACGACCCACCCCAATTTCAATCACTGCGACGAGCGACGAGTTAAAATAGGATCTTGACATATCTGGACAAAGCTAAATACACACATTCAACCTTTGGCCATGCGATGAACCGCTGTGCAAATGCCATCATCATGTTTGTGATGTTGATTTTGATGCCCTTTGTTTGGCATGGATCTGGCTCTTTGAAGTGCTGTCAGGTTTATATGATTTGTGCTATGGGACTATACATGTACCTACATATAAATATAAAGAGGCTTCATCAAGTTTTTTAGCCATTGACATTCGGATGGACAACTAAACGCACCCTCTGGACGCATGTTGTCGTTGTAACATTGTACCTATACTCGCAGGACATCGCAGGGCATTGCTGATGAGATGAAGTTTTCAGTCTCTGAATTTGACAGTCAAATTTATTCTGGGCAAAGGTATATGAGGCAACCTTCTCCAAAGCTCGCACAAACAACTTCTTTCAGTCTTTGAGTTGAGGGTCTTTCCTGTTCCTGGTTCTTTGATGGGTAGGAGTGAGGAGGTATAGTTGTGGATCTTTTATTTATCCCGGGGAAAATGTCCTCGGGGATATAAATCACTTTCATGGGGCTAATTAAAGTTAATCCCGCAGTCCGGATGAGGAGAAAAGTTTTCGTCCTTTTTTTTTTTCTTTTTTTTTTGGTTGGCCTACCACGTTCCTTTTCCAATTTTTGAATTTTTTTTTTTTCGTTTTGTGTCTATTGATGGTAATAACTGAGAACACTGAACCTACATATATGGCTTGCTAGGGTGGCCTGGCTAGTAACTCATATTTTGTTCCATAAAGTCAAAGGACGAAAATGAAGAAGAAAACTGAGGTAAACAAATTTGCAAACCTAAAGTCGGGTTTTTCCTCAAAATTTTTCGATTTCCCTTTCAATGATATTAGTTTTTTTTTTCTCTATAAACTCAATGCGTGCTTGTGATGACTGGAGGAAAAGCAGGAAGGAAGCTTTTAAGGATACGTGTTTGTGCTGAAGAACTTGCTTTGTTCATATGCAGAATTTTCGACCAACAAAAAAAAAAAAAAACAAAGAAGATGAAAAATTTGCAGAAAAACTTCGAAAAGGATTATTTGTGATTGGAAGCCAGAGACCAAGAGCGAGAGAGAGAGATAGAGAGGTCAAATGAAAATGAAACTTTTTCTCGGATTTAGTTAAGTCTCCGGGGGATAATTTTTCTCTCTAGGTTTTTCCTCTTTTATTTTGCTGCGAGCGTGTTAGATTCAGACTTAGTCGCTCTTTCAAACCAAAAAAAAAGGAAGTGTGAGATTCGTCCAGGGATTTTGTGATCTGAATGAATAATTCAGATGCTTTTGGCCTATGTGGAATTTGGGCCTTTTTGCGCTCTCGTGTGTGTGTAAGTGTATATGTGAGGCCGAGAGTTAAGTTTCAGCTTGGCATATGTTTGTCTGAATTAATTGCTTGCAAAAAGGTCGTAGGGAAATTTGTGGAGATTAAAATCGTTGTAGGCATATTTTTAGGTACCTACTGCTACTAGTTAGTTTGTTTGAGAAAGGGATGGGTGAAGACAGTATAACGATATAATATTATGATGATGATGAGAAAATTTAGGAGTTGCTTTGGACCGAAGGGTATTGTTAGATATACAATACATATACCCATGCATCCATGATTTTCTTTTTTCAAGGAAGAAGAAGAAAACTCATTGTGAACATTTTTCTTTTGTTAAACAGTTTATTACGTTGGTTTGGGTGTTATCGATTTTATGATCAAAATTTAAGGAAGTTTTTAATACTTAGGTATGTTGAAATTTGTATTGTAATATTTTGTATAATCTTTTTCGTCAAACAAATACTTTTACGATTTAGGTAAATTGCTTTCTTTGTTATACACTTTGGGAGAATGATTCCTGGGATCATTCTAGGAAAAATTATATGGAGGAAACATTTAATGTACCCCCCCCTTCCCCTCCTCTCACCGCCCCTGAGACTGGGAATTGTATTTTCGGAAAAGTTGATTTAAAATTGAAAACAAAAATTAAAAATAAATGGATTTTTTGAAAACTAATATTTCATTGTTTTAGATATTTTTTAAATCAAGTTTTTAGAGAAAATAATTTCAAATTCAAAATGTTCGTTCTTTTTTTTTAATATTTTTTTTTTTTAATTTCGCAAATATTAAAAAAGATTTTAAAATCTAGTTTTCAGAATTGATTAAAAAAAAGAACATTGAATGTTAAAAAGAAAGACTGGCACTTACAATGGAAAATCGTTTTCACTCAACAACAACAACTGTAAGCCTTCAAAAAAAAAAAAAAAAAAAAAAACTATAACAACATTATTATATGCTTTCGTTGGTTTTTAATATTTTTTTTTTTGTCAATTTTAAGTCAACTTTTCAACTTTTTTTTTCTGTGGGAAATAAAAAGGGAAAAAAGAAAATATTTGTGGGATAAAAAGGGAATTAACTGACTGCGTGAAGGGAAAATTCTGTTGAAAATGCACTCCAGCACGAAACTAATGCTACGGAATGAAAATTTCAAGTAGTAAAGCCTTTGATTCAATAAACTACCTAGCACTTCTGGAAAAAACGTGAAATTTTTGGTTTTCATTCTAACCTTCTATGTTGGTTATCCCCATATTCAACTTTTATAACACAACAAGTTAAATATTTCCTATTCAAAGGCAAATCAGGTGTCCCACAAGGTGGCCACCTAGGTCCGCTCCTGTTTATAATTTATTTTAATGAAATCGTCTCAGTCCTTAAATATTGAAAATGACTTTTATATATTATTTATTATTTCAATGATTGAACTACTTTACCAATGATCATTGAAAAATTCAAAGCCATTTTACTTCAAAGTTTTGGCCGGAATAATTTTTTTTTGACTATAATAATAATTCAAGTCATGGCCTATATTTTGGCATCAAAATATTTACCGATTTAGCTTTCTAAATGTCCAAAAATTAACAATTAAAATTTTCAATGATAGCTATAACTGGCCCCTAAGACCATCCCGTTGGTAGGTTTCATAAAGCAAAATTGAAAGAACCTTAGAGATCCTTTCGTGTTATTATCCTTGCTTACAATGTCATGATATGCCTTTTTTTAAAGCCAGAAATCTGTTCTTTTATTTTTGTAGTTCAAATTATTTTAGAATATTGTTTTTGAAAAAAAGTTTTCAAATTCAATAGGTTCATACTATGAAAAGAAATTGACAAAAATTGTGTTCAAACTAATTTTGTTCAAAATTTTACTTTATAAAGTAATATTCTTGTTTTTTTTATATTCGATGCTCTATTCAATTTCTAGTCAAACACGAAAAACTTGATGTCTTCGTGTTTTTTTCTTTTTTAGAAAACTGAAAATAGAAAAACAAAGCCTCTCTTAAATTCGACTTAAATTCGTTATTTTGTTGGTCCATTTTTGTGTCTACTAAGAAAGTAGTCAATTAACTTGACTACACACTTCCAATTATCTAAAAAACTAGAAAACTACTCGTGTACTAACGTAAAATTTTGAACAAAATTAGTTTGAAACCAATTTTTCATTATTCTTTTCAAAAAAATTGAGTTTGAAAACTAATTTTTCGAAAACTATTCTCTCAAACAATTTAAATTAAAAACATAATGAAAGAATAGACTTCTGTGTTTAAAAAAATGTATATTTTGAAATTGTAAGTGTTGCCGTTGTTTTTTTTTTATTTAGAAAATTGCCCCTTCCAATGGAGGGAAAAGACCCCCTCCCATAATTTTTTTTTCTTATCTTAAACCAGTCGCACCTTATGCAAAACATACTCTGTATGTAGTTATTTTTATACATATCTACATTACATTATATTGTAGGTATTTCGTAAACTTATAAGGTAGGTAAAACCAATTTCAAGTTCTTTTAAAACATTTTTATTTCTAACGTCTAAGATAAATCGATTCATATCAAAAGATCCTCTTAATTATTAAATAAAAAATTAAAAGTCCCTTGGCCACTTGTAAGCTCTCAAAAAAAAAAAAAAAAAAGCCTTAGCACCATTTAATCCAGGAGTTACCTTATCTAGAAATAATTTCAGAACAAAAAAAAATTCCACATTAAACCAATTCCACTTGAGGACCAACAAAAAAATAACCTCAAGGCCACTTGCCACAAACTTCCTTTTGTGGTTTTCATTCCCCATTGCAGATAAGTACACCTTCACCTAAAACCTAAATTATTGTAAGGTTGACACTTCTGAACCATCCGGCCCAGAACAAAAAATAAAAAAAAAAAAAAACGTCTTAAATTAATTTAAACTTTTTCGCTCCTTCTTCTTTTGTTCAAAATAAATTGGTAGCAGAAAGAAAAGAAATCACAAGGACAATAGGACATTCTGGATGGATGTTCTTCGTCCCATTTTATATTATCATCATCATAATTGTACTTCGGAAGCACAAAAGGAATACAAAAAAAAAAATAAAATAAAACTTAAAAAAAAAATGTAAAAAACAAATATAAAGACGAACTTTTTTTGTTTTGTCTCTCTGTCATGTCGATATCCGCCCAATTTCCCTTAAACTTGATTAAATTCTTAAAAAAAAATTAAAAAAATAAAAAACTGAAGGACGAGATTTTAAAATAAAAATCTAAAGATGAGATGTAGATGTAGAAAAAAAAATCATAAAAAAGGTTTTTCACTTTGCAATCGGAGAAACTAATTAATTGAATTATTTATTATTAACCTCGAACAAATTATTATTTATGCTACGCTGGCTGGTGGCTGGTGGATGGCGATGGAAGGCCCTTAAGCGATTTTAGTACTTGGATCTTAATTATATTCCCGCTAATAGCCATATTCTCGTTATTCGAGTATGCAATTCAGTTTCTGAGCCAAAGACTCTTCGGCCCGAAGCTTTGGTGTCTATTTGCTCAAAATGACTCAGCCACCTCAATTGTTGGCTCTTAACTTTTTTTTTTCTAGGTCATCAGTGTCGTACAACCCGCAAAGTTCATTATTGTATCTTCTCCTCCACTACCCGTTCATGCAGACGGGGTCGAAAATCACTCCGAAAGTCTTCGTCTCGAAACAGCCGCCCTAGAGTCTGCTCATCCAACTTTGACAAGAAGGACCGGGAATATTATGGTCTTTAATTGCTTGAGTGAGGGCTTTGCTACTCAATTGCCTTTTCTTAGCCCGTAAAAGCAGCGATTGGCAAGAGTTATTTATCGCTTCTCAGCACTGTCTGAGTTAATAGCGGAGCCTAGCTAGACAAAGTTCCATAACTACTTCAATTTTATATGGCTGTCTATGGTGATATTTTGCCTAAGACGTGCGTCGTCAGTGTTGAGTGTCCTTTCTCGACGACAGAATATACTTGGTATTGACCTCGTTAATGGTTAAACCAATTTCCTTTGCTTCCGTTTCAATACTCTAAAATGCACTAATGACAGCTCGATTTGTTTGTCCGAGTATGTCTTTATCATCAGCGAAATTTTGAAAAATTGTGTCTCAAGTGTTGACGGAAGAGTTTTGCAGAGAATACGTCGAGGACTTTGCTTACTTGAATGGATGGATGGATCAGCGTATTCAATCGTCATCCTGCACAAACTATAACGAGTTTAGTAGAGATACCAAAACTAGAGAAAGCCGTATATAGCTCGTCTCTATAGATTCTGTCATACGCGGCCTTGAAAACGATGCATAGGTGATGGGTATCGATCGAAGTTTTTTCCAAGATTTTCCGTAATGTGAATATTTGGTCGTTACTACTACCTCTTGCGAGGAAGTGACAAATCCTGCAAGAGTATCTCTTGTCATAGAAAATTTCCGCTCACCTTAGCCGTTCGGATTTGGCAATAAACTGTAGGTCCCCTCCCTTTCTGCAGACACGCACACAGGAATAGTTCAGAGTTGTGAGTCGCTAGGCCCTGGATCTTCATGAGCCGTTTGTGCCACCAAATTTATTTTTATTTTTTCTAGGTATTGCTATCTTCACTTCATCTAGTAGATCGACTGAACAGAATTGTTGGTCTACGTCGCCTATGTTGAATGGTGGAATCTGTCTCACAGTGGAATTCGATTCATTATCACCGTTTTACAATTTGCAAAAATGGTTTTTCCTGACTGCGATTATACTACGATGCTCTCTTCATCATCATTGCAGGCTTTGGTTCAGGGATTGTTACCTTGAGAGGTTCCTTTAAACTTTTGGTAAATTTTTCGGACTTCATTCCTGCTGTGGCATCTTTCTATTTACTCGATCGCGCGCTTCTTATGCTCTTTCTATTTCCTTCCAAGAAGCCGGTGTTACTTTAGGCTCTTATGCACGTAAAGCTCACGAGCAGCTCTGATGGTCCTTCTATACATACATATATGCAGCGACGCTTTGTATGTATGTTGTTTAGCTGCATGTGCTTGCCGCCACTCATTCCAAAAGTTTCTCAGTACTGGATGTTGCCGGCATAGGACTTTTAATGAGTCTGTTGGAGACTCGATCGGAAAAGGACCTAGCTATCTCCTGCGATTGTAGCCTGTTCCCTGTTTTTGACGTCTATGATATCCATAGTCGTACCTTGGTTACAACTAGGTTGTAGTCCGAGCCAAGTTTGAGCCTACGGAACGTTCGGACATTCATGATACTAAAGTAGTGTCTTGATTCGTCAATCGCAATATGGTCAATCTGGTTGACGATTGAATTATCTGGAGATCTACATATGGAATATTGAGATGTGAAAACTTAGTGCTGGCTACCACAATTATGATAAGAATCAGATATTCAATAAAAATTTCAGGGTTTATTGTGTTTTAGACTGCAAATATCAGGTATAACGAGTGATTTTTTAAGAGCTATCGGAAATTAAAAAAAAAAAAAAAACAAAAGCACATAAAGTTCAGAAAAATGCATGAAATCTTTAATTGAGTCGATTGTACGGTCGATATTTTTATTAGTCCAATTTTGGCATACTCTTTCTAACATTTCGGCCAGTATCTCACGAATAAATGCCTAAATGTTGGCTTCCAGTGCGTCAATCGAAGCGGACTTATCGCTATAGACATGAGCCTTAACAAAGCCCCACAAAAAATAGTCTAGAGGCGTTAAATCGCACGATCTAGGCAGCCAATTGACCGCCCCCAAACGTGAAATTAACTGTTCATCAAATTCGCCTCGTAGTAGCCCGTGGCGTAATGGTTAGTGCGTTGGACTGTAATGCTAGAGGTCTGGGATTCAATACGAGCCGCTTCCACCTTAAGTTTTTTTCGGAGCTACTACCTCTTGCGAGGAAGTGACGAATCCTCTAAGAGTATCTCTTGTCATAAAGAAGTGCCCCTCACCTTAGCCGTTCGGATTCGGCAATAAACTGTAGATCTCCTCCATTCCAGCAGACACACACACAGGAATGGTTGAGAGTTGTAAGTCGCTATAGGCCCTGGTTCTTCATAAGCCGTTTGTGCCACCAAAATTTATATTTATATTTATATATAAACTCGCCTCTCAATTGGTCCATTGTTACGAGTGCTGTGTGGCATGTGACACCGTCTTGTTAAAACCACATGTCATGCAAGTCAAGCTCTTCCATTTCGCGCAAAAAAAAAAAACACGTTTGTTATCATCGCACGGTAGCGCTCACCATTCACAGTAACGTTACGATTCACATCATCTTTGAAAAAATACGGCCCAATGATCCCGCCAGCACATAATCCGCGCCAAACAGTGACTTTTTCTGGAAGCATTGGTAGCTTTTGCAATGCTTCTGGCTGCTCTTCACTCCAAATACGGCAGTTTTGTTTGTTCACGTATTCAACCAGAAATGAGCTTCGTCGCTGAACACAATTTTTCGATAAAAAATTGGATCTTCTTTGGCCAACTTTTCAATAGCCCATTCACCAAAAATACGGCGCGCGTTGTGGTAGGTCGTTTGGCTTCAATGGTTAAATTATAGACCAAACTGAAGATGATTGACAGTGACACAAAACACGAAACATACGTGAGCTGTCAAAACCAGTGTTGCCAAAAACAAAATAGCAAAAAAACCACCCATTAGTATTAATTCATTTAACTTCTTGTCATATTTATCAGAACAATACCAAACTTAGGCCTGTCGAATTTTCTTCCATCGAAAACCGAACTTATCATACGAAGATATAGTTATTTGAAATACAAATACAATTGTGTACCTTTTTGTTTACATCAAAGATACATATACAAATATAATTTCCTTTGCTCTTCCGAAAGTTTCCCCAAAACATAATATCAGCAATATCAAAACACATTAATAATTTTGATTAAACTCTTCAAAATCCATGTGGCTCAAACTTAATTAAAGTATTAAAGCGCCCTAATCTATATACATAAACATCAACAACATGCTTCTACGCCTGCATAATATAGTATAAGCTAAGCATATTAGAATTTATTTAACACCTGCGATGGTCTTTCACTATTAAAAGATCAACACAAATATTGTCTCTTTTTGACATCAACATAACCTTTGTAAGTAGGCAGGTAGGTATATTTTCTTGTTAAAAGAAGAAATTTGATCTCCTCACCGACAAACACACGCACACAAGGACAAAATCTAAAGAAAACATCTGAAGCAGCTTAAAGCAATCAAAAGGCATACAATTTCATCTTAAGTACCTACCTTACCTACCTTAAATCTATTGAGTCGTGTGTTTTTCCCTTCTTGACCTATAATATCTTCTTGATTGACAGCAGCAGAGTTCATCTCAACCTCAACCCAACCGAAAAACTTCCTCAAGGACGACACCACAACAAATTTCTTAACAAAAATAAACACACGCTTACATATATTGCATGCGTTAAAACCATATAGATAGACCGTCCAGACGATATAGTCTTCAGAAATATCCAAGAAGAAAAGAGGCACTTCAAAGGACATCATTTCTGGTTTAAGAGTGTGTCAGTGCGTGTTCGTGTGTCCTGATAATGGTCAGTGTATATGCGATGATGATGATGATGATAAAGGCGAAGAAAGCAAAATTTCACCTTTGTCACCACTATTTCTAATCAACACTCAATTTCATGGATTAAATATCCATAGATAATCATTTTACCCAGAATGAGCTAGTTAAAGGACTTCTCCTTTCGATATGAAAAAGGACACAACATGAAACGACCAAACCAACCAACTGCCGTATATAGAGAGAGCAAGATTATTTATTTTCTATTTTATGTGCAAATATTCTTAAAAGGAAATTACTTTTTTTCTTATTTTTTTTTTCTTTATAAACGATGTGGTCGGTCGTCTGATGGTCGTTTTAAAAATTTTCAAGGATACAAGTATATGTTTAAGCGTACATTACCCACTCTATAACTTAAAATTGTGTGCTTTTACGTGAAAGAGGGAGTAGATGAAGTAGGGCTTTGTGGTTAAAGTACCAAACAAAAAAAAAATATTAAAAAAAATGTCCTGTGTGCGTTATTGTGGTCCTTTCCTGTATGTGTGGTATCTGTAATTGAAATAAGAGTAATTTAGGGAATTGAAAGGATGTCCTTAAATCGTGTATTGTGTAGGTATGTGTGTGGGAGTAAATTTGTGACGCACAAAATGTTTTTAAACTTCCCATACATAGTTACATTGAAAAGCAAAGGGAAGTCATCATATCCCCCTTTATGTAAGGATTTTCTTCTTTTATTCTTTTCGCAATGCAAATTCATTCACTTAAGGAAATCCCTTTAAACGATTTAACTGATCGTCAAAAGGGATACTTTACAACACAGTTATACATACATGAAAAGGCTTCCGAAAGGGACATCAATAATAAACATTCAGAAAAAAGGACACAAGTTGACCCACAAAGCAGCATCAGCCTTGATATTAATCCCTTTGAATTTGATCCTGATTAAGGATGACGATGGATGCAGGAACTCTTGTCAAGAATAAATTGAATTTAAATCCAGAGAAAAAGGACACGCCTTGGATGGGTAGCCAAAGACAATGTACATGTGTGTCTGTATTGTAGGTGTAGGATGGATACAATTTAATGTCATTTTATTTTTATTAATTAATTTATATCAATCCTTGATGCACAATTCCTCTTAAGACAAAGCAATACAAAAAAGTATAAATACAAACGCTTCGGCTGTGTATCGTATACTTCTCTTCACTTGAATTGTAGAATAGTAGGTATAGAGCTTCAAGGCAGCTCAAATGCTCGCTGTATCTAAAGTGATGTTGTTGTTGTTTGAAGAGACCTCTTTTTTTTCATCATCTGATCCTTGATGTTAACGAGTGTTTTTCTGTACATTGAAATCATTTTTTTTTTCTTATTGGCATCCTAAGTTGCTTTGGTTTTAATGCATTTTTTTTTTGTGTTGTTTGTTGGCCTCTTTTAAAAAAGCATGAGAAAAAGTCTTTGATGGAAACTGCATTGCTCTGATGGCTAAAGTATCATTTGGGACAATGCGAAATCAGTGTTTTTGTATATTTTTTATTGCAGTTCTTGTTTTGTTGTTCTATGGTAATTAGCAGAATAACCTTGTGCCATGGCTGAGGGGCATTTAAATGAACCATTTTTAAACTGCAATGATTCAAAGATAAATCAGTTTTGCTTTGAAGATATCAAATAAAGATCCTTGCAAACATTTAAGCATTTTATTTGTTATTGCCCATGCGTCAGTTGAAAGATTTGTGCTAATTGTATGAAAAGAGTGTTCATTAATGAGTTGAATCGAAAATAAAATGCACGACTGGGTCGCACGGACTTGCTCCTATGTTCGATCACACTGTGATGGTTTCAAAATCTGAATACAAAAACTTATTCATATGATTTTAAAAGAAATCATTTTTGTATGGCAGCATTAAGTTTAACTAATATATTGAAAAATCAACACAATTCGAAATTAAGTTCTTAAATTGTTTTGAGAAATTAAAAAAAAGTACATTCATCTGCGTCCTTTAACAAATCTAAGTTTTTGAGAAAAAAAAAATTAAAAATCAAAGGAACGTTTTTTTTTAAATTATTTTTTTATATAAATATTTTTTTTTAACATTTTTAGAAAAAAATTGTAAGCATTTTTTTTAAGTGGAATTAAAAATTAAACCTCGAAAAAAATTTTTCCACCCGTTTATGAACTATTGAATTTTAAGAAAAAAAAATGTGTAATTTTTGGAAAAATCCAAAATTGTTTTTTTTTTTTGAAATTGTTGATGTATGATTTTATTTTATTAGAAGCTCTGTAACGGTTTTTAAAAATTTTTTATGAGAGGTACCATTAATTTTGACTACCTATAAGAAAAATATTTGTTCAATATATTCTAGATAATGTTTAAAAACTGCTCCGTAACAAGTTTCGTGAAAATCAACCAAGTCGTTTTGGAAATATTTTGTTTTCAAAAAAAAATTCTTAAAACTTTCCTAAAAATCAAAAAAAATTTTTTTGGAAAATTTTGGTATGGAATATTACTTGAGTTTTTGAGAAAATTCTGCACAAAAAAAATTATCAAAATCAGCTAATTCCTTTTCGAGAAAAACGCCATATGAAAACATTTTTCGGGAATTTTATTTTCAACAAAAGGTAGCCTAAACCAAAATTAATTTATTGATTTTTTTTTTTAGAAAAATCTATGGAGCCATTTTTGAGAAAAGTAAGATTTTTCAAAAATGCTGCAAAAAAATTACATGGTAGATACCGATATTTTAGGTCCTACAAAATTAAAAAAAAAATGTGTCGAGGGAGTGTCCCAAAAACCCTAGATACCAAGTTTAAATATAACCAACCCAAGCGTTTAAACTGTAGGCGAATGGACAAACGGACAGACGGACGGAATGGAAAGGCCCACTTATTTCGTCTTCCTAATGTCAAGTTTGATCAAAATCTGGAATTCGATTAGGTTTGCGTTTTCACAAGAAATTATGTTTATTTTTTTTTTTGCTAAGGTTTCTCAATAGGCGTGATACAATATAAACTGGCCCTAATGGCCCACAGTTTATGATGATAACTTTTGCACTCTTTCCCACTTAGATACCCATGTTTTGTTCAAGCAACGAAATCTTGATACTGAATGTACCTAGGAACATTTTGTCTTATTAATTAGATTTTTGGCTGTTTAAACTATGTCTAAGTATTTTGAAACAGTCGGAAATATGCTTTTTTAATAAAAAAAATATTGCATTTCTCTAGGTTTAGACAATAGATTACGTTGTCTAAAGCAAGATAAAAAGATAGATTACTTTAGAAAAAATTAGAAAGGTTTTTTAAGAACTTGGACGGCTGTCTAAAGTTAGACAATGTTTATTAATAAGACCAATTATTTCTAAAGCTACACTATTTTTTTAGAAAACCTAGAAAAAATGCGACCTATACCTTTAAAAAATCAACAGAAATATTGGATTAAAATAATTCCTAAGCACTTACCAAAGTATTTAAAGAATTAACGCCAAAATTATAGCCTACTAGCAAAGAACCAAATTCATTAAAAAAAACTTGTGTGTTCCAATTAATTTGCTTAAGACTGTACTTCGGTGCGATTATCTATTTGAAATTTCATCTATCGATCATTGATTCGAGAAAACGACATATTTGCGATTTTTTACCGCATTCAAATTCGCGACAGAGCTGAAGGCGGTTTTCAACGAATGCGTCCTTATTTTAAACCTGCCAACCTTCCCCAAAAAATACATTTGGAAGTGTTTTAGTCAGTATTTCAGGCAGTCAAAAAATTTAACTGAACTTTTATATACACTTAATTTATTGACTTTGTTCTCCACACTATTTTTTTGTTGTTGTTTACTACGTATTTCTTCTACTGGCTTAAAAAAATACGTTTTTTTGGTTTTCCAGAAAATTTACGATGTAAATAATACAAAATCTGATGAAGCAAATAGCTGTGAACTTCCCGAAAAAGTGTCAATTTTTTTTTTTCAAAAATATGACCATTTAGATAACTATTTTAACCCACTTAATTAGTTCAAAGTGGTTAAAAAAAAAAAACTTAACTGGATATATTCCAAGAAAAGTTTACAAAAAAGGTCAATCTGCGGAAATTTTAAAACGCAATAATCTTTATTTTTGCCTAGAGAATACAGCCTAGAAAGTCCACTGTCGAAACTAACTTGCAAAAAAAATTATTTAGGGTTATGTACCGTCGAAAATACTGGTTTTTCGCATATACCTTTTTAACGATGAAAACTACAAAATCAAATTGCATGAAAGACTGTTAGATCATGAAACTTTCTACAAAATAAGTTTTGACATTTTTCCTCCTCCAACTTACCGTTAAAATATGGTCATCTGAAAAAACATAAAATGACGGAAATGCCGGTTTTTCGCATATAACTTCTGAACGGTGTGTGTTTTTGAAAACACATTCACGCAGAGTTTAATTCATTATGACAAAAAATCATTCTCATTAAAAAAAAATGATCAAAATGTCAAAAATACTGTTTTTTTGCTTTAGACTTTAAAATATCGAAGTTTTTCAAAAATAATTTGTGCCTGTTTTATAAATTATATAATTTCTAACAGAAAATATTATGACACTTTTTTCCATTTAGAGCTATCAATTTTAAGGTACTGCTGCCTCAAAAATATTTTGATTGGTCTCTTTTTGAACATACATTTTACCACCCTTAAAAATAAAAATTTTTGATTTTTGAAAATGTAATAAATTGGATTATTCAGATAATATATCACAATTATGATCACCTAACAAAAGACACCCATCATGTAGGTATAAGTTTTACTTTATTTTATTTTAATAAAATCTTTTTGTTTCACTTAATTTTATTTTTAGAAAATCTTTTTGGTTTTATTGTCAGGTTAAAGCTTCTAATGCGAATTCAAGTACATAATATCTCCATTAAATTATCTCTCATCTCCCATAACTCTACTATAAACCTCAAGTGATATTTTTTTGAATTATGATGGATATACACATCTACCGACATATTTTCCATTTTGTATTCTTAATGTTATTCTTTTCCTCTTGTTCATGCCTAAGGACTATTAAGGAATTTCTTGAATAACCAGAAAATAAATAAAATTAAAATTACTTCCGCCTTTGTGGTGAGAGGGATAGAGAAAAAGAAGAACTTCACTTCATTTAACAGGATTTTCTTTTCATATTCAAACGCATATATATTTTTTTTCATCATCTTTATGTATTCCTGTAGAAAAACCATAATCTGCAAACAAACAAACAAAAATAGAACCGCTGCTGTTAATGGAATGTTTTTTGTTTTTTTTTTTTATTTTTTTTTTTTACTATTTCTTCATGTTACGAGTATTTTATGTTATTTTTTGTTTGTTAACTATTTCAATCATAATACTAAAGAAATAATTTTCCTTTTAATCAATAAAATAATTCACAGTATATGTTTGGGATCGTATTTCCTTAAATAGAAAAGTTAAAATAGAATCTCGCGAATATTAGTTCAAATTTTTTACATTTTAATCTGGAGCCTGGTCTTCTTCCCATTTTTTGAAATTCAAGATAATGACATCTTTACAATCATCATGCATATTTGAATTTAGAACGAAGAATAAACAAAAAAAATAAGAACTTCTAAAAGATGACGATGAAAAGCTGGCTAAGGACATAAGATTACTAAGGAAATTTACATTCCTTAAGGCATATTCAATCCTCATATTTTTAGCTGCTGTTTGAGGTTTTCTTCTTCTTTTTTTTGCAAGCCACCAGAGATGTTATTACGAATTTAATATGCGAAAAATTAAAAGTCTTTTACATAAAAAATATACAGGGAATGATGTCAGTCGAAGGGCAGTGGGCAATGATGGTAAGGGTAGTTTACGCAAGACTAATGAGCGTCTAGTTGCGTTTTTGAACGAAAATAAGAAATAATATATAAAATTATTCACCCATATTCTAAAACTCGTATAGTTATGACTCGTATTCGACTACAGTCTTAAGTTGGTATTCCAGGAGTCGAGCACCCGACTTCGCTTGTCGCCTAATGTTGGGAAATGCAAAACGTCGCATACGACTTTTCATATTTTTTTTAATACTATTTCGTATGAAATTTTTTAAACTTTATTTCGGCTCGAAAAAATGGAAAAAAAACTAATGCATATCTTTCCACATTTAATTTAAATGCATATGCTATGCAAATTGTATTAGAAATAATTATAAATAAAACTATATGATTAGAAAAACAAAACAAATGACTTTTTTAATTGAATCAGTATCTGAACCTGAATCTGATTTATTCTATATACTATCCGGATAGTATCTGTCTCATTTGACTTCCGTGGTACCCCAGATATCGGGATATTCTCGCATCTCAATTACTGTCTCATTTTTACCATCCGGTTATCCGGATTTCAAATTTTCCACTTCGTAGTCTGCTTACATGTTTCTATACATTTCCAACAGAAACTTATTACTTATTGCACTATTTAACAACATTGAAGGAACATTTTTTACAGTTTTGTTGGTTTTTTTTTTTTGAAGAGCTTTATATCTGTGAAAAATGGTCGTTTGAAGTAAATTTAGCAAATGAATTTTTGGGTACCTACCGTTACTGCGCAACCATAAGAGAAAGTACGAATCAAAAATTTTTTTTTAAATTTTTTTCTTTGCTTTTCTTTGAATGCTTTTCTGGGTTGAAAAAAAAAGAGACTTTTGACTTTGGTTACTAATATCTCAGCAACGAATGATGATACAGAAAACTTAAGGGCACTTTTGTAAACTTGAATTGAGAATTAATATGGTAAAAGGATCAGATACCATCAATACCTATTTCTGTACAATTTCAAATTGATTCATCGAACCGTTTTTCCGCGCCGAATGATTAAAGTCGTACAAACCAATTAGAGAAAAAAATTGTGTTGTTCCTAAAAACTTTTCTTCACAGTTTTGGATTGCATTACAATACTAAAATGCATGACAAACTTGCATGCACCTTGCATGAAAGACTTGCATGCAACTTGTATGAAAAACTTGCATGCAACTTGCATGAAAAACTTGCAAGCAACTTGCATGACAAACTTGCATGACAAACTTGCATGAAAAACTTGCATGCACCTTGCATGAAAAACTTGCATGCAACTTGCATGAAAAACTTGCATGAAAAACTTGCATGCAACTTGCATGAAAAACTTGCATGCAACTTGCATGAAGAACTTGCATGCAACTTGCATGAAAAACTTGCATGATACTTGCATGAAAAACTTGTGTGCAACTTGCATGAAAAACTTGCATGAAAAACTTGCATGCAACTTGCATGAAAAACTTGCATGCAACTTGCATGAAAAACTTGCATGCAACTTGCATGAAAAACTTGCATGCAACTTGCATGAAAAACTTGCATGAAAAACTTGCATGATAAACTTACATGCAACTTGCATGAAAAACTTGCATGCAACTTGCATGGAAAACTTGCATGCAACTTGCATGGAAAACTTGCATGCAACTTGCATGAAAAACTTGCATGCAACTTGCATGAAAAACTTGCATGCAACTTGCATGGAAAACTTGCATGCAACTTGCATGAAAAACTTGCATGCAACTTGCATGAAAAGCTTGCATGCAACTTGCATGAAAAACTTGCATGCAACTTGCATGGAAAACTTGCATGCAACTTGCATGGAAAACTTGCATGCAACTTGCATGAAAAACTTGCATGGAAAAGTTGCATGCAACTTTCATGGAAAACTTGCATGAAAAACTTGCATGCAACTTGCACGAAAAACTTGCATGCAACTTGCACGAAAAACTTGCATGCAACTTGCATGAAAAACTTGCATGCAACTTGCATGAAAAACTTGCATGCAACTTGCATGGAAAACTTGCATGCAACTTGCATGAAAAACTTGCATGCAACTTGCATGAAAAACTTGCATGCAACTTGCATACAACTTGCATGGAAAACTTGCATGCAACTTGCATGAAAAACTTGCATGCAACTTGCATGAAAAACTTGCATGAAAAACTTGCATGCAACTTGCACGAAAAACTTGCATGCAACTTGCATGAAAAACTTGTATGCAACTTGCATGAAAAACTTGCATGCAACTTGCATGAAAAACTTGCATGCAACTTGCATGAAAAACTTGCATGCAACTTGCATGAAAAACTTGCATGCAACTTGCATGAAAAACTTGCATGCAACTTACATGGAAAACTTGCATGCAACTTGCGTGGAAAACTTGCATGCAACTTGCATGAAAAACTTGCATGCAACTTGCATGAAAAACTTGCATGCAACTTGCATGAAAAACTTGCATGCAACTTGCATGAAAAACTTGCATGCAACTTGCATGGAAAACTTGCATGCAACTTGCATGAAAAACTTGCATGCAACTTGCATGAAAAACTTGCATGCAACTTGCATACAACTTGCATGGAAAACTTGCATGCAACCTGCATGAAAAACTTGCATGCAACTTGCATGAAAAACTTGCATGAAAAACTTGCATGCAACTTGCATGAAAAACTTGCATGGAAATCTTGCATGCAACTTGCATGAAAAACTTGCATGCAACTTGCATGAAAAACTTGCATGCAACTTGCATACAACTTGCATGGAAAACTTGCATGCAACTTGCATGAAAAACTTGCATGCAACTTGCATGAAAAACTTGCATGAAAAACTTGCATGCAACTTGCACGAAAAACTTGCATGCAACTTGCATGAAAAACTTGTATGCAACTTGCATGAAAAACTTGCATGCAACTTGCATGAAAAACTTGCATGCAACTTGCATGAAAAACTTGCATGCAACTTGCATGAAAAACTTGCATGCAACTTGCATGAAAAACTTGCATGCAACTTACATGGAAAACTTGCATGCAACTTGCGTGGAAAACTTGCATGCAACTTGCATGAAAAACTTGCATGCAACTTGCATGAAAAACTTGCATGCAACTTGCATGGAAAACTTGCATGCAACTTGCATGAAAAACTTGCATGCAACTTGCATGAAAAACTTGCATGCAACTTGCATGAAAAACTTGCATGCAACTTGCATGGAAAACTTGCATGCAACTTGCATGGAAAACTTGCATGAAAAACTTGCATGCAACTTGCATGGAAAAGTTGCATGCAACTTTCATGGAAAACTTGCATGCAACTTGCATGAAAAACTTGCATGCAACTTGCACGAAAAACTTGCATGCAACTTGCATGAAAAACTTGCATACAACTTGCATGAAAAACTTGCATGCAACTTGCATGGAAAACTTGCATGCAACTTGCATGAAAAACTTGCATGCAACTTGCATGAAAAACTTGCATGCAACTTGCATGAAAAACTTGCATGCAACTTGCACGAAAAACTTGCATGCAACTTGCACGAAAAACTTGCATGCAACTTGCATGCAACTTGCATGAAAAACTTGCATGCAACTTGCATGGAAAACTTGCATGCAACTTGCATGAAAAACTTGCATGCAACTTGCATGAAAAACTTGCATGCAACTAGCATGGAAAACTTGCATACAACTTGCATGGAAAACTTGCATGCAACTTGCATGAAAAACTTGCATGCAACTTGCATGAAAAACTTGCATGAAAAACTTGCATGCAACTTGCATGAAAAACTTGCATGCAACTTGCATGAAAAACTTGTATGCAACTTGCATGAAAAACTTGCATGCAACTTGCATGAAAAACTTGCATGCAACTTGCATGAAAAACTTGCATGCAACTTGCATGAAAAACTTGTATGCAACTTGCATGAAAAACTTGCATGCAACTTGCATGAAAAACTTGCATGCAACTTGCATGAAAAACTTGCATGCAACTTGCATGAAAAACTTGCATGCAACTTGCGTGAAAAACGTGCATGCAACTTGCATGAAAAACTTGCATGCAACTTACATGGAAAACTTGCATGCAACTTGCGTGGAAAACTTGCATGCAACTTGCATGAAAAACTTGCATGCAACTTGCATGAAAAACTTGCATGCAACTTGCATTAAAAACTTGCATGCAACTTGCATGAAAAACTTGCATGCAACTTGCATGAAAAACTTGCATGCAACTTGCATGGAAAACTTGCATGCAACTTGCATGAAAAACTTGCATGAAAAACTTGCATGCAACTTGCATGATAAACTTACATGCAACTTGCATGAAAAACTTGCATGCAACTTGCATGGAAAACTTGCATGGAAAACTTGCATGCAACTTGCATGAAAAACTTGCATGCAACTTGCATGAAAAACTTGCATGCAACTTGCATGCAACTGGCATGAAAATCTTGCATGCAATTTGCATGAAAAACTTGCATGCAACTTGAATGAAAAACTTGCAAGTTGCATGCAAGTTTTTCGCGCAAACTGCATGCAAGTTTTTCATGCAAGTTTTTCATGCAAGTTGCATGCAAGTTTTCCATGCAAGTTGTATGCAAATTTTCCATGCAAGTTTTCCATGCAAGTTGCATGCAAGTTTTTCATGCAAGTTGCATGCAAGTTTTTCATGCAAGTTGCATGCAAGTTTTCCATGCAAGTTGCATGCAAGTTTTTCATGCAAGTTTTTCGTACAAGTTGCATGCAAGTTTTTCGTGCAAGTTGCATGCAAGTTGTATGCAAGTTTTTCATGCAAGTTGCATGCAAGTTTTTCGTGCAAGTTGCATGCAAGTTTTTCATGCAAGTTGCATGCAAGTTTTTCGTGCAAGTTGCATGCAAGTTTTCCATGCAAGTTGCATGCAAGTTTTTCATGCAAGTTGCATGCAAGTTTTTCATGCAAGTTGCATGCAAGTTTTTCATGCAAGTTTTTCATGCAAGTTGCATGCAAGTTTTTCATGCAAGTTGCATGCAAGTTCTTCATGCAAGTTGCATGCAAGTTTTCCGTGCAAGTTGCATGTAAGTTTTTCATGCAAGTTGCATGCAAGTTTTTCATGCAAGTTTTTCGTGCAAGTTACATGCAAGTTCTCCATGCAAGTTGCATTCAAGTTTTTCGTGCAAGTTGCATGCAAGTTTTTCATGCAAGTTGCATGCAAGTTTTTCGTGCAAGTTGCATGCAAGTTTTTCGTGCAAGTTGCATGCAAGTTTTTCATGCAAGTTGCATGCAAGTTTTTCATGCAAGTTGCATGCAAGTTTTTCATGCAAGTTGCATGCAAGTTTTTCATGCAAGTTGCATGCAAGTTTTTCATGCAAGTTGCATGCAAGTTTTTCGTGCAAGTTGCATGAAAGTTTTTCGTGCAAGTTTTTCATGCAAGTTGCATGCAAGTTTTTCATGCAAGTTGCATGCAAGTTTTCCATGTAAGTTGCATGCAAGTTTTGCATGCAAGTTGCATGCAAGTTTTTCGTGCAAATTGCATTCAAGTTTTTCATGCAAGTTGCATGCAAGTTTTTCATGCAAGTTGCATGCAAGTTTTTCATGCAAGTTGCTGCAAGTTTTCCATGCAAGTTGCATGCAAGTTTTTCATGCAAGTTGCATGCAAGTTTTTCATGCAAGTTGCATGCAAGTTTTTCATGCAAGTTGCATGCAAGTTTTTCATGCAAGTTGCATGCAAGTTTTTCATGCAAGTTGCATGCAAGTTTTTCATGCAAGTTGCATGCAAGTTTTTCATGCAAGTTGCATGCAAGTTTTTCATGCAAGTTGCATGCAAGTTTTTCATGCAAGTTGCATGCAAGTTTTTCATGCAAGTTTTCATGCAAGTTGCATGCAAGTTTTTCATGCAAGTTTTTCATGCAAGTTGCATGCAAGTTTTTCATGCAAGTTGCATGCAAGTTTTTCGTGCAAGTTGCATGCAAGTTTTTCATGCAAGTTGCATGCAAGTTTTTCATGCAAGTTGCATGCAAGTTTTTCGTGCAAGTTGCATGCAAGTTTTTCATGCAAGTTGCATGCAAGTTTTTCATGCAAGTTTTTCATGCAAGTTGCATGCAAGTTTTTCATGCAAGTTTTTCATGCAAGTTGCATGCAAGTTTTTCATGCAAGTTTTTCATGCAAGTTTTTCATGCAAGTTTTTCATGCAAGTTGCATGCAAGTTTTTCATGCAAGTTGCATGCAAGTTTTTCGTGCAAGTTGCATGCAAGTTCTCCATGCAAGTTTTTCGTGCAAGTTGCATGCAAGTTTTTCATGCAAGTTGCATGCAAGTTTTTCATGCAAGTTACATGCAAGTTTTTCATGCAAGTTGCATGCAAGTTTTTCATGCAAGTTGCATGCACGTTTTTCGTGCGTTTTTCGTGCAAGTTTTTCATGCAAGTTGCATGCAAGTTTTTCATGCAAGTTTTTCATGCAAGTTGCATGCAAGTTTTTCATGCAAGTTTTTCATGCAAGTTGCATGCAAGTTGCATGCAAGTTTTTTATGCAAGTTGCATGCAAGTTTTTCAAGCTAGTTGCATGCAAGTTTTTCATGCAAGTTGCGTGCAAGTTCTTCATGCAAGTTGCATGCAAGTTTTTCATGCAAGTTCTTCATGCAAGTCGCATGCAAGTTTTTCATGCAAGTTGCATGCAAGTTGCATGCAAGTTGCATGCAAGTTCTCCATGCAATTTGCATGCAAGTTTTTCATGCAAGTTGCATGCAAGTTTTTCATGCAAGATGCATGCAATTTTTTTAACTACAATTCCATTTTTTAAAGAAAATTGCCTCTTCCGGCTAAACGGGGGAAATAGATCCCCCTTCCTATTAATTTTTTTCCTTACCTTAACCCAACCTGCACGCTCTTTGTCACACCTCATGCGAATCACCATACACCCTTGTATATCAGTCATCAACTCACCAAAATTTTCACTATTTTTTAAGAATGTGTTTTTTTTTATTTTTTTTTTTATAAAATATAATAATATCTAAACCTTTTGAAAATTCTCTTTTTATTAAATTTAAAATTATTGCATTTAATTCCACTTCACACTTGATTCCACGCGTTTACTTTATCGTACGTGTATGGGGTGCTAACAAAGTACTCATTTTCGAGGCGTATACGACAAAATGATTTTAGGGAAAAACCTCTATAATTTGAAAACCAAAACAGACTCAACAACTTAGAACAACAAAAGGAGATGTTTTACATAATATTCTGTTAAAAATACAGAAAATTCTATCGATTTGTTTCTTTTTTATTCAAACGTGAAAATGCTCAAATGGCGTATACGACAAAACTATTTTCGGGCGACGATCCTAGCAGTGTGGGATGTAGACCCGTCCTGTTGGAACCAGATGCGTCCCAGGTTAGTTACTTTACTCAATTCTTCCTTCTTCGGATTCAAAAAACTTAGACTGAGCGCCTGGGAGACTGTTCGATAGCATTTCTTGCCAAGATGACATTTTCAGGAGTTATTACAGTTCTGGGTCTTCCAATTACAGAAGAAGTTGATGTTAAACCAGTGTTTTCCAATGCCCTAGCCCATCGGCTAATTGCATTACCGCCAGGCACGTTTCCCACAACAGGGATGATATTGAAGTGCTATCGGAAGGCTCTCTGCGTGGCGATAACAGAACTGCTATTTTCAAAAAAAGTCCTAACTGCAAACCCATGATGCTCTCCCGTCCAAGCAATGGTTGCTACTGATCACTAGACTCTTTGACTGTCACAACGAGACCCCTCCCCTTTTCCCACCACAACCACAGGCCGAGCGCCAGCCGGTCAAAACCGGTTAATTCCTTTTGCCTCACCCTGTACTCTCATCATCCGTTTAGGCTCTAGTTCAAATTACAGTGCAAATAATATAACATCACTGCTTAGATCCGTCAATCCTTGCAAATATCATTGGATTTCCATTTTCCATTTGGCCAAAGGCAAAAATAAAGTGTTGACTTTAGCTCCTAGTTCTATTACAATTCATGCAATGTGCTGTGGCTTGGCTTGCTTGATATACCAAATGATATACGAAGAAGGAAGAGAAGCAATTTTTTTTATTCAATTTATTCACACTCTGTCAACTATACTATTGAAACTTGGTTAGGTAAGCAATTTGATGCTGGGTTGTCAATGAAGGACTTAACTTTCGAACACTTCCTGAGAAAAAAGATATTGAGAACGATGATAAAGTGCTCTGTTGATGGTTCTAAGGTGAGTGCAAACATATATATAGAGCCCCAGAACAGGGAGTCACAAACATATGAAAATTATGGCTCTCTTTTTGAACACAAACAAAAAATGGAAGATGTTAGAAATTGTGTTTATTTCTTTTTGTCTATCTTTTTTTTTTTTTTTTTGAGGTTAAAAGATACAATCTTGGCCTAGTGTATCTTTCGCACTTAAAGAAAACTTCGAACCATCAAGGTCGTCCTTGTCGTGGCATATGCTTGTCATCTTGTGAACCTTTTCCGAGAGTTAACAAGGAAAAAACTTTGTTTGATTTGTATTCCAGAGATGATAGCACTCAGCGAATGCTGTGAACAAGATGCGAATGATGATTGGTTGAGGTTTGGGGAATAAAGTATACATTTCCGCTGCCTCGTCTTCACCTTTTGTGTCAGAGCAGGACATGTGGGATAAGTGGGATTTTCCACCTTATTTTTTTTCTTCTTCTTTCATTCTTATTCCTTATAGGTTTATTGTGTGGACCAAAAAAGAAAGTTGAAATGCTGAGAGGTCTTTCATTTTCGCTTTCTTTTTTTTTATTTTAATGTCAGTTTTGACGATGAAGAGTGAAAAAGGAACTCTAAACAAATTCACACACATGTTCCTTTGTTCCTTATTTTTGTAATATCTCTTGTGATACCATAAAACATAAAAAACATCTTATATGGTGGCATTGGTAGGTAGCATTGGCTTAGTGTGAAAAGAATTTTTCTTTTTTTTTTTAGTTGTTTAGAAAGGTTATAAATCATCGTACATATGTATATAACTTTTTGAAAAGTTTAACGGTTTACGCAATGCATAGCAATATTTTTTCGAAAAAAAAAAAAATAATAAAGTTTTAAGTTTTTGAAGGAAAAGTTTTCTTTTTTTTTTTTTGTTTTGTTTGGGGGATAACATACATTTATCTTTTTCAACACACTTCTTTTTTTTTTTTTGGAGGTGGATTTGTTCTTTTTCATTTTCTTTATTTTTATTTCTTTTGAGTGCAGTCATTGGAAATGAAATTATGAATTATGGTTATTGAAATAAATTGCCTAACAGGTACTTTTCCATTAATAAAGTGTGAGAAGTGTTACCATAATGGCAATAAAGGTAGAGATTATAAGGAAACTTGAGCCCATTTGTTCAAGGTTTATTATTTTTTTTTGTTTAATGATTTATGAGTAGGAAGATTCATTTTTGTATTTAAGATAAGATGAGTCCATTTTCCTTGGAACTTTATTTTAACACTCAAGGTATTCCGAAAATATATTCATCAGATGGACTTATGTAGTAGCTATTGAAATAAAAGTTAGAAAACATGTTAAGGTTAGATTACCTGCAACAAAAACAATTTTTGAATTGGTCTAAAATATTTCTGGTGGTCGGGTGCAGTAGAAATCGGAGCTCTGAATGGCGTCAAGTTAACATGGTTATGTTCAGTACGTACCGTAACGTGTGATTGCACATAAGTTTTACTTATTTCACCTCCAAGTGTCAAGCCACTCGCAATGGTCTTGTCCATGCAGACTGACTTCCAAAACTTATAAGGGGGAGTTTTGAAGAGAAGACAAAAATAGCAACACTATGCTATGTCGGAAAATTATGACTGAATGTAGGCTGAAGTCATGGATGAGCTCATCAGAAAGACGGTGTACGGTGGAAGATGAATTAAATATAGTGAATCAACTGCCGTCTGGCGGTATCAACAGTCTAGAAGACAAACTGAGGTCAGTAAGGGTTTTCAATAGGGTGCTGAAAAATAGATGGCAGATGAACTCTTTACGGGCCAACGGCAACTTTCGAATCCCCAGCCGTTAGTAGATTACTGACAACGGTTGATTTATGCTTCTGTCCTAAGCAGAAATAGAAGGGTAACCTAGTCACTGAAGCACAGGGAATCGAACATGTTTTTGAGCAGTGCTTCCAGCAGCTAATAAATGGAAATCATGTAGAAGAAGTGATTGGGCAAGAAGAGAACCCACCTCCAATTAATGAAGACCCAGAACCACTTAGTATAAAAGAGTTAGACTTAGCTATAAAAAGGCTTGAGAAAATCAAAGCCGTTGCTGATTCTGATGGATTACCAGCAGGCCCTATCGGGAATCTCTCGGGGAATTTTATTTCCCACGGAATATTTTATTCCCACGAAAATTTTTCTGCTATCGTGAATCTCCAACGGAATAAATTTCCGACAGCCAAATTGCCTTGGAAAATGTATTCCCGATACCAATAAATTCCGAGTAAAACTTTTAGGCATTATTCACGTTCCCAATGTTTGAACGAGGGAACCATTCCCTGGGAAATTTTTGTTCACGATAACCCCCAATGTTTTGGTCAAATCATAACCAAAATATTCCCTATGACTGGATGATTGTTATAGCTATCACATTATGGCCATGAGTACGTCATGCCGGAGATTGAGGTTCGATTCTCAGCCTCGTTCATCTTAAAATAAAAAAATAACGGCTTGCGAGGAAGTGGCAGATCCTCTGAGATTAACTATTGTCTTAAATAAGTGTGTGGCTAACGGCTTTGCAGATTGAGTTCACTATTAGACAAATATTATAAATGACCACCAAGCTTTAATTCGAGACCTACCTTCTCTTGATCGACTTCAAAGCCGCTTTTGAAAGCACGCATCGTCAAGAGCTCTATTTGACAATAGCCGAAAACTAACTAAAGCAGCTGTGTGGCGTGATATTGGACAAAATAGTTCTTTCGAACTTTTTCAAACATTTATAGATTCTTTTATAACGATTATGAAGAATAGGCGAAACTTATTAGTCTAGAAAAATAGAAGAGGACATGACCAAGAACCCCCTATCAATAAAGAAACAGGCCACCGCCCAGGACAAAACGTCACTATTGGAAGCGGAAACTTCGAGTTATTTAAGGAGCCCTTCTATCTTGGAATAAAACATTTACTCTGCAAACGACACCTTACTTGAGATCCATTGAAGAATTACCCAAGGAAACCACTGCTTCATCAGTTTAGCACAAAAAAATGTCTTCAAACTTCCTCACGTGTAAGATCAAACTCTTATATTGCAGGCCTGCTTTACGGAGATGACTTCTGAATAATAAGCCAGAAAGAGGTTACACTGATACTGGGCTCGTTCGAAAGGAAAGTTCCTTGGCATATATTTGGTCTTGTGTACTAGGAGGGTGAATGGAGTAGAAGATCCATTTGTGAACTCTATGAGGAGTACGAAGATGTGAATGTAGTCTTAGAATAATTTTTTAATTTTAATTTTTGGTGTTAATTTTTTAAAACCTCTCATAAAGCCCTTATCAAAATCGTTTGCATTTTTGTGACAATTAAATCAACCCCTATAATTTGGTTTATTATATTATATTAATTTCATAAGTGCAATCTGATAATTTTTCGATAATATCAAAATCTTAAGGAGAACTTGAAAAAAAAAATCACTCATACGCCCCATATTCGCATAACCATTAAAACCACTAAACCGCATTCCAAACTGGAAAAAAAGATATCTCCTGCTTCTCTCTTAAAACTCGTCGATGCATATAGTGAGCTTAATTATCAAAGTTAAAAATAAAAATTTCAAAAAAAAATGTCAGTAGTGTACGGCACCTGTTACTCCATTCATCCAAAGTAAAATGCCTATTAAACCTGATATTACAATCGACCACAGCAACTGCAATAGCAGCAGCAGTAGCAACTCTATCCCGTAATGATGGTGTTTTGTTTCAAAGAGAAAAGTATATCATTGTTGAATGATTTCCTATTGTTTTTTTTTTTAATTTATTTTTTTTGTGTGTCCTTCTCCCTTACTCTCACTTGACGACTTTCGGAACTGATGCGAACTAAAAGCGAACTGAAGCGAACAACACAAACTGCAAACCAATTCCACTGATTACAAAACCGCATCCAACATATTGAAAAACCACTTTTAAATATTACAAAGGAGCCCCACGGGTTGGAGGACGAGAAGGTGTGCACAGCACCACAGGACCTCCTCGATAATGTATAACATTTTATTCGAATGACATCCTTTACCCGCTGACTTGACAACAAAATAGGCATCCACCAACAACAGGGAAAAAACATAGGTAGACAACAAACCAAAAAAAGAAAAAAAAGAAAAAAAAAACTTCAGGTCATGGAAGCATTCACTTTGTGGTTAATAGTGTACACAGTGGGAGAGCTATGCCTCCACTTCAATAGGGGAGCAAAGAGGATACTCCGATTGGAGGCTGAACCGACAAGTAATCCCTTATGCAACAGCTAACAGTGAATCACACCGAAATGAAGGCTGCATTTTCTTCTTGCTTCATATCCATCCATTGAACAATAACAGGGGCAGCCTGGGCAGGATCAGAAGCTGCTGGAGTACCTACCGGAGCTGGAGGATATGCATAAAGCAACATGTGATTCTAATGATGTGCTAAAAGTATCCTGGCAGAAAGGAAATTCGTTACAAAAACATTTCCCAACAATACTCTACTGATGACGATAATGAAGTTGATGATGATGAAGGTAAACCAGGATCTCTGACTATGACTATGACTGACTGACTGACTTACTGTTACGGTGCTCTTTTCTAAATGGCTGCTTCAGTTATATTCCTGTCCTGTTGTTTGTGTGTGTTTTATTTTGTGTTGTTCCTTAGTGGTACCTCTGTGATAGGAGCTTTTGTGCTTTTTTCTGATGGAAAGGGCAACATGCAAAAATCAACTGGCAAAAACAGGATATATCACTGAGGAGGCAAAAGAAAAATTGACTTTAAAATGTGGGAGGAGGAGGAACACTTTCTACCTTTTTACCAAAGAACGGTGAGTTTGCTTTGGATTTGGGTGTTTTTTTTTTTTTTTTTTTTTTGAAATACTAAAGGATGCTGAAATAGCTAGAGTAAAGGTATTGCAAAACCAAAACATCCAGTGTTTAAGTAGGGTAACCTAAGTGGTGGAACAATTTTTTTTTTTGTATTTTTTTCTAGGTATGTTTAGGTAAGTTACCCACTGAGAATTGCTATTCTGATTTTATTTTATGTTTTTTTGTTTAGTTTCCTTTTTATCCTGGGCAATGAGTAGTATTTGAAAAGAAGAAATTCTATGTAGTTTCTATTTAAGAAAAAAAAATAAAAATAAAACATAAAAAGTGACCACTTTGAGATTAAATCTTTTCAAAGCCTTTTAGTGCAAAAGTCTATTGCACAAAACAAACTTGAAAGGAGGGCATTAAGTTTGACTTGTGGTGGGACTTTAGAGAAATATATTTTTTTTTTCAGTCACTTTGATTATATTTAATTGAAGAAAGCATTTATATAATCTCTTATTTAAATTGATAAAAAGTAGCAAACCCGTGCTTGCGTTCCTCTAGCAAATTCTTAAAAAAAAAAACTTATATCAAAGGTGTTTTGAAAAGTTTTAATAGTATTGTGAACCAAAATATTAGTGGGTTTATAAAATACTTGACAGGAACCAACCTTATTTATTTGCGATATAATTAGGTACTTTTGGGCAAGTTTTGGGTTCGTACAAAAAATCGAACTCGAGATTTTAATCAAACTTGACATTACGATGATAGCGAACACGATTAAAGTGGGTCCTGTAATTCCATTTGTCTGTCTGTCTCTAGGTACCTCGGCATACAACCGAAACCATTTAATGATTTTTTCAAAATTAGGGCTGGCAACGAGACCGAGACGAGATTACTTTAAAATCACCCGAGACGAGACCGTATTTTTGGTACCGGAATTCGCCGAGAGTCTCGCTGGTCTCGGTGGTCTCGCCGGTCTCGGTGGTTTGGTTTCGGTTTTCGCTAGAAGAAATATTTTTTTATTTAGGTAATTATTTTTTAGTAGGTACTCATGTTCAATTTTTATAATATTTACTAGTTTTTTTTGCGCGGGATAGGTGGATAGCCTATCTGACTCTCACCCGAACGCAAGGAATGATAAGAAAACTTCAGAATCGAATTGGGCATGTTTGTTTGTTTATTTTGGCATTCCGAATCGGGCAGTTCTTCTGGATAGCCAATCGAAAAGGTCAATTGTTCATCGCCTACCTGCCAAGCCATGGAGACGCTTGGTCTACGGTTCGATCCTCATTGAGGCAAATAGTTTTTCAAATAAAATTGAACATACATAGACGGCCTGGCGACCGTGAAATAGCTATATCCAACGAACAAGCTTTATGGTTTTTTCATAACCTCCAATTTATTGTACATATATGAATAAATATTTTCATTAATTAAATGTATAAATTTATTTATAATATAAGAACATTAATGTTACAAATAATTTCAACCACAAAAGCAAGTGCGTATGTCACCCAGTTGTGCATTCAATATCTCTCCAAAATGCAAAGGTTTATACAAAATGAAACAAAGTGCTCTCAGTGCTCTCCTATGGGAGTTAATCCAACAAATAAACATAAATCCAAATTCCAATCGATGAAAAGCTTATAATTTTGAACAGAACCGTCGTCCTCTAAAAACATTTGTGATCTTATAGAAATAAACTGAACAAACTTTTGAGGATGGTAAATGCCCAATGACCATGTCGCCTTTACAATTTCAATAGGGAAAAATTACTTGTAGGCAGGTATAACAAATCTTAATGTTTTTTAGGACTTTCTGATCAGAATATAAGAACTTTTTAGCAAATTTAAACTCAATCAATATCTATTTTCGATTTTATTTTAAGCTCAGTCTTGTAGAGTTTTACAAAACCAAAAATGTTCCCTTTTCAGGTCAGATGCCAGCCTGCTGTTTTTTCTGTCAGAATATAAAAAGAACGTTCTTTTGTAAAATTATGGCTCTATTTTACAAAAACCTAAATTAAAACTAAATTCAACAAAGTTCTCGAGTTAAAATACACACCTAATCCTAACTAAAAATCAACAGATCAAATATATAGAAAGGAAGAAGGATAAAGAGCGAAAGTTTCATTGTGTAATACTGTAATCAAAGAAGCAAAATACCCATATCCTGTGACTTCTTGTACAAAATTACCATATGCATACGCAAAGCAGAACTAGTATACCAAAAAGTCCCAAATGACAGATAATTCCGCTACATATTCCAAAAGATACAATATTCAAATCCTAAATAATTCTACAACTTTCATTTTACTTTCCCTGCATTCTCATACAGCATACCACCATAGTATTTTATCAGAACAACAACACAAACACGATGCGTCATTGTTGCTGAACCAAGAAAAACTTATATTACATATAGTAGGTACCTAGTGTAGGACTTTGTTTCAAATATAACATGGAACTCCAAGGATTCAACTTTGCCCCGCTCCTCCGGTTGAAAATACTAACTATAGTAGGTTATGTAGATAGATTAGATACTACGTATATATTATATCCCGTAGCGTTGGCGTTCTTTTGGTCTGCAAAAATTTATTACTATACAAACTTACATGGTAGTATGTGTTTGTGTTTTATTTACATACATGTACATATGTTGTCCTTGTGCTGCAATGACTTTTCTTTAGAAATAAAGAGATAATATTTGTAAATCTTACCCAAAAATTATAAAAAAATGTGTTTGCAAGAATAGGAAAAAAAATATTACAAATTTTTTTCATAATCGTCAATATACGTTGTTGTAATAATTTGTTAAACGTGTGATTTAATATTGGATTTTTAAATACTAAAATCCCAAATTAAGATTTTAAGGTTCGTTAACAGAATACCTTTGAGACTTGTTTTTTGGAAATTGCAATGAGGAATTTCGAGTTCATAGAAAATTCTGTGCAAGATTTCACTGAAATCGGTTAACGTTAATACGTTCCGATTTCACGTGACGAAAGAAATTCAAACATTGCCAAAATAAGCGCCACCCTAATATAAAGTCTTAAAAAATAATGCAATAATAATTTTCTCTATTGAATTTAAAGGAAAATAAATAATAAAATCCATTATTTTATGCTTTTTTTCGGATTAGCCACGTAAAAATATTATATGTATATTTAGCGAGTGCAATACTGTACTCAGTCACCCCGAACGTTTCGTTACAAATTGCATTGAGCGTGGTCACCGAGAAACTGCCTGAAAAATGTTATGATCGATTTTGGCTACGCAAGGTGTAACGGTGCGTAGGTGGCTCTATCTCGTGTTTTTGATGAGATGCAGAGGGTTGGGAGCAAACCGTACTCACTACATAACAAGGTGTTCGCAGCGGCAACTGGATCGACCATGTATTATTTAAAATGGGATCCCAAGCACGCGATAATTAATAAGAGGAAGATGGAAATTAATAGGAGCATCGAATATTAAGTAGTAGCCCGTGGCGTAACAGTTAGTGCGTTAAACTGTCATGCCAGAGGTCTGGGGTTCAATACCAGCCGCTTCCACCTTAAGTTTTTTTCGGAGCTACTACTTCTTGCGAGGAAGTGACAAATCCTCCAAGAGTATCACTTGTCAGAGAAAAGTGCCGCTCACTTCAGCCGTTCGGATTTGACAATAAGCTGTAGGTCCCCTCCATTCCTGCAGACACGCACACAGGATAATGGTTGATATAGTTGTATGTCGCTAGGCCCTGGTTCTTCATGAGCCGTTTGTGCCACTAAATTTCTATATTTTATTTTTATCGAATATTAAGAACAAAAATATTATTTAATAACGTAAAATTTTGAAAAAAAAAAAAATAGTTTTAAACACAATTTTTTTCATTATCTTTTCAAAATTTTGAGATTGAAAATTTAATTTTCAAAAATTGTTCTCTCAAATAAATTAAAAAGAAAATAAAAGAACAAGCTTCTGGCTTTAAAAAAAAAGTAAAGCATGACATTGTAAGTGTTGCCGTTGTGTTTTAATAATTTTTTTTCTATTTCAAGTCGATATTTTAGGAAATTGCCCCTCCCGCCTAAAGGGGGGAAAAAAGACCCCCCTCCCATACGATCTTTTTCTTGTCTTAATTCAACCTACTCTCTGTAGCTCTTTGGCGCACCCTTAACCGAACACCCTGTATAACACTAAAATAGTACAATAACCAGTATAAAACTATTACGAACTTTACTGACAAAGACATTCACCATAGACGATACAATACCGCACAATGATTTCGACCCAGTGGCCCTAAGGGATACCTCCACAAGGGACTTCTGGTCACAAAACCAGATGATAAAGGCTGATCATGTTTCCGTTCTTAACAGTTCCAAGATGGTGAAGGGGATTCGTTCAGGCTCCTTTTCAGACCACTCACCCTAAAAAGATCAATAAATCTTCCAAATTCCTTAAGTTTTTTTTTTTAAGTGGAAGTGAAGAGTCTTTCCACTTCTGAACTAGTAAAAAGAAAATATTAATATCTTCATCGACGGAAATTAAACAGATTTCTTCAATCGCTACAAAGTCAAAACTATTGGAGCAATTCTAACAGCAACAACCAGAAAGACAGTTATTGGAGTTATCGTAAGAAGTTATGTGAAAATAGAGTCTCAGAGAAGGTTAGCCTTTTACGCTGACCGCGGTAAATTCGGTTTCACAGGTATTTCCCGCCATATACATTTCTTTCACTTGAACATTTCTGACTGATGGTTGTCCCTGCATTCGAATCAGATATAGGTAAATCTTAAACATTCCTCCATTTTTCGTTACTGGTGACCCGACAAGAGGTCTTCTATATTCTTATAACTTCTTTAGTCACTTTTTAGCATTTCTTCTACCTCATAAAAATCAGCCTACACATTTAATTAATTTCCATGTGTTCCTCATGTTATCGAAGCAGATTTTAACGTTAATTAAAATAGAAATAAAACTCGAAGCTGATGCCAAAGTTAATACTTCACTCTCATTCCTCTCCAGTAAAATACCTCAGAAAATCTATTTCATTTTATATCACTATTTCTGACAGACACTTTATTACCAAGCCATCAAGTCAACCACCTGAAGAAGCAGAAGAAGAAGTTCAAAATAAATTACCTCTTCTGTTGTGCCTGTATACCATCGTACTTTACTTCCGGATAGTGCATTCTTCTTCCAAAGATAATTGTTCAAAAAGCATTTTTACTACCAAGAGGAGTATACATCATCAGGATGTCAAACTTACAAAAATCCTTTTTTGCACAGGTTAGGTAGGTATAACGCAGCAGTTATAGAATATAGAGGAAAGGTACAATAACTAAACTATACAACCGGCTCCACATAAACTTTTCTTCTATAATTTAACAAAACAGAGAACATGTAGGTATAGGAAGTATTGGCGTTGAAGTAAAATACCCTATCTCTACAGCTTTGCAGAGATAGAAAAAGGCAGAAGGCAGGGTTTGTGTATATAGTGCATCCTTGTTAGCTAACGGTAAATGTGGCTTATGCAGATTAAGCAATTTCTGTGAATTTTCCAAGAGTAGTTACCTAACGTTTAGGAAGTAGCTACTTCTCTATCTACTTCTACCACAGTCTCTTTTTGTTTTCTAAAAGAATCTTGCTTCGTTTAGGTACCTATACCCTAAAAACGAGTATTTAGTTAGATGAATAGTTTTCGTTTGGTTTGTTTTAAGGGATTCCTCGATGCACCCACAAGTGAATGCTTACAAATGTATGAAGCTTAAACTGAGTAGAAAACTAATTAAAAAGAAGCTTCATTTTAACAGTTTTTTTTTGTCTCTGAAGTATTTCAATAGGGTACCTAATAAGCCAACGTAAAGTGATTACCTGGCACAAATAAAGTCAAAATAATAATAAAATATAAAAAGACAACAATATGAGGGTATATTTAATTTTTAGAATTAAGTGACTACTTATTACGGATGCATTGAATTTTTGGAAAATAAACTAATATGTATCACAAATTCTTCATGCACGATGCACCCACATTTAAGGAATGCTATAGAAATTGAAGAGCTTCTTTAAAACATCCTAATCAAATGTTTGTTAAGTTTGTTAACAAAAATTCTTTCGAATTATGTATATCTACACATTATATTTCTTAATTATACTCAGTTTGTAACAATGTCCTATTGCTGCAGTGTTTGTCTCAATTTTTCTGGATGGTTATTGTTTTATTTTATATCGAACATCAGAGTTTAATTTTTACCGAATCATAGATAATAGCTTTCCAATAACCGCTAATGTTTGAAATTTTGAAATAGGTACCCTTAGGCCTTATGTTGCCTTTTTTGGGTTACCCCGTCATACAACCATCTTGAGCAAAGATATTTATCTGAGAAACGACTGAAACTACTTAAAAAAAAAAAGTGGTGGAAATAAAACCTGCCATAGCAAGATTTTTTTTTTATTTTCGACTTTCTCGCTAATGACTTAACCGATTTTAATCAACATTTTATTTGGAGGTCTTCCTAAGCTACCCTCGCCAACTATTTATTTAAAAGAAAAAAACGGCTACTGCTACTCAAGAGTATCTCCTGTCACAGAAAAGTGCCGATCGTTAGCCTTTCGGATTCGGCAATAAACTGTAGGTCCCCTCCATTCCTGCAGACACGCACACGGGAATGGTTGAGAGTTGTAAGGCACTAGGCCCTAGTTCTTCATGGGCTATTGTGCCATCAAAATTATTTATTTTTTTCCAGCTTAGGTAGCTTCAGCCAAAACTCTAATTCCATATAATTGGATAAGTTCAAAAATGTTTTTATTTGTCGCTCTGTGCATCTGTAGTTTCATTATACCCACTATACATTGAGTTAGAGCTAAACGCTGAGCAGTTTTGCTTCAAATTTGGTAGAGAATATTTTATATGTCCTTCCCAAAAGGGCCTCCATACTTGTGATTCCTTCTGGTGCTCTGCATTTTTCATCATGCCTCTAGTACATAAGAGATGAGGGTTGATCGTGAAAGCCTTTCACCAGGAGTTTTTTAATGTTTGAACATCGAAATATGAGTGCAGTCGATAGCTCTAAAATCTTCACAAACCGTTTATTTTTCCGTCCATTTTGACTTATCTGTTTTAATAATCCTCTTGGCCACGTGACTTACAGTCATCTTTTGAAATCCAGGTTCACTCATATCTCAGATATGTATCTACAAAATGTACTTATTCTCTGTTGAAAGGTCTGTGTTCCTCTTCCACGCTCTGTTGATTCCCTTTAAAAATAATTAAATTATGAAAGTTATTTAAAGTTATTTCCGACCGTTTCTTAAAAAATGTTGATTTTCTCACGCGCGTATAAAATCGGCAATATTTGCACTATTAATAAAAATAGGGCTATTCATAGATGTTGTTTTTTAAGCTGTTGCTAAGCAAAACTGGAGTTTATCTGATGAAGTTTCCATAAACTAAACTCCAGTTATGCTTAGCAACAGCTTAAACAACATCTATGAATATGCCCCAATGTGTAAATAAAATTATTTTTTTAAGAAAACCGCTCCGAAGATTTTGAAAATTTTATCTTCATAAAATCATGTTTTTTTTCGGCGCGGAGGCTTTCTTAATTTTGAGATTAAAACATTTGAAATACTTGCTTCAGCAATTAAAAGATCGTGTTTCATATGCTTCTTTTCCATATTGTCTTATTTTATATATAGGGCCGTATTCTTTTTAAAACTGTTGATAGAGGGTAAGGTGGCCTTAAATAGCCCCCCTAAGGAAAATGTACTAAATCGCGGGAAAAAAGTGACATCCAAACTTAAATGTTATATGCTTTTCAAAGCTTAATCAATAACGCTTACATTTTTCCGCTTTACGAGTTTGAAAAGTTACAAAAAGTATTTAATTTTAAAAACGTCTTCAAATTCCAATTGCCCGGGTAAAATGTCATACTGCCAGTAAACCAACCAGGCAAGTTAACCAGAACCATGAGTGAGTCCAAAAATGATTCTGCGTGATTCTGCGTCCTAAATCCAGGAATGCCTTTTTGTATATCGTTAATATTTTCCAACCATTTTCACTATGAAGAAAATTAAAATGTGTAAGTATATAAAATGGCACACTATGCCATTTTAGCCGAGTGCTTAGTAGACTTTTTTGCCCGTTTAGGGTTTTTTATTTTAGTTTTAATTTCGAATAAACTGAAATAGTACTAGATCAACTAATTTCAGTAAATTAACGAGAAATACTTACTACTTAGGGGGAAGGGGGGATGGTTTAAACGATTTTCAGATAATTGACTCTAGAACAATAATGCAGCTTTTGATGTTACTTTTTTTTTATTACAATTTTGTAATGTTGGCGTTTTATTTGCATTGATTGTTTGAAAAAAGAAAGCCTTAATAAAAAAAATTAGCATTTAAAAAGTTAGCAAATTCATTTACATGTGCCCCAATAGGGGGGTAAGTGTAAACAAACCAGAAATTGGTATGGGATAAGTTAAACACTATATTTTTTATGTTTTTTATTAAAGGAAAGTATTTATCGATTTACAAAATTTACCACATCAACTTTTAAGGCATATCTAGAGCAGCTCGAAATGTTCTGGCTTGAATAAATGGACTGAGAAACACGTATTTTACATCATTTCTTGAACCGATTGAAATAACTTCAATCAATGGAAATATACGGATCTTAATGAACTTTAATTCTTTTCCTAACGTAATATATTGGTTGTCCCTTTTGGTCAACACTGATTAAAAGATATTAATTTTCTTTTAGTTCATAGCAGCTCCTTAGGAAAACTGTTTGAATCATCCAAAGACACATTGTCATAGAAGTTTGAATCCCTAAATGAATCGGTTAAATTTATGCTTATTTATTAAGATGAAATATATGATTTCTAAAGAAGAAAGACATTTAGGTGTAAGGATTAAAAATTCTTATGAAGTTACATAAATATAGATAAAAAATTCTTTCTTGAAATGTGTAGGTGTTGAAGCTAGCTTTTTTGTGTTTTCTTTGAATTATTCTTTGAATTCTAAGATCTTATTTTTTATGGAGTATCTGTATAAATGGTACCATCTTTTATCAAAGGGAAAAAAGTAGAAATTTTTTATTTTGTGGCAAATAAACAAAAAATTATTTGAGTGGGTGTAAGTGTAAACGCGTTTACAAGTGCCCCTTTTTTGTCGTTTACACCTACCCCAGTCGCAGTTTTTTTTTCATTAAAATCTTTTTACAAAATAAAAACGTGTTCACTTAAATAATTACCAAATTGATAAAAAAATAGAATATTTTAACTTTAATAATATACACTCGCATTTTAAATGGATTAAATATTTTTCGTTTGGCGGACGAACAAACAATATATATGACCTATATTCATTGATCCAACAGGTTTTAAACTGCGGTTTGGTAAAATATGAATTTACTTTGAATATACGCGCCATTCTTATTATTACATTTATTATTATATAGTATAAATAATAAACACAATCTTTAAAATTCCAAGCAATTTTAAAAAGAAGAGCAAGTTCGTGCGATCTAGTCGTGTATTTTGTTTTTGGTGTTTTTTTTAAGAGCATTCTAAAGGTTTAATTTTTTTGTATTGAGAAATTTTATCAGATATTTATTTATAAGATACCGTTGTTGTTGCGCAACCAAAAACAGAGTTTATTTGTTTTTTTTTTTTTTATTCAATTAAACGTATTGTTTAGATAACATGTTTATTGAGCAATAATTTTATCTCTTTTCGTCGTTTTATAATTTGTTTGCAAAAAAAAAATCATGCTCAGCATAACTAATGATGATAAAAAAAAAATAGTTGCAATCTTAAATAATAGGTTATGTACCTACCTACAAGACGTTTTGGAAACTTAATTACGAATATCTATTTTTACCCTTCACCATTAGTTTAAAAAAAAGTACAAAATAAAATCGAAAAGTGCAAAAAAATGACTAGCCCAAAAACAAAACAAGATTCAAGAAATTTTTAAAAAATACACATTATTAATACTGATCGTTTGGCTTCGTACTTTGCAGAATTTTCTGTTCTAGCATTTAAACACATTTTTGCATATCCGAACTTAAGGACTCCAAAGTAAGATTTCAAAATTATTTTCAAATAAAGTACACGCGTGAAGCTTGGTTTATTCTTCAGTAAAAGAATATGTTGGTTTTTTCTGGACCAACTATGAGCTGTGGCACATAGCATTGTTTAAGTGCTCTTTCTCACAATTTTTTTGACTCAATTTTTGTGTGGAACATGGTTCACAGGTAAATATTTAGAATGAATTCCTTTCATCCTTATACCTACGTCCTACAGTGTTGGTAAATTTAATTTAAAATTAAACAATTCAAAATCAATACCTTAAAAATTTAATTTAATTTTACTAAATTCATTTTGTAAAGTTTAAGAACCAATACAACCTTAATTAAATTTTAAATTGAAAAAGAACTACATGTTCCGATGAACACAAAGTTCATTCACTTGAAATGCAATTCTAGCCCATCTCAAACATTTGTTATCGTTAATTGAACTATTAATTCAACTTGATTTCTCTAAGAAAACGACGACACATTCCATTTGGCGCTATAGTAGGTAGGTAAAGACTTACATCTACAATACTATCTCTTCATTTCCACCCGATTAAACATTAATTTTACCCTGCGAAGCATCGCACACCGACCACAATCAAAATCACAATCACACCATCCAAAACGCAATTGCCAACCGAAACCATATCCCTCGTCTTCCAATTGCATTATATATTTCTAAACTTCAATTAGGAGCTACAATCAGCCTTAAATCAATCGAGGTGGTATACTTAGATATAGACAACTTTTTCTTCTCTCCCGCACCCTTTATAGACCATCATGTGATGGTAGTAGCATAGCATTCTATCACATTCAACCATTGAATCCTTTCACATTGAGTATCCTTTTGCGATCATTTTCCAATTTTCTCCACCACCAGATGGAATGAAATTGGATTTCCTTTTTTTTTAGTTTTTTTTTTTGTACTGTATAGGGCAGGAACCAGAAATAGCAGGAGAAGTTGTCATCGTTTGTCTTCCAGCAATGAACCTTCTATACTGTTGCTGTTATTCCACACAGATGCACCGTTAGATTGCAATTGAATTTTCGGACAGAAATGTCAGGTCTTCTCTGTTTTTGGGTTTTGTTTTATTTTCTGTCACAAGGAAGGAATCCTTGATGACTACTTGTGTCATAAGTCAAGAAGGAAATGTAATATTTGTGTTTTTCTTTGTTTCTTCATCGATCGATACGTAACGTACACATAAAGATGGGGTGTAAGTGTCATTTGGTTTAACATCTGTCAAGAACAATGTCAATTTCAGGTCGCTAATGCTTGTTAATTTTTGTGAGTGAACTATCTTCAGGGTCTTAATTATTTAATTCAAGTGCTATATTTGAAGAAAAAATTTAACAAATCAAAAACTACTCATCAAAGTCGTAACGGACCAACAGAAATATCTATCTATCTGCGGTCAGCTAGAAGCAATAAGCTTTTAAAAATATAAATTTACTTACATTTAAACTCCGATAGTGGTCAATCCTAGTAGAGCTGTGCCAATTGTTCATTTTCAAAGATCGAATCAATCAATGATTGCTTCAAAGATTCGATCTTTTAAATTAATCATTATTTCAATCATTATGGTCAGACTCACTATGTCAATCAGATTGATTCGGTCTTTCTGACATTGTGATCCGTAGCTTCCACCAGTGCATCCTAATTCCAATCGTTCAAATTAAACGATAGGTACGTTTCGGTCGTTCTAGTCATTCTCAATCAAATCACGAACACGATTATTTTGGCAGGTGTCAAATGTGCCAAAATTTTTGTACGTCGGATCGAATAACGGAGTACGCCAATGCATTTAGGAGATGGAAATTACCTTGTGTCACGGCTGACGCTCTGGAACCACTGGAACACGATTATTTTGACAGGTGTCAGTGTAATTGAGCTCTAAATCCTAGTTTTTGTCGGTAAAACAAAGAAATCAAATTGTTTTCAATATTTTGCTTTTTTAAGAACTAAGCAAGACTAAAATTCATATCGAAGGAACAGCGTACAAAAAAAAATGCAGACTGCTTAGCTTAGGATCGAGCTGACTGATCCATCCCAACCGAACTGTAGCGTGATCACCTAAAAAAAATTACTAATAACATTTTATCGAGACTAATCGATAACGTCTAATGACTTTTCTATACTAAAATGAAAATCTATTCAAAATCATTTGTCTCAAAAATAAAACAGGACAACAAATTTAACTTATGTTTGGGTGGAATATTACCGACTACGCCTTTTTCATGAAAATTAATCATTTTCTCAAGAACCAACGCTTCAGCCGAAATTCAGATGACTATCTTATCAAGAATTATCTATAAAAGATATAGTCAGGTCTCGTATAATAATAATAGATAAAATTAACGCTTGAATGCAGTTTGATGTTGGCAACCTCACGTTCACAAATTTTCAAAAGTTTTCATAGAATAATTTAATTAGGATGAATTTATTTCGACAGATGTGTAGGTAGAAACAAATAATATACCTACGAATTTAAAAGATTGCAAAATAGATGTTTTGTTTTTTTAAATATTAAGTGGGCTTTTTTCTATGTTTTGATTAAGAGAAGAGTTTGTATATAATTTTGTCAATAATTTTCCAGGAAGACATGAAACTACCTTTTTTTTCTACTTATTTGCACTTGGGATCATTTATTTTCTTTGTAATTTTTGATGATTACGACTTTGATAGCATTTCAAACACGTGGGCTCACTTTTTTTTAATAGGTACGTCAATGAATAAATATCTTCAAGGATAAACAATATACCTACAATACATATATTGAGAAGGACTAATGTAAAAATCAGGTGAACTGTTGATTTTTCGTGAGATGTTCTTGCGGGAACTTCTAAAAAAATTATTTACCCACGGTTGTCTGCTTTCGAAATAAATAAAGAATTGGTGTTAAAGGCGTTTAAATTCTCATACGAAGTGTAGTAAAAGAAAAAAAAAATAATTCAATTTATGAACATAGTAAAATATGCATTATAATTTGTGTCCACTCCAGAAAAAATTTTGTGTCTTAATATGTTACACATAAATATTTCCTTTAAAACAAACAACCACCGAAATTCCTTAAATCTAATTTTATTTTGTTTTCTACAAGTTGCCATATTACTTGTACGTCTGTTAGTCCATTCGTCTATGAGTCCAATGTAATTTGAGCTAAATTTTTAACGAATTGACTAATTTGCTTAAAATTCGGTAAAGAGCATTTTTATGTTATTAGAGGGGGAATTTTAATTTTTCTTTTGCTTATTTAAAGTGGTTAGTTGCCATTTCCATTTTTTGTTGGAACAATATATCTAATCTATTATATGCGGTTATAAGAAGAGAGATAGGTGCAAAAATCCTTTTATTATAATTTTTTCCTGTTTTTAATATATATGTATATCATCACAAACTCTTTAAAATAAGTAATACAAAATAGGCACTGGAAGATTCACTGTGGCGTATACGTACTTTTTATCAGCATACACAGGGTGAATCACCTGAGTTATGACAAAAAGCTAGTGCATATAGGTTGGATCGAGATAAGAAAAAAAATCATATGGGAGGGAGGTCTATTCCCCCCCCCCCCCCTTTTAGACGAGATGGGTAATTTCCAAAAAAAAAAGGATTAAAACAGAAAAAAATATTAAAAACAACGTGTTCACTTACAATGCCATGATATACCTTTTTGTAAAGCCAGAAATATCTTAACTTATTTTATTTTATTTTTAACTAATCATGTGCCTACGTTCTGTAACTCTCACATCGATAAAATTGGTCGAGAAACAATAAGAACTGAAACAAATTATATGAGTTTTGTTCCATTTTTCACCGTTTCTCGACTGATTTTTGCTATGTGAGAGTTACAGAACGTAGACATTGGTTTAGAAAACAGTTATTGAATTTTTAAAATCAAAATTTTGCAAAAAAAATTAAAAAAAAAAATTCAAACTTATCTTTTTTAAAATTCCATGTAGGTCAAGTACTAATTTTGTTTTCGAAAATCAATGTTTTTATTAGTTTTAAGCCAAAAATAGAAAACCGAATGCTAAAATTTCATTTAGTTTTTGAGAAAATTAAAAATAACGGGAGGGGCAATTTTCTAAAGGAATTGACTTAAAACATAAGAAAAAAAAAATAATAAAACCGTTCGAATGAGCGGTTTCCTCTGCATATATTTATATTATTCCAAGAATTCAGACGGGCACGTCGGCTTTTCTTTTTCATATTCTCCAATTTATTAAAGATAATGGATTTTTAAATGTCGGATATAAATCGATAAAAAGTATAAAACTGGTTGTGATTGGTTTTCGACGCGATGCTTCGTGTGCAGAAGGCTAATAGCCGTCGAGGAATTGTCCTTGCATCTGCATGGTGAATTTTGTAAGCTTCTCCGACAAAACCATTCATGTAGAGAAACCCTATAAATTAATATTCACATGGTCACATCAGTGTTTCTAAGCCCGTGGCATAATGGTTAGGTCGTTGGACTGTCATACACTCACCGTAGCCGTTTGGATTCAGTAGTGAAACCGTACGCCACCTCCATTTCTGCAGATACGAACACAGGAATGGTTGAGAGTTGTAAGACATGATAGGAAGGCCCTGGTTCCTCATGGCCTGTTCTGCTACCAATTTTTGTATATTTATTTTATTAAAGTGTTTCTGTAAGTCATTTATAAAAGCTCAATGTCCTTCAATAATAAAAAAAAATAGAATTTTGCGAAAGTTATATATTATGCCCTTACCAAATATTATTCAAAACTCTATAAATACGTCGTTAATGAAAATCGAAAATGTATTCGCAAATATTTATTATCGATGAATTGAAATAAATCCAAACCAAGAAATATTATTCTCGAGCGACTACTCATAATGAAGCTTAATGTTCTTATGTTAAAAAGTTCCCTTCTGATACCCCCAGGTCTTATTACCCATGGCTGATTATAACATTAAACATAACTCATTTTTTAAAAAACTTATAAACATCAATTTTCTTAAAATTGCTTAACTTTTTCTTTGAAGTAACGACACCATAAAGTCCTATAAAAATTCAAAATAAAAAAAAAATAAAAGAAAGAATCATCCTCTGCTGTGTGAGATAAAAATATAAAAAAAAATCTCATGAGTGACAAACTAATAAATCACCTTCACTATATCATCAAAATAAGACCTCTCCCTCTTTTGAAAAAAAAAAAAATAAAAATAACTTAAACAACCATCAATGCCCCTCTGAGCTTGATTTGGTAAACAGAAACTTTCAAAAAACAAAATCAAACTTCAATGCCAAACTTTCTTGAGCATAATTTCCTCCATCCCTATACCGCCACTGGCGGTGCTGCCTTACGATCGTCAAAGGACCAACTAAGGAGATGGCAAAAAAAAGTTCGCATTAATATCGAATTTGTTTATGCTATAAAATTTAATTCAATAAAATAACGCAAAGAAAGCATGCCAAATATCCACACCGCGAGCTAAAGAACTAAAATATCTGATATAGTAGTAGGTAGACAAAGCCTTCCGGGGATTCTGACGCCCCACGACTCGAGTACTACTTATTCTTAGTTTTTATAGACCATGAAGATCTGAAGAGCAACGCTCGTGTCATGCTCGTGCTCGTTGGCTTTATATCATGGATAGAATGATGGAGCTTTATACTTTCGTCGACATCGTCCTCATCGTCATTGGTCGGTTGTCAAGCAAACAGGATGAATTTTGCTATTGTTATTCCCTTTCTACAAGGATTTATATGGAATTTATGGAATATTTTCCACGGAATTTATGGATTGCTTTTGAAAACATTTTTATTGCTTTCATAATCTTGTGTTTCAAGCGGAGGAGTTTATTTTTTTTTTGTTTTGTCTGTTTGGTATTTTTTTTGAATATTTTGTTTTCATTCGCCTTGAGGTGAAGCGGAAACAGATTATGGAAAATTATGATGGACATTATGATATTGAACTCGAGAGAATGATATTTATAACACAAGCATTTAATTATTCTTGGATAGACGAAGTCAATTGCTATTGGGATAATAATTTAATGTTATTTTTTTCTTTTCATGTTTTTCTCCTGAAAACAAACAAACAATCGTAAAAAGATGAGAAATTCTATTAAATTCAGTCGTAAATCAGTTTTCTTTTTTTTCCATTTTTTTTTTTCTTGGAAGTCCTTAAGTTAATTCATTTGGCGACGAGATGAGCACGCGTGTGCCTTCTATAAAGAAGTTTTCGAGATTTTTATGTGTTTTCCAGAGATCTAAGTTTCAATTAGCTATTAGAGTAAAAGAGAGGAAATGGAAATTCAATTGGTTCAATGAAAATGGAAATTTTTTGAAGTTTTGATAATAAAATTTTCAAAACTTTAAATGGAGATAGTCGTTTAAGGGCTGATGTCTAGCGAACCATTAGGTTCTTAGAAGAAATTTGTTTTTAATGATTTTTTTTTTACCTAGTATATATATGTACGTAATAAAGCTTTTGAAAAAGGTTAACTTTGAATATTTATTAAAGACAAATCCAGTTCTCTGTCCCCTCTTTTCTACTTTTAAATGCATCCACTTTCAGCTTGATTGGTTGTCTCGATCATACCTAAACAGGCGTGTTGTGTCGTCTATTTCTCCTTATTAAGATGGGAGAGGCAAATTTCTAAAAAAAAAAAAGACTTGAAATAAAAATATTTGCACCACTGGATCGCACGAACTTGCTCTTGTTGGTAACAATTATATAGAGCAGGTACGTATACAAAAAATGCTTCAATAATTTAATGACATTTCTACGAAAAAATTTTAGAGTCTAGGTACTTTATTCGACTAAAAAAAAACAAAAAATATATTGTTTAAAAAAACAAAACAAAAAAAAAAAAACATTTTCAAAATTTTTAAATGTATGTATCTGATATTTTTCGATCTACTTAGAAGCACCAGATCGCTAAATTAAAACAAAATCAGTCTACCCATTAAGAAGCTATAAGTGAATAACTCAAAAGACAATTTTTTCATAAAAAAACTGCTAACCCTATTTTCACACTGCAAATTTTTCGGCAATGGCCATTACAGGTAACAAGGTTAATCAAAATTTTTAGAGCCGTTTTTTGAACAAAATTGAAAAAATCGAATCATTTGTATAGGTATGGCAGTTACCTATTTTAGATAAGCTTAATCAAAAATTTGAATCATATAAAAATTCTCTGTACCAAATTTGTAGTAATTCGGTTCAACCTTTTAGGCTCAAGCTCCAATAAAAGTGGATGCACAGACCGAAAGACGATGTGACGAAACTCACTTTTTTGGACATCTCTATCACCGTAGTGTTAATTTTAAATACAACCCCGAAACTTTTTTTCTATACGAAACGCAATACTTTCCCTATAAAGCAAGTACAAATCATTAAAAACAACGGTAACACTTACAATGTCATGCTATTTACTAATATCTACAATTTTCAAAGCTTGAAATCCACTCACTCATTTTATTTTTAATTCAAATTGCTTAAGTGATTGTTTTTTAACAAATAATTTTCAACCTCAAAATTTTGAAGTTAAAAATCAAAAAAATTGTGTTACAACTATTTATAATTTTCTTCAAGTAGGTTTAAACAAAAAAGTTAAAAATAATAAAACAAAGTTTTAAGGGGATATTTATTTTTTTTTAAATTAAATTAATATTTTCAAAATTAAATTTTAATATCAAATAAATAACTAAGCCAATTCATTTTTATTTTCATTTCAGGTGAGTTCGCTTTTTTTGGATGATAAAGAAAACAAAAAACTTATAGATGGTATGTTGTCTATTTAATATATTAATTCGTTGGTTAAACTAACTTAAAGTTAAGGATAGTGATAACTATAATTATATAATGATAATTTAAGTACCATTTTCATACTTTATTAAAAAAAAAAAAAAAAAACTGAAAATTCAAGAACATTTAAATATTGGAATCGATTTCATTTCGGTTTCAATTTTTTCAATTATATTTTTTTTTCTTTTCAACACTCAATAGAAGCAGAAATGTTTCAGTATGACAAGGTTAGAGTCAGTTAAACAAACTAGACCAAAAATCATAAAAATCGTTATATAATTCGAAAAGAAGGCGAAAACGAGAAAATTACCTTCTGGGTACCTCAGAAACCCATGGTTTTCGTCTGCATCGTAGACTGTGGAGCACCCTTTATGTATGTTTATATTGTAGGTATTAACTAGAGCCTCAACGGATACAATAATGTACGTAAAATTTGGTACAGAGGACAGAGTATAGGTACTTTTATGTGATTCTCTTGTTGAAGGAGAAATTTGAATTCTCGTTATAGGGTTAAGTAGAACGGTTAACAACAACAACAACAACAACAACAACAACAACAACAACAACAACGCGGTACGCTTTGGTAATGATTTCAAGCAGTTACATAAAGAATTATTGAACAATGGGTTTCCCTCCGAAATTTGTTTAAGAGCTCATTTCGAAGGCAAACTGACAAAAAGAAATAATAAAATTTCACTTCACTCCACTTTCTGTCATATGTTACGGAAATATAAAAAAATAGGTTAAATAAAATCTTTCAAAGCAAGACGAAAATATTTCAACTATTTCTCTTTGACATTTACCAACTTGGCTCCTTATCCTTATCCAGAAAAAGTAATAGCAGCGCTTTCACTGAAAGTAATTTTTTGTATTAACTTTAATTAAAAACCAACTTACTCATTTTTTTTTGACTCCATGTAGGACTAAATCTGGTAGAAAATTAAAGTATTGGGTAGTTTCGGATAAGTACATCGCCGCCGAACGCCCTAATATGAGAATTTGTAGTTGACAACCAGTTATTGTCAACAACTCTTCAATATGATGATGGGGAACGCTTTTCTTCTTGAATTTTCTTCTGATTCAATTGTTCTTTCTTCTTTCAATGAAGTGAAAGTTTAGTTATGATTTTCACTTCATAATCAGAAGAAAAACAAGGAATAAATTCTTGGAAGACACTACTGCCTGATACGTACCTAAATATGTCTGTGTGGAGCGGGCACCTTGCCATTCATTTTTGTTGTCAAGGATTTCAGATAAATCTTTTCAAATTCTAATTTTCCAGTCATATTAGCCATTTGACTCCGGGAAAATCGCCGGAAAACTGGATTTTGGTATACAGTCTCCTGATGATGATCTTAAGAAACTGTGAAAAGTCCTTATCGATAGGAGTGCCACTAACAATTTTACGGAGACACCCTAAAATAGTTTCTGAAATATCTCCCCAACGGTACAGAAAAAGCAAAAGTAAGTTTTCCTTAAATTCCACTTTCATCCGTTCCACTAGTTAAGTAAATAATAAGTTAAGTAAATAATAGTAAAGTAGATTTTGTTATTTTCGATTTTCTCAAAAACTAAAAGACAGTTAGGCATCCGGTTTTCAGTGTTTGACTAAAAATTAATAGGAGCATCGAATATTTAAAACAAAAATATTATTTATTAACGTAAAATTTTGAACAAAATTAGTTTGAACACAATTTTTTCTATATTTTTTCAAAATTATGAATTTGAAAATTCATTTTTCAAAAACTATTCTCTAAATTAATTTGAGTTAAAAACAAAATAAAAGAACGGACTATCAGCTTTAAAAACAAGTATAGCATTATATTGTAGGTGATTCCGTTGTTTTTTAATATTTTCTTTTTTATTTCTAGTCGATTTTTTTTAGAAAATAACCGCTCCTGCCTACACGGGGGCAAATAAGCCTTCCTCCTATACGATTTTTTTCTTGTTTTTAATTATCCTACACGCCTTAGCTTTTTGTCACACCGTATGCGAATCACCCTGTGCATTCTCCATTTATGTAGAAAACTAAGAAGCTTAACTCTAGCAATTGGATTATTTCAAAAACCGCTATGTTTCTGAAGAAAAGTGTCATATTCTTTTTTGTTTTAAATTATTTAAGCTAAAAATTTTTGGTCAACATTTTTTCTGTAAAAGGCACCCTTAAGGAGATATTCCTGAAAAACTATTTTGAGAGGCCTTAAACCCCCCATAAAATTGTTAGCGGCGGTCCTATCGATGGGGAATTCTTTTTTCTTGAAAATACCATCAGGATACTGTATGCCCGAAATCCAGATATCTGGCGATTTTTCCGGAATTTGGCTGCTTTATGCCTAATATGACTGAACTACAATGGATAACCTATGCAAATTACCTATTATAATGATTCAAGTTGAGTAGGTTATTAAAATTATATTCAATATACTTATGAAAATTTAAACCAAAAAAAAATAAGTTATTAAAATTCAACAATTTGAATAATTTTAAAGTAGGTAATATTATTTTTGTCTTAAAACCGAATTGAAAATCTATAAGATTCAACTTAATTATATTTTTCTAAGGCTTTAGGAAATAAATTAAATTAAAATTTAATCCTTTTGTCTTTTTTTAAATTATCCCCAAGGACAATATTCATGCAATAATGCTCTTTTGCGAGTTAAAAGACAACAACTTGCAAAAAAAAAAAAAAATAACCAAGAGCGAAAGCAGAAATTGTAATATTTAAAAAACAAAAAAATCTCTCCAACGACCACAGACCACCGACCTCAATAGCATTTTCCCAGACACAATCACTGTCACCGCAGATCCAGCAACAACCACCAGCAGCACCATGAGCTAGCACCAGAGCCAGTGAATACAAACAAAATAGCAAAAAAAAGGAAGTCATTAAATCTACCTCAAAAAAAAAAAAAAAGATACGGGAATGAAAAAAAAAAAAAAATAGCTGCGCGAATATCCAAGCTCTCTCTCTGGATTCAAAGAATAGAAGAATTTCTTTTTTTTTTAGAAAAAAAAGAAGAAAAAATAACCTTTCCGATGACAAACAATGAAAAGAACAACCACAGGAACATAGGGTAAAAGAAACACCGCATTCTTTCTATAAAAAAACAACAGGATATGCTATTTTTTAAGGACTTTCCGTACAATTTTATTTTTCTTCCCTGTACATTTCCTATAGGGACATTGAATAATTAACGATTGTCCCATCGCGTCGCGTCGTCGGTTCTGTCGTCGTTATTGCCTCCATCGCATCATCATTGCATTGCATAGCAAATATACACATAAACTTGCTCTTTCCATATCAACTTCCTTCACCCTGCAACAGCACCCACACACAAAAAAAAAAATAACAATACTTCCCAGCAAGTGTACTGTGTCTTTCCAAGGAAACGTCGACGTTGGTCTTGTCGGTTTTTCGGAGGAGTTTCAGGTCCTTAAATTTTTGGAAGCTTTGCCCATGAAAATGACTAAGGGGAGTAAGGTGACAAAAAATCTGACAGGAAGCATTTTTGTGACAAGCAAATTTTCCGGCTGACATTGAACATCTGCAATGGTGGTATACTATAGGACTAGAGGATTATATCGAACCCTCTAACTAGCTAACCAACACAAAAAGGAAATAACCAGCGCAGCGTAGCAACTATGTTGGCAAAGACTTGGTCGGTGGTGTCCTTGCTTCTGATGTTTGTTCAAGCACACTTTAAAGTGGAGTGAATGAACACAAGATACAGGCAAGAGGCGCATATACAGCAGAAAAGGACAAAGTCCTTGAAATTCTGGTAAACCATTAGCAGCTTGCATAAAGGACTTCGGCTACAAAAGAATATCTAAACTTGAAAAGAAGATTATATGCTTGCAGACAAAACACACAAACACATACATACACACAAAGTGTGAATAAACTTTGCTTGAGAAACAAATGCTTTGCCATAGGATGCGAATTTCCTAGTAAGATAAGTTTCTTTGGTGTTGTGCGTTCATTTTTCTTCCTCATGGCCAACTTGAACGTAAGTGTTGATGGTGTTTTGTGCTTGATTGCTCTCTGGTTATTACGTTACGAAACCTAATAAAACAGATGTTGTTAGAGCAAAGTGTGATGTGTTGAGGCACAAAACATGAAAAGAAACACAATGTCTCGAAGAAAACTAGCAAGGACTGTTTCAATTTGCTATGAGGATATGCAAGTACTATTCGCATTTTCAATGAAAGAAAAAAAAAAAAAAACAATACGAAATCGCTTACAAAAAGTAAAACCTCAAAAAAGATCTTTTTTGAAAAAGGGTTGGTGACGGAGTCTTCTACTTTCTAAGACTTGTGTTCCAGAATTTTAAACCCGATCGACCTCCATCACCAGTTTAATTCTATTTGTTGTAATATCTAGTGCAGTAGGAATGACCGAATACAAAAAATCATGTAGTATGGGTAAAACATACTAAAATTTCAAGCCCAGGTCCATTCACTTAAAACAAAAAAAAATGTAGGCGAGAGGGATAAAGTTCCCCTTTTGTAGTTTTTCGTAAATATTTTGAAAATCTAGCGTATTAGCGAAAAGCATACAAATTAGACCTAAATCCCCTCCTGTATAAAGCTTGTAGCCTTGGGTTTATGGAGCTGACTTTTAGTATATATCTACTATATTACCATAGAGAGTTTTAAAACAATACCCAAAAAACATGATCAATTTCAAGTGTTTACTAGTATATTTTTAAAATTTGAACAAAAATAATTTAAAAGAAACATTCCACATACGCCACAGTGTACTTGATACCATTAGCCTTGTTCGTGAAGAATTTGCAATGAATAATTCTCAATGAAACGAACAGAACTGGCTTTGCTAGTAGAGTCTAATACATTGTAATGTGCCAAAAATCAAAACCGAAATGAGCTGGTAGATTATAGTTTTCATCTTCACATCATCATAGATGATTCAGAAGAAAACTATGGGTTCCCGAGGTCATAAAAAGTCGAGAAATTTAAGATGTAATAGAGGCTTTAAATATATTGGTCTCGTTTATTTAACTTTGTCAAACTGCAGCTTTGATTATGACAAAAGCCGTTAGGTTCACATCTTTTTTTCTATGCTGATAACCGTTTTCCCGCAATTTATTATCAAACCCAATTTGTTGGCATTTTTATGTTGTTTTTTGTTTTAGTATTAATTTTTCAGAAAATCACATAATTATGTACATAAGTATCATTTTTTTTTTATTTCGGACGGAAATTTTCTAAAAAATCGACGTAAAATAGAAAAATAATCATTAAAAAATAACGGCAAAACTTACATTGTTATGCAATACTTTTTTTTAACGACAGAAATCCATTCTTCTATTATGTTTTTTATTTAAATTATTTGAGGGAAAGTTTTTGAAAAATTAATTTTAAAACACAAAATTTAAAAAAAATAATGAAAACAATTGTGTACATAGTCCAGTAACTTTATACATCAGCGTGTGCGTTAGATCCGGTAGTTCTGACTTTTTTGCTGAGTCGTTTATGATATTGGCCTCATGAAAAACCCAAGTTTTCGAACTCGAACGCCAAACGCATCATGGTCAAAAATAAAAAAAAAAACGCGAAATTTTCGTGCTTTTTTCAGTTATTGGCAATTTTAACCCCAAAGGATTAGTTTTTCGACTATAACTTCGCTCTGCAATTTCAAAGTTATTAATTTTTTTTCTTCAATTTGAGCCCAAAACCATCTGTGTAGATCCAACAGCTTCGAAAATATAGATATTCAAAATTTACCAATAATAAGTTTATAACAACAAGTAGTATAATTTTCAGTATACTGAAAAAAAGATTATTCTTGGCACAAGATGCATAAAAATACTAGAGCGTATAAGTGGGGTCAAAAGAAGAAAGAATCCTCGGGGGGGAGGGGATAGTCTATATCACCCCATTTAATTGGGAAGGGCAATTTTTCAAAAAACTGACTTGAAATAGAAAACGACTCATAAAATCCTATACCTTTTTGTCAAAACCAGGAATCCATTCTTAAATTTTTTTTTTAAATAAAGTTGTTTTAATCAACAGTTTTTGAACAATTCCATTTCAAACTCAAAAATTAGGAAAAAAACATGCGTAACGGGTACAATGGTTGGCACCCCTAAGCATTTTTTCTCTTTAATTTGCGAATTGCTCTCGCATTAAAAGAGTTAGGAATATGTCTTATATGTCAAATTCAAATCTAAAGAATTTCTTACTTGGAAGTTATCAGAGAAAAATGTTTTATAAACAAAGAATTTTATAGTAATATCAAAAAAGGAAAAGCCAGCCGAAATGTACAATCATTGGCATCCAGGTACAATTGTTGGCACCCAAGGGTACAATTATTGGCGCCCTTAAAATTGAAAGAAATACAATTGTTTTTTGTGTTAATTTGTATATTAATAGAAAAAAAAGTTTATTATAACAAAAACACTTCATTCAATGTAATTAAAAAAATAATAATAAAAAAAATAGTAAAAACAAAATAAATTAAATAATTCATTTAAAAATCTCTTACAATTAAATATATTAAAAAAATCACATTTTTTATTTAAATTGCTTGTTTAACAGAGCAACAAAATATTAAAATTTAATAAAAAGAATACAAAATTTATCATCACAGAAACAGTTCATTCTATGTTATTAAAAATTAATAGTAAATAATAAAAACTAAAAAAATATAATTAATTATAAACTCTTAAAATTAAATAAATAAATAAACTCACATTTTGATAATAAATTTCTTAAAAAATTAATTGAAGACATTTCGAAAAATGGTTAAGTATTAATTATAAAAACTAAAAAAATAAAAAATAAATATAATATTGTTTTCTTATTATCAAAGTTAAAAATTAGTTCATATTTTATTTTTTTAAATAAATTGCATAAATTAGTCTTTTTTTAAACAAACGGAGCAACAAAATAATGGTAGATACTCGATGTTACGCTTATTAAGACATTTAATGTGATACTCCCTCTTACACTTTGAGCATCTTATGCCACAATTATCCATCCCGATGGTTTTTGTCATAAATTTTGTGCAGATAAAGCACATCTGCCCTGTGCATACTTTGTTGTTTCCAATATTTTCTGTCGGATCCAAAAATAAGTTTCGTATGTGGTTTCCAGACTTTGGTGGGCTCATGAGCACAACATTTTCTTGACTAACTTCATCATAAATATCCAGCAGCATTTGTTTATCGGGAGAGTTCTCCATAGCTACCAATACATTGGGGGTCATTGTTTCCAAAGGAAACCTTTTTGGAGGCGAAAGAGGTGGAAGATGAGCCAACGCGCCGGAGGTCACAGTTTCCGAGGGAAATGTGTTTTTAGGGGGTGGCAGCATTTTTGTTACTTTCGATTTATACGGAATCTTTTTTGTTTTCATTTTTCTTAATTTTTCTAAAGCTTTAGCTTCTTTTTTTTCGAGCCTAAGGGCTTTTCTTTCTTCCTTTTCTTTTTCAATCTTTTGTTTCCCTTCTTTTTTCTTTTTTTCCTGTTGAATCCATGTGGAGTTGGTAATAACGAAACTCTTGTTAGGTTTTTGCGGTTTTATACCTTTGCGTAATGGTGTTTCAGGCCAGTCTAACAAATCGGTTACTTCTATAAGAACAGGATTATTTTCGTTTAATTCTGTATTGGTATTTGTAGCATCAACATTCAAAACGTCGATATTGTCTCCAGCAAACAAAAATTCGTTGATTGCGCTAATGTCCACCAATTCTGGTAAGTCCGAGCTTTGAGGATCAGTTTGTACTCCGCTATTTACAAATGTTTTTTTTTCTTCGACTCGCTTGAAAACGTTCATTTTAAAAAAAGTGTAAAGTGAATGCATCTTTGAAAAATCTTCGCTGTTCTCGTCATCCAAATTGAATTTTTCTAGTAGATCAACCTTTTCTTTGCCAATTATTTCACAAATGCTTTCGAACGCGTCCGTTTGAACCTGTGCAGACTGTTCTTCATTGCTGTAGCGGAAATTACTCCTTCCCAGGCATTTAGAAAAACGAATCGCATTTTTATTCCAGGGAAATAATCCACATGCCTTAAATCCATTTTTTATTGTAGTAGGAGAAATACTTTTATCCACAACGTCTTTTAACAGTGGAGCAAACATTTGCTTGGTAAGATTAACACCAGGATTTTTTCGCCGCCAGTCGGCCACTGCGTTGTTCCATGAATTTTTGAGTGGCTTAAAGGCCGCAACATCAGCCGGTTGTAAGATGCGAGTTGAGTTGGGGTAAAGTGCAATGAGGATAATTCCAAGTTGGACACATAACTGGCTGACTTGGAGTGTCAAGTGGGTACTGTGACCATCAACAAAGAATATGACAGGGAGTTCTATTTGTTCCTGAATTAAAAACGGATGAAAAACTTTTGAAATGTACTCATAAAAGGTTTGCTTTGTCATCCAACCGTTATCGCTAATGCCGTATCCCCACGTTTCGGGAATGCTTTTCCGAATTTCATCCTTTATTCTCTTAAATGGATAAATTATCATCGGAGGGCACATTGATCCTAAAGCGTTGAAAGAAAACATAACCGTTAAGTTTGCCTTCGCTTGACCCCTTTCAACTTCATAAATATTTCTAGCTCCCTTTGCCGCTAGAACAGATTTAGCTTTCGGACAGAGTAGAAAATTTGTTTCATCTCCGTTGAATACACGGCTAGGGTCTTCGAGAATAGAAAAAAAATTGTTTTTGACTAGGTAGTCCTGTATGGAATCAAACCAATGGAATAAATCAGTCACAGACACATTTGCGCTAGCCGATGAAACAGGATCAACTGTCCTGAAGGTCACAGAAGGATGACGTTTTAAAAAAGATCTGAACCACCCTCTTCCAGGCATTGAATCGCTTCCGAATGGAGTTTCTCTCTGATTTTGTTTTAAGAACTCCTGTACAGCATAAAAGAGATCCTCCTTTCGTTTGGGAAATCCTTTTTGCTGACATACTTTTAACCAATCAACAATTATTAATTCCTCTGCTTCTGTCAAAACAGTTTCTGGTCCGGGGCGTGTCTTCGAAAATTTAGAGCTTAAACGAAATTGTAACGTAGATCTGGGCACGTTGAACTTTAAAGAAGCTGCTTTTTTGGATATCAACCCTCTTCTTATTTCCGTTAAAGCTTGCTGGACGTTTTCTTCTCCATAATTCTGCCTTTTTTTTCCCATTTTTTGAACTGAAATTTATAACGGATACAGGGTACAATTATTGGCAGTCTTAAATGTACAATTATTGGCAGTGCCAATAATTGTAATCCTAGTGCACGAATTGTTGGCATCCCCCTGCCAATAATTGAATAACTACTTTATATGGGACCAATTATTGGCACCCCTTTTTTAACAAATTAGACAACTTTTTTTACAAAAAAAAAGTTAAAAATATTTAATTTACTAAATTGTTATATTAAAAAAAATAAATCTTCATCTAAAAACTCAAAAAATAATCAAAAACGAACACTTACCAAATTTAGTCTTCTTAGCGGGAACACTGTATTTTAAGCACTTTTTTTACGAATTCAGAAGGTCTTTACTCTTTCACTGACAAAAAGGAACTGAGAATGAAATAAACCTGAACAAAATGCAGAATTGTGGAGAATAACATACAGATTATAAAAAAAAACATGATTTTTTGTTCCAACTAGTAGTTTTGGTGAAATTCCTTATTGCATGAAAGGTGCCAATAATTAGTACAAAAATCGGGGGTGCCAACCATTGTACCCTTTACGCGTTTTATGGCTTTAACTATTTTTTTTTTTTTTTTTAATTTACGTTAGTAAGTACCATTTTTTAAATATTCAATGCCCTTATTAATTTTGAGTCAAACACTGAAAACCAAATGCTTAAATGGGGTTAAAATTGCCAATAAATTTTCGGTGTTCTTTTGATTTTTGACCATGATGCGTTTGGCGCTCGAGTTTGAAAACTTGGGTTTTTCATGAGGCCAAAAACATAAACGACTCAGCAAAAAATCAGAACTACCGGATCTAACGCAAACACGCCCTCCTATGAGACGACAAGGTGACTGGACTATCAAACTAGTTTTTTTTAGTTTTACGTTATTAGGTAGTAAATACTTTTGTTTTTAATATTCGATGTTCCTATCAATTTATAGTGGTCCCAAATTCTACAGTTGAATAACTTGGAGTTTTAACTACTCTGTGTTGGGCAACCTTAATGTCTATTATGCCACTGACAGAATTGTAAATGAAAAAGTGTTGCAATAAGTTAAATTTTGCGATAGGCTGGCCAACTGGAATAACTCTTCCGTTCGTTAAAATCGGCCATCAGGAGGTAGTATTCAGTTTCAGGACTTTTCAACTTCTGATGCGTTTTCCTGTTAATTGGCCATAATTGGTACCTGAAGGGAAATATTATACGTAAATCCAATTTCCCTCTCGTAACTCAAAAGTCATTATTTTTATTTTTCTTCTCAAAAAAAAAAAATACTTAAACTTATTATGGTCCTTCAAGCGAGATGAACCTGTAAAAAAAATCTAATCGTTCTATTTTATCGAACTCAACACACATGCATGACTTTTCCAAACAAAACCAAAATAAGAAAAAAAATATATTATGTAGGTATATCCTTCAACTATCCTCAGGACAATAAATTCCCTCGTTAACCTCCAAATTAAGTCTCACAAAAACCGCAACCAATATCCTTTGAAAAAAAAAAAAAAAATGAAAAAGAAAACTAAGTATATTACATTCCACTTTCTGAACACATCCCAATTTCCTTTGTTTTAGTTTTTTTTTCGTACGCTCGTGTGCATTTACCAAAATATTTTCTTTTGTTGATTTTATACTAGCCTAGCTTGGGTAATTTTGTCGATGGCCGGCAGCGTCGGCGCGCAAGCACGTCGTCGTTTATTCTTTTGTTTTTGTCCAGCATCTTTGTCCTTTTGGCACGTTATATAGTACACAATCTGAAATCAACTTCTAATGAACTTTAAGAAGTCCTTATATAAATCTCCAAAGGATAAACTTTTCCTATTTTCATATTTTTTTTTTCGTTTCTGGTTGATTCGCTTATTTTGTATAGCTCAATCTCGTTTCTTTTCTCTTGTCCCACTACATATCCTGTCCTGGGAGCTCAGGGACCTACCATACTAAACTATTGTCTACACACTTCATCGTCGTCGTCGTTGTTCCACGTCCATGTCCTTACTAATGCAAGTTTCCGTATGTTGGAACTATGAGAGAATATAAATGTATATCAAGTCTACTTCCATGTTTCCATTTATTTTTTATCATTTCTTTTCTTGCAAGATTTTCTTTTTCATCCAATTTTTTTTTTATTTCATTTGGATTATTGTTGCTGTTATCCTTGTCCCCTGGCGCAGCGCGCGCTGCCATCCATCGCATCCTGTGTGATACATTTATTTTTTTCTTCCTACAAGTTTGATAAATAAAATATTGCTGCACACAAAATACGAAACGAAACAAGCAGGTTATAGTTGGTGGAGTGAAAGCAATTCATGTCCTTTGACATGATGGCGTGCACACATAAATACTTGAACTTGTACACACCAAAGTCACACGGCTTTACCTAATGTTTTTCTACATCATACTGTTGCTGTTATTGTTGTTGTTTTTTTTTTATTTAGGATTTTTCTTGATAGGAAAGTTTTAGCTTTTTCATTCGGCACTGACCTCGGGGGTTTTATTGTGCAACAGTGGCAGGGGGGGGATGGGGGAAGGGGCTGGCTGGCAACCTATGGCAGTTGCATATGGCTAGAAAGTCTTGGTATATTATAACTTCATATGTGTCGAAGGATAACTATTTTTGGTCAATATTGATGGAATTTTCTCCAGAGATTTTCTCTGCAATGGCATCAGGACTCTTATATATAGTTTGATCAACTTGCTGCACGTTTCGTTTATCCGATTTCCTACGATTTTCTAGGATTTTCTATTTTTATTTGAAATTTTATTTATATTCGCTATCAGAGAAAGTTGTTTAAGGAATAACAAGACCCCCTTCTGGGCAGCATAAAACAGCTCATAGTAGTGGTAGGTATATCCGCCGTCGTTGTCGTCGTTGTCCTTCTCTTCATCGTCTGATTCGACAACTATAGAACGACGACGATCCAATCATTGGTAATATGAAAAAGGATATTATTTGCCATCCATACAAAATAAATTGGTGTCCACCTGGGGATGTAATATAGCAGGACGAACTTGTTTGGGGGAAAGTATAGATATGCGGCATGGCGCTGCGCTGTGGTTACCTTTAATAAATTGAACGGTAAAAACGTATCCTTGATGCTGGCTGGGTTTTGTATCCTTAATATAGCAATGTGTGCTTGGGCGGGGTATACCTAAACCTATCTAAACCAGTTTTACCACATCCTATGGTGCTTTTCTTTGTAGTGTAATTGAAGTTCGGACATAGCGATTAGAGGGTAAATAAAATGAATTTCGTGAGCTTACTTACATTTTTGGGATTTTCTTTCAGGCGGAATCGGAAATGTTATGCCGGGATGGGTATATGGCGGTATGGGGAGTAAAGGATATTGGATAATGAATGAAGGATATATTGTCGGTTTTTCGGACGGTGTATACCTATATGCGTGTGGGAACGACGAACGAGAGGGCATACCTATCAAAGAGAGGACCTAAGTAAGATTTGTTACATCATTTCAAGGATGTGTAAGGATTAGGAAATTCTATTTGGAATTATGTATGTATAATATTTTATTTATTTATTGGTTGGTGTTTGTTTTTTTTTTTTTCTGATGAAATGAAAGCAATGGATTTTAGTTTCAATATATGTATGAGTTCTGTTCAACCAGGTGGCCAAAATAGGGAATTACTTTACTATGAATGAAGGTCATTTCTAAGTAGAAACGATAAATAACTTGTGTTGACTTCTAATTGGAAATGATGACGATATAGATGAGGGTAAGTGAGAGGAAGACATTTGATTGAGATGGAGTTTTATTTGAACATAATGAGAATGTAGGTTTTTTTTTTTTTATATTATAGTTTGTGATTGCTTATATAAATAGGTAGAATTAATCTGAAAGAATTTAAGATAAAAATAAGTGATTGCATAATTTGTGTGAAAGCTGTTTGAATTAAGTTGCTTTAATACGAATGTATAGGTTTATATGCTTGTGCAGAGTTTTACTCATCCGATAGTTCAATCTTGTTGATAATCAAGAGAATGGATTACGAAACCGATTGCATTTAAAATAATTTAATTTTAAACTTCTCTTTTTTAAGTGCCTTATGCATATCTAGATATATATCTATGTATTGTGCTCAGTTTGTGTACGGCCTTAAACTGTTTAAAACTTCCGCAAAGTTGCAAATTTTATTGCTGATTTTTTTATTAACGCTGTCTGGAAAGCTTAAAGTTGTGCTGCTTAGTGCTAAAAAATGATAGATACTATGTAGTAACTGAAGAGATAAAAAGTCGCATATTTACAATTTTTACGACAGAACGCATATGTTGCGAAGAGCCATTGTTTGAAGTTAGCACCGCCATTTTCAATTTTCAAAAAAAAAGCTTTGCTGTACCTATCTATTATGCTCAACTTAAGTTGGGTTATGATTTAAAAAATGTTTACATATTTTTGAAAAATCGCAAATTTGCAAATTTTAGAGATGAAATTGTTTCCAAATTGGTATCGGATTTTCACAAAAATTTAACATGGGCTGTTTTGGGCTTATGTTTGTGCTGCCAAACGCCGCACCGAAGAGACAAAAAAAGCTTCGCATATTTGCAACTTTTAGAGCCAACAACTAATTTTGCGAAGCGTGAAGTTAACACCGTCATTTTCAATTTTTTAAAAAAAGTTATGTCGTATTGTGCTCATTTTCTGCTGCGTTATGTTGTAATTTTTTTTTTTAAACTCGCAAATTTGCAAAGTGAAGAAAGTTTTCAATATCCAATTTTTAAAAAAATGTAACTTGTGCTGTTTTCTGCTCAGTTTGTACTGGCAAGTGCTGATAAAAAACTTTGCATATTTGCACCTTGTAGAGTCATGGTTCCATATGTATAAACCGTAGTAAATGCTTTTACTGGCAAATTTCTGTGCTGAAGTTTTGTTTTGTGTTCAGTCTGCTCAGTTCGTGCTGCCAAGCTCCGAAGAGATACAAAAAAATTCGCATATTTTCAGCTATTTGAGCCAAAAATACATTTTGGGAAGCATGATTAATTTTCAAAAAAAGTTATGCTATATTATGCTTAACTATTGTGCTGTGGTTGTGCCGTAATATTTTTTAAACTTCGCAAATTTTCTGTTAAATTTGCAAAGGACTATGGGCATTTTTAGCTGTGTTTATTATTTTGTAGATGGTGCACTAGGGCGTATACGTACTTTTTTAAATTTTGGAATACATTTTCCTTTTTCCAAATTTAATTTGTATAAGGTATATTATGAAACTATTTCGTGAAAGAGGCTGAAGTTTTTGACCCACAAACCTCTGACATAACAGACGTAGGTACACACTACGGGCTTATGGCGGTAGGATCTTAGCACCTCATATATGCAATTTTCGCAAAAAAATTATGTCATATTATGAAAGGTGAGTAATTGATCATAAAAAGTCAGCTATGTAGCTTCAAAAATTAATCAGCCTTAATTTTTTTTAATTAATTTTAAAAGTTTTTGATTTTTAGCACCTCATTATGATAAATGAGGTGATGGGATATTCGCAAAAAGTGTATACCATCTGAAAGGTTACCCAATCTTCATAAGAGGTCAGCTGGTTTCAGAAATTGAATTGGTGTCTTTTATGTGTTTGGCTGACGGACGTAAGGCCTGGCTGTAGGTGCCTATGGCAAGTAGCTAAAATAATTTAATGATATTATGTACTACCACCTAAAACATATAGAAAAATAATCCTTGATAAAATGTTGTAATTTTGCATTATTTCATCGCACCGTTAGCACCGTTTAATAGAATTAGTGATTCTGTTGTTTTTGAGTGATTTATTTAATGGGCCCTACCAATAATTTTTATCAAATTTAGTTACGACTTAAATATTCCAGTAAAATGGACCATAATGGAATGGGCTCTAAATAATAAACCATGCATGGTATTACCTTAATATGCAAGTGGACTATAAATATTAAAAAAATTAGAATATAATGTATGGTTAAATATTTAGAATCCATAACGTTATGCTTAATTTCACTGCAATATTTAAGTCATAACTAAATTTGATTATTGGTAAGGCCCAATAAGTTTTTTCTTGCGATATGTATGAACATATGTAGGTACTAATTACATATATGGCAAGTTTTGGATTCGTAAAAAAAATCAAAATCTAGATTTGGATCAAACTTTAGGTACATCACACACTCATAGGAAAGACGAGAAAAGTGGGTCTCGCAATTTCGTCCGTCTGTCTGTCCATTTGCTTACAGCCTAAACGCATGAATCGATTTTTTTAAAACTTGGTAACTAGAGTTTTTTGGACATTCACCCGACACGTTTTTTTCATTCTTTTAGGACCAAAAATAACAGTACCTCATTATTTTTATTTCGCATTTTTGGAAAATATTATTTTTCTCATAAATGGCTCCACAGATCTTTCTAAAAAAATTCAAAAAAATTTATTACGTGTTGGCTACTTTTTGGTGAAAATAAAATTTCCAATAAGTGGTTTTAAATTATGGTATCTCCCATAGTACGATTTTTTTTATTTCCGCTTTTCACGAGAAGTAATTAGCTGATTTTGATAATTTTTTTTTATGAAAAATCAAAAAATTTTAATTTTTTTTTTTTTTATTTTTAAAAAAGTTTCATTTGTTTTTGAAAACCAAATGCTTCGAAAACGACTCGGTTTATTTTTACGAAACTTGGTACCGCGCGGATTTTCAACATTATCTAGAATATTTTTAACAAAAATACTTCCATATAAATGTTAATTAAAATTGTTCTGAATACTAATAATAGTACGGACTATGATATACCAAAAACAAAATTTGCAGTTAGACATCATTAACAGCACCCTTTATTTTGGACTATTTCATTATCCGTATAACCGATCTAAATTAAAGTTTTCAAAACAAAAACATATTTTGGATTTTGAAAAAAAAAATTTTGTTTATATTTTAAAAAATGCGTAGATAATATTTTTTTTTTTTGATTTTTTATTCAACTTTAATAAATACCTACTAAAAAATTGTGTTCCTTGGTACCATTTTTTTTTTTTTTTTAAATTTTATATATAAAAAAATTAATATTTAACAAAACCCAAGATTTTGAATTAATTTTTAAAGACATCAGATATATGGTGTACTTTTTTTAGCTCTCAAAACAATTTAAGAAGATTTTTCAATAAATTAATTTCGAATTATGTTTATTGATTTTTAATAATTTTTCAATTTAAATGCTGTGTTTCAAGTATAGTACATTAAACTTAAGGCATCCAACCAACAAATATTTCGTTTAAAATCAGATGAATAGTAGTCCAGTCAACGAAGATTCAAAATCATCAAATAAATGAAATAATACTTGTAGTTTGGATTATTTTTTTAAGTGGTAGAGGTGACCCCCAGGTACAACATACTTAAAGTCCCCAGGCCAGGCCCGCGAGCTTTAGACAGGAGGGGGGGGGGGGGGGGGGGTAAATGTTTCTTTTGTATTATTTATTAAATATTTTGAAATCCAATCGTTTAAGAAGAAAAGCCTACTAGACAAAATGAAAGTAAATTAAATTTGCTACAGAAATGGTTTTGTTCATATTTTCGCTAGAAGTGATACTAATGGAGATGCGGGGCTTAGAAGTTCAAAAAGTCTTAAAAATTGGTAATTACTCTCTACAAATTTAATTTTTCTTGATCAACTTACCCAGAAATAACAGACAAAAAAATAAGGCGAAGGGGGGAGGGGGTAGGGGTTACAAAATTAAATTATCATAACGTTAACTTTTCTTCTTAAACGCTTGGTTTTCGAAATATTTACGAAATACTACAAAAGGGGACCTTTCCCCACCACTTTCGGCTTAATTTCGCTGGCCTGTGCTGGAGACTTTTAGTATGTTGTAACTGGGCGTCACTCCTACTACTTAAAAAAATAATCCAGACTACATGATTAACCGTTTGAATGTACTAATTACTCTACAGAAATAATTTTCTAAAAAAGTAGTAGCTTTCATAATTTTCAATTTTCTCTAAAACTTAAAGACTTATAGCCATTTAGTTTTTAGCCTTCACATAAGGATTAAAAATAGTATCAAATACTAAACGGAAATCTAGTATGACAAAAAAGCTAACTTCTTTTTTTTTTTTTTTTTAATTTTTGATTTAAATTCAATTTTTTCAAACACTTTCAACTAAAATTTCTTGTTTTAGCAGTGAAATAATAGAATAGATTTTTGCATTTTCAAAAAGCTATGCTATAGCATTAGATATTTCCTTTGTTTTTAAATGCACTTTAACCCACTTTTCAGAAAATGATTCCTCCCGGATAAGTTGGGGCAACTATACCTCCCCCTCCTTAGCAAGTTTTTTTCTTAATATATCTCTTAAAACTATTTCACAAAGTTTTGGTCAATAACTTAGAAATACATTGCATACTTCTTACCTTTGAAGATACATTGTTCTTCATATGACAGAAAACACCGTATCAAATAAATTAAATAAGGATATTTTAACGCTGCCCACCTTCTTTAACTCCATAACCTTCTCTCCCATCAAGTCAAAGGAATTATCATGACGTATTACCTTTTCTATAATTTCAGGGTTAATTCATCAAAAAACGTTAAATTTTTAACGCATTACCATGGTTTTTCAGGTTTTTTTACTTTTGTACCTCCCATATCTCTCTTAGTATTGCTCCTGGCAAAAATATTACAAAAACCTTTTTTGAAGAAAATTTAATTTACTTACATATTTACAAATAGTACAAAAAGGGACTTTTACCCCCCCCCCTCCTGTCTAAAGCTCGCGGGCCTGGGCTGGGGACTTTAAATATGTTATACCTAGGGGTCACCTCTAACACTTAAAAAAATAATCCAGACTACACGATTTTTTTCATTTATTTTTCCTTCGTTGACTGGACTATAGCTTTATGTCTGTAAAACCACAGTGTGTTCATACATAAGACCAATTCGTGCATTTTACTTCATATATTATTCAATTTATTATAAGGATAAATAAATATGTAAGTAGTTACTAGGTTAGGTTTGAAGGGGTGATGATACGGCAAACCGCATCATCTCACTCGGATCTCAGTGGATCCATTGTGCTCCCCAAGAAAAGGGTAGGTAGGGTATAAGGACGGGTGAGGAAAGGAGTAAGTGGAGCCTGGGGGTTAGTTGTGGGGTGCCTTCCTGGACCATCTTGAATTCTGGATGAATTTAATGTTTTTCAGTGGCAAACACGAGATGTCGCCCAATTCTTCGAAGAAGTATTCTCCGAGGGTTATCTTCCAGGTTCTTGCTAAGCTGGGGCACTCACAAAGGAAGTGATAAGAGCCCTCTTCCGCCTCGTCGTCATGACACCCTCTGCATAAGTCAGATGTGGTAATACCCATTCTGCTCATGTGGGTTCCCTTTGAGTTGTGACCCGTTAGGATTCCAACCAGGAGGGACAGTTGAGGTCTACTTAGCGTAAGAAGGTAGTCAGTTTTTTTCTTAGAGATATCTGGCCATAGTTTCCTCGAAACCCTACAAGTATCAATTGCTGACCATCTGTCGTTGGCGGTCTTTAGGAAACTTTGGCGTATTCTACTTTTTTCTTGTGCCAGTGGCATGGAAACAGAGGATTCAATTTGGCTCGGATCAAGGGAAGATCCGGTTTTGGCCAGTTCATCCGCCATTTCATTCCCATATATGTCGCGGTGTCCTGGGACCCATCGGAGGGTAACTGTGTTTGCTGCACTGAGTAATTTCAACTCATTACGGCACCGGTTCACCAGTTTGGATTTTATGACGATTGAGGAAACGGCCTGATTTTCAGTAGTAGTTACTATGAATTTATGTACTTTTATGATACACACTCAATCTTTAAAATTCGAAGAAACTTTTACTACAAGAGCAAGTTTCTGCGATCCAGTCGTGCATTTAATTTTTTTTTTGCATTGATAATTTTGAATGAACCGATTTATTATCCATTTCATAGCTCGTCTCGTATTATCTTCCCTGTTTTGTTAGGCTTACCAGCCAGATAGTAAACAGCTATAAGATAATAGACACATGTAATTTCCCCATTTTATTTGCTGCTTTGTCATTTTTAATTAAAATCTCGAGTTCAATTTTTGGTTTTTGGGGATTACATCATAAGTCTTTGTCTATGTCGTTATACTAATATCGTAAATTAAAACTTTGTGAAGGTTTAAAATTGCCAAACATTTGCCCATGACAGCTTTATCCTCTGAAACAAGAGTTAGAATTTTTTCAAAACTCCACTCAACGTCCATCAGAAAAAGTTGCATCGCATGTTATGTTTGCATTATATAGGAAAGTTGCAATTGACTGATTTTCCATTCAGTGGAGGTATACGAAATACGAATCCCCTATTCATTCTAAAAGCTCACACCACTACCAAACCCAAAAGAACCTCACATATATCATACCTACTCAGAGGTTGATTTTTTTTTTATTTCTTTTGAAAGAAATATTCAACTGAGTTTTCCTAAAAGTTACACGTTGCGAAGCTTGTGGAAAATTGAAATTAGACGGGAATTGAAAAAGTTACAAAACAGCAGAAGTTTGAATAGCAACCAGGACGAGAAAAAAGGACGAAAAGGAGAAGTTGATAGGCCAGGCCAGATGTATGTTTATAGTTAGTTACGTTTCCACTTTTATTTTCGACTTTATTTTAACACATTTTATGGTTAATGATGGAAATGGAAGCCTCATGGAGCGACTACTCATTTCTGCCTTCCTTCATCGATGTCCCAGCCCAGTTCATGTTCAAAGTTAATGAGAGAGACTTGTTTTTTTTTTTTTCTTCTTCCAAGAGCATGACTGTGCTCCAGAGATGATTGTGCAACTTCAAGTGATGAGTGTCCTATGATCTCAGCTATACACACACACATACACACCCACTACTGGATGGTCATTCATTTAAGTACACTAGTTCATCGTCGGTCGGTCGTGGTCGTTTCGTTTTGTTCGGAGAATTCGGATACGGATCGTTAGGCGCGTGGTGTTCGTTCTTGGTCGGTTTTCATTTGGTGCGTCATTGTCAGGATTTTGTGTGCAAAAAAAAAAAACAAAGGAAATATCCTAGAAGTCATCCTGATGGAGCCATCATTATCATCAGCATCAGTGGAGAGTGACTTTATCATCATCATTATCGCTGATGTAACTACCGCCTTTTTCATAGATATAGATGCTCCGCGCCATCATTGTTTTTATTGCCATGTGATTCCGGTTTAATTGCCTAAGTTTCTATGTTTTTAATGCTCGAGGTTGTGGGGTTTCATCATCAGGGAGCTCTCCCGATGCGCTGGTCCTTTATAGTTTGTTTTTTTTTTTAATTTTAAGTTTAATTCTTTTGTTGTAATATCTTTTTTTGGAGTTTATATATGTAAGTATGATACTAGGAAACGGTTAGTGTTGTCTTAAAATTTGTATAGAAATAAATCAAAGTTGATTATAGGTAGATGTAGAGCAATTCTTGAAGGTCAAGTTTTGTAGGGTAGGTTTATTTGCATAGATAAACACAGAATGGATTTTATAATTAGATTCCAGTTGAATATTATGGAAAATAATCCTGTTTGGATGTATAAAAGCGTATTTTTTTTAACTTTTGGGTAATTGGTGTTTTTGTATATATAAATGTTTAAGTAAACGAAGCAGTAAAGCTCTTTTAACTTACCATCACGATATCGTAGAATGCTTAAATTATTCGTAATCTTAAAATTTTTAAGAATTCTACTCTCGCAGTAATTTGGGATCCTCAAAAATTTTTTCCAAATAGGTATGTAATTAGGTATTATTTTTCTAAAAATCAAATCCAGAGAAATCAGCGTGGTAAATTTGCATTCCCTTTATAGTGCTTTTGAGGCATGGGATTAGCTATAGGAATTGTCGAAAAAAGTGCACGTGCGGTATACAATTTTGAAATAAAGACCAAGAAATATTATACGCAATGTTAAAAAAATTATATGCATTTGGTTAAGTGTTGGTACTGAAAGTGTTGCCCAAACTTGTAATTCAAAAATAAGGCTTGTCCAGGAAAATGAAATCTCAGAGTCCTCAGCCATCTTAGTTACACGGAAAGGATTCCTCAGCAAAATTTATCAATTTATCAATTTTGCTGTCAAACTCTTGAGAAAAAGAAATTTTGAATTCGCTTGCTCACTTTTTGACGTTTAGAAATCTCTGATATCTCATTTTACCCCCTCCCCCCCTTGGATCCACCACTGATCTTGTGATTTGTGAATAATTGAACAAGATACGACAAACACAAAAAGCTAGATTTTTTCGATAAGTGCAAGAAAAAATCGTACATAAGGAAATACGATAGACAGGAAGAGCAATTTTCTAAAAAAACAATTCAACATATTTCCTAATTTTTTTTTGAAATTATTTAAATTCAAATTGTTCTCAAAACGCAGCACAAGTTGAGCATATTACAGCACAGCTTTTTCTTAAATTTATAAAGGCGGTGATAGTGCTAACTTAAAGCTTCGCAATATTAATTTGTCTCCTCGGCGGCGCTTTGCACCACGATCTGAGCTCGACTGACAACAGCACAAAAAAGATGTCATCAGTAACATTTGCATATTTGCGAATTTTTAAAAAAACATTTGGGAGCGGCACAACCCAGTAGTACTATAGTTGAGCATAATATAGCACATTTTTTTTTTTATCGAAAATGGCGGTGCTAACTTAATGCTAATGCACTTAGCAATATGCGAATTTCGTTTATAGGTACAGTCAAACCCGCTTAACTGAAAAACCCACTAAGTAAACAACTTACCCCGTTCATTTTTCAACAAATTTCCCACAAATAACGCCGCTTTACTGAGTCTCGTTTAAGTGTATAACCCGGGTATCTGAAAAAAAAAAAAAATTTAGTGGAAATTTTATATATTTTATAGTAAAAAAAATCGCTGATTAAATTTTTTTTATACATTATAAAATACTAAAACTTTCAATTATATAATTATTTTTAATAATTTATAATTTAAAAAAAATGAAATATTTAAAAAATAATATATAATAAAATAAATAAAAAAGTAAGTGAAAAAAAATGGACAAAACTTAATTTAACTTTAATGAAGGCATTCGTTATAGTTTTGATTGTAAATAAATAAATTTTGTTTTATGAACTTATTCTACTTTTTTCAAATTTATTGCAGACTTTTAGGACAAAAACTTTTTTTTTCGGTTATCCGAGATCGCTTAAGTGAAACTTTTTTCAGTTATCCAAGGTTCGCCTAAGTGAAAAACCCGCTTAGGTAAAATTATAACTAAGATATTTTGTCGTTTCACTTAGACGGCTTTAGCTGTATGCCTTCACTTCGTAGCATATTTTTTTGAGCACAAAAACTTTAAATTAAAAAAAAAAAGCTTAGTATTAAAAAAATCATCTGTTAAATTCGCAAATTTGCGAAGTTTGAAAAAATATTTACGGCACATGGCAGCACAGGTTGGGCATATCGCAGCACAACAATTCTTGTTACGAAAATCAAAAATCGCGATGCTAGTTTTCACCCACATAAATAATTGCGTTTAAAATTCTTCAATTGCATTTTTACTGCAGATTTCCTTTTTTTACATTTTTCCAAAGCTAATTATAATTAAAATTTTAATAATTTCAATAAAACAATCATCAGATTTTGTAAATTATCAATTCTATGTGTATATTTTTTTCATATACCAGTTTTATAAGGCTTCCCTTTCATCGTCGTCCTTATCGTCACCAATGAGTGAAAGTTACGCGCGGGGCAAACAAATTACCCAGACCCGTTAACAAAACAAAAGCCTGAATAAATCATAATCAAGGTTATTGATGGCTTTCGCTCGATAACCCTTTTCGGATCTTAGTTTTTTGCTTTTCAAACAAAGTGTTACAGAAATTCAATGCATTTTCAAAAAAAAAAACATCCTTCAAATATATAGAAATAGATGGATCCGTTTTAGTTAAAAAAAAAAAAAACTATATAAGCAATAAAATTCCAGATAAAACACAAAAACCGAACAAAATATAGAAAAAAAATCCATTTCCCTGATCGATGAAGGCCCAAAGTAAATATTTGTCGGGATAATGTTTTATGTCATGTAGACCATTTTTTGTATTTTTCTTTTATTTTTTTTTTGTATGAAGTTACAGTTGGTTGTGTTTGCTCCTCTGAGTCTGGTTATTTATGAGTTCAATGGTTATGATGATGATAAGATTTAAGGGCCTCTTTTCTGTGTTTTACTGTGGCTGTGTTGTTGTTGTCGTCGAAAGTATGTAAATTGTTGTGTGAAGGATATTTTTTTTTTTGTTTTTGTTTGTTGTTTAAAGGATTGTGGTTAAACGGATGGCTTTTTGGGGGATTATATCTTTTCTTTTGGGAGTGTCCTTGGGTGTATTATAACTGGTAAATACGTGTGCTGGATTTTTAAAATATCTAAATTTTGTCCTTTCGTTTTTTCTTTTATTTTTTTGAGTTCCTGAAATAAATAGGCTATCATTATTTTTTTTTTTACTTTTTTGTTTAAGCGTTGAACCAGAAATAAACATTGTCTAGTTATGTTGTTGTTTTGTATTATTTTAACTGCGTTTGGAGGAATTTAATAAATCTTGAATTATGTGTCTGGTTATATACATACATTACATAGTTATGTGGGAGTTTGTTGAAATAATGACCCAAGATGGGATAGACGATTTGAAACATTAAAGTACCGTCAAAATGAGCATTATTTATGTGATTGTGTAAAAAAAAAACACCGTAGACGGTGATATTTTTTTGTTTTTTTGACAGCTAGCTATAAAACGAAGAGTTTATCAGAAAATATTTTTTAATGTGTTATCTTGTACGTAGATACTTGAAACCTTGAAAGGTGTTTATCATATTTATAAGAGAGCTATATCGTAAATACTCAGCTGAGATCCTCTTTTGATAACAGACATAGGTAAGGTACTCAACAGGCAGAAGCTAATCAAAAAATGGAAATAAGGCTTTTGTCAGAATTGAGAGTGTATTTTAAATTTTTTATTTGAGCATTTGGAAACAGAAATTAGATGACACTTTATTGCCAGGTTGGATGTTTTTGTGAGTCGAGTAACTTATCTGTGCCTCAAAAAAAAATTGTGTCGAATAATATGGCTTTGGATTTAAAAATATTTTTTCATAAGAAGTAATATTACCAAAACTTGATAAAAGGTGTGATTTTTTTTTTTGTTTTGGAACCCAAAATCACTTAGTTAGGTAGTTTTGAATACACAATTGCACAATCTGCAATTTTTGTTCACTTTTCTCATGCATGCTTCAGAATCTGCAAGTGTTGCTGCTCACTAAACCAAGAATAATTAAGTGTCTTCTAAGTTTACATAGTGGCCAGTGAGGAGACCCGTTAGTATTCTGAGGTTATTCTTACTCAAGCTGATACAGTGAGTAATAGTTCCCATGGAGGAGTTTGGCGTTGGGCCTGTCTCAGCTTGGGGAGTTCTTTTCAATTTTTGGATTTTTGATGTTGTTTATAATCACAGTTTCTCCCATATACCGCAATAGGACTCAGGCCATGTTATGGGAGTCTTAGATTCCTCATTTCCCTAGACACCAACGTGACCAGGTACCCAATGACGTATTTCAGTGTTATTTTTACCAAGTTCATTTAACCTGCCACACATTCCCACACTGTTTTCAAGTTGATGGAGTAAGAGCACAGTGCCTTGAGTGCGGCTACGTGACTGTCTAACATCATAGGAAAGAACAATTTCTGCCAAAATTTTTCAGTTTTGCATTAGTAACAGTACTGATATGATTTTAAAGGGAAACAAACAATCTTTTTAACAAAAAAATTTAAAACTAAAATTTTAAAATGTTGAAAAACTTTTTCAACTTTTTTTTTTTTAATTTTTTTTTTTTTTGAAAAAATGTTGGTTTTTTTATTGTAATTAAGTGGACAGAAATTGTACTTTTCTTTTCCATTTTGATGAAGATTTTTTTTTATGAACCACACAATTTGTATTAGTTTGTACGATTTTGATCATTCGGTACGGGAAAACGATTTAATGGATTAATTTAAAATTTTACGGAAATATTGTTGGTTTATAGCTCTTCAAAATGTTCTAGCAAATTAAGTCCTGCAATAAATATTTGTAAAGCAGTAAAAGATTTAGTAAGTCTTTAAAAAGTCGATTTTTTGACCATTTCTTAATCTAACGGTGAGGGGCCAAAAAAAATAGCCAAAGTAAAATTAAAAAAAAGTTTTGTTCCAGTTTTTAAAACTGTTCTTAAATTTTCTGTGTGGGCATTCCTTGTTGAGATATTGGTAGCCAAATTCAAGAGTCTCTTTTTTCATTAAAACTCAGATATTCTTCTAGAAAAAAAAATAGAGAACGATGAAAAAAGACGACATTAAATAAAAATGTTATCAAACCAATACATTTAATTTCAAAAAAAAGATATGAATTAAAATTTTAGACTCGTTCTGTTTTTTATTTATTTTATCATTTTAATGTGCTAATTTACAATAAATCTTAAATATATAAAAAGCTCTTATTCTTCATATTTACGATTGTTCCTGTTCGTTTCATTGAAATTGAACTCAGAATTTTTCTGTTCCGGTTTTATCGCTCCAGATTTGAAGTGCTCCAGTACCCAGCTTATTGCGATGTTCCTGGGCGAGAAGAATTATTCTTCTGCCAACTGCTGGTGAGCGACAGATCTCGCATTTAACCCGACAGTTGCAAGAAGTAAATAAAGATTGTCCTTATGCACGCTTGCCGCCAAGGCGCATGGAACCTGTCCGCCCCACCATTAGAGCTCCGCCACCTGATGGACAGGAACTCCCTGAACGTACAGGGAAAGAACAAGTCAGTGAGTTTTAAACTAGAAATAAAAAACATGAAGAAGAAATAGACCGAGAGCTGGTGAACGATTTGCTCAGAGTTTTATACCGCTCCAAACTTTGTGAGCATGGCATTTGTACCAATTCAAACTACATGCCATTAACTTTCCAGAAATATTCTTTGGATCAACACAATGCACTTTAAAAATGCAAAAAAAGGGAGCGAAGTTAAAGTGTTTTATACCGCTCCAAATCTTGTGAGCATAACGCTTATATGTCCAAGCTGAATTCCATCGGTCTGGCAGCGATACTGGGGCCAGACCGATGGCCCCAGTATATTCGAAAAAACTATAGTCTAGTCAGTCTTGTAAAACACAGTTACATATATCATTTTTACTTGCTCCATAGGGCAATTACATATTGGTTTCATGCACAAAAAAAAAAATCTTGTAAACAAATTTCGAGGTTGTGATGTTTAATATTTAAGTTCCAGTTATCCATTCTATCTTATCTCTTCTAATTTAGCAAATAACGGAAAGCTTATTTGTTCAATAAACTATACATTTTCTAGCACTTTTTCGATATGAACTTTAAAACTCAAATTTCAAACATTTTGATAAATGAACACATAACAACATACGAGCTCAGGTGGCGATTTCTTATAATTTTCCTTTAAAAAAAGGCAGCACTTTTTTTAATGATGCAAATTTAATTGATACCATTTTTCACTGCCAATCTTCTCACAAAATCCATTTACCAAATCAATGCCAAAAAGCTATACCTATCCACCATTTTTTGTAAAAGCATTTTAACTTTACTAAAAAAACATGTAATCATTCCTGAGGAACTAGCCGTTTTAAAAAAAAAAAAAAAAAATATCTTAGTTTTTATTTTCCCATCTTTGTATTTTCTTGTGATCAAAAAACTCTAACCCATTTACTATCTTTTCATTGCAGGTACGTACATTACTAACACTGTTGTTGCACCGACTTCTAGAAGCACTTTACTAACGCAATTTCAAGCAAATTGAACCCAGAAAAACAACCATCAACCCGCTCTGCATACTTCTCCATACCAGTGCCGAACCACACCAACATAACACCATTTATCTCTGCAGCGGATGCAACCACACGTTTGTTTCCTGACTGAATGCATCCCCGACAACGACATTTTCCCATCAATTCTTCGTGTTGTTTTTGTTGTTACTGGTTTTGCCATTTATTGCAGAGCTAGGAAGTCTGTGAATCTCTCTCATCTCTACTGGAAGAGCAAAAGATTTATCCATGTGCAAAATTCAATCAATTATGATTTGATTCCAGCGACATACACACACACTCAGAAGGACAACAACGATACAACGATTCAACGAGCCCCGAGTAACCAACAAAACCCACTTTGTAATGCATCAGCAGACATTGTGTAAGGAACATCAACACTGTGCTGTGCATGCAACATAAGTGAGCGCTATCCCATGGCCATCAACAAGAATTCAGAAAAGGACTAAAATTGTGTGCAAAATTGTTGACCGCAATAATTTGATTGCGTGAATAAATATCCAACGATCTTTCTCTTTTAGAACAAAACCAAACAAAAATAAGCCAATACAAGTCATCGTGTCGGTTAACGGAATTCTGTTTTGTGTTTCACTTTTTTGTGCCAAAAAAAAAAAATATCTCTAAAGTGAGCAATTTTCAAGAGATTTTGGCTTTCGTTTATGAAACACCTGATATTTTCAAACGCAAAGTGCATGTGTGTCGATTGAAGAAAAAAAAACAAAAATAAATAAAAAAGGAAGAAAAACATAGTGTTTCCCGTTGGGGGCCATTTTTAACAATTTTCCGTTTTGTTTTCCTTCTCGCCGGCCGTTGTTCGTCGTTTCACCGCCGCTACCACCGAGTTGCAAGGATAAGAGACACACATATATTTCTCACTCACACGTCGCGTAACGTTTTCCTATCTGCCAGGTTTTTGATACCACGCCGTGCTAAGGGCAAAAGATATAAAATATAAATCCCTCAGGGATATTTTCTAGACCAGAGGTTTTTCTTTTTTTTTTGATTCGCGTTGTTATTTTGTTCAGTGAAAACGGTGAGAAAAGTGGCAAAAAATACCATTTTTATTCTGCTAGCACTATTGGAAGAGAGATAACACTAAAGGTGGTACCACCAGTATAAGGATATACACAGAGACACACACTCGCAGGATATAAAATGTTGCACACTCGGGTCGTCTATTTACGATCAGCAGCAATTCTTTGCCTGCTGATAGTCATTGCAATCCCAGGTGAGTGCATATGGAAATTTATACTTTTTTTTTTTTTTTCTTTTTGAGAGTTGAATATTTTTTTCTATTTCTCTGGGGTGCTCTCTCGAAAAATACATTGTTGTATGTTTGTTGAGTTTGGTTATAATAGAGTTGGTGCCCCATCTGGTGGTGATGTGAAGTACGTGAGGGAGTGGGAGTTTATTTTTCTCACTTCACTTACCTTGAAAGAAATCAGCAGCCCTTGCCTTCTTTACCTACTTACTTATTCGATTGCCATTACCACCTTTCCTTTCATCCATATAACACACATTCGAAATATCGTTTTTTTTTTTTTTTTGTAATATAACTCGAGTGGGAAAATCGCTGTTTTGCTTGATTTCAATTTTGCTGAATTGAAAATTCTTATACTAACTTCTTCTTATGCTTAACATACACCTACCCATGTGTACGTGTGTCGTCGGGAATTCACAAATGCACTTGAGAGAGAGGAATGCAAAAAATATAATAATAAGAGTAAAGGAGGTTGGTGGAAAATAAATTATTTCGGTGGGATGGGAAAGAACATTTGTAGATATCAATGTGGAAGTAGATTAAAAGAAGTTATTGCAAAAAGAATTGAAGAGGAAGTAGGAAATGGATATCTGGTAGCAGGTTGAATTCTAAGAAGAAGAAAAATAAAGAATATATAGTAAATCAGTTTTAGGAATTGAGTTGAAAATCCCATTTCTGAATATTCGCTTTATTATATGAATTATTGAAATGTGTTGAGGAAAATTCGAGTGCGTTGTAAGTATTTTCGTTGAAATTGGTTTAAGATAGAGATGGAAATATCATATTAACATTAATACAGAAATTCACAAAGGACTCGAATTTTTAAACCAGTTTTATACAATTTACATATATGTAATTTTATTTAAACGTCTTACTGACTTGAGCAAGCAAGATTGAGTCATCATGATCCTATGCCAGTATAGCAGCAAGTTGGCAATTTCTGCTCAGATTTTAGCCTTCAGTTCTGGTTTAGGATCCTTGGGCGGTTGACATAAGACTTGGTATTTCAAAAACAAATAAAAAAATACGTACAAATCGCAAGTTGCTGAATCGAGGAAGTGGGCTGGCTACTCTAAGTCGTCCCCTATTAAAATCAAGCGGGAAATGTTCCCCTTAAAAATCAGTACAGCCTTGAAGTAGTTCCGTCCTATTGAAACCAATCTCCCTTAAATGCAAGTCATTAACTGGTGGGAAAAATTCGTCCAACATGATCACATACTGGCCTGAATTTCCTGTCGCTGCATCCAAAATGGAACGTTTTCGAGAAGCACGCAACAAGCTTTCCTCGGAGAATTCAAGTCGTTTTCGGTAATGAAGGAAAGATCGGAACGTTGAAGAGCAGATACATGTTTGCGCGCTGTCAACACGGGCTGGTTGCAATATTCAAGCTCTCACTGTCCAGGATATTGATAAGGTTGACACCATCAAAGATATGTTCTTGAACGCAAGGACTTCGATGGGCCGAAGGACTCAAGTTCTTCGTCTGTCACACCCGCGGCTCGTTTGAATAAGGGTATCAACAAAATCTCGGGCATTCTCTAACGGTATCCATATAAATCTTATCAGTTTTAGGAGGTGTCGATATTAGCCTATTATATTAAGGTGCGTTTTATTGGTAATTTAAAGCTAGCGCATTAATAAATGTTACAATAAAAGGCTATATACACTTTTTATTTCTGTGGTCGTGTTCGCTGAAAGTCATTGATTATAAAGGGTGTCTGGCAGAAATTTTTCAATTTTAAAATGCGATTATCGAAATACTAGCGGGTTGAGGTAAGCAGGTGGGGTATCACTCAAAGCGCAGGATGTGCGAAATTGTTAGTCGCCATGAGTCACTGGTCGGGAACACACCGCGCACTTGCGGTAGAGCAATATTTGAAGTATTATATATATTTTTGTACTCCAAACTGTCGTTTTTAAACAATGTAAACGTTTTTTATAGCGTTCTCAAGGGTTGTTAGGGCACCAGTATCGGATATTTTGTTTGTTAACATTTCCATCAATATGGAAATGTGCTTTTTCACTGAATAAAATGTTTCCAAGCGTAAGTGCAATCCGAAAACATTTCAGCATTGTTCTTGCGGAAGATTCTCGCAAAGGATAGTCACTTTCGTTGAGATACTGAACAATTTGCATTTTGTACGGGTGGAGCGGACAATGTTGCTATTGCTATAGCTGTATCGGGAAAACGTTCTAATACATTGAAAGAACTCTTACTAAATACTTTAAATTTTGCTAGATCGATGTGGACTGGGGGTTAACCCTCATAAAACTGATTTTTTTTTTTTCTTCTAGGAAATAAAAAAAATTTTCATGCTTCTTTCTATCAAAGGTATAGATAGCACTTACTTTTTCAGATGAAGCGAAATGCTTGGGCCCTATTTTAGATATGAAGTAAAGCTGGAAACATAATTTAAATGAAAGGGCCAAAAAGGCTACAGTGACGCTCTTCTTCTCAAGTAAAAAGGTAGTTGGAATTTAATGGAGTTTGCATGCCTGTATTACTCATGTTCACACTTCGGCAATCAGACTGATTCGAACATACGGCATGACAGCATGGTGAACCGCTTTAGATAAAACAACAAAAACTAAACAAGGTCCAACGCTCAGCCTGCAAGTGCATGGGTTGAGTACTTCGTAGGACACCCTCCGCCGAACTTGACATTCTTTTGCACCTAACGGCCCTCGATATTTTTTGCAAACAAATGGCTGGAAGTACAGCCATTTGTCTTAAAGCTTCCTTAAACTAGATCAAATACTGGCATTAGCCACTCCATATTTCTGAATTCATGTGGATCAATTTTAAGTATCACAGGCTATAATACACCATTCCTCATTTACAGTTCAATAAAGAAAATTCCAGGGGGGTCATTCCGTAATTTTCAAAACGATAATCATCAAAACGATTATCGCTGGCGTGATCGTCAATAATTTGCTTTACGTAATTCAAACACTATCTTCTCGTCTATCGTTTTTCCAGAGATTGTCAAACCATCATTGAAATGTCATAATAACAATTTGCGTTATTAGAACGAAGTTCTTTGTAAGCCCAAGAAATCGGCAGAAATTTACATTAGATGGTGGCGCAATGGAATAGGTACTTGCTTCTTAACCGAAATGTTCGGCGTTCGATCCCTGCTGGCGAAACGTTTTTTTTTTAATTTTCATATAATTTGTATTTTTCTCAAATGTTTGTTGCTATTTTGCAAAATAAGTAAATTATTTCACTCATTTAACTATAGTCGCGTACAAACTTACATACAATCATGAAAAAAAATGCGAAATGATACCTATTTAGGTATCGTCCAAAAGCCATCGTTTTGACGATAGCGTTTTGATGATAATCGACTTACGTGAAGCAAATATTTGATCGTCAAAACGTGATCGTCCAAACGATATGCATTTTAAGGGTTACGTGTAGTAGGACTATCATCGAAACGTTATCGTCGGGTGATAATCGTTTTACGGAATGAGTCTCCAGGTTAGCATCCCTTTCAGACCCCGACCGACTAAACTTAAGTCTCTTCTTTCGTCTTCATAACCATTGTAGCATGTTCTAGGCGGAACTTTTGGTGAAAAGAAGTCATGTCTTTGCTCAAAGAAAACGTGATACGAAATAGTGATTCCCGCATCTTCTCAGATATCCAAGCCGCTATTAAATCTCTGAAGTCTATCTCTACCAACTATATGACAGCCCTTAACTGCCGATGATCTCTTAAGAAATTGGCGCAGCATTTCAATTCTACTTGATTCATGTGTTATCACCACAACGTACTAACTCATGGTCTAAGTGTGTCAAGCATTATTATGCTGACGCTAACGTAACCTTACCTAACCTGACTTAGTATTAAAGCCCTGGGTAATTTTAAATTATTCGTAATGAATAAATTTTTCTTTCTGATCTTATGATCCTGATGAATAAACCAAGCATATTGAATGCGGATAAGATGGATCAGCTTTTCTTACCTTGTGAAACAATAACTGCATCGTATAGAAACAAAAAAATACATATAACTGCCATAAAACTATTTCCAAAGCCCGCCAATAGCTCAAAATAAAGCGAAATCTCTCAAAGAAACCATGGTATTTTTTTTTTTAAACCTGAAAATCTGTTTTTTTTTTTTTAGAAAGTTTACGAGTACGCAGTTTAATCAAAATCATTATTATAGATTTTGAGAAAATTTGAAAAAAAAATGAGCTTAAAGGAAAATTTGAATTTTCTATCCTAGGGAATCACATACATAAAATAATGTGTTCCAAATTTACTAAGGCTCGAACTAAAATTATCTACAGTGGACATGCAGCCAAACTACGGTAAGGCGAAACCAAATTTTGTGAACCTTTCCATCATCAAGTGTCAATTTTGACAACAAACTCAAATTTTTTTTTTACACGAAACCAATACTTGCCCCATGGAGCAGCTGAAAGGAGTATTTTTTGAATAATTGTTTCCAAAATGTGGCAGGGTAGTTCATGCACATATTCTTGTTTTACAAGAATCCACATTCAATTAAACCTTTCACAATTTCCATCATCCGTCTATCTATCCATAAAATCCATATACATGTCCATAAAATAATTTCCTTATTTTCTGGGAATATTAAACTTACTCACCCATTCATTCAATCATTCATTATTTTGATCCCTGTCAAGTTCTTTTCAAAAAAAAAAAAAAATACCTTCAAACTATAAATTATTCCTCAACATAACTTTCCACTTATCCAATTGCCAGAGTTCCTTAAAACAATTTTTTTCGAACCTTAATTTCATTTTTTCCCTTTTCAAATTTAAAAAAAAAATCACTCTAATCTTACTTGGCACGGCTAGTCTTATTCGACCCAAAAAAAAAGCTCTTCTTTAAATTTGATTTGTCATTTTCGTATATAGAAACCTCTACCCAAGATGTCTGACCAAAAAATGTATATAGGTAGCAAAACAGTGTGGTGCCTGTGGAAAACATCAATATTTGACAGAATATAGCATGTCCTTAAGTATCCAAGAAAATATATACCTAGATATTTATATCCACCTAGAGGCTCATAAATTATTCAGGAATATAGAAAATAAGCACAGAAGCGTATATAGGCATAGGTTAGGTATAGAGTTTTAGTGAAAATTTACATCTTTTTTCTATATATAGGAAAATATGTACATAAAATAACCTCTATGATGTGGTACCCTTTGTCAAGGAGCATCAAGATACATACTACATGCTTAAATTTTCCCCCAAAGCAGCACAAAAAAGATGATAAATTGGTATGGTCAGTTGAGGATTAACAGAGATAGTTCGAGATAGTGGGCCACAAAACTACAGGGCCCTCTATATGAATTTGTTTGGATTATTGTCTATAATGGTGAATAAATTAATCCGACTAACAAATTTCATGTAAAATAGGTCGCAAAGATTCAGAAACTCGTAACGCTTTTACAATTTAAAAGTTAATAGGTCGAATGGAGAGCCAAACACCTTACTCTACAAGGCCTATCTCTACAAACCCTGGTGGTCAAAAATTATGACCTAGCCGTTTGATAGCACTATTGCATGACAAAGTTAATTGTACCATAAATCGGGATTGTCTGTACAATATGACCAAGAAATGACCAAGCCATACTTTTTGGCTTTTATTTATAGGATTTTCCGTTTATTAATGCAGCTAAAGTATAATAAATTTCATCAGATACAAGCTTAAGTCCTACACTCAATTGTTGCCAAGAATCTCTTTTTTAAAAACTAACATGAGTTCCCTTTACTCCCTTATGCTTATGGTAAGCGTTTTTAAATTTTCAAGTTTAAAAATCAAACAAAACCGACAGAATTGAACAAAATTTAATTTTTCACCGGAACTACATAAAATAAAATAAAATAAAATTAAACTTAAAACAACGACAACAAGTTGATAAAAATCTTTTTTGATTTCACTAAAGCGTTTGACTCTGTTTCGCTTTTGCTGTTTGCTTTTGAATAAGTATAATTTCTTCTTGGATATGTAACTAAAATAAATCAAGAATTTTCTTTGTAAATAACAAATTCTCTGATTTCCTCTTAGCTCATGCAGCTGGTATGCCGCAAGGTTCAGTTCTGGGCCCTCTTCTTTTTAGCCATTTTAATAATGATTTACCTACCTTTGGTTGGGGATGTAACTTCTTAAATAAACTAAGATTTGAAGCATGTATTAGAACGGTCTAACTAGAACCTTTTGAAGCTTAATTCAAACAAATGTCAGGCTTCTGCAGCGGTAGACACATGTCTTATTATCCAAATGTCAAACTAGATGGCTCTAGATTATGTTGAAACAGTTTTTTTCACTTTTTCACAAGGAGTTATATTATTTTAATCAAAAACTGTCATGCGAAAGTCATATAACATGCGGCCTGGAAAAAACTCCAGCTTTTAAATATAGCTCGAAGATGTCTGCCAACATCCACTAAAACGATAATATAGCGAAAATTGTTGTCTTTCTTATTTTATTGTGCCTGACCTTGGATTGTCTTGAAAGTAGAAGTACTTAGATGAAAATTGGAAGTGGCCTGTAACAGTATTGCTCGCTTTGTTTATGGATTAAATCGATTTAACTATGTTTCTGGATGTACAAACAGTATTTTTAATATGTTGTTTTCTTATTTAAGTTGATCCAGAATTAAGTTCCTAAATATCTCTTTGAAAAGTTTTCCCAGCATCTGAAAGAAGTAAAGTCCTGTCCCTACCTATTGGTCTGAAAAGACTAAACAACTACAGAACCTTCGAAAATTCTTCAAAAGTTTACTTCAGAGGCTAAAATCATTCTTAAATAAGATCTAATGCTGATAGCCTTTTTATATTAAGTTTATCTTTTTTTATTCAGTTTTTTATTTCTGTGGATTTGTTCGCACCCTCTTGTGAATGAAAATCAATAATTACTTTACCGATATTTAAGGTTCAAGTCTACACTCTTTGCCCACTTTTATGTTCACTAATTTACTAACTTTTTTATCTGCACTTTTGGTTTTTGCTATTGCTAAGAGAAATTATACTGCACTAGCTATAAAATTGCCAACAAAACACACCTGTAGCAAATTAAAATGTATGTGTTTAATCAAATTTAATCTGACTATGCATACATAGACTATGCAGATATAGGGCTATAAAAGCCAACAATTTTATACGGAGATTTTGTTTTTCATGTTTTAGTGTGTACCTACTCTAAGGTATTCATAAAATCCAAAGAAATGCCAATTTTTTTTTACGAATAATTTTCATGGGTAAACAAAAAATGCTTGGTGGTGTAAATTTGGACCTAAGCTTTGTAAACAAGCATAATATCGATCTATGAAAAACTAAAATGCAGGACTGGATCGTGCAATCAAACTGTCGTTTGAAGTCTTAACACATAAACCTATTCATCTGATTTTAAAAGAAATAATTTTTGTATTGGAGCCTTGAGTTTTCGCCATGATTTTTGCTTTAGAAATCCATTTATATATATAAAAATTTATATATATAAAAATTTATATATATAAAAATGAATCCCTTTTTGTTTTTGTACGCGCATAACTCGGCTAAACATAATCTCATTTGGTTAGGTATTTTTTTGTTGGATTTCTATTTAATCAGATTAAAACACAACGGAGCCCAAAATTTAAAAATTTGATCGGAAATCAAAAAATTAGACCCAAAAAGTCGGAAAATCGTAAAAAAACACATTGAAATGAAATTGTTAATGCGGACTTAGTGCCATAAATGACTTGCTGATAAAGAAATGAAATCGTCTGGATATGACAATACGAGGAAACTTAAGATAATGAGATAGTCTAAAATAGAAAAAAATGGTTCTGAGAGGTATGTTAACACTGTTAGTAACAGCAAACTGTAAATTTTGTTGATCAGAAATTTTATTATCAAGGTAAAGCTTATATCTGTACCTATTAAAATTTAGCGATTTTTGTTTAAAAAAATCTGTGAATCTGGGAAAACTAAGATTTTCCAAATATGCTAAACAAATAAAAAAAAAAAAAAAACGTGTCGGGGAATGTCCAAAAAACGCTACATAACAAGTTTAAATAAAATCGACTCATCCTTTCAGGCTGCAGGTGCACAGACGGACAGAATCGCTCCTTATTGGAACAAGAATCTTTAGAATTTGAATTTTCTAAAATTATTGCACAATTTTAAAAATTAAAACAGTTTTCGCGAATTTTCAAAAAAAAAAAAAAAAAAAAAAATTGTTATGCAAAGTTATTTTAGTTTTCATATTCTTCTGTATAAAAATTAAATCGAAATCGGTGGAAGCCATTAACGAGGAAGTTAAATATCTCATAAATGTCTGCTCTCTAATGTAAAAAAAATTGCAATCAAGAACTTAAGGGTATACCTTTATCAAAAAACTTTTCTAAATCCGTCCCTGAACTGAGGTAACTCCAATATCCCGAATGAACAACAATCTTAAAACAGCTTTTGAGGCTCTCCCTCTTGAAACGTGTCCTGAATTATCCACATAATTTTCTTAGAGAGAAACTCATAATTTAACCACTCAAACTTGGGAATCTGTCAGTCCGTGTCCATCAATGTAGGGAAAAGTGTCACTTCAAGTCAATTGGAAGCTATAAGGGGATTAAATACATTTATATCCATATACATACATATATAAAGATTTATATAACCTTTTCCAACTAGAACATCAACAACAACAACAAAAAAAAATAATATTCTACAAAAAGGACTTTTCTATGTGACATCCTGATTAAACGGTTAAATTGGCTTAACGCATCTTCTGGATGATCCTTCTTTGTGTCTCTTCTTGTTTTTGTTTTTTAATGTTGTTGTTGTTATGTTGCCTTAGAGAGTGAGATGCATTTGAGGGTAACATTATGTTGTATACGTCACTCTTAAGTTGTTTCCTTTAAGCTGATGTTTTGAATCTTCCTTGTTTGCGTTGTCTAATTTATCCATCAAGTTGTTTAACGGTTTATTTAATCAGTTGTGACACTTGGAACATACACTCCCGAGCAAGGACTATTTCCCATACCCAAAATTGCATGTTAGTAGGATGTGTTTCTCTATGGAAAAAGGATACAACATAACGTTAACATAGCCTGTAACACAGAACTGAGAGACCTCGTGTTTAAATAAAATTCTAATTAGTATTCTGTTGACGGGATAATCATGCTGGTTTATATGGGAAAACAGTGTAAGAGCGAGAATCGGGGAAAAAAAGATGAGCTTGGTACGTGTGGCATATTTGACACACGGCGGCGGCGTTAACGCTATAACAAAATGATCTCTATGAGCGGGAACCTGGAAGAAAAATCCGACACATCCGCGTATTCTAATATAATAATGGGATCTGAGAGAGTGAGAGGTATGCATGTAACAATATGACGTGTGGATACAAAATTTTCGAAAAGGTACACCCGAGGCTTTTCCCATAAAATGGCTTAAGTTCACGCCAGAAAGTGCCTTTTCGATTAACTTTTAGGATAATTTATGAGTGTTATACAGTAAAACGGAAAACACAGTGTCACTAACAAAATTCAAATTTCATGGTTTTAATTTATTTTTTTTTCTTTGTTATTGACTTGTGAAACAAGTGTGCTTTGAGTGGCATGTTTAATTTAAAAAATTTGAATAATTTTTAGTTTTATACCTTGTTGGGTTTCATTTAAAAAGTTTTGAATAAAAAGACCGGCGAAGGTCCATGGTTTAGGTTTTCGTAATTAGACTTTTCTAATGTTACCAGAATTTATGCAAATCATCATCAGTTTTTTTAAATACATTTTGAAAAGAACAAAGCCGTAAAAATTGTTTTGAAAAATTTTAAAACTTTATTATTTTAACCTTTTTTTTTATAGTAACACACTTTTAATGAAAATAAAACATGTATTATTAAAACTCAGGTTCCCCCCCCCCCCCCCCCCCCACTTCTCCCGCAGTCAATTAAAATTAAATTTTTTACTGACCATTGCACATTATGCATAATCTTATCTACCTTTAAGAGCTATTTTCAATGTTGAACTTTTTTTTTTAATTTACAGCATTTCTTTTTTTTTCAAAACTAAAAAAGAATAAGAATTTTTAAAGTAGATTTCTGTAGGTACTATTTTTATATTTTATATAGATTTTCAGTCAAAATAACGAATGAAACGAAGTTTTTTTTTTAGACACACGTGAGTATTATCTACAATAGAATATTAGTGCTTGCTAACTGAAAATTGCACTAATTATCATTAACAGGCGATATCCGCCTGAGTCAGTCCTAGAATTTCTTAGAAATCCTGCGTACACCCTTCTAGGTGTGAAATATCATACAGTTTAAGAGAGGCTTCAAATAGGCTTGCCGAAGGAATCGAGACCGTAGATTAATTCACATTAGTGAAGTTGAGAAAAAGAAGAAATCTTTATCTGAAAAGAATTCGATTTAATTTTTCTGAAGGGGAAAATATTAAATATTTTAAGAAATAAAAATAAAATAAATTAATTAACTTAAATTTTAAAAATTTGACATTTTGTATGCAAAAATATCTTGTGAATGGTGGCTCCTATGGATAAAAGTAATACAATATTTTTTATTTATAATATTAAGACCTATTATAAGAGCATAAAATATTTCTCACAATCTTCGCCCTATGAGAGTTAAACGCAAAAAACCGGTATTTTTGACTTTTGACCAATTTTTTAGTAGGTACCTAATGATATTTTTAGATGATAAACAAAAGAAAAGATTCTACAAAGCTTACAAATTTTTTGAAACAATAGAATAGATCTAATTTACTCTTTAAGAATTGTGTACGAAAAATCTATATGTTGGACACTTCGCTTTTTAGAAGAAGCACTTGTAACTGATAGTTCGTATGGAAAATATAAAATAAGCATAAATTAATTTTGAAAAACTTTGACGCTTAAGAGTTAAAGACCAAAAACAGAATTGATATATGTAATGTGTGACCTTTTGAAATACGTATTCGTTGGTTAGTTTGTGGGCTTCAGGTCATAAAATGAAACAAATTTATTTTTCTTTTATTTCACGACGTTTCGTCCATGTCTATGGACATCTTCAGGTGAAACAAACGTTATCTATATTTGCATTGATAAGTACACAATTAACATTTGTTATAAACAATTGGCAATAAATAACTTACATTAATTATAACATTAATCAGAAAGAACAAAAAAATCCCTCGAAGAACAAAAGCTGAACTTAACACTTTAAAGCAAGACTCACAAGTAAAAATTCGAAAAAAGCTTATAAACATTTTTTTTTTTTTTTTTTTTTTTTTTTTTTTTATACATCTTGGGATCGCCTCCTTTTCACCAACAAATGTTTATATTGCGGACAGACGTTGTCCATGTCTGTTTTCCTATTCATCGTGTTGCATGTGTTGATGATATGAAGAGTTTCGATTAAAAACCTCTTATTTTGGTTCTCCTCTCTTTGAAGTACTTTCGTTTCTTCGAAGTTAGGAGTGTGGCCGTGTGAGAGGCAATGTGCTGCCAGTGCTGTCTTCTGTGGTGCGTTGTTTTTTATGTCAGATTTGTGTCCTGTAAGTCTCTTTTTTAATTTTTGTTTCGTTGTCCCTATATATGTTTGGTTGCATTCTTCGTTAGAGTTTCCTTTACAATTAATTTTGTAAACAAGGTCCGAATGTTCCATTATGTCCGTTTTTGTTTTAAGTTTCGTGTATAGTTGCGAGGTCGTGTTCGTAGATTTCATCGCTATTTTGTAATTTTCTGCGTCGTAGAGTTTTGCATATTTAAACCTATCTGCTATTTGTTGTATGTATAAGAAGGATTTGTATTTGAAGTTTTGTTGTTGCTCCTGTTGTTGTTGTTCCTGTTCCAGTTGTTGTTGCTCCTGTCGTTGTTGTTCCTGTTCCTGTTGTTGTTGTTGTTCCTGTTCCTGTTGTTGTTGTTTTTGTTGTTCTTGTTGTTGTTTTTGTAGTTGTTGTTTTATTAAAGATTTTATAACTTTTTCGGGAAATGAATTTTTGAGCAAAATTTCTTTCACCCTGATTATGTTTTGCTGATGGAATTCCTTATCGCTAATTGACAAGACTCTATTAATTAAATTATTGGCAGTGTTGATAATGGTGTTTTTTGGATGTTGAGAAGCGTAATTTATGAGTCTACCCGACGATGTGGGTTTTTGGAACCAATCCATCTTCAAACCATTTTGTCCCCGAATGATGACCGTGTCCAAATATGAAAGCTTGTTATCATTCTCGATTTCATAAGTGAATTGTATTTTCTTATGGAAACTGTTCAGAGCATTTAAGGTTACGTCAACATCTGTTCTTTTGACGATAGCAAAAAGATCATCCACATATTTCGTGACTATTCTGGGCTTGTTCGTCAATTTCGCGAGACAGTTCTCTAAAAGTTCCTCGAGAATAATGTCTGCTATTATTGGAGAAGCTGGATTACCCATAGGCATACCGTCTCTCTGCTGGTAGGTCTTATTACCATAAACCAGATAGTTATTTTCGATTATACAAAACCTAACCATTTCTATAAATTTGGTCCTCTTTATAAGTGTAAAATCTTTTAATTTTTCCCAGTTTTTACTGATCAGGTCTAAAGCCAATTGTAGCGGAATATTGGTGAAGAGAGATGTCACGTCGAACGACACTAAAATTTCGTCTTTATCGATCACTAAGCCTTTAATTTTGGTTTTGAATTCTAAAGAATTTTTAACATTGTATATAGAGTCCACAGTTAAGTTATTCAAGATGGATATTAGATATTTTGCTAGATTGTAGCATGGGACCTTGACAGATGAACAGATAGGACGGAGCGGCATTCCTGGTTTGTGAATTTTTGGAAGACCGTAAATTCTTGGCGCAACTGGATTGTACGTCACCATTCTTTGTCTTTCAGTTTCATTGATTATTTTATTATCAAAGAGATGTTTGACAAAGCTGTTGTTCATGTCTTGTAGTCTGTTGGTTGGGTCTGTCCTTATTGGCCAGTACACGTTCCTATCTTCCATCATTTCTTTCATCTTTTGGTCATATTCTCGTTTATATATCGCGACTGTAACATTGCCTTTATCGGCCGAAACTATATATATTTCCTTATGTTTTTTAAGAAAATGTCTTGTTTCGTTGAAGATCTGTGTCACGTATTTGTTGAAATCGCAGAATTTCATTTTTTCCATACAATTGTCTAGCATGTTTGCAAACTTTCCTCGTGCTTTTTCTTTTGCCTCATTGTCAATAATGGTGTCTATGCAGGCCTCGCCATCAGCAATTATTTTAAACAAGGTATTGGAAGTGGAGTGAATTGTACTGGGTAGAGCGTACTTAGGACCAAGTGAAAGTAGGTATTGAATGTCAACAGGTACGACAACACTGGTTTTGTTTACAAACCAATTCTCGTTTAGTCGTAAATTATATTTTTCTCTTATTTTCTGTTTTAATGCATTTAGTTTCTTATCATGTGTTTGGTTCTGTATTTTTATTTTATTGTTGGTATTGATATTTTCATGATAGAGAAAGTTTGAATACTCCTCCTCTGTTAGGTTAGAAGCTATTGAATTTCGGGTGCTTGATATGCATTTAGCATGGAGTTTATGCGTTGGTGTTTGGCAGAAATAAATATATTAAGAATTTTGCAATGAAAGTTATACCTAGTTTTTTGTAAAGTGGAAAATAAGGGGTGTTTTTTACCAAGATCTTGCTGTAGTAGTTTTTCGATGTCTGATGTTGTGTTGGTGATGAAATTTGGTATAAGTCCAAGTCTTCTGCATCGAAGTAGAAAATTGCGGCTAGCTGTTGTTTTAACTTTCGTAATGCTAAGTTTTTTGTGTTGCTTCAACGTGTTGCAAATTTTACTCCCATACTTATCCCTCATACTTTTATAGAATGCCATTTTGTTTTTCTTCAAGTAATTATTGTTGAAGTTTTGTCGATGTTATATAATTCGGTGTGCCCTCCGATAATATGATATATGTAATGTGTGACCTTTTGAATTTTGCTCAAAAATTCATTTCCCGAAAAAGTTATAAAATCTTTAATAAAACAACAACTACAAAAACAACAACAAGAACAACAAAAACAACAACAACAGGAACAGGAACAACAACAACAACAGGAACAGGAACAACAACGACAGGAGCAACAACAACTGGAACAGGAACAACAACAACAGGAGCAACAACAAAACTTCAAATACAAATCCTTCTTATACATACAACAAATAGCAGATAGGTTTAAATATGCAAAACTCTACGACGCAGAAAATTACAAAATAGCGATGAAATCTACGAACACGACCTCGCAACTATACACGAAACTTAAAACAAAAACGGACATAATGGAACATTCGGACCTTGTTTACAAAATTAATTGTAAAGGAAACTCTAACGAAGAATGCAACCAAACATATATAGGGACAACGAAACAAAAATTAAAAAAGAGACTTACAGGACACAAATCTGACATAAAAAACAACGCACCACAGAAGACAGCACTGGCAGCACATTGCCTCTCACACGGCCACACTCCTAACTTCGAAGAAACGAAAGTACTTCAAAGAGAGGAGAACCAAAATAAGAGGTTTTTAATCGAAACTCTTCATATCATCAACACATGCAACACGATGAATAGGAAAACAGACATGGACAACGTCTGTCCGCAATATAAACATTTGTTGGTGAAAAGGAGGCTATCCCAAGATGTATAAAAAAAAAAAAAAAAAAAAAAAAAAAAAAAATGTTTATAAGCTTTTTTCGAATTTTTACTTGTGAGTCTTGCTTTAAAGTGTTAAGTTCAGCTTTTGTTCTTCGAGGGATTTTTTTGTTCTTTCTGATTAATGTTATAATTAATGTAAGTTATTTATTGCCAATTGTTTATAACAAATGTTAATTGTGTACTTATCAATGCAAATATAGATAACGTTTGTTTCACCTGAAGATGTCCATAGACATGGACGAAACGTCGTGAAATAAAAGAAAAACAAATTTGTTTCATTTTATGACCTGAAGCCCACAAACTAACCAACGAATACAAAAACAGAATTATAGACTTTTTTTTACAATTATGATAACTTTCAAACCGTCAATTATAGGAAAAAAAATGTTATATATTTCTTGTAGGAGGTTACATATGCATGGATGTGTTTTCAAAAACACATAGTTTAGAAGTTATATGCCAAAAACCGACATTTTTGTCATTATACGGTCTTTTTGAAACGATCATAGCTAAACGGTAAGTCGGAAGAAGAAAAATGTTATTACCTATTTTGTAGAAAATTTCATGACAAGCTTTTCAAGAATACTTTTCTCTAGCTTTTACCGTTAAAAAGTTATATCCGAGAAACCAGTATTTTTGACATTTAAACCCTTATAACTTTTTATGGAAGCCAGTTTCGATATATTGGACTTTTTGGGTAGTATTTCTCATAAAAGTACATTTTGGCTTGCCTAGGCTAATTATGTTAAGACTGTCGGCACTGTATTTATTTTATAGTCACTGAATTATTTAAAAAAAAAAAATTATTAACAACTCTATGGCTGACCAATAACTGAAACAATAAGTTGAGCATTTTTAACCAATTTCTGGCTTATAAGATGGCATAACTTTTTTTTTTTTGTAAAAATCTTATGAGGTGCTAAGATTCCAGAGCCCTAAAATTTGCTCCAGACACAAGTTAAGTCATGGGTAGGGAATGCGAGTAGCCCAGCCTCCTGACAGTTATTGGGTTCTGTTTTAATATACATAATATATGTAAGTACTTTAATTTATATGCTTTATTATAAAAAGCAAAGATTGACCCTGATGCCCTTTAATAATAGTAGAAATCAAACAAATATAACTGGACTCACGTTGGGCGCCAATTTACTACCTAGCTTCAACTGAGATAGTTTATTTTCTTTTATATTTTTTCTCTCTAGTAAAGCGAAAGAACTTCCTATGACATTATTTTTGGTTTAATAGAAAAGTTACAAAACAGCTCTCTAGCTCTTAAATAATTAAAAATTAAAAACGGGCATTTCGCGAATTCAACTTTTAATTGAGAAAATAAAATTAAAAAAAAAGATTGGTTCCATGACAGCTCGTAGAGAGCTGGGCTGGTGGCGAAGTGAATTACAACTCTCAACCATTACTGTGTTAATTTAACGGTTTAATTTGTCCTTACGGACTTTAAATTTTCTACCAAATCGGAACGGCTAAGATCACAATGTACAATAAATATTTATTTTTTTAAATTTGTCACTTCCTAGGAGCATTGCCCTATGTTTTTCTTAGGGCGCTTAGGCTAGGATTGGGCCCTGCCCTCCGACATGATGGCCCATCGCCAAGTAGGTCGATACCTACTTGCAGTTCGTATTTATTAGATTTTTGACTTCTTAGACAGTGTCTAAGTATTTCGAAACAGCCGGAAATATGCTTTATTTAATAAAAAAAAATACCTACTATTTTTGATATTTTTTTTTTGATATTTATTCATCAATTTCAACTAACATTTACAAAGATTACAATATAAGTATCTTAAATAACGTAAATGTGATCTTTTAAATAGTAGTAACAGTTAATAATTAGATTTTTTAATAATTTCAATAAAAAAAATTAAAAAAAAAACTATAGATTTGACAAGACTTAGACAGTAGATTCAGTTATCTAAAGTTAGATAAAAAGTTATATCATTTTAGCAACAATTACAAATCTTTATTTATAACTTGGACGGATGTCTAAAATTAGACAACGTTTATAAAATACGACTATAACCGCCATATTATTCACTCGATACATCCAGATTTAAACTTAAATCCAAATGAATTTACATTGAACTTGTATGATTTACATCCAGATTTAAGTTTTAATCTAGATGTATTGAGTGAATAATATGGCCGTAACAATTCTGCCAAGAGACACATAGATTTAAAAAAATTGAATATTGCATTTTTAGGTGAAACATTCGATTTATTCAGATTTAACTGTCAACAATTTTTTAGTATAATTGAAATTTTGAATTCAATCTTTTTCACCCTAAAATTGTCCGTCTTGTTTAACACACTGTATTTAGCAACGAGTAACGACAAATTGTTTTGCCAACAAATGGAAAAAAAATGCGTTTAAACGAAGTAACGATATTTGTTATGGCTAGCGCCAAAAAACATAGAACGTCCATTTTGTCAGTAATTGGGTGTATACGTTCAATGTTCATATAGATATGTATGTAAAATACCTTCAACAGCAAATCCCAAAAGTGATTCGATTGTATAGCTCATGTGAGTTAATCCTTACAGCTTCCCTTAATAAATTAAGCTTTCAATTTTGCTACCCAGAGTTGGCTGTATATTTGTTCAATGTTCTCATTCTGGGCTGTGCTGCGACTGGGTCCCCATCATCCATATCGCATCAGTTTGGCTCAGCTCTACTTTTGCTTGCTTACTCGCTCGATGTGTTGTAGTATATGTGTCAAATCGAAACTTGATCAAATTAACAGGGATTTTCACTGAGGCATAATCCTTTGTCAAGTTACAGCAGTAAACCTCATCCCCCCCCCTCCTTTCCATCCCATCACCTTTTCGTTGTTTAAAAGAGGAGAGAGAGAGAGAGAGAGAACAGTACTATATATACTCTCTGTGTTTTTGGCTTGCTGTAGCTGTCAATGTTTTGACAGTTGTATTAACTTGGGATTTTGAAATTGGTCCAACAAACACATGTTCCATGAACAAGAGCACATACAATGGTATACAATTGCATCCACCTTACAATCGCTCAGGCTCAGTTCAGTCAGCGACTCCAACTAACTCGTCCTTTATGATGATAGAACAGACGCAGAAAGGCTCCCCAGCGCAGCGCTTGGGGGCAGGACGAACGCGATGGATTTTAATTTAACGTTCAAACTTCGGTATATGTGCTGTCGCGTGGAAAATTCAAACAGTGATTAACGTCTGCGAAATGTTCGTATATCCTGTTTGTGTGCTTATGCATTGAAAAAGGGTTGTGCAAGCAAAAAAGGGCCAATATAGGTATATATGAAGTGAGGAAGAGGTGGGTGCAGGAGCGTTGTTTGTGTGTGGCGAGGTGGTTTTGAATTGGGATTGGATTGCGAGGTAATTCTAATTGGTTGTTTGAAGGGCCTTTCAAGATCACATCATGTGGAAATTGTTTCGACTGCGAAAAAGGATTTCTTTACTTCTACACACATTATATTGGTACATGGCTTGGCGCTTATAAGGATTGATGTATGTATTCGAGTTGTTGTCGAACATCAAGGATTTTGCTCGTATATACAAGGATAGGATATTACAAGAGTAGTGGAACGGAGATGGATTATTTTACAGTATGAGAAGCTCTTGTATAGGTGGCCGGAGTACTTTGAGGTTAAAGTTCAAATGAGTAGGTTGTAATAAATCTTGGTTTGGTGGCAACAACAACACTATGGTAATGGTGTTGGGTTTTCAGCTAAAGGGAATCCAAATTAGAGTCGTATTTTTTTTTTTTTCAGTTTTAATTTTGTTTGGTTTTGTTTATTTAAAAGTTTAATTAAGTTTGTGTTTTTTTTTTCCTTTTTTTTTTGGTTTGTCGGTAGGTAGGTACCGTACCTCGTACTCTTTTGATAAAAGAAAGAGAGAAATGTTAATGATCCCATTTTATGTAGGTTTGGAGCGCAGTTTTGTTTTGAAAGCGGTTTTGTATATCCTGTCGGAAGTATAGAAACCACTAAAAGTTGACAACAATTTTCATGTGACAAAGGAATGTCAAACGACACAAATTTTCTTTATGGTGAAAAAGTTGAGTTGGGAGTCTTTGCTTTTTGTGGTGTAGGTTGGTTAGGTATATAAATGTCTGGAAAGTTATTATGATGTTAGGTTAGAGCGGTTTTGTGAATTTTGTATACCTGTCTAAAATTCATGACTTTGATGTCATGACCACTTTCAGCCCGAGTTTGTCCTCAATGAAATATACATGATAGATAGATAGGTACTTTATTATAAACTCTTAAAACTTTATCTGTGATTTTATTGGGATTATCTTGGTAACTTTAAATTTTAGTAGAATAGCAAAATGGACTTAATATGCTGCGAGACCTTGAACAGCGTATACAAAACCATAGACTTGATATTACGTTTGCTATATGGGTTTCATCAAAAAAAGGACAACATCAAAGAACCAGTTAAATAGCACTGAAAGGATTCACATAATTTCTTTACAGAAAAATACAAGGTATGTAATAGCTGTGCGCCAGTGTGCCAAATGTGTTTTCATTTCAATTTAAATATTTTACTCAATAAAAATATAATTTATTGGAATCTTAAGGAAAATGATATCTCAGAGATTTATCTTTATTATTTTTTATATTTTTTTTTTAAGAGTGTCATTTTCTTTGAAATTTTGCTTGAGCTAATTAAATGTTTTGGTTCGATAACTTGTTTACTGAACTTTAATATCGTCTTTTTTCGCCGCTCTACAAATTTTTCAGAAGAATATCTGGCTCTGAATGGAAAAAGAGACTTTTAAATTTGGGTAACATGGACTATTAAAATTTTAGATAAATTTCAAATTGATCCATTGAACCGTTTTCCCGTACCGAATAATCAAATTCTTACAAACAAATTGTATGGTGCATAAACATTGTGAAATCGACATCAAAATGGAAAAGAAAACATAATTTTTTTTTCACAGTTTTGTATAAGTTACAATAGGTACTGATATGATTTTAAAGGGAAACAAACATCTTTTAAACAAACCAAATTTACAACTAAAATTTTAAAGTTTTAAAAAACTTTTTCAATTTTTTCTTCAAATTCTTTAAAACAAAAAAAAAAGTTTTTTTTCTGTTAATCCGTACGTACAAGTAACAAGTAAATTCATAAAATAATAATTATTATATGAAATGGGCCCCAGCCCAGGCTTCCAATAGCTGCACAAAAACAACAAAAATCAGAGAGAATGAAATCTCAGCTCTTCCTACTTTAAAGGTCTATGAACCTTTTTAAATAATTTCCCGAAACTTCAAACTATACGGAACATCAAAGTATTCTGGAAAAGAAACTTACAACGAAACGAAACTTAAAACTTGAAACAAAAAATGATGAGTTTGCAGAAAAAATCGACGATAATGTGTTTTTTGATTTTGTTATTGAATCGAGTGATTTGTGAGAAAACAAAAGGGGATGAAGGAAATAAAAGAAAAAAAAAAATAACATTTTTTTTGCCCGGAAAAGGATGAGAGAAAAAAAAGAAATAAATTTCAAGACACATAGTGTCAGTCCTCTGTGGAATAATTATTATCAAAGATTTTAAGTTGATATCCTTTAGGGCAGAGAAAGAGAAAGCGGAGGAGGGTTGTTGAAAAAAAAAATCGAAACTTCTACATTCTACAAACATGCCACAGAAAATCTCTTCTAGTCCACATTGAATAAATCGAAAGTTCATTTTGTTCGTCCAACAATCCTCCTACCAACCGGATCTGGATGACGAAGGAGCTGCTGCTGATTTAATCCCCATCGGAGACGCATAAGAGGGATGATCATTTATCATTATCCTTCATCGAGAATAGCTAGCCCTCTCACAATGTGGGTGTCTGTTAGATAATCCCATTGGTGGGTTTAAAAAAATCTATAGAAAAGGTCAGTATTAATATAGACTACTATGACTATCGGAATGACGCATGGGAAAGGAAGGAACAGGTTGCATTTTTCGATCAATAAACACGCAGTAAAAAAAAAAAAAAAAAAAACTTGTAATGGAAGATTTCTTATTTCATCTAGAGTCGATTTTACGGAATATTAAGCAACCAGAGATTGTGATCTTATAGGGTTTTGCACTTTGTTGCCTTTTAAACTTAAAAGCTTCGTTTAAACATCAACAAGTCCTGCTTTGAATCATCGAAATTGACGTAGTTGTCATTGTCGTATTGCCTTACAATGTCGTTTTAATAATTGATTTGAAAATCTGTGTTTTGCCAAGAGGAAAAGCTGACTTCTGATTCAATCTGATTTTCTGGTTTCGATAAAAGACGTACTATGAGCTGGGCTTTTATGCTTTTCGTATAAGCCGATTGAAAATACTCATCCACCTTTGGAAATGTTAATATGATGTTTTTTAGAATTGTAAAGAGGATTTCATTTCATTACTTAGGTATAGTAATGAAGTAATAAGCGACCGAAGGAAAGAAACCTTTTAAGGAATAAAGGAGATACTATCAAGGTGCATAATATATGTATATTTATGATTTTTTTTTTTTGTATTTTATGACAAAAGTCAAAAAGGTAAATAATCAATTATTCAAAAACATTTATGACGTTGAAACATTTAAGTTAGGTCCTTGAACTTATTACATCACAGTAAACTTAGTGGGTAATGTCGAAAAAATTGTATTTTGCAATTGAATTTGTATTAGAGTGTGTGTTTTGCTACTCTCGTTGTCAAATCAAGTTGGGAGGTTAAAAGTTTCAGATAAATCTGCACGATCTTGAAAAGGAGGATGGTTTTGTTTTTTTTTTTTTGAGCTTGCTTGAAGGAAAAACTTGTAGAAAATAAAATTATCTACAAAATGAGCTATTAACATAAATAACTCTGTAAGCCAATTTATCTTTAAGGTTGTTAGGGGTGCGGGTCAAAGCGGGCATTATGCCTCATGTGCGGTGGTGGTGGAATGACGAATGACCTAGTTTGGAAGTTTTTGGTTACCTCCAAATTTTGTATGCTCTTATAAATTACCTATAAATTCAATCGTGATTAATTATTATCAACCTCATACCACAGATACTAAGTAAAGCTCTGTATCTCTGTAACAAGTGGACGTATTAGGATGAAACAAAAAGCATTCTAAATTTTAATAAATTATTTTTTTTGAGGTATACGTATACCGTTAACGGCGCTATCATAAGAAATATCACGAGTCAAAAATTTTAATTTTTTGATTTTTTTTTGAAGAGCGTCATATTTCTTTGAAATTTTTTTTTCAGCCAATTAAATACATATTGGCTCCATAATTTTTTGTTTTTAGCTTAAATGTCGTAATTTTTCGTTGTTCTGTAATTTTTCTACCGAAAAACATCTGGTTTTGAATGAAATAAGTCACTTTTTTGAATTTGATTACCAATATCTCATCAACAAATGATAATACAAACAATTTAAGGGTAGTTTTTGGAACAAGAATTAATTTTCTACAAGACTTTTTCAAAACTAAAAATTTGTTTTAACACCTTATCGTTAGTCTATAAAAAAAACTACTTTTTATAGACTTTTACTAAATCTTTCACTGCTTTACAAACATTGATCTGATGACTTAATTTGGTAAAATATTGGCGAACTGGAAGAAATTTCCAATCTTTTAATAATGGAAAACTAGGGTATAAACGATGTTTTTTGCAAATTAATTTCAAAGTTCATTTTTGAAGAGATAAAAAAGGTTGAATTTTGTTCAAGTAAACACCACCCCAGGAAGCAATCCCGTATTGTAACCTAGAATGAAAAATGCCAAAATAAATGTTCATCAGTAGTTTAGAAGAGCAAGTATTCCACAAAAGGTAGAAATTACGGAGGGTGGAGCGAAAATACTTTCTCATATTATCCGTGTGAGCGACAAAATTCATCCTGCAGTCAATAATAGATCCTGAGAAACAAGCACCCAATGAAAGATTAAACTATTATTATACAAAAATTAAACTCATAACTTCCTTTGAATTAAACTTTTGTGTTAATTATTTATTTTTTTTATATTTCGTTTTAAAAACTGAAATAAATTAACCTACAAAACTTTTTAATAAAATATTATTCGTTCTTAAACTTTTTTACGTTAATGAAAAATCTCCTCTTTTGTGTCTCTGGAAAAATGGTCAATGTAGTTAAGATAAATTAGCCACCATCATTTTCACAACTTATTGTAGTTTCAACATAAAATGGTTGTAGGTACCTACCACATTTTACAACTTAGTTACTTTCAACAATTTGGTTGTAGTTTTAAAAATGTTTGATCTTTGTGTACCTATTGTTCATGTCTACCTACTGCAACTCGTTTGGTTTTAGACCTACACCCTTTTCTGTAGTTTCTACAATCTGACTGTAGATTTCACTATTTAATGGTGTCAATTTTACAAATTCATATTTGTATATTTAACAACCAAAATTGACAACACATTGTCAATTTTACAACAAGAGATTGTGATCATTTTAACAATTTTATTGTGAAAATGATTGCAAACGCTGACTTTGCAATTAATTGTGAATTGTGAGCACATTTTCTGTTAAATACACAAATTAGGAAGTAATTGTAAAATTTGACTGCCCCATTTTGTAAAATTTACAACGAAGATTTTTTTGGGTCTCCTCTAATCCCTTGATACCTATATACCTACCTACTCCCATGCAAGTTTGTAAAACGGCAGCCCTGAGTCCACAGAAAAAACTCGCTTCGCACTGAACAGTCAGATAACTGATACAGTAAATGACGGATATAAGAAACTCAAAAAATCCAAGGAAATCCTTTCTTATATCCGTGTTTTCTTATATAAAAAATTGTATATAAGAAAGAAAATTTCTTATATAAAATAAATTGTATACATATAAGAAAGAAAAATTCTAATATAAATAAAAATGCCTAGGTATAAGAAATGTCCTGTATGGGCTTTTTTCTTTCTTGTCGATCTTCAAGCTATCACTTTGGAAATTCAATAAGAGTGGGTCCAGAAATTTTGTGAAAGTTACATGGCGCATCATTTAGAAGCTTACAAGGGAAAATTTCTTATAAAAATTTAATTTTCTATGTCGTGAATGAGATTTTGTATCAGAATAAGTTTCTTGTGTTTTTCTTGTAAACGTTTTTCTTATATACATAAGGTTTTTTTAACACGTATCTTTATGGGAATGTGCATGGTGTTTTGGAATGTCTGTCTTATAAGCGTGTTTTTCTTATATGAATGAGACTTTCGTATATCCGTCATCTACTGTACCTATATTTCTGAATTTTTACTGGTTTTGATTAACACATGAAAATTTAACACTGATAGGTAGTGCCTACAGAAAAAAAAATAAATTTTATAATTCGTTCATTTTCTCAATTTATCTATTTATTCATGAATTTAAATAAAATAAAGAACTGCTGAACTGCTAAAATAGAGAATATTTTTATGTTCAATTTCAATTTAAAGATTTTTGTAACCTTGAGTCCAATGCGTTTCGCCCATGCACGACAGTTGGGCTCATCTGTTAGATGCTGTCGTACCTTTCTAAGACTACAGGTCACAAAAATCTTTAAATTGAATTTCATTCAACATTCCACTAAAACAAAAATAATTCATTAATTTGTGTTTTCCTTCTTCTTGAACATTTGTATGGCTTTGTATACCTACCTATACGAACCTTGGTAGCTCATTTAGCTACAATTGAATTTATAATGAAGATCGTCTTCAAATACAGTACTGTTCATTATTATAATGAACGGATGATCTGCGTAAGTAAAGGAAACCTTTATTTAGGCTTAATTTTACGAAATTATCTTAGTTTCAGTGTTTAAACTCCAAATAACGAGTTTAATTGCAATAAAAATAAAATTTAAAGGCATCTTCTCTTTGTTGTTTCATTTATTACCACGAAATAATTTGCACAAAAATGATTCCAACATATAATAATAAAATAACAATACCTAATTCTGTGGAACACCAGTTCTTCTAAACATCAACAACATCGAGTACTGCTGTATTTTTTTTTTAATTTCTTTGCCTTATACTTTATGACGTATGTATGTATGTAGGTACTTGTTTCTCGCTTGGTTGAATCAACCAACGACTCACACGTTTAGAATCAATGAAGGCATGATGCATGAATAATAATATACATATCAATATTGTGATCGTATTTCGTTTCACTTTTTTTAAAATTCACATTATGTCTGTGCAATGGAATTCATAAGAGATCAAGCTGGATAACGGTTAAGCATACTTACCTGGCGTAGGGGCTACCGTGATCATGAAGGCGGTTCCCCCGGAGCGAGGCTTGGCCATTGCACCTCGGCTGAGTTGACCTCTGCGATTATTCCTAATGCGAATAACTCGTGCGTGTAATTTTTGGTAGCCGGGGATGGCGTTCGCGCCGCCCCGACATTAAAATTTAAAACAATTTAATTTAGAATATGGTTCTGATAAGAAATCTAATTATAGTCGCGGCACGGTTGCCACTTTGGTAAGTTGTGACCAAATTTGGTCATTATTTTTCTCACTTGTTCGAATTGTCATTTTCTATTCGGTCATTTTTTGTATCGATTTTATAAACATTATAGACACATATTTGTTTTTAGTATATGCTTCTACTTTGATGCCTTGATCTCATTTTAAAATGATCTGAGAAATTAATATTTTTATGTTTTTTTATTTATGATTCGTTAGTTTTTATTTATTTATGTATGTTAGTCTAATTTAGTTAGTTTGTTTAGGTACCTACTTTGTGAATTTGTTTGTACCTGTATTTTTTGTTTTTGTTTATTATTAAAGCCTAGTTTAAGGCTGATTTCCAATGCGTTGGGCGTCGCTTTGACAGATTTTTCTTTCAACGCGAAAGCTCACACATAGCAATTTAAGAAAATTGTTTACAATGACGCGTTGGGTATTATGTTACGATTTGGCACCTATTAGCATGTACACAAACCAACGTAACATAAGCTATCGATTTTGTTTAAAAAATAATGGAATAGTTTGTTTAAAGGAATTCGAAATTACAGGTTTGTTGGTTCATTTTGATTTTCAGGTTCTCTTCAAGTCGTCTGTCATGTAGACGCGTTCGTAAAGCCTGTAAACGAATACGTAAGCGTCTCTAACGCCATTGGAAATCAGCCTTTATAGATCGAAACGAATTTAAATGTTCATACAAAAAATAGCTTTTTTCCAGGCGTGAAAAATACAAATAAATTAAACGCAATTATTTAAGCGACAAGAAGAAATGTGTTTCGAAGTAAGTATAATTCAACCGACTTATCTAAACCAATATAAAACAACATTACAAGCGACATTTATTGATGTTTCATTTCGATTTGGATTTCACTTCGCATTGATGTAGGTATAAACTAGGCTCAATACCTAATTTTAAAAAAAATATATGTGTAATATGAAGAATATGTTGACATAAATAATTAATTCATCATTGTTTTCTGTGTTTATAAATATTTCGGACTTAAATTATTTTGGTCATTTTTAGCTACAGTTGGTCATTTTTATTTTTGGACACAAACTTTTTTTTCAAGTAGCAGCCGTGATTATAGTTCTCTAATGAAATGAAACTGAATGTTCACATGGCATGGGCTGGGCATCATCGGCTGCCTGCTGCTTACGACGACGATGTATGATCGCGACATGATTCATGTGCCAATTATTTGAACTCGTTGACATATTCAATTTGGAAACATTTTTCAGTACAGCTTAGGCAACTATGAAAAGAACGATTTCGGCTCCGCCGAAATATAATTGACTGCCTTCCCAAGTTGAAAAACATAATCTTAGTTTTTGAACTGATCAGCAATTAGTGCTCTGCAAACCAGATTCTTAATAAATGAAGATCGTAATTTATATCTGAGATAAGATCCAATGTACTTTCTGATCCAAACACAAAATCTAGATTTAGATACATCATCCGCAAATGCTGACAGCAATCCTTTAAAAAGTAATCTTAGTAAGGAATCGATGTAGATCAAAAAGAGTATTGGGTCCAATAAAAACCCTTTGAGGTACCCCAATATTTAATCATTTTTCTTCGCTTCTGATATCATCAATCTTAACTCTTTGCGATCTGTTACTTAGGTAGGACTTAAACCATTCTAAAACAAAGCCTCGAAAACCAGCTATCTCCCTGAGCAATATAACGTGATTTACCATGTCAAAGGCTTTAGAAATATCTACAAATAATCTAGCTCTAAACTTCTATTTATCAAGGTTGAAGAAAATTTGAGAGCAAAATTGTAAAAGAGCATCGACTGTAGTTTTATATTTTTACATTCTATTCTCAGTATGAAGATCAAAAGTATTGCATCTTCAAAAATTTAACAAATCATTTTTCTAAACTCAAAAAAAAAAAAGCAACATACTTACTACTGCGAACAAAGACCTTAAAAACACAAACTTTCCATTCAGCTATATTAAGTGACCCCATAGACCCCACTGTAAAACTTCGCACTGAGGGTGGTGTTTTACTTTTTAATAATTCAATTAAAAAAATTTTCAAAAGTAACCTCCCTTCGAAAATAACTTATTCTTTCTTGTATATTTTCGTAATTAATAAAAAATCTCTCTTCCGATTCTGTTCTTGACAACACTTAATAGCTACTTTATTCCACTAGACTCAAGACTCTCTCCCGCTCCCTCCTCATTAAAACCCTTCACTTTTTTTCATACAAAATTTGCACAAAATCTACATTCCATGAGTGTACCCAAAGTATGCAAAGTAAATCCTTTTATTTTCACGTCGTCGATCCACCCCTTGACCCTTCCCATCTATCTTCACCCATTTATCTTCCCTTAAGCATATTAAAATTCATCAAGTTTTCATTATGTGAACAAAAGGCCAAGAAAACAAGGAAGAAAAAGCAGGAAAGCAAAATTTTGAAATAAAAATTAAATAATTTTCCATTATTAAAAACCATAAAACAACATTAAAAAGTAATAAAAAAAAAAAAAACAGGAATAACTTTCGAACAACACAACACACTGGTTACCGAAAAAGAAATTAAGAAAAAAAATACATACACATAGGTACCTTAACCGCTGTGAAATACACTGGGTGGTCTTATGGTTAGGGTTCAGTTCTCATTGGCTTAAAAAGAGGGCACTGACGGCAGTCATCATTACATCAGTTCAGGCAAAGCTTTGAAGCTGTTTATTTTATTATTATTATTTTTTTTTTAATGTTTTTTTTTTTTTTTTTTTTTTTTTTTTTTTTTTTTTTTTTTTTTTGATGCACGCGTTTCTGAATTTGGATCCAAAATTTCAAATAAACACTAACCCCCAACTACAATGCAAAAACATAGGGCCTTTTTTCCAAAAGAGAAAAGCAAGGTTAAGAGGTAAAGGTTGACTGAAAATGGAGAGCTTCCTTAGTAGGACAGCGACGAGTCAAAAAAAAAAAAAAAATTAAATAAAAAATAAGCTGCTGTGCACGGAAAGCCAGTAATGCATTTCTACCTGGCTTGAATTTCGTGTGCATGTTGTAACTGTACACCTAAAAATACGCGCGCCATGGAAAGTCTAACGACGACGATACAAAGGGCTTAAATTACAGTGCAAAAAATATTCCGAAAAAGCAAAGTAATTTTCTGTGGAAAATGTAAAAAGTAAAAATATGTAATGTACATTACATTACATTTACACAAAAAGGTGCATGCAATTGTAAAAGAAGACGTCGACATCAAAGACGAGGAGGGACGTAGTATGTATAGTTGAGCTGGAGTCAAGCCCAAGGTTCAGGGAGGTAGTATATAGAGTGTGCTTGACGGACTGTGAATCATAAAGTCAACAAGGCGAAACAAGTGAAAGGAAGGAAGAAGAAGAGGAGAATGCGAAGGCGGACGAGAGTCACTCTTCAATTTCATTATAATCCCATAGTGGAATCTATGAAAAGACTGAGAGAGAAGCAAAATAAAAAAAAAAATAAATTCTTTCACAGAAATAAAAGGATTCAAACAAAATGAAAAATAACATTGGTTTGCATGAGCAGCTGGAATAAATTACAATGATATTTTCGGATGATCTCATCTCAAGGAAATATGATGATGATGATGATGAAGGACGATGGTAAAATATATGGATTCAGTGTCCTAGTTGCATGTATATTTAATTTGTACAGAAAATATAGGTAATGAATTTCGAATTGAATTCTTTTAATTAAAAATCAAGTGGCAATCAATAGTTTTATTTATAATGATGAATATCAATCAAGAATGAATTCGAAAGGTTAATATATTTATGTATGTATAACACATAACATTTTTTGTGTTTTTGTAAAGAAAACAATCTAGGGCAAAGGCTTGGGCATTCTGAAAGGCAATTCCTACGTTTTACAGGAACAGATTATGACTATAAAGTCAATAGGTTTTTTAGAGATACTTAAATAATATTGTTTGTAAATTTCTCCCCCATCTCACCTCCATCTTCACTCTGCTCGTCGTTTCTTTGTAGACCTTCCCTACTCTTTCCCTGACCCTCTGCTCGCCTCTTTCCACCAACGCGTCCATCATAATTTTCCTATCCACACCTGAGTCAAATGCCACTTTTGAATCTATAAACAGTGCCAGGAGTTTGCCCTTCTTCTTGCCACGTACTCCTCTTCTGAAACCCGTTTGATTTGATGGTATCATCCCTTTCTCCTCAGCTTCTTCATCTATAACTTCTTCTCTAAAACTACCGTGTATATTTCATATTGCGATATGGCATGAGCGTTACTCCTCTGTATTCCTCTACCTTTGTTCCCGTCTCTTTCTTTACTATTGACACGATCAACCCCTCTTTCCTCCCCTCCAGCCATCCATCTCCTGTCCACTCTTCCCTGCAGATCTCTAATACTACCTCTATTACTTGATCTCCCCCATATCTCCATTCTTCGGTATTCCATCTATTCCCATTGCATTTCCTTCTTTGAGTTTTCTCACCACCTCTCTGATTTTCTCCTTGTTAATTTCAGTCTCTTTTTCCAATCCTCTTGTTCCCTCTTCTCGCATTCTCGCTCTTCCTTCCACTCCTCCAATTAGGCTAGTAAAAAAGTTTTTCCATTCCGCGACCTTTCCACCAACTCCTGAATTTCTTTATTTGCTAGCCCTGCCACATTCCAGAAACCTATCTTCCATCTATCCTCTGACTCTTTATTTTATTTTCTTCTTCTTCTCATTTCTTCTTCTTCTAATTTCCGTTTTAGACTCCGTTTGCTCTTCTATTTTTCCTTCCCCTTCTTTTTTCTCTCTACTTCTACTTTCCATGTTCCATCTGCAGTTGTCCCTCCTGTTCTCCCTCTCTCACCATTCTTTTCCTTATGACATCCCTTCTTGGATCCCAAACCCATGTCAACCCATTTGTTATCAGTTTTCCATATCATATCGTGACCCGCTTTCATTTTATCTTCTCTTCCTCTGCTCGCATCCTTATCAGCCACTGCATTCTTCTTTCTTTCCACGTTAGGTCCTCTTCAATTCTGTCCTTCCTTCCTCTTAGATTTATTTTCGTTCTCATTACCTCTGCGTTCCATTAGTGTATTCATCTTTACCTCCATCAGACTTTCTTTCCTGTCTGCTCCTCTCCTTCCGATCTCCTTCGCTTCCTCTATCTTTGATCCTGTCTTTTTTAATTCATTTTTTTTTTTATTATTTTATTTTTTTCCATTTGTTTTCACAACCCAACTCTGTAAACCACAAAATCTATTAGTATTGCGTTATTCGATGTAAAAAAGCTCAATTTGCAAACACTGATTTTCCTTGTCCAACAAATACAAGTAAATCTTATGTAGTTGGATATAACTGCATCGTTCAGTTTCATTAATTTATATTGAAAATGGTCAACCCATTATTTCTATGGCTCACTGAATTGATTTCAACCGCAAAACACATCAGTGGACTACTGCTGCCACTGCCAAACACTTTTTTTTTTCATTGACGGACGCTATCATGTTCAAATCAATTTAACTTAAATTTTGCGGTTAATGTTCCTAGAGAAACATTTAAAATGAAAAATTGTTAATAACATTTTTCTTTCATAGTAAATTCAAAAAAGTATCCCGAGCTTTTTTCATTCAATACCTAGTGGTTAAAAAAAATTCTAATTAAAGTCCCATCAAATTACCAATTTCCTCAAACAGTTTTTTTTTTCTTCCGGGTATTTATGAGAAATTTGTTCATATTTTCATTAATGTCCCCACGTTGGGCGCCAATATTTTTTTTTTCCTTAACTTTTGCATTGATACAAATCATTTCGAAAAAATGATGACAACAAAGGCAAAATCACAATATTATAGACAACAATAAACAACAAAAAGTCCTAATGGTCCTCGGAGAATAATACAATAGGGCAACAAATCATTTTCTCACTTATCCATTTGTCCAGCGGGGAAAAAATCAAATCACAGTCTTTCACATCTTTGGATTCACGTGCCACATAAACGACATATCGACACATCCCCCAAACTAGTGAAGAAAGGATATTCCCAAACAAATATACAAATAAACAATAATTCGCTTCGAAAAGTATCTTACACATGCGGGCGAAATAATTCATTACTATGATGGTGTCATAAGTTTTGCAATGCTCATCAATCAGCATTAAAAAAAAATAATAATAAAAGAAAGTATAAATCCTTTCAATGTTTTTGTTTTTGTTGTTGTTGTTATTTTGGTTTGGGACTCCCTGGAAATATAAATGAAAAACTGTTTTGCATTTATTCATTTGAGTGGCTTATGTCATACGTGTCGTGTGTTGTTTTGTATCTTAAAGTGTCATCCTTCATTTATTTCTATTATTTCTTTTTTTTTCGTATAAACCTAGTCCTTTTCATATCTCCTCTTCTCTTCATCTACCCAGAATTATATCTATTTTCATATGGTTTGTTTTTTTTTTCTGTTTGGAATGAATGGATTTTTCTTTTATTTTTGTTGTGGGGATTCAGAGCAATAATAATGGTGGCAAATGGAGTATAGAACACACAGTTGCAACAAAATGCCAATTAAATTGAAGTGCTTTCAAATTCAAATGAAGGATTCAGGGTATGTGAGTGAATTTGAAATCGTAAATTTCTTCACGTACCTATCTTTTTACAGGGTGAGGCAGTAGATTCTCGAATAATCTCGTTTCGAATGTATTTAACTTCTAATTGTTTTGGAAATATTGCAATACGGAATGCCGATTTTGTTTTGCCTGTTTAGACATTATTTAGTTAAATTAGTTAAATATTGAGTGCTGAGCATATAAAAATATATAGCAGCCGTGTGAATTCAGCATTGATTTCTGACCATTTTTTTATCTCAATATCTGACTAAAATCCCGGAAGGTGGTTCTTAAAAATGAGATGAAATGAAACGAAAAATGATATTATTTGCAATTTTCGTTTTATTAGCGATATATTTACTACCTAGAAATATGGCAAATAGCGGCAAGTCGATGATATGGAAGAAGAAGTGGGTCTAGCTATTCTGTCTGTTCGACTATAACGCCTAAGCCGATGGGTCAATTTTTTTTTAAACTTGGTTCATAGAGTTTTTTGAAAATTCCTCCGTCAAGTTTTTTTTTTAATTGAAAATACCTGGTACCAGGCATATTTTTTTCTTTTATTTTTGGAAAATCTTTTTTTTTTTTTTCTTAAAAATGGTTTAATTCAAAATGTAGTTAATTTTAATGTAAATTGGCTAAATAAATCCCCAAAAAGTTTTTTATACAGGTACCAGACGGCAAAATGTTTGGTTCGTAGAAGAATCAAGGTCGAGTTTTCAATAAAACCTTACATAACGATGACTAGGCAGCAACACGAAAAAAGTGGGTTCAGCAATTCCGTCTACCTCTGTACCTCGACCTTTTTAGCTACAAAAAAAAAACTACCAGCTATACAACCATTTTTGAAAAAAAAACTATTGATGTCATAAACTGCTCTAACGATTTATAAAACAAATTTGGTATATGGACTAAATTGTAGATATAGTCTGAATTTTGGTGAAAAAATTACCAAAAAGAGTTATTAACGATACTTATAGAAGCACTTTTCTTACTATCGAAATTTTCGCTAACACATTAACCGATTATTAGACTTGACCATTCTTTTTTCCGTCAATTTCATTGAATTTTTGAACAATAACAACAACTGAAAGGTGCTACCACCAATTGTATACGAATTAATTTTTAGGTAGTTTAATTCGTTTTATTTTTGTTTGGCTGGAGATATAGCTATTTCAAGGGGTGCCGAGCCGCATTTTTATGAGCGCCTTTAAGTATGCTGTTTTGTTCCGCCTCCATTTTTCTCCGAACATTATTAACCAAATTTGTTAAAAACAATTTCCCCATATAAAATTTTCAAAAAAAAATATTTTTAAATTTAAAAAAAATCATATTTGAAAAGAATTACTGATTTTTTTCTGAAATTGTAAATGGTTTTGGGTAGCAATGTACATAGAATAGATATATTTCAAAAAGTTCTTATTTTTTAAAATTTCAAGCAACTTTAATAAACAAGAACCAGGTCTTGTGATCTAGTTGTGTATATTTTTATTATAAATATGTATGTTTAATTTATATGTATAAATTTGTATTATTTCAAGAAAATTTACATTTGAAACTTACTGATATCGATTTTTTTTTTTTCATTTTAGGTATGTACCTCTAGTCTACGAGTATATACATATGTGTGTAAGTTTTAATTTGAATTTAATTTTCTACAAAATTCTATAACATTACCGAAAATGTTAATCTAAAAAGTTTAGGTAATTATTAACATAATGTTAAATTATTATTTCCTCGGTAGGACAATTATTGGGCTGTGTGTTCTTAGCACCCCATATATGGGCTATTTGCAAAAAAATATGCAGTTTAAGGCCAGGCGCGCACATGCAACTAAACAGTTTGGTTTAGATTTTGAGTACTATAGAATTATATGAGAGTCCGCGCACATAAACCGGCGCGCACTCCCATATAAACCCATTGTGCTCAAAATCGAAACCAAACTGTTTAGTTGCATGTGCGCGCCTGGCCTAAGAGGTCAGTAATTGGTCATAAAAGGTCAGGTAGTTTAATGTCGTTTTCCGTTGGTCACTCCTAGTACTCTTTTTTCACTCCATCCACACTCCTAACACTCCAAAAACCTTCCATTGGCTGTTCGGAGTGATGATTTAGGAGTGTTTTTTCACTCCGGATTTCATTAAGGAGTGCTAGGAGTGCACTCTGAAAATACACATATTTTTAAAAGTATGTGTTGGATTAATTGCCAAAATAGTAAATGCTTCTTCTTGAGATGTTCTGGAATTGAAATTATTGAAGAATTCATTTTAGTTTTTACTTCTACATAGATGCACATATTACGGAAAAGAGTTTTTCATATTCCATTGGAATCCAAAAAGAGTGAAACACTCTGAAAATCCAATCGAAAACGACATAAGAAATTGATCAGGCTAAGAAAATTTTTAATCCAGGGTTGAAGTTTTTCAAATTAAACCCGCGATTTTTGGCACCTCATTTATGGGATATTCGCAAAAAAGGTATACCACTTGAAGGGCCACTGGATAGTGATAAAAGGTCAGGTAATTGCAGTAATTGGTCAGGCATAGGTTTTTTCAAATCATTTTTCAAAGTTTGTATCAAGGTCATTCAAGTTCATCAGTATAAGACTTTTAGCACCTCATTAATTGCATTTGAGAAAAACAAGTATGCAATTTAAAGTAGTTTCAGTAATTGATCAGGTGCCGCCGCGCGCCGTATGCAAATTAATTCGTGTAAATTATGGACATAGTTTCGGGGCCATATCAAAACTTTTTATCACTCAAAAAATTATATTTTTCAGCTAAACCTAAAAGCTCTTGGATTAGCTTCGTTCAATAGATAAAAATACTTTTTGAATTGTACTTACGAGTAAATAGTTGAGTGTTAATTAGATCTTTAATATCAAATCGATTCATCTTAAATCTGGGGTCCCACAAGTCAGTCATCTGGGCCCTATTCTTTGTATCCTTTCAATCACGACGCATGTGGAAACCGTAATAATAAAGCATTTACTAACTTCTTCGTACGCTGATGACATAAACATTTTTAGATTAATTTCTCCACCTATAGATATTTTTCCGATCCCATATTATGGCAAAATAGTAGTAAGGGCTAACTCTGCTCTTGGTTTTTCAAGCGTTAGTCTAAAGAATTTTCAGGTCGTTATGTTACGAAATCTCTTCAAATACGTTAGCCTATGTATAGTCCTTTTATTACCTTGTAAATTAGATTAGTACATGCTAAAATAATCGAGGCTGTTTAGCGTACATTTCTCCGTTTCGATCTAAGCTAAGGTGACTTTCATGGGTTGATAACTATAATTTACTCTCTTATCACGATCGGATACAGCTCATTAACTTACAATATCTCTATGAACTCCAATAAATGCCTCATCAATACATTTTTTTAATAAAAATTCCTTTCAAGTGATAATTTGTTTATATCTTTAATCCTTCCACATGAGCCGGCGGCCCTATCTAAAGCAATTGCAAACACATACATGTTTTATAGCTCTTTATTTTAGCACACAATGGTTTAGTCTGGCTACAGAGTCTAATCTAGACATTTGAAGCACCATATTTACAATAATTGATGATCTTATTTTTCTATATTAAATATCTGAAGTCTTCTAAATCCTCCCCATGTGTTATGCCTCACCCTGTGTTCCCAACATTTATTTTATTTATATTTATTTTTATTTTGTGTTGCCCTGCCTGAATAGAACTGACGATTGACGATGACAACGGCAACGACAACGTCAATGAAAACCGGTGAAATATATAGGGAGCAACATTTAGAGCTATCAAATTTGCATCGTCTATTCGATTAATCAAAGGAAATTCTGGGGTTATGACTCCAGGAATGGGATTGGAATGAGTGTGAAATTGCAAGCCCTAACGACCCTCTCGTTTCAGATTGTTTTTTTAGTTCTATTTTTATTTTTTATTTTATTATATTTTTGTTCTGTGTTGGTATTTTATGTCGTTTTTATTTTGGGTCCTCGTATCCTTTCTCTGACTGCGATTTATCTACATATATTTGTGTAACCAAGGATCGTTTGAAAAGGATTAGTAAAAATTTGGAAATGCTCCATTTATTTGTATGAGGATTTTGTTTTTGTTTTATTGTCTTTTTAACTCGGTTTTTGCAGATGAAGATTTTTGTGAAATAGAATATTTTCGATAAATATTTTTAGAGACAGAGAGAATTTGATTGATATAGATTGGATACTATAGTTACGATATAGCTTCTTGAAATTGAATATTTTGTTGCAGTGATATTTTGTAAAGGTTTTAAAAGCGAATGATGGCAGGGAATTTATTAGATTAAATTTATGATTTATTCTATGAAAACTATAAAATAGAAAAATATTTCTGAAAACGTACAAGTATCAGAAATTTTAATTGAAACTTTATATGTACGATGGTTTTATTGAATTTAGATGAGCTTGTCAGAGAATTGATGAACAAAGAAATAATAAAATAGGTTAATTGAAAACCAAAGTTATTGAAAATTTAAATAAAAAAAATCGTTTCTTAAAAACATGAGCATATCACTAAAAAAATATCGAAAAAGTAATTTTATCTTTTTTAATAAAATTAATATAAATTTTACATTGGTAGAATCCCTTCATAACTGAAATATTATGACTGGGGAACATGAATTTGCTCTTTGTTTTAAATCTTGGTCCCCTTTCACACGAAGATACTAGTTGCTCTCCTTAACAATCTCTTGTACCTTTCACACGCAAGAAACAAAACTCGAAGAGATTTGCTTATTTTCCTTTAAAACTATCTTGGTTGAACGCACACAAACGTAGTGTGAAGAGAAACGTCAAAAAATCTTGTGAATTTGTTGATTTTGTTTACACCTCTTTCTTCCTGCCCTACTCGCCAATGAACTGATTGTTGCTGGAAACTCAGTTCCCTTGTTTGAAAGGGACTTAAAGGATCTTCCAAACCAACATAAAACATTCGAATAGACGACAAAACTTTCTCCTTTTTAAATATAGTTTCTGGTAATTAGAGAGTGCCCAACGCACACTGGTGCGATTCAAATATTGAAACATTTTTTGGTCGTCGTATGATCGCGCCGGTTTGGAAGAGCGAGAAGCTTACACAAGTCTCGGAAAATTCGTCACCGACTGAAGCTTTTTAATGTTGACGCAACTTCGTATTTGAATACCCGCTAATTGATGAAGAAAGTTGCGTGAGTCCGGCCGTAGGAGTACGAGTCACTTTTGACAAATTCACTCAGAAAAGTCAAACTTTTATTTCTTTATTCAATAATTGTATTATAAATTTAAGTATCATCTACTTATGTATCTTGAGTTAATAATTAGCTATGTGAAATAAATTGTATCGATTTTGTCAGCAGTGTCTTGCCTGAAGTGAATGAGGTCTGTCTCTTTAATCAACAAACCGAAATAGGGAGTTTTCTTTGCTATTTTGGAACTGTAAATATTTTGCATTAGAACAGTATAGGGTTACTAACAATAGAAGGCTTTAAAAAAAAAAAAAAAAATACAACCAAAAAATATCATCAGGAGTTGTCAATTCCTCGCAAGAGGCAGTAGCCGTTTTTTTCTTTTAAATAAATAGGTGGCGAGGCTGGGGATCGAACCTTAGACCTCCGGCATGACAGTCCATCGCACTAACCATCACGCCACGGCTACTACTAAGCCCGAAGATGGATACATAAAATCCGAAATGCGTCGCTTTAATAATAAATAAATAAATATTGTGATATAAAAATTATTTAAATAAAAGAAATTTTTTTTAAATTAAAACTTAAACAAAAATTTTTATTTTATATTTATTAAAATATTAACACAATATGGAGACTATGCCAAAAATTAAAACGGTAATTGTTTTAACTTTTGTCCTTCATCCAGTTAGATTTGCTTTTAAATGAAGGGGTTTCGGAGATAAGGAAGCCCCTAAAAAATAAAATAACATTTCAACTCTGAAGTCATTGGCATACTAGGGACCTATCATATAATTTAGTTATTTGTATCAATTTATTTTGCTATTTTTTCACCGTTTTCTACGCGTGCGAAGCCGGGTTGGGCCAGCTAGTTTTGAATTAAACCTATAGACCTAAATGAAAAGAGTGTCAAAGGCTTACAAAAAGTATTTCATTACAATCAAAAGGTGCCAGATTGTTGCTAAATAAAGGTACATCCTAGTACAAAAAGAAGTTTAACTAAGCGTGAGAAAAAATTGTTTTTTTTGTAAACTATGAAACCGGAATTAATTCTGCAGTGACGGTTCATTTTTTGCAATCATTTAATTTTTTTCCCTGCTCTGCTAAATGTATATAGGTACAAAGAATACATAAATTACCGCACAATATTTATAGTGACAAAAATTTATTTCACCAAATATCCTCGACAAGAAGGTAGGCAATATTTAAAAAAAAAGAAGCTTGATTATTATTGATATAATTGCTTGTATTTAACTTGTCATCCATTTTCATGCCAGCAAAAACCTCAACGCAGGTGATTAAAACTAACCACAGGCTGGGAAAAAAAACCTACCCCTTCATACATAACAGTACCTTCAACAAATTGAAAAACATAAAATTCTCATTTTATTTATGTATTTTTTTTTTTTTTTTTTTTTTGCAACTGAACATTCTACAAATTGCCACACCAATTAAGCTAACTAGCCACAGGCTTCGCACATCAGACTCTCATAAATTTTGCCAAAGTGAATTTTTAATAAACTCTCACATTTCATTTTCACCAACATCTGCCACTCACATATTATATATAATATAAGGTACAACAACATTCTCGTTCTGTCTCTGTCTCCTATGGTTTTCTGGAAAATGATTCATTTCTGACCATAAAATAACATAATGGATGGACAGGAGGACTAAGAGTTTTCGAAAGATTGCCATAAGCCCCCCCCCAAACCATGAATCCTCAGCGCCCACATCAAAACAAACAAAAAACAAAAAAGAAAGAAATTCCCACAAATTGTCTGTGTCTACCTTATGGTTACGAATCTATTTTATTTTATTTTAATTTTTGTTTTTTTTTTTTTTTTTTTTTTTGAAAAATTTAGCACCTCAGGTTGATGGTAAATATGTATCTTTCCTCTGCTCGACTTTTCGCACAAAAATAAATATCCTCGACGCCGATACAAAGTCTTAAAATGATGTTGTTCATTTCTCATTTGACTTGATAAATGAACCCAGTCACCCATTAGATAGGATCACCTTAGGTAGGGTTGCCAGCAAGGCCCGTTTATCACCGGATGGACTTTTCTTGAAAACTTTATTCGCTTTAGAAGAATCACTGTATGCGTTTTATTGGGATTTCCAAGATTACATTACATTGAATCCGTATACTTCTTAGGCAGCTTGGCAACCCTGTTTTTAAGTCTACATGGTTGTATGGTTAAAAAAGAAGTCTAAAAAGTTCCATAAATGGAAAAGTTTTTCGATATACACCGCAGCACAGCTGAAACTCTCTAAGGGTAGTCTAGCGCAGATTACTTGTATACTCCGTAAACAGTAACAATAACGGTTACGACGACGGGATACACCTGTGCGTATCCATAGGTAGCTTCGTAGGAGGTAATTTCTCAAGGGGTTTATTTCATGAGTTTGCTCATAATTTTTTCTTCTTTTTTTTCCAAAGGTATGAGGGATTGGTTTATTTGTTTTTTATTTTGTTGGGTTGCCTCAAAAAATAGAAGAAGATAGAAAAGTATCTATAAATACCTATTTTTACCCTTTCTCCTGATGTACCTATATTCTCTATATCTTTCTGAGCTTAGCGATTTTGATTTATTCTAAGTTTATTTGCTTTCGAATGTTTTATGCATTTAATAAATTATTTTTGTGTTTGGATCTTCTTCTGCAAAAACTCAGCTTCAGAGGGAGTGAAAAATATTAGTATTTGAATATGTACATGTATAGGGGTGGTGACATAGGATTTTAAATAGGGGATGGGGATGATGTGGAAAGAAGAAGAAGATTTTTTGCTTGCCTGGGAAAAAAAAACCTCGGAATAAATTCTTCATTTTAGCTTCAGGATTCCGGGCTCGGAGAGTTCCGGGGACAAGAGGTTTAGCTTTTTGCAACTTGACAAACGTTAAGATTAATGAAGGTGAGCGTAGAGAAATGACAAATGGTTACAAGAAGGTTTTACACATTTTACCCCCCATTCGGAGTATGAGAAATGAAATTTATTTGAAATGACACATGAAGCTCTATGGTGAAGGTTTTTTGGTTCCAGACACGAGTAGCAGATTGGTCGGTCGGGTGGTTGATTGTTTGGATGGTTGTTATGGTCCTATAGTCATCTATATAAATCAAGTTCATTCCTACCTATGCCTACATTTAGAAATACAAAACAATTTGCACACAATTGTGATGGATTGAATGAGTTGAGAAATTAATTTTATTTGTGAGAAAACATTTAAAATAATGGGGCACAGTCAAAATAGAGCTGGATGGATGATTTAATGGGCTTGCCACTCTTGGCACTTGCGGGATGTGTCCTATAAATCATTGCTAAAAATGCATAATATATAATGTACCTATAGGTTGTAGTTGCAATAGGGTTAGAAAGAAGGGAACCCTCTATTTGAAGGTAAAGTATGGCCAGTGGAGTTGTGAAATCATATTATGCCAATTTGTTATTTCGAAATCAATTGCTCTGACATCCCTTCTTTCCAAGGTGATGGAAATGTCGACCAACCATCGGCTTATGAAATATCTGGAATCACGAAAGCTTCTCAACGACCGACAGTACGGATTTCGTCGTTACAGATCCAGTGGTGATTTGATGGCTTTTCTTACTGATAAGTGGAACATGGAAAGTTTTTGAATGTAAAAACCAGTACTGAGTAATACGAATTTTTTTCAGGATGATCTTTTAAATATTGGATGATCTCTTAAATATTAAAAAAATTAGGTTTGATAAAAACACCATAATTATTATTATTTTTTTGCAAAATCATTTATGAAATCGAAATATTTTGATGCAAATAATTGATCTGAGACTATTACCCAATATTTGAGGGCAAAAATTGAAAAAAACAAAAATCAATCATGGACCAAAAACCTGGTGCAAAGTTGACTGTTCCACTGTTCGGTGAGATACATTATGTATGTATGTATATACCATCAGATCAATATTGGAGTTTTGAGCTCTGGCTGTTAAGAAATTTGGTAATCTAAAATCGTTTCTATTTCTTAGAGAATACGGCTGAATATCGCGGACATAACAAACATATCTTGTTAAATAATTTGGCATTAATTTATTTTTGATTTTTTAAACAAACATTAACATATTCAAAACAATTCTTTGTTTAACGGACAACCATTTTAAAGAATCTAGCATAAATATTACTGGCGTATATCTGTTACATTTTAAAATAGTTCGCATGGCTTTATTTTGCAATATTTGTAGTCTATAGCAATTAAACCGTCATTACATAAAAACAAAACAGTTGAACAGTATTCAAAATGAGGTTTCACAATAACATTATAAATATTTATTCCAGTTAACATCGATATTTCTTTTTTTATTCTTTTCAAGAAGCCTATTTTTTTCGAAATTTTTTTACATACATAATCTATTTGACTTTCAAATGTAAGTTTACTATCTATCACAATGCCAAGGTAATTTATTTTATTAACTCTTTCTATTATTTCATTTTCAATACATAAGTTAGAATTTAAAGTTAGATTATTTCTACCGGTTAAAAGCATACATTTAGTTTTATAAGCATTTATTTTTAGTCTATTTTGGCATAACCAATCATATATATTATTAAGATTTTCTTGCACTTTCGTATGGCACTCTTCAATGTTTTGTCCCGAAATGTAAATCAGGGCATCATCAGCAAACAGGGCGATTTGACAATATTTTAACACACGTACAATGTCATTGATGTACACAATAAACATAAGAGTCCCCAGCACAGAGCTTGAGGAACTCCCAAATTAACATAATTAGGTTTATAGAAGTGACCATTTATTTTAACTTTTTGAGTTCTGTTTTCGAGGTATGTTTTAAACCAAGAAAGTTCACAATTTTGAATACCGTATCTTTCAAGTTTGTTTAAGAGAATCGATCGATCTATAGTCTCAAAGGCACATTTTAAATCAAGACTATATACAAATTTTTGTTTTGATATGCTCTCTTTCCAATTAGTTAAAACGAAATTTAATGCACTCTCCCATGAATGGGCTTTTCGGAAACCAGATTGGGATTCTATTATCAAGGCGTTATTCTCGAAAAAATCTTCAATTTGCTTAAATGCGATCTTTTCTAATATTTTTTCATACAGAGGCATGCTATTAACAGGTCGAAATTCTTCACACTTTTTTGTATTTGAAACTTTTTCAATAGGGCTGACCGTAGATTCCTTCCAAGAGTCCGGAAAAACACCATCTTGAAAGGATTTATTAATTATACTTTTATTTCAGGGCTGGTCCTATGTGTTCAAAATGTTCTAAGTATATTTTTGGGCTCAAGAAAGTGTTATCTTTTTTATTATTTTTAGTTCGTAAAAGTATAGAATGGATATCATTTAACGGCACACAATTGAATTTAAAGGTATAACCTGAAGGTAATATGCAAATATGTAGTCCCGAATACAAGTTTAGAATAAGAAACACAATTAATCAGCTGCAGGTGCTGATAAGATTAATGGATAAACCTAACTCTACATTTCGAGACCTAAACACAAAAAAAAAAATTCGCTCCTTAAATTATGGTGCACAGGAGCAGGAATATTAGGATGGGGACGACATTATTATAAAAACACCAAACCAAACCATAAAGAGTAGGTATGATTGATGTTAAACAAAATCCTTCATGCATGGAGTTGAAAACTGAAGATAAAAAACTTTTTCAAATTTTCGGTTGCAATACAGTTTTTGGTTTGGCGTTAACCCTGTCAAACCAAAAACTTAGAAATATGATTGTCCCTCAAAAAAAAAAAAAAAAAAATGCATATTGGAAGATTGAAGCTGGTGTTAAACAATTTTTGGGAAATAGAAGTGCGGGGATGCTTCACCCCTAACTATATTCTAAACGGGAACAGCGATTTGATTTTTTTCTGAGAATGGACAGCGATTTGATTTTTTTCTATCGATAACATTAAAAATACAAGAAAGTTATAGACATAAAATATTCTATTAAATCTACAAAGCAATTTGTAGGCGGTTGAAAGTCAAAAATTGCACAATAGATGATTGACAAAAGAATAATTCACCATTAATCGGGAGATTAAATTGTCGGGATGAATTTTATAAGGAAAAAGAATGAAAATCAAATTATTAATGTTTCAGGAATTTTTGCCGGGATTTTGTTCGCTTCATTTTTGATTTGATTTGCTCAAAAACATGGCTATGTGAACTTAGCACCCCATATATGGGATATTTGCAAAAAAATTTTACTCTTTGTAAGGTCACCTTTACCTTACAATTTTTTTTATAAAAATTATAAAAATAAAAAAAAATGGCTGCCCAATTTCTGAAACCAGTGCCTACGTTCTGTAACTCTCACATCGAAAAAATCAGTACCAGAAACGCTGAAAAATTGAACAAAACTCATGTATTTTGTTACAGAACGTAGGCACAGATGACCTTTTATGGGGATTAAGTGACCTTTCCTATGGTTTTTTTTTTTCCAATATCCCATAAATGAGGTGCCAAAAATCGCTGATGACCTTGAAAAACTTTGACCCTAGATTAAAAATTTTCAAAGCCTGTCCATTTTCTGAAAATATCTGACCTTTTATGATCAGTAACCTTTTAGATGACATCCTTTTTTTGTGAATATCTCATGCATGAGGTGCTAGGATCCCACAGCCCCAAAACTTTTTTTTGTCATTTTTTTTTTGTAGTTTTTATTTTTGGTTTCTTAATGGGCGGGTTCTTAAAATTTAAATTTTAAATTTTAAATTACGAATAATTGTTTTTCGAGAAAACACCTCATAATTTTTTACTAGATTGGTCTATAAATTTGGTCTCCTTACTAGCATGAAGTTAGCTATAGCGAATAAATTGATACATCAATTGTTATTTTACATGCTAAACAACCCTCACAATAGTTGAAATCATTTCATTAAAAAAAATACACAAAAATCTTAAAAAATAGAATAAATGGGGACAATGGTTTGTCGTCCATGGACGGGCTTTAGTGGAGAATCATCGTTTTGTGAAAAATCTGAAAATAGCCGATGCGTTGAGATTCTGAAGCTTATAACTTTTGTTCTAATTTTCGGATTTTCCATACAAAGGTTTCATATGAAAGCAAAAATGTAAAGCTACAAATTTGCAACAAAACTATATACCTAACTACTTTCAGTGAAGTAAAATAAAAATCAAAAAATAAGATCCCTAAGTCTGAATTTTCCAGAACTCTTTAATAAACCTGGCAGCTTTAATGTTCAAATAATTTATTTAAAATATTCTACGAATTCCTCATTCAATTAAATATCCGAAAAATTTTCTGCAAAATTAAGCAAATCAAACTTCAAAATACCTAACCTTCTTCAAAAATTCTGTTTTATAAAACCTCTTCCCTTTCAACTAAAAATATACAAACCCTGCCACACCCATATTTTATACATCTACACAGCTTCAAAAAACAAATTTGTAGGTACCTACTAAACTTACATCCCTTACGGCGAAAAATTCCTTCCATTTAACTCAACGGAACATCACAGTAGCTTAACGTGATAGTGGTGTGCCGGTGGCGGCATTGCGAAGAGTTGGCGGAAAGAGGGTATAGATATCATTGGATTGTTTGCCATGTTAAGTTATATTCCAGATGACTTTCCTTGCCTTGATCCCATACCCGGCTTGTATTATAACGCCCACGCAAATATCCTCTTCAATAAATCACCGCCAAATGCCATCCTCATATATAAACAAAACACTGTCATCCTGAGCTCCAAACGAACACACAAACAGCGAGCAAGTGGATATATCCCAAGTGTCCATACACACACAACATTAATTGTTACAAAACAGCCACCAAATAGTTTTAAATCACCCATTAACAAGCCTCTGGCATAATAATAAAATCACCATCCACACTTTCCCGGTTTTTGCAAATAAAAACAAACGACAACCAACAACCGTTAAAGGACACCGCCGCCGCCGTATAGAAAAGCCTTAATACATTTCGTACAAAAAGGGCTAACACTGTTAGTAGCGTCACACCATCAAGGCGAGTCGTCGAAGTTTCGAGGATTTTTTGGCAATTTGCGGATGTTTCCACATGCAATACTTACGTATCCGCCCATTTGTCGTCGAAATAATGGTCGCACTATATCCCTATCATCACCATACCTCCATGACACCTCTCTTACTACTCCTCAGTGCCACCACCGTTGCTGGCCGTGGTGTTGCTATGTCGTTTATGTCGTCGTCGTTTTCATTTTCGTTTTGAAGAGGCAGCAAGACTAGCTATCTATCTGTACAGCATGCCACCAGCTATACCATAGTTATAGCAAGTATAGCTAGTAAGGCCACTTAATGGAGAGTAATCGAGTGCATGCCATGTTGCAAATCAGTCTGCTTCCGGGCGGGCAGGCGAAACGTTCGAAAGGATGACTACAAAGGCATTGGAAAAGTTTTCTACACTTTTTACTTGCAACGCTAGCGAAATAAAAAAAAAAGAAGTGAAACGTGCCAACTACGGTAGCACACTATCGTCGCCCTGGCTAATTTAATTCGCAAGCCAGCCTTAGGGCCTGGTTTATTTTTTTTTTCTGTCCAAACTTTTTTTTTATCCCGCAATTCTTTCTAATGAGTGTGAGAATTTTGAAGGCAGGACAGCACAAATTGAACGACAAAGAGAAAATATTATGCCAAAGTTGGTTAGAAAGTCCCAAGGAAATAAGGTTTCTAGCCATTTGAAAAAAAAAACTGCTATACAAAAAAAGAAAATAAATAGATTGTTGTCCGTGAAGCTTTTTTGTCACGGACGACGAAGACGATGTCGAAGGCTTTTTAATTAGCAAATTTTATCAAATTTGCATGAAAATAAAAAAAAAAAAAAAACTTCCTTCTGTTATTCTTTTAGGTTTCGTTCAAGACTGAGCTTTTTTTCGACTGGAATGGAAAGTGTAGGTAGTTTTTTGAGAAGTGCTTATAGGTATTCATTGAATATTCCCTTGTTTTTTTTTTTTGTGTCGTTAGAGCTATGTGTGTGAGCTTAGGATAAAGTGGGCAAGATAACCTTTTTGTTTTGAGTTTTATAAGCTTGCTAAAACTTTGTAGGCAGGTTATATTTTACCATGCACTCTTTTTGATAAACGAAATGCAAAAATAATCTTATTTTGACTACCTGATCAACAGCAAGTCTCGAATAGCTCAAGGCAAATGCTTTCATAATTTTAGTGTTTTAGTAGAATCCGTGGTTCCCACAACCCTCGGCTAATGGTAAGCAGACTTCTGGATTAAAACTCAAAATTCAGCTTTTTTTTCTAAATTTTGTCTTTCATTATTCTGCTTTTTAAAATTCGTGCGCTTTTTTATTTTCTTTTTTTTTTTTGTATTTTTTATTAATTTTTTTTTATTTTTTATTTTTACTTTTTATCATTCAACGTGTTGAATTTAGGTTTTTTGCCGCCCTGGGCTATTTTAAATTTGCCGCCCCTCCCCTCTCAAAAATTTTGTCACACAATTTTGACACAAAGTATTAATCAAAAAAAAATATAATTTAACAGTTTCACATTTACTGTTGGAATGCTCCAGCTTGTATATACTTGGGTTGCAGGTTGCAGCTGTCTGTTTGAGTGTTGTCGTATGCGACGCGTATGTCTGGAGAGAACAAAATTAATTTTATCACAATATATGTAGCGGCTGTGGAGATGGATAATTTGCCGCTTAAAAAAAATAGAAATATCATGAAACGTTTTTTTTTTAAATTGAATTAGCGTTTGCCCGCGAAATCAATACCGCGTCTTCTTTTCTTTTCAAATAGAGAATTCATCAAAATAGCTTTTTCAATTGACGTAAGCCAACCTGAATTGCAAAAATAAAAATTGTAGTAAAATTTGTTAAAGATTCATTAAATTAAAAAAGTGCGTATACGCCCTAGTGCACCACATTTAAATGATTTTTATCTATTTTTATGGAGTATCCGCGTTCGTCTATAAGAATATCCGTTTAAATGAGCATAATTTTTGTGAGACTTTCCAGAAAAAAAAATATAGTTCCCGAAAATTCGTCCGCTTAAGGGATAGGAATTCAGGATGTAAGTTATAATCTTATTAAATTACTTGTCTATATCTTTGGCATAGGTACTGATTTCTTCAATCTTGATATTTTTTTTCATTTTTTTTATTCGTCAAAACTCAAAAGAACTCGGTTTCACTCATGTTTTACTAAAAAAAAACAGGCAGATATTGCAGCATTTTCAAAACCTTTTTAATAAAATTGAAGGTTCACCATTTATCAAAATTTCTATTAGCAACTATTTTTCCTCAGATGCAATAAAAGTATCCTTAAGTCCAACAATATCTATATTTTTTTTTCGGGACATAAACACTGCTCTGTTCCTTACTGTTGTTAAGCCACACAAACACATCAACACACCAAAACAATTCCAATAAATTTGTTCTTCGATTTAATTGATTTTCAAATAGGGGAATTGTGTTTTTCCTTTTTCCCTTTGCTCTCTCTACAAGCGAAGAGCTATATCCTTTCTCTGAGTTCTATAGATGGACGGTGGTTTTGCTTGATCTTATTAACACATTATAGAGCTGTTAGAGCTATTTTTGCTGCTAGAACTATTTCCAGTTACGATGACAGTTTAATGTCCTCCTTTTTTTTCAAAGGGAAGACTAGCGGAAGTAGAAGAGTTGTAACATTCTTAAATTAGAGACATAAATAACCTTTGGTAGAACAGACAAAAAAAAGGGTAGAAAAGAAAGCAGATAACACAAACACGAAAACAAACAAACAGGCACAAAAAGAAAAATGGAGGGACAACTTAAACAAATGACAACACTATATAGATAGATGGATGGGTTTTAACGAAGTTATTGGAATGAAGTTAGGATGCAGGGGGTTTTACAGACTTTCGATCTTTAATTGAAATTCTTTGGTTTTGTTGAAAAAAAAAATGGTGAAAGTTTTAGGGTTGCGTTGTTTTGTTTTCTTTTTCTTGCTTTTTTTAAGTTTTTTTTTTTTTTTTGTTAAAAATTTGTAAAATGATGAAAAGAGAAAAAACTTAACTTTTAATGACTTTGGGTTTGATATAAAAAAAGTGAAAAAGAAAAATGAATTTGTCAATCAAACCATTTTCGGTAAGAAAATTAATCAAAAAATCCAAAACTCTTTTATATAATTTTCGGTTAGGTATACAATTTCGTCCAATTGGTTGGAAAATTGGTTGATGAAAATTTGTTCGTAAACCTTTTTTGTGTCAATGAAATTGGCCAAAACAAGGTTCAAAGGGAAAATTAAGGTTCTTTAAAAAAGATAAATTAGACTCAGGGAGTTTAATCATAATTGACATTGAGATGATACAAAAACCTTGAAAGTTCTTGAAGTCGTGCGATTTATATTATGTACCTCCTTATGTGTATGATCACAGTGCTCAAACTGATTTCAAATTTTCTATATGTATATTCTATCTATATAATATATCTACCTGCTTTAAATTGCTTTCTTAAGCCCTTTGGCCAAAAAGTTAGTGCCTCCATAACATAAATACGGGCAGAAATGTGAACATCAAACATTCCAAAAAAAAAAAAAAAACCGCCAATGCTACAAAGAAGAATGGCAAAAGCAACTTTTCCATTATCAACGACAAAATGTTATCATAGGCCTCGAGAAGCGACATAAAAATATAGCGACGCGTATCGTTGCAGTCCAAAGAAATCGCAACGATAACTACACTAGCGAGCACCGAAATATGTACATATATATTTATAAAATCAAATTGCAAATCTCAGTTTTGTAGTGGCGTAGATAGTTAGTCCGATAAACTGTCATTCTGGAGGTCTAGGTTCGATCCCCAGCCTCGCCATCTAATAATTTAAAAAAAAACTGGCTATACTGCCTCTTGCGAGGAATTGACAACACCTCCAAGAGTATCTCTTGTCATAGAAAAGTGCCACTTACATCAGCCGTTCGGATTCGGCAATAAACTGTAGGTCCCCTTCATTCCTGAATACATGCACGCAGGAATGGTTGATAGTTGTAAGTCACTAGACTCTAGTTCTTCTTGAGCTGTTGTGCCATCAAATTTATTTTTTTTTAATCTCAGTTTTGATTAAAAACGAACAAAATTCGATCAAAATGCTTAAAAGATTGCCCGAAATCTTTGAAAAAGTCGACAGTGGTATGACAATTTTTGTACAAATACCTAAAACGCAGAATCACTTTGTTCATATTATAGTTTGTCCACTAAAAATTTTCAGTACAGAGAAACTTTCCCTCTGACCGTAATGTATTTCAATAAGCTTTCTCTACTTCAAAGCTCTTAAAAGGTAGCCATAGTAAGCATGATAAATTGCCACTGATATAGGCCAAATATCAGTTGAGTTCCAATTTTAAGATTTAAATTTTTCCACACAAACAGAGAAAAAGAAAGTACGGGTACTAAAAAGCAGCAACCAACAGCACTTTTCCTATTAAAAGCTCTGAAAAAGCATTAATTTTTAAAGTTCCTTAACAAAAACCAAAGAAAAGGCTATAACGATTTAGTACAACGTGGCAACGGTATAGGATTTTATTCTAAAAAATTTCGTTGGATTTTTATGAGTCGTTTTCTATTTCATGTCAGTTTTTTGAAAAATTGCCCCACCCAATTAAACGGGGGAAGGGGAGGGGGGATATAGACTACCCCCCCTAGATGATTTTTTTCTTCTTTTGACCAAAAACTTATACGCTCTAGTATTTTTATGCATCTTGTGCCAAAAACCATCTTTTTTTATTATACTAAAAATTATACTACTTGTTGTTATAAATTTATTATTGCTAAATTTTGAATATCTTTATTTTCGAAACTGTTGGATCTATACAGATGGTTCTGGGCTCAAATTGAAGAAAATTTAATTACTTTGAAATCGTAGAGCAAAGTTATAGTCAAAAAACTAATCCTTTGAAGTTAAAATTGCCAATAACTGAAAGGTTTTTTTGATTTTTGACCATGATGCGTTTGGCGCTCGAGTTCGAAAACTTGGGTTTTTCATTAGGCCAATATCATAAACGACTCAGCAAAAAATTAGAACTACCGGATCTAACGCAAACACGCCCTCCTATGAGATGACAAGGTTACTATGCAATATTAAACTTTTTTATTTAATAAAAAAAATTCAGTTCGATACTTTTCTTCCACAAAATACCCAAGGAGACCTGTGCCGAGATTTAGCTATTTCAGCGAGTGAGGTGAGATGACTCGCCTTACTCGCCGACTCATCTCACTTCATTCGCAAAAGTGATTTAGCTATTAAAGTGAAATGAGTAATTTCGAATCAAGTTTCGAACACATGAAATGTCATAAACAAAGGCTATCTTTTAATTCGTTGTCTTTGGTTTTGTTTGATTGAGGTTTAATTTTTCAAATTTGTATTTTTATTTTGATTAAACTTTATCGAAAAACTTAGGAAAACAAAATTTAATTAATGTGTGACTTTATTGTGAAGTTAGTGTGCCCTACCCACTCCTAAACATTCTTCCAAAGTTTTGTAGTTAGTCCTCACGATGTTGATGGGGTCGTCCTTGCGATGCTGAATTATATTTTTCACTTGTGTTAAAAAAATTTATACCTACAAATAAAATGTAAATAACAAATTAATAATGTTCATCAAATATCATTTTTACATAAATGTATGTTTGTATAAAAAAAAAACAAATCTTTTATGTGCTGCATGCTCATTTTTACCTACATATACATTGTTGTTTTGCTAGTTCGTTTCACATACGTGAATAGGTATGTTGAAATTCCTTTGAAAGAGAACACATACTTATGCAAAAGTGGAAATTTACCAACACATACACCAAGTCACCGCTGAAACATCCGGCGAGTAAACTGACGTTTCATTTCACTCGCCTACTCACTCACTTTTACTAGCTAAATCGATTTTCAGTTAAAAGTGAGTCATCTCACTCACTCGCCATTAGCTAAATCTCGGCACTGGTTTCTATTCGATACTGGAGATCACGCTTAGTCGTTACGAGACCAACACCAACAACAATGATGTTTTCGATTGTAAACAGATCAATACGAATCTCGTGCTGTCTCTTTTTGTGACCAGTGCTAGATGTGATACTAATCTCCTATGAGCTAAAAGGTAACTGATTCGAAGGCCGGGTTTCCTACTTGAAGTATGCTACCTTATCACTTCTCATATTTTTTTTTTGAAGATTTGATCACCGTTAAAAGTCGATGTGCATTAACGCGCTACGCGCAAGTTATAAAATAGCTCAATGTGCTCGAAGCATGCCCATCTTATCGAAAGGCCCTGGTTCTGCGAGCCCCATGAACAGTACTTATAAACAAAACTTTCTGGAAAAAAATAAGAAATTCAAAAAACTCAACTCTCTATCATTTTCTCATTAGAAAATCGAATTTTTCCCTTCTTTATAGGTAAGATACAATTTAACCATTAGCTATTTAACATGTTTATGTAAAAAAAGATTTAAAAAAAATTCTTTGGCTTTTACATAAATATATTCATTATAATTTGAAAATTATAAACTTTTTTTGATTCAAATAAAAATGATGTCTAAAATTTTCGATTATAATGTATTTAGGTGTACACCGAATCAAAGCCCCTCCTTTGAGAAAGTTATGCGGGTGCCCATGAATTCCGTATACTTAATTAGCACATTATAATATAAAAAAAACACAATTTAAAAATCAATTTAACATACGAGAGTACATAAATGCGTGCTTTGTGAAGCCTGATGAACATGCCAATCTTTGAACTTCTTTTGTATAAATTTAAACATGTAACCCATCACAACCCTCACATTGCTTATTCAAAAACCATTTATTCATTTTCATATCCTTCATATTCGAATTTATTTCAATTTCCTGTTCCTCTTAAATGTCAATCAAAACCGATCGATTTATGCCTCTCATAATATGTACTCGTAAAACGTCAATGGAAATTGCTTTCAATGACTTAATTCTACCAACATAACATCTAAAGCAAACAAAAATTTTCTTTATTGAAATACCCACAACACCACTTCCGCCTTACTATATGTATGTGATGTGGTTTGACATAAAAATTTATTTATTTCTTTCTCAATAAAAAAAAAATATAATCGCTTAACTGAATATAAAAACGTTTCGCTTATTAAGGACGAAAAAAAAAAAAACAATATTACAAGAAAAATAATATTTGATGTCAAACATTAATGCAGCAGTATTACGATTCATAAAGGACATTTTAAACATCTGACTTTCCAACTACACATATTGGGAAATATTATGAAAGGATGCCTCCTCATATGCATTATAGTATGAATGTCTCTAAAGCCAACATCATTCATTCACATGATCTGGATCTGAGTGCCTGAAAAAGAAAATATCCTTTTTAACGAGAACCGGGTTGGCTTTTCAATTCAATTCACTTAAGTCGATTTTTAATTTGGTCAAAAAACTGTAAACTGGACCTCGAAATCAAATAAAAACCGCTTGATGAGTGGGAATTTTAATATTTCTGATATATCCTTGCTGCTGGTTGCGATTATATTGGTATATTCAAATATTTTTTCATCATCCTTTCGTTTGACGTTCATATACATATAGATTCTGATAAAGACGACCAGAAAAAAAGTTATTTGAAATTGTCCCCAAATGAGTTTTTAGCGAGCGTTTTAACTTAATATATCCTCGCCTCCCACATTGATGTCCTTTTTGTGTTTATCATTCGTCTTTCGTGTCTTTTTTTTTTTTTTTTTTCAAAACTGTCTCTTTACAAGAGTCAGGCAGGACATAAATGAAAAATTGAGGAACCACAGAGAGCAGCATTAACACACATCTTTATAAACATAGTCAGCACTCAGCACATCATTTCTGACAGGAATACAATATCCTTACATCCTTATTTTGATGTATATGTTTCTGTTTCTTATTTATTTTTTTTTTGTGTTGAAATAAAGTAAAAAGAGTCTTTAGGGTCGCATATTGTAAGGTGTGGAGATTAAGAAAAAAGCAAAAGAATTTATATCGTCTCGCAGGAAACATTTTCTATTAAATAAAGTAGAGCGGGTGGCTATATTTTTAACTTCTTCCTTCATTTTTTGTGTGAGTTTGTTTTCTTTTTTTTTATTTGATTATTATTACATGTACTTTCTTTTAAATCGTAAAAAGTTTTATTAACTTTGCTGGTGCTGCTTTTGCTTAAGCTACGGCACTGCACTGTGGCGATAACTTCAATTAGGGATTTTATTTTTTTTTATTTTTATCCTTCTTGGAAAGTTTAAAGTAATATTTTTTTTTGTTGTGCCAATTTGATGCTTAAACTTTAGAGTTTCTTGGCTAAGAAAACACGCAGATAAAAAAAAAGCTATAAATACCTACGTTTTGTTTTGTTAAATTTTTTTTTTTTTGTTAAATGGAAAATTTTATAAATTAAATTTTAATATGAATTTTTTGTTTGCGGAATATAATAATGCCCATCAAAGGTCAGTGGAAATTCAAAGGTTCTTAATGAAGGCAAATGTTTTTAAAAAGTTTTATTTCAATATTTTTAACTGACTTAGTTCATTGCGAATATTTTAAGAAGCTATTATTGTAATGGGTAAATTTTTTCCAAATCTATAAACTGGAGCATAAAATTTTAAAATGGTTCAAAAGGATAAGGACACTTAATATGAAAAAAAAACATATATATTAAAAATTTCGTCTAGTTTCCAATGAACCTAATCCCAATAGTTCGCACTTTGTCGAGTAGGTACACTATGACATTTCACTCAAATTTCAAATTAATTATTTAACAACGAATCTTTAGTAAGAGATTTTTAAATGCGTTCCATCCAATTTTATCTGAGAAGCAGGGTAAACAAAATGCTCACTCATGAGCGCTCATTCATAACCACCCTATGCCTATAATTTCCTCAAGAGCATGAGTAGTTTTCAAAAACTTATGATGAGCGTGAGTGTGAGAGTAACCGAATAATGTTCACTTATGAACAAATTTTAAAAGAGCAATTTTGAGCAACTCGTGAGGAATGTTGAGCGTTCCTACGGACTTCCATAAAACACGCATTCATGAATTGATTTTCTATTTTCAAGAAATTGGAATATTTATCAGGAACCATTTGTTAAAAAAAAAAAACGATGCCATCATAGAATAAACGTGGAGTTTCTATAATTCACGCCGGAAACACAATTTTTCTCCGATCTTATGTTAACCGCCGAGAATTTTCCACGTTAAACTAAGCTCGAAAGAGATTAGTTGTTGTTAAAGATATAACTCGTAAATTATTGAGTCGCGACGTTGCTTTTTTTTATCCAACTCCTTTTGGACTTGCAAATAAAAAAAAAACGGCTTATTTCATTCTAAAATTGTAATTGCTCGGGCTCGCGAGCATAAAATCGACTTGCTCTCGTCTTACGCTCACAATCCGAGCAATTTCGGTATCGAGTAGCACCCATGGCGAGCTTCTTATAGCTAAGTGCTCATTTCAAATTGCTCACTCACGAGTAGCTCATGAGTGAGCATTTCCGTACCATATTCTGAGAAATAACATAAATTAGGATAGGACACTAAATGGACTGGAATGGTTTTAACGGTACTATCATGTTGCTGGAATGGTTTTAACGTATCGCCATAAATACGATAACTTGAGACGTTTAATTCATCCGCCGCTGTTGATTTCGGCATCACGGAAAGTGTTTGTCGGAAGTCGCCCGTCAACAGTATCGACACGAACAGTGTTCGATCGAATGCTTCTTATGATCGTTTGTGTGACATCGTGCACTCATCCCATTTGATCAATTTACAAGTTTTCAACACTTTTGCCATGGCTGATTAATTTGAAATATTGCAACAAGTATTTTCATTGATTTGCAGTTTTAATGGAAAATTCAGTGCTGAATGTGCTGTTCTTCGGCATTCCAACAGTGTTGCTGCAGTTTCGGTAGATGCAAGAGCTAACGCGATTCCACTTTGAGCACGTATTGCTGCTATTATCAATGATATCAGAACTGTTTTTCCAGCCACGATCAATTTTTATTGAATTGAGAAACGAAACGTGCGCCTACAACGCACGTTGAGAATTTTGATCGAATTTTATTTTTTCCTAAACCTTTGCCTAGCAATGACAAACAAACGCACAAAAAGAAGTTTCCAATTTTGTCCAGTTTTTTTTCAAGTTTTAAGCATCCGAACAAACCACGACCCATTTTATATTTATGCGAGAAACAGAGAATGAGTGACACTATGGGGTATAACTCCGGGTTGGGTGCGATATAATCGATTTCAGAAATATCAATTTCACAATGTTGATTTTTATCTCTACAAAAAAAAGATCTACTCGTTAAAAGACCAACTGATCAAAAAAATCGAAGAAAATTTTCTCGATTTTTTAAAATGTTGAAATTTTATTTTGTAGTAACTAATTTTATTGTATTTTGTTAAAAACAAAAATTAATTTGAGGTTATAGGATGCATCGATCATGAACCAATTTTAATCAAACATCATTCAAAACCCATCATATTCAGTGCGTGAAGGGATGAAAACAATTTTGACGAAGTTGCCTATATTCGAACACTATAGTGTTCGAGATGGAAACTCTACAAAATTTGGTTTCCAATGTTCGAGCAGTAAAAATATTATATAATTATTAGGTTTTAAGGTAAAACTTTTACTTTAATATAATATTATACTTAATATCTAACAAAAAACATCAAAAAATTAGTCTTACGTCAATTTTCACGCCGAAAAACACATTTTCCCACAGCACTTGTAACAGCTTTTTTTCTATAAAAACCTGAAATGACCGCATTGTCTAAAGCCTCTTTTCAAGCTTCCATTTTTTAAACTTTGGCTTTAAATTGAACTAGTTTATAGGTTGTCATATTTTAAAGAAATAATAAAGGCTTAGTTCTGCATTTATGTATAAGTTAAAAATCTGAGAAATAACACAGTTTACTTGTTTCCAAAAAATGTTCGAAATTAGGAGACTCTACCCTACCATTTTTAAATCTTGATGAAATGGGCCATTTTTCTAAATATTTTTCCGGGGCTAATTATAATTTGTTTTTTAAATATGAAGTGTCAAAGTTAGCTTGAACCATGACTAAGTAAAACTTTATTTTTCTTACAAAGCCAACAATATATAAATTTGGATTTGTGCAGTTCCTACCTAAAATGAGGCATAGGTTATCGATTTTCATTATTATGCTTAATTTTGCTATTAAATATGTATGGAATGAATTTTCACTTATTTTTCACTGTGTACGAGTATAACCTATACACTATCACCCAGTAATCGCTTGAGTTTCGTGACACCATGAACATTCTTCTTAAGTAAAAGAACTTTCATCCATATTAATCTTGAGCCGTTGAAGGTATAAAATTTTCAGAACAATAGAACAATCTGTTTCTGCAAAAATTTCAATATTCTACCCTATTTTGCTATCGGTATGTCTATCTCTTTTTAAATAGGTATACATATGTACATACATATGTAAGTATCTATAAAGGCTATACAATTCATAGGCTCATCAATTAATCAAAGATCCAACACAAAGCTGCCCCATTTGATTGACTGAATGACTATTGTGGTGTCAGTTATTATTTGTATTCACTGTGGTTTGAAGGATTATTGACTTGTACCAATACACTAACAACAACAACATCAACAATAACAAAATCATCAATTCCCCATGAATATTAATACCAATATCTGTCAAAAGCTGTTTTCTCAATTTCTCAAATCGTCATTATGTGACACCATCTATCTGCTTTGTAGTCATAATCATTAATATTCCCAGAATTAATAATATATTTTAACATACATATATAAAAATAAAAATAGCTGATTCTTGTAATGATTACACGAGTTTCTATATCGAAAGCAAAGAGGATTATTCCAAATGAGCAAATGAAACCATTACACTAATGAACCAACAAAAAAAAAAAAAACATCAAATTCGTCCTCGATAGTTTTCAAAAAAATTCCTATACACATTAGGTACTTCTATAAAATAGAATTCATGTTTACGATTATTCTTTGTTCCTGAATCCTGGCATTTATGTATGTATGTATAGTGTGTGTGTGTGTTTGTATTGAAATCGATGAATCAGCAGTCCTCTCATCATTCATTCATTCATTCTATTCTTTCGATTAACCAATCTATCATCATCATTATCATCATTAAAGAAATGCTGAACTACTAAATCTTCATCCTGCGAAAATCCATATCGAATACAAATAAATATAAGAATCTCAAGGATTAAAGTCCTACAGAGAACGCTGATTATATCCGTTAAGCTCTGTTATGGTGGTCATTGTGTGCTAATATGCCTGTGTTGTGCTTCCATCAACCGTTGCGATTTTTCTATTTTTATTGATTGCCAAATCCCAACAAAAGAATGTATGTATGTCTCTCTGACAAACCCACAAACATAAAAATCAATCATACATTATTATCCTGTTTATCCTTGAGCTGCAAAAAAAAAATCCGAAAAAAAAAATAAAGACCAAATGCACGAATGCGTGAAACATTTTTTTAAGATAAAACCAATGATTCATCCCCCATTTGCCACCCTATATCTTCATCCCCCAACCAACTTAACTGCCAACCGCCCTTTGTATAGTATTGTCTTTGCAATCAATCAGCAAAAACGATTTCTTCCCTTTTTCGTCCTGGCTCATTACCTGCGATGGAAATGAAATGAAGGGTGTGGTGCGTGTGTATGACGGTTTATTTTGTGTGTTAGCACTTCGAATCAATTTAACAATCATTCGAATTTATTAACTCAAATTTTGCTCTTATTAACGCTATTTACAAAACAACAAACAACAACAACAACAAAAGGAAAGCTAAAAAAAAAGAAGCTTAATAACACACGAGAAAGGACTTTTTCTCATGAAATGTGTTGTCACTGTGTCGTTAAAAAACAAATATTGTATCAATTTACTCAGGCCGTAGGTGATGTGTTTGAGGTGGTGCGCACATTATCCTTCAAACAAAAATGAGTGTGCTTTTGTTTCTGTTTCATCGAGCAAATAATCACAAAATTGTGTCTAAGGGAAACAAATTTTTTCACGAAGGTGTTTGTTTTTCCTTTTTTTATATAATATATAGATTTTTTTTTTTAATTCTCAAACAATGATTGTTGTTTTATATTATGACTGTGATATTAAATTCCAATGAACCTTTTTCAATTAATTGGAGAAATGATTCAGTTTTTCACATCGTTGGGTTAGTTTTTGTTTTCTTTCAATTTTATCACTGCTTGGGTGTTCGGGTATACTTTGGGTGTAATTTGGGGATAGACGATGGATTTTGAAGAAAACAAAAAAACAGAGACAGTTGTTGTTGAATAAAATAAAATTTAAAACAGATTCATTGAGGAATTATAGGTATAACCTATATTATGTATATATATATATAAAACTATGTAAACATAGTTGATTTTAACTATGCAATAGTTGATTTTGACTATGCAAACGTAGTTGATTTTGACTATGCAAACGTGGTTGATTTTAACTATGCAAACGTAGTTGATTTTGACTATGCAAACATAGTTGATTTTAACTATGCAGACGTAGTTGATTTTAACTATGCAAACGTAGTTGATTTTAACTATGCAAACGTAGTTGATTTTGACTATGCAAACATAGTTGATTTTAACTATGCAATAGTTGATTTTGACTATGCAAACGTAGTTGATTTTAACTATGCAAACGTAGTTGATTTTGACTATGCAAACGTAGTTGATTTTAACTATGCAAAACGTAGTTGATTTTGACGTTGCAAACATAGTTGATTTTAACTATGCAATAGTTGATTTTGACTATGCAAACGTAGTTGATTTTAACTATGCAAACATAGTTGATTTTAACTATGCAATAGTTGATTTTGACTATGCAAACGTAGTTGATTTTAACTATGCAATAGTTGATTTTGACTATGCAAACGTAGTTGATTTTAACTATGCAAACATAGTTGATTTTAACTATGCAATAGTTGATTTTGACTATGCAAACGTAGTTGATTTTAACTATGCAAACATAGTTGATTTTAACTATGCAATAGTTGATTTTGACTATGCAAACGTAAATGATTTTAACTATGCAAACATAGTTGATTTTAACTATGCAATAGTTGATTTTAACTATGCAAACGTAGTTGATTTTAACTATGCAAACGTAGTTGATTTTGACTATGCAAACGTAGTTGATTTTAACTATGCAAACATTGTTGATTTTAACTATGCAATAGTTGATTTTGACTATGCAAACGTAGTTGATTTTAACTATGCAAACATAGTTGATTTTAACTATGCAATAGTTGATTTTGACTATGCAAACGTAGTTGATTTTAACTATGCAAACATAGTTGATTTTAACTATGCAATAGTTGATTTTAACTATGCAAACGTAGTTGATTTTAACTATGCAAACGTAGTTGATTTTGACTATGCAAACGTAGTTGATTTTAACTATGCAAACATTGTTGATTTTAACTATGCAATAGTTGATTTTGACTATGCAAACGTAGTTGATTTTAACTATGCAAACATAGTTGATTTTAACTATGCAATAGTTGATTTTGACTATGCAAACGTAGTTGATTTTAACTATGTAAACATAGTTGATTTTAACTATGCAATAGTTGATTTTGACTATGCAAACGTAGTTGATTTTAACTATGCAAACGTAGTTGATTTTAACTATGCAAACGTAGTTGATTTTAACTATGCAAAACGTAGTTGATTTTAACTATGCAAACGTAGTTGATTTTGACTATGCAAACATAGTTGATTTTAACTATGCAATAGTTGATTTTGACTATGCAAACGTAGTTGATTTTAACTATGCAAACATAGTTGATTTTAACTATGCAATAGTTGATTTTGACTATGCAAACGCAGTTGATTTTAACTATGCAATAGTTGATTTTGACTATGCAAACGTAGTTGATTTTAACTATGCAAACATAGTTGATTTTAACTATGCAATAGTTGATTTTGACTATGCAAACGTAGTTGATTTTAACTATGCAAACATAGTTGATTTTAACTATGCAATAGTTGATTTTGACTATGCAAACGTAGTTGATTTTAACTATGCAAACGTAGTTGATTTTAACTATGCAAACGTAGTTGATTTTAACTATGCAAAACGTAGTTGATTTTAACTATGCAAACGTAGTTGATTTTGACTATGCAAACATAGTTGATTTTAACTATGCAATAGTTGATTTTGACTATGCAAACGTAGTTGATTTTCACTATGCAAACATAGTTGATTTTAACTATGCAATAGTTGATTTTGACTATGCAAACGTAGTTGATTTTAACTATGCAATAGTTGATTTTGACTATGCAAACATAGTTGATTTTAACTATGCAAACGTAGTTGATTTTAACTATGCAAAACGTAGTTGATTTTAACTATGCAAACGTAGTTGATTTTGACTATGCAAACATAGTTGATTTTAACTATGCAATAGTTGATTTTGACTATGCAAACGTAGTTGATTTTAACTATGCAAACATAGTTGATTTTAACTATGCAATAGTTGATTTTAACTATGCAAACGTAGTTGATTTTAACTATGCAAACGTAGTTGATTTTAACTATGCAAACGTAGTTGATTTTAACTATGCAAAACGTAGTTGATTTTAACTATGCAAACGTAGTTGATTTTGACTATGCAAACATAGTTGATTTTAACTATGCAATAGTTGATTTTGACTATGCAAACGTAGTTGATTTTAACTATGCAAACATAGTTGATTTTAACTATGCAATAGTTGATTTTGACTATGCAAACGTAGTTGATTTTAACTATGCAAACGTAGTTGATTTTAACTATGCAAAACGTAGTTGATTTTAACTATGCAAACGTAGTTGATTTTGACTATGCAAACATAGTTGATTTTAACTATGCAATAGTTGATTTTGACTATGCAAACGTAGTTGATTTTAACTATGCAAAACGTAGTTGATTTTAACTATGCAAACGTACTTGATTTTGACTATGCAAACATAGTTGATTTTAACTATGCAAACATAGTTGATTTTAACTATGCAATAGTTGATTTTAACTATGCAAACGTAGTTGATTTTAACTATGCAAACGTAGTTGATTTTAACTATGCAAACGTAGTTGATTTTAACTATGCAAAACGTAGTTGATTTTAACTATGCAAACGTAGTTGATTTTCACTATGCAAACATAGTTGATTTTAACTATGCAATAGTTGATTTTGACTATGCAAACGTAGTTGATTTTAACTATGCAAACGTAGTTGATTTTAACTATGCAAACGTACTTGATTTTAACTATGCAAAACGTAGTTGATTTTAACTATGCACACGTAGTTGATTTTGACTATGCAAACGTAGTTGATTCAAACTATGCAATAGTTGATTTTGACTATGCAAACGTAGTTGATTTTAACTATGCAAACATAGTTGATTTTAACTATGCAATAGTTGATTTTGACTATGCAAATGTAGTTGATTTTAACTATGCAAACATAGTTGATTTTAACTAGGCAATAGTTGATTTTGACTATGCAAACGTAGTTGATTTTAACTATGCAAACGTAGTTGATTTTAACTATGCAAACGTAGTTGATTTTGACTATGCAAACGTAGTTGATTTTAACTATGCAAACGTAGTTGATTTTAACTATGCAAACGTAGTTGATTTTAACTATGCAAACGTAGTTGATTTTGACTATGCAAACGTAGCTGATTTTAACTATGCAAACGTAGTTGATTTTAACTATGCAAACGTAGTTGATTTTGACTATGCAAACATAGTTGATTTTAACTATGCAATAGTTGATTTTGACTATGCAAACGTAGTTTATTTTAACTGTGCAAACGTAGTTGATTTTGACTATGCAAACATAGTTGATTTTAACTATGCAATAGTTGATTTTGACTATGCAAACGTAGTTGATTTTAACTATGCAAACATAGTTGATTTTAACTATGCAATAGTTGATTTTGACTATGCAAACGTAGTTGATTTTAACTATGCAATAGTTGATTTTGACTATGCAAACGTAGTTGATTTTAACTATGCAAACATAGTTGATTTTAACTATGCAATAGTTGATTTTGACTATGCAAACGTAGTTGATTTTAACTATGCAAACATAGTTGATTTTAACTATGCAATAGTTGATTTTAACTATGCAAACGTAGTTGATTTTAACTATGCAAACGTAGTTAATTTTGACTATGCAAACGTAGTTGATTTTAACTATGCAAACATAGTTGATTTTAACTATGCAATAGTTGATTTTGACTATGCAAACGTAGTTGATTTTAACTATGCAATAGTTGATTTTGACTATGCAAACGTAGTTGATTTTAACTATGCAAACATAGTTGATTTTAACTATGCAATAGTTGATTTTGACTATGCAAACGTAGTTGATTTTAACTATGCAAACATAGTTGATTTTAACTATGCAATAGTTGATTTTAACTATGCAAACGTAGTTGATTTTAACTATGCAAACGTAGTTAATTTTGACTATGCAAACGTAGTTGATTTTAACTATGCAAACGTAGTTGATTTTAACTATGCAAACGTAGTTGATTTTAACTATGCAAAACGTAGTTGATTTTAACTATGCAAACGTAGTTGATTTTGACTATGCAAACATAGTTGATTTTAACTATGCAATAGTTGATTTTGACTATGCAAAAGTAGTTGATTTTAACTATGCAAACATAGTTGATTTTAACTATGCAATAGTTGATTTTGACTATGCAAACGTAGTTGATTTTAACTATGCAATAGTTGATTTTGACTATGCAAACGTAGTTGATTTTAACTATGCAAACATAGTTGATTTTAACTATGCAATAGTTGATTTTGACTATGCAAACGTAGTTGATTTTAACTATGCAAACATAGTTGATTTTAACTATGCAATAGTTGATTTTAACTATGCAAACGTAGTTGATTTTAACTATGCAAACGTAGTTAATTTTGACTATGCAAACGTAGTTGATTTTAACTATGCAAACATAGTTGATTTTAACTATGCAATAGTTGATTTTGACTATGCAAACGTAGTTGATTTTAACTATGCAAACATCGTTGATTTTAACTATGCAATAGTTGATTTTAACTATGCAAACGTAGTTGATTTTGACTATGCAAACATAGTAGATTTTAACTATGCAATAGTTGATTTTGACTATGCAAACGTAGTTGATTTTGACTATGCAAACATAGTTGATTTTAACTATGCAAACATAGTTGATTTTAACTATGCAATAGTTGATTTTAACTATGCAAACGTAGTTGATTTTAACTATGCAAACGTAGTTAATTTTAACTATGCAAACATAGTTGATTTTAACTATGCAATAGTTGATTTTGACTATGCAAACGTAGTTGATTTTAACTATGCAAACATAGTTGATTTTAACTATGCAATAGTTGATTTTGACTATGCAAACGTAGTTGATTTTAACTATGCAATAGTTGATTTTGACTATGCAAACGTAGTTGATTTTAACTATGCAAACATAGTTGATTTTAACTATGCAATAGTTGATTTTGACTATGCAAACGTAGTTGATTTTAACTATGCAAACATAGTTGATTTTAACTATGCAATAGTTGATTTTAACTATGCAAACGTAGTTGATTTTAACTATGCAAACGTAGTTAATTTTGACTATGCAAACGTAGTTGATTTTAACTATGCAAACATAGTTGATTTTAACTATGCAATAGTTGATTTTGACTATGCAAACGTAGTTGATTTTAACTATGCAAACATCGTTGATTTTAACTATGCAATAGTTGATTTTAACTATGCAAACGTAGTTGATTTTGACTATGCAAACATAGTTGATTTTAACTATGCAATAGTTGATTTTGACTATGCAAACGTAGTTGATTTTGACTATGCAAACATAGTTGATTTTAACTATGCAATAGTTGATTTTGACTATGCAAACGAAGTTGATTTTAACTATGCAAACGTAGTTGATTTTAACTATGCAAACGTAGTTTATTTTAACTATGCAAACGTAGTTGATTTTGACTATGCAAACGTAGTTGAATTTAACTATGCAAACGTAGTTGATTTTAACTATGCAAACGTAGTTGATTTTGACTATGCAAACATAGTTGATTTTAACTATGCAATAGTTGATTTTGACTATGCAAACGTAGTTTATTTTAACTGTGCAAACGTAGTTGATTTTGACTATGCAAACATAGTTGATTTTAACTATGCAATAGTTTATTTTGACTATGCAAACGTAGTTGATTTTAACTATGCAAACATAGTTGATTTTAACTATGCAATAGTTGATTTTGACTAAGCAAACGTAGTTGATTTTAACTATGCAAACATAGTTGATTTTAACTATGCAATAGTTGATTTTGGCTATGCAAACGTAGTTGATTTTAACTATGCAAACGTACTTGATTTTAACTATGCAAACATAGTTGATTTTAACTATGCAATAGTTGATTTTGACTATGCAAACGTAGTTGATTTTAACTATGCAAACATAGTTGATTTTAACTATGCAATAGTTGATTTTGACTATGCAAATGTAGTTGATTTTAACTATGCAAACATAGTTGATTTTAACTATGCAATAGTTGATTTTGACTATGCAAACGTAGTTGATTTTATCTATGCAAACGTAGTTGATTTTAACTATGCAAACGTAGTTGATTTTAACTATGCAAACGTAGTTGATTTTGACTATGCAAACATAGTTGATTTTAACTAGGCAATAGTTGATTTTGACTATGCAAACGTAGTTGATTTTAACTATGCAAACGTAGTTGATTTTAACTATGCAAACGTAGTTGATTTTGACTATGCAAACGTAGTTGATTTTAACTATGCAAACGTAGTTGATTTTAACTATGCAAACGTAGTTGATTTTAACTATGCAAACGTAGTTGATTTTGACTATGCAAACGTAGTTGATTTTAACTATGCAAACGTAGTTGATTTTAACTATGCAAACGTAGTTGATTTTGACTATGCAAACATAGTTGATTTTAACTATGCAATAGTTGATTTTGACTATCAAACGTAGTTTATTTTAACTATGCAAACGTAGTTGATTTTGACTATGCAAACATAGTTGATTTTAACTATGCAATAGTTGATTTTGACTATGCAAACGTAGTTGATTTTAACTATGCAATAGTTGATTTTGACTATGCAAACGTAGTTGATTTTAACTATGCAAACATAGTTGATTTTAACTATGCAATAGTTGATTTTGACTATGCAAACGTAGTTGATTTTAACTATGCAATAGTTGATTTTGACTATGCAAACGTAGTTGATTTTAACTATGCAAACATAGTTGATTTTAACTATGCAATAGTTGATTTTGACTATGCAAACGTAGTTGATTTTAACTATGCAAACATAGTTGATTTTAACTATGCAATAGTTGATTTTAACTATGCAAACGTAGTTGATTTTAACTATGCAAACGTAGTTAATTTTGACTATGCAAACGTAGTTGATTTTAACTATGCAAACGTAGTTGATTTTAACTATGCAAACGTAGTTGATTTTAACTATGCAAAACGTAGTTGATTTTAACTATGCAAACGTAGTTGATTTTGACTATGCAAACATAGTTGATTTTAACTATGCAATAGTTGATTTTGACTATGCAAACGTAGTTGATTTTAACTATGCAAACATAGTTGATTTTAACTATGCAATAGTTGATTTTGACTATGCAAACGTAGTTGATTTTAACTATGCAATAGTTGATTTTGACTATGCAAACGTAGTTGATTTTAACTATGCAAACATAGTTGATTTTAACTATGCAATAGTTGATTTTGACTATGCAAACGTAGTTGATTTTAACTATGCAAACATAGTTGATTTTAACTATGCAATAGTTGATTTTGACTATGCAAACGTAGTTGATTTTAACTATGCAAACATAGTTGATTTTAACTATGCAATAGTTGATTTTAACTATGCAAACGTAGTTGATTTTAACTATGCAAACGTAGTTAATTTTGACTATGCAAACGTAGTTGATTTTAACTATGCAAACGTAGTTGATTTTAACTATGCAAACGTAGTTGATTTTAACTATGCAAAACGTAGTTGATTTTAACTATGCAAACGTAGTTGATTTTGACTATGCAAACATAGTTGATTTTAACTATGCAATAGTTGATTTTGACTATGCAAACGTAGTTGATTTTAACTATGCAAACATAGTTGATTTTAACTATGCAATAGTTGATTTTGACTATGCAAACGTAGTTGATTTTAACTATGCAATAGTTGATTTTGACTATGCAAACGTAGTTGATTTTAACTATGCAAACATAGTTGATTTTAACTATGCAATAGTTGATTTTAACTATGCAAACGTAGTTGATTTTGACTATGCAAACATAGTTGATTTTAACTATGCAATAGTTGATTTTGACTATGCAAACGTAGTTGATTTTGACTATGCAAACATAGTTGATTTTAACTATGCAAACATAGTTGATTTTAACTATGCAATAGTTGATTTTAACTATGCAAACGTAGTTGATTTTAACTATGCAAACATAGTTGATTTTAACTATGCAATAGTTGATTTTGACTATGCAAACGTAGTTGATTTTAACTATGCAAACATAGTTGATTTTAACTATGCAATAGTTGATTTTGACTATGCAAACGTAGTTGATTTTAACTATGCAAACATAGTTGATTTTAACTATGCAATAGTTGATTTTAACTATGCAAACGTAGTTGATTTTGACTATGCAAACATAGTTGATTTTAACTATGCAATAGTTGATTTTGACTATGCAAACGTAGTTGATTTTAACTATGCAATAGTTGATTTTGACTATGCAAACGTAGTTGATTTTAACTATGCAAACATAGTTGATTTTAACTATGCAATAGTTGATTTTGACTATGCAAACGTAGTTGATTTTAACTATGCAAACATAGTTGATTTTAACTATGCAATAGTTGATTTTAACTATGCAAACGTAGTTGATTTTAACTATGCAAACGTAGTTAATTTTGACTATGCAAACGTAGTTGATTTTAACTATGCAAACGTAGTTGATTTTAACTATGCAAACGTAGTTGATTTTAACTATGCAAAACGTAGTTGATTTTAACTATGCAAACGTAGTTGATTTTGACTATGCAAACATAGTTGATTTTAACTATGCAATAGTTGATTTTGACTATGCAAACGTAGTTGATTTTAACTATGCAAACATAGTTGATTTTAACTATGCAATAGTTGATTTTGACTATGCAAACGTAGTTGATTTTAACTATGCAATAGTTGATTTTGACTATGCAAACGTAGTTGATTTTAACTATGCAAACATAGTTGATTTTAACTATGCAATAGTTGATTTTGACTATGCAAACGTAGTTGATTTTAACTATGCAAACATAGTTGATTTTAACTATGCAATAGTTGATTTTAACTATGCAAACGTAGTTGATTTTAACTATGCAAACGTAGTTAATTTTGACTATGCAAACGTAGTTGATTTTAACTATGCAAACATAGTTGATTTTAACTATGCAATAGTTGATTTTGACTATGCAAACGTAGTTGATTTTAACTATGCAAACATCGTTGATTTTAACTATGCAATAGTTGATTTTAACTATGCAAACGTAGTTGATTTTGACTATGCAAACATAGTTGATTTTAACTATGCAATAGTTGATTTTGACTATGCAAACGTAGTTGATTTTGACTATGCAAACATAGTTGATTTTAACTATGCAAACATAGTTGATTTTAACTATGCAATAGTTGATTTTAACTATGCAAACGTAGTTGATTTTAACTATGCAAACGTAGTTAATTTTAACTATGCAAACATAGTTGATTTTAACTATGCAATAGTTGATTTTGACTATGCAAACGTAGTTGATTTTAACTATGCAAACATAGTTGATTTTAACTATGCAATAGTTGATTTTGACTATGCAAACGTAGTTGATTTTAACTATGCAATAGTTGATTTTGACTATGCAAACGTAGTTGATTTTAACTATGCAAACATAGTTGATTTTAACTATGCAATAGTTGATTTTGACTATGCAAACGTAGTTGATTTTAACTATGCAAACATAGTTGATTTTAACTATGCAATAGTTGATTTTAACTATGCAAACGTAGTTGATTTTAACTATGCAAACGTAGTTAATTTTGACTATGCAAACGTAGTTGATTTTAACTATGCAAACATAGTTGATTTTAACTATGCAATAGTTGATTTTGACTATGCAAACGTAGTTGATTTTAACTATGCAAACATCGTTGATTTTAACTATGCAATAGTTGATTTTAACTATGCAAACGTAGTTGATTTTGACTATGCAAACATAGTTGATTTTAACTATGCAATTATTGATTTTGACTATGCAAACGTAGTTGATTTTGACTATGCAAACATAGTTGATTTTAACTATGCAATAGTTGATTTTGACTATGCAAACGAAGTTGATTTTAACTATGCAAACGTAGTTGATTTTAACTATGCAAACGTAGTTTATTTTAACTATGCAAACGTAGTTGATTTTGACTATGCAAACGTAGTTGAATTTAACTATGCAAACGTAGTTGATTTTAACTATGCAAACGTAGTTGATTTTGACTATGCAAACGTAGTTGAATTTAACTATGCAAACGTAGTTGATTTTAACTATGCAAACGTAGTTGATTTTGACTATGCAAACATAGTTGATTTTAACTATGCAATAGTTTATTTTGACTATGCAAACGTAGTTGATTTTAACTATGCAAACATAGTTGATTTTAACTATGCAATAGTTGATTTTGACTAAGCAAACGTAGTTGATTTTAACTATGCAAACATAGTTGATTTTAACTATGCAATAGTTGATTTTGGCTATGCAAACGTAGTTGATTTTAACTATGCAAACGTAGTTGAATTTAACTATGCAAACGTAGTTGATTTTAACTATGCAAACGTAGTTGATTTTGACTATGCAAACGTAGTTGAATTTAACTATGCAAACGTAGTTGATTTTAACTATGCAAACGTAGTTGATTTTGACTATGCAAACATAGTTGATTTTAACTATGCAATAGTTTATTTTGACTATGCAAACGTAGTTGATTTTAACTATGCAAACATAGTTGATTTTAACTATGCAATAGTTGATTTTGACTAAGCAAACGTAGTTGATTTTAACTATGCAAACATAGTTGATTTTAACTATGCAATAGTTTATTTTGACTATGCAAACGAAGTTGATTTTAACTATGCAAACGTAGTTGATTTTAACTATGCAAACGTAGTTGATTTTAACTATGCAAACGTAGTTTATTTTAACTATGCAAACGTAGTTGATTTTGACTATGCAAACGTAGTTGAATTTAACTATGCAAACGTAGTTGATTTTAACTATGCAAACGTAGTTGATTTTGACTATGCAAACATAGTTGATTTTAACTATGCAATAGTTTATTTTGACTATGCAAACGTAGTTGATTTTAACTATGCAAACATAGTTGATTTTAACTATGCAATAGTTGATTTTGACTAAGCAAACGTAGTTGATTTTAACTATGCAAACATAGTTGATTTTAACTATGCAATAGTTGATTTTGGCTATGCAAACGTAGTTGATTTTAACTATGCAAACGTACTTGATTTTAACTATGCAAACATAGTTGATTTTAACTATGCAATAGTTGATTTTGACTATGCAAACGTAGTTGATTTTAACTATGCAAACATAGTTGATTTTAACTATGCAATAGTTGATTTTGACTATGCAAATGTAGTTGATTTTAACTATGCAAACATAGTTGATTTTAACTATGCAATAGTTGATTTTGACTATGCAAACGTAGTTGATTTTATCTATGCAAACGTAGTTGATTTTAACTATGCAAACGTAGTTGATTTTAACTATGCAAACATAGTTGATTTTAACTATGCAATAGTTGACTTTGACTATGCAAACGTAGTTGATTTTAACTATGCAAACATAGTTGATTTTAACTATGCAATAGTTGATTTTGACTATGCAAACGTAGTTGATTTTAACTATGCAAACGTAGTTGATTTTGACTATGCAAACATAGTTGATTTTAACTATGCAATAGTTGATTTTGACTATGCAAACGTAGTTGATTTTAACTATGCAAACATAGTTGATTTTAACTATGCAATAGTTGATTTTGACTATGCAAACGTAGTTGATTTTAACTATGCAAACATAGTTGATTTTAACTATGCAATAGTTGATTTTGACTATGCAAACGTAGTTGATTTTAACTATGCAAACGTAGTTGATTTTAACTATGCAAACGTAGTTGATTTTAACTATGCAAACATAGTTGATTTTAACTATGCAATAGTTGACTTTGACTATGCAAACGTAGTTGATTTTAACTATGCAAACATAGTTGATTTTAACTATGCAATAGTTGATTTTGACTATGCAAACGTAGTTGATTTTAACTATGCAAACGTAGTTGATTTTGACTATGCAAACATAGTTGATTTTAACTATGCAATAGTTGATTTTGACTATGCAAACGTAGTTGATTTTAACTATGCAAACATAGTTGATTTTAACTATGCAATAGTTGATTTTGACTATGCAAACGTAGTTGATTTTAACTATGCAAACATAGTTGATTTTAACTATGCAATAGTTGATTTTGACTATGCAAACGTAGTTGATTTTAACTATGCAAACATAGTTGATTTTAACTATGCAATAGTTGATTTTGACTATGCAAACGTAGTTGATTTTAACTATGCAAACAAAGTTGATTTTAACTATGCAATAGTTGATTTTGACTATGCAAACGTAGTTGATTTTAACTATGCAAACGTAGTTGATTTTGACTATGCAAACATAGTTGATTTTAACTATGCAATAGTTGATTATGACTATGCAAACGTAGTTGATTTTAACTATGCCAACGTAGTTGATTTTAACTATGTAAACGTAGTTGATTTTAACTATGCAAACGTAGTTGATTTTGACTATGCAAACATAGTTGATTTTAACTATGCAATAGTTGATTTTGACTATGCAAACGTAGTTGATTTTAACTATGCAAACATAGTTGATTTTAACTATGCAATAGTTGATTTTGACTATGCAAACGTAGTTGATTTTAACTATGCCAATGTAGTTGATTTTAACTATGTAAACGTAGTTGATTTTAACTATGCAAACGTAGTTGATTTTGACTATGCAAACATAGTTGATTTTAACTATGCAATAGTTGATTTTGACTATGCAAACGTAGTTGATTTTAACTATGCAAACATAGTTGATTTTAACTATGCAATAGTTGATTTTGACTATGCAAACGTAGTTGATCTTAACTATGCAAACATAGTTGATTTTAACTATGTAATAATTGATTTTGACTATGCAAACGTAGTTGATTTTAACTATGCAAACGTATTTGATTTTGACTATGCAAACATAGTTGATTTTAACTATGCAATAGTTGATTTTGACTATGCAAACGTAGTTTATTTTAACTGTGCAAACGTAGTTGATTTTGACGTTGCAAACATAGTTGATTTTAACTATGCAATAGTTGATTTTGACTATGCAAACGTAGTTAATTTTAACTATGCAAACATAGTTGATTTTAACTATGCAATAGTTGATTTTGACTATGCAAACGTAGTTGATTTTAACTATGCAAACATAGTTGATTTTAACTATGCAATAGTTGATTTTGACTATGCAAACGTAGTTGATTTTAACTATGCAAACATAGTTGATTTTAACTATGCAATAGTTGATTTTGACTATGCAAACGTAGTTGATTTTAACTATGCAAACATAGTTGATTTTAACTATGCAATAGTTGATTTTGACTATGCAAACGTAGTTGATTTTAACTATGCAAACATAGTTGATTTTAACTATGCAATAGTTGATTTTGACTATGCAAACGTAGTTGAGTATTAACGGAGAAAAGTGTACCGTAAGTTTTTCCGAAGCGTATAATATATAGATCAAGTTTTTCTATATAAGTACAAAATAATTTTTTTAAAAATTCGTTCCATTGATTTTTATTTTTTCTTTTTTAACAATTTCTTAAGAAAATATGATGGTATTCATATACCGCGTTGATGTCAAAACAATTTTATCTGTCATCTAACCAAATTATTTTTTTTTGAATCAGATGAATATGTTTTTAAAATTCAGATTTAAAAACCATACCTTTGTGATCGTTCATAAGAGCAAGTTGGTGCGACCCATTTGTTTCTATTATTCAATACATAAATACTTCAACATTTAATTTTAAGAAAAATACGTGGTTATGAATAATTTTTTTGTTAATAGCCCTTGACAAACTTTCAATACCTCAATACATAAACGTTTATATCAGTGTTGATTTTTAATGATTCAAAGAAGAGTTTTATTTTTAAAAGTTACTAAGAAGGTAGACATTAGTATTCTTAAATGAATATTTATGAACTAAAACTAATAAAAAAAATCCCATAAAATATTCCATCAAAATTCAATATAATCACCTTTTTTCCTATCATAAATAAAAAAAAAGCTTAAAGTTATACAAAGAAATTAAAAAAGAAAAGAAATTAATTAGTTCCCTCATGAAATCAGTTCAGTTCTGCACGTTTAGAAATTCAATCAATTATAAACACCTGAACTGGATAGGGTCACAAAAATATCCTTAATAATAAAGAGGTTCATCGTCTCTCTGAGTCGCGGCGCGGCGTGGAGGTCGGCGTCGATGGTCTTTGTCCTTTTCACCTTACTTGCTGTCCGTTTGGAATTTCCTCCAAAAACCCGCACCTGTTTGAAAGGTCACAAATACTTATATAAGGGACACTGACTGAAATTGAAAAATTAATTTATATTTTTTCTTTTTTCCCTTCTACCTCTCTTCATGGTCGTTGGCCTTAAGGTAAGGTCTAAGGAACTGCAAAAAAAAAAAATAAAATAAATCACGGTCAAGCTAATTTATCCTCGTGCGCCCACTTATTCTTGTTGTTTTTTTTTTCTTTTCATTTGCATAAAAAGTCAGTAATTTCTTGTTGCCCATCCCTGTGGCAACAACAACAAAAAAAAAAAAACCTTCCAAGACCTAAGACATACAATTTTTTTTTATACCCAAACCAAATGTAAGAAAAAAAAGAAAATCCAACAGCAACAAAACCCCAATGTCCTTCTTTTCTTAGTAAATTCATTAAAAATTCCCGCTAATTGAAAATTTATTGAAATTAATCCCCAAGGATAACAAGGACAATATCAGTAAAATAAAAGTTAAACAAAAAATCCATCCCCAATGATAAAAAAAAAATTAATAAAAAATCAAAAGGACACAAATAACGCTCACAGGACTTGTGTTTCTAACCCCCTTCACCTACCTCATTCTCCATAGAACTTGGTCCTTTTTCTATGACTTTTACTCAATTGATTAGCCGTGGTGATATCAATTTATTACTTTTAGCTTCCGAAGAAAGCTAAATCGAAAAAAAAGAAGCGAATGGAGAACGAAGGATAATATCCTTGAGAATATTTCTTTTCAACTTTTATTTCTCGTCAGATTTTTCCTCGCTTAATTTTTTTTTTCTGTACATCTTATGTTGCCGTTCTATATTTTGTTCGTCCTTTTTGCACTTGATCCTTGTTGTCCTTTGGGTATTATGGTCGTGCTTTATTTATTTTGAGTTGATGGAGTCTCAATTACAACGGAGAAGGGTTTCAATTAAAACCAGATTGTCGTCTTGTTTGGTATTTTATTTAATTATTAAGTTTTTTTTTTAGTTTTTTTTATGAGAGAGAAAAGAAGTTTGTTGACTTTTATTTTGAAAACGTTTTCTTATCTCCGAAAAATTAAAACCAAAGAACGTCAACAGAAATGAAAAACTTGAAGAGAATAAATTCGCACGATGAAAAATTTGAAATTCAAATTGTTTTGAAATCTGTGTCCTGCGTGTCGTGTAATTAGTGTGAGGCCGATTCGTTTTTGCTATCGTGGTAGCTATGAAGAGGAATGAGGAAGAACAATATTTTCTTCTAAGAAAATTAAGTCTCTTTTTCATTTCATTTGACCTCTGAGTAAATAGACCAAGAAAAACAAGGCAGAGACAAAACTAAATTGGTCGTTCAAGATACGAAAGGACAAAATTAATAGGAAACAAACAAACAAAATAAAACAGAGAGGTTTTATTTTTGTTTTTATTCTCTGGGATTCAAGATGAAGGACAACAAATAAACAAAGGTAGAAAGGACGGTTTGAGTATTTGTATGTTGGCATACCTTTTACCTCTGTATGAAGAATGGCGCAGTGCAATAAACTCCGAAAAAATAAAGCTCGTGGGAATTATCCTTGAATTTAATGAATGTAGTTCTAGCAGAAAGTTGAGGTTTGCTCGAATTGGGCTGCAAAATTAATCAATTTTAAGTTAAATTTACAAAAATTAATTTACAAAATATGATTTTAAAAAAATACATACTTCTTGTGGAAAGGTATGAAAACAGTAGATACAGCGTTTAAAGCATGTCCACATCTGTTGAAAAATTAGTACGGTGTGGGGAAATTATGAAATCTGAATTAAGCAACCGTGGGATTGCTTGAATAAACTGTACCTATTTCAATTAATATAACCCAAATTAGCCTTGAAAACCGAAAATGAAACAAAATTAATTAAAATTTAAAAATAAAGTGCGTATACGCCCGAGTGTAGGTATCACTGTCTTATACATATTTGGTTTTCGAGAAAATAAACTATTGTTTTTTCTATCTTGTGTAGGTTGATATTTTTTTATTATTATTATTAGGTAGGTTGATATAAGAAAATAAAATATTATAAGGGAGAGGGGTCTGTTGACCCCTCAATTCAGGTGGAAGGGGCAATATTCTAAAAAAAAATATTCCCTTAAAGTAGAAACCAAATTAAAAAACAAAATGTATTCTTGAATTTTATTTTCAAATTAATTTATTTAAAGTGAACAGATTTTGGAAAACGATTTTTGAATCTCAAAATTTTGAAGAAAAAAATAAAAAAAACTTAAATAAAGAGTAGTTTAACATAACTACTATAATGTAAACTGTTTTTTTTTTTTTGTGTACAAACTGATTTTGTTCAAAATTTTACGTTATTAAGTACTTGTGTGGTGGCGCTTATTTTGCCAATGTTCGAATTTCTTTCGTCCCCCGTCCCCCTAAAAGTGATGAGGCTGACTTAAAAAAATTTTGTGCAAAATTTCATTGAAATCGGTTAACGATAACAAGTGCGACCGAGCACTTGAAATTTCCCATACAAATTACAGGTAAATTTTTAGTCTTTTACTAAAAAATTCCGCAAAATTGTAATTATTGAACTTAAAATTACAGTGGAAAATACTGATTTTTCGTTTTTTAACATTTTTCGTCAATAAAATATGCTGCAGGTATATTATTTTTATTTTTATTTTTTCGTGAATTTTGTCTTTGACAACTTCATCTTATTATCAACATTTTGTTAACTATGTTTTTTGTTGTCCAATTAACCTTTTTTATTCAATTCCAATGATATCCAATTTCTACGTGTGATTCCTGTGAAGGAGAAAAAGCTTTGGCAACCCTGAAATAATCTTCCAAGTTCGGGGGAGGGGGGATTTCGCTGCATTCCTAATGTACGAAGGTAGACGAAACAATTTGAAATGGAATATTGACTAAGACTTTTTGATACATTCTATGGTAGGTAGGTAGAAATAGTGACCCCATACCCCAAGCAAGACCTAGCTCGAAGACCACTGAAGTGCGTGCGGTTTTGATGCCATAACTCGCGTGAGCTGTAATGAAAAATTATTTTTTTGGAGTAATTTGCGAGACAAAATGACAAACTAGGCAATTTGTAGGCTTCAGTAATTCATTGCCACTTGCTCGTGTTCTCAGGAGTCTGGCTAAGAAAACAAAGAAAACAGTACAGAAGCGACAGAATGTACCTTAGAGCCATTTCGTTGGGTTAAGAAAGGAGATCAGGTCTCTGATTTTCAGTTCGAAAAGTTCATCGATTTCATTGAAAGATGTTTTTCCAAGTGATCTCGTTTTATCCAAAGCGGGTCACCTGCAGAGAAAATTGATGACTGTTTCCTTTTCCTGCTGGTCCCCACAGCTATACAATAGTGAATATTGTGAAGAATGCCCCAGCCTCGCCGCATGTTCTCCTATTGGCCATTGTTCGAAAAAGGTTGCAACCACCCTAGCTACATATATCTCGCCTGGGTGTGTTAAGTCGGTTGTTTGAGTTATATTATAGATGGGCTAAATCTTTCTAGATAAAACGCTATTTGTTAGACTGTGCATCCTACGATTTGATTAATTTCGCCTGAAAAACAGTAGCAAAGCTCGGTAGCTGATAAAATCTAGAGATCAATGCTACTGGAATAGTCTACACCTTCTAGTTTTTGATGTGCGTCAACTTAGCAGGTCACTTTTTCGATTGCAGATTAAAAAGTACCTATATGTTATTAGCTGCTACTTAACGTAAAAAAATATTATTTGTTCTGTTGATTAGTGATTCAAATTTGTTTACGTAACAAATTAGCAATTAAGTAGTTTTCAATATATATCTACCTCCGGACCGTTTATCTCTATTTTTGAGAAAGTTGACGTCAACTTAGCAGGACACCCATTTTCTCGCAAACCAACAGAGCAATCAATTTTTTTTTTGGGGTAATTAATTAAAAATTAAGTAGTCCTCAGTATATTTCCACTCCCGGATCGTATTATCTATAGTTTTGACAAAAATTACCTGCTAAGTTGACGTCAACTTAGCAAAATTTTTCGGACTCAAACTAAAGGCAATTGCTAACTGCTCCATTTGAGTCCGGAAAATTCTTATTCCATGGTGTAGTTACCCTGAACACAAGAGCTGAAATAAAAATTTTTTCTTATAAATAAGGCAGATAGTACCTATTTAAATAATATCACATTTAAAGCTTTAAGTCTTAACAAAAAGGCAAAGTTACATTTATTTCTATTGGTCATTCGCCCAGGTTTCGTACAAATTTCCCCGTCAAATGAAAAAAGCTCACATGAAATAAGAACATACCTATATCCACTCTTGACAAATTTATAACCTTACTCATAACGACAAAAAAAAATAAAGACATAAACCCCATTTAAGTATTTGCATATACCCACCACTACCATTACTACTTCTATCTTCATCCATTTAGTGTCCATCATCATTGTCGTTATAATAAAAACAGTAATCATTCTTCTTGTCGACCTTAATTCTAATGATTTCATTAATTTAATTTCTAAGCTCCATTAAATTGATTAACTTGAACTCCTTTTTAATAACCGAGCTACTTATAAAACCCCTGGATTTCTTCTTCTCCAAAAAAAAAAACCCTTAACAACAACTCACAAAAATATAACCAAATGAAAATAACATTTTTCTTAAAAAGCGAAGAGAAAATAACATAAAAAAAAATTAAGTAAAATTTAAATAAAATAAACGAAAAAGAAAAAAATACAAAACAAAACAAAACAAAACCTCAGCCTTTTAATTTCCTCTTATTCTAAATTTATTCTCGCACTCTGATCCGTATCTACAGGCTTATATCTACTTACCTACTTCGTGCTTGAGAAATTGAACAGACAAATCAAAAATCCTTCAGACTTTTAGCGTTTTCGAAATTTTCGTTTTCATTTTCATGCCTGTCTTATTTTGCTACATCATCTTCACCCTCATTTTGTATCTTTTTCTGCAAACTACCCCTCACCCTTCTTCCACTTTTCCACTTTTACTTAGCCTGGGATGTCGCGACAACGACGGCGATGCTTGACAGTTTTAATTTCCATCTTATCCTGACTTTCTTTTATTTCTTCTACATTCAAGTGGCAGTATGAAAAAAAAAAACAGGAAGGATGAAAGTAGATATCCTGCTAATCCACCTACAGTTTCTTGTCTTTCTTTTCTAAAGACTTTTTTACTGTAAAAAAAAAAAAAAACTGATGAAAACAATCAAAATTAGGATAAAATTTATGATGTGAAAATTTTTTCTTCTCACCCAAGGACTCTTTCATATCCTTGCTAAAACGTAAAGTGAACAATTATAATGTCTCCTTGTTTTTTTTTTGCTGTCTCTTCCTTGTGCATTGTACGACGACATGGTGACACAAAAATTAAAAACGAATCTGAATATGATTTGATAAAAATAATTTCTTCATGTCCTGAATGTCCTTTCAAAAGAAAAAAAAGAAAAAAAAAAAAAAAAGTGATATCTTCATTAGATGGTGAAAAACTGATATTTTTTATGACCATTTTGCACCTTTTTGTGCTTGGATGTCATAACATTAATTAATAAAAAAAAAAAAGAAGTTAGCACCCTTTAGAGATAGCATCACAGACCCATATTCTTTTTATTGGCATAAATACACTTTAATTTTTGGAAATGACTCTAGACATGCAAATGTATAACATTTTTGTTTATAAAAGTAGTTTTTATGATTTCATAAAAGGACAAGATTAGAGAGATACCAATTTATTTTTTTTTTTTTTTTAATTTAGTTTAAGTTTTAATGACTTTGTATTAAGCAGTATACCAAAAGATACCAATTTATAGAGGTTGAGGAAGGTTTTAAAGGACATGGGATCTAATTTATTATGAAAACTAGCTGACCCGGCAGACGTTGTCCCGCCTATAGACAATTTATGTGTTCGGAAACACTAATTATAAATGAGAAAACACCAATGCGCCTGTTTATAGAAGTTGTTTTTTATTTTATACTGCAAAGCATCATACGACCGATGTACCTCCGATACCCGTTGCATCGGCAATTGTTGTGCATTAAATCGGCGGGCATGTTCCTCAGGCGGAGTTTTGTCAGCTCGAATCACAACCTTATAGTCGTCAAATGTCATTCGATCCAGAGCAGTCTTGAACATTCGATTCATTGTGCTCATGAAGCAACGCTTGCAACTGTCGGACAATTTCCTGTTACGTGGTGGAATGATAAGCGCAACGTTTCTGATACTGCATTAGAATCTCCTATAAAATAAACTTGGAGAAATTTATGGTGTGCATTCGACAACGACGGTGGTAAAAATGAACCCGCTTTATGGTAAATTTTACATCGAATCTAGAACGTAGACGTAGACAGATTGAAGGCGTTATGAAAGTCTTAAAATCATGGATAATAACGAATCAGTGCGCACTTTTAAGGTATTAAAAAAATAAAAAAGTTTGAGTTTTTAAAAGTACAATTAAATAGAAGTGTAAGTATTTCTACACCATATTTTTTTTAAGAAATTTTATATTCAAAAATTCTTGAAAAATTTGAGAAGTGTTAACGTTTTAGCATATTTCTGGGAAATTCAAAATTACCTTGAATTCTGTTGAATGCAATTGTCAACTACTGATCTTCGTAATACGTCGTACCACTGCTGGCAGATTGCGTCTCATTTTATTCACTACATTTTGTGCTGCTCTCTCTTTTTGCGTCTGCATCGTTCAAGCTTCTGAGATTTGTTGTCGAACCAACTCATTTTGACTCACGCGTTGAATTTCACTTCGATTTACTCGAAAATTAACTACTTCAGTGGTCATACGTTTTCGACGACCGATACTGCTTAATCTTACCGACTGGCATCGCACAATATGGTACTTTTTGAAGTTCACTATAATCGATGTTATTTTCATTATTTTTTTCAAAATTGTAATTAGCTCAAGGAAATTGTCCAATAATTAAAAAGTTACCTTTCTTTTCAGCATTTCAGTTTTTTCCGTAGTTTTTGTTTAATCTTTCGATTTTTATTTAATAAATAATTAAATTAGTTTCTATGGATATTTTTGCAAACAGCATAGCAACCAAAAAAAAAATGTAAAAATAAACATTTTGCATAGAAGAACCTATTTATGAGTTAATTTTTTAAAAATTTCTTAGCTAAGAACCCTCCACAGAAAACGACGAACATAATGGAAAAAAAATCAAGCAAATCCACCGGGCCGTTCGCGATTGATGTAGTTACAAACGAAAATTATTTCATTTTTATAAATGGGTCAATATTTCAAAACATTAATATTTTGCACCCAAAAAATGAACCCTCTCTGAAAACAACTTATTTTTCTATCTATAGATAATCTATTTCTTATATGTATGTATGTATAACTCTATAATAATAAATTTCCATCAATGGGTCACCAGATTTGATGAAATCTAACGGGCTTTAAAGGTCTTTTTTTTTACGAATCCAATACTTGCTGTATACATCCATTTATAAAAAAAAAAGTTAAAAATAGATTGGGATAAAACTCAGGTACCTATGGTCAGTTTCGTTTTATTTTCATAGGATGTCATATATGGATAATCAGCGATTAAGAATGTGTCTAATTCCGTCAATAGAGTTAAATTAGGGGAATGACTGTCCGAAAGGTGTTTTATGGGCATTAAATTGAAGTTATTAGAAAATTCAAAGTAATATATAATTTAATATGATAGATACTTTGAAAAGACACAGAGGATAGGAGTAAACTTTCTTAATTTTTAAACCACACTGTTTAATAAAAATCAATGAATCTTCGTTGGACGAAAAACAAAATCGTGGTTTTGAATTTAAATATAAAGCAATACAGTCCATCGCATTAACCATCATGCCACGGCTACTATACAAAAACAGCTCGATTTAGAAAAGGAAATAAAAACTTGTAATATTGGTTTCAAAAAAAGCTAAAATTAACACATCATTTTATATTTTTTTAAAAATTAATAATAATTTTTGTCCAACCCTTATTCCTATTTTTAAATTAATTCTCAGAAAAAGAGTGCCTGCACTTTTTATAATCTTAAAAAGTTGGAACCTTAGAGCCACAAAGTTGATTACACACATCTTTGCTGTATTTTATAACGAGCTTTATAAGCACATAAGGAAGTTAATTTTGTGGTAGGTTTATAAAACTGGTGTTATGAATTAAAATCAACATTATTAAATATTAAATTTGATTATTATATTCTGTATAACAGTTTTAATTTAATTTACTTGCAACCTACCAAACATCAAATGTAATACCTTATAATACTGCTCTCTTATTTTTTTGCTTTGAAATAACTGATGTTGCAGTTATTTGTTTCTTAATCTGCCGTTGCTGCTGCTTGGAAATCAATAAAATAACCATCTCTCGTTCACTTTGACACGATAACCAGCAAACCGAGTAGACCAAGCAGAAGCAACGGAGCAGCATCACAATTCTAAGTATTACACAATACACATTATACGATACACAATAAATTATACTTTATACATATTATACAACACTTAATTCAATGTATTTTAACAATTAATACAAGTTTCTAACAACACAATTACATCACAAAACTACAGTCCACATCGTAAAAAACAACTGGATAAAATCATTAAAAAATTTGTAGGTAACAAATTCAAATATATTTCTGCTTTACTTATATCTGCAATTCTCCATGAAAAACAAACTACAGGTAGGATATATTATAGTATATGTATAACTTTAATTTTAAAGACCCAAATACCGCATCATATCCTACAGGGATTTTCGGATCGACAAGGATTGTATTATAATAATTTTATTCCTGAGTACCATGCCATATTTTACCTTAAGAGCAAAATTCACCGCGAATAGGTGTATCCTTCCTTGTGCAGATTCCCAAAACTACCTAATTCCTTGCCACAAATTATTCATACAAACAACGAAACGCCAATTCCCCAATCTCCTATTAATTGGCGACATCTGTTAATTTCGATCCCAAATAATCCCTCAAGGATTCTATGTGCGCTTAGGTTATATACATATATATGTGCATAGGGTATTGTATAGATATTTCAAAATTCAGGACATTATAATCTCCTCCTCGAACACAACGTGATGGCAAAACTAAAATTTATATATTAAGTAAACAAATCCTTCTCTTCCTTTTCAATTTACCTGATTAACTTGTTTCGTGCCATAAAAGGACTCACCTGGAATATAGAATTTGAAACTCTAAAAAAAAAAGTGTATTTACCAATAAAGAAAGTGCTAAAGCAATTATAATTCTTAAAACAAAATCGTAAACGGATTGACGAGAGAGACCCTTTTCGAAATTATAAACCTCTTTCAAAAACAGAACCCCATGGGTCCTAGGTAAATCGTTTAAAGTCGCTCTTTCAAGGAAACCTCCCGTGCGTCGTTGTCGGTCTTTTGAAATATTATAATCTTCATAAAAACAACTCTTCCATAAAGTGTACCCCGGAAATGGAATTAAAAGTCGTGAAATGAATGTCAACAACGGCGGCGCCCACGTAAGCAAAAAAAGCAGGACGAGAGAGGCTGAATAACGCCCAAATTGAAAATTAAATTTGCCGACTTTTACGCCTCAGTACGCCTTTAATCTCATCTGGGAGGACTGTGCGTTTTATGAGACCCCCACCCCATCCCACCCTGTTTAAGAAAAGATACAGCATTTTCGATCTTCGTTAGGTTTTTGTTGAATTTTATCAATAAAATGCTTCATGTTAATGTATAGGGACACTTAATCATTAAAATCTGAAGAGTTGCATCTTGCATGTCAGTTAACTTTGAACCTTAAGAACCCAAGTACGATGTCATTATCTCCATGAACTGCTTGAGTCCTTTTTAAACTAAAAGAAAGAGTAAATAAAAGCGAGATTTTCTTTCATTAAAAAAAAAGACTAAACTAAATAAAACAACACTTCAAACTGGACTTTAAATAAACTGCTGTTTAATTATTTATATTGATGCTCGTCAAGGCGACAAAAAAGAAAATCCTTATGACTTAAACTTTGAAGATAAAGTTTTTGCTTTTTTGTTGTTGTTTTTTTGTATGTTCCGGAAGTGTTTCAATAATAGAGTTGAGAAGTAATTTTTATGCTAAGCTGTCTTTGTTTTGAAGAAAACAAAAAACAAACGAAATACGAACTTTTAATGAGTATAAACATTGAAGTATTGTACTAAGTGTACAAAGGATATTCTGTTTCGGGAAGTCGTGTCAGTATTATTTTTGTTTTGTACTTCTTTTTATATTTACCTTTTTTTTTTTTTACATAGTAAACTATCTTAAGGTAAACTTTTCCTCAAGTCATGTTTAAAATTTGAATTTGTTTTTTTACTTGCGATGTACAATATGTAGGTAGGTACTATATGGCAAGTTTTGGATTCGTAAGAAAAATTGAATTTGAGATTTTGATCAAACTTCACATTACGGTGATAGGGAAGACGAAAAAAGTGGGTCTCGCAATTCTGTCCATCTGTCTGTCTGTCTGTGAACTCGCCTACAGCCTAAACCCATGGGCCGGGACATTACCCCGACACGTTATTTTCCTTTTATTTTTAAGAATAAAAACAACGGTACCTGCCATATAATTTTTTTAGCATTTTTGGAAAATCTTATTTTTCTCAAAAATGGCTCGACAGATTTTTCTAAAAAAAAAATAAATAAATTTTATTACGTATGTGCTACCTTTTTGTAAAAATTAAATTTCCAAAAAACGGATTTAAATGGTAGGCCTCCCATAGAACCATTTTTTTATTTCCGTTTTTATAGAAAAGGAATAAACTGATTTTGAAAATTTTTTTTATGGTGAATCTTCTGAAAAATTTAAATGTATACCAAAATTTTCAAAATTTTTTTTTTTGATTTTTAAAAAAAGTTACAATTTTTTTTTTGAAAAACAAATATTTCGAAAACAACTTTGTTGATTTCTATGAAACTTGGTGAAAAGCGGTTTTTTAACATTATCTAAAATATTTTGAACAAAAATTTTTCTTATAGTCAAAATTAACGGTACCTTCCATATAAATGTTCAAAAACCGTTACAGAAAATATAAATGTTCTCGAAAACGACTCCTACGATTTTGATTAAAATTGTTCTAAATACTAAAATAAGTATGGTCTACGAGCTGCCAAAAACAAAACTTAAAGTAAGCCATTATTAACAGTACCTCTCCATAGAACCATTTTCTTTATTTTGGACTATCTCATTATGTGTGTAATCGATTTAAAATTAATTTTTATACAAATGCTTCTCAAAAATAGAAATCATACTGCATATCAAAATTTAAAAAAAAACAAATTTTGGATTTTTTAAAAAAATTTAAGTTTTTTTTTTTGAAAATTTAAAAAAAACGGGTAGATATTTTTTTTCGAAATTTAATTTTTAATTCGACATAAATAAATACTAAAAAAATTGTGTACCGATTTTTTTTTCTTAAAAATGTTTACAAAATTTTATATATACAAAATTAATTTAAAAAAAAATCGCTCCTACCATTTTAAATTTTTTTTTCTCCAAAACTAAGATTAGTTGAAGAAATCAGATGGTGTACTTTTTTTAGCTCTCAAAACCATTTAAGAAGATTTTTTTAATAAATTTATTTCGAATTATGTTCATTTTTAATAATTTTTCAATTTAAGCTCTAAGGGCCATTTGCTGAAATGAAACTTAAATAGTTATGTTCAACTTAAATGCTTATGTTCTACTTTTTCCTCAGCGTAAACTGTCACATAAGCTCTTATGTTGAACTTAAATACTTAAGTTTCGTTTCAGCAACTGGGCCTAAGTTACATAATACTATAGTTCTTAAGGCTCCCATAAAAAATTATTTACTTATAATACACCCAATCTTTAAAATTCGAAGAAACTTTTACTACAAGAGCAAGTTTGTGCGATCCATTCGAGCGTTTTATTTTGTTTTGGGTTGGGACGCTTTTTGAGACGACTTTCAATTTTTTGCAGTGGCAGCACTGCTGCATATGCTTACCATAGGTATACCTACCAAACGGCCACAATTTCTGGTTCTGCAAACGTTGCCGCCTGAACAAAATTTCGTGCTACTTTTTTTTTTAAAAAAAGTGCCATTTTCGCGGTATACCTACCCTACATATATGAAAAACACAAATTCTTCTATTTCGTTGACAAAAATAAAATTCAACGATATTACGGGATGTACCTATGTATTACAAAAGAAAACATTATAAATCATTTGCTCTATTCCTGCATTGTTAAGAAAATACGTTTCTGCCAATTTACTTAGGACCAACTTTCCATCTATCACCGCCATAAATTCGCTTTATTTTACGTAAAATAATTGAATTAAAAAAGCATATGAATCATTGAACTTTTTCGCGCTCCCGGTCATGAAAAAATGATCGTGTCAAAAAAGCATTATCGTGCCACACCGGTAACGCTGACTGTGACTTTAGTGTTTACTAAAAGTACGACGTGTTCTTTCTCCTTCAACAAGACCAAATTGATTCGATTATATTCTATACGTAGAGTTATAGGTATGTATGTATGTGCTGTATGAAATATACATAACATATATAAATAGACGGAATCCGAATTCCAAGCAAGTAAATGAGAATTATTTTATTAAATAGATTTCTTTCATTTCTTTTTTTATAGTTTACAGTTAGTCCTCACAGAAATGTTAACTTATAGAAGTGATTTGCTTAGGTAAAATTAAGACTATACTTCACAGGATCATTTCTGTAGTCAGTCTTCTCTTACTTTTTAAAAAAGTTTGAACTCAATGAACCTGCGATGAAGAGGTATATCGTTTTATTCACAGCGTGAGGTTTGACTGTTGTCCAGCAACTTGTTTGCATTGGATAGCATGTCGTCGATGATCGCTCGGTATAATGAATAAAACGACTTCTGAGTGGTTATCTTTTTTTTTTATAAATATTCACAATTTAAATATATAAATTTAAGAAAACAAAATGAAGAAGCAGGGCCAATAACGAAGTAGATTAGATGTTTAATTTGTTTGCATTTGAAAGATTAGATTTGGGTTTTGGATTTAATTTATTACCGATCTGGTTTGAGAACCTAAACTATAGAGAAAAATAGAATAAAAATTGTGGGGCGATCAATATAAACTACTTTGTAATCAATTCTACGTAACTTGATAGAAGTTAATTTATTAAAAAATAATTTAAACAGAAATAATTATTATCGTAAGGTTTTGGAGCATTCCATGGTCACGTACAGAAAAATTCAACTAATTTTCTGTTATTAAAAGGCTGTTATTTTTAAAACATTGATTTAGATGGTCATGTATTAATTTTTTTGAAAAGTTTGTACATTAGTCTTCGATTCTTTGTAAAAACTTTAAAGGTATTCTTTTAAATTTCTTAGAAATAAAAATAAGAAAAGGTTGTCACGTACAGACGGGTCGAGTCAACCAATGTTCTACATTGTTATCTTAATATTCAGATTTCAGGAAAACTATTAGACATCGATCGAAAATTTGTAAAAACCAAATAATAAGGAAGAATCAAAGTTAGTATTTATGGGAAAAAAATATTTAAAAGGCGCATCCTTATATTTTTAGGAATTTTTTAATGTGTTGTCACTACAGACAAATTGCTTCACGTGTCTGACAGAGTTGAAATTAACGGTTTTTAAAGGAGTTATTTAATAGTAAACAACCGTTTGTCTTCTGATAGGCTATGAATTCGGTACTCTTCCCTTTTTTTGTCAATTTAAATGTATTAGAAAGTCAAAATTCCGGGTATTGGTTTGGCATTTTCCGATTGAAAAAATGTCCTTTTTGGGTTTTTTTATGTCAGATATTCATGAGGTTGACAGAAAAATCATAATTAAAAGTCATTTGACGTTATTACTACCAAAATAAATATGACTAAAACTCAAACACATCACATTAATTTTATGTTTAAATAAAATTATTGTTTATATGCCGCTATCTTGCTTTAAACGTGTATTAACATTAAAAAAACGAAAATTTGAGAGTTCTCATTTTTCATGGAATGTCTTGTGGAATTATTATGTAGGTTAGGTTAGGTTAGGTTATCGTGGCTGTCAGCACAAGTGCTTGACACACTTAGACCATGAGTTGGTCCATTGTGATACCACATGAATCAAGTAGAATTTCTTCCTACTCATTGAACCACTTAGAGCTTCTTACGAAGCGTGCGAGACGACTGATGTCTATGTTTGCCAGATCGCTAAGATCATTATAGTAGAACTCTCCTAGATGGAGCCTACGTCTTTGAGAGAGAGCGGGACATGTACAGAGAAGATGAGGGATGGATTCTTCCTCTTCTTCGTCCATACAGCTTCTGCAGAAATCGTTCGAGAGTAACCCAAGCCTCGTCGCATGTTTGCCTATTAGACAGTGTCCAGTTATGACACCTATTATGGAGCCGATTTGTGATCTACTTAGAGATAACAAACCATTAGAGCGCTTCAGATCTAGTTGTGGCCAGATTTGTTTTGTCGCCACACAGGTGGTGATGCTGTTCCAATTAAGGTTTGTTTTAATAATAGCTTCTTGTTTTAGCATAAGTTTGCATGTAGCGATAGGTATACCTATATTTGCTCTGTGAGGCAAAATAGATAGTGTTGTTCCTCTTCTGGCGAGTTCATCAGCTTTACAGTTACCTGAAATGTCCCTATGGCCCGGCACCCAGCATAGGCGAATATTGAACTGCTGTGCCATCTCCATAAGAGATGATCGGCAGCTAAGGGCTGTTTTAGAGTTTGTAGAGACAGAGTTCAGGGTTTTGATAGCGGCTTGGCTATCTGAGAAGATACGTATATCACTGTTTGATATCACGTTTTCTCTCAGCCAAGACAGGACTTCTTTTATCGCCAGAAGTTCCGCCTGGAACACGCTACAATGGTTAGGAAGACGAAAGGAGAGACTTACATTGAGTCTGTCGGAGTACACACCTGCACCAACCCCGTCATCAGTTTTTGAACCATCCGTGTAAAAATGAATTGATTATTATGTAAGAACAAAAAAAAAACTCCAGCGCTCGAGTACTATTACAACCAACTTGTTGAAAGCTTCGCATATATGATAATAAATGCATGACTGTATCGCACAATCTTGCTGTTGTGGTTTTACGGCTTTGAATTTTAAAGACTGTATTTTACCTACGTATAGGTAAGGTAGGTAGAGGTAAATTAAGTTATAGAAGTGATTTGCTTAGGTAAAATTAAGACTATACTTCACAGGATCATTTCTGTAGTCAGTCTTCTCTTACTTTTTAAAAAAGTTTGAACTCAATGAACCTGCGATGAAGAGGTATATCGTTTTATTCACAGCGTGAGGTTTGACTGTTGTCCAGCAACTTGTTTGCATTGGATAGCATGTCGTCGATGATCGCTCGGTATAATGAATAAAACGACTTCTGAGTGGTTATCTTTTTTATAAATATTCACAATTAATTAAATTTAAGAAAAAAAGTTAATGCTGATTACAAAAAGTAAAGACTGAAGAAGCGCGCCCTAAATAAACGAAGTCTTTTTTTGTTTGAATTGGAAAGATAGGCAAGAAGAAGTAGGTACAAATAAAAATCAAAGTGAAAATAAAGTTTGGATGAAAGAAATTCGAAACAAAAGAAGACTTTTTCTGCGTAAGCATGATGGATGGAGCTGAGCAATTTTTAAAATAGGTGATTTAATTTTTTTTTATTTTAAAGGCTTAATGAAAACTTAAATTCCTAATTCCTATGATTTGAGGCCTGGTTTTCAACTGATATTGACAAAAATTGTATAGTAAATAAAGTAAATGCAACACGAATTCTTTCTTTAGCCACAGACCACAACGTGAAAGTGCCAGTTGTACAATCGTGGTTTAAATTTTGATCCGTGGTTCAGGGATTTTAACTCGCCGATTTCGGCGGGTTAACTGAAGTTCAACGATGGTTCAAGGTTCTAATATGCACTAAAAGCCAATTGCATGCCTGAACCATCGTTGAACCACAGTTAATCCGCCAAAATTGGTGAGTTAAAATTCCTGAACCACTTTTTAAATCAATGAGATTGCTATCTCGCAAATTTTGAAGATTGCAACCTTCTGGAGGTCAATGGCCTACAAAAAAAAAATCTATAAAAAAAAAACAAATAACCAAACTAGTAGATACTTAAAAATTTTAACTTTAAACATAACAAAGGTTCGCCACACTTATTTTTGTGACATTTAAGGTCCTTTTCTCTCCCTTGCCCACCATCATTCTTTGGATCTTGCTCTGTCTGCTGACAGGCATATATTCCTCTAAACACCTTACCATCCACCACACACACAAAAAAAACTATTTCCAACAATTTTTCTAAATGCTTGAAAGGCAATTTATCCTCAGCATCCCATAAGGCTGCACCTTCTTGTCCACTTTCATCCATGGCCTTAATCATTCCTTATAGCCTCTCTTCAAAAACGGGTCTTTATTTCCACTTAAATGTTTCGTTTATTATCCTCTTTCACAGGCAAAATAAGCACCCACTTGTGCTATTTTGCATATAAAGTGAGAGGTGTAACCCTTTTCAAAAAATAGCCGTTGTTACATGTCGAGGAAAAAAGGATTTTTTTTTGTTTTAATAATGATGGAAGGTAGGCAGGCACATACATAATACCTACCTACATCCAACTTAGTTTTTTGGATTTCTTGTTAAGATGGAGGAAAAAAGATTATTTTTTTTTTTCGAGAACGAAGTAAGAAACACAGAGTTAAATTTGCGTCTCACAGAAAAATATTCTAGGACTCGAGAAAATATGCGTCAGCTATACTCGTTTGACGTATCCTGGTACTTAATTAAAAAACTTTCCATTTTTTTCCATGGTGTATGGGGGTACCAATATAGTAAGTATAAGTAAAAACTGGAGATCCTTTTTTTGTATCCGAAAAAAATATGAAAAGGATATGCAAAGAGATCTAGTGTTACTCAAGAGGGCCTTTGAATTTTTTTCATAAAATTACCCATCGTATCCTGTTTTCTTTTTCACTGTCCTGTTGGGTTTATTCCACATATCTTTATGACAACAGAGATTCAAGTCAAAAAATGGATAAATATCTTCTACATATATCTTCCAAAACAAACTATATACGTATGTAGTATAAATTGATGCCTGAGGGCATTGCAGAGAAAAGAAAGTTTAAAAAAAAAAATTCACCAAAGAACTAACAAGAGAAATCTGCTTAAATGTGCCAATGGGAATTTTCTGTTGATGTTATTCATCCGCACCCCACCCTTCATCCACTTATCCAGAGAACAAGAGGAATAAAGGACATTGACGGAAAGTATGGTCCTGATGGGCAAAAGAACAAAGAAAAAAGATATACAAAAAAAGAGGAACAACAAAATCTCTTCAAAGCACTGAAAGTGTTAAAGTGTGTCTTTTTTTGTTTTTCTTCGTTTAATATCCATGGCCGGGAGCGACAAAATACTTCGGTACAAAACTCGGATGTTTAAAAAAAGGGGTTCCAGCGAGCATCCTGGGAGGACTGAGTAAAAAAGGTATTTTCTCGAGTTAAGTGGATATGCAGAAGAATTTATTTCATCTTTATACAAGAATATAAGTGGGACTACTTTATGATTATCGTATATGTGATATTTGTTTAGTATAATTTCATATAATTTCCTTCCATTTGTACCTATTTTTGTTAAGGAAATTTTTATATTTCACGTCTATTCTAATTGAATCAGAAAAATCGGAAAGAAAACCTATTTTCAAAATTTTTTAAATGTAATATTGCTTAAACTATTCAGAAGCACCAAATTGCAAAATAATGACAAAATCGGTTAGAAGCTACGTAAGCAACAAGGAAATATTCTCGAAAAACATCAAAATCCTATTTCCGTCATGCGAATTTGAAATGCAGTTTTTTGAAGGTACGAAGTTTAATCTAAATCGTTATGGCAGTTTTTGAAAAAAATTTAAAAAAAAAAAAAGCGAAATATTTGTATGGCAGCTACTTGTTCTAGATTAGCTAAATCAAAAATTCAAATTTCTCAAATAAATGCAGAGAAGCATTGAATATTAAAAACAAAAATAGTGCCTAATACTTAATAACGTAAAATTTTAGTAGTTGAGAAACAAATATACTCTAGTATCCATAGGAAGGCTATATCTTAGTGAATCCTGGGGCCAAATTATCGCATCAGTGAGGTCTTTAGGTCACTGAATTATTTCAATTGGCACTACTGTTTACATTGTAATGCCAATGTAAAATATTTCAGTGACGTATGGCCCACTCACTGATGCGGGAATTCGGCCCCTGAACGTGGCCAATGTATCTATTGTCTATTTTCCCTCTAACTCTATTGGTTTAGTATTATTTGTAAATACAAATCGGAATTCACAAAACGCAAGTGTAAAAGTTTTATTTTTGCGTACTCCCCACAGACACAAAATACTCACCCCAAAAAAATATGTTGTGAAAATTACAGCATCGGTTGTAGATTTTAGAAAAGTTGTAGTTACAATAGCATTCGTTGTTGAAAGTACTGCACAATTTGTAAAATACACACCACTCTTACCTATAGATTTCTAAGTACAGTTTTTTTTGTATTATTTTTATCCTAAACTTTTTGTGGTCCTGCTTGATTTGTGGAAACTACAGACTTTTTTTGTATTTTTTACAACATTTCGTGGTCAAAATGTAAATTTTCCTTTCGTTAAATCTATAGCTCGATTTGTAGAGAACACAACCTGACCAAACAGAGGCCAAAGAAAAACGAATAAACCATGAAAAAGGGTGGATAACGATAAATTAGCCATCATTTTCACAACTCATGGTAGTTTCAACATAAAATGTTTGTAGGTACCTACCACTTTTTACAACTTAGTTACTTTCAACAATTTTGTTGTAACTATAAAACTTTAAACTATTCTTGTTAGCAAGCTTAAACCTAATAAAATTAAATGCGACACGTCTGACGTTGTAAGCTTTGTTTGCACTCAACAATATGCCAACACAATTCAACAAGAAACAAATGACCATCCACCCACTCTTATTGATAATGCACCAACAACAACGCATCGGTACAATCTAAGAACAAGTGTAACAAACAACAACTTTCAAACGTCAGTCTAATCCCGTGCGTGACCACGAACAGTGCAATTTTTTTCGAAACGTCGGGAAGAAGAAATTAATAATTAGAATTTAACGATGAATTCAAAACTGATAAGTAATGCCTACAGAAAATAAATTTAAAATTCGTTCATTTCCATTTTCTCAATTTACCTATTTATTCAAGAATTTAAATAAAATAGAGAACTGCTAAAATACAGAACATTTTTATGTCTTTGTATACCTTACCTACCTACATATATCAACCAAGGTATAGATAGGTACCTATATAGGTAGGTTTATCATCTACAATTGATTTCATAACAAAGATCGTCTTCAAATACAGACTTGTTCATTGTTATAATGAACGGATGATTTGTTACCTTTATTTAGGCTTAATTTTACGAGATTATCTTACAATTAGTTAATTAAACTCCAAATAACGAGTTTGATTTCAATAAAAATAAAAATTTAATAACCACGAAATAATTTGCACAAAAATGATTCCAACTAATAATAAAATAATAATACCTAATTCTATTGAACACGGATTCTTCTAAATATGTATCAACAATATCAAGTACCTACCTACCTATATAGGTCCCTACAAGATTATTGTGTGCGATTCATTGCTGTATACCTATTTTTTTTTTTTTAATTTCTTTTACTTTGCCTTTTTTTATACCTACTTTATGACGTGGGGATGTACTTGTTTCTCGCTTGGTTGAATCAAACAATGACTCACACGTTCAAAATCAATGAAGGAATGAATAATAATATTATTATTGTGATCGTATTTCGTTTCACTTTTTTAAAATTCACATTATGTCTGTGTAACGAAATTCATAAGAGATCAAGATGGATAACGGTTAAGCATACTTACCTGGCGTAGGGGCTACCGTGATCATGAAGGCGGTTCCCCCGGAGCGAGGCTTGGCCATTGCACCTCGGCTGAGTTGACCTCTGCGATTATTCCTAATGCGAATAACTCGTGCGTGTAATTTTTGGTAGCCGGGGATGGCGTTCGCGCCGCCCCGACATTAAAATTTAAAACTTAAAACAATTTAATTTAGAATAAAATTCTGATAAGAAATCTAATTATAGTTCTCTATCTAATGAAATGAAACTGAAGGCTGGAATCGGCTGCCTGCTGGTTACGATGTATGATCACGATCACGACATGATTCATGTGGTGATGGTGATAGTGAGGGGTGATGTGAAATTTATATGGTTTGCTTTGCTTGGCTGGCTTTAAGTTATTGAATATTTTCTTTTTATGTGCGTTTGCGTTGTTTGTGTTGAGAATGATTTTTGGATTTGTTAAAATGATACATAATTTGTTTTGTATGCCGTGGAAGATTGAGAGTTGATTTTTCCAATTCAACTTCACGTTTATTTAGTTTCAAGTAATTAAACTTGATTCAACTACACAGTAAGGCCGCTAGAATTCCTAGCATTGACAATGTAGATGGACGAATTATTCAGGAAAATTATACGTCATAGGTTGAAAAAAACACGTGTGTTGGTAGGTAGGTAACTTATTGAGTACATTATGGTTAAACAATTAAATAGGTAGGCACTTTTAAGTGAGGTTTTATCTCTATGAAGGAAACTTTATATAAAAACTTTTATTTTTTTTTTATTAAACAGTAACCGAGGTAAGATGTAGGTAGCAGGGTTGTGACTTTGCTGCAATTGAAGTAGATCTACTGCATTTTGTTCTTCAAGTTAATCTGCCTACTGCCATTAAATCAAATCTACTGCATTTTTTGTTTTGCAAAAATTATCCTTAAACAAATAACCCACAAATAATTTTTAATTTTTTAATTCTGTCATTGATTGGAATCATTTTAATTCTTTATGAAACTGATACCTAACTACTCCTATTTATTAATATGGCTTTCGACTATATTGGTTCTTTTTTGATGAATATTGAAAGCTGACAGAAATCTTTTTTTTATTAATTTGCGTTTTGTTAATTTTGGAAAACGTGAAAAGTTTTTAATAAAATCTGCACAAAAAGGATTAAAATCTTATTAAGGAAATGCAATTGTAGTTTATATGCATTTCTTAAGTAGTCATGAAAAAGACTTAGTAGCGACAGTGGAATTTAAAATTAAAAAAATAGTTAGGTTAGACACATTTTCGTATAGTTGCATATTTAATAATAAGTATTTTTAACAACAATTTTTATTTTCAATCATAAATTAATGTGAATTATTTTTTTTAATTACCAATAATTTTTTTAAAATTAAAATCATTCTTGTTTAAAAAAAAAAAAAAAATAAAAAATAATAATAATAATAATAAATAAATAAAACAAATCTACTGCAAAAAAGTTCAATCTACTGCATTTTTTTGTGAATCTGCAGCGAAAAGTTTGCCGAAAAGTGGCAATGCTGATAGGTAGGTAAGGTACCTAACCTATCAGTTATCAATCGGTTGTTATTAATCGCAATTTTGGGAACAAAATTAAGGCGTATTTTTTCTAGTGCTGCCAATAATGCAGATTTATCTGCATTTTGCAGATTTTCCACCAATTCCCAGACTTTTGAAATCTACAAATATGCACTGCAGATTTTGAAAATATTTTGTTCTTTTTAAAACAATTCGTCGGCAGTTTAGGTATGCTGTCATTTTTGTTAGCATTCAGTTCTGCTTAAATCATGTAATCAAATTGAGTGAACGCAAAAAAAAAAAACTTATAACAAAACTCAAACGACGAACCCGGCTGACTGGTTGAGGAAAAGAAAGCTGATTGCACCTCGTAACGGTATCGGTAGAAATACATTAAATGGTTCCCTTTTTAAGTTCTTTCCTAAGGTAATTGACCAAGAAGATCCTCAAAATTTAGAACACGTGTGGCACGAGCTAAGAAAATCAAAATTTTCTGATAGGTATTGCTGTGGATAAACAAATGTCATTAGAGAATTTTTGGCATGAAATTTTTTCGTTAAAACGGGGGGATGAAAATGAATGTTTTCCTATCTATACCTATGTTGAACGCATTTTCTAACCATTAAATTTAAATAAAACCAAAATAAGCTTAAAATTGGAATCATCCAATGGAATTCTTCTTTCCAAAGAATATATAACAACCTAAACTGTACTGAATTTAAGGTTAATAAAGAAATGCTTAGGACACTCAACTTAAGTAGATATGCATGGTTTAAATATTAATCCTTGTATAGGTAAAAAAATAGCGTTTTGCCCAGGCGCGAAAAATATTATAATATTAAATGCAATTCTTAAAGCGACATGGAGGAAGAAATTCGTTTCGAAGTAAATATATTCAAACGGACTTATATACATAGGTAGGTATCTTCAAAGCGAAATTTATTGGAGTTTCATTTCGATTTGGATTTCACTTCGCATTGACGTATAAACTAGTTTGTTGAGAAATAAAATGTTTATAAATAATATGTTTATAAATTATAACTAATTTAAGCGAAAGGTAGATTTTTCATTAAAAACTCTTTGCCATAGGCAAGCTATAAAAAAAAACTGTTTTAATTTGAAAATTATAGAGGTAGCTAAATTTGAATTCCTTATAAAAATGTTTGCAATAAATTTAATGCAATCACAATTTTTCTTGGTTATTCATTCCAAATGTACCTAACTAAAGTAGAGAAAAAGAACGTACCACTGCACTGTGGATTTGAACATTTTAGCATCGTCATCGTTCCATGAAAACTCCCTAAGTATATTTTTGACCTTTGAAGTCAGAAATATCCGCTAAAAATCTTAAAATAATCAGAATGGTTCGATCTTTGGCTTAAAATATAAATGGAGCCTGGCGTAAATCCTGACAAAAAAACTTGCTATTGGTTACTCCCTTCATTTGATGTTTTTTGATGTTTTTACAAAGATATTACATTAAACGAAAAAAAAAGAATGATTTTGCCAGCCAAATTTCCTTAAGTCCAGTAAGGAAGTTTTAACTCACAATATAATGAAAGTGATGTAGTTATAAGTAGGGTCACCATTGTTTGGCAAAATTCATTTGGCATTTCTTGTTTCGCCTTAGTCGTTAAATATTTTGTTTAATTCGCAATTCTTAATTGGCAATTTACATTTTCTTTTTTATTCATTACGTTTTTCAATCATTTTGCAATTAACATTCGGCGGTTTTATATTTCGCTTTTTGTTAAAAATATTTTTAGTCATTTCGCAAAATTCATTTTGCAAATTATTCTTTAGTATTTCTTTGTTAAATTGTTTATTATTTGGCCAAGTGTTTTTTCGCAAAATATTGTTTCGCCGTTTCATTATTTTGCTAAATAACGTTTCGCCGTTTAATCATTTCGATAAATATCGTCAAGCCATTTTATTATTTCGCTAATAGATCATTTCGCCGTTTAGTTGTTTTGATCGTTTGACCAATCATGACCATCGTCTCTTTTCAAAATTAACAGTTTTTTTCTGAACCGTTGCTTAGTCGTGCTTGCGTTGGTAATATTTTTTTAATTGTTTTGCAATTTTTGCCGTAATCACTTTCGCGATTTAAGATTTCAGTTTGTTTGCTTAGTTTATGTAAGTACATAACAGAAAGAGGATTTTCACATTTTACTCCAAGGAAAAAAGGGTTTTAAGCAATTGGGCAGTTATTTTCGTATATGCATTATAACAACATGCTGAATGAAAAATAGCAAAATAATAAAATGCCAAATAAGAAAAAGCCAAATAACAAAATGCCAAATAAAAAATTGCCAAACCTAAATATGCCAATCAAACAAAAGTATTAAGTGAAAATTGCGAAATGATGGTTTGTCATATCATATAAAAAACCAAATGTAATTTGCAAAACGAAAATTGCGAAATAACAAAATGCTAAATAAAAAATGCGAAACGAGAAACGGCGAAATGTACCACCGCGAAACGTTAATTTGCCAAACAATTCTGGCGAAACATACCACACCCGTATAAGTAGAGTTTTAAACCTGTGTAGGTATTTTGGAAATAGAGTGACGTATAGGACTTAGGGAGTTTTCTCGCAGAATGTAGATATTGTCTTTCGAGGAAAAATGGCGTTATTATCTCAGTTTTGCGAAAAATGGAATTTGGGTCTTAATTGAATGACCGCGATATGTACCTTACCTTGAATATCATTCGAATTCAAAGTCAATCCGTCTGCCACGCTCCACTATGTACTACCTTCTTCGGTTATCACTCTGGTGATTGTATCTGTCTCCGGTTTCGGACCCAGTTAAAAAAAAAAATCTTGCTGTCCCAATCAATGACAATAGACTTCCAAGCGATATAAGAGGGTAATGGGTAAACCTACATTAATTTTTGACTCAAAGTCCATGTAGTTTAATAAGCAGGACAATTAACTAAAAAAAAAAAAAGTATCTATTAATGCTGTATTTGAATAATTTTATTTATATAGTTATCGTTTTCAATTTAAGGCATTACAAAATATATAAAGTAGGTACGTAAGTAGGTATTTAATACATTTTCAATTCTGTTACTTTATTCTTTTCGCATTAGTTTTCGACTGAATTATTTTAGGTATTAATGAATTTTGAAAAACTGAACTCGTCTTGATGTAAATAACCTTGATACGGATACCATACATACCTACTTTTGTTTGTTTTTATTTTTTTCTAATCAGTAGGTACCTAGTTACATAAGTAGGTAATCCCTTATCAGATTAAAATTTTCCAATTTTCAGTTCATTCATTTTCTTCTTTTTGCATAAAGGTATAACAAAAACATACATATGTCAAAAACATATTTTAACAAGTACTTAGTACATACTTCTATTTCCATAATATGATTATGAAATAATTTATAACCATTAAAAAAGCTGACAAACGATTTGACCGCAAATATAATTAAAATATAATATGTAAGTATCCTATGTACCTACCTACCTTTATAATTAGCAATAAATATTTCATAATTAAATAAATCAAAAATGTTAAAATTAAAAATACAAACAATAATGCAATTTTAATTGATTCGTTGTTTTTTTCTTTATTTACAATAGATTTTTTGTTTAAAAGATAACACCACTAAAATATGCAACCAATTGTCAAATGCATTTTGGCATTATGTTATGTTTTTTTTTTTTTTTTTTTTATCGGGGGATACAGTTGCCGCTTAAGGCTAAATTTTTTCCAATGTCAAAAGTTATTATAACGTTTGTTTTTTTGTATTATGTTTTTGCCATTATCCTTGGTTGATAGAATTATATTTACCACGCGTTTTAGTTGAATTATAATGTTTTTTTTTTTCGACATTTTGTTGTAGGTACAAGTCCTATTTCTATATGTAAGTCTCTCTCTGTGAATGTTTACTGAATTTAATTTAACACATAACTTATTTCTGTTATTTGTGGGTCACTGAGCTGTATGCCTTATAATTCCATTATGTGATGCATGAATACATAATGAGTGAAAAACTCGACCTCGAATTTGTTTTTGTAAAACAACAACAACACAAAAAAAACACCCACAAATAAAAAATATAATTAAATGAGTTAATCCTTGCACACCGGAAATTAACCAAAAGCAGTGTGAAACCAAAAAAAAAAAGGTTAATTGCAAAATATTTCATTATAAATGTGCTTATGTAATCGGTAAGGGATTAAGGGTTTTATATTGTATAGGTAAATATTTTTTAAGCACCTACCTTCATGTAATTTGATTTGTACTTACTGTGATTTTTTTTTTTTTTATTTTTTTGTGAGTTTTGTTTATACCTATTTCGATGAAGGTATTTACATGATATAAATTTAAAAAGTGTGTGAAAACAGCTTAACAAAAAAAAAAGGAGATTCAAAATTTTAGGGATAGTACCTAAACCTAAATTTAAATTTGTTTCTATTAATCCAAATGATCTTTGTTATGAATTGTTTTTATTTTGGATATAAATAGGTATACATTAAGATATTTTTGATCAAATCTGAATTTACAATGAAAGAGAACACGAACAAAGTGTGTAGATACCGCAATTCCCTCTGATGCCTGTATGTCTGACTTGACTTTGGCCAAAATCAGCGTACCAATTTTCTCAATAATTTGAGGTTTTATAGTGATTCGCTAGAGCTAAGATTTAAAATTTCAGCACCAATTGCGGAAAAGTTGACTTAAAATGAAAAAAAAAAAAAAAAAGATATCAAAGGGCCCTTTTTACAGCAACAAACTCAAGCGCTTTTCGTCCCACCTCTAACTTTGGAATCAATAATTTCAGAAAATTCAAACTCGTTATATTTACTAAGCTAGGCGAGCATAGGCGTCTCACCAAATTTCAACTCCCTAGCTTCAGTGGTTCCTGATATATAGGACGTCAAAAATCGCAAAAACCGTAACTGACTGACTCACTGACTGACAGATCATCAAAATTATGGAGCACTTCCCGACACTATAGAATCTTGTAATTTCGCACAACGGTAAGCCTTGTGGTATGTACAAAAGAAAACCTCGAAAATTTGGGATTTTCCATATAGGGGGCGTGGTTTCCGCCCACTTTCACAGAATTGCTATCAATTATATTGAGCACTTCTGATTGTTGTAGAATGATGAAGCTCGGAAGTGGGGTAGGGCTTGCAATGCTTTCAATGGAAAAAATCGAAAATTTAAGCTTTTCCATACCTTTAGGGGGCGTGGTATCCGCCCACACTCTCAAATTGTTTTCTGACTGTTGTAAAATGATGAAATTCGGTATAGAGGTAGGACTTGCAGTCTTTGAAAATTAATCACTGACTTCAGTTAAAAGATTGCATTCATAGACTTAACTTTGAGAATTCAGACTTCCAATTATGCAATCACCATTCATTTGACTCGAAAAGATTGCAGTCACTTTTTTGCCATTCATTTTACAGCAATCAATTGAATGCAATCTTTTGGGAATTCATGCATTATTTGCATTTTTATTTGCATTCTTTACGTTACATATTTATTTGTTTCTACCTCCCTCATGTCCTTTGATGCTGATCTCATTAAACACATTAAACAAGAATGCAAATGAATTGATTGCTGTAAAATTAATGGTGAAAACTGATTGCAATATCTTTTCGCGAGTTAAATGAATGGTGATTGCATAGTTTGAAGTCTCAAAGTGAGGTCAATGAATTTAATCTTTTTATTGAAGTCATTAGAGATTGGATTCGCAAGAGATTGCATAAATTTACAAGGATTTGGTCCCCTCCATGGGACATGCACCCAGGAATGGTTAAGAGTTGTAAGCCATTAGGCCCTAGTTCTTCAGAAGCTGTTATGCCACCAAAATAATTAATTTTTTTAAAACTGAAAAAAACTTTTGAAAAATTAAAAAAAAAAATAATTTTGTAGAAGTTCATAAAATGTTTTGTTCTTTTGATGCGATTTAACTTATTTTATATTTCAGGGCACACCTTTGAAACGCACTAATTTTTTTTTTTTTATTTCAGGTATGTACTGTCAAGCCTACTATATGAGTAAGTTTTAATTTCTCAAAGAAAAATTCCAAAAAAATTTCAAAAAACATGATTAACGATTATATAGAAATTATTTCTTTTCGATTTAACCAAAAATTAATTTTACTTATAAGAATAACAAAATTCGTCAGCATTGAAAAATGTTGTCGGTGTTTACGATTTAAAATTATGGTCTAACGTCCTTTAGGACTTCTTCACACTAAGCGTCTCATCATAAATGCGTACTACGATTTGTCGCGGCTCGTGAGAAGTCCCCGTTCAGTTCAATAGACTACCGCTTATGAGGTGTTAGCTCCACGCATTCGTCTGCAAATCATAGAGGGGGGAACAGACCTTCAGCCTGTGGAACCAGGCAATCAAATTTTATTATTTCGCACAAAACAACACTTAATTTCGTTGACCTAATTCTGTTCATACTTTTATAAATCCCCCCCGATTTGCTGAATGCGTACACCCATATCTAAACTCTTAATTTCAATCATCTTTTATTCATAGTTAGCAATTAAAGCTACACCAGAGTTTAAGGATATTTTAAAGAGCAGGTACCTACATTTATCTATCTACCTATAGTTGCTTGTACGTGTAAACTACTCTCACTCTGTACCTACAGCATTGAACCTCCCCATTTACGCATATTACGCACCAAATTCTGTTACTTTTACAGCTCAATCCATCCGAAAACAATTTGATTATAATAATTAGAAATTCAAAGATTAAGTGTGCATCAGAAGTCAATGTCCTGGAACAAATGGCGACTATGCTTGCTATGTTCTGCTGTTGTGATGCTGTCTGCATTATAATTTAACCATTTATAGTCAAGTCAACCAGCTATATTTCGCATTATGCTTAGAAATTGATTGATGATGTTAAATTATTTGCACTTACTTGCATTATCCTATAACGTAGGTGGATCGCATTACAAGTAGTGAATCATGGCTTATGGACAAGTGCACTTGGGTATATATAATTATTAAGTGGAAACATATCGATTTATACATTGTGAATTGACCTTAACGATAAGTTAATTAATCAACTAGCAATTTTTGCACAGTCAACGATAACATTATTTATTAAGAACAAATATATTAACAAATCTTCAATTATTCTTCATCGGAGTTCGCCATTGGCCTTTTTAATCAAACTATGAATTAGAAAGTCCAATTGCGAAACTGCGAAAAGACGGAAAAAGGAAAAAAAAAACAAACAGATTGAAAAATGAGAAATACAGTAAGACCCGGATAAGTGCCTATCGCATAAGTACCTAACCCGCATAAGTACCTTTTTTTGAGAACCAAAGTTTTGAGGATTTTTTTCATATAAAACTCATCTAATAAGTAACTTTCGATTAATTACCTAAAGTCCATTGAAATGTTACATTAACCTTGCATTTCATACAGGACAACATAGTTTTTATGGATCTGTAGGATGGATCAGTGCGTGAGTGTAAAAACGAGTTTCCGGGGTTTAACCCCCCCCCCCCCCATTTGGCCACCACTTTGGAAAAGGGGACGTAAAAAGTTCTTCGTGATATCTTGAGAAACATACATCGCACAAACAAAATTAATAATTTAATTAATTAAATGTAACTGCCTAACCGGCATAAGTACCTCTCAAAACGAGGCATTTATGGTGAGGCACTTCTCCGGGATTTACTGTATTTAAATAAAAATAAAGTATTAAAAGAAGAATTAAAAGTAATAAAGCATGAAAATGGAACATACTTAAGCATACTGTGTAAACAGAAATTTTAATAAAATCGTTGAATGTGCTTGCGAGAAAATAAGATTTTTCCTAATAGTTTTAAAAATATATATATGGAAATTAAAAAAAACGGCAACACTTACAATGTCATGCCAATATGAAGATGGAACTTCATTCTTTTATTTATGTGTATAAATAGATTTGTTTTTGTGAATAGTTTTTGAAAAATTATTTTTCAAACTCAAAATTAAAAAAAAAACAAAAATGAAAAAAAAGTTTTCAAACTAATTTGGTTCAAAATTTTACGTTACTAAGTACATATAGAGCCCTTTCCGCCAAAACTCAATAAGGAATAAAGATATCTTGAATATCTCGAAAAATAGATAATTCTATCGACTTCTGCTCAATCGAAAAAAAAAAAAAAATAGACACTACCAAAACTGATCTTTTTTGGTTGAACTGAAATCTAAAAAAGATCAACTTAACCCCATAAAAGTCAACTTTTTGTGTTTGAATCGAAAACCACATTAGAGAAGCAGATTTCACGCCGAAACGACCTGTCAGGGGATCGAAATTGACTGCAAACCACCGGCAAGGTTGACTACGATTTTCTCTAGTGCACTACGATTGGGAAGATTGGCAATGGAGGCGAGTTATGTTCTCGGATAAGTGGAGAATAAGTCTGCATGGAAGTGATCGTAGGGGCAGAATACATACAGGTACGACCTGGCGAGCGATTTGAACAAAGCTGTTTTGTTGAAACCGTCACTTACGGGGGAAGGTTTTGTATGATACATGCCGGCATTTGAATTGAAGGAAAAGTGAGCTTGGTTTTTGTGAATGGTGGTGGTCGAGGGGAGGTTTAACTGCGGATCGGTATGTCTCCGATATTCTGTTGAATCACGTCGTTACTTATGCTGGATGTATTGCCAAAGATTTCGAACTAATGCATGATAGATAACGCTCGATGCAACACTGCGCGGGGATAAGTCGGATCCTTTAGGGAAGTTGGTATTGCCACGATGGACTGGCTGGCGCTAAGCCCAAACTTAAACCGAATCGAGAATTTGTGAGACGATCTTAAACGAAGGGTTAGAGCCAGAAATCCAGCTCCTGAGAAAGCTGAGAAAACTGAAAGCGGCAATGGTAGACGAATGGCAAAGAATACCGCAAGAGACAGTCAAGAAACCCATCAGACCAATGAAAAATCATTTAGAAGATGTAATTGAAGCTATGGGTAGGGTAATACAAGATACTGAAACAATAAATTTTGCTTAATTTTGTCGTAAATGTTTAATTTTCAAGCTACTACCTGTTTTAATTTCACTTTATTTTTTCTTACATGCTTGAATTATGACGATTATCTCTTGAAATCCCGAAGTGATTTAAAGCTTATGGTTCCAGCGTTTTAACGATACCATAAATATTCATGTATGTCCATTACATTGAGAGCATTTATTGTTTTTACATGAATCAAAATGGTGATTCCATTTTTTTGCTATAGCAAGTGTATTTCAAAACGTATGATAAAACATTAAATTATCCAAAAGAAGATTTTTCCTGATCACTATAACCGGCCCCTTAGAGCAAAAGAATTTGTTTTATACGCCAATCCGTACAAAAATTCCAAAATTCACTCTTTTCGATAGTCTTTTCGTATCATTGATATCTTCAAATTCCATTAGGTGAACAAATCAAGTATGTACGTATGTGTTTCATAACCACATTATAAAGCAAAAGTATGTTTTACTCAAATATACCCAGGAATTTTTCTAGATACAAATTTCAGTCACTAATATTTCTGCATAAAATATTTCTACTTACATTGGTTGTGGATGTTGTGATGATATAGAAGACTAAAAGTCAATTAATATCATACCTATTCAGAAATGGTCGCTCCAAAAAACGTTGATTACAAATTTCATGGTGGTTGCTATTCAGAAAAGTCTTCTTGCAGCAAATATGCGAAATCACAACATATCAAAACACAATATACTTATCCTAGTTTTTAAAAGTGAGTGTAGGGAAGGTATTAAGGTATTTTAATATACCAACGTACAATTTATATCCAACGCTTCTATTCTCTCATAAACGCATCCTTACAGTTTCTACAAAATATCAATACGAAAAGTATCTACTACACGCATAAATATGCAAATATGTAGTTACATAGTTTTCAAAAACACATAGGTTGCCCTTGCATATATGTATGTATCTCTGTAAATGTGAATGCATTTCTCTGTGGGTGGTCTTTGAATGATGTGTGGCCCTCTTTATTTTGTGGAGAAATCATTTTGCACCTTGGAATAAGAGAACCAGTATGAGAACATGGATGAATAGAAAGCAATCTAAAAGCATTCATCCAAACTAGAGTCTCGATCCTTGGATGCTGGGCTTGACTGATGGATGCAACAGTGTTTTTTTTTTTTTTTTTTGTATGTTGTTTGCTAGAGCCTTTGCCTTGGCAACTGCATTAATCAATTGGAATTGGTATTAGGGCCAACCAGAAGCAAATCTGAAGGTGATGTATACTTTGGAATTGGCTTCGATTGATTTTGTGTTTTCTTTACTTCTTTCATAACAAAACAGGGATGGATTTTATATTTTTTTAAGTCAAAAAATCTCAATTCAGAAAAAAAAATTAATGTCAAAAATAAAAACATTCGGTATTATGTAAACTTTTTCGTATGCTCACCAAGAACGAAAACCTTAAAAACATTCGTATACCGACCGATTGTTAAGACCTTATCCTTTTTTGATCAAATTGAAGGTTTTTTTTTAATTATTTTGATAAAATTAAGGTTCTAAATGATAAAAAAAATTTCACTTTTCGAACTAAGAAATACCAAAAAAGTAGTTTGTTTGTGTGAAGTTCTTACATTCGAAAACTTCCAAAATTAGAATAACTGCAAGGCCCTTGACGAATGAAATGGACAGTCCTAATCCTGAACCTTCACTCTACATCTAGACAACCAAGCTTTTATAAGGTAAGGGTTGTGTGTGTGTGTGTGAGAGAGAAATGTGCTAAGAATTATTCATTTGGTATCATTAGATGCTTGTGCAATACAGAAGGTTCATTTGGTTGGGCATGAAATTGAAAAAAAAAAAAATACATCACGTCAGCATAGCATGATATTATAGCCTTGTCAGATGCAGCAAGAACATTCACACAAACCTTTACTAACCGATATAGTATATACAAAGTTTAAATAGCTTCTGGCCTTCAATTTATCCTTTTGGTTTTAGTAAAGGGAGGTGCATGTGACCATTTAACTAGAAGTGTTTGGATGACATCAGAAGCTTCAAATGAAAGGGTTAGTTACTTTTCAAGTAACGAAAACATTTATCAATAACCTACCATAGTACAATTCGAATTCACTGCACTTTCTTCTCTGTCGCTTCTTCATCACTCCATGTCTTCCTTCCGTTCTGCTTTTCCATATCCAATTGAGTGTCCAATTCCAGGATGTTGAGTACTTTGGACCTGTCTCCATCGCGAAGATTAATTGAATTTCACTTGGGTAGGTATGCCTTAAAACCTGCCTCTCCTTCCCTCCACCTCTCTCTCTCTCAGACAGTTTTTGTGTGTATGTTTAGTGGAACATGAACAACTCTAACCACCCCATCTAGTGGCAAATGCAAACACTAGTTAGTTCTATACAATCCTCAAAGGGAAACGAATCATTGGGTAAAATTTATAACCGTCTCCTTCTCTTTCTGTGTTCAAAGTTATATAGGAATTGCGACAGAATGGATGTTTTTTTTTTCTACACTCCTTTTGCTGACTATGGGAGACTCGGAAATTGTATCCTGGGACATGATGATGGTGTATACCTAGGCGAAATGATGATTTATCAAAGGCCACACGAGAACACCATCAGAATAAATTCGAAACTCTTAGAACCAATTTCGAATGATCATGAGGTGGAAACGGATTTTGTCCCCCTCCCACCCCCACTCCCGCAAAAATAAAACACCTTCTCATCATCATTACCATCATCATCACCATCATCATCAAGGGCCATATTCCAGCTGAGTGCATTTGTATGTGAACCAAGAACATCACTGATGGTGAACCCTCTGTACCCAGTGTACCTATATTCGGTTAGTGCTTAGTCTTTTGGAATTAATTAGGCGAATTCCATTTGCTTTGCTATGGTAAAGGTACCTACTTTTGAAAATTTTCGGATGCGAAATTATAAAATTCGTGAGGTAGAATGTTGAAATTCAACTTCAACGTAAAAATAAGAATCTTTTTTTTTTTATAATTTCAAACGAAACGAAAGTAATTTTTGAAAACTAAAGGAATGATTTTAAGTTTAAAGGTTATCTGCGGTGAAATGTTTCAAGACAAGTAATTTTATAGTGGAAATAATATATAACAAAAAAAATTTACTCAAAATGGCGTGTCCTTATTTTATCTAGTTTTTAAAAAAGCTTGAAAATATTATTTTTAAGTTTTTCATTTTTCAGTTTATTTGCATACATTAATGTAAAAACAAAGAGCCTGGGTGCGGCACACACTGATATAGGCATGTAACTGATATATTAGTATTCACTAAAATATTACTAATATTTGAAAATATTCAATATCACTAATACTAATATCTTAGATATAATAATAATTATATTAAACCTCTAGTGTCCAGTAAAATAGACGAAAAAATTAAATATGCCAAAGAAAGGAAAAAATTATTTAGAGGCTGAAAGTTGGCATAGACGTTGGTAATGGGAATGGGACTCTTTAAAAACTGAGAGAGCACCTCAGCGTCAGTTATAAGGGGTAAAAGGTCATAAAAATGCTGGTTTTTTGCAAATATTTCAAAAACCGTTTGTGTTAGAGGAAAATTTTATTCCACAATCTTGTAGCTGAGGAAATTTCCCACAAAAATTGTCTTTAAAGTTTTTTTTTTCGTAGCATTTTTTAAGTTTTTTTATTTAACAATTTATGAAAAAATTTAATTTGAATTTAAAGTTCTGGAAAAAAAAAAATTATAATGATTTTATTTTCAAATTTTTTTTTGATGCTAAGTGCTAAATTTTAGGTCAGTATTTATTGCTGTTGTTAATTCTTAGTCGAACGCTAAAAACACGATAGCAGTAGGTCTTTCAGTTTTTGAGAAAATCAAAAATTACTACTACTACTTTTTAAGAAAATTATTTCTCTTGTCGAACCGTCACCTTGCCAACGAGGGAAAAATCATGTATTCTGGATTATTTTTTGGTAAGTTAGGGGTGATGCTCAGGTATAATATACTGAAAGTCCCCAGTCCAAGGCCGTGAGCTTTAGACTGGAGGGGGGTGAAGGTTCTTTAGAAAAAATTTCTAAGAAAGTAGTAGTGTTCATAATTTGAGATTACCTCAAAAACTGAAAGACCTACAGCTATCTAGTTATTAGTGCTCGACTAAAGATTTACAACAGCAATAAATACTGGACTAAAATTTAGCACTTATCTATAAAAAATTTGTAAAATAAAATCATTATAATTTTTTTTTCAAAATTTTAAATTCAAATTCAATTTTTTCATAAACTGTCATATAAAAAAAACTTGTTTTAGCGAATAGGTCTTTGAAAAAAACCTATAATATTGCATTATATAGGTACTTTCGTTAATTTCAAATAATTATTTATTCACTTTACGCCAATTCTTTAGAAATTGGACCCTCTTATAAACGGGGGAAATAGACCCCCTCTTCCAAACAATTTTTTTCTTAGTACATGTTTTAAAATTATTTTACAAAGTAATGGTCAGTAACTTAGAAAAATCCAGTACACTTTTTACCTTTGAAAAAACAGTATTTTTCATAGTGAATAACACTGTAGCAAATAAATTAAATTAGGAAATTCTAACCCTTATAAAATAAAATAAATTTGATGGCACAACAGCTCATGCAGAACTAGGGCCTAGTGACTTACAACTCTCAATTTTAATTTCTAATCGCCGAATCCGAACGGTTACCAACGGGCGGCACTTTTCTGTGACAGGAGATACTTTTGGAGGATTTCTCAATTCCTCGCAAGAGGCAGTAGCCGTTTTTTCTTTTTTAAATAAATAGGTGGCGAGGCTGGGGATCGGACCTTAGACCTCCGGCATGACAGTCCATCGCACTAACCATCACGCCACGGCTAAATTTGATGGCACAACAGCTCATGAAGAACTAGGGCCTAGTGACTTACAACTCTCAACCATTTCTGTGTGCGTGTCTACAGGAATGGAGCGGACCTACAGTTTATTGCCGAATCCGAACGGCTAACGAGCGGCACTTTTCTGTGACAGGAGATACTCTTGGAGGATTTGTCAATTCCTCGCAAGAGGCAGTAGCCGTTTTTTTTTTTGAATAAATAGGTGGCGAGGCTGGGGATCGAACCTTAGACCTCCGCCATGACAGTCCATCGCACTAACCATCACGCCACGGCTACTACTCACGCCACGGCTGCTATAAGAAAAAATTCTAACCCTTGCCACCTGTTTTAACCCCATAAACTCTCTTCCAAATCATCAACGGAATAATTATGAATACATATTACATATACTTACTTTTTCTGTTATTTCTGGGTAAAATTGATCAATAAACACCAAATTATTGTGGGCTAATGACCAATTCTTTTTAGATTTCTTGACATTTCTTCACCTCGCATCTCCTTTAGTGTTGCTCCCAGCGTAAATATAAATACAACATTTTTTGTAGGAAATTTAATTTACTTTAGTTCTTTAATGCAGACTTTTCCACGAAATTCGCGAAAAACTTAAAAAGGTTACCTTTAACCCCCTCTCCTGGCTTGAGCTCACGGTCCTGGACTGGGGACTTTTAAGCCCAAAACAGATGTGCAGCTTTTTCCCATGCAGCGAAATTAGAAATAGAGATATCGTGCAGCAAAGGTTGCATGTAGAGCCTAGAATATGTCAGCTCTCATAAGAACCTGTGTAAATTTATTTTCGCTGCATTGGAAAAGTATGTTGGACCTGAGGGTCACTCCTACCACTTAAAAAAATGACCCAGATCACACTATTTTTTTCATTTATTCTTCCTTCGTTGACTGGACTACACCTATTAAAACAACTTTCCTTGTATTTATCCAAAAAGACAGAAAGATAAAAAAAACAAAACGTGCCGCAAGATTATTTTCCACTATAGAAAATCACTTTTGCTACCAAAACTACTGTAAATTTGCATAACTAATTTTTTATGAACCCGGAAAACTCCGTCCGTCCCAACACTAGAACGATAACACCATTATTATTCCATGAATAACCTACACCTCCTATCGGAGGTGGCTATAGGTAAAGTATAAGCAGAAACGAAAATGCTATTTCATGATTTAAGAAATCCGCTAAACCAACCACAAAACACTTTGTTGCTATATCCTATAAAATATTTAAAACATAATTATCATCCATCCGCAACAGCAGTGTAGTTGAGCAAGAGCAACAGTAGGTATCTGATGGGCCTGATGGGGATGGTAGGTAAGGAAGAAGGTAAGGAAATGTATACAAAACCAAACCAATCCCCTTTGTCTATTGTTTCAACAAAGAGTTTATAAATCTTCGATCAAAGAACCAAGACAAAGCTATAACTTCTTCTTCTTCTTTCTAAAATCATGCCACGTGCCAGGCTGCATACCTATACCTCTACTGGTTAGGTTAGTGGCAGAGGTGAAAGCTGCAAAAGTCCGCCGATTCTTATATTAAAAATTCAAAACTACACTTTTGTTATACATTCCATAGCCATTTAGGGTTCTATGAGCGTTATTTTTAACCTCACAGGAGGATAAAGCTTAAGAAGGCTATAATTTCTACTCAATAGTTGGCGTAAGGGTAGATACTGTGCGGGTCTGCATTTTCTTGAAGATTTAAGTCATCCCTTTCGTGGCTCATTGCAAAACAGAAAGAACAAAAATCATTCTCTACGTTAAACTTAAGAGTATCATAAAAACGATAGCCCTTATATTATATTCGTGCGTCGTCGGTCGTCGAAAATAACAAAAAAGGACGATGAAAAAAAAAAACTGTTAACACCACAGGAAAATGCAAAAAAAAAACTCCCGCCGGGAAATAAACTCATATCCGTGCACCAGGTGCGGCGGGTGCGGCACACACCACCTGCACAGCAGGAGACCTATATTCAAAGAAACTGTACATTTCCCCTTATCCGCTTAACAGTCCCCCCATTGGTCCTCCTATCCTTAGACTATCGTTCACCATCTTATGCTTTATAGGTATCCTTGGTTGGTATAGTACCGATGTTGGATATGTTGGGTTGGGATGCAAAGGTATGTGGTATTTCCTTTACCGCGTGTATATTTCTTTATTATCCTTACACCAACGAAAATTCGAGAGAGAAATTTAATTCAGTTATGCAAATTGAGCCGGTAGTGTTTTCAGCGAAAACATCCTTCGCTGAAGGGGCCCCAAGGTGAATCGCGAAGGGAGGGTGGCGGTATATAGTGTTGTAACTGTTGTTAGAGAACCATGATCAGATATACAGACATCCTTCGACTCAACCAAAGGATTCATATCCTTCGTACAACGACGGAGAACTTTTTCCAACCAAAAGGATAAAAGTTTAGTATGTGGTGGAGCGGAGGGTGTGTGACTGTACTAACTTGCGATACACACGGAGGTCTGGTATAGTGTACCACAGCGACTTCAGTGTAAGAATAGAGACATTTCGGGGTTAAGTTAAGATAGTTTTTGCATTGGATTGTAAAACATAAGTGCACAACACCGGATGTAGGTATACGATGTTCGATTGTGCTCTGTGAGGAAGCGGAATGGGGTTGTGTCAGTTGTATCGTTTGAGGGTTCGGGATGGATACTTCTATACAAACCTTATAATCTTAAAGACAGGTAAGGCATGTAATTAAACCAAAAACGAGGTGGTTTGTTGCCAAAGCGGCAAGGAAAATTCAGGGGTTTGGCTCTTTGAAATCTACCTACCTTACCTATACCTATAATACCTATATAAAACTTTCGTTTGCGTGTCATAGAGGTGATAAGATATTTAAAGAGTTTTTCCTGTGAAAATTAAGTCACGTCGAAGACGTTTCATTTCGTGTGCAAAGAAAGACATGAAAACGAATGTAATTTTTGTTATTTTGACGTGTTTAAATAAGTCGGGCAGTTTAAATGCAATAAAACTCAAGAGATTAACATTCTGAAAATGATTACCTGCCTTTAGATGATGATGGGTGAATCACAACTGTAGCGAGAGATAACATTTAGATGTGAAAAGTTAAAAGGGATTTAATTTTTACGAAAAGGTTATAGTGGCGCGGTTGGTTATAAAGGTATGTAAATAGGTATGTAGGTATATGGCGAGAGAGAAATCAAAGTTTATTACCTAGTAGAAGAAGTTTTTGGGATAATTTTGATGAGTCTGATTTAATTACTTCCTTGGTTTCATTTAAGTCATCCAGGTTAGTTGGAAATTTGTGTTTTAAGAGCATGTGGTATTCATAAATTTTATTAACATTATTAGGAAATGCTGATAGTTTGCTTCAAGTCAACGCTAAGTCAGTATACCTTACCTATACAAAATTGCTTTTTATAGAGAAAGATACCTGGTAGTTTTTTTTTAGATTTCCTGATCAGAAACATCAACAAACAAGTTTACTTTATTGCGTCTTCTCCTCACTTGAAGTAGATCTTAAATTGACTCTACATGTTGTGTTATCGAAAAGTTTTAAGAAAGCTTTTATTGGCATATTACCTATGATTACTCAGTTAAAATTAGGTTGGCATTTTATCATTCTTGTTTTAATGTGATTGTCAGACCAACATGTTCCAATACAAAATATAAGACAAATTAATTACTTCCTTCCAGATTTGGGGTGACATATAAGTGCGAATGCTGGGTTTCGAATTGGTCACGGGAGGAGGGCAGTAGCAGATTCTGGATTTCATGTTGAGGGGGTCTTGGACTCTTGATACCTACCTATATATTTTTTTTGGTTCATAAATTTTAAAACCTGTGAAAACTTTTTGTTTTTAATTTTTGCTCGCGAAAAAGGTTATTTTAGTGCCATGGGTGAAATTTGGAACAAAGCACTTAAAGCGTTTTTTTAGTAATCCGGAAGAAGTCTATAGAAATCTCCTCTCCGGAATGTCAGACGAACAAATTACGATATTTTTTTTTATTGTGAAGTTTTTATGTTGTAGGTATCTACACCCAAAGAAAAAGTGGTGTAAAATTAGATTACCGCGTGTTAGATTACCTATGCTCTTAGGCCCGTTTGAGCTTACTTAGTTTTAAGGTAACCCAACCTAAATTGCTTACGTAAATTTAGAGATAGTCTGAATATGCAAAATTGCCTTAAAAATATGTTTTTTTGTGTAATATTGCCTTAGATAATTTTACCTTTAACTAGGGTAGTTTTAACCAATCCATTTACCTTATAACAGCGTAAAATTAGCTTATAGTGTGTGGTGTGGTAGAATTATGTTTGACCTAAACAAAAATTAATTTGTGTCAGATACCTAAGGTAATTTTACCCTACACTAGGGCACTTTTTACCAATTTTTTATCCTAGCAAGTTGTTAAACTGCCCTAGTATCTAAGGTAGTCTACGTAATGTTTGCCTAAACCCTAGGGTAATTTATGTCAGTTCCCTTGGGCAATTTTACCCTACACTTAGGGCAGTTTTTACCCTAGGAAGGTGTAAAGCTACCTGAGTATATAAGGTATCCTACCAAGCGAGCTGCTTCTTTTTATTCTGAAATATATACAATTTTATTTTAATTTAAAAAGAACTTTTGCTTACCTGGAGGTTTGAACCTGAGACCTTCCACATGCCAGCCGAAAGCGCTTCCATTGGGCCAATTCGCAATACGGAGAGGCAATGTTGAAACTTCATCACTTTACCTATACCTTACAATTTTGCCTGTCTGATACCTAAATCTGTTAGGTAATTATAAAAAAAGTAAAGTTCGTGAATTGATCCCGAGAAATTTGTAATCGGTGATTTACTAATTCTCTCCCTGTACGCACCAGATTTATATAATTGAAGGGAAAATCACGTTATATTTAAGGCAGAATTACCTTAGTTCAGAGGTAAAGTTACAAAGCTTTTGACAATTCTAAGAAAAATAAAACACCTATGAATTTTAAGGTAAATATACCGTAATTGCACTACCTAAGCCATGCATAAATTGTCATAGTTCTTAGGTAGAACTATGCTTTTCAAACAAAATCCATAGAAAAATAGTTACCTAAGAAATTTGAGGTAAATTAACCTAAACTGCACTACCTAAGTCGTACATAAACTGTCTTAGTTCTTAGGTAGAATTATGCTTGTCAAACAAATTCGATAGAAAAATATTTACAAGACGTTTAAGGTAATATTACACAGTATTTTTCTCTGGGTGTATTTGTGACTTAAAAAATCGACTTGAAATGAAAAAAAAAGTATTAAAAAAGAACGACAACATGCCATTACTCATTCTTTTATTCAGTTTTGAATTCAATTTTTTGCGTAAATAGTTTTCGAAATACTAATTTTCAAACTCAAAAGTTTGTCTAAGTTTTTCTAAGTTAGATTCTGATAGAAAAACGAATGTTTTCTCCTTAACATCCACTGTAAAATAGATATTTATATAGATTACCTTGTTACGATAGGGCATCCGACCTTGCCGTTGTTATCACGACTTTCCGACTTTTCTGGCCTTATTTTCCAATGTTTATCTCCGTAGTGTGTTCATCTGGTTTAATAAAAATCCAATCCAATTTGGATGATCTTTAGCCGAGTTATGCGCGTACGAAAAAAAAAACTAATTAAGAAAGTTTTTAAATTTCAAAATGTTTTTACGATTTTCTGATTTTGCCGTTCGAATTTTCTAGTTTTCTGTCAAATTATCAAATTTTTTGCTCACCTGTGAAATCCAACAACCAAATCGGATGAAGTTTAGCTGAGTTATGCCCGTACGAACACAATTTCATTTCAAGGTTTTTTCACGATTTTCCGAATTTTTTGGGTCTTATTTTTGGCACCTCATTTGTGTAATAAAAAAAAAACTATCTGCTATAAAAAGCAGATAGTTTAAGCTATGGATTTTTTTTTTAATGAATTTTAAAATATTTTTTTTCAAGGTCACAGTATAAGACTTATAGCTAGCACCTCATTTGTTGGATTTTCTAAATAAAATGCATAGGTACCTGGTACTATCAAAGAGGTTATTTTAGCAATTAGTTTCAGTAATTGATCAGGCTTTTTTTTTTTTTTTGCAATATTTTAAGTTTTTAAAATAAAAATACATCAACTATAGGAATTATTTTAAGAAATTTCGTAAGGATGTCCCCTTATTCGTGCATGATATTTTTTGGGAGATGATTCCTGGGATCATTCTAAAAAAAAAATTGTACGGTAAAAAATTCTATCTATGGCGGGGTAGGGCTATTTCTAAAAAGTTGACTTAAAATAAAAAAAAAATTATTAAAAATTAACGAAAATTACAAGAATGTGCTACAGCTTTTTTGAAAGCAAATATTCCATTCTTTTATTTACTTTAAATGAATGGTTTTTTATATGAATATTAAATTTCAAAATCAAAATTTTTTTTAAAAAAAATTGTGAAACTTTTTTTCAAATTGATGATTTTTTTTTCAAATTTTTGTGTAATTAAGTGGCACTTTTTTTTTAACATCAATGTGAAGTGTAATCCAAATCGAAATAAAAGATCAATCTCGCGTCGAAGGGTTGACAGAGAAAATTAATTTTGTTTTATGCGTTGAATTATATTTACTTCGAAACAAATTTCTTAAATTGACCTTGTATTTTGTATCAGTGACGATACAAAAGTCGTTCAGTGTCAAAGTAAAACTTGTTATTTCGGTTAAAAGCCCTCATTTGGCAAAAATTTTGGAAAATTCCAAAAATTTGCTGGAAGTTGCTCGGAAATTGCCTAGTGGGCGAGGGTAAGCAACAAAAAGTTGCCGGGAAAAAAGTTCCGCGAGCAACTCCGAGCAACAAAAAGTTGCCTAGTGGGCGCTCTCCCATATAAGCTAATGTAATTGGATTGGGGGCAACAAAAAGTTGCTGGGGCTAGCAACAAAAAGTTGCCTAGTGGGCGATGGGCCTTAAATTCGGTATATCTAACGAAAACTGAAACCATAAAAACGTTACTGAACTTGCAAATTTTTCTACAACTGCACTTCAAGTAAGAAAAGATCTGTTGAAAATGGTAAATCTACGAACTGGTACTTATTTCACCCAAATCAGAAGTGTATTTTAAATTTTAGAGTAGGGCATATTTAGCCCAACAGTGTCGAAAGGGTTAAAAAGTTAAAATATAAATTATCAATTTTAAATTTTTTTTGTTCAAAATTTTCGAGTTTGAAAATGATTTTTTCAAAATTGTCTTCTTATTTAGTAAAGTGAAATTCGCGATTTTTAAACCCCCGCCCCACAGTTGCCGTTGCCGCTATAAAAAAACCTGCCTGATGACTTTCGGACTCATATTTTAGTTATGCGTTCACATCCAAAAATTTGCTTTCATAGCTGTTAGATTGGTCTCTATCTCTATAGACGACATTGTTTATCTTCTGTTCTTAACCTACTGAAAGCCTTTCAGACGTAGCTTATTTTTTTTTATTTAATCTTTCTCCGTTTTTTTTTAATATGAATTAACATTTACAGAGTATTTATTTCATAAAAGATGTCAAACAGTTAAAAAAAAGATAACCCCCTAAATCCATAAAAAGTCTGCAGACTTCAAGCTCCATATAGCTAACATAAAAGCTTATACAGTCTAACTCAATAGGCGCTCATAATAAAAGCAGCAAAATTGAATAAAAAAAAACTACAAAATATTTAAACAAAATAGCTTGTTTCCATTGAAATATACTTATGTATGTACATACTTAGGTACCTATGCATCAGGGGGTTTTGTCATGATATACGAATAATAAATTTAATTATGCATACAAAATTCCAAATTAACAAAACACTACGACATTAAACCGCCACTGTTGGGGCCTTAGGTGTGCTATTGATTGTCTTTCGAATTCTTTTGTTACAGATATGAGTAGTGCTTTTTCTTTATAAAGAATTGATCAGCAATACAATTTTTCTGTTAACATGACATCATTTTGATTTTTTTTAAGTTTAATATGAAGGTTATAATCCAAAATACTATAATGACACGACGACACGACACACGATTTATCATAAAAACGGTTGAAAAAATAATTTCGATCGATATTTTCATATGATCATCTACCAGGTTTGCATGTAAATTAGAAAGTTCCAAAAATATTTGTAAATTGTTTATAAGAAAATCTCCGAAAATTACCTAATAGTCCGAGAGATAGTGTTGCAAATTATAGTTAAGGTAGATAAATAGATAGATAGATTTATTTCGTAATAAATTTATATACAAAGCCTATGACCGCACATTTAATATTTCAGAGAAGTTAGAGTTAGACAGTTATCATATTAATTCCGAGACATTTTCTAATATTTTAACTAGCTGGCCCAACCCGGCTTCGCACGGGTAGTAAATCTTAAGAAAATAGAAAAATAAATGGATAAATATAATAGAATTATATGATAGGTCCCTAGTCAATGCCAATAACTTCAAAGTCGAAATGTGATGTTAAAAACAAACGCTATAATCTAACTGGGTGAAAGACAAAAGTCCAAACAATTATCGTTTCAAAAATTTAGTATTGAGTATGTTTAGAGAGGGATAAAGATTTCTTTGCACAACAATTTCCATTTAAAAATTGAAAGAAACTTACTGCTTTGTGATTTGACACTTTTTGTGTTCCTTTTTTTTTTCAAAACATGTTTCCAAAAACATAAAAATAACAAACAAATTTTGTCAATTAACGTACCCTTTGAAAAAACTTAACTTAACCTTCAAATATTGTATCAATTACTTGTAAATTTTACCATGTATAGCAAGTATGGAGGCCAAGCCTTAGCGATCGTCATTTTTAACCATTAACCCAGCAAACAGCAAAATTTTGAAAAATATCTAGCCCTAAAATGATCTCTTAAGTCCGTCCTGTGCCTTACCTTTCAAAAAAAAATTGTTAAAAACGAATACTATTTGTTACGTTTACCCCCCATTTAAGCCTAATGAAGAATGACTGGCATATAAAAATACGAAGGTATTTAAATACAACGTTGCGTGAAAAGCAGTCACGAATTTTCCGAGAATTAAGGCTCTTTCAAGCAGACCCGCCGCGGCCCGAAGCATTGCATTGGAGCGATTGTACGACGACCAAAAAATGTACCAAGACTCGCATCATGTCATTACTGACCATGTTAATAAATTAAAAAAGGAAAAAGTTTCGTCGTCGCTCCGAATGTTTTGCGTTGCTTGGGAGAACCTTTAAGATTGGATTATTAAGATAAGATTATTAATGAAAAAAAAAAAAAGAAACTACTCAGGAAAAAGAGCTGATGGTAAACGATATGTCTGCTCCACTTGACGTGAATTAGGCAGTTCAAGTTTCTGAGATCTCTTAATAAGGAAGCTCCATCAGCTCCATACTGAGAAAGAGGAGAAACCGGAACAAAATTTCTCCGCTAGAAGTCAAATCCAATTTCCATCTCTTTTTTACTAATGATGTTGGACCTCATTGTTACCAAATTCATAAATTATTTTTTCCCCAAATTTTTGACAGAAAAAAAAACTGAGATTACTGATATTTCAGTAGAGGAGGTGTTGCGTTTATGCCCAACAGACGGCGCTGTTTAAAAAAAAGTATACAAAAACACACCCGTATTCGAACGCAATGTTGTGTCAAAATTTCAAAGCAATTGGTAAAGAATTTTGGGAGATTACCGACAAGGAACAAACGTACATTTACATTTTTATTTATATAGATAGAAGATAGAAGATAAAGCAATAAGCAATTGAAAAAATGTATATTTAAAGTATTTTTACCCCAAATTGTTGATTTTTGTGTTAATAGTTGTTGATTTTTGTCTCGGTTACGTCAAAATCGAAAATGTCAGTCTCGTCTCGGTCTTGCCTAACCAAGAAATTAATGTGCAGTCTCGTCTCGGTCTCGGTCTCAGTCTCGGTCTTTTACTTGGTCTCATCCTTATTCTTGGTTTCTTTCGTGTTTTTTGGTAGTAAAAAGATGTAAGATAAGACGCGTGTTCAGATTGAAAAGATAGAGTTCGGTATCTCAGCAGTATGTTGGTAAGAAAAATGCGGGGCGTTGAGTCTTGTGTGAAGCACGAGACATGTGTCTCCTAATTTTTTCTTTAGAATTTTGCTTCATTTTTTCCCTTAAAATGGCCAATAATATTGTATCTAAATTCAAAATAGCAGTAATTTCCCTTTAGAAACATAAGGATCCATCCTTAAATGGATTTTGACAGTTCATGGCTTGACAGGTAGGCAACGAACTATATTTTGAAGTTTGTATAATATTTTTTTTTCCAAATGTCACCCAAAAGGTCTTTTTCCGGACTAAAACATAAAATCGGAAAAATTTCGAATTTTCTGTGGTAAAATATGAATTTTTTTGAGGCTTTTTTATCCATTTTAATCCATCGTTAAATGGATCTTGACAGTTCATGGCTTGATAGGTAGGCAATAAACTATACTTTAACGTTTCGATAATACTTTTTCCAAGTGTCACCTAAAAGTCTTAAAGTCACCTTTTTCTGGAGGGCGAAACAAAGTCTGAAAAATGAGCTATTTCTATTTCAACGACATGCATACATAAATTGTACGTATTCTTTTTGGATTTTCGCAGTGCACCTATCTGAGCATAACTATGTACATATGTGGTTTGATATTTTAACGCGCATAGAATAGAATATTTCCCAAAAAATAAACTTGTGAATATTATAAAAATTGAACATGAGTACTAAAAAATAATTAAATAAAAGACCGTTCAGACCACCGAGACCAGCGAGACTCTCGGCGAATTTCGGTACCAAAAATACAGTCTCGTCTCGGTCTCGTATCGGGTGCTTTTAAAGTAGTCTCGTCTGTCGTCTCAGGCTCGTTGCCAGCCTTATTATTTTTCTCTTTTTTATAGGATTTATACCTTAAAGTGTGTTTTTTTTTTTTAGTTTTTCCTCAAATATCTCCTTAACGGTTGATATTATGAATAAAAAATCTAGAACAAAGCATGCTTTAAAGTGCATTAACTCTGAAAGTACCTATACATCCTACAAAAAAAAAAGTTTTATAAAAAAAATAAAAATAATTAAATTTCCTATCAAAAATTGCTTACAAATCTTGTGTGCTATGAGCCGTTTTTGAGATGACTAAAATGCGTTATTCAAATTGACAGCTGACGCACAACACTTAAAGCCGCGCCAAATTTTGTATAATACTTAGAAATGACCCACTTACCAATGCCAATCGTAAAATTTGATTAGTATTTTTGTGAATTATGGAAATTCTTTTTTGCCTTTGGCAACTTGCTTAAACTAACAAACTAAATGCCAATTGTTTGCTTCACTTTTATGTATGAGTCAATATTGTTAAAGCTGAAAAATGTTAACAACCCTCCATCGCAGGCTATACGCCTTCATATAGTCGCATAGCTTTGGTTTGCTTACTACCCACAAAAACAACTCAACTGATCGCAACTTATCAACAAAAAAAAAAACAACACCTGTTATTAAATTCTGAGACCCCCTTACAATAGGGACCTGTTTTAACTTAAATTCGGTTTGAATTTTTTTAAACAAAAAAACCCAAGTTAATTTTTTCTATCCCAACGAAAACTTTACTGATGAAATTATTTAACAAAAAAATTATAAACAATTTTACCTCGGCACACAATGGGCCAGCAGGAAATTAAACGCAGCTAAACTTTTTCCTGCTATGTAATTTGGTATTTTTTTTTCATTTCTTTTTACTGTGTATTGTCATAACTCCTCACGCCACCCTATTTTTAAGCTTAAAGTAAAACTGTCAAAGCTAAGAAATTTAATTATTGCATAAAATGGCTGCTAAATTAAAAACTTTAAAATTATGAAACCAATCGCCCCCGGTTTTAAATTTCGAAGTCACTTTCGTTTTCATTTTGAAAAACTTAATTTCGTACTAAACTTACCAGGCATTCATAATTAGTAGCATAATCTTGCTAGTGTTTGATTTAAAACAAAAATAAAAAAGACAACGAAGAGAAAAACACGAAATCTGTGAAATTCTTCGGTCATCGACTCTTTGACCACCAAAAAAATGCTGGCTCTTTTGTGAAACACATAAAATGAATTTGTAAGTGATTGCTGGCATAGTGTTGTGCGTCGAGTTATGTAGGTCATTGAATCTTACTTGGGCTATGTATGGCTTATGGGACACTGCAGCCAGCGTTGCCGTTTGGCCAAATGGCCACTATTATGCATTCGGGACCCGTGGCTATCACTTTTTTTTTTAAACTACCCTATTGGACACTTTTTCATAAATTATTTTTTCGCGCTCCCGGTCATGAAAAAATAATCGTGTCAAAAAAGCATTATCGTGCCACTCCGGTAACGCTGACTGTGACTTTAGTGTTTACTAAAAGTATGACGTGTTCTTTCTCCCTCAACAAGACCAAATTGATTCGATTATATTCTATACGTAGAGGTATAGGTATGTATGTATGTGCTGTATGAAATATAAATGACAGGCGGAATCCGAATTCCAAGCAAGTAAATGAGAATTATTTTATTAAATAGATTTCTTTCATTTCTTTTTTTATGGTTTACAGTTAGTCCTCACAGAAATGCTAAGTTATAGAAGTGATTTGCTTAGGTAAAATTAAGACTATACTTCACAGGATCATTTCTGTAGTCAGTCTTCTCTTACTTTTTAAAAAAGTTTGAACTCAATGAACCTGCGATGAAGAGGTATATCGTTTTATTCACAGCGTGAGGTTTGACTGTTTTCCAGCAAGTTGTTTGCATTGGATAGCATGTCGTCGATGATCGCTCGGTATAATGAATAAAACGACTTCTGAGTGGTTATCTTTTTTTATAAATATTCACAATTAAAATAAAATTTAAGAAAGAAAAAAAATGAAGAAGCAGGGCAATAACGAAGTAGATTAGATGTTTATTTTATTTGCATTTGAAAGATTAGATTGGTTTTTGATTAATTTATTGCCGATCTTTAAAGGTTTGAGAACTTAAACTATAGAAAAAAAGAAAATAGATAATTTGTAGGGCGATCGATATAAACTACTTTGCATTCTACGTAACTTGATAGAAGTTAATTTATTAAAAAATAATTAAAGCAGAAATAATAATATTATCGTAGGTTTTGAATATTATGTAAGAACAAGAAAAAAAAAATCTCCAGGGCTCGAGTACTAACAACCAACCACTGCTGTCGTTTTGGCTACTATAGCATTTGGCTACTTTGCTGCGACAAAGGCTACTGTGCTACCCATATCTCAAAATGGCTCCCCAGTCCCCAAGTCACCACATTAAAGAATTAATTGAAAAGATTGTCTTACATTTTATGAACACAAATTTTTATTTTTTCACATCGCTCGCTGTTTCAAAAAAATATTGCACATTTCTGTTAGGTTTTAGAAAGCGATATAATGATGAAGAACTACTCGAAATGTCAAACTCTCAATGAAAGTATTTAACAAAGTGATGTTATGTACCTATTTATTTAATAAAATAATGCCCAAAAAGTCTTTGGTTTTCCATTATGTTTATTTATTACACACTTTCTAGTAAAAAAAAAATAAGGGAACATAATTTTATACAGTTTTTTTGAAGAGCTGTATCTGTTTCTTTGTGGAAAGTGGACGTACTTTACTTTGACAAAAAGTGGTAAAAAATTGATATTTTCTGTTCTATTTTATTGACGATTTCACAATGTTTACAATTTGTTTGTACGACTTGATCATTCGGTAAAGAAAAACAATTCGATCGATCAATTTTAAATCTAAAAAAAAATTTGGTGATCTAATAGGTCTACAAAATGTTTTACCAAATTAAATCCTACGATTATTTTTGTTAAGTCTATAAAAAGCCGTTTTTTCTACTTTTTTTAAACTAACGTTGAGGTGCCAAAAAACATATTGGTTTTAAAGCTTTGAAAAGCTCTTGTAGAAAATTAACTCAGGTTTCCAAAACTTGGTCACTAAATTTAAAGTTGTCTTTTTTCATTCATTCAAAGTCAGATATTCTTCGGAAGAAAATTTATAGAACAACAAAACATGATGACATTAAAACTTAATAAACAAGTTATCGCACCACTATATTTAATTGGTTAACAAAAAAAAAAATAAGAAAATTATAGGTATTCTTAAAAAAAAAAAATTGGCTCGTGCTGTTTCTTTTGATTGTGCAAACCCATTTGCAAAAATGAATATTAAATAGAATTAATTCATAAACATAATTAAATTAATTAGAGAATATGGGAAAGGAAGGATTAGCATAAAACCAATTCATTAAATTGCTAAACAACAAGTAAAAATGTTTTCTGCCCGATTTCATAGAGAACTTTTAAATATTTACAAGCCCATTTAGCATTAAATAGGGATTTTTTGGTTTCACCAAGTAGGTACTTTTAAATCTACAATTCTTTTAAAAGCCTTTATAAACTAAAAGCTCATTTTCGTCTCACTGGCTGAACAGAATAGAATGACGGAACTGAAGCCGCAGACGGAACTGGAAGAGCTGTCAAAAAGTGTCGTACGTCATTTTTTTTACATGACCACAATGGAGCTGTACAGCTTTGAAAGTATTTTGAAGAAAAACAAAAGAATATTATTATGTACAAGCTCAGAATTCACATTTTTTGTTTCCTATAATTTTCCTTTTAATAAATAATTTTTTTCGCGATACAAATAACCACAATATTTTTTTCCGACCCAAAAAGTTGTTTTTTTTCTTCATACAAATTGAAACGTCAAAAGTGCCGTACGTCAAAAGTTAAAAGTTGGTGAACTCTTCCGTCTGCGTCTGCGTCTCCGTATGCGTCTACTTTCCGTTGTGTTCGCAACATTGAATTTGCGTGTATTTAATATTTTGACAGCTATTCCGGCTCCGTCTCCGTCTCCGTTTCCGTCTGCGTCACCATTCTGTTCAGCCAGTCAGTAAATTTTAAAAGCGTATTTTACTGCCATGAGAACAAGTAGGCAAATACCGACAAAAATTATTAAATTTTTTTCCGTCGCATTTGTTTTTTTTTTTTACTGTAGGTACATCCTACAAAATATGAAAACCTGCAACCTACATAATTCGACTAGTTTTATTTAGTAATTTGAAGATGTGAATATTAATACCCAGCACCTTCAAGGATATTCCGTATGTCCACTATAAAAATAAATCGAATTCTGTAAAAAGAAACACATACATTGCACGACCCATATGTTTGTAGTAATGCAATTCTTGACGTTTGAATTTCCAAATAATGCTTTTTCACAATTCTTCATAAACTTCGTGAAACAACCCATTAATTGTATCCAGGGATGTGAGGCGAATTCAATTTTAACTAAAATTTCCCTAATATTTCCCTTTTCTACCTTTTTTATTTTAGAATATTTCATTATCTGTATATCTGACTTAAATTAAATTTTTTGTACAAAAGCTTCTCATAAATAAGTTGAAATAATAATGCATATCGAAATTTAGGTACATATTCCAAAAACGGTTGAATGATTTTTTTTTTTTTCGAAATTTAATTTTTGATTTAACATTAATAAATACTTAAAAATGTTGTACCGATTTTTTTTCTCAAAAATGTTTACAAAAATTTATATGTATAAGTATACAAAATTAATTTAAAAAAAACGTTTCTACGAATTTGATTTTTTTTTTCTAAAAAAACTAAGATTTTTTAAAGACATCAGACATCAGATGGTCTACTTTTTTTTAGCTCTAAAAAAGATTTTTTTAGCTAAATTAATTTCGAAAAATGTTGATTTTTAATAATTTTTTAATTTATGTTCATATCTTCAATTTATTATGTATATAGATAAATATGTGTATATATTTGATTATTATAATTAATTAAATTTATTTACTTATAATACCCTAAATCTTTAAAATTCAAAGAAACTTTTACTATAAGAGCAAGTTCGTGTGATCCAGTCAAGCATTTTATTTTTAAAGGCTGATTTCCAATGCCGCGTTGGGCGTCGCTTTGACAGATTTTTCTTTCAACGCGAAAGCTCACACATAGCAATTTAAGCAAATTGTTTACAATGACGCGTTGGGTACTATGTTACGATTTGGCACCTATTAGCATGTACACAAACCAACGTAACATAAGCTACCTCAACGTTAAAGTTGAAAAAAATCAACTTCAGCGTGCGTTTTGACAGTTAAACTAATGGTGGAATTCCTTTCAACAAAAAAATCGATTTATTTATAAGAAAAATTCGGTTTTTCTGAACAAATTCCTTTTATTGAAAGAAAAAAATCGATTTTGTTTAAAAAATAATGGAATAGTTTGTTGAAAGGAATTCGAAATTATAGTTATGTAGGTTCATTTTGATTTTCATGTTCTCTTCAAGTCGTCTGTCATGTCGACGCGTTCGTAAAGCTTGTAAACGTATACGTAAGCGTCTCTAACGCGAACGCGCCATTGGAAATCAGCCTTAATTACAATCGTTTTCGAGATAAGTCAATAATCTTTTTCATAAAGGTTGTTTGGCACGTACCTACCTACCGTTAACTTTGGAACTTTTTTAAGCTAGATGATGGAAAATATCTGAAACGTGTCGCAAAACTAAATAATAAGATCGATATTACCTAATAATAATTAATTTTAATTGTATTTTTATTACAATTTCACCTGAAAATCTTAAGATGAAAGTTTGAAGAAAACGAATTTAGTGGTTGCCTACAATTCACCAAAAAAGGAAACGTAAATATTAAAAGTATGTATTTAAGAAAAAAATTTATTTTGCAATGCAAAACGAGTGGAGCTCGTTATAAGAGCTTCACTTAAATCCGTTAAATTTTAAATAATAGCATAAGGTATTCCATATCAAAAAATATTATTTTAAATGTTTCAAACAAACAAATTTGATTTTTTTTTTGTTTTGGAAATTCAAAATCTCAAATTTTGAATTTGTTCAATTTTTGTTCATTATTAATACATATTTTTTGTAAGATAAAGAAATAAAATTGAATTTGTGTTCGAGCTAAGACTATTCTAGCAATAGAAAAAGGATTTACATAATTTTAAACAATTATCCTAGTACAAAATATGTAGATATTCCAGATTACATTATGTACATATAAATGTTTTGAAATAGGTATACAATTTTTAAAATTCTTATCCACTTAAACACAACAATACCAATTTTATTTTCCTCAAAAAATAGGAAATACAAATGTGTACGACTGGATCACATGAACTTGCTCTTGTAGTTACAGACAAAAATGTATCTTACTGGATAAATGTAGAAAAAAAAAATCAAAAGTACTAAAAACTATATCATTATTATTTTTCCTACTAAAACAAAAATATTTTCAAAATTTTTAAATGCAGTATTGTTTGAATTACACCAAATTGCAAAATTATGAAGTACTCGATACTAAGGAATTTTTCTCAAAAAACATTATGTCCCTTTTCCGCAATGCAAATTTTTTGGCCTAAATATTTAATGCAGTTTTTTTTTAAACTAAGCGAAGTTTTGTTACAATCGTAAGATCGGCTTTTGAAAATTTTTGAAAAAAAAACTGAATATTTGTAGGTAGCTAACTTTTCTTGATGACCTTAATCATAAAATCAAATTTCCTCTCTAGGGAATGACATTAAAATGCTCTTTACCTGAAAACTACTATCTTGGTATCAAAATGATTACAGATTTTACTTTCTAAGTTCCGCCGCGCCGGCCGGCCCACTGACATATTCTTGACTTGAATGTTGTTGATGCTAAAATAGCTTGGAACAAATATTGTCACCCTTATTTTTACATCATTAGACAAATGTTGATCTATTTGTCATGTCAACAATTCGTGCGTATTAATTCATTACGTATTTGTAGTATTCTTCTTTCATTCGGTTTTATGTATAACTATGTCATTAATGTAGCATTCCCCTTATACCTAAATTTTTCGAAATTTAAAGAATTTATTCACTCCTTTCTGTTTTTCATGTTTGCCTGGTTGTTAAAATCCATTTGCGATCGATTTTTCGTCGGCGTATTTATGATCTCGTGTTTTTGTACACAGCAACTACCTCTACCATACCACCCGCATTAAACTGTTTGAACTAATTCATTCTTTCCCCCTGAACAAAGCACCAAGCAAGAAGCAACCCGAACCCGTATATTTACATTGAGTGTGTCTGCCTGGGCCTGAGTTGAAAGTAAAACTGTCACATAATCAAATTATATACCTCACTTCGCATCAGGCTGATCATTACTAAAAATTATGATAAAACATTTATGTATACAACACATGCTGCTCTTTACTTAATTTCTTTCCTCTTCTGCCATGCACTGCCCTGTAACTATATATCTGAGTGGAATTTTTTTGGGAATTTGCTTAGGCCTGCTTTTTTCATGCTCACCTGGTACTCAGAATCCATTTGAGATCGAGTTTCTTGAATATCAGTGGAAAAAATTCATTTGTGATCGTGATCAAGGGAGGCGATTATCGTGACGATGATCTTTAACTTCAAAAATCAAAATGTGCGATGTGATTAAGTTTATATTAATTTTATTTGTTGTACCTACTCGTTGCTAAAGAGTTCATACAAAAGAACGATCGTACGCCACGTAATATACCAAACAAATGCGATCACTTTCAATTTCGTTTGAAAAAAGAAAGAGAAACCTGAAATGGTCGAAAAAGAATTCACTTTCAATTTCAGAAAGATCGATATACTTCCTCGAAAACTACCAGGCGAGCATAAAAAAAAAGAAGAGCATAAACTCACTCGCTTTATTTTGGTGAACAATATAATTTTTGAATGTTTTTGATAGCGGGATGTAAGCAAAGCAAATTTTGTGCGGTGTGTGTTGTTGACCTAGAAAATTTACTTTGTGTGAACAACATAAATTATGTAGGTTTGAAGTCAGGTATCGGAAATGAAGTTTATGATGCAGTGCATAGTCTACGTCATTTATAATGCTGAGGCTGGCGCTGGTTCTGTGCTGATAGTATTTGACTTTTAAAGACCAACAAAGACCACTTCAGACGTTGTTTTTTTTTTTTTTTTTTTTTCTTAGGGCGGAGAGAAAAAGGGCGAGTTGAAAGGAAAAACTATTCCTCTTGTTTTATACCTATTTCTTATATGTATTTAAAACTAAATGTTACAAGAGAAGAGATACAATGTTCTGCTTAGAAGGCATAATTGGTTCACAGCTACAGTAGCATTGTTTGCATTTCCTAAAACCGAGAGGCTTTAAACTCGTCTAAACTTTGGAGCTGGACTCAATCTATAGCCACTTATGTATTTTTTGGTGAATTGTTCATACAAACAAATAAATTAATTAAAGCACGACTGACTAACTTTGATGTCATTGCAATCGCCATTTAAGGGATCATCACCCCGCAGAATTCCAGAAAAAAAGATTAACACAAACACTTATAGACCTAAAAATAAAGAGAGAAAGAACTTACTTTTTATATTTTGTCACGGTTACAAAAATTCAGGTGCTTGATTTCAACTATGCAAACGTAGTTGATTTTAACCATGCAAACGTAGTTGATTTTGACTATGCAAACGTAGTTGATTTTAACTATGCAAACGTAGTTGATTTTAACTATGCAAACGTAGTTGATTTTAACTATGCAAACGTAGTTGATTTTAACTATGCAAACGTAGTTGATTTTAACTATGCAAACGTAGTTGATTTTAACTATGCAAACGTAGTTGATTTTAACTATGCAGACGTAGTTGATTTTAACTATGCAAACGTAGTTGATTTTGACTATGCAAACGTAGTTGATTTTGACTATGCAAACGTAGTTGATTTTAACTATGCAAACGTAGTTGATTTCAACTATGCAAACGTAGTTGATTTTAACTATGCAAACGTAGTTGATTTTAACTATGCAAACGTAGTTGATTTTGACTATGCAAACGTAGTTGATTTTGACTATGCAAACGTAGTTGATTTCAACTATGCAAACGTAGTTGATTTTGACTATGCAAACGTAGTTGATTTTAACTATGCAAACGTAGTTGATTTTAACTATGCAAACGTAGTTGATTTCAACTATGCAAACGTAGTTGATTTTAACTATGCAAACGTAGTTGATTTTAACTATGCAAACGCAGTTGATTTTGACTATGCAAACGTAGTTGATTTTGACTATGCAAACGTAGTTGATTTCAACTATGCAAACGTAGTTGATTTTGACTATGCAAACGTAGTTGATTTTAACTATGCAAACGTAGTTGATTTTAACTATGCAAACGTAGTTGATTTTAACTATGCAAACGTAATTGATTTCAGAAAATAATGGTAAAGACGCCTTGGAGAATTTCCATACTACACTCGAAAATTATTTTTTTTCTCTATGGATGGAAGCTTCGTCTCTGTTATAATTTGTCCCATTTGGGAACTGGTATAAAACTCAGTTTGGAATTCAAAAAAATTCACGGATGTTCTTTAGTGGGTATTTTTTGGGCAAAATAAAATTCTCGACAGCTTATCTCAGGATGTATGTTGGCTTAAAATTAAGTTATTGCATCTTACCCCAGCGTGCCTTCAATTCAACACCGCTCAAATGCACTTCTCTTCTGCGGGCTCGAAACACCCAATCAATACATGGGCCGGATACCTATGTTGACGGACTTGTATCGTATGTGTAATATCTTTCCGTAATGTTTTGCAATTCATATAGTTTGTAGTTTGCATCGGAATCAGCGAATACGCATACCGCGATGAGCAAATATGAAATGCACGAGTGATTCTGATGGATATAACATGGTCGTTTTTGTTTGTTGTATTTATTCCATTTTTTTCTTCGTTCCTCCGTCAAAACCTGAATTCCCTGTACAGACTTCTCATCATCATCATCGTAAAAGGACCTTCCTTAGTGCAAATAATAATAAAGTACTGTAGTTGGCTTACGTGAGTGTGTGTTTGTTTTGTGTAAGCAAACTTTTATTATATTTGTATGCATATTTGTGTATATATTGAGGATAATTTGCTTATGAGAGTTGAATTGGATAATGCTTTTGTAAAGGGTTCCCTAGCCTTGCTGGCTTCTCTGCGATGGCTGGTCTGAGTTCGTTTTGAGAGATGAGCATGAGATCCTTTTGTGCCATTGTTATAATTGACTACGAGGAACCGAACGGGAAGGGCTTTAAGAGGAAATACGAGCGGCTGAAAAACGTGAACGTGACAGTGAAAAAGTTGATAAGGAAAAGTACCATCGTCAGCAGCAGCAGCAGCAGCAGCAGACAGCGAATACCTATATGAGAACGAAGGAAAAGGAGAGAAAGAGCCATCAGTATCAACATCATCACCATCTCATGATTATGATTGTGTATGATGCTTCTCTGTATATGGACTGAATTTGAAGGACAAAAGGATATGAATGCATTTTCAGCGAAAATTGAAAATATGAATTCATGGTTCGTTGGGCTTATTACCACTTAAGGGTTTTAAGTTTGAGAAAATGAATTGAAGAGTAGATGTACGAGTACGAGTACATCCGTACGTGTTGTAGGTACCTATACATACATACCTCACCTATATGGTAATTCTAAAGGAGTCGCTGCTGGGAGCTGGGCTAATAAACGAATCGAAAATTGATGCAAGTGAAAATTAGGAATATAAATTAAATTTTTGAAGGAAAATATGAGCACAAAGTGAAGTACCTACTTATAGGGCATATTTTTTGGAATAACAGTAGTTTATTTCAATAATTGAATTAAGAGAATTAACAACTAAGATAGAAGGTAGGTAGGTATTTCATGCAGAATTTCATACTCCAGAATTTGTAAATTGTAAACAGCAGATACCTACCTATAAGATTAACTTATTAGAAAAAAGAAGCTCTGCGAAGTCGCTCTAAAAGCTATCAAAGTTCTCCAAGTGAATAGAAATAAGTCTTCAATTTATTGAACTGAAAACTGGCAAAGGCGTACGCTGCAGCGCGCTGGTGGGGGCAGGATGGTGTGGTCATTTGCGATTTTCTCAAAAACTAGAAGACATTTAGACATCTAATTTTTAGTGTTTTATTAGAAATTAATAGAAGCATTAAATATTAAAAACAAAAATAGTACTTAATAACGTAAAATTTTGAAAAAAAAAATAGTTTTGATACAATTTTTTCATTATTTTTTCAAAATTTTGAGTTTGAAAATAGTTTTTTTCAAAAACGAGGGGGAATAGACACCCGCTCCATACAATTTTTTTTTGTTTTGACAACCTATACGATTTAGGTTTATTTTTTTCACCACATTCAAATCATCCTGTATATTTATGTGCATTCTCCATTTATATAGAAAACTGAAAGCCTTAACTCTACCGATTGAATTATTTCGAAAACCGTTACTTTTATGAAAAAAAGTGTCATAATCTTTTTTGTTGGAAATTTTTTAAGCTACAAATTTGTCATCAACATTTTTTCTGTACAAGGTACCGTTAGGGAGATATAGCTAGAAAACCATTTTGGGAGGCCTTTAACCCCCCGTAAAACGTTAGTTGCGCTCCTATCGATGGAGACTTTTTACAGTTTCTTAAGAATACCTTCAGGAGGCTGTATTCCAAAATCCAGCTTTCCGTCGATTTTTCCGTAATTTGGCTGTTTTTATGTCTAGACTGGACTATGTGCCTTTTTCATAAAAAAATAAATAATTTTGAAAATATTTTCTATAGATTTTTTGTTCCATAAACTATGAATGATGTTTTCAAAGGGATGATCATTTAATAAAAATCAACAAGAAAATTAAGAATATCTTTAGTTGTTCTGGAGGAAAATAAAATACTTAAAAAGTTTATAAATTCCGTAAAATATTGTATAGGAAGACAATGGTTTAGAGACACGGGTTAATGAGCTCACACAAGTTTTTTTTTTGCCCATAAATTTACTGTAAAGCATAAACTTTTTATACAGGGGGTGTCTGATCCAAACAAAAAATGAATTTGGGAAATAACTAATATGCATGTGAAAGCTGTTAAAATTTACCTTTTCAGTCAAAATAATGAAACGCAGTTTTTTTTTTATAAACACTGAATATTATACATATCTACGTTACTAAGGGTTGTCTGGGTCAAAATTCTTTTTGTCAAAATTTTGCTTTTCAAGATTTTGCTTTCAAAATTCTGCTTTTAAAAATTCTATTTTTTAAAACTCTGCTTTTTAATATTCTGCTTTTCAAAATTATGCTTTTCAATATTCTGCTTTTCAAAATTCTTTTTAACAAAATTCTGCGAATAGATATTAAAAAAAAGTTTAGAATAATTTTAAAAATTCGTCATACGTTTTTTTTTTGGTTATTATTTGCAGAATTTTGTAAAATGGCGTTTTACAATTTGAAAAATTATATTATGTAGGTATTTGTTAATAGAAATAATGTTATTCTATATGTCTTTGTTATCGTCATTTAAAAGTGTTGGTTGCTCGGAGTCATGTAATTAAGTTTTTTAAATCTGAATAAGAACAGCCCTTATTTACTTTCAAAGCTGGATAACAGATAGAGCCATAAAATTAAGAGAACTCTTTTATGTTATTAAAGACTAGAAAATAGACCTCAGCGCTTATAGCCTAAGCCAAATAAGATTTCTTGAGAAAATAGCTAAAAATCCTTTGTTGTTTTTTGTTTTTTTTTTTTTTTGTTGCACTAAGTATATTATAATATTTGTACCGACCGATATCTTAATTATAGTTCCCGAATTGACAGCATTTTCTAGAGATACAATTCCATTTACTAAACCTATATGATGCCGTACAAAGGATGAGAAATTTCAACTTGAATATTTTATATTTTTGTACATTTAAGAGTGCAAGTAGGTATATCTAACGGTAATAATGCAGCATAACAACATAAAGGGAACATATACACCCCTCACGTCGTCGCGTGTCGTCGTCCTTAAAACTCTTCATGGTATGTGTGTTCCATTAAAGTAGGTATCTGATAACAACATTCTTTAAGGGCGCATTCTCCCCTAAAGTTCAAACTTGAGAGTTGAATGCCGTCAATTCTTTTTATTGGATTCCATATATAGGTATTTAATATTTGTATGTATGTGTAGTGTACACTGTGCACATAGTTTGTTTCCTTACATCACTAATAGAGTATTTCGATAAAATGTGCAATTTCGATACAACAAACTATGCAATGAACTGCTGCTTTATAGCCATCAATCGATAGCACAAAACACAAACACATTATACCGACACGACGACGCAGAGCCATCACAAGAGACCAAGAGAGATCTTCGAGCTTCGACCCACCACAATTCCAACGTCATCTGAGAATGGCAGTTTGGCCGGAAGAAGGAAGCAAACATAAAAAAAATAAAATAAATATAAATATAAATTCAAAAGAAATAGCCAGGATAAAATGTTACAAATAAAAATACATTCTTTGTGAATGTTTGTTGTTTTATTGAATTCCCTACCATGCTGGGTGCACTGCACACTGTTAACGGTTTTTATTATACCACCCATCGGGAGATTTGGTCTCCATAGTAACATTTGGTTGTGAAACTCTCCTATGATGGCAGCCGGATGTTAATACAGTTCTGTGCTGACTGATTTTAATGAATTTTTTTCAGTTTGACAGGTGGTGGTGGTGATGCTTCAGGTCTTTTGTATTTAAGTAAACGCCTTTTCAGATACCCTATAAAAAAATAAATGAATTTGTACTTGTTTTAATAATTATTATGTCTTTTTTTTTTTACAATTTTCCCTTCCATGTAACACCGAACGTGACGACAACAACCAACAGTCTGCTAGGGTATAGGCGCTTAAGAGAGAAACAGGCCAGATGCATTAAAAAGTGCATTAAGACTTGAAAGAAAGTTTTCGCAAAAAAAAAAAAAGAAAAAAAAAATATTTTCATCGTTTGTCGTTAGTCTTGCATCCTTGATGTTGTTCAAGTAGAAAATCGGGCTCTTTTTTTTAACTTTAAGTTGTTTTGAACACAGTGAGTGAACGGTTGCTATTGGTTTTGAAAAAAAAAAAAAAAAAAAAACACTAAATAAAAAGTATTTCAGGAAAATGGAGTAAAAAGATAAACTTTCAAGGTATGCCAAGGAGATAAGGACCTTTGAAAAGAATTTTTTCTTTTTATAAGTTTTATTGTTCCTTAATAAAGGATGTAAAGTTTTGTGTAGAACTTGACCGAATGTCATTAAATTTCTGCACAGTTGAACAGTGGTTTTTATATTATTATACACTTTGAAATTTTTTTAAAAATATTTTGGTCATGTTTACGGTGTCTTTTTTCATTGGAGAACAAATTCTATGATAAATTAATATTGATAGGTACATACATAAAGGCATACAAGTATATTTAGGTTCCTAAACATACAAACATCGAGTTCAAGTTTATGATCAAATATTATATTTACGATGCAACTTGCAAAGGGTATTAATTGAAACCACAAGGCTTTATAACACTAAAAAACATGCACATACTCTTTAACCCTCTGTGACTCAAATTTAAAAATGTGTCCCCAAAGGGTTTTTAATTATATAAGCGCTTCATATCTTAAAATTCTGTGTCAGATATTATCGAAGTTTTTTATTCGTTCAAAAGGCCTATTGATGCAATTATGTATGAAATATAAAATCGTTAAATGTCCGCCGCGGTTTCTCTGGGTAGCGCGCATCCGAAAAGTCCAATTTTACATGACTCTGACGCATAAATCAGGCTAAATTTAACCGATGCCATGGGTTATGAAATGTACTTTAAAACTCTACAGGAAAAAGTCTAAAAAGGTCACAACGCAATGATCTGGCCACCGAGATTGATTACAACCTCCACGTGAGATGAGCTGATCACGAATCGCGAATTTCCAATGCGGCGTGAACTGTGTGACACGCAGCGCCCCCATCCTAATGAAACCACATGCCGTTGTTGGTGTCCATATCATCCAATTCAGGGCAGGCCAAAGAAGTCGGTATTCATCGACCTTTGGTGACGGTGATGGCCTGGTCAACGTCACCGTCATTTTCAAAAAAATATATACCGATGATGCCGCGCGTTCAGTCCAAAATCCACACCAAACAGTGACTTTTTCGGGATCAATTGGAAGCTATTATTCCATAATAACTTTATACATCAAAGCTTGCATTAGATCCGGTAGTTCTGATTTATTGCTGAATCGTTTATGATATTGGCCTAATGAAAAACCCAAGTTTACGAATTCGAGCGACGAACGCATCATATACAAAAATCCAAAAAAACCGCAAAATTTTCGCTTATTTCAGTTATGGGCAATTTTAACCCTAAAGGACTAGGTTTTCAACTATAACTTCGCTCTACGATTTCAGTATTGAAATTTTCTTCAATTTAAGCCTAGAACCATATCTCGGTAGAACCAACTGTTTCTAAAATACCGCTATTTAAAATTGCGCAGTAATGTGTATATTGTTTAGTTCAGTTCAGAATCTTTTTTACATTAAGTTTTAAAAATGATATCACGTAGGTGGCGGCCGTCAGCCGCAATGCACTCTTAAGGCGAATTCTGAAGTTCTCAACCGCTCATTTCGATGGCTATTCCCGGAACTTCCTCTCTGATTCTGTCCTTAAGTTCTTCCATGGTATGTGGACGAAGTTTAAAAACTTTTTGCTTTATGTACCCTCAAAGAAAAAAATCAAATAAGCTCAACAGGGATATTGAAGTGCTTTTGGAAGGCTCTCTGCGTGGCGATAACAGAACGGCCATTTTCAGAAAAAGTCCTAACAGCAAACCCACGATGCTCTCCCGTCCAAACCATGGTTGCTACTGAAAGCAAGACTTTCTCACTGCCACAACGAGACCCCTCCCCTTTTCCCACCACAACTACAGGTCGAGCGCCAGCCGGTCAAAACCGGTTCATACCTTTTGCCCCACCCTGTAAATTTATAGGAACAAATAGCATAATCTGCTGTATAATAAAAAAAAAAATAAAGATTGAGTCAAAAGAAGAAAGCAATTGTAAGGGAGGGTTAGTCTACATCCCCCCGTTTAAGCGGGAGGGGCAATTTTCCGAAAAAATGACTTCAAATAGAAATAGACCCATCAAAATCCAACGATAGCATCTGAATCAAAATCCTCTACCTTTTCTTGCAGCCAGGAATCAAGTCTTCAATTTTCTTTTTAAGGTTTTTTCAATTTATATTTTTTGAAAAATTTATTTCCAAAATCAAAACTGTGAAAAAAATCACTCTCTCTTTTTCTTTCAATCACATAAACCGATAAAAATAAAAATTTAATTAAAATTTGTTAAATATTCAATAAAATAAGAAAAGTGCATATACGCCCCAGTGTACCAAATTCGAACTAATTTTCTTTATTTGGAGCGTGTTTTTTATTTAATAAATTTAATTTATTTTTGAAGTGAAGACTACTTACATACGTTGTTTTGAACACAGTGAGTGAACGGTTGCTATTGGTTTTGAAAAAAAAAAAAAAAAAAAAACACTAAATAAAAAGTATTTCAGGAAAATGGAGTAAAAAGATAAACTTTCAAGGTATGCCAAGGAGATAAGGACCTTTGAAAAGAATTTTTTCTTTTTATAAGTTTTATTGTTCCTTAATAAAGGATGTAAAGTTTTGTGTAGAACTTGACCGAATGTCATTAAATTTCTGCACAGTTGAACAGTGGTTTTTATATTATTATACACTTTGAAATTTTTTTAAAAATATTTTGGTCATGTTTACGGTGTCTTTTTTCATTGGAGAACAAATTCTATGATAAATTAATATTGATAGGTACATACATAAAGGCATACAAGTATATTTAGGTTCCTAAACATACAAACATCGAGTTCAAGTTTATGATCAAATATTATATTTACGATGCAACTTGCAAAGGGTATTAATTGAAACCACAAGGCTTTATAACACTAAAAAACATGCACATACTCTTTAACCCTCTGTGACTCAAATTTAAAAATGTGTCCCCAAAGGGTTTTTAATTATATAAGCGCTTCATATCTTAAAATTCTGTGTCAGATATTATCGAAGTTTTTTATTCGTTCAAAAGGCCTATTGATGCAATTATGTATGAAATATAAAATCGTTAAATGTCCGCCGCGGTTTCTCTGGGTAGCGCGCATCCGAAAAGTCCAATTTTACATGACTCTGACGCATAAATCAGGCTAAATTTAACCGATGCCATGGGTTATGAAATGTACTTTAAAACTCTACAGGAAAAAGTCTAAAAAGGTCACAACGCAATGATCTGGCCACCGAGATTGATTACAACCTCCACGTGAGATGAGCTGATCACGAATCGCGAATTTCCAATGCGGCGTGAACTGTGTGACACGCAGCGCCCCCATCCTAATGAAACCACATGCCGTTGTTGGTGTCCATATCATCCAATTCAGGGCAGGCCAAAGAAGTCGGTATTCATCGACCTTTGGTGACGGTGATGGCCTGGTCAACGTCACCGTCATTTTCAAAAAAATATATACCGATGATGCCGCGCGTTCAGTCCAAAATCCACACCAAACAGTGACTTTTTCGGGATCAATTGGAAGCTATTATTCCATAATAACTTTATACATCAAAGCTTGCATTAGATCCGGTAGTTCTGATTTATTGCTGAATCGTTTATGATATTGGCCTAATGAAAAACCCAAGTTTACGAATTCGAGCGACGAACGCATCATATACAAAAATCCAAAAAAACCGCAAAATTTTCGCTTATTTCAGTTATGGGCAATTTTAACCCTAAAGGACTAGGTTTTCAACTATAACTTCGCTCTACGATTTCAGTATTGAAATTTTCTTCAATTTAAGCCTAGAACCATATCTCGGTAGAACCAACTGTTTCTAAAATACCGCTATTTAAAATTGCGCAGTAATGTGTATATTGTTTAGTTCAGTTCAGAATCTTTTTTACATTAAGTTTTAAAAATGATATCACGTAGGTGGCGGCCGTCAGCCGCAATGCACTCTTAAGGCGAATTCTGAAGTTCTCAACCGCTCATTTCGATGGCTATTCCCGGAACTTCCTCTCTGATTCTGTCCTTAAGTTCTTCCATGGTATGTGGACGAAGTTTAAAAACTTTTTGCTTTATGTACCCTCAAAGAAAAAAATCAAATAAGCTCAACAGGGATATTGAAGTGCTTTTGGAAGGCTCTCTGCGTGGCGATAACAGAACGGCCATTTTCAGAAAAAGTCCTAACAGCAAACCCACGATGCTCTCCCGTCCAAACCATGGTTGCTACTGAAAGCAAGACTTTCTCACTGCCACAACGAGACCCCTCCCCTTTTCCCACCACAACTACAGGTCGAGCGCCAGCCGGTCAAAACCGGTTCATACCTTTTGCCCCACCCTGTAAATTTATAGGAACAAATAGCATAATCTGCTGTATAATAAAAAAAAAAATAAAGATTGAGTCAAAAGAAGAAAGCAATTGTAAGGGAGGGTTAGTCTACATCCCCCCGTTTAAGCGGGAGGGGCAATTTTCCGAAAAAATGACTTCAAATAGAAATAGACCCATCAAAATCCAACGATAGCATCTGAATCAAAATCCTCTACCTTTTCTTGCAGCCAGGAATCAAGTCTTCAATTTTCTTTTTAAGGTTTTTTCAATTTATATTTTTTGAAAAATTTATTTCCAAAATCAAAACTGTGAAAAAAATCACTCTCTCTTTTTCTTTCAATCACATAAACCGATAAAAATAAAAATTTAATTAAAATTTGTTAAATATTCAATAAAATAAGAAAAGTGCATATACGCCCCAGTGTACCAAATTCGAACTAATTTTCTTTATTTGGAGCGTGTTTTTTATTTAATAAATTTAATTTATTTTTGAAGTGAAGACTACTTACATACTGTATGTTTTTATTTTTTATAACTCTTACTGACTATTCTAGAAGTCGATATTTCTCTCTTGAAATTACTTTTTTTTTTATTTAAAGCTTTTACTTATTTCGATTTTGTTTGATATTTTTATCTGTTTTGGTTCATTTTTTAATAAATAATAACAAAATTAAATTAAAGAATTAAATCAAATGAGCATAGTTATACTTTAGTACTAAAATAGTTGAAGAACATTGCGTACCTTTCGAAAAAAAAACTCCACACTGTGAGAGAAATTTCTTTATGATTGATTACTAACTAAAATTTGGTAAATTTACTTGCAAATTTTTAATTTTTCCAATTAAAATACTCACAAGGTTTTGAAAAATTGACCAGTAAATTTACCAAATATATAAAATCAGTGTTATAGTACTCTGTATGTACTAAGCAATGTTTTGCATATAATGCAATAAGCCCGGGCGTATAGGCTTAGTCGAGACAAGAAAAAAATCTTACAGAAGGGGAAATTTTCTGAAAAATCGACTTAAAATAGAAAAAAAATCATTGAAAAACAACGGTAACATCTACAAATGTCATGATGTGCCATATTTTAAAGCCAAAAATCCATTCTTGTATTCTGTTTTTAAATCAAATTAATTAAGTGAACAGTTTTTTAAAATATGAGTTTCAAACTCAAAATTTTACAAAAAAAAATTCAAAAATTGTGTTAAGACTAATTTTTTTTTTCAAAATTTTACGTTATTAGTGTTATCCCAAGTGTAACTCAACCATTATATCAGTATAATTTTTTGAGCAGGGAAATCCCTCTTGCTCAAAGGTATAACAGTTCGCTTTCCGTATCTGAACTGAAAGGGCGCTTTGCGAGTTCGCGCAGTGTAATAATATTAATTTAAAGTTAATAAATATATTTAGGTAGTATTTTTGTGTCTAACATTCAATGCTCCTATTGATTTTTAGTCAAATACTAAAAACCAGATGCTTAAATATGCTTTTTTGTATTCTTGTTTTTGAAAAACATTTAAATGAAGTCTATGGACTTGTGCCATTCTTTCATACAATATTTTGGACTTGTGTCGTTCTTTCCGCACCACGGAATTTCTTTGTAACGGTTTTTCTTGTAGAATAACCATTTTTTTCAAAAAATTATGAGGACATCATATATAGCTTCAAAATTACATTATTATTTTAATTTTGAAAAAAAAAATGGACTCCTGCCGTTTTTCCCCTGGACCCTTCAGTTGATATTAAACCTTCATAAACTTAGAACTTGACATATACTTTTAGATCTAATTTCTTTTCACGGGTGACTATTTAAGGTACCTGCAGGTTTTTTTATATGTACATACATACATAGGAGAACTTGGCTTTTTTTTGAACATCTATATTGTTGGTGTGATAGAACTCTCCCGCTATGGTGACCCCTTTTCGGACCTTCTTTGATATAAATTCAATAATTTGGATTTTCAATTTAACCTATTATCCTTAGTAACCAGTTTTTTTTTTTTTTTTTTTTTCAAATTAATTGATTTCAAATCATTACAATTCACTTCAATTCACTTCAATTTAATTCATTTTAAAATAAATTGATTTTTGTTTACAATTCTACTATAATAGCCACAAAAAAAAAAAGTTATTATAGATTCAAGCATATAATAAACTGTATCCGATTCAAATTCTCATCGTCATCACCGCTCTTGCCATTAATTTCAGCAAGAACCTCATTTAATTGTCTTCTAGGACGTAAAATATTAATGCCAACCGATCGTAATAATAATTGACATCAATTTAAATACCATTTTCCCGCAAGCTTTTGACATTTTATTACCAAACAAACTCACAACAAAATGTTTATCAATAAAATATATATATTTACATTATATCCATTTAATGTTATTATCATCCCATCCCTATGTAACCAAAAAACCAACCACCCCCTCCATCTACTCGCACCTTACTTCTCATTCAAGACTCAATAAATTAAAAGTAAATCGCACCACAGCCACACACCATTTCTTTTAATAATAAGAAAGTTAAGTAAAAATAAAATAATAACATTTTTTTTCTTTCTCTTTTTTTTTTTATAGAATTCACAGTGGCGCTAAAAGACGTCTACGTGACCGTACCAACTGCCGTTAAACGTGGCGATAGCGCAATGCTGGCATGCAATTACGACATTGAAAATGATACCCTATACACAGTGAAATGGTACAAAGGCCGGCGGGAGTTCTATCGCTATACACCCAAGGAGAATCCGGCGATGAAAATCTTCAAATTACCCGGAATTAATGTTGAGGTAATCGAAATTTATGTAACTGTTTCATATCTAGATTGAATGGTTCGTAGGTATAAAGGTGGTAAGTTAGTTGGGGCGAGCTGAAGAGTTCCTAGTTGAAACGACCTTTCCGTGTCGTTTTTATATACATAGAGGCAGAGGCTCTCTAGCTCTCTTTCCAATAAAAATGTTCCTTTTTTTTTTTTGCTGTTTCTATGTTCTAAAGCGCACACGTGGTTATTGCCCCCCGGGCTAAGTATATGAGTTTTAACGAATTCAGGGAAAATAACTTTAAATAAAAGAAGGCTTATGGTACATACCTACCTTTATTTTTTTGTGTTAGATATAGGAAAAACCACACATTGACTGAAGTGAATAATGTAGGTTCCGGTGTTTATATTAGGTATCTATAAAATAGGGGAAGAGACAAAAACGTTATTTTTTCTACAAACGTTGTACAAACGAACTTTCTGTATATATCCATCCCCTCCTACTGATGGTAGGAAATAATTGCAAATAAATATTCAAATGACTTCAGGTATGAATATATCAAGTGTTTCAAAATTAAGCCACTGTCCGTTTTATGTAAAGGCAAAAAAAATCATACTTCCCCGCGGTAATATTCGTGGTTTATAAAAGAGCTCCTTATTTGATTAGCTCTCTTTCCTACCTGTACACACATGGATCACCTCAGGGAAATAAAATAACTTCTGTTTATTCGGAAATTATATTTTACTTTTCATGTTTGAATATTGTAAAATATGTTTTTAATAAAAAAAAAGAATAGGTACCTACATAAATATTTTGTAAACGTGGAGAAATTATTGGCATTGGTAGGTCTAGGTTTACATAAGGAAAGAAAGAATATACCTATTCCTTTAGGCCATTGTCACGTAGCAAGGGTATATACCTACATTATGATGATTATTGCCCGGAATATTAGAAAAGATATTTATACAGCAAAAATGTATAAGTATATTTTGTTATGAACTAAAGTTAAGACTATAGGGAATGATGGGTGGGAAGCTTTTATAAAGGAGTATTTGCTGGATATTAAAATATTGATTCATTATTGCTGAATTTGAGGAAATATATAATTGGTTAAAAAATATTGAGAGGTTTGCCTTACCACACCGAAAATAGTCAGTTTAGCCCAAAGCTCATTCAAGATTGTGAATGATTGCCAACAAACAAAATTAATAAATACAAATATGTACCTATGTATGTTAAACACAAAAGCTTTGATGATATACTTTTGGTATCGTATAGGTGGTCTATATCGGGTGCCCCACCACAGTCAATGATGTAGATGAAAATCATGGGAGGTCACTTTAAGGGGTCAGGCATATATAAAATTTTTATTTTTAACTTTGGTAGAGCTGGCAACGAGACGAGACCAGGCGAGACTTTTAATAGTTTCGTCTCGGTCTCGTCAAAATCGCAAAATTTCAGTCTCGTCTCGGTCTCGGTCTTGGTCTCGCCTAACCAAGTCTCGTCTCGATTTCGGTCTCGCCTTTTTCTCGTAAAAATTTTAATGTGCCAGTCTCGTCTCGGTCTCGGTCTCGGTCTCGGTCTCGGTCTCCGTCTCGGTCTCCGTCTCGGTCTCCGTCTCGGTCTCCGTCTCGGTCTCCGTCTCGGTCTCCGTCTCGGTCTCCGTCTCAGTCTCAGTCTCAGTCTCAGTCTCAGTCTCAGTCTCAGTCTCAGTCTCAGTCTCAGTCTCAGTCTCAGTCTCAGTCTCAGTCTCAGTCTCAGTCTCAGTCTCAGTCTCAGTCTCAGTCTCAGTCTCAGTCTCAGTCTCAGTCTCAGTCTCAGTCTCAGCCTCAGTCTCAGTCTCAGTCTCGGTATCGGTCTCGGTCTTGGTATCATCCTTAGCCTTGGTTTCTTTCGTGTTTTTTGGTGGTAAAAAATGTAAGATAAGACGCCTGTTTAGATTGAAAAGATGGAGTACGATATCTCGGCAGTTTATTGGTAAGAAAAATGCGGGGTGTGGAGTCGTGTGTGAAGCACGAAGAAAATGTATAAAACAGACTCGTGAGTCTGTTTTTTTTTTGTTTCAAACAGTGAAATTGTAAAATTGGTTTTTTTCTTTCAATGTATTTTGAGGCGAATCAAAGTTTTTATGTAAATACGATGAAACTTGCCAATACGTATTTTTCTCTGGATTTTCGAAGTGCACCTGAGCATACAAAAATGTACATATGTGGTTCGATATTTTAACGCGCATAGAATATTTTATATTTCGCAAAAAAAAACTTGTGAATATTATAAAAATATAACATGAGTACCTACTAAAAAATAATTAAATAAAAAAATATTTCTTTTAGCGAAAACCGAAACAAAACCACCGAGACTGGTGAGACCACCAAGGCCAGCGAGACTCGGCGAATTTCGGTACCAAAAAATACGGTCTCGTCTCGGGTGCTTTTAGAGTAGTCCCGTCTCGTTGCCAGCCCTAATTTTGGGATATTTAGAAAGTCAAATTGGTAAATATTTGGATGCCAAAATATAGGTCATGACTTGAATTATTATTCTAGTCAAAAAAAATTAATTTTGGCCAAACCTTACACTTATTATTTCACTTCAATTTAAAATTACCTTTATTATTTCAATGATTCAATTACATTACCAATAATCATTGAGAAATTCAAAGCTACATATTTTATTTTAATTAATTTTTTTTTGACTAGAATAATAATTCAATGTCATGACCTATATTTTGATATTTTGGCATACAAATGTTTACCGATTTTAATTTTTAAATGTCCCAAAATTAACAATGATGGTTTTCAATGATAGCTTTAACTGGCCCCTTAGTCCGAAAATTTAAGAGGTAATTTTTTCGTTTTCGCTTCCTTTTCTTACATAACTCGTTCTTCTGTTGAGAAGGGCTCCATTTTTAATAATCAGGACAATCGAATAAGTGACATTAGCTGTCAAATTTCAGAGCTGCCACTTGCACGAAAAAAAATGGCACAAAATATAAATAGTACATTGTTATTGAGATACCCTTTATATGGCTGTTTTAGGGATGATTAGTACATATTTTTTTTATAATTCGGATGAATGATATCGAAAAGGAAAATTATATAGAATGAAGCAAACAGCTGTCGATAGCAAATAATTTTGAGGTAGTTATGGCCTAGCCTTTGTTCCGTCGTGTTGGAGCTAAGCGTTTACCAAGCCCAATTATTCATAAAGTCATGCAAAAAAATTCTTTTATATGTTCACATATACTTGTGGTCTCAGTTAACTGTCCCTGTGACCTTATTTTCTTCCAAAAACAAACTAGAAACCAACAATCCCAGCTGACACACCACATGTGAAATTAGTTAAACGATTATGAAATGCAATTCTCGGCTATTCGTGTAAGCCCAGTACTGCATGTTCTGTTTGTTGACACATCCACTGAAGTTAATGAAATAAACGCTTTCGAGAAGCACCTCACATGGATTCCCCTGAGAATTTAAGTTGCGTGCGGAAATTTTCTGCAGCACAATTTCACAACATTTACGGATAGTAATAAAAGTCATCTAGTATCTTGCTGTGCGATAAAGCTAAGAGAATCGTATTGTTGTTGGTTTCCCAAGTCATATGATCTGATCAGTGTTGACGGTAATATCACAAATTTTATAACTTCGGATATCTTTTTAACACCCACCGACTACTGCACTCCTATCCTGGACCACAATGGTCATTTTAAATTTGTTTTTCCATTCAGGCAGGGACTGGAAGGATGACGTCGTGACGAGAGACTTCGACATACCTAACTATTTTCACTGACGGTTCAAAGATGGAATCTTTTCTGAATCTCTATAAATATCTCTAGATATTATCGGCTATCCAACTTTGTAAGTGTTTTTTATACTGGAAATTACCGTTATCATCTTTTAAATTGGTTCGGCAAAGCTTAAACCTCAACCTCAAGGTCACTCCGAATTGGGTTTCAGGTCACTGTGGCATTGAGGGAAACGAGCACGCAGATGAACTGGCCCGGCAAAGATCAGCCTTTCATAGATAATTCGCGGAAAGAGCCAACATTCTTGAAATTATGAAGGACAATTTCTTTTAAATTTTCCTTACCGAATAAAATTGTAGGTGGCACACGCACAATCTAAAAAATTACCTAGAAAGATTTGGCTCACCTATATATGTAAAATAAAACTCAAGCAAACGACTTGTTCGGCAGGCCCAGGCGAAATATAGTCAACCTTTTGCGGACACTGGCCAGTCGGAGAACAAGCGGTGATTCTGGTCATCTGTCACCACAGTACACATGTTAAAAGTAATATCTTCCGAGTTTTAATTTTTGTTCAGTTCTGCGCATGTTTCAAAAGAGAACATTCGAAGAGACAATTTTCTTGTATTTTGTTTTTGTAAATTGTGAACGTGGGTCATCAAGATTCTTAAACACCTGTGTTTTGTTTTTGGGACTTCTGACAACCAGGTCACTGAGGTTCTCAAAGATGCGCAATATATTACCTTCAATACGTGTACTGTAATCTCTCACAATACTCATTATCGTAGCTGTAAGGGACCAGCAGGAAAACTAAACATTAGTCATTCATTTCCTGCGCAGATCAGATGTCCCGTTTTACAATTAGCTAGGTTTCTCGGGACCATCATTTCTACCTACCTATACCTAATAAACGTGAAAAATTCACCTCACTGAAGAATCGGAACTTCCAATGGCAGATGCATGCTTACGCATCGCAGGCCGCCGCGCTGCCGTGGGGATTGTAAGATTGGAGCTCTCATGACCGCAATGTTTTCGGGTGATCTGATGGGCCGAGGGTTTCTAGTTCTTTGTCTATCACATTCGGGGTCTGAACGAACTGCTAGTGACCCAGGCAACAATTATTGGTATCTTGTCTGTACCAGGGCCCAATTGGGGTAACAATAAAGCGATTTCGGAAGACCCGCTAGGTTGTGTTTACTACAAAACATCGCTGCCGCTTTGTCGCTCCGCTTAATTCTGCGTGTGGCCTAGTTTTTGGTGTGGCATATTTGGGGTTTGACTTGTTGGCGAGTGTGGCATAATTTTGGGCGTGGTTTAAACTGTGGGCGTGGCTTCTTTAGGCAATGGCAGAATTGGGGCATGGCTTAACTTGTGGCATGGATTAATTGGAGGGTATAGATTTATTTTCGGCTTGGCCTTTTGAAGTTTAGTTATGGGGTGTAAAATTACGTATGCACATTCTTTAATGGCGAATTCCATATATCAACTAGTTTTTCGAAATAGTTTCTTATCCAGAGAGTTTTATATGAGTCACTTCCAGGCAGTTGTTAATGGATAAATGATTTGGCGCATGTGCAGAAGCATCAAACACAATCCGTAATTTTGTCCTCACGAAAGAGTGGGCGGCCTTAGTCTACTGTGCCCAAAAAATTCTTTCCTTGTCTGGTGCAATTCACGTTCCATTTAAAATGACATTTCAGGTATAAGCTAAAATTATGTGTTTCTATATTAGTTTCCTCAAGTTGATTATTTTCCAAACAAAAAAGCTAACCACAACTTATATTTTTAATTTCAGTCCACTCTGTCAAACCAAAGTCACGTAACACTCGTCTCAGTACCGTTATCAATAACAGGAAAGTTCAGCTGTGAAGTATCAGCCGATGCGCCTTCCTTTCACACTATCATCCATACAGCTGAAATGGAAATTGTTGGTAAGTTATATACGACACTTTCTATAGTCAATGTCATCCATTTGATTTCGCCATATTATTTTCATTTTATTTTTCCATTCGCATTTGCTACAAAAATATATGTCTATCTATATATACATATATTTTTTTTTTTTATAGAACTACCAACCCAACGTCCAATCATAACTGGCATCCATTCAAGATATCGCTTAGGTGACGTCATCAATGGAAACTGTTCATCGGACTACTCAAAGCCAGCAGCCAATCTAACCTGGTGGATCAATGATATTGCGGTAAGATGTCCTTAATTGAAAATACATAGACAAAGACATTAATTTCGATATTATTTCACTCCTTGGTCGATTTCATTTCGTTTCGTTTCGTTGAATATAAAAATGAAAAATATCAAAGAGCATCACTCCTTGCGCCTTTCACGTGCGGTATGACGACGACGACGTTCGAGAATTCGACGAATAAAAATTTGAAATCACTTCGAAATGGACGCAGAGAAATGGCTGAACATGAGCAACCGGAAATGATTTATGAACAAAAATTATATTTTTTTTTATTTCAAGTGGCAGCGCAATGGTGGCGCCATTTACCATCATCGTCCTGGTGATGTTCATATTACTATACATACGTACAATACCTACTCGTACAATTTCTAGCCTGGTCTCTCGTTTGGACGGGATACCGTTACGTCGTCGTAACATATGTCCAATATTGATTTCAAAGTGCCACCACCCGGCACCACACAAAGGAACTTACGTTATTCTATCCTTAGGTTGGACGAGAAGCGATGGCAAAGGCTAGTTATATTGCCGAGAATGATTAGGAGCCTCCGGGGGGTTTCAGTTTGGTTCGAAGGACCTCCATTCCATTCCGCCTGCCCATTTTCTATGTCAATAATATTTTTGCAATTTTCTCCATGTGATGTCTGTTCGGAAGGAATACGAGTTGGGCGGTGGAGGAGGCATACGTGCGTGGGTGGACATTTAATTTGCCCGAACATAAATCCTCTCGTTTGCCGTAAGCTCCTCCATACATATACATATATAAAGTCGATAGCAGCAGGAAAAGAATTTTCTATTTATATAAATCTAGCATTCGCTTCATGCTCCTTGGCTATCTCACTGGTATATGTGAAATGTGACTATATCTATACTAAATAAGTTTAAACCTGTTTTCCGAAAGAAATATTGGAGTTTAAAAAAGGGACACGACTGTGCTGTGCTGAGTTGTATATTGTGAACGATTTTCAAAAAACAACACAAGCCGAAGGATTTGTTGTTTATGTTGTTGAACTTTTGTTTAAGGGTTATCGATGTGGTTGACTGGGTGACAATGTTGATGGTTGATTTTGTTTTCTTGCCATATCGAAAAGACAACACAAAACATTTTAAGTGGTCAGTCTATATCCACTAACATTTTGAGTAGTCAGTCTCCCTCCCCCTCCCCCCCATTAAAGGGTTATTGAACAGCCATCAGATAGGATAAATTAAACTTAGGTCGAAGATAGTTTAAGTTCAGTTGTGGTCAATGATGTCAATTTTTCGGGTGTTTGACAGCAGTGAAGAGAAATTATGTTTAAATTAATAGATACACCTATACATATCCTACATCAGAAGTACCTTTTTGAAACCTAATGTGGTTTTCGATTCAACTTAAAAAAGTTGACTTTTATGGGGTCAAGTATGATCTTTTTTAGATTTCTCCTTCGATTCAACCAAAAAAGTTCATTTTTGGCGGTGTCAATATTTTTTTCCGATTGAGATTTAAAAATCTCGATTTTATGGCAGATTTTCACAGATTCTCACATATACTTGCACACACACCAAAAAAATGACATAACTAAACGTCAGTTTGGATATGAGTATTCAATTTTGCATACGCAAGTATTTCTTTGTGGCCCGTGTTAATAATAAAATGAAAATTAAATTAAATGAACTCGATTAATTAGTGCAATTAGTGAAGTTTTTTAATCTTTATTACGGAAAAACGTGTTTTGACTACATTCTACACAAGTACTCACACAGTTAAAAATAAAATAAAATGAATTTGGTGGCACAAACCTCTCATGAAGAACCAGGGCCTAGCGACATACAACTCTCAACCATTACTGTGTGCGTGTCTGCAGGAATGGAGGGGACCTACAGTTTATTGTCTAATCCGAACGGCTAAGGTGAGCGGCACTTTTTCTATACAAGAGATACTCTTGTAGGATTTGTCACTTCCTCGCAAGAGGTAGTAGCTCCGAAAAAAACTTAAGGTGGAAGCGGCTGGTATTGAACCCAAGACCTCTGGCATGACATTCCAACGCACTAACCATTACGCCACGGGCTACTACACACAGTTAAAAAAAATGTAAATCGAACGAATCTGGATTGTTTTTTTTTTTTTTTTTAACTTAACACAGTTAAAAAAAAAACAATCCATATTCGTTGGATTAACCACATTTGACCTGTGTTTACCCCCATATCTGAAACGGTTGAATCGAAAACTTTTTCAAAACGGTCTCATATCGAAAAATTTAATAAGAGGCTGGGTTTGACCCACACTGATAACTTCCCATTGGTTCCCTTTGAAATTCGACACCCGATTTTATTTTTTATAAGATTACCAAGGGAAGGCTGCTTGCTCTAAATATATGGAACACGAAAAAATTCAACAATTAATAGCAGTTTCTTTTGCAATTTTTTTGGCCTACAAAAAACCGTTCATTAAATTTTTTTTACAAACTCTACCGATTATAAACTATATCTTTGTGTATTAAATAAAATTAACACGAAGTTATTATCTTTGTGCGTTCTCAAGATATTTTATAATTTTTAATGGTTTTTTAATTAAAAAAAAACTGTGGGTTGATTTTTTTTTTTGATTATCGCTATGTCATTATGCATAGAATGAAGTTTGGCGAGAAACAAACTATTTTACAACTTTTAAAAAAAAATACTGTAATAAAAAAACCGCCAATTGGATTTTTCTGAAAATCCTTTCTGCACGTTAAGGTCTCATTATCTGTAAAATAAAATTTATTTGAAGTCGATATCTCTACTCGTTCTCGAGATATTGTGGGCTAAAAAAAGCTTCCGAACGTACGTACACAGGCATCTCTCTAAAAACAATGTAATCCGACTCCAGAGACCTCGAAACTTCGAGAAATGTCAAAATTTTCAATTTTACAAATCGGACCGATTACAATAACTTCCAATGGGAAGTTAATAAATGAAATTTCAATTTTTAAACACGAATAACTAAAATAATTAATAGCAGCTTTAGGTAGACAAAGAGGGAAAAGAGACTAGTAATTTTTAGAAGACGATACAATTCGGAGTGAAGCCGTGCTTCAACTAAAAATTCTCTCCACCTAAAGTTGCTTTCTTTCTTCCAGCAGTTGCATTCTCCAAGCCAACTTAGGTATATGCTATGCGCTAAACATTACGTGAGTTCGTCCTCTGCTGTGCTATCCGTCTCCGGGAAAGACATACATGGCAGGTACAACTCGTAAAGATAATTTCGGAATCACCTCCTGAAACAAAGTTGCAGTTTTATTCATCTGGCAAAGATTGATTGATGAGTTGATGTGTTTAGCTAATTGTTGAAACTAAAAGCTTCACATAGAAAAATTTAGCCATACCGATGGGACCACAGCAAGAATTTGCATATATTTTTTTTTTTATTTTACATTCATTCCTTATGACAGGAATAGTTTATGATATCAGGCCTTGGTTAATTTCTTCACGACCCACGATTTGTCGCGTCTAATTTAGTTAATGTGACGCAACAGTCCAGAGAGGACCAGTGCCTTAACTAGCAGGCTTCTTCCAGCCAGCTCGGACGGTTCCTAGCTAGCTGTCTACAGTTGGGAACGCCAATTTGGTGAAGGCCCTCTTCACCACATATTGAAACTAATAAATTGCGCATCTTCGAAAATTACAGTGACCTGCCTGTCAGAATTTACAAAAACAAAACACAAGTGTTTCCGAATCGCAGTGACCCTCGTCCACAATTGACAAAAACAAGACATGCGCAGAACTGAACAAAAATGAAAACTCAGAAGATATTACCTTCTATATTGTGTACTATGATCCTCTTTCATTTGCATGTAACACCAGAGGTGCGGTTTTCCTCTATTGCGCGCGCTGCCGTCCTTTTGGAGCTAGATTCAAAGACTCTTCGGGCCGCAGCGGAGCTCTTGTATCCATTCGCTCTAAATAACCCAGCCACTTCACTCGTTGGCAACTTTTTTGCTAGGTCAGTGACACTGTACAACCCGTAAAGTTCATTATTGTATCTTCTCTTCCATTTCCCAGCGGCCTTTATGCTCACGGGACCAAAAATCAATCGGAGAATCTTCATCTCGAAACAGCTATAGCCTTCTCATCCGGAAGCTTGACACGGCACATGCCCATGAACCATATAGTAAGACCGTGATATGATTGGCGTCTTATACAAAGATAAATTTTAGTTAATCGAGAGAAGGCTTCTTAGCCTAAAGAAGAATTGATTGGAAAAAGTTATTCTTTGTTTGGTCTCGGCACTGGTATCATTTCCTGACTCGATAGCGGAGCCTAGGTACACAACGTCCCTATAACTACTTCAGAGTTATAGCTGTTTATAATAATATTTTATCCAAAACGTCTGTGTTGGACAGCATATACTTGGTCTTGCCCTCGCTAACCGATAAACCAATCTTCTTTGCTTCCTTTCCAATACTCACAAAAGTACCACTGACATCACGTTTTCCGTGTCCGTCACTAATTTATTTATTTAGTTTGACTGATTAATAGTACTCTTCTACTTCCTGTATATAGACAAAATTATAGGGCTATTTGCTAGCTATTTTCTAGAATTGATAATTTGGGGCTTTCAAAATCCATTTCTTAAAATCTTGTATATATACAAATTTTCGTTCTTATTTTTCCTTTTCTAAATATATGTAGGTACATTTTCTGGCAATTTAAAATATTTATATGTGTAATGTGTATCATTTTAAAGTAACATATACCTACATAAACTTTCTTTTTCAAATAATTACAGGTTCTTCAAAATTATATCCGAACATATGAAGTTCAAAAGCACACCGAAGAGAATCTCGAATCGTCTGTGTTAGAAATTAATTTCATTGTGACGTATCAACATTTTATCAAAGGTCGACTCAAAGTAAGTTTTAAATTCACTATTAAGACTTTTTTTTTTTTTACTTATAACTTTAATTTAAATTTAACTTTTTATCTTTTTTTTTCATTTTAGCTCAAATGTACAGCTCGAATTCATGAAATCTACGAACAAGAAACAGAAAAACTTATCGAAGAAGATCGACCTAGGATATTAGCTTCAGGCCGATCACCAGACGTGAATTTATATCCATTCGATCAGCCAGGCGATGGTGAATTTGATGATCAGAATGAGCAGTATCTAACACATCATTACAATAAAAGTAAGTTCCTAAACTAAGAAGAAGATGTGGTTTAAGGTGCCAGTTATAGCTATATCATTGAAAATTTTAATGATGTATTTTAAGATGTTTAGGATGCAAAATCTATGGTTATTTTGATGCCAAAATAAAGATTATGACTGAATTAATATATCTGACCAAAAAAAATATTAATTTCGGCCCAACCTTTCTCATGAAATGTCTTTTATTTTTTCAATGATCATTGATAAGGTAGTCAATCATTGAAAAAATGAAAGTTAATTTATGTGGAAGGCTGGACCCAAAAGAATTTTTTTTTTTTTTCGCAACAAATATTAACTGAGTCGTCAGCTTCACATTGGCATCAAAATAATTACTGATTTTACTTTTTAAGTGCCCTAAATCTTAAATTAAAAAATTTCAATGATGAATTTCAACGATAGCTATAACTGGCGCCTAAATATAATAAAAGGACTCTGATAAATTGATAATAAGTGCTTTTTTTTTGGTAAAATAAAAAATAAAATTCTATATCCACTTTATATATTTGTATACTCTTTCAATTCTGTGACTGTGTTCGCCAAGTATTCTTGTTTCGATATCTCCACAGCATATCGCGCCCTTTCCGCCAGATTATCGTGAGCGACATTTTCATATTGTCACATAAAGTTAATTATTTAATTTTTTTTCTGTGCATCGAAAGCAATCTGACCTTTTTTCATCTGTCAGTGAAATGTCGCTTACGATACTTTTATTTTTTTGTAGCTTACGATAATTTGGCGATATAATTGTATGTCTTGATCGACATAGATAAATGTCATCTCAGCAATCCTCCAGTGGAGTTTATTGCTTGACAGATATAGCCCAGTAACTTTATACATCAGCGCATGCGTTAGCTCCGGTAGGTCTGATTTTTTGCTGATTCGTTTATGATTTTGACATAATGCAAAAACCCAAGTTTTCGACCTCGAGCGCTGAATGCTTCATAGTCAAAAATATAAAAACATCAGCGAAATTTTCGCGCTTTTTTCAGTTATTGGCAATTTTAACTCGATAGGAGTAGTTTTTCGATTAGGTATAACTTCGCTCTACGATTTCAAAGTAATTAAATTTTCTTCAATTCGAGCCTAGAACCATCTGTGTAGACCCAACAGTTTCTTGGCACAAGATTGGGTCAAAAGAAGAAAAAAAATCCCTTGAAAGGGTACTCTATCCCCCCCCCCCCCCCTCCCCCGTTTAATTGAGAGTGGCAATTTTTCATTTTCAAAAAATTGACTTGGAATAGAAAACGACTCATAAAAATCCAACGACAATTTTTAGAATACAATCCTATAACTTTTGTCAAAGCCAGGAATCCATTCTTCAATTTTCTTTTTAAATAAAGTTCTTTTAAATTGATAGTCTTTGAAAAATTTATTTCCAAACTCAAAATTAAAAAAAAAAAATACCGTTTTTTATAAAAAAAAAACTATTTTTTTTAATAAAATTTTACGGTACTTTAAAATCGTAGAGCGAAGTTGTGGTGGAAAAACTAATCCTTTGGGGTTAAAATTGCCAACAACTGAAAAAAGCGCGAAAAATTTGCGTTTTTTTTTTATTTTTGACCATGATGCGTTCGGCGCTCGAGTTCGAAAACTTGGGTTTTTCATGAAGCCAATATCATTAAACACGCCCTCCTATGAGACAACAAGGTTACTGGACTAATGCGGAACGAACTTTTTTTGTGGATGTTTTTATTGCAAAAATTCACTTGGAAATACCAAAATCGGCTTTTGTCAAGTACAAATAATTTATGGATTTTTAATCAGGTATACATTTCTTAATCTGTCTATAAACACGACATAAAATTATGGACTCTGGAGACAGGGAAACAAGAATACTTTGCGAACACAGCCACAGAAATAATGATTGGACATAAAAGTTTATTTGGCGTTTTATTGAAACTTGTGTTGCTGCGCTAGCTATGAATTACTATAATAAATTCATAGGGATTTTTTTTTTTTGGATTTGTATTGAACCACTTACTGAATTTGTTTTTGGTTCGTACAAGCATAACTCGGCTGAGCATTATCCAAGTCGGATGACATTTTTTTGTTTTTCCGATCCACACTCAACTATTCTATTCTCCTTAAAGTATGCAACAAATGTAATGTAGTAAATGTAGACTGCACTTTCTCTTGAAAAAAATTGTAGTTCAATTCAGGGGCACACAAATATGTACATACATGCGAGGCCTTTTCACAATTTTCAATTAAAATTATCGTTTCGCAGAAAATGTTATTATACAGGAACAAGGTGTCAGCCCAGTAATAAATGGATAACCTTGCAACTGGTTAGAGCATGCCTCTTCTAAACCTTTCAGACAAAAATATACACACGATAATATTTCCAAGATCCTCTATAGGTACCTAATGATTTTAAAGTTTTTTTTTTTTTTTTTAATTACACTTTTCTCAAACATTTAATTTTTGATGTGAAAAAAAAAATTAAATTTTTTGTTTTTCATTTTTTTCAAAGATTGCGGTAAAGTCAAAATTTCAATTTAATGTTCTTTTCAAAATGGTAGAACATTTATGCTTGTGCTTTTCTTCACTTTCTTGAAGGTAAAATTATGTCAATTACTTATGTACATATTTGAAATATTAAAAAATTATGTGATATTTAGTAAGGTATTAATGGAAAGTAGCTGTATTAAAGTTTTGAATTTTTTTCCCAAGGAGCAGCTTGGTGGATGTAAAATGTATTGGAGTCATGCTTTTTTATTTGCAAGTGACTAATGAAATGTCAATTTATAAAAGAACATAATAACTGTTTTCGGCTCCGAAGAGCCAGGGCCATTCATCGGTGGGCATTCTTCGGACACCCAACACATGTTTTCAAGTTATATATTTTAATTTTCGTATGGAGACAACGTTTATAATAATAAATCTTGTAAGCTTGGCGTTGGAAAGCTATTTAAAATGTTGAAATTTTTTTCTAGCATGATACATACACATAGTAGGTACTTTCATAATTTCAATTAATTTAAATGGTGAAATATTCCTAGAAAATAAATAAATTTGGTGGCACAAACGGCTCATGAAGAACCAGGGCTTAGCGACTTACAACTCTCAACCATTCCTGTTTGCATGTCTGCAGGAATGGAGGGGACCTACAGTTTATTGTCGAATCCGAACGGCTAAGGTGAGCGGCACTTTTTCTATACAAGAGATACTCTTGTAGGATTTGTCACTTCCTCGCAAGAGGTAGTAGCTCCGAAAAAAACTTAAGGTGGAAGCGGCTGGTATTGAACTTCAGACCTCTGGCATTGCAGTCCAACGCACTTTTTTTTTTTGTTTTTTTTTTATTCATTTTTATTTTTCATTAAACTTATAACTATCTTAAAGCTAGACAAAAATTCATAAAAACTAGCCTACTTATCAATAACTTACAACTAACTATTACGCCACGGGCTACTATTCCTATAGGCTTCTCTTTTTTCTCCCAAAATCCGTTATAAAGAACTTCTGAATTTTTCTATATTTGTTGTCATCATTAAATTCGCACACAAAATTCACCTATTTAAAATTGCTTTGCTGAGCTCCGTTATTTTAGCTAGTGTAAGAATGGGGAACTATATGCAAAAATTCATGAGCAACTCTTGTCTTGATTAAATGCTTTTCACTTTAGCCGTTCGAATTTGGCAGAAAACTATAGATCCCCTCCATTTCTGCCAATAACACGCGACCATAGGAATAGTTGAAAGTTGCAATTGCTGGTTCTACACGAGTTGTCGCGCCACCAAATTTTTTTTATGAACTTCACATTGAAAGTTAATTATAATTGGTCCGATTTGTCGAATCGAAAATTTTGACATTTGACTTTGAAAAAAAAATCAATTGCCACTCCATTTTCTAAGCCAAAAAAACTGTTAAAAATTGTTGACAAATGTTTTTCGTATAGAATATATTAGAGTAAACAGCTCAACTTTGGTCTTCCCATGATTTCATTTCACAACTGATACTGTTGTCGAAGATTTTAAATTGGTAATTTTCCTATAGTAGTAGCCGTGGCGTGATGGTTAGTGCGATGGACTGTCATGCCAGAGGTCTAAGGTTCGATCCCCAGCCTCGCCATCTATTTATTTAAAAAGAAAAACGGCTACTGCCTCTTGCGAGGAATTGACAAATCCTCCAAGAGTATCTCCTGTCACAGAAAAGTGCCGCTCGTTAGCCGTTCGGATTCGGCAATAAACTGTATGTCCCCTCCATTCCTGCAGACACGCACACAGGAATGGTTGAGAGTTGTAAGTCACTAGGCCCTAGTTCTTCATGAGCTGTTGTGCCATCAAATTTAATTTTTTTTTTTTTTAATTTTCCTATAAAAAATAATATCAGTTATCGAGTTTCAAAGGGAACCAAGTTATACTTCATACATACTATGTATATTCTTCACTTCTTTGAAAAATAATATTACTTCGACATAGCCTGACTTAACCTTACATAACCAATTAAATCGACGTAGACAAACAGCTAAAATCACATTACGTATAGTTACTAAATCAGGTCAAAACCGCCCGCGCTAGCTCCAAAATTTTTATTTTCATTTAATTTCAAATGACGTTTTTACTCCTAATAGTTGGCAATCCTTTTTCAAGCCGCCTTCACTATTATGTATACCTATGAACAGAGCAAAACCCATAAACACTGAAAAATTACTATTATTGTAATCCTTGTCCCCAAAACGATTAACCCACTTCTGTCAAATTGAAAGTGATTAATGGCAACGAAGTAGATTTGTGTCAGACAAAATGTCAAATATCCGATTTAGAGTTTTCACAGTTTTATGCTTCACTAGTTTTTCCCATCATCTGAAATGAAATATAATATACAAAAACATGCGCCATTTTTTGTTTTTGTTTTGTTTGTGTGTGTGTATTATGGGAGAAACCCATTTGAATTCCATCACGTCCGTTATCATCGTCGACCCTTAAATAAAACAACCCCAATAAAATTCATTTTGATTAATGTTCAACTATTTAACAGTTAGGTACAAAATGTTCATATCCATTTCCGACCCAGTTAACCTCTGCGAATTTTTGTTTTTATTTTGTATAAATTCTGTTGTGTATAGCACCACCTCCGATCTGATGTATAAGGATAGACGGAGAGGGCCATTGATTAAGTGCTTCGCATTAAATCAATGCGCCTCCGCTTTCCGGTGGTTGTAAGCCGGTGTGGTCTAAGATCGTCCTATATATACATACTTTCTTCATTGCCAACCCCAAAATCCCTTAATCGCACACCACATACTCCCAAACTACGAAGGGGTCGAAATGTCTTTCTTAACTGTGTTTATCTAGACCAATTGCATTACTGAGTGGGATAGAGGGCGCTGGTTTCTATGTTCCGAACATTGAGTAAACCAACGTAAGACAAATCACTCAGTCGTAAGCCATGGCAATTAATTCGAAGATTAATTTCTCTTTTGGGAGAGATTTTGATAAATCAAGAAAAGCTGTGAAGAAAAGGTCCTCGTGCTGAAAATTCATGAATCCAAAAGGGAATCACTACTCCGTTTTATTGCGATTACTATGCGAATATAAATGGATATCAAATTGACAAGAATGCATTTTCTTTTACTAATTCCAGATGCTTCATCAGCAGCATGGCGATTGGATTCGAAGAGGGCTGTCAAAATGGCGATTGTGCTGTTGTTTTTTGGTTTAGTCCTGCGACATAAAATTACAGATAACAATATAAATGGCAATGACAACAGGAATTATACGAGAATCAAAATAAGTAATGGAATGGAATTGAATAGGCATCAACTGTCCTTACTTGAACAATGGCAACCACAACAGGATTTTCTAACGACAGAAAGTTTATTTAAAAATCGGTGATAAGTTAGTTTTTGCATAAAAAAATTGTAATAATTAAAAAATACGAAGTTAAAATAAAAAAAGAAAACAGAGAATAAATAAATAAAAAATTTACATAGGTATATAAAAAAAAAATAAACCAAAAATCTGTAATACAATTTCATAGTGTTAAAAAGTTAATTAAAAATTAAAATAATTTTTATCAAATTGTAAACATAAACACAAAAATAAATTAAGTTTAGTACGAAGATGATACTGATTATGTGTTTACTTTTGAATTTAAATATGAAAAATTAATAAATGTATTTATATTCTTTGGTAAGACATACACTTAAGAGCAAAATAAAAAAAAATATTAATGACGAGAAAAAAAGAATTGAAAACTGCTAAAATGGTTGAAAAAAAAAATAAATTTTAATATTACAATATAATCATAAGAATGTATCTATATATTAATTATTATTAAATAATATTGTTGTGTTTTTGTATATATAAATATGACTTAATATAGGCATTAAAACAATTTAAAAAAAAAAATAAAATTAAAACATTTAGGCAAAGGTAAAATCTGTAATAAAAATTAATTGAAATACAAATAAATAGGAAACAATATAAAAAACAATTAAGAAAATTAATTAATTAACGATTAAAAAATAAAATTAAGGGATGATGTCAAAAATAAGACTGGCTTTTAATTCGGATTATATTGTTTTTGAAAGAAGTTGGCATCTTCCGGTTAGATTAATTTGGTAAAAGTAAGTAATTTTCCATAAAAAAAAAGTCTTTTTCTTTTCTATATTCACTACTGAAAAAGGCGTCATCTTTCAAAGATCTTAAGAAAAATACTGCCTCTAGCTCAAATAATATTAGATGCACAGTTTAACAGACGAACATACTAACTTTTTCAAACTCCCTCATTAAAGGTTAAAATTTCGATTAGATCCTCGATTTTTTTACACCAATACTTTCATTATTGCAGAGAAACCCATCATCGCGCTTATATAGTCCGTTAGCGTAAGAATAAAACAAATTTTAAACTAATTTAAACATCAATTTTGTTTAGTATATTGCGTTAAAAAAACTTTAATAATAATTAGTGAGTCCTACAGCTGTCACGCTGTCACCAATGATTTACAACACGTAGCCTATAATCTATAAGACTATTAAACGAACCACTTGAAAAGAAATTGCTTCTTTCCTTGATAACAGAAACGGATCGCTGTCAGCTGTCATGTCACACATTTGCGTCCCTTTCACGAAATTAACCATATAAAAATTCTCTATTTCTCCATCGAATTTTCGTACAATTTATAATTTGTACCCTTTGCCCTAATTTCTTTTCTGAAAAACAGTTTTTCATATATGTACATAGTTTTTTTTTATTTTTTTTTTTTGAGATCATAGAAAGATTCCCGAAAATATGTGCAGTTTACAGAAATTGTATTCATTTTCCAAACAATTATTGAACTTCACTCTTAATAGTAATAAACGTAGTAAAGATAGTGTATACAACTCCAACAACAACAAGAACTTCAACAACTTCGACAACAATAACTTTAACAATGACAACTCAGACAGTTGTTGTACTTTTTACTGTTGAGTTGTTGTTGTAGGAGGTTTGCTGTTAGAGTTGTTGTTGTTGTTGGAGTCAGCTAAAACTCCAATTTTATTGACTCCAACACAAAAACTACAATAACTCTAATAACCACAACTTCAACAACAATAACCACAACAACTTCAGATAATCCAACAACAACAACTCATACTCCAACAAAAACTACAACAACAATTCCAAAAACAACAACTCTACCAAACAACAAAAACAACAACAACAACAAAAACAATAAAAACAACAACAAAAACAAAACAAAAACAAAACAAAAACAACAAAAACAATAACAACAACAAAAACAACAACAAACAACAATAAAAACAACAACAACAAGACTTTATGTACAAACGCGTATTAATATATTTTACAGAAAAATTGAAAATTTTCCGATTCAGCGGCATAAAATCAGCTATAAGTCGGAAAATACTGCTCCGATCTTAGAAAAGGTGTTACAGACCATGTCCGGACACCTATTCATAACTTTCCATAACACGAATTTGAACGAACAAAAGTCTGTAATTTTCCTAAATTTTCCGTAAAAAAATATTTAAACGGGTTTTGTGAAGCTTGTGGTGTACGTGGAAAATTTTTGGATATACCAAAAAGACCGGATACTTCTCAAGGTTATAACGAAATACTAAATGTGAAAATCAGCTGGAAAATGGAAAAACTATAAGCCATTTTGTGAAAAACCTGCTATTTTTTTTCGAAAGCCTCTAATCCATGAAAATTGTATGAAACATATATATTTTTTTTATATTGCTCTTAATTGTGGCTAATAAGCCTTTCTTATGACACCTCATTTTCTAAGATCGGAGCAGTATTTTCCGACTTATAGCTGATTTTATGCCGCTGAATCGGGAAATTTCCAATTTTTCTAGCATTTACCTGTAAAATATATTAATACGCTTTTTGTACATAAAGTCTTGTTGTTGTTGTTTTTATTGTTGTTGTTGTTGTTTTTTTTTTTTGTGTTTGTATTTTTGAGCGGGGCATTTTACGACCGTGGATTTTCAGGGCGGGTAATTTGGAGGTGTGCATTTTGAGGGGCGGGGTCATTTAAAGGAGGGGTAGTCAAAAGGCAACGACAACCTAATTAATTGCCAAGGCTACGGACCATGTCTGGACACCTATTCATAATTTTCCATAACACGAATTTGAACGAACAAACGTCTGTAATTTTCCTAAATTTTCCGTAAAAAAAATGTTTAAACGGGTTTTGTGAAGCTTGTGGTTCACGTGGAAAATTTTTGAATATACCAAAATGACCGGATATTGCTCAAGGTTATAATGAAATACTAAATGTGAAAATCGGCTGGAAAATGGAAAAACTATACACCATTTTGTGAAAAACCTGCTATTTTTTTTTCTAAAGCCTCTAATCCATGAAAATTGTATGAAACATATATATTTTTTTATATTGCTCTTAATTGTGGCTAATTAGCCTTTCTTATGACACCTCATTTTCTAAGATCGGAACAGTATTTTCCGACTTATAGCTGATTTTATGCCGCTGAATCGGGAAATTTCCAATTTTTCTAGCATTTGCCTGTAAAATATATTAATACGCGTTTTTGAACATAAAGTTTTGTTGTTGTTGTTTTTGTTGTATTTGTTGTTGTATTTGTATTTTTGAGCGGGGCATTTTACGACCGTGGATTTTCAGGGCGGGTAATTTGGAGGTGTGCATTTTGAGGGGCGGGGTCATTTAAAGGAGGGGTAGTCAAAAGGCAACGACAACCTAATTAATTGCCAAGGCTACGGACCATGTCTGGACACCTATTCATAATTTTCCATAACACGAATTTGAACGAACAAACGTCTGTAATTTTCCTAAATTTTCCGTAAAAAAAATGTTTAAACGGGTTTTGTGAAGCTTGTGGTTCACGTGGAAAATTTTTGAATATACCAAAATGACCGGATATTGCTCAAGGTTATAATGAAATACTAAATGTGAAAATCGGCTGGAAAATGGAAAAACTATACACCATTTTGTGAAAAACCTGCTATTTTTTTTCTAAAGCCTCTAATCTATGAAAATTGTATGAAACATATATATTTTTTTATATTGCTCTTAATTGTGGCTAATTAGCCTTTCTTATGACACCTCGTTTTCTAAGATCGGAGCAGTATTTTCCGACTTATAGCTGATTTTATGCCGCTGAATCGGGAAATTTCTAGCATTTACCTGTAAAATATATTAATACGCGTTTTTGTACATAAAGTCTTGTTGTTGTTGTTTTTATTGTTTTTGTTGTTGTTGTTGTTGTTGTTGTTTTTTTTTTTGTATTTGTATTTTTGAGCGGGGCGTTTTACGACCGTGGATTTTCAGGGCGGGTAATTTGGAGGTGTGCATTTTGAGGGGCGGGGTCATTTAAAGGAGGGGTAGTCAAAAGGCAACGACAACCTAATTAATTGCCAAGGCTACGGACCATGTCTGGACACCTATTCATAATTTTCCATAACACGAATTTGAACGAACAAACGTCTGTAATTTTCCTACATTTTCCGTAAAAAAAATGTTTAAACGGGTTTTGTGAAGCTTGTGGTTCACGTGGAAAATTTTTGAATATACCAAAATGACCGGATATTGCTCAAGGTTATAATGAAATACTAAATGTGAAAATCGGCTGGAAAATGGAAAAACTATACACCATTTTGTGAAAAACCTGCTATTTTTTTTTCTAAAGCCTCTAATCCATGAAAATTGTATGAAACATATATATTTTTTTATATTGCTCTTAATTGTGGCTAATAAGCCTTTCTTATGACACCTCATTTTCTAAGATCGGAGCAGTATTTTCCGACTTATAGCTGATTTTATGCCGCTGAATCGGGAAATTTCCAATTTTTCTAGCATTTGCCTGTAAAATATATTAATACGCGTTTTTGAACATAAAGTTTTGTTGTTGTTGTTTTTGTTGTTGTTTTTGTTGTATTTGTTGTTGTATTTGTATTTTTGAGCGGGGCGTTTTACGACCGTGGATTTTCAGGCCGGGTAATTTGGAGGTGTGCATTTTGAGGGGCGGGGTCATTTAAAGGAGGGGTAGTCAAAAGGCAACGACAACCTAATTAATTGCCAAGGCTACGGACCATGTCCGGACACCTATTCATAATTTTCCATAACACGAATTTGAACGAACAGAAGTCTGTAATTTTCCTAAATTTCCCGTAAAAAAATATTAAAACGGGTTTTGTGAAAATTGTATGAAACATACACATTTTTGTTGTTGTTGTTGTTGTTGTTGTTGTTGTTGTTGTTGTTGTTGTTGTTGTTGTTGTTGTTGTTGTTGTTGTTGTTGTTGTTGTTGTTGTTGTTTTTCTCCCTGGTATAATGACTTGATGCCGTTTTTGCCATATAACAGTTCACGCGCGATAGTTGAACAATAGAAAACCAGGCCTGTTCCCGCTTGCTATAGATTATTCACATTGTCAATAATTGTTGAATTTTTTAATCAAATAAAGAATATTCACAGCAAAAACGGTGTCACCGTTTATTTTGTTTATTGAACATAAATATTTACAATACTTGGTTCTTAATTCTATGTTATTATACATTAGCTAATATTCCATCTTGGTATTGTGAAGTTGTTTTGACACAAGGTGTCCAATATAATACATTTTTTTATTTTTAGAATTTTTTTTTTAATTTTATCATTGTTTGGCTAACACTATTTAAGCATTTATGTATACATAACACTTTATAATTCGTCTCGGAAGTTCAAGTCCGGTTGTCCTTGTGGGGAGATGTAAGGTATTGATATTTGTGGCTTCTAGCCATGGCGCGAAGTTAGGTTGACGCAGCATCCCTGTAGAACTTGATTGTCTTGTCATCGCGAATTCATAAAAGTGTTGGCTGAAGTTGGATCTGGAATTAAGAACGATCTGGAATTAAGAAAACTGAAAATAATTTTGGATCTGAATAATGAAGAAAATTTAACTGAATCACCTTATCCAGATACTGTCAAATGCTCTAATGGAAAGGGAGCAATGTAACAACGTCATTCTGGAATGTCCGTAATCAGAACGGCATACTGGAGTACGGGTACTGGGGATGATGATATTGGTGTCGCAAAACGCCTTAAGTCTCCGTAGAATGAGACTTTCTATGATTTAGCTGGTGTTCCTTAGTAGATATGTAGATAGGGCGATATCCTAAAATAGTACTTCTCTCTCCCCCCTTTGGTGAAGCAACAAGTTTGGATATCTTCCATATTTTCGGGAAAAAGTTGTTGACGCAGTTGTTGGGCAGGATCTTCAAGGGCAAAGCATCATGACTTGGTTAATTTCCCTTAGTAGTTGGAAATAATGTCTGGCATAGAGGACTTTTAGGATTAATAATCAAGTTACGTCTTCGGGGTTGGTTAAGTTTACGTAAAAACGATGTCACCTAAAATATACAGAAAAGTATAAACAATATCAATGAAAATAAATAATAAATTGCTAACTTAAAAGGCTCTTAAAGTTCAGAAGTTCAAAAATGAAGTTTATTTGTGCAAAATTTTGTTCGATTTTTCAACATATTAAACAAGTAAGGAATTCCTAACCTCGATCTCCAATCAATTCCTGTCAAATATTTTAAGTAAGTAGTCATCCCATAACAAACCAACTCCAAGTTATTATTTAAAGATTTCTGACTAAAATTGACTAGAGGAATAAACGATTGAAATTCATATACTTAATGTAGCTCCTACTCAGCCTTCATTTAAATTTCCTCAATCGACAATCAATCTGTCTTGTAAAGTCATTATCGTTGGATCTCAATTTCTTATTGTACGTATCTTTTGTATTAAAATCAATTTACGAACAGAAGTTCTTTTCATATAATTTTTACATTTCATCTACCTGCCTGCACCATCATGCAAAATTTAAAGGTTTCTTGAGTTAAAATAATATTTTATTCCATAATAATAATATAAGTCGAGTGCACCGTACGAGTGTGCTTTGTTATTATGCAGCATCCAGAGACTATCCGATTCCATCATCTCACATTTCATTGATAAAAATTTCCATGGAATATCCTTGAGATAATTTTAATTTAATACATTCTCTTCCTTGCACTTTCATACATATGGCAATTCCTCCTTTAGGCTGTGTTTTATTCGGTGGAAAATGTCTTTTCTGATGAAATTTAAATAAAAAAGGAGCAGAATTTGGCTTACAAATTTTGATTTTTAATAATAAAGAGAATAATAAGTACTTGCAGTCATCATCCTAGATTTTCCTTTTTTTTTTATTTACTTTACTGCTTTCAAGTGAAAGAAGTATGTTGCATCTTTTGTAGTCGTATCTCAATAAATAATAAAAAAAAAAAGTGAAACCAAGGATAAGAGTGCGAGTTTTTCGATAATGTACTTTTCGAGGTAATATTTTTGTTGAAAAAATAAATTAAATTTAAATTTTACTCCTCCGATTTCATTGTGTGTACTTACTGAATGAAGAATATACATACATTATAGTAAAAAAGCCAAATATCCATAAATTCCACAGTTTAACCAAACGTGAATTTTGATGATATATCGAAGATGAAAACCAGCAACACATCCGTCTTTTACTTTCTTTGTTTCTGTGTAAGAAATTGCAGGTAATATAAAAACAAAGTTATTTAATTTATTTAAAATTTAAAAAGATATGTCGAACTAAAGTTTAATTAAAATTACCGGATACCCTGTATAAAATATTATGAATGAGTTCCAAAAATAAAAGAAATGATACCTTTTTTTTAATAAGAACAAAGTCGTGTGGTGCAGTTTGATATATTCTATCGGATTAAGGTTAAGTTTTTATCTATTAAAAGTTGTGCTTCTGGGGTCTGTCACTTAGGTACTGTCATTTCTTGCGTATGCCTCGTACGTAAACCACTTCCAAAAAGCTCTTTGTAATGATAGCAGGGACTAGTTGCCTATTGGTACCAAAAAGGTTTTTTTTTTTTGTTATTGATGGTCCTGTAAAGAGTTAAAACGAAGTCACATTGGTTTTAATTATTAATTTTTTTTTAATAAATTTTTTCGAATGCATATTACAAAAATTAGCTTAAAGTTGTTCTTCCAAAGATAAAGTCTTATTAAATTAAGCATTTTTTAATAGTTTAATTTTAACATCTAAAGAACTTCAAATAAACTCCATTTTACTTACTTACTTACTTTAGATGGCGCTCACAGCCCAGGATGTACTACGGCCTAAACCAACAAGCCCCAGACTGGACCGAAAATCACCCGAAGAATCTTCCTTTCAAAGCACCCAAGCAAATTCTCATCCGTTTTTGACAGGGTCCATGCCTCTGCCCCATATAGCAGGACCGGGATGATTAGGGTCTTATATAAGGTCTCTTTGGTTCTCTGAAAGAGGGCTTTATTACTTAGATGCCTTCTTAGCCCGAAGAAACAGCGATTGGCAAGAGTAATTCTTCGTTTGATCTCTGCGCTGATGTAAAACTCCATTTTAGTCTAAATAAATTTGTTTAAATGTTTCAACTGAACGAAGCAAGACATTATGAGAAATTAGTTTTCAGAGGTGCCTAATATAGCGAAGGCCTTTCGGTGTAGATACTATATGATCTGAATGCGATCATCCACCATGATATGGGGAAATCTAAAATTGGCCGCAGATTTCCAGGTTTTGGAGGGTAAGAGCAAACGCTGCAACAACATATGCACTCAGCAGTGCCCTTGTGTGTGGTGTGTTGAGTGTCTGTTTGGTTTTCATCTCATTTAAGACTTGGCCTGATAATTGTTTTTGTTTCCTGCGTGAGGTTTAGTTTCAGGGGCAAGTTCCGCCCATCCGATTAACTCAGTGGCAACTATTACCGAGGCTGCATTATGGATATATCGCCATTCAAACACTCCTCCTTTACTAATAAAATTGGATCGAAGTTCAATAATATGTACCTAGCTATATATCACTTTGGATGGAAATATTTTGAAAAGCAGATGTTATAAAAGTTTTAGTTTTTCTGGTGCAAACACGGTTTTAAAAGACCCTTCTTTTGATGGGTTTCGAAAACATTGGCGCAAAAATTATTACTTTTTCTGAGAAAATGGAATCCAAGACAATTAAGTAAATAACGGTTGAAATAATGGCATTTTGTCAGTGTTGTAAATCCAGTTCATGGCCACATGTTGTAAAAATATTAATTTGAAATTATATCAAACCAACTTAAGTTGTATATAACTCATCCAATTTAACAAAAACTTTACAACAATCTTCACACCATTTGTCTTATAAACTTCCAAGTCAAATATATCTCATAACCAAGGCAATATTGTTAGCTATCAATTTGACTTCATGTCAGTATATAGCATACATAATATATACATAATGCCTACGCTACGCTTCTACCTTAATAAACTTCTTCTTCGCATAGAAAGACAAAAACAAAAAGTTCTTTTTTAATTTATTAATTTCAAAGCCTCGGCTTCTGGCTGCTAAAGACTTTCATTCAATTAATTTAAATTTAGTTGGTTATCCACTTCTCGTCAATGGGGAAAGTAGGTATGTATATGTATATTAGGTTGTAGGAGCTTAACACCGGAGTTCTGCGGTAAGTGTTTATTTTGACGATGCTCCATCACGTCCGCCACAACGCGCGCCTACGACGAGGACGACTACTAACTAATATGACGACGACGCTTTCATCCCCAGAGAATGTCAAAAGGATAATTTATATTTCAATACCCGAAAGGATGTCGAAAAATGATTTATTATTCTCTTTTTGACGTAAACATGCTTGAGAAGAGTGGTTTTGCCTGAATCGGGACGGGACCATATAACAAGACGAAATTATTGTATATGTCGGTGCGGGCGGACCGGAGGAGGCACAAAACTTAATCAAAACAATTTGATTGCATTACCTTTAGTTAGGCATATCCATAGATATATTTATAAACAGTCAATATGACCTAAATAAAAGAGGGATGGAAGGGAGGCTGCTATGGGGCAAAACCCAGGGTTGACTTTGGGGAGTCTAATCGGTGTTCTGTTGCGGCAGCTGCTTTGGGTATTTTTGGAGCTAATGAAACACAGTGGGACAGAAATTAACGTCATGTTTGGCAATCGATTACTATTAGTTGGAGCGAATGACGGAGAAATATGATTATTTTGACCTCATTAAGCAAAAGGACATGGTTTTCGTTCTTTTTCTTTTTTTTTTTTTTCTTAGTAGACTCATAGGAATTATAATCAGCTGATGGAAACAAATGAAATTTTCTCAGAAAATCGAGATGGAAAATATTAATTTGTTTTTTTTTTTTTTTCTTTTGAAATTTTTTCAATTCATATTATACACTAACTGATCCGCCCCGGCTTCGCACGAAAGAAATATGAGTTTCGTTAAAAGTAACAAAAGAAAATATTTAAATAATACTTGACCCGCAATAATGTATTGTACACAGATAAAGGTTTTGTAGAAAGTTAACAGAACGTAAATATATCAATATAAATATTATCTAGTTTTACTTATGATTTTGAGAAGATATTAGTTTCTAAATCTGTCTACTTGTTCCCCTTAATCTCACAAAATACCAGAGTGATTGTAATAAGAATTGATAGTGGGAGAGCTTGGAAGATAAGGATGGACTGGGCATAAGCTATGTTTTAGCTATTTAACCAATTTCAGAAAAAATTAAAATATATAATGTAAATATTTGGAATAGTTTTTAAAGAATTCTAAAAAGATTTTCTTTTTCATAAACTATTGCATTTTAAATTGTTTTTGTTTTTTTTTTTCATTTACCTTCCCTTTAATAAAAGACCTCCTAATAATTTTAACAATTTATTGTAGCCTTAAGATTGAAGATCCGATCATAAGTTTTTATTTAATTTCTTCTACTTTTCATTTAATTTCAAATTAATGACGTAGGACGCAGGTATACAAACATTATTTTCATTATTTGATAAATTAAAATTTGTTAAATCAAAAATCTCTTAAGAAAATAAACATTAAAGAATTAAAAGATAAGGTAGCAAGTTTCTTTGATCAATTCGATCGATTTGCCGGAAAAAAATAAAAATCTAAAAAGGTTTCAGGTACTCTGGTTTCAGGTACTCTGGAATTAAAAACTCTGACTCGAATGTTTCTAGTTCGTGAAACGTGTTGATTAAAAGTTTAATTCGCTCTTCTTTCCTCAATCCTCATTGCATGTGCGATTTGATGCTAAACGGTCTACGTGTTGTTTTGTCGTGTCTATTTTTCTTTTTGCCTGTACATTCCTTTGGTTATTGGTTTTGCTCCCAAAAACAATTTTTTTGGAGGCATTTTCATAGTTATGGTAAAAACTTAAGCTAAGATCACACGATTTGTGTATATACGCAAATATTTTAAATATTATAATTTGTGTATTTAGTATCATAGTATACCACTCGCAAATAGATAATTGGTTACTGTCCAAACTCAAATAAATTTGGAGGTAATACCTCGGCCCTAACACCTCCACAATGCACTTTCAAAATGCAATAAAAAAAAGTGTTTTGAATCACTCCAAATATTGTTCATATACAATTGAATTTCATTAGTCTGGCAGCGATAAGGCAGGGGTATAACCTCAATAATGCACTTTCAAAATGCAAACAAATTTAAAGATTTTTGAAACACCTCCAAATTTTGTTCCCATATAATATTAATCTGTCCAAACTGAATTTCATTGGTCTGGCAGCGATACCCACACTACCATAGTCCATAATGTATACTTTTGAAAAAAAAAATGTTTGTAGATATACATTGAAAAATGGATGGGAATGATTGTCACTCCACTTCATCCTCGTCGAAAAAGTATTCCGCGAACTCTTTCTGCATCCATTCAAAATATTCCCAGCACATATTCTCTTAAATCGAACAATAATCGAGCAAAAATATTTTAATTTAATTTAAATATAAATTAACAAATGAAGAAAAAAACTAAGAAAAAGATAATATTATTTTGATATGGCAATAGAAAATGAAAATATGTAATATACAATTGACCAAATTGACAAAATAATGAAAAATTAATTTTATGATTATAAGAGATTTGTTTAAAATAAGAAAAAAGAACAAAATTGTGTTTAAAAGTGTGTGTCCATTTAGAGGATTCTTGCTTTTTTATCAAAAAAAAAGTATTCGTTGCTCTTTCCGATGCTCATTCGATGTGCGCACTGCGCACATTGAAGAATCCTGAGTGACTTAATTTCTTGTAATTTTTTTTTAAATTATGCCCTCTTTGCACTCACTTTGATTAATACCAAAACATAACACATTCATTCAAAACAAAAAGGAAATAAGAATCTAATTAATTAATATTATCTAAAATCAAAAAAAACTTCAAAACAGAAATTAACACTGCTTGAAAATGATTGACACAAATAGTTCTTTATCCTTAAGGATATTGAAGATTGTTCTGGAATTAATAGGATATTTTTATTTCACAGATCATGGTGTCCTTCTTAAGGTTTTTAAAGAAAAATAAGATAAGTTTCACAATCACATCTGACTGATTCTCGCCCAGAATGCTCAGAGCTGGTTGCTCGATTTTATTTTTTTTATTGGCCAAGGCGCATGCACAGACAAAAATTTCGGCTTTTGAAAAAAGAGCGGCTTAGGCTAAGTACGCACTTGCGATTTAAAATCGTCGCGATAAAAAAAATGGCGATCGCAACAATTTTTTGCTATGCACGCACTTGCGATTTGTAGTCATGCGATTTTTAATCGCTATCAAATGCAACATACATCCTTTAATGGCTGCGCACGCACTTGCGATTTAAAGTCGTTGCGACTGAAAAGTCGCTCTAAAAATGGAACCTGTTTCATTTTTTTTGAGCGCCGCGATTTTTCAGTCTCATGTGCGACTCACATTTAAAACCTTCAGTTTCATTTCTTGCAACTGAAAAATCATACGACAGACAATCGCAAGTGCGTGCATGTTTTTTTCTTTCCGCGACTACGGTTTTTAAATCGCAAGTGCGGTCACAAACATGTAATTGCATGTGTTTCATTTTGGTTTGGGACAATTGCGTCACTCGAAAAATGGAACAAATTTCAGTCGCGATTTCTCGGGCGCAAGTATTTCTTGAGACTAAATGGCCGCGCGATCGAGATCGCAAGTGCGTGCTTAGCCTTAATCTTCACATTTTTTCAATAAGGAGGCTCGAATGGGGTCTTTTTCGTCAAACGAGATCGCTGGAGGAAGCCCATATTTTGTCCATTGTTTTCTACCAATGTATTCTGGATGCCTTTACAAACTTTAAACTTGAAAATACTTATTAAAAAATGAATGAATTTTTATTAGCTTTTCTTTATCCTTGCAATTGGATTTCTTTTCCTAAAGAAAAACAAAATTTTCAGGATTTCTCTTTTTTTCTTATTTTTTTTTTTTTTTTTTTTTTAGAAATAAACTATTCAGCGAAAACGAAATTGATTGTATTAAATTTAGAATTTTCATTGAAAGAAAAAATAAAGGTCGAAGGTTATTACTTTTTGTATGATTTTTTTTTGTAAGTTACTTTTCTGCAAAGTTTTGTTTTAAACAAATCAAATTTAGGTATTCATCACACGAGGGTTGCTTTCGAAATTATAGCTACTCCCTCCAGTAATTTGTCATTTTTGCTCAAGAGATTAAAAAATATACACGACTGTATCGCTTGAACTTGCTCTTCTATTTAAAATCAATATTGATTTGGTATCTTTACCAAAAGAAAAGTCAAAAGCAAATATTTAAAATATACATTTCCCCTAAATTAACTAAATCTTCTTCATTCTGAAACTGCAGACAGATTACCTAATTACCTCAAGAATTAAATCAACTAAATTCATAAACAATATATTTGATATTTGTCTAGTTCACTCAACGATCAGATCAGAGTGATAATTTTTTGACAGTTTAAATCAAACTCAGCTATCTATCGTTTACTTATAACTTAAGTGCTTCTAGCGGTCTAAATGTTTTAGAATAGTACTAAATATGTCAATTCCTCCCCGTGTCAAATTCTCCTGACCTTACCCTATATTTATGTTTGGTCCAGGGAAATATTCTTTAGGCTGTACCCGAAAAGACAGACAAACAAACATATAATTGTATATAATTGCTAGGCAATTTTTTTTTCCTTATCATCATCGTTCAAATTTGAAAAAATAAATTTAAGGTCTTTTGGGTCAATGTATCTCAAAAACCTGATGGGACAATTATAATTAACTCGTATATGTTAGAAAATCTTTTCGGGAAAATAAAAATCAAGTTTCAAATTAAAAAAAAAAATATTTTATTGTGCACTGAATGATATTATCAGTAAATAAGTTGGAAATTTCCTCGCTCCAGAAATCCATCAGTAATACATATAATATTTTCTAAATAAATATTTTAAAGAACTTGCGGCCATAAAAATATCCCAAACGAAATGTAAACAGCAAATTCCCAAAATCCCTTAAAAATATCGATTTCTTTTAATAATGTTGTAAATTGAATTATTTTTCCAAAGAAAAGGTCACCGTTTCGTCCATCACTTTGCACTTAAGTATACAAAATAAACAAACCACAGCACCACAGTTCAGCACCACAGTTCAGCACCACATCATAGCATATTGCTGCTGTCGGCATATTAGAGAAAGAGAAAACAAACACACAAAATTTTGTTTGGTTTTTCTAAAGGCGTTGAACTAAAATTTCACCTTTCGCTGGAATCAATTTAAAAAAAAGATTGAATTTTTTAAAAATTAAAATAGCAAAAGAATTTTCAAATATTATTGTTGAAAAACTTTTACTTGCTCGCCTGAACACACCCGCGGGCATAATTCAGCACAGTTTATTGTACGTTAACTGTCAAAGTGAAGCCATTCTTAATGTAGTTTTCCATCGTTTCCCGCTCAACTCATTCCGACTCCATACTATGGGAGTTTTAGTTTATTTTTTAAGAAAGAAATATATAGAAAATATTTAAAAAAAAAATGCAATTTGGTGGACTGTATTATTCCATTTTTAACTGTTACTTTCTTATTCTTAAACGGTATAAGTGCTTTTAATAAAGATTCGGCGGATGCAAGAACGATAGAGAGAGAGTTTCTAAAATTAAGTAATTTAACTTTGACAATTGAATCATCATTTGTTAAGGCATTTTGGGTTTGGGGTTGGGGGTGGTTTGAATGTTCCATATTATAAGGGTATTATGGGGGTTGACAAAACTGTTGGTATTGTTGGTCGAGTAGTAGTGGCGAAGCTTGTTGCAGCCGATGTTGCTATCTGCTGCTGATGCTGTTTCTGTTGCTGCTACTTCTACTATACCTACTGCTGCTGTTGCGGTTGGCACTGTAATGGAGAGGTTCGTTTCGTTGGAGATGTTGGGTATGAGAAAAAAGAGGGTGAGCCAAGGCCCGAGGGGTAAATTAAAAAGGACGACGAGCTTTAGTTTGGAATTCTATGCAATGCTGGGTAAGATTTAACATCTGGTTTTGTGTTTCCCCATTGTTCATAGTCATTTCCTCTTGTTTTATTTTTGCATTTCTCTTCTATTTTATTTTTTTGAAGAAATTTTCTTACTCTATTTCCACAACCCCCCAGCGATCACCACTATAGCTTCTTCCTTCTTCTTCATCTCCTGGTCTCCTTTTATATATTATATACTTCTCTTTTCTGATTTCTTCTTTGGGTTGTTGCGTAATTGTTTAACCGAATTCAATTAAGGAAAGTTTTTTGTTCACTTTGTTTTGTTTTCGTTTTAAATGCAATTTCACCCCAAAAGAAAGGAGATGGGGGTAGAATGCGGTAGCTGGGTGTATTCACTCCGTGCGTCATGAGAAATAATTTTTTTTGTGTCAGACTGGGTAAACAATTAAGTTTGTTAATTATTGAGAAAAATAATGGAGTTTTTTTTCTCTCCTCATATATTTATGAGTGCAAATAATGAGGTTTTGAGATACCTATAGGTTTTGTACTTTTATAAAGGCGATTGCATCGAGATGTTTAGTTTATACATGTATATAGCTAGTACTTTTATAAAGGCGATTGCATCGAGATGTTTAGTTTATACATGTATAATATGTTGAGGAATTTTCTATAAAGCACGTTGAATTTATGACTGTAAGCGGTAAACTACAATTTTATATGTGGTTATTTAATTACAGTTTTATTTTTGAAAACACGAACAAGCTTATAATTAATCATGAAGACATTTATAATGTAGTAAAATGCGAACAAGTTTAGAGCAGAAATCTAATTAACTATACAAATTTTCGAAGAAGAGAATAAACAAAAATAAAAGAAAATTATTTTTGTTATTGTTTTAGTGGACTGTATTGAATTAAATTCAAATGGAAGATTTTTTGCGACCTTAAGTCCAATGCGTTTCGCCCAGGCACGACAGTTGGGCTCATCAGTTAGATGCTGTCGTACCTTTCTAAGACGCAATTTTTTGTCGATGAATACCGACTCTTAATAAAATCTACAGCGCATAGGCGCTGTAAATTAAATTCTTCTAGGGGAACATGGTTACATTCTTGCACCTACAAATTTTCATTATTATTTCTGTTTTCAAAAAACGCTTGGGGGGGGGCCTCTTTTTTTCTAATAAATTTGCTGGGTTTTAAAATAAATTTAATTAAATTTTAAATTTCCCGTTAAAGTGCAACGTTGTAAATGAAATTCCTGATCTGTCTTAAACTATGTAACTAAATCAATGGTCATTGCATATCGGTATGTATGTATATGTAATTGTACATACCCTATTAGATATCTTAAGTGAAGATTGTGTCATGCCCCAACACACCAAAAAAAGGGCTATCAAAAAAACTCCTTAAATCCCATTGTCACAAAAATAACAACAATAAGACCGTCCAGAGACAAAATGCAATAATTTTTCAACTTCTAAGCCTTGGAATTGTTAGAAGGGAAAAAAATCCTTCTCTCCATGAAATTGTTTGTTTATTTTTCTTATACCACCACCAGCAGCACCTACTAGTTTTCTTTTTTTTTTTTTTAATTTTTTTATTTCTTTTCCCTCTTGCTAAGCCTGTTTTTATGTCTGTTGGTGATATTTGTCTCCTTCGACCCTACTAGAACCATGATGATGATGAGACATTCTTTTTTCTATTTTTTTTGTGCACATCTTCTTGCGCCTTATATATGTATTTACGAATTGTATAAGGGGGTACCTACGTTTTAGGCTATCTACAACTACAATACAACAATCCAACCACATAATGTGTTTAAAGCTCTAACAGCTAAAAGTTCGCAGCCTCCACCTCCACCATGTCAGCCCTTTGCTCTGTTTTCTGTTTCAAAAAAAAAAAAATATCAAGAATTACAACAAAAACAGAAAAAATGCAAGCAAACTGTGACACCCCGGAGCATGCACCTTGACTAGAATGTTACTTTACTGTTTTTTTTTTCAAGTTAAATACATACATACATACAACTACATTGTATGTTCATAGTATGAAGTGGATGAAATAACCCCCCCAAGATCTACATATACATAGGCACCTACTTGGAGCCATTGCTTACATGCAATTCCGTTCATTACTATATTCTGCTTGTGACAATGACAACACGAAAAGCGTAGGCAATGGGCGGCAAGTACCCACTTACAGTTTTCTTCTTTTTTTTTTCATCTTCTTCGTTTAAAAATTATTACTTATATTCTAGGGGATACTGTGTTTGAATCGAAAAAAATCCACATCTTTTTTATATCTCTTATTATTTATACAAATAAAAAAAAATTAATTATTTACTTATCTTGACAGGAGAACTTTTTAAATTAAATTAGCGTTTGCCCGCGAACTCCATACCGCACCCACTTCTTTTTAAGGGAGGACAAATGTCCATCAAAATAGCATCTTCAATCGACTATGTACACCAGCTCAACCTGAAATAAAAAGGGAAACATACGTTATCTCCAAAAAACAGATTTTCAATCTGATGAATTCCCCACAAAAAATTAATCCAACACGACAAAATCCCCGTGGGGACAGGCGCCCAAACAACAAAATCGCCAATATAAATTTTTTTTTGCCACTATCTCAAAATATCCAATAATCCCCAACACATTTTTTTTATTGTAAAAGTTGATGCAGTTATTAATTTATTATTTATTACTTAATTCACAGTTAGGAATTATTGTATGTATGAGTTTCTTCTTCTGAGCAAAAAATTATGAGGGGTGTATGGAGGGGAGTATGGAGAAGAAAGAAAGAACATGAATGAACAACAAAAAACTTGTGTATCGCTAGTAAAAACGCTAGTTGATTCAAATGCAGTAACTGGCTGAACAGAATAGAATGACGGAACTGAAGCCGCAGACGGAACTGGAAGAGCTGTCAAAAAGTGTCGTACCTACGTTATTTTTTTTACATGTCCACAATGGAGCTGTACAGCTTTGAAGGTATTTTGAAGAAAAACAAAAGAATATTATTGTGTACAAGCTCAGAAATCGCATTTTTTGTTTACAATAATTTTCCTTTTAATAAATAATTTTTTTCGCGATACAAATAACCACAATATTTTTTTCCGACCCAAAAAGTTGTTTTTTTTCTTCATACAAATTGAAACGTCAAAAGTGCCGTACGTCAAAAGTTAAAAGTTGGTGAACTCTTCCGTCTGCGTCTGCAGCTCCGTATGCGTCTACGTTCCGTTGTGTTCGCAACATTGAATTTGCGTGTATTTAATATTTTGACAGCTATTCCGGCTCTATCTCCGTTTCCGTCTGCGTCACCATTCTGTTCAGCCAGTAAGTTGTCAAACATTAAAACCTGCACCCGATCGACACGATGACGTGACCTTCGGTAGCGCGTAGTGCACTTGGCCCAGAGACGCTTGGTCTTTGGTTTAAATCTCAGTGAGGCAAACAGTTTTTCAAATAAAATTGAACATATATAGACTATAAGACTAGGTGGTAGCTCACTCAAGTTGTTCTTTCATTCAAACTTAACTTTTAGCTTATGACATTTTTTTTTCATATTATATTGTTTGACTTTGCATATTTCTTGTATAATGTTGATTTGTTATTGACTATTATATGAAATATCAAATTGAGGTAAAGCGCGTTAAAAATAGTCTTATTTTAAATAGGGAAATCTTAGAATCAATACAAAAATAATTAAATTGAATAATACGCTTCATCAGGAGAAAATCCTCAAAAGAGAAGGTGTGAAAGCAGTGAATCAAGCAATTAAATCGCGCGCGCGATTTTATCGCTTGATTCATAATGTACATAGTTTTGTATTTACTTTTTTATAATCCTTAACGTCCAAAGCCTTCTACAAGTCGAAAGATTCTCCTTTGAAATTACTTGGTATTTTATTAGGTACTTCAATTTTTTATTTAAAATTTTTATTTATTCCAATTTTTTGTTAGTAATATACTAGGACCTCGAGACCTTGGTACAGTTGTCAATTGTCTCAAAATTAACAATTACGATTTTCAATGATAGCTATGACTGGCGCCTTAAGATTATAATTTTTAACTATTGACTAGAAATTGATAAATGCATTCAAAATAAAAGTAATACATACATTTGTTCCTTTACTTTGAAACGCTGTGATTTTCTGTACATTTTTATTATTCTTTGTATATGAAATTTGATAGAACTTTGAGCTGAAATTCACACAAATGCACAGAAAATGACAAACCTTATACTTGCTAACGCAAAATTTTTCGAAAAAAAACATCAGTTCGAAAATCATTTTTTAAAATGTAGCAATTAAAACAAAAGAAAATGAATTATTTATAAAAAGTTTAAGCATTATAAAGTCAGTGCTATCGAATTTTTAGTACCAATTTTTTCCTCTGTATTCCCTTTAAGATTCGACAAGTTGTTGAGACAAAAAATACCGGAATAGATTAAAATAGATTAAACTTGAGCAATATAGTTCTTTGTCTGCTTATCCAAACTCTATTGCGGTTATTATTATTGGCGTCAAGTCGGGTTTTGAGGACATTTTCATTTGTGGCTCGTTTTTTCTTCAAATACTCTTTTTATTGCCTCTTTTCCAAAATCTAGAAATATAACCCTGGGTACATTGTATAATTTATACATAGCTTATTTCTTGCTTTAAAATAGCTAAAAAACTTGAAAGAATATTATTTTTCCTCATCAACCACTGATATTGGAGATAAATAGTTCATTGTAATAAACAAAGTCAACCAATAATTTGAAGTCAAATAATTTTTGGCATGATATCAGTAGCAGATCTTCGAAGCCAAAGAAATCCTGACGCAAGTAATATTTTTATACAAATAAAACAAAGCAACCTTTTACTCGGTTGAGCAGTGTCAAAAGAAAATGCAAAATAATCAATTTGAATTAAAAGCAAATTGCATACCTGCTCAAATAACCATGAGAGTAATTTGAAGTTACTTTTTTTTAGCGACTCATCATTAAAGGTTGGAGTTGGTAGGTCATTGATCGTAACTCGCGCTACAAGAACTACTCCGATTCAGTGCTGTCGTTTTCCAAATTCTGAGGGTAGCACTTTTAAAAGCATTTTTAAAAGTTGAGGAGCCCGAAAATTCAAAATAATGCAATTAATTATATGATTCCAAATGAAAAAGACAAATACTTTCTATCGAAACATAACAATTTTTAATATTAATTTTTAAGAATATAATTTTCTTATTTTATTAGTTAAAGCCTAGTACGCAGATCGCGCTAAAATTTATCTTCCATACAAATTTCCTCCAAAGATAAATTTTAGTAAGGATATTTAGCTAGGCAGTACGCAGTTCACGCGCTAAATTCAAAAAGTCTCCACTTAATTTAGCAAGCGAAATAATGCTCAACGCATTCTTTCACAGATAAATTTTGACATTCGTGCTCTTAGCAAACGATTGTAGAGATAAGAATTGTAGGGACAAAATTTAGTTTAGCTTGAACTGCGTACTTGGCTTAACCAATTAAATATGTTGGTCCGATAGCTTGTATATCTAGCTTTAATGTCATCATTTTTTGTTGTTCTATAAACTTTCTTCCGAGGAATATCTGACTTTGAATGAACAAAGAAAACTTTAAATTTGGAAACCTGAATTCATTTTCTACAAGAACTTTTTAAAACTTTATAGCCAGCGTTAGTTTAAAAAAAAAGGTTTAAAATTGATCGATCGAACTGTTTTCCTTTACCGAATGGTCAAGTCGTACAAAATAAATTAAAGAAACAAATTGTAAACATTGTGAAATCTTCATTAAAATAGAACAGAAAATAAAAATTTGTGCCCACTTTTTGTCATAGTAAAATACGTTCAATTTCCACAAAGAAACAGATACAGCTCTTCAAAAAAACACGAAAAAAAACTGTATAAAATTATTTTCCCTTATTTTTTTTTTACTAGTAAGTGTAAAATATATAAACAATTAAAAACGAAAGACTTTTTTTGGGCATTATTTTAATAAATAAATACATAACATCACTTTGTTACATACTTTCATTGAGAGTGTGACATTTCGAGTAGTTCTTCATCATTATATCGCTTTCTAAAACCTAACAGAAATATGCAATATTTTTTTGAAACAGCTATGTGAAAAAATAAAAATTTGTGTTCATAAAATGTAAGATAATCTTTTCTTGGGGACTGGGGAGCCATTTTGAGATAAAGGTAGCACAGAGTAGCCCTTTCCGCAGCAAAGTAGCCAAATGCTACTATAGTAGCCAAAACGACAGCAGTGCTCCGATTACATAATAAGTTAGTGGTTAGTTGAGGATGTGGGCGGATACCACGCCCCCTATATGGAAATCCTAAAATTTCGGATTTTGTCCATTGTAATCGTTGCAAGCTCTACTGCCCTTCCGAATTTCATCATTCTACAACAATCAGAAGTGCTCCATATAATTGATAGCCCCCTATATAGAAAATCTAAATTTTTCGATTTTTCCTTTGCATGCACCACAGGTCCTACCTTTGTGCGAAATAACAAGATTGTATGGTGTTGGGAAGTGCTCCATATGATTGATAACTATTTTCAGAAAAGTGGGTAGATGCCACGCCCCTGAATGATAAATTTAAAATTTTAATTCTTTTGCTGTGCTTAAATTGTAAAGCCTACAGCTCTACCGAATTTTATCTTTCTACAACAATCAGAAGTGCTCTAAATAATTGATGGCAATTCTATGAAAGTGAGCGGATACCACGCCCCATATATTGAAAATCCCAAATTTTCGATTTTTTTTCTTTGTATACACCACAGGGCCTACCGTTGTGCGAAATTACGAGATTCTATGGTGTCGGAAAGTGGTCCATGTAATTGATAACTATTTTCTGAAAAGTGGGTGGATGCCACGCCCCCTGAATGATAAATTTAAAATTTAAATTTTTTTCCTGTGCTCAAATATTAAGGGCTACTGCTATACCAAACTTTATCATTCTACAACAACCGGAAGTGCTCCAAATAAATGATAGCAATTCTGTGAAAGTGGACGGATACCACGCCCCCCATATGGAAAATCCCAAATTTAGGAGTTTTTTCTTTGTATACACCACAAGGCCTACCGATGTGCGAAATTACAAATTTCTACGGTGTCTAGAAGTACTCCATAATTTTGATGATCTGTCAGTCAGTGAGTCAGTCAGTTACGGTTTTCGCGATTTTTGGAGTCCTATATCTCAGGAACGACTAATGCTAGGGAATTGAAATTTGGTGAGGCACCGGTGCTCGCTTAATTTAGCAAATATGGAGATTTTGAAGTTTCTCAGATTATTGGTGTCGAATTTAGAGGGGTGTCGAAAAGCGCTTGAGTTTGTTCCTGTAAAAAGGGATTAGTGCCGAGAATTTGGCTGGGCACTACCGTGCCCTTTGATTTTATGGGCATTTTTGTAAAACACTTCAATACACTTTATGATTTCAACATCACACCCACTAAAAACATTGGGTGCCATTTTGCCCTGAAAGAATGGCAAAGGGGAAATGCTAATGGCAATAGTTTTGACACAATTGCATCCTTTTCTTCACTCTCTTCTTCATTTCTATTATTTTCATTATTTTTTTTTATGCCTGCCCACTCTATGCAAAAAGTGAAAATGTTTTTGTCACTTTGACAGGCGCTTGGTCGGCTAGGCTAGGCGAGTATTATGCTGGTTTAGTTTGGTTTGGTATATACCACCATCACCACCGCACCGACCATTACCACCATGCAAAACCAAAAATGAGCAATGCTGCACCCGTCAGACATAAGCATTCCTCCCTCCTCCCCTTCACACGATCTTGTGTGTGTGTGACTCTTTGTGTATGGTGCGGGCTTAAGAGTGGTTACACTTTTAATTGAAGCAAATTTTTCAAAATGTAGAATGTGTCGAAAAAACCAACCCCACCGCACAAGCACACGCTATGCTAGAGGGGATGGGGGGTGATTTTTGTTGTCGCCTTAGTTTAAGATAAAAGGGGCGGAAGGGTTGTTTCCCCATTTGCTTCAATTTTTTTTTCATCATCATTCTGGTTGTTTTAAAGGCGCTTAAATTTGCAAAAAAAAAAAAACTATAGAATGTTGTTGGTGCCTTCAGTTAAGTGTTGGGGGGGTTGAAAACAAAGAGTGTGAAAGTTTTAAACTGTGCGGCATTGTCAATTACGATTTGTGGAGATTTTTCAAGCTTTTATTTTTGTCCTGTTTGTTTTTATTCCGTCCTCCCCAGGATGATAAAAGTTCAGTGCACTTTTCTGCACCTAACATGCGACGTGAGGCCCGGATGAAAAATGAAAACATCAACATGCCTTGATGGAGCTATAAATTGATGAGCCTATTGATTGGCCAAACATTGTACATAGAGGAGATTGGCATTGAATATTAATTGAATATGGCCTTTGGCCGTTGCACTATACTGCCTGATGCCTTTGCGTTGTGCGGAGGTTTATCGATACGAAAATTGAACTGATGTGGATGATGACAGTTATAGGCTTAGGGCAAATTGCCGATAGATCGATAGGAAATTTCGAAGCTCTACGATGTTGTAGCTGTGTTAGAGAAAATTGTTTTAAATAGTCGTATTAGGATTTTTTTTGTGTGCATTCCTTTTGACAGATAGCTAGAGATGCCGGACGTTATTTTGGAAAAACGAGAATTTTAATTGAGATACATTTTCAATGAGCTCTGTCTAGACTATGGAGAAATTGATTTTTTTTTTATTTTTTATAATTTATTATGAGATTTTTATTCAATATGCGCTTTATAATATGATGAACATGATACAGTTATAAACCTAGTACGCAGATCGGGAAAAGATAAATTTTATCTCTACAATTCTAATCTCTACAAAAACGTTGGAAAAATCGCGCAAAATTAATGCTTTTTTTCTTTTTGTAAAATTGTCGATAAATAAAAGTCGATAAGTGTTTATCGTGCAAAATTATTGACCTGTCAAAATTTTTCCCGCAAAATAATGCTTCGAACATTATTTTTCCTGGCAAAATTTAGTGGAGACTACACCCTACAGCGGGTACAAACGTCACAATTTTGGGTGTGAACTGCGTACTGTCTGGAAAAAAACTGAAGACAAAATTTGTCCTGGAAACTGTTAATATACAAATATTGTAAAAAATTCTAATCAAAGACAATTTTCACAATATGATTCAACGAGAAATCTTTATTCGCAAAGTCATGCATTAACAAGCCTCAGATATGACGGATTTACTGATAACAAACCAAGCAAAAGCAATACGGGCAAGGTGGAATGTTAAGTCCCTTAATAGTCGTGGTCTTATAGCCGAGCAGGCAGACGAACTGGCCAGGCAAGGATCAGCCCTTCATAGCTCACTTGCGGAAAGAGTCAACATTCCTCTTGGAGTTATGAAGGGTAAAATTTTCTCAACTTTCCTCACTGAATCAAATCGTAGGTTGCACAGTCTAAACAAATGCGTCAGATCTAAAAAGATTTGGCACACCTATAATAAAGCTCGAACAACAGATTTAATAGGCCGACCCAGGCGATACATAGCCAGGGTCGTTGCAACTTTTTCCGGTCACTGGCTATGGCCAATCGGATAGCATGCGGCGAGGCTGGGCATTCCCTACAATACTCACTGTCGTAGCTGTGGGGACCAGCGGAAAAAGGAAACAGTCATTCATTTCATCTGCAGATGTCCCGCTTTGGCCAAAACGAGATCACAATAATTGGGAACTGAAGATCAGAGATCTGATCTCCTTTCTCAAACACAACGAAGTGGCTCTAAGTCAAATTCGGCCGCGTCTGTACCGTTTTCTTAGTTTTCTTAATCAGTCTCCTGAGACCACCAGCATCGCGCAACTGGCAATAATAGACCACTGCATCCTACAAATTGCTTAGCCTGTCCTCATTTTGTCCGGCAAATTACTCTTAAAAATTGTTTTCATTATAGGTCACGCGCGTTATGGTATCAAAATGGCACACGCTAATTGGATTTCTACCTACCTACAATATGCTGCTTCAAAGCATCAGATATCGCCGCCATCCAAGAAATGCGATAAAATGGGCTGCGCAAAAGAAAGCTATATAAACTGCAACTGTTCGAAGGCAATACCAATGTTTATTGTGGTGTGAAGTGGGTTTGTCTTTGGAGGTACGCTTTGGCAAGAAGACTTGAACTTCAAGTATATGAAATAACGCCTCATGATAATTCTTATCCAGACATGCCCTCACAAAGGAGAAAAAGAATGACACCAAAAGCACGCTCTACGAGTTCAGGGACCAGATATATTATGTAAGTTTAGGTATATTTCATTTATTCACTTCGTCACAAAGAAAAAACAAAAAAAAATAATATAATCAGTAGAAATTGATTTAAAAGATTTAATTCACATTCGCAGGTCGCAGCTTATGTGCAAATATTTGTCTATCACCCTCAAAGCCCAGATATATACAACTGCAAATGTACCCTAAAATACCAATTTATCATAGTGGAGGAAGCGTGCTATAGTTTGGTGTGCATTTTCATGCCTTAAGACAAGAAAAAAAAACGTATGGGAGTGGGGCGATCATGCAGTATCTACTCTTACTTGCGTACCTATACTCTTAGTGGGTAGGTACGAAAAAAATTGTTGCTCAACGAAGATTTTACAATATTACAAGAAAATCCAACGCCTAATAAAACCAGGCATTGAATTGGCTTTATTAACAATTTTCTCAAAGTGTATTTCAAAGTGAAGATTCTGTAAGGATGGCACACCCTAAATGTTGTTGTTTCTACTTACGAGACTGACTTATGCTCTCATTAGAACCTTGATGCATTTTTTTTTTCTGAAGTAGGATTAGAATTTGGACAATCTTTAAAAGAAATTGCAAAAAGAAAGCAATCAGAAACATTAGTTAACTCAGATTATAATGATTTTTGATCACTCTATTAATGAAATACATACCATTGTACAAGATTTTACTACCAAAACTAAGTCGTTAAAGCAGCTAGAAAAAGTAGTGGACCTAAGTATTTACCTTGGGGTACACCCGACTCCACTATTGAATAGTAAATTATTCCTCTAATAAGAATTTTTTCTTTCCTTCACATACGATTTTTGTTTACCAAAAAATATTAATAAAGAATAAATAAAAATTAATAGAAGCATCGCAACATTAAATTGAATGCACTTCGAATAAAATATGAACAGGAACAAAATCTCAATCTTTCACATAACAAAAACTCCAACCTATCAAAAACAAATCCTGCCATCAGACTTCAACTTCATACACCTATCCCAAGAGTTCGGAAAAAACTAAAAACCCCGAAGGAAGTTCTTTCCATATTTACCTCAAGGGAACAGTATTATTTTTCTCTAGCTATCCGAGCTAGAAAGAGAAAACAACTTTGGGGTTACAGTCGGAAAGAATTGCCTGGCAGAACATATCTTCCCATAACGGATTTAGACTGTTCAATTTTGCTGCGGAGCGAAACATTGTACGATTACCTGGTCCTTTTCCAATCGGAAAGTTCTATGCCACCAGCATCAAGAACCAGCGGAAAATATTTCCAACAAGACATCTGGGAAGCCGTCTGTGCTCTGTGGCTTGCAGGATTTCACACGACTACAACAAAAAAAACTTTTGGTTTGACAATGAGTTCCGGCAAGTACAGGTAGCTTTAAAAGAACGAGATGCATAAGCACAAAGCGGCCGGCGCTACATAGAAGGACAATAGCTGATCGCGAGATCTACTTGTAGAAAAGGGGAGAAGAATACCAGATGAAGTTTGAAAAAGCGAGCGATCGACGCAATCGAGAGATGCAATAGTAGGAATGACGCATCAGGTCCAGGTTTCAACAATAGTTAAACGAAAACTCCCAAGATTAAAAAACCGGGATTAAAAATTAGAATTGAGATCAAGGAAACATCGAAGTGAACCAGCAACTATGCTGTGGATTTAGAAAAACCATTTCTGCAAACTGTTTTACGGCGATTTTTTGCATCAGCGATGTTTTACATAAGCGATTTTTACTTACGTGAAAAAGCGATGCTTGCTTAAATTTAAAAATACACTTGTTTTCTATGTTATTGTGGTTTCGATGCCAGCGAATTTTACTCGCCAGAGTAAGCGAATAAAGCTACGGTTTTGCTGGCAGCGACTTTTACTATAGCGCGAGTAAGCGATGCTCGCTCAAATTTTTGAAAAGGCGTGTTTTCTATGTTGTGATTTTGATGCCAGCGGTTTTTACATGCGCAAGTAAGCGAATAAGGCTACGGTTTTAGTGGCAGCGTTTTCTAATCGTATGAGTTATCGATTCAAGCGATTGGTTGCTCAAGCGAATTTGTGCGAATGGGGTAGTTCCGGTGTATATAGCTTTAAATCACCGCTCTCCCCTACCAATATTATGGAACTTTCAATTATTAAAACATGTTTTGCTGCCCCAACCAAAAAGTGTTTGATATGTACTTGCATTCATTCAAAAGGAAAATTTGTAATTGGTTTAAAATTATATTGTCTGGTTTAATATAGAAACAATTAAAACAAGCATGATGTCAGCGAAACATTATGATTTTATGACAAAGAAAAGAACCACCGACAAAAGACATCACCAACAGTTTAATTAATTGCTATATTTTATCATGTCTCCATTCGTGCGTACGTCGTCTCGTCATCGTCGCGTCGTGTTAATTTGTCGTTACGATGTGCCTTCTATTTTCTTAATCAAAATATTATTTTGACAAACAAAGGGTTTCCCATCAGTGATGCCACCGGCCAGGGCTACCCCCCAAACACTCACCTTAAATAATTGTCTGCTCTGCATGAACTTACCTGTCAACGACCGGTTGTTCTTTCCTTTTTCAAGTTTTCCCCAGAATTTCTTTTTTTTTTTTTTAATTTTCTTCCGTCGTCATTTCGCGCATGTAAATGACATACTTTACTCCGAAGTGTCATTGTCGGCTTGTTCGTAGAAAGTGCGTTGTCGTCCGTATTATTCAGGACGAACTGATTCAATCAACCCATACTCCTGGTTTCATCAAGAACATTTTTTGTTTCACTATTGGAGACGCATTTTCAGTGCTGCATTATTAATTAGTTCAGGGTTCAGGCGCCCAAACAACGAAGGCAACAAAATAAATAAGGGTACCTATTCATGCAACGTTGTAAAATCGTAAAGTTTCCAATACCCACACATGCCATGAACTCCCCTTAAATAATGCGTAAATGATTTGATAAACCAATTAGCTGATTCGGCCACTGTGAAAATAGATTTGACAGTTCGTTTACGACGAGCGCCGTTTACGGTGTTAACTATAGTTTTTCGAAGTTGCTATACAAATATTTGTGACAGTTTAAGGCTACTCAATACTCAAATCTACAAGGAATCGTGGTATTTAAGTTCCTATAAGTCGGTGTGTGTGTTCTGAAATGCAGATAGGTCCATAGACCTCAACTTAACGGGCTTGCATTTATATTTTGAACGAACTCGTATTGCAATTTTCTAACGATTTTTCATTGACTATTTTCCATTGCAGTAGCCCGTGTCGTAATAGTTAGTGCATTTGGAGTGTCTCGCGAGAGGTCTGGGTTCGATTTCCAGCATTTGCCACCTAAACACAAAAATGTTTTTCAGTGCTAATGCCTCCTGCGAAGAAGAGACAAATGCTACCTACAAGAGTAGCGTAATGACGTAATGACTTGAAATTGAACCCAGATAAGTCGCAGGCAATAGCGTTTTATTTTAGGCCAGTAAGTAACATGCTGGATCCGGTTGTGTTAGATAATGTTATTATCCCTTATCAGAGCAAAGTTAAGAGTTTGGGATTTATACTTGATGAAACTTTATCTTGGGAAGCTCATGTTAACAGCCTTATAAGTCGAACTAATTTTATCTTGCGCAAACTTTATAATATTGATGGCTATTTGCCTCTCCATATTAAAATTAAGCTTGCCAAGGCTCTTCTGGTTCCCCACTTTTTATACGGTGCTGAAATGTTTTCAGGTGCCACAGGTATAGTGCTTTCAAGATTAAGGGTATGTTTCAATGATGTGGTCAGGTATGTTTATTCCATAAAGAGGAGGGATCATATTTCTGGTTTTATTAAGTCTTTCCTGGGGATGTCGTTTCCTTCCTTTTTAAAGCTAAGAGTTCTTACCACTCTTCATAAAATAATCTTTAAATCAGTTCCAGCATATCTTTTCAGTAAAATTGTGTTTTTAAGGAATACATCCAATTCTAATAGAATTTGCTTGCCAAGACACAGAAGTACTCGAGGTGCATCATCATTTCTGATTCGTGGCATTAAACTTTGGAATGGCCTCTCGAGGCAAGTGCGATCTATCTATAATTTTAATAACTTCAAGCGTTTGGTATCTGCTACTCTTTCGTAATATACTTCCGATTCTTGAGCTTTCCCTGGTCCAAATTATAGATATGAAAGCTATTATATAAATAATTATTCCTTCGTATTTATACATGATTTTCTTGCGATTATTTAAATTTAACTGTATAGTACACTGGTATTCTTTTAACTTGTAGTAAATTTGTAAAAATCCACCTTATCGTTTGTTTCATTATTGTATTTTATATTATCTAAGCATATAAATAAGGGACAATGTCCTACAATATGTAGTAGAAAATAAATAAATAAATAAATAAATAAATAAATAATCTTCTGACATAGAAAAGTGCAGCTCACCTTAGCCGTTCGGATTCGGCAATAACTGTAAGTCCCCTCTATTTCTACAGACACGCATACACAGGAATTGCTGAGAGTCGTAGATCACTATAAGCACTAGCTCTTTGTGAGTATAAAAAATTCTTTTTAAATGTCCAATGTAGACGTGTCATTACGGTTGAGGGCCTCTGGCATGATTAAATCCAGCCTTGGTCATTTTGCAAGTGTTGCTCATTTAAAATTTATTGCAAATTTATGAGCGGAAGTTATTTTACAACGCTGACAGTTTTACAATGCGTCATTCCTTTTAGACCAAAATCGCAGCCACCATCAGAGTGTGCAACTGCCATGAGGTGCCTCGCCCGCTGTATAGAGGATGATGTCCTTGTGCGAGGTGAGGCCTTACTGGGTCGTGCGAAAGTGTGCCTTTCACAGTAACGAATAAATTTTAAATTAATTTTTTCGTGTGATGTTTGCATTCGTATGCTTACATAAAATATATACACATCTCCAAAGTGAAAAAGCCAAAGCCGTGATCAGACAGTCATTGGATTCAGATTCATTTTCGGCATCACAGAGTTATATAGATAGCCGCCTCAGGAGACTACTATGTATATTAAGTCCCCTAGCTGTGCTGCTGTGGTGGTCGGATTGTGCCACCAACATCATCGTATACGCAGGGGATGACTATCAGCATCAGCAATGCAATATAAAGTGAAGTATTGCGTGTGAGTTATTGTTAATCGCGATGAGATGACATTTCTGGTACATGTCGCTGAGTTTATATGGTCTGTGCTGTATATGCATGAGAGGGCGCGTGTTGCCGAAATGCGCCGACAATAACGAATCAACTTACTTCTCCTGGAGCGATGTTATATTTTTGGGACAAGCTGAAAATTTGGGTCGATGGATTTATTACAGTGTGATGGTGCGTTAAGGTGCTGCTGCTGGTGGTGTCAGTTTTGCCCTCAGCTATGGCGAAATTATTTTACAAAAGAATTTGTTGCTGTCCGTTTGGAAGGAGTTTTTTTTTTTGTATAAGTACCTAAAAAAGGAACAGAAAATCAACTGAATCTTACACTTTGAAATGGTTGGATGCAAAGGCATTTCAATTCACTGATGACTGACATACACATTCTTTGTATTTTTTGGTTTCGGTAAAAAAGCTTTGATCTCTAATTTTTTTTTATTAAAAACGTTCATTCAGACATGAAAATTAAACTTCAGGTGCAGTTCCATACATCCTGTTTGAAAAATATATAAGTATTTATGTGGTCATATAAGGTAATGTTCTTCATTGCTTAACTCAAAATTCACGTAAAAGGAAAAACGCTGATACAATTCAATGATAATGCCATGAAAAAATAGATACCAATTTCGTAAGAAATACCTACTCTTCAGTCGCAAATCTATTCATATGCATGTTATACATACATTCTCGTGTATTACTTGAAGATTTTAAAAATTCTTCTTTGTTGGATGATTCTATTTAATGGAATGGGTAGGTCTATCAACTTAAACGTTCACCTTCATCGCCATTCACAGATATAACAAAAGAAAAATCAGTAGGGTACTCATACTGCGAAATTTCTTCTTTTACTTCATACAAAACAAATCTTTTCTTTTCTTTATAAATAGGTACCTACCCTACACACCCTTCTTATATAATAAATAAGAAATGACAGGTTGATCTTCAAAGCTGTACGATTTCATTTTCAAAACGTCAAGGTTTTTGCTTTCTTGTGAGAGACATGAAAGTTTCCATAAGTAAATGCTGTTTTTTTCCCTTATTCTGCTTGTAAGATAATTCAAAAATAATAACATTTCTTCTCAGGAACTACTGTTTGTGACTCTGGCGAATGGTTGCGTCAGTCCTTTACAAACTATCTCCCACCATCGCTTTTGCTATGTCTTTTTGCTGTGGTTTCTATTTCTCTAGTTGCAAATTGAAATTTGAAGGAACAGAAGAATTTAAATGAAAACAGTCCCCAAAGCTGTGGAGTTAAGCTTTCTTCTAAGAAAACTTCTAATTCCTCAATTGATAAAATTATAACTGTTAAAAACTATACTTAGTAATGATGTTTCCCGTAAAACAGATGTATAGCTTTTTAAAATGCAGCGAAAATAAATTTACACACGTTCTTATGAGGGCTGACATATCCCAGGCTCTGCATACAGCCTTCGCTGCACGATACCTCTATTTCTAATTTCGCTACATGGGAAAGGGCTGCACATCTGTTTTCGGCATAAAAAATCTTTTTATGAAAACATCAAAACATTAAACTAACCAGATTAATCAATTACAAATTTGTTTTTTGTCAGTAATTACGAAAGGCTTCATTTTTCTTTTTAGTCGAGTAAGGCCTTAATGTATTGTATTGTATTGAACTCAAGATCGTACCATTCCGATAATTTTAAGATTTTTAGCGGATATTTCCGACTTCAAATGTAAATATCTGAAAACTCCAAAAAGGACTAAGGGAGGTTTCATTGAACGACGACGATAAAATATACCCTTTCTCCATCCATGCGTCCATAGTAACATAACTAAGCGAAAAAAAGTTTAAATTCAATTGTTTTTACAGAGAATATGTGTAGGTACATTCGTACATACATAATTCTAGTAGTCTTATAGGAGAGAGACCTTGCATTAGATCCAGTAGTTCTGATTTTTTGCTGAGTTGTTTATGAAATTAGCCTTATGACAAACACAAGTTTTTGAAAAATGGTCAAAACTCGAAAAGACCGCGAAATTTTTGCGCTCTTTTTAGTTATTGGCGATTTCAACCCTAAAAGCCGTAAAATTTGCGAATCTAAAAAAAAAATATTAATGGCACAACGCAACACAAGTTTGTGCACAATCCAGCACAGTTTTTTTTTTTTTGTTTTTTGTAAAGCTCGAAATTGGCGGTTTATTTTTTAGTTTTTTATTTTTAAATAAAATCTGTGAAAAAAAATGTCTTACAGCAAAAAAAAGAGGCTGGAAAAGACGAAAACCCAACTAACATTTCAGCTTCTTTTAGCTTAGAAATATTGATATTCGCAGGCTTTACCTTATATAAGACCTCTATACGGCCTTCTGTGGAAAAAAAAAAAATCTTATAGATGTCAAGAATTCGATAACTACTTCCGTTAAACCGTTTGGAAATAAGAAAAAGAAGACTAATAGAAGTTAAGAGCTTACACTCTGATAAGGCTCTATAAATAATATTGTTTATGAATGAATTTAATGTGGACTGTTTTTGTGTGTAAATTGTGTTATGTGTTGATTATGTGTAAGGTGTGTTAATTTTATAATAAAAAAAGAATAAATTCAATTGTTGAATTAATATAAATTTAATTAGTGTGATATGTATAATGTGTTACGTATAAATTGTGTGATGTCCAAATATGTATGTATAAAAAATGATCTCTCTTTGCTGCTGCTTCTTACTTAATGTGTTGATCGTCCAAAAGTTCTTTTACAAGTGACCTAGTTTTAGCAAGAGCAACGGAATACGGAAGATTACAATGACATATGTATTGACAGTCAATCGGTAAAAAGAGAGCAATTGAAAAAATAGTGTAACTATACAAAGTTTGTTAATATATAAAAATAAAACTGTTATACAATTCAAATGAAAATATATGCAATTATTAAAATATATTGTTATTGTTAGATAACTATGAAATTAAAAAAGGGTTGATTTTAATTCAAAACATTCAGCCCCCCCTGGAAGACTCCGGTCTTTCAGTAAACGGTAAGGGAGCAAGTTTCACCACTGGTCGTACGTAGCTGCCATTAATTGTCTTGACGGTTGCAACTCGGCATTTATGGTCTTGTCCAAGATGAACTTCAGTCACTCGTCCAAGAACCCATTTAGATGGAGGAATGTTGTTTTCCTTTAATAAAACCACATCATTTACTTCAAGATTGCGTTTCGCCTTTTGCCATTTTGGTCGACTTTGTAGAGACGTTAGGTACTCTTGGTGCCAGCGCTTCCAAAACCCTTGCATGAGTGCCTGTAAAAGAGACCAGTTATTTCTAATCGAAACATCATTTAGCGAAATATCGGGTGAAGGGACTGCAGAATACGATTCTCCAATCATAAAATGTGACGGAGTTAAGGCAGCGGGTTCGAAGTCTGATGTTTGCCACATCGGGCGCGAATTGAGTAAGCTTTCAATTTTCGTTAAAAGAGTGTACATCTCTTCGAAGGTCAACCTGTGTTCACCGATAACGCGTTTGAGGTGAACCTTAAGTGATTTTATTCCAGCCTCCCACAATCCACCAAAGTGAGGTGCGGAGGGCGGGATGAATTTCCATGAAATTTGGTCCTTTGACAGGTAATCTACGATGATACTGTTGCGTTGTTGATTTAAAAGAAGATCGTACAGTTCACCAAGTTTTCTTTTTGCCCCGTGAAAATTAGTTGCGTTATCGCTCCAGATCTCTGATGGCCTTCCGCGTCGCGCCACGAACCGATCAAGGGCTAGGAGAAATGCGTCCGTAGATAAATCATTTACGAGTTCAATGTGTACACCTTTAGTGACAAAACACACGAATAATGCGATATAGGCCTTGACAAACTTGGGATTCCGTCCACGATTGAGGCGAAGGGTAATAGGACCGGCATAATCGCACCCAACCTTGCTAAATGGACGCGAAAACCGAACGCGTTCTGCTGGCAAGTCGCCCATCAGCTGATTCGATATTGTTTGACGTTGTCGAAAGCAGGTAGTGCAATTAAAAACAATTTTGCGTAACAAATTTCTGCAGCCGAGAACATAATAGTTTTGTTTTAAAAGGGCAATCATAAGTGTTACTCCGGCGTGTAGGTACTGTATGTGAATGGAACGCGCTATGAGTTCAGATATAGGATGCGACTTACATAAAATTATTGGGTGCTTTTCACTATATTTTAAAACAGAGTTCGTTATACGCCCACCAACGCGAAGAACATTAGATTTATCAAGAAACGGGTTTAGAGTTAGTAATCTGTTTTTGCTAGGCAATTCTTTTGCCTTTTTCAAAAGGCTTATTTCCGAACCGAATAGCGAAAGCTGAGCACATTTTATAACCACAGTCTTAGCGTCATTAATCTCTTGGGCACACAAGTAAGGGAAAGATGTTCGATTTGTTTTAAAGCGAATATTTCGATAAAATCTAAAAATAAATGCCACTACTCTTATTAGTTTGAACCAGTTTGAACATTTAGAAACTAAATCATCAATTATGTTTTTGGGTTTAAAATTTGAAGCGAATACCTGAACCTTTGAACTTTTTCTTTGCTCCAAAACATCAGTAGGAATATCGTTTACATTATATTGCGAGAGTGGCCATTCAGTAGGTTGCTTTTTTAACCAGCATGGTCCTTGCCACCAAATATCCGTTGATGATAACAGCGACGGTGAAATACCTCGTGAAGCGATATCTGCTGGATTGTGCGCCGAACGTACGTGATTCCAGGATTTGAATGGTATTGAAGACTGAATTTCTGACGTCCGATTAGCAACAAAGACCGACCATTTTTTAGGAGGAGCGGATAGCCAGTGAAGTACTATTGACGAGTCGGTCCAGGCAAAAACTCGAATGTTTGCTTCCTGTAAAGAAATCTTTATTTTATCTATAAGTCTGGTTAATAAAAGAGCGCCACAAAGTTCTAATTTAGGCAAGGATAATACTTTAATCGGAGCAACCCTACTTTTAGCTGCTACAATAGAAACAGTTACGTTCCCATTTCTGTCAACACTACGACAATAAACGACAGCGGCATATGCGTCCAATGATGCATCGCAAAATGCATGCAGCTCCTTGTTGGTCCTATTTGACCACATAACCCTTGGAATTAAAATCGACTCCACCAAATGGAGTTCATCACGGATAGTAGTCCATCGATTCTCAAGTTCTTCTGGAACATCGTCGTCCCAGCCTATTTTTTCTCGCCAAAGATCCTGAAAGAAAATTTTGATGGCGACTACAACTGGAGCCAGGAATCCTAACGGATCAAATACTCGTGACGCGTCGGAGAGTATACGGCGTTTAGTACATAAAGTCGGCTGAGAAAGGGATACTTTATAAGAGAAGCAATCCTTGGATGGGCACCAACGAAGACCAAGCACCTTGATCACGCTAGATTCTTCAAACTCCACTGGAGACATCTCACGTTGATCCTCTGGTAAAGAGAGTAAAAGAGGCCAGCAATTGGTGGTCCATTTCCGCAGGTTGAATCCGCCAAGCTTCAGAATCTCCACAAGCTCTTTTCGAAGATAAATGACATCATCTATGGAATCCGCTCCTGTAAAAACGTCATCGACGTAAAAATCGTTAAGGATAACGTTGGCTGCTCTAGAGTGGGTTTTTTCATAATCCAGCGCAAGTTGTTTCAGGGTGCGTACTGATAAGAAAGGAGCCGCTGAAGTTCCGTAGGTCACGGTTAATAACTTATAATGTTTCAATGGTTCTTCTGGAGAAGAACGCCAAATAATTCGTTGATAGTTAGTATCGTTCGGTGAAACCAAAATTTGACGGAACATTTTCTCTATATCCCCTGATATAACAAAAACATGACGACGACTCCGAAGACAAATAGTGAAAATGTCGTGCTGAATAGTAGGGCCAACAAGAAGAAGCTCGTTGAGAGAAGATTTGTCTGTCTGATGAGGTTTCGCCGAACCGTCGAAAACTACCCTTAACTTGGTAGTTGAACTATCATTTTTTAAAACTGCATGGTGAGGAAAATAATAGCAGTTGGAAGATTGCTGTGTAATTTCATTCTGTGGAATTTCCTCCATGTGGCCTAATTCGCGATATTCATTAATAAAACGTAAATATTGGGTTTTTAAATCAGGATTGGCTATGAACCTGCGTTCCATAGAGCGTAACCGGTTTAAAGCTATACCAAATGAGTTGCATAGTTTTGAATTAAAATTTGGTTTAAATGGCAAATGAACTATGTACCGTCCGTCGGCTGTTCGCTCGTGAGTTGCAACAAAATGCTCTTCGGCCTGTTGTTCTTCAAGTGATAGGCTTGGTCGAGAATGAACTTCTTCCAATCTCCAAAATCGTTCCAAATCAAATTCCTGCGTAAAATCAAGCTGCGTACAAAATGTCCTAACTTCCTGTTTGAAGAATGAACGCTGCTGCTCAATGTCGCCAGCTATCACCAACCCAAACATTGTAGGAATACAATTAGGAACATCTATGTTTTCTGAAGTGAAAGGAAATTTGATGACATCGAACACCCTGTCTGCCCCTATCAAAATATCAATATGACCTGGCTTATTGAAACTAGGATCAGCTAATTCAAGCGACATATAAGGTTCAGTTATTGAATGAGAGACGGAGGCTGGCGGAAGAAGCGAAGTTAATTTAGAGATGACATAGCAATCAATTTCAATATTGTTAGTATCAAAACGCGAAAATAAATTTAGAGTTACCAAACCATTGGTAACACCAGCAGAAGTGGACGCAACACCCATTATAGGAATTCGCGACGGCTTACGAAGTAATCCCAAACGTTGAACGACCTGCTCTGTAACAAAAGAGACTTGCGATCCAGTATCCAACAATACGCGAATTTTATGGTGAGCTCCATGTTTATCTTGCACCATGACGACAGCAGTAGGAAGCAGAGTAGAAAAATGAAAAGACGATTCCAGCGAATGACAATTTAAGTTAGTGGGCATAGAAGAGTTGACTGACGAAGAAACACCAGCTGAAGTTGTTGGAGCTACGTTTTCAGTAGGATGAACCAACGTATTATGGCGCTTGTTGCACAATTTGCATCGTAAATAAAAACGACATCTATTTGACGAATGTCCAGAACGGAAACAATTAAAACAAAGTTTATTCTCCTTGACGAATTCACGACGAGCTTCCAAACTAAGCGAAGTGAATGATTTGCAAGATGAAAGGTGGTGATCTTCCTTGCATTTTGGACACCCTATCGAAGTCTCAACCATATGAGACCGAACACCTTTTTGAACATTGATTGTTTGCTTGGCAGAAGATGACTCAAGTGGACCGCAAGCTTCAAGACAACTACATCTAGTTTGTAAAAAATCAAGAAACTCTTGGATGGTGCAGTCGGTTCGAGACCCTATCTCCTGAGCCCAATCTTGTTTTGTTTCATAATCAAGTTTTTGCAACAAAATATAAATAATCCACGGATCTCTCGTAGTAGCTTCTAATGAATTAAGACCCCGTATTACTTCATCCGCTTGATCAAAAATTTTACGAAGCAACGCGGCATTTGTAGCTTTAACCGAAGGCAACGACAAGAAAGTTTGAATAAAAGATTGTATGATTAAATTAGATTTATCATACCGCTCCTCTAATTTATCCCAAGCTTCTAAGTAATTTTTTTCTGTACAGGGAGTATTTTTGAATAATTCGGCAGGTTTCTTGCCAAGAAACGATTTTAAATACTGGAACTTTTGAGTGCCAGTAAGAGTTGGATTTGAATCGATCGTTCCCATGAATATATCCTTAAAACCCGGCCAATCCTTGTAATCGCCATTGAATGTGGGAACAACAAGTTTTGGCAACTGTACAGATTTCGACACCTTTGTTGTTTCGATATCTTTTAAGAATTTAATTTGTTGCGCAGAAAGAGAATCAGATAAAGACGCTACGTTGAGGGCCGGAGCAGGCTCGGGCAAAGGAGTTTTATCACGAATCGCGGTGGTCAATATCGCATGAGTTTTCAAATATTTTGATTCATAATCCTCAAATTCTGTTTCGGGATCTACAAAACCTGGATCGTTGACGAATTGGTACATTTGGTCTGAAAGTGCAATAAAATCAGACCAAGCTTCATTAAGCCTCGATAAATGAATTTCTAGAGACGCAAGGGTCGTATCAGTAGTCATATTTTCCGCGAAAACTAATTGTAGCGATATGGAAGCTTTCGCGCGACCACGCTTTCCCTTCACAAGTTGAATGCTCATAGTTAATAGATCAAAAAAATCAAAAAGAACTCCCGAAAAACAACCGAAAAATTGCCTTTACTGTTGTAAAATGGTGTAATCTTAATCAAGATAACTGTTTGATAGAAAGATTCGAAAGTGATCGAATGTTCTTTAAAATTCTATATCACGTGTTCTGTATATATGTATGTATATATAAGTATGTATGCAAAATTATATAAATACCGTAGTTTTTAAAAAGGAATATTATACGCACAAATAATTCATCATATCATCATCATATTGGAGACAAATTAATTAAAACTGTCTCAACAAAAATTTATAAGTCACTTATTAACCGCGCACTGCACAGATTTACATATAAAATGCATCCGGCTCGAAGGACCATGTTTATGAATGAATTTAATGTGGACTGTTTTTGTGTGTAAATTGTGTTATGTGTTGATTATGTGTAAGGTGTGTTAATTTTATAATAAAAAAAGAATAAATTCAATTGTTGAATTAATATAAATTTAATTAGTGTGATATGTATAATGTGTTACGTATAAATTGTGTGATGTCCAAATATGTATGTATAAAAAATGATCTCTCTTTGCTGCTGCTTCTTACTTAATGTGTTGATCGTCCAAAAGTTCTTTTACAAGTGACCTAGTTTTAGCAAGAGCAACGGAATACGGAAGATTACAATGACATATGTATTGACAGTCAATCGGTAAAAAGAGAGCAATTGAAAAAATAGTGTAACTATACAAAGTTTGTTAATATATAAAAATAAAACTGTTATACAATTCAAATGAAAATATATGCAATTATTAAAATATATTGTTATTGTTAGATAACTATGAAATTAAAAAAGGGTTGATTTTAATTCAAAACAAATATAATAGAAGGATAAAGTAGCTGTCACTTTATAAAAGCTCCATAGAGGTTTTTATAAAGGTTGCTGTCAAAAGATATTGATAAGGTTTCTATAAAAACTTTACAGAGGCTTAATCGAGAACTTCGGTGAGACCTGCCAGATTTTATTTATCAAACCTTTAAAGAAGATATCAATTTACATATAGAATTTCTCGAACTTTTTTTTGAATCGCGGTGAGTATAAAGGCTCTCCCAAACCAACGAACGAAAAATAATAACAACGTGTTGTTTTGTTTGACAACCTCGTGTTGTTATTGTTGCTTTCGTTCGTCGCGCCGAATATTCGCGTTAGTTTGTAAGAGCTTTAAGTTTATTTCTTTGAGTTGATTCACAGTTCGATGAAAAAAATTAAATTATTGTAGCTGATGATAATGGATGTGCTGTAACATTTCAAAAATCACATTTGTCAAGCTGACAGCTGAAAATTGTATTGGCTTTAGTAAAAACGGAATATAAGTCTGCCGAAAAATATAGACTTGGTAATTTGATTGAAAATCAAAAGTAAATCAATTTATTTTTACGGGGCAAATTGGCGTTTTGACAGATCCAGATCAAAAATTTACTTTAGAAGTTTAAAATACACTGTTTGATCCTCTATAACGTTCTCCTTTTTAAGTTTAACGAAGTTTTACAGATATCTTAGAGAAGTTAGAAAGCATTTTCTGTTAAACCTAACCGAAGCTGAAATGTTAGTTGGGAAAGTAGTTTCTTTTGCAGTTTTTTTGGTCTACAAGAAAAACACTCTACCGATTATCAACTGCGGCATTGTTTATGAAAAAAATTAACCCGAAGTTAATATCTTTGCGTGTTCTCAAGGAATTCGATATTTTTTGACGATTTTTAATGGCTTATTTTAATTTAAAAAAACTGTGCGTTGTTTTTTTTTAAGTCTTACCAATTTTTCCCTACGTCGTTATGCATAGAATCAAAGAATATAAGGTTGCCAAGAATGCACATTGGAACTGACATTTTCAATAGAACATTTGTATGAGATGCGTCTTCTTGGCAATTTTATATTCTTTAATAGAATGAAACCAGGCCGAAGTCAATAGCATTAGTTCTCGAGAAATTTTACAACTTTTTTTTTTTTTAAATTACTGTAATAAGAAAACCGCTAATTGAATTTTTCTGAAAACCCTTTTTGCACTGTATACGTGTACGAACGTATGTACACACAATACACAGACATCTCTCTTAACTCCAGAGACTTCGAAACTTGGACAAATGTCAAAATTTTGAATTTGACAAATCAGACCAATTACAATAACTTCCAATGGGAACAGGCAGTTTAAAATTGTAAAATTAACACTTTTGAATTGCAAAAGTCTTTCAACTTTAAAAATAATAATATTTATATGCTCATTCAAATTATTAAAAAAAATAAAAAGACAATATGATATATCATATTAAAATGATTTAACGTTTTTTTCAGTAAATTTCCACACGTAGCATAATTTTATTAAAATAAAGAAAATATAATGTTTCTTATCAATTTAACATTCAGGGCATACATTTTGGCATACATTAGATTAATATTTTTTAATGATATTCTAATAATAAGAATTCTCAACCTTATTTTGATTTTGATAATGAAAATTGATGTTAAAACCAATTTGACTAAAGTAACATTTTTAATATCGCATTATAACAAATTTGATATGGAAAACCAAAAATATGTGTTTTTTTTTTCAGTGAAGAAAAAATAGTTTTAGGTACAACTTTTTTTGTTGCTTTGTAGATTGCAATTTTTAGTCCAGGACGAGAAGCAAAGCATACGTACTTATTTTGACTTTGAGTTCAATGTTAACACCACCCTCAAAGTGGATAAAGTTATTTTTTTTAAAGAAAAATTCGAACGGTTAGAAATTTCTCTTGGTGTAAAAACTTTAGAAATGGGCTGTAAAAAATTCGATCCGAAATCATAAATAAAACGTAATAGGTATAACCTCGAAAAGGAAGTCAAAACGAGAAAATTACTTTTTAGCGGTTTTCTTTTGAGGCGGTGGGTGAATGTTGAAAATTCTGTATATTAATGTGGTTAAAGTTAGAAGCTTTATTAACTCAGTTCTCTAATGGTCTTCAATATTACGATCTATTAATCACGTGAAAATAATGGTGTTCTTCAAACTTCACGCTACAGGTTATTGGATATGTATGTATGTATGTATATTACAAACTTTCAATTAAAAACTAGTAAATTTTGTTTAATATGGAGAGTAGTAAAATTGTAGTAAGCCAAATACATCTTACCAGCAACACTTAAATAAATAAAAAAGAGAGGGAGAGAAAACGAAAGTCAAAAACAGCAAAGAGACAATATTTAACAAAGATTCGAGATACACATAACACATTTCTTCTTTATTTTGATGCACAAATTTAAGTTTCCAACATACTTTTAAGATTACCAAATTCATTTTGTTACGCATATCTGTATAATTTAAGTATTATGGAAAAACGATGCTGGTTCTGGTGCTGCCATCTGCATGTAGAAGTAAATGTGGTTTCCTTTATATATTAGAAACTATATCCAAAGATAAAATACGAAATTTAAAATAACAAACTTTTAAGGATACCTTATTTTAATCTATGCATATAGCTGCTTTCATATATCTAAAGATCCTTTATGGAGCCATATCAAACTCCTTTCTACCACTCGAAGGATATGGAAGAGAGTTGTTCTGTAATTGGATTCGTTTTCTTGGGAGAATTTCAACACTGCAAATTTTTGGTTGAAAGGACATTAGTATAAATGTAGACAATGGTAAATTGAGTTCTTCTTCTTGGTTCTGTTTTATATTTTTTTTTTCTCTATTTCATCTTCTATTTTATCAATTATTTGAAGAGAAAAGGCAAAATACATCGTATTCGAAGAACTACTACATATAAGTACCTTAGAGAGGAAGAACAATTTTGTGTTTTTGGTCAAAAGAACATTGAAATCCATTGTCCAGAAAGATATACCTACGAGTAGATAGGTATATTGGAATGTTGAATCCAGCGAAGACAGACAGATATAGATTGTATGTTGAATGGAAGGAATATTAAAGAACTTATGATGCCTTTGGATTATTGTATTTGTGCTGCAGTGTTACTGATTGAAATGATGAAAAAGCATTTATTTAACAAAAGACAAAGATTTTATTCCTATACATATATACATACCTATATAAGTCATTTATTTATGTAGTTTTTAATCAGAGACAACTACTGAAAAGTGATTAAAAGTTTGACTTTGTGTTGATGTAAAGTTAAACAATGTAACAGTTGGTTCAGAAGATAGAAAAAGCAGACAAAAAGCTCAATTAAATTTTCTGAAGATATTTTAGAATGGTTTGTGTATTTAAGATCAAGGAAATAACGTAAACGTTAAAAAGGGAGTATGTACTTTTAAGTGGAGACATTTCAATTCACAATTGTTAAGATAAGTATATTTTCGTATCCGAATATTATTAATTTTATGGACAAAATATTCAAACCACAATTTTCTATATTCAGCTGAGGTATAGTTCAGTGGGTCCAGGGTCGGACCAAAGAATGCAAGAAAACTTAGGTTGTTTTGAAGAGTTTATCAAAACTCCAATTAATCGTCATTTATATTTGACCTTCTAACCTTGCAAACCAATCTTACTTAAAATAATATAACAAAGTATTTCATGTTATATGTACAGTAGGGTTACCTAAAAAAATAATACAGTACTTCATATAATTGGAATAGAATCCCCGGCCCAATTCGAAAATATTGGCACAAAATAGGTACAAGGTGGTAGAGTTCCCGGCTCAAGTCCAAATTAAGGCACAAAACTAAAATAAATGGGATAGAGTCCCTGCCCCGGCCCAGTCGAAACTGAAGGCACAAAATATTGTCACAGATCGAAAGCCAAAAACTTAGAAACTACCTAATGCACCACCCGCATGCACTCAGCAGTCTATAATGGAACTTATACTCCTTTCGTAGTAAAGAATGAGGCCTAACAATCAATGCTGCAGACTAGAATTAGAGCTGCTGAGAGAGCAGCCCGGGAGCTCTACGGGCAAAAAAGAAGGGAGAAAAGCCGATCTACCCACGGATACAAGGCCAAAACAGACGCTTGCCGAGATGAGAGTGGGAACATTATAGTGGATACACAATCGGTGCTGAGGATCTGGAAACAACACTTCTCTAAGACTTATTGTTAGACAGAACAGCATTCAACTTGGACGATGATGGCCTACATTTCCATCCAACCGGCCTACATGAAACGCGGTTAGCAATATCCAAGCTTAAATCGTTCAAGCCTGATGGTGCAGATGGCCTTCCAGCCAAACTATTCAAAGCAGGTGGGGATGACTTGGTGGAGAGTATACACCAACTTATCTACAAAATTTGGTTGGATGAAAGTATGCCCATGGCGTGATGGTTAGTGCGACGGACTGTCATGCCGGAGGTCTAAGGTTCGATCCCCAGCCTCGCCATGCACCTATTTATTTAAAAGAAAAAACGGCTACTGCCTCTTGCGAGGAATTGACAAATCCTCCAAGAGTATATTCTGTCACAGAAAAGTGCCGCTCGTTAGCCGTTCGGATTCGGCAATAAACTGTAGGTTCCCTCCATTCCTGCAGACACGCACACAGGAATGGTTGAGAGTTGTAAGTCACTAGGCCTTAGTTCTTCATGAGCTGTTGTGCCATCAAATTTATTTATTTTTTTAGAAAGTATGCCCGATGAATGGAACCTCGGTATAGTGTGCCCCATCCACAAGAAAAGAGATGCTCTGACCTATTCCAACTACAGAGGTATAAATCTCCTCATCGTCGCATACAAAATCCTGTCATCTGCACTGTGTGATCGCTTAAAACCGTTTGTCAACGATCTGATCGGCCCCTATCAGTATGTGGTTTTAGGCCCGGCAAATCAACCGTCGATTAAGTGTTCACACTCCGACATATTTTGGAAAAAAACCCAGGAGTTTCAAATCGATACACACCACCTCTTTATTGATTTCAAAGTCGCATATGATAGCGTAGACAGAGACGAGCTATATACAGAGCCATGTCGCATCTCGGCGTTCCTGCCAAACTCGTCCGCTTGTGCAAGATGATGATGGAGAAATCTCGTTGCTCCGTCAAAGTCGGCAAGAACACCTGATATCCTCGTTTCGGTCGTCTGTGATGTATCGAAAATTCAACTATAGTGATGGCTCTATTTATTGAATTGGGGTGGTTTAGGTTTTCCAAGTTCCTAATGATTTTCGTAGAGTGCTGTAGCATAAATTGATTTATCGGAACCTACTGAGTTCGTTTCTCGTCCTAAGAAGTGAATGTAACACCTCTTGCTTAACATAAGTGCAGCGTTCTTGTTAAACTGGAAGCAGTTGGTGAAATTCACTTCAAAGTACTTCGTTGTTGTCGGCGAATTCCCCTACAATATACCAATTACACTTTAACTTATCATAATACGTGGGAAGGAGTATATATGAATTATATAAGTGCAGAAAAAATCATCCAACATTTCATAATATTATTGTGTTCATAAGGCCTATGACGGTGAACCGTATCCTAGGGCTGGCGGGTGTTATTAATTGAATTTAAAAATTCAATTATAGTTGAGATGACAGTTAGGTGGTCGTTGAGGGCGATGTGATGTGCAGTGGTAGGAAGGATGAAGAATTAGAGAACAAGAAAAATGAGTAACCTAGTTTCAAGATAGAATATGATATAGCACTTTTGAATTGAACTTTTGTAATTATTGATTCAAATAGCTTTTAACGAGCGTTTTGTCCCAGCGATCTCACTTTTATTAATCAATCATCAGTTAACTAATAGTAATAGGCCTTGTTTGCAATTTGTAATTTCTGTTAAGTTCAGTTCATCTTATAAAGATTTCATGACAAATATCCAGTGTGAACTATATCCAACCAGATTCCTAATCACTAACTGCTTGAACACAATGAGATGTGACTGCAGCAAAAAGCTGTAGCACAAGCTGTCACTAAAATCGCTCATTTATGTAGCACAGAACGTCTACAATGGTGTAGCGTGACTACATCATGACTAGCTTGAGTCAGAAAGAAAGAGCGTTGAACGATTCCATATATGCCATCTCAAATGCAGCTTGCAACGAGTGGAAAAGTTAAAGTTAAGTAAACTTTTGCTGCAGCGACTTCTCTTGCTGCAGCTGCAGCTGCAGCTTCACCATTGTGTTTGGCCAGTAAAGCTGAAAGATTCTTTCAGCCCAAAGTACGTTTTATTATTTAATTTCTGTAACAACGAGAATTTTGTTTTCCAAAAATAACCTACATACTTATACTTTAAACATTTCTCCACTTTCTTCAAGGACTCCACCTACATAAGTGAATTTCAATATTTTATTTACCTTACATCATTTTCGCTATCTTTGTAGCAATAGCAATGTCTGCGAAAGAACAGAACAATATTCTCCTTCTTACACCGATACTTAAGTTACCCTCCTTAAATGCGATTGAACGGTTTTTTCGATTTTTCACACTATATAGCGTTTATGTCATTTGATAGAGTGATGCTTTCACAGCAGTACAGTAAAGCTGCAGGATGTGCACTACACACAACACATCGTTATATTGTATCCACTTCCGTGTATGGATGAAGAAACAATGAAAATGTCTTTACAGCTTGGTATGCTGATGGTTAAGAGTACCTATACCATACATACATATACCTAAGGCTTCCGTGTTGTTATTTTCGTATGGAAACCCTTGCTGCTGCCGTGCGTTGCCTTGCCATATGTGAATTCAATTTAAGCCCTATTTTGAATCCTTTCAACCTTTATTGTAGCTTAAGAATGTTATAAAGCGAGTATATTCACTATGTGTTGTGTGTATATATGTATATAGGTTTATTATTCTTGTGTTTGTTTGGAAGAAATTGACTTGGAGGATAAAAATTTGAAAATACCTTACTGTTCTATCAATTTGTTTATTTTTTTTTTATGTGTTGACTTTCTTGCTATGCAATTCAATGGAAAATTTGCTAATGGAAAACAGTCGTTGCACTCAGAAAAAAAAAGATTACTTGAAGATTAGATACGGATGTGCTCACAAAAAACCTGACGTCTCCCTTTGATTGAAGGAAAATGCCACTGAAGAGTCTGAAGATGAATTGAATGTAAAAATGCTGATAAATATTTTATAATCAAATCCTGTATCAGCTTAAAAGGTTTAAAGATACGAATGAATAAGATTCTGTTGAAAATGTGTGATGTAGATTGTAGAGTAGGTTAGGTTAGGTTATCGGGCTGATAGAGGATCTTGTTTCTATCACACTTAGATCAATGTAGATCCCTTGTGATACCCTGGAGGATTGGACGCTCCAAATAATTTAACCTATAAATTTTCATGGATTATCTAGCCACCTGGAGGCATTAATGAATTTCGACAATTGCACACCAGAAAAGTTGGAGAGCTCTTCCAAGTTATTGAAGAAGTAGTTTCCTAGGTGCTTATTTCTTAGTTGCGAGAGTGCTGGGCAGTGACATAGGAAGTGAGAAGAGAGAAGAGAGATTGTAGAGTAAGACGGGGTAACTTTGTGCAGTCGGTAAGGGTCCGCACAGCGTTTTTGTCAGAGAGCGGGGTTAGGAAAGTGCCTGAAGAGAAATTGCAGATAATTAAATTTTTTACTCAAATGTGCTTAAATTTTGTTTGCAAGTGTACTTCTCTAGATATAAAACAAAAACTTCTTACACCCCCGTTTCTGAAATGGAGCTACCAATCCCGAAAACTCGTGCTTACACTCACATTAATTCCTCCTACAGATCTCTCAAAAAAAAGGAATTGTACAAAATGCAATGTCAATGAAACATTTTAATGGACTAAAATTTAATAAAGGTTGTCAGTCGTGGTTCGAATTTTGATCCGTGGTTCAGGAATTTTAATTCACCAATTTCAACGCCTTAACTGAGGTTCAAGGATGGCGATTCGGGCATGTAATCGGCAAATAGACTATCTTAGAAAGAAGTAGGAAAAAAAGTTTGCCTTGTGTGAAGTAATATCCGCTGTTAAACTTACTATGGAAAAATTGGTCCATAATACCTGCTATCGGAAAAACTGTTTTTTTAAGGAGGGGTGAATGCAGACTAGAACCAGAGCTGCTGAGAGAGCAGCCCGGGAGCTCTATGGGCAAAAACGAAGGGAGGAACGCCGACTTCTCAGGACGAAAAAGAGAGAGCATGCGAAGCGGGCGGTGGAGTCTATTGAGGACTGTAACGCCAGAGGGGATGTTCGAAAGTTCTACCGAAGGGTAAGGCAAACTACCCAGGGTTACAAGGCCAGAACGGGAATATGGTGGTGGACACACAGTAGGTGCTGAGGATCTGGAAACAACACTTTTCTAGACTGCTAAACGGTGAAGATGGCCAAAATTCCGCTGTAAGACAGAACACTCCATTCAACCTGGATGATGATGGTCAAAATACCAAGCTTAAAGCGTACAAGGCTGCTGGTGAGGATGGCCGGCCAGCCGAGCTATTCAAAGCAGGAGGAGATGATTTGGTAGGGAGTATACACCAACTTATTTCCAAAATTTGGTCGGAGGAAAGTATGCCCGATGAATGGAACATCGGTATAGTGTGCCCCATCTACAAGTAAGGAGATGCTCTGACCTGTGCCAACTACATAGGTATAAGTCTCCTCAACGGTCGATTACAAAATCTTGTCATCTGTACTGTGTGATCGCTTAAAACCGTTTGTCAACGGTGTAACCTCTTTAACATCGTTCTTGAAGCAATGGTACGCAACTCGCATGTCAACAACAGAGGTAAGATTTTTCAAAAATCTGTTCAACTTTTTACTTATGCAGCATAATATTGACATAATTGGGAGAACGAAGCGAGCTATTACCGGCCCGTTTGCAAGTATTGAATCGGAGGCTGATGCGAGAATGGGTTTGGCTGTTAATGAGGACAAGACGAAGTACATGCTATCATCGAGAAAGGAATCTCAGCATCATCGACTCGCGCAAAACGTCACGATGGATAGTTACAAATTCGAAGTCGTCAAGGACTTTGTCTACCTGGGCTCTACTATAACATCGCAAAATGACATTAGTACAGAGATCAAACAAGAAGGCAATTGAGTAATAAAGCCTTCTCTCAACGAACCAAGGAGACCTTATATAAGACCCTTATCATCCCGGTCCTGCTATATGGGGCAGAAGCATGGACTCTGTCGAAAACGGATGAGAATCTGCTTGGGTGCTTTGTAAGGCAAATTCTTCGGGTGATTTTCGGTCCAGTCTGTATCGATGGAGTATGGAGGAGAAGATTTCACAATGAGCTTTACGGGCTTTACAGCGACGTCGACCTGGTCAAAACGTTGAAAATATAGCAGCCGAGATTGCTGGGAAACGTGGAGCGTATGAACACCAACGCACCAGCCCGACGAGTCTTCGAATCTACCCCTGACGGTCTGCGCAGCAGAGGAAGACCCCACCTTAGGTGGCGCACACAAGTGGAAAACGACCATAACCAACTTGGAGTGCGTAACTGGAGGCAGCTAGCTAGGGACAGAACTGGCTGGAGGGGCTTGTTGGTTGAGGCCGTAGTCCATCCTGGACTGTGAGCGCCATCTAAAGTAAGTAAGTAAGTAAAACTATTATTATATCCATCTCATTATTAATTAAATGTTTAATTTTATAAATTAATCGTAGTTTGTTTTTATCGTCTCTTCCATCTTCAAAACCTTAACTGTTGGCTGAAGAAATAGAAATTATTTCATTCGAACAAAAAACTCTTTATATTTCTCTTCTTCAGACACACCCAATTATAAAATAAAACAATTGTCACCTAAATTAGGGTCCACACCTACTAGGTAAAAGGTAGTACTGGGTATACCTCCTACAACATTCATCCACAAGTTAGATTCTCTTTTCAATTGCTGGCTTTTGTAAACTGTTGCACCGAGCCGAGTACCGGTAGCAAAGTAGGTATAATATATCTACGTAGCCTCTTTGACTTGCTCTTCGCCTATTGTAATGACTTCAATGACATCTAATTAGAAGGTAAAAAACCTCTTCGCAAACAACACTATTCAACCGGTAGCTTCCTGGTAGAGTTTTGGCTTTAGCTTCTATATGTGTGTGTGTGTTATTTGTATGTCTCTGCAGCAGCTACACAGTTTCAACAAGCGGTAATGACTGACTTCCGGCACACAAAACCTATACACACAACTATAGATGTACGATGTACCTATATTATATAACTTTCATGCTGCACGTCCTTAAAACTCATTAGAGCCTCTTCTCAAAACCAAAATTAATGACTTTCAACACGGTGGTGGTGGCCGAAGCGGCAGTGGAGAGGAACCAACAAAAAATAGGGAGCTAAAAAAAAGGACTTGAAGAGCTCACTGCCCTTTGCTACGTGACAGAGGTGACAAAAGAGGAATGAAGCAAAGAACAAAAGGATGGAGGAGCTAGTACGAAAAAAATAAATGTCTGAGGAAGGATACAAAACTCAAAAAAAAAAAAGTTAGACCGACCAACTTGACAAACAAAACACGAACCACGAAGAAACTTTTTTTTTGGGACGACCAAGCCAAATATGTGAAAAGGGAAGCCGTCGCGTAAAGTCGGAACGGAATAACTTTGGAATCGGTAAGGTGGTGGTATGTGAATACTTAGATGTGGGGTGAATTGTGGAGCAGGGACAGGGAGCAGCGCAACAACCGCCGGAAACTGAAGCGCCCTTCTTAATGGACGCTTACTTCCGGCAGTGTGCGCACTTAATTTAAAATGCAAATCATAAACGAAACTAATTGCAACCTTAGAAGTGAGCCGGACGAATGAGAACGACGACGACGCTCTTTCTTTAGATCATGACACGACCCATGAGCCGTCATCAGGTGTGGACTTGGGCTATGTGTTTATTGTAGCCTAATCTAAATGAGATTGGCTTGACTGGGGAAGGTTTATGTGGCACTAACTGGGGTTATTATATGGCTGACTTTTGAACCCTTAGCTCGATTATAGGAGTAGGGATTTTTCTGAGAGAAAATAAGGAAAGAACTAAAAACAAATTTGTTCGACTATATATGTAGGTATAGTGTGAGGTACTCACCTATCTAATTCATACTTAGTTTGGTTATAAGATACATTTTGTCGCTTTAGTTGAAAAGAATTGGTGTGATCCTAGGAACAGACAAAAAAAAAAAGAACATCATAGGGTAGGCATCATTTCACTAATGAAGGCATCGAAAAAGGAAATGATGTAATAATAATAAGCAAACTTACATTTATCTAATATGGATTTAAGAAGAAGCTCGTGTTAATACGTTAGTCCGCATCATGTCGCATCGTCGCTTTAGTATAGGTAATTGGAGGAATTCTTGTGCCGCGTCATGATTACTTCGGTTTCAAACCTCTGTCATTGATATGTGACACTTTATTGCAATAGATTTCTTCTGCTACAATGGAAGCAATTGATGGGAAGAATTAATATTCTCTGGCAAGTTTAAGATATTTTTTGAAGCTACAATAGCTGCTTAAGCATGCAATAAGTGCTGATAGAAACGAAAACTAAAAACTATTCAAAACGTATGTCATCAATGTTCTTCAACTATATTGCAGTAATAAACTGAAGTAAATTAAATGAATTAAATGAACATTATGAAATTATTTTGAACATTAAAGAAATGAACTGTTACAGATGAAACATTGAAAAAATTGGAATACTCGTAAATAAAAGCTTGTAATAAAAAAAATTAAAAAAAAATACAAAGTAAGTATAGGTCCAAAGGAAGAGACTATCGGCTTTTAGAAGACTGGAGCCATCAAGGATAATAAAAAATAAATATATAAATAGTCTAATCATAAACTACAAAAATCAATGAGATTTATTTAATAAATAAGATGCTCCACAAAAACATAAAATTTATTCAAATGTGGTCCACTCGGGCGTATACGCACTTTTTTTTTATTTTATTGAAATTTTAACAAAATTATTGTGTTTTTTTTTTGTTTGTTTTCAGTCGTCAAGTTGATTTACGTGGATTGAAACCTATCTTAATGAATTATTTTTCTCTAAAGAAAATTAGGCGCGCGGGCGTAGTTCACGGGCAAACGCTAATTTAATTTACAAAGTTCTCCTTTCAAGATGAGTTTTTTGTTTTGATTTTAAACTTATCCATATCCACAGCTGCTGGTGCAGCATATAGCTGTGATTATAATATTAAAATTTTATTCTCTTTAGACATACCACAGCTCTTTTTTTTATCAGCAAGGAACACTGCAATCTGGGTATAGCTGCAATAAATACACGGCGCGACCCCTTTTCACAGTAATAAACTCAAGCGATTTTCGACGCGCCTCTAACTTTCACAAACAAAAAATTCAGAAATTTCAAGTTCGGCATATTTACCAATCCAAACACTTACACTATTTCCAGACCTTTTAAGGTTAGCCGTGCCTAATCCCTTTTTGTGCGCGCAAAAACCAAAAAACTGGACAACCATCACAGATAGGTTCCTCACCAAATATTAACTGCTTAGCATTAGCGATTTGGATATACACTCAGAGAATTAATATATTTTTTTCCGTTTGTTGGTAACGGATTTCATTTGCACTAATTGTAATACATTTACTGGAAAGTAATTACAATCCCTTCAAAAGTATTCCATTCGTTGTAACTGTAATACAGTTGGCACAAAAATTAGTTCTATCACACCAAACATATTGTCAAACAACCGATTCGTTTGCAGCTCAATTTGCATGAGTTGATTGCGGCAAACGAAAATGTTCCCCAAATTCAAACTCCATGTTGTTTGGCAGGAAACTAAGTTTTTTACAGCAAACGAATGAATCGATTGCAAAGTACCCTTTCACAATGTTGTTTCCTGCAAAAGGTTTTACGTTTATTATAAACTTATCAATTCGTTTGCTACAAATGAATTTTAAAATTATGACGGTACTTGTCGTCGCGCAAAAGAAAATAATTTGTGGCAAACGAATAACTGATTGCAGGGTACTATTTTATGATTTGAATGTTTGCGGTAAACGTTCCATACTTTTGCGGCAAGTAAATCTTCGATTGAGTTCGATCGATGTTGGGTAAGCCCGTTTGCCTTCGATGACGAATTTCATATTTCGTTCACGTTTTCACGATTCACACTTACTTTCGTCTGAGATATTCATATAGGGAGGTGGAAATTCCATGCAAAAGTGTCTTCTGCCTTTACGTTGTTGTGTACCAATATAGAGTACATAAAGGAAAAAGAATACCACGCTATTTAAATTCAATTCGAATTTATTTAGCAAAACGATGCACGCTGTTGGGTACGAAGTGTGTACCAATAGAAGCTTCACTTAATTTTTGGGTTGCAAAACCTTTAAACTCCTTTAAAAACTATCAAACGCCTGACAGCTTTGCAACAAACGTTATATACGATCGTTACAAACACAAAAATTGTTTGCGTGAAACGCCAAATTCCTTTGCAACCAACGTGCTATTCGTTCGTCGCAAACGCTAGATTTGGTTACAAATCCTAATTATTCGTTTAACACAAATATCAATTCGTTCGCAGTAAACGTTCAAATGTTTGGTACAATAGTATAAACCGCTTGCTCCAAAAGAATTTAAGAATTTGCTGCAAACGAAGTCGGAAAACTCGCCAGCAAACGAATAATTCGTTTGGGCAATTTTTTCGTTTGCCGCAAACGATTCGTTCTCTCAGTGTAGGACGTCAAATATCATGAATACCGTAACTGTCTGACTACTGACAGATCATCAAGACTATACGGAGCACATTGCTCGAATTTCGAATGCTAGGCTTTGTGATGCATGCAAAGAAAGAAGGAAGAAATCAAAAATGTATGTTTTTCATATGAGGGACGTGGTATCCGCCTACTTTTTCAAAACTATTATCAGTTTTACTTCGTATTGTTTTAGAATGATAGATTGGTAGGACTTACATAATAAGTGCAAAGGGAAAAAATTGTTATCAACTTTACTGTAGGTATGAAGCTTTTCTGATTGATTGAAAATATTGTTTAAGGATTTGATTTAACGCATAAGTTTAAGACTTCAAGCTTTCTTAAAGTGAAATTTTATATATCACTCTTTAGCTTTATGCAGAAATGACCTTCCCCCAGGTAGTTGCCCGTGGCGTAATGGTTAGTCTGGGGTTCAATACCAGCCGCTTTCACTTTAAGTTTTTGTCGGAGCTACTATACCTCTTGCGAAGAAGTGACAAATCCTCCAAGAGTATCTCTTGACATACAAAAGTGCCGCTCACCTTACTGGCTGAACAGAATGGTGACGCAGACGGAGACGGAGCCGGAGCTGGAATAGCTGTCAAAATATTGAATACACGCAAATTCAATGTTGCGAACACAACGGAACGTAGACGCATACGGAGCTGCAGACGCAGACGGAAGAGTTCACCAACTTTTAACTTTTCACGTACGGCACTTTTGACGTTTCAATTTGTATGAAGAAAAAAAAAACAACTTTTTGGGTCGGAAAAAAATATTGTGGTTATTTGTATCGCGAAAAAAATTATTTATTAAAAGGAAAATTATTGGAAACAAAAAATGTGAATTCTGAGCTTGTACACAAGAATATTCTTTTGTTTTTCTTCAAAATACTTTCAAAGCTGTACAGCTCCATTGTGGAGATGTAAACAAAATAACGTACGACACTTTTTGACAGCTCTTCCAGTTCCGTCTGCGGCTTCAGTTCCGTCGTTCTATACTGTTCAGCCAGTTAGCCGTTCGGATTCAGCAATAAACTGTAGATCCCCTTTATTCCTACAGACACGCACACAGGAATGGTTGAGAGTTGTAAGTCACTAGGCCCTGGTTCTTCATGAGCCGTTTGTGCCACAAAATTTATTTCATTTTATAAGACCTTCCCACATGCTCTGACTTTGATTCCAGCCACAGTTTTCTGATGTTTTTTTCTACATTTATTCTTCTAGGATTTTCATCTTTCAAATATTAATTTAACTTCCACCTAATTTATGGATTTAATTTCTCTTCTGTTCATCTTGTATCGTTGGCCTGCTCTCTTCACTTCTCCTCAGTTTAAAAGTACATTTCTTCCTTCTTTAACTTAGATACACATTACACAAAAACTACTTATTTTAACCTACTATTCAAATTATGATGTCCGTAACATATTCATTATAGCAAACAGAAATCACCTTTTACTCGTATACCCAATTTAGATTCCCCATTGGCAATTATACATTATGTATTATCTACTGCATGTGAGCTTGGTGGTCACGCTGGTCAGTAAAGGTAACTATTAGTTTTAACTGCTGCCAATAAAAACGAATTGTTGTTGTTGTTGTTGTTGTTGTTGTTGTTTTAACTGACTGTTTCTACTGCACCATATCGAGTTGAACCAATCCTAAAGATGTATACCCGCTAGCAAAATTGTTGGTTTATACGAGAATCGGAAGAGGGAAGCTGAGTTAGGTCTTTGCAAAGGACCAAAAATGCAATTGTCCAGCATCGAATCGAAATAATAAAATTAAACACCCTTAAGACAGAATAATAATTATTGTAGCATCGTTATCCAACCAGGACGACAGTATAAACCAGATCATCAAAATAAAAATGAATTGAGTCGAGACGGATGCTTCAGGAATACGTGAACATGGTCTGGATAGTGGACATTATAATAGAAGTAGCGAAGGAATTACACACGTGGTATTTACGTTGTCCTGTTTTTTTATGAACAATATGACAGCTAATTCAAGTCCTTCACGAGAGATGAGTACCACCTCTACTCTATGAGCCAAGGACTGTGTATTTGCAGAATTTGATGTCACCACATAATGACGCAACGTATAAACACAAAATGTAACAACGTGCGAATAAAGAAATAATATCCTCGTGTTATGATGGCGTGGCGATGCGATATGGTTGTGTCCTTGTGTAGCTCTGTATACATACCTATAGTGAGTCTGAGTGCGATTTGAACATTTTTTCCCTATTTTTTTCTTTTCAGTGAAATGATTATGTTCTGATGACGACAACAGTTCATGAGTAAATGCGGCGCGAAGGCGAACGATGGCTGTTATTATTATGATGATGACGGTGATCGCACTCAATTTGTCCCCTGTTACTTACAATATGCGACTGAAGGCAATAGAAGGGCTTGGCTTTAAGTAGGGTAGTAGGGTAGTGAGGTTTTGACTGTATGTACTCTATTAAAATTTTATTGTTATATACATACCTACATATTACATATGTACATATATTATGTTTATGATAGAAACTTTTGTTGTTTCGGCGAGGATGATTTTTTTTTGGAAAGATTTTACATTGAATTCAAATTTCATATGATAGACGTAGGTATAGAGAGTAGTGAAATACACTCACAATGATTACCTACCTTGTTTTATTTAACAATGATTACTCCCAGTAGGTATTAATAATTTTTAATTAAAAAAAAATAAAATCAATAAGACAGGCAGGTATTGACATGTCGTCAGTTTGCTAATCAAACGAGTTAATTTGTTATTGAAAGTATAAATTGATTATAATTGACTTGTGTTATTGACAACAACAGAAGAAAAAAGTTCCTTGCAGTTAATTGCTAATTATTCCGTTACTAAGTTTTTCTCATTTGTTTCAACATTAGGTGCGTTTAATTGGTAATTTAAAGCTAGCACAGTTATATAAGTTCAAGAAAACGCTGTATCCACTTTTTTGTCCACTCTATATCTGTGGATAAAAGTTCACAACTTTTTGTAAGTGAAAAACAGTCTACATTGCCGACATTAAAGGTTCAAATCCACTCTCTTTGTCCACTTTTACATTCACTAGTTTACTGGCTTATTTATCGGCACTTTTGGTTTTGTTATTGTTCATCAGGAGACATTTTAATGAACTAGCTATAAAATTGCCAATAAAACGAACCTGATATTAGTCTTTTTGTATGTTATTAGGGGCCAGTTATAGCTATTATTGAAATGCATCATTGAAAATATTTAATGTAAGATTTAGGGCACTTAAAGAGCAAAATCAGTAATTATATTGATGCCAATGTGAAGCTGACGACTCAATTAATATTTATTGCGAAAAAAAAAATTCGATTTCGATTTTCGTCCAACCTTCCCCATAAATAGACTTTCATTTTTACAATTATTGCACTACCTTATCAATGATCATTGAAAAAATAAAAGATATTTCATGAGAACGGTTGGGCCGAAATGAATTTTTTTTTTTTTTAGCCAGAAATATTAATTAAGTCATAAGCTTTATTTTGGCAACAAAATAATCATATATTTTGCATCCTAAACGTCTTAAAATATATCGTTAAGGTTTTCAATGATGAATTTCAATTATAGCTATAACTGGCCTCTTAAATAAAATACTCACTCTTGTTATGTACGCTACGCAGTAAAATTAGCTAAGTTTGTTCACGCGATCTTTATAACGTAACTTTTAGAAGATATAAAAATACTGTTGATTTAAAATTTCTTATTATTTCTTGCATATTAATTAAAAACGGAACTGAATTCCATTTTAAATTAAAATTTTAATAAAAATTCCAATACTTTTATACTAAAAAAAATTGAAAAGAATAGATATCTTGCCTTACAAAAAGGCATAGCATCAAGCATGGCATTAAGTGTTACCGATGTTTTTCAATAATTTTTTGTATGTCTTAATTATTTTCGATTTTTTGAAAATTGCACCTCCTGCCTAAATTGAGGGAAAAGACCCCTATCTCATACGATTTATTTCTTGTCTCAATCCAACCTACACAGTCTAGCTTTATGTCATACCTTAGGTGAATCACCTAAGCATAAGGTACAATAAAAAGCTAGAGCGTGTAGGTTGAGTCGAGACGAGAAAAAATTCGCATGGGAGGGGGGCATATTTCCCTCTATTTAGGCAGGCAGGGGAAACTTTCTAAAAAATCGACTTAAAACTTAAAAAAAAAATTAATTAAAAAACTACGGCAACACTAACAATGTCACGCTATACTTTTTTTTTTTTAAAGTGAGAAGTCCGTTCTTTCATTATGCTTTTATTTCAAATTATTTGAGATAATAGTTTTTGAAAAATTAATTTTCAAACTCAATTTTTTTAAAAATAATGAAAAAAATTGTGCTCAAACAAATTTTTTTTCAAAATTTTGCGTGCACAGAACGCACGGATAAATATACGTAGAATTGAGGATAACTATCCCAGTTTAAATGAATAAATAAAAACTTCTCGTTTTTTAATTGCACGAACAGAAAATAAATAACAAGCGGATAAGAGTATGCCTGAGTTCCAAAATGTAGAAAATGTTTTGATGCAAAAGTAATGACATTGCCTACATTTTTCATAAGCATCAGCAACGCAAACTTGATGCTTTGTAAAAATATTACATTGCATAAGTCTGACGTTTTGAAACGCAAAAAAAAAAATTTAAATCGAAGCAGCTGAAAATTTTTTGGATGCTCAAACGACGCAGTAAATGCGCATTTGATGAATTTTGGAACTCAGTCTATTTTCTCAGAATCGCCAACACAACAAACACAAAACACATTGAAAAATAAGCAAACTCTATCGCTTTGGCTTGCTTTCACGTAAGAAATTCTAAAATTTAACGTGAGAGCTATTCAGAGTTTAAATATTTATCCAGAGAACGAGGAGAAGATAACTTTTTAAACTTAGATAGAAAAAAAATATTTTGCTACAACATTATTTGATTCAAATTTATAAATCAGGAGTTACTGCTGTCGAAAAAAACTTCTGTGTTCCTATCAATTTTTAGTCAAACACCCAAATCTTTGTGCATGGAAAAAATAAGCACAATAAAACATAAATCTGTTGGCACCAACACAAATCAAAAGAAAAAACAATGCTGGATGCAAATCGGTGGTTTTGCTCAATACATTCTTACATTTTTGACACTAAAAAAAATAATTAATTAAGGCCCATTTGCTGATACGAAAATTAAATATTATGTTCAACCTAAGCGCTTATGTTCTACTTTTTCCTCAGCGTAAACTGTCACATAAGCTCTTATGTTGAACTTAAATATTTAAGTTTCGTTTCAGCAAATGGCCCTAAGACCTTGTATTAAAAATTTTTCAATTCTACAGACTTCAATTATTCATGTCAGTTTTTTTTTGTGAAGCAGTCAGGGTAGGTATTAGAATAACTTAAGTAGGTAAGTACGCATCAAGGGAAAAATCTTTTTATCTTGTGACAGAAATTAGAAATTATTTTTTGAGCCCGCAACAGTAGATATTTTTATATTTTTCTCCAAGAAGAAGATTTTTTCAAAGTTAGAAAACTTGATCCCGCTAAGTTAGGAAAGTGTGACAGAATGTTCATGTGGAAAACAGGTAGGTATATACATAAATGAAATCAATTTTATGTAACGTTGATCCTGCCTGACGGCTGGATTTGAATTTAACAACACAAAAATACCAATACTAGGTATAAGCTTTTGATAGGGTAAAATCACCTGAAACTCTTTCGAGCCTGATGGAATACTCGAAAGACCTTTTGCTCTAGCATATCCCCAATCTGATTGGGTGTTTTACTTTTTTTTTGTTTATTTTTTTTTTTTTTTAATTTCTCTGCACGTCCTTTGGGAAAAGTTAAAACCAACAAATCTGCCTATGGGTGCCAAAATACACCACATGGTGATGGTGGAAATATCTATCTGTATGCTACGAAAGCCTATACTTACACCCTTTAACGTTTTATTTGGAAAATGGAATGTGCTCGTCGTTGTCGTGAAAAGGAAAACAATCTCTTTTAAACGCCAAAAAGGATAACTCTGCTAACCCATTGTGGGTTACCGAGCCACAGGCTGTTAAATGTTTGTTTTTTTTTTTTTTGTTTGTTTTTTTTCCTGAGCGAGTCTTGTATAACTTTGAATTTTCGCCTTTAACTCTTCCGCACGTGCCGTAGTTGTCAAAGTTTCTCCGCCTCAAAACCAAAATTTCCAAAAAGAAAATAACTGAAGGGTTATTTTTTTTTGCGCTCATGTGCGCAGATAGTACCTGTGCGCTATATCTGTTCACAAAAAAATGTACACGACAGTCGGTGTCGCGTAGAGTTGCTCTTTTGTGTTCAGGCCTATAAATGGACAAATTGTTGTTAAAAATTGTAAACTGTTTTCTAGAAAGTTCAAAGAACCATTAATTTGAATGTAAAAAAATTCATGAATTCCCAACAGATTGCATTCAATTCAAATAAATGGAGAAAATATGATTGCAATATTTTTGATTCCAATAAATAGTGGTAACATAATTTTGAGTCTTCAAGCTCAAAGTGAATTAAATGAATACATTCTTTTTTTTTTTGAAGTCAGTAAAGATTGCATTCGAAAAAGATTGCATTTTTTTATAACTTTAAAAGCAGATATGCGCTCAAAAATATGTGCAGTGTGCAATTATTAAAAGTTCAATGGCGTGCAGATTTTTTTTAAGATTCTAGTTCTAAGAATGTTCTAAGAATGTTATGTTTTACAAAAAAAGTGAGAAACTGATAAGAACCTAAAAAGGGGACAAATTGCTTATTTTTTCAAAATGATACCGGACTAAGTTTTTTTTAAAGACGAATAGAGGACGTGCCCTCTTATAGAGGATTTCTGCTTAGCCTAAACAAGTCAAAAAAGTTCTACTTGAAAAATTAGAAAACAATTTTCAAGAAAAATTTTAAAGAACAAAGCTTGGATATGTGAATATGTAGAACTGTCTTTAAACTGAATAATATATGTTTGCTAAAATAAACTTCTTTTAGATTTTTGATTTATCATTTTAATAATTTCTAATTCAAGCCCTATTAAATTTATTTATTTTGCTAAACCAATATAAGTGCCCTTAGAGAAGTAATAAGTACCATGGTTGAAATGATTGGCTTTTACTTGAGGTAGAGCAATACAAATTGTGGCGTTGGCAATATTCCTTGTTTCAAGCATACGGAATAACGAAGAAAAACCTGAAGGAATGTTAAGGAATTAAAAATTTAAGGACAAGTGTTTTCTACTTTTCTTTTTTTTTCGTTCTCCTCTAGATGAAATCTTAGGTATTTTTCTTTTCATTCGGAAGGATTTTTTTTCGACTATCAGGTTTTTGATTTGGAAAAATTTGTCTGTAAGTATTTTCACAGAGGTAGAATGAACTGAAAGGTCGTTGAAGAAAAATTTGCTGTTTCGAAGCAAAAAAATAAAAAAAAAAGTATTCATGCTTTTCGAAACACGGAAGAAGTTACAAGTAATAAGGAGAAAGTGGAAAGAATGTGGTTTATGGTTTGTAAACGAAAAAAAAAGGAAAAAGTCAAACACGTAAGGGATTGGATTTAGAATTCAATAAATGATTTGTAAATCTGAGAGGTTTCGGTCGATTATTATGCTGTCATTTTGAATTGGCCCGGATTTCATGGCGAAGAAGGTTGAATATGAAGGAAATAGAAAATTCCTTCTCCTAAGGTTGTTTTTTGTTTTAAATAAAATTTAATCAGTGAAATTAGTTTTTAAGAGAAAGGTTTTGGAATTCAATCTTGCAAATGGCTCTAAGTGTGTGACAGCACATGGACATGAGTCCAGTGATATGTTGATGCCCGCTTCTGATGACGAACTATTGGTATAGTGGTAATTCGGATGAAAGAGTAGTTTCGAAATCGTTCCAGCATCTCAGACACCATCGAACAGTGCTAGCTTAAGAAGGAGGAAAACAGCCAAAGAAAGCTACTCTCAAGCGCGTTTTAAGATGAAGAAATGAATGATGAATTCGAAATAACGAAGCAACAGAAAAAAAACATCATACAATTTTGGCTTCTTCATTTCATATTAAAAGTTGTGAGACTTTGACGTCTTTACCTAATTCGTCGTCTCCAAAATTTAAATTTTTGTCAACATCATTATTTGTCAGCAAACTTACAAATAGTAAATAAAACCCTTCTTTTGAATTATGTACTGTCTGCAGTAACTGTAGCTTATCCATAATTAAGTTTTACCGAACGGATATTTTCCTAAGTACTAAATGTTGTACAGTCGTTGTTCAAATATTGATTCTTGATTCAGCAATTTTAATTCACCGATTTCTGTGGATTAAATGAAGTTCAGCAATGGTTCAGGCATCCCAGCCTTTTCGAACTAAGTCCAAAAATGTTTTTCAGGGATACTGCCTCTTGCGAGGAAGTGACAAAGAAAAGTGACACTCATGCACACGGCACAGGAATGATTGAGAGTTGTCAGCCACAAAGTCCTGGTTTTTCATGAGCTTCGTCGCCCAAATTTAAAATTGAACCTTGAGCCACGCATGAAATATTGAACCACATTTCTACAATTCCCCCTAACGTCTTCATAATAAGGCATCGAATTAATGCAATTCATCATCAGTGAAATTATTTCCACCATAACCTACTAACTAAAAAAAATTTAAAAAAAAATATTATTCCGCAAAAAATACATCTGTAAATTCATCAATAATTCCTTATCCCTAATTAGTCGCCTCTTTTGTTCAATTTTATCGACCAGATGTTGAATTTTCCCATCTTAGAATTAAATGAAACTCCGAACCAAACCAACAACCACTTCAGTTCATTTCTCATTCGAATGAATTTTGTTTTTGTCAAAACAACACAAACTTTACTGTTTAGTTCGAAAAACTATAATTTCCTTCAATTATTGTGTGTAATTTTACTTTCAGTATATTAAGTACTCGTGCATTCAGAAATAAAAAACAAAAAAAATAACAAAAATGTATTTCATTAAATTTTTCTAATTAGCTATGAAATGTTTCTCTTAATGTGGTGGGGGGAGGGGGGTAGGTATAGGGTTGGCTGGGAATATACGAAGAGTGAAACTTTGTGGTTTGTTATATAAATTTTCTGTGTAGATTCGAATTTTTCCATACCCAGGCGCATTTCTCTGTCAATGATTTTTCAACAATTCCCATTAGATGAACTGTAAGTAAAGTAATTGGAAGAAAATGGTAGCATATCATGGCGTATGGAGAAAGTACATATAGGTACTTCTTATTTCAAACTTAACTTTCAAACAACTCTTGGTGAAGAACACTACACTGACCTCCCCCCAGAAAAGAGAGTCTTTCGAGAGTATACCGTCCAATAAAATTAAACTTTTATTTAATAGTAAGTAGTTTTTTTCCCACTTATTCGTTAAGTTTTTCAATATTTGTTCGTTTCGGTAGTCCTTCATCATTTTTTGTATGTGTTAAAATGTTGGTCACTTTCTTTTTTTTGTCAATTCTATAAGGGAAAACTCAATCCAGTCTGTACGAGCGGCACTGACTAAAATAAATGCATTCGATTAAGTTAAGATTTCCCCAATGTCGAAGTAGCTGTGTGAACCAAAAGGAAAAGGATTTATGATCAAAATTTCTCACCATAAAAAAATTTCACACTACAAAAAAAATTCCAAAAGTACCTATTTATTAGCCCGGAAAAACATAATTGCAGTACTTTTTTGCGAATGTTTGGAATAGAGTTGCCAGACGTCCCGGATTTCAGGCATTAATTTAACTGACCCGCCGGGGCAGCTTTTTTCCCGGGTTTTGGTCAGAACTCACAGAATAATATCGAGTGTAAATGTAAACATCTTTAAATATTTATAAAAGAACAATTGCGTTGCGATCTAAATTTAACTTTGAATATAGAACGTCATTCTGGCAACCTATAGAATCTGTCACGTCAAATTGCAAAACACATTTATTTGCTTCCCAAACTGGCAATTTCAACCAATCTTATTCCAAAGTAAATATAAAAAACTAAAATTTGCCTAAAATTGTTTAAAACTAGCAGTTTTGGAAAATTAACGAATGGACCTAATACAGACAGTTTTGAATTGTGTGACTTATTTTGACGTCTCTTTGTTTTAGTGACAAAGATAAAGTGAAGTATAAGAATTGTTTCGCAATGCGAATTTATGAATTAAGGTCGTTGAATTGCATACAAATCGCGTTAAATTTTATTCGAAACTACAAAATTTAATCTCGTATACAATTTCGTTTCGAAGTTTAAATCCAAATCGCAAAGGGCCTAATAAAAATTTTAAATTCACTGTTTTTTAAAGAGAATTTTATGATTAAGATAAGTATAATAAGTTTTTGGAAAAAAAATTAAATTCCGGTATTTTTGTCATTTTTCCCGCCTCGCCGCCGAGCTACGAAAAAAATTTGGCAACCCTAGTTTGGAATGAAATATGAAATTCTTTCTGTATGCCAAAATATTTCTTCGTCTAACTGAGAATAATTTATTTAAATTCTTTCAAACTGCATTGAAGGATTCCTATAGTCTTCCTTTTCAATGCAGTTTAAGAGCGGATGGATTAAGAAATCAAAACAAATATTAAATCCATTAAATCATTGGACCCTATCAATAATCAAATTTAGTTTTACCACTTAAATATTTCAGTAAATTGGACCATGATGGAATAGGTTCTATATAATAAACCGTATATGGTATTATCTATTTACGTGGACTATAATAATGAACCGTATATCGAATTGACTCCAAAAATTTGAAAATATGAGTGTTTCACGCCACTGATTAAAAAGGGGTCATATGGTCATGTGGCTTTGGAAGTTTTTAAGTAATTTAACGTTTTTCCTCCTTTTGGTGTTGGACCTTATGCCTAAGTCTTAAAAGACTTAAGACTTTACATTACAGTCTGTCCAAGTTGAAGTGCTTGAAATTTCTTTAGGTTCCTTTCAATAATTGCGAACTTTCTATATGCTCGTATTATAGGTATTTTCTTTTTTTGCTATTAAGCCCAACAAAATACCAAAGAGTGATTTAATTTACGCGAATACATTACTTACCATACCAATAGCATTTATGTAATATTATTTCATTATCATTAGCAGTAAATGTGTAAATACCACACACATACAGCAAACCTACACATAATGTGTGGTATTATTTTTAGTCCCCTTAGATTGCCATTTTACCACGAAATACGACGACGACGACGACGCCAAACCTTATTCAAGATTCAAGAAGTTGATATAATGACATAGGGAATAGACCGAGATGAAGGATGTAGTAAGTAGGACCATCATCTCAACATTATCCTTACTCCTTCACCTTCTCAAGGATTTACTATAAGCGAGTGTTCTTAACAGCTTCCATAGTCATAATAGCATCTCTATAGCAATAGCACACACGTTAATTAAAGCGCAATTGTACGAGTTTATGTAGTTGCATTTTTCCCTTGGTTAACGAGATGCCTCGGCTGTTTCTGTGTGTGTTAAGAGGCAGCAGAGCAGCATTTTTGCGGTATGAATGTCGATATATCTCCCGAGGACTCCAACAAAATGCTTACGGAATGGGAGTCTATGGCATACGGGTTAGCGCATAAAGTCTGCTCTAGTTCACACGAGATAATTAATAAAAGGCAAACCGAGGCAAACAACTAAAATGGAAGCAGTATTATAGCATCAGCAGAAGCCAGCGTCACAGAAAAACCATAAGTTTGTGCAAAAATCAACATACACCCCTATATTCTCAGGACATACAAAAGTAACAAAAAAAGGACCTAAATTTTAACTTAGTTGTTTATTAAAGGCAAAACGTATTACGTATATGCCAAAGGCATAATACATGATGATGGTTGGAAAGGAGTCTCTGGGGCGAGCTCTGTGAATTTAAACAAAACCATCGACAGCTTCTTACCCTGATGCCATCTGTGTGGTCGTATTGCACTTTTGATTTAGTGATGCTTTTATATAGTTAGCTCTCTGGCTCTGGCTTTGCTCTCATGCTTCAAAACAAAGCCTTCACTAAGTTTTTGTGTAAATGTTACAAGGACATGTCACATGTGCATTTTTTTCTTTTTGTATTCCCAGTTTGGAACTGGCCTGGTTTGAGTTATTGGGAACAAAACGTGTTTTATGGTTGCAAGGTAGAGTTGGTATAGAACTTATAGACACGCAGGCATAACACAATTGAGATTTGCGAAGCAAGGTTGAACTATTGTGCGCTCATGAGAAAATTTTGCTTAGGTTGAATGGAATTTTTTTTTCTTCTTTTATGTTTTGTTTTTTTTTTTATACATAAAATACATATTTGAACTTTGCACATATTAATTAAGAAAATTAATTAATGGACGCCAAGTCTTGAGAAATATTAAACAAATAATTCTTGTTCTTTAGGGAGCTAAAAAAGGTAACTTTGGCATATAGAACTTTGTCTATTATCAATAGACCAAGAGCACACAGTATAATTTTTATATGTAGCTATATTAGAGTGAAAAAGTTTCTTCTTGTTTAGCTGACAAAAAAGTTTTGGCAATTTCAGTAACAAAAAAAATATGTGGATAAAATGTTCCAATTCGATGTTTTTAAGATCAATTTCTAATACAAAATCTTAACTTTGATCACCTATTTTTATCTATAATTAAATTTCATTTTTAGGTTTTTTCTGTTGCGTGTATCCACTGTAGTTATAGGTAATTTGAGCTAGATACCTATAGTCAAAGTGTGTCAAATTATTTGCTTCAAATTTGGTACAGAATATTTTTATGTGATTGTGCTTAAGGTGAATTTTGCTTAATTGTAATTAAATTACATTATTTTTTCGAATATTTAATGCTTTTATCATATCTCTTAGGCCCATTTGCTGAAACGAAACTTAAATATTTATGTTCAACTTAAGCGCGTATGTTTCACTTTTTCCTCAGCGTAAACTGTCACATAAGCTCTTATGTTGAACTTAAATATTTAAGTTTCATTTCAGCAAATGGTCCTTAGTCAAATACTAGCTATTGAGATATTAAAAAAAGGAAAGGTATTTTTTATCAAAAGAAAAAACTGAACAAAATGGTTTCAATTATGAATCAATTTTTTTTTCGTCATAAATATAATAAAACATACAATTTTGGGAAAAAGTACCTTTGTTTTTTTTTTAATACGCAAAATTAAAAAAAAAAATCAACTTGAATTTTTTCTTCCAAAAATATTGATTTTGAAATTTGATTTTTAAAAAACTATTTAACTTGATTTTAAGCGCTGATAAAAGAATCTTATATTAGCTTTCAAAAAAGGTATTTATGCCTATTCAATATTCATTCTTTGAACTTTTGTTTGTTTTTAACATGAATAACGAGACACCTTGTATAGTTAGAACAGTAAGAGGGTTAAGATTTCTGTTCTCGACTACATTTTAAATTCAGAGAATGTCGGGTATACGGTTTGCGGTCTAATTTGCACCAATTCTTACCACTTTATAAACTCGACTAGAGTTGCCTCAGATCAACGATAACACTGTGCTACAAAATGAAAAAAAATTACACGAACTTTTGAAGTGACCTAGTAGAGGTTGTAGGCATATTCGAGTACATCATTTTGTTGTTAAAAGTAGCGCTTGACTTTTTATATTCGTCATATTTGTTTCCAACAAAATACACTGTAGCTTTTGAACTAAAGTGATTATCGAAAAAAGTTACTTAAAATATTTTGTAGGAAATTAAATTTTCTACAAGTTTGTAGTACAAATCTTTTTTCTGGGATCAAAAGTACGCTAGTTACTTGCGAAAATGAAAATAATCATTAAAAACAAAATGGCGGCTAAACAACACCAGGTGCAATTGTGAAAAAATGTGAACTGATACTTTTTAAAACATTAAAGGAAAAATGCGTCTTTCAATTATTTCCCATAGCATCATAATGAAACCTAAATACCTCGTACTAAATAGTATGATCAAGGTGATCCTGCAAAATTCATAACCTCAACAATTGTGTACCGATTTTTAAGAACGATAGCTTGTTTGACTCATTATTAAAAGTACTTAAAATATAAGTACCAAAGAAAAAATAAAAAATTCAAACTGTGGCCAAAAACGGTCTTCAAACCTTAAAAAAACGTGAAAAAGTAGTAATAGTTTCGGATAACCTTTAAGTAATCTACAGATCGTCGCCCGAGAATTGTTTTATCGTAAACGCCAAAATGCACTTTTTTAAAGTGGGTATGCAGTAATATGTTTTCGAAGGTCCTCTTTCCATTTCTGTGATCAGATTTTGCCTATCAATTACTGTTACCGAGATACTCAGTATGCATTTTATCGTATATCTACATAATAACCCATCCATTAGTTTTGTTTTGTCGTATACGCCACATTTTGGCATATACGACAAAATATCCATGTATTTTTTTTGTTTAACTCTATTTTGTCGTACGTGTATAGGCCTAACAGACAACGCCCAAAATAAAACCGAAGATTTATTTCGGCGTACGCTTTACGTATCATAAAAATGCAAAAGACATGAAAGTAAAGGCGACTTTTAGAGTTTACGCAGGCTATCGGTGAGGCGTCGGCCGGCGGCGTCGGACTAAACAGGCGACATCCGCAAGCCCGCGACACTGTCACGACTGAGCGCAACCAAAAAATGCCTGACTGTGACTTGAAGTCAGTGTCCCCAGATTGAGGGGAAAAGCACCACTTTTGCCGATTTTATAATGCGAAAGGGGAAAAAAAGGGGAGAGCCTAAAAAAAGGGGAAAAAAATCCGAAAAGGGGAAAAATAAATGTTCTATTCTTTCTAGTGAATAGACTTTTAGGTTTTAATAAATGCAAATCATATGCAAATACAACCGTGCAACACCTTCACTCATTTTTTTTTTTTACTACATAAGGTCTAGTTGGAAACATGAAATTTCTTACATTTTTTCATAAATTTTAAAATTTTGATGTGAAAACCTATAAAAAAATCTATTAGGGAAAATTTCAAGTGCAAATTAAATTAAAATTTCGCCAAATTTTATCAGAATGTTCAGTTTTGACACTAGTTAGGTGAATCTCGTATAGATTGTAGAAGCGTCAAAATTCAATGGATATTTAAAACCAATTCGAACACGGCCATACTTAACCTTTTCCTGCATAAAGTTACAGTTTTTTGGTAAGAAGAAAGAAAACAAATACAAAGAATTTTTATCTTGAATAGTTTTCAGTGAAAAGGAAACCGACAAAGATTTTAAGAAAAAGGCTGTTAGCATTATATTTCGTAATGAAACAGAAAAAGCTTAATCTTTTATTTTTATCTTTCTCATAGCGGAACAAAGGACAGAATGCCTAAATTCATAAAATATTTTGATTGACACACTATTATATAAGTTAGGTACACTATGTACAATACAAAAATGTTACAAGATAAATTCAAAACAATATATTTTCAATGTTTTCTTCAAAAATTTAAACGTAATTTACTTAGGGGAAAAAAAAGGGATTTTTATTAGAAAATTAGGGGAAAAAATACCATTCTGGTGTCAAAAAAAGGGGAAAAATGTTTTGGGGACCTGGGAACCCTGCTTGAAGTGCATACCTGCATTGTTGTTGTCTGTCTCGTGGATGTCGCCGGTTAGCATCGACGACGCACCGACACGGACGTCGCGAACGGTCAGTTAATTTTTTTTGTTAACTAATATAATATTACATATCTATACTATTATATAAAAGAGTAACTTTTTTTGTTTGTCAGTTTGGCTGTATGTATGCACTAAACTCACAAACAAAAAAACTCTTTTAAAAAATTGATATAATACAAATATCACTTATCTGGTATGCTATAGGATACAGCAGAAAAGAAAATTTTTGTTAAATACAGAATAATAAACAAATTAAAAACTTACCACAAAAAAAATCGTATGGAAATTTTCTAAAATCAAGCATGTAGGTATTTTCCTTGCAAAATTCTGTTTTATAGATTTTCAACTCACATTTACTTCAAGCTCAATTATTTATAAGGAGGAGTTGTTTTGCCATGGAAAATTGCCTTTTGGTGGCATGTGGGGTGGGGGATCGGGGATTTGACTGGTTCCGGTGTAATCCGGTTCGTCAAATCAAGTTTTTGGTGGGCTGATTTCTGGAATCGGCTCAAAAAAAAAAGTTGTTTTAGGTAGGGTAATATATTTGTTTTTTTTTTTTTTAGGGAAAATTTTTGATGAAAATAAGTAATGGGTAGTTAAAAATCTTCATCAAAAAAAAAAAAAAAACAATTCAAACCATGTGCAGAATAATGTGCCTTGGTAGGTGGGAGCGAGATAGTGAGTAGAGTTGTTTTCACCGGCAAACGAATCGTGTTGATATTTTTGTTTAATAGGAAAAGTTCAAATAAAAAAAAAAAAAAAACATTAACGGTAGGGATTTTCTCTATAGTAAGAAATGAGTGGAGTAGGGTATATATATGTATATGAGTAAGGTAGGTATAATATTTGCAGCAGATATAAAAGTTTGCTACTGAAATTGTTTGGTTTGGTGGTGGGTGGGTGTTTGCTGGATATCGTAAATGGAAACGAACTTATAGGCAAGGGGCGTGCACAAGGAGGGGTAATGGGCATTTAATGCACCCCTAATAAAAATTATTTTTAATATTTTTTTCTGAGTAAATTAAACAATCAAGGGCGCACGTAAATAGGATGGGGGGTGCTTATAAATCGGCTTAGTTAATTCACAACTTGAGTTCTAATTGTTGGATTTTCAGGTAACACTGAAATTGGTTGGTTTGGCGGTGGGTGGTTGGTTTTTTAATACTTTATTTAGGTTAGGTACAAATTTTTTCATGAGGATAAGTGATGGTGGGGTGGTAAAAATATGTATGCAGGTTTTTTGGCAGCGAATTATTCTTCATCGTCAAAAAATAAAAAAAAAAAACAATTCAAACCATGTGCAATGTGCCTTGGTAGGTGGGAGCGAGATAGTGAGTAGAAGTTGACTGTTTTCGCGTTTCGCCGTCGACGAATCGTGGTGATATTTTTGTTTATAGGAAGGTATGGTAAAACAAAACAAAACATAAACAGTCGGTAGGTATTCTCTATAGTGTAGTAAGAAATGATTGGAGTAGGTATAGGTATGAGTAGGTAGGTATAATAGGCAGCAGAAAAAAATGTTCGTATCTAATCTACTTAAATTGGTTGGTTTAGCGGTGGGTGGTTGGTGATGGTGAATGGAATCGAACTTATTTAGAGGCAAAGGCGTGCTCAAGGAGGGATAAGGAGGCATTTGCGCCCCTTATACAAATTATTTTCAATTTTTTTTTCTGAGTAATTACACAATCAAGGACGTACGTAAATAGGATAGGGGGATGCTTATTACATGAAAATCGACTAAATTTACAACGTGAGTTCTAATTGTTGGATTTTAAGGTAAGACTGAAATTTTTATTGGTTTGGAGGTTGGAGGTTGGTGATGGTGAATGGAAACGAACTTATTTAGTGGCAAGAGCGTGCACAATAAGGGGTAAGGGGGCACTTGAATCACTAATACATTTGTTTTTCTAATTCATTTTGTTGAGTAACTATGGGTGGGGTGGTAAAAAATGTATTCCGGTTTTTTGCCACGGAATTATTCTTCATAGACGGCAATAACCCTTGCTGGGAAACAATGCTTCGTTTTAAGAATATGGTAGGTATATGGTAGAGAAGAAGAAAAAATTTAACATTTCATTGATAAATTATTAATTTCTTTGTCAAGTGGTTACTAACAAAATTCACGGTCGTTCGTTCCTTAGGGGGTAATGGGAGGTAGGCATAACATAACATACAAATAGTCTGATTTTCAAAGTTGTCTTAAAATTACACTATAGGCAGGCAGGTAAGGTACATAATTAGGTGCATTACATTTTTATTCAAATGCAAGCCCACACAACCCACACATTGATACGTGTGGAGGCTTATTTTCAATGTTACCTGACAAAAAAAACGTCAATGTTACCTGACAAGTAACATGGATGGTGTGTAGCGCTCTTAAAGCTGAACATTTTTCGAGTGCTGATTTTAAATCATCTTTTTGGTCGATATTTGGTTGTCAAAGGTTTTACTTAAGAAGACCCGGGCAACGCCGGGTTTTATCGGCTAGTATTATGTATAAACTGTGATTCGCATAAGGTGCATAAGGTGTAACAAAAGCTAGAGCATGTATGATAGGCTGAGACAAGAAAAAATAATCATATTGAAGGGGAGTCTATTCTCCCCTCCCCCCGTTTATCCGGGAGGGGCAGTTTTTCTAAAAAGAACTGACGTACAACAGCAAAAAATTAGTAAAATATAGCGGTAATACTTACAATGTCATGTTATACCTTTTTGGAAAGCCAGCTGTATATGTAAGTGAATAAAATTTGTAAATTTAATTTTTAAACTCAAAATTAAAAAAAAAATTAAAGAAATTTTGTTCAAAATTATTTAATTTTTATTAAAAATTAAGTATTATGTAATATTTTTGTTTTTAATATATATTCAATGCTCCTACCAATTTTTGATCGAAAAACTTGCATGAAACTTGCATGAAAAACTTGCATGCAACTTGCATGAAAAACTTGCATGCAACTTGCACGAAAAACTTGCATGCAATTTGCATGAAAAACTTGCATGCAACTTGCATGAAAAACTTGCACGAAACTTGCATGAAAAACTTGCATGCAACTTGCATGAAAAACTTGCATGCAACTTGCATAAAAACTTGCATGCAAGTTGCAGGAGAAACTTGCATGCAACTTGCATGAAAAACTTGCATGCAAGTTGCAGGAGAAACTTGCATGCAAGTTGCATGAGAAACTTGCATGCAAGTTGCATTAGAAACTTGCATACAACTTGCATGAAAAACTTGCATGAAAAACTTGCATGCAACTTGCATGAAAAACTTGCATGCAACTTGCATGAAAAACTTGCATGCAACTTGCATGAAAAACATGCATGCAACTTGCATGAAAAACTTGCATGCAACTTGCATGAAAAACTTGCATGCAACTTGCATGAAAAACTTGCATGAAAAACGTGCATGCAACTTGCATGAAAAACGTGCATGCAACTTGCATGAAAAACTTGCATGCAACTTGCATGAAAAACTTGCGTGCAACTTGCATGAAAAACTTGCATGCAACTTGCATGAAAAACTGGCATGCAACTTGCATGAAAAACTTGCATGCAACTTGCATGAAAAACTTGCATGCAACTTGCATGAAAAACTTGCATGCAACTTGCATGAAAAACTTGCATGCAACTTGCATGAAAAACTTGCATGCAACTTGCATGAAAAACTTGCATGCAACTTGCATGAAAAACTTGCATGCAACTTGCATGAAAAACTTGCATGAAAAACTTGCATGAAAAACTTGCATGAAAAACTTGCATGAAAAACTTGCATGCAACTTGCATGAAAAACTTGCATGCAACTTGCATGAAAATCTTGCATGCAACTTGCATGAAAAACTTGCATGCAACTTGCATGAAAAACTTGCATGCAACTTGCATGAAAAATTTGCATGAAAAACTTGCATGCACCTTGCATGCAAAACTTGCATGAAAAACTTGCATGCAACTTGCATGAAAAACTTGCATGCAACTTGCATGAAAAACTTGCATGCAACTTGCATGAAAAACTGGCATGCAAGTTGCATGAAAAACTTGCATGCAACTTGCATGAAAAACTTGCATGAACTTGCATGAAAAACTTGCATGAACTTGCATGAAAAACTTGCATGCAACTTGCATGAAAAACTTGCATGCAACTTGCATGAAAAACTTGCATGCAACTTGCATGAAAAACTTGCATGAAAAACTTGCATGCAACTTGCATGAAAAACTTGCATGCAACTTGCATGAAAAACTTGCATGCAACTTGCATGAAAAACTTGCATGAAAAACTTGCATGCAACTTGCATGAAAAACTTGCATGCAACTTGCATGAAAAACTTGCATGCAACTTGCATGAAAAACTTGCATGCAACTTACATGAAAAACTTGCATGCAACTTGCATGAAAAACTTGCATGCAACTTGCATGAAAAACTTGCATGCAACTTGCATGAAAAACTTGCATGCAACTTGCATGAAAAACCTGCATGCAACTTGCATGAAAAAGCTGCATGCAACTTGCATGAAAAACTTCCATGCAACTTGCATGAAAAACTTCCATGCAACTTGCATGAAAAACTTCCATGCAACTTGCATGCAACTTGGATGAAAAACTTACATGCAACTTGAATGACAAACTTGCATGCAGCTTGCATGGAAAACTTGCATGCAACTTGCATGAAAAACTTGCATGCAACTTGCATGAAAAACTTGCATGCAACTTGCACAAAAAACTTGCATTCAACTTTAATGCAACTTCCATGAAAAACTTGCATGCAACTTGCATGAAAAACTTGCATGGAACTTGCATGAAAAACTTGGATGCAACTTGCATTCTTTTAGTTTTTGGGAAACTTGAAAATAACGATATCTATCTATTTTATTATACTCTCTTAATAGAAATAGGGGCTTTACAAAAAAGGAGAGCATGATATTTAAGGTATTTTTGTTCATTTTTATTTTTTTCCGTTACAAGTCGGTTTTGTTTAGAAAATTGCCCCTTCCGGTTAATTTTTTTCCTTACCTCAACCAACCTGCACGCTCTAGCTTTTTGTCACACCTCATGCGAATCACCATATACCCTTGTATATTAGTCATCAACTCATCAAAATTTTCACTATTTTTTACCAATGTGCATATTTTATTTTTTTTTGATAAAATATAAACCTTAGGAAAATTCTCTTTTTATTAAATTTAAAATTATTGCATTTAATTCTACTTCACACTTGATTTCAAGCGTTTACTTTGTCGTACGTGTATGGGGTGCTAACAAAGTACTCATTTTCGAGGCGTATACGACAAAATGATTTTAGGGGCAAAACCTCTATAATTTGAAAACCAAAACAGACTCAACAACTTATGTCGTTTTCCATTGGACGTCTGGAAGCGTCCGGAATCAAACCAAACTCTTCTAAAACCATTCCATTGGCAAAAAAAACGGTCAACCGACGATTCTGAGAAGAGAATTTCGCTTCTCGATTTAAAATCAGAATCCACTCAAGAAGCACTAATACATTAAAAGCTCTAACGTCAGAACAAACTCACTCAATGTAAGAAAATAAAAACATCGTCGAAATCGAAGGACGCCACGCTTTTCATTCTCCTGCAGCCAAAAATATCAAATCAAATAATGATACAACGATTCACCAATACAATGACAAAATTTGTAAGTTGAGTAGAAGTAGTTAGTACTGTTCCATTGGATTTCAGAATGAGTGAATCCCTGAGTGAAACCAATGGAAAACGACATTAGAATACTTCAATAAAAAGGAGATATCTCACATAATATTATATTAAAAATACAGAAAATTCTATCGGTTTGTTTCTTTTTTATTCAAACGTGAAACTTGAAATGCGATTTCCCAAAAATGCTCAAATGGCGTATACGAAAAAACTATTCTCGGGCGACGAGATATTATAGTCCGTACTACACATGTATAGTATACATCGCTGGAAAGGACTATTATTCCTCTTTTTAAAACCGTAAATAAATTATAAATCGGACGAAATATGGCCGAGAGATCACTCGAAAACGGTTTTTTTATCAATAAGTTGAGATTTTGAGGGTATAGGAAAGTTTTCAAGTAGGTATATTTTCGTGATGTACTCGAATAGGCCCACAACATCTACTAGGTCAGTTCGGAAGTTCAAAATCACTGTAGCACAGTATAAATAATCAACAATCACAATTCAAGAAAATAAATTTTTACAAAAAAATAATCTTCCTTCTTATATCAAGTTTATTGATATAAACATTAAAAGACCTACTTGTACATTAACTGCCTTATTCATAAAAAAAATGCTTATTTCAGCTCTTTTGTTCAGGGAAACTACACCATGGATTAAGAATCTTTCGGACTCAAAATAAAGGCAATTTCTTACTGCTCAATTTGAGTCCGGAAAATTCTTATTCCATGGTGTAGTTTCCCTGAACACAAGACCTGAAATAACTATTTTTTGTTTATGAATAAGGCAGTAAATCATTAAAATTCAACGGCAACATTTAAGTACACTGTCGTGCTAAGATTTTTTAAAGCCAGAAGCTCGTTTTTTTATCATTGTTTTTTTTTTTCAAATTATTTGAGAGAAAGATGATTGTAAAATTAATTTTCAAACTCAAAACTTTCAAAAAAATTAATTTTGTTTAAAATTTTACGTTATATTAAGTAATATTTTTGTTTTTAACTCTCCTTTACGTCGTGGCGTCCATTTGGACCCTAGCGCATGTTTAAATACTCACAAGTTTTTTGTTGTTCAATTTTTCGCCTTGGGATTAATACTCAGTGCACAAAATTCAATCTATTGATTTTTTATGATCACTGATATGATAGATAGATAATATTCTGCGATTGGCTTCTGGAAATAGTCTTAACATCTGACATGTGGTCCATTTGGACCCCACTACTGAAATTCCAACAAAATTCGAACAAATCAATTTATGTTGGCAATTTTATACAAAACTGAATGCTTTCTTATGGTTTATATTATTTGTGCAAAAACATATATGTAATTTGAATTTGCTCTAATTTTGTTCAATTAGTTTTTCTGTTATATGTTAATTTTGATTTCAAACTTTTAAATATTTTTACAAAACAATTCAAATATCGTGCGATATTGTGGGCAAAAAAATAGTGCTTGCTCCGTTCAGTAAAAGCCGCATAGTTGAACGCAGCAGTGGAAAGACATTGCAATCCACATAACGCATGGATGTGTGCGTTCCTATTGGTTCACATGCATGCGACATCCACATTGCTAACGCGATCGCCACCGCCATCGCGTCTGTTTGATCAATGCTTTAAAATGCAAAATTTTCGAATTTAAATCACTTTTTCTTTTTAGATTTGTTAACTGGTTCATTTGAACTTTTCATATTCATGGAACGACAGTTAAATACATGTAAATATATGTTCGATATTTTAAGAGAATAGAAAACCGTTAAATATTTTAACATTTATATTTTGTTTTAAACTGTATAGTAGACACCCAGAAGCCATTATTCTGCTGGTGATGATGATGGCAAATATAAAATGATTACCCTTTTTATAAAAAAGTCTGTCTATGAAATACCCTTAACATCCTGTCTGCTAATATCGGACATAACAAAGCAACAAAATATTGTAATTAACCCAGTTTTTACTAAAATCATTATTTGTATTGCTTTTGAAGACTAGCTTGCTTCCTGTCAAAAATTAATTACATAATATTAAATTTTAAATTCACCCCAAATTCATAAATTATATATTCATCTGGGTGGATGCTTCTATTATAGAAAATATTCTAATTTGATGGATGTATACACGATACATGAACAAACACAAATGCAAAACTAAAAGAAAACTTCATATCGGGGAAATATTATTTATGCATTGTACAGTTCATGTCGGATGCATTCACAGATGAAAATAAAATAATTTTCTATTAATTAAGTTCAGTTTACTAAGACTCAACATTTTTTTTGCACACTTTTTTCTAGTCTGCGTCTTTTGTTACTAATTTAATTAGATTTTGCTGTTGTCTGAACTCATTAAAAATAAAACAAAATAAAACCAAAAAAAAAAAAAAACATTATTAGATAGATACAACATATCTACTCTAAAATCCTTTCAAAGGACTCTCACATCTCGCGAATGAAATAAAATAATTATCACCACTACTGACTCAATTCTGGATGGAGCGCCTGATGTGTATGGTTGGGTCTGATGGCAGAAACTCTTCATCACGGTTTGTTTGACCCCAATTGATGTTTTCGCTGCGCCTATATATAGATGCACAAAGAATATACATTCTTATAACCAAATATAAATGAGAGCCTGGCTGGGATTGTGCAATGCAATGCACATAATGGACCAGGCAGGCCCTCATTTTTTTTGTGTTCGAAATGGCACATATAAAATATGGGGAAAGCAAAGAGTGAGGAATGTGTTGAAAAAAGCACCACACGACTCTGCCGCTCCCGCCGCACGTCTTTAATGAAAGAGGATTTAGCCAGCACTTTTGATTGTGCATTGGGTAATAAGGACTTCATCTCCTCTTTAACCATCGCACCCATCTTAGTTCTCCGTTGAAATAAGGGTGACCGAGTTATGAAAGATTATTAACTTAGAGTTTCAAAATTATTTAAGGGTCCTTTAAAGAATTTGTAAATAGAAATTCATGGGCAGATAGAGGGTGGTTTTTATTTCACGTTTTCTTTTTAGGTAATCATTTTAATCATTAATTGTAGGTCTTCCCCATTTCTGTGGAATAAATAGATGCATTTTATTGGCAGCTCAAAGCTGGCGCAGAAACACAAGTTCAATAAAACGCTATATCCACTTTTAATTTAAATCTCTATTTCTGTGGCTGTGTTCATATCCTTTTGTGAGTGACAAACAATCTACGTTACCGACATTCAAGGTTCGAGTCCACACTCTTTGGCCACTTTTATAGTCACTTATTTACTGGCTTTTATATCGGCACTTTTGGTTTTGTTATTGTTCATCAAGGGAAATTTTACTGTGCTAGCTATAAAATTGCCAATAAAACGCACCTAATGTTAAATGGTGGAGAGTTGTAAGTTCTTAAAGACTCCGTAGCGTACGCCCCTGTTAATCCACTACTTTATGCGAACCAGGATTGCAGTCTTTCATAAAATGTAATCAAAAATAAGCAAGAGTTTAAAATTTTGTTTTAAGGTATGGTCACTCTAATTATTATGATGTGATACCAAATGAAACTGGGGGAAGCATCATCACCCAGATATTAAGGCGTTGGCGATGCGATGAACACAAAATATGTAGGGATTGAGAGTGAGCTTCCAGAGCGAAAGGGCACAGGGGTATTGGGTGGGGTGGTAAAAATGTTGTCGTTTTTAATGTGCTATGTGCGTTCGTCAGAAACAGCAGGCAACCGCTGGCATTTTATGAGTTTTGTCCTAATTTTTTGTAACAACATAATTATTATGACAGAAAAGTTTAAGTGGATCCTGGCATTATCTGTTGGATGTGTACTTTTCATGTTGTATATATAAAGACAAACTGTATACAATGATATTCTAGAGATAAACATTAGAGAAATATGAATATAGGAGTAGAATAGGGTTAGCGTTGTTTGGGGGTTTGGTATAGGTAGGAGCTATAGCTTTTGTTATTGGCTGGTGTGTGAATTCAATATCATATAGAGTTGAAGGAAAACTATACTTGTTTTGTTTTTCATATAAACAAAACACCATAATATTTTGTATAGTTCCTACTTGATGCTCTCATCTTATAAATGAAAACGTTGACATATACGACACGACATGTTTTTGTTTATACGCGTATAGATATGATGATGGTTTAGATAAACATTTGTATAAGAATAAAGTCATGCCCAAAGGGCTACTTAATAAGCCATAAACTTGATGGTAAACGAAACGTGAAAAATTCGTAAAACTATAAATATATAGTATAGAAGAATACAATTGTGAAGTATGTGTACTTACTCTTAGATCTCAAAAGAACAAAGAGTAATTCAAAACTTCCTAAGTGCGTAGAGGTAGGTAGAGATACTATGTCATGTTTTGAGAATTCACTTTTATATTTGAATGAAGATTTAAGTGTTGTTAATGGGGTCTTATAAAATAAAACAAGATAATACAATGCGAACAGTGTAAAAATATACAAAAATTGGATGAAATTATGTCAAGATCTTTAAGCATAATTTGTGAATAAGCATAAAGTTAAAGAAATTAGGAAGAGAAAAGAAATGGAAATGCATGGATGAATTTTAAAATAATAGGAAATATTATTTTAAACTCAAGCTAACCTTATAGATTTTCCTTATTAAAAAAAAGTTAATTAATTGATAAAAACATATACAATACATTGTTTCACCTAATTCGTGCACTTTACTTAAGGGGGTGATTTCTGGGATCATTCTTAGGAAAAATCCCACAAATAAGGTGCTGAAAATCTTTACGACCTTTAAAAATTCGTTAAAAAGGGTATTGCTGAAAAAAGTTAACCTTTTTTTGGGGTAACGTGAGCATTCAGATGGTATATTATGTATGTACAGATATTTTTTCCTAAAATCCCGCAAATAAATTGCTGAAGTTCTCTAATTTTCTTGGTAAACTTTAAATATTTATTAAAAATATTGATTTAATATTTTCCGAATTCGACCAATTTTTTCAAATATGTAGTTGATTTTTGTGCACCAATTACTGACCTTTTTGGATGGCATATATGTAGGTATTTTAACATTGAAAATGTTTATAGGATCGTTTTGATAGAGTTGTGGTGTTACCAAAATGATTAAATGAAATAAATTAAATAAATTCAATAAATCATAAATGAACTCCAGCGTATAGGGGCATCACAACGAAATTTTTGGTTGGTGTTACTAAAGAAATGACCGAAATGATTGAAAAGAACACATGAATTTAGAATAAGAAAAATGAACTCCAGCGTATAGGGGGACAACTATCAAATTTTTGGTTGGTGTTACTAAAACAATACAAGAATGATAAAAATAAACAAACGAACACAAGTGATGAATTACAGCAGGCGTAGGTAGCTAGGTTACGGGGAAAAAACGAAGAAAGAAAAGTATTGTTCGTCGTCAACAGGCAAGCTTCAGTGGAGAATGGTCATGAGGTATATTCAAAAAGAGAAAAAAAAAACAAAAACAAGGTATTCAGAAGAAGACAAATGAACAAACAAGGCAAGATTTTTGTATGTTGTATATTGTGTGTATGCATCTACATAGTTATGGAGGTAGGTAGGTTGCGATTTTGTGAAAATGAAAATGATAGGTATTTATTTTTATTCCATACAGAATACAATGCGGTCTTATAAGAAAGGCCAGTGATGCAGTTGAGTGTGCAAGCAGGAGTAGAGATTGCTTGAAATCGATATAGGTACCTATGTAATATGTAGGACGAGATTAGATTAGAAATCAGTTTTATAAGAAATACTAGTTACGACTTAAATATTTCAGTAAAATTGATCATAATTGAATGGGCTCTAAATAATAAACCGTGCATGGTATTACCTAAATATTTACGTGGACTATAAATAATGAACCATATATTCAACTGACTTCAAAAAATTGAGAATATATGGATAATTTAGGATCCATAACGTTAAGGTTAATTTCACTGCAATATTTAAGTCATAACTAAATTTGATTATTGGTAAGGCCCACTGTCTTTTAAGCGCCATGTTTCGTCGAAAATGCATATTTTTTTTATATATTTACGTTTAACGTGAATATTTTGCCGTATTTTTGTATATTTTTCATTAAAATCATAACTAACTTGTACAGTGTCTTCTAATGTTTATTGAATAAATAATAAAGGTCTATGGGGTAGGCATTACCAAAAAATTATGCGAAAATTGGCATTAAGGAAATTTGGGTTGGAGTTTTTTTTTTTTTTTTTTTAAATTAACCTATTTTTGAGTTGGTTAAATATATTAAGGCCGTGTGTGAATTGAATTAAAATTTCGAATAAATTTTATCCGAAATTAAATTTTGAAGTTTGTACGTACACATACCTACAGATTCACCTCACTAGTGTCAAAAATTAAATTAATCTTCGGATTTTAATCCATTTCGCACACGGCTTAAACAATAGGTATAGATAGCTTTTGAAAATTTAGAAAATATTAACCCAAAAGTAAAAAAATCATGTTCCCAATAATTCTGACTTTTTAACATTCCTTTCGTTGAAACTTTCGTTGAAAGGTACCAAAATTTTTGTTAGACACGAGAGCAAGCTCGTGGGACTCACTCGTGTAAATTTTGTTTTTTTTATTTTTGATATAATTAATGTCTTAAATAAACCCATGTAGATGAATTTAAACGATTCACCATTATAAAAAAAAATGAATGTACCTATTTCAAATAGGTTTTAATGGATTTTAGCCCCAGCAAATTGACGTTATGTTCGACAATCCCACTTGTACACTACATATTTTTTTTTTGTTTTTAGATTTAACGTGTATAAAAGCTAGCACATTAGCATAATCAATTAATCAATTAAAACCATAACTAGAATTTTTTGCTCTTTTTGTGCTATTTATGTGTGGCAGTTACGATTTTTGTGCTAGCATAGTTTTGTTTTATGTTCTGCTAGCTTTATATGGGTAGCATAACTTTGCATACAAAAAAACTATGCTAACACAAAAATCAGGACTTCTGCACAAAATAGCACCAAAAGAGCACAAAATTCTAGTTATGGTTTCAATTGATTATGCTTATGCGTATTGTATATGCTAGCTTTATAGACGTTTAGATTTATGGCGTTCTTTTTAGTGCAGTTTTTAAAAATAAATACATAGGTATACATACCTACATAGAATATATTTTTACAAGCAATATTGAGCATATTTTTAGGGCCCTAATCATTTTTTTCTTTGAGCATATAATAACTTGTTAAGGGCATCCTATATGTAATTGATTTTTAAGGCATAATTAAGGGCATAATTATAAGCGCTTAAAACTGTTTTTAGGGCATATTTTTGATTGCCCTAATAGGTACATATGTGAGTTGTGATATCAGATTAAAAAAAAAAACGATTTTTTTGGTTGAATAGAAAAGTATGATGGGGTTAGCTAAAGAAAATTAACAAGATTTATTTTTTACCAAATAGAAAGTGACATTAAATACTTACACCTAGAAACTTCAAAACTTATAATGGTGTTTGAAACAGCTTATTACGTTTTAATTAATTTGTAAAGATTGTAAAGATTAGTCATGTTTTTTGTTTATCTAGCGAAATAAAGTCATTTTCAATGTCCCCATGGTTACTCTATGAGTGAAATCTGTAAATTTTTTTTTGTGAATATCCCACATATATGAGGTGCTTAGATGACTGAACCGAATATCCCAAATATGGGGTGCTATTGGGATATTAGCCCAAAAAATGAGGATATTTGGACAGGTGCTTCGAGTATCCAAATATGTTAACCTCAAGATATACGCTGATTCAAAAATTCTTCTGTCATGATACATATATGTATGTATACAAATTCCACTATGGCCAGAATGAAAGCGCAATCGTTTGGAGAGCCTGTTTCACAAAGCGACGAAATGGGTCTTAGGCGAAGTTCGGTAGGATCTCGCCTATAACGTCTCCTCCTTCAGACTCCTGACACTACGAGCAAGTATTTCTACAAAATAGTTAAAAAGTAAATGCACTGTTGGAGAATAGAATGCTGACCCAATTTAGCACATGCAATTACAAACAATAAATTGGTCAAACCCAGCACGGTTAAAACATGTTACCTTAAACAATAGATGATCAAAAAAAGTAGGAAGCAGAAATTTTGTAGAGGAAGAACGCCTCTGTAATCTTATAGCCCGCACCCCATATTTGCAAAAAAGTATATGCAATGCAAAAGGTCAGTGATTGTTCTTAAAAGGTCAGGTAGTTTCAGAAATTGGTCAGGCCTAGAAAATTTTTAATCCAAGGTTAACATTTTTCAAGGTCACCCACGAGGGACGGAAGCTGGGATAAAACGAGACTATACTACCCAACCCACTAGCTATCTTAATACGGCCCTTCCTTTAATTTTAATTTACTTTAATATAGGTTAATTAGTTTTTTAAGGCTTTGAATCTTCCGCTTGTCGATTTTCTAAACCTAATCTGCCTGAAAACGCAAAACTACACGTTTTCGTTGCCCAAACATTAAGGCCACATCGTTTGGGATTCCTTATTTTTTTTTTTTTTTTTTTTAACCATTAACGATTTTGTTTGGTTTATCATTATAGGAATGTGTGCGCACATACACAAAGTCCTGTATAATTTAGAGACCATTAAGCTTCTTTGTAATTATCCTGCTTCAAATTCCTACCATCTTTTAACATAAGTATATCTATATCTCATCTCAAATTGAATCAAAGACATTTCTAACCATCCATATAGGGATATGCGGCTCCATCTTTCTCATTTATTTTGTTCTTTTTAATTTACCACATTATTCTCTCCAATGAACTCAGCTATGGGTAGAAGTATACGATTATATTAACTAAGCCCACCATATTCGATTTACTAGAAAATAAACCAAGAAAATTAAAGGACTCGCCATGAAACATCCTGTCGACGACAAACAACAACAAAAACAACAACATAATATAATAAATTTATTCTTTAGGACAAACGTTCCGTTCATATCGATGTAGCGGGAAACGAAAATGTATGAGTTATGTGTGTCGGGAGGATATGAAGCCAAAGGGATTCAGAACATCCTTATAAAAGCTAGTATACAACACAAAATAAAAGAAATTGGTAAATGGTTGATATCCGCTTATTTCCTGCAAAATATCGTTTTATTTTTCTATGTAGGTACATATAGCTTCATAAAATGAACGAGTGAAGTATTTTTTTTTGTCGATAACTGTTGCTCTCTCAATACTTATGACTATGACCCATAATTGCGGGTGCTAATAGGAGATTCTGACTTAATCCTTACAATCAGTCATTGTCGTTGATGGAAAAATAAAAAGTTTCGTTCGACTCGTGGAACTATAGAAAAATCAATTTTAACCAAGTCAAGAAGAAATTATTGTTGGAAACATAATACCCAAAGAAAATACGGGTAAAATTATTGCAGCTGAAGGACATTGAATTCAATTTCGATACACCACACTAACAGTTCGCGTACACCTAATCCGTCATCGGCCGAAGTATGCTCGGGCGCCGCATGTCGTCGGCCGAATTCGGACAATCGAACCAAACGTATGTAAAGTGGGGTACACAGTCTCGAACACGTATGACAGTTTTGCTCACGATCACGACTTAGTGTGTACACTCTGTTTGATGGCAAACTGTTTGCAAGGCAAACTCCAGGCAAGCTCATGCTCACAAAATTGTTTGATATTGACTGACAGTCAGCCGACTGTCATACGTGATCGATAATGTGTAAATAAATAAATTTGATGGCACAACAGCTCATGAAAAACTCCGGCATGACAGTCCGTCGCACTAACCATCACGCCACGGCTACTACTCGATAATGTGTACCCCACTTAAAAGGAAGGGAGCGCGTACACCACTCCAGCCGACATCACATTGGACGATAACGCCCAATAATCCGAAAATGTTTGGATTTTTCGTCAGTTTGTTGGTTATTACTTGTGATTATGCATGTGAATAAATTGATACTTTACAAATGTACGGACTGATATCATCCGACAACGGCGGGGGTGTATGCGTACGAACGTCCGAATCCGAAATAGTCGCCCGAATTGTTCCGACCCGGAATCAGCCGATGATTCAGTTGCAGTGTACGCGAACCGTAACTCGCCTATATCGACAGCATCGTCCTTTTTAAATGCCGTTATTAAACGACAAGTTAAAAGCTCTCCCAAACAAACGTGAAACATCATGCAGGTGTAAGAGTTCTGACGAAATGTTCGCCTGTTACAATTTACCAATAACGATTATTAATGATAGTAGATTTCCACGAAAAATGTATAAAGCGCCAGTATGGTAAAGCGACATTGACAAAGTGGCAGTGACGAAGTAACATCTAACAATTATACGAGTATTACAAAAAAAAATCATAATATTTGTTAAAAAAGTATGAGAAACTATAAGTCTTTGGATAATAATAGGCCGTTTTTACACTCACGCACTGATCTCTCCTACAGATCCATCAAAAAAATGTTGTCCCTTACAAAATACAAGGTTTGGCCAAAATGTTGCAACACTTCAACAGACTATATATTCTTAACAATTTGAGTACACTAATACCGCCCGTTGGTCGAAATTTGACCTTTTCAAAAAAATAGAATGCATGCAGATAGGACCAACGAAAAAACGGACACGAAAAAAAAATTATCTAAATAGGTATATTTTATTGATGCATAGTGTAGCTGCCACGATTACGCAACAAAAAAAATATTAACCGCTGTTTTGGTTTGCGAGAAAATGGGTGTCCTTATATGATAACGTCATCCCTGTTTACTCGAAAACGAAAAAAGTGATTCAGTTTTTTTTTTTTGCGTAACTAGTTCAATTAAATAGTTCTCAATATAATATCCACTGTCGGACCGTTTCTATAGTTTTGAGAAAGTTGACCTGCTAAGTTGACGCCAAGGAGGAAACCCATTTTTTTGGCAAACCAAAACAGCGATTAAACTTTTTTTGCGTAACTAATTAGCAATTTAGTAGTTTTCAATATATATTCACTCCCGGAATGTTTATCTATAGTTTTGAGAAAGTTGACCTGCTAAGTTGATGTCAACTTAGCATCAGGAAACCCATTTTTTCAGAAACCAACAGAGCAATTAATTTTTGTTTTTGCGTAACTACTTAGCAATTAAGTAGCAACTAATTACTATATACTTTTTAATCTGCAAAGGAAAAAGTGACCTGCTAAGTTGATACACATCTAGATTTTTCGAAATCGTCGTGACAATCCAAATTGGCTTTTCAGCGATATTCGATTCCGAGAAAAACAGAAGATGTTTTGGATGCGTATCGAAAGCTTCTCCTTGATGGGTGATGCCACGTCTGATAACAGTTGATCAACAAATTATCGATCGAGTGTTCTTGTCTAGTGTCAAATGTCTAGGCATATTTAAATGTAATACCACTATATTTCGATGTATCATCCCTGTGGAGGTGTTGAGGAACCTCCAGTCCAGGAAATTATAAACAGCAGTCCAACCAGAGGATTTGAGCAAATGAATCTGTCCTTTTTAGAAAATCGTCGCCACTATCTTCGTATAGAACTCCATTTTGCATTTTTTCGCATAGTTTTTGGATGGAACCAAAATATTGTTTCGCATACTGATTTTTGGATTCTCAATACATTTAGCAAACATATCAGTTAAATATCTGAGTTTAAACTGCTATAGTGCCAGTGCCTAGCCATTTAAGTCAATTTATCATAACCTTTATTTTTATATAATTTTGGAATATTTACGAAAAAAAAAACTCACTCATCCGTATTTTCGATCGAAAGGAATTTGCTTGAGTGGAGCTACTGCTTCTTCTAATGTTATACACTCTGTGTGTTGGCATTACTTTTTCACAAATCGGCTCCTCAGTCCTCTTCTACAACATCTCGTCTCCCTCTGTCGATCTGTCAACATTTTTTTTTTTTTTTTTTTTAATGGAAGCATAAAAGAGTGGATGACTTCTTGGAGTCACCCGCACCTTACGCCCCCAATGCTCTTAACCCGCAGGGGATTGAGAGGGCATACAAATCGTGTAAACACGGTGTAACGAAGTGAAGTGTAAGTATGCGCACCCTGATGACATTCACTTCGGTATTCGGTTTGCAATTTGTTTTCCTTTTTTTTTTTTACTTCTTTTGTCAGAACCCTGAATCCTGACCCATGTAGTCCTCCGTCTTCATCCGTATTTTCTTACTTTTTCTTTTAAAACGGTTTTCTATATTAAAATGATGATGACGATGATGATGATGGGGGAGTGATCGATGGTTAAACATTGCGCCCCACCAAACACACATCACGTCATGTCACCCACGAAAAAATCGAAAAGGACACCCTTTCTATGTCGCTCGTGGAGATAAAAGACTTAACTTCTTCGGGTCTTATGATTGTGCATGATGTGTGTGTGTGTGTATCCGAGGAAAAACAAATACATCGATGATGGAAGGAAAAACAAGTTCTTTTTTTGGTTTTCTTTTTCAAATATTTTTGAATTTTTTAAATTGACTGTAAGTTCGTTGAGACGAAAAATTGACTGAAATTATTGGCAACATTGACAATGTGTATTGAGGAAGCAAGCGGTATGATGGTGTTTTGTCAGTATAAGATTGCGTTTTGGGCCTTTCAGGGGGTGTTTTGTTCAGCTACAGTAGGCACAAGATGATGGATGTGGATGTAAATTATGTTAAGAAAGCACAGCAAAAACAAAAAAAATATACAGTAACTTCCCACATTTTAAAAGAAAAATTATAAGCAAAATATTGATAGAATTTATGTAAAAGGACGAAGCAGGAGTGCTAAAGGCATTTTTTATTTTACCTGTCTACATTCTTTTTTTTTTTTTTGCTGCCATCCAGGGACATGAAAGAATTCAATTTTCAAACGTTATTCTATTACGTTGACGTAATATGGTTGATGAGCGAGGTAAATAGTTAGTAATTGTTTCTACTTAAGATTTATTTTAAAAATAAGTGAATTAAGCTATGGTTTTTCGAAAAGTCGGGAAAAAATAAACATATATTAAAACTGTCCCGCTAAAATTGGGATATCTGGCAGGCCTAATAGACGCCATACGCAGAGACGCACCAAAGATCGAAAAATGGTACGAATAAAGTGACTTTTCTTACAACCACGAGAAGAAAATAGAGAAATGCAAATATTCAAAATGTCAAGTAAATCCTATTAATATTATACATGTAAGATAATTATTATTATTTATTGTATACTATTCATATTAGAATGTCAGTTTATTAGACTTGACCATTCTTTATTCCGTAAATTTCATTGAATTTTTTTGAACAACAACTTAAAGGCGCTACAACCATTTGTTTACGAATTAATTTGAGATATTTTAATTCGTTTTATTTTTGTGTTGGCTGGAGATATAGCTATTTCAAGGTGTGCCGAGCGACTATCATCAGTCTCCTTTTTAATGGAGCTGAGCTTTAAGCCAATTTTATTGTGAACAACTTTCTACATGCACACCATGAGATTCGAACCTACGCTCACGCATATCTTCGAGATCGTATGCACTACGCATTCCACCGGTAATGACCACTAACGTCCCAGGTCGAGATGTGTTGTTTGTTTATCAAATGCATTTGAAGAATTAGCAATAGCTATTATCGCCAGCCAAAACAGAAACAAAAAATTGGTGGTAGCACCTTTAAGTTGTTGTTGCCAATCAAAAAATATACATGTGAAAGTTTGTTTGTCTGCCTGTTTCTTCCTCTTAATCTCAGAAAATACATAAATGTAAGTGATTGTAATAAGAATTTGTAGAGCGATAGTTTAAAACATAAATATGGTCATAGGCTATTTTTTGTTTTAATTCTTAGACCAATTTACAAAAAAATAACTAAAATACTAAGGCCCTCATTATGAATGTCGAATCGAATATAAAACTTTGCGAATTCGTTGATTTCGTATTATGCATAGCGAATCGGTCAAATATTAAGCTCGCCTCAAATGTCAAAACTTAACCGAATTTGACTATCACTTCCATTTCAGAAATCGAACATTCGCTTATTTGCTTGCTCAATAAGTCAATAAAACCCAAGAATAAAACTCATGAAAAACCCTAGTTTTCAATGATGATTGCTATAACTGGTGCCCAATGAAAATAAGCGTAAAATGTCAAATTCTTATAAAAAAAAGCCCTTAAATGATATCTGTGTATATTCTACATGATTTAAAGTAAGAGAATTGTATTTCTCTCAATTATTTTCAGTATCTGGACAGGGTGTTCTAAGTGAGTAAACTCCTGTCCGGATACTTAAAAATCAGGTTTAGTACCCGGATAAGGATAAACCAGAGTTAATTAACACTCGACATAAATGTATTTACAGTTAACTCAAAAAGCGGTTTTTCTGTAGAGAATTAATTTGGTTTGACCTAACAAACTCGGAGGATAAATTGGCAATTGTGCAGTAAATCCAAAGCTAACTCATAATTTGGTGCGTTAACTCGGGTTTAACCTTATTTTGTACAAACGCAGTTTAATATTTAAGCCGGTGTGGTTCAGCAATTTTAGCTCGCCGATGTCGGCGTGATCCATTTCATTGGTTCCTGCCCTATTTTGAAGGAGATACGAAGAAATCACTTTGGAACAAATATTCTACCGTTAGAAGATATAAAAAATATTCTGAACGATAGCAACTACTGATGGAGTACACTGGCCTCATATTGCTTAACTGCACTCAGCTATAGAACTAGAATATTTGATGAAAATGTTTAAATGATAATCCAGCTACAAATCCCTTATTGTCAAAATAATTAAACAAAGTTGTTTCAATTAATTGTCTAATCTCGGCACACGGGTTAGCCATGCTTAAATATTCTATTTTTATTAATCCTATATTGTTATTATTTTGAGCTAATAAAGTATTTTAAACTAACTGAGCTAGACTCAACAGCTCTGAATTTATTTTTTATAAGTTTAACTATATATTGAAGGAGGGTATGTTTTTTTTTTTTGCATCAATTACATACATAGACATACATACATATCCGAAAGCAAAGAAATGAAGAACAAATTCAAGGGTATTGGTCGTAAAATGCTTGTCCAAGAAAAATAAACGCATAAAACATTTATTCGCCTTTGGACAAAACAACTTTTTATCATTTAAAAGTTTGTCATTCCCTAATTTAGCTCAAATTTTGAAATTTTCTTTGTGGGTGTTATTCAAGGCTGTGTTAAGAGGGGGTGAGTTGGGGGCCAAGGAAACCATTCGATACTAAATAATAAACTTGGTGGCGCAAAAGATAGTTGAGAACCAGCTCCTATTATGACTTACAACTTTTAACCATTCATGTACATATTTGTCTTATCGAAAGGAATGGAGGGACACAAAATTTTATTTCGAATTACATTAGGCTAAATTGAGAGAAAAGTGTTACTCGGAGTATTTGTTAATTCCTCGCAAGGGGCACTACCTACCTACCCGTGCCAACAAATTTACAAGATTCGCTATTTCATGTATACCTAGGCACATAGTTGATGAACCCTATATGTACCTACTACCCCTCCATCCTTCATCGTTGATACAATAATGAGACGAAAACCCCCGTAAATTTTTTCTCTCAAAACTACCCATAATGAAGCAAAATCAAAAATAATCACAGATGGCCCCTGACTCAAATTTCTAAACAGCCGGGCCTAAGAAGACCACTGTTTTCGTGTCATATAGCCTCCTTCCCTCTTTACTCACTGAAATAAACTGAAAAACATTTTGATTTTTCTTCTTTTTTTTTTTAATGAAACAGAAAACCACCATCATTCACTTCAGCCTTCAGCCCATCCCATCCTCTTCTATTTTCTTCCCCAAAATATCCATTCTTTATAACATTTTTATGTAAAACACACAGGAGAATGGTGAATGGACTTGAAAAATTCAATTCAAGAACCACTTAAGAATTTATTTTTTTTGGACATTCATATTTTTTGAAAGCCTCTTTCACTTGCTTTCCCCATCTAAATCACTTATTGTTATTGTTTAGCTCAAGGCTCCATCAGTTCTCAGTTTCATGCCATCTTAGGAGAGTGATGATTATGAAGAAGCAAAAATTGATGATTCATTCGACCATATCTCCTCGAAGGCTATACCTATACATACTTTCATCAATGATGAAACAACACAAAAATTATTTTTCTTTTGGTTTTGGCCAATTTCACCTCTGACTTCACATCTTTATTTTTGGTTCTCTGACATCACAAGAATAGAAAATAAAACATTAAAATATTGTATTTCGAGCTATTCTATAGAGCCGCAAAAAATTGCCGGTAGTAGGTACCGCTTTAATTTAGGAGTTTTCCACTACATTAAAGGGGAATTCCTGTTGTTCGATCTTAAAAGACAGAGGTCACGAGATTTTAAATTTTTGTTTGTTGATTTGAATATTTTTCTTCTTTTTAAGGCGTCAAGTGTCTTTGTCGAAATAGTCTTAGGTTAGGTGAAGGGGGAAGTTGGGTCGAGGGAGGTTGGAGACCAGTACATTTTAGGAAACCTAAAAATAAAATCAACAACATCGTATAAATAAGTTTCTTCCATAAATCTGTTCTTAGATAAAAAAAAATACAAAAAAAAATCGTATCATACTACCGCATCTTTGCACTGAGAGAAAAGCGTAACGAAAATTTTATGAAGCAGAAAATCAAAAGTGATAGCATTTTTGTTTTTGTTTGAAAGCCGAAAAATTGTAGATATAATGAACAAAACCTTCCAAACATGATGGATCTCATAATTAATTCGAGATTTAAATTGATGAAACACACTATTTTGGAGTTGAAATTTCCTATCAGAAAGTCTTTAACAATTTTTTATGATAAGTTGTTGTTAAAATAATTGGAAACAACAACACTTAATGGCCACAATTTTTTTTAATAGAAACCTTAACCTTTTCTAACTTTTTTTGGCTTGTAACTTTTTCAATATTCAAAATATCGAAAAAATGTGCCAACACAAAATATAGAAAATTTAGTTTACAAACTTTTTTGTAGGACTTACAGGAATCGAGATATATACAATACAAAATAAAATCCAAAATGGCGGCCAAAAGGTGAATTTCAGATGTGCATGAAGTAAGAACCGCCGCATCCATTTTAGATGTTCAAAAAAAAAGTTGTGCTGTATTGTGCTAAATTTGTGCTGCGTTGTGCCGTAAATATTTTTTTTAAATTCGCAAATTTTACGGATTATATTTAAAAAAATATATTTTTTTTAAACTAAAAGTTGTTTGTTTTTTTTTATTTGCTACTTTTACGACCAAACGCAAATGTTGCTAAGCACCTTAACCTAAAGTTAGCACCGCCATTTTCGATTTACAAAAAAAAGTGTGCCCTAAATTAGTTTTTTCATATTCGCAAATTTGCACATTTTACGAATGAAATTTTATCTAAAATTAAGATTTTCAAGGTGCTAGGTACCAAGTGCCTAAGCCGAAGAGATACAAAAAAATATACGTATATTAGCAGTTTTAGAGCCAACAATTTATTTCGCGAAGCGTGAAGTTAGCACCACTATCTTAATTTTGAAAAAAAAAAAAATCATCCGTAAAATGTGCAAATCTGCGAATTTGAAAAAAAAACAAATTTACGTCACAAGTTGTGCACAATACAGCACTTTTTTTTTTTGAAAATCGTAAATGCTAACTTCACGCACATTAATTTCAAGAGTTATGATTTCCGATGAACTAAATTTGAAAAAAAAAAATTAGATACGCCGGAAAGCACACAGCATGCCAACAGTATTATTGGGTGGTCACATGTTCAAAGCCTTTTAACTCCCTTCTTGGGTCCTCTATCCTACTCAAGTAACTCCGTTGCTCTGCTTATAGTATGTCGTATATGTCGTCAGGCAGGGGACTTATTTTAACATGTTGTTTCCCTGAACAACAGTATGCGAGATTTTATTTTGCGAGATTTTTTGTATCGCTACCAACCGATATTTCGCAAATTAACTCACAACAATGTTCTAGAAAAATTTTGACATCATGTATGAAATACTTTTTTTTTTGCAAAGGCGAGATTTTGGTTTTCAAGATTTTAGTTTGTGGGTTTTTTTTTAAATCGTATGAAAAGCAGGTTGTATATAATTGCGAGATTTCGTAGCCAATCCACATTCAAAATGGGAGATTTTTTATACCTACTTCAGAACAATTGTTCAGCTAAATACGCATTTTTTTACCAACTCCCAAGTAGGTACTACCAATTGTGATTTTTATTTGTTTTCATGACTAACGCTAGTGCTAAAATATACGAATGAATAAATCCATACACAGCTAAAATCAAGAAAAATAAAAGAACATAGGTAGGTACACCAATTAAAAAAGTTCACCAAGAACAAAACACTAAAAGAAAATGACAAAAAAAAAATGCATGAAAAGTCATAAATTAATGCATTGTGCACACATGCACTCAATTATGCCACTCAAAAGGATACAAACATTGAGAGCAACATATTTCTATATACCCTATACAATCTGCCACAACTGTCTCACATTGCAATTCACCGGGGCATTAAAAACACTCTGTACACACGATAAAAAAAAAAAACATTAAGAGAAGCTCCATGATGGTTGCAAAAGGAGATTATACATAGCCACAAGGACTTTGGCTTTTGTGGGTGAGATATCGTTCTTTTTTTTTTTTACCCAGTTCTTCGGCACCGTTATATTTATATCAAATAGAAGTTTTTATAATTATCAAGGCACATGTTGTTGGTTCTATAAAAACGCGCCCGACATACCGAATGTCCAGATTAAAAAAAGAAAACACCTTTCCCGCAAGGACATTGAATAATATTATTCCTACAGACTTGAATAAAACATTTAACGTCACAGGAGCTTGTAGCTTATAGAAAGATAGGTACGTCTAGGTATACCTATGGGAGAAAAGAAAATCGTTTAAATATGACTGGCATCCTTGAAAAGATATGTTTACTGATTCGTTTATGAGGGTGGCACTTTGACAGTGGCAGAAGCATTGAAGATAAGTAGCGACCACCAGGCTACCATAACTTCAACCTTAAAAAAAATACGGATCATCGCAGAACAAGAGAGTCCTTTCAATACAGCAAGGATATTAAGTGCAACACACATCTAGTAGATATGGGAGTCATGGGATAGGTGTATCTATATACTTCCCACGTGAGGTAACTTGCCAACGGACATCCTTTATCTCCTTTCTGTCCCGGACTGCTCCTAGGCGAACTAAATATGTATGTGTATTCTTCAATAATAGTATTATACATACACATGAAAAGTTTGAATTCTATCTATCGAGCTTGAGTCGAGTAGAGTCCGTCGGTCGACCTCCTGTCCATCCAACTCGACAGAAGAACCAAAACCGGTCATCTAGTCTTTGGGTCTGCATTCTGCATGGTTAATACGATGAGCATGACATAATGGCATTGACAAAATGATAAGTAATTCACCGCTAACACGACCCTTGTATGTTCTCTTAACCATTTTATATTTCAAAAGTAGAAAGCGAATAGAGAGTCCTTTTAATCAGGAGTAACTACTCGTATATTGCATCCATATGGCACAGGAACAGCAATGGGATGGGGTAACCAAAGACTTCATACGGTACGAGTAGCGACAAAGTTGACAAAAGTTTATGACATTATGTGATGTTTTATGTTATGTAAAATGTCCTTTTTACTTCTATGTATAGCATGTGTGTGTCTTCTTGTAGTTATGCAAGGGCCCAGATAAAACTTGTGGCCGCCAGTGATTTAGGAATGGATTTGAGGAGTTTTTGTTGGGCATATGAGTATAATAAGTGGGTAGGGCCCGATGTTCGTTCTTCGAAGTTAGAGTATAGAAAAGAAATATCGTTTGAATGACGAACGGCAGATGTTCTAATTGATGTTCAAGGGTCAGTTAAAGATTAGGAAAGGATTCTTGAGTTTATATTTGTGAGTACATAAATTTGGTTTTAAATTTCAAAAAAATTGTACGTACATACATACATATCTATAAAATTTAACGGGCTTCAAAAATCGATAGACTGATGTTGTATGAAGTGTTTGAAGAATTCAAATTTGATTGGAAAAAAAGGAAAGGTACCTAAAACTTCGATGGAAATAATTTAAGCAGCGCGCTTTGTAGGTATATTGTGCTTTAACATTTATATTTTAGACAGATTGATGTTAAATTTCCTTACAAATAATGTAGGTACAGGTACACAACTATAACGTGGGCGAAAAAGAATCAAACTCCGCTGACAGCCGAATAAACCATTCAGACTTGACGATAAGTAGACCGACAAATCAGTTCACCCGTCTTGGAAACAACCTGAAGATAACCAAAATACAGCTGGGGCCTATTTCACCAAACACTTTTCACTTTGTGCAAAAGTGCAAAGTGTTTCACAAAATTTGCAAAGTGAAAAGACTTTTCACTTTTCAATTTTTCAGACTTTTTTTGAAAAGTGAAAAGTAAAAGTGTTTCACCAATTTAAAAAAGAACTTTGCATTTAAATTCGTATTTTTCAAAGTTGCAAAGTAAAACTTGATACAAATTGATACATTTGGATCAATTATGCATTTAAAAAAAAATCATTGACATTGACCCCTGTTAAATCTCTGTTCTGCAGAATTTGTACTTAGTGGTGTTATTAACACCGCAGTAGGGGATGGTCGATATCCTCATTGGAACTTAAAAATCGTCCTGCATAGGATATATTTGAGACGCTTCTGTCTGTCTACTAACCTCGATTTTTTTTTATTGCACCAACTGCACTGCTGATGATATATTTTCAAACATACGACTTAAGCAAACTGCATTGTACGCTAACTAACCAGCCTACGTTTACAGCATGTAAAGATCGATCTGGGCCACAAACCATCAAAGCATGCTTTCTTTGGTGGAATTGTACCGTCAATACATCCCGCTACACAAAGAAATCCTCGAAGAGAATTATTTTTCCAGCAAATGGTGTTTAGGAGAAATTCGACGCTTGATGAACTACTCTGCAGACAAATACTTTTCTTATTCCGTGCACAGATGCAACACCGTGATATTGGGCTTTATTGACCGGCAAAATGTTATCCAAAATGTTATATTGTAGTTTATTGCCAATTAAAAAAAAAAACTCTCTTTTGTCGAAAAATTATTTCCGACATCAAAGATAATTCTTAACTTAGCTACTCTTTGATTACTATTAGGTATTTATACTTCTTCGTTCTCAAAACGGTTATTTTTATTTTTTATTATTATTTTCCGACAAACTTTTCATAAAAAACGCTTATTTGCAAATGAAAATTTCTCTTTGCATATTACTGAAAAACTTTTCAAAATTCTAAATACAATTTGCAAAGTATATTTGCTTGGTGAAACGAAAAGTACAATATTTTTTAAAATCAACAAAACTTTTCACTTTGCAGAAAAGAACTTTTCACTTTGCAAATTTGCGTTTGGTGAAACGTAATTTGCAAAGAGGAAAACTTTTCATTTCAATAATTTCCTCTTTGCAAATTTGCGTTTGGTGAAACGAATTTTGCAAAGTAAAAGTGAAAAGTTGCAAAGTGAAAAGTGAAAAGTGTTTGGTTAAATAGGCCCCTGATCTTCAATTCGGGTGATATAAGTTTTGACTTGGTAAGGATATGGAACAGCGTTGCTGAAGTAGCATACTTAATCGTGTGCTTTTTTGACACGATTTTAATTCCTAGTGCCACAAAAAAGTTCAATTTGGCATGTTTTTTTTTTCCATTATTTTACTAAAAATGAAGCGAATTCCGATGAAATTTAGTGAAATTCGTCCGAATTCAGTAAAAAATTGACATATAAACTCCTATTTTTTGTCAATGAACGTATAGAGCTAATAATTTCTGTTGATGTTTTTTTTTATTAGTTACTCCGTAATATAATTTACTATAGTTTTTTTTCAACAAAATAGAAGAACTTGTGTTTTTTTTTATACGTGCCGTACAAATATCAGAAAATATGGCACGGAAATTTTTTCCGGGTGGCAACGCTGATGTGGAGTATGGTTGAAAGAAAAAACGCATGTTTCTTCTTATTATCGAAAACCAAGGTCTTACCCGCCATGCCGAGTGAACTTTTGAACTTTTTGTCAACAATTTGCTGGTAGGGCAGAGCAGAGGTCTTGGCAAAATAAAAAGCCATATTGACATGCACTCAAAATCCCCCAATTAAACCGTCCACCGAAATGTTGGTCTAACCATCCGCGACGACCGATCGTCCACTATATAATTTGAGCTAGAGCCTAATAGGCCCGTCGCCAGAGGCAAAAAGGTTTCCATAATACAAAAACATACTGATCAAATTAATTTTATAATTGAATTGATAGGCGGGTCGTTTCTAAGAATGTGTATTTAAAAAAAAAATTGCGTGTGGCTGTAAGTGATGTGCCCCCCCCCCCCCCCCCATTTCGAAAAAACGCGTTTTGGACAATATCTCGAGAAGGGATCATAACACACAAAGCTGGTACACTTTTTTTTAAAGGAAATCTAATTATTGTGCGTTCTAATCAAAGGGCACGGCAGTGCCCAGCCAAGTTCTCGGCACTACCCCTTTTTACCAGCTTTGGAACCAATAATGTCAGAAACTTCAAACTGGCCATATTTGCTAAGTTAGGCGAGCACAGGCGCCTCATCAAATTTCAACTCCTTACCATTACCATTAATATTTCCTGAGATTTAGGACGTCAAAAATCGCAAAAACCATAGGTATAACTGACAGACTGACTCACTGACTGACAAGTGACAATTCATCCAAATTATAGAGGACTTCCTGACATTGTAGAATCTTGTAACTTTGCACAACGGTAGGCCTTGTAGTATATACAAAGGAAAAAATGGGTTTTCTATATAGGGGGAGTGGTATCCACCCACTTTTTCATAATTGTTATCAATTATATGGAGCTTTTGTGATTGTTGTACATTGATGGAATTTGATAGGGCTCAGGTGCATGATGCAAAAATTAAAAATTAAAAAATTAATAAATGTTCTATGAAAAAAAAAATATAATTAAAATTTTTTATAAAAAAAGTACAAGAGCCGTTCTCAAGATATTTTTTATAACGCATTTTTCAAAATTGCTGCCAAAGTACTACCTCCACTACGACTTATTTTATTTTTACACTCAAACGCAACACACCTACTGATTCCAATCATAAAATTTGATCAGTATATTTAAACAAAAAATCCTCTGCCGAGGCCTCTAAGCTGGTACACTGATTTGATTCAGATTTTGTACAGATCATTTTATATGATCATAATTCTGTATGTGCCAAATTCGGTTTCCAAAATTCTGTGTTTCAAAATTCTGTGAATTCAAAATTTTATATTACAAAGTTCTGGAAATCCAAAATCCTGTATTAAAAAATTCTGATGGAATTCCAAAGTTTAGATAGTGGAAAAAGTGCGCATTTTTTTATCGTAAGAATTTTTCTTTTATAATTTAAAGAATACAGAATTTTGGAGTAGGTACAGAACACAAAAAATTAGTTTACCGAGCTTTAATTAGTGTAGCTTATGAACAGTTTGGGACAATTTTGTTATTGTTTTACAATATGATGCTTCTAAATATTTCAAACAATACCTATTGTATGTGAAAATTTTGAAAATAATTATAAAAAACATGCACAAAAAATAAAATGTTTTGACTGATTTTGACATTTTTACATTGAATTTTTCATTCATTACATTATGCAGTAATCCGTGGCGTAATAGTTAGGGCGTTAAACTGTCATGCCAGAGGTCTGGGTTCGATTCACAGCCTCTGACTACTAACGAAAATATTTTTCAGGGCTACTGCCTCTTGCGAGGAAGTGAATTGTGAACTTATCCGTTCGGATTCGGCAATAAACTGTAAACTCGTCTATTCCTGCAGACACGCATCCAGCGCCTCGTCTCTTTGAAAGGTGACGTGGAGTGTTTAATGTAAAAAACTAGGTTCTGTACTGAATTAAACAATATAAACATAATTTCTGTAAGTTGAATTGTTTTTGTTTTACATTCCTTTAAAATCGGTTCATAACTTTTGCCCACCCTGTATTTTCAAAACATTAACCACAGCTTCCTATATTTAAAATGTGCCCATAATTCAAAACCATAATCAAACTTATTATATTTGCTTTTACATAATGATGACATATCAAGCAAAATGTTTATTTCAAATGACAGTCAATTTAAAATAATTCGCACTGTACCTACCTACATTATGGTAAGGCTTAATAAAACCACCAATAATGATATTCGATACATTCAATATTACATTTTATTTACAAAAATTAGGTAACCATATTGAAAACGGATATGTACGTATAGGCATACTGAAAATGCAACCAAGATCTTTCAAAAACAGAATGTTTCGTTTGCAAAAACGCTTACCTGAGGCATCATGGGCACGCATCCGCAACAAATTCACCATCAGAGAACCTCCCTTTAAATACCAAAGCGCTATATCGTGGCTTAAACTTACACATTTTGTACAGGGAAAGGTGTTGTCGAGGATGTTTTTGGGGATTATGGTGGTTGATGATGGTGAGCCCAACAAGTACCAACACCAACCCATGAAACGAATTATTCGCATTGAACGCATATACTGTGCGACACATTCATATTGACCATCCACAGCTGCCGTAGCAATACCTGCCTGTTCGTGGCGGTGGCCGGCGGCGGTAGCGGGAGGGCGGGCGGGTCAGTCGTTGGTTTTGAGCCCAATGTGACCCATCAAACCATACATACCGTATCAAACTCCCTCTTACAATCGCTTGGTCCTTGGTGCCGGATTTCGGTTCTGGTTTATTGAAATGCATTAGGATTTTATGGAAACATCGCTGACGACGCGCCAGGCTATGTAATCGGCGACCAAGCGGAAAACAAACTGCTAAATCCTAATCAGGGAGGTAATTTTCGATGTCATTTGCTTGACCAGAATTTCAATACGATTTGCATCGTTGACATCCAACGACGACGACTACCGGCCGGCGCATGTCGCCACGCACAGGCCCGGCCCAACCGCTAACGGAACGGCAAAAATGAGGACGAGATGAGGTCTTTTACTAAATGGGTTTTCATACCCAAAATGAGTGTTTTTGAATTTTACTGATGGTTAAACTGGGTGTAACGATGTTTGTGGCAGGCTTGACACTCTGTTTGGAAATTCGAAATAAACAACTTGAACAAAAAAATAAAACAAGATTTGGTGTGCTATTCGTACAATCGACCAACCATGGCCAAAACAAACAAACAGAGACGAGGTAAATCGGTTGGCCAACTAGGTATTGGTGTCAGTTCAGAGACGAGTCTTTTAGTGTTTTTGCTGGAATGTAATGTGTTTACTTTGTTTAAACATTCGATTGCGGATAGTATAAATGCCATTGCACTGAAAGAGATCATTTTAAAGTACCTATGTGATACTTTTAGCTGCCGGAGTAAATCACATTTTGAGGAATTCGTATAGTATTGAATTCTTTAATAGAGCTTAATTTCAAATTATCGGTTAAACTACCAAACCTTTACTTTGATGAAATCCGTATAAAAGAAGTTGGGACATAGTGGGCCTAATTATTAATCTATCACTAATTTCGACTCTTATTAAGATGTAACTATGTATGTAAGATTAAAATAAAGTGTATGGAATATAATGATGTAGGATTATGCAGTCAACTTAACCTAACAAATAGATGCCCTAATTAGGGCTGGCAACGAGACGAGACCAGGCGAGACTTTTGTTAGTTTCGTCTCGGTCTCGTCAAAATCTAAAAATTTCAGTCTCGTCTCGGTCTCGGTCTTGGTCTCGCCTAACTAAGTCTCGTCTCGATCTCGGTCTTGCCTTTTTCTCGTGAAAATTTTAATGTGCCAGTCTCGTCTCGATCTCGGTCTTGGTCTCCTTAGCCTTGGTTTGTTTCGTGTTTTTTTGTGGTAAGAAGATGTAAGATAAGACGCCTGGACCCATGTTCTGTAACTCTCACATCAAAAAAATCAGTCGAGAAACGCTGAAAAATGGAACAAAACTCATGTATTTTGTTTTAGTTTCCATCGTTTCTCGACCGATTTTATGCATGCGAGAACATGGGTCCTGTTTAGAAACGATAGAGTACGATATCTCGGTAGTTTGTTGGTAAGAAAAAAGCGGGGTGTGGAGTGTTGTGTGAAGCACGAAGAAAATGTATAAAACAGACTCGTGAGTTTTAAATGGCGGAGACCAACATGGAGAAATTAATATTAAACTCCTACCTTCAATATTTTCGATTTTTACTTTATTGGCACATTAAATGTCACCCGAAAGGTCTAAAATCATCTTTTTCTGGGGCAAAAAATAAAATCGGAAAACCTTTTTCCGGTGGGGAAAACAAAAGTCTGAAAAATGAGCAATTTCTATTCCAACGACATGACATGTACGTATTTTTCTCTGGATACATAATATGTGGTTCGATATTTTAACGCGCAAAGAATATTTTATATTTCGTAAAAAAACTTGTGAATATTATAAAAATTGAACATGAGTAACTGCTAAAAAATAATTAAATAAAAAAGTATTTCTTCTAGCGAAAACCGAAACCAAACCACCGAGACCAGCGAGACCACCGAGACCAGCAAGACTCTCGGAGAATTTCGGTACCAAAAATACGGTCTCGTCTCGGGTGCTTTCAAAGTAGTCTCGTTGCCAGCCCTAGCCATAATTTCAAAAACGACAGTTTGTTAGTTACGTCACTTCATGAGAAGAGGGACGATATGTGGGATATTTACAAAAAAAGTATGTCATCTAAAAGCCGCCTGACCAATTTCTGAAACTACCTGACCTTTTATGACCAATTATTGACCTTTTAGATTGCATCCTTTTTGGTGCAAACATCCCACAGCCCTTTTAGTGACCTTTCAAAGGATTAAAATTTACATTCTATACAGAGGTTTTTGTCCGCCTAAGGGAATTTAATTTAACAAATAATCACGGCTAATATTCTTGTCCGCGTCCGGGTAAGGGAGTGTCCGCTTAAGGGATCATAAAATGTATTGAATTTAGATCCAAGATGGCCGGCCGTGAGAATTTGTCCGCTATGGGGATTGTCCGTTTAAGGGTGCTGTCAGCAAAAGGAGCTTTCACTGTATTTTTTTATTCTAAATATACTCGTTCACCTAGCTAAAATAAATCTCAACGTGATTTGCCTTCGACCAAAAAATGAAATAAAATAAATCTTTCCACTTCACCTGCAACAGTTTACCTATTCGTTTAACGCTTGATTGCAAATTTTTTTTTCCAACTTTAAATTGACACGAAAATTGACAGGCAAAGCAAGCAATCTATCAGTTAAAATAAAAGTTTACAAGAGAAAAAAAGAAAAAAATCGAAAATAACATCTTTTTTATTGGAAAAAAAAAATAAATCCTCAGTAACTCCCTAGATTCAGACCCGCCCGACCATCAGATCCCAGAATGTTTTACACTACACCAATCAGTGATGGAAATCGACTTTTGCCAATAGTACTGAAAGCAGAAAAAAATAGTACTGAAAATGAACAAATAGTACCGAAATTTTTCCAATCGTGAATTCTACAGGAATTTAATATTTTATTGGACGTTATCATCGTTAGGGGAAGATGTGGTACGAGTATTCAGCCATCGACCCCTTGCAGCCATCTCGATTTGGAGATCAACAATGCAGTATCGCATGCTTTTTCGTACTTATGTCGGAAAACAAGTTTATATTTTGTTAAAAATTCAAGAAAATCTGAAGTGTATCTTTGGTAAAAATTGGTCTAGCATTCTGCAAACGAGGTGCAACAGCGCATGCATGGGCCAGATACATTCCAAATCAAAAAATAAGTTTAATTTGTAATTAATATTTTTGACAACTTTATTTGAGGGCGATACAAAGTTCGCCAGGCTCGCCGCTAGTACATTTGAAATTTTTATGTCAACAAATTCTGAAAAATGTAACGTTTAATAAATAATTTGATATACATCAGAATCATAGTAGGTATATTGTTGAATATTTTTGGAAAGATAATAGAATATTTGGTTTACTTATTTTTTCGAGGACAGAATTTTTCTTAAAACATATTTTTTCGGAAAAAAGTTTTTACAGTTTTTTTTTAAATATACCTTCATATTTTTTTTCATATTTGGAATTATTGACTGAAAATTCGAATTTCATAAAACGTTCACATGTTTTTAGGACAGGAATGGTCCCTGGGATCATTTTAAGAAAAAAAAATGCATGGAGGAAAGTTCTAACTAACTTCCCTCTTTTTTAGTTCTTAAGAAATTAAAAACAAACTTTTTATTTTATGAAATAAAAGATAAAAACTTTTATAAATTACAAATATAAATATTTATTTATTTAAACTATGTCACACCTTTTTAAATTTTATTTTTGACGCGTTTCGGAAGTCAAAATTCAATTTTCAGGTTCGATTTTATATCATAAAATGAAAGATGGAACTTTTTATGATATAAAATAGAACCTGACGATGGAACTTTGACTTCCGAAACGCGTTAAAAATAATCATCCCTATCGAGGTATCCGTTCCGAAGAAAATTTTCTCCAATTTGTTCGAAATCGGAGAATTTTCAATCGAGGTATCCGTTCCGATTGACACATCAAATCTTCCGAAAAAATTAAACGCACCTGCCACCTGGCAGCTGTGCGTTAAATTTCTTCCGATGGTTTCCGATTCCGACAAGCAATAGTTGCGGTATAAAAATGGAAACTTTTCAAAATTTTTACTGAAAATTTATTTATAAATTATGTGTTGTCTTTAGTGTAATAAGTGTGTATTTGAGAAAGAAACCAATGGCTAGGGCTAAGCAACAGCGATTGGTGGATATACTGCAATTTTATGGTACTCATTCCTACTTACGCTGCATCTAATTTTTTTTTTTTTAAATTTTTCAACAATTTTCAGATAAAAGTTTTTCGCTTATGCAACAAAACAGCTGAAGCTGACCCAATGTCAAAATAACGCGATTGTATGCTTCATTTATGTTGTTCCGAAACGAATACCTCGAACGCTATCTAAATTGCGATTGGATTTGACTTTCGTATCGGAATTTCTTTCGAACGGATACCTCAGGGCTGAATATTAAAAAACAAAAGTTGTGATATAGTTTGAATAAATAAATATTTATATCAAAAAAATATTTAAAAAATTGATTATTTTCCTTAATTTTCTAGATACGAAAAAATATTTTTTGTATTATGTATGCAAAACTGAGGCAAGTTCCTACCGCAGCAAACATGTACATTCGAAAGGTACCTACATTTTTGAATTTGAAATAGTACTGAAAGTTGAAAAGTGGTACTTGCGTACTGGGAAAATTAAATAGTACAAAATTCAGTACAATAGTAAGCCCTTTTCCAACCATGACGCCAATATAGAAATATAAAGCAAAGTGCTACTTTGCACGAGTGCATTTGTTTTTAAAATAACCCACCATGAATGTACAAAACTAAAGATACAAATACGTATGTAGAGAATAGTGAATATAACCTTTTTATACACACACATATTGAATCCACCACCAGTAACGATAATATTATGAAAATTTCATTCGAAAATTTATTGGATGCCTTTTTGGCAGCACACACATGCATCATGTATGCCGAACATTAACCGCAAACTTGGGCTTGTTTTGGGTGCGGGTTAAGGAGACCCTACGGGGAGGGGTGGCATATGGCGTGGAGTCATGTTTGCTTTAAATCCTTTGGCACAATTTTCCATCATACTGCTGTATGCATGCAGATTGGTGTAGGATATGTATATAGAGGTAAAAATAAGGTAATAAAATGAGCAAAGGATTTCCAAGAAGTTTGTTCGTTCACGTTAGTCGTCGGAACGGAACACCTCGCAGTTGTCCTTGTCGGCTTTTCTCTTACCATACTCATGCCACATAAGCAAAGCATCCAACATTCAACATCATCCATCCAAGCCCGTCCAATTCCTCTTATTTCCGAAAAGCCGTCTTTAAAGTTTAAACATATTCAACGAACACTCGTTCAAGGTGATAATGTAATAATCTGTGAATTATCCTGTTTTCATGATGTTCCTGAATGAAACCAACTTGGGTTGAATTTAGCTTATATTTTTTTTTGTTCCCATGTCCTGGTTCGAAGAGGGTTAGTAAACTCACATAGAATATAAATAAACGAGCATTTTATCATAGGTATACAAGAACACCTATATGTTATACATATGAATGTTGTAAAGGCAGGCAAACATACTGTGCTGAAAGTCGCCCTAGGAAGGAGGTAATAATTTAAAGCAAATCCACTTAAAGAATTATTCCATTTTCGCTAAGGCCTTGAGATGACGATGACGACGACGACGAAGATGAGAAGATGTAGGTTCAAACTCTAACCTATGAAGCAGTTCCACAATTAAATGAGGTTATAAGAAAATCTATATGTGTGGGTAATTTTAAAATATAGAAATGCCAGGTTTAAAATTTTAGACCTGCGATTGCTGGAGTAATTATGAAAAAAATATGAATAAATGAATTTATTAATGGCCTTACTACTCATTATAGCCCGTGGCGTAATATTTAGTGCGTTGGACTGTCACGCCAGGGGTCTGATTTTGATTTCCAGCCTCTGCCACCTAAAACACAAATAAATTTCTTCAGGGCTACTGATGCTTGTTGTGGGGAAGTGACAAATCCTCCAAGAATAACTCATAGATATGTCATAGAAAAGTGCAGCTCCACTTTAGCTGTTCGGATTTAGCAATAAACTGTAGGTCCTCTTCATTCCTGCATCAGACATGTACACAGGAATGGTTGATGGTTGTAAGTCACTACAGGCTCTGGTTCTTCATGATCTGTTGTGCCATCAAATATTTTTTTTTATAACTGCACAAGTGAGTTAACCATTCCTATTAAGGCTGATTTCCAATGCCGCGTTGGGCGTCGCTTTGACAGATTTTTCTTTCAACGCGAAAGCTCACACATAGCAATTTATGTAAATTGTTTACAATGACGCGTTGGGCATTACATTACGATTTGGCACCTATTAGCATGTACACAAACCAACGTATCATACGCTACCTGAACATTAAAGTTGCAAAAATCAACTACAGCGTGCGTTTTGACAGTTAAACTAATGTTCGAATTCCTTTCAACAAAAAAATCGATTTACTTAGAAGAAAAAAATCGGTTTTTCTGGACAAATTTCTTTTATTGAAAGAAAAAAATCGATTTTGTTTAAAAAATAATGGAATAGCTTGTTGAAAGGAATTCGAAATTACAGTTATGTAAGGTAAAGCTTGTAAACGTATACGTAAGCGTCTTTAACGCGAACGCGCCATTGGAAATCAGCCTTTATGTACATCGTACATGTTATTACGTAGTCAAGAGGAAAAGAGGAGACCTACAAGTTTCATTAAGAGAAGTGATATTCTGTGATTTATCACTTCCTCGCAAAATACCGAAAAATTGTTGTAGGTACTAAGCTGAACTCGAACCCCCGACCTCCGCTCCGGTGTAATAGTCCAATGCAGCCATGGTACAACAAGGTATACGTAATATATTAAATCATCAGAAAACATCGACAAAGCTCCTGGTGAAGCGTTGTATATGTATATTTTTGCTGGAAAAAGATTTGGATTGAAACAAATTAGTATATAAGACCTGATTCAGAAGATCTGCTCAGCCTTAATTTGTTAGCAGCACGCTGTTGTTGTTTTATTCAAAATTTTCAAAATCTCTTAGTTTTTTTTTCGTCTGTGTTCTTAAATACACAAACTTGGCAATGCCAATGATACGTCTTACCGTTAACGTTTTTATTGTGTCTAGAACACTAAGACCATATAACCTGCTGTGGTTGGTAAAACTTAAAGGTGACAACAACATTCAGCTGGCATCCTCATTACACCTTAAGTATAAAGAAGAAAGCAAAACGATGTCCTTCTGTTGTTGGTGGCATAGAAAAATAAACTTTACACCACACTTCTTCATTGCCACGTTGTCATCTTAGATATCCTACCTCCATAGGACCTATAACGTACACCTTTACAGAAGTCCTTGTGTGCGCATCTGATGATGTTCACTGTTCAGGCCAAGCAACCAAGAAAATCATAACCGAGAAACGAAAACATTAATATGTTTCAACACATTCTACAAAAAATAAAATAAACAACAAAAAAAAAAAATAAAATCCAAAGTACAAAAGGTGTAAGTATCACCTTAAGGCTTCTTAAGTCTTTAAGTATGTTCTCAGTGTAAGAAGGGTTTTTTTTGTAGATGATGAATAGATGATGATGGTAGTGATAGTCTCTCCGAAGTATAAAGCTGACAACTTATTCTTCTCCTTCTTCGTTTTTGACTCTATAATTTATTATGGTGAAGTTGTGGGTTGTTTAGATGATTCATTCTTAAATTAATAGTCTAAGATATCAAAACTCATTTGCGTGGCTATAAAAAAAGCCTATTCAAATACCTGTTTTTGTAATAGAAAAAGCATACTGTTGAATACAAGCCTTTATAAAACTGATGGATATTTGAAGTTGAGGTTTTCTACCTCAAACACATACAAAATATTTTGTGACTGATAAACATTTGCTCTCTTGACAAAGGTAAACAATTAAAAAAAATTTACAGATTTCACTCAATTCAATTTCAATCAATTTAAATTAATTAAAACGTAATATGCAGTTGTTTTAGACACCATTATAGGTTCTGAAGTTTCAAGGTATTTGTATACATATGTATTTAATGTCACTTTCCATTTGGCAAAAAATAAATTTTGTTAATGTTCTTTAACTAACCTCTTCATACTTTTCTTTATTCAACCAAAAAATCGTTTTTTTTTTTAAATTTAATATCAGAACTCATATATTAGGGCAAGCAAAAATATGCCCTAAAAAACAGTCTTATCTTAAGTGCTTATAATTATGCCCTTAAAAATCAATTATTTGCCCTAAACAAGTAATTATATGCTCAAAAAAAATGATTATATGCTCTAAAAATGGGTTTGTAACGATATCTAGAAAGCAAAAATCTAGAAAACAATGTATCTGGCAAGTAAAAATCTAGAAAACAAAAATCTAAAATTGAAAAAACTTTGAAACCAAAAATCTAGAAGACAAAAGTGACCGTAATTCGACCACCTTACCCAAATTTATCAGATAAATCACAATTTTTTCGCACACAGGCGTGTCTAGAGCATGTTTCTTTTTTTTTTTTACTTTTTATCACTTTTTTGTAAAAAGTATTGAGTTGAGTTAACCTTTAAAAAAAAAATAAAAAAAACTCTTCAGTTGATCAAAAAAGTTAATAGATTGATAAATTTATTATTTCCGATTAATATACAATCGAAACTGCTTTAAATGCATCTTTCAAAGATTAGCAACAAGCCAAAATACAAACTTCAAAATGACGTTACACTAAAATGTCTGACAGCCGAATTTCTCACGGAGACTTCTATCGGAACCGAAAATCAATTGTTGTTTATAGGATTTTCTTACTGATATGATGAGAATGTGATTAAATAATGAATATTTATAAAAGAAAAGCAATAAGTCCTAAATGTGACGTAGAAAAAATAAAATAAAATGAAAATCATTCAAACACTTAACATAATTAATTTACTATGTACTGAAAAAGTAACTATTAAAAAAGAATACGGCAATACTCAAATGTAAACAAATATTGACAGTTCACTCTGCACTTTTTTTTCTTGACTGGAAATTGGATTGAAATTGTATTAGATTCATGGAAAGTGTGGGGATTTTTTTTACCAGAAGCTTAAATTGCTTATTGGTAGGATTATATTTAAGCTACACACTTAATTTTAATCTTACATTTTACTAATAATCGACATTTGTGGTTGATTATTAGTAAGGCTCATCGTGTTCAGCTCTTATAACTTTGAATATTTTAGTTAGTGCAATTATACAGCTATGGTGTGAACGAAAACCTGATTAAATATCGACTTAGAGGTTGTTGCAGGTGATAAAGTTGTTCAATTGTTTTTGCATAAGGCGTTCACAAACTTTTAATAGAAAAGGAAGTATAGAAATCGGTCTGAAATCATCATAGAGCGAGTTTTTGGGGATTGGGATTATTATGGATGGTGTGGGAAGATCCCAGTGGTATGGATAGAATTAATAACATGAGTAAAGAACGAAAGAAGCAATTAGTAGAAAAGCCTTGATGAAAATTGGATTTAAATCATCAACTCCAATTGCATTGGATTTTGTACTAATGCAACTTTCAACTACGTCTATAGTGTTCACACAAGCGAAACTAAACAATGAGTCCGTCGATGGTAAAGGTAGGCTAATGAGTAATGAGAGATACTTATGTGTTTTCTTGGAAGTAAAAGAGGTGTATAGACGCAAATTTACGGTTGAGCTCATTTTTATTCACATCAGTTCGAAGATTTGGTTTTTGTTTCCCAATTCCTAGTTTGCGGAGGTTGTTCCATAATTTTTGATCATCAGATTTTACAAATGGATGGTTGGAGAAGAACTGTAGTTTTGCACGTTTAACCACTTGAAGAACTTTATTCCGTAATGATTTATAGTATTCATGAAGCTCATAAACACGGAACCATTTCCAGCGTCGATACGCTAGGTCACGCTGTTTTATTAGTTCAGTGATCCTACTTTTAAAAGTGTGTCTCTCAATTCTGTCTGTCTGTCTGTCTTATCGGCTTTAATTTAAAGCAGTTTTTGGAACAGTCAAAGCGGTTCTATCCCACATAAAATCAGCTTACTTATACCAAAATTTAAATCACCAGGGCAGGGATCTCAAATAACCAATCAATGCCAAGATACTACTTTTTGCCGTAAACTCATACCACCTTCCAAATATTTTCTTTAGCTGCTTTTAAAATTTTACTCGATCTTTATTTTCCAAAGCCCAAAGGGAAGTGGATGAAAAACGATTTTCGGGGCTTAAAAATTTAAATGTTAAATGCAACAAAAACTAATTCCCTTCGGGCTTAGCTAAGCGTGCAAAAATTGTGTTACTGGCGGTGAATTGCAAGCTTTTCATCGATAGTTTGTATGGAAACTCCACTTTTATCTGTAATGGCGTGTCCATTATGTGTCGTGTTTTCAGCCAATGCGCTCCGTCGACCATCATTTAAAAAAAAAAATCATATAATAACCTCATATTCATTTATGTAAGTATATTGCATTGCTTTCGCTTCAGTTTATGTTGAAAATTTTACATAACAGATTACATTGTTCATCAATAAAATCATAAAATAAGCCAGATAGGTATGTTAGGTGTGGTAAAGTACAAGTACAAGTACACACCTGCGGTAAACCAAATACATTCCAGACAGAAAATATTTCAAAGAAAAAAGGAAGTCAAAACCATTGAATTAGCTGCTAGTCAATGGCAAAGAAAATTCCTTGAGCCAATTACACGTGCCTTGAATTGCTAATTAACATCACAAAATCAACCTCCTCTTTCTACCTCTCTCTCTCTCTCTCACCTCACTCCCCCTACAACCAACCTGTTTAAATGAAAAAATAATTTTAATCAGCTCAACTTCCTTCTTCCATAATAAAAATTCCCCACACATCAAAATGGTTTTGGTTAACCGCCATTTTACTTTTATCCAGCCGCACCATCACCACACCGAAACCGACAACGACAAAGACAATTGTGATGGGTGACACTGACAGTTGAGAGGTAAGTATTATCAAGTCGGGGCGCGCTGAGGGTATGATGATGGCTTATTCGTACAAATTAGTGTGGTACAGGTATGTTACCACTGAATGTCAAATTCTCCCATACGCACCCGTTATTTTAATATTTGCTAATTATTGCGTTAAATTATTGCTAACGCATGTGAAGGGAATTTTAACCATAAGTAAGCCAGTTTGTATGTAATTGGAAATGGAATACTGGAACGACAATGCTGATGTGTGGTGTCTGTGGATGGTGACAGCTTGCAGAAGCCAACCTAACGGTAATTATCTTGCTGAGAGAATCCTTACAATACCTACGATAATTTAACGCTTGCGATGAAAACTCATGTGATTAGATGCGTTAAAAATTATATTCAGGTCCGTGTGTTTTTCAGACCTTGCTGTGAATATTCAGAGCATGGTGTGGTATAGTTTTAGGCTTTCACATTTTCTAATTAGGCTGTCGTTTGTTGGCCTGGAAAATAGGGACTCGTTTAAAATTATTACAATTTTTGTTCGTGTTTGTTTGCTTATTTTAAACGTCAATTTTTGTTTTGTGTGTTACTATACTATATAAATGCGCAGTGTGTGGGGAAATTACGTGGTGATTTTCTGGGAAAATTGTCATTGTCAGGATCAAAATGTAATTGCTAATTGCAAGTTGTTATGACAGAACTCCGCAGAAGTCTTGATAAAATGTTTCACTTCAAATCACATACAGAAAACAAAGCAAACATTTTCGTTTAATTTATTTGACCTCGTTTTACATATTTGATGAATGTTAAAGATTAATAGATGAGCGAGCTTCGATGGGATAAAAAAAATATATATATAACTTAAACCTGAACGTCAAATGGAATACAGCAATGTAATATAATATGGCACTCTAAAATAAAATAAATAAAATTGGTGGCACAAGAACTCATGAAGAACTATGGCCTAGTGACTTACAACTCTCAACCATTTCAGTATGCGTATCTGCAGGACTGGAGGAGCCCTAAAGCTTATAGCCGAATTCAAACGGCTAAGGTGAGTGGCACCAAAGAATATAAAGTTACCAAGAAGACGCATCTCATACAAATTTTCTACTGAAAATGGCGGGTTCCAATGTTGGAACCCATACACTTTGGCTTTTTTATGGGCTTTCAATAAATGTCTAAGCGCTTTCAAAATGAGATACCACACACATTGAAACAGTTTGCTTTTTTGTGCTTGAAGAGCCCATAAAAAAAGCAAAAGCTCTGGGAGCAGGTCGCAATATTGGAACCCACCAGTAAAAAATTTGTATGAGATGCGCATTCTTGGTAACTTTTCTATGACAGGAGATACTTCTGGAGGCTTTGTCAATTCCTCTCTAAAGGCAGTAGCCCTGAAAAACATTTTTAGGTGGCAGCGGGCTTCCCTACGCTTTCAAAATTAAGTCTAATTTTACTACGAGTTATATTTTTGTACAGAAATCTTTCCGCCACAACTCACCATGACACGTCACACATACATATATGAGGCCATTAGAACCATAGTTCTAAAAACATTGTGTTCAAACGGATTTTTTTCAAAATTTTACGTTATTAAGTATTAACTTTGTCTTAAATATTCAATGATCCTATCAAAATTAAGTCAAACATATAAAACCAGATGTCAAAATATAATTCAGTTTTTGAGAGAATTGGAAATAACCAAAATGACTTTCTCTTATTTTGGTGCTCAAAATATCATATTTCCACTAAGAAAGTCGATAAAGTAGATATTGTTATTTTCAATTTTCTTAAAAACTAAGAGACTTTTTGACATCTGGTTTTAAGAGTTTGACTATAAATTGTTAGAAGCATTCAATATTAAATACAAAAATATTACTTTACGTAAAATTTTGAACAAAATCAGTTTAAACACTATTTTTTAAATTGTTTTTCCTCAAAATTTTGAGTTTGAATTTTGAATTTTTTAAATTGTTTTTCTTCAAAATTTTGAGTTTGAATTTATTTTTTTTAAATTATTTTCTTAAACAACTTTATTTAAATAAATTTAAATACAAAATGGTATAGTATGGCACTTTCTGTTTTAAGTAAATTTCTTTAGAAAATTGCTCTTCCTGGCTTAAACTAAGGGGAATAACCCCCTTCCTATACGACTTTTTTTGTCTCAACCCAACCTATGCGCTCCAGCTTTTCGATTCACCTTATGCGAATTAACTAACCTGTATATTTCTATATCATTCACTAGGAAATTGAATTTCATACTTTTACTCAACTACGTATATGTACTATACTGTAAGGTTGTTCTTTCTTCCTATTTTGTTTCATATCTTTTCATATCTATTTTTGGACATATAATATAGGTACCTACCTTATACCTACATTAAAGTCTTGGCTATTAAGTATAATAGTGAAAATTACAAACTATCCCCTTCAGTGTTTTTATTAAAATGTTCTTTCATCCGTCATTAAAGCTTCATATAAATTACCGACATTGTGAACTTGACCTTTTCTTATAATTATTCACTCCCAGTCAGGGCCGTAGTTTAAATATTAATAAGAATGTTGGATGAATGATAAGACTACAACTAAAGAAGTTAAATATAAAAATCAAATACGTATTTTAACATAGGATTTAAATTTGCAAACAAGTATGATTTAAAAACGTAGAAAATATTGTCCAGAAACTAAAGCCAAACCTTCATTAGTTTTGTATTTTTTTTTTAATTAACGTAAACATATAAAACAAAAGCCAACAAAAGATTTCAAACTTTTGAATGTGTCTGAACTCTAACTTTTTGAAAACAATTTCTTTTAAATATCCTAAAAATAAACATAGAAAACAAACATAGCATACATTCTAAATTTAAAACTGTCACAAATAATTAAGGACTAACTAACGGCAAATTATTAACCAAGTGTGCAATCAAAATAACATGGACAATTTTTAACTTGTACCAATTTTCCAAAAAAAAAAACATTGAAAACATTGCACGATAATATTAAATTTTTCACAACTAAATTACTGTTTAACGGTAAATAATGCAATAAACCATTCAATATAAGAAAGTTTTACCCTTTTTCCAGAGGGAGCTTCGCCGACTTGATGCCAATTTATAAATTCAGTAAAAACAAAGAAAACATTACACCATAAACGACGTACTTACATACAAATTAATTTCAAAATAATAAGGAATAAAGAATATTTTATATTATAAAGTTCGTATATCCCTTTTCAAGGGGGTGCTTCGCTAATTTGATATGAACTTCGCAAAATAGCAACAAAAAAATAGAAAATTGAACGACAAGTTCAAAATTATAATGAATAACTAATTAACTACAAATTATCTGGCTGTGGGATCTTAGAACTTGATAAATAGGATATTCGCAAAAAAAGTAATCTAAAAGGTCATAAAAGGTCAGCTATCTTCAGAAATTGGTCAGCCATAGAAATGTTTGTTATGAATTTTTAAAATAATTTTTTTTTTCAAGGTCGTATAGTTTTTAGCACCTCATTAGTGGTATTTACAAAAAACAGTTATACCATCTTGAAGTTTACTGAATCCTTATAAAAGCTCAGCTTATTTCGGAAATTGGTCAGACATAAGTAGATTATTTTTTATAATTTTTATAAAAAAAATGCAATAGGTCAATACCTTTTTTTTAACTCATAACTAAAAATCTACAGCTGCCCAATTTCTGAAAAGCAAAAGAAATAAGTAACCTTTCAGATGATATATACTTTTTTTTTGAAAATCCCATAAATAAGGTGCTAAAATTCGCAATGCCATTGAAAAAAAAACTTAAACATTAATTTAAAAATTAAAATTACTGACTAATTATTGAAATAACCTGACCTTTTATCACTATCCAGTGGCCCTTCAAATGGTTTACTTTTTTTGCGAATATCCCATAAAGAGATGCCAAAAATCGCGGGTGCCCTTGAAAAACTTTGAGCCTGGATTAAAAATTTTCTAGGCCTGACCAATTTCTGAAACTACCTGACCTTTTTATGACCAACTACTGACCTTTTAGATTGCATTTTTTTTTTTTGCGAATGTTTTATGTATGGGGTGCTACTAAGATCCCACAGCCAAATTATACCTTACCATTTTTCGATCGACAAAAATTGCTTCTGAAATAGGGCATTGACTTAAAAAAAAAAAAAATTGCCTCATTTTTGAGTTGCTCACGTTATGCTTTTCAATGACTCTGTCAATTTTATTCAATTCAATTTTACAAAAACTGGGACTTATAAATATTTTTAAAAAATATCGCATTTTTTTAACAAAGAAACACTCATTTTTTTGATACTTTTGTCCCGTCGTAAATGCGTAAAAAATTACACAAAAACAAGTCTTTGTTCTTCTGTAAGATTTCATCAACTACTGCACAAATCAGATTTATTTTTTACCTTATATATATTATTTTAAAGATCATGGATGGTAACATAGTTCAATCATTGAAATAAATATAACATAGAGGTCTGAAATGCCTTTGTTTGAGACGCTCCTGGTCTCAAAAGTTAATGAACTCCATCACACTCACACTAAAGAATCATTTTCTTAAACATTATGTACTTACATACATAAGCTAAAGTACACATCAATTTCCATATCCTATTATCATCCATGCATCCCTCTATAACGATTCCTTAATTAAATTTCCCTTTTTAAACGTTTAAATCCCAAAGGTGACACTTAAAATACTTGTCATTTAACTACAAATGTCCACTTTGAAAAACCCTTTATACTTAAACTTTATTACTATAATATGTGTGCTATAGGAAAAAGGTACCTTGTTAAAATACACATGAAGTATAGTTACACTTACATGAACTTCACGATAATAAGGGTAATTCCAGTCCATTTAACACATCCTTAATGCTTATGCTTTTATAAATACAAATAGCCCTTTAAAAAACATTTAAGAAAGACTATGCATCTTAAGAATGTCATATTGAAGTAACCCCAATGTATTTTTGTCAATAAGGACATTACATCAATTGGGTGGATATTGAAAACTGAACTATGTAGTTGGTGAAGAAGCTTGTCCATTTAAGAGTTCTTTCGCTAGGAAACGCTCGAGAGCAAAATACCAACTGTGTTGAATTCTGCGAACTAATTGTTCTCCGCGAGCATCTAATGTCCATTTGAGTGTAAAACCACTGATAGTAGCTCTAAAGCCACACTTTGGAGTAAACTCGCAAGTGGGCTATGGGCACAGCTTTGAGATTAGCTCGCACGGAGAGTAATTTGTTCGCAGAATTCCAACCAATTCGTACATATTTAGCAAGTAGCTGTCGAGAGTTTACTAGCGAAAGAACTCTCAAATGCACACGTACCTTAATGAATGTGGGATATTAGCGAGTCATTAATGGGATATTCGCAAGGAAAAGTATAGGTACCACTTGAAAAGGCCAAAGAGGTTCGTGATAAAAAATCAACTACACCTGCGAGCATAAAAATGGAATCACCCTCTTGCTTCACGTTAAAACAATAATTGCTCTCAATCGAGGCCATCAGAAGCATAGTGGCCTAACTGATTTTTGCATGTCAAAAACTAATGTTTGTCATAACGAAAATTACCGTTTTATGAAACAGTTATGTGCTCAATCAATCCATAGATATAACTTATTTTAAAAGAGCCAGTTTTTCACCATAACAGATATTAGTTTTTATGATTTTAAAAATAAGTTCAAAAATCAGTTAGGCCTCAATTGTCATTGACATGCATGAATTCTTATGGTACCGTTAAAAAGCTGGAACCATAATCTTTAAATAAAGGTTAAAACATAACAATCACTTCGGAATTTCAAGAATTGTCATAATTAAAGCATGTAAGAAAAAATAAAGTGAAATTAAAACAGGTAGTAGCTCGAAAATTAAACATTTACGACAAAATAAAGCGAAATTTTTTATTTCAGTATCTTGTATTACATCGTTCAAGCTCTAATTACAGCTTCTAAATGATTTTTCATTGAACTGATGGGTTTCTTGACTGTCTCTTGCGGTATTCTTTCCCATTTGTCAGCTTTTAAAGGTCTCAGAAGCTGGATTTCTGGCTTTAAGCCTTTTTATTTTCATTTTGGAGACATTTTCATTTGCTCTTTTTTTCTTGAAATACTCTTTTTATTGCTTCTTTTCAAAATCTTGAAAGGTAGCCCTGGTTGGACGTTTAAAGCCAGTCAAATGACGATTTTGGAGAGAAGTCATTGCGATGAATCTTTCATATCTCTAAGTGGTGCACCGGCGACGTACAGATTTTGGCATTCGCACAAACTATCCAGTTTCCCTGAACGTTTTGTAGATCTTTGATACACAACATTTGCTAAGATGCAGCTGATGGGCCACCACAACACTTTGGTTTATTGCCTGAACAGAATAGAATGCTGGAACCGGAGTCGCAGTAGGAACTGGAGGAGCTATCAAAAAATGTCGTATGTTATTTTTTTTTACGTCCCCACAATGCATCTGTACAGGGTACAGCTTTGAAAGTATTTTCAAGAAAAACAAAATAATATTCTTGTGTGATGACAAATTAACATTTTTTGTTTCCAATAATTTTCTTTTTAATACAACATAACCACAATATTTTTTCCGACCCAAAAAGTTGTTTTTTTTATTCATACAATTTGAAACGTCAAAAGTTCCGTACGTGAAAAGTTAAAAGTTCGTGAGCTCTTCCGTCTGCGGCTGCAGTTTCATATGCGGTTACGTTCAATTGTGTTCGCAACATTGAATTTAGGTGTATTCAATATTTTGACAGCTATTCCAGCTGCGGCTTCGGTTCCATCTCCGTCTCCATTCTGTTCAGGCTGTTATTCCCTGTCGCACTAGTGTAACAACTTGAGCAACAATTTGCGCTTGTGGTATCCATTTATTTCCAAGATTAGAAGGTGTTAAAGTTCATTTTTAACAGCACACCGATAAATAAAAAACAATAATGGGCGCGTATATTGCGTATCAATGTTTCCTCATCGTTCTTCCTTTTTTAGTATAATAAATTTATTATTTTAGTTATTTTGGCGAATAACGCAAAAACTATCCAATGGATTTTAATGATTTTACCTCCAATTCAAAGTATGAAGTTCAAGCTTTAAAACGTGAGCATAGATATTGCATCCACATATATTGTTCCATTTAAAAAGCGAAAGGGAGTGACTCCATTTTCTTGATCGCAAGTGTAGTTTTAGTAATTTATAGTCAGTCAAAGTTTGTGAATTTTTAAAGTTTTTTTTTGTAGAATCTAAACAAAAATAAAAACGAAAATTTAATTAGATCTTATTTATACACAACACAATGTCCAATATATTTTTTTGTATAGCACTAACGATAGCAACAATAAAAAAAACTTTATTCTTAAATGTTGGGTGTCCCACAAGCTTTCGACACAATAATTATACCTATTCAGGTCTGTAACGAGCTATGGAGAAGTTGTTATGCAACGTTGTCTTCGTTGCTCAAAGTCATGATTATAACACGTAGATAGCTTAGTTTCTGGTAAACTTTTTCCCAAACTAGATATGTATAACCAACTTTCAAACAAGATTCTTTTAATTTCCTTTAAAATTTTTAATAGTGAGAATAAGAAAACCGCTTAGCTTACATCTTTTCATGGACATCCACATCAAGGAGCTTACAAACCCTTATTGCACCAGAAAATAATGAAGTGTTAGTGACGAATGTTTCATTTCTAGGTGGTATCTACGTTCTTTAAACAGCAAAGGGTAAACGTAAATGAGACTCTTTTCAAGACTCTCCCAAAAGTAGAATCTTCCTTTTTTGCAATTTCAAAAACCACCAAGGAATCAACCAAAAAGTTTTCTTTCAAAATTTCAATCGCATCTCCTGCTAGAGAGAAATGGTGAAAAAATAGAGACATTTCCCATTCCCGTTACCTACTATAGTCTTCATGATTCCTTATTGATGTATTTTTTGTGTGTGCTTAGCTTTTTTTGTTGGTCGATTTGCAAGGACCTAGCAATTTAATTTTAACCTCCGTGTAATTCCTTTAATTACATATAATTTAAAATTTCATTTTGTGTGCTTGTGACACAGACAGAGACACATTTATAAATTTCACACAAATGTTGTTGCATCGACCTGTAATTTCACCGCAGACAAAAAATAAAAAATAAAGTTGCTTCCCCATTATCAAAATCCCCCGTTTCCCCATTTCGATTTGATGGAAGCAGAGAAAGAGTGTTTCACACACTTGACAGAAAAGTGAATAGAGGAGTCGGAATTTTAACACACACACAGCACTCCCCCAAGTGGAGTGAGTGCATATCCTTCGGATGCATCTTGTAATGGAATGTGTCCTTGGCAGAGGAGAGGGTGTGGTTTTTGTTTAAGAGGATAGCTGGTGGCAATTGAAGGGCGGTTTTAATTACAGAAATTCCGCATAAAATTAGCAACGAACAGAACAGAATCTAAAGCACCAGAGATCCTGTTTTCTGTGAATGGGTTACGTCTTGAAGGATTTCTATATACAAATATCTGCAGCTACTAGCTAGAAACCTACTGCTTCTATGGTTTGCTCTTCCATATACACAGCAAGTATTGTGGTGCTTGGCTTGATGGTAGGATGCCTCATGTCGTCCTTGTGCTTCTGGAAATTGAAGAGCGCGAAAAGCAATTATTGAGTTGTGAAAATAGAAACGATGATGGCGTGTGATGGTGGTGGGGTGATGGTTTTTGTGTTAGTTTTGTTTTCTGTTTTTTTTTTTCTTCTAGTTTTACATCTTCTAGAACTCTGCTGGTATTCTATTGTTTAACACTTGTTCCATGATGGGATGATTGTTGAGGTTTTGTGAGAATATTTCTACCGTCAAGAGGATACTTGGTGAGAGGAGAGAGGTGTGTTTAATACGAAATCACCAGATGAGCTTTAAAATGGAAATTTTTGCTCGGTTTACTTTTCCGATGAAAATTTTTTTTCTGGTAAGTGAACTTGGTAATGACAATGACAAACATCAAACAAAGAGGAGGAATGTAAAGGAGGTTTTTTTGCTTGTTTTGTTGGAAATGGTTTCAAGAATTCACACAAAACTAATTGAGTAAGTTTGGAGGTAGTACTGGATGTAAGAGTTTTTGAACAAAATAATTGTTTGTAGGTTGGTATAAGGACATAGTATTTTAATGCATGAAGAGTTGGGAGTTACCGTAAAGGTCAATAGAAACCAATTACATAGTTATTGCAGTCAGAAAAAAGAAAATTGATTAAAAACTTTCAGTAAATTTTGGAAACCACACTTAGGTACAGATAAACTTAAGAATTAAGAAATTTGGATTGCTATGAATATTTCTTGACATAGGGCAAACTTTTAATAGTTGGTGCCCAAAAAGATAGAGGATGTTTCTTATTTTCTGAGAGCAGAAAAATATCAGCTGCTGTGGTGGCAGGCTTGTTTTATTTTCTCTTTCGTCGGTGCTTGAACAAAATTAAATGTGTTCACTTCTTTCGCTCAGCAGCAAAGTAAATATTCATGATGGATTTAAGTATTCAAGAAATGAGTAATTTTTCTCGGAAACGACTCTAACGATTTTGATAAAATTTTTTTAGACAAGAACATTTCGAGCCTTTACCGTCACGTCAATTTATCGTAAGTGACAAAATAAACACATTATGTATTTGATTTTTTGCCAAGGAACGAAACAAATTAAAAAGCTTAAATGTATAGAAAAGATATTAGGACTTTCAAATCTTTACTTACCTATAAATTTTATAAAAAAAAAAAAACACTTGTACTTTTAAAAACTCACAACAATTGTTAAAAAAAAAGTTTTAATGGCACAAAATTTTAGACGATTAAGTATGAAGTTAAAGCATTTTTAGTATGATGCTACGTTAAAAACAGGCTTTTCCGAATTTTAAACGATTCAGCATCGTATTATCTTTTTAACATTTTACTAAAGTTAAAGTTAAATTAGGAATTCTAATCTGGTTAGATATAGTTCACACTAGGTATTCACCATGAAATCTATGTAAGATGAACTGAACTTAATGGAAATTGCGTATTGACAAGGCCCTCACTAGTCAACTGATGAGTCCAAGTGAGATCGCCGGGACGAAACGCCATAAAATTTTCATGGACTAAAGGCCGTTAAAAGCTATATTGAATCAATAAAGTAAAAATCGCCAAATGCCTATTTTATCTTTTTAGTATCATACTAAATCCAAGTGTCACTTTGGCAGCTACAATTGCAAAAATGGGTTGAACTGTCACTGTTTTAGGCGTGTTCAGCTAGAAAAATAGGTTTAGTATGATACTAGTTAGAAAATGTTTAAAACTAAGAATATTTTAGTAAAGAGTTTTAAAGTTAGAAAATTGTTAAGTAGTATCGTGATGATGCCTTAACATCAGGCTGTTTCAAATTTTGCGCCATTCTTATTTAAACAAAAATATCTCGAAAAAACCTGACGTGATGGATCGATTCTGAGCTTGGATTCCAATAAAGGGCATCAAAAACCTTCGAAAAAGTAAAAATTGATTCTAAGGAAAGGTAGAAAATTCCATTTTGCAGACCAGTGTTATAATTGAATTTTCAGGATGGCGCGGAAGCACTGCAGCTTTAACAGTGAGTGTGTTGTCAAACAAAAATCCCTTTCACAAAAATCAATTTTTGATGAAACAAATCCATACAACTATTACTATATGGCACGCTATCACATCCTCCACGTTCACATTACTAAAATTCCAATGATGCAACAGTAATTTCAATTGGACATAGGGATAGATATATACATATACTCCCACAATGCAGATGAAAGTGTTCTTTTCATTTTCTTTATTAAATTTATAAAATCTCAAATTAATTTTATTGCCACCGCATTATGTGTCACTTTATAGGGAATTAGCTGCCATTCTTGTTCGCATTATTTCTTCCTCTTTTTTATTCGCATTATAGCTTATTAATAGTATATACTTATATATACTTCTTTTGGCATTAAAAAATAAACATCCTTGCTTCGATATTAATTTTGTAGGTCTTTTTTTTCTCATTTTATAAAAGGGTCTTTCAATAGTCGCGGTCGATATTTTGATAAGTTATAAACTGCCATGTCCTTAAAACTGATGCGGAAAAACGAAATTTTCAAATTTGGCTAGATATACCAATCCTCACGAGATAGACCAACAATAAATGCATCCGAAGAAAGTCCCTGCTCGGTGCGAAAGAAATGAAGTGTTGGGTGTTTTGACATAAAATTATTTTACAATTCATATTTTCTCTTCGATGAACGTTAACATTTATTAGATTTTAATTTAATTTCTACTTGTAAAAGAGAATGTCTAAACTAACTCACATATACATACTATGTAGTTGGTGGTGATTTGTGATGTTGTTTGAAAAGAAATATATCCATGCTGATTTTGGAATCCATAACACTTTTGGTAAAGATATGAAAAGAATCTATTTGTATACTTACAGGGCGGTTGGGCTGCGAATTAATAATTTCGCTAGTAATTAAGCTTATAATAACTGCCAAAATATGCAAAAATTGAGTAACCGCGCACTGGCCGTAGTTAAAAGGTAAAGACACCTTTTGAAGCTACAAAAGATGTTTAAAAGTGCTGATAAAAACGAAAGCTTAAAACTATTTAAAAGGTATTTCAAAAATATTCTTCAATTATTGCAGTAATAAAATGAATTAAATTAAATTAACATAATATGTATAATAATATAGCAATGGAAATAATGAACTGTAACTGATAAGAACATTGAAAAAAGAATTAAAATAAATAAATGCTTGAATAAAAAAAATACCAAGTAATTTCAAAGGAAAAGACTTCGGCTTCCAGAAAAAAATTTATAAAAAAAATTATGTAGATAGCCTTAAGCACAAAAATAAACGAGATTTATTTAACAAATAAGATGCTCCATAAAGAGATGAAATTCAATCAAATGTGGTTCACTGGGGCGTATACGCACTTTTTTTTTTATTTTATTGAATCTTTAAAAAAAATTACTACAATGTTTATTTTCGCACCTCAAGTTGGTTTACATCGATTAAAAAAAAGCTTTTTTGATGAAATATTTTTCTATTTAAAAAAAACTGAAGGTGCGGTCGGAATTTGCGGGCAAAAGCTAATTCAATTTGAAAAGTTCTCCTTTCAAGGAAAGTTTTTTTTTTTTTTTTTGAAACGGCAAACTATTAATCACCACAGTCGCTGGTGCTGCAAATAAGCTTTGATTATGATATTAGTTATATTCCCTCTAGATTTACGACAACCCGCATATCGTTAATCAACGGGGGGAAACAACAATCAACAACTATAAGCTGGAGCATTCGAACAGTGAAGTTGAACTGCTGTGTTATTATTTTCCTTGATTAATATTTTATGGCTGGGGAAGAGGTGGCAGATTTGAAATGGTCCAGGGCGGAAAAAACCTGTTTAAGATGACTTACATAAATAAAAAAATAGGATTAGTCGTCTAGGAAATCACATAAAAATGCTGTCTACTAAATTTTAAGGAAATCAATCAACCCACCCGTTAAGTGGTCGCAAGGAGGCGTATATTTTTAGAATTCTCCATCATCGTAGTGTCAACTTTAATTAAAACCAATAGAGCCAGTTAAAATAGTCCGATATCTCATTCATAAACTTTCTTGTTTTATTTACATTTATTTTAAAATTGAGAGTTTAGAAATTGAAAGACCCTTTATATTGGCAACAGTCTCCTTCTTAAATTACTTGCCAATATAAAGTCCAGAGCGAAAATCGTCGAATCCGCACCGTCAATGTGAACCCAATCACAAAGTGTACATAAATAATATGGTCTTGATGGTAGTTCTGGTCTTGGTCTTGGCTGGTAACTGGTAACACAGCATCATCAAGGATAACCGTCTATCAGTAGATTTATATGCGTGTGTGTGTGTATTTTTGAGCAGCGTCGCTGAAAATCTAGTCTAATCCTAGCAAACCCAGCTTTGTCATGAACATCAATGAGTGGAGTTATTGGAGGAGTGTATGTTACTTTTTTTCTGTCGTTTTTGAAAAGAAATCCTTGAAATTCTCGTGGTTCTCTTGCATTTTGCATCAAAAATAATTTATGAAAAAAAATTTAATTTCAAGCCAAGGACGAAAATAGAAAAATTATCATCGCATATTTTTGAAATTTAAATTAAAAAAAAAAAAAAAAACTTCCACACAGTAAATATGTACAATATATACAAACCAGACAACACACTGACAACAAAGGACCTACAAAAAAAACCAGAGAGGAAAAATTCATTAAAATGCAGGTTAAAAATAAATTGGTAAGATAAACAGGATTGTATCTCTACAACTCCTCCACTCCACAACCATCATCGTCTATAAAAAAAAAAGGAGAAAAGGACTTTCAACTTAATGAGCAGTTGATCTGTGTACGTTTTGTTTTCTACGAGTGGGTCCGGATCACGTATACATCTACTTAAGGTAATTATTTCATTAAAATGGTTTTAAAAAGTTTTCTACGATTTTTGTTTGTTTTTTTTTTTTTTTTTTTTTTCTATTATTCCATCGTCTTTCTGTGTGTTTCCGGTTGTCTTTTGGTGGTTTTTCTTTCCTTTTGTTAAGAATTTCTAAAGTGCCACTCGGCAGGACATTGCTGATGATGGTGACTGTGAGTAGGGGAAGATTTATTTAGTTGCAGATGCTTAATGCACGGCAGACCAAGCCCAAGCAAGCAAGCAAGCACGTTTCGTTGGTCAGGTTATAAAGTGAAATGAAACTAAATTTCCGTGAAAAGAATGCGTTTGAAAACGCGCCACCCCACCGCAGTTCCGTGTTGAGTTATTGTCATCGTTGCACACAAAACGATTTTTTAGTTGAAAAAGTTTTTGAGTCCTCATTGTTATTGTTGTTGTTATTCGTGATGGTGGGCTTGGCGAGTTTATTGCAACTTTGAGAGATATTTCGCATATGTATTTTGTATTTTTCCTCTAATTGAAGGTGAACATTTTTTACTAACTTCCCATTTGAAGTTATTGTAATCGGTCCGATTTGTGAAATTGAATATTTTGACATTTCTCGACGGTTCGAGGTTTCTGGAGTCGGATTGCATTGTTTTTAGAGAGATGTGTGTGTACGTACGTTCGTACGTTCGAAAGCTTTTTTCGCCGACGATACCTTGAGAACGAATAGAGATCAGATCACTTCAAATAAATTTTATTTTACAGATAATAAGGCCATAACGCGCAGAAAGGATTTTCAAAAAAATTCAATTGGAGGATTTTTTATTACAGTAATTTAAAAAAAGTTGTAAAATGGCTTGTTTCTTGAATATCTCTAGGACAAATAAAGCTATCGACTTCTGCCTGGTTTCATTCTATGCATAATGACGTAGTGAAAAATTGTTAATACTTAAACAAAAAAAATCAACCCACAGTTTTTTTTTTTATTAAAAAAAAAAACCTTAAACATTTTAAAAAAAAAACGAATATCTTGAGAACACACAAAAATATTAACTTTGGGTAAGTTTTATTTAATACCCAAAGTTATAATTGATAATCGACAGAGTTTGTAAAAAAAATTAATTGACGGTTTTTTTTCTAAGCCAACAAATCTGTAAAAGAAACTACTAATAATTATTGAAATTTTTCATGTCGTATAAATTTAGAGCAAACAGCTTTCACTTGATTGCAAAACTGATAAGTTTTTCGAAAATTTTTAATTGGTAATTTTCTTATAAAAAAAACATCGGGTCCTGAGTTTCAAAAGGAACCAATGGAAAGTTATCAGTGTGTTTTAAACCCAGCCTTTTGTTTTTTTCATTTTATAGATTCATGCTACGAATCAGATCTTGCGTCAAATGCGTTTAGTTCTGATTTTTGGTTGAGTTGTTTTTAATGATTAACCTTAGCAAGTTAGGTGAAAAGAAGAAAAAAAAATCATATGGAGTAGAAGTTTATATCCAAACTTGTTTGGTGTTTAAGTATATACAAAATTAAAAAAAAAAAAAAAAAAAGGTACTCATTTCAATATTGAAGGTTTGAACGAAACAACAACAACTTGAGTGAGCTACCACCAAATTTTATAGGCTGGAGTTATAGCTATTTCACGGTCGCCAGGCTGATCATCAGACTCCTTTAGTGGTGCTTACCCTATGTATGTTCAATATTATTTGAAAAACTTTTTGCCGTCACTGAGGCTCGAACCATAGACCAAGCGTCTCCAGGGCCAGGTGCATTACACGCCACCGAAGGTCACGTGATCATGTCAATCCAATTTAGGTTTTATTGTTTGACAACTGCATTTAAATCAACTAGAATTTTTACTAGCCACACACAAGCTTGTTGTTGTTCATTCAGGAATCGGGATCTTTCTTTTTTCTCCATATACTCTTTTCATAAGACAAAAATTCATTGAAAGGTACTCATGTTTGTTTTGTTATGTTTATGACACAAAAAAGAACTACTTTTCATAAATGAAACATTTTTTTTTCGGGTTTTTTGGGACTTTTGTTTTTTTTTTTTTTAATTTCTCAAAGACAAAGAAAGACTTTTACATCTGGTTTTCAGTACTTGACTAAGAATTCTTTGACGTTAGGCAAAAAGGTCTTAAGTCAGAAAGTGCAGTTTTTGGGAAAACCAAATTGAAGATTGTTTAATTATTTGCAAATCTGTATAAAGTTTGTTTGAAAAAAAAATGATGGTAAATAACCTCTGAAAAGATGACCTATATAATAAGTTAATACATATTGCCAAATTCATTAGTATTTACCGGTTTTAGATGACTTAAGTCCTTAGTATCCTCTCATTTTGTATTATTTGTAAAAAGTTTGTTTCTTTGTAAGACTTAAGTCAGGAAATAAAACATTGTCATTCAGTTATAAAATAGGAAAATTGTTTAATTAATCAAAAGCATATAATATATAAAGTTAATAACAAAAAAATGATTATGTTGTTTCTATTTCTCCTTCTTCATCTACCAAATCTGGATCATCATTTTTTGCGGTGTTAGAAGTTGGTAAATTTTTATAAAAGTCGTGAAACACAGGTGGAACCAAGCTTAAAAGAGAGCACAAATCCCTTTTTTTCTCCTCAGATATCGGGACTAAAGTTTTGTACTTAGCTTGGAGTGGATAATCTTTGACACATCTATTTTTTCCTCTCCTAAGGAAGCTTAAAACCTTGAACGCTTCGGAGGGGTTTAAATTGTTTTTATATCTCACTAAGCCATTCTGCTGGTATTGAAGCCATTGCACACTATGCGAAGAAAACTGCTCATTAATAGTATTTTTTTTTTCTGCACACAAAAACTGTCTTCAACAAAGCGGCAAAATCAAAGAATTCTTGCTGCATTTCATGTACCTGGAACTTCTTTTTTAGGCCTGTTGTTCGTACTAGCTGGTACCAATCGTGGGGGTGGTAAACAGGTGTTTTTTTTTTTTTTTTGTTTTTCGATCATGGAATGATCCACGTCACATTCCATGTGTGTATGACCCGGAACAAGGAACTTATGGTTTATGGTTAAATTGGGGAACTTAATTTGAGCCATTAAAAACATTGCCGCCACATGACTGTCTTTATTTTGTCCCCCGCATGTGTCTGAGTAAAATGTCACCTCAGTAACGCAATCAGATAGCTTCTTCATATAAGCGTATAGGCAGGAAGCTATTTCATTTCCCCCTCTAGCAGCTAGAGCTTCATGCCACATGTAGTGCGTTGAATCTCCGGTAGCATTATCGTGAACAGTAAGGTTATAGGTCCAAAGCTGCCTTTTATAAAATGCTACCGAAGATCCAACAAATGGCGTTGGCAAGCATTGCTGAAGATCGAAGCTGAAGCATTTCTTTTGTGAGCTGTCTTGTGCTGCTAGCTTATCAGATTTTTTGGCATCATAAGCTGCATTAGCCTGCTCCTGGTGGATTTGGAGATCTTTTTCTGCTTCCTGTTTTTCATCCTGATTAGCAGCATGTGAAAGGTGTCGCACTTGTAGCAGGTGTCAACTTTTGGTTTTTTAAAGGCTAGTTTTAATTTATGAAATTCCCTCTCATAAATTGAACGACCAACAAAATTCTCCCTTCCTTCTTTGTATAAGTCGTACATCATGCGCAAGTTTAAATACGAGGGTAAAAAATTCTTCTCATTCTCATTTGTACGTCTGGTGTAATGGCTTTCATAGCTTGGAAAAGATTTTATGTGAGCCAGGACTTCATTAAGCTCCTCTTCAGACTTTTTGTTTTTTGAAGATTTTTTACCTCTTTGGTCGTCCACTGTAATGCCGGATGTGTTAAGCATTTTATTTTTGATGGCGTTTGATATGAACCCTTATTTTTCATCTAAAGTTCTGCTGAAGCAACCCTTGCACACAGAAACAGTAAATGATAAATCTTACTAATAATAGTACTAGTACAAGTATCATAGTCAAGTTTAATCAAAATCTCGAGTTTGATTTTTTTACGAAGGCAAGACTTGCTCTTTAGTATCTATATTCTCAAGTAAAATTAAAATATACCTATATAAGTATATATACGCTATTCTCCTATTTGATTATTCCGTTCGGTATAAAAGACTTAAGTTGACTTAAGTCCTTAGAAGAATCTTAAATGTTTCCGGGGCATCGGTCACAAAGACTTAAATAAACTTAAGACGTTAATACCAAAGCAAATATGCATTTTTTTGACTTATTGCCTAAAGACTAAATAATTACGATGGGAAGCATTTGTGCTAGAATTAAGTCGATAATACCAAACGAAAGAGAAAAAAAAATTAAGTTAAACCCCTTTAAAATCCCAAAATGCAATTTTTTGACTTAAGACCTTTTTGCCTAACGTCAAAGAATTGATAACGCCATTGAATTTTTAAGAAAATAGTGGCATTTAATCACGCAAAATTTTGAAAAAAAAATTCATTTCCTAAAAACTATTTTTTTTGAAGAACTTGGTTGAAAGAACAAATAAAATAATAGAATATTTACTTTCAAGAAAAACTATAGTATTATCATTGCATGTACTTTCTTGAATTTTTTGTATACACTTTTTCATTCTAAGCCAATTTTTCAGAAATTACAATAATCCCAGGAATCATCTCTCAAACTAAAAACCACGAATTAGGGGACACCCTGGTATATGTATAAATCCGAATCCCTTTTTTCGCTTGGTCACGTCATAACTTGAAAATGACTTTATCGATTTTATTCATCTTTTTTGATAAGTTTTCTATTACTTTGTAAGAAGGTTCCAACGGAAATAAATATTAAGAAAATTGCCAAAATTGTCACTTAAATTTTGTTGAGGGTTTTTAACACTCTGTGGTACTAAAAAAAAAACGTTTTGACAAATAAAAGTAATGAAATATTTATCGAATTAACATTGGCAAATTGTTGTTGGATTCATATTGAACCAGGTAAATAGGTACACCACAGAGCCGGAAATTGGAAAATTTGCCCAGAAAAGCCGGAAATGAGTGATTTGTGAAAACCATACTTTTCGCATTTATAATTTAATTCATCGCAAGAAACAACTATTTTATCTTTTTAAAAAGTAACTTTTTTGTTTCATGAATTTTGAGAAGTTCTTTAAATCTATTAAAGCTTCGTAGGTATCCGTGGTACTATGAAAACGTTAATATATAAAAATGTTGTGATGAATTTGACGAAGAGATCATCGTGAATTTAAATATTTGCACTGGTTATGATCACACCAACTCACTAAAGCTTACACCACTCTAAAATGATCAAAAGACAACAAAATATTTCTGCTAGTGGGATAAAATTCGCAAATGATTTTTTAATATGCTGATAAAAAATTACGTATACGCCTTAGTGACCATGCCAATTATGCATATTTTGTACTATATATTTTAAAGGGTCTGTTATACATAATAAAAACAGGCAAACATTAATTAAGAGGCTTATTTCACCTCTCTCTCTCTCTTCTTAATCCACATGTTAAAGAAATAGACTATAAGGTTCCAAAAAAGAAATGGAAATATAAAAATTTATCAATGTGTAATTGTGTAACACGTTTTCCTAAATTTTTGTTACGGGTCATAACATTTGGTTATTTCCTTCTTCACCTGCTAGTAAATCCTCAAGAATTAGGTATATACCTATATGTGGTGTGCTTCCCAAGTTTTTCCTCATATTTTTGTTTGTTTTTGTTAATTCTCTATACCTAAACGCGTTCTCTAAGATTTTTTAGGTTTTTAGAAAAGAAAACTAACAATTTTTGTGTACCAAAAAGCATTAAAATATACCCACACTATATGTTTTTAAAATAATTTTTTGGTATTAAATACTTATTCCAGTTCGAATTAAATATTCATAGGTAAGACAGGACAACGTCTGTTGGATCAGCTAGTATATAATAAATTTTCCCGAGCAAATAACAAAAATTTTTAATATCAATTTACACAATTTTGACCTCGTTCTTTGTATAAGCCTACTGGAAATATTTTAAGATATACTATATTACAAAAACGTACCTATCAGATGGATCATGGAAGTAATGGTGCCTTCTTGGCCATAAGAGTCCATTAATATAATGGTGACCTTGAAAAGAAAATCATTGTCTTTTAAAAGGAAATTAATTTTTTTTTACATTTTTTTTTCATTATTAACACACCCACCAGATTGTAATGTACCCTTGCAAATTTCATACAATATTTATAATCTATAAGTCATGCTTTCAATAATCCAGAAAATTTATCTCCGAGAAAACTCTTCGTCGACTATAAAATTTAAAAGCACGTCCCATATCGTTTGGACAAAAATTCACTTTCTCAACATGGCTTCTTCTTCTTCTTCTCTTCAACATAAAACCAACCACAGCCTGGTGATATTGCACACACTTGGAATATTCAATGGAATTCGATTTCAACGGCCGACAATCAAAGCACGTTTCAGAGCAATTCTCATAGTACCTTTTCCCCTCCATTCCGCAATCATCTCCGTCGCCGTCGGTCGTTTTCCCATCACACACACACAAAAAAAATTGTATTTTTATAAGAAACAACAAGGAAAATTCTAAAACGTTCTTAAAGAATCTTAAAAGTATTTATTAGCCATATTTGTCTGCGATAGCGGTTCTCATAACCATCTTTCATTGCCTATATGAACCTCATTGCTGTACATGTATATGTACCATACCATCTGCAAAGTTAGACACACTTCGTGGCAAGTGCAAGCACTTAAACAATTCTTCGGGAAATTACCCAACCACCGTTTTCCACCACCAATATAACGTCACCACATTTTCTAACACATGATGCAACTATCGGAGTGGAAATAGTAGGTCTATGCAGAAGCAGAATCAGAATCATAAGCAGAAGCACTTGGGGAGCAGCTACTTGCAGCTAGCTAGGAACACCTTCGGCCTCACAGGCTTTGTTTCGTCGCCTTTATTTTCCTGCTACTTCTAAAACTACCTATACCTACCTGTGTTCGAAAATGTAGTCCTTTCTCGTCGTCTAGGGAATTTATGAACATCTTTCGAGTTGTCACCCCCGCACCTTCAATCACATGCACACGTTTATAGACGGTATGTATTCCTTCGAAGGAGACCCTAGGGTGCGGTAGCATGCCTTGCAATTGAAAATACCTGTGTAGAACAAAAAAATCTCTTGGCGGAGCAAGAAGCTCGCCTTCGTCCTTGGAACAATTCCTTTAATACTTCCCATGCAGCACATCTCATATATCTCCTCCCACACACTGGATGCTGCTGCTCCTATACTTACTGCATCGTCTTAAAAGGCTTTTCGTGTGCACTGCGCTATGAATGAATGAGTGCACATAGTTCACAACATGGGTATTCGAAAGGCGCATACAAGGACGACTTGCAGTTTTGTTACAACATTTGTTGCAACTTTTTCACCAAAAAGAAGCAAAGCAAAAAAAAAAAGGATAAATTCCAAGGTAAATGTGAAAATATTCTATTGCAACTTCTGTAGGAATTCTCTTCCACCATCATAGTGACATCACCCCAACAACATGCTATGCTTTAAGTTAGTATACACAACCAGGAGGCGTTGAATACCCTGAGGACACATTTCAAGGTGATTTCACAATCTTAGGGATACACAGAGACCAAAAGAGAAAGAAAGAGTTAGCAATATATGTTATATAGTGAAATAAGAATGAAAATGAAAATGCATGCCGATCGTCCTTTTGGACTTACTCAACTCAACTCATACAAAAATATACATACATACACAACAAGATTTTTGCAAGCGAGTGCAGTTTTATTATGCAAATTGGTAAATGGCCTGTGAAGTGGACGACACACGACAACAACGACAACGAAGAGAACGACACCAGGCGGTGATGCATGTAAATAAATTGGAAAACATTGCTATGTGTGTATGGAGGATACACTTAACTACCAAAAAGGATAAGGAACACAACAGGACAAAATTTTGTTTTTATAGTCTACATACAAGGATACCTAGAGAAAAATAAAACTAAATTATATTAGAATAAAAAATAAAAAAGAAAAGGTTGAAAAAGAGAACCCTGAGGCATACTAGCTAGCGTTACTGGCTTTTAGCGTGATTGGATGTTGGGGGTAATATTTGATGAAAAGCTAAACAAAATGGCTGAGATGGCCTGGAGGGATTAAATGAGCATAGCTCTGGAAAATATATAGAAAATGAGACCAAGTATAGAAGCGAGTTTTAGTATAATACACAAATGATGATGGTGTTTGATTAATAGAAAATTTTCTAAAGATTTTTCGAAGTGCCTGATGGTTAAACATGACCTAATTTGGGGCAGAGCTATTTGTATGCATGATGGAGAAATTGTTTTCTTAAGAAATTGAATTCACTTGGAAATGATTGCATTTTTGTTTGGATTACAGGCATAAGCTGATTGCATTTAGAGTTTTTTTTTTTTTTTTTGAATGGTGGGATCGATGAAGAGAGATTATATACCTATTTAAAGATTCCTTGAAAATTGGGAATAGAAAGTAAAATTGTAAGGTTTCATTGTACATACATAGAAATACATTTTACATTAGGAGTATACAATCTCATTATATTAGTATAATGTATTTACTTTTATTTGAGCAAGCTAAGCCAGATAGTTTAAAAAATTGGGAAAATTATAATGCCCGTAATATTCACGCCGTTTAAAATCGGTTTAGATTCAGAAGTCGGTTTAAAATTTTTAAACCGACTAATCGGTAATATTCACTCACTTAAACCGACGTTAACCAAAATTTTTAACCGAATGATCGGTTTAACTACGATAAACCGACTCCAACTTAAACGAGGCATTTTCGTGTCGTTTAGGTACGGTTTAAATGGTTTTAGCTAATATTCAACATTTTATTGGTTTATTCAGTCAGTGCAAAATATTCAATGGTGTTATTTTCGGCGATGATGGCTATTCAAACACATCATATTTGTGCACGTTATTCACACATCGGGGTAGAGTTGACCAATTAACCAGAAAGGGGTTTATATACCGAGAGCTGGTAAACGATTTGCTCAAAGTGTTTTATATCGCTCCAAAATTTGTGAGCATGATATTTGTATACCGCAGTGCAAACTACATGCCATAGACCTTTTAGCGATATCGCGGCCCTAAGACCACCATAATGCACTTTCAAAATTCCAAAAACAGAGTGAAGTTTAAGTGTATTATACCGCTCCAAATTTTGTGAGCATAATGTTTATATGTGTCCAAATTAAATGCCATCGGTCTGGCAGCGATACCGTGGTCCTAACATCTCCCTAATGCACTTTCAAAATGCAACCAAAAAAATCAGAATAGTTCGTGGTTACTGATGTCCACACTCAATTTCATCAACTTGACAGTAATATCTCATACCTAGCACCACTATAATGCATTTTCAAAATTCATTAATGCAAAAAAAAAGGTGTTTTGAATCGATCCAAATGTTGTTTACATAGTATTTTTATGTGTCCAAACTAAATTCCATCAACCCGAGAGCAATACCGTAGCCATAGCACCATTATAATGCACTTACAAAATCCTAATACTATTTTTTTGTTAGGAAAGTGCATAATGGTAGTGTAATGTTCACGGTATCGCTGCCAGACCAATGAAATTCAGTTTGGACAGATATAAAATTTGGAGCGGTTAAAAAAACTTTTGTTGCAATTTATATGTGCATTATGGATGTGTTTGGGCTGCGGTATTGCTGTTAGGTTGATGAAATTTAGTTGCCATCTTGCTTAATATAATATGATGGATATTGGAACCGAATTCACGACCGACGCGGAACTGCAACCAGATCAAGAAGAATTCAACTCGCAACAAATCGTTCATGGAATGTTTGGAAGACGCAATGCGGTGGACGTTATTGTTGACATTTTTTCACAACGTAAAACACGATAAAGAGGAATGAAAGACATTTCTAATGCGTATTTGTGTTTGACACGAATTAATTAATTTATTTTATTTAAATATAAAATGACAATTCAAAAAATAAATGTCAAGAAAAGCCTTTTTTAGTTTTTTCATACTTGCGATTCTATGCGACGTTCGGTTTAAATCACAAATTTAAACCGACGTAAACCGATGGAATTTTTTGCTTAAACGGAGTGAATATTACCGATTTAAACGAGATTTTGTCGTTTAAATTCTATCGGTTTAGTTCGGTTAAATGTAGTCGGTTTAAGGGCTTTTAAACCAAGTTTTAAACGGCGTGAATATTACGGCGGTAAGAATTTGATTTCATTTAATTTCATTTTTTTTAAACAAGATATCGGTCGGTACAAATTAAAATAATTAGTAAACAAAAAAGCTAAAGGATATTTTTAGCTATTTTTTAAGAAATCTTATTTGGCTTAGGCTTAGCGCTTGGGTCTATTTTCTAATTTTTATTTTTTTTTCTTTATGTACTCTCCATTTTATGACTCTATCTGCTATCCAGCTTTGAAAGTAAATAGGGGCTATTTTTTATTGAGATTTAAAAAACATAATAACACGACTCCGAGCAACCAGCACTTTTAAGCGACGCATTATAACATTATTTCCATTAAGAAATACATAATATAATTTTTAAAATTGTAAAACACTGCTTTACAAAATTCTGCAAATAATAAAAAAAATAAAAAAGCTGAATTTTGACCCAGAAAACGTAACTGAAAAGGTAAATTCTAACAGCTTATGCGTGCATATTAGGGTGTCCGATGTTTCCCAAATTATTTTTTTGTTTCGATCAGACACCCAATGTATAAAAATTGTATGCCCTACAGTAAATTTATGGACTAAAAAAAACTTGGCCGGGATCACTAACCCGTGTCTCTAAAGCTATAGTCTTCCCATACAATTCTTTTATTCCCTCCCCAAAAACTTAATTTTCTTGTTAGTCCATTGAAATGTTACATTAACCTTGCATTTTGTACAGGACAAAATTTTTTTCAAGGATCTGTAGGAGGGATCAGTGTAAGTGTAAAAACGAGTTTTCGGGCTGAACTCCCCCCCATTTGGCCGCCATTTTGGAAAAAGGAGCGTAAAAATGTCTTCGCGATAACTGGAGAACCATACATCGCGCAAACACATTTGTGTAGAGAATTAAATTCTCTACAAGTTATGTTAATACACTTTTTATCGTAAAATTGAAAACAAAAAAGTTATATTCAAAAAATCTTGTAACATTTCAATGGACTATGTTGATTTTTATTATATGATGAACCTTTTAAAAAAATTATCATTCAAAGTTCATGGAAGAAAAAAATCTATAGAAAATATTTTTAAAATAATTTCTTTGTTATGCAAGAGGCACAGTTTAATGAAAGAATTTCTTTGTAAATACATTATTTGTAGGGCATAAACTTTTGAATTAGGGGTAAATTGGTTTGGGAAATAACAGACAGGCTAGAGTATTAGACCGAGAGCCCACAGCAAATTTTGGGTGTGAATGATAGCAATGAGTTTGATTGGGGGTGTCCCCGGCGCAGTGGAAGTAGTGCTTGACTGCTAACCTGGATGTGAGGGTTCGAGCCCCAGGCTAGGCAGCATTCTTTTCTATATTCCCTCAACTGAACGCCACCCCTGGGATTTAATGAGATGATCAAAACTTTATTTCTCAGTCCACTGTGCCAACAAAAATTTTTCCTATCCTTCTATTCCTTCTAACATTTACTAATTTATAAGACCCTAGGTCTTACTGGCATATTACATGTTCGTGTTTTTTTTTTTTTTTTTAAATCTCAAACTGTCTTCTAGTATCTTACTCTAAATTCTCTAAGTGCTGGGCATCTACCGAGGAAATGTTGAATACTTTCTACTCCTGCATTGCAATATGAATTTCTACATTATTGAAAATCCACCTTTCTCAGTTGGATAGCCTGCTATCATTTCTGGAAACCATCATTTCTGATTTTAAAAGATTCACTTCTAAACTTCATTTTTTGCAGTACCTCTCAAGACGCATAACCTAAACATGCATAACCTAATCATCATCTGTTATGGTCACCATCGTCAGCATACTAGCAATACTCTAATATAAATGTGTTCGACATTGAGGCCTCTTTCTATGTATACTCATGCAGATCGTTGATATAAAGCGATAAAAGTAATGGTGGTAATAATCTTCCCTGCTTAACCCTAAAATGAGTTTCTAAGTAATCTGAAAGCTTTTTCCTTTCGAAGCTATAACATTCGTTCTAGTAGTCGGATCTTCAACGCTGGGGTCTTTAAATAAAGTTAAAATATTAGGCTATATTCTTGTATACAAATATTTGGGAAGGGGTGAAAAATTTGGTACTGGAAGAATGATTAAACCCGTGGTCAATGTGATTTCAAATTTTAAAAATTTTATACTATTTTGAAAAACAATGTTTGACGAAGTTATTGCACCAACCCTCCTCTACAAACACAGCAGTAGTGGCAGGAAGGGTATGTCTTAAAGCTAAACATTCCATCCATCAACCATATTAGGTTCAGGTGAACTTTGAAAAGCTATAACTTAAAGATGAAATAAGTACCAGAGATCGTTAATACCTTACTTTTTAGGTATTTTGATTGGCTATGTGAAATAACTCTTCAATGAAATAACCTATACCAATCCAAAAATGAAATAACACCCCAAAATGTTTTTTTTAAGTCCCCGAATTCAAAGATAAAATAAATCCCCAAAAGCGCATGAAATAAGTCCCCAAACAAAAAATGAAATAAGTCCCCAAAGAAATAACAAAACTACGGCGTATAAACAGTGAAGTATGTATGGGGAGGAGAGGCATGCTGCCTCCCTGCAACCCGCCTGCTTGGCCCATTAGAAGATTTGGGGTAGGTGCGAGGTTGGGTGTATGCAAAGTTTCTTTTGAATTTAAAGAATCCGGATTTAAAGAAACTTTGCATACACCCAACCTCGCACCAACCCCAAATCCTATAGTGGGCCAAGCAGGAGAGTTGCAGGGGGGCAGCATGCCCAGCCATACATACTTCATTGTTTATATGCCGCAATTTTTTTATTTCTTCAAAGAAATAAGTACCCAAGTTTGGGGACCTATTTGATAGTTAAATTTGGGGATTTATTTCATCATAAAATAACCTCCCAATTTAAAAATGAAATAAGTCCCCAAAAATCGATGAAATAAATCCCCAATTTTGAGGAGTTTTTTCATATGAAAAAACTTCAAATTTTCATATAAATTTTGGGGATTTATTTTATTTTTTTGTTTGGGGAGTTATATAATTGGGGAGTTATTTCACGGAGCCATTTTGATTTTCTAAAAGTTTTTTAGTGGCCATTTTGTCACGAAATAAAATCTAGAGAAGTTATTTAATGAAAAAAATGTCCAGCTGTTTCAATATGTGCGACTTTTTCCTGATCCCTAACTCCCTAAATTTGTTTTTATTATTTAGAGATACCCAAACACATAAGAAAAAAAAATATTTGCCTGATGGCCAAACAATGCTTAAAAAACAAAAGAAAGATGTTCACCAAAATTCAGCGATGTCGCAATTTTTCGTAATTTTGCTATTTTTTCTCTAATTTTCCTGCGCTATTAATAGTTTTAAAGCTTATCTTCATTCTGTTTCGCACTGAGAGTTGTACCATTTGTTTTTAGGGTTGAATTTTTCTAAACTATTACTTTGTAAGACCGCTGACCCCAAAATTACATTGTGCTATCTTTGTATTTGAATGTTGATAAGCTGTCTTTCGGATTTTCGTCAATTTTAACTTTGGCAATAGGTTGTTGGAAATGATATCTGTAAATGCTGTATTTTACTGTATGCTCAGTTTTATTGCCAAATGATCTGACCAAATTGTTTCTTCAACATTAAATCTTTCAACAATCATCAACAATTCCTGTGACACAGCACATAATATATCATTTACCGAATCTGCTATGGTGGTGAAGTTAGTGAAATGACATTCTATATCTTAATTCCAAAAACTCGTTTCCTTTCGCGTTAACATCGAACCTGAAATCCTGCAGTTTTTTATTTCACATTGTATAAGAAGCAACTGTCGAAATATTTTAAAAAAATTAACATTATCCAGGATTATGAAGAAGCCGGAAAAAGTGGATTCACTTCAGACAATCCTTGGGTCTTTACATCTGCAAGTTCGTTCAACGTAAAACGAATATTTTAAACTTGCACATCAAAGATTTAATATGAAAATATTGCTTGGTTTATCCATCCTTAGGCCTATGCTGTGCACCTATAGAATCTATTTTAAAGCAAGAACGAGACACAGAATTTGCTATTCCTGTCTGTCTCTTGAAAAGGTCAAGAAGGCTAAAAAGTGCTAAACAATATTCCAATTTGTGTGTATTTTTTTTTTTTTTTTTTTTGAAACACAACAAAAAAAAATCAAGAAGTGTCAAACATCAAAGTTGTTGTTATCAAGAAATAGAAAGCGAAGGCAGGGTTTTTATTTCTATATGAAGACTGCTAGAGAAAATTGTCCTTTTACCGGTCAACCCCATCATTCTGGATTGAATAAAAAAATAAAATCCCGAATGAACTTTTTTTCTCATTTTCCTTTAAAGTCAACAATCCAGGAAAGAAATACTGTGAATACTTCCTGGCAGAGTAAAAACGGTAAACGAAGGTCCTTCCAACTGAACTAATATTATACCTAATCTATATCTTCATTTATACATTCACGCTGGAAGGCCAACAAACCACCCAACCCACAAAACAAAAAAAAAAAAGTAAAAATATTCCGATCACGTTTTTTATTAGATGGAATGTCATTTATTCAATTTTTTCGGGGATATTACCTGCCTCATTATTATTCCCAAGAAGTGCATTGCATATCGCCTGCCTACCTGTGTTTTCCTATATAGATTCAAAGAAATCATCTGGGATATCCTTATTTGACGCGCGGTCAAAGTCCGGTTCTTTACATTTTAGCTATCATATACTTTAAATGGCAAAGAAAAGGTGTGGGGATAGACCACGTCTGGTCACAAGCTTCAAGGAGTCAGATAATCTTTAGTCTTAAATATTTGAGAAAATATTATTCCGACCACATTACACGATGATTTATTCAATTATTCTCAAAGAGGCACATGGTATATAGAGTTGAGATGAACGAGCCACATGAAGGCTAAAGGAATGTCATTTTTTCATCATAAAAGCAAACTTTTCAGCTTGTACGAGGTAGAAAATGCATGGCTCACTATAGGATAACAAAAAAGTCCACGAAATAAAAGAAAAAAAAAAGAGACCTTTGGGATTTATGACTTATTTACCCGCAGCTTTTAAGGAGAACGACGACGATGCCAGAATACTCTCTGATGATGGGGTCATCAGGAAGGTTTGAGAAAATTTATACACTAGCTACATTATGCGTTTTCATATAAACGATGATGGAGAAAAATTGGCTTAAATTTCTTCTCATTATCAGGTGGTTAGTCTCTGCAGCATATCGGATAAGGGACATTTTGTGTGTTCCAACAACCGCATATACGGCAGGAGCAATTTTGTCAAATTGTGATAAAGCATATAAAAGAACTTTTGGAAAGAGTAATGTTTTAGCAGTTGGCGGAGGAATGTAATGCATTGAAATTTTTTACTGTCTACTTGAGGGATTGCCATTTCGCTTTCTACTCTTAGACACAAAAAAAAATAATATTTATTTTCTGCATTTAGAAGAGATTTTTCACTCTGATGCTAAAATGCACGATTATGTATTGGTTACACGTGTTTTTACTTACAGCTATGTATAATGTTGTAATACCGGGAGTTAAAATTTAAATTTAAAGTTAAAGATTGCATATAAAATTATAAAAATAAGTGATAATACAGTTTTCATTGAAATATACACGGTGTCCCTTGATTCCTGCATTATATTTTGGGGAGATAATTCCTGGGATTATTGTATGACGAGAAAATTCTACCTCCACATTCCCTGAGGCTGTAAAGGGCAATTTCTGAAAAATTGAATAAAAAATGGTAAAAAATGATTAATATAATCAACGAAAGCACACCTACAATAATATGCTATACCGTTTTTGAAAGGTAGTATTTCATTTTTTTATTTTGTATTTGTTTTTTTAATAAAGTTAATTAATAGTTTTTGAGTAGATAGATAAAAAACAAAAGAAAGTTGGGAACCCTTTTGATTTTGACTTTTAACATCAGCAAGACAAAGTGGAATTAGCAGGGCATGTCTTCGAATGGAGATTTAAAAGTATATAGCAGTTAGCTAGCTATATCTATTAAGTTGCTATATAGTTGTTACGCAAATAAAATTTAATCATTCTTTTGGTTTGGAACAATTTTTCAATTTTTTTTGAAACTAAACTAGTACAGCGGCTGTACTGTACTACAGCCAGCCCTCGAAATTCGAGTGTCAATTACATGCATTGGCGCAAAATTTTAAACAGCCTGATGTTAAGGCATCATTACGATACTACTTAACAATTTTCTAACTTTATAACTCTTTACCAAAATTTTCTTAGTTTTAAACATTTTCTAACTAGTATCATACTAAACCTATTTTTCTAGCTGAACACGCCTAAAACAGTGACAGTTCAACCCATTTTTGCAATTGTAGCTGCCAAAGTGACACTTGGATTTAGTATGATACTAAAAAGATAAAATAGGCATTTCACTCAGAAAAAAAAAAGTTGTTAAAACAAGAACTTAGCGTTTTTAAAAAGTTGTAAGCTTAAAATTGTTGCCTTAAGAACTAGTTGTTACTACAAGAATTATTTTTTGAATGTTCAAGAACCAAGGTTCTTGGCACAACAATTTTCTGTTTGTTAAAAGCAATTCAAAATGCAAAATTGTTCTCCCAAGTATAAATTTGTTGTGGAAACAATTTTTATTTGTATTATTTCCTATCAACAATGGAATTGTTAGTCGAAGAATCAGTTCTTGCGGTAAAAATTATTTTCAAGAATTATTTTTCTTGGCACAACAATGAAAATTGTTGCTTTAAGTATTTTAATTTATTACTTATGTTCAAGAACTAATTCTTGATATTGAAACAAAAATTGTCAAAATATCAACAATTTGTTCTTCGCACAACAAAAACTTGTTGTTGAACTGTAGGAACTGTAAATTTAATGAAAAAAAATGCACCATTCATTTTGTGGCCGCCAACGCTCACTGGAGTGAGCAAATTAGAAGTACTTATAAGTTTTACAAGTGTTCTCTTTTCAGTTTTAACACATTGAGTTAAGTAAAAGAGTATAGTGACCAAGTAAAATTAGTTTTATGTTTGAAAACTTCTTTTTTAGTGAACACTTTTCATGCTGCCCAAGTGACGAAACCCTCCTCTTAGCAATTGGAAACAAAGAAGGCCGCTCCCCTGAAGCCTGAATTAATCAGCCAGTTGCTTCCAGAAACAAATGTTTGTTAAGAAAAGTTTTTGCAATAAATGTGTTTTTAAAGAAATGTAAAAATATAATTACAAGAAAGTCAAGATTTCATGAAAGAGTGAATTCAGTCTTGATTTTTTTGTAGATACGTATGTATGTATAATGTTTACATTTTCTTGAAAATACATTTTTATCGCAACAAACTATTAAGAATTGTTGGCGCAACAAATTAATTTTAAATTTTCTCAACAATTAAATATTTGGGCTAACAATAAAAGCTCTCAATTATCTGACAATTTTTAATTGTTGGACAAAAACTTAATTTATTTTAAAAACTAGTTTTTGAGGCAAGAACTTTAGTTGTTAAGGGTTTAACAATTTTATTTTTAATTTAAAAATTTTTATTCCGACAACGTTGTCAACAATGCATTCTTGATTCAAGAATTTAGATATTTGGGTTCATTTTAACCAACGAAAATTGTTGAGCCAAAGTATAAAATTGTTGGCATTACAACTTTTTTTTCTGAGTGATTTGATTTTGTCTTTATTAAAATGTTAAAAAGATAATACGATGTTAACTCCTTTAAAATTTGGAAAAGCCTGTTTTTCACCTAGCATCATACTAAAAATGCTTCAAAATCATACTAAATCGTCTAAAATTTTGCGCCATTATATTTTAATTGCTAGAAGATAAACATTTATAAAGTACTTTGTATGAATTTGCATAGGTACATCATTTTTCGTGAATTTACGCCTATTGAAACCTAAAAAGACCTTTACCGAACCTACAATACCCAGCTAAATGTACTTTTTGTCTGCACCGTCGTCGTTAAAATCGTCGCGTAGATTTTAGCAATGCGACGGTGAAAACAGCCAACTCAACTCCACTGACTTTGTATTCTGTCTCGCTCCCACTTTAACTTATTCAAACACATGCACAATAATATTGAATTGTTTTGTGGTTGTTTTTTTTTTATCAGGGTTCACATGGATTAGCATGTTTGACAACGTGGCTTGATCATTGAAACGTAAAAAAAACCGCTTGGGTTGTCAAGTCACTTTTTGAAAGCACTTTACTATTAATTTAACAGATCATCCCAAGAAAATTCAATATGCCGCGGCAGACTTGTGTCCCACTCTTAATTTCATTGCATTTCAGTATCATTATTTTCTGAACGCTGCCTCACATGTCTAGCAGATCCTTACAAAATAATGATGGCTCAAGAGCTGTACCCCGTGACTTTGAACATCGACGAAACTGCTGCAATGTTGGACAGAATTCCAGCAAATTAAAAATTTTGTCAGTTTTTTTTTTTTGACTATAAGAAAAATTTGTGTTTGAAACATTCTGGGTGATTTTTAAAAAACTACTTAGTGCTTAGTTTAAAAAAAATTAACCAAGTCGTTTTCGAAATATTGTTGTTCATATTAAGTTCTCAAAAAAAATTTTTACTTGAATTTTAAGACTTGTCAAAACATTCTTCATTAAAAATTTATCAAAAAATTTATCAAATGGTCTTCGAGAAATGCGAATCAAAAATTGTTCTACGGGAGTGCCATCTAAAATTATTTTTGTGAATTTGTTTTGCCCACCAAAATTTAGCCTGTTTGATTTTTTTTTTTTTTTTTTGAAAATCTTTGAAGCCATTTTTGACTAGAATAAGCCTTTCCAAAAATGCTAAGAAAACATATGGCAGACCGTTCTTTAAAGTCCTGTAGCCGAACAGTCAGAAAGACACAAAGACAGATTTCTCTTTACATCGAACCACTTATACTATGGTCATTCAGAGGAAATTCGTTTGATTACTCGTGAATTTTATTTATCTGGACCCATGTTCTGTAACTTCTCGCATGCATAAAGTCGGTCGAGAAACGATGGAAGCTGAAACAAAATACATGAGTTTTGTTTCATTTTTCAGCGTTTCTCGACTGACTTGTTCGATGTGAGAGTTACAGAACATGGGTCCTGGACATTATATACATTTACTTGTATATTAATGTAATATATATACTTTCATGTGTGGGTTTCAAAAAAAATCTATATAATACAATTTTAAACTTTGAAACCCTGAACGTTATATTTCCACAAAATTCTATTTTTTTTTAGTTATAAAGTTTTTATACTTTTTAAAAACTTTTTCCCTCACAATATTTCTCCATTCCATCTTTACAATACGCGTCAATCTAAATCTTCACCTTTCTTATAAATTTACGCCATCAATCAAAATTCAATACCTCTGTATTATACCTTTACCAACTATTGATTTGAATCCCAAAAAACACTGTTTCCCCACTTTAACTTCTTGACGTTCCGAAACCCACAAGTAAGGACCACCCATCAAAAAAAATACAAGAAAAAAAAAACTAAATAAACAAATCTTCAACAAACTGGAAAACTCATTAATTGTTCCTTGCAGAACGAATATTTTTCAAAAGAAAATAAAAGCAAAATATTGCAGGACGATATGGTGCCGAACGAAGAAAACTTCAACTTATAGTTAGTATAGAAAGATACCAACCATGAAAGCACACCAAACAAGACGTTGTCAAGTTTTTTTTTTTTTTTAACAGTGAAAACTGTCCATTAATACATATACCATATACTACATCCGACTCTGACGAAAGCTGCGAAACAACTCATGAAGTTTGCCTTCTTGAACTCTTAAGACTTCGGCCAGAAAAAAAAAAAAAAGAAAACATGACCTCATCCTGCCACTGCTGGCATCCTCGTCATTTTCTCTAAAGAAATTTGTCGATAACAGGAAGCGTCCAACTGTAAGAAACAAACATCTTTCAAGGGTGATGGCAGTGTTTCTGCAACAACAAAAATATATCCTTTTATTTGGTGGTCTGATGGTGGGGGGGGGATTGTTAGTGATCTCAGCCCCAGACCTATTCAACTTCCTTGAATGTGTGTGTCTGTTTCTCTCGGTCGACAGATTTTCCGTAAACAAATTTTAATTTATCGTTAAATATCGAACTTTTGTAGAGTCCATAATTTTCAAAAAAAAAAAAAAAAAAAAAAAAATGGCTGTGCTGTAGAGAAATTTCCCCAAAATGATGCAACTTGTGTAAAATTCATTTCAAGGAAATGGTTAAATGCGAAAAAGTTTTACTTCGAAGCTGTTCGTGTTTTTGACGGAACCAAAAAGAACGTCCACCCAACACAGACAGACGGACGGGCTTGAGGGAGATGGCAAAAAAGCTTCGGAACACTTTGAAGTATGTTCACCATCGACGAAGGCGCCTAGAAGTTAAAGTTACGTTTTTTTTTTTAACAACATAGCCCCGGAAGATGACGCCGCTCGAGACAGGGATTAATTAATTCCTTGATACCTATTAACATGAAAACATGCCCGGTGCCCGGAAAATAATCTTTGAAGAGATTTCTTCCAGTTTCCTCTCCGCAAAGCCAAAGCCATACCCATTGATTGTCGAAAAGAGAGACGTGATGGCTGCAACCGAGATGAATGAGCTGGGAATGCCTGGTGCACTTAAGTTCGGGGTTGGAGGTCGGGTTGTAGATATAGATTCGGGTTCCTCAGATGCATTCATCAGTCTCTGTTGCTTGTGGGTTATTCTTCGATTCGATGTTATGGCCAAGTATTTCGCAATTTTGATGGTTTTTAATGCCTTCCTTGGGGGGTTGTTGTTTGTGTTGCATGGCAATGCGGAATGGACCCGTTTTATGTTTAGTTGGCAAGAAGAACCCGAAAACTGCTGTTGTGGTAAGAAAATTTGTACTGAACTCCTCCACAGGATGCGAACAAGGGGAAAAATGTATCGAAGAGGTATATCTATAGAGGGATATAGAGAGTGCTCTGGGTTCGAGGATCATACCATCGTGCGTAGATATACGCATATATATGCAAGTGTATGTATAGTTATTGAGTAATTACTTTGGTAGAAGTTGTTTTCTGGTCTGTGTACCCAGTTAGGTGTGCTCTAAAATATATATACCATTAACAACAGCAAATCAAGAAGAAGAGTAATGACTTACAACTTCGTATGTTGCCAAAAAGGAATATTGTGGTATTGTAAAGTTTTTCGGAATTGGTCAACAAAATGCAAATGAGGAGCTGGTTTCTATATAGGGAGGGATTCATTCAGGAACACATTTGCAGAAAGAACATAATATTGCTAAGATTCAATTAGAAGGTAACTTTCCTTCCGTTATTCTATCTCTCTCTTCACTCCACTGGCGCTGGCCTCTTCTATTTTTCAATTCATGTGTGTCTCTTATGAAACCAATGTGTATAAACTTTGTCGGAAAAGTGCAATAATTGGAAAAGCAAAGTTTATGTGTGATTTTCTCTTTATAAATTGCACTTAAGTGTGATGCGGTAGAAGGTTTTATGGGATTTGCATTGAGAAATAAATAATTGAAAATGTACAAAAAGACAAAATGGCTTTTGGATTGACTTTTGAAACTAGAAATGGTAGGTTACAAGTTCATATTCAAATTCGGCTCGAAGGACCATTTTGGATAGATGGGTGTTTTCGGAAAGTGACATAATCCCATTGCTGAATTCATGGCTTTTTGTCGCTTTGATGAAGCCAAGCATCATATAAATTTATTCTGCTGCAATTTAAGTTCTTACCATGACTCTTAAGAAAAGTGAGAAAAACAAAAAAATAATAAATTATATCCCCTGCAGAAAACAATCGACAGATGCGTTATGAAAAGTTTTCTTCAGCTGGAACTTAATCCATCCAGCCGGCCGTTCGAAGTTGATGGAAGGACAAATATCCAAGCAAATTGTATGTACTTACATACTTACTATTACAATTAAAATTTTAGGATTTCCAGGGTTTAATAGTACAAGTTAAAAATGCAAGAAGTGACAGCTGGGTGTTTTGAACAGTTTTCATAACCAAATATTTTTCAAATTTTTGACTTAAAATTTGTATAAGCAAGTATTGATTCCGAGTAAAAAAAATTGTCGAGACTGACACCAAACCAATCTTTGTACTTTTCATAACCAAAATAGTTTTCAGAAAATTGCTTTGCATTGCGGAAGTATGGTTTCGACGTATTTTTGATGAAATTGCCTTATTTTCGAGTTGTACACACACGACTCTGTTTAGATATTAGATTGGAAGATTAAAGGCGGTATAATGACAGGTTTGTTGGTAAGAGAAGTGCTGAGAATTCCCCGCGGGGGAACTCCCGTCGCTTATGAACGTGTCTCCCCAACAAAAACCTTGTCGTGATAACGGCCTCAAAATCTTCCCAATCTAAATAGGGTCTATAGCTTCTTAATGAATTGACCAATTTTGTTCAAATTTTTCAATCTGATGCTTTTGAGCAGTTTAAACAAAATTTAATTTTTGAATTTTGAAAAAAAAAAAAAAAACATATTAATAAAAAATATTAATTAATTTACGGCCAATTTCTTCACAAAGTTCTAAAATCAATTTAATCGATCCAGTAACTCTCGGTTTATATTTGGAACTTAGTTTTAAAAACATTTAGAACTTTATCATTTCTTCACTTCTAATCATTGCTTTAGAACTCGGTCTAAGATCACTTTCGAGTTTTAAGTACTTTAGATCTCGATTTAAGGAAGCGAAGTTCTAGTGTATATTTTAATACTTTCGTAGCACTCAGTATCATTTTCTGACAGAAAATTCTGATAATCTATCAATAAATATTTAAATATTTGTCAGGTTTATTTTGCTGGAAACTTTTTTTGGAATTATTTCTTTTATTTTGTTAATTTATCAAGAACACTTTCCCATTTTTTGTGCTAACAACAAAATTTAATATTTTTTTCAAATTAATAAAAAGAATAACTTAAACAAAAAACATACATAAATGCAAAAACAGGTCAGTCCAGGAACGCCGCAAAAAACGTGTTTTTCGTGGCTTCTGGTTCGAGGTTTAGTTTCACTCAAAACGTCTCTCATTCATATTCGCACTCTACACTTCTACAGTATTGAGATGCGATTGATCGTCATAAGTATTTTCTTTGAGAAAATTAATTCTTTAGATGCACTTTTGTCTTAACTAACAACTGCAACATTAATGCATTTCTGTTTTCTTTAATACCAAGGAAATATAGTGGGGTTAAAAGTTTGTTGGTTACACACCGACTCGACAGGACATACAGATCCAAACAACAGTACAATCAGCAATCCGATTATTTTTTCTAACCAAATCAATTTTTTGAAGGAATACAAATTAATGTTGTTGAACTCAGTTTCTTAGTCTCTATAGACGCCCGAATTTGAGTGCCCAAATTTATCAAAGTTCTATCTCAAACTCAGATCTAAATCGAAGTTCTAACACGTTAGAACGCGGTGAAGAAATGAGTTAGAACTCAATCAAGTTGTAATTTTTCGATAAACCATTACAAATCATCTACCGTGCACGCAGGTGATAGAACTATATTAGTTGAATTAGTTTTTTAACTGCGGGGTTTGGGGCTACAGATTTGGAACGATCTGAACAATGCCAACCGTATCAAAACAGAACCATTTTAGTCCTTTTACAAATAAAAAATTATTTATGAGATATTTGCCAAAAACTCTCATTTTCATGACTGTTTGCCGGTTTGCCCCTTTATTTAGAAATTTTTAGACTTTTCGATTTAATGTAACTTGTTAACGGTTAATGCTACGAAAAATGGAAAAATGCACTTTTATTGGACATTACATGAGCTACAAGATAAGATAACAAAATTTTTTTATGACGAACCGTTTTAGAGATATTTACCGAAAACTTCCACTTTCATGACTTTTTGCCCAATTTTTTTTTAGAGATTTTTTTACTTTTCGATTTACTGTAATTTTTTAGTTAATGCTATAAAAAAAAGTTGAAAATAATATGGGCTACAAGATTGCAGAATGAAATTGTTTTTGATATATTTTCAAAAAAATCCCATTTTCAATACATTTGGGCCCTTTTGAGAGTTTTTAAGTTTTCATTTGCTGAAACTTTTTAACGGTTATAAATAAATAAATTTGGTGGCACAAGCGGCACATAAAGATCCAGGGCCTAGCGACTTACAACTCTCAACCATTCCTGTGTTCGTGTCTGCAGGAATGGAGGGGACCTACAGTTTATTGCTGAATTCGAACGGCTACGGTGAGCGGCACTTTTCTATGACAAGAGACACTCTTGGAGGATTTGTCACTTCCTCGCAAGAGGTAGTAGCTCCGAAAAAAACTTAAGGCGGAAGCGGCTGTTATTGAACCCCAGACCTCTGGCATGACAGTCCTACACACTAACTATTACGCCACGGGCTACTACAACTTTTTAACAGTTAGTGCTACGAAGAAACCGAAAAGACCATTTGTATGGGAAATCGTCATAGCTAGATTGAGGAACTAAATTTTTCTCTAGCACAAACCGTTTTTGAGATATATGCAAAAAAACTCATTTTTAGGCCCTTGGACCCCTTATAACTGACCTAGCGGTCATCGGATCGATGAGGAACTCTCTCAGTTTTTAAAGAGTCCCAATAGTCGATGGACTATTTCGTATCGGACAGTCGGGATGGTGGCCTTGTTAAAAGTCTGTGAAATTAAATATTTTGGAAACCAGCCATCCTAAGATCTTCCTATTGGAATAAAGTGTGAATACAAAAGATTGAAGTCCCGAACTTTAATCGATAGGTCATGGTTTTTTTAGTTTCTACGCCCGACAATAGCAATGAATTATTTATTGTATTGTATTATTTATACTAGAATGTCAGTTTATTAGACTTGACCATTCTTTATTCCGTCAATTTCATTGAATTTTGAACAACAACAACAACTTAAAGGTGCTACAACCAATTGCTTACGAATTCGGAGAAAAAATGGAGGCGGAACAAGACAGCATACTTAAAGGGGCTTATAAAAATGCTGATGCTCCAAATGCAATTGATAAACAAACAGCACATCTAGACCTGTGACGTCAGTGGTCAACGGTGGCGTAGTACGTAGGGTACACAGCTCCGAAGACTGAGCAAATCTGATGCGCGGGTTCAAATACCGCATGATGTGTAGAAAGTTTTTCAAATAAAATTGGATTAAAGCTCAGCACCACTATAAAGGAGACTGATGATAGGGCTTGGCACCCCTTGAAATAGCTATATCTCTAGCCAAACAAAAATAAAACGAATTAAAATACCCAAAATTAATTCGTAAGCAATTGGTGGTAGCACCTTTAAGTTGTTGTTGTTGTTCAAAATTCAATAGCAATGAATGTTAGTGACTAGTTTTGCTTAAATCAAACATTTTATTTTTTTCATTTTCAAATAAAATTTATTCGGAATGATAAATGTGATGGCATTTTTATTTCGAGTTTTTGTTGCCCTAACCTCATTTGTCAGTCAAGAGTCAAAAGGGCTCTATTGTTTTTATTGATGTTATTTCATTTTTTCAATTTAACTTCGATGACTTTAACCAGAAACAGTTATGAGAACGAACAAAAAATTTTTGAACAGTTATTACTAGGTCATCAACACGTTTTTGCTATTTTTCGATTTATTGTGTATTGGATATTTTTCCTGATTTTTTTTTTTTGCATCTAAAAAGTTTTTGAACAAAAAAAAAAAAGAAAAAAAACAAAGGACGAACCTAAAACAAAAAGTTTCAATAATTTTCCGTCGATTTTTAATATTGAACGGAAAAGAGCTTATGCTCAAAAAAAAAGAGGAATCAGAAAAAGAATAAAATAGTCTGAGAAATTCTGTTGGAATTATTTCATATTATTTCAAACCTATAGACTTTTGTTCCGATGGACATCTGGACATTGATAGAAGTAGGTAACCAAGGGTTATGATAATATTTTTTTTCACTTCATCCAATTCCTATTAAGCTCACGGCTGGACAGTTTCTTAGGTAGGTCCTGAGCAATTTTTTATTTGAAAACTTATATATTGTACATTATTTTTTACTTTACTAGAATAAGAGAAGAGGAAACTAAGCTAAGCCAAAGTGATTGAACAGCTTCCATAGAGCCTACTAAAGTCTGTCAAGGTTCGTCACTCCGAAACCTTATCCATTAGTTGTATATTATTTTTATATTATGATTCAAGCCCTTTTTAGTTAAAAAAAAAGGAACTTTTGTGGATAGATTTCAGCCAGATTCGAAAAATATCCCCACTGGAAAATTGTTGGACCCATCCGGGTGGTTCGATTTAATAGAAAATTGTTTTGAAGCAATGAGCTATGATGCCTATATTTGTGGCTTTAAGGATTTTGTAATATTAACAAAACAAAAATCAATCAAAAACTAACTCGCCGCCCCGAACTATAAAGTAATAAATAATATTGAATCTTGATTTTGTTTCATTCTATTCTAACTTTAAAATGCGTATTCAATTGGAAATGTTACATTGGCGTGTAATAAGTATCACAATATACTTTATTTTGAGCTGTCACCGATGTAAAAAGATTGAGATACATTTTATAGAAAATGCGTCGACATACAAATCGTCGTTGTCCTCGGCTTGATGATGATGATGGTCTATTCGGTAAAGCTTGGTTATTTTTTGTTGAACATCTATGTGTATTTTTTATTTTTTTTTTTTTACTTTCCTTTACTTTGGAAAATTTTGCAAATTTTCCAAATCATTAACTTTTGATTTGAATTTTTTCAATCGAAAGAAATTCCTTTTACACACCCGGATAAAGTGTTTGGGGATAGAAAAAAAAAGTGGTGAAATCTGAATGAAACCAGAAGAGTAAAATTTGAGGGGTGGTTGGGAGAGAGGCTTGATTTTAAGTAGAAAACTTTTCAAATTACCAGGCGATAAATTTTTCGATTTTTTTTTTATTCATTTCACTTTTTGTTGAACCGTTGGTGTTTTTTTTTTTTGTTTTTTTTTTTTTGTTTTATCGATGTAATTTAGTTACGAATTGGAGTCCTTAAAAGACACAGATTCTTTTGTTGTTTTTTTTTTTAAGAAAAACGCTATAATCGTGGCAAATGCGTGAAGTGAGTGTTTTTTTTCCAACGGCAAGGCAAAAAGGAAGCATTTAATTGGTCCAGTTAAATTGTTATAGCTTTTTTTTGCGACTGTACGAAGAAGAATATAATAAGCTTATTTAAGCTTAGAAACACTATTGTCACTGAGAGGGTTGAACGCTGAACCAATTAGTAATTTGTTTTTTTTTTCTTTTTTTTTTTGTTACAGAAAATTTTCAGAGGCAAGACTTTTTCATAATTAAATCGGTTTTCCTCATCAAGAACTCAAATATGTTTTGGTATAGGCATATAATTCTGGCTTGCTACATGAACACTAGGCCAAATTTCAGTATCAGCTGTCCCTTTTCTTCTGATCAGGTAGGTATGCAATTTGAATGTCTGCAATAAAAAGATTACACTTAATTATATTATTATAGAAAGTGATTTACATAAGGGGTGCCAAAAAGCTAGAACATGTAGGGTAGGGGGTCGAAACAAAAACCAGTAATGATATGGAAGGGGGTATATTTTCCCACGTTTAAGCGGGAGGGTCAATTTCTTAAAACATCAACTTGAAATAAAAAACAAACTCAATAAAAAAACAACGGCAATACTTACATTGATATGCTACACTGCATAAAAACAAAAAAATACTACTTAATAACTTAAAATTTTTAACAAAATTAGTTTGAACACAATTATTTGCTTAAAATTTTGCGTTTTAAATGAATTTTTCAAAAATTATTTTCTAAAATAATTTGGATTGAAAACCATAGAGTACCTATATTTATCTATATATTTAGAGAACCGACTCGTACCCCTCTTGCCTAAAACACCCGCAAAATTTATTTGAGATAAGTAAGAGAAAATTCTCTTATTTTACTCTTTTTTTCCTATTCGTGAATCAGTGTGAATCGTGGATTCAAACACAAAATGGCCGCATTAGCTCAATTATTTTTTTATAGAGTCGCGTTTTCAACATAAATATACATGAATATTACTAGATTTGAATGCTAAAAGCAAGAAAACACTAAAAAAAATTTATTTCGGCCCATTACAAATTTGTTTAAAGTAATTTTATTGAAATTTTGTTTTTAAATTTCAATTTTTGAATTTAACGTATTCTTATTTTAAATATCTGAGCGCAGGAACTCATCATAATTTAGCAAAAACGTGTATACTATTTGTTACAGCAGTGGTGGATGGGGTTCCATTTAAAATGCACGGGATCACTAATACGTGCTCAACGAACAGTCGACAAAATGGTCCCATTCTCTCACTACAGCTTGTAGCGTGAAAGAGAACGAACTCCTAAGTCGGTTCTCTAGATAATATAGGAACTCTATGTTGAAAACAAAGAACAGACTTATGGCTTTACAAAAAAAAAAAATATATAGCATATAGATTGTACGTATAGGCTAAAGTCGGGAAATGTGGCAACAAAAAGCAGGAACATAAATAAAATTTACAGGTATATTTTTTTTTGTAATAACAAAAAACATTGAAAAAAAAAAAACGATGCAAAAAGTGGAAGGTGATATGGCACCTGCTGCAGGGTGATATGGCACTCTTATTTTTATAGTTGTTTTGGGCATATTTGTTGTTTGTACTGTACCTATTGCTGAATAAGATGAGCATGCATCGTGACACCCAAAAGTGACAATTATGCACATAAACTACTCATCCGGCCGTTTTGTTCACAAATTTCCTCCCTTAAATCTTCAGGTCCATCTAATTGGTCATGGAATGAGATGTTTTAGTCCTCTGATGTACTGACGTCATCACCAGCGATGGTACTCTTTTTGAGGTATTTTGGTTTTTTAGGCACCCTTCTAAAAAAAATTTGGTACAAAAGTAGGAGCCGGGATATATGGCACCGGTGCCATATATCCCCAGGTTGCGAGGTGCCATATTCCCCTTTTGACATTTCTTCTGCTTTTCTAAATAACACGTTAGCTTAGTTATTTCAATAAACAGATAAAACATATCATGATTCTTTCTTTTCTTCTTGTTCAATGAACACCTGGCGTCAAATACTTTCGTAGCTTCAGTAACACACAAAAAACTTTTTGCTTAAAATATACATATGTAGGTACTCAATTCTTTTTTCATTCATTTTTAAATAAATATTTTTAAAAAATTTTATATTATTAAGGCCTACTGCAATTCTGACAGGATACAATAAGATCTTACATAATTCTGAATGATATTTTGTTCTTTTTGTTTTGAAAAGAAATCATTAAGTGGGGAGATATTGAAAGGGTGCGATATCACCTGTGGTACCATATCACCCGTCTTTACCCTATAGTGACTTTTTTGTCGAAAAAATGTAGAAAAAACGATATAGACTTACATTGTGGTATAGCTGGGCAACGCCGATCGTGATTCGTGATTGTTTCCGGTCTGGTGGTTCAAGGGTTGTCGTATTTCTCTGTGTTATTTTTGAGACCGAGATTCGTACGATGGTTATGCCATGGGAGGATTATGATGATGACTTGGGCACAGCCTGGGGCATGTACCACAAAACGTTTTTGATTGCATACTGTAAAACAAAAAATGCGTTTCAGGGCTACATGCCATTTTGTGCGCTTGGGCACATTTTTTGTTGGTTTTTAAGCTCTGTACCTAGATTTAGCTAATTCGAAACCGCGGCGAGTGAGTGACATGACTCACTTTTCATTGAAAATCGATCTAGCCCCATGTTTTTAAAAATAATTAAGTAATAATCCAATTTTACAAGAAATTCAATGGCTTATGGTTGGTTTTACTGTGACTAACTTCACCCAATGCACATAATGCAGCACTGAAATGCTGCTGTACAAGACGAATGTTTAATTGCGTTTCATTAGATATAATTTAATCCAAATGAATTTTGATTTTAAAAAACTAAATCACAAAACTAATTTTTATCGCAACATCTTTGTAGATAACAATGTTGCATTTGCGATTTATGTTCTCTAATTTAAGTTGTTAACCGTTGCACCATCCTATATGTCCACATGCTTTCATATCGCATCACTAATCCACCAAAGGAAATCATGCAGTGGCAGAACAAGATGTAAAATCTGATGCAGAATCGCTAATAGTTTTGATTATTAATGAACTGTTGTTAATTTATTTATGAAGATCAAAAGGGAATTTTGCGAGGATTTTGGAAAATGGGATTCCCAAAAAAAACTATTTGTCCGGAAAAATTAGAAAATAATGGGTGTCCTGGAATAGGTTCCATTGAAACTGTCATGCAGAGATTGAAAATTCGCCGGAATGTTGAGAAAAACCTATAAAAAGCCGCTGTATTGTCGTTGAGAATCAAGTTCGCTATGGATCCTCTTGAAGTCCATCGGGCCCCAACAATAATATAGTTGTAGGCATACTATACAGGAATAAACAATATTCTATTGAATTTTATTTCTAAGAATATTTTAATTATTAAAGATTCTGAATAGGCACCATGTGAAAAGAAGGTAAGTATGCCTACTTACCTAAACATTTTTTAATAAAATGTCCTAATTTTCTGCATTCACTTTTAGTTGTGTATTTTGCAACGAAAACAACAAAAATTTTAAACCGCAGTTAATTTGTTAAAAGCGTATACGGAAATCAATATTAATCCAATGAATGTTACCAAATAAAAAAATTTCCCCAATTTATACAGACCCATACCGAAAGACTAACTTTTGCAATTATCGCACTCCATCTGTCATGCAGCAGCTCATAGTAAAAAAATAATGATCCAGGGGAAAATCAAATTCAATGAGACTTGCTCATGCTCGTGCTCATGCTCTGCCATCGCTCATAAATCTTATTTTGTCTAAATTATTATTTCCAACAAGATTATCCATCAGATTCTATCCGCAATCCGAGACTTCATAATAAATATCAACTACCATTATAGCCAGGCACAGTTGCGTTGAATAGCCCGAAATGAATCACATCCGAAAAATTTGTGATATTTCACCTCCTCCGTTGGGATATAAAACCCGCTACTCCTCTCTCCCTCAATGGTTTATAATAAAACACCCACCCTTAATCATAGACGATGTTTTCTTCCTGGTCAATTCGTGCAATAATTTCGATATCAATCTAAGCACGATTTTTCGCTGCCGTTCACTTGATGATGGTGCTATACACCAAATATACAACAACGCCACCCACTACCACCACCGGTTGCCAAATCAGACATAAATTTTGACAAATTTCTATTCCTGCAGCGATAACCACAAAATTTATTCATTCTACCTTTTGTTGCTTTGCTTTGATTTGCTTTGGCATTTGTAATGTAGCATAGCACTGCTGCTATTGGTGTTGTCCTGGAAGTTCTATGAGGACTATAGAATACATTGAGCCCTATTTGTCTATCGAGAAACGGAAAGGGAAATAAAAATCCCGGCATCGCAACTCATGGAGAAGGGAATTTTAATAATCTTGGACATTTACCAAGAAAATAAAAACACGAGGCCTCTCCCATTCCCGTTGCTGATCCCGTTCCGGTTCGCCGTACCGTGCCGAGATTTCAAAAATTTATTTAAATGTTAACTTAAGCCGGTTCCATATACCCTCTGGGCCTTATAAGGCTAAAAGCAATAGCCTTTGCCAAAAGGAAGCATGGAAAAAGGTGGATGGATGGCTATTTATGACCACCTCATTGGCTTTCAAATAATTTTTCACTGAAAAACTAAGAATCTCCCAGACTTGATTCAATTGTGGGGGGACGGTTGAGTTTGAGGGGCTTAGGTTCAGGCGAACAACAAAAACCAATGACCCATTTTAATGTGAGGGCTTTGCATACCTTTAGAGCTTAACCCTCCAAAAATAAATATAAAAAAAGTGGACCATAATCTGCTTTATCGACCTTATATCTAGGTATATCTATAAAGCCCGGTATGTTGCCCTGTTCTTGGCTCCAGCTATATCTTATCTAATGTAGTGGAAAATTACACAAGTTAATACCTTGGCAATTGTTTAACACGTTATTGTGTATGCAGATCAGATTTCTCGTATCTCGTTCGAAGAATATAATCTCCTAACCGATGATGGCGATAGCAACCACCATGAATATTATGGCCACACCGCGTTGCCGACCGACTACTACAACGACGACGACTACGGTCGTCTTTGCCTCATTCGAAAACGGTGGAATCAAAACATAATATCCTTGTAATATCCTTCGGAACATTAATATTTGGTTTTTGGACAAGCATTCTGAATGCGGATATTGGTACGTGAATGTGGTTTTTATTGAGAGCAAGAGGGTGTCGTCTTTAGAGGAATGGGCTAAAAGTCCTCTTTTTGCTTCCAGGTATATGCTATTATGGCTTTGGGAAAGGTATTTAGGACATCATTTGATTTCAATTAGATTGAAGCTTAGTGCGGTTGTGATGAAATGAAGAGAATTGATAGTCCGATTGGGGATATCTATTATATAGGAATAAAAGGAAATCGAAGCGAAACGATATTTTGATATATTATACATACATATACGTAAGACGAGTCGATTGAGATTGTCTTAAGTCGGATAACTTTGAGTTATTTTGGTTTTGTGATATTTGCAAAGGGAGACTATAGTAGGGTGTGATACTAAAATAATTTTTTATTGGAGCATAAAGGAGAAGAAATACGACGTTCATTGAAAAATTATGAAATCAATACATCATAAAATATACATATGTATGTAATGTATGTACATCATGTCTATGATATATTAATTACCTAGACCTAGACCAGATTTTAGATTTGAATAGTAAACTATTCATAAAAACATTGGCCCAAAATTTTAGACGATTTAGTATGATGTTAAAGCATTTATTATATAATTCTAGGCTAAAAACAGGACTTTCCAAATTTTAAACGAGTTAGCATGGTATTATATTTTTAACATTTTACTAAAATTAAAATCGCCAAATGCCCATTTGACAAATTCAAATGTGAAAATGGTATGAACTGTCACCGTTTTAAGCGTGTTTTAGTAAAGAGCTTTTAAGTTAAAAAAAATTTAATTAGAGTCATACTTATACCTTACCATCAGGCTGTTTAAAATTTTGCGCCATTGGCTTCAGAATGACAGATATAGGTGCCAGTTAATATAGATTTCATTGACATTCATCATTGAAAATTTGTATTTATGTTTTTTGGCGCACTTAAAAAGCAAAATCAGTGTTTATTTTGATACCAATATGAAGACGACAACTTTATGACAAATTTAGATAAACTTAGTAATAAATTTGAGAGTTAATGAATTATCTAATCGACCTGTTTTTGGATTTTTTTCAATACAAATTTTTCGATTTTTTAAGAAGCATAATTTTTGATTGCATCGCATCCTATTCAACAAAAGGATGAGTTTTTTTTTTAGGTTAATTTTTTTTCAGAACTTTAGTCTAGATTTTTGAAAAAAAAAATTAAATTAAAAAAAAAACAGTTTTTGATTTTTTTTTATTTAAAAAAAAAAAAAATTTTTGGGTCAATTTTTGTTTGCAGTTTTTAATTCTTATCCTTCTAAGGGTTGTTTTCAGAAACTTCAAACTTATACAACAAATAGATAATTTTGTCTTCATTTTCAGAAAAAAAAAAGTTAGGGAAAATGAGCCTTTTGATTTTTTTTTTTTTTTGAAAAAAAAAAAATAAATTTGTGTAAAATGATTTTTTTTACAATTTTTGATTTTTATCTTCTTAACTTTTAACTTAAGTGTTCACTTTTGGAAAAAAAAATATTTTGAATTTTTTTTTGATTTTTTATTAGGTAATTTTTGAAAAAAAAATATATTTTTTTAGGTCAATTTTTTGTTTTACTTTTGATAATGTTGTTAGTTTTCAATAATCTTTTCATTACCAAGTGTATCTAGGTATATTAAATTATTTTTTCATAAAAGTATTCATATAAAGATCGCTTATTCCATGTAAGAAGGAAATTTTATTTCAATAATTTTGATACTGCTTTCGGCGAGCGTTGCGAAAACGCAACACGAATTTTCTGGGACACTAAAAGCTTTTCCAAAAGTTTTTTTTAAATAGCTATTTCCTCTTATTTCACAAAAAAATATCCAGTATGTGAAATTTCAAGTTTCTAAGCCAACTGGAACTGGTATAGCTGCCGGAAATGGGTTAAACAAATAAAACGCACGACTGGATCGTACAAGCTTGCTCTTGTAGTAAAAGTTTCTTCGAAATTTAAAGATTTTCACTGTCAGTCGTAATAATTAGATTACCTTAGAACACTCTTTGCCAGTTGCCCAGCTATCCACTGTCTAAATTTAAATATTAATTAAATAAAAAACCGCTCCTACGATTTTGAATTTGTTTTTCTCAAAAAATAAAAATTAGTTAAAGAAATCAGACGATGTACTTCTTTTAGTTCTCAAAACAATTAAAATTTTATTTTAGGAAAATCATTTTTGAGAAAAACAGGATTTTCAAATTCTAAAAAAAAATTATGTCAGGTACCGTTATTTTCGGTCCTAAAAAAAAAAAATTTAAAAAAGTGTCGGGAGAATGTCCAGAAAACACTATTTACCAAGTTCAAATAAAATCGCCCCATACGTTTAGGCTGTAGGCGAGTACACTACAAAGGCAGACGGACAGACATCGACGGACGGAATAGCGAGCACTTTTTGTCATCTTCCCTATATCATCGTAATGTCAAGTTTTATCAAAATCTCGAGTTCGATTTTTTTTACGAATCCAAAACTTGCCATATACCTACATTATGTACCCTCGCAAGTAAAAAACTATTGAATAAGGGTTGCCCAATTGATAATTTAATTTTTATTTTAGTTTTGATACATGAGAATATTTTTTTAAATAAATAATTTGCGTAAAATTTGTTTCACTTAGCAAAACCATTTCTAAAGAAAAAATGTAGAACCAGCAATTGGTTATTTCATTAGTGTTTTTTTTTTTTTTAAGAAGAAGGGCTGCACAATAATGTACAACTAAAGATTTTTTAGTTTTTATATTAATAAAATATAATAAAAGTTTTTATATTTTGTTAAAATTTATTTTCTTGGGTTGTGATTTTTCAAAATGCTGATTAATTTTTATCGTTGGTCTACAGCAAACGGCAACTCTAGTCGAGCATAATATATATTTTTGACGTCTAAAAATTGGTAAGAATTGGTGCAAATAAGTGCGCAAAACGTTCCCGGTATTTAGACAGTTGTTTTCTTTCTCTATGTGATAGCATTACATCCCCACTAGTCAAAGTTTGACATTTAGCCAGATTTAGAGCGAAAAATGTCCGCAATAACGACTTATTCATGCTTAAGCACCCACGTTGCTGCTTGCAAGTTTGGTGTTTCTTTTAAGGGGGGAAGGGGGATCACCACTTCTCATTGCAGGTTTACTAAAAGAGTGATTTTCATTTTCAATGAGCAGCTATCGCGTATATATTCTGAATAGGACGAACGATTTTAGTATAATTTTGTATTCTGGTGCTTTTGAGTAGTTTCATCAAATATTGCATCTAAAAATTTTGAAAGCTATTTTTCTTTTTAAACAAAAAAAATAAAACATATGTACATTTAATTTTTCTAGTACTTTTGACTTTCGTTAAACTAAACTTAAAGAGCAAGTTCATGCAATCGAGTCGTGCATATTATTTTATTTGGCAGCAACTTTGATGGAAGTTGTATAGATTCTTTAGATTCAATAAAAGTGTAAAGGGATTTTACTAATGACGGTTTGTTTGTAATTTTATATAAACTAACTTTAGATACATCTTAATAATGTTCTATAAGAGCGTTCAGTATGGCGAAGAATTTACTTTTGAATTTATTGGAGATAAGCCCAATTTTGTTCGAATATGTAAAAACACATAGGTGCTTTCCTATGCGAAAAGTTTTATAAACGTTAATTTAAATGAAGAATTTTCAAATCATTGAAAGTTGTATCACTGAGAAATATTGTCGTGTCCATACATTTCAATTAACACTTGTTGAAGATGAGCGAGCGAACACGTATATCGACAAGTCTGATGCGTCATACTCATACCTGACTAAAAAAATAAATTCGAAATAAAACAATATTTCGAAATCTCCAGACTGAAATAATTTAATTAATCATTTTACATAAATTGTTTTCTTTTTTTTTTTTTCATTTTTTTTTATCACGAAAATTGACAAATAAATATCAAAGAGTCTTTCAAAAATCAAAATTGACACACTCATTATCTATTAATATCACTCTAGAATTCTTTCATTTCTGTCACAGGTAAATCGGACAAACCTTGATTGTTTGCTGTAAAAATCATACACCAAACTGGACAAGTCATCATCATTTACTGAACAATTTCATAGTAAGCTCATACATACTACACAAAATCTTGCCCTGGAGTCCTGACTTTGTTCTAATCATGTCCTATCACACTTGCATGGAAGCGTAAAAACCATATATGTACGTAACGTATGAGTATATTAAGTATAGACAGAGCTATTTACCTTCATCAAAGATACCGAAGTATTATGTGTATATCTACTCAAGTCCATGCATCATCTTCAAAAACACTACTACTGGACAAGGACGAATGTTCAGTGAATTGGAATCGCATGTTGACATGCCATCAAAGAAACATAAATTTTTCAATCGATTGGGTTTTAATTCAAGCATGTGACATGGCGATACCCCATGCAAACACAAAACACCATGCCTATGCTATGTGTATATAATAGAAGTTGGGGCGAATATCCTCACTCACTCTTTAAGTCCAGCTACAGAATCACACCATACTTCTTCTTTGCAATGCATTGGTGTTAATTAGTGTGGCCAGATTTGTATTTTTTGGGGAGGTGGGTACTTAAAAAAAAATATATGTCGATGGATTGTGTTCACTTGCCCACGCATACAGTTATACAAAGACAAAAGCGTTACAAAAATATTCAAACCCTTCTTATTCATAGATATATTTTATCATTTTTTCAAAATCGATAAAGCTGATTTGCTCTTTTCTTCTAGAACTTGCAGAAAAAGTAAGCGACACATCTTTAAACGATGGTATCTTGCTAATAAGTCCCGTACTACTTGATTTATATGGATTTTGGAGCTGTCCAAAATCAAGATACCATCATTTAAGGATGTGTCGCTCAAGGCTGTTTCACAATGCGACGAGAAAACGAGACGTCAGCGTGAAGAGATCTCTTCGAAGTTTCTCTCTCTTAAAAAAACATTTTTAAACAGTGAAATAATACATAATCAAGCATTTCTCGTCGTCTCGTCACGTCATAAAGTTCGAAAAATTGAAAAAAAGACGCAACTTGACGACGAGAAATACTTTATTATGTATTATTTCGTTATTTGAAACTCGTTTTAAAGAGAGAACAACTGTGAAGAGATCTCATCACGCTGACGTCTAGTTTTCTCGTCGCATTGTGAAACAGCCTTCACTTTTTCTGCAAGTTTTTGAAGAAAAGAGCAAAACTTGTTGGAATTGCGTTTGGGGATTAATTCTGTTTTATGTTTGGGTTAATTGTATTTGCGTTTGGATCAATTCTATTTCCGTTTGGGTTAAATCTATTTGCGTTTAGGTTAATTCAACGTGCGAATGCTATACCTATATATAAAAATGAATCTCTTTTTGTGTTCGTACGTGTATAACTCGGCCAAACATCATCCCATTTTTTGTTGGAGTTGTATTGAACCAGATTAACACACAACGGAGCCGAAAATATGAAAATTTTACTGAATATTAGAAAATTCGCCCTAAAAAGTAGGAAGATCGTGAAAACACCTTTAAATTTCAAACTTTCTGAAAAAGGTTTTTGTTTGCACGCGCATAACTCGGCTGAACATCATCTCAATTGGATGGGTATTTTTTTGTTGGATTTGTATTGAACCAGATAAACACACTACGTTGATGAAAATTGGAAAATTAAATAGGAAAAGTCTGAAACTCGTGATAACAATAAATTGCATACTTTCTGAATTTTTTTTTTTGTTCGAACGGTCTTTCTACATTTGCGATTGATACGACTTTCGAAAGAGGAACATTAATAATTAAATCAATTATAGGTGGAACGAAGTTCGCCGGGTCAGCTAGTAATTTATATTAAAACAAAAAATCAGATAAAACAGTTAAAACAGTTAAAAGAAAAAGTCCCTACTCAATAAAACCTTCTTACTCTTTGAAAATTGTAAGAAAAGCTTATCACACTATTCCCATTTAACGTCTGATCCCCCTCTTCATCGCATCAGTAAAAGGAGTAAACTTGGCCTGTCGTTTCGGCTAGTTCGATGGTCTGGCAAATGAGGTGCCAATGCACGAGGAGTGAGAATAAAAAGAAAGATATATTTATACACATAGCGCTGGCCTATACCTATTCGAAAATAGACTCCTGGAATGAAACAAAAACCTATCCAGTACAGCAAGCGCCAGTAAAAGCAGAAGCAGAGAAGCAACATCAGCAGCAATGTTATTGTCCGCTCATGTGGATGGTGTCAATGGTTTTGGTTTTGTCCCCAGGGCAGCTGCAGGTACTAGATACATAGATACTAACTTCGTCCAACTAATTAACTGGTTATGGCTTTGAGAATCACACTTTGTGAAGTTTGCAACACATACGGGCAGCGGTGGCAATACTGCGGGTTTGTATAAAGAGAGTGGGAGTCAGGCTATAATATAAGCTTGCTGGCCCAATCCACGCGTCATTTCTCTCTGTTTCAGCTTGATATAATAGTTGATATACTTACGCTTCAACAATCTACCAAGGTATACTCATCTATATGTTCAGATTGAATATTGGCAAAGGGAAGGGGGTTTGATGTACCTAAATTGAATACTCTCCAGGGGAATAGCCTTATGGTAGGTATTAGATAGTGAATGTTGAATCTGATGAGAGGTAGCATCATCAACTGCTGTGGGAACGAGGGACCCATCTCAAAGTTTGATTATGATTTATGAAAGACATTAACGCTTTGGGGATTCGAATAGTTGTTAAAAGCGCTCTTAGATTGAAGTTCTGATAGTTGTTGCTCTATTGACGCTGAATCAGTTGACGCTATTACCTTGACGGCATTAATTGCCCAAAGAAATGTGTACATGTTGCATCATCATTCGTTCGACCCCATCCACATATAAGTACGCCTTTTGGGTGAATTATTGAAAATTGGAAGAAATTTACCATTCAATTTGACAAACGCAGATATTAATTTTCGATGCAAATGATGTGTCTATAGAAGTATCAAATATCTAGGAGCTAGGTGAATGACAAATATCAGTAGATTATCTTGACATATCCTTTGGGCTCTCATACGTATATTTGAATATCTGAGTACACTTACCTGCGTAAGTGAATTTAGTCAAAACAGAGATATGGCTAAAGAAATACTTTATATGGTGTGGACAGCAACATACAAAAGTATTTTAACAAAATTGCTGACAGATAACGTTCACAATAATTTTAAAACTTAATCATTTTTTAGTTGAAACTTTAAGCCGGATCCACACATGTCTCGTGTGGTGTGCTGTTGAGTCCTATATGGATTGGTGTGTTGTGTCGAAATCTATTTTTTGACGATTGCGCCATACCACGCTACGGCGAATAAAATTTTTTAGTGTGCGGGCAAGAGAAAACAGTGCTCTTGAAAACAGAATAATAAAAAATATCAGTTTGTAAGACAGTACGTTTGAATAGTGTACTCAGTCCATAACACTCCGCAACACACCACAAGAGACATGTGTGGATCCAGCTTTACTCAAAAAAATGAAAGTGTATGTATTCCAGAAAAATTGAGAAAAGAATCAAAAATCACTGTAAAAGTATTACCTTTGTTCCAGACTTTTTTGGACAGATTTGGGTAATTTGTAAAAAAATGAAAGAGTATGTATTCCAGAAAAATTGAGAAAAGAATCAACAATCACTGTAAAAGTATTACCTTTGTTCCAGACTTTTTTTTGGACAGATTTGGGTAATTTGTAAAATTCTGAAGAGTTTGGATGAAATTCTTTCAGAAAGAAGAAAACTGCCGAAAAAGCCTGAAACGATTTCTGGGCCACTTTTTAAACTTCAAGCACAAGAACCGACTAGAGTTTGCCAGAATTCCAGGAATCTATGATAATTCATTATAAACATTTTTAGAAAATTATAACAATAAGAAAAAAATGTTGCAACACATAAATAATCATGTAAATAAATATTGTATTATTAACTCTTTAATTTTACATTAAATTATAAAATTTAAATTTATTTTTGAGTCACAAAGTACCTAAAACAAGAAATTCATAAATTGTAATTACATTTTCTTCTTCAGAATTAGTTTTGCTAAACGAAATGTAAATGTTATTAGAATGTATTGACTGATAAATAGATTGATAAAACAATACAAAAATTCCACATCTGCCAAAAATATAATAAAAATAAAAACAAAACTTGGGTAACCCTTATTCAGCAGCTACATATATTTTAATTTATTTGAATTCAAACTGCCATTTGTAGACAGAACTCAAAATTGCAGATTTCTGCCCAAAGAAATTTCTAAAAAGTCTAATAATCCTATTGTTAAGGGTTTTCCAAATGAGATGGGTTGTTCTTGACAGTCTGTGGCGGCCATGTTTTGGTGGCGTCTGTTAAATCTGTTCATTATTAATCAGAAACTTAGGTACTTGATTGATATTTTTTTGGAAAACTATTTTTTTGAGTTAAATATGAATAATTTTATGTCCAGAATTTACTAACTCTGACTTAACTCGCTACTGGGCCTAAGGAAATTGCCATTCCATAGTGTCGTAATTTGATTACGATAGATTTTTGATAGAAGCACCTTTTCAATTAATCCAGAGTTAACTCGAGATCTAAATTAACTGAAAAACATGCTACGATAATCTTTTACTGAAAAACTGAGTCCAAGGTTATACCCCTATCAAATAATTTTGGTAAACCTAAATCTTTTCATAATTTTTATTTCTCAGAATTTGGTTAAGATGCCAAAACAAAAAAATCGATAAAATTGCATTTAATTTCGATAAATTCACGAAGATTATTATACATATAGATATGTACATATATAACAAAATAACTTTTTAAACCCCTATCAACATTAAATCTATCTCTTGTCGTAAGTAAACAGATTCAAAAATATTTGTAAAGAGTGATAGTAAGACCTTTTCTTTAATCTTTCATTCTAAACCTTATAGATAATCCCCGACAAAAGGGAAGAAACTTTTCAGCGATTAAAATTAAGATCCAAGCATCAAACAATTTAATGCACATAAAAGTTTCTGGCATCAAATTCGCACGACAACAACTTACTCAGAGCCAAAAGGCACCAACAATACCCGATGAAAGAAGAAACCAGAACCAACTGGAAAGCTCCTTTAATAGGTAAAGGACAATTAAAAAAAAAAACCAAACTGAGACTTTTCTTTGTCTCATCCAAATATAACGAAGATGCAAGTTTTACTATGTTGATAGTACATATAATTGTATACTATAATGACACCACAAAGTCGCTTTAAGAAACTTTTCCATCAACTTTACTTCTCAACTTTATTTCTATTGCCAAATAATTCTTAACTATGTTTCTAACATTATTATCTGTGGTAAACTACCCTCACTGAGTTTTGTACCCACATAGAAAAGAATTAACGACGTGCTTTCTATCGACATTTGGCTTCCTAGGCTCAAAACCAGAATATCCATATCCTTTTTCTCACAACTTATTTGCCATGATACCCCCAAATCACAGAAAGAAAGAAGAACAAGAAATAAATCTTTTCATTCCATGAGCCAAAGGAAAGAATTCCTGTAATTTTTCGCGATGTGGTTTTCTTGTCCTGATTTTTGCCGCTGCCTTTCCTGTGATGCAAAGAGATCCAAAACGACTTATCTGCGGAATTCCCAAAGGATTTTTCCTCGGTATGCAACCCTCTAAAAAGATTTGCAAAAAAAAAAAATGAAAAAGAAAATAAAAAGAAGAAACTTTCCTAGTTAAAATATTTTTTTAAAAATTTTCTTGTTTTGTTGATATTAAGAGAGAAAAACTACATTGGTATACAAACAAGGTTGCCAACATATACAAAAATGCCTAATAATTCAGAAAAAAATTCTCTCAAATCAACTATGAATTATCTTTGATCAGTTAAGTAAGTGCGAAATTGTATCTAGCTAATTCACTCAGGGGTGGATTAAGCTTTTGGTTCAAACTTGAGTTCAACACTTAATTCAATTTCACAATGTACGTTTAAATATGAAATTAGTTTAATCTGCAGATTAAGTTAAACGCTTGTATTCTGTCGTTTAAATATTAAGGCGCCAGTTATAGCTATCTTTAAAATTCATCATTGAAAATTTTAATGATTGATTTTTGGACGTTTAGAAGTCGAAACCTTTGAATATTTTGATGCCAAAATAAAGCTTATGACTTAATTAATATATCTGACCAAAAAAAAATTTAATTTCGGCCCAACCTTTCTCATGAAATGACTTTTATTATTTAAATGATCATTGATAAGGTAGTGCAATCATTGAAACAAAAGAAAGTAAATTTATGTTGAAGGTCGGGTCCCAACGAAATTTTTTGTTTGCAATAAATAATAATTATTCAGCTGAACTTGAACTTAAGTTAAAATTCCAAGTTTAACTCCTTAAGGCCGGGTCACACAGAACGCGGGCCGACCGCGACGGGCCGGTCAATACTTCACAATGGAAGGAAAGAACGCGACGGGCAAATTTTGTTTGTAATTTTTTACAAAGACCGCTGGACCGCGCTCTGTGTGGCCTGGGTTTCACAGCATAAACTGAACTTCAGTTCAATTAAACGATCTATATTACCGAACTACATTACCATTTTCTCAGAAGCACATGCGCAGTCAGCACAATTCTCTCAGTTTTAATTTTTTTTTTTTTGAAGATAAAAGAGAAACACATGAATGGAAACATTTTTGAGGTGTTGAACTCAAATTTAAACTAAAAGCAGAGTTTAAGCTTACACTGTGAAACTGGGCATAAGTGCGGCCTAAATCATAAATTAAAAATTTTCAATGATAAATTTCAACTAATGTATAACTGGCACCTAACTCTTCCATCCATAAAGGAAAAATGTTTCTTATGTTCTTCGCTCATCTTTTTCTCTTTCAAAAAAAAATACAAAAATGAGAGAATTGCGCTGATTGCGCATGCACTTCAGAGAAAATGGTAAGTTAGTTTGGTAATGTAGTTCGTTTAATTGAACTAAGTTTCAGTTTATGCTGTAAAAGTGAAACCTAAGAAGTTGAACCTTCAATTTAAACATAAGTTCGGGTTCATCTGATTTTAAGTTTAAATTTTCACTTTGAAATTTTGGGTAAGAAGGTAAATTTAAAAATAAGGTTCAGTTAGTTGTAAAACGTGGTTCAAAATATTGATCCGTGGTTTAGCAATTTATTTTAAGTCGCCGGCCGATTTCGGCGGGATTGGGAATCGTATAGTTCAGTTGAGGGCTGAGTCCGCTCTAACATAATACAAAATGTATGTTGTTTGTTATCAATCCTGTGAAAAGCTTTATATAATGTACATAATTGATGTTTTCTAGGCATTGGCATAAAATGTGTGTGTGTGTAAGTTGCAATAAACTCTCTACTAAGCTTAATAAAATTTTATAAAAAAATCATAATATTGCTTGTTATTTCCTAAGTATTATTTCCATTAATCCACCTAATTGGTAACAATGGCTGCAAGCCTTTAATTGAAAAATGCATCCCCCCATGTGAGCTTTAGCAGTTAGAAAATTTGTAGGAAGCGGTAGCTTGCATATTCACTTCAAAAAAATAGAAAAATTCAGGAACTTTTTGTCGCAGATCCAGCAAGCTCTGTAGAGATAGTTTCCCTACTCACGCGATTTTTCTTGTGGGAATGAGTGCATTCAGTAAAAAACCGAATTTCCTTATTTTAATTTGATTTTTTGGTACGTGAAAGAAGGTACCTACAATTCTAGTGAATTCCATTAAATTTAAATTAAAATTGAAATTTATTTCAAGAACAACAATGAAATGAAAATTTAAAAAAAAAAATCGTCAAGTTCTGTTAGATTTGTCACCTTTTGTTAAGAGCTGAATGCAATTTTGATATGAAAATAGAAGCATTGAATTAAGTTCAATTTATTTACAACTATACATATATGTATATGTATAAACATATATATGTGAAAACTTCAATTATATGATTAGGTAAAATAAATAAATATTGTTTTCTTAGTCAAAAAGTAGATATCCTTACCGTTACATTCAGAAAAGGTAAAAAAAACGAATTTTTAAAGACTTTTTGTAAATCTTTTACTGCTTTATAAATATTAACTGCAGGACATAATTTGATAAAACATTTTAAAGAAATATAGACCACCAATATTTTTGTAAAATTTAAAATTAATCCATTGAAGATTGAACCGTTTTGACGTACCGAATGATCAAAGTCGTAAAAAAAAAAACAATTAAAGGAATAAACATTGTGATATTGTGATCAAAATGGAAACGAAAAGAACAATGTCTGCCCACTTTTTTCACAGTTTTTATTTTACCTCTTCTGAATGTAACGGTGAGGAGCCAAAAAAAATAACCGTTATAAAGTTTTGAAAAAAAGACGAATCGAAACAAAACATTAAATTGGTTCAAAGAATATGAAAATGTTCAAAAAAAAAAAAAAAAAAAAAAAACATAAAATCGGTACCTAAACAGAAATCATTTTCTAAAATTTCTCAATACAAATATAAAGCTTCAGAATGCTTTTTGTTTCATCTCAATATGACCACTTTTCACAGAGATACAGCTCTTCAAAAAACACTAAAAAAAAGTGAATTTTTTTTTTGCTCCCTTAATTGTTTTGACAAGTGTACAAGGAAAAAATAAAGTTACAAAGGTATCAATTTTGAGGACTACCCTCACAACTTTCTTTTCGATAACCAATTCACAAGTAAAGTACACTTGACATTAGATTTAAAGTAGACGAACATTTTTCTCTTTTAAACGTTTCTTAATTTTCAAGGGAACCCTTTCATTTTTGTCTGTTACTTTTTACCCCTATTACTTCTAGCTCCGCTCTCCCTAATCAAAATTTTAAGGTGTTAATAAGGTTCTTCAAACTCCTAGACGAAACCAAACAAAAGGCAAAACAAAATTTCATTCAAATTTAACATATAAAACATACAGCTCGCTCATCGGTGAAGTTTCTTACTAAAAGAACATTGTTCTACCTTTTCAAATAATAAGGTAGTTTTTTTTCCCATAACCATATTTCGTTAATTTTCGGTTTTGAAAAAAAAAAAATACTGTTTTGAATGATCGCTTTATATTTTGTAGATGCTGGTTATCAATGCGTAATTAAACGTAAATTTTTTATTTGATAAATGATGGTTGATATTTGATAAATATAATCGCTTTTATCAAAAAATGCATTAGAATTGTTAAAAATCTAATTTTTTGTCTAATTTGTTGTTCTAATTTTCCTGGGCTATAAGGCCAAGTATGTGTGTTTGGTCTTATATGACATTATGACGAATTTAACAATTTGGCCAGCATAAAGCCCATTTAGCCTTACATTTCCTTACATTTTTTAAATGCACTGTATTTTACTATACGAATTGTGAGTCGTGATTAAAAAATTTACTTAATCACCCAAATTCCGGTAGTCATTTTACTTAAACGACAGTAAAACGACACGATTTCAAGAAAAGTTCAAAACAAGAGTTCAGAATCTCTTTTCATAAATAAAAATTTCTTACCACAGGAGATAAATAACATAATTTTTTTTAAGATAGTCAAAACTCAAAGATATATGTACATGCCCATAATAAGTGGGTATATATCTCTATAAATTCGATAGGGAATTTTATTATCTCCATCACATAAAAATTTAGAACTCAAAATTATATTAGCATTACAAAAAAAATTTATACAAAAAAATGTATTTTCCTTCCTATGAATGAATATCCTCGTACAAAACAAAAACTCATAAACTATTAAAAGGGTCAAGACGTCCCGAAATTTAATAAATTTACCACCTTATATCCATTTAAGTAAAATTAAATAAGCTCATTTCAGCTGAATTCATTCGGGATATTACCTAATAAACCAAACCCACATAAAAAAAATAAACAAAGTTTGATACGCACAAAAGTCGAAATAACAATTTATGGTCACAAAAATACCATAAAAAAAAGGTAACTTATATCCCACATTCTCTTATAAAACAAAACAAGAAAAAAAAAATATAACATAAATAAAAGAATCTATTCCAAACTTTTAGTAGAAAAATTAATCATAATTACGAAGGACTTGGAAATTTTTTAGCATACAATAAATATTATAAACCAGTGAAAAAGTTTTTCCTTATTTTGTAACACACTACCCAACATTATCTATCTACTGAGACTAGACTGCGAATGGGAAGGGAATATGGGATTGTGCTATTGCCACCTCCTCATCCATTGGCATTCATAAATCTCCACGCAACAATTCACCTAAATCCTCAAGTTTTCAAAGCTACACCACGCATTTTCACATATTTATAAGGATTCTACTACCTATATATTTTCGTAGCAACTTTCCTTTTATGTTGATATGGCTTTTTTTTGAAAAAAAAAGTAGGTGAAGCCAGTGCTGTCATTTTTTCACAATGCTAAAAGTTGTTACTTTTTTTACACTAACTTAAAATTTTAAGACAAAAAAAAAACAGAAGTGTTTCAAAAAAAGGTTTTGAAATGTTTTGTTTTGTTCTAAGAAACAAAAATTTTAATTCTTCAGTTATTTTAAGTACACTATAAGTATGCATATTAAATTTTTGAAGTAATTTTATTGCTTTGAAAAAAAAAATGTATTCATAAATCAGGATTTTTCTCTCATTCAGATTCAAGATTTTCAATACATTTTTCAAGACTTTTGTAATTTTTATTTAATATATACTAGCAAACCCGTGCTCACATTGCTTCACATTCGTTTAAAACTTTTTCTTTTTAATCACTTTTTTTATGTTTTAGTTATTTTAAGTAAATTGTTCTAAAATTTGAAGAAAAATTAGCCTACGTCTATTTTTATGATACAAACTCTGGCTCTACCAATTCTCATTCATAACAATCTTAAAGTATTTTCTGGAGATAAAGAGGAACAGAGATGATAATTATAATAGGGTACAATTTTTTTTTACTTCGAATTATTTTTCGTTTGTTAAAAACTTTGATGCAAAGCAGCGTGAGCACGGGGCTGCATGTTATAGACCATTATCTAAAAATTGCCAGTACCAACAATTAAATATAAATAAAAACAAACGAACAAATTCTAATATAATACTTTCGACAGCACTGGCTGAATCGGGTATGTCTGATTTCTCTCAGATTTCACACATTTAAGTCCTCAGAATATTTCATTGAATCATGTGAGAATTGGAGTGGGACATATACATTATGCATATATACATATTTAGGAGGAGCATTGAGAACAAACACACACTTTTTTTTGGCATTATACCTGATATAAATCGGCAAGCAGAGGGAAACAGAAATACTCGGTTGATGCTATCAACCATCTCCAGCTAAAACAAAAACCCGGTACCTACAAAAATACCTACCTTACCTACTTGAGAATTGTTGCACTTGGTTTGAGTTTTATACCCAAAACACAAGAATATTTAGGATTTATTCGTTAAATCTGTAAAAATGGATTTAAATTTCTATGAGCTTGAAAAACAGAAATTTCTTGACAATCTTCTCCACGAGTAAGCCTCGCTAATATGATTACCTTATAATCTCCCTAGCATGTGTCTGCTGATAGCATAGAGCATAATAAAATGTGCTTATACACTAATGGATAACGACACAGAGGAAGATTTTAAATTTAATTCAGTGGAATTTTTGTTTTATTTTTGAGAGTATGTCTTTTAGATTAAAAATCAAGATGTGAAATATGAAGATGCATTGAAGATTCTTACTGAATATTTTAATGTTTTTAATATTCGAATTGGAGAAAATCAATTCATTTTACATATCTACCTATTACTTCTCTGTACTAGGAATAAAATAGAAAAATTCTTTAAAGTTAAAAAAAGCTCCTTTTGCGGACAACTCCCTTAAGCGGACAATCCCTTTAGGCGGACAAATTCTCATGACCGTGGATCTTGGATGTAAATTCTATATATTTAATGATCCCTTAAGCGGACACTCCCTTACCCGGACGCGTACAAGAATTTTAGCCGTGATTTGTCAAATTAAATTCCCTTAGACGGACAAAAACTTTTTTGAGTATGTATAAATTTCAACTATTATTTTTAGAAATACTTTTACATATATTTGTTTTGCATTAAAAACGGTCCCCCTGGTTCACAGCGACAATAGATGCGATGTCACCAATTTACTGTATGTGATTAAATTCATATAACAGATTTTATTTCTGCAGCTGTAGTTTGTTTTTGTATCTTGTTTTTTGTATCTTCATGTTCATTTTTAGTTTGAATGAATTTCATGGCTTATAGGTGCAAATATTTTTCATGATGCCACTATATATTACATATTTCCTTATTTAACTATTTTTCATTTTTTCCCTTGGACGGACAACTCCCTTAGGCGGACAAACGTGTTGCGACCGTCGCTGTTCGGCTAAGGGAGCTTTCACTGTAACTAATAGCCGATGCGAGAAAACATGCCTTGAAACAATCTAGTTTTCATGCAGGCCAGTGCGCAGAAATCATTCAAAGGGGTGGGGGTGGGTTTGCATATTTTTCATAGTTTTGTTATAAAATTTATTAAAAACGACAAGAAACTATTGCATGATTTTACATGTATTGCATATGATGTTTTATTTATAATTTTTTTTGCTTTTTTGCATGGCCGTAGCTAGGGGAGGGGGGGTACTATTTTCTTAAAATCCCTTATTTGGGTTAGGATTGGCATTTAAGTCTATTTTCTAATTTTGTATTTTCTTTTTTTTTTTTTGCTCTGTGTTCTCTCCATTTTATGGCTCTATCTGCTATCCAGCTTTGACAGTAAATAAGAGCTTTTCTTATTGAGATTTCAAAAATTTAATTACATGATTCCGAGCAACCGAAACTTTTAAGCGACGATAAAATACTTCTTATATTCTTTTTCGTTCAAGAAATTATTCTATTTTTGATACAAAATAACAATTTTTAAATTGTTTAACTATGTTTTACAAATTTCTTCAAATAATATAAAAAGTTTAGTCTTTTTTTTTTAAATTCGTCTTTTTTTTATTATTATTATTATTATTATTTTCTAAACTTTGTAAAAAATATTTCTGAAAAGCAGAATATTGAAAAGCAGAATTTTGAAAAACAGAATTTTGAAAAGTAGTATTTTGAAAGCAAAATTTTCAAACGCTGATTTTTGATAGAAAAATTTTGACCCAGGCAACCCTATTAATGTAGATAATATTCAGTAATATTTTGACTGAAAAGGTAAATTTTAACGGCTTCTGCATGTGTATTAGGGTGGCCATTTTTCCCAAATTCATTTTTTGTTTGGATCAGTTTATAAAAAAAACTTTATGCCCTGTAGTAAATTTATGTACCAAAAAAAAAAAAGACTTGGCCGAGCTCATTAATGTGCGATTGATAAATAATAAAACTTGCACTGGGAAAGAGCTTATCATGGTGGCTTCGGTAGCTTCATCAGTTAAGTTTCAGACCTCCTCACATATGATCCTGCGTTTTCGCAACTCTAGCCGAAAAATGGGTTAAACAACAATCAATCCACAAGCGCTAAAAAAGACAACGGCTATTCAAAATGCAGAACTTTATTAAATGTCAGTGACTCAAACGCCTATAACTGTATTAAAGTTTGAATATTAAAAATTTTAATACTCCCATTCATACCTCCCCTATTTGCAGTTAGAAAATACCACACAATAATGAGACAAACTAGGACAAAACGTCAACAAAATGATTGAAATACACCACCACCCCACCACTGCCATCAGCAGGCTCTAGATTCTGAATGCATTAAGTCTGTTCCTCTTGTCAGTTCTTCACTCATTGCCACCGAATTGGCGTCTAATTTTGAGTGTAAAATTTATTTTTCGAAATTTGTTTGCTTTGCATTTTGGGTTTTGCTTCCTCCGAATCCAAATTTGAACCCCGAACACTTGTGTGTATTTATACTATCATGTTTTATGTATTTGTGTGTATGTCGTCTAAAGTATAGAAGAGTCGTGTTCCTCTTCCTATGTTCCTTTTTTGGATGTTTGAAAAGGAAATTTAATTAGAGAGCCCATCTAAAGTGATCTGAGTGTTAAAGAAAGGGATGTTGGGGGGTGCAGGTTGGGTTGAGGGATTTGTGTGTGTTTGCAAAAGTTCATTAAAATTCCACAACCATAAAACTTATTTTCAGCCCCCTGGCGGCAGTCATCATCATCATCGTCATCGTGTCGTCTAGTCTAGCGCATCCGACAATTCAGCTATTTCCGCTCTTTTGTGACATTTATTTGGTATGCGGAGGCATTTTTCTGTTCAAGTTTTCTTTATAAAATGGCTTCAAGGGCTGCGTCACAAATTATAGAGCTAAGAGAGGTGATATCAGGGACACACAAGAAAATTATAAAATCCGTTAATGACAAAAAAGATAGGAAGTGCTAGGTATAGGTTTTCTTTTTTGTTCATAATCTAAAATTCATGTCTCATAAAGTTGTAGATATACCTACCTACATTCAACTAATTTTGACAGATTCGAAGTTAATTTTGGGATTTAAGAGAAAGAGCGAGATAGAATTATTATTTAATTTTTGATTAGATTTATTTGACGGGAATTTTGTGTCTTGGATAAAATTAACATTGTTTCAATCAATAATAATATAAAATTTGTGACTGACAAAACAAAATGATTGGATTTCTGTTTAAAAGGGAAAATATGGAAATTGAGTCCGGCTGTATTCATGGTTCAATATTTAACTCATGGTTCAAAAGGATAGTTCAAGGCAAATGTATGTGCGAATAGCTAACTGCGTGTATGAAGCAACGTTGAACCTCAATTAATCCGCCAAAACTACGATTATTCAAGCCAACTGCTGACTACAACTGCAACTGCACTCATACTCGACCCCAGTGGGGATGTTAAACTAATTTTTCCATTCTATTCTGAACGGATTGGTAGGATGCTTATGTGACGAGAGCTTTTGACACAACTATTTTTACTGATGATTCAAAGATGGAGTGAGGGGTTGGTTGAGGGAATTTTTTCTGAAGCTCTGAATATCTCTAGATTTTATCGGCCACTTAACCTCACTAGTGATAATAGCCCCTGGCGTAATGGTAAGTGCGATGGACTGTCACGCCAGAGGTCTGGGTTCAATACAAGCCGCTTCCACCTTAAGTTTTTTTTCCGGGCTACTGCCTCTTGCGAGGAAGTGACAAATCCTCCAAGAGTATCTACTGTCATAGAAAAGTGCCACTCACCAGCCGTTCGGATTCGGCAATAAACTGTAAGTCTCCTTCATTTCTGCAGACACGCACACAGGAATGGTTGATAGTTGTAAGTCAGTAGGCCCTGGTTCTTCATGATTTTTTTAATTTTACTTAAATTCACTAGTGATTTCCAGGTGGAATTACTGGGCAATTACAAAAGCATGCCAGATAATCAAACAATACCCTAAACATAACCGTAATACTGCCATTCTGACAGACAGTCAGGCAGCCGTTAAAGCAATTATTTTGCTAAATTGATTCAGCAATGTCTTGATGAGCTCGCAAGCCTAAATGCTAACCCCACAATCTCACTTATGTGGGTTCGAGGTTATTTAGGTTATTTTGGCATTGGTATTCATTAACTAATTTAACAAAACTACTGTTAAAACAGTTAGGTACCTGAATTTAGTCTTGGTTGTGATCGTTTGTTATCAAAGCGTGAGTGGAAATAAAATGCTCTTACCAAAGAAATAACCCCAAAATACAAAAATATAACAACTCCCCAAAATGTTTTGTTTTTTGAAGTCCCCAAATTCAAAGATGAAGTAAGTCCCTAAAAGCGCATGAAATAAGTACCCAAAAAAAAGGAAATAAGTCCCCAAATAACAAAATTACGGCATATAAACAGTGTATGTATAGGGGGGGGGGAGATGTTGCTTTGGGGACATATTAACTTCCCGTTGAAAGTTATTGTAATCGGTCCGATTTGTGAAATTGAAAATTTTGACATTTCTCGACGTTTCGAAGTCTTTGGAGTCGCAATTGCTCTTTTTTGCGATATCTCGAGAACGCATAGATATATCGACTTCAAATAAATTTTATTTTATAGATAATTCAAGGCCATAATGTGCAGAAATGATTTTCAGAAAAATTCAATTGGCGGTTTTCTTATTACAGTAATTACAAAAAAAAAGTTTTAAAATGGCTTGTTTCTGGAATATCTCTAGAACAAATAATCCTATCGAGTTCGGCCTAGTTTCATTCTATGCATAATGACGTAGTGAAAAATTAATAATACTCAAAAAAACTCCTTAAATACTTATGTTAAAAAAAAAAACTAGAAAAATCTAGAATAATCTTTTTTTGTTTCGAGATTTTTGTTGGTTCTAGATTTTGTGTATGATCCCTGGAAAGGCATTTTTTGACAAATTCAATGAACTCTCGTAACTGAAGAGAGTCTTGATCTCTGAAGCCAACAATTTGTCCTGCTTGGACCGCGAATCCCTTCTAATAATATAACAAAGATCACAAGAGGTTTGGTATCGAATCGACGCTCTTCGGGGCTAATTGGGTCCACGAGCAAGGTTAGTCGGGCCGCTATTTCTGCCAATACCTATGTACTTACCTAAGCCAAATTTTAATACAGATGAATCAATCCTACCAGAAACAGGTATATAAAGCATCTGCAATATTGAACAGAGAAGATCGTATCGTAATGGTTAACGACCAATACTGCTAGACAACATGACTGGTTATTTTTCCATTTCCCGATTGTGGGCTGTTATCTTATACTAAAGTAAAGATAAAAATATCTCCCTGTGGTAAATAAAAATCCAAGAAAATTGAAAATAATTACATGTGGTTCTTTGCAATCCAGATATCAGTGTAATACGTACAAAACGACCATTTAGATGACATTATTTTGATAAGAAAGTGTTTATTGCATAATATCGTGTAGATACAAGCAAAAAGGAAAATGTCCTTTTTCGCTCAATAATATTTGTTGAACAAACAAAATACATACTCTACTTTTCTCCTAACTATGTACTTATTTTCATTTTTGTTAAGTACTTAGAATAAACGAGGCGAATTTAACTCACATTGGACATGTCATTGTTATCCAATTTTTTCGTTTCTCAAGGAAAAGACAATACCTAATTCTGGTTATCCTTTTTTTGCTTTCTTTTTTGTGACACTAGAGTAGGGACATAATAGAAAGGTGATGGCGCACATAGAAATGAAGTAATATTTTAAGCTAGAGATAGATACATATGCTCTTATAAGGATAGCTTTCAATTTGGGTAGCTATATTCTTTTGTTTTTTCCTTTGAGTAGGAGGAATGAGTTGACTTTAACCCACAAAACTATTTTTCTCAAATAGAGATTCCTTTTTTGTTCGTGTTAAGTAGGTGTTACAACACTTTTCCAAAAATGTATTTAAGTAGGTAGGTATACTCTTCAAACACAAGATACGAACAAAATATGACAAAAAGAATATGTTGGTAGTTGATAGAAATTGCTCTTGTGGTTATCTGATTTCTGTTGATGGCTCGACTGGTCAAAAGGATAATGACAGAAAGTCATGCTATGCTATTGTAGGGATGATAGTTTTTTGTTACATCAAGTTTTTGTAAGTTTATTTCGTACTTTTTCTAACCATCTTACTTACCATTGAGAATGTGATGATGATGAAGTGAAAACTACCTGTGAACCTGTGATAAAATGAAGATAGTGATGATGAACATATATGCGATGGAGATATGTTTTCTTTTTTCTAACCCTTATAATATTGTCTACATGAATGTGACAAATTGTTGGCAAGTTGTTGAACTAGTTAAATAGGATGGTACATATTGGGGATGAATTGAATTAAATCGAAGTTTAGTTTTTGCTTTTCCATGAAAGATGGTAGATTGAAAGTCGTGATGTTTTTGTGGACATCTTTTTGAATACCTTATTAGTTTCGGTGTTTTGTTAGGATAAATTCGATGAAAAACAAATTTAAAAAAAATTAATTTATAATTTGTGTTGTTGTCCACAATTGTCAAAATATTTTATCAGTTAACAGTGGTTAAGATTAAGAGTCTTCTTATTTTCTTCATGCGTCCTGGTCATGTTTAAAAACGTCTCGATCGCTAACCGACACGTCTGTCGTTCAGTTGGGTGTCTCAATGTTTCGGAAATCTTGGTAGGGTTATGACAGCTAACCAGAGTTTGTCTCACAGTCATCAAAAGAGCCAGCTGTCAAAGCCAACTGTGGTGCCTGGAGTAAAGTATGTAGAAGTATTTCTGGAAACAGAAGATTATTACAAACGAGGCTTTTCAACAATTTTTTTTAATAATATAAAATTATTAGGTATGTACTACTGAAATAAATCAGCCAAGTAGAAGACCAACCTTTTAAAGGCCTTTAGCATACAGAAATGAAATGAAATCCATGTAAGATAAACTGAACTTAACAATAATTGCGTATTGACAAGGCCCTCACTAGTCAACTAAAAGTGATGAGTCCAGCTTCCAAGTGAGATCGTTGGGACAAAACGCCAATTTTTTAAATTATTAATTAAAACTAACTTTAATCAATGCCATTTTGCGCCTGAAAGTCATTTCAAAAGTCACAGACCTCGAAACAAAAGCATCATAATCTCGCAGCTCCTTCGTCTGTCAAATAAATTTTCTCCCTTAAATTAAAATTGAAATAACCTTCTCCCTTGTTGTGCCACAATGCATTACATAGATAGTTAGAGTTATATAGAAAGGAAGGGAGACTGTAAACAACAGCGGCAACGTGACAACAATAGCAATTGTCCTTCATGTCTAATATAACATCGTTGGGTGACATGAAAACCACACTTCGTGCACCAGGTCCAGGTTATTCTTCTTCATCGTTATAGAACCCATCGCAACGTCGTCGTTTTTGTATCCAATTTTGTGGAAGCCAAAGCCAGACTATAGCAACTAGTGGTTGCTTGTGGTATTAGCATCATCGGCCATTATGCTATTGAACAGATTCCCTATACAACCCACACCGTGTCGTCGTGCCGTCCTTCTACTGCCTTCAGCCTTGTAATCCATCGTCGTCGATGCAAAATTTTCAAATTTATTTTGCCAGCTTATAGCAACTTTGTTTTTCTTTTTTGTTGCATCTTCTATTATTGAACAAAACAAAATATACAAAAATAAACAAATGAAAAGATTGGGTGTAATTTATGGAATCACGGCCCATCAGCAACGATGCATTTATAATAAGTTCTTCATGGGTAATACAGTGGAAACCAAATAACATTATTTATCAGTAAAAAATGATTTTTTGAGAATAACTCCTTCACTTATGCATTATTTAAAAGCATAAGTCGGTTAACATAATATACAGGGTGATTCACCTAAGATGTGACAAAAAGCTAGAGCGTGTGTGTTGAGTCGAGAAAAATTGTATGAGACGGGGTTCTACTTCCCCGTTTAGGCGGGAGGGGCAATTTTCTAAAAAAGTCTACTTAAACTAGAAAAAAAAAACATTGAAAAACAACGACATATATACGCTTTTCTCCGTTCTTTTATTCTGTTTTTAATTCAAATTATTTGAGAGAATAGTTTTTGAAAGATTAATCTTCAAACTGAAAAAAAATGTGTTCAAACAAATTTTGTTCAAAATTTTACGTACATAAGTTATATTTTAGTTTTTTGAACAAAATCAGTTTGAACACAATTTTAAATATTTTTTTTTTTTTCAAAACTTTAAGTTTAAAAATTAATTTTTAGAAAAATGTTCATTCTTAGTTTTAAAAGAAAATAAAGGAAGAGATTTCTTGCATGCCATTGTAACGGTTACCGTTGTTTTGAATAATTTTTTTTTCTGTTTTAAGTAATTTTTTTAGAGAATTGCCCCCCCCCCCTCCGTTGCTTTTAATTTTTTCAAAAATATAAAACCCCTTGAGCATCTACTCTTCAGTGTTTTACTAAAAATTAACAGGAACATCGAATATTAAAAACAAAAATACTACTTCATAACGTAAGACTTTGATCAAAATTAGTATGAACATAATTTTTTTAATTATTATTTTTTCAAAATTTTGAGTCTGAAAATTAATTTTTGTAAAACTGTTCTCTGGAATAATTTGAAAAAAAAAATTATATATGACATTATAAGTGTTGCCGTTGGTTTCAAATGATTTTTTTTTTTTAAGTCGATAAGTCGACGAAATGGACCCCCTCCTATTCGATTTTTCTTTTCTCAACCATATATACATCCCGCTTTAATTTTTTTTTCAAACCTTATGCGAAACACCCTGTATAAGAATTGAGAAAAAAAATTTATTTTAACCGTCAAATTTGTTTTTAAAAATGCAATGTAATAATTTTTAGATTCTAAAGGATTTTTTCTTATACAACCTGTCCCACTGTAGGACGGGGTTGAATGTCATTTTCTGATAATTTGGTCAGTGAGTGGAATGAATAACTTATTGTTGATGTTGAGTTCAGTCAGTGTTATATGTGATGAATTCTTTTGTTTTATTACTTATACCTACTTACGCTACGCAGATATTATTATCCGCTGCAAGCAATATTAATAATTTAATTTTAAATCCCTAAAGAAGAGCTTATAACCATATTAAAAACTTAGACCAACAAAACAGGCGATGGGGTCATTTCTTATAGAAAAATTATTTAATTTTTTTAAGTGAACTTAATTAATTTTCCTGAAATAGAATTACTTCGTGGTTGATGGAAGCGGGAAAGTTGGAGGAAACGGGGTGGAATATCATAACTGTGTGACTTAATTTTATTAAATTTTTGCGTGATCTGTTTTTGTATTTGGGCGAAGTGAAAAGTCATTTTTAATATACCTATGGAAGATTATATGGCTTTCAGCATGTGAACACTGACTTGGAAATCTAATTCTACATTTTTGTAACCTTATAGACTTCGCTGTTTGCATTTAAACAATATTAACAATTTAAAGCCGATATGCACTTCAATAATCACCGTGGAATTTAACTCTCGTGGATTTATTTCCCAAAACAAAGGGAAAGGGATTAACGAAATTTATTTCCTTTTTAAAATGAGAATCCTTTAAAAGCATTTAAAAATACGGTTGGTTACTGTAGTGGATTCCCTATGATAACACGGCGCAAATGCACCGTGTAAATGAATCGAATATCCGGAGTGTGAACAACACTTAAGAAGTATCTAGTATGGAGCAGGCTATGTGAAAAAGGCCAAAATTTGACTATTAAATACTCGAATGAAAATCAGTTCAGTTGTTCAGTTTTCTTTCGGTTTTTTCTTTACAGTTGCATCGTTCATTTATTCTAATTTCATCAGTATCCTGATTAGAAAAGAAATATTTTCTCCTATTGCATAATAAAAGTTTATTTAAATTGTTCCAACTAAGCTACATAAATTATCTAATATGAAAAAAAAAAAAAACAAAGATCAAATTCATTGCGCAACAAGAATAACAGCCCGATTCTCCCCTTGTGAGGAGTCATAAGTCACAAGCTATTCGGACTATTTCTTGTAAGGATTGTTGTGACTCGATAACATTTTTTGAATTCTCCCCCAATCCTCACAATAAAAAGTCACAACGAAACTCACCACACCAAAGTTGAGTTTTGTTGTGTCATTTGAACAGCTGATGAACAAAAATTATAAAAAAATTTTAATGGGGCCATTAAATATTTTTTAAAACTTATAGAATGCAAGGTTCCATTTATTTTATCAATAAAGTGAGTGAATAAATACGTTTATGTAGTATATTTTTCCAAAATGGAAGTGAAAAATCATAATAAAAATTGTTTGGAAAGCAATTTGCATCTCTTGAAGTTCTCAATAGCCGTCGGACGGCGGCGGCGATGTAGGTGCAATGATTAGTTTTACAAAAATATTGTACAATTGTAAACATTTTTTGATTCATTTTCGGATAAATCGAATCGATTCCTATTTAACTTTATTTTAGCTTTCGAAAATCTAGAAAGTTGCAAATTTTTAGGAAAAAAAAATATATAGAATGTGAAATCAAAATGACAAAACACATGTAATTTGTGAGTTGTGACCTGCTCTGAAGAAGTTCACAATTTCGATTGTTTTTGTGACTCTCACAAGTTGTGACTTTGGAGGAGAATACGAAAAAGTCACAAAATTAATTTCACCACCTCATGTGACTTGTAAAGTATCAGTGATGGCGGGGAGAATCGGGATGTTTAAGTTACAATGGGGAATAGGTATAAAAGCCTATATTTACAGACACATTTATTGTCACATTAAAACAAAAATACGTCCCTTGGGTATTCTTTCCTTTCCGTGGGCTATATTAAACTGGGTATGTACATTATATTTTTTAAATCCACATTTTTTTAGATTTGGTGATTTTCCCACAAAATTGAAACTATGCTCACACAGAAACATTTATTTATTTAAAATACTAAAAATAAATAAATAATTGACCAAACCAGAGTGACAACCAAATTCCTGTTTGTTAACTTATGAAAGTTTAAGAAAGTAGCAAGAAAAATAGCACAACGAGAGAGTAAGAAATTCCCCCTCCTTGCAACTTTCTTCTGCTACACAAATTTCTTGTTGCGAGGAGTTTAACAGCCTGTCAAAATCCGTAACTGCCCTCTTCTGTCAATTCATTTTCATTTCGCTGTTTTTTTTATTTTTTTATTTAAAATTACAATATGGCGGACAAAGGAGGTAATATTCTTCATTAGGTGTGTTTTGTTCAGCTCCTTAATGTGCACATTAAGAAATTCTTCACATTAAGCAAAATTTTCACATGCAAATTTTACCAACAATAAGTTAACAACACATTTAATTGTAAACTTTTATTTGGCCTGAAAGTGCCATTTCATATTACATGAGTTATTTGTTTTACATTAAATTAAGTTAAATTAAATTAAATTATATCAAAATAAATTAAACCAAATCAAATTAGATTAAATTAAATTAAATTAGCAGTGATGTTGAAAATACATAGAAAGACAAATTTACATTCAAATATTTAGACATTTTGAAATTTATATTACATAGTCTTTAGTGTACATTGATAGAAGTCTTTTAAATGTGTTTATGTTGTTTTCATTTTTTATGTGTTGCGGCAGTTGGTTGAACTCTTGGAAACCAGAGCTGTAGATGGATTGCTGTCCTCTTGTTGTTCTCATTCTTTGTACCACAAGATCATTCCTATTGCGAAGATTATATGCTGCATTGATATTAGTTGATGTTCGTTCACTTAAGTATTCAGGACACATGTTGTTTTTTATTATTTTGCGTAGAACTCCCAACTTTTTTGACACTTTGTTACATATGTAGTCAATATGCTCCTTCCATGTGAGTTTATTATCTAATATAACACCAAGATATTTAATATGGGTCACAATTGCAAGGGATTTGTTTTCTACGTGGACGGATATGTCAGATGGTAATGACGAAACATTTAAAAACATACACTTAGACTTTTCCATATTTAACAACAGACGATTCATTTTGAGCCAGTTATTTATTGCACAAAGATCTTCATTCAGTTTGTTTATACACGTTATTAAATCACCACCGGAAATACACAATAGACCATCATCAGCAAACAGTTTAAGCCATGAATGTTTTAATACTTTTTCCATATCATTGATATAAACAAGAAACATTAACACACCAAGCAGAGTCCCTTGGGGTATCCCTATGTTTACCGGCAAGGGTCCAGAAATTTTACCATTTACTGTGGTCCGTTGCGACCTCCCTTCAAGAAAGCTCCGAAACCATTCCAGCTCAGTTCCTCTTACACCAATTTTATAAAGTTTTTGCAAAAGAATAGAAATGTTCACCGTTTCAAAAGCCCGTTTGAGGTCTATAAATACAGCTACGATTAAGTTTTTATTGTCTATTTCTTTCTTCCAATTGTTAATTACAAGATTCAAACATGTTTCACAAGAGTGATTTTCACGAAATCCAGACTGATTTGTACATAATATTTTTTCTCGAGTAAGGTGTTCCTGGAGCTGTGTCATAACTACTTTTTCAAGGATTTTCTCATATATGGGTACCATATTTATTGGTCGGTAGTCAGAGCAGAATTTCGCGTCAGGTATTTTTTTTGTAGGAACGATTAATGATTCCTTCCACGTACTAGGGAAAATCCCAGATGCCAACGATGTGTTAATAATTCGTAGAATTACAGGTCCCACTATATAAATTGCGTCCAAAAGCATTTTCGCATTCATGAAATTGAAGTCATTTTTTTGGCTTATGGTTTTTATTGCACTTAATATTTGCTCTATGTTAACTTGAGAAAACTTAAAGTCTATATTGCACTCTTCAACTATACATATGTAACTAGGATACGCGACGGAACAAGACAAACTAACAATACTTTGCACAAAAAATTTGTTAAGCTCAACACTTAGTATTGCACTATCGTTTACTTTATTGCCATTGTCTAATTGCACTTCTATTATGTTTTCTGTTTTATTTTTATGTAAAACATACCTTTTTAATTGTTTCCACATATCCTTTTGAGATCGTGCATTATCTACTTTCCTTCTTATAAAACTTGATTTTACATTTAACAATTTTTTCTTATATGTGTTTCGATATCGTCTATATTCATCCCAGTCACTAATATTGTTTGTTAGAGTCGCTCTGCGATATAAATTTATCTTATAGGCTTTATCTTGTTGTAGATCATAATTAAACCACTCGGCATTCATATAAGGGACACTTTTCTCAACTACCATAGAACTTATAATATTTAATGTTCAGTAACTCTATTGCTTAATGTGGAACATTGCAGAATCGGCACAGTAACTAACTTAACAAAAGACAACTATTATATGAATGAAAATATTACAAAAAGATGATTATGACGTCACAAAAATGAAAACATAGCGACTAGAGTGTATCTAATGGGCATACCTTTTATGTTCTGTTTTTAAATAACCTACTTTAGTACTACCTATATACTTTTTGATTGAAGACTACGTTCCCATCTGTTATTACATTCTATCTACCTTCGCCATCTTTATTTCAATTTAATTTCCATGAGTTGATAAGTTCATAACACCATCCCAATTTATTGATCATAACATAATTGTTACAGTTTACTTCCAGATCTAGATACCTTATACCTACATACTCTTTTACTAGAAAATTATAGATTTATAGGTCAATTTTGTCTTCCCTATTGACATTTCATCCATCAAAGTCTCATGAAACATGACTTTGAGGATATTGGGTTGTTTGAGGGTTGATGATGGTGACAACTACAACTACTATGTTTCAACTTTTATGTTGTCATCAATTTGCTCTGTGCGTTTTGTCCTTCTTTTCACTTCTATGGTATATCTATTCTCTTTTCCTATATTTTTCTATAAATAATCTTTTAGCTTTTGTAACTCTTATATTTATACAATCCAAGTTTTGGTATATTTTATCTCATAAAAGTAAAAAGTTTTTCAATCAATTTCTACTCCAAAGGATCTGATGACACATCTTATACATTATATATCTAAACATAGTTTCTATATTAACCGAAAAAATAGAACCTTCAAAGACACACAGAAATATTTTCTCGCACCACAACAAAATAAGATGTACAACACTTGAAAAACTCACTTCGATTTTCCGTCTTATAAATAAAAACTCAAATTCTCACCATTTTGGCAATAATGTTTCTGACTTAAAATATACATATACGGAAGAAAAAAAAGAAACGAAATAAAAAAAAAATTCAAAAATAAATAAATATTAAAACTCAGACAATTGGCGCGGCCAAAAGAAAATATATAGCAAATTATCGATATTGTTATCGGAATTTATTTTTGTTATCCTTGTGACAGTGGATTCCCTCCTTTTGAATTTGTTCTTCTATTAGAACACAAAAACTTTGTCTATTGCGACCGTCAAAAATAATAATAAATCCAGCAGAACAATAGAATAGACCCAAACAAATTATACTTCACTATACCACCCTTCCCCGCCCATGGCTAAACACTATCTTGTAAATATAAATTATAAATAAACAAAGATAGCGGAATAGCGAACTGCTACACTGTCTCTTGATTTTGAATATTAACAGAATGAAAATCAATTCACGATGTGATACACAGTTTTTCAGGATTTACCTGATGGAAATGTTTCTTTCGTCTGACGCTTGCACGCACGAATCAAACGAAACTGTTTGCCAGTCCTTTAAGCTTACTTCACTTTCAATCAACTTCTTTTCTGAAAAGAAGAAAGTGTTTTATTTCAAAATCCTGAGTCTAGTTTTATATTCTTTTTCTAATTCAAGGAAATCTTTCGTTTCGTGATATTGGCAACAAAAAAAATGCTGTTGAATTTGTTTGCAGAAAACAATTTAACAAACAACCAAAAATCTTCTATAAGTTTCTTGGTAAAGGGATGTCCTTTTTTGAAATGCTAAAATAGGTACATTTAATGTTTAAATCCTTTACAAATGATTTTAATTGAATTCTTGTGTTGTTTAGAGAGACGACAATTATTAAAACAAAAAGGGTATCCTTTCAAAAGAAATGCCAATTCAATACAATACAAACCATAAAGACGCGTCGACAACGACAAAGTTGATTCAGGACTCCTTCGAGGTATCGCAAAGTAATCACCTGCAATTGAAGAGACTTCCATAGCCGAAGAAGACTTGCTGAATATGGCAAAAAGGGTTGTGATAAATTGGGGAAATTAAAGGATAATAGGATTAAAATCAATGCGCTGCCAAAATGTATAAGTATTCAGTAAATTGCTATGAAAGATGTTCAGGGAAGAGAAAAAAGAATGAAATGTAGATTGTCAAAAATTGGCTACCCATATAATAACTAAACACAAACCCATTTCCTTTATTTAAAAAAAAATCAACAACATGCGCCAAAGGAACTAAAAATATAAATACTTAAAAGCTTAAGGGACATTTTTAACAGAGTGTATATCTAAATATTATCAGATTATTTACATCCTGTGGCTTTTATACCTTACCCCCGATCGCCACAGTTACTATGAAAAATGTTCTAAGGCTCGTAAGCGAAGAATAAAAAAAAAACAACAGCACCAAGGGAGATAAAATTCAAAATAAAAAAAAAATCAAACATAAAAGGATATGAAATTCTAGTCCTGTGCAACTCACCTTGCAGCGGTTATATTGTAAAATAGTTTTACTCTTTCTATATGCACAAAGAATGGCGGTGGCCATCAGGGTTACCAACTGTGGTAACTTGGGAATAATATGGAAAAGTTTTTTCAAGGTCATTACAATGTCACATGAACTTTAAGCACCTCATTTATGGGATATTTGAAAAAAAATGTAAACCATCTGAAAGGTTAGTTAATCCTTCTAAAAGGTCAAGCAGTTTCAGAAATAAATTGGTAAGCCTTAGATTTTTTTTTTAATCAATTTTGTATTTAATTTTTTTCAAAGTCGTTACAAGGTCGTATAGACTGTTAGCACCTCATTTGTGGAATTTTCAAAAAAACTTTTTGAAAGATAACTTAATCCTCATAAAAGGTCCGCTAGATTCAGAAATTGATAAGGCATAGATTTCTTTTTATGAATACATATTTTAAGCTTTTTTCGATGTCACAGTATAAGACTTTTAGCACCTCATTTTAGGAATTTTCCAAAAATGAGGTACTAAAAGTCTATACCACCTTGTATGATCTTCAAAAAATTTCACACGTTTATAAAGAAAAATCTATAGCTGACCAATTTTTGAAACTACCTGACCTTTTATGAACAATTACTGCCCTTTTAGACTGCATACTGCATTTGGTGGCACAACGGCTTATGAAGAACCAGGGCCTAGTGACTTACAACTCTCAACTATTCCTGTGTGCGTGTCTGCAGGAATGGAGGGGGCCTACAGTTTATTGCCAAATCCGAACGGCTGGTGAGCGGCACTTTTCTATGACAAGAGATACTCTTGGAGGATTTGTCACTTCTCGCAAGAGGCAGTAGCCCGGAAAAAAACTTAAGGTGGAAGCGGCTGGTATTGAACCCAGACCTCTGGCATGACAGTCCATTACGCCACGGGCTACTACACGGGCCACAAAATTCTGTAAATAATAAAGGGCCTTACCAAAAATCAAACTTAGTTATAACTTAAATATTGCAGTGGAATAAACCATAACGTTATGGATCTTAAATAATTAACCATAGATTATATTCTCAATTTTTGTTGGAGTCAATTCGATATATGGTTCATTATTTATAGTTCCCGTTAATATTTAGTTTATACCATGCACGGTTTATTATTTTAGACCCATTCCATTATGGTCAATTTTGCTGAAATATTTAAGTCGTAACTAAATTTGATTATTGGTAGGGCCCAAAGAGTTTAAATTTTTTTCTATTATTTACAGAATTTTTTTAAAAACAGAATTTTGAAAAATAGAATTTTGAAAAGCAGAATTTTGTCAACAGAATGTTCACCCTACCAGACTTTTGACCCCAAACATCTTTAAAGTATTTTTAACAAAAGCCTACCTGCTGTCATACCTATTAGATTTTTTTTCATTATCAATAGAATTTCGAAATTTCGGAATTTTTTTTCTTTTAATAATAAGAAAATAATATGAAAATTGACTTAAAATGAATAAGTAAAATAAAGAAATATTAAAAATCAATGAGAGCACGTAGGTAGGAACGCTATATCTTTTTGGAAAGTTTTATTTTATATGTTTTTTAATCAAGTTGTTCAAGTAATAGTTTTTGAGAAATTAAAAATTAAAACGGCCTTAAGCCCTGGTAGCTACAGTGCCGTTTATTCTTTATATTATACGATACATTAATGTGCAGTTTAATAAATTATAATAATAATAATAATAATAAAAATTAAAAAATGTATTTTTTTCACGTTGATTTTTTTTTTCAAAATTCAGCGTTATTAAAAATTGCCATTGTTTTTTTTTTCTAATATTCAATGCTCTTATCGATTCTAAGTCAAACACTGAAAACCAGATGTACACATTTGAGAAAATAAAAAAAAAACGAACTCTCTCTACCACTGCCCTAATGACTAGGCATAAATAAATATAAATAAATAATTTTCACTATATTTTCTTGCGATTACAACGAAAAGGCTTTTAAACAAAAAAAAATAAAAAATTCAAGAATTAACTTGTTCCAGCATCTAACTAGGAACCAAGCTAAATGTAGAACCTTGTTGGCTGAGTTCTAGATTGATACCGGACTTTAGCGCACCGTTAAATATGTTTACAAATGATTATCACTTTTCATTGTAGGTGTGTTTTAATGCTATTTTATAAATATCTCATTAAAATTTCTCTCGGTAGTCGGTACGGTAGGCAATAACAAAAAATCAAAAGTGGGGAGAAATAAGCCACTATATGTTAGTGAATAGAAAAGTGAACGAAGATTATGTACTTGCAGTTTAAATGTCGGTAACGTAGATTTCACTCACAAAACACATCCTGTTCTACAACGTTTTGTAATTTTGAAAATAAATCCATTAATTATTTTTACAAAAAAAAAATTAAATTTTTCGGTGAAAATTTGCACTAAAAATATGTCAAAAAATTGTTTGTTCCAAATCTTCAAGAGAATTGCTGAGAAGTTGCAGCAAACAAACATTTCATGACCTGTCTATAATCGAGACATACAATTGAGCAATATTTGGAGACAGGAAAACAAAAATACCTACTTTACGAACACAACCACATAAAAGGACATAAAAGTAGATTATAGCGTTTTATTGAACTTATATTGCTGAAGGCAGGATGTAGAAGAACCGATTAGAATAAGGCCTGACCTTATGTGAGGTCCCCAACGAAACATGAGCCTAAATCAGTTTTGTAACTTCGGTAATCCCAAAGTTGGAAGAACATATTGAACCAAGGACGAATTTTCAAATAACGGAAAAGATACAATCAAGTTAAAATCTACGTTCTGAAATCTCTTTATCGAAGATTTATTATTAATCTATTAATCTTTGGCTTGTTTGTTTTTATTCTTCGATATTCTGTAGTTTTTTAATGTAAATTTTAGTTGGGGTGGCAATAGTGTAAGCTATTATTCCAACAACATAGTAGTAATTTTCTTCTTTTGGGGGGAACAACCAACGAAAAAAGGGATACAAAACAAAAAAAGAATCTCTTTAAAAAGGAATTCTTACTTTTTCTATTATGTAAGTAGGTATATATTGAGCAAGCATAAATAGGTATAAGAAGCATTATAAGCATTTTTTTTTTTAAACATTTTGCTTTACTTACTTTCTATTGAAGCACAAGAGTTGCAAGGTATTATATATAAATAAAAATATATAAAAACAAAAATAACTATTCGAGGAGATTCCCTTAGAAAAATGTACCTAAGTTTACTTATTTTATTCAATTTTTTTTTTTTATTATTTTTTCAAAAAGAAAACCGGATAACTATACGGAAACAGATAAGGTTGTGTACCTATTTTGTAGTTTATTTTTTGTTTTTGCATTTTTTTTTTTTTGGTTTAACTTTTGGATATTGGAGACGAATACCTCTTGTAACTTCCTATTTTCTCTATGTTTTTTTTTTTGTTGGGGTTTATTTGTTTGCTGATGTGAAATACAGGAATTGGCAGGTTAAAATAAGTGAGATATAAAAATATAAAACGTAGACAGAAAGCATGAGAAGATTATGAAAAGAACTATTTCTATGGAATAGAATATTTGAGAATTCGAAATAGGAAAGATGTAAAATGAAGATAATAGGTGTGTTTTGTTCAACTCCTTAATGTGCACATTAAGAAATTCTTCACATTAAGCAAAATTTTCACATGCAAATTCTACCAACAACAAGTTAACAGCACATTTGATCTTCAGTAACTCTATGGCTTAATGTGGAACATTGCAGAATCGGCACAGTAACTAGCTCAACAAAACACAGCTAATATTGTCGATTAAACATCGTTGATCGCATAGATCTGCTTTCTAAAGGTCTCTTCGGTTCAGTGAAGTGAAAAGAAGCAAAAGAAAAAACATTTTTTATTCTGATTCAATTTCGCTACTTTGAGTTACTTTTTTGAGCAACATAATTTGCTTCAGTTCAAAGTTTTTAAGATGCATAGTGGTATAAAATACAGTTAAGTATTAAAATTATAATTTACGTTTTCAAAGAGCTCGTCAAAATTTCCATCCTCGTCAAAACAAGATAATCTCTGTTATACAGGTTGAGTATTTTAACATTCGTCACCTTCTGAAACAACTCTACACAAATAAATGATACGTTTACCAGCGAAATTTCACCCATCAAATTGATTGACTGACAGCGCGAGACATGCGACATCTACACAACATAAAATGCAACACAAAGCAACTTGCAGAGTGCGCGTCAAAATATGTCAGTTTTGGAGAAAGTGTCTTTTGTCGTTTTTCCTCAATCCAATTTTGTATCAGCGCATTGTGGTACAGGTGGAGGTTATAGAGGGTGTGATGGGAGTGGAATAAGAGACACGACGAATCCTTATACAAAAGTTAAGCACTCTGATTAAAACTATATACATAAGAATTCATTATGAGATTTTGGGGGCACCTGCATAAGAGAACGAGTTCGAGATATTGCGAGAGTGACAGAATGAATGAATGATGGTAGTGCTGAAGCTTGGAGTAGTAGCATATGCATCACCTGTTAGCACTACATCAAGTTATTGAATACGTTAACGTATGTTTGTATATAATCCTGTATTTTAAAATTTCTGTGTGTAGTGATAAATCCTTTCAAAGGAGAGTGAAATACAGAAATTGTATAGCAAAGTGACTGAAGTTGATGCAATCTGAAAACGTGCGTTTTAATTTATGAATTTCAAAGATTAATATTTTTGCTAAGTTTATCGTTTAACGTTAACACGAGTAAATTATGTGTGTTTTGAATTTTTTATATTTATTTTTTTGATGTGATTTTTTTTCATCAAAATTTTGAGTTTGAATGCAAATTTTTTAAAAGATATTGACATAAATAATTAAGTTTAATTTTAGGATCATAGAACAGATTTCTGGCTTTCAAGCCCGGTATAGACTTCATTGTAAGTGTTGCCACTGTTTTTAAATATATTTTTTTTTTTTCATTTTAAGTCATTTTTTTCGGAGTGAGATAGACGCCCCCTCTTATAGTAAAAAATGCTTGTTTTTGATCCCTCTACGAAAAACCTTTACCAATTTTTGGCGTCAAAGTTATCGTACTCCCCTTACAATGTCATACTATACTTTTTTTCTTTTAGTTTGTTTTTAAATTAAATTATATTTCAAAGAAACAGTTTTTTTAAAAATAATTTTTAAAATAAAATTTAAAAAAAATAATGAAAAAAATTGTTTTCAAACTAATTTGGTTCAAAATTTTACATTTGTAGCTCCTTATAATTTTTTAGTCAAACACTAAAAACCGGATGTCTAAGTCTTTTAGTTTTTGAGAAAATTAAAAATAATGGAACCTATACTTTACTACTTAATAAATTAGTGGAAATACGATTTTTGGAGCAATAATGAAACGGATGAAAGCGGATTTAAGAGAAACTTGCTTTTAGTATTTTTAATTTTATCAAAAAACTTAAAATGCAGTTTTTGTACAACCAAAATGTTTATTATACATTTGATAAAAAATCTTTAGCTACGTTTTTTAGAACATTTGAAAAAAAAACTATAATATTCAAATGGAAATTTATTCCACAAGAAGGCAAAAATTCGAATCAGATAGATTTCTATCTCTATACCAAACTTAAAGAAAATCGACCCCCGTTTAAACTTTAGCTCAAATAACAGTGAACGCACGGACGCATCACAGACGCACCTACCGACGACGGACGGTATGGTGCAATACATTTTGACATGGATTACATGTCTTTCTCGGACGGTTGGGTGTGATGTAGCGAAAAGAGGACCGTCACGAAAACATGTACCGCTCGCGCCCTACTGCTAAGTGACTGTTTGCACTACAGACATCCTAAATATACTAATCGATAGATAAAGATTGTGCAAAGATTATAGAGGAATTGTTTTATAGCTATCACCTCATTGTTTCAGAAGATGAGTCATCGCGTTTGGGGTAAATTGCAGCAAAATTAGGGAGTACTCAAATTAATTTGACTCAATTTCTTCGGATATATAAGTGCCACTGACATCATTGATATCTCATTCGAAAGGGTTTGAAAAAGGGCATCCTTACCAGCGTTGCCATAATGTGCCCGATCGGGCCATTTGGCCCTATGTTTTTCATTTTGGCCCTTGGCCCCGGGCCACCAAGAAATGGCCCGCACTTCGTAATTTATTTTAACCTTAATTTTTTTTTAATTTTTATTGTATTTTATTCCATTTTCATTTTATATTTATTTACTGCTTTGATATAAATTACAATGTGGCTGTAAAACGAACAGCCATTTTGACCAAGATCCAGATGTACAACAACCGTGGTTTCTTTAGATTTGACTTCAAACTTTAAAGTTTAAACCCATCGATTTCAATGCATTATCTGAGGTTCAATACGGTTCAAGCATGTTAGTGCCAGTTGTACAAACGGGGTTAAATATTTAACCCGTCATTCAGGAAATTTAATTCGCAAATTTCGGTGGATGAACTGAAGGTCAGCGATGGTTCAATGTTCAAGTACGTGATATTAGCTAAGCTCATGTCTGAACCAGCGCTAAACGTCAGTTAATCCGCCGAACTAAAAATCTTGAACCACGAGTTAAATATTGAACCACGTTTGTACAACTAGGCCTTGTTGGCTTTACCAGTTCATCCGCTTAAATCAGTGGGTTAAAATTGCTGAGCAAAGGTTTAAATGTTTGAACAATACAAACATTTTTATAGTCGAAATCTCCGAAAAAAATCTCAGCTCTTAAGTGAGATTTTTTGTCCCCCTTAAAAAAATCTTTGAGCGCTCAGATGTTGCTCTCTAAACTAGATAACAGATTTTTTATAAAAAATAATTAATTTCTACAAATTTTCAGCGAAAATAATTCAAAGTTCATATAAAAATATAAATTATGTAAAAATTCGTAGTTTTGGGCAGTATACACGAACAAAGCTAATGTAAACGTTGTTCGCCAAACTATTAGCTCTATTAATTCCCTGACAGATTGGCCCGCACTTTAAGGAAATGGCCCTCAAAGTGGCCCTCAATAATTTTTTCTTTGTGGCAACGCTGATCCTTACGCGTATTTCCCATATCGTAAATTCACGTTATAGCACATAAGACATGTAATCCATGTTCGGTAGGTGCCACAAGGGCAATCTACCAAGGGTATTTTTTTTTAGAAATGAGAACATGTATCCAAATATAAAAAGTTCCAAAGCAATGAAAGACTTGTTCATTCGTTGGTGGTTTCGATATTATATTACCATTTTAATTTACAAAAAGGTTGAGCAAGTTTGACAATTATTACAATAACAAAAATAAAAAATGAAATATGACTTGCAATAATTAATTTTGACATTTAACAATTGACGTATTGATTTAGCAGCTGACAGATGAGTGGTGAAATTGGGATTCACACGCAGGGATTACACGCGTCCTTTCGTTGATGCTCCAACAGAAACTAAAGAAAATTTATTTTGAAAAGCATAGGTACATATACACAGATACATAATGAAATCATTTTAAATTTAAATTAAATTAACTGCATTATCAATACATTTTACTTTTTTCCAACAGAATTTATTGAAAAGTTTTTTTTTGTGAACCCCAGTTATCAGTAAGTTCCGTCGTAAAAGTAATAAACTCAATAAGCATGTAATTAAATCGTCAAATAGAGCATTATTCCTTCCGAAAACTCTCTTCAAATTACCTTATTCTTTCTTCCTTCGAATTCTATCAAAAAAGTCAACGAGGATTTCCTGAAACTTGATGCAAAGATTCAATCGAATTCAATAAAAATAATTTTGTGAAAGTCCCACAGTCACTATCTTTGCTTCTCTCAAAACAAAAAAAAAATAAATATTTTGAACTTATATTGCAATAACGAGAGGATAAAGTTTTTGTAATTATTTTCAATTTTAATATTTCAATCAGCTTTACGTTAGCATACATACATCTCAAAACCAATATCGAATAAATATGACATATAAACGTTTTCATGTAGTATTGTACTGATGTGTACTTGGGTACTTATGCAACAAAATATTATGATGATGTAACTTTTCCATATTTTAGAATCGAAAAATGTTAAAGTTTTATACACAAAGATAATGAGAACAAAGTTTATGTCCAAGCTCAAAATCCATTCCAGATGAATGAAATTTGATTCTTTTGATAAAGATATTAAAAAAGCAATTATAACAATTGTTTTTGATATAAAATTTGTATACTTTGAAAGGACTTCGAAACTCCCATATATATTTTGCTGAAAATTCCAGGAAAACTTAATTATAGAAGCATGAGAGCGTTCCTCTGTGTGATTGGGAAAATCGGTCTTGTTGTAGTTTGCCAACAAGGTGCAGTAGCGCATGCATTTTTCAACTAATCACAGAAACCACGTTCCGATTTTGAAAATTCTTTTGTTTTGTTTTGTTTAAAAAGTTGAACTAAGAGGTTGGTAAGCATACATAATTTTTAAAATTTATAGTTAATTATACGGTGAAATGGGATGAACAAAAAAATTGTATTCCAATCCTCAAAATTCATTTAGCCCCAATTTGGTTATTCTACATTGAATTTTAAGTCGCCATTAAATATTAAAAATTCACAATTTTTGTATGAAATTAAGAAAAATTCATTTTTAATAGTGACTTTTAATTTAATGACAAGTGAACAAATTACGGCTTAATGGGTGTTTGAAAAGTGAAATTTTGGGGATGGATTTAGAGGATGACTTTGTAGACATATGTATACAGTGAAAGCTCCCTTAGCCGGACAGTGACGGTCGCAACACTTTTGTCCGTCTAAGGGAGTTGTCCGTCCAAGGGAAAAAATAAAAAATAGTTATATAAGGAGATGTATAGTATATAGTGACATCATGAAAAATTTTTGCACCTACAAGCAATCAAATTCATATAACTAAAAATGAACATGAAGATACAAGACACAAGATACAAAAGCAGACTACAGCTGCAGAAATAAAATCCGTTATGAATTTGATCACAGACAGTAATTTGGTGAAATCGCATTTATTGTCGCTATCATCCAGGGTGACCGATTTTAATGCAAAATAAATATATGTAAATGTATTTCTGAAAATAAGGGTTGAAATTTACATACTAAAAAAAGTTTTTGTCCGCCTAAGGAAATTTAATTTAACAAGTCACGGCTAATATTCTTGTCCGCGTCCGGGTAAGGGAGTGTCTGCTTAATGGATCATAAAATGTATAGAATTTGCATCCAAGATCCACGGTCGTGAGAATTTGTCCGCCTAAGGGGGTTGTCCGCTTAAGGGAGTTGTCCGCAATAGGAGCTTTCACTGTATATGTACACTGATTTCCCAAAAGTATATCTATTTGTAGGGTAAAATGAGATAAAAATAAAATCAGTGGCTTAGGCTGTTGGCCGAGGTACAGACATACATACACACAGACGGAATTGCGGGACCCACTTTTTTCGTTTTCTATATCTTCGTAATTAAAAGTTTGAATGTTATCTCGAGTTCAATTTTTTGCACAAATCCATAACTTGCTTATATCGCAAGTAAAAATGAATTATAATTACTTACAATTCTTAACCATTCCTGTGTGCGTGTTTGGAGCAATGGAGGGGACCTACAGTTTATTGGAGAATCTGAACAGCTAAGGTGAGTGAGCGGCACTTTTCTATAACAGGAGATACTCTTAGAGGATTTGTCACTTCCCCGCAAGAGGCAGTAGCTGTTAAAAACACTCTTGTGTTTAGGTCGCAGTGGCTGGGAACCCAGACCTCTGGTGTGACAGTCCAGCACACTACTCATTACGCCACGGGCTACTACAAAAATGGTACATAAATGTGCTCTTAAATAAAACTAAATTAGCAAATACCAAGAAATGTAAATCGAACTTTTCAAAGTACCTATATAGGTGTGTTTAGCAAAGTTATTGAAATTCAAATTCGATTTTAAAAAATCGAATAAATTCTTTTCGGTAGGGAATCTATTAAAAGAAAAAATAAAATAAATATCGGTTGAAAAGACCAATATTGTTTCTGACAATTAGATAACTGACTTATTTTGGTAACCCTTTCTTTTTTTTTATAGTATTTAATCACAGCAAGAAGAACCCACCTACAATTAGATATCATCACAACTTTCATAAAATCTTAAGTTTTATTTTATTGGCTTCCTCAGTTTAACTCGAAAACATTTAAGTCATCATAACATTTATAAGAGTCCATTGTAAAAATTTAAAAGAAGCCATTAACCAAGCCATTTATACTCACTCTCATTTTAATGCATTCACGTAAAATAAAAACTCAATTGCATTAAACATTTATAGGACATTCACTAAGTGAAACAAAATTTGCAAGTTAACCCACATGTAGGTAGGTATTTATATAAATTTATAAACTCGTACTTTATGTTGATGTATTTCCAAAATGATGCTCCTGATACTGCTCATCCTACATAGGTACATTTTAAAGCAGAAAATATACCCTTGCGACTTCCCCTACCATCATGTTCATAAGAACAAAAATATAATCCTTCAACCCAAACGCTTGCATTTTGTGCATCGTATTATTTCCATTTTGTTAAAATAAAACATTCGTTCTCATCCATGTCTGTCTGTTGTCAGTTTGTCCGACCGCACATTTCCATGTCACCCACTCAAACCGATGCCATGCGAATGCGAGAAATCCTTTTTTCTTCTCTTTGTAGTTGTTTTTGTTGTTTCGGTTTTGTTTCCGTTTTTCCTCCGGTGCATGAATTTCGAGGACTTCAGTTTGATTTATGCAATGTCACCCTGTAAATGCAATTTATTTATGTTTTTGCACTGTAAAACTTAACTCCCCCGCTCCCGCTAGTACCATTCTCTCTGCAGTTTAACTCATTCACTTTTTACTGTTGAAAAATGTATTTCATACTTTTAAAGTAACTAGTACGTCCAGCCCTCGAAACTCGAGTGCCTATAGTTTTATCGTCTGATTGACAAACTTCTAGAAAATATATTATAATTCACATAAATTTCTAGAAAACTTGAGTTTTCGATATAACATTGGAATAACAATGTTATAAATTAAATAAAAATTGAAGTTGGCATACAAATATCGATAGCATAGCAAGTTATTCGGACCGGTTACACAGTTTTGTGTATACGCCCGTGATTGCGTATTTACTCATAAATTAATACTGATTGCAGGTGCAAGTGTATCCCCTCCACCATCCCCACCCGTCCTCACAAAAGCCCAACTCAACAAAAAAGCTGCTGATAAGGGATGCAGCCGCTAGCCTGCCCTCTTCTGAGTAGTTATTATGCCCTAATATCGTATCCGTTCGGAGAAATGTACGATCGGAGAAAACTTTCGATGGGACGATTTTTTCTGTTCATAGTATACGAATCGTATATCGTATGTTTACGGGAAATTTCCACTTCTGATTTTCTGTCGGGGAAAACGGAATGCAAAATATCGTCACACATATAATGAATTCGTGATGCGTTGCTGCCATTTTGACATTTCATGCATGCATGCAACGCACGAATTTTAAATTTTCAAAGCACATTAAATTTGTTTTCGAAGATAATGTCCCATTGGCCTATCGGCTACAATAATACAAAATTCGTTCATTTCGTTCCGATCGGGTACGATGATAAGGCTGGGCCCGTATTACGAATTACGGTTATCGTTCAAAATCCCTCGTTATCGTTAAGTTGCGATTACATTTTACAATAGTCGTTTTTTTTTTAAGACTGCTTTTGGCGGTCTAATTTTGTAGATTTGAAACTTCTGACTTAGGATTATTATATATAGTACGTCCAGCCCTCGAAATTCGAGTGCCAATTACATTTACTACGTTTATATTCAGGACCGAGAGCTCTAGTTGGATTTGGGTCGGATTTTCGACCCAGGTTTTTCCTTCACAGATTTGAGAGCTCTTGTGTTGAATTGAAATGGTGTCGAGATGACATATGGGCCGCGTTCGGGGGGCAAGCCAAACCTATACGGATAGGTTTGTGTTGTTGTAATCCCATAGGAAAATTCAGCTGATGAACCAAACAGCTGTTGTCAAAAACAAATCTAAAGCTATCCTAAAATTTTCGGGATACTAAACTATCCTATGCGCAATTTGAGGAACAACTGATTACAGCTGACTTTTGGTTTTCGGGTGACACTTGAGTAGTTGTTTTTTTTTATTTTTTGTTGTTTGTTTTTGGCTTTTAAACATAAAAATACATATACAAATTGTTGCAAAAATACACAAAATGAAGATATCTGTCAATTGGAAGGACACAACATACGATTTGGAAGACACAGCAGAGATCTGGGAAAAAATAATTTTTGGTACTTACTTGAACTTTTTTCAGCTGTTTTGATTTTTGATAGGTACCCTATCCGGTTCATTCGAAAACATATCCGATACTTAAGTATCTCAGATAGCCTATCTGTGTACCCCCCGAACGCGGTGTTTCTCAAGTTAACTCCTCAACCCAGGTTTTTTAGCACAAATTTCGACTCGACTCCACTCCTGAAGTGCAGTCGAGTTGGTTCAAGCTCATTTCAACTCGATGCGGGTATACAAAGGGCCTAATTGAGCTTCAAGCTCGCTTAAATACCACATGGAAACGTAGTAATTATCTTCTAATTGACGGACATTTTGACTGAAGTTAAAAGCCTACAAAGTACCTACTTACAAAATTTTTCTTGAATTTGCCTATTAAAACCTATAATAAGACCGTGACCGAACCTACAATACCCAACCAAATGTATTTTAGTTTTTGTTATACACGACGATTTGTATACTTATACGACACGTGCAAGCTGCCAACTCCACTATGACTGTATTCTATCTCGCTCTCCATTTTACATATCTACTATCCAAATCAAATACATGCACAATAACTATGTTGCATATTGTTTCGTATTTGTTTTTTTTTTTCATTCTGTGTTTTTACAAATATATTCTCTCTCGCTCTCTTCTCATCTTAATACGAATTTTTTTTTGTTAATTTAACTTATTTGCGGTTTAATAGTTTAATTAATTTATATTTTGTGCACTTCTGTGGAACAAAACCTTTCCAACGGTATATAATCTATATGCCTTCGGCTTTTCTAGACCGCGTAAATTGTACCACAAAATTCGTGTTTGCTGTTTTATAATATGAATGAATGAATTAAAACCTATATAAGACTTTGACCGAACCTACAATATCCAACCAAATGTATTTTTGATTTTGTTATACACGACGATTTGAATACCAATGCGACGCACGGTGCAAGCTGCCAACCCACTGATCTCTATAATACACTGGATAGTGTATTACCTACAATGTATAACAGTTTCTGTGGTTCCAATTGAAGATTATAATACGTGGTCAGCCGCATAATTTGACGTTTGTCTGACACAAAATAAATATTATTTGTGGTTAATAATCTACTCTCTTCTCTCTCTACTCATATATTAGTATTCGGTGTATCTCCAAGAAGAAAAAAATATGAAACAGTTTTTGTTTTTTCACATTCTTTGCTTTTGGAGTGTGAAACGTACGAAGGATTCATGTCTTTATATTCAGTACCTTTAATTCATATCTTTATATTCAGAATTGCCGTAATTTTTGGTATTTTATATGTTATACATGTATACTGTTATACAAAGAATGGTCAAACGCATAATATAACAATTGTTCAAATGGAGCCACCATTTTTGTATGAATACGCTATCCAGTGTATTATAGAGATAAGTGTGCCAACCCCACCACTGATCTCTATAAAACACTGTATAGTGGATTCTCTATATGTATAACAGTTTTTTTTTTTTTTAAGAAAATTGAATTTGACAGTTCTTGTACTTCCCACACAGTTTGTGTCTTTTTTAAACAAAAGGAAAGAAAGAGATAGATAGAATTGAAATTATTTTCGTATTCGTACCCGCTTAACACGCCGACTCCACAGGACATACAGATGCCCAAGATCCAAACCACAATCCAATCAACAATCAGCTTGTTTTTTCGTACTGGGCCACTTTATGTCATGTCGTTAGTTATGTCGATAAAATTCCACTAATAAGTCAGAGCAAGAGAATCATACAAAAATTCCTTTCAGTACTACTTCTACCTCTCTCACACACATGGAACGTCAAATCTCATGGCCAAGCTTTGAACAGAGCTCATGTCTTGTTCAAAAATTTGGTTTCCTCGACATGTTCATGACATGGACATGGATTTTTGTGCCTCCATTGGATTTTTTGTAGACTATTCTTTAATTGATAATTTAGCAGGAGCTTTGTAGATGAAATTTTATGTAAAAAGATTAGCAACACTAAATTTCATTAAAATTGTTTGTTATTTTGCAGTAACACTTTTGTAAGAAATTTATTCAAAGCGTCACTAAATAATTGACAAAAAGTTCTTTCATTCAAATAAGTAAGTATTACAATTTTATTATAAGAACTTATAAGCACAAATCCACCACACCAAAAATCATAAAGTTCAACTTTTAATTGTAGCACTTCAGCTCTTTTACGCTTCCCCCACCACAAACAACTGTCATCCGAATTTCCAGACGAAATTTTCTTGTCTGAAATTTACGAATAAAGTCTTTACTACATAAGCCAAGAAAGTGAAAAAGTACAAAAGTGAAAGTTTTGAAACTCATTTTGGGATAGTGTTTCTCACAGGAAAACTTATAAAAATGATGCAGAAAGCCTAAATTTTGGTTTACAAATAAAATGTGTATATTATTTTTCACAAAACAACTGCGCTGGAAAAACATATTTTTACTTTTGTAATTTTGCAAAAAGTGGCCAATGTAGTTAAGGCTTAAACGTAACTAAAAGTCACTAAAAGTCGTCTAACTTTTTATGACAGCTGGCCAATCAGAAGCTCCAAAAATTCAGAAATCTGAATTTTCAGATGTTAACGTAATGGATTGAACGCGGCCAGTCTAAACTGTAATAACTGTTATAAGTGTTATATATAATAAAAAAAAATTTGACGTTTAACGTCCTTCCCACAGTTATAATCTTCCTTCAATTTTCTTCAAAATTTTTATATGAATTCACTATCCAGTGTTTATAGAGATCAGTGACTCCACTATGACTTTGTATTCTATCTCGCTCTCACTTTAACCTTTCTACCCAAACCAAACACATGTACAATAATTGTGTTGCATTGTTTCGTGGTTTTTTTTATTTTCTTTCTCTTTTTTGTAGGTGTATTTGGTGATTATTCTCCGCTGAAGCTCATCCGCGGACGATGAACAACCACCTCATTGTGTTTTTTACAAATATTCTTTCTCGCTCGCTTCTCACTCCCTCTTAATACGAAATTTTCTTTTGTTAATTAAACTTATTTGCGGTTTAACAATTTAATTAATTTATATTTTGTGCCTTCGGGTTTTCTAGACCGCGTAAATTGTACCACAAAATTAGTGTTTTCCGTTTTATAATATGATGATGATAATGATTTTGAAAATTTCTATGTTCTTCCTCCTCGCGAAAATTGTGCCTACAGGAGTTCTTTACTTTAAGTGCCTGTTTACATTGGATTTTTAATGAAACGCGTTCTCATTCATTACTATGTTCCCCGTGTTTACATTATAAAGAAAAAATCCTTTCATAACAATCTTCCCTTCCCTATCTCACACAGTCTACCCTTAAAATCCATGTATCTCTCACTCACACAAAAAAATCTTCATGCTTAATCCGAGAATATATATTGAAACTGGTGCAATCTACCCTTCTCTTTTTCACACACACTCTACTCGTCTCACTGGTTGCACCATTCACTAAAAATCCAATGTAAACAGGTACTAACGAAAATTCAATGTGCCGCGGCAGACTTGTGTCCCACCCTTAATTTCATTATTATTATTTTCTGAACGCTGCCAACTGATATTCCAATATCTTTCCAGTAGTGCTGGAAAACTGGTTGGTTGTTTGATGTTTTTATGTGAAAAAAATCTAAACAAACGTCAAATCGTGAATTTAAAGTGTTCGGTTCGGTGTTCGGTCGTGTTTTAAAGTTTTAATTAAATTTGTGGTAAAATTTACGCGGTCTTAATGCCAAAGGCATATTTATTATATATCGTTTTATTGCACAGAAGTGCAAAATAGAAAAATTTACAACAATAACTAAAAAACAACAAAAGAAAGTTGCATAATAAGTGCGAGTATTTTGTTCACTCCGTCTCGCTCTGGCTCTCGCTCGCACCTATTGTGCAATTTTGTTTTATTGTTTATTAGTTATTTTGGTGCAATTAATTAATAAATTTTTGCATTGTGCACTTCTGTGCGCAAAAACCTTTCAAACGGTATATAATTAGTATGCTTTCGACTTTTGTAGACCGCGTAAATTGTACCACAAATATCGTGTTTGCCGTTTTATAATATGAAGTAATAAATTCCTTTTTATAAAAAAAATACCTTCCCGATCCTCAACTTCAAAAAAAAAAAACCACTCGCGCATAACGTGCAGCGGTGCAGGGCGGCATAAAAAAGATGGGTCAAAAGTTTGAAAGGCGCGGAAAAGAAGGAAATAAGCTTTTATTTTTATTACCATTACAATGCAGGAGGTGCAGAGGAGACGCAGCAAGTAAACTCTATGTGCGGTCATTTTTTATTACTCCCGTGGGATCCATTAAGTATTAATGATTTATATAAAGTTTCTCAACCCACCTCAGCCCGTTCTGGGCTCCAAACTCCAAAGAGCAACTGAAATTCAGAATAAAAGCAAAACATATACTCAGAGCTTTCTAAGAAAAAAATTAATGAGACGTAGGTTGGTACCTACTTTGAAGTTTAAATATAAAAGTTATGGTGAAATTATAAATCTTTTTGATATGAGACGAAAAATATTAAAGAAGTCCCACCCCAATAATGTTCTTGAAATATTCCACGTCAATTAATTTTTAGGTGTACACTGAACTTAAAATTTACGTAAATTATTATGATTGGAATTTGGAAATGACTTATTGGTGTAATAGTCTAAGAGCCCACAGCAAATTTTGGGGTGTGAAAGTGAACCAAAAAAAATTATGTGAGTCGAAAGCAGTGGTCAAGCTGATAACAGAAATGCAAGTCTTGCAGTCTCTGCTCGCGGCGTTAATGAGCAATAGTAAGGTGAAAACCCAAAAAAATCAACTCTGGGGATAATTGTATGAACCAAAATTCGTTTTAACCCACCCCTAGATAATGCTCCCCTGATCATAGATTGATGGGTCCAAGACAATTTGGAAGCGGCTATTGGTCTGCCAGACCGTTTTAAAAACTTAAAAAAAAAAAAAAAAAACTTTGGGGATAATTGTATGAACCAAGATTCGTTTTCACCAATCTCTAGATAATGCTCCCCTGATCACGGAACAGTGGGTCCAAGACCATTTGGAAGCGGCTTTTGCCCTGCCAGACCATTTGAAAACCCAAAGGGGTTAAACCGGGCGATTCGCATAAAATGCGAAAAAAAGTTAATTTTTACACTGTATAAGTTCAACCATCATGACAATAAAGGAATTTTGTCAGAAGAAAGGTCTATTCCCCTCCCTCCTTTAGGTGGAAGCTTCCCCCTTTTAGGTGGGAGGGGCAATTTTGTTCAAAAAATTACTTTTTATGAAAAGAATTATAAAAAATAAGGCAACACGTAGAATGTCAGGCTATACCTTTAAACAAAGCCACAGATCCATTGTTGAACATTATTTTTGAGTCAAGTATTTTTAGTGAACCGTTTTTGAGAAAATAATTTTCATACAATTATCCCCAAACTTGTTTTTTTTTTTTGGGCTTTTCAAATGGTCTGGCAGAGAAAAAGTCGCTTCCAAATGGTCTTCCACCCACTGTTCCGTGATCAGGGGAGCAAAATCAACGGGTGGGTGAAAACGAATTTCGGTTCATACAATTATCCTCAAAGTTGGTTTTTTGGGGTTTTTCAAACGGTCTGGCAGAGCAAAAGCCGCTTCCAAATGGTCTTAGACACACCAATCTGTGATCAGGGGAGTATTATCTAGGGCTGGGTTAAAACAAATTTTAGTTCATACAATTATCCCCAGAGTTGATTTTTTTGGGTTTTCACCTTACTATTGCTCACTAACGCCGCCGCGACCAGGGACTGCAATATACTTTCATTTCTGTCATCAGCTTGACCATCACTGCTTTCGACTCATATGCCTTTATTTAGTTCACCTTCACACCCCAAATTTGCTGTGGGCTCTTGGTCTATAATTTAAGCGATCAACTGGCTCTCTAGCAATTGAAAAAATATAGTGGCCTGACATGATTATGAAAACGTAATTTTTTAGAGGGTCAAAGTTTACCGAAAATGATAAAATGTGGGTAAATATTCAAATGTCATTTTTGCAGATAAACATTCAGAATAAAAATTGTAGTTTATAAGATTTTCTAGAAAATATATTCACGGCTGATAACACGAACTTGACCTTGTAGTTAAAAACTTTAATGTTATATCTTTATACCGAAAAAATGGCTAAACAAATCAAAAGTACTAAAATAATAATTTTATGTTTGTTTTTTTTTTTGTTTTTGGTAAAAAAAAATATTTTCAAGCCTTCTTAATGCAATACCTATTGTTTGAACTTCTCAGAAACACCAGATTGCAAAATTATAACAAAATCGGTCAAAGATATACTGAGTAACTGAATACTGAAACGCAGTTTTTTACAACTATTATAAAAAAAAAGGAGAACAAAAAATAAAGAAAACATCGCACGACAAAATTAAAAACTGTCACTGTCAGTTCTTAACGAATGGCAAATTATAGACCATTCAATATAAGAAGTTTTTGACCCTTTTCCAGGGGTTCTTCAGTAACTTGATACCAATTTGAAAATTTTGCAAAAAAAAAACATAGAAAACATTGGACGACGAAATTAAAATTGCCAGAACTAATTTAGAACTGCTGAACCTTTTGCAGAAGCTGCTCCGCTAAGTTGCCACTAAGCAAAGCAGCAAAAAAAAAAACAAAACATAGAACACATTACGCGACAAAATTAAAATTGTCACAAAACAAATAATTCAGAACTGCTGAATGGCTGATTACTAAGCAGTTTTTACCTCTTTTTGAGGTGCTGCTTTGTTAAGTTCATATCAACTTAGATCAACTAAGCAAAGCAGCAAAAAAAAACATAGTAAACATCGAACGACTAATTCGAAATTATCACAACTAATTCACGGCTCCAATTAATAATTTTTCTATCAGCGAATTTTGTTTCGCTATCTTGACGCTCATGTTTTCTAGTCATTAAAACGTATTCGAAAGAAATTTGCCAGCCAAAATTACTTTAAGGTCTTATACCTACATACCAAACTTTCTTAACTTCCAGTAATAAGTTATCACATTTTTATTTTCAGTGTAGAGGGGGTGTGAACTATTAATCAGGATTCAATTAACAAAACTAAACGAATGTTGTTTTCGGGCTCCCTGAAGCAAAAAGTGGGATTTCTTTGAAAGATAATGGAAGGGATATGATACTACATTTGTATAAATAGGTACTGGTAGGCAGGGCCGGCCTAAGCCAAACTTGCGCCCTGTGCAAGATTTGTAGAAAGCGCCCCTTTTTTATATTTACACATATACATACATACATAGACACAAAAAAAGAACAAATCAAAACAAAAAAAAAACTGCCTGCGCAAGAAACGATTCGACTATACCTTTAATTTTTTTACTCTATTCTTCCTTCCCATTCTTTGCTTTTTTCCATTTGTTTCTTTTTTCGTAGATGAGAAAACACATACACAGATACACTGTACAGTGCGAAATAGAATAGGTAATATGGTAAAATGCAAATGGAAGTACATATTTGTTTGCGCGAGATCATTATATTTTCTTGCACCTGGAAATGCGCCCCCAGAGCTTTGCGCCCTGTGCATTTGCACATCCGGCACATATGGTTGGTCCGGCCCTGCTGGTAGGCATACATACATACATATATCTTTGTATATTGTATTAAGGTGGTTAAATAACTTTTCTTTTGTACAAAATATACAACACGTGTTCGGGAAACTTTAGTCTTAAGTCCTGTATACATTATAGTCATTGTCAGCCAGATCTGGAACCCGACAATAAGTTTACCTTTAAGTTAGTTGATAGCATAGTTAAAAGGTTTATAGAGGAGGGTGATTGGGGAGGAAATAGTTTGTGTTATAAAGGTAAACTTACAGGAGGTGGCTGGTTAGAAGGAAGGTGATAATATTTGTCTATGATAAACGAATTTTTTCTATTTATGAAGTGAAACTAAAGACTTTCTAAGTCTTTATGAGGCGATGATAGCATTATATTTTGGTATGGTAACTTGCTAAAAGTCATGAAGAGAAAATTAATTGACTAACCATTGAGATAATAAAAAGTTAATTAGTTTTATTATATAGGTTTCAGCTTAATTGATAAATTTGGTTTTCGATATTAAGGTCGTTAAATTAATATTGTGTCAAAGTAAGACCAATTTATTGAGTCTGAAGGTAAGTTTGGAAAACTGAGATGACTGTGAAATTAAAAAAAGAAAATTGGTAGGTATTAATCTTGAAATATGTTTATAATATGAAACTTTATATAGAATATTAGCTGACTCGGCGAACTTCAATAATTCAGGGAAATAATAAATTATAATGTTCCTTTCGAAAGTCAAGCCTCTCTATTAAAAGAAGTAAACTCTTTCGAAAATAAATAGAATACACTTTATATATACGGAAATTATTTAAATATTAAATGGGTTTTTTGTTTCGGATGATGATGAATCCTCGGATTAATTTAAAAAATTGTATTGGCTTAAATCTATCTCCGCCCTGAGGCAGGGAGGGACAATATCTGAAAAATTGAATTAAAAATTAACGAAAGTATACATTTTTGAGAGCAAATACACCATTATTTTATTTGAAATTTTAATAAACAGTTTTTGAAAAATTAAATTTCAAAGTCAAAATTTTTGAAAAAAAAATTGTGAATTTTTTTTCAAGTTGACTTCTTTTCCAAATTTTTCCACTGTTTTTTAAATATTTAATGCTCTCATTAGCAATTCTAAGTCAAATACTAATACAATTTTATATACAATTTTTAAAAAAAGATTCCATTTCAATTTTCAATAAATTTTTCAAATTATCATTATGTGCACTGAAGCGATTAATATACAAGGTGATTAACCGAAGGTGTGACAAAAAGCTAGAGCGTGTAGGTTGAGTCGAGACAGGAACGTCCGTCAGTAAGAATAGACGAAAAAACGCCAAAGAAAGCATCAAATTAGTTAGTTAGAGGCTGAAATTTGGCATGGACGTTGGTGATCAGATTACTTAAAAACTGAGAGAGTTCTTCAACGATCCGATGACCGCTATGTCAATTATAAGGGGTCAAAGGTCATAAAATTTAGTTTTTTTAGAAATATCTCAGAAACGGTTTGTGCTAGAGAAAAATTTTATTTCACAATCTTGTAGCTGTGGAAATTTTCCACAAAAATAGTCTCAACAGTTTTTTTTCGTTGCATTAACCGTTAAAAAGTTACAGCACATTTTCATAACCGTTGGCCCTTTTTAAGAGATTTTTTGATTTGCTGTAACTTTTTAACGGTTAATGCTACACAAATAACTATTGAAATCATTTCTATGTTTACAATCTTCAGCTACAAGATTGTGAAATAAAATTTTTCTCTAGCACAAAGAGTTTCTGAGATATTTGCAAAAAACTCATTTTTATTAATTTTGACCCCTTATACTGACCAACCTAATTTTTTCCTTTCTTTTCCATTTTTTGTCTATTCTTACTGTACTAGAAATTGATATCGAAAATAGAGATTTATTGAAATGATTGAGATTGGGATGGAAAATCACGAATGATCAAAATGTTTTTGAAATTTGTGATTTCAATCTTTAATACTTTTTTATGATCGGATCAAAAAAATCGAATCGTTCCTAATTAACACAGCCCTAATAAAACAACTCCATTTTAAAAGAAAATAAAAGCAGATACTTCTGGCTTTATAAAAAGGTATAGCATGGCGTTTTTTTAAATATTTTTTTTCTGTTTTAAGTCAATTTTTTTTTAATTGCCCCTTCCGTTGTTTTTAATTTTCTCTAAAACTAGAAAACACTTAAGCAATTACTATTTAGTGTTTGACTATAAATTGATAGGAGCATCGAATATTAATATTTTTTTTTTTTCTATTTTAATTCGTGTTTTTTTTAGAAAATTCCCCTCCCGCCTAAGCAGGAGGAAATAGACACCCTCCCGTACGAATTTTTTCTTGTTTTGACTCAGCTGACATGCTCTAGCTTCTCGTCACACCTAAGGTGAATCACCCAAAATCAAAAATGGCAACCACACCTTTGGTTTATATAATTTTCTCTACATACCTACACTTTGCACTTTACAATGGCGGAGACACTGTCGAACTAAAGCAAGGAATCATACACTGTAAATATTGACGGTCTGAATTGGCTGAAAAGATTGTTTTTTGTTTTTCAACGTTGCGTTGCGTTGTTTGAGATTAGTGATTATCAAAGAGGAACCAGGACCTTTACGATTATAACAATTGTTTTTTTTTTTTTTGTCAAATTTTGAATACCATTTGTGTCTAGGTGTATTTGTGTGTATTTTGAATTGTCCACATCCATTGCCCAAAACAGACAAACACAATAAGCTTGCAGGAAATTGCCTTTTCATTGTTTTCCGAAAATTGCTTCGAATCCGTTTTTGAAAGGAACCTCACATAACCAAACGTCATCGACCAACAACTACGACGAAGGCCATGACAATGCCAACTTTACATACCTACCTATAGGTATACGGGCATGGAGAATCCAAAAGATAAAGGACCTTAGGCAGGACTAAAATACATTGAGTCATTGTCCTTGGATAAACCAAACTCTTGTCTGTGCACATACACACATGAGATTAAAGCTCAAATTGCTTGTGGTTGTGGTCCTGCAACCACTCAGGCAAATCATAGTTTCCCTCTCATGCGCCACGCCATCTCATCGGTATCTTTTGTATAAAGAAAAGCAAGGCTCCAACAAATCAACTATATAGAGCCAACCTGGATGAATGTTTGTTTGCATACTCCAAGATAAAAGTTAACATCCTCAACGAGTGGGATTATCTGGATTTGTCTGACTGGGAATTCTTGAAGATTCTGAAAAGAACAATGAGGAAGGGCTTGATGGAAATGTTGAGTACTCTTGAATCACTCACGAAATTATCCTTTTTATCGAAATCCCTTGTTTATAAGAACATACATAGATGTTTACCTGGACATTTTAAAGCGATTCTGTGTACCACCACTGCATCTAAGTGGCGTTTCCTTTGCTAGATTATATGATTTCATTCTTCTAAAAGCAATTATCTTATTAAAGATTATGCCCAAACCTTCTTTGATACCTGTTCAACACATCTACAGATACACTCACACACTTAACCAATTAAATTTAGTTAACTAACTTGCATAAATCAGTCAAAAAAGGTAGTATCATAAGGGGAAAGGACTTAACTTGGGACTTGGGATGTAAAGTCAGTGGAAAGTTTGATAAAACTTTCTCTTATGCACCAACGACCGTATACCTACTGAAACAAAGCGGAACCGCATAAGAAGGAAACACACTACACACACAAAAGTTCAAAATGGCGATACTATGTTGCAAGTTGTATCTTATTGCAGTTCTATAAGTTACCCCCATATATCTAGCCTTTCCCTTTTTGCCACACATGTGGTCCTTCGTCCTTGGATGATGATGAAAAGTCTGTCAAATATTCTCTGCGATCACAAAAACAAGAGGTATAAACTTTTACCTGTGTAAAAATAAAAATACTATAAACCTAACCTACAACTACTTGTTGTATAGTTACATTTTCAAAATTCAAAAACCACTCTTTGTCCTTTAAATGTGTACGTACCGAAGGATTCAAAAGTTTTTAATTAAAATCTGCAGTATTTCAATTCAGAGAGAACATTCGTTATGATATGAGTGTTTTTTTTTTTTGTGTAAGTATTTGTCTTAGTTATCTGTGTGTATCTGAATGTCGTGTTGAACAGTGTGTATGTGCTTTTTTGGTTTGTTTGTTTGTTGGCAAAAAAGAGCAAAAGATCCTGTTAAATCCTTAGCGAAAGTTTTAGAAAATTACTATAGGTAGTATTTTCGCTTGCTGCCGCAGTAGAAAAGTCGATTTTCAAAGCTTGTAATATATTTTTGGGGGTCATTACAACAACGGGGCTAATACGCAGCTATAAGTTTGCGATTTACTTTTAAAGTTTGTATTTTTTTTCCTGAGTGAGTGTGTGTTTGGGGGATTCTCGTTATTTTTTTTTCTTGTTACTTGTTTGCCGCATTCAAAATAGCTTTGCTCGAACTCCACCATTGGAAGAAAGGACGACTAGAAACTATTATACTAACAAAGTTGTAGGATATATTATTTTAGAGCGTAAGGGATTTGTTGAATAAGGCCAACAGAGGCTAAGTATGAGGAGGTTGTTTACATCGTGTAATGTAAATTTGAGAAAAGTTAGGGATTTTCTGTGTTTTTGAAATTAGTGGAGCTAATAAGTGACACGAAAAGTGGATGGTAGGTACTTTAAGAAGTTTCGTATTATGAGGGAAGCACTGGTGTCATGGATTGTTTTTTGTTCTGGTAAAATAAAAGAAATAAAAAAACTGCCGTTGTCGTGGGTGAATAGAAATTATTTAAGCACCCAAATTGATTTGGAATTTAACAGTGTTTTATTGAATATTTTATTCTACGCTAGATAATATATCTTATACAGTGTAAGCAAATCATAAAAGAAAAAAATTATAAGGTAACCAAATTTTTTCCAGTTTGTTTTTTTTTTTTGTAGTGTTTTTTGAAGGGCTGCAGGGATCTTAGCACTCTTCATATATGTGATATTGAAAAAAAAATATATGCCATCTGAAAAGTTACTTAATCCCTATAAAAGGTCAGATGGTTTCAGAAATTGGGCAGCCACAGCGATTTTTTATGAATTAAAAAAAAAAAATTCATAAGGTCATAAGGATTTTTAGCACCTCGTTTTTGGAATTAAAAAAAAAATAATTTTGCCATCTGAAAGTTTACTGAATCTTCATAAAAGGTCAGTTAGTTTCAGATATTGGTCAGGCATAGAATATTTTTTATAATTTTTATAAAAAAAAAGTTTTTAGGTAAAAAAATCTACAACTAAACAATTCCTGAAACTCCTGACCTTATATAAGGATTAAGTTACCTTTCAGTTGGTCTTGAAAAATTTTAAATTTTTGGTTTAAAAATTTTCTAAGCCTGACCAATTACTGTAATTACCTGACCTTTTATCGTTATCCAGTGGCCTTTCAAATGGTATACTTTTTTTGCGAATATCCCATAAATTAGGTGCCGAAAATCGCGGGTGACCTTGAAAACGATTAGCTCTGGATGGATTAAAAATTTTCTAAGCCTGACCAATTTCTGCAACTACCTGACCCATTATGACCAATTACTGACCTTTTAAATTGCATACTTATTGCGAATATCCCATATATGGGGTGCTAAGATCGATCCCACAGCCGTAAACCAGAGGCAGGTAAATTTGTGATGATGATTTAAAGTGCTCTATTACTCGACCTGCAGTCTAAGCCACTACAGCAGCTGCTATTTATGCCGGTAAATTTGATTTTTTAAATTCTTAAATTTGCAAATTTTACTGATGAAATTTTTTTGGCAAAACTACGACTTTCAAAAAAATTAAACTTGTGCTGTTTTGTGATCAGTTTGTCCTGCAAAGTGGCGAAGAGCTACAAGAAAATATTCGCATATTTGCATATTTTGAGAGCCAAAAATTCATTTTGCGAAGTGTGAAGTTAACACCGCCATTCTCGATTTTCAAAAAAAAAAAATGATCTTGTATTGTGCTCAATTTGTGCTACCTGCCGTACTTAAATATTTAAAAAAAAATCAGGTTTTCTTGTTTTTATCGTTTCTTTTCCTTGCCACAATTTGTTGTCCAAATGTAGGTAGGTATCATCTATACCCCCATAATCCATCTCAAAATTACACCCTGGATCGTCAAACACTCGCAAAAGTATTATATGTCCCCTCAAAGGAATCAAACAATTTATTCTGATTGATCAAATTTTCCCTGAAGCACTAATTTTTTTGTTGTATTTGTATGTATTTCTTCCTGCACTTGCACTCGCAATAGCAATTCATCGATATAGATGAAGGAAGTAGATTTGAGTGCAAAATGCACCCAAGGTACAATCAAAAGGTTAAAACAAAAAACTGCTTACTTCATCACCATCGTCATAGTCATCGTCGATGATGTCGTAGTCGAACGTAGAGCGTCGTCGTCGACAAGGATCAGCTTTGAATGTGGCGTAAAGTCCTTCTAGTCATCAACTTTTTAGGTAAATTGTCAGAGGATTTGAAAGGATATTCGAAGTGAGAAACAAAAGTACCTGCGTCATCAGGTAAAAATGGAACCAAAGCCAGTATGTATGAGTAAATTTGCAAAAAAAAAAAAAAATTACAAAAACAACATAACTATGGAAGACATAAAAAATGGCAGTGGTAACATTACACTAAAAGCACTGACACTTTAATTCCCTATAGCCTTGTTGAGTTCTTTGTGTTTTGAGACATGTCGTCACTTCTGGATGGCTTAAAGTGAATGAAAGCATATAGGTTGTGTGGTATATAGGTAAATACGTTGGCGCCATATTCAGACACGTTCAATTGATTTGAAAGCCCAGAGTTAACGTCTTTTAAGCGATTTTTGAATACAAAATGACTAAGTTCTGAAAAGGCGACTTGCGTGCTTGATAAGTTAATAATGGCATGTGTTATACATATTATGTAAAAAGTTGAGAAAGGGATTTTCACTCATAAGAAATTCATAATGTTATATCCTTGTATTTTGTTACAAAATAAATTATTAAAATTGACAAAATGTCAAATGGAACAAAGATAAGAAATCCACTTTTCCTCCCATTCTGCGACAAACAAAAGATCCACCGTCCCATAACATCCCTCCATATAAGTCCCATCATCACTTCACCCTTTCTTGCTTAATCACGTTTTTCAGTTCCCTTTTTTTTGTGCCAGAAAAAACACATTCTTCGTCAGCAGGATTCCAAATTGAATTTCAATTTGAATTTTTATTAAAAAAAAAAAAGAAACAAAAAATGTCACCCGTTGATTGGAATGGGACTGGCTGTGGGTGGTTTATGTGCATGTGTATGTCACAGAATGGCAAGATGAGACTTTTATTGGTATCAAGGAGACAATAAAATGGGACGCGACAAATTGCATGTGAGACTATTCCAACTCTTTTTATAACATTTTTCACTATGGATACACCTAGAAAAGTGTAGGTACATATTGAGAAAACATATAATACTTATTCAAATATGAGTTTGGTTATAGAATATAAGAAGACAACACGTCTGCTGACGTCAAGGACACACAGGACGAGAGACAAAACAATAAAAGAAAAAAAAAAAATTGACAACAATAATAAGTGATGAAATGAAATTGGAATATTAACAACGGTAACAATGGGAATTGCATTTTCATTTTTGAAATTTGAAGTTTTTCGGATGCGGGGCTGTTTCAAGGCTCAAATAGAGACGACATCAGAACAGGCTCTTCGTACTTGTATGATATAAACTTTTGTTAAAATCCAATCAAAGAAAGGAAGCTGATCGAATATTGATAGCTTATAAAAAGTAAATATGAGAAGAGCACTAAAGTTCAAGCGATAATAATAATGCTCAATAGGAAGAGTAAGTTTTTTTTTTTAGATTTAAGATATTGAGTTGATTCTACAATTATTTTTGATACCATCTATGTATACATATACATATACCTACAGGGTGTTCGGTATAAGATGCACCAAACTGCTGGAGCGAGTAGGTTGGATTAAGACAAGAAAAAAATCGTATGGGAGGGGGAGTCTATTTCCCCCCGTTTAGGCAGGAGGGGCAATTTTCTAAAAAGTATGCAGTCTAAAAGGTCAGTATATAATTGGTCATAAAAGGACAGGTAGTTTAAGAAATTGGTCAAGCTTAGAAAATTTTTAATCCAGGCTTGAAATTTTCAAGGTGACCCACGATTTTTGGCACCTCATTTATGGGATATTCGAAAAAAAAATTAAACCACTTGAAAGGGCAACTGGATAGTGATAAAAGGTCAGGTAATTTCAGTAATTGGTCAGGCATAGGGTTTTTTTAAATTTATTTTCAAAGTTTTTTTTCAAGGTCATTCAAGGCCACAGTATAAGGCTTTTAGCACCTCATTGGTGGAATTTTCAAAAAAAACTTTATGTCATCTGAAAGTTTAATTACTCCTCATAAAAAGTGGTTTTTAACTTTTTGCATTTTGAAAAACAAAATTGTTCATGTTGCTTCGGTTAGATAAAATGCGATTTGATCTAAATATACCTATGTATTACATTATGGATTTCTAGTAATGGGGTATGAGATGAAAGCTTACACTGTTCTCCGTACGAATTCAACAGTCGGGCAGATTTATGAAAGTTGTTGGCACAAGTCTGACCACTTTTGTGATTTTTTTTACTTTGCCTTAACACGTATTTAAAATTTTCTTAAAAGAAATGAAATTAGTAAAGGATACTTAATAAGCTATTTGATATGGTTTTATAAACTTATCCACTAGATTTGTAAAGAAGACAGTCTTACATTTTATTTGATTCTCCATTCATAGAAATTTAGGCACATATTATATATTGTGTCCAATAAATAGAACCTATACCTACTCTGTTCACAAAAATGATCAGCTGTTTTAAAAATAGAAGTGGTGACATTATACACTATCACGACGATACAAAATGAACTAAAGAAAAATTTCATACACTCCACCTCCAGCATGATCAGATCAGTCCGTCCTTCTGCCGGAAGGTCAAAAGACACAGATTGTGCGTGCACGTCTTCTAAGTTCTACCCTCACTGGGACAGTGCATCCAAATAGTTACCATTCCCTATTAAAAGCAAACAATTATTACAGCCTTTTTTATTGCTTTTTATCAAAGAGCTTCGGTTTTGTTGCTTTTTGAATATTTTGATAATTTTTCTAGATTCACACCAATTTACAATGCAAACTTGGAAACCCTGTGTCTGCTTTAAACAAGGACAGGTTCATGCAAAACATCCAAACTGAGAGGAAACTGTCGTATTCCTATCTTTCCTGTACTGACAATTTTTGTTGAAAAGAGTATAAGTACATAGTTCCAACAGAATGATGTCTTTATTATCTTGTGCATATGGATATGGATAAGTGTGGACTCCTTTACTATCATAAAAAATAAATAAATTTGATGGCACAACAGCTCATGAAGAACTAGGGCCTAGTGACTTATAACTCTCAACCATTCCTGTGTGCGTGTCTGCAGGAATGGAGGGGACCTACAGTTTATTGCCGAATCCGAACGGCTAACGAGCGGCACTTTTCTGTGACAGGAGATACTCTTGGAGGATTTGTCAATTCCTCCATCCATCACCATCACGCCACGGCTACTACCCTTTACTATCATCGTAATCACTAAAAACAAATACAAAATATTGATTGTGCCAGTATAAAACTTTACCAATAAGTAGATATCATCTACCTTCCCAAGTCTTGGCTCATATAATATTTAGTGTTGTCGGCTGTTTTATTATTTGGATTCTTTACTGGAAAGGACTTCATAACCTTGGCAAACAATTAGAACGTTAATTCATGTTGAATTAAAATTTCAACTTCGATTTTTGTTCACAAATGCATACCTTGCCAATGAAGTACAAATCTACATACCTAGTGTAATGACTCTTCATCGCTAGTAATAAATTAAAAGTCCACCCAGTAACCCAAGGTTGTAAAATAAAAATCGAGGTTGTGAAAATCTAATTTTGTTAAAAACTCACTGCTGTATTCGCATAAATCGATAATATTTGCATTTCTGCAGAAAAATGTACTTCAGTCAAGGTTTAAGTACTTTGATTGGAAATATTGCTCACAAAGGAAGAGGACTACAAATAAAATTTCAAGAAGCCCTTCTTTTCGGTATATTTATATGAATTATGATGAATGCATGTAGAGAAAGAAAATCAACAACAACGAAACCTTTACTGACTTTGGCTTGCATTGCGACTCGTTAGTAAAGTATAAAGCGTTGCGTTGCCGAAGTGGCACGATCGTGCTTTTTTTTGACACGATAATTTCCTCGTAGCACAAGTGGCACGAAAAATTTTAATATGGCACGTTTTTTTATTTCCATTATTTTACTCAAAATGAAGCAAATTACAACAAAATTTAAAATTGGTCCAAATTCCGTAAAAAATGGGCACGTAATTTTTGACAACCCACGAATAAAACAAATGATTTCCATTGATTTTTGTTATTGTATTACACCCTGTAGTAAAATTGATTACAGGCTTTTTTCAAGAAAAAAGAAGAATTTGTGGTTTTTTCATGTGGCACGAAAATTGGCAAGTTTTTCCAGAAAATATGGCACGTTATTTTTATTTCTGGTGGCAACGCTGAAAGTATACCTACACATGGATGCAAGTAATGTCATATAGTAAATCAGAAATAGACGAAAAAATTGGATAGTACTTCGCACACTATGAACCATTACTATAGCAGTCTGCCTACCTTTTTCATTTCTGTTTACAAACACACGGGTGCGGCCATCTCATAACCAAACAGACAACTAGATAACAAGACAACCAGACAGACAGACAGACAATAGATCAGTGCTCTTGAAACGGTTGGGTCGACGAAAAACTGCATTAGTTCGAACATAAATTTGCGTGTGTCATCTGCATGTCGCATTAGTGAACCCATTCTTCTTCAACAAGGTTTATTTGTTGGGAGATAATGGGATTGGGTGATGGGCGACGACGACGGCGATTTGGCTGTTGGGCAAAGTTGAGGTTGATGCATTTTCGTCATTGAGGGTGAATAGTTTGAGTTTGTTTCGGGAAATGAAACATGATGTATATGTCTCTGCTGGTGTTATGAAAAAACAAAATGCAGATGTGCATACAGATGGAGACAGGTTTTGTAGTTTTGATTGTGATTTTTTTTTGCGTCAATTTCTGTATGAAAATTTAAAACAAAATTCTAAACAGCAAAACTTCCTTAAGTTGTTCTTAAACACAAAATGTAACTGAAAATTGATTCAAAATAGATTTTAATGGCCTTTAGTCCATACAAATTGGCAAACTAACGATTTGATTATTTTTAATTTAACTGTGATAGTTTTAGTATTTTTTGACAAGAAATATGTAAATAAAATACAAATATACGTTCACGTGCAGGGTCTCGCAAGAAAACTGTGTTTTAATCACTGTGTGACGCAATTATATAAAATGAACTGTAAAGCTGTGATGTACAGATTTTTAAATCTAACTAATGTTGATACAAAGTACGTATACGCCACAGTGACTCTGCTAATGCTTATTTTGTAGTGCAAAAGTTGACAAATGTTTTCACTCATTTGAAAATTTGATTAAAACTTAGCGTTTTGAACAGAGAGGAAATTTATTTCTTCAAAAAAAAAAAAATTTTAAAAGCATTACATTTTTGGTTTGGTGATGGTTAGTGCGATGTTCGATCCCCAACCTCGCCAACTAATAATTTTTGAAAAATATAATGGCTACTGCCTTTTGCGAGGAATTGACAAAAACTCCAAGATAGTATCTCTTCTCATAGAAAAGTGCCGCTCAAATTAGCCGTTTAGATTCAATCCCATTGATAATTTGTGGTCAGTTGTAAAGCGACGATTAGGGCAGTATGAAAATCATTCATCTAACACTGATGAATTTTGGGATCGATTGCACTGGTATGGAGCCGATTTCCCGAGCAATTTCTTCACAATTTAGTAGAGATACAAAAGCAAATGGTTATGGACGTTATGGCCTAAATATTGAAACATAAACTTTATCTCGAAACGGTCAAAATTGGACAAGTGCAAAAATTCATTAAACAATTTTTTATTTGTATTCTTTTAAATTTTTATTGAAGAAATAAATGTTAGTTTAATACACAAAATAAAAAAAATAAAAATAGTTTCCTCTCTGTTCACAACACTAATGTCGAATTGATTTTAACAAAAAAATCGATTTTTTTTTTCTAAACAGAATCGATTTTTTTTCTTTCAATACGATGAATTTGTGCAGAAAAATCGTTTTTTTTTCTTCTTTTTGTTAAAAGGAATTTGACATAAGTTTTTCTCGTCACCATAACTTGAGAACGACTTTACCGATTTCATTCATATTTTTTTATTAGGTTTTCTAGAATTTTATAGAAGGTTCCTACGGAAAGAAAAATTAAGAAAATTGCGCAGAAAATTGGATAATTTCAAAAAACTTAAGGAGTATTTTAAAATAAATGTTACATTTTATGAGTCTTATAGAAAAATTGTCCTAGCAGTTTGCCAGCAAGGTGCAGTAACAACGCATCCATTTTCCGATTAAGCTCAAAATTACAGAAAATATAAGGTGGAAGTGCGCATTAATTCTCAATAAACTAATTACAGAAAACACACTCCGATTTTTCTTAAAATGTCAGAAAATCTTTGGTGGAGCCTAAAAACCACCAATCATCTCAAAAAATAAATTATGTTATAATTTTTTAATATTGGCTTCGGAATGCAAATAAAACTATTTCTTTCGTTCCCGAAATTTCGTTGGGTTTTTCCAACTTTTTCAAGGAGTGCCTTTAACGTTGAATATTATAATAAAAATAACATCGCAAATAAATAAATAAATTAGTACCTACGTTTAAAGCACAACTGGACAAGAACTAAATATGATTTTATGTTGTCTTTGTCCTCTTTTGGGTTCATTTGCTTTCGTCATTGTTCCTACAAATGTAAGAAACTAAAAAAAAGACAAACCAAAAACAAAAAAATAAAAAAAGAGGCTGGGTTTGACCAACACTGATAACTTTCTATTATAAGAAAATTACCAGTTAAAAATCTTCGAAAAACTTATCAGTTGTGTAATTAAGGGAAGACCAAAGTTGGACCGTTTACTTTAAATATATGCGACACGAAAAATTTCAACAAATTTTAGAAAATTTCTTTTGCAGGTTTTTTGGCGTAAAAAAAAACTGTCCATTTTTTTTGCAAAACCTTATCAATTTATAATTATGGTATTGTGTGTAGACTAAAATTATCTCGGAGTTGATATCATTGGTTGTTCTAGAGACATTTGAGCTGAAAAACATATTTTAACAATTTTTAGCATTTTTTTTTTTACTTTTTTGGCCTAGAAAAAAAACCATCAATTGAATTTTTTTTACAGACCTTACCAATTACTTATTCGAATTCGATATCTCTATGCTTTCTCAAGATATGGTCGGCGAAAAAAGCTCGTATGATTTTTCGTTGAGTTACTTTTATTTTACAATTTGTTTTATTCCTCTGTACGATTGGGAAAAACGTGCACATAATAAAAATAAAATAAAATAATGTAAGAAACACAAATTCCGCTTTTAGTATGCTAATTGAGTATCAAAGTTCTTCGCTCTGTTGTCTAAGGGTGATAATAAAAATATGCTTTATCTAATCGCCCAAAAAAGATAACGCCATTTGTATACAAAATCACCAAACTAAATTAAAAACTGCTTGTTGGTTCTATTCCAAGAGTACTTCTCCTATTTTAGATGTTAAATGGCAATAAAAATCCAAACAAATGTTTAATACCATCAGCATCAACCCTTCCCCTCCCCCCCCCCCCACTATCTATCTATAGGAATCATCATTTATATCCTTAGTGCATCCAGCTAACCAACCGGAAAACCAAAGAGTCATTCATGGCATACCACACACTTACTATACCAAATGAGACCGCACAAAACAGTCATACACCCGTCATATGCATGCAGCATTCATACCAGAACCAGAAACAACAACAACACCAGATACAATATTCACAGAGACAAATAATAATATAATAAAAAAAATATTATATTGCACCACATCCACACTAGATGGAGCCACTTGGTCGCAATTGAACCCCCAAAGACCGAAACCAAGCCCAGCCATTATACCCAACAAAACAGTTACAAATGCAATTTTAATTTAAATTTAATCACATAGCATTGCCATTTTGTGGAAAAAGAAAGAAGCCATGGATGAGCGGTAAATTGCATTTCAAGTGTATACATGCGACTCCGTTATGTTTTGCAGTTATTTTCCAGTGGATCCCTACCTATACTATACAGTAAAAAACAGAAAAAAAAAAAAAAAAAGAAACCATCCCAAAACTCAATCTCATCCTCTCCGCTCCGATCTCCCATCGAACTTAACGCCCTCGCTTGTGTATTATTATTACACTTGCTTGTTTGGCGATTTTACTTCCAATTTTGTGTTGATTTTTTTTACGAAACCGTTGTTTGAACGAATATATACAATAACACCAACTACAACCCCAGTGCAATCCTGCAGTGAAACTCTCCGCTGGCAAACAGAATTTAAATGAATAAAATAAAAATAAACAAAGAACTGAGAAAATATGTATACTTTATAAAAAAATACTAACTTCTCAATGGTTTGGCTGGTCTGGATGCAGCCACATGGAGTGCAGCAATTTTCGTTGAAAGAGTGCAGAACTCAGGCAGAAGCCCAGAACACAAAACTGCACAAATCGGATGGGCGCATCCAGAGCGGTTGCAATTTTTTTAATCACAAACTAGCGTTGCCACTCTGAAACATTTTGCCCAGCTCAGTGCGAAATAAATTATACCTAATATTCAAAAAAAAAATTACCTAAAGCACAGGTCATTACCCGATATACCTACACAATAAGCAGGAAGCTCTCACAAAGTAGGGTGGTTCAAATAAAAGCTTCTTTTTTCTGGAAACTATGGGAATTTGGCTCCGTGAAATAACTGCCCAAAAAAAAAAATGAAATAAGTCTCCAAAATTTATATGAAAAATTCATATGAAAAAAACTCCTCAAAATTGGGGATTTATTTCATAGATTTTCGGGGATTTTTTTCATTTTTAAATTGGGGGGTTACTCCATGATGAAATACATCCCCAAATTCAACTATGAAATAAGTCCCCAAATTTGAGTACTTATTTCTTTGAAGAAATAACAAAATTACGGCGTATAAGCAGTGAAGTATGAATGGGGGGGGTATGATGCCCCCCCTGCAACCCCCCTGATTGGCCAACTATAGGATTTGGGGTAGGTGCGAGGTTGGGTGTATGCAAAGTTTCTTGAAATCCAGATTCTTTAAATGCAAAAGAAACTTTGCATAAACCCAACCTCGCACCTACTCCAAATCCTATATTGGGCCAAGCTGTTTATACGCCGCAGTTTTGTCACTTCTTTGGGGACTTATTTCATTTTTTGTTTGGGGCTTCTTTCATCTTTGAATTTGGGGACTTAAAAAAAACATTTTGGGGAGTTATTTCATTTTTGGATTGAGGGGTTATTTCGTTGGGGGTTTCTATTTCACGGAGCCTGGGAATTTTGCTCAAAAAAATTATTAAAAATTGATTTTCTTAGAGCCAACTGTTACAAACGTAATATGTGGTTCAGCAATTTTTACTCACCGATTTAGTCGGATTAACTGAGATCCAAAATACAATTTAATCATGTGATAGTAGCCAATAACAAGCCTGACGGACCATCGTTGAAACTCAAGTAAGTATAAGCAAATTGGCAACACTAATATACAAATTTACCAACTTCATAACCATAACTACCCGAAAAGTGCAATTTCATTATTTGTCTGTTGATCTGTTCAGGTTTTGTGTTTTATTATCTGTTGTATCATTGTTGTGTATGGATGATATTTATGAGTTTGTAAATTCGTTGTTATTTTTAAACAAGCACGTGATAGCATTTTCAGGACATTTTTGTATTTTTTTTTTTTTTTTTTTTATTTTTTTCTTAGTTTTGTAGGCAGAGTAAAAGGATTTTTGTGTTTGTAGACCGGAAATGATGATTGCGCAGAGGAAATATGTAAACGTTTTTGTAGTAGACATTATAAATGTAGTTATTTCTCTTGTTTTTTTTATTATATTTTAATTAACCTACCCTCAGGTGTGAAAAGCTTCAGTTAAAAACAAAAAATGTTATTAATTGGATATGAAATGCACGCTCGAATTTTTTTTTCATTTATTACATAACACAAGTAATTCTGTATTCTTTATTTTTTCGAAATCTTTTAAGTGTGTACAGATTGTTCTGCATAAGATGCGATTAGAGGCTATAGAGCGTGTAGATTGGGCTGGTAAGACAAGAATAAAATAGGTCATTATTAATTTCCTCAACAAATGAGGCCTTCAAATCACAAACTAGATCCACAAACTAGATTTTGAATTTGTATAGCTATTATTGTTGCCTAGCAATATGCATATTAGAATATTTAAATGCCGGCTGTTATTTTATTTGACATCCGTCAGACACGCCTTGTTTAAAACTGCATGAGTGCCAATGTCAAGATATAAAATACATAAATTTTGTGGTATCATTTTCTCAAAAAGTATTTGACCGATTTCGGTGAATTTTATATGGTCTGAAAGCCATAATTGCGGAGAAGTGCAGAATATACTTTATTTGTACTTATTATTATTTTAGCTAATTTTTTTGTATTATTCGTCAACAAAACTTTTAGGTATCTTCGTTGAATGCAGTGAAAAACCGTCCTATACAAGTTTATCAAGTTATTTAATACAAAAGCTAAAAATTCTTGAATCTTAACTGAAACACTTAAACCCTATTCCCATTAATAAATATTGGTAGTGCATGATTTTTGGTTAAGTTAAACACTATGACAAAAAATATCGCTTATCACAAGGCGATATTTTTTGGAGAATGTACCTATGTATGTACGTCAAAATAGTTCCATATCTGTCAAGCAATAAAATCTTCGAGAGGGTTGCTGAGAAGTCATATCCACTAACTTAACTTAAGTAGGTACAATTATAGTGTTTTATTCTATATACTGTTGCCAGCTATGAATTACTAATAAAACACAGAAACAATTAATGTAGATCCATTTCTTTGATACTTGTTAAAGTATTATTAAAATACACCGAAGTTCTAAGCTCTCAAAAACACAATATTGGTATAGCTGAGTTGAGTACATCGCCTAACAAAATTGTAGATATTCTTATTGCATCAGTTCTTATAATATTTTTAAATTAAAAACTATAATAATTTGTATAAACATGTCAAGACTCGCTTGCCATCAAAGAAAATGCAATACCTCTTCGAAGTCTTCTTCAAATATTGATCCTTCACTGCAAAAGCCGCAATGCGAAATCCATTTAAAGACTAATATCGAAGAACTGACCATATTATCAATAGTAAATAGGTACCAATATCCATTTCTTTACTCAATTGTAGCACACTTGCCCATACACCATATAGACATTTACCTCAATTTTAAACCCTTCGTCTTCAATAGAAATAAATAATGAAAAAAAAAATAACAAGAAGATGAAGAAATGGCCATGACACCATTATTATTTCTAACTAGTACCCTTGAGTTAGAAATTGAAAAAAAAAAAAAAAAAAAAAACAAATAAACACACACACACACACAAACAAATACTTACATTCGTACATTTAAACGAAACGAAAAGAACTGGAAAATATCATCAGAAACTGCTTGAAAAACCCCAATAAAGATCCAAACATCTCATTTACAGCTGAATGGATTCCAAATGGCCACCCGAAATACACACAAAATTGGGTACTTTGAAGGAAAAAGTATGAAAACGTGTCTCTGTCCTGTCCTGTTCAGATTCATATTGGGTGTTCTGTCCGGTGGGTGAGTTGAGTAGGTCGTTCGGTCGGTCCACCACAACAACACGAGAGCCGGTCGGGCCCACATTCGAAGGATAAAAATGACATTCGGTCAAATTACAATCCGCACTCAGAGTTCATAGAACAGGAGTGAGAGACAGATACAAACACTCACCGGATTCGAACTCCGGACGGATGGACCCAAAAATCATACCCAAAATATTTGGATTGAGACACAATAAAACAGGATACACAATATACTCCTATCGGAGAGTCCTCAATTGGAACTCAACTAACTCATTTCTCCATAAATAAATGTGTGAACTGGATGTTTTGGCCCAGTTCTTGTAAAGTCCTTATTTCTGTTTCTACATACATAAGTATGTATACTTACATACATATATTCCACTATAGAAATGTACCTATTGTTTGCGCCAGAGTGTTTTTGTATGTGTGTATGATGTGATGTGGTCTGTTGGTCATGTTCATTGAGTATCGATGTATCGATGGATTTTCAAAAACCACTTATAAATGATATATGTAGGTAGGTATATCCTTTTTGAAAAACAAGGGAGTGGTAGGAGCAGTATAGATACTTATGTGTACAATGCACTTTTCAATGGTTTTCGGACCCAAAAAATTACACAAACACGAAATATAAACAAGATAAAAATAGTGTCCAATGTGCATTAGTTCCTTCTATATTTTCTTATATGTATATACTGACGACAGAGTTCAATATTAAAGGGTTAAAAGGATAAATGAAACTAGTTTTGGGCAAAAATATAAGTCAGTTATATAATACCTAATACATCGGTCTGATATTCAAAAACGTTTTCTGAACTTTTTTTTCTTCTCTACTCATAAATTGTAAATGTCGGTTGGTCCTTCGGTTGTGGGACTTCTTGGGAACGACACCAGTACAACTTGTATTTGATTTCTTTTCTGTTATTACGTATATATGCATGTATGTAGTATGTCTGTTTGTATGTCAAGAGAAAAAGGGACTTCTTTTCTTCGTTTTCTAGAAATTTGTATATTGCTCTTTATCATTGGTTTCTTGAAATTTGTTGATGTTATCTAAATTCGAAGTTTCAGTTGCTGCTGCTGCTGTTGCATTTTAAAAGGAAATGTTTTTAGAATATTGAACAACTTGTGCACAGTTTGTCATTGGGATATGTTAAGTTTGTTAATTAAATCATACATATGTACCTATCTTTACAAGAATAGATAAGGTAGGTAATTGATCATTTGTCTGATGTCTTTAAATAACTTTTGATATAACTGCTAACTTTCCATTGATGCGCCCTTGGAAATGAGAGGACAGATTTTTTTTTATAAGAAAATCGCCAAATTTCAAGATCTTCTAAAGCCTTAACAGATGTTCTTAGAAGTTTTTACTGCAGTTTTGTTTTGCTTAGAAAAAAATATCCAAACCATGGCTTCCCTGTTCACGAGCTTGAAGAAAAAGACCGAAAAGGACAGGCGCACAGATGTTGTCTACAATATTAACTGCCAAGGAAGAAATGGATGAACCATGCAACCTTTACTATACGTTGGTACTACCAAGCAACTTCTTTCAAACTAAAATTTGCGAACCACAAGTCAGACATTCGTCTTAAAAATGCTGGGACAACAGCACTGGCTTGTCACAGCGTTCAGACTGGTCAGAAATTGGACTTCGAGGGAGTGAAGAAGAAATCCTTGATACAGAGAAACATACCACCAAATGCTACACACTAGGAACACTTCACATAATTAACAACAAAAACAACATGAAGAGACAGCAAGACATACAAAACATCTCAGCGGTTTACTGCTCCTTAGTTTGTAGATCTAAAACTTTGGATCACTTGTAGACTTGTAGCAAAGTTTACAACCTCAATCGGGAAATGTATTTTTTTTAAGGGGAAATTGTTGGAGCCATCAGAAGGCAGATTGCCGACAACAATTTCAGTATGACAGCCCAATCATAATTGGGCTATAAATAGCCCAAATATAATCTTGGGCTATATTTTATAATACAAAGAAATCATATAAATAACACACTTTTCTCCCTCTAAATATACCCTTAATGATAATTTCCTTAGAGATAATTCCAAAAAGCAAGAAAACCCTGAAAAGTATTCCAAATTTGAAGGAACAATGGAATAAGCTCCCTCAATTTGATTGGAGTTCGTTTTTTCCCTCCAAATTTGCAGATAAATTTGAGGAATTTTGAACTGAATTGGCTCTTAACGTCAAAAATATTTCGGAAAAATTAGTTTTCGAGTATTTGGCGTATTTCGTAATACAATTGTTAACCTTGCATAACCAAGAAATCGATTAACTATACAGCATCGCTCGATACAATTATGCGTTTTGCGTATTGATGCTACGGTTTAAAAAATTTGCTGTAAAAATTTTTCACCCTTAGAAGAAATGATAAGTAAATTGAACTAAACAATTAACCATTGTTATAAGAATGACCATGAGGATAACAGTGACAATAATTTTGACGAGGATATCACATTTATAGACTGATTTCAGCAGTTAATCTGATAATATTGTTAACTCTTCTTTTTCTTAGGAACTAATTTATTTTATTTTTCGATTTGTTTAAAAAAATTATTTTATTTATCGTTAATAAGAATTAATTTTATTATTCGTTGTTTTTTTTTTTAAATAAAAACAAATTGTGATTGAAGTTATCAGAAATGTTTTTTGTTTTTATTGGTATTGGGCTACTATTTGGCCTACTTTTTCGGCTCCGATTTTGGGCTACAAAATTTTTTTAATTGAGCTATGGAACTAGTTCAAGACATGGCAACCCTGGTCTCCGGCATAAAGCTGAATTTTGGAGAGGTTGATGAAGAGCGCGTGGAAGAACCTATTTCAAATTGACAGAATCCTAAGTGGAAGACAAAGGGTTGGTTGCCAAAAGCTGCTAAAGTTGTCGAAGTGACCGTGGCTTGTCTTAAAAAAAAACACCAGAAAAAAGAATGTGATTTGATTTGTTGGGGGTATTTATAGCCCCAAGGCCTAAGCTTCAGGTTATCTCACCCACACTCTCACAAACAATCATGGACGTATTCTGGACTTCCTATTTATCTCAATCCTGTGCGAAACTAAATTTGAAACAAAATATGAAATTTCATCCCACACAACTTGATAGGCCATCTCACACAATTTGAAATGTGTTAATGCATGAACATTTTTAGGATTGGTTCTAAAACCATCACACATATAAGATGTATTGTCAATTTCCTAGTCTCGCCAGCTTCCACCACTCCTGTGAGTATGCAGCATGGACCATTCTTATGTTTCAATATTTTAACCAAAATATTATACTCGAACTTTCATTTGTTTATCTGCTCAGCTTCTCAAACTAACTAACATTGAGATCAGTTTATTGTTTGAGTCAATGTCAAAATACGTCTTTAGCAAAGAAAACAATAAAACTATACTAGTCCAGCAAGTAGTAGCCGTGGCGTGATGGTTAGTGCGATGGACTGTCATGCCAGAGGTCTAAGGTTCGATCCCCAGCCTCGCCATCTATTTATTTAAAAGAAAAACGGCTACTGCCTCTTGCGAGGAATTGACAAATCCTCCAAGAGTATCTCCTGTCACAGAAAAGTGCCGCTCGTTAGCCGTTCGGATTCGGCAATAAACTGTAGGTCCCCTCCATTCCTGCAGACACGCACACAGGAATGGTTGAGAGTTGTAAGTCACTAGGCCCTAGTTCTTCATGAGCTGTTGTGCCATCAAATTTATTTTTTTTTTTTTAGTCCAGCAATTTAATCAATGAATGAAAATAATTTTTTTTATCAGCCATGGAAAAGGATTTAAAAGAGATGATTACAGATAGATTTCAAACCTAATTGATATCTGATAAGCGGTAAAATAATGCAATTTTTTTGAAAACCTTAACTTAAAGCTGGCCATACACGATCGAGCCATTTGGCTCGTGCCAATTCAAATCGTATGGATTTATAGCTCGCTGAAAATCCAAATGGCTCGGCCTAACATATAATTACACGATGTAATTTGGCCCCACTGAGCCATTTGACTCGATAGCTTAAGGTTATTTAAACCCAAGTTAGGTCTTAGGCCTATTTTATTTACTGAAGGTAAGAGCTTATGTGACATTTTACGCTGAGGGAAAAAAGGGAACATAAGCGTTTAAGTTGAAAATAAATATTTTTATTTTAAAGTTTTTTTGTGACCTTTAGTACAATGCGTTTCGCCCAGGCTAAATGACGACTAAAGGTCACAAAAAACTTTAAATTGAATTTCATTCAATACAATCCACTTAAACAAAAGCAAAAATAATTCTTTTATTTGTGCTTTCCTCGTTCTTATTTTAATTTTATTTCTAACTAGCTACACTCATTTAATTTTGATATTTTTATAATGTTCTAATGCCTTTCAATATCCTTAAAAAAAAAAAATTGAAAAATTTTTACATCAACTTATTGAACGTATTTGGTCGTATTATATTGGTTTTTATTGTCTAAATTTAGACAGCCGTCCAAGTTTAAAAAAAAAACTTTTCTAATTGTTGCTAAAGAAGTGATCTAACTTTTTATCTTACTTTAGACAACGTAATCGATTGTCTTAACCTTGACAAATGTAATATTTTTTTTTATTAAATAAAGCATATTCCCGACAGTTTCGAAATATGTACCTAGTTTAAACAGTCAAAAATCTAATAAATACGACCAGTTATATTTTTCTAAAAACCAACCTAAGTATGTATAGGTACCTAAACATTTTCAACGTTAATACTGCTTAACTCTAATTGGGCTTAAAGTCTGTACCTAACAACATTTCCAATTTGACACTATGCGTATAGATACATCACTCAGAAAATCATAATGTTTCTCCAAAAATTGATTTCCCAAAAATAGGTTCAAAGTGATTGAACCTTGTTTATTATTGCTTGCGTGCAGGCATATTATTGTGTGTAAGTTTGCACATTGTGTAACAGACACATGACATTAATAATTGTAGGAAGTCCTTTAAAAACATTTCAATGAATCTCAATCAATTAACGAATTATTTACTGATTATATTGTTGCCAATAAATTTCACTCACTACTGATGAATATCCTGCAGCAATTCTGTCATATACACACAGATATACGCTTGTCTGGTTGTATAAATATCCTTAAATGTCATCCATCGCATATATAAACTTCAAAACAATTATGTATCTATACTTACTGTGTTGTGTACCCACCTACACCTACTTCTATACTCAAATTGACAACAGAGAATAATTTCAGTTTGCTAAAATTTAAATTGAAGTGCGAGTGTATAATACTACACTGATAGCCTGTTGTAAAGTGGATATCCTCTGGAACTGGAAACATGGCCTGGTCAATGCCCGCGTTACCGTTTCCTCTTTTTCATATAAAATTAAATCACTAGGAAAATGATTTCAATTAATTTGCTTATTGCAATGTTTGTTTATTTGCTAACATCAAGAGTGCATAATATACACAAGTATACAAAATAAATACTCACAAATATGTATATACATATGCCATGATTTAGGGTTGACTGAATATTTTATCCTTGACTAAAGAATTTATTGAAATATTTCAGGTATTAGCATAATTTTTGCATGATTTGCGTCAACATCCAAATCCAAAGCCATTGAGATGTGTAATATTGAAAACTCCGAGTAGGTATAGTTTGTTATATAAATAATGCAGCTCTTTATTGCTTACATGATGTTTGCTTATAAAATAAAATAGACCAAAATATAGTGTTGTCGTGGACGGTGTTGTATTTTGAATATTTTTTGATTTAAGGCTCTCTGCTGTCGTCATCGTAGAGACAAGCCCTGTTGTCTCGTAAAATTATGGATTTTTAATATCAGATTCGTAAAATATAGCTAGAAAAATTCATTTGTCATACAATACAGTATTAGCATTTTTTAGAGCCGAGAAAACGACAAAATTCAATTCGGGCTTTTCACGAGATATGGATTCGACAGAACTGAAGGCACGTTTCTTTACATTTCTTCATTCTTAAAAATATATTGGCTCCGTTAAATAACTCTTCAATTAAATAACTCCCAAAAAAATTAATGAAATAATTCCCCAAAATTTATATGGAAATCGGAAGTTTTTTCATATGAAAAAACTCCCTGAAATTGGTGATTTATTTCATCGCTTTTTGGGGACTTAGTATATTTTTAAATTTGAAATCAGTCCCCGAATTCAACTATGAAATAAGTCCCCAAATTTGGGTACTTAATTCTTTGAAGAAATAACAAAATTACGGCGTAAAAATAGTGAGGGCAACCCCCCTGCTTGGCCCACTATAGGATTTGGGGTATCTGCGAGGTTGGGTGCATGCAAAGTTTCTAGCTCTTGACTTTGGATATATAGGATAAAATTCATATAGTTTCTCTAAATCCAGATTCTTTAAATGCAAAAGAAACTTTGCATACCTACACCAAACCTCGCACCCACCAAAAATCCTATAATGGGTCAAGCAGGGGAGTTGCATGGGGCAGCATGCCCCCCCTTCATACCATTTTTTAAACGCCGTAGTTTTGTTATTTCTTTGGGGACTTATTTCATTTTTTGTTTGGGGATTTATTTTATGCGCTTTTGGGGATTTATTTTATCTTTGAATTTGGGGACTTAAAAAAAACATTTTGGTGAGTTATTTCATTTTTGGGTGATTGTGAAGTTATTTCACGGAGTCAAAAATATTATTTGAATCTCCCTCATCCCATACGACGATAATATTCTGTTGAGGTGCGGGGAATTTTCTCCACATGGGAATTTATTCAACTTTTAATGGGTCACTCTAATTTAAGTTCCAGGTCACTGTGGCATTGAGGGAAACGAGTGGCCAGACGAGTTAGCCAGGCAAGGATTAGCCTCAGCCATTCATAGCTCACTTGTAGAAAGAGTCAACATTCCTCTTGGAGTTATGAAACGCAACATTTTCTCAATTTTTCTCATTGAATCAAATCGTAAGTGGCACAGTCTAACAAACTGCGTCATATCAAGAAATATTTGGCTTGTCGTTTTATCACCCCTCCGAACCTAACCAACCTAACCGATAATTAAACTCGAACAACCGACTTGAAAGGCAGACCTAGGCGAGACATAGCCACTAGGGTCGTTGCAACCTTTTCCGGCCACTGGCCAATCGGAGAACATGCGGCGGGGCTAGACACAATCTCACTGTCGTAGCTGTGGGGACCAGTAGCAAAAGGAAACAGTCATTCATTTCCTCAGCAGATGCCTCGCTTTGGACAAATTTGGAAAAACAATTTTCAATGACCTCAACGAACTTTCCGAACTGAAGATCAAAGACCTGATCTGATCTCCTTTATTAACGCAACGAAATGGCTTAAGGGCAAACTCCCTCGCGTTTGTACCGTTTTCTTAAAACCAGTTTTTCAGTGCGAAAGTAAAGTTAAACCCGAGTTTCACTACATTTGGCGAGTTAACTCTAGATTTACTGAACAGATTGTTTTAATATTTTAGCCTGCCAATTACGCCGATCTGCATGCATTTTTTACTGAAAAAGTGTTTCCTTAGTTAACTGTACACACATTTATATCTGGAGTTAACTAGCTCTGGTTTAACTCATGACTGAAAAACTGGTCCTTAGTCAAACTCCTGAGACCACGTTATGCAGCAAATGCGCCCCTTTATTTGATTTTTGTTTTTCCGTTGTATTTATTTGCAATGAATTGCTTTATTAATAAATGACAAAAAGCTAGACCAAAGTGGCATTGATGGTTTAAGGGTGGTCAGGTGTTTTTTTTTTTTACCAATGCACTACACTAAACAAATCAATTTCAACAAATTTCAATTTAATATTATTTGTTTGTATTTTATAGAGAAAATTGATTTTCTAGGTATAGTGAATTGTATTAGTGCAGCAAAAGGGTTGAAAAACACTTCGAATACCTAAAAGCCGTTCGCCAATGTAAATGTAATATATTTTTTAGAACATTTGTTTAGCTACAATTTGAAATAGATTTGGAAGTTGGTACATATATTATAATACGCGGTGAATAAAATATTGTTATGTTATCACAGTTATGTCTCTGTTGTTAAACGTTTAGGGATATGTACCTATAGAATAGTGTTTTAATTAATTCTTATTATTCTCATTACGAATCGAAAATATAAAAAAATAAAAATATAAATATAAATATAAATATAAATATAAATATAAATATAAATATAAATATAAATATAAATATAAATATAAATATAAATATAAATATAAATATAAATATAAATATAAATATAAATATAAATATAAATATAAATATAAATATAAATATAAATATAAATATAAATATAAATATAAATATAAATATAAATATAAATATAAATATAAATATAAATATAAATATAAATATAAATATAAATATAAATATAAATATAAATATAAATATAAATATAAATATAAATATAAATATAAATATAAATATAAATATAAATATAAATATAAATATAAATATAAATATAAATATAAATATAAATATAAATATAAATATAAATATAAATATAAATATAAATATAAATATAAATATAAATATAAATATAAATATAAATATAAATATAAATATAAATATAAATATAAATATAAATATAAATATAAATATAAATATAAATATAAATATAAATATAAATATAAATATAAATAAAGCGACAAAAGGGGTGTACGATAATGGCTTTGTGTATTGTTGGAAAGCGGCATAATGCCATGTTTTGGCATAGCCTTATGCCACAGCACCTGTTTATTGTACAATTGTATGAGTGATTATAGTGCAACCTATATAAATAAAGCGACAAAAGGGGTGTACGATAATGGCTTTGTGTATTGTTGGAAAGCGGCATAATGCCATGTTTTGGCATAGCCTTATGCCACAGCACCTGTTTATTGTACAATTGTATGAGTGATTATAGTGCAACCTATCCTTTGCTAGCTTTTCAAATTGGTTTTAAGTAAAAATTCAGAATTTTCACATGAAACACACCGAATTTGTCAATAATAACGTTAAAAATGCAAAATCCGTAAACACATTTTCTTAGCCAATGTTTTCTTGCATAATATAAACATTCCGCTAGTGCTTTTAAATTGAAAATAATATTTAAAATAAAATATATTCCCTTTTGACTATTAATCCCAATTTATGTATTTTTTAATACACATGTGCCTGTACAACTCAACTGTCCTCCATATTCAAACAAATATAAAAATAAGTTCTCCCAAAAATTACAAACACAAAAAATAATAATAACCAAAATATAGACTGACCGATAAATGCATTTCTCTCCTGTCCAACTGCAACTTGCACACAGAGGGAGCAATATGTCATATCGAATTTAGTTTTTATTTTACCATTCATAATAATAACGGCTATTATTTTTGTTGGTCCTTTGGCCCGTTTTCATTTTCTATGTCAGAATATCCTTTTTTGGACATGATTCATGTCTCTTTAATATTTTTTGTTTTTGTTTTTGAAGGAACGTTCTTCTTTCACTTGTTTTTTTTTTGGCTGTGAAATTTATGACATCCAACAGACTGTATGGGGACAAAAAATTCCACCAATTTTGTACAATTATTATAATTTTGTGTGTATATGTGTGTGTTTTTTTTTTTTTTAATGTGCATTGAATTCTAAAATTGAAATTCCACATTTTTTCCTTTTTTGTTGGGCCACTAGATGTTTGTCAGCAAACATTAAACGCTTTCTATAGATAAAGATTTCTTTGAGCTTTTATTTGTGTCCTTTTTTGACACACACACACACAAAAAATGTCATCCTTTTAAATTTCTTGTCTAAGCTAATTCGTTTTCGTTTCGCCTGAATTCAAAATGTTCTTCTGCTTGTGTGTGCATATGAAATGTGAAAAACGAATATAGGATATGATGCGCCATATAAATAGCGTTGGTAATGAGTAATTAGGGACTGATTAAGAATTCTACATGGTGGTTTATGTCTACTAATTATAGGATTGTGGGTGTGTGTTTGTGTTTGTTCGTCATATGCAGGAAATGGTTGTTGAAGTTGTTAAAAGAGGACATTCCCGCGAATTGTCTAAATGATTCGCAGATATAATGCCTTATGTAACGAATGTCGCTTTACAAACTATAATTGGACTGCAACTTTCAAGCCATCATTGTATGAAAATGAAAAAAGTGAATGTGTATGGTGGATGCTTTATGACTTGACATCAAAAAGGTGGAGTAGAATTGCAATTACAGTGCAAGTTTTAAGTCATTAGAAATAATACATATTCCAACTTTCTAGGTATGCGGTGTTGGCCCAAAAATTTAGTTCAGGATGTCTAAATGTTTACATATGTACCTACATGTATAGGCTTGACGCACTGTAGATCAAAGACTCAAGGCTTTACTACGTTCAAAACTATTTGAAATAAATTGCACGACTTGATCGCACGAACTTGTCGAAATTTAAAGATTGAGTGATGTACTATTATAAGCCTTAAGTTAAAGGCAGTATTTTTTTAATATACAAAAATAAACAATTAAGCACACTGCTCATATACATAACATATACATTTGTAGATACATACATACATGGGACTTAGAACTTAAATTGAAAAATTGTTAAAAATCAACATAATTCGAGATTAATTTACTAAAAATATCTTTTGTTTTGAGAGCTAAAAAAACTAAACCATCTGATTTCTTTAACATATCTTAGTTTTGGAGAAAAACATTCAAAATCATAGCAGGGTTTTTTTTATTAATTTTTTATATATAAAATTTTTTAAAAGTTTTTAAGAAAAAAATTGGTATACAATTTTTTAGTATTTATTTATGTTGAATTAAAAATTAAATTTCGAAAAAAAATATCTACCCGTTTTTGAATTATCGAATTTTCAAAAAAAAATTTGATTTTCAAATTCAAAATCCATTTTTTTTTTTTAATTCTGATATGCAGATTTCAACTTTTAAGAAGCTTTTGTATAAAGAAAATTAATTTAAATCGGTTACACTGGCTAACTGTAAATTTTGTTTTTGGTAGATCATAGACCATAATCTACTATTATTATTATTTAGAACTATTTTAATCAAAAGCGTAGGAGTCGTTTTCGAGAAAATTTAATTTTTAACATTTATATGGAAGGTACCGTTAATTTTTACTATAAGAAAAAATTTTGTTCAAAATATTTTAGATAATGTTAAAAAAAACCGCTCGTTACCAAGCCAACTATAGCGTTTTCGAAATATTTGGTTTTCAAAAAAACAAAAAACTTTAAAAATCCAAATAAAAAGTTTTTTAAAAATTTTGGTAAATATACAATACTATTTAAATTTTTCAGAAGATTCTCCATTAAAAAAATTATTAAAATCAGCCTATTCCTTTTCGAGAAAAATGAAAATAAAATAAAATAAAATGGTTATCTGGGAGGTACCATTTAAAACCATTTTTTGGTAGCGTATACCTTATAAAATTTATTGATTTAAAAAAAAGATCTGTCGAGCCATTTTTGAGAAAAATAAGATTTTACAAAAATGCTTAGAAAAGTTATATGGCAGGTAACGTTATTTTTTGTCTTAAAAGAAAATAGAAAAAAAAGTGTCGGAGGAATGTCGTCCCAAAATGTCAAGTTTGATCAAAATCCCGAGTTCAATTTTTTTTACGAATCCATATACATAGTACTTACCTATGTATGTATTTATCGCAAGTAAAAAGTGGGAAAGTTAAAAACAAACACTTGCGAAAGTTTTTTTTGGCGAAAGCCAGGTTTTTGTTTTTTTTTTTTTTCACTTTTCCTCTGTGTGTGATACCTTTTTGCAAAAAGTCTTGAACGTAGTGAAGACTTTATTGAAGAATAATATTTCGGTTAGTTAAAAGCATAAATTAATTTGAAAGTGAAAATAAATTATGACTAGGTACCTATAAGAAAATCATTAAGCTTACAAAAATTTCAATTCCTAAAATATATACCCCTTAAACAATTCAACCGTAATACTCGTGCTTCGAGGAATGCCCCTCAGTTTACCCTTGAGCCCAATTTCGGGCGTACTGTCAAATACAGAGATTCGTTCCTTAGCCGTACTACGCGAATGTGGAATGCTCTTCCAAGCACTGTTTTTCCTTCTCATTGTGATATTCAGAAATTCAAGATCAATGTACACCGACATCTCCTTTTAAATCCCCTCCTCCATACCTAATGCTCACACTGTGTCTCTGACATATTAAGGGTACCGAGAAACCCCTACTTGGTGTGTGCGCAAATTATTAAAAAAAAATATGTAGTACTTTTTTCTAATATTACTTTTATAGAGAAGCAACGTAGGTATGTACATATAATATATTGTATATAGAGCGCTCTTCGAGTCTTATGTTAATTAAAAACTGTATAGTAAATCTCTGACAGCTCAGAATGCACACCTAACAAAGCTACAACAAGTTTAAGAACAAGCATATTACACTTTCATATACAAAAGTCATTCTGGATAGCACAATCCTAAGGAGATACATATTTCAAGTTTTCTGGTAAGTTATTCTGCTTAAATGAATTTCCAGGGCTTTTGCTCTCGTTCTTTAAAACTTACACTAGCTTATAATGCACCATAAACCACTTTCTGTCAACAGCTTCCGAAATAAAAATTGTAAAAGCACATCATATAACTAGCTTTAAACGACACATAACTAAAAAAAGCCTGCAGACTTGTCCAAGTGTTACCCATAGTCCCATCGCACAACGCTTGGTCATAATTTAATTTTCCATGCTCCGACATTATATGTATACATACGTACCTCTAGATCTATCTAAGATGAAGCAAGGATGCATTGCAGCATCTCTCTACAACACTGCCCAAGGGCAGTTTCTCACAAGCTTTTCTATAGGACCAACAAAAAATGAACTCCTTCCATCGTGTTTTTGCGATGAAACGTGAACTGCAGTGAGAACAAAGTTAAAAAAAAAAAAAAAAAAAAAACACCTCTGTCCGACTAGCGAAGGCAATAAGCTGCAGTCTGGCGAAAGAGATCTGCAGGACACTCTGCGTGCAGAATAATATTGGGTAAGACATAGTTAAGGAGGAAAGGGTATGAGAAGAGTATCTTTCTTTGAGAAAATATAATCTTAAATTATGAGAATATTATTTGTCTGGTGACAACTTGTAATAATAACCAAGCCAAGGAACTACTTACACTATTGTGCCTCCTCACAAACAGACACACACACACAAACTTAAACTGAACTTAACTAGATGTAGATTTTCCGGTAGATACTTCAGCTACTATGCAGTAAAGAAAAGTTGCAATATAGAGAGAGAAGGACACTAAACTTCCGCGACGAGAAAAAATAAATGTTAAAAAATGGAAAAAAAAAGAACACATCGTGTAATTTAGTCTCCAAAATTCAACTTCTTATAGAATTTAAAGTGTAAAACGTGGCGGTATCAAGAAATGACCTTGCAAACCAACATAAACTAACAAGGTCCCTTTGAATATATTTATGCCCTTACGCTTACAGGCTGTACCAAATTATTTTAAATTTCCTGTGAACAGAGACAGAGAGAAAATTAAGTCAGAAATATTATGAAGTTAAGTCCAGTGCAATAAATTTGTTTCCACAAAAATACGGATCACGGAAGGTACCCCAGAATTCATATGTTGGTGGAAGAAAAAAACGGAACTTTTTATATTTAAAAACAAATAGATTATCTAACTAAAGATTCAATTCAGATTCGATCTCAATGTTTTACTTGGCTTATGACCCATAGGGACTTCTAGGGCTGACCCCGAGACTGAGACGATATACATTTTTCTGTAGGTCTCATTTTGCTATCGTTAGGGGCCAGTTATAGCTATCATTAAAATTCATCATTGAACATTTTTAATTTAAGATTTAGGGCACTTAAGAAGCAAAATCAGTAATTATTTTGATGCCAATGTGAAGCCGCCTATCATCAGTCTCCTTTTTAGCTGTTTTTTTTTTGTATTAGGTACAGTAATTTAAAAAAATTGTAAAATGGCTTATTTGTTAAATATCTCGAAAACAAATAATGAAAATGAATATCTCGAAAACAAGAGAATAATTCAGAAAATACCAGTCAGTTATTTTTTACCATTTTTCTAATTAATTTATTTAAAACACTGCGCATACAGCCAAGCCAAACTCTGTGCTTCCCTTGATTGCACAGCTGATAAGGTTTTCGAAGATTTTTAATTGGTTATTTTCTTATACATAATAACTTTGGGTATCGAGTTTCAAAGGGCAATAATGGGAAGTTATTAATGTGGGTCAGACCCAGCCTCTTTTTTTTGACGTTATCAGGAACTGCTTAATACAAGCATTTGTAACGCATTTATTTTTTCTTCGGGTTTTTTCACCTTCAGATACTATGTCCGTCAAGCAGGGTCTATCACAATGGAAATTCAAAAATCTAACTATGTAGCAATTATAGGGGCTAACCCGATCCCGAAAGAGCCCCAAATTCCCTTCAGTCTTTAGAGGCAAAAACTGATTTGATGACGTCATTATGCCGTCAAGCTGGGTCCACCACAACCTCCCTATACACTTTTTCAAAAATCTAATGATGCAGGAATTAGGGGCTAATTTAGTACCCCAATCCCGCAGGAGTTCCAAATTACCTTCACCGTTTAGAGGCCGAAAACTGATTTGATGACATATCCGATATAACTAGCTCTTTGTAAGCTTTGAGTAAATCAAGTCGAAAAAATTAAGATTTTCATTTGCCCCCATAAAGCGTTGACGCCCGACAAAAAATTAACGTGTCATATTTTCTGAAAAAACGTGCCATTTTTCGTGCTGTTATATTATAGTTATATTATAGTTATATTATAGTAAAAGACCAACACCTTTGACTTCTTACTTTAGACTCTCTGTCTTGGTGTCAAACAACCGATCGAGAACCCAAGAAAATAAAAAATCGTGCCATTTTGAATTTTTTTGTGCCATCGTGCCACGAGGAAATTATAGTGTCAAAAATAACCGATCGTGTCACTTCGGCAACGCTGCGCCCCATGTTCCATATACGAGTCAGTAGCTCATTAAGTTCACGATGGAAATTGAGATGAAAAACTCAGATAATTCCGATAATTGTGAATTACATGAATTTGGTCTAAAAGAATTAGGTGAATCAATGGAACCAACTAAAGTTGTTGTAAAAACAGTACATCGGTTACTTTCGCGAGACGTTTTTCCATCAGAGTAAGAGTTACAAAATAGGCCAATTTTAACTTAAATTGCCAATTTTAACTTAAATGAAATGTTAAAAAATCGGAAAATACAGTTTTCAACATAGCATCACAGTAAAATGATCAAAATAAATCTTATAAAATTTTGTGCCAATGTAGTTACTACAGTCATCGAAAACAAATTTTAAAAGTCAAGTTTCATTTTTTTTTAATTATTGCGATACCGAACTTGCTAAAGTAAGTAAAAGTATAAAGACAACTACTGATAAGGTGGCTCATCCACTTTATCAAAATGAACTAACCAAGGGCGAAACAGCGAAATTTTTCCAACATTTAACCATTCCTGAACAAATTTAGTAGGAGTTAGTTTTTTTATCGTTGGTCGTCTCGTTGGTTCGCTCCGAATGTTTCACGCCGATTTGGAATCCAAATATCTGATTAATTTTCGAAAAAAATCATCCACAATTATCTTTATTTTGATAAGAGACAAAATGCTATGCTACGCAGCTTTCTTTGACAGAGCTTATCTGAAAATGAAACACCCTTTAAGCCTGAGGTTACACAGGACATAATATCCCAACTCCTTGGTGGGCATCTAAGCATGAACAAAATGTAAACTGAATTTGAAAAGAATCTCAGTGCACGTAGCTGATGGGGATTGTATGCAAAGTGTCGTCTTGCAAATAGTTTGCTACGCTAACCCTATTTCTATTACTCAGGGTGCTCTAGCACCCTCAAAGACGACGACATAGATTTGTTCCCTCTATACATATTATAAATTTCCCACTCGCCGTCTTTGTCACGAAGTCTTGGGTTGCTTCAATGATTTCGTAATGGAATTGTGTTCGAGCTTCAAACACACACAGTATAGGTATAAGAAGTCTGTGTACCATTGTGGGGTTCAATTCACTAAGTTTTCGTTTCTACCACAGTATTCCACCAAGAGGGAATTCGTTTTTCTTAACTTTTCTTTTTTTTTTTTATTTGATTTCGGTACGTGATTCTGGAATCGATGCGGGTTATTCCTCTTTTGGTTTTGTAAGATGAGATAGTTTGTCAATGGTAATTTACGTGAAGTAGATGGAACCTGTTGAGAAGGACAAATCAAAATGAAATCTTTAAACTTCTTCCCGCTGTCGACCTTTGTTCGTTTAAATGTCTTTCTCATTTTGTGGTTGATATTGGGAATATTTTGTGCAACCCTATTTTTTGAAATGTCATTAATTGATTTATATTGTGGAATATTATATAGGTGGAGAGAAAATTGCCATCAATTTAATTTTAACCATCAATTTAAAAGTACTAGGGTTGAAAAACGAGCAAAGGGGGTGTTTTGCTTTTTATTTGACTGTTTCCAATACAATAAAGGTAGTTTATGAGTTATGGAAATTTAAAACACTACTCCTTTTGATTTATAACTGGGATTTTGGTAGTCGATGCAAGTCATGAAATTAAGAGAGATAGAATTCATGTTATGCCATCTCATTCATCCCTAAGTTTTGCAGTTGTTATATGCTGTTAATTGTGAAAAGTTATTAGGTATGTGGTCATTGATTTGTACTTGCGATATAGGTATTATATGGCAAGCTAGTTCTCAAGGAAATCCAACAGTTTAAATTTAATTTTTGATCGACATTTATACGAAATTTGGGATATTCATTTCCCTCCGACGACGGACGGATAGCAGAATACAAACTTTCACGCGAACGTTTAGCAGAATAGAGCTGTATATCCGATTCGCATTCCTCTACATAATATATGTTTGGCACATAAAACGGTTGCATAATTTTCAAAAACATCCAAAACTATGCGTGGCGATGCGATTTGCAATGGTGCGGGGCATAGTTTGAACAAAAACACAAACAGGATAAATGCATTTGGAAACGGTCTATCGAAGAGATTGCTTTAATAATACCGTAATTTCATAAAAAAAAAAAAACTATTTTCAAGGATTGTCGGCCACCGTACCGCAATCGAAACCAAATGAACGTTCTTTCAAACTTAACGAATAAACGAACAGATATACGAATAACCCCAATTGAAAGCCACTACCAAAATACTAGGTTCACTGCAGGTCTTTAGTAGATTCGCGTCTAAGTATAGCCTCTGTGTGCCAGGACAGTTTGATTGTGACAGCAGCGATTGATAAAAGGCAGAAAGAGGCCAATATAAACGTAGGTAGGTCGTGTAGTGTACGAACCTCAGGAAGCGAAATTTGGTCATCATAGAAATGGACAAACTAGACAGCCAATTTAGCTGACCGACACGACGAACGGCAATCACTATTTTCGTCTCTAATGCGACCGACCAAATTCGGAAAACTGGATATTGCGAAAGGCAGAACAAGGACGAAGAGGCATCAGCAGTTCAACTAAAGCACAATAATGGTTCGCACAATCAGTCTTACCGCTTAGATTTTTGAGGGAATTTTAATTGGTTTAACTAGATCTATATAAGCAAATCCACATCATGACAAATAGGGGAGAAAATAGTTAAGTTCAAATTTGAATGTTTGTGTTTCTGGTGCAAAGGCCAAACGGATATGTATATTAGATATATGAAAAGCCTATCGCTATACCTACTTTATTTTAGTTGATAGGATTTTAAAGTGGCTTATTTCATTTCCATTAATTTTTTAATTAAGTGAAGAAGTCGATAGAAACCTTATAAATATGTATATGTCAATGATAAGAACGTTTAATTATTTAAACATCAGTTTTATTTAAGGAAAATGATTAATTCCTATTAACGAACTAGCTGACCGGGCAAACTTCGTTCCACTCAAATTTTTAATGTCCCTTTCGAAAGTCGTGCATGTTTACTAAAATTGGAGTTTAATTGAACTAAATACACTTTATTTACATGAAAATAAATTCTGTTTTTTGTCATGACGCGCATAAATCGGCTAAATATAAGCCGATTTGCATTGGAATTAGGTATTTGTTAAATTGAACCAGGAAAACATCTATGGAGCCGAAAATTGGAAATTTTGACCGGAAAAAATTAGTAGAAACAAAACAGTGGGTCCCGTAATTCCACCTGTCTGTCTGCATGTGGGAGACGGACAGAATCCCGAAAACGGAAATCCCGAAAACCCAAAATCCCGAAAACCCAAAATCCCGAAAACTCAAAATACCGAAAACTCAGAATCCCGGAAAGCCAAAATCCCGAAAACCTAACATCCCGAAAACTCAGAATCCCGAAAACCCAACATTCCAAAAGGCCAAAATCCCATAATTAAAATAGAACATATTTCTATATTGGTTTCTTTAAATTTTTTTAAATAAAAAAAGCACCTCAAAATTGTTTGTTTAACTTTTATTGAACAAAAACATAAAATATTATATACAAACAAAAGAAATAAAACACAAATAAAACTTTAAATAGAGAAATTATATCAAGATATAGTCAAGAAGTGTAAGAAAATCATAAGTCATATTAAACATAAATTAATATTGTAAGAAATTCCTTTATATCTGAATGTTCCTTACGTTCCAAGTATATTTTTTAAATTTTTGTCTCTTTCATCTTGTATTCTAATAACATACGGTAGCAAATTTTTCATTTCATATAATTTTTCGGAATTTCGGTTTCGGGATTTTGAGTTTCCGGGATTCAGTGTTTTTGGGTTTTCGGGATTTTGGGTTTTCGGGATTTTGGTTTTCGGGATTCTGACCCCAACCCTCTGCATGTTTGTCTCAATTTTTTTATGTCTGTATGTCTGTATTTCTGTATGTCTGTATGTCTGTATGTCTGTCTGTACCTCGACATACAGCCTAAACCAATGAAGCGATTTTCTTGGACCATAAGATTTTTGGGTGATTTGAAATTGAGATTTTTTTAGCTCAACGGTACCTGCCATACAACCATTTAAAAAAAGTGATATCTCGAAAACGGCTTTAACAAATGTAGGTATGCAGTTTTATTTAGGCTGCGAGATCGAATTTGTCTCTAATTCAATTTTTTCGTCAGAATGATTCCAGAAATCCTCCCTCTAAATATATAGCGCATGCATTAGTTGTGCCTTTACATAGGAGAACTTTGCTTCTTTTTCAATTAATAGTTTTGATGTCATTTCATTAAAAAAAGGAAGCGAACATATGTTAAGATAGGTACAAAGGTAGGTACCTATTAAGTATTTAGTAAAATTGTGAAAGGCATTTCCCTTTTTCAATTCCATTGACAGCTTTCAAAACTCATTTACAAAAAAAAAAAAAACCTTTTGAAGATACCCTCTACACATATTGTAATGAACATAGATACAACCAAGAAGTCCCGAAACCCAATCAATTTAAAGCCACTTATCTCTACGCCTCAAGAGAACTTACATAGAGAGTATTTCCTCAAACAAAATAAGATATAGGTACACTGAAAGTTGTACATATATAGTTTCAGTATATTCAACCCCCAATACCCATAATGTCATGTTAACAGCTTTTTAATACTTCTCCAGATCTACACTACACACACAGGTCAAGTTCTTCTTCTTATTTGTACCTTTAATTTCTGAAACCATCCACATCCACATAGTTCGGTTTATTTTCTGCAATAAAAATGCAAATTACAAATTCTCTAGAAATGAATTTCCTAGACATCCAGGTCTTTCCAGGACCTACGATATGAAAATAAGGTATGTAGCACCCCTAAATCGAAGCTAAGTTAGTGGTTATTTCAGAGCGCTTCTGGTTTAATCCACTCTATACTTTTTACTGTTTCCCCCTAGTCTTCACAAATTACTGTTCAACACAACCCAGACCCTTGTTTCCTAATTGGTATCCAAAACCATTTTTAGGGCTACCTTAAGTTTGTTAGAAATAAAAAAAAAAAAAAACATTTTCACCCCCAAAAAGATAGACATCAACCCTAAGCACTTAAATTTACGTCCTTAATAAGAACTAAGGAGTCTCGTAGCATACCTACATGCAACATCTCTTTTTCTATATAATTCTAGGATCCACATTACTGGACCATCGTCGTCGGGTCGGTCGTCATATACAATCGATAGTCGTCTTTTGCCAAGGTATAGCCCAGGAAACTCCCTTTAATAATATCCTGTCAATATAGACTCTAGTTTGCTTGTAAGTGCGATTTTACAAGGAATAAAAGTGATCCCCTATTGGGTTGTAAAATTACTGTGTTTTTTCTAAGAACCCATATATGATTTTTTCAGGAGAGAGAACATTTTATTACCTATTCCAGGCTCATGAAAAGCCTACAAGGATAGGCTTTGTTGCGTGTACGTACATCTGGCCATCAAAAGATGTTCAAATGCGAGTGTGTGAGTCCTTTTATTTATTTAACGATCCCAACACCCGGTGAGCTGAGATTCTTTTCGGGAATAATAAATTTAAGAAGTAAAGTAGATGAGAACAACAGGTGATTTTTTTTTTTTAATTTTTTGTTTCTTTCAGGTGGAAATCCTTGGCATTAAGAAATTTGCAGAAATCAGAAATCTATCGTACACACCGAGCTTTTAAAACGGATATGAAGAACATTTTATAATGTCTCAAGACTGCAAAACTCGCTAAGTTAAGCAAATTTTGTGTTTCCTGTTTCCGTTTTGTATTCTTTTGAAAAGGATTTTTGTTTTCATTCTTTTTGTGGTTCGCCCTTTGCATCCGTTCAAACTGCAATTTCCCAATATTCAAGAATCCTGTTGCGGTGTTCGGAGAGAGAGGGTATAAGTATAAAAAGTACGACTATTTTGGGTTAATTTAGCAAACATTTCTTCTTGCAACGTTACATTCACCTTTTTGAAAGGATTTCCTAGAATTTTTTTTTCTCATCATTTTTTAAATTTTTTTTCTTGATTTTATTTCAGTTTTTTATTTCCACATTGCTGCTGTTTTCTACAAAACATGAGAGATTTTTTTGAAATTTGTTTCCGCTATGCTCGCTCGCGCGGAGCTTGCTTTCTTTCCACCATCAGGTCACCGATGCATGCCACTGAGGAATTAAAAAGCATGAAATGAATAACGGCCATAGAATCAAATGGGGAGAAAACAGGTAGTGGCGCAGGAAGGAGGCTTTGGTATTACCACAGGATGGTTACAAAAATGAATTGAAGAAAGAATAATGAAAAAAAAATCCTTATTCAGTGCATTTGGCTGAACGCAATTTCTAAGGCCGAATTGAAAAGAAATTTACCGCTTTCTAAAGAATAGCGCACAAACGGGGTTTGAGGTGAAAAAGGACACTAGAATGAAATCAAAAGAAATACAGGGAATAGTATAGGTATAAGCTAAGTTAAGTCTTCCAAAAAAAAAAAAAAAATAGAGACTATTTTTTTTTTTATCTTTTTAAGAGAAAACCTTGCTTGCGCGAACATAACAGGTTTAATGTAAAACTTGTATTATTCGGGATGTTCTGTCGTTGTCCTTGTCAACGTTGTCATTCAAGTTAGGTTGCTTGATTTTCCATTTTTCTGTTAGGAGCTGGTATATACTATAAGTGCATGGCGAAGATGCATTAAAAGATATATTTTTTTTACTGATGGAAAAGAAGATGCTGCGTGCTTCTTGACAACGTAAATGCCATTCAATTTTGGTTTCTCGACGACGATGAAGGCGAAGATAACTCTTGTGCAGTGGATTCCATTCATTTGAGATTTCTTTGTTTGAAAAAAAAGTGAGTGGAAGTCAGTTGTAGCAGCACATGGATTTGAGGGATAAGAAGAGAATAAAATTTCACTCGAGCGGTATTAGTTAAATGAAATTTTAAATTAAAATGAAACAGATAAGATGCTAAAGCGAGTTATGTAATAAAGGCTATAAGATATATAAGGCTGTTATTGAAAAATAAATTAATAAATAAATATAATGTATATGTAATTAAAATCGTTCGACCCATTCACTACGAGATATAACTCGAAAATAAGGCATTTTTCTCAAAAATAATCAAAACCCTACCTATTTGCCCAATGCGAATTTTTGTCATAAACCCGAAAGACAAATTTTTTTAAATCTATTTTGGCCATTACAAGTACGAAGTTTAATCAAAATTAAGTAGTGTCAATAGAGAGTGCAAATTACAAGTACCTCTACGTACAAGGTGTTTTACAAAAAAGTATACCATTTTTTTATATTTCACCCATGGAAAAAGGAAAAGAGTAAAATGGGCTTGAGCTTAAAAAACTTCGTCGTTTGGAGTAAAAGAACACTTCTTACTGTCCAAGTTACGAAACGCAGTAAAACATTTTAGGTTGGATTTTTTCTGAGATTTTACAAGCAGGTTCTTCGTCCTCTTATAAAAATTAGAAATGATGCCAACAAGTTGACAATTTACTGCTTTATAAAAAAATCTACACTGTTCATTTTCTTTTTGACAGGAGAACTTTGGAGAAATTGAATAAGCTTTTGCCCACGAACTAACTCAACGTGGATTTAATAAAATAAAAAGTGCGTATACGCCCGAGTGTACCGTTATTTTAATAAAAAATAATTTGATCTCTTTTTATGGAGCATCTCGTGGTGTATTGACTAAGGTGCACTCCCTATTTGCATATTCGAAGAGTTATTATATAATTGTTAACAAAATTGTGAATCCGTATACAAACGGCACTATATACAAATATTTTGCTTTCATATAGTACAGTTTGTAAGTTATAGCATTCAAAACCACATATGTACTCACCCCGAATACTGTTGTTGGTAGGGTCACTTAAATATTAACCTACAGGGTGTCCCGGTAAGAATGGTCCAATCTTATTACGGTGATAGGCAAAGATATGACCTCTCAGAATTTAGTAACTTGTTCTTACCGAATCATAACGGTTTTCGAGTAACGGGTGAAATTTGTACAAAACCTTACTTTGGATGAGTTATTTATTTGTTCACCTCGTCCGTAATTGATTTTCTATTTTTTTGATTTTTACACTAAAACATTGAACAAAAAAAAGACTCATTTTGTACATTAAAATACTTTTGATTTTATATGCCTTTATTCTTAAAATTACTAGATAAACTAATAAATTCATAAAAATGATTTTTTTACTTCAATATTTGAAAGAGCATCCTCAAAAAAAATTCGTATGACTCTATATTGGTTCTTCCTTTTAGAAAATTACCTTATGTTCTTCTTGTCTCTCAAAATGTATAAAACTTACTCAAACTGGCCTTAGATTGAAAGTTATAGCCATGCAAATAAAAAACAAAACATTTTTCGAAAACAAATAAAAATAAAATGCTGTCTTTGAAAATCGAGCTTTATTTTTAAATTAAATTCTTTTTTTAATACTATGTAGTGATATCTTGTATCAATTGAATGACTGATTTCTATTCTCAAAATTTCCATCCTAGTAATCGGTTCTTCAAGGTTGGAGTCTTTAAATTTAGCCAGAATATCAGGCTACATTCTTGCATAAACATTTTTGAGGAGGGGTAAAAAATTTCGTACCAGAGGGGTGTTTGAATTCGCCATCAATGTGATTTTCGATTTTTAAAATGCAAAAGTCGATGCAAAATTTTACAATTTTGAAAAATGATCTTCGACAAAGATATTTTGCCAACCCTTCTCTATAAATTTGTCATAGGTTTTGGTGGAGTAAATGCCACAGGAGAGGGAGGAGGGGTGTCTTAAAACTAACACATTAGATACAGGTGAACTTTGACAAGCTATAACTTAAAGATGAAAAAAGTCCCAGAGATCCTTAATACCTTATTGTGTAGGTATTTTGATTCTATAGAAGTTTTTTCATTGTCCATTTTGTTACAAAATAAAATCCAGGCGAGTTATTAAATGCAAACAAAATGTCCAGCTGTTTTAATATGGCGGCTTTTTCTTAGCCCCTACCACCTCGACAATTTTGTGGAGATGCTCCCAAACACATACGATACAAAAAAAAATTTGCCCGTCAAAATATGCAACTTCAATAGATTTTGTACGAAAAAAAAAAACATTTTTAATGTAAAATTACATAAGCTACAACTTTTGCCTTCACATTTTTTAAAAACACTGATAGTTTTTGAGAAATTAGCAAAAAACTGAAATTCAACCCCTTTCACCCATCGTAAAAAAAATTAGCCACGGTTTAAATTTAAGGTACTTTTTGGAAAATGCTTAAGATACAGTCACTTAAAAGCATGTAAGTCATTTAACTGTAGTATTTTATCATTGGTTGTTTTTACTGGCCCTAGCGTTTTACAATTATTTCATTATATCCAGCTGACTTAAGTTAAAAGACTGCATCAGTCAAATGACTTACTGACTTTTAAGTGACTTAGGTTAGGTTAGGTTTGAAGTGGTGATGATACGGCAAACCGCATCATCACACACGGATCTCAGGGGATCCGTTGTGCTTCCCGGGAAATGGGTAGGGAACGTATAAGGACGGGTGAGGAAAGGAATTAGTAGAGCCTGGGGTTAACAATCTTGAATTCTGGATGAATTTTGTGATGTTGTTCAGTGGCAAACACGAGATATCGCCTTATTCGTCGAAATTAGTGTTTGTATTAAGTGACTTAGACTAAAACCAGTTAAAAAGTAATGCATTCAGTTTTTAACTGTAAGTCACTTGGCTGCCCTAATTGACTTAAAATCAAAATATTGTACATGCATGCCTAGTTTCAAAGTCACAGTCAAAAATCAAAGTTTTGACTTATATTCAAATATTTAAGTCTTTAATTGAATGCAGTCTTTACAACTCTGCAAATTACAGTTTGATTGAGATAGCACACGTCACCAAATTTCAATCGAATGTGGCAGAAGTCACTAGCTACATAACTTCTTAAACCTCTGGAACTATCAACTCAAGAACCTAAGACTTTCAAAAGGGAGACTCACCAAGTACCTACTCCTGAGTCCTGATTGATACTATTCCTATAATGGTGGAGCTGTTCACGGTATTCTATACATAGTTTGGTTAAAACTGAGTGTAAATTATAATTTCACAGTATTATTCCTATTTGTATGAAGGATGTGTGAGCGATGGCTTCAAAGGGATGACCAGAGGTGAAGAGAGTGTTGGCGGGTACTGGTCTTGGTTTCATTTTCATTTCTAGAGTTATTGGTAACGGTGCTTCCAGATTGCTTTAAATGCAATTTGATTAACAACGGTAGAAGAGAAAAAGGTGTAATGCATCATTACAACATAAAGTATAAAAAAGAAAAAGTGTAAAAAAAAAGAAATCTAAACCCTGATTGAGTGCACCATTTAATTTTATAAAACATAAAAAAACAAATTCCTTTGCATATACATATGTCCGTACATACATTGTAGCGTACACCTTATGAAGAGTTGAAGAGTTTAAAACACGAATTATAAAAAAAAAAAAAAAAAAAATTAATTATTAATCAAACAACATCAAATCAAAAATAAAATACACGGTGTAAACACACCTTAGGTTACCTTCAAAATTCATATACAAAAACTAAAGATCGAGTATCGATAGCCCACTGAACTGTATTCAGTAACATTTTTTTTTGATGTAACCTATCTTATACATTGCACGATTTAAGCGTGCCTTTTCAATTTCAACTCGCAAGGAGGTTAGAAGTCCATATAACACTTCTTAATCAAAAGGAAATATTCAACCTTTTGTTCAGAGATTTATTTCCTGGTAAGAATTAATTTTAACACTAATGTCCTTTGGATAAACGAATATTTATTCTGTATTCAATTCCTAATAGTTCTTAAGGAAACACATCGAATCAGTCCCCTCCTTGGTTGATATATTAAAAAGGAAATCTATACCCTTATTAGATTTGCACTGGAATATTCTTTTTCTGAAAGAAATAGTACGAGTATAATATATTTGTACAATTACATAAATTTAAAGGTACGTTTGCGTTTTTTTTGTCTTTAAGAATGTTCATAAGTCAGGTTCTAATTACGTTATTAACACGTCCACAGGTGGCTGCGGACGTAACCTATCAGAATTGGCATAGCTTTCAAGTTAGCCAAGACGGTGCGTCCGTAAATTTGGGATTATTATTCCGAAAATCTAATTGAGATAAAAACAAAATACTACCTAACCTAATATCATAAGAGTTCAGATAACTCCAACACGCAACGCAATCACGTGCTAAGGTGACGAAATATCCAGTCACGTTCTCTGCCTATTACACAAAAGGCACATTCGGAGTTCCTACTTAGAATCTCAAGAAATATCAAATCAGTCCTCGCGAGAGATCAAAAGAGTCCGACGCGAAACACGTGATAGACGACGAAATCTTCTTCACGTAATCATTACTTACAACCAAAATCGTAAAACCTACAAAACGAATAATTATATCCAAATTTTATTTTAAAAGAAAGAAAAAAATTAAAAAAAGTGAAAAGTTGATATTTGAAGCAATTTTAACATAAATTTAATAATTCATGATTGAGCAAAAGTCAAAATCTTAAAATAAAACTAAAAGTGCTAAGTAAATTCTATTATCTAAAACAAAAAAAAAAAATAATAATAATAATAATACGTAAAGGTAAAGTTAAATTATTGCCACAGAAATAAAATATTAAATATATATATAAAACAATCAAAATATTAAACCAAAGCAACAAAGAAAAAAAAAAAAAAATACCAACTCCGAAGATCAACGAAGGAAAATTGTGGCCACAACTTTCGTCGTACCGGGAAATACTTTTGTGAGTATACTTTCGTAACCATATTATACTATATTTTCTTTGGCAAATATTACCTTAACTTTTACATGATAAAAACATATTCGTTATATCTAAGTACATCAAAACTATATCAATATTTTGTTTTTTTTTGAAATACAATCAAATAGCTATATAGTAATATAAATTCATGATTCAATTTTTTTTTTTGATAAATGCTCAAATTTGTCGAACTCATTCTTATGTTACTTACTTCATAATTAATTTTCCTAATGGACTTTCGCGCAATAAAAATTATATCTACAGTATAAATTAACAAAAATGAATTATTTATCTGATTAAATTTATTGAAGCTATGTAAGAGTGATCTGGTAAATTTGTGAGTCGAACTGTTAAGGGACTATCTTAGCCATTTCTAAAGAAGATAGTCAAGGTGTGTTTAAGGTCTCTTAGACACCTAGGGGAGGGTATGTAAAAATGTAAAACCATGTCAGTTGTGTTTCAAACAATCCTGTTCTCTTTGTTTTTTCCTCTCTTTATTTTGTTTTCCTTTTTCTCCATAAATATAAAACAAAAAAAAATAGTAAACAAATATTCAGGCACGATTATTATGTGTGCTTAGGAATATGCAGCAAGATCCCACCCCACCGTCGAGCTAATGCCTGTGCGATCGCAAGCGTGCCTACTGCTGCAAAGGGACATAGGTCAAACCACATCTTCGCTTCCACCTGACCCACCTACCTAAGTTAAATTATTCACACATTGGCGCCCAACGAGTAAGGCTTCATTTTTGTGTTTGCAAGTAATGCCTTCTGACATAAGCAAATTTTTTTTTTTTAAGTTTCAAATTCCACCTTTGTATTTTACAAACAAATATTTGCTTTATTTACCAATTTTAATTCACCAGTGAGTCCACTAACATAAATATAAAAAGCAAGCAGTGTTGCCACTGGACGTATAGAATTTATGTATCAAGGAGTCCGATCACCACTAATTGCTCTGCAGCAAAAGTTTAGTGTGTCGTTGCACTTGATAAGCAGTCTTCGATTTTATTTTATTGTAGAAACTTCATCTATGAGTCCACAAAATATATGCATTATAACCGAATTGTGTTGCAATAGATAAAGTTCTCTTAAAAAAAAAAAAAAAATAATAAAAAATTAAAACTGGTTTTGAATAGTTCTCTGAGTCACAGTTGCACAGCAAGAATAGAGCACCAAGTCCAGAGAAATTCATTTTTTTATGAAACTTAATTCTTTGTCCTTTATTTTCTTTCCCCTTTGATCACACAGCTGACTATAATCCCTCACAAAAGAACCGATCATTTCTGCATAGCAAAATCGCAAATAGAAAAAACAAAAACTCTTAAATTAACTATTACAGTTCTGTTAGAATTTTTAATCTTTTAAAGAGATAATGAGTAATCCAGATAAATCAATAAACGGAGCAATTCCGAAAAATTCGAAAAACCCCAATACAAGGAGAGGGCCCAAAACACGCTCTTACAATGATAGTCTTTTCGATTCTCCTGCTAACAGAGGCAACAGAAGCTTTGGAGCAAATCAAAACCCTGTTCAGCGCTCCCCTTTGAAAACACAACCACAAGACAGGTCTCTTAGTTTAAACGATTTTGCCAATCAATTTCAAAGGGAACCTCAGTTAAATAATTTAAATAATTCTAACAGAGAACTTCTCTTTCCGATGAATAGAAGCGGGTATTTCACTGATAATACAGCACCAACAACAACCACACCAACAACAACCACACCAATAACAACTCTTTCGAACAGCGGTAGTATTCCAATAATGTCTCATGTTGAGAGTAACGTTAATACAAATCGTACTACGAATAACTTGTCATTCCCTTTACATAATGTTGACAGCCTGGACAATGTTGCCAGCGGTTTCAATGGCCCACTAAACACTAGCAACATTCTGCCAGCTGATCATAATGTTTATAACGGCAATGACCATACCTTCCCACGAGTTCAAGTAGTAAACAACAATTCTGTTCGTATGAAAAGGCTAGACGAACATATTGAAGACCTTATTACTAAAACTTTAGAGTTAAAGCTGCCAGAGCTTATTCAAAATAGTGTACGGAATATATTGCCTAATATTAACAGTGGTTCTCAACCTAAACCAAACAATGAAAAAGATAGATTAGGATTGGAAAACAACAATTTAAATCAAACACTCAATCAAAATTTAAATGATTACTTGTACGGTGATGCATATTCATATTTTGATCCGAGTATGAATAGGGAACCAAACAGACATTTGGCAATAAATGACAATAAGACATTACGAATTGATCGATGGAATGTAAAATTTGATGGCACTTCCAAGGGAATGCCAATCGAAGATTTTGTGTTTCGAATAGAAACTTTAAAGAATAATTATAAATTTTCATGGGATGATGTAATTCGACAATTCCATCTTCTTTTAGGGGGTGTTGCACAAGATTGGTTTTGGCAATATTTAAGAAACAACCCAAGAGGTGATTGGCTTATGCTTCGTGATTCTTTGTTGAAGCGTTTTCGAAGTCATGAGAATGACTTCCAAATTATTAAACAAATCATGGACAAAAAGCAGACGCCACAAGAAAACTTTGAAGATTATTTCATTTCAGTATTGCAGCTTAAAAGTCAACTAAAGAACCCGATGAGAGATGAAGACTTGATTGACATTCTTAGATCGAACATTCATTCAAAGTTATTAAATTTTATTTATCCTATGAAAATTACCTCATTAGAACACTTTAGAGCTGAGTGCAAACGCGTTGAAAGGATGCTTAGTTCTAGGTACCCAATTCAAAATAGGCCATTTAGGACTGTTCAAGAGTTAGATTATATGAGTCAAGACACGTACGTTGACACAAAAATCAACAATTATGATTTAGTCTCGGCTATCCATAGACCACAAAATAATGTAAATAAAAACACTCTTAAGTGTTTTAATTGTAAACAAACTGGACACTTGTTCATCAATTGCCCTTCACCGTATGACAAATTATTTTGTTACCGTTGTGGAACTGATAATTTTACAGTCTTGAACTGTCCGAAATGCACTCAGAAACAGGGAAACTCAAAACCGAACCTGACATTAACGGGAATGTCTCGTTCGACACAAACACATCCCGAACTACAAAAGTAGATTCTTTTACAAACACTTACCCTGATAGTAAAAACCTTTTAGAATTACCGTATAAAGACCTTGGCCAGAACTATATTAAGCTTGATATAAATAAAAACAAAGTTAATCAAAAATATAAAAGAAATTTATTGCGTAACAAAAGTTATGACGAAAGACTAAAATATTACAACGAACTAAGAGCAAAGATTTTCAACATAAATGAAATAAGCGAAACAAAAATAAATAAAAAAGTAGAAAAATTACGCAGAAGATACCATAAACGATCATTTTTCAAAGCCATGATAAGCAGCTGTATATTAAACACTGACAATGATCCAAGACCGTATGCTAGAGTCAATATAAAAGGAATTGAAATCACGGGTCTTTTAGACAGTGGTGCAACTCTTTCATGCTTAGGAAATGATTCGTTAGAATTTGTTCATCGTTTAAAAATCCCAATCGTTAAATATAGATCCAATATTAAAACAGCTGATGGAAAATCTCAAGCCATCATAGGAAGAGTGAATGTTCAAGTTTCGTACTATGACCAAAGTCATAATTTAGATTTGTATATTATACCATCGCTTTCGCAGCCATTATATCTTGGAATAGATTTTTGGCAGAAGTTTAAAATCGCACCGCACATCATAAGCGAAATAGCCAAGGATATTGATTTTGAAAGACCCAAAGATAAACCTGAACCGCATGCATTAACTGATGACCAATTTTTGTCACTTCAAAAGGTAATTAACCAATTTCCATCTTTTTCGGAACTAGGCCTAGGTAGAACCACAGTTGGTATGCATGTAATAGAGACGAATGAATCGGAGCCAATAAAACAAAGGCATTACCCGGTTTCGCTACCAATTCAAAACATAATTTTTAAAGAGCTTGACAGGATGCTTGATCTTGGCGTAATAGAAGAGAGCAACAGCGCCTGGAGTTCGCCCATAGTTCTTGTTCAGAAACCTGGCAAAGTACGCCTTTGCTTGGACTCCAGGAAGCTAAACGCTCACACGAAAGGAAGTGCATATCCAATGCAAGATATTGAAGGAATAATTAGCCGCTTGAAAGATACCCATTTTATAAGCAGTGTCGATTTAAAAGATGCCTTTTGGCAAATTCCTTTAGAGGAGTCAGCAAAAGAGAAAACAGCCTTCACTGTTCAGGGAAGACCACTGTATCAGTTTACAGTTATGCCTTTCGGTTTACGAAATGCAGCACAGACCATGTGTAAAGTAATTGATAAGGTGATCCCCAGTGAACTAAGAGAGCATGTTTTCCCTTATGTTGACGACCTCCTTATAATTTCAAAAGATTTTGACACACACTTACAGGTTCTTCAAAAAGTTGCGGAACGCCGTAAAGCTGCAAACCTAACCATAAATGTTGAAAAATCCCACTTTTGTTTCAAGGAACTAAAATATTTAGGGTATATTGTTGGCCAAGGCCTTCTCAAGCCAGATCCCGGTAAAGTTTCCTGCATACAAGAATTTCCCGTTCCAACTTCGCAAAAACAGGTGCGAAGATTCTTAGGAATGTGCGGATGGTACCGGAGATTCATTAGGAATTTTGCTGCTATAGCAAGTCCGTTAACTGACACCCTAAAAAAAAGGTAAAGTTTTTGAAATGAACTCTGATGCACGAGCATCTTTTGAAGCCCTTAAGACAACCCTTATATCTGCACCTTTATTAAGTCATCCAGATTTTTCAAAGCCGTTTGTAATACAATGCGATGCATCAAGCACTGGTATTGGCGCTGTTTTATACCAATATGATGAAGATTGCAATGAAAAGCCAATTGCCTTTTTTTCTGAAAAACTTAACAAATGTCAACGTAACTATAGTGTTACCGAGCAGGAATGCTACGCGGCAGTGCAAGCGGTGAAGAAATTTAGACCATATGTTGAGGGCTTACCATTTACTTTGGTGACTGACCACGCAAGCCTGAAATGGCTTATGGGCCTAAAGGATCTTAGCGGTAGGTTAGCGCGATGGTCACTAAAGCTACAGGCATTCACATTTGAAATTAAACATAAAAAGGGGTCTCAAAATGTAGTAGCCGATACTCTGTCGCGTGCATTCATGGATGAACTGTCGTTGGGTTCAGATACATATATGACAGTAGATTTAGGTTCTGCAGAATTCAATTCCCCAGACTACCGTCAAATCATCTCAACAATCATGAAAGATCAATCAAATTTTCCTGACATAAAAGTGGTAGACGAAAAGTATGTTTACAAACGCGAGTATCCGAAAGAGGATGACTGTTTGAACAGTGAATTCGAATGGAAGCTGTGGATACCCATAGGGTTGACGCAGTCCATTATTGAAATTTCGCACAAGCCACCAAACTGTTCCCATGGAGGAATGATGAAGACTTTGGATAGGATTAGACGCTTTTATTACTGGCCAAACATGACAACTCAGATTCGCAACTTTGTCAAAAACTGCTCAGTTTGTAAAGAAACAAAATCCGTCAACAAGACATTAAGACCTCCTATGGGCACTCAAGTACAATTAGATAGACCGTTTCAGAAAATTTTCATAGATTTTATGGGTCCATACCCCAGAAGCAAACGTGGCAAAGCATTTATTTTCGTTGTTCTTGACGGATTTTCTAAATGTGTCTTTTTAAAGTCAATGCAAAAAGCTAATGTTAAGTCAGTTATTGAGTTTTTAGAACATTTTGTTTTCAGTCAGTATGGAGTACCGGAAATTGTGCACAGCGATAACGGGAAACAATTTATTGCGAAAGAATTTCAAGAATTTTTAAATAAGTATGGCTGTAAGCACATGAGGAATGCAGTTTACTCCCCGCAATCTAATGCTGCTGAGCGAGTAAATCAGTCAATTTTATCTGCGATCCGAAGCTATATAAAACAAGATCATCGTGACTGGGACAAACATTTGTTTCAAATACAACAAGCATTGTGGACGTCCGTCCACCAATCGACTGGAATGACTCCCTACTTCATATTGTTTGGTAGACATATGGTTACCCATGCAAGCATGTATGAGATGCTCCGAAACCTTAGTGCTTTAAATGAGAGTGAACTTGTGTGCCTTCCTCAAAACAAAAAGCTAGAAGTAATACGACAAAAAGTGAAAGAAAATCTTAAATTAGCTTATTCCAAAAATGAAAAATCATACAATCTAAGAAGCGCAAAACGGTTGTTATTGCCAGGAACGGAATGTTATCGACGAAACTTTGTTTTAAGCGATGCTTCTAAAAATCTTAATGCAAAATTGTGTGACAAATTTGTGAAGTGCAGAATTGTGAGACAGATAGGGAATTCCATGTATGAGGTGGAGAATCTAGATGGAAAAATAATTGGAGTTTACCATGCTAAGGACTTGCGATCGTAATATACTGTTGTTAGGATATGGATCTCAGGGCATGGGTCGAAGCCACACGTTACAAAAAACTATAAACTTTAAATAAAGATGTACGTTTTTTTTTGTCAAGTATTTATAAACAAGGAATGTTTCAAAAATCCTTGATTTTGTAGCGTACACCTTATGAAGAGTTGAAGAGTTTAAAACACGAATTATAAAAAAAAAAAAAAAAAAAAAATTAATTATTAATCAAACAACATCAAATCAAAAATAAAATACACGGTGTAAACACACCTTAGGTTACCTTCAAAATTCATATACAAAAACTAAAGATCGAGTATCGATAGCCCACTGAACTGTATTCAGTAACATTTTTTTTTGATGTAACCTATCTTATACATTGCACGATTTAAGCGTGCCTTTTCAATTTCAACTCGCAAGGAGGTTAGAAGTCCATATAACACTTCTTAATCAAAAGGAAATATTCAACCTTTTGTTCAGAGATTTATTTCCTGGTAAGAATTAATTTTAACACTAATGTCCTTTGGATAAACGAATATTTATTCTGTATTCAATTCCTAATAGTTCTTAAGGAAACACATCGAATCAGTCCCCTCCTTGGTTGATATATTAAAAAGGAAATCTATACCCTTATTAGATTTGCACTGGAATATTCTTTTTCTGAAAGAAATAGTACGAGTATAATATATTTGTACAATTACATAAATTTAAAGGTACGTTTGCGTTTTTTTTGTCTTTAAGAATGTTCATAAGTCAGGTTCTAATTACGTTATTAACACGTCCACAGGTGGCTGCGGACGTAACCTATCAGAATTGGCATAGCTTTCAAGTTAGCCAAGACGGTGCGTCCGTAAATTTGGGATTATTATTCCGAAAATCTAATTGAGATAAAAACAAAATACTACCTAACCTAATATCATAAGAGTTCAGATAACTCCAACACGCAACGCAATCACGTGCTAAGGTGACGAAATATCCAGTCACGTTCTCTGCCTATTACACAAAAGGCACATTCGGAGTTCCTACTTAGAATCTCAAGAAATATCAAATCAGTCCTCGCGAGAGATCAAAAGAGTCCGACGCGAAACACGTGATAGACGACGAAATCTTCTTCACGTAATCATTACTTACAACCAAAATCGTAAAACCTACAAAACGAATAATTATATCCAAATTTTATTTTAAAAGAAAGAAAAAAATTAAAAAAAGTGAAAAGTTGATATTTGAAGCAATTTTAACATAAATTTAATAATTCATGATTGAGCAAAAGTCAAAATCTTAAAATAAAACTAAAAGTGCTAAGTAAATTCTATTATCTAAAACAAAAAAAAAAAATAATAATAATAATAATACGTAAAGGTAAAGTTAAATTATTGCCACAGAAATAAAATATTAAATATATATATAAAACAATCAAAATATTAAACCAAAGCAACAAAGAAAAAAAAAAAAAAATACCAACTCCGAAGATCAACGAAGGAAAATTGTGGCCACAACTTTCGTCGTACCGGGAAATACTTTTGTGAGTATACTTTCGTAACCATATTATACTATATTTTCTTTGGCAAATATTACCTTAACTTTTACATGATAAAAACATATTCGTTATATCTAAGTACATCAAAACTATATCAATATTTTGTTTTTTTTTGAAATACAATCAAATAGCTATATAGTAATATAAATTCATGATTCAATTTTTTTTTTTGATAAATGCTCAAATTTGTCGAACTCATTCTTATGTTACTTACTTCATAATTAATTTTCCTAATGGACTTTCGCGCAATAAAAATTATATCTACAGTATAAATTAACAAAAATGAATTATTTATCTGATTAAATTTATTGAAGCTATGTAAGAGTGATCTGGTAAATTTGTGAGTCGAACTGTTAAGGGACTATCTTAGCCATTTCTAAAGAAGATAGTCAAGGTGTGTTTAAGGTCTCTTAGACACCTAGGGGAGGGTATGTAAAAATGGTTTTATAACATCTAAAACCATGTCAGTTGTGTTTCAAACAATCCTGTTCTCTTTGTTTTTTCCTCTCTTTATTTTGTTTTCCTTTTTCTCCATAAATATAAAACAAAAAAAAATAGTAAACAAATATTCAGGCACGATTATTATGTGTGCTTAGGAATATGCAGCAAGATCCCACCCCACCGTCGAGCTAATGCCTGTGCGATCGCAAGCGTGCCTACTGCTGCAAAGGGACATAGGTCAAACCACATCTTCGCTTCCACCTGACCCACCTACCTTAGTTAAATTATTCACAACATATATGTATACATATATATGTATCTACTTTTATATAAAGCATCGTCAATTATCTTCCTTCAACAAATTGCCTAGTGTTGAAAATATCAATTGAATAACAACTTCAGTTGTCAAATTGTCCATGTTGTTTCCACTCATTTCATCCGATTGTCCTTTTGTGTCCTTTTGTTTGAAAATTTATCTCAAAACAAAGTACCTACCAAACAGAATGTTAAATAACCCAGCAATTGAATTGAATCATTTGCTTTTGAAAAGCTTATACCCTTCCCTTCCCTGGCGTTACATGAGAGTGTATATATATATGTACAATATGTATGAACCCCCTCGCCATCAATATCCAACTACAAATCACAGATTCTCTCTCTTAAAACAGTCATATACCTACATAATGTATGTTTGTATGTCTGGTGAATTTTGCGTAAAGGACAATTGAATACAGTTACAGTATACATAGATACATAACGTATGTATAGATATAGATATGTATTTTTCTTCCATTACTCATTCCAAACATTAATCCATACATGATGGTGAACCATATTCTTAAACAGAAGCTTCAGCTAAAGCGTCAGTAGCATTTGCGAGTCTACGACGAGTTTGTTGATGGATAATGACGCAGGATATCCATTCTGTTATAATATTTACTTAAGGAAAATATCTCTCACCTGCAGTTTGGTATTCTTGCCGAAAATTTCGGAATGAACTGAACTAAACTAGTGTGTCCTGCTACGCACTATAGGTATACTGATTGACACAGGACACGAAGCGGTATCCTTTCGATATACCTACAAAAGGAAAACAAAATATCCTTGCAGGTTGCACCAGAGAAATGCACTGCAAATCAAAACAGATTTTGTTCAAACAACATTTTGGCTAAGGGACAAACACACTGAGTACGTGTAGTGCGTAGCGTACGTGTGCCATTCTCATTCTCCATATAATATATGCCTAGGACTCCCATGGGTAACGTCCTATACCACCTTGTCTAGGGTTGCTTTGGCAAACCAACCATGTTCTTGTTGAAAAGCATCATCCTTGAGAAGAGAATGCGTTTACTATAAATGTAGAAACGTGAGCCTATATTACAATAGAATCAAGATTCACACACAAAAGTGCGTTTCTATGGAGAATTCTCGATTGCATTTTGGAGTAGGTACATACCTAAATGTGGGAGTTCATGCAAATGGACGAACCAAAGACTATGACCAAAGTTGAAATGTAGGAGGTGTATACTTGTGTGTGTATCAGACAGAATAACAATATTAATGTTTGCATTCTGGAGCCCACACCGCACATATAACGTAACGGTCACACACAATTCAAGGCTTAACAAAGGGAGACGATTGCATGATGCGTTCATATAAAGGAGGTGAAAACGTCCTTGGACCGTATAAACAAATTAAATGGATTTCGTCATCTCGTTGAGAAACAATGGTTCGGTGTCTATAGTATATGTATGTATATGCTCCCACCACGACTGCATGCCGCATCTACGCTTTGCCAGGTATTAACTTTGTTTTTATTGGGGGATCAACTTTTGTTTATCCTTGAGGACATTGATTCCTTGACCGTTGAAGTTGAGGTTGAGTGAATGCGGACAGAGAGTGTTACAAATTGATATTTTCACATACCTACACCTACATAATACCTACCTAAAGTAGTAAGAAATTTGCCAAATTGAAATGTTATGACTTTTGGGGGCTTTTGTAAAATTAATCCTTTTGTCGAGAGCTATGCCACACGAGTCATAAATCAGGACAAAAGCTTTAGTGCCTGATGGTTTTTGGTTGATTTCTGGAAATGGGATTTGAATAAGAAGAATTATAATATCTACAAATTTGAGTGATATAATTTGGTCAAGTTTGGGAAATTCCAAGGATATTTGAATTTTAATGAATTTGAGAATTAATTAAAAACAAATTATTATAAAATTTGCTTCGACAAAATATATTCTTCCTTCGTTCTAGAAAAGGGATGTTTTTTGGTCGTACAAAAACATTCTAACTTATTCCAGGGCTATCTCTTACATCTTTCAATACGATATAAGAAAATTTCTTAGATTATCTTATAAGTCTATCTTGTTTTATATTAAATGATCTATACTAAAGAATTTTTTTTATTCCCTATTTTTTAAGAACGAGAGTCTTTATTGCAAAAGTCCGAGAAATTGCGTTGCAAATAGAGAAGTTATAACAGCCTGGCCGTGGGCTACAATGTGGCCCTTAAGTATGCAAGTCGAAAATCGTATTCTCTTTTGTGTGATTGCTCATACTTATCAGGTTTGTACCAGTTAAGAGTTCCTGGTCCGGGATTCAGATAATTTTCAAACAACCCACTTAAATGATCTGATAGAAGGAAAAAAGTGTCTGTTTATGCTGTATCCAAACGGACAGAAGCAAACGCATTTTTTTTTATCTCCCCTCCCTTTCATCGTATTGCCAACTTTGATTAAAATATTTAGTTTCATTCTCTCAAGAACTCAACGCTACATCGCTGACTATAAGATCGATGTTATAACATGTTATATTGTAGGTACTAGGTATAGGTATTTGGTAGTAGGTCCAATTTATTGCAATTAAATGTGATGTTATAAATTAGTTGATTTTATTGGTTGTGCGTTGTTGGAATAAATGCCAATTTCGACAGATCACCAATGTGATAGAATAGAAAGGAGATTGCTCCAACCAAAGCAATCAATCTCTTTTCGAACGGATTTAAACCTACGCAGTAATTTTTTTTTCTTCTTCGATATTATTGGTTTGTACATACATCCATATGTATGTAATCTGTGTGGTGCGTGTGGGGTTGAAATAAAAAACTAAAATGGTTTTCTACAAAAACAAAAAAAAAAAAAAACAAAAAAGAGAAAAAAAAATATCCTGAGATTAAGATCTGTTTTTTTTTTTTTTTTTTTTTTTTTTTTTTTTTTGCGAGAGGAAATAAGTTAATCGCAAGGATTTTCAAGAAAGGATATAGTTGGCATCAATTGAATTGAATTACATTAAATTGGAATCCAATCGTTACGCAGTCCTTGTGTTAAACATGAAGATGTATATCTCCTCTACCTTCACTTGACGTCTTTAAATGGAATAACATATTTTTTTTCTTCGTCTTTATCACTGTGTTTAATCCTATCTGAAGGACGACTTTCTGTTTGTTACATGACAGTAGGTACTCGAAAAGGATTTTGTGTTTGTCTTTAAGTTTTGATAATTTTAAGAATGAAAGTTTTTTTTACATAAAATAAATAAAACAATTTATTGACTTTAGAGGTACTATTTTAATTTTTAACCAAGAATAAATGTCAGATAACCCATAGAGGGCCGTAGGCGTACGTCGCGTCAAACTATCATGGAATTTTCGTAATTGTCTTACAATTTATCATTTCAAAACCTTTCCTACCACAGCGTCTGTAAATGATGATTCTTTTTTTTATTATTAATTCGTTTCCTTTGCCTAGAGTAACGTATGGTTCGGCGACTAAAAAAAATTAATTTGGACGCGCGACGGTTCGTGAAAAACAAGGGATTAGTGGCTTTCAGTTAAAACTGTCAACCATTCCTGTTGTGGGTAAAATTGTTCAATAAACACTAAACTTTTTGGGTTAATGACCGATTTTTTTAGATTTCTTGACATTTCTCCACCCCTCATCTACCTTAGTGTTGCTCCTAGCGAAAATATAAATACAACATTTTTTGTAGAAAATCAATCCACAGCAACTTGTCTGGCAATCCACATAGTCTACAGTTAAAAGTCATTTCAGTGATTATCATGCTACGTAACATCAATTAACAACAACTTTGCAATGCCACCAGACTAGCGGTAAATAGCTCATGAACAACGTTAACGAAGCAAATTTTCTCAACGAAAATTATAAAGGCCAATTTTTAATTTGGCTTGCTTTTCTAATTACAACAAGGCGAATTGGAAATTTTCAGAATCAATGCTGGAGTGTCCGTGTTTGTTCTTACGGCCAACTTTATTTAGGTATCCTGTCCACGCGTTGACAAACCATATCGGCGGCGTTGTTTGGTTATGACCAAAACAGTAAAACTAAAAACTTTATTTATTACAAGGCCTTATATAAAAATAGGAATATTTTATACATATTTAATTATTATTATTATAACTTATTAAATCAATTAACATGCGCATTGGTGTTTTCGTATACATTTTTTTTCCAGTACGTAAATCGTCTTTAGGCAGGACAATGCCTGCCAGGTCAGCTAGTTGCAATATATTATTTAAAATTTTCTAGAAATTAAATGCAGAATACTACATACATATAAAACTTGAGAATACAGAATAACGACTCATTTCCATTGGTACACTGTGACGTATGCGTACTTTTTATTTTGTAATTTTTTTTTTATGTATATACATATTTTCGTTATTGCTTTTTTTGTTATCAAATTTAATTTTCTTATTTTTAATAAGCTTATAATTGAATATCGTACTAAAATTAGATTTTTCCTATCATTAAGATGTCCGGAGAGAGTGTTGCTTTGTTGTATTTATATCAAAGATTCGAATTTCCTCTCTAGAGGATTTCATAAGGATGCCATTAACTAATTTTAGTATAGACGAAAATAGTTTTGCTGTTACATATATGTATATTTACCAATTTCGTCCATCCGTCAAAAAGAAGAAAAACAGACCACGCTAAAGCAATTACAAATTGGATTTCTGATCCAATCCATATTGAGATTTAAAAGGCTCAATATTTCGTCAATTTTTTAGCACTCTTAAAAAATTTAAAAAATATCAATTTTATTATTTTTGAAAAGTGCAAAAAATATTGCCAAAGTAGCTTAAACATACAAAGACCTTTACATAACATAATATATTTCTTATATAAAATAATAAAACATGTAATCCTCATTTCAGCACTTCATTTAATAATTCAATGATTAACAGGCATTCTAACTTCAATTACATACTTAAATCCTATCAACAGTGTTTATGGTTTTGTTAAAAAACAAAAAACAACTCACCGAAGAATTTTCTTTTGCAAAGGAAAATGAATTAAAAGCATTTATTTCTTCATATTCGTCCTTCCACAAAACCCTTCAATATAACTTATCAAGTTATAAAATCTCTCCAATTTTCGATTTCGAAAAGAATTTCCAGTTAAAATAAATTCTCTTTCTCTCAAAAACTTCCTTAAGTACGATAAGCTTTCATTCAATTTCATGATTTTTTCACCCTCAATTCCACTCAATGGCGCTAGTATCGTTGAGTGATTTTTCAAAGCCAACAAAATTTTTAATAATATCGTTGGTATGCTTCTTGCAAATAAACATACCTAGCTGCTCGAAATTTTTATCAGCATTCGCCCTTTTTCTTAGCTGAGAAAAACTCTCATATTTTTTTCCTCACAATTGAAAATGGATATTCTTTGGTCTCTCACCAACCAGCATCCCTGATATTTTCTCTTACATACTCTCTATTGGTGATTTGAATTTTTCCTTCACCAAATCCATATCCAACCTCTACAATTTCAATAAAATCTCTTACATTCTGGAAAAAAAAAATATATTGAGGCAAAAAACAACCCAAAGCACCCGAGAGGATGACAAAGATGACGATGACGACCAAATTAGTTCCGTTGATAATGTCAAATAGATTGGGTGGAAATCCATTGCCGGTGGCGTAAATAATACGTAACGTCTTTGTACTAGCAAAATACGATTCTGGTTCTTCCTTTATGATTTTAAATATACCATCTTTTACAACTATTTTATCTTTTTGTGAAAAATTAATACAGCTTTGAAGAAAAAAAAATCATTTACAAAGTTTTTAAACGTTGAAGACGACGACGACAGAACAAAGTATAAAGTGTGTGCTAGGAGTGTATCACGAGGATTTATTTTTTTTGTGCTCGTCCTTTTTTATGTTCCGGGAAATCGACATGAAGTGCAAAAGTTTGACCCAGTTACAGTGAAAAATAAGCGAAAATAAAAAAAAAAAAAATATATATGAAAACGAGGGGCAACAGCGAAAAAAAGGATTAGAGACCTCTCGATAGAGTTTTAGTCCTGAATTTATTTTTTGTGCTCCGTTTTTATTTAAGTTTCCACTTTCTGTCATTGCACACAGACCTAATAGGAAAGAGTATTTGATATCCTTTTTTTTTTCTGGGTTAAAATAAAAAGCCGGTTAAAAGTTGCAAAGCAAGTGCAATGCACTAAGAATGACGGAATTTGGATTAATGAATTTTTCCATCTGGTAAGGACATACATACATTTGAACATGTAAAAGTTGGTAATACATGCATTATATTAATTTGTATAGCTACATACATAAAGTAAATACCTCAAACCCTCACTTATACCACCAGCACTATCAGGAATCTCTGATATTTAATGTTATATATATATTTTTATACAAAAACACTCGGCATGTGTCCTTAATTGGGCGCCATATTAATAAAATAGAAACAAAAAAAAAAAGGAAGCAGAAAAATAAAAGGATAACACAATGGATTTGGGCAAAAGATATACTGTTGTTAAATTTTCGTAACAAGAATTATAGAATTATGACGTCGTCTGTGCTATTATCCTTATGCTTCTTATTGTATTATGTATATTATATCCTCTTCTGCATTATGATTCAATTGTGATAAAGAATATGAACAGATTTTTGGGGGAAAGCTCACCTACTTTCTCTTGGATATTAGTTTTGATTTTATTATACGATTATCTCTATACCTCTATCTTTAGATTGCTGTGAATAAAATAATATATACAGTTATATATATAGGAATATACCTACAAACCTTAATATATTTTTTGTATCTCTTTATACTTGTTTTCTGGAGTATTCTTCTATCTCTATACTACAATTAGTTAAGGATTTATTATTCTATTGTGTGTTATTGTTGTGTCCTTGGCGCTATTGTTATTGTTATGGGATGTGATTTTAATACGAATTAATTTTTGATGCGGAAATGTGTAAGTGAAAGGCGCTGAGATGAAGATATAAAGAAGAAAAACGAATAAGAAAGTCGTCAGTATTATTTTCTCAAAAGGATATACATAAATGTATGTCTATCGACGAGCAATATTGTATCTCGTATAGCTACACTTCGACACACACACTATAAAATCTGTTACATTTTTTCAATACCCTAAATTTACTAAAAAGTTTACAATTCAAAAGTTGAAAACAATAAAATCTTATATAATACAAATGTTTTTTTTTTTCACAAATGACCTTTAGGTACGCATACGCAAATCATGAGTTGTTTTTAACTTGCTCTACTACATTTGCGAGAAAAAATATGGAATGACCCTCTTGCTTCACGTATAAACAATAATTGCGTTCAATGTCATAGACATGCATGAATGTTTATGGTATCGTTTAAACGCTGGAACCATAAGCTTTCAATCAAAGTTGAAAACATAACAAACACTTCGGGTTTTTTAGGAGATAATCGTCATAATTGAAGCATGCAAGAAAAAATAAAGTGAAAATAAAAGAGGTGTTAGCTCGAAAATTAAACATTTAAGACAAAATTAAGCGAAATGCATTGTTTCAGTATCTTATATTATACCCCGCCTAAGCTCTAGTTACTGCTTCGAAATGATTTTTCATTAACCTGATGGGTTTTTCGGCTGTCTCTTGCGGTATTCTTTCCCATTCTTCTACCATTGCCACTTTCAGTTTTTAATGGTCTCAGAAGCTGGATTTCTGGTTCTAACCCTTCTTTTTAGCTCGTCTCAAAAATGCTCGATAGGGTTTAAGTCTGGGCTTAGCACCAGCCAGTCCATCGTGGCAATACCAACTTCTCTAAAGAATCCGACTATTTCCCGCGCAGTGTTGCATCGAGCGTTATCATATGCATTATTAGTGAAATGTTTTGGCAATACGTCCAGTATAAGTAATGACGTGATGCAGTTGAATATCGGAGATGTACCGATTCGCAGTTTAACCTCCCCTCGACCACCACCAGTCACAAAACCAAGCTTTTCCTTCAATTCAAATGCCTGCCTCTATCATACAAAACCCTCCCCCGTAAGTCACGGTTTCGACAAAACAGCTTTGCTCAAATCGCTCGCTAGGTCGTCTGTGTATTTTGCCCTTACGATCACTTCTATGCAGACTCATTTCGCACTCGTTCGAGAACATAACTCGCCTCCATTGCTCAACTTCCCAATCGTAGTGCATATGCACTACGTAGTCAACCTTGTCGGTGGTTTGGAGTCAATTTCGATCCCCTGACAGGTTATTTCGGGGTAAGGTCTGCTTGTTTAAGTCGTCTTTTAGCTGAATGAATCTTTCACATCTCTAGGTGTGCACCGATGACGACGACACGTCCAAATTTTAGCAATCACACAAACTATCCAGTTTCCCTAAGCGTTTTGCAGATCTTTGATACACAACATGCTTAGGTGGAGCTGACGGGTCACAACACGTTGGGTTCTTCCTTATTGTCACAGTAGTGTAACAACTTGAGCAACATCTGCAGGTGTGGTATTCATTTATTTGCAAGACTAGAAGGTCTGTCAAGTCGAAATTATAATATAACAGTTCACTTTTAACAGCACACCGATAAATAAAAACCAATTTTTTCGTGCAATGTTTTCTACGTTTTTTTTGCTGCTTTGCTAACTTCGTGTCAACTTAGGGAAGCAGTCTTTGGAAAACATATAAAAACTTCTTATTGCGAATGTTTAACTACTCTATAATTAGCCGTTAATTAGTCGTGTATTAGATGTTACAATTTTGAATTTGTCGCTCGATGTTTTCTATGTTTTTTTTTTTTTTTGCAAAATTGTCAAATTGGTATCAATTTAGCAAGGAATCCCTGGAAAAGGGGTTAACACTTCTTATATTGAATAGATCTTCCAACCTTTCCCCATTTGATACGTACTACGAATTGTAGTCTATCGAAAAAAGGTACGGAGAAAAATGGAGGTGGAACAAGACAGCATACTTAAAAGTGCTTATAAAAAATGCTGATGCTCCAAATGCATTTGATAAACAAACCTCACATCGCGCCTTGTGACGTCAGTGGTCAGCAGTGGCAGAGTGCGTAGTGCACACAGCTTCGAAGACTGAGCAAATCTGATGCGCGGGTTCAAATACCGCATGATGTGTAGAAAGTTTTTCAAATAAAATTGGATTAAAGCTCAGCACCACTATAAAGAAGGACTTGGCACCCCTTGAAATAGCTATATCTCCAGCCAAACAAAAATAAAAAACGAATTAAAATACCAAAAAAAAAAATAATTCGTAAGCAATTGGTGGTAGCGCCTTTAAGTTGTTGTTGTTGTTCACAAAATTTAATGAAATTGACGGAATAAAGAATGGTCAAGTCTAATAAACTGACTTTCTTGTATGAATAGTACAATAATAATAATAATTGAATAGTTTATTGCCAAGTATCAGTCTAGAATTAGTTATGATAATTTCAATTATGTCGTAGAATGTTTTTTATGTTTTTTTTTTTTTTTTTTGTGAAATCGTCAAATTGGTATCATGTTAGCGCGGAACCTCTGGTCGGTGGCACAACAGCTCATGAAAACCCAGGGCGTAGTGACTTACAGCTCTTAACCTTTCCTGTAAGCGTGTCTGCTGGAATGGAACTTCGCAAACTTTATTAAACTTAGGAAATCAGCAAAAAAAAAAACAAAAAAAAACATAGAAAACATTGACGAATTGCAAATTATTAAATTAACACCATTCAATATATAAAGTTTTTACCTCATTTCCAGGGGTTCCACACTAACTCGATACCAATTTGATGATTTCGCCAAAAAAAAAAAAAAAACAACAAAGAAAACAATATATAAAAATTTCGAAATTATCACAACTAATTAACGGCTGATTGCCCAATTAATAATTTTTCGATCTGTGAATGTTGTTTCGCTAAGTTGACACTCATGAAATCTAGGTACTATCAAACTCTGGAATTGATCTTTTGAAAAACATGTTAGCATAGAAAAAATTCATCTTCAAACAATGTCGGCCCATATTTTATTAGTATAGATGTGAAGATTGTTAACACATATAGACTTTCACTGAACAAGGATATTTTTAATTTGACATGAAAACGTATTTACATTTATGTATGAGTGAACGCAGATCAAACAAAAAAGATTGCATCTTTCATCTTGACAACTCATCTAGAACACCTTTTTTTAATGAAACCTAAAAAAATCGAAAAGGACAACATTTTTCGCAAAACTATATCAAATAAAATTTTTTTACAACGATAAACGAAATAACTGTTGGGTTAGGCCTATCGCCCAGTTTAGGCAACTTAAAGTTGCTTGCCGCACCAATTTTGTAAGGCTCCCGAATCTCGATACAATTACATAAGGTTATATATATAGGAGATCGCGGCCACTATAGGCAACTTTTAGTTGTACCGAGTTGCTCGCGGAACTTAGCTGCCGGCGCAACTCTGGGCAACTTTAAGTTGCTTACCCTTACCTAATAGGCAACTTTCGATAAGATTTTGGCCAAATGAGAGACTTAACCCGAAAACCACGTTTTATTCTCACAATGAACGAGTTTTGTACTGTCGCTGATCCAAAATACAATTGAAAATACTCAACCCAAAATTTACTCGGAAGTTGCCTAATGGGCAACTGGTGATTTCCGTCCGTCCGTCCGCTGTCATTTTCAGTTTTTCACTCGCAAAATCTCTCCTATTCCAGCCAGCTAACTGCTGCGCAACGCAAACAGGCCGAATTCCTACCCTTTTTTCGACCACCTTTCCAAATTTCCTAACCGTTTCTTTTTTCCTACCCTACCACTTTACCGACTTCCCACACGTCCCCTTGTTACGCAACTTTGTTGCCGGCCTAACATACGTGGGACAAAATTATGTTTTGTTACTATTTCACATTTTATACTTTTAAGGCAGGAAATGTACAAACCAATCCAAGTAAAGACATTGGAAAACACTGGTTTAACAGCAACTCCTTCGGCAATTCGAAGACCCAGAACTGTAAGAAATTCTGAAAATGTCACTGTCACCGCTGAGCGCTATGGTGACAATGTTGGAAGAGTTTTTTGAACCCGAGCTGGAAGAATTGACTGAAGAAACTAATCTGGTAGACATATGGTTCCAACAGGATGGGGCTAGATCCCACAATGCTAGGATTTCAATAGCGAGATTTTAGCAAGTGTTCCCCCAGCACCTCGTGTCTTTGAGGGGGACGTGAAGTGGCCTGCGCGCTCACCAGATTTGAGCATTTGTGATTTTTTTTTTCTTTGGGGGTAGGTAGGTACATAAAGGAAAAAGTTTTTAAATTTCGCCCACATAACCTTACGGAAATACTCATCGAAATGTGCAGAAGAGCGATCGAAAACTTCAGAATTCGCTTTCAAGAGTGCATTGCGGCTGACGGCCACCACCTACGTGATATCATCAACTTAATGTTAAAAACCAGATTCTGTACTGAATGAAACAATATAAACATAATTTCTGTAAGTTGAATTGTTTTTGTTTTACATCCTTTTAAAACCGGTTCATACCTTTTGCCCCACCCTGTATATTAGATGCCTAAATTTCGAGGCTATGGAACGAAAATTGTGTGTTATTAAAAGAATCTGATATTCTTCTAGTTAGGCTAGACACACCAGCATTCGTGCCTTTTGCTGTTTTGTGCCAACATTAAGCTTTACATGCCACCCCCACTTAATTTGGCTGCAAGGTCCGGAAATCCACGAACCATTTGATAAGGTCGTCATTGTTTCAATCATCCTGAGGCTTGTAATATAGATTAATTTTTAACGGACTTACCACGATTATTGTTAAATTTAAGTTTAAGTTGCCCGACGTTTCGACAGGGTTACACTTCTTGTCGTGGTCAAGGGTTGACCCGTCACCCTTACAGTGTCTCAGAACCGCGATAAAATAATCTAAAATTAAAAATCCTGATGCTTGTTGTTGTTTCGGAAACAAAAAAAATTTCATGGTGGTAAGTTACCCCCACGCACAACCCCAAAATTACTCCACACACTAAATAGGTACCTACCAACTTTTACCCATAAATATTTATTCAACATGAATGAAACTATGAGTTTCATGGACTTCCAGTTATGTATAGCGATTAGCCAAATGACTTTTTCTCTCTTTCCTTCAAACCAGAAAGAAAAAAAACAATAATCAATCGATGTTACCAGGAATTTTCCCTTAATAACCTTCCGTTAATATCTTAATATTTCTCACTTAATACAACAATATCACTTTATCCCAAAGACCTCACTCTTTATACAAACCCAAAACAAAAATATAGTCTTGTGCCGAAAAACTTCCAACAATCGTTAATTATACTTTTTGTCTCTTTCCTTTTTTCCTTCTCTGATGGTCACAAGACTCACACAAAATATTTCCATAAAATATAGGATGTAGCCAAACAAAAAAAAAGAACTTCCATTGTGAATTTGTGTTCTCGTATACTGTTATTCTGGTGTGCCAGCAGCACCAAATAACCATAAACAACCAACTATACAAAAACACATGGGACATAATGTTGCATCCTTTCCACACACTTTTGTTCCTTTTTAACAAGGATGGATACGAACAAACTAACCAGCACAAAAAAAATATGATCCAAAATTTCATCACAGCTTTCTCCCCCCACTTGAGTTTTGTATTATTGTTCCTAAATTGTATCCCTATTTTAAAATAAATGCCTTGGTTCTGTTTGTGGGAGTGGGAGTTTAGTTCTTGTGCTAGTGTGTTTGAGAAATATAATCTCTGGCAAGAACAGGAAATTTTTTTTATAAATAAAAAGTAAGGACTTTTGGGGCCAGTTCTCAACTCTCCACTACCACCGCCGCGCACCGCGCGCCTAACACCATCATCAGCCGTAGAAATATTTTCCCGTCACAGAACAGAACACGTCAAAAGAAAACTTCTTCGTGAAATAGTTGGAGCAGCTAATAGTCCTCGTTCTGTGTTTATTTTCAGGACACTGTTCGTTATCCTGATGTGATGATGTCACCACCACCTACCGAGCTGAGCTACTATATGATATATACCTATAATACAACTGCCGTTAGGGCTATTTTCTTTTTATTAAATGAAAAGTGGAGAAAAAGAAAATCATCTCTTTCGGCAATGATGTCTCAATATTTGTTTTCTTATTCTTTTCATCATCATCTCGTGTCGTTCTTTTTCTATAATGTACAGTTTCATATTTCGTCTATTCCCAGCATGTCCTGGATGGCTGATGATGGTGAGGTGAGGAGAGTTTTTTTTTTTGTTTTTTAGGTGTGCCACTGTAATTGTTTGACAGGCGGTTCAGTTGTTGCAGGAAACTTTCTTTAAAGGACAAACAGAAAAAAAAATCGTTAAACACCCTCAAATGTTTTGATTCCTTTCGTCCTTTTTACTTTTTATACTTTTTTTTCTGCTATGCGGCGCGCTGAGTGGTTGTTTATCCGATTTTGGTCCTGGTCTGTTTGTTATTATATAACCTAAGGAAAAGGACTGATGTGGACCTATTTTTTCAAATCTCATTTCAGCTTCCTTCCCCCTACACCTTTTCAAGAAGGGAAGATGCGGGAAAAGTTAAATGTGTATTTTTTTTTCTCTTCATTCATTCTGTTTGATCCTTTTTGTTAAGTTCTTGTGCCCTCGCCTCCCCTAAACCATTCCATCGAGCTAAAAAAAAGTCTTTTCCAGAGGATTTAAAGGTTCCTCCGGTGTTCATTGTCCACAGAGAAGTATAGGTATATGGAAGAATGAAAGTCTCCGAGATTTCTTACATTCAGTATTATGTAGGGAAAGCAATAAAAATATTAGGAAAGATTCACCTCCTGAAGATTCACATTTTTTTTTTTAAATATACAAACTCTGAACCCCACTCAGGGATGTTTTAAGTGTTGTTTTGAAAAGGATATTTTTGGTTTCGACTTCTCAGTCGGTCTTTTATCAAAAAATACAAACTTTTCAAAATGTGGGCTTTGTTAGTTAGATTATTATATTTATATTTAAATTTTTCCATAATTGAAATTTTGTGCTTTGTTTTTATTTTTGTCTTCCTTTTCATGAAAAAAAAACAAACAAAAACAAAATCAGCGAACCGGGAAACAAAAACAGAACAAAAAGGAAATTCAAATAAGATCAAGATAATTTTGGACAAATTAAATGAAATTGTCTTCTGTTTCTAAAGGTGATGATGTCACACTCAGTTATGTAATAGACCGGAGGCATAGTGTTGTAAATAGCTGGTCGTTTGGAGTTAAGTTATACTAAGAAAAAGTATCGCAAGGTGCAGTTAAATGAATGAAAACCCAAAATATTCCACTGCTATGAGGCGTGGCAGGTGCAACTAAACAGATTGTATTTTTTTTTATTTGTAGGTATTGCCTTTTTGGAAATCATTGTAGGGTACAGCTTTTTCATACGATTTTAATTTAGTAAACATGTTCAAAAAAAAAATTAATTCTAACATCTAACTCATGCAGTATGAACCTTGGCGTTGGATTTACCAAACAGTACTTAGCAGATAACATCGATCGAGGGCACTTTTATAGGTAATTAAAGGTACTGCCATTGACTTTATGAGCATTATCCACGCAAAATCAAGGATAAGCGAGATATACCTATCAAGAAAACTCATAACACCCCCAAAACGTGACGCCTGGGGAACTTTGATTTGGACGAAGAAACGTGCAGTGATCATTATTATCATACACTAGTCAAAAAATTAAGGAAACAAAAGAAAATTTACTTTTTTTTGCGTTTTCTGAAAGTGGTCGCATTGATACGAGACAAAAAGCATATTTTTTCTGTTGACAAATTTTAGCAAATAATTTTTTTAAGGTACTGTTATTGCACAATCATAAGAAACAGCACGAGCCAAAAATGAATTTAAAAAAAAAAAATTTTTGAGCCAATTAAATATATTGATTCGATAACTACATAGTTTATTATGTTTTAATGTCATCATTTTTCGTTGCTTTACAGTTTTTGTTCAGAGAAATATCTGACTTTGAATAAAAAATAAAGCTTTTGACTTGGATTTCCAATATTCCAGCTATAGGAATGCCGATACGGAAAATTTAACGGAACCTTTGAAAACAAGAATTCTACAAGATCTGTCTAAATCAGAGATCAGAAATAAATCTCAACCTTTTGAAAGGTCCCTTAATAACTCTTATTTGTTGCTATTTTCAATAAAAGTCACAAAATAACCTTTATTCTAAAAAATAAAGTTTTTCGGTCAAGGTCTGAGCGAAACCTTTATTTTGTTTTTTTTTTTTATGTTACGGTCAACCAGTGAGAGAAATCGCTGAGAGAAAAAAATAAATCTCATCTGCAATTTTATCAATCAGAATGTCTCTTAGTATGGCCCTTAGTTTTTCGTTAGCACTGCATGCTGGAATGCAGCTTATTCGGCTTTTTAGTCAACATCATCAAGTTTCCGGACATATTTGCTTGGCGTCCCAGCGACTGAATTCAAAATTGAAAGGGAATTTTCATCTTTAAATTCTATTTTTAGTGACAAAAAAGGACAATCTTTGGTCAAAAAAACCTTGAGAGTTTATCATTAGCGAAATTTAATACCATAAATTAATAAAAACATAAAAATCCGTTGCTCCGCTTGGTTATCAGTCGCCAGGCAGGCGCCAATGTGAACAGTTTTCTTGACCAAAATACTCATTAACCAAAAATTTAATTCCTCTTTACAATCTTTATTAAAAGAACCTTGCCCGGCATTTTTTGAAAGTTTTTGAAAAAAACAAACTTTTTTTACCAACTTTTTTATTGATTTTTTAGCGCCAGTCTACCTAGATCACAAATATGTATTTTTGAAGTCGATAGGTCGCTTAATTTAGCCGCAAGTCAAGTGTAAAGATGCAAACTTTGATGCCTCTAGCACGTCTAGTTTAGCCGCAAATCGTATTTAAAGATAAAAGTCGATTTTTCATATAATGACATGCATCAATTGAAAAGGTGGCACTTCCTAGATTACGAATATGCATTTTTGAAGTCGCTAGGTCGCTTAGTTATATTATTAAAATTTTTTGTTCGAATTAACCATTTTTGATTTATTTTCTACGAAAAAGGTTAAGGGTTGACCTTTTCCATTAATTTTTTCGTAAAAAACTCAACCATTGAGAGATATTTTAAAAAATTAAAAATAAATCTCAACCGATAACCGATATTTTGTTTTTCAATAAATAAATCTCAAACCGTAACCGAAATCTTCTTAAAGAAATGTGGTAACTCTCAGAGAGAAACCAATTGCAAATACAGTTGCAAAACAGTTATTTCTGATCTCTGGTCTAAATCTTTATAACAATTATTTTTTTGGCTCCTCGCCGTGAGATTATAAGGAAAGTTAAAACTTTTTAAAGACTTAAGTAAATCTGAGTAGGTAAGTCTCTAAGTAAAAAAATAGAGCAACGAAAAATGAAAAGTGCTTAAAAAATGCTAATGCTCCAAATGCATTTGATAAACAAACCTCACATCTCGACCTGTGACGTCAATGGTCATCAGTAGCGGAATGTGTAGTGCATACGGCTTCGAGGACTGAGCAAATCTGATGTAGAAAAATTTTCATAATAAAATTGGATTAAAGCTCATCAGCACCACTAAAAGGAGACTGATGATTAGGGCTTGGCACCCCTTGAAGTAGCTTTATCTCCAGCCAAACAAAAATAAAATGAATTAATAATACCTACAAAAATTAATTTGTAAACAATTGGTGGTAGCGCCTTTAAGTCGTTGTTTTTTTTTTCAAAAATTTAATAAAATTGACGGAATAAAGAATGGTCAAGTCTATGTGAAAGCTCCTTTTGCGGACAACTCCGCCTTAAGTGGACAATCCTCTTAGGCGGACAAATTTTCACGACCGTGGATCATGGATCTAAATTCCATACATTTTATGATCCCTTGGCTGAAGCGGACACTCCCTTACCCGGACGCGGACAAGAATATTAGCCGTGATTTGTTAAATTTAATTCCCTTAGGCGGACAAAAACCTTTTTTTAGTATGTAAATTTCAGCCCTTATTTTCAGAAATACTTTTACATATTTTTTTCCCTTGGACGGACAACTCCTTAGACGGACAAAAGTGTTGCGACCGTCGCTGTCCGGCTAAGGGAGCTTTCACTGTTATAAACTGACATTTTAGTATGAATATTACAATAATAATAATAATAAAAATGACGGCATTAAAGCTAAATAAACGAGTTATCCAGTCAATACATTTAATTAACTCAAAAAATTTTTTTCAAAGAAAATGAAAATATTAAAAAGAATAAAAACAAGCTGCAATAACGGTACCTAAAAAAAATAACAATTTTTGATGTGCATTTCTTGGATTTGGAGATGTTTTTTTTTGGGGATTTTCAATTTGGGGATATTGGTATTTAGAAATTTTGTATTGTGCAATATTAAATTTATTTATTTATTTATTTATTTATACATTTTCGTTTTGAGGATTAAATCAGTATAATGTAAATGTTTCCCTTAAAGTGTTACTTTATGTGACTTTTCCGCCAAAAATCTGAAAGGTGCATAGCTAAATTGCAATTGCTTAAGACATAGCAAGTCGGAGAGGAAAATTTTGTAGAAAATAATATGTACCCTGGAATTCTAAATATTTGTGTTCTTTAGACAAATTTCTAACTTAAGGCTCTCCCAAACCAACGCGATTAATCGCCGCGACAATAGAAAACAATAACAACAACGTGTTGTTTTGTTTGACAACCACGTGTTGTTATTGTTGTTTTCTTTTGTCGCCGCGAATAATCGCGTTGGTTTGGGAGAGCCTTTAATTCTGCAAAATATAGAAGGCTAAGCTGAGTTTTTAAAAATATTTTTTTCGTGTTTTGACCGAAAAAAAAATTTGGTGGTCTCTACTTTTTTTTTTTGGAACAAACAGCGGGTCTTTGACCATAAACAAGATATGCGGGAAATTTTTAGTAGTATACATTAGCGTTAGCGCCCGAAATAAAATTAACGTGCCATATTTTATGAAAACACGTGCCATTTTTTGTGTTATATGAAAAAACAACTAATTCTTCGATTTTTTTTGAAAAAAGTGTAATCAATTTTATTACAGAGTGTCTAATAAAACCAACAAAATCAAAAGAAATCATTTGCTCTATTCGTGCATTGTCAAAAAATAATCTGCCCACTTTTTACAGAATTGAAACTAATTTTCATTAAATTTTGTTGAAATTTGTTTCATTTTAAGTAAGAAATGGAAATAAAAAACGTGCCGTATTGAACTTTTTCGTGCCACCGTGCCACGAGCAAATAATGTTGTTAAAAAAGCACGGACATTTTTGGGGCCTTATAAGGTCGTACATATCCTGAAGAATGGTCCCTACGAGGTCTAGAAAGTCGGAGACCACGAAGGGCCTACTAATACTGACACAGTGGCAGATTTTATTAAGAAGTGGCATCGTTAATTCAGGGCCGAAAGAGCGTTTGTGAATAACCAAACATGCAATGTCATACCCTAAGTCAAAGACATACCCAACATTAAGAATAAAATGTAACATCCTCTAAGCTTTAACGAAACGGATAATAATCCCAAACAACTCTATAAAATAATGACCATGGACCATATAAGCATTCAAAACTAGCCAACTTAAATGAAAATGCACCAAACCAACATCATACAGACGCATTCAAGTCACTCCTGTTTGCCAGTAAAGTTACTAATTTTCCATATGAGAAAACCACCAATCGCTCCCTCGACAATGTTAAAGTAATTACATTCCAAAAGATAAAAGTACACTTTACGTACCACTTATACGCTTACATCCACTCAACCCAGTTTTTTTTTTTTTTTAAATCGCCCATAACCTCCTTATACATAAAATCTCAACAAAACGACATTCCACTTTTTTCACACACGACCGCTTTTCGATTGCTGTACGCTTTTCTAACAAAAATACCATTTTCTACTATAAGAATCAGTGTCATAGCCACCCTTAGTCGTTCTATATTTTCAAAATAAAAAAAAAAAAAAGATAAATATATTCCCTGCAAAAAGGGGTAAGAAAATTATAACCATAAACAGTCAGAAAGCCAGCGAGCGAACAAGGACACTCCTGCTTTTACATCGACAAATTTTAGGATCCGGTTTCTTATTTTTGTGAATTTTCATTTTTTTTTTTTACATATTTGCCAAAAAATCAACTTTCATATATGAATAAAGGAATGAGTGGCTTTTGGATGACTGAACACTAACTCATCCTTTCTGTAAGGGCACAGAGAGATAGGATTATTCCAGACGACACGATGACAACGTTTGAACACCACCATGAGATTTAAAAAAAAAAAATGAAAAGTGTATTTTGATTCAAATAACGAAAAAAAAAAATGTAGGGAGGCTTAAGAAAAGTCTCTTTCTCCCACACACACACATACCCAGACAAATGCACGCCTCAATAGAACCAAGTTAAGCGTGAAATTTATGTTTAACTATTGAACAAGGATCGATAGGTTTTTATAGGTGTCATTCTATTAAGAAAGATTGATTTTCAAAATAACAATCACTCGCATGTATGGGTGGGTGGTGTGTTTGTGTGCTTTGTTAAAATTAAATCTCAAGTCATCCTTGTTATGAGAAAGTTTAACACGCTCGAAAATTTCAAGAAAAAAAAAAGGTAAACAAAGCACAAGCAATGAATGACACTCAAGTGATTCGACATTTTGTTGTTTTCTTTTTTTAGAATTTCATTGGACTGAATGTCCTTTTGATCCTTGCTAATAATAATCGTTAATCGAAGTGTGCATAATTCTTAAAGTCACCTTTTCGAATTCAAACGCTAATGACACATAAAGACAAATACAAAAGGGGGGCTTTAAATATTAATATTCATCGCGTATTTCTCATTAAACTATGAACGGTTTTAATAATGATACAGAAAAATGTCAAGTACCTTTTTTTTGCAACTTGGCTGACTTGCGGAGGGAAATTTTATAGCAACAACAAAAAAAAAATCGTATATATTCATATTCTCATTCAAACACACTCCCACTGATTCATTTTTAGATGCGATTCCATATGGGAACTGCGGCTATAATGACTCTTAAAGGATTCCCTATAAAAGCATCAGGGAAAATACTCGCACGTAAAAAGAGTTTAGCACGTTGCACTCAAATCTACTACAGTTGAGTGCATGAATTTTGATTCATTTCTTTTTTTTTAAACTATCACTGCACTATCATCAATGTGCATTAGATGTGTACGTATCCGTTATATTTTTTTTAGTTTCTTTTTAAATTGTATTCCCAATTCTGTAAAGTTTTCAGTTCACTTTGTGGATGTTAAGGAAATGAAATATTTTTACGATATAACATGTGTGTACCTTCAGGGATATCAATGGAAAAAAAGGAGCAAAAACTAGAGCAATACTTGAATGAATCAAGTGAATTCTTATTGCAGATCAATACATCATAAATGGAGTTTGATGAACTCAAACGTATCTCTTAAAATGATTTGCAAAAGAAAATTTAATTCACTGTAAGGGTATATTCAAAATGGTTGCATATTTCAGCATTTTTTTTTTCTTTTTTCAAGGCTGATGTAACCATATGGTTAGGACTTAGAGATTGAAATGTAATAGTTAATAACAGTTTCGAAGATTCGAAGAATTTTTACCGAAAAAGAAGTTATTCGGTACCTACAAGAACTAAGATAACACCTGGGGCCTATTTCACCAAACACTTTTCACTTTGCAACTTTGCAAAAAAATAATTTCCTGCAAAGTAAAAGTGCAAAGTCTTTCACAAAATTTGCAAGTGAAAAGACTTTTCACTTTTCAATTTTTCAGACTTTTTTTGAAAAGTGAAAAGTAAAGGTGTTTCACCAATTTAAAAAAGAACTTTGCATTTAAATTCGTATTTTGCAAAGTAAAACTTGATACAAATTGATAAATTTGCATCAATTATGCATTTAAAAAAAAATCATTGACATTGACCCCTCTTTAATCTCTGTTCTGCAGAATTTGTACTTAGTGGTGTTATTAACACCGCAGTAGGGGATGGTCGATATCCTCATTGGAACTTAAAAATTTTCCTGCATCGGATATATTTGAGACGCTTCTGTCTGTCTACTAACCTCGATTTTTTTTTATTGCACCAGCTGCAATGTTGATGATATATTTTCAAACATACGACCTAAGCAAACTGCATTGTACGCTAACTAACCAGCTTACGTTTACAGCATATAAAGGTCGATCTGGGCCACAAACCATCAAAGCATGCTTTCTTTGCCTGCTGACAAAATGTTGTTTTCAGTATTGGTGGAATTGTACTGTCAAAACATCCCGCTACACAAAGAAATCCTCGAAGAGAATTTTTGGTCCAGCAAATGGTGTTTAGGAGAAATTCGACGCTTGATGAACTACTCTGCAGACAAATAATTTTCTTATTCCGTGCACAGATGCAACACCGTGATATTGGGCTTTATTTACCGGCAAAATGTTATACACACAAAAGTTGTTGGAAGTGACTTAAACCTAAGTCTGTATATTCCTTTGACTGTCTAATTGTAGTTTATTGCCAATTAAAAAAAAACTCTCTTTTGTCGAAAAATTATTTCCGATATCAAAGATAATTCTTAATTTAACTACTCTTTGATTACTATTATTCATACTTCTTCGTTCTCAAAATGGTTATTTTTATTTTTTATTATTATTTTCCGACAACTTTTCATAACAAAACGCTTATTTGCAAATGAAAATTTCTCTTTGCATATTACTGAAAAACTTTTCAAAATTCTAAATATAATTTGCAAAGTTTATTTGTTTGGTGAAACGAAAAGTACAATATTTTTTGAAATCAACAAAACTTTTCACTTTGCAGAAAAGAACTTTTCACTTTGCAAATTTGCGTTTGGTGAAACGTAATTTGCAAAGAGGAAAACTTTTCATTTCAATAATTTCCTCTTTGCAAATTTGCGTTTGGTGAAACGAATTTTGCAAAGTAAAAGTGAAAAGTTGCAAAGTGAAAAGTGTTTGGTGAAATAGGCCCCTGAACTGATATCATCATTAACACAATACAAATTATTATTATAGGCAATAGCGCGTAAAGGTGCAAGTCGGACAGAATCCCGAAATCTAGAATCCAGAAAATTCAAAATTCGAAAAAACCTTAATCTCGAAAACCCAAAATTTCAACTCCAAATACACTTGTCAAAACAATGAAGGGACAAAAAAAATCCCTTTTTTTTAGTTTTTTGAAGAGCTGTATCTATGTGAAAAGTGGTCGTATTGAAATGAAATAAAAAGTATTATGAAGCTTTATACTTTTTGTATTGAGAAATTTCCGAAAATGATTTTTTGAAGGTACCGTTAATGCGAAATCATAAGCAGGACGACCCAAAAATTTTTATTTTTTTTTTATTTTTTTTTGAAAATTGTCATTTTCTTTGAAAATTTTTTTTGAGCCAATTTAATGTTTTGTTTCGATAGCTTTAAGGTAATCTTTTTTTGTTATTGTACAATTTTTTTTTTTCAAAAGAATATCTGGCTTTGAATGAAAAAACAGACTGGAATTAATGTTCTACAATATTTTTTTTAAACTATAATGATTATTTTTTTTGGCTCCTCATCGTTGCATTCAGAAAAGGTAAAAAAAATGACTTTTTGAAGACTTTTTGTAAATCTTTTACTGCTTTACAAATATCGACTGCAGGGCTCAATTAGGTAAAACACTTTAAAGAACTATAGACCACCAATAGCTCTGTACAATTTCAAATAAATCTATTGAACCGTTTTCACGTACCGAATGATCAAATTCGTAAAAAAACAATTAAAGGATCAAATTGGGTGGTTCATAAACATTGTGAAATTGTCATCAAAATGGAAACGAAAACAACAATTTCTGCCCACTTTTTTCACAGTTTTGCGTTGGTTAAAATACTGATGAGATTTTAATGGGAAGCAAAACATCTTTTCGAGAAAAAAAAAAAATTACAACTAAAATTTTAAAATTTTGAAAAAAATATTTAATTTTTGCTCCAAATTTTGTTTTCTTTGAAAAAAATGTGTTTCTTTTCAACGCTTATCAGTATTGTAACGCAAAACTGTGAAAAAAGTGGACAGAAATTGTGACAAATTCAAACCGTAAATTTGCCAAACATATTTTCCAAAGAAAAGCATTCCTACGATTGAAACAGAAAACAAATATCGCAGAAGTGTAAAGGGGAAAACAATACATAAACGTCAAATCACTAGCAGGCTAACTAGCAACCAACTCATACTAGTCGGCTGTCAGCTCTCTCGTGTACAAATACACTAACAACACATATAAAGGCTACTAGTTCTACTCGCCTGTCTAAACTGGGGGTAAGGTATAATTAGCTGTGATTAGCTTACATTTATGTATGTATTTTATTTGTTATATTTTGGTGTTCCAATATATGAAGTTTTATAGATAGGGCTTACATATATTCATTGATCCAATAGATATCAAACTAGAGTTTGCTAAGCAATGAGAAAGGAGATGAGTCTATAACGCTATGTTCGCACTCTTACCTATTACTAATTATTATTTTTTTTGTGCAAATTTTTGGATTTTGGATATCCGGACTTAGGGTTTTGAGTCTTTGAGATCTTGGGCTTTCGGATATTGTGTTTTCTGGATTCTGTGTGTTCTGTATTTAGGGTTTTCTGGATTTTCTTTTTCTAGATTTTGGGTTTTCGGGATTTTGGGGTTTATGAACATTGGGTTTCCTGCATTTTGGGTTTTCGGGATTTAGAGTTTTAGGAATTTCGGGATTGTGACCGCAACCCAAATTTTTAAATTCAAATGAATTATTAAGAAAAGTAGTATTTTTGAACAGTCTTGACTTTGAAATTTATTATTTCTCAAATCTTAAAGCATACATCTAAGGCCCATTTGCTGAAATAAAACTTAAGATTTTAAGTTAAACATAATAGCTTATGTGACAGTTTACGCTGAGGAAAAAGTAGAACTTAAGCGTTTAAGTTGAACATAAATATTTAAGTTTCGTTTCAGCAAATGGCCCTAAATCGAATATTGCGAATTCCGTAATCGTCATGAATCATGAATTCTTACATTTCTATTCAACTATTCTAAAATTCCTTTCAAATAATAGTGTATAGTGTATGTATGTCGGTCCTTCGCAAAGATTTTTTGTGTTCTTTTAATTTAATGTCAAGCATTTTGTGCCAATATTTAATACATATTTTTTAAAGAAATATTTGACTGATTTATAATAAAATAATTTAATTTTCTACAAAAAATAAAAATTAATCCTTTAATGATTCCGCTTTGAAATAGCTTTCTCCAAAAAATCTATATTATATGCGCTTTTTATAGCTAACATTGAAACAAATCATTGAAAATTTTGTTTGGTTTATTTTAAGACGTTTAAGAAAGCAAAATTAGTGACGAGTTTCAATGAAAGCTATAACTTACTGTCCGTGTGGAAAATACACTTTTACAGTCGATTTAAAATTTAAAGTATAGTTTTTGAAAAGATATACATTTAAATACCTACTCCTGAAAATCTTCCTTTTTTAAAACATTTTATTTCCTCAATTTCTTCCAAGTATCTTTCGTTTATGCCACTATTCTTGTGGCTAAAAGGTATTTTGTATGAAATTTAAATTGAATTTCATCGAGAGCCAATCATGATTTTGTTTTACTTTTTTAAGCAAAAAAACAAAAAAAAAAAAAAAAAACTGCAATTGATGGTTAATTACAGCAAATTGAACATTGATTGCCTTTAGGTATAAAAGCGGATGTACATTTTTTACTTCAGGTAGTTTAACATTCAATGAGAATTTTTTGTTTTTCGGTAGGTCACAGGCATGGTACTCAATTTGAAAAATTACAGTCCATTGAACACATAAATTGGCAATATTGCTGTTTAAATAGAAATGTATTGTATACATATAATCTGGTTTACTTTTTTGTATGTTTTTTTTTTTTGCTTTTTTTTTTAGGAAAATCTGTAGTTATAGCCTAGGGAGTTGCTTGCTTCGCTCTCAATTCGGAAATATTTTTGTATTGTTCTGAAAAAAAAAAGAGTTAGGTATGCAGGTATTTAGTGTGTTTCCCTTTACACTATTTTTATAGTACTCCAAACTATGTCAGGTTAAGAATAAAAAACGTTATAATACTTTTTTCCTTCCATAGACAAATTTTCATTTTCCTACAACAAAATTTTCAAGAATGTTTTTTTTTAAATTGATTTATCAGAAGCAATTAAAATTCAGCTTTAGGGCTACTAACTATGAAGTACCAATTTTTGAGCTTGAGAGGATTAAAAATTTTTATAAAAAAACATGTTAAACTAGCCTTAAATATTTCATAAATTTGTAACAAATAATAGAGATGGTTTATTAACTAAATTAATTGTTGAATTTCTCGGGGTAATGATTATTTTGTTTGATTTTTTGATATGTAGAATGTAAGAGTATAGATCAAGGTTTCCCAATGTGGGGCCCAGTCCCACAGGGTGGCAATTAAATTTTATAGGGGGGGGGAGGGGGGGGGGTGTGGCAATAGAAAATGATGCTCTATTACACATCTCTCCTAACAATCTATGCTTCTTGTGTTTCCACCTTTGGAGATATATATTTCTGAATGAGTGGTTGTTCCAGCAAGAAAAAGGCACGAAGAAGAAGATATGTATGTATTTGGTTTCGTTACGCTTATTGAATTTGTCAGATATATATTTACAACAAAAATTTTAAAAGGTTTTCTTGGCTCCAAAAATGTAAAGTGTCTGATACCGCTATAGGTGAAACTGTCGATCATTTGAAAAATTTATCGGCTGATTTAAAAGAAAGATTTTTTAATATGCAAAAAAAAATAGTTTCCCAATTTGGATGATGCAACCAATGTTAGGGAATCTTTCTCATATTTCAAATATACAGTATCAAGAAGAACTGGCGGGAATACAAAATGAAGAGTCAATCAAAATCTTATTCGACATACAAGGAGCGATGACATGGCTTTGTGAGGAAATCGAAATTAAATATCCCAATGCAACCAAATATGTTTAGGTATCTACATTCTACATATTAAGGGGACATGATGATTTTGGAAATGTTCTGGTGGAGCACAGTACAAAAAAGGTTGGGAAAAACTGGTATAGATACTTAATAAAGGTAATATTTTTTTTTTATTATGTAAGTAACTTTGTTATAGGAGGGAGACCTTGCATTAGATACGGTAGTTCGGATTTTTTACAGATTTGCTTATATGACATTAGCCTCATGAAAAACCCACCAAACCCAACGTAAAAAAAGCAAAAATGTTCCTGTTTCTTTTCAGTTATTGGCGATTTTAACCCCAAAGGACTAGTTTCTCGACTAACTTTGCTCTACGGTTTCAAAGTACTTTTAAATCATAGTAATACTTTGAAATCGTAGATCGAAGAAACTGTAGTACTTTGAGTTAAAATCACCAACAACCGAAAAAAGCGCCAAAATTTCGCCACTGAAAACCAAATGCTTCTTCTATAGTTTTTGAGAAAATTGAAAATAACCAAAGTTAGTTTTCTTTATTTCCATTTAGAAAGTAGTAAATTATAGGTATCGTAATTTTTAATTTTCATTGAATATTAAAAACAAAAGGTCTACTGAAATTTTTGACAAAATTAATTTGAACAATTTTTTTCTTCAAAATTTTGTTTCTAAAATTTTTTTTTTTTTTTTTTTGTGGTGATTGGCAGAAACAAAATAACCAAAAATAAATTTTTCAGTAAAAGCATATAAGACGTTGTAAAAAAAATTTCTGAAGTAATTAATTTATTTATTTATTTATTTTCATGTAAATATGTATAATTTGTATACCTCACATATCCAGCCAAAATATCTATTTAAATTGAATTCAAACAAATTGATCCCATTGAATTTCGATTAGGTAGCCAATTCAAAGTCTCTTCGTATTCTTCCTAATGTCCTTTTTGGCATCGATTTTAATTGCAATTTGAAAATACGAATAAAGGACATTCATTATTGTCAATAGCCATTAGAAGACACATCAGACTGAGAAACACCATTTTTTCTTTTTATTGTCCACCCTCAACACAGCATACCATATTATAGCATTGCCATCAAACTGTCGAGAAAGATAGGAATACAAAAAAAAAAAAGATACTCAAAAACTGAAATAGGACATATCAAAAGACGAGTTAGAAAAGAAAAGAAAAACATAAAATGAAAAGGCTTAAAAACTTGGCAAAGTACCGAGGAAACACAAATTTCAACGGAAACGATTAGAAACAAAATGAAAGAAAACATACACACAGAAATACACACACCCAAATTGAAGTTGAAATAGTGTTAAATAGAAGAAAATAGAGAAGAGGTCCTTAGGCAATATTAAAAAAAGAAATAAAAAAAAAAAGAAAATTGAAAAGAAAGCTATATAAAAAGCATTAAGACAAAAAGGGGTTAAGTGATGTTCAAAAGGATTCACAAGGAATGTCAAAAAAATAAAAAAAATATATATGTATAGAGAAACATTTTTAATGTTGACCAACTTCCTGAGGGCATATGTGACTGACACAGGTTGGCCAGCCATATGCTTTTCACAATTAATTCAAAATAAACAACAGATATGTATTGTATACATATGTATAAACTTATAAGGATGAAAAATGAAATTATATAAAATGAAGATCCTGGGGCATTAAAAATAAACATGAAATATTCAAAAGATAAAAAAAAATCCAGTAAAAAGAAAGTAGTCGTAGTAGTTTTCCAGCAATTATTCCTTTATTGCATCCTGGAGCGATACTGCATATTAAAATGAATCATCCTTGCTTCCTCTGCCTTTTGTACCTCAACCCCACATGGACTTTCCTCAGAGATATGTTGTGTACATCGGATGTTGTAAAAGAAGTGAATCGAACACATATACAAGCCCGTATGGTGCCCTGATGCCGGAAAAGAAATAAAACTAAACTTAGCAATAACACAACATTAAAGCATCATCACAACAACAGTAGGATTGGAAGAAGCATCAGGAGTTGAGGACCATTTGTATGTACGACGTACAAATATCTGGGACTATTTTGAATTGCAAATACAGTTCAGAACCGCAAACACGATACAAACACGCATACAATAGCATATCCCTTAGAATTTTTGGATAAGACACACACAATACAAAGACAGAACAAGACAAATAGGTATAGGTAGGTATATAGGGCGACATCCAGGATATACTATAAGTTCTGTAGTGTATGATGGAAGACGATCGAACAATTTTTCCAGACTAGCTGCATTCTTTTTCTCCGTTTTCATTCTAGTTTTTCTTTTTTCCCAACATTTGTTGCTAGCTATTTGCGTATGTAAACATATACCTAACACACATAACGGTAGATTATTTTTTTTCTCAATTTTTCCAATTTCAAAGGAAGCTCTACCATCAGAGCAAAATAGCTGAAATGAATAAGAACTATTTTAAGCACATTTTATTTTTTCATTTTTATTTTCTTCCTGTCCTGAATTCATTCTTCTTTGCTCATCTCATCGACCAAAAGTGAATGGTAATTTGGCCAGAAAAACGATTCGCAATTTGTTTACCTTTCAATATGTGGTTGAAAATGTGAAGGAGTCTGGATTTGAATTGGGTTCAATCAAAGACTCTCAATCTATGTATGACCATCAGTTGGCTTAAAAAGATTTTTTTTTTTTAATTTTTTTTCTCTTTCATTAAATAACTTTAAATGCAAGACCACTTAGAGAAATGGAAAATTTATTGTCTATGGTGTAGGTGTATCGGTTAGAAGCCAGACTCAAATAAAGCACTTTAGACAAAATTATCAGTGTGATGTGCTATATTCGCCCTTTTATTTAGAGATGATAATAGTAGTGAGCTAAAAGTCTGAGATATTATCGTCTGGGATTAACATTTTATAGGTAAAGTAGTTGAGAAAAAGTTTGGCATAGACTTCTGGAAAATATGAAAAAGCAATGTCAGTTTATTGAATGTTTTTTTTTTTTTACAAAAAATGCACGACTTAATGGTACAAACTTACTCATATATGATCACTTTTTTAAGGCAGAATATTACCTATTCATCAGGTCTTAAAAGAAATACCTATGTAAATTAGTTATGCCGGAGCCTTAATATTATGCCACCTACCAAAAATATAGTTAAGTTCAAGTGCCCCTACGCTACCCACATAATCCAAACTACCCCACTGTTCAGTGTAGGCCCCACAATCGAAAATACTGATACAGATCATGCCTTGAAAATAAAACAATACATATGCGGAACATAGTGATACCATAATGTTAATATCTTTTTCACTAAAAGTTTTTCAATTAATAATTATTTTTTGTCTTTTTTCTATACACGCAATTTACACTAGCTTACCATCTACCCGCCAGAGAAATAACTGGTTTTTGGATCTTCGAAATAGATCTAGATAGAGGGAGGGATCCTAAATTGTTTTCTAAATTGTTTTGTCTTTTTTAAAAAGACAGTTAATTAAAATAGCTTTTTTAACCAACTTAAACTAATTTAACGTTCAAAAACAAAATTGTAGTAAATTTAGTTTAAGATTAAATAAAAAATATAAAAATTGCGTACACGCCCGAGTGCACCAGTATTTGAATTAAAATAATTTCATCTTTTTTATGCAGCATCTTGTTTATGAAATAAATCTCACATATTTTTGTGGTTACATAAATAAGTTAATACTATTTACATATTATGCTTAAATTTTTTATAATCCTTAATGGCTACAGCTTTCTAGAAGTTATAAGCTCTTTTTTTTTTAATTATTTTGTATTTTTTTATTTCAATTTTTATTTCTAGCTTTCATTCAGTCCAATTTTATTCAATGTTCTTATCTTTGTTAATAAAAATAAAACTATGTACCTGTACTTATATTAAATTCCATTTTATTTTAATTTATTATTTACTACTAGCTGACCCGTCGAACTTTGTTCCACTCAAGACGATAGATTATATTTTTACTATCTCTTTCGAAAGTCAAGCCTCTCTATTGAAACAATGAAACTCTTTTGGGATTATATGCAGGCTAATACACTTTATTTACATAGAAAATATATAAAAAACAAATTCTGTTTTTTGTTATTACGTGCATAATAACTCGACTGAATTCAATTTTCTCGGGAATTTTTTTTTGTTGTATTCGTATTGAACCAGGTAAACATGAAAAGAGCCGAAAATTGCAAATTTTTCCGGGAAAAAATTTAAAAGTTTAAAAATATCGATTTATCTTAGAAAAAATATGCCCGACTAGGTCACACAAACCTGCTCTTAAAGTTAAAAATTATAATTTTATGATGTCTTAAACGGACAAATGTTAAAAAAGTTAAAAGTACTACAAAACATTAATTTTGTGTTAGATTTTTTTTTTTGTTTAAAAACGAAGTTAATTTCAAAACTTTTAAATTCAAAAAACGAAATTATTTTCAAAATTTTTAAATACAATATTGTTTGAACAACTGAGAAGCAAATTTTTAACAAAAGTGGCTGACTCTGGCTGACTCAATCAGAAGGTTTAGGCAAATAACTCAAAAATAAGGCAATTTTTCTCAAAAGCATCAAAACCCTATTTCCGTAATGCGATTTTTTTTTTTGGAAAAACCTGAAACACAATTTTTTAACAATTATTTTGGTTAAATCGTTAGAGCAGGACTGGCAGGAAGTTTAAGTTATTGAGTCTCCTGTAACCAAATTCCTTACCAATGATGTAATTTCGAGCTTTGTTAGTAGCGGCGATATCGAAAGTATAACTTACCCTCGATTCCCATGCCATACTCAAGCGTGGAGCTATGCGTGAAGCTGGTAAATGAAGCTTCGGCTGAAGTTTTTGGTTTCAAGAACATGGGACGGTGTTATAAGAGCTAGAATCGCCTCTAGGATAGTAATGCCTGAGGTTAGCACTAAAAAGAGTTTTGTAACAGAAACCATCAGCAACAGAATCAAAGAGCACTTGAATGGTTGGTTCGATCGGTAGGGTGTTGGGTGGAGCTCGAAAGCAGCTACCTCAACGTGGTGAATTCTGGGTCATTTTGTTAATAAAATCAGCGAAACGTTGCAAAACCATTATTATTCTCCTTATATTTTCTGAAGATACGCACACAAATTTTCAAGAGCTTTGTGAACCCTCAAGATATTTTTTGATCGAGTTGAGATTCGGTGTGCATTTTTTTAATGCCTAATGGCACAGATCCATTTTATGTAGAAGAAAAAATAAAAAAAATTGAAAAAGTTAAGTTTCACTCCACCCTAATGTACATAGGTACAGTGGAAGCTCCCTTAGCCGGACAGCGACGGTCGCAACACATTTGTCCATCTAAGGGAGTTGTCCGTCCAAGGGAAAAAACAAAAAATAGTTATGTAAGGAAATGTATAGTATATAGTGGCATCATGAAATATTTTCGCACCTACAAACCATGAAATTCATTCAAACTAAAAATGAACATGAAGATACAAGAAACAAGATACAAAAACAGAATATACCTGCAGAAATAAAATCCATTATGCATTTTATCACATACAATGATTTGGTGACATCACATCTATTGTCGCTGTGAACCAGGGGGAACGTTTTTAATTAAAAAAAATGTAAAAGTATTTCTCAAAATAAGGGTTGAAATTTACAAACTAAAAAAAGGTTTTTGTCCGCCTGAGGGAATTAAATTTAACAAATCACGGCTAATATTCTTGTCCGCGTCCGGGTAAGAGAGTGTCCGCTTAAGGGATCATTAAATGTATGGAATTTAGATCCAAGATCCACGGTCGTGAGAATTTGTCCGCCTAAGAGGATTGTCCGCTTAAGGGAGTTGTCCGCAAAAGGAGCTTTCACTGTATGCGGATATTCTTCTTGTAATATTGTAGAAAACAACTTATATAACCTTACATAATTTATTGACTCGCTAACAACTTGCGACTTTTCTTTAAATCGGAATAGGTATTAAAAATTCAAAAAAAAAAAAAATTGAACATCTACAACCAAGTGTATTTCTATAAATAAATTTTACTTGCCCTTAAATATTTGGGTTTATTAATTTTAAAAGAGAAAAAACACTTCACTCATTCAAATAGGTATTCTATCAGATTAAAAGTGATTGAACTTTACTCAATTTGTTTCTGTTAACATCAAAGTTTATCGAATTTTCTGAAGAATTAATTTATAACCGTGTATTTTATTTTATTATTATTTTTTTTTCAAATCTGCTTCGCTTCTATAATTTGTTTGTATTTGTATCCTTCTCTTTTTTCATCCTTTAATTTTCCTGTTTACATTCAATTGAAATTTCTATTTCAATTTACAATTTCTACAACACCACTTCCTCTTTATTTGCCTGCTTACCTCCCCCCACCTCCTCCATTACTTTGTCCTTTTGTCTGATTTGAATTCCTAAGGGGATTGAAATAAATGTCGTCGCTTGGGTGAATTTGTATACAAAACTACTTCAAAGGTGACAGAAGAGTTTTCTTCTTCAATTTGAAAATTACCTCTTTTTCTATTTTGTCTCTGTTTTGTTATTATTCATCCATTTTCTAAAAATTGATTTTATTTTTATTTATATTTTCAGGATACAAAAAGATTCAACATTGTTTAATCTACAATCCATACTTTTGCAAATAAAATGTTCATTAAATTAGTACCTACTCTTTTAAACAACGAAATAAAAATTATATACAAAGACTAAAAACTAAATGCAAATAAAACAATATCTACCTACCTCAATATACCTATGAAGAAAAAAAAAGAACTCAAAAGTGCATTGGTCTATTAAAAGTTTGTTTCGACAGCAGGACGAGATAGATAAAATTTGCTTCAGCTTCTGCTGTTCCTGTTATTAGATAATGCTTTACCTGCCACATAGTGTCATCGTTTCTAGGAAGCTTTATGGTTAAATTGAATTGCGTTCATGTGCCCTCTAGTCTTTGATGTAACATACACTTCCCTTTTCATATAATCGTACTCCAAACTATAGACAACAGTGTTTCCTTACTCATCCTTTTGGATTGTTGTTTTTTTTTATTTTGGAGAAAAATGAAACATCTGCCGCGTTACAGTTGCTTCACCAGAGTGCACAAAAAAGCTTAAAACAGACACATTTCATCTTTTGCACATCACACAGAAAGAACATCACAGGAGAAAGAAGGTGAAGTACAGTTACCTTATGCACATATACATAAATGTAGATACAAGTGTGTTGTGGCAACTCATACATATATACATTCGCACCTCCTATGTATCTACCATCAGGTATTCCCTCTTCTATTTTTACCAATTCAAGCCAAGCCGTTAAAAAGGACACATTTCATCCTTTACCGCAAAAACTGGCAACAGCAGTTGCATTAGCGACGACTCCTCATAGTAAATTGCTTTCACACTTGAGTGAAGTAGCTCAAAAGGACACTTCTTTAAACACTTCAAATGGAGAAACACATTGAAAGCAGTGGGAGGTAGTATGTAGAAGTAGTAAAATAAAGGACGAAGAGGAGGCATGTGAATACCTAAAAATAAAAAAATAAAAAAATACAAACAAAAAAAAAAAACAAACAAACACTTTTCGTATATACCTTCCGGTGCTTATTGGATTTTTTTTCAACACATTCAAAACAAAACAGAAAAAAAAAAAAACAAAACGGTTTCCATACAATTTTCGAATGAATCCTTAGGACCTGTAATCAATTTTACGCCACATTGCATATAATTTAACGAAATAAATATTACATCAGTGTAACGGAATTCAGCTCCTTTTTTTTGGTAAATAAAAATAAACAAATTGGAAAATAAAGGACGAAAACAACAATAAGATGCCAATTAAAATGGAAACACAACTGAGAGGATTGGAGGCAATTGTTATATGGATGATTACGTTGTTCATTTTTGTACCGGGTGAGTTAAATTTTATTTTTTTTGTCTTTAATAATGGTAAATTTGCTTTGCAAAAAAATCTGAAAAAAAAACGGAAGAATTTAGAGAAATTATTTGACTGTCAGGTCAGCTCTTCGTATAAATTTATTTTTAAGTGGTAATAATGACCCTTTTTTAACATGGGAAAAGTTATTTATTTTTTAGATTTGTTTAAATTAGACAGAGAAAAACATTTTCATAAAATTTTACTCTCTGCACTCGTGGTCGGTCGGTTAAAATTTCTATCTACCAGGATGGATTAATTTTTTGCAAAGTTTATAATTATTTAATAAACGAGATACCTACTCGATAAAAAAAGATGAAATTCATTTAATTAAAATAGTGGTCCACCAGGGCGTATACGCACTTTTTATTGTATTAAATTTATAACTTATTTTACTACAATTTTGCATATTGCTTTGATTTACCTATGTCGATTGAAACAGTTATTTTGATGAATTGTTTTTCTCCAAAAAAAAAAAAAAAAAAAAAATCGGAGCGGTACTGATTTCGAGTGCAAACGCTAATTTAATTTAGAAAATAATTTAATTAATTGTTAGGCCAGTCAATAAAGGCTAAAAATTCGATAATGTTGCAAAAACTTGCACCTTTCTGATTTTGTGGGAAGTTGCTAGGATAGAGACCGACTATTACTAACGGCAACTTTTAAGACACGGAACAATATCTTTTGTAAATTTAATGCTGACTTTTTAATATGTAAAAACAAAATGTCAATCTGGTAGACGACAAAATGCCAAACCAACTAGACTAAAAAGTTAATTTTCAATTTGAATGTATTTACATGATTATTTAGTCAATAAAAACCAAAACTTCAAAACTAAATTCTAGGAAGTGAAGAAGGGGTCAGATTTTAAAAAGCTCAGGGCGGCAGAAAACCTAAATACGCCACTGCTAACATAACGCTGATAGCGAATGCGAAAAATGTGGGTCTCGCACATCTGTCCGTCTGTATGTTCATCTCTTCTTCTACAACCTAGACGGATAGGTTAATTTTCTTTCAACTTGATAAAGTGTTTTTTTTGGAGATTCTTGCTGATACATTTCAGGAAAATCCCATTTTACTCAAAGACGGCATAATGGTACGTCTTAACGTAGAACTATTTTGTTAATTTTCGATTTTTAAAAGTTAACTAGTTTTTAATACCAAAATTTTCAAAAAAGACATTTTTTTTTTTTGAAAAATCAATACTTCGAAAACAATTTGTCACTTAATGGTTTTTAAACATTAGCTAGCAGATTTTGTAAAATTAGCGACTCCTATAGATTTTAAGTTTGCTTACATTAGTACGATCTAACATTTAAAAGGAACAATTAATATTTGATTTAACTGTTGGTTAAAAAATTAGAGTTATACCACGTTGGTAAAATTGAACAAATTGATTAAAATTTTGATTCTCTAATGTTTAAAAGTAGAAAAATATTGCTGATGGTAGTGGGTGTTTTATAGTTAGACAAGACTAGGAAAATGTCAATTTATAACCGTTACAGCCTAGCATAGCCCTATTAAAAGTGGATACTGGGTGTGCATTAAAGCTCTTCGCGCAAATTGAAAAATATCAGTGTGCTCGAAGTGAGAAAATTCAAAGTTATATATAATTTGATATGTATAGGTACTTTGATAAGACACAGAGGAGTAAACCTTTTTAATTTTTAAACCACACAATTTAATAAAAAACACTGGTTAGGGGAATAAAATGTTCATTGGACGAAAAACAAAATCGTTGTTTTGACTTTAAATATAAAGCAATACTGAGTAGTTCTCAAATTTTTAAATTAATTTTCATAAAGAGCAATCTTATCCCTTTAAACAAAAAAATGAGTTTTCTTCTTTTGCACCCACAATGTTTTTTTTTTTTTTTGTAAATTTCATTGCTGGAATAGAAATGACAATTGAATTGGGTACACTCACCAAAAAGCTCATGTTTAACAAAGTGTAGCAACTAAAACTAAATTAACTATTCTTCAAGAAGGGTGCACGTCGTGTTTAAAAGACTGCATTATTAGATTTTTTGTACCGTTTTCGATTTCGTTGCTAAAGGTCATTGAATTGAAGAAAATCGGTTGGAAACACGTTACAGGAATGACATTTTCGGTGTTTAAATCGGGATAACGGGTATGATTTTTTTTTAAACTTTTTTCTGAAAGTTGCGCCAGTTAAAATAAAGTTTGTTGAAATTAATTCTGCTAAATACAAAAAAAATATCATTTTTTTTTGTTCGGTACGAAAAGTGATGGAATCCAAAATATTAATGTTTTAAAATATTGACCCATTTAACTGCCTAATGCTTCTCTATATTCTCCTGTAGCATGTCTGATATAATTTCTCACTTTTTTTGCTTATAGAGCATAGATAGAGGAACCACCAAATGTAAAAAAGGAACCGATTTTAAAAAAATTGATTCAAAAGGATGTTGGTATACCTTTGTTATTATTTTGAAATTTTGTAAAAAGACCCAATCATTAGAAAACTTCAAAAGAGCTAATACTCCCTTTTGAAATATGTACAAAATATCAATTTATGTATATCTTTCATATTTTCCATTTCAAAGCCATAGTTGATACATACTGAGCAGGGTTACCACTTTTCGGCAAACTTTCCGCAGTAGATTCACAAACAAAATGCAGTAGATTGAACTTTTATGCAGTAGATTTGTTTTATTATTTTTTTTTATTAAACAAGGAAGATTAAAATTAAAAAACAAAATATTACAGGTAATTAAAAAAATTTATCCCCAAACATATTTTTCATCATTTTTTTTTTTTTTAAATACATATTTTTTAACATCAGACTAACCTAACGTAACCTAATTAGGTATAACTATTTTTTAATTTAAAATTCCCTGTCGCTACTATTTCTTTCATGACTTTGGCCTTTACCAATACTGATGTGCATCGCTACTTAAGAAATGCATATAAACTAAAAGTGCATTTACTTAATAAGAATTTAAACTTTAAATTTTGTGCAGATTTTATTAAAAACTTGCTCATATTATCACGTTTTCCAACATTAAAAAAAAACGCAAATGAACAAAACAAGATTCCCGTCAGCTTTCAATATTCATCAAAACAGAGCCGACATAGTCGAAAGCCGTATTAATAATTTAAGTAGGATGTGAGCATCAGTTTCCTGAAGAATTAGAATGATTGCAATCAATGACAAAATTGAAAAATTATTTGTGGGTTATTTGTTTAAGGACAATTTTTTGTAAAACCAAAAATGCAGTAGATTTGATTTAAAGGCAGTAGATTTATTTTGAGAAAAAAATCCAGTAGATCTACTGCAATTGCAGCAAAGTGGTAACCCTGATACTGAGTGTGTCGATCGTTATATTGAGAGGCATATTTCTAAAGCAACAAAAATATTCTCCATATAAAAGTCGAAACATGTATTTAAACATAAAAAACCATAACCCAGCACACTTGCTTTTACCTTATCCTCTTCAAATACCAATTTGCTAGGTTAACCTCACATATCAATGATATATGATTCTAAAACTATTCCCATGCATACACATACTGTAAATAAAAATATATATATATGTATGTTTTAATGTATTCAATACATGCCAATCACCATTATCAATCATTGATCCTTTGATAGAAAATCTACTTTATAATTTCTAGGAAAAATCATCATCATCATTATCCAGAACTTTATTGATTCTCTCGAGGATTATTGAGAATATTGCAATAAGTACAAAACTTCCTTTGAATTTTGCTTATGAAATTTTTCAGATATGAATATTTATTTATTTAATTTACCTATATATGTGTCGTTTTAGATCAAATCGTATAGGTATATGTGTACACCGTCAGGAGACTCATATACAGTAAAAACAATTATCCTTTAGCCAGAATATTTTGTACTAACATATACTTGTGGGTTATATGCAACTACAACTCATGTGGTGAGTTATAAATGACAAAGGAACAAAGATATTAATTTCATGCCAATCGTAGTGCTTGATTCAAAATCAATGTTTTTAGTCTTCGATCTCGACCTGAATCCGAATTCAATTTTTCTTTAAAAAGAATTTTTTTTTTTTGTAGGTATTCCAGCTTTTTGAATTCAAATTAAAAGGTAATGTTTCAAAAGGATATCGGCTCGTCTTCACAGAGAGAGCTACCAGTATAGTCTCATTTTGAATCGCAGAGGCGTATTATATAACTTGAGCTCTTGTTAAATCTTAAAAGCCGTATCCTCTGGCAGAATCTAAAAGTGCATTTTGTGTTGGCAATTGGAATGAGAAAGTATCCATAGAATGTCATTTGAATGTTATGAATGCATACCACTACTATTCAGGCATTAGCCAACCCATATAGAACCGAAAGTAGATGTAGTTTTCCACTGCTGCTCCCTTCTTTCAGATCGCACACGTCACACATCGATATCCATTTTGGTTTGGTTCGAATCTAACGTCTCTTCTCTAGCGACTGGTTTTAGTTCAAATTCTCTCTCTCTCTCTCTCTCCCTTCTGCAACCTGCAAATATCATTTTCGTTTTGACTTGGATTGAATTCAAAATCATGATTAATGATGATTGGCTGTTATTGGGAATATCAACTACACATTAAGCCCCGCTGTGTACTGCTTGCTGATGCCTTTACTCTTCTTAAAACCTCCATCTCTGCACCTAACTAGGATTTTTCATTGAAGGTCCTTATAGGATTTCTTTTGATGGCAAAATAGAAAATTCCTCTCATCCTGGATAGCTGATGGCGTGCGCTCCTCTTATGTTCAATTTTTTTTTTTTTTCGTCCTCTCAATTCTTTGCATTCAACGGTGAATTTGATTGATGTCCACATTTAGATCACACAAGCACGTACAGTTCATAGATATACATTGAATATATCTACATTAGATATGTTTGTATATGAACCAACATCCTTTTTTACTCATGTTAAAGATGCATAGACATCGCAGAAGAGGAACATATAGGTAGGATGTATACGAGTATGTTTTATGCTTTGGATGGATTTGATTGATTAGCGACATTGGGAATAGCTTTGGCGACAATCAAATTTTTGTTTGGAATTTTGCCCAATTGTCGTTTTCTATTTTTGTTAATGTGTGTGTAGGACAGTATAGAAGTTTTTGTTGGCTCATATACCTGCTATAACTCGTCAAAGCTTATTATGAATTCCGGGATTAAATGAAGAAGAAGTTGCTTTGTCGTGTGCCTTGTTTATATATGTATTGAGATGTGCTTGAACAGCTTTTATTTTTAATAGGAAAAATCTCCTGATGTTTTGAAAAAAATCAAGTTGATTATGTCTTCAAGGAGATGGATTTATGGAAACGAAAAAAAAAAATAAATCTCTAAGCAAAGTGAATGATTATTATTTTTTTTTTTTTTTAAATTCAAGCGTCCTGTCAATGGCAATTATTAATGATGGAGTATACGATTAGTCGATTTTTCTGCTTGGAAAAATAGCTAATAAGAGTATAGATGGTTTTTTTGATAACATTTTAATGAGTTGGATGAAATGATGCTATAAATAATTATTATGAGAGAATACTGGATTTGGAAACACACGCATGCTTTTGAACTTTGATGCGACGACCTACGACGAGACACGGTGCCTGCAAAACATTATCAGTATTCTGTTTCATTTAAAGTTAAACTAACTTTCCTTAGTATGCACCTCAAGGCCTACCGTAGTGCGAAATTAAAAGGTTCTAAGAATTCGATAAATGGTTTCCCATAATTTTGATGATCTGATGTCAGTCCGTTACGGTTTTCGTGACTTTTGACGTCCCATAGATAAGTATCTCAGAAATCACAGACGCTTAGAAGTTGAAATTTAGTGAAAAGCGCCTGTACCAGCCCAGCTTAGTAAATATGGTGAATATGAAGTTTCTGATTTGTTGGTTCTGATGCTAGAGGGGAGTCGAAAATCGGGTTAGAGCCGCGAGGACTTGGCTGGGTACCTACTTCTGTGCCTATTGATTCCGCTTATAGGATATCAAAAAATTATCAAGCTAAATTTACAGCAGAGCAACAGAGATACCTTGGCTATTTGAGCGACAGCTCTTAGCGGTTAGTTATGAAAATTCATTTGCCAAGAATTTGCTGAAAAGCTTTCGACAAAATTCGACTTCATATTTCAAAAACTATACTGATATTATGAGCCTACTTGAAAAAAGGAGATTATAGTGTTCATACAAAAAAACGAAAAAAACATCAATTGATGATGATTTCCACACTCTGTGGTAACACACTGTGGTAAAACAAAGTGCTCTCTTGACATCTGGGAAATTCGGCAACACTATATTATGAAAATCCAATAAAAATGTCAATAAAATATAAATAGAATGCTTGTATTAGCCAAAAGTTATAGAACGAACATCTTTGAATGTAAACCTTTCAAGCCGTACAATCTTTAGCGAAGAAATTTCACAGTTGGAATAACTAAATCAAATCGTATTGGAATTGATAACCAATATCTGCAGATTCATCTTGAAAAATAGTTTTATAGTGAACTGTTAAAAGCACTGACGATATACTTTTTTGAGTGAAATTTCCTCAAAAATCCAAGAAAAAAGCATTTAAGGGCTAACAGAGATTATAAATATTGTTAAAAGTGTCGATGTCGCTTAATTATTTTTCCAATGTGTCTGATTTTTGGAAAACAGTGCTAGAGTTAAAAAATACCCAACTTACAATTCCGCTTCGGTTAGGCCTAACTGAATAGGCCTTCTGATTTGGATAAGACATTTGTAAAATTTCTGTTAGCATAAAAAGGAGAACGTTATTGAGGCCTCTATAAAAATCTTTGTTTGGTTTATAAGAAGCCGATTATACAACCCTTAAGCCGGATCCACGTATGTCTTGTGTGGTATGTTGTGGAGTGGTGTGGACTGAGTACAGTACACTAAAGCGTGCTGTGTTACAAACTGACATTTTTTATTTTTTATTATTCTGTTTTCAAGAGCATTGTTTTCTCTTTCCCGCACACTAACAAAAATGTCTGCGCCATAGTGTGGTATGGCGCAATCGTTACAAAATAGATTCCGACACAACACCACTCCACAACACATCACACGAGATACATAAATATGGATCTACGCATTTGAAATTCATTAGAGCGATAGGGATACATGACTCCACAACACACCACATGAGACATGTGTGGATCCGGCTTTATAGAGGTTGAAAAAAAAAATAAAAAAAGTTATTTCTTATTTTCAATTTCTTTGAATTGATTTTTATTGTATTTATTCCATTTTACCACTCTACGCATTCAACCATCTTAGATATAATTGTGAAGATGCAAAAACTTGATTAGTGTTTTAAGAAACTTCAAAATGATTGCTATACAAACCCAAACTTCGATAAATTTTTTTTTTCATTGATGCTAGGAAACTAAGGCCCATCACCCACTAGGCAATTTCCGAGCAAATTCCAGCAAATTTTGGGAATTTTCCAAAATTTTTGCCAAATGAGAGGCTTTTAACCCGAAAAACAAGTTTTATTTTCACACTGAACGAATTTTTTATCGTCACTAATCCAAAATACAAGGTCAATTTAACATTTCAATTAAAAATACTGAACCCAAAAGTTGTTCGGAAATTGCCTAGTGAGCGATGGCAAGCAACTCCGAGCAACTTTTAGTTGCGCAACAAAAAGTTGCCAAGTGGGCGATGGGCCTAACTGTAGAAGATTTCATGACGATTTATATAAACATTTATTCAGTTAAGATTCATTTTAGATTTTAATTTTTATGTCGGCAAATATCATATAAAGTAACACACACAAACGCCGTCAATCTGGTTTTAAGTTCTGTTTACTACGGTTGATCTGTGGGATTCCCCCACATAAAATCTGACATTATCTCAGTGTAGTATTCGAAAAAGCTTCCTATTCGGAAAAGCTTCCTATTCGGAAAAGCTTCCTATTCGGAAAAGCTTCCTTCTTCATCTAGCTTTCAAACAATTTTAAAGAAGCAGTATTAAAATCATAATTTGTATTAGAATTTTTTTTTATCGAAAAAATCCATATAGAAACCTTATGGATATCAAGACTAGCAGAATATAAATATTTCTAAGCTCATAGAAACTGAAATGTTAGTTGAGGAAACGACGCGAGCAACGGAACAATACTAATAGAACTCCCAAAATTGGAAAATTGATTCTGTGGAATGATAAAGGACAACTTTACCAATACTTTTAAAATCGCAGATTTCAGTAAGTGCATATCCCATTTACAGTAAGTTGCTGAAGTTTAAATGTAACCCCTAGGGACGGTGCGGCTCCTGTATAGGAAGTTCTGTTGCTGAAGTTAAGTTGAAAATGCATACTAAAGGACTCAAAAAGAGATGAGACTCCTGAATCTGCCAGTGTTCTTAAACATATGTATGTACATATGTATGTATATGGAATTTTAAAAATTGTCCAGTTTGGAATTTATTAAGAAAATAAAAGCTGCTCTTAACTATTTGTTCGATTTTGGAACAGTATATTTGAATAGTTTAATAAGGCCCCTCAAAACCCTGCTGGTGAAGTAGAGACCTGATATATGTCTCAAGAGAATAGAATTAATATCATAATCACAGGTGCCGTTTAAAAAAAAATGTATCTTGAAAGGAGATCTTTTTAGTGTTTGCCCGCGAACTTTATAACGCGTCTAAATTTTTTTTTTAATACAAAAAAACAATTCATCAAAATATTTTTTTCAATCGAATAGGTGCTTACGTTACTTACTTGATGTGCAAAAATAAAACTCGTAGTAAAATTTGTTAAAGATTCATTTTAAAAAGAAAAGTGTGCATACGCCCGAGTGAACCACATTTGAATAATTTTTCATCTCTTTATGGAGCATCTTGTTTATTTATTTAATAAATCTCAATTATTTTTGAAGTTAAATCTACTTTTATCTATAGAAAAATTAATTTTATTTTTTATGGGTATTTTATGTTTCGCAATCTATGCTATCTTATGTATATTAAAACTCTTTTTTCTTGAAACATTAATAATTCAAATTGGTAACGTGCAAAAATCGAACAAAAAACCAAATGTCTATTATTTGAAAAGGTATATGAGGTGGACTTTAGCCACCTATTCTTAAAGAGTAGGTAAAATCGATTGGCTGTATGGTTTCTGAGTAAAAAAAGAAACTATTTATCAGACTCAATCACACTCCCCAGCTGATAAGAGTGTAAATAAATGCATAGGTATCCTTGCACACAACCCTTACCTTTACAAATAGGAAAGGTGATAGTTTATTCTATGTGAATGTGCAGAATCCTGTTTCTCAACTTTTTTACTAGCACATCATTCCTTCAACTCACATCACCATCTGCACTAGTCTAGAGCTTTTCTAGGAACTTAATGTTTATGTTGAGAATTTCTCTAGGAATTCAATCTCATATTCGTGAAAATATACGAGTGGTGGTATTGTAGTAGAACGAAGGGGTTACCCGACAAACTTATTCTTTAACAGGGTAGCTCGAAAATGTAATACAAATTTTAACATACCTATATGTGGATATGATTTTGATTATTTGATCTCAAAAAAATAGAATAAATAAGTGAAGCTTCAAAACGCTGGCTCTACAATGAGGAGTCAATACATAAAAAACCAACCAAGAGGCCCACCTATCGAAGTAAAAATTAAAACCTTTATAACAGTGAAAGTGAGTTAAAAAAAAAAAAACAGAAAATTTCAGAAAATTGTCTGTTTGAAAGTTTGATCGCGTTCCCACTAAAATCTTCAGAGGAGACGGGCCAATATTTAAGATAAATTTCCGAAAATTATCACACGGTTGCCTTTAAAAAGCTCATAACTTAAGTTCTAACTGTTCGGGTCTTCAAGGTTAGGCCCATCAAATGTTTCCATTCTACATCTTCTTTGCTTACACAATATTTAACCAAAGATAGAAAATCTTTTATTTTTATTTGTTTCTTTCAATTTTTTTTATAAATGCACATAGTATTTTTTTTAAACCACCCTGTAGCATATAGTGTATGCAATTTCATATAGCATCCAAAAAATAGAATGGATTTTTGCTTCAAATGACTGATTCCATTAAATCAGCACTTGGTTTTTGTGATTGTAATGAAATTCCCCATCGTGAATGGTTGGCTTGCCTAAAGCATTCGGAGTTATTCTAAAGGAGTAAACGTCTCATCGTCATTCTCATCGTTGTCGTCAATTCGCACATCAAACGAGTAACGCAAAATGTGGATGGAATCCTCTTTATACTCATACCTACAACACATACTTCTAGTCAGCCATCAGGCAACAGCAGCAGCATCAGAAGGAGTCTAATAAATGTGCGGAATGTGATGACAGCAAAGTGACATGTGGTTTTGTTGATGATTGCACACTAAAGTTTCGCTACCACGTTTTCTGAACAAATTAATTGCATGACAAATGGTGAATAATGGAATTTAATGTGAAGTTTTGCTGTTTTTTTTTTTTTTTTTTAGTTTTTCATGTGAAATTTAATGGTTATAGTATTCAAAAAGTGTTGGAATATTTGAGATTTTTGCTTAGGTTTTGAATTATAGTAACTTTTAGAAGTTTTTACTAAACTTCAAAAACTTAATTTCAACATGGTACTTCCATTCCAAACGCTGCCGATGCCATTACTTGTCTGTTTGTCACATCTGTTGCTTATTTTGTTTGCATTTTAGAAATTAATTTCAAAATTCAAAGAATGGATATTTTTGTGGTTTTTCATGTTTTTCATTTGATTCGAAGAAAAATGTATATGGCTACGAACGGCCAAATCATAGTACCTACTTATTTAGCCGTAAAACTGGCAAGGATATTTTTCTGTGTGCTATGGTGATCTTATTGAAATTTATTCTTAAGCAATTCCATTAAAATTGTAGAAATATTTGTAAAAAAGGAATGGTTTTTGTGTATAATTTTCACACTACCTAGTATTTATAAAATGAAAAAACACATGATACTCGATACCATTTTTGATGCTTTTAAGCCAAATATTAAGCAAAAATAAACCCACACTGTAGGAAACTCAATATTAATTGAAGTTATTTACACTGTAGGTACATATGTACCTATTTAAAAATAAGTGGTAACGGTTGCACCTATAATATAGGTATGACCGAAAACCTATATTATAGGTGCAACCGTTTGTATTTTTAGGTCGCAACTACCGCCATTTTGGAGCAACCGATGTCGACGAAGTGAATGGAAAATGCATTCCTCGTTTGCACCTAATTGCCTGAAGAGAATGAAGATGGAGCTGCAATTGGAGCCGCAGCTGGAATAGCTGTTAAAATATTGAATACACACAAATTCAATCTTGCGAATACAACATAGTCGCACACGGAGCTACAGCCGCAGATGGATTCCGATTCAAAAATTGGAGAACTTTTAACTTTTCACGTGCGGAACTTTTGACGTTTCAAATTGTATGAACAAAAAAAAGAACTTTTTGCGCCGAAAAAAAATATTGTGGTTATTTCTGTCGCGAAAAAAAAATATTAACTAAAAGGAAAAATTTTGGAAATAAAAACTGTGAATTCCGAGCTAGTACACAAGATTGTTTTGTTTTTTTTAAAGCTCCATAGCTCCATGTAAAAAATTAACGTACGACACATTTTGACAGCTTTTCCAGTTGCAGCTGTGGCTCAAGTTGCAGCATTCTTTTCTGTTCAGGCAGTAATCAGTCATGAGCAGAAGTATAGTCGGCCGGATTCGTACGATCGAATCAAAGTTATGTAAATTTATGAGAGAACGCAAACAACTCCGACTGATATCGGTCGATAAAATAACCGATCAACGGCAACGGATCCATCCGAACATATTTAGATCTTTCTTCAGTTTGTTGGTTATTTCTTGCGATTGCATACGAAAAAATGTATACTTCACAAATGTACGCAGACGGACTGGTATCGTCCGAGAACGGCGCGCGGAAGTGTATGCGGACCGAACGTCCGAGTCCGTTGCCCGGATAGTTCCGACTCCAAATCGGCCAAATAATTCGGTTACAGTGGAAATTAACCGTAAGAGAGCGCGACAGGCCACTCCACTCAGTGTCGGCCGATAACACCCTACAATTACCGATCAACCTACTAATCCGAAATCGTGTGGATTTCTAGCCAGTTTGCCGGTTTCTTGCAAATAACATACCAAAACTGGATACTGTAAAAATTTAAAGACTGATTTCGTCCAAGAACGGAGGGAGTACATGCAGACAAACGTTGTCCGTAGCTCCAACCCGAATTACACAAACCGTTTGGTTCGCAAATACTGCAACTGAAATCAAATTTAGCGGACGATTTCGGAACTATTCGGGTGATTGTCTCGGACTTTCATCTGCATTCCGACATTTGTACACTATCTAAACAAGTTTGGATTCGTGCGTTGATCGGTAATTATCGGGCGTTATCGGCCGATGTCGGTGGGAGTTGTGTACGCACTCTTACTTTAAGATATCGTTTGTTTCGTTTGGCCAAAGAATCCCAAGCATGTCGGCCGATGACAAAGTTGGGTATGATATTTTTTGTTTGATCTGCAATAAACCACCAATGTTCATAAATTGCGAGTAGCAACAATACACTAAGAACGACTTCAAATTCGAAGGACTTAATTTAGTATTGCCTTTAGTCATCAGGCATGTTCTTTGGAATAATGGTGGGGATTTTTGGTTGGAAAACGCTTTTTTATAGAGAAAAATATTATTTCTACAATAAAATTTACCAAACAACCTTCTTCCTCCAAGTTTTTCCTTTTCACACATCCTCATTTTTCGGCCAGACCATATCTAACACACTAAAAAGGCTGATTTCCAATGGCGCGTTCGCGTTAGAGACGCTTACGTATACGTTTACAAGCTTTATGAACGCGTCGACATGACAGACGACTTGAAGAGAACCTGAAAATCAAAATGAACCTACATAACTGTAATTTCGAATTGCTTTCAACAAATTATTCCATTATTTTTTTAAAAAAATCGATTTTTTTCTTTCAATAAAAGGAATTTGTCCAGAAAACCCGATTTTTTCTTCTAAATAAATCGATTTTTTTGTTGAAAGGAATTCGAACATTAGTTTAACTGTCAAAACGCACGCTGAAGTTGATTTTTTTTCAACTTTAACGTTGAGGTAGCTTATTTTACGTTGGTTTGTGTACATGCTAATAGGTGCCAAATCGTAACATAATACCCAACGCGTCATTGTAAACAATTTGCTTAAATTTCTATGTGTGAGATTTCGCGTTGAAAGAAAAATCTGTCAAAGCGACGCCCAACGCGGCATTGGAAATGAGCCTCAACACAGTATAGTGCGCTTTGGTTACTAGGCTAGGCTACATATCGCGCTTTTCGAAGAGCCTGAGTTCTGCTTTTAAGACCATCAGCCAGTTGCTTGGGTTTTGTATAAACCTATCCGGATTGGATTTTTAATTTACTCTACTTCGACGGCTGTTATACGCCCTCTTCTTTTTCTCTGCAAGGCTTTTATTCTATTCTGACCTAGATTTGGTTGTAATACTTTATTAAGGTCATGAAGCATTAACAGAAATATTATTAACAAAATATAACTCTATGTATATAAATCATCACGTAGGTATGTATGTACCTTATGTCTTTTCCATTTGCTCTTGTCTTCAATTCATACTATTTAGTACCATATACATATAATAAATCGTCTGGCACACCAACTTAGTGTCTGATATTTTGTTTGTATTCATTTTGCAAAAAAATTTTAAAATTCGTGACTTTATTTTAGCTCCCTCACAAAAAAAAAATCAACCTTGGCAGGTTTTTTCACCTTAATCTCATCAAAATATGATACAAGGGTAAAACGCACGTACAATGCGTTTTCACAATTACCATTTCATAACCAAGTCCTTGTGGCCCTACTCGAATGCTTTCTCTCCTTACCACTATACCTAACTGTTCCAGGACCATGGGCAAAAACTCTGGAACGGCAAACAAAAGGAGATAAAAAAAAAAATCAAATCCTGGACTTATACTTTGCGAAAATGTATGCATGTGTACCAGTTCCTACAAATACATACTACAAGTATATGCGGGTATCTGATGCTGCATGCATCCTAATGATTTATACGAGTTTCGAATTTGAAACTTAGCTCGCCTTTGTCGGGAGTTTGGCTTGAATTGGTACTTTTTTTCTATTCTAGGTTTTCTCACTCACTATACTACACTCGGTCCAAATGAATCCTTGATCACAGAAGGAAGGGACAAGCTTGGCATCGAATACACTAAAGAAACGAGTTGAGGGTGTGTTGGGCTTGGGAGATAGTTCGCATTACACAAACACTGAAATAGGAATCTCTTGTTGATGTTATTGTTGCTTTTTTTCAAGTTTGTCTTTCTTCCTTTCTGTATTTGTAAGCTATATATGCACTTCTCGTCGTGTGTTTATATGTATGTGTATGGTCTCTTTGTATTCCTTTAGGAGGCTTTGTGAATAAGTCAAACGAAGGGGGCATCATCACGTGCATTTGATTCTATACCCTCCAAGTTGCATTCGAAACTAAAGCTTTGAAAATAAGTGAAACTATGTTTTCTCCTTGTTTCATATGTCCTGTCGCAAAATAGAACACATAAAGATCTACAAAAACACACACGTTTGCTAGCTATATCTTCCATTGCTGCTGCCATCGTCGTCGTCGTCGTTGCTGCCGCCACCGCCGTTGTTCCAATTTTGCGTTGGATAGTGATCTATTATGGTGGCCATCAAGGATACATTCTAACCTAACTCTTTATACAACCATCACAGCAGGCTGATGGATTTTCTGATTTCTCTCGCCCGCCGTAACCCCATTCCTCCATGATATGAATCTACCTTTATTGTTATGGTATAGAAAAACAGGCACGGATTTATTAACAAAAAAAAAGTTAAGAAATTGTTGCAGTTTTGGAAAGTTAGAGCCAGACAAAAATTCATAGAAAGGGTTATCAGTCGAAAAGAAGGCGAAAATGAAAAAATTAACTTTTATGCTCTTCGACTTAAAACGAACTCAGAAACCCCTGGATTTTGTCTGCACCAGAGACTGTGGAACATCCTGTATAAGAGCTGAAATTTGGAAAAGTAAACAATCACTAGAAATCGATAATTCTCAGATATCAACGTCTCTGATAAAGCGAAAATATTTAGAAAATGACAACTCTGGGCCAAAAAAATGGCTCCAATAACAAAGTCAGCTCAACTTCGCATTTATAAAACGAAACGAAATTGAGAAAGAGAAAATGACAATATTAATAAAATTTAAAGAACTTTCTTTAAAAGAAATTAGCTAAAATTCTGATAAAAGAAGAATTTCTCATAAATCGAGAATAACTAGAAAATGATATACAGGGTGTTGCGTACAACGTGCACCAAAAAGCTAGAGCATTTATTTTCTCCTGTTGAGGCGGGAGGGGCAATGTTCTAAAAAAATGGACTTGCTATAGAAACAAAATTATTAAAAAAAAAACAACGGCAACACTTACAATGTCATGTTATACTTTTATTTTAAAGCCTAAGGTTTGTCCTTTTATTTTATTTTTAATTAAAATTATTTGAGAGAATAGTTTTTGAAAAATTGATTGAATTTTTTAAATTGATGAATTTTTGAAAAACTGTTTACTAAAGTAAGTTATTTTAAAAATAAAATAAAAGAAGAGGCCTTTGGCCTTACAAAAAGGTATAACAGGCCATTGTAGTGGTGAATTTTGTTATTTAATAATATTTTTTCTGTCTTAAGTCATTTTTAGAAACTTTCCCTTCCCGTTATTTTTAGTTTTCACAAAAAAAAAAAAACACTTGAGTATTTTCTTTTCCGTATTTGACTAGAAATTTATAGGAGCTTCGAATATTAAAAACAAAACTTTTAGTTAATTACGTAAAATTTTGAAAAAAATTAGTTTGAATACAATTTTATTCATAATTTTTTCAAAATTTTGAGTTTGAAAATTAATTTTTCTAAAACTGTTCTCTCTAGTTACTCGAATTAATAACATAATAATATAAAGGAATGGATTTCTGGCTTTAAAAAAAGTATAACATAACATTGTATGTGTTACCATTGTGTTTTTTTTTTTCAAGACGATTTAAAAAAAATACCCCCCCCCCCCCATTCCCTTGTGTTACCCTGTATAGTATAGGTAACTTTAGGAAATGATATTATTTACCAAGATGATGATAAACAATGGATGATTCCGAGAAAACGACACAAATGTGGGAAATTTCAAAAAAATTGTCAAAAATGTTGACGAAAATCAATTATGATAGCCAATAAAAAATTAGTTGATTTTTGGTAACAAAATATATTCGAAAAACTATTCATTTCCTCCAGTTATTATTTGTTCCTTCTCGAATTTCTTTTAGCAGGCAAAACATACAAATCCACCCCTGGAAATTTGAACGTAAGTATTGTCTTTTGGGCTTTAAAGTTGACTTCAGCTTGATACGGGTTGTGCTCCCGTATATTCGCTTGCAGTATAACTAAGCACCTATACAATCTGCATTTGAGGCCACTACTGTTAGAATCAAAATTGAAAGGCACATTTCTCTTGAACAACAAACACAGAAAAGGAGAAAAGTATATGGGCATAAGTGAAGCTGAGTTGACTTTGTTAGTGGAGCCATTTCTGTTGGCGGCAGCATCAACGACAGCACAGAACTTAGGTTTTGTTGATGGTGGTGTTAAATGTATAATCAAACGGCCGACGACGCAGAAAATTCACCGTGGCTAAAGGATAAAGGAGATATTCTGGAGGATGAAGGCGGGCGGAGAGGGCAGGGGGGTGAAATCGAGAATAGAAGTTTTGTATTGTCCAAAGGCATATATATATAGTGAGTGTGTGAGAATTAAAGAGTATCTACTTTTACCTAAGTATGTACATAAGTGTAGTGCATGCATGGGAATGGCTTTTTAACCCAAATATATTTCTTAGATCTCATATGTCATACCTACTTACTCCTTTTTTGTAGAAAATATGTAGGAATGTAGGTATAACCCTATATAGTATAATGTGAATCTCAACAGAATGAATGAAACCTTAGAAAATATAGGGCATTGTGTCTCTCTATCTCTTTGATGTATTTTTTGTTATTCACTACCTAGGTGCTAGCAATGTGTAACTTTTTGACCTATATCTATTAAAAGGTTTCAACAATTTAAGAAATTTAGTATTATAGCGGTGCTTTAAATTTAATAAAATCGGGTAATTGAGAAAAACTGTTTGAAGGGCCTAGGTTTTGTTTTTATACAATTTTATTTTGACAAAAAAAAAATTAAATTGAAATTAATGATGTTTTTTTTTTTTAATTTTATAAATTTTGAAAATGTGTTAATGTAGTTTTATGTTTGTAAAATTTAAAAATTTGAAGAAATGTTGGCACAAGACATGTCCTTTATTTCTAAAAAATATAAAACCATTATTATATGTATCACTATTAAAGAATTAAATATGTTTTCAACTTTAACAGCCTTATTTATTAACTCGTTTTAGAGACGGAGTAAGGTTACTCCGACTTTACGACACCTCTAATCCTGAAAAATTTAATTATAAAAAAATACATGCGGAAAAGAGGCGGAGTAAGCTAAAACTGGTACATAGGAGGAATAAAGCCGGAGTAAAGCCGTTTTAGTATTTATGTCATTTTGACATGACATCAGCATCGTGTGAAATTTACAAAAAGGTGTGCAAACGAAATCCCAGTTTTCATACCGTTTTCTTTTATTTTGCCTATCATTCAATAGATAGGTACTTGGTTAGATAAAATAAAACCAATAATAATAACTTTAAATTAATAATTTGTGGAAATCAGCCATGTTTATAATAACCAGAGTTTTAGATTTGTCATTTTTTGATAATATATTTTATAAATAAGAATTTGTTTGACGTGGCGTAGAGACGGAGTAAGTGCTACGACTCGGTTTAACTATTCCGAGGTTGAAACGAGTATTAGTGAAATCTATTAAATAAGGCTGTAAGGGCTTAGAACGCTTTTTGCACCAGTGTGCGGCAGGGCCATTCCCGCCGTAAAAATTATTCTACAAAATTACTAAAAAATAATAATTAATGTCTCCTGGAAAGAGAAAACGAGAAGAACCAGATATACCTAGGTACAGAAAATAGATAAAAATATATCATAAATAATTTCTGTTTCTATTGATGAAAACAACAACAACATAAATCGCCAAAGTTCCTGTGGCAATGGCAACTACTAGGTTCTATAAAATGATGACATACCCACATGTCATTATACAGAAAAAAAAATCAACAAAAATTACCTTCGGATTTCACAGGCGTTTGACAATAAGCATATAGTGTCACACCATAAAATCTCATTAATTTCTGATACTGATTACATCCGGACTCATGAATATTTTCATAAAGTGCATAACTATAAATTGCATATACATTATACATAAATACATACATATGCTGTTTCTGTTGTTGTGTGGCAAGTTTATTCAACAATATTATGAACACACGAGTATAGTGTGCGGCATGACACAATACCGCCGATATTCGTAGATTCATAGGGTCACACATTTTATGCAAAAACATCATAATGCAATTCCTGGTCGACTTGCAGCATGATATGAATTTGCGTATGGGAGAATGTATGTAGGTGTTCCATAGGTCAGGTGGAAAATATTATGTCACACACATAGTACTTCATCATTGCACCTTCAATTAAATTTCGTCCCTCCATACTATGTATACCTATATCTAAGCCGTATATAAAACCATCGCATCGATACAAACTTTTCCCCGGAAAATATCCTTTAGGCCGAGATTGATTCCGGCCTCAGATGTGGTAAAGTCTAGAAGGTGACGTTGGATTTTTTTCAATAAATACTAAAATAGGAAGAGAAACAAAGTATTTTTTTTTTTTATAAAAGTGAACTCCGCTTTTTAAAGTAAAGTGACAAAATACCGTATTATAAAATTTCACATAATAAGTCGCTTACCTATTGGAATAACTTTAAATTCTGAAATTAAAAGTTTACTTTTTTTATTTTAACACAATGGTCCTACAATTTCTTTTAGCGGTCTAATGATTCAAAACAGCTTTTAACGACCTTTATTCCATAAAAATTTACGTTTCGTCCCTGCGATCTCACTTGGACTCATCAGTTGACTAGTGAGGGCCTTGTCAATACGAAATTTCTATCAAGTTCAGTTCATCTTACATAGATTTCATGATGAATACTTAGTGCGATGTGAACTATATCCAACCAGATTAGAATTCTTAATCTTCGTATATAAACATTGCCAGGCCACATGCACAAAAAAAAAAAAAAAAAAACTTCCAGCTTTAATGGAACCTACATAATGTAAGATGAACTTAACTTCAAAGAAATTATTGCGTATTGACAATGCCCTCACTAGTCCAATTAAGATCGCCGGGACGAAACGCCAATTTGTATGGACTAATAGCCATTAAAAGCTATTAATTATCAATAAATGTTTGTGGTGACAAATGTCATTTTTCGTTTAAAAAAAAAAAACAACACAAACATAATATTTGCCAGTAAGACCTAGGATCTTATAAATTAGGCAATGTTAGAAGGAATAGAAGGATAGGATAGATTTTTGTTGGCACAGTGGACTGAGAAATAAGGTTTTGATTATCTCATTTAATCTTAGGGTGGCGTTCAGTTGAGGGAATATAGAAAAAGGTTCGTCAAGCTGGGTCCGCCACAGGTTTGAGGGGGAGGGGATTTTAGTTTCAGATCGGGATTGCGGTACAAAATTAGAACTTAATTAGTACAAAATTCCTGCATCATTAGAATTTCGAATTTCGATTGTGGCGGACCCAGCTTGACGGACCTTATAGAAAAGAATGCTGCCTAGACTGGGGCTCGAACCCACACATCCAGGTTAGCAGTCAAGCACTACTTCCACTGCGCCGGGGTCACCCCCTGTTTTTTTTTTCTGTTTTTTTTTTTTTTAATTCAATTTGAAATATTTTTTAAGCTTATAAGAAACAAAATTGGTACGCAAAATTTCAGTGCGTATCTATACATATTTTACAGTTTGAAATTAAAAATTTAGTTTTGAAAAAATTATCTATACACTTATTTTAAAAATATAAATAAAAAATAATAAACAATTTTGAAACCTTTTTTTTAATCCAAAATATTGTTTTTTTCGAAAATGTGTTGATATGCCATGTAATTAAAAGTTATGAGTAGTTTTTGCATTACATTTTAGTAACATGAAAAAAAGGTACTATGAGAGGTTGTTTAAGTAATTGATTGATGGCCATATTGAGTTTTCAAAAAGAAAAAGTGACTGTTTTTTTAAATAAAAAAAATATATATTTTTTTTAAATTTTAGTAGGTATACAACATTATTTAAACTTTTCAAAACATTCTCCATAAAAAAAAAAAACAGACTAAAATCAATATACCTACCAATTTTTGAAAAAAGAAGAATATTTAAAAAAAAATGATCTAAGGTGCGAATAACCATTTTTTGCAAAAATGCGTCTCAAAAATATATCAACTTAAATATAAAACAACTGATTTATTTAGATCTGCGCAATTTGTGAGTAAAATTATTATTTTTAGTTCTTAAAAAATTGAAAAAAAAAAAGAAAAACAGGGGGGATTGTTCAAAAAAATGTAGCAGCTAATGGTCCACTCATTAAGAAGCTCCTACGAGAAAGGCTCGAAAATAAAGTAATTTTATCAAAAAACATCAAACATCACATAACAATATTCTGTACCAAATTTGAGGCGAATCAGCCCACCCGTTAAGACTCTAGCTTACACTTTTTCGAAATTATAATATCACCGTTGTGTCAATTTTGATAATAACCCCAAAAGATTTATTTTTTGCCTTATAGAGCAGTATTTCTCAAAGTGCGGTATGAGGACTCCTGGGGCACAGACAAGAGATTTGTCTGCGTGTAGCCAGAAAGCAGGGTACATTTTTTATTAGAAACAAAGTTAAAATAATAGAAAAATATTTAAAAAAAAAACAATTTTTTTTACGTTGAAAGTTTCTTGCAAAAAGCGGCCACATGGAAAAGGTCTTCGATCTTTACATTCTAATAAAATTAACAACAATTTTTTTTTTATCGATCAATTTCTTCCTTTAAAGTTGATTTTTTTCTCGGCTATTGGTCAGTATGTGTATTGTCAGTATTGTATTAGCCGTGGCGTGACGGTTAGTGCGATGGACTGTCATGCCGGAGGTCTAAGGTTCGATCCCCAGCCTTGCCACCTATTTATTTAAAAAAGAAAAAACGGCTACTGCCTCTTGCGAGGAATTGACAAATCCTCCAAGAGTAACTCCTGTCACAGAAAAGTGCCGCTCGTTAGCCGTTCGGATTCGGCAATAAACTGTAGGTCCCCTCCATTCCTGCAGACACGCACACAGGAATGGTTGAGATTATTATTTTTTTTTATTTATTGGTCAGTATCGTAGGTAAAAATTTGTTTAGATTTTTTCTAAATATTATTACCTACATTGGCCCCACATGCAAGCAAGGATTTAAAGAAAGTTGGCCGGTCGCTTTATTTCTACCTTAGGAAGTTGTAGTTTAAGATAATTCATAATAAATAGTATTTAAGTATTTTAAACTATTACAACTTTATCTCCAAGACTATAAATGCTATTATAAAACGTATCTCTTCATCAGATTTTTAAATGTGAATTTTAAGGCTAAACTAATCAGAAAGCGATTTGTGTGCATTTACCGGTTTGTTATTTATTGTTTGTTATTTATTGAAAATCTGTTAGATACATATAGGGTTTAGGGATTTTATCCTATTTTTTTTTTATATTATTTAAAAGCCCATTCATTTGTTTTGGCCTTTTCTAGGCTTATTTTATAAAACCGTACTCCTTGCATGAATGCACAAATATGAAAGTCAATTGCAAAATGAACTAACGGTTCTAATTAGAGAGAATTCATCGCCCGGAAATTATTAGTTTGTTTAACTGACAGGATAGGATACACAGGATCAGTTCAGTAGTGGTGTATACTTTAGGTAGGAGAGCAACAAAATGCTATTAGAAGTAGGAAAAATTGAAAACTTATGTGGTAATTAGTTGCGATTGTTTGGATTGGAAATATGTGTATGCAGAGGTAGATAGTGCTTGTATGCACAGTGGTATATGGAAATCGATGATTTGTCTGTCAGCATAACATCCTGGTATAAATTCTTAATTTATATAAAATGGTTTCTGCAGGGCGTTATTGAAATTATCGCAGTAGGTACCATTAGTGATTGTAGTTCTTGATATAATTGTAGCTGTAGGTACAATGTGCTGGGCAGGTATTATTTACGTTTTATTCTGATTAGCCGCAAAAACCTTGAAAATATAAATGGTTTTTTTTTATTGGCTTATATAAATGTTGAAAATTCTGTAGTGTTACCAGCATTTGTCTTTTGGTAAAATGGGTAGCACAAAAATTTAAAAAAAATTAATATTAAAATAATTTAAATTTATTTAATTATTATAAGTTGCTGTCATAACTAAAAGAGAGTGGCTAAGATTCCAGGTCAATATGCATATTTAAGCCCGATGATAGTTTTATTTTACAAATCATTAAACAAATGCTATTAAGCTTATAGATAATAATTAAATAAATTTAAATTATTTCAATTAATTTTTATTTTTCTCATTTTATCTAAATAATATTTATACAACATTTATCGATGATGAATGCGACACTCTCAGAATTCGATCAAATACTTTTAAGAATCTCAGAAACCATTGAAAATTACAAGAAGCCACAACCCTTGGAAAAATGGAAAATTAATGAATTATAATTATATAAGGTCGGTGTTTCCGGTCCCATCACATATCTTTTGATATTTGAATACTGTACTATACTTTCAAGATTTTCACCTCCTTCCTTTTTTAAAAAAAAAGTCTATAATGTGTTAACTTGACACAAATTATAATAACATTGAAAAACAACCACAAAGTTGAGTGCTACATACAAGAAAGTCTTTACAACCAACAAGTCCTTCGCCTTAACCCCTAAATTACATCCCAAATTAAACCCGCCTCCTCACCAACATTCATGTTCGTTACGTTAGGTAACTAACATTGATTTTTTTTTATAAAAATCAATTTGAATTTTAATTCTTTCCACATAACATGACAATCATAAAATAAATATCCTGATTTCTTTGCTGATGTTTTTCCATGTGAGTGTGGGTAGCTTTTGTTGGTTTTATAATATTCTTTTTTTTTTATATTTTATTTTATTTTTTTGTTAAATGGAGGAAATTTGATTTCGTTTTTTTTTTTATGATTTCCAATAAAGTTATGTTTATTTTGTTCAGAGCCTTTTTATTTTATTTTTTTGTCGCGGCAAAAAAGTATGAAAAAAAAAAAAAAAGGAGTGAGTGATGTGACGATAATTGTTTGTAGGGTGAGAAAAAATATAAAAATACAAATAAAAACAAAATCATTTTGATCTCGACAAAGAAGACTTTATCACGAAAATTATGGCAGGATGTGTTAAGAGTTGGAAAAGCAGAAAAAAAAAAAATAAAATTCAATTCAGGATGATGCTGATTGGCAGTTCCTTTTAAAATGAGACAAATTTGGATTTTTTTGTCAATGAGACAATTTAAAAAGGTTTCGATTTTATATGATGGGAGGGATGTAAAGTGGTATTAAAAAATATTAAAATTTTTATATATTCTGTACAAATGAGTTTTGTTAATTTTTTAGTTAAAATATATATTAGAAAGAATAGAAAATACAATATAAATTTTAACTTTTTAATCAAATAATGATTTTTCTCCAAAACATTATTTGTTTTACTTACTCACTTCTGAATTTAAATTATCTTAGCTACACAAACTCATTATAAAATGTTCAAAAGATGCTTCAAGTGACTTTAATAAAGTCACCTATTTCCGGGAGAACCTTGAACTCTCTACAAAATTTATTTGCAGGATACAGATCATAAAGATTTAGATAACTGAATTAAAAAGTAATTACAATGTTGATATACCAAAAATTAGTCCCTCCTTATACAGGTTGTCCCTAAATCGGCGCGCCGCGCCACGGATAGAAACCATGGGTTACTAAGGCTTTTTTGAGTTGAAAAACTCAAGAGGTAATTTTTTCGTCTTCACTTCCTTTTCGACATTTTTTGATTTTTGGTATAATTTTTTTTTAATTGACCTAACTTGTAATTTTTTCTCATTGTATTGTTTTAATAAAAATATCTAACATTTTTAAAAAGAAAACATGTAAATTTATAAACAACATAAAAATAAAAGAAAATTCAAGACAATATGGATATATGTATGAATCAATTTCTTTATAAATTTGTATTTATTTTCTTTCGATTAAATTAGCTCTTTTTTACACTCAATACCTTTTACGTACTTAGGTACTTTTTTAATCAAATTTGCACAAAGTTTTCTTTTAATTTTTCGGGATTTCGATTTTAGGTTTTCGAGATTTTATGTTTTCGGGATCTTGGGTTTTTTGGATCTTCGAGATTTCGGGTTTTCTGGATTTTGGGTTTCTGACCCCTTGATCTTCTTAAGTCACAGTATCCATGGGAAATTATTTTATCCAAAATAAATTCAATGTTAAAACGCAATTTATTTTTGCTCTAGGTAGGTACATATATATTTTATAGTTCATATTGAGTCAATAATCATCCGCCCCTACTTCCTCCAAGGGTCTTAATGCAGCTATTTAAACTACAACAGATTCGGATCCGAAGAGCGAGAAAGAGCGAGAAGATATTTGCCTTGATCATTCCTTTCCGATGTTTAAAAATTTTATTAAAATAAGTTAGGTGGTTCCATACAAAACTTTACAAAAAAATAATAAACTTAAACGCTTAAAATTGGGCGAGGAAAAATTTTTGTGTAGCCATGAATTTTCCATTAAATAAATAGGCAAAGACGCTGATATACATTTTTCAAGTGTGCGTGGCAATGGAGAGAAGTTAGTTGTTTTCATTTTCATATCATCATGCCTGAAAATATTATTAAAATCAGGTAAAATGTTGCATTTTTTTATGGAATTTATTCCGCTCTTCCATCATTCAAAATGCATCACTGTAAAGGCGCCCCCATTTTGAAGAAGGTATATCTATCCTGTGGACTCGCATATTAGTATATCACTTTTATTCTTCCCAAAGTGCTTGAATTATGACTTCTTTATAGCCTTACTTTTTTTATAGCCCCAAATTTATTTTTTTTAGAAAGAGTGAGAATTCTAAATACTTAAATATTTATCTAAATAAAAAATAAATAAATTTAATGGCACAAACAGCTCATGAAGAGCCTAGTGACTTACATCTACAGTTTATTGCCGAATCTGAACGGCTATTGTGAGCGGCACTTTATATGACAAGATATACATACTCTTGGAAGTTTTGACAACTCCTCGCAAGAGGCAGTAGCCGTTTTTTTTTTTAATATATTAGGTAGCGAGACTGGGTATCGAACCTAGACCTCCAGCTTGACAGTCCATTGCACTAACAATCAAGCCACGGCTACTACTATTTATCTACCAACATAAATTGCTAGTGGAAATTCACCCCACTGAATTTTTATAGATACTCATAAATCCATCAAAAAATATATATGTATCTAGATTACAATATAAACAGTAACAGTCGCACTGGCGGCTATTATTTTCATTCTGGACATATCCGGCATTATGATGGACAGCACAAATAATACCCTTTGATTATCATATATTTATATGTAAAATGTCAATGTATCTTGTCATTTTGAAATTTATTCCAGTATCGGATTCGAATACATTTATAAAAAAAAAAAAAAAAAAAAACAAAACAAAAAAAACCAACCATCTATCTTATCTGCCCTATAATTCACCAACTCAAAAAAAGAAACCACCTTTCATTCAGGTGCGACACAGAACACAGCTTGCCAAAAAAAAAATATCATCCCCAACTCACACAATGGCTAAAAAAAAGCCCATCATTGTCACGTTATCTTAATTAATGCCATTGTACGCTCTTACCCCCTTCTGCCTTAAAGCCACCTCACTATGTATAGGTACATATACTAATTCCAGAAAGAAATCTCTCCAAACAATCATTGCCCAACTCGAAATTTGGTCTTGAAATGTCCTATTAGCAAAAACAAAAAAAAAAAAAAAAAATGCTACAAAAGTAATCCCGGCAGAAAGAACTCATCCCTGATTTTATAATCCTTTTTTGTTTTGTGAATATTATTGTCCTCAATGTGATGGGCGATGAGGAGTAACCAAACCACCCTCACTATGCCACCCTTTCCTACATATATCGGGAAAATGAAACTGTCGCGAGATATCCTGATCCTGAGGCTGGCAAAAAATTCTGAAAAAGGGGCTCAACTACTCCATTGAGTTGTCAAAAACACGAAAACCAATCGAGAAATACTTTTTTTTTTATTTTAACTGTTTTGCTGTCGAAAAAAATTTGCATTTTACAATTGCAATCAACAACAGGACAATATCGCCAGACCTACATATGTAGGTATGTATGTATGTACCGAAAAAAAGTTAAATCGAAAAAAATAGGTACCATACTTGCAAAGGTTTGGGTTGGCTTTTTGTTTGTATCATCCTGTGCGAGGACTAGATAAACACGTCCTGAAATCTGTGCGGTTCAAAATGTTTTTATTATTATTTCAGCGTTAATTTTTTTACATTCCGGTATTATATAGGGTTTTTGGTGGACATGAAGGTTTGTTGTGTCTTATTTTTTAGTCGACGACGACCACGACCGACCGACGACGACGCGATGTCAGGAAGAGCCAGTACCCAAATGTTTGCATGTATGCAAGTAAAGGTGTGCCTGGACTGCGAAATAACAATGAATTTGATTATTTTTTATTTTTATTTGATTTTATCGAGGAAAATGGCTTTGAAAACAACGACGAATATATTGAACTTTTGAGTTTTTGGTCATTTTATTTTTCGGCCTGTGGTTGAGTTCAAAGTTACACAAAAATGCAGGTATTCCAATTAGGTGGTCAATATTGAAAAGTTGAAAAGAATCGGAAGTTAAATATTGGAATGGGAATTTTTTTCTGTTCTGTTAGTTTCATGACTATCGGTTGTTTATGCGGCGGCGAAGCAATAAGCCTTATCTTCTATAGCGAATTGATGGGATTTCGTTTGTTTCACTGAAAATTGCTGTGTCACTGTCAAATCATTTGAATTTCGGCATTTTTTTTTTTTTGGAATAAGGGTCAGATATTTTTCTGAAAAAAAAAGTTTTTAAAAAAATGCCGAAATTAAAATAAAACTGTACTGGATTATTTAAAATTATATCCCTGATAATCTTGAAAAAAAAAAAAAATAAATAAATATGCCAGAAAATTAAATAAAAATTACTAAATAGAGTTATGACAGATTCCCAAAATCAATAATCCAGAAAGCCCATAGGCCAAAAAATCCAAAATTTAGAAAATCCAAAACACAGAAAATTCTAAACCCTAAAAACTCAAAACTCCGAAAAACCAAAACCCAGTGCTTATATACTTAAAATCGAAAATAAACTTACAGTCATGGCTTTATATAGTGTTTATTTTTTGTTTTGTATCATCAGTATTTTTCTGTTGTTTTTTTGCAAGCATTTTGTGTTTAGGTGGCACCAAGGGGTACTTTAAAAATTTTCATTTTATATCTAAGATTTTTATGTAGGGATTTTGGGTTTATGGATTTCTGGATTTGGTTTCAGAGATTATGTGTTTTCAGATTATGGTTTTTCAGAATTTTGACTAATCTGCATTTTGAGATTTCAGAATTTTGGGTTTTCTGGCTTTTTGAGTTTTCATGATTTTTGGTTTTTGGGACTTTGGATTTTTGGGATTTTAGGTTTCGGATTTTTGGTTTTCAGGATTTTGGATTTTAGGACTCTGTACGACTCCTTAAATGTTTTTTTTTTTATAAATAGTTTCTTGTTATTTTGATTTCGGGAAAAAGTTATCGGGGTTTCTGGATTAACTAGATTTTGGATTTTTGGGATAATGGGTTTTTAGGATTTTAAATTTTCGGAATTTCGGGATTGTGAATTTTCGGGACTTTTGGTTTTCAAGATTTTGGGTTTTCTTGATTTTTGGTTTTCTGGATTTTAAATTCCAGATTTCTGTCTCCCTTATATTTCATTTATAACAGTTTCTTGGGATTTTGATTTCGAAAAAATTTCTGGATTTTTAAAATTACTAGTTTTCTGGATTTTAGATTTTGGGTTTTCGGGATTTTTGGTTTTCAAGATTTTTGATTTTGGATTTTGGGGATCTGTCTGACTCCTTAAATGTTTTTTTTTTTTTAATAGTTTCTTGTTATTTTAATTTCGCGAAAAAATTATCAAGGTTTCTGGATTAATTAGATTTTCGATTCTCGGTATATCTTTAGGATTTACAATTTTCTGATTTTTGGTATTTCGGGATTGTGGATTTTCGGAATTTTGGGTTTTCAAGATTTTGGGTTTTCTAGATTATTGGTTTTTCTGGATTTTAGTTTTCGGTATTCTGGCCTCCACACGATTTCATTTTTTCTCTAGCTCATAAGAAAACTATTTTAAAACAATTGCAAAATAGTTTTTGAACATTCCAATAACAGGCAGAGAAGGAAACGAGTTAAACAATTTACCAGATGAATAAAATATCGCTTGGGTGACCTACCTACAAACTTTAATTGTTTTTCAAAAAGCTGTTTTTTTTGTTTAGTTTTTCTCCGAAAATTCACCACAATTATGGATAGACCAATTGGAATTCTAATTTTTTCCCCAATTTAGGTGGCCTTGGATTATTTTGACCGTCATTAAAAAAATTGCTCTAGGCCCCTATTACTCATCAAAGGGCTACAAAAACTTCATTACCAAATTTCACAAAAGATGATTTTAGCCGCAGTCAATTAAACAATCTTTTTCCACTTCATAAATTTGCTAACCAATTCACCAGATGAAGCTATAATTTCTCTCTCTTCCTCTTCAATTTTTAGACGGCAGAGTTTCTTCAAGACCACTAAAACCGCATCCACATGATAATTGATAAACTCTTGTGATAAAATAGAAACCCACAAATCCACAAAAGCTATATAGAGCAGTATAGGGTACCTATACTATCAGCAGAAGTGTTCCTTAAAACAGCTTCTCTGACATAATATAAAATGATAGTTAAGAATCAATTGCCAGTAGAGACCATATCAAACTGTTCCATTGATAGATGGATGAATGAATGAATGTTCCATGTCGATTATAGAGACAGAGACACATACAACACACATCAAGCCAATTGTTTCACATTTAATGTTGCTATATAGGTAGGTACTTGAACGAAGTTGTTGTGTGATAGATAGTGTCAGTATTAGCAGGACGAGTGGATCCTTTAATCATCTCCTCCAAAACATCTGTTATCCCCCCCAGATATATGTATTTGTACAGTACATATAGCTAAAAGGTAGTTTGTATGTATTTGGACTGTGTATACGATTGTACAACTTGGGTGTTCACATTAGTTAATTACGATGACATGGAGAATTAATTGCTTGACAGTTCTTCAAGATGAGGACGATGACATAGACATCGACGACAACGACAACGATGGACAACGAAAGGCCATCCAAGGATCAGACTTTTACTCCGTTCCATCGTCGTTGTCGTCATCATCATCATCACCATCAAGCGCTTTTGTGATGGATGACAAAAAGAATGACACTAGAATGAAGAAAGATTAGGTGCCTAACATCACTAGCAGCACATTCCACTTCAATCCGATCTGCCTTCCATAGCTTACAACGTAATTTTTTTTTTACAACAAAACATGACATCTATGATATTAGTGCCATTGATCCTTGAAATAAATGATGAAGACAATTATTATCGAGAAAAAGAGATTTCTACTCCTTCGTTGTTCGTTTATTACTCATTCCCTACTTGTGTATAACCAACCCCACCATACCCCAACTTATAAGAAAAATAAAATCCCTTTTAATAGGATTCCTTATTCTACACTGCGCCTTATTTGATTAGCTATTTGTGTCAGGAGCGTAGATTCAACCTCATCGTATTCAGTCTATACAACTGATGTATGTAATTGAAATTAAATCTTCTTCTTCTAGCAAAGCACTGTCTACACAAAGGACGAAGATGACGGCGACAACACATACACAAAACAATGAAAGAAACACAATGAAACAGAAAAACGAAGTACGAAGATGTAGAAAAAAAATCTGAATTCCTTCTCGTTTATTAACGTTTTTGAAACAATGAGAGATAAATATCCTTGAAATCCTTGCAAAAGATATTTATCAGCATTCAGCATCAGTATGAGTGAGAGAAAGATGGTTGGATGGGGGGGGGAGGAAGGGTCGGGGTATGTTGATAGGATGCTTGTTAAATCTATCAATCGTCAGCGTCACCGAAATAATTGAATTCCTTATTCGTGATTTGTTGTATCGTCTGTGTGTGTGTTGGCAATATATGCGAGGTGCGAGGCAATGCAGCACAGAGTTGGAATTTTAATTTGTCTGCTACATCAGCATTCGAAACTTCCTTTTGCTCCTTGTTTCTTGCATGGCCCCAGCCTGATGTTTCTGAATGCTGCTCTACTAGGTGAATTAGCATTTTCTCTGGAGGACACACATTCTCCCCATCACCCATCAGGCTGTTGCAAATATATGTACAGTCGGTAGGTATACCTACCCCAAAATTGGGAGGAAATAATTTTCATTTAAAGACAAAGAAAAGATTAAAGACGTTCAAGCAGCAATGAGGCTATAATATAGAATGTAAAATCAGAAACGTGGGCGACATACTGATTATCGAATCGTCTTCGGCTGAAATCCCTAAAACGCGATAGATGGATAGAGGAGAGTGTTGAATAAAAATTGGAAAATTGCTCGCCTGGATATTCAATTTGTTTATCCTCGCTTATAATTTTATTACATTTTTTTGTTCTTCATTTCTATTGATTTACTTTCGAGATTGAAAATTTTTTAAAAGTCCTTATGCCCTGTGTCACTGAGTCCTGTTTTTAATTTTCTATGATTTTAATTTGCTATATTATTGTCTAAACGAGCCCATGCTTGAGAATGATACCAAAGAAATCAATATAAAACGCGTAGCTAAAAAAACGGACATAAATTGCCAAAGCGAATGTTAAAGCAATATAATACAATACATAGAGAAAACGACCAGCGAAAATAAATAAATCGCAGTTTGACAGAAACAGGACACTCCCAGTAAGGAGGAGATTTCCAGAGAATAATTTTTATTAAATTTATGGTAATTGTCAAGGAACATAAATTTAATGCTTATTTATGTAAGTAAAATCCTATCACTTTCGTTTTGTCTGAGGAATGAGGGTTTCAGTTGGGACAAATTATCACAAATTGCTTGTCTGAGATTGGCTATATATAGTTAGATTGGCAAATTTCTTTTTGGGGATGGAATGGGGCGTTTTTAAGGCAGTTGATTTTAGTTGTCATTTTTAACGCCTCAATTCGTTGGTTTTCATGGAATTTAAATAAAAGACAAAGAGGTGAGAGCTGCCATCCCCCGAACTCAAATTTTTTGTACTAAAAGTCAGAATCGTTGGCCCATCGCGTCTCCACGTTTGTCCAGGCAACAAAAAAAAATCTGTCCACCCTCAGGAAAAAAGTTATTAAGCTTTTATTTTGTATAGCAACTATACACAAAAAAACGCCTTTACCACCCACAATCTCTTGGAAGTTGGTGCCAAGTGAGTTCGTTAGTCCACCGGCTTCTTATGACTGTCTACCAAAATTTTCGTTTGGGTCAAAAAATATTCAATATTTCTTGTTTTTATTTAAACTAAAAATTGAAATTTATAAAATCGTAAACTATCCATTCTTATAAAATAGGGTTTAAGCCTTCTTGGAATCTAAAGACCCCTATACGCCCTACCAAATAATCCAAGAACTGTCGCCTCGTGATTATATAGCCGACAACTCATTACACTAAAGAAACATGCTTACAGCGGTCGTTCTACATTTTTTTTGTGGGGCTGCCTGAAATCCATAATTTTAATAATCATCTCAGGACCATAGTAGTCCTTAAAGATAACATCTAGATCTAAATTGCCCAAATTTTATCCACATAGGTTAAAAGACTTCATGAACAATAATAATTCAAAAACAGGTTTCAGTATTTAATGGATTCAGGAGGGCATCATTTGCGAACGATACGTTATTTAAAACCATACTTTATTTCCCATCATCATCATCATCATCATCATCATCATCATCAAACTTATTTTCTCAAACAATCGTTCTGAGATTTTCTAAACTGATTTAGTTTATATTTTCTAATTTTCTTGCTAATTAATTCTTTTTAAAATAATTAAAAAATGTATTGTCAAAATTTGAAACAAATCAGTCTAACTTAAATTTCAGAAGACCCACTGCCACTGACGCATAGACGCACAAACCAACGGACGGTATGGCGAAAAAACCACTTTTTCTAGGTCCACCGTCATCATAATGTCGATTTTGATTACAAACTCATCTTTTAATCAATAAAAAATCAATAAAAGTATTTTTTTTAATCGAATTGTATCTCTAAAATGTCTCTGTATGCAGAATTCCACTAAAATTTCTGTTCTATTCTGAGATCCGTTTTAATTGTATATAATACAAGAAAAATTCCTTTAACTTTTGCTGAGAAATGCATAATGTAAGTATATAATATGTTTAAGTTATTTTTCAAGAAAAGGAAACATTTTACCACCATCTCTTATTTCCAATCCATTTCTCCAAAATTCGAAAATATTTGCAAAAACGGCGGCTTTATTTAAATTTCTAAAAATATGTAGGTATTCACAGAAGCGCATTTAAATTTTCCTCCACCCCCTGCCCACATAAGAATGTTATTATTATCACATCTTCCACTTAAAATATTAATCAAAGAAAATACATAACATATCAGTTTCACCTTCACTGTTCGCATGCTCCTGATGCTTGAACTTGAGGTTGCAAGTTTTTGTGGTTTCCCATCACGCTGAATTAGGATGGGGTTCACGTATATCTGCAGATAATACCATTCATATCATAATCACAGCTGTTTGCACCGTGTGGGTGTGGGAAAAGATAATTTACTGCTTTACAAGAATTTTATTGTTCACTTAATAGTAAATATAGTGACAGTGAAAAATTTTTAAATTTAATTAGCGTCTGCCCGCGAACTTTGTACCGCACCCTTTTTGCAATAGAGACAAATAATTCATAAAAAAAAAACTTTTCTATCGACATAAACCAACTCAATGTGCAAAAATAAAAATTGTAGTGAAATTTGTTAAAAATAAGAAAAATAAAAAAAGTGCGTATACGCCCCAGTGAACCACTATTTTATTTGAATTAATTTTATCTCTTTTTATGGAGCCAAACAAAATGTCATAGTTTTTTGTAGTTAAGACTATTCACATTATGTACAATATATTTTTTATAATCCTTGTTAGTCATAGCCCTTCAGAAATCGGAGCTTCATTTTAACATTGAAAATGTTTATAGGATCGTTTTGACAGAGTTGTGGTGTTACTAAAATGATTAAATGAAATAAATTCAATAAATCAGAAATGAACTCCAGCGTATAGGGCATCACAACGAAATTTTTGGTTGGTGTTACTAAAGAAATGACCGAAATGATTGAAATGAACACATGAATTTAGAATATGAAAAATGAACTCCAGCGTATAGGAGGACAACTATCAAATTTTTGGTTGGTGTTACTAAATCATTACTAGAATGATAAAAATAAACAAATGAACACAAGCGATGAATTACAGCAGGCGTAGGCAATAGGTATACGGGGAAAAAACGAAGAAAAGTCGTCGTCAACAGACAAGCTTCAGTGGAAGAATATTCAATGAAGAATATTCAAAAAGAGAAAAAAACAACAAAAGTGTATGTATCTATAGGTACTTTGCCAGATTTTTGTATGTAGTGTAGGTATACATATCAACATAATTATTTATGTAGGTAGGTTGTGATTTTTTGAAATTGAAAATGATAGGTATTTATTTTTATTCGATACAGAATACAATTCGGTCCTATAAGAAAGGCCAGTGATGCAGTTGAGTGAAAGCCGGAGTTAAGCTTGCTTGAAATCGATTTATGTATGTATGTATATGTAGGACAACCAAAAATATGCTACAGCATATTTTTTTTAGTAACACTATTAAGACGAGACTAAATTAGAAATCCGTTTTATAAGTAAATGCATATTTTTTTTATATTTACGATTTACGTGCATATTTTGGCATGACAATTTTTTTTAGGTACCTATATTTTTCATAAAAAAAACAGAGTTTGTTCAGTTATTATTATTATTTATTGTATTATTCATACTAGAATGTCAGTTTATTAGACTTGATCATTCTTTATTGCGTCAATTTCATTGAATTTTTGAAAAACAAACAACAACAGCTTAAAGGCGCTACCACCAATTGTTTAGAAAATTATTTTAGGTATTTTAATTTGTTTTATTTCTGTTTGGCTGGAGATATAGCTATTTCAGGGGGTGCCAAGTCTACTTTTATAGTGATGCTGAGCCTTAATCCAATGTTATTGTGAAAAACTTTCTACATGCGTTAAAGTGATTAATGTCCGCGAAAAGAATAGTTTAAAGTTTTATACATATAAAATTTATCGAAATCAGTCAAATACTTTTTGAGAAAATGGAACCACAAAATTTATTTTAGCCTATTTATTAAGCAATATTTTTAGGGCATATAATAATTTTTTTTTTGAGCATAATATAATAATTTATTAAGGGCATATATGTTTGTAATTGATTTTTATAAGCGATTAAAACAGTTTTTTTGGGCATATTTGTGTTTGCCCTAATATTTACATATAATTTGAGTTTTGATATCAGATCTTAAAAAAACGATTTTTTTGGTTGAACAGGAAAGTTGATAGGTTGTTTAAGAAAATTAACAAAATTTATTTTTTGCCAAATGGAAAGTGACATTAAATACATAATTTGCATAGAGGTACCTAGAAACTTCAGAACCTATAATGTTGTCTGAAACAGCTTATTACGTTTTAATTAATTTAAATTGAAAAGATTAGTCAGGTGTCATTTTCAATGTCCCCATGGTTACTCTATGAGTGAAATCTGTAAATTTTTTTTATAAGTTTTACTTAATTAAAATTTGTTTGTTCTTGTAACATGTTTTTTTTCTGTAACAGTTATTTTTTTCAATGTTATTAACAATTATACAGTGAAAGCTCCCTTAGCCGGATAGCGAAGGTCGCAACACTTTAGTGCCTACAGGCCATGAAATTAATTCAAACTAAAAATGAGCATGAATATACATGAAACAAGATACACAGACTAAAGGTGCAGAAATAAAGTCCGTTATGCTTTTGATCACAGATAGTGATTTGGTGACATCACATATACTGTCGCTGTGAACCTGGGGGAACCTTTTTAATGCAAAAAAAGATGTAAAATTTTTTCTGAAAATAATTAATAAATTACATACTAAAAAAAGTTTTTGTCCGCCTAAGGGAATTAAATTTAACAAATCACGGCTAATATTCTTGTCCGCGTCCGGGTAAGGGAGTGTCCGCTTAAGGGATCATTAAATGTATGAAATTTAGATCCAAGATCCACGTTCGTGAGAATTTGTCCGCCTAACGGGATTGCCCGCTAAAGATAGTTGCCCGCAATAGGAGCTTCCACTGTATTAACCTTTTTTAGATATTTTTTCAGCTTTTATTTCACAGCTAGGAAGCTTCAAAAAATGTCTTAGCCTTGCACATGCGTAATAGGTTTTTTTCATAGGCAAAGCTAGTACAGTAAATAAGCAGTAAATTAGTTAATATAAGAGTGGTGGACAAAGAGGGAGTGGACTTGAGCTTTTAAATTGTCCATTCAACACACAAATCGATTAACAAAATTTTTTGAAAAATCTTGCATTTGAGTGTATCTACACCTAAGATTTTTCAAAAACTGGAGTTAATCGATTTTTGCACTGAAAGGCAAAAATATAGGTAACGTACTTAGTTTGTTTTTCCATCAAAAAAGGGTGTGCACACAGCCAAAAAAAAAAAATAAAGTGCGGACCATATAAAGTGGATATAATTATAGAATAAATTACTTGCGATAAATGAACTCTACCAATACTAGCAAGTCAACCAATTTTTCGTTGTGATATCAGTAACAGAGCTTCGATACCAAAGAAATTCTTACGCACTACAAAAATTACTCTAATTAACAATTAAAGCGGTGGTTCGGCGGCAACGAAACGCCGCCGTAATTCAGTTTTTTGTATATTCGAACATTTTAGGCGTGTTTTTTTGCAAGCACGGAGGAAAATGGTCGAAAAAAACGACATTATGGACTACCGACGCCATCACAGAAAAAAACATGGAGTTTTCATACAAACTATCGATAACGTGTATGGAATTCATGCCGGTAACACAGTTTTTCTCTGTGCTTAAGTTAAGCACGGAAAATTCTCTGTGCCTGTAAGCCCGAATGGGCTTAGTTATTGTTGGACTTAACACGTAAACTATTGAGACCCGAAATCGTTTTTTTCATCCTTCGGGCTTGCAAAAAAGCACGACTTTTACTATTATAATATGATTGATACCAAAATTGTTTACGGACCAACCACACTTTCATATCTTCACCAAAAGTGTGGATTCCAAAATTGACCACCAAGAAGTACTTAGTATGAAAGTTAGTATGCAAACTTAAAAGTGTTACTTTAGATCTGTTTAATCTTTTTTTTTGTCGCCCTAGACTATAGCCTATTCTGCTCATTATGGTAAATATAGTCCTGAAAATACAATATAAGCAAAAACTTTTAATTCATTTTTGATAAAAAACAACAAGCCTCAAAGCTATGCAGTTCAATAATGCCTTTAAGGGATTGAAAAGCTGCAGTTAGAAACGCTTTTATTTTTTTTTTTTTAATTTTCTGAATCGGGCTGGTGAAATTTTTGAAAGAAAAGATTTTTACTTTAAATTATTTAATATCCTTAAAAATGATATATTCACCAACCCCTTTTTTTAAACTGAAGAAATTTTGATTTCTTTTTAGAAAACCACTCAAACTAATGTTGATATTTTTTATTTCATACGTTTTCAAAAATTCAGGCGTTTGAGGTTGAGTAGGTAATTTCTCACTATTATTATTTTTTTCGGGTTAGTCAATACATTATTTATCAGGAATAACATTGCTACTAATGTCAATATTTTTTTTTTATACAATAAAAGTTTGGCCTCACTTTGATGAAAAAAAAAAACGCAAACAACATTTGTAAAGTTTGTTATTGGATATATCCAAGTAGCATTAATACTTCAAATTAATAATTAAAATCTGTTAAATTTATTTAAGTGAAAAAAAAGTCACTTTTCTAAAATGTAATCCATTAATTAAACAACAAAAACATCAATATCATAACTAAAAGCATTTTCTAGTTTATTTAAATAAATAAATGATGAATTAGCTATCGACCTGTCCTAATTCCAAAATCTGTTATCCTTGAATCCATCTCACCACATTAGCATTACCATATCCATTAGGAGTGTTAATTCGGGATCTGCCTTTTTCTTTATAATTTTAAATCAATGCAAAACAGATCACAACAAATTAACTCAAAACCTCCATTTAGCTGTCAACAGTAATCTAAAATCTAAATCAGACTGACCTTATCAACCATTTCCTATACCTAAAGAGATGATATTTAAATATTTGAAATGTTTGAAGGACCTTTCTATGTTCATGAACTGGAACTTCCGCACTCAAAAAGGCAACAAAATTCACCCAGCAAAACAAGGATATAGAAAAAAAAAAAAAAAAAAACGAAATTCGCGAGAGATTTCCGTCTCTCTGATGGGACTGGAGAAAAGGAAAGGACAACATGACCAGCCAACATCATTAAGTAGTAGTCCCTAAGCAAGCCAATATCCTGTCATGCCACAGCAATATTGTTGCCGTTAACGCCTGCCTGATCCATTTCTAATCAATTTTGCTGATTAATGCATAAATAAACATTTCTCTTTCTCGAATGCCACTAGTGCGAGACCTGCTAGAACTCCCAGACTCCCAGACTGTTATATCTGGTGAAATACTCTAACATTATCATTATCAAGGATAATAACAACACCCACAGGACAAGTTTGATGGAAAAGAAGGATGTGCAAGAAAAACGGAAATCTATCCCTTGAGGAACAAATCAAATTATCACATCGAGTTTTGTTTCATCTCTGTCTCTCTTTCTTTTCTATTCCTTCCATCTTTCGGTATATCAATCAATTTATTTTAGATTCAGATTTGGATCTACATTCCAAACGACCGACGACGACGAAAAAGTCATCAAAATTTTATATACCTAACCAAATTGAAGCTTTTCAGTGGCGGGCGTCAGGTGGTGACAGATGTTTTTCGTGTATCCATTCCGAAGCCGAAGGGCAAAAATTAGTTGTTGTTTTTTTTTGGTTTGGTGTTTCGATGTTTGTTTATATTTTTTGTGAGACTTAATTGACTTGTAAGATTTGTCAATTAAATCTCCTAAAACTTTTATTGTTGGGCAGTTTTAAGTTCCGAGTTAAGTTGGTCCTGTGATAGATTTGATTGTACATAGATATAAAAAGTGGAGATTAATTTCGTAATAATAGGAATCAAGGGTATACGCAGTGCGGGAGGTTGGGATGGCAAGCAATTACAAGATGAAGGCTGGCCTATTTGTCTGCGATTCCAAGGATTTTATGCCTATTTTTGGTGTATGCACAAACTCAAGGCGGTTTAAGAGGTGCTGTCTTGTACCAGGGTTGACGCATGACATAATTTTTTTTAATTTCGTAAACGTTAACAAACATTTTTGGTTTAACTATAAGAATTATCTTTCGAATAGGTGGTGATATCTGGAAACTCCTTTGCAAGGAGACTGATATTTTTGTCTGTTATAATTGGTACGGTTGAGACGCTCTGCTTTCTTGAGAGCCATAGGTAAACAAAAACTGCGCTTTTATTCATCAAATATGCTCTCCTCTTTCTCCTATCTCTATTATAGATATTTAGATAGTAAAAATACGATTTGAAATTCTTGTCACTATATTTAAAAGGCACAACTTTTCAGTGCGATACTATCCCATTTTCGGTGTTAAACCCAACTTAAATCCTATTACATGTTTTTAGTCAATTAGGTTCATCAAACTGTCGAATTTTTGCTCGTAAACAGTAGTTTGAAAGAAGAATATGCCGTGAGTAAAAAGCTAATAAGTTTAAAATTTAATTTAAAATATCCATGAATTACAAGAAGGAATTTTCTTTAAAAAAAAATTCGAATAAATTATCATCGAATTGCCTATTAGTTGAGAATTTCAATTCTTTGAAAACTATGGGCACATAATATCGATTCTCCCAAAAGAATAAAAAAAAAAAAAGGAATTTATCAATAATAATTATTGAAAAGTTAAATTTTTCTTTGTCTTCTTTTACGTTTTCTTACATAAATTATATCATAATAAAGAGCAAGGTAGCGAAACACAGTGGAACAGTTTATTGCTATACCTACCTACAAACAAATAAAAATGAAAAATAAAACATTTACTTTGAATTAACTATTTGTTGTTTCGACAGCTTTCTCCTTTAATATATTAGAGGCCTTGAACTATTTAATGTTAGCCCCAAATTTTGTGAAAATTCTTACGATAATTCATGAAAATTACAATAACTAAAAAATAATTATACATATATTTAATAAAACCCATTGTTTATTATTGTTCTTTAATCACTCGCTAAATTAATTAATATCAATCCAAAATCTCCGAAAATTCTTCTCCAATTTTTTTTTAGAATTTTGAGACAGAATTGCATTCGGATACGAGCGTGTTTTTATATAAGTATATTGTTTTTAACAGCGCCATCTGTTGGGCCTAAGAACAACGCATGATGAACTGAGACATCAGTAATCTCATTTAAAATCCTTTCACACACACATCATGATCAAAAAAGTGGTTGCTTCTACCTCCGTTATGTGCTCTAATCCCATTAATGCAAAGAATGCAAGGAATGCATGAATTGACAAAAGATTGCATTTAATTGATTGCTGTAAAATGAACGTCGAAAAAAATGATTGCAATCACTCTCAAAGTGAAGTCAATGAATGCAGTATTTTTTATTGAAGTCATTAAAGATTGCATTCACAAAAGTTTGCATTCTTTTAGAAAGCCTGATGGTATACTGTGCACTATTGCTATGAAAAAGTCAAGTCAAGCATTGAGTGGGGTCAGCAAGCTAAGCAAATAAAGAATATTGGAGGAAGAGTAAATACAAAAAACAGTGAAATGACCCCTTTTCTTTTATTTTTCAATTTTTGTTTCCCTCCATTTCACTCAAGCCCGTTTTGGTTTCAGTGATTTACTTGCACTCAACTTATATACATATTTATGACCTATTATACAAATGCAAAATTTTTCTTTGGTAATATTTTAAAGTGGTTGACCAGACTGAACTTAGCCCACCCACTTTTTTAGGTTGTCAATCACCACACTATATATTTGATTTTGATTTGATTTTATTACGAATCCAATAATTTCCCTTCTATATGTAGATCTAATTCATATTCAAAGCACGCAAGTAAAAAGCTAAACAATATTGAGTCGACATATATTCAGAATCAAATATACAAAAGAAAAATGCATAAAACCGGAAAAAAATTTAATATAACAAAGCAGAAACCTAGTCATTGCGATTGAATCGAATTCATAGATGCAAAAATACAAAAAGTTGATAAATTTATAATTTCTACATTAATTTATTTCTAAGTTTGTAAGTACAGTTACGATTTAACGCCTTTCCGGCGGCTACCAGTTTCAGTTGACTTAAAAACTTGAAATTTCACATACTGGATATTTTTTTTTGTGTAATTAGAGGAAATATTTGAAAAGCTTTTGGTTCACCAGAAAATTCATGTTGCGTTTTCGCAACGCTGCTGCACTGGCCTAAAGCAGTATCAAAATTATTGAAATAAAATTTTCTTCTAACATGGAATACGTGAACTTTATATGATTTATATATAATTAAATTTAAATATACCTAGATAAACTTGGTAATGAAAAGATTTTTGAAAATTAATAAAATTATCAAAAGTAGAAGAAAAAATTGACCTACAAAAAAAAAACTTTTTTCTTCAAAAATTATTAAAAAATCAAAAAAGAATTTCAAAATATTTTTTTTTCCAAAAATTAACATTTAAGTTACCTGTGTATACTCTGTATAAATTTGAAGTTTTTGAAGTCACTCTTGAGAGGATAAAAATTAAAAATTGTAAAATAAAAAATAATTTTCCACAATTTTTTTAAAATGACAAAAAAATCAAAAGGCTCATTTTTATCAAACTTTATTTTTTTCTTAACATGAAGACTAAAATTATCTATTTGTTGTATAAGTTTGAAGTTTCTGAAAACAACCATTCAAAAAACTGCAAATAAAAATTGACCTAAAAAAAATATTTGTTTTTTCAAAAATTAAAAATAAAAACAAAAAACTGTTCTTTTTTTTAATTTTTTTTTCAAAAATCTAGACCAAAATTACCTATACGCTTTGAAAATTTGAAGTTTCTCAAACCAGGCCAAAGATCAATTCAACAAACTTACAAAAATTGAAAAAAAAAAAAAAAAACAATTGACCTAAAAAAAAATACTCACTTTTTTTGAATCAAAAATTATGTTTCTTAAAAAATTGGTATATTATAAACATAAACACACAATTTTTTGAGAAAAACCGTTCAATATGATTTGAAAACGCAACGAAAGGAAATTATTTTTAGGCTCAAATGCTACTGGATTAGGCGAGTGTTGCGAAAACGCAACGTAGTGCTTTCATCTCACCTGTCAGACAGGCAACTCATATAAATTGCATCAACATTATATCAGAATATAATTTGAACCCTTATTTACCTGTAGTTAACATTATTTTGAAAATTTTTAATTCTGATGAAATTTTTAAATATTTCAAAAATGCTACCTCAAAATTTCGAAAATTTCATATTTTATTCATATCACGAAAAATTTTTTTTTGAAAAAAAAATCCAAAAACTGGTCGATTAGATAATTCAATTAACTCTCAAATTCATAAATAAGTTTATCTAAATTTATCATCAATTAAGTTCCAGAAGTTCTCAGGTATGACGTTGCGTTTTCGAAACGCTAGCCGGAAATGGGTTAAGGCTGAAAATTTCAATAAATTGACATTTTACAAAAAATCTTATTTTTTTCTTAAATATCAAGCAGGTTTAAAAGCATAATTAAATATTCATAAAGAAGTGTACGAAAATGTGTTTACAGTCAATATTTAATTTAAAAAACATAAATAACCAACAAAAAATATCCTATCACATTTTCAAAACAATAAGAAAAATCATAAAATTTGTTTTAAGCAAATCGGTTGAATAGAAAAACTAAATATTTTTTTCGTCTTTAAATAATAGCAATGATACTGATTGTAACTGTAAATATTTTTGAGTAGAGCAGTATGCGACTGATACTTATAGTGGGCTTTTATTTTAATATTAGCCAGAAAATCCATTCGATTGATATTCTACCCGTGCGAAGCTGAATTAGAATTAAGAAACTCATTCGAAGAACCAAAAATAAATTAACTCATGTCGATTTCAGACCAATTAAATTCTGGACCTATCCTTTCCATACTCTTACGTAGGAACTGGGCTACCTTGCATGGAATTATGGCCCTGCGCTGCTGAATTTGACAGTACTTAAATATTAAAAATGCCAGCTCTAGTTTCTCTTATGATATTTGCTACTTATTTTTTATTTTGTTTTTAAGAATACAGCACATCTTTTCCACTGTTCTTTTTAGCTTGTGCGTTCAAATCCCTTTGAGAAACAAAATTATTAATTTTCCTCAACATTTTTCTTCTTAGGATAACATATCATCTATATCCTCCACGTTTCTCGTAAACTCAAGTGTGTTTCTCCCGTTCTTCACGAGCTCAAAGACAATGAATTATGATGAAGGATCTTTTTTCAAACAGAGGACAACCAAATGAGAGTGTGGATATCTATTTACTAGATAAAAATGCATGCATGGAATTTGGAATTGAGAAATTCAATGGGACATGGCATACATTTTCAGTTTAAGTTCGCGTGCATTTTTTTCATTCGTAAAGGATCTCTATAGGATCATTTCATGGGTTGGTCCTGCAGATAGTCGTACTTATGTAATGTATATAGTTGAAGCAAGCATACAGAGCATCAGCGCATCATTGATAAATGTCCTTTCCGTGACATGTATATAAGTGAATTATCATATTTTAATATATATTTTCTCACGTTAGTATTTTCGTCCTTATTCTATGGATGAATTCTTCCTATCTGTGAATATATGTATGCTTGTATGTATGTGTATGTGTGGAAAAATATTCAATTTCAATTTGAGTTCCTATCCTTCTTTTTTTTTTTTACTCAACTCGACACAGTCGTTTATTTTTTCCCCAAATCTACCGCTCACTGCCTCCATTCTTTCATATTTTTTGAGGAATTCCTTTTCTTTTGAGAAGAAGATAAATGGACGTTTCCCAAAACACCAGGATGTTGGAATCATTTTGTTCTTCATTTTGTTTTTTTTTTTTTTTTTTTCTTCCATATTTTCTTGAGTAGGTATTTTTTTTTCTGGCGGTAGATACTCTTTAACTTCAACTAGGATATCACTTTTGGGGTGTGCCAGAGCAAAGGATAGATGGAATTTCTTTAAGGAACATAAGAAAGTATAATGAGAGTTTACTTCAGACACTAAGTACTAAAAGTGTATTGGCATCCTTTTTATGAAACAACAAAAACAAAGAAGAAATTCTCCGTTTTTAACTTACTACACATTAACAGCAGATGGTGTGGTTCATTCCTCGAGGGTCTATTGCGTCGTCGGTTGTTGGTTGTTGGTTGTCTAACTCGCACCAACTTGTAAAACCTACTTTTGTAAATTTTTGGAGAAATGCCATAGTTTAATTTATTTCATTGTGCGTTTAGCATATAACCCCAGCCCAGTCAAAGCCACCTCGCCTCGAGGCCAAAAAATGTTCTATATATTATGACAAAGGCAGGAGCGTTATTGTTAACTTGCCAATATTCATGTCAAAAAAGTTTTGGCCCTTTTCATTTTGAGAAAATATGTAGGTAGGTATATTGAGGGTAGTTTTTTTTTTTTTTTTTAAATTGATCGATATTCAAAAATGAAAAACTGAGAAGAGAAAAAAACTAAATAAATACAAACTGACCAACCTAATCGAACTTTTTTGTCAGAAAGCAGACTGGAAAGATTTATGAACCACATTGGGGAGAATATTTTTATTTTATGTTTTTTTTTATATACATTTTTTTTTATTTTTTTTTTGTTGGCAAGGTAAGGCGGCTGTCGTTATTTTATTCGATTAAGTGGTTTCAACACTTCGACAAAAGAAAAAGAAGATGACTTCAAGTTTTTTTTTTTTTGGGAAATTACCATTGTGACGGTTATAATAAAAGCAACGTCGTTTTTTTTTTTTTTTAATTTATTGGGAAAGGACCGGTATAATTCAGAAAACAACAAAAGTTTTTTTTTTTTTAAGAAAAGACCTGTTTTTTCTTTATTTTTTTCTAAGCAGATGTTTCGCTTGACTGGTTAATGGAATTAAAAAAGTTTTGGATTAAAATTGGACAATTGGATGACAAAAATAAAATGGGGGAATCACAAAGTTTGAGATAAAAGGTTTTCATAAAAGATGTTTCAATGAAAACTTGACACATTTTAAAGAAGGTTTTAAAGTTATGCGTTGGCATTTTTTTTTTTAAACAGAAATATCTAGGTCCTCTAAAACCAAAGAAATTAAGATTCAGTGTAGGAAGGTAAGAAACGTCCCTAAAGAACTCCTCACAACAATATAGTCTTTTGATGAAATTTCCCATCACTTCTTTGTTTTTTAATTTTAACGTTCCAAGGTTAGATTATGTCCTAACTTCTTTAAGCTTGAAGGTGTCAGCTAAAAAATAATAATATTATCAATATTTTCATTCTTTTAAAATATCTTTAATTTAATCATTTATTCACTACTGTCTATCTCAAGTAGTCCAGCCAACGAAGACCTAAAATCATACAATAAATGTAATAAATCGTGTAGTCTGGGTTATTTTTTTAAGTGGTAGGGGTGACCCTCAGGTCCAACATACCAAAAGTCCCCAGCCCAGGGCCGCGAGCTTAAGTCAGGAGAGGGGTTAAAGGTCCCCTTTTTTAGTTTTACGCGAATATTTCGAAAACCAAGGGCTTAAGTGAAAAAGTCTGCAGTAAGGAATTAAAGTAAATTAAATTTCCTGCAAAAAATGTTACACTTGTATTTTCGCTTGAAGCCACACTAAGGAAGATGCGGGGTGAAGAAATATAATGGCATAATGGTTAGGGCGTCAGAGGTCTAGGTTTCATTCCCACCCTCTGCCACCTTAACACAAAAGTGTTTTTCAGGGCTACTGCCTCTTACTTGAAAGCGACAAATCCTCCAAGAGTATCTCCTTAGCCGCTCGGTTCCCGCAATAAACTAATTCCACTCCATTTCTGCAGACGCGCACACAGGAATAGTTGAGAGTTGTAACGTGTAAGTCACTACGACCTGGTTCTTCATGAGCCTTTGTGGCACCAAATTTATTTATATTTATTTAAATCACCAAATCACATTGAAAATTACAAATGTGAAAATGGTATGAACTGTCACTATCTTTAGCGTGTTTAACTGAAGTTCATTAAGGAAATACTTATGTTTATTATGATACTAATAACATCAGGCTGTTTCAAATTTTGCGCCAATGTTTTCAAAAAAATACGAAGAGGTCAATTTTTAATACGAATCCAAAATTTACTGTCCTCTGTGGATATTGCAAGTAAAAATTTCAAATCACTTCTTTTATTTCAAATTGAATGGAAATCAAATAAAATAAAATAAAATCTTTCCTGAAAAAAAAAAAAAAAACTTCATAAATAGCTGAAGTTTTGATCAGTCGCGTGCGTCTTTGTTTAAATTGAGCGAAATCCTATACTCATAGAGGAATTTTCCATCAATTCAAAAAAGAGTAAGCAGGAGCAGAAGTTAATGACTAAAACGATTTTCTTAAAAGATTTTAACAAATTATCCCACGCCTCTTTCCCCCCCAGATACCGCACGCGCTGGGGTCCATTTTCACCGAGCACGACGGCATTTTCGATTGCAAGTCGTATCGGCACTTAGAGGCTGATTTCCAATGCCGCGTTCGCGTTAGAGACGCTTGCGTTACGTTTAAAAGCTTTACGAACGCGTCAACATGACAGACGACTTGAAGAGAATAAACTGATTGAAAACAATTGAAGTGACATTCTGAAAATCAAAATAAACCTACAGAACTGTAATTTCGAATTCCTTTCAACAAAAACTTCGATTTTTTTCTAAACAAAATCGATTATTTTCTTTCAATCGAATGAATTTGTCCAGAAAAATCGATTTTTTTCTTCTAAACAAATCGATTTTTTTGCTGAAAGGAATTTGACATGAGTTGAGTTGTCAAAACTCGCGTTGAATTTTTTCAACTTCAACGTTGAGGTAGCTTATGTTACGTTGGTTTGTGTACATGCTAATAGGTGCCAAATCGTAACATTACTGTCCAGCGCGTCATTGTAAGCACTTTACATAAATTGCTATGTGTGAACTTTCGCGCTGAGAGAAAAATCTGTCAGAGCGACGTCCAACGCGCCATTGGAAATTAGCCTTAATTGAAATATTCGATGTCAAGAATAATACAAAAAAAAAATCACGGCTGGATCGCACGAATTTGCTCTTGCAAAGTTAAAAACTTTAATGGAACATAAAATAAATAAAATATGTATGAAAAAATGATAAAAAAGTTTGTTTAAACAAAATATTTTCGAAATTTTTAAACGCAATATTGTTTGAACTACTCAGAAGGGCCAGAATAAAATATTACAAAATCGGTCGTCTTTTTCAAACGATATTATGCTAATAATACGAAAATAAGGCAATTTTCTCAAAAACCATTAAAACCCTTTTTTGGCAATGCAAATTTTTTTGGCAAAAATCTGAAATCGAAAAAAAGATAAAAAGTTGTTTAAGTCTTTCAGCAGAAGTAAAATGTTCATATTGTCCATTTAAGTAGAAAATTTGGAATGCTCTATCACGTATTTCACGTCGTTGGTTGACAGGATAAAAAGAATAGGGCCTTGGTAACTGCCTTGAGGCACGCTATATTTTGATACGAAACGGTTCAATGTGTGATTCCATTCACTGAACTAAAACAGGAGGAAATCTAAAAGTCTTAAATTGAAATAACAAATTCAAGGCAGCCTATGCCTAAATATAGATACAAATTTCATCTATATACCTATTTCAATCAGATACTGAAAGGGAAATAAATAAATTTTCGCTACCAGACATTTTTCTCTTGTTTTTCTCTATCCCTTCAATTCCGAAAAGAAACACCCACACACAGCTTAATTGAACCCAAAACTTCGACTTCGGTTTCTAGAATAAAGTTTAAATTTCGTCGCGACACGTACATATTTGATTGGCTTCATCGCCAAACTACATCCTTGCAAATCTATGAAACTTATTTAACTAAGCAATCAATTGACATATTCCTTAAAATTACCAGCTTTCTTTGAACAACCATGTCCGTGTAAAATACAATTAAAATAGTCCTAAATTATACACCGAAACAGATCCATTATATAAATGTCTAGAGCAAATATCATTAACATAGACGTATAAAGATGTACAAATGACAATAATCATCATAACTAGTCGCATAATGTCCCACTCAAATGAGAAAATTGGATGGTCCTTTGAATTCTTTGTGTCATAATCAACACAATAGATAAAAAGTGCTGATGGATAAATGAAGAACGAACAAAAATATGTATGTACCTAGATACAAGAAAACAAAACCACACACAAACCATACTTAGGTATACAAAAGTACCAATTTTTGTTCTGGCTATCGCCATTACCATCATCACCGTCATGGAAATAAATAGAGTGCTCGCTGCTCACCCACAAAGGATAACGATATTCCAATAAAAACATGAATAACGTGATGGCTATAATAGAGTATAGTAGATGACATCTCCCAAAAGGATGAACCAAGTCTCGTCCTTTTCCTTTAATCAAAATATCAAACCAAAGCCAAATAAATGGCACATGTGACAGGATATCAGGATTGGAAAAATCTACCAAGGGAGCTATGTACACTCACTCACTGGTTTGGTCAATCGAGATGAAGAGGACAAAATTAACGGTGCGATGATGACAAAGGACATCCCATCGCGACAATTGTGTATGGAATTTCATTCCTTTCGATATAAACTTAAATGGATTAAGGAAGAAATTGGCAAATTCTTTATCGAACAAATTGACAAATATTAAATTGAATACTATTTCGCGAATTGATTACACGCAAATAGTCACTTTGTTACTATGTATGTATCTACTAGTGTCCTTTATATCCTGGTTATGTCATAAATTTTATTACAGTTGTTGCTGGTAGCTTTAATGATCTGACTACTCACATAGAGAGAAAAACTTCTGTGAGTTCCGAGTGTACCACTTTCTGGCTAATATCCATGTAATCATCTATGCGCCTCCATCATATTGTCCGTACAATCAGAGAAAGATAAACTAGAGTCCTGTGAAAATATATAATAAACCCCCACAGGAAATTGTAAGCAGTTATTTGTAAGTGAGTGCACATTCAGAAAACTTTACCGCACAGCAATGAGAGAGCCATCATAGCATGATTTTAATGTTACTCAGCATGGAAGAAGTCTATTTAGGATTATAGAAGAGAAGAGAGGGAAATTCGCATAACATTGGCAAAGGTCCTTATGTGGATTTTTTTATATATATGCAAATGTAACTCGGTGTGTTGTAAAAAATATTAATATAAAATTGAGAGACACACAGAGGAAAAAAGTGTTTCAGGTTTTGTTGGTCTAACCAAGGTTGGTCTTCCTACTTGATGATGATGATGGTTGGTAGTCTGCTAAATTCAAAGGACATATACGGGCTTTATATACCTACCTACCTATCTACATACAAAAAAAAAAAAACTTAAAGAACCTGCCAACTACTATAAATATAAATACAATCCAACAAATGTTGTGTTGTTGTTGTTTTTTTATTTTTTTTTTTTTAATTTAATCCCAACATTTTATTTGCATTTATATTTAAAAAAAAAAAAAATGTCATTTGAGTTTATTCAGTGCGAGGATTATATTTCGAAAGAATTTCCTAGTCCTGCTCCTCTCGAGGTTTACTCTGTACATATAGTGAAAAATTACAGTTATATGTATAAAGTGCAATTGAAAATTGCATTGCGATAATAAACGTTTATGGTTAACCACACCCAGAGGCACAGGTTACCCATAGAGCTTTTTCTATCTAAACACAAGTTTTATAATAAGTCCTTTGGCCCTGGATGGTGTCCGAAAAGGGAATAGGATGGATTTTTCTGTTGAATATATGTATTTAGCTTTTTGTGGTTGAAGGAGACAAATTTAAATGCAACAAGAATATTTGTGTAGTTGTGGTTTTGTACTTTTTTGCACATGAATTGAGAACTTAGTATGGAATTATGGATTTTGGAATTTAAAACAACTAGATTATACCTAAGTCTTACACGTAGTTGGATGTTGTACGTACTTGCTCTTTATCCATTTCAACAAGTCACTTAAATTTTTTAATTATTCAAATATATAGATGTATGCGAAAATAAAAAAAATAATTTACATACATACTTAAATGCAGAAAAATGTGAAAAAACATGAAATTCGTTCTATGAAATGTTTATGATTTGATGTCTTCAGTATAAAACAAAATTTTAAATTAAATATTAAATTTACAAATATTAAAAAAAAAAAACGAATTGTTATCCAAATTTAAGTTTTAATTAAAATTTAAAATAAAAAGTTTAGCACAAACACAATTTTTTTTTTAAATTTTGAAGTTTGTCACGCAAATCCTTTCTAACACCGAGTTTCCACCTGAAATATTTCATAGATTAACTATCTGTCACTTTTGATAGCAAAGAAAGAGCGATAGTATAACGTAAAATGTTGGTTTGGCATTTTTATAGCTAACTACTTCATTTGTCTCAAAAATTTCACAGGGCAAAGTTATGAAGATAAAACAATTAAAGAATTGATTAAGAAAAATACCAAAACCTACAGTAAATTAATTACATACATTCGAAAAAACACAAAACAAAATAAAAATTTAAAGAAACTCACAAATGTCAAAGGGAAAATTGCTTCTTCATAGAAATTCATAGCTTTCTAGATGAGCAAGGCAATATGTGGCAAGAAATTTTTTATAGAATACTCTAAGTAGCTTGCATGAATAATTTTCATACTATTCAAAATCTCTATCTCGTAAAACCAACGAGTTTTCACATACTATTGAACTTATTTCACCGAAACTTTGAAATAAATTGGTGAAAATTATTTTATTTTTAAGAGGAGTCTATGATAATTATGAAAATTTTAAGCATTTTGAAAACAAATTAATTTGCAACAATAGAGTTCCAACGATTTTTAACTAAAATCCAAGATTTTTATAAAAATTCTTTGATGTTTCCCCGAAAAAAAAAAGACAACCCACTTATAAAACTCTTAACAAGGTTTGATGAAATTCTGAACGAATTTCAACAAATCTCTGCACGAGCTTTATGAAAATTGTTTGATGTTTTCCCGGACAAAAAGAAAACCCCAAACCCCATTCTGAACGAATTTTAACAAAACTCTACACGAGTTTTATAAAAATTCTTTGATGTTTCCCAAGAAAAAACAGACAACCGTAAAATTCTGAACGATTTTTACGGATCCGATAAAAATCCTATTCTCTTAACGAGCTTCAATGAAATTCTAAAAGAATTTTAACAAAACTCTACACGAGTTTTATAAAAATTATTTGATGTTTCTCAAGCCAAAACAGACAGCCGTAAAATTCTGAACGATTTTTACGGATGCGATAAAAATCCTATTCTCTGGTCAAACTCTTAACGAATTTTAACAAAACTCTGCACGAGTTTTATAAAAATTCTTTGATGTTTCCCATGACAAAAAAGACAACCGTAAAATTCTGAACGATAATTACGGAATCGATAAAAATCCTATTCTGTTGTCAAACACTTAACGAATTTTAACAAAACTCTGCACGAGTTTTATAAAAATTCTTTGCTGTTTCCCAAGACAAAATAAGACAACCGCAAAAATTCTGAACGATTTTTACGGATCCGATAGAAATCTTATTCACTTCTCAAACTCTTAAAGAGCGTCAATGAAATTCTGAACGAATTTGAACAAAACTCTACACGAGTTTTATAAAAATTCTTTGATGTTTCCCATGACAAAAAAGACAACCGTAAAATTCTGAACGATTATTACGGAATCGATAAAAATCATATTCTCTTGTCAAACTGTTAACGAATTTTAACAAAACTCTGCACGAGTTTTATAAAAATTCTTTGCTGTTTTCCAAGACAAAAAAAGACAACCGTAAAATTCTGAACGATTTTTACGGATCCGATAGAAATCTGATTCACTTCTCAAACTCTTAACGAGCTTCAATGAAATTCTGAACGAATTTTAACAAAACTTTACACGAGTTTTATAAAAATTCTTTGATGTTTCCCATGACAAAAAAGACAACCGTAAAATTCTGAACGATTATTACGGAATCGATAAAAATCATATTCTCTTGTCAAACTGTTAACGAATTTTAACAAAACTCTGCACGAGTTTTATAAAAATTCTTTGGTGTTTTCCAAGACAAAAAAAGACAACCGTAAAATTCTGAACGATTTTTACGGATCCGATAGAAATCTTATTCACTTCTCAAACTCTTAACGAGCTTCAATGACATTCTGAACGAATTTTAACAAAACTCTACACGAGTTTTATAAAAATTTCTTTGATGTTTCCCAAAACAAAACAAACAACCGTAAAATTCTGAACGATTTTTACGGGTCCGATAAAAATCATATTCTCTTGTCAAACTCTTAACGAATTTTAACAAAACTCTGCACGAGTTTTATAAAAATTCTTTGGTGTTTTCCAAGACAAAAAAAGACAACCGCAAAATTCTGAACGATTTTTACGGATCCGATAGAAATCTTATTCACTTCTCAAACTCTTAACGAGCTTCAATGCAATTCTGAACGAATTTTAGCAAAACTCTACACGAGTTTTATAAAAATTCTTTGATGTTTCCCAAAACAAAACAGACAACCGTAAAATTCTGAATGATTTTCACGGATCCGATAGAAATTTTATTCACCTGTCAAACTCTTAACGAGCTTAAATGAAATTCTCAAGGAACTTTAACAAGACTCTGCACTAGTTTTACTATTATTTTTGATATCACCCAAGACATTATGTACATACCTATGTAGATGACAACGCCCAAATTTTGAACGATTTTTACGGATCCACACGAAGTCTTCTTAATTTCTCAAAATATGTGCGAGTTAAACTGATCGAATTTTAGCAAATATCTTCACGTTTTTTTTTTTATTCTAAAATACTTCCCGAAACTCTGAACGAGTTGTTTTATGATATGCGTTACATCTTCGGAGCTCTGAATTAGTGTTACGATACCGCTTAAAATTGTATGCTGTTATCAAACTCTGAACGAGTTTTCATGAAATTCTTAACGAACTTATTCCAAACGTTTCTCGATTTTTTCAAAATACTTTAATATTCATGAGAAATAATTCTGAATGAATTAAATCAAACAATTAAGCTAGACTTGCCATTTATCAGAAGAGGGCTAAAACTATATGAAGGCCTTCACTCAAAACATATTCGGAGGGTCACACGCTGATCACGACTTACGGGCCGGCAAGGACGGTATCAACATAAGTTTTTTCAGCCAAATTTCATCAAGTCAATAAGCACTTGGGTATAGGCTTTAAGTCATCAGAAAAGTGGCATGCTTACTTTTACGCTGTCCAGGAAAGCGCTGCGACGAAATGCCCAAGCCGTCAATACGGTTCAAGCGAAACTCTTCATATTTCTTCAACCCTCCCCCAAATTAAGCAAGCTTACTGGCCGAAATGTTCGCTCAGAGTGATGCTATAACACGATTTTGTCCGAGACTTAATAAATGTAGACCGATCTACAGAAGTTTCAAAAGTCCGCTATATTCTTGTTTTAAACTCTGGACGAGTCTCTATGAAAATCATAAAACTTCGCTTATACTCAGCTGAATCAACTACAAAATCCTAATCAATGAAAAATTTTGTAAGAACCCATTTTATTTGTAAAACTCTGAACGAATTTTAATGAAATTCTCTTAACTCTTAACGAGCTTCAATGAAATTCTGAACGAATTTTAACAAAACTCTACACGAGTTTTATAAAAATTCTTTGATGTTTCCCAAAACAAAACAAACAACCGTAAAATTCTGACCGATTTTTACGGATCCGATAAAAATCATATTCTATTGTCAAACTCTTAACGAATTTTAACAAAACTATGCACGAGTTTTATAAAAATTCTTTGGTGTTTTCCAAGACAAAAAAAGACAACCGCAAAATTCTGAACGATTTTTACGGATCCGATAGAAATCTTATTCACTTCTCAAACTCTTAACGAGTTTCAATGAAATTCTAAACGAATTTTAACAAAACTCTACACGAGTTTTATAAAAATTCTTTGATGTTTCCCAAAACAAAACAGACAACCGTAAAATTCTGAACGATTTTTACGGATCCGATAAAAATCATATTCTCTTGTCAAACTCTTAACGAATTTTAACAAAACTCTGCACGAGTTTTATAAAAATTCTTTGGTGATTCCCAAGACAAAAAAAACAACCGCAAAATTCTGAACGATTTTTACGGATCCGATAGAAATCTTATTCACTTCTCAAACTCTTAACGAGCTTCAATAAAATTCTGAACGAATTTTAACAAAACTCTACACGAGTTTTATAAAAATTCTTTGATGTTTCCCAAAACAAAACAGACAACCGTAAAATTCTGAACGATTTTTACGGATCCGATAAAAATCCTATTCTCTTGTCAAACTCTTAACGAATTTTAACAAAACTCTGCACGAGTTTTATAAAAATTCTTTGGTGCTTCCCAAGACAAAAAAAGACAACCGTAAAATTCTGAACGATTTTTACGGATCCGATAGAAATCTTATTCACTTCTCAAACTCTTAACGAGCTTCAATGAAATTCGAACGAATTTTAACAAAACTCTACACGAGTTTTATAAAAATTCTTTAATGTTTCCCAAAACAAAACAAACAACCGTAAAATTCTGAACGATTTTTACGGATCCGATAAAAATCATATTCTCTTGTCAAACTCTTAACGAATTTTAACAAAACTCTGCACGAGTTTTATAAAAATTCTTTGCTGTTTTCCAAGACAAAAAAAGACAACCGTAAAATTCTGAACGATTTTTACAGATCCGATAGAAATCTTATTCACTTCTCAAACTCTTAACGAGCTTCAGTAAAATTCTGAACGAATTTTAACAAAACTCTACACGAGTTTTATAAAAATTCTTTAATGTTTCCCAAAACAAAACAAACAACCGTAAAATTCTGAACGATTTTTACGGATCCGATAAAAATCCTATTCTCTTGTCAAACTCTTAATGAATTTAAACAAAACTCTGCACGAGTTTTATAAAAATTCTTTGGTGTTTTCCAAGACAAAAAAAGACAACCGCAAAATTCTGAACGATTTTTACGGATCCGATAGAAATCTTATTCACTTCTCAAACTCTTAACGAGCTTCAATGAAATTCTAAACGAATTTTAACAAAACCCTACACGAGTTTTATAAAAATTCTTTGATGTTTCCCAAAACAAAACAAACAACCGTAAAATTCTGAACGATTTTTACGGATCCGATAAAAATCATATTCTCTCGTCAAAATCTTAACGAATTTTAACAAAACTCTGCACGAGTTTTATAAAAATTCTTTGGTGATTCCCAAGACAAAAAAAACTACCGCAAAATTCTGAACGATTTTTACGGATTCGATAGAAATCTTATTCACTTCTCAAACTCTTAACGAGCTTCAGTAAAATTCTGAACGAATTTTAACAAAACTCTACACGAGTTTTATAAAAATTCTTTGATGTTTCCCAAAACAAAACAGACAACCGTAAAATTCTGAACGATTTTTACGGATCCGATAGAAATCTTATTCACTTCTCAAACTCTTAACGAGCTTCAATGCAATTCTGAACGAATTTTAGCAAAACTCTACACGAGTTTTATAAAAATTCTTTGATGTTTCCCAAAACAAAACAGACAACCGTAAAATTCTGAACGATTTTCACGGATCCAATAGAAATTTTATTCACCTGTCAAACTCTTAACGAGCTTAAATGAAATTCTCAAGGAACTTTAACAAGACTCTGCACTAGTTTTACTATTATTTTTGATATCACCCAAGACATTATGTACATACCTATGTAGATGACAACGCCCAAATTTTGAACGATTTTTACGGATCCACACGAAGTCTTCTTAATTTCTCAAAATATGTGCGAGTTAAACTGATCGAATTTTAGCAAATATCTTCACGTTTTTTTTTTTATTCTAAAATACTTCCCGAAACTCTGAACGAGTTGTTTTATGATATGCGTTACATCTTCGGAGCTCTGAATTAGTGTTACGATACCGCTTAAAATTGTATGCTGTTATCAAACTCTGAACGAGTTTTCATGAAATTCTTAACGAACTTATTCCAAACGTTTCTCGATTTTTTCAAAATACTTTAATATTCATGAGAAATAATTCTGAATGAATTAAATCAAACAATTAAGCTAGACTTGCCATTTATCAGAAGAGGGCTAAAACTATATGAAGGCCTTCACTCAAAACATATTCGGAGGGTCACACGCTGATCACGACTTACGGGCCGGCAAGGACGGTATCAACATAAGTTTTTTCAGCCAAATTTCATCAAGTCAATAAGCACTTGGGTATAGGCTTTAAGTCATCAGAAAAGTGGCATGCTTACTTTTACGCTGTCCAGGAAAGCGCTGCGACGAAATGCCCAAGCCGTCAATACGGTTCAAGCGAAACTCTTCATATTTCTTCAACCCTCCCCCAAATTAAGCAAGCTTACTGGCTTAAATATTCGCTCAGAGTGATGCTATAACACGATTTTGTCCGAGACTTAATAAATGTAGACCGATCTACAGAAGTTTCAAAAGTCCGCTATATTCTTGTTTTAAACTCTGGACGAGTCTCTATGAAAATCATAAAACTTCGCTTATACTCAGCTGAATCAACTACAAAATCCTAATCAATGAAAAATTTTGTAAGAACCCGCGGACAATTTATTTGTAAAACTCTGAACGAATTTTAATGAAATTCTGAACTCTGCACTCTTAACTCAAACTCTTAACGAGCTTCAATGAAATTCGAACGAATTTTAACAAAACTCTACACGAGTTTTATAAAAATTCTTTAATGTTTCCCAAAACAAAACAAACAACCGTAAAATTCTGAACGATTTTTACGGATCCGATAAAAATCCTATTCTCTTGTCAAACTCTTAACGAATTTTAACAAAACTCTGAACGAGTTTTATAAAAATTCTTTGGTGTTTTCCAAGACAAAAAAAGACAACCGTAAAATTCTGAACGATTTTTACGGATCCGATAGAAATCTTATTCACTTCTCAAACTCTTAACGAGCTTCAATGTAATTCTGAACGAATTTTAACAAAACTCTACACGAGTTTTATAAAAATTCTTTGATGTTTCCCAAAACAAAACAAACAACCGTAAAATTCTGAACGATTTTTACGGATCCGATAAAAATCATATTCTCTTGTCAAACTCTTAACGAATTTTAACAAAACTCTGCACGAGTTTTATAAAAATTCTTTGCTGTTTTCCAAGACAAAAAAAGACAACCGTAAAATTCTGAACGATTTTTACGGATCCGATAGAAATCTTATTCACTTCTCAAACTCTTAACGAGCTTCAGTAAAATTCTGAACGAATTTTAACAAAACTCTACACGAGTTTTATAAAAATTCTTTGATGTTTCCCAAAACAAAACAGACAACCGTAAAATTCTGAACGATTTTTACGGATCCGATAGAAATCTTATTCACTTCTCAAACTCTTAACGAGCTTCAATGCAATTCTGAACGAATTTTAGCAAAACTCTACACGAGTTTTATAAAAATTCTTTGATGTTTCCCAAAACAAAACAGACAACCGTAAAATTCTGAATGATTTTCACGGATCCGATAGAAATTTTATTCACCTGTCAAACTTTTAACGAGCTTAAATGAAATTCTCAAGGAACTTTAACAAGACTCTGCACTAGTTTTACTATTATTTTTGATATCACCCAAGACATTATGTACATACCTATGTAGATGACAACGCCCAAATTTTGAACGATTTTTACGGATCCACACGAAGTCTTCTTAATTTCTCAAAATATGTGCGAGTTAAACTGATCGAATTTTAGCAAATATCTTCACGTTTTTTTTTTATTCTAAAATACTTCCCGAAACTCTGAACGAGTTGTTTTATGATATGCGTTACATCTTCGGAGCTCTGAATTAGTGTTACGATACCGCTTAAAATTGTATGCTGTTATCAAACTCTGAACGAGTTTTCATGAAATTCTTAACGAACTTATTCCAAACGTTTCTCGATTTTTTCAAAATACTCTTATATTCATGAGAAATAATTCTGAATTAGTTAAATCAAACAATTAAGCTAAACTTGCCATTTATCAGAAGAGAGCTAAAACTATATGAAGGCCTTCACTCAAAACATATTCGGAGGGTCACACGCTGATCACGACTTACGGGCCGGCAAGGACGGTATCAACATAAGTTTTTTCAGCCAAATTTCATCAAGTCAATAAGCACTTGGGTATAGGCTTTAAGTCATCAGAAAAGTGGCATGCTTACTTTTACGCTGTCCAGGAAAGCGCTGCGACGAAATGCCCAAGCCGTCAATACGGTTCAAGCGAAACTCTTCATATTTCTTCAACCCTCCCCCAAATTAAGCAAGCTTACTGGCTTAAATATTCGCTCAGAGTGATGCTATAACACGATTTTGTCCGAGACTTAATAAATGTAGACCGATCTACAGAAGTTTCAAAAGTCCGCTATATTCTTGTTTTAAACTCTGGACGAGTCTCTATGAAAATCATAAAACTACTCAGCTGAATCAACTACAAAATCCTAATCAATGAAAAATTTTGTAAGAACCCGCGGACAATTTATTTGTAAAACTCTGAACGAATTTTAATGAAATTCTGAACTCTGCACTCTTAACTCAAACTCTTAACGAGCTTCAATGAAATTCTGAACGAATTTTAACAAAACTCTACACGAGTTCTATAAAAATTCTTTTATATTTCCCAAGACAAAACAGACAACCGTAAAATTCTGAACGATTTTTACGGATTTGATAAAAATCCTATTTTCTTGTCAAACTCTTAACGAATTTTAACAAAACTCTGCACGAGATTTATAAAAATTCTTTGGTGATTCCCAAGACAAAAAAAAAAACAACCGCAAAATTCTGAACGATTTTTACGGATCCGATAGAAATCTTATTCACTTCTCAAACTCTTAACGAGCTTCAATGAAATTCTGAACGAACAAAACTCTACACGAGTTTTATAAAAATTCTTTTATGTTTCCCAAAACAAAACAGACAACCGTACAATTCTGAACGATTCTTACAGATCCGATAAAAATCCTATTCTCTTGTCAAACTCTTAACGAATTTTAACAAAACTTTACACGAGTTTTATAAAAATTCTTTGGTGTTTTCCAAGACAAAAAAAGACAACCGCAAAATTCTGAACGATTTTTACGGATCTGATAGAAATCTTAATCACTTCTCAAAATCTTAACGAGCTTCAATGAAATTCTGAACGAATTTTAACAAAACTCTACACGAATTTTATAAAAATTCTTTGATGTTTCCCAAAACAACACAGACAACCGTAAAATTCTGAACGATTTTTACGGATCCGATAGAAATCCTATTCTCTTGTAAAACTCTTAACGAATTTTAACAAAACTCTGCACGAGTTTTATAAAAATTCTTTGGTGTTTTGCAAGACAAAAAAAGACAACTGCAAAATTCTGAACGATTTTTACGGATCCGATAGAAATCATATTCACTTCTCAAACTCTTAACGAGCTTCAATGAATATCTGAACGAATTTTAACAAAACTCTACACGAGTTTTATAAAAATTCTTTGATGTTTCCCAAAACAAAACAGACAACCGTAAAATTCTGAACGATTTTTACGGATCCGATAAAAATCCTATTCTCTTGTCAAACTCTTAACGAATTTTAACAAAACTCTGAACGAGTTTTATAAAAATTCTTTGGTGTTTTCCAAGACAAAAAAAGACAACCGTAAAATTCTGAACGATTTTTACGGATCCGATAGAAATCTTATTCACTTCTCAAACTCTTAACGAGCTTCAATGTAATTCTGAACGAATTTTAACAAAACTCTACACGAGTTTTATAAAAATTCTTTGATGTTTCCCAAAACAAAACAAACAACCGTAAAATTCTGAACGATTTTTACGGATCCGATAAAAATCATATTCTCTTGTCAAACTCTTAACGAATTTTAACAAAACTCTGCACGAGTTTTATAAAAATTCGTCGGTGTTTTCCAAGACAAAAAAAGACAACCGCAAAATTCTGAACGATTTTTACGGATCCGATAGAAATCTTACTACACTTCTCAAACTCTTAACGAGCTTCAATGAAATTCTGAACGAATTTTAACAAAACTCTACACAACTTTTATAAAAATTCTTTGGTGTTTCCCAAGACAAAAAAAGACAACCGCAAAATTCTGAACGATTTTTACGGATCCGATAGAAATCTTATTCACTTATCAAACTCTTAACGAGTTTCAATGAAATTCTGAACGAATTTTAACAAAACTCTACACGAATTTTATAAAAATTCTTTGATGTTTCCCAAAACAAAACAGACAACCGTAAAATTCTGAACGATTTTTACGGATCCGATAGAAATCCTATTCTCTTGTAAAACTCTTAACGAATTTTAACAAAACTCTGCACGAGTTTTATAAAAATTCTTTGGTGTTTCCCAAGACATGAAACGACAACCGCAAAATTCTAAACGATTTTTACGGATCCGATAGAAATCTTATTCACTTCTCAAACTCTTTACGAGCTTCAATGAAATTCTGAACGAATTTTAACAAAACTCTGCACAAGTTTTATAAAAATTCTTTGGTGTTTCCCAAGACAAAAAAAAAAACAACCGCAAAATTCTGAACGTTTTTACGGATCCGATAGAAATCTCATTCACTTCTCAAACTCTTAACGAGCTTTAATGGAATTCTGAACGAATTTTAACAAAACTCTACACGAGTTTTATACAAATTCCTTGATGTTTCCCAAGACAAAACAGGCAACCGTAAAATTCTGAACGATTTTTACGGATTCGATAGAAATCCTGTAAATTTTCAAACTCTTAACGAGCTTTGATGAAATTCTGAATGAATTTTAACAAAACTATACACGAGTTTTACAAAAATTCTTTTATGTTTCCCCAGAAAAAAAGACAACCGCAAAATTCTGAACAATTTTTGTGGATCCGATAAAAATCCTACTCTCTTGTCATACTCTTAACGAATTTGAAGAAAACTCTGCACGAGTTTTATAAAAATTCTAAATTCCAAACAAAAAAGACGAGTGCAAAATTCTAAAAGATTTTTACGGATCCGCTAGAAGTCCTTTTCAGTAGTAAGACTACGAGTTGTAATGAAATTCTGATCTTCTCTCAGACATAGAAAACAACTTTAAAATTCTAAAGGATTTGAAGATACAGAAAAATAGTAAAGCTATTTTAAAATATGTAATATAGAATATGTATGTATGTAGTACCAAGAAAGACTGTCGAAAATTTTGTATTGTTATTTTTTCTCTAATACCTAAATTGAGTTTGCATTCGTACTCGCATTTTATGCTTAACTAAAAAAAAAAAAACCATTTTCCTAATTTTTTCGAAAAAAAACTAAATTACATAATATGTACCTACTTTTTTTTAAATGTCGACTTGGTTTAATATTTCATAGCCTCACGAACAATCTCTGAAATATTTCAGTCATGTAACAACATCAAATATTATTTTATACTAAATTCGTTGGTGTTTACTCCTGACTACAGCTCCCTCTCAAACGAATCAAATCCTTTTATTAAAGAAGTATCGAGCTAGTGATTTGTAGAACGAATTTCATGTTTTAACCATTTTAATTTCGTACTGATATAAAATAATTTTACACAATATTTCTATAAAATTCTAACCACTTGAAATAAAAAAGTAAGTACGTAGAACGTAGTCGTGATGCATTTTAAAATAAAGCTTAACGCACCTTTAGGTTTTGTGGTCTCGAAGAAGGTATTATTGGTTTGTAGTTTTTTCTTAAAATAATATGTACTACAAAATGGATTTTGTCTAGTACCCACATAGTAGTTACTTTGTGTTTTTTTGAAAGAATAAGAAATATAAAAACTCACTTACCTTAATCGCAATTTAATTTTTAAAACCTTCGGCCAAGCAGCAAATGACCTACTGTTATTTCCCTCGCTGGTACTGGTATTTTACCCTGTACAGTAATAATTTCTGAAAAGAAAATTAATCGAGAAGAAAAATATAAGATCATCATTTTATTTTTTTTTTATATTTTTTTTTGAGGCAGATAATTTCTTAGAAACAACAATTTAATTGGATTATGGAATCGGAATAACTGCATCCGCAGTGAATCACAGTTTAGTGCTGTTTTCATCGATTTTAGGTGGAAAGGAAAAAGAAAAATGTACTGCGGATCTCTGTCGATCCACTATTGCGAATTCCATAATCGACATGAATTATATTTTTTTGAATAAACAATAAAGTAAAATATTCCGACATACAAAAATCACAACTTTTCATTATTATCCTATTTTAAAATTATAACGCACTGCCTCATCTAAAAAAGCGACAGATTGAATACACTAATAGAAAAATTACAAAATTATTACCATTTCAGCTTTTGCTTTTTGATAAAAAATAACACTTCACATTAAAATTCTAATCACATTTAATTTATGTATGTAAATTAATTGTATTTTATTAAGGCCCATTTGCTGAAACGAAACTTAAATATTTATGTTCAACTTAAAGGCTTATGTTTTACTTTTTCCTCAGCGTAAACTGTCACATAAGCTCTTATGTTCAACTTAAATATTTAAGTTTTGTTTCAGCAAATGGCCCTAAGTTCATTTGAAACATTAAATATAAAAAAACACAATTTTTTTATAACTATCCTATTCCAAAACCACAACGCACTGCCTTAACGACAGAGGGAAGAAACTAAAATCAAAATTAAATTTAACGAATAACTGCCTTTGCTTCCAAAAAAAATCAATCAACTGATCGATAAACAATAGCTTCGACGGATCTGGATCAGGATTATCCGTTGAAAATAAAATGATACGGACCACAATGACAATTGTGTTATGAACATATCTTTTTTACTTTGGTTTAATTTTCTATTATTTATTTACACTGCAATTAACACTACCTTGCCATAAAAGCCATCTACCCGCCAGAGTAAGAATTATTACTATTAATTTTTGGATCTTTAAAATAGATCCAGATAGAGAGCAGGATCCCAAATTGTTTTTGTATTGCATGTTAAAAAATTATCCTTATCCAGATCTGTAGATAATAAAACGCAGTTAATTACACTTATAGACTTATTTAATTATTTTATTACTTCACATTATTATTATTTATAATCAAATTAAATATTTTCACATAAATATCGCGGAGTAAACTAAAAAATGAAACGCACTAATTTATTCTGATCGCCTTTGCTTCGAATGGTAGTTGACTCTGGTTCGGACTAAGTTATGAGTATGACACTGTAAATTTCCTCAAGACCAAACCACAAAGTAGACGAGGATGACCGACAAAGAAAATACTAAAATAATCGTGAGATTTCAGCTTTAGTCGTGCAGTCATGCCGCAGACCAAAATAAAACGTCGCTAGGCACTAGGCAGGGATAAAACTCCCTAGAGTGGTTCAAATTGTAAATTAAAAGGTGACGCTAGATGTGCTGTGAGAAATGAGAGACTGAGACTGTAGAAGTTTGAAATGCTGTGCTGGCTGGCTACTTTGATCTGTTGCTTTGCGATTACAGTTGCAGGCTGCAATGTTTTAGGATAGGCTTAATAGCCATTCCACACTATCCCATCGAGTATTAATACATGTCAAAAAAAAAACTGTGATAGAATCACTTACGACTGCCAAATTTGTGTGAAGAAAATATTTTCATATCTTGCTTTCACACTTGCGTCCAAACAAATCACCATAACCTCAAACCCCTAAGTAGGATAGAATGTGTGATGGTTTTAGAACCAATCCTAAAAATGTTCGTGTATTAACACATGTCAAATTGTGTGAGATGGGCTGTCAAGTCATGTGGGATGAAATTTCATATTTTGTCTCCACACTATTATACATGCTTTACTTCCCACTACTCAGTGGGATAGTGTGGAAGGCCTTTAAGTGGGGTTACACATTATCGATCACGTATGACAGTTTTGCTCCAGACTGTCTGTGTGTACAGTACACTATGTTTGATGGTTTGTCAGGCAAACTTACTGGGCGATATTGCTCACAAAAATTTTTGATACTGGCTGACAGTCAGCGGACTGTCATACGTGATCGATTAGGTGTACCCCGCTTATATCCCTCACCTCATGCACATTTTGGGTATAATAGAGCGCTCGTGAGATCGTAAGTTTTTACCCGAGAAATTTCTTCTGGCAAAATATGGTAAGTTCGGTGTTCTGTCAAAAAGCTGGCGGAAAGTAAAAGAACAACAACAACAAAAATACAAAATGGCTGTTATTTGTTTACTTTAAGTTTTAGTTTGTTTTTTGTTAGAAGAGAATTTTTTTCTTTATTTTCATCTTGTATTTTTTGATAAACCACTGAAAAAAAATTGAAAGAAAGTGTGTTAAATTCAATTTATTTTGTTTACTTAAATTTTAATTAAGACTTTCGGAAAATATTTTCCAATGGTGTGGTTTTGTTTAATTTTCCTTTTGTTGACTTTTTGATGACGTTTCAAATCTGCCAGACATTTTTGGTTTAAAGCGTTCGTGTACCTACTTTTGGACTGTTTACCTTCTCTTCGAGAGAATTTCATCCCCACTCCTCAAAATTTAATAATTTGCCATTTTTAGTCCGGAAAGTACACGAACTAACCTTATTTGTGTTGTGCTTTCAAATTGCAAATTGCTTTCGTTGCAGCTACATATGTATGTTTAAATTCAGTTTTTTTTTTTTGATTGGTGGATAAGAAAGATATTTAACACTTTATTTATTTAAACGACTACATAAATAGGTAAAAAAAAAGAAGAAGAAAAATTAGTTGAAAGATGGTATCTTTTGAGTAATATTGAGGCTAAGGCGCATAGCAAAAGCGAGAAGAGTGGGCTTCTCGCGAACGTCTCCCTCCATGATTCTGCAAACAAACTCTTCTGTACCGAACATTTTTTGAGAGAAAGAAACTTCGTTGTTATTTCAGGGCCGAAGCTAGAGTTGAACTTAATGTAGGGCAGTGGTGATAGCAGGTAGGGCGGAATTAAAAATTTTCTAAAAACCATTTTTAACGATGTTCTATAAAACCCAGTTATTTTATAATGTTGCGATATCTCTAACGAAAAAATGTACAAAAGTACCTACTAAAAATATTATTTTTATGTATGAAATAAATTATTTTCAAAAATCTTCTGCAGTATTATTTGAACTACTCAGAAACAACAGCTTGAAAAATTATATCAAAATCGTTCGACCTATTCGGAAGATATACGTGAATAACTTTAAAATAAGGCCTTTTTCTCAAAAAACATCAAACCCCTATTTCCACAATGCGAATTTGTTGGCAAAAACCTGAAATCCAGTTTTCTTACAACTATTTTGGTTATTTCAGGTACGAAATTTAATCAAAATCATTAAAGATATTTTGAGAAATTAAAAAAAAAACCGAAATATTTCTATGGCATGGGTTGGGGTCAAAATTCTGCCAGGGTAAAAATTCTTTTGTCAAAATTCTGATTTGCAAAATTCTGTTTTTCAAAATTCTGATTTTAACATATTTAACATACAATCGCATTGGTCGCTTAAAAGTGTTGATTAATCGGATGAGAATCTGCTTGGGTGCTTTGAAAGGAAGATTCTTCAGGTGATTTTCGGTCCAGTCTGTATCGATGGAGTATGGAGGAGAAGATTTAACAACGAGCTTTACGGGCTTTACAGCGACGTCGACCTGGTCAAGAAGCTGAAAATTAAGCGGCTGAGATTGCTGGGACACGTGGAGCGTATGGACACCGACGCACCAGCCCGACGAGTCTTCGAATCTACCCCTGACGGTCTGCGCAGCAGAGGAAGACCCCACCTTGGGTGGCGCACACAAGTGGACCGAGCTGGCTGGAGGGGCTTGTTGGTTGAGGCCGTAGTCCATCCTGGGCTGTGAGCGCCATCTAAAGTAAGTAAGTAAGTAATCGGGGTCATGTATACTGAGCATTTTAAAATCTTGGCAAAAAAAAAGATCTTTTGCTGTCAAAGCTAAGATAGAGCCATAAAATGAAAAGAACATAAAAGCAAAAAAAAAGAAAATTAAAAATTAAAAAAAAGACCTAAGCCTAAGCCAAATAAGATGTCTTAAGAAAATAGCAAATTACCCTCTAGCTTTGCTCAGACTACTGAAATTTTTTAGTTTAAATAAATTTTGTTGGTACCTAATTGTTTCCATTGAAAAGCAGAACGAGCAGAATTTTATTCTACTTAGGGCTAGTTGTACAAATATTTGATCCTTGGTTCAGGAATTTTAACTCACAAATTTCGGCGGATTAACTGTGGTTCAACAATGGTTCAGACATGTAATTGGCTTTTGGTGCATATTGGAACCTTGAACCATCGTTGAACCTCAGTTAACCCGCCGAAATCGGCGAGTTAAAATTCCTGAACCACGGATCAAGATTTAAACCACGATTGTACAACTGGCACTAAATATTAACTGTCGGTATTTTAAAAGCAGAACTTTGAAAAACAGAGTTTTGTTAAATCGAATCGAAAAAAGACAGAATATTTAAATCTGAAATTTTACAAGGCAAGGCAGAATTATGAAAAGCTGTATTGTAACCCGCTTTCGTATGGCAGTTACCTGTTCTAGATGACCTAATAAAAATTCGAATTTCCCCAAACCGCTCAACAAATTTTTCCCACATTGTTGTTTTTAGAAATCTGAAAATGCTTGGATAATGTTTAATCAATATTTTCAAAATCTAAAATATGTGTGATGTTTCAATGAGTAAAGGGTAATGTTTGAAAAAATAGAGCATACATACATATATATTAACGTCATAATATAAAAAATCAGAAACAGATGAACAGACTCTTTAATTTTATATTTTTTTTTAAACAAAACCTACGCGACGATTCACGACGCGACGATGCAAAACAAAATCTCTTACAGAGCATTTGTTTGGATTATTTTTAATTTTTCGGAAATCTTTTTCAAAAACGGAACTTTTTATCCCCTCAAATATTTTAAATATTTTAAATTAAACTTTTTATCCCCTCAAATATTTTAAATTAAACACAAGAATTTTACGTATCTTCTTCATATCTTACCTACTGTTTCGTATCGAAACCCTTGAAATTAAAAATCAAAAAACAATTAGTGTTTTTTTTTTTTTAATAAATTTTTTTTAATGTAAAAACCTTGGTTTATTGTTTTTTTTTTTCAATATCTTCCACAGAATTCATCGATGGATTGAAGGACGTATCAGTGACCATTCCACAAGCAGTTCGACGTGGTGGCAATGCACTTTTCATATGTAATTACGACATGGAAAACGACACTCTATATTCTGTAAAATGGTACAAAGGACGAAGAGAATTTTATCGCTATACCCCAAAGGAAAATCCGGCTATGAAAACTTTTCCATCTGCCGGAATAAATGTTGAGGTATGTTTATAATGTTAATGATACAGAAGTTTTATAGCTTTGCAGTTGAGCTCGTGTATACTCTTCGTATACCTAGAGCATATGTGCTACGTATACGAATCTCTGAAATATTTTATAGTCCTCTTTTTTTCTACTCAACCTGGAAGCCGAATTTGAAATCGAATACTTTTATCTAGTATATGCAAAAGTAACTTTTTAACACAAAGTGGTATATCGACAATGTTGTGCATTGATACTTATCTGTAGAAATTACAACGAACGGAGCGAAACATACCTATAGAAAAATGTTATCGACTTTTGGTCCTGATGGACTTTATTTCTGTTTCGTATGTAGGTAGGTATATGCATTTTTATAGGGGATTGAGAATTGAAAGGTAGCAGTCCAGACGTTTCGGTCTTAATGACCATTGCAATTAGCTGGCTTCATAAAATGTAATATGCAAAGTGCAATGGGATTTTACATGCCTTTAGTCCTTTGGCTATCTTCATGCAGGTAACCTTTTTGAGACATGGATTTGAAGATATATGCGGAAGTAGATATTCGAAAAAAAAAACTTATCCGACATCCTTTTTATTTTTCAAATGCTGAACGTTATGAACTTCTTTTTTTGAAATGGAATTTAAATCGTAATTTTTTTTCAGTGGTCCCCAGTTCAAAAAGATATCCGCTTTGAAGCGTTATTGTTTCTATGGATTTAAAAAAAAAAAAAATAATCCGCATTAGGCAGACTTGTAAAAGAATGTAATCATTTGTGAATGCAATCTTTAATGACTTCAATAAAAATATTGCATTCACTCACTTCACTTTTAGACTTCAGACTTCAATTCTGCAATCACCAATCATTTTTTTTTTCGCCTTTCATTTTACAGCAATAAATTAAATTCAAATGCAATATTTTATGAATTCGTATACATTCTTTGTAGTAGCCCATGGCGTAATGGTTAGTGCGTTGGACTGTCATGCCGAGGTCTGGGTTCGATACCAGCTGCTTCCACATAAAGTTTTTTTTCCGGGCTACTGCCTCTTGCGAGGAAATGACATATCCTCCAAGAGTATCTCCTGTCATAGAAAAGTGCCGCTCACCAGCCGTTCGGATTTGGCAATAAACTGTAGGTCCCCTCCATTCCTGCAGACACGCACACAGGAATTGTTGAGAGTTGTAAGTCACTAGGCCCTGGTTCTTCATGAACGCGCCACCAAATTTATTTATTTATTTTGCATTCTTTTTCATTTTTTGCATTCTTGCATATTTGCACAGTTTTTTTGTTCTGCAAAATTATGAGCACAGGTTATATGAACATAAATAAATCTCGATCAATGGGAAAAAAGTTTAATGGAGTCAGAGCACATAACGGAGGTAGAAGAAATCGAAAAATGCAATGAATGCAAATAAATACAAATAAATGCAAATAAATGCAAATGAATGCAAATAAATGCAAATGAATGCAAATAAATGCAAAGAAGGCAAAGAATGCAAATGAATGCAAGAATGTAAATGAATACAAGGAATCAAATTAATGCAAATTAACGCAAAGAAAGCAAAAGAATGCCAAGAATGCATGTATTTCCAAATGATTGCATTCAATTTATTGCTGTAAATGAATTGCGAAAAAAATTACTGTAATCTTTTTTCAGCCGAATAATTGGTGATTGCATAATTTGAAGTCTGAAGTCTCAAAGTGAAGTTACCTTTTAACTGAGTCAGTGAATGATTTTTAAAGAATGCATTCACAAAATATTGCATTCTTTTACATGCCTGGCATCAGGTATGGAGACCAATATACCAATGTTAATATCACCTAATGTAAAATCACAGATTATACCTCCAATCAAACCACCATAGACTTTAATTTAAAATTAAATTAAATTTTTTTTTAAATTTAAATTAATTCTCAGAAAATTGTTCTACTTTAATGTGGAACACCGCTTTCCTTCGCACCCTGAAACTGTGCGAAAAACAAGACAATTTTTGATTGAAAATCACAAAACGATGAGTGGATTTTCAGTTCTCTCTTATTATAATTGTGATTATTATGCGAGATTTTTTTTCATTTTTGAAACTTATTGAATGAGAATAAAATTAAAACCTGTGTTAAACATGGATAATGTCCTCTCGATATATGCGGTTAAGGGTAAATAAATATATTTGTATGTGCGTATGTATACTTATATAGTTTATTCTGATCATATCGTCCCGGCAACCTTCACAAGAGTATTGAATGTTAAAAATGAGACAAACAAAAAAATGAACATACCAACTCGCTTAAATAATAATTTACGAGTTACGGGTATGTCCTTTAAAGGTGTGGTTATGGATTTGTGAAAAATATAAGCTTAAGACTAAAAAGTGCTAAAATATTATTTTTTGTTAGACTTATACTGCCGTGTTAACTGAAAATGACGTATCTAATTTTTTTTTTAATTATAGGAGTTTTTTGCCATTTCTTAAATCCATAGTTAGAAAACTATTTTTAACAAAATAAGGATTGGTTAACTACCCAAAAAGCGATATACAGCTCTTTAGTTTTCAATAAGAACCATCCCATATGGATTTCAAACTTGGCTTAAACTAAAAAAAATCGACACATGTCAGATATGTCAATTTCAGTTAACACGGTTCTCAGGATATCAAAAAACCTTGTCCAAATAGGGGAAAGGGATACAACCACGAAAATGATTTACTGTCCCCACTTCCCCCCAAAAATTAGGAACAATTCAAGAGACGAGCAGACTCGACGATGGCTTTTCGGACTGGTGTGTGTTCCTTCCAACTTTCCACGAGGAAAATAAGCTTCAAGACATATGTTTTCCTTATGAGGACTAATTCAATTGGTCAATAAAACGGTTTTAGGATCTTAGCACCTTATATGTGTGATTCTCGCTTAAAAAAGATAGGTATATGCCTCCTAAAAGGTCAGTAATTTATAGTAAAAAAAGGACATCTTTTTTCAAAAATTGGTCAGCCAAAGAAAATTTGTAGTCAATGGTTATAGTTTTCCATTAAAAGTTTTTTTTTTTGCGAATATCCCACAAATGAAACTATTTGTGGGATATTCGCAAACAAAAATCATTTAAAAGGCAACTATATCGTCATAAAAGGTTTTGAAATTTTTTCAGCTATATTAGGTTTTTTCTAACTAATTTGTTTAAGCTTTTTTAAGATTGAAGCGATTATTGATACCTCATTTGTGGGATATTCGAAAAATATAAACCATCTTAAAATACAGTAAATCCCCATAGGGGATCAACTAATTTCAGTAGATTTTGTTTTATGAGTTTTTAAAGTTTATTTTTTTAAGGTTGTAGCGATTTTTGGCACCTCTTTTATGGGATATTCAAAAAAAATATATTTTGTATGAAATATTACTCAATCCTAATAAAAAGTCAACTGACGAGTCGAAGTGAGATAGTCAGGACAAAACGCCAATTTTTGTGGACTAAAGGCCGTTAGAAAAGTCAGCTACTGCTACTTTATGTAATTTTTCAGCCATAGTTTTTTTTTTATTTCAAAAACTTTTTTTTTTTCAAAGTCGTATGAACATTTATCGGATATTAAAAAAATATGTATAGGTATTGGTATACAATCTGAAAGGTTACTTTTTCCTCATAAGAGGTCAGTTAGTTGGCTGTGGGATCTAAGGACCTCATAATATGGGATATTCATAAAAATGGCATATCAACTATTTTCAGATATTTATTATCAGGTAATTCATGCTTAAAGTTTTCAAGGTCATTCCCATAGTTCAGTTAGTTGCAGTATGGCTGACCAATTACTGAAATTAGTTGACCTGTTATGACCATTCAGTGGCTTTTCTAATGGTACCTACCAATACTTCTTTTATGAATATCCCATAATTGAGGTGCTTTAAATCGCTTATGACCTTGAAAACTTTAAACCATTGATTAAAAACTTTTTATTGCCGACCAATTTCTGAAAATAGTTGACCTTTTTTTAAAAAAATTTCTATTCTCCGAATATCCCACATAATTAGGTGTAAAGGTCCCAGAGCTCAATAAAGCATACGCGGGTTTTTGTCAAAATCAAGTTAAAAGCCAGGCACAATTCGACTTTCTTTCGAATTGAAACAGAAAATTCAATATGCTTCCTGGTTAAGTTTACAGCTTTTCATTAAACAAATTAAGGTCAAGAAATATCAACCAAAAGATACAACCCATAACCTTGATATTTGTTTATTTTATTATTTTTTTTTTCATTTAATTCTGTGAGAGAAGTGATGGTAGGTATTAAAAATATGGTTATTAATTTTTCATTTGATTTGGCTCATCAGTGTATCTACGTAACGCAATGAAATTATGCATAATTTTATAAATACTCGCTGCATATATGTATGTATATGATTATGCATTGTCATTGGTTTGGATCAAGGATAATTTCTATAAGCGCTTTAAAGTGTCATTGATATTTGTATGTACGTGTATCTGTGTTCGTTTATTTGTATGTGTTTTTAATGACTTTAATTTAAATTTAAAGTATGGTCAAGTTATTAAAGTATATGCGATAGTCTTTTGATGATATTTTAATTGGATTCCTTTTTACATTATGTATAATACAAAGCTGGATGGATATTTTGTAACACAAAGAAAAATTAATTACTGAAAATTGGAATTGATTCTTTATTAAATAATAAATGTACCTTATTATGTATTTTATCATGTCGTGTCAAAAAAAAAAAAGTGGAAATAAAACTCTTAATGAAGTTTTTTTTTAACACTTCTGAATTAATTTTTTTTTTAGAAACTTTTTAAACAGTATAAATTTTTTAAAATTGTAAGTTATTAAATTAATTTTTAAACTAATATTTGTAATATGCACGGTCACTTTACTAAAATAGACTAAAGGCAGAAATTGTTGTTTTCGTTTCCATTTTGATGACAATTTTGCAATGTTTATGAACCACCCAATTTGTTCCTTAAATTGGTTTTAACGACTTTGATCATTCGGTACGTGAAAACAGTTCAATGGATTTATTTGAAATTTTACAGAAATATTGGTGGTCTATAGTTTTTTAAAATGTCTTACCAAATAAAGTCCTTTAGTCAATATTTATAAAGCAGTAAAAGATTTACAAAAAGTCTTTAGAAAGTCGTTTTTTTACCTTTTCTGAATGTAACGATGTGGATCCAAAAAAAAATAATTGTTACAAAGTTTTGAAAAAATCTTGTATAATATTAATTCTAATTTTTAAAACTACCCTTAAATTTTTGGGCCTTGCGAAGATATTGATAGTCAAAGTCAGAAGTCTGTTTTTTCATTCAAAGCCAGATATTCTTTTGAAAAAAATTTGTACAATGACGAAAAAATATGACCTTAAAGCTGAATAAAAAAGTTATCGAAACAAAACATTAAATTGGCTCAAAAAAATTTTCAAAGAAAATGACATGTCCAAAAAAAAAAGAAAAAAAACTTAAATTTGTGGGTCGTGGTGCTTCTTATGATTGTGCAATAACGGTACCCTAAACAAATCATTTGCGAATTTTTCTCAATACAAAAAGGATGAAGCTTCAGAATGCTTTTTGTTTTATCTCAATACGACCACTTTTCACAAAGATACAGCTCTTCAAAGAACACTAAAAAAAAGGGATTTTTTTTTGTTCCCTTAATTGTTTTGACAAGTGTATTATTTTTGTTCATTTAGTTTTTAGTACTCAAATTATACCCAGGATAATGGCGCCAAAAACTGTCTTTGAAGAGAGCGCCTACGTTATATCTAAGTATGTACACCATAGAACATTTTAATATTATAAAATCTTTAAATTATTCAAATTTTGCGAAGTTGACATTAGCCATTATTTATGAATATAAAAATTTGTAAGTTTCAAAAATGAACATAATAAATTTATTCGCTCAATACAAGTACAAAAAATATACAAAACCTTATTTCACAAAAGCAGTGTTGTTTTTATAAATGTTTACATACCTATACATATCTACGTACATTATGTACTGTATATATGAATGTAGGTACATTTTTTAAAAATTACAACAAACTATCATTCACATTTATGTGTAACTGTTTTTTTATAGCAGTGTAATACCATTTATATAGAAAAAAGAAAGAAAAATATAAAAAAATATCTATAAACACGACTATTCATGGCTTCGCTAGAACGACTGTTAATAATTACTTACTCGTCCTTGCGCGTCGTCAAATTCGAGTTTTAATATCTTTTTGTATCTCACAGTTGTATAACTCCCCAACTCAACCTCGTCATCTCCATGAACCACAACACTCGTCATCATCATCATCATCATCATCATCATCAACTCATTCTTTGCCTCATATCCGTCCGTCGCGTTCGCGTCCGACAGACAAAACCCACTTTCTCTTTGCCCGCGTATTTTACATAAACGCGTCTCCCAAAGGATGTTCCACTATAAATATATGTATAGGGCTGGGGTTTCATTTTTTCAACAAAATAGTCATAGCTATGTGACCAGGGCTGTACCGAATTTATTTGGAAATTAAAGCAAGAAGCCGCTGCGTACGGAAACGTCTTTCGAAAATATGTCAAAACTATCTATCAAGCCTTTTGCGATTGTCAATTGATAATCTCATAAATCATATCATGGAAATTTTAATTGGTAATTAACCAATTGATGAAAATTATCAGTAAGATATAATATCTAAAAACTGTTGTGAATGACAAGAAAATTCGTAATATTTCTAAATAAGTTGATCAGGTTTTTAAAGTTTCAAAATATCAAATTTCAACATTTTATCAATAATTATCAATTGACAAGATATTGAAACCTCAATTACATAGCTAGGGGCGCCTGTTCCTGTTTTTAGAATTCTGTTGATAAAATTCTTAAATTCTAAGTTTTAAGAAACATACCTTCTGTGATCTTTTATCAAGACCGCTCATTTTGAATGAAAGAAAAAATCGTCGTAATAAAAAAAAAAAAAACAACATTAAAAGGGCCCTCTTTTCAACAGATTGAATCGTTCCTGTATATTACCAAAAGTTCGTTGTAGTCGTCATTATTATCACCACTCCGAGGGTATAGTATGTTAACTTTCAAAACAACAACAACAAATCTTACTGTTTACATTTAATTTTATGTTATGACGACTGGAAATGAAAATAAAATCAAAAAAAAAAAATCAAAAAAGAAAATCGAATAATAACAGCAAAGCGAAACAGAATCAAAATAAGAAAAAAAGAAAAATTGCTAAAAAAAAAAATTGTAAAATCCTCAACAAAATTCACAGGGAGCAAGTTATGTGCCTACCTACAAAAAAAAAAAGTAAAAATTAAAAATAAAATTTAATTGAATTTCTGTTTCATTGAATATACAATATACCTTGAGTATACGTATACACGTCCCGATGGAAGTGTATAACCCAAGGCTTAAACAAGGTCGTTGTTTTTTTTTGCAATGTAGATATGTTTTAGGTTGTGTTTGTGAACGATTTTAATCTTTTCTTTAGTGGAAAAAAAAAATTATTAAAATCGGCACCGGTCGGTTATACATGTTTATTGCTTAACCAAAAAGGAAAGCAAAAGTACACTTAGGTTACTATGATTTTTCGAACCATTAAATTCTATATTTTGGAAATGAAGGCTCCTAGCCTTGTTGTTAACTTGAAAAGGAAGACTTAAGGTTAAAATGAGAAGGTGTTTAAAATGAATTTGAAATGAGTTCCCAGGTTCAAGGTCTAGTGCAAGGATTTTCATTTTTTAAACTTGGCATCATTGTTATGGATCCAACACGTCAGCAAAATTCTCAGGTGTACCTATACCATCACAAAATATGTGTAAACATAAAATTGTTGTCTCCAATTTTCAAACATTGCGGAAGGCATTGGGTTTAGGTTTAGTGCTTTGCTCCTATCCACAGACAAGAGAAATATTTCTGTTGTCTGTGTCCTGTGGACGCCACCTGTGGGACTTTGTGAGATAAATAAACATCTAATTTTTCTCAATCTACTTTGCCAGCAAAAAATCTTTCCTATCTTTTACGCCTTCTATTGTCTGCACAGCCGGCAGGCACAAGTAAAAACGCATGATTCTGATTATTAATAATCCTGATTGGGCCGGTCCAACACTTTCTCCAATCATCGTCTCTACAACCGGAGACGTGTCTTCAGTTATTCACCCTATCTTACCATAACTTATCTTAACTGTGAGATGATGGTAATAAAAAGAACTTATCGGGCATCAAGTCTATAGACAATCCTCATTGCACAGTTTGCAACATTTTCTTTTATCTCTTAGATTCTTAGGGCCAGTTGTACAAACGTGGTTCAATATTTAACCCGTCGTTCAGAAAATTTAGTTCACTTATTTCAACCGGTTTAACCAAGGTTCAACGATGGTTCAAGATTTAAGTACCAATGTGATAATAGCCAAGTATATGCCTGAACCATCGCTAAACCTAAGTTAATCATCTGCCAAAACCGGCGAATTAAAAGTCCCGAACCACGGATCAACATTTAATTCACGATTGTAGAACTGAAACTTAATGAGATTTTTTAGCTCAAAGGTACACAAACTTAAAGTTTTAAGAAAATCGTAATTTTGAAGAAAAAAAAATATACATGATCCGAAAAATTTGCAATTTTGCGATCTTTTAAAAATATTTATCGCAGCAAAAGTTGATCACAATTCAGTTTAACTTTTGTTTTTTTTTTTTTTGGGAATAGAAAATTACGGTGAAAACTTATAAAAATTTGTTCTCCACCGTAAAAGTTGTAACTATGCGATTTTTTTTTATCTCTTCAGTGCCTTGGTAGGATTTGAGCACAAAGCAACACAATTTTAATTTTTTAGAAAATTGTAATTAAAATAATAAAAATATCCTTAAAATTTACAAATTTTCTTTAAACAAGCAAGGTGCTTCGCAAAATTTATTCTCGGCTGTAAAAGTTGAAATTATACAATTTTATTATCTCTTCAGCTTTTTGCTATCATTTTTAGAGCGCAACTACACAACCTCGAAAATCGTAATTTTGAAGAAAAAAACTTATCCGTAAAATTTGAAAAATTTCGAGTTATTTAGAAATATGCACTTCTTTTCGAAAATCGAAAATGGCGGTGCTAGATTCACGCAAAAAAAAAAAATAGCCAATATGCTTAGTACGAACCGAACCTATGCCTGCCAGAGCCTTTTTTGGTCGCATCTTATGCAAAACACGGCAGGAAAGCAGGGGATCTGAAATTTTCAGCCCAGTCTGAACGGCACTTTTTCACGAAAAAAGAGTGTATTGCATAATATGCTAATTTAACACTGCCTTAAAAATTATTTTAAAAAAAACCAAAACCATCCTTAAAACAATTCAATTTGTATAAACTGGGCACCGAGATGAGATTTAAAATAAAACTCGCGTATTATCGCGTCCCTATAAGAAATAGGTACGAACACCACCATCGAAAAATTAAGTAAAAATGTTGTTTCATTTAATTGGTGTTTCATTAAACACCCTTACGAACAAAACAGCCGGAGGTGGAAATGTATAAATTCTCAAACAAAAATATTAAGGTTCTCTTTAGTGCCTGGTCAACTAAGAATTAAAAAAACAAAAAAAAAACAAATTTAAACTATTTCTTACAAAGCTAGTCAGCTCCCTGTTTAAAATTTATAGCAAAATTAGCAAAAATAAGCTCCCTAAAAAATATCTCACAAATCACTACTCCCCCTACTGAGCGACCCCTTCAAATGTTCTCACCAAAACTCTCGATGTTTAATATTTTAAGTTTTACTTCAATTTTCAAATGCCAAATTTTAATTACAATACCAAGTGACATGGAAATTGCTATGCTCAAACATAAACCATAAAATTTACCCTCGAACAAACTTGAATAAAGTGGGTAATTGAAACCCTCACACAGTTAGAATAAAAAAAAAATATATAAAATAAATCAATCGATTTTCCCTTCGTCCGCCTTAAGAATATTAATTACCATCTTCCTTTACACAAAAAAAAAATGAAAACTGCCGACCCTTTTTCTACCCGATAAAGCAATAATGAACAAGAAATTTTATATTTTACCATACAAAAAAAAATCTAAGACGAAAAAAATTAATTATCATTTTTTTCTCCCTTTCATTTTTTTTTTTTTTTGTTTGTTTTTGAAATAGAGAAATCTTTCCAATCAGAGCCACGTTGTCCTCCTGGCCGTACCACTAAGCATATCCGGGAAATTCACATGCGAAATTTCCGTTGAGGCACCATCATTTCTCACCGCTATGATGTCCGGTGAAATGGAAGTTGTGGGTAAGTAGAAGAAAATAAAAAAAAAAATTGAAAAAAAAGAAACAAAGAAGCACCACAATTTAATTGACTTCGAAAAGCGAAACAAAAGCAAATTAGCAAAAAAAAAAAAAAAACAAAAAATACTGCTTCATGAAAAATAATTGAAAACTTTACCATTTCTTTTGTTTTCCTTTATCTATTTTCTTTTCGTACTTAGAACTTCCGGAACAACGACCGATAGTGACAGGAATTCATTCACGATATCGGCTCGGCGACTTAGTTGACGGGAATTGCTCAATTAAATTCTCAAAACCGGCAGCCAATTTGACATGGACGATTAATGGTGTTGTGGTGAGTTTTTCATTTCGACAGAGAATTTAGAGTTTTGGTTTTAGGGAAACCAGATTTTAACTGTGAATTTAAAATTGTAGATATGTTATATTAAATTTCTTGGAATAAAAATAAATAAATTGTAATATTTCTTTAATTATTTAGTGACTTGATTTTCTTTATTCATATTTGCCTTAGATATATGTAATTCTAGCCATCTGTTAACTACGAAAATTTCACTCACATAATCATTTAACAAAAGGTATTTCATGAGTGTATGCCTTATATTAATTTTTATTAATTAAAGATTGGGCAAATTGTAAATAGCTGTTCCTTATTTTCGGGTTCAAAGGACAAAGGCTAACGAATTAATAAAAAAAAAAAAACCCTGACCCATATGATGACTGACCAAGTATAGTAATAGTGTGAATAGTGATGCAAAATGGAAGCAGGCGGATGGTAAATTTTGCCTTTTTTAGGGATTCGAATTTCTAAAGATTTCACACGAACACACATATCATATTTCTATCATCCCTTTTGGGTGTCCTTTTTCTCAAAAATCGATTGTTAGACCTATTAACTGCGTAGAGAGTTTTGAATGACAAAATATTGTGATTTTATAAAACACACATAACATATGGCATGTATGTATATACATTATAGTAGGTATATGAATGAAATACCATCATATTTTAAAATTGAGAGGGTGTGAGCCCATTAAAGTATAGTAGAATTTCAATTTTCTTTAATATGGGGTTATTTCAGGAAGATGCTTTTTATGTAGGTTTATGTTTGTATATATTATGTATTATTATTGTGTGTGTCAGAGGGGTTAACCAACTAGCTCGCATGGAATGTCTGTTGAATTGCAATTAATTATAAATAAATAATAAATTATCTTGGTGGTTAAGGTTTTAGTAGTTTGTTGGAATGAAAGAGAATATAATATTATAGACCCCATAGTTTGGTAAATGGTATTTTAAGGGACTTTAATAGTAGGTAGGTAAGGTGGGTATATGTACATGTCTTTAAAAGATATTAAAGATGAAATTGGTTTTTGTGTGTAGGAATTTATTTAATGTGTCTAAAATTTTATGGAGTAGGTGGTTTCATAATTTAAAAAATCGCTGTGAAAAATGTTAAGGTATGTTTTCTAACAAATTAAATCGAATATCGAACTAACCTAACGTATACTTCAGTGCCTGATTTATTTACACCGGGTATCACCTTCACTAGGCACTGGCTCTTCTTGAGCTGTTGTGCCACCAAATTTATTAAATTATTTTTAATTTTTAAAAAACTGAAACAAAATTGTTTGCATCTGGTTTTCAGTATTCGAATAAGAACCACGAGTACGATAACTTTGGTGCCAAAAAATAATAACGGTTTTTTATAGAGGGATCAAAAACTAGCATTTAATTTACTATGGGTCTATCTCGCCCCGTTTAGGGGTAGGGGCAATTCTAGAAAAAAATGACATAAAAAAAAAATATATTAAAAAACAATGGCAATACTTGACAATGAAGTTTTACACCGGGTTGGAAAGCCAGAAATCTGTTCTTTAATCCTATATTTAAACTTGATTCTTTTAGTCAATACTTTTTAAAAAAATTCGCATGCAAACTCAAATTTTGATAAAAAAAAAATAAAAAAAAAAAGTTTATACCAATTTTTTTTTCAAAATTGGCTTTTTGTAGTCAATGCGTATTTCAATTCTAAATCGAACTAATAGAATAGAAAAGTAGTTTTCGTAATTTTCAATTTTCTCAAAAACAAGAAGACATAAAACCATTTGGTTTTTGTGTTCGATTTAGAATTGATATACGCATTGACCACAAGAAGCCAATTTAGGTCTTCATTTTACAATTTTGAAGAAAATTGGTCTAAACTTTTTATTTTTTTAATTTTTTTTTTATCAAAATTTAGAGTTTGCATGCAAATTTTTTAAAAACTTTTGAATAAATAATATAGTTTAGATATAGATAGGATTGAAGAACAGATTTCTGGCTTTCCAACCTGGTATAGTACCTCATTGCAAGTATTGCCGTTGTTTTTTAATAATTTTTTTTTTCATTTTATGTAATTTTTTTTCTAAAATTGACCCTACCTCCTAAACGGGGCGAGATAGACCCCCCCTCTCGCGCAATAAAAAATGCTTGTTCTTGATCCCTCTACGAAAAACCGTTATCAATTTTTGGCGCCAAAGTTATCGTACTCTCCCCCAAGTAAGAATTAACGAGTTTAATATTTAAAAAAAAAACAGTGACATTTTGAAAGTTTTTTTTTTTGGTTTTAAATTAAAAATGGCCAACCTCACGCTTGCCAAAACTCTATTTCGCCTCCAAAAGCTGCAAAATTTTGATTTTTTTTTATATGTATTCGATACTTGGCAGTACAAACTGTGCATAAAATAGTAATTTTGAAAAAAAAGGTCATTCGTAAAATTTGCAAATTTGGCGGTGTTAACTTCACACTAAGGCTTCGCATCATTTGCTTTCGACATGAATATTTTAGCTCAAATCAAAATCTTTTTATTTTAATCACAAATTAAAATGCTTCTTCAACAAAAATATATTTTAAAAAGTTGTTGGAATATTTTATCCAAATCTTGCTACTAAGTACCAGGTACCTACATCATATGTACAATATGTGGGTATGAAGAGGTTAAATTTTCCAAAATAGGTACCTACCATCTTTTTTAAGACCAGTACCATCATTTTTGTTAGATTCTTGACAGTTTGATTTCACATATTCTTCATCTTTCTGGTTTCTTTCTCTAAGGAGATTTCCTTTAGGTGCTTTTAAATCCACGAATGTAAAAAAAAAAAAAAGAATGAAACCGATGCGTTGATTGCTTGAGGCACAGAGATTTCCAGGTTTAATTTCAAAAATACAAAAAAAAAACACGGGAAGAATTTTGAAATCTTTGCTGAGAGATAAAAAAGTTTTCCTCTCCTAACCTTCTCGCCCTCAGATATCACCCAACCTATCTACATTGCGACGTCGTGTCGTCGTCAGGGCAAGAATGCCGAAAAGGATTGAATTCCTTGCAGGATATCACTATTCATCCTGTTTTGAAAATGTTTGTTTTTTTTACATTTTTTCTATTTTTTTGTTCACGTTGAGTTTTGGGATTTTCGAGTGAAGGGTATGGAATATCTCACGAAATATACGCAACACCTATGTGAAAAAGGACCATTTGTAGCAATATACACACTCACTCAGCCAAACGAAACACAGTGTCGTCCTTGTCGTATAGTGTGTTTGTTGAACCGAAAATACGAGACCAAAGTCATTCATCATGTCGAAGATATTTTTGCCAACCAAAACTTTAAATTTATGGAATTTCTTGTTGTGTGTCCTGGCTGTCGATTCAGCTATTCAGCAGTAGCATAATGGTGGTACCTATAGTAGCTGTAGTTGGCGTTCGTTCGTTGGCGTCGTTGTTGTGTTGTTCGCCGTTATAGTCGGGAATGCGATGGCCATTTTATAAAGGATGTTATGTCCTTTGCTGGTTATAATGGCCGGTGTTGTTTTTCTAGAAAAACTACAAACATAGCTTGAGGATGTGGGAGCACTGCTGATGTCCATGTCCACGTGAAAGTGTATATGCGAGAAAGTCTAAAAATGGAACTGCATCCTAGACATGGACTTAGGTACATATGTAGGCATAGATACATAGGTGAACGATTGCGTTAAGCGTTTTGCCCACACGCATTCACATTGTTAAGAGATGACGAACAGAAAGTAAACGAACTATAATACCTACTAGAACGACAACAAAACCAACAGCTAACGCCACACACAGAGCGTGTGGGGAAAATGAATTATGTTCTTCATGGTTAGAGAGCAAATAAAATTCCATTGCTCTTATGTGTGTATAGGCGCTCGTTTAATGGATTTCACGAAAACCAATCGAATGTGAGTTTTATTCAGATTTTAGAAATCGAAGCTGCGTGATATTTGCTCCTCTGTGCCTAGGTAAGCTTTAATGGAAGTTATGTAGATGTAGACATATAAAATTTGCTGAAACTAGAAAAAGGCCTTTAGAAGATTTAATGTAGGTACTTGTATTAACTCCGAATAACTATAAAGCAAAGTATTTCAGTCAAGGAAGATGATGTTAAGCGGCTTTTTGCTCCTGTATGATTCGCAGTTGCAAATTGCAATGAACGATCGTTTTCCATCCCGAAATTTTTGGTCTGTTAATGTGTTCATAGATTCAAGTAATCATGAAATTTATATTCAACAAGAACACAGTCTCTAGAAAACAGTTTCAACTCCAGAAAACGATGAGAGAGTTCAAGCATCACATATGTATTCTTTTCGGAAACAATCCTTCGTTTTAAACATTCCAAAATGTATTGAGGGGTTTCAATTGTGTAGTGAGGATTAGAGGATTTTGGAACACCGATTTTTGGCATATGCCATTGCTTTTCTTGATGGTTCAACGATGGTACAATGGCAAATGGTGGTACAATGGCAACCCAGCGGCCCAGCGACTCAGTGGTTCAGTGACTTTCTGGCTTCGTCAGTGAGTTATGAGAATTCGAAAATTGCGTTTAACACCCGAAGAATTTTGTTAAAAAACACATAATTTACTTTTACAACCTAAAATTAAGGTGTATAACCTAAAAAATTACGTTAATTACGTATAACGATTCACCTATAAAACCCAACAATTTATGTTCAGAACATGATGTTTAGAAAAGCGACTCTTTTGATTGAATAAAGGAATTCATAAATAAAAAGATATTAAGGGCAATTTTTAATTTCAACTTGTGATTTTGTACTTCTTCACTCAAAGTTGACGTTTTCACCTTCCGATTTTTAACTTTAAAGTTTATGGACTCCCGATTTTCTCCACTCCCGAAAAAAAGGAGAAGTTGTCCGAGCGAACTTGAGATTTTTATTATTAATTTAGATTTTTGCGGATATTTTTGTTATCAAAATTATTTTTGCTTTTAATACCAAGATCAAAAATTATTAATTCAAAACTATTTTTGGAAAATTCGACCATCGAAAATGAAGTAGACTAAAAAATTTTTCATTTTTGAGGGAAGAAAAATAAAACACATTATTTTTATGTTTTTTTTTTTTGATATTTTTCCTATAGAAATTAACCTACATGATAAACACAAAATAAAACAATTCACAATATTAAAAATCTTAGCAATTTTCACTCAGGTCTTCGCTTCATCATGTTCGTAACACCATTTGTTATTTTATTTTAAAAAAAACCGACCCATTATTTCTTATCAACCGAATAAACATCTTTGTGTTGTTTGTTTCCGAAATAAATTTTTTTTTAAATTTCTATAATGGGTAAAGATAATAATCCATAAATTTAAATTTCAAATTCAATGAACGCAATAAATTCAAATCTACAATTGAAACTGACACATCTGTCACAAATATTCCAGGGAGTTTTGGAAAAACTTAAGTTGGCCACTTTTTAAATTTCAACATTCGGGTTGATAGTTTGAGTAGTGAAAAAAAAATCAATTTTCAACTTTCCGCCCAACTCTCGGTTCGGTATCAACTCTAGGGAGGGTTGGTCAACTTCGGAGTTTTCGACAAGTTGAACAATAGTGAAGAAAACGGACCTAAATGATTTTTTTTTTGCATTTCAAACGTGAATTGTCATACTAACGTAATTTTTTAGGTAAAATTATGTGTAAACGTAATTCTATAGAATCACTGCACCACTGATTCGACGGGCCACAAATTTGCCAGGCCGCTGGGTCTCCATGGTACCACCACTGCACCACCACTGTGCCGTCAAAAAAGCGGCGGTACTGCCAAAGAACTTGGTTACAAAGTCCTCTTATCCCTACTACATCTATTGAATTTTAGAAATCCTACACCGCATGTGTGGCTCACCTCCATGAAAAGGACCACAGCCTGTGTGGTCCGCATAGTTGAGCGAATTCAGGATAAGGTAACCCAAAAGCCATTGATTTGGATTTTACTTAGGAATTCCAACCTCATAACTTACTTCCACATGGAAGATTCTCCCAACCTAAATAGTCCAGTCAACGAAGGAAAAATAAATGAAATAAATCGTGTAGTCTAGGTTATTTTTTTAAGTGGTAGGGGTGACCCTCAGGTCCAACATACCAAAAGTCCCCAGCCCAGGGCCGCGAGCTTAAGCCTGGAGAGGGGGTTAAAGGTCCCCTTTTTTAGTTTTTCGCGAATATTTCGAAAACCAAGGGCTTAAATGAAAAAGTCTGAACCAAGGAATTAAAGTAAATTAAATTTCCTACAAAAAATGTTATATTTATATTTTCGCTTGGAGCAACACTAAGGAAGATGCGGGGTGGAGAAATGTCAAGAAATCTAAAAAATCGGTCATTAGCCTACAAAATTTAGTGTTTCTAGATCAATTTTATTTAGAAATAACAGAAAAAAATAAGTATATGTATTCAAAATTATTCCATTGATGATTTGGAAGGGAGTTTATGGGGTTAAAACAGGTGGCGAAGGTTAGAATTTCCTAATTTAATTTATTTGCTACAGTGTTTGAATTCACTATGAAAAATACTGTTTCTTTAAAGGTAAAAAGTATAATGGATTTTTCCAAGTTATTGACCATGACTTTGTAAAATAATTTTCAGACATGTATTAAGAAAAAAATCGTTTAGGAAAGGGGGGTCTATGTCCCCTCGTTTATAAGGGAGGGACCATTTTCTAAAGCATTGACGTAAAGTGCATTAATAATTATTTAAAATCAATGGAAGTACCTATAATACAACACTATAGGTTTTTGAAAATCCGAGGACCTATTCTTTTATTTTGTTGCTAAAACAAGTTTTTTTATTAAACTGGTTATAAAAAAATTGAACTTAAATTTAAAGTTTTGAAAAAAAAAATTTATAATGATTTTATTTTCAAATTTTTTTGTAGCTAAGTGCTAAATTTTAGTTCAGTATTTACGGCCGTTGTTAATTCTTAGTCGAACGCTAAAAACTAGATAGCTGTAGGTCTTTCAGTTTTTGAAAAAATCAAAAATTATGGAAACTACTACTTTTTTAGAAAATTATTTCTCTTGTAAAACCGTCACTTTGCCAACGAAGGAAAAATCATGTAGTCCGGATTATGTTTTCATAAGTTAGGGGTGATGTTTAGGTATAATATACTGAAAGTCCCCAGTCCAGACCCGCGAGCTTTAGACAGGAGGGGGGTAAAGGTTCTTTAGAAAAAATTTCTAAGGAAGTAGTAGTGTTAGAAATTTTTTCTAAAGAACCTTTACCCCCCTCCTGTCTAAAGCTCGCGGGTCTGGACTGGGGACTTTCAGTATATTATACCTAAACATCACCCCTAACTTATGAAAACATAATCCGGACTACATGATTTTTCCTTCGTTGGCAAAGTGACGGTTTTACAAGAGAAATAATTTTCTAAAAAAGTAGTAGTTTCCATAATTTTTGATTTTTTCAAAAACTGAAAGACCTACAGCTATCTAGTTTTTAGCGTTCGACTAAGAATTAACAACGGCCGTAAATACTGAACTAAAATTTAGCACTTAGCTACAAAAAATTTTGAAAATAAAATCATTATAAATTTTTTTTTTCAAAACTTTAAATTTAAGTTCAATTTTTTTATAACCAGTTTAATAAAAAAACTTGTTTTAGCAACAAAATAAAAGAATAGGTCCTCGGATTTTCAAAAACCTATAGTGTTGTATTATAGGTACTTCCATTGATTTTAAATAATTATTAATGAACTTTACGTCAATGCTTTAGAAAATGGTCCCTCCCTTATAAACGAGGGGACATAGACCCCCCTTTCCTAAACGATTTTTTTCTTAATACATATCTGAAAATTATTTTACAAAGTCATGGTCAGTAACTTGGAAAAATCCATTATACTTTTTACCTTTAAAGAAACAGTATTTTTCATAGTGAATTCAAACACTGTAGCAAATAAATTAAATTAGGAAATTCTAACCTTCGCCACCTGTTTTAACCCCATAAACTCCCTTCCAAATCATCAATGGAATAATTTTGAATACATATACTTATTTTTTTCTGTTATTTCTAAATAAAATTGATCTAGAAACACTAAATTTTGTAGGCTAATGACCGATTTTTTAGATTTCTTGACATTTCTCCACCCCGCATCTTCCTTAGTGTTGCTCCAAGCGAAAATATAAATATAACATTTTTTGTAGGAAATTTAATTTACTTTAGTTCCTTGGTTCAGACTTTTTCATTTAAGCCCTTGGTTTTCGAAATATTCGCGAAAAACTAAAAAAGGGGACCTTTAACCCCCTCTCCAGGCTTAAGCTCGCGGCCCTGGGATGGGGACTTTTGGTATGTTGGACCTGAGGGTCACCCCTACCACTTAAAAAAATAACCTAGACTACACGATTTATTTCATTTATTTTATGATTTTAGGTCTTCGTTGACTGGACTAAAAGCATATTAACTTACTTCATAAAAAAACCTTAAGAATCCCATACACTTTCTTCCAAAAGTGTAGATATGTTACACAGTTAAAAAAAAAACATAGATATCTGATACATGTACATCTAAATTTTATTCAAAATTTCCCTTTCCCTTCCATAGGTGCCACCTCATCATATCAAAATGCATCAAATTGAAAAATATCCTGAAGACAATTTAGAATCTGTTTTTAGTGAAATTGGTTTCATGGTCACTACTCAACACTTTATCAAAGGACAAATGAAGGTAAGTCACTTTTCTATAAAATTTCTATGTATTTGTCATTAAAAAATAATATTTACTCAAAGCTCAAATGTACTGCATCACTTTTTAACATCTATCATGAAGAAGTTGAGAAACTCATTGAAGAAGATCGCCCAAGGATAATGGCATCTGGTCGTTCTTTCGATATGAACGCTTACCCATATGATCAGCAATCTAGTGGTGATTTTGAGGACCACAATGAATCATATCTAACATACCATTCAGGTTGGTTTTTATTGAAGAGTTTAAAGTGTATTTAAAGTGTCGTCGTATGATTATAATAGTCCTTGTCTTACATCATTCCATTAAAAATCATTTTATCTTACGAATTTATACACGAGTTTATAATATGGGAATTTAATGTATTCCTCCTTATTTGTGTAACTCTTAACTCTATAAATAATGGGAGGATATCACTAACGCAATTTGCATTGCTATTCTTATTTATTTTCATTTTTATTTTCAGTTTTTTTTTTTTATATTTTGGTATAGGGTAAATCTTACAGAGTAGGAGAACGGATGACTTTTTTCTTATTCTTGTTGAATATCTTTTGGTATGGTAGTAGGACGATTCCTTACATACACACAATCTCTCTTTTTTGCGTGTGACAAACTTACATAAAATTCGTTTTGTAGAGGGGCTGTGCAAAGTGTGAATTTATGCATTTGCCCCAGCATGTAAATAGACACCCTGGAACATACGTTTTAGTTAACATAACTAAAAAACAGAAATCCTTTAAATTTCTGTTGAGTTAGCAAAGTAAATCCTCTTTCTCCTATGCATGCCGGTCTGATTCAAGGAAATCTCTGATGCACAGGGTGATTCGCCATAACAGAGTTAAGTCGGGTTGAGACTGACAATAAATCGTGGAGATTACTTCTCTGATTGGCTTTTACTTGGGCATGAAGACCAAAGTAATTTCTTTTATTTTTATAGAAAACTAAATACCTATAAATTTACGGGGAAAAGGTAACTTTTGATACGATATTTTGTATTGCAATTCAGAAACGAATCAAAATTTGCAGATAAAACAAACCTAATTAAAAAGTTGACAGTCTCCTGTTTCAAATTTTCAAAAATGTACTTATTTTTGATTGACGTAATGCTGCATAACATTTGTTTTACAAATCATTTATTTGATTCTATTGAAAGTATTTGTCAAAGACAAGAATTTCACATCATAATCGTATGAGTATTGTACGAAAAAATATGCATTGTGCATGCATAAATTATTCTTAAATCTTATCAAACATGGAAGTTTTCACTATAAAGAATGACAGCTTAACCGAAATTTTAAAATTGATAATATCTTCAAAATATCGAATTTGATTTTCTTACGAATCATAAACTTGCCCCTATAACACCTACCTATGTATATAAAAATTGAGAAAATGAAAAACAGTGGTCAAAAACTATTCACATTGATACACAAAATTTTCAAATAAAGAAAATATTTTATTATAGACATTTCTTCGGCCAAGATTTAATTTAAAAAATAAATATTGAAAATAAAAATAAATTGGTAAAACGTAGTACAATAGCTGGAAAAATCTTTTAAAACTAAAGATTTCAAAATTGAGGGTTTTAACAAATCTGTTTTTGCTAGCTGATAAACAGTCCTGTGAAGTTCTGCAAAATTGGAAAAGTAAGAGGGCAAATTAAGGTGCCCGCATTGACTTAGAACCAAACATTTTCAAAATCCAAAAAAAATCAAAAAATACGAGTTCTGATTAGAGTTCCCGATAGCAAACAAGACTTCTAAACATTTTCCTAATAACTTTTTTTTTCTAAAACTAATTTTTCAAAAGTTATTCGCAAATTCAGGTGGCTTAGAACTAAAATTTTCAGATTTCGATAAAATCAACAAAAAGGAGTCCTGATAAGAGTTCCCGGGGAGAGTAAGATAAGTAGAACACCGCAAAATAATAACGAATTTTTGTACAGGGGCTTAATACAAACATGTTTTACTATAGGAGGGGGTGTTAAACTTCATCCTTTTAGGCGGGAAGGGCGATTTTCTAAAAAGTTGAATTGAATTGAAATTGAATTGAGGGGCGATTTTCGAAAAAATGTATTACAGTTAAAGAAATGGATTTAAAAACAATAGCAACACTTACAATACAAAAATTATAGGTTATCTGAAAGCCAGAAACTTGTTCTTTTAACCTAATTTGCGAATAACTTTTGAAAAATTAGTTTTAGAAAAAAAAAGTTATAAGGAAAATGTTTGGGACTCTTTGTTTGCTATCTGGAACTCTCATTATTTATTCAATTTTAAACAATTATGTATTTTGTTAACTTCACATGACTTTGATAAATCAACTTTTTTCAATCGAAGCAAAATGGTAAATTACTGGCGAGGTCCTAACCCCTTGAAAGTTTGTAAAAGTAAACCTTTTAGTGCCATTTTAAGAACTAGATTCTTGTTAGAGTAGGGCAGAATTCACAGACTATCTCATTGTTCAAATTTTTTCATTTGTAGATAGATTGAAATTTATTCAGTAGAAATAATTTACATAATTTAGTAATATGTGCATCAACTTAGCAGGTCACTTTTTCGATTGCAGATTAAAAATAGTATAGTAATAAGCTGCACTTAATTGCTAATTAGTTACGCAAAAACAAAAATAATTGCTCTGTCGGTTTGTAAAAAATGGGTGTCCTGCTAAGTTGACGTCCACTTAGCAGGTCAACTTTCTCAAAACTTTAGATAAATGGTCCAAGAGTGGAAATATATTGAGAACTACTTTATTGCTAAATAGTTATGCAAAAAAAAATGAATTGCCCTATTGGTTTGCGAGAAAATTTGTGTCCTGCTAAGTTGACGTCAACTTAGCAGGTCAACTTTCTCAAAACTATAATTAAATGGTTCGTGAGTGGATATGTGTTGAGAACTACTTTATTGCTAATTAGTTACGCAAAAAAAATAATCGCTATTTTGGTTTGCTAGAAAATGGGTAACCTTATATGATGACGTCATCACTATTTATTCGAAAACGAAAAAAAGTGATTCAATATTTTTTGCGTAACTAATTTTCAATATCGACACACTTCCGGACCGTTTATCTCTATTTTTGAGAAAGCTGACCTGCTTAGTTGACGTCAGCTAAGCAGCACACCCATGTTTTCACACAGAACTATGATATTTAAGTTTAATATCTTTCAACTGAAGAAAAAAATAAAAAATTAATGAAAGTATATAAAATGCAACAATCAATTAAGTAGAACTACGGAAAAAATCTAAAGGACAATGGGCAATTTCATATGAACTTAGGGCCCATTTTTAACCTTGCTCAGTAGTGATGAAAATTTTGTTAAATGAAAGCTTATGGACAGTACTTTATTTTATTAAATGGCGGCTTCGTTAAAATCGAGCGCGAGAATTGTGTTTTGGCTTTGGCGCATTTTCTAAAAAAAAAACATATTTAAAATAGAAAAAAATTATTTAAAAAAATGGCAAGCTTACTTGTTTCTTCATTCTTTTATTTAATCAACTTACTTCTGTTCATAGCTTTCGAAAAAACTACATATGTACGTTCAAACTCAAATGTTGAAAAATAAAAAACTGAATTTTGATTTTGTTTACAATTTAAAATACTAGATTCTAAATTGGCTTTTGTATTAACAACCTCTTAGAACTTTGTATTTTAAATTGTAAAAAAAAATCATTATTCAATTTTTTGTTTTGCAACATTTTTAAGTTAGAAGTAATTTTTTTGAAAACTATTTACAGAAATAAGTTGATCTAAAAACAGAATAAAAAAACAGACTTCTAGCTTTAAAAAAAAGCAAAACTTCTTATTAAGGGTTGCTATTGTTTTTTGTAAAATGTTTTCATTTTAAATAACTTTTTAATATAATGCGCTAAAACACCAATTTCGCGCTCGATTCCAATTAATCCTTTATATAATAAAATAAAGTACTCTCCATGAGCTTTCATATCACATAAGTTTCATTACTGTTAAAAGCAATGTTAAAAAATAGGCCCAAAATGCCCATGGCTTTTTAACTTAAATAAATTTGTTTTGATTCTCGATTACTTTCTAAAAATTGTTAAAAAAATTCAACCGTATAATTTACGAACGGAAAACTTTTGAAAAAATATTTCGGAACTAGCTAGCATTGCTTTGCATAAAAGACAGCAGAGGGATCTAGCAAATATAATTTTAATAAAGCGTTTGAACATCAATAATTAGCAAGTGAAGTTAAGAAATAAGAACTTAAGTTGAGACTTAACTCAAAGTGAATTTTGAAGCTTTTGTTTGAACTCGTATAAGTAGGTAGGTACTACGGGGCAAAAATATTTAAAGATTTTAAGTAAAACTAAAATAATAAAAACCGTTTCAAATGTTTGAGCTTATAGTTAAAATCTCCAGTTTGAAAAGTGGTATATAAAGGAGTCACAAAGTAAGGCAAACGCTTTATAAAAGTTAATTTTGATAAGAATGATATTAAATAAATTTACATGAAAAATTATCTTTTATCTTCAAACCGTAATAGCGAATTGATTTTTCAAGTGTGATTATTTTCTTCTTAAGTCCTGTAAAAAATCGCGAAAAGGACGTTTTTCAAAATAAAAATTTTAAAAATACAAAATGTGTTTGGTTTATGTTTGTATCAAATCAAGAAATCTTTTTTTTTAATTCACTTGGGACTAGAAAATAAATAAATAATATGTAGATATTTAAATTAAAACAACTCACCAACTTGTTATTTTGATTAAATATTATAAAAGTCCTTTTATTTACCTGAAACAAGAAAAGAAATTATTTTAAAAATAATTCACATGATGGTTCTAAGATTTTTTTAATCAAAAAAAGTATATGGTAAAGATAAAATGAAATTATATGGCCAACAATACCGCTTTCAATTAAAACAAATTATTCACTATATGAGAATCCAAATCTGGTTGTTTTTTCTACAATTAAGAACGTCTTCAAAAAAATATACCTACATAAAGAATTTCTCTCTCTTATTTCTTAAAAAAAAAAAAAAAAAAAACAAATTATTATTACCTTTTCTTTAAAATCGAACAAATAAAATGATTTTTTAAATTTAACCGCTGATTATTCACTCACGCACTTCTCTGCCGACACGTAATCCGAATCACAAAATAAAAAATTTTCCGAATAAAATCTAAATTCCGAACACAAAACAATTTTTAAAACAATCGAATTATTTGAAATTTATTTTACAAATATGTACACTAAATCACTTCTTATTATTATTAAACAAAAAAATATAAAAAATTTAAAAGACCACATTGAAAATAAATTTTTTTTATTTTTCTATTACGAACCGATCGCGCAAATACGAAGAAATTCATGATCAAACTGGCCGCTCTCGCTATTCTCGAACATTCTAGAAATTTAATGATAATCCACAATCCACCTCCACCGTCTACATCTGCATGCCAGTAGCAGTTGTGGAATTCATTTTGTGTAACGAAAGTGCTTTTAGAAAAGCTTTCTCCTTGTCGATGAAGAATATTATGGCGGGAGATGGCAGATAAGAGAGACAGAATCAGTTGCTGTGTGAGCTTAATTATTTGGTTGTTGGCTTTGTTGGTTGATGCCGTGGTTCGGTATTTGTGGATTGTAGAAAATTGAGTTTGAGTGCTTTTATGAGTTAATCAATTTGGAAGGTATGATCGAGTGGATCGATTTAGTTAGTAACAGGGTGGTATATTTTTTATTTGCGAATTATTAAATTGAAACCAAATTAAAATAATATGCATTATTTTTGTAAGGGAGTTAATAAATTATAGCAGAAAATTATACCTCTGCTGTTTGTGTCCGAAATTCCACCACGCATATTGGCAAAGAAAAGTTTAATTCGTTCACTTCACAATGTTACACTCGGAATTCAATAAAAACATTTTTAAATAAAAATTAATTGCGACATAACACTTTTAAATTTTAGAAATATGTACGATCACTTTTTTTTTTATTTATGAATAATAAAATATAATTTTAAAACGACACTTTGCAAATATTTTTTTTCCTACGAACCGATCGCGAAGTAAGCAATTCATTAACTGAACTCGAACTGGTTTGCCTTTAAACATGCAAAAACAAGAACTAAAATAATAATCCACAATCAACCTTCATCTACATCTGCATTCAAGTAGCAGTTGCAGCCGCTGTTAAGTTCTCTTTGTGAAGGAAAGTGATATGAGAAAAGCTTTCTACAGAAATGAATATGACGGGAGTTGGAAGAAATAGAAATAGCAGCTGTTGCTGGGTGAGTTGGAAGGTTTGCAGATTGGGTAGTGTTCATTTATTGTTTATGCTGTTTCTGTATGAGCTTAATGGTTTGCAGGTTGGGTAATGTTTATTTATTTTTGTGGAATGTGGATACTGTGAATGTTTTTTTTATTGGAGGATCAATTTGGATGTGGTCGATATTTAAAGTCTACAGGGTGACTCGCTTGGTATTAATGTGGTTAATAAATTCAAATGAAAAAATAGGTATACTATTTACAAATAAAACTGTGATAATATTAAAATGTTAAAACATAAAACAATTTTGAGAACAACTTTTAAGTACGTAATTTTTGAAATTTGTTATGATAAAATCAGCTTTTACTATTTTTTGGACTATTTATTCTCGGAAACAAATCAATATATTTGATTGATTCAGATGAAATTTTCAGAGTTTGTTCTTTTGAAAGAGAAAAAAATTAAGAAATTTTGTATGGTAAAATCCGCTTACTGCCACGCCCACTTTTGTTATTTATTGATCTTTCTCGGAAACGAATCAATCGATTTGATTACAATTTTCCAAATTTTTTTTCTTTTGAGCAAGGAAAAAAAATGATTTTACTAATACCCGTCGCCTGCCACGCCCACTTTTATTAATTTTTGGTTTCTGGTAAACGGCTCTAACGATTTTCAGAGCTCTTTCTTATGAACGAAACAAAAATGTTGAAATTTAGTATGGTAAAATCCACCCACTGCCACGCCCGCTTTTATTATTTATTGTTTATTGGAAACGGATCAATCGATTTGATTAAAATTTTCAGAGTATTTTCTTTTGGGCAAGAAAATAATTAAAAATATTTTAAATAATATCCGCAACTGCCCCGCCCACTTTTATTATTTGTTGGTCTTTCTCAGGAACGAATCAAACGATTTAATTGAAACTTTCAGAGTTTTTTTCTTTTGAGCAAGAAAAAAAATTAAAAAAATATTTGTATCAAATTCGCCCACTGCCACCCCACTTTTATTAATGTTTGGTTTCTCGGAAACGGTTCTAACGATTTTGATGAAATTTTCAGTCTAATTTTATGAACGAGAAAAAAAATTGAAATTTGGTATAACAAAATCCGCCCACTTGCACGCCCACTTTTATTATTTATTGTTCTTTCTCGGAAACGAATCAATCGATTTGATAGAAATTTTCAGAGTTTTTTGCATTGATTAAAAAATAAAAGTTTCAAAATAATTTTTAGTAAAATCTACTCACTGCCACGCCCACTTTTATAATATTTGGTATCTCGGAAACGATACTAACGATTATATTTAAATTTTCAGAGTTTGTATACAATTTTCAGTTCTTATTCTAATGAACAATACAAAATTTAAAAATGGTTTCATTAAACCAATTGTCACATCGCAAGTGTGTAAAAACTAAAAAAAGTTTTTCTTCGCAAAAGCAATATTTCGAATTTTTATTTTTCTCGGAAGCTAGAAACACTTTAAAGAATTTATCTTTTAGTGTCTGATTTAAAATTAATTAAAGCAATTAATATTAATAAAATTAAAATAATTAGTTATATGAATTTTTGAGGAAAGTTTATGTATGAATATGAATATGTATCAGAACTCTTCAGACGTTGAGTTCCTTCTAAATTAAGAAAGTAAAATAAAGTCTAGAAAAATTGAAATGCCCCAAAACATTAAAATAGTTTTCAGCCAAAAGGAATTTTCAAATTAATTTAATTCGCAATATTCTCGTCGTTGTTGATGCTAAAGTAAAAGGCAGTAGATACATGTCTCGTTCTAGTATCAACCATTGGTTTTGTTTTCTTCTATAGTTTTTTTTTTGTTGCCTCCTTCTGATTTTCGACCAAAAGTGTTCAGTGCATTCCATCATTCTGCCACAACTGGTTATTTGCTATTACAACAAGTACGCATTCTTAGCTCATCTAACAGCATGTTGATATTTGAACATAAGGTCCTCTATCAAGCGAAAGAGCAAGGACGACTCTACAGCAGTCTATATATACTATATCATCAGCAACATAGGATGGACACACATCTGTTACATTAGAAGCATCTATAGGACAAGTTGTGTGGCAGGGTGATATTAAATTCAATTCTTATACAAAAAATAAAAAAAAAAGTATCTCTCTTTCTCTCTGAGGAAAGTTTTATAAAATCCCCAAGAGGGCGCCACTTTATATTTGTAAATATGTTCTAACATCCTTCTTCAACATAAGCTATCTTCTCACTGTGGCAATGCTGTATAGTTAAGCGTTTTTTTTTTCTTTTTTTTTTTTGCTTAAATACACAACAACAACAATAATGACAAGGAAGAATGAAGGATATATCTACATTTATATTGGTATAGTGAAAACAAGTTTTGTTGTATAAAGGATGTGCAAGGAAATGTCCATTTTTCATGTTTCCGCCACTTGGCGAAAGTTTTAGTTGTATTTTAACTCTCAAGAGTCCGGAGAGTTCTAATTGCCCCTTGGGGCTTACATAAAATGTGGCAAATAAACCCCCTCCCCTCCCCGTATAATCTTCTTGGTTCCCGACAAGAAGGGTTTTCCTGAAACACAATACATTGATGTACGTTCAACACTTAGCTGCCCACTCTGACATACCTATATATTTTCTACATAATATTCCTTAAATTCAAGGAACTGCAAAGGTGTCCTTAAAGAGTATGAGGATTTCCATCTATAGGATCTTTTTCTATAGATAGAGAGAGAAAGAAAGTTATGCACATGGTGCATAAACATATACGAGTATATTCCAGTTTAAATAGAATTAAGGAAAAGCCTAATGGACTTGGGAGAAAGTAAAACACATTTTCCAAGAACTCGATTTTCAGTTCGAGTTCTAAAGTGTTTTTATAGACACACACACACACTGAATCGTCATACAAAATCAAGCTTTTAGCTTAATTTCCTGGAGTTTTCCTACAGAAAGAAGACAAAAAGAAAATATTATTTTTAATCAAAATTAAAATAGTGTTCATAATAGCACATCCATCTACTATAATAAATATGAGAAAGTGTGTGGTAAAATATTTTGGATAGATAGATGGTAAGTAATTTTCAACATTTTTAGATAGATTATGGCATAAAAGACTTAAGTTAAAAATTTAAATTTCAATAGTTTTTAGTTGTAATGGCAGAGAAAAGGGAAAACACTTCGTTTAATGTGATTTATCGATGTTAGAAATATTATTTACGTATGTAGGTTGCAAGAACATTGTGGTCAAGCAAGGCTTTAGAGGAGCTAATGGATTGAAATCTAGAAGGTTCCAATAGATTATAATAGAATACTTAAACTAAGCATAAAGTTTGTTGTGTACGTATAAATTAAATGTGAGTTGTAGAATCTGTTGGAGTCTGGCCGAGAGCCTACAATCCCGGAATTAAAATAAGCTAGTACAAACGGACGCAAACATTTAAAACAACCTTTCTTTAAGCACTTAGTACCATACAAATTTTTTTCATAAACTAATAAAACCCTTGTATTTAATTAAATATGCCATCTGAACATGTCTTAAACAGTGACAGTTCGTGAAAAAAAAAAACAAAGCAAACATACCTTTTTAAAGATTTACAGAATGTGAAATTGAAAACATTTACATATATGGTGTGAATTGTTATTTTTGTTTTTTTGAATGCAGAACACCTTGAACTAAAATTGAGGGGGTTGTTCTTTTTCAATAAGAGTCAAGAAATGCTTTTTTCATTATTGAAATAGTTTTGAGTGTTGATTTTAATCCTCAAAGTGGTTCTGAAAAAAATTGAAAATTTACAAAAAAAAAATCAAAAAAAATCATACAAGAGTGGCTTGAGCATTTTCATATCCAATGTTGAAACGTCCCCTACATGAAATTTTTTCAAAAATTTTGTTAGAAGTACGGTTTTTAGGGCCACTTTGACTATTAAATTTTTAAAATTTGAAATTTGAAATGATCAAAACTGTGAAAAATACAATTTTAAACAACTTTTGCTATTTGCATTTATTTTGCAAAAGTTTATTAGTTTTACTTTTACGATTAGAATTTACCTGAGGAACACAACACAAAAACCCGCGAGATTTGCCTTTAGTTCTATAAAATTTCTAATGCTACCCATTCATAAAAATGCTTCTACAAATCATAAATAAAACGATAAAAATAACATTCGGTTTTTCCTAAAGAATCCTTTTTATAAAAAAAAAAATAAAATTTGTAGGTACAGATAAGATTCTTGTGAAGGTATAACGAGCACTATTGGAAATTTTAAAGGAAATAAAGTTTTCACAGAAATATGTATTTTTTTACTTGACGTAAGTATAGAAGGTTAAGTAGAAATTGATTTCGTGTAAAAAAATAATCGAGGTTGTAATCAAAATTGATACTGTGATGATGGAGAAGTCAGAAAAATGGTCTTTGCCACACAATCCGTCGAAATTTGGGATGAAATGGTATTTTAGCGCGCCAAAAGTGGTCGGCAAAATGGTCTCAGACTTGCACGAAATTTTGAGGAATCACTCTGAATACTTTTTCGAAAAAGTTCATGCAAAATTTTTGTTATCCATCTCTTTATTTATTTTTATCTCTTTCTGGTCGTGTATGAAAAAAAACTGAATTATGAAGACTAATTTTTTCAAACTGTCGTTTCTAATTCTTTAAATGGAAGAATTCTATAAATTGAAAACGATCAAAGTAATCTTAATTAACTTGTTGTGTGAAATTTTTATAATTTTACAGAAACAAATTTTTTACTGCTATATTTCTTGTAAAAAGCCCGTCAAAAACCTGCAATCTCTCGCATCCTTAAATTTCTGCCTCTATTATAAGTTCGTTAATCTTTATATAACTAATATCAAAAAAAAATCGTTGACAGAACTTGACAGAATCAAAAGATATTCGACTCTTTATGGAAACAAACGTTAACCGCGAACATGACAACGCAATCACAAAGGTGATTCAAGAATGCAGTTGGATTTGGATATGATTTTTCTGAACAGGAGTTTGTCTAGTGCCTAATTTACTCTAGTTTGGTTACTGTTCTGCAATGAGTACTTAACATTTTTATAAGAAATAACGGATTGATACATAAATATTGTTTTTTTTTTCTTCATTTAGTTTTCAGAAATCAGAAAATGTGAAAAGAATATAGCTTTTTATGCTTGACTAAGATCGATATAAACATAATTAAGTAGTTTGAGAATTATTTTTTATTCAATTTCTCATTGAATCAATGTAATTTAAGAACAAAATGAGAGATGAGATTTCTGGCTTTAAAAAAAGCTGCGATGCACAAGATTTTAAGTGAAGTCGTTTTTTTTTAATTTTTTTTATGTGAAGTCAATTTTTTCAGAAAATCGCCCCTCCTGACCATACGGAGAAAAACAGATCCCCCCTCCCATATATTTTTTTTTTCTTGTCTTGACACAACCAACACAAATGTCCACATTCCAGACTTTCGGCGCGCTAAAATGTTATTTCGTCCCACAGTGGGTTCAGTCTGTGCGTCCACTATAAGTTGAGCTGGAGCCTAAATAGGCGGACCGATTTTCTTCAAATTTGGTACAGATCATTTTAATATGATTCCCTAGAGGTGAAATTGGGGTTTTTGATTTAGGTTATTTGGAACTGGTATATAAATATTTTGATTTCGATTTCAATTTTTTTTTTTTTTTTCAAACACGGCTCTTACGATCATAATGACCAAAATAGTTGTAAAAAAAAAACTGCGTATTGAGTTTGAAAGTATTTTATTACTTATTTATTTTTCGAAAACAATGAACAGAAATTAGTTGATCAAAAAAAAAATAATGTTCATTCTGGCTTTCAAAAAAGCAAAACACTTTTTGTTATGTGTTGCCATTTTTTTTAATAATTTGTTTCCCTTTTAAATATCTTTTTATATAATGCGCCAAAAAAACCATTTTCAAGCTCGATTTCAATAAAGCCGCATTATAATGAAATGAAGTACTGACTCAATCAGCTTACATATGACATAAGTTTTATCACTGCTTAGCAATGTTGAAAGTAGGCCCAAAGTCAATACGAAATCGTCCATGGTCCTTTGCTGGAAATTGTGCGTTGAAAATATCGTGAAAACCTTATATACAATCCGTTTAAAATGTTTGCTTTGAAAATAATTTGTATAGAAATATAAAAACTCGATGTAAGTATGTCCTTTTTTCATGTTTTTACGTCAAAATAATTTCGTACGTTGTAACAAAAAAAAAAAGAAAAAACAAATTTGTCGAGTTAGAGTCATTTTTTGATTATTTTAGTCGCTGGTTTGCTCAGACGCATTAACTTTCTTCTTCAAATGTATCTTTGTCACTTTTGGCGCTTAAAAATAAAACCTTCTGAATAAAATTAACTTCCTTCTCTAAATCCATCCGATTAGACAGAAAAAAAAATGTCCATCAAGAATCAAAAACCACAATAAGAATAATAATTTTTAATTTAAAACTCTTTCGCAGTTAAGAGTCATATCCTCGTCAACTTAAAGCAGCTATTTTCGCTAAAATCCTTCACTTCACATCGCACACATAATTCTTACTCAAAACAACATTAGGTAAGCCATCTTGGTTCTCTCGCCACCGTCAAAGTTATCGTTGACTTCTTTCTTCTTCAAGTCTTCCGCATGAAATGAATGATAAAAAAAAAAATTAAATATAATTTATAAATTACAACAGCAAACAGAGTGTGGCTAAGAAAAATGGCTGGCACTAACATGCATACAGAGCAGGAGGAGAGTATTACCATTCACCATCAAGGACTAGGACATCATACTTTATTCCTCACTTCGCATGGAGACAGTCTCATGATGGTGTGCTTCTGCTTCTGCTTCTGCTATTGCTATGTCAGCCCTAATAAATTTAATTTAAAATTATGAGTTGATCTGTCCACACAATAAAATATATAGCGGAATAGAGGACAAAATGTGGCAGAAGGACATTTTCAGCTCATTTCGTTGAAACCCTTGGATACACAGAGAGACGTTTGTCTATCCGTTGACGACGCGACGTTGGCGACGCACGGACCTCCACCATATCAACTTTATCCTGACGACCGTCAAAGAATAAAAATGAAGAGCTTAACCATTCCGCTGATATTGCATGCACCATTTCATCTCCTCAAAATTCGAATAAGAAAATGGATATAGGTTATAAACGGCAAACGAGACGATGACACACAAAGGACATGAAAAGGACCAAAACAGTTATAATAAAGAAAATCTATCTTTTCAGTTTCTATAGCAAAATGAATTGAAGGACACTAAAAGGCACTCCTCATCAAGGTTGATTTTTCTTCATATAGCGCGAGTTGTAAAAGTATCTTACAACAGCTTTCTTCAGAATATCAAGCAAGCTCTATTGTTGGTTAGCTGTATTGGTTTGTCCTTTATCTATTCAAAAGAAAAAACCGATTGGTTGCAAAGTATTTGGATTTCGGAATTAAATTGACTTTACTCTTTTGTCGTTTCTTTTAAGAAAAGGATAAACGTTACAAAAATCATCTTGTTCATCATTTATAGAACTAAATGTAATATGTAGAATTGTATATGTACATATAAAGTACCTATAGTACATCAAGTTTTCTTCTAACGATAGGCATTTGACAAAAAGGACTTAATACGATTAAAGATCTGACAATAAAGGATGTCCTTGAAAGACGAAAGACACAGACATGTCTATTATTTCATTTCGATAATTTTGTGGCTTAAGATTTATATGTTGTATGTATGTAGAGGTACACATATCTAAACCGAACAAAAATCGATGGTCTTGAAGGTAAAAAATATTTATCAGTGGAATTTAAGAAGTCGCAAATTTAATTTAACGAATTTTAGCTTTTACTCAATTTATTTTTAGAAGTGTGTGTCTGTAAAATCAAAATAAATCTTCGATTGACTAACTCGGCCAAGTTCTATCGTTTTCAATATATTTTTTTTTTGGTGGTAGGTACATATACATACCTAGGTACTGTTGATGAAGGTCTAGGGGTTTCCAAAGGTAAGTTTGAGGTACACATAAATAAGGAGTTAGCTTAGAGAAATAGAAATAATAAAATCAAGCGATTGAATAGTGTCGTTCACCTAATGTGTGACAAAAAGCTAGAGCGTGTAGGTCTCACTTGACTACCCAAGCAACAATTTGATACCTCAGTTATAAAATTACCTCGGTAGTATTATTACTCGGAATAATCTCGGTCATGAAAGGGCTAGAAATCAGTTATTTTGTAACTGAAAGTAATTTTTCGGTAAAAATTAACCTTATATTAGACATAAGTTAATTTTTGGTAAATTTGTTTCCTCATTTATCGGTTATTTAAAAGCGTTAGCTCAAATTTGGCCAAAGAATTTTTTTTAGACAACCTGGGTTTAAGAAGAGGTTTATTTTTAACATTTAGTACCTTTTTTTTTTTAAATTTTTTGGTAAAATAAAAACGAATTCTAACCATCAAGCTCAAAACTAGCTTGAAATGAACCAAGGTTTGAAATTGGTAATTATTGAGTGCTTCATTAAGTTCTGTTCACATGAATTTTGTGGTAAAAATCCAATGTGAACTATAGGCAAAAGGCAAGTGATGAGCCCAAGTAAGATCGTCGGGACAAAACGACAATTTTTGTGGACTAAAGGCCGTTAAAAGCTATTTAAATATACAGTAGACTCTCAATATAGTGAAGTAATTATAACAAGGCCTTTTCACTATATCGAGATTGTTCACTATTTCGAGAGAGAAGCCATAACGGTTTTGCAGAGTAAAATTTTATCCAAATTAACATTTTGTCCGGTGTCAAGTTTTAACTAGGTTTGCAGCTGGAATATTCTTGTTGAGTACTGAAAAAAAACCTCGATATAGTGATTGTTTGTTCACTATTTAGAGTAGTGTGTATAAAATTTTGTGTTTAATATATTGGATAGTTCACTCTACCGAGATTCACTATATCGAGTGTCTACTGTAATTCAACAAGTCCAATAAAAGTGCTTAGTCTTCTACTTGGCTGATTTATTTCAGTACCATATAGAATTTGTATAATAAAAACCTTCATTCAAAACCACAACTGTTTGCTCCAGCTTTGCTTTTAAAAACGATTTAATTGACCACTTATCTTGAAAGAAGAATTTTATAAATTAAATTGGCGTTCTTGCGGGCCGACTCGGTACCGCGCCCATCATCGAAATAGGTTCTTTAATTGAACGTGCAAAAACAAAAATTGTAGTAAAAGTTAAAGATTCAATAAAATATAAAAAGTGCGTATACGCCCCAGTGCACCACTATTTTAATTGAATGAAACTATCTTCAATACCATAAAAATAATTTCTAAACTTGTTACGTTGGGTGGTTAAAATTCCATTCGAAAAGTAGCCGTGTACTACAGTTTACACCCTGCGTACCATTCTTTGTTTTTTGCAAAATAGATTAAAAAAAATTGTCTCATAATTAATTTTATTTTTAATTTATTTCAATATTGTAATCACTTTGGAGTCTGGACATAGTACTTTGCGACACAATATTCAGTTAAATATAGAACAAAATAAGGAGAGCAAAGTTGCTCTGCCGCTCAGAAATGTCACTTGTCGTTTATGTTTAAATTCAATTAGCAAGTTCAGGTTTCTCAAGCTCACTGAGATCTCAGAGATCTCAGCAATCTCAGAAATCTGAACGTAATTCCTCAGTGAGATTCCTCACTTTTGCTGTCAAAAAACTGAGACTGATATTTTTTGGATTGGCTTGCTCAATTATTTTTTGTCGCAGTTGATTAATTAATAAAAAAGAGATGGACATTGGTTTTGACTTCTAGCGGAGAAATTTTGTTCAGGTTTCTCCTTCTGCTCAGTGGAGATGACGGAGCTTGCTCAATGAGATCTCAGTGAGATCTTAGAAACGTGAACTGGCTAAATGTGTTTTAAATTATTTCTGTCGTTGTGCCTAATTTTAATAAATTTGTTGGTATGACAGCTCGTGTAGAACCAGGGTCTTACCACTTTCAACCATTCCTGTGTGAGAATTATGGTGTACTGTTGATGTCAAAACAGTCTTAGAAGTTCTTCTATTATGTATGTTTTTTTAAGCAATTTTTTAGTTTAAATTTAAATGGGAACTGTAAAGTAGGTACTGTTATTAAATTATGTTTATTAAATTTATGTTTGTACTCACATACTATACTGCCTTTAAGTTAACTACTTTTTTGGCAAAAGTCATAGCCTCCCACAAATAATTAATTTTTTTTTTTTTTAATTTAATATTATATTTAAAAATTTCCGCTGGACAACCCTTATAACGGGTGATTCCCTTCAAGATTTTTTAAGGTCCAGGTCCAATATCCACTGGTAAAAGTTTTGCTCTTGTAGGTTTGCTGACTTTGCATAAAATTGAGTTAAAAGATTTAAATAATTATGAAATTAAGACGCTTTGAGTAAAAATATAAATAAATGCCTTCTAATTCAAGATTAAAGTATGTAGGAACCTACCTAATAAAAAAAGTCCTCAAAATAATACACATTGCTTAAATTTGAATGCCTTACTAAACATTTTAATGATGTAGGTAATCTCCATTTTCAATTCTTAAATTCTCGTCTTAATAAACCACCTTATTATTTCTTTAAATTCTCCACATTTACACGTCAAATTCAAATCCCAAATTCTATACTCGTAATTAAATGTTTTCACATCATCAAAAATACCTAAAATACATTGTGCACTTTCTTTCTACATCATGCAGCAAGCAATCATTTTGATTCTAATCTTCTTTCGATTATCTCTTTTCAAATAGCAGCAGCTGATGTCTCATCCTCAGCCACGACAATATCATCATCAAATTCTCGTAAAGGATTAAGAGCAGCAGCAGGACATCTAGTGTCTCTTCTACATCGACTTGTTGTGTCCACATCATCCACACCATCCGCATCATTGTCATCAATAACAAATGTCAGTAGACGAATGCTAAAAGGTCAAATTGAAACTGCTGCGGAAACGCCTCCTGCAGTAAGGATCTTCTGTTTTATTGCAATTTCTATGTCTATGTCATCTTCGTCGGCAGCAGCTATCGCCGGTAACCCATTACCAGGAGAACGACGAATTGACGACAATGCAGCTAGAGTTTATGCATCAACGATTATGTTGTTCACAGTCACCGTTATTGCAGTCGCAGGGGCACTGGCTGTCGTCGTCATTTTGACTTTCTTTATACGATGGCGATTTAATGATTTCCTGTCAACGGCGAAAGGATATTATCATTCTCCGCGGCAACAACGCCGCCATCTAGACAATGAAATCGATACAAATAGAGTGTTATCCTCTTCGGCAGGACGACAACGAGACGAACATCAACATGGCTATCAAATGCAGCAGACGACGACGATGACGAGGATGATAGAATTGGTGGAGCACCACCATCATCACTGTCATCATCATCGAAGTCAGCAGCCAGTGTTATTACCAATGGCACCAGCACTGGCGGCCAAGGAGCAACCATCAAGGATTAAACGGCCCGAAGAGCCTTTCAACTCCTGCTGATGTTAGATGAGGCGAAATGCCAAAAGGATGCACAAATATAAAGTGCGTTCGGATAATAATTAGCACACAGTCTGATCATCTCTATTATATTTGTAAAAAAAATAAAAATTTTGTAAATCCGGATGAAAACAAAGCTATTTAATCTCTGTTATTTGTTATACTAAGTAATTAAGGAAATGTGAAGAAAATAAAAATCGTAAATAGTAAATAAACATAGGACTTTAAGGAAACTGATGTTGATTAAATAATTTTTATATAGAAAAAAAAATGCTTCTAAAAACAGTCGCTAATAATTAGTAAATGACATACAAAATGTCACATAAATAATTCTTTATTAATAAAATAAATATACATAAATACATACATAACATATGGTTTGTAGGTTAAGCTTTATTTTTGAATAAAATGTGCTGTAAAGCTTCTAAATATAGTTTATATTTAAACAAATACAAATCAAAAAATACACATACAAAAATAAAAATGAATAAATGTATTCTAATCTATGATTAGTGTTGTGCAAGCTGTCTTCCTTAAGTTTAGAATGGTTAGCAAGAGAAATTAAAAAAAAAATAAAGTATGCTTCTTATAATCAAATCAAAATCATGTAAAACTTAAAAACTAAAATAAAATACTAAAAAAATTAAGACAATTTTTTTTTGAAAATATATATTTTAATAAGAATAAAACTAGAACGTATGTATTTTTTAGTATAGAAATATTAATTAATTAATTTGAAAATATTCATTTCCGTCCTTATAAAGAATATTTTAATTTGACAAAAAATATTTTAAAATGTAAAAAAAACTACTCATGTCCTTTATTAAAAAAAAAAAAAAATATTTCAGTTATCACAATATTTATAATGCAACATTTTTTCATAAATTTACATTATGTATTTATTTAATTTTGTTTTTAAATTTAAATTAGTTTAAAAAATTCAGATAATTGAACAGGGAGCAAATCAGAAATAATAGTGTTCTATAATTTCTTATGTATACAGGGTGATTTGCATAAGACAAGAAAAAAACCGTAAGGAAAAGGGGGTCTATTTCCCCCCATTTTATGCGGTAGGTCATCTTAATTCCGATTTGCATCCGTTATTTTGTTGTCCAAAGATCCTATTTCTACTTATTAAGTAGTACAGTAGATTTCGGTATTTTCAATTTTCTCAAAAAATTTAAAAAATAAATTATAGGAGCATCAAATTTTAAAAACAAAAAATATTACTTAATAACGTAAAATTTGAAAACAAAATAAAAACAGCGATCATGGCATTACAAAAAGTATAGCACGTCGTTGTAGCTGTTACCGTTGTTTTTAATAATTTTTTTCTGTATAGAGTCAATTCTTTTAGAAAATTTCCCCTCCCGTTATTTTTAATTTTCTCAAAAACTAAAAGTCATTTTACCATCCGGTTTTCTGTTTTTGGCTAAAAACTAACAAGAGCATTTAATGCTGAAAACAAAATTAGTACTTAATTACGTAAAATTTTGAAAAAAATCAGTATGAAATTTTCTTTTTTCATTTTTTTTTTTCAAAATTTTGACTTTGAAAATTAAGTTTTCAAAAATTTTTCACTTGAAAAAACTTTATTTAAAAATAAAATTAAGGAATGGATCTCTGACTTTTCAAAATTAACGTTATTTTTTATTTTTTTTTTTTCTGTTTTAAGTGATTTTTTTGAAAATTGTCCCTCCCGCCTAAACGGTGGGAAATAGACCCCCCCTTTCCCATACGATTTTTTTCTTGTCTTTACATTACACGGCTTAGCTTTTTGTCACACCTTATTCAAATCACCCTGTATAATGTATATGTATCATAATTCTGATGTTTGAACAGTAAGTTCTGTCCTTAAAATGGGAAATAACGCAAATTCTGTTTCTACAAATAATATCCATTTAATTAAACTTTAATTGAACAAGCCCGCCTGAGAAAATGGCAAATTTCTTCGAGTTAAGTCAAGGCTCTGGAAAGTTTTCAGAAGGGAAAATCTAGACGAAGAAAACTTGTCAAATACTCGGCAATGCTCTTCTAGTAAAAATTTGCTTTTATAAGACTTTATATTAAAAGCTTTATAAGCAACACAATTGTATAAAATATTAAAGTATAAGGTTATTCATTTTCAACATTGTACTTCTGTTTTGCAAATCAGACCCGTGGTTAAATATAGGCCTGTGAGACTGATTAACAGAAAATCCCAGTATAGAATCACGAATAAACAATTTTTTTTAAATTTTTTGTCTCTAGGCAAAATGGTACATAACTAAGGGCCTAGCTAATTTCTATAGTAACGCCTGCAAGGGCCTAGCCAGAATCTTTGTAAAAACTTATCAAAAACTAGATTATTTTTCCAGGAGGGAAGGCTTAATCACTCCTCTCTTCTGGACTTTAACCAGTTTGAACGAATTTTATTTTTAAATCATCGGTTCGATTTAAAGTCGACTAGAGCTCTTTTTTTTTTAAATAAGTATTTAATCTCGTTTTCCATTGGAAAACCTACAGTGTCCGTAAACAGATAACCGACGAGAAGAAAATTTCGCGTTTCGATGTAAAAAAGAATCGACTCAAACGGAATTGTCAAACGAATAACAGAATAAAATAACTTAAAGTTTTTTACTTTCCCTTTGAATTTATTTAAGTTCAAAAACAAATAATTTTATACAATTTATTGAACAAATTACGAAAAAATTCAATAAAAATTAATATTTGTCATTCTTGGGAGCAGAAGCACTATTTCTTACTTTTCACTTTTATTTGGATGCAAATATTTTCTATTTGACGATTCATAAACAATAAGCTTCCATACAAAGAAACCAGGGGGGTCATTCCGTAATTTTTAAAACGATAATCATCAAAACGATTATAACTGACGTGATCGTCGTCTGTAAACCCAAGAAATCAGCAGAAATTTACATTAGATGGTGGCGCAATGGAATAGGTACTTGCTTCTTAAACGAAAGGTTCGCCGTTCAATCCCTGCTGGCAAAAAGTTTTTTCTTTTTTTTTATTTTTTCATATAATTTGTATATTTCTCGAATTTTTGTTGTCATTTTGTCATAAGTACATTTTTTCACTCATTTAATTGTAGTCGCGTACAAACTTACATACAATCATGAAAACAAATGCGAAACGATACCTATCACGATAGCGTTTTGATGATAATCGACTTACGTGAAGCAAATATTTGATCGTCAAAACGTGATCGTCCAGATGATAGTCATTGTTTGGGTTACGTTAAGCAGGACTATCGTCGAAACGTTATCTTCGGGTGATTCGGAATGAGTCCCCAGTTGCTGGAGATTTGTTTGACGTTTTCTTTTAATGTCCTCAATAATCTCTATGTAGTAACGTAGTGTTATTAGTGATGGCAAAAAAATCTCCTGAAATCTTTGACCGGTGAGATTTTGTTTACATCTTTTTCTTCCGGCCCCTCTCACCAATGAACCTAAAGTAGCTGGAAACTCGGGTTTCCTCGCGTGAAAGAGGACCAAAAATACATCTAAATTGAATTCAAGGTACTATCGCTGTTCTATTGGATTTCATCAGGGAATGTATCCAGGTTATAGCCTACTGGGGATACCACATCACCTCAAAGGTGGTGTGCAAGAAAGTGCACAGTTTGGTTAATTTTTCGATATTGTCATGTTTGAAATGCTATAACCTTTTAACGGTAAATGCTACGAACAAAGTGAAAAATCATTTTTGTTGAAAATTACATGAGCTATAAGATTGGAGAAAAATATTTTTTTCTAGCACAAACCGTTTTTGAGACATTTGCAAAAAAAACTCCCATTGTCATGACTTTTTGCCCCTTTTTTTCGAGATTTTTTGACTTTTCGATTTGCTGTAACTTTTTAACGGTTAATGTTAAAAAGTGAAATTCTATTTTTGTTGTAAATTATATGAGCTTCAAGAATGGCGACTACAATTTTTCTCTAACACAAATTGTTTTTGAGATATTTGCCAAAAACACCAATTTTCATGATATTTTGCTTACTTTTTCAGAGATTTTTTGACTTTTCCATTTGTTGTAACTTTTTAACGGTTAATACTAAAAAAAAACCGACAACACAATTTTTATAGGAAATCGCCTTAGCTACAAAATTGAGGAATAAAATTTTTCTCTAGCAAAAACCGTTTTTGCGATATTTGCAAAAAAACTCATTTTTAGATTCTTGGACCCCTTATAACTGACCTAGCGGTCATCGGATCTCTCAGTTTTTAAAGAGTCCCATTGCCAATGTCAATGCCAAATTTCAGCTTCCTACTAATTATTTCTTTTCTTTGGCATTTTTTCGTCTATTCTTACTGGACTAAAATATATTGGCAGAGGTTTTTGATCTCAGTAGGTACCTATGTAATATTCGCAAAAAAAAAGTGTGCTTAAAGGTCATCTTAAAGGTCATGTAAAACGTATATGTAAAACGATAATCGTATTTATTTCGTCAAATTTCGATAACGAGAAACGAGAAAGGTTATGGTTATTTTTTTTGCGTATATAGGGATTCCATCGTCATGGGTGGGACAATCGTACAATAATTTTTTTTATTTCCTTTAAAAATTGCACGCGTAGTACTAAGGACTTTCATAAAAAGACAAATACCATTAATTTATTTTGAAAACCAATATATCGGTTTTATGAAAGTCCTTGTAGATTTTACACAGTTGTTAACTGACATTAAAAAAACAACTTTGGGTGCCCGAAATATTCCCACTGGTGGAGGACCCTGGCTCTGCACGGCCGTATAGTACCACAAAACAAATACAGTATACATATGTTTTACAATTTTTTTATATAATTGGCATGTTTCGAGCCGGTTGCATTATTAAAGTTACCTGCCAATAAAAACATTTTTTTATTCAACCTTATCGTCAAGGGCCAATCTGAAGTAGGTACAATTCAGCAAAAGAGAAATAAAAATAAAAGATAAGAGATAAGAGATAAGAGAAGATAAAAAAGTATTTAATTAACTGTACCTGTATGAATAATATTATGAAAATTAATTAACTGCGATAATTGGCCAAATACCGTAAAAAAATTTTCCTAAAAAGTTTCGTGCTCCTACAACGCCTCAGCTCGATAGGTATATAGAGTTCCAAAAGAGCTAGGCGTGAACAAAAAAATTGACGTTCTGAAATCAAGCAAGTATGCAATGGCTGAATAAGCACACAAAGACCTTTGAGACACAGGAAAAACAAGCTTGTTAAATAAGTACTCAGGTTGACGTGATTGCATTATTTCAAAAATGTACCTAAACGATGGCATGAAGTTTTAACATTATCAAGAGAGCACCCGAAAATAGTTTTGGAATATGAAGAGATGTGATCCCGTCTTTTTAGTAGCATTTATTAGATTTTTGACTGTTAGATACTCTTGATGCCTTGAAATTGTTAGAAACATGTATAATGTTTTAATTTATCAAATCATCACATAAATCCATCAAGTTAAGATAACCGATTCCGATGTCTATGCTATATAAACCTACGACAACAATAAAAGATGTTTATTTATAACTTGGAGGGCTGTGTATATAGACAACGTTTATAAATACGACTGTTTTGTCTTTATTTTACAACGATGATAAAGCGAGAAAAAGTTTGTTGTTTAAATCATACCGTCTTGCGGCCTTTTTAAATTGGATTTAAGTGAACTTTAAATCCACCTGGATTTATTCAATCCATAAGTTTAAATCCATGTCCATATAATTTACTCTAATCCATTTTGTATTATTATTTTATTCTCCCACTTTTTCTTGCTTTTGAACTATAATTTGTTAATTTTTATATCGTACATATGAAAAACTTTTTTTTGGAGTGCAAAAATCAAACACTTGGAACTTGTAACGAATATAAATTAAATTTCAATCTGGATGTAGGTTCTTAAACAGTCCTCCTGAGAACAGTTTAAATTCAATTGGATTTATTGAATCTGGATGTAAAAACTTGGATTTAACTGCCGATTTAACGATTGAATAATATGGACTTAGATTGACTTTTTGGATTTAAATGGATTAACATCTGGATTTAAGTTTAGATCTCAATTAAACGAGTGAATAATATGACCGTTAATATCAAACAGTTTGACCAATTTGCTTCAAATTTAATATTCAGTGCATTTTTATGCGTGATTGCGACAGCACTAAATTAGGCTTAGCTAAAAAATTGAAATTGTGGTTTTATGTCTTTTGAAAGAGTCGTTGACCAGCAATGAAGAAAAACTACACAGGTTATCTTATGCACAACTAAAGCATAAGATAACCTGTGTATTAGAAATTAAAATTTGTTCCTTAAAAAAGCTCAATTTATCAGAATTAATATTAAACTTAAAATATTGAAGAAAAAATGGATGCGTTAACAATATTACAACAAAAATAAAGTATATTAAAATTTTGTTTTGGTATAGAAAAAAAAATTTAATTTATTCATTTCATTTAAACTAGTAAAAAACGAAAAACAATTTTTTACCTAAACCAACATTTGAACTATACCTAATGATGTTCTTGGGTAACTGATTAAAAATATTGTAATTGTATAAACTTAATTCTTTGAAAATATAATCATTTTCAAAACAATATAAATTATATTTTAAAAATTCATAAGAACAGTAAGAAGAAATATAAATTAAAAAAGAAAAAATTATATTTTTTAACCCCAGTAATGTAAATACTTAGATATATGTATTCCTAGAACAGGTATCTATGAAAATAAGTCATTATGAAATGTATGATAATTCAACTGTATATTATTATTATTATTGAATCAGTAAGTGATCACTTCTGATTGCAAGAAGAAATGAATTATTATAATAATTAAAAACAATAATAAAATAGATTTAACAAATTGCAGTAAAAAACATCAAATGGATTTTGTTTTATTTATGCACCATTGAATGAGTTCCCAATACCTATGTAAGTATAGGTAGGTTAGGTACATATTATGTACCTACTTCAAATAGTTTTTGCTTTACTATTGGCACCAGGAGTTACGGCACCTGGCAGTCAGTGCGTGAACTACTAGAGGGGGATACAATTTTTGTCGATTTGACATTCAATGTACTTCCCATAAGAGAAAACGAGATAATGGTCTGGAAAACATTAATTTTAGCAATTAATTTTATATGAACGGGTTCTCATATTATAATTACAATAGATTGACAATGTATGCTAGTTTGTTAATCAAGAAGAATATATACCGAATTCAACTTCTTATTTTCTTTATTTTGCCCATAAAGAATGTAAACAAACGTGTATTGTTGTTGTTGTTTTCCAAAATGGATGAACGTCGCGAGTTGAAATGAGATCATGTGCGTAGTGAGGGAAGGGTTTAAGAGGCAAAATAAATTATGGATTGAACTGAAATATTTTTTTAACATAGAAGTATAGATATATTATGTAGGAATGTATTTGCATTTTAGTATGTGAAATAGGAGAATAGGTATGTTTTATGTTTATAACATTTTAAGTAAAACTTTTTAACAGAATATAAAAAAAACTTAAATAATTAATAGATACGGTAAATTTTCAAACACAGGATTGGAACAGCTTGTTAACGGCACACATTTATAATTCACTTAAAATTTTGTTATTATTCTTGCTAAATTTTTGATCATATTTTTTCTTTTGGGAGCTTTTCTTAGCATTCAAATCAAATTTTGTAAAAAGTACAAAAAAAAAGTAAGAAATAATTTTCGGAATTATTCGATTTAAAAAAAACAAAAAACTTTCACCATAAAAAAATAATTTCATATGTATTTTCATAATTATGGGCAAAATTTCTTTAAAATTATCATTTTACACAGCACAAAATAAAAACAAAACATTTTTTAAATAAAACTGGCTACGCTTCTGCCTTGCTTTTTCCTTAACTGGGTATCGTTGTTGTTGTTTATCATTTACTACGTTTCCATGTGGTATTTAAGCGAGCTTGAAGCTCACTTAGACCCTTTGTATACCTGCATCGAGTTGAAATGAGCTTGAACCGACTCGACTGCATTTCAGGAGTGGAGTCGAGTCGAAATTTGTGCTAAAAAACCTATGTTAACTTGAGAAACACCATATGTCATCTCGACACCATTTCAATTCAACTTAATATCGAGCTCTCAAATCTGTGAACGAAAAACCTGGGTCGAAAATCCGAACCAAATCCAACTCGAGCTCTCGGTCCTGAATATAAACGTAGTAATTGTGAGGATGATTTGTTTACACTTTTTATTTATAAATTAAAGCATTCTAGTTTTTAGTTTCGATATATTTTAAGCTCGATTCACAAACTCACATGTTTTATTATTACCTTGCAATTAATATACGGATACCCGTTCATATAAAATTAATTAGTAAAATTAATGTTTTCCAGACCATTTTTTCGTTTTCTCTTATGGGAAATACATTGAATATCAAATCCAAAAAAAATTTATCCCCCTCTAGTAGTTCACGCGCTGATATGCAGGTGGTGTCGAAAGCAATTTACCTGGTGTGAATAGGACAAGCATTGGTTTAGTGCGTAAGAATAAATTTGAAGTTATAATCAAAATTAAAATTCGCCATACCTTCCGTCGTTGGTACATATGTGTGTCTGTACGCTGTGCGTACTTGCGTCCATTGTAATTTACTGCCTGAACAAAATAGAATCCTGCAACTGGAGCTGGAAAAGATGTCAAAAAGTGTCGTACGTTCAATTTTTTGAGCGCCCACAATACAGCTGTACAGCTTTGAAAGTATTTTGAAGAAAAACAGAAATCAAACAAGCTCAGAAATCACATTTCTTATCTCCAATATTTTTCCTTTTAATTAATAATTTTTTTCGGGTCAAAAATAAGCACAAAATTTGTTGACGCAAAAAGTTGATTTTTTCTTTAACAATTTGAAACGTCAAACGTGCTGCACGTGAAAAGTTAAAAAAGTTGGCGAACTCTTCCGTCTGCGGCTGCAGCTCCGTATGCGGCTACGTTTCGTTGTGTTCGCAACTTTGAATTTGTGTATATTCAATATTTTGACAGCTATTCCAGCTACGGCTCCTGTTTCAGCTCCGTCTCCATTCTTTACAGGCAGTTAAGCTAGGGCCTAAACAGGTAAGCTGATTTAGTTGAACTTTGGTGCAAGGCATTTTTATATAAATTCCATACAGAAGGAATTCGATTTAGATCATCATACCTGTTCTAGTATCAGTAATTCTCTCAAAAATGGCTTTAACTATTTTTTATTAAACTTTGTTCAATGGTCAATGTTATTGTAACAAAACTGGTTTCAGATTTTTGCCAAGTTTTTCGCATTATGAAAATTTTAAAGATTTTTCTAATTATTCATGTATAATATAGTTTTTGAAAGGTTTGACCGATTTTGTTAAAATCTCGCAATCATCTGGTGTTTCCAAGTAGTTCAAACAATATTCCATTTACAACTTTTGAAAATAATTTAAAAAGTAAGTCAAAATTAATGTTTGAGATTTAAAGAAATAATTACCTAACAAAACGCCTTTGATATTTCGTTACGTTATAATTTTTAAATACAAAAGCAAGTTCGTGTGATATAGTCGTGTATATTTTTTTTAAAGAGAAAAGTTAGTTTTCATTAATTATATCAAATCATTTTGAAATGTTAAACTACATTAATTGCTGCAACTTTTTTTGAATTTATTGACTGCAAATTTGTGGGCAAAAGGCAGAATTTGTATAAGCTATTTCCAGAATAGCTTTTTGAGCTCCTACTAATCTGGGGACACAATTAAATTAAGTCTGTCATGCAAAAGTTCTTTGCATATGGCCAAGCCATATTTTTGGCGACGATATGGTTTGTAAAGTTAGCGAAAGCGTTAAGAGCTTGTGAGTCTTGGAGTTCTATTTTACATGAAATGTTTTTAGTGGGATCGTGTTTTTTCTTCCATTGTTGGTATTATGAAAAATTCGTCTTCTATACTATTGTGCACACTGCACAGATTAGAACTTCTAGAATTTTTACTTTTTTCTGTCCCGACTTTCACTTAAAAAAAGATCCATATCACCATGTCATGTAATTTTGTTTCATCGAAAAAATTAATGGTTTTAATAATTAAGTCAAAAATTACGGTGATATCTCTTTTGGAAATTTTCTATTCGCAGCGTCTGTCAGACATCAGATGGTATGAGATGCCTTAAAAGGAATTGGCACGATCGAAGAAAATGACTGGGAGTCGAGGGAGTATAGCAAAAGAATTATTGGACATAATGTACATAAATATATAGAAAAAAGGTTAAGAGAAAGATTCAATTTTGGATAATTTTTTTATTTTCCTGAAATGAAAAGTTTAAAGCTTTTTTTCTCTCCCCTTCGCAGATTCATACATTAACCAAGAGTTAATTTATAGACTGTTTAAAATTGGTTCAAAATTATATTTGCCATATTGAAAGGTGAACCAGACAGACTTTATTTCTACTGCTATTTTTCGCTTGGAGCAACAGTAAGCTGTATATATTACAAAAAAGACTAGGCTTATCAGAGACATGACAAAAGTAAAAAAAAAAACAATTTGTTCCCCGTTTAATTCCGGACTTATATACAAAATTATGTCCTCATCACAAGCAAAGCTGTTATTTCATAATGATTGGATATCCTGATTATTTATATTTATTTTCCATTTTTATGAATTCAACCTATTGAAAGATTAATTTTTTATTAATTTTCAATATATGCAATTTTTATATTGCTAATTAGGCTAGACAAAGTATAGACGGAATAGTTTAAGTCTCGGGTTAACCAGAAAAACTGCTTTCTTCTTGCAATCTTGTCCTGTCCCAAATTTAAGGTCAATTAACATTTCAATAGATTATAAAAGGAGCGATGGCATAAAAAAAAAAAATAAAAAAAAAAAAAATAAGGCAATCAGCACGATTCGAACGCCGAACTTTTCGGTTGAGCTGAGAAGCAAACGTCTGGTCTATTTTGGAAAGAGCACTGGCATAGTCACCAAGTTTATAATTATGAACCACTCTTTTTATGAGGATCAAAAAAACGTAAAGTTCGTGCAAAATCTTAACAACAGTTAAAAAACAAGATGGCGGATAAATGAAACTTTTTGGAGTTGTGAAAAATTTGGTTTTCAGCTCATGTACTGACACACTTTAAAGCAACCATTTTGTTGTTTCTTAGAACACCATAAACCTAAATCTATAAGACTACTAAGCCCTTTAATAATTATTTTTCTCCGAAAAAAAGGATTTAAAAGAACGATTTTTCCTGCATTTGTTTATATCAAAGCATTAAACAAAATAAAGTCAATTTCTAACGTAATATTTTAACTTGATTAAAAAATTCTTTAAGTGTGACTTTGTACTGAACTTTTTAGACCTCAGTAATCACTGATAAAAGCTGTACGTTCAATATATATTAATCCGTGTTAAAAATATTTCTTGCAAGCCGACCAAACCTATTGTCAATTTTAAAATATTTTTTTTTTTTAAATTTTAACACCTTAACTGTATCCAAAATGTATCAAATATGATACATGGACGTAGGCGGCGCGAGAAAAAATTAAATTTGTGGGGACAGTTAAGGTGTTTTAATGTCCAAAAAATATATTTTTAAATTTTAGTTTATATTTGATAACTTAAAGTTATCAGTCCTGCCTTTGTACAAACTAATACCATGCACAATTGATAATAAGCTTTGAATACAAATAAATTCTATAAGCTTTTATTTCTTATCAAATTCAATCTATAAATAGAACTTCTTTTGCCCAGTTTTATTTTACATAAATATTTCAATTTTATCCTTGATCGTGTCGTCTTTCTTTGTTGGCAATTCATTTTAATGTCGCTTATATCAACAATATCCTTCCACTTCACTACCTTTTTCCCATTGTCTGTTTTTTGTTTGCTTTTGAAATATTTCCAAAGAAATCTATATTTCTTAAAAAAAAAAAAATAATAAATAAAAATAAATAGAAAGACGTCTCGACACAAAAGAAAACTCCTTTCAAATTTCAACAATCTCTTCCCTGAAAACCGATGCGGTCAAGCAAGACTATTATAATCGGCCAATAGGCCGATGAAAAAGTAATAAAAAAATATTAGTTAAAGAAGCTCCCTTTCTGTGGACAAGGACATTATGTTCCAGGAAAAAGGACATTAATAAATATACCTATGTTTCTTTTTGTCTGCGGTAAGCTTCTTTTGTTTGAGATGTCCTTGAATGGGTATTGTTATAGAATGGGGTTACTTTTTTAGTAGATGATAATTCAGTGGTCAATTAAGGACTTTTTTGGAAATTTTAAATAGCCGAAAGAGCCAACAGAATCACAAAGGGGACCTATTTAAAGGAATTTTTTCTAGGACCGAGGATAAATAATTGTAATTGGTATTATGGTTATAAGTATTTTTTTTTACTAAAGGGTGACCTGATTCGAGTTTTTTTTTAACACTTTTAATAAGAAAGCTGCTGCCTAAAGCAAGAGTGTCTTTTAAATTTCAAATGTCAGCCTGCAGTGCAGGAACCCATAAACATCGTATACAATTTGTTAACACCTCAATAGAAGTAATTTTTTTAAATTTAATTTCTTAAATATTTTCTTGTTCCAAATATGAGTGTTTTCTTTTTAAATAATATGCAGTTTGATTAATAATTTAAGTGAACCACAGTTCATTATTATTATTATATTATTATTAAAATATAAAATATAAAATATAAAATATAAAATATAAAATATAAAATATAAAATATAAAATATAAAATATAAAATATAAAATATAAAATATAAAATATAAAATATAAAATATAAAATATAAAATATAAAATATAAAATATAAAATATAAAATATAAAATATAAAATATAAAATATAAAATATAAAATATAAAATATAAAATATAAAATATAAAATATAAAATATAAAATATAAAATATAAAATATAAAATATAAAATATAAAATATAAAATATAAAATATAAAATATAAAATATAAAATATAAAATAAAAATATAAAATATAAAATATAAAATATAAAATATAAAATATAAAATATAAAATATAAAATATAAAATATAAAATATAAAATATAAAATATAAAATATAAAATATAAAATATAAAATATAAAATATAAAATATAAAATATAAAATATAAAATATAAAATATAAAATATAAAATATAAAATATAAAATATAAAATATAAAATATAAAATATAAAATATAAAATATAAAATATAAAATATAAAATATAAAATATAAAATATAAAATATAAAATATAAAATATAAAATATAAAATATAAAATATAAAATATAAAATATAAAATATAAAATATAAAATATAAAATATAAAATATAAAATATAAAATATAAAATATAAAATATAAAATATAAAATATAAAATATAAAATATAAAATATAAAATATAAAATATAAAATATAAAATATAAAATATAAAATATAAAATATAAAATATAAAATATAAAATATAAAATATAAAATATAAAATATAAAATATAAAATATAAAATATAAAATATAAAATATAAAATATAAAATATAAAATATAAAATATAAAATATAAAATATAAAATATAAAATATAAAATATAAAATATAAAATATAAAATATAAAATATAAAATATAAAATATAAAATATAAAATATAAAATATAAAATATAAAATATAAAATATAAAATATAAAATATAAAATATAAAATATAAAATATAAAATATAAAATATAAAATATAAAATATAAAATATAAAATATAAAATATAAAATATAAAATATAAAATATAAAATATAAAATATAAAATATAAAATATAAAATATAAAATATAAAATATAAAATATAAAATATAAAATATAAAATATAAAATATAAAATCTAAAATATAAAATATAAAATATAAAATATAAAATATAAAATATAAAATATAAAATATAAAATATAAAATATAAAATATAAAATATAAAATGTAAAATAAAAAAAAAATTTGGGTATGTGCTAGTAAAAAAATAATAAAAAATAAATATACATATTATAAAACACAGAAAACTTACAAACTCAAATTTGATAAAACTAAATGATAAATATGTTGTCATCACTATTTTTCTGAAATAATTACCACACCAAGAAATTAAAAGTTTTGAATTCAAATACCAACAAACTTAAAATAAAGGACAAACTGCAAAAAAAAATAATTATAGGTTTTTTAATTTCGCATATAATAGTAAATACTTTACTGCTCATTACTTTTTCCTTCATGACTCTAATTCACAGACTATAAGACCGCAAAACACGATATTAGGGTAATAAAGTTTATTAAGCTATGTGGTGAAGTGCACCGTTTTAGCCTTCTCTTCATTCTGTTACCTGACGTGCAGGGAACAAAGTCGTGGGTGGTACGTCATTCTTTATTTATATTCATAAAAGCTGAAAACTGAATCCAGAATCTCACTTTCTTTTTCTTTTTTGCTAAGAATGGGGTAATATCTCAGGGATGAACCATTTGCACCTCATTAACTGATGCTTATGCTTTTGGGGGTAAACCTACTCAATGTGGTTATTCGGTGTTGAATGGTGGTTGCACTTTTATATCTTCATCTTTGCGGTCATCATCTTAAGACAAAGCAAACATCTCATCCTTAATCGCAAAGAACAAAGCAACGACGCGACGTGACGCGACGACCAAAAGGGAAGATAAAATCCCTTTACACTTCATTTATTTTATAGAGTAATGGGCAGTCTGTGTTGTTGGTATATAGCAATGCGGCTAAGTAAGGCTCTTCAAATTGAGATAAATGGTAGAAAAGAGTTGCGAAACTTGAAATGTTTTTGTTTCTTTTTTTTATATATAAATGTTTAAAAAGAACTCTCAAACTACTTATGACCGACAATTGTTGAAGTTTTTGGTTTAAATTGAGATATATACATCAAATAATTTATGAAAGTTTATTGTTATATTTTTTGTTTTTATTTTTTTTTTTTCAAGAAAAGTTTTGTATTTGTTTTTTTTTTTCGTGGAAAAATTGTAAAATAAAAGTTTTTTGAGGTTTTACGAAGGAACATAACTTGTTGTTCCGTGAATTCGATTTTGTGTGCTAAAAGGAAATTGCTATTGAAACTATTGGTTTTGGGTTGGAAGGAAGGATTTTGCTCTCGAGTTATGACCGTAAATTATTTTTAAAAAATTGATATGCTTTTATTTGCATATACAATTATTATAAAAAATATTACCGAAAACACAACAAAGTTTTATTTAGAACAATAGATGTAAAATTGCTCATGGTCCCTTTATTGGTCGGTTTACTGTAACTGATGGAGGCCGAAGTTTCCATGTTTTAACACTCCAGGCGCTCCCACTAATAGTTTTATTTTTACTTCTCACTAACAGGGTTGCAACTCTGCTGCAATAGTAGATCTACTGCATTTTTTTCTCAAACAAAATCTAAAGCATTTAAATCAAATATACTGCATTTGTGGTTTTACAAAACATTGTCCTTTAACAAATAACCCACAAATGATTTTTCAATTCTGTCATTGATTGCAATGCTGCACGAAAAAACATAGAGTATTTAACGCTCGTAAAACAGTTTTTTTCCGCGCTTAAGTTAAGCGCCAAGAGCTCTCCCGGCTTAAATAAGCCAGAAGAGGAACATTCGTTGTTGCATTTAACACGTAAGTTGATCAGCCCCGACATCGTTTTTTTAATCCAATTCCTTGTAAACAAATTACAACTATTGTTAAAGTTTCAGCTAAATTGGATGATAAGTTTCAACTTTTGAGCCGTAATTATATTCATTTATTAAGCTCTAAAAATGTTGTTATGGGTGAATAAAGTTTTAAAATAAAAAACCGACGATTAAAATTTTTTGTTTTATTTTTAATTTTTTTTTTTGTCTTTTTAATTTGATTTAAAACTTATTTTTCTTTGTATACACTTTTTTATATTTTTGACATGTGATTTAGAATTAAGATCCCTTCATCAAACTGTTGGATAAAGTTTTTGATTTAAATGAATTAAACTTGTAGCGTGACTTTCCAACCACACTATAAATACCTTCAATTTTTTTTTTAAATCGTTTTTCACCACAAATTCAACCAAATTCAGCGATATAAATGCATGATTCTTCCGTTAATTTCTAATTTTTCTAATTTTTCGTCAACAAAACTTCTACAACCAATCAACCAAAGCAAAGCTTCATTGATTTGCTTCGCACTCTCAGCTCAGTTAGAACCAAACTTAGCTCCGGTCTACAACACAGGTCACTCTGTCGCTTTATAAAAAAATAAAAACAAAAACAAAATAATATTTATTAAAAGCAGCAACAAACTTTTATTTTATTTCGTGGTTTATTTATTTAATTTTTTATTTCTAATCTTCTATTAGAATTTTGTTTCTTCGACGATTAAAGAAAATAAATTATTTTTCGTAGTTTTCTTCTTGTGTCGTCCTTAATTTTTTTTTTTCTTTGACTTCGTTCTTTTTTTTTTTTTTTGGGAAAAGATAATTCGCTCTTGTTCCCACTTCTTTTTATTCAAATAATAACCATTAATTAATATTTTGTTTGTCGCGTGTTTTTGTATTTAAAAAAATCATTTACTGTAAATATTACATTTTCTGACGGAATATTTTTTTTTTTTTTGATCAAAAAAATATTGTGCATTCATTTTGTAAATAATCGGCCATTTTGAGTGGAATTGAGTGTGTCTGTATTTCGCATTTCGAGGTAGGTACATATCAAAGGGGGAACAAAAATTGAGATTTGTTTATGTGTTCCTCTGTTACAAAATATTTCAATGAGTGCATTATGTTTCCCGCATTCTTTACTTGTTTCTCTTTTCTGCAAACTTAATATGTTTCAAGCAACATGTTGCAAAGAAGAAAATTGAATTGAAGCTTTCTTTTGCGGTCATTGAACTGTGTATGTAGAACTTTAAAGAAGTTTTTTTTTTTTTGTGTAAGAAACTCTGGATTTTGATGTTTTCCATACGAAACGGTCAATGACCCCAGAGAAGGTCCGTTAAATTTTTACCGTCATCATGCCTAGCTTAAATTTAGTTCTATTTTGAGTATTAAACAAGGCAGACGGACATTATCTAGCATAATTGACTTGTTCGTCTTGATTTCGAATTTTGAATTTAACTTTTGTTGTTGTTTAATTTTGATTAATTTTCGGTTGGATAAACGAGAAAAAAAATAAATTTTAAAAATTATTAATTCTGTGTGAATGATGAGAATATAGGTATAACTTGCAGGTAATAAAGTTTTAAATTTTCAACAACAAAAATTCCAATTTAAAGAATTTAAGTGAATACAAATTTAAAATTGGCTAAAGTAAAACTAAAAAAAATAATAACAACAAATACAAATATTTTATAAAAACTAAAATTGTCTCTTTGAAGTGTGTGAAATAAAATGTCAAGTGGAAAATAATTTTAAATTTTATTTAAATTATATTATTTAAATTAATTAAAAAAAAAAGAAAAATGTATTGAATAAAATGGACGATCAACATCAACTTAAAATGCTATCTCTTTCACTCACACATTTTTTTTTAGATATTTGTGAAAAATGTATGGATGATTCGCATCGCATCAATTGACTGATGGAAAATCATACTGTCTCTTTTTGATAAATTAATTAAAAGAGAGGGTATGATTTTTCATCGGTCAAATGAGTTGTTACATGCGTAACCCTTATAGAAACCTTCATAAATGTTGAATACGAAAAACATTCAAGCATAAGTTAGGAATCTTTTGACACAACATTTTGCTTTTCTGAGTGCGTTTTTACAACATAAATAAAAGTTTTAAGTATTTTTTGTTACATACCTAAGGAAAATAAGCAGTTTTAAATATTTATGAATATAAATAGGTATATCTATTAATACTCTGAGTGCAGTTTGCAGATACCTACATAAGTTAGAACTGAACTAATTATATTTTGTATGCATATGTATTATGTAGGTAAACCTCTTTTTTCTTTAAAAATGAACTTATTACAAGGCAAATACAAATTCATTAAGTTATAGGTAAAAAAAGAAATTATATTTCACCATTAAAACTGAAAGAAGAAGTAAATCACTTTTCGAGGAATTTGCCCTATTGTCATTATTCTCAATTTTCAAATTTTGGGCATTTTGTTTTTACTTAATCCAGAAAAAGAGACATAATGATAATCTTCAGGGGGGATTTGATATTGAAAAGGTTTTCTTAGGAAAATTAAAATTTTGTTTTGTGTAATAATTAATTAGTATTTTTTTTTTCTTGTTAGACTTCTTCGAACCTCTTATTTAAAAAATTTTGATCACAGAGTGATTTATTTCAGTAGAATAATATATACTTTATAGAAAATCCTAACATATTTGGATTCGGAATACCATCTACCATACAGAAATAATTTTTCTAATTTCTCTTAAATATTATGTTTATCTCGCCAGTGTTTTTTTTAAAGTAAACTTGTAAGTAATATGGGTCAAAATTTCCTTCAAAAAGTGACATTACATAGGTCTGGACTTTTTTTTGTAAACTTATTTCTCCAATTATCATTTTTTTTTATTAATTTTAACTAAGATATTTTAAGTCGAAAAACTTAAGAGGTAATTTTCTCGTTTTCGCTTCTTTTTCGACTTGTAAACGGTTTCTATGTTTTTTTGGTCTCGTTTCTTTAACTGGCTTTAACTTTGCAATACTGCAACCAATTCTTGAATTTCGCTTGTATTTACACACGAGTAGAGCAGTTAGCATTTTTTATCCGATCCATAATTCTATTATTAGGTATGAGGATAGGTAACGGTTTTCCCGCAATTTATTATAAAACATTCCATTATTTTGAATTTTTAGGTTGTTTTTTGACTTTGGTATTATTTTCTTCACAAAAACACGTACTAAATAGGTATAATTTTTCCTCTTTCATTGTAAAAGCCAAATAATTGACAGTTTTTTTTACTAAAAAAATTAATATATAAAATTATTAAGAAAATAAAAAAAAATGTACACTCCGCTTCCTCTAAATAGGTACTACATGTTCCAAAAGAAAATTATTGTTTTTTTTCAAACATATAGTATGCATTAACGTTTGTTAATGATGTTGGGAAAAAGAAATCAGAAAGAATAGTTCATAAATACTGCTAGTTTTTCTTTTGCTACCTTTCAAAGCATTTAATTTGAAAAAATATTAGGTTTTTGTTGTCAACTCAAAATTAAAAAAAAAAAAAAATAAGAAAAAACGTTACAAATTGATTTGTTTGCTTTTTTCAAAGTTTTACGTAATTAAGTATTTTTATTTTAAATATTCGATACACTTATAAATTTTTAGTAAAACACAAAAAACTAAATGGTATTTAAATGTTTTATTTACTTATTACTACCTTTTTATTTAAAAACACTTTTGCTGATTATTTAGTTTATTAAAATGTTCCTGGTTTTTAATTTTGAGAACAAAAAAGTACTTAATTAATAAAGTAAAATATTGAAAAAGAAAAAAAATCAATTTGAACATTTTTTTTTTCAAATTTTGAGTTTGTAAATGGGTATCTTTTATAATAAAAAAAATTAAGGTATACAAAAATATTGCATAACATAAGTACCTTACTAGGTATTATTGTTTTCAATTTTTTTTTTTTTTTTGTATTTGAAGTCTCTTTAAGCGGAAGGAAATAAACACCCCCCCCCCCCTCCCCCCTAACTAAAACACTCAAGTGTTATTTATAGGGTTAAACTAAAAAAGTAGGTAACGAAAAAGTGAAATTTTTGGTGCTTGTAACTAAATGGTCAAAAACTTTGGTTCTAATTCATATGATATGCATACATACATATTCTTTCTGTTAATATTTAACTTTTTTGCTAATCTTTCTTTTGTATGTAAATAATAAAACATATATTAGTTTTTATAAGTTCGTTATTTCTTGCGTTTAAAAACACGATTTTCTTAATATCCCCATATCATTCAAACTCCTCAACTGTCAATAAAATAGTGTTCAACCAAACGCATCTAAACAGGATTAGATATTCCCAGGTTAATTATATGGGCTGCTTTTAAACAGAGCAAACGAAAAATTAAAAAATTAATTTCTAAAACCGAAAACTTATCCCTAGACCAAAGTTATCTTGAAGACAATTCCATTGTTTGTTCTCGAGATATTCGAGACGTAAGATGTCTTAAAACTTTTTTTTTGAAATTACTGTTTTAAGAAAATTTGTGGTTTAATTCATTTTAGAAACCTTAACTGCACGCTATTACGTTCTTATACGTAAAATAAATTTTTTTGGAATTGATATTCACTCTCGAGATATGGTTGACAAAAAAAAGATAGCGAATTTATGAAATCATATTTGATTTGCATTAAAATAATAATGAAAAATGAACTGCTATGAAAGAAGACATAGGTACTGAAAAATTTATTTATTCATTGGTTAAAAAGTAAGCTTTATATAATTTTGCCCAATCAACTATCTATTTTTTATTGAATGACAAAAAAGTGTCCTTTTGTATTTTAAATATAGATACATAATACAAAAAAAAACAATTACATCTCCAACATTTACATTCTACAAATTTTTAGCAACAAACAACAAAAAAATAAAACAAAAACTCCAATTTCACTAAGAACCCTTTAAGGTTTTGCTTCAATTGATTTTTTTTTTGAACGGATAAACGGATACAATTTACATCTCAAAAATTTATTTCTGTAAACATGATGGCCTCATCGTTACAATTCAATAAGATGCTATACGCAACAGCCACTTCAAGTGGCGCCCCAAGCGAGACTCAGAGTGAAATATCCTCAGCGGACAGCGGCTGGAGTGACATACGAGCAATTGCCGTAAGACTAGGAGTATCTAATCCAGAGGATTTACACACGGAACGTTTTAAAGTTGATCGTCATAAACTTGAGAATATGATGAAGGGTAAATAATGATTAAACATAAAAATATAAAATGGTGTTAATTTTTTTTTTAACTATTTTTTGCAGTTGAGAGCAACATTGAAGGACTTAATAGCGCTGAATATTTTTTTGAGAGCGTAAGGACTTTTGTTAAAAATAATTTAGTGTTATTCGTTTCTTTTTTTGTATTTTTTTCGAATTTATTGAAGTTTCGTAGTTTGTATGAGGAAACTTCAATGATTACGAATAAACTATTAAATAAAATCAATTGCATTTCCCTTTTCTATATCCTAAACACCAAAAAAAATATACTTTTCTTTGAAGGTTATGAAAACAACTGAAACTTATATCAGTTGGCCATGTAGACTAAAAATTGGAGCTAAGAACAAGAAGGGTAAGTTTTTGTATACTTCACAAAAGTCACAAATACCGTTAAACTGCATATCTCTGGTTTAAATATTATTATTAATTTTTTTTAAACTTAAACAAATTGTTTTTGAGAAATTGGAAGTACTCTACGAGAACTACTTACATTCATATAAATTCTGCAATAAATGGCCACAATCCTCTGTAGATATTTTATTTATTTTTTGTTGGCTTCTTTGCCATTGAATTCTTTCAGATCCACATGTGCGCATAGTTGGCAAACCGGACGATGTTAATCGGGCAAAAGAACGCATCCTGGCAGACCTCGACTCGAGGGTATATAAATTCTGCGATGTTAATTTGCGGTTTGAAGGGGTTAATTTACATGTTGTTTATTCTTTTTTTTTTATATATTTTTTGTTATAAAGGGCTCTCGAGTAATAATGAAAATGGACGTCTCCTATACCGATCATTCGTACATCATTGGACGTGGTGGCAACAATATTAAACGTATTATGGAGGACACTGCCACCCATATACACTTTCCCGATTCGAATCGATCGAATCCAACGGAGAAAAGTAATCAGGTGTCATTGTGCGGTAGTTTGGAGGGAGTTGAACGTGCTAGGGCATTAGTGCGTTTATCAACGCCATTATTAATGTCTTTCGAATTACCAATTAGGGCTGAGGGTGAACCTATTCCGGATCATGATACACCGTATATAAAAGAGGTCGAGATTAAATTTAATGTCCAGGTAAATAATACAAAATAAATATAAGAACAGTAAAGAAAAAAAATAATAAAGTTAACAATGTTTATACTTAATCAAACTTTTTTTTTTAGGTCATCTTTTCATCGAGACCCAAACTGCATTCTTCTTTAGTTTTAGTGAAAGGATCTGAAAAAGATGCTGATAAGGTGCAGGAAGCAACTCAGCTTCTGATTAATTGTACTTGTGGTAAACATGCGGTAAGTCGAAGTTTATTTTATTAAAAAATTCATTTTATAAGGTTTTTATTTCTCCCGTTCGTAAATTAAATAATTTTAAAAATTAGAAAAAAAGCTATTTTTTAATACAAAATTACGATACTTTATTGCGAACGTAAGTTTCAATAAATTATTTATTGAGGTACTGTCTACATGTTGTGTGAAACTTTGACTAGTTTAAAAGAAATAATAAAATTAAAAAAAAATTAAATTTATCTATTAAATATAATTTTTTTGTGATAAAATGAAAATGCATTTTTGTTGGAAATTAAATGAGCTACAAGATAGAGAAATAAAATTTTTCTATGACAACCCGTTTTTTTGAGATATTTGCCAAAAACTTCCACTTTCATTTCTTTTTACCCCCTGTTTTTAGAGATTTTTTGATTTTTCGATTTGCTTTAACTTTTTAAGAGTTAATGCTACAAAAAAAGTGAAAAGCCATTTTTGTTGAAAATTACATAGGCTAAAAGACTGAGGAATGAAATATTTTTCTAACACAAATTTTTTTTGATATATTTGAAGAAAACTCCCATTATCATGACATTTGGCCCCTTTTGAGAGATTTTTTAACATTTAATTTGCTGTAACTTTTTAACGGTTAATGCCATGAAAAAACCGTTTATAGAAAAACGCCTCAGCTACAATTTCAGCCTCTAAGCTAACTAATTTTTTCTTTGTAAAAGTCTATTTTTCCTTGACTATAAAAAAAAATAGGGTTTATTTAAACTGGCGAAAAATTTTAGACGATTTAGTATGATGTTAAAGCATTTTTAGTATGATGCTAGGATAAAAACAGGCTTTTCCAAATTTTAAATTTTAAAAAAGTTAAAATCGCCAAATGACTATTTTATCTTTTTAGTATCATGCTCAATCCAAGTGTCACTTTGGCAGCTACAATTGCAAAAACGGGTTGAACTGTCACTGTTTTAGGCGTTTTCAGCTAGAAAAATAGGTTTAGTATGATACTAGTTAGAAAATTTTTAAAACTAAGAATATTTTAGTAAAGAGAAGTTTTTAAATTAAATTAGCGTTTGCCCGCAAGAACTCTCTACCGCGCCTACATATTAAAATACAAAAATTATTCATAAATATAGCTTTTTCAACCGAGGTAAATTTTAAAAATTACTTTAAAATTTGATAAAGATTCAATAAAATAAGAAAACTGCGTATACGCCTAAGAGTGCCACATTTAAATAAATTCCATATCTTTATGGAGCATCTTTTTTTAATAAAGAATTCATTTATTTTTATAGTTAACACTATTTACATATGTATTTAGTTTTTATAAAACTTGATGACTGCTTCCTTCAATAATTTCCTTTTGTTTTAAATTACTTTGTATTTTTTTTAAAGATTTTATCGATTCCAATTTTTGGAAACAGACCCCTTCCAGTAAGATTTTTTTCTTGTCTTTGTCCAACCTACACGCTCCAGCCTATAGCTATACTGGTTAACAACATTATTCTATTAAAATATTTAAGTTTTAGTGAAGTCTTATAAATAATGTTCGATCTAAAACTAAATATTTAGATAACTTTAAATTATTTATTTAAACACAAAACTTGTCTTCCATAAGGCTGAAATGTTGGTTCAAATGCAGTTGGAAATCTCTCCACAACATCATGAGATCGTTAAAGGAAAAAACAACGGAAACCTTGTGACCATAATGGAGCGTACCAAAACTGAGGTTTACATAAGTTTATGCGTGTTCTGTTCAGTGATTGTCAATTCATCTTGTCTTTGTTAAAAATCGTGTTGGCGTCGTCTATAAAAACTATGTTAAATCAATTTAAATTTGAAAATCCGTTTTCTAAATTACTCAAATTTATAACAGATAAGGTTTCCCGAACTTTGCGATGCAAATGTAAAGCCAATAAGGAGATCTCAGGTCGTAATAACTGGAACTATTGGTGGTGTCTATAAAGCCAGACAGCAATTGGTGGTAAGCAACTTATCGATGATTTGATTTTAGGAAGTTTGGTATGATTGTTAAAATTTTAAGGGAAATCTTCCGATTGCTTTGATATTTGATTTTCCTGACAATCAAAATGATGCAACGGAAATAATGAGCCTTAGTACGAAATATGGAGTTTTCATATCTCTAAGACAGAAACAACGACAAAGTACAATGGCTATAATTATTAAAGGTGTTGAAAAATTTATTGGTAAGCTGATTTTTTTTTTTTGTAAAACTTTTACACTTTTTCAATAATTTTACATTTCTTTTTTTAAGATAAAATTTACGAAGCCCGTCACGAGATCTTACGCCTCAAGACTACTCTCGTCAAGCCGGAAATTCCTTTGTTATATTTCTCACCAAAAGATCAAGAGGCCGAAACAGCTTACCGTCGTTCACTGACATCACTCTTGGCTAGCTATCCAGATAGTCCATTGACACCGAATAATGTTGGTAAGACATCAACGACCGTTTCACCGCAAATTAATGGACCTGGCTTCAATAACAACAACAACAACAACAATGCTATGAATCAAAACTTGAATGCCTATGCTAGTAAATACCATGGAACTCCAACCGGAATCTGTGCTCCAACTCAAAAATATCTTCAAGTTCACAACAATAGCTTCCATCGTAATCAGCCGAATAATAACAACAATTATTTGCAAATGGCGCCATCAACTCCGGTCGGTTGTATCTCACCGAGGAATATTCTTAACACTTCAAGGGGAAGCCAGAGTACTACGAACAATGCAAATACCAATGCAAATAGTCACAATACGAGCGGATATCAGAGTTTTAGTAGTAGCACTACTTCTTTGGAGCAAGCCTATCCACCGTATACGGGACAACAAGGTGCCCAAAGTCACGGCCCATATTCACCAGATTCGACGTACAGCAGTGAAGCTGGTTGTCGTGGAGGACGACGGTCAAGCGATGGGGTACTGTTGGGACTTGGGGGATCTGGCGCAGGAGCAGCTGGATTTGGAGCTGGGAGTGAGGCTTATCGGAATCAACATTTTGACTTGAGAGTAAGTTTAATTCTGTTTAATTCTTACGTAAAATAATCTTCAAAAAATTTAATTTCTATAAAGCAACGTGTCTTTGACTTTGATATGAAACGTATCATGGGCTTCAAGGCTATGGAACGTGCCCCAGTAAGCGGTGAGCTCCGTACACCGAATGCCAACTGGATTGGCTTGGCACTTAGTCGCACATCACCGGCACCATTGGAAACGGGTGACGACAATGCATGGAATCGCAATAGTGGATGTGCTGCTCCAAGTGCTGGTGGTGGTGGTGCTGGTGTTGGCGGAGGAGGAGGTGGAAGTGGAAGTGGTGGAACTAATAATTCCAATAGCAGTGCAGCTAACGCTGCTGGCAGTGGTGGTAATAATCCTTCGACTGGAGGAATACCAATCTCCCCATATTGCATGGGTGCAACAACTGGAATAATTGATTCGACACCATTAAATCGCCGTATACAAATGTCCCAGCATAAGAATATACATTCTCTATTGACTACTCTCGGATTGGAACATTACATAAGTATGATACAAATCAAATTTAACTTTTACAACTTTTCATATATTGATCAGAAAACTAGATAAAGCCAAATCCTAAAAATTCTCAAGCCCTCTGATAACACAGAATAAAAAGAAATTAATCGAAGGGAAATCTTATGTAAAAAAATGGGCACTTAGATAGAAGTTTTGCTGTGATCTCAAACTGGCATGCATTTTTATTTAAAATCTTTTCGCGCACAAAATACTTTTATTTAATACTTGAACCTTAAACCATCGTTAAACCTCATTGCTTAGCCACCGAAATCAGCAAAAATATCCATGTTGTTTTCTGTATATGTTAGGTCATTGAAAACCATAATTGAAAATTCTCATTATTAATTTTGCGATTTGTTCAGAAAGGCCAAAATGGTAACTATTGTGATGTCTAACTGACGGCTTGAACCAGAGCTAAAAATTTTCAAGTACAAATATATGAACCAGTACCGGGATTTATACTTCAGTACTCTAAGGTTAGTATATGTACTTGAACATGACAATTGTCAGTATTTTTCAAGCACTTCGTCGCAGGTACCTAGTATCGGCTGAACTTAAGTAGCACAGTACATAGGCAGTTCTTCCAAGTACTTGACATTAATTACTGGTCAAGTAGGTACATAATTAAATGTAGGCATTTCATTAAATTTCTTGACCAGTACTTTAATGTAATTGATCACTTTTTTCCATAACAACAACAGCTAGAAAGTACTTGAAGTACTTAAGTACCTGATACTTAGTACTTGCATCCAATTGCTTGAAAAATTCTGAAACTTGCTTTTTTGAGTACCAGTAAAATTAAATTAAAAAACAGTACCGGGGTATTGAATTACAAGTACTTGAGAGGACCGAAATCTTGAAATACTGGAGTACTTTACAAGTCTAGATTTAATTATTAAAATAATTTCTTTCCGATACCGGCTTCTCCATAAAATCACTTTTAATATTGTTCGAAAAACTTTATTTATATGATCATGTTCACGCCAGTTCACTTTTCAAAGATCTCAAGGAGCAAACCACGTCAGCCAGTCAGCTTCAGCTGTGTTAATTTGGCCCCAAATAGTTTCCAATTTGTATGTTAGACTAATTAAATGACCATTTTTGACCATTGATATTTTAATCATTGCGATTCGGCACAAAACTGTAAGTTGCTTCATCTCACAGCTGTCAAATTTATTTTCAGTAGAACTTATGTTTTTTTTTTAATCACCAAAATTGTCGATATACTCTGAATAGGATATGTGTTAAACTTTTAATTGAGTAGGAGGTATAGAACGAGAGGTAAGAAATCAGCTCATTTTTTGAATTAGGTACAAATAATTAAAAGAGTTATGTATGCAAAAAAAAAAATAAATAGTAAAATTGATTAATTTTTAATCACAATTAACGGTAAATGGTGTGGTAAAAAATTTGAAAATGTTCAAACATTTTGTATTACATTATTCGGCATCTAACTGTGTTGAACAATTAACTACATTGTTTTATAGCGGTTATTCCAATAGCGTAGCTAAGAATTACGATTTCAAATATTTATAAACGTCATTGATCCAAAATATTTCTCATTTCCTTATGAAAGGACTGTCAAAAAACTTATAATTTTCGACAAATCGTTTGCTTAGGGTAAAAACTGCTTGCATCCAAGAAGTATATATTTTTTTTTTTTATTAAAGATTACTTTAAAAATTCATATAAAATATAAAAAAAAAATGAAAACCTTTGTAATTCTTTTGAATGTGTAGCTGGCGCTTTGCGAAAACAACATAAAAACGGTTAAATTTGCTCTGACGTCAATTTCTCAAATTTTCATAGGGCCAAACACCCACATTTGGCTCTATGTCACTTGGCCTTATGTCACGACACCGATCAATAATGATCTGTTGGCAACTGATATGGTTAAATCTATAGGTTAGGTTCCCTAAAATGTTTTTTTAATTCTTGACTATGAAATTTTGGTTACCAAAACATGTTTCCTTATATATTTGTCACTTTGGTCACCAAACCTTGCTTAGGGTCTGGTTATCACGATCAGGAAAACGAATAAGGAAAGCATTTTTGTTTGACATTTTAATTTTTTATCACACGAATTAATATATAAAAAGGATTCGAATCGATAACAAGTCACCTGAAATATTTTTTCCATCATAAACAAAATTTTCTTTGGAAGAAATACTTTGTCTACAAAAAGTACTTCTTTTCCTGATAAATTCCGTACGGAAAAGGAGTTTCCATCATGGAAATCTTTTTGTAAAACAAAAATTTCCCCCAAAGAATTTTTTTTTATACTAAATAAATACTTAATTGATTCAGAGTCGAATTATGTTATTTTTGTATTTTAAACAACATTAAATAATCAAAAAACAAAATTTTTCCTGATGCGTTTTCGTTTTCGTTATATAACAAGCTCCTTACATACTTGCGGGGTATGTTATTGTAAAATACCGAAATATGAAAATTGACTGAAATAAATTGAGAAAAAATGTTGCTGAAAATTTTTAAGTCTTACCCGAAAGTTTAAGAATTTTAAGTCTTGTAGGAACATATCGTTCCTTTTAAATATAATATTTGGACAGATGCATTTTTTGTAGCACAATATTTCGTACTGCTTTAAAATTCAGGATATACAAAATGTTCACTTTTTGAAGGTCAAAATAATTTTTTCTCAACATAATAATTTATCAACAATTTTCTGTCTAGACTAAAGTTTTTGTTTTGCATAATCTAAAATGTAATTCTTTAATTTCCACAGAAACCTTCGTTATGAACGAAATTGATTTGGAAATGTTCACAACACTGACTGAAGGCGACCTTATTCAAATGGGCATTACGGCATTTGGTGCACGTAAAAAACTCCTTGTTGCTATTCATACAATGCAAGCAAATGAGGTTGCAGCTCTTTGTATGCCATCCTCATCAAATTCATCACCACGTTTCTCAGGATCGGCTGCGCCAGGTGCCGAGAGACGCACTTCAAATGGATGGTAGAATATCTATATATTGTATAAAACATATTATACCCTTTGAAAGGATTTGCAGGGCTATCCTGTGTTAAATAGGGGTAAACAAAGAAAAATAAGTTTAAGGGACCTTGCATGAAATACTTTGGTACCCAAGAACTTACGATTCTTGTTTTCTTTTTTTTTTTTTACTAAAAACATTTTTGTAGTTTTTAAGTTTGCATGCTTTCTGTTCGAATTTAATTATATTTATATCAACAACAATAATAACAAACAAAAAAAAATAACTTTATATATTTTTTAAGGACTTTAAAAATATCCTGTGGCTTAAAATCGAATGATGAGTCAAAAATTCAAAAAGTGTTTATCAATCATAATTGTTTAGTTTTTTTTGTTTTTAACAGCAACGCTAAGACAAAGCCTAGGATGTCCTTTAACTTTTTTTTTTTGCATCTAACTTTTTATTAAAATTTAATCAAAAAACTGTACACATTTGTAATTATAACAAAATAAAATAAGAAAAAATTGTGAATATTACTGAAAACCCAGATATCCTTTGAGTTGCATTTTAATGACTACCGATTATTGCACTTTTTCCTGCCATGCCAAAATACATATGGTAGGTAAGTCACAGCCCGAAGTACTTAGAAGGGAAACCAATTTATTCAGCTTAAGGATATAATGAATTATGTTTACATGTGACTTTGACTACATTTGTAAAAATGTCCTTTTTGCCACCACAGTAGACAAAATGCACATTAACTGTTTCTTATTCTTATAAACGAAATGCAAAAAAAAAATGAATTAATGGCTAAGATGTTCCAGGCAGGGTACACGGAACACCATATCCTTTCTTGCAGACGGGACCATATATTTTATTTTTTTTTAAAGGAAGCTTTCTCTTAAGTAATATAATATGCTCGAATATTGTAAGTTTGTAAAGTGAGTGGAAACTGTGATTATAATAAATCATCTGGAAAGAAACGTGTGCATATTTTGTCCCGGCTTCTTCTTTTTTTTTTTTTTTTTTTGTCTTTTTTTCATCTTCATTATTTTTTTTTCATTGAAAAATAAAGTTTTTTTTTTAAGATCCTTGAATAAAATGAAATGTGGTTACATTTGGATGTATATAAATTTGAAAGTCAATGTAATAGGAATATTAAGGATAAGGGCTAAGGGAGTTCTAAATATTTCTTTTTTTTTTTTTGTTTACGAATTAGTTTCAGATGGTTAAGATTCCATTAAACAAATTGTGTTCGGTGAGATAAAGTTTTCAAATATAATTTATTTATTGCGAATGAATGGGAAAAAGCTGTCTAGACTTTGGAGAATATTTAGATACGCTATTGTAATAAAACTGGAATTCGTAAAACTGGTATGGAAAAAAATAAGTTCTCATACAGGTTGTTTTTCATAATGTGCAACAAAAGACTAGAGCGTGTAGGTTGGGTCGAGACAAGAAAAAAATCGTAATGGAGGGGGGTCTATTTCCCCCGTTTAGGACGGAGGGGCGATTTTCTAAAAAAAAATTTACTTGAAATTAGTGGCCTCTAGCGTGGGGGGGGGGGGGGGGCAAGGGGTCGGTTTCTTAAAAAATAATTTGTTATATATATATCTACATATGTACATTTAGGTACTTTTGTTAATTTTTAATATATTTCTTCCAATTTTAAGTTTATTTTTCAGAAATTGCCTCTCCCCGCCACAGGGAGGGGAGATATAATTTTTTGCCGTACAATTTTTTTCTTATAATAATCCCAGAAATTATTTCAAAACATCATTTTTATTTTAAAAACTTAAAAAATTAAAAAAAAGCCAATTACTGAAACTAAAAGTATAAAATAATGGTACTTATGCATTTAAAAAATCCAAAAACAAGGTGCTAGCTACAAGTCTTGTAGGTACTGAGACCTTGAAAAAAATTCGTTAAACAAATCCATAGCTGAACAATTTCTGACACTAGCTCACCTTTTATGAGCATTTATACTGACCTTTTAGATTGCATACTTTTTTGGCGAATATCCCATACGTGGGGTGCTAAGATCCCAGAGCAGAATGACGACGATCAATGGTGTACTTCTCATTGGATGAATTCATAGGAACAATTTTAAATTTCCTCGTCGCTAAAAATTGTAGCAACATACATATTGAGCCCTTTCCGTCAAATTATCGTTAGCGACAAAAAAAAGATTTTTAACGTTCCCATTTCATTTTTATGTCGCAAGAAATTTCCCTAGAAATTTTGACATTTATAATTTTTTTTTTTTTTTTTTAAGCTTTTGAAGATGGAAAAATTTACTACTGAAATTTTCATGGTAAAATTCATAAAACGGCCTCTACAGCCTAAAAATTGTTCTTGTTTTTGTTTTGATTTTTGGTACTAGTCGTTTTTTGATTGAATTTTTGAGAGCGCTCCTGAAACCGGTTTTTATTTTTAAATTCATTTATAAGTTTAGGTTTACCAAACATTTTGTTTGAAGTTTTTCAAGGTCACCCTCGATTTTTGGAGAATTGTGGGTGATTTATTTTGTGCACAAATGGATATTCTTGTTTAGGTGACTTTTCAAAAGAAATTTCAGTAAAAAAAAAGTGCCAGCATGTCATTTGCCTGCAGAAATAATCACAAACGATTGGCAAAAAAAAAAATAGAAGTACTTTCATTTTGTTTTTGGAAGTTTGTTTTTTGAAGCCAAATGGCAGCGCTAAAAGCAAACAATTTAAAATACCGAACTAGGATTGAAATAATTATATGTCTCTTTTTATGAAAATCAATTGGCAGGTATACTTTTTTTCAAAAGTTAAATTTCCAAAAAACATAAATAAATTAATAAAAACTTCTCATTTTTGGCGCAATTTTCCAAATTTCTTGAAGAAGCAAGATCAAATCCCATATATCGCCAGCGGCCGGCGCAGTAATCTTAATTAGACTAAAATAATTTTTTTTTTGGAAAATGGCATTTGAAGCGATTTGGAAAACTTTTATTTTTGAATAATAATTCCACTTATACGCAAAGCTTTCACTTTTTACGTAACTTGCATTTATGTAAAAAATAGGAAACATTAAATAATTATATGTGACAATATGCAAGTGTCCGAAAAAGTCGGGACAAAATCGTTTCCTTAGCGTAAACTGTCACATAAGCTCATCCAATTACAGACTGAAACGCAAAACGTCCTTTCTTACCTAATGTCTGACATTTTTTTGTTGAACAGATTAAAGTAAAGATTGTATTAAAGACTGGTTACAAGTTTCAGTTTTCAGTGAATGGATAAATTTAATAGAGAGATGAGCGAGGTAAGTTGCTTTAAATATTTAATGAAAATTAAAACACATTTTTGAAATACCCTTCATTCAACAACCCCACTATGTATGTGTATAGCGATACTGATTCAATCAATATTAGGTACCTTTAACCTACATATATAGATGTATATTCCTTTCATATAGAATTATGTATATGTTACTGTAAAAAGCCGAAATAATGAAATTCTAGAATTTACCGGTGAGTCCTAGGGCACCCAGGATTACAGCAAACAAACAGTGAGATGTGTATGGGGGGGGGGCATGCTGCCCCCCTGCAATCCCCTACTTGGCCCACTATAGGATTTGGGGTAGGTGCGAGGTTGGTAGTATGCAAAGTTTCTTTTGCATTTAAAAAATCTGGATTTGAAGGTATTACGACCCAAACGCAAAATATAGTTATAAATTTTCTGGTCCCAAGCAGTTGTTGTTTAAATTTTTTTTTCTCAATGTAAAAAAATACATTTAATTAGTAAATTAGATCAAACAGAACTTATTTTGAGAAAGCATACATATGGCTTCAGTTTGCATTTCTCTTAAACAAAGGTGGGTGAGAGCATAATAAAAATAAAATAAAATTATTAAAAAAATGACATGCACTTGTTTTGTTCTTTATTGATCTCTTGGTTTATGCAAGCCAGCAACAGTTTAATGTCAACCATAGTGCGTGGCGTTGCATTATCACGAGACCTTAGGGAATTTATAATTAAAGCCTTCGAAACGGGATTATAAATCTATAAAATCGCAAAACAATTTTATTTACTTCGCTTGTAAATTCGAAACATTATCTCAATTATCAGAAATAGCGGAAATGTGGAGGTTGATAAAAAAAAACGGGACGCCCACCAATTGCGAAACCTCGAGATTGCCGAGTTTTAAAGAAAATAATATAAGAAAATCGACGTCTAACTGCCGCTGCAATAACTGTTCAATGGAGAGAAAGAATCTAAAAAAGTGTTTCAGTCGACACTTGTAAGCGGACAATGAAATAAATTGGATACAAATTTTACAAGGTTTATTAAATTGTTAATTGTTATTTAAATTAGAGCTATTTTAATTCGTTTAAAACATAGGCCAAAGCGACTAGAGTGGACCAAACAACGTAAAAACTTGACTTTAAGTCAATGGCGGTCCGTTATTTGGAGTGATGAAACCAGGTTTGAAATTTGCGACAAACGAAAACGTGTCATTAGAAATTCAAAAGAGGCTTTTCACAAAGATTGCTAAAAAAAAAGGTCAAGTTTCCCGCATCTGTAATGATATGGGGATGCATGCCTGGACGGGGTTTGGGCAATTTACATTTTGCAAATGGAATTGTCAATGCTGCGGAGTACCGGAATATTCTGGAAAATGAGATTCTCCCATCAATACCACGACTTCAAGCTAGTTATGAGACTATATTTTCCAACAGGATGGTGCTTCTTGCCATACAGCAAGGTCTACAATGGCGTGGTTATCTGCTGAAGCCATTCCTTTACTGGAATGGCCTTCCAGCAGCCCTGACCTTTCACCAATTGAAACTGTCTGGCCCAAAATGAAGCAAAAACTGCGAAAAGAACCTTCAAAACCTAAAAGCTAAGATCATAAATATTTGGGAATCTTTTGGTGCCGAAGAATGTCAAAAATTAGTTGACACAATGCCGCGACACATAGAAGCAGTTATCAAGGCCAAAGGCGACGTAACACCATGGTAAAATATAAATTAAGACCCGCAGGCCAACTATTTTGCGCTTAGAAAAATGTATCAATCGTTATATCATTTTGTAAGACTGCTCTATATCGTTATTTAATGAATTCATTTTGTTTTTGTTACTTATTCCTATTCAAAATAAATATTTCTTACGGAAAATACCAAAATATTGAGTTTATTTCCGATGGAATTTAAGAATCAGCAGCTTTTTGTTTTTTTTTTGTTTGGGCTCGTATATATGTATATAAACAGTGAGGAAGGGATTTACCGGTAAATTCTAGAATTTCATTATTTCGGCTTTTTACGGTAACATATATGTACATATATAATGTATTTTAAATCCCCAGCATTTAATACAATAGCAAATCCATTAACACTTAACGGTAATTAATTTATTAATTACTCTGCCATGACACATATTATATTCACAGTTCGCTTTAAGCTTGACTCACCCTTAATAGCAATTGGAGGGTATTATTCCTTACAAATTATGCACATTACTCACGAAGTGTTATTAATAAAAAAAAAACTCATTTTAACCAAACCCTTTCGTTTCATCCTTTGATGTTAAACATTTTACAAATTAAATTGTTTTATAGAAATTTATTTAAGTATAAAATGAATCTACTGACAGTCAAAGTATTATCTTTTTTTTTTTTTATTACATTTTTATAATTTTTCAATAAAAAAATAAATAAAATTTAGTTGTATAGTATGAAGTCCTGATGAAATGCTCTGTTCGTTGTTTGTTTACCTACTTTACATAAGAGCAGCACTTACTCTTGTTTAATATCTCGCGTGCTAATTAGTTTCATAATTTATGCACAAGGGCCAACCGGAAGCATAGAGGGTGTGAAAAATATGTATATATAAAACAGAACACGAAAATTGAATAAAAAATAACTGACACACACACACACACACACACATAAAAAAATAAATAAATCCAAATCCTTTTTTATATCGAGTTTCTATTAAATTATGCAGCTTCAAGAGTGTGCTTTGCGTTACCCCCACATTAAAAAATTTTTTTTTTTTTTGAGTCTATTCAACAAACATCGCAAAGTGCGGTGTCATTACAAGCCGGTTGAAGGTGTTAAGTGCATAGAGAGTCAAGTATACACACAGGGATCCTTTCATATACAGGCATCATAGTCACATTGCTCTTCATCATTGCAATTTATAATAATGTGATGATGATGAGAGAAGTATATGAAAGAACCATGTTGTACAATGACCCTTGGAACATATTAAGGACAGTCATTTGAAACTTGAGATCCTGTTGCTGAAAACTTGAACTATTTGCATTTTCTACTCACTACATACTTGTGTTGATAATTCCATATGAATATGACATGGGCGATGGCTTTTTCTCATTTAGCAAATGAGAAAATTGGCAAAATGCCTTCGTTTTGTGCGGCAGCAATGATGAGAATATCTTTTACAACTCCAATTAATCATACATAAATCGGTTTGTATGATGATCACATTGTCAAGGAGTCTTGCAGAAAACTAGAACATCCGAAATTCGAATTTGGAGGAGAATTTTGCGGCAAACCATAAAGTCATTGGGCTCATAAATTTGTAGATCACAAACGATGAAACTGAACTGCTTGGTTTTAAGTGCACAATCAACAACTATGTACGTTTGTATGCATGCATACTATTCCGGCACTGCACTGTATTATTATGACAAATAATTAAATTTTTACAACGGACTTTTCCCAGAAAGGGCATTACCATTCAAGGCAGGTTCGGATTTGACAAGAAATTGTCTTGGAATTTTGTATGACCAACTTCAAGAAAGAGTAGTAGCCGTGGCGTGATGGTTAATGCGATGGACTGTCATGCCAGAGGTCTAAGGTTCGATCCCCAGCCTCGCCATCTATTTATTTAAAATAAAAACGGCTACTGCCTCTTGCGAGGAATTGACAAATCCTCCAAGAGTATCTCCTGTCACAGAAAAGTGCCGCTCGTTAGCCGTTCGGATTCGGCAATAAACTGTAGGTCCCCTCCATTCCTGCAGACACGCACACAGGAATGGTTGAGAGTTGTAAGTCACTAGGCCCTAGTTCTTCATGAGCTGTTGTGCCATCAAATTTATTTATTTTATAACTTCAAGAAAGAAGTATTTTTTCTTGGAATTTTGTATTTTGTCTATCGATAGAATCGAGATTTTTTTTTTAAATATCGATACTATCGAAATCTATGATTATCGATTTTTAACGATCCCTACCAAAACTACTATTTTGTCCCCTTTCACACAGGGCAACTGAGTTGCTGGCAACAATTAGTTAATATAGGCGAGAAGGGCAAGAAGAAAGAGGGGAAAATGAAATCTCCCCTGTCAACAAATTCAGGAGATTTTTTTGACGTTTCTCTTCACACTACGTTTGTGTGCGTTCCACCAAGGTAGTTTAAAAGGAAAATAAAGAAAATCTCCGGGTTTTTGTTGCTTGCGTGTGAAAGGTACAAGAGATTGTTAAGGAGATTTAAAGAAAACGTCAAAAAAATCACCAGCAACTAGTATCTACGTGTGAAAGGGGACTTTCTACCAGATTTAGTCCAAACCTGTTCGCGTATGCACATTTCAGGTAGTTTTGGGTAAAAGAGAGTTCTCGCGAGAGAGTTAATTATTTTTCCTTCTTGCCAGATTTTTTCCGAGAAATTTCTTCCGGCAGAAAAGGGTAAGTTCGGTGTTCTATCAAAAAGCTAGTGTGTTTTTTACTTCCCAAAAACACAACAACAAAAATACAAAATAGCTTGTTTGTTTCAGACTTTCAGTATAAATGTTCTCCAATGTTGTGGTTTTGTTTACTTTTTCTTTTGCTTACTTTTTTAGTGACATGACGTTTAAAATCTGGCAGCCATTTTCGGTTCAAAGCGTTAGTGTACTTTTGGACTGTTTTCATTTTCTTTGAGGAAATTTCATCCCCACTCCTCAAAATTTGACTATTTGCCAGTTTTAATCCGGAAAGTATACGAACAAACCTATAAAAGGGTGAATACAAAACAAGTAATGAGAAATCCAACCATGTTTTCATCTCTACTCTATACTATTCACCGTCTCTAAATAGTTTCTCTTTACTCTTCAAAAAGTGAGAGAATTGCGCTGACTACACATCATAGAGTACCTCTAGTCTAGACTCTAGACCTAGAGAACTGACTTAAGGTGGTTGTTCTCTTCCACCCTACAAGCTGTACTGAGAGGATTTGCCCATTAAATTTTGTATGGGCTAGTTGTCCCGTGCATTTTAAATGGAACCCCAACCACAATATGTACTACATGTGCTACAGTAGGGCAAATGGTAAGGTGATTCGATAAAACAGTTCGTCTGAAATCTGTTTCACAATGCGACGAGAAAACGATACTTCAGCGTGACGAGATCTCTTCGCAGTTGTTCTCTCTTAAAACAGAATTTTAAACAGTTAAATAATACATCATAATTAAGCATTTCTCGTCGTCGTGTTTTGGAAATTTGTAACCCCTAATTTGCAAGTAAGTTATGATTCGGTAAGAACAAGTTACTAAATTATTCTGAGGGGTCATGACCTCTCCTATCGCCATATTCAGTTTGGACCATTCTTACTGGGACACCCTGTATGTAAATGTTATAACAATACTTAGATAAGGCTTAATTTATTTTGAAATGTGATTGATATTTTTTGTAATTAATTACAAATTATGTAATCAACTACTCAAAAAGTAAGGAAATCTGTTTATTTTTCAATTACATTAAATTCAATTACTTTTTCTCAATTACATGTTATTATTAATTGAAAATAATCAATTAATAATTACAAGTAATTGTAATTAAAATTTTTTATTCATTATTACTTCTCACTTAATGGCGCTTATATCTTGAATACAGCCCTGTTCCTTAAAGCATAACTCTCTCAACGCCATCACCAAGCAGAGGAGGACAAAATTATAGCTAAAAGGAATCTAAATCATCTATAGAGCACTGAAATTCTGGGTATTATATTCTTCATATATCTCATACGAAAACAACAACACTGGAGTAGTATATCCATAAGTAATTCATTTGATTTTCATGTATGTAACATATTTCAGGAAACTACATTCATACATCTTGTTCTTGATCATGTCCTTATTTTTGGAACTGCGATTCATAAAGTTATTGTGTGTTAATATAGTTGTTGGTTGTTGCAGCAATACAGAATCCAATTTAATAAAATAGCTCAAGGCGTATAGTCTGCCAAAAGTGTCAACCCAATTTTTGGATGAGAATAATAATACATAGTATAATAAAATGTAAACATTAAACATAGATAAAAAGGAAATAAGGACAATGACTTACAGTCACAAGGATATGTTCGGAAATTTTTGTAGTTACTGTTCGTAATGTGGTGTTGGTGTTGATTGTGCTTTATAAGGGCTTGTAATTTGTTTTGTCATTTTCCTCTTATTTAAATGTATATTAAATAGTTTTGTTGAAGAGACACCTAACGTGACCTACTCTAAATGCAAGGTTTAACCGGTCCTAACCCTGGGTTCCATCACTCAAAGATGATGAAAGAAAAGAAAAGGATGGGAACGCACCTTTTAAAAATGTCAGTTACCAACTTTTGGAAGTCATCATCATTTTTATAAACATTTCACAAAAGTTATTATTATTGTTATAATAATCAATTCATATAACATCAGCAGAATTGATGCAGACCCAGGCTTCTAAAATAATGCAATCTTTTGTGAATGCATTCTTTAAAAATTATTTACCGACTTCAGTTAAAAGATTGTATTCGTTGACTTCACTTTGAGACTTTAGACTTCAAATTCTGCAATCAAAAATCATTTGACTCAAAAAAATTCTGAATAATTCTTTTCGCCATTGATTTTACAGCAGCCGATTGATTCCAATCTTTTGGGAAATTATGCATTCTTTTTAATTTTTTGCAGTCATTGGCATTCTTTGATTTCTTCTGCCTCTTTTATATGTTTGGATCCTATTTAACTTTTTCTTCAGTGATCGAGATTTCTTCATATTCACATAACCTGTGCAAATAATTTTGCAAAAAAAAAAAAAACCTGTGCACATATGCAAGAATGCAAATGGAAGTGAATGCATGAAAATAAATGGCCAACAAATTATTGCATTCTTTTTGAGTCAAATGAATGCATAATTTGAAGTCTGAAGTCTGAATGAGTGCAATCTTTTTTTTTTGAAGTGAAAGCCTAATTCAGATCGTTATAACTGGAAATGGGTTGGTTTTCAGAACCAAATTCTATGGAAACTTTTGGTTAGTAATAAAAAAACTATTAACAAGCCAAAATTTTAGATAATTTGACCGAGCCTTTTTACAAATTTACGTAATTCGAATTTTTCAAAATAACATTTTGAATATTTACACAAATTATTAACTTAAAAAACCGCCAAAGCCGTGATATACTTTTTTGTAGACTTTTAGCATATCATGAGTATGGGTTAAAGTTCACATTTGATTTGTGGGCTTGCAACCCACCCAAGTGGGTCAGAATTCGATTGTGGAATCTTAGCACGTGTTAGGCAACCGTTAAGGAAAGTCGTGCTTTTCTCGATAACGATTTGAAATAGATTTTAATCAAACATATTTTGGTATTGGTTAGTTCTCCGCATATTCCTCAAAATATTTGCTGTAAAAGTCGCTAGAATTAATCATGGTTGACTTCGCTTTATAGTTACTCATTATGTATTTGAAAAAGAAGAAGAAGTTTGATGGAAATATTCAAGGCAAACGGACGTATTTTGACTAGTGATAGTTTGAGAAATAATTTGAGGGATAAGTACTGCGAAATAAATAATAACTCTTAGCTTAATCGAAAGAGTTTCTTATCCTCTATAAGATAAGCTAATTTATTATATGAAAATTAAAATCGGTTACAAATTATTGCAATATTAATTTTATGAATTTGATCGGTTTTAATAATTGAGTGAATTGAGTGGAAGTGTTAGAGTAAAAAAAAAAAAAAAAAAAAAAAAAAAAAAAAAAACAAAGAAAAAATTCTGTGAGAAAGAGAAATAATTATAATACATACAAGAAAGTGAATGTGCAAGTATGAGTGTTAGTGGTGTTTGCGGGGAGTGTAAAAAGGCTAACCGCAATAATAATAAACAAGACCCATTGCTAGTTGCATGCAAAGGGGGGTGTGGTAGCCTTTTTCATCCAAAATGCATTAACTTGGCTGAATACGACATCAACAAAACAGTGGAGAGTAAATCATATTTAGTGATACTATGTGCATCTTGCCGCGAAAAATTAATATCTCTTCGACACATCGAAGAGAATATAAAGAAAATAAAAGAAAATTGTGAAGAGATCGGGTTGAAATTTGATAAAATGATAAAAAGTGAATCGAAAGTGCCAAAAGAAAATAAAATTATATCGGAAATAAAAAAAACAATCGACGAAAGCTTAAAAAATGAAAAAACATACGCGAGTGCAATTAAAAAAGGTGCTGTTTTGATTAAACCGAAAGATCATCAGAATTGTGATAAAACAAAAGCTGAGCTTAAAATTAGTGTCAATCCAGGAGAGTCTGCTATACAGGTTGCCGGGATTAAGAAAGTTGATAAAGGAGCGATTGTTGTGTCATGTGAGAACATTGAGTCAATGAATAAAGTGAAAGAAAAAGTTGAAGAAAGTTTGGGAAGCAATTATGATGTGAATGTTTTGAAAAGAAATAACCCCAGAATTAAAATTTGCAATTTATCGGAAAGAATGGAGGAGAATGTGTTAATAAGTTGTTTAAAAAAGCAGAACGAAATATTGCATGACGTCAATTTGGTATTTAAAGCAATGTGGATGAATGTTAATAAAAAATCTTTTAGTGCTGTAATTGAACTAGATAATAAGAGTTTTAATGAAGTGATGAAGGCGGGTAAGCTAAGCGTTGGATGGGATAAATGTTTTGTTCAAGAGTCGGTGTATGTTAAAAGATGCTTTAAATGTTTGGGTTTTAACCATAATAGCAAAGAATGTAAAGCAGAAAGCAGATTGTGTTTTAAATGTGGTGGATGTCATATTGGGTCTGAATGCAAAGCCGAATGTCTTTCTTGTGTAAATTGTGTACGGATGAATAGTGAGCTCAAGTTGAATCTGAACACTAATCACAGTGCATTTGATAATGACTGTGAAGTATATCAGCGCAGGCTTAAAGTCGAAAAAAGTAGATACTTGTAGCAATCAGGGGCGATCTCTGAATCATTAGTTTTTTATTATTTAAACACACAGTTTGTTGGCTAACAAGAGTGAAGTGGATATTTTAATTCAGAATTATGTTCCTGATTTTGTTATGTTAACGGAAACTTGTATAACGGATGTAATAGAGGAGTCGGAGATTGGGGTTGTTGGCTACAAGCATATACTATGTAATTCACACTCCAGATACACTGGAGGAGTATTACTGTATGTAAAGGAAGGGATACGTTTTCAAGTGGTGAACATTTCAAATTATCTAAGTTCAGTATGGATTATAAAAATGTATGTGTGGATGAATGAAGAGAAGTGGTCGTTGGTAGTGTTGTATAGATCTCCTAGTTCCTCAGTAACGGATTTTTTAACGTTTTTTTCGGATTGGTGTAATTATTCTTTGGAAAACGAAAACAATATTTTAATGACTGGTGATTTTAATATAGATCTATTGACAAAAGATCGTTATACGGAAAGAATGTTGGAAATTTTGACTGATCAGGGGCTTGTGCAGTTAGTGAATCAACCTACTAGAATAACAGAATTTTCTGCTACACTCATAGACTATGTTATTACCAACAGCGACTTAAAATCTCAAATGAAAGTTAAAATTAACGCAAATGATAAAGTATCAGACCATGAAACCATAAGGGTAGAGGTTCAAAGTAAGCAGAAAAGTAAAATAAAAGAGAGAAAATACAAAACTATTCAATATTCAAAACAACGGTTTGACTTTTTTCTTAATGCAGGGGCATTTTTAGACACATACTTTGAGGAGGATATAAGTATTTTAACAAACTCTTTTTGTGAAAAATTAAATGCATGTTGTGAAGCTTTAACCGTTGAAAAAGTTGTGAGACAAAGTGAAAATAATGCATGGTTCAATACTCATTTGCAAAGACTAAAACTGGAAAAAGTTAAAGCTTATAACAACGCTGTTTTTAATGGCTCAGCTGAAGGTTGGCTAGTGTATAAATCTATTCGTAACAATTATAAAAATGAAATCAAAATTATTAGGAGCAATTTTATTACTTCTCAGATTATTGCAAAGTCTGGAAATCAGGTAGAAATGTGGAAAGTGCTTAAGAATATTGTGCTAAAGAATGCAAAGACGAATATAATTGATAGTGTAAAATTCGGAGAAGAGACATCAACTACAACAACGGAAATTGCAAATAAATTTAACGAATACTTTGTGGGCAGTATACGTGAAATAAACGCGTCAATTGAAAATATTTTGTTTGTGTCGCCGAGCATTACTTGCAGTTCTATTTTCACTTTTGAGTTTTGCAATGAAAGAGCATTATACACGTTAATTAAAAAATTGAATAATAAAAATGATATATTTAAGATTAATAGAGAAATCATTTTACAGTCAATCGAGATTATAGGTCCAGTTCTTTTAAAACTGATCAACAAATCGTTGCAAACAGGAACATTTCCGGAGGTATGGAAGGAGTCAGTAGTTATTCCAGTAGAAAAAGTGGCTAATACAAATAAATGTGAGGAATTTAGACCAGTAAATATGTTGCCGACGTGTGAGAAAATATTAGAAAAGTTTGTTGCTGAACAGTTTCAAAAATATTTAGAGGACAACAATTTATTAATTGAAGAACAGTCTGGATTTAGAAGAGGTCATTCATGTGAAACTGCCATTAATTGCGTTGTGTGGAAGTGGAAAAGACAGATTGACCGTGGAAATTCGGTTATAGCTGTGTTTTTGGATTTGAAACGTGCCTTTGAAACTATCGATAGACAGATCTTGCTCAAAAAATTGTGGTTGTATGGTGTGCGTGGTCGTGAGTTGGAATGGTTTACGTCTTATTTAGCGAATAGAAGCCAAAGAGCTAAAGTGAATGATGAGATATCTAATCCAATTTATAATGATCTGGGTGTTCCACAGGGTTCTGTGTTGGGGGTCTTTCTTTTTCTTTTATATATTAATAATGACTTTAAGAAATGCCTTAAATATTGTAGTGTAAAACTTTTTGCGGATGACAGTCTAATATACATTTATGGAGATAATGGTGAAACAATGTGTGAAAGATTAAATGAGGATTTGAGAAGAGTTGATAATTGGTTGAAAATGAACAAACTGAAAGTGAATGTGAGTAAAACTAAATGTATGAAATTCAGAGTGAATGATGGAATAAATGTGTGCATGGATGGTGTGTCACTTGACTGTGTTGAAAGTATAAAATATTTAGGTGTTATTATTGATGAAAATCTTAATTTCAAGCAGCATGCAGGACATATATGTGCAAAAATTTCAAAGAAAATTTATTTTTTGAGTAGAATAAGAAAGCAGCTAACCTTTCAAGCGTCTATTCTTTTATACAATGCTTTAGTAGTGCCACACTTCAACTATTGCTCAACATTGTTATTTGGTTCCAATGTAGATGTCAAAATGCGACTTCAAAGACTTCAGAATAGGGGAAAGAGGGTTATTTTGAAGCTGAATGTTTACACTCCGATTCGTTTTATGCTTGAATGTTTAAATTGGATGAGTGTTAAACAAAGACTGATTTTTGATGCAATGGTTTTTATTTTTAAAATGCGTAATGGTATGCTCCCGGAATATTTGTGTGATGGAATATTAGAAGTGTCCGAAGTTCAGCCATTTAATTTGAGAAATGTTAACAACTTGAGACCGGAAAGATGCAGATTAAGCAGTACACAACACACAATTTTTTATGATGGTATTATCTATTTTAATAACCTCCCTAGAGAGGTAAAGACTGAAACCGGAATAAACCAATTCAAGAAAAAACTTAGTGCCTTTATTAAAAATAACGTCGTTTAGTCAAAATTTATATACAAAAATTATATGATGTTAACGTTATAGTTTATTTTAAAGTTTTTTAACTAATTACTTGTTTTCTTTAACTTTTCTTTGCTAGGGATTATTATAGAGCCCAATCTTGACGTTAAGATGGGTACTCTTGGCCTTAGCCGAGATGGTATGCGGAAACTCTATATATATATAAAAGGGGAACAGAAGGAATATAATATTAAAAAAGTATAAGAAAAGCAATTTTCCTTAGGATGAAAGCTTTTTATCCACAACAAATCTACTGTAGACTTATTCAATCTCAAAGCCTAATAAATTTAAGAACTCACCAATGCTTGTTTTATGGCTGTATTCACTGTCATATCAGTCATCAAATCTCAGTTACCACGTGAATAACACTTTGCCAAAAATAAACTTTCCATCAGTATATGCATCAGCAATAATGGTCGTCTTGGTCCCTTATATAGATGATTCAAGAGCGCTATATCCTTGTCCAGTCTATGATGTAAAGGACATGGCTATATACAAGTGGACGTGCCTTGAATGTCATCATTTATATTTGCCATAAAACATTCCTGTCATCATGACCCTAAATATCCTCTTCGTACCCATTTCCCGCATAAAATATCTTGAAATCCAAACAAAACTTATTAATTCCGCAGATCAAACAAAAAGACCTATATACAAATCTGTTAATTTCATTTAAATTGAAGAAATAATTTCTTGCAAACTTTGCAAAAAAAAAAGAAGATAAATCACGTGAGTAAAAAATCGATAGTCCTTTCAGTAGTTGATTTGATGTTGATGGTTCTATCATGATGAAGATTCAACTTCAAAATAAAGATACAAAAATAGAACTCAATAACAAACAGGAAATGAAATTGAGCAACAGAGAGAAAATCTAACCTCAATTATTGTCGATTATTAAAAGGACCTGCGGAGAAAAACAGAAAAACAGTTAAATGAGAGAAAAGAAATATTAAATCAAAATCAATTGGTTTTCTTCCTTTTTACAAATTTAAGAAACATAAGAAAATTTCCCTCGTTCTATCTGAATAAAATAAAAATCTGTTTTTTCTGATTTTACTTGTTTTTATTATTTGCTTTGTTTTTTTTCTTTTTTTGAACATCAGCGGTTGCGGTACTCCTCTAAACCCATACCCTGTTCGTGCTCAAGCTCCTGGGCTCAGTGCATTGGTGGCTTACGTGTTTGCTTCTTTTTTCTTCTCCTGGATGATTTTTCTTTGAAGGAATTTTTTTTTCCTCGTTGACAAAGTTTTAGCTCCTGTTCATTCAATTCAAAATGAAATAAGAAGAAGAAGGTAGCAAAAAGGATAAATGGAGAAGAAATAGTGATGGTAGGTGATTGTCTGGAATGAAATTATGGCACCATGGAGACATAATCGTTCATAAAATGAAGGCTTCCTGTTAAAGAAGAATATCATAAAATTGATAAAATTACTTAAAATGATTATAGAGGCTAATCAGGCTAAGGGTGATGAAGTTAAGTGCTCGTGTGAAGTCTTAACTTAGATGAATTTTTTTTTAGGTTTATTACGAAACAAAAAATTAAGGGGCCATAACCTGTAGATATTCAAACATTATGTATACTTTATATAAAACATGTATGTTAGTGAAAGCTGTTCGAAGACTCTATTTTAACGCGGGGTAGCAATTTAACTTGCGAAACATGCTTTTATGGAGTGTTCTGTAATTAAATTGAAACACGTAATACGCTTGTACATTACACCTTAAAAAAAAGTTTATTTCGATACAGTATCTAGAATTTTCTTCGAATGAGCCTTCCAGAACCTTCCAGAAAAAAAGACCCCACAAGAGAAATGTCTGGGACCTTCATTTTGGTAAGGAAGGGATTGCTCTATCACCTCAAAAATTGAAAACTGGAATAAAAAAAATAAATAATAATATACAAAATTAGAATAAAAAAAATAAAAGTAAATTTAAAGAGAAGAGGCTTCGACTTCTGGAAGGCTGCAATAATATCATGATTAAATAGTTTAAACTACAAAAAAAAGTGATAATAATAAACGAGATGATCGATTAAGGTCCATTTGCTTAAACGACTTTACTTTTTCCTCAGCGTAAACTGTCACATAAGGTTTTATGTTGAACTTAATTATTTAAGTTTCGTTTTGGCAAATGGCCCTAATAGCTTTACCTCTGCTGCACTTGATATTCTGTTCCATCTCACACCACTCGATAACTTTGGTAAACAAAAAGCTACAAGCACAGCCATTCGTCTTGAAGCTTCCTCCCTGTGGTCCAATAATGGCATTGGCCGCTTTACTGTTCTGAATTTATTCAGATCTATACTAAGCAACATAGACTACACCATTCCTCAATTACAGTTCGATAAAAACTATGAGGTTACATCCCCTCCAAATCCATCTGGGAGGACTCAACATTCCTGGAAGATGAATCAATTAATTTTTACACTGATAGATCAAAAACTGATGACGGGGTTGGTACAGGGGTGTACCCCGACAGACTTAATTTAAGTCTCTCCCTTCGTCTTCATAACCATTGTTGCGTGTTCCAGGCGGAACTTTTGGCGATAAAAGAAGTCCTGTCTTGGTTAAGAGAAAACGTGATATCAAACAGTGATATCCGTATCTTCTCAGATAGCCAAGCCGCTATCAAATCCCTGAACTCTGTCTCTACAAACTCTAAAACAGCCCTTAGCTGTCGATCATCTCTTATGGAAATGGAACAGCAGTTCAATATTCACCTATGCTGGGTGCCGGGCCATAGGGACATCACAGGTAACTGTATAGCTGATGAACTCGCCAGAAAAGGAACCAACACTATCTATTTTGCCTCACAGAGCAAATATAGGGATACCTATATCTACATGCGAACTTATGCGATACTATTGCAAAAACAAACCTTAACTGGAACAATATCACCATCACCTGTGTGGCGATAAAACAAATCTGGCCACAGCTAGATCTAAAGCACTCTAAGGGTTTGTTACCTCTAAGCAGATCACATTTATCGGCTCCGTAATAGGTGTCATAACTGGACACTGTCTAATAGGCAAACATGCGACGAGACTCGGGTTATACTGGAACGATTTCTGCAGAAGCTGTATGGACGAAGAAGAGGAAGAATCCGGTTCCTCAGTTTCTCTGTATATGTCGTGCTCTCTCTCAAAGACGTAGGCTTCATCTATGAGAGTTCTACTATAATGCGATTTGGCAAACATAGACATTAATCGTCTCGCAGGCTTTGTAAGAAGCTCTAAATGGTTCCATGAGTAGGAAGAAATTTAACTTGATTCATATCACAATGGACCAACTCGTGGTCTAAATGTGTCAAGCACTTGTGCTGACAGCCACGCTAACCTAATCTAATCCAACCTAACCTAAATGGCCCTAAAACAGATGAAACTCAATAATTAAAATAACGGTCCACTCGGGCGTATATACACGCTTTTTTATTTTATTTATTCTTTAACAAATTTTACTACAATCTTCATTTTTGCTGTTTTGATGAATAGTTTTTTGGCTGTGGGATCTTATAGCCCCATACATAGAAAATTCAAAAAAAATGTATGCCGTCCAAAAGGTCAGTAATTGCTCATAAAAGGAAAGGTAGCTTAAGAAATTGGTCAGGCTTAGAAAATTTTTAATCCAGGGTTTAAGTTTTTCAAGGCCACCCGCGATTTTTGGCACCTATATACCATCTGAAAGGTTACTTAAATTGGTCAGCCATAGAGATTTTTTTATGAATTTTTAAAATTAATTTTTATTCAAGGTCGTTAGGATTTTTAGCACCTCATTTGTGGAATTAAATAAAATAATTATGCCATCTGAAAGCTACTGAATCCTCATAAAAGATCAGCTAGTTTCATAAATTGATCAGGCATGGATTATTTTTTATAATTTTTATAAAAAAAATTCAAGTTAAAGGTCAATGACCTTTAATTTTTTTGTTTATGTTAAACTCATAACTAAAAACCTACAGCTGACCAATTTCTGAAACTTATTTCGAATATCCCATAAATGAGGTGCTAAAAGTTCATGTGACCTTGTAATGACCTTGAAAAAACTTTAAAAAATGAATTACAAAAAACCTATGCCTGACCAATTACTGAAATTACATATTCTTTTATCACTATCCAGTGGCCCTTCAAGTGGTATACTTTTTTTCCGAATATCCCATAAATGAGGTGCCAAAAATTGCCGGTGACCTTGAAAAACTTAAACCCTGGATTAAAAATTTTCTGGGCCTGACCAATTTCTGAAACTACCTGACCTTTTATGACCAATTACTGACCTTTTAGACTGCACACTTTTTTTGTGAATATCCCATATATGGGGTGCTAAGAGCACACAGACTAGTTTTTTTTCTATTAAAAAAAATAAGGGGGTGCAGTACAGATTATGCGGGCAAACTCTATTTCAATTTAAAAAGTTTTTCTATTAAAATAAGTGAAAAATGCAAAAAAAATGTAAAGCAGTCAAACTTCACAGCCGCTGGTACAAATAGTGGTGATTAATTCTATTCTCTACAGACACACGACAACCCATCCTTAATCAAGTAAGAAAACCACAATCTGGGGCCAAATTACCGCATCAGTAATTTGGTCATCATACGTTACTAAAATATTTTACATTGGCATTACTGCTCCATTTAAAATAAATTGTAAACAGTAGTGCCAATTGAAATAATTCAGTGACCTCAAGAGCTCACTGATGCGATAATTTGGCCCCTGAGTACAACCTCAAATACAAACGGGAGCAACCGAACAGTAAAGGTGAAATTGACATTGGTGAGGAGAAGCGGCAGCAGATTTTAAAAAGCCCAGAACAGCAGCGCCACTGCCGAAAGCCCAAAAGAGTCAGAATAATTCAAACTTTTTTGTTTTTTTAATTTATTTATTTTCATTTTTTAAAAAATAGTCACAAAATGTTAGTTTCACTTGTTTTTTTAATTTACTGGCGAGTGGCGATTGCTCAAGTCTGAACCCTGTTCTTGTAACAAGGTTCTTTGACTCCTCCAGCCCACAGGTCGCCCTGGCTGGGCAGTGCAATTTTCGCAATGTAACTTGATATTGAAGGTTTAATCGAAACAACAACAACTTGAGTGAGACAAGTTTTATAAACTGGATTTATAGCAATTTAACGGTCGCCGATCATCAGATTCCTTTTAGTGGTTCTTAGTCTATGTATGTTCAATGCCGTCAGACTGGAAGTTGGATCCTTTTCTTCTAGCTGGCAGTATCATGCCAACAACTCCTAGTACTCAAATCCAAAAAGGAACCACCAATTCATTTCAAGATGAGTCATATAGGTACTATTTTTTGGCTACAAAAATACGTAACTTTAACATGGATAATAATGGTCTATATTCTGCATCGACTTACATAATGATAATATTCACAGTAAAAAGATGAAGACTCTCACTCCACCTCGTCTAACTCGTTATGCAAAATAACAGCGCATATTAAATAAAATTTCCCATGAAAAGTCTATCTAAGCAAAGATATAAACCATTTTATCAATTTTCAAACCAAAGAAATATCCTTTTGGAAAGGATTTTTTTCAAATCCAAGAAATAATTTGAATTTGTTTCTGCGTTAAAATTGCTCCCATCTTTTGATGAAGTAAATCGGGATATCCTTTCAATTTCTCTTTACAACTTGACAAAATGTTAAACCGCATTGGGTATTATTTAGTTGGGTGGATTATTTAGTTTATTTAAGAAAACTTTTTAAACTTTCTTTACCTGCCTACCTCAACAAATTCCCAGTTATCCAATAAATTAACTAAATATTTGAATCCTCGATAAAAAAGGAAATTTTTAATTCACCTCAGCTGATCTAATGCGCATTCTCACCTTTTCAGGGGAATTGTAAATTGTATAACAGTTTCGCCCCTTATGCTACCCCTTCAAAACACCTGTTGGATCAAAAACCTACTGCATGGAGTGAATGGAACACGTGCTTGCCAATGCATGAGGGTGTGGGTTGTTTTTAGCTCAAATGATAACAGCACTGTGGTGAATTTCTTTAAAACCAATGGTGAAATCAATGAAATTCCTTTGTTTGGTGTTATATATGATTGGTCTGGCTGGCTCCTTTAATATCCTGGTGGTAAATGAATGCCGAGATTTGTCTTCAGTTCAAATTTCAGTGTCCTGCCAATTGGATGGGCAGCTATAACGGTCCGGTCGTGTGTTGTGGTATTACGGGTTTGGAGTAAGAGTAGTTTTTTTTTTTTTAACTTGCCTCTGTGTCGGTTTTCGATGACTAATAAAATTGCGTACGGTGCGAAAAGTGGATAGTGCGTGTGGTCACTTTGACAAAAAATAAAATAAAAGCCGGTAACTTTACCGGTTGTGAATTTAATAGCTATCGAGATAATATAAAAAATAAAAAAAAAAGAATTATAATTAAGTTTAGTGCTTAAAAGTGTTTTATGGTGTTTATTTTTTTTTTTCTAACTATAAAGGATAATTCGAATTGTAAAAAGGATATAACTCTACCTGAATGGAGGAGACTAAAAATGTAAATGATGGTTACTTTTTCCTTTTATTAAAAAAAAAAAAAAATCGTCTTCAGGATTGCTATATATAGATGTACAGGACAATAAAAACCTTTTTTTAACACTCTGTAACATTGTAACTAAGTTAGCACGTGTGTTGTAGGCGAGTTCGGTTTTATTGCATTAAATATTCAATCGTTCAACTTTGAATATTTAATAAATAATAAAAACACCTCAGTAACTGTGAGTCTATAAGAAAGTAGGGAACAACGTTTTCATGTAGGTAAGGTAGGTTGGTATGGTAGGTTGGGTACCTTTACCATGGTATAGCTAGAATTGTAGGTTTGAATACAGAACATGACCAATAGAGGAGGAATAATATACAAAGGATATGTATATTTACCTCCAGAACTAACGTCCTGATGCTACTCTTGCATGTTGGTCACATACGATATGTTTTGTGGTAGGTACAGAGACACGTTATAGAGAGGGAGTTAGTCGAAGAACCAAGGAAACATCATCATCATCATGCAAATAGGTTATCTTTCAACATTCTCACGTAAAGGTGGTTCGAATGAAATGTCCAATTATACGGTAACTGAATCTATACATCTTGTAAATTTGCTGCTAAGACATGGGGCATTTGGAAAGGATATGAGAAAAATTTGATATGAACAACTTTCTTAGAATTCTTTTTATAGAGTCTTTATATTTGTTTTACGAGTGTGTATATGGAGGCAATAAGATCCGAAAGAGGAATGGATATAGTAAAGTACTTGAGGAAATTTGAGTGCATTTTGTGAGATTTAAATATTTAGCAGCAACCGTTTTCTGCATCAAAGTTTTTCATCTCAAGTGTTCTTAGGGAAAACCTTGTCAGATCAACATTGAAAAATTTGTGGTTTATGTAAAATGGCCTTTTGGATACTGAGTATAAGGTGAGGTACTTGAAACTGAATGGAAGAAGTTTTTCATCAGGCTGACGGGAATTCTGAGAAGAGCGGCTTAGAGGATTGAAACAACTTTTAATGCAGTTCATAAGCATGAAAAAGGTGTAAAGCAGAAACATGTAGACTATAAGAGGAAAATTATTTTCATAATTTATAAGACAAATAAATTTTACATGTATCGGTAAACAAAATTAAGACAAAGTGCTTTTGGACTCTTTTCCAAGCGGACAAAATTAATTGAAGATTTAATGCAGGGAAAAAAGTTAGGTATGACAAGAAAAGTTTTACAAAAGTTTAATTAACGAATGAGTACTAAGTTATTCATACAAAGTTTTCGTTAAATCAATGAAATTATTCCATTAATCAACATAAAACCCACAGGCGATATTTTTCGTTAAATCAATTTTTTTTACATTTAGTTAAGTAATGTAAAATTTGTTGATTATTGATTTCATCGTTGAGTTTATAATTTTATTCGTCATGGCATTGTTTTTTTTTATCTTCTTCTTTTATGAAGTTATAATTTGTTCGTCAAAAATGTATGAATAAACCAACATTACGATTTCCTTTTGACAATGGCTTTCCAAGTCAAGAAAAAATGTAAAATTATTTGTCACTTCTTTTGATATTGATCATTTTACTGTTAGCAGGTTCGGAATTGAGAAATCGCAACCAGTGCTGTCGTTTTCCGAATTCCGAAGGTAGCACTTGTCAGAAAATTTGGGGAGCATTTTTTAAAGTTGAGGAGCGCCCAAAAATTCAAAATAATTCATTTAATAATATGATTCCAAATGAAAAGAGACAAATACTTTTTTCTATCGAAGCATAACAATTTTATATATTAATTTTTGCAAAGGAGTTTGAACAATCAAAAAAACACCACGAGCCATTTTTTTTTTTTAAGAATATCATTTTCTTTTTTTTTTTGTTAACCAATTAAATATATTAGTCCGATAACTTGTTTAACTTGTCATAATTTTTCGTTGTTCTATAAATTTTCTTCCGAAGAATATCTGACTTTGAATGAAGAAAGACCACTTTAAATTTGGTAACCAAGTTTTAGAAACCTGAATTAATTTTCAAAACTTTATAGCCAATATGTTTTTTGGCACCTTAACGTTAGTTTAAAAAAAAAAGTACAAAAAATGGCTTTTTATAGACTTAACAAAAATAATCGCAGAATTTAATTTGGTAAAACATTTTGAAGATCTATTAGATCACCAAATTTTTTTTTTTTTAGATTTAAAATTGATCGATCGAACAGTTTTTTTTTAACCGATTGATCAAGTCGTACCAACAAATTAAAGAAAAAAAATTGTAAACATTGTGAAATCTTCATTAAAATAGAACAGAAAATAATAATTTTTGCCCACTTTTTGTCACAGTAAAGTACGTCCACATTCCACAAAGAAACAGATACAGCTCTTCAAAAAAACACTAGAAAAAACTGTATAAAATTATATTCCCTTATTTTTTTTTACTAGAAAGTGTATAATAAATAAACATAAAAGAAAACGAAAGACTTTTTTGGGCATTCTTTTGATAAATAAATACATAACATCACTTTTTAAAATACTTTGATTAAGAGTTTAACATTAGCTTTCTGAAAGCTAACAGCAATGTGCAATATTTTTTTTAAACAGCGATGTGAAAAAATAGAAATTTGTCTTCATAAAATGTAAGATAATCTTTTCAATAAATCCTTTAATGTGGCGACTTGGGAACTGGGGAGCCATTTTGATATAAAGGTAGCACAGTAGCCCTTTCCGCAACAAAGTAGCCAAATGCTACTATAGTAGCCAAAACGACAGCAGTGATCGCAACGCAGTAGATAAATTTGATAAAAACAAATCGCAATAGGCGTTTTTCTTTTTTAGTTCAGAGTTTGTTCAGAGCAGAGTTCTGAGTAGACTCTGAGTGAACGGAGTAAACTCTGATCAGAGTATGTTCAGAGCACTCCGATTTAATTATGAAACACACCTGAGCACTCAATTGTCATAATTGTCAAATTACTTGGAAACTGTATGAAGTTGACTGCGCTTTTACTCCGTGTGCTCGGTTATTTTATTCTGAGCTCATGGAGCACGCTCTGAACGCGCTAGCTGAACGAAAAAAGAAACACAAACTCCAAGCTCTTAGCGCTCTGACTCTGAACTCAAAAAGAAACACAATATTTTTGTTTGACAGTTCGGGCTCAGCTTTGAACTGCTCTGAACTAATGGCCAAATCAGAATCACGCGTTCGGTCGGTCGGGCTTTGATGGGCTTTTGATCGACTTTACGATAACATGGTGTCATTAAGCGCGACCTTTGAAATTGTAAAACGAAATGTGGCTTTAAACTTCGGGCGTTGAAATAAAAGTTTTGTTTCCTTAAAATTGCATTTCTGAAATTCTTCGTAGATTATAGAGAATCAAAAATGTCTGAGTATTTTATGTTTTTATTTAGGTTCTACAATAACCAATGGAAATAAATAGCTTTGGTAATGAAAGTATACATTAGGTATATGTGCTGACGTAGTTTTTCATCGCTGTCCTCTTAAGGTTTCTAATGGAATTTGAAAGAACGCTATTTTATATAAAAAAAAAAAAAAAACATTTCTTCAAGCATTTGTAACTTTGACATGTAGCTAATGGGAAGAAGTAAGAATGATGTACTTCTAAACGACCAGCAAATGGATAACTTCGCAAAAGAAGTTAAAAATGTCAGTAAGAACAAATAAAAAATCAATGATTGGTGAATAGATCTTAAGATCATTCAGTTCATCCAGAATTATGAGGATATTATTATTAGGTATTATTACCTATTATGATCAAGAAAAACATATTGCTTCCAACTTTTTTGCCTGTAACATGATCATTTTACTGAAGCCATTTTTCATTCATAGCCATAACATGCTCAGATTATAAAGAAAAACTCTTTTCATTTCAATCTTCCTTATCCTATCTCACACCTTTAAAATCCATCTATTTCTTACTCACCCATGCTGAATCTGAGAGTATTAATTTATTGAAACTGGTGAATCAGCATATTTTGAGTAGAATCTACCCTTCTCTTTTTTATGCATATACAATTTACCCGTCACTCTGGATGCGCAATTCAGTAAAACATGTCCCTCAAGTTAGCTGATCAAGGTCCACAGAACAAAGTTTTAATGATGCTTAATAGGTGCTAACAACAAAATTAAGTGCTCCAGTACTTTTGGAAAAAATTAGTGTTCTGCTAACTTGATTTCAAGTTAGCAGAGCAATTTGCAAAACTGGAGATTTGGGTGAAAAAAAGTTGAATTGTTTAAGAAAAATCGAATTTAAGTTAGCAGAGCAGGGTTTTCTATGGAAAATTGAATTATTTTTTTTTTCTTCAAATCTTGGAAAATCTTTCGGAAAATTGGGTACTTAATTCGAGTTTGATGAGCTTCTATTCAATCAAAAAGATTTGGGTGAAAAAAAGATGAATTGTTTGAGAAAAATCAAATTTAAGTTAGCAGAGCAAGGTTTGTATGGAAAATTGAATTATTTTTTTTTTTTCTTCAAATTTTGGAATATCTTTCGGAAAATAGGGTACTTAATTCTATCTAGATGAAATCTTAATTATTCAAGTATATTTATGACACAAAAAGTAGAAAAAAATAAGAAAAAAATTATATATTTTTTTTATTTATTTTTTTTTTTTTTTGTAAAAAACAATTTTTTTCAAATTTTTTTTTGATTCGTAGAGCACTTAAATTAAATAGCACCTAATTATGAGAGCAAACCAAATTTTTTTCCCCTGCGTTTCAACCAGTTTGTGAAAATACTTACTTTTAAGCTGCGTAAAGACGAAAATAATTATAGGTACTGCAAAATACATACGGCTTGCAAAAAGATTGGCACTTTGCACATTTAAATGTTGAGATGTTAGACTGATTTACTACCTACATACTTATTAAGTTTGTTGTGTTGCAAACTGTCATTTTTGTTTTTCCTATTCAACTATTCTGTTTCTATGAGCAATATTATTTCCTTTCCCATGTACAGAAAAAAATGTATTCATTCTTCAACACAACGAGGTTTACCTATACTAAACTGCCGCAGAAATAGGTTGAAGCATGTTTTCATTCATCACCATGATCTTGGTGTTCACATTCTAAAGAAATCCTTTTTATTTAAATCTACCCTTCCCTATCTCACACCCTTAAAATCTATGTATCTCACTCACACAAAAAAGTCTTTCATGCTGAATCCGAGAATATTTATCGAAACTGTTGCATCGGTATATTTTGGGTGGAATCTACCCTTCTCATTTTATCGCACATAAAATCTACCGTCTCACTGGATGCGCAATTCATTGAAAATTCAATGTAAACAGCAGAGCTGTAAAAGACTGCAGTACTTTGGTAATGCAGTTAATAAAGTCGCAGTTAATTAACTTACCTATTGAATGTAAGTTAATACTGTAAATAAGTACTTTAACTGCGAAACAAGCAGTCAGCAGTCAGTACTAACATTCCGACTGTGCAGTTAAAAAAAAAGTTAATTAACTTTAAGTTAATTAAATGCAGTACTTTTTAACTGCTTTTAGTCTTTTTAGTCAGTAAAAAGTCTTTGTACTGCGATGATTTTACTTTTAGTCAGTAAGTATTTTAACTACAGTCAATTAACTGTAAGTTTTTTTCAACTTTTTGTTCTTTTAAATTTCTTTTCTTTTTATTCTATCCTGTTTCTTTTAGTTAAAAGACTAAAGAAAACGTTAAAAGTCTTACAGTTAATTGACTGTAGTAAAAGACATGCTGACTAAAAGTTAAATCATCGCAGTACAAAGACTTTTTACTGACTAAAAAGACTAAAAGCAGTTAAAAAGTACTGCAGTTAATTAACTTAAAGTTAATTAACTTTTTTTTTAACTGCACAGTCGGAATATTAGTACTGACTGCTGACTGCTCGATTTTAGTTAAAGTATTTTTGTAAGTTAAAAGACTTAACGAAATTAGTCTTTTTAGTCAATTAACTGCAGTACCGAAAAGACTGCAGTTTTTACAACTCTGGTAAACAGGCACTTAAAAGTAAACAAACCGGACTGAACACTCTCCGGAACCAAACAAAAATTGGATAAATCAAACCATCCAAGAAAGGATAGAAAGATACTTGCGAAACAGAGCATCAAAACAATTTGTTTTAGGTATTTTCTAATGAAATAAACAAAACACAAACAATACATTTCACAGAAAACCAATTTATTTTGTTCAATTTTTCTTAATTATGTATTGTTTTTGAAACATTAAACCATTATTCAGTAGCAAGATATTATTATCATAACTCTGTGTAAATTGTGCGGTTACAACCAAATTTAAAAACTATGCTGTAAATAAAGAAAATAAATTTATTTTGTTCGATAAAATTGATAAAAATATACACATATACTAAACATATCTCCTGAAATTATTATAAAAAAAATCTAAATTATTTTTCCAATACTATACCACAACACAAACCAAATTTATAGTTGAGTAAAGTACCTAAGATAACTTCTATCACTTTTATCAAATGATTCACACGAAATTATGATTAATAATAAATGAATTTCATGCAAACAAATTTTGTTATGTTTTTTTTTAATTGAATGTTATATTTTTAATGAAACTAAGGCCGTGTGTGAATTGGATTAAATCTGATCCCAAAATTAAATTTTGACACTATTGAGGTGAATATAAGACGTCAAAATTTAACATGGTTCGGGGGCACGTTAAATTTATGCTGCAAGATTAAATTTTGACGTTTACCAGCACCCACGAAAAGTTTTGCTTGTTTTCATGTGCATAACAAGAACATATTAATTGAAGATGCATTAAAATATAATTAAATGATTTCACTCTAAAAATATTAAGAAAAAGTTCAATGCCAATTTGTGTAATCTTGTTTCTAGAGCCACAATGAAGACTACTGGATCCTACTTGCAGAGAAATAGAAGCTAGAAGTAGAAGTAGAACATTGTTTGTTCTCTTGGATAAAATTTCTTTTGCGCTACGAGTTTGAATTGACGCAAAATAGAACCCCGGATCTGCTGGTTAAAATGAAATTCTTAGAAAAACACATCGTTCTGAATGAAAAGTCTCCATACAAATGGTCATTACAACACAAAGATGAATGAATTGGTCCCCTTCATTCATCTGAAGAACAACATTGGCTAATTGCAGTAATGATAACAAGCATTAAATAAAGTTGCCAGCTCATCGTGACCACCACAAGCGAACCGAGTTTTTTGCGTCTTGTGTTTTTGATCTGCAGCTGCTGGCAACAGAATACGAACCATAAGCGTTGTTTATAACAGGCCCAGGGTAAGGGCACTCTCTTTGAACTCATTAGAATGGGCGTTCAATTTTTTAACTCGCACAGAGTTAAATTAAATTTTTTTGTAATAAATTTACAAAAAAATGTGTTCTACTTTTTTCCAAAACTCGCGGACGGAAGAAAAATATTAGAATTAAAAAAATCCCATTTAATTGAATTCACACAGCAAAAAGATGAAATTGTGCTCACCACTGATGAAACGTCAAAATTTAATGTGGGATCAAATTTAATCGAAATTTTAAACGAAATCGCACACGGCCTAAATGCACAACAACTTTTGCATCCGACCGAAAGAAAAGGGAAAACAAACAAAATGGAAATTACCTACTGTGAAGTGTCAAAGCGCGGCAAAATAGAAATTAGATCTATTCGGGCGTTGATATTTACGATCTAAAGCGAGCATAAAGTTTGAGGTAACATTTCAGATTGCCTCATAAGAATCCATTGTTTCTATTCAATATGTCAAAGTCGGCACGACCGAACGCGTGATTGTGATTTAGCTGTATATATAAAAAAGAAAAACACCTAATGAAACAAAATTTGCGCAGTAGAACTAGGTATAATATTATTTTTAAGGACTAATTTCCTATATTTTGAGAAGAAGAGGATTTCAATAAAAACAAAGAGCCACCGCTGAAAATGTACCAAAAATGGAAATAAAAAAGCAAAACCGGTAACCTGCCAATAACAATACGCACAATAGAGTTTGGCTCTCCATAAAAAAATGTATTCTGTCATTTACCTGTGCCTCTTACATAAAAAAAGAAATAATTTTTAAAATATTTTCTATAGATTTTTTTCTTCCATAAATATAATAAAAATCAAGAAGAAAATTAAGAATATCTGCAGTTGTTCGGGAGGAAAAAAAATACGTAAATAGTTCATAAATTCCGTAAAAATTTGTATGGTAAAACTATGGCTTTAGAGGCAGGGGCTAATGAGCTCGGCCATATTTTGTTTTTGGTCCATAAATTTACTGTAGGGCATAAACTTTTTATACAGGGTGTGTCTGATCCAAACAAAAAGTGAGATTTTTTATAAACACTGAGGGTTGCCTGGGTCAAAATTCTGCTTACAAAATTCTGCTTTTTAACATTTTGCTTCCAAAATTCAGCTTTTTAATATTCTGCTTTTCAAAATTCTTTTTAACAAAATTCTGCGAATAATACAAAAAAGTTTTGGAAAATTAAAAAAAAAATTTAAACTTTTTTTTATTATTTGCAGAATTTTGTAAAACAGTGTTTTAAATTTTTTAAAATTATATTATGCATTTGTTTATAGAAGGAATGTTAGTATTATTAATAATGTGCCGCTTAAAAGTGCTGGTTGCACGGAGTCATGTAATTAAATTTTTATATCTCAATAAAAAAAATTCCTTATCTTTCAAAGCTAGACAGCAGAAGTCATAAAATCGAGAGTACATAAAAAAAAAGAAAGTTAAAAATTAGAAAATAGCCCTATGCGGTAAGCCTAAGGCAAATAAGATTTCTTATGAAAATATCTAAAAATATCGTTTAGTTTTTTTTCACTAAATATGTGATTATATAAATTTAATGGCACAACGGCTAATGAAGAACCAGAAAAAAATTTTGTCCGAACCTTGCATTTTGTACAAGACAAAATTTTTTTGATGGATCTGTAGGTGGGATCAGTGTTGAAAGCCCCCCAATTCGGCCGCCATTTTGGAAAAGGGGGCGTTAAACGCCTTTCGCAATATCTTGAGAACCATATATCGCACAAACAAAATATTAGCGAATTTAAGAAGAGAATTTATTTCTCTACAATTTATATTAACGCACTTCTTATCGTAAAAATGAAAACAAAAAAGTTATAACCAAAAAAAGATGAAGGTTTTCAGAAATTTATCTTAAAAAGGATATAAAATAAATAAACAAAAAAAAATGATATTTTTCTTGGCAATGGTCATCTTTTTTTGATTATAACTTTTTTGTTTTCAATTTAACGATAAAAGTGCGTTAACATAAATTGAAGAAAATTAAATTTTCTTCACAAATGCGCTAAAATTTTGCTTGTGCGATGCATGGATCTCAAGATTTCGTGAAGAACTTTTCACGCCCCTTTTTCCAAAATGGCGGCCGAATGGGGGGGTTTTCTTACTTAACTTTTTTTTTTTTAATTCACAAAAAAAAAAATATAATACATACATATACATACCTACCTAAAATACATCTCTTAATCTTCATTTAATTTTGTTATAATAATTTTAAATGTAAGATACTGTTTTTTTTTTTTTTTTATTTTAAATATTTTTAGAGAATAAGTTGGGCTTTCATAATAAAAATTAAAAATCATACTAATAATAACGTATTTCCACAAACTAATAGGTTTGATATTTATTTGCGGGAAAAAAAGTTCTAGGGAGGGTAAAAAATCCTAAATCCTATTGCATCTAAATAAAAAAGTCCAATAATAAGTTGCAGTTTGGAAAAGCTAGAGCAAGTTTAAGAAAACGAGACCAAAAATCATAAAAAAACAGTTAAAAGTGGAAAATCACGCGAATACGAAATTTAAAATTACCTCAGGAGCCCATGGTTTTCGTCTACATCGTTGACCTTGGGACACCCTGTACTGATGTATATTCCAATTTCAGCGATTTAATCTGAATCCAACAAACTACCATATACACGAAATTTTATAAAAAAATTTGTATGTAGGTATAGGTACCTAACCTACTATCAAAATAAAAATAATGCTTTTGAACTTTATACATACATAGTTTTTCTTTAAATCCCTTCAGCTTTTCCTGAATTTTCTTTGCTTTTACCAATTTGTTGCAAATCTCAATTCATCTTCTGCAAATCTTCTTTTCGGATTTGCCGCACCACTTGGTTAAGAAATAGCTGGCATTGCATTTTATGCGACGACTTGAGATTGAGATTCCTTGTTATAATATTATTTCCCTAAAGACATCATCCAGATGAAGAAACAAAACCCGGCAAAAGAAAAAATCCAATATAAAAGGATAATGCTGTTGCAATCTGCACACCAATCCAATCATAAGGTTAATTTCCTTTTTCCTCTATCATTGAGTTGAGAACAAATAAAAAACAAACAATCTTACAAAATTTTGCTCGTAAATTCCTTTGAGCCAAAATTCTTTGAGAACTATAATAAAAACCAAGTGGAAAAGCATCCTAAGAATTATTAATGAAATATGCAGGTATATACATAATAATAATTTGTCTCAATTGTATGAATAGGAGGTATATGAATCTATTTTACGAAGGTCTCTGACTGAACAATCTGCATTCAATTGACTTGTCTAAATAAATCCTTTTCGTGCCTCCAAGGCACCAAGCACACAAACGACTTATTTGTATCGGTTTCATATTATTTTCCATTATAAATGGTAATACCTATACTACTTTTGTTATGATGGCAAACATTGTGGGACACAGTAAAGAGCCAGGTAATTTATTTTATTTATAATAATTTATTTGAAATATTCCCAGTCTATTGCTATGGAGAGAATCTTTAAGAAGGATAAAGATTTTTTTTTTTTTAAGAAAATTTTCTGCTAAAAGATTTATTACAACAATTGAGTTGAAACGTTCTCTAGTTCAGAGCATAGACAACCAACCAACGCAACGCAACATTATAGGGAAATATTTCACATAATCTGAGGAGTTTCCACAGAAAAATAAGATGAAGAAATGGAGAAAGTTGGGGCCAAAAGGAGTTCTTGTTCATCTTGAATTTGGTCGGATATGTAGTATGTCCTACCTGTGTAGAGTAGCAAACGAAATGAAATTTATAGTATCCTCTTTAAAGAAAAAAAAACTATCAGAAACTCCAGAGGATCGGATGGCGGGGAGGGCCTTTTATAGGAGAGTATACATTATAGCCTCAAGATGTTTTCTATACTTACGTTTTAAAGGGGAAGAAGGATTTCTTTATTTTGTTTTTGCTTATTTTTGTTTTTAGTTGTTATCCTAGAAAAATTCTCACGGGAAAAATTTAAATAGATTCTCATTTGTTGTGCAAGGATTTAGCTTAAAAAATTGCTATACTTTAAATGGTTTCTGTTGTGCTGTATAGGAATATGGTAGGTAGTTTATGTTTGTGTATATAAATCTTCTTTTTTATATTGGATAAGAAAATTTCTCTTTTTTTCCTCTTGAGTCAGTCAGTTCAATTAGGCAAAGATCGGTCCTTAAGTATCAAAAGAACACTATTCACAGAAGAAGTATTATAATAGTTAAATTAAATGCTTTTTGTTGTGTAAGACAAACTTTTAGAAATAATCAATATAGAGCCTCCTAAATATTTTTAATGTGAAAACATTTCTCTTAAAGGAATGTATAGAAGACCAGTAGGAGACATTTAACAAGTTCCTTGTTATTTTTAAAATATACAAACTAATAACACTCTCGTTTTGATATTTGTTGGCGTTGGTAACGGTACTGTCTTGCAAGCAATGAATATTATGCGTTAACAGATAATAGGAAGAAAAAAATTTTATAATGTTGAATTAACTCCCATAACGTGTGGACAAAACTAAAAGACCAGGTGACTTTTGATTGTTTATGGTTGCAGAGAATTTGTTTTAAAATTTTTTTTTTTAAATAGCACTGCAAAAAGCTAAAAACATATTTGAATTAAATAATATAAAATAAACGAACCATTGGTGGCAGAGTGCATTGTTCAACAACCAAGAGGGGATTGATCCTTAAATTCACACTGGAAGAAAAATCTCAGCGGGAGGTGTCCAGAATTATTGGGAGATCAAAAAAATTTGTTTGTAATACGCTACAGCCCCAAAAACCCCTTAGAAAAACAGGCCGACCTCGAAAAACTTCGCTTAGAGATATAGCCAAAATCAAACGACTTTCAAATAAAGACCCCTTTATATCACCCGCAGATATTAAATTGGATCTGAACTTGCACGTCTCGTCTAGAATAGTTCGAAGGACACCATCTCTTCGGAAGAAGTCTAAAGGGAAATACCACTTCTTACTAAAAGACACCAAAAAACAGTATTTAATTTGCCAAAGATCCTCTAGCATCGATAGGTCCAGAAAATGAAAAAAAAAAAAAAAATGGCACAATATTTCTTGGTCTGATGAAAGTAAAGTAAATTTAGTGAGATTTGATGGTAAGAGATTGGTCAGGCGTCCAAAAACATAGCATACCAGCCGCAATTCACCAGAAGAGACAGCAAAATATCTGAGTTTTCTTTATTTAATCTTAGTGCCAGTTGTACAATCGTGGTTTAAATTTTGATCCGTGGTTCAGGAATTTTAACTCGCCGATTTCGGCGGGTTAACTGAGGTTCAACGATGGTTCAAGGTTCCAATATGCACTAAAAGCCAATTACATGCCTGAACCATCGTTGAACCACAGTTAATCCGCCGAAATTGGTGAGTTAAAATTCCTGAACCACGGATCAAATATTTGTACAACTGGCCCTTAAAGTTTATTATTGGTCCTATTGTTTTGTCCGTCACTGTATATGGAATAGTTTTGGATTCGTAAAACAAAAATTGAACTGTATATGTAGGTATTTCAATCAAACTTGCATTTTTTTCGCTGAAATAATTAAAATATATTGTTTATAAGGCTTAGAGAGATATACTCTTGCAAAACTGAAGCTATGAGACTTTTCAAGACTTGCACTCTAAAATATTGCTCATTTATTTGTTTTAAGTTTTTATTAAAAGACATACATATTTTAAAAGAAGGCAACTTAAACTTATCTTTTTAACACATTGTTCTTTTATAAATTGCGTATGGCAAAAAAATAAACAAACCAACTGAAAAACAGAATATTTATGTGGGCTAGTGAAAATGCAATAGTCAATTTAATTAATTTAATTTAGAGAGAGTTGATCTCAAAGCTTCCATAGATGATCGGGTACGAAGGCGCTTGGTATAGGTTCAAGTAAAACTATATAGGGTTTTTCAGGAAAGGTGTGTAGGATTATCATACAAAGGACAAAACACCATTTCTTTGGTTTTCTTTTTTATAAATTAAAAAATTATATTTTGACCTTTGTTAAAGTATTTGTAGCTGTATTGCATTATTCAGTTACTGTTTTGCAAATTTTCGAAGGATTTGCGAGGTAGCTAACGGTATAATCAATAAAATTGGACTTATATAGCATTTACTTTGCCATCTGTAAAGCTTATAGAAAATTTGGTCTAATCTAATATTTAAAAAAAAAACAAAAAATGCAAGCGCAAAAACGACCTAAGAAAGATAGGCCACTCTGGTACTTTATATTTTGTTAATTGCTTAACTGTGTACTCCAAAAAAATTTATGCAGGCATAAAGACAAAGGTATAAGGATTCAATTTTTGTTAGAAATCGGATTTTGAAAAAAAGGCCACTATGGTTCTGAAGGCCTGATATTTGAACTTGTATACAAATTTAATTAAAATCTGTTAAGTAGTCATTTTTGAAATTTAGAGTTATCAAGCAATTTTATTTTTTTTTTTAAGGTATGGACATCTGTAAGGCTAGGCGCTGGTCGCGTCTCAATATGCGCCTAGCCTAATTGTACACAAACTAAAAACGAAAGGTTTTCAAAAAATGCTTAAAAAATGGAAAATGCCGATATTTTTGGTAATTAAAAAATGAAAAACAAAAACCGCTCAAAAAAAAAATTCTGTGACACATTTTCTAAATAAAAAAACGTGCCATTTTTCTATTTGAAATAAACTAAAATTTGTTTTATTTTTTTTGGGAAAAAAATTGAAGTTTTAAAAAAAATTATTTGCTCTATTCGTGTACTGTCAAAAAGTAGGACTGCCAATTTTCATCAAACATTTTTATTTTAGGTAAAACAATTGAAATAAAAAGCGTGGCATTGTGCCACGAAGAAATTATTGTGTTAAAACCACAATCATGCCACTTCGGCAACGCTGGCTTCACTTTTTTTAAACAAACATTTGCATTATGTACGTTGAATTCCTTACACGTATAGACCCAACATTTTTGTAAATAAAATCCTTATGGTTTACTCTTGAGAATTATTTTTTTTTTAAACCAAGAAAGGATGGTACCGTCAACTACCAGTTTTTTCCCTTAACCATTTAAAATATTTATCAGTTTCTTTCAATGAAATCGAGAGGAAACCCACTATTTCGTTTTCTCTAATTCAAAACTTCATACCTTTGAGCTAAGAAAATTGGAATATTTGTAACTTTTTGTAGGTAAAGACATACCTACATACATAGAACAAATTAATAATTCCATGCATTTTCCACATTGAAACTGTGTAAAGTTTTTGATAGTTGTTAACCCCATTTGTAGAAGCAGTTAAGATAATGACACTTTTATATTCTTTGATACCGAGCATCATCTCCACCGCTAATCTATGTAGGTATATTGAGGGGGGTTAAAGAAGTAGAATTCGCCCATCTAACGATAACGAGCCATCATTTCTGTATGAGATGAGGTGCAAGAGTAATACCATGAATGAACCATGCCATATACCTACCAAAAAAGGACATTCAACCAACCTTTAATGCAACTACTCAAGAAGCAAACTTCCATTCACATGGGTTTTTGTGGTATGGTTTACCATTAGAAGGAAACATCAACCAAAGAACAACCAAGAGTAGCAGTATAGCAGCAGCAGCAGGTGTGCAATGACCTGGTTTTTAGTTTTTCATACAAAAAGGATATCCTTTTAAGAACTTGCGCGCCAGGGTTGGTTTCTAAGCCCAAGTATAGAGCATTCATTTCAATTCACTACGTTTTCCATTTTTGCTTTTATATCGCACTTACTAAATCCAATAAAATTGAATGAATATAAGGTGGAATGAATCGGGGGGAGAGAAAGAGGATCAACGGTGCTTCGGATACTATATGATGAGCTGTGCCAGTGCCATTGCCAATGAAGATGGTTGCAGCAGAGGGGCAAAAGAGTGAAAATGCTTCTGTTTTTTTTTTTTTTTTACATGAATAGTGGTTCACCCTTTCAATTTTTGTTTTACCCTTGGTTAGAGTTTTCAACATAACCGCGATGATGGCATCAGCAGGTGAACGAATCATAGAATGTTTGAGGGGACGAGACGAGACAATTCAGCTAAGGTAAGGGTACCTACGCCTTTTCTTTTTGCGATGCTGTCTCTTTTTATTTTAATTCCAATTTTGGCTGAAGAAAAAGTTGCTTTCTGAGTTTTTTCCTTTTTTCAACATCCTGGTCTCTATAGTTTTAAGGAGTCTCTACGTGTTGACTTTTACTTCAACCGATAGAGACTAGGAGTGAATATACAGGGTGATTCACCTAAGGTGTGACAAAAAGCTAGACTGTGTTGGTTAGGTCGAGATTAGAAAAAAATCGTACGGGAGGGGGGGTCTATTTGCTCCCGTTTAGACGGGAGGGGAAATTTTATAAAAAAAATTATTTAAAACAGAAAAAAAAAATTACTGCCATGATATAACTTTTTATAAATCCAGAAATCTCTTCTTTTATTTTATTTTTAAATAAATCTGATTCAGGGAACAGTTTTCAAAAATTAATTTTCAAACTCAAAATTTTGAAGAAAAAAAAATAAAACTGATTTTTTTTTAAAAAATTAACGTTAAGTAATAGTTTTGTTTTTTATATTCAATGCTCCCATCAATTTTGAGTCAAACACCAAAAACCAGATGTCAAAATGTATTCTAGTTTTTGAGAAAATTAAAAACAACAAAAGTAAGTTTTCCTTAAATTCGACTTCAATCCGGTTTTGTTGCTCCAAAGATCTTATTTTCTACTATTTAAGTAGTAAAATAGATTTCATCATATTCAATTTACTCAAAAACTAAAAGAAAAACTAGAATTAGCATCAGAATTTCTGTTTTTGACTCAAAACTATAAAGAGCATTGAGTTTTGTAAACAAAATTAGTACTTAATTACGTAAAATTTTGAAAAAATCAGTTTGAAATTTGTTTTTCTCATTTTTTTTTTCCAAATTTTGAGTTTGAAAATTAATATTTCAAAAACTATTCCTTGAATCAGATTTATTTAAAAAGAAAACAAAAGAAGAGATTTCTGGTTTTATAAAAATGTCATGGCATTGTAAGCGTACCCGTTGTTTTTTAGTAATTTTTTTTCTGTTGTAAGTCAATTTCTTAGAAAATTAAAAAAAAGTAAAGCATGTCATTTAAAGTATGGCCGTTGTTTTTTAATAATTTTTTTTTCAATTTTAAGTCGATTTTTTTCCCGCTTAAACAGGCGGAAACAGGCCCCCTCCCATACGATTTTTTCTTGTCTTGACTCAACCTACACGCACTTGCTTTTTGTCACACCTCAGGTTAATCACCCTGTATATGTATGTATTTGTCCATATAACAAAATGAAGAATTTTCTTTAAATCGATAAAACTAGTACTTAAAATGTATTAATCTCAGAATAAAGAACGCCATCTATAATTCTTGAAAAAATATGAATTCATGCAGAAAAAATTTTCAAAATCATCGGAGCGTTTTTCTTAAAAAATAATTTTATATGTTAAATTTCTTTGAACTTTTAAGAAAAAAAAATTGGCATGTTGGACTTTATGTTGTAGTTACAGACGTTATGTTTGGCAGTAAGGGCTTATACTTTTCTTATGCAGTTAAAATTCATACTGAGTGAGAAAGTATATAAAGTGGGCAGCCTCCAGGTATAAAAACCTTATCATATTGACGAAATCCCAAAACATACACTGCATATTACATTATTAATCGCATCACTGCGATTTTTTCATGACAAAGGGTGAAATTTATTCAATTTAAATAGTGGTTCACTAGGGCGTATACGCACTTTTCTTATTTTATTAATTTGAAAAACAAATTTTACTACAATTTTTATTTTAGCACGTTGAATTGAGTCGCTGGTGCAAACGGCTGTGATTAGGTATTATATTATTTATATTCCCTTTAAACATACGACAACCCTAACCTCAATCAGCAGGCGAAACCACTATAACACTGGAGAATACAATTTTTTACCAAAGAACTATATTGTACACTTTTTCAATGTTTTTGTTGTGCTGAACTCGAATCTGATGACAAAAACGTTCTGTCGCATCACGTTTTTGAAATATTTACCTTTGAAAATCATAAAAATCGTTTTTTCGTTATGTTTTTGAGGTTATGTTAGAACAAGAGGTACAGTAGAATCTCGAAAAGATGAACAGATATAAAGCAGGCACCGTTCATCTTTTTGAATTGTTCATCTTTCCAAGCATCGAGAATTAGTTTAAGAAAAACATTTGGCTACACATAAAAACATTGCATCTACAAGTTTACAAAAAAAAAACAGGCTTATGTATTTAAACATTTTTCTTAAGAAACTGCTCCATAGTAAACTGTCACCCGGAAGAAAGAAGTCTCGCCTTATTGCTTTCTCTCGTAAATTTCTTTAGCTAAGAAGTCTCAATACATAGGCCTCACATTGCACTGCAAATTTCAGGCTGAAACATGTGGTTCTTCTAGCTTATAGCTTCAGGAACCATGTATACAACAACACTTCCATTTTTGAAAATCCGATTTATGCAACGTTTTGCATTTTTTGCGCTCCAGAAATCGTTGTATTACACAATCTTGAAGTAAGTGCTTTACCTTTTTTTTATTGTAACAATCGTGGATATAGCGATTCTACATTTTTGCAAATTTTCGATAAGATGTTCCATTCTTTACGCCTTCTAACACAGCACACTTTTGTTTAAGGTGTAAAAACTTAACTCTATCTTGCACGGGAGGCATACTTCCTCGTCAAAATTCACATTTAACTGAAGAATTCACACAAACTCTAAGGTAAACCGCGCCCAAAAGTTTCGTTACCAAATTTTAATACAGTAACCAATAAATTACACGACGTGTTATGATATAACTTTAAAGACAGGAAAAAAAAAAGATTTCTGTAAACAGGAATAATCTCAAAAACGTGAATCTCACTTCAGATTCGAGTTCAGCACACCACAAAACATCGCAAAAGTGTATTTTGATGCTTCTGATTTTAATTTAACGAAGCAGATTAAATTAGTATTTTTTCGAACCTAATTTTTAAAGAAAAGAAACCTTTCTTTAATTTGTTGTTTAATTTTTAATTATATCTATGCTTACTTTACCCTCACTATTCCTATCCTTGCTTTGGCATCATTATAATCACCCACACTATATTAGTTACTTCAATATAATTTTCCTTATCTTTACCTACGCATACAAATCCATTGCAAATACATAATACATAGACTACACTAACTTTTAGAAGTTAAACAAGTGCTCTATCAGTTACGTCCTGTAAGAGGAAGATTATTATATTTTGCCTGAAAGTGCATACCTAAATGAATCGAAATGATTACATCCGCACACTCAGCATAACTTTGCATTTCAAATAAATTAATTAAAACGATCAAGTGAAGGTAGAAAGAAATGGAAGGCTTCAAGGATAATGATGATAAAGACAATATTCCTTCCTTTCCTCCGATTTTAAATCATTTTCCAGCACATATATAGAACTGGTAAACGTTTTATTTAGTACAGAAGTCAGATAAATTCCACGTGTTATGTTACATTTTGAATTTTATTTTTTTTAAGTAAATTTGCATGCATCATTGTGCAATCCTACATCTTCTATTTTCGTTCGTTGAAAACTGTTTGTTTCAATTGAATATTTCCTATTCCAATTTGCCTAAGTAATGCCATTAGATAGTTTTGTGTGCTTCTAGTATACAAGACATCATCATAGATACACGTTTCGAAGCTCTTAATCTTTTCCATGGAAGAAAGGAAAGTGATTTTTATCTCTCTGTCCTTCTACAGGGTGACTTTCTGTCTGTCCTATAAAATACATACGTATACTTTGTACTCAGTAAAAAATCAAATGGCATTCTCGTGGGAAGATTAAGGTTCTGCTTTAGAATCGCCAGCCAAGACACACAATATCAAAACTGTAAAAGGTTCAATATTATATCACATCAATTGGGAATAACGATGATTGTTCAATCGATGTGATCTGGTTCCTGTAAAAATATTTTGCATAGTTAAAAATGTTCACAAATTTGAGTGAACTGAGAAACAATTTTTGTTTGTCAATTCTTTTTCTCAATTCGTGTGCAATACACCCTGTAATTTTTTTCTCTGTTGTCTCATGGTGATGATGAAAACGTCCTTGGGATGCTTCAATTTCTGAAAACAAAAAAAAACTGCCAAGGATTTATTACCGGGCCTTTTAGTGATGTTGAAGGTATTGCCATCACTCTCATATGCTTTTATTTTCTAACTGCTAGATGAACAACAAGTGCATACAAAATCAAATAATTTTTTTGCACCTCTATTTTTCCTTCGATGATGGAGCAAAAACAAAGAAAGAAAATACGGATTAAAAACATGTGTGATGACACATTTCATAGTGCCAGACATCTACTCATACATATATACGTACATATGTATGTATGCACAAGCACTTAGATTGCTAATGGGATTTTTAAAACTGAAAATGTTAAAATGTCATTCCAATTCTGCTCAGAATGGGTTAGACGAATTTTGAACAAAGAAATTTGTAAAAACAAGAAGAAGAAGAATTTTGTTAAATGACATAAAAATTAGTAATGATGATTAAAAGAAATGAACAAATATTTTTATCGATTGATTTTTAAATTTCCCTTTTCTTTTATTTTCAGTGATAAATTAAAAATTAAAGCTGAGTGAAACTGAAGTTTTTCCCTTTGTGAATTCTATGTGCAAACATTTTAAGTCTAAATAAGACTTCTAGTTAATTATTCGATGATTAACCACATTCAAAAACTAATAGAACAATAATTACTGAAGATATTAGTAAAGTAAGCTTTCGGAATGGAGTTGCTCGGGTCATTATACTTTTTTGGACTTCTCACAGCCATTGGAATATTTTCACAAGGTAAGTCTTCATAGCGATAAATTTTAAATTATTAGTAGATACTAAAAGCAATATTTACTCAAATGGATAAATAAGTTTTAAAATGTTATGGTTTTAGGTATATGCCTTGCAAGATGCTCAAATTTTACCATTGTGCAGTGAAAATTTATTTCCTTAAGTACTTTGCACATGAGACACGATCATCGAACTGCGAATTGCGAATGGTGATTGACATTTCATTCATCGAATCATAGGCAATAAAAATAAGAACTTGGGGTAAAATTCGAGCGAATTTTCTATTCGCTAGTTTGTGAAATGCATCCTGCTGGTTGTGGATTGCAAATTGACGTTTGACAATTCGCAGAAGACAAGTTGTTGGTCGCGTAAATAATAATAAAATACAAAATTTTCTAATTTTACGCTGTGTTTTCGATTTAAATTTGTTAAATTTTTCACTTATTCTCTTCATCACAAAGAAAAAACAAAAAGAATGATATAATCAGTAGAAATTGATTTAAAAGATTTAGTTCACATTCGCAGGTCGCAGGTCGCAGCTTATGTGCAAAGCACTTTGGTCCATTTTTGTTTTGAAATATCTGCATCAGTAACCTCTGTTTTACTGGAGAAAAATTGAATTTAAAAAGAAAAAAAAAAATATCATTTTTTGCGGGTGCATCCCTCGTTTAGACAGGAGGGGCAATTTTCTAAAAAATTGACAAAAATTATACTTAATTACATACAATTTTGAAAAAAATTAGTTTGAAACTTTTTATTTCATTTCTTTTTTTTCAAAATTTCGAGTTTGGAAATTAATTTTTCAAAACTATTCACTAACATAACTTAATTTAAAATGAAAATAAAAGAAGACATTTCTGGCTTTCCAAAAAGGTATAGCATGGCATTTTAAATTGTACCGCTGTTTTTAAATATTTTTTTTTTTTATTTTAAGTCAATTTTTTTAGAAAATTGCCCCTCCTGCCTAAAGGGGGGAAATATACCCCCCCCCCCCCCCTCCTATACAATTTTTTTCTTGTCTTAACCAACCTACTCGCTCCAGCAGTTAGGTGCAACTTATACCGATCACCCTGTATAATGCGATCCTTTCAAATCCTGTGGTTCAAATAGTGGCTGAAATCAATGAATAATTATATCCTGAAGTAAGAAAACGTATATACGAGCCTCAGCTGTATGGAAGCTTCAGCAAAAGAAATTCCTATAGCTGTCTAAAACATATTTCAAAACCTGTATGAATATTTGCTGACACTCATTGACATTAAGATGTAAACTTTTCTAAAAAGGGTGTTTTGGAACGATGAAATGAAGGTTTAACTCATTGGACTAGAGAAAAATATTTGTCTATCACCCTCAAAGCCCAGATATGCAACTGGAAATGTACCCTAAAATACCAATTTATCATAGTGGAGGAAGCGTGCGATGGTCTGGTGTGCATTTTCATGCCTTAGCATTCTAAGGCTCCAGTTTTAATAATTTATTGCAAGATGGGTAAGTTTCAAAGTATAACCGTTATGGAACTGTTCATTTGAATTTCAATGCATCAAAATGACCATAACCATGCACCTGTTTTGGTACAAAATAAGTTTTCAAATGAAGACATCGATATTTTGTATGCTGGTGAGCACAAAGTTCCAATCCTTATTGTATATAACATCTTTGTAATAATCTAAATATTCATATCGGGTAAAGAAAACAGAAACTCTGGACAAACTTTAGGCTAGAATTAAGAAGTCCATCAGACTGAGAAGATGCAAAGAGTTGGTTAGGAAAGCAGTTCCCACAGAAGATAAGCTAATCTACAAAATCATGATAAATCTACAAAGTATTAACTTTAAAAAACAACAAAAATTATCGATATACAGGGTGATCGGTATAAGATGCACCAAACTGCTGGAGCAAGTAGGTTGGGTTAAGACAAGAAAAAAATCGTATGGAAGGGGGGGGTGGTCTATTTCCCCCCGTTTAGGCAGGAGGGGCAATTTTCTAAAAAAATTGACTTAAAACAGAACAAAAAATATTTAAAAACAACGGTACAATTTAAAATGCCATGCTATACCTTTTTGGAAATCCTGTCACAGGGTTGTATCGCTCAATGTGTATACACTGTTCAGGATAATGTGGCGATCATGCAGTATCTACTCCTACTTGCGTACCTATACTCTTAGTGGGTAGGTACGAAAAAAAAGCTCAACGAAGATTTTACAATATTACAAGAAAATCCAACGCCTAATAAAACCAGGCATTGAATTGGCTTTATTAACAATATTCTCAAAGTGTATTTCAAAGTGAAGATTCTGTAAGGATGGCACACCCTAAATGTTGTTGTTTCTACTTACGAGACTGACTTATGCTCTCATTAGAACCTTGATGCATTTTTTTTTTCTGAAGTAGGATTAGTATTTATGGACACTCTTTAAAAGAAATTACAAAAAGAAAGCAATCAGAAACAAACTCAGATTAAAATGATTTTTGATCACTCTTTTAATTAAATATTTAAATATAGATTTTACTAAGTCGTTAAAGCAACTAGAAAAAGTAGTGGACCTAAGTATTTACCCTAGGGTACACCCGAGTCCACTTTTATTTAATATTAAATTATTCCTCTAATAGGATTTTTTTCTTTCCTTTACATACGATTTTTGTTTACCAAAAAATATTAATAAAGAATAAATAAAAATTAATAGAAGCATCGCAACATTAAATTGAATGCACTTTGAATAAAATATGAACAGGAACAAAACCTCAATCTTTCACATAACAAAAACTCCAACCTATCATAAAAAAACCTATCATCAGACTTCAACTTCATACACCTATCCCAAGAGTTCGGAAAAAACTAAAAACCCCGAAGGAAGTTCTTTCCATATTTACCTCAAGGGAACAGTATTATTTTTCTCCAAAAAAAAAAATAACATTCTACCAAAAACGATCATAAATATGAAATTATAGTCAAATTTGTTTTTGCTCATATCATCACTAAAGCTGGAGGATAGGTATGGCGATGACGACGATGCACAATTCCATTACCCAAAGCTGTTCACTTAACCATGGAATTTGTGTGCACACACACACAAAATGCTGGTCACTCTTCTCCTAAAGTATCTACATTCTACACCAAATATTCCATATAAGCAGAGGATCCTTATGTGTATAATAGTTAGGTAGGTGCATATGGATGTGTGTATTTCTGTGTTTGCCATATAAAGGCTAATTTCTATGCCAGCAGTTGTTGGAATTCCAAAACTTTTCATAAAAATTCATGAATAATTAACAAATAGAAGGTTGTGCGGTTAAGCAAAAGTGAAATTACCTGGTCTGGTCATACCCTTAAAATGCACACCTATACATACATACACAATATAAAAGAGAACTCTGGTTTTCTACCAATAAAAAAAAAGGATTCCAATTTGAAAACCTCACCTCATAGTGGCACAATGTACCAGTTTTTGAACAGAAATTTACATTGGCAAAATGAATAAATAAATTTCTTATTCAATTTGGCAAACAAAAAAATTACCCACATTTTAACACAAAAATCATCCTTTGCATATGGATAAATATTCGAGAATTTTCAAATGCATATACATATAGATATTTTGTATATGCTCTTCACAGGCACACCTGTCTGCATAAATATTTAATTTTCAATGGTGGCTACATTTAAATTACTTCGCCAAAAAGAATCCTAACGTAGTGCGGTATGGCGGTGTTGGTGAGGTTGATGGTAAAAACTGAATCAGAAATACCACAAGTCCACAGAAAAAATAACCACGGGCAGATAGGCCTACCTTTATGATGATTGCTAACGAATGGCGCCCAACGCTTCGGTTGTCAAATACACCCATCCACCTGTATCCCCTATGGTGCCTTCTAATCAATGAAATCAGGACATTCATGTTACAAAACTTACAATGCATATGTATTTACCTATATATTTTTAACAACGTGGCATGCCGGGAGATAAACTCTTTCAACTCTGTGTTCTTTTCTGTAATTTAAATTTTTTTTATTTTGGTCATTGGTTTGAGAGAAAAAGAATACTGTACATACGGGTCCTTTGTCCAACTAACGGAATTTCTATTCAATACTCCGCGCAGTTTCTAGTTTGTTTACGATGTGTGGGCCCACCCGCCCGTTGGGGTTAGTTGGTTAGGTTTATTTTAAATAAACCAATTCCTAAGCCATAGGTATCTAGGTTAGATCTTTTGGAACGATGCTTTTGTTCTCTCAAAACAAAACTTATTGCCATAGCATACATAACAAAGAGAGATCTTATCAAAAAAAGGGGATTGTAAGTGACACCTCTTGTTCGTGCTTCATGGTGTCCTGGCCATTATTATTGTGAAAATGTCCTCTCAATGTTGATAAGAATACCTTCAAATATTTCGATTTATCGGTAGTTATGTTTATTGATGGCCTTCAATTAATGGCATTTATTACATTTTTCAAAACCATTTATATTTTAAAAAGGGGATTATTTTAGGTAAATCCTTAAATGTAAAATTAGTTCCAATGAAATTTTTCTGCGTTTCTATATGTACTCCAAGATTTTGAATTTTTTGAACAGAATATCGAAAACAGGAGTATGAATTTACCGAATTTTGAAATAGAGAATTTTGGATTTCCAAACGTTGGATTTAAAAAAAAGATAAATAAATTTTGTGGAACAACAGTTCATGAAGAACTAGAGCCTAGTTACTTACAACTCTTAACCATTCCTGGTGTGCGTGTCTGAAGGAATGAAGGTGACCTACTGCCGAATCCCAACGGTTAAGGCGAGTAGCATTTTTCTATGACAAGAGATACTCTTGGATTCTTTGTCACAAGAGGAAGTAGCCAGGAAAAAAACTTTTTGGGATTTGTGTAGGTTTAAGCGACTGGAAATCGAACCCAGACCTCTGGCATGGCTAGTCTAACACATAAACCATCACGCTACGCGCTACTACAGGTTTTAAGTTTTATAGAATTTTAAAATACATAAAGGATTTAGAAATACTGAATTTTGGTAACCGAATTGCAGTACAAAATTATTAACCAACCTTGGGAACACTTCTTCTGAAAATGTTAAAATACTAGAATTTGGGCTTAAATAGAAATCTTATTAAGGTAAACACAATTTTTCTCTCTTATTACTTTAAAAAATTGTAACTGAAAAATTGTTGTGATAACGGTGGTGCACATTTTTTTGTTTAAGCATCAAAACAATTTTTTTTTTTGAATACAAAACATTGATATAAAAAAAGAATTTTGAAAAACAGAATACAGAATACAAAATTTTGGATTAACAAAATATGAAAATACAGAATTTTGGTAACAAAATTTTGACAAATGTTGCCCGTTACTATGCCGTACATGGTTCATCCTAAAGGATCATTTTTGGATCACTGCTTCCAGCAGCGTTGCGACCCGTATCTTTCGAACTTTGCGAGTCATGTTGGCTTCGAAATCTTGGATCGTAGCTGGGTTATCGGAGAAGCCTAAAACCTCTAAAACGTGAAATCAGTTGTCCTTCATTGTTTCGCGCGCTATGTGTGCCGCAGTCCTGTCTTGCTAAAAAAAAAAATGTTGCAGACATCACTGCCTTCAAATTTTGGCAGAAAAAAGTTGGTTATCCATGGTGTGGTAGCGCTCGCCATTGACTGTTATGTTCTGGCCGGCCTCATTTTTAAAGAAATACGGACCACACCAAACGAAGGTCCGTCAAAAAGATCTAACTATGCCAGAATTAGGGCTAATTTGGGGCTAATTTAGTTCCACAATCCCGAAGGAGCCCCAAATTCCTTTCACCCTTTAGAGGGCAAAAACTGATTTGATGACGTCATGAAATAAGTGTTTGCCTTCTAAAGGGTGGAGAGAATTTGGGGCTTTTTTGGGGTTGGGGTACTAAATCAGCCCCAAATTATAGACCCTAATTTCTGCATCATTAGATTTTTGAGTTTCCGTTGTAATGGACCCAGCTTGACGGAATAATGACGTCATCAAATTAGTTTTTTCCCTCTAAGGGTGAAGAGAATTTGGGACTCCTTTGGGGTTGGGGAATTAAATTAGCCCCAAATTAGACCCTAATTTCTGCATCATTATATTTTTGAATTTAGGTTGTGGTGGACCCAGCTTGACGGACCACGATGACACGACGGTAGTTCGACATACTCTGTCGGTAGCCATCGACTTAATTATGCGCCTTAGTAAGGTACGACAGCATTGAACTAATGAGCCCAACTGTCATGCCTGTGGGCGAAACGCATTGGGCTAAAGGTCGCAAAAAATCTTCTATATATGCTTAACGCCTATACGCACAGTCTTGTTGGCCATGGTTACCTGACTATGGTTATTGTTGCTATTATAGGTTTTAGATCAGATTTCCAAAAAAAAAAAAACCCTAACTGATAAAATTTCCAAACACCTTTAGAAAAGTGTCGAATGCTAATACAAATAATGTAGAAGATATTTTGCCGTATTCATATAGTCATTTCTAATCTATTGCTAAGTAAAATGTTGGTTTAATTTAATTTTATAAAATTTATTTCAATAGTTATGTTTTTTTTTTTTTGCCATTCAAATAATTGAAGTCAAATATAATTTAAAAATTTGTTTTTTTTTTGAAAAGTATTGAATGGAATTTGGTTTCCATTGATCAAATATTAAATTGCAGTTAAGGAAAACATGAATTTTTCAAACGACTATGAAATGAATACGCGCTATCGAATGTAAAACTATAATCACTTTATATGTCTAAAATATCAATATTTACCATATTTCAAAATAAATTAGTTTGCAGAGAAACATAATGAAGCAGCTCTTCTAAACACTTTTAATTATTCATTACATGTACATTGTTTCTACCCAAAACATAACAGTATTGATGGAATGTATTTATAAATTAAAATTTCATAACCTCCATTCCATAAAAAGAAAATATATACAGACTACATATACATAATAATGAAATCTCATGCAAAATAAACAACAAAACTCGAGTAAACAAAATCATACTCAAATCAGCAAATAATAATAGATGTCATCAGTCCTGTAATATCATTTCAATGGACAATATTTCTATTTTTTTTTTTTTGCTTTTGTTTCATAAACTCAATTTCAATTTACTCGGACGTGAATTTTTAAACAACATTTTTGGGTAAACATATTAGGTATGTGTATAGGAACAAATTAAAATGGGGTTACGTGCCACGCAACACGAATGTTGGTATTTTAATTTAACGCCATTTACGTAGTCATATGAACCTGCAAACATTCCTGACTTAAATTTTTATAAGCGTGGATATATCATTTCATTCAGTTTTATCTTGACAAAAAACTAAAATTTAAATGAAATGTAAATTGAAAATAAAAAATAAAACAACTCTGCCCACAACTAAGTCATGAAACTCATCCAGTCATTGTCTGTATCTCTTAAAATTGAAAATTCAGTAGACTACTGGGTCGCATGAAATTGCTCTCCTGTGGAGAAAGTTCAAACGCACGCGTCGCACACATACATGGTGTTCAACAATTTGGATAATTCCTAGGATCATTCTGAGAAAAAAAATGAATATGGGCTCAAATTGAAGAAAATTTAGATGTTTTGAAATCTTAGAGAAGTTTTAGTCGAAAAGCGCGAAAATTTCGTGTTTTTTTTTTATTTTTCACCATGATGCGTTCGGTGCTCGAGTTCGAAAACTTGGGTTTTTCATGAGGCCAGTATCATAAACGACTCAACAAAAAATCAGAACGACCGGAGGAGTTTTGAAGTGGTCCCAGTTTCGATGCAGTATTGTAGAGGGGTTGGTTCTTAGTATAAATCTGAGTCTGCGTGAAATTCGGGCTTGTGCAGCTCCCGCCATCTTGAAATTAAGAATTATTTATAAAAAAATTTACTTAAAAATTCAATAAAAACAACGGCAACACCTGCTATGTCATGCTATACCTTTTTTTAAGGCCAACAATCCATTCTTATATTCTTTTTTTAATTCAAATTGTTTTAGTTAATAGTTTTTGAAAAATTAATTTTCAAACACAAATTTTTGAAAAAAATTGGAAAAAATTATGTTCAATTTTTTTTTTTTTTCCAAAATTTTCCACTAAGAGAACTTTTGTTTTGTAGTATTCAACGCTGTCATCAATTTTCAGTCAAATATGTACTAAAAACCAGATGTCTAAATGTGTTTGGGTTTTTGAGAAAATTGAAAATAACTAAAGTAAGTTATCCTTAAATTCCACTTCAATACGTTATTTTGTTGTTCGAAAAATCCTATTTCGAATAAGTAATTTCTCCAAAACTATATGACATTTATGCATCCGATTTTTAAGACTACTCAATAACATTAAACTTTTGAACAAAATTTTGAGTTCAAAAATTAATTTCTCAAAATATATTCTCTAAAATAATTTGATTTAAAATCGGAATAAAACTACAATACTAATAATTATGTGTGAATTCACTTGTAGTTTGTAAATTATTAGAAAATTTCTGTTTCATAAATAAATCAAATAGACTAATAATTACAAGTATCTCAGGCTTGTAACTACAAGTAAATTTACAAGTGAGGCGAATTTAATTGTTTCAAAAAAGTATTTGTGCAAACAGTTATTAGTGATAGACTTGTAATTACAAGTGAATTTATTAATAGAGTATAAAGACTAATAAGATCAAGATAGTGTGGAAATATCGGACCATTCGCAGGTAGAATTTAATGCTGATTTGAAGTTAGTAAATAAATTTAAAATACCTAATGTTCTCTGAGAGTGATGAAAGTGAAGACGAATACAATTTTCAAGCACGAGAACCGCGAGTTTTTAAAGAGCGTATAAATTTTGAATTTTTAACATATCATTCGTTTAATGAAAAGTTTCGTATAAACTACTCGAATTGTGAGGAGCTGTTGGGGACCATAGAACCATCCCTGCAACACGAAACTAGTCGTAACTATGCTCTCTCCCCCAAACAGAAACTTTTGATAGCATTACATTGGCTAGGTAATGGTGCTCAATACCATGGTGTTGCTGATATGCACGGTGTCTCAAAGTCAACGGTGTGTCGTGTTGTTAAAAGAGTCGTTAATGCCATAAATCAAAGTGTTCCCGGAGAAGGTTAAATGGCCAACAAACACTTCACAAGTGGTCGAAAAATTTTATTCAATTGCCGGCATGCCAAATGTTGTCGGATGCATTGATGGGACTTTGATTAAAATAGATGCACCAAGGGAGTATGAAGACCGATTCGTTGATCGACATGGAAACCACTCCATTAATTGCATGCTTGTTTGTGGACCGGACCTGAATTTTTACTATGTAAGTGCAAGATGGCCAGGAAAAGTCCACGGCTTTTCAGAAAAAAAACCGTTGGACTTTGCTATGTCGTGGATTTGAATCCAAGTAACACTTTTTTCCTTTTTTGTTAATTTGTCTGAGAAAGAACCAAACAAAACCAATTTATTTTTCTCTATTTCTTCTAAAATCAATAGTTTTATTTCTTTTGAACACATTTTGGAATCGAATTGATTTTAAAATTGAAAAGAAAATTAAAAAAAAAAAACAACAAACTTGAAAATCATACAGCTAATGTGAAAAAGTGAACAATTTATTTATTTTTGTTACCTAGTTACGGACTTGTAGTTTTGTAGAAGTCAAATCGCCTCACTGTAGTCTGAATTTGCCTAGCTACAAGTATATGAAAATGTTTATGAAACAAAAAAGTACAACTCCATACCTTATTTGTGCTTGTAGCTACAATTCTACAAGTACAAGACTAACGCCCAATTTCTTCACAAAGGTACTAAGCTAGCTTAGAACCCGGTCTAGCTGGACCAGGTACTAGCTCTGGTACTGGGTCCTAACAAAAAGTTAGTACCTGAGCATTTCTTCACATCCCTAGTACCCGATCTAGGTTCACACAGCGGTACTAGGAACCTAATACGTCTAAAACTGGTCTAATACTGATTTTGACAACATTTTGGCATTTTAAAAATTATTTTGATATTTATTTATTTACGTCAGTTTTTGTGAAGTTTTTAATTAATTTTTGACAGAATTTACCAGTCTCTGATTTATTTATTACGTTTTTTGTTTGTTTAGAAGATGAATATAATAATTATAATATTGTCGTGTGTTGCATTAAATTTCTTCTTATTCAAAATATGTGAATATCTATTTTGTGTAAGTGGTAATGATTTCGCCGAATTTGTGACTTTTCGTAGTATTTTGAATTAAGTTTTGCGTGTTCGCGTTTGACCACGGACCTACTAATGGGATAACCAAATTCGCATAATTCAAATATTGGTGAAATATTTAACCGAGCATCAATTCCGGTCCATTTGTTAACAACGTTTAGTCCGCCAATGATATTTTTCGGTTACGCTAAGGGTCAAGGAATCGGTTAAATGCATAAGCAGCCACTTCAAACTTTGAAAATGTTGCTGGCTTTTGTCCAAAGTTGAAAATCTAAAAACCAATATAATTTAAAAAAAAACGCTCTTATGTTACATTTATTAAAAAAAAAAAAAGAAATAGTCAAGAAGTTATCAAAACTGAGCAATATCTCTCGGACGAACAAATTGTGACCACCAGAAACTGAATCCATTTTCTACACAAGAACATCACGCAAAATTGAAAAAAAAATAAAATTAACAATATTAACAAAAAAAAAACCCACTTATTACCTATTTCTTCAGAAAAAACAGGCAAGAAATGGTCAAACTAAATGAGATTAATTGCCCGATTTGAGTATTAACCTGCTAGACTGTCGATTTCGAGGTCCTAGCTTAAACCAAGTCCTAACTAGTACTAGGTACCAATTTGACAGGACTAGGGCTTGGTACTTATGTGAAGAAATCATTTGGTACCGATTTGAGTACTAACAACTGGTATAATAACCAGGTCCTAGCTGATTTTGAGGAGCTAGCTAGTACCGAGTCCTAACTAGTACTCGGTACCAAATTGACAGGACTAAGCCTTAGTACTTGTGTGAAGAAATGAGTTGATACCGATTTGAGTACTAACTTTAGAACTAGTACCGGTACTAGCGTTAGGACTCTGTGAAGAAATTGGCTGTAATAGTTTTATGAAATATAAAAAAAAAGTATAGCAAGACTTTGTAAGTGTTGCCGTTGTTTTGGAATGATTTTTTCTATTTCATGTCTATTTTAAGAAAATTGCCCCTCCCGCCTAAACAGGGTGGAATTTACTCCCACCTATATGAAGTTTTTTTTTTTTTGTCTCGTGTAGTTTGGGCTGAGAAAAGAAAAAAAATCATATAAGAGGGGGGTCTATTTTCTAAAAAATTAGAAAAAAAAAATCCATTAAAAATCAACGGACTGCAAGTAATTTTTTTATAAATAAATCTTAATTTCAAGATGGAGATGCACACGGCTGAAATTTCCCGCAAAATCAGATTTATACTGAGAATCAACCCCTCTAAAATACTGGACCCATGTTCTGTAACTTCTCACAACATGCTTAAAATCTGTCGAGAAACGATGGAAACTGAAACAAAATACATGAGTTTTGTTCCATTTTTCAACGTTTCTCGACCGATTTTTTCGATGTGAGAGTTACAGAACATGGTTCCTGCATTTTTTTAAAATGGTGGCCAAAAACAGTTTTTCGCCAATATCAGCTTTTAGACTAACTTTACGACGGAAATAGCCAAGAGACAAATTAAAGCTGACAAAATTTCCTACTTTTTATGTCTTATTCTTTTTTCTGTAAAGAAAAGAATATAACAAGGTGGAAAAGTGAAAATTCGAAAACAGCACCCCGAAATCTATAAAACTGACAATTTTTAAAACTCTTTTAAGTTCATATGACACTGTATGGTAAAGCTTTGTTTAAGTCTGAATATGTTTTTTTTTTTTTAATAATACAAGAACTGTCCCTTTATCATATACCAAATAAATATATATATGTATATTGCAATTAAAATACAATAATTTGTAACATTTATTTCCTGTGAAATATGTAGGTACAACGTATTTGTCAAAGTGAGTGACCAAATTCAATCCACTATTTTATGTGTATATATAGAGATGGAATTCTACAGATTAATCCATTATCCCAACATCAAGAGCTCGCACGTTTTGTGATGATTATGCATTTCACATATATGTACTTTATGTAGGTACCTATGGGTAGAGTATATCGCAGAGCGTGGTTCTTTCAATCTATATTTAAATCAAACCCACCTGATACCATTCCAGGAGGATATAAACTTCTCTCTATAGTAAAATGTGTGAACATTAATCTGCAAACGATATTGCACCACCTCCACCACAATTTGTAAAATTTTATTTTTCTACATGCGTCAGAGATATTACACATTTTATTTTAAAACAAATATCAGATATCGCACACATGATTTTTGAATGTCCTTTCATAGATTTGCATATTTGTGGGAAGAATACTCCACCGCGGAGTCACCAACAAAAAAAAAGGAAATTAATCCAATGTATCTGATTTAATAATAAAAACTGAAGAACATTGCTTCATTAAAAAATGTAAAACACGTAAAAATTCTGATGGATTTAAATTTAAAATCATGAGGTAGCTATTCTTTGAAGACTTAATTCGCAACAGGATGTGGCATAAAATTGTACTTAAAATAAAAACAAAATGCACGACAGACCCACGCATATCTTTTTATTCTACCCACCAGCAGGTTTTGCATTGCAAAAAAAAAAAATAATTTAAATATTGATGGGAATTTTAAGAGATTTTGCTTAAGTGTAAAATGTTTATAGGCACAGCGCATATAGGCCCTCAAAAAATTGTGCTTTTTTTACACGTAACTTTAGGTTGGGTTTAACTCTATCTCCAGTGAAAAAAGTTCAAATGTCAAGTTATAGAAATTAATAGCCAATTATTTCATGTTACAATACAATAATTTGCAAGGTTACAATTGACTGTCAATTTTTTGGCTGCGTCGCCGTCGCTTTAACGGAAGCTAACAAACCCTTATACCTACTTTTGTATACTTACACCTTAACCACTTTTCTCAAGGACGTATACGCAAGGAGGGGAGGCTGAGGGCATTATTAATTTTAATAAATTTAAAAATGTCCAAAAAAGCACTTATCAATAATTGACAAACTGAATTGAAATTCGCTTAATTTTTAAAAATAAAAATAGAAATGAATTTTTATTTTTATTTAGATATTATTTATTAATTTATAAAAATTTTTAACCTGGGGACTCATTCCGTAAAACGATTATCACCCGACGATAGTCCTACTACACGTAACCCTAAAAATGCATATCGTCTGGACGATCACGTTTTGACGATCAAATATTTGCTTCACGAAAGTCGATTATCATCAAAACGCTATCGTCAAAACGATGGCTTTTGGACGATACCTAAATAGGTATCGTTTCGCATTTGTTTTCATGATTGTATGTAAGTTTGTACGCGACTAAAGTTAAATGAGTGCAATAATTTACTTATTTTGCAAAATGGCAACAAACATTTGAGAAAAATACAAATTATATGAAAATTAAAAAAAAAAAAACGTGCCGCCAGCAGGGATCGAACGCCGAACCTTTCGGTTAAGAAGCAAGTACCTACTAAATTGCGCCTTCATCTTATGTAAATTTCTGCCGATTTCTTGGGCTTACAAACAAACCCTGCACTAAAGAACTTCGTTCTAATAACGCAAATTGTTATTATTACATTTCAATGATGGTTTGACAATCTCTGGAAAAACGATAGGCGAGGAGATAGTGTTTGAATTACGTGAAGCAAGTTATTGACGATCACGTCAGCGATAATCGTTTTGATGATTATCGTTTTGAAAATTACGGAATGACCCCCCTGAGTTACATATACATACTGTATGATGGTCATGCCAAACTACGAACATACTTATTCAAAAGTATTTTGCAGCCACTCTGTTATTTATATCACTTTAGTAAATTTATCTGTTTTTGTTTTCATTTGTTTATTCATAATTATTTTTAAAATTAAGTTACTTTAAGTTTATCTTTCAAACAGAAAAGAAGTAAAAGAAAAAAAATAAATAAAAATTAAATACAAAACGTCTGGATTCTTCTTTTTTTCTCTAAACTTAAAATAATCTATTTGGAATTTAGCTATAAAGCTCCCTAACATAACTGGCGCAGTCGGTAAACAAAAATGTACCTTAAAACAAAAAAGATGCAATAAATTGTTAATTTAAAACAAAACAGCTGAACTAAAATTAAAATTCAATCGAAATTTCATTATTTCATTTGCACCAATTCAAATCATCTCAAAAAGGAGAAAAAGTGAATGAAGTGAACTTAAAATAAAAAAAAAAACTAAGAAAAAAAAGCTTAGATCTGAAATTTAAGACAAAAAAAAAGAACTATCGAAGTGAATAAATAAATGTTCAAAATAAAAAAGACTATATAAAATCAAAAAAAAAGACGAAACAAATTATTCAAGCCAACTTTAACAGCAGCAACAACAAAGAAGACATCCAAAAAGAAGCAGGTGGAAAATTTTAGATTTAATTAAAAATATTAATCAGTTTACCGGATTACCGGAAGAATTAGATATATTTATTAAACAAATAGATTTTATATATAGTTTATGTGTTAATTTCGAGCCTACCTCAAAATTGTTTGTACAGTTGCAAATAAGGCAAAAAATTAAAGATGAGGCCAATATTATACTTATAAATAATAATAACCCAACTCAATGGCCAGACGTGAGGGCCATTTTAATAGCAAATTGTTCGATTAACGAAAGTATAGAATCTATCATTAACCAAGTTAAAATGCTACAGTTTAAAAGTTCTGTAGAAGAATTATTTGAAAAAACTCTTGATTTGCTGACAAAATTGAATTTGAAATCCAGTCTTTCTGAGGCCACTCCTGCATGGTTCAATAGCAAACAAAATGAATTCATGATTTCGAAGCTTTTTATAAACAAACTGCCTAATGATCCCAAACTAATTATGCAAGCTAGAAATCCTTCAAGCCTTATGGAAGCTAAAGCTATATTAATTGACACAGATAATTTTTATCGTTCTTTTCCAATTTTTCTTCCAAAATCTTTTTTTAATCAAACCAGTTCATCATCAAACCAAAATTTATCACGTCAAAACTTTAAACCACAAACAACTACTCAAAATGTAAACCCTAATTCACTTCAGCAGCATTTAAGACAGCAACATGATTACAAAAACTTTCATACCTCACCCAATAATACACAAAATTATCCACTTAATCCGCAAAATTTCACACAAAATTACCCACAAAGTTTTCAAAATAAATTCAATAATAGAAACAACAATTCAGGCTATGTTAGAGGTAGTAGAAGTAATTCTGGTAATTTTAAAGGAAATGAATCTGGAAATAACTTACAAAGACCATGTACTTCCGGATCTTATAACCAAAGTTTGAGAAACCGAGAAATGGAAGTAGAACACTATGAAACTCAAAACCCTCAAGGCAATGTTTCTTCAGAAGATTCACATTTTCAAAATTTTCAGTTAGCCACGTCAAATTTCTTCCCTATTTAATTGTCAGTACAATGTCAACTCCAATCAGGATACTAGTTGATTCTGGAGCAAGCACGTCATTAATTCAAAAAGGTCTCTACCATAAATCCTTCAAAACGGATCTTGAAAAGCCTATTCTTCTTAAATCTATTACGGCAAATATGTGTGTGAACTCTAAAGTAAGAATTCCACTTTTTAAAGAGTTTAATAGACCAACGACAAAAATTGAAATGCTTGAAGCAGAGTTAACTGGTGATTTTGATGGAATTATAGGATGCAATGTTTTAAGACCACTTCAGGCGAAAATTGACTTCGAAAAAATGCAACTAATTACAAAAGAAGCCAGCTTGCCATTAATTTTTGGCAATTACCCTAATTTGACACAGGAAGAAATAAATTTGTTTAATGATCAAATAGTCGATTTTGATTTCAAAAAACCAAATATAGATAAAATAATTGATAAATTAAAGATTGATTATCTCAACAAAGAAGAAATAGAATATTTAACCTGTACCATTCAAAAATTTAAAAAAGTTTTTTTACCTTGAAGGTGATCATTTGTCCGCAGTCGTTAAATATTCCCATCAAATACCTACAAAACATGATATACCTATATTTAGTAAAACATATAGATATCCCGAAGCACACAAAGCTGAAGTCAACAAGCAAATTTCTGAAATGCTTAGTTCTGGTATAATTGTCAATTCTTCAAGTGCGTATAATGCTCCAATTTGGGTAGTTCCAAAAAAAGTTGATAATTCGGGTATTCAAAAATGGCGCATTGTAATCGACTACAGGAAACTTAATGACGCTACGACAGACGACAGGTTTCCAATTCCAAATATGGAAGATATGTTTTCAAAACTAGGTAATGCACAATATTTTTCGACTCTCGACCTCGCCAAAGGATTTCGTGTAAAAAAAAAATTTCGAGGTTGTTATAAAAATTGACACTACGATGATGAAGAAGTCCGAAAAAGTGTTTTTCGCCATATTGTCCGTCGTGTCGGTCTGTGCGTCCGTGCGTCAACTTTAATAAGAGCTAGAGCCTAAATGGGTTGACCGATTTGCTTTAAATTTGGTACAAAGCGTTTTTATGTGATTTAGGTCATATAGGACAGTTAGGTTCCATACAAATATTTCGGTTTTTTTCTCAAAAATGCCTGTAACGATGACCAAAAAAACTGTAAGAAGACTGCATTTACGATTTTTCTCAAAACATTTGCATTTCGAAAATAGGGTTTTGATGTTTTTGAGAATTTTTTTTTTATTTTCGAGTATATCTTCTGAATAGGTCCACTGATTTTATTATAATTTTGTAATATGGTACTTCTGAGTATTTCAAACAATATAAGCATTTAAAAATTTTGATGATTAAATATAAATAATTGTATTTTTAATAATTTCAATTTTTTAAACGTTTTGCTGTTTGAGATATCAGAACAATATATGTTTTTATACAAGAGCAAGTTCATTATGATCCAGTTGTGCATATTTTTTCTTTTCTGAGAACACTTCACACTACCAACAATTCCAAAATCGCAAGCTTCTGTTTTCAAATAAATTAAAATGCTCCTTATCTTAACAACATGTTTCCTCCATTAGTCTATCTATATCCATCATTCTCCTTATAATCATTTGACCATAACTTTGTTTGATTATGTCATAATCTTTCTCGATAATTTATAATTCCCACTCAAACCAACGCCTTTTCCCATAAAGCTTTTAAAGTGTCATATTTTTTCTTTTTGATTAATTAACATCCCTTCTAACGAGCCCCCTCTGACCACTTTATTTCCATGTGCCACATCATTCGATATCAATTCGTTTACCTTCTTCATAATATTTTATTAAATGTCAAAGTACATCCTTCAATGCCTCGTTATGACCAAATTTAAAAACAAATATCATTTTACGAGATATTCCAATTTCTCTCAAATAAAAAACATTTTTTAGTCTATTCATATGAAAATTCTTCCTAATCAATAAAACTGTCAACATACAAATAAAAATAAAAGATAGGAAAGACAGGAAATCTAGAAAAAATAAGGTTACTCCAATAAATCCACAAAAATCAACTCACTATCCTACACTGAACCCATATAGCCACCCTTGTCATTCATTCAGGATCAATAAAAATCTATTACCTACTTCGTCGATGTAATTTCCAAATAAAAAAAAAAATAATTCAGAAGAACCAAAACCAAAGACACAAGCTGCTGCTGCTTTACTCATCTATATGACTGTACGATTGTACACCATAGGAACAACTAAAACATATAAAATAAAAGGTCCTAAATATAAATAACATAAATAATATACATCCTTTAGTCAAAATGACATTTCCCAATCATTTTGGTTTCGTGTGACAAAAGTTGACGATGGAAAATAAAAATAAAATCCAAGTGCCAATACCATTGAGCCTCCTCCTGCCACCCACTTTCTCCCACCCACAACAAATAGTCAGCTTGTTGGAGTTCACATTCACGACCCCACCACCATCACCTCAATAAAAACAACAAGGATATCCTTGTCTTTATATTTCCTTTTGCTTCCGAACAAACATTCAATCAAAAATGCTGAGGTGGAGATGTATATGAATACTCCCCGAACAGGCAATAATTCGTTGAATAAAATGAGGAGTGACATGTTTTTTTTTTTTTCAAAGGAAAAAAGGATACAAGGATTTGCATTAACAAATTTAGAAGTTCACCACTTATCGGGATGAATACAATACGACGTAGGTACATATATGTCAATCAATTTATGAAAAACCATTTTTCCCAACACCCTCTATTGGTTTTTTTTTTTTTTTTAATAAGTCAGAAAGATATATATGACATAAAGAACTACTCAATGGCGATGATGTGTCCTTGAAAAATATCCATGTGTCGTAACTAACACGCATATAACACGCAATTTTCGAATCGAAATTTATGACTAACAAGATATGAGTATTCGCATCGATTTGTCATTCAATAAATTTAATCAATTTAGAATAAGACTCTCCAATTTTGTTTTGCGTTTAGTTCTGTCGTAATCCTTGAGCCAGAATTTGCGAAACACAGACTATGTGCAGAATATTTGATAAAAGAAAAAGATTCTTTCATATGTAGATTTATCATTTTAATACTCTCCGCCATAGTCAGCGGTTTATTGCTTAAAAAAGGATATTATTTGGCTCGAAATCTTTGTCAAGAGGATACTGCAATTGTGTCGTATGTCACATGATAATTTTCAATATGCAAAAAATGCCTGCTTCAACTTTTTATAAACGTCATACGTTATAGATATTCTATGCCAAAAACTGAAAAGAAATAAATTGGAGAAATTGAATTTAATGCGGGGGGTAGAAGTCATTTTGTTTCTAACAGGGTGGTCTAACAACATTTTAGGAAATTGTGAAAAAAAAAAATTTAATCTTACCAACTTTTTTGAAATAAATAATACCGAATTTAATTTAGGTACATTGTGCTAACCTATGAATAATTTTTGCCAGTCAAATTGTCTGATTTAAATTGTTTTAAAATGTCTATAATGCTGAAAGTTCAAAAATCAATTGATTCAGAGTTACGCAGAGTATAACAATTTTGTTTATTCGTATAGACCAGGGGCTTCTGGCTTGACCTGGAGTTCTTTTGTCAAGGAGTCCGAAGCAAATTTATCCACAACAACTTTTGATGCCAATTAACTGTAATAACTGTTATAAATTCACATTTTTCTAGTCTCATCCAAAATAAAAGGACAGGACCAGAGAAACGTCAATTTATAACTGTTATAACAATTTTTCGTATTTAAAGTGGCATGTAAGCGCGTTAATTGAAAAAAAAAAAAAAAAACAACTGCGTGTTCCCGAAATATACCCAATTTCATTCAAATTTTGTATGGGATATAAGAAACTCATATTTGAGATATACTCAAGAAAGTATATCATCTAATTTTTGTAATTAAATTTTTCTAAAAACTCAAATTTCTGCTGTTTTGTGCTAAAAATTGTGATATTAAAAACCGGAGAGATGAAAACATAGTTCGCATATTTGCTACCGAGCGCAAATGTTGCAAAGAACCTTACCGCGAAGTTAGCACCGTATTTTAGATTTTGTGCTCAACTTGTTCGCCCTGTGCCTGTGTCGTATTTTTTTTTTTTTTTTTTTTAATTAGAAAATTTGAAAATTTTTTTGATTGAAATTTTTTCCAAAATGACGATTTTCGAAAATATTAAACTTATGGTGTTTTTTGCTCAGTTTTTGCTCCTAACTACCAAAGAAATATCGCATATTTGCAGCTTTACGAGCCAAACATTTATTTTGCGAAGCGTGAAGTTAGCACCGCCATTTCCAATTTTCAAAACAAAACTTGGTGCCACCTGCGTCGTAATTTTTTATTTTAATTCGCAAATTTGCAAATTTTACGGATGAAAGTTTACCCAAAATTATGATTGTTTTGTGCTACCAAGTTCCGAACAAAATTCGCATATTTGCAACATTTGCATATGTAAGTATATAATATACATATTTTTGTAAGCCCACTCGCAATCTTCTTAAAAAACACTGTCAGTGGTTATATATACACGACGAGTACAGTACAAAATTAGAGGAATTAAATTATTTTGTATAGTTTTGGCAGAGCAAAAAAATAAAAACAAAAATTGATAAATTTAAAATCGTAGGTATCTCAATTTACTACATATTTAAATAAATGTATACAACAAAAAATTAACCATCTGACCTCAACATTGGCATTAATTTAGTTGCAAAAAAGATACGTAGGTACATAATATTGTCCATATTGACACGATTTCTATCTCTCTGCACGCCATAAAAAAAAAAAAAAAAACAAAATTGCGATAAAATATTCTGCATTAATTTTATTAATTACATTTTGTCATTTTAGTTGCCGAGCTGATGCCAACATTCATTTTAACAATAATATTCCAGTTGACAGCCTTCTGAATGTTATGATAATTCTCATCGCTTCACTAGAGCTCTTAATTAAAATCCATAATTCATTGTAGAATTCGAAGTAGATAATAATGCGATGATTTGTGGGTTAAAAACACCATCAAACCCCTGCGCGCCAGCCGCACCATGTTACCTAGTCATCTACTGTCCTCGATGTAAAAATGTCAAAAACTATTCACCATTAACGATATTTTTTGTATTGGTCTAGATAATGTCGTGAAGTGGTTAGTTGGGAAAAAAATATATTTTTTTAATAATGAGGTTTTGTGTGATTCCTTGGTTGAATGACCATGGGCCATAATTCTATTGAAATTTCCTTGCAATGAACGCACAAAAGCGAGCAAAAAATCCTTCCAATTATTTAAATCCAACAAAAGGCATTGTGCTATGTTTTTTTTTTTTTTTTTTTTTCAGTACGCAAGCTTTAGCATTCAAGGACTTCCGAACTTAATTATTTTCACTTGAAACCATCTTTCTTGCCTTCCCTACCTCGCACAACATAACCATCATCAGAAGAGCAAAACAAAAGTTTTCTTGGATGCAATAGTCCCTATGTAATTATCCTCGAAGAACACAAAAGTCATTTTGTACAGTTCCCACGAAAGAAGATTCATTCTTCTTCTTCTTCAAAAACCCAGCCATGACCTTCATAAATTTTTGGGTGAAAAATTTAATATCCTTTATCCATAATGTACAGGATTTGCATTCACTTCGAACTCCTTTTGCATGAATTACAATTAAAATTCCACGGAAAAAGCTCCCCCTTCTGATCATCGTGCCCAGAAAAAGAGAAAAATCCTTGAAAGTGTTGCATTTCGCTTCGTGAAATTTATTATAAAGTCTCTTCTGCACACAAAATACAAAGGCAACAAAAAAAAAGTATATAAAGAAGAAAAAAAGGAATAAAATACTGCAATGCATATTGGAAGAGAACAATCTTTTCAGTTGCGGGTCCTATTGTCAATCTACTAAATCCAGATTAGTATAAATTCCATGGAGCGCAGTAGTGAAATTTTTATTTTAATTTTACTTTTTGGTTCTAGTGGTAGGATACCATGTTTCACTGGCAGAACTATCTGCTTTTTAGGTTTTCCTCCTTGTTTGGAGAATATTCTTTATTCCACGGCTGTACTTGCTGTGGTACTTATAACCTATGGAAAAGGGGTGCCGGCCGTTTGGACGAAAATTGTTTCGCAAAACTTAATTTTGATCGACTTGCAATAGTTGTTTCGCGAATTTTCGTTTCGTTTTTGAATCACCCCGCAGAACGATAATTTCGCTAAAGTTCTTTCGTGGTTTTTTATATTCCATACTACCTATTAGGAGGCAATTTGTTGTTTTGCAATATTTTATTTCGCTGTTATATTCCCTTTTGTTACCTCGCCACAGTTTCCTCATCACGCTGTTTGTTATCTGAACGTGTATAGTCATCTCGCCGTTTCGTTATCCCACCGCGTGCCGTTTCTTTATCTGGCTGTTTGTTATCTGGCAGTTTAATTATCTGGCCGTAAATGGAAAATGACACAGACAATTATTTCATGTGTAAACGTAGGTCTTGAATGTGCATAAGATTTCTAAATTTCGATTTTTTACAAAATGAATAGTTCGGAAAAAGTAGGTGTTTTGTTTAAATCAAGCAGGAACAAAGATAAACTCAATGTTGATGGTTTTTCGTACGATTATGAAGGTTTGAACAAAGAACAAGACTACATTTGGTGCTGTGAACTCCGCAGAAATGTTGAGTATAAAGCAAAGCTCCATTGGTGACAGCAGAAGATAATGGACAACATACAATTAAAACAGCACATGGTGATCATAACGACGAGCCTTCTGCTATACGGAAACCTGTGGCAAATGTTTTGTCCAATATTAATAATCTTACTCAATGTTCAGGTGGAAGCAAAAGTCTCAAGATCGCCCAAGACACTGCAGAATTATTTCACAGATACATGAACTCAATAGTAGGGAGTGCAAACATAGAGTTCTATAAATTATTAAGTGAAATTAAAACATAAGCGAAAAATGTGCAAGAAGCAATTGAAAAAATAAGCAGAGTCGATGAGAAAGCAAAAAAAAAAATTAGACAAAGACACAAGAATCGCCAATATTTTAAAAAATGTCTTGATTACTCTGATGTTGGTTTAGTTAAGGCAATTTCCTCTAATATTAAACTATATTAAGAATAACATTAAACAAAATATAAGTAGGCATGTTCTACTGTACATTTTAAAATTTACACACTTAATATTGTTTTTTTTTTACTAAGTACTTTATTCAATTTTATTTAGAGAACAGGATTGTTAACATGGATGTTTGTATTTTTGTGCCGAATATGCTATATTTGGCATTTTATTATTTTGCATAGTATTATTTAGCTTTTAGCGAAATAATAATTAGCGAAATAGAGTAATGCGAAATGATAAACTGCGAAGTAATGAAATGCGCTGTAATAATTAGCGCAATATAACAATGCGAAATACTGTAATGCAAAATTATGAAATGCAATATAATAGAAATGCAATATAATAATAAACGAATTAATATAATGCGGCATAATGAAATGCGAGTTGAAAATTGCTATGTGAAATTTGCGAAACGATGATTTTGCGAATCAATAACATAAGGAAATAAAAACTTACCAAACAAAAAATTGACAAACAATGAAATGCGAAATAATTAATTGCAAAACAAGAATTGCGAAATGAAAAATAGCCAAACATAATCCGCCAGATGACGCCTACCCATAAAAAAGCTAGCGAGGAACTTAGAAATCTCGGGCATGGGGCCTATAAGCTTAAGTTACAAGCTTGGTCTCATTAGGCTATAAGCGGTAAATCCACACGATTTAAGCATTTTTATGGTGACTGTAGTTTTAAGAAAGTACTACAAAGTTATATTGAACCAATTTTTTCAAGTATATTTTTCCTTAGTTTAGGAAAGTGGGGATCATAAATTTAAAGGGATATTAGGCTTGAGATTTTTTAAAAATTAAGTAAAAAAATTTAAATTTTAATACGCAACTTAAAATTCATATTTTAAATTCAGAAGTATGTACATTTTTATTACTTGTAATACATGAGGATGAGCCCGGTTATTCGGGGACTTTTTAATCCGTCAATGACTGACTAAATGCATGAAAATGAACTCTGTATCTAATTATGATGGGTTGGTTTGAATTTCCTTGACGACTTGACATGCAAGAAAATTTAAAAGTACGAATTTTCTATGATGAACAAAATCTACGGAACTATATATTCAAAATTTAATTACTCGTTTAATCAACAACAACAACTGGCACAATGGGAGTGTTGGTTGTTTGAATAATTTTTAATTTCCTTAAAAAATAGAAAAGTTTTTCCATCTCAATTATTTATTTGTGTAGTTTGTTTATTTGTTGCGTGAACGAAATGCTGAAATGAATAATAATGTTTTGTCTTAATGACTATATTAACTGCCTATTAATAAAAAGTGTTAAAAAACTAAAAACAAGTTTGCACGACTAGATCGCACGAGCTTGTTCTTGTAGTTAAAAACTATACCTATACATAATTTAGCTACATACCAAAGATGTACATAGGTTACTGGTTCAATGGTGATGTAGTGATATCTTTAAAGAAAATTTTTTTAAAATAAAACGCACGACTAGATCGCACAAACTTGCTCTTGTAGTAAAAGATTCTTCGAGGTTTTTAAAGATTGAGTGTATTATAAGTAAATAATTTTTTTTATGGTGGCCTGAAGTTTAAACTAGTACATGTAACCATAGAGCTTAAATTGAAAAATTATGATAAAATCAACATAATTCGAAATTAATTTATTAAAAAAATCTTCTTAAAATGTTTCGAGAGCTAAAAAAAGTAACCATCTAATTTTTTTAACTAATTTTCGTTTTGGAGAAAAAAAATATTTAAAATCGTAGGAGCGGTATTTTTTTAATTAAATTTTTTTTATATAAAATTTTGTAAAAATTTTTAAGAAAAAAAATTGGTACACAATTTTTTAGTATTTATTTATGCTGAATTAAAAATTAAATTTCGAAAAAAATTATCCACCCGTTTTTGAATTATCGAATTTTCAAAAAAAAGATTAGTTTTTTTTGCAAATTTTGATATGCAGTATGATATCAATTTTCGAGAAGCTTTTGTATAAAAAATTGAATTTAAATCGGTTACACACATAATGAGATAGTCAAAAATAAAGAAAATGGTTCTATGAGAGGTACTCTTACTACTGGCTAACTGTAAATTTTGTTTTTTGAAGATCGTAGACCATACTTATGTTAGCATTTAGAACAATTTTAATAAAAATCGTAGGAGTCGTTTTCGAGAAAATTTATATTTTCTGTAACGGTTTATTAATATGTATATGGAAGGTACCGAAAATTTTGTCTATAATAAAAATGTTTGTTCAAAATATTTTAGATAATGTTAAAATACAGCTTGTTATTAAGGTTCATGAAAATCAACCATGTCGTTTTCGAAATATTTGGTTTTGAAAAATAAAAATTTGAAACTTTTTTTAAAGATCCAAAACAAATTTTTTAAAAATTTTTGTACACAATACTATTAAAATTTTTCAGAAGATTCTCCATAACAAAAATTATCAAAATCAGTCTATTCCTTTTCGAGAAAAACGAAAACAAAAAAAAATGGATCTATGGGAGGTACCATTTAAAACCACTTTTTGGAAATTTGATTTTACAGAAAGGTAGCATACATATATGTACATAATAAAATTTATTGATTTTTTTTTAGAAAAACCGGTCGAGACATTTTTGAGAAAAATCAGATTTTCCAAAAATGCTAAAAAAAATATGAGGCAGGTACCGTTATTTTTGGTCCTAAAAAGAAAATGAAAAAAACGTGTCGGGGGAATGTTCCGAAAACACTTTATACCAAGTTTAAATAAAATCGGCCCATGGGTGTAGGCTGTAAGTGAGTCCACAGACAGACAGACAGACAGAAAGTTAAGTAGGTACTAAAAAAATCATTTTATGTTTTGTTTTTTTTTTTTGTTAAATAAAATTATTGTAAAAATCGCAAATAAGCAATTTTGTCAAAAAAAAAACATCAATTCTATATACTTAATGTGATTTTTTTTTTGGCAAAAACCAGTGACCCAATGGTCACTGAAAGGTACGAAGTTTTAATCAAAATGAGCCGTTTGTAAGATGAAGGCTTCAGTGGTTAGAGATGTATGTATATGGGTCAAAGTACAGACAACTACATAGACAGAATTGCGGGAACCATTTTTTTCGGTTCTCTATCGTCGTACCTATAAGGTCAAGCTTAATTGAAATCTCGAGTTCGATTTTTTTTTACTAATCCAAAACTTGTCCTATTATAGTACCTACTAGCTAGAGCCTATGATTCTGTACGTGTATGTATTTGAAAAACACGGATACACAGATTCCGCCAAAAGAATCAGTTCTCTTAAAACACGTGTATTTATTTGCTTATTACCCGCGTATCCGGATATTAGGCATACACGGATCTTAATTACACGGATTCTTAAAACACGGATTGGTTTTTCGATTTTAATTTTTTTAGGGATGAGTTTAGTTAGCTTAAAATTTTGAGGGGTTGGCTATATTATTAATTTCGATTTCTGGTGAATATTTTATTGTTTTTCTAACTTTCCATAATGCGGCTAAATTTACAGTTTAGTAGTGCTTACAGTTATCAATTAATTACTTTTGAGTGGGTACATGAACTGTACCTTTTTCGTTTAGGTAAAAAAAATCAAAGTCTGGCAGGGTTGCTGAGGGTGCTTGGTTGCCATTTGGATTTTTTATATCGCAAAAATGATCAAAGTGGTCCCCTACAAGGTTGGCTTTTGAATATGTTTTTCTTATACTAAACTCGGCCCAGATAAATAATATACAAAGTTTAAACCTTGTATCGAGTGTAAAAGTCAAAGTTGCATTATATCTTTTGTGTTAATGATTATATCTTAAAGATTATTGCCTTTAAACTATAGGAGTACAATTACTTACCTTGTACTTAAAATTTTTAAGAAAAAGTAAAATTCCATGGTAATTTTACTCATAATTTGAATTACCTAGTACCGGTTTATTATTTGTAAATTAAATTTCAAAAAAGAATTAAAAAATTTGTACTGCAATTACCTACTTAAGTACCTAGTTGTTGTACTAAAATATTTTTCAAAAACTCTTAATTCGTTTTCGATTCCTTCCTACTTACTTTTAATTTCTTTTTCTTTTTATTTCTTAAGTAAGCAGGAATTAGAATTACTTAAAAGAGTTAAAAGTATTTGAAAAGTATTTCAGTACAAGAATTAAGTACATACTTAAGTAATGAGTACAACATTTTTAATTCTATTGTGTAAATTTAATTACAAGTGAAAGTTACTGCTAATTGAAATTTTGCAATAACCATATGGAATTGTATCTGTACTAAAACTATTTTCTTTACGTAAAAACTAAAAAATAAACATCCTTTTGCAATAAAAATAAAAATAATCTGCAACAATTAAAACTGAAACTGGTATGTAAGCATTGATCGTGTCGCTTTTCAAAATCTAACGATCATCAGATTGAATAATGTAACAGCTCAAAAATAGATGGTACTCACCCTTGAAATAGAAAGATGTTTGAGCTTCTGTCACCTGAAATAAAAGATATTTAAAAGTCATTGTGTGTTTATGCATTTTAATACAAGTTTTAAGAAATTAATAACGTGTTTTTTTAAATAAACATATCCGCTTATGAATTAAGCGATTATAAAACAGTGCTTCCAATATCATATTCTGGATAAATAACTATAAATGTCACCATTTCATTAAAATGTCTAAAGTTTTTATAGTCAAAAATTAAAATCCCTAATGCACCTGCTTAAATTGAAATTTCTTCTTCAACTCTCAAATCTCTTCGAAAAATCAACTGATTTACATCAAACTGATCAAATTTAACTATTTTACCTATTCGAAATAATTTTGGGCTGCTGAAAACGAAACGACCAATCTTAAATTTTGTCCAAAGAAGCATTCTCGAAAAATATATGCAAAAATATATTTTTTTTTAAGAAACTAGAATAATTATTTTAAATCTATTTCATAAATATTAGTTTATTAAATTCTAATTTTTTAAATTATTTTATAATATTTTTTATTGTTAATCCGCAATCTGGCAATCTCGATTCGGAGATCCGAATTTTTGGGTTTGGTGTAAAATCAATATGAAGGTAGAAATATTCATTCTGCATCTGAACCTTTTTTTTTACTATATACAACAATTCAACAATACTGGGTCACTTGTTAACCAAAAAATAAACGATGCTGGTATAGTAAAATTTATCAAAAAGTGAATCATCATCCATTCACGATCACTTTCGTTTTCATTGTGAAAAATTAAATTTCGTACTCAACAAACCAGGCGCACATAAAAAAGCAAAACGAACTGTGGCAACATTAAAAATTGGGTAAACGACGAAGACGCAAGCAACAACACAAAAAAAAAACATACTGAACAGGTATAACGTATAACTACCTACTATGACGTCATTTTATACAGTTCTCTTGACGACCTACTGATACTGACCTACATTTAAATACATATTCAAACCACAACAAAAAATATATTCAATGTCAATCATACGCTCTCGGTCGCTCTCATTGAAATAAACATTGAGTAGACTTGAAATCGACAATGCTTCTTTCTCGTTTGTGGGTTTTCATGGTTGTGACGAATCTACTATAAATTTGTAGGGTTGGTGCAAGAGAAATATATTTTTTGCCTAATTTTCTGATAGCCTGGTTCTTTTAATGAATTGTCGATCGATTTTCAAAAAATTTAAAGAAAAAAAAAAAAAAAAAGTGAGTGCTGCTGCATGTTTAGATTTAGAGTTTTTAGTTTGGTAAAAGTGGAAAATAAATGATTAAGTGAGCTAAAAAAAAAACTATTTTTTTGTCAAATAATTGTATTGAAGTAATGAAACGTCCTTTATCAAAAATAACTATATATTTATAACTAAGCCAGTGATGAGCCTTTCGTTGAGTCAAAAGAAACTCAACTATTGTGAAAGGAATTTCATATCTTTCCCAAGAAATTTAATTTTAGCGTAGAAAAACCACATCAAATTCAGATGATGATCATAATCAATCTTTTTTTCTTTGTTAAAATGCACCAACGATTAAAATTAAAACACATCCATTCATTTGTTAAAAACTCTATGGCAATGTAGAACTTGAAATCGTGTGATCATTGGATTTTCTTATTTGTCCTCCGTAATCGTTTACTTTCGATTTTTATTTCAAAATATAAATTCTTGCTTTACACACCAGGCTCACATGAAAAAAAGAAACTTTATCAAAAATAAATTTATAAAAACAAAGGCATCACTTTCAATTTCCCTTTTAAAAAAAATCGTGCTTGATTTTTGTTGTCGTATTCTGTGTAGCTAGCAGATATTTTTTTTTATTAGCGAATAAAAGCCGAAATTAATGCGCCTACAGTGAAACCTCTCTGTTGCAGATATTTGTATTAGAGCAAAAAAAAGCCGAAATTAATACCTGAAGGGAAACCTCTCAGATGGCAGACAAAGATATCATTATTTAAATTTATATCTAATAGTTATATCCCCGTTTTTGAAACATTAATAAGCACTTAATTTTCCAAATGACTTTTAGTGCTCTGGATGCAATAAAAACGATTTTTTAAGTAAAATTGTGAAGCTGTAATTCGTTTGTGAAATATTTTTGAAACCTTTTCTTAATCAAATGAACGTCTAGATCACACGAACTTGATCTTATATGGTTCAAATTGCTTTGTAATTTTAAAAATTGTTCATCACATACATATAGGAGCAAATATTTTGTTTTGGGTATAAAAAAAAGCATACTCGAAAAACACTTAAAAAAAAAAACTACTCGTTTACCAAACCTATCTATAATCTATACATACCTAATCCATAAACAATCAACATAGCGATTTAAAAAAAATGCACAGACTGGGTCGCACGAACTTGCTCTTGTAGTTTAAAACCATAATGTAAGCAGCTATACAGACAGTTGTATGTTAGTGTATGATTTATAATATTATGATAGTTTTTAAGAAAAAAATCAAAAGTAATAAAAAAAATTAATTAAGAAGAAGGAAAACACAAATAAAAAATTATTTTTTGTTTTTGTTTTAGTGGACTGTATTGAATGAAATTCAATTTAAAGTTTTTTGTGACCTTTAGTCCAATGCGTTTCGCCCAGGCACGACAGTTCTAGGTGCAAGAATGTAACCATGTTCCCCTAGAATAATATAATTTGCAGTGCATATACACTGTAGATTTTATTAAGAGTCGATAGTCATCGACCAAAATATTACGTCTTAGAAAGGTACGAAAGCATCTAACTGATGAGCCCAACTGTCGTGCCTGGGCAAAACCGCATTGGACTAAAGGTCACAAAAAAACTTTAAAAAAAAAAATAAATTTTATGTTCGATTTTGTTGTTGTTTTTTTAAAAACAAAATATGTACTCTCAAAATTTTCAAATGCATTATTATTTACAGTAGGTAATCAAGAGCACCAGATTGCAAATTATAACAAAATTGGTCCAGCCAGCCAGAAGATATAATATACCTACGCGAATAGCTCGAAAATATGTCATTTTTCTCAAACAATATGAAAAAAACTTAAATATTTATATGACAGCTACCTTTTCTAGAGAACCATAACGCATAAAAATCCTCTGTCCAAAAATATGAAGCAAATCAGTCAACTCGTTTAAGCTCTAGCTCAATTTTAATACAATGTAGTTTATTTTTAAGTAAAAAAGTCGAAATATTTATTTAAAATAATTTTCGACTTAAAAAAGTTTTTTTTTTTTTTAAATAAATAAATATCTTTGAACCGGGTTCTTGACTTCTTTTCATAAGTTTTTTGGTGTATAAGTACACACTTAAAATTATTATAGCTTACTAATTTAAAAAAAGCCATGAATTCATATTTTTTTAAGAATTCCGATGGTGGTGTTCTTTATTTTGAAATCAAAACTTGCTTAGAAGTTTTTTTTGTTCAACAATTAATCGAACAAGTCTTACACTTCTTTACCTTCTTTACTTCAATAAAAACCGAAATGAACCTACATTTGAAAAAAAAAAAGTTAAAATGGAGAGGAAACGATGGAAGACCATATATAAAGAGCATTTACGGTAATTGAGTATTTTATAGTTAAATTTTCAGAAAGAACGAAATCTAAAATCAGTTTTTATACTAAATAGCTTGAGCCACATTTTATTATAAGAAAACACTATAGTTTTCGTGGTTTTAAATTAATTTTAAAAAAAATTAAAAAATTCCAAATTCAATTTTGTAATAATGCTTTAATTATTGACATCTGTTTATTGCAGTAAGAATACGATACAAGAATACCACCTATTTTGTCTGGATTCAAAATTGATGGAAACCATACGAAATCCTACATCTTAGTTAAATTTTTAGAATTTAAACATTTCCATACAAATTATGCTCAACTGTTTTCTATACCTACATATGTATATTTTTTTTAGGTTTATTTCTTAACAAACGACTAACCTTATTTTCAAGATAAATACTTTTATCCTTTCTACATTTACCATAGGTCGCAATTTGTAAATTCAAACACATATTTATTAAGAACAACTTTACCTACCAAAAAATAATATCTCTCATGTCATACATAAAGAAGGAAGGTATAAGTAAACATAATCATACGTTCTTATCTTCCTTAAACCCTCTTCGTTATCCTAAAAAAAAAACATCTATACAAAAAAAGGATTTTTTTATCTCAAAAAAAAAAAAAAATAAATAAATAATGATTCAAAATATTTGTATGTTTCCTGGAAAACAGGGTCTTTTTCTAAAAACAAAGTAATATTTATATCTCTATATCAAAAATATAAACCGACTGATGAACCCTATTTAACCTCAAACCATCACAAGGGACATTTTAAATAAACAACACCTCTCTGAAGTGTGATTTCTTTATTGTAGTCTATGTAAATAAATTGTTAGTAATTACACCCTGAGGGCCTCATTTAAAGGGATCTATTTTTGTCATCTTTTTATTTTGGCAGTAATAGGAGTGATATGAAGTACTTGAAATAAAATACCATACAGAGACACAATAATTCTTGCACGTGAATACATCATAATTTCATTGAGGTACCTGTACAGTAAGTAATATTTTATAGAGCATGGTACATACGGTTTTTTATTACAAAAGTGTATCATTTTTTGCTTAATTATTTTTCGTAAATGATTTTAAGATGATGCAAACGTAACTTTTTTTTGGAATATATGTAGGTGTCTGATTGTCATCCCATATCAGCAATTGAAACAGACAGTAACCCTAGTAATGCAGTTGCTTGTCCAAAAGGGACAAAATGAATTTTCTAAATAATAATTTATATTTACTTAAGACTTAAGTCAACACAGCAGCAGTATAATGGTTAGTGGACACCAACACCACAGTCCAGTCACCCGAATTGGACCTAACGATGCGAGCGCGCTGCTGCATTAGCAGCGAGAGGTATTTCTTAGCGTAAGATATTTTGTATTTTCTTAGCGTAAGGGTTTTCTTGTATTTCATTTTCTTAGCGTAAGTTTTTAAAAAAATAATAATTTAATTAAGGGCACTTATAAAATAGTGACGATCGAGAAAAGATCTTTTTTATTTTACAATAAAGAACTCCAAACTAAAATTTAACAATATTCCCATTAAAATTGGCTGAAATTTTAGTATTCCATATTTCGTGCTATTCTGATTAAAAACTATGGAGAAGCTTAGGCCAATGCCACACGACCGTCCAAATGGACGAACTTTCATTTGAAGTCCAGTATGAAACTCTCTTGATGTCACACGAACTTCTTTTTGTACGCTAGGATGGAATATTTTACTAAGTTAGTTCCTTTTCTTTGATTAGTAAATCAAATTAATATAAAATTAGTGGGTGAAAATTCAAAAAACGGCCCCTACCGCCTTCTCTGTTGTAATGAGTCCTATAAAATGTATAATATTTTTGTAGAGGGGAGTTGGGGCAGTAACTATGTGGAATATTTAATTTGTGAACAACAACAACAACTTAAAGGCGCTACCACCAATTGCTTACAAAAATGCTGATGCTCCAAATCTATTTGATAAACAAACCTCACATCGCGCCGTGTGACGTCAGTGGTCAGCAGTGGCAAAGTGCGTAGTGCACACAGCTTCGAAGACTGAGCAAATCTGATGCGCGGGTTCAAATACCGCATGATGTATGTAGAAAGTTTTTCAAATAAAATTGAATTAAAGCTCAGCACTACTATAAAGGAGACTGATGATAGGGCTTGGCACCCCTTGAAATAGCTATATCTCCAGCCAAACAAAAATAAAACGAATTAAAATATCAAAAAAATTAATTCGTAAGCAATTGGTGGTAGCGCCTTTAAGTTGTTGTTGTTGTTCACAAAATTCAATGAAATTGACGGAATAAAGAATGGTCAAGTATAAAATTACCAGCATTATTATTTTAGGCAAGGGTTCAGGAAATAACTTTGCATTATTAGTTTCTCAAATTTCTGAAATTGTACATCAACTTTTCAATTTAAAATTTCAGGAATCAAATTCAATTGCTCTCTCATTACGTTTTTAGGGTAGAAAGGGTACCTTTCCTCGAAATTTTTTAACACAATTGTAGCCTGACATTTTATCTTGGAAATCGGATCATTACAACGAAAGATGCACGTAAAATATCAAATGAAGTATAAAAATAATCGTCATGTTCCTGACATTTGAAATAATATAAAACCAAATTAAACCATGCCTGCATTAAAAAGATATGAGCTCAAAGAACCGGAGTTCTAATATTGTCGTTACCTCAGCTCAACGGTACTTTAAGAACTCAATTTTTTTAAATTTAATTTTGGATACATTATTTATATTATCTGTGAAAAATTCAGCAATACATATATACTGACCCACTAAAAAGATAAAAATACAAAACACAAAAAAAAGTAATCTGAAAACTATTTGGAAGCGCGTCCATTTGGGCACTCGTGTGACCATACTAATTTAAGACATTACCCCTCATGCAGTTTAACAATCTGCGCGGCATGAGATTCAAGCAATCGACAAAGTTGGACGCGCGGACGAAACCAATAAGTGGACGCTCGTGTGTCCATTCCCATAAGTTTTCTTGGTTCTCCATCAGGACGTACTTCCAAATGGACGCGCATACAAAGACTCTCGTGTGCTATTAGCCTTAGAGTTCAAAAATCAATCATATGCGGATTATGGAATCGCATTAAAGTGCTCTTTTTTCTCTTTATCGATTTCTCATTGAAAAAAAGAGAGAAAAATGTAATACGAACTACTGCGGATCTACTATTGCGGATTCCATAATCTAGATGAATATATTCAGAGTTATAAAGTATAAAAGTTTTGCTTATAAAGGGACTGCTTTTGTGGCTTCGTAGAGCTGGGTTCTTGGTCTTCTGGCGCTGGCTGTGGGCACCAGGAGTTTTGATACACAGGATACAGGAGTTTTGATACCCCTACTTTTGATAATGATCAACTGTTATAATTGTTATAATGAATTGTCAATTAGTAGCTACTGTTACTAGGCATTTTTTCACTCTGTAAATAACAGTATTTAATGACTGATAATATAATTCCTTTTTTAAAAGCCTTTTCAAAACATATCGCTTCAACATGAAAATTCATTTATTTACAAGCTTTTTAATTTAAGTTAAATAAATACCTTACGCATTCTTAATAAAACTTAAAACAAATATTTTATTCCAACTCCCTTCTTTAAACCACTTAAACTCCAATTTCAAACATTTCGAATTGTCATATAAGTTTATCCTTCTAGCATACTCGTATTTGAAGATGTCATTTTAGCGTTCGTTTCACTATATCACCGAAAAGCTCACATACCACTTGGCCGGCATATGGCATATATCAATATTATGTCGAAAGAGGACTCATTAAATTGGATATTCTGTTCCATTCAATATACCGTCCATGTATGTGCTTAGCAGTTTCCTCAACATCACATATGTATGCATACATGCCCGATCACTTGAAAAATCCATTTTCGCTCTCAGCAGAAGTTTTCAAGTGTTCGGGTTGCCGACATCATCTCATCGCATGTCATGCGATATCCTTTTTTTTATTATTGGTCCTTCCTTATTCCTTCTTCAGTGTTGTGGGTGTATTTTCTATATGTGACAGAATACACATTGTAAACAGGGTGTGCGTTTTATGTGTTTTTACGAATATTGACAGTCACGAATCTTCTCATAAATCAATCCACACAATTCTATACCTTTACACCGTTATGTCCTTTCATTTATCAACCATTCAAAAGTCAGCGAGGAAGTAGGGTTGCCAGGATAAATTGCGTGCAAATTTTTAACTCGAAAATATGGATGTTTTTTCTCAAAAAATAGCATTAAAATCCTATTTTGTTAAAACCTGAAACTCTGTAGAGAAAGATAGGGACAGCTATTGTTAAAACGATTACGTTCGATCGTTTTCGTATGTCGCGATCGGGCCCCAGTTTTCCTATAATATCTTTGGCCATTATACAAGTACGAAATTTGATCAAAATCTTAAGATCAGTTTTTGAAAAAATTTGAAAAAACCGAAACATTTGCAGGGAAGCTACCTGATCTATAAGTAGATAAAAATTCAAATTTTCAACAAAAATGCCGTGTACCAAATTTAAAAAAAAATCACATACCCGTTAAGGCTCTAAGTCAGCTACATGGATGGATACACGAACGCAGAGATGCACAAACGTGTACGTACAGACCGACGGACGGTGTATAGTGAAACCCACTTTTTCTGACTTCTCCATTAATGTAGTGTCAATTTTGACTTGATTCCAAAAAGTTTCCAAAAATCAATTTGATCAAAACATGAAGAATATATTTAGGACAACATTGCCACCCCTATCTTTATAAGACTTTAACTAAAGAGACTGAGACCTATATGCTATGACAAAAATGTTCAAAATTTCATTTTATTTGCACATTAACACTTTTCCTTCTATAAAATAATAAATTCATTGTCTCTTTTCTCTTTCTCTCCTCCATTATAGGTATTGAATTTGTTTTTATGTTTTTAAGTAAAATTTCCTTTTACCTGGCAATACTACAAGTAAGTGTTTCTATTGTGAATACGTATATTGTGGAATTCTTGGCATTTTGATTTCTTTCTTATAAAAGTTGATTTTTTTTTCCTTCAATATTTTTTTTTTTTGCTTCATCTCAAGAGAATGACGCATCGATATATGGTGGCGCTAATGGCAACGGAATGCAACCGAGTGCAAAGAAATTGCTCACCCAGGGGTGTCAATGTATCTGACAGCAAAGACTTGTAACGTCGCTCTAGCGTGTTTGTCTATAAATCCACTTGAAAACGAGAAGGATGCACGACGTCGATATGTGCAAAAGTGCAATCTGCATGCCATTTTTTTCTATTTTGCTATTTTTTTTTTTTATATTTTTGGTATCCAAATCGATTGTGTGTGTCTTTTTTGATTAAAGACTTTTAAAAAATTAAATGTCATGATGGGAATGTTAGAAAAGGAATGTAATATGTGTGTGTGTGTGTTTTTCCTTTTTTTCGTCGACTGACTATGAAAAAAGGCTCAATATGAAAGAGTCCGGGTTGTAAAGAAAAAAAAAATAAACTCGCTAAAATAGCAAAATTCTTTTCCGAATGATCAAAAACATTTTTCAACATCGAAATCAAATGGGAAACGTAAAAACAAAATATACAGCAGTCGTGGTCTTCAGCGTGAATTTAAATTGACTAAGGTAAACACTGGCAACATCTGGTAGAACTACCGATATTTTTGTATATTTAAAAGATAGCAAAGGAATAAATCAGAGCATAGGTAAGGTATAGTCTCTTGGTGCCTTCGGTTGTTAAACTTTCAACAACGAAGAGTTGAAAACTTCAACAGAAGCAGAACGGAGAATATTCTCTTAACAAACAACAATTGTTTTTATCTCATTATTTGATTTCCTGTTTTTATAACACGGATGTTTAAAAACATTTACTATTCTAAATTTTGCAAAATGTTTTCTTTATAAAATTAGGTAGGTATAATGAATTAAATTTTTATGAATAAATAACTTGCTCTTACATAAAATGAAGAAACTAGCTATGACCAAATAAAAATCAGAATAATTTTTGTGCTTGAAAATCACTCGAAGTTAGAAACAATAATAATCATATTATAGGTATGTAATATTATGAATGTGAAAGTTTGTTTGTCTGTTTGTTCGTCTCAAACTAATTTAATACCAAGTGATACATAAATTGTTTGAAATATTCGATATTCAAAGATACAAATTTCAAAAACAAATACAGAGAAAATAACATTCACGTTAAAATTATATTTATCTATTGATTTTTCTTGATGGAAAAAGTCGATATTTTTATTCAATTGTATAAAATTTCTCTTTAAAAAAAAATTATTATATCCAAATGAATATATGTAGCTAGCTGCATTTCACTTTTCCCCCAGATCTGATCCGGATTTGATTAGAAAACATAAATACATCAAGTACATATTACAAAAACAACACAAGATCCAGGTCTACTTCTGTATTTGTATTTTAAAATCCATTTCTTGAACACTTCCAATATATTTTAATATTAGAGGTTGATATTGATACCACTTCTGAGAGTACAAAAAAAAAAATCTTGAACTCGAGCTCATGCCTAAGGGCCAGTTGTACAAATATTTGATCCGTGGTTCAGGAATTTTAATTCACCAATTTTTTGCGGATTAACTGTGGTTCAAACAAGTAATTGGCTATTAGCGCATACTTGAACCTTGAACCATCGTTGAACCTCAGTTAATTCGCCGGTAAATTTGCTGAACCATCACGGATTCAATTTTGAACCACGTTTATACAACTGGCCCTAAGAAAGATTTAGTATGGAAAATAAAACGCAGCTTATATTTTTTTAGCAAATAAATATTTTTCAATTAGTAATTTAAACAAGGATAACACGGTCCTGTTAGTACTCACCTAATATTTTATTTGAGTAAATTTTAAAGTTAACTAATTAAAGCTTAATTATTGAATCTGAAACCCGCCTGGAAACATGGAAAGTTTTTGCCAAGTTTATTCAAGGCCCTAGAAAGTTTTTAGAAGGGAACATCTAGAGGTGAGATTTGAAACTTGTCAAATGTCCATTAAGGCCGTTTCTTAAGAACTTGTGGGGCAAGTTTTGTTATTCTGGGTTTACCTGTTTTAGGCCCTAACTCAAATTATAGTGGACGCACTGTGATGTACTTTGTTGTCTAAGGCTGAAGTTTCGCTCGCCGCCGGTATCCAGAGTACTATCGTAACTAAAGTAAAAGTAAGTACAGAAGCTTTAGTTTGAAGGTATTTTATTTATTACTCTTAATTCTTTGGTGTTTTGTTTTAATAATGTTAATATCTGTATATATTTGACTAGACAATTTTAGGTCTGATGTAGACGCTGCTGGTTCTTATATTTACTGTTTCGGGTACGATAACTGTTTTCTGGTTCGCTGGATAGAGTTGTGGCTGGTAATAGCTCTTGTAATTTTAATCTTAGCTGATCTTAGCAGTCTTTACTGCCTATCGACGGTTTTCACTGGCTAGCAACGGATTTCTCCGGCTATCAACGGTCTACACCGGCTATAAAACGGCTTTCGCAAGCTATGTACAGGTTTAGCTGGCTATCAACTGCATTCAACAGCTATCATTATCTATCGCCGGCTATGAATTACTTAAGCTGGCTATCACGGTTTTCACCGTTTCACAGGCTATAAACAGTTTAAACCGGCTATCAACGGCTTTTTCCGGCTATCGACAGCTTATACGCTTGTTATCACGGTATTCTACGGCTATCAACGGATTTCGCCTGCAATCAACAGCTTACTCTAGCTATCACGGTAATCACCGGCTAATATACTAATACTGGTGGGGTATAGTCTATGAACAATATTGTATTTTATTTTTTAGGATCCTTATTTATTCTGTCTTCGCACTTGTTGCTCGATCTGAAACTTCTTGTCGACTAACGGTCAAGTGCAAGTCTTGTATTTTCCGTAGTTTTATGAGTCTCCTTGGGCTTTACTTATACTTCTTGCTGGCAAAATTAAGTGTGACTTCAATAGCGGCGGAGTTTTACTTTCCATACAAAATTACGAATAGCGCCACGTCACCAATAATGCCCTTTAAAGCATATAAGATTCTTTACCTCTTGTAGGATAGGGTGCGGCGGCGGTGTAGAGCTCATTAGCAGTAGTTTCGCTTACCAGTTTCTTATCATATTTCACCATCGAGGTCCTTCGGTGGTTGCTTTGTTGTCGTCATGTCGCCAGTGGAGATCATGCTGATTACAGACAGTGTTTGTTTTCACATATTTACCACACTATTCTTTTTGTTGTTGTGGGGAATCGGCTCGTTGAATGTCGAGGTGGTTATTTAAGCCTTTTGTTTTAACTAGTTGAAGATGATCTCTTGCCTAGCTCATATGTTATCAAAGCCTGCTATCGGACGGGTAAGTATTCTTTATTAACAACAGTGGCGTAGTTAAGAGGAATCAGGTAATTAAAAATATGTACTTATGCAGGCCCGTAGGCTAAGGGGCAGTGAAATTTAATTCTTATCATTACAGCACGCACGCTCGAAACCCGATAAGCTCAATAAATTCTAATCATTAAAGCTAGTGGGAAAATGAAAACCGCGTAGAATATTAAATGCTTTAAAATCTCAATGCTGTCTGCTGTGATGATGGTTATAGTGGAAACTACCCTCTAATCTACTGGTCCGTTTCCTTTTCTTCTTTCCATACACTATATATTGAAAGAGAGTAAGACATGATCTTTTAAGGCGCGACAGTGATGTTCAAATTCATGTAAAAAACTATTTTTTACCTTTTCTACGTTTAAGTAGCTAAAAAACGCCGATATTGGTGTAAAAAACTCGTAAAAAAGGTAAATTAGAAGTAAAAAAAGTAAATTACTGAAAAAAAGAGAAAATGTGAGAAATTATCACTTTCTGTTAAAATTCAAGTAAATAAAGAAATTTTGCAGTCATTTAAGTAAGTTGAATTGTTTATAAAGTGACAAAAATAGTATTACTAAGGATGGATGGATAAACGAGTAGTTTCAGATTGGGCAAAATCTTTTTATTGAAATCGAAAGAGAAAACAATTAATTAAAGCATTTTATAGTGACGGAAATGGATTTAGAAAATCCGTTTTTATAAACATATCGAAAAGAAAATGAAAACCCAAAAGTTTTTTTAGAAACCGCACAGAATAACCAGCTTCAACCATCATCTTCAGTTTTGAATTAATTATTTTCCACGCTTTATTTTACTTTTTTACATTTTTTACTTTTTTTTACATAAGCATATTGAACATACAGCAGGTAAAAAACTAACGTAAAAAACGTAAAAAAAACTATGTAAAAAACGTAAAGTAAAAAATTAGAACAACACTGGGCGCAGATAAAGACGAGCGGCAATGGGTGCAATTGATCTTCCCCTGGTTTAAAATAATGATTTAAAAAGTTTTTAAGTAAAGTTCAAAAGTAGTAAAGTGTAATCAATACAAAATTTTTAAAATTTTTAAATTCTTTTGTGGAATTAAAAGTATACAAGTCCCATTACTACTAATTTGAAATTTTAAGTGCAAATTCCATAGAATTGTAATTTTACCTAATTAAAAAATTAATATACAAGGTAATAGATAATTTATATTGAATTATGCATGTCCGTGTGCAACTTATTGTTCCAAGAATCCCAAGTTATCACGGAAAACTTTGTACCCCTTTACATAAATTGTGTTTAAATGAGGCCGTTTATCCGAAATTCTTTGTTGATATTTTTTATATACATCAATCCTTTTGGCCTTGTCTGTATTTGAATTAAATTTAAGAAATATTGTTTAAGTGGGCTGCTCTTAACAAACTTTAAAGAGAACTTATGTTTAATTTAATAACTAAACATTTGTTGAATTCCTTTTTAAAATTAAATAAACAAAAACAATATTTACAGCTGAAACAAGTAAAAAGGGTAAAATTCTAAATTCCCAAAGAGACAAGATTCCAATTCTTCGCCGAATTCTTCTTTCTTCTTTGCCGTGAAGAAAGCAAACACTCAACACCCTTGGGAGATTTTCATTTTTATATGTTCTTCTATGAAATAAGTTCTATACTTTTATATGTATAGATACTCTCTATGTTACACTTAATTTGCACATCTTTTTCATTTCGAAGGACGACAATTTTAAAATTTGTCGCTCTTCCTTTTTCTCTCTTGGGTTATATTTTTGTTCTAAACAAACTATTTCTAGTGCTAAATAGAAGGTATGTACATAAGAAAAAGAATGAATATTCTGCTGTTGCGTCTCTAAAGTCTAAACACACACAAAAGACACACAACAAACACGTATAAATACCCCCAACCGACAAAGCTTGGAGGAGTGAGCATCCCGGAAAGGACTTTTCATTTTAATTTGATGACTCAATGTATGCGCAATGGATTTGGAGAAAGGACTCCCAAAGGAGCCAGAGACAGTTATATAGAAGCTACTATGAGAAGAAGGACCACTTTTAAAATGTAGTACTTGGTCCTTTCAAGAGTGTTTGGGTAAATTGTTTATTTTTCGCATGTCTCGTGAATTTAGAAAGCCAATTGTCCTCCCCGTCATCTTCGTCGACCGTCCGCCCTCTGTTGATGGATCGTCATGTAAACAATTAGCAGAAGAGTCCACTTGGGAAATGCCATTCGTAATATTGGCAGCAGTCATGTTTTCAAGTACCGACCGTACCCATAACCATCATCATGAGAGCAAGGCAAAGCAGGCTCCACCAGAATCACCTCGATTGTTGGAATGGAAAAAGGCTGATGTGCTAATAAATCACGACTCACGTTCGTCGGGCTCCGGCTCCGGGTGTTGTGTGATGGGTTAAGTAAGAATGTTTTGCAAATAATATTCTTTCTCTTCCTGATGGTACTGCTCGGCGATGGGGACACAAATTACTCACGTAAAAGTGTTCCTCCTGGAGAAATTATATGTAAGTGTGACTGTCGTGTCTCTGTGCGGTTATGTCCTTGCTAATTGTTTGTCAGCAACAAAAACTCTTTAAAAACACCAGCAACATAGATATAGAATGAAAAGGGGAGGTTAAGTGATGAAAGGAAAAAGGATTCATGACCATGGAAATTTGTTATGGTTGTTTTTTTCTTGTTTTTCGGGAAGAAAGTGATAAATTAACACAATTCAACATTGACAGAAGGAAATAAATCTCGGTGTGATATAATTGTGTATGGGGTTCTTTGAGTCGGGCGAGCTAACGGTATATATACACAAGAAAATTAGAAGTTTTAGATTATTAGTTATCGATTACAATTTTACTTAAATTTCCTTATTTTGAAGAAATAATTATCTAGCTTGTTTTGGGTAGTCTCAGAAAGTATTTTATTGATTTAGATAGATATAGACTAGAACCAGAGATGCTGAGAGAGCAGCCCGGGTGCAATACGGGCAAAAACGAAGCGAGGAACGCTGACTTCTCAGGAGGAAAAAGAGAGAGCATGCGAAGCGGGCGGTCGAGTCTATTGAGGACTGTAGTGGCACAGTGGATGTTAGAAACTGTTACCGAAGGGTGAGGTAAACTACCCAGGGTTACAAGGCCAGAACGGAAGCCTGGCGAGATGAGAGAGAGAATATGTTGGTAGACACACAGTTGGTGCTGAAGATCTGGAAACGACACTTTTCTAGACATCTAAACGCCGAAGATGGCTATTAGACAGAACACTCCATTTAACCTGGACGATGATGGTCAACATTTCCGTCCACCCGACCTAAATGAAGTGTAGTTAGCGATAGCCAATCTTAAAGCGTACAAAGCTGCTGGTGCAGATGGCCTTCCAGCCGAGCTATTCAAAGTAGGTGAAGATGACTTGGTATGGAGTATACACCAGCTTATCTCCAAAATTTCAAAATTTGGTCGGAGAATGGAACCTCGGTATAGTGTGCCCCATCCACAAGAAAGGAGATGCTCTGACCAGTGCCAACTACAGAGGTATAAGTCTCCTTAACGTCGCATACAAAATCCTGTCATCTGTACTGTGTGATCGCTTAAAACCGTTTGTCAACGATCTGATCGCCAGACGAAGTATATGCTACCATCGAGAAAGGAATCTCAACATCGTGGACTCGGGCAGAACGTCACGATGGATAGGTACAACTTCGAAATCGTCAAAGCCTTTGTCTACCTGGGCTTCACTATAAAATCGCAAAATGACATCAGCGCAGAGATGAAACGAAGAATTACTCTTTCCAACCGCAATTTCTTCGGGCTAAGAAGGCATTTGAGTAATAAAGCCCTCTCTCAGAGAACCAAGGAGACCTGATATAAGACCCTTATCATCCCGGTACTGCTATATGGGGAAGAAGCAAGGACCCTGTCAAAATCGGATGAGAATCTGCTTGGGTGCTTTGAAAGGAAAATTCTTCGGGTGATCTTCGGTCCAGTATGTATCGATGGAGTATGGAGGAGAAGATTTAACAACGAGCTTTACAGCGACGTCGACCTGGTCAAGAAGCTGAAAATACAGCGGCTGAGATGGCTGGGACACGTGGAGCGTATGGACAACGACACACCAGCCCGACGAGTCTTCGAATCTACCCCTGACGGTCTGCGCAGTAGAGAAAGACCCCACCTTAGGTGACGCACACAAGTGGAGAACGACCTCAACCAATTTGGAGTTGGTTTTTTGGCGATACCTTTATATAACCATACTCCCATTTTAACTGAAACCGTAAGTAATTCTATCCCATCTCTTGTTTGACATGTGTTAATAGTCGATAATTGCAGTGCAGTTCCTTATAGTGCGGTTTTACCTTAAATAATTGAAATACATAGAATATGACATTTTACAGTCCAAATTACAACTTGGAAAAACTTTTTTTTATATACAAAAAAAAAACCGCAATCATCACTTATAAATATATAAATTCTGAACTTAATTTATGTGTTTTACTTAAAATTTATTACCAGATATTTTTAAATTACACAAAATCAAATCGATAGTTAGGTTATTTTAAATAATCGAAATACTATCGTAAATAATCGAATAAGCTTAAAAAATCGAAAAAAAAGATTATCATCAATCCCTTTGGTATAATATAATACATAATAACAAATGTATATTTAAAAATACATAATGATATCTTAAACTTTTTGGAATATGTATTACTTTTTTTAAATTTATCTCACCCGATTTTTATTTTAAATTTATAATGAAAATCATTTCCAATTGATTTATTATACATATGTAAGTAATTTGGGTTATTGGTTTGGACTTTGTATATACCTAACTAACCTACATAATGTATCAGTAGTGGTTGGAAATGAAATAATGGATGGGATAAATATGAAATGTGTGTAAAACCGAGTAAGAAAAGTAATAAAATTTTATATATATCCATGTACCTTTGCCTTTGGTGTAAAATTGTGAATAAAAGCAATAATTACTGATAGATATCACTTGAATAAATTCGGATTCTCTTTTTATTTTTAATAATTGAATCCTCTAAAAATTTGTTTTATTATTTTTCCTCACATCAACTAGGGTTTGAAAAAAAAGGCTTTACAACAAAAAATGTTTTGCTGAGGGGGTTGATAGAATCATGACTAGTTAATTAAGGGTATTTAATGTGGATTTCTATACTCTTGCTGAGATTGCCAATTTAAAATATTGTTATCATTATTATATTATATTTTTAAATGGCATGCAAACAGCTGCCCCCCAACTTATATTGCATAAATGTGCCTATAATGTTCCACGTTTAGAGATTAACCTATTGCCAAAGACTTTGGTTAGGTAGGATGTATGTATTTCCATTTTATAAAAGTCTAAAAATGTGATTTTTACAAGAGCATATTTATCGAAATCTGTAGCTCTTTCAGGTTCATTTTATCTGATTTTTGTGTTACTGAGACATGCTGACTTGAAAAGGGGTCAATATTGAACAATTTGGGATCAAATGGAAACCCAAGACCGGAAAATTAAGTAGTAACCCAAATTTCCGATTATGTACTCAAAACCACCTCAACTCAAAGCCCAGAAAATCTAAAAATCAGAACATCTATCATTCATAAAACCCAAAATCCCCACAACCCAAAATCCCGGAAATCCGAAATTTCGGAAAACCAATATTTAAAATCGAGAAAACTTATAAAATTTCGAAAACTCGAAAACCCCTATAAAACCCAATAAACCAGAAAACTTTATTTTCAGAAAACCTTTATCTAGAAAACCCAAAATCCCCATTAGAACCCAAAATTCTGAAAACTTTAAATTCCGTAGGTATAATGTCGGAAAACGAAAAATTAGAAAATTAAAAATCGATAAAGCCCGAAATTCTAAAAACTCAAAATCCCCTCAACCCAAAATCCAGAAAATCTAAAAACCGCAAAAACATGCCATTACAAGCATCCACAATTCTCGAAGTATTTTCTAACTATGACCTAATTTAATGTAAGAGAATTTCTTAGAATTAATTATTAAATCAGTGTTTCCCTTATTAATGATTCCTGCTAATTGGGTTACCATTTAAATTACAAATTAGATGATGAATGTAATGACGTAATATCTTTAGATATATGTAGTACATACATACTTTATCCTTTAATTTAAATTAAATCTCTCATCTAACGAGCAATAAGTCATTCCACACCCTGACCCTATGTGTTTGCATAACAGTCACATGCCACATCACATTTTATTAAAAAAAAAAAAAAAAAAACACACACCAAACCTTCCACAGTTCGTTAAATAATTTGAGGTTATTTGACAAATACTGGTTGAGAATTCAGCCAAATAGGGACAAATTAGAAACCATAAAATTCTCTCGAACTAACGTTGACGGTCTGACGTCCTGTCAAAAGTTACGATCGAACACCCAACTGATTATCTAAAAATCAGTGATTGAATTTAATAACTTTAAACTATTTGAGCACGAATGGATTTTCCGGTCGGACATGGACATTTATCCTTTTTTTTTCGAGTAAAAATAAAACCTCCCACTTGTTAAACAACCAGTCGAAAAGTTAGTTGCAATTAATTTTCCAATCAACTCAGTGTAAAGTTTATAGTCAATAGTCATACACTGACAGACAAAATAAAGTGCAAAAGTATTAGATTAATTTTCAAACTACCGCTATTTAAAAGCAAAGAGTGTTTATCATTCCATTTCATGTTCTGACGTCACATATTCTCAGTTGCTAACTCTTAAAAAAAAAAAAACAATCCATTGTTATGTCTAATTACTATTAGTTGCGGTATTTTTGGAGCATATACAATTTAACTCGCGACAAAATAAAGTGCATTTTTATTATTCCCTGCCAAAAAGTTTAAAGTTTTAAAGAAAAATATTTACAATTGATAAAATATAAAAAGGTAGAAGCAAAAGATCCCAATTTATAATAATTTCCGTGTTAAATTTTATTTTTATTACTTAAAGCTTAAGTATGAAACCGTTAACATCTGAAGTAAAGGAATTGCTTGTTTTGGACCGTCAACGGGGCTTTATATTCCATAAACTGGCAGAAAAATATGGATTATCCATTTCTATGGTAAGAAAAATCTGCCTCAATTTTTTTGAACGAGGAACTGTTGCTAGTTTTAAAAGTTCTTGCGAAAGGAAGCGGAAGACAACTGCAGTTGATGACCGCAGAATTAAAATTCAGGCTAGAAAGAACCCTTTATCTTCCGCCAGAAATATTAAAGAAGAATTGCAGTTAAATATAACAGCAAGGACAGTACAAAGGCGACTCCATGAAAGCGGTTTAAAAAACTTTTTTGCAAAGAAAAAGCCGTTACTCCGTTAAGTTAATATTCAAAAACGGTTAGCTTTCGCTAGAAAGTTTTTAGTGAAGCCACAATCGTTCTGGGAAAACATTATTTGGTCTGACGAATCCAAATTTGAATTAAAAAACTGTAAGGGAAGAAAGCGAGTTTGGTGCAAGCAATCCGAAAGACTCAGCCATAGGTGACTCAAAAAACGGTGAAGCATGGAGGTGGGTCACTTATAGTTTGGGGATGTTTTTCTTTTAGTGGCGTTGGAAATATTGTCAAAATTGGAACCAAAATGACGGGTTCTAGTTACGTGAACATTGTTAGGGAAAATTTAGCTTCTTCTGCTTCTAGAATGTCTTTGGAAAGTTATATTTTTCAACAAGATAACGATCCAAAGCATACAAGCAGAGTAGCTAAGCAGTTTTTTTTACCGAAAATAATGTTGACGTACTAGAATGGCCAACCCAATCTCCCGACTTAAACCCTATTGAGCACCTTTGGTCCATTTTGGATGAAAGGATTCCCTTAGATCAACGTCGCTATTTACAATCTTTTTGGGAAAGCCTCCAAAATGAATGGGAGAGAATTCCAGATCAAATCTTGAAGAACCTGGTTAGCAGCATGCCCAAACGTCTTGCTGCAGTTATTCAAAATAAAGGAGGAGCCACTACCTATTAACATTTTTCTTTTCTGAAACTGAATTCCTATTTTACGTGATGATCTTTCGAATTTGCACTTTATTTTGTCTCTTCTATTTTCTTTGAATATTGCTATTTTATTTAATTTCTAACCTACATTTTGTATATAACTTTAAACGATTACTTTTGTGGACGTAAGATAATCTGAAAAATATGAATAAGTTATTTTTTTTAAGAAAAATAAATCAGAACATATCATACTAAATAAAATATTATTGAAAATAATTTTTGCACTTTTTTTTGTCTGACAGTGTACATCGACCCAACTCCATCCTCATACATATGTACATCATTTCCAAACCCTCCTAAACTAATAGTGTTGATGGCATTTCAGCTTCAGTTGACAGAGATTACCGAACACATAAAAGGACTCAGGACTAAGCACAACGTGAACGTAATTTACCATCAATAGACCACGCTAATGGGCACAATCCTCGTAAATATTATCTCCCCTCACCAAAAGCTTTTATCGGGGTTACGAAATGTTAAATAATTAATACAAAATATGCGGTAATCGTGACCTTTTTTGTATACATTCAAAATCACTAAAATTCGAAACCAATTTAATATAATATGTAGGCACCTGCAAGCAGCACCCCCATCAAACGCCTTCATGAAATGTCACTCTCTCTCTCCATTTTTGTGTGAAAGCCTATTCATGCGAAATGTTAATATTTTCACTCAAATAAATAAAAACTACCTAGGCCTACATAAATACCAGTATGTATGTAGTTTCTGTTTTGTATGGAAAAAATGTCCTTTATTAGAAAATACTTTAGTTTTTCTATGAATGTGTTGAGCTTGATGGAAAAATAGTTGAATAGCACGAGAGTTAAATTGAAGAGACGATGGACTTTAGAGAACCATAATTATTGCAGCTCGGACTGCGATGGATATTCCAACCCAACCACACTACGCTGACTGCATGAGGTTTTGCTTTAATGTGGCCAACGAGAATTTTCATTTTCATTTTATTTTTATTTTAATCGAAAAATTTATCCTGTAACAAAATCGCGCAAATTATGATTACCCAAGTGAAAGATTGTAATCAAGTGACATTTACACGCATAAACGACTATAATGAAAGTTATTTTAATAGGCGGAAATGTGTTAAAGGTCTATAAAAGAAAAGAACCCCATTTAGCCAGCCACCCACCGAAATAATTTGGTTTCCGTCAAATTCAAATGTTGTAATAGATATGTTGTGAATAACGCGAAAAATGGTGAGGGGTGTTGTTTCGCTTAACTGTTTCTTTTTCTTCAAATTTGTCACTCAGAGCAGTGATTATTTTGCAATTTGTTGATTTTTATCTAAATTTTCGAAAATGTATACCGAAATAAATAAATAAATTTTTCATTTTTCAAAATTGCAGTGGAATTTTTATTTTCGAAGCCAAAAGCTTCAATTTTTTTAATTTCGGAATTTGCCATGCGAAATTAATATAACCATTTTTAGAAGAAAAACCAAATACCTGTAAATACATTATAATTATACCTATATAAACAGGTGGTTTTTTTTTTAAATTAATCACCCTATTTACGGCTTATTTATCGGCATTTTTTGAGGTCCGTCAAGCTGGGGTCCACCACAACTGAAATTCAAAAATCTAATTATATCTGAATTAGGGGCTAATTTGGGATTTGAGCACTAACTACACCCAGAGAAAAATACTGTGTAATATTACCTTAAACGTCTTTGGTAAATATTTTTCTATGGAATTTGTTTGACAAGCATAATTCTACCTAAGAACTAAGACAGTTTATGTACGACTTAGGTAGTGCAGTTTAGGTTAATTTACCTTAAATTTCTTAGGAACCTATTTTTCTATGGATTTTGTTTGAAAAGCATAATTCTACCTTAGAACTATGACAATTTATGCATGGCTTAGGTAGTGCAATTAAGTTAAATTGACCTTAAAATTCATAGGTATTTTCCTTAGAATTGTCAAAAGATCTGTAACTTTACCTCAGAACTAAGGTAATTCTGCCTTAAATATAACGTGATTTTCCCTTCAATTTTATAAATCTGGTGCGAACAGGGAGAGAATTAGTAAGTCACCGATTACAAATTTCTCAGGATCAATTCACGAACTTTACTTTTTTTTATAATTACCTATATAACAGATTTATCAGACAGGCAAAATTATAAGGTATAGGTAAAGTGATGAAGTTTCAACATTGCCTCTCCGTATTGCGAATTGGCCCAATGGAAGCACATTCGGCTGGCATGTGGAAGGTCTCAGGTTCAAACCTCTAGGTAAGCAAAAGTTCTTTTTCAAATAAAATAAAATTGTATACATTTCAGAATAAAAAGAAGCAGCTCGCTTGGTAGGATACCTTAGATACTCAGGTAGCTTTACACCTTCCTAGGGTAAAAACTGCCCTAGTGTAGGGTAAAATTGCCCAAGGGAACTGACATAAATTACCCTAGGGTTAAGGCAAACATTTCGTAGACTACCTTAGATACTAGGGTAGTTTAACAACTTGCTAGGATAAAAAATTGGTAAAAAGTGCCCTAGTGTAGGGTAAAATTACCTTAGGTATCTGACACAAATTAATTTTTGTTTAGGTCAAACATAATTCTACCACACCACACACTATAAAGTAATTTTTCCCTACTATAAGGTAAATGGATTGGTTAAAACTACCCTAGTTAAAGGTAAAATTACCTAAGCCAATATTACACAAAATAACATATTTTTAAGGCAATTTTACACATTCAGACTATCTCTAAATTTACGTAAGCAATTTAGGTTGGATTACCTTAAAACTAAGTAAGCTCAAACGGGCCTAAGAGCATAGGTAATCTAGCACGCGATTTTGGTTAATTTTACACCAGTTTTTCTTTGGGTGTAAAGCCCTTAATCAGCCCCTAATTCCTGCATCATTAAATTTTTGAAATAGGAGGTTGTGGTGGGACCAGCTTGACGGCATGATGACGTCATCAAATCATTTTTTTCCCTCTAAAGGGCAAATGGAATTTGGGGCTCCTTCGGGATTGGAGTACTAAATTAGCCCCTAATTCCTGCATAGTTAGATTTTTGAATTTCCGTTGTGGTGGACTCCAGCTTGGCGGACCTGGTGCTGGCTGCAGGGGCTTGTTAGTTGAGGCCGTAGTCCTCAGTAGAATGTGAGTGCCATTTAAAGTTTTGGGTTTTTGAATGACACCTAGATAGAAACCTAGATTCAATGTTGTTTTTGTATTAAGCTTATGCGAAACGAAAAATCCCATACAAAAATGACACAACAAAATCACGAACGAAAAATTTCGTTCTGCTTTTCATTCTCCGGTACACGAAATCAATAATTGTAGCAGATTATTTGGACAGATCTTCTACTGGATTTCATGCAGTTACGTACCTGCCACACGTAATTTATTACAAATTTATTATCGCAAAGTCTTAAAAAAAAATCTGTTGCCCTCAAATAAAAGATACCTATTCTTTTAAGCAACTACTGTAAAGTTGAAAAGCATAGAAACTATATCTTTTATCAAAACAATAAAGGCGTTCATGGCAAAAGTAATGATTTTTTTTGGAAGCATAACATTTAATAATATTAATCTACTTTTGACATGCAACTTCTTTAGATTTATGAATGGATAAAGTTTGAATTGGTCTTTGAAACTGATAAGGCAGTCCATATAAAGACAATCTCCATCAATCCATTAATCCTTACGAAATATATATTTATCTTCTTTAATCTACTTCTATAAGAACAAGTATACTCTCTTGGATCTAATGCTTATGCTATATGAAAATGAAAAGAAACACTTTTGTATCTTAAGTGAAAATTAATTGATTTTTTTCCCTTGATATCTTTTTTTTTATCTACATCTTCATAATATACTATATACAGATATATTTAAGTTTGAATTCATTAAGGACTTATTTTGAATGCGAAAAAGCATTTTAGGGGGACGCGATGCCCAGGTACCTACAACATACTAGATAAATTGATTTAAAAAAAACAATAAATAAACAATAAATTTTGTAAGATAATAACAGATTTTTTGATATTTTTACATCCCACATCTCCCTTAGTAGGTACCTACCTATTGCTCTAGCGAAAACATGAACAAAATTTATTTGTAGGAAATTCATTTTACTTTCATTTTGCAGTGTAAACTTTCTTGCTTATACGCTTAGGCCAGGCGCAAACATGCAACTAAACAGTTTGGTTTCGATTTTGAGTACTATAGACATAGAATTATATGAGAGTCCGCGCACATAAACCGTCGCGCACTCCCATATAAACCCATTGTGCTCAAAATCGAGACCAAACTGTTTACACATAAACCGTCGCGCACTCCCATATAAACCCATTGTGCTCAAAATCGAGACCAAACTGTTTAGTTGCATGTGCGCGCCTGGCCTTAGTTTACAAAATATTTGCGAAAAACTAAAAAATGGTACATTCAACAAAAAAGACTTGTAATTTTAACAAAATCTTTATTCTAACTCAACTCTTGATGAATTTGTCTTTATTTTTTGTTATTTTGTTTCCAACTGAGTGCAATTGTTGAATCACTCCAAGCGAAAACTTGATGATTTCTTGTTGATGGTTTTAGAAATTCTGTTGATCAACTTTGCAACCAAATGAGCAGCACAGAGGAGGGTTGCCACTTTTCGGCAAACTTTCCGCAGTAGATTCACAAAAAAAATGCAGTAGGTATATTGAACTTTTTTGCAGTAGATTTGTTTTACTATTATTTTTTCAGTTATTTTAAAAAAATAATTAACATATTTTTCATCAAAAATAAAAAGTGTTAAAAATACATACTAATTGTTAAATATCAGGCTAAAAGTTATCTCAAACAAAAAGAAGGTGTAGCATTAATTAGGTGGAACTATTTTTTAATTTTAAATTCCCAATCACTACTAAGTCTTTCATGACTTTGGCCTTTACCAACACTGTGCATTACTACTTAAGAAATGCATATAAAGTACAATTGCATTTACTTAATAAGAATTTAAACCTTTTTGTGCTGATTTTATTAAAAACTTGCCCATATTATCACAATTTGCAACATTTAAAAGAAGAACGCAAATTAACAAAAACAAGATTTCCGTTAGCTTTCAATATTCATCAAAACAGAGCCGATATAGGCGAAAGCCGTAGATATTAATAAGTTAAGTAGGATGTGAGTACCTATTTCCTGAAGAATTAGAATAAATGCAATTAATGACAAAATTGAAAAATTATTTCTGGGTTATTCGTTTAAGGACAATTTTTTTAACCCAAAAATGCAGTAGATTTAATTTAAAGGCAGTAGATTTATTTTGAGAAAAAAATGCAGTAGATCTACTGCAATTGCAGCAAAGTGGGCAACCCTGGCACAGAGTTCTAGTTTTGTCAATGTTTTTTTTTTTTTATTTTTAATGGATTTACTTTTGTTTTTGACGTTAATAGTTGCACTCTGTTTTCAGTTTTTACACATACAACTGCCGGCATATGCTTTTTCTGACGCGTCACCAAAACCATGGAGTTCCAATTTCAATTCTGAAGTTGTTCGTATCCATCTTGGTATTCTTAGTCGCTTTAATAATTCAATGTCAGTTATGTATTTTGCCGTGTTAAGAGAAAATGACGTATCTGACATTTGTCGATTTTTTGACATGGATTACATGTCTTTATCGGACGGTTGGTTGTGATGTAGTGAAAAGAGGACCGTCACGAAAACATGTACCGCTCGCGCCCTACTGCTAAGATACTGTTTGCACTACAGACATCCTTAATATACCAATCGATAGATAAAGATTGCGCAAAGATTATAGAGGAATTGTTTTATAGCTATCGCCTCATAGTTTCAGGTGATGAGTCATCGTGTTTGGGGTAAATTGCAGCTAAATTAGGAGTGTTCAAATAATTTTGAGCTCAATTTCTTCGGATATATAAGTGTCACTGACGTCATTGATATCTCATTCGAAAGGGTTTGAAAAAGGGCATCCTTACGCGTATTTTCCATATCGTAAATTCACGTTATAGCACATAAGATATGTAATTCATGTTCGGTAGGTGCCACAAGGGCAATCTACCAAGGGTATTTTTTGAGTTAAGGCAAAGTTTGAAATATTTGGGATCGTTTTTATTAATAACTAAAGCCGTAAAACAATCGAAACACATCCTCTTTTTATTAAAAAATAGTCTTATAACTATTAAAAAAAACCACAAAGTAAGCTCCTATAATCATAATAAAAAAATGTAGATACGTCATTTTCAGTTAACACGGCAGTATTGTATCCATTCCCTTTTTAGCTGATCTGCTAACTGTTCGTCCCAGGAAGAGTTTAATGTTCAAAGTTTTTGCATATATAACTTTGTAACTATTGTCACCGAAGACAGTCATCCCAGCGGCAGCGGGTCAAATATTGAAGCTGTTTGTGATAAAACGCTTCTTTTTGTAGTTGTTGTCTTATGTAATGTAGTTAAATTTAGTTTGAACATAAATTTATCTTGCTTAGGGTCCCATATTGTAGGCCTAGTATTTTAATTGAGTCATTGTTTTCAATTTTTATTATTTCGTTTTCTGCTGTAGCTTGGATATTTCTTGTAATATCTTGACTGTTAGAAAGCCATTCTCGTAGGTGGAGTCCAAATAGATGAAAATGTTTGCTTAAAGTTTCTTGAATTAACTGTGCCTTGTTTTATCGAATCGGCTCCTGTCATCAGATCATCCATGTAGAAGTCTTCACTTATTATCTTTTGCAACCAGTCACTTTCATCTGAACATTTACTAGAGCTATTTCTAGCACATACCTATATTACAAAGGTATAAAAATACATAAAATACTGCATGTACCTATGTAATGTAATGTAATTACCATTCAAGGACACAAAATTAATTTAGGTAATTGATCCATAAAATACACTCTTTATAAAATTTTCTCAGAAGACACAATACGAAAGTGAGTCTTATAGTAAACTTAAGACACATACCTCTATATCAAACTTTCTTACCAACCACCCAACCAAACAAGCCAACGAACCAACCAAAGAACTGCCATTAACCAAACAATTGACAACAATTTAATTTACAACGCCTTGCGCCTCCTTTCAATAAAATAAAAAAAAATTAAAGCCAAAAACATCAAATTTGTATAAAACCAAAGTGCTGTGCAAAGATTCTCACCGTTCTTTGGCAATATACCTAATGTACCTACCTATACCTACCTAACTTTTCATTTATATAAATTTTATACTAATTGTCAACAGGAAAATCATTCTTTATCCGCATCTTTCCGCTCTAATGAAACAACAACCACTCACTTTTAACCATTAAATTCACGTTGTTTCAAAGTGAAATTGCTTCATTTCCTCATTTCCGTTTCAACCGCAAAACAAAAGATATTAAGTTCAGACACACACACACACACACATAAAATAAATATACTAAAATAAACTCATTTTAAGTACAAAACAAAAACCGCTTCGATTCAGCTTTGTCTGTCCGTTCTGTGCTTTCTATATGCGAGAACAAAAGCTACATTTACAAGCAACCACAATAGTATAGTCGGTATAGGTACCCTCTATCGAATGAACCCCCCAATTCAAAGGATACGAAGATGCTCTTGGGTGGCTAAAAATAAAAAAGAAGACAAATGGTCACAAGGATACTGCGAAAGTTGGTTCTCGTTTCTTTTAAGAATTTAATTAAAAACAAACACACCTCCTCTAAGTTGGACTTCTATAGGACAAAGGTGAAAGAAAATAAAAGGAATGAACCATCCCCATCATTACTGCTTGCTATCCGACACCAAAATGCACTGCAATGCACAAATAATAGGACTTTCTTGTTCGATAAAGGAAATTAACAATAACCGCTTTCTCATTATCGCACACAGAGAGAAAGGAGGAATGCGCATTTTGGTGTTAAAAGAGGGCGGTATAGTGATGGAGAATTCATTTAAGGATCATTAATGCCGATTGCTTTTTGATATTCTTCCTGGGTTCAAGAAAAAAAAACCCACTCATTCGATTATCTACAGTATACACCCGATGTCAATGATTTTGTATGTCCTTCGTTTTTTTTAATCAACATTTTGATCCTTCACATTGGACGAAAGATGAGAAGATGAAAAATTCCTTGGGGCAATATTCTTTTAAAACAGAAAGGATTCAATTTGTAAGAATTGTATATTGTTTTGCTTGTTTTGGATATTCTTTTTTAGGTGACTTTTTCCTTTTTTTATTTTTTTTTTGCTTACTTCAAAATAAATTGCGGGAAAATAGATATTTGCTGGTCCTTTATTTCGCATTTTATTTTTATGTTTTTTTTTTTTTTGTCTTCATTCATTTTGTCTCTTCTTGCTCGTTTGTATTTTATGCGTTTTTATGGAGATCAAATTTGTTTCTTTTGCTTCGTTTTGTTTTTGAAAACATAAGGCTTTGAGATAGCATCATTTGGAAAAATTCGAAGAGGTTCAGAGACAAAAAAAAAAAAAGGACGAAATAACTTTTACGGTCGATTAACAAATAAGTAAATCAGTTTGCTCTTCTGTGCGTTGGGGTAGAGCTCATGGTAGGTATCTCTGGTTTTCTTTTTTCGACACAATTTTTATTGCGATTAGATTATAAGATGGGTTTTCAAATATCTCTATATACTATAGTGATTTCAGGATACGAAGGATTTTTACGAGCCAGAAGGTTCATTAGGACTTGATCTTTGTCATATACATTGATGATGCAATCAATGTTCAATGAAATTGATTGCAATTGTTGTTTTTTTTTTTTTTTTTTGCTTTGCGATGGGATCAAGTTTGGAGAATTTATAACCGAAAGACGTTATTTTAACGATATAGTTGAATCAATTGAATTGATGGGGAATTGAAAAAGATGAGATTAAATATACGATTTCATCGAATTCAACTTAATTTTTTTTAGCAAAATTCAAGAAAAAATAAATATTTACTTTGGTTGCGGGTCATTTGATTTCAAATGAGTTCGTAAAGTACTAAAATCGGAACTAAATTTTTTTTGAGTGTTTGTGTTTCGAGGTGTAGCGGTCCTAGCTTGACGTTAAGGTCGGTCCGCCACAGGTTTAATAAAGGAGAGGATTTTAGTTCTGCAGATAGGGATTGTGGTACTAAATTTGAACTTAATTGGAACTAAATTCCTGCATTATTAGAATTTTGAGTTCCGTTTGTAGTGGACCAAGCTTGAGGGACCTAAGTTTAATTACATTCCTTGTCCTTTTGTGACTAAATTTATTTATTTCTTTCAAAATTCTTATTTTGTTATATTTTTACAAATTCTGATCAGTCTTTTTTTGTTGGATTTCGTAGTACTGATCTCTCAGCAGAAAAGGATTTGGCTTACTAATTTTTAATATCTTAGGAACAGCGTCAATTGTAGTTAAATGCGTTACATTTAGCCCCATTCTCCCCTACACAACAAATTTTTATCTCGTTCAGGGATCATAGTTACACATTTTTATAATTTTTTATTAAAAGAATGACTAATCATGTAAGTTGTAATAAATATTTTATAGGCCAGTCAAATAAGACATCTGATTTTTGTGGGAAGTTGTTAAGATAGATACCAACAGTACTAAACCAAGTTTGCAGCTTGCGTAGTGCTCCAAATTTTCGGAGCATTCAACTTATAACAATTTTAAAACTAGACAACTGTTCATAATAATTAGCCTGCTTATCAATAACTTAAAATTAACTACAACTGACCCTTTGCGGGCACTCTAAATTAAACTATAATAACTAAATGCTAACATATGCCTTTTGGCTTAAAAACTTAACTAAGAATAAATTAATGTTTTGGTTTTCGCAAAAAAGCCTCATCGAGCACAGCGCAAAAACTGAGTATTTTTATATTTTCGTACAAAAAACCCTCCTTGACGAAAGCGCAACATGTGCACTGTTCCGTAGGAGCAATTCATAATACACCACCCACCGCCTGAATGTCTCTTCTCAACACTAATATTTTTATTTTTAACCCTATCCAAGTTTCCTAAATGTTTTCACTTTGAGTGTACGAAATATGTTATAAAAAGAAAATTAATTATTTGCAATAAATAAAATAAAAATATAACTCAAAATTTTAAAGGGAATTGAATTTAAAAAAATACATATTTAGAATTAATTAAATGTTTTGTTTCTGTTCAAAATTGTATTTGGTCCTTACCAAATCCGGTCGCTTACAAAATTTTCTCGCATTATTCATCACAACATGAAACAGAGAGCTAAAGTGTTTCATTTATTTTCTACCTGTACATGTGCTTACAAAAATTATCATAAATATTATTAAAGTGAATTGTTTTTTTTTTGTTTTTTTTTTTTTGTTTTGAAAATTTAAAATTTATGAAAATCCATCCAATGGGGTTTTAAATGATGCAAATTTAATCTAAAGAACCAAGATTCATTACTGAAATGTTCATTACCCAAAACGCAACCTCAAAACATTTTTGAATATTTCCCAAAAGAATAATTTTGTTTTGTTTTGTTTCGAAAATATATACCACAAAGTTAAAAACCACCAAACGTTTATTGAAAAAATATGTAAAATAATTCAAATAATTTATCTACTTGGGTAATATTCAATTTTACATGGGTACTTTATTCTAACCTCAAGAAGTGATGTATGTATGTATGAAATTCTCACTTGAGGGATCTAACCAAACAATTTAACTTGGAAAAATACAAAAAAAGAAAGAAAAAACAAAAATTATGACGAAGTGAAATTTAATAAATTGAGACCCCAACTGTGAAAATATTTCACAATGGGGCATTACACTTTTTTTCCATGCGTAGGTTTTTGTATACCTAAACCTCCATGCTGCATCCTACTATGGCGACAAAATTCATGTATAAAACGCACATCAGGAGCTTCTCTGCGTTATTCTCCAACCCACTGACAAAAAAGTATTATCCTTGAAAATGTATCCAGCAGGCTTTCGGAACATTTATTTTCCCCTTAACTTGAAGTTTGGAGCTGTTTAATGCGTGTGACAAACACTTGTCTCTCATGAGGGGGCCAATGCTTTTCCAGGGTATGCGTTATATTTTCCAAAAGGATTTGCCGAAAAAAACATATAAATCATGCCACAAAAATACTTCAAATATTCTGAACTAATCTCTTGATTGATCAGAACGGTGTCGACAAAATATCCCACTTAAACTGATAAATAATGATACACTATGGATCAGAAGAGAGGCAGGGCCAAGGACTTTGTTGTGTTATAAAATGAAAAGGTTAGGAAATACATTTTTCCTAGCGTGCAGCATGTCACAGCACAACCACATACTGTATACAGTATACAACACAAATACAATAATCAGACAGTCCTTTCTGCAATATCATGCAAACCGCCCAACCGCAAACAATAACAACAGAGTCATTGAGGTTACTTCATTGATTAATTTCCATTATGTGAACAAACCCACTCACACTCTCTCCCTTCAAACACACACACAAACACACCGGAAGGATAATTCAATTTGATTAAAAGTAGTGATACGGATACAACACGTTCGTTCCCCCCACACAAACATATTTAATAAGGCAAAAAAAAAAAATAAATCTGAGCACACAAAAAGTCCTTTATTTTTATGTATTTGTATAGCAAATGAATGCTTCCAAATTGACAATTGTAATCCGTCCATTCTGGTTTGGCATGCTATTAATGCATTATCTTTCGGCTTGATGAGACTTTTGTTTGGCATAATATTTGACATGTTGTGTATACAAACTTGTATATTGTCAAAAGGGAAGAAGGGGCGAACAAGCTTCCGAATGGTCAGAAATTTGTAAGCAAACATGTTAGTTTGTATCTTCATAGCTTTTGTCTTCAAATTAATTATCAGATTAGCCCAAAAAGGATTTGTTTTTGGCTTATTATTATCTAGATGATGAACTTGTTAGATATACAAAGCCATTCAATGAATCTTTTGCATGAATTCTCTTAATTACTTTAATACAGAATCGTTATGCATTACTTGGAAAATTAAACAAACAACCTTGGCATAGATGCAGAATTTAGATGTTAGTTTGTTAAATTAAATGTTTTGAAAAGGATCATTAAAAAAATCAAGATAAGTGCTGATTGCATTAAAAAAGAATAAATTTATTTTATTGAAAAAATTAATTAATTCTTTCCTTTTTTCTTAAAAAATATTGTAAGCACATAACCAACAATTTAAAAACACTACTTATGTAATTAAGTTGTCAACTGACTTCCAAATTTAACTCACAAAATTTATAAGCAACAATTTTGAAACTAGTTTTTTGACATATTCTTAACAGTAGGTAATTGAAATATTCTGAAAGAATAATAAATTCTTTTTCAACAATATTTGTTTTATTTAGCATGAAAAGCGAATTCAAAAATTATTGATTCACTTGATTGACCAGATAGATAAAGAAAAATGTTGTAAGCACATAACTCTGTGCTTCAAAATATATTGATTTCGTTACCGAGTACTAACTAAACATTTTGTAGGTACACCTTTTGTTTTGTTTTTTAATTCAAGATATTTTGGTTGAATGGCAAAGAATTAATACTGCCGCACTAAAAATATAGAAATTCCACAATTTTGCATTGGATACTGAAACACCCACAAGACAAAATGTCACAGTGGATTGTGGAATTAGTTGGTTTTCTTTATACAAAAATTCTATTTCATGTCACTTTTTATCCCTTTAAAACCCATATTACCGACTGTTTAGTTCCCTAATTGAGTGTCATGAGGAGCTGGGATTTGAATCGATGGGCTAACATATTATCTTCAGAGTTCAAAAGTTGATGAACGAAATCTGTTCGAAAATTTTTATGTTTCAGTTGAGTGCTTACAACTTTTTACATCTCATAAAAGGTAGTCTTGATCTTTGTATTGTATTTTATTCAACTTAACTAGAAAATAATTGTGCTTACAAATTAACAAATACATGAAGAGCTGTATTTGATATTCTTTTGCTAAAAATTTATGTGCTTACATAATTATCTTCAGAGTTCAAAAGATACCTATATGATGAAAGAAATCTGTTCGTAATTATTAATGTTTCATTTAAGTGCTTACAACTTTTTTCATTTTATATTAGTTAGATCTGATCTCTAATATTATATTTTATTCAATTTAACTAATAAATAATTGTGCTTACAAATTTAAAAATACATTTTTATATGCTAGAAGACATTTCTCATTATATATTTATGTAAATCTAAAAATTTTGTAAGCCTTCAGTTTTACTACAGACAAAAACAAAACAAGATTGTAAATGACTTTAGAACCTAAGACCATGTCCGCATAATTCCTTTCTTTGTTATATTATAACCTAATAAAAAATCACCCAACAACACCTTTTCTGAATTGGATACCTACATGCTTTGTGAAAGTGGATTAGATTGAAAGTATATTTTGTATTCAAACACAATTCACCTAACCACAAATAATAAAGACATACACGTCGTTTTTTGCTTACAAACAAAAACCGTGTACAACATAACTGAGTAGTCTGAAAAGAAGTACATTATATAGGCACATATTCCACTCATTATGGCAAGAATGCAAATTACTAGATAATACGGATATGAATTTACCTTTGTGTTAGCTCACACAAAAGAATGAAAAAAGTAATCCGCTCTAGCTCACACCCAAGATACTTTCAGAATAATGATAGTACATGCTAGTAGGTACTGGTACATGCAATTTACACCAGAAACAAGATCTCATAGAGACCGCGTCGTCGTACACCGCTATGATACTCATCTTCATCATCATTATCATCACAGATCCTTGTACTTATATGCAAATAAATTTAATTGACATTCTCGAGAACTTATTATGGGCATGGCAGATGGTAGGCTGCTGCCTGCTAGGCTAGGCGTAGGCATGTTTTAATAGATGCGCGGAAAGAAGGACGAGCTTGTTTGCTTACATTCAGCTAAAGTGCAGGCACGGATAATTGCAAAACACAGGGAATTATTCAAGCTCCCAAGATTTCACAAAAAATAAATAAAATAAAAGTGGGGGATGATGCAAATGGTGTTGCACATTCTGTTGAGCTATTAAGCCAGTCGTGCAGTTTGCTGTGTTGGCGAGGGTGAGGGTTTTTGTGTTGTACTGAAGGATACGATGCCGTTGGTTTGGTTTGGTGGACTGAATGCGGCTATTCAAAAATGAATATTTAAAAAGGATTACTGTAAAGGACGTTAATGGCAAATGCAGAAGGTGAAAACAAAGTATATTCAGCAAGCTTGTATTGCGGTTCGCAAAAACACACACAGCCACTGGATGACTCTAGACTCTAGAAAATATGTAAAAAGGGCAAGTGATGCTTTTACCCACAGGATGTAGCATGAATATAATAAAGCAAAAAAAAAAAAAATAAAAAAAATAAAGATCCTGGGTTGAAAGCTTTGGATATTTTAATTGAAAAGAGTGTGTAAGCGAAGTTATTAAAATAATTCTCATACAGGAAAGGATTAGGCTTGTTTTCAACACTTTTCTCTACACTTCGTGAAAGTATTATATTTTTCAGCTAAAAGGATAAAGCGTATAAGACTGCACAACTAATATGGTCTCTTTGAAATATTTCTCTGTGACATAGTCAGCAGTTTTTTAAGTACACTTTGCTTTCGAAAGCTTTATTCATAGAAACCATTTTCATTTACATATCTACCTGTAGTTAATTAGCATGCATAAAATTTGCCATTTGATTCAAAATTATCGTAAATCTTACGAAAAGCGGGCTTAAGCACAGTTTTGATATAATTCTGAAACGAAATTTAATCAAGCCATTTGTCTTTTTTCTGTAGAGCTTAAATAAAATTTAGTTCTCCAAGAAGTTTCAAATGTTTTCTGAATAAGAATAATTGGCCTTATAATTAAAGTGATAATTAACTTATAACTCAACTTAACTTAAAAACATTAATATTAAAGGTTTTAGATGAAAAAAATATTTTACCACCGCAACAGTTTGGCTTTCGAAACCACTACAGTACGATTCACCAGATAGACAGAATTACTCAGCATGTAAAAAACTCATTTACTGCACAAAAATCTACAGGTCTAGTATTATTAGATGTGGAAAAGGCCTTCGACTCAGTTTGGCACGATGATGGTTTACTTTATAAGATGTTAGACTTCGGGTTTCCTAAGTATATTGTAAAACTCATTCAAAGTTTCTTAACAGACCGTTCTTATGTTGTCTCTGTTAATAATAATTTCTCATCCCAGCATAGTATTCCGGCAGGTGTACCTCAGGGATCGGTTTTAGGTCCATACTTATACAACATTAACACTTCCGATTTTCCGGAACTTCCCAACTGTAAGTCTGCTATGTATGCGGATGATACAGGAATTTATTCTTCTGATGTATTTGGTTCGGTTATCGAACCAATCAGGATTGAATATAATTTCTAGTTATTTTAACAAATGGAAGATAAAGGTAAATGCTACAAAGACGCAAGCTATCTTTTTTACAAGAAAAAGAAAGACTTGCTTCCTTCCTAGCAACTATCTTAAAATGGACAACGTAGATATCAGCTGGAATGAAAGTGCTAAATATCTTGGTATAACATTGGACAAAAAACTCACTTATAATAGACAAATTACTAATACCTTAGATAAAGTCAAGAAAACTATTAAAATAATGTATCCTATTATAAACAGAAAATCACTGCTAAGTACAGAAAATAAACTCATAATTTACAAAACTATTTTTCAATCGTTCATGTTTTATGGATGTCCCGTTTGGGGGAAGTGAGCTAAGACACATATAAAAAAATTACAAATAATCCAAAATAAGCTTCTCAAGTTAATGCTTAAGCTGCCATGGCATTTTTCAACCCTTGAACTTCACGACAAGGCTAGCATCGACACTGTTTCGTCAAGAATTAGTGTTCTTTATACCAAATATTCTTGTAACTGTTCTATGTCAGATAATCCTTTGATTATAAATCTTGTGAATTAACTTATCAACATCTGTATTTTTTTTTTTATTATTTAATTATTATTATTATTGTAATTATTTGTTTATTAACTTGTTATAAAACAAAATTATATCGTTATATGCACTTATTTATTTAATTATTTATTTATATAAATATTTATCTGATTGTTTATCTATTTATTAATTAATTTATTTATTTATCTATTTAATTATTTCTTTATTTATTTCTTTATTTATTTATTTATTTATTTATTTATTTATTTATTTACTTATTTATTTACTATTTATTTATTTAGTTAAAAATATATTTATTAATTTATTTATTTGTTTATTGATTCGTTGATTTCGTTATTTATTTATATTTTTGTTTGCTTTTATTAGCAGTTTTTCTTTTTTTTTTCCATTGTGTTATAATCTTTGATTTGTGCATTTATTCACAGTTATCATATTTCAATGTTTTATAGATTGTTACTTAATTTCAATTAATAACATGTTAATAACGATGAATGCATAAAAAGGTACGTTATATGCATATTTCTTAGCTCTATTTCTCATAATTTAATTAACTGTGATATTAGTTTTAGTGTTAACGTTAGTAGTACCTATAGATATATAAATACTTTTTTTTCCATGAAAGGTTTTATCAGCTTTTCCTTTCAACTTCAATTTTTCTTAATTATGTATTGTTTTTGAAACATTAAACCATTATTCAGTAGCAAGATATTATTATCATAACTCTGTGTAAATTGTGCGGTTACAACTAAATTTAAAAACTATGCTGTAAATAAAGAACAACCTAATTAATATTATGTTAGAATAGCACAGTGGCAGAAATTCGGCCAGCAAATACTAACACACCTTAGCAAAGAAAATAAAAAAATTAAATTGTAAGAACAAACTAAATCTTTTACCGCCATATTATTGACTTCCTTCAAAGCAAGTTTTACTGAAAAACTAGTTCTATAAGGGTTTCGAATTTTATGTTTTTCAAAAATAATTTTTGTTTTTTGATACGTTCTTACTCCGATAAAATATTCTTACACAAAAAATCAAGCTTTATATTCACACAATCGATACCGCTCCGATACTGATACACTCTCGCTTCAGTTTCCATTCATCGGAAAGAATATTTTATCGAAGCGAGGAAGTTATTGATATAGTTTCTATGAAAAAAAAAGTTAAAAAATATACAATACATAGGTATAGTTAGAATATATCTATCTAAAATTAATAGAAAGGAGAAAAAATGAATATACATAAATTATTTTGAATCGGTATCGGTATTGGAGCGGCAATGTGAACAGAAAGGGATTCTATTGGAGCGAGAACGTTTCGAGGCTGTATCGGTATCGGCGCTATAATGTGAATTTAGCCTTAGTTGTCAAAGTAATAAAAACGTGTGAAAAACTTAAAACTCGAAACCCTTATAGAACTAGTTTAAAAAACTAGCATTGAAAAAAGTCGATAATATGGCCATTAAAGTTTTTACTTTTATTAGTAAAATTGATAAAGTACCCACTTATATCAAAATATATTTTTGATTTACCTTTTCAAAATTATAAAAATCATCCCATACATTCTGAAAACTTAAGAGTCGTCAGCTATAACCTGTGTCAGTTTCAAAAAAATCGCTCAAGAAACAACTAAGATGACAGTTTTATGAACCACCCTGACCTGGAAAATATTTTTATTTTTCATAACTCTGTCTCAGCTATAACCTGTATCAGTTATATTGAAATCGCTCAAGGAAAAACGAACATGAGATAACATTTTTCAAATCTGAACCCTATATACCTGTACACATCCCCTATGCCACCCAATCTCTATAGATTATGAGTGTCAACTTAGCGAAACAACATTCACCGATCGAAAAATTATTAATTGGGCAGTTAGCAGTTAATTATACGTGAATTAATCGTGACAATTTTGAATTTGTCGATCTATGTTTTCTATGTTTTTTTTGCAAAAATTTGTCAAATTGGTATCAAATTACCGAGGAACGTCTGGAAAGTTAAAATCTTCTTATATTGATTGAATTATTGCTTAATTAGTTGTGAAAATTTCAATTTTGTCGTGCGATGTTTTCTATTTTTTTTTTCTTATTTTGGAAAAAATTATATGTTTTGTTTGTCTATATGTTTTATAATTTATTTTATACATTAAAACTACTCATATAGTTGAGGGTTTCGTGTGCTTAGGTTAAAAATAGAAATATAATTGAGCTTGCTACGTTTTAAAAACAGTCCAAATTTTGAAGGGAATTCATTTCCCAAAAACCTAGTTTGAGTTATGAGAGCTTACAAATTTTATATTAAAACATTGAATATTTATAGTTTCTGGTCCTTAATTTTGTTCATATCAAAGAGAAAGCAATTGTGCTTATAAGAAATTTCCCGTGTAGAAGAAATTTAGTTAATCCTTTTTTGGTGTTTAAGCTGGAAGTTTTAAAATAAGATCTATTTTTTGGTATACTAAAAATAAATACAAATATACCCGCAACATCTTTAATTGGGCACAATTAAACAAAAAATGTAAAAAAAAAAGAAAAATCACGTTTTTTCATCGTTATTTCTAAGTGGGTAAAAAAATTTTATAAAATGTACTGATATTTTTTTTTATAATTTACCATGTTTTTAAGATTTTTGCGGAATTTTTCAGTAAAAGACTTAAAATCTAGCTGTAGTTTGTATGGGAAATTTCAAGTGCTCGGTAGCACGTGTTAACGTTAACCGATTTCAATTAAATTTTGCACAGAATTTTTTTAAGTCAGCCTCATCTTTTTTTCTCTTTATAAAAACTAAATATTTTCAACTTTTAAGGCTAGAAACATTCAGTGACAAAATCACTGAGCTGTATTCTCTCAAACACTTAAGCTGGTAACCATGGCGCAACTTTTCACATTCAGCAGTTTATACCATATAATTTTCATCTATAGTCATGCGGTAGAGGATTCTCCCTCTGCTTTAACGCCAGCTTGCATAAATCGGAAAATTATTTTGTGTGTTATGTTTCTTGGAATTACCTGCTAATTGGAATGAATGTTCCTCCTGATCCTTGTTATAGGGTACACCCTCTCTAGCCAAGTCAAACAAAAACCGAAACAACAACAAAAACAAACAGAAATAACAAACAGAAACAACAAAAAAAAATAAATGTAAGGAAGGCCTTAATAAAGCTTCAATTTAGATTTGCTTAACCGTGCGTAACCTGTTCTCATTTTTGCCCATTCACGTTTTATCCTTATATAACTTATCCTTGTTGCGTTACGATGCCATCAATTTATTCCACCAGAACTCCTTATCAATTTAGTTGCTTGATATTCAAAGCACAGAATTCTCATACATTTCAGAGGGAAGGAGCTACAAAAAAAAGGAGACTTATGCTTGCCGCCGCCGCAACCGTGGCTGTCGTCGTTGACAACTTGCAAGAGGAAAGAAAATATCCTTGCAGCTCTGATGAAGATGAATCATTGAGTGAAGAGGTCCTGTTGATATTTGTTCTGTATGATTAAGGGAAAAGGAAATAGAAAGAAAGACTCTGTAGCTTGGGGCATGAATAATGACGAAAAATTTTGCTGGTTGAATTCTTAGCCCTAAAGGTGGATTTTTTTCCATTGGAAAGTCCAGGATAGATTATATTCATCTGTTGAACTTTCTTCTTATTCTTTTTTCTTCGCGTCTCATGACAAAAGATGAATTTAAAATGACCTTTTTGTATTTTTTTAAAATTATTTTATAATTTTTTTTTTGCCTATTAATACGAATTTTTCATATTATAAACACGCGAAATGTTGCCAGGGGAATAAGAAGATAAATCGATTTTTATTAAATACACTCTCTTCGGACTTTTTGACGAGAAATAAAAAAATGAAATAAATAAGGCTATTATAAAAATATCTGCACTTGAACAGAAAAAAAAAAAATAAATAAAATATGTATTATGAAGGAAAAAATTACTGAAACGAGAATAAATATTTGCGACTTTTTTTTCCCTCACATTGAAATGGCTTAATAATTTTTTTTTGTTTTTGTTTCAAGGGAATTTTCTATATATTTCTTTGAAGTAATTACCCTTTTTATTTTACTGATCCCTAATTAGGTCCCTTTTAACAACTTGACATTGTTATGTATATACAAAAAATTCAGAATCTTTAACAGTAAGAGCCTTCGAGATATTCATAAGAATTATTGGAGGAAATAAGAAATGAATTTTTCAATAAAATTACTTTTTTATTTGCTAGAGCAGAGGATTAAAAAGAGTCCTTAAAAGAAAATATTTCAATTTAAGAGGAAAAGATGATTATGTCTATGTTTGTCTTTAAAAATAATAAGATTGAAAATAATCCAAAAGGCTTTAAATAAGGCAAAATGTATATACTTTTACAATATGCGCTTACATAATATATATACTTTTTTGTATTGCTCTTAATGTTCATAATAGTCCCTTAATTTTGATTATGCAATTATTAATGTGCTTACAAGTTTTTTTTAAATTTTTTCCTTAAGATGAAGCTTTTTGTATTTGTCATTTTTGAAACACGTTTTAAAATTTTCGTCACATGAACTAGAAAATCGTTTCTGATTCTCATAAACTAATTTTCTTCTTTATACAAGTGTTTATTGTTTATAAATAACTAGCAGACCCATACTTGCGTTGCTTCGGAAAATTTTAAGAGTATATTTTTTAATTGATATTTATTAATACGGAGGAAGGGTTTATTGCAATTTCTTAAATATTATCTAAAAAAAAAGTTAATGCTTACGTTCTAAACAATTTTGGTTTCCTGGATAATTGGGTTTCTGGAATTCAGGTTTTCGGAATAACAAAATTTTGTCGAGATTTTGAGTTTTTTGGATTTCGGATTTTCAGGATTGCAAGTTTTCTCTATAAGTCGGTGAAGTCTTTGGAAGGCTTCATGGAATATCATTTTTTGAGAATTCATTTAAAATTTATGTTGATTCGGTTCTGATGCTTTCAAGATATTTTGTTTATATTTTTTTTTTAATAAAAAAAATGGTGGCAAAAAATTACGCATTTATTTTTATTTTAATTGGAAGAAAAATTTAATTTTAAAAAAATTCATAACGAAGGAATTGGTCTTTAAAAAATGATATTTTTACTTGCGATATTCAATACATACATACATAGGTACTTGATTCCATGTTTTGGATTTGTAAAACAATCAAGCCTGAGATGTTGATCAAGCTTGATATTACGTTGATAGGGAAGAAAAACGTGGGTATCGCAATTCTGTACGTCCATCTATCTGTCTACTCGCCTATAGCCTTAACGCATGGGTCGATATTATTTAAACAATGTGACATGTTTTTTCAATTTTTTTCGGACCAAAAATAACAGTACCTCTGCCATATAATTTTTTTTAGCATTTTTGTAAAATCTTATTTTGATTAAAATTTTTTATAGAGAATGTTCTAAAAAATTCAAACACATACCTACATACAACCAAAATGTATACCAAAATTTTCAATTTTTTTTTATTTTAAAAATATTTCAATGTCTTTTTCTGAAAACTCAATGTTTTGAAAACGAATTGGTTGATTTTTAAAAACTTATTTAAAATATTTTGAATCCAAATTTGTTTCACAATCAAAATCAGTGGAAATGTTAAAAACCGTTACAAAAAACTTGAATTTTCCCGAAAACGACTTCTACGATTTAGATTAAAATTATATACTTATATTTTTACGATCTATCATTAACCATAAAATTTACAATTAGACATTATTAACGGTAACCATATTTTTTTATTTAGGACTATCTCATTATCTGTATAACAGAGTTAAATTATTTTTTTTACACAAAAGCTTCTAAAAAGCGGAAATCATACTGCATATCAAAGTTTTCCAAAAAAAACAACAAATTTTGGATTTTTTAAAAAGATTAAATTTTTTTTTTTTTGAAAATCCCATGTTTCAAAAATGGGTGAATCATTTTTTTTTTGAAACTTAATTTTTAATTCTACATAAATGATAATACTCAAAAATGATGTACTACCAATTTTTTTTGTTAATATTTACAAAATTTTATATATAAAAAAAACCACTCCTAAGATTTTGAGTATTTTCTCAAAAATGAAGATTGGTGAAAGAAATGAGGTAGTGTACTTTTTTTAGCTCTAAAAAACAATTCAAGATTTTTTATCTAAATTAAGCTTGAAATATATTGATTTTTAATAATTTTTCAATTTAAGATCTATGTCCCATGTATGTGTGTGCTTAAACTTAAGTTACCCATAAAAAAGTTATTTCTTTTGAAATCAGATGAAAAGGGAGACTCTAAAACCACAGTGTGATGGTCGTACTTAGAAGCAAGCTATGGCGACTAAGTCGTGCATTTTATTTTTCAATTCTTGAACGAAAATTCATACATAATTGTCTCGCTTTAGCAAATTAATTAAAGTTTATTCTTTTTTTCCACCTGTTTGTTAACCAATAAAATTATAAAGCTATCCTTGCCTGGAATTTAAAAAATACTTAAATTTCCTAAATTTCATTTTTATTTTAAGTTAGCACATTATTTTGTTGCTATTTATTTGAATGTGTACGTTCTATACCTATACCTTAATAATAATGAATATTAGGTAAAGTGTTGTTTAAAGAAATTTTCGATGGTATGTAGGTACCTTACTACCTTCCTTTAGAAAAATTTACTCTTCGGCCTCGCATTGGTAGGTAAGATAATTCGTTTATGCATTCTTTCGCCCTTTGAAAGAAAAATATTTTCGCAAAAAAAAGAAGATTCACCTCAAAGTCGACGAAATTAAATTTTATTACCTTACTGACTTCATAAAAATATATGTATGTACATGTTTCTATAGGTTTTCCACACATCCATAATGTCTTCCATTTTATAACGAGTACTTATCTCTTTACCTCTTAAGCCCACACGTGCTGACATCTAAACATATCCTTGAAAATTTAGCCAGAAAAGAAAAATAAAAAAAAAAGAGGAGTACAAAAATCCCTTCATCGACAAAAATTTGCATTACTTTTTCATACAAAAAAAAAAAGAAAATCGAGAAAAAAATATATCAAAGGTGATTTCAAGGCACTTACAAAGCATCATTTTATTAATTTCTATATCTTCATCGTTTTTTATATGATGAGCCTTGACTTTAATATTCGATTTTAACTTTTTGTTTTCCTTCTTTGTTCTAATCTAATCTTGATCCTGGTCGTGGAAGTTCAAACAATTTCTTTTTAAGTCAAAAAAATCATATCCATATTGCCAAAGAATATAGGCAGGGTAGGTATAAAGTTAACAAAAAAAAAATCCCTTATTCAAATAAAATATAAATTGAAACACTAAATTTAAGCATATCCCCGCCCGCAACACCAAACAAAAAAATTCATGTAAAAAAAGAACACACACTGCGAACAACTGCGTGCATTTTATTTCTACTTCTTCTGCTTTTGGGCGTATAAAACCTATAAAGTCTTGTTGTTTAAGACTCCGTTAGTCTCACAGTCGCAGGTATGAAAAGAGTATTTACATGAATACTTTTGTAAAACGTTCACAGGATATCAAGAAGGCAATTTAGAGATTTGCATTTAATATTGTTTCGTCCTTTTTGAGAACATCACAACATTAAGAAAATTTCAAGCAAGCAAACAAAAAAAATGTTAAGTGGTGAATAAAGTAGATTCTAAACATTAAACGTATCTTGTATATCCTTACACAACCACAAAATATAACAAAATGTCCATGGGAATTCTAGACTCACCGACATCCACCACTTCTTGGAATTTTGACATTGTTACTTTTTTTTTTTTTTTTGATTTGACATGTAAGGATTCACGCAGAGATTCGGTTTTATATTGAAGTCGTTTTTAAGGACTCTTTCTTTTTATGAAGATTCTTTTCAAAATAAAACGTCCTCTTAAACAATTCAATTATTCAGTGTAACAAGCACATTTATCCAGCTTTAAGGATGATCCTTATTTTTTTTTGTTATTCTTGGTATCTATGTATATCGTGCTTAGTGTATCACTTTTGTGTGTCCTTTCTGTCCAAAAAACCACCATGGATAAACTTTAAGGAGCATAAAAAAGTTCAACAGGAACAAACGAAAAATATGCAAAGCTTCAAAATGATGATGGGGCACCACAAATGATATCTTCATTATTTCGGGCATCCTTCAAAATTTAGATATAGATAAACTCTCTGCTATCTTCGTCCTTTTAATTTTCTCTAGGATCTGTTTATGTGTTTTTTATATCTTAATGTTATGTTAGTATCTGCCTCTCTTTGCCTCTCCTTCCCTTATAATTCTTGTGGGTGGTTTATTTTTGACGTTTTGTTTACGCATCGCCTTAATGATGCTTTTGGAGCAAACATTGATGGTATATGCATCAGGCTTTAGGTTAACGTTGAAAAGGTAAAAGTAATCCTGAATCTTCTACCCTGGTGAGGAGGGGGGGGGGGGGGGGGAAGGGCGTGAGGTGTTGCGTTGGTGTTATCGGTGTTGTTGGTGGTAATCCTCTTATTTTTCAGGACCTGTGGTTAAATTTAATGTTCTTCGGCAATAATTTTCCCATAAGGGTTGACAGTAGGGATTTTTTTTATGTTTATTCAAAAGAGAGGGCGGAGGTGGGTACGATATAGGTTTAACCGCTTTTATGTAGAATCTTTTATTTTGTCCTTTTTTGCTTTGGCATGTATTGCTGCTGATGGTTGTTGGCGACACGATGAAATAAACTTGTGAGAATTTACATATGAAAGGATTTATATACGACAGCCATTCATCAAATTGATGTTGAATATGTGAGAGGAATAAAACATTTTTCTCTTAAAAATAAGCAGAGTAATCCTTTTTTTTTTTCGTAGAAAATGTTTTTTATTTTGCAAAATATGTGATACGAGTATCAAAAAAAATACACAGAATGGCAACGATTTTTTTTTTTATTTATACAATGTGTGAAAAATAATTATTGCAAAACCGTATAATATGCATTTTGATTAATTTTCATTTTCGTTGTACAAATTTATTTTTTTTTTAAACCAACCAACCGACATACAGCAACGCAACGACATATAAGCCCAGATAATAAATTACGCAGATTTAAATTTGTTGTTGCGGTTTCTTCCTTTATAGGGACAGGCATAAAGTTAAGTTAAAAAAATAAAAAGGATGTGTTTTTATTTTTAAATTTTATTGTTGAATTTTATGACATCAAGGAATGATTTATAACACGAGCTGTTTAAAGAGTTCGTATAGATGTACGTCCATAAACTCGCAGGGTATTTTTGTTTAAAGCAACAAGTTTATTTATTAATTATTTTACTAAACCTCAAAAGCTGCAAGGTTTAGTAAAATATTTTGTTCTTTTGGGGCAGGATGTGTTTATTTAATGTCCTGATAATATTATATTTAGCAAGGTTTTTTTTTTTAAAAAAAAGTCATCATTTGACTAGTGAGGGCCTTGTCAAAATACACAATTTTTTTTAAGTTCATTACATGCACTTAATAAAAATTGTGCATTGAAAAGGTCATCACTAGTCAACTGATTAGTCCACCTGATATCGACGGGAAGAAACACCAATTTTTGTACATAAAATATGTAATTTTTATAAACATTTAAAAAATATCTTGTATCATGATTAAAATATGTTACAAGAACAAAGAAAATGAAATAGACAAAAGCTTTAAATACAAAATTGAGGTAAAAAAAAAAATACAAAGGTACTTTCAAAAGAAGAGCTTTCGATTTCTAGAGGGCTGCAACCATCATGTCTTAACTACAAAAAAAGAGATTTATTTGATAAATAAGATACTCTATAAATAGAGATTCAATCAATATTTGGTTCACTCGGGCGTATACGCACTTTTTTGTTTTATTGAATCTTTAACCAATTCTACTACAATTTGTATTTTTGCACGTTGATTTAATAATATTGTCGATTGTCCATTTTAAAACAACCGTTTATTCAGTTAAAAAATTTCCCCTGTCAAGATAAGTTACCAAGAAATTTTTTTTAAAGCAATAAACTATCCATCTCTAAGGCCGCTGGCTGGTGCAAACAGCTTGGTATTATGGTATTAATTCTATTCTCTCTAGACATACGACAATTTTATCGTCAATCAGCGGGGAAGGGGCACAATCAGAGTCTATGCAGAAACAGTAAATGTGATGAAACTGATGAGTTATTAATTTATTTATGATTATTAAATTGCCAAGATGTGATAAAATTTAGGTGAGAAGGGAAAGTTCTCTGCTCCAGAAGTTGAAATGGAATATTTTTGCACATTTACATAAATCAATTCATCAACTTCCAGTTCCAATTACAAGGGTTTGAAAATAAAATATTAATAGATTTGGTAAAAATTTTAATTTTTAAAGACAAATTGCAGTCTTGATATTTTAAGAGATTAACTGAAATTCAAATATTTATTCAATTTTCTGTTGCCTATTTTGAAGAATGAGATTTGTTGAATTATGTCGTTTTTCTTCTGAACAGACGATATACATATATAGTGACTAAGACATTTATTCTTTTAAAAGGGGTATTAAATTTGAGGATAAATGTTTTAAGTCACCTTAATTGTTTGTTTCAAACTTCAGCCCTCAGAAAATTCCCAAAAGTTGCTGGAAGTTGCTCGCAAATTGCCTAGTTGGCGAGGGTAAGCAACAAAAAGTTGCCGGGAAAAAAGTTCCGCGAGCAACTCCGAGCAACAAAAAGTTGCCTAATGGGCGATTGGCCTAATGGTTGAATTAGTTATTGCTTGAAGTAAAGTTTCCATCGCATCGCTACCAAAAGATTGGCCTACATATGTGAAGTGCTTTTTAAACCTAGTAACAAGTTCTAAACCGATTGGTTGAATTTACAACTTGCGTAGATCTTTACACTTTCTTCTGTTTCAAAAGTTTTCATCATCAGGTCTGCTAAATCCTCTTTAAAAACTTTATCTCCTGGAAAATTCCACAAATTTGCTAAAATAATGATTATCCTTTCAATGCGTCTATTTCTCAATTAGTAAGGTTAAGTAGATGCTTCTTTAGCATTAACCACAAGACTCTGGACAGCTTTTAAAAACCCTCTTTACAAAAAACTCTCCTCCACATAATTAAAATGAAATTATTATTCATCCAATTTTACCAAAAAAAAAATGTATAAAGGTGTGAAATGCTAACAAAAGAAAAAAAACTCCAACTACACTATTGATCAACTTAAAAGAAGACCAAAAAAAAATATCCTTCAAATTAAAATTCATTTCAACCTAAATTTACATTTATTTACAGCCCATCACTTCCCTAATAGAATCGTCCTTTTTTTGGTTATCATTTTTTGTTCTCTACAAAAAAAAAAAAAATAAAAGAAACGGATGATCTTTTTTTAAATATTATTTCCTCCTTTTTAAAAGCCTTTTTTTCAAAGGATGTTCACACGACCAAAATAATAAAAAAAAAAAATAACGGACCAACCTGACCTTTGTCGACACTTAACAGCTATATATACACTTCTTTCAGGTCAGTAATTTTCTCTCAACCTTCAAAAAACCCGCTTCGAAAACTGGGGACTATTTTCCATTTTGAATACGAACACAAAAAAAAAAAGGATTCAAATGAATTTAAAGTGACCACAAGCGTGCCATTCCTTTATGGCAAAGGATATTATAATATCTTATTTAATGGCAATCGTATCCTTGTGTTGAAGGTAAATATACATTGACCAAAAATAATCTACATCTTTCTCACTTTTCCTATTTTCTGTAATCATAATGTGTGTGTGTTTTGACTTTAACTCCTTCGTCCTCAAAGCTTAAAAGGGATAACAATCAAAAACACCAACAATGATGACTGCAAAAAAAGAAGAAAAAGTGAACATCATTTATTAGTAATTGAGAAAGGATAATATAGATGGAAAAGGCTGTAGGGATTTTGTCCATTAATATAAGGCGTAAGTCTGCTATTTCTATTTCTTTACGGATAACTTCCTTCCTCGAGGGTACGAGGGTAACATGGCCGTAAAAATATTTTTTCCTGACCTCTCTTGTCGCTCTTTTTCTTAGGATCCTTCTGGTCGTCGTGTGTGTGACTTTAACTGAGGGATTGAAAATGACGAAGTAGATCCTTCGGTGAGATTAAACCAATCTCTGCAACCGAAAGAAGGTCAAATAAAAGTTTTCCTTTTTCTTTTCTTTTTATTTTCTTTTCGACAAGTTAGTGGATTCCTGGTATAAGGGAAACAATGCGGTGTAAGTATACCTAGCTAAGTTTTTATTTTTCTACTTGAGCGAAAATGATACTCCAGCTCTAGATATCTTATTCAAGGATTAGCTTAAGTAAAAGTTTATCTGTTGGGACACAATATTTATTCTTAAATGAATCTTGATACTAATCGTGTTTCTTCCGACACAGTTTTTTTTTTTTTTTTCGGCCCATTCCTCAACTGTCTGCCAGAATGGTGTATAAGCTAATTTGTCGATCTCATTTTCTGATCTTTATGATTAGACACAAAATAAAAGGAAAAAAAAAAACAAAACATCCCTTCGAGCAACTTTTGCCCGTGAACTTTGTCTAGATGACGATTCTTCATTCTCTAGACAGACAATTGTTAGGATATGAGATCCTGATGGCTATCAGGATTGAAGATAAACCAGAGTTCTAAAACTGTTTTCATGGCTTTTATTTTTGGGTCAGAAAAGTTGTGCCATTTGCGGTAAGAAATCAATAAAGTGTTCTACCCCTCGTTTTATAACACAGTTAATCTCTACATCTCATCGCCCTTAAGAACTCACCCCAAAGAGAAGACAAGAGATTTGATTTCGAGCACAAATATAGATTTGGTAGTCTAACTTAAGGGCTCTAAGAGGGGTTGCGTCACTGTTTGCATTGTGTGTCGAACACATCAATTGATTTATAATTCCTAAATGTTCCAGTCACCCACGCCCGCCACCATCCAATGCCAATAAGACAATTCTGTACAATGTTCATTTTCTATATTTTTTCGTCGTCATGCTTGTGCTCTTCGTCCCTTAAATGTTAGTCTTTGTTTAATACAAATAAATCCACCCCACCATTGCCAGTTTCCGATTCAATCCCATTTGGCAAACAATGACTGATTTAAACCCACTATACGCATAGAGGGATGAAAATGGATTGGTATAAACTAGAAAAAGAGAAGAATAGGGTGGCAACAGTAACCACCTCGCTACCCCCCATCAAGGGGGATATCGAATCTAATTGATATGTTCTCCGACATAAATGAATTATTGTTTTTTTTTTTTTTTCTTTTATGGTTTTACTTTGCAATTTCATGAGAGTGCATTACTTATACTGGCAGTGTTTTGTGTCTGATGTCGAGGAGGTCTTTGGGGGATGCCATTGGATGTGTCTAGGATTGAGGGTGAATGTTTTCAACATCGTTCACATAAATATGTCAATTGTAGGAAGATGACTCACTCTATAGAGTTCTTTTTTTTTTGTTTTCTTTTTATTTTATCCCTGTGTTGTTTAGTTTAATTCACACACTTCTCTGACAGTCTGTTTCACATCTACCATCATTCTGAAGAAGGGTAGTGGGATGGAGGCCTGGCTGATGTGAGTATTGTATATATATATAGAGAGAGATTGGATATAAACATTTTTGTTGAAAGCAATTAATTTGAGAAATTGGAAAATCAGCTAAAATCGAAGTTATCCCAATGGAATTCAAGCGGAATTAGGAAATTAAAAGTTGAGCAATACACTCTGATAGATCTATCTTAATTAAAATGTTGTGTAATTTTTTTTTGTGATTTCATTCTATAAACTTTCTTATTAACCCTGGTAGAGATTTTTTTTTGAAGAAAAAATAAAATAAATAAAAGAATTTGATACTTTGATGTTTATTTTTAAGACTACCTACTTAAAGTGATTGTTAAGAGCAGAACATATTTTTTGATTTTATGGAATTAAAGTATTTTTGGATGGTTTTGAGTTTCAAAAAAATATTGTAAGCACATTTTGTATTTAAAGAATTCATGGCTGTATTGAATGAAGAGACTATGGCTTATGTAAATATATAAAATCAATTTGTAAGCACTTACTAAAAGAGTTTAATTGGTTGATTTTTTTAAAAAAGTTTTATGGTTATAATGAAAACGATTTCTAAAAGTAATGCTATGAGTATGAGAAACCTTTGACTTTTAAGTTATGGTTAAGAGAAAGAACCTATTTTTACTTGCGATGTAGGTACTATAGGGCAAGTTTAAGATTCGTGCAAAAAATAGAACTCAAGATAACAAGCAAACTTGACATTAAGGTGATAGAGAATACGAAAAAAGTGGGTCCTGCAATTCTGTCTGTGTGTTTGTGTTCCTGTATGTCTGTCCACGGCCTAGAGTCTAAACCAATGAAGCGATTTTATTCAAACTTGGAGCATATGATTTTTGAGTGATTCTTTAGTGGGAAAATCGTAATTTTTTTGTAGCTCCCAAAATAACGGTAATTTCTTGAAAAAAAAATTTTTATCTCAAAAACGGCTCTAACGACTTTTGTTTGTGTGTTTTAGTGATTGCATGATCTAAATTTTGTTGAAAAAAAATTACCGAAAACTGTTCTTAAAGGTACCGTTTTTTTTTTTTGTTTTTTTTTTCCATTTTCTCATTAAACCACTTAACTGATTTTGATTAAAATTTTTACTTAGCATGTCCTATCAAATAAGAATAATATTGCATACATTTATTTTCAAAAAAATATTTTTTGGATTTAAAAAAAAAAATAAAAAATTTTTTTTTGAAAAATCATGCTTTTGAAAACGAGTTGATGATTTTTTTTGAAATTATAGTTTTAGTTGTATAGATTTATATTCTTAAAAATGGCATACCAAATTTTTTTCTAAAAAAAAAATTAAATATAAATAAATTTTATATACACTTGTCAAAACAATTAATGCTGGATTTACATGTATCTTCATGCAAGTTCTGCAAAAAATAAGGGATACAAAATATAAAATGCGTGTTTGTTGGATAGAGAGAGAAGAACAAAATGCAGAGATCTTGATTATGGGAACGCAGACGAAGATTATAACGAAGACGAACATGTTCATCTTCATGGTGGTGCTCTTTCACACATTCGGTTTTTTGGTATAACTCTATCCCGCTCTACTTTTCTTGATGTTTGCAGATGAAGATACATGTAAATCCATCATAAGGGAACAAAAAAAATCACTTTTTTAAGTGTTTTCGAAGAGCTATATCTTTGTTGAAAATAGTCGTATTGAGATGAAACAAAAAGCATTCCGAAGCTTTATATTTTCTGTATTGAGACATTTTAGCCAATGGTTTTTTTAAGATACCGTTATTGCGCAACCATAAGAAGCAGCACGACCCAAAAATTTGTATTTCTATTTTTTTCAAAATTGCCATTTTCCTTGAAAAAAATTTTTTTTGAGCCAATTTAATATTTTGTATCGAAAGCTTTAAGCTCCTGTTTTTTCGTCATCCTACAATTTTTTTTCAGAATTATATCTGGCTTTGAATGAAAAAACAGACTTTTGACTTTGACTAACAATTTCTTCACAAGAAATGACCACACGGAAAATTTAAGGGTATTACTGGAATTAGTTTTCAACTAGATTTTTTTCAAAACTTTATAACGATTATTTTTTCGGCTACTCATCGTAACATTCAGAAAAGGTAAAAAAAATTACTTGTAAAGACTAAGTCGATTATTTAGATTATTTTGAAAATAACGTTAAATTTAAGGAATAAAACCATTTTGTAAATTAATTTAAAATATTATTTTTTGATGAATCCTTTTAAGCACATGTACATTTGGAAGATTGTATAGATATATGGTAAATAAAAAAAATGTTTAATCACGTAATTAAACAGCTTATGCTTATTGAGATTAAAAAGTTTTCTGCACTATTAAAATAAAAAGAAGTTGTAAGCACATGTTTGAAGGTGCATTTCTGAACAGTATATTTCTATTAAAACCAACTGAAGAATATTTCTCTATAGTATTAAAGAATATGCGTATCGTTTATAATATAGTCTCTATGATATTTTTTTTTTATTTTACAATTTAATGCTTAACAGAGAATCAGATGAAATGATCCACAAGACCATAAAATTCGACAAATCTTTCGTTAGAAAGGGTTGTTATAAAAAGGTACTAAAATAAATACTAAGACAGCATTTCAATTAGCTGTAAGAAATTTTTTTCGCTAACTAATACTGTGATACATTTTTCATACTACAAATTCAGTAAATGACAAATTTAATCAGCGAATACTTATTTCTCATATGTAGTTATTTGAGATGAGCTGTCATGGTAACTATTGTCTCGTCGTCTTCTAGACCAACTTCCATATATTTTTAACGATTGTCTTTTGTTTTAAAAATCTTTACCAGAAAATAAGTTACAAAAAGATTAATTTCTCTTTCGAAATAAAGATATTTTATCTTAAGATGAATTTATTTAGCTTTTTTTTAAATTAAGTACTTCAAAACAAGAAAAAAGTTTTCATTGGTTTAATAAATGGTGAGTCAAGTTTTTTTGCTTATAAAGCATCCTCCACTAACTTATCGTTCTTTCATTACTTATGTTAATTTCGTTTAAAATAAGGGAACAAAAAACTAACCAAGTTTACTGAAATAACTGTCCTTCTGTAAACCATCAATCACAGTTCCGTTCGAAATACACCAGTGAGTGCTTTAACTCTTTTTACTTTTGTGAATTTATTATGCTCTATCTCGAATGACGCAGCGGCATTTACGAAAAACTTTATCCGCACCTTCAGTCGATGTGTGTGAACATGCATCTGCAATTCTCTTATATGTTCCGTAACTAAATTAAATTTAACCACACCAGACACAAACTTCAGCACCACATCCGTTAAAGTGTTTCATCCAAGCCATTTAACACCTCAGCGTATTAATTTCTAGCTTTAGTAGAAAGGAGCCCTAACACACCTGTGAGGCAAAAAAATAAAATAACTAACTGCTTTTTGTTTTCTTCGCTTCTGGTAAAAAAAAAAAAAAAAAAACTTTATATCCTTGGGAAAGATATGTCTTCGTCGTTGTCAGCCTTATCACTGTCGAAAGAGAGGTACATACCTGGCAATTGATTAATAGACCGAATGGACGAAAATTTATACATTTTCTTATACGAGAGTATCTATGCTATTCTAGCCTCGAATAAAAACGAAAACAAATGATTGTGCACAAATTTTATACTTATCTCGGTGCTTCGGTGTGAACACCGGAAATGGAATCGTTTGACATTCGATTAGGTATAGGATACCTTGCTCTGCATAAAATAAAAATAAAAAAACACACCACACATACAAAAACCAAACGGTGAACATGCAAAAATGAACTCGCACCCATCGCATCGTTCGGGCCAATTCCCCATCCCCATTCTCCCATCCGCATTTGGCTATTAATCAGCTGATAAATCCTTGCACATGCATGCAATTGCAGTGAAAGGACTATTTACTATCTGCATTCAGCCATTCAGCACGATGACCAGAGAGTAAAAAAAAAATAAATTCGAACTCACTTAAATTGATTATAATTTGTCACCTAGCTGTATGTGTCACTATAGCGGTTGACAATTGAATGCAGATATGATGACATCATTTATTTGTGCAACAAGAAACAGGATAATACTATAGAGAGAGTGTGTGTGAGTGTGTTGTCCTTATTCGAGTGCGGAATGGCTTTTGTCGCACAATACGGTTTAATTCATTAAATTTTGATCACGGTAAGATACTGCTTGATGTTTAAATTGAATTATACAGAACAGATAGAAATAGCATTATAGTGGCTTATAATGGGGTGACTATGGCTTCGAAAGTGTTTATTGAGCAATTTATGAATATGTATCATAGATTCAAGAGGCTTAAAGCAATTGTTGTGTTTATGTATTTAATGCATTATGATGCGGGTAGTTTAAAGCAAAGTAGAACTTATAAGGTGTACATATGTATAATTATGACATCTCCTATAATCAATATATAAACGTGAGGCTTCAAGATGGATCCCGTATGGATTTCTCCAACTTGTATGACTTGTAGAGATAGAATTGAGTGCGTAGGTAATACTGAAGGATCTACAATTTTTATTAACAATACCCACCAACCACCGGTCTCAGATACCGCAATTAATTTTCAAATCCAAATATTTCAATTTAAACATGTCATGCGATACAGGATATATGTATGTACTTGCACCTTTTTTTTCTGAAAATCCACATAAATGAACGATAATTTATTTTATTTTAAGCGTATTAAAACTGGAATATTGGATGGTTCACTCTACCGAGATTCACAAAATCGAGCGTCTACTGTACAGTACACATTAAATAGTCGAAATTGCTCATTAGGTGGGATACAAAATATTAAAAATCAACGAAAGTACAATGTGCCATGGCTTTTTCGAAAGATTATTCTAATTTTTTTGTATATGCTTTTTAATAAACAAATTGCTTAAGTGAACAGTTTTTGAGAAATCAAATTTTTGTGACTTTTTTTCAAGATGATTTTTTGTGTAATCGGGTGCCACTGTTTTTTCTAATATTCGATGCTCTTATTGATTTTCAGTCAAACACTGAAAAAGTGAAAACAAGATGTAAAAAATTTTTCTTAGCTTTTGAAAAACTAATAAAAAATCTTTTCAAAAAAGTAAACGAAAATAAAAAAAATGGTTCTTTGGTAGGTACCATTTTAAACCATTTTTCGGAAATTTTATTTTTATCAAAAATAGAATATAAATAAATAAATTTGATGGCACAACAGCTCATGAAGAACTAGGGCCTAGTGACTTACAACTCTCAACCATTCCTGTGTGCGTGTCTGCAGGAATGGAGGGGACCTACAATTTATTGCCGAATCCGAACGGCTAACGAGCGGCACTTTTCTGTGACAAGAGATACTCTTGGAGGATTTGTCAATTCCTCGCAAGAGGCAGTAGCCGTTTTTTCTTTTAAATAAATAGGTGGCGAGGCTGGGGATCGAACCTTAGACCTCCGGCATGACAGTCCATCGCACTAACCATCACGCCACGGCTACCACAATAGAATATATTGATTTTATTTTATAAAAGTTTGAGAAGCCAAGCACAATGTCCAAAAACGCTCTTATAGTAAAAGTTTCTTCGAATTTTAAAGATTGAGGATATTAAAAGTAAATAATTTTTTTATGGAAGCCTTAAGTTTAAACTAGTATTATCCATTATAGAGCTTAAATTAAAAAATTGTTAAAAAGTAACATAATTCGAAATAAATTTTTTTAAAAAAGACTTCTTAAATTGTTTTGAGAGCTAAAAAAGAAACACCATCTGATTTCTTTAACTTATCTTAGTTTCTAAGAAAAAAAAAATCATAGTTGCGGTTTTTTAAAATTAGTTGTTTATATATAAAATTTTGTAAACATTTTTAAGAGAAAAAATTGGTACACAATTTTCTTAGTATTTTATATGTCGACTTAAAAATTAAATTTAAAAAAAATTATCTACCCGTTTTTGAAATACCGAATTTTCAAAAAAAAAATTTTGAAATTTTTTTAAAAATCCAAAATTTGTTTTTTTTGAAAATTTTTATATGCAGTATGATTAAGACTTTTGAGGAGCTCTAGTATAAAAAATTTAATTAAAATCGGTTAGACACATAATGTGATAGTCCAAAATAAACAAAATGTTTCTATGAGAGGTACCGTTAATAATGGCTAACTGTAAATTTTGTTTTTGGCAGATCGTAGACCATACTAATATTAGTATTTAGAACAATTTTTATCAAAATCGTAGGAGTCATTTTCGAGAAAATTTATATTTTCTGTAACGGTTTTTTAACATTTATATGGAAGGTACCGTTAATTTTGACTATAAGAAAAAGTTTTGTATAAAATATTTTTGATAATGTTAAAAAACCGCTTGGTGCCAAGTTTCATAAAAATCAACTAAATGGTTTTCAAAATATAAAATTTTGAATCTTTTTTTGAAAATCCAAAAAAAAGTTTTTGAAAAATGTTGGTATACAAAACTATTAAATTTTTCAGAAGATTCTCCATTAAAAAAATTATAAAAATCAGTTTATTCCTTTTCTAGAAAAACGAAAATGAAAAAAAATGGTTCTATGAGAGGTACCATTTGAAACCATGTTTTGGAAATTTAATTTTACAGAAAGATAGCATATATAAATTGTTTTGGTTTTTTTTAGAAAAATCTGTCGAGCCATTTTTGAGAAAAATAAATATTTTTGGTCCTAAAAATAAAAGGAAAAAAACTTAATACCAAGTTTAATTAAAATCGGACCATGGGTTTAGGCTGTAGGTGAGTCCACAGACAGACAGACAGACAGACAGACGGACAGAATTGCGAGACCCACTTTTTTCGTCTTCCCTATCATCGTAATGTCATGTTTGATTGGTATCTCAAGTTCGATTTTTCGCACGAATCCATAACTTGCCCTATAGTACCTATAGCGCAAGTAAAAATTATATGGCAGGTATGTACCATTACCATGGGTATGTACCAGTACCAAATGAAAAAAAAAATTTCGGGGGAATGGCAAAAAAAAAGACAAATAGATACCAAGTTTAAATAATCGACCCACGCGTTTAAGCTTTAGGCGAATTGACAGACAGACCACCACCGGACGGAGTTGCGAGACCCACTTTTTTTGCCTTTCCTATCATCATAATGATCGATCAAAATCTCGTGTTGGATTTTTTTACGAATCAAAAACTAGCCATATAGTACCTACATATGTATATATCATAAGCAAAAATGAGAAATTATTACCTAATAAATGAGGAGATATTTCGTTAAAAAAAAAATATCACTCATACGCCCGAGTGCCCGCATACCAAACATTAAATCGTAATAATTTATCTTTTCAATAAATTTAGAACTGAAACTGATTTATAAATTAATATAATTAATTTTCTTCCTTAAATCAAAAATATGCTTTGCAAATTGTTAACAAAACAACAAAAAAAGATTACTAATGATTCACAAAGCAAAACCCATCAAGATTAAATTTAAAGATTAGTCACGATGACATAATTTATTCTCCATCCCCTTTATTTAAAAATACGTGATAAAGTTTGATTTCCAAAGGATTTGTCCTTCTATTGTTTCTTGTGATTGAGGACAAATTTTAAAGCACAAAGAATAAAGAAAATAACAAACCACCCAGTGTCTATGTCTATCCCTCCCACTTCGATGATAAAACATCATCTCTATCATCCTTCAAAAATTGAACAATCATCTGCTAGGAATGTTTCCATTCCATTAACCTAGCTAGCTACAGATTTTTTGAAGCGTAAAATGGTCTTCTGCTCAAGCCAGACCATACACACAAACAAGAGAAAAAAAAAAATAAAAGATAAATGCTAATCATTCCATCAGGATTATCCGCCAGATGTGGACCCAAAAAGTCATCTCTTTCCATTTCCAAGGAAATCACACTCTCTGTGTGATGGCTGATGGCATTGTGAATCAACTTATTAATCTCATCACTAGCTGGAATGTCCTGTAATTTATCCTCAACACAACTACACACAGATAGGAAGAAAAACAAAAGAGAGATGATTGAAAAAAAGTAGCCGCCGCCTGGTGGAAAACAAAATTATCACACTTGCAGGCTTTTTCGTAATAATGAGGAGACGAAAAAAAAATGTAAAAGGTATATGGAAGGACGCAAAAGGGTATTATTCCAACAACACCATAACCAACTAGCGTTACACTTGAGTCACCAATCTATAAGGATGAAATTTCATGTGTGCTGTCATTCATCAGTATCTGGGTTATCTTCCGAGTGAGATAGCTCGGAACTACAACTTTGGCGTTGCGTTGGTGGGCTCAGCTGGCTTTGCCAAATAGCCAGTAATATTTATCCCAGCTCCTTTTTTTCATTCAGAGACATACGTCAAGGATGAGTAAACAAAATATAAGAATCAGAATAATCAGACAAATTCACTCATGCGACGAGCTGAATATTTTCATATCCCAGCAAGTCCACCTGATGTGACAAAATGATTAAGTAACTTTTTGATTTCTTGGACTCTTTTGCGAAACGAGTGTCCTGCAGAAGTATAAGCTCCTGTTGCGAAACGAATAGTAAATGTCAAGACGATTTCTGTGATTGGATTTGTTTTCGTCTTGCCGATTGACTGAAGTATAATTCAATCAATGCTCAGAGACCAGAACTGCTTTAATATACCCTTGCTATGTGTGTTACTGATGAAGCATATCAAGATATTTATTTCTTGTTCGCAGAAGAACCTTACTCAATTTACTCAAGAGTTCTTCTTCTTGGCGGTGAGATGTATATGGTGATAAGATAATTTATTATATGACATGAAAATCGTATTCATGCTTACTCACGTGAGTCGCTTCTTTGTTGTTTTTTTTTTATTTTATCACAATCGAAAAATGGAATGGACCGGAAATGCTTATGCATATATTGGGTGTCATCGTAGACTATGTTTTAGGGAAATAAATCCTTGGACCATTCTTAGAAAAAAAATCGTAGCGTTTTCAAGCGGTACCGCAATACCGGTCATGATAGATAGTCAGGGAGCTGTTAAAGCAATTGCTTCGTTCATTAAATCCTCTAAACATGTTTAACAATACCGGAATGAGCTCGCAAGTCTTAATTTTATCCTCCAGGGTCACTCTTATCTGGGTTCCAGATCACTGTTGATTGAGGGAAACGAGCGGGTGAACGAGCTGGCGGACAATGATCAGCCCTTCATAACTCATCTTGCGAAAAGAGTCAACATTTTTTATTTTGCCTTACTGATTCAAATCGTAGGTTGTGTGTTACATACATATCTAGAAAATTTGCACACCTCTGATTAAATTTTAACTATCAACTTGATAGGCAGATCCAGGCGATACATAGCCAGGGAGATTGATACCTTCTCCGTACTCTGGATAATCGTAAAACATATGTACGTATATACCTTTTTTTTGTAGAAACACTCTTGAGACTATACGAGCAAGTGGAATCCATAGTCCGCTGAAGCCTAATCATTGCCTAGCCCGGAGTTTTGACTCGCAAAGAGGCCTTAAAAATTGTTTTTTATTTACATTCAGGGCATGAATAAGCTAGGTCTTATTCTGGCCGCTATTTCTACCTACATACACAGTACACCATGGAGCTATCATAGTGGTGCAGTGGTGGTTGTGGAGCTGTTTATTGTGTGCAGTGACGTAATTAAGTTTTTTGCTACCCTGGTCTATTTTAAATCTGCTGCACACTCCCCTCTCCACAATCGTGTTTCACATCTTTGACAAAAAATATTAATCAAGGAAAATAATAACACCGCAGTTTCACCTTCATTGTTCGGATGTCCCAGCTTGTACTTAAGGTTGCAGCTCGTCAGATAATAGTTTCCCCCTCTGATTGAGGATAAGGTTGTCGTAGCTATGGAGACATATACGAATTAATATCATAATCCCAGCTGCTTCAACTAAACCAGCGGCTGTACTGCTGGCCAGTTTAGCACTTTAGAAAATGAAGCATATCTTGAAAGGAGCACTTTTTAAATTTAAATAGGGTTTGCCCGCAAACTCTAGTAGAGAAAAAGTACGTATACGCCCAAGTGGACCACATTTGAATGCATTTCATCTTTTTAGGAAGAATTTTGTTTATTAAATAAATCGCATTTAATTTTGCAGTTAAGACATAACTTACACACATGTGTATGTATTTATTTTTTATAACCCTTAATGAATGCAGCCTTGTAGAAGTTCAATTCTCTTCCTCGAAATTAATTTGTATTATTTTTTTTTTTGTATTTTCTAATCAGTAACCGTTTATTTTTTTAAAGTTAATATTATTTTCATTATGTTCATTTAATTCAAACTATCTACTAATTATTGCAATAATTGAAGATTATTGGGTTCATAGGTACACGGTGCTTACATACATTTTGAATAGTTTAATCATGACTTAATAGCTACAAAGCTTCTAAAAATGTCTTAGCCATCTAAAACACATTTTCTGTTGGTAGTGTCACTTTCGGTAATATGTTTGCATCCTTTTTTTAAAGCAGAAGTCTATATACCTAACTAAAATGTTAATAAACATTTTTTTTTATCGCCTCAGCTGTACCGCTCCGATGTGTGAATGGCGTGCACAAATACAGTGTGTTCGGATATAGTCAGCATCGCCAACAATCACATAATCGAATATTCTGCACTACTTTAATAAATCAATAAAATGTTGAATATGATCTAAAACAATTTAAACCGTACTTAAACGGCACAAAAATGCCTAGTTTAAGTTAGAGTCGCTTTATCGTAGTTAAATCGATCGTTCGATTGGTTAACGTCGGTCTTAGTGAGGGAATATCACCAATGAGTCGGTTTAAAAATTTTAAAGCGACTACAGAATTTAAACCGATGTTAAACGGCATGAGAACCCGGAACCCGGGCGTAAGAACCCGGAAAATCAGCGTTGTTAACAAGAACGATCGATGTTTAGAACCTCGATTACTCTTTCTCTCTCTCGCTTTCTCTGGTTCTCTCTCTCTCTCGCTTTATCTGGTTCTATCTCTCTCCCTTTTCTCTTTTTTTCTCTCTCTCTCTCTCTTTCTCTCTCTCTTTGTTTCTCTCTTTCTTTCTGTCACCGGCTTGACCATTTATTACGACAGATGTAATATTAAAATAGGTCAACAAACATTTTTTTTAATACAAAAAGAATAAAGAATGAAGATATATGTAAATATAATGCAGGTTTGCATAGAAATATCATCACTATCAAAGTGCCAATGTTCGAACACTCAGTTCAAGGATCTTACATTTCACAACCAAATCCAACTCAAATGTGACCTGGAAAAATAAACTACATATTAATCCAAATAGTGTGTATATCGGCGTATATCCCCATAGAATTCTCATAAAAACCGCTAAAAGGATATGGATTATTTCACTTGAAACTAAAATCGTTTTTTATGGACGGATGATCTCAGAAAAAAAAAGACCAAAATTCCAAAGAACCGATACTAAAGCACAGGGAATGCAAAAGTGTGTCACATATGTATATATGTATCTATACTCATATTATCCTCTAAAAAAACCTGCCTACCTTGGTGAATTTTTCCTTCTTCTGTACGACACGATGGTGATGTTGAATTTTCTTCTCGTTTTTTTTTTTTTTATTATTACCTCCCCTTAACGTAAATCAAGATTTTACTGCTGACTTAATCGTTTCACAATCGTTAAATCAAGTTTCTTTTTTTATTATTTTGCACGTCCATAAAAGTGGACTGTGGTGGAGGAGATCCATGTTCTTATAGATTTTTTTCAGTCACCTAAAATAAAGACTGAAAGACTGAAAGGAAAGCAAAACCCATGAAAAACCTGTTGTAGCCTATTGAACATGTGTGAAACTGTGGCTTATCCTTGAAAAGAAAGAACGAGTATGGGAAATTTTTAACGGGATGGAAACAAAACTGCACTTAAAAATTTACATCGAAAAATATAGCAAGACACAAATTTACAACCAAATGTGGTTCGCCAGAGTTGCCCCTTCGAAGGATAATAATAAAAAAAAATTAAAAAAGCATATCCCTTTTTTTAACTGCAGAAAAGTGTCCTTTATGGAAAATATACACATACCACACACCACACTGTGCATAAGTGAGCAAACAAAAAAAAAGACTGTGTACTTTAACGATGAGGAGTGGGGGAGAGAAATAAAAAAAATATACCTTTACCTCCTTGTCGTCCTTTCTGATTTTTTTTTTTTTTTGCTTGGCTATCCTTTGTGTTAGTTTGTGTAAAGACTTTTGAAAATGCAAAGTGCAGTAATAAATGTGAGTAACGAGTTTGTAAGGCTTCGTTGATGCATTAAATGGCAAAATATCCTTGTGCAAACACACACATTCGTGCACATCTCATCTCGTTGCCGCCGTCATGTCATCTCCATCCCACCACAGAATCTTACACACAAAAGGGAAGGGATATACTTCAGAGAGAAAATATTAGCAGCTTTTTTTCTTATTTTTATTTTAGACTCTGTCTAGTCCTACACGATTGGCGCCGCCATTGAAAATAGAAAAGATGTAGGTATATCCTTAAAGCTGAGAGAAAAAAAAAAAGTTGAAGTGGAACGACCGAGACAGATTGTTGTTTTCTTGTTTATTTTTTTGTGTTTATAAATGGCCATTTGTCACTTAAGCACAAAAAATGAATTGTTGCACTTTTTAATGTTCTTTTTATTTACTCTGTTTTTTGTTTTGCTTGAAAGAGGGGTTTATTTCTTTTTAATATCAAGAAGGATTATGCATAAAGAGTTCTTTATAAGAAAAGGGTAGACAACAAGACAACGTGATATACATACACATATAGTTGAGGTTAAGTTAATGAGTGCTGCAGCCGTTTTCTTATTTACTGACTAAATAAAATGAAACAAACTGAAACAGAGCTGCAGCAGAACCTATAAGATTCCAAATTGACTCATCGGACCGTTTTTATGTATCAAATGATCAAACTCTAACAAAACAATTAAAGGAACAAATTTTATTGTTCTTAAAAATATTGCCTTTTTATTATAAAAAATTAGCAGAAATAAACAATTTTTAATCAATTTTTTTCACTGTTTTTGTTTGCATTTGCTACAATGCCAATAAGACTTAAAAAGAAAAAAATGAATTTTTCCAAAAACAAAACTTCAAAATTAAAATCATCAATTTAATCAATATATTTCTTTAAAAAAAATGTTTTTTTTTTCTTTCAAAAGTTTTATAACTAGTGCACAGATTTTTATCATAAAGCCTAGTACGCAGATCGGGAAAAGACAAATTTTATCTCTACAATTCTTATCTGTACAAAAACGTTGGAAAAATCGCGCAAATTATTGTTTTTCTTCTTTTTTTCTTTTTCTAAAATTATCGATAAATACCTAATATACATAGTTTATCGTGTTTATCGTGCAAAATTATTGACCTGTCAAGATTTTTCCCGCAAAATAATGCTTCGGACATTATTTTTCCTGGCAAAATTTAGTGGAGACTTCACCCTACAGCGGGTATAAATGTCACAATTCTGCGTGTGAACTGCGTACTGCCTGGAAAAAACTGAAGACAAAATTTGTCCTGGAAAAATGTTGTATAAAAAGAAAAATTTTTCCCGATCTGCGTACTAGGCTTAAGGTTTGTTCGCGTGCTTCCAAAAACTACCAATTTTCAGAGAAAATACTTCATGTAAAACATTTTTTTTTTTTTTGAAATTCGTAGTTTTGTGCAGTTCGCAAACACACTGAATGTTTACACAGTTAAGGATCAACTTCAAAATTAAATAGTTTTAAGGAGCTTTGAATACAGTTTGACGGATCAATTTGAAATTTTACAAAAATATTTGCGGTCTATTGGCCTTAAAAATTTCTTATAAAATTAAGTTTTACGATCAATATTTGTGAAGCAGCAAAAGATTTACTAGAAGTCAATAAAATAGTTTTTTTTTTATACTGCATGTGCACGTAAAAAACACGTAGAAATACCTATAAAAATTTTACAAAAGAAATTCAAATTTTAGAGGCCGAATGTGGTTCGCATTTTAGAGAAATTCACATTATCGAGCGACTGCTCTGAAATGAAATTAAAAATGCTTTGTTAAATTTTTAATTTTATAACGTAAAAATCGTTGGGCCTACAGTCTAGACTACTAGCTATAGCTGCTGCACTAAATAACTTCCGTTTCTTAGTAGGTAGTTTGGAAGTCAAATTTGAAGAGACCTCCAGAACCAGTTCATGATAACATTCCAAATACTTCAAACTTGATTGAATGGGACGCACCACAAAAACAGCAGCTGTAATTGCATAAACATCAGCTGCAGGGTCATTGATGTCTTTATAAACATAAGGTAATCGTCAACTTAAGCTCACACATATTATATGTACACTGTACAGTATACACATTGTATACTCAATACACCATCATCATCATCATCATATCAAAAAGGACGAATAATATTGATGCATATTATAAATATACGAGGATGTGACCAAAAGCTGCTTGCCTGTGGTATTTGTCTGTTAGGTTGTTAATAATACCACTCAGGAATTATGGAATGCGCAAAATACTGCACGCGTACATCATCAATTCATTTTTCGAAATGATTTCAAGTGATACTTCATTATTTTTATTGATATTTGCAGGAACTGACAACAGCATGTTTTGACTCTTGATTTCGAAATCTGTTTTTTGTTTATTAATGTTCGTATTTAAATGCGGTTATTTTTTTTCAGAATAATTGAAAATGCTAAAAAGTGAGGTTTAATTCTATGAAGGGTTTTATACAATTTGATTTCGTTTTTTTTTTTTTTTTGTGATGTTTTTTTTGTTTAAATCTTCAAATATAATCAATGTGAGTGAGTACCTATTCAAGTTGTGATGGAAAAACCATCATAAAAATAATAATTTAAAATTCGTGGAAAGGAATAAAAACCTATAAAAATCGAATATCTAAATAAAAATCGACGAAAATACAAAAAAAAATATAGGTTTTGCAATTTTTGTTTGTTTTTACAGCGGCATTAGGTAAGTCCTAAACCGTTTACCGAAAATATCCACGCAAAATTGAAAATCTGACAAACCAAAATGAAAACAGTACAAAATTAAAACAAAATATTAGTTTGCTTTTTTTAAGTTGAAAAAACATTTCCTTAAAAATATTTAGTATTATGTAATATTATCCAAGCTTTAAAGGGTCTTATGAATAAATATTTTGATCAAAGTCGGTTAAATTATTAACGAGAATGTCAAAATCAAAAAAAAGGTTTTGGGTAGGGTACCTCCAATAGTACCTACCAGTGACGTATTAAGGTTTTCTGTCATCGTGGGCTATTTAAAATCTGCTTTTCCTCTCTAACTCACCAGAATTTTTTTAAATCTTTGACATAAAATATTAATCAAAGAAAATAAAAAAATACCAGTTTCACCTTCATTCATTATTCGGATGCTTCTGCCTGTACTTAAGATTGCAACGCTGATTGTGGATAGGGTTGTCGTATGTCTATAGAAAATATATAAATCAGTATCAAAGCTGTTTACACCAGCAGCTGTGGAAACGGATAGGTCGCTGCTTTAAAAAAAAAATTATCGGTCGCTTATCTTGAAAGAAAAATTATAATTTAAATTAGTGTTTGCGGGCGAATTGCGCCAGCACCCACCTTTTTTTTAAATAGAGAGAAACTATTTATCAAATAAGCTTTTTAAATCAACATAATCCAACTTATCGTGCAAAAACAAAATTGTAGTAAAATTTGTTTAAGATTCAATAAAAAAGTGTGTATACGCCCAAGTGTACCTACCTGTATTTTAATAAAATAAATTTCATATTTTTTAAACGGCTTTATAAATTTTGATTAAACTTCGTTCCTGTTTTGGTCAAAGTTATTGTAAGAAACCTGCATCTCATATTTTTGCAAAAACAAATCGCATAGGATTTTGATGTTTTTTGAGAAAATTGTTTTATTTTCGAGTTTTTATGAGTTGCCTGATTTTAATATAATTTTGAAATCCGGTGCTTCTGAGTAGCTCAAAAAATATTGCATTTAAAAATTTTATTTTAAATATAAAAATAATTTTCTTAAATTACTTTTTTTTTTTTTCAATTTTTTCTTTACAAATTTTGTAACATTATCATACATCAACATGTACATCTCCATAGCTACTTTATTATATTATTTAACAACAAGAGCAAGCTCGTGCGATCTAGTCGTGCATATGTTTTTAATTGAAAAGAAAATATGTATGTTTATCATAGAAAAAACCCTTTTTAATTACTTAGTTCTCGACCAGCGTCAAAATCTTTCAAATAATCTCCCTTCTTATATGCCCAACGAATTGTTGGCTTATAAATCGTTTACGGAGAAAAGAGAAAGAAAACCGAATGAATAGCAACAAACTTGTGTGCGAGCTAGTAAAAATGCTAGTCAGCTCAGTGCTGCAAATGATAAATAATAAAACTTGCACTGGGAAAGAGCTTATAAAGTGGCTTCGGTAGTGCGATGTGTAGGACATCGGCTTCTGTACAGCTGGGTACATGGTTTGACTCCCAGTGAAGGCATAAGAGATTTTTATATTAAAAATGAGTTAGAACCAGACTAAGCACCACTAATAAGGAGTCTGATGATCGAGGTCAGGTGGCACTCATGAAATAGCTAATTTTGTGGTAGCACACGTAAGTTTTTGTTGTTTATTCAAAAAAAATTCAATGTATGTAGTTGATGTTTGCTTCGCAGCCTGCACTGCATGTATGTATATTTTTCATACAAAAAAATCCTTTGAAAACATGAATTGCAAAATAATTTTTGACACCCATAAAATGTTTCGGCCCTGTTCTATAGCCCATTCTACCTATATTCTGAATATATGTAGCTCTAGTACCTTCAAGAGCTGTTTCCAAGACAAAGGTTCTTAAGCCTTAACTACATAAGCCAAAAAAGTGAAAAAGTGCAAAAGTGAAAATTTTCAAACTCATTTTGGGATAGTTTTTCTCACAGGAAAACTTATAGAAATGATGCAGAAAGCTTAAATTTTGGTTTAAAAATAAAATGTGTATATTCTTTTTCACAAAACAACTGCGCTAGCTGGAAAAAAATATTTTTACTTTTGTAATTTTGCAAAAAGTGGCCAATGTAGTTAAGGCTTTATCCATAACGTTTGTGGGACAGGTACCATTGTTTTTGAAAATTTAAAAGAATTTAAATTTTATTCTAGGAAATCACTTAAAAAAAAACCTTAATTTTAAAATCTCAAGAAAATCACTTCTGTAGTTTAGGCTATGGGTCGAGGTACAGAGAGTCAAGTTTGATTTTTTTTTTACGAATCCAAAACTTCATATTAAAAATAAAAGGGATGATTTAGAACAAGATCAATTTGATGCTCCTGGTGCATTTCTTGCAAAAAGTTTACTATCAACTCGAAGGGATTTTTATGAAATCAACAACTAATCCTCAAAACTTGGACTATATACAAACCTATGTTCAAAAATCCCTTAATTATCGATTCATCTCACTTTAAATTAGGCAACAAAAGTTTCTGTTCGACTTTCCAAAAGACTAATAAATATAGAAATACATATGTATATCCAAACTCTAGGTACGTACATACGTTGACATAAATCAAGTTTAGTCAAACATACATCCCGTCTTCTGCTGCATGTCCTAGATAAACTATACAGATTCAGTTTGCAAATAGCATACTACCACCCGCTATGCTTTCCATCGACTCTGGTTGGTTCGCTATAGTGTAAGGTTAATAAATGCTTAACAGGGCACAAATCACTTTGTTTCCACTGGTTTGCAATTTGTCGTATCCTGGCTTTGGTTCTACCACTCACTGCTACTGTCATGTTTCGTCGAGGAATTAACGTTTTCGTTATCCTCTTCTACCAATCCATCACCTTTTGTGTTTTTACATATAGTATACTACCTACTCTCTGTGCACTCATATAATACAAATAGGCAAAGAGTGGCTATATTATTATATAGGACTTGCTTCTTCGATACTATGCTGTGCTCTGTCAGCTGTCCTTACTAAAATGCTTAGTATCTCACTGTGTAAACCACAATGGGGCTTGTGGTGCATCCTGGGTGTTGAAGATAAGAACTTCGAAGTAGAAATGTATGCCATGACTGTGGTAAAGTATCATTTCTATCTACCTATACACGTTAATGGACAAGAGAGTGCGAGTGCGTTCAGATAGGTAGACTAACAGGAATAAAATACATACATACATACATAGTTTAGGGAAAGTGGTAAAAATCAGTGGCGTAGAAACCCTTTGTTCGCAATGCATTTTTTTTTTTTTTGACAAAAACCTGAAACGCATTTTTCTTACAAAAATCAAAACCTTTATAGCCGCTTCGGTGAGAAAATTTTAAAATTTTAATATTCATGGAAGGTATATATATAACTTTTTTAAGGTTTTTTATACAAAGCTTGTACAGCATGAGATTTTCTAAAAAATAAATTTTGACCGTTTTCTTTTTCATACTTACCATTTAGAAGAAATAGTAATTTCTATAAACGTAAAATGAATAAAATGGTTCCGTTTAAGAGTTTGTTGCTCCTAACAAATTATAATCATTGGCTGTTTATTGCAAAACAACCGAACATCACCCTACGAATTCACTTGATGTCTTAGCACCACCACATCGCACAATAGCAACTGCAATATCATCACATTAAGCCAAGGCCAAGGTAATCCAATGCCCTTTGCATCATCGACCATGCAAACATTATACATAACATCATCAACATCGGCCGATCCCAAATAGCGGTAGTTGCGACCGAAAAATAGAACATGAACACAATTCAACATCTTCAACATCGTCGCTCCCGATAAGCGGAACTTTATTGCCCTTACATGGCGATATATATACGAATATATGTATTGTCATCATTATCGATTGTCGTCGCTCCCGAATAGCGGTAGTTGCGACCGAGGAAGACGAAACCAATAGTAGGTCATCAGTCATGTCATGACTCGCATGAAAGAAGTAAAAAATAGGTAACGACACGACACAGTCCATTAAAGTTCGTCGTGGAATAAAGACGTGTAAAATAAATTTAATAAGAAATTAAGAATAATTCGGCATTTTCATTTTTTGTTCTTTTTTATTTTTGGTCGATTTTTCTTTTCGCAACTATTCGGCTAAAAAGCTAGCCGCATCAGAGTTAATGTATCCTAAACGGTGTGTGTGTTTTAAAAAATTGTTAATGCTATGTCGGTGCATTATATGGCCCTATACAAGATATCTATAACACTGTTTTCCTAGCGTAGATCGTTTTAAAGATACAACAAAACCCGCTTAAGAGAAAAACCCGCTTATCTGAAACACTTTTTTCATCCCCGAGTATTTTTCGACCAATTACCTTTAAAACACTCCGCTTAAGCGAAACTCGCTTAAATGAAAAACCCGGATACCTGAAATATATTTTCAGTTCAATTTTATATTTTTCATTAAAAAAAACTCTCTTAAGTGAAAAAAAAAATGAATCGCCAGAACGAAAAATTAGCTGAATGCTCTCGTTTCTTCTTTGTTTTTCACCTTCACAATTTTCACCACGAAAATGTTATTTGAATTTCTGATTATTTCACAAACTTATACATTAACATTTTATAAACAAATTGCTTTGTCCTCTCAAACAAAAATCCAAAACAACATTCAAATAGCTCAAGAGGTATACGTGTTTTCACATTTATTAAAAAGAAAACTACATTTTCATAATTCAAAGATAAATAAAAGAAAAATAAAAGTGTTTTTAGCATTACTTCTCCACTTAATGGAATTTTTAGAAGAAACTTATTCGAAGAATTATTAAAAGAATTTTTTTTTTCACTTAAGCGGGGTTCGTTTAAGTGAAAACCCCGCTTTAGTGAGAGAAAGACTGTGACATTTTGCAGTTTATGTTAAGCGGGTTTTACTGTATCATTTTTGAAAATTAGTCAAAGGTCAAAAATGTAGGTTTTCCGATTTAAACTCTTAAATGGCGAAGTTTTTTAAAAATATTGTAAGTATGTTCATTTTGAAAAATGCAAGCTTCCTATATTAAAAAATGTTATAACACTTTATTCCATACAAACCGCCATTTAGGTATTACAAGATGTCAAATTTTTAAAATATAGGTTTTTAACAAATAAATGTGCCTAAATTTGGAAAAAAATCAAGCTTAAATTACAGTGGACGTCACAGACACACTTCAGACGCATAGGCGCACGGACACACCATAATCATTGAAACGAAATAAAGCATAACAAAATACCAATAAGCTACGCCACTGGTAATAGACGAATGGCGAATCAGTGTCTGCTTTCCACTTATTTTATGTCAAGCTGGAGATTGTGATTATAATATAATTGTGAATGAGTGTTATCAATCAAATGCAAACTTTGAATAATGTCCTTGATGTGCGCGTGGTTTCTTTAACGCTTTTAGGAAATCCAACAAAAACATAATATTGTCATTGTCAATCCAGAATACTTTACGAATGCAAAAACTTGTAAATCACTTCATTAAAATCCCCTGAGCTCCTGAACTGCATTAAAAAAAATAAAATAGCAAACACATTCAATCCAAATAACAAGGATTTAATGACAATGTTTGTTTCCTTAAAAATAAATACCTAAATGGTATTAACTTTCCATATGCATTCAATGGAAAAGTGAACCCTTTAGGAGAGCAGACAGAAAGAAATATCAATGTGTGAAATCATTATTTTCTTTTTTCATATATTAAATGAGACTTTACTGTGTTCAATTAAACACAGCACATTGGTTGGTTAATTAAAATCCTTTTTAATCCTCTTACGGGCAAGGTTCAATTTATTAAAAGAAAAAAAAATATTATGGCATAATATACCTATACGAACAATAATTCTATGGGAAAGGCTTAAATGGAAATTTCCATCAATATTCGTTGTTTCTGTAGTTTTTGTAAAAAATATAAATAATATTGCTGGTAGAATGAGTGATGTTAAAAAATAAAATGAAACTTATGAAAATAGTGTCTGGTAAAATGTCACGCATTTCATTAATGTTTTTTTTTTTTTTTATTTTTTTTTGTTTGTAAGGATCAAGTTTATTTCTTTTGTTGTGTAAATAAAATAATTCTCAATTCCAAGCATTTCGTAACTGAATAAGGATTATAGCTTATAGTTTACCATTTGATTAAGTTTGTCATCTATTTTATTTTTATTTGTTTTTGCTAAAACAATTTTTATATATTTTATGTTTTGTTTGTACACTCTTCTTGGAAAGAATAATTCAAAAATTGAGCTTAAAATATTTGCACTATTGGTGAGATGTTACTGGGATTTGTGAATAAACTCGTACACAATCATTAATAACTTCTCTTAGGAGCCCAGAAAATTATACTTTCACTTCGAAAAAATTCCGAAATATTGATTTCCACCTTAGTATGGTCTGAATGAGCCACTGACTCGTATGAGATATGAAACATGGGGCAAATGAAAATTATAATGTTTTCGACTGGAACTTAAGAACAAGTTGTATTGGCATTTTGAGGGAGTTATGGTGTTACCAAAATGATTAAATGATATAAATCAGAAATAAACTCCACCGTATAAGGGGATAACTATCAAATTTTTGTTTGATATTACCAAAGAAATGACCGAAATGATTGAAATAAATAAACGAACACGAGCAATGCTTACCTATACAATTTAGCTTGTATAAAAAAGGCTGCACCTTTAAACAGTACTTTTATAAACAAACTGTTATAAATAGCATTTCTTCAGTCACTTTCTGAAAAATAAATCTAATTTTCTATCTTTGCTTCAATTCCTAATAAATTCTAGTGCATTTTTTTTCTTCATCGTATCAGAACCCCCATCAGAATTTCAAACTAATCAAAATGCCTAAAAGTTTAAGAATCAGAATTTCATGCTTTTCAACATCAAAGATTTCTGTATGATATCCTTTTATACGATTTTCTTTAAAGAACTTTCAAACTTTTTGTATATTAAATTACAACAACACGAACAAAGATTAGAAAGAAACCAAAAACCGGAACTCATGTTTATACATATTATGTATGAAATGCAACATGCATTAACGTTAGACTATAAGCAACTCAAAAGCTATACATATAGCTGGCACAATTTGCATATAAATAGGGAAGGAGTAGCCTGAAAAAGAACACTAATAAAATTCACCATCTTTTAAATTTATGCGATACCCGTTTGTGTTGTATATAGTCATCGACATCGTCATATCGACAACGTCTTCGTCATAGGTGTATACATAGTCCTTGTTTGTCCTTTTTCTACTAAAAGATACGAAACTTTAATTGAATTTTTTAAAAGGAAAACATATTTTAAAGAATTTTAGCAATAAATATTCATTAATTCAATAAAAAGAAAGTAGAATTAAATAAAAAAAAAAAATCAACAAACCGAAAGTAGAACCTTCATACTTCACAGACGTGTTCCTAGGTAAGGTACATAGTGTGTGTGTGTGGGTGGGTGTTTTTGAAAGTTTACAGAAAACGTTCTTTTATTCTTCCACTTTTTCTCATTTTTCCGTATTATTTATGACCCACTGGAGGATGCAACTTTTCGTTATTGCAACTTAATACCATCACTATACGCGAGTATAACCAATTTACCTTATATTTGATTGCGGTGGACGACACAACGCACACCGACCGAATTATTTCCGATGCGAATCTTGGAAGGAAACATTTTCCAACAGTAAAGGAAAAATTCGACAGAAAAATAAAACATTTGCCAGAATTATTTAATTTATTGGAAACAAATTTAATTAAAAAAGTTGAGAATAATTGCTATAGAGATGTTTTGTATTGTTAAATTTGTGGCATACGATATAAAAGCTTCTTTTTTTTCCCTTCTGGATCTGGCCAACTACCCAATGCACTTCTGTCTTCCCAATTTAATATCCAGTATTCTAGACAACTGCACCCACAGTTTGTTATCTCCGACTTAATCCCCTACGCCTTCCTAAACGCTCATACTGCGTTAAAACGGAACATTTTAAGGATCGTCATATGGAGGGTTCACAGCTGTAGTGGACCAAGTCAGGAAAGGTTAAATTCGAAGATATTTTTTACAGGTTAAGCAAATACACTGCTAATAATTACTAAACTAATATTTTACTCGTATTGCAAGCAAATTGATAGTTTATCTTCTCTTCTGATTTAAAAATACAATGAACGAAATACGCAACATTTAATACTGGTTTTAAACTTTTTTTTTTTTGTATGACTTGGTTCGGTGCAGCTGTGAACCCTCCATATTTAGGTATGTATACATATCTCATAATCCCTTCACTGCATGGAATCCGCAATATTGGATCCGCAATCATTCGCAGTACTTTCTTCTCTTTTCTTTCTACGTGAAAAGGACGAAGAGAAAAGAGAGCACCACACTGTGAATCATGCAGTTTTACGGATTCCATAATCGGCATGAATATCTTTCATTATTTTTCCTTAAAAAAAATAAATTCATATTTTGTTATTTTTTTGCTGACCATCAACAAACTTTATAATAGAATTGCTTAAGACTTTAAAATTTCATTTAAATTATTTGATTACAGGTAAATACTTTATGTTTAACAGTTTCTAACTATGTGCTTTGAGTAACGCATACTTTTGCCTTAAAGCGACTTTTGCTTTGAATAATAAATCCACTTTTATGTACTTCTTGTTCAGATAAGCAAAAAACTTTGCAACACAACTTCATACATATCCAGGGACCTACTTCCCATCGCTAGCCTTTCAACTCACATACATTCCCTATACAATAATTTTGTTATCGCAATTTTCCAAGAAAGTTTAACGTCTTCCGCAATAAAACTAGTAAAGGTACTGTTCTTAATCCATACCATCCCTGTGTTTACATAGTTAACTTGATTGTTGTTTGTTTTTTATTTTTTTTTTTAGGAGAAACACTCATAAAATTATTTATGTGCATTTTATTTCATTCGAATGTTTTTGTGATGCTTAAAAATCTATGAAATAGTGAATCACATGTGAAAAGTGGGACTTAATAATATGTTTAAGGAATTACTTTCAAATGTGGTAATGCTTTGTTTTTACTTTTGTTAATAGAACTTCTTTGAAAAGTGAAAAATCGATTTTTTTGCTAAAAATTTACATTACATTAATTACATTACATTAATTAGGTACCTATTTTATTTTGTATAATTCAAAATAGCCTTTAAAGAAGCAATAATTCAACAAAGCCTCGATAGCAAATCTTATTTGTATTATTGAAAAATCTTCTTAGCTATACAGGGTGTCCCGGTAAGAACTGTCCAAACTTATTATGGTGATAGGCCACGTCATGCCCTCTCAAAATTTAGTAACTTGTTCTTATCGAATCATAACGGGTTTCGAGTAAACGTCTGTTTGTTTGAAATTTGTATAAACCCTTACTTTGAATGAGTTTTTTTTTCACCTCGTCCATAGTTGATTTTTTATTTTTTTTTATTTTATTGGTCAATAAAAAGACCTATTTTGTGCATTAAAATAAATTTGATTTTATACACCCTACTGTTACTGGATAAAATCATAGTTTGATCAAAATTAATTTTATACTTTAATCTTTGAAAGAGCATCCTGAAAAATTTCGTTTGACTCAATATTGGTGATTGATGAAATGATTTTTAAGTTAATTCGTTTCCTATTTGTCAACATAGACTAGGTTTAAAGTTCGTCCCCGATCAGTCAGGAAAGATTGTCAAACTCCATCGAACGATGGCTATGATGTGCTTCTTCTATTGACTGTCGAAAAAAAGTACAAAGTCAGTGATAGTTTTAAAAAAGCGACGATTCTCACAGAAATTACCGAATTTTCATTCCCAACGAAATATCTTTGGCATATTTGGACTAGTGACAAGATTTTATAATTTCTCCCATTTTTTTTTATTTACAGCTTCATCGTATAAATGGTCTGACAAGTGCAATTGACGTTTACTCTAGACATACCACTCGCGTCTTTAAAAATTGAGAGAGATATTTGCCAAAAACTCCCGTTTTAATGACTTTTGTTATCCTTTTTTTTTTTAGAGATTTTTTGAATTTTCCATATGATGTAACTTTTTAACGGTTATAGCTACAAAGAAAAAAAGTGAGAATGCATTTTTGTTGGAAATTATATGAGCTACAAGATAGGGGAATACAATTTTTCTATGAAAACCGTTTTTGAGGTATTTGCCAAAAACTTCCACTTTCATGAATTGTTTTCCCTTTTTTATAGATTTTTAGAGTTTGAGATTTGCTATTTAACTTTTACCCACTCAATGCTATAAAAAAGTGAGAAATCGTTTTGGTTAAGAATTTCATGGGCTACAAGATAGTGGAACGAAATTTTTCTCTAACACAAACTGTTTTTGAGATATTTGCAAAAAAAACTCCAATTTTCATGACATTGGCCCCTTTTAAGAGATTGTTCAACTTTTCATATGCTGTAACTTTTTAACGGGTAATACTATGAAAAAAACGTTAAAAACATTTTTATGGTAAATCGCCTCGGCTACAATATTGTGGAACAAAATTTTTCTCTAGCACAAACCGTTTTTGAGATATTTGCAAGAAACTCATTTTAAGACCCCTTATAACTGACCTAGCGGTCATCGGATCGATGAATCTCTCAATTTTTAAAGAGTCCAAGTGCGAAATTTCAGCCTCTAACTAATTTTTTCCTTTCTTTGGCATTTTTTCCATCTATTCTTGCTGGACTAGTTTGGATTATGAGTCGGACCGGTGTGGCATCATCAGCCAAACCATTTTTGAAAACCACCATGGAATTGCCATCAACATCAAAGAAAGCAGCGTTACCGCATAGGTGAAAAGAAATTTTACTTGGCCGGATGATATGAAGTTAAACGAAATGCAGTTTCAATTCAATTGGACGCCACCACCGCCACGCCGGCCGCCGCCGGCCAAAAGTTCCACTGAACTTTTTTCTTGAGCTTTGATGAAATTTCGAAAAGTGTATTTTTACACAAATTTTGAGTGTTTTTGCTCTATGGGCTGGAGCTGCTTTCCCCAAAAGACTATACTATGAGACCTCTTATCGGTACAATGAAGTATTTTTAGTTTTTTTTTTAGTGCCTATTTCAACTTGAATCCTAGGTGGTGGTTGGCAGAAATTTTATCGCATCTCAAAAGGACCATACCCAGCCACATCCCCATTGGACTATAAGCATGTGTTCGCTTTTAGAGATGATATTTTGGCGCCAGAAATTAAAAAAATGAAGTTTTCCTGATGAAGCAAATATTAAAAATACAGTCGGATCAGTGTTGCCGACGTGGCACGATCGTGCTTTTTTGTCACAATAATTTCCTCGGGGCACGAAAAATTTAAATTTGGTACGCAATTTTTTCTATTATTTTTCTATTATTAATTTTGACGAAATTGGTTCTAATTCTTTTAAAAAAAATATCAGAAATTCTTATTTTTGGACAACAAACTTCTTTTAATTTTTTTAATTTTATTGAATTATAGTTTTTTTTCAAAAAATGTACACGTTAATTTCTTTACGGGTGGCAACGCTGAGTGGGATTAAATAAGGCTGAATGTGTTGCGTGAATATAATATGATAATTCAAACAACATTGTATTACTATTCTTCATCAATAATTTTCCAATTTTTTGTCACCCTGTATGACTGTATGAGATGTTGACATTCAAGGAAACTAGAAATAGCCATCATTATAATATTGAGGGCAGAACTTTTTTCCATAGGAAGTAAAAATTATTTTTTTATTCAACAGAAAACGTCCATGTCCAATCAACTTGACACTACTTCACTTATGTCTTTGTTTGTCAATTTTGAAAGGACAATATATAAGCTAATTTGCCTTCAATTTTTTATTGTCCTTCTTGTCATACTTCATGAAATTTTTATTGTTATGTAATTCTTCTTGTAGTATGAGGGAAATTAAGGAGTCAGACAGAATCTCAAATTCCTAAATCTAGAATACCAAAATGCCGGAATCGAGATATCACCCTTCCTTTATCCATTCTCGTGAGATTCAATCATTTTTCCAACTTTTTGAAATTAAGTAAAGGGAAAATAAATCTTAAGTGAACAATTTTTTTTTTTTAATTTTCAATTTCAGTTATGCAGTGCTGACTATACATTTGACTATATCTGTGCGAAATTCAAGTACATATAAATTATTCTAATTCAGCAACATGTTCGCAATCAATACAAGGACAATCTACGTCTCGTCTGAAAATTTTTATCTTATGTTTTTTTTTGGGACTTTAATTCCCAGATTATTTTGACGGCAAAGAAAATAGGAAGATTTGTCAAATTCTACTCAAACACACAATTTTATAACTTCGTTGAAATAATACACACGTGTGCTTTGTATCCTTGACAAAACATAAAACAAAAAAAATGGGTACGTGACAATGATGTGTCATGACTAGGATTGTCTACTAATAGACATTCATGACTGTTAAATCTAGAGGATATCTACAGGTGCTGCGTTCGTGACTATTAGAAGCGGAAGAATTCCAGAATATGTATCTGTCTGTGTAAACAAAAATTTATCAAAATCAAAATTTCATTTATCACTTTTCTTGTTTTCCTATTTTTTTTTTTGTATTTTATTTTAAGAGAGAAAATAGTGAGCTTTTAAAAAGACAAAGTAAAATAATACCTCATCCCTGTTGCCAGGTGTTAATCGCAGAATTACTTCTTCTTCAAAACGAAAATATAAATTTTCTGTTTTTTTTTTTTTTTTTTTGTTTTATTTTCACCCGTTAGTTGTTGGCAGGAGATTAACTTTTGAGTGGAATGGAATTTCAGGATAAAGCATCGTGTACAATTATTTTTGACACGGACGATTTATGGGCTAGTGCATGGTTACTGATGGAAATATGAAAGGATATTAAATATCTGGGATTAAGGAATGGATATTTTTGTATATGAAGATGCGTCCTGGGTTGATATTTTTTTTTATTTTGTATGAATTTTGTTCTTTTATTAATGAGTTTGCGGAGTTTGCCATGGAGAAATATTTTTTAATATTGTTTTTTTTTGCATTGTTTCGAACAGATACAATTTTTTATTTATGTATCAATGATAAAAAGAGTTCTGATTGAAATTCAATATTGTAGAAATATTTTTAGCTTTTAACGGATTTTTATCCATGTAAAAAGGTTAACGTTTTATTCAGTTGGGTTTAACTTGGATTTATTGATGTATTGATGAGTAGATAAAGCACTTTGTCAATGCGTAATTCCATTCTCTAGATATTGGTTGGAATTGAGATAAAATAGAATTGAAAAGTAAGACATTTTAAATAAACCAACCACTTGTTTTGAAAAGATTATAATTCATTTCATTTTGAACAATTCGAAGGTAGAAAGTACAGTGATGAATTGAAATAATTAAATATGCAAATTTGCCATAGAGGATATCTAGAGGTTTTGGTTGAATTTCTGTTGGAATTATTGCAAAATCTGTCAAAGCTGATCATTTTCTACCAAAAATACATCTTTGCAGCCGACAAATAAATCTGTTATTCTCAATCTCATTATTCAATCATTTGTCATTATTTTACTTGATAGATGAGATCATCAGCAAATGTAAATTAACATCCAAATTGAAAAATAGTATCGAAAAAGAAATTTGAGCATGAAAGAATTATTTCGAAGCGAGAAAGTATCGACACTGTGTCGATATCAGTTTTATAGTGAGAATTAAGACAGAGTTTCCACAGAATAACTTTGTGATTCACTTTGATAAAAACTACTGAAAAATTTATTAATATTAAAAATAAAGAAGATTTATCTTTCACATAACTTTAATACCGTTGAATTTTTGAACAACAACCACAACTTAAAGCCGCTACTACCAATTGTTTACGAATTAATTTTGGGTATTTTAATGCGCTTTATTTAGTTTGGCCGGGATATAGCTATTTCAAGGGGTGCCGAGCCCTATATCCCCTTTTTAGTGGTGCCGAGCTTTTATCCAATTTTATTTTGAAAAACTTTCTATATGCACACGATGAGATTCGAACCCACGCATATCAGATTTACTCAGTCTTCGAGGTTGTATGCACTACGCATTTCACCGCTTATGATGACCACACAGGTTGAGATTTGCTGTTTGTTTATCAAATGCATCATTTAGATCATTAGCATTTGTATAAGCTCCTTTTAAGTATGCTGTCTTGTTCCGCCTCGATTTTTCTCCGTACCTTATTTTGATAGACTACAATTCGTATTATGAAATGTTTTATTATTTTTAATTCTAATTAATGTGGATTTGTTCTATATGGGACACTTTTTGGGACACCTTATACAAAATTTTTCCAGTGGCAACACTGTAAGGTACTATTTTTTGCGTCCTCTCGTTTCTAGTGCAGTGTAATTAGAAGACATAGAGTCAAAATGGAAAAAATTCAATTGTTTGTATGAATATCGCAAAAACCATCAAAAATTGTTGCTTATAAAATTCTTAACACAATGGATTTTAAAACATTCTTGTAATAGAAATTGATTTCTTTTTCTAGGAAAAAAAAAACATGTTAAAACTTTACAGTTTTTCCACATCTGAAAATCTGTTGCTTTTCCGAAAAAATGTTACATAATCTTTTTTTCTGTACAATTTTATAAGCTACCACATTATTTCCTTTAATATTTCCTCAAAAATACTTATGATTTCTGAGAAATCTGCAACAAAATAAATTTTCAATCTGAAAATGGAAGCTTTGCAATAAGGCAATAATATATAGAATAAAGGAACGGATGGGAAAGTATTAACCCAGCAGGGTCCTTTCTTACCTCACTGCTCAGTTTATACTCGATTCAGTGGGTGAATTTGGATAAAGGCAAGGTTTACTATTCTTGATAATATACCAGCTGATTCCTAGTTAAAACGCAACTCTCAGGTACTCCCAGGTACCTAATGCCTTTTATGGTTAATTTAAATGTTTTTCTACAGTTTTTTGATTCCCGAGGCGTATATTTTCGTCTGAAGCAGACAAGTTCGAAATTTGTGAGGTTAACTCTAACTTCTTATCGCTGGTAAAAGTCGTGATGAAAAATTAATTTTGCTGTGGGATTATTGAGAACATACCAACATGAATGTTTACTTTAAATTCATTTTTAAATTTATATATATGTAGGTCTACGAGTATATGAGAAATGTGGATTGAATTATATTTTTATTAGGTTAGGTTAGGTTGACGTGGTAGCCAGAAAGAGCCGACTCACTTAGACCATACTTTGGTCCATTGTGATACCACATTGAATTTAGGGGACTAGTCGTTGAACCACTTGGAGCTTCTTACGAAGCGAACGAGATTATTTATATCTATATTTGCCAGATCACTAGGATCATTGTAGTAGAAGTCTCCAAGATGGAGTCTGCGTCTTTGAGATAAAGCAGGGCATGTGCAAAGAAGGTGAGGAATCGATTCCTCTTCTTCTTCGTCCATGCAGCTTCTGCAAAAGTCATTAGAGTAAATACCAAGCCGCGTTGCGTGCTTGCCTATAAGACAGTGTCCTGTTATGACACCTATTATGGAGCAGATATGTGATCTGCTTAAAGCTATCAAACATTTAGAGCGCTTCAGATTCAGTGTTGGCCAAATCTGTTTCGTCGCCGAACAGGTGGTGATGTTGTTCCACCTGAGGTTTGTTTTCTGTATAGCATCCTGCTTCAGCATTAGTTTACATGTAGCGATAGGAGTGCCTATATTTAACCTGTCTGGTAAAATAGTTAGCATTGTTCCTTCTTTGGCGAGTTCGTCGGCCATACAATTACCTGGAATGTCTCTATGGCCCGGCACCCAACAAAGGTGAATTTTAAACTGCTGTGCCATCTCCATGAGAGATGATCGACAATTAAAGGCTGTTATTGAGTTAGTAGAGACAGAGTCCAGTGATTTAATGGCTGCTTGGCTATCTGAAAATATGCGGATATCCGTGTTTGATATCACGTTTTTCTTAAGCCAAGATAGGACTTCTTTTATCGCCAATAGTTCCGCCTGGAATATGCTACAGTGATTGGGAAGGCGAAAAGAGAGACTTAGATTTAGTCTGTTTGAGTATACACCTCCACCAACCCCGTCACTAGTTTTTGATCCGTCAGTGTAGAAATCAATAGATTCATTATTCAACAATGCCGAATCCTCCCAGCTGGATCTGGAGGGGATGGTTACCTGGAAGTTTTTATCAAACTGTAACTTTGGGATGGTGTAGTCGATGTTACTGGGAATTGATCCGAATGAGTTCAGAATAATGGAGTGACCAATTGCGTTATTGATCCACTGCGACGAGACCGTAAGACGAATGACTGTGTTTGCAGCCGTCTGTTTGCCAAAAATGTCGAGAGGTGAGAGATGAAACAGAATGTCTAGTGCAGCTGAAGGCGTCGTACGAAGTGCTCCGCTCATGCACAGACATGCTGAACGTTGAATTTTACTCAATTTATCACAATACGTTGTTTTATCTAGAGCGGTCCACCATATCACCACACCGTATGTTAGAATAGGTCTGATTACTGATGTATAGAGCCAATGAGTAATGCGGGGTTGTTGACCCCATTTTTTCCCAATGGCTTTATTGCATGAGAAGAGTGCCACTGTGGCTTTTCTAACTCTTTCCTGAATGTTAGGTTTCCAGCTTAACTTTTTATCTAAAATAAGACCCAGATATTTCGCTTCGTCTGTGAAAGTTAGTGGTATACCTTTGATAGAAGGGGGGTCTATAGGAGGAATTTTATATTTCCTGGAGAAAAGGACAAGGTCTGTTTTGTGGGGGTTTACACCCAGTCCACATCGATCGGCCCATTTTGTTAGCTTGTTTAGGGCGTTTTATAAGAGATCTTTTAAGGTTTCAGGGTGCTTGCCTGATACGGCAACAGCAATGTCATCTGCATAAGCAATCACTCTGTGACCCTCCGACTCCAGACACTTTAGCAGCTCATTCACTACCAAGTTCCAAAGAAGGGGGGATAAGACACCACCTTGTGGCGTACCTCTACTGACATACCTTCTTGCAGAAAATCCGCCCAGCTTTGAATTAATAATTCTGCTAGTCAGCATTTGGTGTATCAATTCTCCAAGCGAACTATCTACCTTCAGGGATGACAGTGCAGACGTGATTGCAGATGTGTCAACATTGTTAAAAGCGCCTTGTATATCAAGGAAAGCGACCATAGTATACTCTTTGTGGTGTAGGGAGTACTCAATGGTACGCACCAATGTGTGGAGAGCTGTTTCCACTGATTTCCCTTTGCAGTATGCATGTTGAGCCTTAGATAAGAGTCTGGCATCGATGCTTGTTCTTAAATGGATATCAATCAGTCGCTCAAAAGTTTTGAGAAGGAATGATGATAGACTAATAGGTCTGAGATCTTTTGGTTCTACATGGGAGTATTTTCCCACTTTGGGTATAAATACAAATTTAACTTCTCTCCATGATGCAGGAATGTGTGCTAGTTTTAGGCAACTATTAAAGAGCATCTCTAACATTGGCATAATAATGTCAATGGCCTCTTGAAGTTCGGCTGGTATAATGCCGTCTGGACCCGCTGATTTTTATTAAGAATTATGTAAATTCAATTTTCCAAAATGATATAATGATTGATTGAAATTAGAAACAACTAAAATGTCTTTTATATTTTAGTGCAAAATAACCCTTTTATTATCTGCAGTAAACAATATCATATACGCTGAGATACAAATTAAATAATGGTGTCTTTTAAATTCCCAATATTTAGAGCACCTTTATAATACATACACACATTACATACGCCTGTAAGTTATTTTATTTTGTACATATAAAGACCTCACCAACAACCTTACATACGTCCATCGACAGCACAATCTTTGCATAAACAAAAACTTTTCATTTACTCCTATAGTTTCTTCTTTAGACTCTCGAAAGGGTAAATTGCATTCTAAGCTATAAAATAGAGAACTTTATAGGTAAGAATCTCTGGCATCAGAGAGGCAGGTGTGATAAGTATTAATTTTATACCAAGTTGCAAGTTGTTACAGTGATGCGTTTGTTTCGAAAGTCCTCGAAAAGTTTGTCTTTTATGCCCTAATAGATAGCTATCGGAAGGCTAAAGCATAGACAACGAGAACCTTCTCTCACTTCGGTTCAGCTGTTTCCAATCAAACCTCCCCGAGTATAAACTCTTCTGGCTATTTTATATATTTTATACGATACCTTCTGTTTTGTCTACAACGACGACCAATATATACTTTTTCTATCTTCTATTACAGTGGAAAAGTAGGAGTAATATTACATAGTTATAGTTCCTGTGATCTCCCAAAGCTTCCTGAATAGAAGTCTTCTTGGTCCAGTCAATATTTTCGAAAGAGGATGAAAGTTTTGATAGAGAAAAGTTATTACAAGTGGTAAGGTGCGTCCAAAAGGTATACTTAAATTTGAGGCCCATCAAGGGATAGGACCCCATTTTGTGTTTATCTTCGTTGAATGCTTATGAATATTATGAAACTTATGAATCTCTCTGAAAAAGTGGATTTCGTCATACCGACCGATTCGCTTCAAATTTGGTACAGAGCATTTTTACGTTATTCCCTAGAGGTATAAATTAGAATTTTTTGACTTAGCGCATCTAGAACAGGTATAGCTGCCATATACGTGTAAATGACCAAAGTGGTTGTAAAAAATACTGTACTTCAGATTTTTTCCAAAAAATCGCATTGTGGAAATAAAGTTTTTTGAGAAAAAAGGTTTATTTTTTAGTTATTCGCGTGTATCTTCTGAATAGGTAGACAGATTTTGTTATTATTTTGCAATCTGGTGCTTCTGAGTAGTTTAAACAATATTATATTAAAACAAATTTAAAAATAACATTTTTAAACAAAAAAAAAAAAATCAAACCAATAAATTAAATTTTTAGTACTTTTGACTTCTTTACCATTTTTATTAAATTGTCATTTTTAGCTACAAGAGCAAATTCATGTGATCCAATTGTTCGTGCATATTTTTTTTTCGAAGTTATACTTCTTTTGTAAAAAGAGGATTCGAACGTGTGTTGTGAATAGTCGTAGTCTTTGGCGTTCTGATAGTAAACTTTACATGCGTTTGTAAATTTTTTAAATGCAAGTGGGTAGTAGCCGTGGCTTGATGGTTAGTGCGATGGACTGTCATGCCGGAGGTCTAAGGTTCGATCCCCAGCCTCGCCACCTATTTATTTAAAAGAAAAAATGGCTACTGCCTCTTGCGAGGAATTGACAAATCCTCCAAGAGTATCTCCTGTCACAGAAAAGTGCCGCTCGTTAGCCGTTCGGATTCGGCAATAAACTGTAGGTCCCCTCCATTCCTGCAGACATGCACACAGGAATGGTTGAGAGTTGTAAGTCACTAGGCCCTAGTTCTTCATGAGCTGTTGTGCCATCAAATTTATTTAATTTATTTTTTAAGTGGGTTATTGAGGCAGTTTAGCGAGGTAGAAAAACCGTGGCTTAATAATTTGTTTGGGAATTTTGCTATCACGCCAAAGAAGTCCCTATTTATTAAGGTCCCAACAGGCCTGAAGGGTAGAATGTCCGCCACTGCATCAACATTGTGAAAAAAGAATATGGATGAGAGGTGTTTTATGAGGGTTTTGTTAGTTTGTAACTTTAATAATTCAAGTCAAGTGAAACATTTTAATAGTTGCAAAAGGATTTTTCGAAGGCGCATGAAGCAAAAACAAACATTAAAGCAATGTTCCCAAAAACACAACCAAACCAAAACCAAAGAATGAAGAAGCACATCGAAAAGTTACAAACAAGAGGTTTTTTTTTTTGCTCGAGGAAAATTAATACCTACATATATAAACAACCTGCCTACCTACATAATAATACAGATATAGGGGATGCTTAGTTTGTCGTTGCCGATGCTGATGCTGATGCTGACCATGTTCTTTTGAAATTTTAGAACGAACAGCATTAAACTTAGATATTGATGCTAATAACTGTGATTTAGGACTATATAGTCTGGATTAAATAAGCTCTCAAGGGTATTAACTATAGAAGGTAAATTGAAAGTTAAGAGATTGTATGAATGATGGTGTTTGCTTTTATATTTTTGTCTTTTCTTCGTTACCAGAATAAAAAAAAAAACCATTTGTTTTATAATAATGATGATGACGAGACGAAGAAGGAAATTTAAATAACTTTGTAAAGAGATTTATTTGGTGTTGAAAATTTTTAAGTGCATTATAATCACTTTACTTTCCATTGTTTGAGTTAATTTGGGATTATTGATTTAAGGGAAACAAACTTTAGATAAAAAGCAAATTTATATTTTGCCAATAGATTTTTAAGGAATTTAATGTTTGGATAAATAATCGACTTCAAAGAAACGTGTATTTTAGGAAAATCTATTTTTAAAGAATTATAGATCTCTAAAAAAATAATAATAATACTTATAGATATATTTGTAGATATAATCAATAGATTAAGGGGTCTAACACCAGGTAAAAGTTAATCTTAAAATTAGACATTTTTAAACATTTTTTTAAATTAAAATAAACACTTGTTTTTTTTTTTCATAAAATAATTTTAATTTTTTTATAAAACAAAAAATATGAGGGTGCCCTGATGATGTCCTCAAGAAGACGAAACGCGTCTGCCTCTATATTTTTGGTTTTATAAAAAATAAAAATTATTTTGTTGTAGAACAAAAAAAAACGTAATCAATTTTTTTTTTAAATATCTAATAATAATAAATAATGGAAGATTTTGATAAAGAACTTTACTGCTTTGTTCTATTTTGTGAATACTGTAACGAAGGGAAAACTTTATAAACCATAATAACCGGTAAAATATTTGGAATTGTATGTAGGTATGTATATTTCAATTTATTCAAAATTTGACAGTTTATTACCTTTCCATTGGAAGTTTTTTTAATTGGTTCGATTTGTCGAATTGAAAATTTTGACATTTCTCCTCGTTTCTAAGTCTCTGGAGTCCTATTCTGTCGTTTTTAAAGAGATGTCTGCGTATTGTGTACGTTCGTACGTTCGGGAGCCGTTTTTCTCCGACGATATCTCGAGATTGAATAAAGATATCGACATCAAATACATTTTATTTTACAGATAATAAGGCCATAACGTGCTTAAAGGGTTTTCAAAAAAATTCAATAGGCGGTTTTCTTATTACAGTAATTAAAAAAAAAAAAAGTTGAAAAATGGCGTATTTGTTGAATATCTCGAGAACACATATTGCTATTGACTTTGACCTGGTTTCATTCTTTACATTTAGAACGTAATAAAGAATTGGTAAGACTTAAAAAAATCAATCCACTTTTTTTTTTGTAATTAAAAAACCGTTAAAAATTGTTAAAAATATCGAATATCTTGAGAACACACAAGGATATTAATTTCAGGTTAATTTTATTTTATATGTACACAATGACATAGTTGATAATCCGTAGAGTTTGTAAAAAAAATTCAACTGACTGTTGTTATGCAAACAGCTCAACTTTGGTCTTCCTTTGATTGACAATGCACGACTGATATCAGGTTCTTGAAGATTTTCAATTAGTAATTTTCTTATGAAAAATTACAACGTGTGTCGTGTTTTAAAGGGAACCAATGGGAAGGAAAGTCCTAGCAGCCTCATAAACAAGGTTGCGGGATCCTAGCACCTCATATATGGGAAATTCACAAAAAAGTATGCCGTTTCATAGCCGCTGGTCGTGATAAAAGGTGCTAAAAATGACCTTGAAAAAAAAAAAACTTTAAAAAAATATTTAAAAAACATCTATGGCTATACCAAACTGAAACTGCCTGAACTTTAATGACCTGTTACTGATCTTTAAAAATTGCATACTTGTTTTGCATACTTGCTTTGGAAACTCATAAAAAAAATCAATGGCTGATCAATTACTAAAACTAGTTGACTTTTTATCAGTATCTGGTTCCCTTTCAAATAGTATAGGTTGAAAATTTTTAACCATGGATTACAAATTTTCCAAGTCTGATCAATTTCTGAACTGAAATATTCACTTTATTTGATTTTTCTACTTCAAATAGGGGGTGCATGCATATGCTCCCCTCTAAAGACCCTCTGCATTATTATCTATTGCATATACGCTACACGTTAATGCAAAAAAAAAATGACGTTTATATTCTTTGAATTCGAGTCATCCAAAATCCATAAAAAAGAAACAAAATTCAGAAAACCCAAAATCCTAAAAAAACCATTTATCTCTTAAGCCAAATTTTTAGTAAAAATTTTTGGCTTTTCTGGGTTGGGGATTTTTGAAGTTTGGGTTTTTCGGGATTCTAGATTTTGTGGATTTAAGGTTTTCAGGATTTTATTTTTCTGGATTTTGATTCTTTCAGATTTTAGATTTCGTAATAATATGATTTCATTTGTGAAGGAAAATATTTGAGTCGGCACAGTGCACTTTAATTTATATATTTTAATTTAAATTTATATTTACACTACTGGATTTTAAAGCTGGTGCAATATGATCTAGTCATCTGGGTCACACCAGAGAAAGAAATTTTCAAGGCTTCTTATTTGATTATTTAAATCATTTTTTTTCCAATTATAATTACGGGATTGTGGCTTTTCGAGATGATGGCCTTTCGGGATATTGAGTTTTTGGGATTTTGGGTTTTGGGGATTCTAGTTTTTTTTGGATTTTCTAGATTTGGGGTTTCGAAATTTTTTTATTCTCGATAGTTTTGATTTTCGGGATCTTGGGTTTTCTGGTTTCCAAAATCCCAAAAAAAACTATATCCAAAAAACCCAATACTCATAAAACCCAAAATCGAGAAATCCCAAGATCCCGGAAACCGATAAACTCGAGAGAAGAAACACCTGAAGAAAGTTTTCAGGATTTTGGGTTTTCGAGATTTTGGATTATCTTAATTCTTAAAATTTTAGATTTTGGGATTTTTTCCGACTCCTTCCTGCTCACTAGCACTTTCTCTCTGATGGATTTAGAACAGTCATAATAAAATTCGAAGGATTAACTAAATACTTAGTTTTTATTCAACTCACAGTTTACTCAGCACTGAAAAATGGTCCATAAAGTCGTACCACATGTACCACTCGTAAAGTCCTAAGATAATGTAATAACCACCTTTTGTTTTGTCCATTCACTGTGCGAAGAAAAATTCGTTATATCTTTCTATTAATAAATTCTAACAATATCCGCGTGAAAGGACTTTCCATGTGTTTTATAAATAAAATTATCCAAAAAAAAAATATTTTTTTATTTTTGAAAATTACCAAAGATTATATATGTACAACATGTGCAGATTACCCTTCTAATTGCTATTTTCCCAACTTTCAATTTCAGGTCTGGTAAACGCCCTACGTGATGTCAGTGTAAGCATACCCAACGCTGTGCGCCGAGGTGAAAGAGCAATGTTGAAGTGTCTGTATGACATGGAAGGTGATAGTTTGTATTCAGTCAAATGGTATAAGGGACGAAGAGAATTCTATCGATATACACCAAAAGAGAATCCAGCAATGAAAACATTTCACATTCCAGGAATAAAAATCGATGTAAGTCATTCCATAAATTAGTTTTCAGAACTCTAAAATACCCACCACATCGATACCACAAAACATAAGAAGTAAACAAAGAAAAAAAAAAACATATTCCTACCATTTCCCCCGCCTTTTTCATGAAATAAATTTCAACTCTCCAAACTGCCAATTCACTTCCATCATCATTCATCGCGCGAGCATAGCAAAAATTTCTAACCTCAACTTAACTCAAGTTGAAAACTACGCCACGTTAAACACAAAACTGAAAAGATCCTTCTTCAACAAAAGGTAAACAAATGCTATATATAACGTGCCTTAGCCATTATCATGCCTTTTGTTTTAAGAGCTAAACTTTTCATCTAAAATACACATTTTCATACAGCCAATTGTGTAACAGGCGGCTTTTCATATCCCTTTCCATCTTAATTAGAAGAAAAATGAAAAGGCATATATCTCTTCCCCTTTCTCTCTCTCTCTCTTTCTGGCATTTTTCCCATTTAACTAGATTCCAAATTCATCGCGGGGTCCTGGAGGCCTTGAAATGTTCCAAAAAAAGGAGGATATTTATGTTTCGGGACATTTTACAGGGCAATAAAATTGAACTGAAAACTCACATTGCGCTCTGTCATCTCATCATGGTGTGATGAGGGAGCTATGATGATGATGATGATGGTTTCAGTAAGTGGTGCTCGTTTTCTAGAAAGTTCAAGGACTCTTTCTCTTCTTCGAACTACTAAAGTCTTTGTAAATGGGAGGGCACAGTTCTATATTCATAAGCAAACATTTAAATAAGGCTTTTTTTTAGTGTATGTGTGCGTTGGGTCGGGCGGGGGTAGAGGGGGTTTTGAACATTGTTCAAGTTCTAAATGTGTTTCGCTATAGTTTTGAGAATGGAAAACGATTTTAGTTTTGGGTATAAGAGTCAAAAAGGAGTATAAATGGCGGTTTTCCAAAAAGTTTTTCATAGTGTTGAGTGGTTATCGTGTAGAGATGGGTAGGGGTTTAATATATTGGCGTAGGTACAGTAAAGTAGTTGTGCTGAAGATATTTATTACTACTCAGTATACTAGTTGTAATTAGCGCTAAAAGCAATAAGGACTCTCGTCTGATTTTATAGGATGATTTTTTTGGTTAGTTTATTGAGACTTGTTATTTTTGGGATGATGATGGGAATAAACCGCGAAGTAATAGAACCAAAATAGCTGGATGTTTAATTATTGGGGGATAACCTGTGTACAGAAATAGAATGAGTATAATGAAGCTTTGAACTAATTTAATGGAGTAGATTAAGAGAGTACTTAAATAATTTATTTGAAATACCGTATTTTAGTCCCCCGAGGTATATACATAAACTAGCTGACGCGGAGAGAATAACGAATCATTAGAAACATATCTCCCCTTACGTAAGATTAGTTTTAAAGCACAAATAAAGCTTCAGATGCTCCAAGGTTTATAGACTGGCTCTAGAACTTTGGATCGTCAAAATCATAGCATAAAATTTCTAACCTCACTTATTTAAAGATTATGTAAATATATCAACCTGATGGAGAAACAAATTTTCATTCAGCTGAAGTCCAGCTGGTTCTGTTACGTTTTTTGCCTCTTATTGATCTTCTGATAATTCTGATAATATTTTCATAACAATGCCTTTAGCTAGAGGGTATTTGTAAGGTAAGAAATAATTAATACCTATATAATTCGAGAAAAGGGTATTCGGCCGATTTTCAAAAACAAAAATGCTTAACATGAAAAACAAAAAATGGAAGAAAATGGCTGTTTTCTTACAAATATTACCTTTTTGTAAAGCCAGAAATATCAAAAAGCACGGTAGTACCCAGCCAAGTTTTGAACACAACCCTTTTTTATAGGAACAAACTCAAGCGATTTTCTACCCTCTCCCCTCTTTAATTTGAGAACCAATAAAAGCAAGAAATTTCAAATTTGCTCTAAAAGCTAGACAAGCTATATATATGGCGATGGCACCTAATCAAATTTTAACTACTTAGCAGTAGTATTTCCTAAGATATAGGGTATAGGATGTGGACTATTGCCACATCAGAGCAGATGTTGTTGAAGTGAGGCCCTAACCCACCCTACCATAGGAATCCTTGGCCCAAGGAAAGGGCGTGATACCTGCCAACTTTTTCAGAATTGTTAAAAATTATATGGAGCACTTCTGACTTTTGTATAGAATCATGAAATTTGTTAAAGTGGTGGGTCTTCCAATGTTCCAATGCATACAAGGAAAAAAAATTTAAATTTGACATGAATGAATGAATAATATGGCGGCTAAGAACGGCCATATTATTGAAGCTACATCTGTGAAATTGGCTGTCATTTATTCAGTCTGTTTGTGACCTATCACCACAAACGGACAAAGCTTTCAACAACACGTGCAAATGATAAAATTGTTTTATTAAAATGGGTGCTCTTCGGGCAACGTTCCGTGCTCTTTGCCCATTTTACGGTCGCCATAATCGTCCTACTGAGTTGACTTTACGCAATGTGCTGGATAGATTTGAGTCAACTGGTTCAGTAAACGTTCTATCAACAACCATACGTCGACAAAAAACAATATCTACCGAAAACATCGCCGCCGCTGTTTTGCAGAAGAATCTGAGGCAGTCGATTTCGCGTCGCTCACTAGAACTCGGCCTTTCGTATACCACAACTTGGCGAATTTTACGTCGTGACTTGGGGATGCACGATGCACCCGTACAAAATTTAAACCCACGAGCTGTGTGTGGTAAACGACCATATACGATGACGTGTGTTCGCTGAATGGGCTCTAGACTGGAGCAGTTGGAAACTGACCTTAATTTTCATCGAAAAATTATCGTCAGCGATGAGGCTTATTTCTGAATGAATATGGGTATACAAAATTGTCGAATTTGGGACAATACCAATTCAAATGAGATTCAAGGGCGTCCAATGCATCCCGAAAAAGTCACTGTTTCTTTGAGAACGACAGAATTTGGTCAGGCCATCACCGTCAACGGCGAGCCTTCGATGATTACTAACTTCTTTTGGCCTGAATTCGATCATATAGACACCAAAGGCTGTTGGTTTCAACAGAATGGCATGGCGCTACGTGTCACACAGTTCACGGCCGCATCTCATGTAGAAGTAAATTGAACTGTCCACCGAGAACGTGTGATTTGACCCCATAAGACTTTATCTTGTGGGGTTTTCTTAAGTCGCAGGTCTATATGCGAATAAGCCACAAGCCATAGCGGCCCTCAGAGTCAATACAACTCAGCCTGAATTTATAGAAAATTGAACATTTCGGATTATTAGATTTAAAGACTCGTCGGGCTGGTGCGTTGTCCATACGTTTCACGTGTCCCAGCCATCTCAGCTGTTGAATTTTGAGCTTTTTGAACAAATGGACCAACGTCACTCGTAAAGCTCGTTGTTAAATCTGGACAAAATATCAACCTAAGAATTTTCCTTTCAAAGCACCCAAGCTGATTCTCATCCGTTTTTACTTGTTTTACTTGATCTCTGCACTGATGTCATTTTGCGAGGTATAATAGTGGAGCCCAGGTAGACAAAGTCCTTGATGACTTCGAAGTTGTACCTATATCGATTGTGACGTTTTGTCCGAGTCGACGATGTTGAGATTCATTTCTCCTCATTTATAGCCAATTCCATTTTCGCCGCATCCGATTCAATACCACTTGCAAACGCGCCGGTAACAGCTCGCTTCGTTCTACCAACAATGTCAACTATCAATATCATCCGTGCAAGTAATTGAACGGACTTTTGCATTATAACGCGTCGCTTTGTCTCAAACCATTCTCGACATTAAAGGGTTCAGTGGTGTTCTTACTGACAGCGAGACTTCTGCATCGTCATCCTGCACAAGCAACATGGCTCTGTATAATTCGTCTCTGTCCATGTTTCCATTATGCGAATGTGAAATCAATAAAGAGGTGGTGTGTATCGATTTGAAACTCCTGGGTTAAAATTCCATCATAATTTTTATACGTATATGTGGGTGTGTACGCAGGTATAAAGTTTTATTTATTTTAATTAAGTCTTCATTAGCCACATAAATTAATTTCTTTCGGCCAATTGTTGTTACCAAAGTTCAACGATCTTAATCAGCTAAACGCAAACATCTCTTAATTCCGAACTGAAAACCACTTTCTTTCAGATAAAAATAAGAAATAATGCAAGTCATGAACATTGTACAATGTACATACATGGTGCCTTCCAACAAAAATCCTCCATACACCCACTAGTGGTTTTATTTTTCACACGCTATATTTGTTGTCACGTCATTCATTCGTGTGCAGCCAGACTGCTACTGCTACTGCTACCTGCTACCTAACCACACAGGACGAAACACACTCGAAAGTAAACAAAACATTTCCACCTCCAACTTGACACCGTAGCGTATAGGTAGGTAAATTCCCATATTATGCACTCACAACCCAGTTATACACACCTCTATACAATACTAATTACCATGGGCATTTTTTACACAACTTCACCCCCTGGCCCTGATGGGATCCTTTGAGTACATAAAAAGTCATATAACATGCTTTGAGGAAAGTCTTTTTACCAAAAAAAAAAAAAATAAGTGGATGTACCTCCGTCCGTATACACTTAAGGCTGTTTGGTCGGATGCCAGAAGCCAGAGAAACTCAAACTTAAGCAATTACACACAGATTGTGAAATTGTACAAGTACATTTCCATTATATACCGACTCTCCATCACCGCTCCTGTTTTCCTCGGCATAAAAAAAAAAAAAAAGGACATCAGAAAACCTCATCACTTGGTATTGAAGTTTGTTTGTACAGTGGAACATAACAAATCCACTTTAAGCTAATTTTTTGTTTTTCTTTTTATTTTCGTGGCTTAAACAAAAGGTTGTTGTGTTCGCTATGGCACTCCATCTTTTTATATATTCTACAGAGTGGCAACACGACAAGTGGTTGGTAAGCGGCTAGTGGCGGTGAACGGAGGAAACTATACAAGAAATTATTTTCATTATTCCTAGAGGTAAAGTTTTTTGTAAAGTTTTTTTTTTTTTTTTTTTTGTATCCATTGGTGAAAAAGATGCTAAATAGAACATTCACAAGAAATATGTACATATGTCTACAATACTATGTTAAATGTTTCATATATGAAATGTCTATGTGTGTAAGTAAGGTAATAATTTTTGAAACTATTAAGAAAGCCGAATAAGGATAATTTGGCCACACTTGGGTAATTAATGTTGTTATATGGGAGAAAATGTCCTTGTCGTATAAATATACAAGACTTAACTTTTTGGTCTTTTGTTTTTTGTTCTGGCATATTGTGTTGTTTTCGTTTTCTGCAGAGCAATTATCGTTCGTTTCGAAAATAATAATAACGACAACGAGAAGAAACACTGCAAAGGCAGAACTAAAGTTAAGCCATTAAATTATGTGGTGTTGTATATAAACGTTGGATACTTCTTCTGTTTTTATTTTTATATTTATTATATTTTTTTATTTTATTTTTTTTTTCGTTAGAATGTCATTGTATTAATGGTCTTCATTTTTGGAGAGTATACATATAATGGGTAACAAACGTTTGACTGGTTTAGGAGAAAAGTGTTACAGAGATTGGAAAACTTATAAAAACAACAAATTCAGCCTAAAAATATGAAGGATTATTCAGAAATAATCACTGTTTTTCCAACTTTCTTTTTACAAGCTTAATGGCCGATTTAATCAATACTTAACAATTTTTTAAATTTTTAAATGACGTATTTTATATGGAACAAACGTTATTTAAAGATTTAAAAGCCTCTTAAATTGATATAAGGGCTTTATGAAATCGGCCATAAGTTTTAAAAGAAAGAAAATCTGACAACTATAATTGAATGGCCTATGCAATAATAAATAATGAGAAAAAGGCTTCTATTTCAAACATTATTTATCCCAAATCAGCAAAATCCAATTGGCTGAGTGCAATACAAGATTTTAGTCTAAAAATTATTTTCTTTTGGTATTTAGTCAAGTTTTTTAATGCCGTTGAAGTAATTATTGCGGCAAGAGTGCAAATTATCAAAATTAAAAATCCTATTGATATGCTACAGGGAAGCCATTTCGGACCATTACTTTTTTTTAATCTTTGTAAATGAGGAATAAAATTTTTGAATATTTTTTAGTAATGAATTAAAAATTTAATTTGGAAAAAAATCATCTAACCGATTTTGAAATATCGAATTTCCAAGCTTATAGTATCAAGATTCATAAAAATCAACCAAGTCTTTCTGGAAATATTTGGTTTTCAAACAAAATTTTTAAATTGTATATATTGTTGTATAATTCTATTTGAATTTTTCAGAAGATTCTCCAGAAAAAAAAATATCAAAATTAGCGTATGCTTTTTCGAGAAAATCGAAAATAAAAAAATGATGGCAGTTACCATTTAAAATGATTTTTTGGAAATTTCATTTTCACAAAAAGGTATCCTGATTGATTCTTTTTTTTAATATATGAAGCCATTTTTGAAAAAAAAAAAAAAAAACACTTTCGAAAAACGTTTAAAAAAATTATATGGAGGTACCGTTATTTTCGGTCCTAAAAAAAAGCATGTCGGGTCGATGCCCTAAAAATACTATATACATACATATATACATATGTACCATGTTTAAATAAAACCGAACCATGTGCTTAGACTGTAGGCGAGTACACAGACAGACAGACGGACGGTACTGCGAGACCCACTTTTTTCTATCATCGTAATGCAAAGTTTGATCCAATTCTCCACTTCGATTTTTTTTAAGAATCCAAAACTTTCCATATAGTACCTTTACAAGGTGATTCACATAATGTGTGACAAAAAGCTAGAGCGTTTAGGATGAGTTGAGGAAAGAAAGAAGTCGTATGTGGGATATGCAATTTTCTAAAAAAAATCGACTTCAAATAGAAAAAAATCATTAAAAAAAACAACGGCAACACTTACAATATCATGCTACCTTTTTATTTTAAGCCAAAATTCCGTTCTTTTATCATGTTTTTAATTCAAATTATTTGAGTTAACAGTTTTTAAAAATTAATTTTCAAACTCAAAAGTAGTATTTTTGTTAACATTCGATTCTCCTATCAATTTTTAGTCAAAAACTTAAAATCGAATGCCTAAAAATCTTTTAGTTTACAAAAAAAAAATTGAAAACAACGAAATATAATTTTCTACTTTATTAGTAGAAAAATGATCTTTGGAGCAACAAAACAACGGATGGAAGTCGAATTTAAGGAAAACTTTCTTTTCTTATTTTCAGTTTTCTCAAAAACTAGAAAATATTTTGACATCCATTTTTTAGTGTTGGAATGAAAATTGAGGGAATCATTTAATACTAATCACAAAAATACTACTTAATAACTTAAAAATTTGAACACATTTTTTTTTTTTTTTCAAAAATTTAGGTTTGAAAATTAATTTTTCAAAAACTGTTGACTAAAACAACTTAGTTTGAAATCAAAATAAAAACACAGATTTTTGGCTTCACAAAAAGGTATAACATGCTTTTATAGAGGTTACCGTTGTTTTTAAATACTTTTTTTTCTCTTAAATCAGTTTTTTTTTTTTTAGAAAATTGTCCCTCCAGTTATTTTTAATATTCTCAAAAACTAAAAACACTTGAGCAGCTACTCATCAGTGTCTGATGAATAGGAGCATTGAATATTAAAAACAAAAATACTACTCAATAATGTAATATTTAAAAAAAAAAAAATGTTTTTCAATATTTTTTCAAAAATTTGAGTTTGAAAATTATTAATTTTTCAAAAACTATTACCTCAAATAATTTGAATTACAAAAATATGATAAAAAAAAAACGGACTTATGGCTTTTCAAAAAAGTAGGTATATAGCATGACATTTTACTTCATTTTTTAATGATCATTTGTTTCTATTTTAAGTCAATTTTTTAGAAAATTGCCCCTCCCGTCTTAAAGGGGTGGGGGGGGGGGATTGCAACGGGTAATTTAAAATTGAATATTGAAATTATCTAAAACCCTGATAAAGGTATTTTAGTTTATTTTGTAAAAAAAAACGCTTTTAAGGCCTTAGTCAGGAAAAAGAGGGCCCCCAAACATTTCTGATAGGGGGCCCTTAAAGGGCTAGCTACACTACTAAATATCAACCCACTTCAGTGAGAACATACTAGTGGCATGATGCAAGCATAAGGAATGTTGCATAAAGCGTGTTATATGTGTTAAACAGCTACCAGAATCGAAGATTATAAAGCCAAAATACATAGTTATTCTGTAAGTGAAGTAACGAATTAAAATAAAATCATTTTAAATACCTTCTATAAGGTTAATTCACATAATCAGTTTGGAAAGTTTTACCATATCTGTGATTGGATTACACTGGTTCAAACCAAATTATACTTTTCTAAAGTTTTGATGTCCTGACTTCAGATTCATGCTCAGAATTTCTTCACGTTTGGTTTTCGAGATATACTAGATAATCTAAACGTACCAAAAACAATACCAATATTTCCATAAAATCATTTCAACATCTGAAAGTGTACTTATCTTTTATTCTTTTGGTTTAAACTTCCGAAACCATACATCCGGGTTTTTCTTAAACTTCACCCAGCCTAGGTACATTTAAATTTGTTATGGCTTTTTAGAATCACCTGCACTTAACCAAAAATTTGGTATCTTAAATTTCACGACTTAACTAGCCCTTTCCCACTAACCAAATAGTCCTCCTCTCAGTTATTTAGTGTACTCCATTAATTCTAAAACAAACAATGAGAACTATTGTCTAACAAATAAACTGAAATAGAGGCAAACCATCTCTTTTGGTCTGCTGTTCCTGTGGGAGTCGTTTCTTGTTTATTATGTAATTAGGAAAGTCGTGGCATCCAACAAAACTTCCAACACTGATGTGTACACTTCATTGTGTTATTACTCCTTGCTATATAACTTGCCTCCTTCTCCCCAGTGTAAAGGACCACGACAACGACAATGTCCTTATAATCCTGAGAAGCAGAAAACGTATAGCAAATGGTGTCTTGTTGGTAACCATAACCTTTCAGTTTTTTTTTTATTTTATTTTATTTTTGTTTTGGAAGGAGAAAACCATACGTGAAACAATGCCATGAAAGTAATAAAAGTCACCAGCTGGAGGCTCTAAATTCAGCAGCATCCCATACAACTTATACAACAAGCCTGGGCAAGTTAAATTTGGACTCTTATCCTACTCAATGCATGAAACTTTTTCGGATATCGATTTTTTCTTTTGCTAAAGTTTTTCTTGATTAGCATGTAAACGCTTGAGAGCAAAAAAAAAAAAAGTACCAGGAGTAAATTTGATTAATCATCTTGTTTAACTTATGCACGATTAAATTTATTCATTTTGGCAAGACTCTAGGGAGGCATGAATTTTCTGGCTGTTATTTTGTTGGTTTGGTGTGGTCCGATGTTGGTTGGGTTTGGGTGGTATGCAAAGAACTCGCCCCTCTCTCTCTCTCTCTTGCTGATAATGTGATAATCTCTGACTACACTGGTTTTTTATTTTTTTGGGATAAAAGGATTCATGTCTTGGAACTGTGGTCGATTGGGCGTTAAATCGTTGTGTAATTATCGATACTTGACTTTTTGCCAGGACGCGATGAAATGAAATGCTTTTCCTTCCCTTTTTATAGCTCGAAGTGGTTTGGTTAGTTTTTTTTTTAGACGCCTAAAAAGGTTTAAGTGGCAATACACTTAAGGAATACGCTTTCAGAGCCAATTTTCGATAAAGATATTTAGGTAGTAGCTTATGTTTTTGGACAGTGACTTTATTTAGAAAAAGCCATTGAGTATTTACGTAGTGTCTATTGCGGCTACACGAAATGCAGTTTGAATAATACTTGATGAAATTCTCGAACTTCTTTGGATAGGTATAGACATAACAGCGGGTACAAACACCACAATTTTGCCCGTGAACTGCGTACTGAAGACGAAATTTGTCCTACGAAATATGTTGAATGAAAAGAAAATTATTTCCCGATCTGCGTGCTCGGTTTGAAGTGTGAAAAAGAATGTCAAAAGAAATCTCTTCAAAATGTTGACCGAAGCTTTGATTTTGATTCACAAAAAGGCAGCACTTTGGTGTTGTTAGCAGTACGGCAGTACAAAGTTTACAACTTCAACAGCCTTGTATCCCACTTTGAAAAATGGCAAGTTTCCGCCAAGTCTAGTTGAAGAAAACTTGTCAAATATTCATGTCGTAATGCCTGTGCAAATACAAAAATTGTTGAGCAAGTTTTGTTCTCCCATCCGAAAATCCCTACCATATACCTTCATAAAACAAAAACAAAAACTTTATAATCACAATACAATGTTATAAAAAATTTAAGTACCTACACAGGTTTATATTTTCAACAACAGTTATAAGCCTATCGGAATAGAAGGCAGAAAGGTCAAGGATCGAATCCCAAATAAATCATAAACGTTTATTTTTTCTACCAATTTTTTGTCTCTCGTGGCAAAATGCCACATAACTGGCGAGGGCCTTGCTAGCCCCTTGTTAGTGCCTATGTAAAACTTTATTGGACCGACTGTTTGAGCAGAAACTTAAATGTAAGATATATTTCAATGAAAAGTAACTTAAAAAAAATATATATAATTTTTACATGTTCTATGGGGAAAGTATTGGTTTCGTGTAAAAAAAAATCGAGGTTATATAATCAAAATTCGCACTACGATGATAGAGAAATCCGAAAAAGTGGTTTTCGCCATATCGTTCTTCCTGTCTGTGCATCCATATCCACTGCAATTCGAGTTAGAGACAAAACGGGTGAACCGATTTGCTAAAAATTTGGTACAGATAATTTTAAATGTGATTCCTTAAAGGGGAAATTCGAATTCTTAATTTAGCTTATTTAAAACAGATGTTGAAATTTTCTCAAAAATTTGATTTGATTAAACTTTGTACAGAGGTAATGACCAAAATAGTTTTAATAAAACTGTTTTTCAAGCTTTTGTCAAAAAATTTGCATTGCGGAAATAGGGTTTTGATACTTTTGAGAAAATTTCTTTTTTATTTTAATTTATTTTATTTTTATTATTTTGCAATCTGATGCTTTAGAGTAGTTCAAACAATATTGCATTGAAAAATTTTGAAAATCATCCACAAAAAAACAACTCGGGTATTTTTTGTGAATAGTTTATGACAATTAAACAGCTCAAATTAAATTTGCTTTAGGACCTTACCGACAAAATGCAGAAGCAAAAAATTCCCTGCACCTTATTTTAGTTTGAGTGCAAAAACCTCTGAATTTGGTATACCAAACACGTCTTAAATTTTCTCTATAACACGATACTCCCATCATGGCATATCTTGTACGTTTTTAGTTTTGCAAGCCAAAAATGTCAATATGCCATCTTAAAACGTGCACATACAGTTACATATAAAACTTGTAACCTATAACATAAAAACAAATACTTATTTCCCTTTGTATAATGACTGCCAACAAAATTATACTTCTTTAAGAATTCTTGCCAAAGTCTCTATTTTCACTCATCTTTACTCTTGTACCATCATCGCACTGCCCGGCACCTCCCTAAGTACTTGGTTCATTTTCTTGCTGCAGAAAATAAACGAAAACGAAACCTTCATCCTTTGGGACGCTTGCAGATGCGTTAAATTTATCCATTTTAACCACCCAGTCTGTGTCTTATGTCTGACTTGTGGCGACACTCGTGGTGTCCACCGAAAACAGCTTATACCTCAAAATATAACTTTGAGTGTAAAAATATTTTACTGGCAAAATTCCCAGAAAACTTGACGCTACCGACACCGACACACTATAACACTATGGACGTACACAAATAACAACCATTCAATAGCCGAAAAAGTTTGTCACATCCTGTTTGTCTGTTTGTAAACTGTGCAGACTTCTTTCAGGAATTTCTATAAAATCTCTGCAGTTGGAGTGTGAACAAAAAAAAATTACTAGACGAACTGAAAATATTAAAAGCAAAATAAAAAAAAATGGCACAATGCACAAAATGCATCAGACCGTTTATATCCTGCTCCTTTTGCACACATCGCATTAAGTCTAGTGATGCAAGGATAATAAAAAACTTATAATGATGTTGTACTACAACAATATGCACATTGTACATACATAAGTCAGAATTCATTCTGCAGAAAAATGTAAGTAAATGTTGAGAGGGTTATGACAATAAATTCAGACTTCTTGTTTGTTTGATGTTTGACTGTGAGATGGATTGAAACAGTGCAAATACAGAGTTTGAAGAGTTATTAATAGAAAAGTACATATCTATGATGTTTGTAGCAATATAAAATTAACCAACTTGAATCTTAATATAGAGTGAAGTTTTAAAGACTTTTAATATGTATGATAAAGAACTTAAGCATGACATATTTACTGCTCGCATTAATTTGCGAAATTAGATGCAATTTGTATAATAATATTCGGTTTTCATTTATAAATAGAAGCAATAGCATCGAGCAATCATTTCTAGTGACCCAGATTTTAAAACATCTGCCTTTAAAATCATCACAAGGAACAAAAGCTTAAAGATACAGTAAAACCAGAAGGATGCCTTTTAGCAAATTGCAGGTCAAATGTTTCTAGTTCACTCTTGACGGTGCTCACCCTTATAAACTAGTTGCCCATCATAGAAACATCAATAATAGATACTTCTTCTAAGATATCTGTTTATTTACTGCAAATCTATTGCAAAATCTTGCCAAAGTTCATATTCAAAAAAAAATTAAAAAATTAAATTAAAATTAGCAGTTTTGGGAATTCAACGAATATCGGACATTAAATGTGTCTTCTCCTTTGCCCTGACATCTGGGAGAGTATAGACAAAAAGAAACCAAATATGTACCAACGATTCTAAAATAATGAAATAAAAATCCAAAACGATAAAATGCGCATACATACTTTTTATTTTCACAATTTTGAAGAGTACAATTTTGAAAATAAGAATTTTGAAGGTTAAATTGATTTTAAATTTATTTTGAGTTGTATTTTGAATAAAGAATTTTGACCCAGACAGAATTTTGACCCTTACGCCTCTATTGTTTCCTTAAATTCCGGTAAAACAAATTTAGTGAACATTTTTGTTTTATTAAAAAAAAAATATTTCCAATTGAACACTGTGGCGTATACGTAATTTTTTTTAATTAATTATTTTCAACAGATACAAGTTTTTCATTTATAAAAATCTGTACAAATGGAGCGCACAAAATTGCTCTTTTTTCTTGCAACTACATATAATGTGCATCTATACTATTATATAAAAGAGTAACTTTTTTTGTTTGTCAGTTTGGCTGTATGTATGCACTAAACTCACAAACAAACAAAAAAACTCTTTTAAAAAATAGATATAATACAAATTTCACTTATCTGGTATGCTATAGGATACAGCAGAAAAGAAAATTTTTGTTAAATACAGAATAATAAACAAATTAAAAACTTACCACAAAAAAAATCGTATGGAAATTTTCTAAAATCAAGCATGTAGGTATTTTCCTTGCAAAATTCTGTTTTATAGATTTTCAACTCACATTTACTTCAAGCTCAATTATTTATAAGGAGGAGTTGTTTTGCCATGGTAAATTGCCTTTTGTGGCATGTGGGGTGAGGGATCGGGGGTTTGACTGGTTCCGGTGTAATCCGGTTCGTCAAATCAAGTTTTTGGTGGGCTGATTTCTGGAATCGGCTCAAAAAAAAAGTTGTTTTAGGTAGGGTAATATATTTGTTTTTTTTTTTAGGGAAAATTTTTGATGAAAATAAGTAATGGGTAGTTAAAAATCTTCATCGAAAAAAAAAAAACAATTCAAACCATGTGCAGAATAATGTGCCTTGGTAGGTGGGAGCGAGAATAGTGAGTAGAGTTGTTTTCACCGGCAACGCGAATCATGTTGATATTTTTGTTTAATAGGAAAAGTTCAAATAAAAAAAAAAAAAAAAAAATCAACAGTAGGGCTTTTCTCTATAGTAAGAAATGAGTGGAGTAGGGTATATATGTATATGAGTAAGGTAGGTATAATATTTGCAGCAGAAATAAATGTTTGCTACTGAAATTGTTTGGTTTGGTGGTGGGTGTTTGCTGGATATGGTAAATGGAAACGAACTTATAGGCAAGGGGCGTGCACAAGGAGGGGTAAGGGGGCATTTGCGCAAAGAGGGATCTGGTTTCCAGAATCGGCTCAAAATTTTTTTTTTTAGGTAATACCTACCTACATATGTATTTTTATTTTAATAGGTAGGTACCTACCTACTTTATTTAGTGGTAAAATTTTTTTGATGTTGATAAGTGATGGGTGGGTTGGTAAAAAATGTATTCCGGTTTTTTGGCACGGAATTATTCTTTATAGACGGCAATAACCCTTGCTGAGAAAAAATGCTTCGAATATGGTAGGTATATGGTAGAGAAGAAGAAAAAATTTAACATTTCATTGATAAATTATTAATGTCTTTATCAAGTGGTTACTATCAAAATTCACGGTCGTTCGTTCCTTAGGTAGGTATAACATAACATACAAATAGTCTGATTTTCAAAGTTGTCTTAAAATTACACTATAGGCAGGCAGGTAGGTACATAATTAGGTTCATTACATTTTTATTCAAATGAAGGCCCACACAACCCACACACAACGTGTGGAGGCTTATTTTCAATGTTACCTGACAAAAAAAACGTCAATGTTACCTGACAAGTAACATGGATGGTGTGTAGGGCTTTTTAAGCTGAACATTGATATTTGATATATATTAATGATATTTTTAACGAAAAAATGTTAAAAAGAGTCAAAAGTATGTACATACTTAAAAAAATATTTTTTTGTTTTATTTTTATATTTTTTTTTAAACAAAAACATACTTATGTAATCTCGAAATTTTTAAATGCAACATTGTTTGACTTCATCAAGCCATTAAAAAGCTCTACTTACGTGAATAACTCGAAAATAAAGCAATTTTCTCAATAGGGTTACCTTTTTTTCTCAATAGAACCCTTTTTTCGTTTTTCGAATTTTTGGGCAAAAACTTGAAAAGCAGTTATCTAACAACTACTTTGATCATTAAATGTACAAAGTTTAATCAAAATCGTAAGCTCCGTTTTTACGAAAATTAAAAAAAAAAAAAAAAAAAAAAAATATCGAATTTCCCCTATAAATTTTTTTGAATAACTGAAATTTTTGTGCAGGAATTACATTAAGCGAAAAAAAAAATTATTATTTTTTTTTTTCAAAATTTTTTGGTACAACAAATTTCGTTCAGAATTTAATGCTGTTATTATTTCTTAATCAAACGCTAAATTATTTTTTATTTTTTTCAAAATTTTAAATTCAATTTTTTTTTTTTCAAAAACCGTGCACCCAAAGAAAAAAACAACAAAATAAAAGAATAGGTTTTTGTATTTTAAAAGGTACTTCCGTTGTTTCTAAATAATTTTTCATCCACTTTACCCCAATACTTGAGAAAACGGTCCTGGGCTGGGGACTTTATGTATGTTGGACCTAAGTGTCACCCCTAGCACTTCAAAAAAAAAATAACTTCACTTTCTATTTTCAGAATTTTGAGCAGTAGAATTTCGAAAACAGAATTCTGAAAAGTAAAATTTTGAAAGCAGTATTATGAAAAGCAAAATTTAGACCCAGGCAAAATTTTTACCACAACGCCCTTTTGTTTCCTTAACTGGTTAAATAAATTCAGATAGAATTTCACATTAATGCTTTACTATGCCTAAGGTTTTGTTTATGTTATGTCATAATAATACATATTTCCAATCGAGCACTGTGGCGTATACGTAATTTCTTGGTGAATTTATTTTCAATAAATAAGATGTGCATTTATAAAAAATAAAACACACAACTAAATTATAAGAATTGTATCTTGTGGTTCAAGGTTATAACTTAGGCATCGAGACATAAAGTTTGTAAATGTTTACTTTGGTTTAAATAATATGAGAAAAGGCAAGTGCTAAAAAAAATTTGTTGAAATAAAAAAACTTTTAAAAATTTTTTAATGCAATTTAAAAGAAATTAAGTGTAGTGAAAGTTTGAAATAAATTTATCCAACTGTATGCTAAATAAAATATAAGGGAATAACCGAAAAATACAAAAAAAGTTTCTCAAAACATACAGAATATGAATTGCATTTTTATCAAAATTAGATAAGAATATTTCGAAGTAATATCAAAACTATTTTTAGAAGAAATAAAAATAGCAGTTGCTAGTTACTAGATCTTGAGTTTCCACGAGTTGTTGCTCTACCAAAAAAAAATTTTTTTTATTAACTAAGGAAGCCTTAGAAAACGTCTAGAATGAAATTTGACAAAACTAAAGTCAAGACGAGCAAAACAAAAGAAAAATCGTCTGAAAAAAAGAATGTAATTCTCCGCAAAAAATAATCAGTAAATACTTTTGAACTTTATGAACAAAAACTTTTGTCTTATTTAAAGTGTCGAGAAATTTTTTTTTTTTTTTTATTACTTTGAATTTATTTTAACTCATATGAAAAACTTGTAAAAAAGCAAAAATGTTAAAAAGTTTATATGCATACATCAAAATATCCTATTTATTCCTTACAAAGCAAAAGTAGGTTTATTAAAACACTTTTCAAGGACCCTTTCATCTTATCATTCCTTTCTCATGAAGATCCTTATACCCAACCCATTTTTTTGTCCTTTTTCTCTTTATACCAAAAATAAAATCACATATACTCGCATTCTTTATCTAAAAATAATTTAACTTTTATCCCATAAATTTTTTATCTTTTAACCCCAGGTTCATTATTCCAACGAAAGTCAACTAACCCTTCTCAATGTTCAACTTGTCACGTCTGGAAAGTACAGCTGTGAAGTATCTGCCGATGCGCCATCTTTTCACACATTGATTGCTGCTGGAGAATTGGATGTTGTTGGTAAGTTGGTTTTTTTTTTTTTTTTTTTTTTTATTTTTGTATTTTTTTTAAGAATCGGAATTGTATAAAATAATAAGATTCTGACCGCACCATGTGTTTGTAACTCCTTATATTGGACAGTAACAAAAAAAAATCAACTCGCTTTGCATCTTAGGAGCAATGTAGTTTTTCTTCTTCGAAATATTTCATATCCCGTATGGTGCTATTTTTTTTAAACCGTTTTTCCCTTAGAAAAGTCCTTTTTTTTACAACTTCTGCTCTTCGAAGAATAATTTGACACGTATAAAGTATATAAACCGCCAAAGAGGAAATTGTTTTTTTTTTTATGTTAAGGAATACAAATCAAGTGCACTTTTCATTTGATTTTTTGCTTCTTTACAAAAAAACGGATCAAGATATACTACTCCTCCTTTTTCTAGTCGCATAAGATTTGTTACTTCTTTTTGTGGGTTCTCTTTTTTATTACCGTAACGATAAATGTAATAAAAATATTAATATCAGTATCTGTTCCATGTCCGGGTGACAAAAGCACACAAACCATTCGAAACTAATTATCCTTGTGGTTCGCCAGCTGAGCAATGGGGATATGGGAAGCGGAGTTAAGTTAATCCATTTCTATGTGTGTGCTCTTGCTCTGTGTATTCTGACAGTTGACAGTGATAACATGTGTGTGGTAAAATTATAGTTCCATCTCTTGGTTATTATTCTGTTTTCTGTGAATGATAATAACCCACACCGAAGTTACAAAGGATAACCTCAAGGATATAGCTACAACAAAAATGGACAGTTATACTTCTTTTTGTCATTTCGTTTTGTTATCATTTTCTGCTGTCGCCCGGAAAAAGGAAACAAGAATAATAACACATTGGAATAGAAAGAGGTAAATGACATAGCTAATATTTCTTTTATATATGTATCATCAAGGACCCTAAACGACCGGACATAGAACAGAGTCCTGTGAATAGATTGGAAATGGTTCCTGTCCAGTACAGGTAAATATTGTTATTACACCTGGAAGCTGTTTTGTCTGTCGGTCTTATATTTCTGGCGACTTTTCTATTGTGTGGTTTTTTTTTTTTTTTGTGTATCCTTTTTTGTATAGCATCAGGACAATATTCCAATTCCAGTCAACAGTAAGTTAGTGTGCCTAACCTATCTATTCCCTATACGTTACGTACCTATTACTTCTTTTCGAAAAAAAAATGAGGAAGTTGTTTATTTCCATGAAGACCTAACCGCACATATGGATAATTGGGTGATTTATTACTCACATAAGGAATAAGCTTTATGTGTGATGAGAATCTTGTTGTTATTCTTATTCTTATTTTTTTTTTTTTGACAAAATAAAGAAGGCAAAGGTTTCTACCTACTTAAGTCCATTAAGGGAAAAAGGACGATATGGTTATGAATTGTAATAGGCTTCCATAAATAATTCATTGGGTAATATTAACTTCGAGAGTATAATGTCGTTTCTTTGTATGTTTCGGTCTGGTTTTTCTTTGGGTTATGACCTTTAAGAGACATAACTAATATATTATAAATATCATGAGCTTAAGCTTAAAAGGAAAGTATTAAAAGTTGATTATTTTATATTCCAAGTGATTTTATGGAAATTTATCATTTTTATTTAGTCTTACGCCTTTATGATTTTGTTTGTATTTTTTTTTTTTTTTTTGTATTTAATATTATATCGTAAGCTCTTTTATTATTATTATTTTTAATATCTATTTGACAATTTTGTTGGGTTAAATAAAAAAAGGAAAAATATAATTTTTGATTTATGAAAACTGCTAAATCTTTTATAAAATTTTGAGAGCCTCTAAACAATACGGTTTTATCTCTGTTCCTTCAATGTATGCCATTGTTAATATAACCCAACATGAATCAAGAAATCTTGACCCGATAGAATGACACTTTAGTGTAGTCATTCAATTCATGGAGAAAAAAGATTAATATATTTGCAACATATTATGTTTTTTTTTTATCAAACACTTAAGGCAAAAAAGAGGCTAGATTTAACCAACACTTGATAATTTAATTGATGTCCTTTGAAACTCGATATATAAGACCGACTCGATATATAAGACCGATTTCAATTTAAAATCTTCGAAAAACTTGTCAGTTCTGCAATCAAAGTTGGGCTGTTTGAACTTTTTTTTTCAATCACTATCAGCTTTTATCAATTACGGCATTATGTGCAGAATAAAATTATCCCGAACTCAACTATTGTTTGCTATAGAAATATTCCAGCCAAAAAAAAAGCTTTGAACAGTTTTTAGTATCCCGGAGTTGATATCATTGCTTTTTCTTTAGATATTCGAATCAAATAACATTTTTTAACAATTTTTAGTAGTTTCTTGTAGTTTTTTTTTAACTGTTAATTGATTTTTTTTTAAAGCTCTAGGTACCGATTATCAACCATGACAATGTGTATAAAATAAAATTAAGCTTAAACTCTTACCAATTTTTTACTACGTTATTATGCATGGAAAGCCAAATTCGATAGCATTATTTGTTTAATATTATTAGTACTGTACCTAATAAGAAAACCGCTAATTGAATTTTTCTGAAAACCCTTTCTGAACGTAATGGCTTTATTATCCGTAATATAAAATTTGGTCCAAGTCCATAACTTTTCTCTTTCTCGAGATATCGTCGGCAAAAAAAAAACTCTTCAGATATCTCCACAGACTCCAGAGTCCTCGAAAAGTGGAGAACTATCAAAATGTTCAATTCGTCAAATCGGACCAATTCCAATAACTTCCAATGGAAAGATAATGAATGGCTTTTCAGGGGCTTCATTGGCAATATGTGAGGCATCAAATTCCTTCGCCTTCGCCTTGAATATTTCCAATAGAGATACCTTCATCGTAATGACAATATTGCCCCATTGATACGAGTTTCGCTATTTTAAAAATGCTATCTCAACGATTTTGAAGGATTACTCTTTCATTTTGATATTAAAGGTGAAAAAAAATTTTAGTGAATTCAAAATATACAGGGTTCCTTTAATTCGTGTACTATTGAACCAATTTCAGAAACTGCTTGACCTTTTATAAGGATTAATATACCTTTTAGATTATACCTTTTAGATGATATATACTTTTTTCCAATAATGGAGGTGCCAACAATCGCGGGTGAAATTGAAAAACTTTAGCTTTGGATTAAACATTTTCTAATCCTGACCAATTTCTGAAACTAGATAGCTCTTATGACCAATTACTGACCTTTTAGATTGCATACTTTTTTTTTACGAAAATTCCATATATGGGGAAAGGTTCCACCTAAACAATGAATTACCATTTTCATTGAAATTGCCTCAAAAAGGGGGAAGTTTTTCTGCGATTTTAATTTCGCTTTCTTTTTTTTTTCAATAATGGAGATCATTCTAACTTCATGGCGAATAGATATTAGTTAAGACTAGCTGGAGCCTTACATTATGGCGTAAAAATTCTTTCTAAAAACGACAGTAAGACACCTGGTACACCTGGGCGTATACGTACTTTTCGTATTTTATTGAATTCTTAACCAATTTTCACGAATTTTTATGTTATGTTTGATTAAGTCAATTAAAAATTATTTTATTATTTAAAAGACTCGAAGCATGCCCACCACCCATGCCTTTTTTTTTTTTTTTGTAATGTTATAAAACAAAAAAATCACATTTTTTTCAAAACTGTTGACTTTGAAATTTAATTTCTCAAAAACTTTTCATATAAAGAACTTGAAGTTTAAAAGCTTTTATAAAAACTATAGCCTAGTTCCTTTACTTAGAAACTCTGTGCTTTTCTGTGCATTTGTGTGATTTTTAGTCCAAAGTCAAAGTTCATATAAAAAAAATAAATTGGCAGTAAAATGCACAGAAAATCACAGAGTTTCAAAAAACCACTATCCTCAGGAGGGGGGAGGGGGGTATATAATTTTGTCTCTGTAAAATGTTTTTCTTATTTTGAATAGTGCAGGAAATCATATCCAAGTATTAGTCCAGTGCATTTATAATCTGACCCAGCAGTTTGTAATATCATTGTTTTATCATTCGAGAGGTACTTCATCGGAGGTCATAACCCTGACTTTTGGCACTTGTTAAATTCACCTTTCGGCCACCATCTTGGATTATAGTTTTCATTGCATATCTCGGTTTCTGTTAGTCTTACAAAAAAGTTTGAAAGACAAAAAATATTACTTCTATCTGCAACGATATTCCTTGCAAAAATGTGGGGCTGTTAGTTAACAATTTCGTCGTAAATTGCCATATTTGGCCTGTAACTTTTTCAATAGCTACAATATGGAAAAAATGTTCTTAACATAAAAAATAGGAAATTAAATTGTCTACACTTTTTGTCTTACAAAACTATTGTGTAGGACTAACAAAAACCGAGATATTAAAATGAAAACTAAAATACAAGACGGCGGCGCCCGAAAGGTGAATTTCAAAAGTTCAAAAAGTCAGGGTTATGATCTCCGATGAAGTAATTTTCGAATGAAGAAAGACAAATTTTGGGGTGTTACAAACTCTCGGGTCACCCATATACAATCTTCCTAAATGCACTGTATGTGTATATCGTGATGATACCCTGTATATATGTTTAGTATAGCTTATGCTCATCATCGATTACGATTCTACTATTACTTTTTCATAACAAGAAGTTTTGTGGGAGGAGTTTTTAATTCCTCGCAAGAGGTTTTAATTTGGCAGAAGAAGATTTGATCTCACGACCTTCGGCGTGACAATTCTATACGCACAAACCGTTACGCCACGGAGAACTGAATTTATATTTTTGTACAATTAATCAACATCAAGTTTATCTAATTTTCTGTTGCCCCATATCCATTCTAATATATTATTATTTAATAAATTAAACTAACTCCTCAGATTTAATTTACTTCAAAATCATGACAAATATTAGCACTCAATTTGAAATTCCCTTTGGTCAATATATCAGAAACTTTCACAACTCAACTAGATTGACTCTTAAAAACTCTCTCTATATTTCTCAATTTCTCTCCCTTTGATTTGAAAGATGTGCTGGAACAATAATAATTATAATTCTCCTATGCTAATATTTCGATTATGAAATTGTTACTATAATTATAGCATTGTGTGCAACATAGAATGTAGGTAATTCAGCTATACAATGCTGCATAAGCACAATATCTCAAGTTGAATATACATACATACATAATACGAGCTAAACTATCACTTTAGCAATTAATCAGCAATAATATTTCACCACATAGATATTGCACACACAGGAATTTCAATGTTTGCCATTTACCATCGCAACCCAACACTCTATGGTACATATTACCTAGAATAAATCGGTTTTCAAGGATGTTCTCCATTAAGCTGCAAATTCAAGTGGAAATGCAAACTAAGAGCAACGCTTTTCCATTTCGATACCTCCTGACAATATTATTCAACTGACTATTAGAGGAAAAAGGATACCGAAAAACTGCTAAACTGTATACTGCTGGAATTATAATCATGAAAGATTTGATTATATAGCGTTTTAATCTCATATTGCAATATTTTATTTATCTGACAGAAATATTCCCGCAAGGACATTACACAAAAAAAAAACAAAAGGACAAAAAGTATTTCAACTACTGTTTTTCTTACTGAGGTTTTATTTCGATTTAGAGTATTTTTTATTTTCTTTTTTTGGGGACTGCATCAACAAATAAATTACCAGCACGTAATATAAATTCACAACACAAAGTAGGTCGGGGATTCCTATTATCCTTGCAAGTTTCTTTTAAAGAAATATCTTTCTGTTTTTCATTGTTGTTTTTGTTATTGCTGATTTTAACATATTTTATGCAAAAAAAAATCCCAGGTAAACTTAAGGTTATGCCCCTATAGCCGATTGTAAGGTTTTATTGCTTCAAACTATGGGTACGCAGAGAAGAGATAGTTTTAATTACCGTTAATTCATTGTAAAAGTCTTCATTTTTTTTTTCAATGTTTTAATCATTTTGTGAAAAAACGGAACAAAACTAAAGGAAGATAAAATTGTCATTATATTTCAACACAGAAACGAATGAACATAACTTTTGTATAAATGTTCGTCCTTTAGGGCAGAATTGAGCAAGAGACAAAAGTTACATTGCTACTGGGTAATGCAATTTATATCTGCTCTATCTCTTACACTTCCCGTTGGCCTTCCATGATTTTATTTTTTTTTTTTTTCGTTACTAACTAGGTATCTATATTGGGATGATGGCGTTGGTCATTTTCCACGCTGATATCCTGTTAAAGTTTCACTTTTGCACAGTTCATGTTTTTAATTTTTTTCTATAATATTTTTTTTTTTTTGCACCGAGTTTATCCTTAACTTGGTACCATGATTCAGTTAACACGAACAGTTTGAGAAGTAAAGAAATACAGAACATAGTTTTGTAATTACCGTTATTCCAATAGAGACAGAGTTAAAAATACAGATAGTAGACATAAAGACAGACAGAGAGTATAAATAGTGAAAATTAATTTTTTTTTTTTTTGGATTTAATTACTTTTGTAATTAAATAAAGTTCGTCCTTTGCATTTTTTTTGTAAGGTTGTAAAATGATTTAATTATTTTTTTCTTCGTTTAAATTTGCAGATCCTCCAAATCATAATCCTGTTATATCTGGAATAAGGCCGAGATATAAAATTGGAGATATTGTAAGAGGGAATTGTACATCAAGGCATTCTAAGCCAGCAGCGAATTTAACATGGACTATTAACAATCAAGAGGTAAGTCGAAGTAGTTATTTTAATAGGCCTTCGCATTCGTTGTCAGAGTAATCTGTTAGCTCTATTAGCATAATTCAAAACAGCCATTCATAGACCTATACAATGAAATGTTCCGTCAACCCACTTTAAAATAAATCAATAAATAACACAGGGTTGTTAAAATAAAATAATTATCATTACCTGAAGGTAATTTTAAGTCGAAAAACTTAAGAGGTAATATTCTCGTTTTCGCTACCTTATAGACTTATAACGGTTTATATGATTGCAACCGATTCTTGTTTTTTTCTTCACAAAAAGCAGTCAACAATTTTTACCCACTTACCCACTTGTTGGTATTTTCAGGGTATTTTTTCAACTCCGTTTTTTTTTCCCCAAAAACAAACTTAGTGACTAATAATTATTATTACTTTTTATTGTGAAGGCCCAGGTTATTCTCTTGAAAAAGGAGGACCCGAAAATCCTTTAAAAAGCGGGCCAGAGTAATGCAAGCGAATCTGGAAAATGGCAGAAAAAAATAACAAAAAAATGAAATAGATTGAAAATGGTTCTCAATGCCGGTATAGTGGGTTTTTTTTTATTAACTTCCTATAGGAAGTTATTGTAATTGGTCCGATTTGTCGAATTGAAAATTTTGACATTTCTCCACGTTTCGAGGTCTCTGGAGTCTGTGGAGATGTCTGTGTACGTACGTTCGGAAGCTTTTTTTCGCCGACGATATCTTAAAAACGCATCGAGATATCGACTTCAAATAAATTTTATCTTATAGATCACGTGCATAAAAGATTTTTAGAAAAAAATCAATAAGCGGTTTTCTTATTACAGAAATCTAAAAAAAAAAAAGATGTAAAATGGCTTGTTTCTCGAATATCTCTGAAGAAATAACGATATCGACTTCGGTCTGGTTTCATTCTATGCATAATGACGTAGTGAAAAATTGGTAAGACTAAAAAAAAATCAACCAACAGTTTTTTTTTTAAATCAAAAAAAACATAAAAATTGTTAAAAAATATCGAATATCTAAGAACACAGAAATTCGGGATACTTTTATTTTATACACAATGCTTTAGTTGATAATCGGTAGAATTTGAAACAAAATTCAATTAATGGTTTTTTTTCTAGTCCAAAAAAATGCATACGAAACTTCTAATAATTGTTGAAATTTTTCGTGTCGCATATATTTAAAGCAAACAGTCCAACTTTGGTCTTCCCTTGATGGTACAACTGATAAGTTTTTCAAAGATTTTTAATTTGTAATTTTCTTATAAAAAAAAAACATCGGGTGTCGAGTTTCAAAGGGAACCAATGAAGAGTTATCAGTGTGGGTCACACCCAGCCTCTTTTAAGTTTTTACATTTCAAAATTCCGCTATTAAAGTTTTTCTTACCGTTTGAAAAACTTAAGAAGAATCCAAGGAACTGTCGCACTCTTCTAATATTCAGCTGCTTTTATTTAGTATGAAATAACTACTATCCAAGTGATTGTTGTCCAAGAAAATAAAAAAAAATGTTAATATTTGATGGCAAAACAGCTCACGAAGAACTAGGGCCTAGTGACTTACAACTCTCAACCATTCCTGTGGGCGTGTCTGTAAGAATGGAGGGGATCTGCAATGTATTGTCGAACCCGAACGGCTAATGTGAGTAGCACTTTTACATGACAAGGGAGACTCTTGGAGTTTTTGCCAATTCCTCGCAAGAGGCAGTAGCCGTTATTTTTTTTATTATTATTTGTTGGATGAGGCTGGGGATCGAATCTAGACCTCCGGCATGACAGTCCATCGCACTAACCATCATGCCACGGTTAGTACAGTTGTCCAAGAAAACGGGTAAAAAAAATGTTTTAAAATTATTTATTGTATTAAAAAAAAATATTGATTTTGAAACATGGACCTTTGCCTTTTAAGGGCTCTCTATCAATAATGAATGTATGTATATATGATGTTTGAGACCAAGGTTCTATATCTCCTACATATATCTCTTGGGGTCTTTTCATTTAACCCATTATATTTCCCTCCTAATTGGCCCTGAACCTTCATTTCATGAGATAACCAGGTTCAACTCTATAAAATCTGAATTTTTCATTTCCATATAACAACCCTGTTTCCCATCAAACTAACAATAGCATAGAATCCCGGGCATTATGGCTTCCAACCGTTTTACAACAATATATACATTTGCAAAATTCCCTTCGCTGCATTTCAAAATGTGTGTCCCGGTCCCAGTAGTCATTACAAAATCACAAAATACCTCTCTCTCTCCATAAACACCTAGTAGGTATAGCTAATGCTACGACAGACCATTTGTATGTTAGCATAAATGAGCTGAGAATTCTACAAAATTGGATGAACACACACAATTTCGCAGTTGATACTTAAGAGTTAATTAGAAAATTGCACAAATAATTTACAATTTTGGAACAAAATCGAATTGCAAGGACGAAACCCACGCCCGCCACGCCGTAACACATAATAGAATTGTGTGTTCCGAAAAATTCGCTTGAAATAATAATATACACAAACAAAAGATCTAATTGGATTTTACACGAATTCTGTATAGGGTTCGGAATGTGGGTGATGGTGGGGTATGTTTTTGACTTCGAGAATATTATTTTGGAGAAAATAGATGAAACAATCGATGCGGCCAACCATCACCAATAAAATACTAATCCCTTTTGGCTGGACCAAAAAGGATGTGAATTTCATTCCATTCATGTTCACAGGTCGTGGGTGTCGCTTTAAATAAAACACAAGCTTGGTTTTTAATGGGAAAATGTACACGAGGTAGGGATTTTTCTGTCTGTGGACAGAACACACAATAATGGTATTGCAAGGATATGTACGTGCCCTGTATACACCGAACGACAAACAATAAATGAATTCACCCAACAATTCCATGCATTTTTGAAAAGTCTCCAAATTCTAATAGGATCGTACATAATAAGAATAACAGTGAAAGAAGTGCACAAAAAAAGGACATTAGTGTCGTTTTAATAAAAAAAATTCAAAACGATGTGTGTGTCCTGGGTAAACATATAAAGATATACATTTATACCACATGAATAATGTCCTTGCAAGAAAAAGAGAATGAAATTATGTGACTTTTAATTTTCCACTCTTTGTATGCATATGTGTGATGGGTAAACTTTTTGGTATCCTTCGTGCATACACAAATAATCTCTCCACTTTTGCTTCTGTGGCCATAGAAAGGGCTTAACCTGATTTTGGGTTTAAATATCCTTATAAGTGGTCAAGAGATGGGCTAACAACATGGGCTTCGACTATCAAGAGCACAACGACGACACCGATGACGTCCAGACCCAGAGCCACATACAAACAAAACAACAATCTTTTTCTCTGAGTACCAGCTGAAAGCCAAATAATTTAGTAATAGTTTTGAGCTACAAAAGGTCTTCATGCTCCTTGGTATCCTTTCAAACATTATTTTGTTTCTTTTTATTCTGGATGCGATATTTTGTTTCTTGTTTCTATTTTATTTGTAGTATGAAGCAAGAAAAAGTTTTAGTCCCACACAATTTAAGCCGGGGTGAAGGGGGAGTGAGTGATATATAAAGTTGGAACTTTAATAACAAAAGGCACAAAAAGAGGGAAAAAGGATTTGGTGTGAATTTTTCTGGATACCAGGTGTTTTACGTGTTACGAAATTATGTGGAATTTCCTTGACTTCAAGGTTGTGGGGGAAGTTTTTTCGTTATGATGTTGAAATTCCGGAAATTGTTATAGGAAAAAAATGTAGGTATTGGGTATAAATAAAAACCTACAATTTAGTTATGAAAATGTGGGAAAATCAATTTTGTAAACTCTTATAGAGTGGTTAGGTAAGGTTTAAAGATTGATAAGCCCACTCTCTTCATGAAATAAAGAACATTTCGGGACATTTAAGGATATTGAGTTTGAGTTGGTGTTTACAATTGGAATGAGAAATTTGGAAATGGAAAACAAAGATGATTTAATATTTTTTTTAACAAATCGCTTTGGAACTTGTTTGTTTTTAATAAAACAAAGCGGTTGTGAATTTGGGCGAAGGAAGATAATTGGGAAGAAGTGACCTTTTTTTTGTTTTTGAATATCCCACATATAAGGTGATTAGATCCCACAGCCCAAAAAAATCACATACGTATTAAATTAAATCGAGAAAAATGTATGATATGTTTGTTGCCAGCCGATGAGCTTCAGTGGAAAATGGTTAATTTTGTGTAAAATCATAAAAACAGTCGATACAAGTGCACTTTGACGCTTATAATTTTCCTTTTAACCGTCAGATTATCAATATTAAGGTCTTTTATTAAAGGTTAAATATTACGCAATAATTGCGCATACAAATTATTAAGAAAGGGAACAACAATTCATACTCAAAATGCAACTGAGTTCTTTGAGAACCAATTTCATACAAAAAGAGAGGAAAAACAAGAACAAGTTTTTGCATTTTCATATACAAGGCCAACAAAAAATCAAACAGAAAATTCAGCCAAAAAGAATATATTGACATGAGTGGGAAGTAAGATAATATAATATGGAGGAGATTTAATATGGTGGATTGCCAAGTGAGTCCAAGTTGCGGTCAACTTGAGAAAAAAAAAAATAATAAGTAGTGCAAATAAAAATGCAAACAAATCTTAATTAAAAGCAAACGAAAAAAGTAAAATTTTTGTGCTATTTCTATTATTTGAAAAAAAAAAAAAAAAACATTTAACCCTTTAAACTTTTTGCTTATAGTCCTGATTTGGAAAAATTATTTTTAATGACTTAATAACTTTATTATAAAATTATAATGCTTCAACTGCATCCATTTTTTCAACATTTTATCGAGCCTTTTCCGCCAAATTATCGTAAGCGACAAAAATAAAAAGTATCGTAAGTGACTTTTTTTTTTGCTCAGCAACAAAACCGATTAGTCCAAATTTCAGCATTGAACATTATTAACAATAGCGTTATTGACAGATAACAAAAGGTCCGATTGCTTTTGGTGCACAGGAAAAAATGAAATAATTAACTTTATGTGACAGTATAAAAATGTCGCTTACGATAATTTGGACAAAAGGGGTCGATATATATAATTGAAAAATTACAAAATACAGTAGTCCCTCGATAATGTGATTTTCTTTAAAATGTGAGCCGCCAAAATTTTACATTATAATCTCTATAATGTGAACTTTCGAAATTTTCGGAATCTAAATTATGAATTCCTGTTGTAATTTTTTATAGTTTTCTTTTTCTTTTATTAGTTTTGCGTGTGATATTAGGAGGAAGTCAATACTATAAAGTTAAGAAAATTGTATTATTTGATACCTAATTTATTTAATTTGGTATGAGCTAAATTTCACTGAATTATTTCAAGAGACAAAAAAGTAACAGATTTTTAAAACACAAAACATCATTCCGGCCCACTGTGCGTCGTCGGCGTCGTCGGTTAGTCATTGCGTAGAGGCGAAATTCGAATTTTTGACTTAGCTCATCTATAGAAGATGTAAAACAAATGTTTTGGTTTTTGCATTTTTTTCAAAAACGGCTCTAAAGATTTTGATTAAAATTCGTACCTTTAATGACCATAATATATTGGTTGTAAGAATACTGCATTGCAGGGGCCCTACTCTGTATTTCGTTCCGAAAGCCATTCCTATTCGAAAATTTTTTTTCGTTTTGCTTTTGAATTGGTACTCTGTAAAATTTTCGAAATGCAAAAAATAGTACTTAATACTATTCCCACTTACGGATTGTTTTTTCGAGTCTCAAATTATTTCTTTTAAGATCTGTCAAATTAAGAAATTAAAAACGAATAACAAACAAGGCGGATAAGAACAAATTATAATTTTTAAAGTAATAAGTTAAATTCCGCTTTCGGAATTCTCAATCCGAAAGTAGTAGATTTCATTCCGCCTTATAAATAGAGAGTACAAAATACTCGTTTTCGTGAAAGTTCACTTTCGGAACGAATTACAGACTATGGCCCCAGGCTTTTGCCAACAAATTCGAATTGCGGAAATAGGAATTTGTTTTTTCATCCTTTAAGAGTACCTATACCAATTTTGTTTGGTCTGGTGTACCTGAGTAGTTCAAACAATATTGCGATTAAACTTTTTAATATAATTCTTTAACAACAAAAATAAAAATCAAATATAAAATGAATATCTGTGATATTAACTTATTTACCATTTTTTTGTCAAAAATTTACAGATTTTTCTCATATAGAGTAACTATGGGGACATTGAAAATGACTTGTTTGCTAGATAAATAAAAAAAACATGACTAATCCTTATAATTTATATTTTTTATAGGGCTAGCAACGAGACGAGACCAGGCGAGACTTTTGTTAGTCTCGTCTCGGTCTCTTCAAAATCGAAAAATTTCAGTCTCGTCTCGGTCTCGGTCTTAGTCTCGCCTAACCAAGTCTCGTCTCGATCTCGGTCTCGCCTTTTTTTCGTGAAAATTTTAATGTGCCAGTCTCGTCCCGCACTCGGTGTCGGTCTAGGTCTCAGTTTTGGTCTAGGTCTAGGTCTTGGTCTCGGTCTCGGTCTTGGTCTCATACTTAGCCTTGTGAAACACGAAGAAAATGTATAAAACAGACTCGTGAATCTGTTTTTTTTTTTTTGTTGTTGTTTAAAACAGTGAAATTGTAAAATTGTTGTTTATTCTTTCAATGTATCGGAAAATCTTTTTCCGACGGGGAAAACAAAGTCTAAAAAATGAGCGATTTCTATTCCAACGACATGCATACGTATTTTTATCTGGATTTTCGCAGTGCACCTGAGTATAAAACTATGTATATATATGTGGTTCGATATTTTAACGCGCATAGAATATTTTATACTTCGCAAAAAAAAACTTGTGAATATTATAAAAATTGAACCTACTAAAAAATAATTAAATAAAAAAATATTTCTTCGAAAACCGAAACCAAACCACCGAGACCGGCGAGACCACCGAGACCAGCGAGACTCTCGGCGAATTTCGGTACCAAAAATACGGTCTCGTCTCGCTCTCGTCTCGAGTGCTTTTAAAACAGTCTCGTCTCGGACCGAGACTAGTCTCGGTCTCGTTGCCAGCCCTATTTTTTGTCCTGTTTTAGCATTAAACCTAAATAAGCTGTTTTAGAACCATTCTAGGTTCTAAAGTGAATATGTACATTTTACATTTGTAGCTTTCCATTTGACAAAAAATAAATTTTGTTAATTTTCTTTTACAAACCCCATTTAAATTTTTTATTCAACCAAAAAATCGTTTTTTTTTTATCTGAGAGCAAAATTTGTATACATTTAATATCGATTTTAAGTAAGCTTTTCTCCAACTTGCATAGGTACTCAACTGCATCGCTGGCCTTTCTTTTAATACTGCACTGTTTCGAATTATAATACATAATGATTGTCATTTTTATTTTTACTACCTACCTCCATAATACGGTACCTACTATATATAAACATGCAAAAATCCGGCAGAGTATGTACGTACTTACATATGTATATTAATTTCCCATCCACTTTTTTTGGTGGATTTGACTTGTCTGTTCATTTGTCCCCTTCTAGGTACTTGTAATTGTTGTTTTCTCTTTTTTGCGTGAACGAAATCGGTTCTTCAAAAACACCATCACATTTTTAGTACAAATTTTTATGACATTCAATTAATGTCATAAAACAAAAAAATACAAAAATACTTTTGGCTATTTTAAAATTTTTTGAAAACTCGTAGACATAACAGTTAATAACGAAAGCCTTCTCAGTGGATACCTTGTTTCACAATTTTGAAAAAAAAAAATCATTACACATGCACTTGTGTTCACGTAATTAAGCCACAAAACGCACAAAAATATTTTTTTTTTATTGGTTTACTTCATCTTTAAAAAAAATATCTCTATCATCTCCTACGGATTAATCTCTGCTTTACATCATTATAAAAAATTTAAATTTTATATTTTTCAAATTCAACCTTGTTTTCTTTTTTTGTTTTGAAAACATCAGCAAAATTGATGATTCATTCCTTTTTGAAGGTCTTTTCCAGTCTAATAATTTTCCAGCCAATTATTTCATATTTTTCATTGTAAATTATTTACTAAATCAACAAAAATATTTCATCGTTGCTTATTTTCCTTCTTTGTTTTGGCCACATAGACATTTCATAAGAAACATACAAAAGCAAAAAAAAAAAACACATTTTTCTGCCACCATACACTTTATAAAAGAGCTTTCTTTTGATATCCTTTTAGCACTTCATAATGCACATAAATCTATTTCAGTTTTTATCTATACAGTGTGACCCAGCCTAACATTGTTATGTCATTGAAAATATAAAAAAAAATATAAAAAATGTTCATAAAAACAAATCATTTAGCTCGTGATTTGTTTTGGAGGAGACGTCATTCAATGCGGTGATAGTTAATATTGTATCTGTCCCCTTATTCCTGGAACCCGGATACATTATTTAAATTTCATCCCTCAGCGTGCTTCGATACGTCACAGTCGTATTTCCCTGGTGATGGCTGCTTTTATTTCATCCAAACGATCGACAGGGATTGGCCACTATAAACCGGATCATTCAAACATCCCCACAGAAAAATAATCATTGCTCGGCTATAAACAGTTTCATGCCAACTGATATTGAAAATATCTTAAAATTCTCGTTTAAGAGCTGCCAAACTTATTTAAGTTCGAAATCCCAAGGTCTCCGAACAGTAAAATGGCTTCCATTACGACTCTCTTTAGTAAATATTGTAAACAAAAATTTACAATTTCAGACTGAATCACCCTGTAAAGGGTCTACGAAAGCGTTAAATTAATATAGCCGTCAAATAAAATTCACACTCAAAGGTTTTGAAAACGAAATTTAAAAATATGTTTTTATAAGCCGAAGGATCATAGAAAAGAAGCTTTTCACATATTCCAAACAAAACCTAACAAAAAAAAAAATAAATCCCTTTTAATCCATTTTCCAGGCAAATCCCTCACATGTCCGACATCATCGTCCATTAAGAGATACCCGCACCGATATGGAGACCTCGATATCTGGAATTCATTTTGTCGTTACATCACAGCATTTTATGTATGGAAAATTGAAGGTAAGAGCGATGTTGTTTTTGAAATTTTTATTGAAAAATATTTTTTGAACTTTTCCTTTTCTAATCCGCATAATAATTTTGCGAGGTTTTACACTTAAAAAAAATCTCTTCAAAGACACAAACAAATGACAGCAATATAGTGAACAACTATTATCCCCAAAAATCCATTTCATTGTGTTGTTGAGCTCACAATGAACCAAAAAAAATGTCCTAAATGAATGGACGCCAGGACAATTGAAATATATTGCGGGCAAGTGAACAAAAAAAAAAAGAAAAAAGCATCATGGTTTGGCTCTTTGTTACTTGAGTTTTTGAAATATAATTTGTTTTTGATAATTTTTTTTTCTCCGCTCAGAGCAAGCCAGAGAGTATGCCAAAAAAAAAAGCATCACCCTTTTTCTGATATTTGTCCATGTGCGAGGGATTCGAGTTTAAGTATACAGTTGTTGGTACACACAAACCCACTATACTAGACGAGCAAATTGGTTTTAAATGTCTGCTTTTATTTTTTGTATTTGATTGTCAACATTTTTGAGGCAAACAATTTTTTAGTTCTTCCTCGTGTTGATAGAGGAATTTAGTTACATACTTTTATGACAATATTTTTTATCGAAAACATTGTACGTACCTATTGGATATTCGACTTAAAACAAAACCATAACATAACCATAACAAAGGCAGCTTTTATATTTGAGCTTTTTTTTTATTTTGAATTTATGTTTTATTTTCTAAATTTTAATATTTTTATTTATTTGTCTTTGAAAAAGAAGTGGAGTGAATGTTTGTATATTAATAAAAAGCAAAGAAAGTTACTTAAAAAAAAATATAGTTTTTTAAAGAATAAAATAAAAATAAAAATAGGATTTTGTGAACATACAAAATGGCGGCTTGAATGTTCACTTTTTTTTTAAATCAAAAAGTCTTGAAGAAAAAAAATGAATTTATTCAGAAAAAAAATTAAAAATCGTTAGTGCGGCTTTCTTAAAAATAATTTTTATTTTTAAAATTTCTTGAAGTAAAAAAAAAATTGTATGCCATTTTTAAGTATTAATATACACTTAAAATTATGATTCCAAAAAAAATATCTTTAACCCGTTTTCAAAATATTGATTTTTCAAAAACATAACTGATTTTTTTGTTTAAATGCAAATGATAAAAATAGGTTAAGTCGTTAACGAGAAATTCGAAAATAAAAACGATCCTCGAAACTGCAGACCATATCTACAATAGTCTACACAAAATTTTTAATTAATTTGTTTTTTGAGATTAATAAATTTGTATGTGCATGAATTAAGCAACGCCATTTTTTGTTTTTTTTTTTTTTTTAAATGCGTCTGAATGTGCTCATCTTATGCTGCTTTGTGCCGTGAATTTTTTTTCAAATTCGCATATTTTACGAATGATTTTTGTTTTTAAACTAAGATTTTTTCAAAAACTAGAAGTTGTGTTGTTTTGTGCTCAAAAAATGATACTAAGAACCGAAGAGATAAAAAATTCGCATATTTGCAACTTTTACAACCAAACGCAAATCTTACGAAGCACCTTAGCGTGAAGTTAGCACCGCCATTTTCGATTTAAAAAAAGAATAAAGGATGTGCTGTAGGTACCTATTGTGCTAAACTTGTGCTAGTCACCTATTTATTTTTTTTTCAAATTCACAAATTTAAAAAATTTTACGAGTGAAATTTTTTTTGCAAAACTACGATTTTCAAAAAATTTGGACTGTTTTTTACTCAGTTTGTGCTTCCATCTGCCGAACATATTTGCATATATATTAGGGTGGGGCTTATTTTTTCAATGTTCGAATTTCTTTCATCATGAGGCTGACTTAAAAAAATTCTGTGCAAAACTTCATTGATGGAATCGGTTAACGTGTTAACACGAGCACTTGAAATTTCCATCCGGTTTTTAGTGTTGGACTGGAAATTGATAGAAGCATCGAATATTTTCAACAAAATTTTTGTTCATTATTTTTTCCAAATATTGAGTTTGAAAATTACTTTTTCAAAAACAATTCTCTAAAATAATTTGAATTACAAACAAAGTAAAAAAACGGAATTCTCGCATTAAATAAAAAAAAAAAAGTGTACCTGGTGTCCCGCGGTCGTCGATGCAGACGAAAACCATGTCTCATAAATCTGTTCAAGTTTTTTTAATTCCATGCCCTTTAGAATAAATCATTTTATTTTAATATTAGTAGCCAAGTATAGTTGGGTCTTGACTCTTGGGTGTATGATATCTTTAGCCGATAAATATAATTTCAAAATACTTCTAAAATGTTTTGGTGCAACCGGGCATTTAAGTATAAAATATTTTGTTTAAAATAAAACTTTAAAACGATTTTCTTTATTTTTATTTAAGGTTCGTTGCACAGCTTTGATCCATGACGTTTACTTAAAATCAACAGAAAAGAGCATTGAAGAAGATCGACATAAACACACAAGCAACGGTGGTGGTAGCGGAAATAGTATAAATTTAGTTCAAACTCTTCCCTATGATCAATTTGCTCTACAAGATGGTGACTTAATTGACAAAAAGGACACTTACCTCACAAACATAAAAGGTGAGTTAAAAAAAAATCTTGTGCTTACATTATAAATCCGTGCAAACACGACATGTTGTGAAGATTTATAAAAAAAAAAAAAAACAAAAAAAAACAATAATTTGAAGTCTCAAAGCCACACTATATTTAGGTACATAATATGTAGATATTTGAAAATAGAAAATGCATTTGAGTTTATTAACTTTTAACCTTTGACGATGATGGTGAAGACTTGGTTGCTGTCTACTTCTGAAAATATTACATCGATTTTTTCCACTAGCCTTTCGCTGATGGTAGATTTTATGAAAAAAGAATTCGAAAATCACTATGTGCTAAACCTATACATATGTACATACATATGTACAAGTACATTGCTCATTTTGATATACAAAACGAAAAAGCAAACGAACCAAACTGTGATTCAAGGGCTTTTTTCTTCCGTTGAAATGATTGGAACAATACACTAAAGTTCAATAAAATAAAGATATATGTACAGATTTGCGAGGTCCGTGTTCTTCGATTTAATAAAAAATATGCACGGCTATATCGCACAATTGCAATTGCAATTAACAACAATTTAATGAATATCAATCTTTAAGAAAAAAGTATTTAAAAAAATGAATTATTTGTGTAAATATTTTTTTTTTTATTTGAAGTTTTTAAAAATGCAATATGTACCTACATTTTGTTGTTGTTGTATTTAGAAGCTCCAAATTGAAAAGCTTGAAAAAAAGAAATCGGTCGAATAATTAAAAATCTATAAGCGAATAACACAAAAATAAGGCAATTTGCTAAAAAAATTTCAAAACTCAATTTAAGAATTGAGTTTACCTAAAATTTTAGATGAGCTAAAACTTATTTGAAACATCTAGGAGATCACATAAAAATGATCTGTACCAAATTTGAAAGAATTCGGTCCACTATACAATTGATGGAGAAGTCCGAGCTAATGCATTTCTTTATGTCATCCGTGCGTCGCAGTTGGTGAGTTTGTGGGTCCAAGCGTTCACTGCACCTAGTTTAAATTAGAGCAAAACCGGATGAAGCATCAGTACCCCGTGGCGTAATAGTTAATGCGTTGGACTGTCACTCCAGAGGTCTGGGTTCGATTCCCAGTCTGCACCACCTAAAAATGTTTTTCAGGGCTACTGTTTCATGCCAGTAATTGACAAATCCTCCAAGAGTATCTCCTGTCATAGAAAAATGCCGCACACCTTAGCCGTTCGGATTCGGCAATAACTATAGGTCCCCTCCATTCCTGCAGACACGCCCACAGGATTGGTTGAGAGTTGTAAGTCACTAGGCCTTAGTTCTTCATGAGCTGTTGTGCCACCAAATTATTTTAATTTATTTTAAAAACAGACCAACCGATTGAAATTTGGTGGTACCTATCATATAGTAAAAAACTTACAAATTCCAATCCATTTGAACCCTTAAGACCAAGTTCATGCGATCCAGTCGTGCATTTTATTTCCACCTGTTTTCTCTAAATTTATAGCCTAAAGTTATTTCTACTCGACGTGTTAATAAAAGTTAAACATATGCAATCCATCCGGAGTGTTTAATGTAATCAATGTAAAAGGAATATGCAATAAAATTGTGTCTAAGAGATATGTGTATGCTCGGAATTTCATTGATGGGTGCATTTTAAGCACTCTTCAACGATTTCTTTGCTCCCTATGGACACATGGCTTCGTTTTGGTTTGATAAAACATTAAAGCCATGTGCGCTGTTTCACAACATCATTTGATTGATATATATTTTGTTGTTTATGAGTTCTTTTATTACAGTACGAGTAAACTGTATTGTTGCAATTTTGTATAGTTTTAAGAATAAATGTTTTGCATTTTTATAGAAATTTTTTCTTGAAAGGGTTACGAGTTGGTGTTTCGAGTTGTTTTTTTTTTTTAGAATGCCTTTGCTTAGGTTGAGATACTAAGTAATAAATGGTGAAAATTGAACGTCGAACAAGGCCGTAAATCTTCTATAATATATTCGACTAGTGGCGTAACTACGGTGGAAGCAAAAGAAGCAATTGTCCCCCCTCCACCCCAAAAGAAAGCAAAATACATATTAAAACATTCGACATAAAGCTTATCACAATTTTAAACTAAAATTTCAGATTTTTTTCATAATTTTATTTTTCTTATTTATAAACTGGTACCTAGGTATACCTAATTAAATAATTATTCAGGAGAAAAAACTAGGCAAAGTCTTCATGCTAAATTATTGACCACATAAACATTTCTCTTAACATAACTGAAATACTAGATCCTTTGATCTCTTTTTTTAATTCAGTATGTAGACAAAATTATTCAAAAATTATAGAGACTACTAAATTTTAAATTATCTTTGTCACATGTTATCTATCCTGTCACAATGTCATGCTATAAAATAAAAATTCAAAATTTTATCGATCACCAATCGTATCAGATTATCATCGGCCTTACAAATAGTCTCATTTCTATCTTAATGAAGTTTTAAAATCATAACACCCATCATCCAACTTCGTGCCAAAAACCTTTTAACCCATATTAAACCTCATCATATTTTCAGAAAAAAAAAAAAAGAAACAATCCTTCATCAAACTCAATTCTTCCTCATCTAGTACAAACATCACCTCGAGTAACACCTAATTGCCGTGAATTCTATACCTCTCATACCCATTTTATATCATTCTCTCGCATATCTGCACAGTTCATCGTATTGTTTCCAATTTGGACTCGGAAGAAGTACTGCATCCCTGTGCTCTGCTTGCTACCTTAGGCCACTGATTAATTATATAAATATTTTATTATCGAATTCAGATTCCACATACCAGATAGGTGCATAGCACCTAGGTCTATAGGTATGTTCTACTCCATCCCATGTCAGTAAGCCACTCATCCAAAAGGATAACCCAATTTTTAAGAGTTTATTCTTCTCTTTTATTTTTTTTTATATATAATATAGATATACCTACCTGTGTATAATTTTTTGATTCGCTACAACGAAACAGACTTTCTCTTTCAATTTATCCCTACAGGTGATGTGTCCTCATTGAATGCTGGCGGCAGTGGATCGACAGCACTTATTTCTTCAGCACCCACTGTCACATCCGTAGTCCTATTGTTGGCAATCGTCCTGCAACTATCACACTTTTATATTCATCACCTATGCTCAGGTGGTGGAAGTCACAGCAGCAGTAGCAACAGCAGCAGCAGTAGCAGAAGGTTAAGCAGTAGAACCCGATGGAGTGGCAGCGGCGATGGGCTTACACAACGAAGGACACTCACAAAAATAGCAGTTGTATCCTTAGCGATGCAGCAATCATCACCAACAACAACAAAATCGTTGTCCTTGCCAACGATTTCTGTGAATCCAAGCGTTAGCATTGCGCAACAAAATTCAAAGTTAAAGGACTCATGACTTGAACCTTTTTTGACAATAGACCAAAAACAATAAGGATTTAAAGAAAATAAAAAATAAACCAAAGAAAAAATATTCATATGTCCTTTTTTCCATTACGTTTAAGTAGATGTATAAAAAAAATATATATAAATTAAATAACAGTGACAAAAAAAACTATTTCCATACTAAACAATGAACGAAACAATACTGCTTGGTTTCTACAAAGGAGATGACGAGTAACGAATCCTTAATGTTTTTTTTTTTCGTTGTAAAAGAAAATAAATAATACAAAAAAAAAAGTATATTTACAAAATATAAAAATATATGAAAAATGTAGAAGCAAAATGTAAGGCAAAAGAATAAGAAATGATGTGTTTGTTTTCACACTTCAAATTGGCCTCGTTACTATGAAGCATATAGCCGGAAGTTATCTTAAAAAATTCAAAAAGATTTCCTGAGGGTTTAAGGGACTTTTTCTTGTTTCTTTTCCAAGAAAAATTTCTTAACCCATTTTTGTATGTAAGAAGTGGTGTAAATAATTGACAGTTAAGAGCTTTTATTTATTTCATTCCTCCAACAACCCCGGAGCCTCGGGGTTGGTTGAAGTCATATTTTGTATATGAAAAAAAATTTCATCAAGTAAAAAAAACAACAACCTTTTTACTGAAAAGCTCTAAAAAAAGGGCAAACAAAATTAAAAAAAACCAAAAAAAATTAATACAAAATTAAAAACTTTATTAAACAAAAAAAAAAGTTTATAGTTGTAAAAGCCCTGTAAGATATTTAACTTATATATTTTAGTAAAGTATTGAACATAATTTCGTTTTCTCGAACTAAGACATCGCATTTAACCATCCGAAGGTGTTGAATTGTTTCATCAGAAAGCAGAAAGTTTATGGTGCCTGGAAATAAGCTTGTTTAAGCAAAAGCTGAGGCTAGACACAAAATGGTTATATTTTGATGGAAAAAGCATTAAAGAATATAATGCTCTTGTTGCTCATACGAAAATTTCCTTCAAGATACATTCAAAAGGCCCTTTACCTAAATATTTTTAGTTTTAAAGAGAATTCGATTAGAATATTCTTAAAGAACTTCTAAAAAAAATCCGTGTCTTGCGGCAGCGTTGTGCCGAATAATTTTTTTTTCAAGTTCGCAAATTCGCATATTTAACGGAATATTTTTTTAATTATGTAAGCTTTTCTTAAAAATTAAAGTGGTGCTGTTTCGTGCCTAAAAAAATGATATTAACAATATCAGCCAAAAAGATATAAAAACAATCGCATATTTGCAACTTTTACTACTGAACGCAAATAGTTTTGGATTTTCAAAAAAAAAGTTCTGCTGTATAGATAATTGTGCTCAACTTGTGCCGACAAGTGCTATAAATGTTTTTTTCAAATTTGCATATTTGCAAATTTTGCGGATCAATTTTTTTCCAAAATTACTGTTTTTGAAAAAAAAAAAAAAAATTGCATATTTGCAGTTTTAAGAGCCAAGAATTACTTTTCCGAAGCATGTGGTAAGCACCGTCATTTTCAAGGAACAAAAACAGCAATACCCGGTTAAAAAATCCAGAGAAGAGCTTAGTCAGGGTTAATTAATCATGAACTGTTTGTATTATTTTTTAGACTCTTTAAAACATAATTTAAAAAGAAAAAAATTTAGTCTGAACGGACCCTTTCGGAACCATACCGTTTTCTGAAAGAACTTCGGGATGTTCCTTAGTGACTTACTCGAAGCATTGCTTCGCCGAAAAAGTATACTTTTTCTAGTCAGGGCTTAACTTGGGCATTTAGAAAGGAAATTATATGACTCTTCTTCCGCTTTTTTGTCATGAAACCCTCTGCATAAGTTAGATACGTGTTGATGTCCATTCTGCTTCCCATTGGGTTGTAATGTGCATTCCAACTAAGGCTAGGCACGGACTAGCAACAACTAAAAAATCGCGATTGCAAGAATTTTTTGATATGCGCACGCACTTGCAATTTTAAAACGCGCGATTTTTGATCGCAAACAAATGCAACATACATCTTCTAATGGCTGTGCATGTGTTTCAATTTTTTGCGACTAAGAAATCGCGCGACTGACAGTCTTTCCGCGACTACGGGTTTTAAATCGCAGAAATTTTAATCGCAAGTGCGGTCACAAACATGTAATCGCATTTGTTTTATTTTATTTTACGACAATCGCGTCGCTTGAAAAATGGAAAAAAAATTCAGTCCTTAAGTTGCGATTTCTCGGTCGCAAGTGCGATCACTCACATTGAAACTTATTTGTTCTATTTTTTGCGACTAAATAGGATTTTTTGTGTTGTGTTGTTTTTTGGTGAATTTTTTCCTCGACATTTTTACTTACGGTCAATTAAAAAAAATCAGCATATCTAGATTTTTTTCAAAACGAATTAATCGTCATACTTTTGTTGTCTAGCCAAGTTATGTTGTCTGCCCAAATTATATCGCCTAATTTCAGGGCCATTCTTGAGAACCAAGAAGATGGTAAATGTATACAAATTTACAATTTTATAGATTGATGTAGGTTGGATTAAGGCAAGAACATAATCTAAAAGGAAGTGATTAAATTCTTCCCGTTAGAGAAAACTCATTAAAATTTTAAAAATTTAGTATTATTTTTTTTAAACCATTACTTATTAAATTTGAGAATAATTTTCTTATATTCGAAAGGCCTGTCTTTACAACAGATGCATGGGAAGTTTTCCTGAATTTTTTTTTTTATTTAAACTTGTCCCTGTAGCCAAAAAAAGTTAATTCTCTTTCTTTAGACGAAGAAATAATTCAATTTTTGTCAAAGTGACAACTGGAGAAAACTCAATGAACTTGTGTTGTGTGGATGTGAACTTTGAAGGCTCTATGGAGCTCAAGTCAACTTGTACAACATTTTTGTAAAAGTATAGCGTTCAAGTTTGCAGTTGCGTGTGTAACCGGCTTTAGTTTGGTATTAAAATTATGTACCAACTTTGTTTTTGTTTTTTTTTTATATAAATGTCTTAATTTTATAAGTTACCCTTAAATCTAGTCTTAAGCTGAAAATTGTTAATAAGCTTATATAAAATAAACTATAATTAACTATTTTTATGTAAATAAAAAAAATTAAACTAAACTTTGTTAATAATAAAAAAGATAAACTAAAAAAATCTCATTAAATACATTTTCTAATTTTTAAGCAAAACCCAAAACTTTCATTCATTAAATAAAGCAAACAAATCTTTTTTCTTTTAGATAAAAAAATAAATAAAATTATTTCCATCATGTATAAATTTAAACAATAATGTGTTTATTCTTGTATAAAAAAAAAATAAACATTATGATACTGAGCACATGTACGAATTGAAAACTACATAAAAAAAATAATAATTTTTTATACAACTGTGTTTGCGAAGAAGAATACGTGCAAAACTATTTATAATTAAGTTAATCCCATAACGACCTAGTCCGCTATCTATTATATTATACATATATGTTATTATATTGGAAAAAAAAATAAAACAGTAATATATAGTACCTACCAGCAGAAAAAGATAATGAAATGTGCAAGTTTAAACTACAAACCTATTCCATTAATATGAAAAAAAAAAGACAAATTAAATTGATGTGTGTTATTTAAATGCAAATTAATCCATAATAATCCCAAATGAAGTAAATAATAAAAAATAAACAATGTTTGTTGCAATATGTATATTTAAGCACTTAAATTTTAAATTAATATTAATGTTTAAATAACAAAAAGAAAGAACTAAAAAATATTGCAGTGTTAATTGGAAATAAAATTTATTATTATTATGTATAGAAAATAAATAGGATTCAAAATTGTATATGTATAAAATGTATATTACTATATTAAGCGAAATAAAATATTCAAAAAAAGCTGAGAAATATATTATTACCTATAAATATAAATTAAGTAAAATGTGTGTTTTATTTTTTTAAAAGAAGGATTTATTAAACTTATAGGCGGTTCCTTTTTATAAAGAGATGCTTGAGATATTGATCCATACAACAGGTTTGCCAGATATTTATCGTAGCTTAGGAGGAAAAATGGGACAAAATAATAGAAAAATACCGAATTTCTAATATTTTCCCCGGGACAAAAATTTTCAATTTGTGCAAATTGTACTCACATCAGATTGCAATTTGCACTAATTCGGAAAGTGGTCCGAATATATATACTCGAATATAGAGTTGTCGTATAGATTAACGATAAACCTTTTTCCAAATTTTGAAGAATCACAACTCAAGAATAAATAATAAATTTTAAGTAAAAATAAGCAAATAAACTATAAATAAATAAAGTTGGTGGCACAACGGCTCATGAAATATCAGGGCCTATAGTGACTTACAACTCTCAACCATTCCTGTGTACGTGTCTGCAGGAATGGAGGGGACCTACAGTTAACTGACGAATCCGAACGGCTAAGGTGAGCGGCACTTTTCTATGACAAGAGATACTCTTGGAGGATTTGTCACTTCCTCGCAAGAGGTAGTAGCTCCGAAAAAAAACTTAAGGTGGAAGCGGCTCAAGACCTCTGGCAAGACAGTCCAACACATGTCTGTACGTTATGGCAACTAAAAACGGCTGAATATCAGTGTTCCCAGATTAAGGGGAAAAGCACCACTTTTGCCGTTTTTATGAAGCGAAAGGGGAAAAAAGGGGCAAGCCTAAAAAAAGTGGAAAATAATCCAAAAAGGAGAAAAAATAAATGTTCTGTTCTGGATGCACTCATTTTTTGACTAAATAAGATCTAATTGGAAACATGAAATTTCTTACAGTTTTTTCACAAATTTTCAAATTTTGCTGTGAAAACAATCTATAGAAAAAAACTTAGTTGTGAGAACTTGGCGAAAATTTCATGTTACGAAACAGGTACCTACTATCGCAATTTTATGAAGCTTCAAAATACTTTGAAAATTCTATATCCACGCTAGCCAAGGGTGATTAAGTCGTGTGCGAATTAAATTAAAAATCCGCTAAATTTTATCCGAATATTCATTTTTGACATGAATCAGTACCTAGAAGCGTCAAAATTTAATCGAAAATTTAAACTAATTTAAACACGGCCGTACTACCTAGCTTCTTCTTGATTTTTTTTTGTATGAAACTAAACTTTCGGTGAAAAGAAAGAAAACAAATGGAGACAAACTTTATTTTGAATAGTTTTAGTGAAAAGGAAACCAACAAAGATTTTTAGAAAAAGATTTTAAGCATAAAATTTCGTGAAATGTTTCAAAACAGAAAAAGCTTACTGCTCTTTTTTTTTGTCTTTCACATAGCGGAAAAAAATAAAGGAACACTGATTAAGGACAGAATGATTAAATTCATAAAATATTTAAATTTTTTTTGTTTTTGTTCAATCAGTTATATAATGTAATTGCAACACTATTATATTAGTTGTGTACGAAAATGTTATTATGTACATAAATTTAAAAAATATATATTTTTTAAGTGTTTTTTTTTTTCACAAAATTATACGTAATTTGCTTAGGGGAAAAAAACCATTTTGGTGTCAAAAAAAAGGGGGAAAATGGTTTGGGGACCTGGGAACCTTGCTGAAGATATTCCTGGAAAAAAAACTCTTCACTTTGACAAAGTTTTGGAGGATGATACAACAACGAAATCGCGTTATTCAAATTTCAAACGAATAAATCAATAATTGTTTCACCTAAGTGAAGTGGTGCTGAGCTTTAATCCAATTTTATTTGAAAAATGGAGGCGGAAGAAGACAGCATACTTAAAGGGGCTTGAAAATGCTGATGCTCCAAATGCATTTGATAAAGTCTAATAAACTGACATTCTAGTATGCATAATACAATACAAATAATAATAACCTAATAGTCATTGAGTCTTATAGGATAACAACGCAGAAGATAGAAACCCTCGAGCTGTATTAATTTGGATCCAAAAAGTGTCTAATTTGTATGAAACATGAAGAGTTTTACATGACCATTTTTGACCGCAGATCAATTTTTTTGTTGTTTGATCCCATGTCAAGAGGTTCAAGTTGGAGATCATATTAACTTTTTTTACCACTCTTAAAAATATTTTTTTTTATTTTTGAAAAAATTTCGACTATAGCTTTTCTTATTACTTAACTCTTTTTTTCACAAATTTAAAATTACAAATTGTAAGAATACTTCGCAATGAACATTTTAAACTATGTATTCTAATTTTTAAACAAATATATTCTTAAGAATTTTAAAACTTGGCAATTATAACAAAAAAACCCCATAAAATCGCTTTAACTCTATAAAAAGCATTTTTTTTGCAATTCTAAAAGATGACCAATCCTGAAAAAACATAAATATTTAGAACTACTGGGTACTCTTTAGAATTTTTTAACAATGTTCATCTTTAAAAAGTCGAAAAAAAAAAGTTTTCAAGAAATAGAATAATTCAAAATGAAAGTCATTTTGGCACATTGTTTTTTCTTTTTTTTTTATTGAATCGTCAATTTCCTAAAATTAAAAAAAAGGGAGAACAAACAAAATGAAAATTAATCGGTATTTAAGTTTCAAAAATCAAAAACAATGGCGCAAAATTTTAGATGATTTAGTATGATGTTAAAGCATTTTTAGTATGATGCTAGGTTAAAAACAGACTTTTCCAAATTTTAAACAAGTTAGGGTCATATTATCTTTTTAACATTTTACTAAAGTTAAAATCGCCAAATGTCTATTTTATCTTTTTAGTATCGTACTAAGTCCAAGTGTCACTTTGGCAGCTACAATTGCAAAAATGGGTTAAACTGTCACTGTTTTAGGCGTGTTCAGCTAGAAAAATAGGTTTAGTATGATACTAGTTAGAAAAGGTTTAAAACTAACAATATTATAGTAAAGAGTTTTAAAGTTAGAAAATTCTTAATTAGTGTCATGCTAATACCTTAACATCAGACTGTTTAAATTTTTGCGCCAATATTTCTAGTAGTGGTCAAAAAAGACCTATTGAAAAAAAAATCGTTTTTTGTGGGGTAGCATTCTTTTGCCCCCCTCCCTCTCCAGCCCTTTTGTTTTTAAAATTCATAAGATTTAATGGGTGATGAATAATGGTAATTTAATTGGTCATCTCCTATAAAAAAAAAATTATAGAAATTGGAAACTAAATCCTTGCCTTAAGTGTCACGTACATGTGTACCTTTTACAAGCAAGATTAATAAGCACTTTGGTGCCTTTCTTCTCTTGTGGTAAAAACTTTACTTTTTAAGGGTAATAATGTTTTCTTTGGGTGTGTGATAATAGCCAATCTCATGACAGATGCTTAAACTATCTTTGAACCACGAATCGAACGATATTATTTGTACAACTGGCCCTAAGTCACTTTGCCCTAATAGATTTCCAAGATTTGTCGGCTGTTGTGCTTCTAATTTATTTATTACTTTTATATAAAAACCTTCGTTCATTATATATAAGAAAGAATATAAAGCAAAGTTTTTTATTTCCTATTTTTATAACTTTTTTTAGTAAATAAACCATTCTGGGTGACTTCATCAACCCTATAAAAAAAAACCGCTAAAAATTAATATTACAATTTACAAGCTGCAAATAAATAACGTTTTCAATAAAATAGTTAGTCATATTTAAGAAACTTCAAAAAACAACAAATTTTATGTCACATAACCTATAAATGCGCTATCGAACAATAAACCCAAACGTCATGGAACCTGGTATAAGACAATTCGATATCTTTAATATCTTTTTCTCTTCATCAGACGAGAAACATAAAGAGGAATTTCAATTTAATAGCTAATGGTAATGGATGAGGAAAAAAAAAAAAAAACAAACAAAAAATAATGTTGTTCATTATCCTTCCTGGCGCCAGTATCATAATTCATTTTGCTTTAATATACAAAGTCAGTCTCACATTGGAGTTACCTTACCTAGCTAGATAATATCCTTTTATTGATTAAGACAGAGAAAAGATGATGCTTCAAATATTTCCTATAGGAGTATATAGAAAGTGGTTCAATCGAAAGAATGTTAAACGATTTAACTATTAGCCACCATCCCTCCCACAGCCAGCACAGTATTGCAGTGATGATATTTAGATGATGATAATATGGTCCAGGATTATTGGCGCCATTGGCTCCTGTGTGTCCTCGGATGATTTAGCAAAATAATTTTGGCCTTTAATAATTATTATTGTATTATGAACCCGAGCTTCTTAATGGGATTTTAATTACTATGACAATGTATATTTTGTCTGGCTATTTATGGTAAAGGATAACGCATCCTTTCATAATATCTTTTATTCAAGGATATGGACATAGCTTTGAATGGCTAGATAGGAAGATAAAATTAATATTCAACCGTTTAATGTATTCAAATATATACCTTTAGCATGTGACCTGATGCTGGGCACTGATTTAATGATAGAATAATTTTGGCAAAATCGACGTTATCCTTTGGATATTATAAAATTTAAGACATTGTGTGACTATAATTATGATGCTCTTGTGTCAATAAATTAAAGGTAAACAAAACACAGACAGCTGTGTGCGTAAGTGTTATGGCAAATATGGAGCTTTAATCAATATCAAGACATTGACAATTTAAAGAGCTATTAAAACTGTTGTGTTGCATTTGTGTTAATTGTGTCATTTTTCTATATCGAAAGGTTTTCCAATGTTATAGGTATATGCATAGTTAAAGAGTTTGGATATCCTGTTTATTGTTTTAAGGAACGGTTAAAGAGATCCAAACACACACTCGACTGGTAATCCGGTTGTCTATGAATAAGACTTTCAAGTAGAAAATATGCTAATATTCCAGCTGAAATCACTTTAGTCACCCCATAACATATAGATACATACATACATACATAACATATATTATATAGAACCCATCGTCCTACCCAAACAAAAATGATTCCATCAATATCTCACAAAGTCTATAAAACATAACATATAGCGAGCCCATAAATGGGGAAGTTGTTTAGAAAGACTCGAAGTTTTGTTTACCAAGTGCTCAGCAGGGTGTTAATGGATTTTGTGGAAATTTTGTTTTAGAGTCTAGAGATTATACCTATAAATGGGTTTAGGTACATATACTTGATAATATTCCTCCTGTGCATGTGCGTAAGTAGTATTGAATGTGCGGTAGGTACTTTTGGCAGTCTAGCCTTTTTCAAGGATTCGAATTAATGAATCAACATTCAAGTTCTGTGTGCATTAGGCTATTAGAGGGTTTATTTTTGTTTTAACCATTTATATATGTCTATACCGTGATGGTGTATAGCGATGGTGTATACGTGTATAGGTTTCTCGAGTGATATTGCATAGCTTTTGTGGAAAGATACAAATTCGAATATAAATGAATGGAACTATAATTATCGGTGGCACAATCAGGAATAAATACTCTTTCAGTGTATTCATGGGAATTTCGAATAATTATTTGGATTTGGCTGTACACAAGATATCCCCTCTTCTGAAGAAACACTTTTGGAAACAGGATGTTATTAGGAAATGTAGCAATATTACTTTTGAAAAATGAATGCCGAAATAGTACCTCCTATACAGGGTGTTTGCCTAAGATGCAACAAAAGGCTAAGACTTTTAAGTTGGATCGAGACAAGAAAAAATAGTATGGAAGGGGAGAAGGGGTCTATTTCCTCCTGTTTATGTTTTATCAAAAAAAAAAATCATTTTAAAACAACGAAAACACTTACAATGTAATTTTATATTTTTTTCTAAAGCCAAAATTCTATTATTTTACTATGTTTTTAATTCAAATTGTTTTAGAGAAAGAGTTTTAAAAAAAAAATAATTTTTAAACTCAAAATTTAGAAAGGAAGAATTTTAAATATCGTATTCAAATATTTTTTTTTTTAATTTTACGTTAAGGTCTTTTTGTCATTAATATTCAATATTCTCATCAATTTTTAGTCAACCCAAAAGCCAAATGCTTAAAATATGTCTTATAGTGTTTGAGAAAAACGAACATTTTTGGTGTTATACATATTATGGCTATGTTTTGGTCAAATTTCTTTTTTTTTCAGAAATATGATTGAAAATGGCACCTCCGAAAGAACCATTCTTTTTTACTATCCCTTTTCTCGAAATCAATATTTTTAGGTATATAGAAATTGTGTTGAAAGTTTTAAATAGGATTGTATACTAAAAATATTGAATGGGTCATTAAAAAAGGTGACGGAGTTATTTTAAACCAACGGCCCCTACGACTTGGCACCAAGCGGTTCTTAAACATTATTTTTAATAGAAAAAATGTATACAAAATTGTTCTTCAGCCAAACCAAAATTAATGGTCTCTCTATCTCTCATACTTTTAGTTTTTAAAAGTGTTATGGAAAATCTTATTTTTTAAAAAACGACTCCAACGATTTTGAGCAAAATTTTTATTATGGAAGGTTTACTGTCAAAGTTATCAATTGCAAGTAATTGACTACGTAATAAATAGAAAACTTGCCAAGCAATAATTTAAAACGATTTTCTCATATTTTTGGGTTGGTTGGTTATAACATAAATAAGCCTTTATAAACTTAGTAGGTACTTGGCGTACTTTTAAATCTCAGTACATTTTACAACTCACTTGTTTTTTGTATACAGCTACGCTTTTACATTTCATTCATTTTCGCAGTTTTTTTTTGGTTTTTTGTATAGACCCTTAAATTTTGTATTACCTGAGCCCTAACGCTCTACCAAATTTCATCAATCAAAATAACAATTCAGAAAAGGTGACAGGATACCCACGCTCCTTAGATGAAAAACCCCATGGAGCACCTCTGATTGTAGTAGAATGATAAAATTTAGTAGGTAGAACGGTAGGCCTCACAATGAGTGCAAAGGATATAAATTAAATTTTGAAATGCATCATACAGAGGGCGTGGCACCCACCCACTATTCTCAAAATAGTTATCAATTATATGGGCCATTCTTAACTGTTGTAGAATGATGAAATTCGGTAAAGCGGTAGTGATTGCAATGCTTACAAAGCAGAAAATCGAAAATTTAAGATCTTCGATATACATAGATAGGGGCGTTGGTATTCACCCACTCCCCAAAAAATATTTTCTGATTGTTGTAAGATAATGGAATTTTGTATAGCGCTTGCAATAGGGCTTGCAATGTATGTAAAGGAAAAAACATTCAGGTGCGTGTTATTGGCATGTATTTTTTTTCCACAATTCAAAAGGTTTTAAAAACTTGAAATCTAGAGCCCTCATTAACACTATAGGTACTTCTCATCGAAACCAATTGTTTTATTTTGTATTTGGACTTAAAACTCTATAATTCCATTTTTTTAGATTTTGTCCGTCAACTTCAGTATAATTTTAGCGGACCGGAAATCCTTTATTTTTTAAACTTAAAATTGAAATAAAAAATGATCCGTGAAATCTACATAATTAATTCTTGCGCAACAAATTAGTATTTAAAAAGCTACAATTTACATCAAGAGAATTTTTATTTCCACACTTTCTTTGTCCGCTAACTTCCAACTTGTTTTGGGGGAAACTAAATTGTTTAAGCTACATAACAGCGTTTTTTTGTGACTTAAGAGCATTTAAAAAGCTACAATTTTGTGTGTCAATCATTTTTTAAAATTCGTATTATTTTAGATTCTGTCCGCTAACTTGAGACTTATTTTAGCAGAATAAAACTCGGAAATTATGCGAGCTAGAAATTTTTGGTTTGCGCAACAAAATAAGCATTTATTTAGCTATAAATTCAGATATCAAATTTTTGTTGATCCCTCTAAAAAGTGTCCGCCAAAGTACCTAAGGGACGTCCGTACAATAGTGATATATATTTTCCATTTTTGAGAATTCAAATAATATTCCACCCTCAACTCTATTTAGAAGGTGGCTTAACTTGATTCATTTCTTTTAAAATCAAATGAATAGCTCTATAGTCAGGCTTTAACAAAATAAAGCAAAGGCATATTACACAAAATTGAAACAAACAAATTAAATATTGTATAGGTACCAGAGCAAAAACAGAGGGGTTAGCTATAGTTAATAAAAGAGGCATTCATTTTTTTGTGGTTTGGCATTAAGTGTTGTGGAACCATCGTAAATTTAGCCAAAAAAAAAAACAACCGTTGTTTTCTGAAGTTAAACGACATTATAATGTGTTTAATATATGATGGTTGGTCCTTGTCTGGTAAAGTGATAAAATATACCTAACTACCTAGTTTTTTTTTAAAAGCTCGTAAAAAGTTTGACGATTAAACAATGAGTTGATCCCAAGTAATACATCTGGAGAGTAAAAAAAAAAAAAACAACAATAAAGTTAAAAGTCTATTATGCAATAAAAGCAGTTTAAAATTTGCGGGCATTAAAAAGTTTGAATTTGAACCCATCCATTTTTTTCTCGAGTTATTTAGTGTTTTTTTTTTGTATTTAATTCATTTATATTTATATTTATATTTATATTTATATTTATATTTATATTTATATTTATATTTATATTTATATTTATATTTATATTTATATTTATATTTATATTTATATTTATATTTATATTTATATTTATATTTATATTTATATTTATATTTATATTTATATTTATATTTATATTTATATTTATATTTATATTTATATTTATATTTATATTTATATTTATATTTATATTTATATTTATATTTATATTTATATTTATATTTATATTTATATTTATATTTATATTTATATTTATATTTATATTTATATTTATATTTATATTTATATTTATATTTATATTTATATTTATATTTATATTTATATTTATATTTATATTTATATTTATATTTATATTTATATTTATATTTATATTTATATTTATATTTATATTTATATTTATATTTATATTTATATTTATATTTATATTTATATTTATATTTATATTTATATTTATATTTATATTTATATTTATATTTATATTTATATTTATATTTATATTTATATTTATATTTATATTTATATTTATATTTATATTTATATTTATATTTATATTTATATTTATATTTATATTTATATTTATATTTATATTTATATTTATATTTATATTTATATTTATATTTATATTTATATTTATATTTATATTTATATTTATATTTATATTTATATTTATATTTATATTTATATTTATATTTATATTTATATTTATATTTATATTTATATTTATATTTATATTTATATTTATATTTCCTGAAGGAAGTCTTAAGTATTTTGATTATGTCTGTAATACTAAGGAAAAACACAATATTTAAGAAGAACTATTTTTCGGGTATTTCCCCTAAACTCAGGTTATAATTAAGACTCCAGACATTTGAAAAATTCTTTCTTTTTTTTTATTAGTGGTTATGGGGTTAGGGGAAGGTATCGTGAAATTTGTTTGGATGCAAGTGAAAATCATTTTTTTCACGCAAATCTTGCAGTCGAAAATAATTTAACCCCACATCAAGGAATATACCGATGTGTAGATACATTGGTTTTGAATTTCTAAATATCACAATTAGAAGGAAAATAGAGTTACGTAAAGCATTTTACATTCAAGAAGGGCGGCTAAAGAATTAATTAGGTATTTACTTGACATAATATGTAGAACGTCTTAAATTAGATTAAAGGGTAAACTTATAGTAAAAGAAAGTATTAGGGTAAGATCGTTTTAGGGAAGGAATGTACCTGGCAACTCGATGGCTATTTGTTTAATGAAAGCACAGAATATAAAAGAAGCGATTTTTATAAGATTTCAATAATACTTGTTTTGACCTCGGAAAAGTTAAACCGAGTCGAAGCACTTACTTCCTCATTACACCACGTCAAACAAATTCTTATTTATGAAATATATTAGCAAAAAATGACCAATCTAAAACTCTGGTTAATATAAACGTAAACAAGCCGCAGCTGATTTCCACAATTATTCATTTTACCTATCTAAAGAAAACGGTCTTAAAACTGGGATTTCCTTTTTGTAAATTTCACACGATGCCGATGTCATGTCAAAATGGATACTACATAATACGGCTTTATTCCTCCTATCTCCTATGTAGCAGTTTTAGCATACTCCGCCTCTATTCCACGTGTATATTTTTTATAAATAAATTTTTCAAAATAAGAGGTATCGTAAAGTCGGAGTAACCTTACACCGTCTCTAAAACGAGTTAATAAATAAGGCTGTCTATGACTTTGCAAAAAGAAAAACATAAAACAAATTCAAATAAACATTAAGGTATGAATAATTAATATTCATTTTGCTTTGTTAAGGTATACTTATCTGCTATTAAACCACTTAGTTAGGCCCATATAAAACCCCAACGTTATGAAAAAATATGCCATAAGGGCTTATTTTATATAATTATTTTATTTTTTTTTTCGTTTTTACCCTATTTCACCCTGTAAAAAGCAATGTTAAAAGATACATTTCCTAAAAATAAACCTTTTTTAAACCTAAAAAGACATTTTATACTGATATCTTTTTGGTTTTACTTCATTCAGCAAATTTTTAAACAAAAATCCTTTAAGCCATTAATTTCATAAGAATACCTAACCTTTCAAGCTGAAATGAAATTAACTCCTCTCCAGGACCTATCTTTTGATATGCTTTACCCTACAAAAAGCAAATTCAACAAAAAAAAAATATCCCTAAGGCGATCATTTAACAACAACCTTTCAAACACACAGAATTTATGAAATCGGTTTGTGCCGTTTGTGAGATTAGGCCAAACAAGATCTGTAACTGTAAAGATCAAAGTTTATTGAACGAATCATAAAAGCTGCACCTCTGATTCGATGGAACATCTGAAGATCAGGAATGTAAATCTAGAAATGAATATGCAAAAATGTACTGAATTACTCAATATGATCGTTGATGAATATGAAGAATAGAGTCGGAGACAAAATAGAACCCTGGGGCACACCAGCAAGGTTTTTAATGAATATCACTTGAAACATACCAAAAGCAAAAGGTTTTGATTTGAAACCAAAGGGTAATTGGATGAATCCAACAAAGAAATAATTCTTCGATGCCATTTTCGATGAGGGAGCTTGATCTATTGGTATAAATTTCTTACGAAAAATTAAAGCAATAATCTTAATATTTTTTAAAATAATGTTGATTTGGATCGACTGCACAGTTCTGTTCTTCAAGATATTTTAAAGCTTCTAAAATCACTTTCTCCGTGGTAAATGATCGAATTAGGTTCAGTTTTACGTCAATGATGTGTTTTACGGTTTATTTTATTTTTATATTTTTTTATTATTTTTTTTCTATTTTGTTATCTATTTCTTTTTATTAAAAATAATATAAGACAAATTGGAATTGGATACCTATTTAAGCTATGAAATTAGATAAAATTAAGGAAACTATACAGCTTAAAGTTGAATTGTCAATGTAAGCAGACGTCTTGAAAGCAGGGAGTTTGTGGTTTTTCAAAAATAATGGTCTATTGTGTTGTAAAAACTTGTAAAATTTTTTGGGCGCTGATCTTCCAAAAATTTGAAACAAAGCTTAATAGGCAAGAGCTTGGCTTGTTTTTAGAAAAGGGTTCATAGGAATGATATGCGCACTGTCACAAGAACTTTCCACAATGTCAGACTACTACTTATCTTTTAAGTCAAAAACTGAACGAGTTTGTGTTTTTTACGAACCGAAAATATTCGAAATGCACGATTAAATTTCTGTTTAAAAATTCTGAATAAATTTCTTCAAATAAGTATAGGAATATTATTTATTTTTTCCCTTTTTGGTTTATATTGCTTCTGATGCATGTTCCTCAAAAGTTCTTAACGAATTTTTTTTGAATTTCTCCATCTGTTTTTTTTTTTTTTGGTTATTGTTTTTCTTTATGGATTCTTCTTCATAACTCTGAACGAGTTCTTTTTCTAAATTTTTGTTATGGGTATTTCTGCATAGGTACGATTCGAGGATCTTGTCAAAACTACTCTCAAAGAGTGTGTTGTTCCATTTATCATCTTTTAAATATTTGCCAAAACCATCACGAATGTTTTTCCATTAGTCTCCTAAAAACACTACTTTCGCTAACTTTCTCTCTATAAAAAAAATTTCACTGAGTTTTAAGCTAATGTGACAGTTTCACAACATTCAATCGTACAAAGTCAGTTAGTGGTTGTTTGTTTTGTTTTTTTTTTTTTAAATAATTTTTTTTTATTTAACAAGAAACCATGACAAGACAAAGTGAGGCGTCTTAAAAATGAAAATTAAATAAAATTTTTGGGAAAACAGAAAGCTTTGAGTTTAGGGAACAAATGAGATCAAAAGCGCTGAGCACAGAGAGTATAGAATGCTTCATATAAGAAGGATGCAGGGACTTTGAGCACAGAAGGCGATTGTCATACAATGCTTTAAACACAGGGAGCTTTAAAAAATAACAAAATTTAAAAATCATTATCGATGGAACGGGGTTTTAATTGAAAAATTTTGAAAGCTATTAAAATAAAGTCATATTATAACTTCCCATTGCAAGTTATTGTAATTGGTCTTAATCGAAAATTTGGACATATATTTCCACATCTCGTGTCTCTAAAACTCCAAGTCCATGTTTTTAGAGAGACTAGTGCGTCCAGCCCTCGAAATTCGAGTGCCAAATACATTATCTTCTAATTGACAGACATTTTGACTGAAGTTAAAAGCCTACAAAGTACCTACTTACAAAATTTTTCGTGAATTTGCCTATTAAAACCTATAATAAGACCGTGACCGAACCTACAATACCCAACCAAATGTATTTTTGTTTTTGTTATACACGACGATTTTTATACTTATACGACACGTGCAAGCTGCCAACTCCACTATGACTGTATTCTATCTCGCTCTCCATTTTACATATCTACTATCCAAATCAAACACATGCACAATAACTATGTTGCATTGTTTCGTAGTTGTTTTTTTTTTTTCATTCTGTGTTTTTACAAATATATTCTCTCTCGCTCTCTTCTCGCTCCATCTTAATACGATTTTTTTTTTTTTGTTAATTTAACTTATTTGCGGTTTAATAGTTTAATTAATTTATATTTTGTGCACTTCTGTGGCACAAAACCTTTCCAACGGTATATAATCTATATGCCTTCGGCTTTTCTAGACCGCGTAAATTGTACCACAAAATTCGTGTTATCCGTTTTATAATATGATGCTGATGATTAAAACCTATATAAGACTTTGACCGAACCTACAATATCCAAACAAATGTATTTTTGATTTTGTTATACACTACGATTTGTATACCAATGCGACGGTGCAAGCTACCAACTCTACCACTGATCTCTATAAAACACTGGATAGTGAATTCTCTATATGTATAACAGTTTTTTTTTTTTTTTTGAAGAAAATTGAATTTGACAGCTCTTGTACTTCCCACACAGTTTGTGTCTTTTTTAAACAAAAGGAAAGAAAGAGATAGATAGAATTGAATAGATAGAATAGAATTGTTTTCGTATTCGTACCTGCTTAACACGCCGACTCCACAGGCCATACAGATGCCCAAGATCCAAACCACAATCCAATCAACAATCAGCTTGTTTTTTCACACTGGGCACTTTATGTCATGTCGTTACTTATGTCGATAAAATTCCACTAATAAGTCAGAGCAAGAGAATCATACGAAAATTCTTTTCAGTACTACTTCTACCTCTCTCACACACATGAAACGTCAAATCTCATGAACAATCTTTGAACAGAGCTCATGTCTTGTTCAAAAATTAGATTTCGTGTTGTAAGAAATTTATTCAAAGCGTCACTAAATAATTGACAAAAAGTTCTTTCATTCAAATAAGTAAGTATTACAATTTTATTATAAGAACTTATAAGCACAAATCCACCACACCGAAAATCATAAAGTTCAACTTTTAATTGTAGCACTTCAGCTCTTTTACACTTCCCCCACCACAAACAACTTTCGAATTTCCAGACGAAATTTTCTTGTCTGAAATTTACGAATAAAGTCTTAACTACATAAGCCAAGAAAGTGAAAAAGTACAAAAGTGAAAATTTTGAAACTCATTTTGGGATAGTGTTTTTCACAGGAAAACTTAAAAAAATGATGCAGAAAGCCTAAATTTTGGTTTAAAAATAAAATGTGTATTTATATTCTTTTTCACAAAACAACTGCGCTAGCTGGAAAAAATATTTTTAATTTTGTAATTTTGCAAAAAGTGGCCAATGTAGTTAAGGCTTAAACGTAACTAAACGTAACTAAAAGTCATCTAACTTTTTAAGACAGCTGCCCAATCAGAAGCTCCAAAAATTCAGAAATCTGAATTTTCAGATGTTAACGTAATGGATTGAACGCGGCCAATCTAAACTGTAATAACTGTTATAAGTGTTATATATAATAAAAAAATCTGACGTTTCACGTCCTTCCCGCTGTTATAATCTTCCTTCAATTTTCTTCAAAATTTTTATATGAATTCACTATCCAGTGTTTATAGAGATCAGTGATTCTATCACGCTCTCACTTTTACCTATCTACCCAAACCAAACACATGCACAATTATTGTGTTGCATTGTTTCGTGTTGTTTTTTTATTTTCTTTCTCTTTTTTGTAGGTGTATTTGGTGATGATTCTCCGCTGAAGCTCATCCATGAACGATGAACAACCACCTCATTGTGTTTTTTACAAATATTCTCTCTCGCTCGCTTCTCACTCCCTCTTAATACGAAATTTTCTTTTGTTAATTAAACTTATTTGCGGTTTAACAATTTAATTAATTTATATTTTGTGCACTTCTGTGGCACAAAACCTTTCCAACGGTATATAATTTATATGCCTTCGGCTTTTCTTGACCGAGTAAATTGTACCACAAAATTCGTGTTTATCGTTTTATAATATAATTCTCTTTCGCTCTCTTCTCGCTCCATCTTAATACGAATTTTTTTTTGTTAATTTAACTTATTTGCGGTTTAATAGTTTAGTTAATTTATATTTTGTGCACTTTTGTGGCACAAAACCTTTCCAACGGTATATAATCTATATGCCTTCGGCTTTTCTAGACCGCGTAAATTGTACCACAAAATTCGTGTTTGCAGTTTTTTAATATGATGATGATTAAAGCCTAGTACGCAGTTCAAGCTAAACTAAATTTTATCCCTACAATTCTTATCTCTACAATCGTTTGCTAAGAGCACAAATGTCAAAATTTATCTGTGAAAGAATGCGTTGAGCATTATTTCGCTTGCTAAATTAAGTGGAGACTTTTTGAATTTAGCGCGTGAACTGCGTACTGCCTGGAAGATAAATTTTAGTGCGATCTGCGTACTAGGCTTAAAACTTAAAAAGACCTTGACCGAACCGACAATACCCAACTACACTTATGTATTTTTTTTGTTATACACGACGATCTGATTTTCAAAATATTTTGAATATTTCTATGTTCTTCCTCCTCGCGAAAATTGTGTCTACAAGAGTTCTTTACTTTAAGTGCCTGTTTACATTGGATTTTTAATGAAGCGCGTTAGAAAAAATCCTTTCATAACAATCTTCCCTTCCCTATCTCACACAGTCCACCCTTAAAATCCATGTATCTCTCACTCACACAAAAAAATCTTCATGTTTAATCCGAGAATATTTATTGAAACTGGTGCAATCCACCCTTCTCTTTTGCACATATACTCTACACGTCTCACTGTCACTGGTTGCAAAATCCAATGGAAACAGGTACTAACAGATCATCCCAAGAAAATTCAATGTGCTGCGGCAGACTTGTGTCCCACCCTTAATTTCATTGTGTCTCATTATTATTATTTTCTGAACGCTGCCAACTGATATTCGAATAATCTTTCCAGTAGTGCTGGAAAACTGGTTGGTTTTATTGTGGAAAAAATCGAAACGTCACATCGTGAATTTTAAAGTGTTTATTATTTTGTCGGTCGTGTGTCGTGTCGCGAATTTTCAGTTTTAATTAGTTTTGTGGTACAATTTGCGCGGTCTTTATATCGTTAAAAAGGTTTAATTGCACAGAAGTGCACATTGGAAATTTTTTTTTTTAAATTGCACCAAAAAAACTAAAAAACAATAAAAGAAAGTTGCATATTTGTTCGCTCCGTCTCGCTCTGGCTCTCGCTCGCAATTTTATTTTATTGTTTTTTGTCTTTTCTGGTGCAATTATTTAATAAATTTTTGCATTGTGCACTTCTGGGCAAAAAAACCTTTTCAATGATATATAATTTATATGCCCGCTTTTGTAGACGGCGTAAATTGTACCACATAAAACACGTTTGCCTTTTATAATATGAAATATGATGATGATGATGATGATGATGATGATGATGATGATGATGATGATGATGATGATGATGATGATGATGATGATGATGATGATGATGATGATGATGATGATGATAATAATGTGTGAAGTGAGTGTATATTACGTATGTACGTTTGTTTTGTGTGTTAGTGATACCTTGTTTTGTCTACTATATCTTGAGAATGAAGCTTTATTTTACACGTAATAATATCATAAAGTGCAGTTTAAAAAAAAATCAATACCAACTGTGTTCCTAAAAGAATAATTAAAAAAAGTTTAAAAAAAGTTGTAAAATGTCATTCGTCTTGAATATCTCGAGAACAAAAAGTATCCTACTGACTTTAGCTAAATTTCATTCTATAAATTATGACGGTATATATAATTGTTAAGGATTATTTTTCAAAATTGTAAAATTTTTCATCATCTTTTGAATTTAAAAAATCGAACATCACATTGATGGTGGATTCAATCACCCCTCTAATATGAAATTTTGTACCTCTCCTCAAAAATTTGTATACAAAAATGTAGCTTGATATTCTGGCTATGCTCTGAGCAGAGCATGATCAGAGCTTTTCAATTTAATTATGAAACACATCTGAGCACTGATTTGTCATATCACTGTCAAATCACATGAAAATTGTATTTAGTTGGCCGCGTTCAGCTTTTTGCTCTATTTCCTCGATAAATTTATTCTGAGCTCATGGAGAGAGCTCCGAGCTAGCTCTGATTTAGGGGCCAGTTATAGCTATCATTGAAATTCATCACTGACAATTTTGTTGATTTATTTTAAGATATTTAGGATGCAAAATCTATGATTATTTTGATGCCAAAATAAAGATTGTTACTTAATATGTTAAAAAAATCATTTCGACCCAACCGTTCTCATGGAAACACTGATTTTGCTTTTTAAACGCAAGTAAAACATCGCCATTAAATTCAGCTATTAAAATTCTTCTTGTTTATTTAAAAACTAAAGTTCCTCCCGAGCAACATTGCAATTTATGTAACCTATTGCAAACACATAAATCTAACCGAAACAGACCACACCATATCTATGTATCTATCCACACCGAAAATTTCTTCAGCAGCTGTATGCTTCAGATTTTCTTTTTTAGCAACCAAATCACGTGCATTTGATATGTGTGTTTTCTTCTCTTCAGCACCTCTTAAGAGTCACCAAGGGATTTGTGCATCCACCACAAGATAGATAGGAGGATATTTTATACTCTCTCTAATCTCATAAAACTTAAAAAAAAAAAAGTGTTAACTCTCGGAATGAAATCACGAAATCTTTGTGGCACAAAAACTCAAGAACAATTTTAAGCTCAGCTGCTTCAACATCAACACCCTCTCTTTCTGACCATCATAGTCCACTTTTTCTACTACTTTAACTATTTATTCCAATGTTCGTGTTTTGAGCAATTTAACGGCATGTTTCCAGCAATAGCAATGTGTCTTAATTATTGTCCTTTGTTAAGTTGCCTTTTGACTTCATAATTAGCCAGTTAAGTAGGAGAAAGAAGTAAAAGTGAAAAATTAATCTTGAACACTGTTTGTGTGAGTTGATTATTTTTGTTGAATAAGCTGTTGCATGCGCAACAGAAATGAGAAACAAGAAAAAATTAAAAGTTAATTACATTTCTTTGCACAGAGAGTCGCACTACCTATTTTCATTGGCTTAATTAGTTCTGTTTGTTTGTCAAAGAAGTTCTTCAAATATAAGCTCCACATTAACACTGAACTGAAATTAGCAAATTAAAAATCAATTTATTTCTCAGTTTGGACAAAAAGATCTTCACGACGGCCGGCGACCGACGCGACGTGGGTTGGTCGTCAGTCACATTTCACGAGGTTGTCATGCCTCAAACTATTTTTTCCAATTTAATGCAACGCTCCGGTATCTATTTCTACACATTCTATAGCAAGTTTAAATAAAAGTATTCGATTTTATGCAAAATTCATTTTCCAATTATAAAGAGATATTCAATTAAGGATTTCTTTCAGCCAGGACGAAGAGCTTCTTTCTGTTTTCTGTTTGACTTTGAAAAATATTAAAAGAAAAAAATTCCAATAGTAAAACGGCAAAACTTTTCAATATTTGCTCAAGTTTTGTATTTTGTATTTTGTATTTGTTTTGTTTTTTTTTTTTTTCAATCACTGCAGGCATTTATACCTTTTGCAGGATACTTTTGTTTCTGCAGCCACCCGTCCGTATACCTGCCAGTTGCATTGGTCTTTTTTTGTGCTGATAGGAAAAATTAATTGTTTTTCTTCGATTGGAATTTATAATTACAGTTGCGAATTGTGATAGGAATGAGAAATATGTATTATGAGATGAATTCAACAGATGAAGAACGGGTTAAATTGAATAAATTACATAACATTAACATAACAGGAAACAAGTGACAGACAATCTATTAATGCTTTATAAATTTTCTTTTGAAGTTTTTGAAAATCATATTCATGTCGATTACGGAATCCGCAAAACAGCATCCGCAGGCATTGTCAGCTTAGCACTCTCTTTTCTTTTTATCGATTTCACGTGGAAAGAGAAAAATATACCTACTGCGAATCACTGCGGATCCACTACTGCGGATTCCATGATTGTGATTTTTGTATATGAATGAATATGTACTTGTATGTACATATAAGCAATAATAATAAAATTAAGGTAAATTCTTATATCGATTTTAAGAAGTTTTGCATAAATGAATAAAAACAGGAGATATTTATACCTTAAAAACAGACTCCAGAGATGAGTATAAAAAGTTAGCGAAACAACATTCATAATTTCGAATTTGTCGTTCGATGTTTTTTCTATTTTTTTTTTTCTGTTTTGTTAAGTTGATATCAACTTGGCAGTCACCACGTTAAAAAAGGTTAAAAACGTCTTATGTAGGTATATCGAATAGTTTATTGCTTAATAACTCTCTGCCAATGAAAAAAAAAATTGCACGAAAGCAGTAGTGTGAATTTAGTACCTTAAGGTTATAGGCCTATTCAAGTACATGACAAATCTATACATACTTAAAAACTTTCCTATACCCTCAAAATCATAATTTATTGTTAAAAAGCCGTTTACGAGTCCCACACTCAACGATTTTAAACTCAGCCATATTTCGTTCGATTTATAATTTATTTGAGAAAATCAAAATAATCATAAAAAAAAGGATGGCGGCCAAACAACACCAGGCAAAATTGTGAAAAATGTGGTTGTCGGCTTATGAACTGATACTCTTTCGAGTATCCTATATTAAAAAAACATTCAAAATATATGCACAAACGAGAAAAAAAAGTAATGCAAACTGTTGCCAAAAACGGTCTTTAAACTTTACAAAACGTGAAAAATAAGTGTAAGTTTCAGATAACCCTTAAGAAATCTACAGATATTATTTTTCAAGTATAAGTTCGTGATGTACTCGAATAGGAATACAACATCTCAGTTCAGAAGTTCAAAATCACTGTAGCACAGTGTAATCTGGAATAAAATCACATTCATCCTAACTTGTAATAAGAACTACAAATGATTGAAAACCATAAATTATAGGGTAGGTTCAATTAGATGTTTACTAGAAAAAATGAACTTAACCCGTTAATTGCTTTAAATTCGATGTCAACGAATCTCATGTACCTACAGTAGTCTCTAGATAATGATGAACTTATTAAAAAAACAAGGCGTTTTCAGATTTTAGAGGGATTCACATTACTGGAACTATTTTTCAGTGCTTAAAAACTGATTGAAACGAGAAAATGTACCTATACAACTGGCGCGAGACACTTTCTTGACCGCAGCTGCATTCAAAGTCTTGAAATATGTCAAGATCTAGACAAATAACAGTTATTAAAGTCTCTAATATCGCACGCAAACTTAAAACAAGAAAAATGAAAAAAAAATTAAATTGACAGAAAGAATTTATATTTTAGAGGCCGAAAATTTCGAAATTTCAAATTTTCGAGATAACAATGTAAAGTTTCTGCGGTTCACATTTTAGAAAAATTCACATTATCGGTAATTCACATTATCGAGGGACTACTGTATTTCGGAAGAAAATAATTTCAACCCAATTTTAACGAAATTGAAACAGAAAGCAACTAACTAACAATGCCGAGTTCAAAATGATATGAATTTCGATCAAACATGTATGGTCTTTTCGATTGAAAGTTAATCCGAACGATATTTCGCGATTAAGTATAACAGCGAGTGAGCACAAATGGATTGATTTTGAAGTTTGCATATCAATGTGCGTATACCACTGATCTCTATAATACACTGGATAGTGGATTCCCTACAAAGTATAACAGCTTTTCTACTTCCAATTGAAGATGACAAGTACGAAGGCAACTCAACACTTTAGGTATGTTCAGTGAGGCAACTCAACACTTTAGGTATGTTCAGTGAGGCTTTGGCAAAAACCAAAGTGGAATTTTTAAGAAAAAAAAGCAAAAGAAACGTCACTTGTTTGTAAATTTGATTTTTTGTAACTTAAAATAATTGTAAAAGTGAATTTAAAATATTTTAGTTGCAGTTTTATAAAAAAATTTGCATTTTATTATGTTATACAGTTATACCGTTATACAAAAAAATAGGCAACTCAACATTATAACAATTCTCAAATGGCATCAACTTTCTTGTATGGATGCGCTATCCAGTGTATTATAGAGATCAGTGGCGTATACCAATACACTTGTATGAGTTGTTCATAATAAAAATGGTCTAAATTCATTTTGGCTTAATTTTGGTGTTTTCAGCTCTTCCGGCATATATATTGCTCAAAATTTGTAAATAAGGGGGGAACAATCAAATTCAATGGCAATTTTTGTATTTTTGAATATTTGAGTTCTTGAAATGCGCCTTTAATTACCAAATTCATCACAAATTTTAAGACCTTTTTTATTCTAAACGCTTTCATATTTATATTAAATAAATAAATTCAAAAATGTATTATTTACACCCAATTCACATATGTAGGTAATAGGTCTTGTACTGAGGTATAGTACAGAGTCTTAACGAAAAGTAAGTATGCACCTGAGCATTTCTTCACAGTAGTGGATCTAAGTTAAGGAGTTAGCTAGTACCAAGTCCTATTTAGTAAGTACTCGGTACCAAATTGACAGGACTACGCCTTAGTAGTTGTGTGAAGAAATGAGTTGATACCGATTTGAGTGCTAACTTTAGGACTAGTACCGGTACTTGCGTTAGGACTTAGTGAAGAAATTGGCTGTCAGAGTTTTACAAGTTTACAAGCACTATTGATTTGAATTTAAGTTGGTTTATTGAATATTCCAAATGTATGAAAAGGTCGAAACGTCTTTTTTGATTTATCAATAAAAGAAAGAGACCAAGAACCATTGCTTTTCAAAAACAAAAAAGGTCAAGTAAATTTATACGTAGGTAAAAAAGTAATAAAGTAAAAAAACAACTCACCAAATTGGTATTTGTCAGAATGAAAAATTATGGAAGATTTTTCCTTACCTAGAACACAAAAAAAAATATAGTTTAGAAAACATTTCATGATGTTAATGTCTTAGATATTTTACTGGGAAAGTTATGAACGAATTCAAATTTTAAATAGCTACACCACTGCCGTTTTCTTTTTTTTTTTTGACGAATAATTTTCGTAGCTTCGTCTATATACATATGTTTATTCAAACACATACAGGTACATATGAATATAAAACAATTCGCAAACATTTAAACAAATAAGATTCTTAATTAAATCACCTTTTTTTCAAATCGAAAGCCCAACTGATTCGTTTTGAATTCCACCGCCAAATAATATAATTATTTCAATGCACTTCTATACCGACGAAAACCAAAACTCTTTGAGTAGAAATCAAGCTTAAAATATTTTTAAACCAAAATTAAATTGCAAAAAACACTTAAGCGATCGATCGAAATTTATTATTATATATTAAAGAAACACACTGATCACTTATAGACAAAAACAATGAACAATGCACATCAAAAATTAATATTTTAAATATTTTTCTATCTATCTGCGCACCGATCGCGGAATAAACACTTCATGAACTGAACAGGTTTGTACTTGAATAAACTTTCATTTGAGTTTTTATGCTCCATCTTCATGACAATAGTGTGAAGAAAAATTATTTGAGAACAGCTTTCTTTAAATAAAGTTGTGGACTGTGGGAGTTGAGTGCTTTTACGAGTGGATCAATGTGGAAGGTCTGCTTTCAATTAAAAGTGGAGTGGATCGTTTTTGCCCAGAGATATAGGGTGATTCACTCGGATTAAATTACTAAAATTATTTTTTTTTATTTTTTGTGTTATTAAATCAAGGTAAAATTATAATAATAAAATAGGTACAGTATACTGTACCTCTCCAAATTTTAAACGAGCTGGGATCATATTATCTTTTTAACACTTTAATAAAGTTAAAATCGCCAAAAGCCTATTTTATCTTTTTAGGGCCAGTTGTACAAATATTTGATCCGTGGCTCAGGAATTTATCTCACCAATTTCGGCGGATTAACTGTGGTTCAACGATGGTTCAGGCATGTAATTGGCTTTTAGTGCATATTAGAACCTTGAACAATCGTTGAACCTCAGTTAACCCGCCGAATTCGCGAGTTAAAATTCCTGAACCACGGATCAAAATTTCAACCATGATTGTACAACTGGCACTTAGTATCATACTAAATCCAAGTGTCACTTTCGCAGCTGTAATTGCAAAAATGGGTTGAACTGTCACTGTTTTAGGTGTGTTCAGCTAGAAAAATAGGTTTTGTATGATACTAGTTAGAAAATGTTTAAAACTAAGAGTATTTTAGCAAAGAGTTTTAAAGTTAGAAATTGTTAAGTAGTATCATGCTAATACCTTAAAATCAGGCTGGTTAAAATTTTGTGCCTTTAACTTTAAAATTACGCCAAAATGCACTTTTTTAAAGTGGGTATGCAGTACTATGTTTTCGAAGGTCTTCTTTTCATTTCTGTGATCAGATTTCGCCTATCAATTACTGTTACCGAGATACTCAGTATGCATTTTATCGTATATCCACATAATAACCCATCCCTTAGTTTTGTTTTGTCGTATACGCCACATTTTGGCATATACGACAAAATATCCATGTATTTTTGGTATATTTTTTGTTAAACTTTGTTTTGTCGTACGTGTATAGGCTGAACAGACAACGCCCAAAATTTTAAATGAAACTAAGAATTATTTCGGCGTACGCAATACGTATCACAAAAATGCAAAAAACATGAAAGTAAAGGCAACTTTTAGAGTTTACGCAGGCTGTCGGTGAGGGGTGTCGGCCGGTGGCGTCGGATCAAACAGGCGACATCCGCAAGCTCGCGACACTGTCACGACTGAGCGCAACCAAAAAATGCCTGACTGTGACTTGAAGTGCATACCTGCATTGTTGTTGTCTGTCTCGTGGGTGTCGCCGGTTAGCATCGACGACGCACCGACACGGACGTCGGTCAATTTTTTTATTTGTTAACTTATATAATATTATATGTATAAACTGTGATTCGCATAGGGTGCGTAAGGTGTAACAAAAGCTAGAGCATGTAGGATAGGCTGAGACAAGAAAAAAAGAATCATATTGAAGGGGAGTATTAAAAATTAAGTATTAAGTAATATATGCTCCTACCAATTTTTGATCGAAAAACTTGCATGAAAAACTTGCATGCAACTTGCATGAAAAACTTGCATGCAACTTGCATGAAAAACTTGCATGCAACTTGCATGAAAAACTTGCATGCAACTTGCATGAAAAACTTGCATGAAACTTGCACGAAAAACTTGCATGCAACTTGCATGAAAAACTTGCATGCAACTTGAAGGAAAAACTTGCATGAAAAGCTTGCACGCAACTTGCATGTAACTTGCATGGAAAACTTGCATGCAACTTGCATAAAAAACTTGCATGAAACTTGCATGAAAAACTTGCATGCAACTTGCATGAAAAACTTGCATGCAACTTGCATGAAAAACTTGCATGCAACTTGCATGAAGAACTTGCATGAAAAACTTGCATGCAACTTGCATGAAAAACTTGCATGAAAAACTTGCATGCAACTTGCATGAAAAACTTGCATGCAACTTGCACGAAAAACTTGCATGAAAAACTTGCATGCAACTTGCATGAAAAACTTGCATGCAACTTGCATGGAAAACTTGCATGCAACTTGCATAAAAAACTTGCATGCAACTTGCATGAACAACTTGCACGCTACTTGCATGAAAAACTTGCATGTAACTTGCATGGAAAACTTGCATGCAACTTTGCATGAAAAACTTGCATGCAACTTGCATGAAAAACTTGCATGCAACTTGCATGAAAAACTTGCATGCAACTTACACGAAAAACTTGCATGAAAAACTTGCATGCAACTTGCATGAAAAAATTGCATGCAACTTGCATGAAAAATTTGCATGCAACTTGCACGAAAAACTTGCATGCAACTTGCATGAAAAACTTGCATGCAACTTGCACGAAAAACTTGCATGAAAAACTTGCATGCAACTTGCACGAAAAACTTGCATGCAACTTGCATGAAAAACTTGCATGCAACTTGCATGAAAAACTTGCATGCAACTTGCACGAAAAACTTGCATGAAAAACTTGCATGCAACTTGCATGAAAAACTTGCATGCAACTTGCATGAAGAACTTGCACGAAAAACTTGCATGAAAAACTTGCATGCAACTTTCATGAACAACTTGCATGCAACTTGCATGAAAAACTTAAATGCAAGTTGCACGAAAAACTTGCATGAAAAACTTGCATGGAACTTGCATGAAAAACTTGCATGAACCTTGCATGAAAAACTTGCATGCAACTTGCATGAAAAACTTGTATGCAACTTGCATGAAAAACTTGCATGCAACTTGCACGAAAAACTTGCATGCAACTTGCATGAAAAACTTGCATGCAACTTGCATGGAAAACTTGCATGCAAATTTGCATGAAAAACTTGCATGCAACTTGCGTGAAAAACTTGCATGCAACTTGCATGAAAAACTTGCATGCAACTTGCATGAAAAACTTGCATGCAACTTGCATGAAAAACTTGCATGCAACTTGCACGAAAAACTTGCATGCAACTTGCACGAAAAACTTGCATGAAAAACTTGCATGCAACTTGCATGAAAGACTTGCATGCAACTTGCATGAAAAACATGCATGCAACTTGCATGAAAAACTTGCATGCAACTTGCACGAAAAACTTGCATGCAACTTGCATGAAAAACTTGCATGCAACTTGCATGAAGAACTTGCGTGAAAAACTTGCATGCAACTTGCATGAAAAACTTGCATGAAAAACTTGCATGCAACTTGCATGAAAAACTTGCATGCAACTTGCACGAAAAACTTGCATGCAACTTGCATGAAAAATTTGCATGCAACTTGCATGAAAGACTTGCATGCAACTTGCATGAAAAACTTGCATGCAACTTGCATGAAAAACTTGCATGCAACTTGCATGAAAAACTTGTATGCCACTTGCACGAAAAACTTGCATGCAACTTGCACGAAAAACTTGCATGAAAACTTGCATGCAACTTGCATGAAAGACTTGCATGCAACTTGCATGCAACTTGAAGGAAAAACTTGCATGAAAAGCTTGCACGCAACTTGCATGAAAAACTTGCATGCAACTTGCATGAAGAACTTGCATGAAAAACTTGCATGCAACTTGCATGCAACTTGCACGAAAAACTTGCATGAAAAACTTGCATGCAACTTGCATGAAAAACTTGCATGCAACTTGCATGAAGAACTTGCATGAAAAACTTGCATGAAAAACTTGCATGCAACTTTCATGAACAACTTTCATGCAACTTGCATGAAGAACTTGCATGAAAAACTTGCATGAAAAACTTGCATGCAACTTGCATGAAAAACTTGCATGAAAAACTTGCATGCAACTTGCATGCAACTTGCATGCAACTTGCACGAAAAACTTGCATGAAAAACTTGCATGAAAAACTTGCATGCAACTTGCATGAAAAACTTGCATGCAACTTGCACGAAAAACTTGCATGAAAAACTTGCATGCAACTTGCATGAAAAACTTGCATGCAACTTGCATGGAAAACTTGCATGCAACTTGCATAAAAAACTTGCATGCAACTTGCATGAACAACTTGCACGCTACTTGCATGAAAAACTTGCATGTAACTTGCATGGAAAACTTGCATGCAACATTGCATGAAAAACTTGCATGCAACTTGCATGAAAAACTTGCATGCAACTTGCATGAAAAACTTGCATGCAACTTACACGAAAAACTTGCATGAAAAACTTGCATGCAACTTGCATGAAAAAATTGCATGCAACTTGCATGAAAAATTTGCATGCAACTTGCACGAAAAACTTGCATGCAACTTGCATGAAAAACTTGCATGCAACTTGCACGAAAAACTTGCATGAAAAACTTGCATGCAACTTGCACGAAAAACTTGCATGCAACTTGCATGAAAAACTTGCATGCAACTTGCATGAAAAACTTGCATGCAACTTGCACGAAAAACTTGCATGAAAAACTTGCATGCAACTTGCATGAAAAACTTGCATGCAACTTGCATGAAGAACTTGCACGAAAAACTTGCATGAAAAACTTGCATGCAACTTTCATGAACAACTTGCATGCAACTTGCATGAAAAACTTAAATGCAAGTTGCACGAAAAACTTGCATGAAAAACTTGCATGGAACTTGCATGAAAAACTTGCATGTAACTTGCATGAAAAACTTGCATGCAACTTGCATGAAAAACTTGTATGCAACTTGCATGAAAAACTTGCATGCAACTTGCACGAAAAACTTGCATGCAACTTGCATGAAAAACTTGCATGCAACTTGCATGGAAAACTTGCATGCAACTTTGCATGAAAAACTTGCATGCAACTTGCATGAAAAACTTGCATGCAACTTGCATGAAAAACTTGCATGCAACTTGCATGAAAAACTTGCATGCAACTTGCATGAAAAACTTGCATGCAACTTGCACGAAAAACTTGCATGCAACTTGCACGAAAAACTTGCATGAAAAACTTGCATGCAACTTGCATGAAAGACTTGCATGCAACTTGCATGAAAAACATGCATGCAACTTGCATGAAAAACTTGCATGCAACTTGCACGAAAAACTTGCATGCAACTTGCATGAAAAACTTGCATGCAACTTGCATGAAGAACTTGCATGCAACTTGCATGAAAAACTTGCATGAAAAACTTGCATGCAACTTGCATGAAAAACTTGCATGCAACTTGCATGAAAAACTTGCATGCAACTTGCATGAAAAACTTGCATGCAACTTGCACGAAAAACTTGCATGCAACTTGCATGAAAAATTTGCATGCAACTTGCATGAAAGACTTGCATGCAACTTGCATGAAAAACTTGCATGCAACTTGCATGAAAAACTTGCATGCAACTTGCATGAAAAACTTGTATGCCACTTGCACGAAAAACTTGCATGCAACTTGCACGAAAAACTTGCATGAAAACTTGCATGCAACTTGCATGAAAGACTTGCATGCAACTTGCATGCAACTTGAAGGAAAAACTTGCATGAAAAGCTTGCACGCAACTTGCATGAAAAACTTGCATGTAACTTGCATGGAAAACTTGCATGCAACTTGCATAAAAAACTTGCATGAAACTTGCATGAAAAACTTGCATGCAACTTGCATGAAAAACTTGCATGCAACTTGCATGAAAAACTTGCATGCAACTTGCATGAAGAACTTGCATGAAAAACTTGCATGCAACTTGCACGAAAAACTTGCATGAAAAACTTGCATGCAACTTGCATGAAAAACTTGCATGCAACTTGCATGAAAAACTTGCATGAAAAACTTGCATGCAACTTTCATGAACAACTTTCATGCAACTTGCATGAAGAACTTGCATGAAAAACTTGCATGAAAAACTTGCATGCAACTTGCATTTAAAACTTGCATGAAAAACTTGCATGCAACTTGCATGCAACTTGCACGAAAAACTTGCATGAAAAACTTGCATGAAAAACTTGCATGCAACTTGCATGAAAAACTTGCATGCAACTTGCACGAAAAACTTGCATGAAAAACTTGCATGCAACTTGCATGAAAAACTTGCATGCAACTTGCACAAAAACCTTGCATGAAAAACTTGCTTGCAACTTGCATGAAAAACTTGCATTCAACTTGCATGAAGAACTTGCATGAAAAACTTGCATGAAAAACTTGCATGCAACTTTCATGAACAACTTTCATGCAACTTGCATGAAGAACTTGCATGAAAAACTTGCATGAAAAACTTGCATGCAACTTGCATGAAAAACTTGCATGAAAAACTTGCATGCAACTTGCATGAAAAACTTGCATGCAACTTGCATGAAGAACTTGCATGAAAAACTTTCATGCAACTTGGACGAAAAACTTGCATGTAACTTGCATGGAAAACTTGCATGCAACTTGCATGAAAAACTTGCAAGCAATTTGCATGAAAAACTTGCATGCAACTTGCATGAAAAACTTGCATGCAACTTGAACGAAAAACTTGCATGCAACTTGCACGAAAAACTTGCACGAAAAACTTGCATGCAACTTGCATGAAAGACTTGCATGCAACTTGCATGAAAAAATTGCATGCAACTTGCAAGGTCACTTTTAAACTCACATGTTCTATTTCTTGCGACTTGATAGATCGCAATTATTGCGTTTTCCTAGCATTAAAATAATTTTTTGTTCTCATCTGAATTTATTTTCACAAAACAAACAAAATTATCAGTAGAGATACCTTCTTTTATTATTTTTATTTTGTTTCAATTCAAAAACACAACAAATAAAATAAAAATAAATATTTAAAATAATTTTATCCGAACGAATCACCCTGCATCTGTAGGCCAAACGATCCATTTTCATTTCAAAACATACCTTCCAAATAGATCCACTCTTTAAAAGCACTCAATCGCCACAATCCACAGCTTGATATTTAAATACAAATAAAAACCCGGCATCTCTCATCGTCCGTGTATTTCGTGCGTTCGGTTCGTTGAAAGAAAAATATTTTAAATATTAATTTTTGATGTGCGTTGTTTATTGTTTTTGTCTAATAAGTGATTATGTGTTTCTAAAAAATATACTATAATAAATTTCAATCGATCGGTTAAGTGTTTTTTGCAAATAAGTTTTCATTTAAAAAAAAATACATATTTTAAGCTCAATTTCTACTCATACTAAAGAGTATCGGTTTTCGTGGGTAGAGAAGTGTATTGAAATAATATTATTTGGCGGTGAAATTCAAAACAAATCAGTTAGGTTTTGAATTTGAAAAAAAAAAAGGTAATTTAATAATTAATAATTTCATTTGTTTAAATGTTTGGTATGAATTTCGTTATGAGATGAAGCAGCAAAAATTATTAGCCAATACAAATTGAAATTAAAATAGGAATTCGTTCATGTGCATTATAGTAACTTTCTCACTAAAATTTACCTTGGATATTAACATGATAATAATGTTTTCTTAACAATTTTTTTCTTGTTCCAGGTAAGGAATCTTCCATAATTTATATAATATATATATTATTAAAATACAAATTTGGTGAGTTAAAACTTTTTTTTTTCGTACAAATATCCATTATTCTTATTTACTCGGCCTTATTGGTTTTTGAAAAGCAATGCTTCTTGGTCTTCCTCTTTTATTGATAAATCAAAAGCAAAGATTCGACCTAGTTAAATTATACATTTTGAATTTTCATATTCATAAAGGGTGAACATATTTACCTAGATTGATGTAATAACAGATAATAATGAAATCAAGTGCTTGAAAACTTTTTTACATTTTTTAATTCAATAATCACATATATAAGTATGAACTATGAAGCGTTCAAAATAGTGATATAGTATTAAAATTTGCAGCGCTTTAAGATTATGAAGGTGTGTTTTTGAAATTAAAAGCACATTTAATAAAAAAAATATATATTCAAACATAATAATGTTTCTTACATAGCCTTTCGGTTTTTAAAACTTAAATCCGAATTAATTTGATTAAAATGAAGATTTTACTTTCAATTGCTTTTCTTGAATTCTTTAATTGAGGTTGATATCCTTGCGGCGAAAGTTTTGATAAAACCTTTAAGTCTTTATTCTTCAATCGAGTATCAACACCCTTCTCATTTTCTGTTATTAAGACGTTTTGTTAAAATAAACAAGAGAACATCAAAACATGTTACAAAATGTCTATCTCTATGTCCTTATCTCAGTCCCAGAATCCAAATGTAAACCCACTTAATCCTTTTCAAATCAAAACATTAATTATCCCATCAGCCTTTCAAAAAAAAAAAAAAAAATCTTGATAATTACAAAAAAAAACATGCCTGAATTAAGTGTGTTTAGTCTTTTTTAATCATCTGCCACATTTGTTTCCAAAGCTTTACACACGCCAACCAGCAACCTTAAAGATTTAAGGTAATTTTGTGTAATTTTCTTTTTTTGAGGAGCGTTGTATTCAGTGTTAGCACACTTTTTGTTTGTATTAATTCAAAAAAAAAAAAAACATGAAGGTCTAGGTACCACGTACCTACCTTTCAGAAGGTATTGCCATGTTATCCTTGTTTATTGGTTATGGGTACGTTTTTTGTGTGTCCCTTTGTATTAACAGACGGTCTTAGCACTTTGTTGCCAATGTAAGTAAAATAGGGTGAATACAGCAACCATTGGCAGTTCAAAGACATTTTTTAAAAGTTTTGTAGTTTTCAACATTCTCTGATGAAAAAATAACAAATTGGTCCAAAGACAGATATACTTTAGGTGCCAGTTATAGGTTTTAATGAAACTCACATTGAAAATTTTTAATTTAAGTTTTGAGACTATTAGGTCCAGTTGTTCAAACGTGGTTGAATATTTAACCAGTGGTTCAGCAATTTTAACTGACCGATATCGGCGAATTAACTTAGGTTCAATGATGGCCCAAGGTTTAAGTAGGTGATGAAAGCCAATTACATACATCCCTGAACCATCGTTGAACCTCAGTTGATCCGCCGAAATCAGTGAATTAAATTTCCTGAACCACTAGTCAGCGCTAAGCCAGAACTTAACTGACGAGGCAAAAAGGTGCATAACTGACGAGGCCCTAGCGAATGCCTGTAGTAACTCTTACTAGACACTTGTTAGTAACTATGAAAAACTTGCCAGTGGCTTATTAAAAACTAGATTCTTTTTCCAGTTTTTGTGTTTTTTTTAGTTTTTATGGAGTTTCTATAAGTTTTGAATGTATTCTACTTTTCCATTGCATTGCATTGACATTTGACCTTGAATAACTTTTGACCACACACGATTTGACAATGACAGTGGACTATATTTCTGATGTGAAAATAAAGAAAATTGGTTCAGACTTTTTTGTACATTTCTCCTGAGCTGTATAACTTCTAATCTTTATAAGCTATAGAAAGACACTGCTACTATGAACCTTACCCTATAATATTTCCTTCATAATATTGACAATATAGCATTTTTTGGTAAAATCCAACGAGCAAAAAAAAATTTATGAATTTGCTTGTATTATATTGATTGTTCGTATATTTATTGCATTGCTCGACGATATTTTTATTCAAATCAGGCTTATACATTATTTGGCCCTAACGATTATTTAATTTCTTTTTCGGTTCTTTGTAGAAATTTTTTTCTATTGATTACATGCGTTCGAAATGCTGTTCAATCAAAATATAAAAATACATATGTATATGTATGATGTACTGATGTGATGTTATTGGTATACCTACTATACTTATTCCACTGTCTATTTTTGAATTGATTTTACTTTATTTTTATGTTTATATATTTTCTGTTTGTTACATGAAATTCGATTAAATCAGAATTTTCTTTTTGTAGGTAGGGTGAGGGGGTGGTATACATATATGTATAAGGATGTATGTTAAGTATGAATATTGACAAATGTTTTGATGTCATGCTTAATTATATATGTTAGGTATAGGTACTGAATATTAAATGATTTTGTTTTGTTTTCTTTTTTGTATATTTTTTTATAAGTAATTCCTATGTATGTATGTATATGTGAGTTATTTTTTATTAATTGGCTTTGAAGGTTGTGAAATTTTAATATTAAATTATGATAAACAAAAAAGAATCAAATTAAGGCAGCCCATTATATTTAGACTTCGCACTGAGTAATGATAATAATTCAGAAATGGTTAACTTTGTTTTGTCCTTAATTACTTGTATCGTAATAACGTTTTTGTTATAAATTTTTACGAGTTTAGAATTTATAAGTATTCCCTATTCAACAAATAAATACAAGTTTTAGCTTAGGGTGAGAACCAACCTTTTTGTTATTTATCTTATCTACGCTTTACGCCATCAAGTATAGTTCCACAGGAGAGAATATTTAAATATGGAAAATATTCCTCGATACAGGAACTAGGCTGATATGTACATAAAATATAATAATATAATATATATTTTTTTTTTTTTGTGCTATAATTTTCAACATATGTAATAAAATTTTTTAAAATAAGTTATGCAAGCAAAATTTGATAATGGGCCTTTTAAGTTACAATTTTTACCTTTCACATTTATTCCAAAGAACTGATAGTTTTCGGGAATTTGCTGAAAACCAAATTTCACCCCCTTTCACCATCCCTGGAAAATGTTAACCCCGGTCCAAATTTAGGGTACTTTTTGGAAAATGCTGTAAATAAAGCTCTTCACCAAAATTCAGTTTGTCGGAATTTTTTGAGTTATTGTGCCATTTTAGTGTTTAATCTTCCTGGGCAATTATACATTTTTCTATGTCGAAAAATTATATTTCCAAAAATTGATTGATTGAATATGCCTGGGCGAAACGCATTATTGGACTATAAATCTTCCATTCGAATTTTATTTAATAAAATAAATTTTCTATTGTTTTTCCTTCTTCTTCTTCTTCTTCGTATCTTTGAAATTACGTAAAAATGATCGCTTGAAAAGTGTCATGAATTTTTGATTCAAAATTTTAGTGTCTACAAAGTGGGTATAGATTATTTTTCAAGAAATTCGCCAACACCCAGTATTTTGACGGTTGACCAATTTTTTTAATATGTACGTAAATGATCATAATGGATTCTTTTAAGGGAAAATATATTGTTGATGCTATTTTCTAGACGGTATTTTGGCCTTTCGGGATTTTGGGTTTTCTGGATTTCTGAATTTAAAGTTTTCAGGATTTTGGTTTTTCTGGATTTCGGGATTTTTGGTTTTCTATAGATTTTGGGTTTTCTTGATTTAAGGTTTTCTGAATTTTTGGATTTCTTGATTTTAGGTTTTCGGAATATTGGGTTTTCTGGTTTTCTGAATTTAGAGTTTAAAGGATTTTGGTTTTTCTAGATTTTGCAATTTCGGGGTTTTTAGTTTTATAGATTTTGGATTAGGGGTTAGATAGCTGGATTTTCGGTTTTCCGAATTTTGGGATTTCTGGATTTTAGGTTTTCGTGATTTCTGCATTTTCTGGATTTTGGGCTTACAGGATTTTGGATTTTCTAGATTTTGATTTCAGGATTTTGGTTTTTCAAGATTTTTTGGATTTTGGATATTCTGGTTTCGGGATTTTTGGTTTTCTACATTTAGGATTTGGGGTTTTCCGGATTTTGGGATTTCTAGATTTTTGGATTTTTGATTTTCTAGATTTTGGCCTTGGGGTTTTCTGCGTTTGGGGTTTTTAGGATTTTAGATTTTTTAGATTTTTGATTTCGGGTTTTCGAAATTTTAGGTTTTATAGATTTTATGTTTTTGGGATTTCTGGATTTAAAGTTTTCAGGATTTTGGTTTTTTCAGATTTTGGGGTTTTATCTAGATTTTGGATTTGGGATTTCATAGCTGGAATGTAGGTTTTCCGAATTTTGGGATTTCTTGATTGAAGGTTTTCGGGATTTCTGGATTTTGGGTTTTCTGAATTTTGGGCTTACAGGATTTTGCATTTTCTAGATTTTGATTTCAGGATTTTGGGTTTTTTGGATTTTCTGGATTTTGGTTTTCTACATTTTGGATTGGGGGTTTTCTAGATTTTGGGATTTCTAGATTTCTGGTTTTTGTGATTTTGGATTTCTGGATTTCTGGATTTTGGGTTTTCTGGATTTGGGGTTTTCAGGATTTTGGATTTTCTAGATTTTTGATTTTGGGATTTTAGATTCTCAAAATTTCGGGTTTTAGAGATTTTTGGTTTTGGGGATTTCTGTATTTTGGGGTTTTCTGGATTTAGGGTTTGCTAGATTTTGGTTTTTGATATTTTTTCGATCAGCTTGTGTTTTTTTTTTTTTTTTTTTTGTGAAACCCGCTTACCTGAAAAACCCGCTTAAGTAAAGAACTTAACTAAACCCCTGCATTTTTCAACAAATTTCTCACAATTTCGTTTTACTGAAAACCGCTTGAGTAAAAATACCTGGATATCTGACAGAAATATTTCTTTAAAATTTTATATTTTTATAGTAAAAGACTCGGTTTAGTAAGAAAAAAAAAATATGGGAAAAATTTATAAAAATCAAACGAAACAAAAAGTAATGGGCAGGCTGACCAGGTCATTTCTTTGTTACTGTTTTGTTACTAAAGAAAAACAAATTGTCTTATCAAATTATTCTTCTTGTTCATATTCAGGTTAAAAATCCTTTTAAGTGAAACTTTTTTTTAAAGCTATTGCATATGTTCGCTTAAGTGAAACATTTTTTCAGCTATCCGAAGTTCGGATAACTGAAGAATGTGAAGAAGTTCTACGGCCTGATGTACAGAAACATTAACATGGTGATACAAAATCTAAAAGAACTGAGATTGATGACTGGGACAAGCCTTGGACAAAAACCCAGCCTGACAAATATTTCTAACATGTTAGGTGCTTGTGAAATTCGTTTTTCGTCTACCTTTTGGATTGCAAGCGGCATTTTAAATTCACTTAAATTTTGTTTTGACAGAAACAAATTTGCAAGTCGTGCCATATACAACAAGCCAAGCCAACTATTACATGGCCACCAGAAATGTTGCTGCCAGCTATACACTGACAGACAAAATAAAGTGCAAAAGTATTAGATTAATTTTCAAACTACCGCTATTTAAAAGCAAAGAGTGTTTATCATTCCATTTCATGTTCTGACGTCACATATTCTCAGTTGCTTACTCTTAAAAAAAAAACAATCCATTGTTATGTCTAATTACTATTAGTTGCGGTATTTTTGGAGTATATACAATTTATGTCGCGACAAAATAAAGTGCATTTTTATTATTCCCTGCCAAAAAGTTTTAAGTTTCAAAGAAAAATATTTACAATTGATAAAATATAAAAAAGGTAGAAGCAAAAGATCACAATTTATAATAATTTCCGTGCTAAATATTATTTTTATTACTTAAAGCTTAAGTATGAAACCGTTAACATCTAAAGTGAAGGAATTGCTTGTTGTGGACCGTCAACGTGGATTGACATTCCATAAACTGGCAGAAAAATATGGATTATCCATTTCTGGGGTAAGAAAAATCTGTCTCAATTTCTTTGAACGAGGAACTATTGCTAGTTTTAAAAGTTCTTGCGGAAGGAAGCGGAAGACAACTGCAGTTGATGACCGCAGAATTAAAATTGAGGCTAGAAAGAACCCTTTATCTTCCGCCAAAAATATTAAAGAAGAACTTCAGTTAAATATAACAGCAAGGACAGTACAAAGGCGACTCTATGAAAGCGGTTTAAAAAACTTTTTTGCAAAGAAAAAGCAGTTACTCCGTCCAGTTAATATTAAAAAACGGTAAGCTTTCGCTAGAAAGGTTTTAGTGAAGCCACAATCGTTCTGGGAAAACATTATTTGGTCTGACGAATCCAAATTTGAATTTAAAAACTGTAAGGGAAGAAAGCGAGTTTGGTGCAAGCAATCCGAAAGACTCAGAGGTGTATACAAAAAACGGTGAAGCATGGAGGTGGGTCACTTATGGTTTGGGGATGTTTTTCTTTTAGTGGCGAGTTGGAAATATTGTCAAAATTGAAACCAAAATGACGGGTTCTAGTTACGTCAACATTTCTAGGGAAAACTTAGCTTCTTCTGCTTCTAGAATGTCTTTGGAAAGTTATATTTTTCAACAAGATAACGATCCAAAGCATATAAGCAGAGTAGCTAAGTAGTTTTTTTACCGAAAATAATGTTGACGTACTAGAATGGTCACCCCAATCTCCCGACTTAAACCCTATTGAGCACCTTTGGTCCATTTTGAATGAAAGGATTCCTTTAGATCAACGTCGCAATTTACAATCTTTTTGGGAAAGCCTCCAAAATGAATGGGAGAGAATTCCAGATCAAATCTTGAAGAACCTGGTTAGCAGCATGCCCAAACGTCTTGCTGCAGTTATTCAAAATAAGGGAGGAGCCACTACCTATTAACATTTTTCTTTTCTGAAGCTAAATTCCTATTTTACGTGATGATCTTTCGAATTTGCACTTTATTTTGTCTCTTCTATTTTCTTTGAATATTGCTATTTTATTTAATTTTTAACCTACATTTTGTAAATAACTTTAAACGATTACTTTTGTGGACGTAAGATAATCTGAAAAATATGAATACATTATTTTTTTAAAGAAAAATAAATCAAAACATATCATACTAAATAAAATATTATTGAAAATTATTTTTGCACTTTTTTTTGTCTGACAGTGTAATTGCGGTTACCAAAAAGTATAAAAACGTTTACTGTCAATGCTTTTTAGTTTAATACTGGTTTTCAAAGCTAAAGTAGTAGGTACTAAATTATAAAAGTTTATAAAGTAATGAAGTTAAAATATTGCTATTAAATTAACGTGACTTTAGTCCTTATTATTAGGTCTCAGTTTCGTGATTAAACGATATTTATTTATTCAAACTTTATTCTTCAATTAAAGTAAATCACTCTTAAACGTTATTCAATCTTTTAATAATAATGCTTTTACCAATTCAAACAAATTAGTTTCTTCAGATAGATTTATCGAAAATGGGAAAGACAAAATAAAAAAAAAAAAAAAAAAACTTTGTGGCAAATTGTTCACAAATTACTGCCAAACACGAAGCATTATTGCCAATAAAAATAAGATAGGTTAGGTAGGTTTATAGATAACTACTACTCCTTCATTTTATCCCTCTTCCAATCGGAGAAAAGGCAACACAAAAAAAAAAAAAAACAAAACAAACAGAAAGAAACCATAAACCAATAAACCAAAACGGAAGAATGACAATTCCTTTTCAATAAGCAAACATGTTTCTTTGCTCGTTCCGTAAATTTTTGTCTGTCTATCAGATCCTAATAAATTCTCATTCTCTATCGCCCAGCATCTGTTTGGAAGCACGCACAGTACAGGCTTCCTTTATCACAACCAGCTTTCTTATACTCCAATCTCTACCTCGTCCTTTTGTCCCTACGAGCCTTTCCCATAAAAAAAAAAAAAAAAACACCTATAACTGTTTTGGATTCAGAAGAAGTGAAGTGGCTTTCAGGCATCTTCTTAAATTTTGTGGGCGTATAAGGGGCACGAAATTCTTGTTGGGGTTTGCCTTCGATTTGCCTGGGCCTGGTATGCACATCACATCACATTCAAAAACAATTGAATCAACTTTCTATCACCAGGAATGATGGTGATTGAAAAGGACGAAAAAGGCACTTCCTTATTTTTCTATAGTACAAAAAAAAGTATTAGAAACACATTTTTTTGTGTTTTTTTTTTTTTTTTTGTTACCCCCCTCACACTGCAATCATGTCAATAAATTCAAGTTGCCCAAGAATATTGAGGAAGGAAATATGTCTTCTCGACGTGTAAAACCAAATAAAAATCGAAAAAGAAGCAAAAAAAAAACGTAAATCGAAAAAGAAAATATCGACGGAAAGACAAAACATAAATATTGAAATTAGCTCCAACACATCCTCTGACTACGGAATTTTGATGAAGTGAAAGGAAAAGTTCGGAAGTCTTTGGTTTTTTTTTTTTTCAATTTTTTTTTTCGACTCAAGCCAAAAGCAGAAAAGCTGATCTGAAGCTGAATCCTCTTTATCGGGCGTTGCCGTGTTGGGTTAGGCCAACTACACCACCATAACACAAACAATTTAGAAGATGAATAATATTTGACACAGAAAAAAGCTATCTGTATAGTTTGAGGGACTCATCCAAGTGTCGTTTATTATGTTCTTATAAAAAATTCATAACACCAGAGTCGATAAAGTTTTGTGCGATGGCGATGGGCTTACAAAAATGGCAGGGCAATGTGTTTTTAAATAGCCAACAAGCTGTTAAAAACTTTGGGATTAATAAACGATCGTTGGCTATAAATGACGGGTGCAAGGATATGTTTGTTTGTTTTATTATTTACAGTTATGGATAAGGATTTATTTGATATTATTTAGGGATTAAACTCTTCATATTTTTATGAACAAAAAAATTAATTTTTCAAAATGTAGATAAGGTGCATGGAGTATGGAGGCTTGCGTTAAATCGGAGTCCATTGAAATTTTAAAAGTGAAACAATCCTACTTAGTTTTCCCTCTTCGCATACCGAGAAATTTCAGTTTTTGTTTTACATAAAAAATTTGTGTCATCCCGCGCCATTCCAACCACCACATTCAAAATGGGACACTCTGTAAAAATAGTCCATTATCTACACTACTCTGGCACTTTATCAAAAAATTTAGCGCTATTTTTGCAATTTCCACAACTGTATAATATTTATCATAAAAATAAATACATAAATAAATAAATTTGGTGGCACAACAGCTCATGAAGAACCAGGACCTAGTGATTTACAACTCTCAACCATTCCTGTGTGAATGGAGGGGACCTACTCCTACAGTTTATTGCCGAATCCGAACGGCTGGTGAGCGGCACTTTTCTATGAAAGAAGATACTCTGGCAGGATTTGTCACTTCCTCGCAAGATGCAGTAGCCCTGAAAAACTGTTTTTGTTTTCTAGGTGGCAGAGGCTGGTAATCGAACCCAGAAATCTGGTGTGACAGTCCAATACACTAACCATTACTTCACGGGCTTACTACATAATTTTTATCATAACATGAAATTTGGGAGAACAAATTTCATTTTTCATTTTGGGGTTAAATTTCATTATATAAAATGGTCCACTTTTCGTTTTTGTTGTTGCTACAATAGGTGCGTTTTATTGGCAATTTTATAGCTAGCACAGTAAAATTTCCCTTGGTGAACAATAACAAAATCAAAATTGCCGATAAATAAGCCAGTAAATTAGTGAATATAAAAGAGTGAGGACTTGAACCTTGAATGTCTGTAACGTAGTTTATTTTCCACACACAAAAGGATATGAACACAGCCAAATAAATAAAGTGGACATAAAAGTGGATATAGCGTTTTATTGAAATTGTAGAGCTGCGCTAGCTGTGAATTACCAATAAAACGCACCTAATATAATACTTTTAGGGACTTTTTTCGCTTTTTGTTTGGTGTCATTTTTTATTGCGGCCGAATTTTATGTAGCCGTGGGTTTGATCACTCAAAAAATTCATTGTGAATACCACTTAGTAGACTGATTATTCCGATTAGGGTAGGGGGGGCTTTATTAAAAAAAAAAGTAATCGCTATATAGTTATAAAAATATCTTAAAGAAAATTAATTTCAGTTTTCTAAACTGTCCTTAAATTTTCCGTATCGGCATTTATTGCTGAGATATTGGTACCCAAAGTCAAAAGTCTATTTTTTCATTCAAAGCCAGATATTCTTCTGTTTTTTTGTTTCATCTCAATACGATTACTTTCCATAAAGATACAGCTCTTCAAAAAACACAAAAAAAAAATTGAAAGTTTTTTTGTTCCCTTAATTTTTTTGACAAGTGTATTTAGAGCAAACAGTGTAACTTTGGTCTTCCTTTGGTTGCACAACTGATAACGTTTTCGAAGATTTTGAATTGGTAAAAATGTTTTTATATAAAATAGCATCGGGTTCGGGTATCAAGTTTCAAAGGGCATCAATGTGAAGTTATCAGTCTCTTTTTTATATTTCACTTGGTTCTTTTAATAAGTTAAACGCGATAACTGCATTATAATGGTTTTGTACTTCATTTTAATGATAATTTTTGGAACATTTTATCTCGCATTTGATTTTAATTTATTTTTGCTATTTAAATTTCTATGGATTCATAACTTTTCTGAAACTTTTAATGAACTCCCAAAAAAACAAAAAACTCGAACGAAAGTTCAAGAGTCAAAATCTGTTAAAAGTTTGACATAAATATTTTATAGTTTGCAAAAACCAGTAAAGCTCTACCCCGAAAAATATGATAGTTGTTCTTCATGGTACACCCAATTTATTATAGCATGGTAATCCACTCTTGCCCGATTTAATCCGTGCCATCCATTTGTTGGTATACAAAAAGTCCAACTCAATTCCTCATCACAACAAAATAAATAAAATAATATGAAACAGGAAGAAAGACACTGGGACAGTTCCGTCAGGCAGCAGACATACTGAAACTCTATAGTGTCCCGTTTCGTTGACGTCCTATGTTGATATGGTGATGGAAATAAATAGAAAGGTACTTAAAATGCAGTGCCTTTTAATTTAAGCGTTAAGTTTGTGTGAATAAATTTATTTAGACCCCTATCATAGACAATTAAATATCTGCGATGATATTATTATGATATGTTAGTGAATGGAAGTAAATTATGTAATGTGCTTGTAACTTCGTTGCTGGTGTGGATAAGAACAGTCTCATGTTTGCATTTTATACCGCTAATTATTACAAGTCTGAATCTATCTTCTTCCTTGCAAAATTTATAGGAGAAGGTCCCGTCATAGCACGACCTACAGACTGGAGGAGTCTAAACAAATATTTTGCACACGCGGGTTTACTTCCGAAAAGTGGTCAATGCATAGAGTTGCCAGGTTGCCACGCTTTAAAATCCAATTTTTGGGTTTTTTTTTTCACTTTTCTGACCTATCTTGTATGAAAAGTTTTAAGGATATAAAAAAAAAATATCACATGAAAAGAAATTTTATTAAAAAAATTTAGAAATTTTTGACATTCAGAGTGTTGTTAGGGTAAAAAAGGATAAACAAAGGTAAAGATCAAGATTCTAATGTATTTTCTAAGTCAAAAACAATCAACAATCACCATATAGAAGCTGGATTGGAACGCGCGTAGTAGAGCTTCATATAACTTATAAAACTTTGCGAAACAAAGTCGTCGAAAAAGTTAGAGATGTGAAAATACAATTTTATGCAAACCGCCTCAATGTTAACTCTGATGGTCGTAAGATGTGGAGGAATCTTCGGGAACTGGGAATTGGGAAGCAAAGACCCCTTTTACAGAACAATATGGACGGAAATGAATTGAATCAGAAATTCTTGTCCCCTAGTACTAGGCCCTCTCAAGCACATGGTAGTTCCAGAACTGACTTACCCTTGACATTCTCAGCTCCATCATTTAGTTTCTCTAGAGTAAATGAAATAGATGTTCTAGAAGGCATTCTTTCTATCAAATCAAATGCAGTGGGCGTCGATGAAATTCATCCTGTTTTTTTAAAAGCGATTTTGCCATTTTTGCTACCATTTATTACACTATCCTTACAACAGGAATTTTTCCACAGCAATGGAAACTGGCTTAAATCATACCAATACCCAAAAAATTCATTATGTGATGATTTTCGACCTATACCAATGTTACCATTTCTCTCAAAAGTATGTGAGCGAATAATGCAAGAACAACTAAATGAATATACTTATAAACAATAACAACTTTTTAGTAAATATTCAATCTGGATTTCGCCCTTAGCATAGTTGCACAACTGCTCTTTTGAGAGTCATTGAAGATATAAGGAAAGAACTTGACGATGATTGCGTTACATTTCTCGTCCTTTTAAATTTTTCTAAAGCGTTCGATATGGTTAACCACTCCTTGCTCTTAAATAAGCTGCGCATTAGATATAACGTTTCCCAAGAAGCGGTTAAATTGATTTCCTCTTACCTTAGCGACAGGAAGCAAGCCGTATATCTGCAAAATCGTTTCTCTGAGTTTCTTCCTGTATCAAAAGGTGTTCCCCAGGGGTCTATTCTAGCTTCACTTTTGTTTTCACTTTATATTAACGAAATATCCTTTGTAATTCTTGAATCATCCAAACACTTCTATGCTGATGATGTACAGATTTACAAAAGCTGTTCACTGGGACTTACAGAAAATTGTTTTGCCTTAATTAAGGATGATCTTGAGCGGATCTTCAATTGGGCTGAAAGTAATAGTCTTACTCTGAACTCAAAGAAGTGTAAATGTTTAACTTGCAAAAATTTTTTTAGATATATCTTGCTTTCCTACGATTAAGCTGAACAGAATTTAGGCATGGTGTTTAATAGAACTCTGACGTGGAATGATCACATAAATTCAATAGTGGGAAAAGCTTATGGAGTTCTAAGAACTTTATGGACAGTCCAGCGTTTCACCCCACTAAATTCAAGAATAGTTCTTGCCAAAACGCTAGTGATCCCGATTCTAACATATGGATTTGAAATTTTTTACAAGTGTGATTTTGCTAACAAGGCAAAATTGAAAGTTACATTTAACAGCACCATACGATATATCTACAGGTTACGAAAATATGATCATGTATCGCATTTATCTAAGAACCTCCTAAAAATGTCTTTTGAAAACTTCATTCAGTATCGTACTCTAATACTCCTTTTTAATATATTAACCAACATACATATTCGAAAAACTTCGGTTTCCAGCATCAACTAGATCAACTTGTTTCATAATCCCTCGCTTCTCTTGTCTCACATCTGAGAGACAGTTTTTTATTGCTGCAGTTCACCTTTGGAATTCGCTCCCTTCCCACCTGCGAGAGCTGAGCAACATGCAATGATTTCAGAGTAACTTAAAACTTTTATTCCTCGAATAAAGCAACTAACTTTCTCTTTTCCTTAACTTTTCACTCTTACTATTTTAATCCAGCTAAATCAAATCTATTTCAATGTAAATACTGTTTTTATTTCTTTAAATATTCTTCATGATTCTTTTTGCATTTGTATTTATTTAATCTTGAATAAAATGTATAACCATAAACTATCTCTAGCTTATAAGATTTATCTTACTGTGTTAGCTTTTTAAACGAAATAAAACTAAATAGAGAAAAAATATTTTGCTACAACATTCTTTGGATTAAATCAGTCAAATAGCTCTCAAATATTTTTAAACCAGAGGATACTGCTGTCAGAAAACTTGTGCAAGAGGCCTTAAGTATTAAAGTAGATCAAGTAATTTTCGAATTTGGTAGCAACTTAATAACACATAGTATTTCTCTTCAAAAAATTATTATTGGAATCAAAATATTTGTCTTACTTATATTGCAATCATAAAGTTATTTAAACATGCGAAGCAAAGCGAGTACGGACTGGCTAATAAGTTCATAATTTTGTAAGTTCAAAAACACAAAAATCGTAATCGAGTAATGGTGGATTTACATGTATCTTCATGCGAGTTCTGCAAAAAATAAGGGATACAAGATATAAAATGTATGTTTGTTGGATAGAGAGAGAAGAACAAAATGCAGAGATCTTGATTATAGGAACGCAGATGAAGATTATAGCGAAGACGAACATGTTCATCTTCATGGTGGTGCTCTTTCACACATTCGGTTTTTTGGTATCACTTTATCCCGCTCTACTTTTCTTGATGTTTGCAGATGAAGATACATGTAAATCCAACATAACTCTGCAGAAATTGGACTTAAATGTGGCAGTGTTTCCGAACTTTTTCTTTTACAAATTCGACCAATTTATTGTATAAATATTTTAGGCTACTTTTTTTGGTAGCAAGTTTTCATGCTTGATATATTTTTTTTTTTTTTTTGAAATTTCTATTTACTTTTATTAATTTTAATTTTCCAATATGACTGTTTTTCAAGACTTTAAGTGCTATCTGAGTTATCTTGACTTGACACGTACTTTCAACTTTAATGTAATTCAACCTAGTGTTCTACTTAAAGTTTTCAAACTTCGGATTACATGTCAACCCATGTTTTCATTTTATTATTTTGTCTGACCCATATAAAATGTACAGTATAGCTTCCAGTTTTCAATCCAAAACAAAGTTTATTCATCTTGGTCATTCATTAAACAAAATGTTGCGTCAACTTCTTTATCCATCACAACGTGGTCCAAGGAGACAAATTAGCTTTCGCAAGGAAAGAAATATACATAAAAAAAAAAAACTTATGAAATCTTGTTTTAAAAGGTTTCTTTCCAGACAGAATAATTTGGATGCTAAAAATATAACAACGAAAAGAGTACTGCGTACAAGCAAAAGTCAAACAATGAATAAAAGTCTACCCATCAGGTCCATGATAATGAAGGACTTCTGCAAAGGCCAACATAAAGACATCGAAAGTCCTTTTCAACCACTTAATGTATATATACTCAGATAAATCGAATAGAAAGAAGTATTTTGAACTCAAAGGACGATTTGTAGACAAACTTGATATAACTAGTCAATGAACCAAAAGCCCTCTGTTAAAGAGTTAGGTGTTCGATATTATATATCGAAGTTAAGAAGGAGGCGTTTACCAGCAAGCCACTGCAGGGGAAATCAACCAGCAACAGCCAATGTATCTCACGTCATATCATTTATGTATTTTTTGACTTACTGCCACTACAGAGCTTGGATACACAAGACGTGCATCGCCCAGCACGGAATTTAAAATCACTTGAAGTTTAGAGTTTCAATAAACAAGAAGTGTTATTTAAAATTAAATAAAAATGTGTTTGATTTATGCCTACAGTCCACTTAAAAACATAGCTATTATTTTACATGGTCCTTCAGAGCCGAACTGTGAGCCGACCCTATTTATGTACATGCATTGCATAGACAAACAATAGTGCAAATGTAAAAAAAAACAACAAAAAAAAAACAATAGCGCGAAGTGGCAAAAAAAAAAAAAAAAAAAAACAAACAAACAAAAACAATAGTGCAGTGGTAAAAAAAAGAGACAAAGCAATAGTGCAGAAGTGTTTAAAAAGGAGAGCTATAAGAACAATAGTGCCTACCTACAAAACAATATTCTAAGTGGAAAACTAATAAGGCAGATCATTTTCCTACTTATCAAATTAAAACAAACAATCAACAGTGCTAAAACGAAGAAGTTTTGCTGATTTCTTAAAGGTGAGCAATTGTATGTACCTAGTAGGGACACATTCACATATACATATAATCAATTTTCGCAAATCAGCTTGCGAATTCTTCAAAATTTCAGTGTTATTAAAAATGAAATCCAATGATTTTAAGCATCCAAGCATCATTATACCTACCTACTTTTTTATTTAAAGTATCGCTTTATACAATGAAACACAATAACACTACTACAAGTGTGCATATTTATCTAAACAGAACCCACCTCCTACCACTTTTATCGCGTTCGCATGCGCGAATTGCTGTATAAATTTCACATTGGTTAGCCAAACCTACTTTCCCAAAAGTACATACCAATACAATTAATAACTCTCACGTTTTCCCCTAGAGCTAGCTTTGGTAAAAACTATATGCCTACTCATTATTGTCGTATTACATTATGCCTACTCATTACTGTCGTATTACATTAACGCGCCAGAAGAGGATATGTGCCTCAATCCCACCAAACGTATTTTTTTTTTTTTTCCCCACTTGCAGATTTGTCTTAAAAAGAAATAAATAAGCATTAACCCCTCCCATGTTTGTCTTTGTATACTAGACATAAATTGCAATGCCAAATTCAGTCACGATCGTTGTATTCACATGTTATGTATACCTTACCTACATATTTGTCTTCACATACCTAGCCCGCTGTCCGCGAAATTCTATCCTCGTACCATCGAAAATAACCCTTTCGTTTTGTTGTTTTTGTTTTCATGAACACTTGGGTCAGCCTAAATTTTGTGTGTGCCTCGGTCCCAAGTGCAGGTAGCCGTCGCAGGCCACTCCAGAATCTCTCGACCTTTTTTCTTTTTTTATTATTGCCTTTGCCTCTTGGCAAAGAATTATTTTCTAGGTACCTAGCTCGATCTGAAAAAATAACCCTTCCGTTTTTTGTTTTTGTTTTCTTAAAGACTTTGATCAGCCTAAATTTTGTGTGTGCCTCGGTCCCAAGTGCAGGTGGCCGTTCAAAAAGAAAAAATGTTCTCGTGCCATGTGAGGATACCGTTCACTTTTTATTGTCTCTGGTACGCAGCTGGCCTACCGATTTTTGTTATGTGCCTCGGTCCCAAATGCAGGTGGCCGTCGCCGGCCGTTCCAGAATCTCTCGACCTTTTTTCTTTTTTTTACTGCTTTTGCCTTTTGGCAAAGAATTATTTTTTAGGTAGCTCGATCCGAAAAATAACCCTTCCGTTTTTGTTGTCGTTTTTATAAAACTTTGGTCAGCGTAGATTTTTGTGTGCCTCGGTCTCAAGTGCAGGTAGCCGCCCAAAGAAAAAGTGTTCTCGTGCCATGTGAGAGTACCGTTCATTTTTTGTTTAGTCTTTGGTGAAGATTTTTGTTGCTTTTTCGGTGCGCAGCTGGCCTACCGATTTCTATTATCTGCCCCGGTCCCAAGTGCAGGTGGCCGTCCATAGAAAAAGTGCCCTCGTGCCTTGTGAGGATACCGTTCATTTTTTATTGACTCTGGTGCGCAGCTGGTCTAACAATTGTCTCTGGTGCGCAGCTGGCCTGCCGATTTTTGTTATGTGCCTCGGTCCCAAGTGCAGGTGGCCGTCCATAGAAAAGGTGCCCTCGTGCCATGTGAGGATACCGTTCACTTTTTATTGCACTGGTGCGCAGCTGGTCTACCGAGTGCTGTTCTATCCTTCGGTTCCAAATGCAGGTGGCCGTCGCAGGCCGCTCAAGAATCTCTCGACCTTTTTTTTTTGTTCTTTATTGTTCTCAGTAGAATTCTTTTGTTTTCTTCTCGATCTGGAGGTTTTTTTCTTTGCTATATTATATCTAGGTCCAAAAGTAGTTAGTAGGTACATTATGTAGTAGTTTTACCCAGTGGCTATTGAAAATAGGTATCTAAACCCTGTTGATTTTATAAGGATTTTTTCGACCTTGAGATTTTTGTTTGATATAAATGTATGCTTCGGTCCCTTTCCTAATGTTGTTGGTCGTCTATGATATTGTACCCATTCTCGCACCAGTCATGAAAACGAATTATTTTCTGTTTCTGTCTTGAACTTTCTTTGCTAAGTTGTAACTGAGTTGTAGAACACCTCTAACCCACTACACAGTTTGGAGGGTGAAGATCTTTTATTTAAATGAAGGTGCGTTCGCAGGATGAGGCATTCGTCGAGTTAATGACGATGTTCAGTCCAAACGCACATTCAGCAGATAAGAAAGAACGTTACCACACGAGTAACATTTAAAGAGCGTTACCACACGAGTAACATTTTAAGAGCGTTACCACACGAGTAACATTTAAATGAATGTGCGTTCGCAGGATGAATCATTTGTCCATTGTTGACGATGTTCAGTCCAAACGCACATTCAGCTGAACATAAAGAGCGTTACCACACGAGTAACATTTTAAGAGCGTTACCAAACGAGTAACATTTAAAGAGCGTTACCACACGAGTAACATTTAAATGAAGGTGTGTTCGCAGGATGAGGCATTCGTCGAGTTAATGACGATGTTCAGTCCAAACGCACATTCAGCAGATAAGAAAGAACGTTACCACACGAGTAACATTTAAAGAGCGTTACCACACGAGTAACATTTTAAGAGCGTTACCACACGAGTAACATTTAATTGAATGTGCGTTCGCAGGATGAATCATTTGTCCATTGTTGACGATGTTCAGTCCAAACGCACATTCAGCTGAGCATAAAGAGCGTTACCACACGAGTAACATTTTAAGAGCGTTACCACACGAGTAACATTTAAATGAATGTGCGTTCGCAGGATGAATCATTTGTCCATTGTTGACGATGTTCAGTCCAAACGCACATTCAGCTGAGCATACAAAGCGTTACCACACGAGTAACATTTTAAGAGCGTTACCACACGAGTAACATTTAAAGAGCGTTACCACACGAGTAACATTTAAATGAATGTGCGTTCGCAGGATGAATCATTTGTCCATTGTTGACGATGTTCAGTCCAAACGCACATTCAGCTGAGCATAAAGAGCGTTACCACACGAGTAACATTTTAAGAGCGTTACCACACGAGTAACATTTAAAGAGCGTTACCACACGAGTAACATATAAAGAGCGTTACCACACGAGTAACATTTAAAGAGCGTTGCCACACGAGTAACATTTAAAGAGCGTTACCACACGAGTAACATTTTAAGAGCGTTACCACACGAGTAACATTTTAAGAGCGTTACCACACGAGTAACATTTAAAGAGCGTTACCACACGAGTAACATTTTAAGAGCGTTACCACACGAGTAACATTTAAAGAGCGTTACCACACGAGTAATATTTAAAGAGCGTTACCACACGAGTAACATTTAAAGCGCGTTACCACACGAGTAACATTTAAAAAGCGTTACCACACGAGTAACATTTAAAGAGCGTTACCACACGAGTAACATTTTAAGAGCATTACCACACGAGTAACATTTAAAGAGCGTTACCACACGAGTAACATCTAAAGAGCGTTACCACACGAGTAACATTTTAAGAGCGTTACCACACGAGTAACATTTAAATGAATATGTGTTCGCAGGATGAAGCATTTGTCCATTGATGACGATGTTCAGTCCAAACGCACATTCAGCTGAGCATTAAGAGCGTTACCACACGAGTAACATTTAAATGAATGTGCGTTCGCAGGATGAAGCATGTGTCGAGTTGAAGACGATGTTCAGTCCAAACGTGAATTCACATTTTAATACCAATAATTAAATATTTAGTTGTATGATGCATGACTAATGATACTATTTTTATTTTCTTTTTCTTTACTTTTTTTTTTGCGAGCATTACTGATCTAGAGAAATGGCAGCGTGTGCCATAAGAAATTGCTAGAGATATCAAGAGATCATGTTGAACAGACGCCCATCATTCACAGTGGGCAGGCGCCTTATAGATTGCAGCAAATATCACCAGAATTCTTGGATGCAACCGATTACATCAGCAATAATTTGTAGCAATTGATAGCTTTCAAATAAGCAACCAGAAGGAATTGTGAAAGTACACTTTGTTCAGTGCCCCGATCATGGTGTTGACTCTGAAGAGTCAAAGTGGGCAGGGACATTAAGTTGTAGAGGGCACACTGACCTATTAATCCTCTATTGCTCTCCATTAAGGCGCTACGCATATCTGTCGATGTCGAGGAAATAACAACACCAAAATCACCACTCATCACAAATTTCAAAAATTGTACGTCGTGTTTCTTTGCATTGGAGTCCGTTTGAATTAGCAACCCCTATGTAAACCAAGAGACAGCCAAACGATCTTGCTTCCTTGAAACTTGGGCATTTTATAGTCTACGCGCGCCGCCGGTCAAATAATGAAGATTGATCGATTAAATATGTATATGGGACAATATATACCAATTTCAACTAGACTCTTCAAGGCTTCCTGATTATACTGCAATAATGTATAAAATATAAACAAGCGATTCGAAATTCGCGAAAATGTATCCTGCTAAACTGAAACGTGAACGATGTTTGCATCCAAACAGTTAATAAGCAGCAACAACAAGTGTGCAGATGGCGAGTGTACTGATGGATTAAGAAAATACGCTTGATCAACTATTTAGAAGCATAACCAATACCCGAATCGGCTTGGTTTTCCATTGACATATGAATGCAGGGGCGTCAATGGTTTTCCCAATGCCCAATGAGCGAATGCTATTCGGAAGAAGCCCCAATAAAATAACGCAACATTATAAATTATAAACATCACACATATCACAGTGTCATTACCGTTTTTAAACCTAGGGTTTAAAGTGGGCAGTATGTTCGATATTATATATCGAAGTTAAGAAGGAGGCGTTTACCAGCAAGCCACTGCAGGGGAAATCAACCAGCAACAGCCAATGTATCTCACGTCATATCATTTATGTATTTTTTGACTTACTGCCACTACAGAGCTTGAATACACAAGACGTGCATCGCCCAGCACGGAATTTAAAATCACTTGAAGTTTAGAGTTTCAATAAACAAGAAGTGTTATTTAAAATTAAATAAAAATGTGTTTGATTTATGCCTACAGTCCACTTAAAAACATAGCTATTATTTTACATTAGGTCTTAGCTGATTCAGAGTGGCACATTTAACTACGATAGCATAGGTGCAGACTAATAATGTTTTCGTGGAGAGCTATTAAAAGAACAGTTAAAAAAAAAAAAAAAACAATACTTTAAATGATTTGAAAGCCAGTTAAGTTAGAGTTAGATAGATAGATAGATAGATAGATAGATAGATAGATAGATAGATAGATAGATAGATAGATAGATAGATAGATAGATAGATAGATAGATAGATAGATAGATAGATAGATAGATAGATAGATAGATAGATAGATAGATAGATAGATAGATAGATAGATAGATAGATAGATAGATAGATAGATAGATAGATAGATAGATAGATAGATAGATAGATAGATAGATAGATAGATAGATAGATAGATAGATAGATAGATAGATAGATAGATAGATAGATAGATAGATAGATAGATAGATAGATAGATAGATAGATAGATAGATAGATAGATAGATAGATAGATAGATAGATAGATAGATAGATAGATAGATAGATAGATAGATAGATAGATAGATAGATAGATAGATAGATAGATAGATAGATAGATAGATAGATAGATAGATAGATAGATAGATAGATAGATAGATAGATAGATAGATAGATAGATAGATAGATAGATAGATAGATAGATAGATAGATAGATAGATAGATAGATAGATAGATAGATAGATAGATAGATAGATAGATAGATAGATAGATAGATAGATAGATAGATAGATAGATAGATAGATAGATAGATAGATAGATAGATAGATAGATAGATAGATAGATAGATAGATAGATAGATAGATAGATAGATAGATAGATAGATAGATAGATAGATAGATAGATAGATAGATAGATAGATAGATAGATAGATAGATAGATAGATAGATAGATAGATAGATAGATAGATAGATAGATAGATAGATAGATAGATAGATAGATAGATAGATAGATAGATAGATAGATAGATAGATAGATAGATAGATAGATAGATAGATAGATAGATAGATAGATAGATAGATAGATAGATAGATAGATAGATAGATAGATAGATAGATAGATAGATAGATAGATAGATAGATAGATAGATAGATAGATAGATAGATAGATAGATAGATAGATAGATAGATAGATAGATAGATAGATAGATAGATAGATAGATAGATAGATAGATAGATAGATAGATAGATAGATAGATAGATAGATAGATAGATAGATAGATAGATAGATAGATCGATTTTTAATTCATTGCACAGCACAGAGATATGATAACTACTGAACATAAAATATTTATAAATACTTTTTAAATGTTAAATGTCTGTTTTCTACACATTCATGTATCAAAGTTTTCCTGGAGATGTGCCTTTGACCATGAAATTTATTCAATTTCTTTGCACTCCTCATCTGATGTTCTTTCTTCCATTTTACTTAAAAAAAAAAAAAGCAAGCGCATATTGCAATTTTGATGCGGTCTGATGACATCGACCAAGGCCATAAAAATACATACAATTTATCAAAATTCTTAAGCTCCTTTCACAGTATGCAATTCTTCCCGGAACAACCCAGAGTGCTGTAGTTTTCCTGACTCATGACACCAGGGTCTCCTTCATATTTCTGCATCCTTTTGTGCTTTTTTCTTTTCTTTTTTTTTTTTCTTTCTGTCACCAGGGTTAATGCTTTCGTTCTATTCAATATGTTGATGATTTGTTTTCTATTTTTCGTCCTTTATGAAGTTCGTTTTTTCTTTGCACATTTAACAAAAGATGAAGAAAAAAATCATATTTTTATTCTACAAAAAAAAAAAAAAATAACAACTACAGCACATAAAAGCTAACGCAAAAGATATTCTTTGCTTTGATTTCATACATTCTTTCCTGGCAAGACTTTTATGCTCTTCTGTATTATATTCGTCGCATTATGAAAAATCAACCGAAAGATTAGAGAGAAATATATAAAGTTCTGCTTATTTTTTTTTATAGAAAATTGAAATTTCATTGTTGGTTGAACTAACATGACGCGTTAAATAGTAAAAAAAAAGTTATATATCGAACTTTTGTATTTAATAAATTATAGCTATATATATATGTGATTATAGATTACCTACGCGTATAATCAATAAAACTGCGATCCAATCATTAAATGTCAGATAAAATGTTAGTTAGTTTCATCTACATAAGTGCAGTTTTTCTTTTGGCTTCATACCCAATGCTTAAAAGTCATTTGAAAAATCTTGCTTGCATTGAAAGTTATTTAGTGTTACATGTCAATAATATAAGTCCAGTCAAAATATAAAAAATAGAGTACAAACTTATAGGTTTAGGTTTTTCACATATAATTCTGGATTGGTAAATGTTATCGAAATATAGTTAACATAATTCTGGTAGATCGTAAAATTTTCTACAAAAAAGATTACAACACTTTTTTTCCTGTATGCTGCCATTTAGAAGATATCGCGGTTTAAAAATAAACCAAGTGTCGAAAATATCTGTTTTTCGCATTTAACTCTTAAACGGTAAATGCTATCGTAATGCTAAAGTATCTTATACAAAGCTTGTAGATTTTATATAACCTTCCATAAAACATGTGTATCAACTTAGCAGGTCACTTTTTCCGTTGCAGGAAAGTATATAGTAATTAGTTGCTACTTAATTGCTAATTAGCTACGCAGAAAAAAAAATTAATTGCTCAGTTGATTTCCAAGAAAATGGATGTCCTACTAAGTTGACGTTATCTTAGAAGGTCATCTTTCTCAAAACATAGATGCTTGAAATAAAATGTGTGCACTTCTTTCGCTCAGCAGTACAGTGAATACTCATAATTTAGTTTCGGTACCCACAAAAAGGAAAAGAAGAAAGCACTGTACTCGTTCTGTTATCAGAGAATGAATGTTGTACTCGTTTTGTTTCTTTTTGTGAGTACCATATTGTGAGTGCGATTGCTTAAACATGTTTTGTGAATTCAGTAGGTATCTAAACTGAAGTAGTCCAACCGTTTGAATAGATCAAATGAATACTTTCATGCAGACCTCTAGTATCTATACAATACTCTACACTGAACGGAAAGACAGGACAGAATTGCATGACCCAAATTTTTTGTCTTTCCTATATCTTAATGTAAAGTTTAATCAAAATCTTGAGTTCGATTTCTCTCACGAACCCATAAATACATACATACCAACTATATTTACCAATTTATCGAATTTAAAAAATTACTTATGTAACGTCCTTTCTATTTTTATTTAAAGTAGGTAAACAATCGATTGAAATTAAGACTTTTATAATTTCTCTAGTCTAAAAAAAAACCACAAAACTTGCACCCTCTTATTGATGTCTCATAGTCCCATCAATTATTCAATGATGTGAACAGACATTTCGAAATCCATCCGTTTTGACAAACGTGACTTCAGTTCAATCAGGAACCAAAGATTACGTAGCTCACTTTGTACCTATTAAAAACCTGAACAAACACGCCTGTCAAACTATTTCCATTCATCCTTCCGGTAGATTAAACTTCTTCATTTGTAGTAATGAATATAAATATAGTTTTAACTTTCGATTTGAGCTTGGAGAGAACAACCTGCAGTAAAATAGTCCAAAACGATAGGAAACCTTCAATTTACGTCAGAAGATTTCAGACAATTCATAACCCAAATGTCAGAGATGTACGTACCTTCATCATTTATATACCTATGTGTAGTTTATTGGAACAGAGAGACATAAATATACAAGAGAAGATGGAGAAAGGAGTCAAATATCTAAGCGTATTACGATGCTAGAAAAGCAGATACATATCTATTCATAGAACTTCTTGAGAACTATCTCATCTTTTTTGTTAAATTTATTCTACCGGCAAAGCTTCCACCTCCTCGAGAGACAGGAAGGAGGGAGCAATGGAGTACCGAGTAACCTACCTACCAGAAGCAGATGCAAGGTGTGCGTGTTTTGTGTAGAAGCTTTCGGGAAGGTATTTTACATAAATTGTAAACCAGATGAAGGAAACGAGATACTTTAGTGAGAGAGAGAGAGAGAGAGAGTTAGAAACAGGAGAAGACAAACTTCTAAAATGGGGTTGAATGCATCTACTTCACCTCTTTTTTGACTCTCAACTCAAGTAGTTGATTAAATTATATCATCGTCTTCGTCTTTGTCTCCATCGCATCGGGTCGGGTCGGGCGTCAAGAACTCTAAATTCCAGGAAAGACGATGAAGAACAAGAAGATCTTGGCAAAAGGATTGTATATCTTAACTATACCTACCCAGTTTTTCTAAACAACTTCTTTGGTATACATAGAAGAGAGTATCTATATAGGCTAGGTGCAGTAATTTACATAAAGTCCAGGTGAAAATTAGACGCAAGACTCTTCTCTCTTTGGCTGTAAGTAACTTAATTCCATGCATATGATTGCTTACTTTTGTATACGTGTTGCCACATCATGATGCATTTTAGATTAGCTGGCACACAATATCCATATCCTTATCATCCTTACCTATTCAAAATTCAGTTGCCGGTATCTGTGGTCTTCAGGAAATTTATTCAAAAATAATTATAAATTAGGTAAAACTTGTGTAAATTATTATATAATAGGTATCAAAAAACAAAAAAAAAAGAATTTTTTTGTACTAACAAACTACAGTAGTACCTCGGTAGTTCGAAAACTCGATAATTCGAACGCTCTACTTATTCAAACAACTATTTTTTGCATTAAGTATCTTGTAATTCGAACACTTCCCAAAATTGGTACTCTATAAGGCCCATCGCCCACTAGGCAACTTTTAGTTGTGCAAGTTTTTGTTGCTCGGAATTTGCCGGCAACAGAGAGCAACAAAAGTTGCTTGCCATCGCCCACTAGGCAATTTCGCAGCAACTTTGTTGGACTAGACTTTGACTTTTGTCGCCATATTTTTTGTTTTTTTTTATGGCTGCTTTCCGGTTGTCTGGCTTTGTATAATCAGCGTTACTGCCCGAAATAAAATTAACGTGCCATACATTCTCCAAAAACGTGCCAATTTTCGTGTCACATGAAAAATCCATAAATTCTTTTATTTGCTGAAGAAAATCACTTTTATTACGGGGAGTAGTATGATAACAAAAATCAATGGAAATCATTTGATCTATTCGTGCATTGTCAAAAATTATGTGTTTCTGCTTTCTGCTCTCACTTTTTACGGAATTTGGATCAATTTTCATTAAATTTTGTTGAAAATTGGTTCATTTTAAGTAAGATAATGGAAGTAAAAAAACGTCATATTGAACTTTTTCGTGCCACCGTGCCTCGAGAAAATTATCGTGTCAAAAAAGCACGATTGTGTCACTTCGACATCATGCTGGTAAAACGGTATAAATCAATCATTACTTTGTTATATAAAGACGAAACAAATATTTTGTTTGTCCGCGTTTTTCTCAGTAAGTATTCAACCGATTTACTTGAAACTAATTTTATATTTTTTCTTATTTTTTGAAGCATGTAAATAGATATTTTTTTTTTTTTAAAGATATTTGTTGAATTAGATTATTAACTTTTAAGAAAATTTCGTACACTTTTTTGTCGAACTTGACCAACATATTCAATTATGCTTTTAAACCTGCTTGATATTTTACAAAAGTGGGATTTTTTGTATAAAGTCAATAGTTTAATGCAAATTTTAAGTCCTAAATCATTTCTTAACTGTACTTCTAAGCTGAGAAATAAATTTATTTACTAATTATTAATTTATCAAATTTTTGTATTTTTGCATCTATGAATTCGATTTGCGAAGCAACGCGAGCACGGGTCGGCTAGTATTTCTATAATTATATTATTTATTATTATAATGTAAATTATAGGTAATTGATAAGTATTTATTTTAAAGAAAAATACCTACTCACATTGTTGAAAAAAAGTAAAGCACATTCCATTTCCAGAAACTGGCCAAAATGACAAAGGGTCAAAATGGAAATGCATGCCATTTTGGCATCCACAATGACAAGTGGAAACGCCATTTTGACATCATATTTTTGACATCATATTTTTGACAGATAAGGATGCCGGCAACAAAAGGTTGCCCTGTGATCGAGGGTAAGCAACAAAAATTTGCCGGGAAAAAAGTTTCGCGAGCAACTTTGAGCAACAAAAAGTTGTGCAACTAAAAGTTGCCCACTAGGCACGTATCTCTCCCACGTATAAGCTAATGCAATTGGATTGGGATCAACAAAAAGTTGCCTAGTGGGCGATGGACGTATAATTTGAATTTTTAGGTCAACAGTTTCGTGAACTGGACGCTGATAAATTCGCAACGCTGATGAATTTGTATTGGCACCGGGCACGTCTTCTAGTCCAAGTCATGCCACGAAATGACTTCATTGATAAGGAAGAAATTCGAGACTGGGTGGAGTATACAGCGAATGAAAACCTAGGCAGTAAATTTGTTTCAACTGACTCTGATAGCGAAGAAAAATTCTACAATCCAAAATATCTATAAGTACCGACAAAGCTCTTCGAGATATGAATCAAATACTGGACTATCTTGTAGAACAAGAATTTTCAACAGTTCATATCGACAACATTAAATCATAAAATCTTATCAAAAACTATAAAAAAAAATTAAATTAAATTAAATTGTTTCGACCAACAGGAATCATTATATTGTACTGAAAACCACTTTTTACTACTTTCTCAGCTGAAATATCGACTATGAAAAATGTATCCAGTAATTCGAACACATCCGTGGTTCGAATTGGGTCGGTCTCCAATAGTTCGAATTACCGAGGTCCTACTGTATTTGTTTTAGGTCGATTATTATTTTCGTATGTGAAAGGTCATAATTACTGAGATTGTTACAGTAACACATAACAAATGGAAACATCAAAAGCATTGTGTTAATAATATGTTATTATATCTGTAAGGTACCTACTTGGGTATCTCCGCAATCACATTTTCACAAGTCAATATGTATCTAGTTATTCTAAGAGCATTATGAATAATTTAAACTAAAATAATAGGTTGTCTGCGAACTGGTAATTTGAAAAGAAATTTGTCTGTCTCGACGGAAGAGGCTTACCTACAATTTTTTTTATTGAAACCCCTTTTTGAAGGATATATCCTTCAAGGGGAAAATGTTTGGGTATTTTAAGAAGTTATTTTTAAATAACAGGAGTCTAATTTATTGTATTTATACATAACGGATTAATTTTAAGGCAAAACTATATGAAAAAATAATGACCTTTTGATAGAAATTTAAATTGAAGTATTGAAGGATTGTAAAGGTCCAAAAAGGTTTCCTATTATCGTTTTGTACGGATCCTCTTCAATTTCTTGGGGAACTTGTAAAAATAATACGATTCAGATTACTCGAATAGCTCTGAAAAATTAGACTTTCGGTTTGAAAAAAAAACTCCAAAAAAGCTGAATTTCCGTAGAGTGCTTTATGACCGGCTACTTATGTATGTGTCAAGAATTTCCTAAAAAGTACCATCAAATTAGCCCAGATTTTCTAATTTTAATTTTTTTTTTTTTGGTACAAAAATATACTAACTTCTAAACACAAAAATATTCCAAAAATAAACGTCTCAATATTCTTGAAAAACTCTAATAATTGATTTTAAAATATTCTCTAGCTGACCAATTTCTGAAAATAGTTGACCTTTTTTGACCGATTACTGACTTCTTTATTTTAGTTTATTTATTTGAATGCGTTAAATACTAACGTAACATTTATGCTTAAAATTATATAATTTACAAAATTAAATATTAATATTGCAAAAAAAAGATTGTTTAAATTTATTAGATTTGATATTGTCATTAACAGAGTTTAAGAGGAAGTTATTTTTATTAAAAACATTTATTAACTGATTAAGAGGGCTATAAATACCATAGTTAGATCTGCTAAAAATAGTTCGAATTGGTAGTCTACTTCTTGATGTAACCCGGCCTACATTAAAATTTAATCGTCCTAAAACTGAAGAAGATGATATGGATCCACTTATTATCCCAATAATAAAACATAGTTGCAAATACTCTCTATGAACTGAAAGTGATGGGAGATTTATAAGCCGAAGTCTATGGGTGTACGGAGGCAAGATAACCCTGTTCGACCATGGAAGAAAACGTAGTGTAAATTTCATAAACCTTCTTTGAACACTTTCAATTCTATTTATGTGAACCGAGTAGTATGGGGCCCAAACTATACAACCGTATTCAAGGACTGGTCTGACGAATGATACATACAGAGTTTTAATAACATAAGGATCTCGGAAATCGCGGCCGAATCGCTTTATGAAACCAAGGGTTTTATTGGCTTTTTTTAGAATATAATTATAATGATCATTGAAGGATAATTTTGGATCTAAAATGATTCCAAGGTCTGAAAAGTTGGATAATTTTTCCAAATTTGACGAATTCAGAACATAGTTATAAATTAATATATTATGTTTGCGTGTAAAACACATTGTTTTACACTTGTCAATATTCAATAACAAACAATTAATATTGCACCATTCCCAAAATGTTTGCAGATCCTTTTGCAGCATTTCACAATCCTCTAAGGAGCTTATTGTTCGAAATATTTTTACGTCATCGGCGTAAATCAATGCCCTGGAATTTTGTAAAATTGAAGGGAGATCATTTATAAATAAAACGAACAACAATGGACCGAGGTGACCGAGGTGTACCTCAGTACACCAGAATTAACTTTAAACAAACTAGAACGGTTATCTTTGAATACAACACTGTAATATCTATCGCTTAAGTAAGAAGAAATCCACGTTATAAAACAATCATTAAGGCCAATTTTCTTTAATTTCTTTAAAAGTACTCGATGACTTAACTTGTCAAAGGCCTTACTAAAGTCTGTAAATATACAATCTACTTGCTGTTTTTTTTCAAAGGCATCTATGCAAAATGTTGTAAATTCTAATAAATTAGTGACAGTCGACTTTCTCTTAACAAAACCATGCTGATTTTCACATAAAACAGAATTACAATTAAAAGAGAGAACATCACAGACTAGAGACTCAAATAGTTTTGGGATAACAGACAATTTAGCTATAGGGCGGTAATTGGTAACTAAGTGCTTAGGGCACTTGGTTTAAGGAACGCACATTTCCATAGATCAGGAAACTTTGAACATTTTAACGATTGATTAAACAAAACATGTAACGGATATAATAAATGCGTTGAACATTTTTTTAGCATAAATGATGGTAAGCCATCAGGGCCAGGATTAAGACTGTCATCGAGTTTTAAAATATTGTCTAGTATTGTTGCTTTAGTAATGTTTAGATTGATCAAACCTAGGTGTACGTACTGTTCAGTCATTGAGGAATTGATATCGTTTAATGGAAGAGAGTCTTCGTAGGCACTTTTAAAATATTCTGCAAACATGCTGGATATAACCTCTGGATAGTGACTAGTATCGTTTTTATAGCTCATGCTAGCGGGGTAACCGTCAGACTTTCTTTTACAATCTACATACTTCCAAAAATTCCGCGGGTTCACTTTTAATTCATTTTCAGTCTGTGCAACAAATTCGGCATATAGGCAATTAGAATAGTTGATAAACTCATTTTTTATTCCTAAATATATTTGTAAATCCTCTTCAGTTCGTGATTGACTAAATTTAACCCAGGCCTTATTTCTTTTGTTTTTTAAGGATTTGAGATGCAGATCGAACCATGGTGGGTTGTTATCTTTAGTTTTTATATTTCGTAATGGAATAGTTTCAATGAAGCAATTGAATAAAACGTTATAAAATTTCTTAACCATATCATCTAAATTTGAATTCAAAAATAATAGATCCCAGTTTATGTTATGTTCTTAGCTGTAGTGGCAAAGGATATATTTAAAAGTTCTACCGAAGGCTACACAATTTCAGAGCAGAAGCCTGCCGAGATAAGAGTGGAAATATGGCAATAGGCACACAGTCAGTGGTGAGGATCTGGAAACAACACTTCTCTAGACTGCTAAACAGTGAAAATGGACAAAATTATGCAGTTGGACAGAACACTTCAAAATTTGAAAATTTCCATCGAACCGATCTAAAAGAAGTTCGGTTAGCGAAAGCCAAGCTTAAATCGTACAAGGCTACTGGTGTGGATGGCCTGCGAGCTCAACTGTTCAAAGCAGAGAGAGATGAATTGGTAGGGAGTATATACCAACTTATCTCGAAAATTTGGTCGGATGAAAGTACGCCCGTTGTATGGAACCTCGGTATAGTGTGTCCTATCCACAAGAAAGGAGTTGCTCTGACCTGTCCCAACTCCTCAAAGTCGCATACAAAATCCTGTATGATCGCTTAAAACTGTTTGTCAACGATCTGATCAGCCCCTATCAGTGTGTTTTAGGCCCCACAAATCAACCGTCGATCAAATGTTCACACTCCAACAGATTTTGGAAAAAACCCAAGAGTTTCAAATCGATATACACCACCTCTTTATCGATTTCAAAGTCGCATATGGTAGCGTAGACAGAGACGAGCTATACAGAGCCATGTCGCATCTCGGCATTGCTGCCAAACGACAGCAACTATCTATATCTTGGAGTACATAACTGGAGACATCTAGCTAAGGACCGAGCTGGCTGGAGGTGTTGTTGTTTGAGACCGCAGTTCACTTTGGACGGTGAGCGCCATCAAAATTAAAGTTAGTAAGCATAAGTACTGACCTCTTACATTACTTTTTTGCGAACACACAACTTACGAGGTGTTAAAGTCCCAAGACTGTGCTTTAAATGTCAAGAAAAAACTCTCCACCAAGACTAAGTTTTGTAGAAAATTTTCGAAGTTAAAATCTAGGTACTTTAGATGGGTTCTAGTAGATGGATCTTCAAGGTTAAAGTCTTTAAAAAAACATCAGGCCACATCTTATTGTTTAAAAAATTAGTTGAAAGAAAAATAAAAACTGAAAGGGTTTTGTGTGATAACACACGCGCAGTGTAGGCTGCAAAGCGCCTCCGGGCCAAGTACACTACGCACTGCGCTACCGAAGGTTACGTGGTCATGTCCATCCAGTTTAGGTTTTATTGTTTGACATGGAGGTTTTACTGTAAAAATGCTAGTTGATTCAAATGTAGTTGTCAAACAATAAAACCTAAACTAGGATCGACATAATCACGTGACCTTCGGTAGCGCAGTGCATATACACTTGGCCCGGAGACGCTTGGTCTATGGTTTGAGCCTCAGTTACAGCAAAAGTTTTGAAATAAAATAATATTTAATATAAACTAAGCACCACTATAGGAGTCTGATGATCGGCCTGGCGACCTTGAAATAGCTATAACTCCTACTCCAGCCTATAAAACCGAACTAAGTTCATTAAGCTCATTCTTACCAATCACCAAGTTTTTTCACATTCCAGGTACATTCCCTTATGACATTTTCGAATGGCGTCAGAATGACAATCCTTCTTCTGAAAAGAAAATAAATTTACTTTTGACTTTTTTTTTAAATCCGTTTCTGAAGTCGTCACACGTATTAAATTGTTCTTCCGGATTAATCGAAAATGTCTTTCTCTTTTTGTATTCTAGTTCTTGTAACATTTTAATGGGGAAACATTTATTCTATAGGCTTCTAGTATCTATTAGCTCAAAAGCCTGAGAAAAGAGGCCTTTGACTTACCTTAAGGACAACAGCAGAACGGATAATGCCCGTCAGTAACCAGCCATACGGGGATATATGATAATTGCCGTTGGTTCTTTATCATCAGTCATCATATCTTCCTCAGAAACCTAGCTAGTCCTATCCGTACTAACTTTAATTTTAAGTATGCCAGAGTAGATCATACTCCATACCGTTGATTCTATCTAGAGAATTCTTTCGCTTCTTTTTGGCACTTGTTCATACCAATTTAAAAGCTCTTTGTAATTAAAAATTCAGTTAAATACTGCATACTATATAAAAATAAATTAGGTGGTTGCACAGCTTGCTGAAGAGCCAGGGCCAAGTGAATTACAATTCTTAACTATTCCCGTGTGCTTGCTGTTAGACAGGAATGGAAATGACCTAAAATTTTTTTTCTGACTTCAAACTTTTTCATGACATGAAATACTCTTAGAGGATTTTTTATATCCGGACGTCCTCGCAAGAGGCAACAACCCTGAAAAACATTTTGTTTAGGTGGATGCGGCTGGTAATCAAACCCAGACCTCTGGCATGATAGCCCAATGTACTAACTATTACTGCTATATGTAAGTACGATCTACCATTAATTAAGATTTAAAGCTCTAGTCTACAATTCTACTGTACTGTATAACTACATTCCATATCTCCAAAAAGCAATACCTCTTCAAGATTCGACAGATAACTAAGACGAACACTTTCCACACATTAGTGGTGGCGTTATACCATGTAACATCAGCAGCTTAATTCTTACTAAACCACATACCATACTCGTTATCCTACAAGCCCCAAAACACTACACCATCATTGTATAGCTTTTCTGGTAAAATAACAGGATATTCGAATTACAATCAGCAAATTCTAAAAGCATGAAGAATAGAATACCGACCAGCAGAGCTATACCTCTATAAGTATAAGAAATAAGGAACGTCCGTCCAGGTAATTCTTCTCCAGCAAACCCGGAACCGCAATTAGATGAAATATAATTCCCTCCGACACGTAATAGCACTCTGTTTCACATGCGGCTATACAAAGCACACACCCTCTATTACCACACATATGAAGCAAACAAAACAAACCGTTCAATGAAATTTCCCTTAGCGTGAATCCTGGATTTTCTTTGGTACACCTTTAGAGGAATAGGAATCCGTTCCTTTCTTCCTTCACTCCATGTAGCTTTTTCTCTCTGCTCACAGTGCGACAAACTATATGGTTTAACTAACAACCAATATACACATTGCCGCTGGCCGGATAAGCTCGATTTCTGCACCCAAGCGTGTCTCATCACCGATCCCGTCGCTGCCACGCCACGCGCGCCGCGCCGCTCTGGTTTCCATCAGGACAAGAATACAAAAGCCAACGTTCTTGCATGGTAGTTCCTAATTGATTTATTGGCATTCCTGGGTATTTCACTTATCCTCTGACTCTGACTCTCACTCCTTCCTTGGCCACCACTCCAATGGCATATATTGTATCATGTTATGGATTTGGTTTCATTATTTGTCGTCCTATTTCATTTTTCAAGTACGTACATCTCCTCTCCGCCATCCAGCCGCAGTTGGAAAACCACCATTGGATTTTTTGTACTCTCAAAATACCTTTAAGGAACCGGCAACAGCCTCACGTATAGAGCTACCTATTAAAAGGACGAAATACCTGAAATGGGACGCAAAAAAACGCAACGTTCCTACATACGTTGCGGATTGCAGGTATTTTTTGTTTTCTCCATCCCAGGGGAAAATTGCTATTCAACAATGTTGATAGCTGTTGTTGCCCCTGGTTATATTTTTTTTTATTTTAAATTTGCTTTTTTTGGCTTAAAAAAAATAGAGTCATTGGACTGGGTTACGGTTTAGGGATTTATAAGTCTACGTACCTATGGTTCACCTGAAAGCCTGCCTGGGCTTTTTGTGTGAATAGGCTATTAGCTAGAATGTGCAATGTGCTAGATAATGGACTTTAGTTCTATGAGTTTTTTTTTTTTCTTTTTTTGTATCCTTTATGACGTAAAAGAATGTCCTGGTGACAAAATCACCTATAATTTAGGAATTTAAATTGACCTATGTAAAGGAATTCGACATTTAAAATGAGAATAGGAATTCTAGGTTTTGACCCAAGCAGTTAAAGACGTTACATCAAACTTAAGGACTCAGGAAATGACTCATCAGAAAATGTGGGATTATACCACACAAATAATTTAATTATTTATACCTAATAAAAGAGGGATGAGCCACTTTTAGATTTGGTGCATTTGAATCAGCCATGAAAGATCCCAGCCTGAGACACAACAGCTTTCCATCATCCTCGACTTCGGCCAGGCTGCTTCCAGTCGTTAAGACCAAGAACTCAGGCATCCGCGATGGCTTGGTCCTTAAACCGGACCTGTGGTTCGGCCTTCCTTATCGCCTAGAACCTTGGGGTTGGGGCTGGGTGATTCGAAGATTCACTTGGGTCGAGCATTTTTGTCGACGTGTTTTGGCTTTTTGGACTACATCCACATCTTGATACAGTCCATAGATTTCCCCCTTTTGCCCTCCTCGCACACAGGACCAAATATCTACCGAAAAATATTCCTTTCGAAAAAACCAGACATCAGCTCTCCCTGCAGAGCACTCGCCATCCGTAAAGCAGGACTGGCAGTAGAGAATACACTTTGTCTTAAGCGTGAGGAGTTTTGAGCCAATTTGTTTCGCTAAACCGAAGTAGCAGCAGGGTGGAGTTATTATTTACTCCAAGGATGAACCATTAACTCCTTAACTATGTACTTCGAAGTTACTGCGTTCAATAATAAAGTTTAGTGCTAGGCGGTGGACAGATGCTTGTTTGTTTGTTTATAGCAGGTACCCAGGTACCTACTTAGTCTTGTCCTCGTTCACCTTGAGACCAATAAGTTTTACCTGTTCTTCAATCGCCAACCGTGGAAGATTCTTATAACAGCACGTTTGGAGGAGTTGGTGATTTCTACATCGTCTGCAAAGAACTAACCTAAGCAGTTGGACCGATCTGGTAAAAATAGTTCCTTTCGATTTAACACCGCCTCTAAGGGCTATATATTCCAGAACAGATTGAACAAGTCACATGATACCGCATCTTCTCGCGAAAACGCTGTACATATTTGGAAGAGTTCTAAGGAAAAGAGATGTTCCAAAATTGTATGTACATTGAACTGCGTATTTTCTAATGTCACGTGACTCAGCTGGATCAGTTTTTCCGGGATCCGAAGCTAGGACATTATCAAATACATCTCCTGACGATGAATTATATCATAAACGGCTTTAAAGTAGATGAGCTTGTCGGTCTCGACTCGACTTGAAACTTGTTGATCTTTTCCAAAATATTCATAAGTGTTGTGTCTATAGTCGATCTGCCGGAATGTATCTGGTTGCCGCTTGCTGATCAAAGTGTAACAGAACAACTTAAGATGCTCACAGAGAGAGAAAGTTGGACAATAGACAGGATCTTATATGCGACATTAAACAGGAATATGCCTCTATAGTTCTTAAAAGATACAGGATAGCCTTTTTTCTAGATGGGGCATATGGAGCTGATCGTCCATGCCCGATAAATGCTTCCTTCCATCCTTACGTGACTGATTTAGATATTATTTGATGCATGTACCCTATCAAAACATCCCCTCCATACTGGAAGAACTCCGTTGGTAGTCCATCAGAGAAGCTTAATGCTTCGCTATTAAAAAGCTTTTTTATAGCTTAGCTTACCTCTTTTATACACTGGGTAATGGAACTGTGTCTTCATTGATTGGAGGTGGGCCCTATCACTCGGTAAGTAGAAATGGCGGCCCCGAGCAACCTAAGCTCGGTGACCCAATTAGCGCTGAAGAACGCCGTTTTTATACCATAACTCGTGTGACCTATTTATTTGAAACGGTATTGAAGAGAGATTTGCGGGTTAAAATGCCAGGCTGGGCTGATTGTTGATTTCAGAATCCGTTAACCACCTGCTAGTGGTCTAGGGAGTCTGACGGGAGACATGGTGCGGTAGCTACCAAGTTTTCCTTAGAGCCATTTCGTCCCGTTGAGGAAAGAGATCAATCTTTAATCTTCAGTTCGGAGAGTTCATTCAGATTGTCGAAGAGGGCCTTTCCAAATGATTGTGCTCTCATTCTGGCGGGACATTTACAGAGGAAATTAAAGACAGTTTCCCTTTCCTGTTGGTCCCCACAGCTACGACAGTGAGTATTGTGAGGGATGTCCAGCTTCGCCGTGTACAAAAAAGGTCTCGCCTGAGTCTGCATATCAGGTCAGTTGTACGGGTTTTGCTATAGGTGGGCCAAGTCTTTCTAGATATGACGCAGTTACCTAAACTTAGTCCTATGACTCACTCCAAATGATTTTCATTTCGCAGCTGCTGAAAATACTGCATGACAAAACCAGCAGCCAGTTGCCGGGTTTTCTTTCGGTTGCGAGACTGTTTAATCTCCTTAAGCTGGAAGGCTGCATATGCCCCCTTCTTCTCGTGCAAGATCGTCTTTTCCTCCCTTTCCCTGGCTCTGTACTCTTGCTCTATGTTTACTCTGACAATTCCAGATGCGCTTAGAGCTTAGACGTCCAACGTTGAATTTCTTCTTCCGGGCGCGGCTGGTTCGCAATTTCTTTTCGTTCCAAAGTCAAGCTGTAAACTTTTGGCGCGACTAGAAAAGGGTCAGAGCCAACGTCGACATTTTTCCCTCGAAATAAAGGCACTTCTAAGATATTGGATACGTACCGCACGTGAACTAGCACATGGCCGATTTGGTTGATGGTTCAACCGTCTGGAGAGCGCGAGGTTGTTTGTGGGTCCTTAGCGTTTTGGGAACCTAGTGCTACTTATCATCACATTACGAACTGCTTCAAAGTCTATTAATCGGAAGCCGTTATCTGATGTTATTTCGTGGGGGCTGTGTTTGCCAAATAAATCTACTAAATTGAAGTCCATTGACATCTTACTCCGGACAGGCTCCGCAGGCTCCTGTCAGCTATAAAACTCCTCCTTGATAAGGTCTTCAACTTCTTTTTTTGTTAAACTTAATAAAAAGTTATGAGTCAATTTGAGAAATTCGAAGCTTCCAATATTTCCAAAATGAAGAACGAAATATGTATGAAAGTACGAAATGTCTCGAGTTAAAGATTAAGTGAAATTTATATCAACAATCAGATTCGCCAATGAAATGAGTTTGCTTTGAATTCGATAAACATACCCCTGCCCTATAAAAGGGGTCTAAATTTGAAAAGCGAGATGAATATCCTTATTGAATTAACGGTAAGCGCTTCGACAAATAAATTGACAAATTCTGCTTTATCATCTAATAATATCTCACCAAGTCAATCAATCACTTGTTGTCCATTAACCATTTTTCACTTTGACATAACTTATAGAGAAATTCTTGAATTCTACTTTCCAAAGTTGCTATATGTTGTGTCTTCCTTTACCACATCGCTTCGGTTGTTCGTCGTGTTTTTGATCTTCCATCTATATATAACACCTTATGTTTTCCACTACAACCTCGCCCATATTCGTAGGTATAGGTAAGGTACATCCATTTATCCATTATCCTCATTCTGATTCCTTGTGCTGATTATAGTTTATCTTGATAAATGTAGGCTAATTAATTGGCAGGATTATGTGGAGGGTAATTTGCATTAATTACTACTTTTATATTGCATTCACTTCACATAATACAACTACTATCTACCAACTGAACCAAGGTATATATAATTATACTACACACAGGATATGGTAGATATGTACAAACATAAAGTAAAGCCACGTGATGCATGGAGAAGACTTGCTTGTGGAAATGAATTTAACCCCAGAGACAGAGAAGATTGATTAATGGAAAATGGTAGTTAAAGGTATAAGTTTCCATTTTGTATTATCTTGCGTTTTAAACTTTGGGAGTTATTCACTGATGGTGCGCTTTGGAATTTCTGAAACTCAGCATTTGCATATTCATCAACATTTTGAGGTGGGAGAGGGTATAAAGTGTTTTTTTTTTTTTTTTTTTTTTTTTTTTCTGCCATAATGGCAATTCTATGAGAACTGATGTTGTGACACTTTGTATTTAATATCAAAAGTTGTCAATGAGAAAAATCATAAATCATGACCAGACATAATTATTTTAAGATAACCTTTAATGTTTAACAATTTATGGTGTAAGTCTTATTTTAAAAAGAAACACATACCTACTAAACTTCAAATAAATAAATATAACTAAGGAGTAAGGACTCTGCGATAATGTCAAGGATAACTTTCTAAAAGTCGATTTCAAAAAAAAAAAATTCTGAAAGTCAGTGCCATCAAGTGGGCGATAAGGAAGATTCTTCTCGTGTGACCAGACTTTTGGCGGGCCCGAAAAATTAAAGGGCTTCTAAAATTCATATTAATATATATTAAATATTGAAATTTCCATAGAAAACTGACGGTTAGGTTAAAGGCAAAAAAAAAGTATGTCATCTAAAAGGTTAGTATTTGGTCAGAAATGGTCAACTATTTTCAGAAATTTGTACATGGTTTAAGTTTTTCAAGTTCGCTAGCGATTTTTTGCAAAAAAGTGTACCATAAGAAACTCTACCATAAATGAGGTGCTAAAAATCTATACGACCTTGTAGGACCTTGAAAACAAAACTTTAAAGAAAAAATAATAAAAAAAGAAATCTATAAGTGACCGATTTCTGAAATTGCCTTTATTATACATTTTTCGAATAACCCAATAATGAAATTCTAAATTTCGTTAAATTAAAATTTAAAAAATTTTCATAAATTATTATCCGATCCAGTGGCCTTTTAAATGGAATCATTTTTTTTTGCGAATATTCCATAAAATCAGGTGCCGAAAATCACTAATGTCTGTCTGTGTGCTTGTCGATTTGCTTTAAGCTTGGTACCTACCTAGTGTTTTTTGACCAAAAATAACGGTGGGTACATATAATTTTTTTTTTTTAAACTAAAACTAAAACTAAAACTAAAACTAAAACTAAAACTAAAACAAAAACTAAAACTAAAACTAAAACTAAAACAAAAACTAAAACTAAAACTAAAACTAAAACTAAAACTAAAACTAAAACTAAAACTAAAACTAAAACTAAAACTAAAACTAAAACTAAAACTAAAACTAAAACTAAAACTAAAACTAAAACTAAAACTAAAACTAAAACTAAAACTAAAACTAAAACTAAAACTAAAACTAAAACTAAAACTAAAACTAAAACTAAAACTAAAACTAAAACTAAAACTAAAACTAAAACTAAAACTAAAACTAAAACTAAAACTAAAACTAAAACTAAAACTAAAACTAAAACTAAAACTAAAACTAAAAGATGATCTTTTGAAATTTAATTTTGAATTCGACATTAAAAAATACTAAAAAATGGTGTACCAATTGTTTTCTTAAAAATGTTTATACAAAATTAATTAAAAAAAAAAAACGCTCCAACGACTTTGATTTTTTTTTCTCAAACACTAAAATTTGTTTAAAAAATCAGGTGGTGTAATTTTTTTAGCTCAAAAAACAATTTAAGCAGATTTTTTTAATTAATTAATCCCGAATTATGTTGATTTTTAATAATTTTTGAATTTAAGCTCTAAATTCCATGTATGTTCTTCAATTTATTTTATGGATAAATACATATGTAAATAATTATTATTATTAATTATAGGTATGTACTTATAATACACTCAATCTTTAAAATTTGAAGAAACTTACTTCTAGAGCAAGTTCGTGCGATCCAGTGGTGCATTTTATTTTACACAAAATTAATTGCTGAAGCCTGGTTACTGATACGAAACGAAATTTTTCTTTGGTCTCCAACACTACAGCAAAATAATTACAAAATCCACAGCGAAAAAATACCCCATTGAAAGTGTCACCTCTGTTGCAAAAACAAAAAACAAACACAAACGCACAAAAAGCACAGAAAGCGATATTTTATTTGTATAAAAGAAACAATAAATACAAACACTTTAAATGTGGTATACATAAAATTTGTATTATCAAATAGAGCTATAAGATGACATCACTTCTTTGTTTTAAATCGTTCTATTTTTAATGTTATAGCTAGTTTAATATCGATCTTATAATCAAAACGATTCTCTTAATTCTGTTTTCAAAATAAGCCTATTTAATTTTTAATTGAACAATGGGCACATACATAACATTAATTTGTTTTCAAAATTAGGTTATATTAATTAAAAAAAAAAAAAATTTTCAAACTATCTCCAGGAATTTAAAAGTTATCCGTTTTTGCCCTTTTTATCGTTTTTATGTTTGCTGTTTTTAATACTCTTTTTATTCTAAGCGGTATAGGTATAAAACTATTTCAATAATTTTTTTTTATTCATATTTTTATCCATTTTGACTAAGTTTTTAAATTTAAATTTAAATTTGAATTTTTCTGTAGGAAGGAAGAATCATTATTAAGTGTTGAAATTATTATTCGTATTACAATGGAAAGTTAAGTTTTGAAAAGTACAGCCATCAATAGGGATATCTAATATCTATGGATTCTGTTGTTGAAGAAACCTCAGCTTTTTCAGCATAGGAGTTTTTCCTGCCGGGCCTTGTTTTCCTAGACTTTGTCGATTTGGTTGGATATTGTTTATTTTTTGGATATTGCCCTGCTGAATATTGTCCTTTTGGATATTGTCCTCCTGGTTTTTGTCCTTGTGGAGCTTTAGTTGTTGTTGTACTAGATTTTAAAGTCGATAATGATGTTGAAGAAACCTCAGCTCCTACAGCCTTGGAGTTTTTCCTCCTGGGGCTTGTTTTCCTGGACTTTTTCGATTTGGATAGATATTTTTGATTTTGTGGATATTGTCCTGCTGTATATTGTCCTGTTGAATATTTTTCCCCTGACCCTTTTCCTTGAGGATATTGTCCTGTTTGATAGTTGTCTGCTGGATATTGTTCTGCTAAGTATTGTCCTCCTGGCCCTAGTCTTTGTTGATATTGTCCTGCTGGATATTGCCCTCCTAGACCATGTTCTTCTGGATATTGTGGATGCTGTGGATATTTTTCTGCTGGATATTTTCCCACTGGATATTGCCCTTCTGGCCCTTGTCCTTGTGGATATTGTCCTGCTTGATATTTTCCTGCTGAATATTGTCCTGTTTGATATTGTCCTTCTGGCCCTTGTCCTTCTGGATATTGTGCATGCTGTGGATATTTTTCTGCTGGATATTTTCCCACTGTATATTGCCCTTCTAGCCCTTGTCCTTGTGGATATTGTCCTGCTTGATATTTCCCTGCTGAATATTGTCCTGTTTGATATTGTCCTTCTGGCCCTTGTCCTTCTGGATGCTGTGGATATTTTTCTGCTGGATATTTTCCCACTGGATATTGCCCTTCTGGTCCTTGTCCTTGTGGATATTGTCCTGCTAAATATTGTCCTGTTGAATATTGTCCTTGTGGATATTGTCCTGCTTCATATTTTCTTGCTGGATATTGTTCTGCTGGTTCTTGTGCTTGTGGATATTGTCCTGCTTGATTTTGTCCTGCTAGATATTGTCCTCCTTGCCCTTGTCCTTGTCCTTGTGGATATTGTGTATATTTTCCTGCTGGATATTGTTCTCCTGGCCCTTGTTCTTGTGGATATTGTCCTGCTTGATTTTGTCCTGCTAGATATTGTCCTGCTAGATATGGTCCTCCTTGCCCTTGTCCTTGTCCTTGTGGATATTGTCCTGCTTCATATTTTTTTGCTGGATATTGTTCTGCTGGTTCTTGTGCTTGTGGATATTGTCCTGCTTGATTTTGTCCTGCTAGATATTGTCCTCCTTGCCCTTGTCCTTGTCCTTGTGGATATTGTGTATATTTTCCTGCTGGATATTGTTCTCCTGGCCCTTGTTCTTGTGGATATTGTCCTGCTTGATTTTGTCCTGCTAGATATTGTCCTCTTTGTCCTTGTCCTTGTCCTTGTGGATATTGTGTATATATTCCTGCTGGATATTGTTCTGCTGAATATTGTTCTCCTGGTAATTGTCCTTGTGGATATTGTGGATATTTTCCTGCTGTATATTGTCCTCCTGGCCCTTTTGCTTGTGGATATTGTCCACTTGGTATTTGTTGTCCTAGCCCTTGTCCTCCGGGGCCTTGTCTTCCAGGACTTTCTGAGACTTGCGAAGCAACAATTGCTGCCATTAGCAATACTAGCACCAACGTGAAATTATATCGTGCTACCATCTTATTCTTTATGTGAATAGATTGTGTCGAAAATGATGAAATTTCAACCCTCTTTTATACCCTGCAAGGCTTTGAAATCATGTTTTCATTTTATTTTCGATATCAAATATTAATAAAGTAGATGCAGGTGTTTTAGTTTAAAAAATAAAAAAAAATAATAATGGCTGATTAAACACCGCTAACACATAGCTCTTTTTGAGGAGCCTAACGATGAATTTAGGAAGTTAGTTTGCATTAGAAAAAAAAAATAACAAAAAAAAAAACCAAAAACCGCTCGAATAAGGTCGTATTTTTTCAATTTATGAATTTTTATTTCTTATGACTTCATGAGTTATGACAAATTTATTTGTTTACACAAGTTTTCTTGCTTTAAGCTTAGTACGCTGTTGGCCTTTAATTTAAGAACTCAATCTTGAAAATGTGATAAAAAACAGAATTTATTGGCTACGAAAATTAGAGCACCATGAATTGTTTTGAATAATAATAATAATAATTGGATTTTTATTTTCACTGCTTACCTACATATTGCATTTGTATACCATATCAAGCCCTTTTCGCCAAATTATCGTAAGTATCGTAGGCGAAATTTAGTTTACCTAACCTATTGTTTGCTCAGTGACGAAGCCAATTAGGCCAAATTTCAGCATTGAGCATTATTAAAAATACTGTTAGTGACAGCTGACAGAAGGTCCGATTGCTTTTAATGCATAGTGAAAAAATTAAATAATTAACTTTAAGTGACAATATGCAAATGTCGCTTACGATAATTTAGCGGAATTTATTTTTGTTGTTGTTTTAGTGGACTGTATTGAATTAAATTCAAATGGAAGATTTTTTGCGACTTTTATTCCAATGCGTTTCGCCCAGGCACGACAGTTGGGGTTTGGGGTGGTTGGTGTTACCACAGACAAAGTGGATAAGCTAGGCACTCCGCCGGATTTTTGTATGATGATGTTTATGTGCATATACATCTACATATCATGGGTGTAGTTGAGTGCGTAGGTAGGGGTAAAGCTTGCTTGAAATCGATGTAGGTATGTAATATGTAGGACAAACCAAAAAGCTTACCACTATTCAGACGAGACAAGATTAGAAATCTATTTTGTAAGAAATACTGTTTTTTAACCGCCATTTGTTAGGCCATATTTTTGCACATTGAGGTACCTACGTTTAACGTGCAAATTTTGGCATATTTTTGTACAATAAAGGTCTATAGGAAAGGCGTTACCAAAAACTTAAAACCTCATCTCACGTTACGTCCGAAAAATTTGCGTTACGGAAATTTGAGTTCGGGTTTTTTTTTGTTGAGAAAATTACGCTTTTTTTTAGTTGGTTAAATCTGCTCGAACGATTTTATTTCAATTTTGTAATCAAGTGCTTCTAAATATTTTAAACAATATTGTGTTTTAATATTTAGATTTTAGAACATATTTACCTACCCAAAATTAAAAAAAAAAAAATCATGTCATCTTTCGTTGAAAGGTACCAACATTTTTGTTAACCACAGATGAAGCTCGTGCGACTCACTCATGTAAATTTTGTTTCTTATTGTTGATTTAATTTATGCCTTCAATAAACCCATGTACCAAAATTTAAACTATTCACCATTGTAAAAAAAAAAAAAAACATGCATGTACCTACCTACCTATTTCAAATAAGTTTTAATGGCTTTTAGCCCAAGGAAATTGACGTTTTGTTCGACAATCTCACCGACACACTATGTATTTTTATTTTTTGATTATTAAGGGCATAATTATAAGAGCCAAATTTTTTTTATAGGGCATATTTTTGGTTACCCTAATATACCTACGAGTTTTGATCTCAGATAAAAAAAAAAGAATTTTCTTGGTTGAATAGGAAAGTATGATGGGGTTAGTAAAGAAAATTAACAAAATTTATTTTTGACAGATAGAAAGTGATATTATATTCATAGGGGCCGGGAGACTTGAGCCACTCTCAATAACTCACTCAAATTCCACACAAATTTTTCATAAGTAAACTTTAACGTTGCATACCGTGACCCGTTATTTGCACACAAAAATAATTCTAGATCGTCGATTGACTTTGGCTGGTAAAAATAAAGGGTGTTTTTTGAGGCAAAAAGTTAGGACAATTTTTTTTTGTTTTTTTTTGTTTTCGTGATTAAAAGTTTCTTTAACGTGGTAAGTAAAAATAGTTAGCATAATATTTTAAAACATTTATTAGATTTCTTTAATATTAAAACAAAATCAAGTTAGCTTATTGTGTTTCGAGAAAGTTATTAATTTTTAATTGCGAAAAAACGTGAACGGTAGACTTGACCAAGTTTCTTAGGGGAGACTTGATTAGTGGTATTTTATAAGGAAATTAAATTATTTATTTATTTTTGTTATGTTTTTGAAGTGTATTTATTTTTTTTTTACTTTTTTAACCCCTTGTTTGAAAGTTGAATAACTTTGAGTTCTTATGTTTCTTTTTGTAGACATTATACTTACTTTCTACATTTTATTAATTTGTTCTTTTCATTCATAATCCGCAATATCATAAAAATGAATTCTAACTGAACTGAACTGATTAAAATATTTTTTTTGTTCTTTACTCTAAGAATTTAAGTATGATCAAGTCTCCCCGCAAGGGGTTGGTCAAGTCTCCCGGCTAAAACTTTTTATGAACGATTTAACAAAAAGTGGCTCAAGTCTCCCGCCTTCCCCCTACATATACCTTCCTACTTCAGAACATAGAATGGTGTCTGAAACAGCTTATTACGTTTTAATTAATTTAAATTGTAAAGATTAGTCATGTTTTTTTGTTTATCTATAGCAAAATATAGTCATTTTCAATGTCCCTAGTTACTCTATGAGTAAAATATGCAAATTTTTAAAATGGTTTCACCCTTATCTAAGCGCGATCTGATTTTAGCTCCACATACAAAATTCTACCCGAAATTTTGCCAAGCTTAGATTTTTAACCGAGTTGTACGCAAATCCAATAAAAAAAATCAAGTTTTTGTTTCTTACTACATAAAATCTGTCAAAATTTGCGAAATAATTTTTCGGCGAATTAATTTTCTCGAAATTAATTTGGCAGATTCTTTAACTTGAATTTTTGAGTTTTGCATTATCTTTGCTTTATAAAATAAAAATCGAAATTGAGGAATCGAAATTAAAGAACACGCGACGCCACCGCTCAAGTAGCACAAAAGTCTAAAGTACACCAAAATATTTGGGGTTATAATTTACCCCGGACTTTCGTGAAATATGTACATTTTGAATATAAAAAATATACCACTTTTCACTGCAGTTTTAGTACAATTAATTTCGATTTGGTGTATATAATACCGCCTTCTTGTTTATAATTTAACCCGGCTGTACAAAAATTAAACCGATTTACGGTATATTTGGTACATTTTGGTGGCCTTAATAGCTAACTAGAGTAGTTCTTGTCTTGGCACGTCAGGATTTCTTTTCGTTTTGAAGCTCTATGTTCTGGTGTCACTTGTGGCTGAAAAATTGGTTGAATTCATATATTGCAATGAATTTTTTTTCTGTAATAGCTATGGTTGATCAGAAGAAATTATATCCTTCCGCAAGGCTAAGACATTTTTTGAAAAGCATGAAAGTATTGAAAAAAAAACTAAAACTAAAAATATACAATGAAATTAATATTATTTTTGTGTATTAACATTTAAAAAAATTATTTGTAACAAATAAGAACATGTTACAAGAACAAATAAATTGGAATATAAAAACGTTAAATGAAAAATTGAGACAATAAATACTAAAGTAATTTTAAAGGAAGAGCCTTAGACTTCTATAGAACGCTTCGACCATCAAGGATGTTATTAGTCTTAACTACCTACAAATACCAATGAGATTAATTTCATGAGATGCTACATAAAAAGAGATCAAATATTCATTTAATTTAAATAGTGGTTCACTCGGGCGTAAACGCACTTTTTTTATTTTACTGAAAATTTACTAATTTTTATTTTTGTAGGTACGTTGATTTTTTCGTATGTAAATTGAAAAAGCTATTTTGATTTTAAAACAGTAAATTCTCCGTTTCCACGGCCCATATATGGGGTCCGCATATAACACAATCTGGAAATCCAATTTTAGTCCATATCCATACCACTGGATCTCGCCAATTTGAGTCTGCAATTGTTGTTGTAGCGATGCGGAAAAGATTTTCCATAATGCAAAAAATAAAATAAATGAATGGCGCGGATGTAAGAGTTGTGCACCAGCCGCCATTTTCAAAAACGCATTTTAGCCAATATCTTGAAGACAGCTTAGCACTTTTTCCATAGAAAATTTAACTAAGTATGTTTCCTTTCTTCCTAGAACTTTGGATTTTGTAGGATTTATACTTTCTTAGTTAAGCTCCTTAAAACATGCTTTGTTCTAGATTCTCGTTCATTATACCAACCGTTAAAGAGATATTGGGAACAAATTAAAAAAAAAAGTATATTTTAAGGGGCATTAACTCTGAAAGTAAAAATCCTATAAACAAATGTTTTATGAAAAAAGGAAAGATAATTAAATTTCCTAAAATAAAATTTTAAAATTTTGTGCACGATGATTGGGTACAACGGTCAATGCACAACACCTAAAGCCGTGCCATTTAATTTTTATACTCAAAAAGAACACACCTTCCAATTTAAAATTGGCAAACTGAGCAAAAATCATCTGTCAGCTTATGAAATTGAATTTCAGTAAAAAACAGTGTTGCCAATTTAAAAACCAAAACCTTTATAATAAAAAAAAAAACAGACTGCCCACAACAACTTAAAAGATTTGCTTATAGAAAATATTATAATACATTAACCAGAAAACATAGCAAACTGAAGTATATAGGTAAACAAACTTTAAACAAAAAATTTAAAACGTCTGTCACATGATTTTTATTAGCCGTCTTGTCCGTGACGAGACTGAACTTCAGCCATCCCTATACCATAACCTGTCCTCATCAAAGGCTTACTGGTCTGGTGTCTACAAACTGAAAAATATCTCCACGCTTCAGTGTTTTTGTTTTTTTGTTTTTGAAAAGCTAAATCAAAATTTGCATTTAGCAACTATTATTTCTCTTTTCCTTTCCGTAAAGCCCAAGTTCAGCCAGCCAGCGGATGTGAGTGATGGTTTATCCTGATGGATGAGAATGATGATGATGATGATGATAATGATGATGACGGTGCGGTGGTTACTTTGCTTTCATCTAAATATCAGGACATACCATTAAAGGCGGGAGCGAAAGCTGAGGGTTGTGATGGTGGCTGGTTATGGTGGTTGCTTTGCAAACGTTGTCGTTCGTTGAAATTGAATTACTTTGCACAATAGTTCGTTGGCTTGCTCTCGTATATAAGCACAGGATGAGAGTGAAACAGGACATTGCATACATATAAGAAATAAAAGACACGATGTTATGGAGTGAGAGGGTATTTATTTTGACAGGACGACGCCGACGGACGTGAACGATTTAACCAATCGAACTCTGCTCACAAATTCATCCGACCGTTAGGAACTGCATTTAGCTGGCTGGATTGTGGATTGAATTGGATTGGGTTGAATTGGGTTGGATCTTGAATGTGTGTATCGGGACTATCGGGAGTCAGGATTCAGGAGTTGCTATAGGATTCGAGAGTCTTTGATTCTAACGCCACCGACCACCGCCGCGCGCCGCCTCTGACTATACACACACGTTGCTTGTGCAGATAGTTTTGCTGTCCGATGATGATGATGTCTATAATGGCTGTTGCTCTTTCTCTCTCGAGCGTTTATGGTCCTGTCAGCTTCCGGTCATATACATATACCCGTTGGCAGCCTGTTCCATTGAAGATAACGTTATTGAATATTAATTTATCCAATCCACAAACACAAAACACTTTTCAATCTGAATGCTGAATTCCAAAATACAATACAGAATACACCCAGGGGATTTGACCTTTCTCTTACTTTTTGTACTGCAAAAGCTTCGCTCGGGATGTGGGGGGAGTTTGAAATGAGATGTATATGGTTGTTTTGTTCGTCCTTCCGAACAGGTGGCTTCATGTTGCAATTATTATTATATAGTTCTGCTGGCCATTAGGAATGACGTTTGTTTTTTTTTTGTCTGTGGATCAAACCATTTGAATTGATTTATTGAAAAGGCTGGTTTCCTCCAAAATCAGTTCGATCATTTTTTTTTAAATGATTTTATAGATAAATTTCACTGAAAAATACTAATTACTCAACTTTATACCATACGGTTTGTCATAAAATAACAAAATTAATAAAATTGTTTGTTTTTTAGTAAAAAAGAAACAGCTACATATAGCCTTTTCGATTGTTGATGGGATGCAGATTTGAATCATTTTAGGGAAAACCACATAACATCAAATGAAACTGATTATAGGCACAATAATGAATCGACTCGATGGTCATTGAATAGGAAATATGCACTCATTGTATTATAGTGTGATGTAATTAGTTACACATTGATGTACAATTAAGCGTGAATGTAGTAGGTTGAGTATGTACATAAAGATTGTAGGCCGTTGTTATCGTCCAGGGACTGGTTTTGAAATATTGATTTACTGACATAAGATAAATGTTTTAGTTGCGTTTAGTGAATTTGAATAATTTTATGAAGAAACAAATTTAATTATCGATTCTTCAAAAAAAAAATGCTTTCGCATGTAGGTGAGAGGGGGTGTTTTGAGAGACAAGCCAATGATCCAATTATTTTCCAACTTGGAGTATAAGATTTTTGGATGATTCCTTAGTAGGAAAATCGAGTTTTTTTGTAGCTGAATAAAATAACGTCAGGTACTTACTTGCCATACAACGGTATTGAAAAGGGTTATTTATCTCAAAAACGGCTGTAACGATTTTTTTTAAATTTTTGTGTGGTAGTAAGTATGGTCTACATTTTGGTGAAAAAAATTACCAAAAACCGTTATTATTGGTAGGTATATGCCACATAACCGTTTTTTTTTTTTATTTTGGACTTTCTCGTTAACTCCTTAACCGATTTTGATCAAAATTTTTATTCTGAAGGTCCTATAAAATGTGAATAATACTGCGTACAAATATTTTCAAAAAAAATATGTTTTGGATTTTTTAAAAAAAAATTTAATTTTTTTTTTTTTTTGAAAAATCATTCTTTTGAAAACGGTTAATGATTTTTTTTTTGAAATTATGGTTTTAGTTGTATATTATTATATTCTTAAAAATGACATAACTACCGAATTTTTTTTCTAAAAAATTTCAAGAAATTTTATTTATAGTAGGTAGGTATACAAATTATTTTTTTAAATTTTGTCTGCATAAATTTATATTTTTCCAACAATTGAGATGGCGTTCTTCATTTTGAAAGTGTTTCATGCATTTTTCCATATTTAAATCTTTATTCTTCACTTTATTATATGGAAAATACATATACAATTTTTAATATAAGTACATTATTATTACTTAAGTATGTACTAATATTACACTTTTAATACAAGAGCAAGTTCGTGCGACCCAGTCGTGAATTTTATTTTTTTCATCAAGCGCGCGTGTCGCCACGACTCAGTTGCTATGAGTTGAGGGATGATTTTTTGATTTAAAAGATCGCCAAAAATATCGATAGACCCTGGTTCCTGATTTGATTATTTATAACTTTTGGTTGATTGGGAGGATTTATATAATGATATAGGTATGTAAAGAAAAGTAAGAAACCAACCCATTTTCTCATGTATAAATATTTATAACGGCTTATATAAAAAAAATATATTTAAGGAAAATGTAAACCCAAAAAATTTTAGAACTTTCAAAAATTATGTATCATAATATTGTGCATCTTACTGTGTTGAATAAATAAATTTTTGATTTTACGGCGGTAATTCCAAGGAGCGTATAGCAATGATTAACAATGTTTAAACGATTTTTTAAATATCATTGAAAAAATCACTCGACTTAAGTAATAAAAAAAATTTTCTCCTCAAAAATAACTGTCACTTTAATTAATGTTACAATATAACACTTATCTAAAAAACTTTAAATCGAATTTATTATGTTATAAAATAAAAAAAATAAATTTGATGGCACAACAGCTCATGAAGAACTAGGGCCTAGTGACTTACAACTCTCAACCATTCCTGTGTGCGTGTCTACAGGAATGGAGGGGACCTACAGTTTATTGCCGAATCCGAACGACTAACGAGCGGCACTTTTCTGTGACAGGAGATACTCTTGGAGGATTTGTCAATTCCTCGCGCTCGCAAGAGGCAGTAGCCGTTTTTTCTGTTAAATTTATTATGTTATACTTTATTTTATTTTTTAACCGAATTTTTGTATACTTTTTTATAAAAAAAAAAAATAAATAAAATCAAAACGGATAATAACTTTGAATCTCGGGAGTCCTAATTTGGGGCTATATTTCTCTCTTTTTTTCAAAAAAGCTTATACATTTGGGACCGCTATTAAGACCTACTACTTGACACTACGATTATGGCGAAGTCCGAAGAAGTGGAATTTGCCCTACCATCCATCGGTCTTTGCGTCTATGCGTCCGTGGGTCCACTCTTATTTAAACTAGAAGCTAAAGTAAACATGTAGACTGATTAGCTTAAAATTTTGTACAGAGCATTTTTTTCTGATTCCCTAAAACAAGGCACTCACTGAAGTGGTGACAAAGGGTACTTGGTAGTGGGGTGGTGATTAAGTGGCAGGTGGTATTAATAAAACCTATGTAAACAAATGAAGACGCGTTCATCAAAGTGAAGTGGCGGTGGCAAGATATTTTGCAGGTGGTGTGATGCAATTCTGATGCCACATATCTCGAACATGTTTAATTTTCAAGCGGCAAGTGAGACATGATGAAGTAGATTTTTGTACTGTATATGCTTGTGATTATTGACTTACATATATTAAGTAGGTTGTCTCGAGTATTTTAAAATGTCGAAATAAATTTAAAGTCTCGAAGCGGGGCTGCTTAAAAATTAAAAGCATACGAGACGATCAGGACCATAAGTAGTTTGCTACCTCTGTGGGCAATAGATCACTTTTATACCACTTAGCCACCACTCCATCGCCATCTTCAGATCTATCATACCAAAACATGACTGCTAATACCAAAATTATTTGTGTGGGACACAATAAATGAAGATTTCAGTTAATTGTTTTTGTTTTTTTTAAATTAGCGCGCACACAAGAGGTTTCTCGGTACCCTTAATATGTCAAAGACACAGTGCGAGCATTAGGTATGGAGGAGGGGATTTAAAAGGAGATATCGGTGTACATTGATCTTGAATTTCTGAATATCACAATGAGAGGGAAAAACAGAGTTTGGAAGAGCATTCCACATTCGCGTAGTACGGCTAAAGAACGAATCTCTGTATTTGACAGTACGCCTGAAATTGGGCTCAAGGGTAAACTGATGGGCATTCCTCGAAGCGCGAGTATTACAGTTGAATTGTTTAAAGGGGGGAATGCAACTGGCTATTTCACTAGAGCACTGTCCATAGAAATAACGATAAAGAGAGACTGGAAACGTTACGATGGTGTTCGAGGGACGTAAATGAATCTATAATGTTCCTATCACCAATCAATTTGAAGGCTCTTTTTTGAATACTATCCAAAAGGCTTAAATAAGTTGCTGGAGCACCAGCCCATAGATAGGAGTTATATCCAAGCTTTGGACGTATATAACTTTTATAGATAATAGCCAGATCAGAAAGGGAAAAAAAATTTCTTGCATCTCCGAAGGAAACCTAGACATCTTGCGGAATTTTTGGCAACTTCGAGTATGTGCTCGTTCCACAAGAGGTGGTTTGTGATACACATCCCAAGGATCGCAAGCTGTTTGGTTTCTTCGATGCAAGTGCCACTCATATAGACAGTGGCAAGGGTGGTGAGTCTCGCTTTAACGACAGAAGACAGCATTGAGTTTTCGAAGCATTAAATTCTACGCGGTTTTTTATTCATATCATATTTTGCCATTGCAGTTCCACATCCGAAGAGCAGGGATGTGAGTCTGGAAACGAATATGAAAAGCTAAGGGTACTATCGACAGCGAAACAGTTTATTGGATTAGAAGTTACAGACAGCAGATCATTAATAAAAATGAGAAAGCGGATCGGGGACAAAACGGAGCCCTGGGGCACACCAGCATTTATGTTGTGGGTTCCAGACTTGAATCCGTCCAATAAAACTTGTATAGAATGGTTCGAAAGAAAGTTTCTAATCCAACGAAGAAGGGATTCATCGATTCCGAAAGCACGCATTTTCGATAAGAGAGCAAGATGCCAAACTTCATCAAATGCCTTTGAAATATCAAGTGCAATAATCTTACTTTCTCCAAAACGATGTAAAGATTTCTTCCACTGTTCGGTGAGATAAGCCATCAGATCACCAGTGGACCTATTGCTGCAAAAGCCGTACTGCCGGTCATTAAGAAGCTTTCGGTCTTCGGGATATTTCTTAAGCTGATGATAATTTATCAGCGTTTCCATGACCTTGGAAAGAAGGGACGTAAGTGCAATCGGTCGGTAGTTAGAGGGTGAAGAAGATTCGCATTTTTTGGGGATTGGCTGGAAAAATGCTATTTTCCAACTGCTCGGAAAACCCCAGAAGAATAGGATATAGATGGGAAAAGCTTACGCAGAGGTTTTGCCAGCGTGGAAGAACACCTCTTCAGAATGATGGCGGGGATACCATCTGGACCGGCGGATTCATGTGCATTGAGATCTTTCAGGATTCTCGCCACCAGCACGAGTGCGAAAGTAGGTTTGTCCCATTGAATCGTTGTAGTTTAAAGAAGTGGTAGGAAGGTAGATAATAACTATGTATATTTGTTTTAATTAACATTAATTTGAAAAATTCTCTGATTATTTTTGTTGCCCTATAAAGCGAAATAAACTGCTCAGATTTAAAAAATCCGAAATCAAAAATAAATAAAATTCCTTATCTATAAATTGGAATTAAAATTAAAACTGGAAGCTATAAAGAAATTGTTTTTTTTTTTTAATTAAATTTCTACCTGCATTTAATCAAGACATTTATCTTCCAATAAAGTTTTCGTTTTCTTTTGTTAAATATAAGACTTAATATTTATGTATGGTCAACTAACAATGCCTATATCCTGGCACTTTCAAAAATAATACTTATAGTTCCTCTTCTTCATTGAGTTTAAATTGCTCAATTCTCTAGAAAATCTTGTTGATTTTTCCACAGCAGTAACTTTTACTCTAAATTTTATTCAACCACAGTATTTGGTTATATATTTTCAACTTTTCTCTTCTAAACAAGCTATAAATGACCTAGAAAACTTATACTATACTCTATATCGTTTCAATTTAGCATATTTATAGAGAAACAACAAAATCTATATAAATTACAAAATAATACTACATATGTACATATTGAAGTCGTTTGGGTATATAGACTCATATATCACCCATATAATAACCCTGTGAACATTTGTCAAAGCAATAAATGAATCTCAAAATTTCTTTGATCCTGCATATATGTAGCTAGAGGAACTTAAAACTACTCGTATATTCATTCAATCTATAGCGCCCCAGGAACTAGGATATGTCTTTAATGGTTTTTATGCCCTCATCTTCTACTGTCCTATTCGTACAGCTTGCCAGGGTTATTTACATCATGTTCTCTCCTTGTTCGGTGGTCTTCCTTTCTTGACAACTATCCAAAATGTATCCTTTTTCTGGAACATTTTCTTTAATATTTTTCTTCCTTAATGTCTTCTTTTTTGTAATGGAGTTTTCACATTTTGTTTTTTTTTTTCCACACCCTAAATAATTTGCTGTTGTTGTTGTTTGTCACCCCCAATTCTTTCGCTTGGCTTCTGTCATTTTCCATTCGTCATTGGGCGCCACTTTGGCGGCAAAACTAAAATAGCATAGCATCCTGCATTTATTTTTACACACACAAATACATACATACTTATATACGAAAACAAAAAATGATTTCGTTTACTCTGCCGCCTGGTTGTTTTGGGGTAAACATCCTGAGCCTGCATCCATTTTTCAATATATACCTAACCCCACTGCCACCCTCAGAACCAAGAACACTCATAAAAGTTAGCGCACTGATGACGTAAAAATGTTTACATCTCTGGCAATGTGAGAATGTGTGTGTGTGTGGCTCAGTAACACCAGGTCAAAGTACTATGAAGGATATAGCTATATATTTTCTTGTTTGTCACCACCAACTATATGTTTATAGCCAACCAAGTCCTTAAAACTTCTTTGAGAAAAATCTATAAAATGTCTAGACAGCGCGGGGGGAACTGTCGTTTGGTCGCGGTACAAAATCTCCCCTTTTTTTTATAGTTTTCGATTGTGACTTTTCTCTTCGATTGGATTGAAATCAGAGTGAAACAAAATATGAAGTTCTTTCTCGCTTTAACAGACTTTACAATCAATAACAAACAGCAGAACGGAATTTTCAGTTCGTTGTTTTGTGACGTTGTTGACTTGAAAATTATCTCTCAAATATTTATTCAAACTTTGCACACACATATTAGAGTGCAGGATCCCAGGTTCTACAGTAGAAGCATCCTTGATGGAAAAGGATATTCCTTTTCTTGATGGTGCTCATTCTTGAATGTCCAAGAAAATTCGAAGAAAATGAAGACAAGGACGTCAGCCGATATCCAGACTGACGACCGACGACGACGACAACAGCGACAACGATGACGAAGAACTTCAATACACTTCTTAAAAGTGCGCGATGAATTTTTTATATCCTTATCAATTTTCTGTTTGTTGTTTGGGTTGCCAAAGAGATGAGAGATGAGATGAGATCCTTTCTTGCAGTTTATAACACAGCGCAGAGCGTATATGTATATAAACACACACAGCAGGAGGTTAATGCGAAAAAGAAAAGGACCTTTTATGCAGTCAGTCAGAAGAAAATGAAGACCTTTTAACTCTTTTAGGAGAGTCTTCTGTATCCTAAATTGTCATCCAATTCTTACGTCTTCGTCTTAGATTTGCCAATGCACAAGGATAATTCCATAACCTACAGCTGTAGAAGGAGTTATATAAAGAGATATAAACTTTTTTATTCGCAGAATCCGAAAGTCCTGTTGATGTCCTCAACAACAGAACAGCATCACCCCAGTGGCGACGACGACGATATGATTTTTTGAGTTTTTACGAATTGATTTTATTCACGGATTTGTGTACAGTTTAGTCAGAATGAGGATATTCCCTATATTAGGTATAAGTTAGGTATGTATAGGGAATACTTACTTACTCCCACTTGTGTGTATAGGGCAGGACGAAATTGTCATATAGAGTGGCGACATGTTGTCTGTAAACAGTTGAGAGTTTATTGATTTTAAAGGGAGACGTTTTTGTTTTTATCTCGTTTTATATTACCTTTTTCTTTTTTTTTTATTTTTTTTTATAAGAAAGAATGTGTAAGCATTTTTATATTTTTGTAAACCCTCGAGCATTTTTTTTTATGGGAGGACATATTTTTTCCTCCAAGCAAACTTAACATATTATGAAGTTTAATTTAGGTGACTTTGGCTTGGTATGTATGTACATATATTTGGATGATAATGCGGAGTTCTTCAAAATTAAATTGAGAGGAATATTATTTTTTAAGTCAAAAAGACAATTTAGGGACTGATAAGTCGATTGGACAGATTTTTTAAGCAGAGGCGTATCATAATTTAGATTAAACAGGGTGTGGTAAGGAAATGTCCCTATATTTAATTTTATATTTATATAAAAGTTTTGTTTCGATCTGAGTTAAATGGGATAACGGTCTTTCAAAAGAGAAGGTGAGTTCTAAAGTTTTCTGGTTATTTAAGTTTAAACAGATATATGAATTAAGTCATAAGCTTTACGTTGATATCAAAATAATTATAGATTTTGCTTTCTAAACGTATTAAAATAAATCATTAAAATGTTCAATGATGAATTTCAATGATATCTATAACTGGCGCCTAAATTAGCCCTTAATTCCTGCATAGTTAGATTTTTGAATTTCTGTTGTGGTGGACCCAGCTCGACGGACCTGCTATAACTTGAGCACGACTTTACCGTTTTCATTATATAAATATAAATTTGATGGCACAACAGCTCATGAAGAACTAGGGCCTAGTGACTTACAACTCTCAACCATTCCTGTGTGCGCGTCTGCAGGAATGGAGGGGACCTACAGTTTATTGCCGAATCCGAACGGCTAACGAGCGGCACTTTTCTGTGACAGGAGATACTCTTGGAGGATTTGTCAATTCCTCGCAAGAGGCAGTAGCCGTTTTTTTCTTTCAAATAAATAGGTGGCGAGGCTTGGGATCGAACCTTAGACCTCCGGCATGACAGTCCATCGCACTAACCATCACGCCACGGCTACTACTTACCGTTTTCATTAACTGTTTTTTTTTTTTAAGTATTCTATTACTAAGTGTCATGCCGGAGGTCTAAGGTTCGATCCCCAGCCTCGCCACCTATTTATTTAAAAAAGAAAAAAACGGCTACTGCCTCTTGCGAGGAATTGACAAATCCTTCAAGAGTATCTCCTGTCACAGAAAAGTGCCGCTCGTTAGCCGTTCGGATTCGGCAATAAACTGTAGGTCCCCTCCATTCCTGCAGACGCGCACACAGGAATGGTTGAGAGTTGTAAGTCACTAGGCCCTGGTTCTTCATGAGCCGTTGTGCCACCAAATTTATTTTATTTATTTATTACTAAGTGTATATGTTAAATATGGTTCTGATGGAACCATATCTCCATAAGTAGATACACACATCTGGCGTGCTTCCCAAGTTTTTCCTTAATTTTTGTTTGTTTGTTTTGTTTTTGTTAAGGCTCTATACCTGAACGCGCTATGTAATAATATTTTTTTTAAGTTTTCACATGGACAATTATTGTATGTTTTCTGTTGCCGTGTCTTAAAACCATCAAGATTACTTATTTATGCACCAGAAAAGAAAACTAACACTGCTGTGTATCCCAAAGCTTAACAATAAAAACTATGTTCTTGAAATAATTTTATTTATTATGCTATTTATTCCAGTTCGAATTAAATATTCATATAGCTAAGACAGAATAACGTCAATCGGGTCAGCTAGTTTCTTATAATTATTGTTTTAAATATAAGGTACTTAAGCTTGCTTTATAGAATTCTTTTACAGTAATTTAAAGAGTTTTTCAAATATCTCGAGAACAAATAATGCTATCGACTTCAGCCTAATGTCATTCTATACATAAGGACGTAGGGAAGAATTGGTAAGACTTAAAAAAAAATCAAGACTTAAATTAAAAAAAAAAAAACAACTGCTTAAAATTGTTAAAAAATTATTTTCGGCTCAAATAGAGTCATATGTATGTCTATCATATTTTATGAAGCTGAAGATTGCTGCATTTTAATTTTTGTTTTCTTTTAAAGTAGGATATATCGATAAGTATTAAAGATATCGAAAAAATTGAAACACCAAAATGTTGTGGACAAATTTTTCCAGGGACGATGTCCTTTACTTTTTTCAAAGTGTACCTCGTGATATTATTTTTAGCGAGTCTTTAAAATTTGAAATTTATTTTTTTTTTTTAGATGAGGAGATATACCAAACTATTTGTCTTATAATCAAAATAACAATTACCCTAGGTAGAGCAGTCTCAACTCTAGGGGCGATGTTCCTTATTTTTTTTTGTTTTTTTTTTTTTTTATTAAGCGTTTTTAACCATAAAACTTAAAAAGAAATACAAAAAAGTTTATACGCTTATAACTTCGGATTAAAGAATGGTAGGTAAAAAAAAAGTACATGTAAAAATCAGATTTTCCAAAATCTAGGGGCGACGTTTTTTATTTTTTTTATTTCATCTTTTTAAGTCATTTATTTTTAAATAGAATCAAATTATAACAAAAAGGACATAAAACAAAGCAGATAAGCAAAAATACGTATGAGTAATTTTGCCAAGCATATGGTTTTTTTTGTAATATTTTGTGATGTGATGTTTAATATTAAATGACTCACACCACCCAATATTTAAAAAAAAGCATTCTTGGCATATTAACTCTAACGTATTTTCGCTTATCTGCTTTGTTTTTTTGACTAGTGTAAAGAAATATTTTTCCGATGTTAAGGTGCGTTTATAAGCCTAAGAAGCTAAGATGATCTCTCCCTGAAAGACAAGGCCTAATAATTGTTGTTGCTCGGGTTAAACCCTGAAGCTAAAACGATCTCTCACTGAAAAACAACTCTCCAAAACTCTACCAGTGAATTCGCGATATTAAAAAATGTCAACAAATTAACTCACAAGCAGAAAGGCATCCGAGAGCAGGGTTGTAAAATTATGCAATCTTTAATGCCTTTCAATTAAAAAAAATGCATTTATTGATTTTATTTTCAGACTTTAAATTATGAATTCATTTTATTATTTGAATCGAGATCATTGTATTCATTTTACAGCAATCAATTGAATGCAATCTTTTGAGAATTAATGCATTCTTTGCATTCTCCTTAAAATGTTTTATGTGATGCAAGTATTAAGTTCAAATCATATTGTCATGATAGTCGATTAAGATCAAATTAAAAAAAAATTGTTCAGCGAAATAATGCAAATGAATTCAAACACATGAATTAATTTCTAAAAAAATGCATTCAATAGATTGCTGTAAAATTAATGGTGAACAAATGATTGCAATCTTTCGAGTTTTATAAATAACTAAAATACCTCTCAAACGGACACGCAACTGTACAACATACATGACTAAAAGTTTAAAATTATGTATTACGCATAATGCCAGTAGAAGTTATTTATATAATTGTAAATACAGCATACCTAGTCCAAGCATTTGTACAAAAAAATCTATACTTAAATACAAAATTCAATTTAAATGTGGCTTTTCATTAATATTTTGGCAGGTACCTAGCCTACTCCCCTTAAGACACCAATTTTAAACAACCATCCGAAATAAATTTCTTCAAAAAATACGAATATTCCATCAAAAGCTATAACAAAGTCTTCATTATTTACATTTTTTTTTCTATATTCTTTTTGAAGCGTAAAAGAATTTTCAGCGACGAAGTTCATAGAAAGTTCATAATCGGCTCATTGTTAATGTAGTTAAAATGAAAAAATAAAAAAAAAAACTCCTACGCATGTATATAAACTAGGTACCCTCTGGCGTTTTGAAGAAACCATCTTGATGGACTTTCTTCCATCAAGCACAAAGAACTTTGTTTGAGTAAAAATAAATACATAAATAAGAAATCCTATTTTGCTATGAATAAACATTAATAATCAAATTTAAGCGCCCATTATGTCATCAAAGTAAAAAAAGACAAAGGCACCCAACGCAAAACCCAAATAACAAGGAAATACAAAACAAAACAAAAAACGCCTCAAAAAATATGAACAAGAAAAAATAATTCCCAACGTGTCGTCAAAAAAAAAAAAAAAAATAATACAAATACAAAATAAATAAGTTAGGCAGGAAAAAAAAACATTCAGGAAGCCGAAATCACGTTTACACGAAGAAGAAAACTCGGAGTTTGTTTATCGGGAAATGTAGCAGAGATCCTGCCATTGCCGCATTTCTAAAAAAAAAAACCACTTTGCAATAAAGTAGGTACACGAGTTTCAATAGCAAGAGCAACCCACACCGCCCACAACACCATCACCCTGCCTAACCATCGTAATCACTAGAGAGAGAAATTCATGGCCATGACATGACGACACAATTGTTGTTGTTCCGTATGGAAGGATCCATATTCTATGTAGGCAAAATATCCGAGATATAGTTAAACACTTTATCAGGACCCCGGATACGTTTACTTATCGAAACTGTTTTTCGCATTAGGAGAGGTATTATGCCAGAGTATATGGCTGGCTTAAGGTAAGTGAATTTAATTTAACGTGTGTTCTCGCATAGCCTCAAGCCTCGAAGGCAGGCAGGAGTTAAGGTTTCTGGAAATGGCTTCTGCTTGAGACATACTGAACCATGATTCACACGAATAAGAAAAAAAGAATATGTTTTGGGATCTTAGGTGTATTTTTTTTTTTTTTTTAAAGAGGATATTTACTCGGCTCATAAGTCTTTTATTGTTAGTCCTTAAGGGGAGGTAATGTTGTCGTCGTCATGTTCAATATTATTGTTGTATTGAGTTGTTGTTGTTTTTTTTTTTTTTAATACAAAATAAATTCCCTTAAGGTGCCAAAGTCATTTGGCACAATGTGGGTTGGTGACTTTGTTTATGGATTTTTTATTCAAGATTCCTTAAATGTGGTTTCAAGATGACATCAACCAAGTAAAGGTGAAATGGATTATTTTCCATTCAGTAGTAGATTTTTGTTTTCATTTTTTTTGAATGTTTAAGTCAATGGGGCCTTAATTTAGAAGGATTTTCTGAATAAAAACTTCATCTTAACTTTCTTAAATCTTTTAGAAATGTAAGCTACAAAGATTTATATCATTTCTGTCCTTTTGATCCTGATTACTAAATTAACTATAATGCTCGGAGGTATAGCCTTAAAGATGTTTTGCGCTTAATTTGACATTCCTAAGCTTGGTATAGTCAACCTTGATGTTAGTCAAAATTTCAAAAAAAATCTTTTCATGAGCTCTAGGTATGGAGAGATTGAAAATGCAACGGCATCTGTCAACAAAGAGTTCGCTTTTAAACACAAATGTTTATACACACCTTCATCGCGAGTCTCGTTACTTACACACTTTTTACTTGCGATATATGAACCCTAAATACTATGGGGCAAGTTAGATTCGTAAAAAAATCGAACTCAAGATTCTGATCAAACTTGACATTACGATAATAGAAAACATTAAAATCTGTATGTCTGTTCAACTACCTTCTAAAGCCTTAACAGATGAGTCGATTTCATTTTAATTTTGTATCTAGACGACACGTTTCTTTCATTTTTTTTTAAACCAGAAATAACGTGCCATACATTATTTTAGCATTTTTTTTAAATCTTATTTAAGAAAAATTATTCTTAGTTAATATTAACTTTACCTTCCTTACGAACGCTTAGAAACCGTTACAGAAAATGACTCCTATGATTTCGAAAAAAATGATCTCTACACTAAAATTTGTACGAGGCTACCACCTTAAAAAAAACTAAATTTAGAGTTAGCCATTATTGCCAGTACCTCACCTATCATAGAATCCTTTTTTTTTTCTTATTTCGTACTATGTCATTATCTATGTATAAAACCAATTTAAATTTAATTTTTTACACAAAAGCTTTTAAAAAGTTCAAAAAATATTGCTTATCAAAATTTTCAAAAAGTCATTGTTTTATTTTTAAAATAAATTTAAAAACTCTTTTTTTTTTTTAATTCGATAATGCTTTCGATATTAATGAAATTTATTTTGGAAAATAAATTTTTAACTCTACATCAATACTAAAAATAAGTTTACCAATTTTGATTCCTAAAAATATTAACAAAATTTTATATGCGTCAACAAAAATTAAGGGAACAAATATAATTTCTTTTTTTTTTTAGTGTTATTTGAAGAGCTTTATCTCTGTGGAAAATATTTGTATTGCGATGAAATAAAAAGCATTCTAAAGTTTTTTTCTATTGTTGCGAAATCATAAAAAAAAATAGCACGGGCTAAAAATGTTATTATCATCATTTTTTTTTTTTTGGAAGAGTGCCCATTTTATTTGAATTTTTTGTTTGAGCCAATAAAATGTATATTGAATCGATAACTTGTTTATTTAACTTTCATTTTTTTTTTCGTCGTTCTACAATTTTCAGAAGAATACCTGGCTTTGAATAAAAAGTATCTTTTTTTTTTCAAAACTTTATAATGATTATTTTTGTTTGGCCCCTCACCGTTAGACTTGAAAAAGGTAAAAAAAAATCCGAGTTTTCAATGACTTTTTTTTTTGTTAAAAAACTGTTTTTTTTTTTTCCTTTAAATCTTAACAATTTAGTAAAACTGTATAGGTATTCAGTCTTTAAACCCAAATTGTGATCGTACAACCATAAGAGCAAGTTCATGCAATCCAATGGTATACATTTTGTTTTAAAACATTTTGGCATCTTAAAGTGAATCTTGTTTATAATTTTAGTTTCGCTCTTTTTAAGATTTTTTTTCCATGACTTTACGCAAAAATTAAAATGTATCATTTGGGTTTCTTCACGAAAATTATTTCTTAGTTGCACTATGGTATCTGCCTTATTGACGTTAGTGCATACACAATTTAGGGTATCCGTTATTTCCCAAACTCTTTTTTTTTTGGATCGGCCACCCACTTAATAGAAATTTTATGCGCTCAGAACTATACATTTCCTATACAAATCGGCGATCGGCTTTGTGGTCTTCAAGTTCGAAGAAGGTCAAAGACACCGCCTTGCTGTCGATAAAAAGCTATCAATCAAGTCATTTATCTGTGATTCCAAAGTTCCAGTTCTATAATATTAAAAAAAAAAAAAAAAACTATGTTAAAATTATCAGCATTGATTTTCAAAACAAAATTCGATGTTTTTCTGTCGTTGTTTAGTACTTAATTATTTTCATTTTGAATTTTGTCAGTTTTTATAAATAATAAAAAATCTGAGAAATAATAAAGAAGATTTACATTACATGTAGATACATTTAATCCCCTTCGTTTCTTTTGCATTTCAGGCACTTAGGTAGATATAACAGTTAATTTGTTATATCTTAAATTTATAACATACACATACTTAAAAATAATGTGCTTAGTTTTTTAGATTATCCCTCATTGGTTAAGCAATCGCTTTTGACAATCTATCTATATTCTGTTGAACAAATCACTAAATTCTATTTTTAGAACAGGCCAATAAATTATCAAAACTAAACACATGACACACCTCGTTGAATTTAGTTTTAATTAATTATTTTAATTTTCACACACTTTCAATCACTCCACACACCACCATAACACCATCAAATGTAAATTTATCTACACTATATGCATCGCAGAATATCGTTATATGTATTCTATTCGAATATACTACTTACGTACGCACGCTATCTAGCTAAATACACAAAATACTAATTAGATTATTAATCTGGGTGTTATGTAATTTAATTAATAGATACGACTACAGTCTAACAACCGATTCTGCTAGGGTTACGTATAAGGTATACGATATAATACCTTGTCTTCTGCCATAACATTCATTATCCATTCAAACATTCAAACACATTAAACCTATTAAATATGACGGTTTTAGGTCTAATAAATTTATTGTGAGTTAAAAGAGTATTTGAATTTTAGTACAATTGATTCAGTTCAGATATTAAGCAAAGGCAAGATCTAAATGCAATCTTCGACCAGTCAGCGGCGTATTTTGGGTTTTCTTCTACCCTGGGCTATTTAAAATCTAACACTTCCTACCCTCACCATAGATTTTTGTCACATTATGACAGAAAAATATTAATCATAAGAAAGTACATAATGGGCGTTTTTCTTTTTTAGTTCTGAGTTGGTTCAGAGCAGAGCACCGAATAGACCCTGAGCGAATGGAGTAAACTCTGAGCAGAGTATGTTCAGAGTACTCTGATTTAATTACGAAACACACCCGAGTACTCAGTTGTCATATCTGTCAAATTACATGGAAACTGTATGAAGTTTGCCGCGCTCAGTTTTTTACTCGTTCTGTTCGGTCATTTTATATCGAGCTAAAAGAGCGCACTCTGAACAAACTCTGAACACGCTCTGAACGAAAAAAGAAAAACAAATTTGAACTGTTATACAGTCTGAGCTAAAAAAGAAACACGATTTTTTGTTTGACAGTTCAGGCTCTACTCTGAACTAAAAAAAAAAAAAAAACAATAAACACATCAGTTTCACCTTCACTATTCGGATGGTCTTTGTTTTAACTTCAGGTTGCGCAGTAATTCAGATTTTGGTTGACCCACTGATTGAGGACAGGGTTGTCGTATGCCTTAAGAAAATACAATTAGTATCATAATTTACTGCTTTAAAAAAATTGTTCATTGTTCACTTATGTATCTTGACAGGAGAATTGAGTTTTTAAATGGAAAATACAAAAAATTGTTCAAAATAGCTTTTTCAATCGACATGATAAAAACCAAATCAACGTACAAAAATAAAACTGCAGTAAAATTTGTTTTAAGTTCAATAAAAAAAAGTGCGTATACGCCCGAGTGAACCACTAATTGAATTAAAAAAAAAAAATTATTTTTATCTCTTTTTATAGAGAATCTTGTTTATTTAATGAATCTCATATTTTTTGTAGCTAAGACTATGTATTAATCTTGTAGAATTCTTGTTGGTCGGTGACTTAAGTCGAAAAAGGTTCTCCCTTTGAAATATCTTTCGTAGTAAAAAACAAATACAGAGAATGCTCTAATAAGCGGACTCTAATGATGATCCTCTAATTTTTGTCGACTTATGAGAATTGTTAGACCGAGAGCTGGTAAACGATTTGATCAAAGTGTTTTATACCACTCCAAAATTTGTGAGCATGGTATTTGTACCAGTGCAAACTACATGACATCAAGATTTTAGCGATATCTTAGCCCTAAGACCACTATAATGTACTTTCAAAATGCAACATAACATTCCTCTGTCCGGTTATAAAAGCTTCGCGTCCGCTTAGATTTTTCATGCGCTGTAGATTTTTCATGCGGAGTATACAATGTATATTATTATTAAAAAGCTTCGCTTATTGGAGCTTTCCGCAAGTAGCTTTCACTTTATTAGATTTAAAAAAATATATATATATTTTTTTGAATTTTCGATATGTCGAAAATAAGTAGTTGACTTATTCAAAACTTAATTTTTAACAGGACGTCAATTTATGTTTTCAAATTTTATTTAAAAATTATATGTAGCGATTTAATTTTTTTGGTTATAATTTAAAATTAGTTAATGACGTAATTTTTATGGAACAACCGATCATAAATTGATTCAATCTGAACAACCTGCACCTTCGTGCGGACGTGCGTCAGCACGGTTTTGGTGTTCCTTTTTTTTTTAATAATTTGTATTCCATTCGAAGTCGATTTTTTAGAAAATTTTCCCTATGCCTAATCGGGGGGAATTGACCACCGCCGCCCCCGCCGTTACGATTTTTTTCTTGTCTGGACCAAACCTACACATCAGACACACTCTAGCCTTTTGTCGCATCTTATGGAAAACATCCTTATATATTATGTTAATGGTTCACTAATGATGTTTTAAATAAGAAAATGGTTAAAGTAATAAGAATTACCTATACTAAAAAGCTATTTTTTTTTTTCAAATTATTTTTTATAATTCTTACACGCAAAATTACGTGAATTGTATGGCATAAACTTTAAATGCAATATCATTTCAATTATTTTAGATAGAAGAAGTTCAATCAAAATATTTAAAGCAGTTTTAAGAAAATGTGAAAAAAAAAATTAAATAAATATCGAAATCGTTGTATGATCATTGTCGCTACCCATTTTAGTTAAGCTAAATGCTAAACGAAAACAACAATAATTCGAATGTCTCCCTAACCTTATTTCAAGTAAACCCATCCAGACCACTTTTTTGGAATAATCTCTGTCTCATAATCAACGATCCAAACTGAAACACGTGAAAGGCCAGACTATGGCCTCTCAGAATATGGTAACTTGTCCATACCGAATTATAAAAGTTTCGAATTACAACAGTTTTGTATTTGAAATTTTGAAAAACACCTACTTTGCATCCGTTTTTTGCCCCGTCCCATAATTGATTTATATATTTTTTTCTATTTATACGCATAGTTACAGGGCTAGTATGTAGTTACAGGGAACTTCGCCTAAAAATATGCAATTTCAGGGTTTTCACGATTTCTAATTTTTTCCAGTGAAAATTTCCAATAGAGCTCTTTACCAAACTAATATAGATATATCTCTCTCTCTCTCGTTTCGTTTTTTTTTACCACCGTGAAAAACATCACCTTGTGGGAACTAAAAATTGTTTATCTTCTTTTGGAAGCAAATGTTGATATTTTGTTTATTTTAATTAAAATCACTATTTTTAATATTAAAATTGAGCACAAACTTCATTTTCTCATCTGCCATGGATCCCACAAATTGACGGCTGTTGACAGATTCGTAAAGTTCCCTCCTATTTTCGGCTCTTGGTTTATTTGGTTCAATACGAATCCAAGAGAAAGATCCCCATGTAGTTCGCATGAACGAATTATGCGCACATTAAAAAACAAAAACAAAAAAAAAAAACAATTAATTTGTACCATAAGTATAATATGTTCTATGTCTAAATAAAGTGTATTGAATTAAATTTAATTTCAAGAGTTTCATTCTATTAATAGAGAAGATCGTCATTCGAAAGGGATATTATCTAAGAATTAAATCAATTTTAAGTTAAACAAAGCTCGCCGGGTCAGCTAGTTTTTGATAAAAGCCAACAAATAAAAATAAATTTTACATCTTTCATAGATTATAAATTATTTATTGCATTACTGTTATTTCATTTCGTTTAAAAATTTGTCTGTATTGGCAGTTGTTCTATTTATAAATTTCTTACAACAAGAATAATTGATAAACAAATCAAAATGTTATGGCCAGTGTCACTGGTTGACATATTGACTTGAGCTCTTCAATATGTCAGGATGGCCGAGCGGTCTAAGGCGCCAGACTCAAGAGCAACTCTTGCCTATCAAATTAGGTAACTGAGCGTTCTGGTCCTCTCTGAGGGCGTGGGTTCGAATCCCACTTCTGACAAAGTTTTTTTTTTTTTTTATATTTTTTAAGTTTTTTTTTTTATTTCTGATATAAATGTACATAATGTTGAAAATTTTGTTTTGGTGATTTGCATATTTATTTAATGCTTTTTTTAACGTTATCACGTGAGACAAGTATGTAAAGCAGATGTAAAGTAAACAACCTTCACATTATTTGTACATATTATAATTATTCCACTCACTGAATAGCTTCACTTAAAAAATAAAAATAAAACAAAAACATAAACATAAAAAAGGGAATGGAATTTAAGAAATATCTTTTCATAAAAATTCTTCAAATTTTTGTGTTGAGTAAAAACGAAAAATGTAAATAATTTCAAAACATCATAAAAAAAAAATTAAAACAATGAACTCTAATGTCTTTATTGTTTCGTCTTTGATGCAAAGGATGACTCATTACGCATCTTAAATTTTGCATTGTAAGTATGTATGAATATGATAAATATTAAGGAATTTCAAATATAAAATAATTCTACAAAAAAAAAAATACATGCGATTATTCCCCCTCTAGAGAGAAATGATGAAACTTGTAAAGAAGTTTGATATTAATCGCGTTTATCTCTTTGTTGTATAGAGAGGGTGCCTTTCTTTTATCCGACCTCTTGATTTTTTAATACAGTTTGCAGGGTAATATATTCTTAGATGAGTTTTATTATATTTTTTTTTGTGCAAATTTATAATAGAAATAAAGTGCTTTGCAATTTTACATGCGCAATGCGAATGGGCATGCAGAAGATATGTACGTATCTGGTCGCGTAAAAATAGACTATTTTTTTTAATTAATTTTTTTTAAAGGTTTTTTATAAAAGGTTGTAAGAAAAAAAAATATTGAATTTTCAAAAAATATTTTACTTTTTTTAAATCCATACATTTTTTTTTTGAAAAATGTATCCACGCAATATGTACAATATAATCACAACTTATTCGAAATTCAGCTGTAAAATGTTAAAAAAAAAAACAGCTTGGTATCTAGTTAAAAAAAAATTAATCAAACTAAAAATATTTAAAAAAAAGTCAAAAAAATAGTATTTTGATATTCAACTTTTCAAAACACCAAAACATTCTGCATGAACAAAATTTATCTAAATCAGTTTTGAACCGTTTTCAAGAAAAATGGGATATTATGCCATTTTTTTCAACAAAAAAAAAAAACAAAATTTTCACCAAAACGTAGACTAACTAAATTAATAGAAATTTTGTGCAGAAAAACCATTCTTGAGAAAAATACCATTTTCCTGAGACTATACATACAAGAAACATATGGCCGTTATTTTTGGCTGAACAAAAAATGAAACAAAAAAAAAAAAACATGACGGGGGAATGTCGAAAAAACGCTAGGAAAGTTAACAAATTTAAATACAAAGCAAAGCAATACATATGTACATTCCCTTACAAGCTGTAGCTGAACTGTAACAGATTGCGAGGTAGGTACACATTTTTCGTCTCCCCTATCATCGAAATATTAAATTTAATGGAAATCAGCTTTGCCGAAGTGGGTCGATCGTGCTTTTTTGAAATCAAAATTTCCTCGTGGTATGGTGGCACGAAAAAGTTTAATATAACAAATTTTTTATTTCCATTATTTTACTTAAAATGGAGCAAATTTCAACAAAATTTAATGCAATTTGGTCCAAATTCCGTAAAAAATGGACAGAAACACATATTTTTTGACAATGCACGAATAGAGCAAATAATTTCATTTGATTTTTTCTATTGTAATAAAATTGATTACAGTTTTTTCAACAAAATAGAAGAATTAGTGGACTTTTCATATGACATGGAAATTTGCACATTTTTTTCAGAAAATATGACATGCTAACTTTATTTTTGGCGGTAAAGCTGATCGCAATCTCAAATTCGATAAAAACTAATCTGTATTTAGAAAACTCAATTGTACCTTGTACAATATATTACCCTGTATTATTTTATTTGTATAATCATGTCGTAGCCCTATTTACGAATTTATCTATTCTCTAAACATCAAGCAATTTTGATTTATGTGATTTGTTCAAGTTTTTGGCCATTAAATTCGAAAGGACATTTTTGTCTCAAAGAATACTTTTTAAAGATATAAAATAAATGGGTTCATCGTCGTCGGTCGATCGAAGAAATGGGGGCGCGACGAAAACGGACATTTTGACTTCCCAACCAACCAAAAAAAAAAAAAATCAAACGAAAATGATATCCGGACGACCGACAACGACGGACGGCGGCGACCGACCCCGACAGCAAAATAGGAAAAAAAGAATAAATTTATAAATAAATTATACGATTCCCTCCATTATTCTTCTTCTTCTTACAACATAAGAGTGTGTGGGAGTTGGTTTCGTTTTCAGTTTGGTTTATTGTAAACAAAAATTTTAAACACAGGGTTGAACTATTTAAGTGCATTTGAAAGCGTAAAACCATTTAAAGGACAACAAAAAGAAGGAGAAAAAAACTTTATCTTGACAAGGGATATTCTCCATGGGTGGACATTTCCCACACCGCATTATATGTTGTGTGTACAATCCTTGGGATAAAATATTTGTGTTTATTGTTAAACGGTTTATGTCCGATTGAATGTGTTTTGTCGTTTAAACAAAGTCTTGGGGTGAGAAGGATATTTCACTTAAAAGGATATACTTATTTGAATCTCGTTTGGTTGAGCAAGGCGAACATAAGGGGGAGAATATTGCATAGGAAATCTTCTTTGAGGTTGCAACGAATTTTATTATCGCTTCTTAGATCGATCGAATGACATGTTCTGGACGCATTTTAATTGGAAATTATTTCGAGTTGTGAGGTTGTTTACGGACAAAGACATTTTGAGATTTTATAGACAAGTTGTTAATATGGGATGATTGCGAGAAGGTTAGTTAATTTAAATGAAGTTGCCTGGGAGCCTGGGTATGCCCATAAATATTGAGTTGGGTTCCCTTGTGATGGAGCAAAATTTTAATAGGTGTGTCTTAATGGTTCTGTTCGTTTACTGTCAAAAACAGCCATATTTGGTCCAATTTTGTTTTTATTTAGAAGTTTGACAGAACGTCGGACTAAAATGGGCAGTTTTGGATGGTAAACGAACATAGAGGTAATATCATTGGCACAAAGTTTTAAACAGCCTGATGTTAAATTATTAGCATGGTACTACTTAGTTAACAGTTTTTCATTTGTTTAACTAGTATCATATACTAAACCTATTTTTTTAATAAAATCCAGTGGCACACGCCTAAACAATGACATTTAATACCATTTTTACATTTGATATTGGTAAAGTGACATTTAGGGTTTGCACAATGTCTGATTAAAGTTTCAAATCAAGCTGTTCGGAACTTATTCGGCATTTATAAACCTCATTTACGTTTCACAATATCTAAATACTTCTGAGTGGTAGTTAAAGTTCTTAACATTTTACTGGCCAGTCGAAGTGCTGATTAACTAAATTAAACTGACAAATAAATTATTCACAACTATGTCCGTGCGTGTGACTTATTCAACAAATACATCAATATAATAGTGTTGACTATTGAGGGATATTTATGTGCGTTAAACCAATTACTTAGATGCTTACTTAACGACAATCAATACCACTCCTTAAACCATAAAAATGCAATTTCAAAATACACTAAAGTATTTTATACCGCTCACCATCCACATACAAATATAAACTGAATTTTATCAACTTGCAGCCAGGGAGGGGCCTTAAAACAATACAGTAATGTTATTTGTTACCAGCTCTCGGTCCAAAAAATTTAATTATGACACACTTCAAAATTCACAATTTGAGCATAAATTAATAGGTAATTTGTTTGGCTGAATATTTTCAATCAGTCAAAATTTATTGGAAAACTTGAATAACTTGCAACTAGCTAACTGTAACATAAATTTATTATTTTGATAATATTGTTAAACGCAAAGTCTTTAATGAGAGGATTTAAGTTGTTAATAATTTAACTGTCGAATATTTATGGGAAACTGTAATTAGACATTGTGAAACAAACCCTTAGAGTTACAGTATTTCCTCGATAATATATGAATTACCAATTATGTGAATATCTCTAAAATGTGATTCGTTAAATCTTTACATTGTCATCTCTGTGAACTTTCAAAATATTCGGAGATTCGGACTCTAAAATGTGAATTTCTTCTGTAATTTTTTTTATTTTTTCTTTTTGCATGTAAGAATTTATTAACTGTTATTTGTCTAGATATATTTCAAAGTTTTGAATGCAGCTCCGGTCAAGAGACTGTCAACTGCTAGTTGTGTAGGTAAATTTTGTTGTTTCAAGAAGTTTCTAAGCACCTACTGTTAATCCATCTAAAATCCAAAAACGCCTTGTTTTAATTAGTTCACATTATCGGGGGACTACTGTAGTATGATACTATTTAAAAAAAAATTATACAATATGGTAACTCATTTAGAATTTGGAAAATCCCATTTTTAACATACTTAAAATGCTTTAACATCATACTTGATTGTCCAAAATTTTGCACCATTGCATTGTCAATATACAAATTCAAGTAGACAGCAGAATTCTTTTAATATGGTTTTAATATGAATTTCTACAGGGTGATTTGGAAAAGGTGTGACAAAAACCTAGGGCGTGTAGTTTGGAATTAGACAAGAAAAAAATCGTATGGGAGGGGGGTCTATTTCCACCAGGTTAGGCGGGAGGAGCAATTTTTAAAAAAATCATTTAAAAGAGAAAAAAAAAATTAAAAAAAACGGTAATAGCTACAGGGTCATGCTATAGCATTTTGAAAAGCCAGAAATCCATTCTTTAATTTTATTTTTAAGTAAAGTTGTTCGAGTCAATAGTTTTTGGAAAATTAATTTTCAAATTCAAAATTTAAAAAAAAGTAAATTTTTTTTTTCAAAATTTAACGTATCTAAATATGTTGTTTAAATAAAATAAATTTGATGGCACAACAGCTCATGAAGAACTAGGGCCTAGTGACTTACAACTCTCAACCATTCCTGTGTGCGTGTCTGCAGGAATGGAGGGGACCTACAGTTTATTGCCGAATCCGAACGGCTAACGAGCGGCACTTTTCTGTGACAGGAGATACTCTTGGAGGATTTGTCAATTCTTCGCAGAGGCAGTAGCCGTTTTTTCTTTTAAATAAATAGGTGGTGAGGCTGGAAATCGAACCTTAGACCTCCGGCATGACAGTCCATCGCACTAACCATCATGCCACGGCTACTAAATATGTTGTTTATTTTTTCGAAATATTGCTTTTATTAATTTTTGATCACAAACAAAAAACCGGATGTCGAAATATTTTGTAGTTTTTGAGAAAATCAAAAATAACAAAAACTACATTTTTCTAAGAAAAACCTTTTATTTGAGTTATTTTATTTTTACTATTTTTTTTATTATCACCCTGTGAATAAGAAAAAGCTTTTCGTGGGAAATTATTAAAATCTGCAACGAATTTTATCATAATCGTTCTAAGGTATGCCATGCTCAAGACTATTGATTTTTAAAAAAGACCAATTTGTTCTCTTAAAAGTACTTGATAGTTTTTTACAAAAAAAAAAATACATTTCAAATTGTTAACAAAATAAAAACAAATAAACAAAATTTAATAATAAATAATAATAAATATGCGTCTATTGAGTGCTAGAAAGAGCCAACAGTTGAAAACAAATTAGTAAAACCATTAAAAAATCGTGGCAAATGAATTGATTCAAATATTCAAATTTTCTTGAATTAACTCTCTTTTTATTTTTTTAATGATTTTTTTGGTATTAAAAAATACCAAAATAAAAAAAAAAAAAACAATCTAAAAATTATAAATTATAAAATGAAACAAATAACTACAAAAAATCCTCAAGATATATAAGACTGGTACAAAAGTATAAATACATATAAGAATTCTCCACTTGAGTTCATTTGTTTTAATTTTCTTTGTTCTGCTTTGAAGTTATTTACATTTTTCATTTTACTCCATAAAAAATTTGAAGAATTTTTATGAAAAGATAAAATTCCATTATTCCCCTTTTTCATGGTTTTGTTTTTTTTTTTTTATTTTGAAGTGAATTTATTCAGTCAGTGTGTATGTTAAGGTTGTTTACTTTATATCTGCGTCACATATGTACGTGTCCGACGTGATAATGTTAAAAGGTAGCATTAAATATGCAAATTAACTACACAAAATATTCAACATAAATTATTATCAGGAATAAAAAAAACTATGAAAGCAAAATTAAACAAAAAAAAACTTTGTCAGAAGTGGGATTCGAACCCACGCCCTCAGAGAGGACCAGAACGCTCAGTAGCCCATGTTTGTTTGTTATGGGCAAGATTTCTCTTGAGTCTGGCGCCTTAGACCGCTCGGCCATCCTGACATATATTATTCAAATAGACAGTTGATGCCCGGATTAGTAAAACCAAATTGTAGCACATTTAAAAAAAAGAAAAAAAGAATTTATTTTGTAAATAGAATTTCGACCTTGTTAAAAATTATTTAATTTGCAAAATGTATTAGATGGTGCCTTGAAGTAGAGTCTAAATCAATAAATCGCAAAATCATATTTTGGCCTTTATTGCACTTTTAAGAGGGCAATAAAGTCCAATACGATTGTGGGCTTTTTTTGAATTCTCAAAATGCAATAACATCTTTTGATTAAAAAAAAAAACCTGACCCAAATACTTATTTTAATTAATATATTCAGTGTGTTAAAAATTTTGTTTGACAACAGTACCCGCGCTTTGCGGATTCAAATCATTTTACCTGTTTCTCGGGTCCTCTGTCCCGCCCACGAAACTTCACTCCCAAACAGGAGCCTATATCAACAGTAGCTCTCTTGGACAATATTACCCAGGGCTTATCTTGATCAAACGGTTTCATTAAAATTAAGTTAAACCTGTTGGAAAAGAACATTATCGCAATGCAAAAAAAATCCAAAATGGTTTTGGACTTTATTGCATTCTTAAAAGTTTAACAAAGTTCAAAATTTTACTTTAGACTTTATTGGATTGGACTTTATTTCATGGCATCTATTTTTATTATAAAATGAATTAAAAAATAAACTATGCTCGTATTTTTGTTTTATTAATTAATTTGGACACAATATTTTTATTTCTTTTTTTAACCTTTATTTGTTCTGATAAAGGAAACCTATGGTTTCATTGCAGTCTATTTTTACTTAATTATACAGCTAAATTTACTTATCATATACCTACTCATAGAAGCAGCAGGCAGATTTAAACCTTTTGACCTTGTCTTAGGATTAATTTCTTTTTTATTTATTTTTTCTTATTCGACTGGCCTATTTATAAAATTTAGAATTTGAAAATAAAAGCTTTGTTAGAAGTGGGATTCGAACCCCCGCCCTCAAAAAGGACAAGAACGCTCAGTAGCCTATTTTTAGGTAAGATTGCTCTTGAGTCTAGCGCCTTATTTTTTTGAATTAATTTTATTTTTCATTAAAATTAAAAAAACTAGCCTACTTATCAATAACTTAAAATTAACTAACTAGTCCCATGCAGGCGCTTTAAGTTAAACTATGATTACTTAATACTAATGCCTTTCGGCCTAAAAACTAAGGTCGTGTGCGAACTCGTTTATAATTTCGATTAAATTTTTTCCGAGAGCAAATTTTGACATTTCACGTATATATTCACCTCACTAGTGTCAAACATAAATCTTCGGATAAAATTTAACGCGTATTTAACCCAATTTGCACACGGCCTAAATTAATATGCTAAAGTTCTTAATGGTTTTATTTTTTACCTCTGCGCTTCCTATTGGGCCAATCTGATAAATGGCAATGAATGCCTAAAATAGCTGGTTAAAAGGAAAGAACCTATTTCTGTTATGATAACAAAAATTCCTTCCTCAATTTATACACTATAGCGATTCGAATTGCTTTTGTGTGCATTATTTATTTTTTTATTATTATATTAATTCCATTCATACATTTAATTTTTTCTATCTTACACGAAAACCTTAATAAGAAAGAAGCAACTATATTAAAGACATAAAGTAAAAAAAAAAAAAATTGATGGTAGCGACTGGGATTCGATCCCAGAACTTTCGGCTTGATAGCCTTACGCACTAGTCATTTTTTTTTTTTTTTTTTAAATTCATTTTTATTTTTCATTAAACTTATAACTATCTTAAAGCTAGACAAAAATTCATAAAAACTAGCCTACTTATCAATAACTTACAACTAACTTACTGGCCCCATGCGGGCACTCCAAGCTAAACAATAACTTAATGCTAATGCCTTTCGGCCTAAAAACTAAATTAAGACTAAATTCCATAACGGTTTTATTTTTCACCGAGAAGAATGCATACAAAACTCGGTCTCTTATCGATTTTTTATTTTATATAAAACTTACAAACTAAATAAAACTAAACTAAACTAAAGGTAATTAGACTACTTAAAACTACGTAAAGCTAATTAAAACTACTTAGAACTACTTAAAACTAGAACAGCCACAGCAAGCATTTTTCGATTTTATAATTTTTTTTTGGATTTTTCGGTTGTTTTTTTTTTTTTATTTTTTTAATTTTTTTTTTTTTTTTTTTTTTTTTTTTTTTTTGGTGCCACCCTGACTGTCCCTGCTTACACTAATTAACCTAAATCTATGTAAGTCGGCCAAGACATAGAACATGTGCCAACTTTTATATATCAGTAGAAGAACTTTCATTTTTAAGCCACCAAAACTGGTTCTCCTGCCTTACCCTATCTCTTCGGTCCCGATCGGACACAGTCCTACTGAACCGAAGGCGCTCAGCGCCGCCTTGTGCGAGGACGTCTCGGTTGTAAAGGAGTCGCCTGTCTACAGTTCTACGGCCGACGTGGTAGATTAGCGGAACTGCCAATCTATCCTGTATCAACCCTCGACTGTCTAAATAGAGGAATGCATCGGGCGGAATAAAGCCGCTCAAACGCACACTCTCATAATATTCTTGGTTGGGGTAATAGGCCCCAAAAATTAGGCTGTTTGTCGAGGACATCGCTCTTGCAATGTGACCCCGAATCAGCTTCAACAAAAAGTTATCTATTCTGTTTATGTTGGCCCCGTTGTATAGAACCAGGTTGGAATAATAATGTTTGTACTCCGACTCTGGTGTTCTGTGTAATCCAAGGCAGTGTCTAAGACACTGCCTCTCAAACACCCGAATCTTTTCCATTTGAGATGGGGCAACGTTGAACCAAATCGGGCACCCATAGGCAATCATCGGCCGGATGAGGGCCATGTAGCAAATCACCTTCACCCTGGTGTCAAGCCGGCTGCTATAAAACAACCGTTTCGTCAGGGCAAAAGCTCCCCTAGCCCTGGTCAGAGCAGCATTTATATGTCTGTCGAAATACAAATACTGATCCAACCAGATGCCAAGGTACTTTACTACACTTTTACTCGCCAGTGGATGTCCATTTGGCCCTGCGATCACCAGCTTGCGCCAGTTCTTTCTCGTATCCCTTGTGGCTCCATGCAACGGAGTCCTAAACAGAATAGTTTCTGATTTCTGAAAGTTAATTTTTAACTTCCAGTCATCGCAATATTGTTGAATCTTGTCGAAGTCACGCTGCAAAAGAATTCTGATGACCTCGACTTTTGGGGCCGTTCTGTACGCAATTAGATCGTCGGCATACGCAATTGCATGAGTTAGACTACCTATCAGATCGCTGGTGTAAATGCTGAAAAGAATCGGCGAGTTGACCGCTCCCTGCTGAAGACCATTTTTAACTTCGAAGATTTTGGTAGAAGTTACATTGCCACTTTTGACAACAAACTTTCTACCATTGAGCATGTCATAAAGCATATATAATAGCGGTTTACTTATGCCAAGTCTGGTCAGCTTTAGATAAAGACCTTCTAGCCATACGGTGTCGAAAGCCTTCTCCAAATCAACCAGACAGGCACCCGTACACTGCTTTTTGGATTGGTCCACTGGATGTCAGAAACGAGTTTAGACGCGGCATGAATGGTGTCATGTCTCGCCTTAAATCCGAACTGATTATCCGGTATGATATTGTTGTCCTCTGCCCACTTGAACAGAGCTCTATTGATAACTTTCTCGAATACCTTGCTGATACTCGGAAGAAGACTTATCGACCGGAGATTCGCCGGATTGGAGTTGTCCTTTCCCTTTTTCGGGAGAGGATGCACCACAGCTGTCTTCCACCGCCCTGGATAATATGCATTATTCAGAGCGTTGTTAAACAATGTGGTATAAATGTCAACTGCCTCCTGAGGAAGATGTCGTAGTACAACGTTGGATATACCATCGACTCCTGCTGACTTCTTTTTCTTTAGTGAATCGAAGATGATCTGGAGCTCTACCTTCGAGATTAACAGGGAATTTAACCCATTCTGCTCGCACTAGTCATTACGTCGCGTCGTAGGCAAAATGACCAATACTTCTTTCAGAAGGCTTAAAGAAGCATTAAAGAATGCCACAAATACCGATTTAATGCGTTAAAAAAAGAAGGAAGGATTTAAGAAGTATTAAAGAAACAAAAAAAAAATACCGATTTAAGAAATGCCAATTGAAGAAGTATTTAAAAATGATTTAAGTAAAAGGGAACATACCAATTAAAGTGCCTGAAAAAATTACCTACTAAGGAATAAATTAAGATCAAAAAAAGATGCCATAATTAAGCATACCAATTAAAGATTGAATAAAGTATGAGTTAAGAAATTTGATACCGAAATTATACTAATTTGTGCTACTCGTGTAATAAAGGCTGGTTTCCAATGGTGCGTTGGCGTTAGAGACGCTTACGTATACGTTTACAAGCTTTACGAACGCGTCGACATGACAGACGACTTGAAGAGAACCTGAAAATCAAAATGAACCTACATAACTATAATTTCGAATTCATTTCAACAAACTATTCCATTATTTTTTTTAAACAAAATCGATTTTTTTCTTTCAATAAAAGGAATTTGTCCAGAAAAACCGCTTTTTTCTGGATTTTTTTGTTGAAAGGAATTCGACCATTAGTTTAACTGTCAAAACGCACGCTGAAGTTGATTTTTTTCAACATTAACGTTGAGGTAGCTTATGTTACGTTGGTTTGTGTACATGCTAATAGGTGCCAAATCGTAACATAATACCCAACGCGTCATTGTAATCAATTTGCTTAAATTGCTATGTGTGAGCTTTCGCGTTGAAAGAAAAATCTGTCAAAGCGACGCCCAACCTCTCAGCCATCTTGACATATACATTTATTAATTATTAAGATCTAACAATTGTTCAAGATAACTTTAGCCAGTCGAAATAAATTCAGTTAGATAAATAAGATCTAGGTATAGAATGTCTGTGAAAACTCTCAGGAAAAATTCTCTATACTTTTGCCGTTGGACGAAAAAATTTGCATTCAATATTATGATAGGTCGCTTAAAATCAAAAAACTAAAAAGAGAAACCTACCTATGAAGTTCAGGTCAAACCGTATTTAAAAAAAAAAACATATTTGGCAATAATAAAAGTTGTCCAAAAATACAAAAAAAATATTACCCCAGGGCTGTAGCCAAGATTATATTTCAATTTAAAATAAGTTCTTGCCAAGTTGTGATGCGGATTAAAAAAAAACATTTCTGAAAAAAATTTTTTGTATTCACTTGGGTTGGTTGTGGAATTTTGTAATATTCATCAGGTACCAACCATATTTTAAAATTTATAAAAAATTTATAACTACCCGAATCTTTTTAGTGTAACCCAGGCACGTAGCCAGCAGAGAAGGTTTGAAATGCTGAAGCCCTCTCGAAAGTATTTAATATAGGAAATTCATTATTTTTCTTAGGCCCATTTGCTGAAACGTATATTAAATATTTATGTTCAATTTAAAGTAGTAGCCGTGGCGTGATGGTTAGTGCGATGGACTGTCATGCCGGAGGTCTAAGGTTCGATCCCCAGCCTCGCCACCTATTTATTTAAAAGAAAAACGGCTACTGCCTCTTGCGAGGAATTGACAAATCCTCCAAGAGTATCTCCTGTCACAGAAAAGTGCCGCTCGTTAGCCGTTCGGATTATCGGCAATAAACTGTAGGTCCCCTCCATTCCTGCAGACACGCACACAGGAATGGTTGAGAGTTGTAAGTCACTAGGCTCTAGTTCTTCATGATCTGTTGTGCCATCAAATTTATTTTATTTATGTTCAATTTAAAGACGTATGTTTTACTTTTTCCTCAGTGACACCTGTCACATAAGCTCTTAGTTTGAACTTAAACTTCATGTGCAACGTAATAAAATCAGAATGACCAACGACAGTATCTGTCAAATACTAAATGAGTTTTTGTGTTTTGTTAAGTTGGGGCATAATTTGTAGTCATAGGGTGACACGGAACGATGAAGTGTGTAACTTCAATACAATCAAATCCAACTAAGTTATGAAGAAATAATTATAGATGTATATGTGCAAGCCTGTAGTGTATTTAAATTATTTTTTTTCAAATTAAAGTCTCACAAATAATAAAAAATAAAAAGAAGAAATATGTACATAAGTATGACAGCAAAAGTAACAAAAAAATTCTTGTCAGAAGTGGGATTCGAACCCACGCCCTCAGAGAGGACCAGAACGCTCAGTAGCCCATATGCTTATTTGCTTTGGGCAAGATTTCTCTTGAGTCTGGCGCCTTAGACCGCTCGGCCATCCTGACATATAAACTACCGTAATCAATGTCTAGAGTCTAGACTAAATGGGGATGAACATATTATTAAAGACAATGGGGGTGTTATTTTCTTGTAATTTCTTAAATTTCAGAGATAATATAAAAATAAACGATGAGTCTTTTTCTAATGGATTTATTGAGTATTGTAAAGTGTGTGGACATCTTCATCGTGTCTGAAGAGTTGTTCTTGAGACAAAAACTTATTAAAGCTTATATGTAGGTGTCCTACCTACCTATTATTATTATTTGACAAACAAACAAAGATGTACCTACACCTTAAATGAATTACACTGACAGACAAAATAAAGTGCAAAAGTATTAGATTAATTTTCAAACTACCGCTATTTAAAAGCAAAGAGTGTTTATCATTCCATTTCATGTTCTGACGTCACATATTCTCAGTTGCTTACTCTTAAAAAAAAAAAACAATTTATTGTTATGTCTAATTACTATTAGTTGCGGTATTTTTGGAGCAAATACAATTTAACTCGCGACAAAATAAAGTGCATTTTTATTATTCCCTGCCAAAAAGTTTTAAGTTTTAAAGAAAAATATTTACAATTGATAAAATATAAAAAGGTAGAAGCAAAAGATCCCAATTTATAATAATTTCCGTGTTAAATTTTATTTTTATTACTTAAAGCTTAAGTATGAAACCGTTAACATCTGAAGTGAAGGAATTGCTTGTTTTGGACCGTCAACGGGGCTTTATATTCCATAAACTGGCAGAAAAATATGGATTATCCATTTCTATGTTAAGAAAAATCTGCCTCAATTTCTTTGAACGAGGAACTGTTGCTAGTTTTAAAAGTTCTTGCGGAAGGAAGCGGAAGACAACTGCAGTTGATGACAGCAGAATTAAAATTCAGGCTAGAAAGAACCCTTTATCTTCCGCCAGAAATATTAAAGAAGAATTGCAGTTAAATATAACAGCAAGGACAGTACAAAGGCGACTCCATGAAAGCGGTTTAAAAAACTTTTTTGCAAAGAAAAAGCCGTTACTCCGTTCAGTTAATATTCAAAAACGGTTAGCTTTCACTAGAAAGTTTTTAGTGAAGCCACAATCGTTCTGGGAAAACATTATTTGGTCTGACGAATCCAAATTTGAATTAAAAAACTGTAAGGGAAGAAAGCGAGTTTGGTGCAAGCAATCCGAAAGACTCAGCCATAGGTGTTTACAAAAAACGGTGAAGCATGGAGGTGGGTAACTTATAGTTTGGGGATGTTTTTCTTTTAGTGGCGCTGGAAATATTGTCAAAATTGGAACCAAAATGACGGGTTCTAGTTACGTGAACATTGTTAGAGAAAATTTAGCTTCTTCTGCTTCTAGAATGTCTTTGGAAAGTTATATTTTTCAACAAGATAACGATCCAAAGCATACAAGCAGAGTAGCTAAGCAGTTTTTTTACCGAAAATAATGTTGACGTACTAATATGGCCAACCCAATCTCCCGACTTAAACCCTATTGAGCACCTTTGGTCCATTTTGGATGAAAGGATTCCCTTAGATCAACGTCGCAATTTACAATCTTTTTGGGAAAGACTCCAAAATGAATGGGAGAGAATTCCAGATCAAATCTTGAAGAACCTGGTTAGCAGCATGCCCAAACGTCTTGCTGCAGTTATTCAAAATAAAGGAAAAGCCACTACCTATTAACATTTTTCTTTTCTGAAACTGAATTCCTATTTTACGTGATGATCTTTCGAATTTGCACTTTATTTTGTCTCTTCTATTTTCTTTGAATATTGCTATTTTATTTAATTTCTAACCTACATTTTGTATATAACTTTAAACGATTACTTCTGTGGACGTAAGATAATCTGAAAAATATGAATAAATTATTTTTTTTAAGAAAAATAAATCAGAACATATCATACTAAATAAAATATTATTGAAAATAATTTTTGCACTTTTTTTTGTCTGACAGTGTATGTGTGGTGTAGACATAAATAACGACACATGATATGAGTTAAAGAAATGAAGGTCAACATGATTAAATTAATAAGAAATCAGTTTTGATAAAATTCCAAAACAGAATTCTAAGAGTTATACATACATACCATATATGTATATGTCAAAAATTTTCCATGTCTTTTATGGAATTTAATTAACTTGAGAGGAGTGGGAGGCTTTTCATATTTATTTTAAGGCACTTGAGTTCTTGAGTACCAAACTACATAAGTACAGCGTATACCTACCTACTTATTATTTTCAATTCATCAACACATTGGTGCGGAGCGGATATGAAAGGAAAATAAATTTATATGCATCGCAAATGATCTGATGGGTAACCAATTTTTGAATGGTTAACATTGAAAAGTAAGTAATCGGGAGATTAATTTATGATTAGTATAGTTATACATAAATTATTTGCTGAAACGAAACTTAAATATTTAAGTTCAGCATAAGAGCTTATGTGACAGTTTACGCTGAGAAAAAAGTAGAACATAAAGCGCTTAAGTTGAACATAAATATTTAAGTTTCGTTTCAGCAAATGGGCCTAAGAGGAAATGAAAACATGCCAAACATTCCAAATATTTTTTAAAGAATTCCCTCCTTTTTTTCAAATTGGCATTTCTTTCTCTTGCTCTGGTTCTTGAGTGCTCCGACCGATTTTTTTTCAATTCGGTAAATCGGTTTTTGTTTTTTAAGTCAAACTTAACCCAATTTATTAAAAAACTTACAGCCATATTATTGACTTCAGGTGTAGTTTGGGTTGAAATTAAAATGGGTTTTTAGAGCAATTATCGCCTCTGGGATGGGAATGCTAGGGAACAAAGCTTCGAAATCAAAGGAGATCATGATCTCGTCGTCGTCTATGTGGATATCTTTTGATTTTTCGACAAAATCAAAAGAGTTTTTGACGGAAAGGCTTTTAATTGGATATTTCTTTAGATCTTCAATTAACCATTTTGCTATCTTCACTGAGGGTGAATTGACATTTGATACTATGTGTCGCATTTTTTCGCCAGGTTTGTGTACTTTTGGTAGAGCATATAGTTTTGGGACGTCTGCATTTGAAATATTTAATTTCCACTTTGGCACTTTGGCACACTGTATTTATACTTTTAATAACTTCTTTTGAGTCGCGAATCATCCTTGGTAAAGGTGTTTTTGATAATAATTTGATGTTATCGGCAAGCAATGAATTTTGGACTCTCGTATCGTTATCTTGTTTTTGCATAATAACCAGTTTGTTTCCTTTGTCGGCTTTCATATAGAAAACATCTTTTTGTTGCAATTCACGAATGATCTCATGAATTTTGGCAGATTTCGCATCACATTTAAACTTTGATTTTGCATCTCTGATAATAGGTTTGGCAAAATCTCTTATTTTGTCTTTTATTTGCGGTGACTTGTACTTTATGGCAGTCTCTAAATCAACGATCGATTCAATGATGGGTATATATGTAAAGGTTTAGGTGTGAAGTTTAATCCTTTATTCAAAACATCAAGTTGCTGTTGATGTGAAAAAACTTCTGTAGACAAGTTGACGATTAAATCATCCACTGGTTTGGGCTTTTTATTGCTTATTGAAATTGATTCATTATTTATAGTTTGTTCTTGTTTTAGTTTAGATAGCTTTTTGTTTTGAGAATCGCGTTTCTTATGAAAAGATTCGCTGCACTTGTCTAATGCATTAGTTTGGAAATTTAGCCAGGCTTCAAATTGAAACTCATTTAAACTTTTAGCTATGAACAGATGCAAATGATAAAGTTCTAATTCAGTTTCAGTAAGTTGTGAGTAATGATATTTCAACTCTAAGTTTAGCCAAATATTTTTAGATTTTTGAATAACCAAGGAAGTTCTTGAATTTGAAACGGCACACTTTATTTTTATAAAATGGGGGAACACTTTGTAACGACGGCATTCTTTTAGAAAATAAATATTAGCCTTGATTGTGTTGACTTTTCCTACCAAATGTGAATATTTGTTCAAAATTGTCTTGGTTGACATTGTAATAAAATTAAAGTCTTTTCAACACTTTTGTTACACAATGGACTTGTTTTCCAGAACAAAAGGCCGAAAAAGAAATTGAACTTCTTTTTGCTTGTGGTCGTGTTAAGTTATTAAAAATAAAATCGAAACCTTATTGACCACAAATTATCAAAAATTAAAAAATTAACAAACAAGAAAAATAAAAGTTATTGATCTTTAAATTTAAAATTTTAATTATTTATTTAAAATTGGATGCATTTCGAGTCCGATGTGACTCATCTTCAGCAATACACTAATTGGCATAGAAAATTACAAACAATATTGTTTACAAAATGTAAACAAAGAAAAGTATTACTTAGTAAAGTAGCAGAAAAACATTATTATTAAAGTTAATGTGAGAAAGAGAGAGTTATATTAGATTGAAAAGCGGTGAAATAATATTCCCGTCATCGTCATTTTTTTTTAAACAAAAAAAAAAAAATCAAAAGAAAAACAACTTTGAAAATTCGTGAAACATAAAGAAAAAAATAAGGGTCTTAAAATAAGTTTTTTTGCAAATATCTCAAAAATCATTTTAATCGCTCAAGAAATAACGAAAATGACATTTCTTTTATTTGTGGAGCAAATTTCTAATTATTTGCTTCATTTTACTTTATTTAAAAAAGCAAAACTATGTAACATGTTCCGCAAAATTTTAAGTTCGAAACATAAATTTTTAACACCAAAGTTACTTTTTTCTCTTTTTAACACGAAGAAATAAAGTTTCCGTTTGTGCAAGTAAGAAGTGTGAAAATTTTTTTTTCAGTTTTATAAAAGCTTTTGATTGAATTTTTTGCTGTTGTTTGATGATCAAAATTCTCGCCTAAAAAAATATCTGACGTGAAACAAATTTTTTTTGTTTTTTCTTCTTTGCTTCTTTGAATGTTTTTTTTTAACATATTTTGTTAAAAATAACAATACATTATAGAAGCATATATCTTTTGTATGTAGTTTAATGTAGTTATTTTATGTATAGTTGTTAAAAACAAGAGCAAATTCGTATGTGATCCAGTCGTGCATATTTTTTTTTAAGTTTTTTTTTTTTTGAAACCAGGCAGTGGGACAAAACCTATCTAGGTACTAAAGTTGAATGTATGCTTCTCGCCTTAATGTACTAAACCTATTTAAAATGAAGATGATTACGTATATTATAGTACCTGTGGAGGCCCTACTATTTCCAAAAACCACTTAAAAGCTTTTATTTATTTATAAACTTAAGAAAAAAAAATTCACAAATGAATGACTCAATAAATTACTTAATACCTCTTCCTTCAAACAGTGTTTTCAACTTTAATACAATACCAAGTTCTATTCTTAGAATAAACGAAAACATACATAAGATACTTACAAAATACGAGACAAGCAAACTTTTGATTATAGATATTGCATCTGACAGAGTAATCAATCTTGGCCAACTATAAAAAAAAAAAAGAAAATTGATTATTTATATATGGTATCATTTCCGACTTTATAAAAATGTTCCAAAACTACATTTTGATGGGAAAAAACTTCTATTCTATTCTGATTTTGAGTATATTCATTCGACTTTGTAGAAAAATATTATGATAAGGATTCTTGCATATACATTTTTCTTCAGAAAATATGAAAATAAATAACAACGTATACGGTGATTTAAACCTTTTAAACTTAAACCTGTAAAAAGGAGTAGGGCCGGTCACTACCGTGCCCTTTGAGATCAAGTCATTTTTTACTTCAGACATAATAATAAAACATTGGAACATGACAAAAAAATTTTAATTTGGCAGTCACGTACTGTCTAACATGAATTTTGTCATACATATTTTTGGTTTGGAGACAAATTGTAATGAGGACTGTGTGTTATACACCCTCCCCTCACGTTACAAACTTCCTCGGTTCTAATGAAAACGATTATCTACTAAATAAATGTGTTCAACCCACAAAATAACAAAGTATGAAAAAAGTATATCCAACAAGGTATAGTAGATCCCGATTAAATGGGACGACACAAATTTAAGAAATTATTCTTTATATTGATTCAGGAGAACAATGTTAAAAAAAATCACCACCTAACTGATCTGCGATTATGACTTGCGACATAACATATATGTTATGTACATATGTAGGTAAAGTATGGTAGGATAGGTAGGTAGAGGTACCTACTTTAAGGCAAAATCTTAAAATTTTAATCAAACAATGACAGATTAACGAAAAAAGTGGTTCCCGTAGTTGTCTTATCGACTACAGCATACAAGAATGTGTCAACCTTAAAGTTATTCGGAAGTATTTTTTTGGCATTGACTTTATTGTTCAGAAAAATCTCGCTTTTCTAAAAAAAAAAAAATATGCACGAATTTGCTCTTGTAGTTGAAAATAATAATAATATGAGTTCTTTAAAGAAAAAATGTTAAAAATAAAGTCAAAATTAATTTTTTGTTTTATTTAAAAAAAAAAAAAAAAACTATTTTCAAATTTTGTAAATGCAATATTGTTTGAACTACTCAGGAGCCCTATATTGCAAAATTGTAGAAAAATCGGTCCATGAATTATGATGTTATACGTAAAATAACTGGAAAATAAGACAAGTTTCCCAAAAAACATCAAAACCCTATGTCCACATGCGAATTTTGTTCATACTTCTCCATCATCGTAGTGTTTATATTACAACCCTAAAACTTATTTTTAACACGAAACCAATACTTGTCCTTTAAAAGCAAGTACAAAATTATGAGCGGAGCTTTAAAAAGGGATTTTTTGATATTCACATTTTTAATAGGGTAGATAAGGGTAAATTTTAGGTAAAGTCGGATTTCATTTATTTTTATATAAAAATAATCAATCTTTTTATCCAGATCTGTCGAAACTCCGATTTTAACATTTTTCGCCTTCCAATGGGCAAAAAAATTGATTAAAAAAAATCAATTTAGCAGGTTCGGATTTTGCGGCAGATTAAGCCCTCCTTTTAGTGACATTACTTTACACCAGTGCAATTGATCGCTAGCAGCTTCACAGGTACGAATATACACTTATACTATGACAAAAAAAAAAATCAACCTGAAATCGCAATCCATTCGCCACGAAAAAAAAAAAACATATTTCAGTCAAAAATCTGAATTTACCAAAGGAAAACCCCATTAATTGTGCATACAGATTATTGCGGTGAGCGGAAGCGTTTCTATACAAAAAAGAAAGGTAAACCTAATCAAATCGATTTTCATTTATTTCTCAATAAAAAAACAATATTCTACAAAGTTATAGCCCCAACCATAATGTACATTGTACCAAGAATGTTAGTGGTTTTACAGGGGTTAATACGACAGGAGAAGCGGTAGACATTTTAGTTGACTTTATGACAAAAAAAAATTATTTTAATTATAAAAACAAAATAAAATAATTGATTTGGCTCTTAATAACGTTTATCACTTGGTTAGTATAGCTATTTAATCTTCTTGATTGAGGTAAATACGGAAAGAAGAATAAGGTCATGCTTTATTTCTGTGCAAAAATTATTGTAAAATTACGAAAAAAGTTGATGCAAAATTTCAGCATTTTGTTAAATAATCGCAACCGGGGACGCTTGCTTTTACTAATTTTTAACGAAAAAAAATCGATTTTAGTTTTAATATCCAATAGCCACGCCTTAATAAAATATTTGTATAACTCTAAAATTCGAAATGCATCTGAAAAATTATGGTCTGAAAAAAACTGTCATAAAATTTAATATTAATTGTAAAAAAGATTATCTATAAGTGTATAACAACTTTTAAAAAATAATGTAAAAATAAATACATAACTAAGTTATTGTTTTTTTTTTTTTTTAATTTATATAGGGAGCGTATAGGTTGAGTCAAGATAATAAAAATCGTTTGGTAGGGGGGTCTATTTCCCCCGTTTAGCCAGGAGGGGCAATTTTCTAAAAAAATGGCCTAAAACAGAAACAAAAATTCTTAAAAAATCAACAGTTACTCTTACAATGTCATGATATACTTTTTTGTAAAGCCAGAAAATTTATTTTCAAATAAATCTTTTTCGAGGAACAGTTTTTGAAATATTGAAAGATTAAACAAAATTTTAAATTTTATAATAAATTTTGTTTTCAAAATTCAATGCTCTGAATAGTTTTTAATCAAAAACAGAAAACCAGAGTTAGGTATCGTAAATGGTCTATACTTTCTTAATTTTTCAAAACTTGATTTCAAATGAAATTAAGTATAATTATAATAATATGTAATTCAATACGATTAATAAACATACAGATGAAACAATTATTTTGGTTAGTGGAGCAACTTTTTATAGCGTGGAAAAAGTATATCTTTTGATCGTCTTTCCTGAGCTTTGAACTATGAACATTTCGACCACCACTATATGAATTTAATTTTATTTAAAGTTTATTTTTAACATCTCAGTAAATATTTTGATACATAAAAAATAACTGTGCATTGTTCAAAAGCTCCTCAAGATTTTATGCAAATGTAATTTCGTAGTATTTCAAAAACTGCCAGAAAAATTGACGATTCCAGCCGCACAAAATCGGCTATGTTTATAAATAGGTATAAAATCCTCAAAAATATTTTTATCAACAAAAAAATATACGCCACTATATGTATAGCTTCAATAGCTTATAGGCTTCAGTAGAAAAAGTGTCAAAAATTAGGTGTTAAATAATGAAATTAAAAAGATAATTCAATAAAGAAATAATAATACCTATACATTGAAGTAAATATTTATAAATGTGTTAATTGAGACATGTAAAGTCGCAGTTATCCATATATGAAAATTAGACAAAAAAAATGGCCAAAATACAAAAAAATTCTGACAAAGCTTAAGTTTTTACGGGATGAATTTCATTTTATTGCAAATTTCTCAAAAACTGTCAGTGTTATTAAAAAAATGTGATAAAAGAAATTAAACCCCTTTAACCCTTGTAAAAACTTTAGCTCCAGTCCAAATTTAGGATACTTTTTTAAAAATGCTTAAGATACAAAATTAAAGATCTTCACCAAAATTTAGCTTTTTCGGAAATTTTTGGAAGTGAAAGTCTAATTTTTCTGTCAATTATTACTTTTTTGAAAATATAATTTTAACATAGTACGTCATATTAGAATATTTGCAAGGATTGATTATAACTATTCCTTAAAAATTGAAATAAATGTTATTATAAATATTTGATCAAGGTTGAATATGGTAACTTTTATATGAAATAATTCTGTTTTTTTTTTTAAGAACAAATAAATATTCCACATACGCCACAGTGACCAATTTATGAAAACAAATTTTTTTGGATTAAATAAATGCTCCACATACATATTTCACAGTGACTCATATATGAAAAAGTTGACAAAATTAAGGCAAAACAAATGTTTTTTCGGTTTTGTGTCTATAATTTTTGTGCTTTTGTACTTCTCTATGAATTAAAAAGCATTTTGAATGCAATTTTACACACGACAACAACTAACTGGGTACTACTGTTGTAGGTCTAGGTTCTTGTGGTCTGTTTGTCGTTCTTTATCAGTCTAGTCGTCTATTTCTAAGATTAAATGATTCACTTTATTTTGATGAAAAAACTTTTATTTGACTCATTCAAAATGGGTGATGGTGATATACCTATGTACATTGTACATTCCCAAAACAGTATCCTTCATAATAAACTTTAACAAAAAAAAACGAGAACAAAGCTGAGCAACAACATAAAAAAAAATCAAACACAAAATTATCTCCCAGTCCCCAGGCCAATTAAATAAATTTAATTTTACGCCTTGTGTTTAGAGTGTCCTTCATTTGCTTGGTTGTTCTTTTGCTTCTCCCTCATCCACATAGTAATAATAATCAACAGGATGCAAGCATCACTAAACGACTGAACTCGCCAATTTTTCATGTGATTCCACCCTTAAGGACGTCTGCACACAAAATGTCAGTGCAAACGGCAAACTCCTGCCATGAATCATTGGCAAAATAACAACAATTTAATGGAAAGGAAAAGAATAGGAAAAGTAGAATTTCGGAGAGAGTTAGAAGTATGTTTTCGAAGGAAAGGATGCAATTTTGGTGTTTCATTTGGAACACTTTTGATGCACGTTTCGTCATTGCTGTATCTAATACTCGAACATTTCATCCATGGAGCTGCAAACAAGTAGACCCCCTATTTCTCTAGAAATCTATAAAACTAGCATTCCTTGGGTTTTTCCAATCTGGTGCACATAATGGGTGTTGTATACGACTTTATGGTGCCATTTCAGATGTCAATTGCGAATTGTCGTCGACTCTACAAGCTAGACAACGAACGTCTATACTTTCAATTAATGGTGCACGTGACCCATGCACACTTAACAGTTCTTGTTGTAAGGTAAACTACAGAAATCAAAGCGTTACTTTTTGAATGTTGCTTGCCATTGTTTTGCAAACATCGGCGACGACGAGGACGACTGTAAAATACATTTAGATGGAGGTGATGTCAGTGGTTTTACTTACTGTTAGCATTAAAAGTGGGTGTATATGTACCCACACAATGCTTTTAGTGACGAGACAGAGTGTTTGGTTGCCTGGCGACATCGACACACTGAGAACATGTTGCAGTAAAAAACAAAGAAGGCAAAGAAATCTTTGTGGCTGTACAGTGGGTTGCCAAATTAATAGGGACATCATTATTTTTCATGATTTTAAAGTTTATGAATTTAAGAGTTTTAGATAACTTTGATTGATTTATCCTTCAGGAATTTAGTGAGACTCTTGGCTTTGTAGCAGGCTTCTGATTCACGCATAAAAATATAGGGTTCGCCATTCGGAAAAATTCTGTGGCCTGGGGTAGAAGTCGACCTTAAAGTTTTTACTTTTTCTGGACATTTCTCATGGTCCCTCGACAATATAAGGGCTTACCGGATCTTTAACCTATAATGGTGTTGTCTGCCATATTGCTGCAAAGAATTTAAGATGCCTTTACGTGGGACTAGAACAAGGAATTACTGAAAAGTCGGCTTCGACCCCAGGCTCAACAATTTTTTCAAAATGGAGAACCCTATTTTTTTTATGTGTGAATCGTTATCTTGTCGCAAAGCCAAGAGTGTGACTCAATTCCTGAAGGAAGAAGACATCAAAATTTTATCTTAAACTCTCGAATTCACTTAAAATTCAAAATCATGAAAAATAATGATGTCCCTATTAATATGGCAACCCACTGTAGGTAGGTAGGTACGGTACATTGTAAAACACAAAATTTTTGCATTCTTTTTGTAACCATAGATATGTCTTCGCAACGCATATAATTTCTTTGCAGCTCCTGGAGTTGTATAGTTATTTTGAGCTGAGGCAGAGCGAATTTGCACGAAATATTTAAACGAGGGTTCTTTCATGCTTGAAAACAGAAACGGGAAATACGCTTTTGTGCAGATTGTGTGTAGCTCGCACGTTTACCCCAGTATCTAAGAATAGACATTAAAATGCCAAAGAAGAAAATTTTAGCAGGCTGATTTTTGGGCGTGAGGTTAATTATACAGAATGTCACCTGATTTATGCATTATATTAGGGGATAATTCCTGGGATCATTCTACGACAAAAACTGTATGGGGATTCAGATTCTTGTATTGGATATAATGACACTTGTGACTTGTACCTACTTACCCACGTACTTACAATTTTTTAATACTTTACTTCCCAAAATTTGCTGTCACATCTCTGAGACTATCAAAGCTTTTTCCTCTAACACATTAAGAAATTTCAAAATATCGATAGTTAAAAGTTCGGCAATTTTGATTTTTTGACAACTGTTTTGGAAAAAAAAATGGTACCGTCGTACTTGTTGTGTTCTTGCGCTGATACTATGTTTAATGAAATTACATATACGGTTAAAATGGAAAAAAAAATCAAAAACCGCCAACAATTGATGGAAAAAATTTATATTATTCAAAAATTCTTTTAGAAAAAAAATGAGGTTAAATCGAAGATTTGGCAAATACGGGTGAAATTATTTCTTGCCTACTTTCTACAAGTATAAAATTTTTTTCCAGAAAACAAAATTCTGATTTATGGTAATTATTTTCTCCAACGTCTTTTTTTCACATTTTTTCTTTCAAACGTTCATGTCTCGAGTTATGGATTTTTCACATTTTTTGCATATATCCATGACTTTTTTACATTAAAAGAATCTATCGATTACAAAAACAACCAAATCCTTAACGTTTTTCGTTTGGAAAATAGATTCTAGACCTTTTTCTTTGTTTACCCTAATTTACCCTATTGAAATTGCGATATTTAGAAAACCACGTATTTGGAATTTTTTTAAATAAAATGTGCTTTTATATAGTATTTTGTTTATGTCCTTAACACATACCATCTGAGCTGTGTCACATAATTGTAAAAAACCCGAAAATAACCTTTAAAGCGTGACAACCCTATGCCTTGACTATTTTACACTAGGCAACCCTTGCGCAAAATGTTTTTTTAAACACTACCTATAAAATTGTATACTTCTTATCTGGTACCCCGATGAGGGTAGGTCGTTCTATGGCGGGATCTAAGACTAGAAATTAAAAAAAAAATTAGTAAAATTAGCTTTAACATATTATTGTATGTGTCTTGATTTTAATAATTTTTTCCCGCCCCAGCCTCAGAGGGGGAAATAGAATGTTTCCCTTATAAATTGTTTTTCTTAGATCTCAGGAATCATCCTCCAAAATATTTTGCACGAATTAGGTGACACCCTGTATAATCTGAGAAAAGTCTTAAAAAAGGCGTAAAATGGCACCAAAAATTTAGAAAAAGAAAACATTGTTCTACAAAAATGTAGCTGAGGTAAAAATATATTCATTAAATTGTCTGATTAGTTAAAAATATTTGGGGAAATATTAAATTCAAATAGATAAATCTATTCCAACAATTCCATTTTTTTTTTTGACAATCTTAATGCTCATAACCCTAAATGCTACGGATAAAATTTTTAAATGTTATTAAAATTGAAAAGAATTTTAATACCAATGAGCCCGTTTGATGTTTTATTTTATTTGAATTTCCTTCCATGAAATTGGTTCACAAACAAAAACTGCATACTTTTGGGATACTTTTGAAACTTTAAAGTCCTGTACCTTCTTTAACAGTTAATCTAATGCCCAAATATCCAAGAATGTTTTTTGTGGTGGGAAATTATCTCAGCTTTGTACCTGTTTGTAGAACAATTTGTGTTCTAACATTAAATTTTTTTCGAGATATATGGCCAAAACCATAATAATAATGGACCTTTCGGTCATTGGATGTAGTTAAGGACTTTTCCCAGATTATTTATTTGATTGCAATGTGAATGTCTATTCCAAAAATTAGCCTATTATATTTTGTTTCCTTGGAAAAATCTATTCTTATTGAGCTTCAAGGGCGTTTATCTCAGATGGAGACAACATCGACATCAGGGGAAATTCCGAAAAAAAACTTACCTAAATAAAATGATTCATCAAGATTAATTTTTTATTTTACGAAGAATTGAAATTTTTGTGTGGTATGGCCCATACAAATATTTCAATTCTTCGTAAAATTAAAAAACTCCCTACATTAACTGAGTTTTCGTTATTTCAATGAAAATTTTGTTAGATCCTTTTAAATATACCTACCTACCTCTTGATGCTTTTATATTATATAACGTCAAGATGAAGTGTGCTAAAAATAAAAATCACCTTTATATTATCGCTTTTTACTTTTATATACCTCTAAGTTGAAATAAAATTGTTTATGAAAGCTTTATTCAATGCATTGAAAGCATATTATGTACATGATTAATTGAAATTATGTGATGAACTCCTGATTTTGGGAGACTTTAACCATCTGAACTTGAATTAGTATAAAGCTGCTATGACTAAAATTACGTCTTTCCTGGTTAATCACACACCATTAACTTCAGTTTAAAGGTTTTTGTGACCTTTAGTCCAATACGTTTTACCCAGGCACGATTTTTTACTTCTTTAATATAATCTTAGTAAGTTTAGGGGATCTTTTTTAAATGTTGGCAAATATAAGACTATGTATTTTACCCGCAAAAAAAACTTGCATTACCTGCATGTTTGATTATTCCCTTCTTTGCAGATTGTCTATATCCTCTCCGACTTGGGTATAATTCTCGACACTAAGTTGACATTTACCAATGACTTTAATCTGAATTTTAAAAAAGCTGTTAAAATCCTGGGATTTATGAAACGATTTTTCCGTGATTTTCAAGATCAAGCTTCCTTTTGTATCTTTTGTAAAGCCAATTTAGTTTGGGCACCGTACTACTTTCTTCACATAGACTTAAGGCGATTCAAAAAGACGACTTTAAAGTTTGCAGGGTAATTTTCACTTAGAGTAATGGGACCAGGAATTTGCAGCTTTTTTGCATTTTTTGTTGCATTTCTATTCCGGATTTTGCAGTTCAACAAATAGTGGGTGTAATCGCGTGACCTGCTATCTTCGATGTGAAGTTAACAGATCATGCCCTTTTCTCAACAACCGCGGTAAAGCTTTCACATTGAAATTAGGCTCCAAATTTTGAGTTCTTTTTGCAGTTCGAGAAAATCCTAAAACAAGTGTTTTTAGTGTTTTTAGGACATTCCCCCGACACGTCTTTTTCAATTTTTAGGACCAAAAATAATGGTACCTGCCATAATTTTTTTTTTTTGCATTTTTGGAAAATCTTATTTTTCTTAAAAATGGCACCACAGATTTTAAAAAAATCAAGAAATTTAATTAGGTAGATTTTAGTAAAAATAAATTTTTTTTGATTTGATATTAATAAATACTAGAAAATTGTGTACTATTTTTTTTCTTAAAAATTTTAAGGTACACAATTTTTTTATATAAAAAAAAAAATAATTTAAAAAAACCGCTCCTACGATTTAAAATTTTTTTCTCAAAAACTAATATTATTTGTTAAATAAATCAGATGGTGCAGTTTTTTTAGCTCTAAAAACAATTAAAGAAGAGTTTTTAACTACATTACTTTCAAATTATGATGATTTTTATTAATTTTGCAATTTATTTTAATATATATGAATGTATTTTTCAATTTATTATTTATATGGATAAATATGTCATTAATAATTATTATTATTAATTATACATTCGACTGATTAAAAAAAAATAAATTGTCTCCGATTTTCAATGCCAATAACTTTTTAGTTGGGGTAACCGAAAATAACGATAAAAATGTGCTATTTTAATTGTTTATTTTTTGTTTTTTGTTTTGCTTAAATAATTATTTACTTTGAAAAATTCATTTATTTCAACATATTTATACATCAAAATTCAATATTGAAATTGTATATTATAGCTGATATTTTTTAAAAGAAATCCAAAAAAACTGGAATAAATAACCTTCCAGTATAGCCTTCAATAACTTTGGAAGGAAGGAACTAATTAGATAAGAAGTTAGAGATATTTTAAAAGAACATTCTATTTCTTTTAAGAATGAAATTAGCGATGGACGACCTCCAAGTATTTATCTAAACGGCTAAAATTTTACCTGACTTATTACCCTAACTAAAAAGTTAGTGGCATTGAAAATCGTAGACATAATTTAATTTTTTTGAATCAAAGAAACTTTTACTACAAGAGCAAAGTTCGTACGATCGAGTGGTGCATTTTAATTTTAAGTTATTTGGGGTTTGCTTTCTGATTTATTTTTTTGTTCCCCAAGATTAGCTTGACTAAAATTTTGTGTCACTTAATTATTCGATATCCGCTTAGCTAAATCTTTTTTCAGATATCCAAGATTCACTTAAGTGAAAAACCAGCTTAATTGAAACTGTAATAAAAAATGTTTATTATTTCACATAAGTGGGTTTAATAGTATATTGTGTTTCAGTATACATTGTTATTTACATATTGTCTAATTTTATTAACGACTCAATTCAATAACAAAGCAGAGAGATTATTATAAAGTCAACTAACGTGATTTGTCACTTTTAATAACAATCTGTTAAAAATGACACAAATGACATCTAGATAACTAAAACCATTAATTTATTTTAATGGTTGTTAATATTTACTCAAATATTACACAAAAAAAACAACGTAAGTTCACAAATACAAGTATGGGCCTACATTTATACAACATCGACGTCATGAAAATTATTAACCTTACCCAAGTTTTAAATTTTTAATCAGTCAAAAGGGGTTCAAGTTCTGGATAAGTGAGTAAATTCAATAAGGGGAAAATTTGACACATCAAAAGTAGCTCTGTTTTTGAATGTTATATTACCTACGGCTACTGGCCCACCTAATTCACCACTGTGTATGAAAGTTCGAAGAGAAATGGTGAGTTTGCGTACTTTGTGAATGGTGAAAAATGTCGAAAAAATATAATAAGCATAGGCATATTTTTTGGCGCCAAAAGACTTTTTCGCATAAAAAAGTCATTTTCTTCAAAATTGTTGGTAAGTGGATGCAGAGGGGTATTAGGGAATGATTAATTTGTTTACAAACTGATTTGAAATCATGATTAATATATCTGTTAACATTTTGTTAAATGAAAAAAACTAAAACGATTCTGTGTGTTGTTCCAAATCTAAAAGTTTCGAAAAACAAAATGTCACTTTGCCTCCAATTCCAGAACCAGCAAAGTGTCTCGAACAACTTTTATCTAAGATTAAGCCACCGAAATGAGTTTGTCAAAAACTTTCTATTCTTTGTATGTTCTTGAAAATTTTAATACTTTTTCATAATAATAAACATACATAAAACATATGATATAAGTAACAAAACAAATTAAAATAAAGAAGAGGAACCCTTTGATGGAGGTCTTGGGAATTCAGACGTAAAGTAAAAGAAATAAAATCTCTCTGGCACACACATCATTGTCTCCAAAATAATAATTTTAAAAAAATAATAAAATGACAAACTTTCTTCAGACTTTTCTTCAAAAAGAAAATAAAAGCCTAGGGAGTTGTTGTAGGATATAATATTCTTCCCTATAGTTGCTCAAGCTCAAATCCTTATACTTTTTTTTATCCGGCAAAAGATTTGTATAGCAATGCACTTTCGGAAACTCTCTGGTTCCGTTCATGTGTATTTTTTTTGCTCTTCTTATTTTTGTCTTTTTTGATGCTGTCAAATATGTTTTAACTTTACTCAGAGGATTCATCATGAAAAGACGAATGAATGAACAAACTTTTTTTTTATAGGTATGTCGTATATGTATGTGTATTTGTCTTGTCACAGAAGTTATAACAGTACAAACGGTTTTTGTTTTGTTTGGATGGAACAATTAAAAATAGGGCCCTCAATTTAAAGACCGACCGTTAGCACTGATATGGCTGTCAGTTAACAGCGTTTGTATAAAGTGTTGTCGTTCACTCTTGTATTTAATTTTTAATATTGTTGTAATTATAAAATAGAAGTTTTGTATACAGGAATATTACATCTCTTAAAGGTTCTTCGCGCATGTGTGCTGAGTCGACTGTTTTGTTTTTAAAACATTACTTTAATATCAGTTTGCAATAATTTAATGTTCCTTTTCTGCACATAAGACAACCGCTTTCGTGCCAGCAATTTCCGACAGCGTATCTATAATCTTTTATTTTTTTATACCGCGGTAATTATATGAAAAACTTCTGATTTTGAAATTCGGTAGGGCTTAAAGTGCACGAAAAGAAATAAAATGCAAGACTGAGTCGCATAATTTTGCTTTTATGTACGATCATTCTGCGGATTTAAAGTCTGAATATTAAACAAATTCATCTGATTTTAAAAGAAAAAAATCAGTTATGTATTGGAACTTTTATTTGATGCTACCTAACAAAAAAAAAATGAATAATAAAGAACGCATTCACTTATGTATGGTGTCATTAACTCGTGTAGAATATTTTGGTGTTTGATTCCTGGGATAATTTTAAAAATCAATGAACGCAAAAACAATGATGTGCTCCTATAGCTTCTTTGAAAGCCAATACTCCATTCTTTTTATTTGCTTTCATCAAAAAGTTGCTTAAGTGAACAGTTGTGAATAGTTTTTGAGAAATTAGATTTAAAGGTCAAAATTAAAAAAAAAAAAAATACAAAAATGGGTCGCACGAACTTGCTTCGTAATATATTTAAAACACATAATTAATCATTATATACATATGTATTTATCCATTTAATAAATTGAATGTAAATTTGAATATGAAAAAAAAAAAAAACATGAAACGTGTTCTTTAAATTGATAAAACAAGTACTTAAAATGTTTTAATCTCAGAATGAAGAACGCCATCTTAATTTTTGAAAAAATGTGAATTTATGTAGAACAAATTTTAAAAATCGTTGGAGCGGTCTTATTCAAAAATAATTTTTTATATATATAATTTCTTGAAATTTTTCAGAAAAAAAAATTAATTATAATTATAATAATATACAGCTAAAACCCAGAGTTGTAAAAACTGTAGTCTTTTCGGTAATGCAGTTAATTGACTTAAAAGACTAATTTCATTAAGTCTTTTAACTTACGAAAATACTTTAACTGAAATCGAACAGTTAGCAGTCAGTACTAATACTCCGACTGTACAGTTAAAAAAAAAACAGTTAATTAACTTTAAGTTAAGTACTTTTTAACTGCTTTTAGTCTTTTTAGTCAGTAAAAAGTCTTTGTTTTGCGATGATTTTACTTTAAGTCTGCAAGTCTTTTAACTACAGTCAATTAACTGTAAGTCTTTTAACTTCTTTTTAGTCTTTTAACTTACAGACTGCAGACTTGTACTTATAAAAGGACAGGATGTACTAAAAAGAAAAGAAATTGTTAAAAAAAAAAATATTTTGATGGTTTATTTGGGATCATACCAATGATACTAAAAAAAAGTAGTAAATGACATCACTGCTTTTTTTTGAGATATCATTGCGCAAAGGGTAAGTAAGATTTCAAGAAGTTAAATCTCAATATCTTGAAAAATATTTTAGGTAACAGTATGTGTTTGCTTTTATTTAAAAGACGGCAAAAATACCTTTTCAATTGATACCAAATATATTTACCTATACATGTCCTATTTCTCAAGATATAAGTAGTTTTTTGGCAAAATAAGTGAAATTCTCTTTCCCTAATTGCCAGCTTCATGCTCAAATATCTCAAATCTCCCACAAACGATTTTGAAAATATTTGCATCACATAATGTGCTCAACATCACCTTTCATTTGATACCAATTTTATTAGCGAGCGCACTGGGCCCAGACTCCATACAAAAATGGGACATATCTTTTAACTACGTATGAATAGTAAATTCAACCACGTTGGCATAGTTGAAATCAACTACGTTTGCATAGTTAAAATCAACTACGTTTGCATAGTTAAAATCAACTACGTTTGCATAGTCAAAATCAACTACGTTTGCATAGTTAAAATCAACTACGTTTGCATAGTTAAAATCAACTACGTTTGCATAGTTAAAATCAACTACGTTTGCATAGTCAAAATCAACTACGTTTGCATAGTTAAAATCAACTACGTTTGCATAGTTAAAATCAACTACGTTTGCATAGTCAAAATCAACTACGTTTGCATAGTCAAAATCAACTACGTTTGGATAGTTAACATCAACTACGTTTGCATAGTTAAAATCAACTACGTTTGCATAGTCAAAATCAACTACGTTTGCGTAGTTAAAATCAACTACGTTTGGATAGTTAAAATCAACTACGTTTGCATAGTTAAAATCAACTACGTTTGCATAGTTAAAATCAACTACGTTTGCATAGTCAAAATCAACTACGTTTGCATAGTTAAAATCAACTACGTTTGCATAGTTAAAATCAACTACGTTTGCATAGTTAAAATCAACTACGTTTGCATAGTCAAAATCAACTACGTTTGCATAGTCAAAATCAACTACGTTTGGATAGTTAAAATCAACTACGTTTGCATAGTCAAAATCAACTACGTTTGCATAGTTAAAATCAACTACGTTTGCATAGTCAAAATCAACTACGTTTGCATAGTTAAAATCAACTACGTTTGCATAGTTAAAATCAACTACGTTTGCATAGTCAAAATCAACTACGTTTGCATAGTTAAAATCAACTACGTTTGCATAGTCAAAATCAACTACGTTTGCATAGTTAAAATCAACTACGTTTGCATAGTCAAAATCAACTACGTTTGCATAGTTAAAATCAACTACGTTTGCATAGTTAAAATCAACTACGTTTGCATAGTCAAAATCAACTACGTTTGGATAGTCAAAATCAACTACGTTTGGATAGTTAAAATCAACTACGTTTGCATAGTTAAAATCAACTACGTTTGCATAGTTAAAATCAACTACGTTTGCATAGTCAAAATCAACTACGTTTGGATAGTTAAAATCAACTACGTTTGCATAGTTAAAATCAACTACGTTTGCATAGTTAAAATCAACTACGTTTGCATAGTTAAAATCAACTACGTTTGCATAGTCAAAATCAACTACGTTTGCATAGTTAAAATCAACAACGTTTGCATAGTCAAAATCAACTACGTTTGCATAGTCAAAATCAACTACGTTTGCATAGTCAAAATCAACTACGTTTGCATAGTCAAAATCAACTACGTTTGCATAGTCAAAATCAACTACGTTTGCATAGTTAAAATCAGCTACGTTTGCATAGTTAAAATCAACTACGTTTGGATAGTCAAAATCAACTACGTTTGCATAGTTAACATCAACTACGTTTGCATAGTCAAAATCAACTACGTTTGCATAGTTAAAATCAACTACGTTTGCATAGTCAAAATCAACTACGTTTGCATAGTTAAAATCAACTACGTTTGCATAGTTAAAATCAACTACGTTTGCATAGTCAAAATCAACTACGTTTGCATAGTCAAAATAAACTACGTTTGCTTAGTTAAAATCAACTACGTTTGCATAGTTAAAATCAACTACGTTTGCATAGTTAAAATCAACTACGTTTGCATAGTCAAAATCAACTACGTTTGCATAGTTAAAATCAACTACGTTTGCATAGTCAAAATCAACTACGTTTGCATAGTTAAAATCAACTACGTTTGCATAGTTAAAATCAACTACGTTTGCATAGTCAAAATCAACTACGTTTGCATAGTTAAAATCAGCTACGTTTGCATAGTTAAAATCAACTACGTTTGGATAGTCAAAATCAACTACGTTTGCATAGTTAAAATCAACTACGTTTGGATAGTTAAAATCAACTACGTTTGCATAGTCAAAATCAACTACGTTTGCATAGTTAAAATCAACTACGTTTGCATAGTCAAAATCAACTACGTTTGCATAGTTAAAATCAACTACGTTTGCATAGTTAAAATCAACTACGTTTGCATAGTCAAAATCAACTACGTTTGGATAGTCAAAATCAACTACGTTTGGATAGTTAAAATCAACTACGTTTGCATAGTTAAAATCAACTACGTTTGCATAGTTAAAATCAACTACGTTTGCATAGTCAAAATCAACTACGTTTGGATAGTTAAAATCAACTACGTTTGCATAGTTAAAATCAACTACGTTTGCATAGTTAAAATCAACTACGTTTGCATAGTTAAAATCAACTACGTTTGCATAGTCAAAATCAACTACGTTTGCATAGTTAAAATCAACAACGTTTGCATAGTCAAAATCAACTACGTTTGCATAGTCAAAATCAACTACGTTTGCATAGTCAAAATCAACTACGTTTGCATAGTCAAAATCAACTACGTTTGCATAGTCAAAATCAACTACGTTTGCATAGTTAAAATCAGCTACGTTTGCATAGTTAAAATCAACTACGTTTGGATAGTCAAAATCAACTACGTTTGCATAGTTAACATCAACTACGTTTGCATAGTCAAAATCAACTACGTTTGCATAGTTAAAATCAACTACGTTTGCATAGTCAAAATCAACTACGTTTGCATAGTTAAAATCAACTACGTTTGCATAGTTAAAATCAACTACGTTTGCATAGTCAAAATCAACTACGTTTGCATAGTCAAAATAAACTACGTTTGCTTAGTTAAAATCAACTACGTTTGCATAGTTAAAATCAACTACGTTTGCATAGTTAAAATCAACTACGTTTGCATAGTCAAAATCAACTACGTTTGCATAGTTAAAATCAACTACGTTTGCATAGTCAAAATCAACTACGTTTGCATAGTTAAAATCAACTACGTTTGCATAGTTAAAATCAACTACGTTTGCATAGTCAAAATCAACTACGTTTGCATAGTTAAAATCAGCTACGTTTGCATAGTTAAAATCAACTACGTTTGGATAGTCAAAATCAACTACGTTTGCATAGTTAAAATCAACTACGTTTGGATAGTTAAAATCAACTACGTTTGCATAGTCAAAATCAACTACGTTTGCATAGTTAAAATCAACTACGTTTGCATAGTCAAAATCAACTACGTTTGCATAGTTAAAATCAACGACGTTTGCATAGTCAAAATCAACTACGTTTGCATAGTTAAAATCAACTACGTTTGCATAGTTAAAATCAACTACGTTTGCATAGTTAAAATCAACTACGTTTGCATAGTTAAAATCAACTACGTTTGCATAGTCAAAATCAACTACGTTTGCATAGTCAAAATCAACTACGTTTGCATAGTCAAAATCAACTACGTTTGCATAGTCAAAATCAACTACGTTTGCATAGTTAAAATCAGCTACGTTTGCATAGTTAAAATCAACTACGTTTGGATAGTCAAAATCAACTACGTTTTCATAGTTAACATCAACTACGTTTGCATAGTTAAAATCAACTACGTTTGCATAGTCAAAATCAACTACGTTTGCATAGTCAAAATCAACTACGTTTGCATAGTTAAAATCAGCTACGTTTGCATAGTTAAAATCAACTACGTTTGGATAGTCAAAATCAACTACGTTTGCATAGTTAACATCAACTACGTTTGCATAGTTAAAATCAACTACGTTTGCATAGTCAAAATCAACTACGTTTGCATAGTCAAAATCAACTACGTTTGCATAGTCAAAATCAACTACGTTTGCATAGTTAAAATCAACTACGTTTGCATAGTCAAAATCAACTACGTTTGCATAGTCAAAATCAACTACGTTTGGATAGTTGAAATCAACTACGTTTGCATAGTTAAAATCAACTACGTTTGCATAGTCAAAATCAACTACGTTTGCATAGTCAAAATCAACTACGTTTGTATAGTCAAAATCAACTACGTTTGCATAGTTAAAATCAACTACGTTTGCATAGTTAAAATCAACTACGTTTGCATAGTTAAAATCAACTACGTTTGCATAGTTAAAATCAACTACGTTTGCATAGTTAAAATCAACTACGTTTGCATAGTCAAAATCAACTACGTTTGCATAGTCAAAATCAACTACGTTTGGATAGTTAAAATCAACTACGTTTGCATAGTTAAAATCAACTACGTTTGCATAGTCAAAATCAACTACGTTTGCATAGTCAAAATCAACTACGTTTGGATAGTTAAAATCAACTACGTTTGCATAGTTGAAATCAACTACGTTTGCATAGTCAAAATCAACTACGTTTGCATAGTCAAAATCAACTACGTTTGCATAGTCAAAATCAACTACTTTTGCATAGTCAAAATCAACTACGTTTGCATAGTTAAAATCAACTACGTTTGCATAGTCAAAATCAACTACGTTTGCATAGTTAAAATCAACTACGTTTGCATAGTCAAAATCAACTACGTTTGCATAGTCAAAATCAACTACGTTTGGATAGTTAAAATCAACTACGTTTGCATAGTTAAAATCAACTACGTTTGCATAGTTAAAATCAACTACGTTTGCATAGTTAAAATACGTTTGCATAGTTAAAATCAACTACGTTTGCATAGTTAAAATCAACTACGTTTGGATAGTTAAAATCAACTACGTTTGCATAGTTAAAATCAACTACGTTTGGATAGTTAAAATCAACTACGTTTGCATAGTTGAAATCAACTACGTTTGCATAGTCAAAATCAACTACGTTTGCATAGTCAAAATCAACTACGTTTGGATAGTTAAAATCAACTACGTTTGCATAGTTAAAATCAACTACCTTTGGATAGTCAAAATCAACTACGTTTGCATAGTCAAAATCAACTACGTTTGCATAGTCAAAATCAACTACGTTTGCATAGTTAAAATCAACTACGGTTGCATAGTCAAAATCAACTACGTTTGCATAGTCAAAATCAACTACGTTTGCATAGTTAAAATCAACTACGTTTGGATAGGTAAAATCAACTACGTTTGCATAGTTAAAATCAACTACGTTTGCATAGTCAAAATCAACTACGTTTGCATAGTTAAAATCAACTACGTTTGCATAGTTAAAATCAACTACGTTTGCATAGTTAAAATCAACTACGTTTGCATAGTTAAAATCAACTACGTTTGCATAGTTAAAATACGTTTGCATAGTTAAAATCAACTACGTTTGCATAGTTAAAATCAACTACGTTTGGATAGTTAAAATCAACTACGTTTGCATAGTTAAAATCAACTACGTTTGGATAGTTAAAATCAACTACGTTTGCATAGTTGAAATCAACTACGTTTGCATAGTCAAAATCAACTACGTTTGCATAGTCAAAATCAACTACGTTTGGATAGTTAAAATCAACTACGTTTGCATAGTTAAAATCAACTACCTTTGGATAGTCAAAATCAACTACGTTTGCATAGTCAAAATCAACTACGTTTGCATAGTCAAAATCAACTACGTTTGCATAGTTAAAATCAACTACGGTTGCATAGTCAAAATCAACTACGTTTGCATAGTCAAAATCAACTACGTTTGCATAGTTAAAATCAACTACGTTTGGATAGGTAAAATCAACTACGTTTGCATAGTTAAAATCAACTACGTTTGCATAGTCAAAATCAACTACGTTTGCATAGTTAAAATCAACTACGTTTGCATAGTTAAAATCAACTACGTTTGCATAGTTAAAATCAACTACGTTTGCATAGTTAAAATCAACTACGTTTGCATAGTCAAAATCAACTACGTTTGGATAGTTAAAATCAACTACGTTTGCATAGTCAAAATCAACTACGTTTGGATAGTTAAAATCAACTACGTTTGCATAGTTAAAATCAACTACGTTTGGATAGGTAAAATCAACTACGTTTGCATAGTTAAAATCAACTACGTTTGCATAGTCAAAATCAACTACGTTTGCATAGTTAAAATCAACTACGTTTGCATAGTTAAAATCAACTACGTTTGCATAGTTAAAATCAACTACGTTTGCATAGTTAAAATCAACTACGTTTGCATAGTCAAAATCAACTACGTTTGGATAGTTAAAATCAACTACGTTTGCATAGTTAAAATCAACTACGTTTGCATAGTCAAAATCAACTACGTTTGCATAGTCAAAATCAACTACGTTTGGATAGTTAAAATCAACTACGTTTGCATAGTTAAAATCAACTACGTTTGCATAGTCAAAATCAACTACGTTTGCATAGTTAAAATCAACTACGTTTGCATAGTTAAAATCAACTACGTTTGCATAGTTAAAATCAACTACGTTTGCATAGTCAAAATCAACTACGTTTGCATAGTCAAAATCAACTACGTTTGGATAGTTAAAATCAACTACGTTTGCATAGTTAAAATCAACTACGTTTGCATAGTTAAAATCAGGTGCCGTGACTTAAGGCCAAGTGACATAAGGCCCAATTTGGGTGTTTGGCCTTATGTCACTTTTCAATAGCGACATAAGGCCAAATTTTAAGAGTTGGCCTTATGTCACTTTTGAAAAGTGACGTAAGGCCAATTGGGCCTTATGTCACTTTGAACTGTTTTCTTTAAAACCGAAACTATATTGAATAAATTCGGCATGTCGCCACGTACATGTATATTATTACTGTAAAAAGCCGAAATAATGAAATTCTAGAATTTACCGGTAAATTCTAGAGCACTCAGCATTACGGCGTATAAAAGGTGAGGTATGTATGGGGGGGCATGCTGCCCCCCTGCAACCCCCCTGCTTGGCCCACTATAGGAATTGGGGTAGGTGCGAGGTTGGGTGTATGCAAAGTTTATTTTGCAGAATTTACCGGTAAATCCTACCTCACTGTTTAAACATAGGATACATTTAAAGTTTCTTTAAATTCAGATTCTTAAAATACAAAAAAACTTTGCATACACCCAACCTCGCACCTACCCCAATTCCTATAGTGGGCCAAGCAGGGGGGTTGCAGGGGGTTAGCATGCCCCCCATACATACCTCACCTTTTATACGCCGTAAGGCTGAGTGCTCTAGAATTTACCGGTAAATTCTAGAATTTCATTATTTCGTCTTTTTACAGTAATATATACATATACGTGGCGACATGCCGAATTTATTCAATATAGTTTCCTTTTGAAAGATGTCCGAAATCTCTTTTACTGTAAGGGGGGCTTTTGGGAATGTTATACAATTATATTTGGCCTTATGTCTCAAAGAAAATTGGCCTTATGTCACTTTACAAAAGCGACATAAGGCCAAATATGTAAATTTGGTCTTATGTCGCTTTTGTAAAGTGACATAAGGCCAAACACCCAAATTTGGCCTTATGTCACTTGGCCTTAAGTCACGGCACCTTAAAATCAACTACGTTTGCATAGTTAAAATCAACTACGTTTGCATAGTTAAAATCAACTACGTTTGCATAGTTAAAATCAACTACGTTTGCATAGTTAAAATCAACTACGTTTGCATAGTTAAAATCAACTACGTTTGCATAGTCAAAATCAACTACGTTTGCATAGTCAAAATCAACTACGTTTGGATAGTTAAAATCAACTACGTTTGCATAGTTAAAATCAACTACGTTTGCATAGTCAAAATCAACTACGTTTGCATAGTTAAAATCAACTACGTTTGCATAGTTAAAATCAACTACGTTTGCATAGTTAAAATCAACTACGTTTGCATAGTCAAAATCAACTACGTTTGCATAGTCAAAATCAACTACGTTTGGATAGTTAAAATCAACTACGTTTGCATAGTTAAAATCAACTACGTTTGCATAGTTAAAATCAACTACGTTTGCATAGTTAAAATCAACTACGTTTGCATAGTTAAAATCAACTACGTTTGCATAGTTAAAATCAACTACGTTTGCATAGTTAAAATCAACTACGTTTGCATAGTTAAAATCAACTACGTTTGCATAGTTAAAATCAACTACGTTTGCATAGTCAAAATCAACTACGTTTGCATAGTCAAAATCAACTACGTTTGGATAGTTAAAATCAACTACGTTTGCATAGTTAAAATCAACTACGTTTGCATAGTCAAAATCAACTACGTTTGCATAGTCAAAATCAACTACGTTTGGATAGTTAAAATCAACTACGTTTGCATAGTTAAAATCAACTACGTTTGCATAGTCAAAATCAACTACGTTTGCATAGTCAAAATCAACTACGTTTGCATAGTAAAAATCAACTACGTTTGCATAGTTAAAATCAACTACGTTTGGATAGTTAAAATCAACTACGTTTGCATAGTTAAAATCAACTACGTTTGCATAGTCAAAATCAACTACGTTTGCATAGTTAAAATCAACTACGTTTGCATAGTTAACATCAACTACGTTTGCATAGTTAAAATCAACTACGTTTGCATAGTCAAAATCAACTACGTTTGCATAGTCAAAATCACCTACGTTTGGATAGTTAAAATCAACTACGTTTGCATAGTTAAAATCAACTACGTTTGCATAGTTAAAATATACTACGTTTGCATAGTTAAAATCAACTACGTTTGCATAGTCAAAATCAACTACGTTTGCATAGTCAAAATCAACTACGTTTGGATAGTTAAAATCAACTACGTTTGCATAGTTGAAATCAACTACGTTTGCATAGTCAAAATCAACTACGTTTGCATAGTCAAAATCAACTACGTTTGGATAGTTAAAATCAACTACGTTTGCATAGTTAAAATCAACTACGTTTGCATAGTCAAAATCAACTACGTTTGCATAGTCAAAATCAACTACGTTTGGATAGTTAAAATCAACTACGTTTGCATAGTTGAAATCAACTACGTTTGCATAGTCAAAATCAACTACGTTTGCATAGTCAAAATCAACTACGTTTGCATAGTTAAAATCAACTACGTTTGCATAGTTAAAATCAACTACGTTTGCATAGTCAAAATCAACTACGTTTGGATAGTTAAAATCAACTACGTTTGCATAGTTAAAATCAACTACGTTTGCATAGTTAAAATCAACTACGTTTGGATAGTTAAAATCAACTACGTTTGCATAGTCAAAATCAACTACGTTTGCATAGTTAAAATCAACTACGTTTGCATAGTTAAAATCAACTACGTTTGCATAGTTAAAATCAACTACGTTTGGATAGGTAAAATCAACTACGTTTGCATAGTTAAAATCAACTACGTTTGCATAGTCAAAATCAACTACGTTTGCATAGTTAAAATCAACTACGTTTGCATAGTTAAAATCAACTACGTTTGCATAGTTAAAATCAACTACGTTTGCATAGTTAAAATCAACTACGTTTGCATAGTCAAAATCAACTACGTTTGGATAGTTAAAATCAACTACGTTTGCATAGTTAAAATCAACTACGTTTGCATAGTCAAAATCAACTACGTTTGCATAGTCAAAATCAACTACGTTTGGATAGTTAAAATCAACTACGTTTGCATAGTTAAAATCAACTACGTTTGCATAGTCAAAATCAACTACGTTTGCATAGTTAAAATAAACTACGTTTGCATAGTCAAAATCAACTACGTTTGCATAGTTAAAATCAACTACGTTTGCATAGTCAAAATCAACTACGTTTACATAGTTAAAATCAACTACGTTTGCATAGTCAAAATCAACTACGTTTGCATAGTTAAAATCAACTACGTTTGCATAGTCAAAATCAACTACGTTTGCATAGTTAAAATCAACTACGTTTGCATAGTTAAAATCAACTACGTTTGCATAGTCAAAATCAACTACGTTTGCATAGTCAAAATCAACTACGTTTGCATAGTCAAAATCAACTACGTTTGCATAGTTAAAATCAACTACGTTTGCATAGTCAAAATCAACTACGTTTGCATAGTTAAAATCAGCTACGTTTGCATAGTTAAAATCAACTACGTTTGGATAGTCAAAATCAACTACGTTTGCATAGTTAAAATCAACTACGTTTGCATAGTCAAAATCAACTACGTTTGCATAGTTAAAATCAACTACGTTTGCATAGTCAAAATCAACTACGTTTGCATAGTTAAAATCAACTACGTTTGGATAGTTAAAATCAACTACGTTTGCATAGTCAAAATCAACTACGTTTGCATAGTTAAAATCAACTACGTTTGCATAGTCAAAATCAACTACGTTTGCATAGTCAAAATCAACTACGTTTGCATAGTTAAAATCAACTACGTTTGCATAGTTAAAATCAACTACGTTTGCATAGTCAAAATCAACTACGTTTGCATAGTCAAAATCAACTACGTTTGCATAGTTAAAATAAACTACGTTTGCATAGTCAAAATCAACTACGTTTGCATAGTCAAAATCAACTACGTTTGCATAGTCAAAATCAACTACGTTTGCATAGTCAAAATCAACTACGTTTGCATAGTTAACATCAACTACGTTTGCATAGTTAAAATCAACTACGTTTGCATAGTCAAAATCAACTACGTTTGCATAGTTAAAATAAACTACGTTTGCATAGTCAAAATCAACTACGTTTGCATAGTTAAAATCAACTACGTTTGCATAGTCAAAATCAACTACGTTTACATAGTTAAAATCAACTACGTTTGCATAGTCAAAATCAACTACGTTTGCATAGTTAAAATCAACTACGTTTGCATAGTCAAAATCAACTACGTTTGCATAGTTAAAATCAACTACGTTTGCATAGTTAAAATCAACTACGTTTGCATAGTCAAAATCAACTACGTTTGCATAGTCAAAATCAACTACGTTTGCATAGTCAAAATCAACTACGTTTGCATAGTTAAAATCAACTACGTTTGCATAGTCAAAATCAACTACGTTTGCATAGTTAAAATCAGCTACGTTTGCATAGTTAAAATCAACTACGTTTGGATAGTCAAAATCAACTACGTTTGCATAGTTAAAATCAACTACGTTTGCATAGTCAAAATCAACTACGTTTGCATAGTTAAAATCAACTACGTTTGCATAGTCAAAATCAACTACGTTTGCATAGTTAAAATCAACTACGTTTGGATAGTTAAAATCAACTACGTTTGCATAGTCAAAATCAACTACGTTTGCATAGTTAAAATCAACTACGTTTGCATAGTCAAAATCAACTACGTTTGCATAGTCAAAATCAACTACGTTTGCATAGTTAAAATCAACTACGTTTGCATAGTTAAAATCAACTACGTTTGCATAGTCAAAATCAACTACGTTTGCATAGTTAAAATCAGCTACGTTTGCATAGTCAAAATCAACTACGTTTGCATAGTCAAAATCAACTACGTTTGCATAGTTAAAATCAACTACGTTTGCATAGTTAAAATCAACTACGTTTGCATAGTCAAAATCAACTACGTTTGCATAGTCAAAATCAACTACGTTTGCATAGTTAAAATCAACTACGTTTGCATAGTCAAAATCAACTACGTTTGCATAGTTAAAATCAGCTACGTTTGCATAGTCAAAATCAACTACGTTTGCATAGTTAAAATCAACTACGTTTGCATAGTCAAAATCAACTACGTTTGCATAGTTAAAATCAACTACGTTTGGATAGTTAAAATCAACTACGTTTGCATAGTCAAAATCAACTACGTTTGCATAGTCAAAATCAACTACGTTTGGATAGTTAAAATCAACTACGTTTGCATAGTCAAAATCAACTACGTTTGGATAGTTAAAATCAACTACGTTTGCATAGTTAAAATCAACTACGTTTGCATAGTCAAAATCAACTACGTTTGCATAGTCAAAATCAACTACGTTTGCATAGTTAAAATCAACTACGTTTGCATAGTTAAAATACGTTTGCATAGTTAAAATCAACTACGTTTGCATAGTCAAAATCAACTACGTTTGCATAGTTAAAATCAACTACGTTTGCATAGTCAAAATCAACTACGTTTGCATAGTCAAAATCAACTACGTTTGCATAGTTAAAATCAACTACGTTTGGATAGTTAAAATCAACTACGTTTGCATAGTTAAAATCAACTACGTTTGCATAGTTAAAATCAACTACGTTTGCATAGTTAAAATCAACTACGTTTGCATAGTCAAAATCAACTACGTTTGCATAGTCAAAATCAACTACGTTTGCATAGTCAAAATCAACTACGTTTGCATAGTCAAAATCAACTACGTTTGCATAGTTAAAATCAACTACGTTTGCATAGTCAAAATCAACTACGTTTGCATAGTTAAAATCAACTACGTTTGCATAGTCAAAATCAACTACGTTTGCATAGTCAAAATCAACTACGTTTGGATAGTTAAAATCAACTACGTTTGCATAGTTAAAATCAACTACGTTTGCATAGTCAAAATCAACTACGTTTGCATAGTCAAAATCAACTACGTTTGCATAGTTAAAATCAACTACGTTTGCATAGTTAAAATCAACTACGTTTGCATAGTTAAAATCAACTACCTTTGGATAGTCAAAATCAACTACGTTTGCATAGTCAAAATCAACTACGTTTGCATAGTCAAAATCAACTACGTTTGCATAGTTAAAATCAACTACCTTTGGATAGTTAAAATCAACTACGTTTGCATAGTTAAAATCAACTACGTTTGCATAGTCAAAATCAACTACGTTTGCATAGTCAAAATCAACTACGTTTGCATAGTCAAAATCAACTACGTTTGGATAGTTAAAATCAACTACGTTTGCATAGTTAAAATCAACTACGTTTGCATAGTCAAAATCAACTACGTTTGCATAGTCAAAATCAACTACGTTTGCATAGTTAAAATCAACTACGTTTGCATAGTTAAAATCAACTACGTTTGCATAGTTAAAATCAACTACGTTTGCATAGTCAAAATCAACTACGTTTGCATAGTTAAAATCAACTACGTTTGCATAGTCAAAATCAACTACGTTTGCATAGTCAAAATCAACTACGTTTGGATAGTTAAAATCAACTACGTTTGCATAGTTAAAATCAACTACGTTTGCATAGTCAAAATCAACTACGTTTGCATAGTTAAAATCAACTACGTTTGCATAGTCAAAATCAACTACGTTTGCATAGTCAAAATCAACTACGTTTGGATAGTTAAAATCAACTACGTTTGCATAGTTAAAATCAACTACGTTTGCATAGTCAAAATCAACTACGTTTGCATAGTTAAAATCAACTACGTTTGCATAGTCAAAATCAACTACGTTTGCATAGTTAAAATCAACTACGTTTACATAGTTAAAATTTAGTTACGCAAAAAAAAATTGAACCACTTTTTTCGTTTTCGAATGAACAATGATGACGTCATCATATAAGGACACCCATTTTCTTGCAAACTAAAACAGCAATTATTTTTTTTTTTGCGTAACTAATTAGCAATTAAATAGTTTTCAATATATATTCACTCTCGGGCCATTTGTCTTTGTTTTTGAAAGAGTTGACTTGCTAAGTTGACGTCAACTTAGCAGGACACCCATTTTTACACAAACCACCAGAGCAATTAATTTTTTTTTGTGTAACTAATTAGCAACTAAGTAGCAACTAATTACTATATAGTTTTTAATCTGCAACGGAAAAAGTGACCTGCTAGGTTGATGTAGGTGAAAAATACGATTTTCAAGAAATGCTATATAGCAGGTACCGTGATGTTGGTCCTAAAAAATGAAAAAAAAAAAAAAAAAAAAACGTGTCAGTGGAATGTCCAAAAAACTTTAGGCAGGAGGGGCAATTTTCTAAAAGTTTTATTTAAAACTCAAAAATAAGAAGGCATCATTTGGTTTTAGTGTTTGGCTTAAAATTGAAAGAAGCATTGATTTTTGAAAACAAAATAGTGCCTAGGTACTTAATTTCGTAAAATTGAAAAAAAAAAAGCAGTTTGATTTTTGTTTTTTTTTTCAAAATTTGTAGTTTTGAAATTAATTTTTTTAAATACTGGCTTTACTAAAAAGTAAAGCATGGCATTATTTTTTAAATATTTTTTTTCTGTTTTAAATCAATTTTGTAGGAAATTGCTCCACCCGGCTAAACAGGGGTGGGGATAGACCCTCCCCTCCCATACGATTTTTTTTTGTCTCGACCCAACTGTAGGTTGGCTCTAGCCTTTTGTCCTTGACCCGCCATATGTATTTCAGACAGATATAAGTTTTGTAGAAAACTATAACAGAACGTAAATATATCAATCTCATTTAATTTTCATTATTTGATCATTTTGTTTTAGATGTTATTCTTACATATTTCGTAAATCTCAAATACTATGAAGTACTGAGAACCCAAAGCCTCATAAATAAAATCCTTCAAATCCCTCATTGTAGGAAGTATGAAAGAAGTTGTTGCCCCTTTATGTCTGAAGAGTTTTATATAGAAAAAGCTTCCTTAGGTCCAATAATATAGAGAAAGATAAACACTTACAACTTCAAAAACGATACTAAAACTCCCTTTTATGTCGAAATTAGTCATTGAAATCTTTTCTACATACTCGTATTCATCTATATATTCCCCATTCTTTATTTTTCAAGAAGGTTAAGGCAAAAAAAAAACATAAACACTCTCAACTCGTAAAACATCAAAATTCAAATAACCTTCTGGTCAATTATTTATAATACTTGCTCTCACACATCCTGTATACCACATCAAAACTAAATTGTTGTTGTCCTTGTCATAGAGGACCAACATATGAAAATTCACTTTTAATAAAATCGTTTGCAATTCATTTTTTTTGTTTTTTTTTTTTTTATCACACAGCTTTTCCAACTGCTGCGGTGCAGTTTTAGTTAGTTTAGCTTGAATACTTAAGTCTGCATTTATAACTTTTTTTTTTTTTGATACTTTAAACTTCCTCCCACCAACTAACAATCTCTTGCTGTGGTGTTATTTACTCAAATTTTTAATGAAACACTTCATCCTGCATTGAAGAACTTTTCCGAGAGGATTTTTCTCTATAAAATTGCTGTTATATTTGACCCTTAAAACTGACGAGATTCTTTCATTATATGATTCTGGACTTTACCTTCTTTTTTTTCTAGTTTTTTGAGTTTTTTTTTTTTTTGTATCTTAACTGAGGGTATTCAAGATTGAAGTCATTTAAAATGGCAAAATATTAGTAAATATTTATCCAGCACTGAAATTATTTTCAAGAGGCAAAATATCTTTGGGTGGGTTTTTGGTTGTTGTTTTTTTCTGTCGGATTCAGCCGAAGATTAATGGTGTGCCGATGGGGTTTATTTAAGTACTTTTATGTGTTCTTAAGGAGAGAAAAAGATTTATTAGTTACGAGCAAACATTTTTTGTGGATTTCAAGAAGTTGATCTTAGATTTTGTGAGGTATTATTTAATTTTTAGAGTTATTATTGCACCAATGAAATATTTAAAACATTCATGGAAACTGTTGGTCGTATTTATTAGTTTTTTAACTGTTTAAACTATGTTTAAGTATTTCAAAACAGTCGGAAATATACTTTATTTAATAAAAAAAATATTAAATGATTTTGTCAAGGTTTATACAATCGATTACTTTGTCTAAAGTAAGCTAAAAAATTAGTTTTTTTAAAACTTGGACGGCTGTCTAAGGTTAGAAAATGTTTATAAACACGACCATATGTATGTATATGTTTATAGTAAGATTGCCAAGATTATTCAATTTCCATATGAATTCCAATCTTTTTAAAAAAAATACTTTTGTTCCCTTTGCTATTGAAATCTAGAAAAATTGCAGTGTTCAGAAATAGAGATCTCTGAGATTTCTCAAGTTAAAAAAGTGAGCAAATGTATGAATTTAAAGGGTGTTTTTTGTTTGTTGAAAAATTATTCTCAGAACATTGCTAAGCGACGCGTATTTTGTTTGATAAAAAATTATTCTTAGAACATTGCGAAGCAACGCGAGCACTGGCGTGCTAGTCTTTTATATATGTTGGTAGACTAACTGCCCTTAAAAGTTGTTTCTTGTAACAAATTTAGCGGAAAATCCATAATTGCATATTGCAGCCTTACTTTTTGAAGGGGAAACAAAATGAAATTATTCCACATTGATTGACATTTTGCAGACTTCTTTAATTATTTCTGCTGATTGCATTAACGAGAAAAAACCAGATTGACCACATTGCGATGCACGCAAGACACTATTCTAGTATTCCAGTAACATGGACATTCGAAAGTTCGCAGGGGTTAATATGGGCTCGACTCGGAAGTACTGTGTAGAAGTTTGGCATCCACAATTGCAGGAGATCGCTAGGTCCTTTTGCAATCGAGTCTATAACAACCTCTTTGGAAAAGTGCTATGCCGCCAGTATCAAGTATTAAGAACCAGTGGCAACATTGCCAAGAAAGCCATCAGAGAGGCCGACTCTAGAGTGATGGGGGTTACAAACGATTACCGAAAAGAAAACCCTGGGGACTCATTCCATAAAACGATTATCACCCGACGATAACGTTTCGAGGATAGTCCTACGACACGTAACCCTAAAAATGCATATCGTCTAGACGATCACGTTTTGAGATCAAATATTTGCTTCACGTAAGTCGATTATCATCAAAACGCTATCGTCAAAACGATGGCTTTTGGACGATACCTAAATAGGTATCGTTTCGCATTTGTTTTCATGATTGTATGTAAGTTTGTACACGACTATAGTTAAATGAGTGAAATAATTTACTTATTTTGCAAAATGGCAACAAACATTTGAGAAAAATACAAATTATGTGAAAATTAAAAAAAAAAAAAATGTTTCGCCAGCAGGGATCGAATGCCGAACCTTTCGGTTAAGAAGCAAGTACCTATCCCATTGCGCCACCATCTAATGCAAATTTCTGCCGATTTCTTGGGCTTACAAACAAACCGTGCACTAAAGAACTTCGTTCTAATAACGCAAATTGTTATTATGACATTTCAATGATGGTTTGACAATCTCTGGAAAATCGATAGACGAGGAGATAGTGTTTGAATTACGTGAAGCAAATTATTGACGATCACGTCAGCGATAATCGTTTTGATGATTATCGTTTTGAAAATTAGGTTTGACAGTGAGTGCCGGTAAGTACATGCAGCTAAACACGATGCATACGCGGCGCGCGCTGGACTACAGGACCATAGCTGCTCGCGAGCTCTACTTGAAGAAGAAGAGAGACGAACACCGACTTCTCAAAAGTAAAAAGAAGGAGCATAAGAAATGCCCGATCGAAGAAATTGTGGGATCTTACAACAGGAATAAAGTCCGGAAGTTGTACCAAAGGGTTAAGGCTACAAGCCTACAAGGCCCAAATCGAAGCTTGCAAAAATGATCAAGGGAAAATTGTAGTAGAATCGCAGTCAATGCTGAAGAAGATCTCGAAAATCCATTTCTGCAAACTAATATTACGGCGATGATGAATCGAATAACGCTGTGAGATAGATTGCACTATTCAACATAGACGATAGATGACGTAGACCAACAATTCTGTCTACTCGGTTTAGATGCGGTGAAGATAGCATTATCTAAACTTAAGTCCAATAAAGCTGCTACAGCTGACGGTCTTGCTGCCAAGCTATTCAAAGTGGTAGGCGATGACCTGGTTATAGGAGTAGGTATGTACCAGCTCATATGCAGAATATGGTCGGAGGAAAGCATGTCTAAAGAATGGAGCCTCAGCATTGTTTGCCCGATCATCAAAAAGGTAGACCCTATATGAACTGCACCAACTACAAAAGATCAGTCATTGCCTACAAAATCTTCTTTTCCATATTACGTGAACGTCTTAAGCCGTTCGTCAACGACCTTATAGTTCCATATCAGTGTGGCTTAAGGCCAGAAAAGTCCACCAACGACCAAATATTTACAAAACCAGTAACTTCAGATCGATAACAACGAGCTTTTAATCGATTTCAAGGCCGCGTATAACAGAATCTATAGAGACAAGCTATATAAAGCAATATCTAGTTTTGGCATTCCTGCCAAACTAGTGGAGGATGACGCTGTAGAAAGCAAGCTGCTCCATCAAAAACGACAGAGACCTCACCAAAACCTTTGATGACAAAAAAGGATTTTTATAAGGCGATGCGCTCTGTCATGCAACTTCTTCAACATCGTTCGTAAAAGAATGGTACAAAACTCTGCCGTCTCGACACTAGAGGGACAGTATTTCAAAAGCCTGTCCAATTGCTCGTCGAGAAAGGACACCCAACACCGATGCCTTGGACAATATAACCAAAGACACCTATAACTTTGAGGAAGTTAGGAATTTTATCTACCTAGGCTCCGCTATCAAATCAGACAATGATACCACTAAACCAGCTCTGAAATAAATCAAATTGAGGGCTTTGCTACTCAATTGCCTTCTTAGCCCGAAGAGGCAGCGATTAGCAAAGCCCTCTCTCGAGCAACTAAAGTGTATTTGTAAAGACGGTAATCATCCCGATCCTGCTATATGGCGCAGAGGGATGGACCTTGTCAAAGGTAGACAAGAAAGCTCTTGACTCTTTCGAGAGGAAGATTCTCCAAGTGATTTTCGGTCCCGTCTGCATAAACGGGGAGTGGAGGAGAAGATACAATAATGAACTGTACGAGCTGGTACAGCAACACTGACGACTAACCTACCAAAGCAAGTTAAAAACCAACGACTGAGTCATTTAGAGCGAATGGATACCAGAATTCCGGCCCGAAGAGTCTTTGAACCTAACCTCGAGGGAGGCGGCGCAGTAGAGGAAGACCACTACTCAGTTCAGTTGCAAGTATGGAAAAGGACCTCAACCAACTTGCCGTTCGCAACTGGAGAGGATACAGGTAGCTAGGGACCAAGCTGGCTGGAAGAAGCTTGTTGGTTAAGGCCCTGGTTGGCTCCGGACTGTTGCACCACCTTATAAGTAAGTAAGTTATTTATCTGAATCACCCTGTAGAAATCAAAAACAAAAGCCGTCAGTCTTATTTTTGCAAGTGAAACTGACTTTTCTTCTTGTTAGTTATTATTTTAGGCTATGTTTTTATTTTTCTTTACATTAATATGTGGCTGCGCTAAATAACAGGTTCGTTCTCATGTTTTTTTTTAAGTTTTCTCGGTAAATAACCGCTGCGATGGTGAAGGTAAAGGTGATGATATACAGACTCCTTTATTGCCTCTGAAATTTCCATCATTTGTTTTCTCTAACTTTTCCTTTTTCTTCCATTTCGTTTAAATATCTGAATGTCTTACCATTTTTTACCCTTGGATTCTTGTCTACGGATGTTTTTTTTTTTTTTTTTTAATTTAAAAAAAGAATCTGTATATCATGTTTACAATTTCTTTTCTTTTTTTTTTTTTAAATAACCCGTCTTATAATATAAGCTTGTTGTATATTTACATCATAGGCTTAATGCTGCTTGATGTATAGCAAAACTCAAGCCATCACCATAACCATATCGTCGCGTCGGCGTCGGCGGCGGCGTCGGTCGGCAACGTTAGCATCACCCTTGTCGACGACGATGTTTCTATGACCACCGCCAAAATCTTGTAAAAGTTTTCAATTAAAAAACTTTTCCTCTGCAATTCGCGTAAATTGTTCTTCACCACTTTTTGTATATAGTGTGAGATTTTTCAACGAGTTACCACATTATTTTTTCCAACCAAACACAGACACCATCCCTTAATAGTACCTACCTACCTACAGATATATAAAATTCCAGATCCTGAAACCTTTTTTTATGTTCTTCTGGGTAAAAGTAAGTTTGGGCTAAGAAGGTGTTTCTGATGTTGTCGTCTGATGCATGAATTTTGGTGTACCTACCTACCTAACCATAGCCATATTTTTCTATCTTACCCTTGGTAGCCAAAAGCTACACACTTGACTCAATAAAATATGACGCCACCACCCTCATCAACGGCCGCCGCGCCATGCAACGCTAGGAAGAAAAAAAAGTTACCAAAAAATACTCTTAAATTTATTACAAAAAGTTTAGGGACGTTATTGTTGATTTTAACTTTATTTATTTTTCGTTGTTTTTACCTACCTTTTTTCTTCTTTATCCACCACGGTTTTGCTGACCGAATGACTTTTCTTTTTTTTTAACTTAACAAAGTTTGCATTCTCTTGGCCTTTATTAATGAAGTTGAAAGTATAAAATCCAAAAGTGCCAGTGCGAGCTGTGTGTGTCGGTGTGATGGCGGAGATGAGAACAAGCTCGAGCCATTAAGTCTGGAGAGGTTGCTCTCTATACAATAATTTGACCTCGGAGATGCGGTCGTTTAAGGGGTGGTAAATGGATGGAAGAATTTTAAGTGCGATGATGGTTTTATGAAGAGGTTTGGGGTCAGCGGTTCAACAGTTCAATGAGAAGCCGACTATACCTTGCCTATATCTACCTATTAAAGGTGCAAACAGAGGAAATTGATGAATGAAGGTCGTATCTTATAGAAGAAAAAAAAAAGGTGATTAAATTAAATTGTACCACAAAAAAAAAAAAAGGTTCCATTTGGCAAATCAAGAATGCTATTATTAGTGATGGCACAGGAATTATTATCAATTAAATATTTTATATACTTTTAATAGGCTGATAAGGATGAAAAGATGGTAGAAGATGGAGTTAATGAGAAAATTGAAGGACTTTGCAAATTATTTATCTTTTATAAGATTTAAATTACAGTTTAAGTAGATGTTTAAGGAGCTAGCGCAATTAAAATAATAATAAATATAAATTTTGTATCATTGACGATGCCAATGCCAAAAAATCCATACCTACCGTTCATAATGCATTTGATTATAATGATGATGGTTCTCCCACGAAAATAATAAAACAGTTATCTTTAAATATTCATTGAAAACAGGCTTCATATTTTTTTAATATCCTTTAAATAAGGTTATCCTTAAATCTGTGTGGAAGGAAGCTCTTTTAAGAATGCAATAAACTCCAAACCTATTTTGACTTTTATGCATTCTGAAAGTGCAAAAAAGTTCAAATATAAAATACAATAGCTAATATCCCAAAAACAATTCGTGTTTAATTTGATTTTGACATATAAAAGAATCAATTGCTCAAGATAAACCCAAGGTACCTACTGTTTAATGTAGTCCAAGAAAACTGTTGACTCTCCCTGTACGGAAACAAAATTTTGTCACGTGAATTTTTTAATTTTCACACCATTAATTGATCTTGACCAAATTTTTGCCCGCTGCGCTTTGCTCAAGAGAAGATCAATTTGCGAAATTACGGCGCCTGCAGCTTAAATTAAAATACATACTTTGGATAAATTATTTTTTTTTTTCAAATTGAGATTAGTGCATTAAACTTTATGGCACTCTTAAAGTTGCTTTGGACTTTATTGTATTAGATTTTGTTTAATTGCACCATATTGTTTTTCATCAAAGAAACACGGTAAATATATCAGTTAATCAGCCTTATTATCGTACCCGATCGGAACGAGGACTGAGGACTCCTCTCAGCATTTTTCTAAAGATATTAATCAGCATTTTGACATTAAAAAGGTGTCTTTTTTTCTTTCTATCTTCTATATCTCTTTTCTTTCTCAATTATTTTCACACAAATATTTTTAAATGTATATGTAAATATATTGTATTATATAGATTAAATTAATTATATAATTAGTGCTTATTATCCAATTATTAAGTACTATAAGAGCCAATTGCACCAAACGAACGGATAAATACATAAAACTCTAACGCTTTGACTTGCTTTCACGTAAGAAATTCTATAATTTGACGAGAGAGCTATTCAGAGTTTGACTGTCCGCTGCTTAACACACGTTTTAGCTAGCACACGGATAGACAACTTGTTCGTTGGATAACTTTAATTATTAATAAACATATCATAATAGTACCAGTCTGTACCACTTAAAGTACGGCAACTCTTCATCAAATCGTGGATGTATTCTTATACATGTGTCACACGCATGCACTGATTGATGAAAAATATGCTTGTAGTTGAACCGGTTTATGAAATGTAAGCATATTTGTGTGTTATGAAGTTATCCATCCCTTAAACGCCAAATTTGGCGAGTTAAAGTTATCCGCTTGCTGTCACCATATCACAGCCCATTACATATTTATTAATATGAATTGCAAGTTGATAGATGTGTTAGTCTTATCCTTCCGTTGTTTTCCGTTTATTGATACGGGGGTAAATATTTATCCAAAGAACGAGGAGAAAATAACGTTTTAAACTGAGATAGAGAAAAAAATATTTTGCTGCAACATGATTTGATTCAAATCAGTCAGATAGCTTTAATTTTTTATAAATCCGGAGTTACTGCTGTCAAAAAAACTTCTGTGCAAGTCGCCCTAAGAGCCACTTGCACAAAACGAACGGATAAATACATAAAACTGAGGATAACTATCCCAGTTTAAAAAAATAAATAAAAACTTTTCGTTTTTAATTGCACGAACGACAAATTAATAACAACCGGATAAGAATATTATTTCAGAATCACCAACACAACAAACACAAAACACATTGAAAAATAAACAAACTCTAACGCTTTTACTTGCTTTCTTGTAAGAAATTCTAAAAATTTGACGTGGGAGCTATTCAGAGTTTAAATATTTATCCAGAGAACGAGGAGAAGATAACTTTTTAAACTTATAGATACAACATGATTTGATTCAAATCAGTCAGATAGCTTTAATTATTTATAAATCAGGAGTTACTGCTGTCAAAAAAACTTCGGTGCAAATGGCCCTTAGTTACCTATAAATGTGTAGATTTCTAAAATTATTTTCGTGAATGGAAAATTATTTTTTAAAATTTATTTTTAGGTATATTTCTCTAAATGGTTGGAAAGAAGATAAAATGCAATTCGTAGTAGAAATTTTGAAGGAAAATATAGGTAGTAGGGTGGCGCTTATTTTGGCAATTCGAATTTCTTTCCCACTTAAAAATAACGATGAAAATCAGTGATTTTATTTTTTAATTTTATAGTGGCCAATTAAGATAAAATAAAAATATACCCGCAGCATCTTTAATTGGCCACAGTAAAAATAAAATGTAAAAAAAAAAACAAAAAATCACTGTTTTTCACCGTTATTTTTACGTACAAAAATTTTTAAAATGTATGACCTGATCTGATGGTGACAAATTGTTCGGCGGAAAGATCTTTCTCTATTAAAGCGTTTAAAAAGTCCTTGTCGAACAATAATGACGCACAAAAGGCTTTATGCATTATCTTTGCTTTGAATTGAGAGTGATTTGCTTCACGAAATAAATTTTGATGAAATTATAAAAGACTTCCAGAAAACAATATTTCATAAAATAAAGTCAATAAACCTGAAGAAAATATTATATACAGGGTGTTCCGTATAAAGTGCACCAAAGAGCTAGGGCTTTTATGTTGTTTTTAAATTAAGTTGTTTTAGGGAAGAAATTTTCAAAAATTAATTTTCAAAATTAAATTTTTTGAAAAACAAAAATTAAAAAATTGTGTTCAAAATTTTACGTAATTAAGTAGTACTGTTGATACTAATATTGAATGCTACCATCTGTTTTTAAACAAAAAATAAAAACCAGATGTCAAAATGTAGTTTTTGAGGAAATTGAAAATAACGTAAAAGTAGGTTTTTTTTTAAATTCGTCTTCCATACATTATTTTGTTGTTCTAAAGATCCTATTTCTACAAATAAAGTAGTAAAATAGATTTCGTTATTTTTAATTTTCTCAAAAACTTAAAGACATTTTAGCATCCGGTTTTCTGTTTTTGACTAAAAACTAATAAGCATTGAGTTTTTAGAACAAATATTATACTTAATTACGTAAAATTTTGAAAAAAATTAGTTTGAATTTTTTTTTATTTTTTTTTTTCAAAATTAATTTTTCAAAAACTATTTACTAACACAACTTAATTTATAAATAAAATTAAAGAAGAGATTTTTGGCTTTCCAAAAAGGTATAGCATTGTTTTTAAACAATTTTACAATGCGTCGATACTCATCAATTTTTTTTTACCATGAATAAAAAAAATCGTCCGATCGAAAGTTTTCCCCGATCGTACATTTCTCCGAACATATACGATAATAGGGCAGAATATATCAGAAATTCAGACACTGTACCTGGTAAAAGAAGATTAAAGAAAAGACAAGACAAGGCAGTACATAAATAAATAAATAAATTTGGTTGGATTTTTTTTTGGATTCGTATTGAACCAAATTAACATGTTACGGAGTCAAATATTGAAAAAATTTGACCGAAAAAGTCGGAAATCTTGAACATCCCTGAAAAAATTAGTCCTTTTTTTTATAGTTTTGAGCATAACTCAGCTGATTTCCATGGAAATCTTTTTTTTTGGATTCGTATTGAATCAGGTAAATACACTACGGAGCCAAAGTTGAAAAAATTTTCCCTGAAAAGCCGGCAGATCGTGAAAATCATACCTTCTAAATTGGGATTCTATTTCTACGTGCATAATTCGGCTAAAATATCTATTATTATCTAGGGACATTCATAAATTAATTAATCTTAAGTAGAACAAAGGTCACCAGTTCAAGTAAATATTAAATCTTTTTTAAAAAAAGACCTTATTTATTTCTATTGACGTAGAATTTCGGGCAGTAATTCCTATAGCTTAATATAAGTATTTTTGGTTCTAAGAAAAACTTAATATATACAAATTGTGCGAAGAAATCATGCTAAATTTGAATATATTAACACCTTCTCACTAAACTTCACACCAGACCACTCCACAATTATCAGAAGACAAAATATATGGGCCGAAGGGAGCAATTGATTTTTTTTTTTTTTTTTTTTTTAAGAAACTGCTAAAAACAATTGCAAAAAAATGGTAGTAGTAATGTACATTTTGGGCAAAAATTGATTTTAATGCTGAAGACAAACATCAGCGCTTCTGAAACAGTGAACACAATTTGAAACGGACCTCACCTGATGCCTGCAGAAATGCGACTTGAATGTGGCAGTGTTGCCGAAGTTTTACTTTTACGAACTTGACCTATATCATACCAATTATTTAATGAACTGTAAAGTTTTGATGTGTACAGATTTTTAAAACTAACTAATATTTGCTGATGAAAAAGTACGTATACGCCACAGTGATTCTGCTAATGCTTATTTTGTATTGTTTGTTTTAAAGGGCCTCTAATGTTATATATAGTAAAAAACTTTTCTCTCTTCTTATATCCACATGTAATAGACTATTAGGTCCGAAAAAAAAATAAAATATAGAAATGTATTAGTGTGTAAAATGTTCTGTTTAGCTAGATTTTTTAAGGGTCATATCATAACATTTGTTTGTTTCCTTCTTCACCAGAAGTAGGTACAATATTCATAGCTAAGATAGGACAACGTCTGTTGGGTCATCTAGTATTTAAATAATGATAATTCACGGTGTGTGTACAGTAGCATATAACACGGCTTCTTGATTAGAAAATTATATTACAAACAATGTTAAATTACCTACCGTGTTTGTAAAGCTTTCAATTGCTACAACTATAAAAACGCTCAATGCCCCATTGACATGCAAATGTGCAAACAGAAATTACCATCCCTCTCAATAAAGTTGATTACCCCTTGACACTTACACAAGCTTGAGGTTAGAATTTAATTTAATTCTAAACAATTTTGATACAAACATACATAAGGTCGTACTACACTCTGTAAATATAGGTATAGGTATATTTTAAGCAAAGTGCAATTGCATGCAACAATTAAAATAATTTAAATCCTTTTTTCAATATTAATCATTCTGCACGTCAATATGTAGGTATAATTCAATTCAGCTGCAGGAATTTCTATCAAAATATTTTCCAAATGGCACAGATTTGTGTCATTTGTTTGTTTGTGTGTGTATGCATATATTTTGCCTATAATTTGAATGCCCTCAAGAATGCTGACAATTTTACAATGACATACAGACATCCCAACTTACACTCCGGCTGGAAGAAATATTGCAATTAAAATGCGTTTCTTAGGACAATAGAATGGAGAGAGTGATACGGGACCGACGCGGCGAGCGGTGAATGTCCAGGGAAACAATGCGAAGCGTCAGCTATTTTACATTATTCCACAAGTAAATTATGGTTATATGTTGCCAGGAGCATCGAATAGGTGATTAAATGGGTTGAAGTGAATAAACACAATTAATCCACACTACGCAATAAATAACAATTTAATTACAGCTTTGATTATATTGTTATAATGCATCGATAGGCATATTAGTATAGATACTTATCCTTACATCTTCATATTCATACCTTAGTATCTATAAGGTGTAGGTAATGTACAAAGTCATAGAAACAGGTTGGTCAAGTGGAGGGACATGTGGTGAAACAAGGCCGCTGATTACTTTGGTTGTAGTTTCTGTCAATGGCTAATTGAAGGTTATGGTGTTAGATAATTACTAGTTAGTGTTTTACGAATGAGAAGTAGTACATATAATTCTGTTTTTTTTTTTGCGAAAGAATTATAATTATGGTGTAGATAAATTTAAAATAGAGTCAAAATTCAAGAGTATAGTATCCCTTCCAAAAAAGGCAAGGGCGTACGCAAGGGGGGGAGGGGGGCAGGTAGGGGTGGTTGCATAATTGCTGAAATAATTACTCAAAATTATAACAAAAATTATTAAAATTGAACAAAAGTACATATTATGCAGCTTTCTTTATTTTTTTGTTTATAAAATAGCTAAGTGCCCGATTTTATAAAGGACTTTTAAATATTTAAAAGCTTAAAAGCACATTTAGCATCAAAATGTTTTTTTTTTGGTTTCACCAAGTTCTAAAATGAATGCTTTTAAAAGCCTTTTCAAAACTTAAAGCTCGATTTCGTCTTGCAATGTTGTCGCCCCGACCCCTAGTGTGATCTTAAAGTCTTTAAGTAAATTTTAAAAACATATTTTACTGCCATCAGTAAAAGTACCTAAAAACTAGCCGTCACATTTGTATTTTTACTTGCGATATATGTACATACATAGGTCCAGGTACTATATGGGAAGTTTCGGATTCGTGAAAAAAATGGAACTTGAGATTTTGATCGAACTTGACATAACTATGATACGGAAGTCAAAAAAAGTGGGTCTTGCAATTCCTCCCGTCTGCCGTTTGTCTATCTGTCCATTCGCCCACAGCCTAAACAAACGGGTCGATTTTATTTTAAATTGGTATCAAGCGTTTTTGGACACATCTCCGACACTTTTTTGTCATTTTTTTTTATGATTAAAACTAACGGTACATGCCATATAATTTTTTTTAGCATTTTTGAAAAATATGGCACAGATTTTTCTTTAAAAAAAATTACTAAATTTTGGCATCATCGCAACTCATCATATCTAACTCATCATGCCGCAGCTGAACATGACCCAACTCATCATAACCCAACTCATTATAGGGTACAACTCATCATAGGGTACATCTCATTATAGGGACAACTCATCATGGGACAATCATCATGGGACAACTCATCATGGGACAACTCATCATGGGACAACTCATCATGGGAATAAGTCATCATGGCAATAAGATCCATTTTCAGAATTAATTTTGTTCGAACGCATATTATATTTGTTTGTTTTCGTAGCGTGAGGCTGGTTGAGGGTTAGTACTTTTTAGTTTGGTACATTGATAACCGCTCAAAGTCATAAGTCAAGGGGTCAAAAGTCATAAAAATGAGTTTTTTGCATATATCTTAGAAACGGTTTGTGATAGAGAATATTCTAAAATCTTGTAGTTGAGACTAAGAGCCACAAAAATGGTCGTTGTTATTTTTTCGTAGCATTAACCGTTCAAAAGCTACAGCAAATCGAAAAGTGAAAAAATCTCTGAAAAGGAGCCAAATGTTATGAAAATGCGCTGTAATTTTTTAACGGTTTATGCTACGAAAAAAATATAGGGGACCATTTTTGTGCGAAATTGCATCAGCTACAAGATTGTAAAATAAAATTTTTCTCTAGCACAAACATTTTCTGAGATATTTGCAAAAAACTCATTTTTATGACTTTTTTGACCTTTGTTCTACAATACTAAATTTTATTGAGTATGGTCTACCTTTTGGTGAAAATAAAATTTATGAAAAATGGTTTTAAATGGTACCTTCGATAGAATATTTTTTTTTTTATTTTCTCGAAAAAGAATAATCTGATTTTAATAATTTTTTTTTATAAGGGATCTAAAAAATTTAAATATTATTATTGTATGTCAAAATTTTCCTAAAAAAAATTTTTTTTTTCGATTTTTCAAAAAAGGTTTTAATTTTGTTTAATCCGGTTAAATTTTATAAAACTTGGTACTGAGCGGTTTTTTAACATTATCTGTAAGACCGATTTAAATTATTTTTTTTTATAAAAAAGCTTCTATAAAGTTGAAATCATGTTGCATAAATTTTCAAAAAATAAACAACAAATTTTGGATTTTTAAAAAAATGTTCAATTTTTTTTTTGAAAATTCGATATTTCAGAAATGGGTAGGTAGATGATTTTTCTCAATTTTTTATATTTCTGAAGAATTTCCTACTTAATTAACATATTTGTATGCTTCTGTCTGTGATCGTAAGTAATTTTTTCTTAGATCCTCCCCAACCTTGTGGGTAGCGAAATGTATGCACGCATAAAATCTGTACTGTACTGTACTGATATTGTAATAGATCATTGAAAAAAAAAATAGTTTTGTCGAACTCTATCGTTATAGTGATGTCTTTTCTCAATCCATCCCGGAGGAAATCTAATTTAAAAAATCCTTTTCAAAATCCTGTAGGTTATATGTATGTATATACAAATGTTCATCAAAGGGTTGACATTGAAATACTTTTTCATTTTTTTTACTTCTGGTATAAGGAAAACTAAAGAAAAAAAAACTAAACTATAATCCTATTTTGTATGCAGCTCAGTGAAATTTTCATTAAAAAAAAACAAATTTTAATAGATTTAAATCTTTTTTGTGGAAAATAACAAACAGAACCTTGAAATACTTTTTAAGGAAAATCCAATGAATGGTCTTATAGTACCTACCTATGTAAACCCAAAACAACGAGTTAACCAAAAAAGATTTATCTTAAAGGCAAACATTTCGTCTAATTTAAAAAAATGTACGCGAAACGCTATATAAATTTGAAATGGAGATTTAATGTACCTATACATAAAATTGTTCTTACAGTGAGGTGCAATAAAATTTTAAGAATACATATTATATTTTATGAGTGGAACTAACGTTAAACATCCAAGAAATTTAAATAGCAACAAATCTAAATAATTTCTTTCTAACTTTTTGACAACAAAAATGAGGATTTTGTATGAGCAATTGTGTTTATATTTATTTCTAATAGACAATGTTAACATGGTCTGAATTAAGGCGATCCATTTTGACGTCACTTTGTTTTATATAACCTCCAACTTCATGGTGACAAGAGACAAGTGAGAAAACATTTTATAATTTGTTTTGAAAAGTCCAGCCTCATGTGGCTATCCCTTCCTCACCAAGAGATAGAACAAAGAGACTTCAAAATGCGTGAGGCCTTTGCTCTTTTTATTAATGTGGGCAATTGTGGCGTGTGTGGAATATATTTTGATGTAAATACGTCAGTCAAAGAAGAATTAATAAAAAAATAACTTATTTTGAAAATAACAATTCATGATTTGGCTCAAATATTATTGGAGTAAGTATTGGAAGTATCGTATGGTAAAAAAACCAAAGGCAAAAAACCCGTCTCAGGAATTGAAATAAATTAGAACAATGGTATATTTAAAAGATTAAACTTCTTACCTGTTATGGCCAAATTTTTGACAAAAAAATTCCCATTACGGAAATAAGGTTTTAACGTTTTTTGCTTTTCAAATCTGTTGCATCCCAGAAGTTCAAACAATATTGCATTTGAATATTTCATAATAAATTATGTGGAAGGTGAAAGGATTAAGTTATGGAAAAAAATGACTCAAAGTGGATAAAAAAAAATAATCAACGAAAGAAAAATTTTTTTTAAATAATGAATTTTTTTCAAGTTTTGTTAATTTTTTTGTTGGAAAAATTTTTACACCGAGTTTTCATTCAGTATTTGACGACAAATTGATAAGAGCATGGAATATTAAAAAACAGAAAACATTGGCACTAAATTTCGCAACATTTTGAAAAAAAAACTTAAAAAATTAGGTACTTTTTTTTTTAATTTTGACTTGGAAATTTAATTTCAAAAACTAGTCACTTAAATAATTTGATTAAAAAAAAAAAACAAATTAAATTAAATTTCAAAAAGCTTTGGCTTTCACTAATTTGATTACCATAGTCAATTTTTCAGAAATTTCCGGTGGGAGATAGAATGTTTCCCCCATAAAATAATTTTCTTAGAATGATCCAAGAAATCATCGCCCAAAATAAAGAGCACGAATTGGGGGCAACCCTAGGGCTGGTAACGAGACCAAGACTAGCCTCGAGACGAGACTACTTTAAAATCGCCCGAGACGAGACCGTATGTTTGGTACTGAAATCGGCCGAGAGTCTCGCTGGTCTCGGTAGTCTCGGTGGTTTGGTTTCGGTTTTCGCTAGAATTATTTTTTATTTTTTATTATTTTTTGATTTTAAGACTTTTATGTGACACTTGGAAAAAAATATTATCGAAACGTCAAAATATAGTTTATTGACTACCTATCAAGCCATGAACTGTCAAAATCCATTGAAGGAGGGCTCCGATTTGAATGGAATAAAAAACCTTTTACAAAATTCAAATTTTACCTCAGAAAAGTCCGGAAAAAGTTGATTTAAGACCTTTTGGGTGACATTTGGAAAAAAAATACTATCCAAACCTCAAAATATCTTTTTACTACCAAAAAACAAAAAAGAAACCAGGCGGGCCATAATTTATTGAATGAATACAATTTCCACCACGCACTGCACTGTTTCAGCAAATTATTCCAAAGTTTATATTTTTGCACAGCACAGTATCAGAATGTAGACCAAACCTCTTCTAAAAACCAAAGAAAAAACTCTCAGTTTTGTTCATGAGTACACAGCCTTTATCTTGTACAAAAAAAATATAATTTTCCATAAAATAGTTCAGCATCTTGTCGCTTAAAAATTACTCATGTCCATTATATATAGATACACATGACATGATATCCCTTCTATTCACACACAAAATACTTGTGTCTATATAAATCTGGCGAATCCAATTTAATCGAATAAGGAACATTTTAAGGATAAAATCCGAAGACAACAGTATATAGCAGAAGGAGCAGTAGGAGCATCATCAGAACCCGAAGCGTGCTGCTGCAACGACTATGTTCCATTTCCCTTTCTTCAATGGTAAATTATTTAAAGTCTCCACTTTCAAGAGAAACAAGAGTGAAGATGATCGTTTTATTGGAGTTTATGCGTAAGACTATATCCTTTTGCTCATATTTATGCAAACAATCACTTGCTTATCATATCATATACATAGTTTCGAAAGTTTGGTGCCTCTCATAATTTCTATCCGCATATGAAACCACCCAAACAGATCTCTCTTTTCCAAATCCTCTATATGGATGTTAATAATATAAGTTTTCAATTCAACGTAGATATAAAGTATATCTTCGACACTGTACATCTAGGGTCTTATACAATGTTTGTGTGTCCTTCATATCCATGAATTGCAATTTGAGTTATTCACTTGAATATTACATGAAAAGCTGTGTTGCTCCAGCCACCACGCTGCTTTCCACTTGATATGTAAAAATAACACAACTACAAGAGGAAGAAAAAAAAAAAAAAACCAATCGCCCAGGATCAGGATATACAAAATCATTTGTGTTCAATATATCCATATCCTGGCGAAAGTGTGGTTTTCAAACTTATACGATTTTCCCAATAACAAAATGAAACTTTTGCTGCTGCGAATATATATTTCAAGAGAAAATCCGAACGTGACCAGAAGACAAAATTCAGTTTTGAAGGATGGTCGGCTTTGGCATATTGAACTTGTATCCTAAATATTACTCGTATACCCTCCTCGCTGAGATCTGAGAAACAATTTATATCTATGTTGTTGGTTGCTGCTGCCTCTTGTGGATTGAAAACTATTGTTAGTTTGTTGAATTTTTATATATGCGTATATATCCGTATCTATAAAGTATGCAAAGATTTAGATTGTTGGATGTTGTTGCGAAGGGCTATAAAAGAAGGCATATATGCATATATTGTAAAGTGTGGGTGGCTTCATTTGAATATAATACAAAGTTTTGTTTGATTTGTTTGTTTTATTCCAAAGCACACCGAGAAGTTAGGAAATTGTTTAATGCTATGTGGAAATTTGTATGGTTTTCCAGAGAGAGTTTTGATAGATTCTCGAGAAAGGAAATCAAAATTTGCGATGGGAATAATTTTTACTGAAATTTTATCGGGAAAAAAGAATAAACATATAAATTTTGCTTTTCAAAATTCTGCAAATAATAGAAAAAAATATGCACGACTGAATCGAAAAAATTATAATATTAAAATATTTAACGGAAAAATGTTAAAAATGTTTAATTATTTCAAATGCAATATTGTTTCAACTACTCAGAAGCGTGCGAATAAAAAATTATAGCAAAATCAGTTTACATATTCAGAAGTTATACATGAATAACTCGAAAAATAGGTATTTTCTCCAAAAATACAAAAGCTTACATTCTCAATGCAAATTTTCTGGCAAAAACCTGAAATTCAGTTTTCTTACGGCCATAGTATTGACTTTCTACCAAGCTAGTTTTACGAAAAACTGGTTCTATAAGAGTTTCGAGTTTTAAGTTTTTTACAAATTTGCCTTGACATCTGAATCAAAATATTAATATTTGTACCGCAAAGCCCCGAAAAAAAAAAATTTTTATTGCAAAATATTAAATTACCGAAATAACTTTCTGCATCCTGTAATAGCAAGTGTTTCTCAAATAATGGCAATGTCAAAAAAAAATCAATTTTTTTTGTTCATCTGGATCTGTCAAACCACCGATTTTTACAATTTTCTCCTTCCAATGGCCAAAAAAATTGTTTTTTTTTGATAATCAAAATCAATTTAGCAGACTTGGATTTTGCGGCAGATTAACCTAATTTTTTGAGCTTAAAGCACTTATACATTAGTGCAATTGATAGGTATTAGTTTGACCACTAGCAGCTCCGCAGATACACTTGTAACAAAAAAAAAATCAACCTGAAGTTTGATCCATCCGCCATGAAAAAAATAAAATTTCAGGCAGAAATCTGAATTTAGCAAAGGAAAACCCCATAGAGAAAGCAAAATGTCATTTTATTTTGGCGTTTCTGATTTGTAAGTCAAAAATGAAGGGGTTTTTCTTTAGTAGATTTAGATTTCAGCTTGGAATTCAATTTTTTTTGCCCATTGGACGGTGTTCACATTTGACTCACTTGAAGCACCGCATTTTAACGTCTTTTTATTTTATCTCACTCCTATCTCTTGGTGAAAAAGAGTGAAAGTCGAGTGAGGCAGGACAAATTAAAAAATTCTTGCTCACTTCACTATCTCCTTTCGCCATGAGGTTGGCGTGAGATAAAACAAAGAGACATCAAAATCAGTCACCTGAAGTGAGGCCAATGTGAACACCGCCTTGGAAGACGAAAGATGTAAAAATTGGTGTTTTGACAGATCTACGGATCAAAAACAATTTAATTTTTTTTTTATCATGGGAAAACGCCATAAATAATGTCTGCTGCCAGTCAAAGAGTTGTGTTTTGTATTTCCCATAAAACCTGTTTATTTCATTTGCTTTAAAAAACAAGTTCCATAATAGATTTATATACAATTCATAGAACGATATTAGTCAAAACTGAAAGATACTCCAGAAAGGGCTACCAATTAAAAATCTTCGAAAAACTTATCAGTTGTGCAAGGGAAGGCTCTAAATATATGTGACACGAAAAATTTCAACAATTATTTGAATTTTTTTTTTTTGCAATTGAATTTTGTTTAAAAACCTTATAAATTACTAATTATGGCATTATGTGTAGGCTTAAATTATACGGGAGTTGATATCATTTGTTGTTCTCGATATATTTGAGCCGAAAAATATTTTTTAACAATTTTAGCATTTTTGTTTGCACTTTTTTTTTGCCTAGAAAAAAAACCGTTAATTGAATTTTTTTCACCGATTATCAACTATAACTTTGTGTATTGAATAAAATAAAACCGTCAATTGAATTTTGTTTAAAAACCTTATAAATTACTAATTATGGCATTATGTGTAGGCTTAAATTATCCGGGAGTTGATATCATTTGTTGTTCTCGATATATTCGAGCCGAAAAATATTTTTTAACAATTTTAGCATTTTTGTTTGCACTTTTTTTTGGCCTAGAAAAAAAACCGTTAATTGAATTTTTTTCACCGATTATCAACTATAACTTTGTGTATTGAATAAAATTAACCAGAAGTTAATATCTTTGTTTGTTCTCAAGATATTCGACATTTTTTAACAATTTTTAATGTTTTTTTTTTTAATTAAAAAAAAAAACTGCGAGTTGTTTTTTTTTTAAGTATTACCAATTTTTCGCTACTTCATTATGCATAGAATTAAACCAGGCCGAAGTCGATCGCATTATTTGTTCTAGAGATATTCGAGAAACAAGCCATTTTACAACTTTTTTTTTTTAAATTACTGTAATAGAAAAAACCGCTAATTGAATTTTTCTGAAAATACTTTTTGCACGGTATGACCTTATAATTTCTAAAATAAAATGTATTTGCAGTCGATATCTCTTTGCGTTCTCGAGATATCGTGAACGAAAAAAAGCTTCCAAACGTACGAACGTACGAACATGCGAACGTACGAACGTACGTACACAGACATCTCTCTAAAAACAATGTAATCCTACTTCATAGACCTCGAAACGTCGAGAATTGTCAAAATTTTCAATTTCACAAATCGGACCGATTACAATAACTTCCAATGGGAAGTTAAAAATTACGGCACAAGCGCGTACAAGTTGGGCACATCGGCAGTACAACCATTTTTTTTTTGCGAACATCAAAAATGGTGGTCTATAACTACACGCGCATAGAAGGACCTAATTAATGTCAGTAAAGGGTCTGGTACTAAATACCCAAGGTCTTAGGAACTTATTTTCTACACCGACATGGAATAGAGCTATACCCATCTTAAATAGACAATAGACAGACAGAAATTCGACAACTTATATTTTTGACTTCATTATATCAGGCTTGATTGAGTTTGACACTGACATAAATGAGCAAATTAGAATGCTGCGCTCAGTAATTTTCCTCCGTCATTTTGAAAGAGCAGGAGCATTAAATATAAACAAGATTCCTCAAAAACATTTGCTTTTCTTTCTATTTGATTTAATAATTGAGCATCGAATCCAAAAAAAAAACCTTCCTTAGTTTTTCGACAGCAAAGCTGAGGAATTTTTGTGAGGAATTATTATTACATATCAGTTGATATCAGATTTTTGATGTCTGAACTCATAATCGCTATTTATAAAAGATAATCATCCAATAATAACCGATTATGTATGGATTAAGCATTTAAGCGTTGTTTTCCATGACTGCATTATCTGATAATCAAGTCCTTTTATACTCACACATGATTGTCAGCCATTATTTGAAATTGAATAATAACTGTTTGCTCTAATCGTTTTAGAATGTCGTTCGCCACCTCCTATCGCAAAGCATCCAGTTCCAGTTGTACAATTGTGAGACCAAAAATTTTGCAAAACATGTTTACGTTCAGATCGGACGTTAATAATGATTCACCAGATTATTGGCAAATTGCGTAAAACAATTTATACAACATTCCGAATCCAATAAACGCTCGACCGACCGGAGTGCCATGCGGTAGTAGGGAATAGGGATGGTATAGGTGGACTATTCCCAGTCCTATCATCAAGATGACTGTGTCCCTATAACAATCCCTCCATTTGTTGCCCACTGCTGGCCCATCAGCAATGCGAAACAAAAGCGGGACATTCAACGGTGGATGTGGATTTTGTTATTTATTGCAAAATATTTGCCATTTGGTGGTCCAAGGCGTATATCAAGCCAACTTTGGAAGCGCGTTGGGATATTGGTTTGGTATTGTGTACGTACATAAATATAAAGCAATATACCAATAGTGGGATGACATTCTTCGTTTTTATATAAAAAAAAAAAAAAAACCTGGCAAAACCTCGAGAAATGATTAATAGTTGTTGTGTTTTGGGAATTGTATCCAAACAAACAGAAGCCAGGATATGTTGGATTGGATATTATGTGTGTTTATGTGAATGTGTCGCAGAAATTCGTTAACAATAATATTTTCGACACAAATTTACCAAAGCAATCGGATGCGAAAGATTCGACAGGAATTTAAAAAGGGTATTTTACGGGCTATGGAAAGGAAGTATTTTGTGCGGTTTTCAATGAGAAACTGGAGGCACATGAGCATTAAAATCACAACCCAAACCAATGACTGCTCAATATGGAAAATATGAAAATAATAAAAGAGATATAATAGTTTTTGCGGACTTTTTGTGAAGTTTAAGGGATTGCTGTTCTGAGCTAGTTTGCACAAAGGTACGCATAGTTGTCTTATTTAATAGTAAAGTTCACCGTGGACACGTGCGCACTTCAATGAAATTATAAACTTTTTTTTATTTTAAGCTTTTCCTTCATATACCTATTTCTAAGGATTGTATTTCTTTTCGAAGATATTACAATTTCTTTAAGAGTCTTAAGGTCAATTTATTCATTCTCCATTAAAAACTAGATTTTGCCGAATTAATTTGTATATTGGTGCTAAGTTAAAAGTGGGTTTAATTGAATTTTAAGGCATTTATTGTACCTAATTTGTCTGGTTTAATGTTCTAATATTTGAAGTTAAATAATTAAAAGAGCTCCTTTTTCGATAGTTAAATAAATATACTTTGGTCCTATCTCCATTGATTTAAAAGGTCCTAAACTGCAGTTTATAGCATATAAAACATGTGCTTAGCAAACGACTATGAATACGCGCCAAATGTTTTTTAATTTTAAAGTACTAGGCTGTTTGTAAATTATATTAATATTGCGTTTAATTTTATGCAGATTAATATTTTTGACATTAATGACGTGAATCTGTACGTTGAAACATCATACATGATTGAATCTCAGCCGAAGATGGGCGTTCGAAAAAGTCTGGGACCTAAGTATTTTAAAACAGTACAATCCTTTATTGTTTATATATTATAGGATCATTCACATATAAGGTGGTAACAAAAAGCTACGGCGCACAGTGGCCCGAATTGAATTTTTTGGTTGCAAAAATCATATCTCTTAAACGAATAAAGATATCACCACAATTTTTTTTTTATCTTAAAGGAAATTTCCAAGGCTATGAAATTTGAGAATTTAAAGAAAAAATATTTACAGGGTGTTTCAGAATTTGCTGCTGAAATAAGAAGTTTTAGTTTTTTTTTTTAGGTGGTTAACATAGTTGGTATTTAATTTTAAAAAGGTTGAAAGTCAATTTATGAAGTAATTTGAGTGTAATTCAAGTAAAACAGTGGGGAAAAAAAGAATATAACCCAAATTGAGTGAAAATGTGGCGAAAAAAAACTTTTTTTTTATTAATTGATTTTTTTATTTTATTTTTTTTTTTTATAAAAGAGTACTTAAGTATTTATAAAATATTTTATTAATAGATGACAATTCAAAAAAAAAGGAACAAAAATTTTCATACAAACATTAAATTTCTTGGAAACTATTATCTAAGTCCGGGGAAATGCGTAACAAACTTATCATTTCTGGTAAGTATTGGGCTTTCAGATCTTTTTAGGTTCTTACATGCCTCAAGGAAGAAATAAGTGGATCGGATGAGATTGCTAGCATATTAAATAAGTCTTCATTCTGCCGAATTCTTGAAACTTTGTATGTATTCTGATACCTGTATTTCTTGTAGTCTTTATTTTTGGACTCTTGGGCTTCTTCTGACAATTCTCCAAGTGGTAGAGATTGATATTCGATTATATTTTGACTATGAATGATAAAACACGCTTCGAAGGCTGTTGAAAGAATTCCTCTACCGAAGTCTTGTCTTCAATTTCTATAGAAATTAAAGTCGGGTTTAAAGATTTGGAGCTATAGAGCTCAATAATGATCTCGTTTGTAGTAAAGGCCGATGTGTAAGTATCGTTATCTACCTCCAAATAATCTTCAAGGGGTATATTAGGTGCTAGGTATATTAATTTGCTTCATCCATTTACCATATTCAGCTTCCATTAAAGTTCGATCTTCGTCAACAATATCGTAGAAAACTATAGGAATGTCGTTTTCTTCTTTCCATGTCGAATATTGGCCAAAACCAGGCTTTGAATTAATTTTCTATCCTTCGACTTTTGACGTGTACTCAAAACAACAAAAAAATACGATCACTTTCCACAGAGAAATGAAATGAAATTTTTTGTGTTCCCTTAATTTCTTTTACTAGTGTATTTTCGGAGTCTTTTGAGTATAATGTTAAAGCATTTTTAGTACGATTCTAGGTCAAAAACAGGATTTTCCAAATTCTAAACGCGTTGGAAACGTTTTATCTTTTTAACATTTTATTAAAGTTAAAATCGCTAAATGCCTATTTTATCTTTTCCAAATGTCACTTTGACAATTACAAATGTGAAAATGGTGTGATCTGTCACTGTTTTAGGGGTGTTCAGCTGAATTTTGTTAAGGAAATTGGTAAATTTTAGTATAGAGAAAATTGTTAAGTAGTATCATGTTAGTTAGTGCCTTAACACCAGGCTGTTTTAAATTTTGCGCTAATGTTTTTTTTTTTTTTAATAAAATGCTTAAATCTTAAAATTTATAAGAATAAATGCATGTTCAACACAATCATGCACTTCATTCTACAAAATATTAATTTTAGTTTCTTTTATATTTTAGGTAAAATGTCACGCAGTCACGTGTTTTATTGGAAATTACATACATAAGCCAACTCACACCAGTAAAAAAAAAGAACAATACCAGAATACCAATTCAGAGCTTCCATCCGATGTCAATGTGACAATGTTAAACAAAATTCGTCAGCTGAGTGGTTCTCGATTTTAAAACAACACAAATATTCATTAGAATAAAAGTTTTTGAATGTAAGTTCATATTTTGATTTATACATATACATACATATGCATTCCTACAACATTCATATTCAATAAAACACTGTGACTTATATTACTTTTTTACGGTGTTATCTTCCAAAGTAGGCAAGATAAGTAGGTCCCTAAACAGCTGTCTATAGTTTCGAACGCTAAGTTGATTGTGGTCCTTTTGCATGTCTTATTTGCGACAGTCGTTTGCTCCTTCTTCTTCTCTACTCGCGGTTTATGCATCAGACAGGAACAAAAATCATCTAAAGGATCTTCCTCTCAAATCAGCCTAAAGCCCTCCCATCCACTTTTTACAAGGTCATGCCCCTGCGTCAAGCAATTATGTGAGTGAAGAATAAAAACACAAAAGTGTTCCCATAGGCAATATTTTAGGCAATGGCAAGTTCAAAAGCGATGGCAATTTATTGGTTGGGTGGGGCATTACATGGCCTGGCAATTCCAGTTGTCAAAAAAATTAACGTATAGAAATAGCAACAGCAACTTCTTAAATATAGTGTTTTTGATGATATAAAATTTTAATTCACTAATTTGTGGTCACGCCTTTTCATATTTTCACATTTTGTTTCAAAATGAAAGAGAAATCATTCAAAATCGTGTAGAAACCATTTTGTAAAAGACGAAATGTCAAAATTTATTGCTATGGAAATCAATAATTGCCTTTTATCTTTCGGGCAATATTGCCATTGCCATTGCAAAAGTGTCTCCATTGGCAATATTCAGGGCAATGGCAATAAGGAAAGCTATTTATTACTTCAAAAATTGCTAATGGAGTCGCTGAATTAAGGTTGATTATATTCAAAAAAAAAAGGCTGGGTTTGACCCACACTGATGATAACTTCCCATTGGTTCCCTTTGAAACTCGACAACCGATGTTATTTTTTATAAGAAAATCACCAATTAAAAATCTTTGAAAAATTTATCAGTTGTGCAATCAAGGGAAGGCTGTTTGCTCTAAATTTATGTGACACGAAAAATTTTAACACTTATTCAGTTTCTTTTGCAGTTTTTGTTGGCCTACACAAAAAAAACGTTAGTTTTTTTTACTAACCTTATCAATTACTAATTATGGTATTGTGTGTAGATTAAAATTATTACGGATTTGAAATCATTGGTTGTTTTTGAGATATTCGGGCCGAAAAAAATTTTTTTAACATTTTTTAGCATTTTTTTGCAGTTTTTTTTTTTGGCCTAGAAAAGAACCGTTAATTGAATTTTTTTACAAGCTCTACGAATAATCAACTATAATTTTGTGTGTTAAATAAAATTCACCCGAAGTTAGTATCTTCTTGTGTTCTCAAGATATTCGATATTTTTTAACAATTTTTAATGTTTTTTTTTAATTTAAAAAAATAATGTGTGTTGATTTTATTTTAAAGTATAACCAATTTTTCACTACATTATTATGCATAGAATAAAACCAGCCCGAAGTCGATAGCAATACCTGTTCTAGAGATATTCGAGAAACAAGCCATTTTTCAACCTTTTTTAAAATTATTGAAGCAAGAAAACATGCTAATTAAATTTTTCTGAAAATCCTTTCTGCACAATATGACCTTATTTTCTGCAAAATAAAATTGATTTAAAGTCAATATCTCTATGCGTTCTCGAAACGTCGAGAAATGTCAAAATTTTCATTTTACAATAACTTCCAATGGGAAGTTAACAAACACCCTTAGTATGGCCGTGTGTAAATTGGTTTGAAATTTCGATAAAATTTTGACGTTTCTATACAGATTTACCTCATTGGTGTCAAAAATTAATCTTCAGATAAAATCTAATGTGATTTTAATCCAATTCGCCCATGGCCTAAAACATTTGTTAATTTATATACTCCGTTTAATAAATTCTTCATAAAATTAAATTTGTTTAAATGACTTTTCGAACATTATAAACAACTTCATTTTTAAACGAAAAAGTTGTAAAGAAACCTATATCTGCCCTTGGGATGAGCTTAAATTACCTTTGAAAAATGTTTTTTTCATTATAATTTTGTGGAAATTTGCATAGAAACAATATTTTGTAACAAAATAATTTTCGCAGTAAAGCTACTTTTAACAACATTCATTTCTTTCATTTTTGTTCGTTTTCACCTCAAAAGACTCATAAAATATATTTCCTTAACATATTCATCCAAAAGTCTTCGTAAATTATTCACCGAATTTCGTATACCACATGAAAGCCCCTTAACAGTTTTGAGTTTTTTTTATTTTATTTTTTTTTGTTATTGTTTATCGTGCGTTCCAACGTTATGGCTGTGAAATAGGAAAAAAAAAGTATTTTTTAAATGATCTAACTCAGCTTTATACCTTTCCACTTTTTGTATATAATATATCGTGTTAAAAAATGAAGGACGCTATTCTTCATTTTACTTCTTCATAAAACTTTAAACTTGAATCCCTCTGGTTTTTTACTTCTGTTTTATTTTTTTTTAATTTACTGTAAAGTGTAATAAATACGAACGAAAACAAGAAATGAAAAAGAAAATGTGTACATTTTGATAAATGGAAAAGCATTTTAACATCACTTTAGTGCAAATATTTATGTATATCATTGACATTGACAATCCATGTTCAACTAAATTAAATATGATGAAAGCAAAAAAGATGAAGCGATGAAATGCAAATATCATTCAACCGGTAAAAATGAAATCCATCATGGTATCTATGTATACATATGTATATGGATGTTCCGACGACGGATGACTTAGAAGGTTTCTTGATGTTTGTTAAAGTGATTAAGGTTGTGTGTGACAATCATGTTGACAGGTAAAATGGTGACCTTCATGAATCCATTATTTTAAGTTACAAACCAGATTTTGATTAAGGATAGCAAAAAATATTCGTATCCATATCTAATCTTTATTTCCACTTACATATAATAAGTTTTTCATGGCCACGCAATTTCAGTTGTGAAATGTCAATGTAGAAATGGCGCCCAACAGCAAATGTTCTTGTGCTATTTAAATCTACTGTTTTTAATAATATATATATAAGATTTACGGCCATATTATTCACATTAGATTTAAATTGGATTTAAGTGAACTTTAAATCCAAATGGATTTATTCAATCCAAAAATTTAAATCCATGTCCATATTATTCACTCTAATCCATTTTATATTAATTTTTTTATTTTTCCACTTTTTCTTGCTTTTTTGAACTATAATTTGTTTATGTATTTTTATTTCCTATATATGAATTACTTTTATTTGGAGCGCAAAAATCAAACACAAGGCACTTGAGTTTTAAAGCCCTCCCTCAAGGAACCAAGGACGTTATATAAGACCCTAATCATCCCGATCCTGCTGTATGGGGCAGACGCACGAAACCTGTCATAAACGGATGAGAATCTGCCCGAGAGTAGATATATATCGAAAACTACTTAATTGCTAATTAGTTACGCAAAAAAAAATTTTATTGCTGTTTTGGTTTGCGAGAAAATGGGTGTCCTTATATGATGACGTCATCCCTGTTTATTCGAAAACGAAAAAAGTGATTAAATTTTTTTTTGCGTAACTAATTAGCAATTAAGTAGTTTTTAATATATATCCACTCTTGGATCGTTTATCTATGTTTTTGAAAGAGTTGACTTGCTAAGTTGACCTCAACTTAGCAGGACACCAATTTTTACACAAACCAACAGAGCAATTAATTTTTTTTTTGCGTAACTAATTAGCAACTAAGTAGCAACTAATTACTATATACTTTTTAATATGCAACGGAAAAAGTGACCTGCTAAGTTGATGCACATAAGTTATGCACGTATTAATAAAAAAACCCAATTCTTTTTCATAATTGTTCATATCACAGACACTATAGTTGCAACTCTATTATCTGTGGTTTTATTCTTTCCATAGAGAGGCAATCGATTTTCGAATTTCGAAAGGGACATTAATAATTTAATCAATATTAAGTGGAGCAAAGTTTGCCAGGTCGGCTAGTATATTAAATAAATATTTTAAAGATTTCTAAAACATCTAAATTATTAGCTCGTTAAATATTTAACAAGCTTCAAATTTGAATTCTTTAGATGTCTTCTTATAGCTCCATTCGTCCATGAAAAAAAAAATGCTACTAAAAAAAAAATCTAAGGAAAAGGAAAACTAATAAATGGAATTTTTCTATCTTTAAAAAATTTTCATATAAAATGAATTTTGTTTTGTATTATGAGCTTGACGACTAGTAAAATGTCATAGTGCATCCCAAGGCACTGATGTTATTTATTCAATCATCAAGCACAAAAAAAAAAAACTATAGACCATAGCAAATAAAATATACAATATACAAGAATGATGATGTTCAAACGACAGACACACTAAACCGCGTGCTTTGTTGTCATTTGTGTCCTTGAAACAAAAATTACGTAATAAAATCACGTCTAAATTGAATTGCGAAAGAAAAGCATCCGGAAGGACAGATTGACTTAGGTTTTCGTACGAGACAGGATCTACTAAAATGAAATAAAAAAAAAAGTTAACTTGACATTATTTTATATCACTTTGAAGCCGTTGTCGGTCGTCCTTGTATAGTTAGTTGCATATAGCATAGCGGGGAGGGTAATAATGTTTTGTAGTAATGTCCTTTTGTATGGCTTTTAACGGTAAGCCAACCTTATTGGTGTTTTTTGTTTTTTTACTAAAGAGAGGTTCCTTGTTTGTCCTTCTGATTGTTTTTTTTTATATATTTCATTGATTATAATTGGTTTCGGTATATTTTATATATGGATAATAAATTTAAGGAATATTAAAAAAACGGTTTTGTCATAAATAAGGTTCACATTTTACCTAGATAGATAAATAGATAAAGTGCTTAAATTGAGGACGAAATATAGATTTTTTTGATAAGTACCTAAGTTAGTGACCTGTCAAATCAAGTCTGACTTTTTTATACTTTACGTTTATGGACAGAGGACCCAAAAGGGAAGTTAAAGTCATTTGAATCTGGTCCACCCAATGAGGTACTATTGTTCAAGAAAATGTGTTAGGCACATTTTGTAATTAAAAGACCTTTCTCCATTGGTAGACTACCGAGAGCAATGAACCAAGCACACTTTTTCTATGCAATTTTTCCGATTTCTCGAATAAATTCAAATTAAGATTGTGAGACTTGTGTGGCAAGTAAAATAGCAAATGAGTAATCAAAACAATCTTTGTTTTAAACCATGCATGTATTGATAAGATATGAGCTCATAGAACAAGGGTTCTAATATTACCGTTATCTCAGCTCAACGGTACTTTAGGATCTCCATTTTTTAAATTTAATTTTGGATACATTATTTCTTATCTGTGAAAATTTCGGCAGTATACATATATTGACCCACTAAAAAAATAAAAATCATCTGAAAATTACGTATATGGAAGCGCGTCCAGTTGGACGCTAGTTTGACCATACTAATTTACGACAGTACCCCTCATGCCATTCTACAATCTGCGCTGAGATTCAAACAATAGGCGTGTTTTGTTCAGAAGTTGGAACCCAGTCAGTAAAAATCCACCAAGAGAAACAACAACAAAAAATCTACTGGGTTTTACTTTACCTTTTTTCCCAGTGAAAATTACTTGGCAGAAGTGATTTAACCTACTCAAACTCAGAAGGCGCTTTATGTATTTTTTTTAAATTTTATATGTTGGTAAACCTTCTACTTTTTTTGTCTCCCCTTTCTTTTCTGTCAAAAAAATAATTTTGTTTTCCATTTGAACATTTTTGACACTTGGTGGATCTGTTTGGTTTTTTCTCTTAAGGCTTGGAACGCACTTACAATTATTAGACTGCTTTTAGACATTGCGAAATTCTCTTGCAATTTCTCTTTTGGTCTGCTTCTGATTGCAAAGACGCTTTTACACACAGCAATTTATCTCTGCGTTTTTTTTATTTTTCCTTTTCATTTCAGTCTCGTATACTTTGCGTAAGTGAAGTTCACAGATTAGAATACGAAATTGAAATAAATCATACTACAGCGATAACGCTGCAATTTGTTCAACCTCTGCAATTTCGTCTATTCCGGCCACCACATACGTGCCTCACCTACGTTTTTCGAAATCGCAAGAGAATTTGTGACTGTCATGTCACACGAAAAGTGAAACAAATTTTATGTAGAATTCCTCTTAATTCGACATTAGTCTTTCTTTTAATAAGCATCGCGATTTCTCGATCGCGTGTCGGTCGCACATTGAAACTCGTTTTTTCTATTTCTTGCGAGTAAATAGTCGCGCGATCGAAATCGAAAGTGCGTGCCTAGCCGCAAATATGTAGCTTGTTTGTTTACGTCACCTAATTTAATTGAAAAGATTCGAAACGACAACGAAACTTTCGCCTGTCAAAATTAATTTACGTAGCGATAAATGAGAGCGGTATGTTTCGTGTTGCTTTCAGCGTAATTCAGCATAAAAGTTTGACTGATTTTGTGTCAATTGACAGTTTTAAATGAAAAGAAAATATAAATCTAGAAAAAGGAGTGTCAAATATTTCAGGATTAGTGAAAATATTGAAAGGTTTCCAAACGGTTACAATCATTAAAAATTGGGCCGCCAATAGTCAACCCATCTATACCTTTAATATACATTTTTATTCCTATTAAATATATTTTATAAGTGTGATCTAGGTTTAAAACCTTAATAATTTCAATCTCCGGAATGCACCAACTTAAAACCTTCGAACAAACCTAATGTCAAACCGCCATCAAGCAGAGATACCAATATTTGAATACTAAAACAAGCAAAAAACAAATTTGCTGTGGATCGTTTTTGTGAAAAGTTTTTACTTTACTGTGTTGTAATCTCAACAAAACACCCCTAATATTGACAAAGTTGGACGCACGGACGAAAACAATAAGTGGACGCTCGTGTGTCCGTTCATATAGTTTTCTTGGTTCTCAGAACGTACTTCCAAATGGACGCGCAGAAAAAGACGCTCGTATGAAATTAGCCTTAATGTCAAAACTCAATGTATTAATAACAGAGAGAGAAAACAATAAAAACTAGTGACTAACTGCCAAATCAAATTTAAAATAAAATGAACTGTCAAACGAAAGCAGCAAATTTTGGATGAACACACCTTTTTCTATAATTTTTGAAATTATATCATTTGGGCTATAATGAACCAAAAATAAAAGAAAGATCCGATTCCGTGTAATAAATGCCGAAGTTTTCTATAAAGCTTAAATAGAGCGTCCACTAAACGAAAAAAGAAACATAATATTCATAGATCTGAGTGATCTAGCTCTTGATTTTTTATAAGGACTCACAGTCTGCTCGGAACTTAAAAAACAAGAACTTCTACCTATTCTACGTTTCCACTGAAAGTTATGTGGTTTTCCATTCAACCAAAAAAAGTTGACTTTTATGGGGTTAAGTTGATCTTTTTCAGATTTCGCCAAAAAAGATCACTTTACGCGATGTCTATATTTTTTTCGATTGATCTTTTAAATCTCGATTTTATGGCAGATTTACACAGATTCTCACAAGTACCTACTTGCCCACGCACCAAATAAATGGCAGATCTAAACGTCAGTTTGACTAGGTATTGAATTTTCCATACGCAAGAATTTCTTTGTGGACCGTGTTAATAATAAAATAAAATCAAAATAAGAAATAAAATAAAATGGAGTCCATATTGATTAGTGCAAATAGTGAAGTTTTTTCATCTTTATTATGGAAAAACGTGTTTTGACTGCCTTCCACACAAAGCACTTACACAATATTAAAAAAAAAAAAAAACAATCCAGATTCGTTCGATCTGTGTTTTGAACCCCAAATCTGAAATGGTTGAATCGAAAACCACATTAATCTCGTTTCGTTTCGTTTAGTTGCCGTGTGGCATGATTATTAGTACGTGGGGCTATCATGCTGGAGGTCTGGATTTGATTTCCATCAGCTTCGGCTACTGCCTCTTGCGAGGAAGTGACAAATCCTCCAAGCAACTCTTGCCATGAATAAGTGCTTCTTACCTTAGCCATCGGATTTGACAGAAAACTTTAGGTTCCCTCCATTCCTGTCAATAGCATGCATATAGGAATGCTTCAGATTTGTAAGTCACTATAGGCCCCACGAGGTCGGTTCGGAAGAAAAACGACACAACTCAACAAATTTAATTTTTTAAAGTAGGCAACAGAAAATTAAATGAAAATTTAAATTTCAATAAATCGGTTAAAATGTCTCATTAAGTTTAAAATATTGTTGCAGAGTCTGGTATTTTTTCAATTAAAATAGTTTTTCTTTTATTCAAAAAAATGCGATGTTGGCTCAAAAATTTCATTTGTTGATTTGTGTCTTGCAACGCAAGATTACAAATAGATTAGCTTAGACAGTAACTTTGATTTTTTTTTTAAATTTTGTCACAAAACATAAATTCTGTATGTATGTAGTGTACCTACTTAAAGGAAAACTTTAAGACATAACTTTAACAACTTCGCTAAATATTTTTTTCTGGTTTTACTTTTCATTCACATTCCAAACAGAAGTCCAAAGGACATTTTTCTAACCTTATACCCATCACTTTCAGAGCATAATACATAGTCCTTTGAGAAATCTTCCTTTGGTTTTTTTGTTACTTACGAATAACGATAAAGACACTGATAAGGTTAAAATATGGATTCGTAAAAAAAAATCGAACTCATAATTTTACCCAAAAGTATGGCCTTTTAACAAATATATAATTTAATTGATTGCTTATCTGTCTATCTGTGTGTTAGTCCGAATTTTTGACTGATTGAAAAATATTTTCTATAGTTTTATATAGTTTGTGCCAGCTTCAGTGATATGTATGTTATACCTCACTCAAAAAATAAATTGGTGGTTTGAAGAAAATCAATAACACTTAAAACCGGATGCCTAAAATGTCATAGTTTCTGAGAAATTCGAAAATTCAATTTTTTAGAAAATTGCACCTCCCACATAAATCGAGGGAAATCGTTCCCCTCCCATACTCTTGTTTCGACTCAACCTACACGCTCTAGCTCTATCTCTTTGTCACCCCGTACCCGTATGCGATTCGCCATGTGTAATAATTAATAATTATAAAAATAATACAAAAAATGTTTGGTAAAAACCTGAAATTTTTGTAGACCCAACTTAAAAAGTGTAAATCAGTACCACCGATTTTTTTTTTAACTTTTAATTCTTTAAATATTTTCATTATAAATTTTCTAAAAATGCGGTTCCTTAAAATTGAAGAAAATTTTTCATGACAATAAGATTAAAAATAGATTTAAAAAAAAAATGTCTAAGTTAATTCTACTTCAGTGAATTATTCTCTTTTTAGATTTTGGAAAGCTTCTTGATTTCTTGAAAAAATTATATTTTAGTGATTAAGGCCCATTTGCTGAAAAGGAACTTAAATGTTTATATTCAACTTAAACGCTTATGTGACAGTTTACGCTAAGGAAAAAGTAGAACATAAAGCGCTTAAGTCGAACATAAATACTTAAGTCTCGTTTCAGCAAATGGGTCTAATATGTATAAATTAAAATTTGTATTAATGTCATTTGTATATTTATCCATTTCCTTTCTGAACTGTTATCTGGTAAGAGCAAATTCACGCGACACAGTCGCCTATATATTTTAATTTTTTTTATTAGCTATTAACTAAGGTTGTGGTGGTGCTACTATTTAAAAAAAAAAAGACAACCCATGCTTTCTTCTTTAGCTTTTTTGTAAATACACACCTTTAGTTTTCTTCGTTTTAAACCATTGGTCTTGTGTGTAAAAGCTTTGCGGTTCTGTGTTTTTTTTTTCCATAGAAAATTTTCTCGTCCTCGAAACCTTTTTCTATAGCTAATACTATAGAGCTGCAATTTTTCCTGAGTCCTTGTGTCCTTTATTACATAGACCCAAGGGAAATACTTGAAAGGAAGCGAGAACATGTTGCACACAGGAAAGTTGCATTTATCTGGAATTTACTTGATTTCTTGTTTGTTTGTATATTAGTATATATGCCCAAGAGATCGTCTCGATGGAATCTTCTTTATAGGATGGTAATAGAAGCTCTTCTAGTCTCTGGTTATTTTCTAGCTTACGCATTTTAAGCTCACTGGGTTCTATTGAACTTTTAAAAGGAAAAGAAAAATGCTTCTTCCTTCTTGAATGATATCTTGAGGGATTTTGTATAATATCATTCTCATTATTCGATGGACACTCCAGTGTGTGTCTGAGTGGGTTGGTTGCATGTAGCCAATGATTTTATTTTAGCATCAAAGACCAATAAATGAAAAATAAATACTCCTCTGTAAGGAATTTAGAAAAATAAAATCATTCAAATAAAGACTCACCGCCATATTATTGACTTTCTTCAAAGCTTGTTTTACTGAAAAAAATAGTTCTATAGGGGTTTCGAGTTTTAAGTTTTTCAAGAACAGTTATTAATTTGGTTTAGGTGTCACAATATGTATATATAATCTGAATATTTTGATTCAGATATCAAAGTAATAAAAATTTGTGAAAAACTTAAAACTCGAAACCCGAAATTATTTTATTCCGGCTCCAGCTCAATTCTTTTGATTCAAAATTTCAGTCCTTTTCATTTGTTCAATTTATTACATATAAATTTACTTCTGCCGGTCAGAAATAACGCTGGCCGCTCAACGACTACGTGGCCACATTTATACAACTTCATATATTTTTATTCTCAGAATTTTACCGCTCTGCCGCTTTGCTGATGTTGAACATTGTCTGGCCTTGCCCTTACAAACATCTGTAAGGCCACAGTTGGTATTTCGAAATTCTGTTAAATGTAAATATGCAAAACTAAGTCCTAATATACGCATACATACATATATGACGCTATCAGGTTATAAGAACACCACATAATCTTCCATCAAACCAACAACGGTAAAAAGAGCAGCAAATCAAAAAAAAAAGTGCGCATACGCCTAGGTGTAGAATTATTTTACAAAGCTAATATTAATAAATTGCTTATGATTTTCATCAGAGATATTTTAAAATTCGACAAATCTATATCTATACTATTATATAAAAGAGTAACTTTTTTTGGTTGTCAGTCTGGCTGAATGTATGCACTAAACTCACAAACAAACAAAAAAACTCTTTTAAAAAATAGATATAATACAAATTTCACTTATCTGGTATGCTATAGGATACAGCAGAAAAGAAAATTTTTGTTAAATACCGAATAATAAACAAATTAAAAACTTACCACAAAAAAAATCGTATGGAAATTTTCTAAAATCAAGCATGTAGGTATTTTCCTTGCAAAATACTGCTTTATAGATTTTCAACTCACATTTACTTCAAGCTCAATTATTTATAAGGAGGAGTTGTTTTGCCATGGAAAATTGCCTTTTGTGGCATGTGGATTTGACGATAAATCGTCAAATTCCATATTTTTGGTGGGCTGATTCCTGGAATCGGCTCAAAAAAAGAGTTTTTTTTTTTTAGGTAGGGTAGTATTTTTGTTTTTTTTCTTTTTTTATTTTTAGGGAACATTTTTGGTGAAAATTAAGTGGTGGGTAGTAAAAAATCTTCATCGAAAAAAAAAAAACGATTCAAGCCATGTGCAGTATAATGTGCCTTGGTAGGTGGGAGCGAGAAGTGAGTTTTGTTTTCACCGGCGACGAATTGTGTTGATGTTTTTGTGTAATAGGGAAAAGTTCAAATAAAAAAAAAAAAAAAACATCAACGGTAGGGATTTTCTCTTTAGTAAGAAATAGTGGTATGTGAGAGGTAGGTATAATATTTGCAGCAAAAATAAATGTTTACTACTGAAATTGTTTGGTTTGGTGGTGAGTGTTTGCTGGATATGGTAAATGGAAACGAACTATAGGCAAGGGCGTGCACAAGGAGGGGTAATGGGCATTTAATGCACCCCTAATAAAAATTATTTTTAATTTTTTTTCTGAGTAAATTAAACGATCTCAAGAGCGCACGTAAATAGGATGGGGGATGCTTATATTACATGTAAATCGGCTTAGTTAATTCACAACTTGAGTTCAATTTTTGGATTTTAAGGTAAGACTGAAATTGGTTGGTTTGGCGGTGGGTGGTTGGTTTTTTAATACTTTATTTAGGTTAGGTACAAATTTTTTCATGAGAATAAGTGATGGTGGGGTGGTAAAAATATGTATGCAGGTTTTTTGGCAGTGAATTATTCTTCATCGTCAAGAAATAAAAAAAAAAAACAAATCAAACCATGTGCAATGTGCCTTGGTAGGTGGGAGCGAGATAGTGAGTAGAGTTGACTGTTTTCGCGTTTCGCCGTCGACGAATCGTGGTGATATTTTTGTGTATAGGAAGGTATGGTAAAACAAAACAAAACATAAACAGTCGGTAGGTATTCTCTATAGTGTAGTAAGAAATGATTGGAGTAGGTATAGGTATGAGTAGGTAGGTATAATAGGTATTTGCAGCAGAAAAAAAATGTTGGTTTATTAGCGGTGGGTGGTTGGTGATGGTGAATAGAATCGAACTTATTTAGAGGCAAAGGCGTGAACAAGGAGGGGTAAGGGGGCATTTGCACCCCTTATACAAATTATTTTCATTTTTTTTTTCTGAGTAATTACACAATCAAGGACGCACGTAAATAGGATAGGGGGATGCTTATTACATGAAAATCGACTAAATTTACAACGTGAGTTCTAATTGTTGGATTTTAAGGTAAGACAGAAATTAGTTGGTTTGGCGGTGGGTATTGGTGAAGTTAAATGGAAACGAACCTATTTAGAGGCCAATGTGTGCGCAAGGAGGGGTAAGGGGACACTTGAATCACTAATACATTTGTTTTTCTAATTCATTTTGTTGAGTAACTACACAGTCAAGGGCGTAGGTAAGCAAAGGTGATGTGGGGGTGCTTATTACATTCAAATCAGCAAAATTTACACCTTGAGTTCTAATCATCGGATTTTCAAGGTTCGAGATTTTAAACGAAGATTAAATGTAATGTGGGAACACAAGAAGACAAAAACGTGCGCAAGGAGGGATCTGGTTTCCAGAATCGGCTCAAAATTTTTTTTTTTAGGTAATACCTACCTACCTAAATATGTATTTTTATTTTAATAGGTAGGTACCTACTTTATTTAGGTAGTACAAGTGGTAAAATTTTTTTGATGTTGATAAGTGGTTGGTGGGGTGGTAAAAAATGTATTCCGGTTTTTTGGCACGGAATTATTCTTCATAGACGGCAATAACCCTTGCTGGGAAAAAATGCTTCGTTTTAAGAATATGATAGGTATATGGTAGAGAAGAAGAAAAAATTTATCTTTTCATTGATAAATTATTAATTTCTTTGTCAAGTGGTTACTAACAAAATTCACGGTCGTTCGTTCCTTAGAGGGTAATGGGAGGTAGGTATAACATAACATACAAATAGTCTGATTTTCAAAGTTGTCTTAAAATTACACTATAGGCAGGCAGGTAGGTTCATAATTAGGTGCATTACATTTTTATTCAAATGCAAGCCCACACAACCCACACACATAATTTTAGGAAAATAATTGTCAATGTTCATTGATACGTGTGGAGGCTTATTTTCAATGTTACCTGACAAAAAAAAACGTCAATGCTACCTGACAAGTAACATGGATGGTGTGTAGCGCTCTTTAAGCTGAACATTTTTCGAGTGCTGATTTTAAATCATCTTTTTGGTCGATATTTGGTTGTCAAAGGTTTTACTAAAGAAGACCCGGGCAACGCCGGGTTTTATCGGCTAGTTATATATATAATCGAAATTAAACAACATTCATTTTTTCAAATCGCTATACGCCTCCTCTTGAAGTAAAGAATGAATGTTCAAGGGAAGTTATGAATGCGAAAAAAAAGCGACCTCGAAAGTTTGATCAAAATTGACATTTTGATGATATGAAAGACGAAAATAATTTTTCTCAGAACACTGCCACTCGCAATACTGTCACTGACAGTCTGTCGGTCTGACCGTCTGTCAGAGCTGTACAAAATCCAGTAAAATTATTAATGCATTAATTGATTAAAGTTAGTTAGTTACAATTGAATGCAAATGAAAACTGTGTGTTTTTATAATGCAAATTCTATATTTGTATTATACTGAAATAAACTGTGTTTTGAGAGGCAGGGCTATCTTTCTAGATTTTGAGAAAAATGCACTAAAAAGAGGATTTCAAAAAAAAAAAAGTGTCATCGCTGAAAATTTCCCCAACACGAAAATAATAAATATGCCCGACTGGGATGTTCTTGTAGTAAAAGTTTCTTCGAATTTTAAAGATTGAGTGTAATTTAAAACATATAGTAAATAATTATACATATGTATGTGTAATTATCCATTTAATACATTGAAGAATGGAAATTTGAATATGAAAAAAAAGCATGAAACACGCTATTTAAAATGATAAATCAAGTACTTGAAATATTTTAATCTCCAAATGAAGAACGCCATCTTGATTCTTGAAAAAAAAAGTAAATTTATGCAGAAAAAAATTTAACAATCTTTGAAGCGGTTTTCTTAAAAATAAATTTTGTATATCCTATTATTAATATTATAAATGTGAAAATTTGTTTGTCTGTCTGTTTGTTCCTCTTAATCTCTGAAAATACATACTTGATTGTAATGAGAATTGGTAGGGCGAGAGCTAGAAAATTGAGGATGGACATAGGCTACTTTTGCTTTCAATATCGAAAACAATTGACCAGAAAAAAGTTAAAATATATACAAAAAAGGGATAAATTGTTTGAAATGTCAGATATTCAAATATAAAAATATCAAAAAAAAAAAAACAAATACAAAAGTATTTTATAATCATAAAGTTATTTAAACAGGCGAAGCAAGGCGAGCACGGGCCTGCTAGTATGTATATAAAATTTCTGAAATTTTTTAGAAAAAAAAAAAATTGGTATGCAATTTTTAATAATGTATTAATATACTTACAACTGAAACCATAATTTCAAAAAAGAATTCATTAACCTGTTTAAAAAAAAAATTAAATTTTTTTTTAATCCAAAAAATATTTTTTTTGAAAATATATGTTTTCAGTATTATCTGAACTTAATAGGACCTCCTAAGTAAAAATTTTGATCAAAATCGGACAAGCGGTAAAAGAGAAAGTCAAAAATAAAAAGGTACCGTTAATAACGGTTTTTGATATTTTTTCACCAAAATGTAGACCATATCACCAATAAAGTTAGTGTACAAACAAAAATTAAAAAAAAAAAATTTGAGATAAATAACATTTTTCAAAACGGTTGTATGGCAAGTACCGTCATTTTTTGAGCTAAAAAAAATCTCGATTTCCCCTTTAGGGAATCACCCAAAACTCTTATGATCCCAGTTTGAAGAAAATCCATTCAGTGGTTTAGCCTGTAAGCCGAGGTACAGACAGACGGAATTTCTGGACCCACTTTTTCGTGTTCTCTATCATCGTAATGTCAAGTTTGATTGTTATCTCCAGTTCCATTTTTTTGCACGAATTCATAACTTACCCTATAGTACGTACATAAATATATATATCGCAAGTAAAAATAGTTTCATCAGCGGTGCCTACAGTTAATAATCGCCTATTGCCTTAAGCCCTATTCACATGAGAGCGAACAACGAATTACGAATTTTTGAATAAATGGGATTTTAAAACCTTTAATAACCTAAATTCTTCACAAAATCTAATTGTAAATAAAATGATAGAAAAGTAAACTAGATTCATGTTAACATACTAAAATTTTCAGTTTTAATTACTAATACAAGATAAATTTGAGAAAACAAATTGGTGGTAACGAATTGCGATCGTTCGCGACGACCAATTTATTTTCTCAAAATTATATTGTTTTAGTAATCAAAATGAAAATTTTAGTATTAAAAAATTAATCTAGCTTTCATTTCTATTATTTTATTTAAATTTTGTGAAGAATTTAGGTTATTAAATGTTTTAAAATATCATTTATTCATTAATTCGTCACTCGTTGGTCGCTCTCATCTGAATGGGGCTTAAGTGTTAAATTAATTACATAATATTAAGTTCGAATAAAATTATATATATCCACTTTTATGTCCAGTCTTTATTTCTGTGGCTATGTTCGCAAAGAATTCTTCTTTCCTTGTATCCAAAGTGTATAATTTCATGTTTTGTTTATCTTCAGGTCCCGAAATGTTTGGTTTTTATCTTCGGTGTGGTTGATTGCTTTAAAGATATGGAACAAACTATATTTTGAATTATATAGATTAGGTATTAAGTGCAAAATGTCATCGGGAATTACTAAAATTGGTTTTTCTTTCGAGCGAAACTAATGTATACGGATTTTTAATCGAACATGTTAATGACTTGTTAGGACTAGGTTCAGTTTTTCTAAATTGCAAGTATTGTAGAACACATCCAATTTTTAAGTGAAGACAATCTACATTACCGACATTTAAGGCTCAAGTCATAAATGATTTTCAATAGCAGCAAAATTTCAATATTCTTTACCCACTTTTGCTCTGCTGGTTTATTTATTGCCACTTTAGATTTTTGTTATTGTTTATCAAGGGAAATTTTACCTAGTAAAACACGCCTAATATTAGTTGGTTGATCATACTAATATTTGTTAAATCGTTGAAGTCCCTTTTCAGAACGCTAGTAAAAATTAAATGAAAGAAAAAGTTTACTTCTATTTTGTTCATGCCTACCCACTAACCAAACCACTGAAATTTTTCAAAGGCGAATTTAATTTAAACGATTAACTAGATTGAGGTCTACCTGACCCGAATTGCAACACACTTTTGATGGAACATGGTAACATGCTTCCCTTTGCCTACAGGTCTGCTTACTTAGCTAGCAAAACATATACTATAGCATAAGCCGGGAAACCAAAGCATATACTCGAGGCGCCCCCATAAGTTTATACATGCGTGTTGCTACTGCAACCGAATACTAAAATTGTCTCCTGTATACACATCCTCTTGTTTTCACAAGAAAAACTTTGATTCACCAGTGTTTTCCTGTCAGAATAGTCCCAGAGTATTTCCGAGTTCCTGTATGGAACAAAAAAAAAAAAAAAAACTTAAAAAAAAAAATAGAAAAGATATACAACAAAAATACCCCAACATTGCTCCACCATGCATGGATGGACCCGTGGCTTTTTGCCATTTTGCCTATAGGTCTTTTTACCGTTAACCGTATACAGTTCTAACTTGTAAGCCAGAACTCTGGTCTGGTCCCGTGTACCTAGTAGATATATGTATCTCCTCATGGATCCTATTTCACAGTTGTTGCTTGTGAACTAAACATCAGTTTGTTGCTGCTGTTGCAGTTGTAGGACAAGTTGAGAGGCAATGTTTTCGAATTTACTTTGTGAAAACGTGCGTGAAGTTTTAATTAAAAACTTTTTGATACTAAAAGCCATTAGCTCTCTCATTGAAAGGCGAATAAAAATGTTTCATATAGTCATCGTTGTTGTCGCTGTCGTCGACATAGTGGTTTCGAAAGGACAATTGAAGGACAACACTGTATTGTTTTATATGATGATAAGTCGTATATGCAGTATAGGGGTTCAGGATGCGTGATGCAGGTATCTGTATGTTTACAATGAAGAATAGAGGTTGCAATTAATTTAAAAAAAAAAAAACGTACTGCCAAGCAAACAGGTGCGAGCAACAAAATGTATGATTTTCAGAGCTTCATGAAAATATGCCTATAATGCTGATGTTTGAAGATCTTTCAAAGGTAAGCGAATAGAAATGGTGACGTTAAGCAAGACCTAGCTGAGTGACACAATTAGCGCTGAATTGAATCGTTTTGATACCACAATTCGTGAGACCTTTGAATGTAAAACGATTTTATAAGAGGAATTCGCTGATATAACCCCCCAACGCAGTGGATCATGAGTCCACGCCAAGAGTTCGACAGCAATATGCCAAAGCTAGATAGATATGATTTGGTCCCTCAGGGAGATTGTCATGTTATATAGGATGCGCCAATCTAGTGGATCTCCGTGTCCACACCCTCTAATGAAAGGAAGTCGCCAAAGTAAAAGTCACTATCTGCTCGTGAAACCAGGGCCCTATTGCGCCAACAACTTATCACTAATCACTTAGCTTCCCCCTCGCGGTTTTCACCTTGATGTTGGTGAGGGGGCTTACGTTTGATACTCCAGCAATCCAGCTGCAGTATCAAACAACCAAGAAAACCAAAACAAAAACAGAGATGTCAATCGAATTTTAAATATGGATATAAGTAAAAAAAAGAGTAAAAAGCGAACGGGGATATACGTTCAAGAGTCGGCAGAAGTCACGGCTGTCGGCGATGGCTTGGCCTCGAAAGAGGATAAGTCGCCAGTGACAATAGCAATCCATATCCCAACAAATAAAGCCAAGGACGGCATTCCTGTCTGTAGCAGTGGTGTCAATGAAGAAGATAAGGTTCTCACCGAGGGCCTTATGGACTTCCTGGACTCTGAGGATGATGCTGCTGGGGCTGGAGAGGGAGTGATGGCGTCGGATGAGGAGAACCAACTCCTCGAAGATGACCATCAATCCTTCACCAGCCCGGGTAGCTCAGACGCAGATGTCACTGTGGCCGAAAACCCTGCTATAGGACAGAGGAAAGAAGTCCAAATAGATGTAGACATGGCCGAAACCCCGACGCTGTCGGGAGCCAAAACAACCTCGACTCCCAAAGAGACTGTCTCCGGTAAACCGACCGAAGTCTGTGCGGATGCCGCAGGATGCTCTAGCACCTTGCGGCCTACCACCTCTGAAGATCGATGCTCGCATGGGCCAAACCCGATCAAGGAGAAACTGGTGGATCCAAAAAAACAGAACAAGGAAGGGAATCCTGATCCAGATCTCAAAAAAATTGAAAACGCCAAGAGAGCCGTACGAAGATATGGCCAAGGCGACCCAAAAAAGCTAAATCTTCGTGATTGGAAACGATTAAGCTGGGCCCAAAAGCTTCTCGCCAAGTCAGAGGCCAAAAACAAGCCCCAAATCGTGTCCAAATCCAAAGACAATACATCGGAAAAATCCAAGAATAAAGACCAGGGTGCCTCTTCTAAAGCGACGAAAGACAGTAACCCACGAGTGAGACCAATCTCTGAGAGACTGATTCTTAGCGGTCCAAAACACTTGAGGGTCGATACCGCTGGTCAAAGTAGTCCAATGAAGAGAAACAGGCACAACGACTCGACTCCTCCTTCGTCTACAGCCAATAAAAAGCCTAAGACGGCAGCTACCACAGGCACACTAGCCGACTTAGTGCAAGAGTGTCTTCAGGTAGCCATTACCAACGAGGAGAGCTCTGAAAGGCGGCTCAGCGATGAGCAGTGGGCTAAAGTGGATGAAACGCTTCTCGACCGTGTAAACGACGAGGTGCTTTCATCCACCAATACCTTGCCTAGATTCGGGCCATTGTCGACGTTCAAGGGGTACAAAATTCTCACTTGCCGTGATGAATATACCCTCAACTGGCTTAGGAAAAAAATTGATGACATGAAGGATCTACTTGAAGGGGTAACTCTGAAAGTAACTTTCAAAAACGACCTTCCCACCAGACCCAAAGTCCGAATTAACGTTCCGGGCCCTCGCATGACGAAGGAAAGGCTAGAAAACTTCCTACGAAGACTCAACCCCGACCTTCCGAATGCTGATTGGCAAGTCATGGAGATGGAAGAGCCTACAAAATCAGGCCAAGAAGCCATTGTAATGTTAAATCAAGAAACGATGGCTTTACTTCCATCTAAGGGTTATAAGCTTTGCATTGGCATAAACGAGGTTAAGGTGCGACCGTTAACGGCAGCCAACTTGCATATGAAAAACAAAACAAAAAACAAAAATGATGAAAGTGCTACAACTAAATCTACAGCACAGTAAGTTGGCCTCTGCCACCTTAACCTCATATCTTTCAAAAGACAACATTGACGTTGCCCTAATACAAGAGCCATGGGTAAACAGCGGCCATATCTGCGGACTTAATTCCAAAGATTACATCATGTATCACAAAAAAGGGCCCACAGAAGGTAATTATCGTACTTGCATAGTGGCGAAAAAAAACTTAAATATTTTCCTCCTATCTTCCCACTGTAACAGAGACATAACAACTGTAAAGTGTGAGAGAAAAGGGGCCCCGCCCCTGATCTTGGCCTCAGCATACATGCCGGGTGACGAACCGGGCCCTCCGCCTTCAGCAGCCTTTGATGACCTGGTGACAGTAGCAGGTAAGAATGGCTGGGACCTCCTAGCAGGCTGCGATGCTAATGCTCATCACCTACAGTGGGGCAGCACTAATACAAATACAAGAGGTGAGTCACTATTTGAATTTATTATTAGAAATAATATGTTGATACTAAACAGAGGTAATGAACCAACCTTCATTACCAAAAACAGAAGAGAAGTGCTTGATGTGACGCTTTCCAATAACTCTGATTCTATCGTAATCAGTAACTGGAAAGTTTCAAGAAATGTATCATTCTCAGACCATAGAATGATAACATTCCAAATTGAACACGAGATAATTAATCAGAACCCCTATAGAAACCCCAGGAAAACAAACTGGGGAGCCTTCAAATTAAGACTGGCCTCTTTTTTAGGAAATTACGAAAGTCAACCTATGTTAAACTGCTCAGACATTGAAAAACAGGTCACCGAACTAACGTCGGCCATCCATGATGCCTATGAAAGTTCTTGCCCCATTACCGAAGGAAGAGGCAAGCTCAACCCCGTATGGTGGTCCAAAGAGCTGTCCAACCTTAGGAAAAACTCAAGGAGGCTTTTCAACAGGGCAAAACATAGTAACGAACCTGCTGACTGGGATCTCTTCAAGATCAGCAAAAATCTGTACAAAAACAGAACAACGTACGCGAAAAGGGCAGCCTGGCGGAAATTTTGTACAGACATTGAGTCTACAAATGATGCCGCGAGGCTCAGGAAAGTCATGTCAAAGGTCAACACTCCCCCGGGCTTCCTTAAAAGACCCGATAATACCTGGACAGACTCCTGCTCTGAAACTCTAGAGTCACTTATGAGCACTCATTTCCCAGGATGTGTCATTGACTCATCTCCTGTGGACAAAGGGCCTTCAAACATAAGTGTAATATCTAACTTAAGCAACCAAATCGTAGACAATAGGAAGGTTGTTTGGGCCATTGACTCTTTCTCAGCATACAAGTCTGCAGGGCCTGATGGAATAATTCCGATTATGCTCCAAAGCTCTAAAGACATAATTGTTCCAATTCTAGTGGATATTTTTAGGGGATGTCTAAACATCACCTACATTCCATCCGGTTGGAGAGAGGTTAATGTTATCTTCATTCCGAAAGCCGGAAAGCCCACTCATACTGAAGCGAAGGATTTCAGGCCAATAAGCCTATCATCCTTTCTTCTTAAAACCCTGGAAAGACTAATTGAAACGCACATTCGCCTACAACTAGATGTCAGTGTTCTCTCGCAGGCCCAACATGCATACATGAAAGGCAAATCGGTTGAGACGGCACTTCATGAAGTGGTTGGCACGATTGAGAAATCAATCCAATTCAAAGAATTCACGTTAGGAGCATTCCTTGACATAGAAGGGGCCTTTAATAATGTTGAAAACATGGCGATTCGACGAGCCCTAGACGCTATAAACATTGATCCGATTCTCTCAAACTGGATCGATTCTATGCTTCAAACGAGACTAGTAAATGCAGAAATGGGTCATAGCAAGCTTAAAGTAAGGACATGTAGAGGTACTCCACAGGGAGGGGTTTTATCTCCCCTGCTTTGGCTACTGGTCGTTAACGAGATTTTAAACAAACTCAGTCTTGACGGTGTCAAGGTCGTTGCCTATGCAGACGATATAGTAATAATGACCTCAGGAAAATTCATACCCACTCTGTGCGATCTCCTTCAAACTTCCCTTAACAAGCTCAGTGACTGGGCCAGCAGCTGTGGACTAAATGTCAACCCCCTCAAGACAGAACTGGTTTTGTTTACAAGGAAACGCAACATTCCAAATATAGATACTCCCACCATAAATGGGACACCGCTCCATATCACTGGTACGGCTAGGTATCTTGGTTTGATATTAGACCGTAAACTAAACTGGAAAGAAAACATTAAAGAGAGAGAAAAGAAGGCTTCTATAGCATTCTATACTTGCAGTCGAATTTTTGGTAAGAGATGGGGTCCCAGCCCCAAAACCATTCACTGGATGTACACGGCCATAATAAGGCCAATCTTGACATACGCATGTTTGGTTTGGTGGCCAGCCCTAGACAAGGCAATCAATCTTAGAACCATGACAAAAATTCAAAGATTAGCTTGTATTGGTACAACCAGTGCCATGAGAACCACACCAACAGCAGCCCTCGAAACATTCCTTTCACTAGCCCCATTAGATCTCTTCACGAAGGAAATGGCGGCCAAAAGTTCTCTACGACTAAAACAGTGCAATAATTGGAAAGAGGGCCACTTCGGGCACAGTACGATTTCAAACTTTATTGACAAAGACATTCAAACAGACTACACAATGCCGAGCATTGACTTCAAACCAGTAGCCCTAACAGAGATCCCCACAAGGGACCTCTGGACGGAAAACGAGGTCATAAACGAAGATCATGTCTCAGTATTCACGGATGGCTCAAAGACAGATAAGGGGGTAGGGTCGGGTATCTTTTCAGACAATCCACCTCTAAATATATCAATAAAGCTTCCTTACTTCTGCAGTGTTTTTCAAGCGGAAGTCCTTGCAGTTTATGAAGCCGCAAGGAGTCTTGCCACATTTGAATTAGCAAACAAAAACATCGACTTCTTTATTGACAGTCAGGCGGCGATTAAAGCTATATCCTCCATCGTCACAAAGTCTAAACTGGTAAATCGTTGTCGTAACGAGCTAAGATCGCTCGGCGCAACAAATACAGTCACCCTTCGATGGGTCCCAGGACATTGTGATGTATGTGGGAATGAAAGGGCAGATGAATTGGCCAAGAACGGGTCATCTCTTGACCCCAGCCAAACATATTCCTCTGTATTTATGCCACTAGAACAAGAGAAAAGTAGAATTCACAATAGTTTCCTACAAGCCACAAATGACAGATGGTCAGCAATTGATACCTGTCGGATCTCGAGGAATCTATGGCCGGAAATCTCTAAGAAAAAAACAGACTACCTTCTCAAGCTAAGCAGACCTCAACTGTCACTCTTGGTGGGAATCCTAACGGGTCACAACTCAATGGGAACCCACATGAGCAGAATGGGTATCACCACATCTGATTTATGCAGAGGGTGTCAGGATGAAGAGGCGGAAGAGGGCTCCTATCACTTTCTATGTGAATGTCCCAGCCTAGCCAGAGCCAGAAAGACAGCCCTCGGGGAATACTTTTTTGACGAATTGGGTGATATCTCATGTTTGCCACTAAAAAACATTTTGAAATTCGTTCAGAACTCAAAATGGTTTAGGGAGGCTCCCATACGTACACCTAACCCCTAAGCTCCACTAACTCCTCTCCTTACCCGTCCTTAAACCTACCTTACATATGTCCTGGGGAGCACAATGGATCCACTGAGATCCGAGTGAGATAATGCGGCTTGTCGTATTATCACCCCTCCAAAACCTAACCTAATCACTTAGCTAATTTTCATAAATCGTGACACGATTTTGTAGCGACGGGTAAAATAATTTCCTCGTACATAATAAATATGGGCCTTGTGTCCGATTAAAGGCCAATACAAATAATTTCCGCAGGCATTGTCTCATTGCGCCACAGCAAAATTGTACCACGATTTATTATAATTAGCTAAGTGTTGAGTGATAAGTTGTTGATGCAATAGGACCCAGATCATCTACATTCTACCATATTAGGCCGCAGCTGCATTTTTAAAACGTACTGAAGCGAAACTAGTCCAATCGTGTGATGATCTGGCCGCTGTGCACCTTGAACTCCCTTCAGAAATTTAAGGCCACTTGCTCGCGGTTTCAGGGGTGTGACGGAAGACATGGTTCAGAAGCTAAGGAAGTTAGCCTTATATAAGGCTTATATAGAGCCATTTCGCAGCGTTGAGAAAATAGATCAATAGTAGTTTGATCGGAAAGTTCTTTGAGCTGTTCAAAAAATATTTACTCTTTTAAATGTTTGTACTCTCATTCAGGGCAGTTTGTTAAGCTGCGCCTACTACGATAGGATTCGGTAATGAACAAATGAAACTCCGAGAGGAATGCTGCCCTTGATTTCGTAATGGCTATAACTACAAAATTTCCTATTTTTAGTTTATGGCATTTTTGGACTAAGAGGGCATTGCTGGGCATTTTTGGACTTATTCCAAAAATGCAATAAACTCAAAATCGGAAATTTTGTAGTTAGGGCCATTACGAAATTATGGGCAGAATGGAAACGTTGACTTTTTCTGCAAGTGAGCTAAGAAGGGCTGATCCTTGGGTGGGCAGTACTGGAAGACAGAGAAAGGTTTTGGCCCTTGAGTCAAACTAGAGCGGAGTGTACTTATCTTTGTCTTGGGATATCATCATTTCAGTACTTCAGTTTTACTTTAGTAAGTACCTGATCCACAAATCGTGACCTAGGTATTAACTCTCTTTTAAGCAATCTCCGTGATTTTGCTGCTCACCGAAGTGAACTATCCTAATACCAATACTGTTGTATTAACTGAAAATGACGTAACTACATTTTTATGATAATATGGATTTTTTTTAACCGCACTTTTTTTAATAATTATAAAACTACTAGCTGACCCGACAGACGTTTTCCTGTCTTAGCTATGAATTCGAACTGGAATATATAATAAAAAAAAATTGAATACCTACCTACTTCTAGAGGATTTACCATCAGATGAAGAAGAAAATAACCAAATTTTATGTCCCTTAAAAACATATAGCCAAATGTGTTACAAACTGATAATTTTTTTTTATTTCCATTTTTTTTTGGGATTTTGTAATCTATTACATGTTAATATAAGAGGAGAGAGAGGTGGAAAAATCCCCTTTATTATTCTTTTCCTGTTTTAAGTTCCTATGTATAATATTACAGACCTTTTAAAATAAATAATACAAAATAAGTATCAATGAGGTCACTGTGGCGTATACGTACTTTTTTATCAGCATATATTAGTTAGACTTAAAAATGTGTACATCACAGCTGTGCAGTTGATTTTATAAAATTAGAGTTAAGTCTGAATTTGTTGTTTAAAAAAATTGAAATCAATTGCGAAATGTATCCCTTTACTTCCTTTTTTTATCCCTACTATCCTTAACTTCCTTCGGCACATATATTTTTTTTTGATCTTAGGTGTGAGTCCGAGAATATTCCTGTGTCTATTTGATCAAAATATGCAGCAACACAAACCATGCATTTTCCGACAAATTTCAGGAAACACGGTCCGATTTGGCTTGAAATTACAGAATATTATATTAGGGTGAAGTGCGAGGCTGTTTGTGTGTTTGTTTCGGTACAGCAGCTAGTTTAATTATAATAATTTATAATTTTATATGTATGTATGTAGTTATTTATCCATATAATAGATTGAAAAATATTAAAAAATTAAATTTGATGGCACAACAGCTCATGAATAACTAGGGCCTAGTGACTTACAACTCTCAACCATTCCTGTGTGCGTGTCTGCAGGAATGGAGGGGACCTACAGTTTATTGCCGATAATCCGAACGGCTAACGAGCGGCACTTTTCTGTGACAGGAGATACTCTTGGAGGATTTGTCAATTCCTCGCAAGAGGCAGTAGCCGTTTTTTCTTTTAAATAAATAGGTGGCGAGGCTGGGGATCGAACCTTAGACCTTCCGGCATGACAGTCCATCGCACTAACCATCACGCCACGGCTACTACTTGAATTGAAAAATATGTGTATGCAAAAAAAAGCATGAAACACGTTTTCCAAATCGATGAAACAAGTACTTAAAATGTTTTAATCTCAGAATGAAGAATGCCATTTAAATTCTTGAAAAATATGAAATGCAGAAAAAATGCCAAACATCGATGAAGCGGTTTTTTTTAAATAATTTTATAAGCTAATATACAGGGTGATTCGCATAAGGTGTGACAAAAAGCTAGAGCGTATAGGTTGAGTCAAGACAAGAAATCGTATGGGATGGGTTTTGTCTATTTCCTCCCGACAATTTTCTAAAAAATTGACTCAGAAAAAAGTTATTTAAAAAAAAACGGCAACACTTAAAATGTCTGGCTACACCTTTTGTTAAAGCCAGAAATCCATTCTTCAATTTTGTTTTTTAAGTAAAATTATTCAAGAGAAAGTTTTTGAAAAAATTAATTTTCAAACTTAAAGTTTAAAAAAAGTAATGAAAAAAACTGTGTTCAAACTGATTTTACTCAAAATTTTATGTTATTAAGTTGTATTTTTTGTTTTTAATATTTGATAATCCTATCAATTTAAAAACATACTAATAGAACGAACTTCTGGCTTCAAAAAATTATAGCATTGCCGTTGTTTTTAATTACGTTTTTTTCTATTTTAAGTCGATTTTTTAGAAAATTGCCCCTCGCGCCTAAACCGGGGGAAATAGACCCCCCTCCTATACGATTTTGTTCTTGTTTCAACTTAACCTACACGCTGTAGCTTTTTGCCACACCTTAGTTAGGTGAATCACCATGTATAGTACTAAAATTTGCACTCTTAAAAGGAAACCAGTACCTATTCCCCCTATTTGGCACAAGTATAAAATGCCTTTGGCGCGCCATCACCCCTCCTGATCACAAGATTCATTCACCTATCTACTTATCTATGCACCTATGTATTAATATCAAAGAACAAAATGATACCCGATTAAAAAAGAATTCGCGATGACAGAATTGCTTTGACATCAATTCGATTGGTACATTTTATCCGGAAATTCACAGTACCAAGTACCTACCTACCTTTATTCCTCCTATCTGTGCCTAGTATGTTTATGTGTTTTGTGTTAAGGAAATACTCAGTAAATTAAACTGTTATGTTTTGTAGAATTGCAGGTGTTCGTAATGTTCATGCGGGATAAACTTTTAATTACTCATATGGAGTTGTGCTTCCGCATTCACACCACTTCTACATAGATATACATTCCATCCCGAGCAGAAACATGATACCTACAAACATTTGTGCCAAATGAAGTGTCATTCGCTATGAGATTCCAGAAATACTCTCCAAGGATCAACTCACTTAATGAAACCACATCACTAATAACACCAAACGGAAGAAGCCTACAGAAATTCACAAATAATCAATTCTACATTCGTACCGTAGCGTAGTATAGGTAGATTGGTTATGTAGAGCATCAGGAATCAGGATATCAAAGCGATATAAATAACAAATAAAAAAATCAAAGTAAAACATGATAGAGACTTGCGATTCTATACCTATGATATGAGCTATGAGTAAAACATAAGCAACAGCCTGGTGTTTTTGCAGGCAACACACACATCATCCGGTCCCAATCCCAATTCCAACCTCATACTCCTCGCCTATGCCCTTGCTTGCTTGCTTTATATCCGTTGATTACTTTCGAGAGAAATATGCAATTAGTAGAAGAGTTTGTTAGACACAGGCATAAACATTATAATACCTTAACAAGGATCACCGTCTGGGGAATATAAACATTCAAATCAAGGACTTTCAAGAACCCCTGTAAGGTAGAGTTATCCTTTGAGTTGTTATATGATACTCCATTATATATCCAGGAAGAATGGGTCGGGTTTATATTTTGAACGTTTGTTGATCCTATGACCTTGTTGTTTCAGAATCAACCATCATAAACTCTTTAATATTTCACTTTCACAGGAGTTGAGATTTTGTTTTCAAGATATACCTATACCTATAGGTACTCTGAATTTGTACTCATGATGTTGGAAGGGTTTAGCTTGTTTAGCCTTTTTTTCTTATAGTTGTTGTTGAGGTACAAAAACATAGCCCGCGAGTATTTTGTATGAATTTCTCTGTTTCCGACAGGGCCCATTTATTACAAGGACGAGAGGTGAAAACGTGGGAAGAATTCAACGCAAAAGTGAAAAAGAGCCCTAAACGATATGTCTATTTAGAGGCAGTTTTGGATAATTAGATTAATTGGTCCTTTGATAGAATTAATCATGTAGCTGATTAGGAAAAGTTTGCCAAGAGGGATAAAAATTGTGGTCGATTTGGGGGATATATAATATTGGGAGGAATAATGAGAGAATTCGGCGAACAATTAAATCCTGTGAATATGATGATGTTTATTTTTTGGGAAAATGCCATTCAGTTTAATGTCTGCAAAAGTTCCACGTTCTGAAATATTATTTAAATTAAAAAATGGAAAGATATTAAAGAATAAGGTATTATCGTTTACAAAATGTTTGTGGGAATAAATTGACAAATGTGGAGTCTTGAGCTTGAGGTAGAGGCAGGCTGAGGCAAGTGCAATTGGTCAAATTATATTCCTTAAACCATTCAGTTTTTTATGGTTATTATGATTTGAATAGGAGTAAGATTAAGGTATGGTTTGTCGTGTTTCCCATCACTCAAAGGACATTATTTCGATATCGACACATTTGTGGGTCCCCAATTGGAAGAAATGCTCACACAGCCACAAATTCGTTGGTTATTTTAAGATTGTATAGAAAATGGCTCGTAATGAAATCGATCGAACTTAACAAAAATTGAGTATTAGCAATAATGACCTCACATAGATAACTGATGAGTTCAAGTTCAAGTTCAAGTAACTGGCTGAACAGAATAGAATGACGGAACTGGAGCCGCAGACGCAACTGGAAGAGCTGTCAAAAAGTGTCGTACGTTATTTTTTTCCACAATGGAGCTGTACAGCTTTGAAAGTACTTTGAAGAAAATACAAGCCCAGAATTCACATTTTTTGTTTCCAATAATTTTCCTTTTAATAAATATTTTTTTTTTTTTGACCCAAAAAGTTGTTTTTTTTTTTTCATACAATTTGAAACGTCAAAAGTGCCGTACGTGAAAAGTTAAAAGTTGGTGAACTCTTCCGTCTGCGTCTGCAGCTCCGTATGCGTCTACGTTCCGTTGTGTTCGCAACATAGAATTTGCGTGTATTCAATATTTTGACAGCTATTCCGGCTCTAGTTCCGTCTGCGTCACCATTTTGTTCAGCCGGTAAGATCATCGGGACGAAATGCAAATATTGTTGGACTAAATGCCTTTAAATGCTATTTTGAATCCATAATGTTTTTTATTTAACTTTACATAAGAAAGGATCACAACATTAAATATTTTGTAACATTATTTAATGCAATACCTAGGTAATTGAAAACTTTTCTATAATGGTACCATACAAAAATGTATGTCTTAAATATAGTTTTCGAGTTAACCCACGCACTCCGCGATTTTCACCTCAGCCATATTTTAACACATAAAAGCAGACTTCGTTCATATTTTCAAACATATTTTTGGGATCCAAGTCGATGGAAAATAATTCTTGATGTTTGTATGTATTTCGTCTTAGTTAATTTTGTCTTTATTTTAACGGGTATCGTTGTCAACAAAATGTTGATGGGAAAAGAGGTGGCTTGCTAACTAGTTAAATTCTCATACATACATCCATTTTTATCAAATATGTGACTGAAATCAATTTTGTTTTCAAAAAATTTAATAGTGATTTTGTTATTTTTTTAGAACATTAAAAATTAATTAATTAATAAAATTAGTGAATCAATATAATAATTTTTAAACTTCAATAATAATTTCATATGTTTAACTGGTGCATTTGCTATATCTTTTTTTTGTTTATCTTCTTTATAAATTCATAGTTTTCGTAAAAAAAATAAAGATAATACAATTTTTGTTACAATTTACCCCGGTGTATGTTACAACTTAGCCCACAGATGGGGTAAGTCGTAACAACACGGTTTTTTATCTAAATGTTATATTTTTACAAATTCTAATCAATATTTGTCTGTATTTTTTTTTGGATTACGTAGCTGAAATATTGCTCTTTCAACAGAAAAAGGTTTGGCTGACTTATTTTCAAAATCTTAGGAACAGCAACAATTTTAGTAAAAAGTGTTACTTTTAGCCCCACTCTCCCATATTTATTATATATTTTTGTTTTTTTTTTTTTTAAATCAAAACAAGCATTCTTGAATTTCTATAGATTTAAATAAATAACCAATATATGTATAATGATCTTCCACATAATCAAACAAGTTGCAAACTAAAACCCATCATCGAAAATCATCATCAATTGACCTAGATGGAGACCATATAAGTACAGGATGTTTTTGTCACCTGATATTTATATCCAATTTTGTCAAGTAGACAACATTAATTTACTTGCCACCTTAAATACCTTTTCATGTGCCCAAGTGTCACTCATGTCACTAAAGCTTGAAGTTAAATTACTACATAATCCTACCACAACACTCTAAGCTATACTTGAACATGGTCGCAATACTGCAAACAACACCAGGTGCATATAATGTATTTGTATAGTCCTTGCAAAATGTCTATAAAAGCAGACGTTCGCATCCATCCAGCATCTAGGCTATAGGAATAAGTAAGTTAGTTGCGTTTGGCACTTTGTGTTCATTCATATGTTCCCAGGGGGCGTTGCAAACGGACTCTTAGAATTCATCATCATCATCATTATCGTCATCGTCAACCAGCAAGTACTCGTATATAAACAGTATAGCATCCTCGCCATCATCAGATGAAGTACCAACCCATCCAGTTGCATATGTACACAGGTGCTTCCCAGGATAACGATAAAAGTGAACATTTATTTTCACTATGGTGACATTTAATTAGGAGAAAAAGAGGAAATTCTACAAACACACACTGACAGACAGATATAGAAATACATCTTATTCTATAGATTCATATAACATAATTAAGCAAAATGTTGCATCGACTATTCCACATCCAGTATATAATTTCTATTTCTATACCTAGCATAGGGGCTATGAGAAAGGATAACACTTTTGATGTCTAATTACAAGGAGGGCATCAGCTGCAAGTGATAGTGAGTTTTGTAATGGATGTCAAGGATAGAAACACCATAAGAGACATAGAAAGTGATTTGACTAGAGGATGCGGATGCGGATGCGGGTGAAGTTTCGAAAACTGTAGGAATTTTCTATTTTTTAGAATTTTTAAGTTTCAGTTTTCAATTTGACCTGACCTTTATATCATATAGTACTTTACTTAAAGCGTATTTCCTAAGCGTTTCTTTTTCCTGACCAATTTTACCGCACGATCCCAGCACTTCTTCTTGTCTATGCAATAAATGATTTTTTTTAACAATACATTTTGATTACTTTCATTACTATTTTCATAAAGTATTAAAAGATTATAATTAGAGGGGGTTAAAAAAAAGGTAGTTACTGAAGAAAAATGATAGCTTGTGTTTAAAAAAAAGACAACCGGCCCTATGCCAGAGGACCTAGTTAGTCCTCTGTGCCCCGATGATATGGCACACAGGACCAAAAGCACTTTGTATGCATTTTTAATTTTTAGAATAAAAGTACTACAGTTGCAATAGCAATTAAATACTTCTTTGATGTTAACACTTTAAGGTTTGTGGTGAGCAAATTTGAGCCTATTTTCTTTGTTCAATTTATTTTAATAAATCGGTAAACGCGTTAAGTGGTCCTCTATATCCGTCCTCTCCTACTTAATAAATTATATTTATTGAGGTACTCGTGTTGAAATAATGTAATCAATAAATACATGACGTCATGACATTTTACAAAAGTATATCCATACGTCTTGAAACCTTTTCGCCATTAAAACAAGGTTTTCTTCATGATTCGCCTCAATATCCGATATGTTAATATCAACCCATTTAATCGCTTCTCACCAGTCTTGATGCGTAGATTCGTTTTTAATCTGTGAATAAGACAAGAGAAAGACCTTTTGCTTGAAGCCACAGATACGAGAAGGGTTGCACTCAGATAGTCTGTTCAAATGTTACAAAACTTTGGCCGAACCTTGCATTTTGTACAGGATAATTTTTTTTTTTGATGGATCTGTAGTAGGGATCAGTGTGAGTGTAAAAACGAGTTTTCGGGGTTGAACTCCCCCCCATTTGGCGGCCATTTTGGAAAAGGGGGCGTAAAAATGTCTTCGCGATATCTTGAGAACCTAACATCGCACAAACAAAACTTTACCATATTTGTGTAGAGAATTAAATTTTCTACAATTTATGTTAACACACTTTTCATCGTAAAATTGAAAACAAAATAGTTGCAACCAAAAAAAGATGACCGTTCTAAGAAATTTATATTAAAGAGGATATAAAAATAATAAAAGAAGAAGATAATGATACTTTTCTTGACAATGGTCATCTTTTTTTGATTATAACTTTTTTGTTATCAATTTTACGATGAAAAGTGTGTTAACATTAACTGTAGAAAATTTAATTCTCTATACTCTCTATAATAAAATGAAATGATAGAAACATGAACAGAAGCAAACTTTCTTCGAAGAAAAAACACACTTCTGTATAATTCAATTAAACCAGCAGCTGAATTAACATTTAAAAACTTTAGCTCCTATTCAACTCTTGAACTCATGCTTTATGGGAAGAAGACTAGAACTGACGTTTAGCGTTTTAGTTTCATAATGAGATACTTTTAAGTCTTAAATTGATCTAGATACAGTATTTAAGTATTTTGCCATTTAAAAAATGCTATAACTTCTTATGGGCTATAAAAGAGTTTTATGGGATTTTTTTTTTCAGATTTAAAGAAATTATGATGGTAAAAAATTCCAACTAATAATTTATTTAATATCCTTTTAAACTTCAAATTTATGTGAATTTTAAAGAAAATTGCTCCAAATGAAACTCCTATTATATTGAACTATTTTTGAAAAGAAATAGAAGAAATTATTTTTTCCAATGGTACAAAAATGACACGGTGTTTTTTTTTTTTTTTTAGGAAAATAAATCCTTATTTTCTCATTTTATCCTTATTTTCCCCTGCGTTCGCCCCTGGCTACCATAACTAATTTATGAAATTTCGAAAGGAAGTTGTTTTAATTGATCCGATTTGTCAAAGTATACATTCTAGCATACCTCGGACCTACTCTAACCCTTAAATCCTAATCCGTCAATTTAAGAGAGAGATGTCTCTATGGTAGGTACGTAAGTTCGTACATTCGTGATATATCTTTTCCTTCATCATATCTTGAGAAAGATTACGATTTCCAGATAAATTTTATTTTACAGATCCATCATAAAGTATAAAAAGCAACTTAACAAAGGTTTCTAAAACGTCATACATATATGATATGTAAGTATTCGTCTTTAATATCTCTAGAACAAATAATTCTATGAGCAATCAGCTTCGACTCAGTTTTTCTGGGTAGCTCATAATGACAAAAAAAAGAACATGCATACGACTGGTTTGCACTTACTTGCTCTATGCACGATCACACTGTGGTTAGCAAATCTTAGTTATATACAAATCCAAAATGTTAATTTTTAAAATAACTGTAAAATACAATTCAAATTACTTCAAAAAACATTCTTACAAAATTCTGAAAATAATAAAAAAAAGTTTAAAAAATTTAAGAAAGCGCGCTTAACTAACTTTAACTTTTTCTTCATATTTTATTTTTCTTGAGCAACGCGTTTATCATTAAAATCAGTATTTAGTTACTGCAGCACTTTGCCTACTAACTTTTTTATACAGTGAAGGGTTAAAGAAACAATAATTAGTGCGGTAGAAAAAAAATGTCCAGAGCGGCAGATTATATGCAAAAATGTAATGATAAACGAAAAAATGTAAAAAATCAAGTCAAAAGTTAATTTTTTGTTTAATTTTAGTTTGATTAAAAAGAATTATTTTTAATATTTTTAAATGCAATGTTGTTTGAACTACTCAAAAGCATCAAAATTATAAAAATAAAACGCGCGCCTGGATACTCTGGATTAAATTTTGGTCAAAAATAATTTTGGGATATGCCATATCCTTCAAATTGCCGCGACAGTGGTTCTCCCGCAAATTTCTGAGACAGTCAAAAGTAACTTTTTCGAAAGTTGTCATGCTAACTTTATACGGCTCTTTTCTTCACATATAGAACAACTAATGAAGTTTTTGAAGATCTTGGCGATTTTGTCAAATGTTGAAAATAAAATGAAATTATAAAAGACTTTTGTCCTAAATTTAAAACAGAAAAAATCATGTGTATCAACTGAGTATGTATTGTATTTTCTCGATTTTAATTCAAAATACTGGTAAAACTTTATAAATTAATATAGTTAAACAAAATTGCAAACAACAGCTTTGTAACGTAAGTTACAAATTATTATTTTTATTTTTCAATAAGTAAGAAATTATTTTTCCTAAATATTTTATTTTATCTAAGCGGGAAAAATCACATACTACAATATACAGAAAACATATTTTGTATTATTTTTATTTTTTTAAGAATTGTAGTTTGTCAATGCAAAGTCCCCTTTCAACTCTATAATTTTCCTTAAAACTTGACCCCTTTAATTTTTACCCTAAAATAAATTCCGCGTTGAGAAAGAATATCGATTATCTATCATCATTCCACCAAAAATAAACAATATCAGTGGAAACAGAGTCTATTCCATTTCACATGGCTTGATATGTGCTTATAAATTAACATTTCCTATGTTTATCGCATTATAAGTGTACCTACTTCATTCACATATAAATTATTCAAATTTCAATAAGCTTCATATGACCATATAATAATTTATATATAAACAATATTCATCAATAATCATCAATCAATACAATTTCCGAAATTAAAGAGCAAATATTAGCTAAATGTGGTATAAACACGAGTATATGAATTCCAATAACTCGCACAAATTCCACTCGGTGTGCGGTGTTTGGTTTAATATGTAGGCATAGGCAGGTACTATAACCTAGATGGATAACCAAACATATTGCCTTAAAATTATAAATAATAAATCTATTCAAGTTGAAGCTTTGATAGGTAGCATATTAGCCATATCCCAATCGCGTACCTATATCTCCCGTAATTTGATGATTTCACATTGAAATCTGTACATCCGCTTGATAATTTTCATATTGAGGTTTGTCCTAATGCTTTACCTTTTATACCACAGCTTTATCTCTCCTTTCCAATGAGCATGGTGGATAGATTACGTTGAGTATAGAGATAGATGCGTGTATTTAGCTAACAAACCATCTTTCTATATTCGATTAATGGCCGTTTAAGCGGAATAAATAAACATACCCAATGTTGTTGTTTCGATAAGGTATGTAGGTAGGTAGGTACATATATGTACATATTATAGGTTCCAATACGAACCTCAAACTCCATATCAACAGCCTCTGGGCAATGACGTGCCCACACCAACTTCCACATATTTAGGATTTTAGGATTCAAATCATCATCCTCATCGCATAATGATAGTGTGTTTTGTAGATTACAGAGCATCAGACTTATGTAACCAAACAAACATTAATTATCCTCAGTAACTATAGTAATTAAATTAAACAAAATTCGTTTGCAAAAAGTTAAACTATTATGTAAGAGGGGGAGTAAAGAGTATTATCGTATTATCCCACGGTAGGTTTTATGGTCACCCATCAACAGCTATCAGGTGCCTATATGCCCTGATCTGATGGGTATAGCAACATCATGGAGAGTTTAGTGTGTGGCTTTGGGTATAAGTTTTACCCGGAATAAGACGTACCTAATGATATTTTTTTCTTTTTTTTTTTACAAACATTATATCCATCAGCATTACCGTAAATGTTCGTTCGAGCGATGTTAATTTCAAAGCCTTGTTTGAGGTGGAATTAACAATGTTCTTGCTCCGGCAGACATCACTAGGGCGTATACGTAACCTTTTTGTGCGTTTTTGTTTCATTTTATTTGTTGTTCGTCTATGAAAAGTTAAATACGCTTAAGTGAGGTACAGAAAAGGGGTAGTTAGAGTAATTGTGAAGTATAGTATAGAAAAATGGTTAGTTAGATCCTTTTGATGCAGAAAAATGTACTCTATTAATGAATGTTTATACGCGCATATGCATCAGTTATTCTGTAACAAATCGCTTATTTCAATATTTTTTTTTTTTTTGTTTCATGAACATTTGAAAAATTTCTAAGAATTATTTTTTACAAAATTTTCTTTGCCTGCAGAGGCCTTAATAAAATCTACTTGGCGGAATTTTTGTTTACATAAAAATGTTGCGGGCACTATATGAGTTTTGATGACTAAGGCGCCATGCCAGTTATAGACACCATTGAAAATTTTAATGATTTATTTTAAGACGTTTAGGATGCAAAATCTATGATTATTTCGATGCCAAAATATAGCTTTAAACTTAATTCATATATCTGGCCAAAAAAAATCGTCATTTCGACCCAACCTTTCTCATGAAATAACTTTAATGAAAGCTAGAACTCTGGCACCTAACCTTCTTTAAATATTTAAACACTGTGCCTGCCAGCATTTATTCTCGACGTTTCGAGGTCTCTGGAGTCGGATAACATTGTTTTTAGAGAGATGTCTGTGTACCATGTACGTTTGGAATCTTTTTTTCGATTACGATATCTCGAGAACACATTCAGACATCGACTTCAAATACATTAAAAATTGTTAAAAAAAATATCGAATATCTTGAAAACACACAAAGATGTTAACGACCCCTTTCCGCCAAATTATCGTAAGCGCACTTTTTATATTGTCACATAAAGTTTTTTATATAATTTTTTCCTGTGCATTAAAAGCAATCGGACCGCTTTTGTTATCTGTCAGTAACAGTATTAATAATAATTTTCAAAGCTGAAATTTGGCCTAATTGGTTTCGTTGCTGAGCAAACAAAAAAAACAAAATATAGCTTATACTTTTATTTTTTGTTGCTTACGATAATTTGGTGGAAAGGGCTCATTAACTTCGGGTTCATTTTATTTAACACACAAAGCTATAGTTGATATTCAGTATAGTTTGTAAAACAAATTTAATTAACGATATTTTTCTAGGCCAACAAAACTGCTAAAAATTGTTAAAAAATGTTTTTGGGCCGAATATCTCGAGAACAACCAATGATATCAACTCCGGGATAATTTTATTCTACACACAATGCCATAATTATAGTATTTGATAAGGTTTGTACAAAAATTCAATTGATGGTTTTTATCTAAGCAAAAAAAAAACTACAAAACAAACTGCTAAAAATTGTTGAAATTTTTCGAGTCGCATATATTTAGAGCAAACAGCCTGATAAGTTTTTCAAAGATTTTTAATTGGTAATTTTCTTATAAAATATAACATCGGGTGTAGACTTTCAATGGAACCAATGGGAAGTTATCAGTGTGGGTCAAACCCAGCCTCTTTTTTAATTTCCTTATTAACTGAGTTTTCGTTGACTGACGAAAAATTCGTTGGCCCAATGAAATACTTCAATATTTAAAATATAATGTACATAGTTTGATGATTAAATGAATTACTTAATGTTTTAATGGAAATGCATTCATATTTTTTTCCCTTTCTCTGAAACGAATTGTTTATTTTGATTAAGACTTTTATAATTTAAAACATACGATATTTTAAAGATTAAAAGAAGAAAATTTAAGAAGAATGAATTTAAATACCTATTTCTTAAATAAATCGTAAAACATAGATATATCTCGTATTTTTTAACATAAAAACTTTTTTAGTGCCAAAACATATTTTTATCTCATCACAAGCCAATTCCAGGGAGAAAAATATTGCATATTATTTTAATTTTGGGCTACGGTGTTTTTCTTCTTCGAAAATTGAAAACGTCAATATAGTTCCACTGCTACTTATAAGCTCAAATTTGGCTTGATACCAATAAATTCAGAGGGCATCTTATGACTACTATTCATATTCCGAATTTCTGATGGGGGGGAAACATTCCCAGGGAAATTTCATTCGCAATATCTACCATCATTATACACAATATAATATATACCTAAGAAGAAAATATATTCAACCATTACAAATAATTTGTTTTAATTATTCCAAGTGAATTTAAACAAATAAATACTTCGTCTATTTCGATCTTTATTTTCACAATGCAAAGTTCACACATAACATACATAATTCAAAAATTACAGAATCTCGAGAATTAATGTGCCGAATAATTATTTCGTGCTATAAATTTTAACAGATTAGTGATGTACAGTAACAAAAATAAAAATTTGATTTTTTAGCTGGATCTTCCCACAACTCGCCGAAAGCGCTTGGCTAAATTTTGACTTGGTGAATTTTAAAAAGAATTTTGTATGGGAGCTAAAATAAAGTGCGGTCTGCTGACTCCTATTCTGTTAAACGTTCGCGTGAAAGTTCTTATTCTGCTATCCTTCGGAGGGAAAAAAATATTACTGTTAGATTTTCTTGAGAACTTTGAAAATAAATATCGGTTTAGATTTGCACTCTATAAAGACAGAAGATTTTAAAAAATAATGTAGGACAAATTGAATCAAACATTCACGTGAATCGAAAGTTTCGATCGAATCGTTTAGCAGGATTGGGCTGTATATTCCTTAGCGAGCCTTAAAATTGTTATTCCGGCGCAATAACGCTCGACTTTATAATTAGGTCAAAAATACCAATAACATCAAGCCAAACCTTTTTTGACGAAAGATAGAATTTTCAGCTATGAAATTTATGGTACCTAAAAACCTCTCAATTTTGGGACTACATATCTCTGAAATTTTTCTTTTTGATGTCCAATTCACAGCCAAAGTAGACGGTGCAACTGATTTTCAGTTTTATGGGAACCCTGTATACCTAATTTTTGTTTTTTTTAAAGCAAATTCTGAAAACTGAGTTCAATAAAATTGGACGCAGAATTTTTGTAAAGTGCCTTTATTACTTTAAAAAGGGGAAAAAATAAATTCAAAAATTTCCGAAATAAGTGCCACCCTAATATGAATAATTATAATGTATATTATACCAGTTAAAGTTTTCAAGTTTAGTTGGTTTTTTTATTCACAGAAAAGAAAAATTGGTATAATTTTTCATATTTGTTTCTACTTTTCTGAGAATACATATTTATTATTAGTGTATCAATAATACTCGGATTGGGAGTAGGTATGAATAGGTACCGTTGATAATTTTTGCATCAGATGAGGGTGTATGATACCTACAAAGATTTTATATTTTTCATCAAAATAGTTTTCAAGCTTTAGTGTTGTCTTAAGTGAAATAAAATAAGAACGAAATAATGAATCATTACTTAAGTGGTTTGATTATTTTGTAATTTTTCAAACAATTTCTTTTGCTTTAAAAAAAATTTACATATTCAATTTTAGGACAAAATTATTTAGTTTTAAAATAATTGTCTCAAACTTTATAAGTTTTGTAATTTTTCACAGTGCAGAGTAGGAGTGGATTTGGTTGTGCCTCAAAATAAATGTTTTTTTTTCGATTTCGTTAGGCATATCATCTTTATTAAACCTTTCTCCTTTTACATAGCTATTTTTGTCGTGTCTATCGTTTACTTTATAACCTTTACTTGCCGCCCGTTTCTTAGTACGTAATAGTAGGGCCCCAGGTTAATATTACGGAGCTGAAAATTGGAAAATTTTATATGGCGATTAACCTAAAACTATGCAATTTTAGGGTTTTCACTACTTTTAACTTTTTTTTCTGGGCAAAATTTACAATTTTTGGCTCCAGATCTCTTTATCTGGGTCATCATAGAGAGGCTCGACTTTCGAAAGGGACATTCAAATTTAATCAATCTTTAGTTGAGCGAAGTTTGCCGAGTCAGCTAGTTTTAATTAAAAATAGACAAAAGAATTGATTTATGACTTAAGTTTTTTAACGATTTTTTTTTTATTTCAAGGCGATTTGTTTATGAAATTCGGCCTCTTGCCTAACCAGGGGTAAACCCCGTCTGCCATACGGTTTTTTTTCTTGTCTCAACCCAATCTACATGATGCCTTGTCGCATCTTATACAAAACAACCTTTAGACGTCAAAATAAATATGTATCCATTTTATTAATCAAGCGATGAACTCATTTTTATTCATATTTAAAAGAAAATACATACAAAATCTCACAATAGCATATAAAATTAATTTTATATAAAAATTCCTTTTATTTGTAGACAGACACCAAAAAAAGCGATTCAAAATGTGCACTATGCACTTAAAAGTCGTAAGGGGTTTGAATCAAGCGTCAATACCAGCAACTTTGGTTGATTGTTTTAAGGCCACATTAATCTTCTCTGATTGAGAATTTAAATTGTTTGCCTAAACCGCAACTTTATATGTCCATTCAAGGTCTTGACATACGCTGTAAGAAAAATAAATTTATCATAAGAAATTGATCAGATATTTAAAGACAAATAAAAGAATAATATAACATCAGAGTAACTATGACAAGCAAAATCATATCCATCAGGCTAGAGTTTCACTCAAAACGAGATGGGCTCTATAAAATTGATGGTCGCTTTAAAATTTGTCATAATTTGAAGAGATATTACACAGTTAAAAAAAAAAGTGAAAAAGTATTCGATTACTTACCTAGATTATGGCCGAGATTCATGATAGCCAATTCCACCAATTCATGATTGTCCAACTGCACTTCGCTTCTTCATTTAGCCACCGTCCGTATTTAAATTTTTAATCCATTCATGCTAATAATGTCACTAGTCTAGATTTAGATTGTTGATGCTTTTAAACAAAAACCTTTAACGTAATTAAATTTCCCATCATCCTCGCAACTGTGTAACTGGAAAGTAAAAAAAATGCAAACAAAAAATTGGCGGTAAACCTACCAAACTAAAAAATTCTGATTATTGATTGCAGCTTCTTGAATTCAATTAAGCAAGCATTCTTTTGAAACACTTGGGTGTGACACTCAGGTGATTGAGAGAAATGTGTTTCATTACAAAATTTTAAGCAAAACCAAAAACTTTATGTAATTTTTTTAAGCGTAACAATTTTTTTTATTGATTTTGTTACTCATCTTTTTTTATGTTTTAGTAATAAAAAAACGCTCAATTTCATATAAAACTATGTTTGCATAGCGCTTCCTTTTATTTCTTAATCTTCTTAAGGTAAAATTCAAGTTCTTTGCCTTCAAGAATGTAACCATCAGCACGACCACACTGCCCTGGGCGGGATGAGACACAAGCTGTTTAGGGAGAAAAAAAATTCATCATCAGAAAATTATGAACAACAAATTGATTAAATGGTTTGGGAAGATTTAACATCAGAGTAACTATGACAAGCAAATCATATCCACCAGGCTAGTGCTCCTCTCAGAACGAGATCGGCCCTATAATTTGATGGTCGCTTTAAGAATTTAGAATAACATCATTTAAGGAACCAAGGAGGGAAAACAGACAAAAATTGTGGGTTGGCTTACCAAGTATACGTCCAGAAATGAACTGGTCCTCCAAAGCCTGCTCAACCTTAGCGTACTTTTGACGGTCCAAGTATTTCTTCATCACTCGGTCGCTGCGCTTCTTGTTGAGAACGTCGTTCTCATCATCTTTGACTGCGTGTTTTGGGTCGCGTTTGCGTCCCAAGGGCAGAATGTAGTGGGACTCGTACCACTGCCTGAATGGAGTGGCATCGATCACGATGATGGCGTTCTTTACCAGCGTACTGGTACGCACCAGCTCGTTGTTGGAGGCATTGTAGACGACATCAATGATACGTGTCTTGCGGGCAACACCCTCAGACGCCCAGGCGAAATTGCCGGTGTCCAAACGCAGAGCACGGTATTTGACATTTCCGCCACGAGTGCGGACCTGATGGATGCGGGAACCACCAAGCTAGAAAAGAGAAATAGAATAGGAACATGGAATTAATTAACTGGAAAAATGGATATCTGTGGTTTCATGAATGAGGATTGAATCAGAAGTCCGAACATAATGCATTATTAATCATCAATGGTGTACAGGTGACACGCAGAATCATCATTGAAAGAAATATCTGAGAATAATAATCATTACAGACAATAACTCACTTTAGTATTTGCAGCAGGACGTCCTAACTCGAACTTCCTCTTCTTGCGGAGTGACTTGCGTTTGCCACCAGTGGCCCTTCGCTTATGAGCGCTATCACGACTGATACCTGAATAGATTCACAAAGAAACACCACTTTAGTCATAGGTTTTTCAATTTTTGAAACATAATCTACAAGCATCTTCCACGAAAAAAAACTTCCACAAGTCTTTGTAACCGAGTTGGACAATTATGACCGTTTTTATACAAAAATCAATTGAAATTTTTCAGAATAATTTCACAGATTGAAAGTTAATTAAATTTTCTTTGGATTTGTCGAATATTTAATTTAAATTTTATTTAATTTTTATACGATGCTCGTAGATTTAGTTTGGATGAAACCGAAAAAACAGGCACTCACCCATCTTGGAGTAAAAACAGAGAAGGAAAGGAAGTAAAAATACTTGAATTTTCAGCTCGTGTCAAATATGGTGATAGTAGTAGATTTTTCGTTTGTAATTTGACATTTTCTGCTGAATATAAAAATGGCGGACTTTTTTTAATCTAGGTAGTTTTTAATTGGATATATTAGACAGTGAGGTGGAAAAAAGTTTTTACATGTTATTTTTTTTAATGGTCCAAATTCATTTTTTCGGTGCGTAAAGGAAACGGATCATTCATTTTTTGCTTTCGTCTATTACGGCCATATTATTCCCTCGTTTAATCCTTAAAATTCGAAATGAACAATTAAAATTTTGTACAATTCTTTGCCCAAAGATAATACAAAACATAAAAAAGCATACAAGTTGGGATAAAAATTCCGTCTTATAATGATTTATTGTGCCATATATCTTCCAACTTTTTTTGACAACAAAATGTATCGCAATATCGCATTGATGTGAGCTGGTTTTTGATCGTATCTTTATCGTGCGATAAAGGCTATCCTTATAGCTACTACCATCGCCTAGGTTTGCCTTAGCTTTGAGAACAATGGGCTTATATGTGAGTGCGCGCTGGTTTATGTGCGCGGACTCATATAATCCTATAGTACTCAAAATCGAAACCAAACTGTTTAGTTGCATGTGCGCGCCTGGCCTAAGCCTTAACTACATTGGTCACTTTTTGCAAAATTACAAGAGTAAAAATATTTTTTTTCCCGCTAGCGCGTTTGTTTTAAGAAAAAGAATGTACCCATTTTTTTTTAAACCAAAATTTAAGCTTTCTGCATCTTTTCTATAAGTTTTCCTGTGAGAAACACTATCCCAAAATGAGTTTGAAAATGTTCACTTTTGTACTTTTTCACTTTTTGGGCTTTTTTTGGGCTTATGTAGTTAAGGCTTTAAGGCAACTACATTCAAGACTTCTGCAAAAAGTGCAAAAGTGAACCACTAAAACATGCGCTAGAAATGCCTGTTGCCGAAAACAGTGTTTAATATGTTATTTTAGAGACAAAACACAATTTTTTCGCACACAGGCATTTTGAAGAATATTTTTGCTCAACACATTTTCACTTTTTGTACTAATTTTTGCCTTAAACCTTTAAGCCTTAACTACATAATACTACGTTTTCATTAGGCCAAATGAGATAATTTCGTTGAAAATTTCGAAATTAGATCGGAAATTACCTCATTTCCCATACAAAATCACATCTTGAAATGAGATAATTTCAACCAAATTTGCACGAAATTAGGTTGGAAATTAGGTAAAAACAAAACGAACACACCTTAATTGAAAAAAATTGAATAGGATCGATCAACTTTTGAATCAAAATGCCATAACTGAAGTTTAAAACGCCAAACAATTTCAATTTCAGAGGAAATAACACATTATTTGATTCAGTTTTATATATTTAATATAATAACAAAAAATGTTCTTTATTATTACTTTCGTAGCAATGGACCTTGTGCAGTAGCTGATGTATGTATATACGAAGTACAAATTATCATGTGAAAATTGCAATTACCTTGCATTCTCCAAAGGTCAGATTGTTGGCGTTGTTGCTCTTGGGACCATTAAAGAAGTCCTGGAATCCCCAAACTAAAAGTTGGCTTTATAAGAAGCCCTCACCAAATAATAGAAGGCTATTGGATAAGTACAAGAACCTTGTGAAGTGTTTTGTAGTTGTTTGTGTCTCATTCGTATTTGCACTGGCGACTATAAATTTACTCTATGTAGTAAGACGATATTCGTTTGACGTTTACTATGTATTAAAATGAATGTTTGCAGCACCGAAAATGTTACCCCAACGGACACAAGGTGAAGCCGGTTCTCCAGCTGCTCCGTTAGCGCCAAATCAAGAACGGATTGTTCATCAAACTTGCTTCCCATCGCCGGGTATTACATTTTGCGCAAAGGAAAAAATAAACCTATCCACACCATACCACAAATTACATACATATATGATATGTTGTATATTTTATTTATTTTCTTTTTTGTTTGATAAATCAAAATAAATAAACTATGTACCTACATACTACATGTACTGTATAAGTATGTATGTACATAAGTGTTTTTCAATAATTAGACGTATCTTGAACGGGAATAGGACCGGACACGACTCCAGCAACCATATGGGTCTTGCATTTACTGCTGGTGCTTATTTGAGATTTTTGCATTGATGGTAATGTCTGGGTCACGAAGAAGAAGAATGCATTATCTGGGTCATGTTTTTCTTCAACTTCTATTCGGCCATTTCACTACTGAGGCTCTATGTTTCCTTTAGATTTAGTACACTGGTCTACACTCATCTGATTGTTTATATATTTTACTCCCAATGTAGCGGAAATCACTACACCACCAACAGAAAATCTGCAACCAAGAACTACTGATTTTCTGTTGATGGTGTAGTGATTTCCGCACACAGTCTTTTTCATGCGTTAAACAAGTGTCCATGTTGGTTTTCGATTAGTTGCTTGTTGAAATAGATCACTTAATTGACTTAGTGAATACCAAATAGACAGCTACGACGAGTAACTTTTGCATAGCCGAAGAAGATTTTTACATGTCCGATTATTAGATAAATCCTCATATTTTATCTTTCGACGCACAACATGAAGATTCTTGGAAGATTGTTTTTGTTTTTTCTTCACAAATTCCTTTTCTGAGGACTTCATTGTTGTAAATACTGTAACTGAACTATCAAGCGTTTAGAACCGCAGTTGCTTATTGGTCTTTTGGGCTTCTGAGAAGTTTTTCTCAGTAAACGAAGGAGCTGTGAACACAAAATAACTTAACATTTAACTCATTTTTTTTTCTTTAGATTTAATTTTCCTACCACATCGTTCGTGTTCCAGTTTTCTTAGAAATACAAATTTTAAAAATAAATGGTAATTATTTAATAATGTTCTTCCAAATTTCGTGGTTATTTAAAATTATAAAATTTCAAAGTGTCAAATCAAATGTGATAGCTGTCAAACGAAATGAGGAAACTAGATGAAAACACTTTTTCTGTAATTTCCGAAATTACCTCATTTCGGCTCTATTGAAAAGGCAGTATAAGCCAAAAAAGTGAAAAAGTACAAAAGTGAAAATTTTCAAACTCATTTTGTGATAGTGTTTGTCACAGGAAAACTTATAAAAATGATGCAGAAAACTTAAATTTTGGTTTAAAAATAAAATGTATATATTAGTTTTTACAAAACAACTGCGCTAGCTCGAAAAAAATATGTTTACTTTTGTAATTTTGCAAAAAGCATCCAAAAAAGTACAAAAGTGAAAATTTTCAAACTCATTTTGGGAAAGTTTTTCTCACAGAAACTTATAGAAATGATGCAGAAAGCTTAAATTTTGGTTTAAAAATAAAATGTGTTTATTCTTTTTCACAAAACAACTGCGATTGCTGGAAAAAAATATTTTTGCTTTTGTAATTTTGCAAAAAGTGGCCAATGTAGTTAAGGCTTTAGTTCCAAAAATTGTAATAATACTACTGGCATCACTGTGTAGGTGCCCTATTACACGTTGACTCTTTTATACTACATTTTCACCGACCACTAAACCGAGATTTAGGTAGATTTACCACAAATCTCTTCACAAATCCCGTGATTTACCATACAAATTTTAATCTCCTCAAATCAAGATTTAAAATAAATCTCATTTAAATCTTAATAGGTAAAATTCGAACAGACCTATTCCCCTATTTAGCGCAATACAAGCTGCTAAAGCAAACTTGCCATCTCACTTCCACTTCATAAGAAAAAATACCCACCATCTGCATTTTGAAAGGTTCTGTCAAAATTAATCTATTTTTTAATCTTTTTTTCTGGTGAAAACACTATTTGGGATTTATGAAATCTAAACGAGATTAACTTGCAGTGAAAACGTAGTATTAGAGTCATGACTCTCGAAATTGAATGAGTGCAAAGGAGAAAGAAGATCGGATTTCACCTTCGCACTTATTGAATTTTGAAAAGAGTCATGACTCTAGAGTCAACGTGTAATAGGGCACTAGGCAGGAAGTTCAATTCAGCACTTTTTGAACGCCATTTTTCATTTGGTTTAACGACCAATCTAGTACTTTCTAATGTTTTCAAGTTGAAATTTTTAAATAAACACTAAACTCAAACTTTAATGTCGTTTTTCTTTTGCAAATAGGGATTTTGATCCCGGATCACGAATTTTCTTGGCAAAAGAAACGCAGATTGGATTTGTTTTTTGTTTGCAAATGTATGTGTGGGATGTCAAATTTAATTTTGTCAAAAATAATTTTAATTTAATAAAGCAAAAAATAATTTTGATAGGCAAAGAATCAAAAACGGAATGCAAATGAAATAGAAAATCACAGAATCACAGAATCACACAAAAGCACAAAATGACGTTTTATAAATAGTGTGTGTGCAAGTGCGTGTTTCATGTAGGTGTAAATCTCTCTTTAATTCGGGATCAGAGATTTTGATCCCGAATTGTCAGGGATTGATTTTTTTTGGTTGAATGTAATGCAAAAACTTGTCCGGGATCAAAATCCCTCACAGGGATCAATTTTTTTTGGCTGAAAGAAAAACGACATAAATTAACTTAAATAATAAACTTATATCAATGTCTAATTTAATAACTCCTAAAAAACTATTTTCAAACTAAAGCCTTAACTACATAAGGCAAAAAAGTGAAAAAGTACAAAAGTGAAAATTTTCAAACTCATTTTGGGATAGTGTTGCTCACTGGAAAACGTATAAAAATGATGCAGAAAGCTTAGATTTTGGTTTAAAAAGAACTGTGTACATTCTTTTTCACAAAAAATTGGCGCTAGCGGGAAAAAAAATATTTTTACTTTTGTAATTTGGCAAAAAGTGGCCAATGTAGTTAAGGCTTAATTTTTAAAAATAGTTTTTGTGTTTATTTCGAAAAATTCATCGTTCATCTACACACTACCCTACCGATGCATATATCTTCCTTTTCAATTTGAAAACAGTACTTTTCTCTTTCTCCCAATGAAGTGTCAAAACAAAACGTCAAGAAGAAAAAATAGGCCAGTCCCACGGAGAAAAAATCTCAGTGAGCGCTCAATGTCAATTTGACGGAGGCGAAATCATTTGGTGGGACAAAATTCTCCGCTCAATTGTAAAAAACTCAGGTGTTATAATTCTCGTACTGAAATTCTAAAAAATCACTTTCAACTTTTGCTTAAAATGTTTAATTTTTGAAGCAGAAAACTTATTGAAATGAATGAGAAATAATAAAAAGATCAATTTATTTTAGTTTTTATTAACATTCCGTCTTTATTTTGTATTTATTTACCACTTTTGCACTTGCGCACCACAAAAAAATTTAAATTTGATTGTCAAAAGAACAGCTGTTTTGGCTGAGAAAGAAAACTGAGAAATGAATCCAAAAAATTTTCATCTCACATATCTCAGCAAAATATCTCAGTGCTCAGGTGAGATTTTTTGTCCCACGAAAAAAATCTCTGAGCGCTCTGAGCGCTCAGAGATTTTTTCTTCGTGGGACTGGCCTAATATGTCACTTTTAATTTTCACAAAGTCGAAAAATATCCAATAAATCGAATTAAAAAATATAAAGAAAATCAAATTCCTTTAGAAAATGTCTGCCGGAGCAGACTATTTCTCCTTTCGATCGATGTGCCAAAGTCTTGCTCGAGTCTTGGCCAAAATCGAACCAACACCCTGGGAAAAGGTAAAAAAAAAAGAATAACTTCAGTATCTAGAGGCAGTAATTTGTCATAAATTTTTTTTTTCTACTTAAGGTACAATCCCTTTATCGCTACTGCCCACAGGAAAACGCTGTAGGTGTCTTCTGCCTAGATGCTAGGGCTCAAGATGCTGTGCTCGCCCTGGGACTCTACTTTCTCGAGAGCAAATGCCAGCACGAAGAACAAATTGTTCCCTATTTGCTGAGACTTGCCAAATGTCTACCCAAGGCCGTTTGGATTGATGACTCAAAGTCGACAAAAATCGATCGTTAGTTCATGACCATGACGTCAACTTGTGTAGGTTATTTTGCAAATGGAATTTACGTGTTCGTTTTTCGCAGGTATTCCCTCAGCGGAAAAGTTCAGTTTTTGTTTGAATACACTTCTGTCAGACATTGCTGCAAAATGTCCAGATCTCCGAGATGAAATCATAATTAATCAAGTGGAAACTCTATCTGCCTTGACAAACATAATCAAATCCAGCAAAGAAGGAAGCAATGCTCCTCCTCCGATCATTCTCTGCAAAGCCACAGTGCCTTTGCTATTTGGCTTGGCCAGATCAATGGGACGTTATGCTGCGTCTGAACCTCCTTTGTTGTGTCGGATTTTTCCGCTTGAAGAGATGCCCGTGGTAAAGAGCAAGGAAACAGCCATCTTTAGTTCGAATGAACGCCTTGGTAGCTTCAGCCACTTTCGTTCCATTATTCCTCGGTCGATGTCTGGCAGTCTGAGTCAGGATTCCACTGATTCTCGTTTCACCCGTAATGTGACTGCCATTTGCCATGCCACCACAGTTAAAAAACCACCGTTCCAAACATACTTCTCGGTGCCATACGATCCGAAGACACATTTCTTCACGAAATGTGGTTCGAGCTTCAACCAATTCCCCAATATGCGAGTCTGTGACTCGCCGACCAAACAGTCGAATGGCAACCACAATCCCATGGTCTTTCCAATACAACATTTGCAGACGATTTTCTCCATTGCAAAGAAACTGCTCACCAAAGAAAACCTCGAACATCTGGATGAACAGGCCAGTGACATCTTCTCCTTACATCAAATCAAAGGTTACTGCTACAAGAGCTTCTCGGAGACTCTGAATCTAGTGATGGTGACTTTGCTAAGGGAACTCCTCCAGAATCAGGATGACCTACCTACCCCGTTCACAAAAGACGTTCAAGAATTTGTCAAGAGATTGTTTCTCAATGGACAAACAGAGCTGCAGAATAAACAGCAGGATCACGAAAAGGAGAAAAAAGAAGATAATGGAGGAATCCCGGTTGTGAACAAATATAAAATCAATGTGATGGCGAATGCAGCTTGTGTTGATTTGCTGGTTTGGGCGATTCGCGATGAAACAGGTTGGTTTGGGTTGAATTAAGTCAGTATATCTTCTGGAAGCTAAATTTTCTAGATCTTTCACAGTCGACGAAGAGTACAATGTTCCTTCTTTGCAGAATGGTTTAAATTATTTACTCACCAAAGGTTAAAACGGGTGTCCCCTGTTTTTTGTTAATTTTAATTTTCCTTGAGTTTGTTTTTTTTTTTTTTTCTTTTTGGATTTACTTGTTCTTCCTTCCGTCCTGAATCCAAAGTTTGAGATTGTTTTTGTTTGATGAAAGAACAACCAATAATTACTTTTACTGATTTGTATGTTTTTTTTTTTTTTGTTTAATCCCACAGAAGCCGATAAGCTTTGTGGTCGATTGTCTCAAAAGCTAAACTCGATTTTGAGCCATAAAATTGTCATGGATCACATGCCCTTACTAATGGTGTGCCTGGAAGGACTTGGCAAACTTGCCCAGAAGTTTCCCAACATCGCAGGGACATCAATATCGTATTTAAGGGATTTCCTAGTAGATCCAAGTCCAATTTTGGCCAAACTCCATAACTATTCGACCGTGCAGAACGCACATCAAATTCAGAAAAAAGATAGCAAAGAAGTGACTCCATTCAAGATAACTGTCCAGAGTAGCAATGAATTGAGGGCGATTGATGTATTCGGAAATGGAGGTAAAGGCAGTCTTACTAAGTCGGGACAAGCTGCATTCGAAGCGCTGAGAGATGCAGCAATTGAGAATTTGAGTATTGCTCTGAGATCGGCGCATAGTTTGGATCAATATTGTGTTCCGGCTTTAGTGGCGAATGTATCCAATCGACTTTTTACAGCTGAGAAACACGAATCGTAAGTATGAATTTTAATTTTAGTTTGTAGGATGGACTAAACATTTTACATAAAATTATATTCTATGAATTGTGAAACTAAAGTGTTAACTGAAATCTTAACTCATTACATTCGGCGGTGCTCTCCAGAGGTGCTTTCAGGTATTTTTGCTCTTTCAGGTATCCTGCTGGAATTGATTACATCTCTCATAGAGCATATAATTATGCCAGATAAAATTATATAATTATGCTAAAAAAGAACTTATAGAACTTAAAAAGAATTAATCTTAGGCTTCCAAATCAATGTTGAAATATATTATACTATTTTTCTGACGTTTACTGAACATCATATCATCTCTCTTCTTTTACAGAGAATCAAGTCTAGTTAGTTTGAATATCATTGTTATGCTTGGCCATGTCGCCGTTGCTCTCAAAGACACCTCTAAGACGACACAAAATATCCTACAGTTCTTCATTCAGCGCTTTTGCAAAGTTCCCTCAGAACAGAATGTCCTTATCGTCGACCAGCTTGGCTGTATGATAATATCTCAGTGTGAACCACATGTTTTTGATGAAATCATGAAGATGTTCTCCAGAGTGACAGTTCAAGCTGCCTCCTTGGCATACACATCTAATCCAGATCATCGCAAGCAATTTTGTAATGTGTCGGATGCAGTAGTCAATGCATTGGGAAACATTGCAGCCAACATTCAAGGTGATGCAGAAATGCTGGAGCTTTTGGGAAAACTCTTAGAACTTTTTGTTCAGATTGGTTTGGAAGGTGAACGTTCCTATGATAACACTCCTGGTGCACAGAAAGCCAGTTCAAGTGCGGGTAATTTGGGAATGCTTATACCAGTGATTGCCGTTCTAGTGCGACGTCTTCCTCCTATCAAGAATCCAAAAATGCGATTGCATAAGTTATTCAAAGACTTTTGGGTGTATTGTGTGGTCATGGGGTTCACCAATTCACGAATATGGCCTGCGGATTGGTATCAGGGAGTCCAGCAAATTGCGGCGAAATCACCTCTCCTAATTTCTCAGACAACACATAAGTCTGATATGAGGGAGCTGAACTACACAACAGCTATAAAAAGTGATTCGGTTAGTTTGAATGAACTGAGGAGTCAAATTCTTCTCCTCCTGGATCATCCTCCAGCCGAAGTAACAGCCTGTATAAATAAATTGACATTTGCCCAGTGCACTTTCCTACTTAGCGTATATTGGCTAGAGACCATCAGAGTAGAAAACGCAGACGAACCAAGTTTGGAACCGATTCTGAGTTATATGTGCGACACGGCTTTGCAGAAGGACAAGTCTGGAATCTGGCAATGTGTGAAATGGTAAGTTAAACTAGGAAGCTATTGGATTTTTTTTTTCAATTTTTTTTTATTTTTAGCATTGCTGATCAGGTATTTGAAAAGTTCCGCAATGTTCTCTTCATTCATGACGATGTCCGCGAAAAGGTTCTGGAATCCCAGGCCACTCTTCTGCTTGTCTATTTCAATCACATTCATAAACAAATCCAACTCGTGGCCGATCAGTATCTATCGCAATTGGTTGATAAGTTTCCACATTTACTCTGGAATCGTCGGGTTCTCTGGTGTATGCTGGACATACTTCAACTCTTGGCTTTTTCGCTGACCTTAGATCCCAATGAAGAAACTCCAACCCTTCGAGTAGTCTCAACTCCTTACACCCTCCATCTGATGGATTCCCTCCCAGCACGAGAAGGACGACTCAAAGATTTCGCCGACCGTTGCCAAGGCATTGTAAACGAGGCCATGAAGTGGGCTCCTCGATCGACACGATCACATCTCCAAGAGTATCCCAATCAGATTCCCACTCCTGTCCTGGCTCACCATAGTGGACTAGCTCTGGCATTTGATTCTGTTGTTGCAAGCAGTAAATTATACCCGAATGCCCTCCCATCTATCAATAAGAGACCACATTGCGTAAACAGTGATACTCCAAGATTTGTATCGGTTCTATGTCTCAGGGCTAAGTATGCTGGAGAGATTTCCGGAATGCTTTCGGCTATGAATGAGAAGGATAAGGCTGGAATTGCTGATCGCCTAGTAAAAGATGTATGGGATGCTTGCAAGGAGAAAAGTGACGCTAAACATCGAGGAGCCCTCTGGAGGGCCACAGCCAATTTGGTTCTATGTTCGGGAATCAATCGAAAATTGCTTCATGCTGTTTGTAAGTCTCTTCTGAATCAAAGTTTTTTTTTTTTGTATAAATTTATAATTCTCTCTTTATAGCAACATCTCAGGTGGAACTTTTTACTGAATCCGCTATGGAGACTGCTGTCGAGTGCTGGCAATGGGTGCTCACTGCCAGACAAGATTTAGAACTCTGTTTCATTCAGGATATGGTAAGTGCATGGCAGATAACTTTCGAGAAGAAACTCGGACTGTTTTCCGACGAAGTCCAGATAACCAATCCTCTGGCTGCATATGATGGTTGTAAATTGGTTTCCAAGCCAATTCAGATAGCTCCTCATCTCATCTGGCTGCAATTGCTTTCGGAAATGGTCGACACAGCAAAATATTGCAATCGAGACAAAGTAGAAATGTTTTGTTTGCTCCTCAACCGCTGTTTGCCGATTTCTAAGAACAATAAACAGAACCGGCAGGTGTCAACAGTTGGGTGTAGGTTTAAACTTCTTCAATGTGGATTATCATTGTTGCAAGGAAACACCATTGCCAAGTCAATAGCAAGGAATATCCTCCGTGAGAGGATATACAACAATGCTTTGGATTATTTCTGTGGACCACCAACTTGTCCAAATCAATCAAAAGAGCAGTTAGCGGATGACATTCAAATACTTTTGAAATTTTGGCAAACAATGAGGAGTGAAAAGAAACATCTGATGACCACAGAGGTTGGTGATAATGAAGTAGCCAGTGTCTTAGGCACAACATCTTCCAGTCAGATGCTTTCAGTGAAACAAAATCCCGAGACAGCTTCCCTGATTAGCGGGAGTGATGTTGCAAGATCCATGTCGGGAACTGGTGGGTGGTACAATACAATCCCCCATTCGACTTCAACACTATCAAAGAGATCAACACGATCGAAACGACTTCCTTATCAAAAGGATGCATACGATAAAGATTATATGAAGAAGAGGAACCTAATTCTTGAGCTTTTGGCAGTTGAATTGGAATTTATGATCATTTGGTACAATCCAAATTGTTTGCCAGATCTAGCAATACCTGGCGAGGAGCAGATAAATGAATGGCGAGCAAGGCCATATAAGTTAAATGTTTGGAGGGATTATACTCGCTTAGCGTGGTCATACAATCCTGCTCTGGCTGTGTTCCTGCCATGTAGAATCAAAAACTCAGATTCTATCGAAGACGAAGTGACCAGGTTAGTCTGTGCTGATCCAATTGCTGTTGCTCATATTCCCGAAGCTCTGAAATACCTGGTAACAACAAAAAATCTTCTCCAAGAGAGCCCCGATTTGGTATATGTTTTAGCTTGGTCGCCGGTAAATCCTATTCAGGCCCTCTCCTACTTCTCCAGACAGTATCCATCCCATCCCTTAACTGCTCAGTATGCAGTGAAAACTCTCTCGTCATACCCAGCTGAATCAGTGCTTCCATACATTCCACAACTTGTCCAAGCCCTTCGACATGACACCATGGGCTATGTCACTGAATTCATCAAAAACATCTCCAAGAGATCTCAGATTGTGGCACATCAGTTGATTTGGAATATGCAAACAAATATGTTCATGGATGAAGATCAACTCCATAAGGATCCGAATTTGTATGAGGCTTTGGAATTGCTTAGTCAGAATATCATTGCGTCATTCTCTGGCTCAGCAAAGAGGTTCTATGAGAGAGAATTTGATTTCTTTGGAAAAATTACTGCGGTTTCGGGAGAAATTCGATCATTTCCCAAGGGAATCGAGCGAAAGAATGCTTGCCTGGCTGCTTTGAGTCGAATTAAGGTGCAACCAGGATGCTATTTACCATCGAATCCGGAGGCTATGGTGCTAGATATTGACTATAACAGTGGAACTCCAATGCAGAGTGCAGCAAAGGCTCCGTATTTGGCAAGATTTAGAGTCTACAGATGTGGAATAAATGAGTTAGAGACAAGAGCGATGGAGGTTTCCAATAATCCAGTGAGTCTTGTCTGAATTCTGTCTAGTTAAAAAACTTAACATTTTTTTTTATAGAATTCTCAAGAAGATGCTCATGCAACACATGGGGTTGAATCGTGGCAAGCTGCTATTTTCAAAGTTGGAGATGATGTGCGCCAGGATATGCTGGCCCTACAGGTCATAACGATTTTCAAAAATATATTCCAGCAAGTTGGACTGGATTTGTTCCTGTTTCCTTACCGAGTTGTAGCCACAGCTCCTGGGGTGAGTTAAAAATTTGAACACAAAAAGAGCTTGTAAAATAAATTTATCCTTCTAGTGTGGTGTGATCGAATGTGTGCCAAATGCCAAATCACGAGATCAACTTGGTCGACAGACAGACTCTGGACTCTACGAGTACTTCCTTCATCAGTATGGTGATGAGAGTTCAAAAGAATTCCAAGCGGCTAGGGCTAACTTTGTTAAATCCATGGCCGCATATTCCTTGATTGGATACCTCTTGCAAATCAAAGATCGTCACAATGGCAATATCATGATTGACAAAGACGGGCACATAATCCATATAGATTTTGGTTTCATGTTTGAATCATCACCTGGTGGAAATATTGGCTTTGAGCCAGACATGAAGCTCACCGACGAGATGGTCATGATTATGGGTGGGAAAATGGAGGCCCCAGCCTTCAAATGGTTCTGTGAACTTTGTGTGCAAGCATTCCTTGCAGTGCGTCCTTATCAGGATGCTATTGTGTCACTGGTATCTCTTATGCTGGACACTGGATTACCTTGCTTCCGTGGACAGACGATTAATTTACTTAAACAGCGATTTGTTGCAACGAAAAATAATCGAGAAGCTGCTGCTCATATGTTGGCTGTTATAAGAAATTCCTATCAGAACTTTAGGACACGAACCTATGATATGATACAATACTATCAAAACCAGATTCCATATTAGTGTTTGTTCTTTATTCTTTTTTTAACCTAAATTCTTGTTACTTGTTATTTATTCATATTTTTTTTTTACCTAAATTTACTATGTATTGTGAAAAGAATTTATTATGTTATTGCGGTTTTATGTGTGATCTATACTAATTATTAAGTCATAAAGGTATACACATCTTCTATCTACATGTATTGTATTATTCTGTTAATTTCTTAAAATGTTATTCCTTGTAGGTCCTGTTTGAGGATGATAAGTTAAAATTTTAAATAAAAATGCATTATTAAAAAAAGTAATTTGGTAGCTATTTTGCAAAATGAAATATGACCTTCTCTTGTATTTAAGTTTAGTAGTATTAGTACCTAGTACTTTAGTACCTATTTTCAACTTATTTGTTTAAATTGTCTTTTTTTCGAAAATTTGTATAAGCATGATTATTTTAAATCCCGTATTCAAACATTCATGGCGATTATGAAACTCGCAAATGTAGATCCGCAGTGATTCGCAGTACATTTTTCTATTTTACTTCCACGTAAAATTGAGAAAAGAGAGCACTACACTGCAAATCACTGCGGATGGTATTAGTGTTTTACGGATTCCATAATCGGCTTGATTAATTGAAGTCGGTACAGCCGTTAGCGAGATACCTATTAACAAAGTTTTTTTTTATGGCAGTTAAGGTAGGTAGGTACCGGTTAAAGGCAGTTGTAACGGCCATATTATTCACCTTGGATTTATATTGTATTTTAAGGCGCCAGTTATAGCTATCTTGAAATTCATCATTGAAAATTTTAATGATTCATTTTAAGTCGTTTAGGGGCCAGTTATAGCTATCATTGAAAATCATCATTGAAAATTTTAATTGTTGATTTTGGGACATTTTTAAAGTTAAATCAGTGAATATTTTGTTGCCAAGATATAGGCCATGACTTGAATTATTATTCTAGTCAAAAAAAAATTAATTCCAGCCTAAACTTCGATGTAAAATGGCTTTGAATTTTTCAATGGTAAGGTAGTTCAATCATTGAAATAATAAAAGTCATTTTAGGTGCAATGTTTGGCCAAATTGAAAATTTTTTTAGACTAGAATAATAATTCAAGTCATTACTTATATTTTGGCATCAAAATTTTGCTGCCAAAATTAAGCTTATCACTTAATTAATATATCTGGCCAAAAAAAAATTTCATTTCGGCCCAACCTTTTTCATGAAACTACTTTTTTTTATTTCAATGATCAGGAAGAGTGCAATCATTAAAAAAATGAAAGTTGAAGGATGCGAAGTGAAGATCTGAATTAAACGAGTGAATAATATGGCCGTAAGTAAAGACTTAACAATGTTCAAGGCTGCGAAAAAATGTTAAAAAGTAGAAAAGTGAAAAACAAATTTTGACATTTCCAAGTAGGTAGGTACAGTTTTTAAAAAAATTTAGTTTTTTTTTTTTTACTTTAAAAATATGAAAGGTCGCTGTTCATAGCGGTGTAGGTATTCAATAACGGTGGTGTCACGGATACCTACTTTTTTTTAGCAATATTGTCAGATCTGTCAATGGTCTGACAATAGCGGACAATTAGCTGACAATTGACAAATTTCTTACAATGTAAAATTGTCCGTTCACACGATTGGTAGATTTTGTGCCAAAGTCTGACAATTTAATTGTCAGCTCTTGTCTGACAATTTTCGGACAATTACATATCTGACAATATTGTCAGCTTGAAAATTTTCTGTTCACACGGTTGGCAGACCAATAAAAATTCAAGTCACAATAAAAATTCAATTCAATTGAGGATTTCAAGATCAAACGAACTTTTATAGAATTTCAGTTTTTAATGTATGTAGCCACTATCAAGAAGAGGATACTTTCAAAGTGATTTGAAAATCTAGTGACATAGTGGTAATGCCAAAACAATTGGACGAGCATTTGAAAAAATTTAACTACAACTGGGACATCGAGGGCGACGGACGACCTTATACACTACGAAGGAGAAATATGCCAGAGGTCGTCAAGACGCGCTACGAAGAACAAAAGTCCATATTCTGTATCAAATTATTAAACAAAAAAAAAGAATTTAAATTTTAAATCATTTATTTTTTGAAAGACGCTAGAATGAGAAGATCTTGCAATAATTGAACTATATTGTTTAGAAGAAAAAATAAACCTTTGCGTACAAAAAATTTAGCAGGCTTACTCCAGAGAGCTCGGCTGATTTAGAAAGTGACCTTGAGACTATGTTAGGTCTGAGCGAGTTTGCGGCAAGCTGCCTATTGTTACCAATTGCTTGAGCTGGTTTTTTTCCAGGTAGTGTCCCTGTCCACCCTCGTTTTGGCATTCTTCAAATTTATTTGATTGCTCGTATAGTTTCTTGGCCATTTTGAAGTCCAATTTTTTTTAACTTGTTGGAATTTGCTGTTCAGTGTTCACTTGATTTTCATCGTATTTAATCTTCTTTTGAGTAGATATCTTTCAATGGTTTTATTTATTCCGAACAAAATATACAGCACAAGGAATTTAATATAAAAGTGAGTCCAGTTGCTTTATAGATTTTTTTCATTCTGTTCTGGAAAAACTACAAATTTCCTACAAAAAAGTTTTTTTTTATCTCTCAACTCGGCTCCAACCGTTTGACATTTCGAACAATGAAGAAATTGTCAGCAATTGTAAGATGTTTTCAATGAAAACATCTGACAATGACCAATGAGTCTGACAATGTCCTAATCGTCGGACAATGACACAAATTGTGCGTTTAGACGATTGTAAGATACCTGACAATTTTTTGTCAGATTGTCATCTGACAATTACCTTACAATGACGTTTCTGACAATATTGTCAGACAAAATTGTGTGTTCAGACGATTGTAAGACATTTGGGACAGTTTTTTCACTGACAGATCTGACAATATTGTAAGATCTGACAATCGTCTGTACTTAGCTAAAAAATATTTCATCTTTTAGTTTTTTTTTTTTTATTATTTTTAAGTTATAAGAACTGTAGAACTAAAACAAGAATAATCAAATTAAATGAATTTATCTTTTCACAACAGCTGTTATTTTACAAAGAATTACAACAGCACAATCAAAAAAATCACCAGCAACAAGTATCTTCGTGTGAAAGGGGACTATGTCTACTATTACACGATGACTCTAGAGTCATGACTCTTTTCAAAAGTAATGAGTGCGAAAGAGAAAAAGAATGAGATGGAAAATCTTTGAACCGGAGAGTCGTGGGCCAAATTTTCGGCGACTCTTTTTGACGTTTTCCTTTTACCTTGTTCGTTATTTTACCATGTTGCTTCATTTCTGTTCGTTTCTTGTCGAGAGCACATATGTATAGTTGTATGGTGCGGAGACAAAGAGCATTAACACGGACAACAAAACTAAAAGAGAACTGTCAAATTTGAGTCATGAATCGAGAGTCAGCGTGAATAGCACGCGACGCACAGAATGATTTTTAAAGAGCAATCCGAAAAAAGAGTCATGACTCTAGAGTCAACGTGTAATAGCTGACCTCATCGAGTATTCAATAAAAAATGTATTCACAACAAAAGTAGTTGTAAAAGTTGAATTTCAAATTTCACAAACATAACATCTTGTCTGAACGCATTCATCCAACAAACTACCTAGCCGACTGACTGACTGTAGAAACAACTGGAAAGTCTGGATTTACATTGTTCAACTTTTCCCATAAGTTTTTTCCAGAAATCGGGTGAAATGTTCATATTGTCCGTTTTTTCCAATGAGAATTTCTGTTGTTGCACTCTTCGGTCTTATTGCTTTCCTCTTCATTTTTCATTAAGATTTACTCACACCATCAAATAAACGGCACATGTATACTAAACACACACAAGAAACTGGAATGGAGGTGAAAGAGAACCAAAATAGGCTGGAAAAATCGTATGAGTTTTCGAGGAACAACGTCCCCTTTCACACGAAGATACTAGTTGCTGGTGATTTTTTTGACGTTTTCTTTAAATCTCCTAATCTCTTGTACCTTTCACACGCAAGCAACAAAAACCCGGAGATTTTCTTTATTTTCCTTTTAAACTACCTTGGTTGAACGCACACAAACGTAGTGTGAAGAGAAACGTCAAAAAAATCTCCTGAATTTGTTGACCGGGGAGATTTCATTTCCCCCTCTTTCTTCCTGCCCTCCTCGCCTATGAACTAATTGTTGCCGGCAGCTCAGTTGCCCTGTGTGAAATGAGACAACCGATTTGTTTCATCCCCCTCACTTCTTTACGCCACTCACCCAGGAACAATCGATCGGAACTGGTAAAGTTGAACAATGTAAATGCAGACAAAACAGTACAAGATGTTTTTTTTTTTTTCAATAAACTACTCATCCGACAGAAACTTCCACTGTAGAAGCTTCCACCTTCCACTCCGCCGCAGTGTTGCCCACCTAACAGGTTGAGAATGTAGTGTGGCAAATTTTAAATGTAGTAAAATTTAAAACGCGCAAAAACACAACATACTAAATTGTAATTTTTTTCGGAACGACAATATTATTTGTATAAATATTAAAAGGTCTAAATTTGGATTTTATTTCATGCATATTTACATAGCAAAAATATCTGGCTTACAAAAACATTTTTGCAAATTTCCTACTAAAATTTCAAAATCAAGGTGGACACACAACATTATTAGAGCATTATAATTTTGTTTATGTCAATTACATTGGTTAATTTATATTTTATTTTTAAAATTGATTTTTTGGTGTCGAATATGATTTCATTGATTGATTTTTTTGTAATTATAATATTTTCCGAGTGATTACTTAAAAAAAAAAGTGAATCACATTATCCACTTTCAGAAACGAAAAATTGATGACTTCTAAAATTACCGACGGATTACCGACGCCCGCCATCACAGAAAAACATGGAATTTCCATACACACTATCCAAAACGTGTATGCACGTAAATATTGCCGGTAAAACAGTTTTTCGACGTACTTAAATTAAGAACCGAGAATTCTCCCTACTGTGCCTAGCTAAACCCGAAGCGATTTAGTTGTTGTTGGATTTAACACGTAAGCTGTTTAGCCCGAACATCGTTTTCTTCATCCAATTCCTTTCGAGATTGCAAAAAAAAAATTCAGCTATTGATAAATAAAAAAAAATATTTTGCAAATGGAAAGTAAGATCAAAATTGTCCTTCGAAATTAGAATTTTATGTTTTGAAATTGTAGTGTTTTTGGAATATTTTACGATTGTACGGAGTGAATTTTTCTTTGAAAAAAATGTAGCAAAAACGCTACATTTGTAGTAGGGGGGCAACGCTGCTCCGCCGTCAAACAACACAGAAAAACATTTTTTTTCTTCCAGCATCATCCTTCTTTAATTTAGCCAGTTCACGTTTCTAAGATCTCACTGAGATCTCATTGAGCAAGCTCCGTCAGCTCCACTGAGCAGAAGGAGAAACCTGAACAAAATTTCTCCGCTAGAAGTCAAACACAATTTCCATCTCTTTTTTATTAATTAATCAACTGCGACAAAAAATAATTGAGCAAGCGAATCCAAAAAATATCAGGCTCAGTTTTTTGACAGCAAAAGTGAGGAATCTCACTGAGGAATTACGTTCAGATTTCTGAGATTGCTGAGATCTCTGAGATCTCAGTGAGCTTGAGAAACCTGAACTGGCTAATTAATTTTATTAATTTGTGAAGTATTGAGGTGTGACATATAAAATTGGTTATTATTCCTTATTCTCCAAATACTTGAAAATGTGTTTAAATTGAAAAATGCCAAAATTCAATCAAAAGAATAAATAAAACTGAAAAGATAAGCCGCAGGATTGAGCAGCTGGATTTCACACTGGAAATCGAGTTCTCTCGTCATTTTGACTCATCACAATTCGTTTATTTTCATAGAAAATAAAGAAAAAGCGGAAGGAATCAAATAAACAATTTTTTTTTTCAACAAATTGATGTTGCATTTTTATCAAATTTTGGATACTTCAGCATAAACGACAAAGAAACTTGTGTTGCGTAGGAGTAGGATTAAGTGCAATGGAAATTTTTGAAAGACGAAGTCAAGGAGATTTATCGGTAAGAGTTCTTTATGCACCACAAGACGTTTTGTATAGATATATAATATTTTATTATTTCATGAATTTTTCTACCGTAAGTAGTAACCTACCTAATTAAGGTGGAGATCAGTTTTTTCGCTAAAATTTTGTCAAAAACTAAACAAATATATTTTGTACAAATGAAGAAGATATTGAAGCGTAGGTATTTTATTAAAAAAACATTTTTGGTTAGAAGAAATCGTTGTACCTATAATGGAAAATTTAAAATAAGAAACAAAGTGCCAGTTGTACAATCGTGGGTTAGGCGACAGTTATAGCTATCATTGAAATTCATCATTGAAAATTTTAATGATGTATTTTAAGATGTTTAGGCTGCAAAATCTATGGTTATTCTGATGCCAAAATAAAGATTATGACTTAAATAATATATCTGGCTAACAAAAATGTAATTTCGGTCCAACCTTTCTCATGAAATGTCTTATTTTTTAATAATCATTGAAAAAATGAAAGCCAATTTATGTGAAAGGTTGGACCCAATCGAAATTTTTCGCAATAAATATTAATTGTGTCGTCAGCTTCACATTGGCATCAAAGTGCCCTAAATCTTAAATTAAAAATTTTCAATGATGAATTTCAATGATAGCTATAACTGGTCCCTTAAATATTTATCCGTGGTTCGGGATTTTTAATTTATTGACTTCCGCGGATTAACTGAGGTTTAGCGATAACTCAGGCACGTCCACGTACTTATCTACTATCGCATACCTACTTGAACCTTGAACCATCGTTGAACCTCGAATTTTCTAAACTACGGGTTAAATATTGAACCACGTTTTTACAACTGGCCCTAAAGAAGAAGAAATATGCCCATTTGAGCAGGCCTGATGATTCTTTGGCCAGATCAAGTTCGTGCGCAATTTCCTTGCAAATGATTCCTCAAAATTGATTTTGAAATCTGACAGCGGATTGTCATTTCTTTTAATAAATTTACTTAATTAGGCTTGATAATTTTTTCGTTAAGTGTTTTTAGGAAACTAACATGAAGTATTTAAACGAAACTATGCAGCAAAGCACTTTTCAAAAAATCGACTAAAAACAACGAAGACACATACAATATCGTGCGTAAAAAATTTTTAGAGCTTAAAAACCATTATTTTCTGTTTTTAGTTCAAATAGTTTTTAGAAGATTATGACATCAGAACACCTACAGTGGTGTGAAAAACATTCCGGATTTTTTTGGTAAACTGCATTGATTGTTGGTTTGTGATATAAAAATGAAAAAAATCAAATGTTTGCAATTTTTTCCCATTTTTATTGAACAATTTTATTATTTGAAACAAAAACCATGGAACTTTATCCATTAAAACAAAACAAAATTAAAAAAATTTAAGTTAATTCAAAATTTTAATGTGACAAACCGGATTTTATTTTTTGCAATTAACTTTTATTATTTTTTTAATATTTTGTCCAGTAACCCCTGTTTTTTATCACAGCTCGGCATCGACGAGGTATTGACTGAATTAAATTCTCGAAAACAGAAGCAGGAATATTCTCTCATTCATTTTTTCAAAGCTGCAAAAAGAGAAGTTGTTGACGTGTGCTTTTTTTCCCAACCCGCCTTTTTAAAATGGCCTACAAGTTTTCTATTGGGGTAAAATCGGGTGATTGAGATGGCCATTCTAAGACACGAATATTTTTAGTTGCAAACCACTCTTTTAGCAGCTTTGAAGAATGTTTGGGGTCATTATCCTGCTGAAAAACCCAACGCAGAGGCATTTCTTCCTCTGCGTATGGAAGCATTACTGACTTCAAAATGTCCCTATATTGGAAACGGTCCATAATTCCTGTGATTTGGTGTATAGGACCGCAACCTGCTCCTGAAAAACAGCCCCAAACCATCACCGAGGCTCCACCGTGCTTTACTGTAGGGAGTACATTTGCAGGCTTTAATCGCGTACCTTTTGAGCGCCTCACTGTCCTTGCACCATCGGAGTAAAATAAGTTGAATTTGCTTTCATCACTGAAAAGCACAACCCTCCATTTGCTTAAAGACCGGTTAAGATGATTTTTGGCAAATTCAACCTTGGGTTAAATGTTTTGATTAGGAACTTTAAGTCTTTCCCAAATACCTTTTACGGATTACCTTTTTTTACGATGTTTAGCAGTAAGAAGAGGTTTTTTAGCTGGTCGAAATGCAAAAATACCGAAATCTCTTAAACGCTTTCTGACCGTACTTGGCCCTATGGGTAGATTAAGTTCATCACAAATTGTCTTTGAAGTCGCAAAAGGGTCTTTAAGCACGGAATTCTTTATGCGCCTATCAGTTTTAATTGTTGTTTTGCGAGGGCGTCCACCAAAATGATCTGCTTCTACTGATTTTCCACTTTTAAATTTTTTTAATGATGTCGCAAACCGTTGACGTTGGAATTTTTAAGATTTCAGCGATTACTTTTTGTTTTATACTGGCTTAGAAATTTTCTATTATTTCGTATCGAATCGCGTTGCTATAATGTGTTTTAGATATTTTATGCACTATATAATTTCAACTTACACAGCTCTCAACTTGTAAAAACGTTTTAATCTACGGCTTGAGTCAAAAGACTCGAAAAAACCGTTACTTTAACATCGGAACTCGCAATCTTCTTGAAATCCGGTTAGTTTTGCACAGGCATGTTACTGAGTAACTTTATAAAATAATTTTTTTTTATTGTTCTTGTCATCGTAGCATTAAATTTTTAAGGTTATTATTAACTTGTCTCATACTCTTTACAAGTTATTAAAAAACTTATGGAAAGTTGTTAGTTTTCTACTTGGTATTAAGAAAATCATTACTACGGGAAAAAATCCGGAATGTTTTTGGCAGCACTGTACCTGCTGTAAAAATAAAATTGGATCGCACGAACTTGCTCTTGTAGTAAAAGTTTCTTCGAATTTTAAAGATTGAGAGCCCTACCCAACTAACAATAAATTTATCTTTATAAGGTTTAGTTCTTGGAATTAGGGGAGCTATACCTTACCTACCTCGTTTAGTATTATCATAAGACTTATTTATGTAGGTATCATTATATGATACATTTTATATAAAATACCTACCTTGTTTTGTGCCTCTTAACATTAGCTCAATAGGAGTCTGTTGTAATGGGGTCTTATGGAAGTCTGTTTAGGGCCTGCCGAAATGAAATTGATTGTTTAATTACAAAAAAAAGAACATTTATAAAGCATTCAGCTAAAACCGTTTCAAACATCTACTTTAAGACTTTATTGAGAAAGCAAAACTGTTAATGAAAATTTGAATTTTGGTCAATGCATAAGTAATACATATACAAAAAAAAAATGCATGTTATTATGTTTTAACTTCAGAAAGAAGAACCCCATCTAAATTCATGAAAAATATGAATTTATGCACAAAAAAAAAAAATATATTAGAAAAAAAATTTTTGGTATGCCATTTTTATGGAATCCGCAATAGTTGATCCGCAGTGATTTGCAGTATATTGTTCTCTTTTCTTTCCACGTTAAATCGATGAAGAGAAAAGAGAGCACTACACTGCGAATCACTGCGGATGCAGTTTTGCGGATTCAGTAATTGATATGAATCTATAATTATGTACAACTAAAACCATTATTTAAAACAAAAATTCATCGTTTTAAAAAAAATGGTTTGGCAAAAAAAAAATAATAATTTATAGGGCAATGGCGTTGCCGTCTGCCTGAAAATATTGTTACTTGTTATTTTTTGTGCTTCATGTGTAATCTTGTTTTAAAAAATTATGTTGGTTTTTCACTATTTCGCAAGTTCGTAAAAGTATTTTTATCAATATAAATATAGACAAATTTTTGGTTTACACAATAGACATCGACGAAACGTCGTGAACAAAAACTTTTTATTTTATTTATTATTCTTAAGCGTGATGTTAATGTAACGGGTTTTTATTTTTCAGGCAGAAAGACAAATCACAATCGCAAGTTACATCGTCGAGAGACATAACACCTTCACTGAGGGGGTTCTGGTGCAGTTGATAGCGGAGAACTTTTTCATTATAGGTAGGTACTTTTTTATGAATCGAATTTTAAATACAAAAATTATGTATTGCCAGTTATGGAGAAAAATAAATAATCATACAGGGTGTTTTGCAAAAGATGCGAAAAAAGGTTTGTAAGTTTGGTCGACACAAGAAAAATTTTATGGATCTATTTTCCTCTGTTTAGACGGGTGGGGCAGTTTAAAAAAAAAATATACTGAAAATATAATGGAAGTGGCGATTTGATTCATCCAAAAATTATAAAAGAAAATTCACAAGTGCACAATTTTTAACAAACTACCTACCTAATCTTTGCAGCGCAGCAGCGATGGCTGTTGAGAACTTCAAGCGACACAAATATTTTTTCATTTCCATTTTGAAAATATTTATATGAACTCATTTTATTGCAAAAAATAAATGTATTACATTAAATTTGTATGTTCAATTTAAAATCTTTTTTTATACTACGTTTCCACCAACCACTAAACCGAGATTTAAGTAGAATTACTTAAATCTTCCTCAAATCCCGAAGATTTACCATACAAATTTATTTCCTGCTTCTATAAAACCTTTATTAGCTCAACAATTATCTAAGCGATTAGATTAACCGGCCTTACAACTATTAAAATTGAAAAAGAAGTGTTGAATAGCGACGAACAGCATTTTAGTTTAAACATTTTGTCAACATATTGTATTTTGTCGAAATTTAATCGGGAACATCTAGTTTTTCAGCTGCTGTCAATGGTTCGTTTTCAGACTCTTACGCCAAAGTTTATTTACGAAAATAGAAAGTCTTTATGTAAAACTGTCGAAGGCTACGAATTGATTTGCAGTTGGCTTCTATGGCATTCGTCACCGGAAACGCGAACAAACGATCAGTGTTACTTTAAAGCCAAGGAAGAAGACTACCAAGCTTGCGATCGCAAACTGGGGGACTGAGGGAAAAATTAAAATAAAAACTTTAAACCCCAAAAAGAATTCATGGTCCATCGAAATAGAAAAACAGCTGCCCAAAAAAAAAATGTTCTTGTTCTCAAATTATGATTGATGGTAAACTGATTGTAGCAACAAGAGATGACTTGTTAGAATGGCCCCTGGAATGTTTGCATCTACATACCTATGAGTGGACTAATCTTGCTACCATAAAAAAGTACCAAATAATTTATATGGCAGATTTAAGAGGAAATTTGTGAGTTCTTGCTACTGATCCTTGTACAGGTTCTGATTTTTGTACACGTTCCTTTTCTTTGGAGATATATAATTTTTCCACGCGTAAATGGGATAATCTACCACCACCACCGTCTAAAATATTCCTAATTGACGCCCAAATAGCTTGTCACAAAGAGATGTTACACATTTGTAATATGTCTTACGGCTGTTTGCAATCTTATAATTTCTCTTCGAATAAATGGATTTCGAAAAAATTGAATACCAAGATAGAAGAGTATTGGGTTTTGCTGCAAATGATGGATTTTTGTATTTTATTGATTTTTTCAATATAAAACATAGGGTCAAAACTTTGCAACGCTTCAATTTATCCAATGATTCCTGGTGTGAAATGGCCTTCACTACCCTTTTCCCATAAGGCATATGATCATGCATGGATTACATGTTCTGAAAATAAAATTATTAAAAAATATTTACGAGTATAATATTAATTCTGGCACATGGATTGTTGCGATACTTTTCATGTTGGTTATTTTGCTATCAATAAAAATAAATAAAAAAGTTTTAAACAATTTATTTTGTAATTAATTATACATAGCATAATAAGTGTGTCTATCATTTATGTAAATATGCTAAATGCCTTGATTATCTAATCTTAAATATAAATTTCCAAATTTTGAAGTTGAGAATCTAATCTTTATTTGATTCATAGCCCAGGAATTTTTAAGATTGAGTGCAATATAAAACATATAATTACCTAATAATTATTATGTGTTTATCCATTTATCCAAGAATGGAAATTTGAATATGGAAAAAAAGCATGAAACACGTTATTTAAATTAATAAAACAAGAACTTTAAATGTTTTAATCTCATAATGAAGAACGCCATCTCAATTCTTGAAGAAATGTGAATTTATGCAGAATAAGATTATAATAATCGTTGGGCGGTTTTCTTAAAAAAAATAATTTTTAGAAAAAAAATTTGGTATGCAATTTTTAAGAACATAATAATATACAACCAAAACCATAATTTCAAAATTATACGCCCGTTTTCAAAAAAAAAAAGATTTTTCAAAAAAAAAAAAACAGCTTTTTTTTAAATCCAAAAAATAATTTGATATATTATCCAGTATTATTCAAACTTGATAGGACCTCCTAAGTAAAAATTTTGACCAAAATCGGTTGAGCGGCTAACGAGAAAGTCGAAAATAAAAAAACAAAAAAAAAAACGGTTCTATGGCAGGAACCGTTAGTAACGGTTTTTGGTAAATTTAGACCATACTAGTACACAAGAAAAACGGTTGTAGTTATTATTTTTTTTTTTTGAGCTACAAAAAAAATTTAGATTTTTCCACTAGGGAATCACCCAAAAATCTTATGCTCCAAGTTTGAAGAAAATCTCTTCATTGGTTTATGGTGGATTTACATGTATCTTCATCTGCAAGAAAAGTAGAGCGGGATAGAGTTATCCCAAAAAACCGAATGTGTGAAAGAGCACCACTATGTTCGTCTTCGCTATAATCTTCATCTGCGTTCCTATAATCAAGATCTCTGCATTTTGTTCTTCTTTCTCTATCCAACATACATACATTTTATATTTTGTATCCCTTATTTTTTGCAGAACTCGCGTAAAGATACATGTAAATCCACCATTGCATTAGGCTGTAGGCCGTGGACATACAGACATACATCACACAGACAGACAGAATTGCGGGACCCACTTTTTTCGTGTTCTCTATCATCATAATGTCAAGTTTGATTTTTATCTCGTGTTCGATTTTTTGCACGAATCCTAAACTTTCTCTTTGTACCTATATCGAAAGTAGAAAATTGGTTCAAAAAATTTTACGGTACATTTTCAAATAGTTAAAAATTTAATTTTATATAAGATTTTAAACGTTTTTTTTTGTATATCGACATCGTTCTATAAAAACTCCCCAAGTCCATTTTTTTAAATTTTGTAACATTGACATTTGTTATGGAATTTTACTGACAATAACTTGCCGTATTTATGAAAGGTTCTTCAGTTTCTAAAGAAATGGACTTATGGAGTTTTCATAAAACGACGACGATATGTTACCGGAAATGTATGCAAATGCAACTTAGGAATTATATATAATTCCTAGGAAATGTATACAATGACGAGTCTATTTAGGAAATGTATAATAAGATTTGTAAAAGATTATTTAAAACACATTTCCAGGGATATGTATATATTTCCTAGGTATTGTATACAACTGCAAAATAATGCTAGGAAATGTGTGAAATTAATATTATACCGAAGTGAGAAATAAAATACACCAACTAAAAATGAAATAAAAACAATTTTTTTTTAATATCTCATTGCTTTGTTTTTAAATGAAGAACTTATTTATTTTTGAAGAGATAACAAAATTACGGCGTATAGACAGCGAGATATGTATGGGGGGCATGCTGCCCCCTGCAACGGCAACCCCCCTGCTTGGCCCACTAGAGGATTTGGGGTAGGTGCGAGGTTGGGTGTATGCAAAGTTTCTTTTGCATTTAAAGAATATGGATTCAAAGAAACTTTGTTTTAAGTACTCAGGTAATTAACGGAAATGTATAAAACCCATAGGAATTATATACAATTCCCATTGTTGTTTAGGAAATGTACAGAATTCCTAGGCAACGTGTATAGAAAAAATTAATTCACACATTTTCTGTCGAATTTTCGCATCGCATATGTTACCGGAAATGTATGAAATCCGTCATTATATATTATTCACTCAATACATCTAGATTAAAACTTAAATCTGGATGTAAATCATACAAATTCAATGTAAATTCACCTGGATTTAAGTTTAAATCGGGATGTACCGAGTGAATAATATGGCGGTTACCATACAAATTTATTTCCTAAAGCCTTAACTACATAAGCCAAAAAAGTGAAAAAGTAAAAAAGTAAACTCATTTTGGGATAGTGTTTCTCACAGGAAAACTTATAAAAATGATGCAGAAAGCTTAAATTTTGGTTTAAAAATAAAATGTATACATTATTTTTCACAAAACAACTGCGCTAGCTGGAAAAAAATATTTTTACTTTTGTAATTTTGCAAAAAGTGGCTTATGTAGTTAATACTACGTTTTCACCGAGCACTAAACCGAGATTTATGTAGATTTACCACAAATCTCTTCACAAATCCCGTGATTTACCATACAAAGTTTAATCTCCTCAAATCAAGATTTAAAATAAATCTCATTTAAATCTTCATAGGTGAAATTCGAACAGACCTATTCCCCTATTCAGCGCAATACAAGCTGCTAAAGCAAACTTGCCATCTCACTTCCACTTCATAAGAAAAATGACCCACCATCTGCATTTTGAAAGGTTCTGTCAAAATTAATCTATTTTTAAATCTTTTTTTCTGGTGAAAACACTATTTGGGATTTATAAAATCTAAACAAGATTAACTTGCAGTGAAAACGTGGTATAAGGCTTAAATTTCAAGATTTGAAATAAATCTTGTTAACAGGTCCAACAGTTTTAAAAATCGAACTGGCCTATATTTTCTCACACTGAATACATTCATTGGCAAATGCATGAAACTTTCTGCATCACTTCAACTTTATTAGAAAAAATGAAACATCAAACAAATAAATCTACTTTTTAATCTTTTTGTGCGGTGGAAACACCAAATAGATTTATTTAATCTAAACTGAGATACCTTCGGTGAAAACATAGTTAAACCGAGATAAACCTTCCGCAGAAACATAAATGCAAGCAAGTAGAATTTCACAAAATTTCGCAATACCCACATTGGCACATTGATCATCGCCTGAACACATTCATTCCAGCAAACTACCTAACCGACTTCTGTAGAAACATCTGTCTTCTTTCCACATACTGGAAAACAGTAAAAAAAAAAACGTATATTTTTTTCTTCTCATCGTCCAACATCATCCATTTTTAATTTGTATAAAGTAAAGTGTTGGATTGTGAAAAATTAAATTTTTTTATCGCGGTCAAAAGCAACTTATTCTCCAAATATTGTCCTTACAAAATACATAAAAACAAATAAAAAAATCTTTAAAAATGTCTGTAGACTGAAAAAAATAAAAATTCAGTTGGGAAAATAAATAAAATCGAAAAGTATTCAAACAACGCAGCAGCATTGAGCAGCTGAAGTTCGTACAATGGAAATCGAGTCCAAGTGTCTTGACTCATAATTCGTTAATTTTCATAGAAAATAGAGAAAAACGAAGGAATTAATACCAAAAGAATTGTTAAAACGAAAACGTGTTTTAAAGCAAAAATTTAACAAATTTTATCAATCCATCGCAACCAAAATTTAAAATCAAAACTAGTTTAATTATTTTCTGAAAAAAAAAAAAAAACGAAGTTGATTGCCGAATCAGAAATTTGGTCTTATAATTGGTATGATTAATTTTTTTTATTTTATTATTTAAAGTGCATTTTTATCAAAATTAAAATGTTTCAGCATGAACGACAAAGAATCTGGGCTATCTGGATTAGCTGCGATGGAAATTTCTGGTGGCCGTGACCCCAAGGAAACTTATCGGTGAGAGTTCTTTATGAATTACCTTACAATCAAAAGTTCTATTATTTTGTTTTATTTTTAGTTTATCTTTGCAAAAAAAAAAATTAAATCAAATGTGATTTGTTGTGTTAAAAATAAACTGATACGTTATTATGTGTATCCGTTTGTGCATCAACACCCGTCTGATAATCCCCTTGGCGACCCACCACCGTTTCTCATAGTTTCGTTTTCTTTTTATTTGTTATTGTTTATTCAGAGAGAATAGTGCTAAGCTTCCTTTTTTTCGAATTCATTCTTTAACTCCTTTGTCCAGATTTTTAAATAACAAATACGAATATAAGGGGCATTGTTGTAATAGTGTAACCATATTGAGGTAGGTCTGGTAGGCATTGTATTGTTTCTATTTCGTCATAAAAGAAAAAGCTGACTCGTGTTTAGGATTAATAATTATGACTCATCTTGAGTTGTATTTCGATTAGTTGTCAATTGTTGTATGGTTTGATTCTGTTATTAACTTCTTCAAGGTGACGTCAATAATTAAGCTATTGCAGCAATAAACAAGATATTATTTACGAAAGGTATTTTGTTTATTGCAGTAGACGATGCTTGTGATTATATATACAATTCATGTGCGGTGGGAAAAGAACGAACAAAAATCTGAAACTTGTTTGTTCCGGTTTTTAATATTCTAATTGGATAACTTCCAATTCCTTCGTTCAGGGCTGTCATTCGCAAATTCAGTGATCTGATTGTAGAATTCGAAACGAGTCGTACCTATTATAGTATAGAATTAGACCTAGTTTTATTGATTTCATTTTAGAACCATTCTGAAGGGGCAATAGCCTATCCAATGAACTTCAACATTTTAATATTTTCCTCTAAAACCAATTATTTTTGAAACTGATGTAGGTATTTAAAAAAATTCGAAGACAAATAAAACAAAAAACATTGGTTTTGGTTCAAATATTGGTATGCACTGCTCGGAGATAATTCTAAATTCTTATTTATAAATGTGGTAAGTTTTAATGAATTATGATAAATGTGAAATGGATAGATATTTGCGTGCGATAGCAATTGATACTTAATTGAATTTAAAATCCGCTTTTTGTGTTTTCTTTGTGACATTCCGATCATCAACGTCAACTAACTGCGCTATAAATGTTTGTGTACCTTTTATCATTTCGAATTTCATTCAGTTGGAAAAAATATTTCATTTGCCAATAGATAGAAACAATCATACGGGAGTGGGGTATATTCCCCCAGTTAAGGCGGGGGCAGTTATCTAAAAATATGGCGTGAAATTGAAAAATGATTAAAACAACCTCTGTTTTTAAATTAAGTTATTAAATGCGATCAAAAATCCAATCCCATCCAAAAGAATTTCAAAACACCTTAAGTGAAATCATGATCACCTATTTCATAATCGCGCAGAATTCAGAACAGGGGTGAATTTTCCTTCTAGTTTTTGTCGCCTGTGTGAAATGGGGTAGATGAATTGATGTTTAGTTTGCACTACTTTTCCGTTTACATGAGTAAATTAGAATCTGAATTCAATTCCTATGTAGACCTTTAGGTCACTGAATTATTTTAATTGGCACTACTGTTTAGAATGTATTTGAAATGGAGCAGAAATGCCCGTGTAAAATATTTCAGTGACGTATGGCCCACTCGCTGATGCAGGAATTCGGTCCCTGGATTTTATTAATGGGATTTCTCGATTGGGTTCAACTTTGCATGCTGAATCAATTTAAATTTAACATGTAGAAGTGGGTGGAATAATCAATTGTAATTAAATAATTGAGATTACAGCTGTTTTTACCTTTATCAATTTATATCCTTTTGTGCAATATCTTGACGCAATAAAGAAATTAAACGAGGTACCTACCCAAAAACTGAATTTCTCACATACACTTTAAAACAAAACTGTTACTTCAAGAAAACTTCAATTTTATTTGAATTCAATCTTTCGATCTGGTGAGGCTTATATCGTCATCAAAATCTCAATTTGTATTCGATTCATTCTTCAAATCACTCATTTAAACGAGGTAGATATGTACATATATGAAACAAGAACCAGTTTAACTTCAAATTTTAATCCATTTTTGTCATTCGTCATTTCTCTAATTTGAGGTGGAGAGATTTCTTTTCCAAACTTGTGAAGATTAATGGGGGTTTCCATTGACTTGGATCTGTCAAAAAGCGTATTTTAACCATTTTTGCATTTCATTCTGCATTTTTGATTTAAAATAAAAATTACAGATCTAAACTTCTATCTTGTTCAAACGGACATTGTTTACGAGTTGGTATGCAGTCTTCATAATTTGGGGACGCTCTTTCGATTGGCGAAAACCATTTTGATCTATCTCTTTTAGTTTTCAAGTTATGGATAACTGATTTGTTCAATAAGCCATTTTCTTGACCATTTTGAGTGTTAGTTTTGTTCAATAAAATACTATTAATAATAATAACAGAGTTTCTGGAACCATCTCAGCTTACGCCAAGAGTACCTATCTCCGCATAGGGAGATTAGGCTCTGTTGTGTAACCTAAATTATAAAAAACTCAATATATAAGGTCAGAAAAAACCTTTAAAATATAAAACATATATTATTGTTCACAATTTTTTATATAAGAAATTAATTTGTTTTTAAAAACATTTATACTTAGCTCATTCTTTAATTCACTTGGAAGGCTATTAAATGAAATAATTCCCATATTCATCACAGAGTCTTGAGTGCTGCTTCTGTTACACCTATTAGGTCTAAAATTTTCATTATTCCGTAAACTATATGGTTGTATATCACCAACGTTGACCATATTTACTTTTAAGTACTGAGGAACCATATTATTTTTCATTTTATATATTAATAACATAGCACTATATTTAAGCCTCTGTTTCACATTCATCCAATTTAATACACTTAACATCACTCTTATTGGGGTGTATACATTCACTCTTAATATGACTCGCATTGCTTTATTCTGCAATAACTGAAGCCGGTTTACTATTTCTTGTTGACAACCATACAATAGAGTTGAACAATAATTAAAATGGGGTAAGACAATGGAATTATATAGAAGCAAAGTACTCTCAAATGTCAAGTCTCTTCTAATTATTTTTAGAAAACCTACTTTTTTTGCAATTTTTCCACACACGTACATTGCATGCTCTTTAAAATTTAACTTCAAATCTAAGACAACTCCGAGATATTTAAAACTATGAACAATGATGAACTATGAACTGCTATTACGGAATTATTACAAGTCGATCTCTTTTTTCCATTCATATATTACCCAATTTAACGCGGTTTCACAAGAGTGTCCTTTCCGGAACCCCGATTGTTCCTGTATTAAAATTTTATTAGATTCTAAATAGACTTGTAGTTGATTAGCCACATAACGTTCTAAAATTTTTTCAAATGCGGGTAGCATATTTACCGGACGGAACTCTTCACATTTTACTGTGTTTATAACTTTTTCTACAGGAATAACAGTGGATTCTTTCCAATTACTTGGAAATATCCCGCAGCACAATGAAACAATTTTCATTAGCACAGGTCCAATGATTTCAAGTGATTTTAAAATAATGTCTCTGTTAATTCCACCTAAGTCCTTTTTATTATTTAACTGCTTAATGAGACCACACAATGAATCCACGTTTGCATATCGAAAGTTAAAAACACAATTCAGTTGTATATTTGGCGGAATATATTGCTGAAAAGGAATTGAATAATTAATTTCCATCACACTTTCAATAAAATATGTGTTGAATTTATTAGCAATTTGATATTCATCATTCAAAGATTCTTGTCCAAACTTAACGTTAGTAATATCTTTACTCTTATTGTTTTTTATAATTAGAGACTTAATGATCCTCCACTCCACCAACTTGATTACCACTATTAGCTTGTATTTGTGTTTTAATATGCTGATTCTTTGCTTCCATAACTTTTATTTTATATCTATTGCGAAGTATCTTGTATCTCTGCTAATTTTCAACATTTCTGCTGTAAATTGCATTTCTGAATGCCGCTATTTTTTCCTGTTTCATTCTCCATAGATTACTATTATACCACTAACAAACAACATTCACTCTCACAACTCTCTCAACAGTCATAGCATCACAGCATCTTCCAATAAGTTCATTGAATTTCATCGTAAGATCATTAAAGTTGTCCTCATAATACAATTCTGAAAAGCCGTTGTTATTTAAAAGATTATCAAATTTAAATTTGGAATATTTAAGAACCTTTCTCTTTTGCAAATCATTTTTATAACTTTTGCACTTTATTTCTACTTTAATTGTTTCATGATCAGACACCTTAAAATTCTTATCCACACACACATTAAATTCATCTTTCGTATCTATGTTAACGCACACATAATCAATCAATGTTTTAGAATTTTCTGTAATTCGTGTAGCCTCTCGTACAAGATGTATATCGCCTTGATCAATAATTAAATCTAACATCCTCAGTTTGTTAGAATCATCTATTCATTCTTTTTGTATTATATTGAAAATTCTTAGTACATTCTTTAAAAAAAATACCTTATAACTTCTATTTTGTTCAATATTCAAATTACTTAAATTAAATTTTTGTAAGCTATTGAACAAAATTATATTAAATGTATTAAGGTAAAACAAAAATTCTATTTTGTTCTAAATGAAATTATAGGCTTTCATTCTACGTAGTTCAATATCAAACGAGATCAACGAAAAGTATTAAACTAGTAATGGCGGTGGCGATCGCGTTAATAATGTGGATGTCGCGCATGTGAATCAATAGGAAGGCTCTCATCTAGGCGATATACATGTTCTGTGATTACGCTCCGATGCTGCATAAGGGGCCAGTTATTTTAAATTTCACGCTTATTTTTTCTTAAAAATTTATTTGATTATTTTCCTGGTTCGAATTCATTTTTCGTGCCAGTTGTTTGCTATTTCAAACTAAATGGAACAAATTGTTTCAATGATTTGAATCCCATTTTCTGCTTTGTTCATATCGCATGATTTTGGAATTGAAGAAAGATGAAATTGCCGGCTTAAATTTACTCTTTGCGTCTATATTATCTCCTTCTGTTTCTTTCTTACGTTTTTTTTTAATGTTTTTTTTTTTTTTTTTGACAACTTGTTCGCCAAAAAATCCATCGCAATATCAAAGAAGTTAGTTTTCGATCGCAATAAAGGCTATCGTGATCGCTTAGGTTAGCGCTTAGTTTAGGCTTGAAAAAACGAAAGCGGTGGTTATTTTTCACGACCTTCTCTCCCCAAGTCGAATGCTGTCTATGATTTGACAAAATAAAAGAGTTATTGCTGTGAAATTAAGCGCTAAACGCTTAGTGGGTAGTCAGGAAAATGTTTTAAAATTTCATTCAAAATAAAAAAAAACCTATTTTTCTAATATGAATATAGAAAAACAGCACACAAGTATGTTCTGAAACAGGACATTCTTCTATACAAGAGGTAGACGCTGTTCATACTGAAATAGAGAAATATATCAAGGATTTGGAAATTTACAATCCCGTTTCGTAAATAATTATGAATACTCTGAACGAATGAATTTAAAAAAAATTAAGTCTTAAAAAGTACAGCTTAAAAAAGAGTATTTTTTTTTAATTTGAATATGACCCAGTTTAGACCTTTAATTAAAGATTATAGACAAATTAAATACAATAAAAGTTACCTTCTTTGCATTCCCATAAAAAAAATAAAAACAAAATACATTAAGCTAAAAAAGTAAAAGAAAAAAGTGATAAAATTATTATTATTATAAAAAAAATATAAAAAAATTTAAAAAAACCTATAAATGAAATGACTAAGTTTAACTATTTGTGTATATTTTTTTGCTTCAAGCAAATTATAATTTTTCTTATGCAATGTATCTAACAAAATACTGTTTGATTAAAACTGTGACAAAAGTGAATTCAAAGATTAGTATTTCTATTTATTTTGCTTTTAAAAGTAAAATGTTTTAATTTTTTTTTTTGTAAATAAATATTATAATAGTTATAAAACAAGAGCCTATAGATTTCAAAATAATTTAAAATGAGAATTGAGGCTGAAAAAAGTCAAAAACTGTTTTATTTTTAGTTTTAAAAATGTTTTTTTTTTTAACTTTTTTGAAAAAATATAAATCTTAATTGAGAAGTAAATAAGTCATTTTTTATATGCTTTTGTTATGTTTAAGATAAAAGTGTAGAAAAATATTCGAATTTATAAACTAAAAATAGGTGCCTACATACAAACATACAGGGTTTCTCTTGTTTCATTAATAATTCTTTATGAAATCAGATTTAAATGATAATATTCAATCTTTGTGTTCTATGTATTCAATATGTATTCCTTTATAAATTTTTTTTGTGCAATATGCAAAATGACTTCTTTCATTGATTTAAATTTATAACTTATTTAGAACAAAAGAAACAAGTTATATGTGAATTGTTTTACAAACAAAATTGTCAATGCTTGCAGACAAAAATCACTTATAAAAAAAACTTTTCTAACATCAACAAAAATTTTCGATCTGAACTTTAAAAATCGATTTCCCAACATTTAAAAAAATGGACATAGAACAAGATAGAACTCAGGTGACGACTGGTATTGCGACAAAGAAAATCTGGCCACAACTAGATCTGAACCGAAAAAACTATGTTTTTTTCCTAATTTTTGAGTTTGAAATGGAATTGTTCAAGAACTGTTGACTAATAAACAACTTTATTTAGAAAGAAAATTTAAGATTGAATTCCTGGCTTTGACAAAAGGTATAGGATTTTATTCTAAAAATTTTCGTTGGATTTTTATGAGTCCCTTAATATTTCAAGTCAGTTTTTTGAAAAATTGCCCCTCCCATTTAAACGGGGGAATATAGACTACCCCCTTCAAAGGATTTTTTTCTTCTTTTGACCCAACTTATACGCTCTAGTATTGTTATTTATATTGGGCCAAGAACCATTTTTTTTTTATTATACTGAAAATTATACTACCTGTTGTTATAAATTTTGTATAGCTAAATTTTGAATGTTTGTATTTTCGAAACTGTTGGGTTTATACAGATGGTTCTGGGCTCAAATTGAAGAAAATTTCATTACTTTGAAATCGTAGAGCAAAGCTATAGTCGAAAATATATTTTTTTCTTTTTTTTTGACTAAAGCTAAGAAAATCAAATAACTTTAACGTTTCTTATTGAAATCATGAAAGTTAACTGCTTAGGATTCTGAGAAAAACTTTGAAATTTCTTAATTTTAGCCATCGGGAAGGAACCCTAAAATTTAAAATAAAATGCATTTGGTAATAAAAAAAATTTAAACTTAATACGAAATTTTTGTGGAATTTTCTGGAAATTTATGACAAATAAACTTAAATTTAAGAATAAATGGCTTTTAATTCATATGCAAGAAATTATAGAGATGAATCAGAAAAACTGAACTCTGTACAATTTTAATTTTTTTCCGGCCCTGTCATGCATAGAAGATAAAGATAAATAATATGTACTTAGTTACGTATATGTACAGTACATGTACATTACTTCAATACATACTACAAAATAACTGTTTTATTTATTTTATTTTTTTTCTTATTATATTTTTTTTCAGCTCCTTGTATGTGGTCACCAAACAATTGGACGATGAAAAAAAATCCATTGTCTCAATGTCACAACTATTCGATCATGACATCGAAGATAAACGGTCACAGTTGGTGCAACTGTGCAAGGCCATTTTATTTAAAGATTTTCAAGCTGTCGGCAAGAAGGCCCGCGAAATACTCTGGCGCAAAGGTTACTACGAATTTATTGCTTTCGTAAAGAAAAACTGGAATAAAGAACAAAGAGAAGAAAGTGCTGAAGAAAACTTTCAGAAACTAGAGAAGTTTTTGTTTAGCGGAATAGCCAACTATAAGCGAATTGCTTCAAAAATGGAAGAAATCTACGATTTGGATTTAAAGTTTTTACTCAATTTCAATGTTTTAACTGAAGGAGTTGATGGATGTGATTACCGGAAGATCACTTCTAGTGATGGTGAGGAAATGATTGGTGATTTCGTCGTGGATAAGAGTCTCGAGGCCGTCAGTTTTGCCTTGGACACTATTCACTCAGCATTGCTTTCGTTGGGTGACTTACATCGGTATTTTCTTGATTTCAAAATTGATTCCAAGCCAAAGATAACAAAGAAAATGGCGGCTAGGTTCTATTACGAGGCATTCAAGCTGAATCCTGCTATTGGAATGTCACAGAACCAGCTGGGAACTCTATTTTATGGTCAGAATTTTGACCTGGATTCGATCTATCATTATTTGTACTCGCTGGTTTGTATTGTTCCCTTTGAATTGAGCGAAAACAATGTTTGCAAGTTGTTCCAAGCTCACGCTGACTACCTTGAAAAGTTAGATCCCAATAAGGTTGAGTTTAATCTGAAGGATTTCTATGCTCGATTCTATCTGATTGTGGATATATTCTTCTTTGACAAGGAAGTTCCAGACTTCAACAGCCTGTGTCACTGTGTCTTGGTGGATCTAAGAAAGATTCTATGTTCTAAGAGTATCAATATAACCGAAGCAAGTGTGTTCAAGATTGTCAACATCCTTTTCTTCTGTTTATCGAAGTTGAAGATGATCAATTCCCAGAAAGTTTATTCTTTGAATGCTTTCTTGGTAGCCGTATGTTCTGATCTCATGGATGCGTGTATAGTTAATCTGGAGCAAGTAGTTTTGTCCAAATCAAAGGAAAACGAAGAATTTCACGAGATGTATGCGAAGAAATTTGAGGAATTTGATATGTCAGTGCGAAAGAGTCGCAATGAGTTTAAGAATTGGATGGCTACAATGGGTGAGACAGAGAAGAAAATAAAACCTCCATCAGACACCGATGAAAATGAAGAAATTAATGGCAAGCGAGAGATCAAAGCATCGGTTGTTGTATCGAAAAAGGACAATGACGAGAAGAATCCACAGAATTCGACCCGCAGCAGCGACGAGGCCAAGGAATCCGACTTAAAGACACCATTGTCCAGTAAAAGCAAGAAGAAGGGAATGAAATTGCGACGTCGTCGCAGGAAAATCGCCCAAAGTGACGATAGCAGTTGCTATGACACAGAATCCGACATGGACACCGATTTCTCTTCCGAAGAAGACGAATATTCTGACTTGAGTTCGAATTTCGAAAGTGATTTCAGTGATATTGAGGATGGAGGAGCATTACCCAATGGTAAGGAAATTAAACAAAAAACTGAAGAGTCAGAGGACGACGAGTTAGAGAACAGAAACTATCCAACCTTTTCTGATAACGAAGATATTGTGATCGAGGAAGAGAAGATTATATATCCTGGAGCTGATTTGTCTCAAGAAGTTGACAGTGAGGAACTTCTTAAGGGCTTTGAGATCCTTAACTTAAATAGTGCTTCATTGGGTGCAATGAATTTCAAATCAGACATCGAAGAAGAGGTTAAGGTGGGAGATCCACCAAAAAAACTGGTCTATCGTAATAAATACACTAAAATTGATCCGAATATAATAGTGGATTTTGTCCAAACAGAGCCAACAATGCGTGCTCTGAAGATTCTTTTTGATTGGTTGAAAATAAATCAAGAGATATTGTTTGGGTGCTATCACTCAAATCCAGAGTTCATTCATAAAATCATGAAACTCTTGAATTATTGCAACATTGACATTTTCACCAGAAAAGTTTACTTCGAGAGGGAATTCTTGTTGACTTCAAATGTCCGTGAGCCTCTGAGTGAGCTGTTTGATGTCCGCTCGGCGGTTCCTCTATCCGAAGATTTTGTTTTGAAGAACTTTGATTTGTTCCAGAGCACACAAATGCAGCTAGACTGGGAGACAACAATTCGCGAGAAAATCACTCCCAACGAAGAGAATATATTGAGAATCTTCAAAATGGTCGATTTTGGATTCTTTATTTGCAAACAAAAGAAGTTTAACTATAGATTCTGTGTTAAGTCAAGAAAATTCACAGAAAATGTCAAGAAAAAGAGGGAAGAGAAAAAAGTTTCGTCGTCTCGTCGAAGAGAGCGCAGATCAGCTAAGAATTCGAGGAAGCGCGTCGAAGGACGTACTCGTCGTTATAGTGATCGTAAGAATGGAATTGTGAGAAAGAGCTACACCAGCAATGAAGAGAAGGACACCGTCGAGGAGTGCAAACGAATGCCCAGAAAGGGTTACTTGAGAAATCGAAATGCTGGAGAGAAAATCGAGAAACTGCAGTCGAGCAGTGGTGCCGACGAAGAACGCAGTGAGGCGCAGAAGAATGAAGTTAATAAGAAATGCGAAATCATGGGAAAATTGTGGCTGAAGAATGAAGTTGAGACTTTGGAAGAAGAGGTATTTAATTCCTATAAATTATTTTCAATCATAGTTTTAATAAATTGTTTTTGTTTGTTTTTTAATTCACAGCTTCGCAAGAATCCATTGAATATGATTATGACACCATTTGTTGTTGTCGATGCAAAGGCACTCACTGAATACACAGGGATTGTTAAGAATTTGGTCAAAAGCAAGAAGTTTATAGTTTTGATTCCAAATGCAGGTAATTTCTTATAATTTATTTGTTTTTTTTTTTCGAACTTATATTAATTTTTGTATTCTTTTTTTTAAAAAGTTTTTAATGAATTGGACGATTTGAAGAAGCGCAGCGAGAATGCCAGGAATGTTATTCGTTGGCTAGAGCAGGAATTTACCCATGGAAACAGACATATGCGTGCCCAGAGGGATAACGAGAATATGACATTCTCGTTGGTTAAAATTCCAAGGAAGCTCGGTAAGATAACCTTGGCCCTCAAAGTATATTAAAATTCTAGTGGTTATTTTAAAAATTTTCACAATCTCTTTTTTTGTTTATAAAATAAAAAGCAATTAATATGCATATTTTATTTTTATGTTTCATTTTAGATCGCGAGGCAACAGTCTTCGTACAAATTGCTCAATTCTGCAATCATCTTGTTGCTAATCACACTGACCCCAATTCAACTGAATTCCAATCGAATGTGGTTACTTATCTTTCGGGTGATAATCTGCACGAAAAACGTCATACAAATTTCAGTTTCACTGGCATCTTAGACGCCATACCAGTGCGTCACGATCAAATTGCTAATTTTTATGCTAAATTCAAAATGAACAAAAAATGAAGAATGCCATCAACGGAGGAACAAGAAATAAAACAACAACGAAATCAATCCATCAATGACGAAGAACATAAGAAGAGAGAAGATTTCACCAGAATTTTTAAGGCGAAAGGTTTTGAAGAAAAAATTAATACCGAATTGCGCATGCGTGTTCATTTCAAAACAATCAAATACATCACCACCAACTACAACAACAACAACAAAAAGAACATGCAGAGGGCAAGTGTATAAATTTACTCGTACATATAAAAAAACAAATTTCAAAAAACTAAATCAACAATCAAATCAGCATACAGACAGACATTTTTATGTGTACAAAAAAAAAAAAGAAAAAAAAGCAGTTTTTGTTTAGGAGGAATAGGTAGAGAAGCAACTTAAGTGGAATCGTGTGTTGGCGAGTGGTGGTGCTGCTCCCCCTCCCACACGTTTCGCGGTTGTAAAACAAAAATTTTAACCATAAAACGAACTTAAAATAACAGTCTAAGCCATTCAGCAAAGAAATCATACAAGTTGTCCTTGTTAAGATCAAAGATATATTTGAAACAAAATCCGATTGAACCATTAAACATATTCATTAAAAAAAAAACCGAACCTATAGAAATATTTCAAAACACGAGCAGACGAAAAGATCAGAAGCATACAAAACCCAAAAGTTCCGAAAGAGCAGCACGCAATTCAATGTGGAAAATGACGAAATCGTGTCTAAAATTGTTCTTTAAATTGTGGTTTTATCTTGTATTCGCGTCTTCCCCGAGCTTGAGTTTGTTCTTACGCTAACCTGTTTGCTAAAAAAAAAAAGAATTTTCAGCGAAAACTGTTTAAAATGAAAAGCAAATTACAAATAAAAAATAAAAAATAAAACAACACAACAAACATAAAACTTCATGGGTCTTGATGTCTTGTAAGGAAAAAGGAGTAGAAAGGGAAGGAGAAAAGATTTGAAAAAAAAAAATGCATGCAGAAAAAAACATAAAATAATATTAACATTCTGCAATTAATAGCTTAGTAGATATTTCATTAATTTAAATTTATTTACACATGTATCTTAATTTTCATTTTTTACAAGGTATTGTTTGTTAATTATAAAAAAAAATTATGTTCGGCAGAATTTGAAGTTACCCAACAGCTATTTGCTTTAAAAAAATGATTAGATAAATCAGCAGTGATAAAGCTCTTATTGCTATACCAATTGTTAGCCTTGAAATATATATATTTTTAACAAATTCCATTTCCGTTCAAACTTCCTTTTTCGTTCTTTCTACATCCTTCTATCCTTCTTTTTACAATAAAAAAAATAAGTTTATTTTGTGTTTTTGTATTCATTTTTTTTTAAATTAAATTAATATATGTATGTATTTCATCGAAAGAAGAAAATTTTATTCAATTTCAAAATATGAAAATCCTATATAACAAAACAATACGTGTCAAATAAAAATGCATTGCAAATAAATTAAATTGTTTCTTTTTTTTTTTGTAATTCTTAGGTACTAACTGAAATGAAGTTTCTCCTCGTTGGGTGTCAGTGGTGAGTAAAGGGGGATAGGTCAGACGAGTAAAATTTTCAAGCTGAAGTAAATGCCTTACAGAAAAGTACAGAACAAAATATCGAAAATAAGTGCCGTCACACTTTTTCTATTTTAAGTCAATTTTTAGAAAATGGCCCCTCCCGCTTAAAGGGATCGAACTAGACACACCCTCCCATACAGTTTTTTTCTCGTCTTGACCCAATCTACACGCTCTAGCTTTTTGGCGCATTTAAAGCGAATCGACCTGCACTTATATTTTGAAGGTAAATGTCCGAAAAATTGAAAAAATCACGATTCAGGTGCACAAAATCGGCTATAACTTGAGAACCGAAGCTTCGATTTTTCCAGATAGGGTCTCAATAGAAAGCTTATTGTCCCAGCTATATTAACAATGCTAAATATATATAGGTTCCCATACAATTTTGACGAGAAAAAGGCTTGCAGAGAAAAAATGACAAGTTTTCGAGAAAATTGCCAACTGTTCTTCTATTTTCCAAACAATTTTCAAAATCTTTTTTTTATTATTATCTTGACAAATCAACGGTCATTTTGGTATCTCAATCATTATTCTACGTTCACCACAAGCTTCATTAAACGTCTTCAAAGTTTCTTGAACGGAAAATTAATGAATTTTTCAGTCTTTTGTTCGTTCACATTTCTTCTTCGACAAAGTACATAAAAGGTATCCGTTAATGGGCTCTAACTTCTTCAATTCTTTTTTGATCTTATTCAATGAGGTGTCTAATGAAAGATCATGAATTATACTTCTTGATGCATTACATTCTAAATCCCGTTATGCACTATTTAGTCGGACTGATTGGTGATAGTGGCGGACATTCAAATGGTTCATTTAAAAGCTTAGTACTTAGGTTCTAATGCTCGGATCTTCATAAATAAGGCCTCAAAACTTAGGAAAAATGAGGTATTCTGATGTACATTACCTTTTTTGGTAGTGGGAGAAAGAAACATACATATATAGCTTATGTTTCATAACGCATGCGACGTCGGTATATTTCGCCCATTTTTCGGAAAATTCCCCCTCTCGCCTAAAGGGATGGAAATAGACACGCCCTCCCATACAGTTTTTTTCTCGTCTTGACCCAATCTACACGCTCTAGCTTTTTGGCGCATTTAAAGCGAATCGACCTGCACTTATATTTTGAAGGTAAATGTCCGAAAAATTGAAAAAATCACGATTCAGGTGCACAAAATCGGCTATAACTTGAGAACCGAAGCTTCGATTTTTCCAGATAGGGTCTCAATAGAAAGCTTATTCTCCCAGCTATATTAACAATGCTAAATATATATAGGTTCCCATACAATTTTGACGAGAAAAAGGCTTGCAGAGAAAAAATGACAAGTTTTCGAGAAAATTGCCAACTGTTCTTCTATTTTCCAAACAATTTTCAAAATCTTTTTTTTATTATTATCTTGACAAATCAACGGTCATTTTGGTATCTCAATCATTATTCTACGTTCACCACAAGCTTCATAAAACGTCTTCAAAGTTTCTTGAACGGAAAATTAATGAATTTTTCAGTCTTTTGTTCGTTCACATTTCTTCTTCGACAAAGTACATAAAAGGTATCCGTTAATGGGCTCTAACTTCTTCAATTCTTTTTTGATCTTACTCAATGAGGTGTCTAATGAAAGATCATGAATTATACTTGTTGATGCATTACATTCTAAATCCCGTTATGCACTATTTAGTCGGACTTATTGGTGATAGGGGAGGGCATTCAAATGGTTCGATTAAAAGCTTAGTACTTAGGTTCTAATGCTCGGATCTTCATAAATAAGGTCTCAAAACTTAAGAAAAATGAGATATTATTCTCAGTTTTATTAACAATGTCAAATATTTATAGGTAACCAAACAATTTTAACGTGAAAATGACTTGCAGAGAAAAAAAGACAGGTTTTTAAAAAATTGCCCGCTATACTTCTATTTTCCAAATACTTTTCAAAATCTTTGTTTCATTATTATTTTGACGAATCAACGGTCATTTTGGTGCCTCAATCATCATTCTCCGTTAACAACAAGCTTTTTAAAACATCTTCTAATAGTCTTGAACGAAAAATTTTATCAAAAATCAAGTTATTGTTCGTCCAAATTTCCTGTTTCACAAATTATTTAGAAGATTTTTGGAAATAGGCTCTAAATTCTGTATTTTTGGTTCGATGTTCTTTAATGAGGTATCAATATAATATAATATGGATTATATATATTGATGTACATAATCTTCTATTAGCTCTTGCAATCTGAGCTTAAGATCCTTAATTAGTGAACCAGTAAATTAAAAGACACATTGTTTTTGCATTATTGTGATTTATTTTCTTCAGTTTTTTGTTGGTATTGATTTAAAACATTTTATGTAAATTTTTGTGTTTAAGTTGCAATTTTATTGTTGTGGTATTTATCTATTTTCATAATATAATCATTTCATACAAGATTTAGAAAAAAAAGTGTTTATTAAATTTTCGCGCTCGTGGATCGCAAAAATTTTAATATTCTGTGCTTTAAATTGCATTTGAATTTGACTTTTTGTGTTTTTATTTTTTTATTTATGAATTTAATTCAGCAAAGTGTAAATGTTTTATTTTTGTATCAGCTTTATTGTATATAATTCCACTATAGCGAGCGATTGTATTTTTTTTATTTTATATTATATGTATGTGAGTCGATTTGCTTTTCTAATGCTATCGCTTTATTTGTTTTTTTTTTTTCTTTCACTTTTGTCTAATAACTTAATTTCTTAATATCTAAATTTTTATTTTATGTTTTGTTAATTTATTTTATTTTGTTATTTATATATATTTTATTTATTTACTGTTTCTTTTTTAGGATGTTCCTTATGAAATCCTCTGTCCATACATTTATAATTAATAATAATAATATGTTACATTACAAAAATTTTGAACAAAAAAGAGGTGAATCACATTCAATAAAATATTATTTATAAAATATAAAAAAAAAAAAAACATTAAACTAAGGAATATTTTTTTTGTTTTCTCTACACATATATTTGAATTTTAACCTTCTTCCAAGGATAATAGAAACAAAGTACATAAATTAAAAATGAATAAAATAAAAACAAACAATGAGGATATATCGTTAGAAACAAATACATATTTTAAACAAAGAGAAGGTAGAATGCTTGTATATTTTGGGTCCATCAAGGAGCATCACTGGCCGCAACAAATAGGATTCAATATTTTTTTTTTTTTTGTTAAAGTTAAATATTTTTTAAACAAAGAAAAAAAGGACTACAATTAAATAAAAATAAAACAAAAATCAACGACATCTTATCCTAGGTTAACATATACATATATATAAAATACATATTTAGCCCCAAATAAATATATTAAGGTTGCTTTATGAGATTATTTCGTCATCTTTTTTTTTGTTGTTTAAAACAGACTTTTTTTTATATAACACCAGAAACAGCTTTCTCATAGGGAGTCCCAAGAGTATCCCTTCGGCGAGGTAATGTTCCGCTGGCGGTTAGAGGCGCCGATTCAGGACATCCCAGACTTGTAAGCAGCTCAACTAAGGCGGTTGTTTCTTCGACGCTGTAATGAGGTGTTGGAATTCCTCCACCATTTGATATCGCCGCTGAGGAGGAATTCGTAGAGGATGTTGAGGATGTGGTGCTGGTATTGCTGGAATTTGTTTGAGCTGCTTTAAGAGATTTAGCCGTAGCTAGCGATTGGGCAGCACGTGCATAAGCTAAGCAGGTACGTCCTTCGTGGTCAGTGTGCTTGATATTGGCATGATTCTGGTAAAAGACAAATAACGAAATATTTAAAATATGTTGATATAATTTATGTTAGATAAGTTAAAGCCCTTACTAAAATTTTTCATAATAAAAAAAACTACCATGTTCATAATTAGAAAAAGATGAATTTTATGCGCCATTTTGTTTAGAAATATTCTTTCTTTTAATCAAGTTTTTGCTAGCACAATTTTCGCAAAACTAGATGAATCAAATTTTTCTAAAAAGGCTCACATTGGGCGCCAGTCATAAATCATAATAACATAAACCCTTGCGCCATTTTAAAGGCGAATTTCCGTTCTTTTGATCAATTTTTAGATATTCTGTTTATACAAATGTACTAAAACTAAAAAGTCGATAGATCGTGGCGAACATGGCCCTATTGACTTATCGTTTTTTGTGTATTAATCAGAAGAATTTTTATTTTGGAAAATTTGATTCCTCAACTCTGGGGTGATAATCCGATACACAAACTATTAAGCCAGGTGGTACTTCAAATCAATCAAAACTCTCATTGGGCGCCAGTTTTCTGAAAAAAGTTCACTTTTGATGTAAAATTTTGTTATCGTATTTGCTAGACAATGGCTAGCAAAACTTTATGAGCGTGAGGTAGGCTTTTTCTTTTCAACAACGGACAAACTGTTAGAACATGAGATAATCTAGGGTTTTAAATCATCAGTTTTGCTCATGATCTGAATAAAAATATATTTTTTTTAGAAAAATGGCGCCCAACGTAGGTTTCTACATCTCGTAAACATTCCCTGCTTAATTTTTAATGGATGTAGGAAGTTTCCATTTTATAACTATTTTTTTTTTTTTTTCAAACTTACCCATATCAGCAATTGAGCAATTGCTAAATTGCCAATAGCACAAGCAAGCAGCAAAGGCGTTCGAACATCCCTTGGACTAACAGTTGAGTTAGTGACTTCATTGGTTGCATTAGCAAGAATTAGAATTATAGATTTCATATCAGATCTGTAAAAAAAAAAACAAGACAAAAAAACATCCAATCAAATTTAAGCACAAACGAAATAATGTCCGCTCTCTTACCTTATCACTGCTTCAATAAGCTGCTGTCCAGCAGTGGCATTCGTATTTTGATTGCACATTGGTAGAAAATCTTTAGCCTCGTATTTGCTCCGAATCCATGATTCTTTTTCTTCTCGGCTTGCGTTTGGTCTTGGTTTCGGCCTGTTTCGAGTGCAAGCTTCCCATACTGAATTCGCCAGACTATTGCCAATAGCTAACATCACACTTAGATGACCAGCGCTGTTTGAGAAAAATCGATGAGTTTTGTTGGAAGGGCAGACAAAAAAAAAAGATAAACAAATACTTACGGCCAGTCATCTAAATCTAAAGATCTAATTTTGGAAATGTGAGATCCAAGGTTTCTGTGAATGCCAGAGCATTCTATGCACATCAGAATTCCCAAATTAAGACTCGCCCATTCGGGATCTGCAATAATAAAAAAAAACCTTACGTTAGCCCTGTCTGTTCAGGGAGTTTAGCTTATTTCAAACTTACTTGGCGCATCACAATCCACACAATGCCCATTGCCTGGAACTCGCGTCCTTATCGATGTCATACTCGCCATTTCACTCGACGTCGCTGGCTTCATCTTACTCGACTCGATGCCTTGTAAAGACTTGAAAATTTCCTGCTCAATTGCTGCAACCCAGTCGTCCCTCTCCTCACTATTGGCTGCTTCAAAGTGCCATTGCTTACTATCCAAAGATACAATGTAGAACTCATAACCATCGGAATCATCGACTTCTTGATTTTTCACACCACTGCTTTTCATTCTTCGATGGCGTTTCTTGACATTCGGGGTCTGAGCGTCCAATTTATTCGCACCAACCAGCAATTGTTGGTTGCATGTATCACTTGCAATGAAAGTTTGCGAATTGCTATTGCTCATGGCGATCCCTTCGTCCCCAGATGTTTGTTGCGAGGAATTCGACTTTCCCGGTTCCCACAATGTGTCGAAGGCAGTTAGAAGACCCTTTTCAGAAAGTTTCTTGTTATCTTTGACAATCGACAAACAGCCGATTCCTTCACTGAGACCATTTTGGTTCGATTTGCCATTTGAAAGCATCGATGATGTGAGAGCACTATTGGTTATGATTGACTTCGATCCACGAGGTTTCTGTCCTGGGACCTTAACGGTAACATATTGCAGAGGAATTTCCTTTCCATGAACATCATCCATGTAGTCGTGCAGTGATGGATGGTAAGTCAGTCGACCATCATCACAAAGAGTTACATACTTCTTCTTCCATTCTTTGTTCAGCGACTTGCTGGACCGTTTGTACAGGTAGCCTTGTTTTAGAGGTATTGATCTTCCACTACCAAGCTCACCATTTTTAGACTTATCCTCACCTTTCTTCGAAGAGGGGATAAAGAGATTCGATCGTCGACGAGACTTACGACTTGTTGTTGGTGTGGAAGTTGGCGTTGGGAGGTCTTTACCACCGCCACTGCTGTTGTCTTTCCCCGAATCCTTGCTCTGGGGAACCAGCGACAAAGGAGCTAGATTTTCTGCTGAAGGAACTGCAGAATGATGCACGGTTACCGCTCCAGGCGTAAATTTGGTTGTCACATTATTATTTTCATTCGTCACAGTAGCAAAATGTTGCTGAGAATGTGTCTGATGATGAGATTGATGTGATGGATGACCCGAGATGGCTGCCCATTTTTGTTGTTGCTGTTGTTCGTTATGTACAAAATCTGCACTCATTCGCATTGGGATGTGATGACTTGAGGTCGATAGAACATGATGTCGATGAGGTAACGTTGCACCCGATGATTGAACAACCGATGGTGTTGAGGCAGAAAAGCCATTTGCCGCAACTGCAGCATTGGAATGATGAAAACTAGCTATGCCAAGACGTGTTCCTTGTGGTGTGGTTGGTCGAGAATTAACTGGCGGTACACATGTTGTAATTCGTTGCTGAAGGATCTTTTGACAAGCTATTGATGTGAAGAAAGAAAAATTTTAACATGTGTTGTAGATATTTTGAAAAATAAATATGTACATTCATCGAGCGGAATAAATTTTTATAGAAAAAAGTCTTCGTGAAATTTTACACTCCACGACTGACTTTTTGAAACAAAAGTTATTGATATGGACCAAATGTCAAATTTTTCTTCAATTTAACAGTCTTTTTTCCTATAGTAGTCTAATACTGCGAAACTGAAAATATGACGTTGATGAGATTGTGGAACGTATTTTCTTTTTTTCAATTCACTGCGGATAGGCAAGTTGGCTTAGTTATTAATAATTAATTTTTTGTGTTAAAGCTTAAAAGTTAGAAACTCAGTGTATCTTCGCCACGAACATAATATTACGTTCCATAAATTTAATTTAGAAATAAAGACACCCATCTCCTTTAAAAATTCGTTCCATAATTGTTTTTTTTATCGTCATCTTCGTTTTTTTATTTTGCATTAAAAAAAATATTAAATAAATGGTAAAGTTCTGAAATATGATTTTGAACTAGTTTTGACTCAAAAAATGAATTATGGAACGTAGATTTCTAAATCTCATTCAAACAGTTGAATGAATAATTCAATTTCATTCGACTGAAAATTAGAAATAAGTCTAATAAAACTGTATAAACAGGCAAGAAATTAAAGTCGAACTTGTTAAATGCGGAAAAAGTAGAAAATTATAGAAACTTACCATCTTGAAACACACGTTCCACATTAAGGCCATAAGTGGCACAGGTTTCATAATACGAGCACCGTTTTAAATCATTCGCAAGTTTTCTAGCCCTCGAATCGTCTATCACACGGGGATTTCTTTCACTAATGGCATCTACAAAAAAAAAAACAAATAAAGAAATATTAAATAAAAGGAAATATAAAATTAAAAAAAAATTAATTAAATCTTAGAAACTCACCTTGTGTTCCAACTAAAATGATTGGAATTTCTTGACTATTGCGGAAATGCGCCATTTTGGTATAATAACTGTATACAGCGTTAAAACTAGCCTCGTTTTCCAAACTAAATACAAAGATAACAGCATCGACCCAAGCAGCAAACTGGAAAGTAAAAATAGTTGTTTTTTTTTTTTTTTGTTTAAATTAGTCGAGTTGATTAAAAGCCCTTGACAGTGAATTTATTTCTTTAACTGTACTTGGCTTTGGAAATGAGTATAAAGCCACCAACTGAGACGATGAAGTATATAATAGTCCTTGAACGAAGCATGATTTTTTTTTGTAATTTTAAATTAAAAATCTACCTTTACTTTTTTTTTTTAAATGCATTTAAATAAGCAAATATTATGAACAATGGGATAATTGTTTTAACCTTTGCTAAAATCAGTGTTTACCTTATAATGCACCCCTTTCACTGTGTGGCTATGCTCTTGCTATATACATATAGATAAGGATAATGAACTCACGACTCAAGTTCTTCTCAAGTCAATGCGCACAGGCAGTTTTTAGCAAAACACCACACTAAAATCACACATCGTCGTCCTCGTCGTGTCGCGTAGCGTCCTCGGGTCGGTCGTACATGTCCTGTGAAAAAACACCACGCTAAAACGAACCCTTAAAATGTTGTTTTTGTTTAAAATTTTGAAAGGAACACAAAAACTTTGTTTGGTGTTACTGAAAAGTCACTCGAAATTATTCAAAGGACATGTTACCCTTAGTCCGTCTGTTTTTGTTTAAAGAATAAAACTTTATCCATCACAAAGAGAAAATGTTTATCGATTTTATTTTAATAACAAAAAAAAAATGAAGATAAAAATTCGTCAGCCAGAAAATCTACGAATGTCCTTTGCAGGATGAAAACCAACGATGAACTGAAATTTTATTTTTGATAATGCAAAGCCGGGCCTTGGTTTCGTTGTCAAGGATATTCAGTGTTGGTGCCGGTGGTTCTGTTGACGATTATGATGATGATGATGATGATGATGATGGTGGCTGGCTGTGCTTGCTTTGTACGGTGGCGGCACAGGTTTTTGTTGTTGCTGAATTGTATGCACCCTTGTCGATCAAATGACGAATGAGTCTTTATATTTGCCTGCCACCCACAGCATTGCTTCTCATTTGCCTTGCGGCATAGAGTCTGCAATCAAAAACAGAAGGACATCACATAGAAACACACTTGCAGCAGTAGCAGCTTGTGGTTGCTGCCAGAGTTGCTGTTCCTTCATTATAAAAAAAAACAGCGTGTGATAAAAAACGATGAAAAATAATAGAAAACAAATATCCATTGAGTTTTGAATTTTGGTCTCTTTGGTTAAAAGTACAGATTAAAAATTTGCTATTAATTTCATTTGAAACAGCTGCCTTAGATAATCGTTTTACTGATGACATATGTTTTTAAAGTGAAATTCATAATTCACGAGCTTTTTTCTTGTTGGTTAAATTAAATTATGAATTTTTATATCAATATTTTGGAAAACAAAAACTCATATTTTTCATTTAAAACAGATTTCACCTCAAATTATATGTAAACGTTTCACAATGTTTTTCACGCTTTATATTCTATGACTCACCTCAATCCTAAAACAACTATTCTTTGATACCTATATTACTTATTTTAAATTTCCCATCTTGGTTTTAGTCCAACAAAAAAGCTGTGCAAGGGTAAAGATCTGACCTTCACGCCGAAATTATTATTCAGGGCCAGTTGTATAACCATGGTTCAAATTTTGATCCGTGGTTCAGGAATTTTAATTCACCGATTTCGGGGGATTAATTGAAGTTTAAAGATAGTTCAGAGATGTAATTGGCTTTTATCACATACTTGAATCTTGAACCCAGGGTTCCCAGGTCCCCAAAACATTTTTCCCCTTTTTTTTGACACCAGAATGGTATTTTTTCCCCTAATTTTCTAATAAAAATCCCTTTTTTTTCCCCTAAGTAAATTACGTTTAAATTTTTGAAGAAAACATTGAAAATACATATATTGTTTTGAATTTATCTTGTAACATTTTTGTATTGTACATAGTGTACCTAACTTATATAATAGTGTCTCAATCAAAATATTTAATGAATTTAGTCATTCTGTCCTTTGTTCCGCTATGAGAAAGACAAAAAATTAAAGATTAAGCTTTTTCTGTTTCATTACGAAATATAATGCTAACAGCCTTTTTCTTAAAATCTTATTGTCGGTTTCCTTTTCACTGAAAACTATTCAAGATAAAAATATTTTGTATTTGTTTTCTTTTCATGGCTTGTCAAAGCGAGCTGGGTAAGTGAGTCATCATTTTTTTTTTGTTTTCTTTGTAGTAGCCGTGGCGTGATGGTTAGTGCGATGGACTGTCATGCCAGAGGTCTAAGGTTCGATCCCAAGCCTCGCCATCTATTTATTTAAAAGAAAAACGGCTACTGCCTCTTGCGAGGAATTGACAAATCCTCCAAGAGTATCTCCTGTCACAGAAAAGTGCCGCTCGTTAGCCGTTCGGATTTGGCAATAAACTGTAGGTCCCCTCCATTCCTGCAGACACGCACACAGGAATGGTTGAGAGTTGTAAGTCACTAGGCCCTAGTTCTTCATGAGCTGTTGTGCCATCAAATTTATTTTTTTTTTTTATTTGTTTTCTTTCTTCTCACCAAAAAACTGTTACTTCATGCAGGAAAAGGTTAAGTAAGGCCGTGTTCGAATTGGTTTAAAATGTCCATTGTATTTTGACGCTTCTACAATCTATATGAGATTCACCTAACTAGTGTTAAAACTGAACATTCTGATAAAATTTGGCGAAATTTTAATTTAATTCGCACACGAAATTTTCACTAATAGATTCTTCTATAGGTTTTTACATCAAAATTTGAAAATTTATAAAAAAATGTAAGAAATTTCATGTTTCCAACTAGACCATTGGAAGCAGAGGGTTTCAAAGTGATTGCCTATGCTGACGACGTTGCAATATCAGTATCTGGGAAACACCCACAAGTTCTTTCGGAACTCTTACAAAATGCCTTAAACAGGCTCACCAATTGGGCAAAGCATTGTGGCTTGGACGTCAACCCACATAAAACGGAACTAGTACTCTTTACGCGAAGGTACAAAATTCCTCATATTAGCCCACCCACAATTAAAGGAATACCCCTAAACTTCTCCGACCAAGCCAAATATTTAGGCCTTACTTTAGACAAAAAACTAAATTGGAAGGCAAATATTGATGAAAGAGTAAAGAAGGCTACTGTAGCACTCTTTACATGTAAAAAGGCCATAGGCTCAAAGTGGGGTTTTTCCCCAAAAATAGCCCACTGGCTATATACCTCGGTAATCAGACCGATACTCACTTATGGAGTTGTCGTATGGTGGACCGCACTGGACAAAATGGTAAATTTGAATAAACTCATTAAAGTCCAGCGGTCAGCAGGTATGTGCATCACGGGAGCACTTCGCTCAACACCAACAGCAGCTTTAGAAGTACTTCTAAACCTAACACCTCTTGACATCTTCTCCAAAATGGTGGCAGCCAACTCATGCGTGAGGCTTAGAGCCACCTCTCAATGGATCAGTAACAACACTGGTCATACTACTATTTTAGACAATTTCAGATCTATCCCAGATCGCTTAGACTATACCACCCCAAAAATGGTATTCGACAATAACTTCCATATTTCTATCCCCTCAAGATCCTTTTGGGAAGAAGGAGGACCTCAAGAAGAAAACACGATACACTTCTATACAGACGGTTCAAAGACCGACGACGGCGTTGGAAGTGGCATCTATTCGAAACAACTGAATCTCAGTCTATCATATAGACTTCCCAATCAATGTAGTGTGTTCCAAGCAGAGGTAATGGCGATAAAAGAGGCATTATCCTGGCTCAAAGAAAACGTTATATCTTGTAAGGATATACGCATCTTCTCAGACAGCCAAGCCGCTCTCAAATCTCTCGCGTCTGTCTCCACAAACTCTATCATAGTCCACGACTGTCGATCATCTCTGAATGAGATGACAGAACAGTTTAACATTCACCTCATCTGGGTGCCGGGCCACAGGGACATTCCGGGAAATTGTAAAGCTGATGAGCTCGCCAAAAACGGAACACTTCTGCCCACTGTTAGACAAAGACACAACATAGGAACACCACTTGCTACATGCAAACACCTCTTCAAACAATATGCTCTAGAATCAACAAGTGCTAGATGGTCACAGGGTACCACCTGCCTAGCAACTAAACAAATATGGCCATGCATAGACCTGAAGCGGTCAAAAGGCTTGATTTCCCTGAGCAGACAAAGTTTAAGCTCCACAATTGGAGTCATAACAGGACACTGCCTCATAGGTAGACATGCTAAGAGGCTAGGGGTCTACACTAATGACTTCTGCAGAAGCTGCATGGACGAGGAAGAAGAGGAGTCAATCCAACATCTTCTATGTACATGTCCGGCACTCTCCAATAGAAGGAACACCTACCTAGGTAGCCCCTTCTTTGATAATACCAGTGAACTGGCAACGATCGACACAAAATGTCTCTCAAACTTCATTAAAAGTACAAAATGGTTTGATTAATTTCATACTCTCCCATGAGTAACTTTCCTTAGTGGTACCACAATGGACCCTTAGGGTCTAAGTGAGTCAACAACATCTAGACGGCCACTCTAACCTAACCTAACCTAACTAGACCTTATGTAGTAAAAAAATGAGTGAAGGTGTAGCACGGTTGTATTTGCATATGATTTGCATTTATTAAAACCTAAAAGTCTATTCACTAGAAAGAATAGAACATTCATTTTTCCCCTTTTCGGATTTTTTTCCCCTTTTTTAGGCTCTCCCCTTTTTTTCCCCTTTCGCATCATAAAATCGGCAAAAGTGGTGCTTTTCCCCTCAATCTGGGAACACTGTTGAACCATCGTTTAACCTCAGCTAATCCGGTGAAATGCGAATTAAAATTGCTGAATCTCGGGTTAAATATTGAACCACGTTTGTAAAACTGGCCCTTAGTAATCTTTTTTCACACCAACTGTAAAGTATTGAAAGACAATGGGGTTAACGAGAACCAAAATTTCCCTGGAAATGTTTTCCTTCTTCCAACAACATAGGGAACGTGAAATGATAATCGAAAGTTTCTCTCGGAATTTCTTGGTATAGGGAATACATTTTTCAGGGAAATTTTTCTGTCATTACATTGGATTATTGTTCGAGGGAAGTTTATTCCGCAGGTGATTCACGATAGCAGAAAAATTTTCGAATGAATAAAATATTCCGTGGAAAACAAAACTTTGCTCGAGATTCCCGATGGGGCCCAATTTATAAAGCCAACATTGAACTCACGTGAAATTCAAAATCCACAATTTTAACATGCGAGGTTTTTAATTGATTAGTATAAAAATCTTTGGTAACCCTAATATGTTGCTGCTTTTGGAATAAAATTTGGTCGATGTATGTTGCAGAAAGCCGCCATATTTGCATTATACACAACGGGTCACTGTGCATGCCGGTTGAATGCATGATGCTGGTAGATGAAGTTTTTTTTTTTGTTTTGTGTTATGGAAGTCTCAAGTACACGTGGTTCTGTTGTACAGAAAAAGCATAAAATACACCACCTACTCACTTTTAATATCTGACATCCTTTTCTGACACGACGACACAGGTTGTCATCGAAAAATTGAGAAACAACCGCATAGTCCTCATCAGGAGTATAGCCGCCTCCTCATCATCATTAACCCATGGCAGACGATAGTCAATGTTTTTTATGTATGAGCTATCTGCGGCTAACTTCACACAGTTGCAATATAGGTACTTATATGTATATATTTTCTCCAAATCATATTTAATGAAAGGACATGAATACAAACAAAAAAAAATCCACCCAACACTCCTTGCCGCTCAATCTCTTTGTCAAGCGTCGACACTGACACTGACTGACATTTCAGTCAAGCCTTTCTTTCCAAGACAAGGAGGGAATGCAAAGAAGTCTATTCTGGGTGTAGTAGGTATATAGTGAGAAGTGGGATTGAGATATGCAGCAAAAGATCCTTAAGAGGATTTTTCTGTGCTTGTTCGGCAATAGTTGAAGCAAAATAGTGTAGTCGTCTAAGGGAAGATAATGACTTCTTGTGATATGCTTTAGCAGAATATACGAAGTAACAAAAATGCCGGAAAGGAGACTGTTCTTCTCGCTCGCCTTGAATATCTATTTCTATATCTAGGAATGCTCTGAATGTTGAACCTTGAAGTGTGACAAATTGTAGGAAATGAGTGGAAAAGCTAAGGATGATGGAAGGAATTGTGTTTTTCATCATTTTTTTTTCTGGTTTGTAATTTGTTTGCTTGGAATGATTTTTTCTTGATAATTTTGTATACCTACAAAAAAATTTACCGAATGATGGAAGAGTAGGAAATATGGTGTCTTGTAAGTGGGGGAGGATTATTTTTATTTCTTTTTTCAAACGATATGAATGTGTGTCTTTTATTTTTAAATATTAATCACGAATGACTGCAGCAAACATTAAAAAGCTTTTAAATAGAAAAAAAAAAATCAAAAATGATGCACAAAACTCGTTAAGAAAATATATGTATGCATAGAAGATGGGAAGCAAAAGAAATCGTTAAATAAAATGTTTGGGAAGCAAAGCAGTGAATAGAAATTTTTTTGTTTGGTTGCTGCAAGCTAACAAATAATGAACATATTGCATCAAGACAAAAAAATTTTCGTTGGGCTTCAGGCTTATATGTTTTCTGTATATCGGAGAGGTATGTAATAGCTTAAGGTAGTCCAGACTGACAACTCTTAACTCGATTAGACTTTTGACGAAACCAAACCCTATGTTAGGTTTTATGTCCTGGATTTCTTACAATAGAGTGTTCAAAAAGGAATCAAAAGGATTATACATACCTACAAAGTAAAAAATAGAAAGAGACGAACCTTTAGTAGCCGATAATTAAAACTCAAGGCTGTTTCACAATGTGACGAGAAAACGAGACGTGTGAGCATGACGAGATCTCTTCAAAGACAATTGGGGGCTATCGTGAACAAAAATTAAACTGGGAATGTTCGGCTTAACTTCGAAAATTGGGAACGCAAAAGATTTTTCAAAGTATCACTAGGAATTTATCGGCATCAGGAATAAATTTTTCAGAGGACTTTGGTTATCATAACATTGAACTTTTGTCCGATTAAATTTTTTCCGCAGGAAATTTACGATAGTAACCAAATGACATGACATTTTAAAGTTTTGGAACTAGCCGCGTTAGTAAATAATAGGTATTAAGCGAGTTCAATACAGTATTCAACACGACGCTGAAAGAAATTTGTAGCGAAACGTTCAAGCTGAGTACTGTATTGAACTCGCCTTACATCTATTATTTATTAACGCGGCTAATCTGAAAACTTTAAAATGTCAATTTTTTTAACTTCGGACTGGTATATACTTAAAAATTATTATTTTCACAAATTTAATAGTGACTTAACGTGCGAGAAAATAATTTCACTAAATTACTGTTTAAAATTCATTTGCACACGCAATAAAGAGTTACATTGAAAATATTTTAATTTTTTTACTGAAGGTTTATTATTTTTTCGTTAGATACCATTCGATAAGATGTGGATGCCCTACTTTACCTTTTTCTATGACTCGCCACCACTATTTTAATTTAATTAATTTCACTGCACTTTGTTTTGAATGCACTCAATACAGAAATTCAATTTTAAAAATTGCAAATTTAAAAAAAGTTTATTTTTGTATAAAATTGTTTTCTAGATAACACGGTCTACACAAATGTTTAATTTTATTAAATTTTCTTTATTTTTTAAGGATCAGAAACACTGTCAAATACTCCTCCATCTGAATGCGAACCAAACAACAATCTAACACTTTCCCATCTCACCAATTAACACGCAATGTCAACAAAAACCTTCTCTATTGAACAAATTGAACAAAAGGCTTCTATCTCTTTAGTTGGTATAAAATCCTCATGAATGTATATATGTATCATGTATGTATACATACTTGTGGATACACAGAATCCAGAGTACAGAGAATGACGTGTTCATGTGCAACACACATAACAATCGCCGGAAATTATATTGAAAAGTTCATTAGGCTCCACTTTGCTATAAAGCAAACTGCACCCTCTTCAAATACCCTTATGAACTTTTGCACTATTATGCATTATGTGCAGGGCTGGACTAAGACGTAGTTAAGCTTTTTATCACAACTCAAAGTCTCACTATCTACATTTTTTGTAGCTCCAATTTTACTTTTATTTAGGGCAAGTTTTTTAAATATTTGTGTGATTATAGTTAAGTGCGGCTGAAAATTTTGGAATTTAAATTTGAAACAAAATCAATTGCAAACACCAAATTATATATATTTTTTTTGCGATTGTTCACTTGCTAAAAAACCTCAAATATTAAATAGATATTAATTTTTATTACTTCCTTTTGAGCGATCCGGCACTGACTTTAATCCTATACATAGTTATTTTCCTTCAACCCCATAACAAAATAAAAATGAGGTTTTCTAAAGAAACGTGCAACAGAAGCATTTTTCCAGGTATTTTCTATGTTAGCATAAAGCTTTGCCTAAAGGCTTTGACTGAACAACTATGGTGTTATAGTCAGAGAGGTAGTGAATTGTTATTTTCATTTTTGTGCTAATTGGTATAAGCTAGTTCTACGAAGATAATAAATTAAAGAAAATTAAATATAAAAAGATTCAGATGAAAAATTAAAAATTATGTAAAATATCTTTGCTTTATAAAAAAAGTGGTATGCTAATTATGTGCCAAATGACTGGTATAAACCTAAAACTAACTATCTATATCACCAGTGTGGTATAGATACCTAGTCATATTATGTACTTGATTTTTATTATCTATCAAGAAGTGCTTAAAAAACCATATATTTGTATAGAATTTTTATCCGTTGATTGGTATAAACTGGTCTTACGAAATTTAAAGCACATGGATAGATATTGGATTTAGGTACGTAGGAATCCGAAGTAAAATTAAAAATGATCTAGTGTATCTGTCCTGTCTGCTTGTGACTGGTATAATTCAAAACCTTATTGTCCTGTGTGCTTATGACTGGTATAATCCAAAACTTTACTTCATAATCCAAAAGCTTATTGTTTACATCACTTGTATCTAAAATTTTGCACATGTTATGTGTTTCGCCTTTACAATCTGCCAAAAAGTAAAGAAAATTAACATATTTTTATTTTATACTGATTGGTATAAACTGGTTTAACGAACATATCATATACTAGGACGTAAATTTGATGGACAAGTAAAAATGATTTAGATTTACACTGTTATACAAAAGATGGTGTTTTAATTATGGATGATGTGTGTGTGACTGGTATAAATCAAAAATTAACTGTCTGCACAAATTGGGGCGAAAGTTCTTGTTCATATTATCTATCAAATAGTACTGACAAAAAACATATTTTTCTTTTATTTTTTAGCCACACTTATTGGTATAAATTGGTCTAATGAGCTTATCAAACCAATGAAATGAAACATTAAATATGTGTCTGGTGGCTGGCATTAACCAAGAACCGGTGATGCAGCGGTTTTTAGTCGAAAGTTTTTGCACATTTTTGTGATTTATTATTTGTATCAATGCGTATTTTCTTTTAATCTAATGAACAATTGATTAAACTGGTCGAAAGCATATTCAGCAAGCAAATATGGCTTTATCATGCATTCAGAACTCAACACGAAATCTCAGACTATAACAGATGTTTAATGTGTTATGCAGAAAACAAATTTTAAAAAAGTTAGTGGATAACACATGACAAACACAGAGAACCAAGGTTTTATAAATTTTTATACAAACGCTGCAGGAGATTTTAACTAGTAGGTACCTTTATATGTATGTATAACCAAAATTTTATTCGTACATAGAGGAACCATCATGATGCAGTCAAAAATTTATTCTGCCACCCCTTTTTTCTCTCTTAAAAAAAAAAAAACATAGATGTTTTTTTTTTTTTTGAAGTTCAACACTACCTTCATATCACATACTGAGAACCGATTAGACAAAAATCAATTGCCTTGCTAGGGCAATATTTTGATTGTCGACGCAACTGCAATAAATCTTTCGTTGCATAATATCAAAATGACACAGGACGCAGTGGTACGCCGAAAGCAACGTCAATAACTCATCAGGGATTAAGTACTTTTATATAATTTTTATTATCATGCCTCGAAGGGGGTCAGATCAATTCAGTTTTTTTTTTGTTCGCCTGATATAAATTGAATTTCTACATGCAAATGCCTTGGTATTAATATCTACTAAGTCCTAGAAAAATGTATTAAAGGATAATGAATGAACATGGTGCTCTGTATGCCCCTTTTCATGGTGTTCATATTTTCTTATATGCCTGATGGTTTAAACATAAAATTTAAAAAAAAAAATATTTTTTTTTATTTTCGATAAAAAGAGGTGGATTCCCATTGATTTTTTTTTCATTGATATCGCGTGTCAGAAAAAAGGCGTGTGTGGCTTTTTGTATTTCTTTCGGGGGATAATGTGATGATGACACACACAATGTTGTTTCTACCTATATGACGGGGTGTAAATTATTTGTGTGTCTAGTTTTGTTACAATTATTGTTTGATGAAGAATTTATGAGCTATAAGAGGTTGTTTGTTTATTTAAAAAAAATAGAAAAAATACATATATTAAGGTAGGGAAAGGGTTATTTATTTTTAAATACCTATACAGGAATTTATTCGTAATGAAATAGAGTGACTTGAATTGGTTTAAGCTAGAAAAAAGGTTCTTTTCTAGGTATATTTGATGCAAAATTGTCTCCTTCTCGCAATAAAAAATAAATATATATATATAAATAGACTTTAATAAATTTTATGGTACCTACAATTTTCTCAAAAAGTATTTGACCGATTTCGATAAATTTGATATGGTTGGAAAGCCACAATTGCGGAGATGTGCAGAATATATTTGAGACACCTATTTGCACACTGTAAAAAACATTTTTTTTTTTTATATGCACAGTGTTCGATAGTACAAAAACCCATTTTTGTTACGTCACCCTTATTTAATTGAAATTGTTATCTTAATGTCCATTGAAATTGAAAATTGTCAGTTAAATCTCGATTTGTATGACCCAAATCTCAATCGACAACTTTGCATCGTTTCTTGTTTTGCGATGCGAAACAACTATAGTCCATCCAACATAAATTGGCAGTATACGTCTTATGGGAGAGCTTTTTCAAAATCAGTAGCGCACCATATTTTAGCACCATACTAAATTGAAAGAACTCCTTCATAAAAAGTGTTTGCCCGCCCGTAAATTTCTGAAAGCATCTAACGCAGCTCCAACGTCCTATCGAGCGCACATCTGAGTGCGCACTGAATTGCTGTGGCCTATGGCTGCTGCTGCTATTCAACTTCAACCCCCATAAAATATTGATGTGCATTCAGGGTTACCCATGTCCATTTGGCAACTCGTTCAGATTTTTTTCCTTGGGTTTCTGTTGAGGTGCTTTTGGTTTTAGAGCTTTAAAAAAAGTTTTTAATGATGAGGGTTATCGTAGAGTGTTTTCATCTTTTGCATTTCGTTTAATGTGTGGAAAATACGTTGAAATGCAGTTACAAAATTTTAAGCTGTTTTCTTTGAAAGAGTATTATTTGCGTAGATTTTCGTACCGATCAATTAATGTGAAGTAAAGTATTTTTATGTAATTTATTTTTTTAAAAAGTGTATTTTTTTTAAGTTTTGTGCAATTTATGTTTTTAAGACGGGTAGTTTTCTAAGAATCGTTTGTTTTTTTTTTAAATGTGTGTGCAATAAATTATAATTCAAGTAATATTTACAAAGGTTAAATAAAAGAATAAACATTTAACCAAAGTGTATAGTAAAAATAAATTTAAGAATATTTCAAGTGTCGACTGTTTCTTTTGGGCCTTCGTCAGTACCAGACTTCTTTTCTTCATCGTCCTTTAACTTGTGCAATGTGTATTTTTCAAGAGGTGTGTTTTTTCTAAAGTTTTGTGCAATTTGTATTTTTAAGTCGTGTATTATCTTACCTCATGGTGGTATAGAAAAAGATAAATGTGTTTTAATTTGTATCCACAAAACAATTAAATGAAACTTTCTATCCAAAAAAAAGGCGGTAACCCTGCATACCATTCTTTCATATTTGAGTCCATTCAAAATAAACAATACGACAACCCTGTGAGAGCTTTAATAAAGGACAGATTTATGCAATCCACTATAGCCAGAATGAGAGGCAAACGTCCTATCTTGCCTACACTGCCTTTTTTATTTGGACAAGGTATAGCATTTAATTTGTTGGCATTTTTTGTTTAGCTAGTTCTTATTTCGCTATGCTATTGTTTCGCAAATCCATCATTTCGCAAATTTCTTCACTTCGCAATTTAAATCTCGCATTTCATTATTTTGCAATAAATTAATTCGCTAATAATTATCTAATTTACGCAAAATAAATTTTGACAATTGCGAAAAAGTTTTCGTAAAAATGGCCGACACTCGCACATTTACCCATTTTTAACCTATTCAAAAGTCGAATTAAAATAATAAATTGCAGATACCTATATTTTATAATTTTAAGGCTGCGCAAATAGTATTGGGAGAAGTTATGCGATATCCGATACGAGAAGTGTTTGCTGGCGAAAAGTGTTCACAAATGGTTTTCCTTAAAAAAAGTCAAAAGAAACAACAACGAGAAACTGCGTTTGTGGCACCTAATATCGACGCGACTACATAAAAATACATGTGAACACTTTTCTCGCACTCGCATCAATTCTTGCATCGCTTCGCTTCTCGCACTACTCTGCGAGCAGCCTCATGTGTATACTAAGTACTATTATTATTATATTATTTGCTTTGCAATGCCGAGACAAATAAAAAGGTTGCAGATAAAATAAAACAATATACCCAAATGCAAACTTTGATCTCAACTACCGATCTAACGACGGTTTTTGCGAAATGAATAATTGTAATTTCGCAAAATATTTTATTGCAAAAAGTCCAAAGAAATATGCATAGAAAAATATCTATGCAGGTAGTTGCAAAATTATACCGTTGCGCGCTGAATCAAATACCTATTGAAAAATTTAAAAACAATAAAATTGTGTATAAAGCAAACAAAACCTAGAAGCGGGAATTGCTAATTGTAAAACATGAACCCCTTTAGTCTTTAAGGCTATCTAACAAAATATGCAAGGAAGACTTCCAACTAAGAATTATTTGGAAGAATGTCTGTAAAATAATTTCCATTTTTAAACTGCAAAGACTTAATATTTCCATCAGCTGAGTAAGCATACATATTGTTATTATTATAGTTATTTTGCAATTCACAACAATTGTCCATTTTCTACAATTAGCCATACTCTTGCAGCTTTTATCTCTAAACCAAACAACCCTTCATATTAGCATCTAATTATAGGATCAGGACATGCAAATGCCTTCCTAAAAATTAGGTGCATAGCTACCTATACAATATCTGTCAAACAAAATTGCTGACATCCGATAAATTTAAATTTATCACATTAGTCACTGACATTTTTTATTCTGACATTTCATATCGATTTCATGGCGAATTTAATGCTATAATCTGATATTTGCTTATGAAATATGTACATATTTGCCAATTTAACCCTTTCGAAAGATGGGGGGATTTGATTTCCTGCAACAAAACTAAAACGTCAAAATGTGTTGTTCCAGATACGTCACTTTACTGAAATGAGAGAGAACATAAATTATCACTTTAAAGACATCCCTGTTCATTTTGTTATTTTGCTGTCTTTTTAAAGTGCAAATGGTGGAACAGTACTCTATACATTTTGTTTGCACCACACCACCTCCATCCCCGCTCTTTCGACCTTACTAACTACAATTCCATGTTAAACCATTGGGGGTGGGTTAGAGAGCAAGAGGGTTGTTATTTTTGTTTGTACTTTTTTTTCAGATTGCAAGAAGATTGACCTGAATATCGCGCAGGATGAAATCATGAAAATTGCTTTCTTTAGTTTTTTATTTTTGTCGTTTATAATGTGTACCATTGTAGGATTGTGCCGTGCCATTGTTAAAAAAACTTAAGAAGTTCATTGAATCGAATTGATTCATTCTTCTTCTTACCAAACCGGGACGTGGTGGTGGGTAGGTACGGAAAATGCAGTGTTGAAGGTGCGGTGGTTGTTTTGCGGGGTAACTTTGGGAATTAAATTTTTATTTAATGGGTAGATGGTATTTTTTTTGGTGGTTATCAGCTTTTCTTTTTGTTATTTATTTATTTTAATTTTGGATGTTTCTTTCTTAAAGACCGACAAAGAAAAAAAAGATTGATTTGAGCGGAGGGAGTTCCTAGCTCTACCTATGTACACGTGTTGTTTTTTTTTTTTTTTTTATTATTATGCCAAAATTGGAATTGCAGAATGGCGCTTATGAATAGATAGATAGATTTTTATTTCGTTATAAGTTTTACAATGGTTTGTTATCGCACATTTTACATTTAAGAGATTCGATACAATTTATCTTTCAGCTAAAATATTATTTATTAAGGGTTCCTTTAAGTTTATTTTTTTTTTAATTAAACATTATATTTGCGAAGAGTTTTGATGAATTGAGTTTTATATTTTTTTGGTTTAATTCTGCTGAGGAATGAAATAGAATTCAAATAAGGTATACATTTTTTCGCTGATAAATGTTTGGGCACATGTTTAGAGTTTTTCAAAGAGAGCCCATTTGATACAATTTCGAATTTGTCCCTTAGATTTCAGAAATGGGTATGGTGACATTAATTCTTGAAGCGTATCTACCCGCTTTTTGATTTTAGATTAATGCGTGCATATAATAGACAGTTTATGGGGTTATCCAATGATCCAGATCTGTCTCCATTAGCTACTTACTTACTTACTTTACTTTAGATGGCGCTCACAGCCCAGGATGGACTACGGCCTCAACCAACAAGCCCCTCCAGCCAGCTCGGTCCCTAGCTAGCTGCCTCCAGTTACGCACTCCAAGTTGGTTGAGGTCGTTCTCCACTTGTGTGCGCCACCTAAGGTGGGGTCTTCCTCTGCTGCGCAGACCGTCAGGGGTAGATTCGAAGACTCGTCGGGCTGGTGCGTTGGTGTCCATACGCTCCACGTGTCCCAGCCATCTCAGCCGCTGAATTTTCAGCTTCTTGACCAGGTCGACGTCGCTGTAAAGCCCGTAAAGCTCGTTATTAAATCTTCTCCTCCATACTCCATCGATACAGACTGGACCGAAGATCACCCGAAGAATCTTCCTTTCAAAGCACCCAAGCAGATTCTCATCCGTTTTTGACAGGGTCCATGCCTCTGCCCCATATAGCAGGACCGGGATGATTAGGGTCTTATATAAGGTCTCCTTGGTTCTCTGAGAGAGGGCTTTATTACTTAGATGCCTTCTTAGCCCGAAGAAACAGCGATTGGCAAGAGTAATTCTTCGTTTGATCTCTGCGCTGATGTCATTTTGCGATGTTACAGTGGAGCCCAGGTAGACAAAGTCCTTGACGACTTCGAAGTTGTATCTATCCATCGTGACGTTTTGCCCGAGCCGACGATGTTGAGATTCCTTTCTCGATGATAGCATATACTTCGTCTTGTCCTCATTAACAGCCAAACCCATTTTCGCCGCCTCCGATTCAATACTTGCAAACGCGCCGGTAACAGCTCGCTTCGTTCTCCCAATGATGTCAATATCATCTGCATAAGCAAGTAGTTGAACGGACTTTTGAAAAATTGTACCACTGTTGTTGACTTGCGAGTTGCGTACAATTGCTTCAAGTACGATGTTAAAGAGGTTGCATGATAACGCGTCGCCTTGCCTCAAACCTTTCTCGACATCAAAGGGTTCGGTGGTGTTCTTGCCGACTTTGACGGAGCAGCGAGATTTCTCCATCGTCATCCTGCACAAGCGGACGAGTTTGGCAGGGATGCCGAGATGCGCCATGGCTCTGAATAGCTCGTCTCTGTCTACGCTATCATATGCGACTTTAAAATCGATAAAGAGGTGGTGTGTATCGATTTGAAACTCCTGGGTTTTTTCCAAAATCTGTCGGAGTGTGAACATTTGATCGACGGTTGATTTGCCGGGCCTAAAACCACACTGATAGGGGCCGATCAGATCGTTGACAAACGGTTTTAAGCGATCACACAGTATAGATGACAAGATTTTGTATGCGACGTTGAGGAGACTTATACCTCTGTAGTTGGAACAGGTCAGAGCATCTCCTTTCTTGTGGATGGGGCACACTATACCGAGGTTCCATTCATCGGGCATACTTTCCTCCGACCAAATTTTGGAGATAAGCTGGTGTATACTCCCTACCAAGTCATCTCCCCCTGCTTTGAATAGCTCGGCTGGCAGGCCATCCGCACCAGCAGCCTTGTACGTTTTAAGCTTGGCTATCGCTAACCGCACTTCATTTGGGTCGGGTGGACGGAAATTTTGACCATCATCGTCCAGGTTGAATGGAGTGTTCTGTCTTACAGCGGAATTTTGGCCATCTTCGCCGTTTAGCAGTCTAGAAAAGTGTTGTTTCCAGATCCTCAGCACCGACTGTGTGTCTACCACCATATTCCCACTCTCGTCTCGGCAGGCTTCCGTTCTGGCCTTGTAACCCTGGGTAGTTTGCCTCACCCTTCGGTAGAACTTTCGAACATCCCCCCTGCCGCTACAGTCCTCAATAGACTCGACCGCCCGCTTCGCATGCTCTCTCTTTTTCCTCCTGAGAAGTCGGCGTTCCTCCCTTTGCTTTTGCCCGTAGAGCTCCCGGGCTGCTCTCTCAGCAGCTCTGGTTCTAGTCTGCAGCATTGCTTGGTAGGCCTCGTTCTTTGCTTCATGTGCCAGTCTGCATTCTTCATCGAACCAGGGGTTTCGTTGTGGTGGCCTAGTGAAACCCAGCACATCAGTAGCGGCACTTTTGATGGCATTTTGGCAGTGTTTCCATTGGTCCTCTACAGATGATGCTTGTGGCGGGCTTGTTGAGAGTTTAAGAGAGACGTGGTCTGCAAAAGTCCTGGCTATCTCTTGCGATTTTAGCTTCGCGACGTTAAATCGTTTTACAGCATCCGCTCGTCGTTGTGGCGCCATAGATATCCGCATACGTACTTGCGCTACCACCAGGTAGTGATCCGAGTCTATGTTGGCACCTCGGAACGTTCGGACATCCAGGATACTGGAAGCATGTCTGGCGTCTATCGCAACATGATCAATCTGGTTGACGGTTCGTTGATCCGGAGACCGCCAGGTCCCTTTGTGTATATTGAGGTGTGGGAATAGAGTGCTTGCTATGATGGCATTTCGCCCCGCCGCGAAATCGATGAGCCTGAGTCCGTTACCGGAAGTGTTGTCGTGCAGGCTGTGTCCTCCGACTATCGAACCAAAGATGCCCTCCTTTCCAATCTTGGCGTTGAAGTCGCCAAGAATAATCTTGACGTCGTACTTGGGGCACCTATCATACGTATCCTCGAGGAGATCATAGAATTCTTCTTTGGTTGAGTCATCCTTTTCTTCTGTTGGGGCATGGGCACAGATCAACGTGATATTTTTGAACTTCGCTTTGATGCGGATTGTGACCAGGCGCTCGCTTACATTTCTGAAGCCCAAGACTTCTTGCCTAAGTCTTCCCCTTACCACAAAACCACAACCAAAGAGCCGCTGACCTTGCTCCTTGCAGCACTCGCCGAAGTAGATGTCACACGTTTTCATCCTTCGGATGCCCTCTCCATCCCATCGCACTTCGTCTCCATTAGCTAGTAGGTATTAAATCTCAATAACTTAATCGAATTTGATGAAATTTATAGGCGTGATAAACGATCTGCTTTGGATCAGATAAATCCCTTACAGATTAATACCTTACAACCATCTCTTTTTTCCTTCTTAAGTACCTTTCGCGCATTATGCAAAATAATGCAAAAAAAAAACATCTAGCCGTCAGAACAAGAACCAAATTTAGGATAGTTGAAATATTTAGGTACACGTAAATATGTACACGTGTTGTTTTTATATTTCCGTGATTAAAATTGATCCGGATAAAATCATATGAATAATTTTAAGGAAATTTCCATCCAACCTATTGACACGCCCACTATCATTTTATTTTAAAAATAAAGTTTTGAGATGACATCTACCAATAGAACTCTAACCAAAATCACTAGAGCAATTCTTTTGATGAAGTCATTCGTGTTTTTTCGAAAACAGAAACATTGATTTTAATCTGCAATCGAAAAAGTGTTAGCAGGGCAATTTTTCCATTGCAGATGATACGCATTGAATGTTCGTATATGTTAGTATATTGCGCAGATGTTTTTGTTTTTTAAAGCTTATTTTCAATCAAACAATCATTGAAATGATGTCATTTTTCATTTCATATTTCAAATTAAGAAGTTAACTTTAGGATTCCTTATCTTCAATATTTGTTTGACATGGGTATCAGGGTATGGGTACATTTCTCAAATTTTCAGAAATCACAGAGACATTATTTTACTATTTAAATTTATTTAAATTTACTACGCACTTATGTAGGTACATATATCAAAATCATAACTTTCATATTTTTGGAATTTTTGTTCGCTTTTGCACCACTCTGCGACTCCGCACGATTGATCACCGAAACATATTAAACATATCTTAAATAAAAGCTTAAATACATTTAAAACTTTTTGTAAAAAGTGCAAAAGTGAAAAACTAAAACATGTGCCATAAATGCCTGTGTTCGAAAAAGTGTAGGTACAAAAATTTATTGTGTTTGATATGTCATTTTAGATTGATTTCATAGACCAAAGACAATTTTTTCGCACATATGTTTATAGTTATCGATAAATCATATTTTTGTTGTTTCACTTTTCCACTTTTTGCCATTTTTTTTTATCAAAATTCTTGAGCCTTAATTTTATATACATATGTAATGTAAAACTTTGATCAACAATTATGTTTTTTTTTTTTTCAAATCAGCTTGTCATCAGGTGCACCACACTGCTGGAGCGAGTAGGTTGGGTTAAGACAAGAAAAAAATGGGGGGGGTCTATTTTTCCTTTTTCTTTGTGTTAAGAAACATTTTTTCATATTGTGAATTTTAAAGAAAGTAACAAACCAAAACAAAGTTAAAAAAATCAAAATTTTAAAATGTTTTTGAAAATTTAGCACAAATCAAAATTAAAAAAAAAAATTAGTTCTACAAATTTGTAGGGCTTCAAATTCTCTACAATTTTACTGTAACTATACATATTTTTTGTATTGTAATATTCTCGACAAGGTTTGAATTTTTTCCCCATTATTTTTTCGTCATCAAAATTAATAGATGTACTTAGCCCCTTTTAGAATATATAAAAAGTGTCTACCTAACCTATAAATAAACTTGCAACCTGTCTTTAATATGTCGTCACACAATTTACTCTAAAAAAGGCTCATTTTTACTGTATCCATCAAATTACAATCCATCACGCACATAATAACGTAACAAGAATGTATTATGCAGTTCTCTTTAAAAAATGTATCTATATCTTTTTACTTACAAGTCATTAAATAAACTGAATTCCCCCAAATATCGTCATTCCTTTGAAGTTATTGAATTACCCATTAACCTTGTACGTAAAGCTAACATGCAAATTAAACGAACAAAAAAATATATAGAATTTATTTTGTTATGAAATTAATTTCATTCGAGTTCGGGAAAGTTTAACACGAATAGATGTGGGGTGAAATATATGTGTATTTCCAAATACCACACCAGCTCGAAACAAAAGGTTACCTACTTTTTCATTATTTTTTTTTAACTTCATAAATGCACGTCAAGCAGGACGAAAAATGACTTCGACCCACACTCCCATATTTTGCGGTGTAATAAATATAAGGATTTCCTTATAGTTTGGCGCCACTATGACCTAATGTATGAGGTTAAATAAATGGCTCTGTATAAAAAATGGGACTCGTTGTTGGTTCAAACAAAAAATATAATAAGCTTTAGGACAATATTTATTTAATTTTTACATGTATGAAATTAAAGAAAAAAAATAAAACTGCGATTTTAATTCGCAAAAATTCAATTCAATCTCATTTAATATTTTTTGTGAAAAGTCCACAACATGTCATAGTTGAATACCGAAAACTTTTGCAGCGAAAAAAAAAAAACAAAAATACAGGAATAGGAAATGAGGCTCTACTGAAAAAAGAAAAAAAACTTCAAAGTGAAATTAAGACGAAAAAAAGGAAAGGAAAAACAAAACACAAAATTAAAAATTTTCATATCACGCTCGGATAGAACTTTTTGTTCGTGAAAAATAAAAATAAACAAAATGTAATTATTATATCAAACGAGGGAAAGAAGTTCACTGGCGGTTTTTTTTTGTTCCTCTTAATTTCATACGCTCACCGAATTTTTATACATTCTCTCATATGTTCTGATTTTATATTGAAACAAATTGGGTTGACTGCTCTCTGCAAAGGAAGCATATTTCCGCTTTTTCTTTGTTGTTCTTGGTGGTAAAATTGAATTTTTTTCTGTAGACTTAATATAGGATAGATCCTTTCAAAAAGTGTGAGAAAGTTTTGAAATGACGACAAATATTGCGAGAAAAACTTTTGTCATTTTTAAAATACTTAAAAAAGACAAAAGAACGTGTCGAGGTGCTAAGGAAAAAAAAAATGAAAATGAGAGTTTGAGTCAGCGGAATAAAAAATATTGTGTGAAACTAAGTAAAAAAAAATATACGACTTATAATCACACGAACTTAAATTTATAGTTCAAAACTTTAAAGTAGCTGGACATTCCAAATAAAAATAAAACAAATTTGGTGGCATAACAGTTCATGAAGAACTAAGGCGTAATGACTTACAATTCTCAACTATTCCTGTGTGCGGAGTGGACGAGACCTACAGTTTATTGCTAAAGTGAGCGGCACTTTTTTATGACAGGAGATACCGTTGGACGATTTGTCACTTCTTTGAAAGAGCCAGTAGCCCTGTAAAATATTTTTTGTTCTTAGGTGGCAGTCGCTGGAAATTAAACTCATGGCTCTAACGTGAAATTCTAACGGACTAACCCATTACGTCACGGGCTACTACATTCCAAATATATGGTAGAAAAAGAAAACTACGTTACCGACATTTAAGCCCTCATTTTGTGTCCACTTTAAATTCAAAAAATTTAATGGCCAGTTGCAGTTTGGTTTTTGTTATTGTTTACCAAGGAAAATTTTACTGCGCTAGCTCTAAAAAAGCCAATAAAACACATCTAATATCGTTGGAGAGAAAGTATAAGAAGGACTTAAAAATTGATTTTTTTTCAATTTTTTTTTTTGTATAGAAAAAACAAATCATTTTACTAAGCACTACTAGATTGCAAAATTTTACCAAAATCGGTCCTGCCAGTAAAGGGATACGGGGGAATAACCCATATTTTCTATAATTTTCTTCAGTTGGTGACTTTTACAAAATTTTATATTTTAAAAATATAAAATAATAAAAAAAAAAACTCACCTGCATTTCTGGTGCACCACCTTCATCTCGTATTAATAACAAATAACTTTGATTATCGACAAATATTTCTTTTTTAAATCGTCCACCTTCAGGTGATTCTTCTTGCATATAGGAACCAGTTAAATAACGATGCACCAAGGCCGATTTGCCAGAGCTCAATGAACCCACAATGCCAAGTCTTAGATCCGGAACAGATCGTGAAATTGTCCATTCTTGACTGTTGACAAAAGAATCTGCAAGAATAATAATAATAAAAAAATTAATAAAAAACCCACAGTCAAACCCTTACAAAAATATTTAAAACAATAAAGATATTAATAAAATTTTATCACGTTTGAATTATTGACAACCATCATAATAAAATAAGCTTCCTTTTCAATCGAAAAAAAAAATATAGATAAGGTAGCATTATAATAAGTATTCATAAAAGTGGTTAGAATGGAATACTCAATGATAAGAATGTAAGCTTGAAGAAAAAGAGACAAAGGTTTCATTTGATTCACACCTTGTTTTTAGACATGATATCTTCTTCTTCATATGAGTGTAAGTACATTTTTTTCTTGATTTCTTGTCTTTAAATAAATTGTTACTGCCATTGGTCACTTGATATGAAATATATGGTCATCAAGAAATCAGCACTTTGAAATTTTCATGTTTTTTTTTTTTTTTTTTTTACTAACAAACCAGATCGAATGCTTTCATAAAAAAAAGTAAAGAAAAATCTTAACCCTATGTAACCCTCTTCAAAAAGAAGTCATAATACATTTTTTAAGGATAATATTCATAAGAATATCCCCCGAAAATTTGTAGATAACAAAAATTTTATAAATATGAAAAAAAAAATCTGATTGACAGAACATGCCATAGTCAAGTTATTCAAAAGTTACAATGACATCTCAAGTATTCATAGATAACAAGGCTTATTTAAAAGGTATTCTTTTAAAACGAACTCGTTTTTGATTAGCTTTATCATCATTGGCATGAAATTGTTGCCAATGAACTATGGTCTAACCAAATGTCGTTATTCTCATTGTCACCTATTATTTTGCACTAAGACGAAAAAATAAAATAAAATGTAACACATTTAAAGATGGACATTTGATTGACAGGATAATAGTGTTCAAAGACATGAAAAAGACTTGAAAAAGGGTGACTAAGTTTGTATATGATTTTTAAATATGCGTTACGAAGTGAACATGTGTTATTTGTTTCTTAAGTAAAATTCAATGGGAGAGAATACGAGTTTAAAGTTATGACGGAAAATGTCGTTGAAGGGATCAGAAGTGTTGATAGATGAAATTTAAATTCTAAATAAGGTTATTAGAGGTGAAATTTAAACTGTCACAATTTTTTGTGACAGCAGTAAATTGACACTTAAGGCGTAAAAATTGAATGTTTACAAGGTCGGTAATAAGAATACATAAGAATGTCTAAAAATAAATTATGTCCCAATATTTGGGACAAGTAAGGTTTTTATCAGTAAATAATTTTTGCTTTCCGGCGGTAATATTCTATTCACGGAAGATAATAAACTAAAATCAAAGAAGTAAATCCCGTTTTTATTAATTTTTTAATAATAATTATTAATAAAATAAAAAAAAATCCATTAATTGGGTCAAAATCATGTGCTCAAAAATGCTTGGAGAATATACAATGGTGCATCTATTGAAAAGTGAGTATTGTTTTCATAAAGTGTTAATAAATTAATTATTATATAAATTAATAATTTTCACATAAAAGGACACACAAATATTTCTGTCCCAAAACTCGGACAGTCATAATAAATGATTTTTTGTAATTAGTTTTTTAAAGGTTTTATCATGAATAACTGCCTCTGATCTAAGCCGTTTGGATCAGCCAGAAAACTGTAGGTCCCCTCCATTCCTGCCAATAAAACACACACAGGAATGGTAGGCCCTGGTTTTACACGAGCTGTCGTGCCACTAAATTTAATTTAATTTATTTTAAAATTAAAGGTAACTAACACTTTTTGACCTATAGCATATGTGAGATCTCAATAAATCATAATATTTTAATGAAAATCCATGTCCATTGTCATGAACATGTTGACGAAAACTACTTTTTGAACAAGACATGAGCTCTGTTCAAAGCTTGGCCATGAGATTTGACGTTCCATGTGTGTGAGAGAGGTAGAAATAGTACTGAAAGGAATTTTTGTGTGATTCTCTTGCTCTGACTTATTAGTGGAATTCATCGACATAACTAACGACTTGACAAAAAGTGCCCAGTGCGAAAAAACAAGCTGATTGGTGATTGAATTGTGGTTTGGATCTTGGGCATCTGTATGTCCTGTGGAGTCGGCGTGTAAGTCTCCAAATATTTTATATTATAACTGTTTTGTTTACGCACAATTAAGAATAATTAAGGGTTTCGCAGGGTTTCTAGGTATTTAAACCCATAATTGTATATTACTCAAAGAGTAAACTATTACCTCAAGAATTATATTTGTTCGGTTCTTAAGCCTAGTACGCAGATCGCGCTAAAATTTATCTTCCATACAAACTTCCTCCAAAGATAATTTTTAGCGAGGATATTTAGATAAGCAGTACGCAGTTCACGCGCTAAATTCAAGAAGTCTCCACTTGATTTAGCACGTGAAATAATGCTCAACGCATTCTTTCACAGATAAATTTTGACATTTGTGCTCTTAGCAAACGATTGTAGAGATAAGAATTGTAGGGATAAAATTTAGTTTAGCTTGAACTGCGTACCTGGCTTTAGGTCTAAAGTCTCCAATTTCGTGTACTGAAACACAAATATTTTGTTGCTTCTCAACCTTTTAAGTATTAAGGCGCTAGGTTCCTTCAATGCTTTTTATTACAAGAATTTGAATTGTATCTTTTCAATACAAACAGAATAATATTACCTCTAACAATCGGTCTTCAAGACATTTTGAAGACCTTAAGATATAAAAAATCAATATAATTTTTAATGTGCCATTAATAGACCCTTTTGTATTTTCTTGAAACGACTACTAGATTTATTGAATATTCAATTATGCCAAAACAAGCAAATATAAAAAAAAATAATCTTTACAAATGCATTAAATTTTTACGATCAAATAATAATAAAGGACAAATTCCAAGAAAAAAAAACTATAAAAAACCCACAATGTGAACTATATATGTTGTGAAACCGTTACAAAAACAACAAAAAAAAGGACCAAAACTTATACTGCTCTGTTACGCATAATAAACGTAATTTTTACGATATAACTGATACCTTTATTAAGAAACAAAAAAACAAAAAATGAACTATATTAAGACTCTAACCGAACTCTCTCATCAACAGCTCATAAAATTTGAGAAAATAAACAATGTCAACCAATAGCACCACCGCCTATTTTTATAGACTTTTACACGTATGAATGTGCAACCATAAAAATGTCTAATTTAATGTCCTTTTTTGTTGGTGGTTGGGTTTTTATCTTATCGAGTGATTATATAGTCTCGTTTACATCTTGACCAATGGTCATTGTGTCCTTTTTTTTTTTTTGAAATCCTCAAGTATAAAACAGACACAAAAAGAAAAGGATATATAATAAAACGGTAATAAAAGTGAATTTTTATTATAAGGACCTTGTGCCGTTGTTGAGTAGCACAGATCATTTTCACCTTAGTTTTTTATTTTAAACCGAAGGAGTATATAGTTATTGAGAATGGGAGTGAGCTGGGTTGGTAGAAAAATACAACACACAATAAGGATAAAAACTTCCAAGGATCCTACCTACATATTCTATGTGTCTTGTTAATAAGAAATATAAAAAAAAATAGAAGGGTTGACCACCGCTCCCTCTTGTGTAATGTGAATAGTCCTTTAACTGATCGTAAAATATAAATGTATGGGCATGTAAGGACATGAAAAGGGTCAATTGTGTCGTACTTGCTTATATCATCGGAAATATTCTTTTGTTGTCCACATATTGAAGAATCACGTATAACGTAACTTGTTTTATTTTTTCTTGTTTATTTGCGTTGTTGTCGGGTGAATCCTTAGAAATTGTTTCTTGGTCAGTAAGTATAGTGTATCTACAGGTATATGTAACTATCTACGTGTGTGAATATTGAATCAACAGCTTATATTTTTTTGCGCAAATTTTGAATGGTATTGTTCATCGATTAAGTGTAAAATGTCCTTCGAGACTCGAAGTGTTTCTTCTTTTTAAAATTGTAAGAGTTCTAGGAAGACCGCTACTTCTGTCATCCATATCAGACAGTAGCTCTGTTTCGCCTGTTAAAACCTATTGAACTATTTCCTATTTCACGGATTTTTGCTGAATCCTGTTTACCTACGATTTATTGACCTATTCGTTGAAGGTATACTAGCAAAAAAAAAAAATTGAACATCTGCGCGCGCCTTTTTGTTGATCTACTTTTCTTTGATACCCATCCCATTTTCAAAGGAAGAGATCTATTTTTGATTTTTCTACCTTTGACTTGTTCCACATCCACACACACACATTGCACAAGCAGAGGGTGGACTTAAATTGCAAAATGACAATATATTACCTGAAGGTGTAGAGGTAACTTCAGGATCTTCTTTTTTTTTTACTATTTTCTTTACTGATTGCATCTCCGCCTTGGTTTATTGTTCACATTGAATAGAATGTTCTAGATGACATGTGCCATATATTTATAGAGTACGGATTATTATTTTTAATTATGAGTTCTTTTTCTTTATTGCAAAGTCTTTTGTACGCGCCCGAGAGGATCAACCTCATAAATTAGAGCAACAAACACGATTGTAAGGAAGTGAATTTGGTAACAATTAAGGAAGTATTGTTTGGCGAATTTTAAAAGAAAAACTACTGAAAAATGCAATGAAGGTGCTACATTTGTATGTAGGCAATGATTTGTGTTCCGGAAATGAAGAATATTGAAAACGAAGTGAGGAAAAGATTGGACAGAATTTAGTGTCAAAGTTTTAAAACAACAAAAATATTCACAAACAAGAATTGGAAATTATTTTCTACCGACTACCTAAATTTATATTTTGAAAAGACATTTTACCTACAAGTGGGACCTAAGAGGTGTTTAATTATGTGTGTCCCAATATTTCTAAATATAACATTGAGTCGAATAGAAATACATATAATTTCTGTCCCAACTTTTGTGACAGAAATATGTAGTTGTCCTAATTGTCCTAATGGATAATGGTTATACCCAGAATTCAGAAAAATTAATTTTAAATGTATTTATATAAAACTTCTTACAAAAGCCTTGTCCTCAACTTGGGACATTGACTTCTTTCGCCGCTTTAAAAATATATTTTTATCAAGTGTTTCCTGTATTCACAATACACGCTATTATATTTATACAGAATCTTTGAAAGTTTAGGACAGTACCTACTATTAAGTTAAATTTTTCTTTTAAAAAAATTAAAACTTTTTACAAACAAATTTTACTACTGACCACTGACATGTCATTTTTGCAAAATTACATATTTTACTTATGGTTATAAAGCTTTTCAAAAGGCAAATACTTTTCCCTAATTTGGGACACTATTCTTCGACTTTTGTGACCACTTTGATTTCTTATCAGGTTCGTACTGATATAATAAATAAATCTATGTTGATACAGATTTTTGGAAATTTGGGACAATACGATTTTATTATTCCCATTTAGTCTCTTTGGACTTCAAAAAAAAAAAAAAAAAAACAACAACAACAACTAAAGCTATGAAACGACATTTTAACAAAGTTCTGTATTGTTTTGTAAAAAATTCGAGAAAAATTGAAAGAAAAAGTTACCGAAAAAGTCTCGTAAAACAAATTTCTCCAGTCAACCAGTGACAATATTTAGTTGAAGATTGAAGTTTAAAACTCATGAATCTCATGCCTTCTATAAACTTTTGGTATAAAATATCTTAGTTATGCACCAAAATAATAATTACCGTGACCACGACAAGTGTAACCCTGCTGAAACGTTGGGCAACTAATATTTAATAACAATCGTTGTAAGACCGTAGAAATATTTTATATTATAATGTCTCAGAACCGCGATGAAAATAATCTTAAATCAAAAACATCAAAATCATTTTGGAAACTTACATACATTTGATCTCAAATTGAATTTTTAAGTTTAGATTGAAATAATTTTATCTTCGATTTCGGTTAGCAGAAATTTCAAACCGAACGACTTAAAATGTCACCTGAAGCAATTAAACAATGTGCATCCTTTAGTCTTCGAGACAAAAGTCGACAAAAAAAAAAAAAAACAATCGGTTTTCCTACAACCTTCAATCGTGTCTACATATATGTATAAAAAATACATAAATGTATGTACGTCTGTCAAATGACAATAAGAAATGTGTCCCTGTAAGGTTTATCCTTTCTGATCCAAATTGCCGCAACAAATTTGTAAACAATTCATCGTATAAATAAAGTAGGATATCTCTTTTGTACATATATGCAATCCGAACATTTTGACGTATGGCATATGTGTGTGCACAAAATAAACTATACACAAAGAAAACATTTCTTAAAAATTTCTTACGTATATTGATATCCATGTAGTAAAAGGATTATTTCCTACACTCTCAAATCCTGCTCCCTTATTTGTTCTTTTCTGGATGTGTTGTTTCTATGCCCACAGAATTAGATCACCTCGAGGTTTTTCTTTTGGCACAATCCGGGTTTCGGATGCACATTGCATATTCACTTTATCTGACAGTTGATGAATTACTTTTTTTTTACTTCTACAAAAATATCTACAAGGAATAACAAAAACAAAAAAATTATAGGGAATGTTATGTAAATGATCAACTATTTAGCCGAAGGATTAAATGACTCAAGAGTAATCATCTGATGGTGGTGGTGTCCTTGGTGTTTGTTTTTCAACTTAATACTTACAATGAGCAAAGGGTTACTTACGGGTCAAGGACTGTTTGTCACTTTTCAGGACTTCAAAAAAAAAATTGAATAAAACGAGTTTACCTTATGAAAATATTTATCTTGAAAATATACCCTTTTCTGTTTTAAGTGTGTGAAAGTTCAACACACAAACTGTCATCAGATTACTGTTTTATCATGATGATGGATTGATATATTTAGTGTCAGACTTACTTAGACGCATCATTAGCTCTCACTCTCATAATAAAAAAAAGACGTCGTAACGGCAATGAACTGAATAATTAATTAGTACGAGAAAAAAGAAGAAAAAAAAAATTTGTGGTCCAGGAATGAAAATTAAATGCTACGTATAGGCCTTTAGCGAAATGTATTTTTTTTTATAGACAGACGATAAAGCTTTATGCATATAATGCAAAGAGATGTCTCTCCTTTTATGGAATGAAACGTATTCGCTTTTAGTGTTGCCATCATTTAAAACAAAAATACGTACGACTGAATTGCACGAACTTGGTCTTGTTCTTTAACGAAAACATCTTTAAAAAAAAGTTAAAAGTAGCTACTAAAATTTTCTTTTTTAATACTTTCAAAAATTTTTAAATGCAGTATTTGTTTGAACTACACACTTAGAATCACATTATTGCAAAATTATATCAAAATCGGTCGAACCATTTGGAAGATTACCTACGCGAATAACTCGCGTAGGTATCTCAAAAAACACTAAAACCTTAATTTCGCAAGCGAATTTTTTGGCAAAAACCTGAACAGCTGTTTTCTTACAATTACTTTGGTTATAGGTAGGTAGGATATTGCATGAAAATCGTTAGAGCAGTTTTTGAGAAAATTTGAAAAAAAAACCGAAATATTTGTTTTTGTAGGGTAGCTCCCTCTAGGGAATTACATAAAAATTCTGTGTACCAAATTTGAAGCAAATCGGCCCACCCGTTTTGCCTCTAGCTAAAATAACATTGGGATTTTTCAAAAAAGTTGAATTTTTTAACTTTTAATTCCAAACTTCAAATACATATCTCGAAACCCATTATACCGATTTTGGAAATATTTGGTAGATACATCAAGCTCAAAGTCAGTTTTCGTTTGTTACCCATGGGCCTAAAAAATGGTTTATGGAAAACATTTTTCACGTGATATTTTAAATATCGCTGTCTGCAGGGAAGAGTTTTTAACTTCAAGCCACCTTTCATTTTGTAGTTAAATTTTTAATTTCACTTAGGCCCAGTTTTTCAATGGTGAGTTAAGCCAGAGTTACTTAACTCTGGACATAAATTAACTTAACGTTTTTTTTTTGTTTTTTTTTTTTTTTTTTAGTAGAAAATTCGGGCGGCGATAAAACAATAAAAGAATCCGTTCAGTAAATTCAGAGATAACTCAACAAATTTTATAAGTTTACTCGGGATTAACTTTAATCTCGTTCTGAAAACTTGGCCTAACAGTTTGTACTTTGTAAAATTGCGGCAACACTAAAATGTTTATTTTTTCGTCTGTGCCATAATGATTCATTCATAGTGTCGCAAAATCGGAGGCATGAAGTGTGGATCACTAAACAACTTTAAGCCACAACAAGAAACTACTTTATTTTTTTCTCTCTGTCTCCTTGGAGTTGTCGTGGGCTGAAAATTGGTCGTTTACACGATTCCTTATAAGGTAAAGTTTAGTTTTAATTTCGATACAAACAAAAAAATATATAAACTTATAAAAAAAAATCGAATCCAATCTTCTTTTTTTGGATTTTATTTTTTATGTTTTAATTAACTTTTTAAGTTCAATAAAGTATTAAAAAATATAAGTAGGTACATATCTACTCATATAGTATATTTATAGACAGAAACGACCTTCTTTTTTTTACTGTATTCAATGAAGTTCACTTTAAGTTGGCTATACAATATTATGTTCTGTGATTCGCAGTCCGTCTGCGCACTAAGTAAAGATTGTGTTTTTTTTTTTTATTTAATGAGTGATTAAGCATTGAATAAGCTTCGACAATATACTTGAATTCTCTTTATGGGAAGACATGATTTTTATAGGCTTTTTCTTTAAGATATATTATGTAGGTATTTTTGCTGGCTTCAAGGTGATTTGTTGGTTACAAGTTGTAATTTTAGTTGGTGATTTGAGAAATTACAAAATTATAAGCATTGAGAAAAAGCATTAGAAATGTCTTTGGATAGTTTACATTATTCCCGAAATAATTATTTTATGGTTAAAACTGAAACGGCCTATGTTTTTTGATCACTTTACGCAAATATATAGCTTTTATTTTTTTATACTCAAATCACATAAATAAGACTAACAACGCCCAATTTTTTCACAAAAGTACTAAGCCAGCCTAGAACCCAGTCTAGCTAGATCTGGTACTCGGTCCTAATGAAAAGTTAGTACCTGAGCATTTCTTCACGGATCTAAATTCACAATCCGGTCCTAGGATCTTAATACGCCTAGTTCAGTTGAGACAGTATTCCAAAAGTTTTATTTCTACCGTACCGTTTTGAAAGATCCACTTAAAGATGATAATGTTATAAGACAGATTCTTTTTATTAACTTTCCATTGGAAGTTATTGTAATCGGTCCGATTTGTCGAATTGAAAATTTTAACATTTCTCGAGGTTTCGAGGTCTCTGGAGTCTAATTACATTGTTTTCAAAGAGATGTCTTTGCACCATGTCCGTTCGTATGTTCGTCCGTTCGTACGTTCGGAAGCTTTTTTCGCCGACGATATCTCGAGAACGAATAGAGATATCGACTTCAATTAAATTTTATTTTACAGATAATAAGCCCATGACGTGCAGAAAAGATTTTAAGTAAGGTTTAATAAACAGTTTTCTTATTGCAGTAATTAAAAAAAAAAATTGTAAAATGGCTTGTTTCTCGAATATCTCGAGAACAAATAGTACTATCGACTTCGGCCTGGTTTCATTCTATGCATAATGACGTAGTGGAAAATTGGTAAGACTTAAAAAAAAATCAACCCACAGTTTTTTTTTTTTAATTAAAAAAAAATTCATTAAAAATTGTTAAAAAAAATATCCAATATCTTGAGAACACACAGAGATATTAACTTCGGGTTAATTTTATTTAATACACAAAGTTATAGTTGATAATCGGTAGAGTTTGTAAAAAAATTCAATTAACAGTTTTTTTTTTTCTAGGCAACAAAAAAAAACTGCAAAAAAATGCTAAAAATTGTTAAAAAATGTTTTTCGGCTCAAATACCTCGAGAAAAACCAATGAGATATCAACTCCGGAATAATTTTAGTCTACACACAATGCCATAATCAGTAATTGATAATGTTTGTAAAAAAATTCAATTGACCGAATTTTAAAGAGCACCAATGGAAAGTTATCAGTGTGGGTCAAACACAGCCTCTTTTTGTTTTGCCTTATTGATCTTTAGCCCTGCGATTTCAGTTTTTTTTTTCATGAATGCCTCTGCTGAGTTCGGTTTGCAATTCAATGGAACCTGTTCACACGGATAGGCAGACGAATTGGTCAACTTAGAAGAGTTCATGGCGTTAAAAAAACTCGTGGAGGAATCATCACATTTGAGGAAGAGTTGGAGAGAGCTTAATTCATCTTCAGAAACCATATGCTTGACAGAGGGTGAAGGCCCTATCCCTTTTATTCCTTGTTTATTTCAGAAGGTTCGAAGATAAATGTTAAGCTAGTAAATAAGACAGCTCATGTAGTTTTTGGTTTCAAAGATTTGGTTTAAAGATTTGATATGGGTAGTTCAAGACCGTATTTTCGTTAATCAGAGATTTGTAACCATTGCTGTCGGAAAAAGTCTTCAAACCAATGTATTTAACTTAAAAGAAATGATTCACTAAGCCAAATATAGAGTACTCCGTGGCATAATTGTTTGAGCGATTGGGTTGTGAACACGAAAATCTTAGGAATCACATTTGACCTTGTATACAGGGTGTCTCCTAATTCGTGCACGATATTTTCTGGAAAAATGCTATCTGCCCCCAAAAGCTGGAGGGTAATTTCTGAAAAATTTTACTAAAAATAGAAAAAATTATCAAAATGTGGTACAGCTTTTTTGAAAGCTAATATTCCATTCTTTTATTATTTGTAGGCCTCACATCATTGAGTCGTATTTCATGGAACTCATAATCATTGACACATGACTTTGTTTTCAATTTTCAATGTTATAATCATATATACTTTAAAATCAAATAAAAATAAAATTTATATCAACAATAAAAAAAATAATAATCAAAACTAAAAACCGCTCATGTGGAAATAAAATTTTTATTGTCTCGTCACACGCACTTTGTTGTCTGTAAGTTCTTTTAAGGCGTTAAATGTCTTTCCACAAATTTTTTTAGTTTGTATGTATTTCAGTGTTATACACACACCTTATAACCTTCGATTTTATGTTTGTTTAACATAAAAATTAAAAAAGCAAAAAAAAATCCAATTGATTTTTTTTGGTAATTAGGCTTTATGATATAACACGCCATTTTTGTTCAACAATGACGAATCGATGATTTTCACAGAAACAAATACATAATTGAAAAACTTAAAACGTTACGCTTAATTAAATTCACTAAAACCAAGTAAATTATGTTTCTTGTCACAGCATATTGAACATTAATTTTTTTTTTTCAAATAAATGAAATCATTTTCATAATCATTAATCATTAATTTTCATAATAATCAGTCAACCAACATTCAACACAGCGGAACTTTGATAGCGATGCGTTGTTGTGTCTCAAGCTGCTAACTTGGCAAAACGTTGGCGGAAGTTGATAACAACAACAAAAAAAAATAAAAATGGTTGCAGCAATTTACATTTTTTCAAATCGATATGATATAGTTAAGGGGAAACCCTACAAAATAATATGCACACATAATTTCGTTTGATTGACAGGAATAAATTTAAAATTGGATTTGACGAATGATTATTTTTTTTTTCAGCTTACTTACTGGCTGGGCTGGCTGATAGAAGAAAATTTCTTGGCTATTTTGTTTTATAGACGGCCTTCAATATCCAGCAGAAATTAAGTGTTTCCTGTCGCTCACAAGTCTCATGGTCAAGCGTGTTTTGTTTTATTTTATTATTTTTTTATTATTATTTTATTTCAGAACTTACTAGAGATTTTTTGTTAACTTTCAATAAAAGCTTTACTGGAGCAGTAAATTTTTTCAAGTATGTAAATACAACAATGTTGCAGGGCGCTTCTTTACGACTTTTTCATTTCCTGGACATAATTCAGGTTTGAATTAAAATGAAAAAATAAAAATAACGAAAGTAAAAAAAACTTTTACGATGTTTTAACTGTTTTTTTTTTTTTTTTTAATTGTTTTCTCAGTTTCGTAAAAATATTCGCATTGAAGATCTTTTTTACTATTCATTCTTATTTCAGGTTTAATTGCAAAAAAAAGAATGAAATAAAAAAAGAAAGATTATAGGAAATATACCTAAACTCTTCGATAGGATAAATTTCGAAATTTAGTTTTTCAAAAAAATGTGAACTGTATAAGCATTTCAATGAATTGCACAGAAATATGTCGTTATTTTTATGGTTATTTACTGTCCCTTTGATGCTTATCGTATTAAAACAAATACCTATCAAAATATCATAAATTCAGTAGGAATTTAGCGGGCGCCCAACGCGGAGATTTTTCAGAGAGAGATTAAAGTTAAACCCGAGTTAACTCACTAAATTTGGTAAATCAATTCTAGATTTATTGAACAAATTATTTTTAAGTTTTACCCTCCTAGTTTGCATGGTCGACCCACATGCAATCTCTACTAAAAAAGTGTTTCCTGAGTTAACTGTACATGCATTTTAACTCAAAAACTGGACCTAAACAAAAATATAGGTACGGTTCTTATAACTAACTTCTTATAATTAAAGAATTCGACAAAATACTGTGAGATGTTTCGAGTTATTCTTGACTGGTTTAATTACTCTTATAAGAAGAATTAATTTACCAGTGAAAAATCACATTACGAACTTCTTTTCATTAATAACTTGCGGCGCATAACTTGAAAGGTATTTATGTTCTTTTTAATTTAAAAATTCGATGAATAGTTTCTTGTCAAAATCATTTCCACTCCTAACTGATTGGATTATTTGTATAAGAAGGGTTCATTTGCTAGTGAAAGAGTTAACTAACTGGCGCCCAACGTGGAGGTATTTTTTTCAAAGTTATTTTCATTATGCATAAGAATTTGACAAATCGTTTTTACATAAACGTGCTCTTAACTAATTTGATAATCAATGTCAATAATCAAGCACATAAAGCAATTCTTCTCATAAAAGAACTGGCGCCCAACGTGAAGAAAACGAAAGTTTTACAAACATAAATATTAACAAAAATTAAAGCCGCCAATAATTGAGTTACATTTTAAATAGTTAACATAAGAAAACCCGAAGAATTAATTAAAGCATTAATTTTTGTGTCGATAAAGAATGCAAAAGAATAAAGGTGAACAAAAGGGCTCAACATATAATACAAAACAGAACGAAAGGAAGAAAAACACAAGAGTTCTTCGATCATATTTATTTAATAAATAAAGCCTCAGAATTTCAAACCTTTCTATTTCTAAAATTTTTCAGATCAAATCACTGGAAAAACGGGATAAATTTCTTTAAAATTTATTAGATAGGTGGGTTTTACAGAATTTATTTGCTAAAAGTGCCTCACATACAAACTGATATGAATTTTGTAGAATCTGTAATTTCGTGCCGTTTGATTAAACATAAGGCTGATATATAAAATTTATTTGACTTTGGTCAAAAAAAGAAAAAAACCTTCCATCTGTAAAACCAATCCAACCAAAACAAACAATTATTCCCTAATCATCTACCATTCACCTCATATCCTTTCCATAAGATTTATGCCCTTCAAAAAAAAAAAGAAACAAAAGACACAAATAAAATAAATGTGCCCTAAAATGTTTCTTGAAAACAACTCTTATAAGAAGAGGGCAACATATATGTATAATTGTAAGCTAATGAGCCAAAAGAAAACTCAAAAATATAAAAAAAAAGATGAGAAAAATACAAAAAATGCAACACACAATATTGTCTGACAGTTTTCCCATAAATCCTCAAAAACAAGGAGAAGATCCTTACAGTTCACGCGGATGCAAATATTATCCAGAAAGTAATTCAATTTAAATTATGTAGGTACCGACATGCATATTTACGGTGCGGAATAGGGGTCATTTGATGTAGACCAAAAGCCATAAGGCGGATATCGTCCATAACATAATCGAACTGTTACGCTTGGGCAATTTGATTAATACAAATAAGGACACTCTGGCACTCACGGTCTTATTTCTCATATTTGTTGTCATGGTATGTAACGTTTTTTTTTTTTTTTATTGAATATTTTTAATGTTTTATTGATATTTAGGGCTAATTAGCAAACACCATAAAAAATTATAGGAACATCATAAAATATTATAGGTAAAAAAACGAGGGAAAAAATCCTGCTGGACAGATGCAAATGAACATTATTTATTTAAAACTAAGAAGATTTTTCTTTTATCACTCCCAGACATAAATCTACCGCAAACGAATAGCCAACGAATCCTTGTATATAATGTCCTGTTGTATGTTGTCCTAAAAAGAATCACTCAAGTGTGACTGATTTTTTGCCCGGTTTTTCTGCCTAAAATTTGTTGCCTATTATCACCAACAAAATTCATAAATCCCCACCAACAAGGGCACAAAGAAAAAAGGACATTCAGACAGACAAACAAACATACACCATAAATAAAATTCAAATTTGCCGAAAAAATATTAAGAACATATTATATCCTTTGACCAGCAGAATTTTACTTTTTTCTTTTATTGTTTTGCATTAATATCTTAACATCCATAAAAAAAAGAATATTGCAAAAAAAAAAAAATATTGTGACAAAAAAAATAAAATTTTCAAATGCGAACTTTTAATGTCTGGCGCGTTCGTTTCAAATCTTTTATGTGTCTCATAAAGGGGTCTGTGGCAATGGCAGAAAAAAGCACCACAGTGAAGTTTTGAATAAGGATTTCTTTGAAGGAAACAAATCTGATTGTGTAGAGTCCTTCTCTTATATAAAAATTCACAACTATTAAATGGTAATAAAAAAGGATGGTTTTCTTTTTGAAGAAAAATAAAATATAAAATATTCTGGTTACCCTTGCTCTTTATCCTTGGTTATCCTTTTTAACGATTTTTTTGAGGTATTTGTCTATATGTATTTAAAGGTATAATATTGTTTGTTTTTTTTTTTTTTTGAAGGAAGTTCTTCTTTAACGTATGCACTTGAAAATGATTTCTAGGTTGTTTCTCCCTTATTTTCATGGAACATCCTGGCTTATTAACAAATAATAAGCAATAATTCATTCGCTAATAAAAGGATATATTTTTTTTTGTGTGCGCGCTTTAATTTTTTTTGTACGAACTCACGTAGGTATACCTACTTTTTTTTTGGTTGTTTGTTCGTTCTTGTTTTCGTAATTAGATCACTCTTATGGTTTTTCTTTTGATTGTGTTCAAGGATATACAGTATGCGCTATATGCACTTGAGAGCGAAAGAGGTGGATGAGATGATACTATAAGATTGGGATGATTTATGTGTGCAGAAGAGAAGATGCTTTTTTTTTTTTTCTATTTGAAGTTAACCCTTTGGTTTCTTCAGTTATTTTTCTATTTTTTTTTTCTGTATAAAATTTTTACTACGTTGTTGCTTTTGTTCCTAATTTGCAGGAGTGTATATGATATTTAGTTAGTTTTTTTAAGTTGTTTGTTTCCGGTTTCTTAGGTAGGTAAGATAGCGTATGAAGTCAAACGGTGTAGAAAACACGCCCATTTTGGTTGGATGAACTTTTAGAAAAGTGGTTTTATTGGCTACAAATGGATGTGGGTTTTTCTAAAAAAGGAATTCATGATGCAACGTGCATATAGATGTACATATGTTTGTATAACCTACCTGACAAGATAAGCAAGGAAACAACCTCATTAGCTGAAGATTGCACGTGTCCCAAATTCAGGACATGTTAACAGTTGAATGAAATCTTGAAATTTTTTAAGGTTTATTAAGTTTTTGTGAATTCGATTTAAGGATGTTCATGAATGTATTCTCACAGAGTAAATTTTAAATATTTTTTGGTGACTTTTGTTTAGAAAAATACATTTTACTTTAAATATTTATAATATTTATCAATCTATTTGCGAATAGAAAGAAAAAGAAATTTGGTGTTGCTTATTGAAAGACCAAAAATAATTGAGTTTTGGTGTTTTGAATTGATAAAAGAAAGAAATTTGGGACAACAAAAAAACTGATATAATTTCTGATTTTTTTTGCTACTATTGTAAGGATTTAGTGGATATCGATTTAAGAATTATTAAGCATTAGGACAGTAGTAAAGAACCAACTTTTGTAGGTTTTCGGTCCCGACAAAATTCGTCGATTTAAACAAAAAATTTGTATATGTAATGATTTTGAGCATGAAAAATTTTGCTTATTTTGTGACTAAAATTGTTTGGATTTATTAAAATTATTGGGACATACGAAAATAGATGGCCTATGCATTTAACCACTGTTAGTAAAATAAAATGGAAACCAATTTTACATGACATTTTTTGGCAGAGATTTTTTGAGAGCATTTGTTCCTTACAAGATGCATGGGCATGTTTAAGGTGGAAAAGCCTGGCATCGTAATCATTAATCCTTGCCAACGTAGCAGTCTATCATACTTTCCCATTTAAGGTGGCCCATATAAAAATTCGAAGGGAATCACATAAAACTGCACTGTATCAAATTTAAAGCAAATTGGCAAACACCTAGGCTCTAGCTCAAATTACAGTAGATGCACAGACCAACTAAAAAAACAACCTTTTTGGACTCCTCCATCATAGTAGTGTCAATTTTGATTCCAACCTCGATTTTTTTTACATTAAACCAATACATACTTGTCCCAGAGAGCAAGTAAAAAATCTAAATAATTATTTCGTATTATTAAAATATACTCTTATGGACGATTTTCACTTGTTGAGAAATGGAAAAATTACGATACGAAAATTATTTACACAAAATCCAAGTTGTCCCAAAATTTTAGGACACTTAAACTCGATAACTTAAAAAATTAACTAAATTGATTACAAATGTTCCAATGTATGCTGAGTAAGTTCCAAAATACAATGTCGATCAACTTTGGGACATAATTTTATTAATACAAAACTACTTTAACGTTCATAATTTTGAAGAAACATTTATTTTTACTTTTACGTTTTATATCAAAGCTGCAATAAAGTTTTAATTATTTTTGAACATTTAAATTACCTAAGCAAACTTATACACACGAATCATAACCTCCAATTACAATAATTTTTTGACCTCAAGCTGTCTATCTAACCACATGAAACCACCTTCCCATCATTTAAATTGAGATTTAAAATTAAACAAAGTGTTATTTTAAGTTTTCTGATCGAAGTCTTGGAATTTAAAAAAAATTACATCTTTATTTTGTTTGACCTTTGCAATGAGAGATCTAAAATTAAAAAAAAAATACAATTACATATATTGTTTGAACTTTTTACCGGCAGAGGGTAAACTTTAATCAACATTTCCCACCGACCGACCGACAACGACCAATTCGATTGCATAACCTTGTCGGGTCGACTCTACTGAACCCGCCAGCCCTCTCTGAAAGACTCAATTACATTTTACAAAAGAAATGAAAGAATTCGCTAAACTTCTTCATAAAGTAATCACATTCGAAGACCATTGAGGTGTAATGAAATGGCACCACAAGAAGGCCAGAGAGAGGGCATATCTATATACTTATTCTAAATCCAATTACACTGCATACCTCTAAAGCTTTCTTTCTTTTTTTGCTTTGTATTTTTAGTGAGATTTTTCTACGTCTTCTTCTTTTGTGTTGAACTTTTTATTTTAATTTTTTAATCGACTAAAATACAATTGAAGAAATTCTTGAGAACAAAATCAGATTGTTTATCAGATTTTTTTTTCTTGTTTATATTTCGTTTTGGTGCTGTTTTTTTATAATTGATTTGCTTAGCCTTGAACTTTTCAACTTTTGACAAAAGAATTCTTAAATCGAGTTGTTTTTATTTTTGATGCTAAAAATACAGAGGTGGGTAATACAAATTTATTCCACCCCGCATCTAAAAGTGATCACATGTCGAAAAGTCTTAAATTTTTAATTCTCAAGTGAGCAAGCAAGTTGGAAGATATAAATACCATGACGTCGAAAAATTCAAGTGCGATGGTGAAAATTCAATGGGGCTTGAAATTTTTATTTAAATTTCTCATCGAAAGGAATATATGAAGGTATTATTTTTGTGCTTTAAAATGTATGAATAATGAAATTTTAAATTAGCTGATGAATAAAAGTTTTTGAAGAGCAAATGTGAGAAGAGAGTTCAAGGATGGATAGTGGATATAAAATTCAAGAACAATTTTCGAAAATCATGATAAGAATTGCACTGGGAATTTATTGGGTGGTAAATTATGCATAACCTTTAAATCTGGTGATAATCTATTAATTGGTTTTAAATATTTAAAGGATTTAAAAGGATTAAATGCAAAAAGGCTTATTCTTATCTGATTTCATTTAAATAAGTTATTGATCAATTAATGCCACATTCAACACTTTAAGAGACAAATAAATCCAGATTATTAGTAATTTTTTCTTTGTTCTTAGGATATAGGTTGATTAAGGTTTTAATGGTTGATAATACGGAAAGGCACATCATCTCACTTAGACCTCGGCGGATCCATTGTGCTCCCCAGGATATAAGTAAAGTAGGATTAGGACGGGTAAGGAAAGGAGTTAGTGGAGCTTAGTGGTTAGGTATAGGGTGCCTCCCTGAATCATATTGAATTATAGACGAATTTCAGAAAGTTTCTCAGTACCAAAAAGGAGATGTCGGGGCCCAGTTCGTCGAAAAAGTGTTCCCCAAGGGCTTTTCTCTGGTTTAGGGCACCCACAAAGGAAGTGTCTCTTCATCCTGCACCCTTTGCATCATAAGTCAGATGTGGCCATACCCATTCTGCTCATTCCTATTTAGTTATGGAACTGTAAGGATTTCAAATAAGAAAGATAGTTGAGCTCTGCTAAGCTCGAGAAATTAGTCTGGTTTTATCTTTGAGATATCCGGCCATAGGTTTCTCGAGACCTGACAAGTATCAATTGCTGACCATCTGTCGTTTGCAGCTATGACGAAGCTCTGGTAAATTCTACTTTTTTCCTTTACCAGTGGCATTAATACCGAGAATTCAGTTTAAGTCGGGATGGACCATTTTTGGCTAATTCATACGCCATTTAATTTCCATATATCTCACGGTGTTTTACGACCACTGAGTAATTTATATTCGTTAGGGCAACGGTTGACCAGTTAAAGACTTTGTGGCTATTGATGAAATAGCTTTAATTGCCGCCTGACTATCAATGAAGAAGTCAATATTTCTATTTACTTTTCACATGTAAAAAAACGGATACAGTACAGCCTCTTGCGAAGAAGTGACAAATTCTCCAAGAGTAACACTTGGCATGAATAAGAGCCTCTCACCTTAGCCGTTCGGATTCGGCAAAAAACTGTAGGTTCCCTCCATTCCTGACAATAACACACACAGGAATGGTTAAAAGTTGTAAGTCACTAGACCTTGGTTCAACACGAGCTGTCGGACCACCAACTTTTTTTTTTAATTACACATGTGGCAAGACTCTGCCATCTCACAACTTGCAAACACAGGCACTGCAGAAATTTAGAAGCTTTATTTCCATATTTCTGAAAAGATGCCTGACCTTACCCTTTTGTCCGTCCTAGTCCCTTGTAAGGATATCCTTTAACTGGGTTGAAATCAATGTGCGGTATTGTATAAATCTTTTGGAATGTCTTTGTGTATTAAGTTATTTAATTGCTCTATGCTCAAAGTGACCCATTTTCGAGTTGTTGGCACTGTTTAAGTCATAGAGCACTGTTGGGCGCCATTTCTTTTGGCAAAAAGGTCGAGTGGGGCTAGTGAAACGAACGTTTCCAGAGCTGCGGTCGGTGTATTATTCATGGCTCTAGTTGTACCAATATATGTCAGTCTTTGAATTTTAGATTAGTTGCCTTATCTAAAGCTGGCCACCAAATATATGTTAAAATTGGCTGTATTATGGCTATGTACATCCAATCAATTGTTTTAGGGGCTGGAATCCCATCTTTTTCTAAAAATTCTACTGCAGGTGTAAAATGCTATTGAAGCTTTCTCATTTCCTTAATGTTTTCCTTCAAGTTTAGTGCAAGATCAATTACCAAACGCAAATATTTTGCCGTACCAGTATAGAGGAACGGTGGTGTTCCAATTATTTCAGGAGGGTCTATAATGGAATATTACATTTCCTTGTTAATAAAACTATAGTTCTGTCTTAAGTGGATTGACATTAAGGCCGTAGCTGATGGCTCAATCACTGAGCTTGGCAAGGGATGTTTGTAGAAGCCGGCTCGGTGTGATATGAATTTCCCTAAGGGCATTACAACTGTGTCGTCGGCGGCGGCGCGGTGTAGGCCACGATCTTGACATAGTTAAGACAGAGTATAACTGGGATATGGTTAAGGACCTGAGTCCAAATTAGGGGAGACAAAACCCCTCCGTGTGGAGTATCTCTTAGTAACTTTTAGTGACACAGTTCCGTGCGTACATGTCTCGTTTGAAGCATGGAATTGATCTAATTTGACGTGCATAGAGTCCATGACTCATCAAAACACAGCGTTTTCAATGATACTAAGCCCCCACTGAATTCTTCGAACTGGATTGATTTTTCAATCGTGCCAACTAATTTATGAAGTGCCGTCTCATCATGCATGTATGCAAGCTGGGCTCTTGACATGTGAGAGGACAATATCATTTAATTTTAGGCGATTGTGCATAACTATTAGTCTTTCTAGGGTCTTGAGGATATAAATGATAGACAAAGAACCAAGGAGACCTTTTCCAAGACCTCACTCATCCCCTTCGTGCTGTATGGGGCATTAGCATGGACCCTGTCAAGTACGGATGTTTTGATGTTTTCGCGATATCAAGAATCATAAGTCTCACAAACAAAATATACGGAAAAATATTTCACCAGTCTAGTGATTAGATTCGATTGCTTAATTTGAGAACTTATCTAACGGAATTTAGTCTCTTTCCGCGAGTGAGATTTAAAGAACGGATTTTTATCTGGAATTTTGGATATTTAGCTCTTCACCAAACTCAGTTTAGAGCGACTTTCAGGTATTGCGTAATTAATTTAAAAGTAACGTAAAGTCAAATCAATTGAAATTTGTACACTTTATCATCGCAAATTCTTAATAAGTCTTCATATACTTATGCAAAATTAAACGTTTCACTCAAATTGGTTCTCTGAATTATTTTCTAACTAAAAATAAATTTGCATTTTTATTGAGGTTAAAATAGAACCACAACTAATGACGCCTTCAAATTGTCTCATCTGTTATAGACCTTCTCATTTATTCAAAAGCCTAATAGGCGTTATCTTATTGTTGTTGTTTTTGTAAAGTCACATAAAATCGCGCCTTTTTTCACAATGACAAATTAATGCCATTTATAGTCACCGACAAAATATTAAACTTGACACAAAATAACTCACCTACTGTGTCAAACTAATTTATAGGTAATATTAATATTTTACTATTCACACAATTAGGTGAAAATTTAAATTAAGAGATAAGGAAAAAAGCAATAACTCATTGACCTTGATTTTTACTTGCGCGATAAAGGTACTATAGGGCAAGTTTTGGATTTGTGCAAAAAAATCAAACTCGAGATAACCGTCAAACTTGACATTCAGATTATAGAAAACACGAAAAAAGTAAGTCCCGCAATTCCGTCTGTATGCGTCTATCCACGGCCTTCAGCCTAACCCAATGAAGCGATTTTCTTCAAACTTGGAACATAAGATTGTTAGGTGATTCCCTAGTGGTATGGTCTACACTTTGGTGGAAAAAAAAACCGTTATTAACGGTACATGTCATTGAACCATTTTTCTTTTTTAATTTTCGACTTTCTCGTTATCCGTTCAACCAATTTTGATCAAAATGTTTACTCTAAAGATCATATCAAGTCTGAATAATATTGCTTACAAATATTTAAAAAAAAATATTTTTTTTTTGATTTTTTAAAAAAAAGTTCATTTTTTTTTTTTTTGAAAAATCATTTTTTTCATGAATTTTTTTGATGGTGAGTTGTATCTTATTATATTATTAAAAATGGCATACAAAATTTTTTTAAAAAAAGCTTCAAGAAATTTTATATATAAAAAATTATTTTTGAGAAAACCGTTTCAACCGTTTTAAAAAATTTTTCAGCATAAATTTATATTTTTTTTTTCATGAATTGAGATGGCGTTATTTATTCTGAAAATAAAACATTTAAAGTAAAAATTTTATCAATTTAAGGAACGTGTTTCATTATTTTTTTTTCATATTCAAATTTCTATTTTCAATTTTTTGAATTGATAAATTCATATATATATATAATTATTAATTATATGAATGTACACAAATTACACTTAATCTTTAAATTTCGAAGAAACTTTTTCTACAAGAGCAAGTTCGTGCGACCCAGGGTGCATTTTATTTTTTTAATCGAATATATGTAGGTACACAAATTGCTTAATTTATTACGTTACAAAAGCTTTGTGTGGGAATTTTATTGTTGAACGTGTTTTTTTTATTTTTAAATTGTTAGTTGAAAGCCCTCTGATAGAATCACACGTCAAAGTCAGAAATAGCGTCAAATTGAAAACAAAGTAACAACAAAAATGTTACAAAGAAATTTATCGATTGAAGAGAATCTATTTAAGCCACAATTTATTTCAAAGACTGCCAAATAAATTGAATGGAAAAAATAGTTTCAGATGGAACATAAAAATAAAATAACTATCAATCATAATCATGAGCTTCGGTTTCGAGATCCAATTTAATGGTTTAACTCCTTCAGTCACACTATTATAGAAAACCAGCCTTGAAAACAAAAAAAAAAATGTTTTGCAAAAAAAATAAAATTTATAAACAAAATATAATTAAAAGTAACGTTTTTAAAGGAAGTCGGAGCTTACCATTGGTAACCCCCATGACTGTAGGAGTAGAAATAGTTGAAAAATAACAATAATATCGTCTGGAAATAATTGCTCTCTTTGTTGACAAATTGCTGAACTTTAAGATGGCATCCCACTTATGAATTTCTATAAGATCCCAGAGTCAAATTATTATTTAACTGACAAACTTACCGATTGAAGATAGTATAAGATCTATTAAGTAAACAATTCCATTTAAGAAACCTGCACCAAGTTCGCTTGATTTCTAACAAATTGGCAACCATTTACATATCATGGTTGCTAGCAGTTGTGACTCTTTCGCTCTCAAACCTGTTATATTATATTTTTTATACGTTTTCATTTTAAGTGTTGTTTTTTAGAAATGCCTTATTCAACCTTGAACTTCAAGTGTTTGTTTAAATTATCTCATAGTGTGAATGTATGGTATGGAAAGAAAAACTCACATGTAATCATAATTTATGATAAATAAAGTTATCATAAAATCATTTAAATAATTTCAGCCAAAAAAAAAAAGCACATAAAAATGTCAAAATTAAGTAACTAAATCAACAAAACATTAACTTATATTGTTCCTCGTAACATTATTGTGAAAATTATACAAATGACTTTTGAATGAGAGAATTATGAAATGGGTCGTCATTATATCTTTATAATTTAGTCATAGAAATTGTTTTACTAATGAGAATTAGATACGGTTTTAAGCTAATGATATATTAAATGCCTCATCATTTTAGCAGTATTGAGACCTTGGAAAAGTTATGAAAAATGTCTGGGATATGAATTTACATTCTCTGATTAAAAAAGCAAATGATTTGAAAAGAAAATGAATGGTAAATTAAAAACCTTATATCGTTTAATTCTATTGTTTTGATTTTTAGCTTGTCCTAAATTTTAATCTTAAGCATTTAAATAAAAGCATTTAACCTTTAACCTTCGGATTGATTTAAAAAATGCAATTTTACCTTGAAAAAAAAATCAGTTTCTATTTTGACAATAATTTTTGTTTGCTACTTTCAAATGTCCCAAAATTTGGCACAATTTACAGCAGTAGGTACCACAGTTTACAACAGCCCTTCAAATAATTATCAGAGTATAATTAAAAGTAGATTTACCTATTTGGAACAAAATCTGTAGTAAAATTATTCATCCCTGTCAGAAATTTTAGGACATTTGAATTAATGCAATGCAACTGCATATTTAAATTCTCATTGTCCTAAATTTTGTGAAATTTAAAAAAGCGTTAGATTAGCAAAAAACTTTTGTACACAAGCGTTTACTATATGCTTGTTCTAGCATGAGTACCTATTACACCAAATTTTATGCGTCCCAAGTTTTAGGACACATTAAAGAAAATTACTAACGCAAGTGAGTGAATTGTGTGTTGCTTTATATTAAATTCTTTTTTAAATTGGCCAAAGTTGGGACAGAATAAGTAGAGAAATGTTTTTATTTGATGACGAGCTTTATAATTGTTACAAATCCTTTTGCAAAATAAAATTTTTTTGAGGTGTGATACAGGGTACAGAATTGCTCACTTAAGCAACTCCTAGTCAGCAATTATTAAACGATCTCGCTCAGCAGATATTAGCTGTGAGTATTTTAAGTTTGCTCATGCTCACGAGTGATCAATTTATAAAAGCTCTCGCCGGCTGTGAGCACTCTCATACACTGACGAAAAACTGTTCGGCTTGTGAGCACCGAACCAGAACGATCCGATTAACTGCTCGAGAGCATTTAAAAAACGATAACAAATTTATTTTTTTTTTATTCATTTTTTTTTAAATTAATTTATCACATTTTCGTTTTGAATTAAGTCAAGATTATATTTTCTTATCAAATCGAAATTGCTCACACTCACGTTCACGAATTTTTGAAAACTTTTCACCCTCGTGAGCCAAAACATGAGCAGAGAGCTAAAAAAGTGCATTCGTATGCGAGCATTTCAGTACCCTGGCATGTGAACGTTTGTTTCCTATATTTTTCGTAAAATTTGAAACATAACTTATGCTTACCAAAACAAAAATTACAAAAACATTCAGCACAAAGTTTTCAGAAATTAAAATGTAAGACAGTTGAATAAGAATTTTCTTCATTTAATTTCAGTAAATGTAGGTTGTCCTTAAGTTGTAGTTGCTCATACTTCAGTACAGACAGAGAAAAGTGCGGGACCAACTTTGGCCTTTATTTATTCATTTAACTGAACTTTGGGACTATTGAATTATTGTTTGGAATAAAACATTCTGCGGAGGTAATAAACTGTATAATTAAATAACTGTGCATGGCGATAAAATCTTTTAAATTATAACATTCCAGCGCAGACGAAATATAAAGAGTTTTATTGCCTATTTAATTAGATTTGGGCTTTGAGAATGTATGTAAAAGCAAACACTCATTAACGTTCCTTTCACTTGTTTAGTACGAACAAAAAAAAAATAATTAAAATACTTTAAACACCCAACAAAAAAAAAATGAATATGGAAATGGCTTTTACAAACAAAAAAAAAAAGCGCGCAAATTCCACAAATCCTGAATTCAAATCCCATTGTAATCGTATAAATTTCTTTCACGTATTAAGGAAACCAAATAATCTCCTTACGACAGCTGATCAAATTTTTGATGGACAAAAAGAACTTCGAAAGAAAAAATATTGTCACAGTCAATAAAATCATTTCTCTCAAAAAAACACACACTCTTATATTTATACACACCGACAGTTGATTGTAGATGGAAACAACTAAAAGGGAGATTGAAAGGATGTCATAAATTTGCTTTCCTTTTTTTCTATTCATTTCACTCGATTTTCAAGGATTTTCTTCTTTTTGATTTCACTTTATTTTTTTTTTATGTTGGTGCCTTGGTTAAATGTTATATGCTGCGCTTTTGTCCGTGACTGTGTCGCCTGTCAGTCTAGTCACTTAATATCTTGTCTATCAAAATATATATTTTTATAGCCATATTGAATTGTATTTAATTATTGATTTACTTTACTTGTGTCTTTTGTTGGTTATCCTGGTGTATGTCGTGTCCTTAAGTAGAATCTCTCACGTGTGTGAAATTGTGTCTTGGCTTAGTTCGAATATCTTTTTCTTCGGTATTTCAATGTGTCTCAATCGATGATCGGTTAAGAATAAAATTGGTATGTGATTGGCATTTAATTCCTTGCAATCAAATATATATCTATTTTTAGATTAAGTCGTCACTATATGACAAGCAGATAAACTGGCTTTAATATTCTATATGTATGTCGAAACAAAGAGAACAAGCTAAAATGTAAATCGTATATTTTTATTTACTTAACCCACTCACTGTATGTTGAGGTTGTTGGTGATAAATAAAAGATATTATACACCGGGTTGTATAAATATTGGATTCAAAGTTTGTAATTATTTGCAATTTGTGACAGGCACGAACTTCTGCATTTTGAGTTTAGGCGGTGCATGGATTGCATTTTAAAATGACGTAATTAGGAAATCGATAAAAAAAGTTTTTTTTTTTTTTAAATAAAATTAGATATTTAAATAAATTAGTCATAGCAAAAGAACATCAATCACTGAAAGTAACTTATTCATCACAAAATGCTTTGGAGTGAGTCATTTTGGTGACTATTATTCATAGTTTAACAAATCATCTGTTTCAAAATTTTGGGAAACAGGAATAAAAAAAGTTTAACATCTCGTTGAAATATATTTCATTTGTCCTAAACCTTGTGACACTGACATATTTATTTTAAAGCATTTATAACTATCCAATAATGTATATAAGAATACAAATAATACAAATTAAGTATTCGATATTCAAAAAGTATGAAGGAAATCTTGTCCCAAATTTTGGAAACTCTCTGAATTTTTAGGTAGATTTCAACAATAATTACATTTTTGCAGGAAATATTACTTATTAGTGTTATGGAGTGTGTATTTTGAACTTTTAGGGAATTTTGAAAGTTTTCCTAAAATTTGGGACACATAATTAATTTAATTTTCCAGCAATTTACCATACATTTTTTTTTACCATACAATTTAAAAGTATTCGCATGATAAAATTCTAACTGAAATTGCCTTATATTTATTTATTCTTATTTTTAGAATATACTCTCAAGAAGTTGATAAAAATAAAAATGAAACCTCACTTGTTCCGATGAATCTATTTTTTTTTTTATAAGTCCAGCATTAAAAATGTTTTCTTGTCATCATAATTTGTACTGTCAAATGCAAAAATCATTCTCCTGTCCTGTCCCACGATTGAATAAAAAAAAATATAAAGAACCTGTCGCACGACTTTTATGCATAAAAATATTATTTCACCCAATGTCGCCAGTGATTCTATATAAATGTTTTTTTTTTTTTTTTGTATTTTTCTTGATTCTTTGTAACTTTGACAACAAAAAGACATCTTGTAAATCCCTAAGCGCAAAATATCATCAGCACCATCATCGTTGTCATCATCTATGTTTGTATATTTATAACAAACAAGAAAGAACCAATGCAAAAGAGTAAACTGCATTAAAGATTATGCGCCAACAGCTGGCGCGTCTGGGGACTTAGTGACAAAATTTTGTATCAAGACAACACAAAAGTATCAACTTATAGAGATATGTATGATGTCTTGAGTTCATATTTGCATTGTGGGTGCAGCTGTGGGCTCCTTCAAATCTTCTCTCTGAATCATCAAGGTTTTTTTTTTTTTTTTTTACACGCGCTGAATATTTAAAGGCGAGTTATGGATTAGTTAAAAATCCATGAACTTGGACTTCTTCTATAGTTTTGCCTTAGAAGGGGGTTTTGATAATAATAATTAGCATTTAAGAGCAAGCTCAGACAATCTAGCAGAGCCCTTTAAGTTAATTTAGTTTGAGTGAAATATTTACTGATTGCACAAAAAAGGTGAGAAAACGAGATAGACTTTAACTGACAAAAAAAAATTCTGAATGACTTGGCGTCCGTCCGTCGTTGTCAGCGTCATCGTCCACATACCTAGCCATGGCAATAAATAAATTTATAGCTTTTACCTGATCTGATATAATTTTTTTTAACCAGTAATTAAACAGGTTTGGCTCCTTTTTCGTGTTAAACTTGTACGTGATGAATTTTGAATTCGAAATCAACACACTTTATCAGTCAGTGTCGTCATGTCGTCACGGTAATCACCGAAAGGCAGTTGATGGAAATTAAAATGAAAAAGCGATGAAAGTTTTCTGACAGATTCTGCTAACTATTTTAAGAGCAACAAAATTCAACATGAGATAAAAAAAGCAAATAGAGAAAATTTATTCTTGGTCATACTTCGAGTGTCCCAAATTTGGGTGGCACTTTGAATCTGCGGAGAACCTTCACCACAAACTATTATATATATATGTAGCTACCCACCATCTGTGGCGAAACCACGGTCAATGGGCACATTATATAGATAGATATATGTAGGTGCACGTGCTTAGCTTATTCTATAGGGCCAGCTAAACGGGCTTTCCTCTACACTACCTACAGCTATTTATCTATTCACACATCTATCAATTCATTGGCAATGAGAGAATAAAAACCACTGATAAATATGCTATTGCCCATACCGAATTCGGATAGGGAGAGAGAGTAATAAATATCAAAACCGGAAAATGTTCTGATGGAACGATCACACCATTATACAGCGAATAAAACCCACCATATGCAAACGATCGAAAATGGGCTCCCCCACAAAATAACATAGTTCAATCGTTCGTTTCTTCCTGCTCTCCCTTAGGCATTTATGACTTTGTGTAAAATTCCACTTGAGTAGAGGTGAAGGGGTTCCGCATTTAATGTTTAATCAAATAACTAGCCATCATCCTCTACTGCGCCTTCTTTTCACGATCGTTGGCGTCCATCGTCGTCGTCCGTCGTTGCCGTGTCGATGAACGATCGCAGAGTAGGTACTTTATGTTAATCCAACAATAAGAATACAAATAAAAATGATCAAACATTTTTAATGCTTTCTTTGGGCCAAACATGATGGTGACCTACAATTGGGTTTATTTGGAGGAGACAAGGAGATGGAAAATAGTTCTCATTTTTTATCCCGTTCAGTTATTATATAGGATTTTCGTGAAGGTTAGTCATTGGTATCGTTTTGTTGAGCTATTAATAGATTCTTGTTTCTTTTTTGAGTAAAATAATCAACCAAGTTGTATTAAATTTTGATTTTTTTTCCCTATAGAAATAATTGAAAAAAAAAAAAAATCATCCGTGTGAAAAAATATGTCCCAATATTTGAGATTTTAATTATTTTCATTTAAAAATAATTAGCTTGACCTATTCTTAGCAACAAAATATTGTGTACAAAGACTTATAATTGAAACTCAACAAAATAAATAAATTGACTGGGACACCATTTCAAACATTTTTATTTGAGAATGCAAAAACATAAAAGGACGTAAGAACGATATTTAATTATTTTTTTTGATATAAATATGTGTTTGATTCACACTACAAAATTTTTTAAAAATATTTTCCGGAAATGTATTTCCTTGATAGAAAAAAAAGGAAAAATAACGATGATTGGGACAGATATTTTTTTTTAAATTTTGTTTAAAAATCAATAAGTTTTGTATATGTAGTTATTTTTTAAATACATAGTTCTAAAATTTGGGTTGTCACATTAAAACAATGTCAAAGAATTTATGACAGTACATCTTTTCTATTTTTAAAAAGTATAAAAGATGAAGTAGAGAAATGGGATAACTTTTAATTATTTTGTCTCAAGAATTTAGAAGCCAGTGATGTTATGTTAAGTGCGTTATGACTGTCGGTCAGAAGTGTGGGAACGATTTCTTCCACTCAAAAAGACAAAAGGTTGACAGTTATAAGTCACCAGGCCCTGGTTCTTTACGATTTGTTGGTGTTGCGCCGCCAAATGTATTTTTTTTTATATCAGGAAAGAAAATGTTCTTTTGATTCAGTACAATTCTTATATTTAATAAAAATATTGAAGAAAAATAAACACTGTTCAAAGTTGCAAAATAAAATATCTGTCCCAAAATATTGGAATAGCCAGTTTGAACTTTGTTTAAATTTAATTTTTAAGTTAATACACGTAAAGTGTCCTTTGATTTATAAGTAGTTACAATAGACGTGAGTTTAAAATTAAAAAAAAATATGTCCCAAAGAAATTATGACAGTTTTTAGCATTTTTTTTTTTGAGATTGTATCATTCAATTAAGACTATTTTAAAATTTACCTATGCAGGTACATACCTATACTGTTTGATTGCTAACAATTGTTATCACCTATTGATAACCTGTTTGGGATGGATTTTTTTTCTAAAAATACAATACGAAAACATTTTTAAGTTGAAGTGCTGGTTTGTGGCGGAATCTCATTAAGAGTAATATACCTTAGTCTTTTCTTACTAAATAATTCCGAAAATACAGGTATTAGAAATTCAACTAAAACGAAAGTGTCCCAAAACTGACCTTTTTTGCTAAAAAATTAACAACTTGAACCTTGATATTGACATTATTCATTGTTTAAGGACAACGCTTAAAATGCCTACCAACGATGTACTTCAATAAATTTTGAATTTTAAAATATGTGCTAACAAAATTTTTATGGCCAACATTTTATATGAAAAAAAATTATATGTGAATTATTCTGGAAGTTACTGGTCACTTCATATTCAAAAACAGTAATAGTCTCTGGCTTTTAATTAAAAATCTTCAAAAAAAAAAAAAAATAAAAATTGTCTCCACTTGAAACGTGTCCCAAAGATTAGAACAGCATTTTCTCATTTAATAACCAACAATGATTTATTATTTTATTTTTACCCTTTTTACTATTTGCGATATGTTTTCAATTGTCTTGTATAAACATTTCATTAAAAAACAGACCAAACAAAAAGGGTAAACAATACTGTCACAGATAGCATCTTAGTTTGCGCCATATAAAAATATAAAATAAAATTGCAATACGAGAGTACTTTTATAAAGTAGGTATCTCTCTTACATAATCAAAAACTTGAAAGAAAAGAAAAAAAAATACATGAACATTAAGAAGCAAAGACACAACAATGCTACACCGAAAACAAAACAAAAAAGCATTTAAAAAAATACAGATAAAAAGTCGTGAGTGGTTGCTGGTTGCAGTAGGGATTGGATTTCTATATATCCTTCCTACACTCTTGTCCTGTTCACTGGACTGGAGTTTGATTAAAAAAAAACAACAACAAAAAACTACAGTCGAAACGTTCGCTCGTAGTTGTCTTTGCTTTATTAAGTGTGCTGGTTTGGTACCCAACTGACAATACTTTGGGATGTCTTTAACCGTACCAAGGATTCTACGATTGCATACGAATTTCTTTTTCTGAGTCGTAGCCCCTGAAATAACCATATCATTGGCATAGATCGGATTTGCATTTGACTTATGATTTCCTATGCGGATTCAAAAGTCCCACATAGAACTTGAGGTTCACTAGCATTTTTGCATTTTGTATCTACAAGATGAACTTGAATCGAGAGATTCATCGAACAAGAAAAAAAAAACAAAAAAAAAAGAGGTTACCTCTACTTGGACGACCACAACTTCTGTTGTATGTGGTGATTTCCTTCCGCCTTGAATACACAAACAGTTTGCGGGCGGTCGATTGAATTCTGACCGACAATGACCGTATTTGCACAGAAGTACCACAGGGCTGTACGTTTGGCTGCTGCTTCTTTTGTTTTTTGTTGTTCCTGTTCTTGTTCATTATTTTTTTTTCGATTCCCTTTCTCCTTTTTAATCGTATTTTTTTTTCTCTACCTTCAAGCTGCTGCTGTGTGTGCATTGTTTTGTACCTTTCTTTCATTTTTAAATTATGATGATATCTTTGAAAATCATTCAGCCTATGATGATAGTCTGGTGTGTCCCCTTTTTATTAAGTACTTTAACTACATATTTTATGTGACATTTTTATGATGACCCGGTCTGGTCAGTCCTTGTAATTCGTTTGCCATTTTAATGCAATGAAAGAAACATGTACACGCGTATGAAAGAGATATGATTTTGAATGAAAGTAAAAATCACGAAGAAGCAATTCGATTTGCTAGATGTGAAAGTAATATGTTCTGTTTTTGGATGGATTTTTTTATTTGCCATAAGTCAGATGTCAGTTCGTTTTTACGATTATTAAAACTAATTTAATGTCCAGCTGCCATGTTAAGTGTCACATAAACTAGAAGTGATTTTGTGTCATAATAAAATCAGGATGGGGATCATTCATGTAGAAGCAATATTAAGTCATTGTTTGATTAGCGATGGTTTGGTTTAAGGGATTTTTAGTTATTTGCACTTTTACTTTCTATGAAAATAGCATCTTTAATATTTAATTTTTTTTCAGGATTTTTTCATCATCAGCTTTATGACAGATGTTTACCCATGCATAGTGTCATTTGAATGGAATGAATTTTTGAATTGAAATGTTTTTAGGAAGCTAAACAAGAGCTCAGAATGGAAATACATAAGTCTCACAAATGAGGCCCAAGCTATGATCATGCCTGCCAATCCAGAGATTAATTTGAAAAAAGTTTTAGTTTCTTGTGAATTGTTTTTTTTTTTTTTTACTCGCAAATTACCATTTGGGAAATATCGTTTCCATATTTTTGTATGGGTTTATAATCTAAAAGTATTTTAAGCCTATTCAGAGTGTTAGGAGAGATATTTTTTTCTGGAAAACTAAAATATGTCAAAAATTTGTTGTCCCAAAGTTTAAATTCCTTAAATTTTCTTAAAATTTGTTTATTAAAATCGATTTGAAAACAATATTAAATATATAGAGTTAAAAGGAAAGAAGTTTATGAAACTGGACAATACTCAGTGATTTCGAAACGAAAATTTGAAACTTTGGGACGTAAATTAATTTGAACGTATTTTGTTTCATTTAAAAGAACAAAATCATCTATTAAATTGAAAATCTTAATAGAAATACATATGTATATAAATGAATAACAATTTAATTAATATCAGAAGCTACAATTTATAAAAAAAAAAAAACAGTCAAAAATTTGGGACAATATTTCTACAGCTTTGTTTTTATTACAAGTCTATTTGACTTAACGTTTAAGATCCCATATTATGACCACAAAACAAAGCTGAAAAAAGTTAATGATTTTTTATGTAAAAGTGCATTTAAATAAAAGTGCATTTAAATAGATATGTCTCTAAATGTCATTATTATTTATACAAAAATATGTACGCTGTTTAAATTGTATCCCTGATATCATAGTTAGAATACCTTCTAGCCCTTTCTAAATTAAAAAAAAAAACACGAAAACGTCTTCATCTTCCCACGCTTTTGTTTTTTTTAATTGAAACATTTCAAAACGTTGACAGTTTATACTCTAGTGGCCGCATCTAAGCGAGTTTCACAAAGGGCATACAAAACTACTCGTTCGTATCTCAATAGAACATACGTTACACCCTCAACATCATGATTAATGATTTGCACCTTAGACATATAGAGGCAGTTCAGATCTAACTTCACAATAGAGGTACTCTTAAAGAATTTTAAAATAATTAATCATCGCATATACCACCACCACATTCTATTCATTTTTTTTTTTTTTTTGCTTTCTTTTTTTTCTTTTAGACTTTCTAAGCAACAGCGTGATGATAACGATGAGTTTGTATATGGTAATAATAATTGTGTGACTGCCCTATCTCTTGTAGCTATAGATTTGTATCTTTTTGATTGGTTATAAAAGTAAGAGATACTTTGAATACCAACGACCCTGAACGCTATGAAATAAGTTCAGTTGTTCAGTGAATGCGGAAGTAGACTGATTTTGTGTTTGTGTTGCGATTTATTCTTTTTTTCAACTCCAAAATGAGAAAATTATATGTACATTTTTATTTGGATAAAAAGATAAAGATACTTTAGACACTCAGAAATTTGGAGTGTATTTATTTTGTGTATTCTTTTGTTAAGCCGTTAATGGAAATTCCATGATCTCATTAAAATGTGTTGAGATAAATTATTTTTGGTTTGAGAGTAAAAAAAATAAGATCAAACAGATGTTGGTTTTTGTGGCGTGAATAATAATTTGCCACAGTAAATATGCGCAATTTTTCGACTACATATGATGTCATAAAAATTCTTGAAGCAAAATATATTATTAATAAATTATATTTCAAATAGTATACTTAATCATCATCCAACAACTGTTTTTGAACTAGCATAGGATGTCCTTCAAAATTCTATTCATCGTGATGTATCGCCTTTCACACTCATACCTTTTTTTTTTATTTTATTTTACATAAAAGGACATTTTCCTGAGTGTGTACGAGAATATGTATTGAAAAAAGCCTATTTTTAAATAGTTAAAACTAACCCTCTAGGCTATGATATTAATAATAAGAGTTTGTGCAAGCTTTAGCATTTCGTCCTTTTTCGCTTTAATATGACTGTGGAGAGTGTAGTAGATATCTATACATTCTAAGAAAAAATATATCCTTGAATGGGAATTGCTTATTAAAAATTTATTTCCGTTCTACTTGCATTCAATGTACCTTGTTAGTTTTGGTATATTCAAGAAAGAATTTTTTTACAATATACAGGTGACTGTAAATGATTTATCTTTTTGGGTTAACAGCAAACGACACATGTCTTAAACGATGACGGGAAAATATTTGGCAAATATTTGTTAAGTGAAAATGTTTAAGAAACTAGGACAGGGATTTTTTGAATGAGCTTACATTATTGAGGTGTGTTAATATGAATCACGAATATTTGATGATACATACCTGAAAAGAAATAAAAAAAATAAAATTAGTGAATTTCTTAGAAATGAATGGAATCACGAAAATTGGGACAGATGTAGAATTTGTAAAAAGAGATAAAATTGTACTTAAAAGAAATTTTAAATAAAATTTGGAACTGAAAAATGTATAAAGTTGGAAACATTATTGTCCAAAAATTTAAAACTTAAATATCAAAAATTTGAGATATTTTATATTACAAAGAGAGGGCTAAACAACTTGTAAAACTATGTCTATAGAATAGTTTAGTTATTTTATACATAATCTTTAACACATTATTAAAAAAGATAAGACAGGTATTATCTTTTTTAATATTACTGTCCTAAAGTTAAAATTCTTAAAATCAAAATATATTCTCAGGCTTCAAAATGAAATAAGTGTGTTGTTTATTAAAAATGGAAGCACATAGTTTTATTTAATGAAAAAATATAAATTGTTAATATAAATATTACTGTCCCAAAGTTTAAATTTTTAAATAAAAAAATTAGAACTTGTGTTTTTGGCTTAAAAATATGACTAGAGTTTCAGAACTTGGAAGTATGTTTAAATAACTGTCCCAAATTTTAAGAAACAATCAGAATAAGTACCTATGTAAGTATAAATATATAAAATAAATTATGGAGAACTGTCATCGCTATCACACTGACAAGTAAATTTTCACTGAGCTCTTCATTTCACTAAATTTTAAAGTTGAAGATATTTGGTGGATTTTAGCACAGTAAAATATAATTTAATAAGGTTATTAAAAAGATGCAAAAAATCTGGCAAGAAATTATTCAAAAATAGTATACAAAGATTTTTAAAAGACATTGAAATTTACTAAAAAATAAGAAAATTCATGTCACAAATCGGAAAAACCATAAAAAAAAACCAAATCATAAAAATAAAGGTTAAAGATGCTCAAAGGAAAAAAAATTGAAAGTAGATTTTTTTTTTTATTTTGTAGATGGTTTTTTTTTTTTGGGACACAATTTTTAAAAAAATATAAAATATGTATGGTGAAAAAATTAAGGGAGCAATTTTCTATATTAAAACGTATTTTCGACAATCATTAGAAACCCTACAAAATTATTTTGGGATGTGTGGAATTAATGAAAAGTAAAAACAATGATAAAAATTAAACTAGTTTCAATTATTATTGTTTAGCAATAGAAAATTTGCTATTAAAAGTGCCTACATAATTCAATATTGTTAGCAATTCATTGTGAAATAATAAAAAACAAGTATGAAGATGAAAATACGCTAAGATCTTGGAGCCTTTATAAACGTCCCAAAAGTAAGGAGAAGAATTTAATTTATTTTAAAAGTAAATGAAGCTAACTGTAAAATGTGTAATATAAATGACGGAGAAATGCGTTCTAGGAAATCAAGTCAAAAATTTAGGACATTAAGATCCGATATTTTGGAGAAAATTAAGGAAAATATTTAAAACAAATATTAAACGTGATTTTTATTCCACAATAGAAAAGTGTGAAAATAATACGTAGGTACAAATGTGATTACAAAAATATTGATATTATTTTTGTTTATTGAATGTCCTACCTACACATAATCCAGAAATTTTAAGGGCAGCTTAATCCATATATTATTGAAAAAAAATCGAGATAGATAATAGAAACACAACAAGTAAAAAAAATCTCGAAGCGTCCAAAAAAACATTAAAATCTTGTCCCAAAATATGGGACACATCCAAAAACTGTCTTCTTGAATCTAATTGTTGGCCAAATTATGTCTTCTTAAAAAAATTAATCACAAGTTGTATATGTGCCGAAGTTTGGAACACCTAATGGCAGAGTAAATATAACTTAACAAAATTGTGTCATGAGTGTTTTGGTCATATAAAATCCTATCTTAAATTGGAAGTTAAAAAAAAAATCCAAACATACATAATTTAGGTCTTCCACCTGTAAACCTAATAAAACTCATAAATTCTATACCAAATTTGGAACCGCCGCACTGCAGTTAAACTTCCGAAACAAATTAAAAACAAACCAAAAATACAAAAACAATGGAAAACTGCCTGCAACTTGTTCCCAATAATTTTTCGGGGCTTCCAAGCGAAACAACAACCTAAATAAAAAAAATTCATGATCAAAATATAAAAACAACCACCCATCACAGAACAAACAATGACAATAATGTATCTGGCCATTATCAAGTTTGCAAAGATAAAAAGATATACAGTATGTTCCCACATAGAACCTACATTATATCTGTGCTCACTCATAAGCTTTTTGTGTCTCATTGGATATGCAGAACGTCATTTCAGGTGACACGTTTCCTAAATAAACTTGTTTCACTCTCAGTGCGTGTGCAATTCAATTTTCATCAATCAAACCGAAAAAAAAAAAAAAAAAACATTTATATGGAAAGAAACAATCAAGGGAAATGTATCTCACAGATGATAGAAATCTCTACTCAATAAATTTTTTTTTTAGTTTTTATTTAGCGATTTATTGAGAGTATTAAGAAAGTCTTTTATGGAGCGTGTCATGTGGGGGAGATAACTTGTTGCAGGATAAGGTGATTATAGGAGATGGATATACTTAGGTAATCTTAACGATTTGTTCTTGTAACTTTAGAGTATCTAGATCTACTTGGTAATAAGTTCAACTGAAAGTTTGTGGGTGGTTTCAAAATAAAACGAATGGACGTGCGGCGTTCTTGAGCAAAAAACCAACCTAAGAAGTTCAGAATTACTTCAAAACTTCTTTCTAACTATTGTTAAACTCACAACGATAACCAACCACTTACCTACTGATTGAAGGAAAATAAAGGTGGAAGACAAAAAACATCTATCTTTTTATCAATTTTGCTGAAAATAGAAATCCAAAAGAGAAAAAGTTCATCACTTGTACGTTTTGCAATATAATTAAGCACACGAAGACGTATTTTACTTTTTTTTTGTTTACTATACTTTTCTGAGTTTTATTTGACGTAGACGATGAAGACAATGACTTAGGTATTTTTAGAATCACAGTCTCTATGGGAGCGACTGATGATGATGTTTGATGCTGATTAGTGGTTGGAAAGTAATTATTATTATAGGTAAGTAATAAGTTGTTTCAAGAGGGATTTAGAATCATAGCCTTAGAACAAATGACGTTCACATCTAAGAGTCAGAAAAGCTTATTTGTTATCTTTATTAATGCAAATCATTATTGAGGGTCACATTTTTGTTGTTCAATGGCAGACATTTGTCCTAAATTAGAGACAGTTAGTATTAAATATGCTTTGTTCTAGCATTTACCTATCTTCTTTTATACAATCTTGAATTAATGTTATGACGTATAAATTGGGAATCATTTAAAATTAAAAAGATTAAAATTTGAAGATTGAAATATTTGTCCTTAATTGGGACAGGCAATTAAAAAAGAAATAAATTTTTATTGACCTGTCGTGTCCATTTAGTTTTATTTTTGAAATTCTTCTATAAAATGATTAAAAACTAATACTGTATGTTTTTTTTTTAATCATTTTTCGGACATTATAAAAATTTTATTTTTTTTCAGTTAACAAAGTTTTTCACTCTCAAAAAATTTAAAAATTTATTTTTTTTTTGTTTTTACAAAAAAAAAACATAGATTTTGGAAAAGTATCGATTTTAAATTTTTGAATCTCTAAAATTGATTTAAAATCCTTTTTAATACTTATTTTCAACAGGAAAAAATAAGCCACCCTAGTTTATACGAATTCAGCTGTAAGATAATGATTTATTGAGTATACATACTTAGAATTCATTTTATTCATGACAAGTTACACATGTTTTGGGACTGCTTACTTCAAATTTAACTTAATGTTTGAAGAATTTGAGTTGAGTAGTGTAGGTTTATCCTGGGCTATGGAAAGTCAATTAAATATGCTGACTAAGCTTGACCTATATGGACATGACCTTTCCTTGTACCAACAGAAATATTTTGGGACATTTTTTGTCTTATCTAGTCTTGGTATTTTTATAATTTAAATGATATTTATTTCGAGCTGAAAAAATTCGATAATTTTCATCTTTTGCTAATAAAACAAAAAAAAACAATTAAAATCATTCAAGTGTATGAATGGCACATGTTTATTCACATTTGGCCCAACCTTCAACAATATTTTATCAAAGCTATTTTTTACAAATAAAAAAGAATCCAAAAAAAAAATAAAGAATGCTTTTCAATATTTTTGAAATTGACATTGTAAAAAATGTCATAAATTGAATATCTTTCAACTTTGTTTATATACTTGCTGATAAGATAGCATTCATTTATTCTTATCATGTTGGTGTGAGAATATTTTTTATTTTGCGATGTCGCATTAGGAACCCTTCAATTTGTTTTGTATTTTAGTATTATTTTTATAAACTTGATGTCATTCGTCAATAATTCTCATTGTATACTACGCAACGCGGAATTAATTAATTAGTTCTTATCAAGAGAACCTGACCTCCGACAAATTAATAAGAAACTATGAAGAATTAAATGAAAGTTGTGATTGAAATTTATTATATTATTAAGAAAGTTGACATTTTAATTGTTTTCATATAAAAATTTTGGATTAAGTGTTTCATTGATAAAGCGACTCATCGGATTTTAAATTGTGTGTCCCAATTTTGAGGACTTATTTAAATCTTTAAATTTGATATTAGGAAATTTTTTTTTGTATGTGGGCGCCATTTTTTTTTAATTTTAGGACACAAAATTTGAGACATTTTACTAATTTTTGGTTTAAAAACAAATTTTTAAATCCAAGCCCCTCCTCAATTGACTTCGAAAATTAATGTTTTTGTTTAATTGGGACAAATTTTCTTTTCTTTTAGGACACTTTAAATTAGATTTTTAAATTTGAGTTAAATTTTTAAATCTCAAAGAATCTAACCTCCTGACCTCGGAAGTATATTTTTTGTTTGATTGGGATCAATTTTATATTTTTGGGACACTTAAAATTCGCTTTTTAAATCTGAGATTAATTTACAAATATATAACAATCCAAGGTGCTGCTAAGCGGACATTGGAATTTGTGTTTTGGTGACTTATTTTCTAACTGTAGGATACTAAAGAAGTTACACAAAATTTAAATTATTATTTTAAAACTGTTTACAAATGAATGTTTTCTTGGTTGTAATATCTGTCCTAATTCTAAGACACACATTATTTCAATTTTATTTGGATGAAGATGATTTTTTAAATTATATTTGATACATTTTTGGACTTCTGAATTTTTTTAAATACACTTGTACAATTTTTTACACTTTACAAATGCTTAAATTGTTTATCAAATATTAAAAAAAAAAAAAAAACAATAATTATGACAAAATAAAAATATAGTTTTGAATTAAAACAAAATCATTTTGCAAACGAAGGTTAATGCTAGCTTATTTAAACTTTGGGACAGTTTAATTTTTCCTTTTTATTTCACAATAAAGAAGAGTAACTACGCATCTACTTAATAAAAGTTTTGATTTCACCAAATTTGAGTAGAAAATTTTCAAATTTAAGAAAACTTATTTAACTTGAATATTGAAAGGTGTTGTTCTCTATTCCATCGCAAAATTCACTTTTTTTTGGGACAGTTATTAATTCTGTTACTCTGTGAATTGTGTAAACAAGTTTTTATTTTAAAAATTCAAACGAAAGTTAATTTTATATTACACAATTATTTTATTTTTATAAAGATCCATAAAATAACAAAAAACAACCAAACTTTGGTTCTTGCGAAATTTCAATAAAAAAATTTAATTAAACAAAAATTCATTAGCCACTTTAGTTATGAGAAAAAAAAATATTCAACATTTAGGTATGTGAGAGTTACATCAAACCAATATATTTATATTTTTTCAAAAGTCATAAAATTATTGAAAACAATTTAAAATATAATCAGAGGAAAATTATGCGGGTTAAATGTTTTTTATCAATGATTCACTTAAAAATGGTATTTTTATGAGTTTTTAATTCAATAATGTAGTTGATTTATGTGCTGGTTTGTGGGTTATATACTGTGAGTAAAATTAGGGTTGAAGATGTTTGGTCAAGTTGGTATAGTGTCGAAAAAATGAAGACAAAATTCAACTAAGAAAAGATTCGAAAAAAATATGGGATGTATGATCCTTAAAGAGGTGACTGTATTTTTCGAAAAAGTTAGATACCTTTCACACAAAAAAAGAAGATTGAGATTTTTTGACGTACCTAGATAACTTTCACATGATGAAATAAAATAAATCGTACGATATTTACTGTAGTTTATCCTTTTCAAATTTTTTGGCCAATCCCATAGTTCAAACTACCACGTTAAGTGTGATAAGAAATATCGAAAAATATTTTTCAAATCGCCGCCGACATGCGTTATCTTGTTCACGTCCTTTAAATGCTCTTGAAATTTCTTCGTACAATTTTATGAATCATGGATACAACTTTGAACATATTTTTATTCAAATTCTGAGTACGGATTTTACCAAAAATACGTAATATTTTTAGTTTTAAAAATTTCACCATATATTTTATTAAAACAGAGGCTAATCACGAATTCAATTTTTCACGCGAATAACACTAAAATGCAACTGTACCAAATTTAAAGAAATCACCTTACACATTTAAGCTCTAGATCGATATACAATGGACGCACCGATCCACAGATGCAGACGATATGAAAATATGGGGGAAAATAATTTTCAGAATTATCCATCATCGTTATGTTGTCTGTTTAAACTCTTAATATTTTTTTTTTTAACACGAAACCAGTAACTGCCTTATGGAGCAACTTAAAATGATGCTTCAAGAAATAGGACAAAAATATCAACAGGTTCGTTTATTTTTTAATTTTAAATAATTAAAAAATGACATATTTTATAAGTTCCATCATATATTGCAATTTTTTGGTTCAAATAAGCGGGATTGACTGTTTATTTAAAATCGCCAAAAATCTGTTCAAAAAACAATGTCTCAGAATCGCAATAAAAATAGTCCAAAATCAAAAATTTTTAATTTTGTACCTGGTTGTAAATTCAAAGAGTTTTGCAGTTAAAAAATTCTACAATTATATTCTGAAAATTTCGAAACCTTAATCCAGAATCAAAATTTTATAAGCGCCACTAAGAAATTAATCAAAATTTTAACAATAAATTCAATTATTTTGTTTTTTTCTTGTCGCAACACTATACCTCACCTGATTTCCTTTTTTCCCGATCGGGAACAACTAAACTTTTAGCTCTTTTCACACGCAACGATCTGCGACGTATCGAGCGTAGAAAAGCTTCGGGCATACGTGAAAATCTTTGTGGGGTATCCGGTGCTTTCCTCTCGGGGAGGAAGAAATTTTTAACAGCCAACATGATGCTCCTTGATTTTAAAACAAATTTATATCCTTATAATGGTAGGTATAGGTATCCTTTTTTTTTGAGGTGGATTAAACTAATTTGTAAACACAGTAAATTTTTTCTACACAAAATACAAAACACACACATCAAGTTTAATCTTATCTTATTTATTTTTTTTTAAATTTAAATATGCGCAAATTTATCCAAGGGGTAGTGAATTATTTGTAATAATCATATTCACTAAGGTAAACATTTTGTCATATCAACATATGGGTGGGTCTGATTTTTTTTTTTTTTTTATTATTTAAATTACTTTTAATAAAATTTAAACTAATTCAATTAATAAATGTATAACCGCAGCGATCCATAATAAAATTGTAAGCACTAAATCAGATCTTAACCGTGACATTAACACAACAACAAAAAAACTTGTGAAAAAAATTAAATCCGACAATAATGGTTCATTGATAAGCTAACATATTTTTTTTTCTCGAATAAAGTATCTATGAGATAGATTTCCCGATGAATCTCTTTAATTTCTTTTTAAAAAAGAAAGAAACACGGACAATAATCCGACGTTAACAAATCTACACTCAGATATCAACTGAAGTTGTTCGGTGCAAAACCGGCTAAGTATAGTGGTTGCAGATACAAAAGTATCTGTTGGATACGATACGAATACGACGAACTCGTTTACAGACAGTCAACAGAGGCTCTTATGTTAAAAATTGCAACAGATTTTTGTTGAGTTGTCTTTCTCTTTTCACATTCGTTGTTTATTTTGTTTTGTGCTTGCTGTTTGGTTATTTTTTTTTACAACTTGTGAGTTGTGTGTTGTGTGACGCAATAGATACTTTTGCATCTGTTGGGTGGATTTATGGATTTTTTTTAGCAAGTTTTGTACACGTGTTTTTTTGTTAATTGTTTTTTTTGTAGGTATGGTATACAGGGGCAAGATACTAGAAACTAGATAGATTTTTAGTGGGGTATTTTTTTTATCAGCGAATATGTGTGTGAGTAGGAACAAAAGTGTGTTTTTTTTTTATTTTTTTAATATTCAGTGGGATTGTTTGTGATAGTGATTGTAGGTTTAGTCTTATCAGGAAATCATTGACCTTTTCTGGGTGTGATTGTGGGGTTTTGGGATTATTTTGAGATGGTATAGGCATAAAATTGTATATTATGTACCTACATTTTGTCAAAGTTTGTTAAGAGGATTGTGGAGCTGAAATTCGTTGGTGATTTATGGATCAAAGAATCATCGCTAGAAAGGTGCATTTTCTCCTTTAAAAAATCTATCAAATATTTTCACATACAAATGGAGAGATGATAATTCGGCCCTTTATTGTTGTTTTATTTTTCGGTATTAAAACTGCAACATGGTACTGTCTTAAATCTAGACCTAAATTCATACAAACAAGCCTGGCTTATCAATAATTAACTCACTGGTGTCAAATAGGCGCTCTGAGTCAAACTATATAATCAACTCAATTCTAGAACCCGATTAATGAGCTAAGCTGGAGACGGATTAAGGCTTAATATTGACTTTTTGTTAAAAAGTAGCTCATTTATCGGATTATGTACTTAATCAGAGTGTATAACTTACTTCTAATGTCTTTCTGCATAAGACAGGTACCTCCTCAATATAAACAAATTATGTAGATGCCTAGAACTAATATATTTCTAAGGATTCAACTTAAAATTAATAAGAGCACCCATTAATAATTAAGTCAACAAATAGTGTTTACACGTAAAATTTTGAAAACAGAAATCGGTTTAAACAATTTTTTTGTCAATATTTGAGTTTGGAAATTAAAATTTTTTCAAAAACTATTCACACATTATTCAAATAAAAAAATTGAATAATGAATGTTTGGCTTTAAAATAATATTGTGAAATGTGCCATTGTTTTTTAATCGGCCTTTTCACAGTTCCCATTGTAACATATTCGCACTACAAATGCCGAAAAAAAGTATTATAGTTTCCGTCCTCACAAAAATATTTTCACAAAATTCAGGGCTAATCATACCAATTTTCTGTGAACTCCTAAATTCTATAAAGCCGGCCATTAACGATCGAGCCAAATGGTTCTGTGTAGAGAGAAAGTCTACTTGATTCATGTGGTATCACATGGTCTAAGGAGCCAGTCACAGCTATCATTGAAATTCATCATTGAAAATTTTAATAATATATTTTAAGACTATGATTATTTTGATGCCAAAATAAAACTTATGCCTTAATTGATATATCTGGCTAAACAAATTTCATTTCGGCTCAACCGTTTTCATGAAGATGAAATGTCTTTTATTCTTTCAATGATCATTGATAAGGTAGTCCAATCATTGAAATAATTAAAGTTGATTTATATGAAAGGTTGGGCTCAAATGAAAATTTGTTTTGGCAATAAACATTAATTGAGTCGTCAGCTTTATATTGGGATCATAATAAATACTAATTTTGCTTTTTACATGCCTCAAAACTTAAAATAAAAATTTTTAATGATGAGTTTTAATGAAAGCTATAACTGGCGCCTAGGTGTGTCAAGCATTCATGCTGACAGCGACAGTCACGCTAACCTAATTTTAACAGACATTATCATCGTTCAATCTTTTACTGTCACACTTCATTGAGTACCAGGCCACATCGGCGTCCAGGGCAATGAAGAGGCAGACTCCTTAGCAAAACTAGGGGCAGCCACACTCCTAACGGGGCCAGTACCCTACTGCGGTATAGGAGAAAACGTGATCAAAAATAAAATCAAAACAGAAGAGGACAAAAGATTAAAAAACTGGAAAGAACTTCTAAGCTGAGGCAGGCGAAACTCCTTATTGGTAACTACGAACGATTCCAAGCCTGCATCAGCTTAAGTAGAAATAAACTCCGCATTAGAACGGGCCTCCTTACAGGCCACTGTATGCTAAGAAGACACATTAGTATTCTTGGCCTAGTGAGCTGTGCCACTTGCAGATTCTGCAATGCCCATGAGGGACGCCGGACCACCTATTAGGCAACTGCGATGCACTCATGCACCAAAGACATAGATACCTGGGACATCACCAGATAGAAGAGAGCAGACTATCCTCTCTAAAGATACCCCAAATACTAAAATTCCTCAAGGAATCTAATTTGGAGGTTGAGCTGTAAATGAGCAACCTCATCACACAACTCTAGATGGGGGGCACAATAGATCTTAAGGTCGCAGTGTATTAACACCCAAAATTTTTTCTTCATTCATTCAATATTTTACTGTAAAACTCATAAATTTGGAAATTCTAGAAAACACCGGTAAAGAATTTTTCAGCAACATTGATAAATTTACTAATAATTTTCTTGTAATAAATTAATTTCGTAATTTTGCCAACATTTTTCTTTGACACTAGTACCGTGGGTGGACCACTTCACGGGCCTTACTCCCTTCTTGGGTCCTGTGTACCACTCACACAACTTTTTTCCTCCAATAAGGTCCAGTTTTTCAGTGGGAGATTAAAGCTAAGCCCGAGTTAACTCACCAACTTTGGTGAGTAAGGGTATATCAGACTGATGCTTTTGATTTTGTATTCTCCGAATTTGTTAGGTCGATCCGTTCGAAGCCTCTACTAAAAACTTCTTCTTGAGTTAAGTGTAAATAAATTCATGTCCAGAGTTAACTAACTCACCACTGAAAAACTGAGCCGAAGGGGATGTTAAGTTACCAGGCAGGCGCCAATGTTAACCGGAGTGAATTACGAAAACCCAAAATTCCGGATTTTTAAAAATTTCGCTGACAAATTTTTAATTTGGCTGCCATATTCAAGGATTTCCACATTAAGGGGTTTTACAGTCGTGTACATATCCAAAACACAACTCTTCTCTCTTCCCATACAAAAATTTTCAATTCAATAATTATTTCATCATGTACAATATTGTACAATACCTGCCTACATAATATACTTGTTCCGATACTTAGTAAGCACACAAAATTAAACTTCCACCAAGTGAGTCACATACCACCAAAAAAAACCCACTGATATCAAAACCCACTTTATCATCAACTAAATTAGCAAAAGATCAAAGTCTCATACTTTAAATGACATTAACTAAAATTACCACTCAAAAATAAAGAGACTCACTTAATTCAACTTCAATTCAATCTCACTTCACTTGGAGAAAAAAAATAAAACCAAACAATTATTTGCTATCTACTAAATCTCCAAACAATTTACGTAGACTTATCTCTCTTGAAGCAGACCACAAATCTTTCCAACACTACCTATCTTAACTGGTCTCCCAAAATCCTTCCCAATTAACTCACACAAAATCCTTTCATTTTACACAGCTGGCTGAGTAAAAATAATAAAAGAACAATATAAGAAAGAGAAGAACAAAATTGCAGCACCTGCGCCCGCTATTAAAATTCGCACCAGCCGCCTCCAACTCAACTCAATTAGAATTTCTGCTGCCTCTCTCCATTATCATTTTATCTTTCTATCCCTTGCTGCACAATACAATAAGTAAAAACATTGGGTTAAAGCTGAAAGTCCGGGAAAACTTTAAGTAAAAAAAAAAAAACTGGTTCACACCTACAAAAAAAATCTGCAACACACAAATTGACTGTAGGACCATGCAACAACATTTTTATAGGTCAAATCCGAGGCGCAACTATCGCAATACTGCTACTACAGCTACTGCTACCCTGCTTTCCATTGATTTTGCAATATGAATGGATGATGGTGGCGGCGCAGGTATTGTGATGCAACAATAACCAAAACGAGGTAGGTATCTATATATATTATTTTCACCGGCACATGCAAATGAGCTAGGTGATTAGCAGCAAACAAAAGAAACAAAAAAAAACCATCCACAACCACACACAGATAATAAATACCTACTGATACTGTTGAAGTAGGTTACTTCGCTCGATGGAGCTCCAAGAGATAGAACGACACATCACTTCTGGTTCTAGTGGAGCTATAGGAAATTTCCCAGGATATAATTTTGTTCTTACCCAGTTTGTCCCCAAAATTAAAATCCTCTTTTTCCAGTTCAGGAGGAGAAGAAAACAAAGAACAAATCCTAGTACAACTCCCGGGAGTAAACGTTATACTTTACTACAATACTTTACTACAATATACTTTACTCTACTATTTCTATAGAAAAACGTTCGTTGTTTCCTGACACACTTCGAGGAGCCTTTTTTGTTAACGTTTTTTGTGAAATACCAACGTGACACAACTGTGTGAATAGCTTTGAACAAAAGATGGAACAACCCTTGTTGGAAAATGCATAGGAAAAATATTCAATAAATGGTGATGCAACAGTAGCTAGTTGCACCAGCAGTCCAGCAATTCAGATCAAAACCTACTCTTCTGCAAAGGAATGCAGTATTGGCATATGTCGGTCGATAATGTAGTTCATAAGACAACAACTGTTAATAACATAAGTTGGAAGTGTTACGTACACTGTAACAGTAAGGTTGTTTCAAACATGTTTGAAGTTCTTAACATTTCTTGAGAGTTGGAAAGAACAAAACCTAAATAGGTGTTCTTTTCTGTTATCTGACAGTTTGAATCTGCAAAGTGACAAGACGTAGAGAATGGAAATGGAAGACGGATATAGACGAAGCATAACGGTGTGTGTCTGTGCAAGTTACCTCCACTAAACGACTATCAGTCTGCCTGGCGTTGCAGTAGTTCAGTGGATTTTGTTTTTGGTTGTTCCCTTTTTTGTTTGAGGTATTTGTTAGGTCATTGCAGGATGTGCGAATGCTCAGTGTTGCCACTGAGGGATTTATTATTATTATTTTTTTTTGCTCAATTTAAAAGAATTACATTTTAGCTTTAAATTATCGAAAACGAATGGATTGAATGCTTTTGAGAGTTAAAAAAACTGATATGCATAGATGGGTAGTAAAAAAAAAAAAAAAAAACACGACTGGATCGCACAAATTTGCTCATGTAATTAAAAACATATCAAAGATGCATGAGTGGTTCAATAATGTTATATTTTATTTAACAAGGCAATTTTTTCATAATCCTATTTGCGCATTTTTTTCGAAATTGATTCATAAGAAAAAACTATTTTAATTGTTAAGAAAGCTACATTAGAACTACAAATCTTAGTTTATGCAAAAAAAAACAAAATGGTAGGAGCGGTTTTTAAAAAAATATACATTTTCCTAACAAAAAAAAATTGTGTTTATATAAATATGTATAAATTTTTAAAAGTAAATAGATATTCCATTATTTTTCATTTGCTTTTTGAATAAGTTCTTTAAATAAATAGTTTTTGCGAAATTAAATTTTAAAGTCAAAATTTTTGTGAATTATTTTTTCAGGTATTTTTTTTTTAATATTGCGTATATAAGTGACACTGTTTTTTATAATTCATAATCAAAAATTGGTTCTATAAGAGGTACTGTTAATAATAGCTAACTGTAAATTTTATTTTTGGTACATAATAAACTTTTTTATCAAACCTTTTCTAGACACTGTCAACACAATTGTATGAAATGGTGTCGCGATTGGATCAGATGGACCCGAAATTGTCAAAGTAAAGCAAATTCATTAAGTCACCGTTCTATTTGTTCGAATCTACAATACGATCTGGGGGAGGATAACTACTTCCAGATAAAATTTAGCGTGCAGAAAATATCAACAATCTTCAGAATGAGAGGTGAGCTCGAAAAACTAAATTACCAACCCCATAGAGACGATCTCATCTCAAAATATTGTGATGTATGTGTAATCAGAAAACGAGAGAAGATATTTTTCATTTCTTGGGCTTATGTCCAATGTCGAAAGAAGTGAGGAGAGCGTATTTCAGGAAAAACGAGCTAACTGAAGTTGAAATGATAGAGTATTTAAACGGAAAAGACTGGGAAATATTATAAAAATACACTATAATGGCAAATAAATGTAGAAGTCAAATAATCAATGAAAACTTTTAAATGATTTAAATGCTTAAAACAATGTTATTGGAAATTTAAAACTAAAAAGAAAAAATTCATAATAATTATATCCAATAATTTCAATTGTAACCAAACTTTAAAATTATTTTATATTTTTTATTTATTTTTTGTATAGTATAATTATAAGCGCAAACTCTGCCAGACGGCTATTGAAGCCATGCTTATATGATTTATGTAACATTATAATGTAAAACATACAATTCTTTTTAAAAATAAATCAATCATCTATCTATCACTAGTCAACTGATGAATCCAAGTGAGATCGCCGGGACTAAACGTTAAATTTTATAGACTAAATTACGTTAAAAGCTATGTTAAATCAATAATTCAACAAGTACGTCTTCTACTTATGGCTGATTTATTTCAGTATAGAAGTTATATTAGGCCCATCGCCCATTAGGCAACTTTTTGTTGCCCCCAATCCAATTACATTAGCTTATATGGGAGAGCGCCCACTAGGCAACTTTTTGTTGCTCGCGGAACTTTTTTCCCGGCAACTTTTTGTTGCTTACCCTCGTCCACTAGGCAATTTCCGAGCAACTTCCGGCAACTTTTGGGAATTTTCCAAAATTTTTGCCAAATGAAAGGCTTTTAACCCGAAAAACAAGTTTTATTTTCACACTAAACGAATTTTGTATCGTCACTAATCCAAATTACAAGGTCAATTTAACATTTCAATTAAAAATACTGAACCCAAAAGTTGCTCTGAAATTGCCTAGTGAGCGATGGCTAGCAACTCCGAGCAACTTTTAGTTGCGCAACAAAAAGTTGCCTACTGGGTGATGGGACTTAGAAAAACCTTCATTTTATTATTCTATCAAGTTAAAATGCCAAATTTTGTAAAAATCGACCAAGTCATTTTCGAAATATTAAGTTTTGAAACGTGTGAAACCAAAAATTTTGTTTGAAAATTTGTACTATGTGTTTGTACTTTTCAAACATTCTCTATAAAAAATTGATTAAAACGAGCTGATTCATTTTCAAGAAATGAAAATTAAAAAAAAAAATAAATGGTTCGATCGAAGGACTATATAAAGTAGTCTATATCTATAACAAAAGCCAGTTTTGAGGCGAAAAAGATTTTCAAAAATGATAAGAAAAATTTATGACAAAGCGTAATTTGTATTCGTAAAAAGAATGAACAAAAAATGTCGGGGGAATGTCAAAAAAACGCTAGATACCCATCCGCTTATGCTTTAGTCGAACAGACAGACAGACGGATAGAATTTCGAGTTTGACCTTTTCTTCTTCCTTTTACATCAGAGGAGGCCAAAAGATTAAAAATCTTTTTTTTTTTTTTTTTTTTTTTTTTACACTATCAGATCTTTGTCGAAGAGAGCTTAAATCAAGCTGCAACTAACGACCAAAAGATTTGCCAAACACAATAATTGTGCACACTGGCTCATCACTTAGTGCAGTGTTAGTAGTTAGTAGGAAACAAACTACAACAAAACGTACACTAAGAAAAACATTTAATAAATAAAAAAATAAATAAAATACAAACAAAACAGAAATTAATACAAAAAAAGACAACAAATTGAAACTATGACAAACATTTATGAGCGTGGTTCACTGGTCTTCAAGACATTTTTGAGTTTTACTTTATTAATATTAAAATCGAAGAGATTTTCGTTCACATTTAATAGTTTGCACATGCGAGTTAAAGGTTCATGCAATCCATAATTAGTACGATGGTGGGACAAATTCATTAAGTTCAAACTCCGAAGGTTGTGACCTCCTCCACGATAGTTGAAATTTAAACAACTCAATAAATCTGGTGAATCAATAACCCCGGTTATCAGTTGGTGAATAAATACAATATCATTATTAAGTCTTCTATGTGATAGCGTTTGCATCTGAAGAAAAATAATGTCTTGAAGAAGAGGCAGGCCTTACTACAACTAAGAATACTTCCTGTCCACACAAAGCAGAACAAATTACGCCCTTAAAGTATGTACTTAAATCAACTCAAATATTAAAGTTTCTTACTCAAATGAACTACATATATTTAAGTTAGAGGAAGAAAGAGGAGACATTTTAGATTAAAATGTTGCAATATAAATAAAATTATTCATTCTTTAGAAAATTGTTAAGATAGAAAAAAAGATTCTTTGTTTAAGGCAGTTCAAAATTAATTCATACCGCAGTCTTAAAATATTTTTCACGATAAAATTGGATTAAAGCTCAGCACCACTAAAAAGGAGACTGTTGATAGGCGGCTCGGCACCCCTTGAAATATCTATATCTCCAGCCAAACAAAAATAAAACGAATTAAAATACCTAAAATTAATTCGTAAACAATTGGTGGTAGCACCTTTAAGTTGTTGTTGTTGTTGTTGTTCAAAAATTCAATGAAATTGACGGAATAAAGAATGGTCAAGTCTAATAAACTGACATTCTAGTATGAATAACACAATAAATAATAATAAGAAAAAAACGAAACGCTCGGTGATTTCGTTTTGTGACTAAGTGAATGGGTTTGAGTAATACATATTATAATTTAGATTGATGGGAGTATTAATATCATACATAGCACAGGAGAAAAGGAGATTTTAGCGCTCGCAGTGGAAAATAGATTATCACAAGAATTCCATATCCCAGTACGAAAGTAAGAGTAAGTGCTTCTGCTTTTTTCCATTATTCATACATCACTATCTACGTACTCTTTTATTTTGAAAACCAAAGTCATTTCTTTCATTCTCAATAACTCTAATTGCAATCATAGAGTTCCTTTCATTTCGCTTTCAATTTAAAAGCTTAAATCCATCAACCGAACGAAAGAAAAAAAGATCCCTTTTAGTAAATCTCCGTCCTTTCATAATTTCTAAAAGGTACTTAATTTACACTCCACAATATAAGTGATAAGGTGTGAAATTAAAGCGAGTTAATATGCTACGACGACTACAACACCGACGACGACGAAGAAGTCAGACATCATACAACAAGACCGAACGTCTTTTTTTTTTTTAATTTTAACAACAATAATAATTATCCATACCTAATGATTTCCTGGTGTGATTTTCTTTTGTTTCCGTTTTTTTTTTTTTTTTTTTAATAAAGAAGCGAGTCTTTAATTCTGGTTAACAAACTCATTCGAGTGTAAAATTGTGGTTGCTTGTCTTTATAGAGCGAGAGTCTGCAATGATGATGATGATGATGATGGGCTGATGCGAATGCTTTTACGCAAATTAAATGACAACCGATGCATTTACTGTATGCAGTAAACAATTTTTAAATCAATTAAGAAAATTTAAACAAAATCTAAAAATACACTCTCAACACAATTTTGACCAATTAACAAGATGTGGATGATGATGATAGAACTTCAAAACAAAATCAATCAGCATCGGAGACTGTATTTAAAGACCGACATGATAAAAAGGGCAAAAAAGCCATCATGCTTATTAACAACAATACAAAAAAAAAAAAAAAAAAAAAAACAAGAAAAAACCCATGAATTTCATTGAAAAATATACAAAGATAGAAAATAATAAAAAAAAAAGAGTGAATGGTGAGCCAATGACCGCATCGAACCCATAAAGTACATCCAAGCCACAAGCATTATTATAAGATAAGTCAAAAAACATACAGAAATATCTGTCCATCCTGTCACTCATGATTTTTGGCATCCTTCCTCTGTCCTCTTATATATTGTTAACAAGTCATAAATTCACTTTCAAATAATGTACATACTTCGATTTCAACTTGAGTTTATGATAATCGATTGTATCCGTGAAATTAATTTCCGCGATAGAAATCATTTATGTCTATCTTTGTATCTTTCCATCAGAAAGAAAATCTATATTTATCTATAAAAACGTTATGTTACACATGGCCGTGTGCAAGGGGGGTTGTCTCTGTCACTGAACATTTTTTGTGGAACATGTAGGTATGCACTTCAAATAGCATTTAGACCAATGAGATTGTGATCATGAGGTTTCGTTCTACTTAAATTTCGAATAGAAGGGGAGGATCTTATCTAGAAAAATGAGGGCATAAGCAGTCTCCTAGCTGAAAGGAGATCGAAGTGTCCAGCGTCCCAAAGAACGTCCTCAGGTTTTCGAAAAAAAGCCAAGGTACTGGTTTTAGTAATAGAGGATTTCAGGCTCTTCGCAAAAGCGAGGGTAACTTAATCACCCAAGAAGAGGGTATGGTAAGTGAATTAAAAGTAGCTACTAAAATGGGCATCTTAAAGGGCAAGAAAAGAATCTACATCTAGCCAATGGAAAGACAAATTTCCACCACCTGGTTTAGGGGAATGATGCCCTTTCGCCAACTTTTTGTTGCCTCGAGTTTACGGTAACACCAAGCAACTAAAGTTGCTTGCCTCAGCCCACTTATGCAACTTGCAAGCATCTTTTGGGAATTTAAAGTTTGTGTTTTTTGTATTTTAATCGTTTTGGCATTTTGCATCATTTAGTTTTTTGTTTTTGTTTTTTTTTTTTTCGGTGTTGATTGCCGTGATTTCCACAATAGCAAACGAAAACGTTAAGTTTGACAGATAAAGTTGCCGGAAGAAAAAGTAACTCAGTATTCGAGGGCAAGTAAATTAAAGTTGCTTCGTGTTTCCATATCAGCAACTACATTAGCTGTTTGTGCAAATCGGAGACTCAATAAATTTGTCCAAATATTCTAGCACATCCGGAAGGTATCGACATTATCCAAAATTGCCAAAGTTCTTAAAGGCAGAAATCAACGCATTATCAATAATTATGCATCTGCCCACCGCCCAGAACAAACCACCACTTTTGATAACAACAACTTCGAGTAAGATTAGGAGTTCATTCATCTTGGAGAAAACATTAACTCCAGTTGTACAATTATGGTTAAAATATTGATCCGTGGGTTAGGAAATTTTAATGCACAGATTTCGGCGGATTTACTGATGTTCAACGATGGTTCAGACATGTCGTTGGATATTATCACATATTTAAACCTTGAACCACAGTTGATCTGCTGAAATCAGTGAGCTAAAATTACTACAGCACGGATTAAATAATGAACCACGTTTGAACAACTGGCCCTTAGGCTCATTTGCTGAAACGACACATAAATATATTTAATAATTACTCCTATGTTCGTGACCTTGTTTTCTTAAGTATTAAAGTCCAACATAAGAGCTTATCTTACAGTCTACGCTGAGGACTAGAGTATTATAAGCATTTAAGTTGAACATAAATATTAAAGTTTCATAAGAGCAAACGGCACTTGTGAAACCGCTCTTACTTCGGTTTGGCGAAACAATGGGTTTAAAACTAAGCATCTAGCTACCGGTCATCATACTCTACTTTGCTGGACGACGAGTGTTGTCCTACAAGCAGAAAGGGAGCAGAAGCCAGGCTTTCGAAAGAAACAATTTTCGACAGATATTTTGGTAATGTATGCGAGGAAGGCGGATAGAGGGGAATTTTTTTAATTATTAATACTTCAGCCAAAAGATTTTTCGAATCCCAGTCCCAAAATTCAAGGCGACAAGGAAGAGCGAACCTCTGGTTTGGAAACCAGACATCTTTGATGGCAGAGAGCTTGATCTAAATGACGGGAAGCAGAGGGCTCTGGACCGTAGAAGATGCCAATCTGCTGATTCCCGAGCCCAAAATGGTCTATGTCTGAGACAACAAGTTTTCTTCCTTACGATTTTGAGCATATTCCTCCTAGTACTTTAAACATTAACATGTAAAAATAAAATAAATTTGATGGCACAACAGCTCATGAAGAACTAGGGCCTAGTGACTTACAACTCTCAACCATTCCTGTGTGCGTGTCTGCAGGAATGGAGGGGACCTACAGTTTATTGCCGAAGCCGAACGGCTAACGAGCGGCACTTTTCTGTGACAGGAGATACTCTTGGAGGATTTGTCAATTCCTCGCAAAAGGCAGTAGCCGTTTTTTCTTTTAAATAAATAACATGTGGTTCAGGAATTTTAATTCGTTAATTTCGCCGGATCCACTGAGCGAGATTCAACGATGGCTCAGGCATGTTATTGGCTATTATCATACATACTTGAACATTGAATATTGAACCACTTTTGTACAAACAGCCTTTAGTCTCTATACTAGACGTTAAGTAGGTATAGCTTTGCGCTTCGAGCCAATGCAGTCGCCGTGTCCAATTCCATCCTGTTCTAACCGAAAATGCTTTTTCCAGAGGTACTGCCTCTTGCGAGGAAGTGACAAACTTTTCAAGAGTTTCCCTTGTACTGATAAAGTGGATCTCATTTAAGCTCTTCATATTCGATAGAATACTTTAGGATCCTTTCATTGCGGCTAGAAATTATTAGGAGGTTAAGTTAACCTCTTACAAGTAGTCGGGCCACTGATTTAATTTTATCAAATTTTCAACAATATTTAGATATTTTTTGTTTGAACTTTTATAGGAAACTCAAAAACTCAATTATGTTCATGAGCATCACCCTCCGAAAAAAAGTCTTGACTACAGATCTGAGCTTATCCATTATGTCTATCATATCACTTCTATAGCAAGCAAGGAGGAGGTAAATGTAAACAAACAAATAAAACCTCAAGCTCAAACTATAGTGATTTACCTAAATGACAGTGAAATTATATTGGATAACTATAAAAATATGAATTGGGTCTATAACAAGCTTTGGAAATTTATTAAAAAAAAAACAAAAAGAAAAATCTATAAGCTGTTGAAGTGTATAAGTATATACTCGTAGTAAGTTTGTTCAAGTGAAAGTGGTTGTCTATATTTGTTGATGATGGAGTTTGAGGATTGAAGAAACGGAAAGAAAAACTCTCTTCCGATATTGCGGTTATAATATGTACAAGATTGTGCTTGTGAGATTATTAAGTAATTATTTCGCATATAATATGAGGTGAATGGTGGTGTTTCTTATTTTTTTTTTGCTTCCATTACATAACAAATCAATTGAAGGTACATACTGTTGAGGAAGCTGAAATTTAAAAGGCTTATTTGGAGTATTATAGAGATTGAGAGTTTGGTGTGGGAATCTTTTGTAAGTCTCTAAGGTCCAGTAGTTTGCTTCAAATTTGGAATAGTACATTTTTGTGATACCCTAGAATTTTTTCTTTTAGCTTATCAGAAACGGGTAGCCGAAATACAACAGATTGGTTTTTTTTTGTGTTAATAGTTTTGCAGTGTAATGCTTCTAAATGTTAAAAAAATATTGCATTAAAAAATTTGAAAATAATTTATTTAAAGCAAAAAAAAAAAAAAAAATAAATAAATAAAAAATTAAGTTTCTTCGCACTTAAGACTTTTTGACATTATTTCGGTAAAACGTGTAGGAGCTTAATATATTTGTTAGTCACAAGAGAAGTTCGGGCGATTTTCTCATGTATATTTTAAATTTGTTATAATATTTAGTAAGAAGAGAGCTGGAAAGCTCAAATATGAGAAAAGTAGGCGTAGAAGTGGGCGGGTTTTAATAAAATAAACGTTTTTTCCTATTCATAAAATTTTTTCCAATTTCATAAAAATTTATCGAATGGTTTCCATGATGTCCCTGAAGTTAGCAGAACAAAGTCAGCAGAACAAAAGTTTTATGATTGCATAATTAGATGCTATTTAAGTGCTAATTAAATGCCAAAAAGAAAAAAGTAGAACGCTCTTACGGTTTTCAAAAAACCTAATGCTCTGCTAACTTCAGGGACTTGTTTCTAAGACTACAGATCCAACGATATGCGTTTCCGGCATATGTACATAGATGGGGTGGTATATTGCAAAAGGCATCAGTAGATGGGAAAAATTATGAATGTTGTTATTCATTCGTACAAACCAATTAAAGTAAAATTGTGGAATTGTCATCAAAATGAAAAAGACGAGAACGATTGCTGTCCACTTTTTTCACAGTTTCTCTTTCAGTTACTGATAAACGTTGAAAAGAAAAAAAAAAACATTGTTTCGAAAAAAAAAATTGAATAATTTCTTTCAAAATTTTAAAAGTTTTTGTAAGTTTTTTTTTTGAAAAAATTGTTTTTTTTTTCTTTTAAATCTTATCAGAATTTTTCACTCCATCGCAAGAGGCAGTGCAGAAGCCCTGAACAAAAAAAAAAACAAAAATATTTTTGAAACTCAGAATTTGTCAGCAACATTAGTAAAAGTCTGAAATGTCTTGTTTTCGTAATTAATTCCGGACTTTGGTCAACTGTTTTTGTTTTATTGGACAACAGTTCTTTGAGTGGCCCGGTTTAATAGGAAGTTGCTGAAAAGTTTTGATGATTAATTCCAGACTACCACAATTTTGGAGTTTGCCCGATTTGACAATGAGATTTCATTGTTCATTCCCTATGACACCACATAATTCGTCTTGTTCTCATTTTCAACGGTAAATGTTAATGTTTTCATAGAAGTTTCACTTCCCTTATGTGTAGAATGTTTTTTTAGAATAAATAAAAAAATTGTATATAATTAAAAAAATAAACAAAATTCTCTAACAAAAATCCTCATAAAATTTCACATTTTCAAACATGCCGCAACTCTAAATGCTTCCTTATTCCGGGGCTATACATTCTTTTTAACTTCTTCCTTCTTTAATATTTTATTACTCTAGAAAAAATGCCCACACATTGTCATCCACCCAACAAGGACACAAATATGAAAGCTTATATCTCATATTAAGCTATAGATGTGCAGATAGATAGTATACCTGTCAAACCATATACTGCAGTTATTCATTTTTTTTACTCGTTTTCCTCCTTTTGGAAGAGTACAATTTTTTCGTACGTTGAACTTCTTTTGGAGAGGAATTCTTTAGGACTTTTTAAAGAAAGTACAAAGGACATTAACCCAATAAAGTTGAATGTTTTATAGATTTAAATGTTAAAGCTGTTTAAATAAATGGTGTACCTTTGGGTGGTAATTCTGGACCTTTATTATTTTGCACTCCATACGGAGTTCACTAACCTTTAGTAATTCAATTAAATTCTTAGTTTTTATTTTGTATAAATTTATGCAATATGATGATTTGATTGACATATTTTATTGAGTGCATAATTTGTATATTTTGATGTTGACCAACAAATAAAAAGATGCTCGTTATATATTTTGAATAAATTTCAATTAAAGAAGTTAAGTGTTGCCTTGTCTGCGATGCATAAAAAGTCTTTTCATACTTTTATCATGTATCTTCAAGTTCTCCTAATTGAATTGAACGACATTTTGATTGAATGACTGACCCAGCTTTTTTTTTTCTAAATTTGGATCAATGAACAGTGGATTTTCCATCAACCAAAAAAAAAAAAATCAAAACATCAGCGAATGAGTAATTTAAAATGTTTTTCTTTTAAAATGAAAAACACTAATAAATTTTCACCAAAATTTCTTTGTGGAATCATACACCTACACAGATTTGAGAAACAATAAATTTTGTTCAATCCGTTGAGTCTGTGCTGGACTCTTTTATTTATCATCAGGGGGTGATGATACTTATTGCCTTTGCTTTCAATTAACTGGAAAAGTTTCGGTGAGGGAAGACGGACAAAATTTGTTATGCATTCGCACGCTTAATATTAATTAAATAAAAAATTAGGAAAACATAAAAACTGCATTTTTATGGGATTAATTATTTTATCAAAAATATTTAATGAAACCCATATAAAAATACGATTTGATTCTGTTCGAAAGTGTTTTTTTTTGTGTTGACTGTGTGGCACACTCTTTGGATGATGACGATATTAAATAGTTTTGGGTTATTTCTGATCAGCAAAATGTTAAACACATTATAGTTTGTCACAATTAAGCAATCACAAAGTGTTTAACATGAGGTCACACAAGAGAGACACAGAGGGCCAGTTTTGTTTACAATCGTCATTTTCTTTGACAGGAATTATAAGTATTAGCAGATGATGCCGCGTATTGTATGTGACAAATTATAATCATCACAAATATTGTGATTCACACATGACAGATGTACAATATTATTCATTGTTTTGTGTGGGCATTAATGAAGTTTGCTAGAAGATACAAACATTTTTAAGATCGGCGTCCTACATTTATCCAAAATATGAATATGAATATAAAGATGAATTCGATGATTTTGATGTCGCATCACTTTTCAGTGTGTGTGAATCAAATGCAAGATTTGTGTATATTTTAAAAATTATTCACATCTGCTTTACTCAAAAAATTTAATGAAATCCGCAATATTGTGTGTGTTTTTAATTTGCATATTAACTTCGAAGTATTTGAGGAATCTACGTAAGATGCCCATTGAGATTGTGTTACTCAGTGAGATTATGATATCAGCTTTAAGCCATACAAGTTAATTTAGGAATTTGCTCGTACAAATGACTAAGTTAATTTATAGGGTTGATGATCTTATTTCTTAATCATAACAAAGTTATAATTGAAACATTCTTTTGAAAGTGATTTAATGTCTGGGAGGTTTGATTCGAGTTGAGTGGGAGGGGTACATAGCTGCTAGTTAAATTAAATATCAGAATGAATCGTAATGGTGTATATAGTAAATGTACTTTTTGATTGCTTACTTAGACGAACGTGTGGGCTCCATTCTAGATAGCATTCTTTTATTACTCCCCCCTCCACCCTGGTTTAACTGAATATCAGCCGAGAATTTTGACAGATATGTGGTTAACAATTCTTCCCATCCAGTCCTATATTTTTTTTGCTTCTTATTAGTAACGTCTAGGACCCATGTTCTGTAACTTCACGAGAAACGAGGGAAACTGAAACAAAATACATAAGTTTTTTCCATTTTTCAGCGTTTCTTGACTGATTTTTTCGATGTGAGAGTTACAGAACATGGGTCCAGGTTCGAGTATCAAGTGTATCTCCTGTTATAGAGGAGTGCCACGGTCACCTTAGCTGTTCGGATTCGGCAGTAAACCACTATTCCTGAAGACACGCACACAGGAATGGTTGTAAGTCACTAAGTCTTAGTTCTTCATGGGGTGTTGTGCCATCAAAATTTATTTTTAATTTTATGAGGATTTAGTTAGCTTCCAGCTGCCTTTTTTTTTTTTAAAGTTCACAAATGAGGTGCTAAAAATCGCTTTAACCTTGGAAAAACTTTTAAAAAATTATATTTGAAAAAAATCTATAGCTAACAATTACTGAAACTACCTGACCTTTTCTTAAATTCATTCCAGAAATGAGATGCGTAAACTCTTATAAAAAGAACAATAAATTACTGACACAACCTTACCTTTTATCACTATTCAGTGCCTTTCAAATCATATACTTTTTTTGCATATTGTATCAGGTGCTAAGATCCCACAGTCATTGTATTATAATTATTATAAAAGCAAAATTAACTAAAGATAGAAACCAACCGAAAGGTAAAGCCATGACACAGGCACTCCCCAGTCCCCACCCATGGACTAATGGTAAAATCAATTCTGTCATGCAACAGTTCTATGCATCATGCAATTTAAAAACGAAATGCTGGTGAAGCATTTTTTTTAAGAATAAAAATAATATTCCATTCTTTTATCCCCTTTTTTAATCAAGTTTCTAAGAAATCTTCAAAGTCAAAATTTTTGAAAAAAATTGTGAATTTTTTTTTTAATGTTGCGTAATTAAGTGTCACTATTAATTTCAAATCATAGTCAAATACGGAAAAACAAATGTACAAATCTTTGATAGCTTTTGATAAGTCCTGTGAAGTTAGCACAGGAATTGTTTAAAATTGAATACAAAATGAGAGTTCCCGGTAGCAAACAAAGAGTTCTAGAGTTCCTCATACTTTTATTTAATAGTTCTGGCGAATGAAGTTTTAAAATTCGACAAAAAAAAAAGTTTTTTATGCTTAACTTCCTTACTCCACGCAGCAAGGACTTTATGGTATGTTTTTCAACTTAAAACCAAGAGTTCTGGAGTTCCTGCTGGGTTTTAAAAAGAGTTCTGCAAAATTGGAAAAGTGAGGGAAAATTAGGTTGCTTATTGACTTAGAAACAAAAATCCATTTAAAATTAATTTTCCTAAAAACTTTTTTTTTCTAAAACTTCTTTTTCAGAAGTTATTCGCAAATTTAGATGCCCATTGACTCTTTCTTTGCTATCGGGAACTCTAATCAGAACTCCTTTTTTCTAATTTTCTTGGATTTTGAAAATTGTTGGTTTTAAAGTCAATGGGCACCTAAATTTGCGAATATAACTTTTGAAAAATTAGTTTTAGAAAAAAAGTTAATAGGAAATTGTTTAGAACTCTTTGTTTGGTATCGGGAACTCTAATCAGAACTCCTTTTCAATGGGCACCTTAATTTGCCCTAACTTTTCTAATTTTCCAGAACTCTTTCGAAAACCCTTCAGAACTCTTGGTTTTAAGCTGAGAAACATGCTCAGAACTCTTTTCCTCAAAAAAGTCCTTGCTGTGTGAAGTTAGCATAAATATTTTTTTTCCAAATTTTAACACTTCATTCGCCAGAACTATTGAAAAAAAGTATGAGGAACTCTAGAAGTCTTTGTTTTCTACCGGGAACTCTCATTTTTTATTCAATTTTAAACTTTTTTTTGCTAACTTCACAGTACTCTTATGAGAAATTAAAAAAAAAAAAACAAAGGTACTTTTTCCCAAATTTTTTTTTTATGTTTATGACGCAACAAAAATTATCAATTATTTCCAATTTAAGTCGATTTTTTAGAAAATTGCGCCTCCACCTAAACCTGTGGAAATAGACTCCCCTTTCTCATACGATTTTGTTCTGTCTCGATCTCGACTCAACCTACACACCATGTTGTCTTTTGAAACACCTGCAAGAACTTTAGTCCTGGGCCCTATTGCACCAAGAACTTATCATTAATAACTTAGCAACTTATCATAAATCTTGAAACGATTTTATTGCGAAGCGATAACACTATGGCCGCAGACATAATCGCCATCGCCATGGATCTCAATTCGGACATAAGGTCAATGAATAATTATGCCGGGGAAATTATGTCATCCTACGGCAACAAAATCGTATTCAAATTCATGATAAGTTACTAAGTGATTAATGATAAGTTGTTGGTGCAATGGGGCCATCTGGTCAAATTTTGCGAAATGTTTTAGTAAATGTTAAAAACGCCAAAACAAAGCTCTGCACTAAAATTCAGCTTTGTCGGATTTTTTTAATTAGACTCTTTTTGGTCTAATTTTTCTGGGCTAATATAGGAGTGCCAACAGATTTGACAATACAAAGTGATTGATTACTGATTACAATTACCCCTCTTCATAATTTTTCCTCTTCACCATTACGCACTGCATTTTAATTTTTTTTTTGTTTCTAAAATTCAAATGAGTCTAGGTATGATCCATTTTTTTAATTTTTTTTTATTATAAAAATAATAAGATTTATGTTATTTCCTATAAGTAGGTCAAAAAAATTGTGAACATTTTGGTGGCATGTTAATTTAATTTGAACACAATTTTCTTTTAAATTAAAACCTCAATGAGTATGCCTGTACTTTCTATTCTTCCCAGCTTTTGTTCTCAAGGTAGAATTTCTATATCACTCTGGCCAGTGACCATCAAGAACTTTCACTGGAATTTTATTTTACGAAAAATACTATGTTTTTTTTTTTTTATTTTGGGTAAAGAAAGAATAATTATAAACATTACCTTTATGATAATTAATCAAACGCCAGCAAGAGTAACCAATAAAAACTATTAAACCTATACAAAATCTATTAAAACAATTTTCTACAAAATCAAACCCGAAATCCTGAATGTTTTCTCATACTTCATAAATTTTCATCATTCCGGTCGGCCGGCCGGCAGCGGTGGCGGGCGGTTCATTAAAACAAATTAATTCTTTTCTTATAACAAATTGTAATCAGATATCTACAAGATTATCATCCATTCAACTTAATAAGACAAATTACGAAAATCTCTATTTGTCATCTTCTATTTTTGGTCTAAAAATGAAAAATGAAACTCAATCGAAATGAAAACAAAGCTCTAGAGAGATGTTTTTTTTTTTTTATTGGGTTGTATGCCAATGGATTCAAGACAAATCACTGCGGAAAATCTCTCGACGATTTTTTCATGAGTCTACCTTTCAATGACTGGAATGGCTTGGCTGGCACGAGACTTTTTGTTCTTCTTTACTTAAGTTGTTTGTTGGTACAGTCTTGGCCAAAAGCATAAAGCAGATTATTTAAAAGTAATTTACTCAATAAATATTAGTTTATAAAAGTTTTGTTGCAAGTATAATTATTCAAAAAAGCCCAAATATCTACAAAAATGTCTAAGGAGATTTTTTGCATTTGTAAAAAGGAACACAATACAAAGAAGGACTGGCTCTGGACAAAGGGAATCTACGTCAATTGGGTTATTTCATGCTTAAATCGTGAGCAATACAACCTGAAATTTGGTGTGTTTTTTGATACAAAATTATGGCTTTTGGGTACTAAATAAGAAAAAAGATTTCAACAAAATTTATTTAGCTGCTGTGATGTTCAATTTTATAAAATACTTAAATAATACAATCATCTAGTTTTTAAAATTCGCTGAAAACTGATAGGATAATTCTGAAAACTAAGCACAAAAGTTGCACTTAACAACGTAATTTTATGAAAGAAAAATCTATTTGAAAGTGTTGGCGTTGTTTTTTTTTTATAATGTTTTATTTCTATTTTAAGTCAATTTTATAGTAAATTGTGCCTCCCATGCAAACGGAAGAGAATATGAACCAACTCCCCAACGACTTTGTTTTTGTTTTAATTCGCGCACGCTCTATTTACAGGGTGATCGGTATAAGACGCACCAATTTGCTGGAGCGAGTAGGTTGGGTTAAGACAAGAAAAAATCGTATTGGAGGGGGGGTCTATTTCCCCCCGTTTAGGCAGGAGGGTCAACTTTCTAAAAAATTGACTTAAAACAGAAAAAAAAAATTTAAAAACAACGATACAATTTAAAATGCAATGCTATACCTTTTTGGAAAGCCAGAAATCTCTACTTTGATTTTCATTTTAAATTAAGTTGTGTTAGTGAGTAGTTTTTAAAAAATTAATTTCCAAACTCGAAATTTTGAAAAAAAAAGTTTCAATCTAATTTTTTTTCAAAATTTTATGTAATTAAATATAATTTTTGTTTTCAAAATTCAATGCTCTTATTAATTTTCAATAAAAAACAGAAAACCGGATGCTAAAATGTCTTTTAGTTTTTGAGAAATGAAATCTACTTTACTACATATTTTGTAAAAATAGGATCTTTTGAACAACAAAATAACGGATGGGGGTCGAATTTAAGGAAAACTTACTTTTGATGTTTTCAATTTTCTCAAAAACTAGACTACATTTTGGCATCTGGTTTTTTATTGTTTGACTAAAAATTGATGGGAGTATTGAATATTAAAAATAAAAATACTACTAAATAACGTAAAATTTTGAACAAAATCAGTTTGAACACAATTTAAATTTTTTTTTTTTTTTTTTCAAAAATTTAAGTTTGAAAATTAAGTTTTAAAAAACTGTTCACTAAAAGAACTTTATTTATAAACAATATGGAAGCACATATTTCTGGCTTAACAAAAAAGTATAGCAAGTCGTTTTAGCCATTATCGATGTTTTTTAATATTTTTTTTTCTGTATTAAGTCAATTATTTTAGAAAATTGCTCCTCCTGTTATTTTCAATTTTCTCAAAAACTAAAAGACATTTTAGCATCCGGTTTTCTGTTTTTGACTGAAAGCTAATAAGAGCATTGCATTTTGAAAACAAATATTATATTTAATTACATAATATTTTGAAAAAAATTAGTTTAAAACTTTTTTTTTTCATTTTTTTTTTTCAAAATTTCGAGTTTGGAAATTAATTTTTCAACAACTATTCACTAACACAATTTTATTTAAAATGAAAATCAAAGAAGAGATTTCTGGCTTTCCAAAAAGGTATAACATGGCATTTTAAATTGTACCGTTGTTTTTAAATATTTTTTTTTCTGTTTTAAGTTATTTTTTTAGAAAATTGCTCCTCCTGCCTAAACGGGGGAAAATAGACCACCCCCCCATACGATTTTTTTTTTGTCTTAACCCAACCTACTCGCTCCAGCAGTTTGGTGCATCTTATACCGATCACTCTGTAGAATTCTGATATCGTATGGCTACAGAAGGAAGTGTCTTTATATTTTTGTCCATGAATGTAGGTGTAATATTCAAATCAGACAATTGATTTGCAAAATAAAATTTTTTTTATTTAATTCAACTTGTTTTGCTGTGTGTTATTCAAACGAAGTAAGGAGATACCTCATATATTTCACACATTTTCGTGACGAAGAAATAAAAATAAATTTGACCAACAACAAAGAAAAAAAAGTGAAATTACTTTTCTTACAAAAGATTCAGATAAAAAAGCTGAGATAATAATGAAATTTTAAATTAATGTTTTTTTTTTACACTGTTGTATTATAGAGAAATAAAATTGCATACCAACATGTATCTGATGATGTTTAGTTAATCACCAAGACGGTCAAGATTTTTTTAGATTTAATGAGATAAAAGCTTTTTTTTACATTCAGTTACCTAGATAATTAAAATTTTGAATGTATGTATGTTTTGGTTAATTGTATAAAAAGAATGAACCATACCTATATCACCGGTGATATATGACGCAATTTATTTTTAATTTTCTTGCTCTCATTTTCAACTAAAGAAGATTTTGTTTGAAGTGAAAAATGAGTTGAATTAGATTTTGGACTTTTTGATATGGCAAATGAAAAGACACTATTTTAACTTCCTTTTATTGTAAACAAAATCAACAATCAACTTAAGAGCATCAAAAAAAATATAAAATAATTGTTTTTTTTTTTAAAAGCAACTCAGGTGGAAGATTTAGGCAGAGAGAAGACTCTTGGCCACAAAATGATATTTTAAGATATAAATCATGGATTTCCTGAGAATATATTTGGCAATCAATAGGAAAACTAAAAGGCCATGTGTTTTCTGTTCAAAATCTTATTATAAAAGAATTTTGTGCGAGAAAAAAAAAAACTAAGCAAAAATTTATATTTTGGCATATCAAGTTTTATAGATTATTTTGATTGATTTTGTAAATGTGTTTAAACATTGAATTGGAGGTCTTTTTGTTTACAAAATTAGGATGATGAGACGCCGGAGATTTTATTTTTTTTTTTTTAATAGAAACTTGTGTTGACTTCTAAGCAATTTAAAAAAATTGAGGGCCAACGGAACGAATACCTTTTTTTCAAATTCTAAAAAATGAACATTCTGAAAAACATATTATATTTATTTTTTAATAAGTTTGAGCATTTTAGGAATAACTTAAAATGGTGCAAATTTAAGCTCACTGTGGGTTTTTACAATTTCAAATTTCTGAAAATAAAAAAAGAGAGATGAAATAAAAAAAATAACATTTCTATGGGCGATCAAAAAAAAAGTTAAAGGGTGGCCCAGTTATGTCCAACTAGAGACACCTAGGGATCAATCAATTATGAAATTAAGGGGGACCGTAAATGGAAAATGGGGTGTATAGGGTGCCTCAATACAAATCATCCTGAATTAAATAAATGTTTGCATATTCTTATTTCTTTAGTGCGATATTCGAAGCTGGAGGAGGAGGCCCTCTTTCATATTGCTTAGTCCTGGGTATCCACTGCACAAGTCAGATCAACCGATACCCATGCCCTGCACTCATCTTCCTGCTGCAGTTTAATCAATGTGTTTGGCCAGTAAATTTATTTGCTGAGTGATCTCAATTCGTTGCGACAACGATCATTTTGACGATGCAGACATTGGTGTATTTGCCACCCAGAAGCATTAATTTCTTTTGGTCACTTAAATATGGCAAGATTCTTTGCGGACCCTCAAACTTAACTGGGAAGAACTCCAGCTTGAAAGACATTGCAGAAATTTAGAAACTTAAATAAGCTACTTCAAGGATGGGTTATCTGAAAAGATACTTGAACGTACGCCATCTTCCGTCTAAATACCGAAAAAAAACATAATTTGTTGATGAAGGTTGCGAAGCTTGTGAATTACTATTTACCTGCCAATATTTTTAGCCGAATAATTGAATGAAATTTGGTCTTTTATTTGCTATGATCTATTTAGATCTAGATAAGATTATACACCCCTAAGGCAAGGCGCTCACTGAAGTGGCGACGAAGTGGAGTGGTAGTGGCGTGGTGACTAAGTAGCAGGTGGAATTGGTAAAACCTATTTAATTAAATGAAGACGCGCTCATCAAAGTGGAGTGGCGGTGGCATGATATGTATTTTGTAGGTGGTGTGGTGCCAGTCTGCTGCCACATATCTCGAACGTGTTTAATTTTCAAGTGGCAAGTGAGTGGTGACGAAGTGGATTTTTGTACAGTGTACAAGAAACGAGAGTATGCTTGTGATTATTGACTTTAAGACTGAGAGCTGGTAAGCGTAGTTTGCACCCACAGTGCGCGCTAAATCACTTTCATATCACTTCGTCGCCAATCCAACGCCTAGGCCACTTGTTTACCACTCCACTGCCACTCGCTACTTCTGTACCACTCCACTTCGTCAACACTACAGTGAGCGCCTTGCCTAAGAACAAACCACACATTTCATAGTAAAATGTATGGTTTTATGAGAAACTTAATTTTTTTAAGTTTTCTTAGTAAGTCATCCCTTTTTTCAATCTTTTTGTTCGTTACAGAATCTGCTTTCTAGGAATTTAAATACGTCTTTAAACCATTACGAACCAAGTAATTATTCTCAAGTTGTTTCCGCGCTATACAACTGATGAAAGCTATACGATGTTCAAGGTTGTATAATGTTCACGCAATTACTTGTTTCAGATATCGAAGCATCACATTTTTTCCTATAGGATTAAAAGTTTCGTTAGATACGCAATTGGCTACCTAATTTGCTAAGAGTCCGCATGTCTGTATAGTATTTTCCAAGAGACTTTCAGCCCTTATCTTAGAGATCAACAAAATAAGAATCATCTCACGATGATCTTGATATTTTTAATGAAATCCAATTTCCATAAAAAATTGGCGGGATCTTTTACAACTGTAACTTTCTGTACCAAAAAAAAACTGTTAATATCTACTTATACAATCCTCCCCATTAAAATGTACAAAAAAAAAAGGTACAATAATATACATAATTTCAATCCTGACATAACTTACAACATTATAACGTTTTGACTGACAGGATCATTATAATTTTTTTTTTGTCTTCATATTCTTTTTTTAACTCAATCAAAATGAAAAGTATCGATTACATTTCTTGACATTTTCTTCTGTTTATGACCTTTTTTTTTAAGAAAATGGGAATAACAGTGTAATAAAAATAATTTCATTTCAAAAAAATGCCATCACAACTATATTTTTTTTTATATAAATTTATGATTGCTTCATCTTAAATATGAAAAAAAATCATAAAATATTCCCATCATTCTGTTTTCTTCCTCTTGATTTCACCAGAAAAAAATTAATATTTTTCGCCATCTCAAGTTTTAAGAAATCAAAAAAAAAAAAAAAAAAGATCAAATCCAATAATTTCAAACTGACAAAAGGTCCACATCGACCTTAAAAACTCCCAACTTAGGTAACCACAGACTGCAAAAAAAAAAACAAAAACATCATCACCTTTTTGCAGCCTCGGCTAAAAAAAATCCCAAAATCCCTCTAAACCATCATTATTTTGCCAAAAAAAATTAAAAAAAAATATTTTTAAAATAAAAAAAATCCATTAAGGATACAATTTCTTTAAGAAAAGTGAAATTTCTTTCTCCTATTTACGATGAAATATTATGCACATCCCTCGATTGTAAATTGTACAAGCCTCTCTGCGGAGAGAGTGAGAGTGAATTGAAAAAAAAGGCAACCCCTCGTAAATTGCATTGCACAACAACGTCACAACTGACGGTACTCATCATCATCATCAACATCACAAGAATTCGAAGGGAATAACAGTAATTAAATGGGGTGCGCATGAAAATTGCACACACACAGGAACCGCCCAAGAACAGGACTATTTTTTTCCTTTCCCTTGTCAGCGATTGTTTCACCATTCATGTTGTAGACGAAATCAGATTTTGCATTATTCCAAGTGATGCTATCCTGTTATCCTTATAGAGAGATGAAGTTAGAAAATGATCCTCCGGGGCATTATTAAGCTGGACATCGGATTCATTGTGTCACCCTCTCTCGTTGTTCAGTCTTGGTCATTTTAAACATCACCAGGACGAATTTTTCGGACTAATTTTCATTAAGGATTATCGCATCACAGCAGGAATAGCTGCAGGACGAATTCGTCCTAGTTTTAGAGGTGTATTAAAATGATATTGCAGTTGTGTATCCTGATATGCAAATGAGTCCTCATGGGGAGTTGTATTCTAGATCGATAAAGGATTTCAGTTATTTTACCTTAACTTTTTGTTAAATGGATGCATCTGTCAACAGGACGAAATAGTTTACATCAAGTTTTTTTTTTAATAAAAGTTCAGTGAAGCGAAAAAGGATTAAAGGTAGATAGACGATGCACAATCCTTTGCTCTTATTTTTTTTATATATCAAATTTGCTGCTACATCAATGAAGATGACATATTAATTATTGTGCAAATCGAATCCTTTTTGGCATATTGTTGCTGTCTGTCTTAGTTTCCGTATATCTCTTTTTGCAATACCTACTGTGGCTCGGCATCTTATTCTTCATCTATGGCGGCACACATATCTTCAAGGAAGAAGAGCATATTACTATACCTTACACAAAATGACACACGACTACAATTTTTTGCAATATCCTTTCATCTTCAATTCGATTAGGTTGACAAAAGGTGAAAGTATATTTTATAGGAGTGCATTTTGCTCTAAGGGTATGATGGCATTATAAACAAAAGTAATGTCATATATCCTTTTTTATTATAAGAACACACAATTGAAATGGAGGTTCATGTTATATGCTGTCACGCTCTAATTGCTTATATATGTACTCTATCCGTATGTCATGTCCTTTTATTTGTAATTTATTTTGTTACAAGTGAAATTGCAATTTCGCAGTTCGCAGAAAATGTTTTTATTCTTTATAAAATAATAATAATAACGCTATAGATGTTGCAGGACCTACTGAAAATTTTTACACAACATAAAGTCTGAGATATATGAGAGAAGTATAATGTGTGTCTTTTAAAGTAAGATGTTTAAATTTGTAAGACAGCTTGAAAATAATTCATATGGCAGATGTGAAAAAAAAACAGTCTTCAGGAAAATTTATTGAAGGCTATGGTATTTATTTTATAAGTTCAGGGGCAAGTGAAGCAACAAGAATTAAGAATGTAACTGTGTGAATCTATGTGGCCGTGCCCCCTACTTGCATGCAATATTTTACTCAAGGAACTCACTAAATCGAAAGACTTCAAGCCAAAGCCTATTTTCTTTTTCCTCAAGCCTTTTTAGGGGTCAGTAAGGGTTACAGAAAATATGTGTTACAGACATGAATGATAAGTTCTTTTGGCTTTTATGAACTTTTAACCATATACATATACCCATGGTACAAAATATGGCAAAAAAAAACACTCTCTTTAAAAAACTCAAAAACCTATCAATTTATCAAAAATTCATTAAATTATCAACTGAAAAATTCTTAAAAAAATATTACATTTCCCTCTTTAAAATTAAAGGCATACCTACATACGTTCTTCAACCCCACTTGGCTGGCATAAATCTATACATACCTATATAAAAACCTGCATATTTAATTCAATACACAACACGATTTAATATTAAATTGCAATTTAATTTAGCGTATATCAACTTTACATCCACTTCCATTACTTTCACTCTCGATTTAATTTTTCAAATTGAAATCCCCCTAAAAAGAACACACACCCTATATATAAATGCACCTGTGTCGAAGTAATTAAAGTTTCTTCTTTTCAAACAAATCCTCGTTGATGGAAAGCATACAAAATTGAATTTTCATCGTGAATTTAATATTCCATTTTTTTGTGTTAACTAAAACGTAGATTTTTACTTAATTTATCCATTCAAAGCTTCAGGGTAAAAGATTTAAATGAAAAACAAAAAAAAATATAAATTCAGGATTAAAAGCTTATGAAATATTAAGCCATAGAAACATTTCCATTTAAGTGAAAATCACACAGCAAAAAATAGAAAAAAAAATAAAATAAATGTTGAAAAAAACCTATGAAATCCGTTTAATTATAAAAACACGATATAACGACCACGCATATCCTAAAATCATGGTGTTTTTCAAAGGATATGTTAGTGTTGTCATCACGTACCTATATATGTAAATTCAAATTGCTTTTGGGCCATATTGCACGGCACTCTAAGAGCCTATGCATCCGGATAATTTGATTGAGTGGCCAGCAGACGAGAAGTAAATTTATTAACTCTCAAATAGGTGTACTTGTGTGCTGTGAAGTCCTTCAGGATTCTTAATATAAAGGAAGAAGGAAAAAGGATGTGTATATTGTGTGTATATTGATCTGTCTGTCGGAAACCTTTAGTCATCTAATGCGATTAAAAATATACCCCCACTTGCTTGGATATGAAAATACTATTAGCACAATGTCATAAGCTGATGATGATGGCTTGAAAATTAACTTGCAGTCGGAAGAGAGAAAGTTTTCCACAAAACCAACAGCGCCAGAAATAGATTTCAATTTCCTAGCCTTCTTCAACAAATATAAAAATACCCAAGCCAAAAGGAGATTATTATGGCTTCCTTATATAAAAAAGCTACCACACCACATACATTTTCATTCTTCTATTTTAGAGTGTTGGCGGCAGCAAGAATCATAAATTTATTATTTCCGTTCGATAAAGTTATCCTTTGCATTTTATGTATTTTTGTCAGACGGAGATCAAAATTAGAAAAAATAAAATCCTTTTATTGCTTATGGTGTCCTTCTTTCTTGGTTTTTTTTTTTCGCATGACTTTTTCAGGGCCGCACTGATTAAATTTTTTGCATGGTTAAATTTAATTTTTATTTGATTTTATTTTATTTTATTTTATTTTATTTTATTTTATTTTATTTTATTTTATTTTATTTTATTTTATTTTATTTTATTTTATTTTATTTTATTTTATTTTATTTTATTTTATTTTATTTTATTTTATTTTATTTTATTTTATTTTATTTTATTTTATTTATTTTATTTTATTTTATTTTATTTTATTTTATTTTTTTTTATTTTATTTTATTTTATTTTATTTTATTTTATTTTATTTTATTTTATTTTATTTTATTTTATTTTATTTTATTTTATTTTATTTTATTTTATTTAATTTTATTTTATTTTATTTTATTTTATTTTATTTTATTTTATTTTATTTTATTTTATTTTATTTTATTTTATTTTATTTTATTTCAGTTTATTATTTTTTTTATTTAAAAAATTTCAAAAAAATAAATAGACATTCGTAGAATAAAAAAAAGAGTGGTGTTAAAAGACACCCATTCTGCTATGGCGCCTCACTGCCAAGAGCACTTGGTCTACATAGACAACCCGACCCTGTAATTACAAAGCAATTTCTTCATATTACTGTGTTATTTTATTGCGTATGATCCCGTTATGTTTTTTTTTTGTTGGTAATAGAAGCGAAAAGATGAAAGTGAATTGAAGATGTAAAGGATATGACAGTCTATACTTTGTCCCCCCTTTTATGTTTATTTCTAAGCACAGAAATACAATAAATGTAATAACTTTATTTTAAGTTTGATCTGAAAATGCGTAAAGTTTTTCTTGCAAATAAATTGTACCTACTTACGAAAAAAAAAAACAAGAAAACAAATCGTATAAAGGGCCAGGACATATTTCGCATAAGTGAGCAGCAATTCAATTTTGACGAAGTGGTAGTGTTAGAAAATTCAAATGGATTTTTATAATTCAAAAGGATGACGAAGTTTGTATATGATAAACAAGAGAAGGGGTGCATGTGTATGACCCAGTTTTTGATGATTTATGTCTCTCTTTTTCGGGGAAATTTTAAAGCTGCAAATAATTCTGTTTTTTAAAGAATTTATTTTTAAATTTTGTTTTAAGAACTTATTTTCGGTGAAAGTGAGCAAATTTTTAATTTTATATAATTGTGGGAATATCGATTGCATGATTTTGAGTTTCCGGGATCATCGGTTTTCTGGATTTTTGGTTTTGGGATTTTCGGTTTTCTAAATTTTGGATTTCTGAGATTTTATTTTATTTTATTTTATCATTTTTTTTATTAATTTTAAAATTTCAAAAAAATAAATAGACAATCATAGAATAAACATAAGAGTGATGGTGTTCTGATAAGGCGCCTCACTGCGAAGAATACGTGGTCCACATAGACAAATTACCCCTGTTTTAGAGTTTTTGGGATTTACGGTTTTCGGACCCCGGTTTTCTGACCACATTCCTAGATTTCTGAATTACAGAATTTTGTCCTTTCGGGATTTTGTGTTTTTGAGATTTTAGGTTTTCGGGATTTTGAGATTTCCGACTTTCTGAGAATTCCACCAAACCTAACATACGATGTAATTTTCAGTTTCAATAACGTTATTTTTTCTTTTCGGGATTTTGTGTTTTCTAGATTAAGGATTTCCGAGATCTTGGGTTTTCTGAATTAAAGGTTTTATGAACTTTGAGTTTTTGGATTTTATTGGTTTTTGGATTTCGAAATTCTGACCTGAATTTCGCTTGCTCAGAATCTAATGGTGGGACTTTTCGAGATTTTATGTGTTTGGGATTTCGGGGTTTTGGGTTTCCTGTATCTTCAGTTTTTTGGATTTTTGGGATTTTTGGTATTGTGGATTTTGGGTTTTCTGGATTTTGGGCTTTTTGGATCTTGGGTTTTCGGGAAAAAAGGTTTTTGGAATTTTGGATTTTCTGGGTTTAGAGATTTAAGGTCTGTCCGACTCCCTGTTGTCGATATGCTCGCACTGAATGAGATGCCCAGAAACGTTGGTACTGTTTTCTCGGGGTAGTTTGCCTATCAGTATGCATCCACCGGCTAGCTTGGTATTAACTCGGCTACCCCATATACAAAGATTTTTGGTCCTGCGTTTGCACCCGCCCTAAAAAACTCGATCCGGGAGAAGAAGAGAGAACTCGCTTAAGAACTGCAGGTTCCAGCTAAGTCAGGAGTCTTAGCGATTGGAGCGACTCGTTTGGTGAAAAATACAACCTCTCAGACGGAGACACGATGGATAGGTTCAGGTTAGATCAACCATGTGCTGATCGCCTCACGGCACGTACCCAATATTTTATACGTGAGTACATTTTAAGGAGAAAACGTCACATTGACTCTTACCTTTTGCTTGTTGCCAAAAAGTTTGGAGCTCGATAGGAAAATTTGCAAAGTGCCCAAAAAAGAAATTTTATGTTGGACTCCTGGATAATTAAACAAAAAAGCAATACAACGAAAAAAACAAATAAGACTAGCTGGGGTATTGGTAAAAATTGTTGCCTCGGGAACCCCATGCTCACAATTTTGTCACGAAAATTCAGATTCTATAAGGAAAGTTTATTATGAACACCATGCAGTGCTTTAATTTTAATATCCAATTTATTTGCCACACTTTCCATCACACACCCTCAAACTAAATCACATCATAATCCGAAATATAAATACGTTTTCTAACTAAATTTCTATTTCATGTCATTCCCCTTGAGACACACCCTCGTGACTATGTCCCATTTCTTGAATATTTGTCCATCAGTATAGAACAAAAACTGTCCAATCCATCAACCAACTAATTTGATAGAAACTGTACCTAAATATAAAAAAAGTGAATTCCTACACCCCACTCTAGGTACTATTTTTCTTATCACCCACATACGCACCCTTAGCGATTAAAATTCCCAAAAAAAAAAGATAGCATCCCTTTTGTAGTTTATAGGGAATTAAATAACAGAAAAGTGCGAGATTAAAGTCTATTTCAAGGGGTTGGGTGCGAGTTTCAACCCCAGAAAAACGAAGGACAAAAAATAACTACCCACGAATTTTATTTAGTTGCATTGAACAAAGAACCTTATCCTCGAATGGGGTGTGTCGAATAAATTAGAAATTCTTCATCACTGAATTTTCAGTCCACCCCCAGCGCGTGTAATGGTATTTTTTTTTTGCTCCCAAAGAAAGTGACATAATTAAGTTGCAAAGATGTTACAGGATATTATATCAGCCAACGAACTAAAAAAAAAATTAAGGACATGTCAAGCAGTGCTGTTACTGTATATAATCAGCCCATGACGTGTGATGTGTAATAACTCCAGACAGCAATGAACAAGGAGCAGACAAACAAAAACAGATTCAAAGCGCGAGGGTGATGTGCATATTAATTCATTCAATTAAAATTATGCAGTGTTGAAGGGAAACAAAAATCAACCCAAAATGTATCTCCGAGTTAAACGTGACAGAAAAAATGCTTATAAATCCACCCTCTCTCTTTCTAATGCCTGTGGTTATTGTGCATAATTTTAAGAGGAGGGAATGCACTGATGAGGCGAGTCTTTTTTTTTTTTTTTTTGTGATTCTTTTATGATTTGGTGTTGCAGATTGAAAAAGTTTATTATGTCCTTTTTAACAATGAGATTGGAAAGTCAAAAAACACTTAAACTGTTATGTGCATCTAGACACCCACTTATTAACCAAAGTGGCAGTAACATGATAATTATATGGTAAAGGCTGTGGGTATTTTTCTTTTGACACTTTAACGGTTACTTTTTGGGTTTTATAGGGTATGATTAATTTTGAGAATTCGCTTAAATTACAAATTGGCTTATTATAAATTATAGAATTAGGAGTGTTTCAGGACAAAAATTTGTCCCCGATTTTACCGAATAACTTTCGTTAATTTGCCGTGAAAACAAAAAATAAAAACCGCACTTTTGGTTCCCCAAAAAATGGCAAAAAAGTCAGCAAATTTACTGCAGTTAATTTGCATTTCTTGATCTAGTCGAGATTTTTTTTCAAATGTCGACAACCTAACTAATTTTATACCCCGAAATGAAATTTGATTTACTTTCATAGAAGAGTTTTGACACCATTGTAAGAAAGTGACTCTATATATGCCAATTTATAACAGTTTTATTTATAGAGGTAAGGTATCGTGTTTACTCGCGACCCCGCAAGACAAGGCTCATCCTCCGCCGCCCGACCATTGAGTATAAGTCGGAAACCTAGGATTCTTGTTTCAATTCGCGGTGCGAAGCGTGCTAATGCACATTCACTTTTAATAGCGACAAACTGTTATAACTGTTATAAATTGACATGTTTTCCAGTCTCGTACTTTATTTATTTCATTTTAAGCAATAATTTTAAGGGGCGAGATTTGAGATATGCTTATTTATAACAGTTATAACAGTTTCATTAGTTTGCATGTTGACTAATTGCCCTTGAAACAACTGTTTTTTTTTTGCAAATGGGAGGATTTCGCGTAGTTAAAAAAAAACTAGAAAAAAAGGATTCGACAAAACGATGATTCATATCGATTATAAAATAGTGGATCTGCACTGATTCGCAGTACATTATATTGTTCTCTTTTCTTTCCACGTTGATAAAGAGAAAAGAGAGCACTACACTGCGAATCACTACGGATGCTGTTTTTCGGATTCCGTCATGGACGTGATTATTTAATAACGTAAAATTTTTAACACAAATTTAGAACAAAAAAATAATTTTGAACAAAATTTTAGTCTAAACACAATTCTTTCAACATTTTTTCAAAATTTTAAGTTTAAAAATTAATTTTTCAAAAACTATTCTCTTAAATAATTTGAATTAAAAACAAAATTATGGGATGGATTTCGAGCTAAAAAAAAAAGTAGCAATGCGTTACATTGTTAATGTTGCCCTTGTTTTTTAATGAATTCTTTTCTATTTCTAGACAATTTTTAAGAAAATAGCTCCTCCCGCCTTAATGGGGGGAAATATATATATGATTTTTTTTCTTTTCTCGACTCAACCTACACGCTTCAGCTTTTTATCACCATGTATGTTTCGTGCATTCTCCATTTGTGTATAAAACTAAATCCCTAGTTTAATGAGGAAAAGTGTTGTAATCTTTTTTGTAGGAAATTTTTTAAGCTACATTTGCGGTTTTATACACACACGATTTGTGCGAGATGTGCATTTTCAGTTTTTTTGGTAGCCGTAGAGCCGAATGTAAACATTAATTCCCAAAATTTTAGCGGGACTTTTATCGATGGGGACTATTTACAGTTTCTTAGAAACACCACCAGGGGGGCTGAATACCGAAATCCAACTTTCCAGCGATTTTTCCGAAGTCAAATGTATAATAACTGGACTAATACTCGGTCCAATTCTAAATATTCCCCGGGAAAAAAAAAACTCCCAGGGAAAGGAGACGTATTCTTTCAGGAGTAGAATACTATACTATTCCGAAACCGACAAACGTTTATTCGTTTAAGGAGGTCTTTATCTGCTTGGTCTATAAGAGATAAAAAAAAATGTATAAATGGCTAAAACCACTGAACAATAATTTAGACATATTCAGAATGATGCCCTGCACTCCCAGGTTTTTGATTTGATGCTGTTATAACACAAATAAAGAAAAACCATCCGAAAAATAGATTTACATGCAAGTTTTGGAATCCGCAACATTTTACTACCGACGATTTCACAATTTTTATTTTAAAATACATACATACTTGCAAACCATAGCAGATATTAAAGGAAAACAGTGAACAGGGAAACACCGAATAGTCCTTAGATTACCAAAAATTCAGACGTACTGAGTGAATATGGAAAAAGTTAATCGATCATTTAACGAAAAAGGGCTATCGATCGAAGGAGATTACCGATAAATCGGTTAAGCCTCGAAAATAAACAAAAATCAAAGCTTTTATGGGACACACTGTTAATAATGCTTTTTGTTTGATAAAATATATTTTCAGAAACCATTCAAGAACACTAGTTGGGTAAGTTTTCTCTTAGAAATATAAGTTTTTTCTTAAAGATTGTTTGGTGCGGAAAATAAGAAATTTCCTAAAAATCCACCCCACTAAGGCCCAGTGGTGAATTAAACAAGAATTATACATTCAGTTAGTTTACTCTATGCATTAATTATTTCGCAGTTAACTCAAGAAGCAGTTTTTTAGTAGATTAATCATGGGGATCAATCCAACTAACTGGTGGGATAAAAAATCAAAAGCATTTGTTCAGTAAATTTAGAGTTTATTCACCAACTGAGCCTAAAAGTTTCAAGTTTAAAAGAGTTTTTTTTTTTTAATGTACTCTGTAGTCTTAGATGTACTTTTTTTTTATATAAAAATTCGTATAGAAGTTCTTATAAGTAGGTACGCAAATAGGTGCTTTTGAAAATGAAAAAAAAAAGGAGTAATTATTCAATGTGTACCTACTTCTTTTCAAAAACGTAACCGTCACTATATTTTGTCTTTTTCTTAAGACAAATTTAGACCAAAGCAAGAACTTTGAAATATTTTTTAATTTATGTAAGAAACATAGGTGAAATAAATTCTCATCCAATTACACTTCTTTCAACCATCTGCTTAAAATCACAACAAATTACCTTGGAAAATCTTAAAAAGTTTGACCAAAAAAACAAAACTCAAACATAAATTCCGTCAATGCACCATGAGACATGACATATATAACAATGCATTGTAAATGAATCCTTCAAATATCCTGCATTTATTTCCCATAAATTCCATAACTAAATTATGTGCGAAAATATGCATTTAAATCGCATCATACTCATTATAAGTAGGTACATGTGCAAAAAAAAAAATGGAAAAATCTAACCGCTTCATTGCACATCATCAACATTGCAGAAAAAAAATTCATGCAATTTTCAAGGATATTGCCTCAATATTTTCTTTCAGCCATGGATTATTGATATTTGCGGCATTGTTCTTCTTTCAAAGAAATAAGGAACAAAATCCCAACAAAAATCATTCGTTTTGTTTAGAAAAAAAAATTAAAATTTTTAAGGATTATTACGCTCGAACTATTACTTCAACATGCACAAGAAAATCAACTAAAAATACGTTAGAAATGATGATGCTAGACAAAATTGGATTTTAATACGCAATCCTCTCTGACAAGGATCAAACCGCAGATGTTTCTTACTCCAGAAAAAAAAAAACAAGAAAACAAAAATCTCAAGAAAAAAAAAGTGTTGTTTCCGTATCCAATTTAAAGTCAGCCAACATACAAAACACAATGCAATATTTGAAGATCAAGGCTTTTGTATGTACACCCATGGAATATGGATTATCCTTACAATATTTTGTAAATTACTTCTTAATAATTATTAATGATTTTTCACTTTGTTGACAACCCTAGAAGCCACCATGAATGACATTCAAAACCATTTGCATAACCTTAGCGAATCTAAGGAAACATATACAATCAGCATCATCAATCACTATAACATGCGAAATCATTAAGAAACAAGAGACAAAAAGGATGCCTTTAAGGGCAGTCCGGATCACAAGGAAAATTTCTGAATGAAATTGCAAAAAAAAAAAAAGAAATGAAGAAAAAATGTCACAAAAAACATGTAATATCAATCAAAATGACATTTCGGGTCGGAAAATTCGATCTGCAATGATTATTTTTGCAAAAAATTGCCAAAAAAAGCAAAACCTTTAAAAAAGGATCTTGCATTCGATCAGTCAAAAAAAAAGTTCTTTGAATTCGCAAACTAAAAAGAGCTAAATAAAAAACCCCAAAGGGAATTTCGAAGACTATGATGAATATTTAACAATTTATCTACAAGGATTAGGGCATGTCATGCCGGGTTATGTCTAATGTGGTTGAATTTTATTTTTATCCTCTGAAACACATCAAGGTCGATGTTTGGTAATTTTTCAAGGATTTAGGAGTATTTTAAAAACAATTTAGAGAATAGACGTTAATGCGCGATTTAGAAAAAAAAAATATAAAAGGATTTCTCATGGTTGTCATTTACTTACACAATTCGGCATCAAAAAAAAAAAAATACCATCCCATTGGAAGATCGATGGAAGGTAAACATTGGGCGTTGATCTAGAACAAATTATCGGCTTACCTGAAAGGATACAAAAAAAGTTAAACTTTGTATAAGTAAATTATATTCAAACAACAAAAAAAAAATATGAGAAGAAGTAATTTTAAATGACATTGGCATCTATTCGAAATGCAGAGATATTTGGGGTACCACAGGGGTGACTAATGAGTACTAATCTGTTGATATTTTTGCAATTATAATATTTTGAAAGGGTTTAATTTTTTTTTTGTATAGAGGCGTAATCGGTTTATTTTTGTGCTTCAATGACACTGACTAATGAGAATGTATTAATATTGATAAAATATTTTTACATAATTTGAAAGCAACTCATCTAGAAACAATTAGGGAAATAAGAACCATAACAGAAAATATTCTATTTAAGTCAAAACACATTAGAAAAATCCTGGTAGTTTTCCGAGATAGTGAATATCTGACGACATACGAATACGACATCTGTTTGAAGAAATTAAAAAATTGATTTTAAAGGCCTCTGAAATATCTTGGTAAGAAATGTGCTCTTTTACAAAATGGCCGTTTTCATATTATACCCCTTGATTACTGATTGTTATTTCTTCGACAGATTCATTTAATTTCACGCGAAATTTTCAGGTTAACTGCAGCTGGGAAAATTAATATTGAATCCAGATAGACTAACTCGTGGAGAATCAGGGCCTTCTTATACTTACACTTCCCAATCACACTCATGTGTTGTAAGTAGATAAAATACAGAAATGAAGGGAATCTTCAATTTTCTTCCCAAAATGATTGGCTAAGATGATGACACAGTACACCTGAACAAAAAAAAATCTGTTTTTTTTTTTGGAAAAGACTGGGATTCTCAACAGCAGCAGAGGTCTATTCAACTACTTGCTTATGCAGATGATATTGACATAATTGGGAAAACGAAGCAAGCTGTTACCGGCGCGTTTGCAAGTATTGAATCGGAGGAGGCGAAAATGGGTTTGGCTGTTAATGAGGACAAGACGAAGTACATGCTCTCACAGAGAAAGGAATCTTAACATCGTCGACTCGGGCGAAACGTCACGATGGATAAGTACAACTTTGAAGTCGTCAAGGACTTTGTCTACCTGGGCTCCACTATCACATCGCAAAATGACATCACTGCAGAGATAAAACGAAGAATTATACTCTTGCCAATCGCTGTTTCTTCGGTTTAAGAAGGCATTTGAGTTGTAAAGCTATCTCTCAACGAACCAAGGAGACCTTATATAGCGAGTGTTCGAATCTATCCTGACGGTCTGCGCAGCAGAGGAAGACCCCACTTTAGGTGGCGCACCCAAGTGAAGAACGACCTCAACCAACTTGGAGTGCGTAACTGGAGGCAGCTAGCTAGGAGCCGAGCTGGCTGGGGGGCCTTGTTGGTTGAGGCCGTTGTACGTCCTGGACTGTGAGCGCCATGTAAAGTAAGTAAGTAAGACATAGGATTCTTTCTATTCTAGACCTTTTTGGCGGAGTGGAAGTTCTATGAACTTACCGTTAAGCCACGCGGTAAATAATGAAGAATCTAAATATTTAGATTCGCTGACTGATATTGGCCGGTTATCGTGAACCAAAACTTCTCTTCTTTAAACATTGGGAAAGCCCAAAAGTTTCACTCCGAATTTAATGGCATTAGCTGTAAGGCCCGCACATATCATTGTTGGATCTTCTCTTCCACTCCCCGTTTATGCACACTTAACCAAAAATCACCAGGAGAATCTTTTTCTCAAAACAACCTAATGCACTCTCACCCACGTTGGACCAAGGTCCATTGCCTCGCAGCATATAGTTAGTATGGCCAGTATGATAAGCTTATTGCACAGGGCCACTTAAGTTGCTCGAGAGAGATCTCCGTTTGATCTTATCGCTGATTTGAGTTGTGGATACCAAAGCCTAAGAAGAGAAAGTCCCTTTACTACCTCAAAGTAATAGAAGCCAGTTTTGACAGCGTTAATAGAGTCGATTTTAAAAAGGCTGACATTTAATCAATAAATGCTGTCACTTAGACAACGAGGTGTTACAGAAACCTATGTGCAGAGTGCGGAAAATAATGTACATGCGTATGAGGAAGAAGTGACAAAAGTATAAGGTGTCCATCAGCTTGAGTAACCGAAGAATTCAAAATGAGAGTAGGTGTACACCAAGGAAGCATCTTGAGACCTTTTCTTTTTTTTTTTTATTGTAGTCCTTGGTTGCATCAGGAGCTAAATAAATGAGTATTCTAAATATCTGCAAAATTCCCATCTCGCAAAACATGTACAGACCTGCTCAGCAGGTACTGTAGAATTTTCAAAGGATATGATCCCCTCAAGTTCAATATCATAAAAGCGCTGAAAAATGAAAAACAAGAAATAGGGTCAAAGTCTACAGAAATAAGTTTAATCAAAGAATATAAAGTTACCAAGTTATGGGCTTTTCAAGGACAAAAAAGCAGATTGTTTCTATGTGTGTGGTATCTCATTTTAAAAGCGCTGAGAGAATTATTGAAAAGTCCATAAAAATGCCAAAGTGCGGGTTCCAAGATTGGAACCCGCCATTTTCAGTAGAAAATTTGTATAACTTTATATTCTTTGGTTTAATACAACCCTGAATTCATGCAGAACATTTTGGGATATGATTCTTGGGATCATTCTGAAAAAAAAAATGTATTGAGGAAAATTCCCTCTCCCTCTCCCCCTCCTCTGAGAAGGTGGGTGGTAATTTCTATAAAACTGACTTAAAATAGAAAAAAGTTATTAAAAATCAATCAAATCAATTTTTTTCATTTTAAGTCAATTTTTAGAATTTAAGAAAAAAGTAGATATACAACGCTACGTATAATTTGTTCGTGTCTTTTAACTTTGTCAGTGCTACGAGCTACAGTTGCTGCAGCTAGACCATTGTGGTCAACCAGATAAGAGAGACCTCTCTTTACCAAACTGACGCATGTGTTCGTGACTCATGTGCTTGTTGATTGACTGAGCAAAATTTTAAGTAAGAATTGATCTTGATGAATTCTTGATTACAGAATTCTTTACAATTTTCCTTACAATTCCGAATTTCCCAACCAAAACCATAACAACTATTTTTCCACTCGTAATAATTTATCTGATGTCAACGAGTACATTTATGAAATCATACAGCTGACTTAAGATTTTGGAAAAAAAAGTCCTAAACTCTCTATAAACGAAATATCAGAGCAACATCTCTTATTCATATAATTATGTACAAAATTATGATTCAAGTTTAAATATTCAACAAGAAGAAAAACCAAAACCAATCGATGTACCACAAGATTCCTATCTTAGCCCTTTATTATTTCTTTCAATTTCTCTTTTTGAGGTAAACACCTCAAATCGACCTTTTTGTCATAAGTAATTCACTTTAAATGCATCCTGGTTTAGTACCAAAAGTACCACACAAAAAAAAAATATGCAAAGAAGAAAATTCAAAAATATCCTTTGGTATAAATGAATAGAAATGTCAAAAACCACATGCAGGTTGTGTCCTTATCTAAGCCCAAAGATCACATCATTCAGTAGTTAAATGATATCCTGCTGGTTTGGCTGCTGTTTGAGTCAAAGAAATCAACTGCCGAAAGGATATTTAATATTTTCGTTTTGTCTTCTTGTAGGTGTAGTCTCACCTGCTGGCACACACTCTGATGGAAAAGAAAGATAAAATTAAAAATTGTGTTGGGATGGTTGTGCTTATCCTAGAAAAAGAATGTTATAAGACGAAGTATTCTAAAGGCGCAAAAAATAATGTAAAATATAAGTTTTTTTTTTTTTTGAAACTGTCGTCACACTAAGGACTTTAACTAATAGTTTAACATTTTTCAACTTTAACTTCAACAAAGTTGTGTAACTTTGAAAAATCAGGACGAACATGATGTTTTGTGAGAGAAGTACACAAAATACTCCTAAATACACAAAACGACGTGGATAGATTAGTTTTTTTTTTTATTTTTGCAATCGTTTCTGTGCCAATATTTAAAGTTCGCACAATATATTCATTCCGATCCGATTGCATGACATTAATCAATACCAACCTCTTTGACCGTGTTTTTTTGTTCCTTTTTGTCCATGATACCCTTATCCCTTGTTGCTTCTAGGGCAGACATGTTTTTGTCCTCTTTTATTTGTACTGCTGGACATTGGAATACTTCTCGATATGTTCCTATAATGCCAATTGCGAACCAGAATAAATGATAGATAAACAATCAGTCCAGCCTCATTGTAATGGACCATATCCTTCTTGGATTTACAAAAGGACGAAAACTTATACAAAAAAAAAAAAAGGAAAAAAAATTGATTGCAATTAATCAGGAAGTTTTTCGGTATTGAGTTTCAAAGAAGACAAAAATGGAAACAGTGATATTCTAAATTTGATGTGACGACTGCCATTTTTTTTGTTCCTTCGTACAGAGAATAGAAAAAAGGACCTCTTGATGTCAGTTAAAATAAACTCGAATTAATTAAAAAAAACAAAAATGCGGAAGGATCTTTCAGATGTGTTTTAGAAGAGGGCCAAGAGCCCTCCTTTCCTATATAAGCAATAAGCATTTGCATTTTTAATAAGAATTCTCAACGCGCGGCAAAGACGACAACGACAATGACGAAAGTTGTTGTTTTTTTCTTTTTTTTTTTTTTTTGTTTCTTTTAAGTCTTTGCAGCAGGATGCTGTTTTCTTGTTTGGTGTTTGTCACACCAATGTCATGTTGTCAGTCATGGTTGGGTGAAGAATAGAATGAAAATACGGAAGATGTATCCTTCCTTATTCACTTCTTTGAGAGTAAGACAATTTTTTTTTTTCATCTTTAAAAACGACATTTTCTGGGTGAACCGCATATCTCCTCACAGAGGGTTTGTGATCTCATTTTTTTGCCTCCACATCATCATAATGCTTACAAGGATAACATCAGTCATTCGTCATGTTTTTACTGTTTTTGATGAATATAAACACCATCACCTGCACTGTGTAGATGATGGCGACACAATCACATAGCATTAAGGATTATTGTGAGAATTTGTTGCATGTCGGTCGCATCGCAACTATACCTCCTGAATATGTATCTTTGATCCTTGAAGAGGAAGAAAACCAGATTTATAATGTTCACGCAGTACCCTCAGGCGTAAGTATGTTATTTTGATTGAATTTGCGAAAAATATTCGTCTGTATGGTTCTGGATGGATCTCTCTCTCTTATCTGGAATAGTTTTAGAGTAGAGATCTTGTAGACAGTATATTTTGTCGTTTCATTGTTGCCAATTTAGTTTTGAACGAGTTTCTGCATTATTATTATTTTTTTTTTAATTTGTAAAGTATCATCTCAATTACAGAGTTTTTATTAAAAGTAAACACTTGATAAGCTCTTGAGGATGTGATCGTATTGTATGGAAGTTTTGTCAAATGTTCTTGAGGCGGTTTGCAATTTTTTTTTCTTGTTGTTTGGGTTATTTAATCAGCCGTTCTGGGAAAAAAATGCAGGCTTAAGAAATATAAATTAAAAAAATTAACCAAAGGGTTTTTTAACTGGCTTTTAAAATTTACCCTTCAAAATGAAATAAAGAGCTTACAAAAGAGAGAAGGTAGGTAAAAAATAAGACGTGCGCTTTATTTTATGAAGAAAAATAACGTAGTTTTGCTTTAAGCTGATGCTTAGGAAGCTTTAGTTTGCAGTTTTAACCTGGATCAATAGTATCTTGTGGCGTAATAGTTAGTGAGTAGGACTGTCACCAAACACTAGTTTCTTCCTCCTAAAAGTTTTTTTTGCACGACTATTTTCTCCTGTGAGGAGGTGCTGATAAGCTCTCCCTATGTCAGGAAAAGGTACCTCTCATCTTAGTCAGTTCGGATTCGGTAGAACCTCCCCATTCGTATGCACCACTAAATTAATTTTAATATTTATTAGACTGGGAAATTTTTAAGGCCTTTTTTATTATAACTAAAATGAAATTAAAAGTCTTCAAACCAGGCTACGCTATAGGAACCAGGCTTAGCTATAGCGAAGTCGGTCGGAAATAGAAATTATTAGTCGTCTCACTTGTGATTGTTGAGACATTTCATTGATGGATGTCCGAACATTCCGAGGGGCTAAAATAGAACAAATTTAAAGACAAGAAGTTAAAACTGCGGATTACGTCACTTAATCTTTCAGCAAACCCACCACCAACCAGCATCAACTGCAGAGGAACAGTGGAAACACTGCCAAAAATGCCATCAAGAGTGCCGCTACTAATGGGCTGGGTTTCACTAGGTGACTTCAACGAAACACTTGGTTTGATGAAGAATACAGGTTGGCGCATGCAGCAAAGAATGAAGCTTCATTTAAAGAAAGAGTTCGGGAGCTCTATGGCCAAAAAAGAAGGAAGGAACGCCGCCGACTTCTCAGGAGGAAAAACTGAGAGCATCGAATCTATCGAGGTTTGTAGCGGCAGGGTTGATGTTCGAAAGTTCTATCTGAGTGTAAAGCGGTCTACCCGAGAGGCTATAACCGAGATGAGAGTGAGAATATAGACGTGGATTGGATACACAGTCTGTGCTGAGGATCTGGAAACAAAATATTCTAGACTGCTCAACGGCGAAGATAACCAAAATTCAGCTTTTAGTCGAAACTTGGACGATAAAAAATTTACAGATTTCACACATAGAGTAACCATGGGGACATTGAAAATGACACCTAAATAATCTTTTCAATTTAAATTAATTAAAACGTAATAAGCTGTTTCAGACACCAATACAGGTTCTAAAGTTTCTAGGTACCTTAAGCATATTATATGTATTAAATGTCACTTTCCATTTGGCAAAAAATAAATCTTGTTAATTTTTTTAACTAACCCATCAACTTTCCTGTCCAACCAAAAAAATCGTTTTTTTAAGATCTGATATCAAAACTCATATACATATATGTACCTATTAGGGCAAACACAAATATGCCCTAAAAAACAGTTTTAAGCGCTATAATTATGCCCTTAAAAATAAATTACATACATATATGCCCTTAATAAATTATTATATTATGCTCAAAAAAAAAATGATTATATGCTTAATAAATAGGCTAAAATAAATTTTGTGGTACCATTTTAAAGTATTTGGTCGATTTCGATAAATTTTATATGGTTTGAAAGCCACAATTGCGGAGATGTGCAGAATCTACTTGAGACACGCATTTACACACTGTGGGTCATTTTTGTTTTTTAATTGTCGAACACTGCATATTTAAAGGAAAATATGTTTTTTTCCTTTAATATTTTAAAACAAATTTAAAATTTTTCTCCTTCCTAGAGTGTTTCAGTTTTTGCTGGCCGAGTTTCGGCCACGGGACGATACTAGTATGCTTAATTTTGCTTGTAAAAATATATTCTAAGTAGGTTTTTGTATGTTTAAAAACTGCACTAAAAAGAACGACATAAATCTAAAAACAAAAAAAAAATATGTAGTGTACAAGCAAATTTTCAAAAGCTATCTATACATATTGTTTAGGCCGTGTGCGAATTGGGTTAAAATCGCGTTAAATTTTATCCGAAGATTTTATTTCGAACTAAATTTAATCGAAATTTTAATTCAATTCACACACGGCCTTAAATATTTAGAAGCACTAGATTACAAAATTGAAATAAAATCGTTCGAGTCGCTTTAACCAACTAAAAAAAAATGTTAATTTTCTCAAAAAAAAAACTCCAACCCAAATTTCCGTAAATCGAATTTTTGCGACATAACCTGAAGTAGGTTTTAATTTTTTTGTTATGCTTAAATGCTGGTAATGCTGCCCTATAGACCTTTATTATTTATTGAATAAACATTAGAAGATACTGAACAAATTATAAAAATGCTGAGGCTCCAAATGCATTTGATAAACAAACAGCACATCTCGACCAGTGACGTCAGTGGTCATAAGTAGTGGAATGCGTAGTGCATACGACTTCGAAGACTGGGCAATGGGTTCAAACCTCATGGTGTGCATGTAGAAAGTTTTTCCCAATAAAATTGGATTAAAGCTCAGCATCACTAAAAGTAGACTGATGATAGGATTTGGCACCCCCTGAAATAGCTATATCTCCAGCCAAACAAAAATAAAACAAATTAAAATACCTAACATTAATTCCTAAACAATTGGTGGTAGCACCTTTAAGTTGTTGTTTTTCAAAAATTCAATGAAATTGACGCAATAAAGAATGGCCAAGTCTAATAAACTGAAATTCTAGTATGAATAATACAATAAATAATAATAATAACTGAACAAAGTATGGTTTTTTTATGAAACATATACCTAAAAAAAATTGGCATGCCAAAATATGCACGTAAATCGTAAATATACAAAAATATGCATTTACTTATAAAACGGATTTCTAATCTAGTCTCGTTTTAATAGTGTTACTATTACTACCTCCATAATTATGTTGATGCATAGCATTTACATATGTATATACGTATATACCTACACTACATACAAAAATCTGGCATAGTACCTATAGATAAACTTTTGTTGGTTGCGTTGTACCTACTTGTTGTTTTTTCTCTTTTTGAATATTCTTCATTGAATATTCTTCCACCGAAGCTGTCTGTTGACGACGACTTTTCTTCGTTTTTTCCCCGTATACCTATTGCCTACGCCTGCTGTAATTCATCGCTTGTGTTCGTTTGTTTATTTTTATCATTCTAGTAATGTTTTAGTAACACCAACCAAAACTTTGATAGTGTTGTCCTCCTATACGCTGGAGTTCATTTTTCATATTCTACGTTCATGTGTTCATTTCAATAATTTCGGTCATTTCTTTAGTAACACCAACCAAAAATTTCGTTGTGATGCCCTATACGCTGGAGTTCATTTCTGATTTATTGAATTTATTTCATTTAATCATTTTGGTAACACCACAACTCTTCCAAAACGATCCTATAAACATTTTCAATGTTAAAATAAATAAATTTGATGGCACAACAGCTCATGAAGAACTAGGGCCTAGTGACTTACAACTCTCAACCATTCCTGTGTGCGTGTCTGCAGGAATGGAGGGGACCTACAGTTTATTGCCGAATCCGAACGGCTAACGAGCGGCACTTTTCTGTGACAGGTGATACTCTTGTAGGATTTGTCAATTCCTCGCAAGAGGCAGTAGCCGTTTTTTCTGTTAAATAAATAGGTGGCGAGGCTGGGGATCGAACCTTAGACCTCCGGCATGACAGTCCATCGCACTAACCATCACGCCACGGCTACTACTCAACTTGGACGATGATGGTCTAAATTTCTATCCTAAATGAAGTGAAGGTACACACTTTGCAGTCATAGTAATTTCATCATCATTGTTTTTCTATATAGTTTCTTGAATATCAAACTAGCCTTCCCCCTGGTCTATCAATCAGTCCAATTTGTCTCCGTAATTTTCTGAATGTTTGGTTATGCGTGAGATAGCAGCTGATGAATATTCTAAAGTCCATCAAAGCCTCTTTCTTTGATGATACAGTTACTAATAAAATCACTTCCGTCACCGTACCATTCATTCAACCAAGCGAATAATTCACCCTCCTCCATAAGACACATACCAGTCCATACCTAACACGTGCGATGTCCACTCCTCGAATTCAACAAAAAATAAAATCCACTCCTTGACGTTGACGACAAAACGCATGTAAATGACACATATCCGAGGACGACACTGTTGTACAGTACGTGCCATGACAATCGCATTCAAAGATAACAAAAACTGCCCCACAAAAACCAAAACGAATAAAATTAAGTAAACATAACAATAATTCCAGCTCGTAGAACGAATCCTTAAATAGAGAAAAAAAAACTCGTTCCATATCGTTATATCCTGCGAGATCATAAAATTCCATCCACTTTCCCTCAAAAATCAGTTAAACTAAATATATGTATGTAAGTAATAACGCGCCCGAACTAAATATGCATGGTAATAAATGTCAAATAAATTCTACATTTAATGACTGTCAAGTTGACAGCTAGTCGACCGAGTCGGTGGCTTCATGCAAAGGGATTTCAAAATGCATCACCATCAGGATTAAAAATGTCCTCATAAACACAGGAAGTGCTGCACTAGGGAATACCAACATTTGTGTTGTTTACAAAATTTATTTAATCCTTTAAGTTGTATCATAAACTTCCTTCCTGAAGGATATTGTTTGGAAATTATATTTTAAATTGGTAAAACCTCTGATCCTTTTGGCAAATAATCAGTTTTGCAAAATTTGAAAAGGAAAAAAAAAACATAACTCCTTGTCCACAACAAAACTGTTAATCGTTTATTTTTTTTGGAAAATGAAAAAAGATCCTTTCGTTTGTCAAATTGCTATCAGATATAGGTAAAGGGTTTTTCCTTAAGTCGAGCAGTATTATACCTTTCATGACTATTTATTTTTTATGTCCTCAGAAGTCCTATTTGTGAAATGCATTTTAATCCTTTTTCTCATTTTTATGCATTTCCTCCTTGTGAGGACATATATTTTCGCACAAAATTGAATTTCAATCAAAACACGAGTCCTTCGCAATCGGTTGGAAAATCCCTTCCCAACAATATACACACGGCTGATGATGGTGTGAGTGAGTGAGAGTATATGGCATTGGATTTCTTTTTCTTTAGAATATTTTGAAATCGATTTTAAATTTGTGTCGTTGAGTTTTTATTTGTGAAGCATAAATCCTAGCATAAAGGATAGGTTAAGGATACTTTTCTGCATGTATGGTTTTGCCTATAGCGATTATAAATTTTGAGGTAAGAGTTAAACTTCTGTCGTATAGATAGGAATAGGAAGAAAAGGATAAGAGCTAATAATACAAATTGAGCATGTTTTTTTTTTGAAAATGCATTTAAGCCTAAGGCTATTAGAAAGTAAAGAGGGAGTTTTTAAGAAGAGTTTGCCGCCTATTTTGTCAGATTGTAATGAATGTCTAAAGGTTTTTTTGCAGCAATTTGTATCTGTGTGACAATTATTATTAATTTTTTTTTGGTTGTTGCAAAATTTGCATTTAAATGTGTCGACGAAGAATTCATGTTTTGCCTTCTATAAATTAAGAATTCAGTCAAGTAGTGTTGTATAAAAGAGTTTTGCCAATATTGTGTTTTGTCTAAATCGTGAAATGTTTGCAAGCAAGGGTGTGAACCAGCAGGGTGTCTTAAAGGAATATTTTGCTTTGGGACTTTTTTTTTTTATCGAGTAAGGGTTTGAGTTTTAAGAACTGTCTACTGCTTGGTTCCAAAAAGTTGAGGGAACAATCTTAAGCAGAGAGTTAAAAACAAGATTTTGACTTAAAAAGAGTGTCAAAAATTATTATAATATTACATTATACATTTTCGATTGTCGGAAATGTGCCTAGTTAAAAAAATTAAAGAATTTCTTTGTGGATACCTAACATCAAAAATAAGATGAATGCAGAATAAATTTGAAAGAAAATATTGTTCCAAATATTTTAATTATGCTCTCTATACAACAGGTCAAACCTTTTCAACGTTAAATAACTTAACAATCGTTGTTTCTAAAAATAAAGATAAATTGAATTTTGATTGCAATTTGTATGTACATACATTAATTTTGGTATATAGTAAGTATTTTTGACGAAAAAGAATTAAAAACTAAGATAAATCAAATCGATTTTTATTAAAAGAAAACAAGGCTTTTTTTTTGTATTTTTACCGTTATATTTAATAATTAAAATAAAATTATAATTCTACTGCAAAAAATGTTGGTTTCACTGCGATTTACGATTTCTTAAGTCCGAACCCTGGTCCATGACGTGGCTTATTCAGTTTGGACCATTCTTAATGGGACACCATGTATGAATAAAAATAAAATCCATGGAGATTCTTTTGTTGTATTTGTGTTAAAAAAGGATCCGTATTGCCAAAAATTGGAAAATTAGGAAAAGCTTGAAAACTTGAAATTACGAGGATATACTTTCTGAATCAGTTTTTTCTTCATACGCGTATAACTCGGCTGAAATTCATTCAACTTACATGGGGAATTTTTTGTTGGATTTGTATTGAACTAGAGCCAAAATATGAAACTTTGTAATACGAACATTTTGTGAAACAGAATAAATTGATTTTGCAGCTAATTTTTCAAAAAATCGCTTGTTACTTAAAATTTTTAAATTATTGAAATAGACCAGTACTGCATCTTACTTTCTGAAACCAGTTTTCCTACATAACTGCACAAAAAAAAAATGAAAGAATAAATGTTTGAGCAAAGCTTTTCCGGACTGTTAAATCTTTAGGTGTCCGATTTTGACTAAGGTTATACACTTGCGAGCAAAAAAATGCTTTATTTAAACAAAATAATTGCTTCCATTGCTGACATCCATGCAGGTATAGGTATCGTTAAAAAGCTGGAATCATAACCTTTAAACCAATGTCAAAAACATAGCAATCACTTCGGGATTTTAAGAGGTAATCGTCATAGTTAAAGCATGTAGGGAAAAATAAAGTAAAATTAAAAGAGATAGTAACATTTACAACAAAATTAAGCGTAATTTATTGTTTCAGTGTCTTGAATTGCCCCACCTTACCTTTAATTACAGCTTCTAAGCGATTTCTAATTGACCTGGATGCCTTTCTTGACTGTCTCTTGCGGTGTTCTTTTCCATTCGTGTATTAGTGGCGATTTCAGTCCATTAATTGTTTCAGGAGCTGGATTTCTGGCTCTAACCCTTGGCTTAAGCTCGTCTTGCAAATGCTTGAATGGGTTTAAGCCTAGGCTTAGCGCCAGCTAGTCCATCGTGGCACTACCAAATTCCCTAAAGAATCCAAATTTTCCCCGCACAGTGTTGCATCGAGCGTTATCATGCATTAGTACGAAATCTTTGGCAATACATCCAGCATAAGAAACAATGTGATGCAGAAGAATATCAGAGATGCACCGATCCGCAGCTAAACCTCCCTTCGATCACCATCAGTCACAAAAAACATGCCACTTTTCCTTCAATTCAAATGCATTGCTGTATCAAGATTCAAGACCCTGTACACAAGACCCTCCTCCGAGTCACGGTTTCGAAAAAAACAGCTTTGTTCAAATCGCTCGCCAGGTCTGTATATTCTGTCCCTATGATCACTTCCATGCAGACTCATTTTGCACTCATCCGAGAACATAACTCGCCTCCATTGCTTAACTTCACAATCGTAGCTCGCTAAAGAAAACCAAAGTCAAGCTTGTCAGTTGTCGGTGATTTGCAGTTAACTTCGGTCCCCGTTTCGCTTCGTTTCGAGGTAAGGTCTGCTTCTTTAAGTCGTATTCACTAACAATTCTTCCTCGTACCTGTTTAAGCTGTTGTTGGACGTTTAAGGTCAGTCAAATGACAATTTTGGAGAGAAGTCATTGCGATGATTCTTTCATATCTTTAAGTGGTAAACTCTCCAGTTTCCCTGAACGTTTTGTACATCTTTGATACACCCATTCACTTATAGAGTTGATGGACCACAGCATTCCTTGTCGCAGTAGTGTAGAAACTTGAGCAACATCTGCAGATGTGGTATCCATTTATTTCCAAGATATGAAGGCCTATTAAATCGAAATTATGTAACAATTTATTTTTAACAGCACACCGATGAACAAAAACCAATAATGGGCGCCATATTGAGTATCAATGTTGCCTACTCGCGCTTTGTTTTTTTTAGTAAAAATTGTTATTTTCATTATTATGATGGGGGATAACGCGAAAACTATTCAATGGATTTTTGTGATTTTACCTCCAGTTAAAGGTTTGAAGTTTAAGCTTTAAAATGTTACCATTAACATTCAAGCATAAGTATTGTGACCACAGAGATTGTTGCTTTAAAAAGGCGAAAGGGAGTGACTCCATTTTTTTTTTGCTCGCAAGTGTACATCTTTTGACTCATGATGTGAGCCTTTTGTTTGCTAATTGATCAAGTCTGCACTGCCTGTCTCCGATGGAGAGATGCATAAAAATAATCCATGGCAAGCAATGCTGCTTGCTATATAGATTGCTTTGTTTTCCAGGCAGTTTTTGTTTAATAGGCTTACAAAATTGTGAAGAAATTTCGGAGATATCTTTTGATAGTAGATATTACTTTCAAAGTGCCGCACTATCATATGACCTTACACTTAAACATTAGGGCTTGATAAATGCGTAGTTTTATCCATTTTCTGTTTCCATTATTAAATGTTTTTTTTTTTTTTTTTTTTTTTTTTGGTCAAAGATCAGATACTCCAATTTTTATATGTAAAATATTTAATTTTAAAGATGCATGGTTTATTTTCTAGATAAGAGCTTTAAAAACCCATAAATGACTAACGTACTATTGCACTATTAAAAAATAACCTCTTCTAAGTAATTATCCAAAAACACACACATTTATTTTTATACAACCAGCAATTATTTAACTTAAGTCCCACCTTTAAACTACCTTAGCAAACAGGGTATCCCTCAACAAAAATAACAAACACTTAAAGATATAGACACGTGCCACTAACGGTTATGGTCATGATTCAAATAATTGTTGTGATTCCAATCAAGTCAAGAAGTATCTACTGGTAGCGCAAAACAATTTGTTCCTGCAAAGAAAGAACTAAAGGTCCCCACAAAACGAGGGAGTTTCCTTTAAATTACAGGTCGGCTTAAATAAAAGAAATTAAGAATTCACCCCCGAAAATTAAATGTACCATCTCCAAAATACCCTCATAACACTCAAGAAGAATATTAAGAATGGAAGTTTGGAATTTTCCTAATACCTACATCGAATGATAAATGTACCTGTCACAGTCAACGAAGGATGAAGGATAAGCACAACAAAAAGTGTGCCAGGATGTATTTATTGTTTTTGGCATTTTGTATGTGCTATCAAAGCTACTTAAATAATAAATCGCACGTATCTTATCCTGAAATTTTTATTTTAGAAAGAAAGTTCAAAGAACCCTCGTGTAAAAATGAAGACAAATAGTTCAAGTTGAATTTTGGAATTTTATTAAGCTGATTCTCTTCCATAAAACCAACAGCAAACAAAAAACTATAAAACACCGAAAAAAGAAATCGTGATAGATGAAACATAAATCATATATACAAATAGAAACATAGCTTAGGTACTCATAAGTATGGAATACCGCACTTAACCACATTCAGACCGCAATTCTTTCATATGTCAAATTAATCATTTTCCACTTTGTTGCATTTTGTTGGACTTTCTAATGATCAATCTTCATGACTGTCATCTTAAAGATTAAAAACTTTTTTTTCTATCTTAAAAGTATCTATTGGTCTAGCTATTGTATCTAGGTAATGTATCTTTTTGGATGATGAGAGAAATGTAATCGATCTTTAATTATTATTCTTACGATGAACAATTAATGCAATCCGATTGACAAGATCAGGGGTACTTATCTTTTTTTTTTGAGAGATAGATAAGAATCGTTTTGGATGAAGATTTCTTTTATTACCCACATTCTTACCATCTCTATTTCGGTAAAGTTGAGAAAACAATTAAATCAAATATGATACTTAAGAATACATGAATGAACCGTTAATATGCAAGAAATCGATGCAGGGGACGTTCTTTTTACTCTAGTGTTCTATTAAAACCAGTTCTTCAGCCTTTTGAATCAGCCCAGTCATTCTGTAGCGATACTTTGGTGACTCTAAAGAGGCATTTTGGCTCTTTTTTTTAAGCTCTGCCTCTGTGCCTTCACTTTCCTAAAATTAGCCAAAAATGCTTCTTTTTGAAAATTGTGTGACTCCTTTTCAGAAAAACATATCGTACTTTCAATTTTCTCAAAAAGTTGAAGATATTTAGAGCCGATTTTTCAATCGTCAGTTAAACAATCAGTTATACATAACCGAGTAAAGTTGACTGACTCTTAAACAATCGCATAGCAAAATCGAACTTTTCAATCATGAAAAAATAACCTACAGTATATTATAATTTGTACGTCAAAGATATTTGTTGATACATTTTATTTAACGTTTATTTTAAAGCAATATAGAGATTTTCCAAAAATTGTCTTTGTCTATTCTCTTTCTAATTTTGACAGTAAAAACACAAAAAAAAAAAAAGAAAAAAAATGAAGACAAATCCTGAAATGTAGAAAACAAATGCTCTTTTCAGGGTAATAAAGGTGGATGAAAAATATTTTTCTGATTAGATTTATTAACATAAAAGTGTTTAGGTACGTGCGTTGTAATCTTTTGTTGATCATTTATTAAAATATTCGATCGAGTTTAAATAAGGAAAATCGAAGATAAAAAGTGATTCTTAAGAAGCATAATTTTTGCAACCAACACAGCAGCCAGAAGCCATTTTTACAAATACTAAAATAATGTTTTGAACTGTAAATTGTTAATATTATTATTTTTTTAGTTGATATCCAACTGATGTATTCGAATAAATATTAATTTTATCGCACAATTAATTAATGTTTTCACTACTCGCGCCTTTAAACAGAATTTTAATTTTTCTACATTCCAGATTAGCTGCCATTTTTTTTTCTTACATTTGCTTTTTTTTTTTGCTAATTTCACTCTGAAGTTTGCAGGAAATTTTCTTTTAACATTTATTTTCTTTAACATTGAAAATATTTAATCCTAGGAATAATTTTATCTTGCTCTAAAGTAAGCAGAACAAAAAGCAGCCTGCTTTTTGTATTTTTTGAGAATTAATTAATTTTATGAAAAGAGTTTGGGCTTTTTATTTTTTATTTTAGGGACATATTCATTGACGACTCTTTTTTTCTTGAAATCCTCTTTTTAGTGCCTATTTCTTAAAATCCAGAAAGTGAGCCCTGTTCTGTAGCTCTCTTAAGTGCATTTAAATCCCTTCCAAAAATGATGAAAGAAAATGATTATCAGTACGATATTTGACGTTTATCAACTTGACGTACGACTGGAATGCACAAACACTGGCTCTTTTTGGTTGAAATCTAAATGAAGCTAGGTACCTATTGCAAATATACATATGTATGCTAGTGGTTGAATAACGAAATTATTATGTCGTAAGAGAGAAAGTGTGAAAAAGTTTCCTTTGTTTTTTTTTTTTGTTTGATTTTGAAAAGTGAATAGCTCTTAATTGTTTAAGTGTAAAATTATCTATACCTACTTAAAGTTGTTCATGAGGAGTCTGGGTTGCAATTTTCAATGGTCTAGCACTATTACATTGGTCCCAATTTTTAATTTAAGGGAAATTGTTTTTTTTTTTTAATTACCTGATTGTTTTTTTTTTGACAAATAATCCAATAAAAAGTCAATTTTTTTCAGAAATTGGTTTTTTGTTTTGCTATGAATTTATAAAGATTTCTGTTCAATGTCGTAGAGATATTTAGCATAAAAATAAATAAAGTTTACAAAATTATAAAAAAAAAATCTATGGCTCTAAAACTACTTGAACCTTTTAGATGGTTCGATTTGGTATGAAAATCCCACAAATTAGGTGCCAACAATTTCTACGAACTTGAACAAAAACTTTAAAAATTCATTAGAAAAAAAAACAATAATACTGAAACTAATTGAGCGTTTATGATGATCCGGTGACATCTTTCAAATAGTGGACATACTTCTTATACGAATATCCCATAAACGAGGTGCTAAAAACCTCAAACGATTAAAAACTCACATTGACTAAAAATTTTCCATGTCTGACCAATGTCTGAAAATAGTTGATCTTTTTTGTTACCAATTACAGACTTTTTATAGATGACATGCATAGATACTTTTTTTTTACGAATATCCCAAAAATGAGGTTCTAAGCCCAAAAATTGCTCTTCGAATGATGATATTAAAAAAACCCTACCTTATTTGTTCCACTCCAGAATTTTTTTAGTGCATTAAAACTGGACTTAAAATAGTGCATTGACAAAAGGCTGACTTCTGTACATCTGACTTATAACTTTACAATTACAGCCATGCCGCCGTCGCTGTTATAGAAAACCATCAAACTAATATTGAACAAAAAATAAATTAAGTCAACTCAAAATTATTCATCAAATCCTATGCCAAATTCAAATTTCCTTTTTTTACTGTTTCTAAAAGTTTTCATTAATGCTTCAATTTATAAAAGGCCAAACAAAATTTGTCAAAAAAAAAAAAAAAAAAAAAAATGAGCGTTAAACAAAACCAACTTCGAAGGGTTGCGTTGTTCATCTTGTTAACTCAATTAAAATAATCCATTTTTGTTTTTGTCAAACCTGCCTAAATGCCACTAATGCGACATCATTGTGCTTGGACATGCATCGTGTTTTATTAAAAAAAAAAAATACCTTCTCATTAGGACCAAATTTGTCGGTACTTTATTGTTCCTGGCATAAAACCCAATCACCCCCTACAGCATATGACTTTTGTTATATTTCCTTGATTGTCCATGTCCACGCCACCGGCCGGCGGCGGCGTACATCGTTACAACCATCACCAACACTCTTCTCTCTATTCAACCCTTTTATTTCAATTATTCAATTAATTTAATTTTATTTGTGCACACTGCACCATCCACCACCACCCCTCTATCAATGTACATAGGTTTGTGTGCATTTCCTTCGTTCATCGTCCAAATTTATCCTGATCCTGACGCGCATCCGCATCACTGGTAGAGCTGTTTGTGTTGACACCCTTTTTTTTTACAGCACAACCCTGACCTGACCATGTCCTTCGTTTAAAAATGATGGTGAGCGCGCGGTTTTTGTATGGAAATTACCAATTCATATCGCGTATCCTTTTGAATGTTTTTTTTTTTTGTTTTTTTTTGTTTTTCTTTTTATCGTTTTATGGGACTTTGCAGAATTACAGAGCTACCATCAGAAAGAAGTCTTTGGGTTTCAACAACATCTGTTCATACAATTGATGGTGAAGTAAAAACCGTTTTCTTTATTTATATTCGTGACCGCGAAAACAAAACCAATTATAATTAATTTTATAGTAAGTGCGGGACAAAAGGACCTCAATGAAGCTTCTGTTTTTTTTTTTTATCTTTTGTCAAAATTTTACTTAAATTTTATTAGCAGTAAGTTTATTATATGTTTTGTTTTTGGATACTAAGTTTAAAATTAAGATTTTAATAAAGGGAAAATATTATTCCCAGGATATTGATTTCAAAACCCCTAACTATACATATACGATATAAAAAACAAAAGTAAAGTAAAATCTACCAAACTTTAGTAAGTAGTCAATAAATAAGAAATTTCTCTCACAATTTGGAGTTGTTTCGATATTATTCTATTTAAAATATTTAATAATAAACCTTCATAAACTCAGAACTTGGCGAACTTTAAGATCTCATTACTTTTCATGGCTGATTTGTTACATAAAAGTTTTTTTTATATAAATAAAGAACTTGTCTCTCTTTTAACATTCATGTTTTTGGTGTGACTTCACTCCTTTTTGCAAAGTATTTTTTTTTCCAACACAAAATCTTAAATTTTCAATTTTCGAATGTAACTGAGCTCTAAAACACTAACAAATCATCATTGTACAGCAAACTATAATAATTTTTCGAAAGTGGGTGGATGCCACACCCCCTGGAAGATAAGCCGCAAATTTTTAAGTTTTCCTCAGCATGCAACCCTACCGCTCTACCAAAATTCATAATCCTACAACAATTAGAAGTGCTTCATATAATTGACAACACTTCTGAGAAAGTGGGTTGATGCCACGCCCCTGAATGACAAATATAAAAATTTTAATTGTTTCCTTTGCTTGCATTGCAAGTCCTATCACTCCACCAAATTTCATCATTCTAACCCAATCAGAAAACAATTTGAGGAAGTGGGCGGAAACAACGCCCCCTATATGAAAAATCCAAATTTTTTGATTTTTTTCATTGTATACATCACAGGGCCTACTTTTGTGCTAAATTACAAGATTCTATGGTGTTGGGAAGTGCTCGATATGATTGATAACTATTTTCAGAAAAGTGGGTGGATGCCACGCCCGCTGAATGATAAATTTAAAATTTTAATTTTTTTCCTTTGCCCAAATTGTAAGGCCTACCGTTCTACCAAATTTAATCATTCGACAACAATCAGAAGTGCTCCAAATAATTGATATTAGTTCTGTGAAAATGGGCGGATGCCACGCCCCCTATGTGGAAAATCCAAAATTTTTGATTTATCCTTTGTATAAACCATAAGGCCTACCGATGTGCGAAATTACAAGATTATACGGTGTCTAGTCAGTCAGTTACGGTTTTTGCTATTTTTGGCGTCCTATATCTCAGAATTCACTACTGCTAGGGAGTTGAAATTTGGTGAGACGCCTGTGCTCGCCTAGCTTAGCAAATATGGCGAGTTTGAAGTTTCTGATATGTTTGGTTCCGAAGTTAGAGGGGGGTCAAAAAGCGCTTATTTTCACTACTCCAACAGCACTATAACTGCAAGGTAATAAAATAACCAAATCGATGGAGCCATTGAAAAGTTATTCGTAAATTACTCAAAAATAAGGCAATATTCTAAAAAAAAACGTCAAACCCTATTTCGGTATTGTGAATGTTTTGGCTGCCATTTTTCTAATTTTATATTTTTAATAATTAAAAATTAAAATTAAATATTATAAAGTTATAAATATTTATGTACTTGTAAAATGAATAAAAAGAAACGGTCGTGGATAAAAAAAAAAAAATATTAGCTAAAAACAACCCTTTTGAAGATAGAATTACTTTTTTAAAAAGTGGTGTCACATGGTCTTACTTCCGAGTTCTATTTATTTTTTTTTATAAAAAAATTATTATACCTACATACATGACATTTCGCTTTTCAACCTTTGTCCTATTTTGTGTCCATAATGTCAAAACATCCAAAACAATGTCAATCAATTTGAAACTATCATCACACCAAAATCCTTCAATTGTCCTGAAAATGTTTTGTTTGCCACTTATGTTTGTCAACTTTCTTTATCGTTCCAAAAAAAAAAAAAAAGAATCACAAGAAATGTTAGAAAAAATGTTGTTACATTTATTTCTTACATGACTTAATTTATTCACCACGCTAAATTTACCTAAATCCTCAATGACAACAATTTTATCTTCCCATCGATTGAGTCGAGTAACAAAAAATAAGAAAAATAAATAAAAAAAATTGAATCCTCTTAAAAATTAAACTGAAAACAAACACCAACTAATTGCCGTCCCTTGTGGCATTCCACACAAATCACCTCAGAAGCAATGTTTTTTTTTTTTTTTTTCTAAATGCAGTTACATGTTGTCTTCTTGAATCGTCTACATGTGTCACATTCAAATAAAGAAGAAAAGGGTTTGTCAATGCATTTTGATAATATTGTTTTTATTTTCAACCCATAATCTGATTAAATCATATCTACATAAACCTTATAATGTATATGATGCATTTCTTATTTTGGCCTGAGGGCATGCATTTCGCGGATTTTCTGTGTGGAACCGCGAAAGGCCTTAAGATTTTTTTTTTCCTTCATATCCTTCTTTCAAAAAAGACCCTATATCTTTTGATACTCTCACCTGGCCCTTGGTTTTAAAATTTATGTTTTGATTATGTTGCATATTTATATGATCCGATTTTGAACAATATAATGATGATGTAGCGGAATCTTTGCGGAACTATGAAAAAAAAGGATCTTCTCATGGACCACACAAGGTATAATATACACAAACAGAGTAGAGCAGCAAAGGAAGAAGAAGGGTTCATGAAGAAAAAAAAAGAAAATCTCACTAATTATAATCATAATAGGGAGGAAGGAAAATTCAGACAGGACAACCCCTTTATTATGTGTGACAACTGATGGATATGCGATGCGTATTATTCGAGAAAGACGAAATGTCAAAGTACTGTCATTTTTTGTTTCTATTTCAAAATCAATCATATTTTTTTTTTTTGACATTTTATCATTGATTGTTTTTGATTGACAAGATTTAAGAAACATGGGCTTGCGTTACATCAGGAGCCTGATCTTAAAGAATTCTTTTATGTATTAAAAAAATAAGAGAAAATCTGGTCTTAGTGTTTTAATAAAGAGTTCAGATATAAAAAGACCTCTTTTGCATAATCATCGTTTTTTTTTTTCTTGTTTGTAATTGCTTCTAATGCGTATTGATTTCATAAATTTAAAAGAATTTCAACCTTCAGATAGTAAAATGTATTCTTTTGTTAAAATAATCAAATTCAGTTTTTTAGGTACTTTTTCTTTTTAAACTTAATATTTTTTGACGCAGCTGTACCTAAAAGTTTAAATATTTTTAAATTAATACAAGCAGAAACTATTCAATTCCTTATAACACTTAAATGAATGGTCTTTGAGTGAAGATGTTAGAAATACATAATTTTTAAGCAAAATCTAGCAATTTGTTTTTTAAATCAGTATTTTCGTTCGACAATTAAGTAACAAAGGTTCTGCTTTGTCGACTATTTGACATTAAGCATAGTACGCTGCCGTTGCTGACTCGAAACGATGTTTTTCTGTGGTCTCCAACACGACAGCAATTTTTACCAAAACAACAACAAAAAATGCCCTTTTGAAAGTATCAAGAATTGCAATAAAAAAAAAACAAACAAACATAAACACTAACTCGTAAACGTACAAAAAGCACAGAAATTGTAATAAAAAACCGCAAATACAAGCCCGAATAAAGCCCAAATGTCAAAGGTGGTAAATTGCGAAAAAAGCACGGAGAACTCTCCAAATAATCTGCTACAATTATTATCAATTTTGCTTCTCGAAAAGAGCAAGCGTAACAGAAAACGACAGTAGAATGAAATTGTTCGCTCATGATTTCTTTGTGTCATTTTTGTACCTATTTGATTTTTCGTTTTGCATTCACAGCGTGAGTAATATGGTTCAGGTGACCACATTCGAGTCAAATGATTCCATAAACAATTAGCCACCGTCATTCCCTTGGTAAGACACCGAATCTCAAGGTTTGCTGAAAATATTGGTGCTGTTTTTTAATTTCTCATTCACCACAAGAGTACAAGACTTTTCTGTGACTATACTTGACGAATTTTTCACCGGGTCTTGGGTCTGCGTCCATGAAAAGTTCCCCTTAGGCACATCGCCGTTTGTCGCTGTTTGGCTTTTACATCAGTTGCAGGTTAACCCAAATTTCCCCAATAAAATCATCTTTAACGAAGAAGAATGCAAATTCTGTGTGAACGAGCGAAATTGACGATTACAATCCAGATGAAATACACACACTAGTACCAAATGCATCTCGGGTAAGTCGTTGTTGGGGACGAAACTATCGACCTTGTGGTTCCAACAATCCGGCTGGCGTTGCCTACGTTACACACAGATCTGGCCACGATCGATGGAAGAACGATTTAATGGCATGTTGGACTGTGCGTGCCGCTTAACTTAGCCGATCGGATTCGGCAATAAACTGTAGGTCCCCTCCATTCCAGCAGGAATGGTTGAGAGTTGTAAGCCACTAGGCCCTGGTACTTCATGAGCCGTTGTGCCTCCAAATTTATTTTTTTTTCAAATTATTGTAATCTCATATCATATAATTTCTTTAACATATTTATAAAAAAAGATAAATAAAAATCGTTTTAGCGGTTAAAAAAAATAAATATTTATAAATTTTTTTTAAACATTTTTCATAACCAAATTTTAAATATACAGGGTGTCCCGAAACTCAACGTCAAGCTAGTACCGGGTGATAGGGCAGGTTGTGCCCGTTCTTTAATAACTATGAAAAAATAATCCATCTCGCTTGGTTTAGTAGTTATGGCAATATTAAGAAAAATAATGAAAATCGATACCCTAGCTCACATTTTTAGATACAGTGGTTACAAATTTTAAAATTTAGCTGTGTTTTTTTTTCTTACGTAATCCTTAATAACCATGCTATTGATCGCAATCACAAATCCAAGAATTAATATTGTCAGTTTCGTAAGAAAAATAAAGTTTGACTGAGTCAAAGGAGGGGCTTTAAGCCCCGAAAATTTCATTTTACACTAACACTTATCCCTCCCATAAATCAAAAACATTTAGTCCTGAACAAAATGCCAGGCTAATGTAACATTTCAATGAGCTAGTATGGATGTTCTTATATTCTTGAGCTTCGACAAATACGCTATTCGTGAAAGGTTTTAAGTACCTACGTATTATTAGATAATAACTAACATAATTTTCACAACACAAATCGAGTCCAGGGTAACACAAAGGCGCACAATTACAAGAAATTGCTAGTAAAAGGAGGAACAAAGCCCACACCTCGGTAAAACCAATTTTTGAGCACAAAAAAGCATTATTTACGTAAAAGTGATATGAAGTGAACTGAGGTCCTTTTGCAAATAAAAAAGCAATCGTATTTTTTACGAGTAAATAAGAAGCAAGTGTTGTACCATTTTGAAATCTTGATGAAACGGGCCATTTTTCTAAATAACTTGCCGAGGGTAGTGTGGTACATTTTTTTAAAAATATGAAGTGTCAAAGTTAGCTCACAAAATTTTTTTGAACAATGACTCAGTCAAACTTTATTTTTCTTACGAAACTAACAATATTAATTCTTGGATTTGTGATTGCGATCAATAGCATGGTTATTAACGATTACGTAAAAAAATAAAACACAGCTAAATTTTAAAATTTGTAACCACTGTATCTAAAAATGTGAGCTAGGGTATCGATTTTCATTATTTTTCTTAATATTGCTATAACTACTAAACCAAGCGAGATGGATTATTTTTTCATACTTATTAAAGAACGAGCACAACCTGCCCTATCACCCGGTACTCGCTTGACGTTGAGTTTCGGGACACCCTGTATATTAATGCGAAATTAAAAATTTTATTTCAAAAGAACGATTTAAATCAAAATTGATATTTTATTTTTAAATAAAATATTATATGTATAAACTTGCATACGAAAATTAATCAAAATCGGTTAAACAGATAAAAAGATATTAATTGCTTACGCAATGTGTGTAAAATTTATTCCTTTAAGTTAGTAAATGGTACTAAGATTTTAGCAAATAGATTTTCTTGAACATGACATTTTAAGGTTTTCGGATTACCGCGTTAATAAATAAAAGATGTTAAGCGAGTTCAATACAGTACTCACCCCGAAAGTTTCGCGGTGACCACGCTCAATAAAATTTGTAGCGAAACGTTCAGGATGAGTACTGTATTGAACTCGATTAATATTTATTATTTACTAACGCGGTAATCCGAAAACCTTAAAATGTCCTTAAATGCTAAAAAACATTACAATTACAGGTACGTTATTATTGGCTTAACAAAAATTTAAAAACATGACGGGAGAAAGTTCATAAAGCGCTACGTCCAAGTTTGAAGAAAATCGAGCTATGCATTTCTAGGCTGTAGCCGAATAGGCAATGGATATCGCACAGACAATTTCATTTATATATGTGAATGAAACTAGAGAAATTTCAGTCTTAAACAGTTATAACGACTTCTTTTCAAATTCTACATTTACCTTTCTTTGAGGTGCTTATACACAAAAGCAAGTTTTTATTTTTTTAGTTACAATATTTTTCTTAGTATCTTTAATGGAAAAAAATTTCAATTTTTGTATATTACCTTTTTCAAGACGTTGTTGATTTAACTCTTTTGAAAAACATTTCTCAAAATTGTTGTTTAATAAATTTCCAGTTTTATTACAGGTTAAATGACAGTTGCAATAAATTCATGCAATTTCTCTAATGTGAAAAACCTTACCGACAGATCGACATGCATGCCGTGCCGACCGAGAGTTTTGATACAAATCTCTAAATCTTCAGTATTCTGTTTGCCAAATTGACGAAAATAAATTTCACCCTTTCGTTATTTTGTATTTATAACTTTTTTTTTACAATCCGTGAAACCCATAAAAATCATATTTCTGACAAAACACATGTCACATTTGCAATAAAATCCTGAACATGCTATAATAGTTGGAAAAGTCATGTTGAAAATTAGAAATAAATTTTCCTCTCGGATGATTTGTGTAAAAATATCGACAGTATAGTTTATTCACTTTGTGCGTGTAAAGAAGAGAAAAAATTATAAATAAATAAACGTCGGGTCTCGCAGAGATTTGAAGTTGATGACTATAACAAAAAAAAAAAGAAACCGCTCAAAAAGTTTGAAGAAAATGGATAATCAGGTAAAAATTAAAATGTAACTTAGCATCCCTTGGCTATAAGTGTATACTTTCATACACAATTAATAAAAATACGGAAAAAAACTGCAAGGGTCCGACACACTCCGTTATTAATTATCTCTTAAAAGCGCAGCAGCATTGCGGAGGGACGAAGAAACAAAAAATCGCCGATTACATCGATATGACGACACGAGTGACTTTTGACTCCTGATGTACTGTTTTTTTTTTTTTTTTTTTTTTTCATTTTACAACAACCCTTTTGCTTTCATAACTAGCCATTGGGCATTTCGCCAAAGCGGACGCTTTTGAAATGCTTTTTAAAAGCAGCAGCTGAGGCATAGCCAGACCCAGAACCTTTTCCAACCTCACTCATATCTGAAGAGAATTATTTGAGTACAAATTATAACAATATTTCAAAGATCCTGCTGCTAGTGCTGGCTATTTTATACGAAGGACACGCAACGCCAATGGGTTTTTTTCTTTTGTTAAATGCTAAGTGGTTACACATGTGTGTGTGTATTATTAAAATATATGCACCAAACATTATTGTTGAAATTGAATTTTTTTTTATTCAATTTTTTTTTTCGCCACGTGCCGTTTGCACTATGAACACTGAACACCTTTTTTTTTGGTTTGAGGAAGACGGACAGGAAAGTCTTGTAATAAGTTGCTATCTTAAAACAATTAACAAATGGCACGCAATCTTGTGGTAATTTACAATGCATGAGTTTTCTGTCTTAAGATTAGTGAAGTGGAAAAGTTTAACATATGATAAGTGCTTGTGACCTTCATAAGTAGTTACATATCTACATAGATCTTCAAACAACCACGATATGGCTTAGCCTTAAGAATTATAAAACAATAAAATGCACGACTGGGTCGCACAAACTTGCTCTTGTAGTAAAAGTTTCTTCGAATTTTAAAGATTGATCGTAATATAAACACATAATTAATAATTATATATACATATGTATTTATCCATTTAATAAATTGAAGAACGTAAATTTGAATATGGAAAAAAATGCATAAAACACGTTCTTTAAATTGATAAAACAAGTTCGAACAATGTTTTAATCTCAGAATGAAGAACGCCATCTCAATTCTTGAAAAAATGTGAATTTTTTAAGCTTTGTAGTCCAGAAGAAAGTTTGAAAGCAGGAAAAATAGCCTCAGTACTGAAGAGAAGATTTAAATCAGCTGGATGAGGTAGCAGCTAATACATACTTATTTGGTTTGGCGTTTGACCGTGCGGCGGGAAAAATAATATTGAAATAAACAAGGAAGAGGTTCTGCAAAGAGAGTTCAGTAGTATGAAGATATTAGGCGTTTTTCTTTTTTAGTTCAGAGTTTGTTCAACGCCAAGCACTGAGCAGAGCCTGAGCGAACGGAGTTTACTCTGTACAGAGTGTGCTCAGAGCATCCCGATTTAATTATGAAGCACACCTGAGCACTGAATTGTCATATCTGTCAAATTGCCTGGAAACTGTATGAAGTTGGCTGCGCTCAACTTTTTACTCCGTTTGCTCTCATGGAGCACTCTTTTAATTAATTCTAATTTTATTCTTGACCAGCGTCAAATCTTTCATACAATCTCCCTCCATGTTCAACGAAAGGTTGACTTATAAAAAGAGTATGGAGAAAAAAGAAAGAACCCGAATGAACAACAACAAGCTTGTGTGTGGCTCAGCGTTGCCCCCCTACTACAAATGTAGCGTTTTTGCTACATTTTTTTCCAAGAAAAATTCACTCCGTACAATCGTAAAATATTCCAAAAACACTACAATTTCAAAACATAAAATTCTAATTTAGAAGGACAATTTTGATCTTACTTTTCATTTGGCAAAATATTTTTTTTTATTTATCAATAGCTGAATTTTTTTTTTTGCAATCCCGAAAGGAATTGGATGAAGAAAAACGATGTTCGGGCTAAACAGCTTACGTGTTAAATCCAACAACAACTAATTCGCTTCGGGTTTAACTAGGCACAGTAGGGAGAATTCTCGGTTCTTAACATAAGCACGTCGAAAAACTGTTTTACCGGCAATATTTACATACATACACGTTTTGGAAAGTGTGTATGGAAATTCCACATTTTTCTGTGATGGCGGGCGTCGGTAATCCCCGATGCCGTTTTTTTTTCGACCAATTTTCACTTTTTTTTTTAAGTAATCACTCGGAAAATATTATAATTACAAAAAAATCAATCAATGAAATCATATTCGACACCAAAAAATCAATTTTAAAAATAAAATATAAATAAACCAATGTAATTGACATAAAAAAAAATTATAATGCTCTAATAACGTTGTGTGTCCACCTTGATTTTGAAATTTTAGTAGGAAATTTGCAAAAATGTTTTTGTAAGCCAGATATTTTTGCTATGTAAATATGCATGAAATAAAATCTAAATTTAGACCTTTTATTATTTATACAAATAAAAATATTGTCGTTCCGAAAAAAATTACAACTTAGTATGTTGTGTTTTTGCGCGTTTTAAATTTTACTACATTTTAAATTTGCCACACTACATTCTCAACCTGTTAGGGGGGCAACACTGGTGGCTAGTAAAAATGCTAGTTGATTCAAATGCATTCGTCAAACAATAAAAACCTGCCCTCGATCGACATGATCATGTGACCTTCGGTAGCGCAGTGCGTTAGTGCACTTGGCTCGGAGACGCTTGGTCTAGGTTCGAGCCTCAGTGGGGCAAATGATTTTTCGAATAAAATTGAACATAAATAGACTAAGCACCACTAAAAGGAGTCTGATGATCGGCCTGGCGACTGTGAAATAGCTATAACTCCAGCCTAAAAAAACTTGGCGGTAGCTCACTCAAGTTGTTGTTCTTTCATTTAAACCTACAACATTTTTGTTTGACAGTTCGGGCTCAGCTCTGAACTGCTCCGAACTAAAAAAGAAAAACGCATATTGCTTTAAGCCTTAACTACATTTGCCACTGTTTGCAAAATTACAAAAGTAAAAATATTTTGTTCCCGCTAGCGCAGTTATTTTGTGAAAAAGATGTACATTTGTACATACCTACTTCTTATTTACCCTATAAGTAAAAGCAACAGAGGGTTCATTTAGATTTTAGAACTTTTAAATTCTTCATTTTATGCTATTAATTGATTTAAAATAGAAATTCCTGCATTAAAAAAAAATCAGTGTAAAGAAAGTAAAGACTTTAGGCCTTAAAAATAAATGATGAATATGGGTTGTGAAAATTAAAACATCACGCGAATTTTTCATTTTCTTTTCTTTGGCAAATTTTGTTCTGCTATATTTTCACCAAATTGATCTCCTCAACAAATTTTTCCCGCTACGCTTTGAGTGAAATAAAATTCGAATGTAATATAGCGGAAAAAAAGATCAAATTAAGGTGTGAAAATTAAAAATTCACGCGAAAACTTGGTTCCAGAGCAATTTTCGAAAACTGGTTAAAACGCAGGAAAAAACAATTAGTTTGGTCTCATATTTAGGTGCTACTTAAGTGCTATAAGAATCAAACAAAAAATTGAAAAAAATTGTTTTTTTACAAAAAAAAAAAAAAATATTTTAAAAATTTTGAAAAAAACAATTTATTTTTTTTTTCTACATTTTTCGCCATAAGTATACTTGAATAATTAAGGTTTCATCTAGTTAGAATTAAGTACATCATTTTCGTTAGATTTTCCAAGACCTGAGGCCAAAAAAATTATTCAACTTCCCATATAAACCTGCTCTCCTAACTTAAATTCGATTTTTCTCGAATAATTCTGTTTTTTTTTCACCCAAATCTTGTTGGTTGATTATAAGCTCATTAAACTCGAATTAAGTACCTCATTTTCCGAAAGATTTTCCAAGATCTGAAAAAAAAAATAATTCAGAGCAGGGAAAATTGAATTTTCCAATTTTTAGAATTGTTCGAGAAAAATCAAATTTAAGTTAGCAGAGCAAGTTTTGTATAGAAAATTGAATTATATTATTTTATTTTCTTCAGATCTTGGCTCCAAATTCTTGAACATTAGACATAGGAGCTTACTACGAATGAAATAGAATCTAGTCGAATAGAATTAAAGTCTACTACCGTTATTCCCAAAATTCTATTCGTTAATATTTTTCTATTTGACTTTTAATAGGTATTTGTACTGAATATTTTATTTATTTTTTTTTTATTTGAAAGAAATTTCAGTTCTATGAAGAATTTTGATCGACATTTTTCAAATAGACACACAAATTGACCAAAATCAGACTTTGGGCACAAATCGCCTAAAAACATAAAAATTTCAAATCTTCTTAATTTTCGTTCGAAACTTTTTTACCCCAGTATCTCATTTCTTTTATATTTTTCTTTAACTTTGTTTTTGGCATTTGTTTCTTCAGAATTACCTCACGTATGGCCTGGTTCACTATACAGAGCGCCCATCGCCCAACTCAAACTACATTATTCTTAGAAGATTTTCATATTTCATTGCACCTTTACTTCCTAGTTCCAAACTGCTTATGTAATGAACAATTTGTCATGAGATTTGAAATGCGCAGAAAATCACTTTTGAATTCTGTGAAATTATCCTGATGTTTTTCTGTATTACCTATGGTTTTCCACAAAAACCATATAACCCGACCTTTTCTATCACAAAAAATTCCTGAATATAGTACTAAAATTTCTAATTTATTGTCAGCCCTAATTTTAACACACTTAATCACGTTATTACAACTCATAATTGCAAAATATCTTGCAATTTCCGATTCGCTTCACATTGTAAGAAAAAGAATACCAGAAAAAAAAAAAAGAAACAAAGAAAAAACAAAAAGGACATCCAGGATGATGCGATGGAGGCAACAATAAAAAAAAATCTTTGCACTTTCGGCAAACCAATCGTGATAAATCAAAAATTACAATTATGACAGAACCCAGAGTGCGTGCGGTAGGATTGAGTATAGTTGTTTTCTTCTTCTTCTACTTTTTACAAGGGCTATACAAAAGACTGCTCATTTCATTGCATCCTTTAGAAGAAGGAAAAAGAGAGAGAAAAAAGATAAGAAACAATATCTGATCACTTTTAAATTTGTCTAACAAAATTCAGAGAAACCAATTCAAACGAAAGTTGAATTAAATCCTTTTAGCAGCAAATTAATTATCCTTGTTAAATCAAATGTAAAATCAAGGATCCTATCAAAAAAAAAAAAAAAATTACAGAAGGAATATTATGATACATCGTAGATATATGGGAAAAAAGGATTCTATCATCACTTTTAGAATGTAGATCAAACCGAAACCAAGTCATGTGGAAAATTACGCTGCAAGGATAAATTTCATTCATCCATAGAGGACAAAAGACTCCAAATAGGAAATTGGGAAGAAAAAAAAAATCGCAATAGAAAATGCGACACAAGATGCTGTTGAGGAAATGGTCCATTAAAAAGGGTTAATCAATATGGGCCAGACGACGACTCATTTATTTTTCATCGAAAATATCCTTGCAGTCAAATGTACCTATATATGATGTGTGATGTGATGTGGGGGGGAATATGAAAATCTGAAATTATGTCACAACACACTTTATATAAAATCCATCTTTTGATTCATCTTAGATAAGCATAGACACTTTAAATGTATACACGATCTGGATTAACTTTTCATATTCTAATGCCTCTAGGAATAAGAAATAAGGATTTATACCGAAAGGAAGTTTTTTTTTTTTTTCTGTTGAATAAAACCTGTTTCTATCCGCGTAACCAGTAAATTTTCCACCAAATTAAGCAATTCAAATAATAACCCGACAAAAAAAATTGTGTTTCAACAAAAGGACATTTTCATTATTCAATTGCGCATATAAGGACGAAATTAAACACAACAACAAACAAATCTTTGGCTCCTTAGTCTCGGTTTCTCAATTTATTTATTTTTTTTTTCTTTGACAAAATTAGTTGTTAATGGTCTCGCTGATAGATGAAAGTGTTTAGATAAGAGACGCAGATGGAGGATCAAAAGTCCTCGGGCAAGGAACAAACTAAATTTGCATTGTATCTTTTTAAGGTATTTTAGGTACATAAAATACAGATAAACTTGAATTTTTTTTTTGGGAATTGTTTGGTTATTGAAACCGAATCTAATTTGGTCACGATATTTTTTTATTCTTTAACAACTATATGAATATGATCAATAAAAGGCTGAAAACTTGATCTTGTCGGCATGGTTTTGACAGGAACATATACATACATATAGGAGCAGCTTGCTGCCGAAAAGCTATTGTTCGCATAAGTTGTTGCGAAGATGTTGCTAATTTGGGTACCTATTCTTTTGAAGAAACACAAAAAGGAGTGAGGAATGACAGAAATAAAATGCTGTCAAGCAACTTGTTTATTTAGGCTTGTTAGAGTTAAACAAATATGTAGATTTACCTACTGAATTTTTGAGCATCTTATTTTTGTTTCAAAGGATACATCAGTACCTACTTAATTTCTATGTCAAAAGATTTTTCATTCAAAGAAGGCCAAAAGCAGCTGAGTTGAGTTAGTTGAGTTTCTGTAAAACCTATCTATAAAGACCGGATATTGCGGGAGCCATAACTGTTTGGTTTGAAATTTTTTACCAATGAAGCGAAACAAATGACTAATAAAAGCTCCATTTTGTTAAGATATCCTATGGTGTATCTCTATTTATATAGCTTCGAATATTGAGGGGACCAGAGTAAGATTTGAAATAAAAAAAAAAATACCTATAACTCCAAGTTTTAACCATCTTACCACCACACCACATTTTTTAATCGTGATTTTAGTATTTTTGTATGAACCAATATCTAAATAAAGCGTCATCATTCGTTCTTCAAACAAAACCAAATTATTTGTATGGTTGAATGGCAGAAATGGCGCTAGGTCTGCCTAATCGAACTTTCATCCACACTGTCGCCAACCCATTATGGCGTAATGTTGAAAAAGTCAAGCTAAAAATAAATATGCGTGTCCAAATGCTACAAGATCAATCCGCACATTCTCGATGGAAAATTTGCTGTCCATGAAAATACAGGTTCCATAAAATTGCCGACCGATTTTTGCACAATCGTTGATTCGCAAAATGTTCTCATTAACCGCATATTCCCCGATGTACGCAAACAATATATAAATCATGCGTGGCTGGCAGAAATAGCCATTTTGGCAGCAAACAACTTTGACGTTGTCGATATTTAAACTTCAATATACAGCAGTCATTGATAGGCGACTTTGTATCATACAATTCGATCGATACAGTTGCGATGCCATGGAAGCTGTAAATTATCGTACAAGTTTTTGGAACTCACTGTATTTGCCAGGCATGCCACCACACCTTCTGCGACTGAAAGTTGGATCTTCGGTTATTTTACTTCGGAATTTGAACCCACCACGGCTGTGGAATGGCACGCGATTGGTCATTAAAAAATTGCGAGAAAAACATAATCGAAACGAGATACGCCATAAAATGCTTGATTGCACCGATATTTCTGAAGTTTTCCGACATTTTACTTCTCAAAACACAAGAATCACGAACGTTTTCACGTTTATTTATCGAATGAACTTGCCGGCAGCATAAACTTCAAACTTACTTTCGTTCAAATCGTTTCATTTTTTTTATCGATCAGATTCGTTTGATTTTATCGATCGTTAAACATTCAAACAGATTCTGCTGATTATCTACTCGCACTCTACCCACCACATTTGTGCACTGATTTCAAAAGCCAATTTAACGGCAGAGTGAGAAGAGAAGCAGAAGAACTATGAGACTTGTTAGGATGAAGTTGAAATTTTGAAAATCATCAGAACGAAATACTCAGAACAAGATTCTCCTAATATCTTGAGATTGCTGAAGAGTGGTGAAGGAATTTGTCTAATTTTAGGCTAAGAAAACAAACGAAAAAGACATTGTTCAAAAAATTAATTATTGCGGTCTTGATCTTTGCTTAAAAGCTGAAGCATGAATGCTTGTCCAGGTTAGCTGTATTCGAAAGAAATGCCCTACATACGCTTTATGATCTTGTCGAAAAAAACGATGAATTAAACACCCTGTATTTAGCGATATAAACTTAAACCAACATATCTACGTTTTTAACGGTAAAGCAACTAAGGGGCCAGTTATAGCTATCATTGAAACTTATGATTAAATTTTAAATGTTTAACATGAAATCTTAAAAAAAAAGTTGTCAATATTTTTGGTTCTGGTACGCATGAATGTAATATTAATTCTAGTCGAAGAAAAAATTTAATTTGACTTAGTTGTTTTTAAGCTACATATTACATTCGCATAAATGTAATATTAATTCTAGTCGAAGAAAAAATTTAACTTGACTTAGTTGTTTTTAAGCTACATATTATAGTAGGTATGTATGTATGTAAGTATTTTACCTGTTTTGGAGTTCGTTTCCCGACAGGCATGTTGCGAGTGTATAAACATGATTCCGTGTTACTGTTCTTGTGAAAAAGTATGAGAAAAAAGCAATAATACCTCAGTTCCGATAGAGGTGGCGCCCAACGTGGGTACCCATGTGCTTTGTTTACATATTTTTACTGCTTCTTGTTATAGAACCTCTTAATTGAGGAAATATGTCATGAATGTCTTTCGCCAATACCTCATATTAATTTACATGAAGTTATTACCGCCATTTTTATGTTTGTAGAAAATATGGTTTTGCTGCGATTTGACTAGCTTGAACTGCCATGTACCGTATTTAAAAAAAAAATCGTACTAAGAATACATGTACATGTACATAGTACATATGTATGTACCTATATGAATGTATGTAGCACCACCATTTTCGATACAAAAAAAGTTGAAGTGTATTGTGCTCAACTTGTTCTGTATTGTGCAGTAAATATATTTTTTTTTATTTCGATAATTTGCAAATTTTATGGATAAAATTTTTTAACAGTTAAGTTTTTCTGAAAACTTAAATTTGTGATGTTTGGTGCTCGAAAAATGATAGAACCATTGCATATTTGCAGCTTTAAATGCTAAACATTTATAATGTTAGCACCACCATTTTCAATTTTCAAAAAAAAAAATGTGGGCTCAACATGTGCTGCGTTATGCTGATTTTTTTTTTTTTTTAATTCACGGAACTATTTTTTTTCACGCTTCGCAAAATAAATTTGCGAATATTTTTTTAACCTCTTTGTCACTTGGCAGCACAAACTGAGCACAAAACAGCAAAGGTTTAATTTTTTGGATAAAATTTCAGCCATTACAAACTTACGGCACAAAAATGCCGGTGCTAACTTCATGCACATCTCATATAAGTTAGAACATGGGTGCTTACTAGGTAAGCAGTTCGAGTGAAAAAGTCGTTCCCCTGCCAACAGTATTGTGCGTTAAGCATTTTGTTCAAATTTCTGTTATTGTTATTATCAAAGAATCAAATAAATTTGAACTCAATCCCAGCAATTAGAAATCAAAGTTATAAAATAAATTAAAAAAATCTAATATAATAGGATTATAATACAAACAAAAACTAAAGGTCCAACACCACAACCCTGCGGAACACCATTTAAAACAAACAGAAAAGTAAAATTATAATAGCCTTATCAGATCAAAAATCAAAACACTCTTTAAACGCATACACAGCGATAGCCTCAGAGATTCTATCGGTTGTAAGTGATAAATCATACTTAAAATCTTTAAGCGGATTTTTTTTGACATCTTACATACAGCTCAGTTCAATCTTCTGATTTCTCTCATTCGGAACATGTGCGTTTTGCTTGCTGGGATATCTTATTTAATTTTTGCAATAGACCATACACTGTTAAGAAGGACTCATCAGCAGGATGATGAAAATATACTTTAAACCGCCCAGCATGCGTCCACCGGGTGGTCCTCTCGTTATCCTTTTATATGCTCTCAATACAGTTTTTTTTCCTTCTGTCGATGTCGCTATCGTCCTTTGGCCCAGATGTACTCGTATTGTAGAACCAACAAATAAAGTAGCACACGTCAATAATTTTTTTTTTTTTTAATAGGAACAATTTTGACACCAGGACGATGCGCATGAATCAGATTATAAGTATGCACATCATAGGAATGAAAGTGACTTCTGGTAGCGCTGCAGGACATCAAGATGAGGGCAGAACAGCAACAGCAGGAGTGATAAAAAATTTGCCTAACAACAAACGTGCGTTGAGGCGCAAAATATAGAATTTTCTGAATTTTTTGACCAAAACGACAGATGAAATTTCATTATCCTCGATGGAAGAATTTTTAAATTTATCCTTAAATACGTTCAGATTGGCTTTTGATTATGTGTCCATTGTTTAATTTGTGTCCTGCCTTGTCATCTCTCCATACATAAATTATGACGATAACGATAACTAACTACAGTCATGAAGATGGAAACGTAAGGATGTTTTCTTTAAACGCACACACATAGCACAGTGATGGAGAAAGGTAAAATGAAAGAAAGAAGGATATGTCAAAGGACAGAAGAAAAAAATGTAAGCAAAGTTATAACAATATTTCTTGATGGTCGTTGTGGTTGGATGGTTTTTCATATTTTAACTTAATAATCTCATCTTTTCTTGTGGCATGTCCTTGTTGAGGTTCGATGACGACGACGACGATAACGACGAAGATAACGATGGTTGACCATCATAATCAGCATTGTCATAAATGGTGAGAGTCAGAGCGCGGATTTTTATTCAATTTGAATTTATTCATTCTCGCATCATTTCTCCTATGGGAAAAATGTCATAATGTCATACATACAAAAAAAAAGAAAAAAGGACGAAGATATTTTACGATGCCATTACTCAGAGGACAATGCATTTTTATTACTTTAACATCTCAACTCAATGCTCAGGGTTAACCACGGAAAGAAGGAAAAAAAATGCAATAAAAGAAAATAATAGAGAAAAAGAGAGTCCTTAAAAATTAATTTATCGAGAATTCGATTAAATTTAATTTAGTATCTCTCACAGAAGGATAATGATTATTATGTCAAAGGAAAAACCATTAACAAGAGTGTTCTTTTCTACTCGGTAAAGCCGTCTATTTAATCAAATGAATGTCCTTGATGAAGGATATAACTGACTGGCCAGAGTGAACCGTGATTAATGAAACTTTATCAAAGATTTCCGAAAATAATTCCACTAGTGGAATTGAAAATTTTTATTTTTACTTTCACCAACATGAATGTCCTGGCGAATTCATATCAAAGACACACACATAGCGTTTGGGAGGAATTTTGAGGTCACATGCGGGTATAGATGCGACAAGTGAATATGGACAAAGTGCGCAAAAGAATATTTTATGAAAAGGATGCGGGATACCGAAACTGAGTGACATTTTCAAAATAGTCATTGTAACGAAATAAGTGATCTCTAAAAATAGAAAATTACTGTCAAGTGTAGGTACTTTACAGAAAAAATACATGCGCGAGTGCAGAAGTGGTGCTCGTGTTTGGCATAAAAATCCCATTATATATCTGAGAAATTAGTTTGGAACATAATAAATATATACATATGGATGAGTAATGAATTGCTATTAGATCAGGGTTATACTGGAACTGATACAACATAAAAACCAATATATCGTCGCTTCGAATATAACATCTTTCTTTTTGACCTAAAGCCCACTAACCAGTTACAAATTGTCAACATAAAAACCACAATCTCAATATTTGCACTTTATTTTAATAAACTTGAGAAGTTACACGTTTGAAGGCTAGTTTTAAGCTAGTTTAAAATTAACTAAATTTTTGTGAGACTTAAAATAAACTTGTCAAAACAATAATTAAGGGAACAAAAAAAATCACTTTTTTTTGTGTTTTTTGGAGAGCTGTATCTCTGGGAAAAGTGATCGTATATTGAGATGAAACAAAAAACATTCTGAAGCTTTATATTTTTTGTATTGAGAAATTTTAGCAAATGGTTTTTTTATGGTACCGTATTGTAACTAAAGCAAAACTGTGAAAAAAGTGGGCAGAAATTGTTGTTTTCGTTTTCATTTTGATGACGATTTCACAATGTCTATTTAATTGGTTTTTACGACTTTGATCATTCGGTACGTGAAAACAGTTCAATGGATAAATTTGAAATTTTACAGAAATATTGTTGGTCTATAGTTCTTTAAAATGTCTTACCAAATTAAGTCCTGCAGTCAATATTTGTAAAGCAGTAAAAGTTTTCCAAAAAGTCTTTAAAAAGTCGTTTTTTTTTAACCTTTTTTAAATGGAACGATAAGGAGCCAAAAAAACTATCGCTATAAAGTTTTGAAAACATCTTGTAGAATATCAAATCGAGTTTTTAAAACTACCCTTTAATTTTCCGTGTCGTCGTTCCTTGCGAAGACATTGGTAGTCAAAAGTCTGTTTTTTTTTTTATTCAAAGCCAGATATTATTCTGAAAAAAAAAAATTGTAGAATGATGACAAAAGACGACCTTAGAGCTGAATAAACAAGTTATCGAAAGAAAATATTAAATTTGCTCAAAAAAAAAAAAAAATCAAAGAAAAGGACAATGTTCAAAAAAAAGAAAAAAAATTAATATTTTTGGGTCGTGCTGTTTCTTGATTGCGCAACAACAATACTTAAAAAAATCATTTGCTTAAATTTCTCAATACAATAAATATAAAGCTTCAGAATGTTTTTTGTTTCATCTTAATATGACCACTTTTCACAGAGATACAGCTCTTCAAAAACACTAAAAAGAAGTAATTTATTTTGTTCCCTTTTGTTCCGTTTTGACAAAGTGTATAAGAAAATTGAAGTTTCGCTGGCTTCAAAAATTTCTGTCACTTAAGAAGTTCTTTAACATTTATAATCAGTCTTCTTTCACATACATATCACGATTGAACTTTTTATGTCTGTCATAAACTCGACTCGAACTAATAACCAACTTTTGTTTAAATAGAAAAACCATGTCGACTGTCAGAATTTTTAATATGACGTCAAATTTAAGTAGGAACTGGCACAAGAAAAAATAAGTTTGGAACTCTGTAATTTTCTGTACATAAGTGTGAATTTGAGTCCAAAGTTGTGTCAAAGTTCATATAAAAAAAAAATTGTACTAAAATACACAGGAAATCACTGAGTTTCAAAGTAAAGGAACAGACCTATAGTTTTAAAAGTTCTATGTTAGACTTACCGAAAATTTCATTGACAACTTTAAATTTTCAAAATTGTAAAATTTCTATCACATCACAATTGATCAGATTTTTTTAATAAATGAATTTAAAAGCTTTAACTTGGAAAGAATGAACAACATTTTAGACGAGCTTTTCTAAATTTGGTACATATGAAAACAAAATTCTTGTAAATTCTAGAATTTCCATACTTCATGGTTTGACATCCAGCGACACATATGCATTGGAACCTATTTTCATATGAATATTTACATAAAAGCAAAGGTTTTAAAGCATTTCAAACATAAATTCGACTAAATTTCTGGCTTTGATTATTCTTGTTTTTTTTTTTTTAAAATCCGTACAAATTTCGTACTTTGGAGTCCTTTATTTCGAATAATAATAAAAATATGAACCATACCACATAATTCAACATTTTGAAGTCATTAAGTGTGCTAAATTTCATTAATTCGCCATGAATTGGCGTGGGATATGATTCTTGTCGCCAAAATTTAATAAAAGGACCACTGTGCGGCCACCAACCCAATTTATAACAGCGCTCTTGGAACTCGGTGGTCGTTCGTTGCAGGAAACTTGTCTTTAAGATAACAAGGTAATAATACCATAATTGCCAAAAAGTCTAATGTGAAAGATCACAAAAAGTTAGTTCGTTCAAAACTTATCATATTTGTCCTGTATCACTGTATTATTCAATTTAAATAAAAAAGAGCTTCTTCGGATCCCATCAGTTCTTTTGAAGTATTTAAATTTTAACTTTTTATTTTTAAAGCGTTTTACGTTTATTTAGTAACGAATGTGGGCGGTCAGTCCCAAGAGTGCTGCGATTTCTCAGAACATTTTTCTTCGCAAGAAATGTATAGAAGTTAGCAACTAGTCCATATTCAGGTTATCCCCTAGTTCGGGCTGAATATTTTGGATCACTGTGAGAAAAAAGACTGTTTTGGAAAAATTCTATGCCCTCCTTCCCTCTGAGGCGGGGGGAGGAAATTTTTGAAAAAATTGACTTTTAAATGCAAAATAAATATTAAAAATCAACGAAAGCATATACAACAATATTCTATTCTTTTATTTCTTTTTTAAGTTCAAGTTTCTAAAGTAAACAGTTTTTGAAAAACTAAATTTCAAAGTCAAAATTTTTTAATAAAATTGTTTTTTTAAGTACCACTGTTTTTTTTTTTTTTTTTAATATTCAATGCTCTTATCAATTTTTAGTCGAAATAGTGAAAACCAGATGTAAAAATCTTATTCTTAGCTTTTGAGAAATTGACATCCTGTATAAAACGTCAATTATCATAATGCCTAATGAATTGTATTGTACCATCTTCTAGAGGAGACGTGTGATTTCGTCCGAAATACGATCGACGCACGACGGTCACGTCAAAATTATTTTTATTGACTACAATGTTAAAATCGGAAAGGAAATCGGTCCTATATAGTCGAAGGACACAATCTCCAAGACATAAGACTTCCGTCAACGAACTCAGGCCGATAAACTTTTGCGTATCTTTTAATTTTATCCCTCAGAAAGCCTGCTACCAGCATCAAGTGCAGAGAACTAGTGGAAACACTGCAAACTTGCCATCAGAATTTCTGCCACTGATGAGCTGGATTTCACTATAGGCGATCACGATAAAACTCCTTGCAAATGCAGCCAAGAACAATCTGTACCAATTAATGCTGAAACTACTAGGAGAGCAGTCCGGAAACACCCTAGTAGCACAGTTCGTGAACTCTACGGGCACAGAAGACACTTTTTACGTGAATTATAATGTTTGGAAATCCAACCAAGGAACGATCCCTCCCAAGGCCGTAACAGAAGTCTGACAAAATTAAAGTGGTAATACGTTAGTATTTCTATTTACACAATCGGAGCCGAGAATCTAGAAAAGGTACTTTTCGAGACTGGTAACGACCAAGACAGCCAATATTACGCTACTCCGTTCAACTTGTACAATGACGATCAAAACGTCCATAAACCCCACGAGCAAAATGTGCAGGGAGCGTTGTCCAAATTTAAGCCCCACAAAACTCCTGGGACTGATGGCTTTTTCGACTTGTAGAACTTGCTAAGGAGGTTGAACCGCGACTTATGTGTAAAATTTTTTCGGATGAAATTCTACCAGATGAATGGAACCTCTGTATAATGTGGTGCCCCATCCACAAGAAAGGAAATGTTCTGAAGTCTGTGCCAATAATAGAAGATTTAATCTCCGAACCGTCGCATATAAAATATCTTCAGCTACCCTCTGTGATAGCTTTGTAACCATTCTGATCGCCCGCTATTAATGAGGTTTCAGGCCTGGCAAATCAATCGTCAACGACGCGTCGTTCATCAAATTTTTACACTACCTCAAATTTTGGACAAATAAAAATCCAGGAATTTCAGATCAGTCCACACCAATTCTTTATCGATTTAAAAGTCGCATGTGATAGCGCAGATAGGGACCAATTATACAGGATGAAGATGCAAAAATCTCGCTGCTTTATCGAAATCGAAAAGAACTCCACCGAATTTGATGTCGAGAAGGGCTTAAGACACAGGACAGGACGACTCATTATCACGCAACCACATCGTTTTTGAAACAATTTTACGCATTCACAAGTCAACATAAGAAGCAGTTTTATCAAAACTAATATTTACAGTAGAGGGAAGACGAAGAGAGCTGTTACTGGCGCATTGCCAAGTATTGAAGCGGAAGCGGCGAAAATCAGTTTGGCTCTTGACACAAGACGAAGAAATAATCTAAAAATCGTCGACTTGAACAAAAAGTCACATTTGAAGAAATTAAAGATTTAGAGTCATATTCATAAAGGTTGTCTAACTTTAGACAGCCATCCAATTTATAGATCAACTTTTTTAACTTTTTGTTATCTAAAGTTATCTGACTTTGTTTCTAACTTGAGGTAGCCGAATCGATTGCCTAAACCTTGGCAAATGTGATATTTTTTTTTATTATTAAATAAAGGGTATTTCCTTCGACTATTTCGAAATATCTAGACACTGTCTAACTATAGTCAAAAATCTAATAAATACGACTGTTAGTTTATCTAGGCTTCAATATTACCGCGCAAGACTTCATCTGCGCAGAGATCGAACAGAGAATCACTCTTGCCAATGGCTAATTCTTGGAACAAAGAAGGCGTTCAGGAAGAAAAGCTCTCAAGACCTATCAATTATAACTCCGCTACTGCTCTGCCGTATGAAGCAGAAGCAATAGACCATCTCTGTTGCTTTAAGAGAAAGATTCTTCCGCTGATATTCGATTTTTTATATTTTGAGATTAAGTGTGAAAGAAAAGATTCAACGACGAGTTTTAATGACTACAGCGACGTTTCAGCATGGTCTAAAAGCTGATAATGCAGTGGCTGAGATGGCTGGAACACGATTCAATTAAATTTAATTTAATCCAAAAAACAACCGTGAAATAATACAAAGCACGTGAAGCGTATGGATATGGACGCCAACGTGACGAGTCTTAGAATTTACACTTGATAAACTAAGCAAGAGAGGAAGACTCTACATTAGTATAAAAAATTTAGAATTACCTAAACCAGCTACAAAAATACAGGTGGTTATAGATGAAAATGGCGGCCACCTGGACCAGTGACATAATTAGCGCTGGAAGGCGTCTTTTTTAATACCAATATAACTCGCGCTTACCGATTTTGAATAAAATAATTCGATATAAGGGTCTGGTGGATATTCTTCCCCAGGGAACGCTCTGAGCTTAACAACATGCCAAGCTGGGCAATTTGCCAAACATAAAATAAATATTAATCAAAATATTTCAGTAGGACTTACTCAAAATATGCCAGTCAGAAATGATTCACTCACCTGAAATGAGAAAAAAAGATAGAAGAAAAATTTAATAAACAAATTTGTGCAATGCAAAAATTAAATAAATATTTTGTAACTAACTACAAATTTATTAATTTCATCGCGTTGTAAATTAATACCATAAGAAAGAAATCCAAACAAAAATCTTTCATAATCTGAGCAAGTATCATAATTCACAGTCACTCTCCTGAAATAAAAACAAAAAAAAAAATGCTATCTGCGTGCGAGAAATAGCAAACAATTTTCGATAAGATTCTAATAAATTTTCTACATTTTCTTATCGCAAACAATAATTCTTAGAGCTTATAAAAAGACCATGTTTAAACTTATATCTTTAAATACAAGTTAAGTATAGTTTGGTCATTGAGTGTAGAGTGTGAACGTCCAGAATGAAGTACCTAATTGTCATTTTTGGACTTGTAGTGGCTTCAGCTTCAGCTAATTCAAGATTCGATGACCAACTTCGGGAATTGGTCGAAGGAATTCGGCAACAATTGCCTTGTGGATTTGATAATTTTGGAATTCCTCCATTAGCTCCGTATAAAAACAATTTAACACAATTCGATTTGAATCAAATTGCTGGAGTAGGGTGAGTTGAGAAAAGATTCTTCAGAAATTAAATAATTCTCATCCTTTATTTGCAGCCTTTCGGGAAATCTCACAGATCTCATAGTGACTGGAATTGATGCATTCGATGTTAAAGAACTCAATTATGCAACACTTTTGATGAAACTAAATTTCGATGTGAATTTCAATCAAATCAAATTCTTTGGTCAATACTTCGCCGAGGGTGCTTTGCAGATTTTTGGAAAACCATTTGTGGGAAATGGTGATTTAGATTTCTTAGCAGAAAATATTCGTTTAAATGGAAGTTTTCAACTTAGACCAACTTCATCGAATGGATTGAAAATTTGGAATATTAAAATTTCCTTCGATATGGAAAGAGTTGAATCAAAGATTAATGGAATTATGAATAGTCCTTTGTACAGTAGACTTTTCAATATTTGGCTTAAGGAATATGTAAGGATTATAGTTGCAGAGCATAAGGATGAAATTGCCAAAAGAATTGGAGATCATATTGTTCCGATATTAAATGAACAACTGCTGAGCAAGGTGTCTATATTGGAGTTAATTGGATTGATTCTAGGACTTGGTACAGCAGGTCCTCTTTTTCCAATATGTGAAGTTTAATTTGAATTTAATATAGAGAAAGAAGTTTGAAGGCAAATTATATGTAAGGTGTTGTTTTTATTGATCTAAAATTTACCATCTTGTGGGATTTAGTTTCCGAAATTCATATCAAATTTATCTGCAGTAAGGAGAACAAATTGGCTACGAAATTTCGCAAATTAAAATTTTGCATTCGAAATTTCACATTATAAAATCTCGCAGTTACAAAATCTTGCTTTTCCAAATCGAAATAGTAACAGAATCTCGAAAGACAAAGTATCGAAAATGATCTTTTTTTTAGTGGTAGTTTTTTAGAATATTTTTTTTAAAAGTATTTTTAGTGGACAATTATGTACATAATAGCTTTAAAGGTAGCTGAAGTAATGTATGGTATTAAATGTTCATTTAAGGACTAAAAAAGATTGTAAAGAGAAATTGAATTTTTGGTTAAAAGGTAGTTCGATCAAGAAAACTGTTGACATTGGCGCTTGCCCATTTTTTCCGTGGCCCCACCCAATTCCTTAGATTTATAAAAACGCTTAAAATGTTATTTAAGCGTAAACAATTTTTTTTTATACATTAAGGCATTTTGCAGAATTAAAAAAAAATTCCAGCTTAAAATGAGTTTTTTTTTGAAATTTTTACTTTTTTTTCGGCGGGATTTCGTGATTCGGGATTTCGTGTTACGCTTTAATTAGCGCAATGTTCTTATTTGAGTTTGCTCATCTCTATTTTATACTAATTCAAACGAAAATAAATCGTCCGCAGCATTCAAGATTAATTTTTTTCAAAAATTTGAAATTTCGAACCTTTGTCTTTCGATTCTTTGTCTTTCGAAACATTGTCTTTCGTAACTTTGTCTTTAGAAACTTTTTCTTTTCGAAACTTTATCTTTGCAAAACTTTGTCTTTCGAACCTTTGTCCTTCGAACCTTTCAATTTTTCAATTTCAATTTATTTTAAAAATCAATGTACAAATAAGACCTAGTCTTTTGTAGTACTTTGCCTTCCAAAACTTTGTCTTTCGAAACTCTGACGGTTTCCCTTCTAAATCTCGCATTAAAAAATCCAGATTTTTATAATTTCGGAATTATAAAGACCTAGATAATAAAAACTCAAAACTTACTCAACTAAAAAGTTGGAAAATAAATTATTAAAAATCAACGAAAATACAAACAATGATGTGTTTTTTAAAGGTTATGTTGCATTTTTTTATTTAATTTTTGAATCAAGTTGTTTAAGTGAATAGTTTTTGAGAGATAAGATTTCAAATTCAAAATTAAAAAAAAAAAAAAAAAAAAATTGTAATTTTTTGCAGTTTTCTAACTTAAAAGTTCTTTATACTAAAATTTTCTTAGTTTTAAACATTTTGAACTAGTATCATACTCAAACTAATTCCCTTACAAACTCCAACTGAACACGCTCAAGACAGTGACAGTACACACCATTTTCACATTTGTAGTTGTCAAATTGACAAAAAAGTGCAATCTACTGCATTTTTTTTTGTGATTCTACTGCGGAAAGTTTGCCAAAAAATGGCAACCCTGCTAACTACTAGTAAACAGAAATAATGACAGTCAGGCGGCGATTAAAAGCTATATCCTGTCTCCCTTGGTTGGAATCCTAACGGGTCACAACTTAATGGGAACCCACATGAGCAGAATGGGTATAACCACATCTGACTTATGCAGAGGGTGTCAGGATGAAGAGGCGAAAGAGGGCTCCTATAACTGTTTTTGTTGAATGCCCCAGCCTAGCAAGATCCAGAGAGAAAGCCCTCGGAGAATACTTTTTCGACGAATTGGGCAATATCTCGCATTTTCCACTAAGAAACATTATACAAATCATGCAAAACTCAAAAATGTTCAGGCAGGACCCCAACACTTAACCCCTGAGCTCTCTGAGAACATTTATTTAATTCAGTATTGTTGAGGCTCTTGATGGTAACTAACTATGTGAAATCATTTTACGAAAATTAATAAAAGCAGGATCTTGTATGTCATGTTTTCCTCGTCCATGTTTTCCTTACCGAAAATTTGCCAGGACCTCGCCTAAGCTTGCCAAAAACTTGCCATTTTTCCACGTGGATATTATATTTTAATAAAAATCTGAAATAAGTGAGCTTTTATCACCTTTAACAAGAAAAAACGTGTTTCTGAATTCCTCTTAATCTCCCAATATAAGCAACGCACTGCCGCAGAAGTACAAACGATGACACTACCGAGCGCTGCACGCTTTTAAACGGACGTAAATGCACACAAACGGCATGAATATAGGGACTATCAGAACTATGTTGACAGGACCAACCAGGATGACCATCAGTTCATCGGCAAACTGAGACGTTTTAAGTACACTGAATTCTTCGAAGCAACATTCTTCTATGGACATGGACTGTCCACGAAAACGATCAATTAGGATGTATAACCAGGGTGGTGACTAGTGAGCATCTATCTAGATTAATACAATATAGAGCCTGACAGCTTCTTGCTATTTGACACTCATATCTAAAATGTTTGAATGGAAAAACATGTAAAACAAAATATGTGGAACAAATCTAGTTTGAACTAGTCGGGGCTTTGGCAGAATTTAACTATGAAAAACTCGCCAGGGCCTTATTGAAAACTACATTCTTTTTCCGGGCGGGCAGCTTAGATTTAAATTAAAATATCTGAAGATACCTATGTATATAGAAAATAAAAAAAAAACGGTTGTATGGTAGATACCGTTATTTTTGGAGCTGACAAAAATTATATTTCCGTTCTAGGAAATCACCTAAAAATCTCAAGCTTCAAATAAAAAAAAGCTACAGTGTTGGTTTAGACTGTAGGACGAGGTACAGACAGACAGACGGTATTGCGGAACCCATTTCGTTCATGTTCTCTATCATCGTAATGTAAAGTTTGATTATGAGTTCTATTTTTGTACGAATTCAAAACTTGCCCTATAGTACCTGTAGTATGTACCTGAATCACAAGTAAAAAAAGATGGCCCAATAACACCGCAGCCCCAATCGAAAAACCGCATATAAAACTCGTTATGGATGTAAAGGCTGTTCCGCATTATTATTTTTCGGTTTTAAGACCCCACACCCGAAATGCGACAGTTTTGTTTATTTATGCAGATACCCAGCAAATAGAAAGGATATTAACTTTATTGTCAATACTAAGAAAAATTCTGTGTAAAAAATCGTTATTCTGCTCATTTGTTTACAGTATCAGTTCAGCATCAGCATGAATGTTACAATTCTCCAAAATGGATACATCTAGTTTTCATAATAGCTGTACCTAACTTTCTCTGGAGATATGACAGAGATAAGTATTGTCAAAATGATATCGTTCAATCGTGTTTGTTTAAATTAAATTAATCATTTCCCTTATTTTTCTATGTCCAAAAATTATTTCCATTTCAAAGTACATAACTGAAATAAGTCAATTGATGTCTAAAAATATGCAATAAAAACTTGAATTAGCCGATACACCTACCATAAACACATCGTAGGCATTGTTATGGCTAGTGGAGAATCAAACCAATAATAGTGAATTACTTTACTTACCCATCGTGGGGCGTTTTTGCAGACTTTAAAACACTGCTTTCTGATTGGACAGTGTCATTAATTCATTTCAGTTCATAAATTTCATAGATTGGTCTAATAAGAATACTAAAAAATGGAGAGTTTTAGGTACAGTTAGGCACTGACAACTAAATATTGATGGGGAATTTTTTATTGAATCATCATTGAAATCAATCAACACCCACAATTGAGAGAATGTGAAATGAGGTGTCTCTTATTTTTAATTTAATTTTTTTTTCTTACCTTATACTTTATAATTTTATTATTTCACTATTCTACTAGAAAAAAAAATTGCTTCGAGCAATTCCTAGCTTTTCTCCATATACAATCAATTTGTATATGTCAGGATGGCCGAGCGGTCTAAGGCGCCAGACTCAAGAGCAATCTTGCCTATAATTAAACATAGGTTACTGAGCGTTCTGGTCCTCTCTGAGGGCGTGGGTTCGAATCCCACTTCTGACAAAACTTTTTTTTCAAGTTATACATTTTTAAGTTGATAAAACAAGAGTAAAATGAAAAACGACTTGCATTATGTAAGTAAATTAAAAGATAAAAACAAATCAGAATAATTGAACGGGCTACCTGTTCTAGATGGGCTTAATTAAAAATTCGATTTTCGCTTCTTTTGAATCGCATATCGATTTGTTTCTTACACGAACCCAATAAAAATAAAAAAATAAAAATCAATTAACCTAATTCTGAAGGGTTAAAGTGTGTTTTTTAAGAAAAAACAAAATCGTAGTTTTAATTTTTGATAATGCGGAATATGTACCTAATTAAGTTAGAAGAGACTGTATAACTGTAACAGTCCAACAAAGATGTTACATTTTGTTTATGTTTATCTCAATAAAAAAAATTGAAAAAAAACAAAAAAAAACAAGGTGGAAATCTAAAACTTAGATTTGTCTATTTTAAAATGTGCTAAAACTGTTCAACTAATCCGGACATCAATTGTTTTAACAAATTTTACATGTCAGGATGGCCGAGCGGTCTAAGGCGCCAGACTCAAGAGAAATCTTGTCTATACTTAAACATAGGCTACTGAGCGTTCTGGTCCTCTCTGAGGGCGTGGGTTCGAATCCCACTTCTGACAAAGTTTTTTTTTTTTTTTTTTTTTTTTCTTCTTCTTTAATTTAGAAACTACTGACAAATTCACTTGATTCTTTAAACTCATAAATTTCAAGTTAGCGGCCAAATCTTGCAGAAATCAAGGGGGAAGACTAAAGTTGATGATTTTCCCGAAATTCAATTGAAATTTCAAATGTCTCCAATTTACGGTACTGGAAAATGGGTTGACCACATAGCTTTGTGGATAACCAACTCATAGCTAGATTAGAGATCGGACCGGTTTATGGTAAGCCAAGGTTTGAAGGTGTTTTCGAATAACACGGTTCTCATTGTTATTTTTATCTTTCGCAATTCGTTTAATCTTTTAATTTGCTCTACCTCTATCAAGGGCAAGTATCGGTTTCGTTTGAAAAATAATTCGAGGTCTGTGCATGTACTATTTTTAAAGTGAGCCAATTTGCTTCAAATTGTTAATTTTTTAGAGGAAAATTCGATTTTTGTTTAAGCTAAATTAGAACAAAATAATATCAGATTTTTTAAGTTAAAAAAAAAAAAGACTAACGACTTTGCTTAAACTTTGTACGCGATGACGACGGAAATGATTGTAAGAAAACAATGTTCAGATTTTTGCCAAAAAATTTGCGTTCCGAAAATATGATTTCGACTGTTTTTTGAGAAAATGGCATTATTTTTGAGTTACTCACGTATAGGTTTCTATTGACTTAACTAATACATAGGTAATTATTATTAATTCAAAAATTTTGAAAATTATAAAAAAAAAGCAATAGATGTATTAAGTAAACATAAATTCTACTTTTGACTTTTTTTTAAACATTTTTTGTCAGTTAAATATGGCTATACCTATATAGCACATATTTTAATGTTTAACCTTTTTTGCCAAGACCACTTAGAATATAGAGATTTTCTGTAAAGAACAATGGGCATTTGGGGCCTATTTTTCAACAAACAGTAATGAAACGTATGTCATGAAACCTAATGGAGAGTACTTTAATTCTTTATATGGCGGCTAAATGGAGATCGAGTACGGTGCTTTTGGGCAAATTATTAAAAAAATTATTTAAATTGGGAAAATTTTATAAAAAAAAAGACAACTTTAACTAAAAAGTGTTTTTGCTTTGTTGAAAGCCACAAAATCTGATCCTTTATTCCTTTTTTTAAATTAACTTATTTCTGTTTATAGATTTCGAAAAAAATTATTACTTTACTTCCAACTTAAAAATGTTGAAAAATAAAAATTATTTACACAATTTAAATAACAAATTTCTAAGACGTTGTTAATACAAAAGCCAATTTAGAATCAAGTATTTAAAATTTATTGTGAAAAAAAATCAATATTAAATTTTTTTGTTTTTGAAAATTTTTGTAGTTGGAAGTATTTTTTTCCAAAACAATCAACAGAAATTAGTCGATTTAGAAAAGGAATGAAAGAACAGATTTCTGGCTTTCAAAAAAGGTAAAACACTTTTAAGTAAGTGTCGCCTTTTTTCTAAATATATGTATATGTATGTATGTAATTTTTTCAATTTTTTTCATGATGGTTTCAAATGAAATGATAGATATATAACAAATATTTTTTATGGAAGCAAGACAACAACTTTCTAAGCAGTATTCCTAATGCCAAAAAAAATTATAGCGATTACAAAAAATCTTCATTTTCTCTATTTCCGCAAGTACATTATGCGTTAAGAGAAAATGACGAATCCAATATCAATTTGTCGATTTTTTTAGTAAATTTTTAAATATTATAAAATATGTTTGAAATATTTGGAATAGTTTTTATTAACAACTGAAGCTGTATCTCGCTTTTTGAGCAGTAAAACAATCAAAACACATCCTTTTTTTTTTATTAAAAACTAGCTGAACCGGCTAACTTCGTTCCACCTATAATTGAATAAATTATTCCTTTCGAAAGTCAAGCAAGCTCCAATTGTTATCACGACTTTCCGACTTTTTTGGCCTAATTTTTCATTTTTTTATCGCCGTAGTGTGTTTATTTTGTTCAATACAAACCCAACAAAAAAATCTCCATCCAATTTGGATGGTGTTCAGCCGAACAAAAAAACTAATTCAGAAAGTTTGAAATTTCAAAATGTCGAATTTTCTAATTTTCGTTAGAATTTTTCAAATTTTGGCTATGTTGTGTGTTAATAAGCTTTAATACAAATCCAATAAAAAAAATCTCCATGAAAAACGGATGATGTTTAGCTGAGTTATGCGCGTACGAACCTTAAAAGGGATTCATTTTTATAACCTATAGATAGTTTTATAACTGTTATATTAAAACATGGAAAAACAAACTCCTATAATCATAAAAAAATGTAGATACGTCATTTTCGTGCTAACTGAAAAGGTTATACAAAATTTATAACTTTTATCCAAAAAATTCCCTCATCCTCCGAAATTTCAGACTTAACCCATTTGCTATATGCTTAACAGGCTTTTAAATCATAAAATAATGTTTGTTTCATACATACTTAAAATATAATTTTATAATTTAAAATCTATAAAAAAGAACCCACAATTTTCGAATACCTGTCTTTATGCATTTTTAATTTTTCAAAATTTAGGGAATTCAGACTCCACAACACAACTTTAAATTGAACAACAAAAAGCTCTAAAGTTTCTTTTACAATTTGTTTTTTTTTTTAATAAAAACAGCAATAGATGTCGTAAACTTTACAAATTATTTTATTTTCAAACGAAAAAAAAATGTTCCTATGCCCATGGATCTGGCGGTGGAATACAAACATCATCGTCCCCATCATCTTCCTCCTCTGAATCACTATTAAAGATATAATCCCAAATATCCCAGAAATTGATACCCTTCAAGGCTTTATTCACTTTTGGCACTAGCATCGCCTCGATCTTAGTACTAACAGCATCCTGATTATCATTGATTCCACTAACAATCGAACTCTCAATTTTATCATTCAAAAATCGAATCCATTTTCCATTGCCTGCAAATCCCGTAATATTCGACTTACAATTTCCAACCACTACCAAAGTATAGAATTCGGTAATTTTTGCTGATCCAATTAATACTGGAAGTTTGTATTTCAAATTGCCCGAAACCGATAGTTTTTCCAAACTAAAATCAAGATCACCTTTGCCCTCGTATCGAACACTTACTCCAAGATCTTGCATAGCGTTCACAAATGTGTCAGTGCTGTATTTTCCAGTGAGGCGAATTTTTTTGAAAAGAAAATTAAATTGGACACGTCGTTTGATTACGTTGAGGGTGAATTTCTTGATTTTGAAATTATCCAAACCGTCGACTTTAAAATGAAAGATATCATTGAAGGTCCTAAGGATATTATAGAAGAGGATGAGAAAGGTCTTAAAGCAAATTTTATAAAGCTGTTAACTTACTCAATTATCGATGTTTGAAGGTCATATTTCAGCTCCTCCAAACGGTATGGGGCTAGAGGAGGAATTCCTTGATCTGGGAATCCACATGGCATACGATTTCGAAGCTTCTTCAATTGCCGACGAACTTGCCACGAAATGATAAAACGTGGATCTACCTGACCGTCAGGAGAATCTAAATCGGAACTTGATTCTTCTGGTACTAAGTCAATTTCATTATCCTCAATGTCTGCTAAAACTAATGCCGTTAAGGCTAGCAAAACTACCAAGAACCTCATGGTTAACTATTATATTGTCGCTTAAGCAAAAGTCCAAAGCTTTATATACAACAGCTTTCGTTTATCGTTGGTTATCTCTGCGAATAAAATACGCTTTATCGATGGTAATTTTGACTTAACGGTTTATGATCTTTTATTAAGACAGGTGTTAAGATTAAACTTTTAGATAAGGTAGTCAGTCTCTCACTTAATATTGTAAATTAAAATACAGTGTAGTGTAATCGACTAAAGGATTTATTTTATTAGATTTCACTAAACATTTGCTTTAAATTTTTAAGCCCATGGATCTGGAGGTGGAATACATTTGCCATCGGGCTTTGGAGGCTTCATAGCAATCACAGCCCAAATATTTTTACCTTTTAGACTTTCATTAATCTGAGGCACAACGACTTCTTCGATTCTAGCACTGATTTCAGCTTGATTATCATTTATTCCCGATAAGATGGTTTCCTCGATTTGATCATTGATGAAACGATTGATATTAGCAGTTGGAGCTAAGCCAGTAATATTCGACTTGCAGTCGCCTAAGGTCACATCCATTTTGAACTTATAGATCTTAACACTGCCCCAGATCAGAGGAGCCTTGTATTTGAAAGACCCCTTTATGGCCAAATTTACAAGACTAAAGTCTTCTATAGATCCTTTTCCTTCGTAACGAATCGAGATACCCAGTTCCTTCATCAAGTTCAAGAAAGTATCGGTGTTGAATTTTGATGTTGCTTTGATTTTGCGGAAGATAAAGTGAAATTTAACTTTTTTGTACATATAACTGAGGCTGAGTTTCTTGATTTTAACATTATCAAGTCCATCAAGACGAAAACGTACAAGTTGACTCAATGTGCTAAGTTGAAAATGATATATCTTGAGATTTTTGTTTGTCCGTTTCTGGAAAATCAATCACTTACCTTACAAAAGACTTCTGAGCCTGTAGGTTTACCTCTTCCTTACGATAAGGAGCTAGTGGAGGAATTCCAGCTTCTGGCCAACCACATGGCATTTGTTTGATCAGATTTTTAAGTGTTTTTTTGACAATTGACGATACTATCAATCCATGGGAGGAAGGGACTTTCTGATTCAATTCTTCATGAAAGTTATCATCTTCTGAAGATGAAATCAAATCAATATAAGATTCGTCATTGTCGAAGTTATCTTGAGTGTCCACAATCTCTTCTGGATCTTCTTGAGAGTTAATTAAGCTGCAAGTGGCAATAGCCACAGACAAAACTAAAACAAATATAAACTTTTTCATAGTGACAAGTTTAATTTTTTTGTTTAATCAAACCAAATATATAGAAAACCCGCTTTTATAGAAAAATGCCGGCAAATTTACAAGGCATTGGGTAATAGGCGTTATCATGAAAAATAGTAGCAGCTGCTTGTTAAGTAAATATTTGGATTATAGAAACCTTTTACAACATTTTAGATAGTAGTTAACAATGGATTTATTATTATTAGACTTCAAGTACTTCAGTTGGAAAATAAACTATTGTAAATGAAGGTCTTTAATATACATTGTTGAAAGTGACAAGATTATAGTATTTGCTAAGAAGTTTAAAGAAACAAACGGGTTAATATTGTTCAGAAACAATTGAAATTAGAAACAAGGAATACTTTTACAAAATTTTTATTTCGAAATTATATCAAAAAGTATACCCAGCCTCGCCACCTATTTATTTAAAAGAAAAAACGGCTACTGCCTCTTGCGAGGAATTGACAAATCCTCCAAGAGTATCTCCTGTCACAGAAAAGTGCCGCTCGTTAGCCGTTCGGATTCGGCAATAAACTGTAGGTCCCCTCCATTCCTGCAGACACGCAGAGTTGTAAGTCACTAGGACCTAGTACTTCATGATCATGTTGTGCCATCAAATTTATTTTTATTCATACCCACGTAGAAATATTCCTTTCCTCAGTCAAAACTTGTAAAAACAAAATGTTTTTGGATTTTAAACATTTTTTTTTTTTTTTTTGCTCATTAACATTCCAATTTTGTTGAATTTCTTTTAACCACATGAATCAGTTTTTAAAGGCAGCCACAGGATCAAAAGTTTCATAATTTCAATACCTTGTGCAACGTGCCTTTTAGTTCTGCCCAGCATTTGCCATTTTTATAATGTACAACTAAAACTATAATTTCAAAAAAAAAAAAATAATGATCAACCCGTTTCCATGATTATTTAAAATAAAAATTTGAACTTTTTTTTTTTTAAATTCAAAATTTTTTTTTTTGAAAATATTTTGTATGCGGTATTATTCAGACCTCCCAGCGCAGCGGTGTCAAACCTGAAAATTTTGCCACCATAGGCAAAAATTATTATTTTTCCTCCTCAATTAAAACAAAAAGGGAGATAACGAAAACACAAACATTTGTATACGGTTTTATTAATTAAACAATTAAAGGCTTTCATCAAAATACAGGTTAACAAAATTTTGAAATTAAAATGCTCGTCACGATTTTATTTTTACAAATATTGCAGCGATTTCTTCTTCTTTAATGCGATTAAACATGTCTTTTTTAATTGAAATAGTTGCAGGACTGGTTTATCGCTCTTGGGTTATTGTTTAGCGAAGATAGGATTTATAAGCTTAAGCTTTGAGAAATAAGCTTCACCTAATGCAACACTTACAGAAAACGTTGGTAGTATCTTAAATGCCCTTAGTAAATTTGTATACAATTCAAGAAAGAAGTGTGAAGCTAAAACAATTAATATTGACAAGTTTTTGCTGTTAATATTGCTTCTAAGCCGCTCGCAGTCAAATCCACCTTCTTTAAAATATCGCAAAGAATCAAAAATTTTGGCGTAAAATATCGAGAACGTAAATCAGCGTTAGATTTCAATTTTGGATTGATTTTTTAAAAGTATTGTTCAGATGATAACGGCGCGGCCGGCGGTTCAAAGGTTCGTAGGTTCATCGAATCGGAAACAATGAAATCCATTTGAATTTTGAATGTTCATTAACGTAGCAATGTTTACAGCGTTCTTTGTTCATGTTTCGAACAAAGATTCCTTAGAACGGTTTATCTGAAAAGACTGTATCAACTTATCTAAATATACTCCAAATGTTAAAAGTTTCATTAATTTTGATTGAAACATTTTCGAAAGGATATTTATTTGCATAAAAACTTGTTCGAAATTACTGAAAAATGTGTGTATGCATGCATCTGGCTCTGGCATAACCCTACATAGAACGCACAATAAAAAAGAATGAGAAAAATGCAGGGAAGTCTAGGTATTGAAGTAAACGGATGTGTTGCCCTTTTTTGGCTTTGAAATTATTGTACTGTCTTTGTCGTTTAATCAAAGTACCACCCTATGCAATTCCCTATTTTACCTACAGGCAGGTTCGGCACCGCCTCCCAGAGTAAATATTTTGACCAAAATCGGCGATAGTAAACACAAGTATTTTAATCAAAATCGTTGGAGTCGTTTTTGATTTAAATAATAACCTTTCACAAAACGGTTGTTTGGCAGGTATGGTACAATTGGAGTTTATAATTTCATAATTTTCCAACAACTTAACATTTTTGATGTATCATCATTCATCAACATCTTCAATCAACCCAATTCTTAGTTTTCCCAGGGAGACGTATTCTTTCGAGACTAGAATACTCCTATTCTGAATTCCCCGGTAAAATATTTTTAGCTTCAAATCAGCCAGCGTTGTCGAAATGGTAATTTCCCCGTGGGACGGTGGCACGAAAAGGTTTAATAGGACACATTTTTGGTTCCTATTTATTTCCTTTTTTTTACTTAACATGAAGCGAATTTCGACAAAATTTAATGAAAATTCCTTTAAAATTTTACAGAAACTCATATTTATATACAATGCACGAATAAAGCAAATCATTTCCTTTGATATTTTTTTTCAACAAAATAAAAGAATTTGTAGTTTTTTCATAGGACACAGAAAATGGCACGTTTTTTAGAAAATATATCACGTTAATTTTTTTGGGGCGTTAATGTTTGAAACAATTTTTTTTAATATTTGACATATAAAGTTGACACCAAGTAAGCAACAAAAGCAAAAATAAAAACATAGAAAACATTGCATGAACAAATTGAAACTGTCACAACTAATTCAGGATTGACTAACGGCAAATTATTAAACAATAAACCATTCCTTTTAAGAAGGTTTAGCGGCCATATTATTGACTTTCTTCAAAGCTGGTTTTACTGAAAAACTAGTTCTATAAGGATTTCGAGTTTAAAGTTATTATTATTGCTTTGATTGCTTAGATGTTAAAGTAATACAAAATTGTGAAAAACTTAAAACTCGAAACTTCATAAAACTAGCTTTAAAGAAAGTTAATAATATGGCCGATACTCTTTTTCCAGGGGTGCTTAACTTGCTACTATAGTTTGACAATTTTGCAAAGAAAAAATATAGAGAACATCGAACGACAAATTCGAAATTATCACAACCAATGAACGGCAAATTATCCAAAACGAATCGAATAATCAGAATTCCTAAATACTTAGCTCTCAATTGATTTGAAGATATTAAACCTATCACCTCGGCATCGATAAACACTAAGAGGTCCGTCAAACTGGATCCACCACAACGGAAAGGCCACATGCAAATTTCAAGTAAGTATTGTCTGTATACCGATACAATCAGGATACGATAAATTATTATTTAAACAACAAATCTTCGAGAGGACCGTAAGTGATACTCGGTCTCATAGTGGCTTGGACATCGTATCAGCATCAGGAGACTTTCCTCGTTTCGTGACCATAATGCTACCGTAACGGCCAACCCAAACCCACAAAAAAACCTTCCAAAACAAAAAATATATAAAACAACTAAGATAGCGTTCAATTTTTTACTTCATATTCTTTTTAGTTTTATGCCCAAGGATCAGCTGGTGGATAACAAATTTTGCCTTGTTTGCCAAATGCCGATCCAATAATCGACCATATATTCTTTCCTTTCAATTTATTATTTAAATAGGGAACCAAAGTGTCCATCAACCATCCACTGATCTTGTCTTGATTCAAGCTAACAGCTTTCATAATAATATCCTCGATTTGATCGTCGATCAATTGTTTGTATTTCCCTTCGCCAAAGATTCCATTAATTTGGGATATAGCATTTCCCAAAGTTATCGAACCATCGAAATTGTAAATTTTAATGCTACCCCATATGTATGGCATTGTATACTTAAATTGACCCTCAAACTCGATGTTCTCGAGAATCACTTCAAAATCACCATTTCCATCGTATTTCAAACTGATTCCGTACTCTTTCATGAGATCGGCAAATGCACCGGCTATCAATTTTCCACTTATGACGACTCTCGGCAGAAGCAAGTTGAATTTGACTCTGTGTCTAAAAGTGTAGTTGATTTTTAACTTTTCTATCAGCAAAATATCCAATCCATCAATTCGAAAATGTTCGAATTTAGCAAAGATTCTGAAAGGAGATGCAAGAGAATTTAAAATAATTGTTACTTGTCCAAGACTGTACATTAACCTACTCGGCAAAAGATTTTTTAAGTTCGAAAACAATTTGTTCTTTGGTGTAGGGAGCTAGAGGTGGGATACCAGCATCTGGCCATCCACATGGAAGTTTGTTGATGAAGTTTTCTAATGCATCTTTACCCTTTGAGCTAAGGCTTCTAGGTAGGATAGCTGTTTAAAGCACACAATTAAGTTTACAACACTTGATTATGAAAAATTCTTTCTTTTTTTCTTTATACCAATTCCTTTTCTCGACGTCGTCGTCCGCTCCAAAGCAGTTGGACGATTTTTTCGAATCAGCTCTTCCGGCACACAACCAGCAGTGGTTAGGGCTAAAAAAACCGTTAAGACTAGCAAAAACGTTTTCATTCTTCAGAGTAAGAACAAAACTGAGGGAATTTGAAGTAAGTTGCATTTATTATATTTAAATTTTAATCGGTTCGAAAGGATCTTATCCGAGATTTTTAAATTGTTTGTTGGTTTTTTTTTTATGAAAATATATGAATCCAATAGATTAGGTGATTTTTTTTAATCAAAATAAAAACGCTCTAAGCAAATAATAACATCATAATCTAATCTTGAAAGTTTCCTGAAATACCACCACCATAGACAGGTATATGCTCCACGGAATCTCTGCAGGTAAAATGGAAATCAAATGATTTCGGAGTGGCGCAGCTTTTCAAAACAGTGGAACACAAAAGTGCAACAGAAAATAGAATGTTTGTTTAAGTGCATTTTTTGGCGTCTCCCAGCATCAATCCTTTGATAATATGTGAAACAACGAGTCTTGGTTACAGACACTTCTCGGCATTTTCCAGAATTATACCTACATGCACAGGGTGATACGCATAAAGTGTGACAAAAAACTAGAGCGTGTAGGTTTGACTGAGACAAAAAAGATCGTATGTGAGGGGGGGGGGGATCTATTTCCCCCATTTAGGCGGGAGGGGCAATTTCCTAATATATAGACTTGACGAATAAAAAAATAATTAAGAAAACAACAGCAACCCTTCACATACTTTTTTTAAAAGCCAAAAGTCTGAATCTTAATTTTAATCCAAATTGTTTTATAAAACGCTTTTTGAAAAATTAATTTTCAAACACAAAATTTTGAAAAAAAAAATAAACAAAATATACACACTGCATCGCACAAATCTAGTTTTATAATTAAAAACTATAAAAAAAACTGCTATGCAGATGTATCATAGTTTTATGATATTTTTAAAGAAAAAAATGCTAAAAAAAAAAATAATTTTATGTTTCATATTTTTTTTTTTGGTTTTCAATTTTTTCAAATGCAATAGTGTGTAAACTATTCAGAAGCACTAGTTTTCAAAATTGCAAGAAAATCGGTCCACCCATTGAAGCTATACCTACGTGAATAACTTGAAAATGAGGCAATTTTCTCAAATAACATCAAAACCCTATTTCAGCAATGCGAATTTTTTTTGGCAAAAACATGAAATGCAGTTTTATTCAAACAACTATGTTCATTACAGATAAAAGGTTTAATCAAAATCTGTCGAGCCATTTTTGAGGATATTAAAAAAAAAACTGAAATATTTGTATGTCAGCTACCTATTCTAGATGAGCTATAGAAAAATTCGAATTTCCCCACTATAGAATCTCATAAAAATGCTATTTACCTAATTCGTTTAGGCTCTGGCTCTAGTTAAGGCACGGACGCATGGGCGCACGAAATTAAATCAAAATCATTAGAGCGGTTTTTGAAAAAAAAAAAAAAAAGAATTAAAAATTCCGAAAGATTTTCGTGTTCTAGAAGAGCTACTGGTAAATTCGAATTTCCCCTCTAGAGAATCAGATAAAAATGCTTTGTGCAAAAGTTGAAGCAAATCAGTGCACCTGTTTAGTTAGGCTCAAGCTCCAATTATTAGAGTGGACGCGCAGACGTACCCGACGGACGGACGACAGAATGGCGAAAACCAGTTATTCGGACTTCTTTATCTTCGTAGTGTCAATTTTGATAACAACCTTGAATTTTTTTTTTACAAAAAACCAATACAGTGGAACTTCGATAAGACGAATTTCTCTATAACTCAGTTTCATTGAGAACCTTGCATTTTCAACTGTATTTTCATGAATTTTGCCCTCCATAATTCGAAATTCTGTAACTCAAATTTCTCCCTTTTTTGGAGTTTTTAGACTGCGTTTCGTGGCAAAAAGTCTCTCTAACTCGAACTTTTGTTCTTTTTGGGGAAAACCCCTTTTATTTCCATTTTTTGTTACAAATTTGCTGTAAATACAAATTTTTAGTAGATCTTAAATTAATTTGAAGTTTCCTATGACTCGGGAAACCCCCGAAGTTGTTTGAGGAGGTATATGGAGGTATCTAATGTACATATGTATGATTTTTATGTCTTTCACTCAAGCTTCGTAGTTTTACGGGTTAACTTTTTATGCGTAGATGTTGTGTTTAAAATTTCTTATTGAAAAAAAAAAAAATGGAAGAAAATTAAAGCATCCTACTTTTGATCAAAAACTGAAGGTCATAAGTGAATTTAGGTGATCTTGTCATCAAATTCACGCACACTTCGCGGTGCCCATTCCTGAGTTTAGGGAAATGCAATGCACAATACACAAGACATGAGGTGAAGCCTTCAAGAATAGGTACATTAACTAGGACACATAAATTATTCTTTGTTAAATGAAGTCTGATGAAGAGACTTTGCTTTCGGTACTTTCTGAAGTTGAAATCATAAGTGACGGTAAAGGTGATGCTGATGCAGATCCAGATGAAGGCTTACCCACCAGGCAACCGAGGCAAGCTTAAGTTTATGAAGCCTTTTGAAATATTTTGTTCAATGCATTTCACGAAATTGAAACATTTTACAAATAATAAAAAATGCAATCAAATATGTTAACGAATGATTACTTTATAGTTCAGTCAACGAAGAAAAACAAATACCTTACTTCTAGCTTTAATGATTAGGAATTCTAATCTGGTTAGATATAGTTCACACTGGGTATTCACCATGAAATCTATGTAAGATGAACTGAACTTAATGGAAATTGCGTATTGACAAGGCCCTCACTAGTCAACTGATGAGTCCAAGTGAGATCACCGGGACGAAACGCCAAAAATTTTCATGGACTAAAGGCCGTTAAAAGCTATATTGAAAAAACAAATACCTTCACCTGGAAATAAATCCAACAGTTTTGAAACTTGGCACACGTATTAAGAGAGGCCTGATGATGAAGTGTATAAAAGTCCCCATGAATCCGAGGCGAGCTCTAGCGGCAGGAGGGTGTAGCATGTTGTCTTTTTCGGTTTTTCGTGTTTATCTAAGAAATTCTTTGTTCTTTCAAAAAATAACTTGAGACAAATAATAGCTTATAAAATTCTCTATAAAATTGATTATGACAAAAATTTTTATAATATATAAATTTGGTAATTTTTGGTATTTTTTAAATTTCATAAAAACAGCAACATTTTATATAGTCTAAAGCCGGTAGCAAATTTTGGGAGTGGAGGTATACCCAAATTCATATACTAACATGTATGTTTAGGTAAACGCGTTATTATACCAAATTCAACCGTCTGGAAGGTTTTTTTTTTCAGCGAGGTTGGGGGTGGGCGTTCGAAAACGTCTGGTATCCTTTATTTTTTATATATAGGGCGATTCGCATAAGGTGTGACAAAACACTAGAGCTTAGATACAGGTTGGGTCAAGACAAAAAAAATCGTATGGGAGGGGGTCTTAAGCCTCCGTTTACCCAGGAGGGGCAATTTTTTAAAAAATTGATTCCAAACAGAAAAAAACAACGGTAACTCTTACAAAGTCATGCTATACCTTTTTGTAGAGCCCGAAATATCTTCTTTTACATTGTTTGTAAATAAAGTTGTTTTAGTGGAAATAGGATCTCTGCAAAATAAGGGATTGAAGTCGAATTTAAGGAAAACTTTATTTTATTATTTGCAACAAATTTCTCAAGAACTAGAAGACATTTTGACATCTGCTTCTTAGTATGTTACTAAAAATTTATAGGAGCATTAATATTAAACACAAAAAAACAACTTAATTACGTAAATTCTTAAGAAAATCAGTTTGAACACATTTTTTAATTTTTTTTTTTTTTAATTTTGAGTTTTTTTCAAAAACTCTTCACTAAAACAACAGGTGCCAAATAACTTGATAAATATGACAGATATGAAAACTTTGGTCATAATCTATTGTGTAGAGAACTTTCTAAGCTATTATTTTGTCCCAGGTTTTTTTTTTGAAAGAACAAACAATTTCTGAGATAAACACGAAAAACCAAAAAAGACGACATGTTACACCTTCCTGCCGCTAGAGCTCGTCTCGGATACATGGGGACTTTTGTACACTTCATCCTTAGGCCTCTCTTAATAAGTGTGTTAATTTTCAAACTGGACCATTGACTGAACTATTAGGAATAAGCTTGTGTTGATTAAAATTTGTTGTCTCTCTTTGAATATTTTTATAATTAAATAAAACAATAAATCTAAAAGTTTTGTTGTTATTTCTATAAATCGAAGTTTCTATAAGTCGATTTTTTTTTTCATTTTGAGAGTTCGACTTATGGTAGTTCCACTGTACTTGTGGACTGTGACTGCCCTAATTGACTTAGTCAGAATACTGTATATGACTGCTAACTGTAATTTTGAAGTTATTCGACTTATAAAATAAGTCTTTTAAGTCGATTGATTTAAGTCATCAACTGACCTATGTTTTCACATCTCTGTTATATATGTATAAAGTAGACGTGTATACCTACAACAAAAACCTGATTTTTATCAATTTTGACGGTAACATTACTTTTTTCTTTTTTTTGAAAAAGTGGACGTGGCACAAGGCTATTATGCCTGAAAATTAAATAAATTTCAGTTAAAATATAGTTTTAATCGAATTTTTAAGATATACATACTCGATCATCATTACATGCTCTTTGATTAAAAACTCGAATTTTTTTTTTTGCTCGAAACCAATACTTTGTCCTATAGAGTGTAAATCAATAACAAAATGTGAATGAATAATACAAATGAAGTATATGAAATGTTATAAAAGCTATTTTTGCATATTATGTTATCAAGAGATTAAAGTAATTTTCATGTTATCAGTTGGGTATTTTTAATTAAATTTTTGATATTTATACTTAATAATTTTTTATCCGAAATATTTTGTTTTTTTATTATTTTTGATAAGAAATAACTAGAATCGTGCCCTAATGGCCAAATTTCAATTTACTATATCTGGATTTCGTTTTATCGTCGTTTGGGCTGATAGAAATTAAAACGACAAAATCTTAAAGATAATCCCGTTTACAATAATGACATAAATTTTTTTTAAATATATTTACAGTACTGTGCGATTTATAATTTTTCTCCAAATCATTTGATTTATTACAGAGTATGAAATTTAAAAAACCTTTCTCATTCTAAAAGTAAAAAAGACCAGTCCTTTTTTTTGCTTCTAATTTTTAATACAGGGTGGTGTTTTGCAGACGCATTGATTTTGAATTGAAAGGAAATTCAGTATCTGAAATTCGATTTGATATTTTCTTTATTGTGCAACAAAAAAAATTTAATTTATGCCTCGCGCTTGAAATAACGTCCCAGTCCCAGTCATTTGTCTTCTAAAGTGCATACACAATCGAAGTCCTTTTTTCGAATTTTTCGTGCACTCTTTCGAAGTTTGGTCCGAAGTTTTTACTCAGAAACTTTAAGGTTCCATTAGTAATTTGTAAAGAGCAGCATTTTGAAAAATACCTAAATGCTTGAATTTTTAAAAATTACGATTCTAGTTTTGTATAATTTAAATATTTTGAAAATAAAAAAAATAGATTTTTTAAAAAGTCAAAAAACTACAAAATTTCTTTGCACAGTACTGTCAATCTGTAAAGTTTCCTTATCATCTATACTATTATATAAAAGAGTAACTTTTTTTGGTTGTCAGTAGTGCTGAATGTATGCACTAAACTCACAAACAAACAAAAAAACTCTTTTAAAAAATAGATATAATACAAATTTCACTTATCTGGTATGCTATAGGATACAGCAGAAAAGAAAATTTTTGTTAAATACCGAATAATAAACAAATTAAAAACTTACCACAAAAAAAATCGTATGGAAATTTTCTAAAATCAAGCATGTAGGTATTTTCCTTGAAAAATTCTGCTTTATAGATTTTCAACTCACATTTACTTCAAGCTCAATTATTTATAAGGAGGAGTTGTTTTGCCATGGAAAATTGCCTTTTGTGGCATGTGGATTTGACGATAAATCGTCAAATTCCATATTTTTGGTCTTGGTGGGCTGATTCCTGGAATCGGCTCAAAAAAGAGTTGTTTTTTTTTTTTAGGTAGGGTAGTATTTTTGTTTTTTCTTTTTTTATTTTTAGGGAACATTTTTGGTGAAAACTAAGTGGTGGGTAGTTAGTAAAAAATCTTCATCGAAAAAAAAAAAAAAACGATTCAAGCCATGTGCAGTAAATGTGCCTTGGTAGGTGGGAGCGAGAAGTGAGTTTTGTTTTCACCGGCGACGAATTGTGTTGATGTTTTTGTGTAATAGGGAAAAGTTCAAATAAAAAAAAAAAAAAAACATCAACGGTAGGGATTTTCTCTTTAGTAAGAAATAGTGGTATGTGAGAGGTAGGTATAATATTTGCAGCAAAAATAAATGTTTACTACTGAAATTGTTTGGTTTGGTGGTGGGTGTTTGCTGGATATGGTAAATGGAAACGAACTATAGGCAAGGGCGTGCACAAGGAGGGGTAATGCACAAGGAGGGGTAATGGGCATTTAATGCACCCCTAATAAAAATTATTTTTAATTTTTTTTTCTGAGTAAATTAAACAATCAAGGGCGCACGTAAATAGGATGGGGGGTGCTAAATCGGCTTAGGTAATTCACAACTTGAGTTCTAATTGTTGGATTTTAAGGTAAGACTGAAATTGGTTGGTTTGGCGGTGGGTGGTTGGTTTTTTAATATACTTTATTTAGGTTAGGTACAAATTTTTTCATGAGGATAAGTGATGTGATGGTGGGGTGGTAAAAATATGTATGCAGGTTTTTTGTGGCAGCGAATTATTCTTCATCGTCAAAAAATAAAAAAAAAAATAATTCAATTTCTGAATAATTACACAATCAAGGGCGCACGTAAATAGGATAGGGGGATGTTTATTACATGAAAATCGACTAAATTTACAACGTGAGTTCTAATTGTTGGATTTTAAGGTAAGACTGAAATTTTTGTTGGTTTGGCGGTTGGTGGTTGGTGACGGTGAATGGAAACGAACTTATTTAGTTGCAAGAGCGTGCACAATAAGGTGTAAGGGGGCACTTGAATCACTAATACATTTGTTTTTCTAATTCTTTTTGTTGAGTAACTACACAGTCAAAGGCATAGGTAAGCAAAGGTGATGTGGGGGTGCTTATTACGTTCAAATCAGCAAAATTTACACCTTGAGTTCTAATGATCGGGTTTTCAAGGTTCGAGATTTTAAATGAAGATTAAATGTAATGTGGAAACACAAGAAGACAAGAACGTGCGCAAGGAGGGATCTGGTTTCCAGAATCGGCTCAAAATTTTTTTTTTTAGGTAATACCTACCTACATATGTATTTTTATTTTAATAGGTAGGTACCTACTTTATTTAGTGGTAAAATTTTTTTGATGTTGATAAGTGATGCGTGGGGTGGTAAGAAATGTATTCCGGTTTTTTGGCACGGAATTATTCTTTATAGACGGCAATAACCCTTGCTGGGAAAAAATGCTTTGAATATGGTAGGTATATGGTAGAGAAGAAGAAAAAATTTAACATTTCATTGATAAATTATTAATTTCTTTATCAAGTGGTTACTAACAAAATTCACGGTCGTTCGCTCCTTAGGGGGTAATGGGAGGTAGGTATAACATAACATACAAATAGTCTGATTTTCAAAGTTGTCTTAAAATTACACTATAGGCAGGCAGGTAGGTAGGTACATAATTAGGTTCATTACATTTTTATTCAAATGCAAGCCCACACAACCCACACGCATAATTTTAGGAAAATAATTGTCAACGTTACCTGACAAAAAAAACGTCAATGTTACCTGACAAGTAACATGGATGGTGTGTAGGGCTCTTTAAGCTGAACATTTTTCGAGTGCTGATTTTAAATCATCTTTTTGGTCGATATTTGGTTGTCATAAGGTTTTACTAAAGAAGACCCGGGCAACGCCGGGTTTTATCGGCTAGTCTGAAATAAAAGGATTCTTTTTTAATCGATTTCAATTAGTTCTAATTTCGCCTCCAAACATGAATAAGGTTTTGTTAACATTTTTGGCTCTATTGGCCATAGTTTCAGCGGCAAACGTGCCTCATCAAGTGGATTTAGTCGAAGACGACATAACTGAAAAAGCCACCCGCAAAAATGGTGCGTATATATGAAGACAGCAAATCCAAAATTTTAAAACAAAAACAAAAATTTAAACAGAAAATTGTTTTTTTTTTTTTAATTTAATTTGATGATTTTAACTGTTCACAACTTTGACTAAATTACTATTACTCAAAAACACCATTCTAGGAATAACTGGTCGTGGTATCATTTTAAGCTCAAAAGGGAAACAGGTTGTCAAAAATTTTGTCAAACGATTTGAAAACGGATATACAAAAGATGAAATTACATTCGCTTTGAAAAAGTCTTTCCTTGAGTAAGTACGAGTATCTATGATTTTCAGCTTCAAGTATGACATTTTTAAAATCAAAATATTTTTCTTTAATTTTAGGATCGATGTCAAAATCAAAAACTTCACTGTCATGGGTCTTGATAATGTTGAGATTAAAAAACTTGACATTGGCTATACTTTAAGCCAGAGTGTTAAATTCAACTTTCTCTTCCCGAAAGTTGTTATTAGTGGAAAATTGCTGAATAATTCATTTATCGATAAATTAAATAAATTCCCATTTAGACCAAAGGGCAATGTTGAAAGTGATATTGAATTAATTTTGGAAAATATCACATTCCAGGGTTATTTCAAATATACAATGCCAATATTATTTGGAAGCATCAAGATCTATAAGTTTGATGCTTCGATAGTAGTTGGTAATATTGTGTCGCGGATTGATGGACTTCTGGGAAATGGAAAACTCAATAAGCTATTGAATGATGCAGTCGCAGAGATTTTGCTGAAGCTTATCGACACAAATCAGGACAAAATTAGTGAAATGCTAAAAGATACTCTAGTTCCGTTCGCTAATTCCAAATTGAAGGGCAGCAATATTTGGACAGTTATTGGATAAGTTATATGACGGGGTTTAATGGTAAAAATGTAGATAATATTTACTAAGAGGAAGATAAGTTGTGTACAATAACTATACAGAAGAAAAATTAAATTTTGTATTTTTGCTTACGAAAAAACCGAAGGGGTTTTCTTTATGAACAATTCTTTTTGAAGCAGGCGGCAGTTTATTTATTATCTGGAAACAAAGTCTTAAAATAAGTTGTTAATGCTCCTTTTATTATGTAAAATAGAAATAATTAATCACAAGTCTTTTGACCAAACTTATATGAGGACAAAAACAAATTGAAAAGGGTTATGCAGGTTCTTCACAGCCAAAAAAATACCAGCGAAGAATACGGACCATAAACACCGTGTAGAACAAGGTCCTAATGATTTACAACTCTCAACGATTCTTTTCTAAATGTTATCGGCATGAATAGAGGGATCTAAAATGTTCTGCCTAATTCGAACGGCATGCCGTGTTAACTAAAAATGACGTAAAATTTGTCGTTTTTTTGAGTTAAGGCAACGTTGACACAGCTAGATAGTTATACTACCATTTAAACGAACTTCCAATGGGTCTTCACTTCTGGAGAGCTTTTGTGAGATAGTTAATGTAAAAAAAAGTTGTTTTTTTTAATGGTGTATCAGATATTTTTGGTGCAGGATTTACAACGCGACGGCAAATGGAGGAATTCAGTTCAACAAACTGAAATATTACGTAATACACGGAGTACATTTATGTTTAAACTCTTTAGGATCAGAAAAGATCAGAGAACAGAGATCTTCCCAAGTTATATTCAAAGAGTAAAGAGATGGCCTACGTCCTAGAGAAGAAGAGGAAAAAAAAACTATTTACATACTTCTGGGAGGTATGGTAGAGAAGTAGTCTTCTTAACTTTATATAATTATTACCTCTTTCTTAACTGTCTTCCAAACTATCTCAAGCGGTTTTTGAAGAGCCGAGCCGAACCTGAACCGAAGTAGTAGTCGAAAATGTAGGTCTCCTCCATTCCTGTAGAGAACTACACAGGAATGGTTGAGAATTGTAAGTCACTAGACCCTGGTTTTTCATGAGCTGTTCTGCCACCATATTTATTTATTTATTTATTTGAAGTGGTAGTTTACTATCCTTCAAGATCAAGGATTTTCGACTCCTCTTTAATCGCAGCGCAACCTGCAGGCCTTTGATATCGCATGTTGGATCAGCCGATGATTTCGATATGATTCGCTTACTTAAGTACTTGGACGGATCTATTGAAGATAGTGACTTCCGTGTTAATGCCTCTCCTACGCACTATAGAGCTGTTGCCTTTATGGTAGATGCTATCATGTAAGCGATGAAAAGATGGTAGATATAGGTCTTGATCTTTTTCAGGATTTGCCTAAGTGGGATTATCATTATAAATGTTTTAAAGTTTATAAAGTTTGTAGAACGGCGCGGCCAGCAGATTCTCTCAGAGTTTTTAAGAACTGTGCTGGTAAACAAACCAACAGATCCGGCGGATTTTTTTTTCTAAATCTTTTGTTATAACTACGTTCTTTTGTGATGGGTGGTTGGATAGGATTTTAATTCTTTGGGCTCTTTTCATGCCTTTGCAACTGCTTCAAATGCAGCTTGGAAACATATACTTATTGGATTACTATTGCTGTTTCGAAATGCCTACGTTTGTATATAAACTATCAGCAGTTAGTCGCTTTGTTTTTTTTTTTTTATAGAATCAGCGAGTGTTGTTTTGATAATCGTGAGACTCTTTGAACTCATTCAGATGGAATGCTGCATAGCCACGAATTATATTTCTTTGATAATGTCGCTTTACTGGGGCAACCAGTCCAACTCGAAACTGTTGTTTTAGTATAAAGATATGTGGCTACTTAAATGGTGGATGCAGAACAGTCGCGAAGAAATTCCAGAAATCGGAGAAAAATTGGAATTTGCTGAACAGTTTTCAAGGCAACGCGACGCGCAAAAGTAGCTGGACCTCAAAGCGTCTTAGCAGTAAGCACAAAGATTTAATTTTCTGAGGAGTTAAGACATACCCTGTCACAATAGAGGAATGCAATTTTTACAATTATTTATTTAAAAAAAAAAAAAAAAACAATTACCAACACAACGCAGAAATCAATTTTTTTCCAATCATCCGATTAAATTAATATCAACTGACTCAATAAAAATGCGTAGAAATGTGAGCTATTGTAATCTTTTCCAAAGATCTATTAGACTGATTCGTATGTTTAACACAGGTAAAATATATTATTTCAGCTTAAATTTATAGATTAGATTAACCAATTTGAAATATAGACTTGTTTCTTTTGCATGTAGAAAAAAATATCTAAATTAAATGAAAACAAATCTCTCTTAGGTAAATCACGGATAAGATACTTTCAATAAGATTGTCGATGTTTATAAAAGGATTCAATTTACTTATTGTTTCGATTAGTTGCTATTCGAGTCGAAGTATGAAACTTGTGTTGATAATTTTTGTGGCGCTAGCGACAGCAGCTGTTTGCTTTCCAAAAAATGATAATGTTCGAATAAATCGTCTTACAGCGTTGGAACTCAAAGATGACGTTGTCGAACAAAGGATTTCTAAAAAAAGTATATACAACTTCGGAAAGATATTAACAATACAAAAATATTGACTAAAACATCACCCATAACAGCTATTCAAGGACGGGCGGCAATTCTCAGTAAAAATGGAAAGAACATGATAGAAAACTTCATCAACCATCTACCCTGTGGATGGCCTGAAGCTGGAATTCCTCCACTAGCTCCATATGCTAAAAAGGAAATCGACTTCAAAATCAGGAAATCGATTTTTGAGTAGGTCCAATTCACTATTTGCCAGACAAAAAAAATCAAAGATTTTAATCAAATTTAATTTCCACAGCCTCTCGCAAAAATTCGAATACTTTCGAATCGATGGTTTGGACATAATGCTGATCGAAAGACTTAAAGTCAGTTATATGTTGAGAAAAAGTGTAAAATTTAACTTGACATTTCCTAAAATTATAATCAGTGGAAAATATTTGACCGACATATTCATCGATGCCATGAGAAGGTTTGGAATAAGTGTGAGATTCGATGGTAGAGGAGACTTCGAATTGATGTTGGAAAACATGAATTTTCGAGGTTCCTTTAAATATGATATGCCATTATTTATGGGACATACTGAAATCTATAAATTCGATATATCTGTGTCGTTGGGAAATGTTGTATCACGGATAGGTGGTATTGGTGGAAATGGAAAACTAAATCGATTGCTAAACGACAAGATCGAAGAGATTGCATTGCATATGGTCAATTCGTATCAAGAAGAAATCAGTGAGAAACTTGAAACGATACTTGTTCCATTTATAAATGGAAAACTGGAAGGACGCAATATGTGGACATTTTTTAAATCATTATTTGGTCAGAAGGGTAAAATATGCTATCCACCACCGTATCCGTGGTGAATTTTTTAAAATCTCATACGAGTGCAAGCTATATAATGGACACAATTTTAGGAATTTTAAGTTATAAATTTCTGATTTTCTACGAACAAGAAAAAAAACAGTAAATAAATGTTTTCATTTTTAGAACTTGGTCGGATTGTTTAATTTTTATTTTCTAGAACAGTAGTCGACCTGACACATTTTTACGGCGAATTCTGTCAAAATGTGTTTTAAGGAAGCGGGCGTGTATAGCTAGAACCAAAACCAAATTACCAACCTGCTAATTTATTTAGGTCTTTAACACTATTCGGCGAGTTCAATATTATGTACCTATTGCGAAAAGTCAATATTTTCTTCATGTTACCCTTTTTTTTTTTTTGCAAGCATGATTTGGCAATTGACGTTTCAGCCGGTAATTGGAATGTCAAAATAAAAATACACCTATGCGCTCTAAAAATCTTCATTAGGATTTTTTACCGCATTGAAAAAAAAAAAAAACCTTTTTTTTTCTTGTTAAAACTTATATTTCCGAAATTTTATATTTTTGTAGAAGCAAAAAGTGTCACAATATTTTTTATAAAATATGAGAAAGTCAAGTAAAAAAAAAAATGAGAAATATCTTTATCTTAAAGTAACTACCGACAATACTTCGGTATTCAATTTAGCAATTTGGCAACTCTGCATGGAGTAGAAACATAAATATACCTAATTGTAGTAGGAATAAAAGGTAGCTACCTATCTAACTGCATGCATCTTTGCGGGCACGAATCTCTCTTGTTATTGTCATTCAGTTGTGATTTGTTGACGTCTTCTGTTGCTGTTGTGCACTTAGTGAGATAGAATTATTTAATAAAATAAAATTATAAACATCCTATTTCAAAATATCGACATTGGTGAGTTTATCTCATTGAATAGTTATTTGTTTATTATTTCAAGAATGCGGTGGATCGTCTTTTTTTATATCGAACATTGGTTTAATATCTACTATCAGACCTACATACGTGCTCGAGGGAAGGAAGTATGTGTGTAGTGGTCGACTGGGGCCCTTGTCTGTAATTCGTTCCGAAAGTGAAATTTCCTGAAAATGAATATTTTGTACTCTCTATTTCTAAAGCGGAATGAAATCTACTACTTTCGAATTGACAATTCCGAAAGTGGAAATTTCGTACCTGGTAACACGTTTCCGAATGTCAAAAGCATTAAAATACGGAAAATTTGTTTCTACAAACAAATGTGATAACGGAACGAACAAGGAATGTGTTAAAATTTAAGTTTTTTAAGAAATTTTACTGACGATAACAATTTAACCAAATGAATTCTATGTCGAATTCCTTTTAACAAAAATATCGTTTTGTTTAGAAGAAAAAAATCGATTTGTTTAGAAGAAAAAAATCGAATTTTCTGGACAAATTCCTTGTATTAAGGAAAAAAATCGATTCTTTTTAGAAAAAAAATCGAATTTATTTTTGGTGAAAGGAATTTGACATTACTAACAGGGAATCGTTAAGTACAAAGTACAGGTTGAATTGAGATCGCCCTTAAAATCATACATCATTTTTGAATCAAAAGATAAAGATTGTATCAGTTTATAGCAATTTTTATCTTCAAAAAAAGTTTTTGTGTGCAGATTTCTACTTAAAGTATTTCTGTTATTAGTCTATTCCTGATCTTTGTTTTAAGTATTTAAATTAATACAAGCTTTTCAACTGACTGCAAGAAATGTTTAATTTAACAAGGAAAATAAACATTTTTAAACTAACTAATTTTGTCTCCAAATTCAGAAATATTTTTAAAATCGTTGGAAATATTTAAATTTATTAAAAATCTAAGTTCAATTAAATAAAATGAAAAAAGCCGTTTTTGGTAAAAAAAAAAAAAAAAAGCCTCATAGCCTCAATGCTGTTTCCCAATGCGACGAGAAAACGAGACGTCAGCGTGACGAGATCTCTTCACAGTTGTTCTCTCTTTAAGGCCCATTTGCTGAAACGAATTTTAAGTATTTAAGTTCAACATAAGAGCTTATGTGACAGTTTACGCTGTGGAAAAAGTAAAACATAAGCGTCTAAGTTGAACATAAATAATTTAAGTTTCGTTTCAGCAAATGGCCCTAAAACGAGTTTCAAAACAACGAAATAATACATAATAAAGTATTTCTCGTCGTCACGTTGCGTCTTTTTTTTTTTTTTTTCAATTTTTCGAACTTTATGACGGGACGATACGACGAGAAATGCTTGATTATGTATTATTTCACTGTTTAAAATTCTTTTTTAAGAGAGAGATACTGCAAAGAGATCTCGTCACGCTGACGTCTCGTTTTCTCGTCGCATTGTGAAACAGCCTTCAATGGCCTGTGTAGATGTTCTTATTCATGGGCGGCTTTTATTTATTTTGTTTCTGGAGACATTTTTGCCGATCGATGAGTTGCTTCTGTGGAGTTTTATTTTGCCTTATTCATTTTTTGTTATCATAAGTAAATTAATCTTTTGTTTAAAAGAATTTATACAAATGCCTATGTTATTAAGTTAAGAAAAAAAACGTAGTTTTAGTATTTTTTTTTATTGTTTAATAAAAATGAGTAAAATTAAATTTTCAAAAATTTCGCAATTTTTCGAGAGTAAAAAGCAAAAATCCTGTGTTTTCGTATTTTTAACATTTTTCTTATAATGATATCTTATAGATGATAGTTAGAAGAAAAAAATTCTTAATGCAATATACATAGGAAGCTCAAAAAATTTGTACAAACTTTCCAAAAGTTATACGCGAAAAACCAGTATTTTCGATAGCAAATAACTTTTTATGCAATTCATTTTCGATAATGGACTTTTTAAGCAGTATTTCTTTTGTCAAACAAAATTAAGATTATTGAATTTTAAAATCTTCACTTGCAATTATTTCGCAGCATTTTTTCAGGGCTTAAAATGCGAATAGCTCTATTTGATATCATGTTTTCTATACTCCGCTTTTTCGACGGATATTCGGCCCTGGGTGGGTGCGAGAAGGGCGAATGGAGAAGATGATACAACCATGCGGCGCGGCGTGTACTCCAAAATGCTAATGAACAAAAATGCGCAAGCCACCATGTTGGAAAAAAGAAGATCGAACTTCCGGTTTTAATGACGATCAATTCGAATTACATGGGATTTTTTTTATTTGTATTAAACCAGGTAAACACACTATTCGGAGCCAAAAATTGAAAAATCTTGACAGGAAAAGTGAAAAGTCAGAAAAATGTAGTCGTTATGCAAAAAAATGCAAAAAATGTTGCACTGTCTTTAAGTGTTTTTTGAAGAGCTGTGACTGGATGCAACTTGCTCAGTATCGAGGAGAATCAGTAGCAGCTGTGTCTCAGGCTGGAACACGGGAGCCTGGTAAGTAAGTCAAAATTTATAAAAACATTGAATATTACAAATAAAAATAGCATAACGAAAAAACAAAATTTGTTTGACATTTTTTTGTAAAGAAAATTTTGACTTTAAAAATTATTTGCAAAACAATTGGATAGAAACTGAAAAATTCAATAATTGATTTCTGGCTTTAATAAATTTTTTTTTTTTATAAAATTGCTTTTCCCGTGCGCCATGCAAAACACCCTGTATATTCATAAATGATCACATTTTAGTGATGCCAAGTTAATATAAAAAGGGATTTATGGTAAAACCTAATTATATTTCTTACTTTACATTAAAGTCTTTCTATCGTCAGGATAGAAAGAGTAATTGTTCATAGCAACGACAGGAAAGTAGCCAGAGGTGCTTGACTTGTTATTTCTTTTAAAAAAAAAACGAAACTTTTCTAAAATTTAATTTAATTTTTCTATATGATATCTTAAACTAACAAAACTCATTTCTTAAATTTGCAGATTTATACAATGGCATCAATAAATCCGTTTTCAAAAAGGATCATCTCAAAATGCGATGAACACAGTGTGATTGTTACCAAAAAACTCCAAAGTTTCTACGAACAAAAGGAATTCTTCGACACTATCCTGATAGCTGGAGACAATAGTGTGACTATCCAGGCTCATCGAGTTGCCCTGTGTGCATTGAGTGAGTACTTCTTGGAATTATTTCGTGGCGACCAATTGAAGGGGAATATAGTGAAACTTAAAGAAATTGAAGCATCGCCACTGAAATTAATAATCAATTTTATGTATTCGGGATCGATTGAATTGAGTCTCGAAATGGTTGAGGGAATTCTTCGGACTGCGTCGTTTCCAAAAATTAAAACTTTAGTTGATGCCTGCTGTGAATTTATTGCGAAAAACATCGATTCGAGTAATTCTATGAGTTGGCTTCGATTGGCTTATCAACTGAACTTGACCGAACTAAAGACCAATGCTCTAGAATGTATTTACACTCACTTTGAGGAAATATCAAAGGAAGAAGAACTTCTGATGCTGAGTGAAAATGAATTGACGGATTTGCTATTCAATGACAATCCCTATGGAGACTTCGAAGAGGATGTCTTTTTGGCCATGGTGGCATGGATAAAACACGACAAATCAAATCGGGAACATCTAGCTTTTCAGCTGCTGTCAATGGTTCGTTTTCAGGCTCTAACACCAAAGTTTATCCTTGAAAACCGAAAATCTATATGTACAACTATCGAAAGCTACGAATTGATTTGCAGTTGGCTTCAATGGCATTTGGCACCGGAAACGCTAACAAACGATCTTAAAAGTTTTAATTTCAAGCCAAGGAAGATGACTAACAAGCTTGCAATCGCAAAATGCTGGAAGACTGAGGGAAAAATTAAAATCGAAACTTGTAACGCCAAAAAAAAATCATGGTCCATCGAAATCGAAACACAGCGGCCCAACAAAATCTATGCTTGTTCACCGATTATAATTGATGGTAAACTGATTGTAGTAACAAGAAAGAGCATCTTTTCTAGATACGCCGTGGAATGTTTGGATCTGCATACTTCTGACTGGACTCATATTGCTACCCTGAAAAATCACGCAAAAATTATTAATATTGCACATTTACAGCGAAATTTGTGTGTTCTTGTTTATGATTCTAATACAGAAGTTTCTTGTTTTTTGGAGATATATAATTTTTCCACACGAAAATGGGATAATATACATCCAACATCTGACATAAGCACGTCGACCAAAATGGCTACTCACAATGAGATGGTTTACCTATTAAATGTTGATGAAAGCATTTTGCATTCCTATAATGTCTCTTCAAATAAATGGATTTCAAAAAAAATTGTAAACCAAGATTTAAAAGTTATGTATGATTTTGCTGCAATTGAAGGATTTTTGTATTTTATTTGTGATAAAAATGAAAAAATTGGGGTAAAAACTCTTCAACGCTTCAGTCTATCCAATAACACCTGGTTTGAAATGGCCTCACTACCCCCTGTTTTCGAAGAAAATAAAATACACATAACGGTTTTTGAAAATAAAATTATAGTTAATGATTCCTGTAATATTTACGAGTATAATATTAATTCTGATACATGGAATGCTTCGATACCTTTTGAAAGAGATATTAATCTGTTTGAAACTTTTAATGTTGGTTATCTTGGTTTCATAGGTAACAAAATACAACCAAATGTCATCGGCTGACCTTCAAACCGCAAAGACGTAGCTATTGAGGCAAAGAGTTATATTTTTTATTTTCTTTTAAATTTTTTTGCTATCATTTTAATATTATATTGTTACTTATTTTGAATTTAAAATAAATAAATAATAAAAAAAAAAAAAAAAAATCAAAATAATTTTTTATTACGGGATGTCCCCGAAGCCATCCTTTAAGCTTATCAGGCTAACCTGAACCTATCCAATGGCACGTATGCTAACGCACACTGCCTGATTAATATTCTTTAAGGCTGATTTCCAATGGCGCGTATGCGTTAGAGACGCTTACGTATAAGTTTAAAAGCTTTACGAACGCGTCGACATGACCAACGACTTGAAGAGAAAATGAAAATCAAAATGAACCTACATAACTGTAATCTCGAATTCCTTTCATTAAACAATTCCAATTTTTTTTTAAACAAAATCGATTTTTTTTCTTTCAATAGAAGGAATTTTGTCCGAAAAACCCGATTTTTTCTGCTAAACAAATCGATTTTTTTTTGTAAAAAGGAATTCGAACATTAGTTTAATTGTCAAAACGCACGCTGAAGTTAATTTTTTTTTTTCAACTTTATCCTGAGGGGCTATAGGAGTTGAACAAACCAAGTTAACAGTCGTTCAAGACTCTGGACGAAGGACAACATTAAGGTAGCTTATGTTACGTTGGTTTGTGTACATGCTAATAGGTGCCAAATCGTAACATTAATGCCAAACGCGTCGTTTAAAACACTTTGCATAAATTGCTATGTGTGAGCTTTCGCGTTGAAATCAGCATTTAGAAATCATATTTGTAATTAAAAGCCAAAATATTACTGAACTGTACAAATTCTAGTTTCGTGAACTGAATTGAAAGAAAACTTACTGGTCTCATGATCTTTACCTTCGAATTGCTCAAAACCCCAAACACAATAGAAATTGGTTGGAACAAAACGAAAATTTCCAAATATGTTCCAAAGTCAAATGCATCGTTGTCGACAGTGCCAATTACTTGGAAACACAATTAAATAGTTCAAAACGTGGAGCTTTATGCGAAATATGTAATTTACACCTCCCACGATTATGGTACCTAACTGTACCAACACTCTGTGTGCCAATTGTTTCGAACATCAACCGCTTCCGAAAAATCGTGCTAAAAGTACATTATGTAGCAAGCAAACAAACGCTCGACAAAAAAACCAAAAATAAATGCACCTTAGCTGAATCGAGGCGCAGCCAAAAATGAGAACGAAACCCAATACGATTCTATAAGTTCAAACAAACTTCTCAAGAAACAACTACTACAAAACCGTCTACTTTATTCGCTACGTACGAACAAAATATAAATAAAGACAAGGCATTTTTATAGTTGCTAACTAAAAACTACGTAGTAGCCGTGGCGTGATGGTTAGTGCGATTAACTGTCATGCCGGAGGTCTAAGGTTCGATCCCCAGCCTCGCCACCTATTTATTTAAAAGAAAAAACGGCTACTGCCTCTTGCGAGGAATTGACAAATCCTCCAAGAGTACCTCTTGTCACAGAAAAGTGCCGCTCGTTAGCCGTTCGGATTCGGCAATAAACTGTAGGTCCCCTCCATTTCTGCAGAAACGCACACAGGAATGGTTGAGAGTTGTAAGTCACTAGGCCCTAGTTCTTCATGAGCTGTTGTGCCATCAAATTTATTTATTTTTTAACTAAAAATTACGTTACACTTTTTTATCAAACAATTTTTCATATTGAAATTTAACCGAAAAATTAAAAAAAAATGGAAAGAAGCACTAAAACAATGAAAAGCGTCCCCAATTCATAAAAAATTATCAATTTTTTGTTATTGCTGCTTTTATATAAATATTTGAGGAAAATTTTCATTTTTTGTTTGGGGCTATTTTTCAATGGGGCCAAATTGCATATAGCTATTAATTTAAAATTGATCATATTAAGATGTCAATGTAAAACTTTCTCAAAATACTCAAATTCTATAATGAATTTTGCAAATAAAACATTTCGGACTTGTACCAATGCTTGCGTTCGAGTGGTAGTGAGATAGGCTATCCACCTATCCCAAAAATTTTCAGATACCTTGAGTTGTTGTTGCATCAGCTGACATCAGAAGTTTTTCAACAAGGGATTACAACAACACAAACCTATCCGGATAGGTTTGGCTTGCCCCCCGAACGCGGCCAATATTGCTGAAAAATTCTAAGTTTCATCGTTAAATTCTACAATTTCCACATATCAAGGGTTTAACAGAAATATATTCACGAAAATAGAGTAAATAAAACGTTGGTAACAAATAAGTCTTTTACTCGTTTTTAAAGAGATCGTACTTGAATGAATTTTTGTACAAGTGAATGGAAAAAATTCTATTTGTACTTGTACGCGCTTAACAATGATATCGTAAAAAAATTTTCTTCAAAATATAGAACTTGGACATAACCAGCATTTTGGAAAACAGAATTTTACACTTACAGCATTTTGAATATACAGATATTTGGATATACAGAATTTTGAAATACAGAATTCTGAAAAACAGAATTTTGGTCGTACAAGATTTTGATAGCAAGAATTCTGACCCGCTCCCCTTCCTCACATTAACTGGAGGACCATATAAATAATCTCTAGAGACTTACAAGTTAGTTGTATTAAAAATTTCAAAAATCGAATATTTGATTTAGTTTCTCATCTGACGCTGTTAATTTAATACGGTAGTGGTAGAATCTTCCTCTGCTATATCGAACATAGATAAACACCATCCCCCTTTCAACATATTACTTGACTTGGGCGGACAGTTTATAATTAATAGTAAATCACAAGACCGAAAAGCTAATTTGAAGCTGCCTTGTGAACACTGAAGTGTTTCTTGTATTGAAAATATTACAAGTAACATTGACGTTGCAATTTCATATACTTTTATCAAGTAGTGTTGAATAACTGTATAAATGACATAGTTTCACAAAAAACTTTAAAATACTCAAGCGTTTGTCATCCATGGTATACAAAAGAGCTTTAAATTATTCGTAATAAACGAAAGAGGACATGGAAGAATTACTTGAGAAGTATGTCCCTTGAGGTAAGAGATGTGTACATTGCCCTTTTTGAAGAACTAACAAAACTTTTCCAATGATTTACACACTAAATATCCTAAAATCAAAGTAAGAACTTTTAACCCCAAAAAGAATTCATGGTCCATCGAAATAGAAACACAGCTGCCTAAAATAAGGTGTCCTTCTGCACCAATTGTGATTGGTGATAAATTGATTGTAGGTTCAGATGACGGCTGTAGAATGTTTAGATCTGCATGCCTCTGAGTGGACTAATCTTACTACCGCAAAACACTATCAAAGAATTTTTATAATAGATTTAACAGGAAATTTGTGTTTTTTTGGTGTAGATTTTGAAATAGGTTTCTATTCTTTGGAGTTATATAATTTTTCCAAACGGAAATGGGAGGATCTACAACCACCGTATCTAAGATTTTCGACCAGAATGGCTTCTCACAATGAGATGTTATATGTTTTTGATGTAGATATCAAGATTTTGCATTCTTATAATGTCAACTCAAATAAATGGATTTCGAAACAAATTGAACAAGGTTGTTGTCATATTTACACTGTCAGACAAAAAAAAGTGCAAAAATTATTTTCAATAATATTTTATTTAGTATGATATGTTCTGATTTATTTTTCTTAAAAAAAAATAATTTATTCATGTTTTTTAAGATTATCTTACGTCCACAAAAGTAATCGTTTAAAGTTATTTACAAAATGTAGGTTAGAAATTAAATAAAATCGCAATATTCAAAGAAAATAGAAGAGACAGAATAAAGTGCAAATTCGAAAGATCATCACGTAAAATAGGAATTCAGCTTCAGAAAAGAAAAATGTTAATAGGTAGTGGCTCCTCCTTTATTTTGAATAACTGCAGCAAGACGCTTGGGCGTGCTGCTAACCAGGTTCTTCAAGATTTGATCTGGAATTCTCTCCCATTCATTTGGGAGGCTTTCCCAAAAAGATTGTAAATTGCGACGTTGATCTAAGGGAATCCTTTCATCCAAAATGGACCAAAGGTGCTCAATAGGGTTAAAGTCGGGAGATTGGGTTGGCCATTCTAGTACGTCAACATTATTTTCGGTAAAAAAAACTGCTTAGCTACTCTGCTTGTATGCTTTGGATCGTTATCTTGTTGAAAAATATAACTTTCCAAAGACAGTCTAGAAGCAGAAGAAGCTAAGTTTTCCCTAACAATGTTCACGTAACTAGAACCCGTCATTTTGGTTTCAATTTTGACAATATTTCCAACGCCACTAAAAGAAAAACATCCCCAAACCATAAGTGACCCACCTCTATGCTTCAACGTTTTTTGTATACACCTCTGGCTGAGTCTTTCGGATTGCTTGCACCAAACTCGCTTTCTTCTCTTACAGTTTTTTAATTCAAATTTGGATTCGTCAGACCAAATAATGTTTTCCCAGAACGATTGTGGCTTCACTAAAAACTTTCTAGCGAAAGCTAACCGTTTTTTAATATTAACTGGACGGAGTAAAGGCTTTTTCTTTGCAAAAAAGTTTTTTAAACCGCTTTCATGGAGTCGCCTTTGTACTGTCCTTGCTGTTATATTTAACTGCAGTTCTTCTTTAATATTTCTGGCGGAAGATAAAGGGTTCTTTCTAGCCTTAATTTTAATTCTGCGGTCATCAACTGCAGTTGTCTTCCGCTTCCTTCCGCAAGAAATTTTAAAACTAGCAACAGTTTCTCGTTCAAAGAAATTGAGGCAGATTTTTCTTACCATAGAAATGGATAATCCATATTTTTCTGCCAGTTTATGGAATATCAATCCACGTTCACGGTCCAAAACAAGCAATTCCTTCACTTCAGATGTTAACGGTTTCATACTTAAGCTTTAAGTAATAAAAATAAAATTTAACACGGAAATTATTATAAATTGGGATCTTTTGCTTCTACCTTTTTATATTTTATCAATTGTAAATATTTTTCTTTAAAACTTAAAACTTTTTGGCAGGGAATAATAAAAATGCACTTTATTTTGTCGCGAGTTAAATTGTATATGCTCCAAAAACACCGCAACGAATAGTAATTAGACACAACAATGGATTGTTTTTTTTTTTAAGAGTTAGCAGCTGAGAATATGTGACGTCAGAACATGAAATGGAATGATAAACACTCTTCGCTTTTAAATAGCGGTGGTTTGAAAATTAATCTAATACTTTTGCACTTTATTTTGTCTGTCAGTGTATGATTTAGCTGCAATTGAAGAATTTTTGTATTTTTTTGGTATTAACAGTAATCATCTATATATAAATAGGCTTAAATAATTTTTGTGGTACCATTTTCTCAAAAAGTATTTGACCGATTTCGATAAATTTTATATGGTTGGAAAGCCACAATTGCGGAGATGTGCAGAATATACTTGAGACACGCATTTACGCACTGTGGGTAATTTTTATTTTTTTTACTGTCGAACAGTGTGCATATTTAAAAAAAAAAATTAAATAAAAAAAATGTCGAATTTCGACACAGGACGATACTAGTTTATGTAAATAGGCTAAAGGCCTGGACTATCTAATCTTAAATCTAAATTTTCAAATTTTTTAGGTTGAGAATCTAATCTTTATTTTTGTTCAATTATTTTATAACATACAAAAAAAAAAAAAAAACAATCATAGTCATGTAGAGAAACGTGTCAAATTCGCATTGATAAGACAATAAGAGTATTCCTGTTATCTTAATTAAATTAAAAAAAATAGACCTTCCAAAAGAGATACTGGTTCGAAAAAAAATGATAATAAAAACAAACTCAGTTATAATAAAAGGATAAACCATTAATTAAATTTCATTTATTTTTCAATCGAACTTCATAAGATGAATTTAATAGTTTTGATTTTGTTGGGTGTGTTAGCTGTTACAAGTTCTGCTAATTTAACGGAGGATATTATACCAAAAACTCCTCTAAGGCTTTCAAAAACTGAGGATAATGTCGCCAACGAAGGTATATTCATCGAAGGTTAGCATTAATAATTTTGTGTTTTTGCGGAAGAAGCTTTTAAAAACCTGGTATTTCTAGGCCGAAGTATCAAAGGGAGGAGTCTTAGTTCGAGAGGTGAAAAGCTTATTAAAAAAATTCTCAATCAAATGCCATTCGGATTTCCAGAACTTGGACTTCCTGCTCTAGCTCCTTTTGTTAAGGAAGAATTTGAATATCAAATCAAAAAGTCATTTGCTGAGTAAGTACATACATATATACAAATTGAAAAAGAATAAAAAACAAAAACAGAAAACTTATAAATCTTCGTTTAGAATCAATGCTAATTTTAAAGACATCCGCATCGAAGGATTGAATGATTTGCTGACAAATCACTTTGAAATCACCTACGTCTTTAGTCAGAGCATAAAGTATAACTTCACATTTCCAAGAATAATTGCCAGTGGAAAGTATATGAGTGATTCTACATTTGATTTGATTAAAGAATTCGGAATAAACGTTCGTCATTATGGCAAAGGAAACTTTGAGGTCATACTGGAGAATTTAACATTTGAAGGTTATTTCAAGTATACAATGCCACTTGTACTTGGCAGCATTTCGATTTATAAATTCGATGGAAGTGTGACGTTGGAAAATGTTCTATTCAATATTGGTGGATTGGCGGGGAAGAGTATATTTAATAATGTGATTAACGATGAGCTGGAGGAATTTGCAGTGAAATTTGTGCGTTCGAATCAGGAATTAATTAATAATATGGTGAAGGACTTCTTGATTCCGCTGGCAAATAAAAAATTAGATGGCAAAAATGTGTGGTCTTTGATTGGCTGAGATATTATCCATCATGGTTTTGGGACTAAATGAATAAATGGACAAAAAATTGATCTATATTGTGTTTTTGTGATAATAGATAATTCAAAATCGAGAATATGGTTAGTTTTGGAAGTTTATAGCTTGGGTTCTATTAGTCGTATCTTCAAGCTTAAGGTCTTTAAATAAAGTCAGTATATCAGTCTATATTTCTGCTAACAGGTGGCCATTATTGGCAGCTCGATCAATGTGATTTTCAATTTTCAAAATGCAAAAGTTGATGAAAATTTTACAATTTTTAAGAAAAATATTCGACAAAGTTATTGTATCGACGAAGACGCTCCTCCGCTAAATTTTGACATATATTGTTGAGGTAAACGCGAGAGGCAGCTATAATTATTCTATCCAACTACATAAGATTTAAAGTTAAAGTTGAATAAAGTACCAGGGCTCTATTGCACCAACAACTAATCACTAAGCAACTTTTCATAAATCTTGATACGATTTTGTAGCGTAGGGTGACATAATTTCCCCGCACATAATGCATATGGACCTTGTGTCCGATTTAAGGTCAATAAAAATTATTGTCTCATTTCGCCACATCAAAATCGTACCACGACTTATTTTTATAATTTGCTAAGTGTTGAGTGCTAAGTGTTAAGTTGTTGGTCCAATAAGGCCCAGGGCTTTTTAATACCTCATTGTTTATGTATTTTAATTTAATAATTTAAAAAAGTTTTTAATTCTTTTTTTTGTTTCAAAATGAAATCAAAACAAGTAATTAAATATTAAACAAATATAACCACCTGTTTTAAGATGGCGGCCTTTTCTTAAACCCTACCAACTCCAATTTTTTGTTTTTATTAAGTGGAGCTGTACCCAAAGACATAGGTAATTTTTCTCAGCGAAACATGCAACTTCTTTACACCATAACGTCTCTGCATTTTTTTCTAAAACAGATAGGTTGTACGAAAAAAGTGTAATTTTTTTTTTTTCTTTAAAAAAAATTATCTTCACATTTTTAAATATCGAATTCTTCAATTTTCAGAATTCTGAAATACAGAATTTTGGATTTCTAGAATTTCGAAATACATAATTTTGGATTTTAAGAATTGGGAAATACAGAATTTTGGATTTCTAGAAAACACAGAATTTTGGATTTCCAGAGTTTTGAAATACAGAATTTTGGATTTCCACATTTATGAAATACAGAGCTTTGGATTGCCAGAATTTTGAAATAGAGTATTTTGGATTTTTAGAATTTTGATATGCAGGACTTTATGGATTTCAAAAATTTTTAAAAAGAGAATGTCGAATTTCCAGAAATTTAAATTTGAAAGACCTTTACAAAATTTGATTAATTCTTAAAAACATTTTTTTTTAAATTAATTCGACCCTTAAAAAAAATCAGTTTATAATACTTGTAGATTTTAAAATATCGTTTTTTGATGCAAACAACACCTTACAAACTATTAGAAATCTGTATGTGTTACACTGACAGAAGAATTTGATAGCCCAGGAATTATGTGCAAAACTTCAAAATTTTGGTAATAGGTTTGAAATTTTGTAGGGTTGTAGGATGTAGTTTAAAGTATTGTTTAAGGAATTATCCCCGGTTCTAACTGTTGAGGAATTCCTGCAATCAGTGTTTGATAAAATAAAATTAGATAAAAAAAAAAAATTTTTAAAAATATTACGGTACATTTTAAAAAGTTCCGAAACATTTTAAAAAAATAACGAGATGTTAACGAGAAAATAAAAAAATCGGTTCTATGGCAGATACCCTTAATAACAGTTTTTGGTAATTTTTTTTTTACCAAAATGTAGAACATCATACCACCACTTGTACACGTTAGAGCCGTTTTTGAGATAAATAACTTTTTTTAAAACAGTTGTACGGCAAGTACCGTTATTTTTTGAGCTAAAAAAAAAAACTCGATTTCTCCTTAGGGAATCACCCAAAACTCGTACTTCGCCCATAATCGTCCCACCGAGATGACTATTCGCAGTGAGCTGGATAGATCTGAGTCAACTGGTTAACCGATCAACCAACGCCCATACGGCGACGATACGCAAGATCTGCCGAAAACATCGCCATCTCTGTTTGTGAGAGTGTGCAGGAGAATCCAAGACAGTCGATATCGCGTCGCTCTCAAGAACTCGGCCTTTCGCAGACCACAACTTGGCGAATTTTGCTCTGTGACTTGAGCCTGCCGACCGTACAAATTTCAACTGGCCAACGAGCTGAAGGTATAAGACCATAGACAACGACGTCTGTTCGCTAAATGGGCTCTGGAACAGTTGGAATTTTCTTTGAAAAAACATTTTTAGTGATGAGGGCCATTTCTGGATGAATGAAAACATCATGAGATCCAAGCGTCAAATGCATCCCGAAAAAGTCACTATTTTGTGTGGATTTTGGGGTGGCGGCGCGGCGTCATCCGTTCATATTTCCTTGAGAACGACACGTTGGCTAGGCTATCACCGTCAACGGGGAGTGCAATAGATCGATGATTACAAATTTTTTTTTTGGCTTTAATTGGATCACATGGAAATTGGCGCTACGTGCCAAACAGCTTACGAGTGATTCCAGGGAATGGTCAATTGACGTGGAGGTGATGTGAACTGGCTACCGAGATACTGCGATTTGACCCAGTTAGACTTTTTCTTGGAGGGTTTTCTGTAGTCGCAGGTCTATGCGAATTAGTCAAAAACCTGTTGGCCCTCAAAGCCAACATAACCCATGGCATCGGTCAAATTCAGGAAAGTCGGACGTTTTGGATGCGCGCCACCTAAAAAAAGCCGCAGCGTACATTTGAAAGATGTTATATTCCATACATAATGGCATTTATAGGCCTTTCAAAAATAAAAATTTTGATGGTATCTTACACACACTTTGTTTTATTTAAATTTAAAGATAGGAAGCGCTTAATCCTTTAACTAGACAAAAAAAAAAAAAAAAAACTAAAACAACTCAGCTATCACAGTTTTTATTTTACACAACCTTATTATCACTCACTTCCCAAGGAATTGGAGGTGGATAGCAAATTTTATTACTTCCACCTATCTTACCAATCAAATACCAAATTTTGTGCCCCTTCATCTTTTCATTAACCAATGGCACAACTTTCTCTTCAATCCAGTCACTTATTCTATTTTGATTGTTATTCACAATTCGCCATAGAAAATCTTCGATTTCATCATTCAATAATTGATTTACTTTCTTCAAAGTATCAGTGAATTCAATGTTTGACACAACATTTTCCAGCGAAACTCTAGCAATGAAATTGTAGATTTTGACACTTCCGAACACGAAGGGCATTTTGTATTTGAACGAGCCATCGATGTTGATATTTTCCAGGATCAATTCGAAATTTCCTTTGCCATCAAAACGGATGCTGACACCATACTCCGACATGAGATTGAGTAAGATATCAGTGTCAATTTTGCCGGAGAGCACGATTTTCGGCAGAGTTAAGCTGTAATTGACTTTTTTGCTAAAAGTGAAACTGATTTTGAGTTTATTGATCAGCATGTTGTCCAAGCCATCGACACGAAAACGAATTAATTTCGTCAAGGTTCTAGAAGAAGGAAAAAAAAAAAAAAAACAACAATTGTATTGTTGAGTGTATTCGAGTAAGAAGTATCAAAGAATACATACTCAATAAATTTCTTCTTGTATTCGATGATCCATTCTTTATTGGTATATGGAGCAAGAGGTGGGATACCATATTCTGGCCATCCACAAGGCAGGTTAAGAATTAAATTCTCCAAAGCCTTCTTTCCTTGCTTATTCAAGATCCAGCCACGATATGAAACTTCTTCATCGTTGAAGATTTGTATATTATTATCAGCTAAATTATGAGCTCCCTCATAAGTTTTTTCCACATTATTGATTTTGTTTAAAGGAAATTTGGACAAATTTTTACCTGACGCAGCCGAAAAAGTAATTACGATAAAAAGGGCTATCAATGGCTTTTTCATTGTTAAGTGTTCAAAATTGTATATTTGCCTACTAATAGAACCTCCTACAGAGTTGCAACCTTTTATAGGATTTTCTGATATTTAACAAAATGTTTTTTGTATTGATTTTAAAATCTTATCGTTCAAACCACAAATATAACCATTTTTATATTGTTTATTGTACCTTTGAGGGAAAAAAAAAATAATTTTTTACATTACAAAGCAAATAATTTGATTTTATCTGAGACATGATTTTTTAATATTATTACCCCCTATAGAAATTAAGTTTAATCTTTTTCTTTAAATTTTTGAAATGCATGTCAAAGATTTCGTTTGTTTTTATTATTTGTATAAAATAATAATAAACAATCAAATTATTATTAATCAAAGGTTGTTTGAAAGTTTTCTGATACGACTGATGAATTTGATTGTATAGGGAATCCTCAGGGTCACAGCAGCGATTTGATTGAATTTTTTTAGCTATAAAATTTACTTTTAATTTTTTTTTTTTTTTTTTTTCATTACTTTTTTACTCCTTTTTCATTCCTTATTCACTACTTTTACATTCCTATTTTACAATTGTTTCACTCACACACTCGAAAAGTTTTCGACTGACTGTTCGGAGTGATATTTCGGGAGTGTTTTTCACTTCCTTTCTTGATTTTACGGCACTTTTTCGTCAAATTACCCTTACTTGCTCAATAAGAAATATTGGTTTTGAGAACAAAAATTTCCATTGTAAATTTGGTTGTAATAAAAATTATTGTCACCCCGATGATGGAGAAGTCTAAAAGAGTGGTTTTCGCCACACCACCGTCTGTCGGTCTGTACGTCTGTGCGCCTGTGCATCCGTGGGTCAATAATTATAGTGGGTTTTAAGAAATCTACATTTCTGGTTTCCGTGGAAATAGGATTTCGATTTTTTTTGATAGTGATGCCTTAATTTCTACCCCTGACGGTCTGCGCAGCAGAGGAAGACCCCACCTTAGGTGGCGCACACAAGTGGAAAACGACCTCAACCAACTTGGAGTGCGTAACTGGAGGCAGCTAGCTAGGGACCGAGCTGGCTGGAGGGGCTTGTTGGTTGAGGCCGTAGTCCATCCTGGGCTGTGAGCGCCATCTAAAGTAAAGTAAATAAGTATGCCTTAATTTGGAGTTGTTTGCTCACATCTTGTGAATGGGTTACAAATTTTGATTTTTTTTTTAAACATACAAAAATCAAACACAAAAACTAATATTTTTATTAATTTCGCTTTTTTAACATTTTTTTTTCGCCAAATCAAACGTCCTAACATTATAATTTTTAAATACAAGAGCAAGTTCATGCAATTCAGTTGCACATATTTTTTTTTAAAGCAATGATAGGGCGGCGGCGTTGAGGGTTAATTGTATTTAATTTTCATAGAGGGTAGATTATATACAAATATATAAAATTGAAAAAAAATTTATAATATCTAAAAGATACAAATACAAAAAAATTAACAAAAATATTGAACTCTTAGATTATGAACTGATTAATACATACATACATACATATGTATATAAATATTTTAAAGATTGATTTCTTTAAAGAATTGAGTTTCACAACAATATCAAATGCCCTAGATCACTGAACTTGAAAAACATGTGTTACTTTAATTTATCAATTAATAGCCTTTTTTCTTACGATATAAAAAGTTTTGGGGTTAGGTTCTTAATTCACAAAAAAACAGCTTGAGATATTATTTACAACAAAAATCGAATCCCCTAATTTGACGTGTCAGTTAGAATTTCTTCAAATTTACTAACCTTCTATTTTTTAAAGTTTAATTAATGTATTTTGTACTTAATTTTTCAAAAAGGGTGGGAGATTTAAACCTTCATCTGTATCTGGAAGCACTGTAACTTTTTCTTTGTTTTCAGATCGGCTTGTGACAGCTCGCGTATGAAGCGTCAGTCCCAATAATTTTTTGTCGTAAAACATTCAGCGTGGCTTTAATTTCGTAAATTTGTTTTAAATCTAGATTATTGATGTCGAAGGTATTTAAATTAGCTGTATTATCTTGAATGCACAGGAAGAGTTCCCTTATTTTGTTCTTCCATGAACTTTACTGGTCAATATCCAAATTTAGGGCTAAATTTAAAAATATAACGCTGATCTGCCTCTTGCCCCCCATGAATGAAAAACATTAAAACAAAATTAATCTTTTGGCTTTCTTTAAATTTAAAAGACCTTTACAAAATGTGATTAATTTTTAAAAGCATTTTTTTTTTTATTACTTCCACCCTTGAAAAAAGAATCCGTTAGATTCTTATAGATTTTAAAATATCGTTTCAGGATGCAAACAAGAACGTACAACCTATTCGAAATCTGTATTATGTATTACGTTGACAGAAGAATTTGATTTATTTATGTGATTTTTAATTTTATCAACAAATCTTAATGAGGTTTTTCAACTTTGACGGCAAAAATTTTTTTTTGTTGCAATAAAAATTCTCAATACTTTGTGATTTTGTAACACACTGAAAACGAGAGTGACTCAGATATTTTATCAAATTTGTTAGTTAAGTTAATAGCGGTTTTGTAAAGGTTTATTAACATCGGAATCTTTTAAAAGAATGAGAGATTGATAAATATAGGTATACATACATAAATTCCATTATGATTGAATTTTTCACAATAAAATTGGAAAACATATTCAAACATTGATCATGTTAAACTTACCTGAAATGAGAAAAAAAAATTGTTGAAATTTAATAGAATTTAATTTGTGAGGTAAATATGTATTAAAATATATTTTAAATTAATTTTTTAAAATCAAAGTTTACAATTTATTCTGATATATACAAGGTGTTTTGCATGAGTATTTAGCACCTTAAGGCCAGGGCGTATTGGATGGTTTAACACAGGTAAAAATCGCACAGCGGGAGCGGCAGTTTGTGAAAAATTTATTTTTGAATTAAAAAAAACATCATTCAAAAACAACGGTAACACTTACAATTTCATGCCGCCTATACCTTTTTTTAAAGCCAGAATTTCATTTTTTTATTGTTTTTGAATTAAGGCATTTTATTGAATTGTTTTTGAAAAAACAATGTTTCAAACTTTTAATGCCACTAGCTTTTTAGTTAGAGTATAGTAAAATAATAGGCCAGGTAAAATTTCAGCCGTTTAGATTAACAGAGGTCGCTAATCGCTAATTTCTTTTTTCCATACAAATTGTAGGGGAAGTTTTCTTTTGTTTTCTTCTTTATTTCATAACTTTACAATTGGTTATGGTACGGAAATGACTGAGACGTGTTCTTAAAGGAAATTGAATGTTCTTTAAAAATATCCCTTACTTCTCATTTAATTAGTGCACTCCTGCCAAATTTAATGAAGGTTCAAATGGATTGTTTATTCTTTATTCCACAGTTTTTTGGATTCCCTGTGGAAAATATCATCTGTATTATACAACTGACAAATTGAATTTTGTTGTATATGTTGAAATAAATTAATTTTTTAAGAAAACAAAATATTTAAACAGACAAATAATAAACAATTAAAATGACACATTTTTATCGTTACTTTCGGTTCTTATAGAAATCAATTTGGAGGTTATTTTTTTTTTTTTATAAAAACTGTCTTAATAAGTAATTGTGTTGTGTTTTTATAAATATTTTTATCTCATCAAAATTATATTATAGCTGATATTTTCAATAGGGAATCCAAAAAACTGTGGAATAACTCATCCGCACTTTAACCTTCGATAAATTTTGAAGGAGTGCACTTAATAGATACAAAATTAAGGACATTTTTAATAAAGGAAATTAAATGTCCTTAAAAAAAAAACGTCTCAATCATTTCCGTACCATAACTGGTTGGAAAGTTATAAAATAAAGAAGAAAACAAAAGAAAACTTCCCATACAATTTGTATGGAAAAAAGAAATTAGCGATGAGCGATCTCTAAGTTTTAATCTAAACGGCTTAAATTTTGTCTGGCTTATTATTTTACTAAACCCTAACTACAAAGCTTGTGGCATTGAAAATTGGAGACATTTTAATTTTTTTGAATCAGTCTAATATATATACATATGTATGTATCAGTTACGGCTATATTATTGACTTTCTTCAAAGCTAGTTTTACTGAAAAACTAGTTCTATAGGGTTTTCGAGTTTTAAGTTTCTCAAAAAAAAAAAAATATTGATTTGATTTAGATGTCAAAGTAATACAAATTTGTGAAAAACATAAAACTCGAAACCGCTATAGATCTAGTTTTTCGGTTAAACTAGTTCTGAAGAAAGTCAAGAATATGGCCGTTAAAGTTTTTAAGTTTACTTGTTCTATAAGAAAAGAAAAATTGGTATAATTTTTCATATTTGTTTTTACTTTTCTGAAAATACGAATTTATAATTGATACACTAATTCGAATTGGGGAAATAGGGTTTTCATGGTTTTTGAGAAAATTGTTTTATTTTCGAGTTATTTACGTATGTACATACATATATATACCTGGACCGATTTTTCTATAATTTTAGAATCTGGTGCCTGAGTAATTCAAATAATATTGCATTTAAAAATTTTCTAAATGATTTTTTTTAACAGGAACAAATCTAAACTAATTTTTTTGTTTTTAGTAGATATTTTTGACTTTTATAACATTTGGAATGCCTTTTTTAAGAATTTAATAATAATATACACCTCAGCATACCTGTGTAGTTAAAGCTTAAGTACAATTACCTTGTATTTTAAAATTTTAAGTACAAGTACAATTGTATGGTAATTGTACTTAAAATTTCTAAGTACCAGTATCGGTATTTGTACTTCGTAATTATAATTTCACAAAAGAATTGAAAATCGCATAATTTAAAGTGAAAACCCTCAAAAAGTTCGATTTTTCATCTAGCGACGCATTTGCCATAAGCGCGGAATTGTTAACTCACTTCTGGCAATTGTGTCGCTAAATGAAAAATCGAACTTTTTGAGGGTTCTCATTTTGTATTATGCGATACATGAATGGAAAGGTGGCACTTTCTTGATCACGGGAGTGCCATTCCTAAGTCATGAAAAGGTTTTGTTGCAGAGATATTGGCATCTAAACACTTTAGGATTGCATAAAAAGTCATCAAATTAATTTATTTCGATATGCAATGCTAAAAACCTTTTTCGTTTTCAAAAAATTGATTACATGTTCCAAATTTTACCCAAAAAATATTTTTATGAAAATCTTTATATGCAATTTCATTAAGATTTAAAAGGAACTCTGGAGTTTAATTTTTGTACAAAATTGGTTCAGCTGTCTACGAGAAAATCGAAAATAAAAAAGAAAGAAAAAGGTTCTTTGGCAGATAACAGGTTTTGGTAATGTTTTTTTTTTCACTAAAATGCAGACCATATGGAATATTAACACACAAAAATTTTAATCAAAATCGTTAAAGCTATGTATTTTTGAGATAAAAAAAGAGCCTTTTTCAAAAATAGTATTATGGCAGGTACCGCTAAAAAAATCAATTTCCCCTCAATTTAGATTTTTTGTTTACAAATCCAAAACTTGCTTTATAGTTCTTATTAACATCGCAAGTAAGAAAATCTAACGAATATCGCCCCTAGAAAAATTAACGCCCAACATTCTGATGTTGTTTAAAACTTTCAAATTTTCCAATTAGAAAAATGGCAAGTTTTTGAAAAGTTAAAGCCCTGGAAAGTTTTCAGTAGGGAAAATCTAGATGAGAAAAACATATCAAATACTGTAAAGGTCTTTACTAGTAAAAACTTGTTAGGAAAGATTTGCTATCCCATCAGAAATACTCTCTAGAAAACACAAACGAAAATTGTGTAGCCAATTTTAAAGCAAACAAACTGGTGCCTCGTCCCGGCGATCTCACTTGGACTTTTAAGTTATCAAATTAGGGGCCTTGTGTTAGAACGCACTTTTTAGTTAGTTCATCTATTCCACATCGTACTCTTGTATTGGAAGCTAACCCAGTTATTACATAGCTCATTGGACTGGTCCTGGTTCTCCACGAGCTGTCTCGCAACCAATTTATTATTTATAACTCATTGGCTGTCTGTTATATTTATGATTACATTTGTAGCAAAGTTTAAGATGTAATTCAACACCTGACACTAAGTAAGGGCATTTAACAACTTAATACTTTTTTTTTTTAAACAGAAGCTCTTAAATCAAGGGTGTCGTTCTGATATTAAAATGACCACAATTTTATTTCGATGTTTACACATCTTTATACAAGCCCTTTTTGTACAATGTCTTCCCTAATACCCCCTATAAACTCATCCAATCATCATAAACACTTGCCTATCATAAGCCTGTTCCATAAAAACTTGTCATATATACGTTCATATATAAATCAACGCTTTAACAATTCGGATTTATATACAGCCCAAATCAGCAATAATCCGACTGATAAATTTAAAATCAACTGATAAGATTGTCCAAGTTGTTTTCTATAAAAGTCTCAGGTGTTCCCACCGCAAAGGTTAGTATAGCTCAAGAACATGAAACTTTTAATTGTTGTATTGGCGATCAGCGCTGCTGTTTCTGCCGAGAAAATTAATGGCCGTGGTGGTAATTTAAAAAAAAAAACTCAAGAAATTTTTCGAAATGTGTAAATATAGAAATTTTTATATTTGTCTAAGTTTCGGGGCGAAGTATTTCTAGTGAAGCTAATGATGCTTTGGAAAAATTGCGAGAACAAATGCCATGTGGCTTTCCTCAATACGGTGTTCCACCACTTGCTCCATTGAAGATTCAACACAAGGAACTCGCTATTAAAACTGAAGCTCTAAGGTTTGATATTATAAATTACGTTCTTTTTTCTCAGAAAGGATAAATTTGTGAAAGATAATTTCCATTTTATTTTATTTCTAAAGCATTGACGGAGAAGTCAACGAGGTACGCGTAGAAGGTCTTGATAAATTCGAAATTGTCGATCTCAAGATCAACGTTATATTCAGCAAAATTACTTTTAAGTTAAATTTCCCCAGCATTGTGGCTAAGAGTTTGTATGACTTAGAAACTTTGGCAAAAGCTTTCGGATTCACTCTAGAAATTAAAGGAAAGGGAAATTTCTTGATGGAATTAAAGAATCTAGAAATCAGTGGTACCATCAAGTATACAATAATCCCAGGAATCAAGATTAAGTCTTGCAAAATTATTATTTCGCTTGGAGATGTTGATTCTCAGATTGATGGAATTCTTGGACAAGGATTTGGTAATCGAAAGATGAATGAACTTTTGGAAGAATTGATTTCGCTTGCAGTCAATGATAATCAGGAAATTATAACACAAAAAATAGAAGACTACACATTACAAAATGCTAATGAGGCTTTGGAGGGTTATACTTTGGCTGATATTATTGGAATCATAGGTGGCGGAGGCAGTGAAGTTGCTGAGCCCCAAAAGTGTATCCCACCAGAGGACAACTAAAAATTGTGACTTACAAAATGGTGTTCTATTTATTTTTTGAAATTAATTAATAAAATGATTAAAAACAATCAGACGCAATAAGGTTTTAAGTTTTTTGGTTTATTAAAGATTAATATTTAGATATTGCTATTTCGAGGAACTTTATCAACATAAGGTTAATTCTTAATTGGTATTTTGTGTTGTCTTTATGGCCCTGTAGGTTCAAAAAAAAATATATATTTTTTTTTTCAAAATCTACAAATTACTGCGTTTAAAAATTTGTAAAATAATTATTTTAAATTCTATAGACGCAAATGAAGATAAAGAACATTTTTATTTTTTGATAAATTTTGCAACTTCAATCTTATCAAACAATCAATAGGGTTTGTGATAAATAAAATGACCACCGAAGATTTGATTAGATATTATAGAGGCTGCTTTGATTCAAAAACAATTATTAAAATTATGTGAAGAAAAAAAAATTTGTGGACATAATTTTAATAGTTCTGTCCCACGCTTCGCAAAATTACATTATTGGTTTCAAAAGCTGCATATATGCGAATATTTTTTTTTTTATTTTTGGCTCTTTATCGAAAATTTATTTTTTTTTTTTTTGAAAATCGTAGTTTTGTAAAAAATTTCATCCGCAAAATTTGTAAATTTGCTAATTTGAAAAAAAAAAAAAAGAAATTACAGAACAGACGCGGCGGTACAAGTTAAGCACAATGCAGCACAACTTTTTTGTTTTGTTTAAACAAAAATGGCGGTGCTAGCTTCACGCTATGGTCCTTCGCAACATTTGCGTTCGTTACTAATAGTTGCAATTATGCGAATTTTCCTTTTATCTCTTCAGTTCTTAGTGTAATTTTTTTTCGCACAAAAACGCACAACTTTTAGTTTTTTATATAAAAATTTAATTTTTAACAAAATTTCATCCATAAAATTTGCGAACTTGAAAAAAAAACTACGCCACATGGCAGCACAAGTTTAGCACAATACGTTGCCAAAAAAAAGACCAAAAAGTTTAAAGAAAATCGACATATCCTTTTGGGCTTTAGCAAAGCGGGTAGACTAATATTGACAGAATATTGACTCCCACTTTTTTCTTTTAACTTAAATAGGCCTTTCGAGTATTTGACAAGTTTTGCCTATTGCAAACATTCCCGAGCCTCAACTAAACTTGACAAAAACTTTAAATTTTTCCAACAAATTTTTGTACTTTCGTTATGCGCATCAACTTGTGTTTGCACACTCTTGCCATAGTTGCAATACCTAACAATGTTATTCACCACTTTTCGTAACTTTTTTTTGAAGAATTATATCTCTTCTATAAAATTAAAATTTAAATCAAACCAAAGTTGTATAAAATCCTAAGTGCACGTGTTGTAAAGTGATTTCCCAGATTAGAAACTTTTTTTAAACACTTTTACATTTTAAGGGAATTTAATTTACTACACTTTTAAAATTTTGAATATACACATCATAAAAACTTCGGCCTGCTTCAGTGATAGAGAAATCCTCCATCATCAATGGGCCATTTAAAAGTCCATTTCCTCTGTAAAAAAGAAAATAACCTTTTTTCCTTTTATAGAAAAACCGACGACGTCATAAGGTTAGGGATCAATTAAAAGCATTAAATAGTCCATCGAAATGGGGAGACAATACGTACATAAAGGTTTCAAAATTTACATACACACATACTCTGATAGGTATTTTATACAGCAAGACATTTAAGAATAGGGTTTTAGGTAATTTCAATTTGATGAGGATCATACTAAGTTTATCATCCTTTTCAAACATTAAAGGACTAAAATGTTTTGCTTTTTTTTTTTGGTTTAGTACTTATCTTGTATGCATAGTCTACTCTGAGTACATAATATTTATGGTAAAAGTGTGAGCTTTAAAACAAATAAATATTTCAAATTCATTTTAAATTGACGCATGGACTTCTTTATGAAGTGAAGTTGTTTTTAAATGGGGAAGAAACTTTAGATGCGCCACCTGCATTAAAAATGATATGGTTGGCTTCATCTTTTTGTAGCTCTATTATGCGGAAGCCAAGCAGACATCTCTGCGTTATATGATGTGCTGGTATATATGTACATGAGGTGGAAGATTGTCAAAATGAATATTTAAATAGTTGGAGAAATTCATTAGACAGACAATGCTGGAGATATTTGCATTGCCACCAGATGATGGTTTGTTCAAGGCTTCTACCTTTTCTTTTTTTTTTTTGTTCTTGAATCTACCTAAATTTTAATTTAGAATTTGTTCCCATGTAAGCGTTTTGAGAAGGTGTGATGTTTTTCTTTGGATTCAAGAACAATTATACCGATTTAAAATTTTTGATTCTAAGAAAAGTGAGATTTTAAAATTATGCCAAGAATAGAGTGACTTGTTCCTTTTCTCCAATTTTTTCCCTGTTATAATAGGTATCAGGGAGATTCTTTAAATACTGCAAATTTAAAAAGGCCTGAACCCTAATCAAAAAAATCAAAGCCAAGAAAACATAACAAATGTTTGGCTATCGATTTAAGACAACAAGAAAGCCTTATAGTGATGGGAGAGGTCCAGAATCCCAGAGTAAAAAAAGAAATACAACCATAAATCAATGCTATGAACTGACGGACAGTGGTCCGTTTGGCAACAAATATTTTATAATGGAAATTAATGAAATTTGGTACACACTTAGGGCCAAGTTTACATAATTGTGGTTCCATATTTAACCCGTAGTTTAGGAAATTTACTTCGTCGATTTCTGCGGATTAACTGAGATTCAACGACGGCTCAAAGTTCAAGTATGTGAAAATAGATAAGAACATGCGTGACATTCGCTTAAACTCAGTTAATCCGCCAAAATCGGCGAATTTAAAATCATGAACCCCGGATCAACATTTAACCCACGATTGTATGTACAATTCGTCGCCCCAGAAAAGTTTTGTCGTATACGCCATTTGAGCATTTTTGGGAAATCGCATTTTAAGTTTCACGTTTGAATAAAAAAGAAACAAACCAATAGAATTTTCTGTATTTTTAATAGAATATTATGTGAAATATCTCCTTTTGATTGAAGTATTCTAAGTTGTTGAGTCTGTTTTGGTTTTCAAATTATAGAGGTTTTTCCCTAAAATCATTTTGTCGTATACGCCTCGAAAAATGAGTACTTTGTTAGCACCCCACGTACGACAAAGGAAACGCGTGGAATCAAGTGTGAAGTGAATCAAATGCAATAATTTTAAATTTAATAAAAAGATAATTTTCAAAAGGTTTAGATATTATTATATAGGTATTTTATAAAAAAAATTAAAATACACATATTCTTAAAAAATTGTGAAAATTTTGATGAGTTGATGACTAATATACAAGGGTATATGGTGATTCGCATGAGGTGTGACAAAAAGCTAGAGCGTGCAGGTTGGGTTGAGGTAAGGAAAAAAATTAATGGGAAGGGGGGTCTATTACTATTTCCCCCGTTTAGCCGGAAGAGGCAATTTCCTAAAAAAAATCGACTTGTAATGGAAAAAAATGAACAAAAATATCTAAAATATTATGCTCTCCTTTTTTTGCAAATCCCCGTTTTCCATTAAGAAAGTATAGTAAAATAGATAGATATCGTTATTTTCAAGTTTCCCAAAAACTAAAAGAATGCAAGTTGCATGCAAGTTTTTCATGCAAGTTGCATGCAAGTTTTTCATGCAAGTTTTTCATGCAAGTTGCATGCAAGTTTTCCATGCAAGTTGCATGCAAGTTTTTCATGCAAGTTGCATGCAAGTTTTTCATGCAAGTTGCATGCAAGTTTTTCATGCAAGTTGGATGCAAGTTGCATGCTAGTTTTTTATGCAAGTTGCATGGAAAACTTGCATGCAACTTGCATGAAAAACTTGCATGCAACTTGCATGAAATACTTGCATGTAACTTGCATGAAAAACTTACATGCAACTTGCACGAAAAACTTGCATGCAACTTGCATGAAAAACTTGCATGCAAATTGCATGAAAAACTTGCATGCAACTTGCATTTAAAACTTGCATGCAACTTGCATGAAAAACTTGCATGCAACTTGCATGAAAAACTTGCATGCACCTGGCATAAAAAACTTGCATGCAACTTGCATGGAAAACTTGCATGCAACTTGCATTAAAAACTTGATGCAACTTGCATGAAAAACTTGCATGAAAAACTTGCATGAAAAACTTGCATGAAAAACTTGCATGGAAAACTTGCATGCAACTTGCATGCAACTTGCATGAAAAACTTGCATGCAACTTGCATGAAAAACTTGCATGCAACTTGCATGAAAAACTTGCATGCAACTTGCATGAAAAACTTGCATGCAACTTGCATGAAAAACTTGCATGCAACTTGCATGAAATATTTGCATGCAACTTGCATGAAAAACTTGCATGCAACTTGCATGAAAAACTTGCATGCAACTTGCATGAAAAACTTGCATGCAACTTGCATGAAAACCTTGCATGCAACTTGCATGAAAAACTTGCATGCAACTTGCATGGAAAACTTGCATGCAACTTGCATGGAAAACTTGCATGCAACTTGCATTAAAAACTTGATGCAACTTGCATGAAAAACTTGCATGAAAAACTTGCATGAAAAACTTGCATGAAAAACTTGCATGGAAAACTTGCATGCAACTTGCATGCAACTTGCATGAAAAACTTGCATGCAACTTGCATGAAAAACTTGCATGCAACTTGCATGAAAAACTTGCATGCAACTTGCATGAAAAACTTGCATGCAACTTGCATGAAAAACTTGCATGCAACTTGCATGAAATATTTGCATGCAACTTGCATGAAAAACTTGCATGCAACTTGCATGAAAAACTTGCATGCAACTTGCATGAAAAACTTGCATGAAAACCTTGCATGCAACTTGCATGAAAAATTTGCATGCAACTTGCATGAAAAACATGCATGCAACTTGCACTAAAAACTTGCATGAAAAACTTGCATGCAACTTGCATGAAAAACTTGCATGCAACTTGCATGAAAAACTTGCATGCAACTTGCATGGAAAACTTGCATGCAACTTGCATGAAAACCTTGCATGCAACTTGCATGAAAAATTTGCATGCAACTTGCATGAAAAACATGCATGCAACTTGCACTAAAAACTTGCATGCAACTTGCATGAAAAACTTGCATGCAACTTGCATGAAAAACTTGCATGCAACTTGCATGAAAAACTTGCATGCAACTTGCATGAAAAACTTGCATGCAACTTGCATGGAAAACTTGCATGCAACTTGCATGAAAAACTTGCATGCAACTTGCATGAAAAACTTGCATGCAACTTGCATGAAAAACTTGCATGCAACTTGCATGAAAAACTTGCATGCAACTTGCATGAAAAACTTGCATGCAACTTGCATGCAACTTGCATGAAAAACTTGCATGCAACTTGCATGAAAAACTTGCATGCAACTTGCATGCAACTTGCATGAAAAACTTGCATGCAACTTGCATGGAAAACTTGCATGCAACTTGCATGAAAACCTTGCATGCAACTTGCATGAAAAATTTGCATGCAACTTGCATGAAAAACATGCATGCAACTTGCACTAAAAACTTGCATGCAACTTGCATGAAAAACTTGCATGCAACTTGCATGAAAAACTTGCATGCAACTTGCATGAAAAACTTGCATGCAACTTGCATGAAAAACTTGCATGCAACTTGCATGGAAAACTTGCATGCAACTTGCATGAAAAACTTGCATGCAACTTGCATGAAAAACTTGCATGCAACTTGCATGCAACTTGCATGAAAAACTTGCATGCAACTTGCATGAAAAACTTGCATGCAACTTGCATGCAACTTGCATGAAAAACTTGCATGCAACTTGCATGGAAAACTTGCATGCAACTTGCATGAAAAACTTGCATGCAACTTGCATGAAAAACTTGCATGCAACTTGCATGAAAAACTTGCATGCAACTTGCATGGAAAACTTGCATGCAACTTGCATGAAAAACTTGCATGCAACTTGCATGAAAAACTTGCATGCAACTTGCATGAAAAACTTGCATGCAACTTGCATGGAAAACTTGCATGCAACTTGCATGAAAAACTTGCATGCAACTTGCATGCAACTTGCATGAAAAACTTGCATGCAACTTGCATGAAAAACTTGCATGCAACTTGCATGCAACTTGCATGAAAAACTTGCATGCAACTTGCATGAAAAACTTGCATGCAACTTGCATGAAAAACTTGCATGCAACTTGCATGAAAAACTTGCATGCAACTTGCATGAAAAACTTGCATGCAACTTGCATGAAAAATTTGCATGCAACTTGCATGGAAAACTTTGCATGCAACTTGCATGAAAAACTTGCATGGAAAACTTGCATGCAACTTGCATGAAAAACTTGCATGAAAAACTTGCATGCAACTTGCATGAAAAACTTGCATGAAACTTGCATGAAAAACTTGCATGCAACTTGCATGAAAAACTTGCATGCAACTTGCATGAAAAACTTGCATGCAACTTGCATGAAAAACTTGCATGCAACTTGCATGAAAAACTTGCATGCAACTTGCATGAAAAACTTGCATGCAACTTGCATGAAAAACTTGCATGCAACTTGAATGAAAAACTTGCATGCAACTTGCATGAAAAACTTGCATGCAACTTGCATGAAAAACTTGCACGCAACTTGCATGAAAAACTTGCATGCAACTTGCATGGAAAACTTGCATGCAACTTGCATGAAAAACTTGCATGCAACTTGCATGAAAAACTTGCATGCAACTTGCATGAAAAACTTGCATGCAACATGCATGAAAAACTTGCATGCAACTTGCATGAAAAACTTGCATGCAACTTGCATGAAAAACTTGCATGCAACTTGCATGAAAAACTTGCATGCAACTTGCATGGAAAACTTGCATGCAACTTGCATGAAAAACTTGCATGCAACTTGCATGGAAAACTTGCATGCAACTTGCATGAAAAACTTGCATGAAAAACTTGCATGAAAAACTTGCATGCAACTTGCATGAAAAACTTGCATGCAACTTGCATGAAAAACTTGCATGCAACTTGCATGGAAAACTTGCATGAAAAACTTGCATGCTACTTGCATGAAAAACTTGCATGCAACTTGCATGAAAAACTTGCATGCAACTTGCATGAAAAACTTGCATGCAACTTGCATGAAAAACTTGCATTCAACTTGCATGAAAAACTTTCATGCAACTTGCATGGAAAACTTGCATGCAACTTGCATGGAAAACTTGCATGAAAAACTTGCATGCAACTTGCATGAAAAACTTGCATGAAAAACTTGCATGCAACTTGCATGGAAAACTTGCATGCAACTTGCTTGAAACACTTGCATGCAACTTGCATGAAAAACTTGCACACAACTTGCATGAAAAACTTGCATGCAACTTGCATGGAAAACTTGCATGCAACTTGCATGAAAAACTTGCATGCAACTTGCATGAAAAACTTGCATGCAACTTGCATGAAAAACTTGCATGCAACTTGCATGAAAAACTTGCATGCAACTTGCATGAAAAACTTGCATGCAACTTGCATGAAAAACTTGCATGCAACTTGCATGAAAAACTTGCATGCAACTTGCATGAAAAACTTGCATGCAACTTGCATGGAAAACTTGCATGCAACTTGCATGAAAAATTTGCATGCAACTTGCATGCAACTTGCATGAAAAACTTGCATGCAACTTGCATGAAAAACTTGCATGCAACTTGCATGAAAAACTTTCATGCAACTTGCATGGAAAACTTGCATGCAACTTGCATGGAAAACTTGCATGAAAAACTTGCATGCAACTTGCATGAAAAACTTGCATGAAAAACTTGCATGCAACTCGCATGAAAAACTTGCATGCAACTTGCATGAAAAACTTGCATGCAACTTTCATGGAAAACTTGCATGCAACTTGCATGAAAAACTTGCATGCAACTTGCATGAAAAACTTGCATGCAACTTGCATGGAAAACTTGCATGCAACTTGCATGAAAAACTTGCATGAAAAACTTGCATGAAAAACTTGCATGCAACTTGCATGAAAAACTTGCATGCAACTTGCATGAAAAACTTGCATGCAACTTGCATGGAAAACTTGCATGAAAAACTTGCATGCTACTTGCATGAAAAACTTGCATGCAACTTGCATAAAAAACTTGCATGCAACTTGCATGAAAAACTTGCATGCAACTTGCATGAAAATCTTGCATGCAACTTGCATGAAAAACTTTCATGCAACTTGCATGTAAAACTTGCATGCAACTTGCATGGAAAACTTGCATGAAAAACTTGCATGCAACTTGCATGAAAAACTTGCATGAAAAACTTGCATGCAACTTGCATGGAAAACTTGCATGGAAAACTTGCATGCAACTTGCATGAAACACTTGCATGCAACTTGCATGAAAAACTTGCACACAACTTGCATGAAAAACTTGCATGCAACTTGCATGGAAAACTTGCATGCAACTTGCATGAAAAACTTGCATGCAACTTGCATGAAAAACTTGCATGCAACTTGCATGAAAAACTTGCATGCAACTTGCATGAAAAACTTGCATGCAACTTGCATGAAAAACTTGCATGCAACTTGCATGAAAAACTTTTCATGCAAGTTGCATGCAAGTTTTCCATGCAAGTTTTTCATGCAAGTTGCATGCAAGTTTTCCATGCAAGTTGCATGCAAGTTTTTCATGCAAGTTGCATGCAAGTTTTTCATGCAAGTTGCATGCAAGTTTTTCATGCAAGTTGCATGCAAGTTTTTCATGCAAGTTGCATGCAAGTTTTTCATGCAAGTTGCATGCAAGTTTTTCATGCAAGTTGCATGCAAGTTTTTCATGCAAGTTGCATGCAAGTTGCATGCAAGTTTTTCATGCAAGTTGCATGCAAGTTTTTCATGCAAGTTGCATGCAAGTTTTCCATGCAAGTTGCATGCAAGTTTTTCATGCAAGTTGCGTGCAAGTTTTTCATGCAAGTTGCATGCAAGTTTTTCATGCAAGTTGCATGCAAGTTGCATGCAAGTTTTTCATGCAAGTTGCATGCAAGTTTTTCATGCAAGTTGCATGCAAGTTTTTCATGCAAGTTGCATGCAAGTTTTTCATGCAAGTTGGGGGTGGCCCCGGCGCAGTGGAAGTAGTGCTTGACTGCTAACCTGGATGTGTGGGTTCGAGCCCCAGTCTAGGCAGCATTCTTTTCTATATTCCCTCAACTGAACGCCACCCCTGGGATTTAATGAGATAATCAAAACCTTATTTCTCAGTCCATTGTGCCAACAAAAATCTATCCTATCCTTCTATTCCTTCTAATATTGCCTAATTTATAAGACTCTGGGTCTTACTGGCAAATATATGTTTGTGTTGTTTTTTTTTTTTTTTGTGTTGTTGTGTTGCAAGTTGCATGCAAGTTTTCCATGCAAGTTTTTCATGCAAGTTGCATGCAAGTTTTCCATGCAAGTTGCATGCAAGTTTTTCATGCAAGTTGCATGCAAGTTTTTCATGCAAGTTGCATGCAAGTTTTTCATGCAAGTTGCATGCAAGTTTTTCATGCAAGTTGCATGCAAGTTTTTCATGCAAGTTGCATGCAAGTTTTTCATGCAAGTTGCATGCAAGTTTTTCATGCAAGTTGCATGCAAGTTGCATGCAAGTTTTTCATGCAAGTTGCATGCAAGTTTTTCATGCAAGTTGCATGCAAGTTTTCCATGCAAGTTGCATGCAAGTTTTTCATGCAAGTTGCGTGCAAGTTTTTCATGCAAGTTGCATGCAAGTTTTTCATGCAAGTTGCATGCAAGTTGCATGCAAGTTTTTCATGCAAGTTGCATGCAAGTTTTTCATGCAAGTTGCATGCAAGTTTTTCATGCAAGTTGCATGCAAGTTTTTCATGCAAGTTGGGGGTGGCCCCGGCGCAGTGGAAGTAGTGCTTGACTGCTAACCTGGATGTGTGGGTTCGAGCCCCAGTCTAGGCAGCATTCTTTTCTATATTCCCTCAACTGAACGCCACCCCTGGGATTTAATGAGATAATCAAAACCTTATTTCTCAGTCCATTGTGCCAACAAAAATCTATCCTATCCTTCTATTCCTTCTAATATTGCCTAATTTATAAGACTCTGGGTCTTACTGGCAAATATATGTTTGTGTTGTTTTTTTTTTTTTTTGTGTTGTTGTGTTGCATGCAAGTTTTTCATGCAAGTTGCATGCAAGTTTTTCATGCAAGTTTCATGCAAGTTTTCCATGCAAGTTGCATGCAAGTTTTTCATGCAAGTTGCATGCAAGTTTTTCATGCAAGTTGCATGCAAGTTTTTCATGCAAGTTGCATGCAAGTTTTTCATGCAAGTTTTTCATGCAAGTTGCATGCAAGTTTTCCATGCAAGTTTTTCATGCAAGTTGCATGCAAGTTTTCCATGCAAGTTTTTCATGCAAGTTGCATGCAAGTTTTCCATGCAAGTTGCATGCAAGTTTTTCATGCAAGTTGCATACAAGTTTTTCATGCAAGTTGCATGGATAAGGTTCGTTCGAATGCTAATTGCTATACTATAAACGCCCTCTAGAAACGAAATTAGAGTGCAATGTTTTAAAAAAATATACTACATGTGTATAAACTTGAAAGGCTCTGCAGTAGTAAAAACTTGTTGAGAAAGTTTTGCTATCCTATCAGTAATATCCATTATATAAAAATTACAAAAACCTTTTTAACCACTATGAAATCGTATGAAAAATTACAGCCCAAATATTAAAAATCCCTTTCTACTCTCTAACACACGTATTAACTGGCACACTGATAGATAACTTGTCCATTGGATATAAATAAATAAATTTGATGACACGCACAACAGCTCTGGAAGAACTAGCGTCTAGTTACTTATATTTTCAACAATTCCTGTGTGCGTGTTTGCAGGAATGGAGGGGAGCTACAATTTATTGCCGAATCCGAACGGCTAATGTGAGCGGCACTTTTCTATGAGAAGAGACACTCTTGGAGGTTTTGTCAATTCCTCGCAAGAGGGAGTAGCGGTTTTGTTTTAATAAATTTTTAGGTGGCGGGGCTGGGGATCGAATTTATATCTCCGGTATGACAGTCAATCGCACTAGCCATCACGCCACGGCTACTACTTCCATCGGATAACTTGTCTTATTAAAAAACGGTGATTTTGAAATGATTATGAAGTTATCCACCTCTTAAGCCAAATTTGGCGAGATAAATTTATCCACTCGCTATCTCATTTTACAGACCATTACACATTTTTCAATAATAATTACAAGTTGCCAGAAATGTCCAGGGCTTTGTCGTTGTATGTCGTTGGTTTGTCGTTTATAATTAGGAAGGTAAGAGGTGGAATACATTTGTTCAGTATAACACATTTTAAAATGTATGCAAGTGGTTTGAGTTTTAGCTTATTATATACACAAACCAATTGCATGAGTTGTTCTTTTTTCAAAAAGGGAAATTTTATATTTTTAACAATGCCCCACAAAAGCTTAACGAAGTGGTTGTGATATTGATTAAGTTGAGTTGTGTCTATGCTAAAATAAAACTTGTGTGACGATAAACTTTCAAATTTGTATACCTATTAGAAATGTTGTATTTTTTTAAATAGTAGATCAAGGATTAAAAATTGGACAAAATTAGACAATGCCAATTTATAACAGTTTTCGCGTGAATTGACTCCGGCTGGGTACCTGAACTGAATCGAATGCTGGAACTGGAGCCGCAGACGGAACTGGAAGAGCTGTCAATAAATGTCGTACGTTTTTTTTTTACGTGTCCACAATGCAGCTTTACAGCTTTAAAAGTATTGTTAAGAAAAACAAAACAATATTCTTGTATACAAGCTCAGAATTTACATTTTTTGTTTCCAATACTTTTCCTTTTAATAAATATGTACTTTTTTCGCGATACAAAATAACCACAATATTTTTTTTCGACCCAAAAAGTTTTTTTTTTTTCTTCATACAATAATTTGATACGTCAAAAGTGTCGTACGTGAAAAGTTAAAAGTTGGTGAACTCTTCCATCTGCGGCTGCAGCTCTGTATGCGGCTACGTTCCGTTGTGTGTATTCAATATTTTGACAGCTATTCCAGTTGCGGCTCCAGTTCCGTCTCCGCTGTCATTCTGTTCAGGCATTAATGCCCACCGGCTAAATTTGTCGCGAAAGAAAACACTTTGTCGCGCTTGTTTTTTAAAAATTACCCCTTGGTAATGCTAACTTGACAGTCAAGTTAGCAGTAAACCCCCCAAAGTTAATTTAAAAAAAAATTTAAGTACGTCATTACTTGTCGTGTATTTGTTGCAAATTTGCCGTGAGAGTTTGTTTGCTGGGGAAAAATAGACAATTGAATCAAAAAGACCTGAGTGTTCATTTAGGGTATTTGGATTTTTTTTTTAAATTGCTTTACAAAACAAATATTTTTTTTTTTTTTCAAACATTGTTGGTATAAATAATCAATTTTTGGAATATCTTTTTGGTTGTGGAATGTTGCTTAGAAAAAAAATTTACGTGTACAAATCATGAATAAACGAGCCCAATAATCTAGTTTTTACTGGCCCAATAAAAAAATTGGTTCATTCCTAACATGGAAATACGAAATTTACTGACTTACCAATTAAATTTTTATCCAAAATCTTATTAAGGTTTTTCCGCATACAAACACAATCACTTAGCACAATTGGAGAAAAAAAAGATTTGGTATAAATTCTTTAATAAAATAGAGATTAATAGAGAACACAATAATTTTATTTTTAATTTAACGAAGGACCGATTATTTCCAATAGCGAAGAAGTGAGTTTATCAAAGAAAAAAAAAACTCCTTTTCTCATAACACGTTACGAAAATCGACGACACGAAAATTATTGACTTGAGCTTTAAATAAAATATTATTTTGAGGAAGAATTGAAAACAAAAAAGATGTGACTGAAACATTTTAATAATTAACTGAGCAGAAAGTAAACTTTCTTTTAATTTAACGAAAAGATCGATCGCTCTCAATACCACACAATAATAAACACTAGCACCAAATTACATCTTGCAAAGTCTTCGACAAAAAAATAACGAGTTCCATCACCGCACTGTATAAACAAGAACGAACAAGATCGATTTTTTGTTCATCGGAATGAGAACTGAATGTCTATATTTTTTTTAATAATTATGAACTCAAAACATTTAGAAATAATTATTTCGCATTTTTTTTTCAACAGAACTTGATAATTTACATTTAGAATTATTTTGTTTCTCAGCGGTCATGAGACAAACTGCCCTTCTAAACACAAGAATGAACGAACTATTTAGAAGAGTCACGATGACTACTGACTAAGAATGGCAACTGAGTGTGAGAGACAACAACTTTTCAATTGACTTTTTCTCAGAAAAGAACGAATACAAAGTGAAGTTCGCTGGCGAATATGCAATAATTTTTCTATAAGAAATAGACATTAGGTCTGTTCCATATTCCATTTGAATGTTTTCTCAGTTACATTGTTTTGAATTACATTGTCATTTGCATTTTTGATGATCAAGCCATGTGGCTCGTGGATTTCAAATAAGCTTAAAATTCAATTGAATTAACCGAGCCAAACCACAATTTGGCTCAAGCAAGCCATTTTGGATCGTTTGTGTGTATGGCCAGGATCAGTAACCAAACAATTTAAGCGGTGAATATTATGTAATAAAACTCACCCATGAAATATGGGGTTAACTTTTTGTTAACTTGAGATTAAAATTCGCTGAAAACACGTTTCAGGAGTGAACTCAGATGAAAGAATAGAAGATTACAGTTTTTTTTTTTTTTTGAAAACTATGAAAATGTTCTTTTTTATTTTACCTATTGGCCTACAAAAGAATTAAGGATGCGATTAAAAAATTGATAAAACAATAAAGTTAACCTTTTGGTTTAGTTAATGTGTACAGGGAATCGTTTTAATAAAAAAAAAACTATATCTCCCCTCTGAAGCTGGAGGGATAGGAGCGATTTCTGAAAAATTTACTTAATACATATGAAAACAAAAAATTATTAAAAATCAAGGAAGGCATAAACAATGATGTGTTAATTAGCTTATATTCCATTCTCTATTTGTTTTATAAAAATCTTTTGTTTTGTTTTATTTAATTCTTAAAAACTAAAAGAATTCTTTTTGTTGCGAAACTTGGCAGCACCTCTTAAACTAAATGAACCCAAAAAATACAACATGGCGGCAGTTTCCGATTTCATCATTTCTTTTTTCTTATCTTCATTTTCCAGTCGAGACGTCAGAGAAAGAGAAGTCATCCATTTTAAAATCAAAATCATCGTAAATCAAGAAAAGTCATCAAGTAGATAGGTATAAGAAGATAAAGAATTGAACTAAAGCGGTCCCTAGACGCTCAATATTATTGTGCAATATTTAGTATTGCACAATATTATTGTCCGTCTATGGATAATATTGCAAGGTTGTGAAATACATTAAAAAAATCAAAACCCTTTTGATATTTATTGCACAATGCAAAAATATTGATCGTCGGTGGGTACTATTGCACAATATTTGTTTATTTAATTTTCAAGTGTGAAGAGTAAACACCTCAGCGAGTGATTTTAATTAGTGCAAATGTCAAATACAAAAGAGGATGAGAGAAAATTTATTTTAGAATCAGTTGTCAACTAAATTATTGGTTAAAATATTGAACCGTCTAGGGCGCATAGCCAATAATATTGTACACAATAATATTGAGCGTCTAGGGACCTCTTAAAACGTAAGAAATTTAAGATTATATCATAAAATAAGTAGGTATATACATATATAGTAACGAATTATGTACATATATAGGAAAATTTAGCTTCTTACCTTACTAGACGTAGGTGAAAATTGTTGAAACAATAAAGCTCAAATTCGGAAAAGATTTTTTCTTTAAAAGTTTGGTTTATCCAACGTTGGTCGATCCAACACCTTTTACATATGCTTTTCAGTTTTCGCTAAAAATATACATAGTGTTCGATTTAGGGGCCACCCTGTTTTTTTAATCTTTAAGGCCTGGCAATACAGCCCGGGGGCCGACGGGACGGTCAATACTTTACTGGGACTGGGAAAGAAAGCACGCGGCGGCGGGCGGTCAAATTTTGTTTGTAAATTTTTAAAAAGACCGCGCGCCAGACCGCTTTTAGGTTTTTAATCTGCTTTATTTTTGTAAAGTCGTGAAGCCATATTTTCCAAATTGGAAATCATTTATATATTGTTTTAATTCCAATAAACCACAAAACTTTCCCTTCATAAACATTTAAATATCTGTAAACTTATTTTAAAATTAAACTTTTCTATAGGTAGATAGGTAGGTACATAGTATTTTTTTTCCTCCTGATCAAAGGGCATTCGTTTTTCTTTGAGGTTCTCAGAGCTCTTCTCTGCTGCAGAATAATAATAATACAAAAAAGGGAAAAAAACACATAAATTTGTCAACTCTCCTTGAAGATGTCTCCAAAAATAAAATAAAAACAAAAAAAAAAACAAACGGAAACGGCACAAAAGGATCCGCATTTTTTAAAATACAAAAAAAAGAAATAATAAAAGTAAAAATATGCCAGCCAACGACCGATACCTAGTCGACAACGAATATAACCAAACCAAGAAGTGGAATTCAAGTGAATTGGAAGAAGGAAATGAAAGAAGAAAAATGAAATAAAGATGGACATTTTCGGAAAAGAAAACTGGGAGGCTCCAACCTCCTTAACGTCTTCAACAACAGTTACAGTTTTTTCTTCTTCTTTGAGTTATGACTCGAATCTTTTTATTTTTATTTTTTTTTTAATATAAGTGTATCAAAGAGGCACAAGACGAATTTAGGAACACAGGTGAATACCAATTGCAGACGACACAAGTCAGAGAGAACATATATAGGGAACCCGGCAGCTCCTCCTGTTAAAGGATAACAACAAAAAAAAAAACGTTTTCCTTTAACACTTGACTTTATTAAATTTTCCCTAAAAATCTATGTCTGTGTCAAATGTTTACACACAGGAATTTTTTTGAGATAAAAAGCAAAAGGAAAAAGCATCATATAATATAAATAACGCCAATTCTCTACTTGAATCCTGTAGAATGTCAAATTTAATTGACACCACCTGGTCGATGGGGAAAAACTCCTTCGAAATCGCTGTGTGTGTTCTGTATGATGTTTCATATTAAAACAAATAAGAACAAAAAAAAAAAGTTCGAAGGAAGTTTACTAATTTGCTCCAAGTAAACACAGACACCCTCCCAATTTTTGGGGCTGCCTTAATACCTTCCTACCGCCATCCATCGACGACGTCACGCCATCGATGCCGACTGGCTGTCGCTGTCGTAAATTAACCTAACTGGCAAACAAGGGGGAGATGATGAAGAAAAGGATTCAAGGATTCTAGTCTGTCATTCCGGTTTCTTTTTTTTTTCTGTATTTTCATAAACCGCATAGAACCAGCATGGTTGGAGGAAATTAAAAACTGTAGCTGCCGCCACAGAGGTAAGAAATGATCCTTGTTTGCTTGGAGCTGTACTGTATAGAGGCGGCAGCGGTGGTATTCGCCATACCCTGCTTGTATTTTCTTCAAAACCACCATCCGCATGCTTTGAAGTGATTTCTCTAAGCATTAGCAACAACAAAAAAAAAACCTTAAGTACACACTTATCGAGAGGAAGTGACTTTTATTGTGGTAAATTGATTGAGAAACGCGGCGAGAGGGTTATTTCCAAGGAGGCTTATCCTGGTTTAATGTACAACTACAGACATCTCACTTCGTCTCCGTCTCCATCACCATTATTTTGGACAGAGAAAAAAAAATAAAAAAAAAAAAAAAAAAATACCCTTCGTCATTTTGGATTTCGCAGACAGAGAGATAGAGGAAATAAGTCAGCGATTTGTCTGGTCTCAGTGAAAGATTAACCCGACTACTCAAGGGATTTTCTTCTCAAAATTTAATTTTGATCACCTTTTTGCTCAAAAGACAAGGATGAAAAGGATCTTTTTGTACCTATCTTCTATATATATGTACCTACTATGTTTCTTTAAGGATTCTTATTGAAGAAACCCCATCATTATAAATCGCATGCCAAATAAATAAAACAACAAAAATTTATGAAGACGTCTGGGTTAACTTTTTGAAGACTTTTCTGTGACGCGATATTATATCCTTTTCCTCATCGTCACCTTTTCATTTTTTTATTATTTTTTTTGTTATTTTAGATTTAAGGAGCAGAGAATTTTGAATTTAACCTTTTTGACGACTTAAGTTGTGGGTGTCTACATTCAAATATATCCACGTTGGAACTGACAGCAAAAGTTGTTCATTTTAAGAGGTTGAAATGCAGTAATGAGACATTTTACTCCTATATTCTTCCTTTTCTATCCGAACAACCTTTTGACGGGTTTTGATATGAAGATACAGAATATAAGAAGAAAGGGATGTGTGGGTCCCATCACAGATAGCGAGAAAAACGATATGTTGTGTGCTAGAAAAGTTCACTTTCGCGCGATGATAAATAAATAATTTCTTAATTAAATGCTTTCTGCTGCGATGAGAAGGAAAAATACTTTATATTGAAAAGATTTTATGGAAGACATAATGGGCGGATATTTAAATATTTAAAGTTTTCCTTTAAATTGAATTTAAAAGTTATTTTGTTTTCATTTGGTATGTTTGCAATGTCTGAAAAGTTTCAAATAAAAAAAAAATTATTAAGAATCAACGAAAGCAGAAACAATGACGTGGACAGCGACGGTCGTAACACTTTTGTCCGTCTAAAGGACTTGTCCGTCCAAGGGAAAAATAAATAATACTTAGTTATGTAAGGAAATGTATAATATACAGTGGCATCATGAAACATTTTTGCACCTACAAGCCATGAAATTCATTCGAACTAAAAATGAACATGAAGATACAAAAAAAAAAGATACAAAAACAGACTACAGAAATAAAATCCGTTCTAAATTTGATCACAGACAGTAATTTTGTGAAATCTCATCTATGTCGCTGTAAACCAGGGGGGCCGTTTTTAATGCAAAATAAATTTATGTAAGAGTATTACTAAAAATAATGGTTGAAATTTACATACTAAAAGAAATGTTTTTGTTCGCCTAAGGGAATTTAGTTTAACAAATCGCGGCTAATATTCTTGTCCGCGTCCGGGTAAGGGAGTGTCCTCTTAAGGGATCATAAAATGTATGGAATTTAAATCCAAGATCCACTGTCGTAAGAATTTGTCCGCCTAAAGGGATTGTCCGCTTAAGGGAGTTGTCCGCAATAGGAGCTTTCACTGTATTTCTTCTTTGAAGGCTAATATTTGATTGTTTAAGTGAACAATTTTTGAGAAATTTAATTTCGAAGTCAAAAATTTCGAAAAAAAAATTGTGAATTCATTTTTTCAAAATATTCCGTAGTTAAGTGCCACTGTTTTTTTTGTATTTATTCCTCTTATCAATTTTTAGCCAAATTCTCTAACACAATTCCTTATGCCGAAAACAGATGCGCAGCGAAAACAAATTTACACAGGTTCTTATGAGAGCTGACATATTCCAGGCTCTGCATGCAGCCTTTGCTGCACGATATCTCTATTTCTAATTTCGCTGCATGGGAAAAAGCTGCACATCTGTTTTGGGCTTTAGAATGATAACAGGAATCATCCTTCGAAAAAGGTGACACCTTGTAGTGGTATAATATGGTCCGTATGAAAGTTACAAATTATCACAACAACGCCCCCTCCGACCCCTTTACAATCCTAAAAAAAAAACTCAAAATTGGCTCTTTTTCAGACTTTTGCCTATAATTTCTTTCTGATATAATTTTACACAAAAAAAGTTATATGATAACTTGTACAAAACAAAATTTATTACAAATATGATTAAAATTGTTGTTTTGTACCAACCAATGCAAACGAAGCTTTGAAGCTCCAAAAAAGGATAAAGTTTCGTATTTTTTTGAAATGTTCAGTTGCTTCCCACTTTAAAGGCCAATAACTCCTTAACGAAGGATTTTAAAGCGAAAGTCGTTAAATTCAAACCTGTAGAGGAATTTATTACCTACAAATTTAATGTGTTTTTTTTTAATTTGAGATTTAAAATATTTCGGTGAGGAGTGAGTGTATTTTTTTTAACGTTCTTATTAACTCACTTCCTCCTATGTACCTAAGTCTGTTCGATAAAAATTTTGCAATCGATTTCTAACTAACTCCCCGATTAACTAGAGAGAAATGGCCAAAACATTTGTATAAAATCAGGGAGCAATTTGAAAGAATTGAGGAAAATCATCATTTGCTCCTTGATGAAATGAAAATTAAACTGAGCCAAAATGTTAAAAAAAAGAAACTGAAGAAATTCCAATAAGCTTTGCCTATATAATGTGGATCCATGATTCATCGAAATTACCTCTCCGATATTGGAAGCATTTAAATGCTAATTACAATTCCATTCAAAACCTGTCAATATAGAATCCGATTCCCAATTTAAATGAAGCACGTTCAAGCAATAATCGCCTCCTTATAATTTCCAAAAATAAAAAAAAAATCCCATATTTAAGAAGCAATTAATCTTTGAGGGAGAAAAAACTTCTTACAATAATCCAGCCCTCGTCTTCACTAAAAAAAAATTTTGGAATTCCTTCTTCTTCTTCAACGTCTCATCTTTTTTGGTATTTTTTTTTACACTCAATGAAACAACAGTTACAAACAAAAAGGAAATTTTATAAACAAAAAAATAAAAATGAACAAGAAAACAAAAATAAAAAAAAAAAAAAAAATGCACAAAAATGACACAAACCATTCTTTCTCGACACAGAGAGCCCACTATTAATAAACATATTTACAGCACTTTACTTCATTTTTGTAAGACTGTTGAATAGTGGGACAGTTTATATAGAAAAGTTGGAAATTAGTTACAAAAAGAAAAAAAAAACAAATAGGTACAAGTATATATTAAATTAAAAATTAGTCTCAATATAGGTTTAATTCGACAAGAGGTCATGCAAACGGCACAGGTGAATATTGTTAAAGTGACATTCTGCTATGTAAATTTAACCTGGTTCGTAAGCAAGCGTAATATGGCTGGCTACGAGGGTTAATTTAATATGAGTAATATAAAAAAACAGGGCAACTGCCTCTTGCGAAGAAGTGACAAATCCTTCAGTAAGTATCTCTTGTCGTAGAAAAGTGCCGCTCACCCTAGCCGTTCGGATTCAGCAGTAAACTGTTTCGGTCCCTTCCATTCTTGTTCTTCTTGAGCTATTGTGATATCTTATTTTTATTTATAATTTCAACAAAAGAGATAAGTGCTGTCAGTATAAAATATTGGTTAAAAGCGATAACGTATTTAAGGTAGAACAAAGTAACCGTAAACGATCGAGTTATTTGCACTCGTGGATTTATAACTTGTTGAAAATTAAAATGGCTCGGCTGAATATCACACGGTGCAATTTTACTGTTTTAGTTGTTTCTCTATTAAAATATGCAATCACTTTTACTTCAATATTTAAAATTTAAAAAAGTTATAAAAAAAGTTTCGTGTTTAAGGAATGAACAAGAAATCTTTTTTCCATCAGTATCTAAATAAAAATAATTCACGACTTTATCGCATGAACTTATTTCTCTATAAGTACTACATACATCGATATAGCAAATACATATTAAAAAGCATTGAATTGCAAAATTATAACAAAATCGCTACAGGCATTAAAAAGATATACAGGGTGATTCACTTAAGGTGTGACAAAAAGCTAGAGCATATAGGTAGATTCGAGACAAGAAAAAAACTTATGGGGTCTATTTCCCCCCGTTTAGGCAGGAGGTGCAATTTTCTAAAAAATCGACTTAAAATAGAAAAAAAAAAATTAAAAAACAACGGTAACACTTACAATCTCATGCTATGCATTTTTTTAAAGCCAAAAGTCCGTTCTTTTGCCATGTTTTTAACTCAACTTGTTTGAGAGAATGGTTTTTAAAAAATCAATTTTCAAACTCAAAATTTTGAAAAAAAAAAAAAAATGAAAAAATTGTGTTTATCCGATTTTTATTCTACTACCTAATGTATTTCTGATTTTAATATTCGATGCTTCCATCAATTTTTAGTCAAACAATAAAAACCAGATGCCTGAAAGTCTTTTAGTTTTTGAGAAAATTAAAAATAACCAGAAACCACATCTACTTTACTACTTCATAGTAGAAACAGGATTTTTTGAGCGACAAAATAACGGATGTAACTTTAAGGAAAAATTGCTTTTATTTTCAATTTTCTCAAAAACTTGAAAACATTTTGACATCTGGTTTTTAGTGTTTGACTAAAAATTGATGGAAGCATTGAATACCAAACACAAAAATACTACTTTATGCAGTACAATTTTTAACAAAATCAGTTTGAACACAATTTTTTTCATTATTTTTTTTTGTAAATTAGAAATTTTAAAATCATTTTTTTAAAAACTATTCTCTCAAATAACTTGAATGAAAAACATAATACAATAATGGACTTCTGGCTTTAAAAAAAAAGTATAGCTTGACGTCGTCAGTGTTGCCGTTGTTTTTTAATGATTTTTTTTTTATTTCAAGTCGATTTTTTAGAAAATTGCCCCTCCCACCTAAACGGGAGAAATAGATCCCCTTTCAAACGATTTTTTTCTTGTCTCATTTCAACCTACATGCTCTAGCTTTTTGTCAGACCTTAGGTGAATCACCTTGTATCTACGTGAATAATCTAAAAATAGGGTACCTACCTACTTTTCTCAAAATAAAAGTCAAAATCCTATTTCCGTTGTGTATTTTTTGTTTGCCAAATTGTTATAATCAGTTTGTTCATAACATTTACGAAGTTTAATCAAAACCATTAGAGCTGTTTGCCAGGAATTTAATAAAAATCGAATTTTCCCTCAAAAATTTGAAAAATCCTTGCAAATCCTTGTTTATTTAGTCTCAAGGCTGTTTCACAATGCGAAGAGAAAACGAGACGTCAGCGTGACGAGATCTCTTCGTAGTTTCTCTCTCTTAAAAAAGAATTTTAAACATTGAAATAATGCATAATATAGCATTTCTCGTCGTTTCGTCTCGTCACGTCATAAAGTTCGAAATGACAAATGAAAAAAAGACGCAACTTGACGACGAGAAATACTTTATTATGTATTTTTTCGTTGTTTAAAACTCGTTTTAAAGAGAGAACAACCGTCGTCACGCTGACGTCTCGTTTTCTCGTCGCATTGTGAAACAGCCTTCAAGTTACAGTGGATTTACGGACACGGAAAAATGCACACACGCACTCTGACTCTCATACGAATTCACAAAACTTACTTTTTTGGTATTCTTTTTATTCCAGCTTCGCAGTCATTTTTTCCCTCTGTAAAATGTCGTTATCCTACAAAACGAAAATTCCTTGCAAACTACTAACGCAAATTTCTTAGATTCTGTCCAAACTCTTAAAGTCTCCACAAGAACACTTCATGGCCAGACATGCGACAAAGAAAAACCAGCCAGAGCCTTGAAAAAGCAACGATAAACCATGTTTTTTCTATCTGTTCTGATGCTGTTAAGTTTGATGGTCTGTTTATATTATTTTTTTATTTCATTGAGGGAGGAAATTCCTTCCGCGTGGCAAGGGCGCACTCATGAATAAAACAAGGAAAAGTTCTTCGATTTTTTGTTTTATTTTGTAAAAGTCGTCGACTAGAAAGTTACCCATGGTCATTCTGAAGAGTTAGGTTGGTTGGTTGGTAAGTAACTTCTGTGTTATGGCGGTTTCAAAAACGACGACGACGTAGATGTAATCGTCTCAATTTCACCTTAAGCAAGGACAGATAATGCTATAAAAGCATAGCGTTAAGCAAAGCATAATCGGAAACAGACTAGTGCGCTGCAAAGTAAAGGAAAGAAAAAGAAACAGACAACGTATGTAAGAAGGAAAATAATAATCCTCTTTTCGTAAAAATGCATTTTTCATAAGCACTGTGCCACATGCTGCTGAGCGACTGACTGGTTCCTGCTGACGAACCCCATGGGGTGGATGGCGTAGATTTTTTGTAAAGTTATGTTTAATGTTTGTGGCTGTTGGCTGTTGCTGTGTTGCTTCTTTGGGGTGCTAATGTTCAGAATAAATACATATATTTTGTATGTAATTTATATAAGAATTTAAATAGTGTTATAGGTTGCGCACTCATGTGGATTTAATTTTTTTTATCTTTTCCAAAAAAAAAAAAATCAGAAGCTAGAAAGCTTTAATATCTCATATTTGAAATCGATTACATGGATTATATTGATTTAAGCATTTTTGCAGTTAACGAAAATTACGCTGACAATATACAAATGCACCGAGAAAGATTGCATTAGTTTTTTTTTTTAAGGCGTATTTAAGCCTTAGCCTAAGCTCGATCAGATTTTAAATTGAAAAGGCTGAAAGACCCTGCAGAATTATAAATATTTTATTGAAGCTTAAGAGAAAGTTGCCATTTTTTTGATTGGAATTGTATTTCAGGACTTCATTCCTCTCAAGTACAAGTATTAGGTGTTAGTACTTTTATTTGAGTACTGGTAGTGGTCAGCCTCATCACCTAATAATTAAAAAAAAAAAACCGCTATTGCCTCTTGCGAGGAATTGACAAAACCTCCAATAGTATCTCTGGTCATAGAAAAGTGCTGCTCAACTTAGCCATTCGGATTCGGCAGCAAACCGTTTCTTCCATTCCTGCAGACGCGCACACAGAAATGGTTGAGTTGAGAGTTGTAAGTCACTAGGCCCTAGTACTTTATGAGGTGTTGTGCCACCAAATTTATTTATTTATTTTACTCTGGTAGGGCTGCCACTTTGCTGCAATTGCAGCAGATCTACTGCATTTTTTTCTCAAAAAAATCTACTGCCTTAAAATCAAATCTACTGCATTTTTGGTTTTACAAAACATTGTCCTTTTACAAATAACCCACAAATTGATTGCAAGTTCTAATTCTTCAGGAAAGTGATACTCATATCCTATTTATCAATTCGGTTTTCGACTATATCGGTTTTTTTTTATGAATATTGAAAAATAAAAATAATTGTAGCTTATGTGCCTTTCTTAAGTAAGCACAGTGTTGGTAAAGGCCAAGGCCATGAAAAACTTAGTAGCAACAGGGAAATTAAACAATAGTTATACCTAATTAATACGACACCTTTTCTTCTTATTTAAGACATCTTATAGTCTGATATTTAATAATATTGATGTAAAATAAATGTGTATTATTTTTTTTTAGTGTTCTGTAATATTTTTTTTTTGTTTTAATTTTAATCTTCCTTGTTTTTTGAAAAAAAAAAAAAAAAATACGAAATAAAATAAAACAAATCTACTGCAAAAAAGTTCAATCTACCGCATTTTTTTGTGAATCTACTACGGAAAGTTTGCCGGAAAGTGGCAACGCTGGTACTGGTACTTATAAAAAGGCAAGCACCTACCACAGTATTTTTTCAAGTAAGTATTTGGGTACAGAAACCAAGTATCAGGTGCTTAGGTACCTAAACAGAGACAGTGCTTCAAGTACTTGAGAAGTACTTCAAGTACTTGATAGGCAGTCATTTTCAAGTAGTTTCCAGCCCAAAGTGTTTCTTTAATATGTAGACCAGGAACTGTAAGCCCAGTTGATGTTATGGAATAACTGATCAATTATTTGAAAGTGCTTGTGAAGTAGGTACTTGAAAGTAATGCTCAAGTACTTTAGTACTCAAGTATCCGATATTTGATACTGGCGACGAGGTACTTGAAAAATATTGCAACTTGGCAATTTCAACTATCAATATCAGAGAACTGAAGTAAAAGTACAAGTCCCGCACTGGTACTTGTACTTGAAATTTTACAGCTCTGGGTGCCTTAACCGCCCTTTTGCAAAACGTGTTTTAATCAATGGCGAGAAGGGCTGAACGCAAAACTATTAACTTAGGTTTAATGATGCTCCAAGGGTTATGTATAAATTGTTGATCCATCGTTGAACCTGTAGGTACAGCCAAAACGGAAAGTCGTAAAAGTACAAGAGTAATAGCTCCAATTTCCAATATGATTGTTTAAGCGCCTCGCGCATTTGATTTTGATGCGTTTTAAGTACCGCAAATCAACCTAACGATCTGCAAACAGTCGAACCTGTGATTATCGTATCACAAACATCGTATCCAACATCTTAGGGTTGTCTTAATTTCGAGGGTCGAACGTTGACTCTGACAATATCCTTGTTACGAAAAAATCTTGAGGTACATCTAGCGGAATTTTAACAAAAAGATTTCCTACATATGACGCTTGTTTCAAGTGACTTTTGACAGCTACCACAGCTTTTCCCAAGCTTCATGGCGGCTTGGATTTAAGGAGAAGTTTGTTTTTCAGAATTTCAAACAATCTAGCGAGTTATATGTCTGGTTCCTCCTAGCAAAAAAGATTCGACAAATAAGAAAGAGATTCGACGTTGGACGTGTCGTCTTCCGTGAAGTCTTGCAATCGAAAAAACATCCGGAGGTTTTTTAATGGCAGAAATATAGGGGACTTACAGTTTTCTGCCGAATTCGGAACGGCTAATGTGAAAACCACTTATTCATGGAGAATTTATCGAGAGAGTAGCCCTGAAAAAAACACATTTTGTTTTTATGTGGATGAGGCTGGGAATTGAACCCAGACCTCAAGCATAACAGTCCTACGCACTAACCATTACGTCACGCCTACTATTTACTAAGTAATTTCGTTGTAATAAAATCTTTACTAGGTTTATTACTCTGAACTCGCTGAACACGACCGTTTAAAGAACACCACGTGAGGTGACAAACATTCTGTTTCTGAACCGTCTGCAATGAATAATACTGTTTGATTCAGCACAATAGGACGTATCCAATTATAAGGAGGCCGCGACAGTGAATCTCAGTTAATGGATGACGACAGTCCCAAAATAAATCTGTTTGATGACAATGGTATTTGCTGAGTAGGAGGTGTATGGAGAGGGGCAAGAACCAACTCATCCTTTGAGCTATGCCGTGCCGTAAGCAAGCATGCGAAACCACTTATCCAGCACCGAAGATGCTCCCTTGGCCAACCCTTGAAAAGGATATATATATATACCCTGTTCTAAATTCAAAGGATGTTTTGAAATATTTTTACGGACCAAAATGTTCACCAGACACTTTTGAGGGCCTGTTTCACAATATTAAATTCTGATTAGTTATCCAGACTCATAAATATTTTAGAACACGTTCACCAGGACTACAGGCGAAAAATTCAGAATACTAAAAATGTCAGAAAATCTGGAGTGACGGGCTCACAAGGTGCAGTCTGTGAAGATTTCCAGTCTCTATTTCGAATTGAATACAAATACCTTTTCAACAAGAAGTTGGTACCTATGCAATAAAAGCATTTAAAAAAATCAAAAACTTTGATAATATAAATTTAAAATTCCTTACACACAATTGATTCCCCATAAAAAGTTTTCCATTATAAGCGACATCATACAATAACTCTTACCTGAAATGAAAAAAAAAAGACAAAAGCGCAATAAGAAAAATATCCAAGTCGTCGTAAAATAAAATAATGTTATTTTCAAAAATCAATTTCAAAACTCATTAAACACCAAAATAATATCTAGATAATAATTTGTTGTTATTTCTGTTGTTGTTGTTTTTCAAAAATTCAATTTAATTCACCATTACCTGCTACTCCATTTGTTCAATTAAATTTCCTTAAACTAATGATGAACAGAAAATTTCTTATAGAAACATTTTCCTTCTTACAAGTTTAATCCTTTTTAACAACTTCAATAAGGTAAGCTCTGCCTACCTTACCATCTTTGTCTCCTTCTTCCTTAAGGGCAATTTTAAACTAAACGTAAAACTTTCTTGTTCAATTAATAAATTGTATCTTTATTGGAGTAGGTATTTATTTTTTTCAAAAATCACAGACTCAAGTTAGAAAGAACAAGATGAAAACCAAGAAAAACAAGGATAATAGAAGGACATACGGTAGAAAGCGTTGGGAAGGAAGCAAAACTTACAAAGACAAACGGAAGTTTAAATCGGAAGAAATTTGTTTTTGAAAATAAAAATTAAAAAAAATAAGGATATCTTCTACTTTGAGAGAAAAGGACATCTGAAATTGTTCATAAGTTTTGTATGGGTAGGTACATTAGATCGATATTGTCCAGGATCCAGGATATTATTTAAGAGAGTACAAAATATATTTTTACGTTAAGTATAGAAGACATATTGTATTTAAAAAAAGGATTTTTCTTGTTGTCTATAAAACATATTTGTATCCTTTTTTCCCTATCATGGATTTATCTGTGATTTATTTTTTATTTCTGGAGAAATAAATGGGAGAGGGGGAGTAAAATCGATAGGTAGCTCTATGAACTCAAAAACCATCCCTTCCTTCACAGGACAGACACACACAGTTTTTTACTCTTTTTTTTCCCGCCTTAGTTCTACAGGACAAAACAGTCGGTAAGTATAATTTTAATAAAATTATTTCAAGTACCTAGGCACCGAGTTTAAGTATGCCTCAGACTAAAATTGCTTCAAGGAAAAAAGAGGAAAATTACATTACAATGCTTGAACAGGAATAAAATGGGTTATAAAGGAGAAGGAGAATATGCCTACATAGAGTATCAAATTCAGGACAATAAAGAAAAAAGCTTTCCTAAAGGATGAAGGCGTCATGTCAATTTCTAATATGGACATATTCAGGTCAAAGAAATTGATTTTTCATTAAAAAAAAAAAATTAAAACGAGAAGAAAGGAAGTCAAAACAAACTACAACGAAAAAAGGCTTTGAAAATAACGTTGATTTAGGTTGATGTCTCGAATGGAAACGAAAGGTTTTTTTTTTTTTTTTTTTTTTAACTAAGTAGAACAATTTTAATAAATGCAAGGAGTTTTATTTTTGTTCTAAATTTGGAGAAAAAAATCTGCTGACTGAGAAAACAGAGAAAAAAGGACGAATATGATTTTTGTTCTATTTTAAGGATTTTATCATTTGACACAAGAAGGGTTGGAAGGGCAAGAATTGTTAACATCAGTAAATTGACTTCTTGTTAAGAGAAAAACAAAAGGGATGGAATTTTGAATCGATTTCAGGAAAATATAAAAAAGGGTTCACACTGACAATAATTGAATATTTAAACGAGAATGTCAACGTTCATTGATTTAAAGTGGTTAAGATGATTTTCATTTTTTTGTCCTTTTTTCGTTTGATGCTTCTTTTATAGAAAAATATGGGTAGGTGGGAAAAGTGAAAATATTTCAAAATCAATTTTAAGGAAATAAATTCAATTGGGAATCAAAGGATGAGTCCCAGTTAATGGAAGGGTGTTGATTCTATTTATAGGGTTAATGAAGGGTGTGACAAGCTTTATATATGCGGTTGCTTTTAACTGGCAAATATGCTACTTTTTGGTTTGGCAGCTATGGGAAGTTGGCCTTCTGTCAATAACACTTTGCATAGATGTAAATAGGTGATCATGTATGTATATGGTTAGGAATGGAATTTGAAAGATGTATTTTTGGTACTTTTGGTAAATAAATTGATTTGGGTGGTATTTTATGATGTTTAGAGCTTAAAGTGAATATTCTGAATAATTAACTTAAAATGGAAAAAACAAAAAACAATATTAAAAATAAAGGAAAACACAAAGATATATGCTCTAGTTTTTTTCAAAGCTTAAATTCTATTATTTTATTTGTTTTTTAAATCAAGTTGTTTAATGTTTTTTGTTTTAAGAAATGCGATTTTTTTCAATTTGCGTAATTAAGTCCCAATGTTTTTTTTTTATTATTCAATGCTCTTAACAATTCTTAGTCAAGTACAGTAGGACCTTGGTAATTCGAACTATTAGAGACAGACACAATTCGAACGACGGAGGTGTTCGAATTATTAGATACTTTTTTCGTAGTCAATATTTTGGCTGAGAAAGTAGTGTAAAATCGAGACTTCCACACAAAAATAGCACATAAAAGCACAAAATTCTAGTTCTTGTAATTGATTATGCTTATATGTGTATATGCTAGCTTTATAGACGTCATAATTTTGACTAGCCTCTGAATGGGGTTAACTAAAAACTTGATGTTGAAAAGCTACTGACCCTATATAGGCCTTGGAAGGACAGTGTATACGATAGGAAATGAGTTGAATTGTGTTAACTTGGCTCCAATTTTTATAATTTTTGTGTAAGAGATGGATAACTTAATGAACATTTTAAATTACCCATTACAATTTTTTGATCATCCAAGGTTATCGAAAAATCGATTTCTAAAAATCAGGGGCTAATAGAACGCTGTCTCCAAATATACATATATATTATTTTTTTTTTCAAATTTATTGATCCATTTGATAGGTCTCTACTTGGACATTGCTGACCACCCTTACTTTTTAACTTTGACCAACCTTAAAAAATATCGATACATATTTTTACTTGCGATATATGTATATGTAGGTACTAATGCCAAGTTTTGGATTCGTAAAAAAAATTGAACTCGGGATTTAGATCAAACTTGATATTACGATGATAGGGAAGACGAAGAAAGTGGGTCTCGGAATTCCGTCAGTCTGTCTGTCTGTGGACTCGCCTACAGCCTAAACCCATTGGCTGATTTTTATTAAACTTGGTTTAAAGTGTTTTTGGAACATTACCCCGACACGTTTTTTTTTTCATTTTCTTTTTAGGACCAAAAATAACGGTATGATTTTTTTAGCATTTTTGGAAAATCTTATTTTTCTCAAAAATGGCTTGACAGATTTTTCTAAAAAAAAAAATAAATTTTATTAGGTATATGAAACCTTCTTGTAAAAATTAAATTTCCGAAAAGTGGTTTTAAATGATACCTCCCATAGAACCATTTTTTTTTTGTTTTCGTTTTACTTGATAAGGAATAGACTGGTTTTGATAATTTTTTTTATGGAAAATCTTCTGAAAAATTTAAATAGTATTGTATACTATTTTCAAAAAAAAAATTCTTTGGATTTCTAAAAAAAGTTTTAAATTTGAAAACCAAATATTTCGAAAATGACTTGGTTGATTTTCATGAAACTTGGTAACAAGCGGTTTTTTGTAACATTATCTAAAATATTTTGAACAAACGGAGTACCTGCCATAGAACCATTTTCTTTATTTTGGACTATCTCATTATGTGTGTAACCGATTTAATTAAATTTTTAATACAAAAGCTTCTCAAAAATTGATATCATACTGCGTATCAAAATTTTCAAAAAAAACAAATTTTGGATTTGAAAATTCGATAATTCAAAAAACGGGTAGATAATTTTTATCGAAATTAAATTTTTAAATAAATACTAAAAAATTGTGTACCAATTTTTTTTCTTAAAAATTTTTAAAAAAATTTTATATATAAAAAATTAATTAAAAAAAAAAACGCTCCTACGATTTTAATTTTTTTTCTCCAAAACGAATATTAGTTAAAGAAATCAGATGGTTACTTTTTTTAGCTCTCAAAACAATTTAAGAAGATTTTTTTTAATAAATTTATTTTGAATTATGTTGATTTTTAATAATAGTTTTTCAATTTAAGCTCTTAGTTATATGCATAATACTAGTTTAAACTTCAGACTCCCATTAAAAAATTATTTACTTATAATACACTCATCTTTAAAATTCGAAGAATCTTTTACTACAAGAGCAAGTTTGTGCGATCCAGTCGTGCGTTTTATTTTATTTATTCTCTTCTTTTTTCAATTTTGAAAATTTGATGATACAAATTGTAAAAACACAAAATTACCACTATTTTGAATTATTCTAAAAGATATAAGAAACCATTATATCCCGTAGTCAGGACAAATTTGCAAGGTTCAAAATATGTAAATAAAAAATCACTTTATCAGCAAATATTTTTGTATTATGATCTGCATATATCTATCAAAAACATCCCAAATTTGGTTGGCCTGTCAGATTGACCTTAATTGTTCTATTGACTAGTTTTAGGAACGTAATCAAAACAATCGCCGCAAATAACCATAAACTTTGAAACGATAACGCCGCGCCGCCCGGCTGGCTACCAGGAAAGTAATTACATATGTATATTCAGCAGCTCAGCCGCCATAATTTAATTAATAATTTAAACCTTTGGCGACGAAAATTATATTTAAATTCTTTGCATTCCAAGCTTTTTTTTTATCGGTGTACCGCCTGTAAGAATGTCTATAATAGCTTCCAAGTAATTATTTTAATTCTTGTCACGATAAATAAAAACAACCAACAATAAAAAAAAATAAGTCAGCAAAATTGGCGCGCAAACCTATATTTACATTTCGCTCTATTTCCTCTCGTCTCATTTCCATTTTCACCTCTTAAACTTGTTCGTCACATGCAATAACCTTGTGTGAACGTCATTTTAGCAACAACAAATAAAAACAACAACCGGTAGTAATTAAAATGCAAACAAGAACTAATGTATATCTACCTATCATTTGTTCCAGTTTCTAGAAAAGATTGATTTTCTTACTTACTCTCTTAGCTCAGTATTGGTTACACAAAAAAAAATTGAATGGGGTTTAAGAAATCAATTGAAAACCTTTTAATTAATAAAATAGACAAAAAATATTCACACTTAAGAAAAATTAGCATCTTGCTGAAAATTGGTACATACCTATCAGTAGCGTGGCGTGGATGATTTCAAATGGTAACTCGAAGAAAAATTAGTCACCCGAAAACGTATATGTAACTAAATTATAAATGTCTACCTTAAATTGTCTATATCGCTTTCCACGCCATGATATAAGTTTTGATTTACAAATTTTGTATAGAAAGAGCCATAAAAGTTTAATTTTACAATAAAATAAAAAGGTGTATGAACTGTATTTTTTTAAAGAAAAACCTACATGACCTCCACAGTAAAATTCACACAGCAACGCAGCGAGACACATACAAAGTTATTAAAATAAGACGAAAAAAAGCGTGTTAATTTTTCGAATTAAAATTAATTTTTTGCACAGAAAACTACCCCTACCCTGCTCAATGAACTTCATACAACAGTGAGACATACTTAATTCTCTCTTCTACAACTCCATACCCCACAAGAAACACAAATAGAACTTTTAAAAATTTTCGCTGGATAGAACAAGCTTGTTCTGTTTGACTTGCTCCATTTATTTGTATTAAAACTCCCGAAATAAGACGCAGAAAACCGAGTTATTTTTTTGCTTTCTTATGGACAAAAATAACACGGTTTACTTCGACATATTTAGGGAATTTTCTAGTAATTTAGATGAATATTGCTCGTTTTTTAATAAACATGATTGAGATTTTCAAATGGTAACTCGATAGGAATCGTGTTATATGGACGCCACGCCACTGATACCTATATTTCATCATTAAGAATGCGCTCGCTGTCCGAGTGTCGGAAAAAAAGTTGTTAAAGGTTATGTCGAAACTACATGTTTTTCACATTTAACTCTAGAACGGTAAATGTAATATAAAAATGTTTTCTGTGCAAAGTTTGTAGATTATGTGCTCCTTCACAAAATTTTTCTTTCTGAGGGCGATATCTCAAAAATAGGCTAAAATCATTTTATAAAATTGGCCAAAAGTCAGAAATATTGGTTTTTCCAATTTTTGCTTATAATTCGTGGTATTGATGCTAAATATTTTAGGTTTAATTTATAGAAAAATAAAATTCCCAATAAAAATAGTTATGATTCCTATTTTTTTCTGTTCGAGCGATCATTTACAGGATATTACGATTTCAAATTCAGGAAACATATACATAGGTTTTTCGCGTATGACTGCTAAAGGTCAAAAACCTGGGAAGTAGAGCTTAAGTTTGTTTGTATTAATTTTGTATTTATTTTTGTAGGTATCAATAAAGTTATAATAATAATAATTTTAAAAACTTTCTTTGAAGTAATTGCAGAAGCTTTGAACATGATACTGCTCCTAATTGATTTGGATAAATTGAAATTTTATCCAATGATATTTTTATGGGCGCTTCGACCCTTTATAAGATTCAACAATAATGTATAGATTTGCTATGAAACGTTTTTTGAAAATATTTTTCGCAAATTTGTCTACCAAAAATTTTTTGATTTCAAAGCAATTACATGCGACACCCTTTGTGTATTAAATTTTTTCTCCATTTAACTAATGTATTAGATAAAATAATTTGCATTTTTGCATGAACTCATGCTTATGAAAATAGAATGATGAGGAATTCGTCTTCTGGAAAATGGAATTTGTTGATGCGGACAAAGTAAAATATTTTAAGCAACAACATTTCGTATGAAACTTAAATACAGTGCTGTTAAAAAATTCGTTATGAAATGTTGACCAACCGATCTCCATTAGTTTGACGAATTTAAATCCATTAAAAAACACCTATCTGATTGCAAAATATTTGCGTATGAAGTCTATTTGAAAACAACCAAATCAACTTTACTACTTATGTAGTGGAAATAGGATTTTTGTATCAACAAAATACTGGATCGAAGTCAAATTTATGGAAATATTAATTTTATTATTTTCAATTTTCTCAAAATCTAAAATACATTTAAGCATCTGGTTTTTAGTTTTTGACTAGAAATTGATAGCAACATTGAACATTAAAAACAAAAATACTACTTAATAACGTAAAATTTTGAAGTAGGTAAATTAGTTTGAACACAATTTTTTTTTATTGTTTTGTCAGATTTTTGAGTTTGAAAATTAATTTTTTAAAAACTACGCTCTAAAATGAAATGAATTATTTTCCGTCCCACCTAAAAATAAAATAACAAATAAATTTGAGGGCACAACAGCTCATGAAGAACTAGGGCTAGGGCCTAGTGACTTACACTTCTCAACCATTTCCTGTGTGCTCTTCGAGATTTTGTCAATTCCTCGCAAAAGTTTTTTTTTTTTTTTTTTATTAGGTGGCGACTAACCATCACGCCAGTTCTACTACCCCCTCCTGCTTAAACAGGGGAAAAAAGCCCTCCTTGCCTATAAGGTTTTTTTCTTGTCTTACCCATTTCCTACACGCTCTAGGCATTCGATGTTAACTTGTGCAAACAATAAGACGTGCATTTTGCTCCTAATACTATGTTTCCACCGAAGGTTTATCTCAGTTTAGATTATATAAATAAATTTGGTGTTTCCACCGCAAAAAAAGAATAAAAAGTAGGTTTATTTTGACAGTATGCAGATGTTGTTTTACTTTTTCTAATGGAGCTGGAGTGAGGCAGAAAGTTTGATGTCCCGCTTTCCAATGAATGCATTCAGTGTGAGAAAATATTGGCCAGTTCAAGTTTTTTAACTATTGGACCTATGAAGATTTAAGATTTGTTTCAAATCTTCGAGATTTAGGAAATAAATTTGTATATGGCAAATCTTCGGGATTTGAAGAAGATTTAGGTAAATTTACTTAAATCTAGGTTTTGTTGTCGGTGGAAACGTAGTATAAGTTTACTAAAGATATAAAAAGTCTAAGTAATTACCTAAGTTTCAAATCTTAAAAGTTTTTTTTTCATAAATTAGCCAACAAGTATTTCCTAGCAAGGGCCTTGCGATTATTTGACAAGTGTTTCTATGGTTATCTTGATTTTCTCTACAAAAATTTTCAGGGCCTTGACTAAATTTGGCATAAAGTTGCCATTTATTCTAGGCGGAGTTTGTCTCTTAGGTAAATGTAAGTTTTACCGATATGAAATCTGGATTAAAGTAAAATCGTAACCCCTTTTTTTCAAATTTACATATTTTACAATTTAAAAAAAAAATCATGAACCCGTTTTAAAAATAAATATAGATACCTATCCAGAAATTAATTCAAATGCGTAGGACTATTTACAATAAAAAGAAGCATTTTACATCTTATTTTCTGCACAGCATTGTATATTAGAAACAAAAAGAAAAAAAAAAAAAAACAAACAAAAGTAATAAGAAAAAAAAAACATATCTCAATGTGGCAAAAATATACTTAAAATGTGGCAAAATAAAAAAAAAAAAAACTAAGATACAGTATAGGGTTATAAATAGTGTTGTACAAGAGTTATGATGGCAATATATGCAAAGATTGATAGAGTGATATTGTGACATTAATGATGGAAGAAAAAGTAATAAATTTATAAGATTAACCCCCAAAGTATGGAAAGATATCCCTTCAGAGCGACTACGATGCGAAGCTGAATATGTAAGGAATGTCGGTAAAGCGATGTGACATTGATATGAAGAGACTTATGCTAAGCTGGAATTTATGCTGAATGTGAAGCTGAATATGACGCTGAATTGAAGTTTTAATAAGATGATGAGCATAGATTGGGTAAGAGGCGGTTAATTTGACGCTGAATATGACTTATGTATTGCGCTGAATTGGGTATACTTAGAACAGTAAATTTGAGGTTGAATATTGAAATAAATATGTAAGTCGAAAATTAGTTAGAGAATAAGTCTCTGAAGTGGAATATTATATTAGACAATGAATAGGTTTTTGTGCAGGAAGATCAAATTGATACCTTGCTACTTTTACATAGTTCTTCAAAAATATTCGACAGTGAATTTGACAAATTAAGGCATGCTGAGATTAACAAGAGTTTATACCTATTAGCACAGTTATAACAATTTTAGATGTACATATTTAAGTTCTCTTGGTTAATTTTGTTTGTCATACTATAATCACCACAATTATATTCAAATTATCCTCACTTTTCAAAGAAATTATTAAGCTAAGCAATAACAAACAAATTTGTAACGTGTTTCTAGAAAATTACCAACCTGTCACTATGTCAAAGATACTGAATTTATAAAGATATGAATCCTCGGCTGTCATTTGAGTTTGCCTACAAGCTCTATCAGATAAGAAATGAGAAGGTATGTGTGCGGTATAAAACTCATACATTCACAGTATTTATCTTCACAACTTACACATTCACAGTACTTATATTCACACCACCCTGTTATATTGTTGTTGGATTTCACATCTATTCATCGACACAAAATTAAATTACAAATACAACAATGTAAACAAATTGGTTTTGGAGGGTGAAACGTATACGAAGGATTCATTTCTTCATATTCAGTTTCTTTGATGTCAAGTCTTTTCATACCAAAAACAAAAAATATAATTTGTGACCTAAAGGTCTTTCTACAACTGCCAATTTTCTTCGGTAGTTAGCCAAAAAAAAAAAAAAATAAAAAAAAAATACCGAAACCAATTATTATTGAAACACGATAGCCTCGATAGCCATGTTGTACCTGCTTACCTCTTTTTTTTTGTTGCTGTAAATTAAGTCAAAGCACGAAACTATCAAGCTATGAAACAATGCCAAATACATAAATATGACCTTATTAATAGAATACAAATGAAAATGTAATAATTATTCTAACTCTTATGGGTAAATTTTGCATGCGAAAGAAAAATATTCAGAATAAGCTGACCCAAACAAATTATTGAAGCAATAAACATGAATTCAAAGTAGGTAATCCAGAAGTCATGAAAAGGTCTCTCGGAATTAAACTTTTTTAATATTAATAAAAATAGAATTTTCAAAATAAATGTGTCTTCTTGGGAAGATTCAGACTAAAACTGTGGTTCTTGAGATAACTTTAGAACAAAATATTAAGCCCAAAAGCCGTTCTTAGGCCGTTTTCTCAGTGGTGAGTAAAACCAGAATTAGTTAGCCCTGGACAGAAATGTATTTATAGTTAACTCAAGAAGCAGTTTTTCAGTAGAATATCAAATATATCGACCTCACAAATTTGGAGGATACAAAAATAAAAGCATCGGTCTAGTAAATCCAAAGTTGGTGAGTTAACTCGGGTTTAGCTTTAATCTGAAAATCTGGACCTTATATTAATTGTTTTGTTTAAAGGTATCCCATTTTACCCTATAAAGCTAAATTTAAAAAGAAGAACATGTAGCCCTAAGGTGATCCTCGCAATCCATCATATTAATGCTGCCTTTTGTGTTTGCCCCTATTTCATTGAACATAAACCTTCCTCAAAGAATTCTAATCACAGAAGTAAAGAATTGATTAAAATTCATTCAGTGGTTATCCAGATTATTGCGGACATGCAAAGGCACAGACGCTTTGACTTCATTTTTTACTATGTATAAAATGATATGGCTTTTTTGGTTTTTCAAATTTTGAATGGAGAAAATATAGTTCAATTCGCCCAGGCATGACAGTTGGACTTTTCAGTTAGATGCTGTCGTACCCTTTCTAAGACGCAATAAAGTTCTCAATAGAATGTGATAGACAGCTATAGGAAATGCAGATTTACTCTTGACAAGAAAAAACGTATGAGAGGGGGTCTATTTCTCCTCGTTAAAGCGGAAGGCGTAAATTTGTAAATCCCATTAAAAAAAAATATTGAAAACAAATTTCTTTCAAATGCGTTTTTTTTTTTCTCCAATTTAAAGATATCTACAGTTCAATCAAAGTTTATAACTTAAACAACCTCGAAAAACATAAGCTAATTTCAGAAAAAAGAAAACATGACAAGTGTCATTTTTTGTAATTATAGTATCTCTTGCGCTGGTCATAATTTTAATGTAATCCCTAATTAGCCTAGATTATTTTTTTATTTTATAATTTTATTTTATCATTTTTGCCAAGAGAAACAAAAACAAGTTAGCGATATTAATATTTGTTCTAGATACAAAAAAGTTAATTTCCATAAAGTGGATGATGATCACACTGATATTTCACTTTGTGAGAGCGGCACGGTGGTGGTGAGGCGACAATAATATTTACAACCGACACACTTGTCGGCCACATTATAAAGCTGTGAAACTAGTTTTTTTTTTTTCAAATTGTTTTAATCTAATAGTAACTGCATATGGAGTCGAGGCATGTAGTTTAGCGTACAATATACATCAAGAGCTATTAGTGGCATTGATTGATGTAGTTTGTAGTTGGATAAATTGTAGTGCGGCGTTGTAGTTTTATTTCATTCTTGTTTTTTTTTATTGCTTTAACATAAGTTTTGCAAATTGTTAACTATGCGAACTAAAAGTCATGGAACTTATGAGTTGAGCCGGCTTTTTTTACTAAGTATTTTCTGATGCCAATGATGTAGATCATGATGAAGAGGATGACGAATAAGTCGTTAACACGATGCTTAGGTCTGGTGGGTGTTTTAGTATTTTGATTTAAAAAAACTATATAATATAGTAGTAATGAAATATTGAGTAAACAAATAAAAAACTATACGTTCGGCGTGGCGCTTTCAAAGGTCTATTAGGAATGAAAACGAATAAGGCAATTGCTACTTGAGACTTATTTTCATACATGATGTCAGTTGGAACGTTAGTTTTGATTTAAATAAAAAAAACGAGTGTGTAAAGTAAAAAGGAAATATGTTATATTATAAATATATTTTCGTGTAAAGTAATGAATTCCCTTCAAAGGGAGAAATAAAACACACTCGTTTTAGCAGTCAATCTAGGTTTTAACCTCACAATAAATTTGTAACTGGCTTATAACTTAGCATATTATTTTTCTTCAAATTTAAGAGTATATGAGTTCGCAAAAATGAACAATACAGCATACTGCACATAAGCATGTTACTTACTAAGAGCTTAAACTGAAAAATTGTTAAAAATCCACATAATTCGAAATTCATTTATTAAAAAAAAAATCTTAAATTGTTTTGAGAGTTAAAAAATTGATTTAAAAAAAAAAAAACTTTACGGCCATATTATTGACTGTGTTCAAAGCTAAATTAAAGGAAAAGCTAGTTCTACAGAGTTTCAAGTTTTAAGTACCTACATACATACATATTTTGACATCTAAATCAAATCAATAATTATTTTTGAAATACTTAAGACTCGAAACCACTATAGAACTAGCTTTGAAGAATGTCAAAAATATAACCGTTAGTCTATGAGAAAATCGTACGAGCAGTTTAAAAAAAAATTATGCATGTATTTACGTTGGTATTATTTTCAAGAATATATTGAAGCTGCATTATAAATTAATTTTCATAAAAAAATCAACCGGTTTTTGAAGTATTTATTAAAAAAAAAAGTATTTTTCTTTTTTAAATTTAAAATTCGATTTTTTTTATTTAACATATAAAAAGCTCTGGTGCAAGAAAAAATGGTAAATGTCCTACGAGTTAGCAGAGCACGATCAGCAGAGCAAAATTTTTATGTCGTCATCATGAGGTGATTAATATATAAATAAGTACTCAACAACGAAATTAAGTTCTCTAGTACTTTTGCGAAAAAATTGACTTGAAATCAAGTTAGCACAGCAATTTTTTAAAACTAGTCAAAAATGTTTGGATGAAAAAACGAATTTAATTTAGCAGTAGGTTTTGTATGGGAGTCTGAATTAGCTCTGCTAACTTGATGGACATAAGAATGTTATTACATAATAGCTTCGTATACATTTTGCTTTTGTTAGATGGTAGGCCGTACTTAAGTATTTGGAACAATTTGAATCAAAATCCTAAGAGTCGTTTTCGAGGAAATAAAAAATTTCTGTAACTTTTTTGAACTATTTTTAAGGAAGGGTACCATTAATTTTGATTATAAGAATAAGTTATGTTTAAAAATTCTATATAATGTTAAAAAACGACTTGATGCCAAGTTTCGTAAGAACCGCCCAAATCGTTTTCGAAATATAAGGTTTAAAAAAAATTGAAACTTTTTCAAAAATCAAAAAAAAAAAAAATATTTTGAAAATTTAAGCAAACAACTTTTGAACTTTTTCGGAAAATTATCCACAATAAATTGATGAAAATCAGCTAATTAGTTTTCGAGAATATCGACCCATCCATTTAGGCTATAATTCGAACAGACAGAGACCAATTTTCTGAAAAAACTAGAAGACATTTTAGCATCTGATAAAATAGGAGCATTGAATAACCAAAAATACTTAATAGGATCACTTGCACGAAGCAATTAGATAAATAAATAAGAGTGAGGATAGCTATCCATGTTTAGATAAATAAATTAATACTTCTCGCTATTCAATTGAAGCCGCAAGGAGTCTTGCCACATTTGAATTAGCAAACAGGAATATCGACTTCTTTATTGACAGTCAGGCGGCGATTAAAGCTATATCCTCCATCGTCACAAAGTCTAAACTGGTAAATCGTATTGTCGTAACGAGCTAAGATCACTCGGCGCAACAAATACAGTCACCTTTCGATGGGTCCCAGGACATTGTGATGTATGTGGGAATGAAAGGGCAGATGAATTGGCCAAGAACGGGTCATCTCTTGACCCAGCCAAACATATTCCTCTGTATTTATGCCACTAGAACAAGAGAAAAGTAGAATTCACAATAGTTTCCTACAAGCCACAAATGACAGATGGTCAGCAATTGATACCTGTAGGATCTCGAGGAATCTATGGCCGGAAATCTCTAAGAAAAAAACAGACTACCTTCTCAAGCTAAGCAGACCTCAACTGTCACTCTTGGTGGGAATCCTAACGGGTCACAACTCAATGGGAACCAACATGAGCAGTGGGTATCCACCACATCTGATTTATGCAGAGGGTGTCAGGATGAAGAGGCGGAAGAGGGCTCCTATCACTTTCTATGTGAATGCCCCAGCCTAGCAAGAGCCAGAAAGACAGCCCTCGGGGAATACTTTTTTGACGAATTGGGTGATATCTCATGTTTGCCACTAAAAAACATTTTGAAATTCGTTCAGAACTCAAAATGGTTTAGGGAGGCTCCCATACCTACACATAGCCCCTAAGCTCCACTAACTCCTCTCCTTACCCGTCCTTAAACCTACCTTACATATGTCCTGGGGAGCACAATGGATCCACTGAGATCCGAGTGAGATAATGCGGCTTGTCGTATTATCACCCCTTCAAACCTAATCTAATTGCACGAACGGGAGATAATAAACAAGCGGATAAAAATTTTTTTTCAGATTCAACAACACAACGGATACAAAGCACATTGAAAAAATAAACAAATTTTGATGCTTTCACGAAACAAATTCTAACTATCTAAAGAATAAGAAGATAACTTCTTAAACGTAGATAGAAAAAAAAATAATTTACTACATCGTGGTTATATTGAAATCAGTCAAATAGCGCTCAATAATTTATAAATCAAAAGTTACTGCTGTCAGAAAACTTTCGTGCAAATGGTCCTCAATAGAGTAAAACAGAATTAGTTCGAATAAAGTTTTTTTCATTTTTTTTTTTTTTTAATTTGAGTTTGAGAATTATTTTTTCAAAAAGTTTCAACTGAAATAACTTGAATCAAAAACAGAAAAAAATGTTTTTTTGGCTTAAAAAAAGGTATATTGTACCAAAGTGTTTTCGTTGTTTTTTTAATAATATTATTTCTATTAAAAATAGATTTTTTAGAAATTTGCCCCTTCCACCTGAATGGGGGGAAAATAATACAAATGTTTTTGTTCATGTAACCTTATCGTTTCTTTTTTGGGTTTTTTTAATCACAAAAAGTTAGTTTGTAGAACCTTTTGTTTTTTTCAATCCATCAATTTAATTAAATTCTATATCACCCAGGAAATCCATTCGTGTCTAACTTGTCTAACTCAACAAACTATATACTTTCGTCAAATGGACATGAAAATCCTTTGTTCAATCCACACAATTTGCTTTATCTTTTCATTCAACACTTCTAATAAAAAAAATAAATCCTGATGAACTTAATTTCAGAAAAAAAAAAACATAAAAAAAAACTTCTGTCTTATCACACATGTCACATTCCCAGAATGAACAGAAATTCCTTGTTCTGTTAAAACATTTTTCATTAAAAACTTTCCATCCACACTATCCACTATGCTATATGATTATCGTTGTGTTTCACCACTAGATGGGGGTGGTATAGATATAGAATACGGTGGGGGAATAAGCATACAGTGGGCGAAGTCAATCAAAAAAAAAAGCAAAACAAAATAAAAAAAACATCAACTTTTCACTCTTTATCCATCGTTGTTGTTGAGCTCTGCCACAAGAATTTCATTTCATCATCTTTTACCCGTTTACAACACTTTTTCCCTTTTAAACCAATTTCATGGCTTGCAACCCTCTTATACGACTCCTTCACATATGTATACAACAATCGAAAGCAAAATATCCCTCCAAAATAGAAAGCAAAACTTTAACTCTACCTTAAGTCAACAAAATGACTAGAGAGTATACGAGTAGCTCTGGTTCAATAAGAAAAAAAGATACTAATAAAGTGTTCGCAGGGTTGCACGAATTTGTTGTTTCAGATTGATTAAACAAAATTATAACTCGTGTTTTTTTGGGAAAATTTATAATCCAGTGTAATTAAGAATATTTGTATTCATTCGAAAGGTATAGTTCATTGGAGATTATAGCCTCAATTTTTCGCATTCGTAAAAATCACCTTTAAGTCGCCATCTTGGTTTTTAGTTTTTATTGAATATCTCGGTTTCTGTTAGTCCTACAAACAAAAATGTCGTCGTCCTAATTTTCTTTTGAAACAACCAATACTCGACCTTAAGAAATAAATTTGAAAAAAAGAGACTAAATTCAACGATAACAGAAGGTAACCTAACCTCATGATCTTAGGAAATATACAATCTATACATCTATGAAGTATTATAACACTTGCTCTTTTCTCACATTTCAAATGGTAAACACGACACAACTCTTCCCTCAGAATTTGTTCTCTATTTTTCTCACTTTTAAAATGCAAACTTAGTGGTTTATTCACTATAATTGAACCGACAAGGATGATGTATGTCGTCGGAAGTCGGTCGTTGGCAGGAAAAGGATCCATATAACCAAACCAAAATAGGTTCTCGGATATGTTTTTTCTGTGTGATTTTGTTCTTCCAGAAAATATTCAAAGTTTACACAAAACAAATTTTTCCCCCGAAAATCTGATATGTCGTCGTCGTCACGGGTATTTGAAGCTAGTTTTCATGTACCTATATCTAATATAAAACTATGCTCATTTAAGATAAACTTTATGTGAGAAAAGCAGCTTTCCTTGAGGGTGTGGTTAAGTGGCAAACGTGTGTGGTTAGCTAAGGTACATTGAGTAGATTTTTAATTCTATTTCGCCCTCACTCTTCTTCTTTGTTCTGTTTTGGTTAGTTAAATTACTTTAGGTATAAAATACAAGGGTTGAAATGAGGGAATTGTTACACTATGCTTGCATATAGGGAACATAATAAGAATCTTGGTTTTTGTTTAATTATACATTTTGTTACGTGTGGTTCAGTATTATATGAAGAAACTTTTATGAGAATCCACCATATACGAAATCGTAAAACAGTTTTTGGGGAAATGAATGGTTTAGTAATTAACTACTTGACAACAGCGAGACGGAGACGACGACGGCGACGGACGGACGATGGGAAAGGAGAAAGTTTTTCTTCAAAGAGTAATAGTTACTTTTATTACAGGTTAGATCTAGATACCTTTTTCTACCTGTTCTGTGGTACTTTGGAGAAAATTAACACCATCAAAAATGGGTGGACTTGGACAGTTTTGTGTGAAGAAGATAAATGATGATGAGCTCGGAAGTTGGCAATTATAAGGATAAAAAAGGGTGACTTCTTTTTCTTTAACACACTTTCTTTTGTGGTTGGTTATATACTCGTACCTAAGTAGGTTCATTTTATTTGGTGAAAAAAAAAATCTAGACCAACTTATGTACTATTTAATCTGGAACTTAGAAAGAAAAACAATATGGATTTTAGAAAATTATGCGAAATGTAATAAAAATTTCATTAGAAATAAAATTCAAACAATTCTCGAAAAAATAAAAGGAAGCTTAATGTTCTGCATTTTGGAAATTTGGACTAGACAGCAATTTTTATTCAAACATTACCTACAAAGCAGTAGTTATTTTTTTTAAATACATTTTTTAAAAACTTCAAATACCTCAGAATTATTAAAAAAAAATATATTTAAAAAAAAAAGTTATTTCTTCTGAAAATAATTTGTGAAAAATCATAAGGTTTTTCAGGATCCTAAAGACAAACAAAGATTTTTTTATTTTTGAAAGAAATTAATTTTGATGATCTCGTAATCAATAACGACAGGTATCAGCATTTTTTTTTCGCCTAAAATTCCAAACTCACAAAAGCGTTACGAATAATAGCCATACAAAAACAGAAATGACATCAGGTCCATCATACAAAAAGTTCCCAGCCAAAGGCCGCGAGCTTAAGACAGTAGAGGGGGTAAAAGTTCCCCTTTTTCAGTTTTTTGCGAATATTTTGAAAACCATGCGAAAAAAGTAGAAAACTCTACACTACAAAATTAAAGTAAATTAAATTTTCCCGTAAAAGCAATACTAAAGTGAGGTGCAGGGTTAAGAAATGACAACAAATCTAAAAAATCGGTTATTAGCTTACAAATACAGGAAAAGTAAGTATGTATATATGTAAATATATTCATAATTATTCCATTGACGAGTGGAGAGAGCTGTTATTATTTTTTGTCGAACCTTTAAAATCAATCGGTTGTAGGTCTTATAGTTTTGATAAAAATGATAATTTTGAACACTACCTTACCTAGCATTGCCTACTAGTTACAAAACTGAATTAGATTTCCTTCGATCTACATATTCTGAAATATATATATTAACAACCAATAAGATTACATAAATAAATTCTATAAAAGGATAATCAAACAACACTTTGAAGATTTTAAATGAAATAAAACAACACACAACACTTCATTATCTCAAAATACATGTTTATTATTTTGTATCTTTGAGTCTAAAAATGTGTACCTCAAAGAAAAACATTCAAAAACAAAAAAAAAAAAAAATAAAACAAAAACGCACCTTCAGTGTTTTTTTGTTACTTGAAACAAATAAACAAAACCATAGGCCTCTCGCCAAAAATATGATTTCAAAGTATTGATTTATTTTAATTATGCTGAAATCTTTGAGTCCGTACCCCGTACGTGGAGATAACAAGTTTTGATTCAATTTAATTACCTGATTTATTTTTGACATTCCCAATGCCAGCTCATGGCTTTTTTGTTTGTTTGTTTTTTTTCGGGCTTATCTCAAAAACAACATGCACGATTTCAAAAATTCTTTTTGTTTTAGAAAGTTTGCTCTCCTATGTCGAATTCCTTTTAAGAAAAAAATCGATTCGTTTAGAAGGAAAAATCGACTTTTCTGGACAAATCCCTTGTATTAAAAGAAAAAATTCGATTCTGTTTAGAAAAAAAAATCGATTTTTTTGGTAAAAGGAATTCGACATTAGAAGCTGGCTAAAGACAAATTTTCAGGGAGACATTTTTTAGGGTGAAATGGGGTAAAAATTAAAAAAACAAAACATCTGACCTAAAATAATTGTTTTCTTGTATTTGAAAAGTTACTTTAAGGGATTTTTGTTTCAAATTTTTGCTAATAGCAGGGTGAATGGGGGTAAAAACGAAAATAGTGGTAAATATTAAATTTAAAAAAATCTTTTTGTGTTTAAAAGGCTATTCGTAGAGGTTGGCTTAATAGGGATCAATATTTTTCAGCAATTTGCTTTGTATAGGGTGAAATGGGTCAAAAACAAAAAATTATTAAACGATTTCAAAAGTTCTTTTTTTTTTGTTTGGAAAGTTTTTTTAGGGATAATTTTTTTTTCAAAATTTTCCCATATATAAGGTGAAATAGAGATTTAAAAAGATTCTGTTTGTGTTTGAAAGGACATTTTAAGGGGATTTTTAAAAACAATTTTCCACCATCAATTAAAAACGAAAAAAGTGGCATCCGATTTGAAATAATCTTTTGTGATCAAAATTTTATTCTTAGAAGATGACTCAAGCTATTTTTTTCTATTTATATGGTAGTAGTAAAAAAAGACATCCAACTTTTAAAAAAAAATATTTAATTGTTTAAAAGGCTTTTTCTAAGAAGATGGCTTTAGGATTTTTTTTCCAAATTTTGCTATTTATTTAAATGGTAAAATGGTATAAAAACAAATAAATAGCATCAGATTTAAAAACATTTTTAGGTTGGATTTCAATGATGACTAAGGATTTTTTTTTTTAACTAACTTATTTCTAAAGTAATAATATAATAATAAAAAATAATAAAAAAAAAAAAAAAAAACACACAAATTCGTTTCCGTTTTCTATTGAAGTATTGAAACCGCTCACATACACCAATCTGGCAGTTTATTTCGTAATAAAATTAAAATCGTGTGCAAATAAATCTTTTGTCTTAAATAATTATTCAATATTAAAATTGTGAAATCAGGAAATTGCTTTGCCAACACATACTGCTTTATTCATTTCTATTGGTCTTTTCTTAATATTTTCCGAAATTCAGATTTGTCGACAAGCTAGTAGCAAAATTAAAACTTTTGAATAAATGATTTAATACGATTTTAATTCAATTTACAACAATTATGTCTTTTTAGAAATCAAAAGAATTACCGCTTAAAATGGACAGCTAATTCCGCCTTCACAAAGCTGAATAACTCCCGCCGACCTAAAAACCAAACCTTACGAAAATCTTATTTAAATCTAATGAAAAATGTCATGGATTTACATGAAGTCAAATTATAGCCTTTTTATGGACTTCTTAGTAAAAGAATGAGTTAGTTAAGAAGAGACTTTCTTTTATTGTTAACATGAAAAAAAAAATGAAAATGGTCCACTGTTTCGACTTTTTTTATATTTTTAGAACTAACATATTCATCAGTGGTGCCTGAGGATCCTAAAATGTATTTGCCATTTTTTTTTTATGTTTCACAGTTTAATTATAGGCTGTGATGGTAGGTATTTAGCGAAACGAATTTCATCCTCTATTTTCTTTTTCGAATTCCTTGTTCAAAGTTAAATATAGCAACTCTTTCCTAAAATTTAAAGATCAAACTTCAAAAGGGAATTTTCTAGACTGATATGGATGGGGGAGTTTTTTTTCATCTAATAGGTATGTGTGAACTTGTTTTCGAATCAAACACCTATAACATTTTGGAACTTACATATATGCGAAAACCATAAAAACCACTTCAAACAAAAGATTCCAAATCAATTATTTGAAAATGGAATATATGGTTTACTCTTTTTTGGTCTCTGGAAATTTCTATCCTTTGTCCGCAATTACACTTGCAGTTTTCAAACATCAGTTTTATTTCTTATTTTTTAATTCGTTTTTTCCTTTTCTGCACACATTTTAATTGATGAATGTGAGCATTTGGATTTTTTTTCTTTTAAAATTCATGTGGTATAAGGAAAGGATAAACTCAAAATTCGTTGTGTCCTTCTCATCGATTTAGTTGAGTGAATAGAAAATATACTATGTACCTATCTATGAAGTACAAGGTTGCTATTCCTTCCGAAAAGGTTTTTTAGATTTTTTTCTATTGTCGATGAAGTCCTTGGTTGCAGACAAATTGAAAATAAAGAATTGATCGATTGGATTTTTTTTGTGAATTATGTATTGGGATTTGTACAGGATGTTGTATGGCTTTCAATGAGCAATACCTTTTCTACTAGACTGAGTATGATGAGAGAATGGTCTTTTGCTGTTCCAGAAAAATAAATAGAATAGAAATATGATATGTTATTTTATTCAAATAAGGTTTTGAAGAAGTTAAAGGACTGGAAAAATTCGTATTCAATTATTATGGATTGAATTTAATATTTTTTTCTAAAAAAAACTTCGCTTAAAACAGTCATCTATTATACAATACAGGATGTTTTGCATAAGTTGGAACAAAAGGCTAGGGCGTGTAGGTTGGGTCAAGGCAAAAAAAAGCGGGGAATATTGCCACTCGTTTAGGTGGGAGGGACCAATTTCTAAAAAAAAAATCAAATTAAAAAAAAATGATAAAAAAACAACGGCAACACTTTCAATGCAATGCTATACCTACTTTTTTTTAACAGCCAGAAGCCATTTGAACTAAATACAAAGTGAAAGGACAGAAGATATACATAAGTATTTTGTTTTTAGTTTAAATTAAAAAAATTAATTTTCAACGTCAAAATTTTGAAAAAAGAAAAATTTGTATTCAAACTGATTTTGTTCAAAATTGTACATGTTTCTTTCGATTTTTTGTTAAAAATTGAAAAACCTGATGCCTAAATATATTCTTAAGTTTTTGAGATAATTGAAAATAACAAAAGTAAGTTTTCCTATTCGACTTCAATCCGATGTCCGTGATTTTCTTTAAAAAGGGTTGTGCTGTATTGCGCTCAACTTTTTTTTTTGTTTTTTTTTTTTTCAAATTCCCATTTTTGTAAATTTTACGGATGAAATTTTTTCCAGAATTATGATTTAAAAAATAATTAAACTCGTGCTGTTTTGTGCCCAGTTTGTACTGCCAATTGTCGAAGAGATAAAAGATTATTCTCATATTTGCAGCCTTTAGCACCGCCATTTTCGATTTTCAAAAAGAAAAGTTATTCTCAGATTTATTTTTCAAATTCTCAATTACTCAAATTTCAAAAAACAAATGTAGGTACGGCACAAGTGGCACAAGTTGAGCACAACTTTTTTTTTTGAAAATCGAAACCATTAGGATTTGGTCGTAAAAGTTGAAAACATGCTATTTTTGTATCTCTTCGGTTCTTAGTATAACTTCTTGAGCACAAAAAAGCACAACTTAAAGTTTTTAGAAAAACTTAATTTTTGCAAATTTGAAAAAAATATTTATCGCATGAAGCGGTAAAAGTTGAGCAGAATACAGCACAACTTTTTTTGAAAATCACAAATGGCGGTGATAACTTCACGCACATTTCAATCCGTTATTTTGTTGCTCTAAAGATCCTATTTCCACTACGTAAGTAGTAAAGTAGATTTGGTTATTTTCAATTTTCTCAAAAACTAAAAAAGACTTTTGCATTTGGTTCCCATTTTTTGATTAAGAATTGATAAAAAGCATTGAATTTTAAAAGAAGGAGTGGTACTTAAATATGTAAAATTTTGAAGAAAACAAACATCAACTTGAAAAAAAATTCACATTTCTTTTTTTTTTTCAAAAATCTTGAAAATTTAATTACTCAAAACTTATTCACTTAACCAACTTGATTTAAAAAAGGTATAACATATCATTTTGTGTGCTTTCGTTGATTTTTAATAATTTTCTTTTCATTTTAAGTAAACTTTTCAGAAATTGCTGAGACCACAGGATTTGGATTTTTTTTTTTTCATTTTTTCTAAATTTAATTAATTATTTTGGAAAGACATCATTGATTTACTTAAAATATTTTAAGAAAATTATTTTCTATATTCAAATTACCAACTCTTTCGCTAGCAAAAACCACAAAAGAATTCTAAAATATCTTTTTGTCTTTCAAAAGAAACCATCAACCAATATTGCAACTCGAGACAATAATTCTTAAGGAAATTGTTTGGCTTCATTCGGTTTCGCTTTTTTTTTTTTTTGCTTTCTCAACTAACTTGATATAATTTTTCTTTTAATTGAAAACAAAATGAACCCTTTCTTTTAATGAAATAAACAACAAAAACAAGAAAAGTCCTGCGGTGTTTATTCTAAAGCACCATGTTTCGCCACTTTTAACCATCATTCGGCAAAATTAAATAACCCGTTTATTTAACTAAAAACTGCTTCTAGCTAAAGCAAAACACAACAAAACAACAAAAAAAGGAAAAGCTTTCACTAAGAGGGAAGTATAATTTCATTCATTCGAAGGATCAAACAAAAAAAAGCAACTATACAACACTTTTTGCAGAAATTGCAACATTCAGAAACTAGAAAACAGACATCTTTTCTCTGTCTTCTGTTTTCTTGTTTTCCTGCTGGAACGATATATAGAGCGGAAGTGGTTGATGATAGTCAGATAGAATTACACTGCAGAATTGCCAGAATTCTTTCATTTGTGTCCTTAAAATTCTCTTTTCAAAAACGTTGCCTGGTTGTTTGTTTAACTTTTAAGCTCATCCTGATTGTTTGTAGGAAAAATAAAATAAAATTAAAATATTTTGCAAAGTTTGTTTCCCTTCTTTGAAATTGGTTTACTCACAAGATTTTTCCTATCTGGCAATCCTGCAAACGTAAGTAGTTTATTTTAATTTTTTTTCCACAGAACTATAAGGACGAAAATATTTCATCGTTTGTGAAACGAAACAGAATGAAAACTCCATTCAGCGAAGGTTTTTTTTTTTTTTATTTGTTTTCGTCAAAATTTCATTACAGATAGAAGGATATAACAAGATTCCGCTAGTTACCCTTTCAGGCCAAAAAACCACGACGATGGCGTTTGTATCTCATTCCCTTCATTAAATGTATATTTAATGATTATGATTACGTTGATGTTGCTGTGGGTATAGAGTGTAGGATGTGTAGTGGGTTGGAATTGGTCCTGGCAGAGCTGGAAGTCAGAAAGGGAAAAGGGCACAATATAATACAATGAAATAAATAAACTCAAACGTCTGACTTTTTTTCGTTGCAAATTCTCTCTTCTTTTGTTCGCCACATCCACATCTCTGTAATTTAACTGAAAATTTACTATAATTCTATCTAAAGGACCTTTTTCGTGCCGTTATTCTGACTTTCAGAGGAGGATTTTATGGAGATTATTCAACCCCTTTAATTAGTGGTGTAGGGTGTACATTCATACCATGTTTCGAATCGGAAATAATTTAACTAGTATACTTTATAAATACTCATAATAACTTCAGGGTTAAGTGTATATAAGAATCCTTCAGGATGAAGGTCGTTGCAGAATGTATCCGTTCAGGAACTTGCTTTGCTATCACAAGAAGTTCAAGTGGAGTGATTTTATTTGAAAAAAAACTCACCACAGGAAATAATTACACAAAACTGCATTTGCAGGTTGTTGTTTGGTTATGTTTTTTTTTTTGTATCCTTGTTAAAGTGGTGTAGGTTGGGGTGATCCTTGAGAGACGGAAATGATGGAATTATACATAAACTGCAAAAAAATATTAAATACAAAACTTCTCAATCGATTGCGGGGAATGAAATTTATGATATGAAACTTTTTCGCCAAAAAAAAATTTGGTAGATATTCTATTGTTTGTTATTTTTTTTTTAGTTTTATTTGATTTTAACTTTTTCAACAAAAAAAATACCAAACTGCAATAAATTGATTAAGGACTTTTGGAAGTAAGAGAAAAAAAAAATGGAAGAAGTTTTTAAAATGGAATTTGTTTTCGTAAGCGGATGCGGACTTTTTATTTCATTGTTCTGCTCGAATGGAGGTGAATTAAGATATTTCTTTTTGTTTGTGAAGAATTAAAGTTTTTTTTTTTTTTCTGGATAGAGGGAGGAAAAAGGTTGGAAATAAAAGTTGTTTTTTTTTTAAATTTATTGAACAGTGCTACGGTTCATTGATTCAAGATTTAATTAGCAGAATGGTGGTGGTTCAGTGATTTGGAACGAGGGAGGACGATTGTGGCGTGAACAAATCAAAAAGGCTGTATTTTACATGCTTGAATTGTACAAAAAAGTTAAACTCACGACTGAATTGAACAAAATTTGACTTGAAGCTAAATCCCGTTTTTTTTTTTTTTTTTTTTTTTTTTTTTTTTCGACTTAACTTCGAATATAAATTTTTTTTTAATTTTTATCTACAATACTATTTCTACATTAAAAAGGATCTCCATTATACAAATTTAATCGAAATCGGTTATGTAGATCCCACCTACAAAAGTACAAAACAATTTAACCACGTATGCATAGTCAAATTTAACCACGTATTTATAGTAAATTTAAACACGTTCACATAGTTAATTTAACCACATTTACATAGTAAAATTTAACCACGAATACATAGTCAAATTTAACCACGTATGCATAATAAATTTAACCACGTATGCATAGTCAAATTTTACCAAGAAGACATAGTTGAAAGGACAATTAATATGGGGTGAATAAAAGAACATTAACAAAATCGATTTTGGAGCTTTGAATGAAAGAATCATTTGCCCCCCGAGAACTTTTCGTAAATAAAATAAATAAAAGAAAATTATTTACGCAGTTGTTTTTAAAATTGAGTTTGAAAAAATCGAATTTTCCTTTCAATTTTGCAAGTGAAATGAGATAATATCAAAATTCCAGATTGGAATTATTATGTAGGTACATGAAAAACATAAAAAATGAATGGAAATGTTATACATCACTGAAAAGGTTATTTGAGGGTATTAAAAATGTAGGTACAGGTATAGTTCTATGAAAAATAATGAAAATAACGGTAATAGAAAACAAGAATTGTATAGGTATTAATGTGCATTTTTGGGGATTTTTGTTTATAGTTAAGAATTTATTTGATAAATGACACTAAATTATATATTAAATTAAGGTGTTTAATTAACCTTTACAATTGTGCCAAAAAAAGTATATGTGACCTTTAAATTTTTAAAGATATCAGTGTTCAAAATTCTCAGTCTTAGCAAAAAAACTATCAAGAATTTGAATCTAAATAAAATATCTTGAAATGCATAAAATATAGTAATATAATTTTGCGTATGTTTAAAAGATAATAAAAATACCTTTCATTTGTTACCAATTTAATCTTTCTATCTTCTTTACATCCCAAGATAAACAATTATTTCCAATAAACACCGAAACATTTTTTACATAATTGACGTTTTTGCCTATGAGATAATGGTGGCAAAGCTTCACTTTACGCTCATACAAAAAGGCATGATTTGGGTATTTAGTATATTATTGAAGTCTATGCATAGATACTCTTGTTGTTGCTGCACCGACTTTTTTCTACGTTTCAGTTCCAGTATTTACATCTCACTCCCACTCTTTTGTAAAAACGAGATGTATTTTCACTTGGTATATGTAGTTATATATACTTTTAGTAGTTTGAATCAGTGATGCCAGATAGTGAATTAATCTTTTTTGAAAGAATTTCGAAACTGATAAGCTTAGAAGGGAAAAAATAAATTAAATTGAAAAGGTATATATAAATACACCAAAACAATGATATTCAAGTCTAATAATTATCTCCCGGTAAATGATGTTTAAAAATATAACATACTTTTGTGTAATATTAAAATATAGTTTTTGTGGACTGTGATAAACTTTTTAATTACTTTACATTTATTGTTTTTTTTTTTTTTTACTCATTTTTTTGAACGTGACTCGCGATACCCAGCGAATAGCTTGCGTAAGAAAGAGAAAGAGTTGAACGATCTCATATATGCCATCTCAAATGCAGTTTTTAGTGAATAGTTTAAGTTGAGTCAACTTTAAGTGCAGCGACTTTTCTTGCTCTCAATCACGAAGTGAAGAGGATTTACAAATATATTTAGGAATAAAAAATGAGTTTATCAACTATTCTAATTGCCTATATGCCGAATTTGTTGCACAGAATTGCATGAATTAAAAGTGAACCCGCGGAATTTTTGGAAGTATGTAGATTGTAAAAGAAAGTCAGACGGTTATACCCCGCTAGCATGAGCTATAAAAACGATACAAGTCACTATCCAGAGGTTATATCCAACATGTTTGCAGAATATTTTAAAATTGCCTACGAAGACTCTCTTCTATTAAACGATATCAATTTCTCAATGACTGAACAGTACGTACACCTAGGTTCGATCAATCTAAACATTACTAAAGCAACAATCCTAGACAATATTTTAAAACTCGATGACAGTCTTAATCCTGGCCCTGATGGCTTACCATCATTTATGCTAAAAAAATGTTCAACGCATTTATTATATCCGTTACATGTTTTGTTTAATCAATCGTTAAAATGTTCAAAGTTTCCTGATCTATGGAAATGTGCGTTCCTTAAACCAACACATCAGCATGGTTTTGTTAAAAGAAAGTCGACTGTCACTAATTTATTAGAATTCCTTAAACCAAAGATCAGCATGGTTTTGTTAAAAGAAAGTCGACTGTCACTAATTTATTAGAATTTACAACATTTTGCATAGATGCCTTTGAAAAAAAAACAGCAAGTAGATTGTATATTTACAGACTTTAGTAAGGCCTTCGACAAGTTAAGTCATCGAGTACTTTTAAAGAAATTAAAGAAAATTGGCCTTAATGATTGTTTTATAACGTGGATTTCTTCTTACTTAAGCGATATATATTACAGTGTTGTATTCAAAGATAACCGTTCTAGTTTGTTTAAAGTTAATTCTGGTGTACCTCAGGGCAGTCACCTCGGTCCATTGTTGTTCGTTTTATTTATAAATGATCTCCCTTCAATTTTACAAAATTCCAGGGCATTGATTTACGCCGATGACGTAAAAATATTTCGAACAATAAGCTCCTTAGAGGATTGTGAAATGCTGCAAAAGGATCTGCAAACATTTTGGGAATGGTGCAATATTAATTGTTTGTTATTGTATATTGAAAAGTGTAAAACAATGTGTTTTACACGCAAACATAATATATTAATTTATAACTATGTTCTGAATTCGTCAAATTTGGAAAAATTATCCAACTTTTCAGACCTTGGAATCATTTTAGATACAAAATTATCATTCAATGATCATTATAATTATATTCTAAAAAAAGCCAATAAAACCCTTGGTTTCATAAAGCGATTCGGCCGCGATTTCCGAGATTCTTATGTTATTGAAACTCTGTATGTATCGTTCGTCAGATCAGTCCTTGAATACGATTGTATAGTTTGGGCCCCATACTACTCGGTACACATAAATAGAATTGAAAGTGTTCAAAGAAGGTTTATGAAATTTACACTACGTTGTCTTCCATGGTCGAGCAGGGTTATCTTGCCTCCGTACACCCATAGACTTCAGCTTATAAATCTCCCATCACTTTCAGTTCATAGAGAGTATTTGCAACTATGTTTTATTATTGGGAAAATAAGTGGATCTTCTTCAGTTTTAGGACGATTAAATTTTAATGTAGGCCGGGTTACATCAAGAAGTAGACTACCAATTCGAAATATTTTAGCAGATCTAACTATGGTATTTATAGCCCTCTTAATCAGTTAATAATTGTTTTTAATAAAAATAACTTCCTCTTAAACTCTGTTAATGACAATATCAAATCTAATAAATTCAAACAATCTTTTTTTCGCAATATTAATATTTAATTTTGTAAATTATATTATATAATTTTAAGCATAAATGTAACGTTAGTATTTAACGCATTCAAATAAATTAAATTAAAGTTATTATCATAACGACAGTGCATGTGCAGCTGCACCATTGTGTTCGGCCAGTCAACGTTAGCTTCTCTAAAATTAAGAACCATTTTGAATATATCCATTTTTTCTGAGGTCTTATATCTAATTAGTTACGTAAAACGAAAATTATTTTATGAAATTTCGTAATAGAGAAAATTTTCGTCAAAAATTAATTTTTTTCTCGACCCGTTTTTCCTGTCGTAGACTGTAGTCATGTGAAGGAAACTACTAAAATTATTTTTTAATAATGCTACAGTTTATATTAGTTGAATATAATTTTGAACTCAAATGTTTATTTTCAAGCTTTTTTTCAAGTTTAAACTATCAAAAAACGTTCCATAGAACATATTGAAAATATATCTATTCTGTAATTTAAACAAGTGTTGTTGGTGTAGATATGTGTATAATTGTATATATGTATGTATGTTAAGTGTATAGAATATAAATTTGAAATTTAAATTGGTCATACACATATGTTTCTGTTGAATGGTATGTTCAATATAGAATCTGGCAAAAATAAACAAAGTTTGTTTTTGTATTTATTTTTTCATTTTTGTAGAACATTTTATTTGCTTATCTCATTGGCATCGTAGTCAATTAAAAATTTATTTATTCATTAAATATTGACTTCAAGTTGATAAGAAAAAATAAAAATTAACAACACAATTCATATCGTAATCTGAATTTCGATATTTCTATAAAACGCACGGTTTTTACTTCCTCTGCTAAGGCAAATACATATTGATTTCATGTCAAAAACATTCGAGGTTGTAATGAAAATGATAGAAAAGTCCGAAAATATTGGTGTCGTCATACCGCCCATCAAACAAAGACGTATATCATCGATTCTTTTTTGGCGGACAAAATAAGAAAATCCAAACTAATCGTATCGTAAAAACTAAAAAAATTACTTAAATTCGAAAAGCCACTTAGCATTATCATATAATTTAGCCTGGTTGTCTTCACTGGCGGTGGTTTACTATTATCAGTAAAAATTTATCTGTTTTCAGTCTAAGTAGTTAAGTAAGCTAGTACGCTAGTTCGAGCTAGTTTGTGATGAACAATCGTTGACGGTTGTTCACGCTATAGCTCGCGATTCACATTTTTTCTGTTATACTACAGTTTTTTTTTTTTTTTTTTTAAGAGCCACATTTAGCATTTACAAAAAGAAATTTTCGCGCTAGTTATCTTCAAAATCAAATGAATTTTGATCTGCTAGGTTACTATTATGATCTATGACTACGTTATTGGTTATTTAAGCATTACATTAACTGTAGTTGCATACTAAAGCAAGCATTCGCTTACAAGCTTTGGGCGTTACATTGGAGTTCCATTTGTTAAAATTTTCCATTACGTGTTTAATCTAGTAAGTTTTGTGTGTGTGTATTTTGTGATTAAAAGTAATAACGATCAAGTTGATGCTTTGTATCGAACGTATTTTATAAATTGCATTACTTATTAATACATTAACTATAAAAATAAAATTTGTGAAATGTGAAGATTTAAGTCATAGGGTCCTACTAATAATCAAATTTAGTACGAACTTTAACATTTAAGTAAAATGGACCATAATGGAATAATGAACAGTGCATGGTTTTACCTAAATATTTACGTGGACTATAAATAATGAACCATATCAGCGTTGCCAAAGTGGCACGATTGTGCTTTTTTGACACGATAATTTCCTCGTGGCACGGTGGAACGAAAAACTTCAATATGGCACGTTTTTTATTTCCATTATTTTACTTAATATGAAGCAAATTTCAACAACATTTAATGAAAATTGGTTCAAATTCCATAAAAAGTGGGCAGAAACACATAATTTTTAACATTGTGCGAATAGAGCAAATGATTTTCATTGATCATTGTTACACTACACCCAGTAAAAAAATTGATTACAGTTTTTTTTTCAAGAATATAGAAGAATTTGTGGTTTTTTCATGTGGTACGAAAGTTGGCATGTTTTTCAAGAAAATATGGCACTTTAATTTCATTTCGGGCGGCAACGCTGAACCATATATCGAATTGACTCTAAAAAATTGAGAATATAATGTATGGTTAGTTATTTAGGATCCATAACGTAATGGTTAATTTCACTGCAATATTTATGTCATAACTAAATTTGATTATTGGTAAGGCCAATATACTTACGTATTCACTTAATAATTGACTGATTGAACCCTTATCAGATTCTAATCCACTACGAAAATTTTCAGTTAAGTGCAACTTATGTCGTTATCTCATTTTAAACGGTGATTGCATGAAAAAAGTGATTTTCTGATTTTGTTAATAAATAATGTAAAAAAAAAATAGCAATCTATGAGAAAAAATACAATTGAAGATTTTTAAAGGCAATTATCTTTATTTTGACATGAAGAATTAACTGCATACAAAAAAGTCCAATGTCGAAATTGGGTTGAATATAAAATTAATAAGGGTTAAATGTCGAAAATACTGGTTTTTCATATACAACTTTTTTACGGTAAACGCTAGAGAAACGTATTTTATGAAAAGCTTGTATATAGATCATGAGAATTTCTACAAAATAGGGTTTATTGTTTTTCTTTTTCCGACTCACTGATTAGAACATATGCGGCCATTTCACAATATTACGAAAATGATGGCCAAGAACCAAAAATACTGGTTTTATGATTTTAACCCTGAAATATGGAAATTATTTAAAAGTAATTTATGCTTACTTTATAGAACATAACATTTCTGACAAAAAATGTTTTGACACTTTTTTCCATACGAGCTATCAGTTACAAATATAGATTTTTCTCTTTTTTTTTCGTTTTACAAAATTTGTGGACTATCTAAAAATATCAAACATTTTTTCTTTAAACTATCATCAACGCAGTTATGTATAAGTAATTGATCCCAAGTCAAAAATATCGGTTTTTTTGCTTTTAACTCTCAAAAAGCGGAGATTATAAAAAATAATGTGTACCCAAATAAGCCACTGATTAGCAGATATTGCCACATGAAAACTGTAAATTTTAGGAAATAAGGTTTTTTATTTATTTGAATTAGGACATCGAGGATCTGGAAGCCCGTGACATAAAGTCGATGACATGCTATCCTTTTTTTTAAGTATCCATTATTTTATTCTGTCTTTAGATTTAGGTTGTTAAAGTAAATTGTTTTGTTGAGAAAATAATTTTCAAGCTCAAAATTTTGAAAAAGGAGAAAAAATTGTATTAAAATTGATTTTGGTAAAAATTTTGTATTTTTTTGAAAACTATCAGATGTTTAAATGTCTTTTAGTTTTTGAGAAAATGATCGGAACGAGATAGATTTCACACAATACACCACTCTACGTCCACAATAATATCACACAAGAAAAAAATGTGGTTCCGTTTCAAGTCTCGGTACAGTATCAGTTCAGTCAGTCTTAGTCTTGCAACGCTTTTTTGCTGAAGAAATTATGACATAATCTATATTACGATTTAAAATTCATTAACGGACATACAGGGTGGGGCAAAAGGTATGCACCGGTTTTGACCGGCTGGCGCTCGGCCTGTGGTTGTGGTGGGAAAAGGGGAGGAGTCTCGTTGCGGCAGTGAGAGAGTCTAGTTTTCAGTAGCAACTATGGTTTATACGGGAGAGCATCGTGGGTTTGCTGTTAGGACTTTTTCTTTGGAAATGGCCGTTCTATTATCGCCACGCAGAAAGCCTTCCGACAGCATTTCAATAGCCCTGTTGGGGGAAACGACCCTGGCAGTAAAGCAATTAGACGTTGAGCTAGGACATTGGAAAACACTGGTTCAGCAGCAACTCCTTCGGCAATTGGAAGACGCAGAACTGTAAGAACTCTTGAAAATATCCGTCACCGCTGAGCGCTATGTGACAATTTTGGAAGAGTTTTTTGAACCCGAGCTGGAAAAATTGAGTGAAGCAACTAATCTGGGAGCATCAAACAGGACGGGGCTACATCCCACATCGCTAGGATTTCAATGGCGAGATTGAGGCAAGTGTTACCCAGCGCCTCGTCTCTTTGAGGGGTGACGTGGAGTGGCATCCGCGCTCACCGGATTTGAGCATTTGTGATCTTTTTCTTGGGGGTACGTTTTTAAGCTTCTTCCACATACCCTATGGAAGAACTTAAGGACAGAATCAGAGAAGAAGTTACGGCACTACCCATAGAAATGTGCAGGAGAGCGGTTGAAAACATCAGAATTCGCTTTCAAGAGTGCATCGCAGCTGACGACCGCCACCTACGTGATATCATCTTTGAAATTTAATGTAAAAAACTTGATTCTGTACTGAATTAAACAATATTATTATTATAGTAAGTTTAATTGTTTTTGTTTTACATCCCTCTAAAACCGATTCATACCTTTTGCCCCACCCTGTATTATTGACTTTCTTCAAAGATAGTTTTACTAAAAAACTAGTCCTATGAAAGTTTCGAGTTTTAAGTTTTTAAAAAACAATTATTGAATTGATTAAGATGTTAAAATATGTATGAATATTTTGATTTAGATATCAAGGAATAAAAATTTGTGATAAACTTAAAACTCGAAACCCCTATACAGTACACACTCCGCTTCACTTGAATAGAAACAAACATTTTTTTTACTCTCAGAGCGTGTTGCGCTTTGGCATATTTAGAAATCCACTTTTTGTTTTAGTTCTTTTAAGAGGGATCTATTGCGAATAAAACTGCATCAGCAGAATAATTCAGAAAAATACCATTCGGTTATTTTTTACCATTTTTCTAAGTACTTCATAAAAATCACTGCTCTTTTTTTTTGCGTCACTTGAATAGATACAGTATGCTATTTTTATCTATAGGTTACAGTTAGAAGAAAAAATATTGTTATAATAATGGAAGTATAGATTAAAAATAATAATTGTTTAATCAAAGAAATAATGGTCCGCGGAAAACCATTAAACGCTGCAGAAAAAGCCAAAATAGAAGTACACGCGGAAAATAAGCTTCCCCTACGCATAATTGCCAAAGAAAATAAGAAGAAGTGTAAAAATTGTTTGGTTGTTTCTCAGAAATAAAGAAAACCATGGAAAAATATGAAAGACAGGCAAGCAAGAGCCACAACAAATGCAGACCGAAGAAAGTTAAATAGACTGACTTCCAATTCATGTGACCTTGCTGCTAAAATCAAGTCAAAGAGTGGAATTACAGCTAGTTTAAATACTATTAGACGTGTCATTTGTGGGTCACAACATTTAAAGCGCCTAAAATTGAAGAAAAAAACCACCGTTAAATCCAATACGAAAACAACATCGAAAAGATTTTTTTACTGGAAGAATATGACGTTTAGGGAAGAGTGGATAAAAGTGGTATTTTCTGACGAAAAAAAAAATCAATTTAGATGGACGAATATAATTACAATTTTCATGACGAGGAAGGAACGAATGTTTTTGGAGCGCCACCATAGGTGGTGTTATTGTGTGGGGTGCGATTTCCAGGTTTGGAATAATTAATCTGGAGTTTCCCACTTTGAAAATGACGGCAAACTCTTACAAGAAAATATTGCAAGAAGCTTTCTTTAAGTTTACCGATGTCTTTGGACCAATACCATGGACATTTCAACAAGACAACGCACCAATCCACAACGCAAGAATCATTAAAAGTTGGATATCCTAGAAAAATGTCACCTTGCTTCAATGGCCACCGTACTGTCCGAACCGAAATATTATCGAAAACATGTGGAGATGTATGGTTCATAAGGTGTACGATTCTGGACTTCAATATGAGGACAAAGAATCACTTACTGCTGCAATAAAAGAAGCACGGAGTGCAATTTCTTTAAATTATATAAAACAACTGTATGATTCACTTCCCAACAGGGTTTTTGAAGTTATTTCAAATAAAGGTGGTAGCACACATTATTAAAAAACGATTATAAATTTAAAAAGAACTGCCCTCTTTTCCTGCATTTTTTGAATTTTTTTCAAAAAAAAATCAGTGTTTTTATTGAAGTAATTAGAAAAGTGGTAAAAAATAACCGAATGGTATATTTCTGAATTATTCTGCATATGCAGTTTTACTCGCAATAGATACCTCTTAAAAGAACTAAAACAAAAAGGTGGATTTCTAAATTTATCAAAGCGCAACATGCTCTGATAGTAAAAATAAAAGTTTGTTTCTATTTAAGTGAAGCGGAGTGTAGAACTAGTTTTCCCGTAAAACAAGCTTTCAAGAAAGTCAATCATATGGCCGTAAGCTATTTTGTATATAGCCTTTTTTAATTCATAAAAAGATATAATTGAATGTAGGAATAATTAATGAATAAATATAGTTCCTCTAAAAAAAAACCTCTTTAAAAACGCCTTGAACATTATACTCGTCGTACGTGTTAAGTAGGAACTTGTTTGAATCGTAAATATATAAAAATTTACTCCATCAAATCCTATTGTTATCTTAATCCTATTGTTATCTAAAATAAAATTAAAAACAACAATAATTCCCTTTAATTGCACCACTAATAGACTTCAGAAAAAAAAAAAAAAAAAAAAAAAAAAAAAAGACCTTGCTCCAGCTTCTATCAATCCACTTCAACATATACCATATCTACACTCAGGCTAACGACTATACGAATCTCAGTAATTTTAAATGAATTAATCACAATCATTGTTGTTGAAATTGGTTGGTTGTAACTTCCATGTTCCATCTGCGGCGCGGTGGTGGCGAGTTCAGGTCAGTCATCAACAACAAACTGTAAGTTGATTATTATTGGTCTTGTTGACATCAGCATAATTGACCAATTTAAATGGGAGGTACATATATCTATGTACGTTCATAGCAAGCAGACAAGGTACTTAACATCTAGCTTGAAAAATTCCATCACTTTGTATGCCTGTACTCTTCAACTAATAAATTTTGAGTGAGATATTTTTTTTTTAACTTTTTGTTTTGTACTGTCAGAAGTCGTCATAATTACATAACAAGAGCACCAATAATTGTATATACTGTGAGTCAAAAAAGATTAACGGACAAGCATTTTTTTGAAAATTTCCTTTTGAGCAACCTTTTTTTTTTTTTTTATTTTCGTAATTTCATTATAATTTGTCTTATTGTGGAAAGTCTATCAACATAACCATATACTTGACATATTTTCTCTAAAATTTCCAATATTTCAAATGTACTGTCATTGTGTACTTATAACTATTCTTTTCGCAGACATTAATCATTTTATATTTAAAGATTTTTCCAAAAATATGTATCTTCAAAGTTAAAACATTGTGCACCTTAAAGAAGTTTATAACAGTCAGTCGAGTAGATTGATTTTGAATTAAGGTAGTTAATTTTCCATAAATCTAGGTATATACTAAATGATAGTGCTCTATACGTATAAAACCGGAAAAAAGTAAAACTATTGCCGCAAATAGTTTTTTTTTTATACCATTAAAACAAAAAGAGGAACATAATTGTGTTCATGCAATAAATAACGGTATCTACCTATATCAATCAGTGGGTAGACAAAAATGTGTTTAGTAATTTTGTTCTATATCGAATTCCTCATTTAAACAATTGATAAAAGCCATTTATTCTTTCATTTTATACCAATTGTTTGTTATAATCTTTTTTATTACAGCTAATTGGTATAAAATGACAAAATTAATGACATTTTATCACTCTTGTACGTGGGTCATAAGCTACAAAATTAATTCTTTATATCTGTTATTATACGAGTTAAAAATTTACAAATATTTTTTATACCAGTCAAAAGCATACGGAAACTAAATAAAAAGGTATCGCAGCTGAACTCACACTGATATGAAGTTTAATTATTTGGGCAAAAAGTATTAAAAGTTAGTTTTTTTTTTATACCAGTCAAACGCGCTTAGCAATTACTTCGCATGTGGTATAATAGATCGGTTAAGAAGATGCGAATTTTAGAGTATTAATAAATTTAAATTTTTTTTTGTTTGTCTATACGCCTATACCACTCTTAGTTGCGGTGAGAATCATTTGTTTAGTGGTTTAGAACAGTTTATATGGTTCAACGCAACACGCCATTTAATAACGACCATTCAAAATAAAAATATTCTTAACGTAGGCATAACAGTTTTCGAGACTTTTGTTTTAGATGGCCAGTTTTTTGTTTAACATCAGTACATGAAAGTTTTCGACACAGTGTTGATACTGGTAATTCTACCTACTTCAGGTGAAAAATGGAGACTGAAGAACTCAACGAACCCGCTCATCTACTCTACAAAATTTAATTATTCGTTACATCTACAACCCATGGCATAAACCACGTCATCCAGAGCCAGAACGTAATAAAAATAATGTCGGAAGCAATTCCGTCCTGAGTTCCGATGCTGTAAATATTTTTTTTTTGTCGTTTCGTTACTTTTTTTTTTTATTGTCAGTCATTAAAGGCTTTCTTTTTATTTTACTTGCATTCTACATTTATGTGGGGATTTGGAGAGAAGGTACATACATATGTATATAAAAAAAACAACAAACAAAAATAATATATAAATTCAGTGTGTGTGGCACAGCGAAGGAAACAATTTATTGTTGCTACGTCAGCTTCTTCAAAGTTTATTTTTTTCTTTATGAGAAATTCCCATGCCCAGATGTTTTATTAAGTGACTGCCTTCGCAATCTTGCAACATTCTTTAAAAATAAAATGAAATAAACAAAAATCTGCACACAAATATGTATGTAGGTACCAGCAGTAAAGGACACTTGGTCTTAGATATGATTTAAGGCTCTTAGTGGCATGGACAAGACAACAAAAGAGAAAAAATAAACACCTAAGAAAAGAAGACGAAGACCTACATTTAATAATGATCTGTTTCTCTGCCGGTAGATGAGAAAATGTGACAATTTACCCCCACCAAGACACTGACTGCAATGAAAAATGAGACAAATCCTTTCTTAAGACATTACCCAGAAAAAAAACTTAAAAGCCAAATGGTGGAGATATGTTAGTCGTTATTTCGTTCTTCAAGTCTTTCCTCTTGTGTGTTGTTTATTAAAGTATCTATGTACTACATACTTCCTTTTTGCTTAAGATGGATTCATGTTTCATATGAATAATCTTTTTTTATTAGATAATCAATTTTTTTCTTTTTACACTTTAAGTACAGCGGGACAATAAAGTTTAAAAAGTGGAAATATATCGATAAACAAGGCTGAGCATTTAAAGTGTATCAATTTATTTACTTCTCTTAAACTAAAAACTAAATGCAAACATTTTTTTTCCAAAATATTGAAATACCTCTGATTCAACAAAAAATTTCTTAAATCTTCTTCGGGGCAAGAGATTTTAAAAGCAAAATCTGTTTAACAAATTTTTGTTTTCATTTTTTTTTTTGTACAAAATGTTGACTTTAATTTTTACAGAACAGCTTTTCCCGTGCGCCACTTTTGGCACTGAAGTGAAAGTACGCTTTTTTCCTTGGCTTCAAATCCAGCCTACATACTCTTGCCTTAAGACCCATCTTATGTAAAACACCCTCTATATATATATAACTACATTAATGATTTAATCATTACCTTTAAGTGATGTCAAGTTAACATAAAAAAGAGATTTATGGTAATACCTAAATATATTACCTTACTTTGCATGAAATTCTTTCTTTGTCAAAATTAAAAATATTCTTTAAGATAGAATTTCGAACATTCCGAAAGAGTAATTCATGGTGGCAGGGCAGTAGCCAGAGGTGCTTGACTTATTATCTTAGTTAAATCTTGAATCTCAAAGCTATATTATAATAAGATTTTTTTGAAAATTAAAATTAAGAAACGAAACATTTTTATAATTTAATTTAATTTTTCTATGTGACATCTTAGACTAACAAGACTCATTTCTTGCATATGCAGATCTATACAATGGAATCAACAAATCAGTCTCTAAAAAGGATCATCTTCAAATTCGATCAACACGGTGTGATTGTTACCGAAAAACTCCAGAGTTTCTACGAACAAAAGGAATTCTTCGACACTATCCTGATGGCTGGAAGTAATAATGTCAGTATCCAAGCTCATCGAGTTGTCCTGTGTGCATTGAGTGAGTACTTCTTTGAACTATTCCGTGGCGATCAATCAGCATTGAAGGGGAATATAGTGGAACTCAAGGAAATTGAAGCATCGAAACTGAAATTAATAATTGATTTCATATATTCGGGATCAATTAAATTGAGTCTCGAAATGGTTGAGGAAATTCTTCGGACTGCAACGTTTCTAAAAATTAAATCTTTAGTTGATGCCTGCTGTGAATTTATTGAGGAAAACATCGATTCGAGTTATTCTTTAAGTTGGTTTCGATTGGCTTATGAACTGAACTTACCCGAACTAAAGACCAAAGCTCTAGAATGTATTTACACTAAATTTAAGAAAATATCGAAGGAAAAAGAGTTTCTGATGCTGAGTGAAAATGAATTTAAGGATTTGCTTTTCAATGACAATCGCTGCGGAGACTTCGAAGAGGATGTCTTTTTAGCCATGGTGGCATGGATAAAACACGACAAATCAAATCGGGAACATCTAGTATTTCAGCTGCTGTCAATGGTTCGTTTTCAGGCTCTTACGCCAAAGTTTATCCTTGTAAACAGAAAGTCTATATGTAAAACTGTCGAAAGTTATGAATTGATTTGCAGTTGGCTTCAATGGCATTTGGCACCGGAAGCGCAAACAAACGATCATAAAAGTGTTACTTACAACCCAAAGAAGATGACTAACAAGCTTGCACTAGCAAAATTCTGGGAAACTGAGGGAAAAATTGAAATCGAAAATTTTGACCCCAAACAAAATTCATGGTGCGTCGAAATCGAAACACAGCTGCCCAAGGGACTTAGTAATTTTTCATCAATTTTGATTAATTGTAAACTGATTGTAGCAGCAATAGACAGCTTGACTTCTGAATATACTTTGGAATGTTTTGATCTGCGTTCTTCTGAGTGGACTAATATTGCTATCATACGAAACTATCGAACAGTATTCAATATGGCAAACTTAAATGAAAATTTGTGTGCTCTTTGTTATGATTCAGACTTAGATTCTTTTTGCTTGGGAATATATAATTTTTCCACATGTAAATGGGATGAATTACCACCACCTCCGCATAAAATAACAATATGGAACAAAATGGCTGCTTACAATGAGATGTTATACATTTGTGATTTTACAAGCGGCTATTTGCAATCTTATAATGTCTCTTCAAATAAATGGATTTCGAAAAAAATTGAACATCAAAATTTAGTAGTCATTGATGGTTTTGCTGCAATTGAAGGATTTTTGTATTTTATTGGTGATGACTATGAAAAACTTGGGGTCAAAACTCTTGAACGCTTCAATTTATCCAATGACACCTGGTGTGAAATGGCCTCACTACCATCTGCTTGCGAAGGTTTTCTACACATTACGGTTTTTGAAAATAAAATTATAGTAAATGATTTTTGTAATATCTACGAGTATAATATTAATTCTGATACATGGAATGCTTCGATACCTTTTGAAAGAGATCTTGATCGGTATAAAGCTTTTAATGTTGGTTACCCTGGTTTCATAGGTAATAAACCACCAACAGTCATCGGCTGAACTTCCAACCGGGTGCGGACCTAGCTATTGAATAAAGAATATGATTTTAGCTTCTCTTATTTTTCTTGTCGCCCAATATTTATTTCAATAAAAAAATATTCTGTGAACAAAGCAATTGTTTGATTTATTAAGAATATAAACCCATAAAAATGAATCTTTTTTCTCTTGGTCACGCAATAACTTGAGCACGACTTTCACGATTTCGTTCATTATTTTTTGGGATAAAATTCGCACTCGATTTTAGTTTTTTTTTTTAAACAACAAATCTGACTTAACTCATATTAAGATTTATTTTGACTTAATAAGGGTTTGCTATAACAAAAATATATATATAAAAAAAACAAAGATTATTTAAGAGAATTTCTTGGCTCTAGAGACGGCGCTTGTCCGAAATGAGGCGTGTGCAAGATCAAATTCGCGGGGCCCCTGGAGAAACAAGGTATTTTTACCATTCTAAGACGCATCATTTTTAAAAAAGAAATATCTATACCTAACTTACAACTTTTGCAGAAAGTCTCTTCCATAAAATCTTTCAAATTCAACTGTTTTACTATATCTATTAAAATTCGAAATTATTTTAACAAATTTAAGACCGTTAATTGATTTCAAACTTAGATTTTTTATCAGTTTTAAGCTCTTTCTAACTTGGGTCCACACGACCGAGTCCTCACTAGCGAGCTGGCTATATTCCTAAATTACTTGTCAAATTTCTTTTTTGCTAAGATGCTAGTTGTCAAGCAAGAGTTAAAGGTTCTGTTCATTACTTAAAACACTTGAGTGCATTGAAACTCGCTGGCGAGTATTTGCTCATGTGACCTCGGGCTAATTTGCATCCAGGTTAAAGCTCGCTTTGGCTCTACACAAAAAACGTATTAAATGTGATAGGATGCAAACATTTAATGATTAAGGAATTGGAAAGTGCCTGTTGGTTTTCTTGAAATACAGCTGATGGTCAAATTAAAGTAAACACTATGTTTTTGAACTTTTTTAAGTGTTTTTCAAAGACCTGTATATCTATTCAAAATGGTTTAATCAAGATGAAGCAAAGGGCATTCTTAAGTTAATTTTTTTTTTTAGTTTTTCCGTTATTTTGCAATCATAAAAAAAACCGAAAAAAGTATATTTTTTTCTTCAGATTCAAAATTTTAAAGATATCTGATTTTGGAGAAATTTGAAATTTTTTAGGACGAATACTTTTTTTTTTTTTAATTTCAAATTTAAAAATAACTTACACAAAACTTTGACAAGATTCTTCAATTACTGTTACTATTTTACAAAAAAAAAAAATTATTTTTTATTTTTTTTCTTCTTTTTTCGTTTTTTTTATAAATCTGCAGATTTTACAACTTAATGTCGGGTGTAATCACGCCCGAAACGTCACATAGAACATTTATAAAATAAAAAGAACACTGACCTAAAGCTCACGAGAAGTATTAAGATATTCAGATTTAAAGAAAATGGTCACTGCTAAAATAAGAATAGCTGTATTTAAGAAAATGGTTAAATTGGAATTGTAAAGGAAAGTTATAGTGAAGAAACAGTCCTTTAGGGTTAAAATATCCTGAAGCTGAAAAAGGCGCATTTGCATTTTTTTTTGTAATTTTTGACAATGTTGCGTTCGGAGCTCGAGTTCAAAAACTTGAGTCTTACATTAGGCTAATATCCATCACAACTCCACAAAAAATCAGTGAACATAATATGGGGGCAAAATTTTAGACGATTCAGTACGCTTTTAAGCCATTTATAAAACGAAGTTAATTTATATGAGTATTTTAGGGAATGAAGGGGAATGGTTGAGAGTTTGTAAGTCACTAGGCCTTGGTTCATCATGGGCTGTTTTTTATTGAGTTTTCTGAAAATTTGAAAAAAACTAAATGTTGCTCTTTTAACTGCATACAATCAAAAGCCTTATTAAAATAAAAATTTAGGGTCCTTTTCAGTAAATGCGTACTATAAACACGTACCTAACATAAATCCGTCCACACAAAATTTCGGTATCTAACAAAATTATTCTAAGACAGCTTTAATAATTTGATTAAACTCGGGAGGAGGAAAATGGGTCTCTGACTGTTGGTGACCGTTTTATTTTGATAAGGGTCGGGTATCATTGTTGAAGTTTTTCATATTTTTGGAATTATGCCTTGGTTAAAGATTATTATTATAAAGCGATAATAGGCGTTGTTGGACAAGACACCAAAACAAAAATTAGGAAAAAAGACGAATTTAATAATAAATCTGCTTAGCTGCCCGTAGATGAGAAAATGTGACAATTTACCCCCGCCAAGACACTCCAATGAAAAATAAGACAAATCCTTTCCTAAGACATTACCCAAAAAACATAAAACTTAAAAGTCAGCCAAAGTGGAGATAAGTTGTTCAATATTCCTCCAAAAAAGTCTGTTGTTGTTTTTTTTTTTTTTTTTTTTTTTTTTTGTACATCTGTAGTTACTACTTCTTTTTTGCTAGGTTAGGTTAGGAGGGGCGTGCCCAGCTCTGAGGCTGTTGCGTACACGGGGGCAAATTGGTCCATTGTGATCCCCTATAACAGAGATTAATCCTAAGCTAGTGGTTGACATACACAGTACACATATTAAAGGTAATATATTGCGCATCTTCGAAAATTACAGTGACCTGCCTGTCAGAATTTACAAAAACAAAACACAAGTGTTTCCCAATCGCAGTGACCCTCGTCTACAACTTACAAAAACAAAATACAAGACATGCGCAGAACTGAACAAAAATGAAAACTCGGAAGATATTATCTTCTATATGTGTACTGTGGTTGACATAGACTGGTTCATTTGCGAACCAGCCCGTGCTTTCTATATATTTCCTCATGTTTGCCATTGAGACCTGCGCTAAATCGTCCAGTTCTCCAACAAACCTGTTTCCAAGGTAACGGAGGCGGTTTGTTTGGAGGTTTGGGCAATCGCAGAGCAGGTGTTTAATGGTTTCTATTTCTTCAACATCCTGACAGCTCCTGCAGAAATCGGGTGCGTGTACACCCAATCTAGTGGCCATTATGCCAATGTCCCGTCAGTACACCTATCAGGTTTCTGATATTCTTTTTACTCAGCGATAAATTATACTGAGTTTCCTTTTCATTAATTCTAGGCCATAAACTTCTAGAGATGGCACAATCGTTCCTGGATATCCAGGAATTATTGATTTGCTTTTTCATTATTAGGTATATCTTCATTTTGATTACGCTAATAGGGACGTTTAGTCCCATGTCTAATTGGCTACTACTGTCTGTATATGATATTGACCCCTTCCTTGCCAGTGCATGTCATGCATGCTATGTCATTCCCTTCTATATTGCTATGTCCAGGAACCCAGCAGAGTTTGACTTGGTTAGTGTAACATATATTGTTCAGTATGCTTCGACATTTTGCTACTACCTTGGATCTTATAGTCTCACTGGCTAATGCTTTGATAGCAGCTTGGCTGTCCACGAAAAAAGTGATCTCTGACGAGCTCAGTTTTTTCTCGTGAATAATTTCGGCTGCTTTTTCAATAGCATGAATCTCAGCTTGAAAGACTTTACACTCATCTGGGAGTTTGTAAGATTCTCTAATATTAAGAGCTTTACAATACACCCCTGCTCCTGTTCCTTCTTCCATTTTTGACCCATCAGTGTAGAAGGGGTTACCCCGTTCCATGTCTTTCGGGTATTATAACCGAGAAGTTTTTTCTAAAATCTATCACGGGTGGAAAGTAGTCAGTGGTCACATCAAGTCCGGCATATCTTTGCTAGATAGACCCATGACCAAAGGTGCTGTGCTTCCAAGAGCCCATTTCCTTTGCACTTTTGGCTGCTGTACACCTTAAGGTGATATTACATTGTCATATATATATGACCAATGCTAGTCATATAAAATATGGCACAATATTTGTATATATGACAAGTATTAATAGACTATGCCATATATGTATGCCATATAATGTTCACAAGCTTTTTCTGTCAATTTTTGTTTACAAATATGAAACAGTTGCTACGAAAAATAAAATATTTAAAAAAATACGATATATTTGACCAATCACGTTTCATTAAATCATATATTTTTTTTAAATTCAAAATAGTTCATGATTGTCATATATATGGAGTCATATATATTTTGTCATATAAATATCACTATCACACTTATATGACATTTCTGAGCCATATTTATTTGGCAAACTTGGCATATATATATGACAATGTAATATCACCTTTATATACTCATCCAGAGCTGGAAGGTTGAGAATAATTTCCAGCCTTACCTGTGGAGTAGACCTCCGTGCCCCCGTTATTCCTATACAGGCTAATCTCTGTACCTTGTTCAGAGTTTTGAGGTAGCTATCCTTTTCTACGGCTTTCCACCATACAATCGAACCGTAGGTAAGTATGGTAAGTATGGGACGAACGATCGCCGTGTACATCCATTGGATGACTTGTGGTCGCATTCCCCACCGGGTACCGAAGGTTTTTTTGCATGTGTAGAAAGCACAAAGTGCTCTCTTTGTTTTTTCCTCTGTGTTTCGTTTCCATGTTAGCTTTGAATCAAGGATTACTCCAAGATATTTGGCTTCAGTGGATGGATTCATATTTCATATTTTTGTGTGAATCAAAATCCTTTTTTATAAAGTATTTTCTTATTTTTATCAATAGAAGTACAGCGGGATAATAAACATAGTTTAAAAAGCAGAATTATGCCGATTAACAAGGCTGAGCATTTAAAATTTGTCAATTTACCTACTTTTCGTAAATTATGCAAATTTTTTTTTTTTAAATATTGATATCCTGGACTCAATCAAAACTTTGTAAATTTTTAAATATTAATTCGGCTATGTAAAGGGTAAAATTTTTATTCGACATTGAATATAACAAATAAAAATGGAACTTTGGGCCAACTTTTCCATTCACAACTAAACTTTAAATCACCATTAAAAGTAGTAAATTCATAATATTTGTATGAGATTAAAAAAAATCCATGGTAATAAAAAAAATTGGGGCTCAATACGTAAATTTTTTTGAAAAGCAAAATTACTTAGCCAATTTCTATTTTAATTTTTTTTTGACAAATTTTTCGACTTTAAAAATTAATTTTTCTAAAACTATTCGCAAAAACAACAGGAAAAATCAACATTCAATTTCTGGCTTTAGCACATTTTTTTTGTTAATTGTTTTTTTTTCCGCACGCCACTTCTGGCGCTGGAATGAAATAGACCCTCCCCTCCAGTACGGGTTTTTTAGGCTTCAACCTAGCCTACTTGCTCTTCCCTTAGGTCGCATCTTATGCAAAACACTCTGTATATTGAAATCTGTATTAATGATTTTTAATCATTATATTTAAGTGATGCCAAGTTAATGTAATGAGTACCTACTTATAAGAAAGAAAGGTATTTTTAGTAATACCTAATTATATTTTCTACTTTGCATTAAATTCTTTCTTTGTAAAATTAAAAATTAATATGTTTTCGCAAATATTCTTCCAGAAAGAATTTCGATCATTCCAAAAGAGTAATTCATAGTGACAGGACAGTATCCAGTGGTGCTTGACTTAATATCTTAGTTGAATCTTGAATCTCAAAGCTATATTAAAATTATTTTAATTTAAAAAGTAAAATTAAGAAATGGAATATTGATATAATTTAATTTAATTTAATTTAATTTTTCTATACGATATCTTAGACTAACAAGAATCTTTTTTTGCATTTTAGGATCTATAAAATGGCATCCACAAATTTGTCTCCAAAAAGGATCATCTCCAAATGCGATCAACATGGTGAAATTGTTACCAAAAAACTCCAGACTTTTTACGAACAAAAGGAATTCTTCGACACTATCTTGATAGCTGAAGACAATAGCGTCAGTATCCAAGCTCATCGAGTTGTCCTGTGTGCATTGAGTGAGTACTTCTTGGAATTATTCCGTGGTGATCAATCAGCTTTGAAGGGGAATATAGTGGAACTCAAAGAAATTGAAGCATCGACACTGAAACCTATAATCGATTTCATGTATTCGGGATCAATTGAATTAAGTCTCGAAATGGTTGGGGGAATTCTTCGGACTGCATCGTTTCTAAAAATTAAAACTTTAATTGATGCCTGCTGTGAATTTATTGAGAAAAACATCGATTCAAGTAATTCTTTGAGTTGGTTTCGATTGGCTTATGAACTGAACTTACCCGAACTAAAGACCAAAGCTCTAGAATGTATTTACACTCACTTTGAGGAAATATCAAAGGAAGAAGAACTTCTGATGCTGGGTGAAACTGAATTGAAGGATTTGCTATTCAATGACAATCCCTACGGAGACTTCGAGGAGGATGTCTTTTTGGCCATGGTGGCATGGATAAAACACGACAAATCAAATCGGGAACATCTAGTTCCTCAGTTGCTGTCTATGGTTCGTTTTCAGGCTCTTACACCAAAGTTTATTCATGAAAACAGAAAGTCTATATGTACAACTGTCGAAAGCTACGAATTGATTTGCAGTTGGCTTCAATGGCATTCGTCACCGGAAACGCGAACAAACGATTATAACATTTTTACTTACAAGTCAAGGAAGATGAATAATAAGCTTGCACTAGCAAAATTCTGGGAGACTAAGGGAAAAATTCAAATCGAAACTTTTAATCCCAAAAAAAATTCATGGTTAATCGAAATCGAAACACAGTTGCCCAAAGGACTTGATCATTCTTCATCAGTTTTGATTAATGGTAAACTGATTGTAGCAGCAATGGAAAGATCTATGTATAATATGAAGTACACGGTAGAATGTTTACAGCTGCGTACTTCTAAATGGACTAATCTTGTTACTATGGAAAATAACATAATGATTACTAATATGACAGATTTAAAAGAAAATTTGTGTGTTCTTTATTCTAATTTTAATACAGATACCTTGTCTTTGGATATATATAATTTTTCCATACGGGAATGGGATAATCTACAACCACCGTGTTACCTAGACATCATGTCGACCAAAATGACTTCCCACAATGAGATGTTATACCTTTATAATTTTGATAACGATTTATTGCAATCTTATAATGTCACTTCAAAAAAATGGATTTCGATAAACACTAAAAACCAACATTTCAAATTTATTAATGTTTTTGCTGCAATTGAAGGATTTTTGTATTTTATTGGTGATGACTATGAAAATCTTGGGGTTCAAACTTTTGCACGCTTCAATTTATCCAATGACACCTGGTGTAGAATGGCCTCGCTACCCACTGCTTTCGAAGAAGATATACACATTACAGTTTTTGAAAATACAATTATAGTAAATGATTCTTGTAATATTTACGAGTATAATATTAATTCTGATACATGGAATGCTTCGATACCTTTTGAAAGAGATATTGGATGGTATAATACTTTTAATGTTGGTTATCTTGGTACAAATGATAAATAAAGCTACCAAAATTCATCGGCTGACCTTTCTAGCTATTTAGTAAAGAATACGATTTTCGTTTCTTCTATTTTTCTCTTCGTCCACTTTATTCGGTTTAATTTGTTAATTGAATAAAAAAAAGGTATTCTGTGAATAAAGTGAAAAAGCAATTGTTTGATTCATTGAAAATATAAATGTGTATAAAAAATTAAAAATTCAGCAGCCTTAAAATTATTTTAAAATCGTGTCTAACAATAAGTAAAAACCTTGTTAAGGTTTGAATATTTATCGTATTTTCATTTCTTATAGTTCTATTTTTTATTTTGGCCTCAAAACACATGGAAAAGGCCCTTAAGATTTTTTTAAATTTTTTTTCAGTTTTATCATTCATATTACCCCACTGTTAAGCAACTACATAAGATGAATAAATAGAGGGTTACTTCATGTCTTTTGTGATGTTTTAAGCTAAATTTGTCAACTTTATGGTTAATTCAATTATCAGAACGGAAATGAGTTCTAACAAATTATTTTTTAATAAATTTAACCCGAGAAAGTGAGATTTTGAGAACTTTTCCCACCTTCGATTTTCAATTATTATCAAATTCAAAGAAAATAAATGAATAAGTAGATATGCGGGATGGTAAGAATGTAGTTTAGGTATCTTAACTTTTGTAAAATATAATTGATGGTTTTTGTAAGATATATAGTATGAGTGTTGTGAGGGTATATAGGTAGTATGATTATACGGTTCAATGATTTTTACATCAATAACAAAACAATATCGAAAATTATGTGATGTAAATTTTCGACGATGAGCTGTTGGGTTTTACATGTGTTTGGTTAATTAATTGATTTTAAAGTGTATTATTTCTGTATTAAGGCATATTTGATTGCCCTTATCTATACGTATCTACGTGTATGTAATGAAAATAGTAACTGAAGCGATACTAATCAAATAATAATTATTTTATGTTTTCTATCAATAAGGAAGGAGGCTGATGGAAGATAAAGAATTCAATTTCGAAACCAAAAAATTATTTTATGCTTCAATACAAATTAATAAGACCAATTCTAATCTCAAATCTTAAGGCAATGCTTTCAAAAACTTAATCATACAACAAGAAGAATATTTAGAAAATTCTAAAGAACTTAAGTTCAAAGCAAAAGAACATGTATACATGAAGCATATTTCATGCAATTAAATCCAAATAAGCCAAATTGTCGTTCACACTTTTACAGAGGTTAACAAGGTTTTCAAGATAATTGGAAGGCAAGGTACTGTTGTCCGAGAAAATTGTTGCCTAGCAATAAAGTCTAGAATTTTGCTTTTGGACTCTTTTGCATTGGACCTTATATACGGATAGATGGCTGCAGAGTTTACAACCTCACTCGGGAAATAGAATTTTTTTTCGGGACATTGTTGGTTAGGGGTTGGATAAGAAAAATCCCGACAGCCAGAAGGCAGACGGGGTGGGGGGTCAAACATGGATTTTTTTTTTTTTTTTTGGAAAAATAACTGTCTCCAGCAAAGCTGAATTTTGGAGAGGTTGATGAAGAGCGCGTGGAAGAACAGATTTCGAATTGACAAAAGGCTAACTGGAAGACAAAGAGGTACCAGAAGCTGCTAAAGTTGTTGGAAATTTTTGTAATTTTACTTGATTCGGAAACTTCTGACTATATGACAGTGTATTTGTGTATATAATTAAAGTCTATCCAACATAAAAAGGCAGTACACGTCTTATGGGAGAGCTTTTTCAAAATCAGTAGCGCACCATATTTTTGCAACATACTAAATTGAAAGAACTCCTTCATAAAAAGTGTTTGCCCGCCCAAAAATTTCTGATGGCATATCTGACGCAGACCCGACGTCCTATCGAGCGCACATCTGAGTGCTGCGCACTGAATTGCTGTGGCCTATGGCTGCTGCTGCTATTTAACTTCATAAATATTGATGTGCATTCAGGGGTTACCCATGTCCATTTGGCAACTCGTTCAGATTTTTTTCCTTGGGTTTCTGTTGAGGTGCTTTTGATTTTAGAGCTTTAAAAAAAGTTTTTAATTATGAGGGTTATCGTAGAGTGTGTTCATATTTTGCATTTCGTTTAATGTATGAATAAGTTAAAATGCAGTTACAAAATTTTAAGCTGTTTTCTTTGAAAGAATATTATTTGCGTAGATTTTCGTAGCGTGCGGTCAATTAATGTGAAGTAAAGTATTTGTATGTAATTTGTTTTTTAAAAAGGTGTATTTTTTTTTCAAAGTTTTGTGCAATTTATGTTTTTAAGACAACTACCCGTCTTAAGAATTGTTTGTAAAATTTTTTTGAAAATGTGTGTGCAATAAATTTTAATTCAAGTAATATTTACAAAGATAAAAAAAAGAATAAAAATTTAACCAAAGTGTATATTCTGGGCCTTCGTCAGTACCAGACTTATTTTCTTCATCGTCCTTTAACTTGTGCAATTAGTATTTTCACTCGTGTATTTTTGAAGAGGTGTGCTTTTTTTTAGAGTTTTGTGCAATTTTGTATTTTTAAGTCGTGTATTATCTTACCTCATGGTGGTGTGGAAAAAGATAAATATGTTTTAATTTGTAGCAATAAAACAATTTAATGAAAATTTCTATCTAAAAAAAAGGCGGTTACCCTGCATACCATTCTTTCATATTTGGTTCCATTCAAAATAAAAAATACGACAACCCTGTGAGAGCTTAAATAAAAGACAGATTTATGCAATCCACTGTAGCCAGAATGAGGGGCCAACGTCCTATCTTGCCTACACTGCCTTTTTTAGTTGGATAAGGTATAGCAGAAGTCAGACTGGAAAACTTGCATTTTTTGTTAATTTTTAAGCTTTAACTTGTAGTAGAAGATCCCGCTATACAACGACCTACCCTCAACGAGGTACCTGATAAGGAGTATGTATACAGTATACAGCGAAAATAAAAAAAATGGTTCTAGGGAGGTACCATTCAAAATCATTTTTCCGAAATTTTATTTTCACCAAAAAGTAGTAAATACCAAATAAATGAAATTATTTTTTTTTTTTAGAAAATATTTGTGGAGCTATTTTTGAAATAATTAAGATTTTCGTAAAATATATATAATGATAGCGTTATTTTTGGTCAAAATAAATGAAAAAAAAAAAAACATGTTGGGGGAGTATAAAAAAACGGTCAATACCAAGCATTTAAAATAAAACCATATAGAACACAATTTTTCTATTAATTTTTTCAAAAAATTGAGTTTAAAAAATTAATTTTTCAAAAACTGTTTTCTCAAATAGTTTGACTTTAAAACATAATAAAGAACGGATTTCTGGCTTATATAGATTTGTATCTTACTACTAAATATCAATATTAGGCTAGTAAAGGAGCTATAAGTTAATTATTAAAACAATTGAATAAAAAATAGTAGCAACAAAAAAAAGTAATATCACAGAAAATCCTTACTAAGTACTAGTTAAATAAATGAATGAATAAATATTTATGTAACTGAATGGATAAATAAATATATAAATAAAAAAGTAAGTAAATAATAAATAAAAATAAATAAATAAATAAATAGATAAATAAATGAATAAATATATAAATAAATAAATAAATAGCTAAAGTGATATAAGTTAAACAAATAAATAAGTTAACTAATTAACAAACAAATAATAAAATCTACAAATAAATAATTTATAAAAACAAAGTAGAAGTTTATATTATGTAAACAAATGAACAAATAAATAAATTAACAGATAATTAAATTAAAAAGAAATTTATATCTAAAGGAATACAAATATTAGCATGCAGATACATAAGTAGGTAAATATTTATGATTTTTTTTTTATTTATTTTTTTTTTTTAATCTATATAAAGTATGGCATGGCATTGTCAGCGTTGCCGATGTTCTTTAGTGATTTTTTTTTCTATTTTAAGTCGATCTTTTAGAAAATTGCCCTTCTCACCTGAACGGGAGGAAATAGACTTCCCCCCTCCCATACGATTTTTTCTTGTCTCGATTCAACCTATACAGGCTCTAGCTTTTCGTCACACGAATCACCCTGTATGAACAAATAATATTAAAATATTTATCAACCTACCATCACCTAAGAAAATTTCTCTTTTTCAAGCACCTATATAGAATTTTCATTAATTCACGGGACTCCATGAACCACCGACGCACGCATTGGACGAAAATAAACACGTGGGCAAAAAAAAACGAGGTTTTAAAACAATATACAATACATACCAATTAAGAGCCCTTCACCTAAATGTGGGAACTATTTGTAGAACCTATTCATCATCTGAGATTCTCACCCCAAGGTTTAAACATCAGATAATAAAAAAAATGCAATCCAATAATCCACAAAAAAAAAACATCCACCACGCACCACCGCACCACCGTTTACTCCATCAAGTCAGAGAGAAACACACGCAACGGTTGAACTCAGCATTGAAGTGTGTGTGTGTGTGCGGTGCGTGCATTGTTGCTTGTTTTTTTTTTCTTTTTACTGTAGGTCAATATAAAGAAAAAAAAAATTGAATACGATGATGAAAAGGTTAGACATTACTTGTGTGCTTTATTTGTGTGTTGTTTTTATGCAAAAAACTGGTTTCGTTGGTAGAGTAGGTGTATTTTCTCTTGATTGGTGTGACCCAGGTATATTTTTGCAAGATGGGTTTCATTCATTTTTGGGTTGTCTTTTTGATTTTATTAGATAATAAAGCCCTTCAAAAACCTTTTTAAATCAATTACTATTTTTAAAATGAAAACAAGCTTTTGATATTTAATTACAATTTTAAAAAGTAAAAACAAGTCACCTACATAGATTATTACAGTAAGTGTTTTTTTCTTTTGTTAATAAATTCACAGTAATTGGTCATACTGATTTGGTGTTGACTAGCATTTGTTTAGTAGGTACATTTTCTTCATAAATAGCTTTTTACAGTGATCGGGTAAAAATCCATATGTTATATATTTTAGACTGTGCGTAAGGAAAATTAAGGACAAGATCGGTTTCTTGCTTCTTAGACAGAATTCACAACTTGTTGAATTTTGAAAGATTAAAAATCAAAATATACCTATGTACTTACCTACCTATACTTAGTTTATACTTAGTTTCTAAGACCTACCTACCAACCTAGATGTACCATTCAAAGTTTTTAATACTATGTAGGTACCAGTGGCGTGGCGTCCATATAACACGATTCCTATCGAGTTACCATTTGAAAATCCCAATCATGTTTATTAAAAAACGAGCAACATTAATCTAAATTACTAGAAAATTCCCTAAATATGTCGAAGAAAACCGTGTTTTTTTCCATAAGAAAGCAAAAAAATAACTCGGTTTTCTGCGTCTTATTTCGGGAGTTTTAATACAAATAAATGAGCAAGAGCAAACAGAACAAGCTTGTTCTATCCAGCGAAAAATTTTAAAAGGTCTATTTGTGTTTCTTGTGGGGTATGGAGTTGTAGAAGAGAGAATTTAGTATGTCTCACTGTTGAATGAAGTTCATTGAGCAGGACAGGGGTAGTTTTCTGTGCAAAAATTAATTTTAATTCGGAAAAAATAACACGCTTTTTTTCGTCTTATTTCAATAACTTTGTATGTGTCTCGCTGCGTTGCTGTGTGAAGTTTGCTGTGGAGGTCATGCAGGTTTTTCTTTAAAAAATACAGTTAATACATCTTTTTATTTTATTGTAAAATTAAACTTTTATGACTCTTTCTATAGAAAATTTCTAAATCAAAACTTATATCATGGCGTGGAAAGCGATATAGACAATTTAAGGTAGACATTCATAATTTAGTTACCTATACGTTTTCGGGTGACTAATTTTTCTTCGACTTACCATTTGAAATCATCCACGCCACGCTACTGGTAGGTACTCACAGTAAATCAAGAAATAATTTACCTATACCTACTTCCGTTTACAATACATAAATTGCAGCGTTATGTCGCCTTGTGGCTTGAAATAGTAAATTTCACATACCTATCTGTTATAGTAGGACTGCCTACCTACATATGTACATACATGTAAGTATAGGTAGGTAGGTACATAGGTATAATTTTGATTTTTAATCTAACGTTTTTTCAATAATCAACCCAAAAAAGAATCCAAATGCAAAATGGAAGACTTTCAGGCGACTAATGCGCCTTCGAACAAAAAAACGTGTTTAATTGTAGGTATTTTAAAAAAAATATGTGCACATACATAGGTATATACCTACATATATACTATACATATACATAATATATGCACATACACCTGCGATATACCTACATTAAATTCATTTTTGATTTAATTTAATTCATTTATAATTGGTAAACTGTAGTGTTATGTCATATTGTGATTTTAAATTAGGTAGGTACTTATTTCGCATACCTATGTAGGCATCTACCTACTCCCACTTTTATTTAAAAAAAATACATTATGTACCTATACCTGAAATCTTACCTTCCCACCTATGTTTCCTTATTGAAAATATACCTAAAAACAAAAAAATACACGAAGTAAAGAAGATACCTATGTACATACATATTTTTGTACCTACATACGGAAAACAAAAAGTCACTTCATTATTATAACCAAAGAAACTGAATATGAAGAAATGAATCCTCGGCTGTCATTCGAGTTTGCCTACAAGCTCTATCAGATAAGAAATGAGAAAGTATGTGTAAAAATGGCGGTATAAAACTCATACATTCACAGTATTTATCTTCACAACTTACACATTCACAGTACTTATCTTCACACCACCCTGCTATATTGTTGTTGGATTTCACATCTATTCATCGAAACAAAATTAAATTACAAATACAACAATGTAAACAAATGGGTTTTGGAGGGTGAAACGTACGAAGGATTCATTTCTTCATATTCAGTTTCTTTGATTATAACATACCTACTCCAGGTCCTATCTACTTATGTAGATAGGACTACTTTTCTGCCTAACCAAACTAAACTAAACATACCTAGATAATGTACATATGTACCTACCAAAATATTTTAACTTTCAAAACATATTATAGAAATCTAATGGTTACTTGTAATCAAAACACATGATTACAGAAACAACCGAAATCATAAAATTCAATAGAACACAGATTACCTATATTGAGATTTTTCGCAAAAACCAAATACCCATTTTCTTGGCAAACAAAAATAAGAAAACAAATAATTACAAAACGCCTACCGCACCAACACCAAGCATTCAAAGTAACCATATACACACATACAAACCATATTTCACATCTCCATACAGCGCACACCAAACTAAAAATGCACACGGTTTGTTTTTTTTTTTTTGTTCTTGATACAAACTCTAGCGGTTGCTTGGAGAAAAAAATAAATGCAATGATTTGTGTCTGAACTAAAATCTTGATAATTTTGTTTGGGGGAGATGTTTTAAAAATTCTTTGTTTTATATGAAAAACACGATTACTGATTAAATTTTTTGATTGAACTTGACTTAAGAAATATCAAATTGTTAGCAGGCATCATTACAGGTGCAAAATTCGTTAATTACATACAAGAAAAAACGTGTTGAAACACAGTATTTTTACTGTTTTTAAAATCAATATATTGTCGAAACGGTGCTGAAGTTTGTTTTTTTTATTCCTGTAGTTTAAAGATCTATTTAAACCCTTCAAAACAAAACTAAATTAGATTTAATTAAGTTACTAATTTACCCAAAAAGCAGCATTTGGATAAGGAGTTTTTGCAAAAATCTGACAATATAGCAGTACATTTTTTGAAATATCTTATGTTTTGTGCAAACTATCAAAAAAATAATACCTGCAGTTCAAAGGCAATAAACAACTCTTTTATGTGCTATTTAAATTATTGTCATACACGCTCAAATGACTTCGTAAAGTAACATAGCGAATGAGCATTTTTTCGTTTTTTCCTCAAATGTAAGGAAAGGCCTCTTAAGTTATCATTCAGAAAATCAAAAGCTTACCTGAAACGAAAAGAAAATAGATTTTTTTTTTTTAAGAAAATCTTTAGAAATAATGGCGGGAAATATATAGCCTGATGTAGGTAAAGGTATTAGCATGATACTCAGCCCTATTACAGATTCCATCGTTATTTATCTCCAAAAAAGGAATGTTATACGTTACGAATAACTAAAAATTGTGTTCACAGAATCCGAATGGAATCGAAAAAAGCACTGAGGTTTATCACGAACGAAAAATTCCTTGAGAATATTTCCCTCTTTAAAAGATTGGAAACAGTGTTAACCCCCTAACATGTAGTTTCCTATAAAATGCGGAAAAACACAAATTTCAAACTGTCAATATTTTCGGACATACAATGTTGTTTGTATACTTAATTTTGTATCACTATCGCCAAAAGTCTGAAACTGAATTTTAGTTCAGTATATCATACATAGATGCATATCATATCTGGCTTACAAAAACATATGTGCAAATTTTTTTTTCAATGTCATTTGGTAAATTCAGATTTTAATTTTAAAATTGATTCTTTATGTCGAATATGATTTCAGTTTGATTTTTTGCCATTTTACTTGTGTTATGTTTGTCTGAGTCATTATTTTAACAAAAATATGGAATATTATCAAAATCCAACTCAGCGTTGCCGCCTGAAATCAAATTAAAGTGCCATATTTTCTGAAAAAAACGTGCCAATTTTCGTGCCACATGAAAAAACCATAAATTTTGTATTTTTTTGAAAAACCTGTAATTAATTTTATTACGGGATTTTGCTATATTCGTGAATTCTCAAAACTATGTGTTTCTACCCAATTTTTACGGTATTGGGACCAAATTTCATTAAATTTTGTTGAAATTTGCTTCATTTTAACATTTTAAGTAAAATAATGGAAATAAAAAAAACGTGCCATATTGATTTGATTTGTTTGTGCCACCGTTCCACGAGGAAATTATTGTGTCGAAAAAGCACGATCGTGCCACTTCGGCAACGCTTAATCCAACCTCAGTCGCATCGAATATGCGATCATGAACACAACAGTCGTCTTTTTTTTAAATTCTTTTTTAGCATTTTTCGTAATTTTTGTGTGTATCTCACACATTTAAGAGACGATGAGAGAAATTTCAGAAAACCTGCCCAGTAATGGCCAAGTGGTGGGCTCGAGGGTTCGAGCTATACGCTAGTGCAATTTAGTTTGAGATGAACAATCGTGGACGATTGTTCACGCTATACCTCAATTTATATTTCTTGGTGATTGCAAATGCAGTTTGTTATAAGAGCCACATTTAGCATTTAGAAAAAGAACTTTTTGCGCCAGTTAGCTTGAAAATCAAATGAGTATTGATCTGCTAGCTTACTATCTTGATCTGTGTCCACGTTTTTGATTATACATACATACATAAGATTTACTAGCGTACTAAAGCAAACTAGCGCACTCGCTTACTAGCGTTGGGCGTAACCGCGGCTTGGAGATATCCATTTGTTATAATTTTCGATCAAGTGTTTAATCTAGTAAATTGTGTTTGTGTTGCGATAAGAAGTAAAATTGAAGGCTGTTTCACAATGCGACGAAAAAACGAGACGTTACGTCATAAAGTTCGAAAAAATTGAAAAAAAAAAAAAGTCGCAACATGACGACTAGAAATATTTTATTATGTATTACTTCATTGTTTGTTTGAAACTCGAGAGAGAGAGAACAACTAGGAAGAGATCTCGTCTCGTTTTTTCGTCGCATTGTGAGACAGCCATGGTGTAAGATATGTAAAAAAATAAAAATTGCGAATTGTGAACATTTAAGTTATATATTTACGTATTATTAACTGAGGATTGAACCCTTATCACATTCAAATACCTACACTATACAATTTTTCAGTTAAGTGCAACTTATATCGTTATTTCATTTTAAATGGTTTGACATGAAAAAAGTGAAAAAATGTTCAAAAAAATAAAGAGGGAATCTGCGGAATTATTACAAGTGAAGATTTTTAAATTCAATTATCCTTATTTTGCCATGAAGAATACTGCATAAAAAGTTATTAGGAGTTATAGGTAAGAGAGGGTAGTGCAGTATGCACCACAGCAGCATGGGTTCTAAATGCATCACCTGTTTAGAATGTTTACTCAGGTTTTTCTATTTTTGTTTAAGATGCCACAGAACTAGGCTGACCAGACGCGTCCTCTTTTTGGGTTTTCTAAGTTAAGTAAATTTTTCGACATGACAAAACTACAACAGAATTTTTTGTCAAAACTAATTCAAAAATTGTCTATATATTTCTGGTGTGAACATCACCTAAAATATATATGTACTTGAGCTCATTCACAACGCCATTTATTGTTTTTTTTTTTTTCGACAATCGTCTAAACAAGACCCATTTGACAGCTCAATGCTTACCTCTTTATTTCTGTTTAAAGTAAATACAACGGTTTGTTTATCTTGTTTATGTGTGCTTTTCTAATGTGAAAAGAAGTGAATTAAGAAACAAAATACTAAAGCGTAAATGTACGTTAACGAAGATCTGCAGAAAAATTTACCCAATGTTCAAGCCCAATGTCTTTTGCCCGTCTTGTATTTCTTCATTCTCTAACAACAAACAACAACAAGGGAAAAACACATCTAGACCAGCATCACTTAAATGTAGAGATTTTAATAAACAGGGTGATTTGCATAAGATGCCAGGAGCATGTAGGCAACTGTGTGACGCCAGAACCCCGACCTCAAACATTTTTGACGAAACATCTGGCATTCGTTTGTCTATCGTTTGGAGGTGCTTGACTTATTATCTTAGTTTAATCTTGAATCTTAAAGCTATATTAAAATTATGTTATTTTTTAAAAGTAAAATTAAGAAACGAAACATTTTAATAATATTTTTTTTTTTTTTTGCTTCATAAAGCAAAACAAAAGCTATAACAATATTTAAAATTGTTAAAGTTTAGCAAAATAACAATCTTATATGTACTTTTGATAAACATCAAATCCTTTTTTTTGCAAGCGCATTTGACGTTTTCCAACAAAAGCTAACAAAACATAATTAATTCGGTAAAAAATCCATTTATTCAGTCTGTTTGCTTACTTGCAACTTTCAGCAATTGTCGCAAACTTGTTTTTTTTTTATATCCGTCAAGTTAGCATTACCACTTCAAAATTTAGAAAAACCAATAATGGGATTAATTGTCGTGAATTTGTCGTGAAAGAAAAAAATTTGTCGCGCCTGTTTTTTTTTTTTTAAATTAACCCCTATGGTAATGCTAACTTGACTGTCAAGTTAGCATTACCACCCCCCAAAATTAATTTTAAAAAATATTTTAACCCTCCGTCCTCACACATATTTTTTCTGACGCGGTCCTCACACTGGGGTGTGACATACCCCAATCATAAAAAAATTTTAAATAACGTATTTTAATTAAACTTAATTTTTATTCATGTTTCATAAATTTAGTACATTAATATAGGATCCAAAATTGCACGCACATAAAAAAAGCAAAATAGTTATTAAAGAAAAATTTTAACTTGGAAATAAAGTGATGAAATAAAATGATAAAAATCATAAAAATTTTAAATTTCAAATAAAAGACTAATTTCTTAAAAGTTGTTCAAAAAATTGTCCACATATGCTTTTTGAATTGCTATAGAATCATTGTGGTAGAATTTTACGTTTGTACGAATAAGTTCTCAAAAAATGAAATTTTTACACTGAAAAACCCATATAAAAATACTGTAAAAACACTTATACGAACTGCACACTGGGGTGTGTGATACCCCATTCCAAATAATAAAGCAAAATAATATATGTAAAAAATGTTCAAATATCTCAAAATGACTTCCTACCACTGCAGAAAATGTGAAAGTGAATTTACATAGGCATGACATAGCCGACAAATTTTTTTTGCGGTAACGGCACGGCTTATAATTTTGTGTGGGGTATCCCACACCCCAGTGTGAGGACGAAAGGTTAAGTACGTCATTAATTGTCGTGAATTTTTTTTGAAAAAAAAAAATTTGAAAAAACGTAAAAATGGGATTTTTCCATCAAGTTAACATTACCATAACTTTAAGTGAATATAACTTTTTTCCTAGAAGCTTTTTTGAGAAGAAGTTTGTTTAAACAATTGTCGCTCGATGTCCTCATATAAGTTGTGCCATCCAAAAATTTGTCGCGCCCTGTTTTCTAAAAAATTCTATCAAATATGAAAAAATACCCCAAAAATGGCATTTTTCCATCAAGTTAGCATTACCACAACTTTAAATGACTATAACTTTTTTACTAGAAGATTTTTTGCCATGAATTTTTTTTAACAATTGTCGCTCGATGTCCTAAAATAAGTTGTGCCATACAAAAAATTTGCCGCGCCCTTTTTTTCTCAAAAAAAAAAAAAAAAGAAAAGAAAACATTGAATATAACAAAATACCCAAAATGGAATTTTTCAATCAATTTTGAAAAGCTTCAAAATGTTGAAAATCCAAATAATGAGATTAAAGTCGTGAATTTTTCGTAAATAATAAATAAAAATAAATAAATAAATAAATAAATAGATAAATAAATGAATAAATATATAAATAAATAAATAAATAGCTAAAGTGATATAAGTTAAACAAATAAATAAGTTAACTAATTAACAAACAAATAATAAAATCTACAAATAAATAATTTATAAAAACAAAGTAGAAGTTTATATTATGTAAACAAATGAACAAATAAATAAATTAACAGATAATTAAATTAAAAAGAAATTTATATCTAAAGGAATACAAATATTAGCATGCAGATACATAAGTAGGTAAATATTTATGATTTTTTTTTTATTTATTTTTTTTTTTAATCTATATAAAGTATGGCATGGCATTGTCAGCGTTGCCGATGTTCTTTAGTGATTTTTTTTCTATTTTAAGTCGATCTTTTAGAAAATTGCCCTTCTCACCTGAACGGGAGGAAATAGACTTCCCCCCTCCCATACGATTTTTTCTTGTCTCGATTCAACCTATACAGGCTCTAGCTTTTCGTCACACGAATCACCCTGTATGAACAAATAATATCAAAATATTTATCAACCTACCATCACCTAAGAAAATTTCTCTTTTTCAAGCACCTATATAGAATTTTCATTAATTCACGGGACTCCATGAACCACCGACGCACGCATTGGACGAAAATAAACACGTGGGCAAAAAAAAACGAGGTTTCAAAACAATATACAATACATACCAATTAAGTTATCATTCAGAAAATCAAAAGCTTACCTGAAACGAAAAGAAAATAGATTTTTTTTTATTATTTTTTTTTTTTAAGAAAATCTTTAGAAATAATGGCGGGAAATATATAGCCTGATGTAGGTAAAGGTATTAGCATGATACTCAGCCCTATTACAGATTCCATCGTTATTTATCTCCAAAAAAGGAATGTTATACGTTACGAATAACTAAAAATTGTGTTCACAGAATCCGAATGGAATCGAAAAAAGCACTGAGGTTTATCACGAACGAAAAATTCCTTGAGAATATTTCCCTCTTTAAAAGATTGGAAACAGTGTTAACCCCCTAACATGTAGTTTCCTATAAAATGCGGAAAAACACAAATTTCAAACTGTCAATATTTTCGGACATACAATGTTGTTTGTATACTTAATTGTGTATCACTATCGCCAAAAGTCTGAAACTGAATTTTAGTTCAGTATATCATACATAGATGCATATCATATCTGGCTTACAAAAACATATGTGCAAATTTTTTTTTCAATGTCATTTGGTAAATTCAGATTTTAATTTTAAAATTGATTCTTTATGTCGAATATGATTTCAGTTTGATTTTTTGCCATTTTACTTGTGTTATGTTTGTCTGAGTCATTATTTTAACAAAAATATGGAATATTATCAAAATCCAACTCAGCGTTGCCGCCTGAAATCAAATTAAAGTGCCATATTTTCTGAAAAAAACGTGCCAATTTTCGTGCCACATGAAAAAACCATAAATTTTGTATTTTTTTGAAAAACCTGTAATTAATTTTATTACGGGATTTTGCTATATTCGTGAATTCTCAAAACTATGTGTTTCTACCCAATTTTTACGGTAGTGGGACCAAATTTCATTAAATTTTGTTGAAATTTGCTTCATTTTAACATTTTAAGTAAAATAATGGAAATAAAAAAAACGTGCCATATTGATTTGATTTGTTTGTGCCACCGTTCCACGAGGAAATTATTGTGTCGAAAAAGCACGATCGTGCCACTTCGGCAACGCTTAATCCAACCTCAGTCGCATCGAATATGCGATCATGAACACAACAGTCGTCTTTTTTTTAAATTCTTTTTTAGCATTTTTCGTAATTTTTGTGTGTATCTCACACATTTAAGAGACGATGAGAGAAATTTCAGAAAACCTGCCCAGTAATGGCCAAGTGGTGGGCTCGAGGGTTCGAGCTATACGCTAGTGCAATTTAGTTTGAGATGAACAATCGTGGACGATTGTTCACGCTATACCTCAATTTATATTTCTTGGTGATTGCAAATGCAGTTTGTTATAAGAGCCACATTTAGCATTTAGAAAAAGAACTTTTTGCGCCAGTTAGCTTGAAAATCAAATGAGTATTGATCTGCTAGCTTACTATCTTGATCTGTGTCCACGTTTTTGATTATACATACATACATAAGATTTACTAGCGTACTAAAGCAAACTAGCGCACTCGCTTACTAGCGTTGGGCGTAACCGCGGCTTGGAGATATCCATTTGTTATAATTTTCGATCAAGTGTTTAATCTAGTAAATTGTGTTTGTGTTGCGATAAGAAGTAAAATTGAAGGCTGTTTCACAATGCGACGAAAAAACGAGACGTTACGTCATAAAGTTCGAAAAAATTGAAAAAAAAAAAAAGTCGCAACATGACGACTAGAAATATTTTATTATGTATTACTTCATTGTTTGTTTGAAACTCGAGAGAGAGAGAACAACTAGGAAGAGATCTCGTCTCGTTTTTTCGTCGCATTGTGAGACAGCCATGGTGTAAGATATGTAAAAAAATAAAAATTGCGAATTGTGAACATTTAAGTTATATATTTACGTATTATTAACTGAGGATTGAACCCTTATCACATTCAAATACCTACACTATACAATTTTTCAGTTAAGTGCAACTTATATCGTTATTTCATTTTAAATGGTTTGACATGAAAAAAGTGAAAAAATGTTCAAAAAAATAAAGAGGGAATCTGCGGAATTATTACAAGTGAAGATTTTTAAATTCAATTATCCTTATTTTGCCATGAAGAATACTGCATAAAAAGTTATTAGGAGTTATAGGTAAGAGAGGGTAGTGCAGTATGCACCACAGCAGCATGGGTTCTAAATGCATCACCTGTTTAGAATGTTTACTCAGGTTTTTCTATTTTTGTTTAAGATGCCACAGAACTAGGCTGACCAGACGCGTCCTCTTTTTGGGTTTTCTAAGTTAAGTAAATTTTTCGACATGACAAAACTACAACAGAATTTTTTGTCAAAACTAATTCAAAAATTGTCTATATATTTCTGGTGTGAACATCACCTAAAATATATATGTACTTGAGCTCATTCACAACGCCATTTATTGTTTTTTTTTTTTTCGACAATCGTCTAAACAAGACCCATTTGACAGCTCAATGCTTACCTCTTTATTTCTGTTTAAAGTAAATACAACGGTTTGTTTATCTTGTTTATGTGTGCTTTTCTAATGTGAAAAGAAGTGAATTAAGAAACAAAATACTAAAGCGTAAATGTACGTTAACGAAGATCTGCAGAAAAATTTACCCAATGTTCAAGCCCAATGTCTTTTGCCCGTCTTGTATTTCTTCATTCTCTAACAACAAACAACAACAAGGGAAAAACACATCTAGACCAGCATCACTTAAATGTAGAGATTTTAATAAACAGGGTGATTTGCATAAGATGCCAGGAGCATGTAGGCAACTGTGTGACGCCAGAACCCCGACCTCAAACATTTTTGACGAAACATCTGGCATTCGTTTGTCTATCGTTTGGAGGTGCTTGACTTATTATCTTAGTTTAATCTTGAATCTTAAAGCTATATTAAAATTATGTTATTTTTTAAAAGTAAAATTAAGAAACGAAACATTTTAATAATATTTTTTTTTTTTTTTGCTTCATAAAGCAAAACAAAAGCTATAACAATATTTAAAATTGTTAAAGTTTAGCAAAATAACAATCTTATATGTACTTTTGATAAACATCAAATCCTTTTTTTTGCAAGCGCATTTGACGTTTTCCAACAAAAGCTAACAAAACATAATTAATTCGGTAAAAAATCCATTTATTCAGTCTGTTTGCTTACTTGCAACTTTCAGCAATTGTCGCAAACTTGTTTTTTTTTTATATCCGTCAAGTTAGCATTACCACTTCAAAATTTAGAAAAACCAATAATGGGATTAATTGTCGTGAATTTGTCGTGAAAGAAAAAAATTTGTCGCGCCTGTTTTTTTTTTTTTAAATTAACCCCTATGGTAATGCTAACTTGACTGTCAAGTTAGCATTACCACCCCCCAAAATTAATTTTAAAAAATATTTTAACCCTCCGTCCTCACACATATTTTTTCTGACGCGGTCCTCACACTGGGGTGTGACATACCCCAATCATAAAAAAATTTTAAATAACGTATTTTAATTAAACTTAATTTTTATTCATGTTTCATAAATTTAGTACATTAATATAGGATCCAAAATTGCACGCACATAAAAAAAGCAAAATAGTTATTAAAGAAAAATTTTAACTTGGAAATAAAGTGATGAAATAAAATGATAAAAATCATAAAAATTTTAAATTTCAAATAAAAGACTAATTTCTTAAAAGTTGTTCAAAAAATTGTCCACATATGCTTTTTGAATTGCTATAGAATCATTGTGGTAGAATTTTACGTTTGTACGAATAAGTTCTCAAAAAATGAAATTTTTACACTGAAAAACCCATATAAAAATACTGTAAAAACACTTATACGAACTGCACACTGGGGTGTGTGATACCCCATACCAAATAATAAAGCAAAATAATATATGTAAAAAATGTTCAAATATCTCAAAATGACTTCCTACCACTGCAGAAAATGTGAAAGTGAATTTACATAGGCATGACATAGCCGACAAATTTTTTTTGCGGTAACGGCACGGCTTATAATTTTGTGTGGGGTATCCCACACCCCAGTGTGAGGACGAAAGGTTAAGTACGTCATTAATTGTCGTGAATTTTTTTTGAAAAAAAAAATTTGAAAAAACGTAAAAATGGGATTTTTCCATCAAGTTAACATTACCATAACTTTAAGTGAATATAACTTTTTTCCTAGAAGCTTTTTTGAGAAGAAGTTTGTTTAAACAATTGTCGCTCGATGTCCTCATATAAGTTGTGCCATCCAAAAATTTGTCGCGCCCTGTTTTCTAAAAAATTCTATCAAATATGAAAAAATACCCCAAAATTGGCATTTTTCCATCAAGTTAGCATTACCACAACTTTAAATGACTATAACTTTTTTACTAGAAGATTTTTTGCCATGAATTTTTTTTAACAATTGTCGCTCGATGTCCTAAAATAAGTTGTGCCATACAAAAAATTTGCCGCGCCCTTTTTTTCTCAAAAAAAAAAAAAAAAGAAAAGAAAACATTGAATATAACAAAATACCCAAAATGGAATTTTTCAATCAATTTTGAAAAGCTTCAAAATGTTGAAAATCCAAATAATGAGATTAAAGTCGTGAATTTTTCGTAAATAATAAATAAAAATAAATAAATAAATAAATAGATAAATAAATGAATAAATATATAAATAAATAAATAAATAGCTAAAGTGATATAAGTTAAACAAATAAATAAGTTAACTAATTAACAAACAAATAATAAAATCTACAAATAAATAATTTATAAAAACAAAGTAGAAGTTTATAGTATGTAAACAAATGAACAAATAAATAAATTAACAGATAATTAAATTAAAAAGAAATTTATATCTAAAGGAATACAAATATTAGCATGCAGATACATAAGTAGGTAAATATTTATGATTTTTTTTTAATTTATTTTTTTTTTTAATCTATATAAAGTATGGCATGGCATTGTCAGCGTTGCCGATGTTCTTTAGTGATTTTTTTTCTATTTTAAGTCGATCTTTTAGAAAATTGCCCTTCTCACCTGAACGGGAGGAAATAGACTTCCCCCCTCCCATACGATTTTTTCTTGTCTCGATTCAACCTATACAGGCTCTAGCTTTTCGTCACACGAATCACCCTGTATGAACAAATAATATCAAAATATTTATCAACCTACCATCACCTAAGAAAATTTCTCTTTTTCAAGCACCTATATAGAATTTTCATTAATTCACGGGACTCCATGAACCACCGACGCACGCATTGGACGAAAATAAACACGTGGGCAAAAAAAAACGAGGTTTCAAAACAATATACAATACATACCAATTAAGTTATCATTCAGAAAATCAAAAGCTTACCTGAAACGAAAAGAAAATAGATTTTTTTTTATTATTTTTTTTTTTTAAGAAAATCTTTAGAAATAATGGCGGGAAATATATAGCCTGATGTAGGTAAAGGTATTAGCATGATACTCAGCCCTATTACAGATTCCATCGTTATTTATCTCCAAAAAAGGAATGTTATACGTTACGAATAACTAAAAATTGTGTTCACAGAATCCGAATGGAATCGAAAAAAGCACTGAGGTTTATCACGAACGAAAAATTCCTTGAGAATATTTCCCTCTTTAAAAGATTGGAAACAGTGTTAACCCCCTAACATGTAGTTTCCTATAAAATGCGGAAAAACACAAATTTCAAACTGTCAATATTTTCGGACATACAATGTTGTTTGTATACTTAATTGTGTATCACTATCGCCAAAAGTCTGAAACTGAATTTTAGTTCAGTATATCATACATAGATGCATATCATATCTGGCTTACAAAAACATATGTGCAAATTTTTTTTTCAATGTCATTTGGTAAATTCAGATTTTAATTTTAAAATTGATTCTTTATGTCGAATATGATTTCAGTTTGATTTTTTGCCATTTTACTTGTGTTATGTTTGTCTGAGTCATTATTTTAACAAAAATATGGAATATTATCAAAATCCAACTCAGCGTTGCCGCCTGAAATCAAATTAAAGTGCCATATTTTCTGAAAAAAACGTGCCAATTTTCGTGCCACATGAAAAAACCATAAATTTTGTATTTTTTTGAAAAACCTGTAATTAATTTTATTACGGGATTTTGCTATATTCGTGAATTCTCAAAACTATGTGTTTCTACCCAATTTTTACGGTATTGGGACCAAATTTCATTAAATTTTGTTGAAATTTGCTTCATTTTAACATTTTAAGTAAAATAATGGAAATAAAAAAAACGTGCCATATTGATTTGATTTGTTTGTGCCACCGTTCCACGAGGAAATTATTGTGTCGAAAAAGCACGATCGTGCCACTTCGGCAACGCTTAATCCAACCTCAGTCGCATCGAATATGCGATCATGAACACAACAGTCGTCTTTTTTTTAAATTCTTTTTTAGCATTTTTCGTAATTTTTGTGTGTATCTCACACATTTAAGAGACGATGAGAGAAATTTCAGAAAACCTGCCCAGTAATGGCCAAGTGGTGGGCTCGAGGGTTCGAGCTATACGCTAGTGCAATTTAGTTTGAGATGAACAATCGTGGACGATTGTTCACGCTATACCTTAATTTATATTTCTTGGTGATTGCAAATGCAGTTTGTTATAAGAGCCACATTTAGCATTTAGAAAAAGAACTTTTTGCGCCAGTTAGCTTTAAAATCAAATGAGTATTGATCTGCTAGCTTACTATCTTGATCTGTGTCCACGTTTTTGATTATACATACATACATAAGATTTACTAGCGTACTAAAGCAAACTAGCGCACTCGCTTACTAGCGTTGGGCGTAACCGCGGCTTGGAGATATCCATTTGTTATAATTTTCGATCAAGTGTTTAATCTAGTAAATTGTGTTTGTGTTGCGATAAGAAGTAAAATTGAAGGCTGTTTCACAATGCGACGAAAAAACGAGACGTTACGTCATAAAGTTCGAAAAAATTGAAAAAAAAAAAAGTCGCAACATGACGACTAGAAATATTTTATTATGTATTACTTCATTGTTTGTTTGAAACTCGAGAGAGAGAGAACAACTAGGAAGAGATCTCGTCTCGTTTTTTCGTCGCATTGTGAGACAGCCATGGTGTAAGATATGTAAAAAAATAAAAATTGCGAATTGTGAACATTTAAGTTATATATTTACGTATTATTAACTGAGGATTGAACCCTTATCACATTCAAATACCTACACTATACAATTTTTCAGTTAAGTGCAACTTATATCGTTATTTCATTTTAAATGGTTTGACATGAAAAAAGTGAAAAAATGTTCAAAAAAATAAAGAGGGAATCTGCGGAATTATTACAAGTGAAGATTTTTAAATTCAATTATCCTTATTTTGCCATGAAGAATACTGCATAAAAAGTTATTAGGAGTTATAGGTAAGAGAGGGTAGTGCAGTATGCACCACAGCAGCATGGGTTCTAAATGCATCACCTGTTTAGAATGTTTACTCAGGTTTTTCTATTTTTGTTTAAGATGCCACAGAACTAGGCTGACCAGACGCGTCCTCTTTTTGGGTTTTCTAAGTTAAGTAAATTTTTCGACATGACAAAACTACAACAGAATTTTTTGTCAAAACTAATTCAAAAATTGTCTATATATTTCTGGTGTGAACATCACCTAAAATATATATGTACTTGAGCTCATTCACAACGCCATTTATTGTTTTTTTTTTTTTCGACAATCGTCTAAACAAGACCCATTTGACAGCTCAATGCTTACCTCTTTATTTCTGTTTAAAGTAAATACAACGGTTTGTTTATCTTGTTTATGTGTGCTTTTCTAATGTGAAAAGAAGTGAATTAAGAAACAAAATACTAAAGCGTAAATGTACGTTAACGAAGATCTGCAGAAAAATTTACCCAATGTTCAAGCCCAATGTCTTTTGCCCGTCTTGTATTTCTTCATTCTCTAACAACAAACAACAACAAGGGAAAAACACATCTAGACCAGCATCACTTAAATGTAGAGATTTTAATAAACAGGGTGATTTGCATAAGATGCCAGGAGCATGTAGGCAACTGTGTGACGCCAGAACCCCGACCTCAAACATTTTTGACGAAACATCTGGCATTCGTTTGTCTATCGTTTGGAGGTGCTTGACTTATTATCTTAGTTTAATCTTGAATCTTAAAGCTATATTAAAATTATGTTATTTTTTAAAAGTAAAATTAAGAAACGAAACATTTTAATAATATTTTTTTTTTTTTTTGCTTCATAAAGCAAAACAAAAGCTATAACAATATTTAAAATTGTTAAAGTTTAGCAAAATAACAATCTTATATGTACTTTTGATAAACATCAAATCCTTTTTTTTGCAAGCGCATTTGACGTTTTCCAACAAAAGCTAACAAAACATAATTAATTCGGTAAAAAATCCATTTATTCAGTCTGTTTGCTTACTTGCAACTTTCAGCAATTGTCGCAAACTTGTTTTTTTTTTATATCCGTCAAGTTAGCATTACCACTTCAAAATTTAGAAAAACCAATAATGGGATTAATTGTCGTGAATTTGTCGTGAAAGAAAAAAATTTGTCGCGCCTGTTTTTTTTTTTTTAAATTAACCCCTATGGTAATGCTAACTTGACTGTCAAGTTAGCATTACCACCCCCCAAAATTAATTTTAAAAAATATTTTAACCCTCCGTCCTCACACATATTTTTTCTGACGCGGTCCTCACACTGGGGTGTGACATACCCCAATCATAAAAAAATTTTAAATAACGTATTTTAATTAAACTTAATTTTTATTCATGTTTCATAAATTTAGTACATTAATATAGGATCCAAAATTGCACGCACATAAAAAAAGCAAAATAGTTATTAAAGAAAAATTTTAACTTGGAAATAAAGTGATGAAATAAAATGATAAAAATCATAAAAATTTTAAATTTCAAATAAAAGACTAATTTCTTAAAAGTTGTTCAAAAAATTGTCCACATATGCTTTTTGAATTGCTATAGAATCATTGTGGTAGAATTTTACGTTTGTACGAATAAGTTCTCAAAAAATGAAATTTTTACACTGAAAAACCCATATAAAAATACTGTAAAAACACTTATACGAACTGCACACTGGGGTGTGTGATACCCCATACCAAATAATAAAGCAAAATAATATATGTAAAAAATGTTCAAATATCTCAAAATGACTTCCTACCACTGCAGAAAATGTGAAAGTGAATTTACATAGGCATGACATAGCCGACAAATTTTTTTTGCGGTAACGGCACGGCTTATAATTTTGTGTGGGGTATCCCACACCCCAGTGTGAGGACGAAAGGTTAAGTACGTCATTAATTGTCGTGAATTTTTTTTGAAAAAAAAAATTTGAAAAAACGTAAAAATGGGATTTTTCCATCAAGTTAACATTACCATAACTTTAAGTGAATATAACTTTTTTCCTAGAAGCTTTTTTGAGAAGAAGTTTGTTTAAACAATTGTCGCTCGATGTCCTCATATAAGTTGTGCCATCCAAAAATTTGTCGCGCCCTGTTTTCTAAAAAATTCTATCAAATATGAAAAAATACCCCAAAATTGGCATTTTTCCATCAAGTTAGCATTACCACAACTTTAAATGACTATAACTTTTTTACTAGAAGATTTTTTGCCATGAATTTTTTTTAACAATTGTCGCTCGATGTCCTAAAATAAGTTGTGCCATACAAAAAATTTGCCGCGCCCTTTTTTTCTCAAAAAAAAAAAAAAAAGAAAAGAAAACATTGAATATAACAAAATACCCAAAATGGAATTTTTCAATCAATTTTGAAAAGCTTCAAAATGTTGAAAATCCAAATAATGAGATTAAAGTCGTGAATTTTTCGTAAATAATAAATAAAAATAAATAAATAAATAAATAGATAAATAAATGAATAAATATATAAATAAATAAATAAATAGCTAAAGTGATATAAGTTAAACAAATAAATAAGTTAACTAATTAACAAACAAATAATAAAATCTACAAATAAATAATTTATAAAAACAAAGTAGAAGTTTATATTATGTAAACAAATGAACAAATAAATAAATTAACAGATAATTAAATTAAAAAGAAATTTATATCTAAAGGAATACAAATATTAGCATGCAGATACATAAGTAGGTAAATATTTATGATTTTTTTTTTATTTATTTTTTTTTTTAATCTATATAAAGTATGGCATGGCATTGTCAGCGTTGCCGATGTTCTTTAGTGATTTTTTTTTCTATTTTAAGTCGATCTTTTAGAAAATTGCCCTTCTCACCTGAACGGGAGGAAATAGACTTCCCCCCTCCCATACGATTTTTTCTTGTCTCGATTCAACCTATACAGGCTCTAGCTTTTCGTCACACGAATCACCCTGTATGAACAAATAATATCAAAATATTTATCAACCTACCATCACCTAAGAAAATTTCTCTTTTTCAAGCACCTATATAGAATTTTCATTAATTCACGGGACTCCATGAACCACCGACGCACGCATTGGACGAAAATAAACACGTGGGCAAAAAAAAACGAGGTTTCAAAACAATATACAATACATACCAATTAAGTTATCATTCAGAAAATCAAAAGCTTACCTGAAACGAAAAGAAAATAGATTTTTTTTTATTATTTTTTTTTTTTAAGAAAATCTTTAGAAATAATGGCGGGAAATATATAGCCTGATGTAGGTAAAGGTATTAGCATGATACTCAGCCCTATTACAGATTCCATCGTTATTTATCTCCAAAAAAGGAATGTTATACGTTACGAATAACTAAAAATTGTGTTCACAGAATCCGAATGGAATCGAAAAAAGCACTGAGGTTTATCACGAACGAAAAATTCCTTGAGAATATTTCCCTCTTTAAAAGATTGGAAACAGTGTTAACCCCCTAACATGTAGTTTCCTATAAAATGCGGAAAAACACAAATTTCAAACTGTCAATATTTTCGGACATACAATGTTGTTTGTATACTTAATTGTGTATCACTATCGCCAAAAGTCTGAAACTGAATTTTAGTTCAGTATATCATACATAGATGCATATCATATCTGGCTTACAAAAACATATGTGCAAATTTTTTTTTCAATGTCATTTGGTAAATTCAGATTTTAATTTTAAAATTGATTCTTTATGTCGAATATGATTTCAGTTTGATTTTTTGCCATTTTACTTGTGTTATGTTTGTCTGAGTCATTATTTTAACAAAAATATGGAATATTATCAAAATCCAACTCAGCGTTGCCGCCTGAAATCAAATTAAAGTGCCATATTTTCTGAAAAAAACGTGCCAATTTTCGTGCCACATGAAAAAACCATAAATTTTGTATTTTTTTGAAAAACCTGTAATTAATTTTATTACGGGATTTTGCTATATTCGTGAATTCTCAAAACTATGTGTTTCTACCCAATTTTTACGGTATTGGGACCAAATTTCATTAAATTTTGTTGAAATTTGCTTCATTTTAACATTTTAAGTAAAATAATGGAAATAAAAAAAACGTGCCATATTGATTTGATTTGTTTGTGCCACCGTTCCACGAGGAAATTATTGTGTCGAAAAAGCACGATCGTGCCACTTCGGCAACGCTTAATCCAACCTCAGTCGCATCGAATATGCGATCATGAACACAACAGTCGTCTTTTTTTTAAATTCTTTTTTAGCATTTTTCGTAATTTTTGTGTGTATCTCACACATTTAAGAGACGATGAGAGAAATTTCAGAAAACCTGCCCAGTAATGGCCAAGTGGTGGGCTCGAGGGTTCGAGCTATACGCTAGTGCAATTTAGTTTGAGATGAACAATCGTGGACGATTGTTCACGCTATACCTCAATTTATATTTCTTGGTGATTGCAAATGCAGTTTGTTATAAGAGCCACATTTAGCATTTAGAAAAAGAACTTTTTGCGCCAGTTAGCTTGAAAATCAAATGAGTATTGATCTGCTAGCTTACTATCTTGATCTGTGTCCACGTTTTTGATTATACATACATACATAAGATTTACTAGCGTACTAAAGCAAACTAGCGCACTCGCTTACTAGCGTTGGGCGTAACCGCGGCTTGGAGATATCCATTTGTTATAATTTTCGATCAAGTGTTTAATCTAGTAAATTGTGTTTGTGTTGCGATAAGAAGTAAAATTGAAGGCTGTTTCACAATGCGACGAAAAAACGAGACGTTACGTCATAAAGTTCGAAAAAATTGAAAAAAAAAAAAAGTCGCAACATGACGACTAGAAATATTTTATTATGTATTACTTCATTGTTTGTTTGAAACTCGAGAGAGAGAGAACAACTAGGAAGAGATCTCGTCTCGTTTTTTCGTCGCATTGTGAGACAGCCATGGTGTAAGATATGTAAAAAAATAAAAATTGCGAATTGTGAACATTTAAGTTATATATTTACGTATTATTAACTGAGGATTGAACCCTTATCACATTCAAATACCTACACTATACAATTTTTCAGTTAAGTGCAACTTATATCGTTATTTCATTTTAAATGGTTTGACATGAAAAAAGTGAAAAAATGTTCAAAAAAATAAAGAGGGAATCTGCGGAATTATTACAAGTGAAGATTTTTAAATTCAATTATCCTTATTTTGCCATGAAGAATACTGCATAAAAAGTTATTAGGAGTTATAGGTAAGAGAGGGTAGTGCAGTATGCACCACAGCAGCATGGGTTCTAAATGCATCACCTGTTTAGAATGTTTACTCAGGTTTTTCTATTTTTGTTTAAGATGCCACAGAACTAGGCTGACCAGACGCGTCCTCTTTTTGGGTTTTCTAAGTTAAGTAAATTTTTCGACATGACAAAACTACAACAGAATTTTTTGTCAAAACTAATTCAAAAATTGTCTATATATTTCTGGTGTGAACATCACCTAAAATATATATGTACTTGAGCTCATTCACAACGCCATTTATTGTTTTTTTTTTTTTCGACAATCGTCTAAACAAGACCCATTTGACAGCTCAATGCTTACCTCTTTATTTCTGTTTAAAGTAAATACAACGGTTTGTTTATCTTGTTTATGTGTGCTTTTCTAATGTGAAAAGAAGTGAATTAAGAAACAAAATACTAAAGCGTAAATGTACGTTAACGAAGATCTGCAGAAAAATTTACCCAATGTTCAAGCCCAATGTCTTTTGCCCGTCTTGTATTTCTTCATTCTCTAACAACAAACAACAACAAGGGAAAAACACATCTAGACCAGCATCACTTAAATGTAGAGATTTTAATAAACAGGGTGATTTGCATAAGATGCCAGGAGCATGTAGGCAACTGTGTGACGCCAGAACCCCGACCTCAAACATTTTTGACGAAACATCTGGCATTCGTTTGTCTATCGTTTGGAGGTGCTTGACTTATTATCTTAGTTTAATCTTGAATCTTAAAGCTATATTAAAATTATGTTATTTTTTAAAAGTAAAATTAAGAAACGAAACATTTTAATAATATTTTTTTTTTTTTTTGCTTCATAAAGCAAAACAAAAGCTATAACAATATTTAAAATTGTTAAAGTTTAGCAAAATAACAATCTTATATGTACTTTTGATAAACATCAAATCCTTTTTTTTGCAAGCGCATTTGACGTTTTCCAACAAAAGCTAACAAAACATAATTAATTCGGTAAAAAATCCATTTATTCAGTCTGTTTGCTTACTTGCAACTTTCAGCAATTGTCGCAAACTTGTTTTTTTTTATATCCGTCAAGTTAGCATTACCACTTCAAAATTTAGAAAAACCAATAATGGGATTAATTGTCGTGAATTTGTCGTGAAAGAAAAAAATTTGTCGCGCCTGTTTTTTTTTTTAAATTAAGCCCTATGGTAATGCTAACTTGACTGTCAAGTTAGCATTACCACCCCCCAAAATTAATTTTAAAAAATATTTTAAGTACGTCATTAATTGTCGTGAATTTGTCGTGAAAGAAAAAAAAATTAGAAATTTTTTTTGAAAAAAAAAAAAATTGAAAAAACGTGAAAATGGGATTTTTCCATCAAGTTAGCATTACCACAACTTTGAATGACTATAACTTTTTTCCTAGAAGCTTTTTTGCCATGAACTTTTTTTTAACAATTGTAGCTCGATGTCCTAAAATAAGTTGTGCCATACAAAAAATTTGTCGCGCCCTTTTTTTCTCAAAAAAAAAAAAAAAGAAAACATTGAATATAACAAAATACCCAAAATGGAATTTTTCAATCAATTTTGAAAAGCTTCAAAATGTTAAAAATCCAATAATGATTAAATGTCGTGAATTTTTCGTAAATTTGTCGTGAAATAAAAAAAAAATATCGGACTTGTTTTTTTTTTTTTTTTAAATTACCCCCTGGTAATGCTTACTTGACTGTCAAGTTAGCATTACCATGGGGTAATTGAAAAAAAAAACAGGCGCGCCAAATACACGACAATTAATCTCATTATTGGTTTTTCAAAATTTTTTAAGTGGTAGTGCTAACTTGACAGACATCTTTTGGACTCTATTGCATTGGAACTGAGCTTAAACTAGAATGCACAAATGGGTTGTACGAACTTGCGCTTATGTACTTTCACACTGTTGTTTAAAAGTCTGAATACATAAACCTATGCATTTGAAATAAATAATTTGTTTATGCTTTTATTGTCTGCCACCTACCTACATATACCGAAAGTGTAATTTTATTTAAGGTACATATTAATATTGACAATATAATCATACTCCACATATACAAATGTATGTGCATTTGGATGGACTTTAAGAGCTTAATAATCTAAAATAAGTACACCTTCTGATTTCTTTAACAAATCTCTGTTATGAGAAAAAAAAAAAAATTAAAAATCACAGGAGTGGCTTTTTAAAAAAATTGATTTTTTTATAGGTTGGAATGTTTATAAAAATTGTAAACATTTTTAAGAAAAAGTAATTGGTAAACAATTTTTTAGTAAGTACATACATATATTAATAATAAAAATTCTTTAAAAAATAATCATCAATCCGTTTTTGAAATATGGAATTTTCAAAAAGAAATTTTGGTATGCAAATAGTTGTGTTTTGTTGAGCTAGTTACTGTGCTGATTCTGCAATGTTCCACATTAAGCCATAGAGTTACTGAAGTAACTGTGCTGTTAACTTGTTATTGGAAGAATTTGCACGTGAAAATTTAGCTTAATGTGAAGAATTTCTTTTCTTCTGAGTCGTTTTCGAAATAAAATAAAATAATAAAAACAAAATAAAACTTTTTTTTAAAGTCCAAAAATAATAAATTTTGAAAATTTTCGTATCCAAAACCATTAAAGAACATTCTCTTAAAAAAAATTGATCACAATCGGTTGATTCGTTTTCGAGAAAAGCGAAAATAAAAAAAAAATTGGTTCTAGGGAGGTACCTGTTCAAAACCATTTTTCAGAAATAAATAAGATTTTCCAAAAATCCCTAAAAAAAAGTCTTATACGCCAGCTAGATTATTTTTGGTCCAATAAAAATGAAAAAAATTATGTCGGGGGAGTGTCAAAAACAAAACGCTTGATACCAAGCGTTTAAAATAAAACCATATAGAAAACAATTTTTTCATAATTTTTCCAAAAATTTGAGCTTGAAAATTATTTATTCAAAAACTATTCTCTCAAATAATTTGAATTAAGAACATAATAAATGAACGGATTTCTGATGGCTTTAAAAAAAAGTATATCATGGCATTGTTAGCGTTGCCGTTGGTTGTTTTTTAATGATTTTTCTTTCTATTTTAAACGAGGGGAAATAGCTTCCCTTTCCCATGCGATTTTTATCTTGTCTCGACTCAACCTGATTGATCTAGCTTTTTTAGGTGAATCACCATGTATAAACAAATATAAAAATATTTAATTTGTCTTTATCAGGCACATAGTATCTCTTTCCATCCGTATAGAATTTTCATTAATTCACGGGACTCCGCGAACCACCGACGCACGCATTGGATGAAAAAAAAAACACGTGGACAAAAAAACGAGGTTTCAAACAATACATACCAATTAAGTTATCATTCAAAAAAATCAAAAACTTACCTAAAACGAAAGGAAAATAGATTTTTTTTTTTAAGAAAATATTTAGAAATAATGGCGGGAAGTATGTAAATAGTCTGTTGTAGGTAAAGGTATTAGCATGATACTCAGCCCTATTACAGATTCCATCGTTATTTATCTCCAAAAAAAGATAAGCCCAGGAAAATTAGACAAAAAAGGCAAAACTACGAAAAAATTCCGACAAAGCTGAAATATATGTAGGTACTAACGAAATATGAACTGCAAAATGTTGCCAAAAACGGTCTTCAAACTATAAAAACTATTTGCTAAAACAACTGGACTGAAAAACTCAACATTTGATTTCTGGCTGTAGCATATTTTTTTTTTTAAGGAACTGCTTTTTCCGTACGCCACTGGAGTGAAATAGACCCTCCCCTTCAGTACGGTTTTTTTCTTGACTTCAACTGAGCCTATACATGGGCTGTATGGCGCCAGAATCCCGACCTCAAACATTTTTGACGAAACATCTCGCATTCGTTTGTCCATCGTTTGTCCATTGTTTGTCCACGTTTGTCCAGGCAAAAAAAATCGTTTGACTACCCTCAGGAAAAAAGTTATTAAAAAAAAAAACGCCTCTACTCTATTCTATATCTTAGGAGGTTGGGGGGGGCTAAGTAGACTCGTGTCCACCGGCTTCTTAACATTGGCCATACAAAATTTTCGTTTGTTTTGATTATGGGTACTTGCTATAAAAAAAAAAAGCTTAATAATTTTTATTTCGAAGGGTGGACAAACGATTTTTATTTTACCTGGACAAACGATGGACAAACGAATGCGACATGTTTCGTCAAAAAAGTTTAAGGTCGGGGTCACGCAGTTGCCTACATACTCCTGCGTATCTTATGCAAAACACCCTGTATATTAAAATCTCTACATTAAAGTGATGCCAAGTTAATAAAAATATGCGATGATGAGTACCTATTTATGAAAGAAATGTATAAAGTTATACCTATGTAATTATATTTCTTACTTTCGTTCTTTGTGAAATTTAAAATTAATATGTCTTCGCAAATATTCATCAAGAAAAAATTTCGAACATTCCGAAAGAGTAATTCATAGTGACAGCTGACAGGACAGTATTCAGAGGTGCTTGACTTATTATCTTAGTTGAATCTTGAATCTCAAAGCTATGTGTAAATTATATTCTTTCTAAAAGTAAAATTAAGAAACGAAACATTTCAATAATTTACTTTATTTTATTTTTCCTATACGATATCTTAGACCAACGACTAACAAGACTCTTTTTTTGCATTTGCAGATCTATAAAATATGGCATCAACAAATCCATCTTCAAAAAGGATCATCTTCAAATACGATCAACACGGTGTGATTGTTACCAAAAAACTCCAGAGTTTCTACGACAACAAAGAACTATTCGACACTAACCTGATAGCTGGAGACAATGGCGTGAGTATCCAAGCTCATCGAGTTGTCCTGTGTGCATTGAGTGAGTACTTCTTGGAATTATTCCGTGGCGATCAATCAGCTTTGAAGGGGAATGTAGTGGAACTCAAGGAAATTGAAGCATCGACCCTGAAACCTATAATCGATTTCATGTATTCGGGATCAATTCAATTAAGTCTCGAAATGGTTGGGGGAATTCTTCGGACTGCATCGTTTCTAAAAATTAAAACTTTAATTGATGCCTGCTGTGAATTTATTGCGAAAAATATCGATTCGAGTAATTCTATGAGTTGGTTTCGATTGGCTTATGAACTGAACTTACCCGAACTAAAGACCAAAGCTCTAGAATGTATTTACACTCACTTTGAGGAAATATCAAAGGAAGAAGAACTTCTGATGCTGGGTGAAAATGAATTGACGGATTTGCTATTCAATGACAATCCCTATGGAGACTTCGAAGAGGATGTCTTTTTGGCCATGGTGGCATGGATAAAACACGACAAATCAAATCGGGAACATCTAGCTTTTCAGCTGCTGTCAATGGTTCGTTTTCAGGCTCTAACACCAAAGTTTATACTTGAAAACCGAAAATCTATATGTACAACTATCGAAAGCTACGAATTGATTTGCAGTTGGCTTCAATGGCATTTGGCACCGGAAACGCTAACAAACGATCTTAAAAGTTTTAATTTCAAGCCAAGGAAGATGACTAACAAGCTTGCAATCGCAAAATACTCGAAAAATGAAGGAAGAATTAAAATCGAAACTTTTAACCCCGAACAAAATGCATGGTCCATCGAAATAGAAGCAGAGATGTCCACAAAATGTTATGTACCTACATCAGTTGTGATTGATGGTAAACTGATTACTATATTTAGCAGGTTTTGGAGTAAGCAAGAAGCCCTTAAAACACGAGATGGTAGATCCCACAATGAATGCTCCATGAAATATTTGGATCTGTATACCTCTAAGTGGACTCGTTCTGCTGACAACGACAAAAATCTAGACGTTGTACACGTTTTAGATTTAAAAGGAAATTTGTGTGTTATTGGTAATATTGGTACATCTGCTGGTTATTGTGAGATATATAATTTTTCTACACGGAAATGGGAAAATCTACCAACACCGTTTGACGGAAAAATGTGGAATTACATTGCTTCCTACAATGAGATGTTATACTTTTATGATCATGATAACGATTTATTGCACTCTTATAATGTCACTTCAAATAAATGGACTTCGGCAGAAATTGAGAGCTCAGATTTAAGAGCTATTTTAGGTTTTATTGCAGTTAAAGGATTTTTGTATTGTATTGGTTATAAAAAGAATATCAAAGTTCTTAAACGCTTCAATATATCTAATAATTCCTGGTGTGAAATGGCCTCGCTACCCCCTGATTACAAAGGTCACTTTTTATGCAGTACATATTTTGAAAATAAAATTATATTTGATGATGATTGTAATATTTATGAGTATAATATTAAATCTGATACATGGAATGCTTCGATACCTCTTGAAAGAGATACTAGGTATACAAATTATAATCTTGGTTATCTAGCTTTCAATAGTAAATAAAACCACCATAACGCATCGGCTGACCTTCTAAGCGTACGGACCTAGCTACTAAGTAAAGAATACGATTTTCGTTTCTATGATTTTTCTCTTCACCAAATTTGCTCACCATTTATATTTTATTATTAAATAAACAAAAATATTATATGAACGAAGAAGCAATTGTTTGATTTAATGGTAATATTAGGGTGTTTTAAAAATTGAAAAAATCACCCTTTAAACCATTTTGAAATCGTTTAAAATTTATTAATTTAAAGTATTTTCGTTTTTTAGTTCTAAAATGTATTAATATGGCTTCAATACACACACAAAACAATTTTGTTTAACTTAATCATACATATTACCCCACTGTTAAACAACTATACAGGGTGTTAGGTATAAGGTCCACAAAAAAGTTTTGTTAAGACAAGATAAAAATCGTATGGGAGGGGGGTCTATTTCCCCCTGTTTAGGCGGGAGGGGCAGTATTAAAAATCAACGACAACACTTAAGTATTATGCTATATGTTTTTTTTAAGCCAAAAATCCACTATTATTATTTTGTTTTTAATTTGAATTACTAGAGCCAACAGGTTTTTTGAAAAATAACCTTTTCAAACTCAAAATTTTGAAAAAATTGTGTTAAAACAAATTTTTTTCAAAATTTCACGTTATTAAGTAGTATTTTTGTTAAGTATTCGATGATCCTACTTATTGCCAGTCAAACACTAAAAACCGGGTGCCTAAATTTTTAATAGTTTTTGAGAAAATTGAAAATTACGGTATCTACTTTACTACTTAATAATTGGTAGAAACAGAATCTTTGGAATAACAAAATAACCGATAAAAGTCAAATTCAAGGAAAACTTACTTTTGTTATTTCCAATTTTCTCAAAAACTGGAATACATTTTGACATCTGGTTTTTGATGTTTCACTGAGAATTGATGGTAGCATTGAATATTAAACACGAAAATATTACTTAATATGAAATTAAAAAAAAAAAAAAAATTGTTTTAAACATTTTCGATTTTTTTTTCAAAAATTTAAGTTTTAAAATTAAATTTAAACAAAAAAAATAAGTTATTTTAAAAATAAAATAAAAGAAGAGTTTTCTGGCCTTAAAAAAAGGTATAACATGCAATTGTAGTAGCGACCGTTGTTTAAAAAAAAAATATTCTGTCTTACGTAATTTTTTTTAGAAAATTTCCCCTCTCGTTATTTTTAATTTTCTCAAAAAGAAAAAGATACTTGAGTATTTTCTTTTACGTATTTGACTTAAAATTGATAGGAGCATCGAATATTACAAAAAAAAATATTGCTAACGTAAAATTTTGAAAAAAATTAGTTTGAATGCAATTTTTTTCATTATTTTTTCAAAATTTGAGCTTTTAAATTAATTTTCTAAAAACTGTACTCTTTAGTAACTCAAATTAAAAACAAAATAAAAAAATATAACATCATATTTTAAGTGTTTCCCGTTGATTTTTAATATTTTTTTTAAATATCAAGTCGATTTTTTAGAAAATTGCCCCTCTAGCCTAAACGGGGGGAAATAGACCCTCTCTCATTCTATTTTTTTCTTGTCTTAACCCAACCTACTTGCTCTAGCTTTTTGGTGCACCTTAAACCGAACACCCTGTGTCCTTTGTGATGTTTTAAGCTAAATTTTGTCAACTATAGTTAATCAAATAATCAAGACGGAAATGAGTAACAAATATATTTTAATAAATTTTAAACAAACAAGTACCTAACCCGAGAAAGTGAGATTTTGATCTTTTTCCATCTTCGATTTTATCCTGTTATCAAATTCAAAGAAAATAAATATGCGAGATGGAAATTCAATATCCCATATAAAACTTGCTCCTTTTCGAAAATTGCTCTGCTAACTTGATTCCAAGTTCAACATAATTTGTTTCCATAATTACTGGAGCACTTATTCTTTATTTTGTTTTTGGGTACTTATTTAGCACCTAATTATGACGTCATAAAAACTTTGTTCTGCTGACCTTGCTCTGCTAACTTGAGGGCCATGTTAAGACTGTAAGTAGTCAAACAGGCAGACAAACGGATAGAATTGGAAATCCACATTTTTCATTTAATTAGAAAATTTGTGTGTTTTCAGCAATTCTTCCCACCCATATAGAATTTTCATAAGATAGAAAACTTGAGTTCGATGTAAAGTCATTTATCATTTTATCCCTTGTACAAGTATAGGCATAAGCTCCATTGAAATTAAGAATTTTTTTTTCTTTTATTTTTCTTATCAGCCAATTTTGTAGATAACCAGCATTATTTTCTTAATTTATCTCCTAATTTCGAATCCCTTTGAAACTGGATTTTTCTTTATTCTCAACAACCCTTAAACATTGATGAAAACGTATATGTTTATAGGTGCCTACATAAATAAAAAAAGTTCTTCTTAGTCCCATGTTTCTTATAAGAGCCTTTCTTACCAATTTTATATCTGAAAAATGATTTCTGTCATCCCCAAAATTCAAGATTCCCATTTGCAATTAAATTCTAATTAAGAAAACGGGAATCACTTAAGCTAATCATACATAGAAATCTCATTAGACTTCTTCCACCCAATACAAAAAAAAATATACATTAAGGAAATCCTTACAAAGGAACCTTACTTTAACAATCATCAACACACCCTTAATTACACTACGTGTCACTTGATTAAGGTCATAATTTGCATTAAATACTTTTTTTGAGATTGGGTTTTCGAAACACGGCGCGCGATTCACTTAAGATGCAATAAAAAGCTAGAGCAAAGAGCTCTGAGCAGTTAGGTTGAGACAATATAAAAATTTTAATTTTAATTGTTTACATTATTGTTTTGTGAAAAGTGAATTGTTTCGTAGTCAAGAACGAAAGTCAATACAAGATGGCCCACCCCATCGTTGAAACTCAATTGGCGTATTATTCACAACAATTTATTCTTTTTGGGTTGAAGAAGACAGATGTTAAGGAACTCTTCAGCAGTGACCGAAACAACCTCACAAACATTAGTTCGAATAGTTACAGTGACCTTGGAGGTCATTCACCGCCTTCATCGGTGTCATGAAGAAAGGTTAACACCAAAACCGTCCATCAAAGAACGAAGTTTGTGTGGCCATAAAAGCCAGACCTAGGCACTCTTCGAAAAAGTTAAAACCTCTTGACTGGTAGCAAGTACCGCTCTGATCTGAAGCAGACTGCTCTTTGCAAAGCTTCAGCAATCTTGAGCTCATGAAATTCAGCTCAGTCAAGAGCAAAAAACAGGTCAAATAAGTTCGGCGGTAGTTTATAAATGAATAAAATAGTGATTCGTGATTTAATTTAATAAAAAACAAAAGAATAATTTGTAATATATTAACATACCGCCTCCACTGGCCATGAACGATGTCCACAAGTCCACATCACAACCATTCAATTTACAACAGATGGGTTTTAATGCCTCCATTGAACATGTTCATACCCAGTGGAGGGGCTGTTAGTTCCAAGCCTAAGTCTGCAAGTGGGAACCCCATTAACTAAAAGAAATACACAAGACAACTGGTCCTGAACCATAAATACTTATTCGAAAAGTGCTCAATAAAAAGCGAACCGTGTCAATCATCAATGCAATAAAGCAGGTTTGTTTGTTAAATCTTTGTTCGACTTGAAAATGGTTTTCAGAACCAATTAGACAACTTCAAATAAAGCTCAAAAAAGTTTCAATCATTCTGATATGGCAAGTCGATTTGAAATTACAGCTATCACCTTTATAAATTTCATGAAGAAGTCATGTGAAATTCTTGAAAATGATGAATAAACCGCGATGTCATTTCCAAAATAATTGCTTTATTTGGATGATTGTGACTGTTTCGACTATTGATTTAAATCTACTTAGTAGTTCTGAAATCCATTTGTTAATCTAACACAAAATTCGAAACAAAAATGTCAAAAAATTCAAAAATGAGAGAATTGCTCTGAGTGCGTTAATATAGTTTGTTTTAATAAACTAAGGCCGTGTGTGAATTGTGTTAAAATCGCGTTAAATTTTATCCAAATTTTACTTTGTGAACCATTTGCATAGACATTCAGACATTTTTTTGGTACAAGAAATAGTCGATATTCTAGTGATTCGGAGTGTATAATTTCACGCTCAACACTATAGAACATGAAAACAAAAAAATAAATCACAATTTTGCCTCGAATCTCTTTTTTTCTTTTTTGTTATCTAAAAGAATACACACATTAGGCTTTGTATTTATCCCACCAGAATATTTAGTAACCTTTCTCCCCACTCCTATGGATCCCTCAATGTTGCGGCGTCAACTTCCTTCCGCTGTAGACACGCAGGACAACAAATAATAATAAAAAAAAAAAACATTAAAAAAGGACCAAAAATCAATAAAATTTGAAAGATGTCTGCTTTACATGGTTTGAGAGGCGGGTGGTGATGGTGACCATAAGTTCAGGAATTTCTACTCCGTCCCGTTTTTTTTTTTTTTTTTTTTGTATATTCCCCTGTATATTTTTTTTCTATGAAATTGAAAGAACAAAGGCGACAATGAGAAAAAAATATAACAAGGATAACAACTTCCTCCACGAGCGATTTCTATCTTTGAAATTAAACTCAAAAAGGCGGAAGGAATCTATTTGAGACATTTTTTTTTTGTTTTGTTTTCCTTCAAAGCTGTAATCTCGAGAATCGTTTTGCAAATAGAGGGTTGGTTATTCTGGTGCTTGGATATTTAAAGCCTATTTTTTCGAGATCTGGGCGGTTTGTCAAAAAAAAACAAAAATCCGTTTCATATGTATTTGGTTTGCAAGTTGTGTCCCGTCAGATTAGTTCTCTCACTGTTGCTTCTTGCACTGTTTTTAAATGACAGATCAAGAACACCAGAATAATAATTGTGCCATTTCTTTATAAGGGATAGGGAAATGTATATAATATCCATATGAGCGACAGAGCATTAGTCTCGGCCGGGTTGCTGTTGTACTTCTAGTGGGGGAGGCATCATATGGAAAACAAATCCTCAACTAGAAACTTTTTTTTTGTTGTTTGCTGTTATTCTGGTCTCATCTTTATGGATTTTGCATAACTAATATCTTTGTCACCCTTATTGGAACATACTCAACGATTTTAAAGCCTCCCCCCACCTCCACTCCTACTACCGGCATTCCCCTCAGTGCAATGCCATATTTTATTATTATTATTTTTGAAAATATTTTTGCATTGTCATGGCTTTCTTCTTGCATCCTTCTCGCCCCATCAGCTGAAGATTGTAATTCAGTCAGATAAAACTCAGAGAGTACTTTTAGTTTGTGGAGACTTTTAGTGGAGTTTTTTTTTGTGGTTGGGGTGGCGGTGAAAAACTTTATAAATGAAATCATGAGTTTGAAATTAGTTGTCGTTATTTCGTTTGCTGCACGAGTGAATTTTTAAATTCAACAATCTGATGCTGGTTGGAGTTCTTTACATTGCCTCAGTTGGTGTTACCCTATATTTTATAAAAGAAAAACATGATTTAAATGAAAATGAAAATAATATGCATGCGGGATGAAAAATGATGTTTCTATTTCTATTTTTTTTTTTTTTTTTTCAAATTTTTGTTGCCCAACAAAACAACCCTTAATTGAAAATTTATGAGTGCAAGTACCTTCTGCAATAAATAAAAGATGCAGATGAGTGTGTTTATTTAAATAGCCTGCCTTAGGAAGAGGAAGCTTCACTGGCAAAAAAAAAGGGTGATACGGTTTAATGGAAACAAACTCATTCCCGTATATCACAAACGATTTTAATAAAATTGTTAAATTTGGTCGGACAATAATAAGTCGATAGGCACTTATTTTGCGGTCGAATTTCAAATGTGGTGTTGTTGTGGAATGGTTGTTTGTGAAGTAGGTACTTACATGTGTATTTAGCGAAAGTGTTATTAGAAGATTATATTTGTGGTGTTTTTTTTTTTTGTTGTTCTTTAATTGATGCGGGCATAAAATACACCGATATAATTAAATCTGTTTAACTTAGATTGCGACTTCCTTGCAAGATGCAAAAAAAAAAACAACTTTTAGATGATGACGGGCGTTGCACAGTCTGTACGACTGTGCTTCTGTGCATCTGTGCTTATACAGGGTTTTCCAATAAGCGGTGTTATTTTGATATTCAAAGAAAAATGGCATTTTTTGAGATGAATGATCAGATGTTTATTTCAATGTAAAGAGGAAAGTATGCCATTAATAATGGAAAACAATATCAGCCAAATGGCCGCCACGGCTACGCTTACACAACAATATCCTTTTCATGGAATTTTCCATCACCAAATCGCAAAATTGCTGGTTTATGTTCTCTCACGAATTCCATCTTTGTGGTCTTGAATCGACGCTGGGCTGTTGACGTAGACCTTATTTTCACGAGGCCCCAAAGGAAGAAGTCGCAAGGTGTTTAATCACAAGATCTCGGTGGCCAATTGTGATCACCTCTTCGAGAGATAACACGGTCCGGAAACTTTTTCCGTAAAAGATCGATGGTTTCGTTGCTTGTGTGGTACGTAGCACCGTCTTGTTGAAAGTAAACGTTGTCCAGATCAATACCATCCAATTCCGGCCATAAAAAATTATTAATCATCTCTCGATAGCGCAATCCATTCACCGTAGCTGTTGCTCCAGCCTCATTTTTGAAAAAGTAAGGTCCAATGACCCTGCCGGACGATAAACCGCACCAAACAGTTACTCAACTCGTTGAGGATAGAGAGGCTTTTCTACAATAAATCTTGGGTTTTCCGAGCCTCAGATGCGACAATTTGTTGACGTAGCCACCGAGGTAGAAATGGGCCTCATCTGTCAAGATGATTTTTCGATGAAATTCCGAATCATTTTCATGAATTTCAAGGACCCAATCAGCAAAGACACGACGTTGTTAAAGCGTGTATCGTTTCATTTTTATTAATGGTGTAGTTTCTACTTGTCAAATATCAAAAAATTACAGCTTCAAAAGTGATATAACTATCGAAATAGCGGGCTATTGAAAATAAAACTTCTTATTGGAAAAGCCGTTATAAAATGAGTACCTGCCGTTCAAAGATTTTTTTTTTTATCTTCTCAAAATCAGCTCTTAAAATTTTTATTAAATGTTGTAGGTAGATCTGCAGTTAGCGTTGCCAAACGTCCTCGTTTAAAAGGAAATGTCATCGTTTTCCTCAAATTTTACATTCGTACATTTTTCATGGTGGGATCGGAGAGGATAACCATTTCTAAAACAACTTTCCTTCAAAAACGAACGAACGTAATTTTTTCCCAAAAAATTAATTTTGAGAATTAATTAAAGTAGTTTTAGTCTGCACAGCCTTAATATCAAACAGAAAATTTCGTCTTAAATTACGCACTTTTTTTTCTTGCAACTTTATAGTTTTCCAAGCAAATTCAAAACAAAATAAAACCTGTGTTTTAAGTTCAGTAAAGCTGGAATCACACTTATCTCATGTGATGTGTTGTGGAGTCGTGTGTCGCTAGCGCTCCAATGTATTGTATTTCATATACGTAGACCCATATTTTTCTCGTGTGATTCAAATAATATTGTATTTAAAAAATTTTAAAATACCTACCTATTCATACTAAAAAAAAATCAACAAATAGTTCTGTGGATCCGCAAGATAATTGCTTATCACAGTCTTACTTCTATTATTTAGCCTCCTTGCTATTTCTCGGCCTGAGACTCCCAAATCCTTGAAAGCATCTATTTTTCCTCTTTCTGTCATTGTCAACGTATTTCCGGAATAATTTTTGTTTTGAATTAAATAAAAAGAGTTCTTTTGAACACTTTTTTTTTTTTAATATTCTAAGCAAAAGTTTGAAAAAAATCGCTGATGTGAACTCCTGCAACGGAATATTCGCAATGGCCTCATCCTAGTGGCGCACTTTTTTAGTTCATTAAATAATCTTGGGAAACTCGAATAGTAATTTATAATTAACCCTTTAATTTTATGATTTCCTGATAAGATCAAAAAGCACCTATTCATAGGTAGTAAATGTTTTCGGGTAAAAAAATTCTGATAGGTATAAGGAGCTAAAATCGATCGCAAAATTTGTGGCCTCATCCAAGTGATTGGCAGTGTATATGTATTCAAAAGTGACATGGTGACATTATTCAATTTTAGTAGAGCAAAGTTCATCGAGTCAGCTAGTCTAAAGTAATAGAAAAATGTTAAGCATTAGTTTTCTTAGTTTTTTCATTTTAATAACAAAACTACAATTTCGAAAACAGCATTTTCGACTTTATAAACAACTAAAATAATTATCAAAATTTTAAATGGGATTCGTTGATATTTTGCGATATTTAATTGAAACTAAAAGCAAAGTATTTATGATTTTTAATTTTAAACTTGACATTTAATAATAATTATTAAAATTATGATTAAATTTTAAAATTTCGTAAAGAAACCGAATACGGATTTCCGATTTTTTTCTTTTCTTTTTAAAATAAAATTTTAATAAAAAATAATTTTATTCCAGGTTATTTTTTTTTTTTTCGGAAATTTTTAAGTGTGTCAACTACTAACTGACAAAATTGGGCCACCCATTAACAATCCTTACGCGAAGAACATGAACATAATATAAAATAAAATAATAGGTATGTACATAATTCTCTCAAAAATAAATGAAAACCCTAGATATGCACTGCAACGTGATTTTTTTATTTTGGCAATAACAGGTAGGTACGAAATTTAATCAAAATTCTTAGAGCAGTTTTCAAGAAAATTCGTTCAAGATGACCTAAACTTAAAATTAGAATTACGCCTCTCGGGAAACACATAAAAATGCCGTCTAAATTTGGAGAAAATCGGCTCACACATTAAGGATCTATAGCTCAAATTACAGTAGGTATAGTCGCACAGACGCAAAGAGCGACGAACAGCAACGACAGACAATATGGCAAAATCTTCTTTTTCGGAGTTCTCTATCGTAGGTAGTTTCAATTCTTATTACAACCTCAAAATTTTTTTACACGAAACCAATTCTTGTCAAGAGCAAGTACAGATTAAACATAAATATTTCAGAGTTATGAATTGTTAATTTAAAAAAAAAAATATTTGACATCATTACTGAAAATTCTTTTCATCTTTACCACCCATCTACACCCAAAAACGTACTATTTAATGATATTCAATTACATTTCCATGCCAACCCATCCCTTGAATAAACATTCCAAATAAAAAAAAAAAAAGAAGTAAAAAAGTTATTATTTACTGCCTTCCTTCGCATACAACACATCAAATAAATTAATGTAAATTTTTCGTTAATTCCAAACAAAATTTTCTCGTCAAGCAACAGGAATACATAAACACAACAAGTTTACTCTCTATACTAGGTACGTTTTGATTTATCATTTGAATAAGTATACAAAAAAAAATTACTTTCTACGCATTAAAAAGTTCAATTATAATTCAAGGTCTAGTAATTCACAATATTATGTGTGCTCACACGCCCACTGAACAGATTTTTTTGTATAAAAAGATACAAACATAAAAAAGAAAAACTAATAATTTTGTAACAAATAAGAATTTATATGACTAATGTGTGCCCATCACACAACAACTAGGCGAGTGAGTTTATTTTTAGTTATTTTAGTTTGTGCTCTTGATTTAAATTTATAGTTTTAGCTGTGGCCGGGGTGTGTCTTGTGCCTTGATTTGTAATAAATTATTTTTTTTTTATCAAGATAAGAGAAGAAAATATATTTAAAAAAAAAAATACAATATAACAATTCAACTAATTTCAAACAGATCAAAGCATATTGATAGCTACATCAACAAGTGTCAGGATGGCCGAGCGGTCTAAGGCGCCAGACTCAAGAGCAATCTTGCCTACAAATTGTAGGTTAACTGAGCGTTCTGGTCCTCTCTGAGGGCGTGTGTTCGAATCCCACTTCTGACAATAGTTTTTTTTTTTTTTTTTTTTTTTTTTTTTTTTTTTTTTTTTTTTATAAAAATTTAAAAAGCACAATTTTCTAGCCATACTTTATTGTTGTTTTCTGTTTTCAATTTCCTTATACATAATAAATAACCCCTGTGTATTTATTGCTCATATAGGTACTATAATTGAATGGAACTTAATAAAAAAAAGTGCAAAGTGATGTCATATTCAAGAAGGAATGAACCGTTATTATTTTCCTATTTTATTGAAGAAAGTGTAGTTGATAGAATATACACTTATAATTATCTCGGAGTTTTATTCGATATCAAGCTATCATTCAATTCTCATATTGACGTTATTACAAGCAAGGCAAGAAGTCGGCTTGGATTAATTAAGAGGTTTTCTAAAGAATTTAAGGATCCTCATATTTTAAAGATTCTTTACTGTGCACTTGTCCGTCCCATCTTAGAATATTGTAGCTGTGTGTGGTGTCCTATCTACGATGTATCTGTAAACAAAAAAAGAAAGTATTCAAAAACAATTTTTACTTTTTGTTCTCCGTCATCTTCCTTGGGATCCAACTCGTTATCTTCCACCTTACGAAAGTCATTTGAAGCTGCTTAATTTATCAACATTGAAGAGAAGGAGAGAAGTGACTAATATTATTTTCCTTTTCAACTTTTATCAGGAGAAATTTATTCCTCTGACATTTTAAGTAAGCTAAACATAAATTCTCGTCCCAGATCAACTCGGAATCCTGCTTTTTTTTTATATATCCTCCTCCAGGGTTAACTATGGATTAAATGAACCTATAAATGTAATGTGTTTTGATGTTAATTGTTTTTATCATATTATTGAATTAAATGAATCAAAAAATAGTACTAAAAAAAATTGCTATGTTATTAATTTTACTTACTGTTTTCTTAATTATGTTAACTTTTCTTTGAATGTTTAATTTGTTTGTAAAATTTTTAACAACTTAGACACTTGAAAAGTGATGGCTACTAATTTAAGTGGATAACAGATAATTTCAAAAACATCATCATTCGACTCCAATCTGTTGTATACAGTATACATAACATATACAATTTTTTTCGTAAAACATTCTGTTGAGAAACATTATTATGGAGCTTTTTTTTGGTCTGCTAAAAGTTTTCTATTCTTCTGTTCAAACTTTATATTTTCTCTTTTGATGGATCCTGTTGTACCACCCACAGTTTGAATTTCAACCATAAAAAAAAAACTCCTCCCGAAGAATTTTAACAAATTTTAAAATGTTTTCCTGACAATCGGCGCAGTAGGTAAGCCATTAAAACTTCCCTGTCCTTTTCTGGCCCCTGGGTCAAAACACGAAACAAAAAACCTCCAGAAGTTTTGTTTTTTTTTTTTCTAAAACATCATTTCCTAGCTCTTTTCCCATATCTGAAAATGACAAAAAGGGCAGAAATTCTGAAAACATTGAAAGAAATTTCAAGTCTTTTTTCATACGAAAAAAGACCAGCAATTTGTATCGATTTTTTCTGGCGTTTTTTTCAAAAAAAAAAAAAAAAAAAACTAACGTTATTTCCTCAGAAATAATTTCCAGGAGCCATGTAAAAGAATGCAATCGTTTTAGAACTCAGTTATTTGAATAAAATGCTTATTGTACATTATTTTTACTTCCATCAGTACTTCAAATTAAAATTTTTTTAAAATTTAATTATTTTAAGTATTTAAAAGACTAAGGGCGTACAAAAATTTGATCCGTGGTTCAGAAAACTCACCAATTTTTGCGGATTAACTGTGGTTCAACGATGGTTCAGGCATGTAATTAGCTATTAGTGCATACTTAAACTTTGAACCATCATTGAACCTCGGTTAATTCGCCGAAAACGGCGAGTTAAAATAGCTAAACCACGGATTATATTTTGAACCACTTTTGTAAGTTTACAAAATATGCAATATTCAATAGCTTGAATTCTTTGAAGTCTTTAAAAGTCTTTTGCATTAACTACATTCTTGGAGTCTTTTGATTGCATTCAAAGTATTGCAGTCTTTTGTCTGTATGAAGTCTGTCTTTTAACAGCTTGAAACTTTTTAAGTATACTTGAAGTTTTTTGACTGCTAACAGATATCGTTATATCCATTCTGTTCATTTGGGTTTCTATTGAATTTTTTTTGGAAAAAACCTCAGAGGCAGTTTTCATGAAATTACTCTGGTCATTACATGCACGAAGTATTATCAAAATCGTTAGAGTCGATTTTGAGAAAATTTGAAAAAAACAAAATTGTTGTATGCTATATACTACCTGTTCTAGATGAGCTAAGCCAAAAATTCGAATTTTTCCTTTGTGATGTTACAAACATTGCTCCATACCAAACTTTAAACAAATCTTTCCATTTTTTAAGGCTATCGCCTTAAGTTTACACGGACCGTTCGTGCCAAATACCGACACGCTATGGACGGTATGACAAAAACATCTTATTCGGGTTTCACTATAATTATGGTAACATTAGATTTGAATAAATATTTTTTATTCAGTCAATAGGGTAAGAAACCCTATAAAGAAAGTAAAAGAGAAAAATTATATAAATTCATCAAGTAGATTCATTTTTCGACTTAAAATATTTCTGTTATTTCGCTTTATATACTCATTTTGGCTAACGGTATTCAACATGTCAGGATGGCCGAGCGGTCTAAGGCGCCAGACTCAAGAGCAATCTTACCCATATACTATGGGTTACTGAGCGTTCTGGTCCTCTCTGAGGGCGTGGGTTCGAATCCCACTTCTGACAAATCTTTTTTTTTTTTTTATAAGAAAATTCAATTAGAATTTTAGGCTGAGATAATCATGGGTTTGTATGACAAAATTGCTTGAAATAGCTAAGAGTATCGTACAGAAAAATAATATAAAATATCGATCAAACCGTCAACCAGATAGGTACTCTGGAATAACGAAAAAAAATATGGTGAGAATGCCAAAATAAAAAAAAAAAAAAACTCGAATTTTCTGACAAAAAACTGAAATGAACGATTATTGCAATTCATTTCAACCTTTCAAGTATGAAGTTTTATCAAAATCGGTAGAGCCGTTTTCGAGAAAATTTGGAAAATCCGAAATCGTTATATGACAGCTAATCATTCTAAATGAGTTAAAACAAAAATTCAATTGGTTTGTTTTTTTCTTTTCTTTAAAGGAATTAGGTACATAAAAATGATCAACACAAAATTTTAATCACATACATGCACCTTATTAACCTATAGATATAGATCGATGTATACCACACCAGGCCAGAAAAAAACAGGGCGTGTTGGACATACTATGTATAAGAAAACCTTTTCTTTTTTTTTTTTGTGATTATGTATCTATATTGTAGGTAATCATTCTAATTTGATTTAAAAAACGATTTTTTTTCCTTAACACGAAACCATTACTACTTGCCCCATACAGAGCGAGCAATTAAAAAAGAAAAATTATTTGAATGCAATAAATGTAAATTCTGTTGTTGACTAAAAGTATTTATTAACCTCATGTTCTTGCTTTCGCTATTTATTCTACTATCATGTCAGAATGGCCGAGCGGTCTAAGGCGCCGGAATTAAGAGCAATCTTTCCGCGCATACTGTGGGTTTCTACCACGCCTACTGTGGTAACAAAGAAATATTCCGGTCCTCTATTAAGAGGGCGTGGGTTCGAATCCCGCTTCTGACGATTTTTTATTTTTTTTTTATTTTTTTTTTTTAACTCACAATCAGTTGATTAGAAAAGAAAATGCGTGCAACAAAAAACAAAATCAATATAACTGACCTTTTATAAAGTAGGTATCTAGTGTGTGTGTCGCACAATGTGTGTTACATAATATTTTGATTTCTTTACTTATATTTTTATCTTGATTGATAATGACAGATGTATTAATAGAGTCATATACATTTTTATTGAAAAGATGGCGGGGCGCTTGAAAAATAATAAAATAAATAAAAAGAAACATAGATGATCGACCTTGATAGTGAAATATAGACATTCTTTATAGCTAAACGCTAACAGCTGGAAATGAATTATTGATTGAGTAAGGTTTGTATATTTATGATATATGATGTGTTTGGGGGCAGGGTGATGGAAATAAAAAAAAAAATAGGTGCTGCTGCATTCGATTGTGCAGCAGCTGATTGATATGTGAATGTGACAATTAGATATGCAGTTACGACTAATCGTCATGAATGTTTATTTGGTATTTATACAATTTCGTTTAAAATAATATAAATATTGATTGTCTGGTATTTGATTTTGATTGATTGTTGTGAATCTTTAATCACAGAAATTAAGGTTAAATAATGTATGGACGAGACTAGATAAATGCAAATTTTAAACAGTTTCAACAGTTTTACGCTTGATCGCGCGAATTAACAAACAAACTCTGGGTGACCATACTATGTCCAACGGTGGCGGAGGGCCTTGGCCATGTTTTAAATTGTCATGTCTCGAGTGACTTCCTAAATAAAATTAATCACCATCGATCCTCGAAACTTTTTTTTTCGATATATCTAGCTTAGTAATTTTCAAAAAAAAAAAAAAATGTGTACAAAAAAGTTGCAAACACTTTTGTGTAGGAGTGCGACTATCAAAGCAGTCATCACTGATGAAATCATTTAGATTTAGAAACCCATCTCTTGCAATGAAATAGAGAACCATGGTTGAATTGATAGAGGCAGTTTCGAAGTATGGTAAATACTCATTTTAAACTGGATTTAAAAATGTATTCGTTTTTAAAATTGGGGTTGATTTTAATTTCTTCACAAAGGGGTGCATAAATTTGAACTGCAAATTGAACATTATTATAGAAAAACAAATACAAAATTAAATTGGATAAATGCTTTATTTTAGGAAGATCTTTGAAAATTAGAAACTTTGATTGGCAGATTAGATTGAAAAGAAATTAAAAATGATGAAGCAGAAACTTTCAACTGATTTCGACGAATTTGTCGCGCTCATGTGCAGGCATATAGAACATTAATCAATTGCAAAACAATTTCAAATAATAGGTATACTATTTGATTAAATATTTTAAGATGATAAAACAAAGTTTTCACATTCGCAATTATAGCCGAACATCTTCTGCCTTATTTATAAACAAAAAAAATGGTTATTTCAGCTCTTGTGTTCAGAATAACTACATGCACCATGGAATAGGAATTTTTCGGACTCAGACTAAAGGCAATTGCTTACTGTTCCATTTGAGTCCGGAAAATTCCTATTCCATAGTGTAGTTACTCTGAACACAAGAGCTGAAATAACCATCTTTTGTTTATGAATAAGGCAGCTTGTGTTTGAGGGGTCTGTGAAGGAATTCCCGTACAATTTTGTTAAAACTTCTCAAAATTGTGCAGTGAGAGGTTTATATGTAAAAATTCTTTCGATAAATTCCAAAAAAATTGGAGCGGCTGAACAACATTCCGTAGTATCGACATCACATACCTACATAAATTGACAAAGTGAACTGCATAATTATCTAAAGATTTTTGGAAAAAAATCCTTAAGAAAATTATAAGTAGACACTTACGGCTATATTATTCACTCAATACATCCAGATTAAAACTTAAATCTGGATGTAAATCATACATATTCAATGTAAATTCATCTGGATTTAAGTTTAAATCTGGATGTATCGAGTAAATAATATGGCGGTTAAATTGAATTTAAATTGGATTTAATTGAATTTTAAACTCAGCCAAAATAAGACCTCATACACACACATGACATAAGCAACGGTTTAAACTATTTTTTTTTAAGCAGAATTTCAAAGATTAAATTTAAAAAAAAAATGTAAAAAAAAAAATTAAAAGCTGAATTTTATGTAATTATGTAAGTTGAGAAACAGTTTTGTGATAACCTAAGTTTTGAAAGCAGATTTTTTTTAACTCGATTTTTAACTCTTTTCAAAATTCAGTTTTTGGCAAATCTGAGATAGCAAAGTCCTACATGAAAATAATTGACACTTTATCATGTTGACAAATACATACATATTTTCATAAATGTGACCCTATTGACCCGCGCGATTAGCTAAATAAAAAGACTAATTCAGGGTTGAAGTTTTTCAAGGTCTGGCAGGTCTGACAGTTTCAGAAATTGGACAGCGAAATTGAAAGTGTCATATTTCGACACAGGGAGATACTAGTTTAATAAAAAAATGTTTGGAGACGTTTGAGAAAATTAAAAAAAAATAAAAATCAATATCCAGACATTTGAGGCAAAATCTTTCCTCTGACGCTTTCTAAGCTCTAGCACTATGTCATAACTCTTGAAAGCGCGTATATTCCAAACAATACAAGCGTGATGTAATCAAATGTTCAAATTAAATAAATGAACTACAAGTCGGTATCTATTCCCATTTCCACGCATTTTAAGAGGCCTTCAACTTTATGATTTTATTAATGTAATAAATGTATATATAAATCCGCTTTTTATGTTAATATAAAACAGTTGCTATCAGTTCAAGATTCTTAAGACCATTTAAAACAAATTTAAACTAATGAACTCTGATCATTTTGCTAAAAGCTTTCACAAACAAACCGGCAAATTTAAAAGATCTTATATTTATCGAAAGAAACATCCGAAAAATCAAAAAATTCATTGGTTTGAAGAAAAAAAAAATGCCTATCGAACTATTAGACCCCAAATTCCTGTTCAGGTCATTAAATGGCAAAAAATATATTCCGAATAAGTTTTTTTTTTTTTTTAAATAAAATTCTTCTTACTCTCTCTTTCTCGTTCCAAAACCAGATCAGACCAGACACATTTAATTTATTTTTCAGCATTATTTTGTTTTTGTTTATTTCTTCGAAACCTGATTCCAAAATCGTGGAGGCGTGCTTCACGATTCATACATTTAACAAAAAAAAAAAAAATACTTTAATCAGCTCAAGCCTGTATACGTCTGACGGACAATAACATCACTAATATATAACAAATCACACTTCAACAATGCAATACCTATAGCTACACACAATATCTGTATACTGTATCTTTACTCTTGATGTTCAATAGCAGCTACCAAAAATAATAATTAATCAGCAAATAAAACACAAATATCATTTTCAGTTTATATTATACCAACGGCAGGGCAGTGGTGTAACCTGTCAGTTAAAGCCTTATGACAAAATATTTCACGGGGAAGGAGGGGAACCAAACCGCACACAAAAGGCCCATCCATTCATCTTTTGTGCCTATCAATCTAATTTCCTGCGGATGCTTGTATAGATATAGAAAGATCGAAGAAATGTTTAGAAAAAAGATATTTTGAACAAGAAAAAAAAAATGTCCAACAATATTGACTTGACAAAGAGGGAACTTCGCGTATCTCATCCTCCCCCTGAACTTCGACGGTTTAGAAAGATGTTGAATTGATTGAACAGAAGTCAACGTAAATTCATCCAAGCGAGAACTTAAGTGCTGCGATGTAGGTATACGGCTCCAGTCACAGCTTCGCATGGTTTGGGGTTGCTTTGGCCTTGCACTACTTCTTAATTAACGACATCGCTGTCACAGTGGGACAATTTATATGGAAAATTTGAAAAAAAAATTAAAAGAAAAAAATATGACAAATATTTTTTTTTTTTCGATTTGTTATTTTAACCTGTAAGCATTAAAGATATTTTTGAAATACTTATAAACAAAAACCGGAAAAACTTTTTTCAATAAATTTCAAGCTGTTTCTTCTTTTAAAATTTATTAAAATAAAAAAAAGTGGGCGTGTTTATGGGGGTTGGGGTCAAAAGTCTTTTGTCAAAATTCTGCTTTTCAAAATTCCGCAAATTATTATTTGCTGAATTTTGTAAAACAATGTTTTTTTCTTTTAATTTGAGTTGTGTATTACGTGCAATTTTAAAAATAATCTTAAAATTTCAAAAATAAACATAGAAATAATATTATTTTTATAATTTTATATTATTTATTCTGTTAGAAAGTTCAACATCAAAAACAGAATCTTTTATTGACAAGAATAAGAATTGATGAAGCTTAAAAGCGTTGGTTGCTATGTCGAGTCATGTGATAAGGTTCTTAAAATTTTAATAAGAAAAGACTTTGTTTACTGTCAAAGCTGAAGCACATAGAACCAGAAAATGGAGAGAAAAATAAAAGCAAATTAAAAATTATACATTAGAAATAAGCCTAAGCCAAATAAGATTTCTTTAGAAAACAGGTAAAAATATCCTCAAGCTTTGCTCAGATTAGCTGTTGTTCATTTTTATTTATCAAAAGCTTACATTTTTTGTTGAAATCTTAAAAATTTTTAGTTTGCATAAATCTTGGTAATAAATGTTTCTTTGAAAAGGCAGAATTTTATTTTATTAAATATTTATTGTCAGTATTTTGAGAAGCAGAATTTTGAAAAACAGAATTTTGTAAAACTGAATCCACAAAAACTGAATTTTAAAAAACTGAATTTTTGCAAGGCGTGTCAGAATTATGAAGGCAGAATATCGAAAGGAGAATTGAGACTCGCTCCGTTTATAGGCATTGGGCGTATCAAAAAATATTTCGATTTTCTGTTCAATATTGTCTTGGCTTTGGTTTTAAAAATGAAGTCGTTTTGAAGGGTTTTCATGTTTTTTATTTACTTGCTCTATTTCGAGGTTGTAATACAAACGGACACAACGATGATGGAGAAAGTGATTTTCGCCATACTAGCGCCAAAACAAATGGGCCGATTCACTTCAAATTTGGTACAGATTATGTTTTGTGATTCCCTAGAGGGAAAATTCGAATTTGATTTAGCTCATTCAGAACAGGTAGCTATAATACAATGATTTCGGGTCTTCTAAAACTTTCTCAAAAACGTCCCTAACGATTTTGATTAAACTTCGCACCTGTAATGACTAAAACAGTTTCAAGAAAACTGCGTTTCAGGTTTTGACAAAAAAAAATTGAATTGATGAAATAGGGATTCGAAGTTTCTTGAGTAAAATTCCTTATTTTTTCGTGTATATCTTCTGAATGGATCGACAGATTTTGTTATAGTTTTGAAATCTGGTGTTTCAGAGTAGTTCAAATAACGCATTGGAAAAAAGGTCGCAAAAAATCTTCCATTTGAATTTATTTCAAACAATATTACATTTTAAAGTTTTTGAATTCATTTTTTTTAAACAAAAATTAATCATAGGTACATATTTTTAAAATTAATATTTTTAGTACTTTTTTTCGTTAAAGATAAAATACTATAACATTTTAAGTAAGTACTTATAGTTTTTTACTACAAAAAGGAAGTTCGTGCGATCCAATCGTGCATACTTTTTGTTTTTATTTCAATTCTGAAGGTAATCTACCCCACTGTGTGTTTGTATGTAAAAGTACTTAAACTGCCTAGCATGGTGCTGCGATTAATCGTTTTCTTCGACTTGGAATGGAATTTCTTTCGAAAAGTCTGTTTTTTTTTTTTTAGCCAATTTTGATGGATAGATATCGTTGAACGGCACGAGATTCAAACAAATGGCGAAATGTTCGTTAAACTCATTAAGTAGGTAGTAACTCAGGGCTGGCTTTGGATTCTCGACTTTCAGCGTAGCATCCATCATCGTCATGATGCGGTATGTCTATTGCCATTTGCGTGTCTAATGTCATTTGGTTCTTAGAGATAGATTTGCGAGGTATCTTATAGGGGATGGCCCGTGTATATATATGTATCTACCTAATATGTAATTATTTCTCATTTCTCACTTTATACTTTCGACAGATAGATGGCTCACGCACGTATATAGGAAAGAAATGTTTGAAACAGTGGCGATGGTGGTCTGCTTAAAATGGACCGCAGTTTCATGTCATCTGTCACTTATGTCGCAACATTTAATGAACGAACCGAAATGGCGCGGCACGGAAGAGTGAGAGAGAAACTTTAGCATGTGACAACATTAAAATATTCCTATATCTGCGGCGCCTATCAGCGCTTGGTAATTATATCCAAAGCCATTCCCGCCGCCACAATTCACTGCTATCGCACATAGTCGGAAAACTTCGACAACAGTAGCAGAGCAGCAGCAAAACCATAATTAAGTATATATGCCGGCAAACGAGATGAGCACAGAAATTGCTTTGGTTTCGTGTGGTATAGTGCTGGAGATTTTTGTGATATAAATTCTCTTCAAAAGCAACTGTGTTTCGTACGGCAGTCATAAATTTGCATTTTGTATAATTTTTTTTTATCTTCTTGTGCTGAATGGTGTGTCTCTTCTGTTTGGCTAAACTGATAAATCATTTGCAATAAAGCCGGCTTTATGGCGGTTAATGACTTTTATTTAAATCGTTAATTTGTGGATGACGCGGGCGGCAATTTTAGGTCACAAAAAGGTCGTAATTTTAACTTTCATAAAATTGAATAAAAAATAAATATATTTTGTGATTTTAATCAATCATGACATAATATTATGTAAGGTAATGGGGAAAATTAAAAAAATTGGTTCACATTTCATGTTAATAATTTAATCGGCGAGAGGAAGAACCTACCTATCTGCTTTTGAATTTTCTAAAACTTTTTGTTTCAGTTTCAGATTTTCAGTTTTTTTTGTTTTGTTAGGTGTGTTTTGTTTAAGTCCCTAATATGCACATTCAGAAATTCTTCACATTAAGCAAAATTTTCTCATGCAAATTCTACCAACAACAAGTTAACAGCATATTTGCTCTTCAGTAATTCTATGGCTTAATGTGGAACATTGCAGAATCGGCTCAACAAAACACAACTATTGTTATGTTTCAGCATATTTTTTGGGTTGGCAATCTAGTGAAAGAATTTCTTGACTCGTTATCAATTACACAAAAAATAACAAAAACCATGAATGACTGGATCGCACGAAATTGCTCTTCTAGATGACCTTAATCAAAAATCGCATTTCCCCTCTGGGGAATTATACATAAAAATGATTTGTTCCAAATTTGAAGCACATCGTTCTATTTGTTTATCTCTAGATCTAGCTCAAATTACAGTGGAAGCAAGTGGTGGCGTAAAATAAAAATTAGACCAAATTCAAAATGTGGCCTTATTTCCATGAAAAAAAAAAAACAAAACAAATGACGCCCAGCGGGTCGTATTTTCAACGAATCATGGAAATAAAACCGCATTCAAGTATGGAAATAGGATCACATTTATGAAAAGAAAACTAAGGCTATATGGAGAAAAAAATATATGAATATGATAAAGCATCCATTGTTTTCATTATTTGCAGTGCTTTGCTATCAGATTTGTCAAAAACTGAATTTTGAAAAAGGGTTTAAAAACGAATTTCTAAAAATCTGCTTTTGAAATTTCTTTATTTGCAGAGCTTTTTATTTTAAATTTACAAAACTGAGCTTTAAATGAGCTTTAAAATTGTTTAATAATTCAGTTTTTGCTGAATTTACAAAGCTAAGTTTTAAATGAGCTTTAGAAATTTTGAATAGTTCAGTTTTTTTCAATTCAGTTTAGAAAATATTAACAAGAATCACGCGGTTTTTTTTTTCTTGCATATTTTCAGAGCTTTCTAAGCCGCATATTCAAAAATGTGAATTATTACTATAAAATATTTCTAAACAACACTCTGTATTTCTAAAATACATTAATTAAAATTCAGCCCTTAAAAATTCTGCTTGTGTGCAAATAATCGTGAAATCGTATTCTTCAGTTTTAAACTGATACTGAATAGAAATTAGATTTCAGAAGTTTCAAAAACTAAATAAGACCCGACGGGCGTTATTTCGCAACAATAATTGAAATAAAGCCAAACGACTATTGAAGCCTTACTTCCATTTTAACTTCTTTTGATAGAACTTTCAGTTATTTTCATTAAGAGAACATCAAGAACTTTCATGGCAATCATTTAATGTAAGCTACTTTACCCAAAAAGAGCCTATACCCATACTAGCATCATCAACAAACCAAGCAAACTAGGGTTTATCCGATTAAAATTTCTAAAGTTCAACTTTTAAATGCCTTCGTGTATAAGAACCATATATAAGATACTAACGGAGTTTGTCTCAAGAGTTTAATTAATTCAAAAACTGTAACAAAACTTAATAAGAACTTCATCGATGAAAATACCCATCTTCACAAAAGTATATCAAGCATAAAATTCCGTAACTCATTCAAACAAAAAGACCTTTTATCGATTAAGAAATCAACTCAACATTCATCATCAAGATATGAATTTAAATAATTAACTTTTTTTATTGGCTCTTGTGATGATGAACTTTTAATTTTATCATCTCAACAACACAATGAGCAATGAAAGACGACAACGATGATGTCGACGAAATCATGAAAAGAAGAAGTCATTGATCTTATGATCCACAAACAATAAAAAAATAAATAAAAGATAGAATTTCATTTGCACAAATGAAAAGAGAACTGTAAATATTAGCTAATCCGATTTCATTTATTATTATTATTATTATATTTTTCATAATAATATTTTTTTTCCACGCCAAACGGGCAAAGAAAGACGAAGAACTAATGGAACTATATTCGCAGAGACTCTAGAGCTTAGAGAGACTATAAAAACCCAAGGCAATAGATACTGTTACTGCGTGTAAACTTATACAGGACTGTGTAGAAAAAAAATACATAGTTTTTTCAGCCGAGAGAGTTTTAAAAAGTTTGAAAGTAAGATTTTTTCTTTATTAGGCCCCCATAAATAGAGGCATGCAATCAAAATGTTGAAACTTACATGTGAACTGAGTTAATTTGCAAATTAATTTTTTGAAAAATTAATTTTCAAACTCCAAATTAAAAAAAAAAAAAAAAAAAAAACAAAATATTAAATGGTTTTAGGTAAACGATTTTTAGTCTAACCCTAAAAACCAGATGTCGATATATCTTTCTGTTTTCAAAAAAATTGAAATTAACAATATCTACTTTACTAATTTCTTAGTGGAAAAAGGATATTTGGAGCACCAAAATTTAAGGAAAAATTATAAAAACTAAAAGACATTTTAACATCTAGTTTTTTTGTATTTGACTAAAAATTGATAAAGTTAAATTTTGCACAAAATCAGTTTGAACAAAATTTTCTTCTTTTCTTTTTGACATTTTGACTTTGAAATTTTATTTTTCAAAAACTTTTCAATAAAACAAATTTATTTAAGAAGAAGATAAAAGAATACATTTCTTTACAAAAAGGTATAACATGACATTGATATTTTGTTTCTGTTTGAAGTCAATTTTTGTTTAGAAAATAGCCCCTCCCGGGCGGAAAAAGACCCTCCGCCTATACGATTTTTTGTCTCGACCCAGCCTATAAGCTCTAGCCTTTTGTCACTCTGTATGCTAATCATCCTGTATATCTAAGATTTATTTACTTTATTACTTACAACCCGGAGAGGGAGGGGCGGCAGTTAATTTTTTTTTTTTTTGATTTTTAATCCAATTCATTACCACTCCTGAAAATATCTCTAAAATCAAGTAATATGTTAATCGCCGTAACGGGCAAACAGACAAATATGTGTATATGCTCCAAATTTAATGCTTTGATATAAATTTAAGTGAAATGATTTTATGGCCAAAAATTGTAGAAATTTGATAATTTTGACAATTAGGTGAAATTTGATTGAAAATTTGTGTAGTTAACTGTTTTTAACTAGCTGACTGCATCGGTCATAGCGCACAAAATTATTGTGTTATAAGATTATTTCAATTGTTTAAAAATTAATGGTGATTTAGAGGTTATTTAGCAACTATATAAAGGTACTTTCAATTGTCAAAATTCTAAGTTTGACTTCGGATTTAAATAAAACAACCAGGAAAAAAAACAACATTTTTAAAACTACTATTGGACGATTATTTTGAGTTTTCAAATCAATTACTTTAAATTTGTTCGGCAAAATTATTAAATTTATATCGTAATCGATCAGAATTGTTTCAAAAATTAGTGAGAATCCGATAAATAAATAACGCAACATTTTGGACTTCCTTTCCTAAATTTGGTACATACATACATAAATATATACTTTAGGGTTAGTTTAACATTGCCTTCTTACCGGAATGATTTGCACTTTAAGCCCAGTTTCATTGTCTAAATATAAGTTACGATTAAGTGACCATCATGACTTAATTGCTACTTATTTAGGTAAGTTTGTAGATTGTGATATTGAGGCTTATTTTCGTTTAGTGGCACTTAAGTGGCCAACATGGGGTATAAAAGATCTCAGTGCACACTCACCTGAGTCAGACTTAAGTCTCACATTTTGATCACTTAAGTGCCACTTAGGGAGATTATAAAACTAAATTTAAATATGCGAAACTTAAATGCCTTTGAACTATTATATTGATCACTTAAGTGACACTTTCTTATTCGATGGTGAAACTGGAATAATTTTACTCAATAAAATAAAACTTGCACAGCCCTGTGTAACAGTTTTCAATAGAGTTATAATCAATATTTTCTATAATGCTAAATTGGAACTGCTGCAGATACATTTGTTACGCTCATATAGGCACAAAGTACCTATCCATTCCTATTCTTACTATTGACATAGCAAAAAGCTCTAATTGGATTAGTGCAATAGACACGGCTATAGGAAAATCTACAGTAAAAGTATCTAATATATGCGAAATGTTAGTAAAAACCTAACGTTCGTACATACTATAAAGGGTTTTTCAAAGAAAATAATATCGTAACGCATAGTCTTCGTTCTATGTTATACATATATCGGAGTATGACGTGTTGCCGCGTACGACGGTCGATCCTATTATATGAGAATCCAAAGAGAAAATATTTCTCCCTTAACATCTATATCTATATCTTGGGAGGGCAATTTATAGTAATTGCAAAACTTAAGCTGGTCTTTTAAGAGGATTTTGCAAATCGAATACGATATGCAATAGAGTAGAAAATATTGACACTATATTGATAGGTTAGATACATTTGGTTATACGATACGAAAAGATAGAAAGCGAGACCATCACGGTGTAGACTTTCATGAGTTTAAGGGTGTGTTGGTTAAGTGTCAATAAAGAGGTCTCTCCTCAATCTGATTTGAATATGGAAGTCATTTTATTTTTATTTTTCTATTTTTATGATAAATTTACCAAGTATAGTTTACCATGATTTTGTTTTCAGCGGTTTATTCAGATTGTAAGGCTTACCTGAAAAAGAAAACAAAAATTTGATTTAGTAAAAAGGTTTTTTTTTTTTTTTAATGAAGGAATATATTTTCAATAAATACATAGATAAACCTGCAAATAAAAAAAAGTAGGACTCTTGGAAAAAACAGTTATTTCTTTAAAGTTCTGGTATAGAAATTTCAATATTTCTTGATGAGTTTTTATAAAAATTGTTTGAATTTCAAAAACGGTGAATAAAATTTTTGTTAAGAAATAAGAACACAAAAATAGTTTCAATTTATACTTAAGATAATGTACATACCTACTCGTAAGTTAAAAATATCAAGGAACAACAATTTTTCATGCTGATATCTTTTTTCTGGCTTTGAATGAAAAAATTGACTTTTGACTTTGCTCACCAATATTTCATGATATAAATTAGGGCACAGAAAATTTAAGGGCGCAGTTTTGTAAACTAGAATGGACCTTTTCAAAACTTTATAACGATTTTTTCCGTCCCCGACAGTTTAAAAAAGTTTAAAAGAAACGACCTTTTCTTAAGAGCAGGAGACACTCTCTTGACCGCAGCCGCATTCAAAACCCTGCAGTATGTCTAGACAAATAACTGTTAATAAAGTCTCTAATATCGCAGGCAAAACTAACAAAAGAAAAATATAAAAAAAATTGCAAAAAAATTCACATTTTAGAGTCCAAAAATTTCGAAGGTTCACATTATAGAGATAACAATGTTAAGTTTTGGTGATTCAAATTTTAGAAAGATTATAAATATCGGTAATTCACATTATTGAGGGACTGTTGTACTAATTTTGGTAAGACGTTTTGTAACCATTAAACCACGAATATTTTTGTAAAATTTCAAATTGATCTAATTTTTTTTAATTTTGAATTTTTTTTTTTTTGGAAAAATTGATTTTTGTTTTTACGAATCTTATCAGTATTGTAACTAGTGCATAACTGTGAAAAAAGTTAATAAATATTGTTGTTTTTTTTCCATTTTTTCCTGATTTTTGAGAAAACTCAATGTCATTTATAGTAATGCAAAAAAGTTCACTTCACATGTCCAGTTTTCGAAAAAAAAAATTATTTTTTGTCTGAATTTACTAGATGGGGCTCAGACTCTGTCTAATAATATTTAGAACTATGCTCTTTTAGAGTTGCTTTTATTATTAGGTATGATTTTTTATTGCAGTTTTATTTTGAAAAAAAAAAAAATCAGATTTTGAAGAAATTATTCAAATTAAAAAATTGAGTCTAATATGAATGTTTTTTTTAATTTAATTCGATTTACATTAGTTAAAATATTTTGTTTATTCTGTTTAAACAACAAAAACAAAAAAGGTACAGCAGAAAAAATTCCGTACGAATTTTTTCGTAAAAAAAAAAACAGAATATTTTGGGAATCTTTCTGGCATTTTTTGCCCTTTTTTTTCTGGATTTCCTTCCATTTTTAGATATGGAAAAAGAGCCAGAAAAAGTTTTTTTTTTTTTTTGAAAAAAGAAAGCGAGAAACATTTCCGTTGTTTTAAGTATTTTTCCTTTTTTTTTTTTGGATAAGCGGCCAGAAAACTGTGTTTATCGATTGTCATAGTACCTACATTTATCAGTAGGTAATGTTTTTTTTGGTGATACAAAATATCAAAATAAATTTAGGAAATTACTTAAGAATAAACTCTGGCAAAATTTTCATTTAGCTTTCTGACTTTTTTTTCCATATCCGTCTGGCTTAGTTTCTAATATATCTGACTTATTATCCAAAAATATGTCTAGCATTTTCTCTGGCGTTTTTCCAAAAAAAATTCTGGCGTAAATAATTTCCGGGAGCCCAGAAAGGAACCGATCCACTCAAAAATTTACAAAAATTTTCGGCATGTATTGTACGTGTATGTATGTAGATAATCGCACAAACATTGATGTTTTTCGCAATACATTTATTCTATATTTTAAATAATTTAAAATAAGTAGTAGATTGTCAAAAAAAAATTGTAATTTTTTGTATTTTTTCAAACCAATATTGAGTTAGGACTGCGATCGAATTTCCGATAGTGATCAAAACAGTGCGAGTGAACTCTGAATGTCGAGAGTAAAAAGTCATATCTCCGCCGGGCTACTTTGAAGGCTGTGTTCCTTTTCGGGTTTCCCATCTCAAGATTGACCATCACAGAACTTATCTCAGTAATTTACTCTTAAATGGGCACGCACCTCAAAAGTTCCTAAACAATCCTTTTTCTAAACCGTATCTGCGATTGATTATTTTTTGAGATATCGATGATCAAAAACAAAATGCAATTTTCCAATAATATATAATTTTAAAATTAGTTTTCCAAACCCAATAAACACTTCTGTAACACACAAAAATAAATTCAATTTTTTTTAATCGCGTTATTTTTATAAAATTGTATGCCGATAAAATTTTTAATCTCCATATCTGAATAGATGAAATTTCAAGCTTTTAGAACGTTTTTTTTTTAATGTGATCATTATTCTCGAAGTTACAGCCTTTCAAGAATCACTACGCAATTAAAAAAGAAAATGTTTGACTCTTTAAACTGAGTGGAGTATGCATATACTTATTTTAGGCGTTATCTCCAGTTTAACGAAAAATCGAAATGGATTTATTGTTCCTTAGAATTTACCACTTAGTTTACACGAGTGAATGTAAAGAAACAATGAAAGAAATTATGAACTTTTTCAAGTAGTTTATAAAAAAACACACACCACAACTTAAGTTCTGAATTTGTCGGAAGCCCCCGTTTTGTATTTTCTTCCATCTTGATGAATCGATGATCATCGACACAAAAGGTTTATGGAACATCACTTTATTCTCAAAATATTTGTATAGGATCTGATTATTATGAATATGAAAGCCTTTTCAAAATCACCATTACACAAGATTATAAGTTCTTCCGTTTTGAAAACGATTTACTTATAGACCAACTTCCTTTTAAGGAAAATTTACTTGAATTCAAATGTCTCAATTTCCGCAACTTTACAATCCTCCTCGTCGAAGTCTTGCATGTGTTCTCGATTTATGTTTTACAACCCTTTTATATAAAGGACTTGTGAAGCAAACTCTTCATTATCCCCATTTTCAAACTCAAAGTTTTGCAGGACACATATCCCAACCCTTTTCGGAAACCGAGAAACACACAAAAGCGAAAAGCCTGCCTTATCATAATCAAATTGAATTACATAATTATTCCGGTTGATTTGAACTTCATATTCGTATAGTTAGTTTGGCGATTGAATTTCCGTTCATTTATTACTGAAAATTGCATTGCAATTTCATACATAAGTATGTGTGTAGGTGTAGGTATGCTCGTACTTAACGCCTTGTTTTGTAGGAAGTTCGGAAGCTTTTCTTTACTTTGTTTGGTCTTTGTTCAATGTTGCGGACTACTAAAGCTATATTGGAATTGGGTTTCATATATATGTAGGTACGTACAACTGTATCCAGCTTTTGTGCAACGGACACTTTAAGTGGTTTGTTGTTTTGTTTACAGTTTGATTGCTAAGGGAGCTCAAGGGTGTTTTTCGGTATTGGAGATATTTTAGATTTGAAGTGACATTCACCAGCATGGAAATCATCGGTATACCCACTCCACACACCTGATGGTAATTACTTAGATAATTAAGTGCTACTGAGTGATTATGAAGTGAATGTGGTGTTTTGTTTCGAGAGTGTGTGTGTGTGTAAAATTGGGATACGGAATGTGTGCAACTTAATGTTATCAGGTTAATTAATTGCAATACGCCACACAAAGCAATAAGGTTAATCCAACGGATTTGTGGGTGTGGGGATGCAAGTAATTTATGCGATTGTGATGAATTTATTGCTACTATGCAACGACGGACGAATCCTGATTTCGTGAAATTCAATAGAATTTGACTTAATAGGGTTGTTGGTGTATTTGCTACATATAGGGATCCACATAAGCTTATATTTTATTGGCAAATAGTTAACGCTTAGTTAAGTAATGAGGTATTTATTTGAGAATGGATATTGAAGGTATACGTACGTGATAAGAGGTTAAGCTGAATTAACAATGTTTGCCCATCATTTAAATGAACATTCAATTTGAGGTATTGAAAATTAGTAATTAGGAGTAAAGTGGTAGTTAAAATTAGTGGTAGCTCACCCAAGTGTTTGTTGTTTTATTCAACACCTTTAATATTAATATGATAATGCGAAAAATGCAAAGCTGCGACACACTCGCACTCAAAAACTCTTTTCATAATGACGTGAAAAAATAAAAAAAAGAAATACCTACATATTATCAAAAAAATTCGAAACATGGGAACTAAAAGACTTAAGACGAAAACTTTGTAACACACTGAAAAAAAACGCAATATCAATATAACATTTTCATAATATCAATTCCATATTTTTCATTTTCCATATCAAAATTACCAGAAAACATATTATTTTAATACTTTTAATGTTACGCTAATATTATTTTTGTTATATTGATATTAAAAGTGTTACTTTAATAAGATTTGTTTTAACATTCAATATCAATTCTCATTATCAAAACTAGGTTGATAATTCTTACTATTAGAATATCATTAAAAAATATTAATCTGATATTTTTATGTCAACATTGATGTCCTCAATGTTGAATTGATATAATTTAATGTAAAATTGATACATATAAATTTACTAAAAAAAACGGCAAATCATTTTAATATTTTATTAATATCAAATATATGTTATTATATCAATTTATCAATAAATTGTTAAAAATGTTGTATTAAGGATAATAAAAATATCACACCAACATTTTCAACATCAGCTTGGTACAATTTTTTTGATATTATAATATCAATTTATCATTTTAAAATATGGTTGGCATTGAATCATAAACCAGAAAGTTATCAATTTTCAACATCTGCTTTCCGTATTGCGAATTAGCCTAGTGGAAGTGTATTGGGCTCGTAAGCGGGAGACACAGGTTCGAATCTCATCAGAAAATTTTCAAGTAAGTAAAATATAAGATTTTTCAATTTAAATAAAACTCTAAATATTTCAGAATAAAAGGAAAAGGAACTTACAAAACCACTTTGGTGCAAAATAGGAAAATAAAACCTAAAAACTAATAAAATAAAATTCAAATCAAACCCCTACAAATGCACGCAGTTTTTTTTTTTTTTTTTTTTGGTTTCTTCATTTTAATAGTCATATCAAAATGATAATAAATATATCATAATGATAATGATCATATTGTATTGATATGACGAGCATATCAAAATTGATGTTTTTAATGTTGGACGACTTTTATAACCCAAAAATGTTAATTTTACAGTCGTTTTATCAATTTTTTTTTTCGGTGCATTTGTTCAAAAAAAACTTTAAAAATAATAAAAGAAAATAAGCAAAGTGTCAAAACAACAAAGCGTGTAAGCGACAAATTGACAAATTTAATAATACTAGTATCGTCCTGTGTCGAAATTCGACACATTCAATTTCGCAAACAATTTGTTTGAAAATATTGAAGACAAAATTTTTTTATTTTTTTTTTTAAATATGCACAGTGTTCGACAGTACAAAAACAAAAATGACCCAAAGTGTGTAAATGCGTGTCTCAAGTATATTCTGCACATCTCCGCAATTGTGGCTTTCCAACCATATAAAATTTATCAAAATCGGTCAAATACTTTTTGAGAAAATGGTAGGTACCACAAAATTTATTTATATATAGATTTGTTAAGATTCAATAAAATAAAAAAGTGCGTATACGCCCTAGTGAACCATTATTTTAATCGAATTAATTTCTTCTCTTTTTTATGATAAATGAAATATTTTTTATAATTATAAAGGACAATAACAATTACTCTTTAAGCGAAACTTGGGAAATTTTTTGAAGAATTTTCACAAAAAAAAAATATATATAATTTTTATAAATTGACACCAGTGGGACATTCGTCCTGAACCAAAAGCAGAAAGATAACACATATTTTTCTTCTTCACAAATTGAGAAGGAAAATTTAATTTTATATTCCCAATTTTTGGATAGCAAAATTGAGAAATTATGTTCAAGTTTAGAAAAATTTTTTTCATTATTTTTTCAAAATTTTTAGTATGAAAATTAATTTTACAAAAATTATTCTCTCAAATAATTTGAATAACAAAATTAAAGAATGATCTTCTGGCTTTGAAAAAAAAAGATTTTAAGTCGATTTTTTTGAAAATTGCCCCTCCCGCCTAAACGGGGGCAAATAGACCCCCACCCCCTCCTATACGATTTTTTTCTGTCTCAACTCAATCTACGCGCTCACCCTTCATGCACGTAGATGACGAAAAGAAAAATTGACAAGATTTAAATAAAAATAAACCGACAGTTTTTTTTCCAATCACATTTATTCTATGACGTAGTGAATAACTTATAAGATTTGTAACAAAATTTCATTCATGTTTTTTTTTTTTAGCAAAAATTTAAAAAACTAATAATTAATTTTTTTTTTTGTTTCGCCTTTCTTTGATTACATATTGAATACGTCATAAGGGTTTTCAAAGATCTCGAATTGTTTTCAAGGGCACCATTGGCTAGTTACCAGTATGGGTCGCACTCCAGCCTCTGAGGTTTTTTTTTGTTAAGATAGAAACAAATTTCTTCCATCAACAAATACCGAAATATGAGCGCTTTATTCAGTCCATTTTCCCATCTGTTTAAACAAAAATGCAACCAGAACTCTGTCTAAATTTTAAAAAAATATCTAAATCTTAATATTCTGAAGATTGTGAAAAATAAATTCACGAATCACAACAAGCACTCACTCTTTAATTGCCTATAGGTTGGTTATTGTTAACAACAAAACAAAAAAGAAAAAGGAAGAAAGGTTGGTTTGGTAGGCAATGCTCTACCTACCATATGCCACACCATGAAATTCTGTATGCAATCAATATAATAAAATGTGTTTAAATTTCAATTTTAAAATGAAGTTATCTCTGCATCTATGCATATAATATGTACGTACCTATAATAAAAATTAATTTTTAACCGGAATTGGTATCATGTCATTTTCAATTGAGGTTAACTGCGTTAATGATGTGTACAATCCTAATTAAAGTTTAAAATTAAATGGAGACAAAAAAGAAAAAACAACTACATTATTTATATTAACATGATTTTCATCATTTTGCTATTATAAATATACATAATGGAATTGAAAATTATGTTAAGAACCCGTGAACTTTGTATGATTGAAATTTTATATAGTTATATAGCTGAAAACTAAAATGACACCGAATATTTTTCAAAGAAGCGTTTTCGTATATATGCGTAATGTTTTTTTTTAGATAGTGCCATAAATCTTATTAATGGTTTATGCAATTAGCATATGTTATGTGTGTCTTTCGGAAGATATGTCTCCTTTTTTCATTGCAATACAATTTGTGCTAATCGGATCAAAATTCGTTAAGATACAGGCGATAAAAAATTAAAACAAAACAAACAAAAATGAGAAATTTTTGAAAAAGGTCTAAAAAATCTTAGCTTTTTTTAAATTTTGATCACCTTTATCTTGATTAATTTTAATTGGATTGACACAAATTATATAGCGTTGGAGAGAGGAGATATCTTTTGAAATACATGCAATTTATTTATATCGATATCTGAAAAAACATGTTTCTTCCGCATTATCTCGAAACCGCTTCTTTGAAAAATATTTACATTTTATATAATTTATATATTTTTTTTTAAATTTGCGACCCTGTCACACCTTTTAACATTTTAATCATGAAAAATTCAGCTACAAATAACCAAAAGAAAGCAGACAAATTTCTTGACAAAATTAGGAAGAATTTAAAAATTTTATTTTGGAAATTTTATAAAAATGTCTTTCATTTTTTTAAATAAATTATTATTGCTGACGGTATTTAAAAAAAAAACCTTTTTTCTCTTTATAATTCCTTCAAGCTCCATTAGCACTTAATTCCGCTATAACTATACTTCCATTTCTACTTCAAAAATTATCAAATATGCATTTTTAAAATTGATCACAATTACAATTTCCCCGAACAAAAATAAAAAACATTAATGTTCATTTTTCCGCCTCGAAAATTACAAAAATGCCCATTTTAAAACCCCGACCCATTGCTATTAATTCATATTTCTTAGAAGAAAATATATAATAATCCCGCTAAAAAAAAACCACTCAGCTATTAAATTTAATTAAAGTCCACTGGAAGATAATAATTAATAAAAATAAATAACCCTCAACGAAAAACTTGAGAAGCAAAGAACGAAGAATGAAATTCAAAAAAAAAAAAAATGAAAACCTACAGAAATCCCTAGTTATCTTCAAATTCCAAAATAATAAATCCTAAATTAGGTTTATTTCCTTAGTTTCTCTTTAGAGGTAAACTCAACGAAAAAAAATGTTCCCTTATTTTTTTTTTTTTATTTTTTGCCAAATAAATTTTTCTACATCTTCATATTTATGTTCTGCAGGCATTTGCACTTCTTATTTTCAGCTTATATAAAACACGAAAAATACAAACAGCCGTTACCGCGTCAACCCTCTTTGAGGCTCATTATTATGTTTTTCTTCAAGCTTAAGCGTAAATTGCCTCAAAATCCCGCTCATAAATTTTAAAGAAGATGCGAGGAGAAAAAAAAATCATCCTTAATTTTGTGTGTCGGTTGCTCTGCGAAATTCACAAGTTTTATGTTGTCCACATCATCATAGCCGAGAAGAAGGAAGGATACATTTATACCCCCATAACTACTGTGCTTCTGTCTTTCAGCTCTCCTGCAACCCCCTGCCCATTGACAAAAGGAAGTGAAAATATGAAGAATTCACAGTGAAAAATTCCTTGATCCCCTTAAAGCGCCACACAATGTGGAAAAATTTGTATTTTAATGAAAGGAATCCCAACCGAGCAAGAAAGAGAAAAAGGGAATAAGCGGATCCTATATGGATGGAGAGTTTGTTAGAAAAGAAGCTTGTGCAACTAAATCCTTTCGGATTATATTTTACCAGTTTTTTTTTTTTTTTGATGAATTTTTTTTTGCTCAGATACAAAAGTTAAATGCCCAAAGGGGAACAATTTGATTTATAACTACTGACTATGCGAGAAAATCATCCCTTGAGGGAGGTTGAACCTTGATATTCACTGCTGACGACCGTCAACGGGGTTATTTTGGAAAAAAAAAATAAAAGATTCCTTTAGCCGGGTGATAAGGTTTCATTAGGAATTATTTTATAAGTGTCTTACAGCAAACAAAAAAAAAAGATAAAATCACACGTTGTGATTTTTTGAAACAAAAACACATAATAAAGGTTTAAAACCCTTATTCGGCAAAAACACATTGTAACGAAATATGGGAGGGACCATAACCATAGTCATTATTTTTCATTTTAAGTCAGTGTGGAATTCCTTTATTGGGATAAATGAGATTTTAGAGGTTTCGAATTTCAAGGTTTTTAAGAGTTGGTTGGTGGTGGTTCTTGTCTGCTAGTTTTTTTTTAGAAGATGTTTGAAAATTAAATACTTGGGAAAATAACATCAGTTCTAAAATTCGCTTTAATGATATTTACTAAAAAAAAAAAAGCAATAAAATGGTAAAAAAAACACAAACTTTTTAGGCCAAGCTGTCAAGTACCTACCGAAGCGACAAAAAAAAGTTCGCATTTGCAGCTTTTAGAGCTAAAAGTAAGTTTCGCGGATTTGAAAAAAAAAATATTTTCGGCATCATACAGTAATACCTGAGTACAATTCTACAAGCACATTTTTTTTATCGAAAATGCCGGTGTTAACGATACGCTAAAGGCACTTCGCAAAAGTAAAAGTAAAAGTTACAAATACCCGAATATCTTTTCAGTTCATTTGTGAACAACTTCAACAACTTAAAGGCGCTACCACCAATTGTTTACGAATTAATTTTTTTAGGTATTCACAAATTCAATGAAATTGACGGAATTAAGAATGGTCAAGTCTAATAAACTGACATTCTAGTATGAATAGTACAATAGTAATAACAATTCTTTTTGTTGATAATCGAAAATGACACACAGCAGTACAACCATTTGTGTAACCAAAAAATAAAAATGGCCGTGCTAACTTCAGGCACATTCGATTTTCTTCGAATTTTGTACCTAATGTTTTTTGAACATCCCTCCTGAGCCGTTTTTTTTTCACTTTAGGACCAAAAATAACGGTACCTGCAATATTTGTAATTCTTAATTGTATTGTTCTCAAAAATGGCTCCACAGATTTTTCTAAAAAATCAAAAAAAAAAAACCAAGCCATTTTTTTGGTAAAACCAAAATTTCCGAAAAAAAAAAATGGTTTTATTCTAGATAGAACCTTTTGATTTTCGCTTTTGTCGAAATGAGTTCAATTGAGATAAATTTTTTAAAGAACAAAACCGTTAAAAAGTATGTATTTTCTACCTAAATTAAACAAAAAAAAAAAGGATTTTATCGACTTTTTTTCAATTTGTTTGGAAAATTCAATGTAAACGACTTAATCGATTTTTATTAAATTTGACACCAAGTGGTTTTGAACTTTATTTATCCGATTTTAAATAATAATTATTGCCAAAGCTTATAGAAAAATTTAATTTTTAAAAAAAAACACAATTTTGTATTTAAAACAAATTAAAATTGAATTTTTAATTCACGCTTATTTAATGTTGAAAATTGTTTAAAATTGGCACCAATTTTTTTTTCTTAAAAATGTTAGTTATAAAAATTTTATATAGGTGCAGGGGATTCGCAAAGTTGTGACGAAAAGCTTAAGCGAGTAGGTTCGCTTGAGGCAAGAAAAAAATCGTACGAAAGGGGGGGAGGCAAAGATGGGAGAGGCAATTTTCTAAAAAAAAAATCACCTGAAATAGAGAAAAAATCAATAAAAAATAACGGCAACACTTACATTGTTACACTATATATATATATTTTTTTTAAAGCCAGTATTTAATTTTGTTTTTAATCCAAATTATTTCAGAGAATAATTTTTGAAAAACTGATTTTCAAACTCGAAATTTTGAAAAAATAATAAACAAAATTGTGTCCAGACCATTTGTTCATGTTCAATATTTAAGTTTCTAGATAGTATTTTTGTTTTTAATATTTAAGCTTCTATAAATTTCAAGTGAAAAACTTAAAACCAAATTTCTTTAATGTCTTCTAGTTTTTGAGAAAATTTTTAATAACAAAAGTAACTTTTCCTTGAATTGGACTTCAATCAGTTTTTTGTTGCTCCAGAGATCCTATTTGTACTAAATAGTTATTTTTTTTTAATGATTTTTTTTTTCTATTTCAAGTCGAGTTTTTAGAAAATTGTCCTTCTGCCTAACTTAACTTACACGCTGACAAAAAGCTAGTCACACCTTATGCGAATTTAACTATATGTTTAACTGGTATAACTAAGACACTGTCAGAAAAATAATTAATAAAAAAAACTTTGGTCAAAAACCCGTCCCTAAGTTTAGTAGAAACTTCTCAAGCTTATCCACAATGATCAACCATATTTAATCCCTCAAGAAGAAAAAATCTCTCATCTTTCTCAAGTTTCTTTGATCCCCCAACAAAAAAAAAAAAAAAAAAAAAAAAAACAATAACCGCCTTTCTACTACAATTTTGTTATAAAACAGAAGAGAAAAACTTCTTAAACATCATTAAGTAGTAATAAAACTTGTAATAGCTGAAAAAGACAAGAGAGAACAAATTAATGTAACTCCAGACTTTTGTGATATGAGATTCCGTTTTGTTCGTTCGTTCCTTCCTTCCTTCCTTCATCTGATCAGACTTCCCATGCAATATTTCACTACTTCTACTTAAAAGTACCTATTCGTAGGTATGAACAAAAAAAAAACTAAAGTAAAGTATAATATTCCTTGTATACTAAAAAAAAAAAGCACATCCGAAGCTCTAAAGAATTCTGGAGAAAGCAAATTTATTTCACAATCCTTTTTCTACCCGTCACGTCTCGGTCGCGTCGGTCGTGGTATATTTCATCTCATTTTTCTCCCTCGTCTTCTTCTATTCATGAACCAAAAAAATCATTAATTTAAAGGATTTTTTTTTGTGGAATAATTCACATACAGATATTCTTACAAAACTCAGGTGAATGAATGCTGAAACACCAGTGGTGGAGGTTCGAGGAGAAATAATCACACACCCAAAAAAAAAGGATGTTTAAAAAGGCACTTTAGTCAAACTATCCATCCATATCCAACCAAAAAAACTTTCTTTTTTCTTCGCTATAGAACAACTAATTGGAATTTTTACATTTCCATCCATAGATATTTTTAAAAATTAAAGATTTTTGTTTCCTTCATTCTGTTCATATTTCAACAAGAATAAAAATGGAAAACTGTACAAATGTGCCACAATCATGAAGCCACGAGTGTCGAGGAGCACATAAAAAAAAGTAATATTTATAGTAACGGATCATCATCTGGGTTCGCGCGAGTCAGATGATGTGTAGGTGTAAGAAGGTTGTAGAATATGAAAGTGGCTAAATTATAGAGGCGCCTCCGAAGCTGCTTTAATGGATCAAGAAAAAAAAAAATAATTCTCAACTCTAGTCCTGTTTCATAACAAATTAGGTCTCACTTTATTTTTCATATATAAATACATATTTCATGGCAAAGTGGGGTAATTTCCTGTTTTTTTTTTTTAAGTCTCATTCATTATAAACCTCCTTTTGTGTCCTCATTTTATGAATGTGCGGCAATAGGTAGTAGTTTATGGATGCCCCCACTAGCTCAACAACATACTAAAAGACTTGCTCTGAAAATGAGGATAGGATGTCATTACGTCAGAGAAAATAATTATGGTTTGTGTCTGGTGTGCTGCTGGAAAATATTGTCGGTTATTGAGCGTGCTATTAGCATTATTATTATTATTTTTTTATTTAAGCATTTATATTTTTTTTTTTTTTTTTTTCAATTTTATGACTTGCGGTGGTTTTTGATTGCAATTGCAGTATATTGGGCATGTGGCCTTAAAAGGAGGTAATTTACAACGAATTGTAATGTGCAGTATAAAATTAAAGAAGTTTTTCAATTATTGACGTGATTTTTTTTTTAACTTGGTTTCATGAATGTTAAAAAAAGAGCCAAGTTCTCCTATGTATACACAAAATCACCAAGAAAAATAATATGAGATCTAAAAGTCCGGCAATTTCTCTGGTTATTAAGGCTTAATATCAAATATTTTAAGTAGAGTAAGTATGGAAATTGGTTCGCTTTGTCGAATCGAAAATTTTGACATATCTCCACGTTTCGAGGCCTCTGCAATCCGAGCTTATCGTTTTTAGATAGAAGTCTATGTAGTGGGTGTACGTACGTTCGTACTACCGTAAGTTCGTGGGTCCGTACGTTCATATGTTCATGAGCTTTATTTATTCGACGATATCTCGAGAACGAATAGAGATATCGACTTCGAATAAATTTTTTTTTTACAGACAATAGGCCCAGAAATGATTTTCAGAAAAATTCCTAAAGCTGTTTTTTATTACAGTAATTTAAAAAAAGTTGTCGACTTCAGCCTGATTTCATTGATTTTATGCATACATAATGAGTAATTACCGATTAATACTAAAAAAAATCATCGACACTTTTTTTTGTGAAATCAAAATGATTTTCGGCTTGAAAATCTTGAGAACAATTTTAAGAAGATCTTTTTTTGGCATTTTGAAAAAAAAAAAAAACTGTTTAGAAATTCTACACTACTCAAAAAAAAATAAGGGAAAACAAAAAAAATTCACTTTTTTTTAGTGTTTTTCTGCGGAAAGTGGTCGTATTGAGTTGTAACAAAAGGCATTCTAAAGCTTTATGTTTTTTGTCTTGAGAAATTTAATTTTATTGTAACTAACGCAAAACTGTGAAAAAAGTGGACAGAAATTGTTCTTTTTGTTACCAGTTTTGATGAAGATTTCACAATGTTTATGAACCATACAATTTGTTCCTTTAATTGGTTTGCACGACTTTGATCATTCAGTACGGGAACAAGGTTCAATGGATCGATTTGCAACTTTACAGACAAACTGGTGGTCTAAATTTCTTTAAATATTACCAAGTTAAATTCTCCTATTAATATTTGTAAAGCAATGAAAGATTTACCAACTAAAAGTCTTTAAAAATTCGTTTTTTTTTTTTTTTGACATTTTCTTAATTTTACAAAAAAATATTTGTAAGAAAATTTTATAAGGATCTTGCTGAAAATTGATTCCAATTTTTTAAAACTGCCCTTAAATTTTCCTTGTCGGCATTTCTTGCTGAGATATTTATTAACCAAAGCCAAAAGTCTCTTTTTTCATTCGAAGCCAGATTTTCTTAATTAATTGGCTCAAAAACAAAAAACATAAAGCTTTAGAATGCTTTTCGTTTAATCTCAATACGACAACTTTCCACAGAGATGCCACAGCTCATTAAAAAACACTAAAATGAAGTGAAATTTTTTTTGTTACTTAAATATTTTTTCAGAAGTGTATTTGTTGTTGAAAAATGATTTTTATTTATGTGTAAAATGAAATTCGCACCGAATCGATATCATTCGGGAGATTTTCGAGCCCAAAAAAAAATTTCAACCATTTTTATGAGTTTTTTTTTTTTTTGTTCCAAAAAAGAACTGTCTGTTGATTTTTTTTTCAAAATCTTTTAATTCTTCATTTCATAATTACTCATGTGTAGAATGAAAAAAAAGTTTGTTTATAATTTGGAAAATATTTTTTTAAGAAATAAAATAGAGTAGGTACCGACCTAGCGAATTTTCAGTATTTATAAGGAAATTATAATTAAATTTCAGAAAATAGGTAAATAATCAAAAGCCACTAACTCAACACTAAAAAATTATCTGATTTGGCTTATAATTTTTCATAATTATGTTGATAGATAAAATATATGCGCATATTTATATTCATTTTCTAGATCATCGAGAAGTGGAGAAATTCAACATTAATTGTTTCCACACGTGTTCAGGTTAAAAATCGTAAGTAGAGAGAAAATAAGACTGTTTTGCAAACAAAATCTTGTTTTCCCGTAAGTTGAAATGGAATTCTTTAAAATGTCACGCTTGTGTGTTAAAAGTCCCAATTTATTTTGCTATATTTGTGCTGAGCTTACGCCAAAATCGAAAAAAAAAAAAACAAAACACTTTCGGAGTTAATTAAAAAATTGTTTCTTGCTTGTTTAAACTGAGAATTTCTATGGATTGTAGGTTTCTAAAGTATGTTGTTTAAAGTATTATATACAATTAGGCATATCCCAACGGTAAGAGCAATGAAAACACCAACAAAATTCCGTTTGATTCGCCAATGATTTGCACTGATCCTACTAATCAAGATGTGAAATGCTATTCCTGTTTGATTCGATTGAAGATGTTTTCAGAAAAATCTAAACGATGTATTCATAATGCAGATGTGCTATATCAGTTATAAAACTAAGCAGCATTCCGACAATCTACATGTATATTTGAATACTCAGTACAATATGTTATGTGGTAGCCTAATGCTCGCCAAATTCAAGTTCATAAACAGACTGTGGTGATTGTAATGATCAGGATTTTATGCAGAACACTTCAGGACCACCCTTACTCAATCACTATACAGTGCTCAAATATTTAGTAAAGGATTTAGACCGAATTTTGTGACGAACTAAAAGCGATGCTGACTGCTTCTGTAAATTCGGATGCAATATGTCATTAAAGCTGCATTTAATTCACTCTCCTTTGAGGTTTTTTTCTCCGCTCCGAAAGTATGGCTGCAGCGAGTGACGAACAAAGAGAACACTTCCGTCAATATCTTGTTGCAATTGAGAAGAGTTATCAGGGAAGATGGGAACCTTCCATGCTAGCAGCTAACCATTCATGTGTGCGTGTCTATAGGTTGAATAGATCTTGAAACACAGCGCTCTAAAAATTGAAAATTTTGCCTAAAAAGTTTGAAATTGTAGTTTTAGCTGTCTTCGGAGAAGAATAAAAATACGCATCCTTAGAGGTAAGTCATAAAACGACGCGACACACTGTTGGAATGAGATGGTATTTTATCGCACCAAAAGTCTGGAATGTAGATATCTACGTAGATTTTATTAAGCAAAAAAAAAATTATGAAAAATCTGAAAAAAAATTGACTTTATATTAAAAAAAAAAAATTAAAAAAAGGCTCGCTCCATTTAGAATTTTATGTTATTCATGACGTAGGTTTATTACGCGCGCTGAGGGTCTTGAGATCGAATCCCAACCTATCCCAACTGAAAATAGTACCTAATGCTTTTTTTAAACGGGTCCTCTTGCGAAGAATTGACAAATCCTCCAAGAATATTCTACGTCATAAAATAGTGAACCATTCGGATTCAACAGAAAATTGTAGGTCCTCTCCAATCCTGCCGATAAAATGCATATGAGAATGGTAAAGAATAATTTTTTTTTTGTAAGTTCAAATGTATTTTTTTTTTGTAGAGAACTGCGACAAATTGACAAGCTTTAAAAATTTAGAGAAATTCTGTAATACGAATATTTTAAATTGTGCGGGCAATTGCTCGCTGACTTACAGCAATATGTATATCTGATCTGCATTCTGGAATAGGGTTTTTTCTGCGCTTTTTAGCTCCGCCAAACATTTATAAATATTCAAATTATGCATACTTAACTGCCTTTAACCCTAGTCTATAACTTTTCTAAATTTAAATGCCATCAGACTGCGTTTAAGCACTAGACACAGTCCCTCTGGATAATAAAATCACATTTGAAAAATACTCTATGGCTCTCTAAAACCGGAGATGAAAAGCAAATGTTCATTGTTCATGTCCTCACTTTCTAATAAATCTCTAAATGCAGGAAGACTATAATTCCTACCCTTGTGTTGTCGTTGTGGGTGCGAACCACGGAATTTATCGCGAAACTTCGTTTTAGCTTTCAACACCATCACACAAATCTCTTCACTACACTACTATATGGGATGCGTTTGCAATTAGGTGATTTATTTCCTATTTATATACATAAATCGAGTGAATAGGTGACTCCCTCAGATTTATAGCTATATATAGTAGATAGATAGATACAATATCCATATAAAGATACATTTATTAGCCCTTTGCCCAAATAGACCAAATAAATTGATCGTTAAACACATTTTGTGGTGTCTGTCTAGTTGTCCTTTGAGCCTGAATCTGATGTCAACGGTAGTTATATTGGGATTATATCCATTTCACTTGACTCATCATCAGTTTATTTAATGGTGCATCCATTAAAATGTCACCTTTTATTTTAGTTCTGCTTTAATTTTGACCTTTTATAGATACGAGTACTTAATATACTACACATCAGGACCACACACATAAACACTTATACCAGAAGAAATATAACAGATTGTGTTTTATCTGTATGTGGAAACGAAATGGCCTCATTTTCTTGGATTCTCGAGAAAGGACACCTCCTGTCATTCTATGGAAAGGTGGTATACATACGTACATATTGTCGTTTAATTTACTTTTATTGGGGCAACTTATAGGCGCCTTTCTTCATCACCTGAATTGCCTATTTTTCGACCTCATTGTTGTTTCCTTTTTTTGTCCTTACTGCAGGGATATCTTTTTGTGTGACAGTGTCAATCCATTTAGAGCAGAGCATAGCCTTTGGGGCTTGGCTTATACGTTCACGACGACGAAGAAGGATTTTATCCTTTTATTCAATCTAAAATTCTGAACGTATCTACAATGTATATTTATGCTCATTTGTTACTGGAGGATATGTCACTCATGTGGCCAAAATATGTTAAGAGCGATTATTATTATGATGGTAGGTTGGTATAGACAGAGTCAAGTGAAATAGGGGTTACCTGACCAGACCATAACACTCTATACTTTTAGGGGTGTATCACTATCATCTGCTGTCGTTGCACAGTGGGACAAAATATGTAAAGAATTGCCATTCAAAAAAAAAAATGAAAAGACTCGAATGAATCTCAGTTCCAGTTTATACGTGTATATTTTTACCATGGATAAAAATGTCTTAACCTAAAAAGACATTGTTTAAAATAAGCAACGCTTTTTAGTTAGATTATTTTTAAAAATAAAATGCACGACAGGATGGCACGGACTTGCTCTTATGGTTCTTTTAGAGGTACTATTAATAATGGCCAACTGTAAATTTTGTTTTTGGTAAATGATAGGCCGTGCTAATATTAGTATAACAGTTTCTTAACGTTTATATGGAAGGTACCGTTAATTCTGACTATAATATTATATAATTATAATTAATATTAAAATATTTTAGATACTGTTAAAAAACCTCACAGTACCAAGTTTCGTAAAATTCAAACAATCTGTTTTCGAAATATTTGGTTTCCAAAAAAAAAAAATAAAATAAAACTTGAAACAAAAATTTTTGAAAATTCTATTAAATTTTTCAGAAGATTCTTCTTTATAAAAAACAAATCAGTTAATTCCTTTCCGAAAAAAAAAATAAAATAAAATAATATCTAATAAAATGTATTGATTTTTTTTTTTTAGAAAAATTTGTGGAGCTATTTTTGAGAAAAATAAGATTTCCTAAAATTCCCAAAAAAAAAATTATATGATAGGTACCGTTGTTTTTACTCCTTAAATAAATGCAAACAACGTGCCGGGGGAATGTTCACAAAACGCTAGATACCAAGATTAAGACGGACGAAATTGTGAGACCCACTTTTTTCTTCGAGTTCGATTTTTTACGAACCCAAAACTTGCAATAGGGATACCTAGTAAAAGCTAGAGCGTGTAGGTTGTGTCGAGACAAGAAAAAAATCGTATGGGAGGGGATGGGGTCTATTTCCCCCCGACTTAAAATTAAAAAAATATATATAAATAAACTATACAACACTTAAAATGTCATGCTATACTTTTTTTTTAAGCCAAAAGTCCATTCTTTTATTACGTTTCTAATTCAAACTGTTTGAGAGAACAGTTTTTGAAAAATGAATTTCCAAACTCAAAATTTTGAAAAAATAATGAAAAAATTGTTGTAGTACTAGTTGGAACTAGTTATTTTTTCAAAATTTTCCGTTATTAGGTAGAATTTTCGTCTTTATAGTAAAAAAAAAAAAACTGAAAACCGAAAAAAAGTCCATTTATTTTTGAGAAAACTCAAAATAAACGAAACAAACAAGAAAACAATTTGACATCTGATTGTTAGTGTTTGACTAAAAATTAATGGTAGCATTGAATACTGAACACAAAAATACTGCTTAACGAAGTAAATTTTTTAACAATTTTTTAACAGTTTGAACACAATTTTTTAATTTTTTTTCTTCAAAAATTTAAGTTTGAAAATTAATTTTTGTTTATCTAGAAATTGATAGGAGCATCGAATAGTTAAAACAAAAATACTACATAACGTAAAATTAAAATAAAAAAACATAACGTAAAATTAAAAAACATTTTTTTAAATTATTTTTTCACATATTTAAGTCTGAAAATTAATTTGTGAAAAGGTATTCTCTTAAATAATTTGAATTAAAAACATAATAATAGAACGGACTACTGGATTTGAAAAAAAGTATAGCATGACAATGTAAGTGTTGCCTTTGTTTTTTAATTATTTTTTTTTATTGTAGGTCTATTTTTTTTTTTTTTGAAAATTGCCCCCTCTGCCTAGACCGGGGGAAATAGACCCCACCCTCCCTTAGGATTTTTTCATGTCTCGACTCAAACTTCACACTCAAGCTTTTTGTCACACCTTATGTGAATCACCCTGTATAATAAACAAACTTTGTATGTACACATATGTTTTCAAAACACCACACCAATTACAAGTTATACATATGTGAAAAACCAACATTTTCGTCGTTTTACGTTTTATGAAATGGTCATATGTACTAACCGGTAAGTCGGAAGAAGAGAAATGTCAAAATCTATTTTGAATTTTTGTAGAAAACTTTTCTCTAGCGTTTACAGTTAAAAAGTTCTATGCGAAAGTCCAGTATTTTCGACATAAATACTTAACTCCTAATAACTTTTTATGCAAGCCATTTCCACAATGGACTTTTTAGCCATTGTTTCTTAATGTCAAAATAAAGATAATTATATTTAAAAATCTTCGCTTGAATTTTTGCCGCACTTAAAGTACATTTTGCTAAAATGTTTTAATCTTAGAATTTAAAACTACCGCCGCCACCGGGCGTCTTAATTCTTAAGATAATAGGAGTTTATTCAGTCAAATTTTGTAGAATCGTTGAAGCGGTTCGTAAAGATTAATTTTTTATCCTAAAATTCCTTAATTTTTCTTATACAACAAATTTTGGTATGCCATTTTTAAGTACATATTTAATAATAAGAGTACACCTAAAATTATAATTTTAACCAAATTTACTAACCCGTTTTCGAAATATTGATTTTTTTAAGAAAAAATGGTTATTTTTTTTTTTAAATCTAAAAATATTTTTTATAAAACTTTACATCTAACATTATTCAAGCTTAAAGAGACTTCCGAAGAATAATAATACTCAGCCTTAAAAAACATAGTGTGATCATATAAAGATGAAGTTTTTTTTTAATTTTTATCCAACCTTAGACGGTCCTTTGGCCCAAAGTATATATGCTTCAGTTAAGGTCGTTTTGTGTTCGTGTTATGAATTTGTTGCGTTACGGGTTGCAATGTTTAATATTATGTTGTGCGACTGGAATATCACATAGGCTTTTTTTTATTTATTTTTTTTTTGCGAGAAGGGAAAATATATCGCATGCGTTCTGTTTTTTTTTTTTTTTTTTTTTTTAAGTGTAACTGAGCGCATGTAAATCGTTTAAAATATAATATTTACAAAAATGTCAAAACATTAATATAAATTATATTTTGTGAAACCGGCCCCACGATGCCGATGACGACTGCGACTATAAATGCAGCCGGACGAGAGTGATAAGTGGACAAGTGATTAACATGTCGGACAGGTCTCGATTTTTTTTTTTATTTATTTATCTTTTTTATTAATTCAATTGAATTTGACATGTGACGTCGACTCATACTTATTTTGATATTGACTGGCGTGCAAGGAAGTCTGATGGTGTATGTATATGAGCAGAGGTTATAATAGAAAATAAAAGGGACAACAATTATTTTAAGATTTAATGCTATTATTAAGTGTAGGAAATTTTTTCGGTTAACTGAAGACATGCTAATTTTAATAGAATTTATGTGAACTCAATTAACCCTACAAATACAAACTCAAACATTGAACATTAAAATGGAGGAATATCTATAAAAGATGTTTAGAAGTTTTCCCAAAATAATCTTTAGCTTCTTTAAGGACTTGTGTCGTAGATACCTACCTTAATAATTAAAAACTAAAAGGTATAATTGTTCATAGCGAATATTTAACCAAAAACAAAAATCATTGTTCTCTAAGTATCTTTTTTAATTAAGTCTTTTAGACCAACTCTGATGATTATTACAAAAAAAAAAAATCTTCTTTGTCTTTGGCTATGGCATTTTAATTTACAAAGACGACATTGAAAAACGTAATCCTTCACAAAACTTACCTAGGTACCTGGAATTGTGCGTTTGCTATGTACATTAACTTTTCCGCTATAATCCTTTTAATTTTTCCTCAGAAACAAAACTTTGATCCTATTAAAACTTAGGAAACCAAACAAAATGTACCTATGTATACCAGCAACGAACAGAAATTGAAACAATATAATATAAATGGCCAAAGGAATTTTCAAGTTGAAAAAGACAATAATTGTTTCTTCTTCTCTTTCTTATTTAAGTTTTTTGGTAAAGAAAAAGACTATGAGAAATTTTCTCGGGGATAAATAACCGGATTAAATAATTCATTAAGTTATTTTGGAATGTTTGAGTTAGTTGGTTGGTTGGTTAGTTGGTGATAAAACTTACGATCTCAGAAAAAAAGGATTTAATTTGACTCTGAGAATTGAAAAAAACCTGAAGTGAGGCTTAAGAGCGAATTCAAAGAGTTACGAACCTATACGAATTTTTAGGAACATAATATTTAAATGCATATTTAATGTTTGTATGACACAACAAACATTTGCAGTGTATGTTATCATACAAATAGTCCAGTCATATTAGACATACAAACTGCCAAATTCTGGAAAAATCGCCGAAAAACTGGATTTAGGTATGGATTAACAATTTAATAGGGGGTGAAAGGCCCCCAAAACTGATTTTTCGGGAATATCTCCTCAACGATCCCTTGTAAGAAAAAAATGTTTAAGAACTAATTTGTAGCTTAGAAAATTTCCAACATAAGAGATTCAGATACTTTTCTTCATAAAAATAACGGTTTTCGAAATAACTCAATCGATAGAATTAAGGTTTTTAGTTTTCTGCACAAATTGAGAATGCACAAAAATATACGGGGTGATTTGCTTACGGTGTGTGACAAAAGCTAAAGCGTGTAGGTTGAGTTAAGACAAGAAAAAATCGTTTGAGAGAGGGGTTCTATATCCCCCCCCCCATTCAGATGGGAGGGGTAATTTTCTAAAAAAATCGACTAGAAATAGAAAAAAATCATTAAAAAACAACGGCAACACGTTAGTCTTTTTATTCAAGCTGGAAGTCCGTCGTTTTAGTTTGTTTTTGATTCAAATTATTTTAGAGGATAATTTTTGTAAAATTAATTTCCAAACTAAAACCAAACTAATTTTGTTCGTTAGTTTAATATGCAATGCTCTTATCAATTTTTAGTCAAACACTAAAAACGAGATTTCAGATTTTTTAGAAATTTGAAACTCTTACCTTGACCGGGGAAAATAGCCCCCCCTTCTTATACGATTTGTTTCCTGCCTCAACAAAATCTATACACGCTTAAGTTTTTGTCAAACTTTATGCGAATAACCCTGTTCCTTAAAAAAGTTTTTATTTATTTGTTTTTTTTTTCTAATAAAATGGATCCTTTTTCTCGAGTGGCCTTTTTCGCATCCTCAAATTTCATTAAAGTAAACCGCTATCACATCAGCATAAGATTTATTTACACCGCCTATACCCCTATGCCTACTTTTCAAAAACTTTCAAAGTGCTAAATAGGTTCTATTTATTGTAATATCGTCTCACTGTAGTCTCACATGTTCGATGAAAGATTTAGGTGCTTTTGGAAAAACCTTGTGCATATTGGTATCTATATAGACCCAACTAGACAGTCATTGCCATTGCCAAAGAAATACTTTTTCAAACTATTGGGCTTTAGATTCCTCAACCGCAAAGTGGATTTCCATCAAATTGAAATGGAATCGAACAATTGTAGGATAATTTCATATCCTTCAATATCCTCGTTGGTTTCGGTGTCGTCGTCGTTGTAGTGCGTCGTCGGTCGCTTGGTTGGTTGGTTGGTTCATTTGCAACACAAAACGCAAGTGCATATGTACAATTTACCTCACATTGTAAACATTGCACGATGACGATAGTGGCTTTGGCTTCATCATACGTATAGTACGACCGACACGGCTATGTCACCCCTTTTACAAGCTCACCTTCAATTTTCCAGCTTACCAACCTTTTCTGAATATATGCGGTGGTACATTCTTTTATTTTGATGCAAAGTATACCATGTTGGGATATTGATGAGGGTGCAACTGTACAAGCAGGTATAATTATTATGACTGTTCCCGAGTGCCGAACGCGGTCGCATAAATGTGGTCTTGGTTCTTTCAGTGTTCATGTGCGTCTCATTGTTTGGCCAAACAATTGAAGCTTGATTTACCACATGAAAAGCACTCGATTATATACGAAAGGTTTTTTTGTGAAAAGGAAGTGGTCTGAAAAAACTGGGATAAGGATCATTGTTAAAGTTGTAATTTTACAACTAATTTAAGATTTTTTTTTGTGTTAATCAATTTCTCACATTCTTCCAATGCTCTTGATCTTTTAATGGTATGGAAATTTCATTGTGCCTTTACTCCTTGAAGCTAAGCTCCGTGGAGCTATTTGGTGCTTAAAAAGTGACAGAAACTTTTTCGAGGGTATATTGTGGGAGTTTAATTTAATTCACTATATACCTACATAGAGCTGTGTGACGCCAGAACCCCGACCTCAAAATTTTTTGACGAAACATGTCGCATTCGTTTGTCCATCGTTTGTCCACGTTTGTCCAGGCAAAAAAATCGTTTGTCCACCCTCAGGAAAAAAGTTATTAAGCTTTTCTTTTTTATAGCAAGTACCCCAAAATTAAAAAACGCCTCTACTGCCCACAATTTTGAACTTAGGGGGTCCGGACCAATTGCAATCGTTTGTCCACCGGCTCCTTATCGTTGTCCACCCAAAATTTTTATTTGTCCACCCTTAGTTCAAAAATTATTGAACTTTTCTGTTTTATAGCACAGGGCATAAAAAATTAAAATTTTTTTTTGCGGAATGGAACCAATTGCAATCGTTTGTCCACCGATTGTCCATGTTAGTCCAGAAAGAAAAAAATTTTTTCGACCCTTAGTTCAAAAGTTATTCAACATTTCTTTTTTATAGCAACACCCCCAAAAACAAAAAGTCCCCTAAAATCCCCAATTTTTAACTTAGGTGGCCCGGACCAATTGCAATCGTTTGTCCACCGGCTTCTTATCATTGTCCACCCAAAATTTTCGTTTGTCCACCCTTAGTTCAAAAATTATTCAACTTTTCTGTTTTATAGCACAGGGCATAAAAAATTAAATTTTTTTTTTGCGGAATGGAACCAATTGCAATCGTTTGTCCACCGATTGTCCATGTTAGTCCAGAAAGAAAAAAATTTTTTCGACCCTTAGTTCAAAAGTTATTCAACATTTCTTTTTTATAGCAACACCCCCAAAAACAAAAAGTCCCCTAAAATCCCCAATTTTTAACTTAGGTGGCCCGGACCAATTGCAATCGTTTGTCCACCGGCTTCTTATCATTGTCCACCCAAAATTTTCGTTTGTCCACCCTTAGTTCAAAAATTATTCAACTTTTCTGTTTTATAGCACAGGGCATAAAAAATTAAATTTTTTTTTTGCGGAATGGAACCAATTGCAATCGTTTGTCCACCATGTTAGTCCAGAAAGAAAAAATTTTTTTCGACCCTTAGTTCAAAAGTTATTCAACATTTCTTTTTTATAGCAACACCCCCAAAAACAAAAAGTCCCCTAAAATCCCCAATTTTTAACTTAGGTGGCCCGGACCAATTGCAATCGTTTGTCCACCGGCTTCTTATCATTGTCCACCCAAAATTTTCGTTTGTCCACCCTTAGTTCAAAAATTATTCAACTTTTCTGTTTTATAGCACAGGGCATAAAAAATTAAATTTTTTTTTTGCGGAATGGAACCAATTGCAATCGTTTGTCCACCGATTGTCCATGTTAGTCCAGAAAGAAAAAATTTTTTTCGACCCTTAGTTCAAAAGTTATTCAACATTTCTTTTTTATAGCAACACCCCCAAAAACAAAAAGTCCCCTAAAATCCCCAATTTTTAACTTAGGTGGCCCGGACCAATTGCAATCGTTTGTCCACCGGCTTCTTATCATTGTCCACCCAAAATTTTCGTTTGTCCACCCTTAGTTCAAAAATTATTCAACTTTTCTGTTTTATAGCACAGGGCATACAAAATTAAATTTTTTTTTTGCGGAATGGAACCAATTGCAATCGTTTGTCCACCGATTGTCCATGTTAGTCCAGAAAGAAAAAAATTTTTTCGACCCTTAGTTCAAAAGTTATTCAACATTTCTTTTTTATAGCAACACCCCCAAAAACAAAAAGTCCCCTAAAATCCCCAATTTTTAACTTAGGTGGCCCGGACCAATTGCAATCGTTTGTCCACCGGCTTCTTATCATTGTCCACCCAAAATTTTCGTTTGTCCACCCTTAGTTCAAAAATTATTCAACTTTTCTGTTTTATAGCACAGGGCATAAAAAATTAATTTTTTTTTTTGCGGAATGGAACCAATTGCAATCGTTTGTCCACCGATTGTCCATGTTAGTCCAGAAAGAAAAAAAAATTTTCGACCCTTAGTTCAAAAGTTATTCAACATTTCTTTTTTATAGCAACACCCCCAAAAACAAAAAGTCCCCTAAAATCCCCAATTTTTAACTTAGGTGGCCCGGACCAATTGCAATCGTTTGTCCACCGGCTTCTTATCATTGTCCACCCAAAATTTTCGTTTGTCCACCCTTTGTTCAAAAATTATTCAACTTTTCTGTTTTATAGCACAGGGCATAAAAAATTAAATTTTTTTTTGCGGAATGGAACCAATTGCAATCGTTTGTCCACCGATTGTCCATGTTAGTCCAGAAAGAAAAAATTTTTTTCGACCCTTAGTTCAAAAGTTATTCAACATTTCTTTTTTATAGCAACACCCCCAAAAACAAAAAGTCCCCTAAAATCCCCAATTTTTAACTTAGGTGGCCCGGACCAATTGCAATCGTTTGTCCACCGGCTTCTTATCATTGTCCACCCAAAATTTTCGTTTGTCCACCCTTAGTTCAAAAATTATTCAACTTTTCTGTTTTATAGCACAGGGCATAAAAAATTAATTTTTTTTTTTGCGGAATGGAACCAATTGCAATCGTTTGTCCACCGATTGTCCATGTTAGTCCAGAAAGAAAAAAAAATTTTCGACCCTTAGTTCAAAAGTTATTCAACATTTCTTTTTTATAGCAACACCCCCAAAAACAAAAAGTCCCCTAAAATCCCCAATTTTTAACTTAGGTGGCCCGGACCAATTGCAATCGTTTGTCCACCGGCTCCTTATCATTGTCCACCCAAAATTTTCGTTTGTCCACCCTTAGTTCAAAAATTATTGAACTTTTCTGTTTTATAGCACAGGACATAAAAAATTAAATTTTTTTTTTGCGGAATGGAACCAATTGCAATCGTTTGTCCACCGATTGTCCATGTTAGTCCAGAAAGAAAAAAAAATTTTCGACCCTTAGTTCAAAAGTTATTCAACATTCCTTTTTTATAGCAACTTCCCCAAAAACAAAAAAGTTCACCGAAAAATTTCGTCTGTCCCCCCTTTGTTAAAAAAATATTCAAAATGTCTTTTATATAGCAACAGTCCCAGAAAACAAAAGTCGTCTACTGCCCTCATATGGCAACCATTGGCAAACCTGGGATGATGATGCCAAAAGGTTTCGTTTGTCTTTTGCTCATTTATGATCGACCACCAACAAAAATTAAGAAAAAATCACCTTTTTTATTAGCATGGCTCCTAGCCATTTCATTTAATTAAAAGAAATTTGCAGAAAATGACAGATTTCATACGATATGTACAATGCATAGATTATACGTCAAATTTTCCAAAAAATCACCTTACTTAAAAAGTAAACCATTAAAAAACAACGGCAACACTGACCATGTTAGAGGACTTTCTTTCTTTTTAAAGCAAGAAACCTTTCGTTTATTATGTTTAAGTCAAAATATTTCAGAGAACAGTTTTTAAGACTAATTTTCAAACTCAAATTTTTGAAAAAATAATGACAAAAAATTTTCAAAATTTTATGCTGATGATTTTATCTTTGATAAATTAGAAAACATGATGCTTCACTCGTTTATTCATGCTAAAATCCAGTTCTTTATTTAATTTAAGATAAATTAAAAGAATAACAGCGTGGCTAATGACGTTTGCCGAAATAAATTTTCCAAAATTTAACATTACAATCTATTAAAATAAAAATTCTTATTTTATATAATTATAATAAATAAAACAAAAGAAAAATTGGAATCAATTTGTAAGAAACAATAGCAAAAGATTTTTAAATACCAAAAACTTGAACGTTAATTACTTTTTAAAACATACATATATGTATATTCATTTCCCAACTATGAAAATCTGCAAAACATAGTTATTATAATAATAAATATATTTAGAGCCACTTGCACAGAAGTTTTTTTGACAGCAGTAACTCCTGATTTATAAATAAATTAAATTATCTGACTGATTTGAATCAAATCATGTTGTAGCTAAATATTTTTTCTCTATTTTAAGTTTAAAAAGTTATCTTCTCCTCGTTCTCTGGATAAATATTTAAACTCTGAATAGCTCTCACGTCAAATTATAGAATTTCTTACGAGAAAGCAAGTGAAAGCGTTAAAGTGTGTTTATTTTTCAATGTGTTTTGTGTTTGTTGTGTTGGTGATTCTGAAAAAATATTCTTATCTGCTTGTTATTTATTTTCCGTTCGTGCAATTAAAAAACGATAAATTCTTATTTATTTATTTAAACTAGGATAGTTATCCTGAGTTTTATATATTTATCCGTTCGTTTGGAGCAAGTGGCCCTTAGTAAATTAAATGTTGTAATTAAGTAATCAAAGCTTTAAACTTAACAAGAGCAAAGATTCAAATTTGAAGGTATATAGGGATTTTAAATTCGCTAAATAAAACAAAAAAGGAGTGAAGATAAATGCCTTATTTTCAAAGTAATAATAAAATATCTTCCTTATAACTTTAAGGCACTGTTGACTTAAAAAAATAAGGGTCGAACATTTTTTTTCTGGGCTTACATGGAATATCTGTGAATATGTTCCATTCTATTAAGTAAAATTTTAATTTTTAATGTTGGGTGCTATAAAAAAGAAAAGTTGAATAATTTTTGAACTAAGGGTGGACAAACGAAAATTTTTGGTGGACAATGATAAGAAGCCGGTGGACAAACGATTGCAATTGGTCCGGGCCACCTAAGTTAAAAATTGGGGATTTTAGGGGACTTTTTGTTTTTGGGGGTGTTGCTATAAAAAAGAAATGTTGAATAACTTTTGAACTAAGGGTCGAAAAAATTTTTTTCTTTCTGGACTAACATGGACAATCGGTGGACAAACGATTGCAATTGGTTCCATTCCGCAAAAAAAAATTTTAATTTTTTATGCCCTGTGCTATAAAACAGAAAAGTTCAATAATTTTTGAACTAAGGGTGGACAAACAAAAATTTTGGGTGGACAATGATAAGGAGCCGGTGGACAAACGATTGCAATTGTTCCGGACCCCCTAAGTTCAAAATTGTGGGCAGTAGAGGCGTTTTTTAATTTTGGGGTACTTGCTATAAAAAAGAAAAGCTTAATAACTTTTTTCCTGAGGGTGGACAAACGATTTTTTTGCCTGGACAAACGTGGACAAACGATGGACAAACGAATGCGACATGTTTCGTCAAAAAATTTTGAGGTCGGGGTTCTGGCGTCACACAGCTCCTACATAGCCATCCCAACCTAAAATGGAATTGCATATCAAAGAATGTACTTTTGATTTAGCATTTGAAATGGATATATTTTTCAAAAGAGGGTGCATATATTTTGAATATGATGTATGGTTCTTGAATCTTAGATGAGATTACTGTGGGTACATAATTTATTTATGTATATAGTTTGTATTCAAATGGATGGAAGAAGGAGTTAATTGAGTCTCTTGGGAATTATACGAGAGGAATGTTAGGTAACATAATTTTTTTTTTTTTCAATTGAATTTTTTTCTTGCTTGCTAAGTTATTGATTATTCGTAAAAGAAAAACCGATGATAGACGAAAAAGACCGCCTGTATGCCTGGTTCGGCTAATCTAAAACCTTAATGGGTAGGTTTAGGTTCTTGAAACTTGCTTTGATACCTAGGATTTTTGATCATTCCCCTGAAATTTTTTTTTTTATATTTTTAAGGACCAAAATTGATGGACATAAAAATTTCTTAAGGATTTTAGGAGGATCTTACATATAAGCGTTTAAATTTTACGTTTATAACTTTTTGACTGAAAGTAACAGAAACTTATAAAAAGAACATTAAAAAAAAGACAAAAAATGGACAGTTTTTTTTATTTCAAAAAGTTTTATTTAAATTCATGAGAAAGTTGTGTTTAAAAAATGCTGACAGTTGGCTTATTTAATGTTTGGTTTTAGGCTTCTTTTTGTTATCAAGAATCTCAGATATGGCCTTTTCATAGAACCAACGGTGCTCTTGGGGTATAAAGTTAAAGGTTAAGTTTGCACTTACCACCTTCAAAACAAAAAAATTATTTAAAAATGAGTTCTCAGCTAGTAAAGGTGTTAAGTGATTTTAATCCCTTCTTGCCAAGAAAAAACATCAAAACAAACGATTTATCTAAAGCTAACTTTGTAAGTAATGACGATAGAGACACGACAAATAGACCAAAATTTAAGTTGTCGCTTAACATCTTTATCTATAAAAAAAATCAAAAAAATGTCACTTGACCCCTTCTCATTCTAGACGCTTCAATTGAATTTATCTTTGAATTATGAAAATGTAGTTTTCTTTTTAATAAATGTCAAAATACGTTTACCTCTTGAGCCATTTGAAATGTTGTTTTGGATTGGACAAAGCAATTTGTTTATAAAATGTAAATTAAAACGTTTGTGAAATAATCAGAAATTCAAATGTCATTTTCGTGGAGATATTGGTGAAAGTAAAAAACAAAGAAGATACGAAAGCATTCAGCAAATTTTTCTGGCTGTGCGATTCAATTTTTTTTTCAGTTTTTTTTTTTTTTCAATGAAAAATATAAAATTGAATTGAAAATATGTTTCAGGAATCCCGGTTTTTCACTTAAGCGGAGTGTTTTAAAAGTAATTGGTCGTAAAATGCTCGGGTATGAAAAAAGTGTATCAGATAAGCGGGTTTTACTGTATTATGGTTTCAAAAACGAATCCAACAGACTTAAAGCAAAGGAAAATTAAGTTAATTTTAATAGGCAGAACTGGAATACCATTTGGTAATAATTATTACTATATTTTTGAACTTAGCTTTTTTCGAATACGATTCACAATGTTTTTGGATTTAAAAAAAAAAGTTTAAAATTTTTTTTATAAATTAAAAATTCGATATTTCAAAAAAAAAGGTAGCAAGGTGACTATTTCAAAGTTGCTTTCCCAACTCTGCATCAATAAATACAAAAAAAAATGTGTACTTATCAGAGTTGTAAAAGAATGTAGTATTTTGGTATATCAATCCTTGAAATCCCATTCATTTAACTGCACCTTACGATTGCAATGAAATACTTTTTAGACTTCAAACATTTTAATTGCCAGTCCAATCTTGAAGTCTTTAATAATGCCATCATTTTAGGCAGTTAAAAGACTAAAAGTTAAGGGAATGCAATACTTAAAGAATGCTTAAAGTCTTTTTAAAGTCTTTTACATTGATTGCATTCTTCTGCAGTCTTTTGACTGCAATGAAGTCTTTTTTTCTTCAAGCAGTCTTTTAACTGCTTTAAGTCTTTTGATTGCTTGAAGCCTTTTAACTGCTTATCAACGGCTTTCTACCGGCTTATCAGTTGCTTTTAACCGGCATATCAACTGCTCTTAACCGGCTTATCAACGGCTTTTAACCGGCTTGTTAACAGCTTTTACCCGGCTTATCAACTGCTTACCAACGGCTTTGAACCGGCTTATCAACGGCTTTTAACCAGCTTATCAAAGGCTCTTAACCGTCTTATCAACGGGTTTTAACCAGCCTATCAACAGCTTTCACCCGGATTATTAACTGCTTACCAACGGCTTTTAACCAGCTCATCAACGGCTCTTAACCGGCATACCAACGACTCTTAACCGGTTTATCAACGGCTCTTAACCGGCTTATCAACGGCTTTTAACCGGCTTACCAACAGCTTTTACCCGGCTTATCAACGGCTCTTAGCTGGCTTATCACCGCCTCTTAGCCGGCTTATCAACGACTCTTAACCAGCTTATCAACGGCTCTTAACCGGTTTACCAACGGCTCTTAACCGGCTTATCAACGATTTTTAACCGGCTTACCAACAGCTTTTAACCGGCTTATCTACGGCTTTCATCGAATTTCCCACAAATAAGGTGATACAAATTGCTGGTGAACTTGAAAAACTTTAACCCTGGATTTAAAATTTTCTAAGCCTAAGCAATTTCTGAAAAATAGCCTTTAATGATTAATTACTGACTTTTAAGATAGCATACTTTTTTTTGCGAATATCCCATATATGAGGTGTGCTAAAATCACACAGCACACTTTTTCACAAAATTTTCCAAAACTTAAATTTAATAGAAACACAAATTTAACAAGAAAAGTATTGAATTTCACGAAAAATACAGATGTGACTATTTTAAAACGAAAATAATAAAAAAAAAAAACATTTCTATTCTCTCCCAGAATACCTAAATGTCAAAAAATCTGTAGACAATTCTTCATGATTATACTGCACTTTTTGTTCTGAATATTCATTCTGTCAAACCATAAAAATCTGATGACACTGCAATGAAAGTAATGCAAATTATCTATTCATTGATGAATGATGCCAAAAAAGAATAAACAAAATAAATACAACCTATATAAATACCTACAGAATGTATTTCTACCTATTTTTATTACACAGGGTTGTATATCGATGTCGTGTAGTGTCGTCGCATTGTTGATGGCGTCCTCATTCCCTCAGGATAGGATCACCGCAGTAAACAAATCCAACCAACTAAAGGGCCGACTGCCAACTATGGTACATCTGGTAGTATCAGCCACCAAGTACAATTTGATTGCACAACTATTGATGTTACCCCGCAGGGGGTTGTGGATGCAGTACAAGTGAAACATCCTTCAGGGTATTGAGATTTCATCGGAATTTATTTAAACACAAAAAAAAGCAGTACGAAGAGGTTGAATGTACTTGCTCTATTAGCTCATTTTAAGCTAATTTGACTCAGAATGTAAGCTTTTCTTGCACTTTATCCAGGCACTTTGGCTGCAGAAAAAAAAATCAAATTTTATATAAGAAGGAAATATTTTTAGACTTTTTGCAAAAAGTTGAAAAGTGAAGAACAAAAACATGAGCTGGAGATGCTTATGTGTGCAAAATATCGTACAACAATTTTATTTGATCTGTCATTTCGGATTAATTTGATTCAAATTTTGTTGCAAAAAGTCTTGAATGTACCTAGTAAAGCCTTGAATATGAATTTTTAAAAATAAATTTTGTTTGCTAAATTTTCAAATATATACAAGTCTGTATAATTACTGTTTTCTATTAGTTGAGGCTTGAGTGATCAGAAAAAAAAATTTATGAATGTGTAAGCAGACTCGTGTTTAGGCTTCAAATGCCTTAATCGATAAAATTTCGAGAAACTATTTCGCCTTGCATAATCATCACAGTGATGACTGAAATAATTTTTTTTACAAACCCGTAACATGCCCTTAAAAGTAGCAACGAACTGAAGGAATCTAAAAAGTAAACACAAAAGCTGAATAAAAACACAGATCGAAAATAGCGATGCAGTCATTTGGAAATGTATCAATGAAAAGTTTGTACCGGGTGAAAAAAATAAAACAAAGTTGAAGAGGACATTTGATTCAGACTCCAAAATAAGGTTGGTATATTGGTAACAAAAAACCAATAATGGCTATTTTAATTAAACTTGACAACAACAATTAAAATGTTACTAAAAGTTAAAATAAGAGTAAATGGTAAAATGATGTTTGTGGCCTTGTCCAATGGTGCGGCATGGATGCTATCAAATTTTATGCGTTCTAAGTATACGAGAACCGCAGATTTTATTTGGTGTTTTCAGTTGTGTTTATAATGATACCTTTTGAGCATGCAAATTGAATTGCTACTGTTTTCAATTTTGAAATGGTATCCATTTAAATTTCTATTTAAATACTTAAAACCAATAATATACGTGTTTTATGAAGGTAATTGAATAGATATCAAAGTCGACCGATGCGACGCCGACGCACGGTGAAAAAAATGAATATTGGTTAATAAATTTCTTTCAAAACAATAATAGCCGAGGAAACATTTCCAAAATGTGCTCCCCACGATAAAGGTAGGATAGGTCTGAGGAGAGGTAGGGAAAGGAGGTATTGGATACTTAGGTAGGGTACCTCACTGAACCATCCGGGATTCTTAATAAATTTCGGGATGTTCTTTAGTAGCAGAGTCAAGAACTCGCCCAAATCTTCGAAGAAGTAATCTCCGAGGGCTACTTTTCTGATTCTAGCTAAGCTGTCAAGCATTCACAAAGAAAGTGATAGGGGCTCTCCTCCGCCAGTTCATCCTGCCCATTCTGCTCATGTGGGTTTCAATTGTGACCCATTGGGATTCCAAACTAAAAGGGAGAGTTGAGCTCTGCTTAGCCTTATTGAATAATCTGTTTTTTTTTTTTTTTCAGCGAGATTATGCCATATCGACCCCTTTCCGCCAAATTATCGTAAGCGACATTTTCATATTGTCACATAAAATTAATTATTTAATTTTTTCCTGTGCACTAATTAAAACAGTATTGTTAGTAATGTTGAATGCTAAAATTGGGCCTTATTGGTTTTGTTGTTGAGCAAAAAAAAAAAAAATGTCGCTTACGACACTTTTATTTTTTGTAGCTTAAGATAATTTGGCGGAAAGGGCTTCCCTGAGAAGAGACAAGTTCTAAATCCTTTCCATCTATATTCTGCAGTTTGACGAAATTGTGACGAATTCTATAATTTTCTTGCTCCTGATGATGTACCGAGATGAAGAGATGACCCGTTTTTTTGCAATTCATCGTTTCTTTCCATATATACCGCGATGTCCTGTGACACTGTGGCAGTTGCACTAAGTATCCTCAACTTCGTGCAGCAGCGGCCCACCCCTTTAAAAAATCAACATTTCTACTAGTTATTTCGCATGTGTCAGAACTTTTTGCAGCCTTCAAAATTGCATGGAATTCTTCTTGAAAGACTCTGCAGAAGTTTAACTGATTGGTTCAGAGAAAGGTATTCTAAAAAGATGCCTGATTCGATTTTTCGTCCAATATATCTGTTAGGGCCACAAGATTAAAATCAATGTTCGGTGTTGTATAATCTGTCAGAATATATATGTTCGTAAAGTTCCTAATAGTTGTTTGTATTACTAAAATGACCCTTCTACCTATTATTCGACTGTATAAGTCGTAAGGCATTGCTGGCCGCCAATTCTTTCATAAGTAGATCGAGGGGGGCTAGTGACAGGAATGTTTCACGGGCTGCGTAGGTGTTGTTTCCATAGCTCTAGTTGTGTCGATACATGCCAAGCTCTGAATTCAAGTCATGGTCTAGAGATTGGTTTTAGGTCTGGGATCGAAGTTTTCTTTCTTTAATATATTCTTTCCAGTTAAGTTTACGATCTAAGAAAATGCCAAGATATTTTACCGTTCCAATGATATGACATATGAAGCGGTGTCCCATTTTTGACACTTCTATGCGGTTAATCGGAAAACTACTAACTAGTCGACGTGTATGCTAAATCATTTCCATTCAATAAAACAAAAATTTTCTAACTAAAGCAAATCCATGAAAATATGAATGAATTCAAATTCGAGACTCACCTTCTTCTGATCGACTTCAAATCATTTAACCGTTAGAAGCTCTATATTGCGATGGTCGAACTCAGGATCCCACAGTAACTGATTCAACTGTTTCGCAGGGTATAAGAAAATACCCGGTGCAATGTGCAACTCAGTATGTAGGGACTATAGCAGCTCCAAACTGTATCAAACATGGAAATTAGAAATCATGTTATTTCTTCAATCCCATTTTGGGGCGAATAGGCAGGCATTAGTAAAGAAAGCACTACCTTCAACAGACATGTCCAAATAAAAAGTAGATATGTGGACGATAAGAAAAATTACTCTTACTAATCGCTTCTTCTTCGGGATAAGAAGGCATTTGAGTATCTAAGACTTCTCTCGAAGTGTCCCTCCAGAAGACACTTATTATCCCTGTCCTGCTATAGGTACCTATATGGTGCAGAGGCATGGACCTTCTCAAAGGTGGATGATAGCGCTTTAGGCTGTTTCGAGTGGAAGATTAACCGGATGATTTTTGGTGAAGGAGAAGATACAAGAACGAACTGTAAACGAACGAATGAACACAGCCCGGCGAAGAGTCTTTGAATCTAACTGATAGGGACAACGCAGTAAAGGAAGACCTTGAATCAGATTGCACACGCAATTGTAATAGGACCTCAACTCACTTAGCATGCGAAACTGAAGCTGCCTGGAAGAAGCTCTTTGGTTGGTAACCTGTTTCACTCCGTACAGTGGCACCACTTGAGGTATGTAAGTTTGTATGTGGCCGCTATCGGCATCATCAGCCAACATCTAGTTGTGCAACTTCTGCCGGATTTACACAAGTGACAAAATGTCATTAATTTTGTCATTTTATACCAATAAATTGTCATAATTCGGTTTTATGACAGTTAATTGGTATAAAATGACAAAATTAATGACATTTTGTTACTCGTGTAAATCCGGCATTCTATAATAGAGAGTCAAGCTCATTAACAGCCATCTGATAATCTTGGACAGATTTAGAAGGTCAAATATAACAGCGGTATTTATTAACATTCAGTTAAGAAACTGATTATTTAGGACAGACAAATTGACAAGAGGGTGAGATAGATGGGATTTATACCTTCAGCTTCTTAACGTTCAATACGAAAGAGTTAAGGCTGAGGAGATGAAAAAGGTGAAACGTGTGGGGAAAAGACACAATCAGAACTAGTATTTCGAAATTTAATATGTTAGAAAACTGGAGGTGTAAAACCCGTCTTAGATATAGGCAATTGAGAAGTTCATCTTCTTCGGAACGAACTTTAACTTACACCGAAGTGGAGTAGAGATTTTCGTTGAAGAATAAACCTGCTTTATTTTATCGAAACAAATGTGTTCTAAATTGAAAGTACACACTTTACTGCCAGTTCTGCTGTATGATGAATGATCAGCAAAAAAGGAGATTTTTAATGATAACTTATTTGAAAGAAAATTTCTTCAATCATTTTATCTAAAAATCAAGCAAGAAGTCCTTTTATTTAAATTATTTATAAATAATATCTTGTTTCTTAGCATTAAATCATATTTCTTCATCTCTTATCCTTCAAAGTCATAGCTCATCACTTCTTCCGATTTTAATTTGATTTCTTAGAATGTGAAATCTTTCGCATTTCATCCAAATGGTTGCAACTCTGTCCCAGCAATAATATCTAATAAATTCTCTTTTAATTTATGTCACTTTACGAAGTATCGAGGTACGGGAAGTATCTCCCTATCCAGTTAGTGTCACCCATTAACCCTTTATCTCTAAACAAACATTATCTCTTCGTATTCACTTAACTGCTTCTTGTTGTATCTTTTCCGACAATTCAAGCTCTTTGCATAAATCTACCCCATTTTTGTCAACAACCAATGACTCCAACCCTTTCTTCGATTTTCATACATGTTAAATTTGCGTGCACTTAATCGTTATTAGCTCCGACACAATTGTCTCCGAATCGCTGCCAACTCCTGATGGCTGGCACAATATGGACTGGGCTCGGTCTCGTCTCATTCCTTTTTTTATTTTGTCATCCTCCTTGCTAACCTCGGCCTCAATCTCTGCAGTGTAATTAGAACTCTATGTTATGCGCCTGATCCAGATGCCGATGCCGCACAAGTCAGTATCAGTACCATTGCCAGTGCCATGACAAATGTCCTACACCCTTTTGAATCCTTTATTACTTTCGTTGGATTTCCTTGCTCTCTGTGTGTCATCGCTCGAATGCACGAAGGCGAAACGGTTGAAACGGAAGACCAAAAAAGCAGGAAATATCCCCATGAGTCATTATATTGCTGTGAAAGAGGATTTTTTTTCTTTGTTTTTATAATACACACATACTATACGTTCCAGTCTCAGCTCCATATAATAGCTGACACGCTATTGGTATAGATACATATCTATTTACACAGGAAGAAGGCGCGGATAAGAGTCTGGCAAACAATTGAAGGTCGCAGGATACTATCATCCTGTGTGTCCTCGGTATATACAAATAGAATCACAGGGGGTAAATTTCGCTGTCTATTCTTGTGTGATGTAATTTTTTTTTGGCGAGAGATGACGATGGCAGGACCAACAAACGTATAGAGAGTTTAAAGTGTAAAGCCTTCAGGCGTAAAGTTGATATGCACTAGAATGATTGTTTTCTAGAGGATCGACCGCTCGCTCCAACTTTGAGCTGTATGTGTGTTCATTCTAATGTGTCAATTGTGAAAGAACACTTTTTTTTTATTTGTTGTAGTTGTCCATGAATTTGCAATTCATTTTGCAAAGAGGAGATGAATAAACGGTCTGCACATTACAGAAATTCCCGCGGTGGTACGAGCTTCGAGAACATACTAAAAATCATAGGTAAGGGTTATGGGTATTTTTTTTTTATTTCATAGTTGGTGAAAGGATTCGTTTGTCCGGAAAAAGTTGGATTTTATTATTTCTACCTTTTATGTAGAGGTAGGTACGTGCTAGTTTTCGCTTATTTTATGCGGGAAAGTTTGGTTGCACCAGGAAAATGCACCGCACGTAGGCACATCATCAAGTATCTGCAGCATTATTCCTGAAAGCAGATGCTTAATACAAACTTAAACAAAAAAAAAATAAGCTGAAGGTAGAACTTCCTATACACTGGCTTCCTATGAAAATACAATGAAAATGTTATGGGGATGTCCGTTTCCGTGTACCTGTACCTATAGAGAGTGCAGAACAGGGAAAGTTATGAAAGTTCTAGATATTCGTGTAGGCACTATAAATGGAAGTTCTAAAATTGCACACCTACCAAAGCTTTAACGCTACTTCAGTCTTCACTTTATATGCAATTAGAGTAATTGGAAGTAAAAGAGGTTTTTTTTTTTGTTTTAGTTTAAGCTTTTTATTTGATGCTCTAGTTGAGATAAGAGGTAATAATCTTTTGAATTGAGGAGATTTTATTGAGATTTAAGATTCCGTAGCTAAAGTTTTTAATAAGGCTTTTAGAAAAATTCTTAGAAATGTATCGAAGTATTTTTAAATTTAAAGTTATAATAGTTTAACTATCGGTTCCGAAACAACAACAAGCCTCGGATATGGATGATTTTAATGTTGACGACCCCAGCAAACGAAACAAGGACAATGAATTTCGGATCTGCACGTGGAATGTACGGACCCTAAACAGGCCACGTGCAGCCGAACAACTAGTGGAGAACCTGGATAGGCTAAGGGCTGATGTAACAGCCATCCAGGAAGTGCGATGGGATGGAGAGGGCATCCGAAGGATGAAAACGTGTGACATCTACTTCGGCGAGTGCTGCAAGGAGCAAGGTCAGCGGCTCTTTGGTTGTGGTTTTGTGGTAAGGGGAAGACTTAGGCAAGAAGTCTTGGGCTTCAGAAATGTAAGCGAGCGCCTGGTCACAATCCGCATCAAAGCAAAGTTCAAAAACATCACGTTGATCTGTGCCCATGCCCCAACAGAAGAAAAGGATGACTCAACCAAAGAAGAATTCTACGATCTCCTCGAGGATACGTATGATAGGTGCCCCAAGTACGACGTCAAGATTATTCTTGGCGACTTCAACGCCAAGATTGGAAAGGAGGGCATCTTTGGTTCGATAGTCGGAGGACACAGCCTGCACGACAACACTTCCGGTAACGGACTCAGGCTCATCGATTTCGCGGCGGGGCGAAATGCCATCATAGCAAGCACTCTATTCCCACACCTCAATATACACAAAGGGACCTGGCGGTCTCCGGATCAACGAACCGTCAACCAGATTGATCATGTTGCGATAGACGCCAGACATGCTTCCAGTATCCTGGATGTCCGAACGTTCCGAGGTGCCAACATAGACTCGGATCACTACCTGGTGGTAGCGCAAGTACGTATGCGGATATCTATGGCGCCACAACGACGAGCGGATGCTGTAAAACGATTTAACGTCGCGAAGCTAAAATCGCAAGAGATAGCCAGGACTTTTGCAGACCACGTCTCTCTTAAACTCTCAACAAGCCCGCCACAAGCATCATCTGTAGAGGACCAATGGAAACACTGCCAAAATGCCATCAAAAGTGCCGCTACTGATGTGCTGGGTTTCACTAGGCCACCACAACGAAACCCCTGGTTCGATGAAGAATGCAGACTGGCACATGAGGCAAAGAACGAGGCCTACCAAGCAATGCTGCAGACTAGAACCAGAGCTGCTGAGAGAGCAGCCCGGGAGCTCTACGGGCAAAAGCGAAGGGAGGAACGCCGACTTCTCAGGAGGAAAAAGAGAGAGCATGCGAAGCGGGCGGTCGAGTCTATTGAGGACTGTAGCGGCAGGGGGGATGTTCGAAAGTTCTACCGAAGGGTGAGGCAAACTACCCAGGGTTACAAGGCCAGAACGGAAGCCTGCCGAGACGAGAGTGGGAATATGGTGGTAGACACACAGTCGGTGCTGAGGATCTGGAAACAACACTTTTCTAGACTGCTAAACGGCGAAGATGGCCAAAATTCCGCTGTAAGACAGAACACTCCATTCAACCTGGACGATGATGGTCAAAATTTCCGTCCACCCGACCCAAATGAAGTGCGGTTAGCGATAGCCAAGCTTAAAACGTACAAGGCTGCTGGTGCGGATGGCCTGCCAGCCGAGCTATTCAAAGCAGGGGGAGATGACTTGGTAGGGAGTATACACCAGCTTATCTCCAAAATTTGGTCGGAGGAAAGTATGCCCGATGAATGGAACCTCGGTATAGTGTGCCCCATCCACAAGAAAGGAGATGCTCTGACCTGTTCCAACTACAGAGGTATAAGTCTCCTCAACGTCGCATACAAAATCTTGTCATCTGTACTGTGTGATCGCTTAAAACCGTTTGTCAACGATCTGATCGGCCCCTATCAGTGTGGTTTTAGGCCCGGCAAATCAACCGTCGATCAAATGTTCACACTCCGACAGATTTTGGAAAAAACCCAGGAGTTTCAAATCGATACACACCACCTCTTTATCGATTTTAAAGTCGCATATGATAGCGTAGACAGAGACGAGCTATTCAGAGCCATGGCGCATCTCGGCATCCCTGCCAAACTCGTCCGCTTGTGCAGGATGACGATGGAGAAATCTCGCTGCTCCGTCAAAGTCGGCAAGAACACCACCGAACCCTTTGATGTCGAGAAAGGTTTGAGGCAAGGCGACGCGTTATCATGCAACCTGTTTAACATCGTTCTTGAAGCAATTGTACGCAACTCGCAAGTCAACAACAGAGGTACAATTTTTCAAAAGTCTGTTCAACTACTTGCTTATGCAGATGATATTGACATCATTGGGAGAACGAAGCGAGCTGTTACCGGCGCGTTTGCAAGTATTGAATCGGAGGCGGCGAAAATGGGTTTGGCTGTTAATGAGGACAAGACGAAGTATATGCTATCATCGAGAAAGGAATCTCAACATCGTCGGCTCGGGCAAAACGTCACGATGGATAGATACAACTTCGAAGTCGTCAAGGACTTTGTCTACCTGGGCTCCACTGTAACATCGCAAAATGACATCAGCGCAGAGATCAAACGAAGAATTACTCTTGCCAATCGCTGTTTCTTCGGGCTAAGAAGGCATCTAAGTAATAAAGCCCTCTCTCAGAGAACCAAGGAGACCTTATATAAGACCCTAATCATCCCGGTCCTGCTATATGGGGCAGAGGCATGGACCCTGTCAAAAACGGATGAGAATCTGCTTGGGTGCTTTGAAAGGAAGATTCTTCGGGTGATTTTCGGTCCAGTCTGTATCGATGGAGTATGGAGGAGAAGATTTAATAACGAGCTTTACGGGCTTTACAGCGACGTCGACCTGGTCAAGAAGCTGAAAATTCAGCGGCTGAGATGGCTGGGACACGTGGAGCGTATGGACACCAACGCACCAGCCCGACGAGTCTTCGAATCTACCCCTGACGGTCTGCGCAGCAGAGGAAGACCCCACCTTAGGTGGCGCACACAAGTGGAAAACGACCTCAACCAACTTGGAGTGCGTAACTGGAGGCAGCTAGCTAGGGACCGAGCTGGCTGGAGGGGCTTGTTGGTTGAGGCCGTAGTCCATCCTGGGCTGTGAGCGCCATCTAAAGTAAGTAAGTAAGTATAATAGTTTAACTTGAAACGTGAGGCTTAACTAAAATTTGAGAAATTTCAAAATATTAAATTTGACTGTATCAACTTAGGCACCTAAAAAAATTGTCTTTTGTTTTTTTCAGGCACATATTATCTCTTGCTACCTAAACATAGAATTTCTTCATTAACTTACAGGGTACGAAAATGCTCACTCTTGATCTGCTCGCGAGTTAAGCAATTCCTAATGAACACGTATAAAACGCTCTCGCTCACGAGGTATTAGCTGTGAGCATTTTAAATTTTGCTCTTGCTCACGAGTGATCAATTTATAAAAGATCACGCCGTGAGCACTCTCATACTTCTCACTGAAGAAGCGCCTCGGCTCGGCTCGTGAGCGCGAGACGATAGCGAGTCGATTTACTGCTCGCGAGCAATTAAAACACATTGAAATATTTTCTTTTAATTTTTTCATTTCGTGAAAAAAGGAAACCAATTCATGAATGGTGTTCTATTAGAATAATCCAAATCCTCTTTGCTCACCATTGTTCACGAGTTGCTCAAAACTGGTCATGCTCGCGAGTGAGTTGTATATTGTAAGGTATTTCTAAATTTGCTCATGAACGAACATTTCTTTATTCTACGATTTGCTCACACTCACGAGATTTTAAAAACTGCTCATGGCTAGTGAGCGAAATATGAGGTGAGAGCTGTAAAAGAGCACTCGTGACCGAGAATTTCCGTACCCTGTGAACTACCGACACAAGTCTTGGACGAAATTAAGCACGTTAAGGCAAAGAAAACGGGAGATTACAATATTCTACATACCAATTAAGTTATCATTCAGAAAAAAACCAAAGCTTACCTGAAACGAAAAGAAAATAGATTAAATTATTTTTTTTTATAAGAAAATAGAAGTTTAGAAACAATGGTGCAAAATTGGCTAACAGCATTATACTCAGTCCTATTAGAGATTGTAACAAACCTCCGAATGGGTTACGCTACGAGTCACGAAAAATTGTGTTCATGGGATCCTAAAGGAATCGAAAAAAGCATTATCTACCTCAATAGGGGTTACGCGAACAAAAAATTCTCCGAGAATGGTTCCCTTTTTCTAAAATTGGGAAAGTGAATGATGCTCGAAAGTTTTCTTGGGAATTTTTTTGAACCGGCAATAAGTTTTCCAGGGGAATTTGGTGGTCAATGCTTTGGCTTTTTGTTCAAGGGAAATTTATTTCGGGGGGAGATATACGATAGCCGAAAAATTTTCGATGGAATAAAATAAAACAGAATTCCCCTCGAAATTCCCACTAAGCCTCAAGGTACTTTCTCTCAATTTTGAAATCAGCTATTTTTTGTAAAATCATTCAGTCAGTGTTGCCAGATGAAAAAAATCTCCCCCAAGAAAAATTAAACCCCCAGATTACACCATTTTAACAACAAAAAAAAACCTTAACGGCTATATTATTGACTTTATTCAAAGCTAGTTTTCCTGAAAAAAACTAGTGCTATCAGGGTTTCGAGTATTAAGTTTCTCAAAAAAAAATTATTGATTTGATTTAGATGTCAAACTATGTATGAATATTTTGATTTAGATGTCAAAGTAATAAAAATTAGTGAAAAACTTTAAACTCGAAACCGCTATACATCTAGGGCAAAAACCCCCGAATTGGCAACCCTGTTCAGAGTACATATATGTACATTAATCTAAAAAAAAATGCCTATAGGAGATTTAAAAATATCCCTATTTTCCCCTTATACCAACATATTATGCTGAATTTTGTAATAGAGAAAATTGGCCCTAGCGAATCGGAGGATATTTGCTTCGAGCTCTTTTTCCGAATGGCTGTTCGGAACATTTCTCCGACATTATGGAACGCACACCGGTGTTTTGCTTTGCATTGCGATCATTTGCGTCTTTGAGTAACATTTTTGATGGATTCATAAGGATATCCTCCGATGTCGGATTTAGAAGAATTCAAAATTCTAGGTCTTTATTTCAAATTAAAAAAAAAAATCAAAGATCAATGTCATTATTTGACTATGAGTCGCAATTCCTTTTGCCTTAAAGTGTAGGTAACGCATATCCTGTTTTTCTGGCGACATTGTGTTCACTTTAAGTTAGGGGTTTTAAACTTATTCGGAATATTAAACAGCTGCCTTGAAAGATTAAAAAAAAAAAAACTTTTATTTGAACCTCCTGACTCTAACATATATTTGCATCAGCTTAACCCTAAAATTTCTAACTTTGTAATCCTTGAGCACAAAAGCATATTTTCTTCTTTTTCGAGCACGCACTTCGCTTTTTTTTTTGGAATAAGTGATGTGAAAATTTCTCCCAGTTACATATAAATTTTGACTTTTAAATTCAAAAAATATAAATACCTTTTAATGTTCAACTTTGTGGTAGCTATATAATCTTCAAAGCATCTTCTTTCATCAAAAGATACAAAACTTATGAAAGTAATCTCTTTTTAGAAAATTTGCTCAAGAAAAGCAAAAGAAAAAAGTCAAAAAATCTCAAAAGAAGTATCCCGATAATATCTTTCACGTGAATTAATCTCAATGTTAAGGCTTCAAACATATACCTATGTACATATACCTAACCTACTATATGTACATTTTATAATGCATTGTGTACAGGCATTCATGCCATACGCAGATACTTAAAATGTATAAATAAACTAAAAAACCCCCTGGAGGCGCAAAAATATATAACTTTATTCCATTTTCTTATACAAAACAAAATCAAATTTTCGATATGTTGTGTATAATAGAGGTCTTTTCTTTCATCTATAAAACTTTTCCCCAAAGAGGTGAAACCGCACCTAATATAAGCAAATGTATGCAAAATGCCTCCTTCACTTTGCTGCCTATTTAAATATTATATATGCCTCGCCATTAAATATGCTTGTAATGGACCTCATATATGAGAACTTTTCCACTAAGATGATTTTACATAGAAAGCGGATTTTCCACATCATGAGAGTTCTTTGGCATAGGCATCATCATGTAGTAGGTAGGTAACTATAATGCCAGGATGTGTGTCCTGGATATTATGAGTTTTTTTTTTTTTTCGTTGCTCTACTAACAAACCACTTTAGACGAAGCAAGTTGATGGAAAAAGTCTTCCAAGACCAAGTTATTTCCTCATATTTGACAAGTAGTGATGTAGATGTGGGTATTCTGGATGGGGGAGGTCGAAGGGATTGATGATGGTGTGGTTTTTTCGGAAACAACAACTTAGCAAAAACATTTCAGAAAATTCTTTGCAAAACTTACAAGGATGCAAGATTTCAAGTGTTATTTGTTTTTGGGAGTGTTATAAGGGATTTGTAAATAAATTTGAGTTCATCGTATTTGTCGTCTTTATATGCGTAAATATATGACATCAGACCTAAAACGATGTTATCTTTTTCTGAAAAAGAGAACTTACAATTGAGGGTTTGGAATTTGTGAACATTCTTTCTGAATACGCTTCAAGTATTGATCCATCCAGTATTAAAAAAAAAAAAGTTTTTTTAACTTAATTATATCAAAAACGCTTGATGTTACCTATTACATCATATTTTTGACTGATATTAATTTCTAACCTTTTCTTTATATTTTAAGAGTGATTTTCTAAAAGAGGATAAAAACTCTTTTAGTAATTTCGCAGAAAATCGAAAAAAAATTTACATATGTATTGAAAAGTCGTGAAAGCCTATCTTGTTGATGGAGTTCAATTTGTAGAAATTGTTTGAAAATGTAAAACCTATTAAATAGAAATGAATTCGTTTTTTTTTGTTCGTAGCCACATAACTCGGCTGATAATCATCCGATTTTCATGGGGATTTTTTTTTTTGTTGGACTCGTACTGAACAAGGTAAACACACTAGGGAGCGAATTGTAAAATTTTATCTGGAGAACTTCACCTACAAATATGCAATTTAAGGTTTTCATGGCTTTTATTTTTTTTCGGTCAAAATTTTCACATTTCGGTTCTGTAGTCTGTTTACCTGGTTCAATACGAATCCATCGAAAAAATCCAAATCCTTCTCTGTCCAGATTCTTTTTTGAGTTTTTCTTTATTCAAAAATGAATTCACAGATTTGTACAAAAAATCTATTAGTAATAAGTTGGCACCTAGTTTGGTAAAAACAATACAAAATTATTATGACAACACCCATAAACTGACGTCCGTCAAGTTAGCATTACCACTTCAAAATTTAGAAAAACTAATAATGGGATTAATTGTCGTGAATTTGTCGTAAATTTGTCGTGAAAGAAAAAAAATTGTCGCACCTGTTTTTTTAAAATTAACCCCTGGTAATGCTAACTTGACAGTCAAGTTAGCATTACCACCCCCCAAAATTAATTTCAAAAAAAAATTTGAGTACGTCATTATATGTCGTGAATTTGTCGTAAATTTGTCGTGAAAGAAAAAAAAATATCGGACTTGTTTTTTAAAAATTACCATCTGGTAATGCTAACTTGACAGTCAACTTAGCATTACCACCCCTCAAAATTAATTTCAAAAAAAAATTTGAGTATGTCATTAAATGTCGTGAATTTGTCGTAAATTTGTCGTGAAAGAAAAAAAATTGTCGCACCTGTTTTTTTAAAATTAACCCCTGGTAATGCTAACTTGACAGTCAAGTTAGCATTACCATCCCCCAAAATTAATTTCAAAAAAAAATTTGAGTACGTCATTATATGTCGTGAATTTGTCGTAAATTTGTCGTGAAAGAAAAAAAAATATCGGACTTGTTTTTTAAAAATTACCATCTGGTAATGCTAACTTGACAGTCAACTTAGCATTACCACCCCTCAAAATTAATTTCAAAAAAAATTTTGAGTATGTCATTAAATGTCGTGAATTTGTCGTAAATTTGTCGTGAAAGAAAAAAAATTGTCGCACCTGTTTTTTTAAAATTAACCCCTGGTAATGCTAACTTGACAGTCAAGTTAGCATTACCACCCCCCAAAATTAATTTCAAAAAAAAATTTGAGTACGTCATTGTATGTCGTGAATTTGTCGTAAATTTGTCGTGAAAGAAAAAAAAATATCGGACTTGTTTTTTAAAAATTACCATCTGGTAATGCTAACTTGACAGTCAAGTTAGCATTACCACCCCCCAAAATTAATTTTAAAAAATATTTTACGTACGTCATTAACTGTCGTGAATTTGTCGTAAATTTGTCGTGAAAGAAAAAAAAAATTAGAAATTTTTTTTGAAAATTTTTTTTTGAAAAAACGTGAAAATGGGATTTTTCCATATAGTTAGCATTACCACAACTTTGAATGACTATAACTTTTTTCCTAGAAGCTTTTTTGACAGGGAGTTTGTTTAAACAATTGTCGCTCGATGTCCTTAAATAAGTTGTGCCATCAAAAAATTTGTCGCGCCATGTTTTCTAAAAAAAATCTATCAAATATGAAAAAATACCCCAAAAATGGGATTTTTCCATCAAGTTAGCATTACCACAACTTTAAGTGACTATAACTTTTTTCCTAGAAGCTTTTTTGACAGGGAGTTTGTTTAAACAATTGTCGCTCGATGTCCTTAAATAAGTTGTGCCATCAAAAAATTTGTCGCGCCTTGTTTTCTAAAAAAATCTATCAAATATGAAAAAATACCCCAAAAATGGGATTTTTCCATCAAGTTAGCATTACCACAACTTTGAATGACTATAACTTTTTTCCTAGAAGCTTTTTTGACAGGGAGTTTGTTTAAACAATTGTCGCTCGATGTCCTTAAATAAGTTGTGCCATCAAAAAATTTGTCGCGCCTTGTTTTCTAAAAAAATCTATCAAATATGAAAAAATACCCCAAAAATGGCATTTTTCCCATCAAGTTAGCATTACCACAACTTTAAATGACTATAACTTTTTTCCTAGAAGCTTTTTTGACAGGGAGTTTGTTTAAACAATTGTCGCTCGATGTCCTTAAATAAGTTGTGCCATCAAAAAATTTGTCGCGCCTTGTTTTCTAAAAAAATCTATCAAATATGAAAAAATACCCCAAAAATGGCATTTTTCCCATCAAGTTAGCATTACCACAACTTTAAATGACTATAACTTTTTTCCTAGAAGCTTTTTTGACAGGGAGTTTGTTTAAACAATTGTCGCTCGATGTCCTTAAATAAGTTGTGCCATCAAAAAATTTGTCGCGCCTTGTTTTCTAAAAATAATCTATCAAATATAAAAAATACCCCAAAAATGGGATTTTTCCATCAAGTTAGCATTACCACAACTTTAAATGACTATAACTTTTTTCCTAGAAGCTTTTTTGACAGGGAGTTTGTTTAAACAATTGTCGCTCGATGTCCTTAAATAAGTTGTGCTAACAAAAAATTTGTCGCGCCCTGTTTTCTAAAAAAAATCTATCAAATATGAAAAAATACCCCAAAAATGGGATTTTTCCATCAAGTTAGCATTACCACAACTTTAAGTGACTATAACTTTTTTCCTAGAAGCTTTTTTGACAGGGAGTTTGTTTAAACAATTGTCGCTCGATGTCCTTAAATAAGTTGTGCTAACAAAAAATTTGTCGCGCCCTGTTTTCTAAAAAAAATCTATCAAATATGAAAAAATACCCCAAAAATGGGATTTTTCCATCAAGTTAGCATTACCACAACTTTAAGTGACTATAACTTTTTTCCTAGAAGCTTTTTTGACAGGGAGTTTGTTTAAACAATTGTCGCTCGATGTCCTTAAATAAGTTGTGCTAACAAAAAATTTGTCGCGCCCTGTTTTCTAAAAAAAATCTATCAAATATGAAAAAATACCCCAAAAATGGGATTTTTCCATCAAGTTAGCATTACCACAACTTTGAATGACTATAACTTTTTTCCTAGAAGCTTTTTTGACAGGGAGTTTGTTTAAACAATTGTCGCTCGATGTCCTTAAATAAGTTGTGCTAACAAAAAATTTGTCGCGCCCTGTTTTCTAAAAAAAATCTATCAAATATGAAAAAATACCCCAAAAATGGGATTTTTCCATCAAGTTAGCATTACCACAACTTTGAATGACTATAACTTTTTTCCTAGAAGCTTTTTTGACAGGGAGTTTGTTTAAACAATTGTCGCTCGATGTCCTTAAATAAGTTGTGCCATCAAAAAATTTGTCGCGCCTTGTTTTCTAAAAAAATCTATCAAATATGAAAAAATACCCCAAAAATGGGATTTTTCCATCAAGTTAGCATTACCACAACTTTAAATGACTATAACTTTTTTCCTAGAAGCTTTTTTGACAGGGAGTTTGTTTAAACAATTGTCGCTCGATGTCCTTAAATAAGTTGTGCCATCAAAAAATTTGTCGCGCCTTGTTTTCTAAAAAAATCTATCAAATATGAAAAAATACCCCAAAAATGGCATTTTTCCCATCAAGTTAGCATTACCACAACTTTAAATGACTATAACTTTTTTCCTAGAAGCTTTTTTGACAGGGAGTTTGTTTAAACAATTGTCGCTCGATGTCCTTAAATAAGTTGTGCCATCAAAAAATTTGTCGCGCCTTGTTTTCTAAAAATAATCTATCAAATATGAAAAATACCCCAAAAATGGGATTTTTCCATCAAGTTAGCATTACCACAACTTTAAATGACTATAACTTTTTTCCTAGAAGCTTTTTTGACAGGGAGTTTGTTTAAACAATTGTCGCTCGATGTCCTTAAATAAGTTGTGCCATCAAAAAATTTGTCGCGCCTTGTTTTCTAAAAATAATCTATCAAATATGAAAAATACCCCAAAAATGGGATTTTTCCATCAAGTTAGCATTACCACAACTTTAAATGACTATAACTTTTTTCCTAGAAGCTTTTTTGACAGGGAGTTTGTTTAAACAATTGTCGCTCGATGTCCTTAAATAAATTGTGCCATCAAAAAATTTGTCGCGCCCTCTTTTCTAAAAAAAAAAATCCATTAAATGTGACAAAATACCCAAAAATTGAATTTTTCCATCAATATTGAAAAACCATGCAACTTCAAAATTTTGAAAATCCAATAATGAGATTAAATGTCGTGAATTTGTCGTGAAAGAAAAAAATTTGTCGCGCTTGTTTTTTTAAAATTAACCCCTGGTAATGCTAACTTGACAGTCAAGTTAGCATTACCACCCCCCAAAATTAATTTCAAAAAAAAATTTGAGTACGTCATTAATTGTCGTGAATTTGTCGTAAATTTGTCGTGAAAGAAAAAAAAAATTGAAATTTTTTTTCAAAAAAAATTTTTTCAAAAAAAATTTCAATTTTTTTTTTCTTTCACGACAAATTTACGACAAATTCACGACAATTAATGACGTACTAAAATTTTTTTTTGAAATTAATTTTGGGGGGTGGTAATGCTAACTTGACTGTCAAGTTAGCATTACCAGGGGTTAAGTTTAAAAAAACAAGCGCGACAAATTTTTTTCTTTCACGACAAATTTACGACAAATTCACGACATTTAATCTCATTATTGGATTTTCAAAATTTTGAAGTTGCATGGTTTTTCAATATTGATGGAAAAATTCAATTTTTGGGTATTTTGTCACATTTAATGGATTTTTTTTTTTAGAAAAGAGGGCGCGACAAATTTTTTGATGGCACAATTTATTGAAGGACATCGAGCGACAATTGTTTAAACAAACTCCATGTCAAAAAAGCTTCTAGGAAAAAAGTTATAGTCATTTAAAGTTGTGGTAATGCTAACTTGATGGAAAAATCCCATTTTTGGGGTATTTTTTCATATTTGATAGATTTTTTTAGAAAACAAGGCGCGACAAATTTTTTGATGGCACAACTTATTTAAGGACATCGAGCGACAATTGTTTAAACAAACTCCCTGTCAAAAAAGCTTCTAGGAAAAAAGTTATAGTCATTTAAAGTTGTGGTAATGCTAACTTGATGGAAAAATCCCATTTTTGGGGTATTTTTTCATATTTGATAGATTTTTTTTAGAAAACATGGCGCGACAAATTTTTTGATGGCACAACTTATTTAAGGACATCGAGCGACAATTGTTTAAACAAACTCCCTGTCAAAAAAGCTTCTAGGAAAAAAGTTATAGTCACTTAAAGTTGTGGTAATGCTAACTTGATGGAAAAATCCCATTTTTGGGGTATTTTTTCATATTTGATAGATTTTTTTTAGAAAACATGGCGCGACAAATTTTTTGATGGCACAACTTATTTAAGGACATCGAGCGACAATTGTTTAAACAAACTCCCTGTCAAAAAAGCTTCTAGGAAAAAAGTTATAGTCACTTAAAGTTGTGGTAATGCTAACTTGATGGAAAAATCCCATTTTTGGGGTATTTTTTCATATTTGATAGATTTTTTTTAGAAAACATGGCGCGACAAATTTTTTGATGGCACAACTTATTTAAGGACATCGAGCGACAATTGTTTAAACAAACTCCCTGTCAAAAAAGCTTCTAGGAAAAAAGTTATAGTCACTTAAAGTTGTGGTAATGCTAACTTGATGGAAAAATCCCATTTTTGGGGTATTTTTTCATATTTGATAGATTTTTTTTAGAAAACAGGGCGCGACAAATTTTTTGTTAGCACAACTTATTTAAGGACATCGAGCGACAATTGTTTAAACAAACTCCCTGTCAAAAAAGCTTCTAGGAAAAAAGTTATAGTCATTTAAAGTTGTGGTAATGCTAACTTGATGGAAAAATCCCATTTTTGGGGTATTTTTTCATATTTGATAGATTTTTTTTAGAAAACATGGCGCGACAAATTTTTTGATGGCACAACTTATTTAAGGACATCGAGCGACAATTGTTTAAACAAACTCCCTGTCAAAAAAGCTTCTAGGAAAAAAGTTATAGTCACTTAAAGTTGTGGTAATGCTAACTTGATGGAAAAATCCCATTTTTGGGGTATTTTTTCATATTTGATAGATTTTTTTTAGAAAACAGGGCGCGACAAATTTTTTGTTAGCACAACTTATTTAAGGACATCGAGCGACAATTGTTTAAACAAACTCCCTGTCAAAAAAGCTTCTAGGAAAAAAGTTATAGTCATTTAAAGTTGTGGTAATGCTAACTTGATGGGAAAAATGCCATTTTTGGGGTATTTTTTCATATTTGATAGATTTTTTTAGAAAACAAGGCGCGACAAATTTTTTGATGGCACAACTTATTTAAGGACATCGAGCGACAATTGTTTAAACAAACTCCCTGTCAAAAAAGCTTCTAGGAAAAAAGTTATAGTCATTTAAAGTTGTGGTAATGCTAACTTGATGGAAAAATCCCATTTTTGGGGTATTTTTCATATTTGATAGATTATTTTTAGAAAACAAGGCGCGACAAATTTTTTGATGGCACAACTTATTTAAGGACATCGAGCGACAATTGTTTAAACAAACTCCCTGTCAAAAAAGCTTCTAGGAAAAAAGTTATAGTCATTTAAAGTTGTGGTAATGCTAACTTGATGGAAAAATCCCATTTTTGGGGTATTTTTCATATTTGATAGATTATTTTTAGAAAACAAGGCGCGACAAATTTTTTGATGGCACAACTTATTTAAGGACATCGAGCGACAATTGTTTAAACAAACTCCCTGTCAAAAAAGCTTCTAGGAAAAAAGTTATAGTCATTTAAAGTTGTGGTAATGCTAACTTGATGGGAAAAATGCCATTTTTGGGGTATTTTTTCATATTTGATAGATTTTTTTTAGAAAACAGGGCGCGACAAATTTTTTGTTAGCACAACTTATTTAAGGACATCGAGCGACAATTGTTTAAACAAACTCCCTGTCAAAAAAGCTTCTAGGAAAAAAGTTATAGTCATTCAAAGTTGTGGTAATGCTAACTTGATGGAAAAATCCCATTTTTGGGGTATTTTTTCATATTTGATAGATTTTTTTTAGAAAACAGGGCGCGACAAATTTTTTGTTAGCACAACTTATTTAAGGACATCGAGCGACAATTGTTTAAACAAACTCCCTGTCAAAAAAGCTTCTAGGAAAAAAGTTATAGTCATTTAAAGTTGTGGTAATGCTAACTTGATGGAAAAATCCCATTTTTGGGGTATTTTTTCATATTTGATAGATTTTTTTTAGAAAACATGGCGCGACAAATTTTTTGATGGCACAACTTATTTAAGGACATCGAGCGACAATTGTTTAAACAAACTCCCTGTCAAAAAAGCTTCTAGGAAAAAAGTTATAGTCACTTAAAGTTGTGGTAATGCTAACTTGATGGAAAAATCCCATTTTTGGGGTATTTTTTCATATTTGATAGATTTTTTTTAGAAAACAGGGCGCGACAAATTTTTTGTTAGCACAACTTATTTAAGGACATCGAGCGACAATTGTTTAAACAAACTCCCTGTCAAAAAAGCTTCTAGGAAAAAAGTTATAGTCATTCAAAGTTGTGGTAATGCTAACTATATGGAAAAATCCCATTTTCACGTTTTTTCAAAAAAAAATTTTCAAAAAAAATTTCTAATTTTTTTTTTCTTTCACGACAAATTTACGACAAATTCACGACATTTAATCTCATTATTGGATTTTCAAAATTTTGAAGTTGCATGGTTTTTCAATATTGATGGAAAAATTCAATTTTTGGGTATTTTGTCACATTTAATGGATTTTTTTTTTTAGAAAAGAGGGCGCGACAAATTTTTTGATGGCACAATTTATTTAAGGACATCGAGCGACAATTGTTTAAACAAACTCCCTGTCAAAAAAGCTTCTAGGAAAAAAGTTATAGTCATTTAAAGTTGTGGTAATGCTAACTTGATGGAAAAATCCCATTTTTGGGGTATTTTTCATATTTGATAGATTATTTTTAGAAAACAAGGCGCGACAAATTTTTTGATGGCACAACTTATTTAAGGACATCGAGCGACAATTGTTTAAACAAACTCCCTGTCAAAAAAGCTTCTAGGAAAAAAGTTATAGTCATTTAAAGTTGTGGTAATGCTAACTTGATGGGAAAAATGCCATTTTTGGGGTATTTTTTCATATTTGATAGATTTTTTTAGAAAACAAGGCGCGACAAATTTTTTGATGGCACAACTTATTTAAGGACATCGAGCGACAATTGTTTAAACAAACTCCCTGTCAAAAAAGCTTCTAGGAAAAAAGTTATAGTCATTCAAATTTGTGGTAATGCTAACTTGATGGAAAAATCCCATTTTTGGGGTATTTTTTCATATTTGATAGATTTTTTTTAGAAAACAGGGCGCGACAAATTTTTTGTTAGCACAACTTATTTAAGGACATCGAGCGACAATTGTTTAAACAAACTCCCTGTCAAAAAAGCTTCTAGGAAAAAAGTTATAGTCATTCAAAGTTGTGGTAATGCTAACTTGATGGAAAAATCCCATTTTTGGGGTATTTTTTCATATTTGATAGATTTTTTTTAGAAAACAGGGCGCGACAAATTTTTTGTTAGCACAACTTATTTAAGGACATCGAGCGACAATTGTTTAAACAAACTCCCTGTCAAAAAAGCTTCTAGGAAAAAAGTTATAGTCATTCAAAGTTGTGGTAATGCTAACTTGATGGAAAAATCCCATTTTTGGGGTATTTTTTCATATTTGATAGATTTTTTTTAGAAAACATGGCGCGACAAATTTTTTGATGGCACAAATTATTTAAGGACATCGAGCGACAATTGTTTAAACAAACTCCCTGTCAAAAAAGCTTCTAGGAAAAAAGTTATAGTCACTTAAAGTTGTGGTAATGCTAACTTGATGGAAAAATCCCATTTTTGGGGTATTTTTTCATATTTGATAGATTTTTTTTAGAAAACATGGCGCGACAAATTTTTTGATGGCACAACTTATTTAAGGACATCGAGCGACAATTGTTTAAACAAACTCCCTGTCAAAAAAGCTTCTAGGAAAAAAGTTATAGTCATTCAAAGTTGTGGTAATGCTAACTATATGGAAAAATCCCATTTTCACGTTTTTTCAAAAAAAAATTTTCAAAAAAAATTTCTAATTTTTTTTTTCTTTCACGACAAATTTACGACAAATTCACGACAGTTAATGACGTACGTAAAATATTTTTTAAAATTAATTTTGGGGGGTGGTAATGCTAACTTGACTGTCAAGTTAGCATTACCAGATGGTAATTTTTAAAAAACAAGTCCGATATTTTTTTTTCTTTCACGACAAATTTACGAAAAATTCACGACATACAATGACGTACTCAAATTTTTTTTTGAAATTAATTTTGGGGGGTGGTAATGCTAACTTGACTGTCAAGTTAGCATTACCAGGGGTTAATTTTAAAAAAACAGGTGCGACAATTTTTTTTCTTTCACGACAAATTTACGACAAATTCACGACATTTAATGACATACTCAAAATTTTTTTTGAAATTAATTTTGAGGGGTGGTAATGCTAAGTTGACTGTCAAGTAAGCATTACCAGATGGTAATTTTTAAAAAACAAGTCCGATATTTTTTTTTGTTTCACGACAAATTTACGACAAATTCACGACATATAATGACGTACTCAAATTTTTTTTTGAAATTAATTTTGGGGGGTGGTAATGCTAACTTGACTGTCAAGTTAGCATTACCAGGGGTTAATTTTAAAAAAACAGGTGCGACAATTTTTTTTCTTTCACGACAAATTTACGACAAATTCACGACATTTAATGACATACTCAAAATTTTTTTTGAAATTAATTTTGAGGGGTGGTAATGCTAAGTTGACTGTCAAGTTAGCATTACCAGATGGTATTTTTTAAAAAACAAGTCCGATATTTTTTTTTGTTTCACGACAAATTTACGACAAATTCACGACATATAATGACGTACTCAAATTTTTTTTTGAAATTAATTTTGGGGGGTGGTAATGCTAACTTGACTGTCAAGTTAGCATTACCAGGGGTTAATTTTAAAAAAACAGACGCGACAAATTTTTTTCTTTCACGACAAATTTACGACAAATTCACGACAATTAATCCCATTATTAGTTTTTCTAAATTTTGAAGTGGTAATGCTAACTTGACGGACGTCATAAACTGACTTTTATCTAAAAAGTATAAATTGTAGATTAAAAAGAAAAACAGTGTTTCGAAAACGATTTGTTCGATTTTTATGAAATCTGGCACTTAGCTGCCTTTTTATTATTTTCTAAAAAATTTACAAAAATAATATAAAATATTTGTCAGTGTGTTAAAATTGGTAGGTATTTGTTAAAAGGAACAAATTTTACGTAAACTTAATAGTAACCTATAGGTAGGAGAGTGTTTTTGATTATCATCATCTACTTTATTGATTGAACAAACACAAATTTGTATAAAGAAGCTTCTAATAATTTCTTAAGTTCTCAAAAATGGACTTGAAATGAAAAAAAAACATTAAAAATTTACGAAAGCACATACAATGATGTACAGTACATCTAGCTTATGTAAATAAGTTGTTTTAAGTAAATATTTTTGAGAAATTATACTTCAAAGTCAACATTTTTGAAAAAAAAAAAACTTTGAATTTTTTGTGTCAAGTTGTTTTTTTTTTTAATTTTGTGTAATTAAGTGCCACTGTAGTCTGCCCAAAAAAAACCTTTTTACTTGCTGCAAGTTTTCCTAGGTACCTATCATAAAATCTATAGGTTTTTTCATTTTTTTTTTTATTTCTCAAAAACTAATTAAGATTTTAACATTTGGTTTGCAGGATTTGATTGACAATTTAAATATTTATGGCACTTAATTTCGCGAAATTTGAAAAAAATTAACTTGAAAAAAAATCAACTTGAAAAATTTTCACTTGGAAAAAAAAACAAAACAAATTAAAGAATGAAATATTAGCTTTCAAAAAAGCTATAGGCAAAGAATACTACAATCATAAAATTTGGAACCAATAAATGAAAAATAGCCCGACATTTTGAACGTTTTTCATAATGAAAAATTACCATTACTTGGATATGACCCCAAAACTAAAAAACCCAAAAGCGAAAAATTACTTTGAAAATATACACACAAAACAAAAACAATAGAATAATGAAAAGAGGCCCCAAAACAACGAGAACGAATTCGCAAAATACATATAATCAATTTGTTTTGTTTTTTTTTTTTTTGCTTTTCATACATTTTTCGGACCATTTATTCTTTTTTTTTTTTTTTTGGGCCATTTTGATAAGGGCCATCCTATTGTTGGGTTTTAATAGTATTTTCCATTTGAAGTCATTTTTTTTTTAAATTGTACCCCCACCCACCTTAAGGGGGAGATTGAACAGAAATCATCCCTAAAAATATCCTGCACAAATTATGATACACTTTCACATACAAAAAAAAATTATTAAAATAAAATTAATTGAAATTTGTAAAAAAAAAATCAGAGGATTTACATTGCGATACAGTTCTAAAATAATTGTTTAATCCATATTTATCTCTATGCTGATTTTTAACCATTTATCAGTATGTACTTTCATAACACTTTTTGTGTACTTTTTTGCAAAGTAATAAAAAAAGCAACAGAGTGGAACAAGCGGAAGCAGGTCCCATATTATTGTTTTTTGTCCGGATTCAACTATAGCTTTTTTTTACACCTCATTCGAATCACCTTGTGGTTTAACCACATTACCCAACTTTACCCTATCTTAATTTGTAAAATCTAATTTGTTTCCCTTTCAAATGTTAATTCCGACAAGGGTATTTCATCACCCTCATTCTTCCGAAGAAGAGTGAAAAAAAATGCTTTTTTCTTGTCTCAATCGGTTAACCCTGTATAGTCCGAATAGACAGGGTTAAATTTATTTTACACCTTCTTGCTCAAAAACTTATAAAATAAAGTAATTTACTTCCACATGAATTACTCTAACTTTTATTGAATCACTTTTTCATTCCGACCTGCACTTCGTCGTCTAACAAACACTTAAGTCAATGTTCCTCATATAACCCAAGTGCTTCATAAGTTCTAAGGTAAAAAAAAAATACTCGTATGTTTTATTGAAATGTGACAAACTTAAAAATAATATACAGCGCTAGAGGTACCTACACATATAGAAAAAAAAGAAACACTAAAAAGATGTTTTATACTTTGTTTGCGCAAAAAAGAAAATAAATTTATCACGAACTTCCATAAAAATAAAAAATAAAAAAAACAACAAACTTAGAACTTGTTGGTTTTTTTATTGCTTTGGATATTTTTTTTGTGTCATACTATAGCGGTACTTTGGCTCCATCATTTTGGAGTTCTTTCTTACAGCTGTTATTAATTTTATTTCTTTCGAAGGTAAAGGCCGAAATTTCTCTACACTTTGCGTGATGGTTATTTTCTGTATGTGTTTTTTTTATGAATCTTTCACTCTTTGAGAGTCTAAAACTGACTCTTGCGAAAGCCAAGTTCAACCAAGTTCAGCACACACACAATATAGCGCCAGCATGTCATTATTATTACCTCCTACTCCCCTAAACTTATACACAAAATGCCATTTGTAAAAAAAAAAACACCACAACGACGACGACGACAATGAGGACATGTGAAGTCTCGCTGCAATTTGAGGTATTGGACGACGAAGTATTATGTCGCAATTCCATTTGGCGAATTTCATATCATAAAAGTCTTCGTTTTGTATCCTGGAAGATACGTATGTGAATATGTGTCCTTTAGTGCTCGTTTTTAGTGCTTTATGAGGTCGACTCGGATGTCAGAACAGTTTTGTACTTCTTCGGTGTGCCATCTTGTGTTTGCTAAACAGATGCACATTCATATTTAATACCAAAGAGAGGTGGCAATGAATATTACAAAAAGGAAGTGCGGAACCTACATAGGTTGGGGGGTCCTATCCTAGAAGCCTGATGGGGGGTGCTGGTGGTGATTTTATGGTCTGCAGCTTGTTTGTTTGGTTTGTTGAGGGTGGACTTGCCTTGGCATACATACTATAGATATCTTTTCTTCGAAAGGACTACTTACGTGCTTAATATGCTGGAAAATGTCTTTCTCTATGTATGTTTTGGCATGGCCTCACAGCGATGGAATCGAGGGACTCATTACTATATGTACGTATGTATTGGGGGAGGTGAGATTAGAAATTTGTTTGCTCATGCTGTTAGCAACACTTAAACTATTGCCACGGATATGCAGTAGTTGGGTATAATATGGTCGTCAGAGAGAGGAAGAGACTAAGACACATCCGGCTATTAGAAAATACATGGATTTAACCATACATTATACCCTTAGCCCTTTCTGTGTAAACTATATAGTCTTTTAGAATTTAATTAAAAATCATAGTTTTCTAAAGCAAAAACATTAAAGTGATTTCCTTCTAAAATTTGAATAAATCCTTTGTGGCTTTATGGAAGCATGTAGTTTAGTGGTTACCCTAAATTCAAAGTAAGAGATTATACAATTTAGGTTGAAAGGGAATTATAAAATTGAGTTTTTTATATGAAATGGAAAGGTATACCAATTAGTCCCCGGACAAACAGGACGAAGGACATCAAATGTGTGTTTGTTGGATAAATTTATTGAAGAAAAATAAAATAAATTAATGGCACGACAGCTCGTGGAAAAAGGGTATACTCCGCTCAACGAAAATTGTCAGCAGAGAGCTTAAGGAGGAGCTCTATTCAAGACAATGGTGCTTGTAAAAAAATCACGATAGTGAACCAAAAAAAAAAAAATTTAATTGAAAAAAAAAAAAAAAACAAAAAATGGAAGACAAAATAACAAGAGCTTTAAGAACACTCCACCATGACCAGCCAGCCATACAGCCCAGGAAAGAGTGATAGAATTACCAACCATTTCCATTTTAAAGCAAATCATTTGGATTTTTTTGATGACTTTGCTTTTGGGGTTTGTTGCTCTTATTAAAATGTTGAAAAATTCATTGAAAAATTCCATTTTAAAGTATTTTGTGTAAGGGATGTTTTTTTTTTTTTTTTTTTTTTTTTAAGCGAGAAAAACTGTTTGATGACACAACTTAATTAAATTTTTTAAACAAATCCATCGGAAATCATAATAACTATGGTAATGCTTGATTTTTTGAAATATTAAGGTTTTTCGACATTTTTGTTTTTCACAACAAACTACGACAGCGTCAATTGCCAAACATCGCTAAAGGTGGTAAACCCACAAAAATTTATTTTGTTTTAACATAATATGGGCTACAATTGAGATTCTATCCCCAAAGCCCCTGATCGATCTGTTAAATTTTGCAATAGCTTTACCTAAAGTTCTAAGTTTTGCTTAAAAAAAAAAAAAACACATAAATCTTTAAGGTTGAAGTAGGTACACAGTGTATTGTGAATTGTATAAAAAAAAATAAATTTTTCCTGACAAAAGATAGACATTGTCATGGATATCTTGTCATAAACCTTCATCCAACCCATCAGGTCTGCAAATAAAACTAAAAGAAAAAAAAATATTTTACCTGGCGCCCAACGCAAAACCACATTAATATAAGTTTCAATTCTTTCCCAAAGTACCCAAACATATACCAATACCAACGTCGTCGTCCTATTGAAATACACAATGAATTACCCATAACGTATCATGAAATAAATCAACCATAATATTATGCATTTTCAATTACCCCGTCAGGTCTTGACCTTAACCATACCTATACCGAATGCTTATAAACGACAACGACGGACGCGACGACAACGAACCAACCCCAACAATTCATGATTTTCTCTTTCACATAATACAAAAAAAAAAAAATGGAAAAATTGAAATAAGCCATTCAAGGACGAAAGTCCCCCAAAATGGCATTCCTATATACAGAGGTAGATAAATCGGATATGTACACATTAATATAATATAATATTATCCCTTCTATCAGATACACTAACATATATCATAGATTTATGAGTTGCATTCCAGACAACTTTTGTGGCTACCACACAGATGAAATCCAACCATCACCACGAAGTAGACCGCAAAATCAGTATTCTCCACAGGATAACCATCATCTGCAGAAGAAGAACCAGTATACCCAAGTTCCCGTCAGACACCCTTTTTGTATGTACATATTTGTTGTTAAAATACAAAATATATATTTACATTTATTCCATTTCACATATGAGCATGAGCATGACAGTGTACCAACATTATTCCCAGAACTCTCTCAGTTAAATTTCAATTTTCAACTTGCAAATAAAATAATAAAATGCAAACAAATTGATGCTCACTGAATAAAATATAACAACAAACGACCGAACGACGACGACGAGGAGGTTAAATTTAGTCATTTTTATGTGAGGAAAGGTCGTTGTGTGATAGGTTTTTTTTTTTTTTTGTGTCTTGAAACAACACCGCAAACTGCTGCAAGGATATTTTCATAACAGAGGGAAGGTATAATAGAAAAGAAAATAGATGTTTTTTTTTTTTCGTGGACAAAATGTATAACAAAAATGCGGTATGCATTATCAAAGGGTAGGTCCCCAGCACTAAACCTTTTTTACAGGGACACACTCAAGGGCTTCTCGACCTCTCCCCCCACCCCTTACTTTAGAACCAATAGCCAGAAACATCAAATTTGCCATATTTGCTTAGCTGGGCAAGCATAGGCCCCTCACCAAATTTCAGCTCTTTAGCATAGTAGTTTCTGAGAAAAAGGACGTCGAAGATCCGAAGAAACCGTAATTGAATGCCGCACTGACTGAAAGATCATCAAAGTTATAGAGCACTTCCTGATATCTCAAAATATTGTTACTTTCATGCTCAACAGTAGGCCATGTGGTGCATACAAAGGAAAAAATCGAAAATTTTCGGTTTTCCATATACTATGTAGATAGGGACATAATATTATTGCTTTTAATTATGTATAGAGCACTCCAAATTGATGTACAGACCGATGAAATTCGATAAGAGCGGTAGGGCTAGGCAATACAAAATTTAAAAAAAAAAAAAAACTATAGAAAAAAAAAATAACAAAAAAAGTTTAAAAAAAAAAATCTTAAAAATTGAAAATAATATAGAAAAAAAATAATTAAAAAACAACGGCAACACTTACAAAGTTTTGCTATACTTTTTTTAAAGCCAGAAGTCCGTTCGTTTATTTTCTTTTTTATTCAAATTATTTAAGAGAATCATTTTTGAAAAATCAATTTTCAAATTAAAGTTTTGCTATACTTTTTTTAAAGCCAGAAGTCCGTTCGTTTATTTTCTTTTTTATTCAAATTATTTAAGAGAATCATTTTTGAAAAATCAATTTTCAAATTAAAGATTTTTTTAATGAATAAAATTGTGTTCAAATTAATTTTGTTTAAAATTTTACGTTATTAGGTAGTACTTTTGCTTTTATAATTTGATAAATCAATCAATTTTTTAGGTAAACGCTAAAAGCCTAATACTCTTATTTTTTGAGAAAATTGAAAATAACAAAAGTAAGTTTTCCTTAAATTCGACTTCAATACGTTATATTGTAGCTCCAAATATCGTGTTTCCAGTATGTAATTAGTAAAGAAGAAGTGGGGATTTGAATTATTTTTTTTTGCCTCGGATCTTGGAAAATTTTTCGGAAAATGGGGTACTTAATTCGAGATTGACGAGCTGCTAATTAATCAAAAAGATTCGGGTGAAAAAATGTTGAATTGTTCGAGAAAAATCGAATTTAAGTTAGCAGAGCAGGTTTTGTATGGGAATTTGAATAATTTTTTTTTTGCCTTGGATCTTGGAAAATCTTTACGAAAATGGGGTACTTAATTCTAACTAGTAGAAATCTTAACTGTTCAAGTATATTCATGACGAAAAAAGTAGAAAAAAATAAATTATTTTTTTTTTCAAAATATTTAAAATACATATTTTGTTTTTTTTTTCAATTTTTTTTTTTATTCGTAGAGCACTTAAGTAACACCTAAATATGAGATCAAATCAAATTTTTTCCATGCCTTTTAACCAGTTTTCAAAAATTGCTCTGCTAACTTGAAATCAAGTTAGCATAACATTATTTTTTTTTCCAAACATACTGGAGCACTTAATTTTGTTGTCGGGTACTTAATTAGCACCTATTAAGAATTTTAAAGGTTAATAAAATTCTACAACTCGTTGAGATAAAAAGCTAAAAGTAGGGATGCCAGATGAGATTTTTAAAATTTCACCGGATTTTACAAAAAAAAATCTCAAGATGTTTGTACTGAAAGGAAAAAAACAACTCCATATTTTTTTCTGCCATTATGTACTTTTAATAAATATTTTCTGTGAACTGTACTTATTTTTACTAATTTTTTCGACTGAGTAAAAGTAAACTGAAAATAAGCTAAGAAAACAAAACCCTAAAAATTTTGTTTAAAAAAATAAAATGCACCTCATAATAATAAATACATTTCTTCGTCTTCAAAATTCATAAATTAGGTCGTAAAGTAAAATATTGATAAATAGTTTTAATTCTCCGATTTTGTTGTTACCATTCTGTTTTTGATTGTGGAAGGCAGTGTGTGTTTAGTATAATTTGTTTGATAATATCGCTGGTTTAAATAATTCCCCCCCCCCCCCACTCCCATTAAATACGTTTCGAATATTTCCAACAATAAATCCCACTGAGTTTTTCCACCATTTTCGTAAGTTAAACAACAATCCTGACAACACTGTGTCAAAGTGTCCAAAATGTATCAAATGATAAATCCTATCTTTTATTTCTTTCAGTTATGCTTTTCTATTTTATTTCAGTCCTACTCTGATGAAACTGCAATTATCTTCTGCGTTTATTTTCTTGACCGTGTATATGTAGATACGTACCCAGCAACAAATACAAACATAAATCAATCAGCACAATATAAAATTATTTATCTCCCAACTTCTAATCGAACCTATATCTAAAAGTATCATCATCTCTCTTTTAAAAAGTTCAAATATACATTTATAGTTGGAGTAGTAAAATTAACAGAAATGATGATATCATCATCACCATAAATGCAAACAGCAATTCAAGCCCTTGAAGTTGAATGCGCCACACTTCACAATTCCACTCGAATTATCACACTTCTCTGAGTTTTTCGAAAAACTTCCCCCTCCAACTTCTTCGTTGGTGGGTAAAATATTCTTATTTATCACAAGTACAATAATTGAATTGCATCGACTTTAATAACTCGATAAGTCAATGAGAATTGAAATAGGTTATAGGTACTGATAAAAACATAAATTCCGATAAATATCGCACTAAAAGTATTTATTATCAAATTAGTGCCTCCATCCACTTTAATGTTTTGTTCGTATTGTTCGTAACAAACGAAAGAAAAGACACCATCGATATAAATTGTCTTATAATTGAAAGAATGACCCACATAAATTAATATAAAAACGCGCAGCTCTTCGTGTCGGAAACGAAGCGGAAAAAAAAAATTAAGGAAAAACTCGTTAAACGATCACACGAAATTGTTATCTCATAGAATTATTACATCATAAAAAGCGGAACGAAAATGATTAAGCAGAAGCGAATTCCACCAGCTTGTTGTTCTGTATATGAAAGTCCTCTCGGAGAGAGAGAAATTGTGCAGGTACAAAACAAGTCCTTAAGTTCCGGTCGATGTGATGGTGTAGAATTCAAAGGATTTTCTATAGTGTGAAGGAACAATTTGTTTTACCCTCTACAAGATGGTAATCTGATAATAGAGTCTCGTGTTTAGTTTTAGAGTAAGCTGCAAGGTAAGAGGACTGAATTTCCTAATTAGACTACGACAAATACTAGACTTCAACTATGGTACCATATGTTCTTTGCGGAACGATATGGCGTAACGCGTTAGTCTTTGTGAGGAAAAGTATAAATCATCCATCAGTATCTGGTTCGGGAATAGAAACTTCAGTTTTATTAATTTATCTTTTCAAGAGCTCCATTGTCGTTGTTCCTGATGGCCACGAGAGAGATGAAGGTACCTTTTCTTCGTATAACGTACCTGATATGGTCGTCCCGGTGTTGTTGAGTATAGAAATGTGCCTTAAACTTAAACTCCTACTGGATTGCAAGCAGAAGGATTTATAATAATTTTCCGGCAATGGCCCATCAACATTGTTTACGTTCAAAGGTCCCTTTATGTCTTTGTCTTTGCATAATGTACACATCGGGTGGATGGGAAAGAATGTACTTGCTTCTTCTCTATGGTTTCCATTATTACACCCATATTCATGTTGTTTCTTTAGGTTTCCATTTGGCGGGTTTTTATAGTTAATATATATTTTTTTCTTCTCTGCATAAATCTGCTTCTGGTTTATGTTGGAGCGTTTAGAAAATGACAATAAATTGTGACAGCAGTTTTGCTAGAAATTCATAGTCTGGTAAGAAGAGTTGCAAACTTAAAAACAAAAATCATTATACATATTAGTTCCGTCAATTAGTAATAACCCTAAAGCTAGCAGAGTGAGGTCAACAGAACAATGTTTTTATGATGTCATCATTAGGTGCTTAATAGGTCCTAATTTAGTACCTTACAGTACTTTTTGGAAAAAAATTGTTCTGCTAACTTGATTTAAAGCTTACTGGGTTAAAGGGAAAGTATCTAATTGGTTTGGTCACATATTTACGAGCTACTTAAATGCTCTATGTGCCAAAAAAAAATCAAGAAAATTGTTTTTTTTTACAAAAAAAAAAATTAATAATTAAAAAAAAAAATGTTCGAAAAAATTTAATTTAAGTAGCAGATTAGATTTTGTATGGAAATTTGAATTACATAATTAAAACAAAAATTCGCATACTTGCAACGTCCGAACGCAAAGTTATCCGAAGCGTCTAGCTTGGAGTAAGCATCGCCATTTTCAATTTCCAAAAAAAAAAAACGTTGTGCTGTAATTTCGCTCAACTTCTGTCGCCATGTCTCATAAATATTTTTTTTCTAAAAGAGAAAATTTTTTTCCCAAAATTACGATTTCAAAAAAGTTGAACTTGTGATGTTGCTGCTGCCAAGTGCCGAAGAGATAAAAAAAAATTCGCACATTTGCAGCTTTTAGAGCCAAAAAATGAATTTTACGAAGCGTGAAGTTAGTATGTACCACCATTTGCGTTGTGCTTAATTTGTGATGCGTTGTGCCGTTAATATTTTATTTTTTTTCCGAAATTACGGTTTGAAAAAAAAATAAATAAAATTGTGCTGTTTTTTGTACAGTTTATGCTGCCAAGTGACCAAGAGATTAAAAAAAATCTCATTCCCCTTCCAAAAAAAATATAATTTGCAGCTAAATATATTTGTTTCGGTATATGCATCGACCGAAATTATGCGTATTAGGGTACGACAGCATCTAATTGATGAGCCCAACTGTCGTATCTGGGCAAAACGCATTCCACTTAAGTTCACAAAAATACTTTCATTTGAAAAATTCTCATATTTACAAATTGTAGGCCCAAAAAATGTCACCGTAAAATTTGTAAATTAACGAATTTGTAAAAAAATATTTACGGCAACAAAAGTTGGGCCCACTTTTTTTAATTTTTTTTTTTTTTGTCAAGATGTATCACATTTTCGTTCTTTTCGCGAAAAAATACAGAAAAAATATCACAGCCACTAAGCTTAAGCAGTACTACTATAGAAATTGTATATGTATGAAAAAATCGCCAAACAAAACATCGATTTGCAAATTAGCGAACTTTTACGCTTGCGAAGTTTCCTACCCTATAAATTCTTACTGTCATAAAATTGTTTAAAACCGACAAATTGCAGTCCAAAAAAATTCAGCTATGATCTGAAAATTATGATTCTGTGCGATTTAATTTCAAGGTTAAATGGATTTTTTTTTTGCGAAATAAGCTTACCAAGATCAACAATGTTTCTTTTTGTGAATTCGAATAAGATATTCGAAATAATTTATTGCTAAGATGAATTTATAATAATTCACGATCAATATTTTATTGCAAAATCATCATGCTGCATAACAAAGGAATTTCTAGTAAAAAGAACTGCGAACTAAATGTATTTTGATAAAAATGAAGCAAATTGGTTAAATTAATTTTGACAGTATACGACAAGCACCTTAACTCCAGAGTACAAATTTGTTATTTTAAATTATCAACGCAAACTCTCGTACTATGAAGTATTTTATCTTTTTTTGCTGTTTGTGTTTTATTTAGAATAACAAAAAAAAAAAAAACATGATGTACTATCTTAATTGAGACATACATAATTTTTGATGTTTTAGAGAGGGATCGTCTTATACAGATAATTAAGTGCAACCATAAAAAAAAAATACCGATTCGTGTGACTTAAGACACAGGTATCTATTATTATAGCCAGGTTTTTCATCTTTTTTAATGGATTTGTTTTTTAAGAGTTTTAAAGTTCACCGACATACACACTCATCATCATCGTCATCGTTGTATATGAAGAAGCATAGACATCTGGGAGTTCACACGTTACGTTAAAATATTCAAGAAAGGGAACATTTTTTTTTATTTTCTTACAACACCCCCTCAGTCATTTTTAATGAGAACGTGTTTTTTTTTGCTTTTCTAGAGAAGCATTTGTGTAAACCTTGAGGGATGAGGTGTTTAGAAAGAAAAGAAAATTATTACAATTTAGGCTTAAATGAGAATGTATAATACTTTGTAAGAACATAAATATTTCAGTTGACACCATCTTTATACGACACCCAGAAGAGTACTCTTGCAAAAAAAATATTTGGTAAGTAGGTAGGTTTTATGCTAACACAAAGTTTGAATTAAGAAAAAAAAATATATTTGCAAACCAATAAATTTTGGCGCATATATACATACATATGTACATTTATAGGGAATACAGTTAGATGATTTACGGGATTCAAATTATAATATGTAGCTTCTGAAATAAGATCCTATATGAGGAAGTTTCAAAAAGATTTTTTAAGAGCTTTCAATGGGATGAAGATTATTTTAACGTTACTGTCTTCGGATTAATTTATCGACTTTGATTCAAATTCAGATCAAGAATGTGGCACAAAAAGCGTAGCTGAAAGAATGATAATGAAGAAAACCCCAAGTACATATACATGGCAACCCCATGATGTACATATGTATATGCGAGAAGAGTTCGCCAGAAAATTAGGAAATGCAAGCAAGGGTTTGAAGAAATGCAATCCTTGAACTAATACGGGCCGAATTCAACGAAACTTAACAAGGTCGATGAGGTGACTATGTAAGCTACTGGAGAGCTTATACAAGGTGCCCCCCTCCCCCTTCATGCAGAATATTTTGGGCGCTGATTCCTGGGATCATTCTGAGAAAAAAATAGTTTTGAGGAAAAAAGTTATCTCTCGTTCTGAGGCTGGGGGAGGCAATTTCTGAAAAATTGACTTAAATAAAAAAAAAAAATTGAAAGCTAATATTTCATTTTTGTATCTAAATTTTAAATCAAGTTTCTTAATTAAAATCAAATTTCATAGTCAAAATTTTAGAAAAAACTTGTAAATTTTTTTTAAGTTGATTTTTTCTTCAAAGTTTTGCGTAAATAAGTGTCACTGTTTTTTTCTTATATTCAATGCTCGAGGATTTAATTTTTATTTGTTCATTTGTGTTATATTTTTTCTATTAAAAAAAAAAAAACAAAAAAAATATTTATTTGGAAATAAACGAATTTAATATTATTATGAACAAAATTCACTTAAATCAATACACCTATTCCATATTCCAGGTAAAGGTTAAAAGTTAGCAATTTTAATTTATATTAAAATCTTTTAAGTATGTACTTAACAAAATATGTGACTTTCAATAGCTTCAACCACTCAACATTGTATAGATCAACTCAACAACGTCACTCTCACAATGCGATAAGATAACTATATCATACTAAAATACAGTAAAATCTCTCTTAGGTGGAAAACAAAAATGGAAATATTTTTAAAAATTTAGAGTCATCTGGCTGATTTTTGTTTGCTTTTAAATTTTGCAACGATAATTTCACAATTTTTTGGTTTAGCTATTTCGCATTTAATTGTTATGGAGTTGCACAGAATCAAACCAACTTCCATTTGAATTGTATTCTTCTTTAAAATCATTATTTACCACCCCCCTCCCATAAGATTTTTTTCTTGTGCTAAGCCCAACCTACACCCCCTAGCTTTTTGACACACCTTATGCAAATCACCTTGTATATTACTTCGCTTACATATAGACCGTTAATTAGATTTATGCAAGTACTAAGAAGAGGAATAACAAAAATAAAAGAAAAATATTTTTGTTGTTGTTTATTGGACTGTATTGAATTATATTCAAATGGAAGATTTTTTGCGACCTTTAGTCCAATGCGTTTCGCCGAATGTATGTACTTTAAAAAAAACATGCTCGTTCTGCTTATTTTGAAAAAGCTTCTTTATAAAAAAATAATTAATGTCGTTTTCGTTTCTAAAATTTGTAGGTACCTAACTAAAAATACTAAAAAAAATGTTAATTTTATTGTAATTTACAGAGTTTGTCGAATTCAAAATAAAAACAGTAAGCTTCGAAATAAGAAGACCCACGTTTACTTAAAAAAAAAAGTTTTCAAACCGTTTTACGAGGAATAATCGAGAATAAGAGATTCCACTGTAGTCAGTTTTTAAATTATAGAAATTTCATTAATAAGACCTTCATTTTGAAAAATGAAGAAGATAAAGTTCTTGGTCCCATCATCAAATGCATAAGCACAATAATACTTGAAAGTAGTATTCTCAGGGAAAATAAAGGAGACAAAAAAATTAAGATACCTTCAGTACCGAAACACATAGTCAATTGTACCTTGTTCATCATCCCTTGTCATTCTTGATGACACCCTAGACAATGCTGCCTACGATGACGTTGACATTTATAAGTAAGGTAAAGAGCTCATCAGTGACATGACAACGAGTTACCAATAGAAACCTTTATTCTATTTTTATATAGTCACATGATTAAATAATCAATTTGATGGCTATTGTCTGTATGAGAGATACGTGGGTGGATGGCGAAGAAAAAAAGGTTACGATGAACGACTTGATTGCAATATCAGTGATATCAATTGTCTTCTTCATCAGAGTCAAGGAAAAGGAATTTCTGAAGAGGCTTTATAACTTGAAGTCGCAGTTATCACAAATTCATTATTGGGGGACTGTTAAGGCAACATGTTTTTTGTTTGGAGAATTGAGGTCTTGAATGAGTATTTTTTTTTTTTTTTTTTGTGAATGAAAATCCCAAATCACGCAAGATAATGGTAAAATCTAGATAATAAATACAAAAATACCCTCATTTAATGGGTTATACATATCATCCAATGGCCAAGGTAAGAGGAGAACAAAACCTTTTCAAGTTAAAGTCGATATTTCATGTGTCTTCAACACGCAATCAAAAACAAAAGTTTAATATCAGTAAGAAATATTTTGGAAAACTTATTTATGTTATCCACCTTACACAAAATGAATTCAATGTTCAATCTATTTCTTTTAATTGGTTAAAAAAAAAATAGAAACAAATGTCATGGTTTTCATGGTTTTTTCTTTTTCGTGCGATTCAATCGTGTATTTTATTGTCTTATCAATGAGTTTGACTCCCTTATTTACACTTTTTAACTACAAGATTAAGTTTATGCGATCCAGTTGTGCTTATTTTTTGTTTTAATATTTAATTCTCATCATATAAAGACAAAAGAAATAATTAGTTTGTCCGCGGTATTCTCGGAAAATATTTAACCGATTTATTTGTAACAAATTTTATAATTTTCCTTATTCTTTAAAAAATGTGATAGGATATAGGATAGATTATTAACTGTTTTTTTTTAATTTTCGAACATTTTTTTGTCAAGGTTGACCATGAATTCGATTCTTTTCTAATGACTGGGTTGTTGCTTTGTTCCATTTCATTATCGTTTCTTTTGTTTATTTGCTTTTGAATGTCTGTACAATTAATTATACGCTCTTCCACTTATTTGTTATCATAACTAAGAGAAAACGAAAAAGAGGTGCAAAGATTCTGTTTGTCTGCTAACCTTAAACATAATTAAAGTTGAGAAAAAAATGCAAAAAGATTTCCATTTTTAAGGAGATCGCATTGATCTTTGCTTAAAACGTAGGTGTAAATTTTTTGGCAATAATATGGTAGAAATTGCAATTAGCTCTATTGTGCACTGTTTTGATACAATATAATTTAGTAAAACTAATTATTTCATAAACTTTGCGAAGCAACGCGAGCGTGGGTCTGCTAGTAATTTATATGTAGCAAGTTAAACATTTGGAGCTGAAAACAAGCCACATGTTCGAAGGCTATTTTTTGTAATGTTTTTTTTTTTTTTTATTTACTTTGTCCTGTTTCACCATCCTTCCAGAGGTTATTAAACCTTTCATAAGCAGTTTACACTCCAGACACTGATTCGTGTCGAAAACTCATAATCACCAACGCCCAAAACTACACCGAAAATTAAACATTCTTTAGACTATGGTAAACATTATTTTCAGTTCCTTCCATTGAACAAATGGAATTGGTTGCCAAAAAACAAAACAAGTAACAATTTTACCTCATTAAAGTGAAAACCATGTTTACACAGTTTAACAAACCATCAACAACCAAACCTCTTTCGTTGCTGTCACCATCGTCGTCGCCGTCTGGCAACCAAAGTCATCATCATCATCATCATGTCCGTCCAACAACGATGTTTGTTACTACATATACACTACACAATACTCCATCACTAAAATATCTCGAAAAGAACGAGGAGACATGACAAATTCATTACCGATAAGGAATCTCATGTCCGCTTCTCTGGGTGTACATTTTAGCTAACGCTACATGACGCGACCAAAATTGCAAACTTCTACAATATAAGCAAGGTTTCATACAGCTAAGGAGTACATCATCAGCAGGCTACATAAAAGCTTTTATATTATTCTCCCAAAGAAGAAGTAGGTTCCTCTCTATCGAACAATAGACGATATAGCTCAAGTCCGGGACCATCACAGGGATGAAGACGACAAAAAGAACACAAGACCTAAATACGCTTTCAATAAAATCGAAATCGACTGAATATAAATTGAATTCGCTGCCGCACTCATACTCATATATGCTTCAAACTGTTAACTGGGAATGGGATGCAGCAGCAAAAGCTAAGCAGCCACCAGTCAGCGCATTATTGAAACTTGCTTTGAATACCTGAACACAATGCCCGGAGATATAAAAAAAAGATAAAAACATCGCAAAACTGTTCGATTTGGCAGAACGTGTACAAAAAAATATATGTATTTGTATTTAAAGACACAATGGCGATAAGAATGGGAATGTCTTTGGCTTCCCCTCTATTTCTTTTTATGCTTTTTTTTTTGTTCCGATCCTTTTGTTATAAAAATATCCTCACCATACAAAAGCGTCTTTTTGTGCGATGAATATCTAACTAGCTTCAAAGTTGAAGTTGTGTGATGTTGTCTTATTGAAGACGTTAAGAGATGAAGATATGTGCATATTTGCGCAGTCAAAGTGGCTCTGCCAAATGGTTAACCATCGATATTTAAGAATGAAAGAACGTTCGCTGCATGTCAAGAAATTAAACGTGTATGGAGTTGGTTTCAGATTAATTCTCCATTAGCTAAAGACCGAAGCAAAAAAATCATATGTATCGTTGGTATCGAAATAAAGGACAGTGCTTAGTAAAAATAATTTATCAAAATTTGATCATTTGATACTGTGGGTAAAAGTTTTTGGAATTCTGGTCTTTAATATGTTTGCAACGGTGTCGGGTTAGCGTGGACTACGACCTCAACAAACAAGCCCCTACAGCCAGCTCGGTCCCTAGCCAGCTGCCTCCAGTTACGCACTCCAAGTTGACTGAGGTCGTTCTCCACTTGTGTTCGCCACCTAAGGGGGTTTTTCTCTGCTGCGCAGACCATCAAGTGTAGACTCGAAGACTCGTCGGGCTGGTGCGTCTATGCGTCCATACGCTCTACGTGTCCCAGCCATCTCAGCCGCTGTATGTTCAGCTTGACATGCGTCGTCGTCGCTGCAAAAGCCCGTAAAGCTCATTGTACAGCCTTCTCCTCCATACTCCATCGATACAGACTGGACCGAAAATCAGCCGAAGAATCTTCCTTTCAAAGCACCCAAGCAGATTCTCATTCGTTTTTGCCAGAGTCCATGCTTCTGCCCCATACAGCAGGACCGGGATGATAAGTGTCTTATATTCCTTGGTTCTTTGAGAGAGGGCTTTACTACTCAAATGCCTTTTTAGCCCGAAGAAACACAGCGATTGGCAAGAGTAATTCTTAATTTGATCTCTGCACTGATGGCATTTTGCGATGTTATAGTGGAGCCCAGGTAGACAAAGTCCTTGACGACTTCGAAGTTGTATCTATCCATCGTGACGTTTTGCCCGAGCCGACGATGTTGAGATTCCTTTCTCGATGATAGCATATTTTTCGTCTTGTCCTCATTAATATAGCTAAACCCATTTTCGCCGCCTCCGATTCAATACTTGCAAGCTCGCCGGTAACAGCTCGCTTCGTTCTCCCAATGATATCAACATCATCTGCATAAGCAGTAGTTGAACAGACTTTTGAAAAATTGCACCTATGTTGTTGACTTGTGAGTTGCGTACAATTTCTTCAAAAACGATGTTAAAGAGGTTACATGATAACGCGTGTCGTCTTGTATCAAACCTTTCTCGACATCAAAGGGTTCGGTGGGTGGTGTTCTTGCCGACTAGATTTCTCCATCGTCATCCAGCACAAGCGGACGAGTTTAGCAGGAATGCCGAGATGCGACATGGCTCTGTATAGCTCGTCTCTGTCTACGCTATCATATGCGACTTTGAAATCGATAAAGAGGTTGTGTGTATCGACTTGAAACTCCTGATGGGTTTTTTTTTCCAAAATCTGTCAGACTGTAAACACTGCCACTTTAACTTTAAAAATGACATAGTTGTCTAAATTAACCTCAAATATAGTCTTTCTTTGGTTAAAAAAAAGTTTTTTCCCTGCCCACTTCTTTTTTAACGATTTTTTTTCTTTTTTTTAGGTTTTCGTAAAATGCCAGTCTTACACTCGATGAAATCTGAAGCTCCTGAATGATTTTAATAAAATGTTTCAACATTTTAAATGACTACAGAAAATTTCTGCTGATTGACACGCCCACACAAAAGTTCATAAGACTCCTCTCGCTTTTCGAAATCGCTGATCGAAATCACCATTCTCGGCAGAAATGTTAAGGAACAGCCAAAATTGTGATATCATACTTCTGACCACCAGAAATTAATAGTAGGTATTTATCTTGACAATTGAGAATTCTTTTAGTTTTTAGTGTCAAAAAGCAAAATTTATTCTTCCCGAAATGGAATAAGTCAATTATTACAATATTTTATTTTACTAAAGAATTTTCAATTTTTTTTCTTCTCAAATTTGTTCTGTGATTTTCGAAATGATACCAATTAAAATTAATTAAATTATTAATTTCATAAATTTAGATATGGAAATCCTATACACTCATCATCGTAATAATAAGGTAAAATATCAAAAATCAATTTGGCCCAACATTCGAATCGATTACATAGCTTGCCCCAATATAATTCCAATTCTAATTTAATTATAAAACGAATCATTTGTAATTAAATCCATCCTGCTGTGCTTTGAATTTCCCATTATTAATTTAGCTGGCTTATTTTTAATCAAAAATAAAAAAAATTTATCAGGCGTTGTGATGAGTAACAGTAAATATGGTAAAAATGGCAAACTGACTGACGAAATGCTGCAGAAATATCCAGTTACCTATTAAGTACCTATTGCTTTTAAATTATGGACACTTCGTTCAACGGGATATATCCATTCATTCATCCATCCATCAAATGAACACACACACAATGCAAACATACATATTACATTATATTCAAATTGATTTGGCCGTAAATAACGGATGCATAAGAGGCCATTGGCACGTGACACACAAAATGTTGACAACCGAACTAATTAGTTGAAAGGTAAGACAAACGGGTGCCGGAATGATACCGCCAGTCAAGTTCCCGTTCTCCTAAACACTTACACCGTCATTCACAATCCTCATCCTTTGTCGGTTCATTAAACCCGCATAATTGAAGACACAAATACAGTAGTCCCCCGAAGGGGCAATCATGTTGTAGCACAAACATACCTACATATTATTCTGTTATGCTTTTAGTTCCCGACCACATTGACAAAAATTATTGGGTCAGCAAATAAATTTTGTTTTGTTTTTCTTGTTTTACTATGCCATGCATGACAATCAAGTTGGGGGGGCGAATTGCCTAAAGCCAGTAGAGACATAAAGTGGCAGCTGCTTCAGTGATTTCAACAAAACCGGAAGGAGAACCATTTTTTGTCTCTGTTTTCTTTTTTTAGAGTACCTACATATGTATGTTTGTACACATAAAGAATGAAAAATGGTAAATAAACGGGGCCACCGCATAAAACAGTTTGTTGTGAGTAAAGTTGGCCCAAGGTAAAGCATTATTAGGCTCCATCTGTCAGATTCCTCAATGACACTTGCTTGTGTCAACTCAAATAAAAAAAAAATGCAACCACCAACAGTTTGAATGCAGTGCATATGAAATCTTGTCTCTCCTTGCCCACCTGTTTTTACTTGATGCTCCAGAGGGCAAGTATTGGTTTTGTAAAAAAAGAAAAATATTTTCTACCTACTGATTGGTGGTTCTAAATTATTTTTAAAAAGTTTCCGTTAATCCCTAGTGTTATCAATCATTTTAAGGGGGTCAGAAGTTCCCGAAAACAATTTTTCGTATGTACCTTATTCTTCAGTTGCCAATCTTAAAAATAAAAAATAACATTTAAAGGAAGATTTCAAAATAATTTTAAAAGAGATCGCCCAATTTCCCGCCCACTGTCTGCTTTAAACTTCACTGAAAGTGGAAAATGTTGAGCCTTGAACCACGGTTTCCTTAATTAAATCTCCAATGAAATATCTTCCTAAACAAAAAAAATAAAATAGCTGTTCAAAATTTGAGTACGGTTACGAAGTCTTCAAATTTGGAGACTTTTTTATTTTTCCACTTTTGAAGAGATTTAAACTCTTATAGGGAAACCCCGAAATTTGAGTTGAGTTGAGGAGTTTTTTCATGGATTTTTGGGTAGAAAGTTTTTAAAGAAATAAGTTCTCCACATTTTATAATTAAACAGATAAATCTCCAAATTTGGAGGATTTGTCTAATTTTGAAGGTTTGTAAACTCCTATAGTTATTCTTTGCCCAAAAGATTTCTTTTCTTAGGATTTTCATTCATATTTAGAACCTATAAACGTAGCAAAGCAACTTCATGCCTCAACGTCTATTTCAATGGGGTTGTAGATTTTTTTCATTGAAGATATAGTTCCTGAAAAAAAGTTTGATAATTAATTAAGTCTCTAAAGTTGCAGACTATTTATTTTTCTTTTTTTAAAGAGTTTTAAATTGTGATACCCTAAAATTTGAGTTGAGTTGAAGTTTTTCACGAAATTCTGAGATTTATTTCATTACCAAAACTGGGGGCATAGTTCCGGAAAAATGCCCCAAATTTGATAGTTAAATAAGTCTCCAAAAATGGAGAATTTTCATAGTGATGCTTTGCCCAAAATATATCTTTTCTTGGAATTTATTTATTATTTTATTTATTATTATTTATTTATTTTAGAACGCATCACAGCAACTTCATGCGACCACGTTGATCATTTTTCGTTCTAGGTAGACTTTTTTTAATGAGTTTTTTTTTTATTTGTTCCTTTTTTGTTGAGGGTGTGAATTTGTTTCTATATAGGGATAAGATGGGACATTTTTAAATGGCAATTAATAATGTCGGCGATGACACAGTCTTTATCTATTTTCGTTTGTTTGAATCTAAATTGTTTGTGACTATTTTGTTGTCATCAAGAAAAAAAAAACAAGTTTATTTTTTCCTAGGGATAAGGTATAGGTACGTACATGTGTCGTTGGTAAAATGACAAAGTTGATGGTCGTTTGTTTTAATTAGTTATACATAGTTTGTTATGTAACCATTATTTTTCTTTTTCTCATATAGGAGAGGAAATCTAAGGAGAGGTGTATCTCTAAGAAATATTTGGATAGTTTGCCTTGTTGGTTTTCAAAAGTGCAACTCGAGATAAATTGTATATATTTTCTAACCTCTTGAACAATGGCAGAGGCATTATGTGTTGGTAGATTTTGAAGTTAAAAGAATCCTTTTGTTATATGGACATTGCATAATTCATAAGAAAAGGAGAGCCCACAAAAGGTAAACTGATTGTTTGTTTGATTAATGAAGGAAAGATTTTATTTTCTGATGTAAAAGAAAGATTTTCTAAGATTAGAGAATTAATTTACAAATAATTTTTGAGAATTTTCTTGTGTTTTGATTTAGGTTGTACCTGTAACAAGTTATGCGTAATAGATCGTCTTTTTTTTTATTTTACTTATTTTCTTCTTTTAATTGTTATATGGATATTATTCTTTGGAAAAAAAATGATTTATTGTTACTTTCTTTAACAGAAGCAACTTTTGAAGTGAGGGATGAAATTTTTCAAACGAACATATTTCGAATAGATTTAATTTTGGATACATTAAAATCAGTAAAATAAAAGGTCAGATGAACGTTTTGTTCACTACGTGTTCGAATTTCAAATTTATAAGACGGCTATAAAAATAATCTTTATCGATTAAAATAATTCATCAGCTTCTGATTATATGTTTTATGAAAGCAGTATTAAGTCAAAAAGGTAAAATATCCATTTTCTTAGTTTGTATATTTGTAAAACTTTTGAAAAAAAATCTACTTAGCCAACTTAGAAAGTTTTAAATGCTTTAAATTGCAAAAACTATAAAATAAAAAAGGTCGAGCTATGATGATGTACCTACACTTAGAAAGTCGATTTTCAAAAACTCGCTCCGTTTATTAAAAAATATTAAAAAAGTGCAGAGATTAGTAGTAAATTAGTGGAAACAAAAGGAAAGGGTGCTGCAGGTTCATTTAAATTGTCAGCAAGTACCTACAAACAAGGAACCAAACGCAAAGCCTACCGAGAAAAAAAAAATCTGCTGCTGTACATTACAAGGTAAAATTTATTTTTTTTTAATATTCAATGCTTTTATAAATTCTTAGTCAAATACTGAAAACCAGATGTAAAAATCTTTCTTAGTTCTTGAGAAATTAAAAAAAAAGGTACTCATGTTTGTTTTCTTATGTTATGATTCATTCATAAACCTTTTTTCGGTTTTTTGGGGAGACGTACCTTTTGTTTTTTTTTTTTTTTTTTTAATTTTTCAAAAACTATGCATTCAAAAAAATGCTTTTAAAAGCAAACAAAGTACACATTTCGTTAATTTTTAATAATTTTTTTCTTTAATTTTTCAGAAAATGCCCCTCCCCGGTGGGAGAAAGATTTTTGTGCATACATTATTTTTCTTAGAATTATCCTAGGAAGCATCCCCTAAAATATTATGCACGAATTAAGGGAAACCCTGTATAGGTCATACATTTATACGCATTCTCTTTTCGAAAAAGTATACAATGTCAAGCTTTTGTTTTGTATTTATGCTTTTATTTTCTATTTTTTCAAAATTAAAAAAATAAACCCTACAAACTAAAATTTATAACCTCAAAAACAATTTAAATAAATATAATTCTGAGTTAAATATGTACTTCTGAGTTTAAACTGTCAATCATCATTCATTCTTGCTTTAATCATTTCTCTCATCTTGAATGTCAAATTATAAACTGACATTGACGTTCTGACAATTTTTAATATAACAAATAGTTTAGGAATTTGCTTACATGAAACCATTAAAATATTCATAATTCAGACCTGTCATATGGTGTTGTTTGTCAAAGTTTAAGAAAGTTTTTTTCAGCAGAAAATTATGAAAGTGTTTAGGGTAAGGTAACGTCTTCTGGGGAACAAATACATTCATGTTATTTTCTTCAGAAAAACGTTGCGCCATTCATTTTTTACATATGTTAAAAAATCATACTATATCCATATACTCAAGGTTTTCTACGATAGCGCAGTCCAAAAGGAAACAAATAAAACTAATAGTAGCCCAGGCAACATATACACTTTTACTGCGACAGAATGCAACTGAAGATTTGTATGTTGGCATAAGGAATACTGTCTAAAAAGTTCACTGTCGTTTAGACGGGATGGGCAATTTTCTAAAAAAAATCGAGATAAAATAGAAAAAAATCATTAAAAAACAACGCCAACTTACTGAGATATGGTCATTTTAAAAGACGAAAATAACAAAATTTTAGATTTTTTGCATAAAACTTCTTAACCGTGTATGTTTTGAAAACACATTCATGTAAAGTTTATACATTACATAATCCTCTACAAGAATTAATCCAACATTTTACTCCTGACATAAGCCGTTTAAGAGATATATTTGAAAAATTGGTCAAAAGTCAAAAATACTGTTTTTTTTTTTTGCTTTAAACTCTGAAGTTTTGAAGTTTTTCAAAAATGATTTATGCTTATTTTATAGAAAATAAATTACTAACAAAAAATGATATCACACTTTTTTCCATACAAGCTGTCAATAACAAATTATTGCTCCCTCAAAAGAGCAAAGTGTCAATAGTTTTTTCACTTACACCTCTTAAACGGTAATTTATTTCCATTTTTTGTTTTACAAAATTATGTTACCTTCTGCAAGAAAGCATCAAACAATTTTTTTTTATTACAAAAATTGGTCAAAAAAACTGGATTTTTGCTTTGAATTCGAAGTTTTTCAAAAATAATGTATGCTCATTTTATAGAATATAAGATTTCTAACAAAAAATATTATAACACTTTTTTCCATATAAGCTGTCAATTACAAATTATTGCTCCCTTAAAAAAGAATTGTCAAAAATATGCGTTTTTCCTGTTGGTAAAACTCTTGGTAAATTATATATCTATTTTTTTTTTGTTTTCATAATTTGTGGAATATGTTACCTTATACAAAATAGCATCAACTATATATTTTTTTTTTTAATAACAGGTTTTTGCTTTTAATCCTCAAAAGGCAAAATTTTCGAAAAATAATTTATACCGAAATCAAAGGTCACAATAATTTGAATAGAAAATATTATGACTCTTTTTTCCATTCGAGCAACCGTTTCGCAAGAAATTACCATAACAAAAATGTCAAATTTCGGAAATATAGCAAAATGTGCTTACAACATGGAAAAAAATGATTTAAAGATTTTTAAACGTTTTTATCTTTGTTTTGACACACAAAATTGTAGAGCAGGTAAAAAGTCCTAACTGCTTTGTCTTGAATACTAAAATAAATTCACAAATCGGTTGCAGTTTGGCAAAGTTAGAGTCGGTAAAAAAAACAGTATGACAAACAGTGACAAAAACAACTTTTTTTATTTTCAATTTTTTTTTATTAAGAAATTTCAGCTTTTTTGAAACAAAACTAACACATAAGAAAAATTCAAAATGGCTTCTCTGTAAAAATCGATAGACAAAAACATAAAAAGTAAAAACCAAATGAATCACGGTTCGTTAATATCTTACAACAATTAACCCCAACGCAACATCAGACATGACATCATAATCGATTGTCTTTCGCTTCTCTCTCATCATTCCTCCCTCTCTTTATAATTTTCATTTTGGTTCAAAATAAAAAAAAAATAAAACTCCATCAGTACTCATTTTATATTGTACCAAGTGTTAATGGGGTGTTATTGCTACAGCTATTCATTAAAATAACAAACCAAATGGTCCATTTTTACGATGAAAAATACATGTAAAATATGATAAATAAGTTCAGAACGAAATAAGTAATTAAAATGCCTTCTCTCTTTTAGCTACACACAAGTCCATATCCCTACTTACAATTCGTAAAATAATAAGACCCTGATGCCTGATGTGATGAACATGGCACACAAAACTCAACGACCCTGAGGAATGTGCTCATTCATTCATCAAACGTAGGTTTATTTTGGGTACTTTATGCTACATAATTCATTCTCAAACCAGTCAACTTCGTGGTAGTCAAAAAATACCCTCTTTGTTTATCCTTGTTAATTCATGGTAACAAGGAATTATGATGATTTTAATTTTTATCTTTTTTTTGTTTTTGCCTTCAATCGAACGAAATGCGATTTATGTATGAAAAATTGTTTTAATAGTTTCCGCATGAATGAAAAACAAAAAATGGGGGAGTTTTTTTTTTTTTATTATTTAAATGCAGATGATGATGAAAATGGAAAAGGGTTCAAATCAAAGTGTCAACAATATATCTTTTATTGTGATTGTGACATGTGCGGGAGTCAAATTGACTTTCGGTTCTTGGAGACAAGATGGCGCTTGTATATCAAAATTATTTATAAGAAAATTCCGCAAGGATAACGAATACTGTGAAATTTGAGCACGGCCATCGTACTTACAATGTCAATAACGACAGGTTATTTTGACATTCAACCCAGGTTTTTTTGGTTCAATAAAAGACCGCCATAAAAAGCTGATCGGTTTATACTTTTAAATAATTATTAATCTTTAATTCTTACAAATAAATCTATTTGAAATTTTCAATCTTTTAATTTTTTTTAAATTTTTACGTCACCCAAATCATCGAATTCATAAAGCATGCAATCAATTCTCTCAATTGACACACAACTCCCAACTGTCAGGATGGCCGAGCGGTCTAAGGCGCCAGACTCAAGAGCAATCTTACCCAATAACAATGGGTTAACTGAGCGTTCTGGTCCTCTCTGAGGGCGTGGGTTCGAATCCCACTTCTGACAAGAATTTTTTTTTTTTTTTAATTTTCCGATTTTGATTTTATTTTTTTTTTCTTATTTTGATCAACAATTTGGTAAAATGAACAAAAAAAAACTTGTTTGCAAGCACTTCCCTTCAAACTGGAAGATGTGTAAACATGAAACTATTGTCATTGGAATTTGATACTGTTCCGCAAACAACGAAACGGACCAGTTTTAGCTGTTTTGTGTCGTTCGGTTTTTTCTTCCATTCTTTATTCACTGCTGGTTGTTCCCTGATGATGGTCTTTTGTTTGGTGGAATGGTGCACGAGACTTTTGTTCGTCTTCCTTTTTTACGAACTGTTAAAATATCCTGTAGGGCTTCATTTGTTTTTTTTTTTTGTTTTGTTTATGTTGTTGAGTCTCCTGCGGGCATATGTGTTTATTGTTTACAAATAATGACAATTGCATATCTACATCACGAAGCGGTTTTTTTTCTGAATTTTTCTGTAGGTATTTTATTTTGGAGAAAATTCTTCTGTCATTGTATTCCGCCACGCCACCCATGGTGATAAAAAATAAAAAGAAGAATACAAAAATAAAATACCACGGCTGAAGTGGCCAAGTAACTTTGTTTGGCGTTCTCTTTTTTCCATCTTCATTGTCGTTTTTTTTTTTTCTTTAATTATTTTGAAAGAAGCAAAGTGGGTACTTTGACAAGTGCACATGCTCTTTTGACACATTGGTTTGGTTTTCGCTTGAGAGGGCGCTGAAGTGAGAGCTATTTATATGTAGTAGGTATACCAACATTTTTTTTTAATTGAGAAGTCTCTGTTTGTCTGTTTTGAGTTGCGGCACACGCAAAAGGAGCTACTTTCCCAGTTTTTCAAGTGCATCGACGAAAAAGAGAAGAGAACTTTTGTTTGATGAAGTGCAATTTAACGGTCACACTTGTTGACATCTATCAAAGTTAAACGAATAGTGCCAGTTTTGGCACTCCTGTCAAATGGAAATTTTAAGTCTGTGCAAATTTCGTTGAAATTCATGGACCAGATAAAGTCTAAATTAATTGTCGGAGTGGATGACACCTGTCAAAATATAATACAAGGTGACAGTTTGATGTAGATGCAGGAGGCGCCATATTCGAAAATGATTGGTTCGGTTTTTTTTAGATAATATAGTTTTAAATATTGAGGTGATTCTGTAGACATGTCAACTTATAACATTTTGCTAATAAAAGTACTGTTTATGGTGCCCTTCATGTCCAGGGACCTAATACCCGTAGGCATACTTTGAGCACCCAGTTTTTTTTTCAGTTATACTAATGTCCAACCACTTATAATAGCGAAAAATAATAAACTGTTATAAATTGGCGTTTATCTAGCCTAATGGTGGATTTACATGTATCTTCATGCGTGTTCTGCAAAAAGTAAGGGATACAAAATATAAAATGTATGTTTGTTGGATAGAGAGAGAAGAACAAAATGCAGAGATCTTGATTATAGGAACGCAGATGAAGATTATAGCGAAGACGAACACAGTGTTGAAACTTATGTCATATGAAAGCTAATAAAAAGTACTTTATTTTATTGGTGCACTGTGGTCCAAAATGCCTCTTTTCGTTGCAAAAATCATAACTTTTGAACGCATAATGATATTGCTTTAATTTTTTTGTCTTCTTAAAGGAAATTTCTAAAGCTATAAAAATAGTGATTTTTAAAAAAATTGTTCCACAGGGTGTTTCTAAATAATAGGCTAAAGTAAAATCTTCTTATAAAGAGGAATTAACAGAGGAATTAAAACAAAACATTAAAAACAGTTACAATTTTACGAATTCTGTAAAAAAAAGTTTGTGGCTATTTAATTGGGTGTTACAAAACGTAATTGTTCACAACAGTGGATGCATAAAAATAGCGAACAAATTTTGTATGTTTTGAGCAAGTACTAAAACCTTATTTTTTTTCATTTTGTGGCTAATAGACATATCGTTTAAACTGTTTAAGTGACCAATTTTATGGGAAACAGTGTAGGAAAAAGTTAACGGACCAAAATTTGTATACATTTTTTTTTTAATAAAATAAAATAGAATACATAATACGTTTTTTTAAATTAATTACAGATTTAAATTTTCAGAAAAATCATTGGGATCATCATCATTCTCTATATTTAATAGACTTACTAGTTCTGGGCAATAACTCTTTTTTCAGCTCTCTTTGAGATCTCACGTGCCTTAAAGATGAAATAAGAGTATCCGATGATATAGCCAACATATTTTATAAATCTTCATTTTGACGTTTCCGCGAAACTTTGCAGGTATTTTGGTATCGATATCGTTTGTAGTCTTTATATCTTGATTCTTGTGCTTCTTTTGAAAGATCCCCAATTGGCAAAATTTGATGCTTAATGAGTTCTCCACCATCTTTTTGTGATCCTTGCTGTACTTCATACTTAGAGCTGTGGCAACATTTTCAGTCGAAATATTGCTTGTAGTTTCCATTAGTTTCCTCTTTTTTGCATAGTCTAAACATATTTCCAAAGATTTCGAAGGCCTTCCTATTGATGTACTTGGCATGTCACTTTCTTCAATTCCATCATCTGCGAAACTAAATATTCCGTTCAAAAATTCTTCATTTTTCAAAAGAAATTTTGTTTTTAATTTATGACAATCACTCCATTTTTATTAAATTTATAATATAATTTTGGTTTCTTCGTCATCACTTTGTATTGGTATTGAAACAAAGTTACACATTCTTGAAACATTGATAAAATGTTCAAAAAGGACTTTCGATTAAAATATTCATTTTGAAGTTTAAAGTTACACCTCTCTTGAGTCGAACCTTTTTAAAACTAATTCAATGCTTCCAACATCAATAGTTTATATAATACAGGGATTATTTTACCAGCCACCAAATGTACCTTTCTCTTTACCTCTTTTTTAAGGATAGCGATAAAAATTTAATATTTCTTGCTACCTAAAAACTCTTTTAGTTTAGGAGGTATTTATTAAAAAAGGGGCGTCAAAGTGGGTGGATTACAAAAATGTAATGTTAAACATAAAAATCAAATGTCAAAAACTCATTAAAAAAATTGCTTTTTGTTTTATTTATTAAAAATATTAATTTTTTTATTGAAATTTTTACTTACAAATAAAACAACCACGTGACATTAAAAAAAAAAACTCCCGCATGGAAAAATGGCAAGTTTTTGGCAAGTTTAGGCGAGGCCCTAGCAAGTTTTCGGAAAGAAAAACATGGACGAGGAAAACATGACAGACCCCTATTAGTGCCTCTCTGAGAACTTTTATTTAATAAAGTGATGGTGAAATCATCTTACAAAAATTAATAAAAGCAGGAAGCAAGAATTTTTTAAGGGTCATAAAAATTAAAATTAAAATAAAATACAATGGATTCGCGGTTAATTAGTGAAATTAGTGAACTTCTATCATCTTTAACAAGAATAAACGTATTTTTGAATCTCAATCTCGCAATATAAGCAACAGAAAGCGCACCGCCACAGAAGCACAAACGATGACATTACCAAGCGCTGCATGCTTTAAAACGGACGTAAATGCAAACAAACGGCATGAATATAGGGACTATCACAGCTATGTTTAAGGCAGGACCAACCAGGATGATGACCGTCAGTTTATCGGCAGGCTGAGACGTGGTAAGCACACTGAAGTCTTCGAAGCAACATTCTTCCATAGACATGGACTGGCCACGACAACGATCATTTAGAGTGTACAACCAGGGTGGTGGGCATCGAGAAACTAGATGTCTATCTAGATAAATAAAATATAGAGCGACTGACAGCTTCTAGCTTTGACCCCCATATCTGAAATGGTTTCGCGCGAAATTTTAAGGCATGTAATTTAATGGAAGCCAAAACATTGCCAAACAATCGAATGCCAAATAAAAAAAAGCTGAACATCAAATTGGCAAATAAAAAAAAGCGAAATAACAAAATGCTGAATGAAAAATAGCAAAATAATAAAATGCCAAATAAGAAAAAGCCAAATAACAAAATGCCAAATAAAAAATTGCCAAACCTAAATATGCCAATCAAACAAAATATTAAGTGAAAATTGCGAAATGAAAATTGCGAAATGATGGTTTGTCATATCATATAAAAAACCTAATGTAATTTGCAAAACGAAAATTGCGAAATAACAAAATGCTAAATAAAAAAATGCGAAACGAGAAACGGCGAAATGTACCACCGCGAAACGTTAATTTGCCAAACAATTCTGGCGAAACATACCATACCCCTATAGTAACCCTTGCTAGACCCTTGTTAGTAACTATGAAAAACTTGCCAGGGCCTTATTGAAAACTAGATTCTTTTTCCAGGCGGGCTAAGATTCATCATCGAATATGCAATAATTGCAAAAAAGAAAATGAATAAATTCGTTTTTTATAATTTTTTTGTCTCTAGAACAAAATTGCCCTACTTTGAAATGCTCCACAAACCAAAATATTTACCAAAAAATTATTTTGTGTGTTGCTTTTGAAGCTCTATATTCCTATTAGAAATAAAAAACAAACAAATTTTAAAAACACATCAGATTTTGTATTTTGCCACGACTTTTGGCTTTTTGGGCCACAGTGCGGCGGCTTTATTGAAATGAAGAGCGAAAATTATGTTTTAGCTCATTTTATAAAAACAAAAGTATTTAAAATGGAGAAATTATATAAAAACAAGGGCAATACTTGCTAAAAAGTGTTTTGCCATTTTTGAAAGCCAGAAGTCAGTTTTTTCATTCTTTTTTGAAATCAACTGTTGCCATATTTTTATTTTTTTTTTTTTTCATTAAATACTTTTTTTTATAAAATGCGCCAAGACACCATTTTCGCGCTTGAATTTCAATTAAGCCACCATATAATAAAATAAAGAACTCTTTATAAGCTTTCATTTATTATAACTTTTATCACTGTTGAGCAATTTAAAAAGTGGGCCCAAAATCTATACAAAATTACCCATGGTCCTTTCTCGTCCTGAGATTATATTTTTCTGTAATTAATATGATTAAGTTCGAAAAAAGTTCAGTAACAAAAAAATACCTGCCAGTTTTTGTAATCGAACATTAAAAAAAAACACAACTAACATTTAAAAAAAAATAGTTTTTCTTGTTTTTTTTTTTAATTTCTAAAAAAGTGAAAATTTTTTTTTTGCGGTATCAACGACGAAATAACACGTCAACGCAGTTTGCTAGTGCAACTATTGTAATTTTTATGATCGTCAACGTTTCATGCGTTGAAACAGTCTTCCTTTCCAGAATATTGACGATATTTTTTGTGACGTCAAAAAGTCAGCAGATTGACCATTTACGTTGACGGTTTTTTCGTAGGTTTAGAGACACTTTGATGGCAATGCTACACCTGATAAATGTCCCAAAATTCTATGGAGATTATGTCAAAAACTTAACATTAGAACTTAAGTTTTCAATCCCGTTAAAAACCCAGGCATGATTCAAAGAAGATTATTTGAAAGTTATAAATAACCTAGGTTTCACATATCTGTCAAATTTTAACAAAATATTTATATCTATTCATATTTATTAAAATTGTATGAAAAATGTCAAATTAACACTTCTGTAAAAATTCTTTTCCTTTTTATTAAATGGTCATTTAAATAACTTACCACGACCGCCATCAAGATGACCACCGTTAAGAGGTCATTAGTGTCAACATTTGCAGCACCAATTCTATTTATCTTCGCATATATAATAGTGCTGACGTCCCATAAAAAAAAAAAAAAATAGAAAAAAGCCAACAGAAACAACAATACTGAGTCTGTGCGCTGGCACACGAGATCAGCATGTTAATTGCGAGACTTTTTAACATTTAATTCTTTTTTCTTCTCTTCTTTCCTTGCTTTATTGTATCATCGTCGTGTCTTCTTTTATTCGTTGTAAATTTCCCCTGCGCGAATATCTTTGCGCTGCAATGTAGGCTAAAAAGCTAAGCCGTCCGTCGGTCTTGCTTGGTCGGTCGTCATCAACTTGGTCTTATCATCAATTTGCAGAAAAACGTCAAAAGTAATTGTCAATTCTCATAATTTGTCTTCTGTCATCATATGCTAAAGGGGGGGACACAAGGGGGCGAGGTTGATGAGTTACGAGAGAGTGCACCGTGTAGGTTGTGTGGCTCGAACAATTAAACTGAAGTTCTTTCTGCACCTCCAACAGCAGCCTTCCCCTCTGTATAGGCAATAGATGTCGATTAATAATGTCCCTCAAGTTAGCAGAGCAAGGTCAGCAGAACAAAGTTTTAATGATGTCATCATTAGGTGCTTAATAAGTGCTAATTAAGTACCCAACAACAAAATTAAGTGCTCCAGTACTTTTGGAAAAAATTAATGTTCTGCTAACTTGATTTCAAGTTAGCAGAGCAATTTTTGAAAACTGGTTAGAACGCATGGAAAAAAATTTGCTTTGCTCTCATAATTAGGTGCTATTTAAGTGCTCTACGAATCAAAAAAAAAAATTTGAAAAAAATTATTTTTTACAAAAAAAAAAAAATATTTTAAAAATTTTGAAAAAAAATAATTTTTTTTAATTGTTTTCTACTTTTTTCGTCATAAATATACTTGAATAATTAAGACTTTATCTAATTAGAGTTAAGTACCCCATTTTCCGAAAGATTTTCCAAAATTTGAAGAAAAAAAAAAAAAATTCAATTTTCCATACAAAACCCTGCTCTGCTAACTTAAATTCGAGTTTTCTCGAACAATTCAACTTTTTTTCACCCAAATCTTTTTGATTAATTAGAAGCTCATCAAACTCGAATTAAGTACCCCATTTTCCGAAAGATTTTCCAAGATTCCAAGAAAAATAAAATAATTCAATTTTCCATACAAAACCCTGCTCTGCTAACTTAAATTCGAGTTTTCTCAAACAATTCAAGATTTTTTCACCCAAATCTTTTTGATTTATTAAAAGCTCATTAAACTCGAATTAAGTACCCCATTTTCCGAAAGATTTTCCAAGATTTGAAGAAAAAAAAAATAATTCAATTTTCCATACAAAACCCTGCTCTGCTAACTTAAATTCGAGTTTTCTCAAACAATTCAAGATTTTTTCACCCAAATCTTTTTGATTTATTAAAAGCTCATTAAACTCGAATTAAGTATATAATATTCACAAAAATCGAATTTAAGTTAGCAGAGCAGGGTTTTGTATGGTAAATTGAATTATTTTTTTTTTCTTCAAATCTTGGAAAATCTTTCGGAAAATAGGGTACTTAATTCGAGTTTAATGAGCTTTTAATAAATCAAAAAGATTTGGGTGAAAAAATCTTGAATTGTTTGAGAAAAATCGAATTTAAGTTAGCAGAGCAGGGTTTTGTATGGAAAATTGATTTATTTTTTTTTTTTTCAAATCTTGGAAAATCTTTCGGAAAATGGGGTACTTAATTCGAGTTTAATGAGCTTTTAATAAATCAAAAAGATTTGGGTGAAAAAATCTTGAATTGTTTGAGAAAACTCGAATTTAAGTTAGCAGAGCAGGGTTTTGTATGGAAAATTGAATTATTTTATTTTTCTTCAAATCTTGGAAAATCTTTCGGAAAATGGGGTACTTAATTCGAGTTTGATGAGCTTCTAATAAATCAAAAAGATTTGGGTGAAAAAATCTTGAATTGTTTGAGAAAACTCGAATTTAAGTTAGCAGAGCAGGGTTTTGTATGGAAAATTGAATTATTTTTTTTTCTTCAAATCTTGGAAAATCTTTCGGAAAATGGGGTACTTAATTCGAGTTTAATGAGCTTTTAATAAATCAAAAAGATTTGGGTGAAAAAATCTTGAATTGTTTGAGAAAACTCGAATTTAAGTTAGCAGAGCAGGGTTTTGTATGGAAAATTGAATTATTTTTTTTTTCTTCAAATCTTGGAAAATCTTTCGGAAAATGGGGTACTTAATTCGAGTTTAATGAGCTTTTAATAAATCAAAAAGATTTGGGTGAAAAAATCTTGAATTGTTTGAGAAAACTTAAGTTAGCAGAGAAAATTTAAGTTAGCAGAGCAGGGTTTTGTATGGAAAATTGAATTATTTTTTTTTTCTTCAAATCTTGGAAAATCTTTCGGAAAATGGGGTACTTAATTCGAGTTTGATGAGCTTCTAATAAATCAAAAAGATTTGGGTGAAAAAATCTTGAATTGTTTGAGAAAACTCGAATTTAAGTTAGCAGAGCAGGGTTTTGTATGGAAAATTGAATTATTTTATTTTTCTTGGAATCTTGGAAAATCTTTCGGAAAATGGGGTACTTAATTCGAGTTTGATGAGCTTCTAATTAATCAAAAAGATTTGGGTGAAAAAAAGTTGAATTGTTCGAGAAAACTCGAATTTAAGTTAGCAGAGCAGGGTTTTGTATGGAAAATTGAATTTTTTTTTTTTCTTCAAATTTTGGAAAATCTTTCGGAAAATGGGGTACTTAACTCTAATTAGATAAAGTCTTAATTATTCAAGTATATTTATGACGAAAAAAGTAGAAAACAATTAAAAAAAATTATTTTTTTTCAAAATTTTTAAAATATTTTTTTTTTTTGTAAAAAATAATTTTTTTCAAATTTTTTTTTTGATTCGTAGAGCACTTAAATAGCACCTAATTATGAGAGCAAAGCAAATTTTTTTCCATGCGTTCTAACCAGTTTTCGAAAATTGCTCTGCTAACTTGAAATCAAGTTAGCAGAACATTAATTTTTTCCAAAAGTACTGGAGCACTTAATTTTGTTGTTGGGTACTTAATTAGCACTTATTAAGCACCTAATGATGACATCATTAAAACTTTGTTCTGCTGACCTTGCTCTGCTAACTTGAGGGACATCGATTAATAGAATAATAGCCGAGAGAGGTGGAAAAAGATTCGAAAGGGGAGGTAAAACAAAAACAACAACAAAAAAACAGCAAAGATTCGAACAATGAGAATGAGGATGGAATTATTAACGGTAGCCCAGCCAGGCAGAGTCCGTTGAGTTATTTTGAAATTAAGAATTTATTATGCATTTTCTTTTTTTTTCGTGTTTAACAATTCTTTTTGTATATATTCGTTTTTAAGTAAGTATCTGTTGAATGAGAAAGAGGACTTCGTGACTTGAAGTTCAAATAGCGCATTTAAACATCATTTTACGGTTTTATGTTCGTTCCCTTTTTTTCTGTTTGGGGGGATAACTTGATGCGTTGGCGTTGTTGTGGGCTGTGACTTTCGGGAACGCATTTGAACATAAATTTTCGAAACTTAATAAAGTTTCAAGTAATTTTCGAATGAGTGTCATTATCGAATTGGATATTGTGGGGGGGTTTAATTTTCCATTTGGGGGAAACCTTCTCTTTTGTGGGAATGTTTTCCAGCACTATGATGAACATCTGCTAATGGGGAATAAATTCAAGTGAACGGTTGGCATGTTCCTCTGAGGAATGTCAATACAAAGGAATGTGTATTCCTTTGTTAAAATGTATTTCTTTTTAATTTGATATTATTTTTTAGTTTTTAAATTTTTACATCATTTGGGAGTTGTTGGTACATAAATATATGCCAGACCACATTTCATTGTAGGAATAGTTTTCGTAGAATTTTTAATGGTAATGAAAATTGAAGAAATTTCGATTTTATGTTTTAGTTTTTTTTTTGGTTGATGGTGACAATCAATAGGATAACATAAATCGAGTTTGCTTTATGGATATACAATTACATATACCAATCTATTTTATAGTAAGTTGGTTGAATACGAAAAAATATTATGGAAAGGGGTCTTTTACCACCCTTTGAGTCGGGAAAAGAATATTTAAGAAACAATCGTAGGCAATACTTCGTACATACTAATAAAATCATGCTTTAAAGCAACATATTTTGATAGCAACAGTTTTGAAAAGAAAAATTAATCTCAAAATATTGATACCTATGTAAGTGCATTGCCGCAGTTAGGGACTTCCCCTAGGGGGCAGCCAGGCAGCTGACAATAAATTTTAAATGGATATATCATATACCAACAGGGTGTGGAATTTTAGTTCTAGTTTTCTAGTTCACACCCAGTTAGCACAGAAATATGAAGTGTTTTGCCTAAGTCGTGCAAGATATTTAAGGGAACAATTTTTGAGATCATATATCAAGAAAAAAAAATGACCAATTTTTAAAAAATTGACTTAGGCCGTGTGCGAATTGGGTTGAAATCGCTTTAAATTTTATTCTAAGATTAATTTTTGATACTAGTGATGTGAATCTGTACGTAGAAATGTGAAATTTTAATCTCGGATAAAATTTAATCTAAATTTTAAACCAATTCGCACACGGCCTTAAAATGAAAATAACAAATTAATAAAAATCAACGAAAGCACATACAATAATGTGCTTCAGCTTTTCTGAAAGCTACTATTTAATTCCTTCATTTGCTTTTTGAATGAAATTAATTAAGTGAATAATTTTTGATAAATTAAATTTTTTTGTTTTTTGCCACTATCCGATTAGAAAAATTTTCGATCCAGTCTGTATTACGGACTCTAGAGCGACGTCGACCTGGTCAAAAAGCTGATTGTCTTGGCAGTAGAGGAGGACCCCACCTTAGGTGGGGCACACAAGGGCAGAACGACCTCAACCAACTGGGAATGCGTAACTAAAAAGAGGAAGCCTGCTAGGGACCGAGCTGGACACTGGCCAATAGGAGAACATGCGGCAAAACTGGGTATACCTTACAATACTCACTGCCGAAGTTGTGCGGACCAGCAGGAAAAGGAAACAATAGTTCACTTCCTCTGTAAATGCCCTGCTCTAATCCGGTATTGAGTACAATCGGACATGCTTTTTATGACGACCTTAACGAACTCTTTGTTTAACGCAACGAAATGGCTTTGAGACGATGAGACGGTAGACTTTTCATCGTGACCCCCTTCTGATTCGCTAGATTGCTAGCATGCGGACTTCAAGTTTGGTTGGGACACGAGGTGCAAGGTAACCGAAGGATCCCAAGGTTTTCCTTTCAGCTTCCGCTTCGGTGCCAGCCAACGAGTGCCTAGTATAGCACTTTGAAAATGGTCTCCGATGTGGAGGTTGATTCTTCTGAGTGAATATCTGAGTGATCTTCAATAGTTACTCAATATTACATAGCTTTAACACAATCCACAACCTTTATAAAGTAAAATCCAAAAGGCCAAACCACGGAGCCCATCTGAGTCTGGCAATGTAGTGACTAGTTTGACACTTAAGTGTCTGTGGGTGGCCGCCAGCTTCTACTCCACTCTTCTATTAATAGGTTCCAACGAGTTTATGGTATCAAAACGGCGCTTTTTTGCGCTAATTGGGTCAGCGAGCTAGCTTGTTCGTTGGCCGCCATTTCTACCTACCTACCTAGGGACCGAGCTGGCTGGAGGGGCTTGTTGGTTGAGGCCGTAGTCCATCCTGGACTGTAAGCGCCATTTAAAGTAAAGTATTATTAATATATTTTTCTATATTTTGTACCAATGCATAACTTTTCATTTTGGTACCTACATAATTTTTATTCTTTTCATGAATAGAATAAGTTTCTCTCACCTTAGCCATTTGGATCTGACAGAAAATTGTAGGTCCCGTCTATTCCTGCCAATTTCAAGAACATAAGAATGGTAGAAAGTTGTAGTAAGTCACAAGGCTCTGGTTTTGCACGAGCTGTCGCGATACGCTACCAAATTTTTTTTGCCAACTCTTTATGACAAGCTAAAAGAGCTGTGTGACGCCAGAACCCCCGTCCGACGAAATATGTCGCATTCGTTTGTCCATCGTGCAGGCAAAAACTCGTTTGGAAAAAAGTTATCAGGCTTTTTCTTTTTTATAGCAAGTACCCCAAAAACAAAAAACGCCTCTACCGCCCACAATTTATAACTTAGGAGGTTGGGGCCGAGTGGGTTCATTTTTGCACCAGATTCTTAACATTTTCCATACAAAAAATTCGTTTGTCCACCCCTATTTTAAAAGTCGTCTGACATCATCAATTTTTAACCTAGGAGGCCCAGGCCTAGTGGTTTCGCTTGTCCACCGGCTTCTTATGATTGTCCACAAAAAATTTTTCTTTGTCCTTTTTTATAGCACCAAACACAAAACATTAAAATTTTACCCAGCGGAATGGAACCTATCGCAATTGTTTGTCCACCGATTGTCCATGTAAGTAAAGAAAGAAAGAAATAATTTAGACCCTTAGTTCAAAAGTTATTCAACAATCCTTTTTTATAGGAACACCCCCAAAAACAAAAAAGTCGTCTTACTTTACCAATTTTTAACTTAGGAGGCCCGGACCAAGTGGGTTCCTTTGTCCACTGGCTCCTTAGGATTGTCCACCTAAAACTGTGCACAATGCTTCTGATTCTGTTAAGCGTACAATTTTACATAATTTATATTCGTTAAACCTTTTTGCCCATGCAAGTTTTTTCGAAATCTTTTTCTTATTTTTAACAAAGCCCCACCAGAATTGACAAAGTAAATCATTTAATTTTTTTTCTTTCGCAATTTGATTTGCCAATCTTATGAATGACATGAAATTTGTTACACAGCTTGGGATGAATATCTTAACTTTCTTTTATATTTATGTTATCCCACAAATACCCAAAGGCTTTAGTCAAAATTTTCCCAAATCTCAACAAAAGAAGAAAGGAATATATTTATATCGAAATTTCCTGTTGAAAATAGTTGCAAGTATCGTTTCCTTCACATCATTCATGACATTTCCGTCTCTCCCTGTAATCATCAAATTCCAACTCAATTCAACAAACTGGACATCTCTTGGGTGTGATGGCCATTCAATAAATTTCCATGAATCAATTGCCAGGATGCCAACCCGTAAGTGTAGTAATTCTCTCCCTCTTCCTCTTTGTGATTTGTGTGAAAAGTATATAGTTAGTATGTGTAACTGAAGAAACTATGAAACCCTCTTAAATCTTCGGACACTCGTAGCACCCTTGAGACTATCTGTCTTAGCTGTCATTCCTTCATCTTATGTGTCTTTGAATAATCGGCTGCCATATCTCTGTAAATGACTTTAAAGGAGATGGGGTGTTTTGTTCTGGTAGTGGGTGACCTTTTTTTTACTGCTGCTGCAGAATCGACCCACAAATTCAACCCTCTAGTGGATTATCAACTCAATCCGGTCTCCCGTACAAAAGATAGAACACACGCTTGACATTTCATTCATTCATACTTCAGTCACAGGGGCTGAACACACTCATTCAACGAACAAACCAAACGAATTGCATTCTAAACAATTACGCGCAAATCATCCTCCATTCACTGACATTACAGTTCAAGAGACAGTGCCGCCACCGTTATCACCGCCGCCGCCACCATGACCAAGAAAAAAAAAAAAAAAAAAAAGGCCCTCAATGTTGGAGTTTTGTCACAAAATATGAATAGACCAAACATCAAGATGAGGACGAGAGTGTGGGCGAGTGTGGATGATGGAGTCGAAGGAGTAGAGTGGAGAAGATCTTTCCAGACTTCCAACTGTCAACACAGGAAGTGAAATACTCCTCTGCATCACATGCAATTGTCACTGCAATGCAAAAACGGAAATGGGGTGCATATGATCACGACTACATTATGCTAAAATGCGGGGGTAGGTAATGGTGCACGGGGCGGCGAATGAGTTTGAATATGAAAAACAAATGGCCAATTGCGAATATATATTGCATTTGAGGTAAAAGTTGGTTATTCATATAAGCGAGGATTGGATGGAATGAGTGGCGGACAAATGTCCTGCATGGATACGACACATAGACGACATCCCAGTGGCAGTGTGGCACCGACAAACACATCGCGCTGCTGTCTACTTCCAACTTTCACAGTTGTAGTCTTGTCATAAATATTGCCAACTGTGGTGTCCTTTTTTATACGAGAGTATGAGTTCCAAATAGAATATATTTGAAAATTAATTGAGATATTTTAAATGACCAAAATGAATGTAAAAACTAATGTTGGATAGTTATTTTAAGCTTTAAATTGCCACGGATAAGGTTGAATAGTTAAGAAAATCTAAAAAATAGTGGAAATGTTCGGAATACATTCTTGGATAAACCCGGATAAGACTTTATCTCGCAAAGATTGCTTCGGATAAAGTTAGATAGTTTAAAACATCTAAAAATATAGTGGAAATGTTTGGAATATGTGCTTGAATAAACACGGATAAGACTAATTCCTCACAAATATTGCCTGGGTTAGTGTAAGATTATTTTTAAACATTTTAAAAAGTCGTGGGAATGTTTGGAATACATTTTGGGATAAACATGGATAGGAATATTCCGTACAAATATTGCGTCGGATAAAGTTGGATAATATAAAACACCTTAAATAATAGTGAAAAAATGCTTGTATAAACACAGATAAGACTATTCTTCACAGAGATTACCTCGGATAAAGTTGGATAGTTTAAAACATCCAATAAATAGTGAAAATGTTCGAAATATGTATGTGCTTCGATATACACGGTTAAACTATTCTTCACACAGATGGCCGAAAAATATAGTAAAATTTTAGAAATATGCCTTAAAAATATTTTGAGAAAATTCTGTGAAGAGAAAAAATTAACGGTAAATTGCAAAAGTCTTTCCATCATAAAATCGGCCCAATAAATAAATTAGACAGCGTTAGATCACAGAACATCCTTAAAAGAAATCAGAAATTTTCTGTGTTTATTATCCGATCTTATCCGATACTTAGGACCTGTGTGCATTGGATTAAAATTGCGTTAAATATTATCCGAAGATTCATTTTTGACGCTAATGAGATCTTATTCCTTAATTTATCCTAATCTTTGCGAAATTGACCTTAGACTGAACTTTAAAGTCAAAAATTTAAGATTTAAAGAAATACGACAAGTTTTTAAGAGTATAATCATATCAGGCCAAGGCAAATATGTATTTGGAAACCCATACAAAATAACAGAAATGATTCCAGATAACCCCGGATAAACCGAAAAGGTAAAAGATAGTCGTGAAAATATGATGAATTGGTAAAGTCCAATAAGAAAAACTGAGTGTAGGTTCAAATAAAATCATTAAGGTGGGCTCGGATAATATCGGATAAAAGTAAACAACACAGAACAATAAAATAAAATGTTCTGGATATAGTCAGTATTTGAGGGCTATTTCAATTTTCCAAAATTATTAACTCGGATAACAGTTTAGATCAATAAATTATCAAATAAAAACTATGACATTAGGAAGAACGAGTTGAGGATAATAAACTTTTTGAAATACATATATGTACATAGACTGAAGAAATTTGTCCAGTGTCTAGTGAAGAATTTATTTGAATGTTGAGTCGTATCGTCAAGCCTTCGAGGTAAGGCTTTAAGGTAATTGTTTAATTATTCGCTATGAAAAACTAATTTGGATGCGAAAACAAAGGGAAATTCCACCTGAGTTGGCAATCGTTCATGGTTATAGAACTCTCTACAAATGCTAATCGAATTGAAATTGAAAGTTTACCGGCGGCCAGCGCGGCGCTTGAGCACATGAATCGAATAAAATGAGGAAGCTAGTCAGTATAGCTACCCGAGAATGAGAAAACTAGTCAGTAGTCGCCCTTTGGAGCCCAACACCCGTACAGAACCATAAAAAGTTCTTAATTCTATTTTTTTCTATTTTGGTTGGTATAGAACAGGCAATGACGGTAACTGGTGTGTTTTGCATTCAAAGTGCATTGCGATGGTAATGTGTGCATGTGCATTGCACAACACGTTTAAAAAAAAAGATGGAATTAAACTCTTTTTTTTATAGTCTGACCAAAACCATCATCGTTCAGGGTCTGCTGCTCTCGGCCAGGGGTGAATTGTGACCATTTGGCAGATTTATTATTTTTTTTTTGTTAATGGAAAATTCGATTTACCGAGAGACGTTTTAATCCGTTCATTCAAATTGGATTTCTCGCATTTTTTTTTTGTTTTGTTTGGGGAGTCGAAGAATGCAGCAACCTGCACCTTCAATCTCTCGGCTTCATTTCATACATTCACATACGAAGCGCGCTGTGTCACTAGTTGGCAGTGATTGATTTTGTGTGCTTTTACTGTTTGCATGTGCGCGTAATTACTTCGATTGCTTCTGTCTTGCTGTGTTGATATATGTGCAGTACCTACTCTTTCATCCCTCAGGAGGAAGCGACCCATATTCCCAATCTAATCTAATTTTTCTTCATTTTTTTTAAACAGTGGTATACAGTGAGAGACCAGAGATACTTGGATGAGTGCAGTGTATCTTCATAAGGGGATTAAATAGAATAGATGAAGTCTACATAGTTGTTGATGCCAAAGTAAGTTTCTTATCGAAAAAGGAAATATGGGGCGTACTAAGGGGGCGTCATGTTGAGCAAGAAATTTATGTTTTTTTTTCGTAATTTGTTTTCCAAAAGACAACTATGAAAAATAACATTAAAGAAGATAAATTGAAGTTAACCATTCGGTTGACTTGATTTTGTAATGCCTGTAAAATCTGCTAAAAGAGTCTTGGGGTTTAATTTGTTGTTTTTTTTCACACGATTTAGGATTAAATATTTAAACCTGATTTATCTAAGGATATTTGAAGCTGTTTAGTAGTAGCCAATGTCCCTTGTTATTGTTTTTATGCTTTTATCCGGGATTATCCAAAATCATTTAAATATTTTATTAGACTATTTAACTTTTTATAAGGTTTTGGTATTGCCATTTGTCATCTTTTCTGTAGGTATTTTGGATTTTATTTAAATCATTATAGTTTTTCTTTTATTGTTTTCACATTTGCACACTTAGGCAGGTTGTAATTGAAATAAACTGTATCCAAAGAATTATTTTTTACACTAATGAGATGTATAATCTCGGATAAAATGTAGGTCATGTGCGTATTTCATTAAAAAAAAAAAAATGGATTAAGACCGTGTGCGATTTGTGTTAAGATCACGTCAAATTTTATCCAAAAATTAATTTTAATTACTATTGCGGTGAACCTGTACATGGGTACGTAAAAATTTAATCTCGGTTAAAATTTAATCGAAATTTTCATTCCATTTGCAAACGGACTAGATTTTTGCCGAAATTAAATTTTGAAATTGGCCCTTTATGTACACCCTGTTTGTTAGTTTCTTTTTTGCTTTGTTGTTGGTCTGAAAGCTCATAATCTTTAAATCTCCACAATTTGTTTACCAAAATCTTATCTATTATCAAAAATAAACGCCAAAAAATGTATCTTCAATCAAAAACAGACATACATATAAACTAAACCGTTTTCAAATGAAATTAAGCTAATTTTTTCCCGTTTACAAATGGAGTTGAATTGAGATTAAACTGCGCAGTGATATAAGAACATAATGGGATTATTTCCTAATTCGGTGAGTAATAAGTCCACAATTCTATTAGGAACGTATTTTCCATCCAAGTGGGTCATAATACCCATCATTTTTTTTTTTTTTTGAAAAGGTAAGACCTAAGTTTATTTTGGATTTGTGTCATGTTTAGTCACTGCATTGAACTACCGGACTTTTCTATTAGTTTTCTATAAGAATTGGAGTTGTATAATTTTTTTAAATTCAAAACCGTTCTTGCCTATTGCAAAAAAAATTATTATAAACAGAAAAGTCCAGTTTTGTTGGCAAGGTCAAATATTATTTTCCAATTATTAAGGAACTAGCGAACAAAAGCGGAATTGTCCAATTTTTTTTCTTTTTGACAGGATTATTGATTAAAATATCATCAAGGGTTTAATAAAATTAGCTTTCAGAGGCTCGCTTTTGCAGTGTGACCGCTGAAAAAATTCAGAGGGTGTGTATAGAAAAATTTCATGGATAAAAAAAAACGATTTAGAACATTTCATATAATTAAGGCAGAAAAATGAGATCTCAGAGCTCCCAGCAATCTCAGTTACATGAAGACAGCCAGTTCACGTTTAGGGGGGTTCAAATTCAACGACGTGTCGACCGACCCGAGTCATTTTGCTAGTGTTCACATTATACGACCGTTTCGCCGACTTCATTTGAAAACAAAATTTCAACAAGCAAACATTGCGCGTAGGTATTTAATTTTGTACACCAATATTACCGCACTATTTTTTGCGTTTATATTTATTGTTTAACTTCGATTTCAACGCGTGCTAATTAAATCTTACATACAAAATAGAAAAAAGCTACAAAATTAAAATCATCGGTCGTTCAAATAGTGTTCACATTCACTACAACGGTCGACCGACCGAGCAAAATATTAAAAAATTTGAACTACACAACAAGTCGATCGACGGTCGTTCCGACTGCTGTTCACATTACAAAAATCTGCCGACTAGACACATACATGTTGATCAACATGTCGTTGAATGTAAACCCGCCTTTTCTGAGATCTTACTGAGCAACCTCCGTCAGCTCCACTGAGCAGAAGGAGAAACCTGAACAAAATTTCTCTGCTAGAAGCCAAAACCAATTTCCATCTCTTTTTTATTAATTAATCAACTGCGACATAAAATAATTAAGCAAGCGAATCCAAAAACTATCGGTCTCAGTTTTTGGACAGATTTCTGAGATTGCTGAGGTCTCTGAGATCTCAGTGACCTTGAGAAACCTGAACTGGGTAAATTTCTCAGTTTTTCTGTCAAAACTCGGAGGAAAAAAAATTGCTCACTTTTTTTTTTATTATTATCATAAAAAAATTGCTCACTTTTTGACATGGAGCTCTGAGATCTCATTTTCCTGAAAACGCTACTTTATTCAAAATCTAAAAAGTAATTATATTCTGATAAAATTGAAAAAAAAAAATTCAAAAATAATTCTCTTAGGGCAACTTGCACTGCTGTCAGAAAACTTTTGTGAAAACGGTCCTTATTTGTGTGTTCCTTCTTTTTATAAAAAAAAGTATCCAAAAAACCGAATCGAAAATTGACTTAACAATAAAAATAGGATTAATGATAAATAAATAAAAATGAATAAAAAGCCCACGGTTTTTGAACGCGAAATAGTAGACATTTGGCCACTTCAGGAGCCAAACGGCAACGCTGCTACCTAGTAGGGAAGATGGGGTTAATAACTGTGATTTTTGGTTTGCAGGAGGATTATTCAGATACAAAATAATACAATTCTCTGATAAGCCTAGAGTCAACCAGATTTTTAGATACATTATGTACAAATTCGAGAGTTAAGGGAAAAATCAAAAAGATTGCTTGTAGATTGACTTGCAGTCTGAAATTCAAATTGGATAATCAACAAGCTTAGTCAGGCGGTTAAATTTATTCAAGACTTCTATATGCCTGTACCTGGGTGTTTTCTGACCAGAAATGTGAAGCCAATTAGAATTGTGTACATTGAAATCGCCCATGTAATGAAGATTTTCGGTTTAATGCTGATGGGAAATAATTCAATGGGTATGGAAGTCATGTAGTTCATTAAATTTGTTAAAAATTCAAATTATTTTTGGAAGAAAGTTATTTTGGATTGTCGTGTCACTAAGATTATTTAATTAAATTAAATTATATTCTGATATACATATGATCTTTACTCTAAATGCTTTCCCCCAATTACGACAGTGTGCTTATCAGTCAGATGACACAAATATGTACTCACAACTTTTATTTTTATGATGTTCATCTTCGTAGCCTCATAACATGAAGTCATGGCCAGAGCTTAATATTTTATCTGAAACTGTAAACAATACAAAAAATCCTGTTATCACCCTCAGCTCGTAGGTATGTCATTGCATCTTCGCACAGTTTAAAGGGTGTCCCTTTTTGTGAAACATAAACAAAAATGTTAGCTTTTTATAAAAACAACTAACAATAATGGTCAGGTTATGAGAGTCTACCAGAGTTCCTAAGAGTTTAAATCATTTTCAGGAGTTTTATTATGCAGGTAGGTATTTAGGTACTCTTCTGGACTTCACAAAGTCGAATTATTCTCTAAAGAACTTGGTTCACTTCGTGACCTGATCAAGCGTTCCAAAAAAAAAAAAAAATCAAAACTGTTGGTGCCTGTATACCTACCTGTTTTTTTTTTTAATTCCCTCCAATTTGAATGTAAACAAAAAACCAAGTTCACCGACAACGACAGAAGCCGGTTTCTTGTTTCCCAACTTATTGGATGCCTCTCTTATTAAACATTTAGGTATACAGTTTCACTCTTCCTCCCAAAGAAGAAATGATTAAGATAATATTGGTCAGATAAAGAAAAAGGCAAAAAGAAAGAACTCACCTTCAATGCAAACAACATGATCCCGGATCTGTTGGGCAATCTGAGCATCGGGCAGCAAATCAATCAAATCGTAAATCGCGTAAATTGACGGATGGACGCTCTCGAAGCGTTGGATCTCTTGTCGAATGGCCAGCGAATTGCTGATGAATGGTGGATGCAAAACAGCATGATGATGATGATGAACCGAAGAAGTGGACGGGGAACCTGTAACAGCAGCAGCAGCAGCAACGGCAGCGGCGACTACATGGCCGTGACGCTGCTGAGGAGGTGTCGAATGGTTGTTCATCTTGGAGAGCACACACTTATTCTTTTTCTTAAAGGGAAAACAACGCGCACTTTAAACACAAAAACAAAAAACCAGGTTGTGACACAGAAACTTTCTTCTTCTTGAAAACGTAGACCCACTTATAGATGTAGCAGAAGCAGCAGCAACAACAAAACACAAACAACACACAACACAACTTTTCTGCTTAATCTTCAATAGCAAATTGGAGCATTTGCAACCAAGATGAGTTGGAGTAATTTTTTAACTCCAGTAGCAGCACTGAGGGCAGGAGGAAGGATTATTCTTCTGCACCTCTTGTTTGTTCTTGGAAGAAATTCCTTTCGTTTGTTGACTTTTTTGCTTACATGCTCATCTTTATTTTTTCATAATTTTACTTATTAAAAACGACGCTCCACCACGACACGACGCCTTCGGACAAAACACTTTTGGGGACAATCGCGATTTATTTTAACAGAAACTAACACTTTTATTAACTATTACATTTAATAAGCAAACACCACAATGGAAAGTAATAAAATTCTTACACGAAAACCATAAAAATTTATTTAAACTTCATTTAATCACGACGGAGACGAACCGCAGAACAACGTACAACGAACAAATTGACAACAAAACTGAAGAGACGAATTTTATAGATGTTTCGATGTTTGTTCTGCGGAATTTTTCTCTTGAAAAATTGACATTTTGCCGTTAAATGAAATGACAGCTTAAAATAGCATGTGCTGCCAGCGGATTTATGGAGAAGTAACTAACCGTCGGTAAGGCTGTAACAACAAATGGGATGGTGTATACTTAAAGGTGGAAACAAATTGGAAGAATAAGTAGCCCAGTCAAATTAATAACATTTCGTTTACGATAAAGGCTTAACTACATTCAAAAGTGGGGCAAAAAGTGAAAATGTGATGACCAAAAATATGCTTATAAATGCCTGTGTGCGAAAAAATAGATTTTTTATCTGTAGTATCAATCTGAAATGTGCGAAAAAATTATTTCTTATCTGTAGTATCAATCTGAAATAATATATCAAACACTATTTTCGCAAACTTTTTCGCATGTTCTTGCGAACGTTTTTGTTTTTCACTTTTGTACTTTTTGCAAAATATCTTGAATGTATTTAGGCAACATTTCAGAATAGTATCCTTTTTTTCTTGCAATAGAATATTAAAATATAAGCTATGTTCCTTTGAAAGTGGCAAAGTACACAAGAGTCTTTGCTAGTAAATAGAATCTATGTGACTGTCAATCATGTGACTGTCAATTCTTCACATTCTGTGGAATCTATACAAACAACTGATTGGTTAATTTCATTCTAAATTACTTCTAATATTTTATTGATAAACAAAAAATTATGTTGAAATGAAAGAAATTTCCTTTGAACGCAGCCAAAAAGTCGACTAAATTCATTAGTTCACTCGAGAATGAATTATTCCAGGTATATCACGGGCAAAACATGAGGTCGCATTTATGCCCAAAACAGATGTGCAGCCTTTTCCAATGCAGCGAAAATAAATTTACACAGGTTCTTATGAAGGCTGACATATTCCAGGCTCTGCATGCAGCCTTTGCTGCATGATATCTCTATTTCTAAATTCGCTGCATGGGGAAAAAGCTGCACATCTGTTTTCGGCTTTAGACAGCAGCTGGAATGTGTTTATTAATAATGAGTTGTCCAACTATTTAGACAGTGGCTAACTGGACAACTGTCCAAGAGTGTTCTAAGGAAATCTAATTAATTCAACTGATGGTTTTTAGGACACAAATTTATAGAAATTAAAAATAAAATCTAGGAAAAGTCATAATCCGAGCATTGTTCATAATTACTACTATATTCAGGATCGAGAGCTCGAGTTAAATTGGGGTTGGATTTTCGACCCAGGTTTTTCGTTCATAGATTTGAGAGCTCGATTTTGAGTTATATTGAAATGGTATTGAGTAGATGAAATATAGTGTTACCGCCATATTATTCACTCGATACATCCAGATGTCAACTTAAATCCAGATGAATTTACATTGAATTTGTATGATTTACATCCGGATTTAAGTTTTAATCTGGATGTATTGAGTAACGGCCATATTATTCACTCAATACATCCAGATTAAAACTTAAATCTGGATGTAAATCATACAAATTCAATGTAAATTCATCTGGGGCCTCATCACGTAAAACGAAAACGATAGGACGATATCGTTTTGAAGATAGCTTTCTTTTTTTTTTCTACTGATATGAGAGAGATAGCAATGGTGGAAACGATATCGTCCGATCGTTTTCGTTTTACGTGATGAGGCCCCTGGATTTAAGTTTAAATCTGGATGTATCGAGTGAATAATATGGCGGTAAATAATATGGCCGTTACTCAAGTTAACTCCTCAACACAGGTTTTTTAGCACAAATTTCATATCGACTCCGCTCCTGAATTGGAGTCGGTTCAAGCCGTTCAATGAACATGTAATCGGGAACTGAAGTGCCCCGCCCAACAATTTGTAGTTTGTATACAACCCCTCCAAAACGTTTCGAGCATACGGCCCCTAAGCGCTGAATACCGACACTCCCTTTAGTTTGTGTTTGATAACATCAAACATGGGTTTTTTTGTTAGTTTATTTTGTCCTATTTTTGTATCATTTTTCAATAAAAATACAAAAACAAAAAATTTAGCCTGAGACTTGCTAAACCGGCTTAACGCCCATCATGCAGCCTTATCAACATATCTTTGTTCAAGTGCTGAGCAAAAAATACAGCCATGGCTAGCGATAACCTTGTTAAACAACGCGACGATTGTTCAAGAATCTACAAAGTACACAGGAATTTTACTCAGTCTGTGTTCTGCCTGCATCCGTGGAGGATTAACTAACATGAAGCAACTAGGAATGCATATTGTCATTTCCCTGATCTTCGGCTTGGGATCATTGTCCTCGAGTTTGGCTGGTTCGTCATGTTCGAAGCGAGAAATTGAGGCATCTTTGTTCCTGCGAAGCAAATACGAACCACTGAGGTTGCATACGCATAGCGCATTTCTCGCCGATTGGATAGCCAACACAAATGTTACCGATGAGAACATGCAAAAGAAGAATGAGATTTTGGCGCAAAATGCAGCGTTCAATAAAGCTCTAGCTGAGGAACTTTTGGAGCTTGGTTATCAGAATCTGGAGGATGACAATATCCATAGGCAAGTTAAGATCCTCACCAGACTTGGATCTGATGTTCTTCCGAAGGACGAAAACTTGGAACTCAACAATGCAATATCGGCGATGCAGAAGAACTATGCAACTCTGAAGGTATGCTCCTTCGATGATAAAGAGAATTGCACGCTGACCCTGGAACCACATATCCAAGAACGATTGCAGAATAGCCGAGATCCAGAAGAGCTTCAGTATTATTGGAAGTCATTCTATGATCAAGCTGGGACTCCAATGCGAGCGAACTTTGAGAAGTACGTGAATTTAACCCGAAAAGCAGCTAAACTAAATGGTAAGTAATGGTGGATGTAGTTTAGTTAGAAAGTGGGAAATTTTATAATCAATTGTTTCCAGGATTCAACTCTTATGCCGAAGACTGGATCGAAAAATACGACGACCAAAACTTTGAAGACAACTTAGACCGAGTCTTCCAATTAATCTTGCCATTTTACAAGGAACTCCATGGCTATGTGCGTTACAAGCTCCGTGAACACTATGGAAACAAAATTGTTGCGGAACGAGGAAACATCCCAATGCATGTATTGGGCAACATGTGGGGTCAGTCTTGGGACGATGTCATTGGTCTCTTCACTCCATATCCAGAGAAACCATATGTGGATGTAACCAGCGAGATGGTCAAGCAGGGATTGACCCCAGTGAAGATATTCCAGCTTGGAGATGAGTTCTTCCAATCGCTGAACATGACAAAATTACCAGAGTGAGTTCGTACTACTTTTTATTTTCTTTGATTACGGAGTTGTGCCCCCGTGTTGATAACCTTTGTTGTACAATCTTCTAAATTGCTGATTCAGTAAAACAAAAAAAAAAAACTGACCTTCCTGAGGTTTATCTCTCAACACCAACGACTTGTGTCTTGAGATTCATTCATTTTTTTCTTCATTCGGCACCTTTTAATGTGATTTTTTTTTTGTCTGCAGAATCTTCTGGAAGGAAAGCGTCCTCGAAAAACCCACTGACCGAGAAGTTGTCTGCCATGCTAGCGCATGGGATTTATACGAAACTGATGATGTTCGTATCAAACAATGCACTGAAGTCACCACAAGATATTTGTACGTGGCTCATCATGAACTCGGACACATTCAGTACTATCTACAGTATCAGCATCAACCGATGCCATTCAGACAGGCACCAAATCCGGGATTCCATGAAGCTGTTGGCGATGTTATTGCTCTGTCAGTTTCAACGCCAAAGCATTTAGCTAAAATTGGTTTGGTTAAGAGTGGAGATTTGGACGAGAAGAGCAGGATCAATGAGCTCTTCAAAAATGTAAGTGTTAAATAGTTATAGGGGTGCACCATTTTCTTTTGGATATTCTCCAATCTCTAACATATTGATTTTTCGATTTTATAAAATCGAAGGAAGCAACGCGTCATGTTTTTCAATTTATTTTGGCAAGAAATGGAATCGTATCTAGAACGTCGGTCGGACCGTTTAGACCAAAATTAAATGTTGACAAAAAATTCTGCAATTTACAGGGATTTTCAAATCTAGTGAGATGGTTAAACTAAACATACATCACATAGTATGTACTTTAAAAAAAACTACAAAATGTAATCATTAGTTTATAAAAAGAAATTACTTGAGCCGCTTTTTTCCTAGACCCTTGATATGTGCTGTGCGTGTGCGCATATATCTCCCAAATGATTACCTTTCTCAACGGCAGCACATACTTTTTCTTGTACTTAACTGCCAGACACCTTCGTCAATAATAGGTAAGTGCCGCTCACCTTAGCCTTTCGGATTCGGCAATAAACTGTAGGTCCCCTCCATTCCTGCAGACACGCACACGGAGATGGTTGAGAGTTGTAAGTCGCTAGACCCTGGTTCTTCATGAGCCGTTTGTGCCAACAAATTTATTTATTTTTATTTTATCCGTGTCAGAGGGAAATAATTGCTCCAAATTTTGTATAAATTTTGATAAAAACAGAATTTTAACAATCAGATTCTTTTAAGAATTCTAAAACTAAGTATCAGTTGAGATTTTCACTCTAAAGACTGAAGATATTAAAAAATAATTTAAGGCCAATTGAATGAAACTTTAACGTGAATCGAAAGTTTCGATCGGATCGAATAGCAGAATAGGGCTGTATGTCTTTTCTTCTTGATATCAAAAGTGAGGTATTTTCGTAGAAAATCAGTTTTATTTTTAAAATAACCAATAAAACTATTTTTAATTTTATCCATTTTTGTTAAAAAATACTGGCCAAATATAAAAATGTGGAACTATTGAAAGAATTTAATTTAAAAAAAAAAAATTTGTTTTTTATCTTTTCTTTTATTGGACTCAACAAAAGAACAGAAATATCTACTCATTCTAAAAACGATTTTCAGCACAATATAGCAAACGGTTACCAAAAAATGTCACACGAGCGTCCAAATGGCCCAAGCGCCTCCAGTATAAAACTCTCTTGATGTCACACGAACTTCTTTTTGTACGCGCGGACGGAATATTTTACTAAGTTACTTCATTTTCTTTGGTTGATAAATCAAATTAATATAGAATTAGTGGGTGAAAATTAAATAAACGGCCCCTACCGTCTTCCCTATTATAATGAGCCCTATAAAATGTATAACATTTTTGTAGATTTTCTTTTTCTTATATTTTCTTTTCAATTGATTTTGATTTAAGGCCATGAAAAAGATTGCATTCCTACCATTTGGCTACACCATAGACAAATATCGCTATGCAGTATTCCGTGGTGATCTTAACGAAACCAATTGGAATTGTGGTTTCTGGAAAATGCGTTCCGAACATGGTGGTATTGAACCACCAGTCGAGCGAAGTGAAAATGATTTTGATCCACCAGCTAAATATCATGTGAGTGCTGATGTTGAGTACTTGAGGTTAGTTTTCAATTCAATATTGAATTCGTAAAAAAATCAATCTCATTAAATTTTAAATTTTTTCTTTTTGTAGATATTTTGCTGCTCATATTTTCCAATTTCAATTTCACAAAGCTATGTGCAAGAAGGCCGGAGAATATGTTGAAGGAGATCCTAATTTAACTCTAGATCAATGTGATGTTCATGGAAGTGCAGAAGCTGGAAATGCATTTAAGTGAGTTCTTACCGCCATATTATTCACTGATACATCCAGATTTAAACTGAAATCCAGATGAATTTACATTGAATTTGTATGATTTACATCCAGATTTAAATTTTAATCTAGATGTACTGAGTGAATAATATGGCCGTTACTGTTATGAATTTTAACTAGAATGACTTAATAAATGTAGGCCTATTGGAAACTTTGTTATAATGTATGAAAAATCCAAATTTGTGTCGTAACTACAATTATGTGCAATGTTTTTTCGAAAGAGAAATTGGCAATTTAGTCCAACCCAAATGAGGGAAATATTTGTTAGAGTAAACTTAAAAAAGTAAAAATTAAAATTCGTTTTGTTATAAAAATAACAATTATGACTAGCCATGTGTATTTTGAAATTCTCAGCATTTTAATTAAAATTTTTTATCATTTAATAATTAAAAGAAATCCTATTTTCCAGGGAAATGCTACAAAGTGGTGCATTGAAACACTGGAAAGATGCCCTAGAAGGATTCACTGGCAAACGTGAAATGGATCCAGCTGCCTTATTGGAATATTTTGCTCCACTGAGGGTTTGGTTGAAAGCAGAAATCGAGAGATTAAATATACCCCTTGGATGGGAAGTTTCTCAAAGTAAATTACAATCGATTTAATCTTAAGATAGAAATTTTTTATTAAGTTATTTTTTTTTTTTCTTTTCCAATTTCAGAATGCAAATCTTCATAAGGAAAAGCAAAATAAGGATAGTGAAGAAATTTAAGACTATAAACGTCCAGAAATGAGATTGATTTATACTCATTTAGCACTTAAGACTCGAATGTATTTTTAGATATATATTCTTGGTTCTGAATTAAATTGAAGAATTTTAGAAAATCAGTTTTTATAATTTTTCTTCTAAGATAAGGGAAAAAAGTTTTTATGAACACGAGTTTAAAACAAAATCAAGGGCCAGATCGCGTAAGACGATTCGATTGAACGATTATCGTTTTGGCAATAGCTGTCTCTATCACGTGTAAGGTGAAATATAGAGAGAGCAATCGTCAAAACGATGATCGTTCAATCGAATCGTCTTACGCGATCTGAGCCCAGATATTCTTGATATTACAAAATCTATCTTCTGAATTATTTTATTAGAAGAAAGCTTACGACAGTTTTAATATACATTAATGTACATATTTTAGTCTATCTAACTCGACGAATTATGAAATCCATTGGCAGATTTTACCAATATTGAGCTCTATAGGGAATTTCGAGGGGAATTTTGTTTCCCTGGGAATATTTGATTCCCTCGAAAATTTATCTGCTATCGTGAATCTCCCCCGGAATAAGTTTCCTTCGAACAAAAATCCAATAACCAATAAATTCATTTTCGACGATCGATTAATCGAAAAAAGTTGTTTATCGATCAGAAAATAGACAACTACAATCGGGCTCATAAGCTCATTATAAGCGAAAAATATTTTTTTTTTTAAATTTTTATTAAGAATATTTGGTAAACCAGGGGCAATTGAGATATTTTGAGGTCGGATTCAAGATATCTAATATCTATTATAGATATCTAATGCAATTAATTAAATTAACTTCTAATAAATAATTATGAGATCTCTAGAGACATAAATATTCAGTTTACGTTCTAGGGTATCTCGGTTAGCGTTTGTTATGATTTTTAATCAACAATTTCAGAGTTAAATCTGTTTTTTCATTTCAATATTAATATTTTTTTAGCGCCTACAATACATTTACCTGTCTCACCATTATTTCTACAAATACTAAGTCTGGTTAAGAATTAAAATGAGCAAGGATTATAGTATAATGTCTCTAGTCATTCCAAATGCAAACATATATGAGCCATCATATAAAATATTGTTTTTCAGAGAGAAGCACAGAATTTTAATTTGCCTTTGCCCAACTTTGAATACATAAACAGTTTATGCTTTGTTTGTCTTCAAGTTCAACCAACTCAACGGCCTAACTCTTGTAAAACAAAAAGGTGTTAGCTCAACTTCAAAAAATTAAAACATTTCTATTTTCTTAGGGCTATTTGATCCGTGGTTCAGGAATTTTAATTCACCAATTTCCGCGGATTAACTGACGTTCAACGGTGGCTCAGTTATGTTATTAGCTTTTAGCGCATACTTAAACCTTGAACCATCGTTGAACCTTAGATAATCCACCGAATTCGGCGAGTTAAAATTGCTGATCCACGGATTAAATTTTGAACCACGTTTTTACAACTGGCCTTATGATACATTATGTTCGCTCTATATTTCTCAGTTATCATTTTTAGCCAGTATTTTAACTGTTTAAGCATTTTATGTCAGATTTTTTTTTCTTAAAAAATCTGACAACTTTCACTATCTTTTCCGTTTAGAATACCAAAAAACAGAACCCATGTTGTATTCATTGTCGTATTTTTCGTCTTTTTCAAAAGCGACCTAAAAAAATGTAAACCAAAAAATAGCATGTTTTTTTTTTTTTTTAATTAAACTAAATTGAAGAAACTGAATTAATGTTTTTAATTTCCGTGACGACTGGCACTTATCTCATCCGGTTAATCGGGTTATTCGACTTAATCATTGGAGATACCCGAAAGAGACTTAGTCATTGTTTTATACAGTTTTGCCGTAAATATACCGTGGAAAGTAATTGGCACTCTTTTAATTTTTCAAAACTATATAAAGCTCAGCTAATTTTTACACGCAAACCTTAACAATACGATTTTTTTTTTCATTTTGTTAACAGACAGTGTAGGGTGGCCGGTGGCGTATGTGGAACATTTTTTACTATTAAGTAAATACATGGGCAAGAAGTTAGCAATTTTCTTCAAACGTAGAAAGCCTAGAATATGGTTTTTTGAATATTTTTTAAAATTTTTTGAACAAATTTTTTAAAATTTTTCTTTTCAAAGTTTTGAAATTGAAAATTTGATTAAAAAAAAAACTACCTTTAAAAGATTGGACTTTTAGCTTAACAATTATTAGCATGACATTATAAGTGTTGCCGTTCTTTTGTAATGATTTTTTTTTTTTTGTTTCAACTTCAAGTCGATTTTTTTTAGAAATTTGCTCATTCCTCCTAAGCAAAGGAGAGGCAAATAGCCTCCCCCTCCCATACGATTTTTGTTTTGTCTGGACCCAACGTTCACATCCTCTGTCGCTTCTTATCTAAAAAACACTATTGTAGGTATACAGAAACATAAGCTAGTGAAAGTGAATGAAATATATAACTTCAAATCTGTGGTTTAAAATTTTCAAAATGTAAAGATAAGTTTAATAGCAAAGGAGAATGCCCAAAAAATTTATTTCTTTATTTTGAATAACAAAGTGTTTTCTGATGCAAACAAAGTTGGTTGGGGCGATGCTGAAAAAAAAGAACAATGAAGCGAGGGCTTTCGTTGGAGCCAACATACATATAAAAAACAGGACCACACCATTAATGCACCCCGTGCCCTACTTATGCCTTGATGTAGAAGGGGTTAAGTTAATTTTAAAAAAAAATGAATACATAGTAAAAATAATGGTTTCAAACAATCTTAAGATCGGTTTCGACGCAGAACTTCGCACTCTATCTATAGCATATCCAAATTCCACTGAAATCCTCGCATTGGTTCTTTTGTAGAATCGCTTTCAAATAGTGTGATAGAAGGGAGGTGAAAGTTTATCAAAATGAAATATCTGTCTTGGTATAAGATAAGAATATGACACATGAATTTGGGATACTATTTAATGCTCGATCTTATAAAACCAAATTGAAGACTATAAAACCACCCTAAAAATAGTTAGGTATAGCCTTTTTGTAAAAAAGATTACCGTATTTTCCGTGCAACAAATAAAATGTTATGAAATAGTTACGGTATAGTGGTGAAACCCTGAATAGAAGTTCAATGTCATAAGAAATAAAAATCAAGAATTCATAAAAATGCCTGCCGTGATAGGGTGTTTTTTCAAGCGAGGGGAAAACTTGAATTATTCCTAGAAAAGTGATACATTTATGAATTCTAATTTTTTTTTTTAAGTTTTTCATTAGAACCAAAAATTAAAAAAGTCCGTTAAAAAGATTTATCAACCAAGGAGTGGTTTTTCTGGTAATTTTCTCTCCCCTCGGAAAGCACCCCTTTACAGCAGATAACTTTATGGACACTTTTGATTCTTACTTTTATGACAAACTGAAGATGTGTTCCAAGTTTCATCTCTATTCCGTTATTAGGTGATACATAGTACATATTTTACTTTTTTGCATACGAAATCACTTATAGCGTTTTCGTTTGGTAATCCGGAGGAACTGTCCGGAAGTCTCCGATCCGGAATGCCAAACGAACAAGTTTAAAAAATTTTATTGATTCTGAATTTCGTGTTTCGTTGTATTTGTGAAACCTCAAATGCAGATTTCAAATTACAGCTGTTTTGGAGAATGTTGATCATATTTCCAAAGTAAATGGTGAAATTGCATATAGGTATTTATTGTATAATAATACTCCAAAATAGATATTTAGTAGGTAAGTAAAGGAAAGTAGATCGAATTTAATCATAATTGTACAATCTCTATTCCAAAATCAAATAAAAAAATACATTCTACGACTAGGTACGATATTGACGTGCATATGTGCGTGTTTCTAGTTTTGATTCTTTCTTTAAATTCAAAAACAATTTTCTCTTCTTTTCGGGAGAAGAACTGTCATCTGTCACCAATGGAACAATTTCAGAAGCATTCGGAATGCTTCGGGACGACCAAACGAAAACACCATTAGTTTCCTAGAATTTAAAATTGTTAGCCACTTTCGGGGATAACATCATTTAAAGAAAATAATTCCATTTTTGTTATCAACAATTTATACCCTTTCAATCGACACACAGTGGGGCAGAATGCCTTAAACGTGGTATTAAATTAACTGTAAGAGCTAGGAATTTTGCATATATGCTTCTAAGACCCTTACTAGGTCATATCTAAAGCTATAATTGCCACGCCCACTAAAACGCCCACTTAAACTTTGGTTATTTGGGAACTAATAAGAATGTCAGTATATTTCAGATTGAAAGGTTATTTTAAGAGACTTAATAATGTATTAATTTTTTATCTGACATAACTTTTATCCAATGCTCTCTTATATCTTTACCCTAATTGTGGAGAAAATCTGATTTAAAAAAAATCCTTTTTTTAATTTAAAGTTTTTTATTTTCATCGATTTTTTTAATTTAAATAAAAAAAACTAAAACAAAATTAATAGATAAGTTTATTCATCACTTTCGTCATCAGATATGTTAGTTTCAACAAAAATGTTTTCTGCGGGAATGCTTGGAGGTTTCAATAGCGCTAGTGCTTCTGGGGGATAAGACTGCAATTTTTTCGTGTGTGGTTTTTGCTTGGAAGTAATGATAGGATCGGAGCTTATCAGAAAATAATTGAAGATATCCTCATTTGTTTTATCGCGACCTGATTTTCTGGAAAAATGCTCTCGAACGTTCTTAAAATCTTTATTTCGAGCCTCTTGCGCTTCCTCAGAAAGCTGCCCAATTGGCAACAATGCAGATTTTATTATTTCCGGGCCATGAATAAAGTATTTATGTAGAGTTGGGGGCATATAATACCAAGGATATTTACTGACAAACAGTCTTGCTGTTTCGTGCGCATGTTTTCATACAATTTTGCTCCGCGGACTTCTGAATCGCTTTTCTGTATTATTTCAGCTCTGTCAATGTTTTCAGTAACATCTTTTAGAATTTTTGAGGCCTGAATCTGCCCAGAAGCTCTAAGGAAGGCTCATTTGAGTTGCATAATTTAAGGCCGGCATTGAAACGGTTTCTCTCAAGTATTGAGTTTTTAGCCTTTTTGTGCGTTCAGAAGATGTTTCAAAATCCACTTCGGGACGACTACGTTTCTTTGCAGATTCTTCTGCCTTTTTAAAAACAATTGAGGTATTGAGCCAATTTACGTTTGTTGTATTAAATCTTTCTTCGATTCTAGAAGCTTTGACCCACCGCGTTTTGAATTCGGATTTAAAATGCGAAAAAAGTCTATTCAATTCATTAACTTGGCTAATTTCGGTACTTCTAGTTATATTTAAAAGATGTTTTTTTTTCAAAAGTCAATGGATTTCAGAGAACCTCTAAAATACCACTTTTAAAAAACTGATCACTGAACTTCACTAAAATTTTACATATATATTTACATATAACAAAAAAAATTGTTTAAATCACTTTTACATACCCGAAGTTGAAGGCTGCATACTTAAATTTTTAATGAATCAACAAAAAAAAGGAAAAACTGTTCTCAAAGATCACGATGAAAAATCGACAATTTTACTTCTGGCTGAGCTGACTACTAGTTAAGCTTAAACAAAACTGTGTTGCGAAAAAACGGGAAGGTCTAAAAAAAAATGAATAGTATTTTTTTAAAGGATGGATATTACTCTATTAGAAAATATTAAAAAATTAAGTATATTTGCAATTTAGTTTTTTTAATTATTGCCAGCTTTTGGGTCGATTTGCCCCATTGTGCGACAGTATGTTTTTTTTTTATTGATTTTTTGCCTATACATTTTTGGACATTTTCCTTTCATCCTAATCAGTTTTTCAATAAATCTATTAGGAACTTTAAAGATTTACCGTGTGTGATTCAAATTTCGATTAAATTTTACCTATCCGAGATTAAATTTTGACATTTCCACGTATAGATGCGCATCAATTAACGCTATTTTAATCTGACATAAAAATACAGTGATGATCTTAAAGTATACAGATGTAGGTAGAACTCTCAGGTTAAGGTTCAAATAAATACCTACCTACATAAAGTATTGAACAGCCAGACTTAAACTTGCAAAAGTCTTGCCAATAAAACCTCTTCATAAAGGCTTTACAATTTACGATATCGACCAGCTGTGCTAATTCAATAGTCAACGATCTGATCCAAATCTCCATACAGCTCGTTACAAATAAATGCCCACTGATCAATGATCATGAACCTTATTTCATTGCTCTGCTCCGCATCTAAATGGCCCTTATAAACAGTTAAACAAAATAATTTGTGAGTACTGAGCAAACATTTACTTTTGTTCAGAAAAAATCAGCCGCATAGTCAGTGATACTATAGAGCTGCTTGAGCTTAGGTTCAATGCGTCTTTAAGTAAGTAATTATTGTTTACTATTTCAAATAATAAAACAAACAATTCGTACCTTTTTTACTGTGCGTCTCGTCGCGTCGTCGATAAATAAGTGATCAGTAATAATTTATTTGCTTTAAATTATAATTTTATGATATCGAATCTGTTTTCAATTATTTTTGCAAAAATTCTAGATAATCAGAAGGAGATCAAAGACCCAATGAAAGAAGAAAGTAAAAAAAATTGTCATCATCAGTTCAATACAACGCAACAACCAACGTCGCTAACGCCTCTCCGTCACCCAACGAGTTGTCTTAAAACTAAGTAGGATAAAACCCACCGGTAGTTGGGCCATCAAGCTTAGTTCTGATCTTCGTGTCTAACTGTTGAGTCAAGAATTTTGTGTCTGATAAACGTTTTGGCGGTAAGTACCTGCATTAACTGCTTCTCACATCTACATAATCAAGTATTGTTCAAAAAAGTGTTAAGTTTACATAAAAAAAAATCATTGAAATAACTAAAACACAGAGAGATATACATACATACATAATGAATAAAATTTTAGTAAAAAGTTCAAAATTTTCCAAGGATTTGAAAGAAGAATTCGCATATGTGTTGTTTTTTTTTATTGTGTTTTGGGTTTGCTTTCTGTTTTTTACATCAAATGCAAATGTTAAATCTTGATCTCTCCAAGACTGAGACTGGTTTTAGTTTTTTGTTTGAAAAATAAGTGCACTATGGGCGTCTCATTCATTTGCCCCATATTCTTAAACAAAAAAGTAACAATATGATCTTTAGTACGTACTGTTAGAAGTTACCGGTAACTTAATTTGAATTATGTACATATGTACCTATACCTAGTTATGGATATAGTGGAACAAATGTATGAAAAAATAAAATAACAGAATTTTAAATAAAATTAAACTTTTTTTTTAAATAACAGAATTTTAAATAAAGTTAAACTTTTTTTAAATAAATATGTTTCGGATTTATTCATCCATCATCGACGTTCGATGGTATATGTGCATTTTTGGGAAGAAGAATTTTCATATTCCATTGGAATCAAAAAAGAGTGAAACTTTCCGAAAAACCAATGAAAACGACATTTGTTTTACTTTTGGGGATATTTTTCACTAATTATACCTTATACTTTCTGCAAAAGGCAGTATTCATTTCAATATAGACTCGCAGCTTCAATTATTGGTCGTCACTCGTGGGATTTAATGATCCATGTCTCAGGTTTTAAAGACTATAATAGTTAAAGTCACAAACAAATATTATACCTTTTTACTTTTATTATATAAAATTGCAGGTACATATATGCTTTTTTTGTTTGTTTGCATTCAAATGTCTGTTTTAAAACTGTTAAAAATTAATCTAGGTAGAGATCAATTTTTTTAATGAATCCATAAATTTACTTTTATAGAAGGTGTTCTATATTTGTAAGCTATAATTGCAACAATTGCAGTAATTGAATCAATTTCATGGTGGAGTCACATTAGTTTTTATAATAAAAACGTTGAGTGGGAGCTAGCTTGGAATGGTGAGAGGGAACTATATGTATCAATTTGTGTATTGACTTTCGATATCGATTATACGAGTATATGGCTTAATAAATTAGATATGAGCTTTTATTTTTTACTTGCGATATATTTGTAGGTACTTCATATGTATATGGCTATATTTAAGGGTTCGTAAAACAAATTGAAATCAAGATTTTGATCAAACTTTACATTACGATGATAACTAAGACAAAAAAGTGGGTCTCGCAATTTCTTCCGTCTGTCTTTCTGTCTCTCTTTCCGTTCGCCTGCAGTCTAAACGTATGGGTCGATTTTATTTAAACTTAGTATCTAGCGCTTTTTTAGACATTAACCCGAAACATTTGAATATAATTTTTTTTAAACATTTTTGGAAAATCTTACTTTTTTCAAAAATGGCTCTACAGATTGTTCTAAACAGAAATCAATAAATTTTGTTTAGTATAGGCAACCTTTTGTTGAAAATAAAATTTTCGAAAGAAACAGTTTTTGAGATTGAATTAAAAATAAAAAGAAAAAGATATTTGGTATATAAATACATAGATTTAAAATCTTTATACAGTATTGCCACGCTAATCCGAACCACCTTTAATCCGAATATCGCGCTAATACGAACCTTTGTTTTTTCCCATTATGTTCTTTATAATCCGAACCTATCAAGATTTCTGTACGCTGTAATTCGAATGCTAAATTAAAAAAAACGCTGGTTTTCAAAGTTTAGTTTTAAGGTGGATTTGCTTGATTTTTTTCTGCATTATGTTGGGCATTTTCTTTGGAAGGTTTTAAGCTAAGAAATTTTTTGTTTGCAAAATGTCCATAGCAACAAATTTAATTATTTATTAAAGACAAATAGAAAAATTACGGAAAAACTAAAATGCTGTAAAGAGAGGTAACCTTTTTAAAAATTGTGTAATTTCCTTGACCTAATTCAAATTTTGAAAAAAAAAAAAAAATTATGAAAACAAGACAAAAATAGGTAATTATTTTGTCGATTATAGTTAACTTCAAGAAATACCATTGTGCCATACCATGCTATAAGACGAACCAGTATCGGTCGCCGAAGCCGGTATAAAATAAAAAAATGCATCTTTTATAAACATGCTCATTTTTAATTGGGGGTTTGCATGACTTTCTTCCTCATTTCTAAATTCAAAACAACTAAATTGTACACTATTCATATATTTTTTTTCAGAAGTAAGGTAGCTCTTAATACCATAACTCTTTGTAAACTGGTAGATAACAAAAAGTAAAATTATATATTTTGTTTTAACTGGTAAATAAAATAAAAAAATAATGCTCATTTGGTGTTTTCTCATTTGTTGTTTGTGTTTCCGAATACTTACATATAAATCGTTTATAGTCAGCACAACGTCTGCCGGGTCGGCTAGTTACATATATTTATCTAGTTTTTTTGAGTTGATCAACTCAGGAGTTACTGTTAATATGCATCAGCTATCGAAGAGTACATAATATTTTAAAATATCAAGTAGGTCATTAGGCCAATGAAGATTCATTCTTATCAAGTAAAACTGTCATAGTGGATTTATAAAGGTTATCATTTTCTTCTGCTTCTATAAATTTCAAGAGAAGTAGAGCGAATGAGTAAAAGACAACCGTTATGAATATGAATAAGGTTGTCTTCATATCTTCATTATGGCATTTCCTATATTATCTAGATTTATGAAGATATTTTGCGGATTTTGGTCATCTCCCTATTTTCAACTAATTAAATTTTATTTCACCAAAAATATTTCATGTAAAATAGGTTTCCAAGCTAATAACGCTGTTCTGTTCAGATCACAACTCGTGAAAAAAAGAACCAAGCCCCTAACTCTACAAGGCCTAACTTTACAAGCCCTACCTCTATAAACCATACATCCTGGTCAAAAAGTATGGTTTTGCCGTTTTTTCATAAAACTGTTGCTTGACAAACTATTTTACCACTAAGTTTATAGAATTGTCTGTGGGACGTCCGCTAAACGTACAAGCGCAAGATGTAGGGTTTGCAAAGTTAAGGCTTGTAGATTTAGGCCTTATACAGAAAGGGACTTGGCTCTTGGCTGGCAGCTTATATGTATTTGCGCTTCGGCAAATGATTCTAAGAGAGACAAATTTCCTAGCCAAATCTTGGGCTGTTTTAATAACCAATTTTTTAATTACCTAACTATATTTTTAAAGATTGATTTTTTTGTTTACTTTTCAGGAAATACTATTTGTTATTTAAGACGATATGAATTTATTCGTGCTTTGTATAGGAGTTGTGGTGGTAAGTCATTTCTAGATACACAACTAAAAGTAGAATCTTTAAAATTTTCTTATAATTTCAGCTATTCCAAGCTTCAAACGCTGAGCTAACACGTGCCGAGCTTGATGCATCTCAGTATCTTGAAAACCTCAACAATGAAATCAATCACATTGTGAATATCGAAACCGAAGCTTCGTGGGCTTTTGATTCGAATATCACCGATGCCAATGAAAAACTTCGCAATAAAGCCTCAGCCGAGAGGGCAAAGTTTATGAAACGAATTGCTACAGATTGCATGAAATACGAATGGCAGAAATTCGAAGATGCTGATTTAAAACGACAATTCAAAATGCTAACTAAACTTGGATATGCAGCCCTGCCTGAAAAAGACTACGATGAACTTTTGTTGGTATTGTCTAAAATGGAATCGAATTTTGCAAAAATTAGAATTTGTAATTACAAAGATAAGGACAATTGCAATATGCAATTAGAACCTGAGATTGAAGAGATATTGCCAAAAAGTCGTGATCCTGAGGAATTAAAGTATTACTGGAAGATGTGGTATGATAAAGCTGGAACAGCGGTTAGAGACAGCTATATGAGGTATCTGGAGCTTAATTTACAAGCAGCAAAGCTAAACAGTGAGTTCATACCTATATTTTTGAATCATTTCAAACAAAAATGGTGTTCCAGAGTGTTAATTATTCTTTATCGCAGACTATTCATCGGGTGCTGAGTCGTGGTTGTCTGAATACGAAGATGACACTATCGAACAACAACTTGAAGCTATCTATGGAGAAATACGTCCCCTTTATGAACAAATCCATGGATATGTTCGATGGCGTTTAAGACAGGTGTATGGCAATGATGTCGTCTCAGAGAAGGGACCAATTCCAATGCATTTGTTGGGTAACATGTGGGGACAATCTTGGGGCGAGATTGCTAGCATTTTGACTCCGTTCCCCGAAAAGCCTTTGATCGATGTTACCGATGAAATGGTTCGTCAGGGATACACACCAAAGAAAATGTTCGAGATGGCTGATGAGTTCTTCCAATCTCTGAACTTAAAGAAACTACCACAGTAAGAACTTTTATATTTTTTTTTTGTGTAAAAACAAAGGATTTTTTTCAAGCCTGATTCTTTTTTGTTCAGAACCTTCTGGGAGAAGAGCATAATCGAAAAACCAACTGATGGTCGCGATTTGATCTGCCACGCCAGTGCATGGGACTTCTACCTCGACGATGATGTTCGAATTAAACAATGCACCCGAGTTACTCAGGAACAGCTATGTACAGTTCATCACGAACAAGGTCACATTCAATACTTCATGCAATATAAACATCTGCCTCATGTATATCGAAATGGCGCGAACCCGGGATTCCATGAAGCCGTTGGTGATGTCTTGTCTCTGTCGGTTTCTACACCAAGGCATTTAGAGAAAATTGGCTTATTGAAGGACTATAAAATGGACGAAGAGGCCAGAATCAATAAGTTATTCCTGACTGCCTTGGAAAAGATTGTATTTTTGCCATTTGCATTTACATTGGACAAATACCGTTGGTCGTTATTCCGTGGAGAAATCAAGCCTGAGAATATGAATTGTGCATTCTGGAAACTGAGGGAAGAGTACTCAGGCATTGAGCCGCCAGTTGTTAGAAGCGAAAAGGACTTTGACCCACCTGCCAAGTATCATGTTTCTGCTGATGTTGAATACTTAAGGTGAGTCTGAAGTTTGGGTGATGAGAGGTCATAAATTATAACAATAACATGTTTTTTTTTTCTGTATTTAAAGGTATCTTGTGTCCTTCATCATTCAATTCCAATTCTACAAATCAGCTTGTATTAAAGCTGGACAATATGACCCAAAGAATCCAGAGTTTCCACTGGATAATTGTGATTTTTATGGAAGTGCAGAAGCTGGAAAAGCCTTTGAGTAAGCTAAGAAATTTTCCACGAATTAAATTATTGCTATTGTTTTTTTGCAGAGCTATGCTATCAATGGGGGCTTCAAAGCCATGGCCTGATGCAATGGAGGCATTTAATGGAGAACGTCAAATGAGTGGAGAGCCCATAGCTGAATATTTTGAGCCTTTAAGAATTTGGCTAGAAGCTGAAAACATTAAGAATAACGTATCCATTGGATGGACAAAATCTGACAGTAAGTTAAGAAAATAAATAATAACTGTATTTTGGTTTCTTATGTATATTCAACTATGTAAATGTTTTTTTTTTCTTTCAGAGTGTGTAGCATAAGATAAAAAATGACATCACAAAATTAAATTTAACAAAAAATAAAGACCATTTCGAAAATTAAAAAAAAAAAAAATAAGCAAATAAAATTAAGTAGTTTTTAAGAAATCAATTTTGTTTTCTTTTTGAATTTTTTAAACGCTAATAACACAAAAAAATTATAAACGTTCTGCTTTTCGTTCCGTAGAACACTGTTTGATGAGATAAATTGTTTAACTGTACCAATTTGCACAGAATCAATGGTCGAACCATTAATTGTGTGCCAAAAGTAACAATTATTACCTGAATAAGAATACATATATCGTTGGCCTAGAGAGAGTTTAGAAAAACCTTAATAAAGTTAAGTACCTAACTTTGTACATACATATTTAAATAAATTCAAAAATATGGAAAGCCGTCACTAAAGGAATTTGATATTTTTGATAGATTTTTTTGGATTTTTTATACAACTTTTGAAAAATGTATTATACGATTAAAAAAAATGGCCGACTTACCCGTATTTGATCTTAACAGACGAGATACATTTTATGGATTATCCTGTAAAAAAAATTAGGGTTAAGTGAAAATTTTTAGTTCTATGAAATTTTTTCAATATGGAAACATCAAAATAAGGTACGGAGGCGGAACAAGGCAGAATACTTAAAGGCGCTTATAAAAATGCTGATGCTCCAAATGCATTTGATAAACAAACAGCACATCTCGACCTGTGGTCATAAGCGGTGGAATGCGTAATGCATACGACCTCGAAGACTGAGCAAATCTGATATGCGTGGGTTCAAATCTCATGGTGTGCATGTAGAAAGTTTTCCACAATAAAATTGGATTAAAGCTCAGCACCACTAAAAAAGGAGACTAATAATAGGCGGCTCGGCAACCCTTGAAATAGCTATATCTCCAGCCAAACAAAAATAAAACGAATTAAAATACCTAAAATTAATTCATAAACAATTGGTGGTAGCACCTTTAAGTTTTTGTTGTTGTTGTTTAAAAATTGAATACAAAAAATTATTTACTCAATTTTTTCGTTCTCCATTAAATTTTTAATCGTCATTCAAAATCGGAAATTCGCAATTTTTGTATGAAATAGAGAAAGAAAATCCCCGTTTAATGGTGACTTTAAATTTAATGGAAATTAAATAAATTATCTTTTAAGTATCAGGCTAACTCCAAATGTCACTTTTACAATTGGTATATGAAATTGGTATCTATGAAATGTCACTGTTTAAGATGTGTTTATTTAAAAAAATAAGTCTATTTAATGATATACTATTTAAAAAATGTTTGAAATATAAAAACATTTCACAGTAAAGAGTTAGAAAATCGTTAAGTGCTTGTATGCTAATGGTGACCAGATTTATGCTCATGGAAAAGAGGACACCAACAAACAAAATGAGAAATAGATGCATATTTTGTTAATTTATTGGAATTAAAAAAACAGTCAATTTTTAGAAAGGAAAAGAAAATACGATAACAATAAATAAGTCATTTATCATTTTTTATTTTAATATTTTTGTTTGCCCTATTATTTTTAAAACAAAATTGTAAAACTCAATGCAAGACTATTATTTTTCAATTTTTTTTTTTGCAAAAAAAAAGTTTTAAATTTTCGACTTCAGAGTCTACTACTTTTTCAGTTTACAGTATTGGTTCATCATTTACACTTCAGACTTAAATAATGCAATCACCATTCATTTGAATGCAAAATTGAAATAGCTGTAAAATAAATGGGGAAAAAAATTGATAGCAATCTTTTTGTTTCAAATGAGTGGTGTGGTTATTCCATAGTTTTAAGTCATTGAATGCATTCTTATCATTCAAGTCATTAAAGATCGCATTTATTTACACCCTGAAAATGGATATGAATGCAATCAACAATCTGTGCAAGTGTGAAAAGTTCGGTGGCTTGCAGATTTCCTTTAAAAACTAACGTTGTTTCTTGTTCTAAAGAATAAATAAATTTGGTGGCACAACGGCTCATGAAGAACCAGGGCCTAGTGACTTACAACTCTAAACCATTCCTGTGTGCGTGTCTGCATGTCGAATCTGAATGGCTAAGGTAAGCCGCACTTTTCTATGAAAAGAGATACTCTTGGAGGATTTGTCACTTCTTAAGACGTTTGTCTTGTTCTAAAGACGTTTTTAAATTTGAAACAAAGCGAGAAACTGGCAAGAACCCAAAAAGAGGACAAATCGCACGTTTTTTCTAAAAGATACCGGACAAAGTTTTTTTTAAGAAGAAAAGAGGGCTTATGCTCTTAAACGAGGACGTTTGGTCGGCCTTTGTATGCTAATACCTTAATATCACTACATCAGACTGTTTAAAAATTTTCGCCGGTATTTTTAGACGCAATATTGGCTCTAATATTTAGAAAGATGCAAATTATAACAAACATAATAGCTACACTTGAATAATTCAAAAATAATGCAATTTTGAAAAAAACGTCGTTATGAGTTTGTTTTGCAAAGAGCTGAAACGAAATTTTTAATATACAGGGTCTAGCATAATTATCCGGTATGGCAAGGACAACTGGTTTATTATCTGTTTTCTAAATACTAATTATTTTTTTAGAAAAAACGACACGCAGCTCAACAAATTAATGAGCTTTTACGTGGTGTTGAAATTTTCATTTAATTTTATGTTGCCTACTTTGAAAAATTAGATTTATTGAGTTGTGTGTTTATTTTATCTTCCGTACCGACGACGATAGATACATTTTTGAAAAGTTTTGAAAAATATCTTAGAAACATTTTTCATACAAAATACCTACCCTTGTTTACAGTCTAAAGTTTTTCGGTTGATGGAATTATAAATCTAAATTTCTTTCAGACCGTTTGAAACCGTGAATGGCACCTGTTATCAGGCCATGATAACCCACTAGGTTTGCCGCCTGGTCATGTGATATCCATATCACACCTCTAGACTTTACGTCAAGTCCAAATTCTATTTGAAAAAAAAAACAGCTAAGATTTAGGAATTATTAGAAGTCAACAATTACTGGCGTAATTGGCCAAACACAACTCGAAATTCTTGAACGCGTCATCGAAAATTCGAACTTCAGAATGAAGCTTGGCTAGCCACAGTTATCTTCAATATTTGAAAGGCTTTAATCTTAAAAAAATAAAACTGAAATACGTTTTTTTCATTACTAGTTCACTGACTGATGACGAAATGACTATCACTCTGGAACTTAGTATGAAAGTGTTTGTTAGGCTGCGGTTACGTCCAACGCTAGTAAGCGAGTGCGTTAGTTGGCGCTAGTAGACTAGGATGAAGAGGAATATCAAAAATAAGAGAAAAATATTTTTTTTGTTTTAGTAGTAGATTAGCAAATCTATAATGTATATAGATAATCAATACCGTGGTTATAGATCAAGCATAGTTTCTTTTGCGCTATTAAGAGAGTGCCCGCTAATTCACGCTATTAAACAAGCAGATCAAAACTCGTTTGATATTCAAGCTAGAACGAACAGTTCTTTTTTTTAAATGCTTAATGTGCTCTCCAAATAAACTGCAACAGCAAATACCAAGAAATGTGAATCGAACTAGCGCGAAAAATCATCCACGATTTTCTTACTACTGCACTAGCGTCAAATAGCGTGAACCATCAGCATTAGCTGGCGCACTATCGCTTACTTGCGTTGGACGTAACCATAGCCTTAGACGCTTTTTACACATTCAGTTTTTTAACGTGTTTCTAGTTAGTCATTCCACACACTTTTCACGTCTTCAACTCCTTAACCCTCACTTTTTTTTTTGTGTCATAGTTTAAAAACTGAAGATGTACCTAAATATTAAATCCCGTCTACTATAATGGAGAAGCTAAAATTGGGAATTTCAGACCATCAGAAAGGGGATATAAAAAAGTTTTCCATGTGTCACGAATTTTCGGTTTAGGGTAATATTTAGGATTGAGGCATTTTTTAAAAATTGCGTTTCTTTTAAAAGATTTTTCAAGGAATTTATATATTTTTTAAATTTTTTTAAGGAGTGAGGAAGACATTTTAATTTTGGAAAGGTGATAAGAACGAAGGATTTTGATATGAATTTTTGTTTTTTATTTTGGCTTTCTACAGTGCGGTTGAACTGTGATATCAGAGCAACCATCTACACTATCACTGTGCCAGACTAGACCGCTTGTTGCAAAACCAATCCAATCGTGTTATCATCCGTAACCTTGAAAACCATTCAGAAACCCGTAGGCCGCTTACTCGCAAACTCAGTGACAAAAAGTGTAGAAGTTACTGCATGTCAATTAAACAACAATTATTTTGATACCTCATACTTTACGTGTTATATAAGCGTCACAGTCTTAATTTCAAATCAATCCAGAAATCGCATGAATAATGCTTCAAAATTGCCTCTTTGGTTTGTTGCCAATGTATGCAAGTGGAAAAATATCCCATAAAAAATTATTACTTCAATTCTAATGATCGGATCTTCGAGGTTAAGTTTTTAAATGCTTTATGTCAGAATTAAGTTCCTCATTTGTTTCTTTAACAATCCGAAAAAAATCGATCGATATTACCGCGTTGAGAAAGTTTGGGGATTTTTACGATCTATATATATCTATTTGCTGCCGGCTCTTGGTCTATTATAGGTATAGAAAATCATTAATTAAGAAAAAATATGAAATAACATTTAAGTAAAAACGATTTATGAGTGTTTCAATCGATAAGATATAGAAAATCTTTAAGAGGTTATAATCCATCGACTGATTTCAAAATCTCAAAACTTCAAAAAAAAAGTTTACAGAAGCTGATAACTTAATCTTATCAAGATAATACACAGGAAGTATAAATTTAGTTAAATAGCTATACATACTTTGACTAACATTTATTGCTTGACTTTACGATACTTGAAACTAAACTACATATATAGTCTGGTTCTGGTGGTAGTGTACTTCAATTTTTCAAATCATTCGTGTGCTTAACTTCGTATAGTGATGAAGTTACTTCTATTACTCGTAGGAGCTTTCGGGGTAGAATTCAAAGCTGATAGTAAATTTTGAATATTTTTTAAGATTTTTTTTTTGTTATATGTATTTAGCTGTGCCATGGTAGAAACGTTTTTTCGACCCATTCAGAAGAAGAAGCTGCTAAATATCTTCAAAACCTCAACGATGAATTGAATAAGAAGACTAATATAAATACTGAAGCTAATTGGGCTTACGATTCCAACATAACCGATGCCAATGAACGACTGAAAAATGAAGTTTCCGCTGATACAGCAAAATTTATGAAACAAATTGCTGAAGATTTGAAAGAGTATGATTGGCAAAACTTTCGGAATCCTGATTTAAAAAGGCAATTTAAGAAATTGGGAAAACTGGGCTATGCTGCACTGCCGGAGAAAGACTACAATGAACTTTTATCAGTTTTGTCAATGATGGATTCAAACTACGCCAAGGTAAGGGTGTGCAGTTTCACCGATAGAATGAGCTGTGAAATGCAACTGGAACCAGAACTGACCGAAATTTTAACTACAAGTCGAGATCCTCAAGAACTGGCATATTATTGGAAGATGTGGTACGACAAGGCAGGAACACCAACAAGAAAAAGCTTCGATAAGTATGTGGAGTTAAACACAAAAGCTGCTAAGTTGAACAGTAAGTTTGCATAATATTTTGGCAAATTGGAACATTTCCATTGACTTTTCTTCGAAAGATTTCACATCCGGAGCTGAGCTTTGGTTAGATGAGTACGAAGATGAAACAATGGAGCAACAGTTGGAAGACATCTACTCCGAGATTCGTCCACTTTATGAACAGATTCATGGATTTGTTCGTTGGCGTTTACGACAATTCTATGGGAATAATGTTGTTTTAGAGAAGGGACCTATTCCAATGCATCTTTTGGGTAATATGTGGGCTCAAACTTGGGGTGAGATTGCCAGCATTGTGTCACCGTTTCCTGATAAGCCTTTGATCGATGTCACCGAGGAAATGGTTCGACAGGGTTATGATTCAAAGCGAATGTTTGAACTAGCTGATCAATTCTTCCAATCTCTAAATTTGAAGAAGCTTCCAAAGTAAGTCATGTCTCAGACCTTTTATACGACCTTCATGATAACTCTGGTTTTTAGAACATTTTGGGAGAAAAGTATCATTGAGAAACCAACTGATGGCCGTGATCTGATTTGTCATGCTAGTGCTTGGGATTTTTTCCTTATCGATGATGTTCGAATCAAGCAATGTACTCGAGTTACCCAAGATCAGCTGGCAACCGTTCACCATGAACAAGGACATATTCAATATTATTTGCAATATCAGCACCTACCTAATGTTTATCGTACTGGTGCAAATCCCGGCTTTCACGAAGCTGTTGGTGATGTTCTAGCTTTATCTGTTTCTACTCCAAAACATTTGGAAAAAATTGGTCTCCTTAAAGATTATAAAATGGACAAAGAAGCTCGTCTGAATAAACTCTTCCTGACAGCTTTGGATAAAATTGTATTTTTACCATTTGCATTCACAATGGACAAATATCGTTGGGCTTTGTTCCGTGGGCAGGTGAAAAGTAATAACTGGAATTGTGCCTTCTGGAAGCTGAGGGAAGAGTACTCCGGCATTGAGCCTCCAATTGTAAGAACTGAAAAAGACTTCGATGCTCCTGCAAAGTATCATGTTTCTGCCGATGTTGAGTATCTAAGGTGAGTGGTTGATGTTTTTTTCAGGATCAGTAGTGTATTTTTTCGGTTTCAATAAATAGGTACCTTGTTTCCTTCATCATTCAATTCCAATTTTATAAATCAGCTTGTATAAAAGCTGGTCAGTATGATCCAAACAATCCTGAGCTACCATTGGATAATTGTGATTTCTATGGAAGTGCCGAAGCTGGCAAGGCTTTTGAGTAAGTTTTGAGAAAAATTTGAAGTTTTTGAATTCAGTTAATTGTTTTCCCAGAGCCATGTTGTCTATGGGTGCTTCTAAACCATGGCCCGATGCAATGGAAGCATTTAATGGCGAACGAAAAATGAGTGGAAAAGCTATAGCCGAGTATTTTGAACCATTAAGAGTATGGCTGGAAGCAGAGAATAAAAAGAACAACGTCCATATTGGTTGGACTAAATCTGACAGTATGTGTTTAATATCAGTTGAGAAAAAAAAAAACAAAAACAATTCTAATTATGTTGGTGATTTTTTTTTCAGAATGTCGACCTTATTAAAAAAGAAGAAGTGAACCAGTTTTTGGTATCAGTTCAGCATCTAAATGCCAATAAAACATTTTTAAAATCCTAAATATTTATTTTTATTTATTATGTTAGCTTAGTCTAATTTACTTGAAAGATAAAACTAACTTAATTTTTTTTAATATCGTTCACTGTGTTAATATTTGTGAAATTTGTTTGTTTTTCCTTAGTAAAAATTTTATAACAGCAGAAAGGAATAGTATGTACCTACATATATGAAATGGAAATACATAAACGAAAATGTGAGTTGATTAAATTTATTTATTTAACCACTGAGCTAACTCTTAAGCCTTTTGTTTATGATTATTTACTAATTTACTTAGATATTAATATTAATGTTTCTTTTGTGTTAAATCTGCACCATTTTGTTTACTTGTTCGGTGTGTCGAGTGAGGGTATGCGAGTTTTACCCACGGGTTGGGTCCGAAATCACGAATGCCAAAATTCCGAATATTCCAAAAATCCTGAATGCCAAAATTCCTAATGAGAAAATACCCGAATGGATCCCGAACGACAAATTCACGAATGGCTAAAATCCCGAATGCCAGAATCCAAATACCCTTTTTTTATTGTTAATGTTTGTTTTTCTGCTTATTGGTAGATACTAGTTGATTTCTATATTTAAAATGGGTTGAAAAACTTCGTGCTTTGACTCATTTTTTTAATAATTCTTGTCATAAATTGATTGGCATTTTGATATAGAAAAAGTTGATTTCTTTGAAAAAATTCCTAAAAAAAAACATTTTTTTTAAAGGTGAATATAATTTTAAATGTTTTGTGTTAAATGTAAATATGTAGTTTGTATTGAATTTTTAAGTTTTGTTTCGTTTATAAGTTCTTTTAATAACGATAAAAAAAAGAGAAATTACCTTTAATTTCAAAGCAGCAAAAATGAACAGAAGTCAAAGCCATACAAAACATTTTGGCATTCGGGATTTTGGGCATTCAGGATTGTGGGATTCGGGATTATGTCCCCTTCCCTTTACCTTCAACATATAAAGAAGATGTGAGGTCTCCTGCTCCGTGTGTCATTAATGGAGTGGAAGGATCAGTCGCGGGAAGAATCGTTTCGGGATAAAATCAACTCGTTTTTATTCTTGTTACGACTTGCCAGAATTTCATAATATACCGACTAAATCTATTAATATAGACATAAAGCGAGTTAAAAATTTTCGATTCGATCACGTATGACAGTTCGCTGACTGTCATTCAACATCAAAAATTTTTGTGAGCATCAGTTTTCCTAATAAAGGCTGAGTTCCAAAATGTAGAAAATGTTTTGATGCGGAAGTAATGCCTACATTTTTCATACGCATCAGCAACGCAATCTTGATGCTTTGTAAAAATATTACATTGTAAAAGTCTGACGTTTCGGAATGCAAAAAAAATTAAAATTAAATCGAAGCAGCTAAAAAATCTTTGGAGGCGCAGTTTGCGCAGTAAATGCGCATCTGATGAATTTTTTTGGTAGATTAATTTAGTCTAAACCATAAGTTCAAAAATAATTTATAATTAGTCAATCTTGAACCCTGGTTGAACCTTAGTTAATCAACCTGAATCCTCTATGACCTTTTTCAATTATTATTACTTGAATGACCAACTACTCTTCATTTTCTCTTCTTTGAAGCACTTGCGATTTTTCTTTATTTCAAATATAGGTAATTTCTTTTCTGAATAACACATGATGATGAGAATCTGATATTAAACTAATTTTGACAGTAAAGGCTCTGGCCTTTTTTATCTGATCCAAATCTTAAGTGTCTTTTCAGACAATTCACAAACAAATGATACGTTTTTAATCAACCTGTTATCATACAAAAAGTTATCAAGAAATATACATATGTACATATAGTATTCTTAAATTGTAGTACTTCCATGTATTTTTTACGGTTACAGTAGTCTACTAAGCGTATCTTAATCAAGCACAAATGATTATCAAACCTACAGGAGTGATTACTTAAGGCGTTTTACAATTCCAAGATCGATAAGATTTGATAAAAAATTGCTTCAACTTTACAATCGATCGAAATGCCAAATAATAATAATCTTAAAAACTATATCGAACTCTATACAGCAGCTTATCAACTATTTACTTAATTATCTTCTTTTTGATAACAAACTGTGTTGAAAGCTGAATAAATCTTCTTAAATACAACCTGCTAATGTTCAAAATTGCCAGTGGAATACTTAAATATCAATTAGCTGGTATTCGCAGAAATTGTTTTTTTTTGTTGTTGACGTTATCGTAATTCATATATCAATGAAGTTTATATTTTGCCTCCTAGGAACTATTGGGGTAAAGTTTTAATGGAAAATTAAAAATTGGATAAATTATTTATTGGTCATTTAATTTAAGCTTTGCTATGGTATAAACGTTTTTCGGTCCCATTCTGAAGGGGAAGCTGCTAAATACCTTTTAAATCTCAATGCTGAACTAAATAAGCAGACTAATCTCGATACTGAAGCTAATTGGGCCTACACTTCTAACATTACCGATGCAAATGAAAGAGTAAAAAATGAGGTCTCAGCTTATACAGCCAAGTTTAGGAAACAAATTGCTGAAGACCTGCAGGAATATGATTGGAAAAACTTCCGTGATCCAGATTTAAAGAGACAATTCAAAAAATTAGCAAAGTTGGGTTATGCAGCTCTTTCTGAAGAAGACTACGATGAGCTCTTGGCGACATTGTCAAAAATGGAATCCAACTACGCTAAGGTAAGAGTTTGTAGCTTCACCGATAGAATGAACTGTGAAATGCAACTGGAACCAGAGCTGACGGAGATTTTTAGAACAAGCCGAAATCCTCAGGAGTTGGAATACTATTGGAAAACGTGGTATGATAAAGCAGGCACACCAACTCGACCTAGTTTCGACAAATATATTGAGCTTAACACTAAAGCTGCCAAATTAAATAGTAATCTATTTTCTTAGTTAATTAAAAGTTATCTGATTTGATTTGAAATTTCCTAAAAAGATTTCACATCTGGGGCTGAGCTTTGGCTGGATGAATATGAAGATGACACTATGGAGAAGCAACTGGAAGATATCTATGGAGATATTCGTCCACTTTATGAACAAGTGCATGGATATGTTCGTTGGCGTTTGCGGCAGTTCTATGGGGATAAAGTTGTCTCAGAGAAGGGACCTATTCCAATGCATCTCTTGGGTAATATGTGGGCCCAGAAATGGGGTAACATTGCTGATATTGTCTCACCATTTCCTGAAAAACCTTCGATTGACGTTACCGATGAAATGGTTCGACAAGGATATGATGCTGAGAAAATGTTCCAGCTGGCTGATGAATTCTTTCAGTCTCTGAATTTGAAGAAGTTACCAAAGTAAGTCATGTCTATAAGACCTTGTATACGACCTTCATGATAAATCTGGTTTTTAGAACATTTTGGGAAAAAAGTATCATTAAGAAGCCAACTGATGGCCGTGATCTGATTTGCCATGCTAGTGCTTGGGATTTTTTCCTCATCGATGATGTTCGAATCAAGCAATGTACTCGAGTTACATGATCAGCTGGCAACCGTTCACCATGAACAAGGACATATTCAATATTATTTGCAATATCAGCACCTACCTAATGTTTATCGTACTGGTGCAAATCCTGGCTTTCACGAAGCTGTTGGTGATGTTCTAGCTTTATCTTTTTCGACACCAAAACATTTGGAGAAAATCGGTTTACTCAAGGATTACAAAATGGACGAAGAAGCTCGTCTGAATAAACTCTTCCTGACAGCTTTGGATAAAATTGTATTTTTACCATTTGCATTCACAATGGACAAATATCGTTGGGCTTTGTTCCGTGGGCAGGTGAAAAGTAATAACTGGAATTGTGCCTTCTGGAAGCTGAGAGAAGAGTACTCTGGCATTGAGCCTCCAATTGTAAGAACTGAAAAAGACTTCGATGCTCCTGCAAAGTATCATGTTTCTGCCGATGTTGAGTATCTAAGGTGAGTGGTTGATGTTTTTTTCAGGATCAGTAGTGTATTTTTTCGGTTTCAATAAATAGGTACCTTGTTTCCTTCATCATTCAATTCCAATTTTATAAATCAGCTTGTATAAAAGCTGGTCAGTATGATCCAAACAATCCTGAGCTACCATTGGATAATTGTGATTTCTATGGAAGTGCCGAAGCTGGCAAGGCTTTTGAGTAAGTTTTGAGAAAAATTTGAAGTTTTTGAATTCAGTTAATTGTTTTCCCAGAGCCATGTTGTCTATGGGTGCTTCTAAACCATGGCCCGATGCAATGGAAGCATTTAATGGCGAACGAAAAATGAGTGGAAAAGCTATAGCCGAGTATTTTGAACCATTAAGAGTATGGCTGGAAGCAGAGAATAAAAAGAACAACGTCCATATTGGTTGGACTAAATCTGACAGTATGTGTTTAATATCAGTTGAGAAAAAAAAAAACAAAAACAATTCTAATTATGTTGGTGATTTTTTTTTCAGAATGTCGACCTTATTAAAAAAGAAGAAGTGAACCAGTTTTTGGTATCAGTTCAGCATCTAAATGCCAATAAAACATTTTTAAAATCCTAAATATTTATTTTTATTTATTATGTTAGCTTAGTCTAATTTACTTGAAAGATAAAACTAACTTAATTTTTTTTAATATCGTTCACTGTGTTAATATTTGTGAAATTTGTTTGTTTTTCCTTAGTAAAAATTTTATAACAGCAGAAAGGAATAGTATGTACCTACATATATGAAATGGAAATACATAAACGAAAATGTGAGTTGATTAAATTTATTTATTTAACCACTGAGCTAACTCTTAAGCCTTTTGTTTATGATTATTTACTAATTTACTTAGATATTAATATTAATGTTTCTTTTGTGTTAAATCTGCACCATTTTGTTTACTTGTTCGGTGTGTCGAGTGAGGGTATGCGAGTTTTACCCACGGGTTGGGTCCGAAATCACGAATGCCAAAATTCCGAATATTCCAAAAATCCTGAATGCCAAAATTCCTAATGAGAAAATACCCGAATGGATCCCGAACGACAAATTCACGAATGGCTAAAATCCCGAATGCCAGAATCCAAATACCCTTTTTTTATTGTTAATGTTTGTTTTTCTGCTTATTGGTAGATACTAGTTGATTTCTATATTTAAAATGGGTTGAAAAACTTCGTGCTTTGACTCATTTTTTTAATAATTCTTGTCATAAATTGATTGGCATTTTGATATAGAAAAAGTTGATTTCTTTGAAAAAATTCCTAAAAAAAAACATTTTTTTTAAAGGTGAATATAATTTTAAATGTTTTGTGTTAAATGTAAATATGTAGTTTGTATTGAATTTTTAAGTTTTGTTTCGTTTATAAGTTCTTTTAATAACGATAAAAAAAAGAGAAATTACCTTTAATTTCAAAGCAGCAAAAATGAACAGAAGTCAAAGCCATACAAAACATTTTGGCATTCGGGATTTTGGGCATTCAGGATTGTGGGATTCGGGATTATGTCCCCTTCCCTTTACCTTCAACATATAAAGAAGATGTGAGGTCTCCTGCTCCGTGTGTCATTAATGGAGTGGAAGGATCAGTCGCGGGAAGAATCGTTTCGGGATAAAATCAACTCGTTTTTATTCTTGTTACGACTTGCCAGAATTTCATAATATACCGACTAAATCTATTAATATAGACATAAAGCGAGTTAAAAATTTTCGATTCGATCACGTATGACAGTTCGCTGACTGTCATTCAACATCAAAAATTTTTGTGAGCATCAGTTTTCCTAATAAAGGCTGAGTTCCAAAATGTAGAAAATGTTTTGATGCGGAAGTAATGCCTACATTTTTCATACGCATCAGCAACGCAATCTTGATGCTTTGTAAAAATATTACATTGTAAAAGTCTGACGTTTCGGAATGCAAAAAAAATTAAAATTAAATCGAAGCAGCTAAAAAATCTTTGGAGGCGCAGTTTGCGCAGTAAATGCGCATCTGATGAATTTTTTTGGTAGATTAATTTAGTCTAAACCATAAGTTCAAAAATAATTTATAATTAGTCAATCTTGAACCCTGGTTGAACCTTAGTTAATCAACCTGAATCCTCTATGACCTTTTTCAATTATTATTACTTGAATGACCAACTACTCTTCATTTTCTCTTCTTTGAAGCACTTGCGATTTTTCTTTATTTCAAATATAGGTAATTTCTTTTCTGAATAACACATGATGATGAGAATCTGATATTAAACTAATTTTGACAGTAAAGGCTCTGGCCTTTTTTATCTGATCCAAATCTTAAGTGTCTTTTCAGACAATTCACAAACAAATGATACGTTTTTAATCAACCTGTTATCATACAAAAAGTTATCAAGAAATATACATATGTACATATAGTATTCTTAAATTGTAGTACTTCCATGTATTTTTTACGGTTACAGTAGTCTACTAAGCGTATCTTAATCAAGCACAAATGATTATCAAACCTACAGGAGTGATTACTTAAGGCGTTTTACAATTCCAAGATCGATAAGATTTGATAAAAAATTGCTTCAACTTTACAATCGATCGAAATGCCAAATAATAATAATCTTAAAAACTATATCGAACTCTATACAGCAGCTTATCAACTATTTACTTAATTATCTTCTTTTTGATAACAAACTGTGTTGAAAGCTGAATAAATCTTCTTAAATACAACCTGCTAATGTTCAAAATTGCCAGTGGAATACTTAAATATCAATTAGCTGGTATTCGCAGAAATTGTTTTTTTTTGTTGTTGACGTTATCGTAATTCATATATCAATGAAGTTTATATTTTGCCTCCTAGGAACTATTGGGGTAAAGTTTTAATGGAAAATTAAAAATTGGATAAATTATTTATTGGTCATTTAATTTAAGCTTTGCTATGGTATAAACGTTTTTCGGTCCCATTCTGAAGGGGAAGCTGCTAAATACCTTTTAAATCTCAATGCTGAACTAAATAAGCAGACTAATCTCGATACTGAAGCTAATTGGGCCTACACTTCTAACATTACCGATGCAAATGAAAGAGTAAAAAATGAGGTCTCAGCTTATACAGCCAAGTTTAGGAAACAAATTGCTGAAGACCTGCAGGAATATGATTGGAAAAACTTCCGTGATCCAGATTTAAAGAGACAATTCAAAAAATTAGCAAAGTTGGGTTATGCAGCTCTTTCTGAAGAAGACTACGATGAGCTCTTGGCGACATTGTCAAAAATGGAATCCAACTACGCTAAGGTAAGAGTTTGTAGCTTCACCGATAGAATGAACTGTGAAATGCAACTGGAACCAGAGCTGACGGAGATTTTTAGAACAAGCCGAAATCCTCAGGAGTTGGAATACTATTGGAAAACGTGGTATGATAAAGCAGGCACACCAACTCGACCTAGTTTCGACAAATATATTGAGCTTAACACTAAAGCTGCCAAATTAAATAGTAATCTATTTTCTTAGTTAATTAAAAGTTATCTGATTTGATTTGAAATTTCCTAAAAAGATTTCACATCTGGGGCTGAGCTTTGGCTGGATGAATATGAAGATGACACTATGGAGAAGCAACTGGAAGATATCTATGGAGATATTCGTCCACTTTATGAACAAGTGCATGGATATGTTCGTTGGCGTTTGCGGCAGTTCTATGGGGATAAAGTTGTCTCAGAGAAGGGACCTATTCCAATGCATCTCTTGGGTAATATGTGGGCCCAGAAATGGGGTAACATTGCTGATATTGTCTCACCATTTCCTGAAAAACCTTCGATTGACGTTACCGATGAAATGGTTCGACAAGGATATGATGCTGAGAAAAGTTCCAGCTGGCTGATGAATTCTTTCAGTCTCTGAATTTGAAGAAGTTACCAAAGTAAGTCATGTCTATAAGACCTTGTATACGACCTTCATGATAAATCTGGTTTTTAGAACATTTTGGGAAAAAAGTATCATTAAGAAGCCAACTGATGGCCGTGATCTGATTTGCCATGCTAGTGCTTGGGATTTTTTCCTCATCGATGATGTTCGAATCAAGCAATGTACTCGAGTTACATGATCAGCTGGCAACCGTTCACCATGAACAAGGACATATTCAATATTATTTGCAATATCAGCACCTACCTAATGTTTATCGTACTGGTGCAAATCCTGGCTTTCACGAAGCTGTTGGTGATGTTCTAGCTTTATCTTTTTCGACACCAAAACATTTGGAGAAAATCGGTTTACTCAAGGATTACAAAATGGACGAAGAAGCTCGTCTGAATAAACTCTTCCTGACAGCTTTGGATAAAATTGTATTTTTACCATTTGCATTCACAATGGACAAATATCGTTGGGCTTTGTTCCGTGGGCAGGTGAAAAGTAATAACTGGAATTGTGCCTTCTGGAAGCTGAGGGAAGAGTACTCCGGCATTGAGCCTCCAATTGTAAGAACTGAAAAAGACTTCGATGCTCCTGCAAAGTATCATGTTTCTGCCGATGTTGAGTATCTAAGGTGAGTGGTTGATGCTTTTTTCAGGATCAGTAGTCTATTTTTTCGGTTTCAATAAATAGGTACCTTGTTTCCTTCATCATTCAATTCCAATTTTATAAATCAGCTTGTATAAAAGCTGGTCAGTATGATCCAAACAATCCTGAGCTACCATTGGATAATTGTGATTTCTATGGAAGTGCCGAAGCTGGCAAGGCTTTTGAGTAAGTTTTGAAGAGGTTTAGAATTAGAATTTTTTGAGCTCAGTTTGTTGCTTTTTCAGAGCCATGTTGTCTATGGGTGCTTCTAAGCCATGGCCCGATGCAATGGAAGTATTTACTGGTGAACGGAAAATGAGCGGAAAAGCTATGGCTGAGTATTTTGAACCACTTAGAATTTGGTTGGAAGGGGAGAATATGAAGAATAAGGTTCACATTGGGTGGAATAAATCAGAGAGTAAGTCTGAATTGATGTTAAAGTAGTTATTTAATTTTTGTTTTTAATTTGTAATTTTATTTCAGAATGTCAGCTTTTATTTTGTGCTTAAACCTTTAACATGAAGTATGTAATTTAAGTGGACGTCTTTAAAATTCTACATTTGTTCACAAAATAGATACATAAAATTGTCTGTTTAAAGTTTTATTATAATGATGTTGAGTGGTGAAGGTGATAAGTATATTAACCTTACAGACTTTTTGTTTTTTCCTGTTACTCGAATTTTGTCGCCATACATAAAGTTAATTTTTACAAAAAAATTGGAAATTCAAAGTAGCCCATACTAGGGTCAACATATAAAAAATAATCTAAAAAATAATTCAGAGTTGCTGAACCAGTTAAAAAGATTTTTGCAATAAGCCTTTAAATGATCGATAAATCCGAACGTACAAGAATTTCTTCTACATGTTACGGTATTTGTTATTATCAAAAGCCTTCCATGACAAATTGTGAAAAGAAGTTCAGCCAAGTTTCGAAGTTTTTTTTTGTCACAAATAAAAATGAATCCCATAACTAGAATGACTTATTGGATGACGATGACGAGTTCCAAACAATTTTAGCACGGAATTAATTTTTTTTTCGTAAATTCGAATTTAAGGATCTTAGAAAAAATGATTAAAAAGTCAATTTTTATTAATTAAACTTCTTTTTCTTAAACAAGTTTTAAAAGAAGAAAACATTATTTTTTTTATACATTCGCGTCTATATTAAGATATTAAGATATTTACATAAATACTCTTCTGTTTTTTCACATCTCTAATCAGATCGACATTCTGAAAAAAAAACATCAAAGTTATAAGATTTGTTTTACTAAAGCCTTGACTTTAAAACTTACTATCAGACTTACTCCAACCAATATGCACGCTGTTCTTTGTATTCTCTGCTTCCAGCCAGACTCTTAATGGTTCAAAATACTCGGCTATAGCTTTTCCACTCATTTTCCGTTCGCCATTAAATGCTTCCATTGCATCAGGCCATGGTTTAGAAGCACCCATAGACAACATAGCCCTGAAGAGCAATTAATTGTATTAAAAAATTTCAAAGACTTCTCAAAACTTACTCAAAAGCCTTGCCAGCTTCGGCGCTTCCATAAAAATCACAATTATCCAACGGCAATTGGGGATTGCTTGGATCATATTGGCCAGCTTTGATACATGCTGATTTGTAGAATTGGAATTGAATGATAAAGGAAACGAGGTATCTGGATGGTTGAGTTCGAAGAATAACGAAATCATGCTGAAAATTCATCTAAAACTCACCTGAGATACTCAATATCGGCAGAAACATGATACTTTGCAGGAGCATCGAAGTCTTTTTCAGTTCTTACAATTGGAGGCTCAATGCCGGAGTACTCTTCCCTCAGCTTCCAGAAGGCACAATTCCAGTTATTACTTTTCACCTGCCCACGGAACAAAGCCCAACGATATTTGTCCATTGTGAATGCAAATGGTAAAAATACAATTTTATCCAAAGCTGTCAGGAAGAGTTTATTCAGACGAGCTTCTTCGTCCATTTTGTAATCCTTGAGTAAACCAATTTTCTCCAAATGTTTTGGCGTAGAAAAAGATAGAGCTAAAACGTCACCAACAGCTTCGTGGAAGCCAGGATTTGCACCACTACGGTAAGCAATAGGGAGGTGTTGATATTGCATATAATATTGAATATGCCCTTGTTCATGATGAATGGTTGCCAGCTGATCTTGAGTTATTCGAGTGCATTGCTTAATTCGAACATCGTCGTTTCGATAGAAATCCCAAGCACTGGCATGGCAAATCAGATTACGACCATCAGTTGGCTTCTCAATGATACTTTTTTCCCAAAATGTTCTAGAAAAACAGAGTTATCATGAAGATCGTATACAAGCTCTCAGGCATGACTTACTTTGGTAACTTTTTCAATTTTAGAGATTGAAAGAATTCATCAGCCAGTTGGAACATTTTCTGCGCATCGTATCCTTGTCGAACCATTTCATCGGTAACATCGATGGAAGGTTTTTCAGGGAATGGTGAGACAATATCAGCAATGTTACCCCAGTTCTGAGCCCACATATTTCCCAAAAGATGCATTGGAATAGGTCCCTTCTCTGAAACAACTTTTTCCCCATAGAATTGTCGTAAACGCCAACGAACAAATCCATGAATCTGTTCATAAAGTGGACGAATCTCGGAGTAGATGTCTTCCAACTGTTGCTCCATTGTTTCATCTTCGTACTCATCTAACCAAAGCTCAGCTCCGGATGTGAAATCTTTCGAAGAAAAGTCAATGGAAATGTTCCAATTTGCCAAAATATTATGCAAACTTACTGTTCAACTTAGCAGCTTTTGTGTTCAACTCCACATACTTATCGAAGCTTTTCCTTGTTGGTGTTCCTGCCTTGTCGTACCACATCTTCCAATAATATGCCAATTCTTGCGGATCTCGACTTGTAGTTAAAATTTCGGTCAGTTCTGGTTCCAGTTGCATTTCACAGCTCATTCTATCGGTAAAACTGCAGACCTTTACCTTGGCAACGTTTGAATCCATCATCGACAAAACTGATAAAAGTTCATCGTAGTCCTTCTCCGGCAGCGCGGCATAACCCAGTTTTACCAATTTTTTAAACTGTCTCTTCAAATCGGTATCCTGAAAATTTTTCCAATCATACTCCTTCAAGTCTGCAGCAATTTGTTTCATAAACTTGGATGTCTTAGCGGAGACTTCCTTTTTAACTTTTTCGTTTGCATCTGTTATGTTGGAATCATAGGCCCAACAAGCTTCAGTATCGAGAATAATATGCTTATATAATTCAGTGCTGATGTTTTGAAGATATTTAGCAGCTTCTTCTTCTGAGTGGGTCGGTAACACGTTTCTACCATGGCAAAGCTACATACAAATAACACACACAAAATATTTTCAAAAAGTGTTAGATAAAAATTACAAATAGATTAAAGTTCTACCCCGAAAGCTCCTACAAGTAACAGAATTAAATACATCGCTATGTGAGGTTGACTGACTACACGATTAAACTAAAAAAATTGAGAAGCCCAGAGCTATGTACTTACTCGTAGTTTAATTTCAAGCATAAAGTCGAAATTTTTACTTAATTTATTTGAAAAAAATTGTACTCCACCGGGCGGCCTTATCATTTAATTTTAATACGATTTACTGCTTATCAGTTTCTCTTAAAATTTTTTTTTGTAGTTTTGAGATTATTTTAGAATTGGCCCCTCATAGAATTTTTGATAAGCAAATTCCAATCCAATCCAATTTGACATTCATTCTTAAATCATTTTCAATTAAGTGTCACTCGTGTTTCATTTGTTTTGTTAATTAAGGAGAGATTGAGTTTTTTGGAAATCAATAGATACAGTCTACGTCTTTGGAAGAAGGCTCACAGAGAAGATGAGTAATAGTTTTATCATCTTCCCTGTCTAAGAAGCTTATGAAAAAGTCAATTATACGAATGCGCAAATCCTTGTGTATAAAATAGTTATTGGTTAGTGACACAGATCTAATAAATGTGACATCGGTTTGAGGGAATCAAATGTTTACTTACTCTAAGTACTAACTTGGTAACTTCTTCAATTTAAGACAATGAAAAAAATCAACTTGGAACATTTTCTTCGTTTCCTTGTTTAACTGTTTCATCGGTAACATCGATCGAATGGACATTAAAGAAAGATTGCAAATCAGGTGGCTCAACCAAGTGGGCGGTAACTTCAACTAAATTGGTGCCTAAAACTGAACAGGGCCGGCGAAAGAGAAAAATTTCGGATAGTGAACATACAAATATTAAAAAAAAAACTTTTGTTATTTGCCCAGTGTAAATTCTGACTAAGATGAAACTTTGGTTTCGGATTTTCGGGTATTGAATTGACTACCTGTTGAAATTTCGGATCTCGAGTCCACAATACCACTTATATTTCTTTCGCCGGCCCTGTGGAAGAAGCTTATTAGTTGAGGCCATGGTCCACTCCGGATTGTAATGCCACCCTAAGTAAGTACTGTCGGGCGTCATTTGGTGACTGTGTAGTGTATACAATCGGACCCACAAACGGCAAGTTGCGAATACTTGCTTAGTGCTTGTAACTATTAATCCCGCAGCGTCGTCAGTTAGTAATTGTGACAGTTTGCATTTATTTTGTTGCTCCAAAGATCCTATTTCTACTAATAAAGTAGTAAAGTAAATTTGGTTATTTTCAATTTTCTCAAAAACAGAAAGACATTTAGCCTTCCAATTTTAAGTATTTGACTAGAAATTCGTAGGAATATCGAATATAAAAAAAAACAAAAACTTAATAACTCAAAATTTTGAACAAAATTAGTTTGAAAATATTTTGTTTTCTATTTTAAGTCGTGTTTTTAGATAATGTCCCCTGCCGCCTAAACGAGGAAAACAGACCCCCATTCCACTGCCTTTTTTTGTTGTCTCGACTCAACCTGCACGCTCTAGCTTTTTGTCACACCTTAGGTGAATCACCCTGCATAAAATTTAATTAAATGTAGTACATAATTTAATTATTATTAATATTTAAAAATTAATCTGATATAGACAAAAACATTTAAAAAATTGAAATGAAATAAAAAATAAAAAAATATTTTCAAAGGAATGCCTTCGCTTTCGAAGGCTGCGGCCATCAAGGGTTACAAAAAAATAATACAACTTAATTTATCAGTATTTGTTGTAACAAAAACTATGAGATTTATTTAATAAACAAGATGCTCCACAAAAAGAAATTTAATTCATTAAATTAAAATAGTGGTGCACTGGGGCGTATACACACTTTTTTATTTTATTGAATCTTTAAACAAATTTAGTAAAATTTTTGTTTTGTGGTACCGATTCCGTAGTCAAACAAAAAGTTTGATTTATAAAGTTCTTCTTTCAAGACAAGTGATCATTGAAATTTTTTTAAAGCAACGAACTGCGGTCCATTTCTTTAGTCGCTGGTGTGGCATTGATTTCTATTCTCTCTCAGACATACGACAAATAATCTATTCTCAATCAGCAGGGGAAACCATAATCTGAGCAGCTGTAACCTTAAGTGCAAGGAGGAGGAGAGGGAAGTTGAAATTGATGTGTTATTAGAGTAACATTTTATGGCAAATATGTGTCGAAATTCTGGTGAGGGTGATGGTGCGGCATATTTTGTTCAGTTTTTTTTTCAAGCGTTTTTTTGAAGAGCTGTATCTCTGTGAAAAGTGTTTGTATTGAGATGAAACAAAAAATATTCTGAAGCTATTATATTAAAGGGGATGATTTCTATTAAGATACTGTTATCGCGCACAACCATAATAAACAGAAGGAGACATTTTAATTTTTTTTTGAAGAGCGAAATTTTGTTTTTAATTTTTTATTCAGTAATACAGGGTGCTTCACCTAAGGTATGACAAAAAGCTAGAGCGTGTAGGTTGGGTCGAGATAAGAAAAAAATCTTTAGGGAGGGGGGGTCTATTTCCCCCTTTTAGCGCGTGGGGGGGGGGCAATTTTCTAAAAAAAAATTACTTAAAATAGAACAAAAATCAATACAAAATAATGTTTAATGTATTGGTTAGATAACTTGTTGATTTAAGATTGATTTTATCATTTTTTTTGCCGAAATCTGGCTTTTTTGTACGCTTATAACTTATAAGTTAATTGTCGCAGAATGATCTTTTTGATTTTTTTAAAAATATAATTAAATAATCGTAGACAAAAAGCGCTCGATTTAGGAGTCATTTTTAATTTTTTGTTTAGGATAAAAAAGTATGGGGCCATTTTTCATAATAAAATTTAAATTTAATGAAAAATGAAAAGAGGTCCCAAAAGAATGAAAAATGACTCCAATTTACAAAATTTTATCAACTTTTTGCTTTTGTTGTTCATATTAATTTTTGGGCGCGATTTTCATTTTTTGTTAGGGCCATTTTTCATTATGGCTAAATTTCACCCCAACTATAAATTTGGGGCCATTTTTTATTCTTACCCCAAACTAAAAAATGAAAAAGGCCCTAAAATATGAAAAATCACCCCAAATTATAAAAATTAATCAATCTATGCTGAGCAACAGCTCATCACATAAATTTTTGGGGCCATTTTCTACTTCAATAAACACACAAATAAAAAAAATAGACAAATATGATAAGAGCGTGGGAAGAAAACCTGCTCACCTCAAACAACGTGCATTTCAAAATATGTACAAATAAAGTTGAAATTTTATCTATCCCTCCATCTTTACCACTAATAAACCGCAACTGAATCTCTAGCACATCATCTTCTCCTCAATCATAATTATATTTGCCCCAATTACCGCTGCCATCATCATCACAATTGAATTAATCTGACTCATTTGCATTTATTAAAAAAATACCAAGAAAAGAAACATCAAGGTAAGTAACAATATATATTATGTCCCAAAATAACAAAAATTAAAAAAAAAAATGTAAACCTGAGGAACTTGCCCAAGTTCAAGTTGAACGAACTTCTCTCTAATGTGGTGTTGTGATTGTAGTGCATTAAAAAGTGAAATAGCAAAACAGGTGATTTCGTATAAAAATTAATACCATGACGAAGGCGTAAGTTCAAATTTACACTTTCTACCAGGAACGTACATAATTATTAAACTATTAAGACCCTCAAAGTCATTAGCGGGAAATACATATTTACGTATACCATAACAACAATTAACATCTTTGTCTATGAATATATTTACTTTATCAGCTTTCTATAAGTTTCTTAGATTTTCACCAATCATAAAGTGCCCCACGGAATCCATAATAGCGTGGTAGCTCCAATGCAAGAAGCCTAAAGTGTGCCATTGCACCATAATGGGGCACACAATTGCAGTTAAACTACCTACGAAAGCATTTTGGTTGAGTGTAACTTTACTCAATTTACCATGACGATGACGATGCACGATCGAAACAACTGCTGCGCCACTCATAAGTAACACAAATTATCTATCTTGTGTTCCAAATAGAGACCAAAGATCTGAGACCACAACAAAATAACTTCGATATAGTTAAATCGAAAACTTGTCAGCTTTGTCTATCTATACCAACCAAGTTAGTTACAACCTGGTTAATGGTAGCAAAGTCATCACAAGTTGGTAAGGCCCGCTCAGTCTTGGTTAAACCATTCGCGCGTTTGGTAACAGAAACTTTTTGTCAAAACGAACTTCCGACAGTAGATACATAGTTTGCCTTGAAGACATATCAAGGGGGGGAAAAAAGTAATAACATCTTCTGATTTAACCTGAAAATTTTCGAAAGTAGTCAATAAGAAACCTAAAGTCACCAAGTCCCATAGTATTAATGAATGACGTGAGTGAGAATTAAGCTTTTGCCGGCTCTTGGCCAAACTTAATTAACTTTCCCTCTTCGTGGTGTAGTAACGATTTTGAAGCAAAGAACTCTTGGTGATTATTATTAGCCGCTTAATTGAACATTTTTTTTTCTTGATTTGGAGAAGTAAAAGTTGTGTGTGGGAAACTTGTTTCGTATTCAATTTTTTTTTGTGCGAAAATTTTTATGATTTTTTTTTTTAAAGATAAATATTTGAAAAATTATTGATGAAACTCGCTGAACAAGGAGAAGGAGACCTTGAATTATTAAATATTCGCGTGGACAAATTAAAAACAAAAAATAATCGCCTCGAAACGTGATTAGAAGAAATCCAGTTTGAGAGTAATCTATAGCTATACATGAGTGATCTTGACTGAGTTTATCCTTGAACTTTATCATCTTATGACTTCAACTCAATTCAAGTGTTTTGAGTGGAATTTTGAGTGAAATACATAAAAACATTACAAGCCTACACTGCACATCTTCTTATAAAATATTGAGTGGTTTTGTTTTTTTTGTTTTATCTTTCTTAGTACCTTCATAAGATTGAGTGTTTCTCGCACTAATTCATCATAGTGTTTTGAGTGAAATATATTGTTGTTTGAGAATTTCATCTCAAAGATGATTTTTTTATTTTAAACAATAAAATATCTGCAACTTGGATGATGATGATATAGTTTGACAACGTGTTGTGATAATAAGTCAAAGCAAGGTTGCTTCTCTTGTCGTTCAAACCAATATCTATTACTATTTTTGTGCTGTGTAATTTCAGGTAAAAAAAAAATTCCATTAAAAATAAAATTAACATATATCTGTGACTTTTCTGTTGGTCAAGGGCATGTGAGCTGCATTTTTGTTTTTATTTTAGAAATTAGCATTTTAAAATAGTTTTTTTTTTTTTTTTTTGTCAGTGAGTCTATAAATTTTTGTTAACGCGTATGTTGTGTGTGATTACGACACATCATCACTCAAATCTCAAAGTTAAAAAAAAAAAAAAAACAAGATGATTTTTTTTGTCTTTTTTTTCCCGTTCGTATGATTTTAATCTTTTGACAGGCAAACTGGCGGATATGGAAAGCTATCCGAAAGTTGTTGTGTTTTTTTGTATATGTGTGTATTTTGAGTAATGCATTTTAATTTTTTACGCACGAAATTTATCTACATCAATAAGTCACGGTAAGAAAAAAAATGTGTCATCTTAATCGTGTGTTGGCTTCATATATATGTATAAACTGGAGGATAGGCTTTTTGCGTAAAATTATTTCTTCATTTATGTAAGGTGAATAAATTAAAAAGTGTAAAAGTTTATCCATTCTTTTGTAAAATGACAATGAATCAATAGTTATCTTCATGGCTTCAATAATGGTTTTCGCTGATGAGGTGCTCGAGGCTCATTAAGAAAAAAAAAATTAAGCAATTTAATTGAAAAAACATGTTGATTATTTGTATCTTTAAATAGTTTCCGTGTTCAATTTTTTGTTAATAACGTTTTGTAATTCAAAAAGTATGAATATAGGTGTATATACCTACAATCTATTCAAAGCCAAATAATTGTTAATTTCATTGACTTAAGTTCATTTGAGATAAGAATCATTGAATAATTTTATTTCCGTAGTTAAAGCAATTGTTAACGGCTAACGGACAGACACAGGGGTCATTAAGACGAAATTGTTTATAACAAAAACAAACTGTTTATATGATTGTTAAGTTGTCAGTTAATTAAAATACTTATGCAAACAAACTATATTAAAAAACTCGTTGATGTGTTATTACTGACTTAATATTTATAAAAACGTACATAGTCTTTGCTCTAGGAAAGCTTAAGAAATTGAAGTTCATTTGAACTTTAGGCTAATGTCAAATGAGCGTCTTTTTCTGCGCGTCTATTGGGAAGTACGTTCTGGGATCCAAGAAATCATATAGGAAGGGACACATGAGCATCCACGAACTTGATGGTTTCGTCCACGCGTCCAACTTTTTGATTGTCTTACTTTCATGTCGTGCAGACTTAAGAACGGCATGAACTCGCACGAACGTCCAAATCGATGCGCTTTCAAATAATTTTCAGGTGAATTTTTGTATTTTACCTATTTCTTTTTTACCTTTTAGTTGGGTTACTAAAAGTAGCTGAAATTTTCACAGATACATTATGTAAAAGAAATAATGTATTCAAAAATTAATTAAAAAAATTGAATTCCTAAAGTACCATTGAGCCGTGATATTTCATCGAATGCATGGCTTACTTTGTTTTTCTTATTCCGAATATGATTAAAAAAAAAACAATTATTTTGATACATCATTTGTTATTTTATGGGTTATGTACATATACAAGCATTAAATCGGAAAAATTGAATAGAAATTGATTATTGAAAATACCTAATTGATTGTAATGCGAATTGGTAAAGTGAGAGCTTGGAACATGAGGACGGACATAGGCTACTTTTGTTTTCAAAATCAACTACAGTTTACCAAAAAAAAATTAAAATATATAAAATAAGTGATAAATTGTTTGAAATGTCAGATATTCAAATACATATAAAAATATCAAAAAACAAATACAAAAGTTTTTTACTATCATAAAGTTATTTAAACATGCGAAGCAAGGCGAGCACGGGCCTGCTAGTATTAAATAAAATAAAATACAGTGTCACTCAAATATTTTATTTATACAAAATAGAGTTTGGTTACGTAGCTTTTTGTCTTAAAAAAAAAAAACTGTCTTAATGGCTTCCATTGCTCTCAAAACAATGCGGCCTCTGGCAGAGATGAGTACATCCACTGAACCGTTTTCCCGTACCGAAAGATCAAAGTCGTACAAACCAATTAAAGGAACAAATTGTATCGTTTATAAACATTGTGAAATATTCATCAAAGTGGAAACGAAAAGAACATTATCTGTTCACTTTTTTCACAGTTTTGTGTCAGTTACAATACCTACTCTTCAAAAACACTAAAAAAAAAGGTTTTCTTTTTTTGTTCCCAAAATTTTTTTGACATTAGTGTAGATCGCCAAAAGTTGCTTTTTAATGTAGCTACATATGTGTTCATGATTAAATAATGTAATAATAGGTGCTGATTGGAGAATTTTTTTAATGAAAATGAACCAAAAGTTCAAATACCATAGATGAAATAAATAAGTGAAAAGGAAATTTAGGCGCCAAAATTAAAGGAGGTTTTATTATTGAACTATATTACATTTTGGCAGTAGTTTCCATAGCACTTGCGCAGCATTCAGCTCAAAATTATCTATAGAACTGCATTCAAAAGTCAATTTCATGAAAAGGGATGATAGGAGGTATTCATACTTAACCGTTTCGATACGATATGCAAAAAAAAAACACACCTAATATTTTAATATTTTTAACAAACAAATGTTAAAAAAGTCAAAAAATTAAATTGTACGTTTGATTTTTTTAACAAAATTAATTTAAAAATTTATAAACTACTGAGAAGCAAGTGCTAGGATATATTTTTTAAATTAATCATATATTATTAAGATAATACGCATTAATATATATGCAGAAAACAAGAGGAGTGTCATAAATGCTTTTTAATAACAAGTTTAAAGAAACTCTCTACCTCTTTTCTATTAATTCAAAAAAAATTTAGCTTCAGGTTTTTAATAGCAAAAGTGTGAAATTTTGCGTATAAATATATTTATATATATTTATTCGGAATTCAGAGTGAGGACATTCATGTATGTTAATATTTCAGAAATTATTAAACTAGTTAAACAAAACAGCAAATATAAAAAAAAATACATTAAAATAATTATACATACATAGAACCAATAAACATAATCGAATATTCAAGTTTATTTGTTTTTAAAATAGAATGTTAAATAAGACTGTCACCAAAAATTTATTTTTATTCAAATAATAACAATAATTTTAAATTATCGGTGACCGATACAAAAAAAAAATCGATGTTTAAGCAACACAACAAAAAAGTGGCTGATCTGCAATTCATTCTTTAAATTTATATTTGTAGATACAGAATATTCATCGGGAAATGAGATCGAAATTTGGTTAAAATTAAAATAACAGCTTTCAAAAGAAAAATAAAGAGCTCAGAAGTAGGTAATGCCTTTCATTCAGTGAACAAACTTAAATTCTTTCGTAAAATTCTTATTTGGTCAAAAAGTCTTGCTGACACAGTTGTAGTGACCAGTCAAGTTTTTGGAACTTTCCCCATTTACAGGAACAAATTCAAGCGATTTTTGACTCTACTTCTCTATAACTTTAGAATCAGTAAAATTAAAATTAAAATTAATATTTGATAAACTGAACAAGAATAGGCGATTTAAGAAATCCAACTACATAGTATTAGTGGTTCCTGGGATTTAGGCTTTAAAAACACGAAAACATTAACAAGCTTACTAATTCACTGATAGATCATCAAAATTATGGAGCACGTACAAAGTATGTAGAATCTTTTAGTTCTGCAAAATAATGAGCCTTTTGGTGTTTACATAATAAAAGAAAACAAATTTAAAAAAAATGAGGTACATATTCCTATTAAGGGCGTGTTATCAATTATGTATATGATAAAATGTTGTTTTGTTTGTTTGTTAGTCCAGTAACCTTGTCGTCTCATAGGAGGACGCAGTTGCATGCGTTAGATCCGGTAGTTCTGGTTTTTTTCTGAGTCGTTTATGATATTGGCCTTGGATCATGGTCAAAAATCCAAAAAACCGCGAAATTTTCGTGCTTTTTCAGTTAGGTATTAGCAATTTTAACCCAAAGGGACTAGTTTTTCGACTATAACTTCGTTGTACGATTTTAAAGTAATTAAATTTTCTTCAATTTGAGCCCAGAACCATCTGTGTAGACCCAACAGTTTCGAAAACACAGGTATTCAAAATTTAGCAATAATAAATTTATAACAACAAGTACTATAATTTTCAGTATAATAATACAAAAATGGTTCTTGGCACAAGATGCAAAAAAATACTAGAGCGTATAAGTTGGGTCAAAAGAAGAAAAAATCCTTTGGAGGAGGTAGTCTTTGTTTCCCCGTTTAATTGGGAGGGGCAATTTTTCAAAAAATTGACTTCAAATTGAAAAAGACTCATAAAAATCCAACGCCAGTCTTTGGAATTAAATTCTATACCCTTTGTCAAAGCCAGGAATTCATTCTTCAATTTTCTTTTTAAATAAAGTTTTTTTAAGTGATAGTCTTTGAAAAATTCATTTCCAAACCCGAAATTTTGAAAAAATTTACCGTGTTATTAAAAAAATCTATTTTTTTTAATAAAATTTTACATTACTGAGCACTTGTTTTGTTTTCAAAATTCAATGCTATTATCAATTCTTAGTCAAACACCAAAACCGACACCAAACTTTATACATCAAAGCAGTGTTCCCAGATGAAAAAAAAATCGCCCCCCCAGAACAATTCAAAAATCCCCCAGATTACCACATTTTAACAAAAAAAAACCCTAAGTTTTTTTCAATTTTTAATTTTTATTTTTTATTCACAGCTCATGTACATTATAAGGTATTCAAATTGAGCCCAGTTACTTTATACATCAGCACTTGCGTTAGCTCCGGTACCTAGTTCTGATTTAGCAAACAAATCAAAAATTTAAGATTTGTGATTCGAGTTTTTGTTTATGTGTTTTAAATGTATGTACACTGATGAAAATTAGTTAAGTTTGTAGTAAGACCCGTCAGTACCCTATTTCAAATCTGACGCCCCTCCTCTCTTCAGAATATTAATCAAAGAAAAAAATAACGTGACAGTTTCACCTTCCAGCTTGTACTTGAGGTTGCAGCTACTCAGATTATATGGTTTATTCAGCTAATTAGGGTTACGGTTGTCATAATGGAGGAAATTGAATATCATAATCACAGTTGTTTGCAACATCAGCCGGCGGCGCTTGTGGAGATTGATGGTTTGCCGCTTTAAAGAAAAACTGATTTTGAAAGGAGAACTTTTTAAATTCACCGTTTGTGGGCAAACATCTATAAAAATAAAAAAAAAATATGTAAAAATAAATTTGGATGGAAAAAAATATACAGAACATTTTTAATAGTTCCAGTGATAAGTGTTCTTTTTTTAAACATTTTTAATAAACAAACAAAGTTTTTGTTTGAAACAAAAAGAAATTATGAAATTCCCATAAAGCTCAAGAATTCACAATATATACAATACATACAACATATACACAACACGTACTACACGCTCAGTTATAAATGATAAGAGAGAAACATTATACAAATTTTGTGATAGCAAATATGTTTGAACTTAGTTGAACTTATAAATAAATAAAAGTAAAATAAACAAAAAAGCAAGAAGCAACCACCGCCGCCGCCGCTGTATATCAAAAACAACATTTGGTAAATTTCAGCTGAAAATTAAGAGGTACATAATTTTCTCAGTAAACCTAATTCCAATAGGAAGAATAAGAACTAAACAAAAGCAAATCTATTGTTTTTTTTTGTTTTTTTGTGGACTATATTAATTAAAACTGTGTTTCGCTTAGGCAGTAAAATTAAACTTTTGTTTCCAAAAAAAAAACTATATAGCTACATTTTTGTACGTTGTAAGCATTACCTAAAAAGTAACTATACTCTTTAATTTGGATCAAAGCTTTTACATTTTGGGGTGAAAGAGAAAACTTCAGTTAATTTCAAATTTCTTGAAAACTATGTTTTTTTTTTGTTTTTAATTTGAAAGTAAGAGTTGTAGCCTATTTATCTTTGCATAAAAAAAAAATGACATGAAATTGCATGTTTCGATGAGCAACATTTTGTGGTGTGTGTTCGGGTACATCATCACATATTATAAAAAAAAAATAGGGGCAGAAGAGTTTAGGAAAAAGCCGCCATCTTTAAAAATACATATGATGATTTTAAATTATAGCTTGTTTTTGTTTAAAAATCAAAAATATGTGCTGTATTTTACCAACTTACTTTTGTTGTATACTTTAATAATGCAATAATATTTTTAACGAACAAAAAATGTTCAAGCGTCAAAAGTACTAAACAATTTTATTTTATTTGATCTACGATTGTAAATGTATATATAACAAAATCGATCCACCCATTAAGAAGCAATACGTGAATAACTGGAAAATAAGGCAATTTTCTCAAAAACCTTCAAACCCATATTTTCGCAATGCGATTTTTTTCAAAAACCTGAATTGCTATTTTTTTTATAACCAATTTGGTTAATATAGGTAGGTGCGAAGTTTAATCAAAATTCATTACAGCCGTTTTTGAGAAAGTTTGAAAAAAAAAAACGGAATGGGCTATGATGGCAGTGGCAGTTACCTGTTCTAGATGAGCTTAATCAAAAAATTCGAATTTCCCCTACAGGGAATCACATACAAATCCACTGTACAAAACTTGACTCTGTCATCTTATAGTGTCAATTTTGATTACAACATCGAAACTTTTTTTGTTACAAAACACCAAATGTAAGTACCTTACATACTTGCTTTACAGAGTAAGAGTATAAAGAGAATAGATTTCCGGATTTAAAAATAGTATTTTAAGGGCACCAAAATAGTTAATGGCATAATACGATTCTTGCTACGCTTACTGAAATTTACCTACATATACATTAAAAGAATTTTTTTTTATATTAGTTAATCTTGTTGATGTCTTATGTTTTAAAGTGCAACTGCACCTACAACCTACTTTTGTTTTAACGCAAGGTTACTTGTTTAGCTGCAACTTTTAATAAAACTTTATTTTTTCCACAAATGCTAACTAAGTATTTAGAGATTCATTAAATAGATTTTGCCAGACAAATTAACAAAATATTGCAGTTAAACAGGTTTAAGCTCATGCCATTGACTTTTAAATTATAGTATAAACGAAAATATTCGATTTTATTATTTAAATTATAATTTTTAAGTATTAGGTAGCTTGATCTACCTGTGTTTTTTACATTAAATATTAAAATATTTATCTGATTCAAGAAGAATTTTAATGACATCTCGCTAAAACAAGAAAAACAATTTTTATAATAAATCGTCATTTTTACCAATTTATTTCAATCAACTAATGATAAATAATTTAAAAAAAAATATGAGTCAAATTAAAATTTTCCAAAAAAAAGTTTTAAATGTTTTTTTAAAGTTTAAAATTAGAAACCACCTATGGCACATTAAAAGTATATCAATTTAACTGAAATTTTATTCAGACTGTGACTTAAGGTGTTGTTTGAATTGAGTCTGAAATGGTTTTGTTATTGTTTTACTGGCCTTAACCTGGACTCGGTAACTGGTTAATCTTAGAATAATTACAGAGATAGGTTGGTATAGGAATTTATACTGACTTGCATGAGCTACATGATATCAAACAGAGTAATCAAATAATAAACATCTCATGTTTCAAGTCAGATTAGATATGTTTATAGTCTGGATGGTAAAATTACATTTTGCGTATGATAAGCATGTGTTTTTGGAAATTTTATAGCTATGTAGCTAGTAAAAGGCTGAGTTCCAAAATGTAGAAAATGTTTTGATACGGAAGTAATGCCTACATTTTTCATACGCATCACCAATGCAAACTTGGTGCTTTGTAGAAATATTACATTACATAAGTCTGACGTATCGGAATGCAAACAAAAAAATTTAAATTGAAGCAGCTAAAAAATTTTTGGATGCGCAAACTGCGCAGTAAATACGCAGCCAAATTTTCCTCGGTAAACAGTAATAAAAACCGAAAGTACCGATGAATAAGCTAGTAAATTGGTGAATATAATATAATGATTAATAAAAGAGTGTTGAAACTTTTATCAAGAAAGATCGCGATTTTGAACGGTATTAATGACTTAAACCTTAAATATTGGTAAAGTTGATTGGTTTTTCAGTGAAAAAGGGAATGTGTTCGATGATATTTGTAATTTAGAAAAACGGACTCTCATCCTCTCAACTCATTGATACATCCAACTAAAAATAAGGCAGTTACTGAAAAAAACTTTTAAGTTTTGCAATAAATAGGTATGTCAAATTATAGCTCGTTCAATATCTGTCAACTGTAAAGCAATAAGCTACGCCGGATGATTGCTGAGATGTAATAAACGCACCAAACATTGTACGACATGTCGTTAATCAAGACACACAATTAAGCTATGAAAACAAACAATAGTAACATGGAAATAAGAATACTTAGCCCAGCCAACATTTCCACAGAACAGAAGTAAAGAGTCTACATAAAAGTGGATATCGCGTTTTATTGGAACTTGTTCGAAACTACCAATGAAACACTACTGATTATGAAGGGAGTGAGTCAAAATTTTGCTTTTGAAATTTTTCTATTCAAAATTCTGTCTTCTGTTGAAAAAATTCTTTTTTGTGCCCTATTACACGTTGACTCTAGAGTCTTTTTCTATTCGGTTTTTCAAAATGCTTTTTTTAGGAAAGCAGAATTTTGAAAGAAATATTTTGAAAAACAGAATTTCAGAAACAGGAATTTGACCCGCGGATAATTTTGACCCCGAACCGATTATGAAAATAACATTGATGGATTTTATAGAACTAAAGATCCTAAACCTAAATTTTTGATCCGTCATCAGATGCACTGACCAATCAATGGCGACGGTCCGTAATATGAAATTATCTTTTTCTAGAATTTAGCTATAAATTCGTTCTACAATTTTTCTAAAACTTTTCTTTCCAAAGAGGCTTTAAAAGAAAAAAGAGACTTTTTAATTTGGTTACTAAAATCTCAGTAATAAATGACGACAAAGAATGTAAGGGCCTAAACCGTTTTAACATAGTTTTTTTCTGGACAGCATATTTGGAACTAATATTGTACAATCGTACTAGTATAATAAATGTATCTTTGTGCTAATACTGTTTTTCGTGAAAATACTGTAACAATGAAATCAGTACTTATAACTAATTTCGGAATTAACGAAGATCCAAATGTAAACCTATCCTTAATAATTAACGAAGATTTTTAAAAACATAAGTATTTGAAAAATTTTCAAATAATATTTCCTTTTATATGGTATTATTTTTATCTTCGTAGGACAAACCATTTAAGCTGTGTCAGGTAATTAAAAAAATAATAAAAATTTACTTTTAAGGCGTGGCAACCCTATGCCTTGACCTTTTTACGCTAGGCAACCCTTCCATAGACACTATACCTAAAAAACTGTATACTTGTTATCTGGTAGCCCGATGAGGGTAGGTGGTAGGTCCTCTTATGGCGGGATCTTCTACTATACTGGGTGATTCGCATAAGGTGATATTTTTTTAAATAAAATTAATTTTCAGACTCAAAATTTTGAAAAAAATATTAAGACAAAATTATGTTCAAATTAATTTTGTCTAAAATTTTACGTTTCTGGGTAGTATTTCTATTTTTAATATTCGATGCTCCTCTCAATTTTTAGTCAAACACTAAAAATCGGATGCTTAAACTTCTTTCAGTTTTGAAAAAATTAATACACTTAAAACGGATGCTTAAACTTCTTTCAGTTTTGAAAAAATTGATTACATAACACAACTTTCCCAGACTGTTAAATGTGATTTTGCAAAAATTAAGTTTACTTGATAATTCACTACGTATTCGTCATATTACTTTATGTTGGCCAAGATCTCCTTCAGAGATAAATGCGATGAACAATTTAAATGGTTAGAGGTAATAAAACAATTGCAAGAGTTTTTTTTTCTTCGTTGTTGTATTTAGTTCTGATGAAGTGATTTTGTTTGTTTAACATGCACCATCAGGTGCCGGCAATTACTTAAGACCAATTAGCACCGGCTCCTTACTTAATTTTTCATTTTATTGATGCTATACTTGGGCTAAATTCCAATTTTATTGAACGAAACCTATAATTTTCTTCGACTTGTGTATTAATTGTTTTTTTTTTTTTTCTTACAGATTTCATGAGCTGTTTATGATATTAAAGCATTTTCCACAATGAATTCCCTAAGAATACTAATCTTTGCAGTGAGTTTTTATTTTATTTATCTTTTTAAGAAAATAATTCACGTTGTTATTTCCTTGCAGATTCTGGTTGTCATTTCGACATCTCAAGAAAATCCGAATGATCCAAATGTTGTCGCTGAAAAATTCCTTAAAGAAGTCAATGAACGTCTAGCGGTATTGTATAACAATCAAGTTGAATATAGTTGGCGCGAAGAAATTACCGATCCAAAGGAACTTCCAGAAAGTTTAGAAGATCCAATTTTCGAAACAATGGACTACATCAAAAGCATTGCAAATCAAGTTTCCAAACTTAAACGAGCAAAAATAACGAATCCTTCGCTTAAAAGGCAGCTAGATCAAATTCCTGATCCTGGCTATGATGCTTTGGAAGATGACGATAGAATGCAGCTTCATGAAATCGTTGGCAATATGAGTAAAATTTATAAAAATGTTGGTTTATGTTCGTTTAAAGATCGAAATAATTGCACATTGAGATTGATACCAGAAGTTCAAGAAATAATTGAAGATACAATGAATGTTGAAGAGCTTAAGTATTATTGGCTTGAGTGGCGAGATAAGACGGGTTCGAAGAGCAAGTATTCTTTTGGGAAATTTGTTGAGCTTTATAAGAAAACGGCTGCTTTAAATGGTAAGTTATTAGTATGTGAAAGGATTTGGAGAAATCTTCTATTTTTTATTCTTCTATTTCCTTCTTCTATTTCTTAAGTTTATCTTTTCTAGTTCTAAAAATCATTATTTTTTGTGGCATTGTGTTTCTGCGTGTATTCTTCTTTTCTTCTTCTTGTTTTTATTCTTCTTCTTCTAATTCTGTTTTTCTTTCTTCTTTCTTTTGTTTACCATCTACATATTTCTATTTGATTCTATGTCTCCATTTGCTAATTTTATTTCTATTTATAGGCTACATGTCACCTTCTGACTTTTGGCTTCGAGACATCGAAGGTGAACCTAGTGAAATTTTAGCCAACTTAGATAAGATCATGTTGATTTTACGACCATTATTCCTACAATTCCACGCCTTTGTCAGATCGGCCTTGAGACTTAAATATGGACCAGAATTGATCAGGTACAATGAACCGTATCCACAGCACCTTGCTGAAAAATTCATCGGAGATTCATATCGGGATATGAATGGCGATTGGAAGATTGATTTGCCCTATCCATCAGTTGGTCTTGCTAATATAACAGCTGGACTTTTAGCTAAGGATATAAAAACACCTTATGCATTAATTGAAACAGCTGCTAGATTTTATACATCAATTGGAATGCCACCAATTCCACAGTAAGTTTAAGGAACCTGAGATTGTGAGAACTTTTTAATTTTCTATTTTTCATTTTTGTTCAGAACATTCTGGACCCAAAATGCCAAGCCAAAATTCGATGTCAATGAGCGATTAATGACTTGCTGGTCAAAGACTTGGAAATATTACAATTCTGATCAAATTAAGTTATCATTTTGCCCAATGGTTGATGAGGAACGTTACACGAATATGTTCGAAGCCGTATCAGACTATTATTATTTCAAATCCTATCAACATCTTCCGACATTGTTTCAAGAAGAACCCTTACCGAACTTCGCTGAAGCCATTGGGAAGGCGATAACTCTCTCAGCAACCTCGCCTAGATTCTTGGAAAAAGTTGGATTTGCAAATTCGATCTACAGTTCATATGAAGGAAGGATAAATAGACTTTATTTACTTGTAAGCTTTATCAACTCTCAATGGTGTTAGCTAGGCATACATTAATTCAAATATTTCATAGGGCCTCCGTAATGTCTTTCTCATTCCGATCTTCTACGTTTTGGATAAATATCGAGTTGAATTGCTGGATGACCGTATTTTAAATATGAACAACTGTGCTTTTTGGGAGCTTACTGAAAAATTCACAGGAGCTAAACCTCCAGTTCAGCGAAGTCGTGAACAGTTTGATGCTCCATCGAAATTATTGATCGAAGTGGATGATAATTATTCAAGGTTAGAAAATTATATTTAGTTTTTATACACAGCAGTTTTATTTATTGAATTCTGATTATTTTTAGTCCAATAATGAGTATTATTTTGGAATTTCAAATATTCAAACGATTGTGCGAGAAAACTGGTCAATATCGAAGAGATAATCCCGATTATCCACTGGATTTGTGTGACCTTTCAGGACAGAAGGAAATTGGACCATTGGTATTGTAAGTATGAGCGTAATAAAAGCAACGACTTTTCAAAAAGAAAAACTAAATTAATATGCTTTTCGGTCCGGATAAAATTATCTAATGTTATTTGTGTAATTAAAGTCCACCGAAGAACTTAGTTCTCATTAAGTGGGAGGCTTAGTTCCTATACAAGTAGGGAATTTAATAACAAACATTTGGATTGGTTTAGTTCCTTTTAAATGTAAAATAAATTCTCGTTTTAAAAACGAAATTAGAATGCCATCCGAAACCAGCCGCTGGCGCTGACTTATTTCATGCGGTCTTATTTCGATTCACCTGCAGTTCTTTGGGTGACCAACTTCGCACGTTCAAAAGATCTTAGCTCCCTCATTGGGTCCTCTGTACCGATCACGCAAGTTCGATGATCAGCTTAGGGAATATGTTAAGTCACCAGGGAGGCAACTATTTGAACGGTTTTCTTGGAAAACAGTGGTGGATCACTTCTGAATGTATACCAAGTTTCCATAAGAAATTGGTGGTCATCTTCACAAAAATGGATTTATTTCTCACTTAGAAGGAATTAACTTTTTCCCCTGCACCAAATTAATTCTACAAATTTATCAAATTTATTTATGGGATCGTCAAATTACTTACGATTGTAAAACCTTTCACTTTACAAATTAATTATATCAACAGTTACATTTGTCAATTTTTATGTAAGAGGGTCCTGATATACAGGGATGTGTCACGTTTTTTCTTGGTAGTACCTCCCATGTAAAGGTACTGCAGTTAGTTGCAGGTTAGACAATTCAATCTAGTTTTTGAAACATTTATTCCACTCCTCTGCAAGAATGGACCGGACTTAGTTTATTTCCGAATTCGAACGACTAAGGTGAGAAGCATTTTTTCATGAAAAAAAGATACCTACTCTTGGAGAATTTGTCAATTCCCGGTAAGATGCAGTTCCCGTGAAAAACAAAATTATTTCTGTTTTTATAGGTAATGTAGGCTGAGATTCTATTAAATTGTTTTTGATTTGACAGTCCTAGACACGAGGACTAGCCTAGCCTTTACCTACACTAGGGGCAACTACTTGCGCATATTACTCTTTGGCTTTTAGCTCAGATTGTTTGATTCTAAGACCAACCATTCGACCCATCAGTATACCACTTGAACTTGATAACATTTGCTTGAAAGTCCACCCATTTTTTAATTCAGCTTAATTTCGTTTTAAAGTTGTTCTGGAAGTTATACTTTATTTATTATCTCTCCATCCATCTCTTGAAATGTCAAAAAGGTTTGTTGCTGTGGACCTTTAAACTAAATCGAGTCTCTTTCCATAAGACCAATATGTACATTGATCTCACTGGACAATCTTTCTTATGTTGAAAAGGGCTTCTTATGTTGAAAAGGGCTAACTTCTAAGGTATAACAGGTGTTTTAGAGGCATCATTTTTGTTTTTAGAAAATTCTAAAAACAGAAATTATAACTACTATTTTTATTATTATTTTTTTGTTTGCTTATTTAATATAAAAAATATTTAAAAATTTTCAGAAATGCAATGTCACTGGGATCATCAAAGTCCTGGAAAGAGGTGCTTTACACACTTACCGGTGATAATCAATTAGATGTTTCAGGATTTTTAGAATTCTTCAAACCACTTTACGCTTGGTTACATTCAATTAATCAAGTTAATAAAGAAGAAATTGGATGGATTGAGTCAAACCGTAAGTTAATTTTTTTTGTAATTTTCTATTTAATGCGTTTCCTATTAATATACATTTTTTTTTTTATAGAATGTGTTTGATAGAAAAAACGAAGCAATGAACCAAACTACTTAACTATTACCTTCATTAGTTTTAATTAAAAAAAGAAAAAAAAAAACAAAATTTGAAATGATGTGTACATTAATTAGGGTATTTTAGTTTAAGAATTATTTATTCATTAAGAAGAATTTCGATAAGCAAATAAAAAAAATAATATAGAAAAATTAAAAACTTCTTTTCTTTTGTATAAATTTAAAATAAATATTTCTCAAACATACTATTTAGGTATTAGAAAATTCTTACATCTACAAAACACAGGATTTAAAAACATATCTTCGAGCAAAAACACTCCTCCTACCATCAAATCATTATAATATTCTCTAGAGCTGCAGTAATAATGAAAGCCGATATAATACCATTGTCAAGAGAAGTCACGCAATTAAATGTGTCATTTTTCCACACCTTACAGCAACGTTTCAAGCCACCAAGAGGAGATTTTCGGCGTTTCTTAGAAAAAAAGAAACTAAGCTGGTAACTCATGTTAACAATTTTTTTTCAGAAACAAGCTCGAAATCTTTTATTTCTATCAGTTTCATATCATTTGTCTTAAATATTCAAAGACAACCTTTAACTGAAAGTCGAAGACTTCTTTTGGGGTTATCTCAAGAGTAAGATGTATGCTAATGAGCCAAAAGCAATTTGACAGCTACAGGTTGAGATAATAAGGCATATTGGTGAGATCAACACGCAATTATAGGAACAGAGACATTATCATTCCCGGATCTTTCATAAAACTTGAAACATATGGTCTATCTACGAGTACTTACGTCTTCTATAAAGTCACCTGAGTAAGGTTAAATAGAAGGCTAAGGTTAAATAGGATGCATATTTTAAAGAACAATAATGTTCTGGTATGTACGTCGGAAGTAAAAAAAATTCAAGGTTCTTATAAATGCGGTAACAGTGCAAACGTGTCATCAAATCTCAGCTTGTGTCATCTAAGAAAAATTTAATTTTCTTTTTCAAAGGCATTGCCACTTGCGAGGAAGTGACAAATTATACTTAGTAGGCCCTTTCCATTCCTGCAAACTAATAACACCCGAACAGGAATGGTTAAATGTTGTAAGTCACGCAGAGCCTGAGTTGTCAAACAAAATTCTTGTATTTTTGTTTTTAAGTTCAGAACGCTAAAAGCTTAGAATTTGTGTTTTGTTCCTTGTTCAGAACTAATTCGAAGCGTGTTTTATGAGATCTAAATAAAATGACCTAACAAAGGGAGTAAAAAAATCTGAGCTTAGTGCTCTAAACGCCTATAAACAGAATCTATGCTGGCATGTCCTAATTCACTTTCTTTATTTGGATTAAACCTTTTCTGTGAAAGTTAAAAAATGCCTTTGTCATATTTTCGATGCCGTACTTGTCGTCGAATTACTCTGTTCCCGAAGCTTCTCATCTGTTTTTTAAAATCATTTTTTTTAAGAAAGAGAAAAAGATTCACTCGACAATACCAAAGAGGATTTGACCACGCCAATATAATTTAAAGTGAGTTTTCATCCTACCACCATATTTATAAGTGAGGAATTGCACTGGTAATACACGAACATTTCTTAAATTTAAATGAATGGAAAACATAAAACTGGCTGAAAAAAGTTACCTGAAGTCAAATTTCAACCCTTTTTACATTTTTAAAACTTAACTTTATTCAAGATAATTTCACACTTCATTTAAATATTTCTTTTAAAATATAAAATTCATCTAAAACGTATTGAACATGTTTTGAAAACTTTTCTTTTTTTTTGCAATTATTCAGCCTTAAAAATGTGTGCCTTTATCTTCATGTAACTGTAAAAATTAATAATCTTCTATTTATGCAAAGCTTTATATGAATAAATTTGTGTTTGTTGTTTTGTGCTGCAACATAAATTGTGATAGCAAATATAATTTTCATTTGTTAACTTTACTCAGTAGAAATAAAATTAAATTTTTATTCTCAAAATCCTGTAAATATGCAATGAAAATATTTTTAGGGGACACAAGCAAACAATTCCTAAAAGAATTCTTCAGACTTTAATGAGTTTAGTTTTCAACAAAGCAAGCTACCTACAAATATAAAAACAAAGTTATACTGTCAAACAAAAGAGCTGAGTTTCAAACTTTTTTATTAAAAATTAAATATGTAAGTAATTAGAATCAATTATTTTTTATAAGATATTTTCATGTCTTCAATGTAAGTCAAATGCGTTACATACAATCATGAGAGAAAAATATGTAAATAATAAAATAATATTCGAATTTATTTCCTAAAATTTGGGAATAAAGTTGATTTATTTAAATTTTTAATTTAATTTCTTCATAAAATCTTAAATCTTATGAAAAAATAGTTAAAAACAAACTTTTTCTAATTCAAACCAAAAATCTTGCAATCAAAATAAAAGAGCTTAAGTACAAACTTTCTGTAAACAAAAATCCCTTTTTTGATAACCCAATGTAAAATTTAATTTACTTTTTATATTCCAAGAAATTTTACACAAATTATGTGTTTGAGAAAAGAATATAAACTTTGTCCAGCTTGTATAGGTTTTTTTTTCAAAAAATTCCACAAAAAACTTTACATTATGAGAAATTTTCATATCTCTTAAAATACAAAATTACTAAATTCAGTATTCATTTCTTTATAGCTTAAGCTGAGAAAAATTGAGGTTATTACCACTAGTGTCTATTACCTACCCGCATATAATATTGTGATAATAATTTCGCATGTTATATGCTAAAAAAAAAATACACATAGGTTCATTGTAGGTATAGATAGTGCCGTGTCGGTGGCGGCGGCATGTCGTCGTCTTCGTCATCATATCCAACCCCCACCAAGTCATGTAAAATATATTTTTATTCTGAAGTTATTATCATTGTTTCTTCAGCTTCTGACTTTTCAGTCGTGAATTGGTCGTGTTTAAGTTTTGAAGTGGAAATTGAATTTCACAAAAGGTTTTAGTTTTTGATCCTCGATCTTGTGCTAGTGATCTTGATCTTCACAATAAGAAGAAAAAATGTCTGCAAAAATATCAATGTGGATTTGTATGATGACTGAACTTGCGGTATCACGAGCTTACCCACAGTTAGATCTACCCCCATTAACCACACCCTTAACTAGACCAGATATCGTTTTCAATAGTTATACTCCTAAAAATGGTGGAAATTCTCTAAGCTACAGCGATGCCAATCGAAGTGATCGATTTGGTCCACCTTATTCGGATGACAATAGTGATGATCGTGGTGATGATTTTAGAGTGAGTTAAGGACATTTTTGAGGTTTCAAATATTTATATCATACATTTTTTACTTAGAATGGACAACCCTATGACGATCGTCAGAGATACGGTTTAAACTACCCCAACATGTATTTAAATCGATCTTCGGAATCTCCTTTTAGTCGCGATGAACCTTATCGTGATCGAGAATATTTAAATAGAAACATCGATCAGAACCAATTTACAACCCGAAGACCATACAATCCAAACGATCAGTATCCAACAAATAGAGATTCCAATAGGAGCTACCAGGATGATCGGTATCAACCAAATCCAAATCAATACAATTCAAGTGATCGTTATAATTCAAATGATCGAATAAATGAAGATCGTTATCGTTTCGAACAAGAACGTCGATCGCAAATCGAAATGGAGAAACTTCGAAATTTTGTAGTAGAAACCGATCATCAAGGATCGCAGGAATGTACAGAAAATGTTGCAGCCCAATGGAATTTCGAGACAAATGTGAATGATTTCACACAAAACGAAGCGGTAAGTAATACTTCCTACATAGGATCATGTAGGTGCACAAAAAAAAAAAAAAAGAAATATAACAAAAAGTTATCTCTGTCTTGACATTCATCGCGTGCGAATAAGGTACACGATCACGATCATGTTATTTGAGAAAATTTCCCAGTTATTTACTTTAATTTTCCGCAAAGTGATCTAATCTGTGTGTATAGGGTATTTTTATATGTATCTACCTCTACTTACATACATGTCACCATGTGGTTAAAATTACTGAAATGCGGTCAAAGAGGCGTATATGTTGTACCGGATTCAAGGGCTTAACATTGGCCTAGATATGTTGTTCTAGGAATTTTCTGATGTGGTTTAACATTGATGAATTTTTTTTTTAGCTCCTTGCCCAACAAAGATATGCGGAATATCAACGACAAGTTGCAGAACAATCGAAGAGAATCGACCGAAGTTTAATTTTTGATCGAAAGCTTTATAGACAATTGCAATTGCTATCTGAAGCAGGGCCAAATAGTCTACCCATCGATCAGTTAGAAAGGGTAGGGTAGTTTCTACTAGTTATATCTACATTTTAAACTATTTTGATCTTTGTAGTACAACCGTCTGATAAATGAAATGCTGGTCCTTTACAATGAAGCCACGATATGTGCCTACCAACAGCCTTTTCAGTGTGGCTTGAGGTACTATCCGAATTTAAGGGATATCATGGCTGAAAGTCGAGACTGGGGTGAGTTGGAATACACTTGGACTGAGTATCATAGAAAAGCCGGTCGGGAAATGCGAGACAGTTATAAGCAACTCATCGATGTGATGAACGAGGTTGCAATGGTTAATAGTAAGTTTTTAAATTTGCCTTTATTTTCAAAAAAATTCATCGAAGCTGTTTTCTGCAGACATGACCGATGGCGGACAATATTGGTATATGAATTTTGAATCAGGAAGTTTCCATGATGATCTCGAGTTGGTTTGGGAAGAAATTCGCCCCTTCTACGAGCTTCTTCATGCTTATGTGCGTCGTAAGCTACGTGAATATTACGGTCCTGAGAAAATAAGTCGAGATGCACCAATTCCTGAGCATATTCTTGGCAATATGTTCGGACAATCTTGGATGAATATATTGGATATCATAATTCCCTATCCTGGACGGACAATAATCGATGTTACGGAGAGAATGAAGGAATTCGGTTACACTCCGGCTGCTATGTATCAAACAGCTGAGGATTTTTTCACATCGATTAATTTTACAGCCTTGGGACCGGAATTTTATTCGAATTCGATATTCCAACAACCTTTTGATCGTGTTGTTCTGTGTGAACCATCGGCGTGGGATTTTTGTAATCGACACGATTATCGAATTAAAATGTGTGCCAATATCGATCAGAAGAGTTTGATAAGTGTGCATCATGAAATGGCACATATTCATTATTTTCTCGCCTATCGACATCAACCGAAGGTTTTTCGAAATGGAGCTAATCCAGGTTACTATAGTTAGTTGGAAATATCTTAATAAATTTTTTTATATAAAATTATCGAAATTACAGCTTTTCATCAAGCTGTTGGAGATGCAATAACTTTATCGGTTTCAACCCTTAAACATTTACAAACTATTGGATTAATTCAAAGATCTGTTGATGATTATTCTTATGATATAAATTATTTATTTACAATGGCTTTGGATAAAGTTGCTTTTTTGCCATTTGCATTGGCATTGGATAATTGGCGATTTGATTTGTACAGTGGACGAACAAAGAAGGATACGATGAATTGTCACTTTTGGGATCTAAGGTGCGTTGTATATAATTTAATAGTTCTATTTTAGTACTTTTATATAAATTTCCATATTACAATTGAAAATGCATAACTTTACGTGTTCACACGAACAAGTTACAATTAGTTGCATTATTTATATTGGGAAGGAGGTCTTTTTCCCCCCTTTAAGCCCTAAAAAAAAGTCTTAAAACATAAAATAAAAATTCAATTTTCCATGCGAAGGAATTTCTTTGTGGTCCGTGTAATAAAATAAAATCAAAATAAAAAAAAAGAAAATGGAGTCGATTGATTAGTGCAAATAGTAAAGTTTTTTCATCCTAATTACGGAAAATCGTGTTTTGACTACCTTTCCAATCTCTTCACAAAGAACTCACACAAGTAAAAAAAAAAAAAAAAAAAAAAAAAAACAATCCAAATTCGTTCGATTCATCACGTTTGATCTGTGTTTTGAACCCAAAATCTGAAACGGATGAATCGAAAACCAGATTACAATGCCATGATATAACCTTTTGTAAAGCTAGAAATCTTTTCTTTTATTTTATTCAAAAAAAATCTACTTTAATAAATAGTTTTTGAAATATTAATTTTCAAACTCAAAATTAAAAAAGATTTTAAGATGATTTTTATTAAAAAAAAATTCGCGTAATTAGGTACTAATTTTGTTCTGAAAATTGAATGCTCTGTAGTCATAAACAGAAAAATGTCTTTTATTTTTTGAGAAAATCAAAAATAACAGAAGGTGTAATTTTCTAAAAGAATTGAATTAAAACAGAAAAAAAAATTATTAAAAAACAAATTTAAGCGTCACAACGGCATGCTATACCTTTAGTGTTTGGCTAAAAATTGGTGGAAGCATTGAATATTAAAAACAAAATTGTGAACAGAATCGGTTTGATCACAATTTTTTATTTTTTTTCTTCAAAAGTTTAAGTTTGAAAATTAATTTAAAAAAAACTATTTTTTAAAATAACTTAAATTAAAAATAAAGTAAAAGCAAAGATTTCTGGCTTTACAAAAAATTATAACGTGTCATTGTAAACGTTACCGTTGTTTTTTAATAAATTTTTTTCTGTATTAAGTCAATTCTTTTTAAAAATTTTCCCTCCCGTTATTTTTAATTTTCCCAAAAACTGAAAGACATTTAAGCATCCGGTTTTCTGTTTTTGACTAGAAACTAATAAGAGCATTGAATTTTGAAAACAAAATCAGTACCTACTCAATAACGTAGAATTTTGAAAAAATAAAATCAGTTTGAAATTATTTGTTTCATTTCTTTTTCAAAATTTTGAATTTGAAAATTAATATTTCAAAAACTGTTACCTCAAAACAAATTTATTTTGAAATAAAATATAAGAAGTGATTTTTGGATTTACGAAAAGGTATATCATGGCATTGTTAGTGTACCCGTTGTTTTTCAGTATTTTTTTTCTGTTTTAAGTCAATTTTTAGAAAATTGACCCAGCAGAGGTAAATAGACCCCCCTCCTATACGATTTTTTTCTTATCTCGACCCAGATTACACGCTCTTTTGGTACTGAATCGAAAGAGATCTGGCACTAACTCATTTTTACTTTTGACGATAGAGAGCCTGAAAAATATGTTTAATGCCTGTATATCTGTTTGTACTGTATCTCGACCTACAGCCTAAACCACTGCAGCGATTTTCTTCAGACTTGTAGCATAAGATTTTAAGGTGACTTTATAGAATTTAAATCGTAATTTTTGTGAGCTAAAAAAACATTTTCGGTAAAATACGGCTACTGCCACGCCCACTATTATTATTTCTTGGCTTCTCGGTTACAATTTTTAAGATTAAGATAATATTTTCAATGTTTAGTCCTAGTAAAAAAATGTAGAAAGTAATACGCCCACTTCCACGCCGAATTATCTTATTTCTTGATTTTTTAGAAACTGCTGTATATTCAATTCATACATATCTCGGATGTTTTGCATGAAATTTTCATTTTTTAGAAAGATAACATTTATAAAGTGGTTTAAGTAAAATCTGAGACGAGATTCGCTTAGTACCACGCTTACTTTTAAAACTTCTTAGTTTCGCTTGGTTTCTCTGTGTCTATGTATTAATATATCTAGATAGATTTCATCTGCGGAAATAGGGGATTTAAAATTTTTTTTTGAATGAGACTCGATTTTGCTAAAATTTTGCAATCCGAGCAATTAAAAAAAAAAAAATAAATATAAATTTGATGGCACAACAGCTCATGAAAAACTAGGGCCTTTAATTTTTTTGAAAAAAATTCTTTTTTTAAACACAATTTGTTTAGTACGCTTTTGATTTTGTTACAATTTTTCGTTAAATATATCATTAGGTTTATTATGTAGCTACATTATAAATTTTAGCTACATGAGCAAGTTTATGCGATCCATTTGTGCATATTTTTTCCTGTCCCCACCCACCTTTGTAGGTATATGCTCTAGACTTTTTTCACATCTTATGCATTGTATGGGTTCTTTAACTCTTAATTTTGTATCTTTATGGTTTTTTTTTTTTTTTGATTCTTCATTCTAATAATTAATCAAAATAAGGAGATCGTATTTAGAGAACTCGCATTAAAACTAGTTATTTTTTTATTTTTAGAGAGAGATATGGAGGAGTTAAACCCCCGAGACTTCGTTCAGAGAAAGATTTTGATCCTGGAGCTAAATATCATATACCAGCAAATATTCCCTATATTAAGTAAGTAATTTATTTATTTTACTTTTATTTATAAAAAAATTTTTTCGCAAAGTAATTAGAGGGGTATTTTGCTCTTTAAAATTAATTATTTTTATTAACAAACCAAAGGAATGCCCATTTTACTATGAAGCTTTGGCCAAGAATGTACATGAATGAGTTTGGTATAATTTGACAGCTGCCGTTGAGCTTGTTATGTGAGCGAAATATTTTCAAAATCGTCAATGGGAAAGTCGAGATTTTTGAGCTTGAAGTTGCCTTTCATTCTTCATCAAATATAGAAATGTTGTTTATTTATTGATCTTTTATAGTTTTTATTAATTTTAAATATTTTTGTCTGTGAATTAAGTTAGTTTTTATTATTTTTCAACAAATAACTTATTGAAATATGAGGAAATATATTTTATTTATCGCGCATCTCAACATTCATACTACCTCATCTTTCATTTGATACCAAACTCGTTCGCGTACACTCTTGGCCAGAAATGGGCAGTTCCCTTTGACATGCAAATTTTCATGATCTTAGCAAACAACGTCAAATAATTTTGAATTATACTGACAACTTTGATATTCATATATTGCTATGCATCAAACTTATGTTAAAATCGAAAATTTCTTATGAGATTTTGATTCACAAAAAAAAAAAAAAAAAATTCATCGCCATCAACAAATATTTATAAGAAGACCCCTTATATTTAAATTTTTCTTAATTTCCTCTTTCTTACATTGTTGTATGTTATAAGTTAAGTGATTTAAAATAATAGTTTTAACATGAAAGTAAGTATTCAATTTTGAAGAACTAAATTTTTTTTAAATATTCACATCTTCACACTGAACCATAATCGAAATAATCACAACCTGCAGAGACCTCTTTCATGTCTGCAACAAAAGCTTTTCTATTTATACAAAGTTTGAAAAGCTTAAAACTAAGTTTGTGTATAATAGTTCCATAATATTATGTTTATGACAACATTAATTGCTTTACTACAGTTATTAAGATTATGCTGATGGGATTTACACCATGAATGAAAAATATTCCATTATTTCTGCCATAACTCAGCTATTTATTACCATAGTCGCAGAGATATTAATTATTGCAAAATGGCAACCGAAAATATAATAACTACTATGGAGATTTTGTCAGTGGTGTGGTGCAAATCTGACATAAAAGGTCTTAATCATGTCAACAAATGTCATCGAAAAATCTAAAAATTTTAAAAGGTATAATGTCCACATACCTGTGCAGCAAATATGTAAATGAAGGGGAACAAAACCAAATAAAGTACAAAGGGCAGTGTTTCTTATTTTTTGACATATGATGCGTTGTATAAAGGCAAACCAGTTTTTTTTATGATGGGTATCAAATTCTAAATGAGCAACGACAGAACGAAGTTTTAAATAGTGAAATTTTGTCTACAATTTCGAAGCTTGTCTACAAAAGCATTAAACATCACCAAATATAGAAAATTTCCAAATTAGTGTTAAAGTATAAGGTAAAAATAATGACTTTGTATTATTTACGGCCACCTCTTTATAGACTATAAAATTATTGCAATATTCAGTTTCAGACTTCTCCAATTAAACAAATTGGTGAATAATTCACACAATTTACTAAATCAAACACAAACAAAATTGAAGCATTTGACAATATTATTGTCAAAAACTTAGCATAAAATTGCAAGTTATTTATACCAAATAGTAAATTACACACTAATATGTTTTAGCCTATGATTTTATTAAATTTCTGTACAACAACACGTATGCAAAAATCAAGTACCTGATAAGCTATTTGTTGGCTGTTATGCAATTATCATAATAATATCGGTTAGCAGCGCACGTCCTACATATACATGAAATAGTTTTTTCTTTTTTTATTTGCACATCATTACAAATAAGAAGTGTAAGGTAATGGGAGCGGGAGGGTAAAGCAGGGACTAGCGTTAAAATCTGCAGCTGCAATGCCAAATAAATGCGAATCTGCTATGGTGGCGGTGCGGTTTGACTTAACTTTGTTGTTGTCAACGTCGTCGTTGCTGAAGACCATGATGATGCCTGGAGCTTAGATAATCACAGAAAATAACATACTGTGACCACCACCACCATTAACTGTACCCTATACTTGTGCTGCAGCACAACAGGAAGTTTATATTATTTTCTCTCATACTCTTGGCTTTGCAACTGGAGGCTGTTTTATCGAGGATCTTTGGGGAGAAGAGGTATCTAAGCTCGCTTTGTCTATGTCTTTAAACTTGTTGAAATGAATTTGAATGGTCCAAGTAAGTAAACAGGCTTAAGAAAACGATGGTAGTATTGCATAATCGAGTAGTCTACTTGAAACGACGGACGAACGCGACGCTACCGGCAATAGTTTAGTAGAGCTCAAAACAAATTTGGAAGTTACTGATTGGGCGAGATATATGTATATTCAAATTTAAACCAAGGCAATAGGACACGTATTCGTATAGTAAAGCCAATTATAACCGAAAGTAACAAAATCCATTGGACATGACTAAAAAAGAAACATTTTAAGTGACATTGATTAGAACTCAAAATTTTGTATAATTAATAATTATGTAAACTTGATTGGAACGCAACAGACAATCTTATTTACTTGTTTTTCAATTCGAACTAACCATTCTACAACAGTAGGTAACTGAAGGTACCTAGGCCCGTTACTAAATGCATTGTGGTAAAAGTCAGAAATGAATTATGAAAAACGAAACATTTCGGAATATTACAAAAGTTTCTTAAAGTAACTCTAAGTTTCAATATTTCCACATTTCTCGGGATTTTACGGTAGCATATAATTATTTTTATTTTTATTTATTTTTGCTTTTTTAGGGCTCGCAACGAATGTTTTCTGATTAACTTTAAAAGAGTCTAAATTTTGGCCGTTCGCCCTATTGCAGCGGAAATATTTTATGATTTATGATAAAATCATAAAATATTTCCGCCGACATTATGTCATCCCGCCAGATCAAAATGATATGATAAGTGCTAAGTCATTAGTGATAAGTTCTTGGTGTATTAGGACCCTAGCCATCTTCCATTTAATGAAATATCGATATATTTAATAAATGAAAGTCATGGAAATGGATCGAAATTCTGAAAAATCTAAAGCTTGAGCCAAAAGCGTTTGATTGTCAAAAAATAAAAAAAAGATGGCATCGGAAAAGAAATTAGTTGACCATAATTTTCAACATTTTCGTTTAAATTTTTGAACAATACCCATTTTTTCTATGTTTTACGAGTCGGGGTCAAAATTCTGCCTGTTTCAAAATTCTGCTTTCCAATATTCTGCTTTTCAAAATTCTGTTTTATAAAAATTTTGCAAAAATTAAAAAAAAGTATCAAAAATAAAATAAAATCCCACGCCTCTTTCCCCCCCAGATCCCTCACGCGCTCGGGGCCATTTACACCGAGTACGAAGGCAATTGCGGTTGCAAGTCATATTGGAACTTATTATTGAATTATTATGTTCAAAAATAAAAATATTTCTTATATATTGTGCTAAATTGATGCCAACTTAACACAACAACCCGTCTTCAAGGATAACGCGAGCTCATCTGGAAGCTGAAACAATTGGGTCTGCTTAATGCAAGTAGTAGAAAATGTAAAGAAATCAAAAAATAAAAATAAAAATATGATTAAAATTAGAAAAAAAAAATCATACAGAATCTTAATTTGAAAAGTCAAAAAGGTAAACAATAATAATTAAATGATTAGCATTTGTTAAGTTAGAAAGAGTAGTTTATGTTGGAAAGTTGAAGAACTATAAAGGAGGTTTTTTTGTGTGTCTTGCTATGATTACAATCAAAAACATTAAAATTAGCATTTACTTCCCTCAACATTTTTGTAACTGGCTCGTTTCTACCATAGTCAGTTCTTTGAGGAGCTAGATGGAATTGGGGTACTGATCTAAGAGAACGTGAGTTGATGTTAATACTCATTACCTCGAGGAGGGCAGAGGAATCAGTTACACCAAAAAAAATTTGATGAAATTGTCTGTCTGTATTTTGAACTATAATATTAAAGCGATTTTCTTCAAAATACGAACTTAAGATTTTTACTTTGCACTAATTTGAAACGGGTTGTTAATTTGTAATCCAGAGTTCCTTATTACCAAAATTCTGTAAATGAATTTTAAATCCATTACTTCAAAAAATTTAAATCCAAAATTCTGTAGGTATTAAAGTACATGTGCCTAAGTTTTTTTTTAAATGAAAGTTTTTCTAGTATCTTGACACGATCTTTTTAACCTGTAATAATATTTAAATACGAATTGTAAATTTTCAGTAGTAAGGTTTATACCACATCTCTGTAAATTGTGCAATCTAGTTCTAATAAATATGTTGACCAAAATTTGGCTACAGTAAAATCCAATCTAAAAAAAATTAAATGGATACTGTTATTGCTATGTTGAGCGTTTTGAATTCAAGAAATAATGTTTGTCTTTTTATTAATTTTGCATTTTTTTGGTAAACTTTTCGATGCGTAACTTTTTTGTCCTATTTTGTTTTTTAAGAATTTATCTAAACTTTGCACGCCTTATTAAATAATTTATAGAAATATTTTCCGAACAATATTTAATTATGAGTTCATGATGGTAATAAAGATTTTAATGTGTATTCAAATCTAAGTTTGTGTTAATTTATGAAAACAAAAAAATATTTTTATTAGGTATTGGATTTAAATTAATTCTCCACAACTATGTCATTTCAAAATGAGATGATTTTAGCCAAATTTTCAAAAAAAAAAAATGAGTTTAGAAATTGTGAGAAACAAAAATCATTATCACAATTAATTTTGTTTTTCAATTTACAGAATTTTCAAATAAAGAATTTTGAAATACACCCGCAATTTTGGATTTCCAGAACTTTGGAATACAGAATTTAGAATTTAGAGATTTTTAAGGTAGAGATTTTTTAAATAACTACAAAAATTAAGAAACAGAATTTTGGCTTATACAGAAGTATAACCCCAAACTTACTGTAATAACAATCCTTTTCAGAAAATCGATGTTCTTAGAGATTGTATATTTTTTTTATTTTAAAATAATTTCTTGGTAAAAAATCGAATTTATATTTACAAATTTATGTGTAAATATATAATATTTACATATTTTTGTGCAAAATATAAATCTTCAAATTTTGTTTTCATGTTTGAAAATCGCGAAAAAAAGTTATCTTTTACTTACCTTTGATACACCATACATTAAAACTGTAATTATTTTATTTTAAATAAAGTTTTTATTTTTTCGATTTGTTCATCTTTTGGCTTGTTTGGTTTTTTTTTCGTTCGATTTTTATTTTTTCCTTGTTTACATATATATTTTTTTTTTTCAATTATATTATATTAAATTCGTTGAAGTGGAAAAATTAAAAAAAAAATCACAACATGACAAAAAATAAAAATTAAAAAAAAAAAAATAAAATATAAAATTCCCTTATAGCGTAGTTTATCTTGTGTTGTTGACTTAAAAATTATATCAGATCAAGTCTGTTGCACCTACATTATTTTCTGCACAATCAATGTAGGTGCACATAGACATTTATACATTAAAAATATTTTTAAAAAAATAATACATATTAATGAATTGAGTGTGTTTTTTTGGAATACTTTCATCTTCTCCTAGTTGTTTTTTTTTATTTCTTGCCTTCTGCTAAACCTTCGTTTTGCTTGCCTCTAGTAATCATGTTCATGATGTTCGTGGTGTTCATGATGTTCATGTTCTTCATGATGTTCATGATGCTCATAACTTTGATGCTCCTCAGGTTCATGGTGTTCATGGTGTTCGTGGTGTTCATGTTGTTTGTGATAGAACTCTGGTTCTTTGTAACTAACATGCTTTTCATGGTATTCTGGCACATGTTTCTCAATGTGAACGGGATAGGGTTTCTCAACAGCAACCTTGACTGGATAGGGAACGTGTTTTTCGATTTTAACTGGCACTTCCTTGATCACTGGATAAGGAGCTGGGACATGAACCTTAACTTCATATGGAACTGGCTTATCTACATGCACTGCCACTGGACGATCTACCTTAACATGGACAGGAACTGGCACCTTCTTGATGACTGGCACTGGGACTGGCTTGTCAACATGATATGGGACAGGTTTGTCAACATTGTATGGGACAGGCTTATCGAAATGAACTTTGACGGGATAGTGGACAATCTTCTCAACTGGATATGGCTTGTCCACTGGAACATGTACCTTGACTGGATAGTGAACCTTCTTTTCAACTGGATAAGGTGCTGGGACATGTACCTTCACTGGCACATGTACTTTTTTTTCAACTGGATAAGGAGCTGGAACATAGACCTTCACTGGCACAGGATTGTCATATGGAACATGAACTGCAACTGGTACTTTCTTCTCAACTGGATATGGAGCTGGAACATCATAGGGCACCTTTACGATTTCCTTAACTTCATATGGAACATGTTTGATAACTGGATATGGCTTAGGTACTTTAACCTTATAAGGTACTGGAACATGCTTCTCAACTGCCACTGGAACATGTTTATACACTGGCACTGGAACATGGACATTCTTGTGAATTGTCAGGGTCTTTTCCTCGTGGTAAGATGGGTAGTGATGATGATGATAGTCACCGAACCCGTGAATTCCACGTTTAGGTTTTGATGTGTCATCAGTTGAAGCTGATTCGGCATTGGAAGATGTTTCTTCAGCTTTTTGTTCCTCAACCTGTTTTTTTTCCTCTTCAGCATAGGCAAAGGTTAGCACTAAGGCTAGGAGACATGCTGTTTTCTATTTAAAGAGAGGATATTCGGAAACAGAAAAAAAATTGGCTTGATTATAAGAGAATGAATAAAGTTTTCGACTAATTTACAAGTGGCTCAAATATTAAAATGTTAAAAATTAATCTAGATCAGTCTTGTGGACATTACATTAACGTTTGCTTCCTGCATCTTAACATGTTAAAGTATCTTTCACAAACATGTAATCTCTTTTCTGAATTTTGCTTAATTTTTTGTTTAAGCTTTAAATTTTATTTTTATACATTTCAAGAAATTTGTGGATAAATGAAAATTATTAATAATATATTTTCTTTTAAACTCCTTACTGGGAAGCTATAGTTTCTTATACTCTTCAAGTAAAAAACTTAAAGAAATAAACGAGAGACAATCAAGTTTTCAAAGTAAAAAACTGATATTGATTCTCTGACCACAAAAATAATGAAACATATTTGTTTACAGAGATTGTTTAATAAACTTGTTATCAAGTTGAAGTTTATTGTAATTTGTTGTTAAAAGAAATCTTGAAACTTGTGAAATTTTATTACAAATTTTAATGTCATATTCTAAGACCTAAAGGACGTTTTTTTTTTTTTTTTAAATGAGATTTTTTAAAAATATGAACTTGTTAATTTTTGTAGGGTTTTCTGGATATTTATGAACAATGTGATACCTTGATTTTGACAATAGATTGCGAAATTCCTTCTTTAATCTGAGCTTCAAAAATGTTTAACTAACTTGTTATTTCAAACCTCAAAAAACTTTATCGAATAAAAATATTTTCTTTTTTATTAACTAGTTTGGTGAAAATTTTGGAATCATTAAATTGTTCTAAAGTGTTGTAGTGCCTAAAAAATTAAAATAACAAACAATTTTGGCAAAATACTGACTAAATTTTCTTAATAATTGGTTGTTAAAACATCAATGAACTTGTTAAATTACTTATGTGTTTATAACAAGTTTTACATTGATTAATAAATTTTTTCTTTAAGGCCAGTTTTAAGAGGCGAGTGAAATTTTGAAATTTGTCAAAACTAAAACTCGTTAAATACTGTCATAGCATTGTAATATGAAGTTTTATTTTTATTCCGTAGTCTAACGAATTACTTTGAAATTTACCAATAAAAAAAACCGAGTTGAACGTATTATTTTGAGGTTTGTCAAACAAAAAATTGAGCAAATGGAGATATTTTTCAATGAACAAGTGTATTTCTGCCAATATAGTTAATGTCAAAAATTATTTACTTATTAAATTTCATGAGTTCAAGGACTCACCAAGGAGAAAATAAATTGACTTTATTTTTCCAAAAATAGATTGTTTTTTTTTTTTTTTTATTTTTTCTTTTTGGTATCAAATTCAGGACTTTAACAAAGTTCATTGACTTCCTTAAAAATATAACATTTCACTCTTGTTTTTGATATCAGTTCCACTGAATAAAATCTCAGTTAGTGCCATTTGAATGCATTTAACATTTACACCTGAACAAACACTGCACACTACTTTTTTTTCGTTGTAATCCACTTTCGATATAAACATTAAAAAACAAAAAAAAAAACACTTTTCCTTCATCACAACTTACCAGCAGTTTCATTTTAAAATATCGTAATCCACTATACCAAAACGAATCCGGGATGTAAATTCACCAAAAAATATTTTTTTTTCGCTATTCAAACAAAACAAAAGAGTTGAGTAACGAACTCGATTATAAAAAAAAAAAAGAAAAAAAAGTTAAATAAATTACTTCTCCCAAGTTTCGTTGTCTGCAAACACTGCGAATAGCTGTGAATAGTTGTAAAGTAAACAGGTTAATGATATCTAACCCAGTATCTGGAAGCACTTTTATAGTTAAATCGTTTGCGTTTCGGTTTTGGTCTGAAGTTGGGGAGTTTTGCGCAAACTAGTAAAAGAGTATAGTATAATGCTACTCCAACTCTAATGCAAGTTTTTCCCCTCCAAGTTAAAGTAACAACAATAACAACAAAAACATTAACTGAGCATAGGCTAAGTTGGTATCTAACACAACACGAAACAAAGTTTATAGAGACCTCCAAATTCAAATGTGCGCGCTTCTTTTGCGAGGAGGAGAAGACCGTTGCAATATCGATTGAGATCGAAAGTGAGAAAGAGTGAGTTTTGTTTTCTATTTTGACGATGTTTGGATTTAGTGCATTTTGTTTTTATTATTTGTTGTTGTTTGTTGAGATAATTTTAATAAAATATTTAGGTCGTTAGGTTTATTGAGTCTGTTTGGCCAGCTATAAGTCTCAGAATTCAAAACTCGACGACCATTGGTCAGACAAAACAAATTAAACAAAAAAAAAATCACTAAAATTCCATGTTAACACTGTTTTTATTTTTCTTTAACTTTTCTTCCTGAACATTGTAATTGCTTCAGCGATATCAAATTGAACACATACAACACATCAGCCAATCGATTATGTCATAGATTGCAATTGTTTTAATATGTTATGTGCTTTTAATTTCCTTGTGTTATCGATTGTTCGATGAAATGTTGCAGTTGCAGTCCAGGTATGCCAGTCATTAATTGACTATTTTGATGCGATGTACAAGAATACTGTTTATCACAAATGGTGACATTGTAATAGTTGGCATAAAGATGAAAAGACCCAAACCGATGATATGTAGTCAATCATTTTGTGTGACGATTTGTTTGATTTTTAATATAATGATTTTTTTTTTATTATTTTTTATAATTTGCTTACTTGAGACAGAAGTGGGTCAATTGTATTGAGTTTGATTGAAATATGATGTTGTACTTACATTTACATAAACCGAGATGAAGATAATATCGAATTGCAATATAGATAGATGCGTTTTTGTTTTAGGTTATATTTTTGTTGTCGATGGTTAGATGAGAATATTGAACTTATGAACTGGATTATAGGTGGGCAAGGTTAGAGACGCATTGGATTACCAAAGAAAAGCAGATAAGTTGAAGTATGTTGATAACTTGGTATCAGGGTCTTATATGTAAATAACAAAGGTTGTTTACAGGGGTTCTAGAAATATCTGCAAAGACCTTAAATACTAAATAAAAAAGAAAAAAAGCCTTGTAATTTATGGTAGTAATGTTGATGCGCATTGATTGGATTTTCAAATATTTATTCTTAAAGTTATGAGAGTGGTTAAAAATATATATTTGTACTTGCAATTCATACTTTTTAATATGAGAGAACTGTAAATGGGTCTTACAGTTCTATCTGTCTACGGATGCAGCTTAAATGGATGCGTAGATTTTTTTTTTTAATTTTTGTAGGTTCCCCACATAGAAACTACCATTTTAAAAAAAAATTTCAAAATATTATTAAACAGAGGGTATGGCCACATACACATATATCACCGTACCGGGAGATGCTATAACTTTTCTTAATGGCAGAAACTTATTCGACGGTCAGTTTTTCATGGAAGAGTTAAACCAGAGTTAGTTAACTCGGAACGGGTCAAATTTGTGGGTTTCAAAATTCTGTATGACCAAAATCCTGTTTATTTTATTTTCTTATAGGTGCGATCAAAATTCTGTATTTCAGAATTTTGTATTTGAAACTACTGTATGTCCAAACATCTGTAAATCCAAAATCCTGAATTGTGAAGTTCTGTTTTCCAAAATGCTGGTTATGCTCAAGTTCTATATTTTGAAGAAAAAATTGCACATAACAATAAAAAAAAACTTTATTCACTATCATTGCTTAGCACGTGCAAGTACAAATAGAATTTTTTGCATTAACTTTTACAAAAATTCATTCAAGTACGATCTGTTTGAAAACAAGACGGTGACGTATTTATAAGCAACGTTGTTTTGACTCTATGTTCGCAAATATAAGCTTGATATGTGGAAATTTTAGAAATTAACGATAAAACTTAGAATTCTTCAGCAATTTTGGTACAGTTTTGAAATGTTTTATTTGCAAATTTCATTAAAGAATTTGAGAATTTTGAGGCTTTACATTGGCATTCTAATAGTATCAATTCTAGTTTGATTCTTATAGGAAAAGAGCAACAACAATAAAAAATTGGTACATTATTGTGAATAGGGGTCATTTTTCATTTTGAGGGCCATTTTTCGCTTTTGGTTTGAGTATTTCTTTCTTTTGTGGGGCTTTTTTCCATTAACTTTGGGGTAATAAAAACCCTAATTTTTTAACTATTTTTCATTTTTTGGAGATCATTTTAAATTGAGGCCAAATTTCATATAGCTGTACAAAATATGTTTTCATTTTATGGTTATAAAACTTCCTTAAAATTTTTTATTAACAAATTTTGGTATACACTTTTTTCAAAATATTAAGTTAAGCAAAATTTTGTTTTTTTTTTTTAATCATTTCAAATAATAATTTTTCCAAAATCTTTATATGGTGTATTCAATCTTTAAAGGACCTTCTGAGTAATGGAAATCGGTTGAACATTTAACGAGAAAGTTGTTAATAATAGTTCTTGGTATTTTGTTTGACCTAAGTGTAGACCATATCTACAATAGTACACACAATATCGTTTGAGCCGTTTTTTTAAATAAATAACTTTTTTTCTAAACGGTTGTATGGTAGGTACCGTTATTTTTAAAGCTAAAAAATAAATCTCGTTGTACCCCCTTTTGGGATTCACCTGAAAATCTTAAGTTCCAGGTTTGAGGAAACTCGGTGGTTTAGGCTAAACGTTGAGGTGCAGGCAGACGGATGGACATAGAGAAAAAAAATTGCGTGAACCACTTTTTTCGAGTTTATAATCGTTATTTTTATTGAAATCTCGAGTTAGATTTTTTTTACGAATCAAATCTTACCATGTAACCTACATATATGTACATATGTAAATCGCAAGTGTGAATTTTGGAATTTAATTTCGAAAAAAATTATTAACTTGTTTTTTGAAACATAAAATTTTCAAAAAAATTAGCAAGTTCGAAATGGATTTTTCTAAACCAAAAATTCAAACTTGTTTTAAAAATGAAAAAAAAAAATATTTTGTTTATTAAAATATAGGTATATTATGATAACTTTTCAAAAATTCTGCATAAAAAATGATCAAGATCAAGTTTTAAAATCAAAAATTGGTTCGATGGGAGATTCTTGTAATAATTATTTCTCGGACTTTTTTTACTTGAATGTAGTCCAACAGCTTAACAAATAAATTGTGTTTTTTTTTTTTTCTTTTAAAATATGAGGACCAGTTTTTTTTTTAGAATAATAAAATTTTTCTTTATGGTTAATAAATGTTAACAAACTTTGTGATGCCGGTACTTACTGTTATGTTTGCTCCTAGAAAAAATTAAAAAAAACATAACAGGAGGATATCTTACATACACTAGGTATTTTTAAATAAAGTAAAAGTATCCACTTAGGATATAGCTTAAAAAAAAAAAAAACAAGAACAAAAATTAAAGAAACAGGGGGACTGTATTTTCATCCCATATAGGCGAAAAGCGAAAGTTTCCAATGAAATGATTTTAAATAGAAAAATTAATATTAAAATCAACGGTAATTTTCAAATTTCTCGAAGGCTAGAAGACATTTCAGCTTCTGGTTTTAAGTGTTTGACTAAAAATTAATTAATTAATTTGAATATTAAAAATTGATTTAAAAAAAAAAATTTAAAAATGGAGTCCTGGGTAAAAATACTATACTATGACATTGTAAAGTATATATAATCGTTGTTTTATTAATATTATTTTTCAATTTAATGTAAGTTAATTGGGCTCTTGCCTAAAGGGGAATCATTATTTTTTTTTCAACTCCAATTATACCATGTATAATGTAATTTTAATTTTTATTTCTATGAATTAAGAATAATAAACTTTTTCTAACTCTTATGTTAGATTAAAATCAATATTTCTTTAATTTTCTTCTCAACAAATTTCAAGGTTGCAGTACGGTTAACACATGGTAGACATATTTCATCACATTTATATCAAAAAAGAAAACAAAAAATCATTAAACGAAATGGTAAGGTTCAAACAAGTAATTGCATTTGTTTCTGCTGTTAATAAATCATCAGCCCTCTTAAGTTGCCTTTAATCCGAAAACTAATGGAATCTGTCAAAAAGTGGTTTTAAATCTTGTAAGTTGATTTTACGAACATTTTTTTTCAAGACACATACATATACTTGCATATCTCTTCCCCCTTTTAATACAACCAAAAAGAAATATACAAAAGATTTTATTTTGACATTGATTTCGGAACAAAAGCCCTAACGAGCGAGGTGAGGTCTTGAGGTATGAAATCGATGCTGCATTTGAAGAAGAGCTAAAAAAAAAAATCATCAAAGAAAATCGACTGGAATCAACCAGCAACAGCCTTGAGCTACTGAGGTAGTGATTTTAATTAATGTCTTCCACTTTTTCAATTTGCTTTGTACAATTAATTGGTTGTATGATTTTTTTTTGTTTTATTGGTCTGTTAACACAACTTGATTGACACTTTTTCATGTCAAGCAGCTAGACGTGGGAGGAATTAACAAAAATGTCGATGTCTTCTTCGAAACAGCAAAACCATCTGTGTGCAATATTATTTTTGTTGATATTTTAATTTTAACTTAACACCTTTTGGGTTAATAACCCTCGAAGACGACACGTCATGACGTATAGAGAATGGCTAACGACTTCGGAATTTTTGGATAAATAATATAATTAATGCAACATGATGTTCAGAGCAAGTTAACAAAAATTTATGATGTTGAACACCAGACAACCACATTTTTTCTTAATGTACATAGTTAACTTACCTACCCCAAAACAAAGTTTGGTAATACTGGTAGTAAACCTTTGTAAGTTAACACAGCAAACGTAAATTAAAACATGGTAAAGGCGATCAGTCATGTGCACTGGAGCACAAATTAATATCAGAAAAATTAAATGAATGAGGTGAGGAAAAAGTAGGGCTTTTTGGTACAAGGAGTCGGTAATTCTTTGAAAATGTGGTAACAGCATAGCGGAGCCTATGCCTTAAAACTGGTGAAGTGCACACAATCAAGTAGCGCAGCGATTCTCGCACAGGTTTTGAGTGCTTTTATTGCGTAAAAGCCATTGGTGGTTAGGCTGCCTTTATTCCCTAACCATAAGCCAGAGAGGGTTATTAGTCGTAAGTAATTTACGATTTTCTAGGTTAAACAGATTAAAAGTTATAATCGATGTTTGTAATAATTATGATTATTGCTTAAAAAAGGAAAAGAGTAATAATATTGTAGGATTGAAATGAAACAACAGTTTTATTACATTTTTAGTAATTGATTTATTCATAATATGAAAGCAATAGATAAGTCCTGAATATAAAAAAAATTCTAAAGGAATATTTATACATAAAATAAATTGTTTGAAATATTAATTAATTTATGTATAAATAGTTAATTTCTTGATGAAACGCCTAATGGTGAAAAAAACAAACGAGAAAACTCTAAATAAAAAAAAATTAAAAACATAATATAGACATAATACCTTAGATATAAATGTATACATACTTGAAGTATGGGGAATCTGTGTTTAAAGATTTTGTTTTGTGGATTTCGGTTTTGTGTATTTTTGATACCCTAGGCTAACATCATAAACTTTTAAATAAAAAATCGGAACTTTGGAATCTGATGCAATGTACTCTCATTTCAGGATAGTAAAGATCCTAGGCTATAAAGAAAGGTAACGAAAATTAAATTTAAGCTCATTTGGAGGAGGCAGCCATTATACAAACAATGACTACGTTTTTACTTGCGATATATATTATGATTTTAATAACTTTTTTTGTTGAGAATCATTTAAAAACTTCAAATAATAATGAATACCAAAACTTTTTAAAAAAAAATCCTACTTAATTTGAAAATTTTCAAAAAACAACAAATTTAAAAAAAAAATGATTTTTTTTTTTGTTTTGAAAATTCGATGTTTGAAAAATGAAATTTTCGAAATTTAATTTTTAATTCAAAATTAATATATACTAAAAAAATATGTGTCAATTTTTTTTCTTAAAAATGTTGATAAAATTTAATACATAAAAATTATTTTTTATAAGAAAACCGCTCTTACGATTTTGAATTTTTATTTCTCAAAAACTAAGATTTGTTAAAGAAATTAGAAGGTGTACTTTTTGTAGCTCTCAAAACAATTTGAAATATTTTTTTTTCAATAAATCTATCTCGAATTATGTTGATTTTTAATAATTTCTCAATGTAAGCTCTATAAGTCCCATGTATGTATGTATGTACATTTTACATTGTACATATATGTTATGTATATGTACAGTGTGCTATTTTGTTCTTTTTTGTATACTTACGGTTTATAAATATGTTGATTAAGATTTCTTTGTATTGTTCAAAATAATTGAAATCAAACTACCAACAAAATTACATAATTGAAATTGTGTTTTGAAAAAAAAAAAAAGTCTCATGTCTCATTAATGGGTTAATTTATCGGCTTCGTGAAAGTTATTGTTTCGAAAATTTATGTTTAAACTGTCACACAAAAAATCAAACAAAAATAAAAATTAATAAAAGGTTCTTTAACAGCTCTTTTAATTTTGGTCCAACCATATTTTTACCTTAAGACCTAGTTTTAGCTATCATTGAAACTCAAAATTGAAAATTTAAATGATTTATTTTAAGGTGTTTATAAAGCAAAATCTATAATTATTATTTTGATGCAAAAATAAAGCTCATGACTTAATTAATATATCTGGCCCAAAAAAAAAATAAATTTTGCTCAACTTTTCTCATGAAATGGCTTTTATTTTTTTAATCATTGATAAAGTAGTGCAATCACTGAAATAATTAAAGTCAATTTAATGTGGAAGATAAGTAATAAATGAAATTTAATTTTGACAACAAATATTAATTGAGTAATCAGCTTCATATTGACATTAAAAAATCACTGATTTTGCTTTTTGAGTGCCTCAAAACTTAATTGAAAAATGTCCAATGATGAGTTTCAATAAAATGTCAATGCATTTTTTTCCTCGAAATATGAGAAAAATGTCAGAAAGTTCGTTTTATTATATTATTCTATTTTAATGAAAAATATTCTCTGAATTAGTTCGGGCACGCGAATATAAATTCGATTAGAAACTATTTTCTCTCCCCCCAAGCACTAAGGGTATTAATAAAACGGAGCAAGTACTTCAGACCAGTTGCTCAAAGTAAACAACTGAGCAGGAGTTTAGAAAAATCCTAGTATTTAAGAAATTTATTCATTTGTTCCGCTCTATAGCGGAGAACCTGTTCCAAAAACTAGAGTTTTGAGTAATATTATTATTTTTTCTTGTCCCAAGCATTTTTTCTTACAGTGCTTATTTTATTTAAATTTCACTGTATTTTATAGGAAACTCACAGTACACTTTTATATAATTTTTGATGCAAAAAAAAAAGATTCTATCGCAATCACTTCATAGTTCCGCAAACGAGAAAAAATACAAATATTCACACATTTTTCTAATACCCAACCGGTTGGAAAATGTTATATTGCTTCAACGATTCAAACCAATTACTTATGAATGTAAATTCCCTGATCTGTTCATTAAATACACTTTTACCAACATACACAAAATACAAGAAAATAGAAATGCATATCCTGTCCAATTCAGGAAATTTATTTTCACTGTCTCAAGAAATAGTTTGACATATCTATTTATTTTTATTTTGTTGCATCAAGAAACCACCAAAAAATCAAAGATTTGCTATAGTTTGCTTTCTTAAGTTGAAAAGAAGTATAAAAAGCTTGTGATGAAAATTAAAATGTTAAAACACAACTATCTCTTGACAAGTGGAGTTGCAATGCATCAAAATGAATCGTATTTTAATATTTTACATAATTCGCAGTTTATAGTGCAACAATGTGTGCCTCGTTGCAAGGCATTTTTTTCTCTTCTTCAGACATTTCCCCGTGTACAAGTTTAGTCATCGTGAATGTTGACTTCGTCACCATAGTGGTTGGTTACCATCTCACTAATAAGCCTGTATTTGCTGAATTATTATGTAATATCAAAGAAAATAGCAACGGGTCAGTAGTTGTTGTTGAAGGAGCATACCTAATACAACAAATAACTATGAAGACAACAAAAACAAAAGCCTCATCGATATATAACCGGCTCTATGGTGCCAGATTAAGCACAGTGGGTTACTAATCGAACAACGGAATTGACATAATTCTATCAAACACCATCAAAATCGTTCAGGCAAACCGGAAAAAAAAATGTTACAAAACGGGAAAGAAAGTAAATTATTTGAGTATATAGAAAAATGTTATTATGTATACAAAATACAAGATGACGTTATCGATCGCACTTGCTGTAAGGACTTTAGGCGCAAGGCTATATGCTTTGCCCTAGAATCTTAAAGGCTTTCTTAAAATATTAAAAATTTCGTCTGATAATTTATTTTTTCGATAAATACCCAACAGTTTTGTTTTAATATAAAACCAGTGCATACGTTTTTGAAGGTTATAGACGCTCTCGAGTCCGACCTAATATATTTTCCATTTAGACCATGACAGACAGCGAAAATATAGGATTTTCTCTGTAATTTTTTCCATCAACTTCGTTACGAAATCAATTTTTTTTTTTGATTTTTAAATAAAAAAGAGTGCTAGAAATAGTTAAAAAATTTTCCATTCAAATATCTCGAGAAGAAACAATGATAATTGTTGATTTACGATTTTCTTTTAAAAAAATAATATCGGGTACGGAGTTTCAAAAGGCACTAATAGGAAGTTGCAAGCTTTTATTTCATTTTTAGACTTTTCACTATGGGGTCAAACTTCAACTTAGAAAATATTTTTTGACTAAACAAAATAGATTATGTTTAGAAAATTCAATATATCAAAAATAGGTTGATAAGTTTTTGAAATTTCGACATTTTTTCCCTTTTTTTTTATATATTAAAACATATTTTATAAATGTTGATACATTATTATGTGTAAGCCTTCATTATACTTAAATATAATGGGCGGTATTCATAGTTATTTTTAAACTGATGCTAAGTTAAAAGTGAGTTTATTTGAATTTTAAGACATTCATAAACTGCAATTTATTAAAACATGAGCTTAGCAAACGACTCTACAAAATGTAATTTTTTGATTATTTTCTTATCGGTTAAATTTTATTAAAAATTTCCTTCGTGGGATCTCAGCAACTCATATTGAATTTTTTTTAAAAAGGATGCCATATTTTCAGTAATTGGTTATAAAAGTTCAGCTGGTTTCAGAAATTGGTCAGCTATACATATTTTTTATGAATTTTTAAAATTTATTTTTCGACTTCAATTCGTTATTTTGTTGCTACTATTTTAGTAGAAATAGTATTCAGTAATAAAGTAGATTTCGTTATTTTCAATGTTAAAAATACTACTTAAAACGTAAAATTTTGAACAATATTAGTTTGAACACAATTTTTCATTTTTTTTTTAATTTGATTTTTAATATTAATTTTTGAAAAAAAAAATGTTCATTAAAAAAACTTTATTTAAAAACAAATTAAAAGCTGAGATTTCTGGCTTTCTGAGAATGTAGAGCATGCCGGATGTGACGGTTATAGTTGTTTTTTAATAATTTTTTTTCTGTTTTAAGTCAATTCGTTTATATTTAATTTTCTCAAAACAACATTTTAGCATCCGGTTTTCTGTTTTTGACTAAAAATTATTAAGAGCATTGAATTATGAAACCAAAATTGGTATTTAATTACGTAAAATTTTGAAAAAAAATCAGTTTAAAGCTTTTTTTTTTACAAAAATTTTGAGTTTTAAAATTAATATTTCAAAAACTATTTTCTAAAACAGATTTATTTAGAAATAAAATAAAAGATTCCTGACTTTCCAAAAAGATATATAATGATTAATGGCGTGTTAGGTGTAACCGTTGTTTTTTTTTTTAATTTTTTCTGTTTTAAGTTAATATTATAGAAAATTCCCCTCCTGGCTAAACTAGGGGAAATAGACCCGCCCCCCATTAGATTTTTTTATCTCGACCAAACCTGCACGCTCTAGCTTTTTGTCAGACCTTATATGTGAATAAACCTGTATAATCAAGCCCTTTCCGCCAAATAATCGTAAGCGACAAAAAATAAAAGTATCGTAAGCGAGATTTTGTTTTTTGTTTGCTCAGCAACGAAACCAATTAGGCCAAATTTAAGCATTGAACATTATTAACAATACTGTCTGTTACTGACAGATAACAAAGGGTCCGATTGCTTTTAATGCATAGGAAATAATGATATAATTAAATTTATCTGACAATATCAAAATGTTGCTTACGATAATTTGGTGGAAAGTTGTCGATATGTACTCTGTGAAACAAAACTTAATGTTGGTAAATCAAAAAACGAAAGGATTTCAATTAATTAATAGAAAAATAAAAATTGAAAAAGTTGGAAAAGTTGGAAAAGTTGGAAAACATAAAATATTTACATACATACCAATAAAAACAAATTCAAACTATTGTCTTCAGCTGCTGTTAATTTATTAGATCTATTTTTATTTTATTAATTTGTCAACATACAAGGCTGACACCCAAAGTGACAGCTAAAGGCTATTATAGCTAATATCGTCTAATGTTAATGTCATGTCTTTGTTGTTTTTTTTTTTTTTGTATTGACACTTTTATGTCAGCAACTTGAGCTCATTATTGAAATTTTTATGGTTCGAACTTCGAATAAATGAAGAGAATATGTTATAGGCTTTGTTTTGGTTGCAAATGATGAATTTGATGGCATTTAGTAAAGATGATATTAAATCTTGTGCAACGCATGCTTTGCCTTGAACTTTGCAATTTATAACAGTTTTGTTTACTTTTTGTTTGCATTTGAATATGAATACATAAATGGGGATAGCAGATCCAATGATCCATAATAATATGACTGATGTCAAAAATAGATTTTTCTGTAAGAACTTGAGTCAGGAATCTCAGTATCGTCGATTCGGGCAAGACAAGACCTTCGCTATTGCTAGGATCAGCAATGAGCTTGTTAAATGACATAATTTCATCAAAGGGAGAAGAAGATTCTAAAAGTTATATTAGGTCCAGTGGGTATAAATAGAGTTTGTAGAAGAAGGCGTGCAATGATGAGCTCGATGTATTATGCAGCAGCGGAACAGCGATAAATTGAACTTATGAACTGTGATAAAACAGCCCAACGACTTTTCGAATTCGCCCGCCGCCGTTGAATGACAGCTCAAAAGGGGGGAGGGGGGTGTAGGTTACACACTTCAAAATCCAAGAATCATTCCGACAAATTAAATAATGTACCTTTTCCATTGACCAACGAAGGCCATGTTTTCTATCTATCTATACTGTCACTATTGGTAGATACTTCCAAGAATTTTTCGAAGATAAATTTCTAGATGAAATTTCTTGAAAATTTTGGAAGGGGTCAAAAAAAAAGCTCTACAAAAAAACACTAAAAAAAACTGAAAAAAATTGTTTTCCCTTCATTTTTTTGACTAGTGTATTTATTGTATCATGTCCTGGGCTGTTAAAGGCTATAACTTTGGCAAATATTATACATATGTACAAACGAGAAGAGAGTTCTCCTATCAAACGTTAAAAATTGAGCAACCGAATTCAATTTTTAATTTAATTTTTTTCCTAATTATGTTAAATGACTTGTTTAACAGCAAACATGAAAATTTTTATAGAGAAATCCTATAAGTTGGAGATTTCGAATATCTTTGCGACCTCATAAACATTAAATGGGTGATTTAATTTAATGTATGCAAAATTTTAACATAAATGTTTTTCACAAACTTTGCGACCTGCTTAAAACGAATCATCTTGTGTTAAGAATTTTTCAAAGGATCTAAAAGTTATTTTCCTTGGATTTGTGGAAGAAAATATAAGCTCAAATTCTTATGCCCGTAATATTCACGCCGTTTAAAATTTTTAAACCGACTAATCGGTAATATTCACTCACTTAAACCGACGTTAACCAAAATTTTAAACCCAATGATCGGTTTAACTACGATAAACCGACTCCAACTTAAACGAGGCATTTTCGTGTCGTTAAGGTACGGTTTAAATGGTTTTAGCTAATATTCAACATTTTATTGGTTTATTCAGTCAGTGCAAAATATTCAATCGTGTTATTTTCGGCGATAATGGCTATTCAAACTCATCATATTTGTGCACGTTATTCACACATCGGGGTAGAGTTGACCAATTAATCAGAAAGGGCTTGTATACCGAGAGTTGGTAAACGATTTGATCAAAGTGTTTTATATCGCATGATATTTGTGAGCGTGATATTTGTATACCGCAGTGCAAACTACATGCCATAGACCTTTTAGCGATATCGCGGTCCTAAGACCAACGTAATGCACTTTCAAAATTCAAAAAAATGAGTGAAGTTTAAGTGTATTATACCGCTCCAAATTTTGTGAGCATAATGTTTATATGTGGCAAAATTAAATGCCATGGTCTGGCAGCGATACCGTGGCCCTAACATCTCCATAATGCACTTTCAAAATTCAACCAAAAAAATCAGAATAGTTCGTGGTTACTGTCCACACTCAATTTAATCAACTTGACAGTAATACCTCATACCTAGCACCACTACATATAATGCATTTCCAAAATTCATTAATGCAAAAAAAAAAAAGGTGTTTTGAATCGATCCAAATGTTGTTTACATAGTATTTTTATGTGTCCAAACTAAATTCCATCAACCCGACAGCAATACCGTAGCCATAGCACCATTATAGTGCACTTTTAAAATGCTAATACTATTTTTTTTGTTAGGAAAGTGCATAATGGTAGTGTATTGTTCACGGTATCGCTGCCAGACCAATGAAATTCAGTTTGGATAGATATAAAATTTGGAGCGGTTAAAAAAATTTTTGTTGCAATTTATATGTGCTGGTGTTTGGACTGCGGTATCGCTGTTAGGTTGATGAAATTTAGTTGCCATCTTGCTTAATATAATATGATAGATATTGGACCCGAATTCACGACCGATGCGGAACTGCAACCAGATCATCAAGAAGAATTCAACTCGCAACAAATCGTTCATGGAATGTTTGGAATACGCAATGTGGTGGACGTTATTGTTGACATTTTTTCGCAACGTAAAACACGATAAAGAGGAATGAAAGACATTTCTAATGCGTAATTGTGTTTGACACGAATAAATTAATTTATTTTATTTAAATATAAAATGACAATTCAAAAAATAAATGTCAAGAAAAGCCTTTTTTAGTTTTTTCATACTTGCGATGCTATGCGACGGTCGGTTTAAATCACAAATTTAAACCGACGTAAACCGAATGGACTTTTTTGCTTAAACGGAGTGAATATTACCGATTTAAACGAGATTTTTTCGTTTAAATTTTATCGGTTTAGTTCGGTTAAATGCAGTCGGTTTAAGGGCTTATAAACCAAGTTTTAAACGGCTTGAATATTACGGCGGTTAGAATAATTGATTTTTGCTTTTATTACAGGCAAAATAACCAACTACTATAGGACTTCAAGACTGCAATAGTGCTATTAAAGCAGCAAATCTATAACAATGTTCTGGATATTGTATTTTTGCATGCATCATCTCTTTTTCTATGAAATAAAAAACATCCTCAATACGCGATTTGATATGGCCCAAGAGGTGGAGGGGTTATGACCCTCCCTTGTATCCGCCCTTGACGTAACTGGAGTGAGCTAGGTAGGGATTAGTTGTTTCAAAATACAAAATTTTCGGATTTTTTTGAAGTAAAGGTTTACAGTCTAAATAAAAATTTTATGAAATTCTATAATTCATTATTTCGTCTCAATGGCACTGACATCTTAAGTTAATTTGTTGCCTTTGGAGAAAAAAAAAAACAATAAAGAACTGAGCTAACAGTAAAATACGTATTCCAAACCAAATCAACTCATATATAAAGTTAGCAGGACAGGGCTAAGTTTTAGAGACCAATCATCCTTAAGCACCTTAGATGATTTTCACTTCTGCTTCGCCACCAAACATCGACCAACATTATTACTTAAACTTGTTTAATTTTTTCTTGGCCCCTATTCATTATTATTACTATAAATCAAATTACTTCCTTAGTTTTTATTCCAATACCTCTTTCTACTGAACTACTGAAGTCTTATAAAAAAAAATTGTTACCATCGTTATTATAAACTTGATAAATGACGTAATTAATGCGACAACCAAGGACTTGAAGAGAAAAGATACGAATGAAAAGTGAAAAGGTATCGAATTACTATTTCCAGCACAAAAGACAAGATCAATGCAAGAGGTCTTAGTCTTAAACTTTCTGCGTTGTAAATCTTAGTCTATTGTCTTCTTGCTTTTTTGAATTGTTGATTTTTCCTCAAGGAATCTAAAAATTATTTGTCTTTGATATCCATATATTCCGAAAATTACAATAACCGCACAAAATAAATCTTTGGCAAAATTAATACGAAAGTATTTATCATTTTCTATTAAAGCAATAAGCAAGAAAAAAACCAAACTTACCTTTCTTTACCCGCGATAGAGTGGTTAGACTTTGGAAACTTCCTTATTACCACCACTATATGTAGCACATGAGCTGGTTTTACGGCAAAATTATTGCGTAATTTTCATTTTCGCGTCAGACTGAAAAAGAAGAGAAAAAAAATTATTTATAGTGCAAAAATTTAACACAAACAAACATGAAGAAAAATATAGCAACCAATAAACAGTGGAGAGTATCTATGAGATTGTTTTTTTTTTTTTTTATAATAATTACATGTTGCAATGAAAAAAGTAGTTGTTGTTACTAGTTCAGTAGAGTAATGTCTGATGTGTAATACATCAAGTGAATACATATTATATGCACCACTTGGTCGCACGTACTTGCTGGTGTATTATTGGGTCTTTCAATATTAAAAGAAAGGCAGTCGTCTCCATATTTATATTAAAGGAAATTAAAGAAAATTAGAAAATGAAGGTTTTACATAAAATGTTCTTAATTTTTGAATAATTGTAATAAAATCCGAATTTAATAAGATTTTGTCAAAAATGCTACCGTTGCATTAGATTACCACATTCGAAGAACATCAGGGATTTGAATTACGAAATTAATATGCGGGTAGCGTTGCCGCCTACAAAACAATTTAATGGATTAAACATTTCAGGCAGGAGACGTTGATAAATATTAGGAATTGTGTAGAAGACAAAGTGGACCCCTGGGGTACACCAGTATTTATATGACGAATTTCAAAGTTGAAACCGACTAATACCACTTGAATTGAGTTATGCGAAGAAAAGATTTATCGGTACCAAATAAACGCATTTTCGACAACAACGCTTTTGAAAATCAAGTACAATAATAAATCTTAAATTCTTCAAAATATATAAAGAATAGTTTCATTTGCGAAAAAAAATATTCTCGGAACACTATAGCTTTCCCTTGTGAAATGCAAAGGTGTCGTTGAAAAACGATGAATAAAAAAAAAAAACAAATAATTTAACATCATATTTATAAGCGACTTTCTTGAATTGTTTTTCGAGAATGAAAATCAATTTTTTTATGAAACCATATTCTACCTTAATTATAAATCAAATATAAAGTAAAAAAAAAAGAAGAAGAAACAGCATTATTGGGAACAATGGAGCATGTTTTTGTTTATAAGTAAAGACCACAGGCGATTGAACCATCAGTGAAGTAATGCTTTTAGTCGAGGTGAACGTACGATGTATTTTGTATTACATAGGTTACCCAGCTAAAACGGCGGCGATAGATAAGGATATGGGCTAAAGGACTCTGACACAAAATCGAGTAGGCAATCTTATATTATTAAATATGTACAATCAGTCGAAGCGAGGTAAGGGGGCTTTATAAATCCGTGGCGGTCGTGAATAATTGTAATAAGAATGCCGAATTGTCGAATGCTTAAAAATTTCAGGAGGACTATTATTATTTCAAACACCATATCCCAAAGTAAAATTTCAAACTGTCATACATGCGCTTTCAGTAAATATGTATAGGTACTCAATATTAATATATTTATTATTATATTTCCTATTTTTGGGACATTTTTGTTATTAAAAATGTATATACAGGGTGATCGGTATAAGATGCACCAAACTGCTGGAGCGAGTTGGTTGGGTTAAGACAAGAAAAAAATCGTATGGGAGGGGGGGGATCTATTTCCCACCGTGTAGGCAGGAGGGGCAATTTTCTAAAAAATTGACTTAAAACAGAAAAAAAAATATTTAAAAACAACGGTACAATTTAAAATGCCATATGCTATACCTTTTTGGAAAGCCAGAAATCTCTTCTTTGATTTCGTTTTAAATTAAGTTGTGTTAGTGAATAGTTTTTGAAAAATTAATTTCCAAACTCGAAATTTTGGAAAAAAAATGAAAAAAAAATTTAAACTAAGTTTTTTCAAAATTGTATGTAATTAAGTATAATTTTCGTTTTCAAAATTTAATTTAAAATGAAAATCAAAGAAGAGATTTTTGGCTTTCCAAAAAGGAAACTCTAACTCGAAATTAGACCATACTTAACATGTTAATTGTTAAGAAGACTTGCTTGTTACAAGGCTTTGTAAATCGCTTCTCGTATAAAATCGAAAATCGTTATCATCTATAGATAACGGCCTAAATATACTGTAAAATAGAAGGTTGCTATAACTTAGCACATAAGGGTTTTTGGTTTTTCAGTAAGCTTTGATCCTCTGAGGTCTTCTCCAAGCGACTTATTGGTCCTTTCAGTGTTCTGGACGCTTTGTTTCTTAGGTTGCGTGATGCAGACAAGTTATGAACTTACCATTGAAAGTTATTAGGGGTATTCACGATCCGGTGCAACAATTCTAGTAAAATTGCAAAATTTTATTTTTTTTTAGTAGATCGTCTATTCCTTTGTAACACTGCAGAAAATACACACACGAACAACAGCTGACAGCAAGAATGACATTTTTGGCTTGCTATCAAATACACGTTCGCAAATTTTACACCGTTGTATTTTTTTCTGTTGCAATAGGGTTGAGGTATAGTTAAAGTGCAAGAGTGTTGTAAGATTGTATAAAGTATATTTTGTTATTGAAGTGTAATAAAATGTTACACTTTTGCACTTTTACAACGATACTAGACCAGTTGCACCGGATCGTGAATACCCCTATTGTAATCGGCCTGATTTGCGAAATTGAAAATTTTGACATATCTCGACGTTTCGAGGTCTCTGGAGTCGGACTACATTGTTTTTAGAGAGATGTCTGTGTACATACGTTCGTACGTTCCAAACGTTTTTGTTCGCTGTTGATATCTTGAAAACGCATACAGATATCAACTTCAAATAAATTTTATTTTACAGACAATAAGGCCGTGACGTGCAGAAAAGATTTTGAGAAAAATTCAATTGGCGGTTTTTTTATTAGAGCAATTTTAAAAAAAAGTTGTAAAATGGCTTGTTTCTCGAATATCTCTAGAACAAATAGTGCTATTGACTTCGGCTTGGTTTCATCCTATGCATAGGATTACGTAGTAAAAAATTGTTAAAACTTAAAAAAAAAAATCAACTCAGTTTTTTTTTTTAAATTAATAAAACCATTAAAATTGTTAAAAAATATGGAATATCTTGAGAACACACAAATATATTAACTTCGGGTTAATTTTATTTAATACACAAAGTTATAGTTGATAATCGGTAGAGTTTGTACAAAAATTCAATTATACGGTTTTTTTTTATGCCAAAAAAAACTGCAAAAAAAAATCTGCTAAAAAATGTTAAAAAATGTTTTTCGGCTCGAATATCTCAAAACCACCAATGATATTAACTCCGGAATAATTTATATCTACGGCTAATAATTGTTGAAATTTTTCATGTCGCATATATTTAGAGCAAACAGCCTTCCCTTGATTAAATAACTGATAAGTGTGTGTCGGTTATCAGTGTGGGTCAAACCCAGCCTTTTTTTGTTTTATGAATTAGGTACTGTGTTAATTAAAGGAAGAGGAAAAATATTGAAACTAAAATACGATATTAATATGTATATGCATACCGTTTGGAAATTAAAATTGTAAAGAGACATTAAAATTGAATGAAAAATGTTAAAAGAAATCGAAGGAAGGCAATAATTCGGAGTTTAAACCATCCAAACCTATATGGTTTTGTTGCTTCTCATGGAAAAATCCCGGTCATCGGTGAGCTTACCTGAGTCCACAAAGAAAAAGCTCACGATCGTCACGATGAAAAAAGCTGCATATCTGTCACTTACGGCCAATTTCTTCACAAAGTTCTAAAATCAATTTAAAACTCGATCCAGTAATTCTCGGTTTATATTTGGAACTTAGTTTTAAAAACATTTAGAACTTGATCATTTTTTGACTTCTAATCATTTCCTTAGAACTCGGTCTAAGATCACTTTCGAGTTTTAAGTACTTTAGATCTCGATTTAAGGAAACGAAGTTCTAGCGTATATTTCAATACTTTCGTAGCACCCAGTATCATTTTCTGACAGAAAATTCTGACAATCTATCAATAAATATTTAAATATTTGTCAGTTTCATTTTGCTGGAATTTTTTTTTTTTGGAATAATTTCTTTTATTTTGTTCATTAATTAAAAACACATTCTCATTTTTTGTGTATCATTTTTGTTTGTATTGGTGTTGATGTTTTTATTTCATTTTCTTTTCTTTGTTGTGTGGATTGAATTTTGAGTACTTGGTGTTTGCAAGTATGTCAATATTTTTATTAGTCCGATAGCTCGCAGCAGATTTTTGATGTGGAATGAAACCAAAAAGATTTTAGGTGTGCATTGCATGTGCATCAAAGTGCATCCAAAGTAATTTTTTTTTTTTTTTTTAAGAAATTGGGGCCCTCGAATCATTGATTATGATTGAATATGATAATAATGACTTAAGACGAGCTTTGAACATGCAACACTTCATGTTTTTTGGTTTTCTGTCATGAAACAAACATCTGGTGCGAGTTCAAAAATAAAAATAAACAAAATACACAAAATAAAAGACTTTTATACCATACGAGAATTAAAAAAAAAAATTAAAACCATCAACTTATGCAACGAAATTGCATACAACAAAATTTAATATATTTTTTATAATTAATGAAAAGGATAACTTTAAAAAAGTATTCATAAATGCAAAAAAAGCCAGTCCAAAAACTCCACAAAAATCGTGTTTTTCGTGGCTTCTGTCCGGGGCTTAGCTTCACTCAAAACGTTCCTCAGATTCATATTCGCACCCTGCAGTGCCGAGATGCGAATGATTGTCATTAAGTTTTTTATTTTGAGGAAATTAATTCTTTAGATGCACTTTTTGTCTTAACTAACAACTGCAAAATTAATGCATTTCTGTTTCCTTCCATACCAATGAAATATAGTGGGGTTAAAAGCTTGTTGATTATGTATACATACATAGGTAGGTAAACTCATTAATTTGTGTTGTTTGCAGCAAGCTATCTGGTTGTATGGATTCGCTTGCAGTGAAAATAAAATTTATCCCGAATTGATTCGAATTGCATTCCTTTTTAAAGTCGATTCAAAATTTCTATCCAAATAAGTTTTCTGAAGAAATAGAAATGTTGTTAAATCGAGTTCTAAGTCTCTAGACCCCTGAATTTGAGGGTCCAAATTTATCGAACTTCTATCTCAAACTGAGATCTAAATCGAAGTTCTAACGCGTCAGAACTCGGTGAAGAAATGAGTTAGAACTCAATCAAGTTCTAATTTTTCGATAAATCGAGATTTAGGGGTTAGAACTTTGTCAAGAAATTGGCCGTTAGATTCTGAAAAGTATTTTGTTTTCGAATAAGAGTTAGCTTCACCATAAACTTAAATTGGAGCGCTTATTAAATAAATACATCCATAAAGATTCCCCTTCTGCTCTATAAATCATTTCTTAGGGCAACTATCAATAAACTTTGTGGATGAAAACATTTTATATTTCTTCTTCTTCTATTAAAAATATTTTTATATTATAAAACTGACAAATTTAAATTTTGATACACATTTCAGAGAGTACAAACGTTAGGTGGATAATTTAAATAAAAATTTAAATATGAACTCCAAAAACTATGCAAGAAAATATTTTGTGAGCAACGAATAGTGGAACTCAAAATTAATATTATGTATTTTAGGAGATCGATGGAAAGTAATGAAAATTTTTTAATAAGAAAAGTAAGGTTTAAGGAGATTTATTAAATGATAAATCGTTAGTTTTTTAGTGATGTTAAAACTGGAAGCCTTCGGTTTGAACCTAATATTTATTTTTCGAACGATATATATTATTTCTATATTTCTCGGACGATATATATTTCTCGCATGATATTTTTCGCACAAGATATGTATGTATTTCTCGCGTGATAATATTTCTCGCATTATATTTCTCTCGCAATAATATATTCTTTTACTCGAAATTGCGATTTTCGTTTATAAAATTCGATTTTTATTTGTTCTATGTATATGACAAGTAATGGTTGAGTTTAAACAAAATTCAAGGTTGTTATCAGAATTGACACAACGTTGATGTGGAGAAGTCCAAAAAAGTGATTTTCAATACACTGTCCGTGTCGTCGTGTCGGTCTGTTTATTCATGCGTCCACTGCAATTAAAGTATATGCACCTAAACGGGCTTAAAACTTTTTATGTGATTCCCTAGAGGGGAAATTCGAAATTCTAATCTAGCTGCCATACAAGTATTGTTTTTGTTTTCAATTTTCTCAAAAATGGCTTTAACGATTTTGATTAACCTTCGCACCTTTGCTCATTGCAGGCAAAATAGTTTCTAAGATAACTGGTGTTTCAGGTTTTGGCCAAAAAATTCGCATTGCAGAAATACGGTTTTGATGTTAAAAAAAAAAAAAATACTTTATTTTCGAGTTAATCGCCTATATTTTCTGAATGGATTGATCGATTTTGTTATATTTTTGAAAATAATTTTTAAACAAGAAAAAAAAAATGAAAATAAAATTGACATTGTTACATAGTTCTTTTGACTTTTTTATTTTTTACGATATGATAACATTATAATTTTCAACTACAAGAAAAAGTTTGTGCGATCCACTCGTTCATATTTTTTAAAAAAGACAGTCAAAAAAAAAAAAAAATAAATAACAAATAAAATATAACAACATTATAATAGTTTCAATAAGCAACTCTATTTCTGCTAATTTTGAACACTTTTTGATGGCTTTAATCTGACTGATTGTAAATCTCTACCATATTGGCCAGTGGGCAGGGTTTTTTTTTGCAAAAATATACTGATCAAATTTCATAATTATCTTTCTTTTTTTTTAAAGAACATTTTTTTTATAGGATTTATACTTTCAGCGTTAAGGCTCCTTAAAGTATGCTTTTTTAGTTTTTTCCCAATATCACTTTAACGGTTAATTTTATGAATAAAAATCTAAAACAAAGCATGCTTTAAGGAGCCTTAACTCAGAAATTTTAAATACTAAAAAAAAAAATGTTCTATCAAGAAAAGAAAGATAACAATTGAATATCCTATACAAAAAGTGTTGTGCTGTGAACCGTTTTCGAAATATTGGGTCAAACACATTGTTGGCTGACGCACAAAGCTTACAGCCGCGCCATTATTTTTAGTATACTTAGAAACGACCAACCTACCAATTCTAATCATAAAATTTGATCAATATTTTTTTGCATTATGGAAAATATTTTTTACCTCTGGCGACTGGGCTAATAAGAGATTTCTTAAATAACAGATATAACAGAATAACAGAACAGGAAATTCAAAAAAAAAAAAAATAAAAAAAAAAACTACATATGTCGAGAGTATCAAGTTCTTAAGAAGAAAAATAAATCAAAAATTTTAGTTTTTAACGTGTTATTAGCTCTTTTGACTACATATCTAACCTATATTTGCAAGTAAGGACTTTCAAGGCGAAATCCCATTAATGAACCATTAATGGTAGCTTTTTCTTTTTAGAAATTTCACAACGAAATAAAAATAAAATTTAACCATTTGCATTTTCGCTTTTATTTTCAACCAAATATGATAACACAAAAATTTACCAAACCTGGATTCTTAATACGTACCTGCTTTGAATTCCAATTTTAAACGGGTTTTGCCATTACCAAGAAAAAAAAAACTGGAAAGTGCGAATCCAATAAGATGGAGAAGTTCGAAAAATGGATACAGTCCTTTCGTCAGTGTGTGCTTCCGTGTGTCCAGTGTAATTCGAGCTAGAGCCCAACCAAACGGGTGAACCAAAATCCGGTTTTTGTTTTATCTTATCTCAAAGAGATAAATGCCATAACACACGGTTTTATTATTTTTTTTTTTTAAGTGGTCTAACGACTTAGATTAAATTTCGCACCTGATGATCAAATAGACTGTATAAGAAAACCGGTTTTCGGGTTTTCGCCAAAGAATTCTCATTGCGGAAATAGAGTTAACACGTTATTTGAAAAGGTTACTTTATTTTTAAGTTATTTATGTATACTGTCCATAATTTCGTAATGGCCCTAACTACAAAATTTTCGATTTCGAGTTTATGGCATTTTTTGACTTAGGGCAATGCCCCAACTCCAAATATGCAATAAACTAAAAATTGGAATTTTTGAAGTTAGGGCCATTACGAAATTATGCGCAGTATAGCTTCTAAATGGATCGATCAGTTTTTTGATAGTTTTGTAATCTGGTACTCCTAAATATTTTATTAAAGATTTCATCTAAAAAATTTAAATACAATAAAAAAAAATTAATCAGACGTAAACATTTTGTTTTGTTAAAATTTAGTAACGTTGTTGTTAACCACAACAGCATGATTGTGCGATCTAGTCGCTCATACTTTTTAAATAAAAAAAAAAACATTGAAATTCGAACCTGAACAACAAATCATGCTGCAGCTGAATAAACTTAAACTCAATTTCTCAGATACACCCTTTTCAATTTTATACTCCTCAAAATGAGTGAAATATTTATGTCAGGACATCTTTGAAATAGTTAATATTAAGATTTTCCAAATCAAAGAAAAAAACAAAACAAAAATTATTATTTTTTTTTGGATTTATTTACAAATATTTATTTAAATAAAAATATATAATATTATTTTTGTTTTTGTAAAAAAATGAAAAATCGATATTCGCGCCTACTTTGTAGTTTTTTTTTTTCGTTTTAACAATTATAAATTGAACCTATTATATTTTGGGCAAGTTGTTTTAAGGTTATAGACAAAATAGATGCTCGCAACTTTTGTTGTTTTGAAGCGCCATCTATTCGGTCAGCTATCTTTTTCAATGACAACTCCTTTTATTTTGGCTAAGAAGATAAATAGAGAGTGGTTAGAGATGTAGGAGGGTACATATATATATAAACTCCATGGGGAAGGCTCATCAATCCAATATGTCATGGTTTCAATCCGTTTTTTCTTTGATATTTATAAATAAGTACTTAAAGCGGTGTGATCCAATCCAAGAAGCATATAATGGTTCCGTTTTTTTTCCATTTATCACAAACTAATAACTAGTAACAATTTTTAATTAAATAGACACAAGAGGGAAGAGATAGAGAGAAGGAGATGGAAAATCGTTTGTCTTGTCTTTTCTTAGGCTCATTTTGTTTATGAAATTCCTCTCCGGATGCAGGTTGTTCTTTGTTTTGTTACATCAGAGTTTAATGATGGTGGAGACCAATTCCATGGCCTTCAATACCGATTCCGGAGAATCCATGGCTCTCTACATGAACGGGTACAGCAACTGGGACCTTGTAGGGTACAGGCCTATCGTAGGCAACAGGTACATGCTTTTCAATGTGCACTGGCACTGGACGGTCATATGGGACATGTACTGGGACTGGTACTTGCCTTTCTACGGGAACTGGAACATGCTTCTCAACTGGGTATGGAGCTGCAACTGGAACCTTGACTGGAACTGGAACTGGACGATCAACATGAACTGGGTAGGGACGATCGTATGGGACATGGACTGCAACTGGTACCTTCTTTACGACAGTGTATGGAACTGGCTTCTCAACTGGCACTGGGTATGGTTTTGCCACTTCATATGGCACTGGATGATCGACAGCAACCTTGTATGGAACATGGACGACCTTTTCGACTGGGTAGGGTTGTGGCACATGAACTGGAACCTTGACTGGGTATGGAACCTTCCTTTCAACTGGGTATGGGGCGGCAACTGGAACCTTGTATGGAACATGGACGGTTTTCTCAACTGGGTAGGGTTGTGGCACTAGAACCTTGTATGGTACTGGACGGTCAACTGGCACATGCACTGGGTATGGAACTTCCTTCTCAACTGGGTAAGGTTGAGGAATATGGACGGGAACCTTGACAATTTGCTTAACTGGGTATGGAACGTGCTTAACAACGGGGTAGGGTTGTGCAACAGGTACCTTAACTGGGTATGGAACTTGTTTCTCAACTGGATATGGGATGTGTTTCTCGACGGCATAAGGTACAGCAACATTCTTCACATAGGTGATGGTCTTGACTGTATCATGACCAAATCCATGAGCGTATTCTCCACCAGTAGTAAGGAGGGCTCCACCACTAAGACCATGTCCACCAATAAGACCATTTCCACCAATAAGACCATGTCCACCAATAAGACCATGACCACCAAGACCATGACCTAATTCAATACCACTTCCATATCCGTATCCGGTTGAGATGATACCACGCTTGCCTTGTTTCTTTTCAGGGGCAGCTTCGGCAGCAGCAGCGGCAGGTGCAGGTTCAATTGCAGCTTTTTTAGGTTCTTCTTTAACATCTTCAGCGTTGGTAAGCAGTAAAACTGCAGCCAAAAGCCCAAAAACGAGCTAAAATATATACAACAACAAAATATATTTAGAAAATGCTTGACGAAGACATGAGGTGAAATAAGAATAATGGTACTTTTATGTATATCACTTTCAATTGCACATATCAACAAAAAAGGGGTAATAAATTTCAGAAAAAAGTGAATGCGTGTGTGCATCTTGAATTACCTTCACGCGTTTTGTATGGCAGTGCAATGTCGTAAAAGTTGTAATGAATAACTTTTGCTTTCATTCAAATTTAGACTCTTTATTTCAAGAATGAAAGCGCAAATATTTACATCGAGGGCACTTTTATTTTACGACTTGATTTAAGAGGAACAGAGAGAGAATATAATAAGGCGAGTATGTGCCGCATTAAATTGAAGCCAATTTGAATCGTGGAAAGCTGGACGCACACCAAATCCAGAGGTATTGTATACTTTTTGAATGGTTGCCATATGGGGGTGTGAAGTTTTTTTTTTTTTTTTAGTTTATAAAACCTGGCATCAAGCCATGCAATTTGAGACTGAATGGGAAGGAATTCATTCCATGTTTATGATATATTAAAGACTGTACATAAATTTAATCTCAAATAGGTAATTTATAAATTAGGAAGTACATATTGCCTACAATGATGTCAAGCATAAATTCAAAAAAAATTAAAATACATTTTAGGTCATATGAAAAGATTAGTTTAAATAAGAAAGAAATATGTATGTATTTAAATTTTTTGCGAATTTTGCATAAAAAAAAAGTTAAAATAAAGAAAAAGATTTTTTTCTGAATATTTATGAAATTAGGCGTATATTGTTGGGCTTGTGAATTTTATTGCATTGCATTAATATTGAATTTTTTTTAGACTGTGTTTTAATGAATTTGTTTCATTATGTTGTCTTATTTATTTCTGACTTGTTTGCTGAAGTTATAGAAAAAGCAACTCTTTTGTAAAAGAGTACACTTTATGCATGTGGATTTTGACAATTAAGACTCGCCTGTGCAATCGGTTTAAAAATTAAAATAAATCAAAAATTCAAAATTTATGTTTCATAAAGAAATAATAGTGACTTAAAGTGGCCAAACTAAAAATGGCTAGAAATATTTCATTCTATATTATTAAATCGGGTTTGATTCTAATTGTTAAATTATGTTAAATAATTCTTATAATTATGCAAAAAATAATCGAAAATAAATCGTATCGTCATAATGATAATTCAAATTAAATTTTATGAAAATAAAAAAAAAATCAAATCAATTCAATCAAAAAAGGCAATTAAATTGCATCATAACCAAAATGAAAATTAAAATAATACGAATTAAACAAAGCAATGTGAATATATATTTTTTTAATTTAAGATGAATAATAAAGCATATTTAATGCCGAAAAATTATTCAAAATTTCAACAACAAAAATCAACAAAACCACTGAAACTTCAAGAAGGTTTTCACAATTTTTTTTTAATCTTTGCAATTATTCCGTATGCCAATTGAAAACAATTTAAAATGATATTATTTTATTTTACATCAAAATAAATAAACATTTCTAAGAAAAACTCAAAAATCACAATTAAACAAATAAAAATCAAGTTCGCTACCAGCTCTTTTGTTTGTATGGGTTTTAATGGATTTTCACAAAGGATATCAATAAAATTAAATTGTAATAGTCCTCTCAGATTAATTTGATCACTTTGTTGAAAATTTAATCCATTAAGTAATATATTTCCCACTGAGTCACTTTTGAAAAAACAATTTAAGTAAAAAAAATTCACAATCACATTTTGAGTTTTCACAGGATTTTATATGATGGATATTTTTTATTTTTATTTTTTTTAAGTAAGAAAACACCTACCATCGATTTCATTTTCTATTGATTAGATTAAACACAAAGTGTTTTAATATTAAAAAAAACCTTAATTTAAGGGTTAATCCAACAAACCCAAGATGTATACTGGATGTCTTTGGTTGGTATTCACCTGCTTTTATATTAAAATGAAAAACCCAAGCGCTTTGCTATGCTCTCTCAGCAACTTGATACACCAAAATAACATAAAACAATAACAAAAATAACAGAACCACAAATACAAACAAATCAAACCAAAACCAAGTTAACGGAAAAGAAACAATATTATACAAGAAAAACCCTCACACACCGTAATACCAATCAAAAACACCAAATGAAAAGACTCAATAATAGTTGAATTAAAGTTTTGAGTGGCGTCACGGTGCGGGTCGAGAGTGTATGGTAGTTCGATGGTAGAAAAAAGCTCGCAAAATAGTTTGTTGAGTTAAACATTATATTTTTGCCTCTTAAAGAGATCCCAAAGACCACATCTATTTGTACATACATAACTATAAATGACTCTCTGTTTCGAAGTGTTGTATTTCACTTTCATTGGTATAACGAAGCTTGACTGGTGGTCGTTGTCATTGGTTAGTGCAAGTGTGTGTAGAAAAGTGCATCGTGCAGATTTTCTGTAACAAGAGCAAAAGTTCGCATGCATGTCAAATGTTTATTTTTTGTTTTATTTCTTCATTGTTGCCATATATATGTACATAGCTGCTATAGTTGCTTCACCTTTTGCATTTATCTAACCCCGGATTGGTGGTTCGATGGTATAAATTCTAAGTTAGTTGACGATATGATTTATTTTAAATTGAAACTATATATTGCAACAGCTTGTTTAAGCCCTCCCGCCTAGCTCCCTCGCGGGAAATGGTGTTTGGTTAGTTGAAGTTGTGTGTGACCATATATGCATTATGACGCTGGTGTATAATTGCGTTCAGCTGCTGTGCTTCTGGTGTGTCTACTCTAGTTTATTCTCGATTGGTTTTATTATATAATATTTTGTCGACGAGGCTTTGGTTGTTTGAAAAGAGGTAAAGGATTTATTTTGTTTCATGCAGTTGCGGATAAGATTCCGGACACAGATTTTTACTGCTTGCAGTTATGGGATAACTAGATTTTCTAGACTAGAACATAAAGTCTAGGTCAGGGAGAGACGGACTAGCTTAAACAAAAATATATTAATTTTTTTTTTTGGAGAAACGTGTTATAAAATGGGCGTACGCTTTAGTTTAGTTTTTTTTTTTTTTTTTTTTACAAAAGGCGCATGTTACCCTTGAATGAAATAAAAATCTGGTCAGTAGGTATAAACATTTCACACAGTTAAGCCAAATGAGGGATTAATGCATAAACACTACACCAGTCATTATGAAGGTGATGTTTTTATGTATTTCTTTTTTTTTGCAAGATTAAGTAGTTGGACATTATCACGATGATGGAGTAGTATAGATCGTCTAACATGACCAATTGTCCATTATGAGATCCTAAGCCAATGGCCTGAGGTAAAATTACATAAAATATTTGATCGAGGTAGCTTTTTTGAGTGTTTTATTTTTATTTCTTTTATCTTTAACCAATGATTTTTTTTTAAACTGAAGTTAAGAAGATTAATTAACATTTTATATAAATCGAATTAAGCAATAAAGCTCAGGGATTGATGTTTAAATTTAATAAATTGTGATCTGAAATTTTTTTATATTTTTGGAATTAAGACTAACATAATAAATACATGGGTATGGAAAAGGATTTGGTGGTATTAAAATTTTCCAGTAGATTGTGTAACCACTTGCAATTTTAGAAATAATTGTATTTGCTTAATAACTCGTTGATTTTTAACTTTTTTATTACAAAAATTATCATAACTAAAAATTCAAAGTTTTGACTTCTTTCCCAATATTTAAGTCAATTACCTGTGACGTTCCTGACTGTAGTCTTTAATTGAATGCAGTCTGGCAGACAAGAATAATCACTCAACAAACGCGGTACTGAGTTCATATTTTTTATTTTATTACTTAGTAATAAATTATTGACAATGATAAATTAAGTTGAAGACTAATGGAATTTAAAATTTACAAAAATACAAAATACAAATTAATAATTGTGATCTTCTGCTCTCAATTATAGTTCCTTCAAATTTAAAATTGGATCATTATGATTTTTCGAAAATTAAGATTTAGAAGACGTGAGCTGTTTGTCAAATTTATACCTGGAGTACTTGCATTTCAAGTCTGTTAATGGTGGGTTAAAAAATATTCCTAACATAAATATTTCATGTTATTTCTAGCGAAGATTTTTATCTTTAATTTTATAATCAACAAAGCAAACTATTTATAGTAATTAAAATATATACCAATCACTGGCAGGTACATACATTGAAAAGACTGCAATCATACTAACCAGTTAATTTGTTTATCTTGATTTGAAAAAAAAAAAATTGACCAAGTTACTTGACCAATTATTTCATGTTGACTTAATTGACACACATCAAAATCTAACTGGTTTATATGCACAACCTATACATATTGTGTGTACAGAAAATATGTTCAAGTAACGTGCAACTAAGTATCATATAATATATAGAAGCCAAAATTAATTTTGTTTGAATGAAAAAAAGTGAAAAATTATGAATAGATTCATAAATGTTCACTTAATATGAATATTGCAGTAAAAAAAAAATATTTAAAAAAATCAAAACTTATATCACTTTAAAAGGCTCTTTTGGTTTTAAAATAGCAAAAAATTGCATCTATTGTTGTTTAGATTTGAATGCAAACTGTCAAAACTGATTTATTTAATAGAAGTCACTCTTGTTTGTATAAGAATTTTTGGCAAAATTTTACTCCTAATTGTAAATATGTATAAACATCTTGATCAAGTCTTTTATTTCAAAGGTATTAATAACGACTAACATGTTTAGTAAGAAAATGTGTCAGCGCAGCTAGTAATTACCCATGGTGACTAGTCTTAAGCTCCTGACGGAGAACCTGCTCCAGTGAGTGTTTTCAATTAATCCAAACAGCTGGACTACTGATAAATCAAACTATTATGGTTGTTATTCCCATATAATTTGTGGTTAATTCTTATTTAAAAATTGGAAGCAGACTTTGTTAAAGAAGTTTTTATTGTATGTGATTTTTTGCTTATTTTGTATTCATTATTATTGGGGATTTTTGGCTTTAGAGGTAATAAAATATCAGATGAAGGTTTTTTTTTATTTTTTTAAGCTTTAGATTTATGACCGACTTATGACCGATTTTTCTGCAAAAATACAGATTTTTATTTATAAGAGTAAATTTAGAACATTTTGTCTCCCCTTTAAGTGCTGAACATTAGAGCTAAGATTCGCATGTGTTTTAAGATGAAAAATCTGCTCTTCATATATATGCTGTTTGAAATATGCATTTCACCAAATAATTTTATTTCCTTTCAATAAATACAAAACACAAAACATCTTATTCAATTTTTAGCTAAATTAAGTCTTTTAATATTTCCTTTTAACTAGAAACAATAACATAAAGATATGAATAAATTCAAAAAAATATATCAAAATAACATCAGCATAATCATATCAATTTGAATAATAAAATAAAAACATTTAAAATAACATAAAAAAGAATAATTTTATTTTACATCTTATTTTGAATAATTATTATTGTTAAGAATCTTATTCTCAATTTCAAAATTTTTCATATGCTGTGAATTTTTTCTTAATGTTTTTAAAAGTAAAATTTTTTTGATTGGATTAAAAAAGAACACTCAACGCGTCATCTGACGTAAGTGCTGCAATTTTCAATGAAAAAATTTCATCTGTGGGAGCATTCCATGAAAAATGAGGACTCTCAAATTTTCGATTTTTTAATGTTAATGCACGTTTAAAGCAAGATGGCGGCATATAAATAATAATTTTAACTAAACATAAAATTAATGTGATGTATTTGAGTTTTAGTCGTGTTTATTTTGGTAGTAATAACGTCAAATGAATTTTAATTATGATTTTACACTAAAAATACATTTTTTAATCGGAAAATGCCAAACCAATTACCGGAATTTTGACTTTCCAATACATTAAAATTGACAAAAAAAGGGAAGATTACTGAATTCATAGCCTATCAGAAGACAAAACGGTTGTTAACTATTAAATAACTACTCTTAAAAACCGTTAATTTCAACTCTGTCGCACACGTGACGCAATTTGTCTGTATGCGACAACCCATTAAACAATTCCTAAAAATATAAGGATGAGCCTTTTAAATATTTTTTTCTCATAAATACTAACTTTGATTCTTCCTTATTATTCGGTTCTTACAAATTTTTGATCGATGTCTAATATTTTTGCTGAAACCTGGATATAAAGATAATAATGTAGAACATTGGTTGACTCGACCCGTCTTTACGTGACACCTTTTCTTATTTTTATTTCTAAGAAATTTAAACGAATAACTTTAAAGTTTTTGCAAAAAATCGAAAACGAATGTACAAACTTTTGAAAAAAATTAATGCATGACCTATCTAATTAATGTTTTGAAAATAACAGCCTTATAATAACTGAAAATTAGTTGAATTTGTCTGTACGTGACCATGGAATGCTCCTGTGGTAAAAGTTTTCAAAATAATTTTCATCACTGTAACATGCAGCTGAATGAAAATGCTTGACATATTTTTTTCACTATAGAAAATCTGTAATTTTTCGAAAGAACTTTCTTATAAGTCATTTTTCGTTGATCACTCCTAGCACTCTTTTTTCACTGTCAAAGTAATAAAGTTCCTTTTGTTGGGACGTTCTGCAATTGAAATTATGTATTGAAGAATTCATTTTAGTTTTTACTACTACATACATACACGTATTACGGAAGACAATTTTTCATATTCCATTGGAATCAAAAAGGAGTGAAGCACTCAGAAAATCCAATCGGAAAGTAATTTAATCTTCTTTATTTCTGGATTGACCAAGAGATCCATCAACGGAGGTTTTTTATTTTTTGAAAATATGAACGAAAATATATATTTATTATTAAAATATGCAAATAAAGTGCAAAATATGCATCTATAGTAAAATGAGCAAAAATATGCACATATACTATTGAATTCCACTTTGAAGGAAAATCACGTTTAACAAATTTTTGTTCCTAATTTGTTCCTTTGCTAATGAGGTTTGTCAGAAAATAATTAAAAAATAAAAAGAAATAAAAAAAAAATATATTTGCTGACAAAATAGCTCATGAAGAACTAGGGCCTAGTGACTTACAACTCTCAAGTCTCAACCATCCCTGTGTGCATGTCTGCAGGAATGCCGAATCCGCAACGGTAAAGGTGAGCATCACTTTTCTATGACGTGAGATACTCTTGGAGGATTTGTCAATTTCTCGCAAGAGGCAGTAGCCCTGAAGAACATTTTTCTGTGGCAGAGGCTGGGAATCGCAAACAGACCTCTGACGTGACAGTCAAACGCACTAACCATTACGGAAATCCATTTTAATTTCTGCTTCCATAAGTGAAAAATTATTAATTCATTTTGTTTCTTTATACTAAGCCTTAGATAAATGCTCGGCAAAATGTGTTAACGGCACTGTGGAGATGCAAACAGGGCAAACATATCATTTCCTCCCGTTTCTTCCTTAACCACGCATCGACAAAAAAAAACATTTTTGAAGGAAAAAACATATTATTTTCCACTTAAACTTTTTTTTTATGATTTACATCTGATTTCTCTGGATAAATTAAAAAAAAAGTAACTGGTTAACAATTATTGAAATCAGTTAAGAGATATTTGTCCAGGCCTTACAAAAATTTCCTTTTGTAGATACATTGTTAAATCACAAACGGGACGATTATTTAATTGCCATATGTGTGACTAGTCGTTTTTACTTAATTATTTTATAATTCGCATATTTTTATAGCACAATACAATAAATTATTATTTTTTCAGTTTTTTATGATTTGTTATGGCCTTAAAATAATGAAGAAAAATATAATTGTTTATACTATTTTCTAATTTAATGAAAGAACAGTTACACGTTAAACGGCTTTATGTCTTCAGTTTTCTTTTAAATGTTAAATTTTATTAAATATTCCTCCATGGGCGGGACGTATTTCGATTGTAGAAAAATTTAGATCCCTCATAGATTTACTATACACATAAACTAATTGTAATTCTCTAACACATTTTAAACTTTTCGTTCTGTTCTTTCACCTCCACTAATCATAATAATTGTATTACTTATGCTTATTTTCATTAATATTCTAAATTTAAAAGAGTTATGAATAATTATGACAGTCACATGTGATAGGATTTGATTTGCCGTCTGCATAAAGTGATAACTTCAAGCGATCTATGCTTGGCCCAAGTTGAAAAATCTAAAATTGTCGGGGTCTTCTATGAGATAAACCTAAAATAATAAGCAACCTTCACACTTGCCAAAATATTAATTTAGCGTAAAAAGATATACATATGCACTTGCACATGCACATTTATTAAATTAAAGTTAAAACAAAGTTTTCTTGTCTCCTTTTAAAAATTAAAAACAAATTCTCTTTCATTGAATAAATAAAATTATGTAAACAGAAAATATTATAGATAGTGTTATATGAAAGAAAGAAAATAGCTGTCACTGAAATTTCTCACAAAAATATGATTATTATACATGTGACTGCATCCTTATTATCGAAAGTGCTTTGTAAAATCTTTTAAATAGATCAAACGCTTCATTGAACTTCAAGTAGGGCTAAGAATCCCTCTTAAAAAAAGTGATTTGTCATTTTAGCTGAAAATTTTGTAAGCAGTTAGTTGTTGTAGACAGCAAGGTTAAAATTACTAAACATAGTTGAATAAATGAAATTTTATAATCGAATATTTTTTTTTTTAATAATACAAATTCTATACAATATGTATATTCTACTGAAATAAGCCAAGCAGAAGTCTTATCACTATTTAATTGGATTTGTTGAATAAATTGATTCAAAATAGATTCAAAGTCGATCAATTTCCTATTTTTAATGGTGAATTTAAATTTCGTGAAGACTGGAGAGTATGAATAAATTGGAGCCGATTTTTGTTAATTTTACATGATGTTTTTCCTGAATGAAAGTTGTCCTATCTTGAACGTCAAGCTGTTCTACTTATAGCAAGATTCTGAAGTCTTCTTACAATTATCTTAATTACCAGCATGCTTCAGCAACATTGAAAAATTGAATTGTAATATGTATTATCGAAACGACATAGAGCAGCCGGCTGGAGCTTCGCAACATTACATCTCGAAAAATGTACAGTTTTGTGCCGTCTCTGAGCCGGTGTAGTCATCACACCATATTTTTTTTTTTTAATAAGGCTGATCATAATTCTTTGGTCAACTAAGAATTAATACAAATTGAAAAATTGGAGTGTGGAAGAGATTTTTAGTTCCCAGCAGGATTATGCGACGTGTCAAATAGCAAACGAAACAAACATTTGATGAACGCATCTCCAAGATCTTGTCATTTGACGCGACAGTTTGTTTTTTTCGCGTAGGTACTTTAATATGGCCGTCGATAATAATAAAATATTCGCTTTTCTTCTTCTTCCTACGCCATGCCAGTTGAATTTATAATTGATTTATTAGGCGCTAATTATAGCTGTCATTGAAAGATATAATTTAAAATTTTCAGCAGCCTAAAAAGGTATATTAGCAATTATTAGAGTAATCAAATTATCATTCTGGACTAACCTTCTACACAAAGTGACTTTTAGTATTTAAATATACAAAGAACATTAAAATAGTAAAAGTTACTTAAATGTAGAAGGTTGGGCCGGAACTAATTTTTTTTACTTGAATTTTAAATAATAATAATTCGAGGCATCGCACGAAGTATGAGCATCAAATCGATGAATTTTTTTTAATGAACATTTTAGAGGCTCTCCCAAGCAAACACGAAACATTCGGAGAGACAACGAAAACAATAAGAACAACACGTGGTTGTAAAAGAAAACGACATGTTGTTATTATTGTTTTCGTAGTCGCTCCGAATGTTTCGTGTTCGTTTGGGAGAGCCTTAAATTTGTACATTGTATAGGATAAAAGTATTGGTTTCGTGTAAAAAAAAATTGTGAACTATATGCAATGGGATTAGAATTCTTAATCATTAAATCTGGATATTTTTTTTCCCGAGGCCTGTATGTTTATAAAAACCATAACCAATTTTGGTTTTAAAAGAAACCATTATAAAGTGTTTGGACCTAAACTGGAGTTCCAATAAATTTAAATAAAGTAAAATTCACCCTTCCTTAACAAAGCCTGATTTTAAACAAAAAAGTTTAGAAAATAAACTGGAGTTCATTTCACAGGAATTTGCTCCACACAGTGTCCCCAGATTGAAAGGAAAAGCAACAATTTTGCCGATTTTATGAAGCAAAGGGGGAAAAAAGGGACAAGCCAAAAAAAGGAAAAACAAACCAAAAAGGGGAAAAAAAAAGTTCTATTATTTCTAGTGCGAATAGACTTTTAGGTTTTAATAAATGCAAATCATATTTTGAAATACCCCTTTCATAATGTAGTGTAGTGTATGTGTTTTGTGTAAGCACCTGGAATGCACTCATGCTTTTGGCTACTATATTTTCAAATTTTGCTTTGAAAACACATAGAAAAAACTTAATATTCCCATAAGTTAATCGGAAGTAGCTTGGAAGTTTCCTAGTGGGCGAAAGTAAGAAACATAAAAAATGCCCATAGTCTCTGGCGACTATAAATTCCGCGAGCAACTCCGAGCAACTAAAAGTTGCCTAGTGGGTGCTTGCTCTCCCATAAAGTACTCAAAAAGTTAGTCTTCATTGGAAGACTTCCGTATTTTGACAGATGATAGTGACCATATTGTTTAAACTACATCATCTGCGTAAAAATATGGCTGTCATTTATTAAGTCCATTTTGCCAAATTACCGTGGAAAGATATAGCGTTAAAAAACACGTACAAAATGATAAAATTGTTTTACCAAAATTGGTATTCTCTTCGGCCAACGTTCCGCGCGCGTCGCCCATTTTATGGTCAGGATGAATGAGTACGTCAACAAACATTAGCGTCCAATGCATCCCGATAAAACCAAAGTTTGGTGTGAATTTTGGGCTGGCGGCGTTATCGGTCCATGCGACGGCGCGACGTTGGCCAGGCCATCACCGTCAACGGCGAACGCTAAAGGTCCAACTTCTTTTGGACTGAATTTAGTATGGACACCAACGTCATGTGGTTTCAACAGGACCGCAATAGGTGCCACACAGTTCACGCCACATTTGATATTCTGTACGAACGTTTCCAAGGCATGGTCATCTCACGTTGAGGTGATGTGAACTATGGGTATGGCCACCTATATCGTGCAACTTTACCCTATTAAACTTTTTCTTGTGGGAATCACCCAAGTTATTGTTTTCCACGAAACTAAAATCCTTTCAATTTCAGGTGGGAAAGTATTCCACAAAATTTCAGGTGTAATAAATTCTTTCTCAAAAGTGCTTAATAGATCGCAGTGCACTTAATTAATAATTAATTCAATGTACTATAGATATATGTACATATACATATGTACATACATATAATAAATAAATAAGTAAATAAAGAGCAAATATTGGCATTTAAGGCCATAAACAAATTTTGTCTGCTTTTTTTTCTTCTTGAAGATTCATGTAATTTTACATAAAAAAAAAAACGGGGTTATATCCGGGAGCCAAAATTAATCTGATTTAATTTTCTGTTATACTCATTTGTTTAACTAATCAGCATACTTCAAAACTTCTCGATTGAAGTTCACCATTCAAGGTCGTATGCCTGAAGAAGCTTCACATATGTATGTATGTCCAATATATTTTTGCTATACCTACAAATTTTAAATTTGAGACAAAATTAATTGTTAATTGAGAACGATCTCATTTAAAGTCTATACATTGACAATCATCCTGTTCATGATTTTATGTTTGCCATACCACATCTTGGTGGAGTGAAAGGAAAAATTCCTAAAATTTTGATGGTAATTTTATTTTTGAACAGAGAATGAGTTTATTTACCTTGAAGATTATAAGTTCTACACTTTTAAATGTTTTGTGTCTTAATTTTAAATTTTATCTTGAATTAAAATTTATATTCAATTCAAAAAAAAAAAAAAACTAAAAAAAAAATCAAAGCCATTGGTTTTTTCCTTAAAATAATTATATACTGGTTCACAGTGTAGAAGAATTGGTTCTATTCTAACTTTTACTTTATGGTAATATATACATAATAATATATGTATTTTTTTTATGTGATATAGTGGGTACTATATTACGCAATTTAGATTAATTTATTCACGTTTTTCTAGTCTTAATTTTATTTAGTTAGGGGTTAATGTTAAGAATATGTTTGTTTTATTTTTTTGTGTTTTTTTTTTTTGGAAAAACCACAATGTGCGTTTGCTATGATAGAGTTTGATGGTCTGATTACGTTGGTATCTAAAATTTATGTTTATTATCCCACGTGCTAATATTAAATTGATTTTTTTTTCAGTAAATTTATGGGGGCATGTGAAACATCGAAATACAGATCAACCAGGGCAATTTTGGTCATTAAACCTACAACTAACTGCCCATGTTTGTTTAAAAAAAAAAACCTTTTAGTTAGATATCCTGTTATTATTATATTTTAGAGCCGCTTGATTGAAATAATGTATTAATGTATTCTAAGAAAAATTCCTTGAGATTTTGTCTTTCTTAAATTGGAATTTTAAATTAAACTAAATAGATATGATTTTTATTCCGAAATTCCATTATCAATTAACAAAAAAAAAAAAAAACTTCATTCCCTCAATCTTATACATATACTTTACATATGCCAAATAGTTTTAAGAGCTTGTTTTCTGATTTATTGATTGAAATAGAGTCGCAATGTCAAACATTTACAAATAATAAATGTATCAATAAATTAAATTAATTAGTTTTATTATATTGACTGTAAATGCACGTGCCGCCACCATAGCTTAAAGATGCGAACACATCAGTCATGGGTTATTTAGGAAGATTAGTGAAGCTAAAGATTTAACAGTTGTGGGCATTTTGGCAATAATGAATAGATAACCCATCTGTAATGTAGATGAGTTGGCTAAGGTTATCTGATTTTGTTTACTATTTTTTTATTAATATATGATTGATTCCTTTATTTTTTTTTATAGTTTTCTTCAGTATAGTATAAGATGCAGAAAATAATGGAACGAGTTTTTATTTTTTTGAAGGTTATAATACTATTGATTGATTATTAAAATCACAAAAACAAATATTAAAATAAAGACACTTTTGAAATTTTTTTTATTTTATATTTTTCTGCAATTTGCTCACAAAAGAACAAGTTGTATCTGCTGCTTAACTAACCATTGACAAATTGGCAGAAAATATTATAAAATCGAATTAAGTTTATATGTTTAATGCCTATTGCCTATCAACATTATTATCTTTTTCTTAAAATCAAATTTTGATTCTTTTGAATTTTGCTAGTCTGTTGAAGTTGATAGTGCAGTCATTGTGTTTTTAAAAACATGCTCTACAAAAGATTTTCAACTTTTGCGATATATGTACATATGTAGGTACTATAAGGAAATTTAAGGATTCGTGCAAAAAAACAAACTCATCATCATTACGATGATGGAGAACACGAAAAAAGTGGGTCCCACAATTCCGTCTGTCTGTACGTATGTCTGTCCCCGTCCTATAGCCTAAATCAATAAAGCCATTTTCTTCATATTTGGAACGTAAGATTTTTGAGTGAATCCCTGGTGGCAAAATCGAAATTTTTTTTGAAGCTCAAAAAATAACGGTACTTGCCATACAACCGTTTTGAAAAAAACTTATTTATCTCAAAACGGCTTCAACGATTTTTTTTAAATTTTTTGTGTGTACTAAAGGTGTTATATCTTACATTTTGGTAAAAAAAAATACCAAAAACCGCTATAAAATAATAATGCATACATATATTTTCAAAAAAAAAAATATTTTTTCGATTTAAAAAATAAGTTAAATTTTTTTTTTTTTTAAATCATTTTTTTGAAAATGGGTTGATGGATTTTTTTGAAATTATGGTTTTGTATTATTATATTCAAATGGCATACTAATTTTTTTTTCTAAAAAATTTCAAGAAATTTTGTGTATACAAAATTATTTTTTAAGAAAATCGCTCCAACAATTTTTGAATTTTTTTCTGCATAAATTCACATTTTTTCAAGAATTGAGATGGCGTTCTTCATTCTGAGATTAAAACATTTTAAGTACTTGTTTTATCAATTTGAAGAACGTGTTTTATGCTTTTTTTTATATTCAAATTCTCATTCTTCAATTTATTAAATATATAATTATTTGTTATATGTTTTGCATTTTTTTTTGTAGAAGACCGTCTTCCCAAGTTTTTGAATGCAGTTTTTTTTTTTTTAATAGAAGAAATCAACAACAAGCTATATTTTTTTTTAATTTTTTTATTATTTTTCATTTTCTCTTAATTTAAGAAATTAAATTACATAATGTTTATAAAAACATACACAAAAGTTACCTCAACATTATACAATTTGTTGGTATAGTGCTATTTAATTTTGTATCGTTTATTTTTGCAAGGCCTTCATTATGGAGACACTGCGATCAAAATTATAATCTAGTATTCCATTTTATTTTTCATCCTGCATAATCCCAAATCAAATTATTAATTATATATAAATTTATATAAGAAAATAATTTAAATGTTATTTTTTCTGCGATCATTTTCAAAAGCTCATTCAAGTTCCTAATGTTTTTATGCTGAAAAAACAATTATGACCATTATGACTGTTTTATAATGAATCTCTCCAACATCATTCCGCATTGATTAATATTATCACAATGAGATTCCAGTCAAAATAAGCTCACAAATTGTCTATGCATTGACATCACTAAACTTGAAGGAGGATCTTAGAAAATGTCACAGTTGGTTATTTTTGTTTGATTTAATTTGGCATAATGCTGTGGAAAAAAAGAAAAACGAAAATATGAAGACAAATACGAAAATTAAACGAAAAAAATTACAAAAACAAAGTGAAGAAAAAGACCTAAATTTCAAATCAATAACAATTCTAATGCTATCGGACTTTAGGTGTGAAGTAGAACTTCTCAAAGCTTGGATGTTTGTTTTGAAACAAGAACAAGTAACAATAATTCATAGATTATTTTTGAAACTAATTTACAAAAGATTCTTACATACTATGGCCTGGGGTTGTTGTGTCTTTGCTCTAAATATTATATAGATTTACCATTTATCATCGTCGAAATATAAAAAAGGTTTTTGTTGTTGCTTTTTCCTTTAAAAAAAAAAAGACGATAAGTTTTAATTTGTTTAGCGTTGATCGGTGCCTTTGTGTATTCTTCGAAGGGTACTTGGGCAGGTATTAGAGTTGGTATACAATTGATCTACTTCTTGTGTCCGTATGAGATTCCGTGTCCGCTGTGAAGGCCGATTCCATGCCCGCTGCTATAAGCGAGTCCATGACCACTGCTAAGACCGATTCCTGAACCACTACCGATGAGTACACCAGATCCATGTTCTGCTCCGGAGATGATTTGACCACCGAATCCGGAACCATGTCCATAGGAGACACCGACTGGAACTCCAACTGGAACTGGGACGGGCCTGTCTACGGCAACTGGGACTTGCCTTTCTACGGTAACTGGGTATGGGCGATCAACTGGAACCTTAACGGGGACAGCAACTGGACGATCAACTGTGACTGGGTATGGGCGCTCAACGGCATAGGGCTGTGGAACTGGTACTTTGACTGGGTATGGAACTGGACGGTCTACGTTAACTGGGTAAGGACGTTCACATTGACTTGTTTCTCAACCACAACTGGGTATGGCTTCTCAACGCTGACTGGGTAGGGTTGTGGTACATGGACGGGGTATGGACGGTCAACATTAACCCTGACTGGGTATGGAATTCTCTTCTCAACTGCGTATGGTTGTGGCACTGGAACAGCAACCTTAACTGGGTATGGTACTGGCCTATCGACGGCATAGGGTTGTGGTACTGGCACCTTAACTGGGTATGGAACGTGCTTGACAACTTCGTAGGGTTGGGGTACTCCAACTTTAACGGGGTATGGGCGGTCAACTGGAACATGTACGGCATATGGAACCTTCTTTTCAACTGGGTAAGGGTGTGGCACATGAACTGGTACTTTAACATACTCCTTAACTGAGTATGGAACATGTTTAACGACTTCATAGGGCTGTGGAACGCCGACCTTAACTGGGTATGGCACTGGCCTCTCAACTGTCACTGGGTATGGTCTGTCAACGGCAACTGGCACTGGGACACCCTTAACCACGGTAACTGTGCGAGTGACATCAGCAGATTGTCCCAAATAAATTCCATTGCCAGTTCCTCCGATAATGGCACCTCCGTGTCCGTATCCACTTCCAATCAATCCATGACCACCGGCAAGGTATCCGGTATCAAGCCCAGCATGACCATAGCCATAGCCCAGATTAAGAAGACCTCGTTTGTCGAGTTTCTTCTCCAGAGGAACACCCTTCTTGGCATTCTAATCGCCACAATGGTCATTACATTACAGTACAAAGTTTAATGAAACTTGTAAGGGCCGCTTTTAAGAAAATTTAAACAAAATTATTGTATGAGATACCCATTTAAATTTAAAGGAAATCCTTCCACCAGTATAGCCCAAATACACAGGCCTTTTTTTACGACCTCAAATGAACTCTCCGAACTAAAGATCAAAGACTTGAACTCTTTCCTCAACGCGACGAATTGGCTCTAAGATGAACTTGGTATAGCTCCTGCACCATGATTTCTGAAGCCAATAATCTGCCGAGCCTGGCATTTTGACCCGCGAATCCCTTTTAATAATTCCGCTTTAAATAAATAGGTCACACGGGTTATGGTATCAAAACGGCGCTCTTCAGCGCTAATTGGGTCACCGAGGTAGGTCGCTTGGCCTTATGTAAAAAAAACGAGGTTGTCAAAATGAACACCACGATGATGGAGAATTCCGTCGGTCAATGTGTCATTGCGTCAACTGCAATTTGGGCCAGAACCTAAAAGGTATTCAAATTTGGTCAATTTCATTTGTATGTAATTTCCTAGACGCAGATTTGGAGATGTTTCAGGTCATCTAACAATAAAACGCCTATAGCTGTCATGTATCGATTTCTATTTTTTTTTTCTATTTTTTTAAACGAACCTGTAAGACAAAAATGATTGTAAGTGAGCTGCGTTTCATATTTTTTGCCGAAATATCACATTAGGGAAATAGGGTTTTGACTTTTCTTGGAAAAAATTACTAATTGTGATATTTTAGTATTTTTGTAAATATTTTAAATAAATTAAGTATTTAGTCATGTGATATAGATAAATAGCCTACTGTGTGATCCTCGCCGCCATTCAGACTGAATGAAATAAAATGATGTAATCAAATCTTTTATTACGGTTTGCAGAATTTACTCTGATGTATTAAGGTCGCATATGGCGGTAGTTTTTTTTTTGCAATTCAGAGGCTTAAAAAAGTCTCCATCGTCTTGCTATCTCAGCCGATTCCGCTGAGAAAATGAAAAAAAAAGTATCTTCCAAATGAAAGTACAAAAAGTATACATATACATTCCGACTTTAAATATCACAAAATCCTTTCCCTTACATTGACAAATTGGCAAATTTGAGTCAAACGGAAACGACAACGCATTGAGCTTAAATCTCTGAACCTCAAGCTGTTTTCCAATTACCCAACAATATACATAATTCATCCTGACTTGAGCAAAAAAATTAAAAAAACCTCACTAGGTGGAGCCACTTTGGGAGCCCCTTCTGTTGTTTTGTATAACGAAAAGGGCGGATTTATGCTGCAATTCCTTAGGCGGTAGGACTTTGTACCCTCTTAAAGCTTGCAACAATTGATTGGGTAATTCAAAATTCCCCAATAGTCTGCTGAGACTAAAACTATTCGTGAAAGTTGCTCATCTGGTGAATATTTCAAAATTTGCTTCCTAGATTTTTCATTAGGTCTAGCCATCGGTGTGTGCAAACTGCAAATATAAAAAAAAAATAAAGCAAATAAAAAGATACAGCTTCAGCCAGCAAGCGAGTGAGAGATATATGCATGTGGTTTAAAATTGCAAAGCGTGTGATGGAAGAAATTCAATCCACGGAAATATCTATGGGTATATGCAAGTTCTTTGGTTTTGGGTGGTTTATTCAACCCAATTCAGAGCCAGCCCGTGAGTGAAAATTGAGAAAGATAGATCTGATGATAAATGTGGCAAAAATGAGGAAACAATGAAATTTGAGAGTGTGGAATATTAGATGCGATGATACAAAATTAGCAGACCGTTTGATTGCAGTTTTTTTTATTTATCGCTCTTTTAAAGTGTTGTGAAATGAATTGGGATAAATTATAATACAAGTTTGATATTAAACTGGAATATTTTTGATCAGGATTAATTTTTGTTTTGCTATTTTGAATTCTTGCAAACAAGTTCCTTGCAGGAAAAAAAAATACAAATAAAACTGGAGCGTAGAAATTTTATTTCCTTAATGTCAGTAAAAAAAAAAAAACTACGTTCAGTAGATTAATTTTTCAAATTAGATAAACTACTTTCAGTTGATTAATATTTTAATATAAAATCCAACAATTTATTTCCTTAAACCAGTCGAAGAGGAAGAGCATTATGATGTGGATTTGTTTATCGATAACCTACTGCCTTCCTCTGGTTTGTTTTCGGTTAAATAGTTTATATTTTTCAAATTACCTGATATAACCAGTTAAGCATGTAGTAGGTATTAACAGTAGCTTATGCTGGATTTTTTACTGGCGATACAAAGTTAGTATATGGCAAGTTTTGGATTCGTAATAAAATCGAACTCGATATTTTGTTCAATTTTGAAAAAAGAAAATTCCGTCCGTCTGTCTGTCTTCTGTGTGTGTGGTCACCTACAGCCTAAATGCATCATGGGTCGATTTTATTAAAACTTGGTATCTATTGTTTTTTGGACATTCCCCCGAAATGTTTTTTTCATTTTCTTTTTAGAACCAAAAATAACGGTACCTTTATACAGTACAATTTTTTTTTAGCATTTTTGAAAAATCTTATTTTTCTCAAAAATTTTATCGAGTCTATGTGCAACTTTTTGGTAAAAATAAAATTTCCGAAAAATGATTTTAAATGGTACCTCCCGAAAAACAATATTTTTTATTTTCGTTTTTTTTTTTGAAAATGAATTAGCTGATTCTGATAATTTTTTATGGAGAATCTTCTAAAAATTTAAATAATAGTGAAGGTACTTACATTTTTCAAAATTTTCAAATTTTTTTTTTGGATTTTTAAAAAAAGGTTTTTTTTTTTTGGTCAAACCCAAATATTTTGAAAACGCCTTATTTTATTTTTACGAAACTTGGTATTGAGCAGTTTTTTGACATTCTAAAATATTTTGAATACACATTTTTCTCAATCAAAATTAACGGTACCATCCATATAAAAGTTAAAAAACCGTTGCATAAAATCTAAACTTTCTCTCGAAAACGACTCCTACGATATTGATTCAAATTTTTCTACATACTTATATTAGTACGATTTATCATTTAACAAAAAAATAAAATTTACAGTTATCTATTATGAACAGTACCTCTCATAGAACCATTTTTTTTTATTTTGGACTAATTATTCGTATAACTGCATATCATAATCTTAAAAAAAAAAAAACTAAATTTTGGATTTTAAAAGCAAATTTCAATTTTTTTTTTTTTTTTTGAAAATTCGATATTTCAAAAACAGCTAGCTATTTTTTTTTTAAATTTAATAATTAATTCAACAGTAATTAATACTAGAAAATGATGTACCAATTTTTTCTCTTAAAAATGGTTACAAAATTTTATATATAAAAAATTAATCTAAAAAAAAACCGCTCCCATGATTTCAAAGTTTTTTTTCTCAAAACCTAAGATTAGTTAAAGAAATCAGATGGTGTACTTTTTTTAACTCTCAAAACAATATAAGAGGATTTTGTTTAATAAATTAATTTCGAATAATGTTGCTTTTTAATAAATTTTCAATATTTAAGCTCTAAGTTACATGTATAATAGTACCTTAAACATAAGGCTCCCAAAATAAAATTATTTCTTATTATTTCTTTTAAAATGTTTATGTATTTAGACTTTAAACTACAGCGTGATCGTACATAAAACCAAGTAGTGCATTTTATATCACATATTCTTCAATTTTTTGTATGGATAAATTCATATATAAATTAATATATAGTTATTTTTACTAATTATATGTATTATAATACACTCAATCTTTAAAATTCGAAGAAACTTTTACTACAAGAGGAAATTCGTGCAATCCAGCCCTACATTTTATTTTATGAGGGCTTAGGTATTATTAATTTTGATAAGCTATTTTATTCTTCACTATACCTTGTTGTTAAGTACCAGTGCCGATTTTCATTTAAAAAGAAAGTAATAAAGTTGGACTAGGTCTTACACGAACATAGCAAACTTCTAGTTTGACAATTAGTCCCGGCAATTAAGTTCAGCTAAGCAATATAGCCACATAAAGTATAGTATAGAAGAACCATAGCTGCTCGTATACACTATGCGCAGAGGAGAAGATGGCTCCCGTGGAATTTACTCGAGAAGAAATTACGCTAGATTTTTTTTTGTTGAAAAAAAAACGCTAGAAAATATTTCATACAAAAATCGTCTAGTGACTTATAACTCTCAACCATTCCTGTGAATGAAGGAATGAAGGTGACCTACAGTTTTCTACCGAATCTTAAAGGCTACGGTGAGTGGCACTTGTCTATGATAGGAGATACTCTTGGAGGATTTGTCACTTCCCCACAAGAGGCAGTAGCCCTGAAAAACACTTTTTGTGTTTTAGGTGACAGCGGCTGGGAGTCAGACCAGACATTTATGCTGCTAAAAAAATCTAATTTATGTTTTTTTAAGAACTATTTGCCTTGAACCTGTTTTTATTTATAATTAAACAAAAATTTAAAACTCTCAATTAATCTTATGTAATAAACATAGCTTTGCAAGAATTGCAAACGGAATAAGAATCAAAAGTCTCACAGATCAATAAACTTAATTCACACTGAAAAATTTTAAACTTGTTTTTATTTTATAAAATAAATTCCCATCATAAATACCTATACGTACATTGTCATTATAATTGTCAAACACTTCAACAATTCAAAGGAATTTTTTCCGTGCGCAGCCTTTTTGGGTAAAAATGGAGCAGTGAATGTCATATGCACACTATAACTTTTAAAGAATAAAATTCAAGGTGTACGTTGTGCGACTATAATAAAACCATTTTCAAGTACAAAGATAAGTCATTAAATTAAAACATTTTAGAGACCATAATTAAAAGAAATAATAAATAAAATTCATTAAGAAAAAAAAAATTTCAAAATACAGTATATCAGATGCAGTATTGAATTGTGTAACAAATTTTATGTTCATATTGTAACGTTTGTCTCCTCCAATAGAGAGAAGGTTCATACTGTGTGTCCCAGGGTCACGTTGCTACAAAACACAATTAAAATGCAATGTAACACGAACTATTTGTAAATAAATTATAAATTTTTTGTTTTGTTTTTTTTTTTCTCCTCGGGCACGAAATGATCAATGTTCCTTAAGTGGGACAAATTTTTCAGATCAAAACAATGCATTTTTGAACAAATTAAACTTACTAAGTTGTCGGTGTATATATAAGTCATGTCCAGCTAGTATTCATTGTTTTATCTATTCCTATCGCTCCCTCTTAAAACTGGAGGGAAAATTTCGAGAAAAATCATGACCAACTTTGAGTTCCGGCGGAGCTTCAAGTCGACGACATGATTAAAAGACAACATAAAAAAAAAAAACATTTATAGGCAATGAACAATAATAATTATTATTATTATCTGCGAGAGTGTCCTACCTTGACAGACCAATTGCTGTGCAGATCAAAGCAATGGTCTAAATATCTCAAACACGGAACCGCAACACAGACCATAAAGAGAATATGCTACGAAGTACTAACTTACCAACACCATGAATAGTAATAGATGATATCTAATACAAAAAAAAAAAATACAAAAAAAAATTCACTTGATTGTGCAAGAGTTGTTTAAATCAAAACTGTGACACATAAATCAGCTGCTAATGGAGAATAGCTTGAAAAAGCTGCGCTTTACCCAATAAACTAGTAATTAAACACACACTCTTGTAAGTTAATGTTATAATTTCATGAAATTAAGTCATATTAATTTATCCATGATTGTGACGTTAGAAATTGCTTACTTTTAAATAAATTATGATCGAAACGAAAGACCTGAATAGCAAGCTTGATTTAGAGAAATTGTTATTCTTATAAAAATTAATTTTTATTAATTCATAAATTAAAAAAAAAAGGAACTGTTTTATTATTTGATAATACCTACGAGGAAATCTTATACAGTCACAATTCTTAAAACGATTAGTAATTTTGTGCTTCAATTAAAGTTTAAGTTGAACTCGTTTAGTTTGTGATTGCAATATTTTGCAATAAATACATTAAAAAAAATATCTTGGTATAAACCTACATTCAATGAAAAGCTTAAATTGAAAACAAATATTGAAAAATAAGGAAGTTGTAGATTTTTGAGCATTGATTTTTCTTACAAAAATAAATTAAATGAGAAGTTTTAATTTTTTTCAAAAACATTACAAACCATCTTGTTTTGACAAACAAAAAATTATCCTCAAAAACCAGGACCCACTGACTTTAAACTCATGTGTGCATATTATGCATAGTTTTAGTGGAAGTGGACTTTAACAAGGGCGTACGCAGGGTGCTAAGATCCCACAGCCAGATAAGCTGTGGGATATTAGCACCTTATATATGGGATATTCGCAAAAATAAGTATGTTATCTAAAAGGTCAGTAATTGGTCATAAAAGGTCAGCTATTTTCAGAAATTGGAAATTTCAAGGTCACCAGCGATTTTTGGCACCTCATTTATGGGATATTGGAAAAAAATATATACCATCTGAAAGGTTACTTAATCCCCATAAAAGGTCAGATGGTTTCAGAGATTGGTCAGCCATAGAGATTTTTTTATGAATTTTAAAAATTTATTTTTTTCCAGGTCGTTTTTCAGCTGCAGGGAATTTATCCCAAGTTTATCCACTTCAAATGGCAATTTAGGAGATTGAGAGTTTATACACCTGAAATTTTGTGGAATACTTACCCACCTGAAACTTTAAGAATTATTATAGATTATTAAATTCCATGTTTTAGTTATTTTAACTGCTATTTTTTTTACTAAAGTAATAAGGCCGCAGGAGTCTTATGGCGTTACTTCAATTATTGCTGCGAAAAAAAACCGCCGGGTCTTTTTTTTTTTCTAAAAAATTTTTAAAATTTTTTTCTATTCAGTTTAAAACTGAAATACGTTTATTTGCAAACAAGAAAAATTGAGTCATTTTTTTGTTTTATTATTTGCAGAGCTTTCTAAACTGAATTTTCAAAAACCGAGCTTTGAAAATTGAATTGGTTTATGGTTCGTTTGAAACACCTAAAGTCGTTAAAAATAATTGATTTTTATAAAGTACAATAAATTCAATCTTTTAAAAGACATAAAATTGCCATTATAATAAAAAATAATTGCGATGCTACTAGGTTTCCTTATTTTTCCTAAGCAAGCTCAACACTTTCAAAAGCCCAAAAGTGTAACTTTAATTGATCAATCTAACTCAAACTAGCCCGACATTTATAGAATTCATACTTGTCCAAGTGACATATACCTGATGCACTTACAGAACAAGAAATAAATTCAAAATAATTTCATAACCCACAATCGAATAAAAATTCGATGAAATAAAAACCATAACAGTATCGACAAGTAGTCAAAATAAACAAGCAAGCGAAAAAGTTACAGGAAAATCACAAGGTCGTTTTTTGATGTACATATAAAAGAAACTATTTCATCAGATGGATAAACCGCACTTCAAAACGAACAAAAAAAAATAAATTGAAGAATCATCAAAGCAGCAAAATCTCCTGGTTAACACTTTCCTTAACGGACCACAGAGCACGTAGAAAAAATAAAAAAAATCAAAACAAAAATGTAGGTACATATATACAGTTCAAGACATTTTGTTTGAGATATAAATCTAGTAATGTACTGAACCCCTGGCATAGTAAGTATAGTAGCCAAACGTGTAAGTCACTGTGGTACAAGTGGGTACTGAAGAAATGCATATATGAAATAAATGACCATTCAGAGCAAGAAAAACAAAAATAGAAAAAAAAAACGAAGATCGTCGTCGTTCTATGAAAACTCCCTAAGTCCACATTTTTAAATTTTGCAACATTGACATTTGTTATGGAATTTTACTAACAATAACTTGAAAATTTTTGAGTTTGATAAATTATATATTTATAATAAATATAGCAAAAGAGTTGGGTACTTTTTACAAAAGTTAAATTTTGGTATTTAATTAACTATGCCGTGTTTATGAAAGGTTCTTCAGTTTCTAAAGAAATGGACTTAGGGAGTTTTCATAGAACGACAACGATATACCCTGAAGATTCCACAGAGGTATTTTGTGGTGATGTTAAGCTTAAGGCTTAGCAGTTTATTGCCAATGTGGATTTGGTCGAAATACAAAATTGAAAAAAAAAAAATGGTACACTGGCTACGCTTTAAATGTTTTTTTTTTCAAGTTTTTTGGATTGACTCTGTCTTCGTCGTAGAATTGCAAAATATAGCCGAAGAAGATTCCAACTAAGTCTCCAGGTGGATTTAAAAATGAAAGCCCGTATTTATTTTTCTATCTATTAATTTGCCGATGGAAAAATTATCTTCAGGGATTTGGATTTAAAGACAGGAATTTAATCATAGAAAAGTTTTGCACTTTTTGCAAAAAAATATCAACCAATTCGTAAGTTTAAGATTCGTAAAAAAAATTAACTCGAAATTTTAATCAAACCTGACAATCGATTATAGAGAGCACAAAAATAAGTCACGCAATTCTGTCTGTTTGTCCGTACCGCGACTTAGGTGACAGCCTGAATTTTTAGTCAAAATAGTGAAAACCAGATAATGTAATGGCTTTTTAACATTTATAGGGAAAGTACCGTTAATTTTGGACTATAAGAAAAATTTTTGTTCAAAGTATGTTAGATAATTTTAAAAGCCGCTCGGTACCAAGTTTCATAAAAATCAACCCAAATATTTGGTTTTCAATAATTTTTTTTTTGGAATTTCAAATAAAAGGTTTTTGCACGGGTTAATGTGCAAGGCAAAATTTATTTTTTGTCCATAAATTTACTGTACACAGCATAAACTTTTTATACAGGGGGTGTTTGATTCAAACAAAACACATGCTGTTAAAATTTACCTTTTCGGTCAAAATAATGAAACGGAGTTTTTTTTATAAACACTGAATATTATATCTACGTTCTTTTGTCAAAATTCTGCTTTTAAAAATTTAGCTTTCAAAACTCTTTTCAAAATTCGGGCTTACAAAATTCTGTTTTTCAAAATTTTCAATATTCTGCTTTTCAAAATTCTTTTTAACAAAATTTTGTGAATAATAAAAAAAAAGTTATGAAAAATTTAAAAAAACGTTTTTTTTTATTATTAGCAGAATTTTGTAAGACAGTGTTTTATACAATTTTAAAAATTATATTATGTATTTGTTAATAGAAACAATGTTATTAATTATTAATTTTTGTTATCGTCGCTTAAAAGTGTTGGTTGCTCGAAATCGTGTTGAAGTTTTTTAAATCTCAATAAGAAAAGCCTTTATTAACTTTCAAAGCAGATAGAGCCATAAAATGGAGAAAAAAAAGAAAATTAAAAATTAGAAAATAGACTTACGCGCTAAGCCTAAGCCAAATAAGATTTCTTAAGAAAATAGTTATAAATAAGTCCTTTAGTTTTTTTTTCACTAATTATTATAATTTGTTCCGACTGATATCCCCCCCCCTAATTGAAACCCTGCATACGCCCTTGCAGCGCACTCTCCAGTTCATCTCATCGACATCCGCGGTATGCCTAATAATTAACCAGTCACATGCATCCCGATATTGCGGAAGGATATAAAATATTATATCTTGTGCCTATTTCTGATTACACTGCTTTTCGGACCAATTTAATTTAATTTAATAATTCTAAACCAATTGAAAATAAAAGAAAGGAGGTACGTCGGGCCCAGTCGTGCATGTTGTTTGTAATAGTTATGGTACAGTTTATGTACCGTTTTGGTGTTTTTTATTTTTACAGAAAACATTGCAATGTGAAGTTTTTAAACAAAATAATAAAAATTTTTATGAATCAATCTTAATTGTATAATATAACTAAGATTGATTCATAAAATTTACCTTATATCTTTCCCCATTCTCCAATTTCATACCAAAACTTAAAATAAACTCCTACTAAACTATAAACAGCATCATTTAAAATTACTATTCATTATGCTCTAAGCTTTGTAAAAATCTCTTCAATGAGGAAAACTAGTAACTCTAAATTTTAGTAGGTAAGTATCTTTGACAAAAATTCATTGCACGTCAGAAAAAAAGATTTAAAAAAAAAAAAAAACAACCAGAGGAATTTTTGCATTCAAACAACGATTCAAACTTTACACACATTTTATGTGTTTATCTGGCATGCTCCTCATGTCCAAACAATTGCACTATCTAAGAGTTTTATCATCATTATGCCAACTGTTTTTATCTTTTCATAGATCTTTGTTGTTTATTTAAACAAAAAAATGCTATTGATGAAACTTTTATATAGGTCATCAATTATTTGAATGAAATTAGGACAAATTTTCGATTTTTTTTATCTCAATCGAAAGTAGTTGTAAAGTTCAAAGCCTATGAAAGTTTAAACGACCAATTTTGTTATTGATTTTCAAAACTTAACTTTGTTTAATTTATTTTTTGCCACATCCATCAATCTATCAATATCGCAAAGCATCATATCTTTCTTAAGATCAATATTGAACTTACAAGTAAACAGTAGCGTCTTTCAAATTGTGCGAATCAAAATATAATGAGCTCAAGCTCAAGCCCATCATCTTGACTAATAAATCTTATGTCTAATTTGTTTTCCACTCTTTGAAATATAATGTTTTATAAATAAGTATTGTGAGCACCAAAATGAAGTAATATTTTTTTTTTTCATTATTCACTTGAGTGATTTTTAAGTTTGTACCTATAATAACTTATTTTAATAAATTGTTGGCTTTGCACATTGATTTAAAAGCAAATTACAAGGTAATTTAATTAAAAGAAGTAAATCCGATCGACCAAAACCTTTAATAAGCCAATTTGTTTATTATTATTTTATTTGAACTAATCAAAACCACCGGGGCGATTGGTGATGGTTAAAGCGCATTTAATAAATTATTTCATGGACACAGGCATGATGTCTTAATATAAAAAAAAAATATAATTTATGTTAATGAAGTTTAAACTTTACACTGTCGGCTTTTAATGATTGTCTAATGTTTCATATTGATTTATTGAGTTTATTTTTAGGTTTTTTTTTGGTTTAAAAGATTCAAAACAAATGGTCATTATGTTTAATGGACTTTTGAATCTTTTCATTTTCATTGCATTTTTGTTTTGAGGAAATCAAAAAAAAAAAAAAAAAAACGCAAATATTAAAATCTTTTTAATACGGCAGTTTAAGTTTTTACGAACTGTTACATTATTACACATAAAACTTTAAAGATTTCATATTTGTAACGGTTTTGTGAATTTTATTATTCACTATACCTACGTGAAATGGAGGCTAAAATATTAACAATTTCTTTGGCATCTTGTATATTATTTCAATCGTTAAATTTAAATTTTTTACACACAGTAAATGCATTGCAAACACACTTTGGAAAAGAAATAAAAATTGCATAGAATTATAATAAAGAAGAGGAATAACAAAAATAAAAGAAAAATATTTTTGTTGTTGTTTAGTGGACTATATTGAATTAAATTCAATTGGAAGATTTTTTGCGACCTTTAGTCCAAATGCGTTTCGCCCAGGCATTATAATATGCTATTTAATGGTTTTTAGTGTTTTATTTGTTTTAATTGGAAAAAAAATTGTATAAAGATCAAAAATAAAAATTTGGTTGTTGTTCCCTCTAAACAATAGAAAGACAGTGAAAAGAATTGAAGATTTATTTGGGAAATTTCAAAAATAGTACGGAAATGTGTAAAAATAAGTATTTATTTAATGTATGTATGTGGGCATGATATTCAGTGATGTTCCAGGCATGTAAAAAACTATTGTTTACCTTTTCTAAATTAAAAACGCGTTAATAAGTGTTAAAACGTAAAAATGCCGTAAAAAACGTGAGAAAAACTCGTAAAAAAGTAAGGTACATAAAGTAAAATACTGGGAAAAAAGAGAGAAAATGAGAGGCATTGTAATTATCTGTCAAAATCTAAATAAACAAAGAAAATTTTACAGCGGTTCAAGTGCCATGCGTGGTAAATTGTTTAAAAAGTACCGACAATATTATTATTTGAGCTACTTACTCTAAGAAAAACTATTTTTTTTTTAATTTTTACATGTAACGAGAAGAAATAAATAACTGAAGCATTTCGTAATGCAAAACTTGGATGGAAATAGATTAGAAAGTATGTTTTTATAAACATATCAAAAATTGAATAATATTTTATTAAAAAAAATTCCGCAAAATTGTAATTGTTGATAAATAAAAATAAAACTTGGCGAAAATCTTAAAAGCATATTAAAGTATAAAGAAAAAATATTTTTACTTTTACTACTTAAAAATAACAATGAAAAATAGTTATTTTTCGTTTTTTTACATTTTCCGTTTTAAGATGAAAAATAGTGATTTTTCGTTTTTGTACATTTTCCGTTTTACTGTGGCCAATTAAAGATGCTGCAGGTATATTTTCATTTTTTTATTTTTTCGTGAAGTTATCAATATCATATTAATCATTCATATGGACAACAGAAGTTAAATAAGAATTAACAATGAAGAAAAAACTTTCTTAATTTTGTTCAAAATCCCAGCTAGATCAAAGGAAATAATAATGAATTTTATAGTGGAACCCTGTTTTCTCTCTTATTTAATTTTTTTTTTTTGATCTTATAAGTAGTATGATATTGATAACTTTACGAAAAAATAAAAAAATGAAAATATACCTGCAGCATCTTTAATTGGCCACAGTAAAACGGAAAATGTACAAAAACGAAAAATCACTATTTTTCATCTTAAAACGGAAAATGTAAAAAAACGAAAAATAACTATTTTTCATTGTTATTTTTAAGTAGTTAAAAAAAAATTATAAAATATTTTTTCTTTATATTTTACTATGCTTTTAAGATTTTCGCCAAGTTTCATTTTTATTCATCAACAATTCTGTAAAAAATTATTTAAAAAGAATGAAAATCAGCTTACAAAAATAAAATCTTAGTATGGTTTTAAAGTCATTCAAAATTTCAAAGATTCGTGAGTACTTTTCTTAAAAAATTATTTCTTATGTATAAAATTTCTTGACGTTATTTAGTAAAAAATGTAGTATGCTTTTTTTTAATATTAATGAAATACAACTAAACCATAATTTTTCAAAAAAAAATTAACTTTTTTTTTAAATCCAAAATATATTTTTTGAAAATATTTGTATGCAGTATTATTTAATATTGAAAGAATCTCCAGGGCAAACATTTTGATTAAAATCGATTAAACCGTTAACGAGAAAGTCAAAAATAAAGAAAAATAAGAAACGGTTCTATGGCAAGTACCGTTAATAAAAGTTTTTGGTAAGTTTTTTTTCACCAGAAAGCAGATCATACTATTGCTGCTAACACAAAAATTTTAATCAAAACCGTTAGATCCGTTTTCGAGATAAATAACCTTTATAATAACGACAGGTACCGTTATTTTTTTAGGCTAAAAACATCTCGATTTGCCCTCTAGGGAATTACCTTAAAAACTTAGGTTACCTAAAAATCAAATGTTTGAAGAAAATTTATTCAGTGGCTTGGCTTTAGGTCGACATACAGATATACAGACAGAAATATAGACAGACAGACGGAATTGAGGGATCTAATTTTTTTAGTTTCTCTATCATCGTATAACGTCATAAAAACCGAACTAAAACAACTGAATGATTTCTGATTATAGGTGATTTTTTTGATAATTTAGTATAGTTCAGAGCCAGCAATTTTAAAGGGATGGAGTTTTAAGATACATTTAAAAATGATTTTGTTTATTCAAAAAACCACCTTGGGCTAGTTAATTGAACTTGTTTAGCGGTAGCCCAAAAATGTTGGGAGAATTGGTATAGTCTTGGTACCCATATCCGACTTAACACTTAGACTTAGAAATTAATTTAAATAATTAAATGATTTCAATAATAACTCAATTTTTGACTTAGGGCTTAGGATATTGGACTTAGTATTAAAAACCTATTCTCGAGAACTTGAAAAAATCACATACATCAATATAAAAAAAAAATATTTTTCTTCGCGCTTCAAAACATGTTTATACCCCTACCTAACATACTCCATATTTCCTTTGTTTTGCCCCTCGTTTCATTAATTTCTGCTTCTGTTTCACAAGAGCTTCCATAATATGTCAATTGAATTTATAGTCTTCAGAGTTCCATTAACAAAGTTCCTCATTGTTACGCATTGTGATCCGTTTAAATGAATTATGTGCCAATATCCACAGTTGATCGCTTACACAAACTCTTGTTGTTGATTTTAATGTTTGTTTTCTGTTTTTATTTTTTAATTAATCATTAAAAATACAAACAACAAGAATTAAGTAATTAATGAGGAATGTTGAAAGTAATAAGTAATTTTTGTAAAATATGAAGAAAAAAAAAACCGAACATGATGCTATATTGCAATTTTATGTGGGTTAATGTAACATTTTCAATAAAAGAATAATTTTTCACATATAAAAAAAAAAAAAAAACCAAAGCTGAGGAAATACATATAAAAATAATAAAATCAAAATAAAACTTCGTGACTTGAGGTCATCGCATGTGGCACCTTCTAACTTAACTAAACCCAGTAATACATGACATTGATGGTGTGGTCGATCTCATGCATTTCGGAAGGTGATAATTGGTCCTTTCACCAAAGAGTTAACTTAATTTGCCAAAATGCCCATCAGTAGAGTGTGGTTTTGAAGTTGACCTTGTACCTTTGGTTGTGAACCCCAAAGCCCATTAGTTTGGATTTTTCATTTCTTAGCCAATTACTGGCCATATTATTTTTGATGATGTTGAAATTGTCAGGACCATTTTCTGTTCGGTCCATGAACTATTCCAGTTAAACATCTCTTTTCCTCAAGATTGCACAATATTCTTTGACAAACACAAACAAAATAAAAAATAGAAAACTTAGTAAGACAGAGAGTAATTCATTCATGTATTCCCATGGTAGATGGTGGCTTGAAATTGAAAGACAGCGCAGGTATTTTTGCGCGATCCAGTATTATTTTTTTGTGTATTGTGTGTTTGTAAGCTTTCAGCAACAAGTCACAGTATTGTTACCATCATATAGTGCCAACTTCTTGAGTTGAAGATATAAGAGTGGCACTAATGGGGCACTCGAAGCGCTCTTTGTGCTGCAATGGAATTTGGACCGAGTTTAGAGGTAGATATAGGTTTTTGTTATTTCTTCGGTTTGCTTTGGTTTGGTGTTAAGCTGTTAGATGTACACGACCACCGATCGCGATGATGGTCGTGAGTAGGGCACAAGAGTGGCTACAGTCGAATAAAGCAAAGGAGCTCTGTGGAAGGCTTTTGTTCAGTCGTGTCGAGTGTGTGTTTTGGAATTGCAATGTTTGAAGTGAAGCAGGTCACGTCAGAAGCTGTTTTATTTATGCTGACTTATTAATTATGTCTTGCAGCGGGAATGCGTCGAATTATTTGAAAAATTTGCAAAAAGAAATCTATAGCAGGAATGCCCTGCTTATTTTTTTTTGTATTTAATGCTTGTTAATTTTGGTTGGGTTTCCTAGGTTGGGTCTTCCTGTGCTGCGCAGAACATCAGGCTTGGACAAATCCTCCAAGAGTATCTCCTGGCAAAGAAAAGTGCCGCTTAACTTAGCCGTCCAGATTCGGCAATAAAGTGTAGGTACCCTATACATTCCTGTAGACACGTACACAGGAATGGTTCAGAGTTGTAAGTCACTAAGTTTTTCATGAGGTGTTGTGCCATCGAATTTATTTTTTTTATTATTTTATAGGGTCCTTTAATAGTTCTTAGGGATTTACTACCCAAATTCCTTTTTAGCCCGAAGAAACAGCGATTGACATCGTTTGATCTCTGCACTGTTGTTATTTTGCGAGGTAATGGTGGAGGCAAGGTAGATAAAGCCCTTGACGGCTTTGAAGTTATACCTATCGATCGTTTGCCCAAGTTGACGATGTTGAGATTTCTACCTCGATGAAGCATGTATGCCTCCGACTTATTACTTGCAAACGCGCCGCTAAAAGTTCACTTTGTTCTCCCAATGATGTCAATATCATCCGCATAAGCAAGTAGTTGAACGGCTTTTGAAAAATTGTACCTGTTGTTAACCTTCAAATTGCGTAAAATGTATTCAAGAACGATGTTAAAGAGGTTGCATGATAAAGCGTCGCCCTGCCTCAAACCTTTCTCGGCATCAGAAGGTTAGGTTGTGTTCTCGGCTTTTACGAAGCATCGAGATTTCTCCATCGTCATCCTGCACAAACGGATGGGTTTAGCAGGGATCCTGAGATGTGACATGCCCTCTGTATAATTCGTTTCTTTGTTTCTACGCTATCGTATGCGACTTTGATATCGATAAATAGATGGTGATGTGAATGGATTTGTATATAACTCCAGGGTTTTTCCTAAATCTGTCGGAGTGAGAACATTTTATCGACGACGGTTGATTTTTCGGCCCGTAAAACATTTTGAAAGGGGCTGATCAGATCGTAGACAAACGGTTTAAAATGATCTCATAGTATAGATGACAAGATTTCGTATGCGACGTTGAGGAGACTTATGCCTCTGTATAGTTGGTACAGGTCAGAGCATCCATCTGAGGTTTTATTCATCGGATATACTTTCATCCGACCAAATTTTGAAGATGAGTTGGTGTGTACTCCCTACCACCTGCTTTGAATAGATCGGCTTGCAGACCATCTGCACCAGCAACATCGTACGACTTAAGCATCATAGATATTGCTAATCGCATTGCATATAAGTCGGGTGCACGGAAATTTTGACCATCATAGTCCAAGTTGAATGGACTGTTCTAGTTTAACAGTGGGATTTTGGCTAAATTCACCGCCTAGCAGTCTATATATAGAAAAGTGCTATTTCCAGATCCTCAGTACCGATTATGTATCCATATCCACTACTACATATGCTCTCAGTCTCATCTCGGCAGGCTTCCGTTCTGGCCTTGTAGCCCTGGGTAGATTGCACCAAAACCCCTGCTACTACAGCCTTGAATAGACAAGACAACCCGCTTTACGTGCTCCGTATTTTTCGTCCTGCGAAGTCGGCGTTCTTCCCTTCTTTTTTGCCCGTAGCTGCTCTCTCAACAGCTCTGGTTCTGGTCTACAGCATGCGCGAAACTGCATTCGTCATTGAACCAAGACTTTTGTTGTGGTCAGCTAGTAAAACCCTGCACATCAGTAACGGCACTACTGGTCCTGATGGCATTTTGGAAGTGTTTCCACTGGTCCTCTAGTGATGATGCTTGTGATGGGCTTGTTAAAAGATTAAGAAAGATGTGGTCAGCAAAAACAGTATGGAACAAATCCTCAAAATTTTGTAGAGATTTTCACTAACAAAAACTTAATTTTCGATACATTCCCGCTGCCAATGCAAATAAATTACATAAAAATTATTTAATTGAACAGAATATGAAGCCATTAGGAAAAAAAATATTCGAAAGCTCATTCAGGTGCAAATAGCCATATCTAACCCATTTATCTCTACTTTCGATCAAATAACTATCAATTTTATGTTGGCCAGACAAAACACGATTTTGTCCGTTCATCTGTCGGTCGCACTACTGGCGTCGTTGTCGTCCAGTGTACGCGCAAGCATTGTCCTGGCTAAATTTAAAACAACTACTCAGTATAAGCCAAGCATGATATTATGTCATCGTTATATTCGAGCAACTCCTTTACCCAGATTAGATTTAGCACAGCCTTAAAACAATCTCTTTCTTTCAGTTCACCTCTTTACGGTTGGTGTATGTCTTTCACTATTTTTTTTTTTTATATTATTTTTGAACAATGACTTACTGCTGGCAATGTATCACTGGCACCATTGCACTATAAACGCACACGTCCAATCGAAGAAATGTAAACCGATCCCATTTCTTTCACCTTTATGCAGCATACATACCACAAGACGATAATGTCCATAAAGTCCATACTCACAGTCTCCTGCATCAAGCCGGGTGCATTATTCGCCTTTAAACACAACAAATGATTATTACTTAATCCAAATTCTCCTTCTTCGATGGGGATCAGTATCTTTTTTTTTTTTTGGTTTCATCGGTGTTTTGTTCAAGACATTAAAATTAATATAAATAAAGAGAAAAAAAACTTAACATTATTAGCTGCATGTAGATAACCGTTTCAATGTTTGCCATTACGTGACTGCGAGGATTGGAAGGTAAAGATACTTACAATCGTTTCTTTAAAAAAAAGCGCTCTGGATAACGATGACGGCTAAAAGTCAATGAGTGGTCATATAATTCAGTTGAGGAATATATGGTTACCAGTTTGTACAGGGAACCATGTGGTTTATTGAATTTTGTAACGCCAACTATTAGTTATAGTTTTATGCTGGACATATAATATTTTTTAATTACCCATATCGGTATTCTCAGCCATAATTTTTTATTTATCTTTTTTTAATTATTTTCTCATTAGTTGTTTAAATTATCACTTGATTTCTGATCAAATTTAGGAACAAATGGTATTTAGTTACTTTCAGATTAAATTTTATAATTTTTCAAGCGTTGAGCTATGTTTGATAATTTTGTTATACACTAGAAATACTGGGAAATATAATTTCACGGATTCTAGTTAATACGGATTTATGTTAACATAATTGAGATAGTTGGATTGAAAATAAGTAGAAAAAAGAGCCTAGGTGTAGGTGTGACCCTCACTGGTAACTTCCCTTTGGTGCCCAATGCAATTCTTAATCATGCAATCATGTGAAGACCAAAGTTGTGCTGCTTGCTCTAATTGTATGCAAGGCGAAAAATATTTTTCAACAATCAGTAGTCAATTACGACAATTGTGTAAAATTATCTTGAGTTCAATGTTTGTCTTCGAGATATTCGAGCCAAAAATCATTATTTACAATTTTAAACAGTTTTACTATTTAAAAAAAAAAAACTCTCAGTTTTTAAAGTCTTACCCCATTTTTTTTTTTGGTAGGTATGTCTCTTAATATTTTTTCTTGTAGGACTTGTAGTTTTTTTTTTTTTTTTCTCTTCACCTGTATAATTATAAGCCTCACCCTAAGAAGATAATTACTATGTAATTACTAAAAAAAAAATTAACCAACAAAATGTATGTACAATACCCGACAATCGATTAGCGCCCCCTATACTTCTTGTCTTTGGAGCTTAACATCAGCCAATCAAATAAAACATTTGAAATTAATTTTTTTACTAATGAAAGTATAAATTATTGCGCGCGAAAGGAAATTAAAGTTTTGGTAGTATCTTAATTTACAACATTTTAACAGAATTTTAAAGAATATAATATGAAAAATCCACTTTTCTTTTCCGAACATTTGATTAGACCTCCATTTAAAAATTCCGAATAACATAAGAAAATGGGCAGAGAACATCCCCAAATAATTTTTTATTTTAATTCCATAAATGTATGACTTATTTTTAAAATTTAGAAATAATGTGTTGTGCCCTACGGTTAACTATGACCTCGGTTATAACATTTCTTTATATAATTAAGAGAAGTGGCCTCCCAGGCACTTTTCATCCCTTCAATGAATCCCAATTCAGTTGGATATTGACTGTCAGACTCGTATGATTTGCGTGCTAACCATCCCCAAGCATTTTTTATAATATTTAGATCAGACGATAAAGCTTCCAAGTTTCTGCAGCGTCTTTCAAGTGGAAGTACTGGAAGTCTATGAAGCCGCAAGAAGTCTTGCGACGTGCGAACTCGCAATAAGAAACATCGACTTCTTTATCGGCAGTCAGGCGGCGATCAAAGCAATTTCGTCTATTACCTTAAAGTCTAAACTGGTGAATCGTTGCCGTAACGACCTAAGATTACTAGGTACAGCAAATACAGTCACCCTTCGATGGGTTCCAGGACACCATGACATACGTGTGAACGAAATAGCGGATGAACTGGCGAACAAAAGGGTCATCTCTTAACTCGACCCAAACTGATTCCTCAGTGCTTATGCCACTAGAACAGGAAAAAAGCAGAATCTACCAGAGTTTCCTCAAAGCAGCAAACGACAGATGGTCAGCACTTGATACCTGTGGGGTCTCGAGGAATCTATGGCCGGATCTTTCTAAGAAAAAAACATACTACCTTCTCGAGCTAAGCAGACCCCAACAATCTCTCGTTTGGTTGGAATCCTAACGGGTCACAACTCAATGGGAAACCTCTGACTTATGCAGAGGGTGCCATGATGAAGAGGCGAAGGAGGGCTCCTACCACTTCCTTTGAGAATGCCCCAGTCTAGCAAGAACCAGAAAGGCATATTCCTCGGAGAATACTTTTTCGACGAATTGGGCGACATCTCGTTTTTGCTACTAAAGATCATTCGGAAATTCATCCAGAATTTGAAATGGTTCAGGGAGGCCCTAACCCTAAGCTCCACTAACTTCCCTCTCATATCCCTTCCTTATACCTATACCCTACCTATATCGTGCGGAGCACAATGGATCCATTGAGATCCGAGTGAGATAATGCAGCTTGCAGGACTCTTCAAATTAATTTGTTTTTCATCTGAAAAAAGTAAGTATATCAGGCATAGACTTTTGATTTAATTTAAGGGGTGTCTGTTCATAAAAAAAATGAGTTTGGGAAATAAAGGACTTTTTTTTTATCAAAAAAAAAAAATTAAATTTACTTTATAATTTTATTAATAATATTACATTTTATCGTCATATTTTTTTTTAGAAAATTCCCCTTTTTGACTTAAAGGGAAATATAAGCCGCCACCTCTATAAAATTTGTTTCTATTTTCAGCCCAATTTAAATGTTATAGCTTTTTTATGCTTATAATGCAAATCACCCTATATAATCCGTCTAACGGTTTGTTCTCCATCAAATGTAATAAAGTATCATATTCACTAATAAAATTTCCATAAAATATCTTTCAACTCTAACTATTCACCTCTGTAGCGCCAGTGTTAATTTTTCAATCATACACCACCAACAACAGCCTTCACCACTTCGGTCGTTTCTAGTTACCATCATGAAGATACCAGAGACAAAATCTTAGCATTTGGTTGTTGCAAGACGAATAGAAAAATCAAATAAAATCAAAATAACGATCATAAATTTATTCTCAACGTGATGGTTTATTATAATATAAACCAACCACTGTTTCTGCCACATATTTTAACTACTGTTTGTGGCTTCTGCTGGTTCAAGAAGGCGCTGCCGACAAATCACAGGAGTGTTATGACATAATTTGGTAATTATATGCATTTTCCCGACTGAACTTTGGCAACATTAATCATGAGGTGTGTTGTATCGTATATACAAAATACACAATGAGTCACGACATCGCACGCCAATTTTTGAAAAAAATACCCCGTATCCATTGTATATTGGAGCAATAATATTCATATACCGATACTCCACATGCCTGGATGTGTTGCATCTTTGGTTTACATTCTTTGCCTCGTCTAAAAAAACTGACGTAATCCACTTTATTGATGGTAAAATATGCACAAAAGGATATCATTCACTTTTAATGCTGACATAAAATACAATCATTTCACCAATCAATCATTTTGTTCCTCTTGACTATGGTAATGTGAATGGTGGCAAACAACGACCACCAGGTAACGAGAATTGCTGAAAATTCATTTTCTGGACGCAATTTAACACCCACTTAATAGAGGCTGCTTAAATACATGTCCATAGAAATATTGTAGAGCACTGTTTTAACCTAAAAAATTTGCAGGTTGCTATAAATAACACAAAACACATACACACACACATACACAGAGGCAAAAAATACCATTCTTTAATTTTCGAATCAACGACGAGTAGCCTGAAGCTTAGTTTCTTGCACTGCATTCGATCATCAAATTCACTTTAAAATGAAAAAAATCTTGTTTTGAATGTACCTGTACATTCCTGGACACCACAATTTCAACACAAGATAGCCTAGAAGAAGCAAAAATCGGCGCATGACTCTGATCCTACACTAGTTCACCAGCTATAACCACTAAGAGTGGCACAGAATGGACAGCGACAGAGAGACGATGAGAAGGAAATTGGATTGCATAAGACATGTTCGTCTATTATTTAAAAGGGGTCTCTCTGGTGGCGGCAGCCGGTCGGTGTCAGCCTCTGTGTGCGGATGAAGTATCAACATTTTGCAATTTTTTGTTTCTTTTTTTTTTGTTTTTTTTTTGTTTCTAGTTGAGGATATTGTTCGATTATCCATTTAAGTGTTATTGGTCTAAATTGTGAAAAATTATCATAAATATGGAACACTTAGAGTGCTTTATGCGATATTTTGTTGATAAAATCGAGTTCGTGCTACAACTCTTTTGTTTTATCATCGATTTGAGAATTTTTAGTGGGAATTTTTCTTTTGGTTTGAGATGAATTCATTTTTGAAGAATTTTAAAGTTCTATTGAGTTCAATTTGTCTGTATTTTTCATGGGAAATCAAGTTCATTCCTGGAGCAAAAAAAATCAAATCTCCCTTTAATTTTTTGATCACTTCTCAATTATAACTTCCGCATAAGAATGTTATAATTGTTTAATTATTTTTTACTCAAAAGCAAGATTGGAACATGAACCAAACCCAAGTTGGAAAAAAAAATGAATTCAACCATATATATACTCGTATCAATCAATACTGGAATGAGACATAAAATGCAATCAAACAATTATGGATCTACTCTTCCAAACGCAGTTAAAATTTTTGACCTACATATTGTTGTCGATTTCCTATTAAAAGAATCATGATGCAGTCTCTCCATATACTATAGTTGCCAAATTAGTGTATCAAAGCAACATTGTATCTAGGATTGAGGTTTATTTTTACACTCATGTGATATACTTCTATGGCTTATCTGCTAATAGAATGCTAGAAAAAAAAAATTAATTACATAGCAAAAAACAACTTGACTAGACTAATTCGTGTGCTGGGATAAATAATAATACCATATACTTACATCAGATGAGCCATTCATTGAGCTCAGTTCAACAAAGAATACTTGTTGAAAACTTTAATTGAAAACCTGTCATTCACAAGATAAAGTAGTTGACAGAGGGTTGGATTAAAATATTATACAACAAAAAGAATTCTGTAGGAAATAATGTTTTTGAATATAGAGAGAAAAAATTACAGTGTACGCATTGTTTTGGACTTCTTCATCATTGTAGTATAAATTTTCATTACAAGCTTGAAAGTTTATTTTGAGGTTAAAATTTTTGAAAAAATAAAAATGTAAATGTGTCTTGAAAAATTAAATCTAAAAACCTTAAAAATTGTTTTTGAAATACATACATATTTTCTTAATATTAAAAAAAAAAATATTAAATTAGTATTTCTTAGTATTTAATGATGGTCATCTAAAACCTTAATTTAAAAAAAAAACTGAACTGTTTTTAAGATATTGATTAAAAAAAAATCAACGGTTAATCTTTTCTAGACGTTTGGATTTGAATGCTTGCTTCTCTTGTTTCATCATAATCATGCGGAAATACATAAATTTAAAAAATAATCGAGAATTTGCATTGACATAAATCTATCCACCTTCTATTTGAAATAAAAGGCTGGATGTGACCCATTTGGTGCCCATTGAACTCGATACCTTATATTATTTGTTAGGAACAGTTAGCAATTCAAAGTCTTCTTAAATCAATTCTAATCAATTGTGCTATCAAGGGCAGCCCAAAGTAAGGCTGTCTGATCTTAATATATGCCACACGAAAAGCAGCTTTTTGGCTTGGAAAAAAAACCGTCAATTGAATTTGTTTAAAAAAACCTTAACAATTATCAATAATCATAGCAATGAGTGTAGGCTAAAATTATCCCGGACTCAAAATCATTGCTTGTTCTAGAGATAATCGAGCCGAAAAATATTTTCCATTAATTTTAAGTTATTTCTTGTAATTTTTTTTTCTTTTTTAAATTGACTTTTTAATACAAATTCTACCAATTATCAAATATGGCATTGTGCATAGAATAAAACAAGCCCGAAATAAATATCTTGGTGTGTTCTCAAGACTTCTAAGACTTTCTAAAAACTATGAGATCTAAAAAACTGGAAAATGTCACAATTTTCGATTTACGATATAATTTCTAATTGGAAAAATGCAGAATCATTTACCATTTTAAAAAAATACGCCACTGGCTTTTGTAAGCTTGGGAGTTTGTAATATTTTTTACATTTAATTTCCTTAATTTATGCATATTGCTTGTATGCGCAATTTAGTTTATTTACCTATGAGAACGAGTAGAAAGAGGCGTGAACTAATGCGCACTGGGCGCACACACAGAGTTGTTGTTAAAATATTTTCCCAAGTTTGTCGTTCAGCTTTTTTGTTTTATTTTTCAATCTTGGTTTGTTGTTTTTTTTTTGTATTTCTGTTTGACACGATTAATGGACTATGACTTCTTGTGGTGAAGGGATTGAATTTACTCTTAAGGAAGCAAATTTATAAGTCAAATGTCAATTTGAGCGTTTACCAAAAGCGATTGTGCATTAATTTTTAATTTGCAAAATTGAAAGTAAAGTAGCCATCCATATCATACATACATTACCATTTAAATTAAAAAAAAAAAAAAAAAAAACATCAATTGCTTTCGCAAAAGTCAAATGGTAAGAAGAAACTCAAACCTATCCATTTACAGGCGGCAGACTTCGTTTTATTCATATTAGAGCCTACAACAAGCTCAAATGACAAATCCATTGCACAATTATGGAATGTAACGTATATTCATTTCATAATAATTAGTCTAGCGCATATAGACAATATTTTTGTTGTAGTAAAGTTAGCTGCAGCAAATGTTACTAAACAAACAAACAAACAAACAAAAAAATATATCTAAGAATGCAAAGAGGTAAAATAGAGTAATATGCCGCCACATTTTTTAATGTTGCAATATTTTCCATCAATTTGAACGAATTACAGTGATTCTTTTAAATAAGAATGTACTATTATTTTTCTATTGATGTGAAAGGAAAAAATTATTAACTTGCAATAAATCATTGGGCGTGCGTGAAAAAATTTGTAAAATTTATAATTATTTCTGTATAAGTTTTGCGTTAGGAGTCAGTATGTTAAGACTTACTTACTTACTTTACTTTCGATGGCGCTCACAGCCCAGGATGGACTACGGCCTCAACCAATATGTTAAGACCCTCTTGGTTAAATTCGAACAGGAATTAATTTATTATTTGGAAATATGGTGTTTGATAGATTAAGTAAAAGTAGTTGCAAAAAATTGATATGATAAAATCGAGTATATTGCAAAATTCTGGAGAAAGGTAATTCTTCATTAATGGTTACTTAATTCTAACCGTAAAATGATGGATACATGATGCAGAAGCTACCAGGTTGTGCTATTTTGTCGCGTTGAGGAAAGAGATCAAGTCTTTGATCTTCAGTTCAGAGTGCCCATTGGGTCGTCAAAAAAGGGCTTCAAAATGAAGAAATGACAGACAGTTTGCTTTTCCTGCTAGTTCCCACAGCTATACGCTAGTAGGTATTGTGAGGGATGCCCAGACTCACCGCATATTTTCCGATCGGCCAGTGTCCAAAAAAGTTCGCAACGACCATGGCTTTATCTCGCCTGGGTCTGCATATACGTCGAGTATTTGGAGTTTTGCTATAGGTGGACCATATCTCGCAGCTAGCTAAACTGCGCCACCTATACGGTTGGATTCTGTAAGAAAAATTGATAATATATTTTCCTTCATAACACCAACAGAAATTTCGACTCTTCCCCCAAGTGAGTAATGAAGGTCTGATCCTTGCCTGGCCAATTCGTCTGCCCGCTCATTTCCTTCAATACCACAATAACCTAAAACCCAAATAAGGGGTTCATTTAGGCTTGCTAGCTCATGAGGATGGTGGCAGTATTACGTTTTGGTTAGGGTCTTACCAGCTATTCCACTTGCTAAACACTAGCAAATTTTGGTAGCCGATAAGATATAGAGATATTCACAGATTCAGAAAAAAATATATTAGTTCTTTTGAAAAAATGTGAAGGTAAAAAATGTCCTATCACAACAAATTCTGTGCGTTGTTTCGGACCTTTAATTTATAGCATTTCAAAGTTCGTATGTATACCGTGTATTTTGTTCAAACTAAACGAACTAAAAAAAATAGCAAAAATGTTAAAATACCTGAAATTTGCTTTGCTTTTCAAGCTAAAACTTTTAATTCAAAAATTTTCTTCCAAAGAACTGATAGTTTTCGAGGAATATGCTAAGAACTGAGCTTCAAATTTTCTCGAAAAATAATTTTGATGAATTTTCGCGTACCGTAAAAGTGATTGTTCGAAAACTTCGAATTTTGGAAAAAATCAAAACTGCCGAAGCTTATGAAAATAGGGATTTTACATAAGTTCTATTACATAATTGTCACACGCAGAGATGTTAACCAGCAACACACAGCTTTATTTTTTTTATTAACACTCGAAACCTTCTGCATTTAATCAATTGCATGCTTTAAAAATCAGAGTCTATTTTTTTGGATAAAATTAAAAAAATTCGAGCTTAATTGTCAACTTTCCATCTGCTGCCTAAAAGCAGACCTAAATAATTCCAACACTTTACATTTCTACTTTCTTCCAATGGCATTCAATCAACAAATTACACTTATTTAACATAAAAGCTTTTTATTTACTATTTATTTTGTATCTGTTTTTCTTTGTTGCAATTTCTCTTTTAAACACCGTTTATCAATAGTCTTTTTTTTTTTGTGTATGCAGCTCTACTTAACTTCTTTAACCATTGCGTCTTCGTTTTTATTTTATAATCATCACGTCTTCGGTAATCGTAAAAGTGCCAACAAACGTGCCATGGGTCATTGTGCGCTTAGCTTACGGCACGCAGCGGCGGAGGCACAGAGTAGACACAAGACGTCTCGAAAACCACATCAACTTTATACAAGCAGTACAACAGCAAAAAAGTAAGAGGCCATCTTCATTTCATTAACTGTTAATGGTGATAAATTACCTTTATGAGCGCGCACTTTGAGAGTTAAGAGCGCATCATCATCAGAGCCAATGTTGGGCGCCACACGCCAACTTGTTGAAAAATGTATCTTCACGAGTTTGACCTTGAACATGAATTTTTTTTCTCCTCCATCACCATTTGGTTGCTGTTGTTTCTTAAGTAATCATTGCGAGTCTCTCTTTTTTCATCTTCTTCTCTTCCAGTTTTTGGCTTATTTGGTATTACAACATGACGGCTGTGCGATGACAGATGACCTTGACCTTAGACATCACGAATCAGATAGCAAAAATGACTTGTTCGAAAAAAAAAAACTTGTCAAATTGAAGAGGAAAAAGCTAATCTGTAGATTATTTGACAATTGGTTGTTACTGTTTGGTTGAAAATAGCAGGAAATCAGTCATGCACGTATGTGTGTCAATTATCTTGCAATTACTTGTGTACATTGCAAAATCTTGTAAGCTCGATGTTGAAATTTGTGCAATGTTTGATCTTTTTTTTTTTTTTTTAATGTTTTGGTGGATTGTTTTTTTTTTTGTTTTGTTTTTTTTTTTTTTTGAAATGGTATGATACAATTATCCAAATGTAAAGAGGGATATAAAATTGCGGTCAGTGCAATCATCTGTCAACATACAAAAATCTTTTAAAGAAGTATGGTTGGATGATTGGATTTAGTAAACAAAGAAAAATAAAACAAACAAAATGGAAAACTATAAGAAGTTTGAAAGGCAACTTAAATGGTACTATTTTCTGACGTATGGCAGCAAGGTGATGAACAGTGGGGCATATTATATGGATATTCAAGAAAATACTAAAAATAAGATTAGATTGCTTTCTATAAATCGGAACACGAGATTTCTGCTAAGCTTTGAAAATACAATGATAGGTAAGTAGAAGAAATTGAGACTTACAATACTGTTTTTTTTTTCTTTTCGTTTACAGTATTAAAGCCTTGGTACGTAACGATTTTTTAATATTTCATCGACGTATTCTTACTCGTTGTTCAGAGCTACTACTAACCTCCCATAAACCTATTTTTTTAATTTCGTTTTTCTTGAAAACCAATTTTACTTGTGGTCAGTATTGTACCTAACTAAAACTCTTTGTTCATTTTTACTTGCTCTATAGGAAAAGTTTAGGTTTCGTATAAAAAAAAGTTTCGGGGTTGTAATATAAATTGACATACAAAGATGATGGAGAAGTCCGAAAAAGTGGGTTTTGACATACACCGTCCGTCGGTCTGTGCGTCCACTGTTCTTTGAGATAGAGCCTAATCGATTGGGCGAATATACATATTTATGTTATTTCCTAGAAGAGAAATTCGAATTTTTGATTCGACTCATCTAAAACAAGTAGCTACCATCATACAAATGTTCATATTCTTCCATATTTTCCTAAAATGATCATAGTAATTTTAAGAAAACTAGATTTCAAGTTTTTGCCAAAAAATTCGCATTGCGGAAAAAGGGTTTTTAACAAAAAAAAAAAAAAAAGTTAAGGGCCCAGAGAAAAATAGGCACAAATCCATTCAAAATGATTCCGAGAAAAACGAAAATAAAGTTAACTTACTTATATAATCTAAATTGTGTTTAGACTAATTTTTCTCAAAATTTTTCGTTAATAAGTGTTTTTTTTTCTTGTATTCAATGCTTCTATTAATTTTAAGTCGGACACTAAAAAGCAGATGTTTAAATATATTCTTGTTTTTTTTTAGAAAATTGAGATGAAATCGGTGCCACTCTTCCATTTCTTTTTAATGGTTTTTTTTTTGTAAAATCACCACTTTTTTCAAAAAGTTAATAGTACATCATATAGTACTCAAAAAAAGCTACAAAATGTCATCTTTAGTTTAATTTTGAAAAAGATTGGACTTGTGCTGTTTTTTCCCTGGACCCAAATATTTTTGGTACTTTTCATTTTTTTGTACACATTCTGTCGTAAAAATATCATAAAATTATAGTTTTTAACTACAAGAGCGAGTTTATGAGATTAAGTCATGCATATTTTTTATTTCTTTTTAAACAATTATCTTGCCAATTAAGAACATGGGTTAATCTTATAGCCATCAGCATTAATAATTGTAATTTCCATATAATTGCTTACAAACCGTTAAGGAGAATCTAATTGTTATCGAAAACGACTCCTACAATTTCGATCAAAATTTTTGTGTGCGTGGTTATGAATATCAGTGGGATCCTTAAACTGAAATAAACACATTTTTCGTTAAATCATTATTAATTGAAACCTCTCATCGACCATTTTTTATTATTTTTTACTACATATATCTCTTTGTTTGTTGCCAATTTAAATTACATTTCATATGCAGTAGCTTCTAAAAAGTTTTCATTATGTCTATTGTACTTGATACAAAAAAAAAATTGGTTTGAAAAAATAGAAAATGAACAAATGATTTTTTCGAAAATGAATTCTTAAATGGATATTAATAAATACTTCAAAATGATAAAAACGTACTGTTACTTCTTGAATTTTTTTTTTCGTAAAATTAAAATTTGTTACAAAGCAGATTATGTATACAATGCATAGCGTTCGTGTTCACATGATTTCAGAGGGTTTTTAATCAATTAAGATTCAAATCAATGAAAATTTTCAGCTTATACTGCATTTTTTTTGTACAACTAGCTGACCCGGCGAACTTCATTCCACCTAAAACTCGAAACCTCAATATTGAAAGAATAATAATAATTTTGAAATAAAGTTGAATTTAATTTCATTTATTTAGACGGAAAACAGATATAAAAATTAATTGGGTTTTTTGTTCGTGCTCTCATAACTCGGATGAACATCATCCGATTTACATGAGAAATAAAATCAACCTCAGAACCTAGAAATAGGTATTTGAAGCTCACTAATTCTACACCTCATACTGTGTCCATTTATATAATGGGCACATCAAGCTCTTATAATTTTACGCCAAAATAATTCATTTGAATATCTACTGTACCCTGGATGAAAACAATAATTGAGTCTTTTATTTTATCCAAGAGATTAGATGATAGAGATTATATACCTCGGGATATGTAATTTTAATAATTTATCTGAAATTAGACGTGCTAATGGCCATCGAGGTGTCAGATAATTTTTGTTTGTTGTTACAAAGAAGTGATTGATAAAATAAAGGTGTTGCAAGATATGGCCAATTTCGCAAAACAAAAAAAATCTTTCCCAATAACGTTAATCATTTTAAAAAATTCAAATAAATTTAAAAAAAATGGTTTAGTTTAACTAAAATATTAAAAATTGACATTAAATTAACAAAGAACATTAAATTAACAAATAATAAATATCTTTAAAGATTTATTTGAAAAATTATTAATTCTGACTGAGAAAGGATGTCTGGAACCAAATAAGAGTCAATAAAATTATAAAAAACATAATTAACATATTTATACGATTATAAATGAAGATGTTTTCAACAGATGCGATTATTTATTATTTTTTTTTAATTTAATTTATGCGACGTTGCTTTTATGAATGAGAAGAAGTTTGACAATAAATATGATCGTATAGGGGTTGAATTTTAAAATAAGCAAATACTGACATTAAGCGCAGTTTAATAATGCAAATAAAAAAAATGAACATTAATGCTAGAAATAGTTATAAATCAAATATATATTTAATATTAATATAAATTATTAATGTTGAAGGTTTTGAATGAAACAACAACCACTTGAATGAGCTACCATTAACTTTTTATATTATTTTTATAGCTTACATACTGGAGTAATAGCTATCTAACGGCTATATTTTGTCCGATCATCAGATAACTGTGCTTAGTCTATTAAAAATGTTCATTTTTAATTTGAAAAACGTTTTTGTTAACACCAAGACTTGAATTATACATAAGGCCCTACCAATTCAAATTTAGTTACGACTTAAATATTTCAGTAAAATGAACCATAATAGACTGGGCTCTAAATAATAAACCGTGCATTGTATTACCTTAATATTTACATGGACTATAAATAATGAACCATATATGGAATTGACTTCAAAACATTGAGAATAAAATGTATTGTTAATTATTTAGAATCTATAACGTTGACTGATTAATTTTACTGCAATATTTAATTCATAACTAAATTTGATTATTGGTAAGGCCCATAGACTAAGTGTACCCGCTATTACTCATTGCGCTAACCGAAGTTCACGTTTTATTGTTTGATAATTGCATTTGTATTTAAAATGTCTTCATTTGAGTGATTTTAATGCATATTAGTACCAAATTTTGAAGAGAAAGTCCAAAATATTGTGCAATATTTTCAAGGGTTCAAAACTAATTTCAGTTTATTTTGTTTTTCTTTTTACAATTTTAATCGTTTAAATTCTGAAATTGAAAAAAGAGAAAATAAAAAAACAATAAAATTAAAAAAAAATTGATTAATGCTGATCAAAAATGTTCATTTAGTTGGCCATCTTTAAAAAGAACATGTACAAATTGGACACGTTTTGGGGCCAAGTAAAAACAGCTACACTACCGTCTTAACTGAGTTTTGAGTAACGGTCAAGCTTAAAGTCCTTGGGATGGTATATACTAACAACTGAAGCTGTATCCAGCTTTTTTAGCAGTGTTAAATATCCGAATCATCTTCTCTAAATAGTTTTGGAAATACATAATAACAAAATAGAAAATGTATGCGTATCTGCAGGAATTGAGGGGACCTACAGTTTATTGCCAAATCTGAACGGCTAAGGTGAGCGGTACTTTTCTAAGGCAGGAGATTCTCTTGTAGGATTTGTCACTTCCACGTAAAATGCAGTGTTCCTGAAAAACAGTATTGTGTTTAGGTGGCAGTGCCTGGGAATCGAACCTAGACCTCTGGCATGACAGTCCAACGCACTAACCATTACGCAACGGGCTACTACTACAAAAAAAAAACGACGTAGTACATTTTTCAAGCACGGAAATGCGGAAATAAATAAAAAAGCTCTTGTATTGTATTTGCTGAACTAGTTTGTTTTGGCAATTTGATATGCATTTAAATGATATACCTTATAGACCTTTTACTGAAATGCAGATTTATTCAAATCTTATCTCAAGGGAGTAGCAACATGAAATCAAATGAACTCTTTTACCATAGATCATAATTTTTCTTTGTGTGATGACAAGTTTGAATTAAAATCTTTTTATGATGTTCAAAACAATATTAAACTGATTATTTTTATTTAAATGACTTTATTGTTTTCGGATTAATAGATCTAAAGGTCACACTTGCGCAAGCATAAGTTTTCAAAAGATGTTTTTTTGTTTTTCTTATTTAGTATTCAAGTTTATGTTAATGTTGCAAAATAAATCCATTGAAAATGTTAAAAAAAAAAAAACATTTTATTATTTGAAAAAACATTTTTGGTTCTTAAATATACATTTAAATTGGACTAAATAAATTAAACGAGTTAAAGCTTTTATTGTTAGATTAGTTCTTCATTCTTTTGAATCTTTTCTTGTCAAAAAAAAAATAATAATTACGGCAACAATTTATTTTTCAAAGCATAAAAGAAAAAAAAAATCATCCCTTCTGGATAACTTTAGTAATGATTAAAATTTTGGAAATGAACTAAGATTATAGAAAAATTTGCTAAGGATTCCTAAAAATTCTTTTCCTGACTGAAGATAATTTCAATTTGTTCAAACAAAAGAGCTGATCTTAGAACCATAATTTAATTTTGTTAATTTGTCAACCATTATTAATTATTCAATTAAATGACAAGAAAATAAATGGCAACAATTTTTTATTTGTCTTTAGAACAAGTTGTATCTGCTGCTTAACTAACCATTGACAAATTGGCAGAAAATATTATAAAATCGAATTAAGTTTATATGTTTAATGCCTATTGCCTATCAACATTATTATCTTTTTCTTAAAATCAAATTTTGATTCTTTTGAATTTTGCTAGTCTGCTGAAGTTGATAGTGCAGTCATTGTGTTTTTAAAAACATGCTCTACAAGAGATTTTCAACTTTTGCGATATATGTACATATGTAGGTACTATAAGGAAATTTAAGGATTCGTGCAAAAAATCAAACTCATCATCATTACGATGATGGAGAACACGAAAAAAGTGGGTCCCACAATTCCGTCTGTCTGTACGTATGTCTGTCCCCGTCCTATAGCCTAAATCAATAAAGCCATTTTCTTCATATTTGGAACGTAAGATTTTTGAGTGAATCCCTGGTGGCAAAATCGAAATTTTTTTTGAAGCTCAAAAAATAACGGTACTTGCCATACAACCGTTTTGAAAAAACTTATTTATCTCAAAACGGCTTCAACGATTTTTTTTTAATTTTTTGTGTGTACTAAAGGTGTTATAGTTTACATTTTGGTAAAAAAAAATACCAAAAACCGCTATAAAATAATAATGCATACATATATTTTCAAAAAAAAAATATTTTTTCGATTTAAAAAAAAAGTTCAATTTTTTTTTTTTAAATTATGGTTTTGTATTATTATATTTAAATGGCATACTAATTTTTTTTCTAAAAAATTTCAAGAAATTTTGTGTATACAAAATTATTTTTTAAGAAAATCGCTCCAACAATTTTTGAATTTTTTTCTGCAAAAATTCACATTTTTTCAAGAATTGAGATGGCGTTCTTCATTCTGAGATTAAAACATTTTAAGTACTTGTTTTATCAATTTGAAGAACGTGTTTTATGCTTTTTTTATATTCAAATTCTCATTCTTCAATTTATTAAATATATAATTATTTGTTATATGTTTTGCATTTTTTTTTGTAGAAGACCGTCTTCCCAAGTTTTTGAATGCAGTTTTTTTTTTGTAATAGAAGAAATCAACAACAAGCTTTATTTTTTTTTAATTTTTTTATTATTTTTCATTTTCTCTTAATTTAAGAAATTAAATTACATAATGTTTATAAAAACATACACAAAAGTTACCTCAACATTATACAATTTGTTGGTATAGTGCTATTTAATTTTGTATCGTTTATTTTTGCAAGGCCTTCATTATGGAGACACTGCGATCAAAATTATAATCTAGTATTTCATTTTATTTTTCATCCTGCATAATCCCAAATCAAATTATTAATTATATATAAATTTATATAAGAAAATAATTTAAATGTTATTTTTTCTGCGATCATTTTCAAAAGCTCATTCAAGTTCCTAATGTTTTTATGCTGAAAAAACAATTATGACCATTATGACTGTTTTATAATGAATCTCTCCAACATCATTCCGCATTGATTAATATTATCACAATGAGATTCCAGTCAAAATAAGCTCACAAATTTTCTATGCATTGACATCACTAAACTTGAAGGAGGATCTTAGAAAATGTCACAGTTGGTTATTTTTGTTTGATTTAATTTGGCATTATGCTGTGGAAAAAAAAAGAAAAACGAAAATATGAAGACAAATACGAAAATTAAACGAAAAAAATTACAAAAACAAAGTGAAGAAAAAGACCTAAATTTCAAATCAATAACAATTCTAATGCTATCGGACTTTAGGTGTGAAGTAGAACTTCTCAAAGCTTGGATGTTTGTTTTGAAACAAGAACAAGTAACAATAATTCATAGATTATTTTTGAAACTAATTTACAAAAGATTCTTACATACTATGGCCTGGGGTTGTTGTGTCTTTGCTCTAAATATTATATAGATTTACCATTTATCATCGTCGAAATATAAAAAAGGTTTTTGTTGTTGCTTTTTCCTTTAAAAAAAAAAAGACGATAAGTTTTAATTTGTTTAGCGTTGATCGGTGCCTTTGTGTATTCTTCGAAGGGTACTTGGGCAGGTATTAGAGTTGGTATACAATTGATCTACTTCTTGTGTCCGTATGAGATTCCGTGTCCGCTGTGAAGGCCGATTCCATGCCCGCTGCTATAAGCGAGTCCATGACCACTGCTAAGACCGATTCCTGAACCACTACCGATGAGTACACCAGATCCATGTTCTGCTCCGGAGATGATTTGACCACCGAATCCGGAACCATGTCCATAGGAGACACCGACTGGAACTCCAACTGGAACTGGGACGGGCCTGTCTACGGCAACTGGGACTTGCCTTTCTACGGTAACTGGGTATGGGCGATCAACTGGAACCTTAACGGGGACAGCAACTGGACGATCAACTGTGACTGGGTATGGGCGCTCAACGGCATAGGGCTGTGGAACTGGTACTTTGACTGGATATGGAACTGGACGGTCTACGTTAACTGGGTAAGGACGGTCAACTGGCACTGGGACGTTCACATTGACTTGTTTCTCAACCACAACTGGGTATGGCTTCTCAACGTTGACTGGGTAGGGTTGTGGTACATGGACGGGGTATGGACGGTCAACATTAACCCTGACTGGGTATGGAATTCTCTTCTCAACTGCGTATGGTTGTGGCACTGGAACAGCAACCTTAACTGGGTATGGTACTGGCCTATCGACGGCATAGGGTTGTGGTACTGGCACCTTAACTGGGTATGGAACGTGCTTGACAACTTCGTAGGGTTGGGGTACTCCAACTTTAACGGGGTATGGGCGGTCAACTGGAACATGTACGGCATATGGAACCTTCTTTTCAACTGGGTATGGGTGTGGCACATGAACTGGTACTTTAACATACTCCTTAACTGAGTATGGAACGTGTTTAACGACTTCATAGGGCTGTGGAACGCCGACCTTAACTGGGTATGGCACTGGCCTCTCAACTGTCACTGGGTATGGTCTGTCAACGGCAACTGGCACTGGGACACCCTTAACCACGGTAACTGTGCGAGTGACATCAGCAGATTGTCCCAAATAAATTCCATTGCCAGTTCCTCCGATAATGGCACCTCCGTGTCCGTATCCACTTCCAATCAATCCATGACCACCGGCAAGGTATCCGGTATCAAGCCCAGCATGACCATAGCCATAGCCCAGATTAAGAAGACCTCGTTTGTCGAGTTTCTTCTCCAGAGGAACACCCTTCTTGGCATCGCCGGCTGAAGCTGACGCCACTAAGAGGGCGACTAAACAAACCTGTTAATTATTTAATTAAATATGTTAATCGAAAGTCTGATGCAAAAAAATACAAAATACAAAATGGATTGATTGTAATGGATAGAAAATGGAATTGATGAACTGTGCAATTGAATTATTGTTTTGCAGCGAAAGTGATCACGTTTTTACATGGGAATCTATATATGGTTGCTTATGGTGCGTTGAAAGTGAAATTCTTAACGTTATGCTTTGAATCAACTCGTCGCGATATATGGATATAAATATCGGGGGGACACACCACTGCGTATGTATGTGATTTTATTTTGAATTTCCGATCACGTCGGATTGGGAAATAATTCATGAATGTGCGGCGATTAGTATTTATATGTTGCTTTTTTAGCCGCAGTTTGGGCGATGTTTTGGTTTTTCTTTGCGAAATCTTAAAGTTTTTTTTTCTTCAGGAATTATTTGGGATATCAAAGTAATTTTTTAATTTAATTTCTTAATGAAATATTATTTTTTCTTTGTTTTTAATTTTGAAATAAATATAAAGAAAAATAAACAGAGACCAATTCGAATAGTAACTTTGGTTGACAAAAAAAAAAAAAACAAAAAGTTCTAAAAAATGAAGGGTGGATACAAAAATTGTAAACTGTGCTCCACAACAACTTATCCGCTGTTTTTTTAAAGTTTGGATGTTAATATATATGTGAATAGTTATTTTAATAAGAAACAAAATTTTTATTTATGAACACGAGGAAATTGTTTTCGGATAAAAAAAAATTAAATTATTGTTATGAAAAACTTTCACTTAGAGACGATGTTTGACTAGACAAGAGCATAGAAAAGTTTTTGGGCACTTTTCTTAAAAAAAAAATTAATAAAGTACAAACAAAATTTGTACAATTCATATCCGAGCATTTGGATAACAGAATTTTCAATAAGTTTCTAGTATATTTCTTATCCGAACATTTCTGCTAGCTTTGGATAACATAATTTTTTAATATATTTCATATATACTTATTATCCGGGTGTATTTTTCGACTTGTACAACAGAACTTTCAATGAATTTCTCATTAAAAAGATTTATTGCCATATTTAAGTTACAGAAAATTGATAATTTAAAACAATAAGTATTAAAAAGTAAATTTTGTAAATTGTTTTCAAAACCAAATAAGAGCTTGTTAATCAAAGAAACTCAGAAGTTAGAAAAAAGTTCTTCAAAAGTTTTGTACTTAAAATAAATTTGGTTCATTTACATTTGAGGTTTTAAAAAAAGGTTTTAAATTTTTTTTTTTTAAATAAAGAATTTTTTGGAATCTAATTTCAATTATCCGAGATAATTTTCTAATCTCGGATAAAAATAAAATTCCACGAATTGAGGAGTAGGTACTAGTATTTCATGAAAATATTGGGTGTTGCGAAGCTTATATCAAGTTTTCTGAAGTGGGTTTTTTATCCGAGTTTTTTCTTCGCACCCAGATAACAAAATATCAATTTTAAATAAAAATTAGCTTATTAGTTATGTGTCAAAATTGGATAAGCATTTAAAAATTATTTTAAAGACATTTCCAGAATTTCGGATAAAAAATAAAAATTTTCAATAAAAAAACTCATCTCAACAGAATGAATTTTGAAATTTTTTGGCATTTTTTATCCAAAAAGGTGACAAGGATTTAAACTGGATAAATCTTTTAAATGAACCTAACTTATCAACCAGAAATAACATTAATTTGAACACATTTTCGGTTAATCAGAAATGAGTAGAGAGTTTAAAATCTCTAAATAAAAATCTTTCTGTATCAGCTTGAAAACTTTAAAATGTAAAATAATAATTCCGAAAAGCATAGAAAACTTGCTCGCTATCCAGAAGATTTTTCCATAATCATCCGTTCAAGATATTTTTTTTTTTTGCACAATTTTGAAACAAAAATGACATTTTATCCGTTTTAAATATCATCTATAAACAATGAGCTGCGGATAACTTGCATTAATTTTGTTTTACCCTCGAAAATATTGATTTAGTTTTTTAATAAACATTTATCCAATTTATCCATTATATGAAATGCCTAATTTTAACATTTTAGAACCAAACTATTCATTTCAGAATACACTTTCAACATCCCATTGTTTGGTTTTTAAATTTGACGAAATCACTTTTCGCTTTATTATATGAATGAATGAGAATTGTTCTTGTATTTTTTTTTTGAATCTTATCACTTTTATCCGGATACTCACAAATACTTTCATATTTATTGAAGTTTTTTTCCTGAAGTATTTAAAATTTTTGTTTTTGAAATGAGAAAAAAAGAATTTAAAAAAAATATTAATTAATACCAAGAAACACAAAAATTGAAATTAAAGATTTTTTTTTCAAATCTAATTCACACCTTTTTTTAATTTCCCGAATTAAGGATAAGAACCGTTTCGATTCCAAACCTTTGACTGGATGCTGAGTGTGGTCAGTTCTTTGCTTTTATACTATTTTATCTGTGAGCAATATAAAATACTTGACTTCAATTTTTCCTACTTAAACTCAGCTTTAGTCAGAGGTTGGTAGTATTGATAAGGCCCGAAATAAAGTTCCAACAAACTCACACATACACGGACACACTATAGTACACCCACTGTAAGTAAGTATATGTAGATATTCACTTGCGAGAAGCTTTAGTTATAATCTGTCTTCTATAATAAACCGCAAACAACTGTTTTTAGAAGCTTGCGTGTATAAAGTGCCACTGTTTTATCACTCAGCCTAACCGGTAACTTCTTGTTGCTCAAATACCACCATCAAAGTCCCCCTATAATGACGACAAATGCTCCAAGACAACAACAATAACAACAAAAAACAACAATTACTTAACAATATAAACAGAGTCTCACAAGAAGTCAATGGAACTGAAAACGAATCTAGAGCTCCCTCCTTCTATCATATGGAATGGCGGCGGCGGAGCGACGCAAAGCGGAAGACTCGTTCCGCGTAAGAGAGTGAGAGTAAAACACTCAAACGCAGACCAGGCAGACAAGCTCAAGTATTGGCGCAAAAAGTATCTATGCTGTAATACTCTCAATCAGCGACTTGCCAGTGCAACGACGGCGGTCGCGACAGCGCGCGGCTACACAATCTTAAGACAGGCAAAAGCCGTAAGTGCTATTAGCCATCAATAGAGATGATGGTGGTTGCGCCTTCTGCCCGTTCGATCAAAGCTTCAGTTTTTACTTTCGTTTGAATGTGGTCGGTTAGGCTGATGGTTAGGGCTTTTTTGAGTGTAGCGAGGCTTAACCGCAAACGAACTGCATTGGGGATGATTTTTCTTGTTTTGTTTTTCATATCCCAGGTTTCCTGACCATTTTTGTGGAAATATAGATAATAGCCTGTTAAGCAGAGTTTTCTGCCATCCATTGGGTGGTTAAGAGCAACTTTCATTCTTTGGGTGTGCAATGCAACTTGTATGCATGCATGCATGAGATGATGGGGGGAATTGAAAATTGTTTTATTATTTAATCAGTTCCATTAAACTGGTCGTAATAGAAGCGAGTTGTTCTTTCCTAAAAATTTTTGTTTTTGTTTTGTTTTAGATTTAATTTTGCAACAAAGAAAAATTTTTTTATTTTTAATTCAACAATTTAGTAAAATCTTAAAAAGAAAATGTGTTTTAATTGTCTGTGGATCTTTCCTTACGTTTTTTTATTTCTGATGACATTGTGCTATCTTGTTTTGATTTAAAAGGCAAATTTTATTTGCTTTTATTTTATGCAGTATTCAATTTGACCACCTCTCATTTATGGTATGTGTGAGAAAAATGCAAAAGATTTTGTGTACCTATAAAAAAAATAAATATTTTTTAGATTCACTGGGATTTTCATTAACAAAAATTGTGCTTAAAAACCAAAAGAAAGTAGTAAATAAAATTGAATTAAAAAATATCGAATAAAACCTATAATCTATTGCATAATTATTTCTGAACTTAGACTTAAATATTTATGATTTTTTTTAGCATAATGAGCATTTATTCTTTATGTACTTAAATGAAAATAGAAAGCAATCCAAATGCTTCGCAAATACCGGCTTCAATTTTTTAAATACGTATATTCTAAAAATGTATGTAGGCATACAGTATATTTTAAATTTTGTTAAACACGACCAATTTATTTAAATCGATTGAAATGTAAAAGATGTAATTGAACGGTTAGCAACATGTAATATTTCAAATCTTGAAGAAATGATTCGTATGGTATTTATATTGAATAAAAAAATCAAAATGACATTGAGGATCCTGTTACAGTTAGGGCATAAAAGTTCACCATATCAAACATAAATTTCTTGACGGTAGATGGGAAATTATTTGGATATAATCATTATTTTATTTTCAAACGAAAGAGCTGTGCAGCAAACTTGATTTATGGATGTTATGGATGTTTGCATCGGAGATGTAGTAATGCATTAAATATTGCTTAATTTTAATTTTTCCTTTCCATAAATATAAGGGCATTGGTAAGAAAAGAGCCCTTGATTTTATTTTAACTTCATATAATATAAATAACAATTTTTGAGTAATATCCTGACACTTTTTATTGACAAAAAAGGTTTCAAAAAATGTTTATAAAAAAAAAAATACGTAAGTCATTTTTGAAGTATTATAGGTTACTACTTTTAGAACCCCCCATGGTTATATTGGTTTTGATTTTCAAATTTTTCGAAATATTGAATTGTTTATTGAAAAGCATGTAAGAGTATTAAAAATTGCTGAATTATTTTTTGGAGGTAAAAGAAATCAAGCTGTTTTTTTTCAACTTAATTTTCGAAAATTACTTTGTCAATTTTTCTGAAAATTGACACTTAAAGGAGAGTTGTTATCAATAATCAGCGCCGAACCTGGAAATTTTGCCGCCCTAAGCAAAATTCGTTATTTTACCGCCTCAAATAAAAAAAAAAAAAAAATAAAAGATATCGATAACATTAATGTTTGCATAGGGTTTTATTTCATTGAAATTTATGACCAGATGACATTTTTTATTCCTAAAAATGTGAAAACAAATTTCAATTGGTTTTAAAGTTATGAATTTGAATTGACCACCAAATCAATGCTCTAATCCTCAAGCCTTAGCAATAAAGAAAATATAATTTTATCAGTCCAATAACAATATTGTTTTCATTTTGAAAATTTGAATGAAACAAAAGCAACTTGTTTGAACTACAACCAAGTTTTTATAGACTCCTTTAGTGGTACTTAGTTGATGTATGAATGTACATATGTTCAATTTTATTTGAAAAACTTTTGCCGTAACTGGGACTCGAACCATAGACAGAGCGTCTCCGGGCCATATATAATATGATCATTTCCTTCCTATAAATGTTTAATTGTTTGACAATTGCATTTGAATCAACTAGGATTTTTACTAGCCACATACAAGTTTGTTGTGGTACATTTGGTTTCTTTCTTTTTTCTCCATACTTGTTTGTTTTCACATCGGGCCGGACACGCCAGGTGCATTCTTAGCCCATAAAAATTAGACAAAAAAATGGCCAAATTGTGAAAAAATTCCGACCGTGCTTAATTTTGGTGGATATATTTATTTTTGTATCGTAAGCATTTTCCAAAAAGTACCCTAAATTTGGACCGGGGCTAATACTTTTAGGGGAGATGAAAAGGGTTAAATTCCATATTTTTTGCAAATTTCTCAAAAACCATCAGTGTTTTTAAAAACATGTGAAAGCAAAAGTTGTAGCTTATGTAATTTTACATTAAAAATGTTATGACACTTTTTTTTTTTACAATCAATAGGTTTTGAGAAAAACGTGCACAAACCTTATAGTCAAAAAAATTTTTTGAAGTTCCTTGTTTCGACGGGCACATATTTTTTTTGTATCTGTTTGGGTACATCTCCACATTATAAAAAAAATCGGGGTAATATGGGTTGAGAAAAAGCTGGCATAATGAAACTGCTGCCTTCGCATAAAAAAAAAAAAAAAAGAAACACTGATAATTTTTGAGAAATTTGCAAAAAAAAACTGAAATTCAACCCCTCTCACCCCCCGTAAAAATTTAAATCCCGGTCCAAGTTTAGCATATTTTGTGGATAATGGTTAAGATAAAAAATTAATAACAGTTTTTTTTCGGATTTTTTTCTAATCTAATTTTCTGTACTATCTAGGCAAAAGAATTTTCTAGTTAGAAACATCTCAAAGTCCATCCAATTATTAAAATTAAAAATAAAATTTGTTGAAAAAGTTGCCAAACATAAATAACCAAATATACATTTCAAGGAATTTCTTTAACGGTTATTTATTTTATTTACCGAATTTAAAAGTTTTATAAAATTCGATTCCCTTCAAAGAAACTTGACAACGAATCTATAAAACCAACTATATTTCTTTATTTACTTTATTTATTACTTAATTTTTGCATTTTTATAATAATTAATTTTGTCAACAAAAGATTTTGGTTTTACAAAAACACACAAAATTATTTATTTTTGTTTTTATAAAATTCAAATAACAAGTTCCATTATTAGAAATAAAAATTAAACAACACACCAATTAGCCCAACAACACTTTTTCAAATTTAAATACAAATTGAGATTAAAAACTTTTATTTAAGATTAAATTGATTGTTCTGAGACATTTAATTAACATTTGCCTTAACTTTAATTCCGCCAAACACTTGCAATATAAAAAAAAAACTTAAAAAAACACTATCAAAACCCACAAGTTCTATTTAATTCATTGCAAACTGTAGTTTTCTGAATAAATTTTCTACTAAAATAAAATTGCTTTAGTTTTTCCCAAAGCCTCTCCAAATTGTCGATTTAAAACAGAGCAAGGTCATCCAATAATACACATCTCACACATAAAAATTCTGACAAATTGTTTTGTAGATAGCGCTAATTTACTGAAATAAAGAAGATCAGTATAAAAATAAACAAAAATATTATTCAAACAATTAAAAATAGCTCAGTGAGTTTGATAAAATAAAATTTAAATAATTATTATATTCAAATGCTCTTAATGGTGAATTGTTTTCAATCTATGTATGTAAATGTTAATATGCTCGTGCAGATTTGGAGGAAGTAATTTGTGGTTAACATATTTATTTGGTTATTTTCGCTTAAAATTTAAATTCTTGTTTTAAACAAATGAGGACTATATTGAAACTCATTTGGGTTAACATTTTAAGTGAAAAATTAAATTCTTAAACAAGGAAATAGAACAACTTATTCAAGAATTAAGTTTGAAAATTTAACACGTTTTTAAAAATTAATTTTGTTAATGTTAATGTTAATGTAAATGGGACCCCAGATAGCGTTTTAAAAACCAAACGAATTTGAATTTATTTTGTTTTAATTTTGAATGATAAAACTTAGTTTAATATATAATTTTAATCTTAAAAAGATGAGTGCATGTTTTATGAATTATGACATGCTATACTTGGTATTTTGGACAAATAGGTTGCTGAAGCTTTGGAGGAGATCGTGCAAAAAGAATAAGCTTGTTGAGCATTTTGAACTAAAAATTCATCAAATCTGCTTTTTTCTTAAGGCGAATTCGTGCTGTAGCCAGAAAAATGAAAGAAGTAAAAAAAATGAACCTGCTTATTAACAAAACATTACAACCTTTTACAAGGCCATAATCAAGAGGGGGGATCACAGGGATCTGATCCCCTTCTCTCCCCTAAAATATTTTTTAGATTGTTTACGATTATAATCCTGTTTCCCAATGACAAATTTGTCATGAAAATTTTGTCATTGTCATATATTTTGACACATTTTTCTTGACAATTTTGGCATTATGATCTTGAAGTTTGTCAAGGCCTACATAACTTTATTTTTTTTTTTCGTCGAAAAAAGATGAAAAATGGAACAAAATTGATAATCGGCATAACTTTCACTTGAAAAAATATTATTTAATACTTTAGCCCAACTTCTGCCTTTTCATTGTCAACACCTGACCGTAACTGAGTTTCCTGTCACAAATAATGTCAGCTAAATACCGACAAATATGTAAATTGTTTTTTTTTTTTCCTGAAAAATACTTGACAATTCATTGTCATGACAATTTTTGTATGAACCGAAAAGTTGACAATTGTCGGGAATTTTTCGACAAATCTATAAAAGTGTCAAATTTTTATTAAATTATTGTTATACCAAATAATCTATGAAAGTATTATATGGATCTCATAAAAGTCAGATTCCGCGACTTGATATCAATAACAATAAAATTAATTTCATATCGACCATTTTACAATAAAAATCATATTTCTGGAATTATTATTGAAGTAGCAAATGAATGTATTGATTGAAAAAAAAAATAAAATAAAAAAACTGCTTAATAAACCATAACTTGAATATCATTGATTGTTCAAAAATGAGCAGAGCAGGTTAATAATAACAGGTGTCATTTTTATACACAAATAAAAAAGAAAAGAAAATTATGGCTGAAGTCAATAAAACCTCAATGGTTAATATCTCTGTCTAGCTATATAGATATTGCGGTATCTTTTATTTGTGCCTGATAGGATGGATGATGAAGTGTTTATGTTAAGTAGGTTTGGTCAAAGAGTTGAAAGAAATGATTGAGGGGATTTTTTTTGTCAAGTGATTTGGCTGACTGTTCAATGTTAAATATACGTTTGTTTTATTGAGAATATGAAATAGAACTGAAACAAATATTAAATAAAATGCATGACTAGGAACGGACTAGAAATTTCAACGGCCGGCCGGCGGCGGGGCGGCAATAATTTGCACAATAAAATTAATATGATTTTTTTAAATCTACATATGTAAATACATATAATTATAGAAAACACTTATTTTTTTATTTTTATGTGATTTAGATTCGCAATAAAGTTAACCCAAAAAGGCTTTTTCTCATTTTCCGAAAATTAAAGGTATTTTTAGCAGTTTGTATACAGTAGTAGCCGTGGCGTGATGGTTAGTGCGATGGACTGTCATGCCGGAGGTCTAAGGTTCGATCCCCAGCCTCGCCACCTATTTATTTAAAAGAAAAAACGGCTACTGCCTCTTGCGAGGAATTGACAAATCCTCCAAGAGTATCTCCTGTCACAGAAAAGTGCCGCTCGTTAGCCGTTCGGATTCGGCAATAAACTGTAGGTCCCCTCCATTCCTGCAGACACGCACACAGGAATGGTTGAGAGTTGTAAGTCACTAGGCCCTAGTTCTTCATGAGCTGTTGTGCCATCAAATTTATTTTATTTATTTTTATACAGGGTGTGCCGAAACTCAACGTCAAGCGGGTACCGGGGTGGAGACTTAAATTTTTTGCCTACACAATTTCTTTCCATGAATCATCTCCTAAAATATAATGCACGAATAAGGGGATACCCTCGAACACGTACAAAAATGTTTTTTATTTTTCGAGTCACATTGATCATTTTTGTAAAATGTCTCATTTTACACATGCCAAATTTTAATAAGATTGGTTCATCCGTTTAATTTTTATGGACTGTTTTCCACTTGGTCCATAGAAAGAAACCACTGTGCGACGACGACGCGACGGTCAATGTGAAAGACATGAAAACATGAAAATGATTTCATTCTTCTAGCGAAGCGATCTTCGCAAATTAAAATAAATCAAATGCAATTATACATTTACTCGTATGTTCGCACTTGCGATTTAAATTTCTACGACTAAAAAACCGTAGTTGTAGGAAGAAATAAACGAAGTTTGATGGTGAAAATATAAGTTCAGATAAGTTAAAAGAGCTGGAAAGCCCTGAAACTTTTTAGCCATTTATATAATTCTGTCCATTGTTTTATTGTACCAATAAGCATAATTCTAAACTACCCACGCTTAATTATTGAGAATATCTTAAATTGATCTCAATAAAAAAATTAATTTATTCAATTTTTGTAACCCTCCCGTAACAAGCACGTGTACGTGTATCGGTTGTCGGGTGAACTACCTTGTAAAAATTCTAATGATATCTTATGTAACTTTCTAATTATATTATATTAATGTATTAAAATAATTTATAAAACCAAAAAAGGAATACCTAGCTGATACATTTAAATATTAATCAGTTCCGTTTGTAAAGTGTTCTAATAACATAAATGGATTGTTGACCCTTTCAAGGTACCTACATGTTATCGTCATTTGAGATCAAAATTCGATAGATAGTGAATAAATTTAATAACACAATTCGCGTCATTCACACCGAATCCCCATGAAAGGATGCAAATTTGTGGTTCCACAAAAAATTTTTTTTTCGTTTCAAATTTGTTTAAAATAAGAATTGGTATTTTAAAACAACAAATTAATGTATTCAACTTTAATTTTCTGTTACTCTACAAACATAAGTTAAATAAAAACACCGATGCTAATTAATTCAAAAATTAAAATAAAAGTTAGATCAAATATTTTTTCATGGCGTCAATACATATTTTAAATGTATAAATTTGTATTCGAAAGTATATGTAGGTGTGCACATCCATAAATTAAAAACTAAATTACGTATTTGTGTATAATATAAGATTAACTAGAATCATAAAATATAATTATTCGTCAATATTATCTCATAAAAATATTAAAATTAATAAATTAATTTAAAAAAATAATAAATATTCAATATTCGGAAGAAGAAGCGTTAATAAATATAAGCGTTGTTATTAAAAATAATTTTTCGAACACTTTATTGAATTAATTTCTATTTAAAGTCCTACAGTGAAACTCACTACGAAGTATCAGGACAAATTTAGTTCTTTATTATAAATGTGTACCTAATAGAAAAGTTTATTTTTGTTTTGTTTAAAGCAATGTGGTCATGTGGATTTATTTCAAGTTTAAAAAAATGTCAAGATCTTACTTTGTTTTACGGAAGTAGAGCTAAAAATCTGTTATGACCTTGAACAACTCAATTATTTAAATTTTGAGTTAATCCTGAGTTAAATCGGAGTAAAATTTTTCTTAGAATAAATTGAACCCGAGCTAAAAAATGAAGTAAATTTCAGTTGGGGATTAACGACTATAGTTTTCTTAAGTAATTTATCAAAGCACAGCAGTATTGAAATTTCAATAGATTTTGGGCACACTACACTGCTGCCTTTGTAAGAAATACTTATACGTTCAGTTCACTCATAAAATTTGTTAAGTTAATTCGGGGTCATAAGTCAGGTGAAACGAATTGATTTGGGCTTAAACTCAAAACTGGGTCTTATGGTGGGCCTAGGCCGCTACATAGATTCCCACGAGCAACCAAAACGAGACCGAGATGACCTTGAGTTTTTTAGACTAGAATTTACTGTGAACAGGAGGTGTACATGTACAGGGCTGAAAAAAAAAAATCTGAAAAATTGGCATAAAAATTGAAAAAAAAAAAATAATTATTAAAAATCAACGAAACGCAAACAATGATGTGCTACAGCTTTTTGATATGTAATAATTTATTCTTTGATTTTTCTATATGAAAAGTCAAAAATGTTGAAATTTATTTTTTCAAATTATTTTTTTTTTTCAAATATTTTTTTCAAAAACCGTTAACCTAAAAAAAAACAAAATAAAAGAATTGGTTATTGGATTTCGAAAAACCTATATACTATAATGGCGTGTTAACTGAAATTAACAAATCTGGCATTTGTCGATTTTTTCACTTCAGGCCAAGTTTGAAATCCTTGGGATGGTTTTTATTGACAAATAAAGCTGTATATTGATTTTTAAGCAATTAACTTTTCGAAACACATGCTTTTTTTATTAAAAATTGTTTTACATATAACTATTAAAAAATTGACAAAGAAAACTCCTATAATCTTAAAAAAACAATGTTTTGATACGTCATTTTCAGTTAAAACGGCAGTATAGGTACTTCCGTTGTTTTTAAATAATTATCTATCCAATTTACGCTTAAAAAAACGGTCCCTCCCTTATGACCGGGGGGATATAGTTCCCCTCTCCCAAACGAAAATCATTTTTACAAAAAAGATAATGGTCAATAACTTGAGAACACACAGTACATATAATTTTTACCTTTGAAGAAACAGTATTTTTCGCTAAGAAAAATAAATTATACCCTGCTTTAAACCCCTACTCTCTCCCCTAACTCGACAATGGAAGAATTTTGAATATATTATATACATATATATTAACTTACTTTTTTTGTCATTTCTGATCAATAAGCACAAAATTTTCTATGCTAATGACCGATTTTTTAGATTTCTTGACATTTCTCTATCCCGTATCTATCCTCTCTTAGCGATTCTCCCAGCGAAAATATGAACTACCTTCACATATTTAATATTTAATTTTTTTTTAATTTTTTAGCATAATTTTCCAATTATACGCTTGGTTTTCAAAAATATTTGCGAAAAACTAAAAAAAGATACATTTAACCCCATCTCCTGGCTTAAGCTCGCGGCTCTGGGTAGGTGACTTTCAGCATGTTAGACCTGAGGGTCACCGATACAACTAAAAATAATAACCCAGACTATATCGATTTTTGCATTTATTTTTCCGTCGTTGAATGGACTATGGGTTCATAAACGCAATATACAAATTTTAAATTTCTCTTTTTAGTTGCTTGATGTAACCACTACAGTTTTGGGTGGATCTATAGCTGGGACCTGGGCCTCAACCATTACGCTTCTTCCAATTAGTCCGGTCCCTAGCTCTAGTACTATAGTTTCCCAGAAAAAGTTGGTTCAGGGCCTCTTTTACTAGCGTGCGCAGAGCATTGCTGTAAATTCTGTAAATTAAAATGTTGTACGACTTCCTTAACTTTTCAATTCAGAAGATAACGAATATTCAAGGAAATATTCCTTCCAATAGGAATAATAATAAAAATAAAGGCGCCTACAAGCTTTTGTTGAATTTAATACTTTTTGATGCTAAACAACCCCACTGTGCATCATCATCGAGTCCAATAATCCGTGAAATCCCCCATATAATCCAAAAAGTAGAGAGACGAAGAATCCACAAACAAGTTAACAACAAATGTCGCGATCAATAAATCATGGTGCACTGTATGCACTGCATTTGAAATTAATTTCATTGACCACAAATCGATGCGATGGTGATGGTGTAGAAACGCAGAGATTCTCTAATGCCTCGCCGCCGCCGTCTTCTTTTACCACAAAACCTTATAGAGAGCAGCAAAAGGAGTCGAACGCTTTGCCCGTCATACCTAGTAGTGCCGACAAAATGCTATAATTACCTCAAACAACTTCGAAAAAGACACACAATAATTGTGCAATTGATTGCAATGTGGTTGTGATGGTAACTATAACTTTTCTCTGTAGTAGGTATATCCATTCCATATCCATGGCTTGGATGTAAAAGACTATAAATACATATATGAGACTTGAGGTTTTTGAAAGAGAGGAGATGCGACCACGATTGCAAGTAAAGACATCGTGATATACGAGAACATCTGGTGCAATATTCGCACTGAATTGAAACTGGCGATGGCGAATGCGAATGTATCCACTATATCTACATTGTTTGCGTGCATGTGTATCTATTTACTGCGGTATGATGTAAACGGTCCCAGTCGACCAGAAAGTTGACACATTTACCTACAACTTGCCTTGGTGTACCACCAAAAGCTTCACCAGTCATCAGTATAACTTAATAGATACTATTTTTATTTTATTTTCTGCAAAGCATTTTCGTATCTTGGGGCAAGCCTTCCAAGTTGTCGTCGTTACCAGTAAGCCACTGCCTACTGCCTGCTTGGTAATGGTCGAGAGACTTCCATGACATGTGAGCGGAAAATTCACATTGATTTTCCGGGAATTATATCTTGGGCGTAATATATTATATTGTGAAGGTAGAAGAGTTTGTATATGTATATCTCTGTCAGAGTATCAATATCTCGTCATCATCCATCGGTCACTCAATATAAGCGAGGAGAGCTTGAAGTTTGTATCTCATGAAAATATTTCAACGAATACAGAGTTGGCAAAAACCCGGATATAATTTGACTGATAAAATCAAATGATTGAACACATTTTTTGTTTCTATGCCCAAATATACTATACACAGCTTATTAGAAGAAGATGAAGAAGATGAGGCCTTCGGTTCACAACACATTTTATCTTCTTCTGTGATTTCAGGAAAACAAAAAAACACACATTTAGTAGATCACTTTCAAATCACTGAATATTCAAATAATTTGCTGAGACGCAGTAGGTACGCAGAAAATATACTTCTCAACCATCAAATCAATTTTTCTTCATTTTTGCAACATAAATAAAAGCTCATTAATATTCTATTTAATGTCAAAAAAATAAAAAAGCGGTACGATTTAGTTTAATTTTTTGCTTTTTTATTGAATTGGTGTTATTTATTTAATAAAAAAACAAAGGCGGAAAAATAATCAAGGCCTTAAGAACGAGTTCTTTATTTTATCTAATAATATAATATATTTTAATAATATAAGTTTTGAATAATTATAGTTTTGTCTTTAGAATTGATCAACATTCTCCTTTCTGTATGGACGGGTTCCATTGATTGCATCGTTTAGTGTGCATTGCAATATAGTGAACTTTTCGAAGCATTTGAATTTAATTAACTGGCACTCACTTCTTTGTACATAATTAATAGTCCACTGACCCGATCTTTTGTGCAGTTCATCTCATTACTCATGCGATTAATTTTTGCAGATACCTGTTGTTAGGAAACTTCCTTTAGGTAGCGCGATTTGATTTTCCAAGAGCTAAAGCCATGTGATAAGAAGGATTTTATATAAAATTTGTACATAATTTAGAAAAACAGTCAGAACGAAAAAAATTTCTGTTTCGATTCAATAATTCCTGTACGGAAACTTCTTTATCTAATAAATTCTTCAGAATTGGCGAAAAGAATTACAATACAAAATGAATGTAATCGCCCAAGTAAGCAGTTGTTCAACTAGCCGTACTCTTTAAATATTTGAACATCTTTATTTAAAAGCGCATTCCAATACTGCCATGTTAAGGCAGAGTGTTCCGGAAGAATTTACAATTTTTCAAGTAAGATTTTGAAATGCCAAAATGATAAATTTGTCTTTTGGAATGTCTTATTGGTCTATTTTGCTAAATGAAATGGTTTATAAAAGTTGCAAAAAAAATATTTTTTTAGGAAAAGTTAAAAAATCTTATGTTTATAAAAATTAGAAAAAAAAATACTTTTTGACACATCACGCACTCACTATGTTTGAAAAACTTAAATTTTAAGATTTGAAAACAATTGTACCATATCGATATGTTTTTAGTTTTTCAATATGCTCGTTTGCAATATGTACATACTATTTATCATGAAAAACGATTTTCAGAAATGAGCTACTTGCAATCTATGTATATTGTGACCTTTGAAAAAAAAACTTTGAATTCAATTAAAAAACCTAACCATTCTTTTGCGAATATTCCACAAATCACTAACAAGCTTGAAAAAAATAAATTACAATTGATTAATAATTTTTTATGGACCTTTTCTACTGATCTTTTTAGATAGCACACATTTTTTGCGAATATCAGACATATGAGTTGCCAACAAGGGTATACCCTTTTTTGTTAAGTAATACACATACAGGGTGATTCACCTTACTTACTTACTTTACTTTAGATGGCACTCCCAGCCCAGGATGGACTACGGCCTCAACCAACAAGCCCCTCCAGCCAGCTCGGTCCCTAGCTAGCTGCCTCCAGTTACGCACCCCAAGTTGGTTGAGGTGATTCACCTAAGGTGTGACAAAAAGCTAGACCGCGTAGGTTGAGTCGAGACAAGAAAAAAATCGTACAGTAGTGCGGGGTCTATTTCCCCCTTTTTTGGAGGGAGGGACAATTTTCTAAAAAAAAAATCGAATTAAAATAAAAAAAAAAACAACATTTAAAAACAAGGGCCACATTTACAATATTGTGCTATAATATTTTTTAAAGCCAGAAGTCTGTTGTTTTATTACATTTTAAATTCAAATTATTTGAGAGAATATTATTTGAAAAATAATTTTTGAAATTAAAAATTTTGGACAAATATTGAAAAAAATGTTTTCAAACTTGTTTTTTTTTTTTTTTATTTTAATTTTAGCGTTATTAAGTCATATTTTTGCTTTTAATATTTGATGCTCCTATCAATTTCTAGTCAAACACTAAAAACCGGATGCCAAAATGTCTTTTAGTTTTTGAGAAAAATTTAAAATAGCAAAATCTATTTGCTTTAAAAAAAGGTAGGTACATCATTTCGTTGCAACGGTGACCGTTGGTTTTTAATAACTTTTTTCTGTTCAGTCATTTTTTTTTTAGAAAATTTCCCCTTCCGTTATTTTCAATTTTCTCAAAAACTGAATACTGAATTAATCGTTTATTTAAAACAAGAGCACTACTATACCAATAAGTTGAAACAGCTTTAGTCAATTTGTATCATTTTTTAGGATGAACAAATAAAGTTTTGCGAACTTGATTTTTAAAACCTTTTTTTGTGATTACTAAAAAGATTTTGGAGCTAGACTAACGAATTTTTTTTTCAGGACACATGCTTACAATGCGTATTTCTTATTTGTAAAATAGCAACCATTTACACTAGGTACAGCTTATGTGGACCTAAAGCTCTTTTAGAAAATGAGTTTGTATAAAATATTCAGTATTGCGTAAGTTTAAAATAACTTAAGTCGACTTAAGCCATCATTTCTTTTGATTTCCGCAAGTAATAAGGGCTTATATCATGACTCAAGCAATTTCAAAAAAAATAAATAATTTTTTAAAATTTGATTGATTTGGGCTCAAGAAAGAAAGAGCAAATGTAAGCTCTTTTGATTTTTTTTTTTTGAAATTTAACGTCTATTTTTCGTTGTAGAGTAAAAGATAATTGAAATGGCAAACATATGAAATTAAAAAACCTATTTTCGCTTATGTCGACTTAAGCTCTTTTAACTTGCAGGCACAGATTTAACAAGATGAAATTTTGAAAAAAACTAGGTTGCCGTTGTTTTTTTTATTGATTTTGTCTCTATGTTTGGTCGATTTTTTTTAAACTGTCCCACTCGCCTAAACGGGGGGAATTAGATCCCTCTTCCCATACGATTTCTTTTTGTCTCGACTCAAACTACTCTGTATATATGTATTACTAAAATAAATCAGTCAAGTAGAAGACTTAATACTATTAAATTGGACTTATTGAATTATTGATTCAAAATTGGCGTTTCGTCCCGCCATTGACAAAGCCCTAACTTGTTAACTGATGAGTCCAAGAGAGATTGCCAGACGAAATGCTAATTTTTGTGGACATGGCCGTTAAAAACTATTTTGAACCAAAATTTCTTTTTTCATTTTTTTGTCAAGCATTTGAGTTGAAAAATTAAAAAAACTATTACTTACACAGTTTGAATCATAAAAACATAATAAATGAATGGATTCCAGGAATTAAAAAAAGTTCTAGCACAACATTGTAAGTGTGACCGTGTTTTTTTTTTTTCTATAATTTCGTTTTCTATTTCAAGTCGATTTGTTAAAAAGTGACCATCCCCCCTAAAAATGGCAAATATACCCCTTCTCCCATACGATTTTTTTTTGTCTTGACCCAATCTACAAGTTCTAGCTTTTTATCGTATCTTATACAAAACACCCTGTATATATAATATCATCCTAAAATGTATCCTTTTTTACAAGTTTCCATTAAATTACACTTTTTTACGCTATGCCATGTTACAGATTCAACACATCATTTTCAACATTCAACAAGATCTACTCTACCAATATCTAACTACGTCACAATCCCTTTCATATACCTAGTAAAATGACTCACAAACCAGGATTTTAAATCCGCTTCGAATGTGCATTTTACACATGTCGGAACCTGTGCACATTAACACTTTTCGTTCGAACAGTTACAAACTACCTAATCTACCAGTTACAAGCTCGTTGAACTGAAACTTGTTCTCTAGCATATAAAATTGCATACATTACAGAGGTCGGCCCCGGAAGGCCTTGACTTCTTAGCATTACATTTTATTATTGTAAAATACATACACATTAGTGCAATCATGTTAATATAGTTTACGAGTAGGTCGATCATTTTGTGATAAACTATTCACGACACACTCGTTTCGATTACAGGTGTCGATCGATAACATAACGATGCGTCACCGATCGTCACAACATACTCTTCGATAATAAAATAGAAAGTGAAAGACAGACGGTACCACGATCCACATGATACACAATATTATAATATGCGCAATTGATCCTTGATCACAGCCAGTTGTTGCAGAGTTCTGCAAGGTGTTCTTGTTCTTGGAGGGCACATACATAGCTTATAGCAGAAAAAAAAATTAAAAATAATTTTCTAATAATTTTCATCCGGCTAACGATACTTTATAGTTGTTAAACTCTTATAGTAGCGGAATGGAATGAGAGTCTAATTATTTCACGCTAATTACTGCATTTTCATCATAATTATAAACTTCAGTGTTATTATTGCATAAATTTGTAATAATGCAATTTCGAACAGTGGAACATATAAATCTAGTTAATTTGTTTAAAACAATAATAAGATAGTATAATTGATATAAGTGGTTATACAGTAACACAAGAATAAGCTTATTGTGTGGATGGCGCGTTTTAAAATACCCTTTGTTAAAACCGACGAAGATCGACGACGCGATGCACAGTGGAAATTTTTGTGGTGAAATCGGAAAAAAAATAAAATTTACAATTATGAGTTCCTATGCTCTCATAGCCAAAAGTATAAAAAATAATTTTATAAAAAAAAAAAAATATTTCACCGGGTAATTCAAAAACCATACAGAAAAACTTTTTTGTATTTTTTAAAATTATTCTTTCCAAATTTTGAGCGAAACGATTATTTTTGGTGGTTTTAGATTCGTTTTTGCCAATGACGTGAGAAATGTAGGTTTCCAAGTCTGCAATCGCTGTCGGCTTATTCGTGCAAATTTTTTTATATAACCCCATAGTCTGGGATGATGTGATGAATCATAATATAGGTGGCCAATTCAGCGGTCCAAAGCGTAAAAATATAACTGTTCCCCAAATTGTTCTCAAATTAAAACTAGGGCTTACCAGGCCTGCTGGCAAGATCATGGAGCGATGACCGGTGCCATTCGCAGTCAAATTTGTCGCCAGCCTCTTTTTTGAAGAAATATATTAACCGATAATTCATCTAGCCAATAAATCACACCAAACCGTTTTCCACAGTTTTGCCATTTTTTTTAAATTTAATTCCAATTTTGAAGAAATTTTGCCCCACTATATAAATAAATCAATATCTTCTGCAAGACATGGCTGAAACTTGAAAGGTACACTAAGCACACAATTACTCAGTTGTGCTTTTTTTTTCTGCGCTGACCGACTTGTCTACGCTTAATTTAGCTGCGTAATTAAAATAAGAAAAATATATAAATAAAAACAATGAAGTTGTTGCTCATTTTTACTGAACGTCCTTGAACATTGGTTTTTTACTCATATAAAAATGTTAAATGAGGTGTGTCAGTCAGTCATTGTGAACTGTGGAGTTTTGTTTTTGTTTGGAAAAAACGACCTTAAAGGTCGCTGGTTATATGTGTTGGTCTTATGGGAATTTTTGCATGTGTTTAAGTTTGGAAAATATATATGAAATTTGATGTTGAATAAAGAATCTTCACATATAAAAAACAAACAAATTAAAACGAGATCTTGTTCTTAACAATTTATACTTGGGTTTTAATTGAAATTCTATTTCCACAAGGTTACATATACGGTTCGGTTGTTTTTTTACTATTTTTTTTTTTGTTTACAATTGAAAAGGAAAGGAAAATTGAATTTTTGTATTTCCAATTTTGACGGAAATGTAGCTATAACAGATATGCTTCAATATTATAATCATATTTTTCAGGGAAAATAAATCAATTTTTTTTTAAGTAATAATGTTTGATATACTCAGAAGCACCAGATTGTAAAATTATAACAAAATCATTAAAGCTAATAACAACTCGCAAAAAGCAATTTTCCCTAAAAAATTCAAAACCCTACTTTGGTAATACGATTATTTTTGGTGAAAACTTGAAAAGCATTTTTTTCGTACTTCTCCGTTAACTAAGTATCAATTTAGATTACAACACCGAAAGAAAGTGAAATTTTGGTGAAGATTTCATGCATTTCGTTTAAAGCACGGAAACTTTGAGATAAGATTTAAGTTTTTCATGACTTTGGCGCATGAATCAGGTTGAACTTGACCGATTGCATAGGTTATGTTGGCTTTGAGCGCCGCTCATACCCAAAGCCCTGTGACTTCAGAAAACCCAACAAGAAAAAGTCTAACGGGGTTAAATCACAATGTGGCGTTCGCTGTGTGGAACGAAGCGCCATCCTGTTGAAGCCACATGTCGTTGGAGTCCATATCATCCAATTCTGGCCAACTTCATATGAACCGATGACGCCGGCCGCAAGCCATAACAAAAGTGACTTTCTCGCGCAAAACAAATAGAACACCCATTTAAAAAAAAATTATCATTTGCACGTGTTGTTGAACACTATATCCGTCCAATTTCATTTGGAGAAAACAGACTGAATAAATGACAGCCGATTTAACAGGATGTAGCTTCAACAATATGACCGCTATCAACTGTCACAGATCGGAAGTTCTCATTGGAAGACCCTATAGTTAGACCATTTGTTTTCATTAAAATATTTTTGATTTCATGAATCATTTTGTTAAAAATTATGGTGTCTTGATTGAACCTTATTTTTTTATTTCAAACTTGAAAAGAGTATCTTGAAAAAAATTCGTAGGTATGAATCAATACCTATTTTGTTTTTACTTATAAAAATTTTCAATTTTCTTCTAGTTTCTTAAAATTTCTAAAACTAGCCTGATATCGAAAGTTATAACCATGTAAGCCCAATCAGATATAGTTTGAAAGCAACTGAAAATAAAAGGCTTTTTCGAAAATAAGTTTTTTTTTTCTAAATTTGAAATTAAAAATGAACAATGCCAGTCTCAAAAATATGTTTTTTTTTTAATTTTAAGAATATAATGGCGGTCTTTTACATGCGTCACGAGTTATAAAAATTGTGTAATATTATGTTTTAAGACCAAAAGCTATAGCAACAAGAATAAAGCTTTGACATTAGGAACAAGCATGACCGTTAAAAACAAAAGGGTCAGTATTACACTCCAGATTAGTTGTTTAGTTTCGGTAAAGACAACTATAAACTGCTGGGTTAATCGTTTGAGCAGGAATGTTTGAATGAATTTATTTTTGCTAGGAAGTCAGGATTTATGATTTTTTCATACCTCGATTGAATGCTATTAAAATAGGAGGGATATGGTTTCAACAGTTTGGTACTAAATGGCATAAGCAAACTGAAAATTAAAAGAAACGTTTGATGAACGCATGTTTTCAGGTAATCTATACTATAAATTAAAAATGAAACCGTTTTTGTGTTTGTACGCGTATAACTCGGCTTAATATTGTTCGATTTGCATGGCGTTTTTTTTTTGTTTATTTCTTATGAATCAGACCAACACACTACGGATTCAAAATCGGAATTCGACCGAAAAAGTTTGAAAATCGGGACAAGTCCCTAGAAATTACACACATTCTGAATTTGAATTTGTTCGTACGCGTATAATTCAGCTGATCAGCTGAATATCATCCGATTTGCATGGGAATTACAGACCAGAATTTTTGACAGAAAAAATTGAAAAATCGTGAAAACCCGAAATTGCATAGTTTCTGGAGTGAATGGTTACGATGAAAATTTCAATATGTATAAGAAGGAGAGAATATTGATGATAAATCATGATTGACAAACAATATTGAATTTAAAAATGCAGTCCAGTGCCGAGATTTAGCTATTTCAGCGAGTGAGGTGAGATGACTCGCCTTACTCGCCGACTCATCTCACTTCATTCGCAAAAGTGATTTAGCTATTAAAGTGAAATGAGTAATTTCGAATCAAGTTTCGAACACATGAAATGTCATAAACAAAGGCTATCTTTTAATTCGTTGTCTTTGGTTTTGTTTGTTTGAGGTTTAATTTTTCAATTTTGTATTTTTATTTTAATTAAACTTTATCGAAAAACTTAGGAACATAAAATTTAGTTAATGTGTGACTTTATTGTGAAGTTAGTGTGCCCTACCCACTCCTAAACATTCTTCCAAAGTTTTGTAGTTAGTCCTCACGAAGTTGATGGGGTCGTCCTTGCGATGCTGAATTATATTTTCCACTTGTGTTAAAAAAATTTATACCTACAAATAAAATGTAAATAACAAATTAATAATGTTCATCAAATATCATTTTTACATAAATGTATGTTTGTATAAAAAAAAAAAAAACAAATCTTTTATGTGCTGCATACTCATTTTTACCTACATACATTGTTGTTTTGCTAGTTCGTTTCACATACGTGAATAGGTATGTTGAAATTCCTTTGAAAAAGAACACATACTTATGCAAAAGTGGAAATTTACCAACACATACACCAAGTCACCGCTGAAACATCCGGCGAGTAAACTGACGTTTCATTTCACTCGCCTACTCACTCACTTTTACTAGCTAAATCGATTTTCAGTGAAAAGTGAGTCATCTCACTCACTCGCCATTAGCTAAATCTCGGCACAGGAGGCAACCGTAAGATTACATCGGGGCAGTAGAAAATGGAAGTAGATGGCAAAGTATTTACAAAAGTGCTTAACGGACACAATTTTTTTGGGCCATTTCAACAGAAAATGTTTATTTCATGTACCAGTTTTTTATATTAGGTTGTACAGTAGAACCTTGGTAATTTGAACGCTTCACTAATTCAAACACCTATTTTTTATGTATGTATTTGTAATTCGAAAATTGCCAAAATTTCTCTATAATTCGAATTTTTTCGGTTGTTGCTTTGCTGAGTACTTTTTTCAGTCAAAGAGTTAAAAGAATTTTCCTAGAAGTATAATTTTTTATAAGAAGACACATAGACTCCAGTTCAGTAGGCTGTGAATTTAATTTTTCTAAGAACGATAACTGAAATTTTTAAAAATTGGTTTCATCAAGCTTTTGTTCCAGAGATAACTTTTGCTTTCCGTAATTTCACTTAAAACTGCTTTAAACTGCTTTTATTCAAATATTTGCATCGGAATAAGTATCCAGTTATTCGAAAACCTTAATGGTTCGAATTGGTTTCATCAAGTTCGAATTACCGAGGTCCTACTGTCCTATAGGGACAATGGATAGTTTCAAAAATGAATTTTATTTGACAGAGTTTTCTATAGTGATGTCAAAACATCTGGTCATACAAAAAAAACGGGAATTTTCGACTGTCCGACCATAATGAAAACCTTTTTTCAATTTCAATATACCTACCTCATTAGGGAAATGGACAAATGCTTATAAGTTAAGCTTTTAGAATTCGGTTAACTCTCTCATAAAGCACAATGTATTCGAACCCAAGTAAACTAATTGATAACAAATAGTTATCGAACCTACAAGTTTGCAACCAATTACTAACAATACTCGACTCTTAGCTTTCACTCAAAATTATCTTATTTTAAAATCAGTTCAATAAACCCTTGAATTAGTGCAGGTACTCCAATCTTTTGTTCTTATTCAACAATGAACGCAACGCGGATATCATTAGTCTATCTTTGTTTTTGTTTTCTTATTGTTTTGCAAATAAATTAAACAACGAATATGCTATGGGTATAGATACTTTCGCTCTCTAAAATCCATACTACTAGCCTAATTCGAATGCACCCAATACTTCACCTACTTACGAAAAAGCCGACCACGACCCACTGGCTGTTTAAGCCCGCCATCTACGTCTAGTATATACCACCACCACCTTATACTTGCACTCTATCCATGCTTCTGGTAGAGACAAACAAATCATGATTATTCATCCAGCAGTCACGACTTTCATGTACATATATCTTTCTATATTTTAAAGTTTCATTATGCAAAAGGATACCAATAGCATACCAGATACTTTGCAAAGTCAAGCAATCAAACTCCCGCAAAGCTTTTCCGTCAACAAACCAACCGACTTATTACCACTCTTGGTTCAGGTATATAGATGAATCATAGATTGGTTTGGCGTCGTCGTTGAGTAAAATATACATGACCTACGGTGGTGGTGTCTATGTCCAGGTTAAGTTCCGCTTTTTTTTTTTTCTTATTCAAAGAATTGGAACAACAATATTCTAGATTAGATCCACAATTTTCTATAAAGTTTCTCACAGACATAATTTATTTCTGTCTCGAATACTTATAATGGGGGCAGAGAAGTAATTTTTCTTGTTGCAAGTATCTTAACAGGGTGTTAAGTTTAATGATGGGTTCTAAATAGAATTTGAAAAATGAAGTCAACGCGCGGTGTAATTTGTTTTTTTTTTTTTTTAAACATGTTAACTTTACTGATAATCTCTATCGGATGATCTGCAAAATCAAGAACATAAATACAAAAACAAAACAAAAAAAGTGCCAATTATTATGTTGATTTCATAGACGTTCAAGATGAACATCATGTGCCATTTCCTTTGCATGTCAATAAATCAGGCTTGTATCGAGAAGGATTTTCGAATCAAGAATCTCGTCATTGTTTATAGTTTATATCCAAGGGTTGTCAGCACGGTCGCTGGTCCCATGATATAAAAATTAATTCGTTGGACTGTCATACCAGAGGTTTGGACGTCTGGCATAAAATCCTACCCTACGTCACCTATTGAAGAGTTCTCTGGTATCTTAGCGAGAGAAAGGCCTAAAAATCTGGTAACTGTTGAGAATTTGAACCTATAAACATTTTAAAAAATGATGAAACTGTTTCAGCGGTCTAGACTATTTCATAAATCAGCCTTCAAGGAGGGTGTAAAAGATTAAAACTCTGGATTACTTCTCAATTGTTGTATAAAGTTAAAACTAAAAATAAACTTAAATGCTTTCGGTATCTGTAAGATATTCAAGACACCGATCTTTAAATTCAATTTGTTCTCTTAAAAATACTTGACTTTTTTTTACCAAAAAGATAAATTTACAAAAATAAAAAATAGACATAAAAAGGAAATTTAAGAAAAATTGAATATTCAAAAAAAAAAAATAATGAAAAAGTGAAGGAAGCCAAAAGAAAAAAAAACAAATTATAAAAACTGTTAAGAAAACATTATACGGAAATTGATTCAAATAATTAAATTTTCTTGGATTTCTTTTTTTTTTGTTTTATTTTAAATGTATCTTTTTGGTTAAAAAAAAAGGTCAAGTTAATTTAAGAAAACAAATTGGGCTTTCAAAATAGAAAAGGAAAGGTCATACTTATTTAAGTGTTTTTATGAAAAAAAGTCAAAAAAACAACCTTAAAATTCCAACAAATGGGTTTTATATTAAACTAGCTGTCCCGACAAACGTTTTCATTTCTTAGCTATGAATATTCAATTCGAACTGAAATATGTGTAGAGTAAAATTACCCTGAAATCAATATCATTTTTGCAACGGAGATATTCGATCCGAAAATATTTTTCAATAATTTTTAATAGTTTCTTGTAGTTTTTTTTTTTTTTAAACTGTCAATTAAATTTGTTTTACAAATTCTACCGATTATGAACTATTGCATTGTGTATAAAATTAAATTAACCCAAAATTAATATCTTTGTGTGTCCTAAAGATATTTTTTTAACAAATTTATCCATAGAATGAAACCCGGCCGAAGTCGATAGCAATATTTGTTCTCGAGAGATTCCAGAAACAAGACATTTTACAACTTTTTATTTTTTTGTTAAATAAAATCTATTCAAAGTCGATATCCTTATTAGATCTTAGATATCGTCGGCGAAAAGCAGCTCGTGCGAACGTATGAACCTACGAATTTACGTACAATTTTTATAATATTAAGTTTTTCTTATTACCACAAATACCTACATACATATGAAGCTATAGATATCAAGTAATACCCGAAATTCTACAATAGAAACAAATAAGATGACGAATCAAAAAATGTGTTCTTGAAAATTTGAATTTTCGAAAATGTGTGGGGCCAGATAAGAATATAATACTTTTAGGATATTTAGCTTTTAACATGAACTTTAAATCCTGTAAATATCTTTTTGTTATTTTCTTCATAAGTCATTTTCAAACCGTTATTTTTGATCAAAAAAACACTTTGGATTTTGGTTTCTCCTCGAATTGTCGCGCAATGCAATCCGCGTATTTATTTTTTTCTCCCGTTACAGAGCAAGATGTATTTGATGCCTGTAGTTCAATGGGCCATAGATCAACCAATAATATACTGACTTTTTGCAGGACACTTAAAATTCGTAATCTTGTTTTACAATGTTTGAAGTATTTCAAGATATTTATTGTCATTTGCTGAATTGACGAGGCCAAATGTAACATTGTGGCCCATGGAAGCAACTTACAAAAGAAATAAAAAAAAAATAACATTCCAAAGATTCTACCCATTTCGAATCGAAATAAGGAAGTAAAGGTTGCAGAATCACCAACTTGTCCATGCCATTCTGCAATATTTTCCTTTGGCCGAATTATGTCACAAATCGAATTTAAAATTACACCATCAAAGAAATTGATGAAACCATTATTTCATTTTAGGAGAAGTTATAATTCTTTGGGGACATTGACACTCTCAAATCAGTCCTCTTAATCGTGCGCACACTTTAAATCACCCTATTTAGACTTTTATTTGCAATGCAAATTTGCGCAAAAATTCCCTTGTGACTTATGTAAGACCCATCAGACCCAGAGTGTAGGTATAGGTAAGGTATGTATCTATATATTAAACATGGTGTTTTAATTTTTCTTTGAGCATTTTCGCATTTGGAATCATGATTGTGATTGTTAAACCAATTAATTCAATTTAAATGCCACAGATTAAACCATAAGAAAATGGACAACACACAACTTCTTTTGACAAAATAATTATTATTATGCCATACAGGCTGTGCGTTAGTTTGTTGTTGCATGCAACGAATTCAAAATCTCGTCTAAGACTCTACCGGTCACCGCTCGCTACCCTATCTACTAAAAGCATTGTGCAGTCGGATCAATCAAAACAACACCAGCACTCACTTTATACAGCAAAACCATAACGAACATTGAAACTTTGAAGATTGGCAAGAGTGAACTACATTTTGTGATGTGTTTCTTATTATTTAATAAATAAATCATAAAGCCAGTCAATTGTAAGTAATTAAACACATTTTTTTGTTTAAACAATATTTTATTCTACGGTTTTCATTGTGAAGACATGGACGTGCGGGAATACTCATGGATAGGTATTTCACGGATTTTTATATTTTTTTATTGCGGATACTCTCTACCACGACCTCTTGCGTAATGAGATCAGGGCCAGATGATAAATAAAGGAGGTAATACCTATACCTATCGACCAACGACGACGGACGCGACGTTAATTAAACAAAACTATTTGCACGATCATGTGTAATATATATGATTTTGTTGTTGTTTTATTTATTTTACATATAGTTAACCTCAAATCATGGTTCACTGCTTTACACCTTGCCACAGTGACTCTCAATCTCGGTCTCAGGTCTCAATGAAATCTTTCTTTTATTTTATCGGTCAACGCCATTTCTACTATTTTAGTTCCCTTTAGCCCCCCTCTCCATCACCCCTACAAACCCAACCCGTGAGTTTTCCATTTTCAATAGGTTATTTAACATCTCGTTATAAAGCGAGACTCTTTCAGGCAATCTTTCTAACTTTTTGGAGTTTGTTAAGAGTGCGGGTTGATATAATCCAACCATCATCAGCATCAGCAGTAAGCTATAAGAAGGCGATGATTGTAAAATTGAAGACGAAAAAAAAAGTATCTAAACACAATCAATATCTGTCTATCTATGAGTGGTAGCTTGTTTTTGCCGAGTTAAGAGGATTGGTTGGATGTTTGTTTTCGTTGCTGTTAATTTCCAGCAAAGGAGTTCCGGGTGCTAATTTGGCATCAAGTCGATTGCATTGTGACCCAATAGCTTAGATATTTTCGTTTAAGAAAAATAGTGACTGAATAGTCAACATCCAAAAAAAAGTTGAACATTTTTGTTTTAAGTCTGTCTGTCTGTAAAACGTAAACTAGATAGGTATAAATTCTAAGTACAACATGATGAAAATATGTGTATTTGAATGAATGGAGATACAACTCTTTCTGCTCTGCCTTTGTCTAGTAAGCTTATGACAAACTTTCACGTTATTGTTTGTTTTTAGTGGTTTATAAATAATTCAGATCATGTTTAGTCCAAATATAAACTTTTAATTAATGAATCTAATATAACTTGAAATTCCTAATTTCACAATTAAAAACAATTTTTATTCACTTTTGTAAATTTTTTTTTTAACTAAAACAGGATCTCTTTGATTTGATAAAAACTAATTAGTTTATTAAAAAAAACGATAAATTAATTCTTCTACGTGATAGAATTTAGAAAAAAATATTCATTCGATCACAAAAAACCAGAGATGTGAAATAATTGTAATTGGTCGATTTAGAAAGAAACATATAAAAAATAAATAAAATAAATTCCAAGTTTCTTTAAACATAATAATAAACATTATAAACATCTTGCAGGTTAAAAAATTAGAAATGACAAAAAATTTACGACATTAAATTTTTGGATGACTGATACCTTTTAAGACTTCTATAAGATTTTTATTTTTCTTTTTGCGCTCTTAGTACTCTTTTTCTAAAATAAAGTTCTATAATATTTAAATTTAAGTAATGTTCTTGTAGAAATTGGAAATTAATATTCTGTTTCCATAATAATTATGCATTATTTATTCTGGAATTTCATCAAAAGTTTCTTCGAAAGTTCTACTTTGAGTGACCTGTTTTCTAAATGCAACGAAAAATTTCAGACTTTAATCAACGTTAAACGCTAAATTCCAGAATTTTTCTTTAGTACCTCTTTATATTTGGTTTGAAAAAATAATATGGAAAAAAAAGTTCCAGAATTTCTACATTTCAGTAATGTCTTTATTCGGCTTCAGTACCCCAAAATAGAAAGATATTCTCTTTCAGTTAAGGAATATTTGTTGGATTTAAGATAACCCCGCACAGAAAAAATCCAAGGGATGAGTTCTGGACAACTTGGTGAATAAATTTAGTCTCCGAAGCAAACAAATTAATTGGATTTTATAACAGTTCGTGCAGTATCAGGCCCTAGTGACTTACAACTCTCAAACATTCCTGTGAGCGTGTCTGCAGAAATCGAAAGGGAACTACAGTTTATTGCCGAATCCGCACGCCTAAAGTGAGCGGCGGCGCTTTTCTATGACAAAAGATACTCTTGGAGGATTTGTCAGTACCTCACAAGATGCAGTAGCCATTTTTTAACTTCCCATTGCCATTGGAAGTTATTGTAATCGGTCCGATTTGTGAAATTGAAAATTTTGACATTTCTCGACGTTTCGAGGTCTCTGGAGTCAGATTACAATTTTTTTTTAAAGAGATGTCTGTGTACGTACGTTCGGAAGCTTTTTTTCCACTAACGATATCTCGAGAACGTATAGAGATATCAACTTCAAATTAATTTTATTTTATAGACAATAAGGCCATAACGTGCAAAAAGGATTTTCAGAAAAATTCAATAAGCTGTTTTTTTATTACAGTAATTTAAAAAAAAAGTTGTAAAATGGCTTGTTTCTTCATCTCCAGAACAAATAATGCTATCGACTTCGGCCTGGTTTCATTCTATGCATAAGGACGTAGTGAAAAATTGGTAGTACTTAAAAAAAATATCAACCCACAGTTTTTTTTTTTAATTAAAAAAACCATTAAAAATTGTTAAATAATATCGAATATCTTGAGAATACACGAAGATATTAACTTCAGGTTAATTTTATTTAATACACTAAGTTTAAGTTGATAATTGGTAGAGTTTGTAGGCCAAAAGAACTGCAAAAAAACTGCTAAAAATTGTTAAAAAATGTTTTTCGGTTCGAATATCTCAAGATCTACACATAATACCATAATTAGTAGTTGATAAGGTTTGTAAGAAAATTCAATTGAAGGTTTTTTTCTAGGCCAAAAAACTGCTTATAATTGTTGTAATAATTCGTATCGTATATATTTAGAGCAAAGAGCCAAACTTTGGTCTGCCCTTGATTGAATAACTGATCAGTTTTTCGAATAAGAATCTTAATTGGTAATTTGCTTATGAAAAATAACATCGGGTGTCGAGTTTCAAAGGGAATCAATGGGAAATTATCAGTGTGGGTCAAACCCAGCCTCTTTTATTTTTTTTTTAAATTATTTTTATTAGGTGGTCGAGGCTGGGAATCGATCCTAGACCTCCGGCATGATAGTCCTATACGCACTAACCATAATGCCACGGCTCCGAAGCAAGCTTATGTACATTTTTTTTAGGGAAAACCGGCGAAGAACCGTAGATCTTCTCAAAGTATGCAGTGTAGGGAGCCGTAATGCTGACAACGATGGATCATTGTGCGTTTTCTATTGCTATCCTGCACCTGCACGAACAAACAGTTGAGTTTGACAGGAATGACAAATGTGCCCGTCTCTAGTATAATTATTGGTCTTTATATCAATGAAAAGCCAATGGATTCATTTAAATTTCTTCATTTTTTGTTCAACATCTGGCTATTATGAGATCGTTGGCGGTCTTCCCTAGCCTAAAATCTACACTAATATAAACCAGGACCTATTAAGTTATTGACGAACGGTTTCAGGCGTTCACATACCTAATATGGCAGAGAAGACCTTGTAGGTGATGTTAGGTTGACTGATACCTCTGTAGCTGGCACAGTTTAGACGGTCACCTTTCTTGAGGATTCTCGAGCATATGCTTTCTTCCAATAATATATTGCAGATGCGCTGGTGCATAGTCCTAAACAAGCCATATCACCTATCGCTTTGCAAACCTCAACAGGATAACCATCAGCTCCGGGAACTTTTGTAACGAACCGAAGGTGTTGTCGGCAAGGACTCCCAAACCGAAAGGCTTTCCACGGAGAGGTGATAACCACCAAGCTTTTATAGTTCGATTTAAGAATCCTTTAACCTCCCCTTCCTATACCACCATTACAACCCCATGTTTACAGGGGCATGAGGCAGCAGGAAGGAGAGGGCGCCCAGGCACTGGACTGGCTGTCGTTACGACTTCATGCCGGAGTAAAGAGTATGGGTTCAACAAAAAAAATAATCGAGCCCGAATTCGTCCAGAAGGGAGGGGTGTGATTCCTATCGGGAGGGGAGGGTCGAAGTTGATGTTGACCCTAAAGAGGTTTTTGCCCACCCTTGTATCTCTACGATACCACCATGGCTACTGCACTTTATTGGACTTAATTTAAGATATAGTTAATCTTCACTTGTTGAGTACGGATGGAAGAAATTTTCGGTACGTTATGTACATAATATTGAATGGCTCAGTCTGTGTGACAGGTTGCGCGACATAATTTTACCATATCCTCAGCATTGAATCTGATTCTACGACAATATAGCCCCTTGATTGTCATTGGAGGCTTTTTGTTCAGTTCTTTAAGCTGGAGAGGTTACTTCCGGACCTTTTATCTGCTATTTTTCATTTCTTTTTATTTCATAGATCCTCTCTATTTCTTTCTGAGAAACTGGGATTCCTTCCCCTCTCTATTCGTAGAGCTCTTAGTCATTCTATGCAGCCCCACATACATACATATGATTAATGGCTTCTATCGTCAATCCAAGGGTTTTGTTGTGGTGATGGTGTGAAATTTAGCGCGTCAAAGATGAAATCTCTTTTCTTGTAAATGTTGCCAAAATTTGCTCCATTGCATATTTGTGACTTAAAATGGTACACAAATTATTACAAATCAATAAAACTACATACAATGATGTGCTATAGTTTTCCCGAAAGCTAATATTTCATTCCTTTATTTGCAAGTTAGTTAAGTGATTAGTTTTTGAGAAATTAAAATTTAAATTTTAAATTTTTGAAAAATTAATTCTTAGTCAAACACTGAAAAACAAAAGCAAATTTTTATCTTAGTTTTTAAGAAATTTAAAAAAAAGGAATGGTTGTTTAAAAAAAAACAAACGGTTTAATCAATTATGAATACCTACAAAAAATGTTTGCGTTTTTTTTTTTTGAAAAAAAAAAAAAAAAACACTTTTTGCTCTTTATATTTCTCAAAAACTTAGCTTTTTGACTATAATTTCTTAAAAACTATTCTTTTAAAGAACTTGATATTTAATAACAAATAAAATAATGGAATATTAGATCTCAAAGAAGCCATATAACACATCATTGATCGGGCTTTTTCGAATTTTAATAATTTTTTTTCCACTTAAGTCAATTTTTAATAAATTAATCCAATTTTGCAGAAAAAAAGTCACTTTCTTCGTTATACATTTTTTTTTCTTAAAATAATCCCATGAATCTATTCCCCAAAATTTCACAACAAAGGGAAACCCTATATAATCATGCTTTGAACAAGCATTGCTCTTATGTTTAGGACCCTTTTTTCGGAGTATAGTGCCCAGTAACAGATCATAAGGAATCCTAACAATCATTCTCTACAATTTTCTACATAACCACAGTATAAGCTCAGATATGACTCACTTACTCCGCATAGCACCAAATCACTTATAAAAACATTGAATTGAAGTTTTTCACACCATTTGTTTATTTATATTGGTCACCTCAAGATCTAACCACAATAACCGACAACGCCTGCGATCAAATTGAATGAAAATTTAATTCCCCTTTAAAAAATCTAGATCAAGAGTTGTGGAAACTAAACCAAGTGTATGTACGTGAGTATCTATTAGATAGTTTTGTTTTTTATTTTGTTTGTTTAAATTGTCTTTGTGTTCTACAAAAAAAAACTATATCACACATAAACCGACTGACAAGTGGTTTGTGCACCTGTTCCAAGGACGTCAAGTTCTATAATTAAAACCTCTGGAAAGATAGAGAAAGAGCGAGAGAGCAAGCTAGATAAAAATAAAAAAAAGGAAGCAATAAAATAAAAGTAGACAAAAAAAAAAAAACTGCTTTATGTATAAATTTACCCTGACATTTATGTAAATTAGAAAAGTTCAGATTGTTTCTTAACATTTTTGCTTTGTTTTTTTTTTTATATTGATGCACTTCCTTTAAAGCCATCACCAATTAGGCTTAGAAAAATCATTTAGCTTGCTGCATAATGTTTTACTAGCAACCGCAGATGAGCTTTTATCGCTAGGCCGTAGCTATATGGGGGCGAAATGGGAGTAACATCAAAATAACTCAGTTTTTTTTTTGTTAATCAGGTGGAGTTTGTATGGTTTAAGAGAAAAATTACAGAAAAAGTATTTTCATCAGTTCTTTCCATATGAAATGACCACGACTTCAAACTTTTTACGACTAAGCCGTTGTGATAAACGTTGACCTACATGTTGTTTTTGACTTACCAAATCCCTTTTACAATTTGGGGATTCCATTTGAAGCACTGTTTCACTAAGTTATCAATTAGTTTGCAAAACACTGCCTAATCCGCTGTAATTATGCAAAATTGCCCTCGAATATTCAGGATGTAATGCAGGTGTACTAACAAAAGCTTTTAATTTGCCAGGTCCGTTCCACCATCCAGTTCCTCTGAAATTTTTGTTTTGTTTTTAGGCGGAATGGGTGAGGGATACGTCGTAGTTTCCCGTGACGTGATGGTATGTGCGTTTAAATGTCACGCTAACTGGGAGTCTGGGAATTAAATCCCGCCTATTCCCCGTAAACCGAAATAAGCTTTGAAGGGTGGATCCCTCTTGCGAGGAAGTGAAAAACCTTTTAAAAGAAAAATTGTCTCTCATCTTAACCGTTCAGATTCGGTGGAAAACTGTAAGTACTCCCCCTCCCCCCCTCCAATATCTTACCAAAGACTATCAGGAAGATTGAAAGGTCACTTGGTGCTGGTTCTCCACGAGCTGTTACGCCACCAATTTATTTACTTAGGTATTACAGGGTTCGATATCCAGACCCCCATGTATTTTGTTTAATAAAGCAACATTTTTATTAGGGATGCCTCCCATAACAAGCTATTTCCAGATACAATTGCCATTTACAGGATGGAAGGCTTTTTCAAAGCCGATGAACATGTGGCAATTGGTACTCGAACGACGCACTTAAGCTTCGCAACTCCTATACTTCAAATTCATCCTTACTACTCAAAAACTGGTAAATTTGAAAAATGTGTTTCGTAAAAAAAAAAAAAACTATAGAACGTGTTCTGTAAATCTTTCATTTTAAATGAGGTGAGTGCTAAAAACTTTAGGAAATAAGTTCAATTTATCCGTATTCCCCTTTCCCTAGAAATATAATTTTCCCACTACGGTCTTGAAGTTACCTAATACTGAATGGCTTCTGTTGATGATGATCCTCTATGAGGTACAGTAGTTGACCTTTTTTCTTGAGCTCTGGGAAAATCGGTTACCTACCATATACAAGAACCGAAAGACAAACAATCCCCTTCCAAGTTTTTTTTTTTTTGTAACATTACAATGACACAACACAAATCTCTTTGGCATTTTGAAGCCGAATGCGAGTTTGGTGTGCAAACACAACAAAAAAACAAAACAAAATACACAAATCGTCGAAAAGTAGAGATAATTGATGACCTTTTAGCATTTTAGCATTCGAGTTATATTGATGGTGGAAGTTAGGGTCCACTTCACTGTGTCTCGGGGAGATGGAAGAAGTCGCGGTGGTTTGTTGCTTTGATATAGAAAAATTACTATTAGTGGTCTTAAAATTCAATAGATGTAGGTTTTTTTTTCTTTGGTTTTGACTATCGAGTATCTTTATATGCATGACGACATGTAGGTCGCTAGCTCAATCTTTTATTATTGATTTTTTTTTTGTTGGTTTAAATACAATTTTATTTTAATTTTATTTTAAATTGAATTCAGGGGGTGTGTCGATTTAAGTGGCTTAAGGTGGATCAAATGGGTGTTAGAAGAGACCACTGGTATTATAGGAAAAGAAATTCAATTTGAAACAATCGAAGGTGGAGTGTCTATATTAGATCAAGGTGTTATTTGCATTTTGAACTTCACGACATTATAGGTGAATATCACGTGCAGGATATCTATGATTTTGGCTTGGGAGAGGTTTGAGAAGTCATTGTAAACAAATCCATTCAAAATGAACAGGTAATACTTGAATAGTACATTTTTTGAATGGGAATGGCATAAACTAAAACAGTACAACACGTGTGGGAAAAAAATTCATGAAAATAGGATAAGTTTATAATAGTCACAAAAACTTTGGAAAAACTAAAATTGAAAAAATAAATTAAAGAAAAATAAATTGGTGGCAGTGCCAGTTCGTTGAGGACTAGGACCTACATAAAAGTGCACTATTCATATTAAGAAGAGTTTTTTTTTTTTTATTATTGTAAGGAGCTCTTGATGGCCAGGCGAACGCTGCCCCCAAATAATGGATTTTTTTTTGTAACTCTCACATTGCAAAAATAATAGTCGAGAAACGTTGAAAAATGGAAAAGAAACTCACTTTTTTTCAGTTTTCATCCAATTTTACGAAGTGAGAATTAAGTGCTTTGCACATGCAAACAGCGAATTGTGAATGGTCACGTATTTTTGACATTTCATTCACAAGAGTGGTCGCTGACTGCTGATTGCTGACAATTGCGAATTATCATCAAACATAAGCAAGAAAAATGAGAGTTTGAAGTTAAATTCGAGTGAATTTTCTATTCGCTAGTTTGTGGAATGCGTCCTGACTGTTGTGGATCGCGAATTGACGTTTGGCAATTCGCAGAAGATAAGTTGTTGGTCGCGTTAATAATATAATTAAAATACAAAATTTTCTAATTTAAACTAATTCTACGCTGTATTTTTACTTCGTCCAAAAGTAAAAACAAAAGAAAAATTCTATAAGCAATAGAATTTGCTTTTAAAAGGTTTATTCGCATTCGCACGTCGTCGCAGCTCATGTGCAAAGCACTTTACAGAACGTACAGGCACTGGTTGGACATTATCGACATTATTTTTTAGAATTTGGAAACACGAATTTCTAAAATGATCAACCTATATTTAATTTTTCTATCTTTCTAAGGGTTGCTTATTGGTCATTTTAGGTCATAGTGTGTGTTTACAATTTGTATCTCCAAATATCTTGAATTGAAAAAAAAATTCAAAAAAAAAAAACAATCGATTTTTTTGATAGATAACTATGTATATTGTACGTCTATAAAGCTAGCACATACACATTAGCATAATCAATTTAAACCATAACTAGAATTTTGTGCTCTTTTTGTGCTATTTTTGTGTGGAAGTCAATATTTTTGTGCTAGCATAGTTTTCGTTTTATGCAAATCTATGCTACCTTAATATTAAGCTAGAAAAACTTCTAAACCGATCAACATAATCAATTAAAATAAAAACTAGAATTTTGTGCTATTTTTGTGCTTTTATTCTGTGCAAGTCTCGATTTTTGTGCTGGCATAGTTTTTGATTTATGCATAATTATGCATTTGTATGCTACCATATAAAGCTAGCAAAACTTCTAAACCGCTCAGCATAATCAATTGAAATAAAAACTAGAATTATGTGCTATTTTTGTGCTTTTATTCTGTGCAAGTCTCGATTTTTGTGCTAGCACAGTTTTTGATTTATGCATAATTATGCTTCCCATATAAAGCTAGCAAAACTTCTAAACCGCCCAGCATAATCAATTGAAATAAAAACTAGAATTATGTGCTATTTTTGTGCTTTTATTCTGTGCAAGTCTCGATTTTTGTGCTAGCACAGTTTTTGATTTATGCATAATTATGCTTCCCATATAAAGCTAGCAAAACTTCTAAACCGCCCAGCATAATCGATTGAAATGAAAAAATTTCTTTAAAATTATCAAACACATTTTACACAGCTCAAAATAAAAACAAAACATATTTTAAATAAAACTGGCTACGCCTCTGCCTTGCTTTTTACGTAACTGGGTATCGTTGTTGTTGTTTCTCGTTGTAAGGGTGGTTTGTTTACAATTTTTATCTATAAAATAAGGCATTCTAGTTTTTAGTTTCGATTTATTTTAAGCTCGATTCACAAACTCACGTGTTTTATTATTACATTGCAATTAAAATACAGATGCCCGTTCATATAAAATTAATTAGAAAAATTAATGTTTTCCAGACCATTTTTTCGTTTTCTCTTATAGGAAATACATTGAAAGTCAAATCCAAAAATTTGTTATCCCCCTCTAGTAGCTCACGCGCTGATATGCAGGTGGTGTCGAAAGCAATTTATCTGGTGTCAATAGTTTATTTTATTATGTTTGAATTGAATTTGATTACTATGATTGTTTAAGAATCAATTAACTTCATTCTTCGGGTAGATATATAAATGGCCGTTTAATTGACTATTGAAAAATCGGCTCTAAAACGCTTAAGATAAAAGTAATTAATTTTCAAGATACAAATTTTATGTCGCGATTTAGCCTAGCGAAAGCCCAGCCACAAGATCTTGTTCTCGAATCTCAGATGTACCCATACATAATGAATTTTTTTCATTTGCATCGTCCCCTGTAGGATTCAATGGATTCTAATACATTTGACGAAATGAAAATATGTAAAATGTTTTCATTGCATATTGTGCATGTGACGGAATAAAAAAATATAAAAAAAAAACAGTCACCAGCGGGACTCGAAATCCAAACCCTTCGGTTAAGAAGTCACCGATTACCCCATTGCACCACCATGGGTCGCGCAGAATAATGGCACGTAATTCTGGTTTTTATTTCAATCGATTATGCTGGGCGGTTTAGAAGTTTTGCTAGCTTTATATGGGAAGCATAATTATGCATAAATCAAAAACTGTGCTAGCACAAAAATCGAGACTTGCACAGAATAAAAGCACAAAAATAGCACATAATTCTAGTTTTTATTTCAATTGATTATGCTGAGCGGTTTAGAAGTTTTGCTAGCATACAAATGCATAATTATGCATAAATCAAAAACTATGCCAGCACAAAAATCGAGACTTGCACAGAATAAAAGCACAAAATTCTAGTTTTTATTTTAATTGATTATGTTGAGCGGTTTAGAAGTTTTGCTAGCTTAATATTAAGGTAGCATAGATTTGCATAAAACGAAAACTATGCTAGCACAAAAATATTGACTTCCACACAAAAATAGCACAAAAAGAGCACAAAATTCTAGTTATGGTTTAAATTGATTATGCTAATGTGTATGTGCTAGCTTTATAGACGTGTATATTGTGAGTGGTCAAAAAATTTTAATGGGTGGTCAAAAATGGTCATTTAATTGGTCATATTTTATCGGAAAAATTCTATAAATAGGTCGCTTTTTGGGGCCAAATTGACACTGCTATTTTTAGAGCCAAAATGCACGATATCTTTTATACTAAATTGTTTATACTTAGGTGTTTATATTGTTTAATTCATTACATAATCTACAGGGTGGTGCAAAAGATATGTAGGTTCTATACTTAATTAAACAATGTTAACATAATTTCTGTAAGTTGAATTGCTTTTGTTTTTCCCTTTAAGACCGGTTCATACCTTCTGCCCCACCCTGTATTTATAAAAGTATATAACAGCATATATCGATTTTATTCTTTTTTTTATACCCAAATTCCTGAAATAAATCACAACAATGTCAAAAGTTTTTCTATAAGTTTGTAAAAAAATTCTATTCACAGTTTAAAAAAATTCAACCGCTAAAATTTATTTGAAAAATTTTTTTTCATCTCCCTTATCTCAAACAGCCCAACTTTGGTCTTTACTAGATTGCATGACTAACACCTAAAATTATTTTCAAAGATTTTAAATTGGCGATCTTTTTTTAGGAAAATAACATAGGGTCTCAAGTTTCTAGGGGTACAAATGGGAAGTTGCCAGTGAGGGTCGCACTCAGTCTCTCTTTGCTTTAAAATCAAATTAATTGATTTCAAAAATATCCAGACTTTAAATACACAATGTGATTAAACATAAGCGAAAGTTCAGGCGACCTAGTCAACCATGATATTTTTGATTGCCCTTCCAACAGTATAAAATTCAAAAACTTAAAAATCGAAATAATTTCTTAAACGTCTATAGTAACTTTCCTTCCATTTCTGACTTCTAAACATTCATATCTTGATTCCTATACAGTTTAAACGAAATATTTGTTAAATGTAATGACTTTCTTATTTAATCTTAAAAATGCACCTGAATATATCATGCAGCCTTACTATGGATACAACGTTGTTTTGCCTCCTATTTTCCCTACCATATCGTATTTCGTTCTAAATCTCCGTTTGAATTTTTCTACAAAAATCAAAAACTATCCAAAACACAATGTACTCACTCACTAACCTAGAATCACAGATCACTGAACTCAAAACTCACATTGAAAAGAATGAAATTACAACAAGCAGAACTCAACAATAAGATCACGTAAAATCACCCAACTACAATAACATCCAACATAAGATTTTCACAAGCAAAAGCAAAAAGAAACAAAAAATTAGCACACACAGCATGCATCAGCCTATTCAACCACCTTAAAACTCATTTAACAAGATATAATTCAGATTAATAAAGCAAAACCACAGCCAATATTGGAACTCACATGTGCCCCTAATGTCTCTTCAATAAAAAATGCGCTTGATTGATATCCATCACACCAACCAAATACATGAATCTCCATAAATAAATTTACTCAAAGCCTCGAAAAAGCTAAAACTCTGTCGTCACTCTCAAAGAAAAAAAAAAAACAAAAGTGAAAAGTTGAATTCTTATTTGGATAACTAAGCCAAAATTCCAAAATGATATAACCATCACTGAATCAGTCATCACGTCTCTATAATTCTCTAAGAATGTGTGTGACGATATAATAAAAATAATGTCGGCCATCTTATGCAATAGAAAATTCTTGTTTTCGCCAGCAAAATCTCAATTCAATCGACTGACCGGAATTTTCGTGACCAAAACAAAACTTCCAGCTGCGGTCTAAACGATTCAATAACCCACCCCATCATCATCATGGAAAGTGAGAGTGAGAGTGTGAAATTGTAACCTTCTTTCAATATTTGATAGTATAAGTGTGACATATCCAATTGTCTATAATGGTGGTCTGTTGGAGCACTACCTTAATTTACCTTGCCCTCTAAAATAGGCAGCTATAATGGTTTTGTATAAATAAAAACCTAGTTATTCGTTGTGAATTTTTTATCAACTTCACGTATTTTGCAGGGAAGTGAAAAATACTCATTCGTTCACATTTTTTTTTTTTTTTTTTTGATTGGCAATTTGCCATACTATGCCTACCTACTTGCTTTCAAAAGTCGAAACTGGCCAGCAACATTGTCTCAAAATCATTGCTATGGTCAAGTTACAAAGAGCTAAATACCTATACATTGTAATGGACTCGTCATTTCAGTTGAATCGTTTGTTTTTAACCGTACATTGTAATCATACCTGATTTATCAGTTTTGCGATCAGACATCATCTCCAAGGCGTTTTTTTTTGTATTGCTTGTTTCGTCAGCATTGTCGGTATTTTGAAAAAAATACTTCACCATATTTGGTTTACCTTGACAATTTTCACAAAGCGGAAGTTACACATTTTATATCAATCGATATGATATCCTTTGAGGATCTGATGTTCCTGACTTGAGGTTTTGACAGCTGGAATATTTCAAAAGACACATTTCCGATTTACTTCTTGTTCCTGAAGTGATATCAAATTATGTCTGAAGACAAATTTCCGATAAATAGTTAGTTCCTGAAAGAATCATCACTTCATTTAAGATATATCTTTAAAATGAATTGAGGAGGCTTTGAGGAACTAGTAATCATAAATTTTTCTTCAAAAAATTTCAAAAAATCTGTCAAGACATCACAAATCTAGCCAAAAACATATTTTTAATCAATATCATCACCACTGCTGTAACCATTCTGTGTCATAAAACCTCAACAAAACATGAAAATATATAAATTTCGAAATTTCCTTGCATAAAAGGTTAATATACTGGTGCATTATGTTGAAAATACAGTTTTTCGCATTTAACTTTTTAACAGTAAATGCTAGAGAAAAGTATTTCATAGAAAGCTTGTAGATCATGAGATTTTCTAAAAAATAAGCCATAACATTTGTCTTCCTCTGACTTGCCGTTTAGAAGATTATGGCCATTTAAAAATTTACATACATTTACATACAGGGTGATCGGCATAAGATGCACCAAACTGCTGGAGCGAGTAGGTTCAGTTAAGACAAGAAAAAAATCGTATTGGAGGGGGGGTCTATTTCCGCCCGTTTAGGCAGGAGGGGCAATTTTCTAAAAAATTGACTTAAAACAGAAAACAAAATATTTAAAAACAACGGTACAATTTAAGATATCATGCTATAACTTTTTTACAAAGCCAGAAATCTTTTATTTGATTTTTATTTTAAATTAAGTTGTGTTAGTAAATAGTGGCTGAAAAATTAATTTCCAAACTCGAAATTTAAAAAAAAAAAAACAAGAAAAAAAAAGTTTCAAACTAATTTTTTTCAAAATTTTATGTAATTAAGTATAACTTTTCAAAATTCAATGCTCTTATTAATTTTTAATAAAAAACAGAAAACCGGATACTAAAATGTCTTTTAGTTTTTGAGAAAACATATTTTGTAGAAATATGATCTTTTGAACAACAAAATAACGGATGGAAGGCTCAAAAACTAGACTACATTTTGACATCTGGTTTTCAATGTTTGACTAAAAATTGATGGGAGTATTGAATATTAAAAATAAAAATTTTACTAAATAACGTAAAATTTTGAACAAAATCAGTTTGAACACAATTTAAATTTTTTTTTTTTTTAAATTTAAGTTTGAAAATTAAGTTTTACGGCCATATTATTCACTCAATACATTTAGATTAAAACTTAAATCTGGATGTAAATCATACAAATTCAATGTACATTCTCTGGATTTCAGTTTAAATCTGGATGCATCGAGTGAATAATATGACAGTTAAAAAACTGTTCACTAAAAGAACTTAATTTATAAACAAAATGGAAGCACATATTTCTGGCTTAACAAAAAAGTATAGCAAGTCGTTTTAGCCATTACCGATATTTTTTAATAATTTTTTTTCGGTATTAAGTCAATTATTTTAGAAAATTGCTCCTCCTCCGTTTTAAAATACTCCCTTTCATTTATTCCGCAGATAACCATATCTTTGTACACTTTTCCTTGGTCAAAGAGTGATGGTTAAAAATATCCTTAACTACAACTTTAGTCTATCTGGATTCTTCGCCACTAATTTTTGTTTCCTTTTTTATTTTATTTTTTTGTTAGATATTTCGTATCAACAGTTCTTCAATTTCAAATCTATCGAGCTATGTGCAAAGTTTCCAAACAATATGATCCATCAGACCCGAATAAACCCTTACACAAGTGTGACATCTACAGACAGCCGGATGCAGGAAATCTTCTAAAGTAAGCTTATAAAAATGACGAAATTTCTTTCTTTTTATTATTTCCTGTTTTTAATTCTTGTATTTTTTTTTTGAAGACGTTTAATGGAAAAAGGCTCCTCGCAACCTTGGCAACAAGTTCTCGATGAAGTACTCGGTGAAGGTCGATTAGATGGTTCAGCTTTGCGAGAATATTTCGAACCTTTGGGCGAATGGTTACGTTTGGAGAACATTCGCAATCAGGAATATGTTGGTTGGACCTATGATGGTGACTATTGCAAACGAAGCATTGAAACAGCCAATTTACAAATTTTCGGAGGTTTCTACAACAATTCACCACCAACAATAAGAACTGACCTATCATCTGATGGCTTACTTCTCTTATCAATTGTTATTCTAAGATACTTTTATGTTTAGATAAAACTTAGCACACGCATTTAATGTAGTTTTTCTTTCTTCTCTAATCCGCAATTTAATCAAATCTAGTTGATGATCGAATCATCAACGACGACGTTCGTGGTTCGGTGGTGGATGGTGTCTCATTTTGATTAGATCTCTAAAATTGGAATCAACAAAAACATCGTCGCTGTCATTTGGTGATGTGACTGTCGGGGAAGGGGCCGCATTCAAAATGAAATTGGAGGAGTCCAAGCCTATTTCGCATGTCATAAACGATTTAATTCGATTAAATTCAATTTGAGTTAAAGTATGCAACTGGGTCTTTTATGAGAACACAAACTCAAGTAATGTAGTATAAGAAGACTTCAAGTTGTTTTGTTAATTTTTCATTCAGAAAGAGTTTCTTGGTATACATATATATAGTCTAAACCCCCCCTTACCCTCATTGAAGCTAATAGGATGAGGAAGAAAGAGCGGGAAATTATACACTATCACACGTTTTAGTTGAATAAAAATGTTGCTGACTGAGTAGTGAGTAGGTATATCAGTTTTGATATGAATGTGAGAAGTTACAACAACAACAAATAAGACAATTTTATTCGTGAAAGTGAACTTGAAGGAATTGAGGACAGTGCCGTGCTTTTAGTTGGGGGCAAATAAAATAAAAATTCAGAAGTATGTTATCATGCAATTTTTTTCTAATTTTTTATATTTTCTACCAAATTATTTAAATTTTTATGAAATTAGATTAAAGGTTTAGTTTGGGAAGTTGAGTTTATTAATTAAGATCCAACGACATCTTTTAGCTTTCCTCTACTTACCGATGAATTGAGATAGAATATATTTCAGAATTTCAGATCAGAATAATAAATTTTACGTGCATGAATTTATTTTATTTGTTTTGAATTATTCAAAATAGACTTAATGAATATTATTTTAATAGACTAAATATACATAATATGTATGTGCAACGTGCTGTAAAAAATTCAAACTTTAATTCTAAATTAAATCGAAAACAAACAAAAAAAATCATTAAAAATTAGCTACTTGGAAATCGAGTAATTTTTGTTTGCTTCGAACAAAAAAGTCGCATGAAAGAAGAATCACTCCTTAATAGCTTAGATGTTTATTTATTTTTTTTTTTTGAATAATTTCTTGCTCATAATTGATTAATTTGAGTAGATTCCAGAGGTGTTATATTGAAAACCTGCACATGTACAATTCAAAAGATAATATAACTTAAGTTCAAGGTTGAATGCATTGAATTGAAATCTATTTCATTTCTCATGCCGCCTTAACTGGACATTAATGATTTGTATGCATAATGTCGTTTTATGGAAATGATTGAAGCTTTTGCAAACACATACAAATATGTATTGTGATTCGTTTTCTCGATAAAAATTCTTGAATTATCAAGAATTTGACTCCTAAACATGTTTCGTTAGTCTGGAGAACAAAAAAAAAAACGATTTCCTACTGAGGGACCGAGGACTGAGGAGTAGAAAGTTAAAATTAAATATATATTAAATAAACTGTCCGTGGTATAATGCGGCTAGTGTGTAGGACCACTTCTGAGGTCTGGGTTCGGCTACAACTACTGCCTCTTGGGAAGAAGTGATAATTCCTCCAAGAGTAACTCTTTGTCAAAAATAAATGCCTCTTACCTAAGCCGTACGTATTCGGCAAAAAATTGTAGGTCCCTTCTATTCCTGTCAATAGGCCTTGGTTACACAAGCTGTCGCGCCACCGAATTTATTAATTTATAACGACAAGAGCACTGAAAATTCTTGAAAAACTTTGAAGAAAATGTCTTGAACTTTTGAAAATTTCGTAGAAAATCTTACGACAACAAATATGGCTGGCATATATAATGGAGTCCCAGCTAGAGCTACTTATGGGAATAAAACAATTATCAAAGTGTGTACCATTTTTTGGCACAATCTTTAAATCTTGTAGGCGTGCATTGAGCATCATCATTTACAGAAGCAGGCTTATACAAAAACTTTATTGCTTCCTTGTCGTAACCATCACACAGTGAGAATAAAAACAAATGTACAAAAACTATTTTATAAGGAAGTAAGCCAAACATGATAAGATGGTCGGCGAAATACCTATAGCTTTCACAGCTGTATGGTATTTACTCAAAAATGTACCGGCAATTATCAAAGCTCTTGAAGAAATTGAAGAATCTTCTCCAGAATTTAAATACCAATCTGGCCATCCTTCGAGATATTATAGGCAGGGCGCTCACTGAAGTGGTGAGGAAGCGGAGTGGTAGTGGTGTGGTGACTAAGTAGGAGTTGGGATTGGTAAAACCTATGTATAATTAAATGAAGACGCGCTTATCAAAGTGTTGTGGCGATGGCATGATATTTGCAGATGGTGTGGTGTCAGTCTGCTGCCTCATATCCCGAACATGTTGATGTTCAATTTTCGAGTGGAAAGTGAGTGGCGAAGAAGTGGATTTTTGTACTTTATATACGAGTATGCTTATGATTATTGAGTTATAGACCTTGCCTTAGGCAAGTCACTGAAGTGTTGACAAAGTGGAGTTGTAAAGGAGTAGCGAGTGGCAGTGGAGTGGTGAAAAAGTGGCTTGACGATGGAGTGGCGGCGAACTGATATGAAAGTGATTTAATGCGCACTGCGGTGGCAAAATACGTTCACCAGGTCTCAGTCTATACGTTAATAATTACAAGCATACTCGTATATAGAACAAAAATCCAATTCGTCACTCACTTGCCACTTGAAAATTAAGCATGTTCGAGATATGTGCCACCAGACTGGCACAACACCACCTAAAAAATATCCACATTGATGAGAGCGCGTCTTCATTTAATTACATAGGTTTTACCAATTCCATCACCTGCTTCTCAGTCACCACGCCACTACCACTCCACTTCGTCATCACTTCAGTGAGTGCCTTGCCTAAGAGGTATTTTTTTTGTAATGTAAGTTATGCGGTAAAAACAAAAAAGGGTTAACATTTATCCGATTTGAAAAAAAAAAAAAAAACTTTTTTTACTAAGGGAAATATTAAATGTATGGATTTCGAAATAAACTTTAGGATTAGTTATTTTTTAAAATTAAACTTAGCTTGTATTTTTGATAAGGCAGAGGCAAAAAAAAATTAAAATATTAATAAATCAGTATGATTTGTATTTATTTATATTTTCTTTTGTACGTTTTTTTGCGAAGCCTTGATTTATCTAACCGCGCGAAGCCGAGGCGGGCCAGATAGTGATTTGAGAAAATGTGAAAGATTGCAAAGGTTTTAAAGAAGTGCTGATTTTTTTTTGTAAGAATAATAGATACCTCATATTTTTTTAAGTATTGGGTAGGTATACAATTTTAATTGACCCTTTCTTATTAAAACTCATAATATAGAAGGCTCACTATGCATTTAGTGGGAACATAAAATGATTTTAGTTTCTTGCCCCTATGTAAAAAAAAATCATCGGCCGGCAGGCTACGCCACTGTCCACTGTGGTGGTCGTCTATGTACCATAATGAGGGTCAACCGAATGAACTCAAACATGTCTCATTCAATTTAAGTAAAATCCAGTAGGCACTCACTTACTACGCACATTGCTATGCTAGTAGTACAACATTTACGTTATTCTCCCAAGCGAGTTTTGTACTTTCAAATGCAAACAAAACATTAACTCGACCGCTTTTTAAGCTGAACAGAGTATCTGTGTATATATTTTTTGCAACAACAACACCATGAAATGACAACTTGGAGTAAGGTCTTCCCACTAAGGACATCGTCATTGCAAATGAGATTAAACACAATATCTCAGACAGACAGACAACAACAAAATTAATAAAAAAAAAAAATTATTGTAAAAACAAACAAACAAACTTTATACAAATCCAAATGCGAGCGAAAAAGACAACGAACGAACATGTATCTGAATTCTGTGTAGTATATGTCAACTAATTTGTATCTGGGGAGTTTTGGGGGATCAATCCCAGAACTATTCAGTTATCGTTGTTCCGCCTAACTGATCAAACTCGAATATTTCCTAAGACAAACCAAAAAAAAGAGAAAAATTATAAAAAAATTAAAAAATAAAAACTACAAATATTAACGAGAAGATACATAGATAGACTTTCTCACGCAACAAAAACTATGTTGCAGATACAACACCTAGTTTCGTTGATAGTGGTATCGGAGGTGATACGTCATCATGTCATCACCTGTCTCGAATCGAACAGTGTGAATCACGCGAGTGTCACAACCCTAACCTCGGACAATGGAGTGAACACCACTCTTACAATGAGCAATCACATTTGCACTCGAGAGGAAACTTACATCGAACAGAAACAAACTCCCACTATGCAGCAGGTGAAGGTGCGTGCCTCGAATTGGTGTTTGGATATTCCGCCAAGGTGTTCGAATTACAAGACTGAATTTCGGGAAGTCATCAAGTTAGAGGTAAGTCTATGGGTGTTGCTCGAGGAGGGAGTGATGCTGCGAGTATACTCGTAAGTAAGTCGTAGCTATATAAGATGTGTGATTGTTTATTGACAGTATCGAGATTTTGGCGTGTTAAATCGGTTGAAGAAAATTTTTTGTTGAGTACTTAGATCGATTGCAGACAGTGTATAGACAACTTGCTTAAGACGTCAATGTTGTGCGGGAACCGGAAGTGCATAGGTTAGCATAAATGGTCACAGTAAATTGGATTTAGCGAAAATGGAAACAGTTTATTGATTTATGTTGTGTATAAATTACCGACGGACGCGTTGATCGTCGGAAATGTTTGCTGGTTGATATGGCACTCGAAACAGTTCCCAGATTAATAGACTGGATTAGATTTGATAAGTTAAAACTTGTAATGGATGCAACAAGGAGGATGTGGATACAGGAGATACAAAATTTCAAATGCTTAATTTTTGTTTGAAACATCTTAATTGTTTTTCCAATTAAACATTCTTTTTAGTTGGACTTGTGTCGGTGTCGGTGTCGGTGTCGGTGTCGGTGTCGGTGTCGGTGTCGGCATATCAGTATTTACTCCTCATACCATACCTAACTGATTGGATTCTATAAGAATGAGAAAAAATTGTCCTGCTATAAGAGTAAAAAAAAAATAAATTCGATGGCACAACAGCTCATGAAGAACTAGGGCCTATTGACTTACAACTCTCAACCATTCCTGTGTGCGTGTCTGCAGGAATGGAGGGGACCTACAGTTTATTGCCGAATCCGAACGGCTAACGAGCGGCACTTTTCTGTGACAGGAGATACTCTTGGAGGATTTGTCAATTCCTCGCAAGAGGCAGTAGCCGTTTTTCTTTTAAATAAATAGATGGCGAGGCTGGGGATCGAACCTTAGACCTCTGGCATGACAGTCCATCGCACTAACCATCACGCCACGGCTACTACCCTGCTATAAGAGTGGTGAACTATAAAAGTAGACAGATATGGTAAAGAGGGTAGGCACTTGATCCTATAACACGAGTATGCACACCAATCAGTATAAAAGAACTTTTTTTTGGAAAACAATTAAGGTTATTTATCAGGATTGCAATTCCGAACAAATTTTATTTATAAACTTTATTTATAAGCTTTCAGGATGTTAAAATCAAATGTAAATAAGAATGAGCGATACAAATATTTTTTGTTAACTTTTCTTTTGTTTTTGGTTTTGGAACGAATTTTTAATGTTGAAATGGTAGACATAAGGATTCAAAACCTATCTCTCTGTTTATCAATTCCTATTATCAGTTTCCAGCGCTCAGGTGTCAATTGGAGATTGAGTTACGAGCCATTCGGATGGTTTTTGATGACAACTTAGAGAAAAGGGAAAAGTGTTTCCTATAAGGCGAAGAAGTGATTATAGGAAACACTTTTATATCAGAGGGCAGCGAAAGGATTTCCCAAATCAAATCAACGGTTGCTTCCACAATTCCATTCAGGCAGAACTTCTTATTCTTATAGCCCCATTTGCTGAAACGACATTTAAGTATTTAAGTTCAACATAAGAGCTTATGTGATAGTTTACGCTGAGGAAAAAATAGAACATAAGCGTTTAAGTTGAGTTTTGTTTAAGCAAAAGGCCCTTAGTGATCTAAAAACCTTATATTGATGCCATATTTTAAGGTCGTACTCCGGGTAGAGGTGACTTTCTACTTTCCCAGACTTGTAAAGTTACCTAGTTGCAGAGCAACAAGAAGCTTAGGATATGTGGAATGATTTATTTTTGAGAAAATTTGCATCAAAACAGAGTTCACCAAGATAGCCTCATATAAGTGTTCTTGCCGTTATATGTAGAGGAGAATTATGATTATGAATGACAAAGACTTTGTTTAATTAGCTTCTGGTCAAGACTGCTTTTTGTTCCTTATATTAATCAATGAATGAATAATTTGAGGTTTCGATTGAATTGCGACCGTATTATGGCCTATTGTGACATTTAAGAGGCGGATAAGATTATTATGCTCATTTATACAGTTCTTCATCGAAATTTGTTTTGAGGAACTTTTGTGTTTGGAGTATTTTTGAGAAGCCAATTCGCTCTCTGAAATGTAGTGACGTCACAGATATATTATATGGCACTGCTCACTACGCAACGAATACTGAGGTGTTTTCTTAGCTTGCAATGACCACTGCGGATACCCGTAATTAATCTTAGATTATTCCAACTTAAGCTAATACAGGATGTGAAACGTTCTTGGTTGTAGTTCCCAAGTAGTAGTTTCGCCAGTTTCAGCTTATAAGGATTTCATTCAAGATTTTTAGTCTTTTGGCCTGCTCTTCTGTTCTCTCCAATTTCTCCAGGGATGCTGTTGCTCCTATTTTTGCTAAAGAGTCTGCCTCTTTATTGCCTTCGACATCCACATGGCCCGGTACCAAATGAAGTGTTATACGTATTGTTATTTAGACGTTACGAACACAACGCAACGTATAGCGTATAGCTGCACAAGTTCGCCAACATTTAACTTTTTACATACACCGCTTTTGACGTTTCAAGCGTATCGGAAAAAAAATCATAAATTGAAAGAAAAAATGTTGGAAATGAAAATTATATATGTGCTTTAAAATACTTAATAAGCTTTGCAGCTGCTTAAAAAATAGAACGTACGAAATTTTTTGACAGTGTTTGCTGTTCCAGCTTCAGTTCCAAGGCTCAGCTATCTATGCAAACAACAATACCAACGGTGAGATCAAGCTATTTGCTATTTGCTATTTCTTTGGGCTTTGAAGGCAGTTGAGTAGCAAAGTTCTCTCTTGAGCAACTATGTAAGTATGTATGCAAATTGTTACTTTATAAAGACACTAATAATCCTGGTCCTGCTGTAAGATGCAAGACTCTGGACCATGTCAAAGGTGGATGAAATCATTCCGGGTGATTGTTGACCCAGTCTGCATAGAATGGAAGTGGATGAAAGGATGGATAGGTACAGCATTAAACTTTGCCGACAATACAACGACACCGATAAAGCAAACAAAATTAAAAAGCCTACAAATAAACTCGCTGGAACATTTATAGCAAATAGACGTAAATACTTTGGCCTGGAAAATATTTAAATTCATCTTTGTTCCTGAAGAATTGGCGCAATAGTAGAAGATCGTGAATCAGGAGTCGCGCACGCTAGATGAAGAAGACCTCACAGCTTTCTAGGGACAGAACTGGCTGGAAGAAGGTTATGTTAGTTAAGTCCTTGTGTCAATGCTGTAAAATACTTGGATTTCTTTACACGATCTGGCAGCAATTTACTGCCTGAACAGAATACAATGCTGGAACCGGAGCTGCAGACGGAACTGGAAGAGCTATCAAAAAGGGTCGTACGTTATTTTTTCACGTGCCCACAATGCAGCTGTATGTACAGCTTTGAAAGTATTTAAAAAAAAAAAAAAAAAAAAAAACAATGTTCTTGTGTACAAGCTTAGAATTCACAGTTTTTGTTCCCAACTTTTTCTTTTAATAAATAATTTTTTTCGCGATACAACCGCAATATTTTTTTCCGACCAAAAACATTTTTTTTTTCATACAATTTGAAACGTCAAAAGTACCGTACGTAAAAAGTTAAAAGTTGGTGAACTCTTCCGTCTTCGGCTGCAGCTCCGTATGCGGCTACGTTTCGTTGTGTTCGCAACGCAACATTGAAATTATTGTGTAAATTCAATATTTTACCGCTATTCCAGATCCGGCTCCGTTTCCGTCTCCGTCTCCATTCTGTTCAGTCAGTAATGCGAAGTTTCTTTCTTTTGTCATACGACGGGAATACAGAATTCGTTTTCTTTCCCATTTTAATCCACAATTCTCCCTCTGTTTCCGAAACGATCACACTGTGTTTAAAACAAATGATTTTAAGGTTACTGCGCTCGGGTTTTTTTCAAAGGTTTTGTTAATACTTAAAACTCAACTAATATAATAAGAATTTTGTTTTCGATTACATGTTCTATATTATCGATTATTTTTTATATCAATAACATGGTTCCCTCAAATAACACAAGGTGTCTATGTCTATGTCTTCAATTGCTTTAAGTCCCCATAATGGTAAAGCTAATAATTTTTGGCTTATCGGGTAAAAACAATCAATTAACACGACGACAGGTAATTTTTACCTTAACAATTTCAAATATTCAAGACTATATGTGTCTTGATATTTTTATTATTAATTTTTTTTTCATCTCGTCCCCATTAAACGAGAGGCAGTATTATATTTTTTTTATAAAACTATACCTACAAATAGATCTCCTAAACGTGCTTATAATTTTCACTAATCAAGTTTTGTGTTTACAATATTCGCGCTAGTTATTTCCTTCTTTGCTATTTCACAAACTACGCGCAAACTTGTGCGATTTATATAATTTGATCAAACAAACTTAAGACCGGAGCAACGCCAAAGTTGTTATACTATGTTTGTATATACCAACGTTTACAAATGGGCTATACCTAAATTAACAAAGGAATATCTTAGCTACATTACAAGAAAAAAAAATGTGCTTCATAGAATAAAATTCAAAAATTTTTAAAAACTTTGAGAAGTTTTACTGAGCTTTTTTTACAGGACGCTTATAAACCGGCATTTTTAAAAGGAAAATACTTTTGGATACAATTTTGGATTTGTTATTAAACTGAAACTCGTAAGAACCCTGCACTCGAAAGAATCACACTGAAAGTACAAATAAGCTCAGAATAATCAGTAGGTGAAAAGAACTATTCAGGTTTTAAAAACAAATTTTTCAGTTCCGAAAATTAACTGTGATTTCCATACCTTTCGACCCATCCCTAGAAAGAACCATGATGACACATTTTCCGTATCAAATTGTCATACTTCACGGCATTCTGATCAAAAATTTGTGTAGGCTGAAAGTTTATAAATCAATAAATTCTGAGTCTTAGAGTATAAAAGTTTTGTTTATAAAGGTAGGTACTGTTTATGCGGCCTCGAAGCCAGGGTCTTCTGGGGATGTGCACCTGGAGTTTGATTTTTGCAAGTCACCTTAAGCACATTGATCGACACCTACTTTTGAAACTGTTATAAATTTGAATTTCTCTAAAGTCTCATCCAAAATAAAAGGGACGTCAATTTATAACAGTTATAAGAGGTTTTACCATGAAAATTGGAAAGTATAAGTGAATTTTGACATGCCAATTTATAACAGTTTGGTTTTAAGAAGTACTTTTTATACAGCACCGCACGGCAAGGGCCCAGAGTTTATTTTTTTTTCAATTCACGTGAGGGGTGAAAACTGTTAGAACTGTTATAAATATACATTTTTGATGAGAATAGCATGAAATATGACTAAAAATTTAGCGAATTTAACAGGGGAAATTGTTCATATATTTATTTCGGGGTTCTTTATGAATAATTTTCTAAGTTTCTGATGAAAAAAAATAATTTTGCTGCGGCTCTCTTGTAAACAATAATTGCAAAAATGGGAACTTAGGAAAAAGTGGCAGTAGGTGGTGTCCTTAATTTAGTTCTGGCTTTTGCAAGGATTGAGGCTCTTTTTCAGATAAAAACCAATTTAAAAAAAAAAATCAATCTCTCTGCACCCTAAATCCGTATATTTACCACATGTTACATATCCTGACCATATATTCGTATTGCGCATACATTAATAAATTGTGAAAAGATGATTTTCAAGATTGGACAATCAAGACAGAAATTAATTTGTTTTTAAAAGGTAAATTAGTGTCAGTTTAAAGGAAAGTCGTGGAATAAGAGTGCTTAATAAAGTGCGTATTTGTTTATTAAAATGTTGTTTTGTATGGTCTTAGGAAAAAATGAGTCGGAAAATAATTTTTCAAGAGGAAACCTAAGTGAAAGAAATAACGTGTTTGCATTTAATGGTCATGTTTTTGTTAATGGGAATTTTGAAATTGATGAAATGATGGAAGAATTTTTGGTCCGATGTGTCGAATCGAAGACTTTGACATTCTTAACGTTCGTAAGCTTTTTTCATCGACCATATCTCGACTTCAAATAAATTTTATTTTACAGATAAATATGGCCATAACAGTCAGAAATAATTTTCAAGCAAATTCAAACAGCGGTTTTCTCATAACAGTAATTGAAAAAAAAAAGTTGCAAAATGCCTTATGTCTCGAACATCTCGAGAACAAATCGTCCCCAATCTCACGAACTGACGTAACTATGTTTTTTTCACATTTAACAAAAACCGCTTTTCAAAGACGTTCTAGTGCAATGGACAGGACAGTCATGCCGGAGGTCCCCAACCGTGTCCAACTAATAATAATAAAAACAAAAAAAAAACCGCTACTTCCCTTTGCGAGGAAGGGACAAAACCTCCAAGATTATCTCATGTAATAGAAAAGTTCCTCTCAACTTAGTCGTTCGAATTCGGATTATGCAGAAAATTGTAGGAATGGTTGAGAGTTTTAGGTCACTAGGTTCTACATGAACTGCCGCCCCATCAAATTTAATTCATTTTTTAGTTACTCCCAACAAACTCATTTGAAATATTGTTTCCTGTCAGGTCGCACTTCACAAATCAAAAATACTCTTCAACACCTTAACTTCCTCAACTACCAATCTTTCACCAAAACTATTTTATATTTGTATTTATACAACAAATGTGGGGAATTTTTAATTGCACTTTAAATGAAACCTATTAATGCATAATATGCCAATATAAAAATGCACAAAACTTTAAAAAAAATTCACTCCATCAATTTAGAGTGTTTTTTTTTCTCCAAATGGAAAAGACAAACTTGTATGTTTCTATTGTGCACCCGCTTGACCAGGAAGAAGAAATCTATTCCTGTTAAATCTGCTTAATCGAGCTCAAGATTAAACAAAAGCAACAATCAGAGATTGTGTTGTCATTCAACGTCCAGCCAGACACAATTAAATTTGCCACCGCGCGCAGTCAGGGCGTCACTATAGTAAGTAGCACTCTTTCAACTGAATTTTCACATAACATTGTGATGATTTTGTTGCTGCAAAAATATCCACTGACTATGTAGGAAACATTTAAGACAATTGTAGATCTAATTGACGCGTGGTAGCAGTGCGGCATTAAAAAAAAAGCGACAGATCCACAGGGTACCCATTTTTGCAGCCAATCTCCGATTGTGCGAAGACAAAAGGAGAGTGCCTTGCCTATAGGTTTTATGCCCAGAAGACATTGTTGAAATACTGTAACTGTATGATAGAGTACAGGCATATCACAGTATGACATCAAATAAGCGAGGTGCTGCCATGAGGACAAATACATTTCAATGGCTTTATTTTTCAAGACTTCCTATTCAGCTGGGACGCTGAACTTATACTGGTTCATGTATGACTGTACAAAGAGATGCAAGTACATAGAAAGGGTTGAAGGATTAAGAAAATTCAATGTTAATGAAATTAAGTTTTCCCATCTCGTCCCCAATTTACTTACTAAACGGGCTCCCAACTCGTGAAGGGTGCCAATCTATGATACGGCAGCTTTCTATCTTCCTCGATCCCGGGCACACTGCTACTAGTCGTCGAGACCAAGTGATCTGATAGCTTGATCCTTGAACAGAAGCTTCGGTCTCTTTTGTCGCTTCGAACATGGGGGCTGATGGGAATTGGGATTCGAAGATTGTTTTGGCTAGAGCATAGTTTTCCATTCGCTCATTATGTCCGAAACAAAATGCAGTCGTCTGCTACTGATTGAAAAAGTGGAAAGTGATAAACTGTTGGTGAGGAGAATACTTCATGATGGCTGATGTTTTCATTTTTGAAAGATTTGTGTTGTCCAAACTTAGGCCTAATTTTTCTAGGGTACTACCTCGAGGAAGTGACAATATCTTCTGGAGTATCTCTTGTCACGAGAAAGTGCCTAATCATCTTTGTCTTTTTTGGCAGACAACTGTAAATCCTTTATAATTCTGCCGATCAAAGACGTAGTAGCCGTGGCATGATGGTTAGTGCAACTGTCTTGACGGAGGTCGTATGGCAAGTACCGTTATATTTTTGAGCTAAAAAAAAATCTCGATTTCCCTCTAGGGAAATGTTCTCCATAGCTTAAGTTGTTTAGGCTGCAGGCCTGTAATACAGACAGACATACAGACAGACATACAGAAAGGGATACACACAAACAAACAGACGGAATTGCGGGACCCACTTTTTTCGTGTTCTCTATCATCGTAATGTCATGTTTGATTGTTATATTGAGATCGATTTTTTTTACGAATCCAAAACTTGCCCTATAGTACCTTCCTATATCGCAAGTAAAAAGGCTACTGTGACACCTGTGAGGAAGGTACAAATACTCCAAGAGTAAACTCATGTCATGAATAAGTGCCTCCCACCATTTCCCACCCCACCATTCGGCAGAAAACTGTAGGTCCCCTCCATTTCTTAATTTTAAATCATAATTAATAAATTTAATTAATTAATTTTAGAGACGTACGCAGCCGTGGCTATGGGTTCTTGAGCCCCTGTTTCTATGAGGTATTTAAGCGAGCTTGCATTAAGCTTCGACCCTTTGTATACCTGCATCGCGTTGAAATGAGCTTGAACCGATCATACCGACTCAACTTCGAATATGTTGTGATTCGATCCTCAAACTTGAAGGACGCAGCATTGCAGTCCAACACACTAGCCGTAAGATACGCGATGGGCAAAATATATACCCAAATATTTCAGAAGCAAATGCCGGTAGTTGGACAAAATCCTTAAAACCAAATTTCTGAAAGCCTTAAATCTATAAAAAAAACTTAATATCGCAAAACTTAAAATCCAAAAAACTCAAAATCCAGAAAACTCAAATTCCAGAAAGCCTAAAATTTATAAAAGCCAAATCCAGACAGTCCGACCAAGCTCTGAAAAGCGAAAACTCCGAATACAGAAAGCCCAGAAAACCTAAAATCCCAGAAACCCAAAATCCATAAAGCCTAAAATCCAGAACCCCGATAAATTATAGGAAATTAAAAATGTTCCTGAATCCAATCAGTCCGATCAAGCTCTGAAAATCGAAAACTCCGAATACAGAAAGCCCAGAAAACCGAAAATCCCAGAAACCCAAAATCCAGAACCCCGAGAAATTATAGAAAATTAAAAATGTGCCTGAATTTCATATTTTATATATTTTTTCAGGACTTTGTGAAAAAATTTCGGGTTAGGGAATTTTAAGACCAATTCAACGAAACCTTCAAACCTTGTGTGATTTTAATCGAGCATGAGTGATAAGCCTGAAATTAAAATTAGCTGCGTGGTATTCGTTCAAAATCTCTTGAAAACGCACCTTTTATTTCGATGTAGATTTTTATTAGTTGTTTTTTCTATTAAACTTCCCTCAATCTACTTGCCTAGCTTTCATCATACATTTTTTTTAATTCAATTGATCTTCATTTTCATCTTTTCACCATCACGACTCAGCCACTCACTCCTCATTTTGCTCAATTCATTTTCCAAGCCCAAGATACGTATAAGCCTACTAAAATGATTAATCATATCCAAACACATTAACCATAGAGTGCCAAGTAATGCTCCTGAGGGCAAACTTGTCGACCATTAAGTTCGCTGTATGATGAAACGAAGACGAAAAAAATTATTCAAAATTTATACGATGATAGCTTTGGAGTGTACATATAAAGATTTATGAAAGATTGGCGACTCCCTTCAACGGAGATGATTATCTTGAAGGGTCACGCAATGAAGATCGATTGCATCGTCGTCGTGGGGGCGCATAGTCTGAGGAATTTAATCCTAGGGTGGGTGTTAAGTTAAACTATAAAATTTGCTCTTCCAATTACCTAGATTAAAATTTAGTGATGGTGATAATTTCATAAGCGTTTCAGAAAAAAACAAAACTCCTTCCCATGTTTGATACAACTTAATTTGCACACACCCCGGATATTGACCAATTCGGAGGGCAGACGTAGTAAGCAAGCAGTGCTCCACTTTTCTTTCTCAGACTTTGGATTTGGATAATCATGTAGATTGATCTCATGGAATTATGTATGTTGTACATATGGCGGTCGGTGGTATGATCACCATACTGCGATCGTTCAGCTGTCAAAACTTCCAGTTGGACCAGTTTTTTTTTTAATCGCTCTTAAAACAATACGACTCACGGTGGTGGCGCGGTGATACGGTGCGGCCCGCTAAGAGCTCAACGTCATTTTTAAAGTTTAATTTTAGTGCAACTTCCGTTTTGCAGAAAATTGCACACTTCCATACCTACATCAGACAGTAGCACAGCACCACAGCACACATTCGACAAAACGGTCATTTTTAACGATCTCCTTACCCAGTTGCATAACCGGAAAATGTAACTTAAGTAATGGCCTGTCAATTTGAAAGAGATTTGGAAGGTTTCCGTTTTATGTCTTATAACAGCCTCTATGAAGTCTTGAAAGATACATTATATGTACATAATGTACGTATTTTTCACGAATTAAACATAAATGAGTTGTAGACTGCACAATATGGAGCAAAACAAAGTCGTTGAAGGCAGTCAAGTTTCAAGAATGTAGTATAAGGAATCTTGAAGTATTGCATCTACATAATTTTGGGTGATACACTCGTAGGAAATTGTATCTTTTTTTTTTTTTTTGAGGTGCATAGCGTAGAAGTTAATTTTTTTTTTTTAATATTTTTAAGATTAACCGCCATATTATTCACTCGATACATCCAGATTTAAATTTAAATCCAGATGAATTTACATTGAATTTGTATGATTTACATCCGGATTTAAATTTTTAATCTAGATGTATTGAGTGAATAATATGGCGGTAATTGAATGAAAATCAAAGCGAATCTAGAGAAAATGGGTATAAATAGATTCTGACCGGTTATTAGGAGAATCAAAATACTTACTTTTATGAAATTATTCGCACGGTTTCCTCAGGCTTGAACAGGTTTTATAGTGTAGGTATAGTGCTTGGCATTATGATGTATCGAAATTCTAGAACGTGTAGATAAGTTTGATGAAACATGAAAAAAATCGTAATAGAGGGGGAGGTTAATTTTTCCATGTATAAATGAGGGCAATTTTTAATCTTTTTCGATGAGACAATCTGTCAACTATTTATTTTTAAATTAAGAACTTATTTATTTACTTTTAAAATATTTTTTTTTTTTGTCAAAATGGTTGCACCAATTTGACATTGCTATGGTCTGTCGGTAGGTTAAGCGTCACTTAAATCGTTATGTCACATATTAATATATTCGCACTCCGGGAGTTGTACCAAAATCCTAAAAATGTAAAAGAAATTGTGAAATTGATACTGTCTGTCGGGGGTTAATAGAAAAAAAAACTTTTCTAATAAAATATCTCTCCAAAATAAAATTAAATAATCTTCAAATTGGTATACCTAAAGTAAATTATTTTTAAGAAACATACAAACTTTAACGTTAAGAATTTTATAACATGATAAAGACTTCTACTCCCATTACGTTTTTAGGGTAGAAGGGGGTACTTTTTCTCAAATTTTTTTTAACACAATTGTAGCCTGACATTTTATCTTTGTTTTAAGACCTTAACCTTTAAAATCTGATCATTACAACGAAAGATATGTATTTTTTTTAAAAAAGCTTATCTTTGAAAATTGCCACAATTTTGCAATTAACGGTACCTTTCTCAACTGGTAGACTACCGAGAGCAATGAACCAAACACACTTTTTCTATGCAATTTTTCCGATTTCTCGATTAAATTAAAATTAATGTTGTGAGGCTTGTGGTACACGTAAAATATCAAATGAAGTATCAAAATAATCGTGGCTTTCCTGACATTAGGGAATAAGAAAAAAACAAATTAAACCATGCATGCATTGATAAGATATGAGCTCATAGAACAAGGCTTATAATATTGCCGTATCTAAGCTAACCGGTACTTAAGGAACAAAATTTTTTAATTTAATTTTGGATACATTATTTATAATCATATCGATTATGGAATCCGCAAAATAGCATCCGCAGTGATTCGCAGTGTAGTGCTTTCTTTTCTATTCATCGATTTGCCGTGGAAAGAAAAGAGAACAATATGCTGCGAATCACTGCGGATCCACTATTGCGGGTTCCATAATCGACATGATTATCTGTGAAAATTTCAGCAATATTATATACTGACCCACTAAAAAGATAAAAATAAAAAACACAAAAAAAAGTCATCTGAAAATTATCTGGAAGCGCGTCCATTTGGACGCTCGTGTGACCATACTAATTTACGCCAGTACCCCTCATGACGTTTTACAATCTGCACGGCATGAGATTAAATAATCGATAAAGTTGGACGCGCGGACGAAACCAATAAGTGAACGCTCGTGTGTTTATTCCTGTAAGTTTTCTTGGTTTTCAGGACGTACTTCCAGATGGACTCGCAGAAAAAGACGCAAATTTGACATTAGCCTAAATGTCTTCTAGTTTCTTGAGAAAATTAAAAATAACAAAAACGAATATGTAAATAAATAAATAAAATAAATAATAAAATCCGCTGTTTAAATTTTTGCAAAAATCCAATACCTATGTACGTACATAGTATTTAAGTAGTAGAGTAGATTTTGTTGTATTCATTTTTCTCAAAAACTAAAATGATTTTTTTTATTTTTTTTTTAACTCATTTCTTATATTTTTTCTCAAAATTTTGAGTTTGAAAACATATTTGTTTTCAAAAACCATTCACTAAACAAAATATATTTAAATAAAATTCTATCAATATACTGATATATGTTTGAAATGTCAAACAGAATCTGTTTTACGAATGGTAAAAACGATTCAATGAAATCTTGTTGTCAAAATCCTTGTATTTATATCTCGGTGTGAAAAATTTATGAACAAATTCCAAAGCTGTTTTCTTTTCTTTTTTTTTTAACCAAACAAATATTTACTTAAAAAAAAATAAAAAGTGTCATCCCTGAATTCATTTCGAATTACTATTTTTGTTGCATACTCGTAGGCATAATTTGTTGCTTGTTGTTTTTGTCCGTTTATTTTTGAATATAATTTTGAATTTTTGATTTAAGTATAGTTTTGCTTTTTTTTTATTTTTTTTTTTCTTTTATCAAGAATATCACAAAAACACGAACAATACGTTATTGTTGTGACGGTTATGCTGGAATAACTTCAACCAACGAAACAATTTGTAAGCCAATTTGTCGTGGCGGATGTGGACGTGGTTATTGTCATTCACCAAACGAATGTCAATGTGATGCCGGATATATGGGCAAACATTGTACACAAAGTAAGTTACGAAATTTATTTAAAATCAATCAATTAGTCAAAAAAAAATTAAGGGAACAACAAAATTTCACTAATTTTTTTTTTGGGTTTTTTGAAGCGATGTATCTTTGTGAAAAGTGGTCGTATTGAGATAAAACAAAAAGCTTTCTTTAGCTTTGTTTTCTGTGTATAGAAATTTTAGCTAATGATTTTTTTATATATGTACTGTTATTGGGCAATCATAAGAAACAGTAAGAGGCAAAAATTTAATTTTTTTATAAATTACAATTTACAATTATTGATTGCAGGACTTCATTTGGTTAAACATTTTAAAGACCTATTGACCACCAATATTTTTGATTGCTTATTATTTAAAATTGATCCATCGAACCGTTTTTCCATACCGAATGATCAAAATACTATAAATCAATTAAAGGAACAAATTGTATAGTTCATAAAGTCTGGAAAAGACAAAAACTATTTCTGTCCACTTTTTCACAGTGTTCATTAGCTACAAAGAAGTTAAAGAACAAATTACAAGTTTCGCGTGACCTGTAAAGGAAACTGTCAAAATCCAGGATTCCTTTGTAAGCAAATCATTCTTGTAGGGGCAAAATTCCATAAACTTTTTCTAAGGACTTCTGTGCAATCACTTGGTTGGGAAAAAGCGACCTGGTGTTTTCATGCCCGACCATTCTCGATAAACTATTTGTCCTGTGAAGTTTTGTTATGTATGTCCCTGATGTGTCGAAAAAAAATGTAACAATCCGCATTTACGGTTTCCTACGACCACTTAAGTCCCCTCACACAGCAGAGCTCTTTACCTTAAATGCTTATTTTCAAACTCAGCAACCATTATTTTTGATTTTTCCACATCTTCTTTTTAGGATGCAGCCATGATCGTTGGGGAGAAGCCTGCAAAAATAATTGCCGTTGTCGCAATCAGTCGGTTTGTGATAATCGATCTGGAATCTGCCATTGTACATCAGGATGGACTGGTGACAGGTAAAATCTCACTTCAAACATCATTAACTATCCTTTAATTTACAAATACTTAACTCAATTAAGGTGTGAGTTACCCTGTCCACAGGGACTCCATGGCGTCATGTGCAAAAAAACCTGTAATTGCAGTACGAATCGTTGCAATCCTCAAACCGGCGACTGTCTTGTCGATGAGAATATTCTTCCAGCTAATGTGACAACGTCCATGATCGAAAGTCTAAACTCAACAATTGTTAATATCACACAAAATCTCAATCGTTTAGCCAAAAATCTAGGCACAACTGAAACAGTTACCTATCTTGTTCCCGATACAATTCTTGATGCAACAACTTTGAAAACAATTCAGGAAGTGATTCTCATTAAACCTCCAGATGATCCTACACCTTCTATCATTGTCCATCAGCCCGGTGGAGGTTCGAAGACGCCAGAAGTCATCCATGTCATAACCAATTGGCAACAAGAGCAACTGAAAGGTTCAGGCGATTCAAATGAAACTCGAATTTACGAAGCTGGCCTACCATCACTCGATTCGGAATCAAAGATTGTAACAGTTCTGTTGGTGGTTATGCTTTGTATCATGGTGTTTTTGGCTTTGGGATTTTTGATAATCTACAAGAAGTTTAACTTTAAACGAGATGTTGTGGCAGGCCCATCTGAGCCGGATGTTGATGCCAATTCGAAAGCATTTACCAAACCCCTGCCGGATCTTCCAGCTTTTACTCAGATTATACGAAATAAAGTTGATGGTAAGTTAGAAAAGAACAATTATTGTTATTGAGTCATATATGTATTGAATTTTTGAATATTCTTTCTATAGGCCCTGAATTCTACGATTGCCCGACCAACAACTCCGTGGTCAAGCCACCATATTGTTATGCTCGCAAGGAGTCTCTCTATTCGGTGATTCCGAAATCGCGAAAAGGTAGTGTTGAGAGTCATTTGTATGACGAAATACGATATCCAGGTGCACATAAAATATCTCATATGTAAAACTTTTGATTACATGTTTTTTTTTTTTTTATTAATTTTTGTTTTGTAATTTATTAGTTTTTAAGAATTTAACAGAATTATTTCTAGTACAACACAAATAATAAAAAAAAATCTACAAAGAATATAAATCACCAAAGTGTCTTCCAATTAAATTATTAATTTCCAACTGTAAATGTTGATTGTAAAGTTTCCTTTGTTCGAAACTACTGAATATCATATTTATTCGATCAGGATTAATACATCTGTCAATAAAACGTACAAGTCCTTCACCACAAGCGCACTTACCAGAGGGATCACAGTTCCCGAAGGAACAAAGTTGGTTGGAGAGGGCACAGCCACAGATGTTTGGAGCAACACATCTGCCGTAGTTGCCGCATCCACTGTGAACAAAAAAAAAAAGAAAATTATAAAAGGATTAAAGAAAGATCTATATTATTTGAGTCGGTAAATTTATGAACGGAAAAGTATATGAAATAAAGGCAGATGAAACTTGGGAACAAAAATCAGAATGAGCAATAAAAAACGAAGGTTTTAATATGCATTACTGAAACATGGGGTAAGCCATTAGTTCCCAGGAGTGTATACGAAATAAATAAAATAAATAAGCATAGATTAAAAAGAATTTACTTATGTACAAGTTGCTGGCCGAACGCACAATGGAATGAAAAAGTGGACATCGCGCTGTAACTTTTGAATTAATGGATGGATTTTGATGATTGTTTCGCCATTTTGTTTATAATATGTTCCAGATTAGTAAATTACTTAAGTACCATTTTAAAAAGTGACCAAATGGTCAGGATTACTGTTACTCTGAAATAATTTTTTTTATAAACAATTGCGAGGTAAGCACACACAAAAATGCAATCTTTTTTGCCTGTTTAAAAGAAAAAGAATACAAATTTGCAGATAAAAGTGTAATAAAAGTAAATAGACGTTTTTTTTCAAGCCCGGGTAAGCGGGGTTCGATCCGGTCGGATCCAATCTTATTTACAAAAAGCATAAAATTCCGTTAAAAAAAACTAGTACGCAGGCATAATGTAAGCATTTTTTTAAAAGCTTACCAAAAATTCAAAGTATTATTTTTTTAAGAAAAGTATAAAAATGGTTTTTTTTACTAATTTAATACTTTTAAATTTAGTTAGTTTTGTTATGTTTCTCAGTAAGTTCAATCATTCTCCGACTAACATAGTTTGATTTAAAGAGAAATCTTGAAAATTGAATTAAAAAAACGAACCTTAATTTACATATGTCTAATATCACATTTCGTTCGGTTACCAAGAAAAAGTCTAGACCTACGCCTTTATTTCTCGAAAAAGTTTACACAAAGAAATGTTCTTGTTTATGAAACAGGGAACAGTTCTTAAAACATCACAAAAGAAAAAAGATATTGTTCATATCAAAACAAAAACAGGTAACCCCATGACCAGAATATTGTACTGACCGTTCTACTGTGCGAAGCGAACACTAAGTTCCTTTCATGTTCATCATTTCCCGATTGCTGAAAATTATAGCTAAGATTATTGCCGTGGCTAAATTCACGAATCCAAATTCTTGCTCTGATTTCCGACCGATTGGCATTTTGCCATGCCTGTCAAAGGTTTTCGAAAAAATTCTGGCAACACAAATCTCTAGTCACCTTGATATAGGTTTAACTTAATCTCCATATTTCAATCTGCTTTCTGTGCTCATCACAGTTGATCAAAGTTCTTGATGATATAAGGATTCAATATGAAATTGACAATGTTACTGCTTTCTATTTGATAGATTTTTCAATAGGCCTTTTACTAAGTAAACCATCACTTAAATTTTATGATATTAAAAAGCTCTTTTTGGCTTTTATGACATAACAGTGAGGCTTATAAAAGACTATTTACATATTTGATAGAAGCCAGAAATTCATCAAGAAGGCTGATCAATTGATCTCCGATTCTATGAATCTGCGAATGGAGGTTCTACAAGGCTCAATGTTGGGACCTGTTTTATTTTGTCTTTTTATTAATGATCTACCGAATGTTTGCTCAAATGTTTCAATTCACCTCAATGCTGATGATGTTCATATTTATTTTACTCATCCAATTGGCTTACAAGAAGAATGAATGAGGATCTTTTTGCAATATTGAAATGGTCCATTGACAATGGGTTAAACCTCAATCCATATAAGACACAACTTATATTGCGATTTCTGAAAATCAGATTAAAACCTAGCTTTTACCTTCGAAGAAGTCTAAATTTTTTGAACGCTGTAAGAGTCTTGGTTTTCGAATCAACACTTCTCTTTCTGCAAAAAAATCAGTGAACTACACCATTGCATTGGTAGAATCTACTGTGGTTTGGAGGTTAACTAAAACACTGATTGTTCCTCTCATAGACTATGCCAATGTTGTTTATTACAAAATTGATTCCAGTGGTGCCAATTTACATACTTCATACATTTGTAGCAGATCTACTTCATTTTTTCATCATCATCCATCTGCTACGTGTAGCAAATTATTTCTACCTACTTCAGTTAAAAAAATGTACATAATATAAGACAAGATTCTTTGTATGAATACCTAGATAAATTTTTTTCAACAGAATATACTTCATTAAACATTTTGTTTGTTTTTTTTTTCTTTTTTTTTTTGAATGAACAACAACAAATTATGTGTGCTTTCACCAAGTTAGGCTGGAGTTATAGCTATTTCACGAGTGTCACCTCGATCATCAAACTCCTTAGTGGTGCTTTGAAGAATCTCTTATGCCTTCACTGAGAGTTAAACCATGTAACAAGCTATCCAGAAGCCGATGCTCTACACATATTTCCAGAAATATAAACAAACTTGGGAAATTAAGCATTAATGGATAATGGCAAAATTTGGTTTGGCGTACATTTTAAAGACTGATTAAATTTTAAATATTTATTTTAAAAAATATTTATTCTATGAATTTGTTAAATATTATTGGGGGTTATTTTTTTAATCAGAAGGTACCTTACAATACAATCAGTAAGGAATTTCTACGAATTTGCTTTCAATCTTAATAAAATGGGTTGCGTACGAAATCCCGAATGGCTGAAATCCCGAATGCCAAAATCCCTCAAAATATATTTAGTTTTTTTTTATTGTTAATGTTTGTTTTTCTGCTTATTTGTAGATACTAGTTGATGTCTATATTTGAAATCGGTTGAAGTTCGTGCCTAAGGACTCTCATTTTTGTTAAATATTAATTTTTTTTCATAAAATAAGTGACATTTTGACATAGAAAAAGTGGATTTTAAAAACGTGAATTTAATTTCTTGCGTTAAATATAAATAGTTTATATGGAATTTTTAAGTTTTGTTTCGATTATTCGTTCTTTTAAGAACGAAAATGATTCTCAAGGAGATTAACTTTAACTTCAAAGCAGTAAATATAAAGAGAAGTCAGGCCATACATATAGCAGTTTGATTTCTTTAAAAGTACTGAAATAGTACTACAAATAGTATTGATATTCGGGATTCAATCCCTAAAAAATTCGTCAATCTTATGAATTGTCAAGTTTTTTTTTTTTCATACAAAAAAATTTAAGTTAATCAATCTTTATTTTTATTATTTTATAATATCTTAGGTACTACACTTTTTGAAAAACTAATTTAAAATCTGCTTCACTTTTTGGGATCAGCATTCCCACTCGTGCTTGATTCTCATTCCCATAATAAACTCCTTGTTTTAAAACTCAATATTTTTTTAATGAAAAGTTGAAAAAAATATCAGGTATAGGTAAAAGTGCTTAATTTGTTCCTCGTATTTTATTTTCTTATCAATTTTTAGTCGAATGTTAATTGTTTTATGTATAGATAAGTTTCTGAGAAAATCTTTTTTATTACAAAAATTGCCTCTCTTGCGTAAATAAAGAAGAATAGAACCCACATTCCATGCCTTAGCTATTTATTTTCATAAAACATCGCCCAAAAAAAAAAAAAAAAAATTGAACTAAGTTAACCATAACGCAGCAACTATAGGGGCTGAAAATAAAAATCTGAAAATGATTTATGGCCAAAAAAGACGTTATATGACGACCACTCTAAACATAGCAAGGCCTTCAAATTGAGACTATTATAAGTGTAGGTATAGTTTGGTTAATTTTTGCGAATCAACATATTTCGTTTTGTACGTGCGCACCTGCGTATACTTTTAGCAAAAATTAATGATTGATATTCAACTGTAAACAGTGGGTATGGGTTCGTTATCTCGATTTTGTTCTATTTTTATATCATTTTGTAATTTAATTTTTTTTTTTTAAATATATTTTTTCAATATAAGTTGAATTAATTGTGCAAAGAAAATTTTGTTTTTAAATGATTTCAATTATAATTCAAATGGTTTTAAGTTTTTTTGATGCTTATAAGTTGTGGTTTGTGCGTCAAATGACACATTAAAGTTTAAAAAACTTTATTTCGAACCGGCTATTAATTATTTTTTTAAAAGCGGGTCCATTGTAAAAAATATTTTTAAATTTATTTATTTTATCAGTTTTAACCTACCTACTTAATCTTAAATCTTGTCTGATTTCTTCAATAAATATTTGGTTTTTTAAAAACCGTTGAAAAGGTTTAAAATAATATGCACGACTGGATCGCTGGAACTTTCTCTTGAAATTAGAAACTTAACAAATTTGAAAAAAATTCAAAAGCACTTTTGTATATGATTTTTTTTATAATGTATTACTTTCAAAAAATTTAAATGCGGTAGTAATAGACCGCAAAATTAAAACAAAATCGGTCTACCCATTTAGAAAACGATTTGAAAAAAGGCTTTTTTCTCAAAAAAAATCAAAACCCTATTTCCGCAATGACAATTTTTTTTGGCGAAAATCTGAAATGCTGTTTTTTTTACAACTATTTTTAAAGGGTACAGAAATTTAAATAAAACTGAAATATTTTAATGACAGCGACCTGTTTTAGATGACCTAAATCAAAAATTCGAATTTTTCCTCTATGGAATCACATAAACATACTCATCATCAGCATTAAATTTGAAGGAAATTGGTCACGTTTAGGCTCTTCGACAAAATGATCACTTTTAACAATTTAGATTTGAAATTACAAAAATTAGGTTTATCGTGTGACTCATGGTATACTATTGTAATAAGGCCTTTCGTTTTAAAAATTAAGATTTTTAACGTCGATGAGCATTGGGTTTCGAAAATGTGTCTTTTCATTATACATTTATGTAGATCGTTTATGATTAAACTCACTTTTCACATTTCGGCACACAAGTATCATCCTTAGATTCGTATTCCCCGAAACAGTGACACACACCCGGTTGTTTGCACACACCATTTTCGCACTTTTCACCACAGTCTGGCAGACAGTTTGTCGTATTTTGGTCATACCTAAATCCATCATGACACTGACATCTAAATCGAGATTCGCAGAAGCCATTTTCACAAATCCTAAAAAAAAAGTAATATTTTGTCATTAAACTGTCGATGTCGCCCTGATTCGCCAGCCAACAAAAACACTCACATGTCATGGCAAACAGCTTCACAAACGGTTCGTGGCGGTCTCATACCAAATCCTGCAAAACATTCACACTTATTTGGGGCAGAGCACCTGCCATGGCCACAATCTGGAGTGCAAATAGGTTGACAGCCGATTGGTGTCATCTGATAGCCGTCCTTGCACTCACACTTGTCAGTTTCGACACAAATTTGATTATAGCCGCAAGCCGGTGTACAATGAGGCCGGCAAAAACTTCGTGTTGCATCCAATGTGTGATCATTGTTGCAACTACAAGTTCCATTTACATAGCAACGTCCATTCTCACAGCCCAAAGGACATGCGAATACACAATCGCCACGATCGTTTTTGGTAAATCCATCGAAGCACTTACATTGTCCCGGTGATGTACAGAAGCCGTTCTTGCACTTGGTGCCACAGTCTGGTTCACAACGGTTCCAATCATACCGAGTTCGTTTGTAACCATCGCAACATTCTTCGATTTCATGGAAATGAATGTTTGTTCCGTTGCCGTGAATATACTCATCCCTCTCCGTTCGGAAGAGGACAACTCTGGGTGGGGGGTGGCATTGAAAAAGCTCACATAAGAAAACAAGTTTGAAAAATTCTAAATCACCAAAACTTACGGCACTTGTTTCCAGCATTTATTTGTGTAATTCATTTTCTCATTAGAAGCCAAATTACGAGTTTCGGATGTAAAGATATCTCCAGATAATTGTTGCTCACTTAAAACTGCAACCCAGCTGATTACAACAGCAAAACACATTAGGAAAACTCTTGTCCTCGCAAACATTTTGAATTTTTTTTTTTTCGTAGTATTAACCGATCTTTACTTGTCTCGAGTTTAATTTGAAATGTCTTGAGAGCATCTCAAAAATTATCGCACATTCTATTTTTTTTTTAAATAGATACTCTTATCATCTGACAATGTGACCCAGAATCTTACTTTCATGTCAGATAAGTAGTGTTTTTGTTGTATTGTTGTTGTTGTTCTTAAAATTATTTAATTGTAACATTTTAAATTATTGATTAAAAATAGCTTTTAACGATAACGAATCAAGAAAGTTTTAATTGACTTAGGCCCAATTGCTCATAAAGATTATAGGTACCTAAATCTATAACTATGTTAAAGATAGTTTTATTCTCCTTTGCTTCAAAATATTCATGATTTAGTTTCATGCGATAAATCTCTCAGAATTCCAATGTCAAATTAGCATAGAGTTATTTTTGATTTGTATTCGTAATTATTTTTGACAAATAAAATAGTGTAGATAACAGTGGCGTGGCGTCTATATAACCCAATTCCTATCGAGCTACCTTTTAAAATTCTATACCTTTTAGAAATGTTTATCAGCTTACGGTACTTACTTGACCTCATGTCCCTGAAGTTAGCAGAACAAAGTCAACAGAACAATGGTTTTATGATTGCATAATTAGATGCTAATTAAGTTCTAATTAAATGCCAACGAAAAAAAATTAATGTTGTTTAAAAAAAAAAACTAATGTCCTGCTAACTTCACAAGAAGTTAGCAGAACAGTTGCCCAAAAGTATATTAAATTTAAAATAAAGAATATAAAATTGGTCCCCGAATTAAATGCTAAGTAAATGCTCTACAAAAAAAAATTAAAAAAAAAAAAAAAACAAAAGAGAAAAATTCCTGAATTTTCCAAAATCTGCTTTTTCATTTAATTGCTTGGTGAATACGAACTAATGCTGCATTATCTCATCAAAATTTTGGATTTTTGAAATCAGGATTTAAAAACCTGATTTCAAAAATCCAAAATTTAAAAAAGTCAATTTCCGTGTTCTGCTAACTTATCGACCATTTTGGCCAGTTTCTTGAATTTTTGTTTGGCCAAAATTTCTTTTTAAAATGAAGTGCTCATCGAGTACGAATTATGCTGCATTATCTTCACAAAATTTTGAAATCCTGATTCCGAAATTTAAAAAACTCAAATTCCGTGTTCTTTTAAATTCATCGACTATTTTGGCCACTTTCTTGAATTTTGTTTGGTCAATATTTCTTTCTAGAATAAAGTGCTCATCGAGTACGAATTAAATGCTGCATGCTGCATTATCTTAACAAAATTTTGAAATCCTGATTTCAAAAAACCAAAATTAAAAAAAAAAACTCAATTTCCGTGTTCTGCTAACGCAGCATTTAATTCGTACTCGATGAGCACTTAATTCAAGAAAGAAATTTTGGCCAAAAAAATTCAAGAAAGTGGCCAAAATGGTCGATGAAGTTAGCAGAAAGGGGAAATTGAGATATTGCAGCATTAGTTCGTATTCAACAAGCAATTAAATGAAAAAGCAGATTTTGGCAAATTCAAGAATTTTTCTTTTTTGTTTTTTTTTTCAATTTTTTTATTATTATTTTTTTTTTTTGTAAAGAAATTAGCATTTAATTCTGGGACCAATTTTAAATTCTTTATTATAAATTTAATGTACTTTTTGTGAAGTTAGCAGAACATTAGTTTCTTTGAAAACCGTAAGAGCATTACATTTTTTTTCTTTGGAATTTAATTAGCACTTAATTAGCATCTAATTATGCAATCATAAAATCTTTGTTCTGCTAATTTCAGGGACATTCAGTAACGTATGTCCCAATCACTGATGCGTTAATTTGGTCCCTGATTTGAAAACTCAACGACAGGAAATATGTTTTAGGTTCAAATGCTACTGGATTAGGCGAACGTTGTAAAAACGCAATGAAATTTTTAAATATTTCAAAAATGCTGCCTCAAAATTTCGAAAATTTCATATTTTGAAGATGCAAAATCATCACGAAAAAATTTTTAAAAAAATCCAAAAACAGGTCGATTAGATAATTCAATTAACTCCTAAATTCATTACTAAGTTTATCTAAATTTATTATCAGTTCAGTTCTACAAGTTCTCTGGTATGACGTTGCGTTTTCGCAACGCTAGCCGGAAATGGGTTAATAATTTCTCGATCGGCGAATGTTGTTTCGCTAACTTGATACTCATATTATTGTTCATGAAACGGGAGAAGAACCGATCATGTGTTTGATGAATTTATAATGGACGAAGGAAAAAAACTGAAGCTTTTAAGAATGCATTTTTTAGGAATGTCGGTAGGTTTGTTTCTGTACATATAGGGAGTTTTTTTTTTTTTTTTTTTTCAATTTTTATAAAATTTGATTATACCTAGAGTCAAAATAAAATTTAATTTTTCTAAAATACATGCTTGGATGGAGAGGGTAGTAAAAATAATTAGACACTGACAATATAACAGTAATAAATCTAATATTTTTGTTTTGTATTGCAAAACAGCCTGTAGGTATAAGAAGGGCTCACAGCACAGCTGTACCCAACCAAGTCAGGAAAAGTGAAATCGAAAGATATTAAGAGGTAAAGTAACAAAAAACTGACATTCGGTGTGTTTTGTTAAACTCCTTACAGCCCTATTAATAAAAAGTTACTGTCCACTCCTTAACACACGTGTTAGCTAGCACACGGATAGACAACTTGTCCGTTGGATAACTTTAATTATTAATAAACCTATCATAATAGTTCCAGTCTGTACCACTAAAAGTACGGCAACCCTTCATCAAATCGTGGAAGTATTCTTATACATGTGGCACACGCATGCACTGATTGATGAAAAATATGCTTGTATTTGAACTGTTTATTATGAAATGTAAGCATGTGTGTGTTATGAAGTTATCCATCCCTTAAACGCCAAATTTGGCGAGTTAAAGTTATTCGCTCGCTGTTACCATGTCACAGACCATTACATATTTATTAATACAAATTGCAAGTTGACAGATGTGTTAGTCTTATCTTCCCGTTGTTTTCCGTTTATTAATACGGGGGTTAATGTGCATATTAAGAATTTCTTCACATTAAGCACAATTTTTACATGCAAATTCTACCAACAACAACTTAACAGCATATTTGATCTTTCAGTAACACTCTGTCTATGCTCTATGGCTTATTGTAAAACATTGAGGAATCGGCACAGTAACTAGCTCAACAAAACACAGCTAAAATTAATATTTTATTTTTAGGTATTACAGAATTTGAAAGTTAATTTCGAATGTTACTCTGAAATCAACAAAATAAGAAGAATTTAACACTCTACACTTACCTAATATGTATAATTATTTATGGTTGTATAATGTACAGTTTCAACTTCATCTTAAATCGCGTTATTTTTCCTTCCTGCTGTATAGTTTCATGGCCGTAGCTAGGAATGGGCATTGCGAGGGACATTGCCCATCCCTTTAAAAAATACCATCAAATATCGTTACGATTTTCCTACTTCCTTTAACTCAATCCACAAAAAAAAAATATTTTATATTTTCATATTAACATATTTACCAAAGAATATTTTCACATTTAAAATTAAATATCATAATTTGTGAAGGCTTTCTAAATATAATTTCAAGAGCTTTTACATTTTCACTTGCGATAATATGGATATACATAACTATAGAGCAAGTTTTGGATTCGTGCAAAAAATCGAACTCGAGATATCAATCGAACTTGATATTACGTACGATGATAGCTAACATGAAAAAAGTGGGTCCCCCAATTCCGTCTGCCTGTGCCTCGCCTTACAGCATAAAATACTAAAGGGATTTTCTTCAAATTTGGAACTTAACTTTTGGTTGATTCCCTAGAGGGAAATCGAATTTTTGTAGCTAAAATAATAACGGTAACTGCCGAAAAAGGCTCTACAGATTTTAATTAAAAATTTTCTCTCTACTAATGCTAGTATGCCATAGAACCTTTTTTTCAATTTTCGACTTTCTCGTTAACGACTCAACCGATTTTGATGAAATTTTTTACTCTGGAGGTTCTTTCATGTTCGAATAATACTGGAAATAGTTATAAAATGGAGGCGGAACAAGACAGCATACTTAAAAGTGCTTATAAAAATGCTAATGCTCCAAATGCATTTGATAAACAAACCTCACATCTCGACCTGTAACGTCAGTGGTCATCAGTGGCGGGATACTGAGCAAATCTGATGCATGGGTTCAAATCTCACATGATGTAGAAAGTTTTTCATAATAAAATTGGATTAAAGGTCAGTACCACTAAAAGAAGACTGATGATAGGGCTTGGCAACCCTTTAAATAGCTATATCTCAAGCCAAAACAAAAATAAAAAGAATTAAAAATAGTTGTTGTTCACAAATTTAATGAAATTGACGGAATAAAGAATGGTCAAGTCTAATAAATTGACATTTCTATTATAAATAGAACAATTATAATAATAATACTGGAAATAAATTTTTACAAAAAACAATTTTTTTTTGAAACGAGTTGGTGATTTTTTTGTTTGAAATTATGGTTCTAGTTGTATAAATTATTAAATTCTTAAAAATGAGATACCAAGTTTTTTTTTTTTAATATATCCCATTAGGTTATTGTAAATGACATTTAACTTACGAAAACTCGGAAATAAAAAAGAGCCAGTTTTATGGAATATCGTAAACCGGGTTTAAAAAAAAATAACTTCCACCTTACGCCCTTACCTGTTACCACTGATGCTTAAAAAAAAAAAATTTGGTGGCATAACGGCTCATGAAGAACCAGGGCCTAGTGACTTATAACTCTCAACCTGTGTGTGTGTCTACAAGAATGGAGGGTGACCCACAATTTACTGCCACGGCAATTTTCTATGACTAGAGACACTCTTGGATGATTTGTCACTTCCTCGCAAGCCCTAAAAAAGCTTTAGGTAGAAGCTGCTGGTATTGAACCCAGACCTCTGGCATGACAGTCCAACGCACTAACCATTACGCCACGGGCACCACTGCCCTACCTTAAATTCAACTCTAGCTACGGCCCTGTGTAGTTTTTCTTATCAATCCCTTCAACACACGATTTTAATTTTTAAAAAAAAGTTACCTACTGCATTCATGATTTCTAAAATTAGGTACATATCTACTTCTTTTTGACAAAATAAAAAAAAAAATAATAAAATGCGAAACTGTGTTGCATGCATTTGCTCTTATTATAGTTCAAGTTGCCAAAAACTTGAAGTTTTGTTTGTGTATAAAATCATTTAACAAAATTAGTCTTATTGTAAGTTTTATCCAAAAACACTTTTGTTTTGTTCGCCCAGAATTTTAAAAGCTATTTTGTGAATATTACCCAAACGATACTTACATTTTCTACCTCATTGTTCTCTCGCCTACTTTAAATAAAAGTGAAAACTAAAGCTTTCAATGACAGTATACATATGTATTCGAAAGATTCGGCTTGAATCGAATGTTCACAACAAGCTGAATTCTTGGAACATGAAACATTTTTCGAGTGAAACACGCAATAAAGCTATATGCATCTTATTTAAATATGTTTTTATTTTTATTCTTGCATCAGAAACAAAAATAAAATAAAAGTTATCAAATCATGAAATAAAAAATTTATAATTTTTTTTTTTTTCAAATCGTAAGAAAATTGAATTGAAAAACACGGGCGACTCAGTTGTGCCCACGTTATGTTTTATCATATAAGTACTTACTACTTCCTAAAAACCTTAAACAAAATATATATGAAAAGGAATGTGATATCGGGTAATTTCACTTTAACACTTAGACCGATAACATTTCCAGAAAAAAACATTTTTTTGATACAAAATTTAAATTTTCAGATCGTTTGCTGCAAACACGAAATTATAATTCACATTAGTTAAATTGAAGTCATTCAAGATGAACGTTCTCTGGATATCTTTTGTTTTCATATTTTTGCTTAATGTGAACAATTCACAAGAAAAACCTACTATTCCGAGTGTGAATTTGAACGGTGAGTTTGAGTGCTCTCCTGGATATATTCCTACAAACGTAAAATATATTTTGTCTAACTGTTCGTAATAACTGCGCCGTGAATGCAGTTTGTTATAAACCGAATAAATGTGCAATTCTAAATTCAAATTGTATTATGGTTAAGAAACGCTTTTCACAATAAAAAATGTGGCAAAGTGTTGTTTTGCAAGACCTTTTTTCACTAATTTTACTGTTAATTTCCGTTTTGTTAGCCCGCCATTTCATTATCTGGACGTTTTATTATTTAGCCATTTTGATATTCCTTATCCTTATCAAGCCTATCGTTGTTTGGATATTTTCGAATCCGGACGTTTTATTATCTCGCCGATATACAAGGTGTTTTGCATAAGATGCAACACAAGGCTAGGACGTATAAGTTGGGTCGAGACAAGAAAAATAATCGTATGTGAAGGGGCTGTATTTCCCCCTGTTTACGCGGGAGTGGCAATTTCCGAAAAAAAAAAATCGACTTGAAATAAAAATAAAATCATTAAAAGACAACGTATAATTAAATTTTTGTATATTTTTAAATCCTTTTAAATAAATTTGGTGGCACATAAAGAACCAGGGCCTAGCGACTTACAACTCTCAACCATTCCTGTGTGCGTGTCTGCAGTATAACAGTTAAGCAACAAAAATTAAACGCTGAAAAGAGAGTTATGTTATGTGTAGGTGTACTTAGGTGTTGATTTTTCATTCTGTTTTGTGGGTTTTTTTCAATAGAAAAATAGAAAGAAAAATTACATGTGTGGGGAATTGTCCTGGGAATTTTAACTAATGGCAATGGATTTTTTTTTGGCAGCAATGAGAATCGTTTGAAATGTCAAATAAAATCTAGTTTATGTGCAGTTTGAACGATTCAATGAGATTTGGTAATCTTGTTGCTGAAATTCGAGATTTCGGTTCAGTGTGAAAACCGTATTAAATTTAAATTCAAATCTAGCTGCAACGACAACTATGAACGAACGAGGTTTAACGCAAAATAGCCTTGCATACCTATCGGCAGACACAATCGTTTTATTTATTTTTGTTCGGCAAGTGAGTTTTCGTATTTCGTATTTCGTTCACCTTCGTGGAAAATATTTATTTTGCGTTTAAGTGTCTATGTTAAATATCAAATCATCATTTTTAATTTATTTGAAAAAAATATAGCTGTATTTAACGATTTTCCCTGCATAACCTTTTCGGTTCTTTTATTACGTTGGTTAATGTTAAAATATACGATATCGGTTGAGTTAGAAATATTGTGGTTCGAAAAAAAAAAAATTAAAAATTAGTGTCCATGAACATTATATCCGCGGACATTGTGTCATCCCACCGTATATAAGTAGCTCAGGCAGTAGAATTAATTAATCTTTTTGTGAGAGCAATATTTTCTTCTAAAAACTAATTTTAAGAAAAAGTTTATCTTATGATATTTTTCTCACAAGATACTTTTTTCCATGATATTTTTCTCATAGGAACAATTCCATGGTAAATCTTGTTACAATTATGAGACTTTAAGGCATATTTTATTAAAATTTTAATTCTTCCGGCGTCAAAGCTAGTTTGACGGCGACGCGGCGATACTAGTTTTATATAGGGGTTTCAAATTCGAGTTTTAAGTTTGTCACAAATTTTTGTTATTAAAATATATTTGACATCTAAATAAAAACATGTTTAAATAAAAATATGTTTTGAAAATTTAAAGCTCGAAATATAGGGGTTTCTAGTTTTGTCGGAAAACAAGCGACATATTTAGAAAATAGTTTCTGACCAAGTTAAAAAAATATAATGGTATAACTCACGTTACCATGTTCGGACGAATCTCCTTACATTAGTACCGATTGAGTAGCAATAGGATCTTTGGAGCAACAAATTATTGAATTGAAGTCGATTTTAAGAAAACTTACTTTTATTATTTTCAATTTTCTCAAAAACTAAAGCCATTCAGGCATACAGTTTTAAGTGTTTTACTAGATATTGATAGGAGCATCATTAATAGCAAAAATATACATATCTTAATAACGTATAATTTTGAACAAAATTAGTTTGAACGCAGTTTTTTCGTAAATTTTTCAAAATTTTAAGTTTGAAAATTAATTTTCAAAAAAATTTTCTTCAAATAATTTGAAATAAAAACAAAACAAAAGAACCGACTTATACCTGTAAAAGTGTATAGGGAGTATGAAAGTATGTATGTATGTAAGTGTTACCGTTGGTTTTTAATGGTTTTTTTTCTATTTCAAGTCGAGTTCTAAAAAATTTCTTGCCTCAACCAAACCAAACGTGCTCCACTTTTTTCACAGGTTTGCATTAGGTTTTAGGTACAATACTGATAAGATAAAAAAAAAAAAAAACAAAACAAAAAAACAATTTCAAATATTAAAAAAAAAAAATTATTTAACTTTTTCTTAGATTTTTTCTTTTTTTGAAAAAAATGTGTTTTTTTTTCAACTCTTATCAGTATTGTTAATAAAGCAAAACTGTGAAGATAGTAGACAGAAATTGTTGTTTACTGTTCCATTTTGATGACGAATTTACAATGTTTAGGAACCATTTAATTTTATCTAAAGTTTTGAAAAGGTCTTGTGGGAAGTCAATTCAGGTTTCCGAAACTGATTTTTAAATTTTCTGTGTCGTCATGCGTTGCTGAGATATTGTTAACCAAATTCAAAAGTGGCTTTTTTCATTCAGAGCCTGATATTCGGAAGAAAAATTGAAAAACAACGAAAAGTTACGATATTATTTTTTAAAAAACAAGTTACCGAACCAATACATTAATTCGGCCCAAAAAAATTTCACCAAAAAAATACCTAACATTTTTGGCTCCTGCTATTTGTGATTACGCAATAAATGTATCGTAAACAATAAATAAGTATATCATTCGCTCAGCACAAAAACATAAAGCTCTAGAATGCTATTTTAGCTGTGTGACGCCAGAACCCCGACCTCAAAATTTTTTGACGAAACATATCGCATTCGTTTGTCCATCGTTTGTCCACGTTTGTCCAGGCAAAAAAAATCGTTTGTCCACCCTCAGGAAAAAAGTTATTAAGCTTTTCTTTTTTATAGCAAGTACCCCAAAATTAAAAAACGCCTCTACTGCCCACAATTTTGAACTTAGGAGGTCCGGACCAATTGCAATCGTTTGTCCACCGGCTCCTTATCATTGTCCACCAAAATTTTCGTTTGTCCACCCTAAGTTCAAAAATTATTCAACTTTTCTGTTTTATAGCACAGGGCATAAAAAATTAAAAATTTTTCTTGCGGAATGGAACTAACTGCAATCGTTTGTCCACCGATTGTCCATGTTAGTCCAGAAAGAAAAAAAAAATTTCGACCTTTAGTTCAAAAGTTATTCAACATTTCTTTTTTATAGCAATACCCCCAAAAACAAAAAGTCGTCTAAAATCCCCAATTTTTAACTTAGGTGGTCCTCCGGACCAATTGCAATCGTTTGTCCACCGGCTCTTTATCATTGTCCACTAAAAATTTTCGTTTGTCCACCCTGTGTTCAAAAATTATTCAACTTTTCTGTTTTATAGCACACGGCCTAAAAAATTAAAATTTTTTTTTGCGGAATGGAACCAATTGCAATCGTTTGTCCACCGATTGTCCATGTTAGTCCAGAAAGAAAAAAAAAATTTTCGATCCTTAGTTCAAAAGTTATTATTCCTTTTTTATAGCAACATCCCCAATTTTCAACATAGGATGCTCGGACACCAAGTGAGTTCGCGTGTCCACCGGCTGCTCGTGATTGTCCACCCAAAAATTTCGTTTGTCCACCACCAACAAAAAATTGATATACTCCTTAAATTAATAAAAAAAATCACATTTTAAAATAGCCTGGCTCCTAACCCTTTCATTTCAATAAAAGAAATTTGTAGAAAATGAAAGATTTCATAATATATGTACAGGGTGATTCTCTTAGGCATGGGTTCACATTTTCTAAAAAATCAACTTACAATAAAAGTAGATCATTAAAAAACAGCAGCAACACTGACAATGTCCTGCTATACTTTTTTTTAAAGCAGGACACCTTTCATTTACTATGTTTTTAAGTCAAATTATTTCAGAGAACAGTTTTTAAAATTTCCTTCCGCAAAAAAAAAATAATTTTTTATGTTAGGTGCTATAAAAAAAGAAAAATTGAATAATTTTTGAATGAAGGATGGACAAACGAAAATTTTTAGTGGACAATAATAAAGAGCCGCTGAACAAACGATTGCAATTGGTTCGGACCTCCTAAGTTCGAAATTGTGGGCAGTAGAGGCGTTTTTTAATTTTGAGGTACTTGCTATAAAAAAGAAAAGCTTAATAACTTTTTTTCTGAGGGTGGACAAACGATTTTTTGCCTGGACAAACGATGGACAAACGAATGCGACATGTTTCGTCAAAAAAATTTGAGGTCGGGGTCAAAAATGAATGGAAGAGGGTGTTAACGGATGAAGAAAGAGTGAAAGCTAATGAACTGAAATTCATAAACTTTCAAAACGTACTTTTAGCACGAGGAGTACGATAACTAAAGAACAACAAGCACCAAATAACAATTAGGAACAAGAATTTTTTGCATACATTCTAATAGGAGGTCTATCTCCCTCCCTTTTGGCGAGAAGGCCAATTTTCAAAAAAAAAAAAAAAAAAAAAAAAAAAAAATACTTAAAATGGAAAAAAAATATTTGAAAATAAAGGCAAAATTTACAATAAGGTGTGAAACTTAAGTAGTATACAAAAATATTTAAAAAAAAAACTAACCAAAACTTCAAACTCAAAATTTATGGAAAAAACGGAAAAAATACTGGAATATTAATAATTTTGAATATGAAACCCATAGATGTAAGCCAAACATTTTTGTAACTGCTCTATAAAAATCCTATTTTGGGCCGCTTTAGTTTTTATACTCATCCCGTAGATAAGATGGGAAAAAAGGAAGAAGTGAAAATGATGTTTGAAGTTACAAAAAAATACTATCTAATTCATTTCAGAACAATTACTATATAAACGTACAACAACGACTGATATCAAAACTAATCAGAAGCGGAAAATGCTTATAAGGCCAGGCGCGCACATGCAACTAAACAGTTTGGTTTCGATTTTGAGTACTATAGGATTATATGAGAGTCCGCGCACATAAACCGGCGCGCACTCCCATATAAGCCCATTGTGCACAAAATCGAAACCAAACTGTTTAGTTGCATGTGCGCGACTGGCCTAACTCACCTCAAGGAAATAAATTTTATTCAAGTTGACAAAAAAAACAACATTTAAAATGTCGGGGACTTCAAATGTGCAAGTTGGATTCATTTTGATCTGGTATGGATCAGCACATTGGCGTAAAGTCTAAAACCTAAAAGCCTGCAATGAACTTTACAATAAGTTTCTTCGACTGTGATTAGATTGTGATTACAAACAAAAAATGTTACAAACAAAAAAATTCGATTTATTTTCTAAACAGAATCTTTTTTTTTTCAATACAAGAAATTTATTCAGAAAATCGATTTTTTCTTCCAAACAAATCAAATTTTTTATTAAAAGGAATTCGACATAAGAAAAGGATTAGGTAACAAAAAAACAGTCAGAAATTTCCTTTCTCCGAAATGCTAGTAATGAATAAAAATGGAGTAAGTAATAAGATTTATAAAAACATAGGGATATTTCTTTGGTATAAAATGAGAACAATTTTAAAAAAATCAAAAATAACTTACCTAAGTAAAATTTGATTTTAAAAAGGGTATGCATAACGCATTTTTAAACACGGAAATAATATTAGAATACTTTGCTTCACGACACTTTTTGTCATATAAGATTTCAAGGCTTTGAAAAGGAAACATAAACACTTAAAAAGGGAATATTTAACACTCGCGATTTAAAAACTTTTAAACCAAAAATAATCTCAATTTTGAAATTAACGATATTTTTTAAACATAAACACTAGAAAAGGGAATATTTAACACATTGAAAAAGAGAACACTTTGAAAAGGAAATATATACCTACTGAAAAAGGGGATATTGAATTTACACATTCGAAATGAACAAGAAAACACTAAATCATTTTTTAGGAAAAAAATATTATTTTAAAATCCAATTTCAATTTAATTACCAATATTTTTTAAAGATAAACACTAAAAAGGTTATATTTAATACTTTAAAAAGAAAACACTCTTAAACCGATTTTGTGTGATAAGAAGTACATAATTTAATATGATTTCAAATTTGAAATTAACGATATTTTTTAAACGAACAAACCGAACGAAAAAAACACCACTACTATCTACCACTCGGCGAAACACGAACACGGCACGAACGACGACGACGCCATTGTTGAAAATTAAAATTCAATCACATTTATTTTGTAAAAAAGGAAATACACTTTAAAATAACGAAAAACGATATTTCTTTTTGGTTAAATGATCTTTACGAATTAGAAAACATTTATTTTATATTTTTATGCGCGTATATCAAATATTAATGTTGAAAATGAATATTTTTAACCAGACGGAGCAAGACCAAACACTACACAAATTGCAATTCAACCAACTGAACTTGCAGCGAAAAAAAGCAGTGCAGGTGCAGTTGAATGATGATGAATTTGTGTTTATATGAATGTGAAACGAGATGCATGGCGAATTGGAGACATGATGGAAGTGGGAGAACTTTGTAAATTTTCTTCTGGTGGGTCGTGGGTAAGTGGGTGTTTGTTAAGTTTGGTTGCCGTGGCCCGTGAAGGTTTGTGTTAATAAAAAACAATATGATTGAATTGGGGTGATCTTGATGGTAGGTTTACATTTCGTTTGTTTTATTATTATAGACTTTGTGGATATTTCTTTCTCATGTTATTTGATACAAGTTAAGTTTATTACAAATGGAAGGCTCAGGGCTGAAGCGAACCAAGTGCAAGTTAGAAAAAAATGGAAAACTGATACCTACAAATTGTTACAAAATGGTTTTCGGCTCAAAAATCTCGAGAACAACCAATGACATCAACTCCCGGATAATTTTAGTCTAAGCACAATTCCATAATTAGTAATTGATAAGGTATTTAGTAACTTAAAAAAATCTCCTTTTTGGATAAGATTTCCAAAAAGTAATTCAAATTTGAATTCGCACAAATTTTAAAAACTGCACAGGTTATTAAATTTTCAAAACATATAGATTTCCGAAAATTCATTGCAAGCAGGGCTTTTCAGAAAATGGTTTTCGTTTTCAACAAATGATAATAAATCCATAGGTATGCAGATAATGCTTCTCTGTAATGAGCTTTTCTCACAATAACTTTTTTCGACCTATCTTGCAGAATTTTCAAATAATTGTCCAAACCACAACGCCCACAATAGAAATATTAATGACAAATAATGTGAAGAATTGGCGCATAATTAGCGACACAAAAACAAGTGTGATTAGCCACAAACCAAAAATGCTATCGTTTCTTCTAAGAAAAAGATTAGGTCAAAACAAAAAAAAAATAGTTGGAAATTTCCTTTTTCCTTGTTATGAATACAAATGGAATACCTACCTAATAAGATTTATAAAAATATAGGGATATTTCTTTAATATAAAAAGAAAACAATTTTTAAAAAAATCAAAAATAACTTACCAAAGTAAAATGTGATGTTAAAAATGGTATGCATAGCGCATTTTGAAAGCTGTGTTACGCCAGAACCCCGACCTCAAAATTTTTTGACGAAACATGTCGCATTCGTTTATCCATCGTTTGTCCACGTTTGTCCAGGCAAAAAAAAATTTTTTTGCGGAATCGGTAAACGATTGCAATTGGTTTCATTTCGCAAAAAAAAATTTAATTTTTTATGCCCTGTGCTATAAAACAGAAAAGTTGAATAATTTTTGAACTAAGGGTGGGGTTCTGGCGTCACACAGCTTGCTATTTTCATATCAATAAGTCCACATTTCACAGAGATACACACAACACTTCAAAAACACAAAAAAAAAACTGAAAGAATTTTTTTGACTAGTGTATTTCTCGCATGATATTGTTATCGCACGATATTTTTCTTGTGAGATATTTTTCTCAAATTATACTTTTTTCGAATAATTTAATAATTATGATGTTTTTTTAGCAAAAAGTTTTTCTCGCATGATGTATTTTCTTCGTACCTACGATAATTTTCTCGTATTATAATTTTTTTACTATCATAAAGTATCTATCATTTGTAACGAGATACATAGAATTAATTATTATTTGTAAAAAATATTTCACGAAAAAATTATGATACGAGAAATGTATCGTAGGTACGAAGAAAATACATCATGCGCTAAAAGGTTTATGCTTACTCGGAGTTTCTCGCATGATATTTTTATCGGTGAATGATACTTTTCTCAAATAATAGGTAGGTAACTACTTATCTATCACAATATTTTTCTCGCAAGATATTTTGAACGCGTTATACTTTTCTTGCATGATGCTTTTCTCGCATGATATTTTCCTCGTATAATACTTTTCTAGCATTTTACTTTTTTCGCTCGATATTCTTCTCGTATGATACTTTTCTCGCATGATACTTTTCTCGCATGATACTTTAATACCGTGAAATAGGTACTTTTCCCGTGCATAAATATTAGATTAATATTGTAGAAAATGAATGTACCTACGACACTTCTAAATACTAGTCCCCATTGTGTCGTCCGTTAAAAAACTGAAGGTGTAAATTCTGTCTTACCCATAAATAAAAAAACAAACAAAAATAAGAACATGAATAAAAATTAATTTAAAAAATATCAACACTTACCTTTTTCTAGAATTGTGAATATAAAGTTAAGAACCAGTTTGTTAAAAAAAAGTAACACATTGAGCCACGACGAACTGCTCTGCCGACGAAACCCACACTGACTGCTGCTACTGAGCCATGACGCACTGCTCTCCACGGCATGGAAATCCGAATCCGAAAACCTTTAAAATGACAAGAAACCGACAAATCGACCGCCGCACTTAAAAAAAAAGTAACACATTGATCCAGGACGAACTGCTCTGCCGACGAAACCCACACCGACTGCTGCTACTGAGCCATCACGCACTGCTCTCCACGGCATGGAAATCCGAATCCGAAAACCTTTAAAATGACAATAGAAACCGACAATTCGACCACCGCACTTAACATGTTAATTACTGATAGGTATTGCAAAGAAACACAACACTTCGATCAAATAAACAATAATTTTTATTTTCACTTTGATAAATTTTCCAATAAAAACATTTTATAAACACGGCACATTTAAAACTAGGCAATACCCGAAAACCTTTTCACGATTCGATTTACAATAATAATTATACAAAAAAGCGACTTCAGTACAAACGAAAAATGTATTCATTTTTTTCGGGAACGAACAAGTTTTTCACCACAAATTTTTTTTAAATTTCTGATTGGAAATTCAACACGACGCGAAATAGGACATACCTACTAATTTAATTTTTTTCATCACAACCTACGCGTCGGATTGTTTTTAAATTCTTATAAAGCAAATTTATTTTATTTTTAATTATACCGATAGCAGGTCGCGAAACAAATAGCTCAAGAACGCACTTTTTAAGAAAGGAAACTGAGCCACTGAACTAAATAATTTCTCTTGGAAATGAAACATTACCGAAAACACTAATTTTATTTTTTCGTCATCACCTTTACCGACCCGGTTCTTTATTTCATTTTTTTTTAACAAACAACGCGAAACAAAATACGAACACGCACTTTTGAAAAAAGGCGAAGAGGCAGAGGCACTGAAATAAACACATATTCTTTTTGTTGGAAATCTCTACGACACGTATACAGCACTCTTTTTTTTTAATTTGTTTTTTCTATTCTTTTCTATTTAATATAGTTTTTCGAACGATGTTTTTTTTTATATTTCTAATATTTTTACCGGTTGCGGATTGCGAAACAAATAGCACGTGCACGAGCAGCCGATTCTTTACGAAGCCAACTTAACTAACGAAACCCAAACCAACCGCATCGCTCAGTGCTCGTCGATCGACGATTTCTGTATTTGCTTTTCTTGTAGGTAGTGCAGGTGCAATCAATATTATATGCGTTACAGCCCACAGTGGTGCCATCCACAGCCACAGCAATTCCACACAACTATTCCACAAAGCCTTCCAGTTTCCATTTCCATTCTCAATTAGATGTCAACAAAACAAAAAGCTATATAAAGCTCTCTGGTTGCATTACAAAAAAAGTAAATACAAGAATCATCGATCACCGAGCGCGCGCCGCCACCGGCCAGTCGATGCAGTTTGTTAGTTCAGTGGTTCAGTTCAGTTCAGTTGGCTTTCTTTAAGAAGTGAGAGGAGAGTTCGTGCTTTTCGTTCCGTGATCTGCAATCGGTAAATAAAAATAAAAATATTAAATAAATTAAAAATAAAGCCATCTTCCGAAAATTTGAAAATATACCTAGTGTTGTACGTTCCGTAGTGTTAAATTAAAAAAAGAAGAAGTAATTAGTTAACTATTTTAGTGGTTCAGTGGTCTGTTAGCCTTTTTGGTTCGTTCTTTGTCTGAAGTTATATTGCCCGACTTTTCCAGTCCAAAATTTATTGTTCCAGAGTGAGCGGGGTAAAAAGTGAAAACTTACACGATTTTTCCAGTCTGTTTTGGTTCTCTTGCACCTCCTTTCTAGTTTCTTGTATGTGTTTAGTATAAATGTGTCGTTTATTTGATGGTGTGAGTAAATCAGAATGAAAAATGAAGAGGGAAGCAATTAAAATGAAGAGTGCAACGATAGAAATTCTAATTCAATCGGGCAATATAATCATTTCACTCGAGTTCTGAAAAAATCTTCGTGGAAATATCAGGCGATGTAAATCCAGACTTTATTTCGCGATCCGCGATCGATAAAAATATAAGAAAATTAAATGATGCTGCGTTCGGGTCGTGGTGACGAAAAAATTAAAGTAGTGTGTTCCGTAGTGCCAAAAATCAAAAAAAAAAATTATTTAATTTTTTCAGTGGCTCATTTTCCTTTCTAAAGAGAAACGTTTTTGTCCTATTTGTTTCGCGATCCGCTTTCAGTATGTAATTAAAAATAAAAAAAATTTAAAAATGGCTTTGCGTAGGTTGTGATGAAAAAATAAAATTATTGTGTTAAATTTCACAAAATAAAAATATTTGAAAAAAATATATTTAATCGAATATATTCGTTCGTTCGTCTACTCTCTAAAACAGTGAATTAATACGAGTTTAAAAATTCTTTAGTGCGGGGCCATATCGTTGTTTTATTCAGACATTTTTTTTTTATTTTGCATGCGTAGATAGAAAAGAGAAGTGAATCTATTTTTCTCTTTTCTACACTTAACATTTGCAAAAAGTGTTTGAGTGGGTGAAACGACTGTAAAGCACCGCACTTTTTGTATTCGATGATTTTAGGCAACAAATTATTGCTGTCGAGTGGCAGTCTCAGTTGATTCCAATTCAATTGTTTAATTTTGCGACTAAGAAATAAATCTAAAAATATAACTTTTTAACAATATTTCAATATTTTTAAGTGCTGCGATTTTTCAGTCGCAAGTTTATACATTCACTTTTCAAAACGTGTGTCTAATTTCTTGCGAATAAAAAATTGAAAATGAATATTTTGTAAAAAGCAGTTTTTGCTAGAGAAAAATTTAGTTCCCCATCAATCTTGTAGCTGAGGCGATTCCCCATAAAAATGTTTTTACGGTCTTTTTCGTAGCATTAACCGTTAAAAAGTTAAAGCAAATGAAAAGTAAATAATCTCAAAATAGGCCAAATGTCATGAAAATAGGAGTTTTTTGCAAATAAAAACTGTATTCCCCAAAGGGTTTTTTTTTTACTTTTTTCGTACCATTAACTGTTAAAAAGTTACAGTGAATCGAAATATCTCAAAAACGGGTTGTCATAGAACAATTTTATTCCCCTATCTTGTAGCTCATGTCATTTCCAACAAAATGTATTTTCACTTTTTTTTTGTAGCGTTAACCGTTAAAAAGTTAAAGCAAATCGAAAAGTCAAAAAATCTCTAGTCATGAAAATGGGAGTTTTTGGAAAATATCTCAAAAACGGTTTATTCTAGAGACAAATGTTATGCCCCAAACTTGTATCCAATGTAATTTTCAATAAAAATGATTTTTCACTTTTTTCGTAGCATTTACCGTTAAAAGGTTTTGTTTCAATTTGTTTTTGGGGAGAGTACGATAACTTAGGCGCTAAGATTAGCTTATTTTTAAATCAAGTGAAATTTTTGAAAAAATAAAAATTGGGTTTTAAACTCAAAATTTGAAAAAAAGTTGAAATTGTATTTTTTCAAAACTATAAAATTATATACTAATTTTTTTCTGAAATTCGTTGCTCTAATTAAATCTTAATCAAAATCTGAAAACTTGGCCCACTTTAGGATTTGTGGTAGGTGCAAGGTTGGGTGTATGCAAAAGTTTCTTTTGCATTTAAATAATCTTCTGATTTAAAAATAAAATTAACGGAATGCTCAAAATTTAATACTAGTTTTAAACGACTTGGTTCGGTACAGCTGTGAACCCTCCAATTCTAAGTCAAATTCCAAAAACAAGATGCTAAAATTACTTATACCTAGGTTTTGAGAAAATTGAAAATAACTAAAAATACTTTACTACTTATTAAATGAAAATAATGTTCAGGGAGTCCGCGGCAGATTTGGATAGAACCAAAGCTAATTTTTTGTCATTATGGTTATTTTGACGTTATAATTAAGCCTATAGTGCAATTCAGCTTGCTAGGAAGTGGTGGGTGAGGCTACTGGCTACAGCAGCCTCCTAAAAATGTAAAACTAAAAAAATTGGTCAATAATTTCACCAAAGCTGAAATTTGGTGATATGATAGTTAATACATAATATAATACAAAAATCATAGTAAGGTATGGCTTTATACGGGTAGAAAGACCGTCAACTGACGTAGTCAAACATCAACATGCACAAGCATGCACGTTGGTTCAACAGCCAAGCGCACAATTCACTACGTCAGCTGAACCCCCGACAAACAGTCAGCGGATCATTTTTACTAGACAAAATTTTTTACAAGCCAAAATTTAGTGGATGTTGTTCAGGAAAATGTCTAAAATTATATCTGATAGTTCCCAAGCATTCCAAGGTGGCGTTTGGCCACCATTTTTTAAAAAAAACCGCCGCCATTTAAAATTTGTGGGTTTTAGCTGTAATTTGGAAAGCAATTGCCTTAAAGTGTCAAATTGATGGGTTTCTACAGTCAAAACCAAGGAAACATAAATTAAATAAGTTAGATATATGTCGTAAACAGCTATTATTTGTAATAAAATGACTTTAACAAAGTAAAATGAGGAGAAAAATTTTATTTAAAAAAAAACAAAACAAAAACAAGGTTCATTAATAATAATATGCATATAATGCATACCCTGTAAAATAAACTCAAATAATATACTTGACAGTAAGTTTTAAAATTCAAAATACCGTTCTTATCTACATTAAGCATAGACAAGTTAACATCTATGTATGTATGTATGTACAAGTTTGTGCAATTTTATCGAAATTCTTCGGCTGGATGTGGGTATTGGGAGGTCCTCAACATCTTCAGATAAAAAAGGAACAATGAGACATTCATCAATGCATATTTTAAAATCAATTACCTTTATATTAAAATCAAGGAATATCTTTAGGGTCGTCTTCATCGATATTCCCTGGTCTATTAGCGCATACATGACCTGTGCAGTAACCACACATCACTGTGCAGCTAATCCTATTTGTAAGTAAGTTATGATGGTGAATGGTGATGTACTTTGGTGTTTAAGGCTGAAGTTTCGCTCGTCGGTCTCCAAGGTACCTGCTAAAGTAAGTACAGAAGCTTTAGTTGAAAGGTCTTTTATTTAGTACCCTTCATTCTTTGGTTTTTGTTATTAACAATATTTGTATATTTAATTAACTAGACTATTTTCGGTCAGGTGTAGGCTCCTCGTCTGAGAGATGTCCTATGACCTATTGTATGCACAATGGCTTTCTTCTGGGTCGCTGGCACAGGTTCTTGTCGATAATCTGTAGCTGATTATCCCCGGGCTTTACTAGTTATCGATGGTTTTCACCGGCTATCAACGGCTTTTCGCCGGCTATTAACTGCTTTCGCTGGCTATCAACGGTTTCACCGGCTATCAATGGATTTCGCCGGCTATCATCAGCTTTCGCTGGCTATCAGCGGTTTTCACCGGCTATGAATGGCTTTCGCTGGCTATCAGCGGTTTTCACCGACTAGACTATCAACGGATTTCGCCGGCTATCACCAGCTTTCGCTGACATACAACGGTTTTTACCGGCTACCAACGGCTTTCGCTATCAAGAGCTTTTGCTGGCTATCAACGGTTTTTCACCGGCTATATATTGGCTTCATGACTATTATTTACTTCAGGAGCTTCTTATTTATGCTGTCTTCGGCAACTGTTGCTTGGACTGATACTTCCATATTTTTCGTGATTTTATGGGTCTCTGTGCGCTTTACTTATCCTTCTTGGCGGCAAAAGTGAGTGTGAGCTCAATTTCAGCGGAGTTTAATTTTTCATAGAAAATGCTGAACATCGCCACGTCATCCAATAAATCATGCATACTTCCTCTTGTGGGATAGGAGGCGGCGAGGAGGGTCGTAGTTGTTTATTGGCAATGGCTTCTCTTACCATTGCATATAATCGCTGGGGCGGGATGCGAGAAGAAGCTTAAAGTTCAGTATGTTTGTTGTTGCCTTGTTGGTATCATTTTTAACCATCGAGGTGCTCCGGTCGTAGCTTTGTTGTCGTCGCCAGTGGCGATCATTACTGGTTGGAATCTTTATGTATTCAAAATCACCACACTAAGTTATTTGGTGTGGGGAAACACGGCTCAATGCAGGTGATTCTTTTGAGTTTTCTGCTGCAGGGGATGTTTGTGGAAGACTTGCCAAATCAAGCTTTGATTTTATTGACTGCTTGGCAACGATTCGCATAAATTTAAACCTTTCGGTGTCTAAAGTGCTGCTAAAAGAGCCTCTCCTGCCGCTGCGATTTCTTTTTGCGAAGCATCTGGTTTTTTAAAAACAGAACCTATTTCTCGGAATTCTACAAATGATGTGCGCAATGCACATTCAAAATTCGAATGATTTAATCGATTATAATAGATTCTGTCAATATCTCGATTCTTCACTTAAATCATTCGAATGATTTTCCACACCGATTCCAACTTTCTACGAGAACTCAACTGTTTATTTATGAGTCACGTATACAAACAATCAATTTCTTCTCGATCACGAGTTATCGATTTTGTGTGTTCCTCTTTCCCTTGCTTCCTTGCTTGTCATTCATTCTCAGTTCTCGGGTTTAATGCTCTCAAGTTCTCAAGCTCTCGAGTTCTCGGTTCTCGAGTTTCGTTTTTTGTTGAAACCCGCTTAAAAGAAACCCGCTTAAGAGAAAAACCCTTATCTGAAACACTTTTTCGGGTGTTCGAAGTAAATATTCTTTTGAAAAAGTGTCTCTGGATTATTTCAATTTTGTCCATCCATTGATATCCGTAAACCTCGTTACCATAGCAGAAACAACTGTTAATCGTGGCATCGAATACTTTAAACTTTGATGTTGCATCCACGAAGGGCTTTGTAAAAAATTGTGACCATATGGAGTATATTGCAGACTTTGCTGAAGCTAATTTTTCTTTTAGATAAGCTCGGATACTCAAATTATATGTGATAACAAACCCAAGGTATTTAAACTCATTCACAACTTCAACATTTTTTGCCATCTAATCAGATCGACTTTGGTTCCTGAAGTCCATGATCTTATATTCAGCTGAGTTTATTTTCAGATCCCATAAATCACAGGAAACTTTAAGTTTATTTATTTGAAGTTGAAGTGTCGCTGGGTTATCAGCAAAAATGACATGGTCATCTGCATATAAAAGGAGTTTAATAAACATATCACCCAAATACACACCCACTACCAAATTATTCTCGATGTCGTTGATGAATAAAGCGAACATTAATGGACTTAAAAACACATCCTTGAGGAACACCTGTTTCTACTTTAAATGATTTTGATTGGGTTTCACCACTACAAACCACTGCAAACATATTTAACAAGAGCTGTTTATAAACTCGAATAAATTTAGTTGAAACCCCAATCATGGCGAGTTTCTATTGATTGTGTCAAATGCCGCTTTTAAATCTATAAACAGTGCAAATGAAGGCTTTTTTATTATCAAAAAATCGCCTTGCTAAAGAAGTTAGTGCAAAAATTTGATCTAACGTCGAAATATGAAAAGCAAAATTTCGAAAGCAGAATTGTGACCCTCTCTCATTATACACATTAACTATCGAAAAGACATATGCAAAAAAATTGTTTATATGTTTACTTTAAAAAATCGACCTCAATTAAATTTTGTTTCACTTTCATGTTGGGTCCTCTGTATCTTCAGGGACCTCTATATCTTGGGCGCTACAGCTGATACAGCGGTAGCTACGCCCCTGATATCATGGTATTGTAGGTGTAACCGTTGTTGTTTAACAATTTTGTTTTCTGTTTTAAGTCAATTTTTTAGAAAATTGCCTCTGCCTGTTAAACGGGGGAAATTGACCCCCTCCCATACGATTTTTTTTCTATCTCGACCCAACCTATACGCTCTAGCTTTTTGTCACACCTAAGGTGAATCACTCTGTATAAGTATACCATTCCTCATAATGCAGATTGTAGGAACGCAGATGAAGATTATAGCGAAGACGAACATCTTCATCTCCCTAAGATACCTATTCTTCCACACATTCGGTTTTTTTTAGCATAAATCTGTCCCGCTTCACTTTTCTTTATGTTATTTGCAGATAAAGATATATCATGTAAATCATGCAAACATCAAGAAATGTAGAGCGGGGCAGAAGCCAAAATTCTAGTGTGTGAGAGAGATGAACATTTCGGCTAAGCTATGTATAATCCTCATCTTCGTTGAGAGCTCGCATAAAATTACATGTAGGTAAATCCATTGTTACGCCCAAAGAGACATTTTCCTAAGTTTTGAATTTCTGTCGAAAGAAGTTTCTTGGACAGAAAATTACACTTCTCTCGTGAGCGCTTTCTTTTGTGAACAATACTGCAAATCATTTCCTTCGTTCCCATACGACTTTGGAATGAAATTCACACAAATGCACAGAAAATCACATACACAGCTTCTAAGTAAAATACTGCTCGTAATTTTGTTTAATTATATTTGAACGAAAAAATTCATTTTTGTTTTAAGGAAAGTAGCAATATGCGTAGATTATATTTGTCATATGAGTGATTTTAACGCTATGAGGTAGCCGTGGCGTGATGGTTAGTGCGATGGACTATCATGCCGGAGGTCTAAGGTTCGATCCCCAGCCTCGCCACCTATTTATTTAATAGAAAAAACGGCTACTGCCTCTTGCGAGGAATTGACAAATCCTCCAAGAGTATCTCACAGAAAAGTGCCGCTCGTTAGCCGTTCGGATTCGGCAATAAACTGTAGGTCCCCTCTATTCCTGCAGACAGTCACACAGGAATGGTTCAGAGTTGTAAGTCACTAGGCCCTAGTTCTTCATGAGCTGTTGTGCCATCAAATTTAATTTATTTATTCTTACCGCTACAATATATTAAACTGTTACTTTCTCCGCTCTACGGTAAGTTTGCAATTTCATTTTTTCACCAAAAATCCAAATCTATATTAGTCATCATCCTCCAAAATTTCAGGCATCTTAGGCCAGGCGCGCACATGCAACTAAACAGTTTGGTTTCGATTTTGAGTACAAATGCTTATATGGGAATGCGCGCCGGTTTATGTGCGCGGACTCTTACCTTACACCTTAAAAATATAAAAATCAATAGTCTAAAAAAATTCAAATAACCCTTACCTGACCCTTACGGCTTTATATGCATATACAGTAAAACCCGTTTAAGAGAAACTGCAAAATGTCACAGTCTTTTTTTCACTTAAGCGGGTTTTTCACTTAAACGAACCCCGCTTAAGTGAAAACAAAATTTCACTTAAACGGATAAGTGAAAAAAAATTTCACTTATTCGGATCTAAAAATTCCATTAAGCGGAAAGTTAATGCTAAAAACAATTATTGTGCTTATCTTTTATTTATCTGTGAATTATGAAAATGTAATTTTCTTTTTAATAAATGTCAAAATACGTAGGTATACCACTTCAGTCATTTAAAATGTTGTTTTGGATTTTTGTTTGAGAGGACGTTTGTGAAATAATCAGAAATTCAAATGTCATTTTCGTGGTGAAAATGGTGAAGGTGAAAAATAAAGAAGAAACGAAAGCATTCAGCAAATTTTTCGTTCTGTGTAATTCAATTTTTTTTTCACTTGAGATAGTTTGTTTTTTTTCAATTTAAATTATAAAATTGAACTGAAAATATGTTTCAGTTATGCGGGTTTTTCACTTATACGCTTAAGCGGAGTGTTTTAAAGGTAATTGGTTGAAAAATACTCAGGGATGAAAAAAGTGTATCAGATATGCGGGTTTTTCTATTAAGCGGGTTTCTCTTAAGCTTCCTTAAGCGGGTTTTACTATACCTAATTTTTAATTTCTGCACATCTGTGGAACAAAACCCTCATGACGATAGATATATCACTCACGCATTTCCGTTGAGTATTAACGGAGCAAAGTTTGCCGTTAAATTTTGCTAAGCGTATTATGGAAATAAAATCAATTTTCAAAACAACCGATATTCGAATCGATATTGAAAGCAATTAAAAAATGCGAAAACTTAAATTAAAGGTAATTAAAATTTCCACCATAACAGGCAACACTTAATTAAGTTGTTTTGTTTTATTTTATTTCTCTAAGGCCCATTTGCTGAAACGAAGCTTAAGTATTTAAGTTCAACATAAGAGCTTATGTGACAGTTTACGCTGAGGCAAAATTAGAACATAAGCCTTTAAGTTGAACATAAATATTTAAGTTTCGTTTCAGGAAATGGACCTAAGGAAGATTAAACATTGAAAATCATAATTAATATCTATTATTCTCGGATTAGCCGCGTTTTTGAAATTTATGAGAGTGCACTTTTGTACTCACCCCGAACGTTTCGCATCAAATTGCATTGAGCGTTGTCACCGGGAAACTGTTGTAAGATGTTAGATGTTAGATTGACTACGCAAGTTGTAGCGATGCGTAGGTGGTTCTATCTCATGATGTTGTTGTCGTGAGGCAATTGAAATCAAGAGCGCTACCAAAATTTCAATCGTGACGACAGTTTTAAGCTATCTCGATCTTGGGATCCTGTAATCAACACCTCACAGTCACCATCCCGTATTAAACTTACAACATCCTGCGATAGTGAGTATAGTTTGCTCCCAACAACCTGCACCTCAACAACAACAACATCATGAGATAGAACCAACTACGCATCGCTACAACTTGCGTAGTCAATCTAAAATCTAACATCTCACAACAGTTTCCCGGTGACCACGCTCAATGCAATTTGATGCGAAACGTTCGGTGTGAGTACAAAAGTGCACTCTCATAAATTTCAAAAACGCGGCTAATCCGAAAATAATAGATATTAATTATGATCAACCACCGCGAAAGCCTAAAAAGTTATATTGTCAAACGCTCGCCTGAAGCAAAAAAAAAAAATCAGTTTTTCAACAATTGCCTTAAAATTTGATAATTTGTTTAACTTATATAATGTACATATGTATCTCTATTTTTTGGGCTGCGTTTTCATAAGAGCAAAATGAGGGAAATTTGTTGAAAATTTTCAAACTCAATTCAAAATCATCTCATTTCTCATACAAATCAATTCAAATTTTCAAATGAGGTAATTTCAACCAAATTCGCAAGACATTCGGTAGGAAATAACGTAAAACTTTTATGAACACACAAAAATTGATTCCATTCAAAGTGGAACCTATTTAAAATGACAGAATTCAATATAAAAAACAACAAAAACAAGCAATTGACTAGTGTCTAGACTGTCAAAAAAAATTAGGATATTTGAAATGTGAACACTTTTTTTGTAATTTGCCAAATTACCTTATTTCAGCTCTAAAGAAAACTTAGTATAATGCTTAATCTTTATTTATCTAAACTAAAGAAAAATAATTCAAAACAAAAATAATTTCAGAATCAAACGAAAAAGAAAACAAAACAACCGGTAATACCGCTGACGAATCAGTTAACAGTAAACTTACGGTGGCACATACCAAAAATGAAGGTAATACCGTTGACGAATCCATTAACAGCGTACACTCGGAAGCACCTACCAAAAAGGAAGGTAATCTAGCTAACAAATCCATTAACAGCGTACCTTCGGATGGACCTACCAAAAAGAAAGGTGATACCACTGGCAAATCAATTAACAGCCCACCTTCGGAGGCACCTATCAAAATGGATGGTAATCTAGCTGACGAATTAAATAACAGCCTACCTTCGGATGAACCTACCAAAAAGGAAGGTAATACCACTGGCGAATCAATTAACAGCCCACATTCGGAGGCACCTATCAAAAAGGATGGTAATATAGCTGAAGAATTAAATAACATTGTACCTCCGGATGAACCTACCAAAAAGGAAGGTAGTACCACTGGCGAATCAATTAACAGCCCACATTCGGAGGCACCTATCAAAAAGGATGGTAATCTAGCTGACGAATTAAATAACAGCGTACCTTCGGATGAACCTACCAAAAAGGAAGGTAGTACCACTGGCGAATCAATTAACAGCCCACATTCGGAGGCAACTATCAAAAAGGATGGTAATCTAGCTGACGAATTAAATAACAGCGTACCTTCGGATGAACCTACCAAAAAGGAAGGTAGTACCAATGGCGAATCAATTAACAGCCCACATTTGGAGGCACCTATCAAAAAGGATGGTAATCTAGCTGACGAATTAAATAACAGCGTACCTTCGGATGAACCTACCAAAAAGGAAGGTAGTACCACTGGCGAATCAATTAACAGCCCACATTCGGAGGCACCTATCAAAAAGGATGGTAATCTAGCTGACGAATTAAATAACAGCGTACCTTCGGATGAACCTACCAAAAAGGAAGGTAATCTAGCTAACAAATCCATTAACAGCGTACCTTCGGATGAACCTACCAAAAAGAAAGGTGATACCACTGGCAAATCAATTAACAGCCCACCTTCGGAGGCACCTATCAAAAAGGATGGTAATCTAGCTGACGAATTAAATAACAGCCTACATTCGGATGAACCTACCAAAAAGGAAGGTAATACCACTGGCGAATCAATTAACAGCCCACATTCGGAGGCACCTATCAAAAAGGATGGTAATATAGCTGAAGAATTAAATAACATTGTACCTCCGGATGAACCTACCAAAAAGGAAGGTAGTACCACTGGCGAATCAATTAACAGCCCACATTCGGAGGCACCTATCAAAAAGGATGGTAATCTAGCTGACGAATTAAATAACAGCGTATCTTTGGATGAACCTACCAAAAAAGAAGGTAATACCACTGGCGAATCAATTAACAGCCCACATTCGGAGGCACCTATCAAAAAGGATGGTAATCTAGCTGACGAATTAAATAACAGCGTACCTTCGGATGAACCTATCAAAAAGGAAGGTAATCTAGCTAACAAATCCATTAACAGCGTACCTTCGGATGAACCTACCAAAAAGAAAGGTGATACCACTGGCGAATCAATTAACAGCCCACCTTCGGAGGCACCTATCAAAAAGGATGGTAATCTAGCTGACGAATTAAATAACAGCCTACCTTCGGATGAACCTACCAAAAAGGAAGGTAATACCACTGGCGAATCAATTAACAGCCCACATTCGGAGGCACTTATCCAAAAGGATGGTAATCTAGCTGACGAATTAAATAACAGCGTATCTTTGGATGAACCTACCAAAAAAGAAGGTAATACCACTGGTGAATCAATTGGCAGCCCACATTCGGAGGCACCTATCAAAAAGGATGGTAATCTAGCTGAAGAATTAAATAACAGCGTACCTTCCAAACCTACCAAAAAGGAAGGTAATACCACTGGCGAATCAATTAACAGCCCACATTCGGAGGCACCTATCAAAAAGGATGGTAATATAGCTGAAGAATTAAATAACATTGTACCTCCGGATGAACCTACCAAAAAGGAAGGTAGTACCACTGGCGAATCAATTAACAGCCCACATTCGGAGGCACCTATCAAAAAGGATGGTAATCTAGCTGACGAATTAAATAACAGCGTACCTTCGGATGAACCTACCAAAAAGGAAGGTAGTACCACTGGCGAATCAATTAACAGCCCACATTCGGAGGCACCTATCAAAAAGGATGGTAATCTAGCTGAAGAATTAAATAACAGCGTACCTTCCAAACCTACCAAAAAGGAAGGTAATACCACTGGCGAATCAATTAACAGCCCACATTCGGAGGCACCTATCAAAAAGGATGGTAATATAGCTGAAGAATTAAATAACATTGTACCTCCGGATGAACCTACCAAAAAGGAAGGTAGTACCACTGGCGAATCAATTAACAGCCCACATTCGGAGGCACCTATCAAAAAGGATGGTAATCTAGCTGACGAATTAAATAACAGCGTACCTTCGGATGAACCTACCAAAAAGGAAGGTAGTACCACTGGCGAATCAATTAACAGCCCACATTCGGAGGCAACTATCAAAAAGGATGGTAATCTAGCTGACGAATTAAATAACAGCGTACCTTCGGATGAACCTACCAAAAAGGAAGGTAGTACCACTGGCGAATCAATTAACAGCCCACATTTGGAGGCACCTATCAAAAAGGATGGTAATCTAGCTGACGAATTAAATAACAGCGTACCTTCGGATGAACCTACCAAAAAGGAAGGTAGTACCACTGGCGAATCAATTAACAGCCCACATTCGGAGGCACCTATCAAAAAGGATGGTAATCTAGCTGACGAATTAAATAACAGCGTACCTTCGGATGAACCTACCAAAAAGGAAGGTAGTACCACTGGCGAATCAATTAACAGCCCACATTCGGAGGCACCTATCAAAAAGGATGGTAATATAGCTGAAGAATTAAATAACATTGTACCTCCGGATGAACCTACCAAAAAGGAAGGTAGTACCACTGGCGAATCAATTAACAGCCCACATTCGGAGGCACCTATTAAAAAGGATGGTAATCTAGCTGACGAATTAAATAACAGCGTACCTTCGGATGAACCTACCAAAAAGGAAGGTAGTACCACTGGCGAATCAATTAACAGCCCACATTCGGAGGCACCTATCAAAAAGGATGGTAATCTAGCTGACGAATTAAATAACAGCGTATCTTTGGATGAACCTACCAAAAAAGAAGGTAATACCACTGGTGAATCAATTGGCAGCCCACATTCGGAGGCACCTATCAAAAAGGATGGTAATCTAGCTGAAGAATTAAATAACAGCGTACCTTCCAAACCTACCAAAAAGGAAGGTAGTACCACTGGCGAATCAATTAACAGCCCACATTCGGAGGCACCTATCAAAAAGGATGGTAATCTAGCTGACGAATTAAATAACAGCGTACCTTCGGATGAACCTACCAAAAAGGAAGGTAGTACCACTGGCGAATCAATTAACAGCCCACATTCGGAGGCACCTATCAAAAAGGATGGTAATCTAGCTGACGAATTAAATAACAGCTTATCTTTGGATGAACCTACCAAAAAAGAAGGTAATACCACTGGTGAATCAATTGGCAGCCCACATTCGGAGGCACCTATCAAAAAGGATGGTAATCTAGCTGAAGAATTAAATAACAGCGTACCTTCCAAACCTACCAAAAAGGAAGGTAATACCACTGGCGAATCAATTAACAGCCCACATTCGGAGGCACCTATCAAAAAGGATGGTAATATAGCTGAAGAATTAATTAACAGCCCACATTCGGAGGCACCTATCAAAATGGATGGTAATCTAGCTGACGAATTAATTAACAGCCCACATTCGGAGGCACCTATCAAAAAGTATGGTAATCTAGCTGACGAATTAATTAACAGCCCACATTCGGAGGCACCTATCAAAAAGGATGGTAATCTAGCTGACGAATTAAATAACATCGTACCTTCGGATGAACCTACCAAAAAGGAAGGTAATACCACTGGCGAATCAATTAACAGCCCACATTCGGAGGCACCTATCAAAAAGGATGGTAATCTAGCTGACGAATTAAATAACATCGTACCTTCGGATGAACCTACCAAAAAGGAAGGTAATACCACTGGCGAATCAATTAACAGCCCACATTCGGAGGCACCTGTCAAAAGAGGTGGTAATCTAGCTGACGAATTAATTAACAGCCCACATTCGGAGGCACCTATCAAAAAGGATGGTAATCTAGCTGACGAATTAATTAACAGCCCACAATCGAAGGCACCTATCAAAAAGGATGGTAATCTAGCTGACGAATTAAATAACAGCGTACCTTCCAAACCTACCAAAACGGAAGGTAATACCACTGGCGAATCAATTAACAGCCCACATTCGGAGGCACCTATCAAAAAGGATGGTAATCTAGCTGACGAATTAAATAACATCGTACCTTCGGATGAACCTACCAAAAAGGAAGGTAATACCACTGGCGAATCAATTAACAGCCCACATTCGGAGGCACCTATCAAAAAGGATGGTAATCTAGCTGACGAATTAAATAACATCGTACCTTCCAAACCTACCAAAACGGAAGGTAATACCACTGGCGAATCAATTAACAGGCCACATTCGGAGGCACCTATCAAAAAGGATGGTAATCTAGCTGACGAATTAAATAACATCGTACCTTCGGATGAACCTACCAAAAAGGAAGTTAATACCACTGGCGAATCAATTAACAGCCCACATTCGGAGGCACCTGTCAAAAGAGGTGGTAATCTAGCTGACGAATTAAATAACATCGTACCTTCCAAACCTACCAAAACGGAAGGTAATACCACTGGCGAATCAATTAACAGGCCACATTCGGAGGCACCTATCAAAAAGGATGGTAATCTAGCTGACGAATTAAATAACATCGTACCTTCGGATGAACCTACCAAAAAGGAAGGTAATACCACTGGCGAATCAATTAACAGGCCACATTCGGAGGCACCTATCAAAAAGGATGGTAATCTAGCTGACGAATTAAATAACATCGTACCTTCGGATGAACCTACCAAAAAGGAAGGTAATACCACTGGCGAATCAATTAACAGCCCACATTCGGAGGCACCTGTCAAAAGAGGTGGTAATCTAGCTGACGAATTAATTAACAGCCCACATTCGGAGGCACCTATCAAAAAGGATGGTAATCTAGCTGACGAATTAATTAACAGCCCACAATCGAAGGCACCTATCAAAAAGGATGGTAATCTAGCTGACGAATTAAATAACAGCGTACCTTCCAAACCTACCAAAACGGAAGGTAATACCACTGGCGAATCAATTAACAGCCCACATTCGGAGGCACCTATCAAAAAGGATGGTAATCTAGCTGACGAATTAAATAACAGCGTACCTTCCAAACCTACCAAAACGGAAGGTAATACCACTGGCGAATCAATTAACAGCCCACATTCGGAGGCACCTATCAAAAAGGATGGTAATCTAGCTGACGAATTAAATAACATCGTACCTTCGGATGAACCTACCAAAAAGGAAGGTAATACCACTGGCGAATCAATTAACAGCCCACATTCGGAGGCACCTGTCAAAAGAGGTGGTAATCTAGCTGACGAATTAATTAACAGCCCACATTCGGAGGCACCTATCAAAAAGGATGGTAATCTAGCTGACGAATTAATTAACAGCCCACATTCGAAGGCACCTATCAAAAAGGATGGTAATCTAGCTGACGAATTAAATAACAGCGTACCTTCCAAACCTACCAAAACGGAAGGTAATACCACTGGCGAATCAATTAACAGCCCACATTCGGAGGCACCTATCAAAAAGGATGGTAATCTAGCTGACGAATTAATTAACAGCCCACATTCGAAGGCACCTATCAAAAAGGATGGTAATCTAGCTGACGAATTAAATAACAGCGTACCTTCCAAACCTACCAAAACGGAAGGTAATACCACTGGCGAATCAATTAACAGCCCACATTCGGAGGCACCTATCAAAAAGGATGGTAATCTAGCTGACGAATTAATTAACAGCCCATATTCGAAGGCACCTATCAAAAAGGATGGTAATCTAGCTGACGAATTAAATAACAGCGTACCTTCCAAACCTACCAAAACGGAAGGTAATACCACTGGCGAATCAATTAACAGCCCACATTCGGAGGCACCTATCAAAAAGGATGGTAATCTAGCTGACGAATTAATTAACAGCCCACATTCGAAGGCACCTATCAAAAAGGATGGTAATCTATCTGACGAATTAAATAACAGCGTACCTTCCAAACCTACCAAAACGGAAGGTAATACCACTGGCGAATCAATTAACAGCCCACATTCGGAGGCACCTATCAAAAAGGATGGTAATCTAGCTGACGAATTAATTAACAGCCCATATTCGAAGGCACCTATCAAAAAGGATGGTAATCTAGCTGACGAATTAAATAACAGCGTACCTTCCAAACCTACCAAAACGGAAGGTAATACCACTGGCGAATCAATTAACAGCCCACATTCGGAGGCGCATAACAAAAAGGAAGGTAAAACACCTACTAACAGTGTACCTGTGAAGGCAGTAAACGGAAATAAAGATAAATCAACCGAAGTATCAACTAACAGTGCGCCTGCACCTTCCGGAAATAAAGATATAACAACCGATGTACAAACTTACATTGCACCTGCACTTTCCAGATATGATGGTAAAACAACCGAAGAATCATCTTACGGTTTACCTACGGAGAAAACTTTCGATGCGGTTATAGGATCTTCCACACCTGATTCTCTTTTGAAACGAAGATTACAAATGGCCTCAATACCTCTCGCAATAGGAATCCTTCTTATAATAGCTATTATATTAATATTAGTTGTAAGACCTTGTCGACGTCAAAGGACATATAGGTTTACGGATTAATTGATTTATAAGCTACTTCTTCTACTGACGCACGGTGGCTCATAAAAAAAATCTTAAATTTTATGGCAGGATTTGCTGATTAAATCAAGTGACAAAATGTTTTCAGTAGGTACTGTTAATAATTATAAAATTACAACCACTTATAAGACATGTACTTAAACTTAAATATGTATTAATAATTATTGTGTTTGAATAAAGCTCACTTAGTCTTAATTTAATAGGTATATACTGCCGTGTTAACTGAAAATGACGTACATATGTACACTTTTTTCTAATTATTTCAGGAGTTTGTTTGCCATTTTGTAATTACTACGAGCATAAAACTATTTTTAATAAACAAAATAATATGTGTTTCTATTGTTTAACTGGTCGAAAGGCAAAAGTATTCCAAATTTGGCTTTAAATAAAAAAATCTACACATGTTGGGTACGTAATTTTCAGCTGACAAGGCAGTATACCCATCTGTTACCTTTATCAAAATGACTCAGTGCTTGAAATATGCTTCTAAAAAGGTAAGTTATAAATATCACTTGCATGTAGTTGGCTCCCCGACTTTTGTGTTGTACAAAGCTGTTAATTGCAATCGTTTATACACGTTTGTACAAATTTGAGAATGATTTGTATGCCTACTGGTAAAAAAAACAGACGGTAGCTAGTTAGATTAGATTTTTATTTATTGCTTCGAAAAATCTGGAAATGCAATTCGATGGACAGTCATTATTGTTGACGTTTGTACAAGAATTATACTGTACTGTAAATATTAAATTTGACTTTCTCAAACACTTTTTTTTTTTGAAGAGGTAAGAGAGGTTGAATTTTGTTGTTCAAAATCCTCCCCAGCAGGCAATCCCGTTTCGTATAGTTTAGAAGAGCAAGCTTGGTTTTTATTTTTCACATTTGTATCGAAATAAAAATTAAATTAATTGGACAATTTTCAAGTACAGTAAAACATTGAAACAGTGAAACATTGAAAATGTTTATAGGATCGTTTTGAGAAAATTGTGGTGTTACCAAAATGATTAAATGAAATAAATTCAATAAATCAGAAATGAACTCCAGCGTATAGGGGCATCACCAGCGTTGCCAACTACTTTGGGAAAAATAATGCCTCACTTGAGAAAAAAAGATGCCTTTTTCAATTAAAAAAAAGCCTCACCTATTTTTTTTTACTTAAACAAACAAAATATTTTAAATAACAAAACAATCTTAAAAAAACAAAAAAAAAACTTAAATAAATTACACAATAAACATCTTATTAGAACATTAGTTAATACAGTCATTTAAATTACAAAGGTATTTATGAAATACTTATGAAATTTTTACAATATAGCTTTTCACCAAGCTATCTCCTAAATGCTCCAATGACACTTTGAGGGAAAACATTTGATTATTTGCTAATGGCGATACATTCTTTCCACTAAATGCACTTTTTCTCGCCGTTCAATAATGCTTCTTTTAACAATTGCAAATAATATTTTGTATCCAATCAGTTTCCGCCAACAATGCTTTTATTTCCCTCAAAGTGATTTAACTATCAAAGTATTTTTTTCTATCATTTGACACTGACGTATTCCGCAAGTGCCCTATCGAAATCTTCCTGTTCCTTAAAATCATACATGTTTTTTTATTTTCAATAACATGAGCAAAAAGGAGTGTAAGCGGTATTATCGACTGCTTCTTAACGAGTTCTTAGGGTTCTAAAATTGCAATTTCCTTCAGCATCAAAAGTGACTCAAAAGGAAACCGCAATACAATTTGTCTTGCACTTTCAATGAAAAAATTTAGACAATTTTTCGCGAAATAACTTTAAATCGCATGCATTTAACGTTGAAGCTTGTTTTTTCGCAGTGGGCACTTTAGTTAGTTATGTCCATAAATTCCACTAATAAATTCCTTTCAATACTACTTCTACTTCTCTCACACACATGGAACGTCAAATCTCATGGCCAAGCTTTGAACAGAGCTCATGTCTTGTTCAAAAATTAGTTTTCGTCAACATGTCCATGACATGTACATGGATTTTTGTGCCTCCATGGATTTTTTGTAGACATGTTCATAATCCTGACATCATTCATGGCCTGTGGAGGCGGCATGTAAAGAAATGACCAAAATGATTAAAATGAACACATGAATTTAGAATATGAAAAATTAACTCTAGCGTATAGGGGGACAACACTATAAAATTTTTGGTTGGTGTTACTAAAACATTACTAGAATCATAGAATGATAAAAATAAACAAACGAACACAAGGAATGAATTACAGCAGGCAGGTATACGGGGAAAAAAACGAAGAAAAGTATAGTTCGTTCGTTCGTCGTCAGCACTCAGCAGGCAAGCTTCAGTGAAGAATGGTCATGAAGAATATTCAAAAAGAGAAAAACAAAACAACAAGTACAAGTATACAGAAGAAGACAAATGAACAGACAAGGCAACCAACAAAAGTGTATAAAAATAGATACTCTGCCAGATTTTTGTATGTTGTATATTATGTGTATATGCATCTACATAATTATGGAGGTAGGTAGGTTGTGATTTTGTGAAAATGAAAATAATAGGTATTTATTTTTATTCCATACAGAAAACAATGCGGTATTGCGGTCTTATAAGAAATGCCAGTGATGCAATTGAGTGTGCAAGCAGGAGTAGAGCTTGCTTTAAATCGATATACCTATGTAATAATATGTAGGAGTAGGACATACATATTGACACCAGGTAAATTGCTTTCGACACCACCTGCATATCAGCGCGTGAACTACTAGAGGGGGATAAAAAATTTTTGGATTTGACATTCAATGTATTTCCCATAAGAGAAAACGACAAAATGGTCTGGAAAACATTAATTTTTCTAATTAATTTTATATGAACGGGTATCCGTATTTTAATTGCAATGTAATAATAAAACATGTGAGCTTGTGAATCGAGCTTAAAATAAATCGAAACTAAAAACTAGAATGCCTTATTTTATAGATAAAAAGTGTAAACAAATCACATTTAAAACGAGAAACAACAACAACGATACCCAGTTATGTAAAAAGCAAGGCAGGAGCGTAGCCAGTTGTATTTAAAATATGTTTTGTTTTTATTTTGTGCTGTGTAAAATATGTTTGATAATTTTAAAGAAATTTTGCCCATAATTATGAAAATACATGAAATTAATTTTTAAGTTGAAAGTTTTTCGTTTTTTTTTTTAAAAGAATAATGGCGAAATTTTTTTTTATCTTGTTTTGTACTTTTTACAAAATTTAATTTGTATCCAAAGAATGCTAAAAAAAACTCCCAAAAGCAAAAAAAGAATCAAAAATTTAGCAAAAATAGTAATACAATTTTAAGTGAATTATAAATGTGTGCCCTTAACAAGCTGTTCCAATTCTATTTGTTTAAAAATTTATCGTATCTATTAATTATTTACGTTTTCTTTATATTCTGTTAAAACGTTTTACGTGAAAATGTTCTAAAAATAAAACATACCTATTCTCCCATTTCACATACTAAATGCAAATACATACATAGATAATATATCTATACTTCAATGTTAAAACATTAGCCCTGTTCCTTTACTTTGAAACTCTGTGATTTTCTGTGCATTTGTGTGAATTTCAGTCCAACGTTCTGTCAAAGTTCATATAAAAAAAATAAAATGGCAGTTAAATGCACAGAAAATCACAGAGTTTCAAAGTAAAGGAAGACATATTATTTCAGTTCAATCCATAATTGATTTTGCCCCTTAAAACCCTTCCCTCACTACGCACATGATCTGATTTCAACTGGCGACGTTCATCCATTTTGAAAAACAACAACAACAATACACGTTTGTTTACATTCTTTATGGGCAAAATAAAGCAAATAAGAAGTTATATTCGGTACATATTCTTCTTGATTAACAAACTAACATACATTGTTAATCTATTTCAATTATTATATGGATACCCGTTCATATAAAATTAATTAGTAAAATTAATGTTTTCCATACTATTTTTTCGTTTTCTCTAATGGAAAATACATTGAATGTCAAATCGAAAAAAATTGTATCCCCCTCTAGTAGTTCAGGCACTGACTGCTAGGTGCCGTGACTCCTGGTGCCAATATGCCAGAGCATATTTTTTTCTACCAACACTAGACGAGATTAGGTTAGAAATCCGTTTTATAAGAAAATACTGTCTTTTAAGCGCCATGTTTCGTCGAAAATCAATTAACCTATTTTTGAATTGGTTAAATCGACTCAAACGATTTTATTCAATTTTTTTGCTTAAATATTTTAAGGCCGTGTGTGAATTGAATTAAAATTTCGTTTAAATTTTATCCGAAATTAAATTTTGAAGTTTCTACGTATACCTTCCTACAGATTCACCTCACTAGTGTCAAAAATTAAATTAATCTTCGGATAAAATTTAACGCGATTTTAACCCGATTCGCGCACGGCTTAAACAATAGGTATAGATAGCTTTTGAAAATTTAGAATATACCTACATATTAACCCAAAATTAAATGTGTGGAAGTCTCGATTTTTGTGCTAGCATAGTTTTTGTTTTATGTAAATCTGCTACCTTAATATTAAGCAGCTAGCAAAACTTCTAAACCGCTCAACATAATCAATTGAAATAAAAACTAGAATTTTGTGTTTTTTTTGTGCTATTATTGTGTGGCAATCCCGATTTTTGTGCTATTTAGCATAGTATTTTTTTTATGTTTTGCTAGCTTTATATGGGTAGCATAACTTTGCATAAAAAAAAAACTATGCTAGTACAAAAATCGGGACTGCCACACAAAATAGCACAAAAAGAGCACAAAATTCTAGTTATGGTTTCAACTGATTATGCTAATGTGTATATGCTAGCTTTATAGACGTTTAGATTTATGTATGTCGTTCTCTTTAGTGTAGTTTTTTAAAATACATTACATAGGTAGACATCTACATAGAATATATTTTTACAAGCAATATTGAGCTTATTTTTAGGGCATAGTTATAACACTTAAAACTGTTTTTAGGGCATATTTTTATTTGCCCTAATACGTAGGTGTATATGAGGTTTTAATATCAGATTAAAAACACGATTATTTTGGTTGAATAGAAAAGTATGATGGGGTTAGGTCAAAGAAAATGAACAAGATTTATTTTTTGCCAAATGAAAAGTGACAGGTACACCTAAAAACTTCAGAACCTATAATGGTGTCTGAAACAGCTTATTACGTCTTAATTAATTTGTAAAGATTGTAAAGATTAGTCATGTGTTTTGTTTATCTAGCAAAATAAAGTCATTTTCAATGTCCCCATGGTTACTCTATGAGTGAAATCTGTAAATTTTTGAGAAAGGCAGAGATGCATGTAAGTGTTTCATTTTCCTGAAAATTATAGTTATTATGCCTGCCGAATAAAAGATTATCCAATTCATTAATTCATTCGAAATTGACATGAATTAAACTAAAAATAATAATTGAAGCTTTTTGTTTTTTTCATTGAAAAAGACATGATTTTATTGCAAGTGAGGCATTTTTCGCTTTCCATAAAAACCACTCTAAATAACTAAAAATTACTACGAGTAATACTAAGTTCATTGCTGAGAAAATGTGTGCGACATTTTTAGCAAAATAAATATTTTTTTTTTTTTATATTCAAAAGATAAAAAAAAGTGAATGGAGAGGAAGTTGATTAAAGCCACAGAACAAAATAAAAGAATATTTTTTGTTGATAATACCTTCTAATAATAGTTCGCATTTTGATAAGTTTTAACAAAATTTAATTCCTAAAGAAACCATAATGCCATTAGTTTAATAATTCAAGTCCTCCAAGATGAACGTTCTTTGGCAATTATTAATTTTAATTCTGTTACTCAACATAACAATTAACGATTCGAGAAAAACTTGCAAAAGAAAATATAATTTTTGTAAAAATTCAATATGTAATTGTCCGGAAGGTTTGAAAGCAAATAAGAAAAACACGTGTTGTGTGGATATTTGTGAAAATAAATGTATTGGTGGCAAATGTGTTGGTAAAAATATTTGCAAATGTCTGCCTGGATATAGAGTTACAGCCATTCCTAATGTTTGTGAACCATTTTGTTCGAATTGCACGCATGGATATTGCTACGGTTATGAAAAGTGTGCAAATAGACATGATGACTATTCGATGCCTATATTACATTTGGGATTAGATTCCAAACAAAATACTCATAAATCTGAGGATCACACTAACTCAACATCTGATATCTCAACGGAAGAATCAACAACTACCACAGCTCAAGACAAGACAATTTTAATTGAATCAGAATCTACTAACAGATATTTTGAACAATCCAATGATGACGATTCGTCATCAAAAAGAAATACCAGCACATTTGCCGTATTCCCCTTTTCCAACAAAGTTCAAATAGCATCAGACGAAACACCATTATCTGAAGATGGCGAAAAAATTTCAACTTTGTTAGAGGAAACAACGACATACACTCCAGCCGTTGCAAAATATGGTGAGGAGATTGGGCTAAACGACGACGTATCTCTTCCAAGTCCAAGCGATATGTTAAATATAGAGTTGGCAGAAGGAAATGAATTTTTCGATTCTCATCAACCAAGCTCACTTCTGATGACTGAAGCTACTGCAGAGAATACTCATAAATATATCTCTAAGGAATTGCGAATGGCTGCTATTCCTCTTGGAGTTGGTTTGCTTATCGGAATAATTATTGTTGGATTAATGGTTGGAAATCGTTGTAGAAATAAAGAATCTTATACTTTATTGTAAGACGATTAAAATGTTATTTTAAAAATTTATTCAAGTTTTGTTTTTATAAAGTTTAACATATAAATAAACATTTTGAAAGGTTAGGAGTCTTGATTAAGTTCTTAGGCCTAGCCATTAAGTGTAAATTAATATTTTAAATTTAAATAAATTGCAAATAAAATAATATTTTTTTTTTAAACTGAGAATTAAATGAAAAGATACGGTTGACAATTTTAGAATCCAAAAATAGCTGTTCCTTTGTTTTTAAAAAATAAAACATAAATAACCACAAGGTAACCTGTGTTGAAAGGCAAATAAAATGACAGCACCCAGCAGCCAAGTATACAGTGATCTAATTAATAAAAAAAAAAAACTTCAAAATTTGATCCTATACACAATGCCGTAGTTGATAATTGGTAGAGTTTGGAAAAAATTCAACTAGCAGTTTCTTTTTTCTAACCCAAAAAAAAAAAAAAAACTGTAAAATAAACTGCTGAAAATTGTTGGAAAATATTTTTAGTAACTTGCCTTTTGAATAAGTAAAAATTTTACAGTTGCATTTTCCATCATCCATAGAGGATTGAACCAGGACCACTATATTAACTGCGATTGTTCAAAGACGGAGTGTGGATGTGGGTTCAGAAATCTTTTATGAATCAATATCTCTAGATTTTCTGGGCTATATGCAACTTTGATATGCTAGTGTTTTTCAAGCTGAATTGATGGCAATCAGGGAAGCATGCAAGAAAGCCTCCTGTAAATTAAAACATCAAACTCACTTTAGTCTTGGTTCCAGGACTCTGTGTAATTGATGAACGCAAGTTGGTAGACTAATTGGCTAAGCAAGGATCAGCCCTTTATAGCATAGTGGCCGGAGCACCAGTCAACAAGCGGCCTAGTGTAGATGGTTGAGTGTAGATGTTTTCAGGTGCGTTCTAGGATCCATCGCTTAGTGATTGTACTGTACTAGATAATACATTATATCACTGCCATCACCCATATCATGTCGATAGTAAAGACGGAGACCCGTTTGGATTTTCGCATCCAAATATGTAACTGGACGATTTCCCTGAGGGATCAAATCTTGTGTATTTAAGTATATCTTAGCTCTAGCCAACTAATTTCCCTCGGTGTATTATTGCCGAACTTAGGGCGTGGAAATAATGATCCTCCAGGAGTTATGTCCGCAAATTCCTCTTAGGAAACGATTTTTCATCCGCAGTTTAAATGAGTTAAAATAAATAAATTTGGTGGCACAACGGCTCATGAAGAACCAGGGCTTAATGACTTTCAATTTCAACTATCAACCATTTCTGGATGCGTGTGTACAAGAATGGTGTTGACCTACAATTTATTGCCGAATCCGAAGGGCTAAGATTAGGGGCACTTTTCTACAAAAAGAGGATTTGTCGCTTCGTGGCAAGAAGCAGTACCCCTGAAAAAAAAACTTTTAGTTTTTAGGTAGAAGCGGTTGGTACAAGAGTTATGGTATCAAAAAATCACAACTCAGCGCCAATTGTGTCACTGAGGTAGGTCTGATTCGAGGGCTGCCATCTGCAATTTTTACCTAAACTAGCCTACTGGGCGTAATGTGTTGTGCGTTGGGCAGGGCTATCAAATCGGATTTCAATTTGCTGACACAACAAATAGTGGAGAACCCCAATCATTTTTGTGTGTGTGTTCTTGGCAGAAATGGAGGAAACCTACGAATTTGCATAAAATATAAGCCCCCACATTTCTGCCCATTCATGCACACAGAAATTGTTGAGAGTCACTAGCACCTGGGTTCTTAGTTCGTTCGATCTTCGAGGAAGTGCCCTTTTGTCATTTACTGGCTGAACAGAATAGAATGACGGAACTGAAGCCGCAGACGGAACTGGAAGAGCTGTCAAAAAGTGTCGTACGTTATTTTTTTGTACATGTCCACAATGGAGCTGTACAGCTTTAAAAGTATTTTGAAGAAAAACAAAAGAATATTATTGTGTACAAGCTCAGAATTCATATTTTCGGTTTTCAATAATTTTCCTTTTAATAAATAATTTTTTTCGCGATACAAATAACCACAATATTTTTTTCCGACCCAAAAAGTTGTTTTTTTTCTTCATACAAAATTGAAACGTCAAAAGTGCCGTACGTGAAAAGTTAAAAGTTGGTGAACTCTTCCGTCTGCGTCTGCAGCTCCGTATGCGTCTACGTTCCGTTGTGTTCGCAACATTGAATTTGCGTGTATTCAATATTTTGACAGCTATTCCAGCTCCAACTCCGTCTCCGGTTCCGTCTGCGTCACCATTCTGTTCAGCCAGTTAAGCTGTTCAGATTCAGCAGGAAATTCTTGGAAACTTCTCAGAAACAGGAGTGGCTGAGAGTCTAAAAGTGACTAAAGATTTCCTGGTTCTCTACGAATCGTACCCAACCGTACGAACTACAAAACGTCATGTCATAGACAAAATACTGATCAATTTCAAATATAATTTAGATATGTATCCGACATTTGAACAAAATACTCCAAACTATACACCTATAGCGACTGTCATGGATGTAAGCCCGGTGGTCCGCAAACAAATTTAGCATGCGTCTATGACGACAACGAGACGTTTGCAGAAAGCCTTATTCTCTTAATCAAATTGTCCATGTATAACCTAAAATTGATTTACCAAATAAAATCTACAAAGTAATTGATTTATAATTAAATTAAATTTATTTTATCTTTCAATACATTGTCCTTATCTAAGTTTCGTACTCACTGCACATACCTCTGTCTACATACTGTACAGTGAATTCCTGATTACCTAGAAACAAAGTAACAAAAATGTTAATAACATAATCAGTGAATTCTTTCAAAAACTAATTTTTTACCTCTTTCATTCATTTCAGAAGTTTCCCTACATCGATATCTCCTCACAATAATCGTTATCCCAGTTATTGTTGCTATTAAAATTACCACAATCGAAGTCAAATATAACCAATCTCGATTTCGAATAAATGAAGAAGCATTTCCAAGCATTGTTTTGCACTTGTAATCATTTCCGTTGCAATTATTGAGCTCTAAGAGAACTTTATCTAACTGACATCCTTCTGTATCTAATTCTATTTCGGTTAAGCAGTTGGTGGTTGTGGTGTTGGAATTTTTGAAAGACCAACATTTGCAAAGAGCAAAAATTACTTCTTCGAGGTTATTTTCTGTAACGCCTAAAGTCGAAGTACTCGACAGAGTAGAAGTTGGTAATTCCTCGAAAGTCGGTGACATTGTTGAGGACGCTACAATCAAAGTTGACAGATCTTGTTCAGATGTCGAAAATGTTTCCGAAAATGCCGCCGATGATGTAGTTTCAGGGTGTGTCTCTGTCGTTAGTTCCGTCGTCATGGTAAATGTAGTACTACTTTCAGACAATATGCAGGTTGCAAAATTTGTGTCCATTTCATAACCCGGCCAGCATAAACATTGTCCTGGTGATGTGCAATCACCATAATTACAATTCTCACAAATAGGTGTGCACACATTCGGCTCGTAGGCATGAGCTTCGTAGCCCTCATTACAGGTGCAATTATTTGGCGAAGCACAATAGCCATTAAAACACTTTTTCTCACAATGAGGTTGGCATGAGGTAGCATTAAATGGCACATAGCCCTGCCAACAGAAACAAACTTCCGGCCCTACACAATCTGAATTATGACATTTGGGATCACAGATCGGTTCACATTTATTAACCGAATCAGCTGGCATTTGAAATCCTTGATGGCATCGACAAATTTCTGGTTCAATACATTCACCATTTAGACAACCATTACTGCAAACTGGCTCACATTGATTATTCGAACCCATAAGATAACCCTGATTGCAAACACACATTTCGGGGCGATAACAAAAGCCATTTGAACAACCCTCCGAGCATTTGGGCTCACATCCAGGCCCGTTTGATAGCAAAGTGTATCCGGGTTGACACTCGCAAACATTTGGAGCAATACACTTGCCAAATGGACATCCACCCTCACAAATCGGTACACATCGGTTGTTTTCGTCAGATGTGTAACCTTCTGAGCAACTGCATTTATTTGGGGCCACACAAACACCGTTTTGGCATCCATTATCACAAATTGGCTCACAAATACTTTTATCCCTAAGCTTGTAGCCGAAATTGCATTCACATTCGTTTGGTGCAATGCACTTACCGAAAATGCAACCACTATCACATACAGGACTACAGTGGTTGTCTCCATTCATTTGGAAACCGTCACTACATGAACATTCTTCCGGAGCAGTGCAAACTCCATTTTGACAGCCGGCCACGCAAATAGGCTCACAAATATCCTCGGAGTTCATTTTATAGCCGTAATTACAAGAGCATTTGTTTGGTGCAACACACTTCCCATTGACACACTTGCTGTCACAAACTGGTGCACAGAAATTTAACTCGTCCATTTTAAATCCTTGTGAGCATACACATTCTCCAGGCGTCGAACAATACCCATTTGGACATCCTCCAGGGCAAACAGGTTCACAAGTATTAGAGAGGGCATTTAATATGTAGCCCGATTGACAGTGACACTTATTCGGAGCAATACACTTGCCAAATTTACAGCCACTATCACAAACCGGCTTACAGAATATATTTTCAAAAATTCGATAACCTTCGAAGCAATTGCATATTCCAGGGGCAATACATGTTCCATGCTCACAGCCTCCTGCACAAATTGGTTCACAATATGTTGTATTATGGGGAATACTTTGAAATCCCTTATTACAAGTGCAAGTGCCTGGGTCCGAACATTCGCTGTTAACACATTTAATAGGGCAGTAAGGAATACACGATCGACGAAAATCCATCTCGAATCCTGGACAACATTTCTTTCTTGTACGACTTTTCCTCACCACCTAAACAAAATATAAAAGTTAAGCCAAAATGTTCAACAATCGAAACCTCAATTGTATATATTATACTCTAGTATCAGGAACATCTTGCAATATCCATTTATAACTTCTCTGCCATGGGAAAAAACCCTGCTGTGTTATCTGCCGATATTCTTTTCGATAATAATGCTCCTCAATCGTGTATATCTCATCATAGGGACAGTATGGCTCTGAACTATGAGTTGTCAGTGTTTTAAAAACAATAAACATCACGATATTCCATAGAACTTTCATCTTCAAGCTCAGTTTTTTAACTAAAATTTAGCTTAACTCTGTGGCTTAGTGTTCTATAATAGTCATTGGGGGGGGGGGTTTTTAATTTTCCGGTGTAGATATTGTTGAGCTAATCTAAAAAATAAATAAATTGAGGTTTTTCTTACAATAGAGTGCATAAAATAAACCGTGGGAGAGCTTTAAGATATCCAAAAGTGAATTAAGAGTTGTTTTTTTTTTTTTTTTTTTTTGCATTCACAATGATTATTTTAAGATTTTCATCCACAAAACGGGGTGGTACTTGTTGGTTTGTTACATAAAGTGTAGTTCTATTTCCCCGGTTTCGTGAAAGGTCCTTGAAATGAATTTAACAGCTAGAGCAGGGATTTTATTTGGGACATAAATCCACATTTTGATTATGAACCGATGTGACAATCAATTGGGACAGAAAAATTCATGGAATTATATCCCTACTCAAACAATTTGTTTTTAATGGAATCCTGTCCCATAATTTTTTACAGCCTTGATCCATAGACACGCTACGCCACGTCTCCGACAAAGCCCTGCAAATCATCGAAAAACATTAACTGGTACAGGGTCTGTCACCCTTCACAGGTTTTTTCAATAGTCAAATAATGATGAATAAATGAATATTGGGTTTTATTGTACTGCGACCTAAGAAGATCTATTGTGCCCCCATCTAGCGCTAGATGAGATGCTAATGCTAAGAAATTTGAGTATTTAGAGAGGATAAAGGCACTCTCTTTTCTGCCTGGTAAAGTCCCAGGAACCTAGGTACTTATTTCTTTGGGCATCAAGCATAAGTGCTAGATAATAGTTTAGACTGCCTCAGCTTCAGTAATTCATATATGTACATCTTACCAGTTTTTTGGATCATTTTGGTCTTCTTATGTCGTTCTTAATATAATAGTCGAAACTCGTAGTTTAGCATTTTGCGAAAACTAACGAATTAAGGCTACGATAATATGCTCCAAATGTAGACTACTTAAATTTAGATGTTGAATGTGTCAACGCATGAAACATTGACGATCACGCGAATGACATCATTTGTTCCGTTAAAAATTAAATTTGGTGGCACAATAGCTGATGAAGAACCAACTCTACAACTCTCAACGATTCCTGTGTGCGTGTCTGCAGGAATGGTGTGGACCTACGGTTTATTGCCAAATCCAAACGGCTATGGTGAGTGGCAGACAGGAGATACTTTTGAAGGGATTGTCAATTCCTCGCAAGAGCCAGATGCCCTGATTTTTTTTTTTATGTGGCAGAAGCTGGGAATCGAACCTAGACTTCTGGCGTAACAAATAACAATCCAAACCATTACTGGCTGAACAGAGTAGAATGACGGAACTGGAGTCGCAGACGGAACTGGAAGAGCTGTCAAAAAGTGTCGTACGTTATTTTTTTTTTACATGTCCACAATGGAGCTGTACAGCTTTGAAAGTATTTTGAAAAAAAACAAAAGAATATTCTTGTGTACAAGCTCAGAATTCACATTTTTTGTTTCCAATAATTTTCTTTTTAATAAATAAATTTTCGCGATACAAATAACCACAATATTTTTTTCCGACCCAGAAAGTTGTTTTTTTTCTTCATACAATTTGAAACGTCAAAAGTGTCGTACGTGAAAAGTTAAAAGTTGGTGAACTCTTCCGTCTGCGTCTGCAGCTCCGTATGCGTCTACGCTCCGTTGTGTTCGCAACATTGAATTTGCGTGTATTCAATATTTTGACAGCTATTCCAGCTCCGGCTCCAGTTCCGTCTGCGTCACCATTCTGTTCAGCCAGTTACGCTACGGGCTACTACGCCATTCTTTTATGGATGTCCCAAAATGCGTTGACGTTTTATGTGTCGACACGATTTTACCCTTTGGTTTCAACGCATTGTTGATACGTTTAAAACATTTCTTGACCACATCCGAATACTTTAAGCTTTGACGTCGCGTAGACTTCAGGAAAAAAAATGACGCAATCTTAATATGTTACTTCAATATGGATTTTTCGTGGTTAGTGTAAACTGTCTATCTGTCACATTCTATTATTTTTTATCATAATTTTGTTAATTTGTACTTTTTTTTAATTTTTTTTATTGAAGGTTGGCGACGATGTTGATGAATTTAAACAAAAAACTCAAAAATATCAAAACATTTTGAGATTGGGATAAAGATAAACGCAGACACAGACTACGTTGACGGGGAAGAAAATTCTGCATTATCAACGTTATGGGATGCAATCAACGCTCTGGCAAAGCATTCCATGGATGTGTTCAAAATGCGTTGACAGGTTGATTGAACGATCAAAAAATATATTCAAGCGTTCACGCTAAAATGCATGTGTCATTCAAGCGTTCACGCTAAAATGCATGTGTCAACGCTCCCGTTAACACATCGACAGTATTTGGTAATGTAGATCACACAACTTGACAACTTTGGGACATAACTTGACATTATTTTGATGTCCAGAGAATTAACGCATTAACTTTTTATGTTGACCTAATGTCTGTTCAAAGAAGACATTATCGTAGGAAATTGAAAGCAGATATTAAAGTTAAATTTCAATGGAAGTTATACGTAGAAAAAAAAAACAAACAAAAATGTTCAAGCATGAGGGATAGCTTAGTAAATTTATTTGGCAACTGGGGAGTGCATATTATTTTTATGCAAACGAGGTGTTTGCTATTTCAAAATATTCACAGCCCGAATGACAATTTTGGAAAAATCAGAAATGCGAGACTATAGCAAGCAGCGTCGTTCGTTTTAGATTAAGTACCTCTTGTAAACTAAAATTGAATAAAATTTTTGGTTAATTCTTAACAATATTTTATTCTGGGCCCTGCATCATCAATATAGAAAGGAAAAGACCCTGTATTTTATCTGTAGCTTCAGCTGAGCCAGGCAAGTCGCCAACCGTTATCAACATCATAATGCGTTTATCAAGAATTGAAATTTTCTCCACTAACCTAGATTTGTAATTCTTTCTTCTTGACAAGATACGAAAAAAAATTACAATAATAGATTCTTCAAGTCCATGACTTTTGTTTGTATTTTTTGACCTTCAACTCAGACTTAACAAATTCAAAAACAAAATAAAATACACTGATAACAATAAAACAACCCTGGTCTTGTATAGTGCGTAAAGCAAAAAAAAAATGCTGAATTAATTTTATAAGAAAATAAAAAAAAAAATATGATAAGCTTGGGCTTATCGCTTAGCTTTGCAAAAACCACATTCAACATTCTCTCGAAGAGAAAAGTGTTTTTTAAATATTTTTTTTTTATAAATATACAAATGATAAGAACTCTTATATTTTTTATTCTTAAAACCGCACCAGTCTCTGGCAAATATGTACACCGATTGGAAGTTTATAGAATTGTTGTCAATAGTCTTCACTTTAGTCTTCATCGAAAGTGATGCAACTTTGACGAAACCGCAGAAATGGGGAAGGCATCATCAACCACGATTCCAACCACTTCCAACAACTACCATCGCTCCTCCTCCAGAAGAGAATTTGAATAACAAATGCCTCAAAGAAGTTCCGTAAGTTCGAAAAGTTAATGGTGATTGAAAAAAAAAACAAAAACAAAACAAAAAACAAAAGATCTGTTTGACTTTTAGGGATGTTGCCGTAAGTTCTTATCCACATGCAAAAATTATCCGAACTAGTACCTTGAAGCATATGGAAATTGTTGAAACATGTTGCGAAGGTTATCAGCCTCATGTCCTGAATAGTGTTTCTAGTGAAATAGTTTGCAGACCTATTTGTGAAAATTGCCTAAATGGATATTGCGTAGCACCTGGGGAATGTGAGTGTTATGACGGTTTTGTTAAAAATGACAGTGGCGATTGTGTGTTTACATGCCCAATAAGTTGTCTCAATGGAAAATGCTATCTAGACGGTACTTGTAAATGCCATCAGGGTTATAAGTTGGACGAGTCGAAGAAATTTTGCCGGCCTATATGTTCTGAAGGCTGCACGGGATGGATGCAGAACTGCACGGAACCAGAAAGCTGCAGCTGCAGTGCAGGATATACACTGAGGGAAAATGGTTGTAATGCGATTTGTGAACCTGCATGTGGATTGGGAGGAAAGTGCATTGAGCCAAATGTATGTAATTGTAATGAGAACTTTCGTCTCAAAGATGGAGTTTGTCAGGCAGATTGCTATCAGTGAGTTGTTTTTTTTTTTTTTGAGTGAATTCTAAGTACATGACTTTTTTTTTTTTTTTTTGTAGAAAATGTGAAAACGGAATATGTTTTTCCAGAAACAGATGTATTTGCTATCAGGGTTTTAAGTATCATGAGAAAACCTCTACGTGTATTCCGATTTAGTTAATTAAGTGGACTTTTTTTTTAAGTTTGTACAAATTTTGCAGTTAAAATTTCGCCTCATTAAAATAAGGGTCAATATGTGACAGAAAAACTCAGTTTCTTATTTGGTAAATTGGTGTTGATAAATTTTTTTTTATTTACTATTTCTTTTTAGTCATTTAACTTTTTAAACATGGCACGCTTAAAAGACACGAGATCTTTAAAATTCTATTTAATCTGAACGACACAGCATGGAAGCGATATGAGTGGCTATTGGAAGCTGAGTTTTTAGAAATTTAGACGCAATTGAGCTTTTTCGGGTTGAACAGCAGTGTTCTATAATTAATCTAAGTGAGTTTTTTGTGTAGATCACCATGTGACATCACCTACCGAATAACTATGTGTATATCTTGTCTGTATTGTTAGGTTATCAGAATGAGTTTCAAGTAAGCGAAACATCATTTGCCGTTCGAAAAATTGTAAGATTGATAATTCCCAAATTTTTAGTTCTATGTTTTTTTTTTTTTTTTTTTTGATGCTTTGCTATGTTGATTTAAATTTAAGGTAGAACTTTAATTGTTGGAATGCAGCGATCGCAGCCGTACGAAACCACACGAATACAAGCAATTCAATAGACGCACACATAATTGAGTTTTGTTACGTTTTGTTAATTTTCGTTAATTTTTGCTTTCAGGGTCTGAAAACCAGAAATCTTTTCTTTAATCCTACATCTAAATTAAGTTATTTAAGTCAATAGTTTTTAAAAAATTCGCATGCAAATTCAAAATTTTGATAAAAAAAAAAATGAAAACAAAAGTTTAGACAATTTTTTTTTCAGCATTGCGAAATGAAGTGCCGAATTGGCTTTTTGTGTTCAATGCGCATAATCGAACACAAAAAACTGAATGGTTTTTTGTTTGCTAATTGTTGATAATTTTTCGGTCGACGCGACGGTTGTGATGTGTCGCTTACTCTTCTTTTATTTGTAGAGCTTGCGAGCAGCCTGCCTCCTTCTATATATCCAGCACGAGCCACTTTTGATGTTCATCCTATTTACCTGCTTGTCTTGCCGGCACACATTGTGGTGGCGCCTGAGTAAAGTTATGATTTATTTAATGAATAAGTTCCCCTTTCACACAAGGCAACTGAGCTTCTAGCAACAATCAGTTCATAGTCGAGAATAGCAGGAAGAAAGAGGGGTAAACAAAATCTCCCCGGTCAACAAATTCAGGAGATTTTTTTGACGTTGCTCTTCACACTACGTTTGTGTGCGTTCTTCGGGTTTTGTTGCTTGCGTGTGAAAGGTACAAGAATTGTTAAGGAGATTTAAAGAAAATATGTTCACATTAGGTTTAAGGGATAATATCTCTCACATGGTGTTCTCTGACTTGCTCTTTCCAATTCACTTTCCATTAATTTTTCCTAGAATTTCAGGTCCCAGCGCCCTCACTTCTTCTAGGATATTGGCCTTAAGCTGTTGCACGATTCTTAGCTTATTGACATACATCTTACTTTTTAGGTAGCTCCGGCGAAAGTGGTAGTCACTTCAGGACCGTTTATCTATAGTTTTGAGAAAGTTGAACTGCTAAGTTGACGTCAACTTAGCAGGCCATCCATTTTCTCGCAAACCAACAGAGCAATGAATTTTTGTTTGCGTAACTAATTAGCAATTAAATAGCAACTAATTATTTTATACTTTTTAATATGCAACGGAAAAAGTGGCCTGCTAAGTTGATGCACATCTTACGACCCCTTCCGCCCACAGGCAGCTACCTTTAGTTACGCCCATCCAAAAAATAGATTCAAATGAAAAAAGACAAACAAAATAAAAGACAAAACAAAAAAAACAAATTCCTAAAAATATTTTTAATTGCGATGCGCGATCTCGAAACACCAATCTAAACAAATTTCAAATTTTAGGAGAATTCGTCTCTGTCGAAATTTTAATACCAGAACAGAGGTGAAACCTTCGATTTTGTTGGTACCCCTTTCTTTATAAAAATAATCAGTTTTATTTACATTGTTATTGCACACTTAAACTAATCAAAAAGTTAACCAAAATTAAATGATAAAGCTCTAAAAGAAAAAAGTTGTTATGGTAGGCACTAGAGTTGCGAAAAAATTATATCGACAACTTTGTCGTTTAACGAGCTAAATTATAGTTTTTACACCACTACAATAAAAAAGAACATATTTTTCTTCAACGTACATAAGTCTTTAAACTTTAATTATAAGGATACTTCCATTTTGTTCATCAAAGCCCGAATCATTCTTCAGTATTTGTCCATCAGTTCCGTGATATTTTTTTTGTTCGAAATAGTTGTTATTTGTATGGAAGTATCGAATTTCCTGAAAATTGTTGTTTCCTAAAATTTCCAAAGAGAAATTTAAACAAATTAAATTGCACATTAATATAATATATCCATTTTGTATCGATTTTTTTCAAATAACCTAAAGTGCTTGCTTCGTTGACATAATTACAGCGATATATATCATCGTTGGATTTTTCGGTACCACTAATACAGCCACATTCATTATATTCAATGCAAATTCCTCGAATACAACCATCGAATACTCCATTGCACAATGGCTTGCAACGAACAGAATCAAAAGCGTATCCGTCTTGACATTGGCACTGGCTGCCTATACGACATGGAATGCAAAATTTTTCTTCAGAAATTTGATATCCCATTTGGCAAGTACAAAAACCCTTAGTGCAGTTTGCAAGATTTTTAAACTCATTTAAGCTTGAAATGGTATCAGTGGGGAACTTGGAGTGTGGAGCCTTTGTAGTCTGATATTTAGCGAACTCTGTTTCACTAGATTTTAACACTGCTGATTTCCTGGAGGTTCGTGATGCTGAGGAATCATATTCAAAACTCATATTTTGCGTACTTGGTGGATTCCTGGCATCTATAATAGAATCCGTGTGTGTAGTAATCTTTGTCACTGCTGTACTCAGAGAGGATTCTTGGTCAACTTGGTTTGTTGTTGTTTCAACCTCAAAACTATTATGACGCGTACTGGCTGGGCTCGTAGTGCTTAAATCAGAGTAAATCTGCTTCCTTTTATTAAGTCCTTTAAATTTCTTAGTTGTAGTTGAAATTGTAGTTGAAAAGTTTTCATGTTCCCTTGTCCTTCCAAACTCAAGCCCTTTAAAGTGCTTACTTGTAGTTGGAATTGTAGTTTCAAAACTAGAAGTTTTATTAGTAGTTAACTTGCTATGAATAAAATCAGCAACTGCTGTGGAAGAAGGTCTTGTTGAGGACCGAACTTTAAACCATGGATTCAAGCTTGTATCATAGCTTCCAATAGGTTTACAAGTTCCATCAAGTTGGGAAACTTCATAGCCGTGGTAACAAGCGCAAAGATTAGCCCTGTAACAATAGCCATAGCCACAAGATTGCTTACAAATTGGATAACAGTTTGGTAGTTCTTTATTGCGGCTTCTTTCACGATAACCTTCACAGCAAACAAAAATTATATTTTGTCTAATTTTTTCCTTCAAAAAAAACAAAAAAAAAAAAAAACAGAACTGATAAATTTTTTCAAAAGAATCTGTGAAAGAAAACCATTCTAACCTCTGATACGACTTTTCGAGTTATCGCATCCCATTTATAAATGTTAAACTTATGTAAAATCTGTTTAGTACAAATTTTCCCACTCCAATCGGATGCATAACTTAAAGAAATCACCGAAAACAGTATTTTCCAGAAAAGTCCTGACGCCATTTTATTTTTACACTCTCAAACACCATCGAAGAACGCAAATTACGAACTGAAATCATATTTCGTTTCATAGAGCTTTATCCTAGGATTTATTACTGAAAATTTAATATCTCACAACCACAAATGCAATGCAATAACTGTTTTGTAAAATGAACAAAGAAAATACGCCAACATCTTGAAAACTGATAAATAAGCTATCACGAGTCTAGTCGGACAAAAAAAAAAAAACCCCTGTTGGCATTTTTATTATTTCCAATTGATAAACGAAACAAAAAATTAGATAAACAAAAACAACATTTAAACATGTTCCTCTTCTTGTGCATTTTCCATGGGGTTGTAGCTCCAAAGTCGGCTAAACCAGTATCGCCGTTTATTCCAAATCCATAAACTTCCAACTGCTAAAACCAGCAAGAGTATTGTAAATCCCACAATCATCAAAAATGCAATTTCCGTTGACGAATTCTCGACGTTCCCCGTTGCCTTGTCAACCATATAGGGAATCACTGTGGTCGATACAGAGTGCATATCGTCATCGATGCATTTATATATTTGAGCGTGTGCATGACAAATTGTGTAGCCTTCATAAAACTCGCACGCATTAAAAGAAACACAATCGGAATTGTCTTCATCGTTGCACGAATGCACACAGCGACTTTCAGTCGTATTTTTCTGCCATGCGAATATCGCCCAACAGTCGCAATAATCTGGATCTGAGAATATGTCATCGCCCGCCCAGATGCAACTAGTTCCGTTGTTGAAAAAGCCCTCAGCACATATGCAAGTGCCATTTTCATTGCATTCTCCGAACGTACATGACAGTTGGGTGCACTTAAGATGACAAGAACTGTCATTTGTTCGTTCGTAATGTGGCCAGCAGGTGCAGGTGTTTGGCGATGTGCAGTCAGCATTTTGACAGCCATTGTCACATGCAGGAACACAGCTCAAAGTCTCCTTCGAACGATGGAAGCCATTTTGACAAATACAAACATCATTGGTTGAAGAACAAATTTCATTGCTCGGACAGGATCCGTTACACGGTATTTTTAAGCTGGTAGTCTCCACCAATGCAGCTGTTGTAGTTTCGAGTAGTTCAGCATTCGACAGACAAAGATCACCCTCGGCATTCTTGTGATATCCATCATTGCAGGTACATTGACTTGGTCCCGTGCAGTGTGCATCCATTTGGCATCCCCCAAAACAAAATGGGATGCAACTATAGCTGGGGAAACCTGTGTTAGTGTAGCCTGGCTCACAGCATTCAAGTATACGTTTGGAACGAAGACCGATCTATTAAAAAGTTAGGTTTAGTAAACTTAATCTCCCAACAATAATAGCAATCTAACCCTGGTTATTTTCCGTGGTGAAAAGCGCAAGGTATGACTAAACCATGAATCTGTAAATTCCAATGGTGTCATTCTGTACTGGGTAGTTATGTAGGTTTCATATTTAATGCAGGAAGAAATTTGTAATGCCGAGGCAATTGGAAAGAAACTCAATACCGACAGCAGCAACATTTTTTTGTTGATCGTATGGTTTGTTGAATGAATACTAAATATGATTTTACATTACGCGACAGTATAAACCTTTTATCTTCGACTGTGAATTATTTTTTTTTTCTGCCTATCCGCCGAGGTTGATAAGAATTATTATAGTTTATGCAGCCTGCAAGTGATTCAGGCATGGATTCATATGCTAGTAAACGGAGGGGAAGAGTGCTTTGGCCCGAGCTTTTGACAAGTAGCTTGATAATATTTTTAAACTACATGCAATGCATCTTTTTACATTGAATACTTGTGACACATAGGCAAGTTTAATTGTCAGATGGTTTTTACGTAATATTTTAGTTTATACGTAATATTTAGTAATATTCAAGTTTTTTAGCTCGAATCCCATGAATTCTTTATTCAAAATCTTCTTACATCAGGGAACTATGAATACTTATAAATTTATATACAAAGTTAACTAACTCTGTTTTAACTCACGATTGAAAAACTGGCCCTTACCTAAATGAAATTAAGCCAAACCAACATTTTAAGATCTTCAAATTTTATCTTGGTTTGATTTCTGAAAAAAAAAAAGAATATAGCGAATAAAATTTACATTCGTTTAATAGAGAGGGAGAATGTCCTAAGCGCAGAAGATCTTGACTACAATCTTCATCTTCATTTGGTAATCTTCTTTAATCTGCATTCATGAAGATCTTTTGCATTTGGGTCTTTATCTCTCTATTTAACAAATATAAGCTTTATATTTTACGTCTCTTTTCTTTTGCAGAAATCAAATGATTATCCATACCATAAAGAAAACAACAATTTACAATGAGTAAATTTATTTCTGATAACTTTAACCTCAAGACCAATTATCTGCATGAGATTTCGGAATATCTATAGTTGACAGATCTTTAAACATTTATCCCAGTATGAATGTTTTCACAAAAGACATGACGAGACGTGCCGAAAATCTGGACTTAATTTTTCTTCCGGATATGATGACGATGACAGCATTATTAAAATATATTTCTAAGAATAACAAAAACAATAGAAAATGAATAATTGTTGTTGTTGTTTTGTGGACCATATTGAATAAAATTTTAAAAAAATTTCATATAAATTTGAAATATTTCGTTCCACGAAAAAGTTTATCTTTAGTACTGAACTCTATATATATACCTACTAATAATGGGGTTTTGATTAAACTTATGGTTATAGCGGAAAAAAAACAATAAATCTTGTTAAAGTGTACCCAAATGAATAAAATGAAAGTAATTAATAAATACTCAGTTAGGTTGAACGTTCTTGCTCTTGCATATCATTTATATTTAAAGAATTATTTTTATATCGATATCATTTAGGGTCTTTCAATAAGATAAATCCTCTTATTATGCGGTTTCCCTGGGAGTAAAATTTACTCCTGCGAACTAACTTTCAAACTTAATTAAAAAAAAAAATGTGTTCAAACTGATTTTGTTCAAAATTTAACGTTATTAAGGCCCATTTGCTGAAACGAAACTTTAATATTTATGTTCAACTTAAACGCTTATGTTTCACTTTTTCCTCAGCGTAAACTGTCACATATGTAAGTTTTTATGTTGAACTTAAAAATTTAAGTTTAGTTTAAGCGAATGGCCTAAGTCATATTTTTGTGTTTAATATTCAATGCTTCCAACAATGACAACCAGATATCAAAATGTATTATAACTTTTAGAAAATTGAAAATAACAAAACTAGGATTTCATTAAATTCGACTTCCATCCGTTATTTTGTTGCTCCAAAGATCCTATTTCTATACTAATTAAGTAATGAAGTAAATTTCGTTATTGTCAATTTTCTCAAAAACTAAAAGACATTTGAGCAACCACTTTTCTGTTTTTGACTAAAAACTAATAAGAGCAATAGACCTCCCCTATCTCCTCCCATAGGTACGATTTTTTTTTTCTGATTTCGACCTAACCTACAGGCTCTAGCTTTTTGTCACACATTCGGTGAATCAACCTGTATAAGGCGAGGTACAATAAATTTTCGAGATTAAAAAAAAGTGCGAGGTTATTCGCGATTTTGATTTGCATGATACCTATCGTAATCGTAGCGCCACCAAAATAATTATGTAAAATATGTCATACAAACTTTTGAACAATTTGTCTTTTAAAGTCTGCGGGTCCCATTAAGCTCTCAGATACTTGAAAATACCACTAATTGGTATTTTTTTTTTCTTTTTTTTTACTATATTGGGTTATTCTGTTGTGTGTTTCAGGTGTTTTCCATGTATGTGTTGTGTATGTAGGAGTGTTAAATCTACTCAACTCTTGAGTAAAATTTTCTTTGGAACAAGGAAAAATTTAAATTCCATTAGTATTCTACCTTTGAAGGTAACAGCTTCAATTTGTATATTTACTTAAAAAAAAAATAATATAATGAACTGGTTTATTGTATTTCATTTGGCTGCGGCAGTTTTTGGCGTAATTTTTGTTATGTATACAATAATCTTTTTTAATTTTAACAAAACTGTTAAATGTCCTATGGAAGAAGTTGTTTTCAACTTCACCACGTAAGTACATTTTTATAAAAGTACTAATTACAATTTTTTAATTGAACTAAATTATAATTTCAGCTGTTATAATCGTTGTGCCAATTATTCGAATGTTTATTCTGAAGATTTGGGAAAAAAAACCAATCCTGATATTCCTGGATCCCATGAACTTAAAACTAGTATACTAAAGCATCTGAAAAGTAAAAATGGTTGGTGTCGTGGATGTGAAAATGGCATATGCATTGCCCCTGGAAAGTGTTATTGCAACAAGGGTTTCTGGATGTCCGATAGAACACAGAAATGTGAACCAGTTTGTGAAAAAGGCTGTAAAGACGGAACTTGCATTAGCCCAAATAACTGTAACTGCACATCGGGTTACAGGAGTGCTGAGTTTGGGGCATGCGAATCAGTTTGTGAAAAAGGCTGTGCAGAAGGCACTTGCATTAGCCCAAATATCTGTAACTGCACATCGGGTTACAGGAGTGCTGAGTTTGGGGCATGCGAACCAGTTTGTGAAAAAGGCTGTACAGAAGGCACTTGCATTAGCCTAAATAACTGTAACTGCACATCGGGTTACAGGAGTGCTCAGTTCGGGGCGTGCGAACCAGTTTGTGAAAAAGGCTGTAAAGAAGGCACTTGCATTAGCCCAAATAACTGTAACTGCACTTTGGGTTACAGGAGTGCTGAGTTTGGGGCATGCGAACCAGTTTGTGAAAAAGGGTGTGCAGAAGGCACTTGCATTAGCCCAAATAACTGTAACTGCACTTTGGGTTACAGGAGTGCTGAGTTTGGGGCATGCGAACCAGTTTGTGAAAAAGGCTGTAGAGAAGGCACTTGCATCAGCCCAAATAACTGTAACTGCACTTTGGGTTACAGGAGTGCTGAGTTTGGGGCATGCGAACCAGTTTGTGAAAAAGGGTGTGCAGAAGGCACTTGCATTAGCCCAAATAACTGTAACTGCACATCGGGTTACAGGAGTGCTCAGTTCGGGGCGTGCGAACCAGTTTGTGAAAAAGGCTGTAAAGAAGGCACTTGCATTAGCCCAAATAACTGTAACTGCACTTTGGGTTACAGGAGTGCTGAGTTTGGGGCATGCGAACCAGTTTGTGAAAAAGGCTGTAGAGAAGGCACTTGCATCAGCCCAAATAACTGTAACTGCACTTTGGGTTACAGGAGTGCTGAGTTTGGGGCATGCGAACCAGTTTGTGAAAAAGGGTGTGCAGAAGGCACTTGCATTAGCCCAAATAACTGTAACTGCACATCGGGTTACAGGAGTGCTCAGTTCGGGGCGTGCGAACCAGTTTGTGAAAAAGGCTGTAAAGAAGGCACTTGCATTAGCCCAAATAACTGTAACTGCACTTCGGGTTACAGGAGTGTTGAGTTTGGGGCATGCGAACCAGTTTGTGAAAAAGGCTGTAGAGAAGGCACTTGCATTAGCCCAAATAACTGTAACTGCACTTCGGGTTACAGGAGTGCTGAGTTCGGGGCTTGCGAACCAGTTTGTGAAAAAGGCTGTAAAGAAGGCACTTGCATTAGCCCAAATAACTGTAACTGCATTTCGGGTTACAGGAGTGCTGAGTTTGGGGCATGCGAACCAGTTTGTGAAAAAGGCTGTAGAGAAGGCACTTGCATTAGCCCAAATAACTGTAACTGCACTTTGGGTTACAGGAGTGCTGAGTTTGGGGCATGCGAACCAGTTTGTGAAAAAGGCTGTAGAGAAGGCACTTGCATTAGCCCAAATAACTGTAACTGCACTTCGGGTTACAGGAGTGCTGAGTTTGGGGCATGCGAACCAGTTTGTGAAAAAGGCTGTAAAGAAGGCACTTGCATTAGCCCAAATAACTGTAACTGCACTTCGGGTTACAGGAGTGCTGAGTTTGGGGCATGCGAATCAGTTTGTGAAAAAGGCTGTAGAGAAGGCACTTGCATCAGCCCAAATAACTGTAACTGCACTTTGGGTTACAGGAGTGCTGAGTTTGTGGCATGCGAACCAGTTTGTGAAAAAGGGTGTGCAGAAGGCACTTGCATTAGCCCAAATAACTGTAACTGCACTTCGGGTTACAGGAGTGCTGAGTTTGGGGCATGCGAACCAGTTTGTGAAAAAGGCTGTAAAGAAGGCACTTGCATTAGCCCAAATAACTGTAACTGCACTTCGGGTTACAGGAGTGCTGAGTTTGGGGCATGCGAACCAGTTTGTGAAAAAGGCTGTAGAGAAGGCACTTGCATTAGCCCAAATAACTGTAACTGCACTTCGGGTTACAGGAGTGCTGAGTTCGGGGCGTGCGAACCAGTTTGTGAAAAAAGCTGTGTAAATGGAGAATGTATTGAAAATGTTTGCATATGTCCAGAAGAGTACACCTATTCCTTCGGTCATTGTTATTAAAATTCTTCACTTTAAAGTTTTTCATTATTTTTATAGCATTGTTTGATAAAATTTTAAATATACTTTAAATACTACAATTGTATACTACTATTAAGAGAATTGCGTAACATACCTAAAGAAATTGTTTTTATTGAAAACACTTATTTATTATTTAAAGAATGATCAAGTCTGATAAACTGACATTCTAGTATGAATAGTACAATAATAATAATAATAATAATAATAATAATAATAATAATAATAATAATAACTTATTTACTGTTTATCAGAACTGCTAATGCCAAATACTATTACCAAAAACCATATACATAATACCAAGACATCGCATCTCAAAACCAACCACCAAAAATCAGCGTTAGATGCGGTCGGTCGGGGGAAGGGTAGCATTTTCACATATTCACTCTATTGCCTCTAGCCTACTTATACACAACAACACACACTTCAAATGCTACTGATCGTGTTGTTTTTTTAAATTAACTTTCCTACCCGATGTTTCCAACCCAGGGCCACGAGTTTAAGCCAGGAGAGGGGGTTAAAGGTCCCCTTTTTAAGTTTTTCACGAATATTTCAAAAACCAAGGGCTTAAGTGGAAAAGTCTGCATTTAAGAATTAAAGTAAATTAAATTTCCTACATAAAATTATTTATCTAGGCGCACGGGTAGATGGCTTTTATGGTAAGGTAGTGTTAATTGCAGTTGAAAGGAAAAAGACATAAGATAATTGAAATTGTATGAAACGTAAGTAAAAAAAGATATGTGCATATAACACTGCTGTCATTATGATCCGTGTCGTTTTATTTTCAAGGGATCATCCTGATCCAGATGCATTTCCTAATTAAACGCGGCATTGTATTCTACAAGTTTATGTTCGATTGGCATTAATGAAAAATTCCCTATAGAGTTGACTATAAATAAATTTACATACAGAGTTGTTAACTAACTTTTGTTTAACTCGCAACTGAAAAAGTGGCCCTTAAATGAAATAAAACTAAAACAAAATGTTTATATCTCAAAATTTTATCTTAAATGAAATAAAACAAACACAAAATTTTTAGATGTTCAAATTTTATATTCGTTTGATTTCCGCAAAGAAGGGGATGTAATAAAAAAAAATACAGCTTTTGAGAGCAGAAGATCTTCTTAAAACCAGATTACCATAGCAAATTCTATGGTAATTGACGAACATTTTGATCTTCACTACTCTTTCACATATTCGTGCTTGCCTATACATCTGTCCCGTTGCATTTTTCTTGAAATTTGTAGATGAAGTAGATGTGCATCGCTCAATCTGCGCATTTCAAGAAAAGTACAACGAGAATATTCATGCAAAAAAAAAAAAAATATGACGATAACTTATATGTTTGTGTCTCCTATAATCTTCATTTGATAATTAACTACGAAATTCTTTTGCATTATGGTCTTATCTCACTTTTCCTTAAATATGTAAACTTTATATATTTTACGTCGTTATTTTTTTTTGTGCAGAAATCAAGTGCGCAAAAGGTTGAAATGGATTTTGATAGCATTTTCCGGATACATTTTGAAGAATAACAAAAACAATAGAAAAAAAAATTATTTTTGTTGTTGTTTGTGGACTATACCTGCTGAATGATTAAAAAAAAGAAACTTTCAACTGAATTTTAAAAATTTCGATCCTTCCACGAAAAAGTTTATTTTTAGATACTGAGCACTAGGTACTACTGAAGTTTTGATAAAACTTATGGTTAGCACAAAAAAAAAAAAAACAATAAATATTGTTAAAAGTGTATGAAAATGAATAAAATTAAAAAAAAAAGTATTAAATGCGCAGTTAGGTCGAATGTTCTTGCTCCTTCATATCGAATTATTTAGATAATTATTTTACAAAAATAAATAAATTTGGTGGCTGAACAGCTCATGAAGAACTAGGGTCTAGTGACTTACCACCCAATATACTGTGTGTGTGTCTGCAGGAATGGAGGGGACCTACATTTTATTGCCGAATACGAACGGCTATAGTGAGCGGCACTTTTTCTATGACAAGAGATACTCTTAGAGGTATTGTCAATTCTTCGCAAGAGGCAGTAGCCCTGAAAAACATTTTTAGGTGGCAGAGGCGGGAATCGAACCCAGACCTCTGGCGTGACAGTCAAACGCACTAACCATTACGCCACTGGCTAGTCTAGTACTACATATTTAGAATTTTTGCATATATCAATAAGATAAGTTCTCTTATGCTGTGTTTCTAGTGAAGGTAAATTTTACTCCCGCGAATCAAGCGACTGTTTCACTTTAATGTTTAAATTTTGTTTGATTTTATTTCCATTTCTGATTATGATTGCATACGAAAATATGTTAATGTAAACAATTTTTTTTTAAACTAAGATTCACCCCCTTTCGTCGTAACATTTAAGGCTTTTTTTTTTTATTTATAATTGGCCTAAAATGGCGCACCAAGGTAAAATGTCCTCCTCGCTAGAAATCGTAGAATCAAACAGAATTAGAAGGTTTTGTGAACACAATACTTCAGTTTATCTGGCAGTACCGACATACACGAAACGTTAACAACTTCAATCTTATGCTTTAAATTTGACAGGTCGAACTATCTCTAGCCATCTCCAAAAGTAGACTTCATACAATTATGAGAAAAATTTGTTGACAAAAAACTCTATAAAAAACATTAAATTTTGGAGAAAGCAGTAAATGCATGATAGTATTAAGTATTTATTATTAATTTACTGAAATTATTTGGCCTCGTACTATTTCAGTTTGTTTGGAATTAAATCTTGCATAAAAAGAACTTAAACGGGCAAAATGGCCTTTTAAGCACTCGACTTAAAGGGCATAGCATACCAGTATACCTTTTACCGGGGCAATTTTGATCGCTAAAATTTGAAGACGTTTTTCGAATTAAATACTTTTTGTAGCTTTTTAAACTCGTAAAGCGAAAAAATGTAAGCGTTATTGATTAAGCTTTGAAAAGAAGATAACATTTAAGTTTGAATGTTACTTTTTTCCGAGATTGGGGGGGGGGGGGGGGGGGGCGTCATTTTAGGCCACCTTTCCCTGATGCTCTCTACCAAAATTCAGCTTTGGAGGATTTTGTTCGGAGTTTTGCCATTTTTTTTTTGTTTAATTTTCCTGTAGGTACCTACTCTATAAATTTTATGCAATATTTCGTACAAACATTTGAAGAATTATCTTTTTAAGTCTGCGGGTCCCATTAAGCTCTCACATACTTTGCTCTTTCTAACTTTCTTACGTCATTCTTTTGTGAATTTCAGTTTTTTTTTTTTTTTTGCATTTTATGATTCAATTTATACATATATTTATTTTAAATCTACTCAACTCTTATAATTAAAATTTTCTTTTGCAACAACGAAAATTAAATGCCAAAGTTGTATTATACCTCTGAAGGTTAGGTATAGCTTACTTTTGTGTATATTTAGTTTTAAATAATGCATTGGTTAATTGTATTTCATTTGGCTGCGGCAGTTTTTGGCGTTATTTTTGTTCTTTATACAATAGTCTTTTTTCATTTAAATCAAACTGTTAAATGTCCTATGGAAGAAATTGTTTTAAAACACAAAAACTTCACCATGTAAGTTCTTTTTTTCTTTATAAATTTAACTTGAATATAATTTTCAATAAATGATTTCAGCTGTGTAGAGCGTTGTGCCAGTACACAGAATTGTCCGAATTGTAAAAATGGTTGTTGCTCTTCGGCGAGTAATTGTGAATGCAATCAAGGCTATAAGAAGTCGAAGAATGAAAAATGTGAATGTGAACCTGTCTTTGAAGACGGGTGTAAATATGGATATTCGAAAACAAACGCTAGTAATAACTGCATGCCAGTATGCGAAAGTGGTTGTCACAATGGTAAATGCTTTGCGCCGAATGAATGCATCTGCGATAAAGGATTCCAAATGACTCAAGCAAAAACTTGCGAACCAATTTGTGGTGGTGGATGTGATAATGGCATATGCATTTCCCCTGGAAATTGTTATTGCAACAAGGGTTTCTGGATGTCCGATAAAAATCCAGAGAAATGTGAACCAGTCTGTGAGTATGGATGTTTGAATGGTAAATGCGAAGCTCCTGGAAAATGCACTTGCAACGTAGGTTATTCGATGTCAGTTGATAGCAAAACCTGTCAACCAATCTGTGATAGTGGTTGTCCAAATGGCACATGCACTGATCCTGGAAAGTGTGCTTGTAATATTGGATATTGGAAGAAATCAGAAAATCAGGAATGCCAACCCATATGTGAAAAAGGCTGTAAAAATGGGGAATGTGTAGGATTTAATAATTGCAAATGTCAAAAAGATCTTCAATTTAAATTCGGCGTTTGTGTAAAGGATTCTTCATTTTAAATTTAATTTTTTAATATCAGTTTCAGTCAGTCAAAAATTTATTTATCAAAAATTTTTTACAAAATATACATACCTATGCGTAGATAATAAATCCCAAAAAAAAAATTAACCTTTAAAAGTTTTGAAAAGAAGAAATGTTGTTTTTTTTTTTTTTTCGGCACTTATTATATTTATTTCAGAATATTTGATTTTAATTCACATTCTTTAACTGCTTAAAGTCTAATTAAAATAGTGTAGTTGTTGTAGCTTTGCGACAGGAAAAGTATCGGTCTCGTCTCGAAGTTTTCTCAGAAGTAGGGGATCGACAGTCGTGATACTGATAATGTCTAGATCCAAAGATTCCGAGACGAGGTTTATTGTAAGAACATTCATAGAAAAGCCAGAAACACATTTTTTGTATTGCAGAGTGATGTGTCACTCTCGCTCCAATGAATCTTATACGTACAAAGTAATACAGTAGAATCTCGAAAACATGAACTATTCTATAACATGAACAGTTTGGAAAGATGAACGCTTTTTTCCCACCATTTCAGTGTTCCAAAAGATGAATGGGTTGAAATCTGGCTACTCGAAAAGATGAACGCTTTATTTCTAATAAGATTTTCTTCTACTTCTTACCCTTTATTTTATCGTGTAATTTTTGGTTTACTGTATTACATTTTGGTAAAGGTACTTTTGTGTGCGGTTTAGCTTAGCTTAGAGTTTGTGTAAATTCTTCAGTTAAATTTGAATTTTGAAGAGCAAAGATTTCTCCCGTAAAAGGTAGAGTTAAGTTTTTAAACCTTAAAAAAAAGTGTGCTGTGTTAGAAGAATAAAGAAGGGAACATCTTATCGAAACATTGCAAAAATATGGATTCGCCATATCCCCGATTGTTGTAATAAAAAAAAAAAAGGTAAGGCCATCAATTCAAAATTGTGTAAAACATCGATTTCTGCAGCGGAATAATGTAAAACATTGCATAAATCGTTGCTTGAATAAATTAGTTTCTTAAAGACTGAAAAACAAACACAAGTAATAGGAAATTATTTTTGTTTTAAATAGTTAGTAACGCCGCCGTCGACATATGTAAGTTATCGCTAAAGCCTGCTACTTTCTGAAATTCATGGCCACTGATAAGAGTCATCACGTCGCGTCGGTCGTCGTTGAGAGAAAACGCGGACTGAAAGCAGAAAAATCATGGACCCATGTTCACGAAATAAAGGAAAATTATTAAATTATATATTTACGCTCATCACTGACTCACTGTCTAGTTCTGGAATTCTGGCTGTATGGGAAAGTGTTTGTTACCCATTGAAAAATCTAAAATCGATGTTTGAAAAATAATTCAGGGAAATGTCGGATGGGGTTGAATTTTAGGCTATCTGAATGGGGATACAAAAAAGTAATACATGTGTCAAAAAATTTTTCGTTGGGTTGGTATTTCGCTTAGGTAAGCGTGGCTGATGTCAGCATGAATTATTGACATTAATTTGAAATTCCATACATGTAACTTAATAACTATTCATTGTGGAATGACTGAAATATGGCGGACACATTTTTTAAATAAAACTACAAACATAATCTGGGTGCGACTGAGTTGTAAAAGTTTAGAAAACGATTACTAATATGAGGTGGAACAACAACAACACATATATTATTAAACCTAAGTTCATAAGCTGTCTTTGGTTACGTTAATATTCATTTCATATATAAAATAAAAATATTTAAAACTTTATAATAATGCAACCAGGTCCAGAATACTTACTTATTAGAATAAGAGCATCCTACATCATCGGCAAAATTAGTTGAATTACCCTTAAGCTTAAGGAAAAGAAAAACAGAATTAATGAAAACAAGAAACAAAATAGGACCAAGTACGGATCCCTGAGGAACTCCAATCTGGATGTATATAGTGTTTCCTTTAAAAGTCTCCCATTATAACCCTTTGTTTCCTATTTCTAAGATAGGAAAAAACTATTCAACAATTTGGACAGTAGAAGTTCATGATCAACAGTATCAAAGGCCTTGGTAATATCAATGTGTAGGACTGCAGTGAATTTCTTGTTAAATAAATAAATAAAATAAATTTGATGGCACAACAGCTCATGCAGAACTAGGGCCTAGTGACTTACAACTCTCAACCATTCCTGTGTGCGTGTCTGCAGGAATGGAGGGGACCTACAGTTTATTGCCGAATCCGAACGGCTAATGAGCGGCACTTTTCTGTGACAGGAGATACTCTTGGAGGATTTGTCAATTCCTCGCAAGAGGCAGTAGCCGTTTTTTTCTTTTTAAATAAATAGGTGGCGAGGCTGGGGGTCGAACCTTAGACCTCCGGCATGACAGTCCATCGCACTAACCATCACGCCACGGCTACTTGTTATGGCTGCAAAATTTAAAACATCCACTTCCGTAGACCTACCAGCTCGAAACCCAAATTGTTTAAAACTAAAAGCAGATCAGGGCTCTATTTCATAAAAATTGACAAGTGACAATTTAACAAATTTGTCACACTTGTCTGACAATTTTGTATTTCATAAAATATTGACAGGTTACAAATTTGTCGGAGAAATACAAAGACATATTTGTTATGACAATTTTGGTTTCAACGTATGTACCTACGTGTTAAGAATTTTATAAATATGTCAGAAGATGAAAAGTGTCAGTTTCACTGTATATACCTTAGGCCGTGTGCGGCCTAAAGGCATTCATTTTGAGCTTTTGATATCCCTCTTTAAACAACACACAAGTCATGCAATGATCCGTAATTCTAAAATCTGATATTGAACTTCTTAAAGTTATTTTCGTATTACGATCTAGTCTAACAAATATATTATAATTAATACACGTTTGAGATGTATCAGTATATCAGTAATCCTAGTCGGATTATTAATAAAAGATTGCCTGCCATAAGAGATAAATATTTTTTCAGTAGCCGCCTTCTACAGATAAAATTTAAAAAATGTCGAAAAAAGAAGGACCAGCAAATCGGGACATATTTAGCCCAGGAGAAGTTTTCTCACGGTAGAAGAATATGTACTCTTATACTGTTTTGAAAGCGGGAATGAGAGTTCTGAATTAAATCAGCTTTTTTGTAGTTTTTCACATATAAAAATAATTTTTCCATAAATTCGACTTTCTATCCGCTATTTTATTGATCTTAAAACCACTAATTAAGTAGTAAAATAGATTTGGTTATTTTCGATTTTCTCAAAAACTAAAAGACATTTAGGCACCCGGTTTTTAGTGTTTGACTATAAAAATTTATAGGAGCATCGAATGTTGAAAACAAAAATACTACATGTTAACATAAAATTTTGAACAAAATGAGTTTGCATACATTCTTTTTTCATTATTTATCAAAATATTTAAGTTTGAAAATAAATTTTTCAAAAACTAAAAAAAACTTTTGTTGCCTCCCCTAAGGGTTACAAGTATCCCGCTTCAATCACAAAACTCTACTCTCCCTCTTCTCTTCCTCTCTCTCTCTGTCTCCATCCCTTATCACCTCCTTCAGTTCCTTGCCTCGCACATATCTCTTTCACCTCGTTCGTCACCCCTTGCATTACCTGCCTGAATTCCTTTTTCATCTCAGTATACTATCTGCCTTTAAATCCTCTTACTCTTTCTTCTGCGGTGATATTGGAATGTTCGTGCTTTCCTCTTTATTCCTTCCTCCTTCTCCGTCTCCTGCTACACACCTTCTATATTTTTTTTTTTTCAAAAACTATTCTCTAAAATTATTTTAATTAAAAATAAAATAAAGAACGGACTTCCAGCTTTAAAAAAAGTACAACATGACACTGTAAGTGTTGCCGTTGTTTTTTAATGATATCTTTTCTATTCCTAATGGATTTTTTTTTTGAAAATTGCCCCTCCCGCCTAAACGGGGGGAAATGGAGCTCCCTTCTATACGATTTTTACCTTTTATCGACTCAACCTATGCGCTTTAGCTTTTCTTCACACCGTATGCGAATCACCCTAAGTATTTTTGCGCGCATTCACCATTTGTATAGAAAACTAAAAACCTTAACTCTATTTATTGAATTATTTTTATTTATTTTTATAAAGCAAAGTCTTATAATATTTTTTGTAGGAAATTTCCCAAGATACAAATTTGTCATCAACATTTCTTCTGCAGAAGGCACCGTTAGGCAGATATCCCTGAAGAAACCATTTTGATGGCCTTTAACCGCCCGTAAAATTTTTAGCGGTGCTCCTATTGATTGGGTCTTTTTTATAGTTTCTTAAGAACACCATCAGGAGGCTGTACACCAAAATCCAGATTTCCGGCGATTTTTCCGGAATTTGTATGTCTAATATGACTTGACTACTGGAGATTTTTAATTTTATTAAAACTTAAATTATTATTATTTATTGTATTATTCATACTAGAATGCCAGTTTATTAGACTTGACCATTCTTTATTCCGTCAATTTCATTGAATTCGTTTACGAATTAAAATACCTAAAATTAATTCGTAAACAATTAGTGGTAGCGCCTTTAAGTTGTTGTTGTTGTTCAAAAATTAAGTTATTTTTGTATTAGTCCGATTTTTTAAATAGAAAATTTCGATGTATGTATGTATGTATGTTCATAACTCAACGTTTTAAAGTGACGGTACCTAAAATCTTAACCTATTCTTGTGTTGTAGAAGATAAGTTTGTCTTTGTATTGTGTGTAATTATAAAAAGTTAAAACAAAAGTCAGGCGTTTCGAATATGTAAGATGTAGTAAGTATATTGAGAACAAGTAATGCTCTCAACTTCGACTTAGTCTACACATAATGACGTAATAAAGAATTGATAAGAATTTAAAAAAAAAAATAACCGACAGTTTTTTTTTTTTTTTTTATAATAAAAAAAATTGATAAAATTGTTGGAGAAAAATGCTTTTTCTAAATATTTTTTTTTTTTTAATTCAAAACAACCGTATCAAGAGGAAATAAACATCAATATATTTAACCTTCTTGGAAACGACACCAACATTTTTTGTTAGAATTTCAAGAATTTTTTCCATTTCTATTAAAATTCCTTTTATATGTATAATGTATAGGTTAATTTAAAAACTATAAGCTGGCTCAAGTGTGTATGGTTTATTAAAACGTTGATTGCTGGAATTTTGGTTGATAAGGTTGAAACTGTGATTAGCGCAGCCAGTGGCGGATACAAGGGGTTATTAGAACTTTTCAATTAATGAACTGTATTCAATATTTGACTGCCATTAACTTAAACAATATAGGTATTTAATTTTCCACTAAAAAGTTACAATTTTTAAATGAAATTGCTAATACAGGTTCTGAAACAGGGAGGTTACCATAGAAAAATTAACCATGACAAGAGTGACGCAACACATTAAACACGTGCAAATATCTCAAAAACTGTTTGTTTTAAGAAATATTAATTTCTATTCTTTTATAGGAGAAAAATAATTTACCATAAAAAAAGTTTCGTGACCTTTTGCCGCTTGAAAAGAGAGTACGTTTATACCGATTGCTACGAAATAAACCGATAAAATTATTTTTTAGAAAATTTGATCAGCTACAAGATTGCAAAACAAAAAAAAAATATAACTATAACATTTTTTGTAGGAAATTTAATTTACTTTAATTCCTTTGTGCAGACTTTTTCACTTAAGCCCTTGGTTTTCGAAATATTCGCGAAAAACTAAAAAAGGGGGCCTTTAACCCCCTCTCCTAGCTTAAGCTCGCGGCCCTGGGCTGGGGTCTTTTGGTATGTTGCACCTGAGGTTCACCCCTACCACTTAAAAAATTGACCCAGACTAAACGATTTATTTCATTTATTTTTCCTTCGTTTACTGGACTATATGTTCTTACTGGAATAGTAACAAATTATTTATTACTCCTCTCCTAAAATCAACAATTTAATTATTGAAAAAAGACCCATGGCGGATAAAGGTTGGTTTTATTTCGTCGACAAAATTTATATTTTTACCACAAGAACCACAAATTTTAAAATGTTGAGAATAATAAATTTTTGTATGTATATGCATTCATGATGAACATGATAATGATTGCATGAGTCAGAGTTAGTAAAATAAATTTTTCGAAAGTAGATACAGATTACTTGTTATTATGCCGAATGTCCAGGGTCATATACAGGGTGATCGGTTTAAGATGCACCAAACTGCTGGAGCGAGTAGGTTGGGTTAAGCCAAGAAAAAAATCGTATGGGAGGGGGGGGGTCTATTTCCCCCGTTTAGGCAGGAGGGTCAATTTTCTAAAAAAATAACATAAAACAGAAAAAAAATATTTAAAAACAACGGTACAATTAAAATGCCTTTTTGGAAAGTCAGAAATCTTTTCTTTAATTTTAATTTTAAATTAAGTTGTGTTAGTGAATAGTTTTTGCAAAATTAATTTCCAAACTCGAAATTTTGAAAAAAAAAAAAAAATGAAACAAAAAGTTTGAAACTATTTTTTTTCAAAATTTTATCTAATTAAGTATGATTTTTGTTTTCAAAATTCAATGCTCTTATTAATTTTCAATAAAAAACAGAAAACCGGATGCTAAAATGTCTTTTAGTTTTTGAGAAAATTGAAAATAGCAAGAGGAGCAATTTTCTAAAATAATTGACTTAATACAGAAAAAAAATTATTAAACTAACTAACACAACTTAATTTAAAATGAAAATCAAAGAAGAGATTTCTGGCTCTCCAAAAAGGTATAACATGGCATTTTGAATTGTACCGTTGCTTTAAATATTTTTGTTTCTGTTTTAAGTCAATTTTTTAGAAAATTGCCCCTCCTGCCTAAACGGGGAGAAATAGACCCCCCTCGTCCCATACGATTTTTTTCTTGTCTTAACCCAACCTACTCGCTCCAACAGCTTGGTGCATCTTATACCGATCACCCTGTATAAATGATTATTTTTTTTTTTATTATTTTTATAAACTGTTCATTTCTAATTTAGTTGTTTGACAATCGAGCAGAGGTTTCCAACATGCCTCGGCTAGTGATAATATGGAGTATTATTTTTTTGACTATCTTCGGCGGATCTTCACATTCTTTTAAAATAATAGATTGTAAGAAAGGCGATATTCCTTGTATTTGTCCTGAAGGAAATGTTCTGCTGCAATACAATGATGTTACTTTGTGAGTTCAACTTGTTTTAAAAATGAATATTTATATTATTTTTTTGTTTGTTTGTTTTCAAATGAATTTTTAATAATTTTAGCTGTATAGAGCATTGTGCTAAATGTCCAAATGGTTATTGTGGGCTATTTGGAATATGCCAATGTTTTCCTGGTCATGGATTTTTTGGATTTTTGGGAAATTGCAAGCCTTTGTGTGAAAATTGTAAAAATGGTTGGTGCTCTTCGGCGAGTAGGTGTGAGTGTAATCAAGGCTATAAGAAATCGCAAAATGGAGAATGTGAACCTTTCTTTGAAGACGGGTGTAAATATGGATATTCGAAAACAAACGCTAGTAATAACTGCATGCCAGTATGCGAAAATGGTTGTCATAATGGTAAATGCTTGGCACCGAATGAATGCATCTGCGATGAAGGATTCCAAATGACTCAAGCAAATAATTGCGAACCAATTTGTGGTGGTGGATGTGAAAATGGCATATGCATTGCCCCTGAAATGTGTTATTGCAACAAGGGTTTCTGGATGTCCGATAAAACACAGAAATGTGAACCAGTTTGTGAAAAAGGCTGTAGAGAAGGCACTTGCGTTAGCTTAAATATCTGTAACTGCACATTGGGTTACAAAAGTGCTGACTTTGGGGCATGTGAACCAGTTTGTGTAAAAGGTTGTACAGAAGGCACTTGCATAAGCCCAAATAACTGTAACTGCACATCGGGTTACAGGAGTGCTGAGTTTGGGGCATGCGAACCAGTTTGTGAAAAAGGCTGTAAGGAAGGCACTTGCATTAGCCCAAATAACTGTAACTGCACATCGGGTTACAGGAGTGCTGAGTTTGGGGCATGCGAACCAGTTTGCGAAAAAGGCTGTAAAAAAGGCACTTGCATTAGCCCAAATAACTGTAACTGCACATCGGGTTACAGGAGTGCTGAGTTTCGGGCATGCGAACCAGTTTGTGAAAAAGGCTGTAAAGAAGGCACTTGCATTAGCCCAAATAACTGTAACTGCACATCGGGTTACAGGAGTGCTGAGTTTGGGGCATGCGAATCAGTTTGTGAAAAAGGCTGTGCAGAAGGCACTTGCATTAGCCCAAATAACTGTAACTGCACATCGGGTTACAGGAGTGCTGAGTTTGGGGCATGCGAACCAGTTTGTGAAAAAGGGTGTGCAGAAGGCACTTGCATTAGCCCAAATATCTGTAACTGCACATCGGGTTACAGGAGTGCTGAGTTTGGGGCATGCGAACCAGTTTGTGAAAAAGGCTGTAAAGAAGGCACTTGCATTAGCCCAAATAACTGTAACTGCACATCGGGTTACAGGAGTGCTGAGTTTGGGGCATGCGAACCAGTTTGTGAAAAAGGTTGTAAAGAAGGCACTTGCATAAGCCCAAATAATTGTAACTGCACATCGGGTTACAGGAGAGCTGAGTTTGGGGCATGCGAACCAGTTTGCGAAAAAGGCTGTAAAGAAGGCACTTGCATTAGCCCAAATAACTGTAACTGCACATCGGGTTACAGGAGTGCTGAGTTTGGGGCATGCGAACCAGTTTGTGAAAAAGGCTGTGCAGAAGGCACTTGCATTAGCCCAAATAACTGTAACTGCACATCGGGTTACAGGAGTGCTGAGTTTGGGGCATGCGAACCAGTTTGTGAAAAAGGGTGTGCAGAAGGCACTTGCATTAGCCCAAATATCTGTAACTGCACATCGGGTTACAGGAGTGCTGACCTTGGGGCATGCGAACCAGTTTGCGAAAAAGGCTGTAAAGATGGCACTTGCATTAGCCCAAATAACTGTAACTGCACATCGGGTTACAGGAGTGCTGAGTTTGGGGCATGCGAACCAGTTTGTGAAAAAGGCTGTAAGGAAGGCACTTGCATTAGCCCAAATAACTGTAACTGCACATCGGGTTACAGGAGTGCTGAGTTTGGGGCATGCGAACCAGTTTGCGAAAAAGGCTGTAAAGAAGGCACTTGCATTAGCCCAAATAACTGTAACTGCACATCGGGTTACAGAAGTGCTGACTTTGGGGCATGCGAACCAGTTTGCAAAAGAGGCTGTCCAAATGGAGAATGTGTTGGAATTGATTTGTGCAAATGTAATAAAGGATTCGTTAAGAAATTTGGTAAATGTGCAAGAGATTCTACATTTTAAAGCTTTTATTTTTTGTGTGAATTTTTCAGTATATAGCATAACAATTTTATACCATTTGTTTTTAAATTATACAATATACATACATATATCTTAGCATACATACAATTTGGAACGTTTTTTTTTCGCCGACGATATCTCGAGAACGCATAGATATTTCAACTTCAGATAAATTTTATTTTATTGAGTGGTTTTTTTTTATTATAGTAATTTAAAATAAAACTTGTAAAATGGCTTTTTTCTCGAATATCTCTAGAACAAATAAAGCTATCGACTTCGGCCTGGTTTCATTCTATGCATAATGACGTAGTGAAATATTGGTAGTACTTAAGAAAAAATATCATCCCACAGTTTTTTTTTTTTTAATTAAAAAAAACATTAAAAATTGTTAAAAAATATCGAATATCTTGAGAACACACAAAGATATCAACTCCGGGATAATTTTAGTCTACATGCAATGCCATATTTAGTAATTGATAAGGTTTGTAAAAGAATTCAATTGAAAAAAACTGCAAAAGAAACTGCTAATAACTGTTGTCATTTTTTGTGTCGCATATATGTAGAGCAAACAGCCTTCACTTGATTGCACAACTGATAAGTTTTTCCAAGATTTTTAATTGGTAATTTTCTTATAAAAAACCATCGGGTGTCGAGTTTCAAAGGGAACCAATGGGAAGTTATCAGTGTCAGTGTTGGTCAAACCCAGCCTTTCTTTTTTTATTTGAATGATTTATAATAATTAAATCTTGTAGTGTCATTGAAAAACTTTAATAATGGAAAGAAGTCGTTTTTATTAAAAAAAATCATTAACTAAACTAAACATTTTTCAGCCAGGCCATTATTATCTCCCTTAACTACTCGGGTCTGAAGACTGTACGAAACAATGTCCCTGCACATCTCCTCTCCGCTCTCGCTTCTTCAGTCTTCAGCTTCACTGTCATCTCTGAAAGTTTGCTTGGTGGTTTGGTTATAGTTTATCTACTACAGGGAAGATAGGGTATTTCTTTTTCACTCTGACTCAATAAACTGTCGCTACTCCAAAGCTCTTAAAGGGCAGCCATAGTGAGCATGATGAATTGCCACTAATATACGCCAAAAATCATTTGGGTTACAATTTGTTGATTTATTTAAATTTTTCCACGCAAACAGAAAAAAAAAAATAGTACGGATACAGAAGAGCAGCAACCGACAACACTTTTCCTACCAAAATCTCTGAAAAAGCATTATTATTTAAAGTGCCTTAACAAAAACCAAAGAAAAGTCTAAAACGATTTGGTACAACGTGGCAACGGTTTTTCTTGCACATGGTATTCCTGGAAGATACGAGTATGTCAAACGAACAATTTAGAAGCCGATGATGAATCAAAAACTAATGACAGGGTTAATAGACGTGGACATGGGCAGGTACTCAGACAGGCTAAAATTAAGTCTCTTCTTTCATCTTTACAATTATTGTTGTAGGTTTTGGGTAGAGTTTTTTGGTGTGATATTAATTATATCGATATCCGCATATTCCTGGTGTCTAAAAAACTCTATAAACACACATAACATATATTGTTGAAGGTAATACAGCCTTGGCCAACAGTATTAGGCATCCCTGATTTTTCACTCTATTTTATTAAATATTTCATTTATCTCTTTTCTTTTTCTTGTGCTGCATTTGAAGTTCACGAATTAGGTTGCAAAAATGAATAACTTGGTGAGGCTTGACTGTTATGAATGGAAAAATTGAATTGATCTAATTTTAGAGTTCTAAATCAGTAATTGGGTGTTTCTCCAAGTATTTAAACAGGGTACAAGTTCAAAGTTTTTTTTTTATAAGTGATTGAAAATAGGTTATTGAGAATGCCAAAAAAAGTGAGATAAGCTTGTTTAAACTCATCGAAATTCAATTTTTATCAGATTCAGACAAAAGTCGAAGTGAAATAGCAATAAGAGTTAAATGCTCGCGTTGTGCCGTACAAAGTGCATTATATCGATATCGTAAGACTGGAACACATCATAATCGCAAAAGAACCGACTGATGGAAAAAAGTAACCATGCAGAGAAAAGAGCGGTTTTTAATACGAACATCGTTGAAAATCGTAAAAAAACGTCAAATCAACTGGCTGCTGACGTAACGGAGCAGTTTGGAAAAAATATGTTGGTGCAGAATACAACCCAGAATGCCTAGTATACCAACTCTTAAACACGGAGGGGAAAGTGTTATGATCTAGGGCAGCATGGCTGCGGACGGAGTTGGAAAAATGTTCTGTTGTGAGGGTCGTATGGACTCAAGGAAATACATTAACGTGATGGAAAATATGCTGATGCCATCTTTTAGGAATATATTTTTGGAGACAACAACATACGAAGCGTCTTATTCCAGCAAGTTAATGCACCTTGTCATAAGCCCGCCCTTTCAATGTGGTGGTTTGCTGAAAAAAACATTGACCTGCTTCCGTGGTCTGCGCAGTCTCCAGATCTGAACTCAATTGAGCACCTTTAGGGAATTTTAAAACGGAACATCCGAAGGTACCCGACAAAATCAAAAGACATCCTCAAAAATGTTTTAAAACAAGAATGGAGCAAAATAAGCCTAGATGAGTGCCGTAAGCTCGTAAGGTCCATGCCTAAAAGAAGGGTAGCAGCAGTCATAAAAGCCAAAAGTGGCAACACTAAATATTAATTTTTCTTTAATAAAAATAAATTTATAACGTTACTGCATACATAGTTTTTCTTTTATCTTACTTCTTCTTCAAAATATGGCAACTTTCTGTAGGTGCCTAATACCTACATATGGCCAAGACTGTTTATTGTTTTTTAAATATATATTGCGCATCTTTGAGAATCTCAGTACTCTCAGCTGTCAGAATTTACAAAAACAAAAGTGTTTCATGGCTATTAAAGAGAGTTTAGGAATCTCGGTGACCCTCGTTCTCAATTTACAATAACAAAATACAAGAAAATTGCCTCTTCGAATATTTCCATTTGAAATATGCGCCCTGGATAAAAATGGAAACTCGGAAGATAATACTAATCTTCGATACGTTGTGCTCTATAACAGCCTTAACTGCCGACCATCTCTTATGGAGGTGGAATTGAAACGGCCGGCAGTTCAACAATCACCTCTGTTGGGTGCAATTGTAATGCTCACGAACACAGGAGATACTTTATAATATGCAAGCAGGGTTTTGGAAGAGATTATATAGTGAACGAGGAAGAGTAATGTCGTTTTCCGTTGGTCACTTCTAGTACTCTTTTTTCACTCCATCCACACTCCCAACACTCCAAAAACCTTCCATTGGCTGTTCGGAGTGATGATTTAGGAGTGTTTTTTCACTCCGGATTTCATTAAGGAGTGCTAGGAGTGCACTCTGAAAACACACATATTTTTAAAAGTATGTGTTGGATTAATTGCCAAAATAGTAAATGCTTCTTCTTGAGATGTTCTGGAATTGAAATTATTGAAGAATTCATTTTAGTTTTTACTTCTACATAGATACACATATTACGGAAAAGAGTTTTTCATATTCCATTGGAATCAAAAAAGAGTGAAACACTCTGAAAATCCAATCGAAAACGACATAAGAAACGATTTCTCTACTTTTCCTTTCCTTGACCTTTAGCATCCCGAAGAAAAAGTCTCCGTCTGAAAGAAATTTACTTAAATGATCGCTGTGGTCTGGTAACATTAGACATTCACATCAGTATAGTTTCTCACACTTCGAAGGATGTACAAAGCGGTTTTAACGATGCTGCAGTTTTGCTGCTATAGTATACCTAGAGCCAATTCAAGCAATTCTAACCTAAGCCTATATATATTCTCAAAATTTCAATATAGAAAATCTCAGGTTTTTCTTTATAAAGAGCCGAAGATTAGCCTCAATTCATTTTCATATGCAATCTTCGAATGACTAACTCATTTCAGTATAAAATCAAATTCACTGACACTGATATTATTCCAATGCATTACTCATTTGCATATACGTACTCAACTCACATCAAATAAGGAATATAAAAGTACAAAACTGCAAGACAAAACAAATTCGAATTTAATAAAAAAAAATTAATAAAAGAAAACCGCATTCTTTGTATTCCAAAGGCCTTGATAGTTTATCATCGTTGTGTGGCCAGAATTGATTGTATTCAATTCTTATCTCTGCGCCACCATAAATAGTAGGAAAGTGTATTTGAATCTTAGAATGCTAATTCGAATCAGAGCCTGGCGCCTGAATTCTTTAAGCCATTATTTAATTTTTTTTATTTAATCATCTGCAACATGAAAGAATCTGTATTTACGATTTTGTAGGTTGTTTGTGTCAACTCATGATGAAAGACTAATAGTCTAAGATTACATACGCAAAAAGAAAATAATAGAACAAAATAAAGAAAAATAAATAAAACCTACTTTGCAATCAAAATGTAGAACGGATATTCTCACAGTATATAACTTGAGCAAAATTATTTGCAAAAGTAAATAGGAAAAAAAAAAAAAAAAAAAAAACAGAACCCAGAAACCATATAGGCAATTATTCTCTCAGAAGCTAAAGATGTTTATAAATTTATCGCGCTAAACCACACAACAATATGAGTTGATCGAATGTTGTGCCATTTTATTTCCTCAGTTATAGTTGAAACCTAGTATCATGAAAACGCAAAGAGGACTTAGAAAATTCTACTGGCTCCTAGGGCTGATTTTGATTTCGGCTGTAGCAGTGGATTCGGAAATAAAAAGTTGTTTTCAACATGCTAAAAGACGAGTGAGAATAACCAAATTAAATAACAAAGGTCAACGAATAGTGGTGGTAAGAAAAATGCCTTGAAGAATAACGTACATATATACATTCTTTGAAGCTCTATTCCTTAGACGGTTATGAAGCCAATAAGAACGGGTTGCTGTCCTGGCCATGTTTCGAAACGATGTTTGCCTTATTGTGACCAGGGATGTGAAAATGCCAAGTGTACAGCACCAAATACGTGTACCTGTAATAAGGGTTATCGACAGTTTAATCCATTTCGGTAATAGAAAGACATACATGCTCTTGCAAATCAATTTTTGAACCATTTTAAAATACATAATTTCATAATAGTTGCGTTCCAGATTGCAAGAAATGTGATTATGGATATTGTTCTGCTCCAGAAGTGTGCACCTGCTATTCGAATGCTGAAAGTGACGGTAAGGGAAGTTGCAGACCTAAATGTAAACAGGAGTGTAAAAATGGGTATTGTGCCAAGCCCAATCAATGCGCATGCAATGATGGCTATGAAATGGATGAAACTGCCAAAGAATGTAGGCCAGTTTGTAGGAAGGAGTGCAAGAATGGGTATTGCTCAGCTCCTGGGGTATGCAGCTGTATAGAAGGATATGTTAAAAATAGCGACGGGCGTTGTGTTCCAGACTGCCCAGGGGGATGCGGAAATGGAATATGTATAGCTCCACGAAGCTGTGAGTGTGAATTTGGCTATGAAGTGGGACAAAGTGAACGGTGTGAACCAGTTTGTAAAAAAGGTTGCCTCAATGGGTCTTGCACTCAACCTGAAGTCTGCACATGCAATAAAGGATATCTCATGAGTTCAACGACGGGGTTCTGTGATCCAGTTTGTGAAAATGGTTGTCCCAATGGATTTTGTTCTCATCCTGAAATATGCACATGCAATAAAGGATACATCATGAACTTAATGACGGGATCCTGTGATCCAGTTTGTGAAAATGGGTGTCCGAACGGATTTTGCTCTAACCCTGAAGTCTGCACATGTAACAAAGGATATATAATGAATTTAACTACAGGATCCTGTGAACCGGTTTGTGAAAATGGTTGTCCCAATGGATTTTGTTCTCATCCTGAAATCTGCACATGCAATAAAGGATACATCATGGACTTAAATACGGAATTCTGTGAACCAGTTTGTGAAAATGGGTGCCCCAACGGATTTTGTTCTCAGCCTGAAGTCTGCACATGTAACAAAGGATACATAAAGAATTTAACTACAGGATCCTGTGAACCAGTTTGTGAAAAAGGTTGTCTCAATGGATTTTGTTCTCATCCTGAAATATGCACTTGCAATAAAGGATACATCATGGATTTAATGACGGGATCCTGTCATCCAGTTTGTGAAAATGGGTGCTCGAACGGATTTTGCTCTCAGCCTGAAGTCTGCACATGTAACAAAGGATACATCATGAGTTTAACTACAGGATCCTGTGAACCGGTTTGTGAAAATGGTTGTCCCAACGGATTTTGTTCTCACCCTGAAATCTGCACATGCAATAAAGGGTACATCATGGATTTAATGACGGGATCCTGTGATCCAGTTTGTGAAAATGGGTGTCCGAAGGGATTTTGCTCTCAGCCTGAAGTCTGCACATGTAACAAAGGATACATCATGAGTTTAACTACAGGATCCTGTGAACCGGTTTGTGAAAATGGTTGTCCAAACGGATTTTGTTCTCATCCTGAAATATGCACATGCAATAAAGGATACACCATGACATTAAGTACGGGATTCTGTGAACCAGTTTGTGAAAATGGGTGCCCCAACGGATTTTGTTCTCAACCTGAAATCTGCACATGCAATAAAGGGTACATCATGGATTTAATGACGGGATCCTGTCATCCAGTTTGTGAAAATGGGTGTCCGAACGGATTTTGTTCTCAGCCTGAAGTCTGCACATGTAACAAAGGATACATCATGAATTTAACTACAGGATCCTGTGAACCGGTTTGTGAAAAAGGTTGTCCCAATGGATTTTGTTCTCATCCTGCAATATGCACATGCAATAAAGGATACATCATGGATTTAATGACGGGATACTGTGAACCAGTTTGTGATAATGGGTGTCCGAACGGATTTTGCTCCCAGCCTGAAGTCTGCACATGCAATAAAGGATACATCATGAATTTCACTACGGGATCCTGTGAACCGGTTTGTAAAAATGGTTGTCCCAACGGATTTTGTTCTCATCCTGAAATCTGCACATGCAATAAAGGATACTTAATGGATTTAATGACGGGATCCTGTCATCCAGTTTGTGAAAATGGGTGTCCGAACGGATTTTGCTCTCAGCCTGAAGTCTGCACATGCAATAAAGGATACATTATGGATTTAATGACGGGATCCTGTGATCCAGTTTGTGAAAATGGGTGTCCGAACGGATTTTGCTCTCAGCCTGAAGTCTGCACATGTAACAAAGGATACATCATGAGTTTAACTACAGGATCCTGTGAACCGGTTTGTGAAAATGGTTGTCCCAACGGATTTTGTTCTCAACCTGAAATCTGCACATGCAATAAAGGGTACATAATGGACTTAATGACGGGATCCTGTGATCCAGTTTGTGAAAATGGGTGTCCGAACGGATTTTGCTCTCAGCCTGAAGTCTGCACATGTAACAAAGGATACATCATAAATTTAACTACAGGATCCTGTGAACCGGTTTGTGAAAATGGTTGTCCCAATGGATTTTGTTCTCATCCTGAAATCTGCACATGCAATAAAGGATACATCATGGACTTAAGTACGGGATTCTGTGAACCAGTTTGTGAAAATGGGTGCCCCAACGGATTTTGTTCTCAACCTGAAATCTGCACATGCAATAATGGGTACATCATGGATTTAATGACGGGATCCTGTCATCCAGTTTGTGAAAATGGGTGTCCGAACGGATTTTGCTCTCAGCCTGAAATCTGCACATGTAACGAAGGATACATCATGAGTTTAACTACAGGATCCTGTGAACCGGTTTGTGAAAATGGTTGTTCCAACGGATTTTGTTCTCATCCTGAAATATGCACATGCAATAAAGGATACATCATGGACTTAATGACGGGATCCTGTGATCCAGTTTGTGAAAATGGGTGTCCGAACGGATTTTGCTCTCACCCTGAAGTCTGCACATGTAACAAAGGATACATCATGAATTTAACTACAGGATCCTGTGAACCGGTTTGTGAAAATGGTTGTTCCAATGGATTTTGTTCTCATCCTGAAATCTGCACATGCAATAAAGGATACACCATGAACTTAAGTACGGGATTCTGTGAACCAGTTTGTGAAAATGGGTGCCCCAACGGATTTTGTTCTCAACCTGAAATCTGCACATGCAATAAAGGGTACATCATGGATTTAATGACGGGATCCTGTCATCCAGTTTGTGAAAATGGGTGTCCGAACGGATTTTGCTCTCAGCCTGAAGTCTGCACATGTAACAAAGGATACATCATGAATTTATCTACAGGATCCTGTGAACCGGTTTGTGAAAAAGGTTGTCCCAATGGATTTTGTTCTCATCCTGCAATATGCACATGCAATAAAGGATACATCATGGATTTAATGACGGGATACTGTGAACCAGTTTGTGATAATGGGTGTCCGAACGGATTTTGCTCTCAGCCTGAAGTCTGCACATGCAATAAAGGGTACATCATGGATTTAATGACGCGATCCTGTGATCCAGTTTGTGAAAGTGGTTGTCCGAACGGATTTTGCTCCCAGCCTGAAGTCTGCACATGCAATAAAGGATACATCATGAATTTCACTACGGGATCCTGTGAACCGGTTTGTAAAAATGGTTGTCCCAACGGATTTTGTTCTCATCCTGAAATCTGCACATGCAATAAAGGATACTTAATGGATTTATTGACGGGATCCTGTCATCCAGTTTGTGAAAATGGGTGTCCGAACGGATTTTGCTCTCAGCCTGAAGTCTGCACATGCAATAAAGGATACATTATGGATTTAATGACGGGATCCTGTGATCCAGTTTGTGAAAATGGGTGTCCGAACGGATTTTGCTCTCATCCTGAAGTCTGCACATGCAATAAAGGATACATCATGAATTTAACTACAGGATCCTGTGAACCGGTTTGTGAAAAAGGTTGTCCAAATGGATTTTGTTCTCATCCTGAAATATGCACATGCAATAAAGGATACATCATGGATTTAATGACGGGATACTGTAAACCAGTTTGTGATAATGGGTGTCCGAACGGATTTTGCTCTCAGCCTGAAGTCTGCACATGCAATAAAGGGTACATCATGGACTTAATGACGGGATCCTGTGATCCAGTTTGTGAAAATAGTTGTCCGAACGGATTTTGCTCCCAGCCTGAAGTCTGCACATGTAATAAAGGATACATTATGGATTTAATGACGGGATCCTGTGATCCAGTTTGTGAAAATGGGTGTCCGAACGGATTTTGCTCTCATCCTGAAGTCTGCACATGCAATAAAGGATACATCATGAATTTCACTACGGGAACCTGTGAACCGGTTTGTAAAAATGGTTGTCTCAACGGATTTTGTTCTCATCCTGAAATCTGCACATGCAATAAAGGATACTTAATGGATTTAATGACGGGATCCTGTGATCCAGTTTGTGAAAATGGGTGTCCGAACGGATTTTGCTCTCAGCCTGAAGTCTGCACATGCAATAAAGGATACATTATGGATTTAATGGCGGGATCCTGTCATCCAGTTTGTGAAAATGGGTGTCCGAACGGATTTTGCTCTCATCCTGAAGTCTGCACATGCAATAAAGGATACATCATGAATTTCACTACGGGATCCTGTGAACCGGTTTGTAAAAATGGTTGTCCCAACGGATTTTGTTCTCATCCTGAAATCTGCACATGCAATAAGGGATACTTAATGGATTTAATGACGGGATCCTGTGATCCAGTTTGTGAAAATGGGTGTCCGAACGGATTTTGCTCTCATCCTGAAGTCTGCACATGCAATAAAGGATACATCATGAATTTCACTACGGGATCCTGTGAACCGGTTTGTAAAAATGGTTGTCTCAACGGATTTTGTTCTCATCCTGAAATCTGCACATGCAATAAAGGATACTTAATGGATTTAATGACGGGATCCTGTGATCCAGTTTGTGAAAATGGGTGTCCGAACGGATTTTGCTCTCAGCCTGAAGTCTGCACATGCAATAAAGGATACATTATGGATTTAATGGCGGGATCCTGTCATCCAGTTTGTGAAAATGGTTGTCCCAATGGATTTTGTTCTCATCCTGAATCCTGCACTTGCAATAAAGGATACATTATGAATTTAACTACGGGATCCTGTGATCCTGTGTGTGAAAATGGATGTCCGAACGGTTTATGTTCTCACCCTAAAGTCTGCACATGCAATAAAGGATATCTCAGGGATTCAACGACGGGATCCTGTGATCCTGTGTGTGAAAATGGGTGTCCGAACGGTTTATGTTCTCACCCTGAAGTCTGCACATGCAATAAAGGATACATCATGAATTTAACTTCAGGATCCTGTGATCCAGTTTGTGAAAATGGGTGTCTGAACGGATTTTGTTCTCACCCTGAAGTCTGCACATGTAATGAAGGATACACCATGAACCTCACGAACGGGTTCTGTCAGCCAGTCTGTGTAAATGGCTGTCCTAATGGATTTTGTTTTGCTCCTGGTAACTGTTTGTGTAATAGCGGTTACAGCTTTGACCCATTTAGCCAATCTTGCAAACCAGTTTGCGAAAATAAGTGTGTTAACGGACTTTGTGTTGAACCGAATGTATGTGCTTGTGACGATGGGTACATGAAAGATATTTATAATGAATCGTGCATAAAAGTCTTAAAAAAAACGACTTCCAAAAAGTATAGCTGTAGCCAAGGATATTTCTTGAATAAAACTACGTGCCAACCAGTATGTGAACCCCCTTGCTCAAACGCCGATTGCATTCTACCAAACACATGTAAATGCTGGAAGAATTTCAAAAAAAGCTCTTTATCTAACGAATGCATTTTAAATCATCGAATTCCAAAAATGTCAGTTTTAAGCAATGACGTCTTATGCACCCCAGAGAACTGTAAAAATGGTACATGTATTATTCAAAATACGATCTGTTCGTGTCCAGAAAAATTTACACTTCAACACAATTTGTGTATTCCAAATAATTCATGTGATCCTGGGTTCACCGGTTTCTCTGGAAACTGTTATCCAATTTGTGATAGTAATTGTCCCAATGGAACTTGCATTGCTCCAAACAAATGTGCATGCTTAGATGGATATTATTTAGATTTGAGTTCGAAGTTTTCAAACGTTTGCAAACCACTTTGCAGGCAAGAGGGAGAATCCACAGAATCGGGATGCATAAACGGATATTGTGTGGCCCCAAATCAATGTCGATGTTATGAAGGCGCCGAGCAAAATTCTGAAAATCCTTTTCAATGCGATTTTAAGAATTTTGTAAAACGTTTAGAGTCATCAGTATATTGGAAAGCTTTATATGGAATCCCTTTATTACTCACATGTTTGATCGTGATGACACTGATTATTATGCGACAGAAGTCTTACAATGTCGGCGAAAAGGGTAAGAAGTGAAGAATTTATAAGTTAAAAAATTCCAAAAATCAAATTTCTTTCATTTACTTTCAGAAAAACGTTTCGGAAGCTATAGTTACTCAACAACCTCATTAGAAATACAACCTGTTGAATCAACCGTATAACAAAAAAAAAAAAAAAAAAACAACATGGCGTCCTGGGGAAGAATCGACTCAACAGTTTTCTATATCTTCATTCTAATTATATTGGTGCTAGTCTTTCAGAGTTTTCTCAAAACCTTCTAGCTATTTAAGTTAAATAAAAAATGTGATTTACTACTAAATTTTATATTAACAAATTGCTTTTTATCAGTAGGTATGATTTTTAAATATACATATTATAAAAATATACGACCAAAGTTTTAATTCAGTTCTCTTGAATATTAGAAAATGTATTGTGAAGATTTTCAAACAAAACAGAGAAATCTCTTTACGCTCTTTTCACCACTTTAAGCCAAAGACAAATACTAAAAAGGTATATATGTAAATAGATCATCAGATATGTATATTTGCAAATATATACTCAAAACCATAAAGTAAGCAGCTCGCATAGGACTTAGTGTTTTTCAACTCTTAACGATTCCTGTGTGCGTGTTATTGGCAGGAATGGAGGAATTAACAAATTCTGAAAGAGTGCTTCTACCATAGCCGTTCGGATTCAGTAGTAAACTGTAGGTCCCCTCCATTCCATTTCCAAATACTGAATTTGTAATATAAGCTCTAAATTATTCTTCATGTCTGCAAGAGCCCTTGGAGAAGCTGAAGTTTCTGCGGTCAATAATCGATTAGTTATCAAGAGTTCTGATTATTGACTCATTACTCACCGTTGAATGGCCCCTATCTTTTCTTTAAAGAAAAGAGAAAAATATCCTTATCGCTAGTTCCACACTAATTGAAGACTTTTTTAGCGTACATAACCATTTCTTTAAAAAAAAGTAAAAAAAATGACAGATAATGCAAAAAAGAATTTAAATGATGAAGTAAGGTTCATTGAAACCACACAGCTTTCGATTCAGATGAGCACATTTACTGATCAAGTTTTGATTTCGCCAATTCAGTTTTATTTCAGCTTACCTAATAGCTGGTTCAGTTAAATTACATATCACCAATAATGTCACCACGAGGGTTTGGAGTAATTTTGATCGTCTTGGCACGCATTTGTCTTTGCTATTCCTGTACAGAAATGGTCCCGTGAGTTTGTGGTACAATTTTTAGAAAAAAAAACAATTAATTCTATTTGTTAAACTGTTTTTAGTCAAATGAGATATCGATACAGCTTGGTTACCATGAGAAAATACAGTCTCAGTCCGATAAGGAATCCATTGAAGGTGAAAGCCGTTAGAGAAGTAAGTGCCTTTTCAAACCACTTAAATTGAAAATTCAAAAATCTAACACGAACCTTACATTTTGCTGTAGACCTTTCAGGAAATGGAGCTTGTTTGTTGCGCGGGTTATGCCAAGACTAATAGAACAGAGTAGGTTTTCAAATTTTTGAAATTTTTTCTCCCTCTAAAACCAACTAAATTTTATAGAGAATGTGTGCCACAGTGTGACGATTGCGGTGCTGGAAAATGTCTCCATCCTGGAGTCTGCCTTTGTGACAAAGGCTACACAAACAGCCAGAATCAAAGTCGTTGTGTTCCCGAGTGTACAGAATCTTGTGTAAATGGAGTGTGTACAGGTCCAGATGTTTGCACATGCAATTCAGGATACAGCTTCAGAAATGGCAGTACTTCGGTTTGTGAGTCAGTTTGTACGAATGATTGTGGCCCAAACAGTCATTGCATTGCACCAAACATGTGTGCTTGTAATTTGGGTTGGATACGTAATACCAATGCATCTATATGTGAACCAATTTGTGAAGATCCATGTCAAAATGGTGTGTGTACTGGTCCGGATGAATGTTCTTGTTTGCCGGGATATACTCTTCGCATCGAAAGCGTTTCGCAGTGTGATCCAACGTGTTCAAGTGGTTGTTTAAATGGTGTTTGTCAAGCTCCAGAGGTTTGTGTTTGTAATTTAGGCTACACAAATCTAGCTCATAGTACCTCGCAGAGTTGTGCTCCGGTATGTAAGGATACCTGCGTGAATGCCTTTTGCACGGCTCCAAATCAGTGTACATGTTTCGATGGGTTCGGTTTCAAAAATGGCAGTCAATCGATGTGTGAACCAACTTGTCCCAAGGGTTGTGAGAATGGATTTTGTCAAGAGCCTGGACAATGTGAGTGCCACAGCGGCTACGTTAAGACAGATCTGCACAAATGCACCCCTCAGTGTCGGAATGAATGTGAAAACGGAACATGTATAGCGCCAAATACCTGCGCTTGCAACAAAGGTTACGTCTTTCGGAATGGGAGTTCGACTGTATGTGAGCCGATTTGTCAAAATGGGTGTTCCAATGGATTTTGTTCTAGCCCTGGGATTTGTACTTGCAACAAAGGATACCAACAGCTCCTGCCGCACCATTGCTTTCCCGAGTGCAGTAAGCCTTGCCACAAAGGTATATGTACAGCCCCGGACACTTGTCGCTGCTTTAGAGGCTATAAACCAAGTGAAACAGAAAGTCACCACTGTGATCCGATTTGCGATTTTGATTGCGGCTTTGGCGAATGCATAGCGCATAACTTATGCAAATGTCAACCAGGATATCGAATGCGATTTCTTACTGGGAAATGTGAACCTCTTTGTAATTTGAAGTGTGTGAATGGCGTCTGTGATGCAGCCTCTAACTGCCGATGCTTTGAAGGCTACCATCACCGTTTAAATGCCACGAATATCTGTGATCCAGTGTGTCAACCGGGCTGCATTAATGGAACCTGCGTAGATGCGAATCTGTGTGAGTGCTGGCCAGGCTACGAAGACACTAAAATCCCAAATCTTTGTATCCCGAAGTGTCGTCCAAGCTGTCAGAATGGAAAATGTGTTGCACCTGATCGGTGCATCTGCAACGATGGCTACCAGGCCCTTAATACCACTGTGCCGAATATATGCAATCCAATATGTTCGGATGTCTGCATTAATGCCGAATGCACTCAGCCAAATACTTGTACCTGTTTAGAAGGCTACGAATTTATTGAAGGCAGCATCAACGAATGTCGGCCGATGTGTGAGCGACTTTGCGAGAATGGCACCTGCGTCCTGCCAAATGTGTGCCAATGTGACGAAGGCTTCACCTGGGAGTCAATATCAGCTGCTAACGATGAGCCCATGATGAAATGTCAACCAGTATGTTGGGATAATTGCGGAAATGGAACTTGTGTAGCACCTAATAAATGTGGCTGTGCATCTGGATGGTTCTTTGATAAGGCCCAAAAGACATGCTTGACTTTTTTAATTAACGATGGATCGTCACAAGTGCCCCAAAAGTAAGTTAAAAAAAATATAATTTATTGACTAATTAATTGTTAATATTGAGATAAAATTATTTAAATAATGATAAGCTTATTGATGATACGATCCAGTCATTATCATGTTTAACGTAAATATAGCAATCGTTTATCAACGAGTTTTGTGGGTTAAAGACCTAAAAATATTTCGGAAAATTAATTGGTCTTGATTTGAGGTCAATGAGTCTTTTTTTCAGACCACAAGCAAATATTTTATATTTTGCTTTGTGGTTTCAGAAAAATGATAGCAAATAATATTCTCTCCCAGTAATTGTGGTTTGTTTTGAAATTACCATTATAATCAACTATCTGTCTTTCTGATGTTCAGACTGATTTTTTGGAAAGCTTATTTTTGACGTAAAAATGTGTCTTCTGAAAAATTGAGGTCGAAAGTTTTTATGATAATTTCAGAAATTTAAGGTGAGGATGGGCTAATTATAGGGTATTAGAATGTTATGTTCTCTGATGAGGACAATCGAAAACTTTAATATGATACTCAATTTATGGAAGTTCCTTATACGATAGTTACCAACACAGTCCGTTTATCGACTTAAAGCCATGTCTCACACATACCCGGGAACTGGCCACCGGCATCGGCCAAATCGGCAATGGTGCCGGCTTCTCATTGCAATAGCCGGCTGACGAGATAGGATGGATGTAGAAAATCAAATTGCACTTACACACATTCATACCCGGTCCGGTAGTTGTTTTGCTTTGCTGATTTTTAGTTTGAATATCTTCTGTGTACGAGAAAATGGTTGTTTTGTGTTCAATTATTGTTTTTTTTTTTTTGGAAAAATGAAACAAATTCACTTCGCTTCGCATACCTACATTGCCGCCGTATTTGTGAAATTATACTTTTTTGTTGAAAAAAAAAAACCGGCTAATCGGTGCCGATGCCGTAAAAAAACACAAATTTTTTGAAAATTTTGAAGTTTGTGCGTAAAATTTTAATTATGATCTGGTTAAGTCGACAATCAGATGTTAAAAAAAAAATTAAAAAAAGTTTTAGAGTAGCTACTGTTTCTAATTAAGCGGCCAGCTTTCCATTAATTACCTCCAAGGGAAGAGTAATTAAATTGTCTTAAAAGCTTTCAAAGGCAAAATATATGTACGTTCACTGCTTTTCTCAACCGTCCAGTTAAAAAAAAGGGAACTCAAGACTATGATCAAACTTGACATAACTTTGGCGTTTAAAAAAAAATTGAAATTCTTCAACAAGATGAAAATGGAAGACGATAAGTGGTTCTTATGCAATTAAGTCCGTTTGTATGTCTTTTCAGCTACAGCCTAAACGCTTTTTTTTTTTGGATTTTTAAAAAAAGGTTCAATTTTCTAGAATTAATTTATTTAATTTAAAATCAGAATGAATAGATGTTACTTTTTTTTATTTTCGTGCATTTTTTTTTTCTGAAAGTCTTAAAAAAGTTTAAAAATTTAGATTGAAGCTAAAAAAAAATATTAAATACTTTTGACAATCAAAAAAAAAAAAAAAACAAACATGAAAATGGAGTGAATATGTGAAAGTGGCAGTCAGCCATTGTTTCCATGAAATAATTTATTATTTCCGAATGAAATAATCATCCAATTCAAAGATTAATATACCTTAATGTTATGATATATTCTAAAGGGTATGGTCGTTAAAAAAAAGGACGTTTTGGATGGGCCTAAATCAGCTCCAAATAAAGAAACAAAAGAATCTCTAATTATTGCACATTTTATTTTAATCCCCTATAGTACCTGTAGTAGTAGCCCGTGCGTAAAAAATTCTACGTATCTCCAAGTTTATAGATCGAAGGGGAGGGGAGTGAAATTTTCATACAAAAAGTAGCTTTTTTCAATGCTATTCAAGGAGGAAGAAATTTGTTTCGAAGTAAATATAATTCAACGGACTTATATAAACCAAATATAAATCAAAATTTATTTTCCTTGTCAGCCTTTCGACGCGAGATTTATTGATATTTCATAACGATTTGGATTTCACTTCATATTGATGAAGGCTTAATAACGTAAATTTTTGAACAGAAATTAGTTTAAACAAAATTTTGAATTTTTTTTTTTCAAAATTTTGAGTTTGAAAAAATTTGAATTAAAAACAGGATAAGAGAATGGATAGCTGGCTTTGATTTAGGTTTGAAAATTGTTTATATGAAAAATACCTTTCATTTTGTTTATAAATTAAGTTCTTTTAGTGAACAGTTTTTTAAAACTTAATTTTCAAGCTTAAATTTTTGCAAAAAAAAAAATTTTAAATTGTGTTCAAACTGATTTTGTTCAAAATTTTACGTAATTTAGTAGTATTTTTATTTTTAAAATTCAATACTCCCATCAATTTGTAGTCAAACATTAAAAACCAGATGTCAAAATGTAGTCTAGTTTTTGAGAAAATTGAAAATAACAAAAGTAAGTTTTCCTTAAATTCGACTTCCATCAGTTATTTTGTTGTTCGAAAGATCCTATTTCTACAAAATATGTAGTAAAGTAGGTTTCGTTATTTTCAATTTTCTGATGACATTTTAGCATCCGGTTTTCTGTTTTTTATTGAAAATTAATAAGAGCATTGAATTTTGAAAACAAAAATTATACTTAATTACATAAAATTTTGAAAAAAATTAGTTTGAAACTTTTTGTTTCATTTTTTTTTTTTTCAAAATTTCGAGTTTGGAAAATAATTTTTCAAAAACTATTCACTAACACAACTTAATTTAAAATGAAAATCAAAGAAAAGATTTCTGGCTTTCCAAAAAAGGTATAGCATGGCATTTTGAATTGTACCGTTGTTTTTAAATATTTTTTTTTCTGTTTTAAGTCAATTTTTTAAAAAATTGCCCCTCCTGCCTAAAGGGGGGAAATAGACCCTCCCATACGATTTTTTTTTCTTGTCTTAACCCAACCTACTCGCTCCAGCAGTTTGGTGCTTTTATACCGATCACCCTTTATAAAACAATGAAAATAACTCCACAAATTAAATATGCATGTCTGTTTAAAAACTAAAAAAAAAAATACTTTTTGCTAAAAAAAAATCCTTTCCTTTCAGACACGTTATGAGTCATCGAACAATCACAACTATTATACTTCTTTTTTTCTGTATTGGCTTAATTGCCATGGTCTTGGTCTTCAGATGGATTCTCAAAAGGTATAAAGATGAAAAAATACCACAAGTCCGGCTTATTGAAACTCCTGAAATAGCAACACATGATCTTGACTACGATCATCTACCTTTGGTAGAGGCAAGCTAAGCTAATTAAACCAAAAATTTATATGTACGAGCTGAAAGAAAACATAATATAAAACAAAACCATCATGGCGGCTCATTTAAACTTAAACTTATTATTATTATTTGTATTTCTTTTCACATCTTTTGTTTCATCTTCTTTTTATAAATATATATAATATTACTACTTTTACTATTATTATTTTATTTTAATTTTTTTTTGTGTGTGTAAACATTTAAACATTATAACATAAATTTAGAGCATTTACATGGGATGTTTTACATTTATTTATTTATTTATGTGAGTTTGTGTGTGTGTGTGTTTTTTTTACAAATAATATAACTAATATATCACGGTCTTGAACGGTACTACACATATGAATGGTTTGGTTTTTCTGATGCTTATAACATTCATGGTGGCCTTTCATTGGCCGGATATTTGGGACTAGAGATCATGGCTTTGGTTGTACCGGTCTGTTGTTCTAGAACGGTATAAAAATTCTGAACACTTCCAGAATTCGATTGAATGGAATCATCTTCGAGAGCAACACTACTATCAGCTGCTGATGGTATTGTCGGAAGAAATCGGACTCCTAGACGTGGTGGTGAAGAATCGTCTTCTTCTTGAACGGCTTCTTGACGAACAAGCCGGGGCTTGGATACCGCTGATGCTGTTTTACTGTTGTGAGCTAGAAAAACCAAAAAGAAAATTCATGAAAATAGGCTAAACCATTGAAAATGAATAATATTAACAATTTACCAGTAATTGGAGGTAATGGAGTTGTACTCCCCGCACTCGATCTTGACAATCTAAAGGTGGACGTACTTGCTGTTGTGGCAGAGGCTGACGAATCATTTCTCGAACTTGACAAATTTGAGTCTTGAGATGTCTTTCTTGTAATTAACCATGCCGAGTGTCGCCGTCGTCCACTTGGTTCCATCATTTTCAATGGAATTGCACATGTGTGCGCTGACGGAGGACCATTGCGCCAACTGCTTGACCTAGACGAGCAAAAGTTCTCACTCGAAATCGAACTTGCTCTGGTTTGTTTCTTGTTCTTAATTTCGGAGAACTGATAGGTATATGGATCAGTATTAGCTGCACGACGTCTACTCTCTGATCTTCGTTTCTTTGTTTTGATGCATAGTAGCCTCTGCCACGCTCTCGACCAAATACTTGTGCCTTCGGCCTTAACAGGCATCTTATGCCATGTTGGCATTTCGTTGGGCAGCATACGCAAACAACGACATCCCGGCGGATGATGTGCCGTTGACAAGAGCGGAGGAAGTTCCTTTGGAGTTCGATCTGACCGACCAACTGTCCGTGAGACACGAGTCTCTTCGAATGCCTTGCAAAGCATTACGCAGTCTTTTTTAAATTGTTTCGTCATAATTGCATAGAGGAATGGATTACAGCATGAGTTTAGCGGTAAAATAAACACGGTAAAGATTTTAGCCTGTTCCAGGGAAATAAGCTGAAGGCCAAAAATGGCGGTTATCGAGAAAAAAGCAATCGGAGACCAGCAAAGGAAATCCGTGAAAACAAGCAATGCCATTCGTTTTGCTATTCTTGAGTCGTTAGTATTCCATGCCTGAGAGCCCCGAATGGCCCAGTACATCTTGAGATAGCAACCCATTAGAGTAAGAAACGCACAACCATTGATAAACATAAGACCAATTACATAACTCAGGCTAGCTATGCCAGTTGTCGTTTCGAATGGCAGACAGACAGCAAATTTCCTATAGTCTGACACTCCTATCAATGGGAGAGTGGCCATCACCAGTGAGAATATCCAACCGAAGATCATGATGTATGTGGCCTGTTTTAAAGAGAGTCTTTTATTTAAGTGAATTGCATGGGTTATGGCATAGTTCCGTTCCAAGGTAATCACTGCCAGTGTATAAACTGATAGCTCGGATGACAAAACAGCTAGAAAACCAGCAAGTTGACACACAACACTCATTTGCCATGGAATGGCAAACATACGAAACTCTCCCAAAGTTGAGGCATCCACAATAGCCAGAATTCCAAGATAAATGCCCATAAAAAAGTCCGAAGCAGCAAGATTGCACACCAAAAACCTCGGCACATCCATTTTAGAACGGGAAAATATCAAAACAAAGACAACCGTTCCGTTGCCAAGAAGAGCCAAAAGAAATACTATCCAAACTCCACATCTCAACGTCCACCAGTCAAAGAGATCAGCACACGGAAGAAACGGTCCCGGCATCGGCAAGCATTGTACAGATCCCGGAGTGATATCCGAACCAAAGGGTCGAATAGGGCCCATATTGGTTTGGTCTTCTTCAAAATATTCCTCAACGTAAGCGGGCAGATTGCCAGGATAGTTGAAGTCTTGTCCGAAGTTATTCCACAAGTCAGTCATTTGAGTTCCGAACTTTTTACTGAGATTATCTAAAGTTTAAAAGTAAATATTTGTGATTTATGGGTAGGTGAAAGAAGTTTATATACTTACGCAGCTGTGGCCAAATATCAGTCATGCTGCTATTCCACAAACTCATATCGAACTCAGAGTCCGAAGGAAATAGTACAGCTTCTTGTACCAAGGGTGGCTTCCGTGTCGCAGACATCGCAACCAATGGCAAAAACGGGCAACAGTGATAGGCATATGATAGAACCAGTGTTTGAATACGTGGAAATGTTTCTGGATTTGGAAACTCCTTGAGCTTTGGGTTGTTAAAGGTTTTGAGATGTAGCAAGCGATGAAGACCGTTTGGTGGCAGATTGGGAAACATGTTGTTTCCTAGATTCAGGTCTTCCAATTCAACAAACTGCGAGAAGGCATTCTCGTGAATCGAAGTTATTTCGTTACCTTCCAGATCCCTTTAAAGAAATTATGGTAAAGAAAAATGTTATTCATCTCAATGAGAACAACTTACAATAGTTGAAGCTTCGGTACTCCTAAAAAAGCATCTTGCGGTATCGCTTGGATTTTGTTGTATGACAGCAAAAGATCATGCAGCTGCTTGAGGCCTTGAAATGGCCTACCAGTAAGTGACTCAATACGATTACTCGATAAGTCCCTAAAGTTGAGAATTTTCTTAAAATGTTTTTATAAAAAGAAACTCTTGCCTAGGTATACTTACAACAGTCTTAATTCTCGGCAATTCCCCAAAAGAGGAATTCTTTCTAACGTATTAGTTTTAAGTTCCCTATAGGATGAAATTTACAAATTGTTTCAAAATATATTCGAAAAAAAGATCAATACCAAAAACATACAAACTCTTAAGCCTTGGAATTTGCTTACACAAATTCTCTGGAATTGAAGTAAGGCCAGCTCGATCGAGTTTCAATACTTCCAGTGTATAACAACCATCCAAATCGGGGAAATTTTGTAAAGCCCTAACATCCGATAAGATCCTTGAATGGAAATAATTTTGAGCAACTGCTCGAAATTTCTTATTGTTCTCCCAGTAGTCATTTTAAATAAGAAAATAATTATAAAAATGTTTTTTTTTTTTTTTTTTTTTACAATTTAAAAAAAAATACAATATTGATATTTTTGTATACCTACAGTTTACGCAGGCGTGGCATATAAGTAAAAGCACCACGACGTATTCCCTGCAATGGATTTGCTCGAAAGTCTATTGTGTGGATATTCTTCGGCAGATCTGTTTCATTGATCCATTTGAGACGATTACTTGAAGCGGAACTGCAATAAAAGAAAAACAAAAATAATATTTTTGAATTAGAAACGTGAGTTTTAATCGAACATGTTGATAGTTTCCAATAAACCGTTTGCTTGAAATGAGAAATGTAACAATGCAAACTAGAATATAGAAACATTTTAGCGAAAAAATGTTTAAAAAAAAACTTAAGGTACGAGGCGAGGGAGTATTTCGCTAAAATTTTTCATAGCAAAAATCAATTTTAAAAAGCGAAAGCCTGGAATAATTTAGAAGAGCCCTAGGACAACCTGAAACAAGTTTTTTAATTTTGGGTTTCTAAAAGGGGGGGGGGGGGGGGGGGGTCAGGAAAAAAGTTTAATTTAATATCGTAAAATTTGTTATTTGCTTTTGAAATTTGTCAATCAATATGTTTTTGTGTATGTTCTTTTCTGTTCTGTATTTTTGATTTTTTGGTGTAGTATTAACAAATAAAAAAATTAAATTTTGTATTTTAGACTTAATAATTGAAAAAAGCATCCAGGAAGAGTGGTTTTGAAATTTTTAATTCGACGAGGGGGCAGAACAACTATTTTCATTTAATATCATAACAAATATACATAATATAATTCGTTTTTTTGTAATGGACACTAAGATTTTTTTTTAGATATGCAGAAGGTCTAACATAGGGTTTGATTTTAAATTTGGATTTTGGGGGGGGGGGAGTCTAAATGTATTTTTTTGTGATATCACTATTTTTGAAAGATTTTTCTTTGGTTTAATATTGAGATGACATCATAAATAAAAAATGGGACAGTTGGTTTCTTGTTCGATTTTCATAAACGGGCCGCAATTTGGTTGTAAAATCTTTGAATAAACATTTTTTTTTCATAAAACCTTGGAAAATTGAGTTTTTATTCTATTTACATTTAAAACATTATTTTTATGGAAGTTGTTTTTGAAAGGGATTGGGGGGGGGGTGGTCGGGGGAGGTTTTTTTTTTATATTTTGTCCGTTTGAGATGTGTTTTAAATAAGCAGGATTTTGAAGCCGTTTAGATAATTACTTACGAAACCAGCATCAAGTTTTGAATTTTTGAAATTTTAAAAGGCGATCGTGGGAACGAAAAAAGAGCTTAAATAGTTTTTGTTGGATTTAGCCTTTCGTTATTTATATTTTTGGATGATATTTTGGGATATTACATACAATTAAACAAGGTTTGACTTCGAACAACTTTTGAATTTTTGAAAAAAATGGGGCTAATAAAATTATTACAAAGTTCAAAAACTTGAAGATGTTTTCTTAAAGTTTGTGTTCGGGCTTATAGTATGCATCTAGCGAAACAATATTTTCTCAACACATATACATATTGTCAAATATTCCGAATCAAAGGTTTTCAAGAAAAAAAAAATATCGGAGAGTCGAGAGAGAGTTTACCAAAACAAAAACTTTGAAAGGTCCTACCTTTCAAAATACATGTACGCTTTGAATTTTTAATTTTTTTTTGCAAAATGTTCAGAACAATTTTTTGAATAAGAAAAAATAATTGAGAATGCGAAGTTCGAAAAAAGGGGGGCTAGAATTTTTTGAATATTGCGCATAACTTTCGAAATTTTTAAGATAGAGATCCAAAAAATTGGAACAATGTTCAGAACAACCTGGAACAAATTTCAAAATTTCGATTGAAGTCAAACTTAGGAAAACTTCCTTTTTTTTTTTTAATTTTAGTCTTTGACTAAAGATTATGATAGGAGCAATGAAAATTGAAAACAAAAATAAATACTACTTAATAACGTAAAATTTGAAAAAAATAAATACTTCTTTCTTTTCATTTTTTTGTTTTTCAATATTTTGAGTTTGAAAATTTGTTTTTCAAAAACTATTCCCTAAAACAGTTTGAACTAAAAGCAGAATAAAATAACGGATTTATGGCTTTAAAAAAAGGTATAGTTATGACATGATTTTATGTGCTGGAGTTGTTTTTTAATATATTTTTTCTGTTTCAAGACACTTTTTTTTATTTTAGAAAACTGCTCCTCCCACATAAACAGGGTGAAATAGACCGCCATCTCTCATATCATGCTCTTCTCTTCTTAAGCCATCTTATGCAAAACAGCAGTGTATAATAGTATAGGAATTCTATAAGGCTAAAAAGATTGTAGATATGTCCATAAAAAAAATTCGTTGCCTTCAAGAGTTGTCTGCGATTGGATATTTTACTGTAATTCTGTTTGAAATTATTTCACTACAAAACCAATATTAAAGAAATTTTTATTTTTGTTTTTATTCCTTTTAAATCGTTGTTCGACAGAAAAAGAACTGAAATTAAGTTCAACCCAGATATTTTGGAATGTCGCATCCAATATCCTTCGGGGGATATCTTCTGAATTTCTATTAACATCAGACATTTTACAACGGATGGACGCACAAATATAATATTATCTATCCTTTATCCTTGATGATAAGCAATTTTATGCAATATAGTGCAGAAGAAAATACTATATAGCTACTGAATGCAAAATAATGGAAAAAAGAACGCATTTATTTGTGGGTCATGTGGTACATTTACATTCATATTATTTTAAAAACGCATTTCATGTGAGTGTGTGTGAAGACAGTCTGTCCGGTTGTGTGTAGTGTTATTTTCAGAAAAAAAGGAAACCATCAGCATCAGCAAAAAAAAAAAGTCAATGAAAACGCAATTTACAAATAAACGACAACCACCGAACAACTATAGTAGTTGGTGCTGCTGCTATATGCTAGATATAACTGGTTGAATTTTACTTGCATCTCATACATATATACTGAGAGTGTCATAGTAAGCACAGTGATCACATCCGGAATACAAGGATATCACAGGATGTGAAGCATTTTCTTGGCAAAGCTATTTTGAATGAGCAAAAGCGGAAAGTATTTGCCAGAGATTATGGTCTCTCTATGCAAACATAGTTCTGGAATTTAGTGACTATTATTATCTAGTTTAGTTTCATCTTTTCGAATATACATATGTATATGGTATAGTTTTTCTTAAAGAAATTGCATGGGAAAATAATGCTATTTCTGTATTTTTATTGAGTCAAGTTTAAGTTCAGAATAATATTATGTATAAGTATAACGCATTCTAATCCCAATATCCAATGCCAATGTACCACAGAACAAATAGAAAGTTCTTCTAAAAGGATAATTAAGGATCTTAACCGAAAGCTGTTGGTTTCAAATGTAAAGCAAGGACATTTCTTGTTCAGCTTTCGAAAAATTGATATGCAGTGTTCTTTATTTTTCATTTATCTGTAAGGCATGATTCTAAAGAATTGAACTAATTTCAATGTTAAATGTATTAAAGGATCAACGAAAATAAATTGTTTTTCCTAATAGTTATTTTTTTTTTTATATTTTATACTTACAGTTCTTGGAGAAGAGCCAATTTGTTAAGTCCTTCTGGAAGACTAGTTAATAAATTGTCATCCAATTCTCTGTAAATGACAAACAAAATGTGTATTAAAATAAATTAAGTTAAAGGAAAATAGCTTTAGAAAATATAAAAGCTTTGTCTCCCTAAACATATTTGTAGGTAGTTATGTTATATAAATGGCTGCGTATAGTTGTATAACTGTTATTATTATAAGGAATTTGAGTTCATACTACAATTATTTTATACATTTTAAAGCTAAATTAATAATTAGTTTTTCAATAAAACATTTATTGCTTCTACTTTGAAAATGAGCAAATTATACAATGGAGCTAATGAGCAAACAAATGAACTATAGGTAGTGTTACCAGTTTTAAATCTATAGTCAAATCTGACTTTGGGCAAGTTGTATCTACCTACAAACATGTTTCAAATATTAATCGCATGATTCAGTATTTTTTTTACAAGGACTAGCTTAAAAAATATATAAAGATATGTATATTTTTTATATATGGGCCTATATGTAAGTACTTAGATTCATATATTTTTTTGGGGGATGATTCCTGGGATCTTTCTAAGAAAAAAATTTTACGAGTACTTAGACATGTTTATTAAATTGGTTATTTTGATTTATTTAATAGGCTTTAACTCATTTTTACTTGCAATACATATATACAAATACATAGGTACCTACATACATGGCAAGTTTTGGATTCGTAAAAAAATCGAACTCGAGATTTTGATCAAACTTTTAACTACGATTATAGGGAATTCGAAAAGAGTGGGTCTCGCAAATCCGTCCGTCTGTCTGTCTGTCCATTCGCCAATCCCCGTCACGTTTTTTTTTTAGGGCCAAAAGCAACGTATATCCTGCTATATATATTTTTTTAGCATTTTTGGAAAATGTTACTTTTCTCAAAAATGGCACCTTCCATTAATGTTTAAGAAACCGTTACAGAACATCTAAATTTTCTAGAAAACGATTTAAGATTTTTTTTTTTAAATTAATTTTGAATTATGTTCAATTTTAATAATTTCAATTTAAACTCTAAGTTCCGTGTAATAATACTACATTTAACTTAAGGCTCCCATAAAAATATGACTTCTTTTGAAATCAAAAGAATAGGTTTATGTATTCAGACTTTAAGGCCACAGTGTGATCGTACATAAAAGCAAGTTAGTGCGACCCAGTCGTACATTTTTTTGGTTTCTATGTCACGATAAACAGAAACAAAGTATGCTCATTAGCGGTATGACGTCACAATCATCTTAGTTTCCTTCGGAGAGCAAAAATTAAGAATATCTTGTTTTATTAATCAAAATCAAAATTTTAGTATTATAAAATTAATCTAGCTTACATTTCTATCATTTTGTTTAAATTTTGTTATTAAATGTTTTAAAATCCCATTTATTAATAAATTCGTCATTCGTTTTCATGTGCTCTACTCTTCCACAAGATATTCGGTATACTCCTTGAAGTCAGTACGTTGAACAAATGGAATAAATATTTGGGTTTGGCCTCGAAAATTAACTTTTCTTACTTAACGAAAAGATTGTATCTTTTTTTTTAAGTGGATGAAATTACTTACGCATGAATTTAGTGTTAAATGAAATATTTTTCAATTTTTTGCAACTATCAATGACTTACAATGAAAACAGAGCCTAAAATCCAAATCCAAATCTAGCAGCAACGAATCAAATCATGAATCAACGAAATTTTATGAATAATAACATTGCATACCTGCAGGAGGACACAAACACAACACAAACTCTTTCCATTTCCATGAATGAAAGCATTCTTTTGTTCATAATCTCTTTTTGTTTGTTTTTGTTGCATTGCATTTTGCAACGTATCAGAAATTCATAACAGAGAAAGAAGAAATGTCAATTATTTAGCAGAAGAAATGTCAATTATTTAGCTCAGTTTGTCAATTAATTGTTCTTGTTTGGTTCGTCCGGCTATCGTTCCGTGGAAAAATATTAATTTTGCTTTTAAATAATGTCTCTGTCAAATGTGCAATTGCTAATACATATGTTTTATTATAATTTTAAAAGTGTTTCAAAAATATATTGCTGAGATCGGGGCGTCAGCAGTGTAATTATTTCGAGTTAGTTGCCACGGTTATTGTCAAAAGATAAATAATGTCGTCTGTTGAATTATAAATTGTGCGGCAACAAATTTTTCATAAAAAATAAGTCAAATAAGAAATTTTCAACAAGTGCTTTTGTGTTTCGCTTTGTTTATTTTTGTTCTTGTCTGTTTTATCAGCAAATTTAGTAGATGTCAAATCAGTTCGTCAAGTGAGTGTTATTGTTTGGTTCGTTTCGCAATAGCTCCGTGCAAAGTGTGTAATGTGCAAGTTCTAAAATAGTTAATTATTATCATTTATAATTTCGAAAAGTGTTGCAAAAATATCGCCGCGTTCGACGGGTGTAATCTTTTCGCGTTAGTTCTTTGATTACTTCGGAGGTAAAAGATACAAAATTGTTGTTAAAAAAAATGAAAAAACAATAACAATAGCAAGTGTATGTGTCCTTATTACTATTGCCCTATTCCTTAAAAAAAAGGTGAGAAGTGTCCTAAAAAGTGTTCTTATACGATTTGCATTTATAACTTTGTTTATTTTTTCTCGGAAACGTGTTTATTCAAGTTTCTTTTCTTATGTGCTTTTTGTCATAAGTTTTCTGCATAAATTTGTTTTCAATTGAAATAATGCTTGAAATGATTTTATTTAGTAGATATAACTTGGATATAATATGTGTGTACCTACATAATAGGCCTGTTCGTTTACCTACTTCTTAATACTGCCAGCGTTAGTATAATTTCCATTTTTGTTGAATGAACTTTGACAAAACTTTCGATTAAAATTGACAGTTTTGGAAAGTAAACGAATAGAGGTGTCCAAAGAAAAGTTAAAGTCAGATGTTACTCCCCTTCAAGCAAATTCACTGACCCAACTTTATCGGTCTTTCTTGGATCTGTGCTAAACTGAGTGTTTAACACACACCTACAAAAATTCTTTGTGTCTACAGGCATTTTCCCCACACCTTTGTTTAGTTCATCTCTGCAAATGGAGTAGCGAAGACAGTTTCTTTTTGTTCTCTTTTCTTATATTTTTGTATGAAAAATTGAGAAATGGTCGCTTCATAATTAAAATGTTTTTGTTTTTCGTTCATTTCGTATTTTTGTAGCGCAATAGAATTATTTGTTAGTTTTATTAATATAATTGATGAAAATAAAAGTGTCGTGAAATGACGTGTTGTAGGTAAACTCGATTGAAGAAACTTGGAATAAAAAAAGCTTTGTTGTAGGTAATGTAGAACTCAAGTGGGGAATTACTTTTTTTGCGATTCATTTCGGATCCGTTTTGGTTTCGGTTTTCGCTGAGTATGGTGAACTCTTACTCCCACAATACATGCGCAAGTTGGTCAGTGGTGATTCTAATTGCCATACTAATTTGAGCCGATAAAAGCAGTTTTACGTATCAGTATTTGGATCCGTACGCGGAGTCCTCCATACGTTGTTGACGACGTGTGCGGATCCAAACCGGACTCCTTCGCTTAAAGGGCGATGCTTTAATAGTCAAGAGTCATGACTCTTTTCGAAATTTAATAATAAAAAAAAAACCCAAATTGAACATATTTTTTAGTGGTTTACCCAAAAGTGATAAAAAAATAATAACTAAAATTTAAAGTAAACAAACGGCAGCCATTTTGTGTTTTCTTGTAATTCTTTTACTTCCCTATGACTTTTGAAAGAATACAGAACTTATGCCATTTTCTTGCCGAAGAAATTTCTCGGGTAAAAATTGTCAAGAAAGGGAAATAATTTAGTCTCTCGTGAGCGCTCGCTTCTACCCGAAACTAAACAAAACCTCTGTTCGCTTACTAAAGCGTGGTACACAATCAATTATAACTGACAGTCTTGACTGATGACTGATAGTGTGTACATTCTAAATGATGGTTTGTCACGTAAATTTGCTAACTAATTTTTTGTTAGCATAACTAACATTAATCAAAACTGTCAGTAATGATTGATAATGTGTAGCACGCTTAACAAAAACTACCCATTTCTACCAGTTATTTCTAAACTTATGCCAAATTTTATAAAAAAAAATAAATAGTACTAAAACTGGCAGTTTCAACAAGTAAGCAAATAGACCTTTAATTGAGGGTATTGGGAATAAAATTTCCCCTGAAATGTCAACTTCCGTCGAACTTTTAGAACATGAATAATAGTTAAGGTTTCCATCCGAATTTATTGGTATCGGGAACAAAGTTTCTAGGAGAATTTGGATGTCACTTAAATAACCCAAATTCGAGCTTACAAGTAGCAGTTGTAAAATATTGTCATTTCCAATTTTCGAATGAGGGAAACATTCCCAGGGAACTTTTATGCACGTGCACGATAGTCCCCAATGTTTACAAAATCAAACAGGATTGATCTAACTGGCTGAACAACAAGCAAAATAAACGATCGGACATTCGTGTCTAATATTATCTGCCAGTAAAACTGATGTAATAAACAAGTAGTTTTGAGTAGTTTCGAAATTTCAGCCTAGTAGGTACGAAAACACACCTAATTTAGGGGTAGGTCTAGGTAAGTTAAAGCTACCTACTGAATTGATAATTTTATCCTTTAAACACAGTTTTGTTCTCTTTTTGAATTCAAGTTTAGAGAAATTATTGTAAGATATAAAAAGGAATTTAAGCCCAAGACATATTGTTTTTGGCGGAGTTTTTTTTTTAAAAGAAATTTCTTTTTGAAAATATATGTATGTATATTTTTATATTCTCTATACTCATTTGGTTTTTTTTTTTTTTTCAGAATATTTTGGAAAATATCGATGAATTTGTTTTTGAAAACAATTTTTCCGGGTAAGTTGATTTAACTAACATCATTTAACATCAAATCATTTTCTCGTACCTAGAATGGCCGCGTAGGGATATTTTTTTTTAATTTTTCAATTTGTAGGGTGAAATGGGATAAAATAAAAAAGTGGTATTCGATTGAAAAAATTCCATTTGTTTTTGAAAGTCTTTTCTTAGTGGTGGCTCAAAGGATTATTTTGTTATTCATAGGGTGAAATGGGGTAAAAAAAATAAAGGATTTAAAAAAAATTGCAATTATTTAAAGGATAAATCTTTAAGATAACTTTTTAGCTGAGTTTTAATAATGTCAATCCACGTTAAAAAAAAAAATAATGTTCACACCTAGTTACCTACTTTATTATGTAATTGACATAACAAAGTTTGTACGTTCAGTGAAATTCAAATTATGTAAATTCCGTTTTTTATTTTTATCTAAAATATAAGGAAATAATTATTTAAGAATATGTTTCGAATACTACAGAAAGTATAAAATAAAATTATACTTTTGCAAAGTGTTTGTGGGGTTCAGCAGTATTTGGGTAGCAGTTCTAAAGAACAAATTAAATATTAAGTCTAGTCTTTACCTAAAAAGGTACTTTTTTGTACCTATAGTCGTCTGGTTTTGAGTTCAGCGACATCAAACTTAGTTTAAAAAAAAAAATAACTTCTATCCTTAAATCGTACGTATCATATATTCAATCGTCAAACACCCTTTTTTATAAGATGTTTATTAATAATCAGGAAAACCGCTCCTTTAAACCTCGAACCACTTCTACAGACTAAAAAAAAAATGCCAGCTATTTTGGTATCACGAGCATTATTGCCAAAAAGTCAACAAACTCATATTTAGGTTTTCCGTCTACTTCTATTATTAGCTGTCGCCACTTAGACTAAAAGTGTAATTCTTTTAAAAACCCAGAAGTATAAAATAAACCATTAATCAAGAATTCTTCCAATTTTTACAGCATCTTACTATACTATACTACCCCAAGAATGAAAATTAAAAAAAAAACAACAACACAAACATAATATATGCCAGTAAGACCTAGGGTCTTATAAATTAGGCAATGTTAGAAGGAATAGAAGGATAGGATAGATTTTTATTGGCCCAGTGGATTGAGAAATAAGGTTTTGATTATCTCATTAAATCCCAGGGATGGCGTTCAGTTGAGGGAATATCGAAAAGAATGCTGCCTAGACTGGGGCTCGAACCCACACATCCAGGTTAGCAGTCAAGCACTACTTCCACTGCGCCGGGGCCATCCCCCGATGGCCAATGTGTTATTGTTCACACTTTAAATTCCACTTAACAAATTCAAAGATAAAAATAAAAGCAATATGAAATTTCATTAAGAAACAAAAATAAAAAAGCAAACCATTATTTCTCATCGATTGCTGACAATACAGAACATCGTTCTCGAATTACATTCCAATAAAAACATAACCATCTTGGCAGCATCGAATATCCTAACATTTTTCAAAATTTCTTTCTATAGTTATGTCATCCACTACTGGTGCTCTCCTATCACTGTTTATGTCTTTTTCTGTTGTTTATAAATTGTTCAGAAAATATCTAGAATGAAAAAAATCCTTTTTCAACACTATCGTTGTCTCTCGTTATCTATTTTGCGAGGATGCATTGAAGTACAAACATAGACACCGAAAAAAAAGCTAAAATGTTGCACCAGACGCTGCAAAAGCAAAGGAACTCGCATAAGATTGCCAACTCAGCTCAAGAGTGGGCTTTATTTCTTTATTCGTAAAAGAAAAAAACAAGCTTTTTTTTCTATACTTCTAAAGTGGATGATCTAACCATGGAGAGCTCAGCAAGAAGGGAACCAAGCATGAATTAGCCCCTTCATTAGACATTATTATCAATGAAAAGGAACAACTGTTGTTAAATTGGTATTTATAATCTGATCCAGAAGTTTGTAACACCCCCTGATTTTTCGCATCTTTAAATTCATGTTTTGGCTGCCATCTTGGATTTTAGTTTTTATTGAATATCCGGGTTTCTGTTAGTTAAAAAAAAATATATGAGAGTATATTTTTTAGATACTGCTTTTGGTGTAACAGATGGAAAGTCATTGATAAAAATCAAAAAAATTAGTGGATCAAGATGGCTCCCTTGAGGCACTCCTGAATAAGCGGGTTATATATTTTTTTGAGATGACTTTTTTTTAGATGAACTGTATTACTTATTTAATACTTCAAATTTAATACTTATTTAATTTTTACTTTATTAGGAGTTATTTAAACAAGTTAGATACCACAAGAGCAACTTAGTCCGATCCAGTGGTACATAACTATTTTCTACTCAGTTGGCAAGATGCAACTCTCTACTAAATTCAATATACATAAACTGTATTGCAGTTTGTCATTTTGCCAACCATCGCACCAGATTATATCATAAGCTATGACAAAGATGCAACGGATGCGATAAAGTTTCGGATATAGGGATAAGGTATTCTGTTGTTAAGGTGGGTGGTGGGCGAAAAAGTGTGACAACCTTCACTATTGATAACATTAAAGCTTATCATTTTGGTTCAGTTTTCTTTCCATTCTTTTTCTTTCCTCTCCTATCGTTTTCTTAGTTGTTTTTGGTTTTATTAAATAAAATATTTCAAAAATTTTGTGAACTGAATTTGAATATACAACAAAAACTACTATAACTTTCAAGCTTTCATATCCAAAGTTTTTTTTTTTAAGGGTGAATGAGCGGGTAATGGACAGAAAACTGAATAAAATCAAAACCGACTGTCGATGTTATTGAAGAACTTTTCCAACAACACATGAGATTTATGGTGCATGCGATGCTGAATGATCTTAGCATCACACAAGCTAGTTATTGGATTTGTGTCTATAAATTCCTACGTGTATATCGATAAATTTATAATTTTATAATTTTTTTTGATAAAAATACTTACAAAACTTTTAATGATGTTATATTGGTAAATGCTCCTGGAGATGTTTTCATAATTTGATTTCGTTTCAAAAGCCTGCAATGGATGGAAAGGATTATATTTATGCAAATTAGCCTATGGCATAGAAATTTACTTACAAAACAATAAGTTTTGGCATCACTGGAAAATCTTCATCGGTTATTATTGTCAGAAGATTACTTCCAAGGTTTCTACAATAAAACAATTAAAAAAGGATTAGAATTCGGTAGAGAATCTTTTGCTTAAGGGGCCATTAAAGGAGGTGGTGAATTAATTAGGAGTACTAGGACATGGGTTTAACACTTAGAAGTTTGTTTTCTTAAATCTTTTGTTAACAGCTTAGTAACAAAAAAAAAATAATAAACTGAAAATAAAAAAAAGATAAACTTTATCTACAAGTGCAATAGCTTAAAGTATAGTTTTCCTTGAACAATTAAAATTTTAAAAGCAAAATAACTTAAGAAATATTAATTAAATTTATTGTGGTTGTGGTTGGTTCTTAAGAAACAAAAGCTTTCAAGCATTGTACTTTTTTTCTTAAATTCTATGGACGATAAACTTAACAAAAATATAACTGACAAGGTCTTCATTACTAGTCCACACTTTGATGTAAGGGTGTCAGGAAGTTGAGCTCTCAAATAACATGTCAAGGTCGCAAATTGAATCAAATATGGAAATTGGTTGAATATGGCGGAAATAGAAGCCGGGAGAAAACTTGATGCAATAGCGTGAAAAATTGATTGATCTTATTTTGCTCAAAACTTTTTTTGTGAGAATTTGTAAAACTGAAGAAAAGTAGAATCATGTGACGAAGAAATGGCAATAAAAAACTTATTACCGTCAACGTAGAGTGAGATACAGAAACGTTTGATGACCATATCAATATCGTTAGTAGCAAGAGTAAAAAGAAGAGGACTTAGGTGGTTGCCTTGGGGGACCCCGGAGGTAGGTAGAACTTGTAGAGAGCAGACCAAAACTTCGGGATGAATAACCTTTTTCATAACAGTTGTTTGACAGGTAGGTACTGCTTTTTTTTTTGGAGTTAAATAAAAATAAATCGTAAGTTCTTAAATCGCCTTAGTGGTTAAGGCTGTAGGAGTGCAGGGTGTAGATCGAGGTACAGACAGGCAGACAGAAATACATACAGGCAGACATAAGGACAGACAGACGAACTTGCTGGACCAACTTCCTTCGTGTTTCTATATAATCGTAGTGTCAGATTCGATTGAAATCTAGAGTTTGATGTCTTTTACGAATTCAGACTTGCACTTAAGTATGGTCGCAAATAAAAATTGACTTTTGATTTTGCTCGCAAATATATATCTTAAACACAAAAAATTTTTACGGGTTTTTTTTTTTTGAAAAATTGAATAAACTTCCTACAAAACCGTTCCATAACTAATTTTTTGACCATTCAAAAATATGAAAATAACCGTAGATGAGATTTTGAGCTGATTGCCGTGTGGGTTTTTTATTTTATTTTCAATATGTTTATAAAAACAGATTCTCTAATATATTTCCGTCCAAGATTTTCATTATAAAATGCTTCAGTTATAAATTTATTCTTTCGATTTCAATAAAATGATTTTGCTTAATCTGAAAGTACTTTCTTAGAGGAAGTTGCTCCAATAATACTATTTTTGGCACTTTATAAACAATTCGACACATTTGAATGAATGAAAAATTTTATTAAGGTTTTTATAGATAGTGACAATGCCTCTCATTTTCTCTCTTTCTACTCAGCATTTTACTTAATTTACCTCTTCTTTACCTTTTTACGAATTTTTTACGTTTCCTACGAGATTTTTACGTTTTTTACGCTTATTTGCTCGTTGTTTGCCCAGGAAAGCTAAAAATAGTTTTTTTTACATGGATTTGAACATCGCCCGATCGTTTTTAATTTTTGAAGTACCTACCTGAATATTTGTTTTAACGTTAGGGTCAGATCAGGACAAAAAAAATACAAAGTAAAACATAGGTGTACACAAATTAGACACACCTAACCTATATTATAGGCACCACATTCTATAATTTACATTTTCGGAACTCTTACAACATTAAAGGTCCAGATAAATGAAAATGGTGAAAATATTGCTGAATCTCTAAATCGTCTTTAAAAATCTGGAATTTCAACTTGAATTTTTTTGAAAATCATCACCAATTTTGAAAATCCACTCACCACCTCCAATATAGTTTTTTCTTTTTTTTATATCAAATACTTGTGCAAAACATAAAAATAATGAAAGTACCAAAACACCAACATAAACAATTTTTAGCGTTAGCATTAACAACAATAAAACCAAATTTTTTACAACATTGAATTTTGTCGGAATGCTGGGAGTTGATTTGACCAATTTACTCGTAGCATATACCTCAGGGCAACCAATTAGAACAAGAAATTTTGTGTTGTTGTTTTTTTTTTTTTTTTTTAATTTTAATTTTGTATTCTTTTTGGAAATTCTACCGAATTTTTTTTTGTTAGTTCATAAATTTTCATGCATTTTTTAAAATTCAAAATCTCTTCAATGGAAGAAGTCTTTTTTTTTTAAATAATTTGCTCACAGTGCTTCAAGTGATCTAAGTCCAGCCAAAGCATTTGTTGGAATCCTGTAGAAAAGATTTCCCTCTAAACGTAGAGTCCTTAGATTTTGTAGATGTTTTAAGCTATCTGTATCCATGCTTGCTAATGAGTTGCCACTTAGCTGTCTGTGATTACAATATGACATACATATGCATTTTTATTTTATATTTGATTGTTTTTCAACAGTGCGATTTATAGCCATTAAATGCGTGATTGTTTTTATTGTTGTGATTTTGTGAATCATTGACATCAATTTTATGTGCATTAACAGAAATACAAAAAAAAAATAAAATTCATTTAACAAATTAATATTTATTTAAGTAAAAATAAAAAATATCCAACTTACAGTGAAATTAAATTTGGAAGTCCTTGAAATGAATCACCGGGTATCACTTTAAGGCCACAATTTTGCAATGACAAACGTTTCAATTTAACTAAACCACTAAATGCATTCTGGTGAATGTCTAAAAGGCTATTGTCAGAGAGGGTTCTGTAAGAAAATTAAAATGTGAATATTCAAAAATATTATGAATCAAAGTTTTAAATGTTTTAATAATTAAAAATTTAAATGGAAATAAAATTACATAATATCGGTTTTTTTTTATTTTAATTTATTAAAATATATGAAAACAATGATAATGATAAAATATGCTTATTTTACAGTTAATCTAAAATTTTTACAAACCGAAACGTTTTTTTTTTATGACTTTATTAAAATCGATATTAATAAAGTTAATATACAGGGTTTCCCATAATTTTTGCAGAATATTTTGGGAAAATTTTGAAAAAAAATCAACTTGAATTTTTTTTTTAAAGTCTGATTTCTTATTATAGGCAACTTAATTTAAAAAGAAGATTAAGATTACTTTCAAAAAAGCTATAGCACATCTTGTTATGTGTTTTCGTTGATTTTTCATATATTTTTTTTTCATTTTAAATCAGTTTTTTATAAATTACGTCCACCAGCTTCAGTGGGAGGTGTTGTTGATAGAATTTTTACCCTTAAAATATTTTGCTCATAATGATCCCACAAATTATCAACCAAAATATTCTTCACAAATTAGGGCACAGCCTGTATACAGGGTGTCTCACAGTCAACGATGCAGATTAAAACTTTATTTTTTTAATAATTTTAAATGTATTTTTTATTTGCTAAAAAAATTACAAGTATGGGGATCCGTGAAATAACTCCCCAATGAAATAACCCCCAATCCAAATTTAAATAACTCCCCAAAATGTTTTTTTTTTGTCCACAAATTCAAAGATGAAATAAATCCCCAAAGATATAACAAAACTACGGCGGCGTATAAACAGTGAAGTATGTATGGGGGAGTATGCTGCCCCTCTGCAACCCCCCTGCTTGGCCCGCTAAAGGATTTGGGGTAGATGCGACGTTGGGTGTATGCAAAGTTTGTATTTAAACAAATCTGGACTTAAAGAAACTTTGCATACACCCAACCTCGCATCTACCGAAAATCCTATAGTGGGCCAGGCAGGAGGGTTGCAGGGGAGCAGCATGCCCCCCCATAAATACTTCACGCCCAAATTTTGATATATCTTTAAAGAAATAAGTACCCAAATTTGGAGACTTATTTCATAGTAGAATTTGGGGATTTATTTCATGATGAAATAACCCCCTAATTTAAAAATGAAATAAGTCTCCAAAAACTGATAAAATAAATCCCGAATTTTGGGGAGTTTTTTCATATGAAAAAACTTCCGATTTTCATATAAATTTTGGGGAGTTATTTTACGGAGCCGTAAGAAGGTACTGTTCGCTGCTTTTGTGGGAAAGTAAAAACAAATTTAACAATTGGTTGCAGTTTGGCAAAGTTATAGCCAGTTGACGAAACGAGACCAAAAACCATAAAACCGGTTTTATAAGTCGAAAGAGCAAGCGAAAACGAGAAAGTTACCACTTAAGTTTTTCAATTTAAAATTATTTCAGGAACCCATGATTTTCTTCTGCATCCTTAACTGTAGGACACCCTGTATAGTTAATGGCACCTCCTATAGAACCAGTTTTTTTTTTGTTTGATTTTTGCAAACATTTCACCAAATTAATTTTTGTATAGAAATTTTTTTTAAATGCTTTAAAATTTTCAAAAAAAAATTTTTGTATTTTTGAAAAAGTGTATCAGTATTTCTTTTACACTCAATATTTCAAAAATGAGAAAATAAATTTTCTATAATAACTTTTTAATTTAATTTTAATTTTATACTTACAATTCCTCTAGATTTGGTACCATATGAAAAGAATTTTCTCCTAAGTGTGTAATATTATTATTTCCTAAGTCTCTGAAAATAAACAAGATAAAGACAAAGATGAAAAATCTAAAATTCAGGAAAATTAAAATTTTTTTTTTATACCGTCAGAAGTATATTCAACCAAAAAATGCTGTTCGAGATTTATCAAACAAAATGAACATAAAAAAACAAAATCCTTTTTGCTTGAAAAATAATATTTGATAAATCGTTTTTCTTGTGACACACATTTGCAAAGGACATATATCTTTCTATCCCGGAATTGAGAATTTCTATAAAACTGATAAGGACACTTCTCTAAATCTGTCCTCGACATACAACAAACTAAGGAAGACGAGTGATTTTTTTTTTATTGCCGTATAATTGAGTGGAAGCAAATAACTGGGATATAGAGAGAGAAAGAGAGATCTTTATAAATAGTTTAATACTGAATAAATGATTAAAGTTTACGATGAAAACTTTGTTTTATATACGAGAAGTCCTTTAGAGGGAGGATCTCATTTTGTGGTAGACACTATGGCGATACTGAAAATGCTTAGTTGATGATAATTTTCTTGCCATACTATACTAATTGATGGCATAGTATTTGATTTATTGTCTATAAGATTGTTTTTTGATTGTTTTGCATTGGATATTGAGACATCTGCTTCTAATTGAAATTCCATTCAGAACTGGGTGTGATGGGTGACTTGAGAAGGTCTTGTTTTTTCCTGAATTTAAGTTGCGTTAAATTTCATTTTTAATGTCGGTAAATGAAACCATTGTAACTACCAATACCAACTGATGGTTATTTATTTGGCCAAGAAATAATAAAATAAAAAACATGATTCATAAGTTTGTTGCTGATTTGATTATAAAAATGTTCATTTTTGAGGTTGCCAAAAATTTCTTGGAAGTTTGATTGAAGTCTACAACCGCAGCATGGCATGAATTTTGATTAATTTTTATTTCGAAATGTTCAAAGTTTTTTTTGTTGTTGTTGTTGTTGTGGGAACTAGCTTTGGATTGGTATTTTCTGTGAGTTATTTTTAGATATTAACTGTTTTGTTGATGATGCACTTGAAGTTTTGTAAGAGTTTTATAGTGAGGTGTATTTCTGAAGTTGGATTTAGTTATGGAATCTTAATCGGATTTGTTTTATAGTTTCTCTTTCTGTTCACTGTAGGTGGCCTTTCTTATATCTACTTTTAAGTAATACCTGAGCATAAGTAAGAAATGAGACCAGTAATGTAGAAAGTTTAAAATAATTTTTTTTTATTATATCTTATAATTATACGAAAGTTTTTTTTTTATAAAACAAATTCTATAGGTATTGCCCATAAAATAAATCAGCAAAGTAGAAACCTTTTAGTTCTATTTTTGATTCAAAATACATATCTCTCAATGCCCCTTAGTCCACAAGAATTGGTATTTCGTCATGTTGTCAAGAATTTTCCGAGAATTACCATGAATTCTCTGAAAAATTTGTTCTGACAATTTTATTACGAGACAAAAAAATTACATGTACATTTTTTACTTATTTTACAGTATTTATTTGAGAATAATGTGAAATGAAATTTAGTTTAAAAGTCAAATGTTGGCATTTATGTATGTGATAAGTTTAAAAGTTAAAATGTTTAATAATATTTATGCATGTGAAAGCGATGACGATTGTCATCACGTGGACATTAAAAAAAAACAAACATTTTTGGTTTTTACCAATAATTCTAAAAATGAAAAATCTAAGCCTTATAATTTCTAGAATGTCTACATTTATATAGTTTGGAAGAGTTGTGTGCTGATAGGGACTCCGAAACTTTATCAAAGGCGAACTGCTTTTTAAGATCTGTTACATGCTAGTGATTTTTTGATAAGTTTGTGCAGCTTGAGTGTTTTATTTACATACACAATGCCGCTTTGTAAGATCTTACAATCCCCTTCATGCGACTTGGTATCTGCTAATGGAACATGTTGAGTTGATATTAAAACGAATTCCAAAAAAATCGAGAGGATGTTATTTTGTAATTCAATATAATTTCCCAGACTGAACAAGAATTATCAAGTGTTGCAGAAGAAAAATAAAAATTCCTCGAGTTGTGGCAAAACAACAGCATAAAAACATTTTTAACATATATATATATATTTTCTCGAAACGTTTCGTCGTATTTTCAAGCCCTCATAGCTTCGGTATAGATAGAGCTAGAGAGCTCAAATTTTCAGGATTAGATGTAGTCCGCGGCCTTATAAAACACACCAAATTTCATATTTCTAGCTTTTATAGTTTGGATGTTATTAATAGCCAAAAACGTCGATTTTGTCACTGACCACTCACTCATCAAAACCTAAAGGGTACTTCCCGAAGTGCTAGAAAGCTGAAATTTGGAATGTAGACTAGGATTTGCATACAAACAACAAAAAAATTAAGAAATCTGTAACTTTCACCCTCCAACACCCCAAAAGTGGAGGTTCATAATAAAACCTCAAAGACAACAACAATTTTCACAATCACACACAACAATACAATGCAAACCCCGCCTATAATTGATGTGAGGGTTGTTTTTTTTTTATTTTATATTCACGAACACAAAAAACAATGCACATATGGCTTTGCTTGAAATAAGGGTTGTTTATATATTGTATGATTTTCACCACGATCGGTGAACTTTCGTCTCGTTTAGTATGACGTATCCTTGGAATTTTATGTATGTATATGTACTTATATTCATGGGTGTGCGATAGGAAAAAATAATGAACTTTCATTTTTCGCTTCGGTCAAAATAAATAAAGAGATTTTAATTTTACATTGACGGATCATTTTTTTAAGGTTTAAGTACCTTATTACCTTAATTTTTGCGAAGATAAAAATATACGCGTTACTTTTACTTATATAATTTCTAAATAAATGCGTTCATTTTTCTGGTCTTTGCTATGAGACTTAGCTCAGTATAAAGGTTAGGTATGTAAGTAGTTACTTTATTCCGAGGTATTAGGCCTATTGCTACAATATTAATTGGGAAGTAGTTTAATTGGAATCAGAATCCCACCGTGAAGTATTTAAGGGAGGTTCAGGTGTTTTTTTTTATGGATAATAATTGATCCTACAAAAAGAAATGAAATCCCACCAAAAACATTTCATGTAAAAAAAGGTAGCCAAGACTCACATGCACATAACGCTTTCGCTGTGAAAAAGTTATGAGATCTCATGAAGAGCCAAGCCCATAACTCTACAAGGCCTAACTTTACAAGACCTAACTCTACCAACCCTACATCGTGGTCAAAAATTATGGCTTGGCCGTTTCATAAAACTTTAGCATGACAGACTTAATTTTACCGAAAATCTATGGAAGTGTCTGTGTTTTGGCTGCGAAACGGCCAAGCCATACTTTTTGACCACGATGTAGGGTTGGTAGAGTTAGGTCTTGTAAAGTTAGGCCTTGTAGAGTTATGGGCTTGGCTCTTCATGAGATCTCATAACTTTTTCACAGCGAAAGCGTTATGTGCATGTGAGTCTTGGCTACCTTTTTTTACATGAAATGTTTTTGGTGGGTTATTCGTTACAGAATACAGTGCGGTCTTATAAGAAAGGCAAGTAATGCAGTTGAGTGTGCAAGTCGGAGTAAAGCTTGCTTGAAATCGATTTATGTAGGTATGTAATATGTATAGGACAACCAAAAATATGCCGCAGAATATTTTTTTCTAGTAACACTAAGACGAGACAAGCTTAGAAATCCGCTTTATAAGTAAATGCATATTTTTGTATATTTACGATTGCATATTTTGGCATGTCTATTTTTGTAGGTAAGTATATTTTTTCATAAAAAAAATAATTTGTTCAGTTATTATCATTATTTAGTGTACCTATTATTCATACTAGAATGTCAGTTTATTAGACTTTACCATTCTTTATTCCGTCAATTTCATTGAATTTTTGAACAACATCAACAACTTAAAGGCGCAACCACCAATTGTTTACGAATTAATTTTAGGTAGGTATGTATATTAGCTAATTCGTTTTATTTTTGTTTGGCTGGAGATATAGCTATTTCAAGGGGTGCCGATCCCTATCATCAGTCTCCTTTTTAGTGGTGTTGATGAGCTTTGTGAAAAACTTTCTATATGCACACCATGAGGTTTGAACCCACGCATTATAGATTTGCTCAGTCTTCGAAGTCGTATGCACTACGCATTCCACTTCTTATGAGCACTGACGTCACTGGTCGAGATGTGCTGTTTGTTTATCAAATGCATTAATGTTTATTCAATAAATAATAAAGGTCTATAAGGTAACATTACCAGCATTATAGCATATAACCAAAAAATTAAAACCTGACTTCAGGTTATGTCGACAAAATTCCCATCACGGAAATTTGGGTTGGAGTTTTTTTTTTGAGAAAATTGACTTTTTTTTGAGTTGGTTAAATCGACTCACGATTTTATGTCAATTTTGTAATCTAGTGCTTCTAAATATTTAAACGCCGTGTGTGAATTGAATTAAAATTTCGATTAAATTTTATTCGAAATAAAATTTTGAAGTTTCTACATAGGTATACAGATTCACCACGTAGTTGATTTTGACTATGCAAATGTAGTTGATTTTAAATATGCAAACGTAGTTGATTTTGACTATGCAAACGTAGTTGATTTTAACTATGCAATAGTTGATTTTAACTATGCAAACGTAGTTGATTTTGACTATGCAAACGTAGTTGATTTTGACTATGTAAACGTAGTTGATTTTAACTATGCAATAGTTGATTTTAACTATGCAAACGTAGTTGATTTTGACTATGCAAACGCAGTTGATTTTAACTATGCAAACGTAGTTGATTTTGACTATGCAAACGTAGTTGATTTTAACTATGCAAACGTAGTTGATTTTAACTATGCAATAGTTGATTTTAACTATGCAAACGTAGTTGATTTTGACTATGCAAACGTAGTTGATTTTGACTATGTAAACGTAGTTGATTTTAACTATGCAATAGTTGATTTTAACTATGCAAACGTAGTTGATTTTGACTATGCAAACGTAGTTGATTTTGACTATGTAAACGTAGTTGATTTTAACTATGCAATAGTTGATTTTAACTATGCAAACGTAGTTGATTTTAACTATGCAAACGTAGTTGATTTTGACTATGCAAACGTAGTTGATTTTAACTATGCAAACGTAGTTGATTTTGACTATGCAAACGTAGTTGATTTTAACTATGCAAACGTAGTTGATTTTAACTATGCAATAGTTGATTTTAACTATGCAAACGTAGTTGATTTTAACTATGCAAACGTAGTTGATTTTAACTATGCAATAGTTGATTTTAACTATGCAAACGTAGTTGATTTTGACTATGCAAACGTAGTTGATTTTAACTATGCAAACGTAGTTGATTTTAACTATGCAAACGTAGTTGATTTTAACTATGCAATAGTTGATTTTAACTATGCAAACGTAGTTGATTTTGACTATGCAAACGTAGTTGATTTTAACTATGCAAACGTAGTTGATTTTGACTATGCAAACGTAGTTGATTTTAACTATGCAAACGTAGTTGATTTTGACTATGCAAACGTAGTTGATTTTAACTATGCAAACGTAGTTGATTTTAACTATGCAAACGTAGTTGATTTTAACTATGCAATAGTTGATTTTAACTATGCAAACGTAGTTGATTTTAACTATGCAAACGTAGTTGATTTTAACTATGCAAACGTAGTTGATTTTGACTATGCAAACGTAGTTGATTTTAACTATGCAAACGTAGTTGATCTTGACTATGCAAACGTAGTTGATTTTAACTATGCAAACGTAGTTGATTTTGACTATGCAAACGTAGTTGATTTTAACTATGCAAACGTAGTTGATTTTGACTATGCAAACGTAGTTGATTTTAACTATGCAAACGTAGTTGATTTTGACTATGCAAACGTAGTTGATTTTGACTATGCAAACGTGGTTGATTTTAACTATGCAATAGTTGATTTTAACTATGCAAACGTAGTTGATTTTAACTACGCAAACGTAGTTGATTTTAACTATGCAAACGTAGTTGATTTTGACCATGCAAACGTAGTTGATTTTAACTATGCAATAGTTGATTTTAACTATGCAAACGTAGTTGATTTTGACTATGCAAACGTAGTTGATTTTAACTATGCAAACGTAGTTGATTTTGACTATGCAAACGTAGTTGATTTTAACTATGCAAACGTAGTTGATCTTGACTATGCAAACATAGTTGCTTTTAACTATGCAAACGTAGTTGATTTTAACTATGCAAACGTAGTTGATTTTGACTATGCAAACGTAGTTGATTTTGACTATGCAAACGTAGTTGATTTTAACTATGCAATAGTTGATTTTAACTATGCAAACGTAGTTGATTTTAACTACGCAAACGTAGTTGATTTTAACTATGCAAACGTAGTTGATTTTGACTATGCAAACGTAGTTGATTTTAACTACGCAAACGTAGTTGATTTTAACTATGCAAACGTAGTTGATTTTGACTATGCAAACGTAGTTGATTTTAACTATGCAAACGTAGTTGATCTTGACTATGCAAACGTAGTTGATTTTAACTATGCAAACGTAGTTGATTTTGACTATGCAAACGTAGTTGATTTTAACTATGCAATAGTTGATTTTAACTATGCAAACGTAGTTGATTTTAACTATGCAAACGTAGTTGATTTTGACTATGCAAACGTAGTTGATTTTAACTATGCAAACGTAGTTGATTTTGACTATGCAAACGTAGTTGATTTTAAATATGCAATAGTTGATTTGAACTATGCAAACGTAGTTGATTTTAACTAAGCAAACGTAGTTGATTTTGACTATGCAAACGTAGTTGATTTTAACTATGCAAACGTAGTTGATTTTGACTATGCAAACGTAGTTGATTTTAACTATGCAATAGTTGATTTTAACTATGCAAACGTAGTTGATTTTAACTATGCAAACGTAGTTGATTTTAACTATGCAATAGTTGATTTTAACTATGCAAACGTAGTTGATTTTGACTATGCAAACGTAGTTGATTTTAACTATGCAAACGTAGTTGATCTTGACTATGCAAACGTAGTTGATTTTAACTATGCAAACGTAGTTGATTTTGACTATGCAAACGTAGTTGATTTTAACTATGCAAACGTAGTTGATTTTGACTATGCAAACGTAGTTGATTTTAACTATGCAAACGTAGTTGATTTTGACTATGCAAACGTAGTTGATTTTGACTATGCAAACGTGGTTGATTTTAACTATGCAATAGTTGATTTTAACTATGCAAACGTAGTTGATTTTAACTACGCAAACGTAGTTGATTTTAACTATGCAAACGTAGTTGATTTTGACTATGCAAACGTAGTTGATTTTAACTATGCAATAGTTGATTTTAACTATGCAAACGTAGTTGATTTTAACTATGCAAACGTAGGTGATTTTAACTATGCAATAGTTGATTTTAACTATGCAAACGTAGTTGATTTTGACTATGCAAACGTAGTTGATTTTAACTATGCAATAGTTGATTTTAACTATGCAAACGTAGTTGATTTTAACTATGCAAACGCATTTGATTTTGACTATGCAAACGTAGTTGATTTTGACTATGCAAACGTAGTTGATTTTAACTATGCAATAGTTGATTTTAACTATGCAAACGTAGTTGACTTTGACTATGCAAACGTAGTTGATTTTAACTATGCAAACGTAGTTGATTTTGACTATGCAAACGTAGTTGATTTTAACTATGCAAACGTAGTTGATTTTGACTATGCAAACGTAGTTGATTTTAACTATGCAATAGTTGATTTTAACTATGCAAACGTAGTTGATTTTAACTATGCAAACGTAGTTGATTTTAACTATGCAATAGTTGATTTTAACTATGCAAACGTAGTTGATTTTGACTCTGCAAACGTAGTTGATTTTAACTATGCAATAGTTGATTTTAACTATGCAAACGTAGTTGATTTTAACTATGCAAACGTAGTTGATTTTGACTATGCAAACGTAGTTGATTTTGACTATGCAAACGTAGTTGATTTTAACTATGCAATAGTTGATTTTAACTATGCAAACGTAGTTGATTTTAACTATGCAAACGTAGTTGATTTTAACTATGCAATAGTTGATTTTAACTATGCAAACGTAGTTGATTTTAACTATGTAAACGTAGTTGATTTTGACTATGCAAACGTAGTTGATTTTGACTATGCAAACGTAGTTGATTTTAACTATGCAATAGTTGATTTTAACTATGCAAACGTAGTTGATTTTAACTATGCAAACGTAGTTGATTTTGACTATGCAAACGTAGTTGATTTTGACTATGCAAACGTAGTTGATTTTGACTATGCAAACGTAGTTGATTTTAACTATGCAATAGTTGATTTTAACTATGCAAACGTAGTTGATTTTAACTATGCAATAGTTGATTTTAACTATGCAAACGTAGTTGATTTTAACTATGCAAACGTAGTTGATTTTGACTATGCAAACGTAGTTGATTTTGACTATGCAAACGTAGTTGATTTTGACTATGCAAACGTAGTTGATTTTAACTATGCAATAGTTGATTTTAACTATGCAAACGTAGTTGATTTTAACTATGCAAACGTAGTTGATTTTAACTATGCAATAGTTGATTTTAACTATGCAAACGTAGTTGATTTTAACTATGCAATAGTATATTTTAACTATGCAAACGTAGTTGATTTTAACTATGCAAACGTAGCTGATTTTAACTATGCAATAGTTGATTTTAACTATGCAAACGTAGTTGATTTTAACTATGCAAACGTAGTTGATTTTAACTATGCAATAGTTGATTTTAACTATGCAAACGTAGTTGATTTTAACTATGCAAACGTAGTTGATTTTGACTATGCAACCGTAGTTGATTTTAACTATGCAAACGTAGTTGATTTTGACTATGCAAACGTAGTTGATTTTAACTATGCAATAGTTGATTTTAACTATACAAACGTAGTTGATTTTAACTATGCAAACGTAGTTGATTTTAACTATGCAATAGTTGATTTTAACTATGCAAACGTAGTTGATTTTAACTATGCAAACGCAGTTGATTTTGACTATGCAAACGTAGTTGATTTTGACTATGCAAACGTAGTTGATTTTAACTATGCAATAGTTGATTTTAACTATGCAAACGTAGTTGATTTTAACTATGCAAACGTAGTTGATTTTGACTATGCAAACGTAGTTGATTTTGACTATGCAAACGTAGTTGATTTTAACTATGCAATAGTTGATTTTAACTATGCAAACGTAGTTGATTTTAACTATGCAAACGTAGTTGATTTTGACTATGCAAACGTAGTTGATTTTAACTATGCAATAGTTGATTTTAACTATGCAAACGTAGTTGATTTTAACTATGCAAACGTAGTTGATTTTAACTATGCAATAGTTGATTTTAACTATGCAAACGTAGTTGATTTTAACTATGCAAACGTAGTTGATTTTGACTATGCAAACGTAGTTGATTTTACCTATGCAATAGTTGATTTTAACTATGCAAACGTAGTTGATTTTAACTATGCAAACGTAGTTGATTTTAACTATGCAAACGTAGTTGATTTTGACTATGCAAACGTAGTTGATTTTAACTATGCAATAGTTGATTTTGACTATGCAAACGTAGTTGATTTTGACTATGCAAACGTAGTTGATTTTGAGTATGCAACATAGTTGATTTTAACTATGCAAACGTAGTTGATTTTAACTATGCAATAGTTGATTTTAACTATGCAAACGTAGTTGATTTTAACTATGCAAACGTAGTTGATTTTAACTATGCAATAGTTGATTTTAACTATGCAAACGTAGTTGATTTTAACTATGCAAACGTAGTTGATTTTAACTATGCAAACGTAGTTGATTTTGACTATGCAAACGTAGTTGATTTTAACTATGCAAACGTAGTTGATTTTAACTATGCAAACGTAGTTGATTTTAACTATGCAATAGTTGATTTTAACTATGCAAACGTAGTTGATTTTAACTATGCAAACGTAGTTGATTTTAACTATGCAAACGTAGTTGATTTTGACTATGCAAACGTAGTTGATTTTAACTATGCAAACGTAGTTGATCTTGACTATGCAAACGTAGTTGATTTTAACTATGCAAACGTAGTTGATTTTGACTATGCAAACGTAGTTGATTTTAACTATGCAAACGTAGTTGATTTTGACTATGCAAACGTAGTTGATTTTAACTATGCAAACGTAGTTGATTTTGACTATGCAAACGTAGTTGATTTTGACTATGCAAACGTGGTTGATTTTAACTATGCAATAGTTGATTTTAACTATGCAAACGTAGTTGATTTTAACTACGCAAACGTAGTTGATTTTAACTATGCAAACGTAGTTGATTTTGACCATGCAAACGTAGTTGATTTTAACTATGCAATAGTTGATTTTAACTATGCAAACGTAGTTGATTTTGACTATGCAAACGTAGTTGATTTTAACTATGCAAACGTAGTTGATTTTGACTATGCAAACGTAGTTGATTTTAACTATGCAAACGTAGTTGATCTTGAATATGCAAACATAGTTGCTTTTAACTATGCAAACGTAGTTGATTTTAACTATGCAAACGTAGTTGATTTTGACTATGCAAACGTAGTTGATTTTGACTATGCAAACGTAGTTGATTTTAACTATGCAATAGTTGATTTTAACTATGCAAACGTAGTTGATTTTAACTACGCAAACGTAGTTGATTTTAACTATGCAAACGTAGTTGATTTTGACTATGCAAACGTAGTTGATTTTAACTACGCAAACGTAGTTGATTTTAACTATGCAAACGTAGTTGATTTTGACTATGCAAACGTAGTTGATTTTAACTATGCAAACGTAGTTGATCTTGACTATGCAAACGTAGTTGATTTTAACTATGCAAACGTAGTTGATTTTGACTATGCAAACGTAGTTGATTTTAACTATGCAATAGTTGATTTTAACTATGCAAACGTAGTTGATTTTAACTATGCAAACGTAGTTGATTTTGACTATGCAAACGTAGTTGATTTTAACTATGCAAACGTAGTTGATTTTGACTATGCAAACGTAGTTGATTTTAAATATGCAATAGTTGATTTGAACTATGCAAACGTAGTTGATTTTAACTAAGCAAACGTAGTTGATTTTGACTATGCAAACGTAGTTGATTTTAACTATGCAAACGTAGTTGATTTTGACTATGCAAACGTAGTTGATTTTAACTATGCAATAGTTGATTTTAACTATGCAAACGTAGTTGATTTTAACTATGCAAACGTAGTTGATTTTAACTATGCAATAGTTGATTTTAACTATGCAAACGTAGTTGATTTTGACTATGCAAACGTAGTTGATTTTAACTATGCAAACGTAGTTGATCTTGACTATGCAAACGTAGTTGATTTTAACTATGCAAACGTAGTTGATTTTGACTATGCAAACGTAGTTGATTTTAACTATGCAAACGTAGTTGATTTTGACTATGCAAACGTAGTTGATTTTAACTATGCAAACGTAGTTGATTTTGACTATGCAAACGTAGTTGATTTTGACTATGCAAACGTGGTTGATTTTAACTATGCAATAGTTGATTTTAACTATGCAAACGTAGTTGATTTTAACTACGCAAACGTAGTTGATTTTAACTATGCAAACGTAGTTGATTTTGACTATGCAAACGTAGTTGATTTTAACTATGCAATAGTTGATTTTAACTATGCAAACGTAGTTGATTTTAACTATGCAAACGTAGTTGATTTTAACTATGCAATAGTTGATTTTAACTATGCAAACGTAGTTGATTTTGACTATGCAAACGTAGTTGATTTTAACTATGCAATAGTTGATTTTAACTATGCAAACGTAGTTGATTTTAACTATGCAAACGCATTTGATTTTGACTATGCAAACGTAGTTGATTTTGACTATGCAAACGTAGTTGATTTTAACTATGCAATAGTTGATTTTAACTATGCAAACGTAGTTGACTTTGACTATGCAAACGTAGTTGATTTTAACTATGCAAACGTAGTTGATTTTGACTATGCAAACGTAGTTGATTTTAACTATGCAAACGTAGTTGATTTTGACTATGCAAACGTAGTTGATTTTAACTATGCAATAGTTGATTTTAACTATGCAAACGTAGTTGATTTTAACTATGCAAACGTAGTTGATTTTAACTATGCAATAGTTGATTTTAACTATGCAAACGTAGTTGATTTTGACTCTGCAAACGTAGTTGATTTTAACTATGCAATAGTTGATTTTAACTATGCAAACGTAGTTGATTTTAACTATGCAAACGTAGTTGATTTTGACTATGCAAACGTAGTTGATTTTGACTATGCAAACGTAGTTGATTTTAACTATGCAATAGTTGATTTTAACTATGCAAACGTAGTTGATTTTAACTATGCAAACGTAGTTGATTTTAACTATGCAATAGTTGATTTTAACTATGCAAACGTAGTTGATTTTAACTATGTAAACGTAGTTGATTTTGACTATGCAAACGTAGTTGATTTTGACTATGCAAACGTAGTTGATTTTAACTATGCAATAGTTGATTTTAACTATGCAAACGTAGTTGATTTTAACTATGCAAACGTAGTTGATTTTGACTATGCAAACGTAGTTGATTTTGACTATGCAAACGTAGTTGATTTTGACTATGCAAACGTAGTTGATTTTAACTATGCAATAGTTGATTTTAACTATGCAAACGTAGTTGATTTTAACTATGCAAACGTAGTTGATTTTAACTATGCAATAGTTGATTTTAACTATGCAAACGTAGTTGATTTTAACTATGCAATAGTATATTTTAACTATGCAAACGTAGTTGATTTTAACTATGCAAACGTAGCTGATTTTAACTATGCAATAGTTGATTTTAACTATGCAAACGTAGTTGATTTTAACTATGCAAACGTAGTTGATTTTAACTATGCAATAGTTGATTTTAACTATGCAAACGTAGTTGATTTTAACTATGCAAACGTAGTTGATTTTGACTATGCAACCGTAGTTGATTTTAACTATGCAAACGTAGTTGATTTTGACTATGCAAACGTAGTTGATTTTAACTATGCAATAGTTGATTTTAACTATACAAACGTAGTTGATTTTAACTATGCAAACGTAGTTGATTTTAACTATGCAATAGTTGATTTTAACTATGCAAACGTAGTTGATTTTAACTATGCAAACGCAGTTGATTTTGACTATGCAAACGTAGTTGATTTTGACTATGCAAACGTAGTTGATTTTAACTATGCAATAGTTGATTTTAACTATGCAAACGTAGTTGATTTTAACTATGCAAACGTAGTTGATTTTGACTATGCAAACGTAGTTGATTTTGACTATGCAAACGTAGTTGATTTTAACTATGCAATAGTTGATTTTAACTATGCAAACGTAGTTGATTTTAACTATGCAAACGTAGTTGATTTTGACTATGCAAACGTAGTTGATTTTAACTATGCAATAGTTGATTTTAACTATGCAAACGTAGTTGATTTTAACTATGCAAACGTAGTTGATTTTAACTATGCAATAGTTGATTTTAACTATGCAAACGTAGTTGATTTTAACTATGCAAACGTAGTTGATTTTGACTATGCAAACGTAGTTGATTTTACCTATGCAATAGTTGATTTTAACTATGCAAACGTAGTTGATTTTAACTATGCAAACGTAGTTGATTTTAACTATGCAAACGTAGTTGATTTTGACTATGCAAACGTAGTTGATTTTAACTATGCAATAGTTGATTTTGACTATGCAAACGTAGTTGATTTTGACTATGCAAACGTAGTTGATTTTGACTATGCAAACGTAGTTGATTTTAACTATGCAATAGTTGATTTTGACTATGCAAACGTAGTTGATTTTAACTATGCAATAGTTGATTTTAACTATGCAAACGTAGTTGATTTTAACTATGCAAACGTAGTTGATTTTAACTATGCAATAGTTGATTTTAACTATGCAAACGTAGTTGATTTTAACTATGCAAACGTAGTTGATTTTAACTATGCAAACGTAGTTGATTTTGACTATGCAAACGTAGTTGATTTTAACTATGCAAACGTAGTTGATTTTAACTATGCAAACGTAGTTGATTTTAACTATGCAATAGTTGATTTTAACTATGCAAACGTAGTTGATTTTAACTATGCAAACGTAGTTGATTTTAACTATGCAAACGTAGTTGATTTTGACTATGCAAACGTAGTTGATTTTAACTATGCAAACGTAGTTGATCTTGACTATGCAAACGTAGTTGATTTTAACTATGCAAACGTAGTTGATTTTGACTATGCAAACGTAGTTGATTTTAAATATGCAAACGTAGTTGATTTTGACTATGCAAACGTAGTTGATTTTAACTATGCAAACGTAGTTGATTTTGACTATGCAAACGTAGTTGATTTTGACTATGCAAACGTGGTTGATTTTAACTATGCAATAGTTGATTTTAACTATGCAAACGTAGTTGATTTTAACTACGCAAACGTAGTTGATTTTAACTATGCAAACGTAGTTGATTTTGACCATGCAAACGTAGTTGATTTTAACTATGCAATAGTTGATTTTAACTATGCAAACGTAGTTGATTTTGACTATGCAAACGTAGTTGATTTTAACTATGCAAACGTAGTTGATTTTGACTATGCAAACGTAGTTGATTTTAACTATGCAAACGTAGTTGATCTTGACTATGCAAACATAGTTGCTTTTAACTATGCAAACGTAGTTGATTTTAACTATGCAAACGTAGTTGATTTTGACTATGCAAACGTAGTTGATTTTGACTATGCAAACGTAGTTGATTTTAACTATGCAATAGTTGATTTTAACTATGCAAACGTAGTTGATTTTAACTACGCAAACGTAGTTGATTTTAACTATGCAAACGTAGTTGATTTTGACTATGCAAACGTAGTTGATTTTAACTACGCAAACGTAGTTGATTTTAACTATGCAAACGTAGTTGATTTTGACTATGCAAACGTAGTTGATTTTAACTATGCAAACGTAGTTGATCTTGACTATGCAAACGTAGTTGATTTTAACTATGCAAACGTAGTTGATTTTGACTATGCAAACGTAGTTGATTTTAACTATGCAATAGTTGATTTTAACTATGCAAACGTAGTTGATTTTAACTATGCAAACGTAGTTGATTTTGACTATGCAAACGTAGTTGATTTTAACTATGCAAACGTAGTTGATTTTGACTATGCAAACGTAGTTGATTTTAACTATGCAATAGTTGATTTTAACTATGCAAACGTAGTTGATTTTAACTATGCAAACGTAGTTGATTTTAACTATGCAATAGTTGATTTTAACTATGCAAACGTAGTTGATTTTGACTATGCAAACGTAGTTGATTTTAACTATGCAAACGTAGTTGATCTTGACTATGCAAACGTAGTTGATTTTAACTATGCAAACGTAGTTGATTTTGACTATGCAAACGTAGTTGATTTTAACTATGCAAACGTAGTTGATTTTGACTATGCAAACGTAGTTGATTTTAACTATGCAAACGTAGTTGATTTTGACTATGCAAACGTAGTTGATTTTGACTATGCAAACGTGGTTGATTTTAACTATGCAATAGTTGATTTTAACTATGCAAACGTAGTTGATTTTAACTACGCAAACGTAGTTGATTTTAACTATGCAAACGTAGTTGATTTTGACTATGCAAACGTAGTTGATTTTAACTATGCAATAGTTGATTTTAACTATGCAAACGTAGTTGATTTTAACTATGCAAACGTAGTTGATTTTAACTATGCAATAGTTGATTTTAACTATGCAAACGTAGTTGATTTTGACTATGCAAACGTAGTTGATTTTAACTATGCAATAGTTGATTTTAACTATGCAAACGTAGTTGATTTTAACTATGCAAACGCATTTGATTTTGACTATGCAAACGTAGTTGATTTTGACTATGCAAACGTAGTTGATTTTAACTATGCAATAGTTGATTTTAACTATGCAAACGTAGTTGATTTTAACTATGTAAACGTAGTTGATTTTGACTATGCAAACGTAGTTGATTTTGACTATGCAAACGTAGTTGATTTTAACTATGCAATAGTTGATTTTAACTATGCAAACGTAGTTGATTTTAACTATGCAAACGTAGTTGATTTTAACTATGCAATAGTTGATTTTAACTATGCAAACGTAGTTGATTTTGACTATGCAAACGTAGTTGATTTTAACTATGCAATAGTTGATTTTAACTATGCAAACGTAGTTGATTTTAACTATGCAAACGTAGTTGATTTTAACTATGCAATAGTTGATTTTAACTATGCAAACGTAGTTGATTTTAACTATGCAATAGTTGATTTTAACTATGCAAACGTAGTTGATTTTGACTATGCAAACGTAGTTGATTTTAACTATGCAATAGTTGATTTTAACTATGCAAACGTAGTTGATTTTAACTATGCAAACGCATTTGATTTTGACTATGCAAACGTAGTTGATTTTGACTATGCAAACGTAGTTGATTTTAACTATGCAATAGTTGATTTTAACTATGCAAACGTAGTTGACTTTGACTATGCAAACGTAGTTGATTTTAACTATGCAAACGTAGTTGATTTTGACTATGCAAACGTAGTTGATTTTAACTATGCAAACGTAGTTGATTTTGACTATGCAAACGTAGTTGATTTTAACTATGCAATAGTTGATTTTAACTATGCAAACGTAGTTGATTTTAACTATGCAAACGTAGTTGATTTTAACTATGCAATAGTTGATTTTAACTATGCAAACGTAGTTGATTTTGACTCTGCAAACGTAGTTGATTTTAACTATGCAATAGTTGATTTTAACTATGCAAACGTAGTTGATTTTAACTATGTAAACGTAGTTGATTTTGACTATGCAAACGTAGTTGATTTTGACTATGCAAACGTAGTTGATTTTAACTATGCAATAGTTGATTTTAACTATGCAAACGTAGTTGATTTTAACTATGCAAACGTAGTTGATTTTGACTATGCAAACGTAGTTGATTTTGACTATGCAAACGTAGTTGATTTTGACTATGCAAACGTAGTTGATTTTAACTATGCAATAGTTGATTTTAACTATGCAAACGTAGTTGATTTTAACTATGCAATAGTTGATTTTAACTATGCAAACGTAGTTGATTTTAACTATGCAAACGTAGTTGATTTTGACTATGCAAACGTAGTTGATTTTGACTATGCAAACGTAGTTGATTTTAACTATGCAATAGTTGATTTTAACTATGCAAACGTAGTTGATTTTAACTATGCAAACGTAGTTGATTTTAACTATGCAAACGTAGTTGATTTTAACTATGCAAACGTAGTTGATTTTGACTATGCAAACGTAGTTGATTTTAACTATGCAATAGTTGATTTTAACTATGCAAACGTAGTTGACTTTGACTATGCAAACGTAGTTGATTTTAACTATGCAAACGTAGTTGATTTTGACTATGCAAACGTAGTTGATTTTAACTATGCAAACGTAGTTGATTTTAACTATGCAAACGTAGTTGATCTTGACTATGCAAACGTAGTTGATTTTAACTATGCAAACGTAGTTGATTTTAACTATGCAAACGCATTTGATTTTGACTATGCAAACGTAGTTGATTTTGACTATGCAAACGTAGTTGATTTTAACTATGCAATAGTTGATTTTAACTATGCAAACGTAGTTGACTTTGACTATGCAAACGTAGTTGATTTTAACTATGCAAACGTAGTTGATTTTGACTATGCAAACGTAGTTGATTTTAACTATGCAAACGTAGTTGATTTTGACTATGCAAACGTAGTTGATTTTAACTATGCAATAGTTGATTTTAACTATGCAAACGTAGTTGATTTTAACTATGCAAACGTAGTTGATTTTAACTATGCAATAGTTGATTTTAACTATGCAAACGTAGTTGATTTTGACTCTGCAAACGTAGTTGATTTTAACTATGCAATAGTTGATTTTAACTATGCAAACGTAGTTGATTTTAACTATGTAAACGTAGTTGATTTTGACTATGCAAACGTAGTTGATTTTGACTATGCAAACGTAGTTGATTTTAACTATGCAATAGTTGATTTTAACTATGCAAACGTAGTTGATTTTAACTATGCAAACGTAGTTGATTTTAACTATGCAATAGTTGATTTTAACTATGCAAACGTAGTTGATTTTGACTATGCAAACGTAGTTGATTTTAACTATGCAATAGTTGATTTTAACTATGCAAACGTAGTTGATTTTAACTATGCAAACGCATTTGATTTTGACTATGCAAACGTAGTTGATTTTGACTATGCAAACGTAGTTGATTTTAACTATGCAATAGTTGATTTTAACTATGCAAACGTAGTTGACTTTGACTATGCAAACGTAGTTGATTTTAACTATGCAAACGTAGTTGATTTTGACTATGCAAACGTAGTTGATTTTAACTATGCAAACGTAGTTGATTTTGACTATGCAAACGTAGTTGATTTTAACTATGCAATAGTTGATTTTAACTATGCAAACGTAGTTGATTTTAACTATGCAAACGTAGTTGATTTTAACTATGCAATAGTTGATTTTAACTATGCAAACGTAGTTGATTTTGACTCTGCAAACGTAGTTGATTTTAACTATGCAATAGTTGATTTTAACTATGCAAACGTAGTTGATTTTAACTATGTAAACGTAGTTGATTTTGACTATGCAAACGTAGTTGATTTTGACTATGCAAACGTAGTTGATTTTAACTATGCAATAGTTGATTTTAACTATGCAAACGTAGTTGATTTTAACTATGCAAACGTAGTTGATTTTGACTATGCAAACGTAGTTGATTTTGACTATGCAAACGTAGTTGATTTTGACTATGCAAACGTAGTTGATTTTAACTATGCAATAGTTGATTTTAACTATGCAAACGTAGTTGATTTTAACTATGCAATAGTTGATTTTAACTATGCAAACGTAGTTGATTTTAACTATGCAAACGTAGTTGATTTTGACTATGCAAACGTAGTTGATTTTGACTATGCAAACGTAGTTGATTTTAACTATGCAATAGTTGATTTTAACTATGCAAACGTAGTTGATTTTAACTATGCAAACGTAGTTGATTTTAACTATGCAATAGTTGATTTTAACTATGCAAACGTAGTTGATTTTAACTATGCAATAGTATATTTTAACTATGCAAACGTAGTTGATTTTAACTATGCAAACGTAGTTGATTTTAACTATGCAATAGTTGATTTTAACTATGCAAACGTAGTTGATTTTAACTATGCAAACGTAGTTGATTTTAACTATGCAATAGTTGATTTTAACTATGCAAACGTAGTTGATTTTAACTATGCAAACGTAGTTGATTTTGACTATGCAACCGTAGTTGATTTTAACTATGCAAACGTAGTTGATTTTGACTATGCAAACGTAGTTGATTTTAACTATGCAATAGTTGATTTTAACTATGCAAACGTAGTTGATTTTAACTATGCAAACGTAGTTGATTTTAACTATGCAATAGTTGATTTTAACTATGCAAACGTAGTTGATTTTAACTATGCAAACGCAGTTGATTTTGACTATGCAAACGTAGTTGATTTTGACTATGCAAACGTAGTTGATTTTAACTATGCAATAGTTGATTTTAACTATGCAAACGTAGTTGATTTTAACTATGCAAACGTAGTTGATTTTGACTATGCAAACGTAGTTGATTTTGACTATGCAAACGTAGTTGATTTTAACTATGCAATAGTTGATTTTAACTATGCAAACGTAGTTGATTTTAACTATGCAAACGTAGTTGATTTTGACTATGCAAACGTAGTTGATTTTAACTATGCAATAGTTGATTTTAACTATGCAAACGTAGTTGATTTTAACTATGCAAACGTAGTTGATTTTAACTATGCAATAGTTGATTTTAACTATGCAAACGTAGTTGATTTTAACTATGCAAACGTAGTTGATTTTGACTATGCAAACGTAGTTGATTTTACCTATGCAATAGTTGATTTTAACTATGCAAACGTAGTTGATTTTAACTATGCAAACGTAGTTGATTTTAACTATGCAAACGTAGTTGATTTTGACTATGCAAACGTAGTTGATTTTAACTATGCAATAGTTGATTTTGACTATGCAAACGTAGTTGATTTTGACTATGCAAACGTAGTTGATTTTGAGTATGCAACATAGTTGATTTTAACTATGCAAACGTAGTTGATTTTAACTATGCAATAGTTGATTTTAACTATGCAAACGTAGTTGATTTTAACTATGCAATAGTTGATTTTAACTATGCAAACGTAGTTGATTTTAACTACGCAAACGTAGTTGATTTTAACTATGCAAACGTAGCTGATTTTAACTATGCAATAGTTGATTTTAACTATGCAAACGTAGTTGATTTTAACTATGCAAACGTAGTTGATTTTAACTATGCAATAGTTGATTTTAACTATGCAAACGTAGTTGATTTTAACTATGCAAACGTAGTTGATTTTGACTATGCAAACGTAGTTGATTTTGACTATGCAAACGTAGTTGATTTTAACTATGCAATAGTTGATTTTGACTATGCAAACGTAGTTGATTTTGACTATGCAAACGTAGTTGATTTTGAGTATGCAACATAGTTGATTTTAACTATGCAAACGTAGTTGATTTTAACTATGCAATAGTTGATTTTAACTATGCAAACGTAGTTGATTTTAACTATGCAATAGTTGATTTTAACTATGCAAACGTAGTTGATTTTAACTACGCAAACGTAGTTGATTTTAACTATGCAAACGTAGTTGATTTTAACTATGCAATAGTTGATTTTAACTATGCAAACGTAGTTGATTTTAACTATGCAAACGTAGTTGATTTTAACTATGCAATAGTTGATTTTAACTATGCAAACGTAGTTGATTTTAACTATGCAAACGTAGTTGATTTTGACTATGCAAACGTAGTTGATTTTACCTATGCAATAGTTGATTTTAACTATGCAAACGTAGTTGATTTTAACTATGCAAACGTAGTTGATTTTAACTATGCAAACGTAGTTGATTTTGACTATGCAAACGTAGTTGATTTTGACTATGCAAACGTAGTTGATTTTAACTATGCAAACGTAGTTGATTTTGACTATGCAAACGTAGTTGATTTTGACTATGCAAACGTAGTTGATTTTGACTATGCAAACGTAGTTGATTTTGAGTATGCAACATAGTTGATTTTAACTATGCAAACGTAGTTGATTTTAACTATGCAATAGTTGATTTTAACTATGCAAACGTAGTTGATTTTAACTATGCAATAGTTGATTTTAACTATGCAAACGTAGTTGATTTTAACTACGCAAACGTAGTTGATTTTGACTATGCAAACGTAGTTGATTTTGACTATGCAAACGTAGTTGATTTTGACTATGCAAACGTAGTTGATTTTAACTATGCAAACGTAGTTGATTTTGACTATGCAAACGTAGTTGATTTTGACTATGCAAACGTAGTTGATTTTGACTATGCAAACGTAGTTGATTTTGAGTATGCAACATAGTTGATTTTAACTATGCAAACGTAGTTGATTTTAACTATGCAATAGTTGATTTTAACTATGCAAACGTAGTTGATTTTAACTATGCAATAGTTGATTTTAACTATGCAAACGTAGTTGATTTTAACTACGCAAACGTAGTTGATTTTAACTATGCAAACGTAGTTGATTTTAACTGTGCAATAGTTGATTTTAACTATGCAAACGTAGTTGATTTTAACTATGCAAACGTAGTTGATTTTAACTATGCAATAGTTGATTTTAACTATGCAAACGTAGTTGATTTTAACTATGCAAACGTAGTTGATTTTGACTATGCAAACGTAGTTGATTTTACCTATGCAATAGTTGATTTTAACTATGCAAACGTAGTTGATTTTAACTATGCAAACGTAGTTGATTTTAACTATGCAAACGTAGTTGATTTTGACTATGCAAACGTAGTTGATTTTGACTATGCAAACGTAGTTGATTTTGACTATGCAAACGTAGTTGATTTTGACTATGCAAACGTAGTTGATTTTGACTATGCAAACATAGTTTATTGTAGTAGCCGTGGCGTTATGATTAGTGCGATGGACTGTCATGCCGAAGGTCTAAGGTTCGACCCCCAGCCTCGCCACCTATTTATTTAAAAAAGAAAAAACGGCTACTGCCTCTTGCGAGGAATTGACAAATCCTCCAAGAGTATCTCCTGTCACAGAAAAGTGCCGCTCGTTAGCCGTTCGGATTCGGCAATAAACTGTAGGTCCCCTCCATTCCGGCAGACACGCACACAGGAATGGTTGAGAGTTGTAAGTCACTAGGCCCTAGTTCTTCATGAGCTGTTGTGCCATCAAATTTATTTATTTATTTAAACATAGTTGATTTTAACTATTCAAACGTAGTTGATTTTAACTATGCAAACGTAGTTGATTTTGACTATGCAAACGTAGTTGATTTGACTATGCCCAACTGTCGTGCCTGGGCGAAACGCATTGGACTAAAGGTCGCAAAAAAACTTCCATTTGACTTCAATATTCATATAAAAAATTGGAAAATATGGAAAAGTTGTTGTTCCTTCGAATTGAGATTTTTGGCTTTGGCTGATTTGATGTGCAGGTGCAATTAAAATGAAAATAAGAACAGAATTGCAGATGCATACCTAGCCTTAATATTGAACGCCTAACCACATTTTAGCCTTATGAACTGGCAACATTTTCATATGCGACCCATAAGTAGTGCGTATTTTTGCTTGGCTTTATCTTTTTGTACTGAGAGGTTCACTTGGGTGTATACGTTATTTGAGACAAAAATTTTTTAACATTGAAAATGTTTATAGGATCGTTTTGACAGAGTTGTGGTGTTACCAAAACGATTAAATGCAATAAATTAAATAAATTCAATAAATCATAAATGAACTCCAGCGTATAGGGGCATCACCAAAAATACTGAATATAAAGATATGAATCCTTGGCTGTCAGTTCAGTTTGCCTACAAGCTCTATCAGATAAAAAATGAAAAAACAAAAACTATGCTAGCACAAAAATTGAGACTTTCACACAAAATAGCACAAAAAGAGCACAAAATTCTAGTTATGGTTTCAATTGATTATGCTAATGTGTATATGCTAGCTTTGTAGACGTTTAAATTTATGTCGTTCTTTTTAGTGCAGTTTTTAAAAATACATTACATAGGTAAACATACCTAAATAGAATATATTTTTACAAGCAATATTGAGCATATAATTACTTGTTAAGGGCATATATATGTAATTGATTTTTAAGGGCATAATTATAAGCGCTTGAAACTATTTGTAGGGCATATTTTTGTTTTCCCTAATTGGTACATATGTAAGTTTTGATATTAGATTTTAAAAAAGACGATTTTTTTGGTGGAATAGAAGTATGATGGGGTTAGTTAAAAAAAACTAACAAGATTTATTTTTTGCCAAATGGAAATTGACATTAAATACCTACACCTAGAAACTTCAAAACTTATAATGATGTTTGAAACAGTTTATTATTATACGTTTTAATTAATTTGTAAAGATTGTAAAGATTAGTCATGTTTTTTGTTTATCTAGGGAAATAAAGTCATTTTCAATGTCCCCATGGTTACTCTATGAGTGAAATCTGTTAATTTTAAATCTGGTTTTTAGTGTTTAACTAAAATTTGATGGAAGCATTGAATACTTAACACTAAAAACGTACTTAATAACGTAAAATTGAACACAATTTTTTAATTTTTTTTTTTTCAAAAATTTAAGTTCGAAAATTAATTTTCGAAAAACTGTTCACTCTTCAAGAACCTTATTTAAAAAGAAAATAAAAAAAAAGATTTCTGGCCTTACAAAAAAGCAAAGCATTTTATTGTAGCGTTTACCGTTGTTTTTTTAATATTTTTTTCTATTTTAAGTCAATTTTGTCAGTAATTTGCTCTTCCCTTCATTTTTAATTTTCTCAAAAACTAAAAACACTTGAACATCTACTCTTCAGTGTCTGACTAAAAACTAATAGGTGCATCGAATATTAAAAACAAATCTGCTACTTAATAACGTAAAATTAAAAAAAAAAAAAAACTAGTTTGAACACGATTTTTTTCAACACTTTTTTCAAAATTTTGAGTTTGAAAATTAATTTTTTAAAAAGTATTCTCTTAAATAATTTGAATTCAAAACATAATAAAAGAACGAACTTTTGGCTTTGTAAAAAAGTATAGCATGACATTGTAAGTGTTGCCATTATTTTTAAATTTTTTTTTTAAATTGTAAGTCGATTTTTTTAAAAACTACCCCTCCCGCCTCAACGGGGGGAAATAGACCCCCCTACCAAACGATTTTTTTCTCGTCTAAGCTTAACCTACACGATCAAGCTTTTTTTCACACCTTAGGTGAACCACCCTGTATACATTAGAGTGGCCGATATTAAATGGGTGATTTCCAAATTTTAATGAGTTCACCCCCTTAAAGTCTCTAAATAAATAACAATAATCGTCGCTAAATTTTTTTGCGAAATTTCATGCCAAATTTTCATAGGAAAAATTCAGCGGCATGTCCTTTTTTTTCGTATTTGAAATTTTGAAATTCAAAGATCATAAAAAAGCTTATTTAATTTGATTTTTTAAATGGGAAATTTTTTTGTATATGTGGACCTACTTTCACATGTACCGCTTTGGTCAAGAGTGTATATAGAAATAAGTTAAGTATCAAATGAAATGTGTTCTATGAGTGAAATATTTTTAAAATAGCAAAGATTTTAGCTTTTTTTCCGAATAACTGTTAATAACGTGCGAAATAAATGACGTAGAAAAATAAATTTGATATCAAATGAAAGATATATTTCTTATCTTTAAAATAGTACTAAGACTATCAGTTCATTTGATTCCAAACTTGTTCGTGTACATGCATACTCTTGGCCGGAAATGGTCAATTCCCTTTAAAAAAGCAAGTCCAAAATCTTGGTTAGGACTTTGTCCCAAGAGTTTGTAACTTACATTTGTGATATTGCTTCGATATTTATGTATTGAAAATTATTTAAAGATCAAATCTGATCTAATTTAATGTAGAAATTTAACTAATAAATTTAAGGTTAAAAAAAAAAATTACACTTTTTTCTTTGATGAACTTATTTGTGAAGAAGCTCGAAAATTGTTTGAATTTCGTAAGGTTCATATAGTATAACCTGCCATGTCCTTTTGCACATCAAATCCTGTCATCTTAGTGATATTTTATTTTAAACTCCAACCTTATAATGACGATCAAAGTTCTTTTGATGAGCCTCTCACTCACAGAAGTTCTTGAATTAAAACTTCTATCTCAAGTTCCTTTTTGGTAAAAATTAATTTTAATTTTAAACCCCTGAAAACCGATAAGCTTTCCTCAGTCTAAAATATCAAAATTTATTGCAAAGAAATACTTCTCGCAATCAAAACTTCTGTCAACAGAAAAAGATTAACTACCCCTCAAAGTCCCATTCATCAAAGTGCACATGATTGTGGTTGTGATGTCGCGAGAGAAGATTTTATTAATTATTCATCTCCAATGATTTATCACCCCATACCTGCTTGCTCTCTTTCAACCAAAAAAAAAACATATATCGCAACAAATTAAACCTCAAAATAAACTGAAAAAAAAATGTTAAAAGACACTTTGGTTTAAAAAATTGGATAATTTCCAATTTACAACAGCACTCTGATATCATTTGTCTTACCAGCTGCCACGATATATGAGTAGGTACCGTTGCAATTATTATATATTTTGTAGTTTTTTTTTTTAATTAACTAGGTCACTTCTTGAAAAGTCAAAAGTCATCTCTGTTTCTTGTTTCTCATATAACAAAGACAACAGGCATCCTTTTAGTGAAATTCCATCTGTGTGCACTAAAATTCAATCAGATAAAGTTTTTTTTTTTTATTTTTTATTTTTTATATAAAAATGCTAGCACGAATTTTTGTCGAGAGTTGTGTTCGTCGCCTCATGTCGTCCAATTAACACGCCGAGCATAGTTTTTCGATTTTATTTTGTATTTAATAAATTCATAATATAAAGTTTATTCACCAATTTTGACAAAAAAGGAGACAAACTTAAAACTGCTACTAGATGGTTTTATAATCTGGGAGGTAATGTTGTGAATGATGTATTTCTTATCTCGTCAACGATTAAATTCAATTGAATCAAATTCGAAATGTTTTTTTTTTAAGGTAATAAGTCCGGGCTTGTGCTGTTGAATGCACTCCCTTTGCCTACAAACAATATCTAAAAACAAAATCAGACCTCTGAAATGCAACAGAATACATCCTCATTGATGACAACTGATATTTACTTAATATCTGGAAAAATAGATATTTACATGAATAATTTTTGTACTAAAATTCAAAAATTTGTCGGTAAATTGGAAAAGAAAAAATTATACTTGGTCAGTTTTCATTTTTAAGATCTCATAAATCACCAAAATCTCAGGAAATAAACAGGATTCTCCATAAAAATTTTTTAGCTTTGCTGTTAAATACCGGAGAATAAAAGTTTTAAAAGAAAGCAAAGGCTTGCAGGGTGTACGTTTAGAATAAGAGGACAGGTAAAGTTTTTTTTTTTTCATTCGAAGTTAGGAACAACTTTCGAAACAAAAATGTATTAAAAGGAAAAAAAACTAAAAACAACAACTACATTTTAAGTGCCATAGCTTTTTCAGAACTCAGAAAAACGGTTCCGGGATCTTAGTTCCTCATATGTGGAATACTCGAAATAAAAATGCAATCTAAAAGGTTTTAATAATTGGTTATGATGTGTCAAAAGCTTGTTTTGTTTTTTATATTTAAAATGAGATTCTAGCAATGACTGTGAAAAATGACCAACTACATTGTTGGATCCCCTTGAAAAAAAAAAATTAAATGTTATACAATATTACCTATGGCTGACTAATTATCTACTGAAACCAGTTCTACTTTTAGAACTTTCTACACTGAATTTTCCGATAGAATCTCTTTTGTTTTTGAATATCCACAAAAAGCTGAAAATATCTACGACCTTGAACAAAACTTTAGAAAATCTTGAAAATCTATACTTCTATACTATTATATAAAAGAGTAACTTTTTTTGTTTGTCAGTTTGGCTGTATGTATGCACTAAACTCACAAACAAACAAAGAAACTCTTTAAAAAAATAGATATAATACAAATTTCACTTATCTGGTATGCTGTAGGATACAGCAGAAAAGAAAATTTTTGTTAAATACAGAATAATAAACAAATTAAAAACTTACCACAAAAAAAATCGTATGGAAATTTTCTAAAATCAAGCATGTAGGTATTTTCCTTGCAAAATTCTGTTTTATAGATTTTCAACTCACATTTCCTTCAAGCTCAATTATTTATAAGGAGAAGTTGTTTTGCCGTGGAAAATTGCCTTTTGTGGCATGTGGGGGATCGGGGCGGGGGTTTGACTGGTTCCGGTGTAGTGTAACTATCCGGTTCGTCAAATCAAATTTTTGGTGGGCTGATTTTCTGGAATCGGCTCAAAAAAAAAGTTGTTTTAGGTAGGGTAATATTTTTGTTTTTTTTATTTTTTTTTTGATGTAAATAAAAGTAATGGGTAGTAAGAAATCTTCATCGAAAAAAAAAACAATTCAAACCATGTGCAGAATAATGTGCCTTGGAAGGTGGGAGCGAGAATAGTGAGTAGAGTTGTTTTCACCGGCAAGGCGGCAACGAATCGTGTTGATATTTTTGTTTAATAGGAAAAGTTCAAATAAAAAAAAAAAAAAAAAATCAACAGTAGGGCTTTTCTCTATAGCAAGAAATGAGTGGAGTAGGGTGTATATGTATATGAGTAAGGTAGGTATAATATTTGCAGCAGAAATAAAAATGTTTGCTACTGAAATTGTTTGGTTTGGTGGTGGGTGTTTGCTGGATATGGTAAATGGAAACGAACTTATAGGCAAGGGGCGTGCACAAGGAGGGGTAATGGGCATTTAATGCACCCCTAATAAAAATTATTTTTAATTTTTTTTTCTGAGTAAATTAAACAATCAAGGGCGCACGTAAATAGGATGGGGGGTGCTTATAAATCGGCTTAGTTAATTCACAACTTGAGTTCTAATTGTTGGATTTTCAGGTAAGACTGAAATTGGTTGGTTTGGCGGTGGGTGGTTGGTTTTTTAATAGGTACTTTATTTAGGTTAGGTACAAATTTTTTCATGAGGATAAGTAATGGTGGGGTGGTAAAAATATGTATGCAGGTTTTTTGGCAGCGAATTATTCTTCAACGTCAAAAAAATAAAAAAAAAAACAATTCAAACCATGTGCACTGTGCCTTGGTAGGTGGGAGCGAGATAGTGAGTAGAGTTGACTGTTTTTGCGTTTCGACGTCGACGAATCGTGGTGATATTTTTGTGTATAGGAAGGTATGGTAAAACAAATTGGTTGGTTTAGCGGTGGGTGGTTGGTGATGGTGAATGGAATCGAACTTATTTAGAGGCATAGGCGTGCACAAGGAGGGGTAAGGGGGCATTTGCGCCCCTTATACAAATTATTTTCAATTTTTTTTCTGAATAATTACACAATCAAGGGCGCACGTAAATAGGATAGGGGGATGCTTATTACATGAAAATCGACTAAATTTACAACGTGAGTTCTAATTGTTGGATTTTAAGGTAAGACTGAAATTTTTGTCGGCTTGGAGGTTGGTGATGGTGAATGGAAACGAACTTATTTAGTGGCAAGAGCGTGCACAATAAGGGGTAAGGGGGCACTTGAATCACAAATACATTTGTTTTTCTAATTCATTTTGTTGAGTAACTACACAGTCAAGGGCGTAGGTAAGCAAAGGTGATGTGGGGGTTCTTATTACGTTCAAATCAGCAAAATTTACACCTTGAGTTCTAATGATCGGATTTTCAAGGTTCGAGATTTTAAATGAAGATTAAATGTAATGTGGGAACACAAGAAGACAAGAACGTGCGCAAGGAGGGATCTGGTTTCCAGAATCGGCTCAAATTTTTTTTTTTAGGTAATACCTACCTACATATGTATTTTTATTTTAATAGGTAGGTACTACTTTATTTAGGTAGTACAAGTGGTAAAATTTTTTTGATGTTGATAAGTGATGGGTGGAGTGGTAAAAAATGTATTCCGGTTTTTTGGCACGGAATTATTCTTCATAGACGGCAATAGCCCTTGCTGGGAAGAAATGCTTCGTTTTAAGAATATGGTAGGTATATAGTAGAGAAGAAGAAAAAATTTAACTTTTCATTGATAAATTATTAATTTCTTTGTCAAGTGGTTACTAACAAAATTCACGGTCGTTCGTTCCTTAGGGGTAATGGGAGGTAGGTATAACATAACATACAAATAGTCTGATTTTCAAAGTTGTCTTAAAATTACACTATAGAGAGGCAGGTAGGTACATAATTAGGTTCATTACATTTTTATTCAAATGCAAGCCCACACAACCCACACACATAATTTTAGGAAAATAATTGTCAATGTTCATTGATACGTGTGGAGGCTTATTTTCAATGTTACCTGACAAAAAAAACGTCAATGTTACCTGACAAGTAACATGGATGGTGTGTAGCGCTCTTTAAGCTGAACATTTTTCGAGTGCTGATTTTAAATCATCTTTTTGGTCGATATTTGGTTGTCAAAGGTTTTACTAAAGAAGACCCGGGCAACGCCGGGTTTTATCGGCTAGTACTCAATAAATTCCTTAAAAATCGCCTGTTTCGGAATAATTAGAAATAATTACTGACATGATGGCATGATGGTTAGTGCGTAGGACTGTCATGCCGGAGGCCTATGTTCGATTCCCAGCCTCATCAACTTATCATCTGAACAGAAAACTGTAGGTCCCCTCCATTCATGCCAATAACACGCACACAAGAATGGTTGAGAGTTATATGTCACTAGACCCTTTACTGGTCATTTAATAATACGTTCAAACTAAGATAATCGAAATGCAACTCTACTTCTCCAGACTATTACCAGATAAGACTAAGGCTTATTTGGTAAAAAATCGTTTACCTTAAGCTTCAAGCATTCTAATTAAGCGCACAAAGCGAGTGCTAACTGAGTGTGAAAATAGAGATCTCTCGGGTAGGGTAGGACGTAGTTGTATGCGGTACCTAGGTATGGCATGGCTGCTATTAAAATTGTTATTTTCCCACGGCACAAAACTCACCTCTGAATATTCCATGATTCCATCCTCGCCATCATCATTGAAATACTCACAGTTTCAAAAGAGGAATATAGAGCCCCCCCAGGTTGGTTAAACCGCAAAAACCAACCATGAATTGACACATTTGGTTTGAAAAGCTCAACATCCAAAACAAATAGCTGTGAGTGGGTACGCGCACTGACACAGTGTACAAGTTCGATTGAACGACATGGAAACGTGTGTCCGTTTGATGGCTTGTTGCAAACGTCAAATACTCTGCACGCTCCAACATCAATCGAGTACCTACCTACACCTACCAACTCTTCAGGTCTCTCGCTGGTTGGTCTTCTAGCTTATGGGCAAAGTATACACCATACAGCTATAAAATGATGTTTTTTTATTTTTTCGTTTTGCCTTTTGATTGAGGATTTACCATTTGGTGGCAAAATAATTTCTACAAACCACAATAAGTGGTCAACCATATTGAGAAGGTGGCCGCCGGCATGGTATTGATGATGCTTAATTTTTTGTATTCATGAGACACATTCGGCTTTGGTGATGGTTTTTGAATTAAACACTTTGAGACGTGATGTTAGTTTTAATATAGAGAAATGGAATGTTCCTTTCTTTTAATAATTTGTTTAATTTCGTAGGAATTTGATTTTTGGGCTTTCTTTTCTTAAAAAAAAAATTTTAAATCGTGAAGTTCAAAAAATTTATTGGGAGGATCGTCAGCTGAATGATTTGAAAATTTTACGAATTAAATTTTTATCCAAAACTACGATTTAAAAAAAATAAAAATTAACTTGTACTTAGCAGCACAACCCGTAATTTTTTTTCTTACAGTTTGTTACTGAATCCAAACGGCACTTTACTATGAAAATAGAGATACTCTTTGAGATTTTGTCAATTTTCATAGAACACAACCCTCTTCGTCATCAATTTTGGAGATTATTTTAATTTTTTTTTTTTCAAAAGTGGGCGTGTCAGTAGGCGGAAGTCTCTTGCCAACTCTTATAACACCTGAAAATTTCATCTAATTCGGTGGAATGGTTCAGATTTTATGAATCTATTTCGTTTTTTCCTTACAACGAACCACTGTACGCTGCGCTCGTATCTTTTTAAAAATATTTGTCTAACAAAAAAAAGAATAAGAAATAAAATGTAGGTAATTTGTTCAGCTTTAATTTATCTCCTGACAATTTTAGTCGTAAAAATATTCAGAAAGCAGATATTGGGCAAAAACTATTTTGGCAGATAATGGCCAAAAATAGTTTTTGGCCAATATCAGCTTTCCGAATATTATTACGACTAAAATTGTCAAAAGATAAATTAAAGCTGAGAAAATAGTTAACATTTTACTTCTTATTCTTTTTTTTGTAAGAAAAATATTTAAAAAGATACGAGCGCAGCGTACAGTGGTTTGTTGTAAGAAAAAAACGAAATAGATTGATAAAATCTGAGCCACTCCACCGAATTAGATGAAATTTTCAGCTGTTATAACAGTTGGCAAGACATCTTTACAATAAATTTCCGCCTACTGACACGCGGAAGCGGCAAAGTCAAAATCTATAAAAATGCCAATTTTCAAAACTCCTCCAAAACTTTCCAGGCAAACCCCTTTTTTTCGGACCAAATGGATCAAATGACTGGACTATCTGCCAATTTGTGTTTTTTTTTATCACTTCGGTTTTGGCAGCACAAACTCAGCACAAAAATAAATTTACAAGTTAATTTTTTTTTTGAAAATCGTCATTTCGGAAAAAAAAACGAATTCGTAAAATTTGCAAATTTGCGAATTTGAAAAAAAATATTTATACAGCTCAACTCACAACAAGTTGAGCACAATACAGCGCATTTTGTTTTTGAAAATCTAAAATAGCGGTTTTAACTTCACGCAATTTTGGTTAAATTTTGCAAAAAACTACATACCTATTGTATGTAAAATATGTAAAATACATAATGTATTTAAAAACGGTAAAAAAAAAATAAATACTTATTTAGAACTTTTTTTAATTTTTCCTATGGCAATTTTCTCAAAACCCTAAAAACCTTATTTCCGTATTATGCGATTCAAAAACTACTTTATTTGAGCTACTTCGTCACTGTTATGTTACTTCTGATTAAACGCAGATTATTCTTTTTTACACGAAATCAAACTACCCTTCTACATAGCGAGATAAAATTTCAATAAAGGTAACCAAAACTTCGTTTTCAGAAACGTAAGAAAAGAAAAAATCAATCCCTCATCAATTGACATGGCATCTAATAGTAATTGAAAGAAGTGCTACAAGCAATAAACACAACATAAAAACAAATCGAACAAAGATAAATCTTCTAAGAAAAAAAAAAATTCTTTTTTTTCTGACAAAATCCAATTATTCAAAAAGATCTATCTATGTACAATAAGTCTTTCTTTGTCAACACTCTCTTTTGGTGATAAATTTAATTCCTAATGGAAAACACTTCCCGCAAGCCAATATAACTTCCCTAGTTTCTTTTCTTTCACTGAAGTTTCAGTATCTGAGAAAAGTAAAAATAATCACAAACTCCAAATTAGTCCAGCAGCGAAATAATGAAAAGAAAACACACTGAGGTTCACTTAGTTTAAACTTAGAACAGCTATACAATATTTAAAAATGTATACATATATCCTTCGAGTGAAAATAAAAAATGTCCTTACAAAAATAACTAGATTTCTACATGAAAGTTTCAACACCTTCTAAAAAAAAATTTCAAACTGCTCATATGTGTGTCATCACTCATCATGAATGATTTTGAACCTTTGTCCTTTGAAAATATGACCTTGCACCATAATTATAGCATCTGCCTTTTCTAACAAGATATATGTATGATAAGATAGCATAATTTACCCAAAAAAATTTATTAACGAGGGCCTTACAAGTTTTTTTTTGTCTTGATTTTCTTTACAGAAAAACAAAGATTTCAGGGAGTTTTTGACTAAATTTGGAAAAAACCATTTTACCAGGTCGGTAGTAATTGTAGATGATTTCGTACTTGAAGTGTACTATCCTGGAGGTCTATGATAAGAGATACTCTTGGAGTTTTCGTCAATTCTTTGCAAGAAGTAGTAGCCATGTTTTTTTTTTTTAATTAACTAAGTGACGAGGCTGGGGATTGAACCTAGACCTCTGGCATGACAGTCCATCGCACTAACCATCACGCCACGGCTACTATAGTAATGGTAGATTCTAAGTTGTAGTAGATTCTAAGCGCCTGCAATTTGAAAGAAACAAGTATTCAATAAAAAATTAGGTAGTTTTAGAAATTGGTCAACTATAATTTGTTTTTATGAATTAAATAAAATTAAAGCTCACACCAGGGGTCGTGAGTTCAATCTTCACAGGAGGTATAGAACTAAAACTTTTTTTAGTTAACACTTATTATTCCAAGATAAGTAAAATTGCTGAACGCTGTGCCGGATCAATATTAGAACCATGTTATTTGCACAACTGGTCCTAAGTTAGATGACCCTAAAAAAGAGACAGCTTTTTATTGCTGAAGTTAACTAAAATCGAATGAACCCAGAACCAATTTTTCAGAGTAGGATTAGCAAAATGGTGATTGCCATAGTGTCTCTATTTCGATATTGATTGAAATTGAAACTCCCCCGTCAAAAATATCTATTCATTTAATTCATAGTTAATTCACCAAAAATATTGAGTTAACTCCCGAGTTAACCCAAAATTTTTACTGACTAAGGGTCAGTTGTACAAACGTGGTTCAATATGTAATCCGTGATGGTTCAGTATTTTTGACTTTGGCGTATTAACTGAGGTTCAAAGATTGCTCAAGCGTGTGCTAATAGCCACTTATGTGCCTGAACCATCATCGTTAAACGCCAGTTAATCAGCCAAAATAGATGTTAATTAAAATTCCTGAACCCACGGATCAATATTTGAACCACGATTGTACAACTGGTAGGTACTAAGAATTTTTTTTAATGGTTGCTAATTTGTTATTTGCCTCCAAATTTTAGATATTAATAAATGCATTAACCGGTAAATCTTAAGGCGCCAAATATAGCTATCATTGAAACTCATCATTGAAAATTTTAATTATTTATTCTAAGACGTTTAGGATTCAAAATCTGTGAATATTTCGATTCCAAAATATAAATTTAACTTAATTAATATATCTGGCCAAAAAAAGTTTCATTTCGGCCCAACCTTTCTCATAAAATGACTTTTATTTCAATGATCATTGATAAGGTAATGCAATTGAAAAAAATTAAAGTCAATTTATGTGGAAGGTTGAACCCAAATGAAATTTTTCTTTCCGCAATAAATATTAATTGAGTCGTCAGCTTCACATTGGCATCAAAATAATTACTGATTTTGCTTTTCAAGTGCCCTAAATCTTAAATTAAAAATGTTTAATGATGAATTTCATTGATAGATTGATAGCTATAAATGCCCCTTAAGATATGTCTCAGTTTACGTTTGCCTGTCAAAAAATATATTTTTTTCCCTAAATTCCTCATATCCAAGGAAAAACAACCAAAATACATCTTAATAAGTAGGTATACATCCCACTGCCCATTCGATGAATCCGTAATGAAATTTCCCAACATAATTATTTTAAGAAAAAATAAATCAATTTCTTGGCGTGTGTTTAATCAAGTGAACTGGAATGTAAAATCAACTTAAGCTTGTGTCCGCATTGATCTGAATATTTAAGTAAATCGTCTGTATTATGTTTACTAATATATTTTTTCGAATCACAAAATCAACAAAAAAAAAAAAGGACAAAGCCACCACAATAAATAAAATCTATTATAGAAGAGCTTATCAAAATGAACTAAGTGAATAGAACGCCGCGCCGCCGGAAACGGCATCAATAACAACAACTCCTTCATTCATGTAATAATCATTGGTCTATTCGAACACAAAGAAACAAAAAAAAAATCATATTGTTTACTTGCAAATTGATGTCCATTTACCCAGAAGAAAAATCACACGTCCTCCCTTCCTTCCTCTCTTGCTTCATTTTCTTCCTTCGCAGATACAGACAGACAGAGGAAGAACATTTTAAATGGTTTTATCGATTCAAGGATATATATATATCTCTCTCTAGGAGGTGAATATATTTTTTTATGTTTGTCAGTATTTTGACCGACTTCCGGATTAAATTCGGCTAGGACTTAAATGTTGGCCGTATATGTTTCAAGGATATTTTTTTTTCAACCCTACTAGCCGCCAGGGCCAGCCCACGTAAACAAAAATCGATTTTTATTTAGTCCTTCTGGAGTAGATGTACCACCCTTACTCCAAAGTTAAATGGCTTTTTTGTAGTTATGATATCCCCCTCCCTCATCTCGCAACAGGGATAACCACCTTATCCTAGAATTCTTTAAAGAGGGTGAATTCTAATTTACAAAAGTAAATAGACATTGAAAAATAAAACAAAAACAAAAGACACACAAAAACAAAATTCAACTAAAAGGGTACTCACAAATTTACAACTTCCGCTGGTATATCCAATGGCACGGTTAGTATATCCATGCCCCGGCATGCAAGAGATATCCTATCCAAGCGTCCATGGCAATGGCATTTTCTTGCTATCCACGACTCACAGATGCTATGCAGAGTTCTTTCGGTCACTAGCTGTGGAGTTTTATTATCAGATGCAATGTTCCCACTCTGACTGTTGGTACCATGGTACTCTCGTAAAGTCTTCTCATACAAGAGCTGAGCTTCACGTTCGGAATCGAACGATGGCAGCATAATATTTTCACTTATCACATTTTCATTCATACTTTTTATTTTTATATTTTTCATATTTTTTAAAGTACTATTTCTACTACTTTTACTACTATTACTACCACTATTAATACTTGTACTGGTAGTCTTTGTTGGGTGGACCCAATTGAACGGTGGTGGTGGCGGACTTTTTACTGTTGTTGTAATAATTGGCGTTTCTGGAGATGGCGTTGTTGTTGATGTTGCTATTTGACCAGTGCTGCCAACACCATGTTTTCGATCATGTCCAGTGTAACTTTTAGAAGCTGTCGTTGTTACTAATTGAATTTGTGTATGTAGCAGACACATAACTAGAACAAAAATAACAGAATCCTTCAGAAGAAACCAGCTACGTGTTCGAAAGGCACGCCCTTTCCGACCGGCCATTCCTTTTGTGATTTTTGGCTAATTATCGGTAAAGCGATTCATTCGGAATGAAATTTTTGGGTTTTTCTTTTTATCGATGAGTAATTAGATGATGTTCATTACTTTTAATGGTCCTTAGTGTCTTGTGACGGTATATTATAAGGGACATTAGTCATGGTTAGAGCTTTGACGCCTTGTAACAACTTCATCTGTTGTGAATAATTCCCCTGGGAGCTTACTGGTTGAGATTTGTTTTTTTTTTTTTGCTAAAAGAAAAAGAAATGATGATGGTTAAGGCTATTTGTTAAACTTTATTATCAATAATTATAACTGGCTTAATAAGAAATCGCCCTTCTTGGTTGGGAAAGACAAAGTACGTGAATAATGAATTAAGGTACGGAATATGTTTAAATATATTTGATTTCAGAAGTCTATCAGTGAATATAAAGTTAGGCTACTATATTTAGCAATATCAGTCATATTATTGGAAATATGCAAATACCTGAAAATACATTAAAAAAAAAATATATTCAACATTTTTGTATAGTAACTATGAAATAATAAAAAGTGGTCTAGAGCCTCAAATAAAAGCTTGGGAGGCAGAGAACAATAATTGGATTTGTTCGTCTACAAAGTGGTCATGTCCATCCAAAAAAAAAATCCAAAAAAAAAAAATGTTTTTCTGCACTCAGTTAAAAAAATATTTAAAATTTCTTTTTTATAGCAACTCTGGTTAACAAGAAAGTGGTCCAGCGAGTCTAAATGAAAACTTTGGGTTAGCTTTTTTAAAGAGTATGGCTCTGTCCAACAACAAACAATCGTCTGCCAACCCTCATATAAAAAAAATATTTAGTATTTCTTTTTTTATAGCAACTATGACAAAACGAAAAAGTGATCTAGCGCCTCCAAATGAAAACTTGGGACTGAAAGACTATTATTGGGTTTGTTTTTCCATAGACTTGGCATATCTGTCCAGCAAAAAAAATCGTTTGTCCACCCTCTTTAAAAGAATATTCAACATTTCTTAATTTATAGCAAACCTGGCATAACAAAAAAGTGGTTCAGCGCCTCCAAATGAAAAATTGAGACGAAAAGAAAAATTGAGTTAGTTTTTCTAGAAAACGGTCATGTCTGTCCAACAGGAAAAATCGTTTCGTGGGTGGGCTTCTGTAAAAAAAAAATATTCAACATTTTTTTTTTATAGCAACTCTGACATAACAAAAAAATGGTTCAGCGCCACAACAAACAAAATTGGGACATAAGGACTAATTGGGTTTGTTTTTCTTCTGTCCACCAAAAAAATTATTAGAATCAGTAAAAAAAAAATCAACTTTCTTTTTTATAGCAACTCTGGCATAACAAAAAAGTGGCCTAAAGCCTCCAAATGAATATTTGGAACGGAAACACCAATTGGGTTTTTCCACAGAGTGATCATGACTGTTCAACAAAAAAAAATCGTTTGCCCACCCTCAGTTTAAAAAATATTTACCATTTTTTTTTTTTTTTTATAGCAACTATCATATAAAGAAAAAGTGGTCTAGCGCCTTCAAATAAAAACTTGGGACGGAAAAACGGAATGAAAGTATGTTTTTGTTTTCCAAAGAGTGGGCATGTCTTTCAAACAAAAAAAAATCGTTGGCCCAATCTCAATAAAGAAAATATTGAGCATTTTTTTATGGCAAAAAAAAGTGGTCCAGCGCCACTCAAATGCAAATTTGGGTGTTCAAATCTGTCAAAACAAAAAACATTTCTTATTCCCGGTTAAAAATTATCTTTCAAACGTCCTTTTTTATAGCAACTAACCCATAGCAAAAAAGACGTCCATTACCCCCTGAATAAAATCTTAGGAGGCTGAGACTAATAATTGGGTTCGTTTGTCCACCGTTTGCTCATGACTGTTATTGGAAGAAAATCGGTAACAGAAATACATAATCCACATAAGTAATCATGGCTTGAAGTTCTTGTTTTTATAGTTTATTTGAAACAAGAGTAAATCATTATACTTGAAAACGCGCGGTTGACGTGATACGCTTTGTCTGTGACATCGGCAAAATAGAGATCTCCCCATTTTTCCATTCAACTTTTCGCCTTCGCTGGTCGTCGCCGCCGCGCGCCGCTTCGATCATATAGAAGCATTGGCCATTAAGTCCTAGGGCTACCCCATTATAATTGTAAATTATTTTATCGATATACATATTAGGTATATTATAGAGCTTGGCGTAAGGTGGAACAACAAGTTCTATGTGTCAGCTACTTAATAGCCTATAGTCACACAACGTCAGTTGTTTTATTTTTGTTATTGTTTCAAGTGAATATGGTCTTGCCAGGCTGTGAGCAATGAGTGCTCCCAATACCCTAGAGACCCATAGAGAGCGTATCTTTTCATCTGAATCTCAATTATACTTTTTTGTGCATTGTTTTTTTTTTTTTTTTCATTTTTTTTTTGGACCTCCAAGGCATGTCGATCGATTGGATCGACCTTCTGATGCTTTTTAAAAAGCTTTAAACAGCTCGCGTGTTGCTTAAACCACGTTAAAGTATAAAAAACATACTTGGCATTTCTCTTAAGTACGGTCTTTACATGAAATGATGAAAGATACATCTTTTAATTGATTCCAAACTCTTCGGATTCAGATGATTTAATAAAGCAAAATCTTGGAACATGAATCACCACCTGCAGCGATATTTATGTCGGCCCTGTATTATAGACAAATCGATGCCGATTCCGATGCCATCGGCGACATTTCGGATTTGATGTGACGTTTCCACAGGTGTGTTTAATTAAGAAACTTGTTCTCGATTGATTTGGGGGATCAGATTTGGGCACCTTTTGAGCAAATAACATGTGGGCATACCGCGTCTCTATACCAGCGCGGGTCTTTAAGTCTGTCTGTCTGTCTGTCTATTTTGTATACGATTGCATCGTTTGTAGGCAAATGGTTGTCTTGTTTTTCTGCATGGCATGCCGGCTATATAGATGTTGTCGATGTTGCCATCTGAAAAGGTTGCATAATTGTGGTGCGCAAACATCATACTATAGGTATAGTTATTTTGTTTTTCTCTTAAAATTGCAATCTGTGTTAGAAACCTAATGGAAACGGTTTATTTTTTTTTTGTTGATGCAGTTTTCTTTCAATTAAGACAGGGTGTTAAGTGTTTAGTGTTAAGGAGGTTATTTTATGTATATTTTTTGGGGACTTTATGTCAGATCGTTGTCAATTTGTCGTGTTAATGTTAAATGATTTTAATGTAGAGTTTAAAGTTTACTGGAACAGAGCTCAATGAATGACAACATGGCGAGATTTCAAAGAAATTAGTTTTTTATTTTTATTTAAATTTACAAATAACAAAAAAAAAATAAAACATAAATGAATTAAGTTTTGAATTGAACACGAGGTCGTTTAGATAAAAATGTTTATTTTTTTTATGAAATTTTTTAATTGGATTTAAGGATTAAAATAGTTTAGTTAGTAGAGGTAGAGGTATTTCAATTATATACCTAATATTTTTTTTAAATCTGTCACTGTTTTCAACCAGTTTTAGATTCATATTTCAGCTTAGAGAATTAAGCCCCAGAAAATTTGTTTAGTTAAAAAAAAAGAGCCTAGGTCAAAATTAAATTGCTGTTAAAATTCCAAGACTTTTGTGGAATTATAGTCAAAGTAAATCGTTAAAAATATAGATTTGTTTTTAAGGCAAAACCACTGGTCATTCAGCGGGAGGCTTAGTTGCGGGAATAATTCCTTTGTATAGATACTTCTAATCCAGCACAGTCAAGAACATTTCTTTTTATCAAAAATAATTTGGAATACGACTCTTACACCAAACAATATTACTGCCCAAAATAGAAGGTATTAAAAAATATTGCGTGAAAGTGAATCGTATTCCTTTTTTAGTAGATATACCTTTATAAAACGAATACTTAGGTTATATAAATTTCAAAAAGTCCACCAAAAGTAGTTAATTTTATTTCAGTAAATTAAGAAACCTATCAAAATGATATATGTGTTTCTTGCATGTTGTCGAATTTGTTTAGAGTAACGATATTTTAAGAAAAATAAATATGTATAATTTACTTCTACTTTTTTCAAGTATAGATATCTAATAATAGTTTCAATATTCAGTTTGTTTATAAGTAACCAACAAATGCATTTGGCATAATGTCTTTTGCGACAAAGATAAATGAGTGTACTTCGTAGGAAGAAAAAAAAAAATAAAAGTTGAGTTTTTTTTTAACATGAAAAATCTATTCATTTCTTATTTATTTTGAAGTTATTTTGTATCTTAAAAAAAATTTGCTTTCAGCTAGATGTAGAACTTGTAAGTCAACCACAGAACTTTGCAATGCTCGCCCCTTAAAGTAAAATCGTGTTTTGTTTATATTTCTTTTATAGTTAATGGGGTTCATTGTAGGTACATACACTAAACCCATGTATATGAATAAAACTATATGTACATAAGGATGAACTAAAAGGAAAATTAGTGATCAGGAATAGTGGTAACCTATATTTTTTGTATCACATATTTTTTTTTTAGTTGCAAGTATATGTAGGTACAGGGACATAATGTTCGTATTTATTTGATTTTTGATTGTTTGAACAATGTCTAAGTAGGTATTTCGAAACAGTCGGAAATATGCTTTATTTAATAAAAAAAATATTACATTTGTCAAGGTTCAGACAATCGATTACGTTGTCAAGTATAAGGTGAAATGTTAGATCACTTTAGCAACATTTAGAAAGGTTTTTTAAAACTTGGACGTCTACCCAAAGTTTGACAATGTTTATATATACGACCAATAGATTCTAAGGGGAAATTTTTGATTCGTCAAAAAAAAACAATAAAAGATTTCAATTAAACTTTAAATTACGACTACGAGATGATAGAGAACTTAAAAAAAGTGTGATCCGAAATTTCGTCTTTTTTGTTTGTATCTATACCTGTAACTTGACCGACCAGTCTAGACTACTGAAGCGATTTTCTTCAAACTTGGAAACTAAGATTTTTAAGTGATTTCCTAGAGGAGAAATCGAAATGTTTTTTTTTAGCTCCAAAAATAACGGAATAAAAATACAATCGCTTTGGAAAGGGATATTTATATCGCAAACGGTTCTAATGATTCTGGTAAAAAAAATTTAAGGGTCACCTACTATTTGCAAGTATGGTGTACATTTTGGTGAAAAAAAAATTCGAAAAATTGTCATGGAACCATTTTTTCGATTTTCGACTTTCTCGTTAACGGCTAAACCAATTTTAATTTATAGTTTTACTCAGGAAGTCCTTTTAATTGTGGATAAGATTGAATATAAAAATTTCAAAAAAAAAAAAATGTTTTAGATTTTAAAAACAAATTTAAATTTTTTTTTTTTGTTGAATAAATTTATTAAATTCTTGAAAAATGGCATACCTACCTCGTTTTTTTCTAAAAAATTTGAAGATATTTTATATAAAGAAAAAATATTTGTTTAAGAAGAATAATCGAAAGGTTTTTGAAAAAAATGTTTCTTCTTTGTCTTCATTTCAAGATTAAAACATTTTAAGTAGAGAATAAAGAATGAGTATGTGTCTTAGCTGTTATAGTATATTACTTGTTGGACGGAATTTTCAGCTATCATTTTAGGGAGTGGGTCGAAATTCTGTATGACCAAAATCGTGTTTATTTTATTTTCTAAAATACTGTACAACCAGAATTCTGTATTTCATAATTCTGTATTTGAAAATATTGTACATCCAAAATGCTGTAAGTGTAAAATTCTGTTTACCAATATGCTGGTTAAGTCCAAGTTCTATATTTTGAAAAAAAATTTTTACAATATCATTGTTAAGCATATACAAGTACAAATAGGAATTTTTTACATTTACTTGTACAAAAATTCATTCAAGTACGATCTATTTAAAAATGAGTAAAAGACTTATTTGTAACCAACGTTTTATTAACTTTATGTTCGTGAACACATTTCTATTAAACCTCGATATGTGGAAATTGTAGAATTTAGTGATGAAACATAGAATTTTTCAGAAATATAATATAATTGGGGTCATTTTTCATTGTTTTTGGGGCTTCTTTTAATTTTTTTAATTTTTTTGGTTAAATTTCACTATATGAAAAATTTAACTTTATTTTAAAAAATTGATTTTTATTTAGTTGGGGTCATTTTTCCATTTTGAAATATTGGGTAATTTCTCCAATTTTGGGGATATTTATTAAATTTTGTTTAGGGTAATTTTCTATTGGGACCAAATTTCATTTAGCCGTACATAATATGTATAATGAGGCTTGAGTGCAGCAATTTTATTTTCTTTACAATTTAATAGAAATTTAGGCAGTGCAAGGAAAATTGGTGTGAACCTATAAGATTTCATTTAATTTAAACTTTCAATGTTCATTCCGTATTTAAATAATTCTTTATGAGTAAAAATCTGTATTTCAATATTCTGCTTTTCGAAATTTCGTATTTAAAAAAATTATTTTGATAATGTAAAAAAGTGTGCACTTTTTTACATTATCAAAACAATTTTTTTTAATTACAGAATTTTGAAAAGCAGAATATTGAAATACAGAATTTTACTTCTACCTACAGAACTTTGACCATACAGAATTTTGTGTAACCAGAATTTTGAGTTACAGTGTTTTGAAATACAGTATTTTAAAAACAGTATTTTGACCCTACAGTATTTCGACCCCAACCGATCGTTTTATACAAAAGAACTAAAACTATTTTTAAGGTTAGTGGATTCGTGTTCATTTTGGGTCTTATAAGCAAATAAGCATATTTTCAATCATGAATTTAGTTTATGTAGTTTTTTTTTTTGTTTGTCCCAGAACGCAAATTTGTATTAATTTTTTTATAAAAAATTACATAAAGAAACTACTAAATATTTTTTTTTAAATTTTTATTTGAGTAGGTATACAATGTACAAAGCTATAATAAAATTTATAAACTGCAAAAATGTAACCAACACCTCATTTGGAAAATTCTGACCTGATTCGATGAAAATTGGTCCAAATCGCACGAACTCTTTCTTGTGGTTCAAAGCTTAAATGTATGGGTATTTCAATTTTCTAGTAAGTTATTTCTTATTTTGGCCTTTCTATAAATCACATTATCTTCCGTGTTTTTGTTTAAAATTAATGAGAAATATGTATATTAATAATGACAATTTATTTTAGATTTTATTAACATTCTGCATTTATTTTGTATTTATTTACCCCTTTGGCACCATGACCGTAAAATTAGAATTTGGTTGTCACTCAAAGTCAAGCTGTTGGCTGATAAAAAAATTTAAGAAATTAATTCAAAAAATGTTCGTATCTAAAACCTCCGAAAAAAAATCTCCCACATTGCCATACTTTCCCGCTAGGCTAGAAGATTAGGTCTAAGCTATTCCAATTCAACTTTTCAAACTGTAACACCATCTCATTAATACTTTCTCGTATTCAAAAAAGAATAATACCCCACACTGCCACACTCATAGCCATAAACAAAAGATAATAAAATCAAACCTAAAACTTTAGAAATTCATAGAAAATACATTTTTTTTAATATTTAACCCTATTAACCCACTAAAGTTTGGTCTGCATCAATTCACTTAAATTTTAAATACCTTGTCTACTGTTTTGAATTCCAACTAAAAAGGTAATTTTTCTTGCCAGTAATTGCATTCTTTTTACCACTTTTCCCACTTTTCTCGAAGTAATCAATTTATTCGATGTTATAAAAATAATTATGTTAATAGACGCGCGCCATACTAAAAAAAAACGAGAATCCTTTTGATACTTCCCAAGGCAGTAGACGATGATGAGGGGCATTTGTAGTCCTCTCCCTACTTAAGATCTGTTCGAATAAAACTATTTTCTAATAAAATCAAATCAGGAAATGAATAAATCATAATTTTATGATGAGATTTCTTTTATTCAATTTAGAGGGTGATACTTAACCTTTGAATTCTTTTTTGCAGCTTATTTTTACTTGCGATAGATATAAAGGTACTTCATATACATATGACAAGTTTTGGATTCGTAAAAAAAAAGTGGATCCAGCAATTCCGTCTGTATGTCTGTATGTCTGTCTGTACCTCGGCTTTCAGCCGAAATCACTGAAGCGATTTTCTTCAAAATTGGAGCAGATTTTTTGGTGAGGAGAAATCGAGATCGTTTTTAAGCTCGAAAAATAAAGGGACCTGCTATACAACCATTCATCATATATTTTGTGTGTACTAGTGTTAGTATGGTCTGCACTTTGGTGAAATAAATAATTACCAAAAACCGTTAATAATGGTACTGCCATAGGACCGGTTTTTTATTTCCGATTTTTTCGTTCACCGCTCAACCGACTTTGATTAAAATTTTCACTCTGAAGCTCCTATCAATTGTGAGCTATTGCATACAAATATTTTCAAAAAAAATATGTTTGGAATTAAAAAAAAAAAGGTTGATTCAATATAGCTTTTAACGGCCTTTAGTCCATGAAAATTTTTGGCGTTTCGTCCCGGCGATCTCACTTGGACTCATCAGTTGACTAGTAAGGGCCTTGTCAATACGCAATTTCCAATAAGTTCAGTTCATCTTACATAGATTTCATGGTGAATACCCAGTGTGAACTATATCTAACCAGATTAGAATTCCTAATCATTAAAGCTAGAAGATTTATTTCAGTAGTATATAGAATTTGTATTATTAAAAAAAAAAAAAAAAAAATCTTCGTATATAAACATTGCCAGGCCACGGGCACAAAAAACTTCTAGCTTTAATGATTAGGAATTCTAATCTGGTTAGATATAGTTCACACTGGGTATTCACCATGAAATCTATGTAAGATGAACTGAACTTAATGGAAATTGCGTATTGACAAGGCCCTTACTAGTCAACTGATGAGTCCAAGTGAGATCGCCGGGACGAAACGCCAAAAATTTTCATGGACTAAAGGCCGTTAAAAGCTATATTGAATCAATAATTCAACAAGTCCAATAAAATAGTGCTAAGTCTTCTACTTGGCTGATTTATTTGAGTAGTATATAGAATTTGTATTATTAAAAAAAAAAAGTTCATTTTTTTTTTTGTGAAAAATCATTTTTTTTGAAACCGGGTGGATAAATTTTTTCGAAGTCATGGTTTTAGTTGTATATTAAAAAATTCTTAAAAATGGAAAAGGAATTTTTTTTTTCAAAAAAATGTTAAGAAATTTTATATATAAAAAATTATTTTTTAAGAAAACCGCTCCAACGATTTTTCAAATTTTTTCTGAGTAAATTTATATTTTTTCAAGAATTGACATAGCGTTCTTCATTCTGAGATTGAACATTTAGGTCGATTTTATTCACTCAAAGTTAAACTTGAGGAGTTTTGTTCTCAACTTGTGATTTTGTTTTTATTCACACAAAGTTGACGTTTTTAACTTTCGATTTTCAACTCTAGAGTTGATCAACTTTAGATTTTCTAACCCCCGGAAAAAGTAGAAGTTAACCTAGCAAACTTGAGAGTTTACATAAAAATGCTGTTTTGTCATAACTTTTGTAACAAAAGCAGATTATGGACAAGAGAAGGTAAAAAATAAATCAGGAAATGCTCCGAAGCAATTCTTTTTGGAAATTTGCCACCAATTTCTTTGGGCAGTAAATGCATTCGCGATTTTCTCCGACGATTTGTCCATATTTTGTTTCGTGGTATAATGTCACAATACACAATTTAACACTTAATAACACACAAATAATATTGAAAAACTTCAAATTAATAACACAATAAATCAAAATTAAAATTGAAAATGACAGTTCTGTTTTATTTTCACAAATATCCCGGGATATTATTCAACTGGGGAGTTGAGAAAAAAACAATTGAATAAAAAAAAGTTCAAATTTGTGTTTCAACTCTCGAGTTATAGTAAACTCTCGAGTTGATCAACTTGAGAGTTTGCCTCAAGTTGAGCGATAGTGAAAAAAATGGCCCTTAAAGTACTTGTTTTATCAATTTAAGTAACGTTTTTCATGCTTTTTTTCCATATTCAAATTTAATTAGGTATATGTGTTTCACTCAATATTTAAAATTCCAGACAGCCACTTCTACCTACCTTTACCTAGTACAAAAGCAAGTTCGTGCGACCAAGTGGTGCATCTGGGTCTGTGAATTATTCGGATACATTTTTTTGCATTCGCTCGCATATTACTTTCCCAGAAAAAAAAAATGTATCATTGATATGGAAACAATTTTAAATCGTATTCAGAAAATGCAATTTTGGCAAGGAAATGATTCCAAGCAAATAAACACATTTAGGTGTGTGACAAACCTACCAAAGAAGTATACAGTCATTCCTTTTTGAATTTTTGAGGGAGATATTAGGTTCTTTCTTCTAATTTGAAACTCGGTGATTTTTTGTGCATTTTAGTAAATTTTTTTATATAAACTTTGACAAAGCTTTGGATTGAAATCCACAAATGAACTTGGCTATATTATATCAACACTTAAGTTTAAATTTCTCTTAAAATTGAAATAGAAGACAAGAAAAGCACTGATTAATTCCTTTTTCCACACTCCCCTCTGATGTAGAAATATGTAACATCATGATGTCTACGCGCTTGATTCTTCCCTTTTTCTTGATTGTCTAGCTATGAGAAAACCACGAAAATGATGTGAAAAGTTATATCCTTTTTCTCTCTGAAATTTCCATCTGATGAACACTATTTTCGTTTAGTGCAGACATAAACGGTATAAGCTTTATACCTACACCTAACATATAGATAATGTACATTATATCTATAGAAAGAGTTGCTTATGTAGATATATCCTGTTTACAGAACGATAATACGAAACAGTTGAACAAATCATTTACATAAATTGAATTTTGGTTTCTCTATGGAACCACCACATCCAACACAAGAATTGTTTGTGTATTTCTGTTTTTGCAGGAGGAAAGGACAATAATATTCTTATCAAAAACCACAAACACAACTATACTGAAACCAATTTAATTGAAACACTATAAAGTCATACAAGGGGCAGATTGTGTAAATTATTTAGAAATCTTATACCAAAGAAGGGCTTGTCATAATATGAAAACATGAAATAACATCGTTTCAGAGTTTCGAAAGTGGGAACGATAAGATTTTCAAGTAAATTGTAACTAATTGCTGATGTTTTAGCAAATGAATTGTCGGAATTTGTAGTAAATTTGGAGAGAATTTAAAACCTAGATCAATTTAAGTATTCAAATAAGTTTCCGAAGGACAGTTATTTTGTACAAAATATACTGAATAAGACTGACTCTAAGCAGTAATTTGTGGAAAGATATTTTAGGGGATAATTCCTGGGATAATTCTACGAAAAAAAAATCTTATGGGGACAGTTCTATCTACCCCCCCCCCCACCCTGCGGCAGGGGGGTTTTAAATGGGAAAAATTGTTTAAAATCAACGAAAGCACACAAAATAGAGTGCCACAGATTTTTTGAAGCCAAATATTCCTTTCATTTATTTGCTTTTTAAATCGAGTTGTTTACATTTTTATAGAAAAACAGAACATATCAGCCGTTTACTGTTCCTTATTTTTTGGAAAGTAAGACCAAAAGCTGACATCCCCGAACTAAATTATTTAATTATTAAAATTATTAAATTATTTTTAATTTTTTTTGAAATTAATACACAAAAAAACATTTATATTTTTTGTACAAATATAACTTTATTTTATAACAATTTTGTTGTAAGTAACATCTTGTTCGCCTATACGTGTAATTTTAATGTATTAATTAAATAAATAAATACGATTTTGTAAATAAAGATCTCCCCTGAAGAAGACTGCAACCACCGACCGTCAAAACGTTGGGAAAAATATAAAGAAATATCTTTTTATTTAATCATTAGTAGGTACGACCAAAACAGCCGATGGGAAGCAACTTTTATTAATATTCTCAGAAAAGTAGAAAGATTTTTACAGTGTTCGACTAAGAATTAATAAGAGCACTGAATATAAGAAATAATAGTGGCACTTTGTTACACAAAATTCTGAAAAAAATCAACTTGAAAAAATAATTAAACTAAAATAATAATTAAATTAAAAAAATTAAATTTAAACTACTCAAACAGCATGATTTATAGAAACAAAAAAAAGAATAGAATATAGGCTTTAAAAAAAGCTACAGCACATCAATGCTTGTGCTTTTATTGATTTTTAATAATATTTTTTCCATTCTAAGTCAATTTTTCAGAAATTGAAACTCCCCCTCCTTTGGGATGAGTGAAAGAATTTTTCCCATAGGTAGGCATACAATTTTTATTCTTAGAATGATCCCAGAAATCATCCGCCAAAATATCGTGCACGAATTATAAGACACATATTTTAGGGTGTTCTTTGATACTGAAGCGATTTTTTTTTTAGCTTTGAGCCTTAATGGCATGCTCGATCGGTTATTGAACAAATACATTTTTTGATCGACAGTTTAGGAAGAAGTTAAGATTGAAGTGTTTTAATATGTATAAGTACACAAAAAACTTTCGTCACTTTCTGAGTACGTTAACCAAGAACGAACTTTACACCTAACGAGTAACATTACCGTCACCTCAATCTTTCAAAAAGAAGCCTTCAAATTTCCGATACCAAGATTTATGTCCACTTTTTGCCTTTCAAAAAAAATACATGCATCAGTTCAAAATCTTTAATGTTTGTGCAAGTCTGCTCAAACTAATTGCAATCACCCAGTTCAGTAAGCCAACTCAAATTTCAAAAAAAAGAAAAAAACATAAAACAAGTTCTTCAACATAATCACCGGACGACTGTCAGTGATGTTGTTTCCGAACAAACGCATTTATCTTATTTACTGTATCACAAATGTCAACAATTAGGCAGCATGCAACCAAAGAACCAAAGATATAACACTTTGAAAATAAAGCGATAACATATAAGCGGCTTTATGACCCATCAAAGACAGTCAGTCGGTAAAGTCGTTTACCCCAATCAATGTTCGGGAGAATTTCCATGTTAAATTCTAGCTTGAATTTTATGATTGCCAAATATTGTTGATATAAAAAAAAAAAACAGGCTCGAGATAGTTGTAATATCCTTAACCAATATCCCAAAAACCCAAAATACTAAAACAAAAATCTAAAACTTCGAAAAACCCAAAAAGATGAAAACATTTATTCCCAAAATCCCGAAAAGTTATACAAAATAAAAAATGTTCCAAATCTCGTATTGTCAAATTTAGTAATAAGAAACGGGAGTTTTAATACTTTTTTATTTAAAATTTCACCGATAAAACGATATTAAAATGCTATTTATTACAAAAGGAAAATATATATATGAATTTTTGGTACGGGATTTTGGCATTTTGGGATTCTGGGGTTTCTGTATTTTAGGATTTTTTGACTTTCGGTTTTTGGGATTCTCGGTTTTCGGGGTTTTGGGGTTTTCTGCAATTTGGGTTTTCAGGTTTTTGGGTTTTAAAAGTTTCGGATCTTCCGGATTTAAGGTTTTTAGGATTTTCTGGGTTTTGGATTTTCTGGATTTCAACTTTTCAGAATTTTGGAACTACGGATTTTGGGTTTTCGGCATTAGGTATAGGTTTTCTGGATTTTTGGGTTTTCAGGATTCTAATGGGTTTTCTGGATTTTTGGTTTTTTGGATTTTAAGTTTTCTGGATTTTGGATTTTTTTGGATATTTGATATTTAGGATTTTGGGTTTTCATGATTAGGTAGGTTTTACTAGTTTTGGGTTTTCTGGATTTTGAGTTTTCGGATTTTTGGGTATTCAGTACTTTGGGTTTTCTAAATATTGAGTTTTCTAGATTTTGGGTATTCTGGACTTAGTTTTTTTGAAAATGTTTTGTTTTCTAAATTTTAAATTTTTTGTATTTTTTGTGTACTAGATCTTGGGTTTTCGTTATTTTCAGCTTTCTGGATTTTGCATTTCTGGACAATGTTTTTTCGGGATCTTGCGGTTTCTGGATTTTATGTTTTCGGGATTTCGGGCTTTTCGAATTTTGTGTTTTCCGAATAGAATTTGTTTTTTTTTTTTTTGTGGATTTTGGGTTTCAAGATTTTGGGCTTCAAGATTTTGGGTTTTCGGGGTTATGGGTTTTCTGGATTTTGAGTTTTCAAGATTCGGGTTTTCAGGGTTTTGGGTTTTCTGGATTTTAGGTTTTCTGGATTTTGAATTTTCAGGAATCGAACCTTGTTCTATTCCAGTAAAAAACAAGAACTATTTTTCAAGGGTACTGCCTCTTGAGAGGAAGTGACAAAAACTTCACTTGTCTTCAAAAAGTGTCTCTCATGTTAGCCATTCACAGCTTTAAAGAAAGTTTAAGGTCATTATTTTTACTGCTTACTTACAACATGACATATAAATAGTTGAACTTAGAGGTATACCTATAGCCACGAAGGTCTTGATTATCCCACGCACTTTCGTATACCATCAATTTATTTGTATTTATTAGATTCGAGTGTCGTACATTTATTCTTTTCTTCGACAATTTGAAAAAAAAAATCTAACCTCACTTGGCAATCATAACCAAAATAACCAAAGAGGATACTGAAACTGATACATTATACATAATAAATTATGAGTACAACTGTCATCTGTGCCCAAAACGGGCATGTTCGATTGAAGGGAGTCACACAAGACACAACATACCGCCAGTCAACTTACGCCCTGCATTATAGTTTTGTTGTTAATAATATAATTCGCGAAAAAAATCATGTTCGATACGTTGTCAATTGTAATTACTTACACGAAGGTAATTTACGTTTATGCCTTCTCCAATCCGACAGTCTGACATTGTGAGCAGTTTTCCAGACAGCTTTAAGTGCCAAAGTATATACCATTCGCCTCTTATAGCACGCATGCAATTCAATACATAAACCTTTCGTTGACCAAAATAGTAAGATATAATAATTTTTGGGCGACTGACTCAAATGACGCTTCAGCTTAAAGCGATGTCGGTCATAATTTACGAGCGTCCAACTACTGCCAATGGGAGCGGCACTTGCATTAATTTCTCATAAAGTTGTCGCAATTTTGTAGCTCAGGCGCAATATATGATAGTTGCTATATGTCCATAGACAAGTGTGTATACGGGCAGCCAAACCAGGCAATAGATCATCGCATAAAATCTGTTTTGTGGTCTTAACTCAGGTCTTTGGACACTGAGCGGGCTTGTGACTGTGATACCGCATTTGACATTTTGGGCAATTAAGTGCGGGCATTTAGGTGCCAGTGGCACATATGCGTCGTCAACTGTAATCGAGCCTTGTTTATCGGCCATTTAAACGCATTCAATACATTGGAATGTTATTTTGATTATTTTTTTTTTGGAAATTTTGTTTTATTTAAGTCCAATCCAATAATAATTGATTTCAATGCGGCTAAGTCTAACAATCTTTGAAATTGTTAATTGTGGTTGATTGCACGCAAGGTATGTGGCAGCTTTGAAAAAAAAACAAAAAAAAAATTTGATCACAGTTTGGTTTAATTGTAATTAACATGTTGCATGCTGCTGGGAATTAACCTATACCTACACGTAGAGACGTTAAGACTTCGCACGTACCTATACTCGTTGGTATACCTATATGAATGACCATCTGAATGGGATAATAATTGTAAATTGCTCCCAATGGTCGCTTGTAATTGTTGGAAGAGTGCAACCGACCCAACCGCAACAACTGATATTGATATAATAAGCCTTAGACAATTATAGCCAACACTATTTAGGGTGGCCAATGGGTCATTTATTATGTTGCGCTGTGGTCATTAGTACCGACGACTTTTTTTTTCTGATTCAATATGTTTTTTTTATTTTTTAAGGTGCAATGAGACTTCATTTGTGGGTATGTTAGCTTTCATTTGCTTTCTGACTCAATGAGCTGGACATGGATTAACGATACTTTGGGCTCACCGTACAAAGTTTGCAACTCAATATATTTTTGGTTCTATAAAGGAGACTGGTTGTAAACATTTATATTGGTGTACGAGACGAATATTGTAATTTTTGTTTAGCTTCAAGTTTTATATCTATCTAGAGATTTGAGTCAAGCTTATGACATTTATTTTTACAGAGTGCTTTGGACTGTCACGTCAGAGGTCTGATGGGTTCTATTCCCAGCCTCTGCCACCAAAAAACAAAATTTTTTTTCAGAACTACTGCTTCTTGTAAGGAAGTGACAATCCTCCAAAAGTATATTTCTTGTCATGAAAAAGTGCCGCTCACTCTTCGGATTCGGCAAAAAATTGTTGGTCCCTTCCATTCCATTCCTGCCCAACAAAACACACACACACACATGGTTAAGAATTTAAATCGCTTGGATCTGGTTCTTCATCAAAAGATGTTACGACCCCAACTTTATTTTTTTGTTATGAGGTTTTTGACGTTTTTTGAGAACAATTTTTTGAGTTATCCTCGCAGGTCGTAGGTATATTGGATTTTAATGGCTGGATGGATTTTGTTACAATTGCAATCTTGTGATCGTGATCCTGATTATTTCGAAAAATATTGCAATTTATAAAGATTTTGAAAACTTTTTTTTTTTTTAAACCACAAATAAACTAAACAAAAAAAAATCCATTTCCCTAGAACTTTTGACTTTTTTTTTAATATTTTAATAATTATTTTGATTATGTGGTTAGGACAAACTTGTATTCGTATTTTGGTTTTAAGGATTTTGGGTTTTCTGCATTATGGGTTTTCAAGATTGTGAGTTTTTTCTGGATCTTAGATTGTCAGGATTATGGGTTTTCATGATTTTTGAATTTCTGGAATGTGGGTTTTCTGGATTTTGGCTTTTCAAGATTATGGATCTTACGTTTTCTGGGTTTTGTGTTTCCGCGATTTTTGGCTTTTTCGAATATAACTCACATTTCGAGGATTTTTTTTTACAAAAAATGATTATAAATTGCATCTTTTTGTTTAAGGAATTCAAATTTGGAATTTATTACTGTTGAGAAAAATTGAAACGAATTCAAGTTTGCTTTTACTTTACAATTTTATTTTTCTTGATTTTGTCCATTATTTGGCTATTTTTGTGACGTTTGTCCAGCATAGGCATATAAGATATAAAATAAAGCTTGTCACAGTTCTATGAAATGCGCTGACATTGCTCAGTGCGCAATAGGTTCGAAAAATCGAACGCACCTAGTAATTTGAATTAGGCTATCAAAACAACGCAACGTATTTATTGGGTCACCCCTATCCATTTCATAGGTCAATGTCAATGGATCTGTTGCTGCAATGCATGCGACGGATTCTATGGGTCGGGCCTTAAAGATGTGTGTGTGTGTGAGAAGGCGAATATGGAGCGAAAAATGACAATTCTTTATTTGAGAGTGATGGACTTAAGGCGAAACAAACAGGCCACAGAGGCATGAGGTAAAGCGTTTATTCAATATGGTCAATTAATTCGCTCTAAATTGTAAAGGGGAAATCACCAGATTTTATTTAATTTATTTACCTGCCTAAACGGAGATTTATAAAAATAAAAACTAAATTGTAGTGGAGAGATCGTCGATACCTTTCAAAAAAAAAAATTATTAGAATATGTTGCCATTAATAGTTGAAAAGGGGTGGAAAGAATTCTTGTTCACGTATTAATATAATGAGATGATATCAGAAGAAGATATAAATTTTCAATAAAAAGCACATTTTGGATCTTTAAATTTTTTGGGTTGGGGTTGAAATACTGTAGGGTCAAATTCTGTTTTTAAAATACTGCATTACTGCATACAGATTAACTTAAATACAGAATGAACATTGAAAGTTTGAATGAAATGAAATCTTACAATAATTTTCCTTGTACTGGCTATATTTGTATTAAATTTAAAGGAAAACAAAACTCGGAAAGTTGCTCCACTCAAGCCTCATTATACATATTATATACGGCTCGGCTACATTAAATTTGGTCATAATAAAAAATTACCCTAAACAAAATATAATAAATATCCCCAAAATTAGAGAAATCACCCCATTTTCAAAATAAAAAAATGACCCCAACTAAATGAAAAAAAACCATTTTTCATACTGAAATTTAACCGAAAAATTAAAAAATGAAAAGGAAGCCCTAAAACAATGAAGAATGACCCCAGTTCATTAAATATTATCAATTTTTTGTTGTTGTTGCTTTTATATAAATTTTTGTGAAAATTTTAATTTTTTGTTTGGGGCTATTTTTCAATGGGACCAAATTTCATGCAGCTATTTTGTACCTTTAATTTAAAATTGATCGTATTACGATGTCCTCAAAATACTCAAATTCTATAATGAATTTTGTAAATAAAGCATTTTGGACTTGAACCAATATTGCTGAAGAATTCTAAGTTTCATCGTTAAATTTCTACAATTTCCACATATCGAAGTTTAACAGAAATATATTCACAAAAATAGAGTCAATAAAACGTTGGTTAAAAATAAGCCTTTTACCATTTTTGAATAAGTTTTTGAACAAATTAATGCGAACAATTCTATATTTGTACTTGTACGTGCTTAACAATGATATTGTTAACAATTTTTTCTTCGAAATATATAACTTGGACATAACCAGCATTTTGGAAAACAGAATTTTACACTTACAGCATTTTGAATACACAGATATTTTGATATACAGAATTTTGAAATACAGAATTCTGAAAAACAGAATTTTGGTCGTACAGTATTTTCAAAAAAAGAAAAAACAGAATTTTGGTCATACAGGATTTTGATAGCCAGAATTCTGACCCGCTCCCAAATTTTTTTTCTCCAAAAATGGGTAAATGATTTACGAAATTCTACATTACATACTAAATACTAAAAAAAAGGTGTACCTTTTTTATTTTTTTTTTTTTAATATTGACACAAATATGTATACATATATTTTTTTTAACCGCTTCTACCATCTGGCCGCCTCTAATAAATAGTTCTAGTAGGTAATTAAAGACTTTTGTTAAGAATTTAGTTAAAATTCTTTATCTTTTAAATATACTGAAGAATATTTTCTGAGGAACAAAAGCTAGGAAGAGCTAGTACATAACCTACATACATATAGGTAGTATAATTTTATTTTTTCATCGCGACCAGTATCTTATTTAACTATAAGGTCATAATTTGTCACGAAGAATCAGAAAAACAGAAACAAGCTTTCTTATCATATTGAGACTCTTGTCAGCGATTTCCACGAATTTAATTTTTAATGGGAATTCACTTATTTATACCGATTACAGTTTACACAAATTAATATAAATTCAAGCTTCGAATTAAATTCAGTATTGAACACAATTTTGAAGAATAAATTTAACAGTTGAGAAAATGTCTTGGTGTTTAGCTTAATTTTTATTTGGAACTGCGTTCCTTAGTGTCGCATCTGGATTGTCACCATGGAATTACGATTTCGCAAGTTGTTCTGATGGAAAAATCGAAGGAAATTGCACTTGCCCTGAGGGAAAAGTGATGGCAAGAATTTCTAATCGACTATTGTAAGTTTTAGGCAAATTAAACGCGCAACTTTTGTAAGTAACTGGAAAATATTTATTCGAAAATTTCCACAGGTGCTTCGAGCGAATCGATTCATGCCCAAACGGCTACATAGGACTTTTAGGGGCTTGCAATTGTTTCGCAGGCGAGGACTCTGATGGATCTTGTTTGAAAATCTGTTCGAATTGTGACAACGGTTGGTGTTCTTCATCGGAAAAATGTGAATGCAATCAAGGCTTTCGAATGTCAAAGGATAATAAGTGTGAGCCAATTTGTGAGAATATCTGTCCTGAAAATGGTATCTGCTCTGCTCCAGGAGTTTGTTCCTGTAAGGAAGGTTATAGAAGATCCGAAAATGAAGAAAAATGTGAACCTATCTGTTCGGAGGAATGCCCCGAAAATGCTTACTGTTCAGCTCCGGATCAATGTATATGCAACAAGGGATACCTAAGATCCGGAACGAACTTTTGCATTCCCGATTGTGGAAACAAATGTGCATATGGAATATGTGTTTCTCCTGGAAATTGTATATGTAAACGAGGATCCCGTAAAAATCGAAATAACGAATGTAGTAAGTCAATTTTCCTGATGGATTCATATCCACTTTCTCACCGACCACGATATGGCAGTGTCGGTTTTGGATTTGATGATGACTATTACAATGAAGATTATCATGATGATTATTATGTATAAACTAAAATCTTAACTACAATTGCGAAGACTAATTTAATATGTTTAAAAAGTTTAAAAAAGGTGGAAATGGGTGTACAACTGGAACCTATTTTACCAAATTCCAATATACAACCACTACATTTACGAATTTGTAAACCAAATTAATATGTCACAAATTACAATAAGTTTTTAACAAATAAAACAAATTTACAAATTACAGTTCTTAATTAAAATTAAAAAAAACATGGATTGCACTTGCACCACTTGCAAGATTTGAATAATATGCAACAATTTATTCTCACATATTTTTGAAAAAAATACATCTAAAATCAATAGTAGAGTTATACATACACTCCGCTTCACTTGAATAGAAACAAACTTTTTTTTAACTCTCAGAGCATGTTGCGCTTTGGTTAATTTAGAAATCCACCTTTTTTTAGTTTTAGTTCTTTTAAGAAGGATCTATTGCGAATGAAACTGCATAGGCAGAATAATTTAGAAAAATACCATTCGGTTTTTTTTTTTACCATTTTTCTAATTACTTCATTAAAAATATATCGAATGTTATTATAATAACTAAATTTAAATAGCAGATTATAAATTCATATTATGTAAATTAATTGTTAAAGCCAAAATTTAAAATTTTAAAATTATTTTCTTTTTTCATGCCAATCGATATTGCGATCGATTTATACTTGTGTATGTCGTTTTTTCTAAAATTATCAACAAATAAAAATTACTTACTTACTTACAATAAAACTAGCGGTAACCGGCAACGGTTTTATTCCCGTATCACATAGAAAATATAACTTCAAATGCAAAAAGTTCAAAATGTATATACATACGTATGAATAAGATGTTAAAGCAGGCAGACTTTATTTAACGTAATTTATTTAAAAGATTTCTTAATAATCTATTACATGTGGATATAAGAAGGGAGAGATGTAAAAAATACCCTCTTTAACTATTTTTAGTATATATAACATTACAGACCTCTTCAAATAATTAACACAAAATTTGCATTATCAGAGTCACTGTGGCGTATACGTACTTTTTTATCAGCATAATTAGTTAGATTTAAAAATTTGTACGTCACAGGTTAACAGTTCATTTTATATAATTGATGTGAGATATATTTTGAGTAGCAAACCCCTCTTATGTCAAAAAAAGGTCTTTAAATGTAAAGTCAGAGTTTGTTGTTTAAAAAATAATTAAAATCGATTGCGAATTTTATCCCACTGAAATTTTACTTCTTTCGGTACAAATTTTGTTGTTTTGTCTTTCGATCATTGTGGGGTCGTGTAAAGTTTATTGAGTTAGTGTTAACCAATCAGTGTCATCATTCAAATTCAGCATGATTTTTTTTTTGTCAAATTCGTCGCACAATTTTTATATTAAGTTTTTCTTAGTATGTACCACAAATACATACCTGCATAGTACCCGAAGTACCTACTACCCGAAATTCTACATCAATATTAACCAATAAGTTATTTTTCAAAAAGATTATATACTTGCGCAATTTTCGTAATTTTTCTTTCCATAAGAATCTTCAACAAAATATTAGAAAACTTTAAAAAAAATTAATGAAATCGGTAAGGTCGTTCTCAAGTTTTGGCGTGACATTATTCTGTTTTGTTTTTTATTCATTTTATTTAAGAGAATAGTTTTTAAAATATTAATTTTAAAACTCAAAATTTTGAAGCATAGTAAAAAATTTGTGTTCAAACTAATTAACTTAATTACATTGTATAATTTTTTCTTATATGCGATGTTCCTATCAAGTTCTAGTCTAACACTTATAACCGGATGCCTAAATGTCTTTTATTTTTTCGAGAAAAATGAAAATAACAAAACAAAGTTTTTCCAAAATTTTACTTCAATCCGTTATTTTGTTGCTCCAAAGATCCTATTTCCAATAAGTAAATAGTAAAGTAGATTTTGGTTTTGTTCAATTTATTTTTTTCGAAAACTAAAAGACATTTAGGTATCCGGTTTTTAGTGTTGAACTATTCATAAACATAACAAAATAAACATTTAAGGCATGGTATACCATCGGAACTGTGATGTCAGATAATTGTCAAAAACCCGAAAAATTACCTTTAAATCGTGGAAACCCTGTGCTTTAACCATCACTTTACGCCAGACAACCCTTGCGCAAAATGTTTGTTTAGACACTTCCTACAAAACTGTATACTTCTTATCTGGTACCTTGATGAGGGCAGGTCGTTCTATTGCGCGATATTAGACTAAAAGTACCTTTCGTTTTTTTTTTTTTTAATTTCTCAAAAACTAAAAAAGATTTATTACATTTAGTTTTCACTTTTTGACTAAGAATTGAATGGAATATAATTCAAAAATGTTATAATAAAAGTTATAAAGTGCTTCCGTTGTGCTTGGGGGAGATGCAATTTTTCCCCAATAATTGTTTTTTTCTTAAAATGATACCAGGAATCATGCCCTAAATTAAAGTATACGAATTAGGTGAAAAACTGTAGAAAAAAAAAATTTTAAGAAAACTATATCAAAGATTTTTTCTGCATAAACTCAATTTCATGTTTTTTCAACATGTGCGCGATATTACCACCGCCGTTTTCGATTTAAAACAAAAATTTACTGTATTGTACTCAACTTGTGCTCTTATTATACCTACCAAAAATTTTTGAAAATCGAAAATAGCTGTGCTAACTTCTAGCTTCAAAAAACAAATTTTTGGTTAAAAAATCTGCAAATATGCGAATTTTTTGTAACGGCACTTCGCATCACAAACTCAGCACAAAATAGAACAAGTTTATTTTTTTTTTTAAATCGTAGTTTTTCAAAAAAAAATTTCATCGGTAAAAAATCCAAATTTGGGTATTAAAAAAAAAAAAATGGTGGTTTCGGATTCCAGAGACCTCGAAATGTGTAGAGATGTCAAAATTTTTAAATCGGCGAACCAGACCAATTATTACAAACTTTCTGTGGGAAGTAAAAAAAAAACTGCAAATTATTTTAACTCACACACGGCAACAAGAGATTTTCCAAAAAACCTTAACTTTTATAATTCAATTTTTAAGTTATAGCCTATTGTGTGCACATGTACTTATTTACAATGGCGCAAAATTTTAGACAATTTAGTATGGTGTTAAAGCAATTTTAGTATAATGCTAGCTTAAAAACAGGCTTTTTCAAATTTTAAACGAGTTAGCATCGTATTATCATTTTAACATTTTACTAAAGTTAAAATCGCCAAATACAAATTTTATCTACATATTTAGTATCATACTGAATCTAAGTGTCACTTTGGCAGCTACAATTACAAAAATGGGCTGAACTGTCACTGTTGTAGGTGTGTTCAGCTAGAGTTTCTTAAGAAAATAGGTTTAGTATGATACTAGTTAGAAAATGTTTAAAACTAAGAATATTTTAGTAAAGAGTTTTAAAGTTAGAAAATTGTTAAGTAGTATAAGCCTAATACCTTAGTATCAGGCTGTTTAAAATTTTGCGCCAATTCTTTTAAATTTTATACCAGCACATTTTAAGCAGTTAAATTTTAATGAAAACAAACTCTAGGTAGTCTCTCAAACTATTAACATTTACACCCGTCTGCCGTTTGAAAAATAATCACCGAAAAACAAAAGACCATGGCGCTCTTGTTAAATTTCACGCGGCGCTTATACCCACTCAAATCTAAAGCGGAAAGTCTTCCACCCTTTTTGTATATGCAATAGATAATTACATTTGGCTGAACACGAAACTCAGGTTTGGGGCATGGGGTTGTTGGGGGGTTGTTTTGGTTTTGTTTAACTAAAATTACCACAAAAATAAATACCCACCTCTGTCCTCTATTGTTGCCAGCTATGGTCTTTGTGCACATTTAACTTAACACCATTGTGTGGAGGGCACTATACTAATTGTCTATATGGAAGTGGATTATAATTTGTCTCTAACTGTAACGACCTAAGCTCTATCAAATAGCTTCCACACATAAATGTTATTTTAAGTATAAAAGCTCGAGTTTCGCTAAGGGGAGAGTTGGAATTGGAGTCTATAATGTCACTTGATTTCGCAGCCAGACCAAAATAATGATTTGGGGGTTGAAAGTTAGGGATAATATCTAAGCAGCTATATCATGGCACGTATAGAAAAAGGTATGTCCTTACATTTCTATACTGCATTTGATTGACGGTGGTGTCGGTTTTGGAGCTCTTTGGGTTAGATTTTCAGCGCAATAATATCAAAAGGGTGGCGCGGTGCGCGGCTGATGATGATGTTCATAAATCGTGTTTAGACGAGACATAAAACTATAAATGGGCAGATAGACTAACTTTAAGTGATGTTCTGTTGGATTCATTAATGGAAAGTAATTTGAACTTGTTTAGAAATTTTCGGCAAGATAAATTGTATTAACGTAAGTACTTATACCAATATCAATTGAATTAGTATATAAATGTAAGGGGAGTAAAGATTAATGATTGTTAAAGTGTTCTCTGTGCGATGTTTTGACAGTTATACGTTTCTTTGAAAATTTCCTAATTGATTTAATGGATTAGAAGTACAAAAGAAAAACATTAATATAGAAATGAGAATATTTTAGCCTTAAGATTTTTTTGATTCGATTGAAGTAATGAAGTTAAAAGCCTCCCTTCCAGAGTCAGGGTAAGAGGTATTTTCTTCGTCAGAAAGATGATACATATTTTTTAATCGATTTATGAAGGAAAACTATGAACGCCTCAATTTTAAGTTTGCTTACCGATAAGATTGAACCTCCGGGGCTGCGCATCTTAACTTCTGATTAGATAAGAACATCATTAAAACATCAAATTAAGCAGTACAAAATATCTCAATACGGAAAATGGGGATAAATTCCAATTCAAACTATATAGGCACATTAATTCAAATCTGCCTTCAGACGCCAAGAAGCGCCAATTTTTCTGAAGAGTTCTCTCATTGAAGCTTTAACAATTATACATAGTCTTTGACTGAAATCTATTGAAGGTACATCGACCGACGACCTTAAAATTTTATATACCATGGATCTGAGTTTTGTGAATAAAAAAAAAAGGAAAAGTAAAAAGCTATAGTAGCTTAAGCTAGATAGTCCTAGAATATTTAGGTTAAGCTTCAATTTATGTGAATAAAAAAATAATACACTTTATAGCTTGAACTAGAAAATTTTAGCTTAAGCTTCATGTTTTTAGCTTTCGTTTGCTTATTCACATGCAGTAGCCCGTGGCGTAATGGTTAGTGCCTTGAACAATCATGCCAGAGGTCTGGCGTTCAATACCAGCCGCTTCCACCTTAAGTTTTTTGCGGAGCTACTACCTCTTGCGAGGAAGTGACAAATCCTTCAAGAGTATCTCTTGTCATAGAAAAGTGCCACTCACCTTAGCCGTTCGGATTCGGTAATAAACTGTAGGTCCCATCCATTCCTACAGACACGCACACAGGATTGTTTGAGAGTTGTAAGTCGCTAGGCCTTGGTTCTTCATGAGCCGTTTGTGCCACCAAATTTATTTATTTATTAGCTTGTTCACATGTGTCAGCTTAGGTATCTTTAGCTTAAACCGTTATTTTAAAGACGGATTGCATGACCTGCTTGCTATTTGCATAAAACTGGCATGAACTTGCCTGCAACTTGCGACTGCATGCAACTTGCATGTGATTGCGTGCAACTTGCATGCGACTGCGCGCAACTTACATTCAATTGTTATTCCGACGTTATTTTCTAATAGCCTATTTACGCCGGATCAAAATCTAAACGATAACGACATTAATTACTCACTTATAACCTGTGCCTATACGTTCTGTAACTCTCACATCGGTAAAATGAATCGAGAAACGTTGAGAAATGGAACAACACTCATGTTTCAGTTTAATCGTTTCTCCACCAATTATATCCAGGACCCATGTTCTGTAACTCTCACATCGAAAAAATCAGTCGAGAAACGCTGAAAAATGGAACAAAACTCATGTATTTTGTTTCAGTTTCCATCGTTTCTCGACCGGTTTTATGCATGCGAGAAGTTACAGAACATGGGTCCAGGAGAGAGTTTAGATTAACAGCAAAATTTGAAAATTTGTGAAAAAGCTGTAAGAAATTTCACGTTTCCAATTAGTCCGTATTATGTAAAAAAAAAAAAACAATGAGTGCATTCAGAACAGAACATTTATTTTTTTCCCTATTTTTAAGCTTGTCCCTATTGTCCCCTTTGGCTTCATAAAATCAGCAAAAGTGGTGCTTTCTCCCCAAACTGGAGATACACAGTTTAGCTGCAAAAATGTAACGATAAAAAGAGAGTTTATAATGAATCATGGATGTAGTGTTCTGTGTTGCCGAAGTGGCACGATCGTACTTTTTTTTTGACAATATTACTTCCTCGCGGCACGGTGGCACGAAAACTTTCAATATGACACGTTTTTTATTTTCATAATTTTACTTAAAGCAAATTTCCACAAAATTTAATGAAAATTGGTCCAAATTCCGTAAAAAATTGACAGAAACTCATATTATTTTACAATGCACGAATAGAGCAAATGATTTCCTTTGATTTTTTATGTTGTTCTACACCCGTAATAAAATTTATTACAATTTGTTTTTACAAAATAGAAAAATTTGTGGTTTTTCGATATGGCACGAAAATGGCACATTTTTTTCTTTTAGTGGCAACGCTGGTAGTTTTAGCGTACTAATGCAGTGAGTTTTCCTTCAATTTTGCTGCTTTTTTTCAATAGAAAAAGAGAGAAAAAAAAACTGGATATCTTGCTTAAAAAAAAAAAAGTAAGTTTTAGTGTGACATGCTATAGGCATTGCCGTTCTTTTATTATAATTATGTTTCCATTTCAAGTCGATTTCTTAGAAAATTTTCCCTCCTGTCTAAACGGGGGTAAGTAAACTCGCTTCCCATACGATATTTTTCTTGTCTCAAACGAACCCACCACACCACCACGTAGGCTTTTGTCGCATTTTATTAAAAAACACCAATTTAATTTAAAAGTAATAGAGAAAGCTGTTTTTGCATTTATACATATCGTTCCATTTCCCTTTCCTTAGCTAATCCTGCTGATTCCTTTCAATTCTTGACTTATTGCATTAAATTGGCGCACATAAGGTACCCCCTATACAGGGTGATTCGTATAAGGTGCACCAAAAAGCTAGAGACAGTAGGTTGGGTTAAGATAAGAAGAAAATCGTATAGGAGGGGTGGTCTATTTCCCCCCGTTTAGGCGGGAGAGACAATTTTCTAAAAAATGACTTAAAACAGAAAAAAATTATTTAAAAAAAATGGTAAAACTTACAATGCCATGCTATTCATTTTTGGAAAGCAAGAAATCTCTTCTTTAATTTTCATTTTAAATTAAGTTGTGCTAAGTGAATAGTTTTTAAAATATTAATTTTGAAAAAAAAAATTAAAAAAATATCAAACTATTTTTTTTTAAATTTATGTATTCAAGTATAATTTTTATTTTCAAAATTCAATGCTTATTAATTTTCAATAAGAAGCAGGAGACCGGATGCTAAAATGTGTCTTAAATTTTGAGAAATTAAAAAAAATTAAAAGTACTTTTTCCCAAGAAAAACATTTTTTTTTTTTAGTTTTCTCAAGTTTGATCTGCTCATGTTGTCTCGGGTGGAAAAAAAACCAGTGGCTATCTATATTTGCCCTCCACATAATCTTGGGTATATTTCTGACAGTCGGTGATCATTGGTATAATTTTTGGTAAAGTTGGAATGCACCTCTGATGGCCAGGTTCAGTGGAGGTGGATTACGTCACAGGTGCAGCATCTAACACATGTCAATTATTAAATTAGCGGATTATCACTTTTTTATTTTGTATTGCATCATCCGGCAAATAATAAGCAAATAATAAAAAAAAAATAAACTCCAGTTTGGTTCGAAACGTCATCAGCGACAGACGTGTTACGATCAGTGCTATTTTCTCTAACAAATAAATAAACTGTTTAAAAAAAAAAAATAAACATTCCTCCCGATTTAAAAAGAGCAAGAGGCTCATCGATAGATGAGAACTCTGTCTCTGTCCATTTGAAATATCAAAACACTAACTGCCCAAATATGGCAACTACAACCAAATCAAATCGTTACATTGATTTATCAGACCTTTCTGATATGGAAGATGATTATCCTGTTAAACAAAAACAAAATTCAAACCAAATTGAATTTCCTCCAATCCACTTAATTGGAAAAAATAGTGAATTTGTTGCAAAATTTGTCAAAGACAAAAACATCACCAATTTTGAGTGTAAAAATACTTCGTTAGGTTGTCGTGTTAACTTTTATAAAGAATGTGACATGCAAATAATCTCTAAATCTCTCGAAGAATTAAAGGTTCCATTCTTTACTCACAATACTAAAGAAAACAAACCATTTAAAGTTGTACTTTACGGCTTGCATAAAGTGAATGAAGAGGAGCTCTTAAACGAACTCGTGCAAAATTTAAAACTAGATGTTCTTAAAGTTAATGCTATGAATGTCAAAAATCCTAAATTTAAAGACCAATGTAATTACCTTGTTTACCTAAAAAATAAAAGTGCAAAACTTAATGATTTAAGAAAAAACTCAAAAAGAGTTTTTCATGTAACTGTTTATTGGGATTACTATAGAAAAAGCCCCCACTTCGTCCCGCAGTGCCACAAGTGTTTAATGTTTGGTCATGGGTCTAGTTTTTGCCATGTTAAAGTAGCCTGTGCTCTTTGCTCAGAGGCACATAATATTAATGCTTGCCCCAATAAAGAAAAAACTCTTAAATGTGTAAATTGCGGAGAGAGACACTCAGCTACCGATGCCAACTGCAAGAAGAGACTAGAATATATTGAAATTCAAACTCGTTTGCGAGAACGAAATAGAAACCGAAACAACAATCGCTTTAATCCCCGTTTTGCTTCCAAACCAAATCAACATAATATGCAGATGCAGAACAGTTTTGTTTACCGAACAGACGATTTTCCTCAAATAAATCAGCGTACAACAGTAGCAGTACCCCATCCAAGTAGTAGTAATCCCAATACAAATCCCGTTCCCATTAATCATAAAATGTTAAAATCAAGCCAAACTTTTGCTAACCCTGTTCCAAAACATATTCCAACAATTAAAAATACACAAAATAATGAAAAAAATGATCTATTTACCTTTGAAGAATTAATTGCCTTAAAAAATGAAATGCTGTATAAACTTTCAAATTGTAAGACGAAACAAGAACAATTTAATGTTATTGCTGATTTAAGCATCAAATATCTCTTTAGCAACAACAATGACAAGTAAACTCAAAGTCTGTTTGTGGAATGCCAAGAGTTTGAAAAAAAAAACAAACTGAATTATACGATTTTCTTGTTAAAAATAATATCGAATTGGTACTTGTTACTGAAACTTGGTTAAAAGAAAATATTAATATGGACTTTAAGGATTTTTATTGCTATAGGTTAGATAGAGAAATTGAAAGAGGTGGGGGCGTTTGTATTTTTGTTAAGAAGACCATAAATCATAGATTACTTAAATTAGAAAAGACTTTTTTAATTGAAACACTTTCAATCGAGGTAAATTTACAAGGAATCGGTAGAGTCGTATTTATGGCTGCATATTTTCCTGGTGCCAGAGTTGAAAAGGAAAATATTACAAAATATAAATCTGATATTTTAAGATTATTAAGATGTAACAGAAACTTCCTTATTTGCGGCGACCTAAACAGTAGACATTCTTCTTGGGGATGTCCTCGGGACAACAAATGGGGTAAAACGTTATTTGATTTGAAAAATTTTGAAAATTTTGACATCTCATATACTAAGGATCCAACTTATATTCCATCAAATGGCAGAGGACTTCCTTCTACATTGGATATTATTCTAACAAACCGTCTTGATTTGTTAACTTGTCCATATGTTAGTAATGACCTGTCTTCAGATCATCTTCCCGTGATTTTTGAGATGAATTCACAAGCAGATTATTGTAGCATAAGTAGAAATTATAATTTTCAAAGAGCCGATTGGAAAACCTTTAAAAAAAGTTTGAGTAATAAATTTAACACTCTTTCTCATAACTCTATGAATAGCATAGAGGCTATTGATGAAAGCATTAATGAATTTGAAACTGCTATAAACGAGTCAGTTGACATTTCAGTTCCTCTTGTCTCAAATACGAGTAAACACTACGACCCTTTGCTAACTGATGATCTTAGAAAAACTATTTCTTTTAGAAACACCGTACGGCGTAGGTATCAGAGACAAAGAACAAATTTTCTCAAATTTCAACTCAAACTTCTCAATGAATTAGTACTTAAAAAACTTCAAATAATTAGGAACAAGCATTGGAACAAGACATTATCCCAGATAAGGAAACATGACAAGCTTACCTGGAAACTTTCAAAAATATTTAAAAAAACAAAATGCTAAAATACCTCATTTAACAGTAAATGGCAATAAAATTAATACAAGTCTGGATAAAGCAACCGAATTAGGAAAATTTTTCGAACAGAACTACTCTATAACTCATTCCTTTAATAATAAACCCACTACTGATAAAGTTAATAAAAGTATCAATGAAATCGACCAGGTTTCCATTGATCCTCAAAGCGTTCCTAATGTATCAGTTAACTTGCTTAAAAATATCGTGAAAACAGAATTTAAAACAAAGAAAGCACCAGGTTATGATAAGATATCAAACCGAATTCTAAAAAATCTACCTGAAAATTGCTTTTTCTTTTTAAGTTACCTATTTCATAATTGCTTTTTGCTAGGTTACTTCCCCAAAAGATGGAAGGTGGCAAAGATAGTGCCGATTCCAAAACCCAACAAGCCACTTACAGAGATATCATCCTACCGCCCTATAAGTTTACTGAGTTGCTTAGGAAAGCTGTTTGAAAAAATAATCTGTCTACAAATGACAGAAATCGTTTCAACCAAAAACATTCTTCCGCCAGAGCAATTTGGCTTTAGAAAAGAATTTTCTTCAACTCATCAGGTTATGCGACTAACCAAAGATATAAAAAAAGCCCTTAAAAATAAAAAATCAGTTGGAATGGTGTCATTTGATATTGAAAAGGCGTTTGATTGCGTATGGCATGATGGCCTCGTGCATAAGCTCCTAATAAACGTTCTTCCTGTGTATCTAATTAAACTTATAAAAAGTTTTTTGTATGAAAGAAAGTTCTTTGTTGAAATTTCACTAAGCAAATCTCCATTGTTTGCAATTAAAGCTGGCGTCCCCCAAGGGTCGATCCTCTCCCCTCTCCTATATAATATCTACGTGTCTGACTTTCCTGCTTTAAATTTTTGTAAAAGATCATTTTTTGCAGACGATACATGCATCTACAGTATCTCAGAAAACTGCCAGCAAATTTTATATAACCTTCAAATGGCACTAGATACCATTGAGCTCTATTTTTATTGCTGGAAAATTAAAATAAACCCTTTAAAGTCTCAAGCTTGTTTCTTTACAAAGAAACGAAAGCAAAGTAATCTGCCACAACAAAATCTTTTATTATGTAATGCACCAGTCCAGTGGGAAAAAACAATTAAATATTTGGGTGTTACTCTAGATAAAAGCTTGACTTTTTCTAACCAAGTTTCAGAAAGTATTAAGAAAGCTCAATTTTTAATCAAAATTTTGTACCCCTTGTTGAATAAAAACTCTCAGCTCAGTCTTGAAAATAAATTACTAATTTTTAAAGTAGTGTTTCTCCCCGCTATGCTCTATGCATCACCGTGTTGGTACACTTGTGCTGAATGCCACTACAAAAAAATACAAATCTGTCAAAACAAGATCCTTAAAACAATTTTAAACCTTCCTTGGCATTTCTCAACGATAGGACTACATGAAATTGCTACCGTTTCAACAATAAAAGATAGATGTTCAAAAATTCATAACGCTTTCATTAACAAATGTTTATTAAATGAAAACCCTATATTAAAAAACATTGCTGAATAATTATGTTATATATGTATGTATATTTCTTTCTTTTTTAACGTTAGTTTTAAGTTTTTAATAAAAGGTCCAATGAGTTTTTAAAACGCCTTTCTCAAAACAAAATACCACTAGACCAAATTATTCCTCCATTTTGTTAAATTTATAGTTGCTAAGAATTTATTATGTTCTAATCTCTATGCATTAAGTATCTAATGAATCATATGTACATATACACTGAATAATTAAAATAAATGAAATGAAAAAAATAAACTGGATTAACTAGAGTTCACCTTTTTTTAAAAAATCCAACATGATTTTTTTCTTGTCTCAACCCAACCTACTAGCTCTAGCTCTAGCTTTTTGATACAAACGATTACCCTGTATATTATGTTTTCTTTCTTCTTTTACATACTGAGTAATTATAAGGGTAACTCATAAATTTCTAAGAAAAAATTTAATAGTGGATAAAAATCGAACAAATGGTTAAACGAAAAAGGGGTGCTCAAATGAAAAAAAAGTGCAATGAGTTTTGCCCAAAACTTAAGAACAATTTTCGCCAACAATATAATAGAAGTCACTGTTTAGACCTATTGAGCACTATTTTGATACGTTAATAATAATTTAAATCAAATTATTACAAAACTTTGCGAAGCAGCGCGGGAAATAGTATCAAAAAACTCGCTTCAAATTTTATGGAAGGAAAAAAAGAAGTAGAAAAGTCTTCAAAAAAGTCACCTTCACCTGGTCCTTTCAGAAGGATATAATTATGTACCTAAGAGTTTTTAGTCAACCCGAATAAGTTTAAAAAATTGAGTGTAATTGATTTGACCTCCTTTAGCATAAATATTCCCACGACCTTTTTCTTGAGATGATAGCTCATATACACATCGCCTCAATTTAATAATAAAAATTATCATTAAACACTCATTTCACAATGTCATTAAAACAGTTCGAAAACTTTACTTTAAAAACTGTCCGGAAAGTTCACAAGAACACTTTGTGGAACTTGACAGGTTTACAAGAACATAATGCATATTCCCATAGCCTGGAAACATTCACTTTTTAGTTATTTTTTTACTCCTTGACCTGACGGGCTGCCGATGTGTCGACTAGCGTATCATAAATCTCACAAAATAAAAGAAACAATTCAGATCAACACAAACAAAAAAAAATCGAATAAAAACCTTGCATCATCCCAAACTCAAGCTAACCGTGCTTCATTGATGCGATACACACAAAAAAATTTAGCTCCAAAATGATAAACGAGATGATCTTCTCTCGTGCGCTACGCTTGTGAACCTCCTGGTCACAACAAAAGCTGTCGATTGTTCAACGCCATACGACTATACGACACAACAGGAAATTTTCCTCGTTTATCAGTCTGGCACCAAAAATGTGTTCACAGTATCCGTTCGGTCCGAATACGCTCTTGACTGGCACAAAAAAAAATAATAATAATAAAATAAAAAGGAGATTCTTTCTTTCTTCTTCATTTCAGACATTTATTGACCAATTTGTGACCCAATTTGGAGAGATATGATGCGCCTCCGCTTGTATAGTGTTTTGGTTGTGGAGGAAATATTGGCAAACCGCATAAACCATTCCGACTCAAACAACAAGTGGATAATAACTGAGAAAAGTTGTACATCCGAATTTATTGCGAATTTTTTTTTTTTTTTTTTTGTGGGAAATGATATTGAAACAGAAAAAATATTTCAGAGAGAACTTTGCTAGACATTGCGGTGACCGTATGATGGCCCCGTTTCATTTCAATGAAAACGAGGATTTTCCCATAGTTCCCATAGGATATAGTTCAGAAGGTAGGGTTTATTTTGTTAACACTTTCGATTTGCGTACTGTTTTAGTTCTGGTTTTATGAAAATATTTTAGAGGTCTCACAGAAGAAAATTAGGTATCGATGTGGTCTGTAATTGCTGTAATCTGGAATCCATAAATTTAGTCCAATCCATAGAGATATTTTATCCAAAAAAAGGTTGGGTAGTTCTAAGTTTTTAATATGTTTAAAAATATGGTAGATGAAAAATACAAATTTCTTCGAGGTCATGGAAAAACAAAACACTCAAAATTGATACTTTTTGATACCGGTACCTTATTTTTGGTGTGTGTTTACGCAATAACAGTAATCTAGCAACTTTTAGAAAATAAAATTCCATACAAATATGATCCGGGTAAGTTCTTTGGAACAACCAAACCAAGGGAGCTATGAAGCTAATTATAAAAATTAAGTATTTTGTGAAAATTTTAGATTCTTGTCATTTTAATAACGAGTGATTCTAAACCAAAAATCTTCATAATCAATTTTGTAGAGAATTTTATTGCCTTCAAATTACATTTACTTTTTCTTGCGATGTATAGGTACTATAGGGCGAATTTCGGACTCCAACCTTGAAGATCCGATTACTAGAACAAAAATTATAGCCAGGAATATCACTCGATTGTAGTAGCCCGTGGCGTAATGGTTAGTGCGTTGGACTGTCATGCCAGAGGTCTGGGGTGCAATACTAGCCGCTTCCACCTTAAGTTTTTTTCGGAGCTACTACCTCTTGCGAGGAAGTGACAAATCCTCCAAGAGTATCTCTTATCATAGAAAAGTGCCGCTCACCTTAGCCGTTCGGATTCAGCAATAAACTGTAGGTCCCCTCCATTCCTGCAGACACGCACACAGGAATGGTTGAGAGATGTAAGTCACTAGGTCCTAGTTCTTCATGAGCCGTTTGTGCCACAAAATTTATTTATTTAATATCACTCGATTTTGATTTTTTTTTAAATTATTTTTCACTTCAGAAATAATTCAAAATAGAACATTATTGTTGGATTTCGAAGCTATAAATTTCGTCCTAGTAATTTGATTTTTAAAGTTTGTGTCTTTAAATTAGGACAGAATATTAAGCTACATTTCGGTATAAAAACTTTTGAGAATGGGTAAAACATTTCGTACTAGAGGGGTGATTGAATCCGCCTTCAATGTAAATGATACAGGTGACATTTTACAAGCTATAACTTGAAGATGAAAAAAGTCCCAGAGATCGTTAATACCTCATTTTGTAGGTATTTTGATTTTCTAAAAGTTTTCTACTGACCATTTTGTTACAAAATAAAGTCCAGGCAAGTTATTAAATGAAAACAAAATGACTAGCTGTTTCAATATGGCGGCTATTTCCTAAACCCCACCACCCCAATTTTTTTTTTTTTTATAATGTTGAGATGTACCCAAGCACATACGATAAAAAAATAATTGCCCATATCGAACCATGCAATTTCAATAAATTTTTGTGACTAAATCCAGTATACTATAAAGTTTGTGCACGTTTTTCTAAAAAGTGTTCCTAATTGAAAAAATACAAAGTGTAACATTTTTTTTTTAAACGTTTTACAGAAAAGAAACGCACCACAGTGATGCATTAGATTTGAGAATTTAGAAAAAAGCTCAGTTAAGTCCGAACGTCTCAATCAACAGGCTCTTCCAGCCAGGTAAATATCTAGAGTTGCAAACGCCAAGTTGGTTTAGGCCCTCCTCCTCTTCCATTTGCGTTTTCCATAACATGAGCCATTTTATTTATCATGATTTTTAGGCTTGATTCACACTAAAGCGGGGTACACATAATCGATCGCGTATGACAGTTTTGCTCACGATTGATGGTGTGTACACTCTGGTTGTCTGGTTTTTCAGGTAAGCTCAAGGCAAACTCATCCTCAGAAAAATTTTTGATATTGACTGACAGTCAGCCGATTGCCATACGTGCCGATACCGATACATTCTCGAAACGTTCTCCCTCCGATAGAATCCCTTTCTGTTCACATTGCCGCTCCAATACCGATACCGATTCTATATTATTTATATACATTATTGTTTTTCTTCTAACCATACTTACAGATGTTGTATATTTTTTTATTTTTTTCCATACGAAGTACATAATATCAATAACGTTCCCGTTTCGATAACATGATTCGAAACTAGAGGGAGAGTGTACTTGTATCGGAGCGGTATCGATGTTGTGAATATAGTAATTTTTTTGGTGTAAGCATATTTTATCGGAGTAAGAACGTATCGAGACTGTATCAGTATCAGCACTATAGTGTGAATCAAGCCTTAAGGTAATGTATGATCATCCAATTTATAATTTCACATTAAAATCGAATTCTATTTGCAGCAAAGCATTGCATCATGAATTAATTTTTTTTTTTTTTTGACAGTTTTATTTATTTGGTAAAATCCCCAAGGGCTGCAAAAAGTGTAAACAGTGTGCATTGTTTCAATGGTTAATTCATATGGCGAATTCTTTATTTAAAAACCATATAGACACAGACATAGACCTTCATCGGTTTTAAAACTCTCTATATACTACCGAACTGATTGATATTCCATCCAACCAATTCAGCCAAAAACCCCAAAAGTTTATTTGTGATTCGTCTACATTTATATAAAGACAAAAACAATTAAAGGTCAATTCTGAGTTTCCGCTTGATGGGGACAGGGGACTCCAAAAATGCGTCTTGAATACAAAATGTTATACAATTAAAATTATAATATTTATTTCCATCGTGCGATTATCGTCAATTTGAAGAGAAAGTTCATGGATAAGATAGATTGGATGTCTTCAAAAACGAATAGACTATTAAGTAGGTGGCAGAAGAATGGGAGCTAGGAGAGGGTGTCGATTCTTTGTGCATTTATAACTATAAAACTATACAAAGTATAAATTAAATTTATAAAAGTTATAGTTCATTCGTTTTACTTTACAAGAGTTTGTGAAGTTCTGAATAATTTTAATTTGGGTCTGTCGATAAGGACAATCGGTAGTCAATTTTTTTTAAAATTTTTTCATGTTTTAATTCAATTTTTTAGAAAATTGTCCCTCCATCTAAACGGTGGGAAATAGACCCCCCACTCACAGGTATACACAGGCATACAGACAGATAGACAGAATTTGCGGAACCCACTTTTTTCGAGTTCTCATCATCGTAATTCAAGTTCGATTGAAATCTCTAGTTCTATTTTTCGGTATCCTCTTTTAAAAAGTCAATCAATTCCAATTAATAAATTAACTGCTAAGGTGCTCCGATAAAGCGAATAACTCACAATCCTATACTCTTAGAAAATAGTTCTTGGAAAAAAAAATAAACAGATGGAGATATGTATAATATGATCCCCAATAGATATCAGACAAACAGACATTATGTTTAAATTGCAACCTAAAAAATATACGAGCATAATACGTTTCATGTTTTAATAAAAAAACAACAACTTAATATAAATAACACACAAGCAAAAAAAAACACTAACCATCAAAATTAAATTTATTGAACACCAAATAGCGTCGTCGTTGGGTCTCGGTTGTTGAGTAGGTCACTCACACTCAGCGATGCCAACTGAGGCTTTTTTTATTCCTTTTAGGCATTATTTCAACATCTGAGGCTCTGAGAGTCTGAGACTTATTTTTTACCAAAGGGGCTTTATTTCATTTTATTTTATTGAATTCAGATTTTAAATAAATTTAAATATTTCTAACGATTTAAAAAATATTTCTGAATTTGGGGACAAAATTAAATAGTTTAAAAATGTTTATTTTCCTTGTTAAGTTAAAAATTTAACATTTCTTGCAGTCAGTTGAAAAGTTGAAACAAAGCTCAGGAATAGACTAAAACCAAAAAATTTAAATGGAAATCTGCACACAAAAACGATTTTTAAAGATATAATCTGCAACAATTTTAATCTTTTATTTGAAAAATGGTGCATGATTTTAAGGGCCATCTCAATTTAAACTGTACTTAAGTATTTAAAAATATTTTGTATTCATACTTATCTATGTGATCAATTGGATACATAGACATACCAACACTACTGAACTAGAGTTCCTAAACTCGATGTTTTCCTGTGAAATTTTTTTTTTAAATGAAGGATTGTTTTTGCCTATTTAAATCACTGGTGTTTAGTTTTTTATGAATTATATCTGTTTTGTGTGATCTTTTGTTGTTTCTACATTTTGACATATTCAAGGTTAACTTAAAAAAAAAAAATAAGTGAGGCTTTTTTTTCATTGAAAAAGGCATGTGTTTTTTTTTTATTAAGGCATTATTTTGACCAAAGTGGTTGGCAACGCTGCCACACTTAAAAGTGAATTGAGATTTAGTTAGTGTCGACACGTTATCTTTTTAATCACCGTGAAGTTCGGTATCGGTAGTTTGAAAGGAAAATTAACGGTAATTACTCGAGATAATTGAGTAGATTGTTTGGTCAATTGAAATTTGTTCGCACGCTCGAAACGAAACGACGATGATTAATTTTGAGATTATGGGGGCTAAATAAATTGAATTTTAAGCATTGTTTGCAGCTTAAGTCGATATCTAATTAACAACATTGGGTTGGACAAATGAGGGAAGCTTTTTTTTTTCTTAATAATTTGAGATTGGAAAGGTAAGATGGTTGTTTAATTTTTTGGGCAATTCACCAGATTAAACTTTTAGTAAATGTTAGAAAGGAGCGAATTGACTCCTATGCGATTGGACATTAACGGTCTGAATTTTTCTGATGCCATAGCTGAGCTTGATATACTATACCACTTGTAACTGCGAAGCAATTTAAAAATTTGAAATATTCCCCTTGTAATGATTCTGTGGGTATTTTAAATAAATCAAAAAAGGGACTGAATATCTGTAATTAAAAAATATTTGGGTAGGATGCGTTCGGGTCGTAATTCTGTATGTGCCAAAATTTGGTTTTCTAAATTGTGTACTTTTGGAAATTCTGTAAATCCATAATTCCTTATTTCAAAATTATGTACTTAAAAATTGTATAAGTAATTTTAAAAGAAATATTATTCTGATAAATATTTCTTTTAAATTTACACAGATTTTTCAAATTCAGTATTTTGGAAAACAGAACACATATAAACTATACCTACTGAGCTTTCACTAGAGAAAAATTCAGTTTATTTTAACATTTTCAGAAAAATTGTTATTTGTTTTGATATTGACGCTTATATAGATTTGGAGTTAATATACAATTTTTTTACGAAAATATTTAATGCAAATGTGAGCGCCCTATTTTTGGGTTAGATGATAATTTTGTATGTGCCGAAATTCGGTCCCCGCAATATTCTGGGCCCATATTATGAATTACGAAAGGAAAGGCAAAACAAACGATACCCCAAAAACTATAGTCATGACATATACCGATTATAATTTACGAAAACGGATGCATGAGCGTATTGCTAGATAAAATCAAAAAATCAATTTTCTTTAATAAATATGCGACAGATACATAATAAACCTCACTCAGAAGAGTAAAACTATAAAATATGACCGCCATAACGCCATAAGCAGTCGTAAAAGAAAACGAGTATCGTTAAAAAAAAAACGACTATCGTAAAATATAATCGCAACTTAATGATTACGAGGGATTCTGAACGATAATCGTAATTCGTAATACCGACCCTGTATTCCGAAATTCTGTAGGTATAAAAGAAATATTGTTTTGATAGTGACACAGAGTTTGCACTATTTTTCTAGACCCTTTTTATTATTAAGTTTATTATCTGGATTATACTTGGCAAGAAAAAAAACCTTAAACCTTAAACCTTATGAAATATCATTTACACTTAAATTTTTCTAAACGTCATTATTCAAAACTTAAATTTTAGTCATTCTTCATTCTTATGTCAAATATGTAATATGCACAAGTGGATTGCTCAACTTGCTTTTAAGGATTAAAAGTGACATAGTCTTAAAGATTTTATAATTTAAAATTAATACATATACATTTATACCCTACATGTACTCTAATAATTATCTTGTCTTTATGGAAAATTTTAAAGAAAAAAATATATAATTTATATTTCTTTAAAATATATAATATAAATAAAATATATAAAGAAAAAAAATATATAGTTTATATTTCTTTAAAATATATAATTTTAAAAAACTATAAATTTATACAAAAGTACTTAGGTATTTCCAAAAAAATTATAATTTATTGCAGGTATATATTAAAGGAATATACATATTTTAATATATATCTATTCCTAAATTCCTAATTTACAAACAATATTCACTTTTGGATACAAACAGTTTCATTAAAAAAAATTTTACATGCAGGCCTTCCGACAAACATTTTTTTTCTTCGAAATCTAAAAAGTCAAAAAGAAATACCTGCGTGTTAGCCTTATCAGTTGCCGGAAAATTTTTGTTCTACTAAAATGCATGCATGATCTGCATTTTATACGAATTATTTTCATACTTTATGCAAGTAGTTTTTCTTAAGTCAGTATACAATCATATTTAATAAATGGATTGTTTTCTAAACATAATTAAATTTTGGTAAAAAATGGAAAAATTCATAACGATGAAGCTTATGAAGAGTTTTTAGTAAAAAAATTATTTACATAAATTTATGAAATGTTTCATTTATCTTTCATTTAACGAAATATTAAATTTTTTCGCTAAGCTGATTAAACGTATAAGGAATTTCATTTTTTTTACAGAAAATATTATTTTTAGTGAAGGTACACACATAATAGCGTAAGCTGTTTCCACGATAAAAAATACCTCTGCCAAATCCGAACGAACGGCTTAAGTAAGAAAGAAGCTTTTGAGAATTTGTCAAGCCCTCAAAAGAGGCAGTAGCCGTGAAAAATAAAATATTTTTTTTGTTTTTAGGTCGAGAATTTATTATTCAAGTCAATTAATTCATATCTGAGGATATTTCAAAATCCCTCAAAACACACTACACTTAATGTGTAAAGCCTTTCAATCCAAATGCAAGATGCAACTCCACCAGAAATTGCGCGATTTTGTCAAAACTCACAGTCATTTGTCCATTGTGTATGCAGTAACTGTATTAGCAGGAAATTGAATGATTCAATAAGTATCACACAAAAAAAATCAGTAGTTTTATATTTTTGTGCACTTTCATCAATCTATAATTAAAAAAAATATTTTAATATATACCTAATCCAACAGCCATCATAGCAAAATTCAGTGGCTATACCCACCAACTTCTTGTACTTTAATCAATATTCAATTCATCATATTGATTGGCCTTTCAAAAATCTATAAGGTTACATAAATCCATCATTAAAATGTGATGCTTAAATATATTCATCATCATTCACCCAAATCAATGTCTAGCCAAAAAATTAATCGCCACAAAATTCCTTATAGTAGGTATAAGAAAGCTAAAATTCACACATTAAAATTATTATATTTTTTTTTCGCAAAAAAATCTTGAAACCTCTTCTATCATCATCATAACTTCATTAAAAAGAAATAAAAAGCAAAAAAACAAAAAAAAACAGATATTCACCTGTTACAAGATCACACACTTCTTCAATCATATTGAATGTCAGTAACAACATTATGAACGTGATCTCATGCCGCATAAGAAGGTGCAAGTAGATATAAAAAAAATAAAGAAAAAAAAAACTTCATCTCAAACTTTAAAAGGCAAAAAAAAAACACTTATTATGATTTATTATCCTCCATCGATTTTGTGTGAGGTAAACGTAAACGAAAAAGGTACTCGAGCAACGTCATAAATTTTACAAAATTTGTTCACAACTTTGCTAAGGAAAATTGGGTCAAATAGACAAGTATGTAGGTTTTTCTTTTTTTTTTTATAAAAAAAGATACATAAATTCAAAATATTGTATAGGTGTTTAAAAAATTCTAAAAAAAAAAATAGGTATTGCAAATCAAATAAGAATTTTTGTAATAAAACTCCTAAATTAATAAAATTATGTGCTCCCAACACCTACGCCCCACAGTAATTTATTCTCTCCCTAAAAACCAAAAAAAAAGACTCATAGGACTAAAAGATACTTTAAGTATCTTATGTATGCAAAGAGACATACAAGAAAAGATACAAATTGAATTTTAAACTCACTTTTTTTGTTGTTGTTGTATTTTTGTTGACGTCTAATGTTGTGATTTTTATTTATATTTTATTTTTATTTTGTTTTAATTAAATTTTAATCGAAAATTGAATCAAAGCAGGAGAATTATTGTGTGATGTGGTTTTTGTTGTTGTTTTGTTTTCCTTTTTTTTAAGCATTCTTTCTCATTTTGTTTCACTTTTTTTTTTTTAATTTTATTTTTCGTTTACGCACGCTGCTGCACCAGCAATACACCATCAGCTGAACTGAAAATTCTTGATCTCCTTGAAGTGCCGATCATGCCTTGTGAATTCGCATTGCGTGTTGTATTTTTTATTTTATTATTATTTTTTTTTTTTCGATAAGTAGAGGTAGATACTCCCAATATTGAAGTTGGGATTGTATATGCGAATAAAATTAAAGTTTGAATTTACTTTTTTCTTTAAACAAAACCACAATCTAAAGTAAACTTTTCTTCATATTTGCAATTAGAGGAATCGAAGGGCACAATTTTATTGAGATGCAGCATTAAAAATGCATCTCAGATGGAAGCATTACTCACAATTTTTCAAACTTGTTTTTTTTGTTGACCCGAAAAAAAACTATCTATCAATGAATGTCCCACGATGAATGAAATTTTTCGTTAATATTTCACAAATTCATAGTTATTATGTTTAACAAAATGCACTTATTTTAATTTAAACATTGAACCCAAATATTTGATTAAAAAACATTTATTGACCTAAAATTTTCAATTTTATTTAATTTCATAAATTTTTCACTTCACTTTCGATTTTTTTGTGACTTGATTTTTAATTCACTATCAACAAAAAGAGACCACAAGTAACCTCTTTTTTCCCAAAACATTTATGATAACCATAACAAAAAAAATAACCGTTAAAACTATATCTTCTAGCTAAAGCACCAGAAAACAGAAAAAGATACACTTTGAATGCACGAATTTACTTTATGTTCACAACCGAATCCGATGAATACACGCCAGCGACTGACTGAATTTTATCGAGTTGGGGAAAATCATGTTTTTCCTTCTTTGCTGCAAACCGAACCAAATGAATGAACTAACGGACAGACAGAAAACGATGTGTCTCAGGCGGTTTCAGTAGACGAGACGAATCGAGAAAAGCTTCCAATAAACATAAACAAAAACAAAAATAAACAAAAACATTAAACATGTTGGTTTATTGAAAGTGCAAGTTTTCCCATGATGGTTGGTTTGGATTAAAGAGGTTTAGATACATTTTTTAATATGGTCGAGGAGGGAGAAAAAATGAAGTATCTATGTGATGTGAGGCATGTTGATGCCGTAGCAGGTGAATTAGGGATTGTTGATAGAAATAAAGAGTCAAGTAAATGTTGCTGACAGATAAACATAATGTTCCTAAACTATTTAATGGATGTTATTTGTAATAGATTTTTGTGCGTGAATTTTGTTGCATATAGCATGCGGATGAATTTAAGTTTGAATTGATAAATTTTAAATGTGTCACAGCAGCATTATTTTTAATTTGAAATGGAAAATCTAAAAAAAACGGGAAATCTATTTATAGAACTTAGAATTTAATTTAGTTTGATAAAAATTCTTGCAAAACAATACATTTTCATTAGCTATGTTGATCTTTGTATTGTTTTGAGTTTAATGGATTTTGTTTCTATGGTTAATTGGTAAATCTTTAAACATATTCGTTCAACGGAAGTCGTTTTTTTTTTTTTTAGATAAAAGAATCATCAACAACTAAGATCGTAGTTGAAGTATTCCAATGTGTATTTATACTTTTTTAAATGTTACTGTTTCTAGAAATTTATGAAATTAAAAGATAAACTTTATCGATCTTGTGTGTTGATATTATTTTATTCCCTAACACCAAAAGCATTAATGTGCAATTTGAATTACTTAAACTTATTTAGTTTGTTTGATATGTTTTTTGTCCTGGCTTAAAGAAAACGTTATATCAACAACTGATATGCGCATCTTCTCTGACAGCCAAGCCGCACTGAAATCCCTGGACTCGGTCTCAGGTGCCGGGCCACAGGGACATTCCAGGGAACTGGCAGGGCCAATGAACTCGCCAAAAGTGGAACAACAATAACTCTCCTTACAGAAAGGAAAGATATTGATATACCCATCGCATCGCTACATGCAAACTTATCAAGATCAATAAGAAGCTATAAGGTGCACTAACCTTAGGTGGAGCAACATCACCACTTTTGTGGCGACTAAACAAATATGGCCAAAGACGGATCTGAATCGCACTATGTGTCTGATTGCTTTAAGCAAATCGCACATAAGCTCCGTTATAGGCGTTTTAACTGGACAATGTCTCGTTGACAGACACGCCACGCGACTTGGAATCTTTGCCAATGACTAAATGCAGAAGCTGCATGGATGAGGAGGAGGAGGAAACAGTTCGTCACCTTCTCTGTTCATGTCGTGCTCTATCCCAAAGACGTAGAATCCATTTGGGAGACTTCTACTATAATGATCCAAGTGATCTGGCTAATACCGAAATTAGTAACCTTGCAAGGAGCTTCAAATGGTTCAACGAGTAGGAGAAATCTCTCCTAGATCACTGTGGTATCACAACGGGCTACTGGTTGGCCTATGTGGGTCGGTTCCAACAGCAACTCCTACCTAACCTTACCTTGATATGTAATTTGTTCGGTATTTCATATTATTTGTAAAGTGTTGGGCGCCAACTATAGCTATCATTAAAAACCATGCTATGAAAAAAATTAACTAAATAAACATAAAAAAATAATGTTGGTGGTTTTCCGGCAAGGTAACAGGTGTCATACAACTATATTAATGATAAATCTTAAAAAAGTTAATTGATTTTTAACGATTCTCTGCCTTATTCGGTCAAATTTTTTAATTTTTGGCTCGAGAGTGTTTACCTGGCACAGTACAAATTCAACCAAAAGATCCCAATGCAAATTGGATGAGGTTCAACAGCCGACAAAAAGAAATCCAATTCAGAAAGAATATAATATCACGATTTTTCGACTTTTCCTTAGATTGACCACTGAAGGAGATCGTGACATAAAGATTTTTATCATTTAAAATGTTATAATCTTAGCGCAACAAAATAAAAAAAAATGTAAGGAAAAACTCGTGATTTGGAAAGCACACATCAGAAGTGTTCCTACTTCTAGAGGATTACCATCAGTTGAAGAAGAAAACAACCAAATGCTATGGCCCATAAAATAAAACAAGCCTAACGTATTAGGTACACATTGACAAATTTTTATATTTCAATTTTGTCTTACCTTATAATCTATTACTACATATGGATATATGAAGGGAGAGAGGTGCAAAAATCCTCTTAATTAATCCTTGCCTGTTTTTAGTATATAGAACATTACCGACCCCTTAAAATATATAATACAAAATAAGCATATTATCCGAGTCACTGTGGCGTATACGTACTTTTTTATCAGCAAATTTTAATTAGTTTAAAAAATCTGTATGTACACCACAACTTTATAGTTCATTTAATAAAATTGGTATGAGATTTTACTTCCTTCGGCAAAATATATTTTTTGTCTTTTGATCATTGTGGAGTGGTGTAAAGTTTACTGAGTTGGTGTTGGTTCAAATTCAGCTTGATATTTTCGTCAAATTCATCGCACAATTCTTATATGTTAAGTTTTTCTTAGAACTTAATTCCTTTATGAATACTACCCGAAATTCGACATCGATAGCTAGAAAAAGTTATTTCTTTTTTTTTTGAAGATTTAATAATTGACTTGGTGAACTTCGTAGACATTCTTTTCTATATTCACTCAACTGAAGGCCACCCCTGGGATTTAATGAGATAGTTAAAACCTTATTTCTCAATTCACTGTGCTTATTATCCTATCCTTCTATTCCTTCTAACATTGCCTAATTTATAAGACCCTAGGTCTTACTGGCATATACATATATGTTTGTGTTGTTTTTTTTATTATCTGTTTGATATGTTTTTAATCAATTTATGTTTAATCATGATGTGCGTGAAGTTAGCACCCCAATTTTTGATTTTTGTAAAAAAAAAATGGTTGTGCTGTGATGTGCCCAACTTGTGCTGCCATGTGCCGTATTTAAAAAAAAAATCGTACTAAGCATATTGTGTTTAGAGGCTACCCATTTTTTTAGCGTGAAGTTAGCACCGCCATTTTGATTTACAAAAAAATAAAGATTGTGCTGTATTGTGCTCAACTTGTGTGTGCTATTTGTGCCGTGAATTTGTTTTTTTAGAATTCGCAAATTTGCAAATTTTAGAGCCAAAAATTCATTTTGCGAAGCGTGAAGTTAGCACCGCCATTTTCGATTTTCAAAAAAAAAATAATGGATGTGCTGTATTGTGCTCAACTTAAGCCAATGTTGTAACAAAAAAAATCATGTAGGTAGTCTGGATTATTTTTTTTAAGTGGTACTGAAAGTCTCCAGCCCAGGCCCACGAGATTTAGCCATGAAGAGGGGGGGGGGGGGGGGTAAAGTTCCCCTTTTGTAGTATTTTGTAAATATTTCTCAAACCAAGCATTTAAGAAAAAAAGTCCACGTTATGATAGACACAATTTGTTACCCCTAACCCCCCCCCCTCCCTTCTCACCATAATACTTTTTCTGTTATTTCTGAGTAAGTTGATATGAACAAAATCTTTTCTGTAGCAAATTAGATTTACTTTAATTTTGTGCAGTAGACTTTTTTCTTAAACGCTTGGTTTTCGAAATATTTACGAAATACTACAAAAGGGGACCTTTACCCCCCTCCTGTTCAAAGCTTGCGGGCCTGGGCTGGGTATTTTAAAATGTTGTACCTGGGGGTGACCCCAGCCACTTGAAGAAGTAATCCAGACTACACGATTTATTTCATTTATTTTCCCTTCGTTGACTGCACTATATCTGCAACTAATATTCTGCTTTTTTCAATTCTGGACCACCTAAAACTATTATTTGCAAAGCTACAAATTTGTTTTAAACTTTTTCCCTGTAAAAGTAACCACTAGAGAGACGCAGTGATGAAAAACGAATGCTGATCTCACGTACAAGTGTTAAAATTGAATTGATGGTCATTTTACGCAGTTTAATAACAACATCAGAAGAAAACTACATACCTACCAAATTTTCGTAAATTTTCTTAAAATGATGTATTATTTTGCCAAGTAAAGTATTTAATTATGGGCTAGTCTTCTACTAGGCTGATATGTTAAAATTGCTTAGATTATCTTTTGAAAATTTTCATGCAATTAATGTAGACAAGCTTGCTTTCATTAGCTTTGGCCCAAAGACTATAAGTCAACTTTACACTTCAAATTCAAAAGCCTATAAAATATTTTCCCTAAAATTGTCGACCCCTAAATTTGGCTATTCAACAGCTTTTATATGTACATATAGCTCGATATCACCCACGGAATAAAATTTAATGTTAGTAAATTCTATATTCTGTATATATTAATATATTTTTGTCACCTTACGCATGAAAAATCAAGTATGTTATATTACAACCTTGAAGATATTTTTTGCATATAAAAATGAAATATATCCATCCACATCGATGCTATAATTTATCTTCTTATAAAACATTTATCTCCCTATTAAATGAAGAAAATTATTGTTCCATCAAAACCCAGGCAATAGCTTTAAGGTATGTTACCACCTACCAACAAAATAAAATTGACCAGGTAGTTCATAAAAAAAAAAAAAAAAACCGTAAGTATCCTTAAGTGAAAGGCAATAACTTACTTGAGTACTAAAAGTTTTTATTACAATTGCGTGTTTATTTTATTTTTTTTTGATATATGTATGTATAAATCAGACCATGTTTATTGTTTATTGGATTTTGAGTGTTACTTTATGACCTTTCCATTCAAAGTGCTCATTTTGACTTACAAATATAACCTCACAATTAACACTGGGCTTGAGCAACAACAATTTTATGCGTGTATATTACCACAAGTTCAAGGTGACTGAACTTTTCAAGGACATTCAAAAATTCTAAAGCATTTGAATGACATAATAGAACATTTTCTTAAACTATAAAAAATATCCTTTTGAAAGTAATGATAATGAAGAAAAAAACAATGAAACCTCATTGTATAATCCCTTGCTTTCAGCAAACATAAATTTATCTCTAAAATAGTTTTTCTGACAATTCAACAGTTTTCCAAAAGTTTAAATGAAAACTTCAGAGTTGTGAGACACAATCCCTTTCTTGGTTAAGCCACCAATCGTTTATTTTGAGTATAACAACTTTTTTATTGTCCAAACAAAATATATATCTCTTCTCCTGATGCAGAGCAGTCAGACGGAGCGAAATTTCAAGGGAGGGGGATCTGAAAGAAGGGTTTTTCTTGATGCTTCCCACGGGCAATTTGTGTATGGGATTTCCAAGAAGACGTTTCCCTTTCTTCTCACTCTCCCACTGGTAAAAAAAAGCAATTATTTGCTAAATTGAAATTTCTACAAACAAAAAGTATCTTTTATTATTTAATCATTTGCTATACTTATCCTTTGGGGCAGCGATAGCGAATGTTAGTACTTATTTCTTATCCTTGTCTGTTGGTGTCAGCGTTTTTAATTTGTCAATCTGTATTCTTCATAATTTTGTATTATTGTTGAAAAAAGAAAAAGTTCAATTGGAACACTTTTCTCCCAACCCCCACGCAACCCGCCACTCACCAAGCAGTCAAAACAAACAGAAGAGAGCACCCGGTTCAAATTCAGACGTGCAAATAAAATAACAACTCATCATTTGGAGAGAAAGGATTTTTGTTTCTTTTTGGATAATAAAACTCAAGCACAGCAATGAGGTTTAGATTTAATGAGATACAGGAGTAGCATTGTCAAAATAGATCAGCATCGTTTTGAGGTTTGAGTGAAAGATTCCGTAGGATTGGCAGTATAAGAACTTCATTCGTGCCAAACAATGAGTAGATTATTTGGTTCTTTAAGATCCTTTGTAATAAAAATTGAAATAAATCATGATGAGAAATATACATAACTTTTATTAGTCGCATATTTGAAGGAAGAGGTGGTGTAGGTTTCTTTGAATTTCATTGCATTGCATAATTGAGATTATTGAGTTTTGTATTTTTGTTTTTCAGAACCTTTGTTCTGATTTGTTTTATTTCAAGACTCTCACTAGATGGTAGGTTAGGTACCATTTCCATATACCCTAAAGGCAATTTATGTTTTTTTCGAGAAAAATTCTCTTTGAGACTTTTATCTAAGCACATAACCACAATGGAATGGATTAAAAAAAAAAAATATGCACGACTGGATCGCACGAATTCGCTATCGTAGCTGAAAACTATAATGCTATGATATTATGTATATTCAATGAAAATTAAGTCAAAAGTACGGCCTCTGCCACGCCCACTGTTGGTATAAAATTGGTTGCATGAAAACCTCTCGTACTATAGTGATATCAAGTACTATTATTCTGGTCAGTTGAAAAATTATAAATTAAAAAAGCGTGAAGTTCGCCCACTGCCACGCCCACTTTTGTTATAAAATGTTTGTGTTTTTTTTTTTAATTCTCGTACGATATTAAAAAAACGTGTTCAGAATTAATGTGTGTGATAAAAAAAAGTTAATTTGAACCGAAATCCACCCACTGCCACGCCCTTAATTGTATTATTGTTAGTTAGAAGTCAAAGATGATGTATTTCTGAAATTTCAGAAATACTTTCCACGGTCTTGTTTAGAAGCTCCTGAAGATCAACTGTTGCCGTATTTTCAAGGTAACCTCTCTTTTACTTGGAAGTATCATTCTTTTAAGTTTTCTCAATTTATATAAACTCGGAACGAAATCTTTATGTAAAGCATTGCCAACCGAACACAGTACATTGTATTTTTTTTTTCAGGGAGGCTTAGGTCCAAGTATAATGCCAATGCCTCTTGTGGTCTTAAAATTTTTTATTTTCTTTCGCTTCAGCTTCACCACCCGACAAACTCTTTGAAATTTTTTCCGCGAAATCTAGCTCTTTTGTGAGTTAGAGCCGAAAAGCTCACATACACTGCTTTTTTAGTTTTACCATGTGATTTTTAAACACGTCCGCAAGAGACGTATGTGGTGGCGTGGATAGACAAAATTGCTGAGGTTGGTAAAACTGCAGAGTTATCACCTTTTCTTCTTTATTTTTTCCTATAGGAGTCATATACTGATTTTGTCTATACCTTTCTTTCTCAACTAACAGACCAAAGTACGTGCAGGTAGTCAAATTAAGGTTTGCTTGGATCAATCGACTTATTTTACCACTTATTATTTGCAAATACCACTTTTATTAGTCCAATAATTAACTATTCACTGTAACTTGATACAAATTTCAAAAAATGGGTAAAAGCTCCTTTAGTTGATTAACAGCAAATTTTATTAGTTATTTTTGTAAGATAAGCAAATGGTACTGTTTTGAAAATTACATTAAACAGGCAACTTTTTAAAATAGTTGGACACAAATGTTCTCATACATTCAAAGTCAAACTTTTGTAAAAATAAATATTTAGTAGTTGTTGTATTGAAAAAATAATTTTAAAAAAATATAATAAAAAAAATGCAACACGAAGTGTTAAATTTAAGTGTCTGTTTATTAGAATAGTTATTCAAGAAAATTATAAAAATAAAAAAAACAACAAAAATCATTCATTGGTGTTCCTAGTGTTAAGGTATTCGAGGAGAGACATAATATTTAAAATTTTTTTGAAAAAAGGTGTTACCATGGAGACTCATTGTAAATATTTTTTTGTATGCTATTTCCTGAAGGGCTGCTATGTCTGGTTACATGGTTATCCATTATTTACTGGACATCCTGTATATGTATTTCAGGCCTTCAGTTAGTTTCAGAAATTGATCATAAGGCTTAGAAAATTTTTAATCCAGGGTTAAAATTTCGCAAGGTTACCCGCGATTTTTGGCACCTCATTTATGGGACATTCGCAAAAAAAGTATACAATTTGAAGGGCCACTGGATATTGATAAAAGGTCAGGTAATTTCAGTAACTGGTCAGGCATAGGTTTTTTTTTTAAATTAATTTTTAAAGTTTTTTTCAAGGTCACAGTAATGAACTTTTAGCACCTTATTAGTGAATTTTAAGAAAAACAAGTATGCAGTTTAAAAGGTCAGTAAAAGGTCATAAAAGGTAAGGAAGTTTCGGTAATTGGTCAGGTATAGATTTTTTAAAATAATTTTTTAAAGTTTTTTTAAGGTCATTACAAGGTCACATGAACTTTTAGCATCTCATTTATGGGATATTCGAAAAAAAGTATACACCATCTGAAAGGTTCCTTATTCCTTATAAAAGGTTAGGCAGTTTCAGAAATTGGTCAGCTGTAGGTTTTTAGTTATGAGTTTAACAAAAAAAAAGAAAGGTCATTGATCTTTACCTTGAATTTTTTTTTTATAAAAGTTTTAAAAAATAATTTATGCCTGACCAATTTCTAAAACTAGCTGACCTTTTATGAGGATTCAGTAAACTTTCAGATGGCATAATTTTTTTTTGTAAATACCACAAATGAGTTGCTAAAAATCTCTACGACCTTGAAAAAAAAAATAAATTTTAAAAATTCATAAAAAAATCTCAATGGCTGATCAATTTCTGAAACACATTACGGTGATAAAAATTGGAAAATTGGACTGAAAAAGTCGAAAAGTATGGTGATATGATAACAATTGGAGCTTGCTCGACTTTTGAAAGGAACATTAATATAATTAAATCCGCCGCGTCAGCTAGTTTATTCATATAATAATATTCTATGGAAAAGAAGCATATTATGAAAAACTTTAAATTGCTAAAACAAGTTAACCTGAGTCAAATTAGCATAACCACCTCCAAAACAGTGTTAAATAATCTCAAAAATAAAAAGGATTGTGTGAGTAAGTATCCTTAAATAGCAAGCCTCTGCATTTGCAATGCAAATATCCCTTCATTAGTATAAATAACATTGCAACATGATTTTCCAATGAATCACTGATTATCAAAAGCTACATTTACTTTACAGAGTTTTTGTTTTTTGTATAAAATGTGTGTAAAATTCATATACACTTACTGCCTTATTCATAAACAAAAAATGATTATTTCAGAATTTTCCTGACTCAAATGGAGTAGAATTGCCTTTAGTTTGAGTCAGGAAAATAATTATTCCATGATGTAGTTACCCTAAACAGAAGAGCTAAAATAACAATTTTTTTTTATGAATAAGGCAGTTGGAGTTGCTTGATGACTTTGAATAAGTCGTGTCGTTTAACAATTTTTCGGTCTCATTAAAAAAAAACAACCCTTAAAACATTACAACTTTAACGATTTCTCAGAAGCAATTTTAATCAATGGGATATGATGACTTAAATTTTTTGTAAGTATGTATTAAAAATTTCTGGTTAAAAAAATAATAATATTTCTATATAAAAAAACAAAATGATATTTTAAAGCATCATTTTTCCGCGAACTGTGCACCCCCGCCCGTACTATTTTTTGAAAGAATGAAGTAAAATTCTTAAAAATAGCCTTAAATTTAACGAAAATTGTATTAAAGATTGAATAAAATAATAAAAGTGCGTATACGCCCGAGTGTACCATTATTTTAATTTAATAGGTACATTTATTTTATTTTATTGAGCATCTTATTTTTTGTATAACACCCACACACAAACTTAAATTTACATATTTATTAACTTCCCATTGGAAGTTATTTTTTATATTCCTTTAATATGACTGCAGTTTTCTACCAGTCGAAGGCTGTTCTATTGAAATAGCAAAAAATTTTTTAAATGTGAAAAAATAAAATCACGTGAGGAAGTTTATTCAACCAAGTCGTCTTCTTTATTCATGTTTGCCAAGTGCTTAGAGCAGAAATTCCTTTTGGTACAATAAAGACAACCAGACCAATCTGATATAAATAAGTATCTATTATTTCGTCTATCTTCATTTGCTATATAGTTTATGGGGCATGATGTTTAAGGTTAATACTTAGTTCAAAGTTTATGTTCATGAATGCGAATCCTTAAAAAAATAATAGCCAAAGTAGCTTTGGTTAAATCCCATTTAAAGTGTGATCTAACTATAAAAAAAAATTTATTTGGTTAGAGTTTATGAAACTAAAGAACATTAAGTTGAGTTTTGATATTTTTTGTTTGAGTGTTTATATTTTTTTTTTTTTATAATTCAAATTAAATTCTTAAATTCCTTTGTAACTTGATATATCAGACATTTAAAGTTTTTTTTTTTATAAAATTAAAATTGGAACTATTATAAACCAAAAGTCATTTTTTTTAAGCCATCAACGTTATTTTTTTATTATAAATTTTATTCGTAACTACTTACAAACACATACGTCGCCGCCGCCGCCAGCATGTACGCTATCAAAGAGTTTTAATAAATAAAAAAAAAAACTTTTTTCACTAGACCTTTTATTTTACATATCAAGCCATGCTTTTAAGTGCATATTTATCTTTGCTTAAAAAAATCCATGGTAAATACAACAACTTGGCATAATTCCGTATTCTTGTTGTATTTAACATGGACTTTTTTCTTTAAGCGAAGATAAAAATGCACTTAAATACACGACTAATATTGCACACCAAAAAAAAAAAAACAAACAATTAACTTTTTAGAGTTTTTGTATTGCTTTATGTAGTTAAAATCCTCCGACATGAAAAGGACGAGTTTGCTTGTGAACACACTTTCCAGGAGAAACACATGTTCCATAAGTTGGACAGTCTTTACACATGGGAATGCAATAATTCGTTAGGGATGTATAGTATCCCCCGTTGCATGTACATTGGTCCGGAGCTGAACAGGAGGCATTTTCTCTACATTTCTTGGAACAAACTGGTTCACACTTATCTTCATTTTGGGACATTTTATAACCTTCATTGCATAAACAAACTCCTGGAGCAGAGCAGATACCATTTTCGGGACAGAGGCTCTCACAAATTGGCTCACACTTATTATCCTTTGACATTTGAAAACCTTGATTGCATTCACATTTTTCCGATGAAGAACACCAACCGTTATTGTCACAATTCGAACAAATTTTCAAACAAGATCCTTCAGAGTCCTCGCCTGCAAAACAATTGCAAGTGCCTAAAAATCCTATGTACCCGTTTGGGCATGAATCGATTCGGTCGAAGCACCTGCGAAATTTTTTTATTTAATAAAAATAAACATTTACAGTTATTTAGAAAGCGTTACTTACAATAATCGATTGGAAAGTCTTGCCATTACTTTTCCCTCAGGGCAAGTGCAAATTCCAATGCTTTTTCCATCGGAACAACTTGCAAAATTATTGTAATACCGCGACGAAATTAGTGCAGATGTTACACTAAAAAATGCAGTTCCAAATAAAAAGACTACTAAGCACGAGGACATTTTTTTACACTCACTTCACTTCTAACCAATGTGAAAAGTCTTTCTTAATCTGAAGGAAAAATATTTCTCGACTTGTTTTTTATATTGTTTTTCATGAGCAAAATAACAAAAAAGATGTATTTGCATATGAATAAAATATTACGAAGAAAATATAATGATAAGAAATTTCATTTGTTTGATTAATTATGACCTTAAGTTGATTTGATACTGATCGTTAAGCAAAATAATTAAAAGAAATTAGTAGCTCTTGATGGCTGCTATGCATGGAGAAACAGTAGCCTTGAAAATTGTTTGTTCGTCAGGAATGAGAGCGTTTCAGTCAGGGCTAGCTTCTCTTAAGGAGGCATCTATGGTCATTTTTATCAAATTGTGTGCATCTTTTTCTACTATTTTTTTACATGTTTTTTTGGGAAAAATTACATTTCGTTTTTTTTTATTTTCTCAAAAACTGAAAAAGGAATTAAGGTTCATCTGGTGTTCAGTATTTGACTGAAAATTGATAAAAAAAAAGTAATGAATATTAAAAAAAATAGTGGCGCTTAACAACGCAACATTTTGAAAAAAAAAATCAACTTGAAAAAAAAAATAACTCCAATTTGCTTTTTTTCACAAATGTTGACTTTGAAATTTAATTTTGTTAATATTTTTTTTATTTATTTTTAATTTTTTCAGAAGTTGAGCCTCCCAGCCTGAGGAAAGAGATAGAATTTTTCCCCCATACAATTTTTTTCTTCGATAATCCCAAAATGTCTTGCACGAATTAGGGGACACTCTTTATAACATTACCGAGGGATTGCAGGCCAGGAATGGAAAGAAAGTGTTCGTGTAATAAAAATAAACATTTGCAGTTATTTAGAAGGCGTTACTTACAGTAGCCAATTGGAAAGTCTTGCCATCACTTAGGGCAAGTGCAATTTCCATTAGTTTTTCCATCGGAACAACTAAAATTATTGTAAAACCTTGACGAAATAAGTGCAGTTGAGGAATGCAATTCCAAATAAAAACACTGCTAAGCACGAGGGCATTTGTTCACATTTACTTTACTTCTAACCAAAGTTTTTTGCAAGGAAAAATACTTCTGTACTTGTTTTTTATTTTGTTTTTCATGAACAAAATAGAAAAAGATGCATTTGCAAGTTGTGTATAAAATATTACGGAGAAAAGAGGCTGAATATTGTGATAAGAAATTTTATTTGTTTGATTAATTATGACCTTAAGTTGATACTTTTCGCAAGACAAAATAATAAAAAAGGAATTAGTAGCTCTTGCTGGTTGTATAGAGAAACAATAGCCTTGAAAATTTTCATCAGGAATGAGTTTCATATCAGGGCTACCTTCGTAGGATAGTCGAATCCCCTTTGGAGCTTCTAGACAAGGCGCTTCGACTTAGTTTTCGAAAATAGTTTTCCTAGCTGAAATCTGTTTATATTTTTGACCGACTACGACTAGCATTCTAATTAAAGGGTTATTGATAAAAAGTAGTCAAAATGTATTCTCCAAATTTTGGTCTCCCTATTTGTAACTCCGTGGGTGGACAGTTTTGAGAAAGGTAATTTTATTTTTTTTTTTTCGTAAGGAATGTTCCTAGAAGTAGATGTCAGTTTCTACATTTTAAAGTGTAAGGTCAAATTGTGGAAACTTGTTTCTTTTATTATATCCAACTCTTATTTCATTCGAAATTACCTAACAAGACCTTCAAAACTACCCGATCTTTTTTGTGTTGGGAAAACTCAACCTTTTTGTGCCTTCATCTGTTTAAAGGGCTATCTCTTTCAAAATTAAACTTGAATAAACCTACATGTATGTATGTACTTATAACAGTTCCATAAAAGTAGGTACGTGACGCAAACAAAAATCTAGGTCATTCACATTGTGAACACTCATGAATCCTGACAGAGAAAACACCATCATCATAATGTTCCATACAATGTATACCTAAGTCCTAACCTCTTTGCGAATTTATCGAGCGAAAATGAATGCGGCATGTTTAAAAGATAGTTTCTTGTGAATACCATCGCAACTAACCATCTGGTTGCTCTGTCGCGTCGAGTTATACAAATTCAGGTGAGGTTTATACGCGATAACAGATTCCAGAGAATTAAGGTGGGGATTTCCTATGAACTCCCCCACGACGCGCCACCGCCGGCCACCTCCGATTCTGACTCTGTCCTGTGTGTTCCTGTGCATGCCCTTTTCTAACATCATAAATTGTTTACAAATGATGCCAAATTTCTTGCTGCCCAACCACTCCTTTCGTTTCGAGTAGATCTACTAGGAAACGTTATTACTGTGGGTGATGGTCGTTGGTCCTTCCATCGTCCTGTTTTTCTATCTCAAACTACTTTCTAATGCATTTTAACATGTCTGCGAGTTTTTTTTTTTTTTAAATTATTTTACAAAATTCAGTTTACAAAAGCAAGAATTTATGCAGGATATGGAAAAAGGACACCACCACCGCGGCATAAACTATAAACCAAGTGCAATGTCGTTAAGAATTATGTTAACCCGACCGACGTGTGCACACGAGGAATTTATAGTGTAAACAGAAATGGCATCCTTAAGCATCATAAAGTCGAACTAAAAATAGAATCGAAAGGGAGTACAACATTATAATACATACATATCGAATAGTTGACAACTTATAGTCATGTTAAGGCTTTAAGAGGACATTTTTATATTCTTCTCGATATAGGAAAGTTGTCACAATTAAATTTACTTTAGTCCCTAATATAATTCTGATAAAGGAATTTGTGCGTTTGGAATATATCCTTTCATTGACAAACGTAGAACTTAATTTATATGAGATTCAGAAGTGTCTTGTAAGGTCCGAAGGTATTAATAAAAGGGCGATTGGGGGAAAGATATGTAGCTAAAGGAATTTGATAATTTTTTTTTGTTTATCACTTAGGAAGAGAATAATGATAGCACTACGAAGGAAGACTTATATGTATATTGAAGCCCATAAAAATAATGGATACTTGCCGGAGGGAAACTTTTCTTCCGCTCTTCATTTAAGTATAGTAAGGGTCAAGACAATTAAACAAAAGTGCATTGGAAGAATACAATTTGTCTAATCAATTAAAGGCCCTTAAGAGTTCTCGATTAATTGCTTAGAAGAAGACAATTCTAACCTTGAAAGTACCCACCATAAATCATTGGAGGATTAAAAACATTTTTCAATTGCCTTTCTACCTGGTAAGCCTAGAAAAAATGTAAAAAAAAGGGCAATTTTCGAAATAAATGCAAGTGAAGATTTTCAAACGCAATTATCTGTACATTGGCCTAAGGAATACTGTCTAAAAAGTTCACTGTCGAAACTGGATTGCATAAAAAGTTATTAGGGGTTATATATCGTCGCATATAACTTTTTAACGGTAAAAGTTAGAGAAAAGTATTTCATGATCATACAAATTTCTAAAATTTCTTACTCTTACTTACTGTTTAGAAGATATGGCAATTTAAAAAAAATTAAAGGGACGAAAATGTCTTTTTTTTAAATATAAAAATGGTGTGTGTTTTTTAATATATATTCATAACAAAGTTAGTCCGTTTGGTAACGTGAAATTTCTTGCAAATTTTCACAAATCTTCACATTTTGCTGTCAAAACTGTTACCAAACAGAGGTATTATCATATCTAGAAATTGGTTAGAAGTCAAAAATATACTGTTTTTTTTTAAATACTGCTTTTAACTTTGAAAAGTCAAAGTTAAAAGCAGTATTAAAAAACATTGGTGCTTATTGTAATTATAACAGAATGATTCATCTGGGGTGTGACAAAAAGCTAGAACGTGTAGGTTGTGTTGAGATAAGGGAAAAATCGTATAGGAGGGGGGGTCTATTTCCCCCTGTTTAGCCGGGAGGAGCAATTTTCTAAACACTTGACTTAAAAGAGAAAAAAATTATTAACAAACAACGGTTACTCTTACAATGCCATGATATACCTTTTTTGTAAAGCCAGAAATCTCTCCTTTTATCTTATTTTTAAATAAATCTGTGTTAGAGAATAGTTTTTGAAATATTAATTTTCAAACTCAAAATTAAAAAAAAATTTTAAAAAATATTTAAAACTAATTTTTTTCAAAACTTAAAGTAATTAAATACTAAATTTGTTTTCAATATTAAATGCTCTTATATTAGTTTTAAGTCGAAAACAGAAAACCGAAAGCTAAATGTCTTCTAGTTTTTGAAAAAAAAAAAAAATTACGGGAGGGGCATTTTTCTAAAAGAATTGACCTGATACAGATAAAAAATTATAAAAAAAATAACAGTAGCGGTTACAACAGCATGCTATACTTTTTTGTTAAGCCAGACATTTTTGCTTTTATCTTGTTTTTAAATTAAGTTGTTTTAGTTAATTCTTTTAGAAAAGTGCCCCTCCTGAACCACTAACGTGTCGTTTTAACAAAAAATTACGTCAAAGGGTTGGGTTGGGACCCATAATCCCGAATACACAAAATCCCAAAAAATTATATCCCCAAATCCCGAAAAGAAAAATTTCAAATGGGATTATCATGCCCAACTAATATTTCCGTTTCTATATTACCTTACAAATATTGATATGCTACAAGTCTTGAAATTCTTCTATGGAGCTTTTCTCGAAAAAAAAAATTCATATAGAAATTATGATTTCAATAACTGCTTATTGTAAATTTTTTGGAAGCTAGATGAAGCAGTTAATCGAGGCTAGTACCTGTTATAAAATAGACCTCTATAAATCAAAAATCCTAGCTTTAGGGCTCTAGAATTTCAACACAGACATGTGGGATATTCGAAAAAAGAAAGACATTTAAATTTAGTAATCTGGTAAAGGCAAAAAGGGATAATTATCATTTGTAAGGCCACCAAATCTTCATAAAAGGTCAACTAGTTTCAGTAATTGGTCAGTCATAGATTTATTGAAACATTCTTACAAAAAAAACCTATATGCCCACTTGTTTGCGGTTTTAATCTACTGTGTCATGTTATTAATTGAAGAGTTTATGGGATTTGTGACTCTCATTAGCTTAAAAATCCTTTTTGTGTGCAACATTTTATTAAGATTTCGGAAACATCAAATGTTTACAAACATTTTTGTTTTGCCAGTCAACATAACAATAAAAATTCTCCTTCTTCAGACAGCGCATGTATGTTATTTCTCAATTTTCAAAATCTCAGTGTTCAAACTGAGAACAAAAAGCTTTTTCATCTCACATCCTATCCCAGATAAAATTTACCACCTGTTGGATTTCTTGGCTTAATATTTCTATGAAAAAAAAAATATTTTAAAAGGAAAAGAAAGTATTAAGAAGAGGAATAACAAAAATAAAAGAAAAATATTTTTGTTGTTGTTTAGTGGACTATATTGAATTAAATTCAATTGGAAGATTGGAAGAAAAGAAAGTATAAATTTGTATAAATTCCTCTTTATATAGCCAGTTGATAGTCATTACACGAATGTCTTTTAAGTGTGCCAGAGAATTAAATAAAAACATGTTGTATTATTATTCTTTTTATATTTTTATTGCAAACAAAATTGTTGACAGAATTTTTATTTTTATATTTATAGATACAAAATTCTTTTAATTAAAAATATTAAATGCACAATAAGAGAATGTAAGCAATTTAACATAAAATCTTGACAGAAATGCAAGGAAAATATAAAATTTAATTAAAAAAAAAGAAATTAAAAATAAAATAAAAAAACAATCGTAAATATTAAGACCTTTGTACATTGACGATTTATTTTCGGTTAAAATTGAAAACGAAAAAAAAAAAGAATATATTATTATTTTAATATTTTTTGGGGATTTGTAAGAAGCGAGAGAGATTAACAAAAAATTGTTTTTTTTTTTGGGGTAGGTAAATTTGTAGTTTGTTTTTTTTTTTTTTTTGAAACATAAAAATTAATGGTAAACATTTTTGTCCTTAGCAAATGTATTAAAGCTCATTTTAAAAAAAAATTAGGAAAGGATAAAGTTTACTTGAAGTGCCTCATTTTAAGAGAGAGTCGTATACATTCCAAAATAAAATGCACGTCTATATGGGTCGCACTAACTTTCTCTACTGTTCAATCACACTGTCGGTTAAGGTCTGAATAAACCTAATCATCTGATTTTAAAAGAAATAATTTTTCTATGGGAGCCTTAAGTTGAAGGTAGTGTTTTGTTAGTATTTAAAAATGAACAATATAGCACACTATATTGTATAACGTATTAAATTGAACAATTATTAAAAATCAATATATTTCCAGATTTCCAGATACAAGTTGTTTTCAAAAAAAAAAAAACAAACCTTTTTTTTAGAAATCCAAAAAAAAAAAAAATTAAAATTTTGGTAAGTACTACATAATTTTAATTTTTTTCAGAAGATTCTCCTTTTCGAGAAAAAAAAAATATGGTTCAATGGGATGGGGGGAACCATACCCAATTTTCGGAAATTTTATTTCCATCAAAAGGTAGCCTGTATATCTAACAAAATTTATTGTTTTTTTTTAGAATCCAATAATGCTAAAAGAATTATATGGCAGGTACCGTGTTTTTTGGCCATACGAAAAACGTTTCGCGGGAATTTCCAAAAAACGCTAGATATACCAAGTTTAAATAAAATCGACACATGCGTTAAGGCTGTAGGCGAACGGACAGACAGACAGACAGACAGACAGACAAGCCTTAAGGCTATTAGTACACTCTTCTTGCAGTTGCAGATAAAATTATAGCCAAAAGCAACACTTGGAAAAAGACATTCAGAAAGTAGGTAGGATATTCCTGGTTCGTTTGCCAAGTTTTTTAATTTTTTTTTAAATAAAGCTACTACAAAATTTATTCACGATGATGGTGACATCGTAGGCAACAGCACTACTAAGGCCGTGTGCGAATTCGTTTAAAATTTCGATTAAATTTTATCCGAGATTAAATTTTGACATTTCTACGTACAGATTCACCTCACTAGTGTCAAAAATTAATCTTCGGATAAAATTTAACGCGATTTTAATCCAATTCACACACGGCCTAAGGATATAATGAGATCCAACGAGGTATCAAAAAATAATTCATGCTGATCTATTTTTTTGTCCATACAAAATATTGCAAACTTGAAAAGGTGAAATGTCGAAAACGTAGGCTTTCTGCAGCATAAAAATTGGATATATTTCATTTAAATTTTTAACTGTAGGTTATTTGATCATTTATAAGAAAGCCAGTACCACATTTCTTACAGTTTCTAAAATTTGAAATATATCATTACTTAAAAAAAAAAATGTTCAAAGTCTAAAATATAAGTTTCTTGCTTTTGTCTTTAAAATAGTGAATAGATGTCAAAAAATAATTTAAACTTACTTTATTTTCAATATTTTTATATTTACTACCAGAAATATTTGTTTCATTTAATTTGAAATTTATAGCTAGTTCGAATAAAATCGTATATCCACTTTTATGTCCACTCTTTATTTCTTGGCTGTGTTCGCAAAGTATTTTGCTTTCTCTTTATCCAAAGTGCATAATTTTATGACTTGATTATCGCCAGGTTATGAATATTTGGTGGCTACATGACATCTCAGAATCGCCTGGTTGAGATTTGACGAAATCGAGAACAATTTCACCTTAAAATATTAAAATGGTTTTTTTTTTTTTTTCTTGGATAAAAAAAACTGACGGTTTCTAGTCAGGCAATGACTTGTGTCGATTCGAAAAAAAAAAATAACAATTTGCAACAAATATGGTTTTTAAAACAGGAATAACATACCTGTACATATATTTTTAAGTCTAATTGTCCTTGTAGCAAAAAGAACAAAGGTTCTACCGAGATTTGAACTCGGATCGCTGGATTCAAAGTCCAGAGTGCTAACCATTACACCATAGAACCGATCTGTTAAAAATTGCTTCATTTAAAATTATCAATCATTTCCACCCACACAATTAAGTCACCTGCTGCGCCAGAAAATTAAAAAAAAAAAACAAAAAACTTGGTTTCCACACAGCACAGCTAATGTGTGATCAGATAAATTTAATAAACTCTTAAATAAACACAAACACACCATACATCTGACAGATTCTTTTTTTTTTTATATATAGTTTGCGAGGTAGGGTTTGAAAGTGATAACATCTGTTATACTAAATGAAATGGCTTAAAAATGAATTTTGTGATGCGAAAGATCAAAAAGAACCAGAGCCTAGTGACTATTTTATTGCCGAATCCAAACGTCTAAAGTGAGAGGCAGTTTTTCATGACAAAAATGCTTTTGGAGGATTTGATGTTGCGATTGAAATAATATTCGATCTGTTTAAAATTATTATTTTTGTCGGAAATGAAATACAAACTCAGAGACTAAAACTATTTCTGCTCGAATTATAGATGAATCTACGGTCTACGTTGTATAAATGTTTAAATTAGTCTAAGATCCCGCCACATTATAACGACCTACCCTCATCGAGGTACCAGATGTACTTATAGCTAGAGAAATTTACGAAAACGACAATCTGCGGAATAAAAATAAGTGACGATTTTCAAACGCAATAATCTTCATTCTGGCCTTAGGTAGGAATACTGTCTAAAAAGTCTATTGTCGAAACTGACTTGCATAAAAAGTTGTAAGAGGTTATTTATGTATGTCGAAAATACTGGTTTTCCGCATGTAAATTTTTAACGGTAAGCGTTAGAAAAAATTATTTCATGAAACTTGTAGATCATTTTTCTTACTCCGAATCACCATTTTGAAGATATGTCAATTTCAAAAAACTTAAAATGACGAAAATGTCGTGTTTTTGCGTATAACTTCTAAGCGGCGCGGCGTGTGTTTTTAAGAACATACAAGGTTCTTTCATTTTATGACCCCCTTTAAGAAATTATTAATATTTTTCATCTAACATTTGCCATTTGTTCATTATTATTGATCCACTGTAAAGAAGTTTGAAGACGAATGGTTGGGCTTGTAGCAGTTTCTATGCTGAATAGATCGAGGGGTCTCAGATAGAAGAAAGTGCCAAGTGCAGCGAAAGGAGTCAGATGAAGTGCTCCACTTTCGCACAGATAAACTTGACGTTGCTAAATTTTTCACGATTTATAAATTTATCTAAGGGGCCATCATACTGCCAGACAGTGCAGATATTTTAGAATTGGTTCGAGATGAAATATATAGCCAATATGCTGTAGGGTTTAAGACCCCATTTATTTCCAACAGATTTTTGTATGTTGTCCAGTCAACGAATCAAATAAATCGTGTAGTCTGAATTAGGTACAACATACTAAAAGTCCCCAGCCCAGACCCGCGAGCTTTAGACAAGAGGGGGGAGGTTACATGTCCTTTTTTGTACTATTTCGAAATATTTTGAAAACCAAGAGTACTAGTAAAAAAGTTTACACTACAATATGAAAGTAAATTAAATTTTTTTCAATAAAGATTTTATTCATATTTTCGCTAGAAGTGATACTAATGGAAATGCGGGGTTTAGAAATTCAAAAAGTCTAAAAATCGGTAATTACTCTCTCCAAATTTAATTTTTATTGATCAACGTACCCACAGACTGTCATAGCCAATTGCTGATATTTTTTCGCCCTACCAAGATCAGCAAGAAATTTTTCGTTTGTTTGCCTATACTTATTTTAACAGCTGCTGAATCGAGTACTTACTCGACTTGAGAAACGACAAAGTGGAATTGATACAAAGATTTTGTTTGCAACTAAGATTGTTCAGCTTAGAAATAACTGAAAGAAGGTTTTCAAAAAAATAAGGTTCTACCGAGATTTGAACTCGGATCGCTGGATTCAAAGTCCAGAGTGCTAACCATTACACCATAGAACCGATATTTTGATAAAAGTTGGTACTTATAATATGTATAGGAAGTTTTGTTTTTGATTAAGCATGCTTTTAAGTAAAAAGCTCTACAATTTTTTGTTTATCAGCTATAAAACTCTTTTATTTTATGTATTATTCTTTCTCAATATTGATCCAAAGATTGTAATCACAGTTAATTTTAAGGCTCAATAACAACAATATTTTTAGTCTATAGACAATAAGTTTACCAATTTGTTTTTTTACATATTATAATACCTATTTTAAACATTTATTTGTTTTAAAAAAAATCATAGAAAAATTTTAATAAATTTTGTATCTATAAATAATTAATTCTTATTTTAAATTTAAAGTGTTCTTTTGGAAACCTAGTTTTCGTTAATTTTTTTCCTGATAATATAGAAAAGAACTTAACATAACTACATTATGTATCCTTTTTAGTCTAAAAATTTTACATGCTACGGCCTTTTAACATTGACAAAATCATTTCCATAACAGATATCAATGACCATGACGTTCCCAATTCAATCAACGCAGCAAAAAAAAAAAACCTTTTTCTTTACTTCAGCATGTTAAAATTTTCAATTCAAACTAATAACATGAAAATTTCGTCAAAATCCCTGATACATGAAGGTTATACACATGTTTCCTTTCAAAATCCATTAAATGAACCATTTCCAAAGGAAGTAGCTATGACAAGAAATAATTTTCAAACCTGACATAAAATAGCAACTCATGCTGAACTCAATCATGTCAACTAGATTTAGGGACTATCCACAACAACTATACTGATGGTGACTTAAAGGTAAATTCAATGCTAATAAGTTCATCAACCTTTTCATGGCTCCCTTTTCTAACTCACATAAAAATACTGATTGATTTGACCTTTCCTCATTTTCCTCATAAAATAATTCAATCTTGTTTTGGAATATACAGATTTTTTTTCTTCACAACTTAATAAGGTGTTCTGTGTCCTGTGCTATTAATCATTTTTTGCTTTAAGATAAAGACGATTTCATTTATCAAATTTTATCAAAAAAATGCTAGCCCATTCACTGTGTTTCTTATGTATGAATTCCAGGATGTTTGCCTTAGAACCAATTTGTCATAGCTTGGAAAGAGGAAAGGAAATAGCAACGCAATACATTTGAAGATATTAACATAAAAAAAGGAAAACTCGAGGTGAGTTTTATTTTGCTCTCGAAAATTAGTTCGCGATTTTATTTTGTTTTTTTTTTGTTGCCACATACATAACCAAGTTCATTTTTTGTTTCCGTTAAAAAATGGATTTTAATAGTGTAGCAGTGACATAGTATAAAAAGAGGGTACTAAAGTTCAAGAAAGTCGAAATATATTAAGAAATCTTCTTCTAAGCAACTTTAAATCGATAGAATTATTTCGTGGTAATTTTGTATACAAATCCTATTTTAACAAAGCAATGAGCAATAATTGGAAAAAAATTATAGATATAAAGAAAATACGATAAGAACTTTTATTTTACTGAAAACAAAGAACTTTTAGGTTTGAAAAATAGAATATGTATCATAAAAATTTTGATTTGTTTGCTTTAAAAATTAAAAAAAATTGAATGAAAAAAAAATTAATAAAAAAAACTTTGATCGAAGGGCACAGAAGAGCCCAGCCGAGCTGTACTACCCCTTTTACAGGAACAAACTCAAGCGATTTTCGACTGCCCTCTAACATCGGAACCAATAACGTCAGAAACTCCAAACTCGCCATATTTACTAAATTAGGCAAGCACAGGTGCCTCACCAAATTACGACTCCTTAGCATTAGTGCTTCCTGAGATAAAGGATGTCAAAAATCGCGGAAACCTTAACTTACTGACTCACTGACTGAGAATCTTGTAGTTTCGCACAACGGTAGGCCTTGTGGTGTATACAAAAGTAAAAATCGAAAATTTGGGGAGATTAAAAACTTAATTTCTTTCCTCAACGCGATGAAATGGCTCTAAGTTGAACTTGGTAGCTCCTGCACCATGTCTCCCATCAGACTCCCTAAAACCCCAGCAAGTGGAAAATGGATTTCTGGGATTTCTGAAGCCATTTATCTGCTTAACCTGGCATTTTGACGTGCGATTTCCTCTTATAATACCGCACTCTAAATAAATTGGTCATTTAAGATGTATCATTCAGGGGCGTGGCATCCACCCACTTTTTATCAGAAAATTTATTAATTACATATATGGAGCATTCCTGATCGTTGTTAAAACTTTTGGTAGGGTTTGCAATGCATATGAGATTTGGGAGTCATGAGGCGTGGCATCCACCCACTTTCTCCGAACTATTTCTTATTGTTGTAGAGTGATGAAATTTAGTAGAGCGATAGAGCTTGCAGCATACGGAAAAAAAATTGAAAATTTGATATTTGACATTCAGGGACGTGGCATCAACCCACTTTCTCAGAAGTGTTGTTAATTGTTCTTCTCCTGATTGTTGTAGAAGTTATGAATTTCGGTAGAGTGTTGGAACTCAGTTGCATGAAAAAATTGAAAATTATAAATTTTTTGTTCAAAAAAAAAAAAACAAACAAAATACAAAAAAGGATGGAAAAAATCACACCAAAAACATAAATGTCAAGAAAAGAACCATTTTCTCCTATAGATACGAAAATCCTGTGTGTATGCCGTAAAAAGTAATGAGATCTAAAAGTACGCCAAGTTCTAAGTTTATGAAGGATTAATATCAAATATCAAAAGAGGCTGGGTTTGACCCATACTGATAACTTTCCATATAGGTTCCCTTTTAAACTCGATACCTGATGTTATTTTTTATAAGAAAATTACCAATTAAAAATCTGCAAAAAACTTATCAGTTGTGCAATCAAGGGAAGGCTGGTATGCTCTAAATATATGCGACACGAAAAATTACAACAATTATATTAGCAGTTTCTTTCGCAATTTTGTTGGGCTAGAAAAAAAACCGTCAATTGAATTTTTTTAAAAACTTTATCAATTACTAATTATAGCATTGTGTGTAGACTAAAATTATCCGAGAGTTGATATCGTTGGTTGTTCTTGAGATATTTTAGCAGCTTTTTGCAGTTTCTTTGCGCCTAGAAAAAAAAACCGGTAATTTAATTATTTTACAAACTCTGCCGATTATTAACTATAACTTTGTGTATTAAATAAAATTAACCCGAAGTTAATATCTTTGTGTGTTCTCAAGATATTCGATATTTTTTAACAATTTTTTATTGTTTTTTTATTAAAAAAAAAAAAAAAAAAAAAAAAAACTGGTGGGTTAATTTTTTTAAGTATACATATTACCAATTTTTCACCGTCATTATGCATAGAATGAAACTAGGCCGAAGTCGATAGCATTATTTGTTCTAGAGATATTCGAGAAACAAGCCATTTTACAACTTTTTTTTTTTTAAATTACTGCAATAAAAAAACCGCTAATTGAATTTTTCTGTAAATCTCTTCTGCAAGTTATGGCTTTATTATCTGTAAAATAAAATTTATTTGAAGTCGATATCTCTATGCTTTCTCGAGATATTGTCAGCGAAAAAAAGCTTCCCAACGTACGAACGTACATGATACACAGACATCTCTCTAAAAACAATGTAATCCAACTTCAGAGACCTCGAAACGTCGAAAAATGTCAAAATTTTAAATTTCACAAATCGTACCGATTACAATAACTTCCAATGGCAAGTTAATAAGTAGAGTAATATCGAAACTACTACAAATTTTGAGAGAAGTTTCTTTTTTAATTATTATACTGACAAAAATTTGTTAAGTTAATTGGTCAAGTTTATAAAATCCTTTTGAAGTGTGAGTAATCAGGTGGAAAAAAAAAAGAAAACTTGATAAACTTCGTGAAATCTAGTACAAAATGCATAGGTATAACCTGTTCAGTATAGGGTATGAAATTTCACAACTCAATGAAAGGATTGTCGAAGTCAAATTTGGGTCTTAAATGTCTTAAAATATGTATTTGACTGCAGAATTTACTCACGTGATTTCAAAAAAGGTACCACATTTAGAAAAACAACAACAAAATTAGAGTAAGTGTCGTAAATATGGCCCACCTTTAACATTTTTAGGAATAAAATACCGACATGAACCTTAATTAATTAAGTTTATTACTTTTTCCTTACTAGGCAAGTATTAAATAAATAAATTTGGTGGCACAAACGGCTCATGAAGAATCAGGGCCTAGTGACTTACAACTCTCATCCATTCCTGTGTGCGTGTCTGCAGGAATGGAGGGGACCTACAGTTTATTGCCGAATCCGAACGGCTAAGGTGAGCCGTTCATCCAAGAGATACTCTTGGATGATTTGTCACTTCCTCGCAAGAGGTAGTAGCTCCGAAAAAAACTTATGGTGGAAGCGGCTGGTATTGAACTCCAGACCTCTGTCATAACAGTCCAACGCACTAACCATTACGCCACGGGCTACTACAACTACTAGGCAATTATTGGTCTCGTGTAAAAAAAATCTTCAGGGTTGTTTTTGAAAATTGTAACTACGATGATGGTGAGGTCTGAAAATGTAGTTTTTAATAATAAAAAAAAACAACATAAAAATGATTTTAAATACTTTTTTATTCTGAACAGTTTATTTGCCTTAAACTTAACTCTGTTAAAACACTACACTTGAGCAACAAAAATTATTTTTTCTGTCCCTTGTTTGATTATTTGTTACTGAAAAACTCATTAAAGTTTCCACAACTCTGTATAGTTTATTAGTTTGATATAATGAAAAACCACACACTGACATCATCAGCAACATTGACATCACAGAATTTGATGGTTCACGCTTTAATTGATACTGTCGTCAAGCGTTTAATTGATGCAGGTCACATATTCGGATGTATTGAAAATATATGAAGAACAAAAACGCTTCGAAAATCCATGGCCAGCAATAAAAAGCGTTAGTATCCTCATCAATCTCTACTATACACACTCTTTGATAGATCAAGCAGCATGTATACAAGGGGCATGGTGAGTCAAACTGCCCTATCAAAGATATTCTGATTAATTGCGATATTTTGTGCGTCGAGGCAGAGCAGGGCCTGGTCCTGATTAAATGAACTGCTGCTGAAAGTGGTCCATAAACAAGGATATCAAGCTGTCCCTTATGACATGTGATGTGAGTGCTGGAGAGTGTGTTGTTCGATAAAATGTATTGGAAATAAGTTTTCTCTAGTGATTTTATAGTAAACAACAATTCATATCGTCAGGCATCAGCAGTGCACCAGTAATAATAAAAAAAAATATTTATTCCGGGATTATTGATTGGAAATGCATTTGGTGAGCACTCGAATCGTATAATTCAAACTGAACAAAGAAAAGCCATCATGGAAACAATAAGAATGAATCACTAATGGATTCTTGGTGTGGCGTTTTGTTTGATGGATTGGCGTGATGTTTAATCAAATTTTAAATTGTTTGCAATCATTTTAAAAGAAATTGACACACAGTGTAAACTGTTTTAAGCTAAATATTGCGATTTAAACATGAAATTTATTTATCAACGAAACATTTGGCCTTGTTGTTAATTCACCTATTTAGGTTTACCAAAGAGTGATGTGGCTCGACTGTTATTGTTTATCAGAAACATTTTAGGACGTATAAATTTTCGTGAAGAATAATCGCGTTCAATGCTCCGGCTCTTAAAGTGCAAATATGCGAATATTTTTTTGTCTCTTTGGCACAAGTTTAACTTTTTTTTTTTTAAATCGTAAATTTTGGAAAAAAAAAATCATCCGTAAAATTTGCGAATTTGAAAATCAAAAAGCTGCAAAAGTTGAGCATAGTAGAGCACAATTTTGTTTTTTTGTGTTTGAAAATATATTATGGCATTGACTTTATGCTTTGCAAAATAAATTATTATTGGTTCTAAAAGCTGCACATATGCAATCATTTTCATCTCTTCTGCACTTGGCACCACCAACTGAGCACAAAAGAGCATATACGTTATTTTTTTTTTAATTTTAGTTTTTCACAAAATTTGCAAATTTAAAAAAAAAAAAACAAATTCATAGCACAAGCAGCATAAATTGAGCACAATAAATCAGAACGTTTATTTTTTTCAAAATCGAAAATAGCGGTGGTAACTTCAAGCTTCGCAAAATAAATTTTTGGCTTTAAAAGCTGCAAACATGCGAATATTGTATTTTTATCTCTTTGGCACCACAAACTGAGTAGAAACGGCATAAGTTAAGTTTTTTTGAAAATCGTAGTTTCGAAAATATTTCATCCGTAAAATTTGCAAATTTGCGAATTTGAAAAAACAAACTCACAACACAAGCAGCAAAAGTTGATTATACATAATACATCATAATTTTTTTTTTTTTGAAAATCAAAAAATGGCGGTGCTAACTTCACGCCAAGGTTCTTCACAACATTTGGACTCGTTCGTAAAAGTAGCAAAAAGGTGAATTTTTTATTTCTTCGGTTCCTTCTTAGTATCCTTTTTTTGAGCAAAAACAGCATAACATAGTATACAATATAGCACAATTTTTTTTTTTGAAAATCGAAAAATCGGGTAGCTTCTAAAAACCCCATGCTTTACGATTTTTTTTAATACATCACACGGCACATGGCAGAACGAGTTGGGCAAATCGCAGCACAACCATTTTTTTTACGAAAATTAAAAATGGCGGTGCTAACTTCACGCACATCTAGGTTTAAGAAACACACATAGGATAAGATACAATGTTTGTTATTTAGATCCTTTAAATAGGCCCGAGTACTTTACCAACCGACAAAAAAACTTTAACGAACTTAGAAACTAATTGTAGTAAGCCTTGATTTAATGGTGAGTCTATTGGGTTCGTTGGAAAGCCACCCATATGACCAAAGAAAAATATTTTTTTCTTTTCAGGGAAATTTCCTCTTCCGTGAAAGTGACAAATTATCTTAGATTCTTTTGTCATGATTAGGTGCTCCTTATGGCAATCTTTAGAAGCTTCAAAAAAAATGTGCAAACAAACAACACGCAGAAGGAAATAGTTCGCAATCTGCACTTTGCCTTCCGCATTTCGAACTCTTACCTTATCTCTTCTGGTTTTGCATTCCACCCTCGTATGGCGCACGCCCCATTTCGCACCACTCCACACATTGTACCTCGCGTTTTGTTCTTCGCATTTTGAACACTGCACTTCGCTTTCCACACTTTACACTCCCCAATTCGCACTCCACAATTTGCACTGTGTATTTCACATTGCGCACTTCGCAATCCACACTCCACATTACGAACACAGAACTTTACTCTCACCACTTTATATGCACTCCGTACTTTGAATTTAACACTTCACACTCCCTTATTCGCAATCCATAAAACTTCACAATGTGCACTTCGTACTATGCACTTTGTAATTTGTCCTTTTACTCTGCACTTCGCATTCTGCACTTCGCACTCTGCATTTCGCACTCAACACTTCAATCTCCCCACTTTGTATGTAGATACTTCGTACTTTGTATTCCAAACATTACGCTTAAAGCTTCCCAATCCATAATTCGCACTGCCCACTTTACACAACTCTGCAGTTTGAATTTCGCATATTGTAATCCACACTTGGAACTCCGCACTTTACACTCTGCACTTCGCACTCTGGACTTTGCATTCTACACTGCGCACTCCGCATTTCTGTTTCTGCACTTCATACTGCGTCTTCTTTACACTTTTCATTTCTTGTTGATATGACCTTTTTACTGCCTTTTTTTGACATACATATGTATAATGTAGATAAAGATCGTCCCTTTCAATAATCTTGCGATTTAAATTACTTATGCTTAAAATTTATTTATAACCGATAAAAAATAATTAAGTAGGTAAGGTAGTCCATACCTGATGATTGTTTTTACCTCCCTGGATATTTAATTAGCTACGCTCTTTGTCCATCAAACTATATAATAATTCAGTTAATATCGCCTAACTGCGTAATAATTTAAAAATAAAATTCCTCCTACGTCCATATCCTGCCTAGAAACGATCCATCAATTTCAATTGCTATTGCTACATACATTATAATGTAGCTAAATTAATTATACGAAAACTTCCTGCTGCGTTAAAATAATGAAAAGTGAAAGAACGCAATCAAAACACCCACCCAAAAGTAAAAACACGCCAACTCTGTCGCGCATAATATTATTTTGTGCCTTGCCATTGCCACACCGCGCGCCGCCCACCGCCCACCGCCACGCCACCGCTCATACCTGCACCTATCAACGGGGTCGCCTAGCCATGTCGCTTATTAACTCGCACGCAATTTTTGTTTGCACACAAAACAACAAAACTCGATCAATGGAATTACACATTTTATTCCATTTGCCATAGGAACGATCATTTTATAGAGATAGACAGACACCCAACCGTGTGACCTAAATTGTTTTCCTATTTAAAGTCCATAAAGATGGAGACCGGACCGATTTGGCTGGAATTTAATTCACACCTAACGGTCACATGGTTGGACAATTTTCCATAAGCGAAAAAAAAAACAACAAAATTCCGACTTTTGCGCCATCTGCAACGAATAAATTTTCACCGATCAAACAGACGGCAAAATATTCTGTTGAGTAATTTATTTATTTTTTATTCGACTAAATTCGGAACTAGCTGTATAAGAAAAGTGTTCAGCGAATTTACTGTGCATTTTGCTACGGCTTGCGGGGCGATTCCTGCTACCAAAATAGTTAGGTACATGCGAAATTATTTATTTGATTAGACGTCGCGCTCCCCCAAAATATATGAGCTAACAACGGTGTTTTACGGCTCCCAGGAGTTAATTAATTATATCGCCGCAATGGGGCAATTAACACACCGTGTGTGCTTAACATGATTTCGAACGAGACACAACAACACTCTTCGATACAGTTTTCTAGGATAAGCAAATATAAACATATTTTTGGGATGACACTTAACTAAAGTTTGGTCCAGAAAAGCAGTGAAATAGAGAACATAATCTCTGTTGTCACATATTTATAGAGCTTGTAGGCCAAAGGAGCTATAAATCCTTTTTGTTTTGGGTTAACGTGTCAACCCGACTCTATCCAAAGATGTGTGATAGTTTCTCATCCTTGTGTGTTTATGTATACAAATATAGAAGTCCTGTTAATGACTTTTTTGTATGGGGTGGGGATGATGCATCTGAACTGAACACACAGTCATAGTGGGTTGGGCTAGAGGGGGTAATGTGTGAAATGGAACTCTTCTCTCTGATAGAGACATCTTATATCCCAGTAAAGGATTGCACAGCAAAGTAGGATATTTTGTCATGTTCTACTATTTTATTTGCTTGTTCTGCACTTGAAAATTAAATTCAGATAATTTCTAACATTATATGCACTCGAGAAGAGGATTTGTTCCTTTTTCGTCGTTCTTCTGATGTTGTTTAAAATGGAAAATGTTATAAATGCATTTAGATGCAGAGAGAGAGAGAGAGATAGAATGCTGAATGGGAGAGCTTTAAACGATTTTGATAGTAAGAACTGGGATATGGAATATGTGCGTTTATAAACAAGCAAATCTTGTAATTGGATATGGATACAGTGTTGCCATGTATGAAATTTTATTTCCTTATAAGTTTTTAATTTGTGTATTCTAATTGCGAAACGAAACCCATACAAAAATGACACAAATGAAAACATAAACGAAATATTTTGTGCAGCTTAAATAGCGGTTTGCTCTTTTACACTGTTCCACGAACGAAGCACACACAAATTTATTGCCAACTTAAGGGAAGGTGGCCTTTCAAAATTTTGTTTTTATTGGCTGCTCGTCTCCTCAGTGTAGTTTTTGGAACTCCGAATGCTTTGGATACTTTTTTCCAGCCTATTTCTTTTCTAGGGCTTTTCATAATGCGTCCTCAATCCAGGAATGCTTTTCTGTAGATCTTTAATATTTTCCAACCATTTTCACTATAAAGATAATTAAAATGTAGTGAAAGTATAAAATGGCACACTATGCCATTCTAGCCGAGTGCTTAGTAGGCCTTTTTGCCCGTTTAGAGTTTTTTTTTATTTAAATTTTAATTCCGAACAAACTGAAATAGTACAAGGCCAACTAATTTCAGTAAATTAATAAGAAATACTTAATACTTACATGCATTTACTGCTTTCTCTAAAATTTAATGTTTTTTGTAGAGTTTTTTGTTAACAGATTTTTCATAAAATTGTATGAAGTCTACTTTTGGAGATGGCTAGAGATAGTTTGACCTGTAAAATTTGAAACATTAGCTTGAAGTTTTTAACATTTCGTGTATATGTCGATATTGCCAGAGAAACTGAAGAAATGTGTCCATAAAACCTTCTAATTCTGTTCGATTCTACGATTTCTAGCGAGGCCGAGGAGACATTTTAGGCCACCTTCCCCTATATTTTGAGTTCAAAAGATCAAACCTAGTTTTAGAATTTAGTTTTGAACTTTCAAAAATTTTTATTTAGAATTTCATCCTCAAAGAGGTCTACCTTTTTTTCGTTTTTATGATAATTAAAAACGGAAGACTTTAAATTGATAAATATTTTTTATTCTTCTTTCAGATTTGGACGTTGGGTTGGAAAGCCAACTATGTTTCGGTAAGTACCTATTTTGTATACATAGATTGCCTTATACTATTTCTTATTCTCATTATAAGAATTAATGCATACATTATGTAAGCTTATATGTACTAGTACGCCAAGCCCTTAAATTCGAGTACCTACCAATTATAATTTGAATTTCTATAAAATGTGGAAATGAGAACTTTACATAAAAAAAAATAAAAGTTATCAAGAGTTCACCCCACACCCCTGAACCATATATCGAATTGACTCAAAAAAATTGAGAATATATTGTATGGTTAATTATTTAGGAACCCATAACATTATGGTTAATTTAACTGCAATATTTAAGTCATAACTAAATTTGCTTATTGGTAAGGCCCAATGTCTTTGTATGGGAAATTATGACAAACTTATTTTTCTTCATGTTGTCTTTTTAATAAGAATTTTTTGTTTTTTTTTTTCAGAAAAAAAAAAACAAGAATAAAATCTATTCTGCATAAAATTCTGAAAATATAAGAGGTATTCATGATCCGGTGCACAAACCTAGTAAAAATATAAAATTAAATTTTATAAATAAATTGTTTACAATTATTTTGTAAGAAGTAACACTGCCTCAAATTCACAAAATTTCACAAACGAATACAAGCTGAAAGTAGGTAATAATGACATTTAGCTCTTGCTTTCAAATACCTGCAAATTTTGCTCAGTTGTACTCTTCGAAGATAGAAAGCTCCTAAAAGTATTCAACGTCAGACCTTAACATTTTGACTTAAATTGAATTAATAAATTTGATGGCACAACAGCTCATGAAGAACTAGAGCCTAGTGACTCACAACTATCAACCATTTCTGTGTGTGTGTCTGCAGGAATAAAGGGGACCAACAGTTTATTGCCGAATTCGAAGCAGGGCTGGCAACGAGACCGAGACTATTCTCGGTCACGTCTCAGTCTCAGTCTCCGGACCGAGATCGAGACGAGACTACTTTAAAAACACCCGAGCCGAAACCGTATTTTTGGTACCGAAATTCACCGAAAGTCTCGCTGGTCTCGGCGGTCTCGGTGGTTTGGTTTCGGTTTTCGCTAGAAGAAATATTTAATTGTATTTTAGTTAATAATTACCCATGTTCAATTTTTATAAAATTCACAAGTTTTTTTTACGAAATATTCTATACGCGTTAAAATATCAAACCACATATGTACATAATTACTCATATAGGCCCACTGCAAAAATCCAGAAAAGAATACGTACGATTTATGTATGCATGTCGTTGGAATAGAAATCGCTCATTTTTCAGACTTTGTTTCCCTCTTCGGAAAAAGGTGACTTTAAGACTTTTAGGTAACACGACTTGGAAAAAAATATAATCGAATCATCAAAATATAGTCTGTTGCCTACCTATCAAGCCATGAACTGTCCAAATCCATTGAAGAATGGCTCCGATTTAAATGGATTAATAAACCTCTACAAAATTTAAAATTTACCTCAAAAATTCCCGTGTAAGAACTTAATTTTTAGATCTTGAAACGTGATCCCGTATTGTTGTTGTATTGCATGTCTTTCGGTGATATGGATCAATTCTGATAGTAAAAAACGGCTTTTATTACATGCATTAGGCCCTGTTTCATCGTGTTTACATAAAAAAAAAACTTTGATTCGCCTCAAAATGCATTGAAAGAAAAAACAACAATTTTACAATTTCACTGTTTGAAACAACAACAAAAGACAATACAGACTCACGAACCTGTTTTATAAATTTTCTTCGTGCTTCACACAAGACTCCACATCCCACATTTTTCTTACCAATAAACTGCTGAGATACCCGCACTCTATCTTTTCAATCTTAGCACGCGTCTTATCTTATATCTTTTTACTACCAAAACACAAAAGAAATCAAGGCTAAGGATGAGACCAAGACCGATACGAAGACCGAGACCGAGACGAGACTGCACATTAAAATTTTCACGAGAAATAGGCGAGGCCAAGATTGAGATGAGACTTGGTTAGGCGAGACCGAGACGAGACTGAAATTTTTCGATTTTGACGAGACCGAGACGAGACTAACAAAAGTTCCACCTGGTTTCGTCTTATTGCCAGCCTTGATCCGAGCGGCTAATGTGAGCAGCACTTTTCTATGACAAGAGATAGTTACTATTTGAGGTTTTGTCAATTCCTCCCAAGAGGCAGTTTTTTTTTTTTGTAAATTATTAGGTGGCGAGGCTGCGGATCGAACATAGACTTCCGGCATCACAGTCCATCGTACTAACCATCACGCCACGGCTACTGCATTTTGACATAAAGTTGTAAAAAAAATTAATTGATCTTGCCACGAGACAAGATTTTTGTAGGCTTCGTGTTTATTTAGAAGAAAAAAGTATTTGATTTTCGAATAAACATTCAATTTATTTTTATTCCTATAATGTTTTCCGTTGAAATGTTGCATCGTTAGAAAATTCCAGAACTCAATTTCGCAATACCTGCCTTCCCTTCCCAAAGCTTACTTACTACGTCAAAAACTACTTTTATCATACTTCTGAATGTGTAGTGTATATGTTACGGTAAAAAGCCGAAATAATGAAATTCTAAAATTTACCGGTATATTCTAGAACAATTCTTACCAATAAAATAAATAAATAAATTTGATGGCACAACAGCTCATGAAGAACTAGGGCCTAGTGACTTACAACTCTCAACCATTCCTGTGTGTGTGTCTGCAGGAATGGAGGGGACCTGGTTTACTGCCGAATCCGAACGGCTAACGAGCTGCACTTTTCTGTGACAGGAGATACTCTTGGAGGATTTGTCAATTCCTCGCAAGAGGCAGTAGCCGTTTTTTCTTTTAAATAAATAGGTGACGATGCTGGGAATCTTACCTTAGACCTCCGCCATGACAGTCCATCGCACTAACCATCACGCCACGGCTACTACAATTTTTACCTATGGTGCTGAGAAATTCTATGATTTACCGGCAAATTCTAGAAATTCATTATTTCGGCATTTTACGGTAACATATACATACATACCGTTTCCCCATTTAATTCAATTAGCACTTTGAATACAAACTCACATTTCTTTGTTTTCCTTTTTTATTATTTCATTTTATTCATTGCTTTGTTGAAGCCACATTTTATTTATTTTTTCTCTCAAGCCCATCTGAACATTTGAAGGAAAAAATTCTCGTTAAATAAATCTCACTGTCCAATTACCTAGATCCTACGGGGCAAACACAGTCAATTCTACCACTTGAGAGTTAAGATTCCTTTTGCTCGCCACAAAACACCTCTTGTAAATTATAATTATAAATTACTACCCTGTCGTGAAAGGTGGCTTTTGTAGTCGTTTTTTTTTTTTTTCAGCTGACTTTTCTGATACGACATTGCCCCCTGATGCCATATCAGGGTGCATATATAGCGAACCCCTACAACTATAACATTGGGGTCGGCAGCTATGTAGGTACGTGGTAGGAGAGAATTACTATTTTTCCAACTGAAATCATGTGCATAAAAATCTCATTCACCATGGAAGGACGTGCAATTAAACCGTTAAATTGAAAGACGTGATAAAAACCAACAAAAACATTGAGCCAGCCAACGTTTTAATTGTAGTTTAAGCCCGGACAATGTAAATGCTCCTGCCAACTGGGGTTGCCCGGAAGAGAATTAAATGATGTTTCATTGTGTATTTATAAAAATTGAGTGAAAAAAGAGTGGGGGGATTTTTTTTCATTTCAAGATGGAACCGTCAAATTGAAACAAAAATCAATAACCAAAGATGTCAGGGGGACATTTTCTACCATCTTCAATCCCAAAAAAGATAAACACCAAATCGTATTCCAGACATACATACATATATATTTATCGATAACTGTATTAAGAACCAATTCCCCAAAATGTCTGGGACGTCAGTTTCGTGGGTTTCTTGAACCTGCTGTTCTCACAAGTCACGACACTTGGCAGGCAATCTCTCTAAAAGACGATTGACATCCAATCTGACTGAGAGAGAGACGAAAGTTATGTTTTTTTTTTTTTTTTCAGTTAAATATAAACTGAAAGTGAAAGTATCTCTGCTGTCCTTATATTCATATTGTATAGGTTGCAAGGTGGGGAGACATTTTAATTTAGTAAGAGGAGTGTGATTGTGTTGGGGGTGGTGATGGGGCATGTTTTCCAGATCACGTAATTCATAGAAATAGAAATACGTGTGACAATTTCAAGTGAAATCTCTAAGGCTATCCGATACGAAAACCATAACGAGGATATTGACTAAGCATTTATTTTTCAGTTCAAGTCAGTCTTAAGTCTGATGGTGAAGGTTTTATGATGGATTGAGGGAGCTGGATTTCTTGGAAAAAAAAAACATTTAAATAGATGATACCCAGAGATGATAATGGAGATGATTCCCAGACGTATAAGTAGGTATGAGAAAGTAAATAAACAGGGATTTTAGATTTTACACGTCATAGAAATAATAACTGAGGGTTTATTTTTTATTACTTTTTAATATTTATTTTTTTTTTTTGTGAAAATGTGAAATGGAATTTCGCTTGAATTGAAATAAGCCTGGATGGCAAGTATTGTTGGCTAAAAAAAAAAAAAAATTGTCAACTGAATTTTTGTATAAAGTCTATCAATTATTATCAATTATTGTGGCATTTTTTGTAGAATTATCCTGAAGTCAATATCATTGCTTGTTATAGAGATATTCGAGCCGAAAAACATTTATCAACAATTTTTAGTAGTTTCTTGCAGTTTTTTTTTTTTTTTAACTGTGTCAACTGACTTTTTTTACAACTCGCCAATTATCAAATATGGCATAGTGAAGAGAATAAAATTAGGCCGTGTTTGTTCGCAAGATCTTATGTAAAGAATAAAATTGAGTCGAAGGCGATTGCATTATTTTGTTCTCGAGATATTCGAGAAACAAACCATTTTACAACTTTATACATACACTGCCTTATTCATAAACAAACATTTGTTATTTCAGCTCTCGTGTTCAGGGAAACTACACCATGGAATAAGAATTTTCCGGACTCAAAAATAAAGGCAATTGCTAACTGCTCCATTTGAGACCGGAAAATTGTTATTCCATGGTGTAATTTCCCTGAACACGAGAGCTGAAATAACCATTTTTTGTTTATGAATAAGGCAGACAGAGTATTAGCTGTGAATAAAAAATAAAAACAAAACAGTTGAAAAAAAAAACTTATGGGTTTTTTTAATTGAAATGTGGTAATCTGGGGGGTTTTTAAATTTTTCTGCGGGGGGATTTTTTTTCGTCTGGCAACACTGATTTGTGTGAATCATGCTTCTATGTATTTGCTGTTAGGAGCGTCGTCGGCGCGCGTTTATGGTTTATTTATTTTTAAAATTTCTTTTCTTATTCGGCTTAAAGATTCGAAATTCACTTTCGACTTTCAAACGACTCAAATGTTCTTTTATGCACATAGATAAATAGTAGGGTTGCCAGATACTGTTTGTAGCTTAGTGGAACAAATGACAAAAAATATGGAAAATACCAGGATTTGAATTTACTTCCCGGAACCTAAATAAAAATTAAAAAAAAATTCATACATATGTACAGATATCTTCAATAACACAATTTCTCTCGTCCCTTACTTCGACGGACAGTTTTTGGCAGAATCAAAAAATGTTGATATCTGAATTTGTAGCTACATAAATGCTAATTTGTTGCGCAAACCAAACTTTTTTATTTCGCATAATTTCCGAGTTCTTAAGGTTTCCGCTAAAATAAATCTGAAGTTAGAGGACGGAATATAAAAAATACAGTGGACGCTCGTTAACTTGAACCCATACGAAACCAGGGGTGTTCAAGGTATAGGGTTGTTCAAGTTACTGGACCAAGATACAAAATTGTATTTGCTTTTATTTAAACAATTTATTAAATAAATTATTTATTAGTACCTAATAATATTAAAAATAAATTATTCCTTTGCTTTGAAACCCTGTGATTTTCTGTGCATTTTAGTACAATTTTATTTCTTTTATATAAACTTCGACAGAAATTTTGACTGAAATTCACACAAATGCACAGAAAATCACAGAGTTTTAAAGTAAAGGAAGGAACCTAATAGTTTGAGATGATACATTTTTAAGACGACCTAACAAAAAAATATTATTTTATACTGCTATGCTTTGTGCAGCACGTTTCTGAAAATATTCTCGGAAATTGTTCATCGAAATTCCTTTCGATTACGAATAAGTAAAGCCTTATAAATAAAAGCAAGACAAATTGCCTGGGATTCCCCTTTTAGAAATTGTTTCCTTTTTTAACAATATTAGGTACCTTTCAAATAATCCAATATTAAACTTTGTTCAAGTTACAGAGTTTGTTAATTTTTTACATGTTCAACTTATAGAGTATTTAAGGAAAAAACTCAAGGTATCGAGTTTAAAAAATTGTTTTTTGTTCATAAAGAGAAAAATCATTTGTTCAAGTTATCGGAATGTTCAAGTTATCGTATGTTCAAGTTAATGAGAACCCACTGTATTACGAATTTTAAATAATGATTGACACCCAAAATTGTAGCTTTTTAAATGCTCTTGATTCGTGAAAACCACAATTTTGTAGCTTAAGGGTACGACAGCATCTAACTGATGAGATCAACTGTAGTCCCTGGGCGAAACGCATTGGACTAAAGGTCACGAAAATCTCTGAATTAAATTTCATTCAATACAGCCGACTACAAAAATAATTCTTTTATTTGTGTATTCGAGTTTCCGCTAAAATAAGTCTGAAGTTAGCGTACGAAAATAGGAAAATAATAATTCTCGTGGTGTCAAAAATTGTAGCTTTTTAAATACTAATTTGTTGCGCAAAAATTAATTTGATAGCTTTTTTGGTTTGAATTTCAAGTTTCAAGAGTGTATTACCAGTCCGTTGAAATAAAACGGAAGTTGGTAAAAAAGTTGAATTTTCAATTTTGTCTTTCTGCCAGAAATTGTAATGTTGTGAATGCTAATTTGTTGCGAAAACATGAAATTTGTAGCTCTAACAGTTTCGTGTATATTGTATTCAGGAACATAGCCAGAAGAGGGGCTAGATGGGGCTGAAGCCCCTCCTGAAATTATTTTAATATAAGGAAATCCTTATTTCTCTTAATAACATAAGACATTTTAGTCCACAAATTTTGATAGACTGAACTTAAAGTCAACTGATGAGTTAAAGTGAGATCAACAGTATGAAAAACCAATTTTTGTGGACTTACCGTTGAAAAGGTATTTTGAAAAAATTATGTTATGACAAAGCCGGTAACTTAATATACAATTATTTTCTTTAATTCCCATTACAAAACAAATCCATAGCTTGATTATATTTATCTCGCCATGAAGGGGAGCAAGATAAAATATAAAGAAAGAAGATTGAGTCGCACGGAATAAGACCAATGTGAGTACCTACTGTCTTTTTAATAATTTAGGTCTTCTTCTCGAAACTTTTTTACGTCGGTAACGTAGATTATTTTCCACTAACAAAAGGTTTTGTAACACATCCACAGAAATAAAGGTTGGATAAAAGTGGATAAAACGTTTAATTGAACTTGTATTCCTCCGCTAGATATGAATTACCAAATAAATGATGTACACGGTGGTATGATTTTTTTTTTAAACAGAAAATTAAGCAAAAATATTCAGCTATTTATCAAGTTCCGTATAAGAATTAATATTTTCAGTTGAAAAAAAAAGTTATTTTTACCAAAAATAATCACAGGTTCTACCGAGATTTGAACTCGGATCGCTGGATTCAAAGTCCAGAGTGCTAACCATTACACCATAGAACCGATCGATATTCTTGCTTTCATACAATAAACAGAATCTAATTGATATTTCATTTCTGTTCCCTTAAAACAAAAAAAAAAAAAACACTTTTGCTTCTATTGTTATAACATCAGAAATAGATACTACTTCATAAAAGAATCAGACGAGTAGTTTATAAGTTTAGAAGGCTTTTATACATATGTACGTCACACTTCACACCTGACACCACAACCGCTCTCTTGTTATTTTTATTTTGAAATTCTTAAAATAAACACAGATGTTTTATATGTCACGGTATTTTTTTTTTAATGTTTCAATGTGGTGTTTCAATATCATAAAGCACATACGACATGACGACAACCTAACAAGATGGGACAGTCGTCCGTGCTGAGAGTATAGTGTTGTGCCTTATGCGTTTGACAAAAATGCCATTTTCCACCCTATTACAATACAATATAGAGCTGAGGTTTTCAACTTTTTGAACTATTAGGTACCTAATACTCTTGTTATTGCAAATATTAAAAAAATATGTGAAGTTATAAAGTAAGAGCTTTCATTGTTGGGGACTTCACTTATCCTCTTTCTTTATTTATAATATTAAAGAAAAAATCCTGCTACGGGAATGTATATACGTGAGATGATTTATACACATTTTTGTCTTTCCTGTTTTCATAAAGTGATTTATGAGGGTAATTTTTAGTTTTTTTTTTTTTTTTTTTTTTTTTTTTTTTTTTTTTTTTTTTTTTGACGATGAATGTATAGGTACAGGGCAATCCTAATCCACATTTAACTGAGAAACCTTAAATGCCTATGATAAAACTAGGCCAGAGCTTTATTTAAAATTAGGGGCAAAATTAGATTTAATCCATCAGGGCATCAAAATTTTACAAATTAATTTTAAAAGAAAAGCCTTCGACTTGTAGAAGGCTGCGGCTATTACGGATAATAAAAAACTAATATATTTCTTAATAATCTCAACTACAAAGAAAATGAGATTAATCTCATATGCTAAATAAAAAGATTAAATTAATATAATGGTCCACAGTCCACTGGGGCGTATACGCAATATTTAAAAAATTTACTACTATTTTTACTTGCGATGTAGGTGCTATGTATGATGGGGCAAGTTTTCGATACATACAAAATGGAACTCAAGATCAAACTTGACATTATACGATGATAGAAAAACAGAAAAAAGGGGGTCCCGCAATTTCATCTGTAATTCTATTACCTCGATAGCCTAAACGGCATTGATGATATTATTTTCAAAATTGGAACTTAAGATTTGTAGGCGATTGCCTAAAGGAGAAATAGAATATTTTTTTTTCACAGTTTCAAAAATAAAGGTAACGATTTTTTTTTTTTAATTTTTAATCAAAATTTAGTTGAATAAAAAAAATATAAGAAAGTATACAAAATTTGATTTTTTGGATTTAAAATCCAGGGAGGGCGCCCGTCGAGTTATTAGCTGCATTTTATTTTTCCCCATAATCTGATCCGGATTAGATCATGACAATAAAACAAACTGGATCACAAATGTATTTAGTTCTCACAGTTGGCTTTATTTGCACAATAAAATTGACAGAAGGAAAATTTTCACAAATCTTGTTTGAAATAATATTTGGTATCTAAGGAAGAGCGAATGTTTTAAAATGGAACAGTTTTATTTTTTTAAGTTTAATTAAGTTTAAATCCAAATCCAAAGGCAGACCTGGATCTTGTGTTGTTTTTGTAATACTTGTATTTATGTTTCCAAATCCAATCCGGATCAGATCTGGGGGAAAATAAAATGCAGCTATTATAATGAGAAACGAGAATGCAAACAAGAAAGGAACATTCTCTTGATTGCATTCTCGTTTTTCATGGACCAAAATTTAACTTTAAATTTAGGTTAGGTTAGGTTAGCGTGTCTGTTAGCACAAGTGCTTAACACACTTAGACCACAAGTTGGTCCATTGTGATACCACATGAATCAAGTAGAATTTCTTCCTAATCATTGGACCACTTAGAGCTTCTTACAAAGTGTGCGAGACGACTAATGTCTATAGTAGAACTCTCTTAGATAGAGCCTACGCCTTTGAGAGAGAGCAGGACATGTACAGAGAAGATGAGGAATGGATTCTTCCTCTTCTTCGTCCAAACAGCTTCTGCAGAAATCGTTCGAGTATATCCCGAGCCTTCTTGTCGCATGTTTGCCCATTAGACAGTGTCCGGTTATGACACCTATTACGGAGCCGATGTGTGATCTGCTTAGAGATAACAAACACTTAGAGCGATTCAGATCTACATAGCTGTGGATAGATTTTTTTTGTTGCCACACAAGTGGTGATATTGTACCTACATTTGCTCTATGAGGCCAAATACATAGTGTTGGCGAGTTCATCAGATTTACAGTTACCTGAAATGTCCCTATGGCCCGGCGCCCAGCATAGTTAAATATAGAACTGCTGGCTGTGCCATCTCCATAAGAAATGATCGGCAGCTAAGGGCTGTCTTAGAGTCTGTAGAGACAAAGTTCAGGGATTTGATAGCAGCTTGGCTATCTGAGAAAATAAGGATATCACTATTTGATATCACGATTTCTCTTAGCCAAGACAGGAGTTCTTTTATCGCCAAAAGTTCCGCCTGGAACACGCTACAATGGTTAGGAAGACTAAAGGAGAGACTTAAATTAAGTCTGTCGGAGTACACCCATTATCAATTTTTGATCCATCAGTGTAAAAATGAATTGATACATCTTCCAGGAATGTTGAGTCCTCCCAGATGCATCTGGAGGGTAACCTCGAAGTTTTTATCGAACTGTAATTGAGATATGGTGTCGTCTGTGTTGCTTGGTACAGATCTGAATGAATTCAGAATAGTAGAGTGGCCAATGCCATTATTGGTCCACTGGGAGGAAGCTTTAAGACGAATGGCTTCGCTTGCAGCTGTTTGTTTACCAAAGATATCGAGTGGTGTCAGATGGAACAGAATATCAATTGCAGCAGAGAGGGTTGTACGAAGTGCTCCACCCATACACTTGCAGGCTGAGCGTTGGACTTTGTTTAGTTTTTCTTTGTTAGTAGTTTTATCTAAGGCGGTCCACCATACTGTCACACCATATATGTTAGGATCGGTCTGATTACCGACGTATATAGCCAATGAGTAATGCGAGTTCTTTCAACGTATTAGGGTGCCTTCCCGATACAGCTATAGCTACGTCGCATCGTCCGCATAGGCAATCACCCTGTAGCTCTCCGCTTCCAGGCTGGTAAGTAGCTTATTCACTACCAGGTTCCAGAGAAGGGGGAAAGAACACCGCCTCGCGGCGTACCTTTACTGAAATCGTAAGAGCGGGTTTTTTTTTAAATTAATTTTTTATATATACAATTTTGTAAAAATTTTTAAGAACAAAAATTGGCACACAATTTTTTAGTATTTATTTATGTTGAATTAAAAATTAAATTCCAAAAAAAATTATCTACACGTTACTGAAATATCGAGTTTTCAAAAAAAAAAAAATAATTTGAATTTTTTTTTTTTTTAAATCCAAAATATGTTTTTTTTTTGAAAATTTTGATATGCATATGATTTCAACTTTTGAGAAGCTTTTGTATAAAAAATTTAATTTAAATCGGTTACACACATAATAAGATAGTCCAAAATAAAGAAAATGGTTCTGTGAGAGGTACTGTTAATAATGGTTAACTGTAAATTTTGTTTTTGGTAGATCGTAGACCATACTAATTTTAGTATTTAGAAAAATTTTAATCAAAATCATAGGAGTCGTTTTCGAGAAAATTTATATTTCCTGTAACGGTTTTTTAACATTTATATGGAAGGTACCGTTAATTTTGACTATAAGAAAAAGTTTTTTCCAAAATATTTTAGATAATATTAAAAAACCTCTTGTTACCAAGTTTCATAAAAATCAACCAAGTCGTTTTCGAAATGTTTGGTTTTCAAAAAAAAAATTTGAAACTTTTTTTGAAAATCCAAAAAAAAGTTTTTGGAAAATTTTGGTATACAAAACTATTAAAATTTTTTAGAAGATTCTCCTTAAAAAAAATATCAAAATCAGTTAATACCTTTTCTAGAAAAACGAAAATAAAAAAGTGGTTCTATGTGAGGTACCATTTTAAACCATTTTTTGGAAATTTTATTCTTATAAAAAGGTAGCATATACCTAATAAACTTTATTTATTTTTTTTTTAGAAAAATCTGTCGAGCCATTTTTGAGAAAAATAAGATTTTCCAAAAATGCTAAAAAATATTATAAGGAAAAAAATGTGTCGGGGTAATGTCCCGAAAAGACTATATACCAAGTTTAATTAAAATCGGCCCATAGGTTCAGGCTGTAGGCTAGTCCACAGACAGACAGACAGACGGACACAATTGCGGGACCCACTTTTTTCGTCTTCCATATCATCGTAATGTCAAGTTTGATTGTTATCTCGAGTTCAATTTTTTTTACGAATCCAAAGCGTGCCATATATTACCTATATATCGCAAGTAAAAATTGCAATAACTTTGAAGTGATCTGGTATAAGTGGATGTAGGCTTAGTCGAGAGAAACACGAAGCTAAACTTGAAAATGTTCCTTTACCCTCAAAATCTCAATTTATTGTCTAAAACCCGTTTTTGAGCGAACTTGATTTTAATTAGAGTAATTAAAATAAAAAGCTTAAGACATAAAAATTATAAATTAAACCAAAATACAGCTATTTCGGATTTTTTTTTTTAAGTTTGCAAATGTTTTCGGGGTCAAAAATTGTCCGGGCCCTTAAGACTTATGTCAAGGACTGAATAGCTTGTTGTAAAATCATCTTATTCTCGTTTTTTCACATTTATTTAAAATCACGAAGCGGATAATTAAAAACAAAAATCGATCCAAGATAGGAGCCAGAAGTATGCACTCTGATTTTTAAGTTTATACTTAAGATGATACTATAACCTTTACCATATCCGTTAAATGACTTTATCATTCGTAAAACTCCGGGGCTATTGACAAGAACTTGACGACAAGGACGTATATGTGTTACCTCTGGCAACAAGCTATTAATACATTTCCAACCATCAACGATTCCAAATTATTTCAAAAAGTTTTAAATCCTTGTCACGTAACATTCACCATATCGAGGAAAAAAAACAGAATCTTACAGAAGATTGAACTCCTTCCTAAAAGACCATCATCAACCCATCTACGAACTGGCATTTTATTTGTTGAATGCACTTTAAATTCGGTCTGCCTGTGTCCATCAATCTATTTATCTATTTGTTTTTATTTATATATTTGCTTTAAGGGATTCCATGGACAGGACATGGCGATGAGGTGGATGCAACATGGGTAGAATGTGGTGCCGGTAAATATTCTGCAATTAGTTTGATGGAAATCCACCTCAGTTTGATATTCGTTGACGTTTTCCTCCTATTCCCCCCAATCTGTTCCGTGGTCTGAGTCCCGCAGAGTTCTCTGAATCCATACAATTGGATGTGCGATGGGGTAAAATGCAATGAAACAAAATGCGCGCCCATTCAAAGTAGCGAAAAGTAATTAACAAGGAGTGCAACTGCAGAAATGACGATGATGACGGTGATGATGATGACGATGGGCAAAGGATCAAAACTAGGACGAGGACTCTCGTTCGCTTGACTCTGATGTGGATGATGGTTTATAAAATGCGTGGCACAAATAATGTTTACTAAACTATTTTTTCTATTCCTATCTATAGAACGACCGAAGAATGTTGTTTGCTTTGTCAAACTATGTTGGGAAATTAAAGGACGGCGAGGAGGACATGAACGTGGTTTTATTGTATGTATGGTTGGTTTGTGTAGCGCGGGGAAGTCCTTGAAAAAAGATATTTATACTAGAAAAGTTATCATCTATAGACACAGTTATGTAGGTTGAAGGGTGCAACACGAAGTTGCAAAATACAAAAAAAAAAAAAAAAAACAAAATGTGCAACTCAATGCAAGGAACGTGCATTCTCCTAGATGAATCTCTATGAAGAGAGGGAGGGAATTTTTTTAATTGCTCATAAGGATAAATGATGTTTTGTGCAGAAGTTGAGGTTGTTATATGTTTTTTACTCCCACAATGAATGAGTTTGAATGAATAAATGGGTCTGCTATTAATTTCAACGAAGTCGTTGAACTCTTATTAGAGTGTGTGGCTTACCTCAAGCATGGTTGTGAACAATATTCCCACTAATAGCTAAAAGAAGATGTTAAATCTCAAGCTTTTGCGGTATGAATGGGCTTGAATGGAAAAACGCTACAGTTTCGTCTTATATAGAGTTCACACTTTGAAAAGAGTATAACCCGTGGGAGACAGAGCACATCTTAGGTTTTGGTATTTTGAATGTGTATAATTTTTTTTTAACAAAAAGCATTCAGTGAGAAAGATGTTTTATGTTAGGTATGTCATCATAGTTTAGTTTTAAGCTGGTAAGAGCTTATTCACATATTTATACGCCATAATTTTGCATGAATTGAAATTAATAGCGTCTGTTCTCTCAAAGTTTTCGGTTGTGCATTATTCATGAGTGCAAAGTTTGAAATACATATGTAGGTTAAAAAATTATAATAGCTTCTTATACACATAGTTACATAATATAACATATGAGTTTGTAAAGGAATTTTGTCTGTCGAAGTTTGTTTCGAAATTTACTTCCGAGTTATTTAATTATCTCGTGAGTTTTAATTTCTGTTAAGAACAAACTTTAATTTTCTGTGAAATGAAAATTCCAAAGTTTTAATCAAATCAAGCATGCCTATAAAGATTGTTCAAGGCATATTCGATACTGCAGCTACCACACCCAGTACGCATGTGTGTGTACTTAAATAGGAATTGCATTAAATCGGTTCCATGAAGATGCTTCCATATTGCTTTATTTTATTCTTCCGCGCAGTGAACTCACAGCCAGTATTTCTCCATATTGTTGATGACTGTAAAATATCTACTGTCGGTGTGCGAGCAATTGCACCACAAAATTTCTAAAAGACTATGTCGACATATTTTATTTCTTTTCCCTCAAATCAATCAAAGGACACGGTAGTGCCAGCCAAGTTTTCGACACTATATCCTTTTTACATGAAAAATCTCAAGCGATTTGGAACCTTAAGTTTAAACTAGTCTTAAACATGGAACTTAGAGCTTAAATTGAAAAATTGTTAAAAATCAACATTATTCGAAAAAAAAATTCTTAAAAGAATCTTCTTAATTTGTTTTGAGAGCTAAAGAAAGTTCATCACATAATTTCTTTAACTAATCTTAGTTTTTGAGAAAAAAAAAAATTATAATCGTAGGATCGGTTTTTTTTCAATTAATTTTGTATATAAGAAATTTTGTAAACATTTAAAAAAAAAAATTGGTGCACCACTTTTTAGTATTTATTAATGTTGAATTAAAAATTAAATTCCGAAATAAATCATCTACCCGTTTTTGAAATATCGAATTTTCAAAAAAAAAAATTAAAATTTTTTTTAAAAATCCAAAATTTATTTTTTTGAAAATTTTTATATGCAGTATGATTTCCACTTTTGAGAAGCTTTTGCATAAAAAATTTAATCTCAATCGGTTACACACATAATGAGATAGTTCAAAATAAAAAAAATGGTTCTATGAGAGATACTTTTAATAATGGTTAACTGTAAATTTTGTTTTTGGCAGATCGTAGACCATACTAATGTTAGTATTTATAACAATTTTGATTAATATCATAGCAGTCGTATATATTTCGTATACATATTTTCTGTAACGGTTTTTTAACATTTATATGGAAGGTAATGTTAATTTTGACTAAAAAAAAATTTCTGTTCAAAATATTTTAGATAATGTTAAAAAACTGCTTGGTCCAAAGCTTTATAAAAATCAACCAAGTAGTTTTCGAAATATTTGATTTTCAAAAAAAAAATTTAATTTTTTTTCTAAATCCAATTTTGTGAAAATTTTCCTTTTCGAGAAAAACGAATATTAAAAAAAAAAATATTCTATGGGAGGTACCATTTAAAACTCTTTTTTGGAAATTTAATTTTCAGAAGAAGGTATAGCACATGATGTCTAATAAAATTTACTGATTTTTTTTTTAGAAAAATCTGTCGAGCCATTTTTGAGAAAAATAAGATTTTCCAAAAATGCTGAAAAAAATCATATGGCAGGTACCGTTATTTTTGGTCCTAAAAATAAAAGGAGACAAATTTGTCGGGGGAATGTCCCAAAAACACTTTATACCAAGATTAATTAAAATCAGCCCATGGGTTTAGGCTGTAGGCGAGTACACAGACAGACAGGCAGACATACAGACAGACGGACGGATTTGCGAGACCCACTTTTTCATCATCTTAATGTCAAGTTTAATCAAAATCTGGAGTTTAATTTTTTTTTACGATTCCAAAACTTGTCATAAAATTTGTTTTAAATATTGAAAATAAATTGCGTATACGCCAGAGTGTACCTCACTTTTTTATCATTGTTTAAGAGAAAATAGGACTAAGACATATTTCCGGCATTATATAGTGCTGATCATAAGTTAAAAAAAATGTGTTTAGAAGAATTTCCTTCGTCAGCACTCAGCACTCACTCTTGAAAGAATGGATTTTCACCAATTTTCGGATTTTCACGATTTTTCCCGTGAACTGTTAAGTTGACAAACAAAAATATATCCATTTCGATCATGAAATTCGCAATAGAGAATCTGCAGTGACTCGCACTATTCTTTGAATGTTAAATCGGTGAAGAGAAAAGAGAGCACTACACTGCGAATCACTGGATGCAGTATTATGGGGATTTAATAATCAACGTAATATCGTGAATGAAGTTTGTTGGTTGATGTATGTATGTTAGTTGGATGAAAGTGGGTGCTGCATGCATATATTGCATGCCGGTCTGATCGGAGTTGGTTGGATGGTGATAGGGTGCTGTTGTATATTGTTTTTTTTTATGTAGATCGCTGATTATTCTTTTCCCATACAATTTTTATTCTCTCTACCATAAAAGATTATCTGAGTCATTCTAATTTAATTATTATTTTATTTGTCTAGTCAAAACAAAAAATTCCAATAAAATCGGAAAATTCAAATCCCACCCTCTTAATCGTTCTGTTCATTTCTAAAAAGAAATCCAATTTGACTTCCAAAACAAAAACTACACAAAGGAAAATATTACTAAGTTGAAAAATATAAAGAATGAAATCAACCGTACTACCTTCCAATCGTTCTCTAGAGTGTGCAATAAAAAATTTGACTGCGTTGCTCTCCTATTGACAGTCAGCTGTCGTCTTAATGTCCTTCGATAACAAATTGCAAAAATTCGCTTTTATCCAAAGAACAAAAATAAAAATCAACATTTAATTAAGTAGATCGACAAGGGTGGGGGGGGGGTGGTTGTGTCGGGTGCAGTTGGTGAAAAAAAAACACAGAGAGTAACACACCCCACGCTACTCCACGCGGTATATAAAAAAATAATTATACGATTGTCAACAAAAACAAATAGATTTTTTATTGCCCTCTCATTAAAACCTTCAACCCCTTTTGAGTTCGACACTGCGGGCCATTTAAAATCATAAAGTCTCTTTTATCTGGTCGAGGAGGTATACCCAAGAGTGACCACATGGCCACTAGATCATTTTGGCGAAGCTGTTAAAAAGCAATGAAAATTCTATATTTATCAGCCATATTGATGCGATGGCCGTGTTGTTGGCAGAGAAGGTGTTTTTAATTCACCCACATCGAGGAATGTCATATTTTGATAGCCTCTTATATTGAATTCTTGGTCATAAACTCTCGACACCTTTTTTGAGAGCTAAGTATATATTTTCTTGGCATTAAAGCCAAATTCACCAATTTTTTTTTTTTTTTTTTTTTCATCATCAAAAGACTCTGAAATTGTTGGATAAGCAGTATGATTTTTTTTTTTTACTTTCAGTGCATTCGAAAGCTCATAATCTTTTCTGGAGATTCCTCGCCAGCGCAGCGTCATCATCAAAGACGAAAGCGAAGGATGATGATACAAGGCTATATGGATTGTCTGAAGCTGAACGCAAGAGTTGTAGTTCCAAGAGGTAATAACTTGTTCACGAATTAAATACGACCACATTAAGATGAGGGCTCATAGATTGGTTCTTTGTTTCAAGTGGAAATCCTGCAGATGGTGGCGCCATCAGAAAGTGTTTTCTTTTTCTGAATACTTTCATTGCGTGAATTAATTCACATTCAATTTCACAGAGAGTGAAATCGTTGTGGAAGCAGAGGCCAGGGAATAGATAATTTGGCAAGAACACAAAATATTATTATACTAAGCATCCCATACACGGACAAATTATTTAGGCAGTCACTAATATATTTTGCTGATATAGACCAGGTCTATATCAGCAAAATATATTAGTGACTGCCTAAATAATTTGTCCGTGTATGGGATGCTTAGTATAATAATATAGCCCAAGAAAAATTTACACAAAAAGGGCAATAATCTTTATTTTCCTAAATTTCCTGCTCAAAATGTTTTTTTTTTATCAGTTACCAGATATTTCTTCCTCAATTCTCAAAAATGCCAAGTGTCAAAAACCGCTTATTGGTCATAATAACGCTGAATTGCAATTTTTGAAAAGTTGACTTAAGATGGGAAAAAAATTTATTAAAAATCCACGAAAGTAGGTAATGTGTTGCTTTTTGGAAGGCTAATATTCTATTCTTTTATTTTTTTTTTTTAAATTGAGTATATCAACATACATGTTAAATTTAAGTTTTTAACTTCAAGCAAGTTCATGCGATCCAGTCGTGCAAATTTTTTTCAAAGGTATCTACTTGTCATACCCAGCTCCTTTTTATCCATCCTCTTCCCCTTCCTTCCCTTTGATGAGTGCCTTCTAACCATTCAGACGAATATAATTGGTGGCAATTCTGTTGTGATGTTTGTGGCTACCAGACGAAACTAATTTTGTTGTTGTTTTTTTTTTTTCGTTTTTTTATGTTTTGTATAATCATAATATGCATCGGGTTGAGTGCACAATTCAATTGAAATTTATTTGGTCCTTGTGTTTTGGTCTGTGGGTATCTCTGATTTGTAGCTTTTTTTTAAGATTTTTTTTGGTCCCTGACAATAGATTTTTTTTTTGTTCGGACAACATAAGTTTTATTTGGTTTTGAAGTAGTTTTGATCATTACGTATGTATGTGTACAAAGAAGTGTTAAGATTAAGATGTTATCGAAACCATGATGAAAAAGTCCTTGAACTTAAAAAATTTATAAAGAATTTGGTCAGTGTTTTATTTTTTTATGTGTAAAATGTGTATGTCGGTGATAAGGTGAATTGAAAACTAGGGTCTTACTGACACGTAACGTGTTCGTGTAACCCAGTACGGTCACACTTTTAACCTTTCAATTGCGTTCCGGCACTAGAACGAACGTTGATTTTTACATATCTTAATCGTGAGTCCGCGGCACTCACACCTGCTATGATAAAACTTGGAAGTTTTTTAACGACTTGCACTTTACACATAAGAACAAATGTAGTAGGTACATATATATTATGCAAGCAAAATGCAAGTTCTGTACTAAACAGGTTTTAATTTTTAAAAAATATTTCCGAAAAAAAGATAAAAAACTGAAAATCAAAAGAAAAAAACCGGATGCCTAAATATCTTTTAGTTTTTGTGAAAATTGTAAATAATCAAATCTACTTAACTACTCTCTCAATGGAAAATGAAATGGGATCATTGGATGAACAAAATTACAGATTGAAGTCGAATTAAAGGAAAACTTATTTTGGTTATTTTCAATTTTCTCAAAAACTGCGGCATCCGGGTCTTAGTGTTTTAGTAGAAATCAATAGAAGCATCAAATATAAAAAAAAAATACTATTTTGAAAAAAATTATTTTGAACACAATTTTTTTTGCATTATTTTTTTTCAAAATTTTAAGTTTGAACATTAATTTTTTTAGAAACTATTCTCTAAAATAAATTAAAAAATAGTTAAACATGACAATGTAAGTGTTGCCGTTGTTTTTAAATTATTTTTTTTTTCTATTTCAAGTAGATTTTTTAGAAAATTTTTCCTCCCGCCTAAACAGGAGAAATGGACCCCTTTATCCTTTACCGATTTTTTTATCGTCTGGACTCAACCTGTACGTTCTTTGGAAGAAAAAGGAGGGGGCATTAAAAATAAATTTTAAATAAGCATTATTTTGAAGCAGTTAAGATATTAAGCTACACGCAATTATGAAAATTTTTGAAGGGTGTGCTGAGCTTTAGTCTTTTGTTATTTTTTTTTTTGTTTGTATACACATATTTCAGACAAAACAAAGTTTGATTTACAACAGCCTTTCAATAGGTATTTAAAAACAAGGGTGGCTGTTTTTGAAAAGTTTAAAAAAATATGCAATAAAAGGATCGCACGAACTTGCTTTTGTACTTGTTTGGACGGTTCAATAAATAATTTCGGTGTGAACACTTCCTTAACGAAAAAGAGTTGGCATTGCGAAAGAAGCCTAACTGCCTGAACAGAATAGAATGACGGAACTGAAGCCGCAGACGGAACTCGAAGAGCTGTCAAAAAGTGTCGTACGTTATTTTAACATTGAAAATGTTTATAGGATCGTTTTGACAGAGTTGTGGTGTTACTAAAATGATTAAATAAAATAAATTCAATAAATCAGAAATGAACTCCAGCGTATAGGGCATCACAACGAAATTTTTGGTTGGTGTTACTATAGAAATGACCGAAATGATTGAAATGAACACATGAACGTAGAATATGAAAAATGAACTCCAGCGTATAGGAGGACAACAATCAAATTTTTGGTTGGTGTTACTAAAACATTACTAGAATGATAAAAATAAACAAACGAACACAAGCGATGAATTACAGCAGGCGTAGGCAATAGGTATACGGGGAAAAAAACGAAGAAAAGTCGTCGTCAACAGCCAAGCTTCAGTGGAAGAATATTCAATGAAGAATATTCAAAAAGAGAAAAAAACAACAACAACGCAACCAACAAAAGTGTATCTATAGGTACTCTGCCAGATTTTTGTATGTAGTGTAGGTATATATGTAAATGCTATGCATGAACATAATTATGGAGGTAGGTAGGTTGTGATTTTTTGAAATTGAAAATGATAGGTATTTATTTTTATTCGATACAGAATACAGTTCGGTCCTATAAGAAAGGCCAGTGATGCAGTTGAGTGTGAAAGCCGCAGTTAAGCTTTCTTGAAATCGATTTATGTAGGTATGGTATATGTAGGACAACCAAAAATATGCCACAGCATATTTTTTTTTAGTAACACTATTAAGACGAGACTAGATTAGAAACCCGTTTTATAAATAAATGCATATTTTTGTATATTTACGATTTACGTGCATATTTTGGCATGCCAATTTTTTTAGGTATAATTTTTCATAAAAAAAACATAGTTTGTTCAGTTATTATTATTATTTATTGTATTGTTCATACTAGAATGTCAGTTTATAAGACTTGACCATTCTTTATTGCGTCAATTTCATTGAATTTTTGAAAAACAAACAACAACAACTTAAAGGCGCTACCACCAATTCTTTAGGAATTAATTTTAGGTAGGTACCTATTTTAATTTGTTTTATTTTTGTTTGGCTGGAGATATAGCTATTTCAGGGGGTGCCAAGTCCTATCATCAGTCTACTTTTAGTGATGCTGAGCTTTAATCCAATTTTATTGGGAAAAACTTTCTACATGCACACCATGAGGTTTGAACCCATTGCCCAGTCTTCGAAGTCGTATGCACTACGCATTCCACTACTTATGACCACTGAGATGTGCTGTTTGTTTAGCAAATGCATTTGGAGCATCAGCATTTTTATAATTTGTTCAGTATCTTCTAATGTTTATTCAATAAATAATAAAGGTCTATAGGGAAGCATTACCAGCATTATAGCATAACCAAAAAATTAAAACCTAACTTCAAGTTATGTCGAAAAAATTCGCATTACGGAAATTTGAGTTGGTTTTTTTTTCTTTTTTTTTTTTTGAGAAAATTAACCTTTTTTTGAGTTGGTTAAATTGACTCGAACGATTTTATTTCAATTTTGTAATCTAGTATTTCTAAATATTTAAGGCCGTGTGTGAATTGAATTAAAATTTTGATTAAATTTAATTCGAAATAAAATTGTGAAGTTTCTACGTATACATATTCACCCCACTATCGTCAAAAAATAATATTCGGATAAAATGTAACGTGATTTTAACACAATTCGCACACGGCCTAAACAATGTGTATAGATAGCTTTTGAAAATTTAGAAACTATTGACCCAAAATAAAAAAAAATCATGCTCCCAGTAATTGTGACTTTTTAACATTTCTTTCGTTGAAAGGTACCAAAATTTTTGTTAGCCACGAGAGCAAACTTGTGGGGCTCACTCGTGTAAATTTTGTTTTTTTATTTTTCATCCAATTAATGTCTTAAATAAATCCATGTAAATGAATTTAAACGATATTCACCATTTTAAAAAACATGCATGTACTTGTACCTATTTCAAATAGGTTTCAACAATGGCTTTTAGCCAAAGCAAACTTTGTTCGACAATATTTCTTGTACACTACCTATTTTTTTTTTGTTTTTAAACATACAAAGGTATACAAACCTACTTAGAATATTTGTTTACAAGCAAAATTAAGCATACTAGTATCGTCCCGTGGCCGAAACTCGGCCAGCAAAAACTGAAACACTCTAGGAAGGAGAAAATTTTAAATTTGTTTTGAAATATTAAAGGAAAAAAACATATTTTTTTTTAATATGCAGTGTTCGACAGTTAAAAAACAAAAATGACCCACAGCGTATAAATGCGTTTCTCAAGTAGATTCTGCACATCTCCGCAATTGTGGCTTTCCAACCATATAAAATTTTAACTTTAAAGATTTTTTCGGAACTTACCGCGTTAAATATAATTGGTCGTATTTATAAACATTGTCTAACTTTATACAGCCGTCCAAGTTTGACTTTTCGTTTTATATTGCTTTAGACAACGTAATCTATTGTCTAAACCTTGAGAAATGCAATATTTTTTTATTAAATAAAGCATATTTCCGACTGTTTCGAAATACTTAGACAGTTTAAACAGCCAAAAATCTAATTAATAAGACCAAATATTTTTTATATTTACCGTGGTAAGTTCCGAAAAAATCTTTAAAGTTAAAACGATTAATGTCCGCGAAAAGAATAGTTTAAAGTTTTATACATATAAAATTTATCGAAATCGGTCAAATACTTTTTGAAAAAATGATACCACAAAATTTATTTAAGCAATATTTTTAGGGCATATAATCATTATTTTTTTTGAGCATAATATAATAATTTATTAAGGGCATAAATGTATGTAATTGATTTTTAAGGGCATAATTATAAGCGCTTAAAACTGTTTTTTAGGGCATATTTGTGTTTTCCCTAATAGGTACATATATTTGAGTTTTGATATCAGATCTTAAAAAATCGATTTTTTTGGTTGAACAGGAAAGTTGATGGGTTGTTTAAGAAAATTAACAAGGTTTATTTTTTGCCAAATGGAAAGTGACATTAAATACATAATAACCTAGAAAATTCAGAACCTATAATGGTGTCTGAAACAGCTTATTACGTTTTAATTAATTTAAATTGAAAAGATTAGTCAGGTGTCATTTTCAATGTCCCTATGGTTACTCTATGAGTGAAATCTGTAAATTTTTTGTACATATCCACAATAGAGCTGTACAGCTTTGAAAGTACAAGCTTAGAATTCACATTTTCGGTTTCCAATAATTTTCCTTTTAATATCCCAATACTTTGGACAGGCTAGTTCGGCTGGTACTTTTTTCAAAATGCCTTTTTTTTTAATTTTTTACATATGACCAAGTTCGTAAAAAAAATAAATACATCTCTGGGATCTGGGACAATCAATGTATCAAAATTTTAAATTCATCAATAATCTTCGGAAATGCAGACATTTTAAAATTAAGTGTCAAATGTACCTCAGTTTGCCCTAAAACAAAAAATTAATTTTGTGTTTGGTTTTTGTTTTTATTGTAAAAAAAATTATTTAAAAAATTTTACTCAAGGGCACTAGATTTCAAAATTATAACAAAATCTGTCCACAAATTAAGCCAGTCTTTCCAGATGAAAGAAATTTTTCCTCCCAGAAAAATTTAAAAAATCCCCAGATTACATTTCAACACAAAAAACCCCTAAGTTTTTTTTTCAACTTTTCATTTTTATTCAAGTTCATACAGTATGTAAGTACATTTGGTATTCAAATGGTATTTAAAAAAAAAATGTTTTTATTTAAAATTTAATTTAATATTAGTTTTTAAATACATTGGATTTATTTTACTCTTTTGGCATTTTATAAAATTGTATTTAGATTAAAAAAACAAATATACATTCCAATGTTAAACGACATCAAATAAAATTGAAAAAGTAAAATTAATTTAAATTGAAAATGTGACAATTATTATTGAACTAGACAGAAAACATACATATAATGTTGTGGATTCATTTGTTAATGTTTTGTGATGTAGTGTATATGCCCTTAAGAAAAACAAAGAGTTTTGGAATAATGCACGGGAAACATCAATCTTTGATTTATATAAAATACATTCTTTGGTATCGTGTATACAATTCAGGTACTTAGATTCAAATTGAAAGGAAAATTATCAGGTATTGAAATAAGAATTGAAATAATTTAACTTTAAAATTAATACCCGAGCCTCCCTAATATCTCGTCCCACCAGATTTCAATCTTCTCAAAAAAACAGTATTTCTCTCACAATGCGATTTTTTTGGGAGAGAACGTGAAATGCAGTTTTCTTATGACTATTTAGGAACGATTTTTAATGAAAATTGTTATAGCCGTTTTTAAAAAAGCTCGAAAAAACGAAAACAATTATGTGGACTATATAAAAAAACTCGATTTTTTCCTGTAGGTAATTACTGCCGTGAAAGCAACAGTTTGTTAGGAAAGGTGATGGCTTTGATAATTTTTGATATCGTTTTTTCATACAATTTCTTCACGCCTGTTATTTTTAACAAGAAAATGTGAAAAAAGTCAAAATTATTATTATTTATTGTACTATTCATACTAGAATGTCAGTTTATTAGACTTGAGCATTTTTATTCCGTCAATTTCATTGAATTTTGTAATAACAACAACAACAGTTAAAGATGCTACCACCAATTATTGTTTACGAATTAATTTATTCTTAATTCGTTTATATTTTTGTTCGGCTAGAGATATAGCTATTTCAAGGGTGCCGAGCCGCCTATCATCAGTCTCCTTTTTAGTGGTTATCCAATTTTATTGTGAAAAACTGTCTGCATTAAAATAATACAAAAATGGTAACAAAATAGTTATATTTCCAATAAATAAATTCGAGTTCAATAATTCTATTCGAAAAATCAAATATTTTTCAATTTTTATTAATATTATCAACATTAATTTTTATTTTTATTTTCAGTATACTCAACGAAAGATATTAAAATGTAAGTTTGTATTTTTCTTTGTTAAAATTAATAAGTTAGACAAAATCCTCAAAGATCCTCTTTCCCATTTTAATTCACTTACTTATGCACAGCTAAAGTCTGCTTTTAACTTCCTTTGATCCAACTGATTGCAATATGTATTCTCAAGGAAAAAAGTTTCACATACGCCCGAGTGTTTTTCTCGAAATTTTCTCTGTCAACGTGTGTTTGTGATCTTCGAGTGTGTGGTTCATTCCCATATGAAATGAAGAAAAATAAAATTCGATTTTATTTAACAAAGAATATAGAAGGACACACGCAAAAAGTACAAATCCTATGAAAGGATAACGAGAACTGGAGAATGTTATCGGATTCTCCAAACTTGTAAACATTTTTGATAAGAAAAGTAAAGAAGATTTTCTTCTTTAATATCCTTCACTTTCTCTCTTCCTCTCTTTTTCGGATTGAATTCCCTATGCACTGTCTGCTCTATGTGCTGTTGCATTTATACCGTCATCAACAGAATAATGTGGATCAAGGAATTTTTTTCCTTGCATTTGATTTTTATATCCTTTTTTGTTCTTAATCTGTTTTTAATTAAATGCATTCATTGTGTCTTAAGAATAATAAAAATCATTATGACTTTGTGTCTGCGTGCATATAGAAAACATTAGAGATTATTGACTGTAAATTTTATGATGCAGCTCAAAAAAGAAACAAAAAAAAACTTATCATAAAAGTCAGCAAATTTACCGAAAAATAAAAATCCATTCAATAAGGATAATTGTGCTTTTTAGATCCAGGATTCAAAAATGGGTCACATACACACGCTTTATGTATCCATCTGTCATGTGATATCTGCAAACCGAGGCAAGCAAAAAATTAAGGATATGGTGTCGACAGATTTTTTTCTTGCTCCTTGCCTTAAAGAACAAGTATTGCATTCAAGAAAATAAAATACTTTAAGGATCTTTTAAACAATTTTGGATTCGAGGATTTTGGCAGGGATTTTGTGCTTAGGGATTAAACTAGTGTTTTTTTTAAGTGTGGGGATTTTGGATTTGGGGATGATTTTGGTTTTGGGGATTATGTTTCCATAATGATTTTTTATAAGTTTTATTTTTTCATATGTATCCCCGAAAGAGGTTCTAAATGAAAAGGATGAAGTTCAATATTTTGAGAAAATAAATTCATGAATTGTATCAATTATTGCCTTGAATTTCTTAAAAAAAACTAGCTACTTCTTTCTTTTAATAAAAAAAAACTAAATTTTCCACTTTTATCCCAGAAACAAGTTCAAATTAAGTGACGTTTTAGGAAATACTTTTCGTCATAAGTACATATAAAAATAAAGTTCACTACAAAAATTTCAACTTTTTATATTTTTTTTAAATGCAAGTATTTTCCTCGGCTATTTTCTTGTAACCTAAAATCATTTCTTTTTTTAATTAGTTCAATAGTTAGAGGGGGAGAAAGAAAGTTAAATATTGTTGTTTCCAAGCAAATTAACACGACCAATTTTCTCTTTACATTTTTTATTGGTGTGCTAAAATTCACATAAAATAAAACTCTTTGGTGCTTTTTTATTTCTTTGATGTCTGACACACATACTCATATTTTAAGAAAAAAAAGCGATGAGTTATGACTTGGACGAAATTAAAAATGATTTGGGTCTTTTTTTTGAATTTGAAAGTCTTTTGCGACAATTATTATAGTCTAATATTGTGAGCACTTGAAGATATTTCAATTTAGAAAATTTATGACACCAAAAATAATACATAATTGAAATCTATTAGGGTATAATGTTTTTGAAATACATTTTAGAATAATGGTATCGAAATTATTCGAAATTTAAGAACAATATTTATTATAGGATTATTATTGTTACGGTATCGCCCGATAGTCCAGTCAACACGAACCCCCAAAATCATAAATAAAAGGCAAAAAATCATGAAGTCGTGGTTATTATTTGCAGTACTAGGGGTGACCTTCAGTGCAAAATATACTAAAAGCCCCCAGCTCAGGGCCTCAAGATTCGAAAAGGAGGCAGGGAGAAAATATTTTTACCGAAAGAAGTAAAATTTAAGTGGGATAAAATTCGCAATCGGTTTTAATTTGACATAAAAACTTATTTTGACTTATTATAGTGTTTGCTATTAAAAATATATGTACATATATGTATGTCATACCAATTATATTAAATGAAGTGTAAAGCTGTGATGTACAGATTTTTAAATCCAAAATATGCTAATAAAATAGCACGTATACGCCGCAGTAACTCTGCTAATGCTTATTTTGTATTATTTATTTTAAAGGGTCTGTAATGTTATATAATACTAAAATCAGGCAAAAATTAGTTGAGAGGATTTTTTCAACTCTCAAAAAAGAAACTAAATAAATATAAATTTGGTGGAACAAACGGCTCATGAATAACCAGGGCCTAGCGACTTACAACTCTCAACCATTCCGTGTGTGTGCCTGCAGGAATAGAGGGCACTTAAAGTTTATTGACGAATCCGAACGGCTAAGGTGAGCGGCTTTTTTCTATGACAAGAGATACTCTTGGAAAATTTGTCACTTCCTGTCAAGAGGTAGTAGCTTCCTCGCAAGAGGTAGAAAAAAACTTAAGGTGGAAGCGGCTGGTATTGAACTCCAGACCTCTGGCATGACAGTCCAACGCACAAACCATTACGCCACAGATTATGCCACAATTATCACTTACTACGTTTATATTCAGGTCCGAGAGCTCGAGTTGGATTTGGGTCGGATTTTCGACCCAGGTTTTACGTTCACAGATTTGGGAGCTCAATATTGAGTTAAATTGAAATGGTGTCGAGATGACATATGGTGTTTCTCAAGTTAACTCCTCAAACCAGGTTTTTTTTGCACAAATTTCGACTCGACTCCGCTCCTGAAGTGCAGTCAAGTCGGTTCAAGCTCATTTCAAATCGATGCAGGTATTCAAAGGGTCTAAGTGAGCTTCAAGCTCCCTTAAATACCACATGGAAACGTAGTAACAATTAATATACCTATGTCGATTTGCTTTCCCGATAAATACTAGCATCAAAAAACACATCATTTTTTTTGATATGAGAGCATGACGCACACACACAAAAAAGAAATATAAAACGTGAGAGATTAATTTTTTTCAAGGTTGCGCATCCTCGTTCTCTTTCAAGATACTCCTATAGTAAAAAACGCATTCTCTTAGCAAGACTTAAGTAGATTTACAAAGTGGCGTCTGTCATCCTATAAAAAGAATAAATATACTGCTATAAGTATGAAGAGCCTCCTATAACTAGGCCATTTAAGGCTGATAACAGTCTTGAAGTTCTCTTCCAGATGGCTTTTAGCTCCCATAACTAAGTCTCATAAAGCTTTTTGAGCGTCTTATGAGAACAAAAATGTTTCCTTATGTCTTTACTTCGACATAAGAAAATACCTACATGTTTCCTAATAATTTTATTTAAAAATTTTCTCTTGGATTTATTCAGCAGTAAGTACATTTTGCTTGGGCTACATATTTTTAGTTGTAACATTTTATTAAGACTGTGTGTGCAAAAGTGATAAGATAATTCCTTTTATCAAAATCCAATAAGTTCTTTGTTTACATTTTCCTTTTACCGATAAAGTGATTTTATACCCCAGTATAAATAATTCAACTATACTTTTCAAAAGGGTGACATTTATTTACATACCTTACTGTGTATTATATTGAATGTAGATTTGTGTATGTATTGTTTTGGATTGACTTAAACCAATTATTATAAAAAAAAAATAGTCACAGCATCAATTTAAATAACGTTTCCTCACCCTCAACAAAATTTGAAGCATTATCTGGGGGCACGGTAGTGCCCCCTGCCAAGACGAGCAAAACGAGCGGCGGGCACTACCTATATTTTCTCGTAACGCTTCGTCGGATTTTCAGGCCCTCATAACTTCGATCTGGATAGAGCTAGAGAGCTCAAATTTTCAGAATTAGGTGTAGTCCGCGGGCTAACAAAATACACCAAATTTCATATTTCTAGCTTTTATACTTTGGGTGTAATTCATACCCAAAAACGTCGATTTTGTCACTGACCACTCACTCATCAAAACCTAAAGGGTACTTCCCGAAGTCCTAGAAAGCTGAAATTTGGAATGTAGGCTAGGATTTGCACACAAACAACAAAAAAATTAAAAAATCTATAACTTTCACCCTCCAACACGCCAAAAATGGGGGTTCATAATAAAACATCTAAGACAACAACAATTTTCACAATGCACACAAAACAATGCCACACAAAGAAATGCATTTAACCCGCCTATACTTGACGTAAGGGTTGTTTTTTCTTATTTTGTACTCACGAAACATAAAAAACAACGCACAATGGCACAATATGTCTTTGCTTGAAATAAGGGTTGTTTATGTATTGTATGATCTTCACCACAATTGGTGGAAAAATTGTCGTGCCGGTATCGCTATGACGTATCCTTGGAATTATATGTTATATGTATGTATGTATATGTATCTATATTCAGGGGTGTGCGATAGGAAACAATTATGAACTTTCAACTCTCCTCGGTCAAAAAAAAATTATAAGAGATTTTTTATTGACGGCTCATTTTTTTAAGGTTTACCCTAATTATTGCGAAGTTAAAAATATACGGGTTAAGCCTTAACTACATAAGCCAAAAAAGTGAAAGAGTACAAAAGTAAAAATTTTCAAACTCATTTTGGGATAGTGTTTCTCACAGGAAAACTTAAAAAAATGATGCAGAAAGCTTAAATTTTGGTTTATAAATAAAATGTATATATTATTTTTCACAAAACAACTGCGCTAGCTGGAAAAAAATATTTTTACTTTTGTAATTTTGCAAAAAGTGGCTTATGTAGTTAAAGCCTTACTTTTAATACTATATATTAAAATACTTAATAATTATGTATAGGTCAAAAGGTATATGATTTTCAAGTACATTACTGGTGTTTTGCTAAGAGACTTAGCTCAATATAAAGGTTAGGTTAGGTAGGTTGTAGGTAGTTATTTAATTCCTAGGTTATACATATGCCTATTGCTACAATATAAACTGTGAAGTAGTTTTACGGGAAGCAGGGTTTCACAGTAAAGTATTTATAAGGGAGGTTCAAGTATTTTTCTTACGGATAATAGGTGATCCTACAAAAAGAAATGAAATCCCACCAAAAACATTTCATGTAAAAAAAGGTCGCCAAGACTCACATGCACATAACGCTTTCGCTGTGAAAAAGTTATGAGATCTCATGAAGAGCCAAGCCCATAACTCTACAAGGCCTAACTCCACAAGACCTAACTCTACCAACCCTACATCGTGGTCAAAAAGTATGGCTTGGCCGTTTCATAAAACTTTTGCATACCAAAACTCTATGGAAGTTTCTGTGTTTCGGTCGCGAAACGGCCAAGCCATACTTTTTGACCACGATGTAGGGTTGGTAGAGTTAGGTCTTGTGGAGTTAGGCCTTGTAGAGTTATGGGCTTGGCTCTTCATGAGATCTCATAACTTTTTCACAGCGAAAGCGTTATGTGCATGTGAGTCTTGGCGACCTTTTTTTACATGAAATGTTTTTGGTGGGATCATTATTTTTATAAAGATTTATGGTTCTTTCTGTTTTTTAAAACTTTCCAAAATAGATTCTTGATATTTCTTAAGAATAACTTTAACAGAGATTTCTGATTTTGTTTTCTCTTAGGAAACACGGCTGGTGAATTCAAAAACAAAATAAAGAAAAACAAAGAAAAAAACTAATCCCCGTTAAGTCTGAAAGAAAGTTTCTCTTACTAGCCCAGACAAAAGGAAGGAAATTGATGTTGTAATAATGAAAACCACCCGCTTGGATTAAAGTAAAATCATTTGCCATTCTATTCTGTGTTTAACATGAATGTCCTTCCTTCCTTTCATATTTCCTTCCTTCCTCTCATACACTTTGTCTATGTCCTCTGTATTATTTCCATCTGTGTTGATATAGAAAGTAGAATAAGGTGTGAAAATAATAATCATCACATATCACACCACGACCGTCCCATCCTATCTACGTCGACATCACATCATTTCCGTATATTGCTGATGCCTGCATCCTTTTAATTCTAGTTAACGAATACTAAATAGGACAATAGATGCAAAAGAGAGAGGTAGACAGAGAGCAGCAACAGAGACAATATCATTAGATTGCTTAACATAATAATTGCACTTTAACATAATCGTTGTTTCCGAATCCAGATCGTATTCTGCATACAAATTAAAAATATCAAATGACGCAATAGTCCTTTTGGAGATTTTCTTCTATTCTCAAAAGATTAAATGACATAGGTATTAGATATAGATTAAGGGACGGAGACATCACTAATGATTAAAAATAAGGGTAAAGCACAAACATATGCATGTACCTACCTAACTATTACCTTACGAACTAAGAGAGTATAACTATTGAAAAAACTGCAATTTCATAGCTTATTCTCCAGACCCTTCTTCATTTAACTTTCTCCACCCTTTCTATATGTAAATACCAGATTCCAATTACCTTTATGCAAGGACATTGAATTGGTTCATTGGCGAGGGATATATGGTTAGCTATACTGCACTGCACAAACAACAAGCGTGTGAATTTCACTTTTTATGGCAATTCTATTGTTTTAAAGCGGTTTATAGCGCGTATCTAGTTTATTTGCTTTCTCCTCGGTCTTGGTCTTGGTCTCGACTCTCAGTGTCCTGTGGGCGAGGACGAGAGGATCTAAAGATAAATGCAAAACGATGCTATAAAAATGTCAATGCTAAAATGACAGCATAATAGTGATGGGGATAGCTGTATGGTCGGTTGGTTGGTTGAATATTTAAATTGGATTACGGTTGCGAAAGCGATGCGAAAAAAATCGTACATATCAGTTTAATGATTCTGATTGCATACTGGGCAAGGATTATCTGGTTCACAGACTCAATTTTTATAACAAAGAAAAACAAAAACAAAAAAAAAAAAAAACAGAAGCACGCTTGACATCAACGCTGCGCGATGCTTGCATTAACCAAGGATAAATTAATTAGGGAAGATGGAAGTTTATTGATATGTCACGATGTGTGGATATATAAACTCGGGTTTATTTGGAAAGTATAAGTATAAGCTCGTTTGTTCGTTGATGATAACACACTGTGGCGCCACTTTTCAAATGAGCAGAGCATTATCGACTATTAATTATAGTCGAGCGGAAAGAACATCAGGTATTATTTTTTTTTATTTATTTATTTTATCCCGTGCGCTTCGCTGCACACAAACTATCAAAAGTTTCACACAAAAAAAATTGTCTAAGTTTCATCTCAATCAGATCATTGTTTATTTAAGGCCAGTTTTTCAGTGCGAGATTAAAATATACAACGTTTTGCGAGTTAACTCTAGATTTACTGAACACATTGTTTTGATATCCCTGCCAATTTATTTTCCATTTTCATGACGATTTCGCAGTGTTTAGGAATCATAAAATGTTTCCCTTTAATTTGTTTTTACTACTTTAATTATTTGGAACGGAAAAATGCTTAGTTGGATCAATTTTAAATTAAAAAAAAAAATTTGGGGGGCTATAGTGTTTCAAAATGTTTTACCCTCCGATCAGTGTTTGTAAAACAGTGAAAGATTTACTATAAAAGTCTATAAAAACTTGTTTTTTTGTACTGACGGTGATGTGCTGAAAAAAATATTCGCTATAAAATTTTGAAAATTTTTTGTAGGGAATCAAACAGCTGTTTAATTTTTTGTATTATCATTCTTTGCTGAGATATTGGTAGCTAAATTCAAAAGTGCATTTTTTCATTCAAAACCAGATATTCTTCGAAAAAAAAAAATTGTAAAACAACGAAATATGACGAAATTGAAGCTAAATAAACAAGTTATCGAATCAAGGCATTTAACTGGCTCAAAAAAAAATCACAAAAAATGACACTGTTTTAATTTTTAGCTCGTGCTGTTTCTTATGATTGCAGAATAACGCGGTATCTTAAAAAAATCATTTGTTAAAATTCATCAATACAAAGTTTTAGAATTATTATTTTGTTTTATCACAATACGTCTATTTTTCATAGATTACAGCTTTAAAAAACGCACTAAATTTGTTTTCTAATTTTGTTGGCTGTTTTTTACTTTCAATAGACTCATAAACGTAGTTTTTAATTCTCTTTTATTCAAATATTTAGTGAAATTTTCTTAAATTTCTTTTTTGTGGATATCCAAAAACATTTTGTTTTAAGCTCAAAATTAATGTAAGTGTTTTTTGTTTTATTAGGAGTATAGAGAAAAAATTTCATGAAATTATTAGTCCAGTCAACGAAGGTTATTTTTTTAAGTGGTAGGGGTGACCATCAGGTCCAACATACTAAAAGTCCCCAGCCCAGGGTCCCCTTTTTAAGTTTTTCGGAATATTTCAAAAACCAAGGGCTTAAGTGGAAAAGTCTTCAGTAAAAAATTAAATTTTCTTTAATTCCTTAGTGCAGACTTTTTCACTTAAGCCCTTCGTTTTCGAAATATTCGCGAAAAACTAAAAAGGGGACCTTTAGCCCCCTCTCTTGGCTTAAGCTCGCGGGCCTGGGCTGGGGACTTTTGGTATGCTGGACCTGAGGGTCACCCCTACCACTTAAAAAATAACCCAGACTACACGATTTATTTCATTTATTTTATGATTTTGGGTCTTCCTTTATTGGACTATATTCACGGTTTAAGAGATTTATAAAATATACAAGGTGTCCCGCAGTCAGCGATGCAGACGAAAATCGTGGGTTTCTTCCTGAGTTCATTTTATGAGTCGAAAAACTTAACAGGTAATTTTCTTCCTTTCTTTCGCTTCCTTTTCGACTTATAACGGTTTTTATAATTGTTGCTCCGCTTTTTTTTTTAAGTGTCTCTCTCTAACTTTGCCAAACAGCAACCGATTCTTATTGAATTTTTTTGACTTGCGTATAATTTTTTTTTTATAAAAACACGTAATTAAATATCATTTTTCCTTTTTTATTTTAGAAGCCCAATTTATTCTCTTAAAAATACTTGACATTTTTTTTCTACCAAAAAATACATTTAAAGTTATAAACAAAATAAAAACAAAAAAAGGAAAATTTAAATATTCGAATAAAGGCTCTCCCAAACCAACGCGATTAATCGCTGCGACAAAAGAAAACAACAATAACAACACGTGGTTGTCAAACAAAACAATACGTTGTTGTTATTGCTTTCTATTGTCGCGGCGATTAATCGCGTTGGTTTCGGAGAGCCTTAAATTTCTTTGTAACGTTTTTTTCTAATCTATTTTCTTCTTTTGGCTCTTTTCAGCACTCAATAGACGCATAGACGTAGTTGTTTATTGGTTGTTATTCAAATATTCAAATTTTCCTTATTTTGATTTTATTTTTTTATAATTTTAAATGTCGCTAGGAATGGGAAATTTTATTGTTTATAATTTTTTTCATTTGCATTGCACTCATGCTGTCTTAATGTTACCAATTATTAATCATATTTCGTTTGAAGAAGTTTAACATTTTTACTTGAGAATTTTGGTAGGTATTATTAGCCATTAATACTTTAAGCTTTAGGTGCTGTCTTCATAATAATTAGGGCCAGTCGCCAGAGCAAAAAAAGTTTTTCCATAATGCAAAAAAAAAAAGGATCAAATTTTATAATTGGAATTGGTCAGTGGGTCGTTTCTAAGTGTACTAAGAAAATGGCACGGCTGTAAGTTTTGGGCGTGCGTGCCCAATTTTGAAAAACGCGTTTTAGCCAATGAAAACGGCTCATAGCACACAAATTTAATTACATACTCTTTTTTTTTTAGTACATTTTTTGTATGATACTTTCAGAGTTAAGGCTCCTAAAAGCATGCTTTGTTCTTGATTTTTTTTTTCATAATATAAATCGTTAAGGAAATATTGGGGAATACTAGAGAAAGCGTATACTCAGAAAGTATGTCCTGTAAAAAAAATTTATGAAAAAAAGAAAGATAATTAAATTTGCAAATTTTTATTTTTCTTGGTTACAACGCGTTTTTCAAAATGGTGGCCGACACACGTGTTGTGCAGCCACGTCATTTAATTTTTATGCTCCAAAACAATACACCCAATAATTCCAATCATAAAATCAGTATATTTTCGCAAAAAAAAAAACCTCTACCAGTGCGGGTCGCCAGTTGGGGGCGACGACATGGCCCCATTCTCAATTGACTATTGCCGCGAAAATTTTATTTTTCACATGACGTCCAACCTATTTTCAAAAAATTAGCTTTGACGAACGGACTTGCATTTTTTATATGGTAGCTCTTGTACTACTTATAATCAAAAAAAAACATTGTTCAATTTGAAAGCGTGTTCTACTAGGAGTGTTCGGGGTTTCTTCCAATTTTATTGACTAGTTTTATAATGTAAACCATATGGTGTCAAGTCACAGCGAAAATTTAAGATCATAAAGGGGTTTATGACGAGAGTCTATTTGGAAAAATTCTATTCGGAAAAAATCTATTCTACAAAAGTCAAGTCGATCAAAATTCTTGATAGAATTGAAATTTCTTAACGAATAGATTTTTCAAATAGAGATTGTAGACTTTAATTCTATTCGTCTTTGTTTCTATTAATTCGCAATAAGCCCCAAAATTATCGTTTTTTTTTATAAAATATTCATATTCACTTACAAACTGAAACTCAATTTCCAGACGACGATATTTTAAATATCTCAAAAATTCCAAATCAAAGGTTATAATTCCGCATGAAAAAAAAAATACAAACCACCCATGAAAAAAAAAAAAACAGAAGATAAAAAAGTTTATTGTTTGTAAACAAACAAGAAATTTTTCAATAAATATCACGGAAAATCATTTAAAAAATAAGAAGTCATTAAACTCATTAACTCAATGTTCAACAACCAAACACAAAAAAAAATCGAAATCCCAAACAAATAAAAAAAAGTGTTAATTATGTTTAATCATCCAGCATCACACGGATTCATGGTGATTGTTCATTTTTTATTCAAGCACTGAATAATAATAATTTTTGAAACAGCATTTTATGGGTGCGAGTTTAAAATAGCAAACTAATGCCTTTACACTGAAGTTGCCTTGCCGATCGATAGGACAACTTGTGCTGTTGGGCTTGGGGGTGCTGCGATTTTGAATGCGGGAAAAATATTATATGCTGTGCCAGCAACATGTGTCTGCACTTAATTTTGCTTTTGAAACTTTTATTACAATTCATGATGAGCCTGGGCTATTAAATCGGCTTATACAAGGGAATATATTTTCATGATTTTGAAGTAGATAGGTACTCGTACATCGTCGTGATTTTATAGTAAAATGGAAGACTTGAAGAGTTTTTAAGTGGATAAGTGCTGCATGTTTGGAATTTGCTTTTCAATGAGAGATACAAATTTGTTGAGGGTAGGAACTGAAAATGAATGAAATGGAAAAGAACAATTAAATGGAATTTGCGAGTGGGGATGATTTTAAAGGAAAAGGATAAAATGAAGTTGTTTGTAAAATAGATTAAATGTAGGTACCTATACTATTTAGTATGTAATTATTATTATCTTTATATACAGGGCGATTCACCTAAGGTGTGATAAAAACCTAGGTAGGTTGAGTCGAGGCAAGTAAAAAACTCGTATGGGAGAGTTGGTTTCTGTCCCCACGGCGGGAGGGGAAATTTTCTACAAAATCGACTTATATAGGAAAAAAAAATTAATTAAAAACAATGGCAACACATACAATGTCATTCTATACTTTTTTTAAGCCAGAAATTCGTTCATGATTCTCTTTTAAATAATTTAAGAGAAAAGTTTTGGAAAAATTGAAAAATTAGTTATGAAACTCAAAGTTTTGAAAAAGCAATGAAAAAAGAAAATTGAAAATAACCAAATCTACTTCACTACTTAGAAGAAATAGAATCTTTGGAGCAACAAAATAATGGATGGAAGTCGAGTTTAAGGAAAACTAACATTTGTTATTTTCAATTTTCCCAAAAACTACAAAATATTTTGACATCTGCTTTTTATTGTTTGACCTAAAATTGATTTGAGCATTTTGAATTTTAAACACAACAATAATAACAAAAAAATTTTAACAAAATTTAGATTAATACAAGTTTTAATTAAATTTAAGTTTTTAAAATTAATGTTTAAAAAACTTAATTTAAAAAGAAAATGAAAAGAAACTTTATCGGCTTTTTAAAAGTTGTCGCATGCTATTGCAGCTGATAAGTTGTTTTTTTAATAATTTTTTTTTCTGTTTTTAGGTCAATTTTTTTTTTTGGAAAAATGCCTCTCTCGTTATTTTTAATTTTTTCAAAAATAAAAAAAAAAAAAACATTTGAGCATCTAGTCTCCAGTTTTAGACTATAAATTGATAGGAGCATCGAATACTAAAAAAAATATTACTCAAACACGTAAAATTTTGAACAAAATTAGTTTGAACATTATTTTTTTTTTATTATTTTTTCAAAATTTTGAATTTGAAAATTAATTATTTAAAAACTATTCCCTCAAATAGTTTGAATTTTTAATAAAATAAAAAAAAACAAACATCTGGCTTCAAAAACAGGAACAGCATAAAATTGTAGGTGTTTTGTGATGATTTTTTTTTTTTATTTTAAGTCGATTTTATAGAAAATTGCCCTACCGCCTAAACGGCGAGAAATAGAGCCCCCACCCCCCATACGATTTTTTGCTTGTCTCGACTCAACCTATACACGCTCTAGCTTTATGTCACACCTTAGATGAATCACCCTAAATAAGTTACAACTGTAACTTTTGTTTACGCTTATCTAAAAATAGGCAGCTCTCATACAATGGATTGCGTTTTTTTTTTGAAATTTTCTCAAAAATGACTCCAACAATTTTGATTAAACTTAAAAAAAAAATCACATTACGGATATACGGTTTGATGTTTTTTGAAAAAAATTGCCAGTGGACTAAAATTCATCCACCTTAGGCCAGGCGCGCTCATGCAACTAAACAGTTTGGTTTCGATTTGGAGTACTATAGAATTATATGAGAGACCGCGCACATAAACCGGCGGCGCGCACTCCCATTTCCCATATAAACCCATTGTGCTCAAAATCAAAACCAAACTGTTTAGTTGCATGTGCGCGCCTGGCCTTACACTGCGAATAGTCGTTTCCTCTCAGTAGGTCGATTATAGCGACCGTAAAATGGACGAAGCCCACGATACGACGGACGTTGCCCGAACAAAAAACCCATTTTTATAAAACAGTTTTAGCATTTGCACGTGTTGTTGAACGCTATATCCGTCCATGGTTATTTGGCAAAACAGACTGATTAAATGGCAGCCAATGCGACAGATGTATAGCTTCAACAATAGAGCTTTTTAACAAACAGCAATATATCTCTGTCTCCTTCATATTTAAATGTCAAACTAAAATTCTTGGCACAATAACATTTAAGTGGCAGCCATTTATTTGTTTTATTTTGGAGACAAATAAATATTTGGAATTGTTTTTTCCTTTTTTTATAGAAAACCTGCAAGTTTAAATGTTTTTATACTTTATAAAAGATATTTTAATCTTTTTATTGCACAAAATAGCTAGATTTTTGTAATTAAAATTAGCCCGCCTTTTTTTTTCTTCCCAATTTCATCTGTCATTGTGCCAAGTCTTTTCTGTTATTTGAAACTGACAATTTGGTAGAGATCTCTATAGGGAACTTTCCGAATCTGTCAACGTCAAAAGTGACAACCACCATTTTGTGGGAGATGACAGATGGATAATTGCAAAACAAATATAAAAGTCGGTTTTTATATTTAAATCAACTTGAGTTATTTTTTTTTAATTTTAGGTGCAATATTAAAAACAATATTCTTGCTATTTCAATGAATAAAATAATTAATTTGCTTTCGAAAATAGATAAACAATTGTCAGTTCCCACAATGTGATGATTTTGTTGTTTATGAATAAACGAGAGAGCGATATATTGTCATTTGGTAAGGAGCTCTATATGACGGTTTTCACATTTGCCTGGCTTCATAAGGCGACTCATTTTTACGTCTCTTTGTTTTTATCTCAATTGTAATAATAATATACGTTTGTAAGTATAGGTACTAAAGAAGAAAAAAAAAATATTCATGCTTTACCAAACTAAAAAGTTACCATCATCCAATCAGATAGTTACAAGTCTTCGAGTGCTTATTCATTTTAGTTGCACAAACAAAACTATTTCATTTAATTAGTTCATGAAGTCCTCTTGAATTCTATCAACAACTGAGAACGTTGGGTTCCTTTGGATGAAATTTTCAGCCACTTCAAATTCAATTGTGTTCAATTAATTCCAAAAGCCGATTAAAAGTATGCTTTCAGCTCCAACTATCTAAAATAATGAAAAGATGCATATCTGTGAATGTCATTACATTTAACTATGCCCCTGAGTCCCAGACGGTCACTTCGAGACTTCTGAGAGCTGAGACTAATAAAAAAAATGTTCTGTTTGGGTGAGGCGTTGCAAAAGGACTAGCCAGACGGCAGACCATAACAATTTTTTTATTTTCATTTTATTTCAACAAGTTAAATTCTTTTGATGTCGAAAAAAAAGGAAATTGTTAACAATTTACATTCAAATAATCATATCCATGAATTGAGTTTACCAATCGAATCTAATGTGCATACATTGTTTTCATACCATTTGACCCTTATCAAGTGAAAATGTCAAAAATGGTTTTTATTTTAAAAATACCCCAAGAGAATATAAAATCATCATGAATTATCCTTTTATTGTTTTCGATACCCTTTTCAATATGAATGATCCATGTCTTGACGAAGGATGCGGATGCCTCGTTTGTGTGTCTTTGGTGTGTATTTCTTTAAAGTTATTTGAAACGGCTCAAAACCATATTAACCCACATTTTCATGGTCAGTCTCATAGATTCCCTTTCAATCTTTTTTTGTTTTTCTAAGCATTATAAAGTTTGGATTCAGTAACTGGAAGAATGTTCGTACCTTAATAAAAAGGGTCTAAAGAGGGCTTTTAATATGAAAGGTTTATGAGAAAATCTTGTTCAGTTAGTGAGCTCTATAGGGATTACTTTGGGAATATTTTCATGGCATAGTTTAGTTTGATAATAAAATATTGTGTTTTCTCAAAGTCTTTTATAGAATTTAACTGCGTCTTGGAGGAACTTTCTTCATAAAAAAAAAAAAACTTTCCATATTTTTTTGAATAGTTTTGGGTGTTGTTCTATTTTGGGATTTTGTAAACATTGTTTTTATTTATAGTCAAAAATATTTAAAACTGACTAACTCGACAGTTCTGTTGCTGATTTTTGTTTTATCGTACTCCACATAAATCAGAATTCTGATCATTTAAAATAAATAATTTGAAAACGTTAGATTTGCATTTTTGATCAATTTTAGGCGGACGAAATTATGTTTATATTTTGTAGATATTAATCTTTAAAATTATAGTAAAATTTTAATAAAAAAAATTGACACAAAAAAATAATTAAACAGAGATTACTCGGCTGCCTTTAAAACTCCATCCGGGAACTTGAGGAATCTTACGAACCAAGGTAAGGTAGTTTGTAAAACATTGACTTAAAATGGTAAAAAAAAAAATATTTAAAACCGTAGGAAGCACTAACAATGACGTACTATATAGCTTTCTAGTCAGTATTCCATCTATTAAATTTCAATTTGTTTAAATCAATTATTTTAAATGAATACTCTTTGAGAAATTAAATTTTTAAAACAAAATTTTTGAAAAAATTGTAAGTTATTTTTTTAAGTTTAGTTTTTGTTCAAAACTTTATGTTACTGTACCACTGTTTTGTTTTTTTTTTTTTTTAATATTTAATGTTCCAATTAATTCTTAGTCAAATACTGAAAACCAGATTCAAAAATCTTTCTTATAGTTTTTGGGAAATAAAAAAAAAGTAAAGGCTACTTTTTCCCACATTTTTTGCGTCATAAACTGTTTTTTTTTCGAAAAAATTGTTTTTTGGGAAAAACTTTGAAAAAAAAATCATCTTGAATAAAATTAACAATTTTTAATTATTCTTTTCAGCAACTTTAGGGGCCAGTTATAGCTATCATTGAAATTCATGATTGAAAATTTTTAATTTAAGATTTAAGCAAAATCAGTAATTATTTTGATGCTAATGTGAAGTTGACGACTCAATTAATTTTTATTGCGAAAAAAAAATTTCATTTGGGTCCAACCTTCCACATAAATTGACTTTCATTTGTTCAATGATTGCACTACCTTATCAATGATTATTGAAATAATTCATGAGAAAGGTTGGGCCAAAATGAAATTTTTTTTGGGAAAATATATTATTTAAGTAAAAGCTATATTTTAGTATCGAAATAATAGACTTCGCATCGTAACGTCTTAAAATAAATCATTAAAATTTTCAATGATAAGTTTCAATGATAGCTATTATATCTCACGCCTTAGAGCCAAAACGGGTCGTCCGATTTGCTTTAATTTTTTGTGTAATTCCCTGGACAGAAATTCCAATTTTAGTCTTAGCTCATCTAGAAAAGGTATAGCTACATCAATTTCGATGTTTCCAAAATTTCTCGAAAACGAAGGGTTACAATTTTAATTTGTATAGCGGAAATCAGGTTTAGACGTTTTGACAAAATTGCGTAATTTTCGGGTTAAACACATACAGCTTTTTTAATGGCTTGAGCGATTTTGTTATAATTTTGCAGTCTGGTGCTTCTGATAAGTTTAAAACTCACAATAATACCAGATTAAGATCGTGCGATCCAGTTGTTGAACATTGCTGCTGCTAGATTCCAGTAAGTGTCATTTTGAATGAAGGCACGAAAATTTAAGGGCCTCATTCAGAATTGCCGCTCCGGGCCTCTAACAAGCTTAGTCCGCCACTGCAACTCTAGCAAGTAAAAGTAGACAGGGGGAAAATAAATATTTGGTTTTTGCATCTTCATATCCACTTTTTCATGAAATTACCCAGTACAATAATAGAACGTGTTGATACAGTCTATTTGCACGTGTATAATGTAATACCTACCAAATTAATTTCTTGTACTTCTTCATTTTTATTTATTTTTTTTAGTTATTTAAAAAAAACAATACCTTCTGAAACAATTGAAGCGTTGATACGAAAAAGAAGTAACAATTATTATTTTTTTTTATTTTTTACCAATTTAAATGTTAAATGAAGACTGCTTATGTGATTGGCGGCTACTACGATAACTGGTTTTTAATTAAGCTTGACTAAAAATGATATAAAGTAAGTAATGCAACACATAAGTTCTAAAAAAAGGACTTTGAATTCTTGTGTTTTAAAATTTTTTAAATGTCACTCCACCACTTCTTCAGCTGAACGCTTAATGTGCAAAAAAAAAGAATACTACAACTATACGGACTCTAGGTCCAAACAAATTGTAGATAAACAGATAAAACTGCGATACTATCATTGATATAGGTTATGTGTATCATTTTTCATCAAAATCTCAACTTCGCCTGTCTTAACGACTGCCAAACCAGCAAGAGCGATATTCAAATCGAAAGTACAAAGAACAGAACAATTTCAAAAAGGAACATTTCAATTTGCATAATAATATTTAAGACAATTTAAAATAACAGTCATAATAATGTTTTTTATATTCACAAGCCAGAAACGATTATTCTACCAACAAATTTAATGAATTTGGCATTTCATTTGATCCAAAAGTGAAAGCGATTTTCACAAAGAACAAAAACTACGAGTATGTTGTTATGTACATATGTCTACTCGTATGTATATTTCGAAAAAGGCACTCCAATAAATAGACAAGAAAATAAATACAAATAGCAGCTATGTTTCAACTTTAAATCGGATACTGGTGCGGAGGTCTGAGGAGGTGAATCAGGGGGAATGGTTTTCCAAAGAGCGAATGAATTTGAAAAAAATATTTAATTCAACATTAAGTTCAACGTTACATTAACCTTGTTAGCTAGTTTGACCTAAAACAAAAATTAACTTGGTGATGTTGCAGTTTGGAGAAGTCCGAAAAAGTGGATTTCGCCATACCCTCCGTCGCGTCGGTCGGAACCTAGAGAGGTAGAGAGCATTTAATGTGATAAACTAGAGCAGAAATTCGAATATTTCATTCGTGCGATCCAGTTAGTCGTGCACATTTTTTTGAATACCAACCACCCAAAATAAAATTAACATGCCATATTTTCTGAAAAAACGTGCCAATTTTCGTGCCATATGAAAAAAACCACAAATACTTCTGTTTTGTTGAAAAAGCTGTAATCAATTTTTTTACAGAGTTTAATAACCATAAGAAAAAATCAAAGGAAATGATTATGCTCTAGTCGTGCATTGTCAAAAAATGTGTTTGCCCACTTTTTATGGAATTTGGAACAATTTTCATTAATTTTTTTGTTTTTGAAATTTGCTTCATTTTGAGTAAAACAATGGAAATAAAAAAAATCGTGCCATATTAAACCTTTTCGTGCCACCGTGACACGAGAAAATTATCGTGTCAAAAGAGCGCGATCGTACCTCTTCGGCAACGCTGATACCAACATTAAACAAAAATATATAAGACATCTAGAAAATCACAAGACCAACAAACGACAACAAGCATTTTACGAATTTAATTAGGTGACTAGTAAGTTTTAGGTAAACGTATAACCAATGTTTAGTTGTAATTATAACTCAATTGATGTTTAAAACATCCGCAAATTTCCAATCTTCTAAGCAACCTTCGAATTAAATTTTTGGATCCGCGCCTGTTAAATTCCATTAGGTATAATTAAAGAGGTTTTGTGTTGTGTTTTGTTGTGGTTGAGGAGGTGGTGTGTTTGAAATAGAGAGGGTTAAATGAGAATTCTTGAGACAAAGTATCCTTTATGTTTATGTCTAAGCTTTGGGTCTGAAGTTTGTGATTATATTTTTTTCATTTTCTTAAAATGTATTGAAAACTTGGCTACTAAGTCAAGGAAAGATGTGATACGTATTATTATTACTGAGGCGGACTTTTTGTGAGATTAGGAAAGATTAGAATATGATGGTATACATTTATGATGTCTGGCATGGTCAAGTCATATGTTATCACTTATGACACATTGAATCATTAAAATGGCAGAAAAATGAATATGTTTAGCAAAAATGCGTAATTGCGTATAAGAAGGATTGAGAAATTGATTTGTGCACTAGTAGTTGAACGGGGCTCGTGGACAATGAAATGCGAGGAGGCAGATGGGCACATTAGCTAAATATAATAAAGGAGTCTGGCGATCGAAATGACACCCAGAAGTTTTATAAAACAAAATTCAAGCTACTGGCTGCTGGTTTTTAAGACTGAAAGGCAGACTCTTTGAAATAGTAAGAAGGCAAAAAAGTTACTGAAGGACAAAGATTAAATATTTTTAAGCAGAATTTCTAGCAGCTACAAATAAATAAAATTAAATTTGGTGGCATGCGCATGACAGCTCGTGTATAGAACCAGGGTCTAGTGACTATAGTGACTTACAACTCTTAAGCATTCCTCTGTGCGTATTATTGGCAGAAATGGGGGGGGGGGGACCAACAGTTTTCTGCCGAATCCGAACGGCTAGGTTAGGTTAGGTTAGATTTGAAGGGGTGATAATACGGCAAGCCGCATCATCTCACTTGGATCTGAATGGATCCTTTGTGCTCCCCAAGATTTGGGTAGTCCCCCAAACGGCTAAGGTGAAAGGTACTTATTCATGACAAGAGTTGTTCTTGGAGGACTTGTTACTTCCTCGCAAGAGGCAGTAGCCATTTTGTTTTTCTTTTTCTATTTTTTTGGGCGGACGAGGATAGGAATGGAACCTTCGGGATGACAGTCCTACGCACTAACCACTATGCCACGTCTGACAACTGCTAAATGAAAACCATGAAGAGCTAGTGATGGCCAGAGGAGAACCAAAGACCTACCTCAAATCAATCAAGACCCCCATTTCCACACAATATATGTAGAATAATGTAGAAGAGGTAGATTTGCCAACTATTAGCTTAAAAATTTTGACATGCTGCATGTCTTGATAGGTATGTATAAGGATTCTATAGGGCTTTCCTCGAAAAAAGCAAAAATTTTAATAAAATTCAAAATTTCAATAACTGCTTCTTTAAAATTGTTTGGAAATCTAGATGAAGAAACTCAATCGAGGCTAATACCTGTTTTCGAATAGACCTGTATAAATGCAGTTAGAGAAGGTAAAAGAAGCTATATTTTTATAAGGATTGTATAAGGTTTATTACATAAGTTACTTTCATTCAGTATTTATAAGGCTTTTGTTATAATTTATTGCAAGCAGCCCTTTCGAATGTTTTTAGATAAAATTTAGTTTAGCTTGAACTGTGTACATGGCTTGTCTATGGACGTTCTGTGTGACGGCCGCGAAACGGCCAAGCCATACGTTCTGAATACGATGTAGAGTTTGTCTGTAGAGTTAAGGCTTGTGCGGTAAGGCCTTGTAGAGTAAGGTGCTTAGATCTTCATGAGATCTGATAATGTTTTCACAGTTAAGTCTTAGCAACCAATTTAACATGAAATGTTTTTAGTAGGATCTCATTTCTTTTTGTATAGGATTACGTTAAACGTAAGAAATACAGACCTGCAACTCCCTTTAAGGATGTTGGTGGGAGAAAGTTACAGATTTATTAACTTTTCTAGTTGTTTGTGTGCAAAATTTCAGCTGTCTGGGACTCCGGGAAGTGCCCTATAGGTTTTGCTGAGTGAGCGAAAAAAAAAATAAATAAATAAAGAAAAGTACTCTTGGAGAATTTGTCAATTCCTCGCAAGAGGTAGAAGCCCTGAAAAACATTTTTAGTGTTTAGGTGGCAGAGGCTGGGCATCGAAACCTATAAATCAATTTAATAAAATCATTCTGCCAAGGTTTTTTTTTTTTTCATTTAATTCATGATTGTTAATTTATGAAATACACACTTTGACAATATTAGCACTTCATGAATTGATTCTCTATCATAGTTTTTTTTTGTAGATATATCTAGTTACATTATGTAGTCAATATTTCATTTCATTTGGCACACATAATAATATTCTCTTGAAAAACTTTGTTCGAAAACAAAGTTTTTCTTTATTTTTATTTTTTTTTAAACATGTCAGTTCTTTGTCTTGGGAAATCCATCAAATCCGACCAAACTCTGAAACTGGGGCAAACTCTTCCGAGGACTTCCTTAAAGTGAAATAAATTTTTTTACTATACATTCTTATACGTGCATATACATACATATACAACATACCTCTATACAATAAGTTTGTTCTGTTTTAATTTTTTTGTTCGCAAACATTGTGATATTTTTCAGTCATTAGTGATGATGGGAATAAATAACTTTCTCGTTAACGGCAAACCAAAAAACAATCAATTAAGTCGATAATAACAGGACAATATGGCGCCAAATATTTTAAGAAAATCTGTTTCACTTTGAAACTTTATTTATCTGTGAAAAATAATGGGTTGATGATTATGATTAGGTTTTTTAAAAAAAATCATTGAGAGTAATTTTGTAATTCCAAAAATTTATACTTGAAATGTTTCTTCCCACAAATTCGTGTTATGGGAGCTTATGACTAGGTGTCCGGACATGGTCCGTAACCTTGACAATTAATTAGGTTGTCATTGTTCTTTGACTATCCCTCCATTAAATGACCCCGCCCCACAAAAGGCACTCCTCCAAATTGCCCGCCCTGAAAATCCACGGTCGTAATACGCCCCGCTCAAAATAACCCCGTCTTTAAATGACCCCACCCCTAAATTGCCACCTCCCTGATCATCTCATATCATAAAAAGTTCAACTACATTCAAAGACACGGACTTTATGTACAAAAGCGTATTAATATATTTTAAAGGTAAATGCCAGAAAAATTGGAAATTTTTCGATTCAGCGGAACGAACAAAAGTCTGAAATTTTCTTAGATTTTCCGTAAAAAAATATTTAAACGGGTTTTGTGAAGCTTGTGGGACACGTGGAAAATTTTTGGATATACCAAAATGACGTATACTGCTCAAGATTATAATAAAATACTAAGTGTGAAAATCGGCTGGAAAATGGAAAAACTATAGACCGTTTTGTGAAAAACTTGCTATTTTTTCTTCTAAAGCCTCTAATCCATGAAAATTGTATGAAACATGTATATTTTTTTATATTGTTCTAAATCGTGGCCAATTAACCTTTCTTGTGACGTCCCATTTTCCAAGATCGGACCAGTATTTTCCGACTTATAGCTGATTTTATGCCGCTAAATCGAAAAATTTCCAATTTTTCTGGCATTTACCTTTACTGTTTTCACTGTTATAAATTTGCATTTAGGTATCTAGTCTCGTCCTTTTCAATAGGGAAGGGTAGATTTAAAGTTTTTGGCGTTCATGTTGTCTTATCTCTTCTTAATTTCATTTTTTTTTCTCTTTTCAGACAGTAAAGACACATCACAATGGAAAGCTAAAGCTACGAGAATGAGTGTGATATGCTCGCTGAGTGGGTTCTAGAGGAGTGGACCCCGATTTCATAAAGCAATTTAATCTACAGCGAAGAGCCCCATTTATTAATTTTCTTGACACAGAAATAACCATCGATATGCAGACTCCAGCCCACACACATTTGAATATACCTACCGACATTACATAATTCTCGTCACTAGTGTTGCATATTGTTTACCTAACTTAACTCAAACGATTTCTATTTAATATAATAATATCTTAGTTCAATTGAAAAAGACAACCATTTTGATAATTTTCATTTTTTGACTTTATACATTTTTTAAATTGTTTTTGAGGTTATATACTTTAGAAAGTACATATTTTCCGAATTTGATTTTGAATGGTTTTTATTTTTATAGAAGACTAGGTTAGTTTTATTTAATAAAAAACCATTATTTAATATTTTCGAATTTTAATTAATTTATACATATATACAAAGTATAGAATTTTTTTATAATACATAATATATTTATGTATTTTTAATTTTTATTTGAAGTATTTAGATAGGTTCCTTTCTTCATGTAGCTTAGTCATTTGGTTGTTGTTGCATTATATTAATTTTCTTTATACCTTTTTGTATTGCTTATATGTAGGTAGGTACCTATGCTTTTTTAATTGGTAATGTAAACAAAATAAATTAATATGTAAATAATAAAATTTTAATAATTCCGGAATTTTTTATTTTATTTCAAGCAGAGGTAAGCTGAGATTTCTGGACCTTTTTAGTAAACAAGAGCAATGTACTCTTTTAAGCCTTGCTTCCTTTTCAAATCTCCACTCCTTTAGGTCACATTTTTGAAGGGACGCGCCTCTTTTTAGACCACGCTTTTTTTAGAACACGCCCACTTTGAGAGCATAACTTTTTAGACCACTTCTTTTGAGGCCACGCACTTTTTAAGTGACTCCCTTTTTTAGACAACGACCTTTTTAGATACCTTTTTGAGGACACATCCTTTTTGGCGTCATTGTCAGATCACCCCCTTTTTTTAAGCCACGCCCCTTTTAGACCACACGCATATTTAAGTCACGCCTCCTTTGAGTATTTTTTTTAAGCCACACCCAGTTCCCCTTTTTAGATACTATACCCATTTTGAACACACACCATTTAAATTACGTACACTTTAACCACGCCCCTTTAAGACAAACACTTCTTTTAAGGGGCCACGCCCCCTGCCGGAAAAAGTTTAAAATGTAAAACACTAAATGGATCATAAAATTAAAAAATTTAATAACTTAATCAATTAAAACAGGCTTATAGAAAGTTTTCGACAAAATGGCCAATTTAACCGCTATTTTCCAACAGATTTTCTAAAATTGTATTTCGTTATAATCTTGATGAATCAGCGGTCGTTGTGGGTATATAATTTTGTTTATGAAAGTGTAAAATCAAAATAAAATATTAATTTAACAATAAAAGTTGACAGGCAAATTGAATTTCAATTGACGTATAAATTATCTTGAATTCAACATTCTTCAAAATGTCAAATAAAAAGTTGAGGGATTTTTTTCCTAGTAATTTAATTATAAGCAAAAAACATGTCACAAACATATCAGAATTAGAACACAGAAAATGGAATTAAAGTCATTTGCATAGATAATAAATAAATCTATGTATTGAGTATTACTTTACTACAACCATGTAAATATATTATATCGTAGAATGGAGAGAATAAGTAGCTTTTTGACTTGATTATGGTCATATGTTATGACATATTCAATAAAGTTTCTAAAGAATCCAACTTCAATGTAAATGCATGAAGTGTTTTTAAGATTTCAATAAGTAGCAGTACATAATCATAAAAAATATTCATGACAGGATCTCATGAAATTTCTTTCAAGGTTTAAACTTAAAGCTATAATGACGCTATTTACATAAAAAATGTATCTGTTGGCTTTTCTTCTTGATAATTTTACTTTTGAATATCGGACATTATGTATCTTACATAGAAAGGTACTTTAGTTTTGGATTCGTAAAAAAATCGAACTTGAGATTTTAATGAAACCTGGCATTACGATGATAGCAAACCCGAAAAAATTAGGTCCCACAATTCCGCCTGTCTGTCTGTCTCTCCTTCTACGTACAACCTAACCCACTGAAGCGATTTTCTTAAAACTTGGAACTTAAGATTTTTAGATTTTAAAAGAGGAAATTAAATTTTTGTTTAAATGGTTAATTTTTTTTTTTTTTTGGAAAATTTCAAGAAACTGTATATAATAAAAAATTAATTTTTTTAGAAAACCACTCCATCAATTTTTGAATGTCTGCATAAATTAATTTTTTTTTTTTTTTGTAACAAGAATCTAGAATGCCGTCTTCATTTCCAGATTTTGAAAGATCAAGGCCCAATTTTTCAGTGGCATTATTCCATAATAAAGGGTGGTCCAACAAAAAAGAACGATATTACTTGTAAATTAAACAAAAAATTTTCAGAGAATGACAATTATGTTTAAAACAAAATATCGGCCAAATGCAAGCCACGTCTTCGGTGACATACCTCTATCCGATGATCCATATTTTCAATGACTGTGATACACAATTGAGGTTGAATATCGTTAATCCGCCGAATTATCTCATCCTTTAGCTCTTCAATTGTTCTTGGCTTATTGACGTACACTTTTTATTTTAAATATCTCCCAAGAAAGATGTCCAACGGTGTCAAATCACATGATCGTGGCGGCCAATTAACATCGCCACGACCGACAACGTGAGATAACACGGCCATTGAATTTCTCGCGCAAAAGAGCCATTGTTTCGTTGGCTGTGTGGCAAGTGGCACCATCCTGTTGGAAGGACATATCGTCCAGGTCTATATGCTCAATTCTGGCCAGAAATTCGCATCAGTGATGTTCGTGAGATGTTCAATTGTTTTGCACGACGACGAGTCGAGGTTGACGGCTCTTCTGCCACCCTATCGCGAACAACAGCACTATTTGCCGCAGAACGATATGGGCGAGCATGCACAGGTGTTTTCACATTTCCTACAGAGCCGGTTTGCTGAAATTTGTGCACAATTCTACCGATTGTGGATATATTTGGTGGATTATGCTGTCCAAAAAAATCACGAAGTGCACGAAATGCATTTTGATTTGAACACCCATTTTCTTCAACAATCTTAACGCGCTGCTCAAATGTGTACCTCTCCATGGTTGAATTTGTCAAACACTGAAACAAAGAAATGTCAAATTAATTGGGGCAAAATATTTGACGTTATGGTTTGGCTCACAATTAACATCGTGCATTATGGTTGGACCATCTTCTATTAATATTAGTTTATATGTATTTATTGACATGTATATACACATAATATAAAATTCCTAACAATTTTAACCATCATAAGTGCAATTTTGTGCCATTCAGTGTGAATTTCATTTTTCTCTACACGAAGAATTAAAATAGGAGTAAATTAAACTAGTGTGATACGATTATTTAATTTTTCTGCAGTTTAAAATTTCTCATCAAAGTCATTGTCATTAAAAAAATTTTAATTTCCTTTTGAATCCAAACGACTAGACTAAGAAAAGATGCAGTTTTTCATAAAATGAGGTATATAAACTTAATCTGTAGTTCAAATGCATCATTTCAACTAAGGTTCCTAGAAAACATAAAAGGATATTTTAGTTCTTAATAAAACGGTGTTTCCGGTCTGTACCTTTTTTATAAGTCTTTACCTTTTTTGATCCTGCCATGTCTTTCATAATAGAAAAGAGAATAAAAAAAAAATCTAAAAATCTTCCTCTATTCTAAAAAAACAATATCTAGGTATTGCATTATAGACAAAGGTTATTAAAAAAATACCCTTTTCAATAAACGGGACACAAATTGAATTGAAAAATAATAAGCCTGTAAGATTTCCTTACAATGGCTTTTAATATTTTTCATTAGACAAAGCCATTCTGAAAGGATACTAAAATAAACCATAAATACCTATACATTTATTAAAATGTCAAACATAGCTTAGCTATACCGTATAGCTAGAACATGAATTACAACATCAACAAGAAAATATATCCTGCATTCACCTCAAGAGTTTGATTTTGAACTTTCACTGTAAATATTAAAAAAAAAAAAAAAAATGCTCTATAAATCCTTCAGAAATTCCAGTCAGGGATAAGAGTTCTACTCAGATATCTGTGTCAATAGTTACACCTTTCTTTCTTGTCTGGCATCGCATAAGTTGCAAAATGAAGTCATGTCCTGCGTCCTGCTGGCTACATGTCCAAGAAGAGTCCACATCAAGTTTCTTTGCAAGAAATACATTAATTTACTTTAAAAGAATGTAAGATGGGTGGTGGTTGGTTTCATATTAAATATTTTTACTTAAAAATTCTGCAAGAATTTAAAAATAAAAAAAAACTGCAAAGTCATAAATTACAATTTATGATCAAAGAAACGTAACGCAACACCTTTATCAAAGGACAAATATAATATTAAGTGAAAGATAATATTTTATGACAAAGCAGATGATGCACCTCAAGAGGACCATTAAAGAATCTTTATGCTTTTCAGTGTCTGTTACTACCTAGTATATTATCCCGACAACAATATCTAAGTACAGGAAAACTATTGCTCAACAGGTCAATTTAAATTTAAAATAAATCAATAAAATTCGGCTTTCTATATAAAGTGTCGCCATCTACCGATGGGAATATGTATGTAATCTTGTTCCAAAAAAGCTTGCTGTGAAACTTCGGTAATTCAATGATAAAACCCATAGTGTAGAAATGAACCTTTAAATAATAGGTCTGTTTTCTTGCTATAAATTGAGCTTTTCTTATAAAACAAAAATAAAATTGATAAGAAAGTTACAAAAAACAAAATGTATAACAGTTCTAATAGTTTATAATCATTAAAAAAATGCCGGAATTATGCTCACTGGCGGCGGCGGCGAAGGGACTTGGCTGCATAAACAGTACACCATTAGGTACAACCGATTTAAATTAAATATTTTATACAAAAGCTTCTAAAAATTTAAAACCATACTGCTTTGCAAAAAAAAAAACAACAAATTTTGGATTAAAAAAAAAATCAAATCCTTTTTTTTAAATTCGATATTTCAAAAACAGGTAGATTATTTTTTTCGAAATTTACTGCCGTTTTCATAAACAAAAAATGGTTATTTCAGATCTTGTGTTCAGGGAAACTTCACCATGGAATAAAAATTTTCCGGACTCAAATAGGGTTAGGCAGTTAATGTTTAATTCAACATTGATAAATACTACAAAATTGTGTATACATTTTTTTTCTAAAAATGTTTACAAAATTTTATAATTTAAAAAAAAAATTGCTCATTTTGAATTTTATTTCTCCAAAACTAAGATTTGTTAAGGAAATCAGATGGTGTACTGTTTTCAGCTGTAAAAACAACTTAAGAGTTTTTTACTAAATTAATTTCGAATTATGTTGATTTTTAATAATTTTTTTAATTTGTTTCCATATATTCTTTAATTTATAATGTATCTACATATATGGATAAATATGTACTGCACATAATAATTATTATTAATTATATGTAGTTATATTAAAATACACTCAATCTTTGAAATTAAAAGAAAATTTAACTAAAAAAGAAAATTCGTGTGATCCAGTCGTGGATTTTGTTTTAACGAGTCCACGTTCCTTCAATAGTGATGGGATCAAGGGTCCCCGAACAAATAAAAGGACAGTAAGTCGCCAGGACATATTTTGGATAAGGTTTGTAACGATGGTGTCATCCAAGCAACTCCGTGCAACTAAAAGTTGCCTAGTGGGCGAGTGCAAGCACCTCCGAGCAACTGTAAGTTGGCTAGTGGGCGATGGGCCTTATGCTGTAGCATGAGTCTTGGTATATGGGCAGGTTTTTGCTCTCAGACTATTTTCTACTCGTCGCCGCTCTCCGCCTCACCGTTTGAACATTCATAACTGTCCCTCTAACGGTTCGAAGTTTGTGAGACAGTTTAACCTCAGTTTGGTGACGATTCCAAATACTTTGAAGCACCAATATCGATCCCTATTGGGCGACCTGAGCCTTGACGCCTGGTATAGGAGTTGGTTTCCCTGTACCTTTTAAGGCTCTTTTTATCTTCGTCACCTCCGGTTTCCCAATCATAATTGCGGCAAACCGCACAAACTTCGGCCATCCTCAACTAAAAGCAAGCGACCTGGCTAATATTTGCATATTTTTTTCACAAAAATAACTAAAAACTAATAAATAATGAAATTAAAACAAATTTATCACTAAACTTATTAAAACATTTACGGGATTAGGGATAGACATGGAAAACATTGGTGAATTTCACGATTAAAATGTGGTTTTTCTCAATATTCTGCAAGTATCACAAGGAATAAGGCAAGATATTTTGAAAAGAGACAGAAAAAACCATTAATTAAAAAAAAAGACATACAAAAAAATAATTTTTTTTTTGTAATTCAGTGTATAAACTGATATCAGTGTAGTTGCACCAAGTTTTTCCTATAGGCTAAGGTACCAAAGCTACAACCAACTTGCAACTCATTCGTGCATATCGTATACATATCTGTATAATTTTTAATCTTTTAAACTTTAGAGTTATGTATTACCTATAAGGTTTTAGCTGATAGATTTTGTCTAAATGGAGATTAGGTGAAATTATTTCTTTTTTATAATGATCAACCATTTTAGATTGCTTATTAATTGCTATACTTTAGAAAACCTGATGGATACATACACACAAAATAAATGAACAAAAAACACGACTCTCAAATATTGTAATTGTTGCTTGTAGGTATATTGTTTCTTAATTAATCTATGACACGTAGAATAATAGCAACGACAAGCAATCACTCTTCGTTACTAGTTTATCATTTATTAGAACATGCAGGTAAAATTTAAATTATAATTTAAAATTTCTTAAAAGACAGGTATTGGTTTCGTGAATTAATTCGAGATTTTAATTAAAATTCTAACTGGTTAAATAATTAAGTACATAATTGTTTGTGATATAATTTTGATGGATTAGCCCAAAAATGTGGTTTTCATCATACATCCGTGATGCGTCTATTCTTCTGAGCATCTGGGTGTACACGGAGTACATTGGACGTCCAGGATTTCAGACAGAAATTAAATTGCGATTTTTTGGAATACATTTGGGACAATTTTTTACCGGTAAATGTGAAAATACTGTAAGAAATAGTCAAAGCACTTACTAAGAGCTGTATTTAAGCTAGGAACAAAAGATTGTTCCTAGCTTAAATACAGCTCTTAGTAAGTGCTTTGACTCCTTCAGACATCACCTTGAAAAGGCTTTTCTTACCGTAAGGTTTAAATACCATAATGCCATATATTTACACGAGTGAAAAATTGCTATAATTTCTTTTATTTTTTTAGTTTAGTTTAGTTTATTTCATTTCATCAATTAGAGAATAATAATCTCTTATAGACTAATATAAGTATTAACAAATATACATTGTAGGTGGGTATATACGATGAATACATTGACTATTATTAATATTAATAACTATTAAAAACAGTAGGAAATAATTAATTAATAAAAAAAAAAAAAATAAAACTAGTACTATTACAAAATTAAAATTATTTAAATTTGGTTGAGAACAATAGATTTAAAAGTATCTCTTGTACAATTCAAATTGAAATCAATTTTAGAACAAACTATGTTGGCTTCTCTGATGCAACGCGAAATAGGCTCATTGCGCCCATAGTTTCTATGATGAAACTGTTCATAAAAAATAAATCGTTCGCGTGTTACTCTTGAAGGTGCACTGCCTTCATAGAACAAATCAATTAGTGGGGGACATTGAATATGCTTAGTCAAAATATCCCTGACAAACATTATTGAAAAATATTTTCGGCGAGTTTCCAATGATTTCATTCCAAATAATAAACATCTGGTTTCGTAGGATGGCTTAGGAATTCTCCATTTTAATTTAAAAAATGCATACCTCGTAAAATTTTTTTGAACATTTTCTATTCTTTTCACTGAATTTGAATAATATGGATTCCAAACTGTACAGCAATACTCCAGCACAGAACGTACTAATGAATTAAACAAAGTTAGAAGTGTGTAAGAATCATTAAACTCTCTAGTATTTCTTTTAAGAAATCCCAGCATCTGATTGGCTTTGTTGATCATATAGTCATTATTATATTGCCATTAATGACCAAATCGTGTAAATATTCTAAAACTTGCCATTATTTTCGTCATAAAAATAATGACCAACTGCAAATGCAATAATGGAAATTTGTCACTCATGTAAATGCGGCATAAGCAGCAGGTTCGTGCGATACACTTGTGCATTATATTTTATTTTCAAGTCATTAGTAAAACTGGTTCTAAAAAAAAAAAAAAACCTTTCAGCGCTGATGTATTAACAATAATAACAGCTTTAAACCTTTTGACTTTAATATTATATTTCTCGATTAATAATTCTTTAAAGAGTTTGCGGGTGAGTTTGAGCCAGTGGCGTAGCGTGGGTATCAGCCGCCCGGGCGGAAGAAAATTTAGCATTATTTAGGTGTTTCAATTTGCTCAGTCAGAGCTAAAAAAGAAAAACACTTATACACACATTACAAGATTGGGGAATAACATTTTTCTCTAGCACAATCACAAACCGTATTTGAGATATTTGCCAAAATCTCCAATTCATGACTGTTTCCCCTTTTTTTTTAAGAGATTTTTTGACTTTTCGATTCGCTGTAACTTTTTAACGGTTAATGTTACAAAAAAAGTGAAAAGTCATTTTTGTTTGAAAATATATGAGCTTCAAGATTGGCGAATGCAAATTTTCTCCAACACAAACTGTTTTTGGAGATATTGGCCAAAAACTCCCATTTTCATGACTTTTTACCACTTTTTTTTTATAGGTTTTTTTGATTTCTCCATTTGCTGTAACTTTTTAAAGGTTAAAGCTACGAAAAAAGTGAGAATGCATTTTTGTTGGAAATCACACGGGCTACAATTTTTTCCCTTACACAAACTGTTTTTGAGATATATGCAAAATACTCCCATTTTCATGACATTTGACCCCCTTTAGAGATTTTTTTACTTTTAATTTGCTGTAACCTTTTACAGGTAATGCTACGAAAAAACCGAAGTGACCATTTTTGTGGCAAATTGCCTCAGCTACAAGATTGAAGAACAGAATTTTTCCTGAGCACAAACCTTTTTTGAAATATTCGCAAAAAAATAAATTTTTAGACCCTTGCACCCCTTATAACGGACGGAGCGGTCATCGGATCGATGAGGAAACTCTCTCAGTTTTTAAAGAGTCCTATTACCAACGTCCATTCCGAATTTCAGCCTCTAACTAATTTTTTCCTTGCAAAAGTCTATTTTTCCTGGACTAAATATCTTGAGAACGGCTCATGGTACACAAAATTCGTCAGCACCTTTTTAATAGAAAATTTAAACATATTTCTTTCTTTCATATAGCATTTTTTAAAGGACTTATACTTTCAAAGTACGCTTTTTTAATTTTTCCCCAAAATCTCGTTAACGATTGATATTATAAAAAAAATCTCGAACAAAGCATGCTTCAAGGCGTCTTAACTCTGAAAGTATAAATCTTTAAAAAAAAAAAACGTTTTATAAAAAAAAAAAATATAATTAAATTTCATATGCAAAAGTCTTTATGAATTTTGTGTGCTATGAGCCGTTTTCGAGATATTGGCTAAAACGCGTTTTTCAATATATGTAGCGGCTATTGTTAAAGTAAGCGTGACTAGCTTTTGAATGGATCTATCGATCTTGTTTCCAGCAATATTGTATATTTAAAAATTTTGAAAATAATATTTTATTAACAAAAAAATAAATATTTTCCTAAGTCCTACTTTTGACTTAAGAAAAATCGTTAAAATCTTCATTACCTATAGTTGTTGTTAAGCACATAGAGCAATTTCATGCGATCCATTGGTGCATAGTTTTTTATTCTGAAAACGCTAGAACGAAGGTCTTATAAAATTGTTACTCTCTCTTAAATGTGCTCAAGAATCTACGTATATCCGTATTCATTGTTTCTGAAGTCATGTCTGATTGGAAAATGTGTTAATATACTAATCTTATCTGAAATTTTAATTAATTCAGCAAAATATATAAAAATACATATTCAATAAATTTATATCAATGCATACAAAAAAAAAAGGTTGCATTTTTGACATTTTTTTTGTGGTATTTGCCATACTGTGATTAGATAATAATTTGTGTGAAATTCCCACTGATTATTGTTGCTGAGAGTTGAAGTATTTATTAATTTTAAAAATAAAACAACACGTGATCAAATTTAATTGGCTTTAACTTAAATTTACCAACTGGTTTTTGAAAAACACAAAAGAAACAATCATGTGTTGCAAATCACGCTATTTCATGAGACGCATGGTTATCTCTTCGAAATTATTTTATTATCAATTTAATGTTATATTATCAACTTAATGTTATACTGCATTTAAAAAAATAGAAATGTTTTATTAATATTTTAATATAACTTTTATGTACCTATCAAGGGCGTACACTGGATTTCGATTAGGAAGGGGGGGGGGGGGGGGTGCATACTCACATTTCATTTCCTTTTTTAAACTAGATATCGGTAGGTACAAATTATTATAATTAGTAAAAAAAAATAGACTAAAGGATATTTTTAGCTATATTTTCTTAAGAAATCCTAATTGGCTTATGCTTAGCGCTTAGGTCTCTTTTCTAATTTTTTTTTTTTTTTTATTATGTTCTCTATCTACTATCCAGCTTTGAAATTAAATAAGTGCTTTTCTTATTTAGATTTAAAAAACCTAATAACACGACTCCAAGCAGAGCAACAAACACTTTTAAGTGACGATAACAAAAAAATAACACAACTCTGTCAAAACGATCCTATAAACATTTTCAATGTTAAAAAAGAGGTTGGGTTTGACCCACACTGACAACTTCCCATTGGTTTCCTTTGAATCTCCACACCCGATGTTATTTTATATAAGAAAATTACCAATTAAAAATCTTCGAAAAATTTCAGTTGTGCAATCAAGGGAAGGCTGTTTGCTCTAAATATATGCGACACGAAAAATTCAACAATATTTATTAGCAGTTTCTGTTGCAGCCTGGAAAAAAAAACGTTAATTCAATTTTTTTACAAACCATATCAATTACTAGTTATGGTATTGTGTGTAGATTAAAATTATTTCGGAGTTGATATCATTGGTTATGTTTGAGATATTCGAACCGAAAAATATTTTAAAACGATTCTTAACATTTTTTTTTTTCCTAGAAAAAAAAAGCGGTTAGTTAAATTTTTTTAAAAACTATCGATTATTAACTTTAACTTTGTGTATTAAAAAGAATTAGCCCGAAGTTAATATCTTTGTGTATTCTCAATATAATCCATATTTTTTAACAATTTTTAATAATTTTTAATTAAAAAAAAAATGTTTTACCAATTTTTAATGGTTTTTAATTTAAAAAAAAAACTAAGGGTTGATTTTTTTTAAGTATTACCAATTTTTCACTACATCATTATGCACAGAATGAAACAAGGCTTAAGTTGATAGCATTATTTGTTCTAGAGATATTCGAGAAACAAACCATTTTACAACTTTTTTTTAAATTACTGTAATAAAAATAAACGCCAATTGAATTTTTCTGAAAATCCTTTTTGCACGTTATGGACTTATTATCTGTAAAATAAAATTTATTTAAAGTCGATATCTTTATGCGTAGTAGCCCGTTGCGTAATGTTTAGTGCATTGGACTGTTATGCCAGAGGTCTGGGGTTCAATACCAGCCGCTTCCACCTTAGGTTTTTTTCTTAGCTACTACCTTTTGCGAGGAAGTGACAAATCCTCCAAGAGTTATCTCTTGTCATAGAAAGGTGCCACTCACCTTAGCCGTTCAGATTTGGCAATAAACTGTAGGTCCCCTCCATTCCTGCACACAAGCACACGGGAATGGTTGAGAGTTGTAAGTCACTAGACAGGCCCTGGTTCTTCATGAGCCGTTTGTGCCACCAAATTTATTTGTTTTTTATTTATTTATCTGTATGCGTTCTCGAGATATCGTCGGCAAAAAAAAGCTTCCGAACGTACGAACGTACATGGTACACATACTTTCAACCCCTAAAACACGTTTTTACACTCACACTTATCCCTCCTACATTAATAAAAAAAACATTTTGTCCTGTACATAATACCAGGCTAATGTAATGTCAATAAAGTAGTAGATATGGATGTTCTCAAATAAGGTATTCGCGAAAGGTGTTTAGTACCCATTACTAGATAATACCTCAAATAATTTTTACAACACTATTGAGCCCTGGGTAACACAAAGGCGCACAATTACGAGAAGTTGCTAGTACCGAACGTAATGTTGATCTGTCTCACTCTAATTTACGGCAAACAGTGTTTTATTCAAGTGCCTCTGTTTATCTTACATACACCTCCGTAAAACCGATATTTGAGCACAAACAAACAATTATTCATGTAAAATAATTGATATCTTCATGAAATGGGCGAATTTTTTAAATAACATGCCGAGGGTAGTATAGTACATTTTTTTTTAATAAAGTGTCAACGTTAGCTTATAAAATTTTGTTGAACCATGACTCAGTCAAACATTATTTTTCTTACGAAACTGACAATATTTATGCTTGGATTTGTGATTGCGATAAATAGCATGATTATTAAAAATTACGTTAAAAAAGAAAACACCCCAAAATTTAAAAATTTGTGACCACTGTATCTTAAAATGTGAACTAGGTATCGATTTTCATTTTTTTTCTTAATATTGCTATTATTACTTAACCAAGCGAGGTGGATTTTTTGTTTTGACTTTTCGCAGAACGGGTACAACCTCCCTATCAGCCAGTACCCGCTTGACGTTGAGTTTCGGGACGCCCTGTATATTTGTTTAATCAATTTAAATAATTTTTTTATTTAAACGCTTCTAATAAGGTTAATCGAACTGCGATGTTTAAATATCATAATTAAGACCAAATATCATAAAAGCCGCTAGAATTTAATAGCTTTTATAGTTTAATTAAAATTATTAAAATTTTGTATTTCGTACTCTGAACTTCTATAGTTTTGATTTGTAATGAACTTTGAATTATATTGAGCAATAGATATAAATAAATAGGTAGATTAGATTTGGTGTACTAACAACAATATAAACTTTGTACTGGAAAGTTTAGTGATAATAATATAAGATTCTATTTTATGATTGAAACTTTAATTATAAATTTCGTAAAATAATTGAGTTCGTTTTAGCTGTAGATAATCTGACAGACGTCCTATCGTAGGTAATATTTGTAAATAATAGGTATATGACTAAAAGTATTGAATCTTGATAATAATTCTTTTTTCAATAAAAAAAAAAATAAATAATTTGTAGGTATGAGTTTTATATGATTGATTTTTTTTATTTTTGTTCGTTTCAATGACCATCGAACTCCAATGAAAATAATCTTTATCGTTGGTTAATGTAACGATAATCTTATCAGGAAGTCTGTTCTTTTTTTAAGGTGATTGTTTAACACACTCTTGAGCACCCAAATGAGAAGTATTTTTTTTTTGTTTGAGAAAATCTATCAAAATAATATATTGTTGAATGTGCGTGCATGGGTATCTCACAATCAAAGTTATCTACCTTAAAGTTATTTCAAATGAATTTTCAGAGGTTATACTTATAAAGGGTTTTCCATTAAGGGCGGGTCGATTTTAAAATTGAAAAAAACAAGATGAACATATATCAATATATTTTTATTTGAGAGCCCTATTAATGACATTATGTGATGTGAAATATAACATCGTTCAAATGGCCGCCGCGGCTTCGCTGGGTGGCGCGCATTCGAAAGGTCCAGTTTTCGATGGCTTTGGCGCAAAAATCAGGCTGAATTTGACCGATGGCATCGATTATGTTGTCTTTGAGGGCCGCGGTGTTTGCGGCTTATTTGCATAGACCTGGCGACTTAAGAAAGCCCCACAAGAAAAAGTCTAAAGGGGTCAAATCATACGATCTTGGTGGCCAATTCACGTGTCGCCTCGGCGCGAGATAACCATGCCATGAAACCGCTCGCGCAGAATATAGATTGTGCGTCTTGAGCTGTGTGGCACGTAGCGCCATCCTGTTGAAACCATATCATCCAATTCAGACCACAAAAAGTTGGTGATCATCGACCTATAGCGATCGCCGTTGACGGTGATGGCCTGGCCAGAATCATTTTCGAAGAAGTACGGACCGATGACGCCTCCCAGCCCAAAATCCACACCAAACAGTAACTTTATTTGAATGCATTGGCACCTCGTTATTCTCGCGTGGATTGGTGTCGTCCCAAATCTGGCAATTTTGCTTATTCACGTTCATCCAAAAATGGGCCTCATCAACTTCCAAGTGCTTCAAAACCCAATTGGCGTGTTGCTCGACGCTGTAACTTGCCATGATGATTTGTCTTAAGTTTTAGTGACTGATTAAAAAACGATGTTTTAACAGAAAGTAAAAGAAACAATATGGCTGCCACGAGCTGTCAAAATCAACCTGTTCCTATTGGAAAATCCTTTATAAAATCTATAACCTTTCCCCCAAGAGCGTGATAAAAAAAATTAAATGCAATTATTTTGGTAATAAAAAAGAACAACATTGGAAATAAACATAATTCAATGGATTTTCATCTTTTCCAACATTATGACTCAATTTACTTATATTGTAAACCTTTCGATGCTTGATCTATGATATACAGGGTGATCGGTATAGGATGCACCAAACTGCTGGAGCGAGTAGGTTGGGTTAAGACAAGAAAAAAATCGTATGGGAGGGGGGTCTCTTTCCCGCTGTTTGGGCGGGAAAGAAAAATATATTTAAGAACAACGGTACAATTTAAAATTTCATGCTATACCAGAAATCTCTTCTTTGATTTTCATTTTAAATTAAATTGTGTTTGTGACTAGTTTTTGAAAAAATAATTTCCAAACTCGAAATTTAAAAAAAAAAAAAAATGAGAAAAAAAATTTCAAACTAATTTTTTTCAAAATTTTATGTACTAATTGAGTATAATTTTTGTTTTCAAAATTCAATGCTCTTATTAATTTTCAATAAAAAACAGAAAACCGGATGCTAAAATGTCTTTTAGTTTTTGAGAAAATTGAAAATAATAAAATCAACTTTACTACATATTTTGTAGAAATAGGATCTTTTGAACAACAAAATAACGGATGGAAGTCGAATTTAAGGAAAACTTATACTTTTGTTATTTTCAATTTTCTCTCCCATACGATTTTTTTCTTGTCTTAACCCAACCTACTCGCTCCAGCAGTTTGGTGCATCTTATACTGATCACCCTGTATAAATACATATGTAAGTTTGTGTACCTCTTATATGTATTTAAGAAACTTACTCTCAATTATAAGTTATAAATCGCCATAGTTATATTTCTTTCTATGCAATAACTTGATATAAGTAGATATGTCTGGTCATGGAGTTCAGTTAGATAATTTACATTCCAGAATATTATTTTACAATTTAATTGCGGGTGAACCAGTTTTTCACATTATTGCATTTTTTTTTGGTATAAATATGTATGAATAGTTTATTTTCGAAAATACATCAACTGTAAAAAGTCATACCTTATGATCGTGATGATAGCAGTTTATTAGCGACGCCAGAAGTTAAGACGAAATAAAAAGAGCGTTTGAGCGGTGAGGCAGTGAGGCAGTGTAAACATAGTATTGAAGATAAGACGTCAAAATTGCGTACTTGTAGGTATCTAATATCTGTTATCTGAGAGTTAGAAGGTTCAAAGAATTTTCAAAACGAAGAGTTAAAATAAATTATTGCATTGTTCCATATAGATAAATCAATTGTTATTTAAAGAGTTGAGCAGTGCCGTAGCTACTTGGTTTTGTTTGGGGGGGGGGGGCAAAGAATTTTTTCTGAAGGACCATGGGCATTTTTGGCCAACTTTCAACATTGCTCAACAGTAAAGAAACTTATGTCATATGGAAACCTTATGAAGTACCTTATTTCATTATATGGCGGCTAAATTGATATCAAGTTTGTATAAATATTCAAACATTTTTTGTGAAAAATTCAAATTTCGTTTGTGTTTGTATGAATTAATTTTGAAAATTTGTATGATTTTTTTTAAATAACCACACTAAAATATTTTAAAAGTTTTTTTTTCTAAAGGTAAGTAAAATGCGAGCAAGTTTAAAGCAGAAATAATTATCTATACAAAATTTCTTTACTATTTCTGTTTTCGATTGCCTTTAAATTTCTTCCTTCTTTTTCTTATATCGATTTCATATATTTCAAAAACGCTTGGTGGGGGGGGGGGGCAAAGCCATCGTTTGTGGAGCTAAGTCGCCCCTAGCCTAATCTAAAATTAAAAAAAAAGTAAGCTTTCTTCAAATTCGCCGACTTCCATCCGTTATTTTGTTGCGTTTTTTTCAGATTTATCAAAAACTAGAAGACATTTTAGGCATCCGGAATTTAGTGTTTGACTAGGAATTGATAGGTGCACCGAATATTAGTAACAAAAATATTACTTAATAACATACAAATTTGAACAAAATTATTTTGAACACAATTTTCTTTCATTATTTTTTCAAAATTTTGAGTTTGAAAATTAATTTTTTAAAAAACTATTTTCTCAAATAATTTGAATTAAAAACAGAATAAAAGAACGGGCTTCTGGCCTTAAAAAAATGTTCAGCACGACATTGTAATTATAACAGGCCCATTTCATACAACTTTTTTGTTGTCTTGACTCAATCTACAACCTACACGCTATAGCTTTCTGTATGTGCATCAACTTAGCAGGTCGTTTTTTTCTGTTGCAGATTAAAAAGTATATAGTAATAAGTTGCTACCTAATTGCTAATTAGTAACGCAAAAAAAATTAATTGCTCAGTTGGTTTGCGAGAAAATGGGTGTCCTTATGATGACGAAGACGAAAAAAGTGATTCAAATTTTTTTTGCGTAACTAATTAGCAATTAAGTAGCAACTAATTATTATATACTTCTTATTCTGCAACGGAAAAATTGACCTGCTAAGTTGATACACATGCTTTCTGCCACATTATGCAAATCATCCTGTCTATTATGTTCCTTCTTAAAACCCTGTATTACTACGTAATTCCATGTCACCAGAAAACAAAGTCTCACACACGTATCACGAAGGTAATACAGTGAAAGCTCCTATTGCGGACAACTCCCTTAAGCGGACAATCCCTTTAGGCGGATAAATTCTCAAGACCGTGGATCTTGGATGTAAATTCCATACATTTTATGATCCCTTAAGCGGACACTCCCTTATACCCGGACGCGGACAAGAATATTAGCCGCGATTTGTTAAATTTTAAACTTTTTTTAGTATGTAAATTTCAACCATATTATTTTTAGTAACACTTTTACATAAATTTATTCTGCATTAAAAACGGTCCCTCTGGTTTACAGCGACATAGATGCGATTTCACCAAATTACTGTCTGTGATCAAATTCATAACGGATTTTATTTCTGCAGGTGGAGTCTGTTTTTGTATCTTTTTTCTTGTATCTTCATGTTCATTTTTAGTTTGAATGAATTTCATGGCTTGTAGGTGCAAAAATGTTTCATGATGCCACTGTTTATTATACATTTCCTTACATAACTATTTTTTCCCTTGAACGGACAACTCCCTTAGACGGACAAAAGTGTTACGAGCGTCCGTCGCTGTCCGGCTAAGGGAGCTTTCACTGTATTAGTTTAGAGAAGATGTTTTAATTTGGTCTAGTCTAGAATAACAACAATTGACAATACAATACACATTTGCATTGTTTTTTTTTTTTTATTTCTTGTGTGTTAAATTTATGCATGTACCTTCTACATAAACGCGTGGCATCGAATGTATCAATTATTCAATCGATTTAATGAGTTTGGTATAGAAAAAATAGCATAGGTTTTTTAATGAACAATTTAAAATAAAAATCTTATCAACTGAAAATGACACTGCACAAGTGAGTGTGCTTGCGTGTAAGAAAAAACGCACATGTCAAACTGCTTTTTACTAAAACAAACAAAATATTTTCTTAATTATTATTGCGATTGCACCAGGTAGTGATATTAAATAGCCCAAAGGTCACGTTTCAACTTGTTAGATATAATAATATAGACTTAATTTATTTCTATTATTATTGTATTAAGTAATTAAGTTGTAGCTACAAAAAAAAAAAAAAATAAAAAAAAAAAAAAACGTTCGATGGGACGTAAAATTTTGAGAAATAATTTTTGTTTTAAATATTGATCTGTGGTTCAGAAATTTTAGTTTTTCTTACTTGAACTTTGAACCATCGTTTAATCTCATTTAATCCGCGAAATCGGCGAGTTAAATTAGCTGAACCACGGGTTAAATATTGACCGAAGCTTGTACAACTGGCCCTTAGAGTGTAAAGATTAAGTAATACCATTTTCATTTAGAATAAATAACCTTCAGAGAGAGTAAATTATATTAGTTTCTCCCACAAAGGTTATTATTCAAGTTTTAAGCCCTGATGACAAATTTGAGTTCTAAAAATTTCCAGATTTGGATATTAATTCTCAGAACCCACTGCCAAAAATAATTTTAAATTCCTGCAGTTAAATTTAAAATTGTTCTTTTTTTTTAAGTAACTACCTACCTATGTATAAGTATACCTATAATAGAGCATAATTTAGTGGTAAAAAAGATGTGTTAGAAACAATTAACTAAATCGACAAAATATTTTATAAAGATTAATTTTTAACACTAAGGCTTTGTGCGAATTGGTTTTAAATTTCGATTAAATTTTATCCGAGATTAAAAATTGATATTTCTACGTAGGCACAGATTCACCTCATTAGTGTCAAAAATTAATTTTCGGATAAAATTTAACGCGATTTTAATCCAATTCACACACGGCCAAAGAGAAGTTTAAGGCGGTCGATGGGCGTTTGATTTTTGGCATTCAATCAGCTTTGAAAATCAAGTTTCTGTTAACATGTGCTGTTTTTTTTAATGTTTTTGATGTACTGATTCCAAAAACAAACAAAAAAAAAAAAACAATTTGTGTCCATCTCAATCTCAGTTTTGATTCGATTTTAAATAAAATGCACGACTGGGTCGCACGAACTTGCTCTTGTAGTAAAAGTTTCTTCGAATTTTAAAGATAATTAATAATTTTGTATGTATTTATCCATTTAATAAATTAGAGAATGGAAATTGAATGAAAAAAAAGCATGAAACACTTTTTTTAAATTGATAAAACAAATAATTAAAATGTCTTAATCTCAGAATGAAGAACGCCCTCTCAATTACTGAAAAATGTGAATTTATGCAAAAAAAAAAAATTTTTAAATCGTTGGAGCGGTTTTCTTAAAAAATAATTTTTTATATATAAAAATAAAACAAATTTGGTGTAACATTTTTAAGAATATAATAATATACAGCTTAAACGATAATTTCAAAAAAATTTATCAACCCGTTTACAAAAAAATGATTTTTCAAAAAAAAATTTGAACTTTTTTTTAAAAATCGATAGGACCTCCTAAGTGAGAATTTTGCTCTAAATGGGTTAAGCGGTTAACGGGAAAATCGAAAATAAAAAAACCGTTCTATGGCAGGTACCGTTAATAACGGTTTTTAGTAATTTTTCTTTCACTGAAATATAGACCATAGCACTACTAGTACACACAAAAAATTAAAAAAAAATCGTTAGAGCAGTTTTTGAGATAAATAACATTTTTAAAACGATTGTATGGCAAGTACCGTTATTTTTTGAGATAAAAAAAACTCGATTTCCCCTCTAGGAAATCACCACAAAATTTTATGCTCCAATTTTGAAGAAAATCGCTTCAGGGGTTTAGGCTGTAGGCCAAGGTACAGACAAAAATACAGACAGACGGAATTACGGGACCCACTTTTTTCGTCGTAATGTCAAGTTTGATTGTTATCTTGAGATCGAATTTTTGCACGAATCCATAACTTGCTCTATAGTACCTATATCGCAAGTAAAAATCCTACGTGATGGAAAAATGTTTGAGTTAAATTTGGATTAATTGCATCAAACATTTTGGGAAAACTTGTCTGCTTTTTCGTCATCAGAATTTTAGTTAAATTTTAAAAATCTAAAAAGTAACAAAATTTTAATTAACTGGCCCTAAACCAATTGATCTATAAAGGCAAATAAGTACATTGGTGTTAACTCTCATCTGATGAAAAAAGATAACAAAACAGAACATAAAGCAATACAAACAAAGCTGCTTATGTTAGACATAAATAAATTAAACGCAAAAAAAATGCAAAACTGCCAACATTTTAAATTTATGGGTAGGTAGATTATTCTTGTAGCTCTATTAAGAATATTTTTCGAATTTGATTGAACCTGTTGCATGTAATCAAGAGATGAATGAAACAACTCGAAGATAATTTTAAAATTATTTGTTTTTTTTTCGAAAGAACAAATAAATTTAGATGTTTTTTTTCAAAGCAACAAAAAAACAACATCTCATGAAAGTGTCTAAAGTTCAAAATAGTGTAGACATTCAAAAAAAAAAAAATTTTTATTTTATTTTCATAGAGGAAGATAGACAAGACACTTTATTTTTAAAACTAAAAAAATAAAACCTTCAGAAAATTATTGTCACAGAAAACTAGCACATACATAGACACCTACCTCTAGTTTAATTAATTTAAGAGATTACTTTCTTATCTTGAATTGAACATTTTTATATTATGGTGACTTTTGCCTGACAACCAAGGATATTCTGTTTTAAATTCTAAGATCAAGTGCAAGATCTTATCTAAAGGCGAACAAAAAAATAAAATCGATGAAAATAAAATTCACTCACCATATAGTCACTATCAGTAATTCATTTACCATACCATAAACCATATCAACTGAACTGATATGAGACTATACAAATGAAATAACTCACTCAAACAAAAATATTTCACTCTGGCTCTCGATCAACGCCACTGCCAGTGCCATGTGCCATGTTATTGGCGCGACGATGACAACAACAAAATGTATTCAATACCAAACCAACTGATAAAACAAGCGACCTCATGTATTTAACCAGAAAAGAAATTGTAAAGAAAACGCCACGAAAGAGATTTTTATTTTCAAAATTTTATCAACACAACTTTAAGAGATCCATTCCATCCATCCATCCTAATATAAAAATAAAACTCAAAACTTGAGTTTGAGTTTGAGTGCTTATATTTTTTGTGCACTCAGTGCGCAGCGGTTAGAAAGAACGGCACTTCGGCAGTCATAAATGGACTTTGGTGCAATCCGGTTCGGTTAAAAATTAAACTTCGTATCGGTTAGTGCTTATAAATAAATTATTAATAATATTACAAAATTTCTGAGTTGTTATTACCATAATTATCTAAAAAAAAAATACAAGTGTTATTTCGAGTTAGTATACATCCAAACTATAAAATCATCTTTTTATAAAGGTAAATAAAAAATATAAGAACTGTTGCGTCTATTCGCCGTGTCTTCCATGTGTTAAAGTTACCGATTTCAACTTTCCCCTTTCCCTTTTCTTATTCCATACACCCCTTTTTTGGCCTTGCAATCCAAATCTCTGACGTGTTTTTATATGTGAGAGCATTCTTCAAAGATCATACGATCGCTTGATCGCGATCGTGGTTGGTGGAATGGGTTGTTTGTTTTATTATTTTTTTTTTTTTTGGAAAATGTGAAAAAGAAACAAAACAAAAAAATGTGTGTGCTATTTGAGTGTAAAGTAAAGTGGTAAAAGCAGACATTCGTTCTCTCCTCATCGCCGCCGCCACCGGCAGGGTCGATTATCGTCATGGTTTTCTGTCGTACAACAACTTAATATACTATTTTTGGATTCGCAGTTTTGAGGGGGTGTGTTGATTTTAAAATGCGTTTTCTTTAATTCTACTCGGTAGTCTAGTGATCTAGTTTTTCTATTTAGAAAAACAAAACTTGAGTAAAAGTTTTTTTTTTGTTTCTTTTCTTTTACATAGTTTTTGAATTTAAACAGCATGCCAAAAAATTATTCTTCAAAATAATTAACAGGTAGGTAGGACTATTATGGAGGTGAGGTGCAAAAAACAAAAAAAAAAACGTTCAAGATTTGAGTGGGAAAATGAGTAAACTATTTTTTGCGTCTTTTTCTCTTTCGAAACAAGAAGAAGAACCACAGTAGTAAAAGATTGTGCAGTAGATTTACCTCTTTAAAATGTGAAACTTTGTCTTTATCGATGTGGAATAATTGTGGCAAGATCAAAGTTGCCACTTGGAAAAAAAATCTTTACCGAAATCAAAAATCTAAAAAAGTTAAAATTATTAATCAATCCGAAAAAAAACTGCTTCTCCATAATAAATTCAAGTGTTTTGCAAATCATTTCTGTCGCTACCCAGGATTAAAACAGAGGTCAAGAGAACTTGCATGCAACGCCAACGAAGCCACATGATAGATAAGCACTATCTCAGAATGAAGTTTTCTTCTTATTATATATGTATGACAAAATGCTTTCAAAGTTAGGGTGACACATTTTTTATTAGCGCTCTATTTCAAAATAAGGAAGAGGGGTGGATTTTAGTCGATGAGGTTGCACAAAAGTGCAATCGACAGGGAGTTATTTAGAGGCAATCTGAGAAAAGTTTTGAAGTGGTCCAACTTTGAATGCAGTATTGAAGAGGGGTTGATAAATCTGAGTTTACGGAAAATTCGAGCTTAAAATTTGGAAAATTGACTTAAAAAGTCATTTAAAAGCAACACCTACAATGTCATGCTATGCATTTTTTTGAAAACAATCCATTCTTATATTCTGTTTTAGGTTCAAATTGTTTCTGTGAATTGTTTTGGAAAAATTAATTTTCAAACTCAAATTTTTGAAAAAAAAAAAAATAATAAAAGAATTTTGTTTAGACAATTTTTTTTTTCAAAAGTTCCTATTTTAAGTAGTAGGTATTTTGTATTTTAATATTCGAAGCTCTCGTCAATTTTTAGTCAAATATACTAAAATCTATAGATTTCTAAATGTCTAAGTCTTTGAAATTGAAAATAACTAAAGCACAATGCTGTTTCCACTAAGTAAGTAGTAAAGAAGATATGGTTATTTTCAATTTTCTCAAAAACTAAAAGACATTAAGACATCATCGGTTGTATTTAAAAATGTTGTCTAAATTTAGACAGCAGTTAAAGTTTTAAATAAACCTTTCTAATTGTTGCTAAAGGGATCTAACTTTGGATAACGAAATCGATTGTCACCTTGACAAATACATTTTTTTTTTATTAAATAAACCATATTTCGGACTGTTTCAAAATACTTAGACAATACTTAAACAGTCAAAAATCTAATAAATACGACTGCTGGTTATAAGTGTTAAACTGGAAATTTATAGGAGCATTTAATATTAAAAGCAAAAATAGGTACTACTTAGTCCCAGTTTTTCAGTAAGAGGTTAAATTTAAACTCGATTTAACTCACCAAATTTGATGGGTTAACTCGGGATTTACTGAACAAGGCTTTGATATTTTATGCTCCTTGTTTTGTAGGGCGGATTCGCATGATTTTTGCTTTGAAAAACTTGTTTTTGAGCGAATAAAATTCTATGTGCCCAGAGCTAACTAACTCTGGTTTAACTCACCGCTGAAAAATTGAGCCTTAGGGCCAGTTGTACAAATATTTGATCCGTGGTTCAGGAATTTTAACTCACCAATTTCGGCGGATTAACTGTGGTTAAACGATGGTTCAGGCATGTAATTGGCTTTTAGTGCATATTGGAACCTTGAATTACCGTTGAACCTCAGTTAACCCGCCAAATTTGGCGAGTTAAAATTCCTGAACCAGGGATCAAAATTTAAACCACGATTGTACAACTGGCACTTAATGACGGCGAAAACTAGTTTGAACACAATTTCTTTTTATTATTTTTTTTTTTTTTTCAAAAAATTTTGAGTTTCAAACTATGTCTGTTAGTTTGGTACAAATTTTGTAATCCAAATTAAACTTACTTTCAGATGAACTAGAAAATTTAAAACACTTTCAAACTTGGTTTATGTAGGTAGTTTAAAATTTATTACAGAATTTTAACCAAAAAGACAAAATAAATCTAAAACTTGCCATTAAATGTCTGTTGTTTAAAATCGATTTCAAAACTAATTCACACGCACACAAGATTAAAAAGAAAATAAGTTTTTAAAAACAAATAATACTTTTATATTGCTTGCAAGTTCTTTTATGTCAAAAAATTCGAGCAGATCAATAGACTATTAAAATGCAAATAATGCTTATAGCTATGAAACCTTGTTAATCGTTCAACTGTTTAACTTTTATTAAGTACCTATCTACTAATCGATAAATTCTTTAAAATATTTATGCGAAACTTAAATATTTATGAATCATTTGAAGAAACGGGCCATAAACTTTATTTAGTGTCCGATTTTGGGAGCTTTCCATTCCAACCAAATATGGAAAATTTTCTAAAATCATACATAAGTTGTAGGTTAATTGAAAAATCCATACAATTTAAAACTAACTCTTACTTGGCTTTTTGTTTATTTAGAAAAATAATATCTTCCCAAAAGAAAAATAATTTCTACTGAAGCTGGAAAAATTAAGTGGTAACCTTGACGTATAGAAGGTTTCTTATTTTTTGTTTCCTCAATGTTTGTCTATTTTGTCTCAGCTTAAAAAGTTCATCGATCTTTAATTTAGTAAGAAAATGAGTTATCAAATAAAAATATACTCATAAATGTGAAAATATTTGAGCCATTATTTTCAGCATGAGTTTGTTTAGCAATTTTTGTATTTATTTATTTAAATTGTAATTCACGTTTTAAACCGAGGTATAGTAAAGATATACCCACATAAGTCTAATTTATACATATGTACAGTGCACACACACATGAGTCATATTGTAGTAAGTACCTATGTTACCTACACCTACCTCAATTCAAATTATGTTTATGCATTTAAAATGTGAAAGCTGTCGAAATTTGCCAAGTTTCTTATTTTTCAACTATACTTGTCTTCTCTTTTTGTTGTCTTTTTTTTAAATACATACCTACAACTTAACGAATTGTGAAGAAGTGTGGCAATAACTATTGTTTATGATGTACTTTACCTGAAGTGCAAGATCATCAAAATGATTTTTTTCTCTTCAGATATGCAAAGAAAACTATGTGCAAGTCAGTTTAAAAAAATAGTCTGGCATACATAAGTTGTAAATTATTAACCTTTATAATAAGTAAAATGATAGTATAAATATTCGTGATACACAGTACAATAAAACCCGAATAAGTGCCTATCGCATAAGTGCCTAACCCGCATACCTTTAATTTTTTAGAACCAACAATTTGATAATTTTTTTCATATAAAACTCATCTATTAAGTACTTTTCGCTTAACTACCTTCCCCGCTTAACTGCCTTTTATTTGGTGTACTTTTATTCACATTTAGCTGAAAAAATTCTTTTAAGTAGGTACACAATTGACATCAGCAGAAAAAGACAAAAGGTTCTTTTTATCTAGCGCTTCCTTTTTAAAATGTTACCGAACCCATAAAGCACACGTCACCATTAACCACATCACAGACGAAGAACCCTTTATTCGATTACTAATCTTATTAATCTAAATTAAAAAAAAAAAAATTAACACTGAACCGAAACTGAACTGCGATAAGCTCTCTTCATATAAAAAGAAGAGTATAATATTATGGTTATTCTTGATGCACTCTCTTACATTGTATAGAGGTGACTGATCGATCCTCCCAACCAAATAGAAACAAAAAAATCCAACACGATAGACCTATTGCAGACCTGAATGAATAAATAAAGAAAGTTCCATAAAGCAAACAGTATAGTTAACATGTTTTCCTTTTTTTTTTATTCATTTTAACATTACTATCTTCCTCATTACACATTGCAGTTCAAAAGAGGTCTCCATTATGATAATGAGAAAATATTTTTTTTGTTATTCAAGAAAAAAAAAAAGAAATATAAAAAAAACACATGCTTCTGCTTCCATTCGGCGCGGTGTAATACTATTGCATTTACATGTGCATTTATAATGACAACAACAATACACACACACACACATACAACTATGTGTCATAAAACACGTGTTCCTTTTTTGTTTAATCTTGTTCATTGAGAAAGAAAAACGAGATGGTATAATTTTTAGCGAATAACAATTATATCAGTAATCAGTTCACACTTTAACCCAAGACATAATAACTATGCAAAAAGATGGGGATTATTATATTTTGTTTTTACTTTTTGTAAAAACGACTCATTAAATTGCCCAAATAATGATTTCCTGCTTGTCTAGAGTAGAGTCTAGCTTTTAAAATGTAATCAAGTAATTTATTTCTGAGTGACCTTAAGAGAGTTGAAACAAATAAAATAATCAAAAAATATGGAGGGGAAAGAAAAGATAGTGAATAGTATTTTAAATAAACACTTAAATTTTACCACTTGAGTATGGATTTAAAACGTAGGTTAGGTACATACCTACATTTTTTCTAATTTAACTCAAATTCCTTGAGTGTTCTTTAAAAGCTATCAAGCATTCTTGAAATATTACCACATTTTTCATTTCTCTTAGGGTTTTTTTTTTACCTTCAAATACCTACTTGGGAAAATTTCAACTTCTCACAGTCATCATTTTTACCGTGGTGAAATATTTTCAACAACATTGTGTCCATTTCACAAAGAATGTTGCAACGAGTTTTATATTTATTGAAATTATTTTGTCTTAAAAATTATACAAAGAAAATGCATAACTAGGTCGCACGAACTTGTTCTGTTAGTAAAATTTCTTAAAATTTTAAACATTGAGTGTACTATAATATAGAGCACATAATTAATTATTATATATTGAAATTTGAATATGGAAAAAAAGCATAAAACACGTACTTTAAATTGATGGTTTACTTAAAATGGTTTATTCTCAGAATATAAAACGCCATTTCAATTCTAGAAAAAATGTGAATTTAAGCAGACAAAATTGAAAAATCGTTGAAGTGGTTTTCTTTAAAAATAATTTTTTGGTAATTTGGTAATAAATAAAATACAACTAAAACCATAATTTCAAAAAAATTAATCGACCCGTTTTCAAAAAAACAATTTTTCAAAAAAAGGACCTCAACTAAAAATTTTGATCAAAATCGGTTCAGTGGTTCAGTCGAAAATAAAAAAAAAAAAAAAACGGTTCTATGGCATGTACCGTTAATAATGGTTTTTGTTAAAAAAAGAATCGTTAGAGCTGTTTTTTCAAAACAGTTGTCAGTCAAAAATCGAAATTTTTGCATTGGGGATCAGCCAAAAATCTTATACTCTAATTGTACAAATATTTGATCCGTGGTTCAGGAATTTTAACTCACTAATTTCAGCGGATTAACTGTGGTTCAACGATGGTTCAGGCATGCAATTGGCTTTATGTGCATATTTGAACCTTGAACCATCGTTGAACTTCAGTTGACCCGCCGAAATCGGCAAGTTAAAATTTCTGAACCATGGGTCAAAATTTAAACCACGATTGTACAACTGGCTCTAAGTTTGAAGAACATCGCTTCATTTGTTTAGGCTGTAGGTCGTGGACCGACATACAGACACACAGACAGACGGAATTGCGGGACCAACTTTTTTCGTATTCTCTATATCATTGTTATGTCAAGGTTGATTGTTATCTCGAGATCGATTTTTTGCACGAATCCTAAACTTGCCTATATCGCAAGTATAAACAACAAGGCAAGAAGAACCAGGTAAGTTAAAATTATGGCTGGGGTACACACGATATAAGAGGATACTTTTTTAGTATTGGTCTTGTTAAAATCGAACAAATTCATATTTTCAGTTTCGTCGTGTTCTTTTTTTTTTTTTTTGTTAAAATCGAACAAATTCATATTTTCAGTTTCGTCGTGTTTTTTCGTAGACGTAAAATTAAAATTTTGAAACTGCTTATTTAGAGTCATTCTATATGAAATCTTCTAATAAATCCCAACTCATTTAATATTTTCCTGCAACTTTGTGACAATACTGAAAATACGCGTATTTTAATGATTTTTCGTGATTTTTAACTGACTCCAGTGTCACAAATATTATAAAAAACATTCAGATTTAAATTAAATTCGTTATTTCACCAAACAACCAGGAATTAAATGAAAAAAATTTTAAATGTATATTTAAACTTCTGTTACGATAGCATAATTCAATTTAATCAATTTTGAAAATGTTCTTTGTTTTATTTGAAATTCTTATGCAGATCAAATCCAAAATATTGTTGTATTTTAATCTTCCCAAAAGATCGAAATATAAAGTAATATGTTGGTAGTGTAAATGACTTTGATATTTATTTTTTTTAAATGATTTTTTGATAAAATCTGATAAAATTTGAAAATTTTAACAGTTAAAAGCCGAATATTGAATAATAACTTTAATTTTATTTTTTTTTCATCTCTTATCGGTAAAACTATAGGTAAAGAAAATATTCTTTTTTTTCCATTTTGATTACGATTGCACAATGTCCAATTACTGGAAAAAAATACTCTGGGTGCGTGAAGTATATGATGCCCAGGCCCACTGAGAGTGGGCCCTAGACCCATGTTCTGTAACTTCTCGCATGCATAAAATCAGTCGAGAAACGACGGAAATTGAAACAAAATACATGAGTTTTGTTCCATTTTTCAGTGTTTCTCGACTGATTTTTTCGATGTGAGAGTTACAGAACATGGGTCCTGGTCCCTGAATGAACAGTACCAACCTACCTTTATAAACAAAACTGTTATAAATAGGCTTTTCTAGTCAATTCCTAAAAATACAGACTTATTCGACTTAATCAGAATGTAAGACAAGCGTCTGTATTTGATGGCCACAAATAATATTTCTGTGAACATAGTTTTATCAAGGTTGGTGAATCCATTGCTAGCTGACCGCCTGTAATCTTATCGAAGTAAGAGACTAGTACAAACAAATTTGGTTGAAAAGTAGGTAAATAAAAAAATGGTGGTTATACATAATGTGTTCGTGTGCGGCGGCTCATAAGGCACTGGTTTGTCCAGGACAGTTAGTTGCTTCATGGAGTTATCCTGTTGTTTAGCAAAGCTAAAGATACATAGATTCGTCCCGTCCATGCTGCATTTCTTTATCATATTCTTTGCTGTCTGTACATACTTTTCACTCAGACCATTTGACTGAGGATACCCTGGATTAGATGTGACATACATGATTGAAATTCCAAGTTTTCGCCACTCATACGAAAAAGTAGAACTCATTCATTCTTTTATGCAAACTAAAACAATGTAAATCGTCAGTTTTTCATTGTGAAATGAGTCACACCATTTTCTTGCCTATAAACGCAGAACAAAAAATATCTGATGATTTTAAGGAGGTACCTTAATGTGTACCCAATACCCATACCCACATTGCCTTCTGTGTTCATCTTGAACTACATTCATAAATGGTTCATTTCCTACAACCGAAGAATTCAAGTCAGTGTAAAATAGGTATAGGTTTACATATATTCATTTTTGTAAATACAACGTCTCGTATGTTCGTCACGGACATGCCGGAATACTATTTCTGCGTGACTCATTCATTATTATTGTTTTCAATGCGCAACTCAGGGCAGTCTTATTCACCATCGGAAGATACTTTTTTTTATTATCTTATTATTTTTACCATCTGAGGTGAATATAATAAAACAAAAGAAGAGAGTAAAGCCTACACTATGAATTTGAAGTTAAACAATTTAGAGGCAATTTCTTCTTGTTATAAAAAAAATATATTAAAAACCTTTGAAAAATCAAATAAAAATTATATAAAATAGGTATTGATATAACCGAAATTAAATTTATTATTAATTTCGGCTTATTTGGAAGCCGTGTACGTTTTGCCATGCAACCAAAGTTATCGATTAGCTAATAAAAAAACTGTTATTTCTGAACGAATTGTAGGTATCCACATAGGTATTGTACCAACCTATTCTTCCAAATTGAAAGAATATTAGGCCGAATTATGACAATCGCACATGGTACCTATATAAAAAATAAAACTGTGTTGCATTGCGAATTGCGACCCTTTCAATTTTCCTAAAAATTTTTGCTATTCGTTTGGTATGTTTGAATATTTCCATTATAATTTTTCAAAATCAAAATCAAGGTTCTTTTTGAGTAGGTACAATTAATTTTATCTTGATCTTTTCTAATCTTTTCTAATTTCAGGAAACCATCAACAAAATTGTAATGAGTTTGTATTTTTTTGTTAATGACTCTCAAATATAGTCGTTACCATTGACATTTTTTGTTTTTATATTAAAACAATCTAAGTGATCATACCTATACGCTATACAGTACACTCGCTTTGACATGAACACTGCGGGTGCTGTGAACACTCGAAAGTGTCAATAACTTTTTTTTAACATACTAGCCACTCGAAAACGTGAAATAATCATACAAAATATTTTGTTTGTTTTTTATCTCTAGCAATTAACTATCGGATCTGATACAACTATAACTTATCTCATTAATTTAACTGTTTCATTGAAATTTTTGCTGAAAATTATCCATAAACCGTTACCTTTCTCCTAGGAGTTTTTTTTTTTTTTTTTGTTTAATGTTAGAATTCCTTAATCGGAAATGTTAACGAACTTGCAAACGTTAACTGACTTTGTTTTTTATTGTTCATGTTATAGCGAAGGTACTGTATAGTTGATATTTTCTTTAGTGTAGCTGCACAGCATGACGATGGATATAAGTTAAGTAGCTAAAAGCCTAAAGCAAACAACAAACGATCAACCATTTGTTTTGAATTTTATTTATTTTTTGTTTTAGTGTACTAATAATCAAAATCATAAAATGATTATATGGTAAAAATATATACATACATATATTGAAACAACTCAATATGTAAGTAAGGAATATCACGTTCTACATTTAGATTTATTGATTGTAAAATATTTAAAGTGCGATTGGAACTAATTTTAATTTTTAATTTAAACTGTGACATAACAGTTTAAGTTTTTTTTTTACTATCAGCTGCGACGTTATGGACGTGTTGTTCGAAATGTCGCAGCTGATATAGTAAAAACAAAAACAAAAAGAAAAAAAAATTTGGTATGCCATTTTTAAGAATATAATAATATGCAACTAAAACCATAACTTCAAAATAACAACCCGTTTTCAAAAAAAATAATTTTTCAAAAAAAAAATTTATTTTTTTTTTTTTAAATCGAAAACATATTGTTTTGAAAATATTTGTATGCAATATTATGCACACTTTAGAGGACCTTCAAAGTACAGTCCAGTCATTTAGGCCTGGAAAGGTTTGGAGAATTTCGAAAATTGGTATTTTTATAGATTTTGAGGTGCTCTTTTCAAATTTTAACTTTGCTACCTCGTATCTTTATCACTGCCATTTTGAAAAAAATGGCGACCAAAAACGCTTTTTCGCCAATATCTACTTTCCGACTAATTTTACGACTTACATTTGATGTCTTGTTTTTTGTTTTTTTTTTTTTTTTGTTAGACAAGTATTTAAAAAACACACACGAATGCAGCATATGTAGGTACAACAGTGGTTCGTTGAAAGGAAAAACCATTATAGATTGATAAAAATTTCAAGTGCTATAAGAGGAGTTGGCAAATGACGCTTGTAATATAAATTTCCGCCCACTGCCTTGCCAACATTTTTAAGAAACTAATACGATCTGAAAAATTGATAAATAAGAGGTTTGATTTTTATGAAAATTTTTTAGTTAACATTCTCTTTAAGCAATTCACACAGAAAATTTTTAATTTCTATTGACACTCTTTTTTTAAATATTCAATGTCTTATTATTAATTCTTAGTCAAATACTGAAAACCAGGTGCAAAAACATTTTTAGTTTTTGAAAAATTGAGAAAAAAAACGAAAGTCACTTTTTCTCAAAATTGTTTGTTTTGTTATGTTATGTTTATGACGTTACCAAGCAGACCTTGTATTTAAAAATTAGATGTTGATTTGCAAGAAGATTCTTCGTGTTTTTAAAAATTAAAAATAAATTACCTACCCGGAAATCTTGAGTATTTTTTATCAGTCGAGAACTTCTCGAATATAGTCCTCGAATTGCACAAACAATATTTATTTAATTTCTGATTACAAAATCCACTCGAAAAACAAAGAGTCATCAAATTTTTATTAATTTATCTTATTCCGATAAGCTGCTAATCATAAAATTAAAAATGCGTAGGTAAATAAATCTCAACAATATTAAAAAAAAAAAAATATATATATATTCTATATTAAAAACAAATTTTGATAAGCTTTAATCCTTATCTTGCAGTCAAAACTCAAAGCTATTTTATTAATATCTGTTTCCAGGTATTCAGCTGGAAAATTTTTAATTCTCCTCGTGTGTTAAGCTTATTCTGATATAAAATCCGAAAAACCCAATAATCAGATATGAAGTAATCAGAATCGGGTCTTTAAATTAAATAGATAATAATTTTAGAATAAAAAAAAGTAACCACGAACCAATCGATTGCTGCAATTTATCTTTTTATATTGCATCAAAAAGTCAAAAATTGTATTCCAAATTTCAACACCAAAAGGTTCTTACTTCGTTCGTATTCTGGCATTACTGGCGAAAATGTGGTAATTCCCATATGATTACCCAATTTTTATGAACCCGAAAGTCTTAACAACTTTAAGCTACCTGATCAATTTCATGTAGACAGAAGGGTGAAGTAATAAAAAAAAAAAACTTTTCTCTGAGACCTTATCAATATAATGAATTTATCAACACCGAACACTTAACTATTAGCTGATAGTTTAAAGTCCTTTCGTTCGTATCTTGGACATTGAAACTTTTTAGCTTTTGATAGCTAATGACACTTGTTAAACAACCAGAGCCGCAGAAGGTTGTCGAAATAACTGTGTTGCTTCACACGCAATTTGTCTTTGTAAGTTTGACAAGTAAAATTGTGTTTACATATGTATATGTACTTTTCAATAAAAATTTTAACCTCTGCCAAGAGAAACTTTTATTCACCTCTGAGCTTTCAAACTGAAAATATTCATAAAAGTTTGTTCTTTCGTTACAGTTTGTTGTTGCTGTTATCATAAACTATTTTAGTAAACAATGTCATCGGAAGGAGTTGGCCCGAATTGGGTGAAACCCTCAGAGGTTTACAAGACCACAGATCCCGCTCAACCGGTCAAATTGCGTATTGCAAAGGATGGATTGGGTGCCGAAGAGCCTATATCTATACCAAGCTTACTGAAACGTGCTGCTACTAACTACCCCGACCATCCAGCCATACGGTACAAGTCACATAAGAAGGAATACACCACCGTTACATACAAGTAAGTTTGAAATGAATAAGTCTTCTTTTTGTCTTTTGGTCCTCATATAGTTCCGTATTTTTTAATCACTATACAGACAATATGAAGAAAAAGTCCATAAAGTGGCAAAAGCCTTTGTTAAACTAGGCCTAGAACAACATCATTCAGTGGGAGTTTTAGCATTCAATTGCTGCGAATGGTTCTATTCGGCGCTGGGTGCAGTTCATGCTGGAGGCATAGTTGCCGGAATTTATACGACAAATTCTGCCGAAGCCGTTATGCATGTATTACAGGATTCGAGGGCAAACATTGTTGTGGTAGATGATTCAAAGCAAATGGAAAAGATTCACCAGATTAAGGATAAGCTGCCGAATTTAAAGGCAGCCATACAAATCCAGGAGCCTTATTTGCCGTTCATGAAGAAGGAAGATGGATATTATAGGGTGAGTTGTATGAATTTGTGTCTGTATGTATAATTAAGCTGAAGGCTGATGGTATTTATATAGCAAAATGGATTTCAAACTTAATTTTGTGGATTTTCCAGTGGCGGAAATTCATGATGAAGTTGTTGGCATCAGAGCATAGTATAGCGCGTTGTTATGCTGCATTCAATGGAATTTATGAAGTTTTTTTTTTTTTATTTTTTTTTTTTGTTTCCGGATCGAAGGCGAAATATGCTTTGCTTTGGCGGTGATTAAAAAAATTTAGTTTGAATTCAATTTATATGCGCTTGAAGGAGTTCTTAAATAGCACAGTCGAGAGAGGCAAACTATTTCGATTTAGGTCAAATTGTGAGCAAGTTTGGGGTTTAAATAAGATCTAAGTTGGAATTCATGTTCAAATTAGTTAAAGAAGTAGATATAAATGGTACACGTTGTTGCTGCATATCCTTAGGCAGAAAATCATGAAGAAATAATAATCTAAGTCGAAAGTCTTCTAAAAAATATTGTTTCAATCAAAAAGACACAATCTCAAAGTGATTTCACATTTTCTTGTGAAGTTTGTTAGAAATTTTCAGACTTAATTAAAGTTTTGTTTACATTTTATTCATTTTTGAGTAGATTGAGTTATGTATGTTTGTTTATAAAATTTTAACAATCCTTTATATTTTGAAAATAATAAAATTATAATGAAAAATGGCAAGCTTTTGCCAGGCCCTAGAAAGTTTTCAGTATGAATAATCCGAGACGAGTAAAACTTGTCAAATACTCGATAGGCCTTTGTTTGTAAAAACTTTTTGAGCACATAGCTGCTCGCATGGAAAAATAGCAAGTTTTTGCTAAGTTTAGTAAAGACCTTGGAAAATTTTCCGGAAGGAAAATTTACGGCCATATTATTGACTTTCTTCAAAGCTAGTTTTACTTAGGTGTTTCGAGATTTAAAAGTTTTTCAAAAACAATTATTGAATTGATTTAAATGTCAAAATATGTATGAATATTTTGATTAAGATGTCAAAGTAATACAAATTTGTGAAAAACTTAAAATTTGAATTTTGAAATTTTTCCGTAATACTGCGTTTTCATTAGAGCTGAAATGAGGTAATTTGGCAAATTACAAAAAAAGTGTTCACATTTCAAATTTGATAATTTTGTTTGAAGGCCCAGATTGTCAATCGCTTGTTTTTGTTGTTTTTTACATTTAATTCTGTCATTTCAAATTAGTTATACTTTCAATGGAATCCATTTGGGTGTGTTCATAATAGTTTTACGTAATTTCCTACCGAATTTCGTGCAAATTTGGTTGAAATTACCTCATTTGGAAATTTGAATTTGTATGGGAAATGAGATGATTTTGAATTGAATTTGAAAATTTTCAACGAAATTACCTCATTTGCTCTAATGAAAACGCAGTATAAAACTAGCTTTAAAGCAAATCAATAATGGCCGTTACGAGGAAAACTTGTAAAATACTCGCAAAGCCATCGCTAATAAGAATTTGTGGGGCAAGTTTTGCTTTGCAATAAAAAATAACCAGTTTATACCAAAAACAAGAACTTGATAACCAGCATGAAATTTTAAAGTAGAAGTTTTTCGTTTTCAGCATTACCTATACTTCAGTTTTGCAAATCAGCCCATTGGTAATCTTATCAGACTGAGACTGATGAACAGAAATTCCCAGGATCGAATCACAAATAAAGCACCTTTTTCTATAGTTTTTTGGCAAAATGGCACATAACTGGCAAGGGCCTAGTTAACATAGTTAGGATCTATGTTAAACTTTCTAGAGCCTCATTAAAAACGGGATTGTTTTTCGATTTGCGTGCAAAGACCAAGCTAACTTCAATAATTAAACTAGCTAGTCCCTTGTTAGTACATAACTATGTAAAACTTTCTAGTGATCCATTAAAAACTAAACTAGATTGATTTTCCACGCGGGTTTTAGAACGTGTAAATGAAAAGTTAGGATATAAGCATAGGCATATTTTGTAAAATTCTAGTGATAAACAAGTTTAAACTGGATACCAGCCAAAGGACCATGGGCAATTTTGTATGGACTTTCGGCCCGACTTTTAACATTTTTCAACAGTGTTGTTATGTTATATGAAAGCTTATGGAGAGTTCTTTATTTTATTATTGGTCGGCTTAATTGAAATCAAGCGCCAAAATTGTGTTTTGAAGCATTTCACAAAAAATTATTTAAAAGGAAAGAAAAAATATTTATACAAAATGGCAACAATTTCTAGAAAGTGTTTTAACTTTTTTGAAAGCCAGAAGTCTTTCCTTTTATTTTATTTTCAAATCAACTTATTTCTTTAAATATAGTTTTCGAAAAAATTACTTCCAGCTCAAAAAAGTTAAAAAACAAAAAATTGAATAGTTACTGATTTTTTAACAATTTTAAATATGTACCTACGTAGTTCTAAGAGGCACTGAATATAAAAAGCCAATTTGAACTTAGGATTCAAAATTTTGAAAAATTCTGTATTCAAATTTTTGTTTTTCGGCATTTTTCAGTTTGAAAGATTATTTTTTCGAAAACTGTACCTAAGTTGATTTAAAAAAAAGAACTGACTACTGGCTTTCAAAAAACGTAAAACAATTTTTAGTAAGTTTTCATTTTTTGTTTAATATTTTTTTTCCATTTTAAACACTTTTTTATAAAATGAGCTAAAACACCATTTTGGCATTTTCGTGCTCGGGTCTATGCAAGCCAGGTTAGGAATCAATTTTTTTTTTTTTTTTATTTGTGTTTATATTTAATAAACTTTCCTTGAAGTTTTTGTCATTTCAAATAACAACATTTTGATTTTCTTTTTTTTTACAGTGGTCTGAAATCGAAGACATGTCTGTTGATGATGTCGAAGATGAATACAAACGTCGCCTAGAAAATATTGGTATCAACCAATGTTGCTCCTTGGTCTACACCGTAAGTAAAAAGAAAATCCTAATAATTGTCTCTTAATTCGAATATCCTAACAAAAAAAATTCTCTTTCGTCATCTTTTAGTCTGGAACAGTTGGTATGCCCAAAGGTGTTATGTTAAATCATGACAATGTAGCTTACGATTGTCGAGCAATTATGAAATCACTGCATAATGTCGTGACAGGCGGTGAAGTCGTAGTCTCCTATCTGCCATTGAGTCATGTGGCAGCTCAAACGATTGATATCTATATTATGTTAACAGTTGCTGGAACGGTTTACTTTGCCGATAAAGATGCCCTGAAAGGTACATTAGTCAAGACACTGCAAGATGCTCGTCCTACCAGATTCATGGGAGTTCCTCGTGTTTATGAAAAATTCCAAGAACGTATGGTTGCAGTTGGAGCAGCGAATGGCAGTTTCAAGAATATGCTGGCCAGTTGGGCTAAAGGTGTAACTTTGAAACATTATATGGAAGATAAGGAGGGAGGGTAAGCAAAGCACCTTCTCAAAAGAATATTGCATTCGAATGTCAAAAATTATACTAATATGAAATTTTAAACTTTAGAAAAGGGAATGGAGGTCTGCGCTATAAGATCGCTAAATCACTGATTATGTCCAAAGTTAAGCTCGCCCTAGGCTTCGATCGTTGCTCGTCTTTGGTTAGTGCAGCAGCTCCGATGTCACCGGAAACCAAAAAATATTTCCTCAGTTTGGACTTAAAGATTTTAGATGCTTTTGGAATGTCCGAGTGCTCTGGTTGCCACTCTATCTGCCAGCCCGACAGTTCCCAACTCGATTCCATTGGTAAGACTTTGAGCGGCTGTGAGACTAAAATCATTAACAAAGATGAAAAAGGTCACGGAGAGGTTAGTGAAGTGCAATATGTTCTCAAAACTTTTCTTATGATTAATGTATTCCTGTCTAAACAGATTTGCCTTCGGGGACGTCATGTCTTCATGGGATACATTAATAACTCCGAAAAAACAGACGAGAGCCTAGACGATGAAGGTTGGCTACATTCGGGAGATGTTGGATACGTGGATGAAAAGGGTTATGTTTACATTACGGGTCGATCGAAGGAAATCATCATCACCGCTGGAGGTGAAAATATTCCGCCTGTTCACATTGAAAATGTTGTCAAAAAAGAACTGCCTGCTCTGAGCAATGCCTTCCTTATTGGTGAGCAAAGGAAATATCTCACTATTTTGGTGAGCTTAAAGGTATAAGTTTCTCAAAAATATATGAAATAGGGTCATAAAATTCATCAATGAAATTTATCTCTAGACTGAAATGGATAAGAACACAGGAGAACCATTAGATGAACTGAGTCACGAATCCCTGCAATGGATGGCTAGCTTAGGAGTTGATCACAAAAACCTTTCGGATATTCTTAATGCCGGACCATGCCCGAAAGTGTTTAAGGCTATCGAAGACGGTATTAAGAGGGCCAACAAATTGGCTATTTCCAATGCACAAAAAGTACAGAAATTCGCTATCTTGCCGCATGATTTCTCCATTCCAACAGGGGAATTAGGTAAGTTTATGCCATAATGAAAGCTAAGATGATTGTATAAATGAATTTTGAAAATTTCAGGGCCAACGCTTAAGGTCAAACGGAATGTAGTTAACAAAATGTATGATGACCTGATTGAATCCCTGTACTGAGACATCAAAATAGAGTGCCTGAAGGCTGATACTTTTGCCCTTTATTGTTAAAATTAAATTTCCTATTTTTTTTTTGTGTTATATTTAATATATTATAGTGTTTTTTTTTCGTTTGTTATTGTACATTAAGAGATAAAATAAATGCACAAAATTAGTATAAAAATCAATTTTAGACGAAAGAATTTATATAACAAAAAAAAAGATCCTACTTGAGTCTAGGAAAATTTAGTTATAGACCTAGAATTTGTACTTAGAATATTTTTTTTTTTATAATATGCCTACCAAAAACAAACCAATGATACTGACAACAATAAGTTGTTAAATTTGTATTTATTTACAAAAAAGTAAATACATAAGTTAAAATTAAAAAGTAAAAACCAACCTAACCGTTTTTAGAAGGTAGTGCGAGCGCTGATATCTATGTATGAAAAAAAGGGACTTAACATGAATTTATATAGTTTAATTTGTTGTTTTTTTGTTTGTTTGATAGCATTTAAGAATTTATTAAAACTTAAAAGAGAGAAAATGCTTGTACATCTAATAGGTTTATTATTTTTGTTGTAAATAAAACATACAATTATTTACTTAATTTAAAAAATAAATTAGTTTTTTACTTATTCCATCATGTTGTAGAAGGCGAGGATACAAAAGGATTGATATGGTAAGCATTCAGCGTTGAAGATTTCAAAAATTCTTTTTTCTTTATTTTAAAGATATTTCTATTCAGAAGCAACAGTGTGTCAGCGATTATCAGTATTCTTCCCATAAAACTATTCTACTGAAATACTCACACATGCACTTGTTCACTTGTTCACTTGAGACTATGATGAAACAAAAACCAATCTAAACTTTTTTTTTTTAATGGAATAAAACCAGTTTTGGAAAAAAAATCAGTTAATGGTCAATTAAGTAAGATATTTACATCTTTTTTTTACATAAATAATTATATACATAGGTACCCATAAGAGCAGGATTTCTTCCTTAGTTACACAATTGAAATTCACGTTATAACAATTATTGCAATTTTTTTTTTTGAAAGTCGAATAAGTTCATCTTTCTTTCTAAGCATAATTTAAGCAATAATAATATTGCAGTTATTATTAATTGGATATATTTCAGTGGGAACTATCCCACAATAGGCATCAATTTGTACTTCAAGAACAATATCATAGACAGGATAACGGTATTTTAGTCATTTTACTAATTTTGTTTAGTTTTCTTTCGCAAACCTCGCTGTTTGGTTAAGTTATTACTCAAAATATTTAGAACCAAATCATCTTCACGAATCATGAAATTTTCTTTAAAATGACTACCGTTAGTGCATATTTTGCATATTCTATGCATTTTGCATATTTTCATAATAAACGCACAATTTCATAATAAATGCATATTTTCATAATGAATGCATATTTTTTAAGTGCATATTTTCACATTTTTCGTGCATATTTTTCAATAAAATGTGTTTTGTTTTCGAAAAGAGTTAAAAAGCTGGCGTAACCATGCAATAGTCGACAAATTTATCGCGGCCAATAAAAACAAATACCCTTCTCACTCACTTTGAATTGTTGCCGTTTTGGAAAATTCCACGTGCAGCTGTATATTATATCTTCCAGAGTTCACATTAATTTTTACAAATTTTTGTTAAACGCAAGACTGAATTCAATGCTTTATTAACAAAAACTAAATCAAAATTCTTTTATTGTTTTTATTACTTTTTCGGAATAATAAGATAAAACAATGGTTTTAAGAGCATATTTTTCTATTTTTTAAGCGCATATTTCCGATTTTTAAGTGCATGAAAATCCTAGTTCTACTTAATTACTAATAAGATGCGGAGAGTTTTTTTTAATTGTTATCAAAACGGAGAAACATTTTTTACACAAATTTTATAGCATACAATTAAGTTATTATAAAATAAAATGAATGATAAAATCAATGCGTGTCTGATATTTAAAATGGTTTAAATTTTTTTTCGGGAATAATGATTTTATTTTAATTAGGCCCGTAAATGTTGGCAAAAGACAAATAAATAATATTCTTAATAAACTTGAGTACGTAGGTATTCATGAAAATAAGTTTTTTTAAAGTTTTTTTTTTTACTTTTCACACTTAAAAATCCATTTTTGAAAACAGTCGTGCAAATTTTTTTTTAATGATAAGGGCGGGGTCGCATAAATACTTCAAACTATAAACAAAACTTTTATAAGTTTTCATTTTGTTTAGTAACTTCCCTTATTTAAATAGGATAAGACTAGAGAAATGCCAATCTTCAACAGTTTTGTTAACAGTTTATCGCCATTAAAAGTGTGTGCCCGTGAACTCCGTACCAAGAACGCCTTTCTTTTAAATGGAGATAAACATTTTATCGAAATACATATCTTTTTCAGTCGACATAAACCAACTTAACGTGAAAAACAAAAAATGGAAATTAAAGATTTAAAAAAATAAGAAAAGTACGTATACGCCCGAGTGCACCTCTATTTTAATTAAATGAATTTCATATCTTTTTATGAATCAAGTTGCTTATTAAAATATGCCAAATACAGTCTTTTAATAAAATTTAAATTTACAAAAAATACTACTTTCCTATAAAATTTTTTCTCTAAACACTGAGTTTTCCAACAAAGTAAAAATAATGCAGTTTGGATTAAAAAGGATTTGGGGTGACCACCAGGGTTGCGATCGAGGAAGGTATTGCCAAGCGTACCAATTTAGCAGAGAAATCTGCACTACAAAATGAAAGTAATGCCGAAAACAGATGTACACCTTTATCCAATGCAACGAAAATTAATTTACAGAGGTTCTTATGAGGGCTGACATATTCCAGGCTCTGCATGCAGCCTTCGCTGAACGATATCTCTATTTCTAATTTCGCTGCATGGGTAAAAGCTGCACATCTGTTTTCGACATAAATTAATTTTTTTTACTAGAATTGAATATTTTTTTTAGAAGAATTAGTATGGATTATTTTTGGGTCCTTTTTGAAATTCCGTTTAAAAATAGGTATACTCTATTTTTTTAATAAAGCACACAATAGAGTTTTATCTCGAAATTTAGCTGTTTTTTTTTTGTTTGTTCCTTTAAAATTTCGTTAAGGGTAGGTTCTGCACCAGATGTCTGCGAACATTTTTATCAAATAGATTGAGACCTTAAAGAGACAAAGTTGATGCTTTAAGAAAAAGTACATTTATACATTTATAGTAGTAGCCGTGGCGTGATGGTTAGTGCGATGGACTGTCATGCCGGAGGTCTAAGGTTCGATCCCCAGCCTCGCCACCTATTTATTTAAAAGAAAAACGGCTACTGCCTCTTGCGAGGAATTGACAAATCCTCCAAGAGTATCTCCTGTCACAGAAAAGTGCCGCTCGTTAGCCGTTCGAATTCGGCAATAAACTGTAGGTCCCCTCCATTCCTGCAAACACGCACACAGGAATGGTTGAGAGTTGTAAGTCACTAGGCCCTAGTTCTTCATGAGCTGTTGTGCCATCAAATTTATTTATTTTTACATTTATACATGGATTAAACTTATAATATAGATAAAACTGTTTTAAAATGAATGTTAGTTTGTATGAGGCGAACCACCATATCGATTGAGCTCAAAACTTCAGGAAATCTTAGGTGGAAGTCCTAAAATGTTCTTTTGTTCCTGTTTTTATTTGGTCAAAATTGTCTTAGCAGTTTGCTGGCAAGGTGCAGCAGCGCATGCATTTTCCGACAAATTTCAGAAAACACTGTCCTATTTAGCTCAAAATTACAAAAAAATATTAGGTAGAAGTTCCAGGGTGTTTGTGTGTTTGTTTCAGTCCAGCAATATGGGACGAAAAGTTCCAGAATAATTATACAGCAAACATGCTCCGATTTTTTTTCAACATTTCAGGATATTTTAGTCGGAAGTCCTCTGTGTGTTTGGTCAAAATTAGTCTTCCAGTTTGCCAGCAAGTTGCAGCAGCAAATGCATTTCTTAAAAACCACTGCCCGCTTTTAAAATTTTTTTTTGCTTGAAGTGTTATATGCAATTAAAGGATAGCTTCAAAGAAAGGTACAGGTTACGCAAAAAATTGTATCCGTTCCTCAAAAATTATTTGGTGTTTGAAAAGTGACATTTGGGGATTGACTTAGAAGACTGCGAACCACCAGTTATGTAAATAGAAATTGGCTCTGCAGTTTTCTAACAACTGCATTTTTGAAAATATAAAATAGAGGTACCCCGAGCGTAAAAAACTTTAAAATCTTTGTACTACCACGTGTGTTTTTCTTATCTGAGTTTTCTCTTACAATTAGTTGAAGAAAGTTGAAATTTTTTTAATAACCTCTTTTGAAAATAAAGCATGACATTTTCAGTTTTTTCAAAGACAAAAATGGTACATTTGTAGTAGCCGTTGCGTGATGGACTGTCATGCCGGAGGTCTCAGTTCGATCCCCAGCCTCGCCACATTATAGTTTAAAAAAAAAAAACGGCTACTGCGACTGCCTCTTGCGAGGAGCTCACAAAACCTCCAAGTGTATCTCTTGTCATAGAAAAGTGCCAGTCACATTAGCCGTTCGGATTCGGTCCCCTCCATTCCTACAAACACGCACGCAGGAATGGTTAAGGGGTTATAAGTCACCAGGCCCTAGTCAGATTTATTTATTTATTTTACATATTGAACATTTTGAACTTTTACATTTTGAACTTTCGTTTTTGCATTTGCAGTTAGATTTGCAGTACATATTTTAAAACAGGCATATTTGCTATTTGAGGTACGGCGATACAACTTTTGCCGGGGTCCGCTAGTAAAGTATAAAATTTTAAAAAGACAGACGTTTGTATATACCCCCCCCCCCCCCCCCCCCCCTCCCCTTTCCACATGTTCAACAGTCTACTGTCTGCCTGCTAGGCTCTTTTAGGTACTATTCCATTGCAGGTTTCTTCTTTTACCAACAATGGCGGCCTAATAATTTCATGACTTAGGTACGCTTAATTTATTTAATACCTATTCGCAACAATCTACGCGTTTTTTTAAACATTTTTAAGGTTATATTGTTTCTAATTGTTCGTCATCATCAAAAAATCAGTCATGAGCGAGCGTCACGTTTAAACATCGAGTTTCAACAAGTTGATTGTTGATTATTAAACTAAATTTCACAAAAATCAAATATCAAACAAAAACAATTACGATTCGTTCAATTATAACTACAATCGCTGTATAATTTGCATCAAACAACTTCTAGCATCAATATTCAATAGCGAGTGACAAACCATACGATAGGGCGGGAATACATATCACATTTCCTCTTAGCAAACTCAATTCTGTTTCACAATCGCCTCCTCAGTCAAGCGCAGTTTAAGAGATAACAACCATTCTATGATACCCTCGTCAAATACCAGACTAGCAGGCATCAGGCTTTAGAAGTGTGTAGACTGCGATAAGTCCCTCTAGCCTCCTCTGCGCAGCGCACATACTGACTGATTATTTTTTCTAATAAGAGAAATAGAAACCAAACCAAAGCTCCATTGCCCCAAGTGTACTTATTTGCTATTCCACTGGTACAAGTGTACAGTAACATCACAACATGCAAATTTCTATCGGAAGCCCGCACTTTTGTCGACCGGCACATTCTTGACAACACAACCTAACTCAATAAAAACAATGTGCTCGTACATTCCGGATTCCAATTGCCTGCTGTTGCCTCTGCTGGCCTGGTATTCGGGATTCATAGTTTTGTACAGTGTGTAAAGTTCTCTCTAACAACAAAACACACAAATAAAGTCGACATACAATCATTAGTGGTTGCGAAAGAGGGGGAGCTCTTGCACTGGTGTTTTACTTAAAAAATACAAATTCAAGGTGACCATATTTTTCCAAAATCTAAAAAGACGTTTTTTTTTATATTTTGGAAAAAATTAAAGGTCGCGTCGTTTGTGAGCTTTTTGACGATATCTCAGGAACAAGTAGAGGTATCGACTTCGGCCTAATTTTATTCATATGAAGAAATTGTGAGACTTAAAATTGAATTTCGGCTCGAATATCCCTACCCTAGAACAAGAAAAAAAATCGTATGGGAGGGGCCTTTTCCCCCCAGATTATATTTTTCAAAGCCAGAAATCCCTTTTCTTATTTTATTTTTAATTCAAATAATTTCATAGAACCGTTTTTGAAAACTTTATAAAAAAATTGTGTTCCAACTGATTTTGTTCAAAATTTTACGTTATTAAAAAATATTTTTATTTATAATATCTGATGCTCCTATCAATTTCTAGTAATAAATAAATAAATTTTATGGCACAACAGCTCATGAAGAACTTGGGCCTAGTGACTTACAACTCTCAACCATTCCTGTGTGCGTGTCTGCAGGAATGGAGGGGACCTACAGTTTATTGTCGAATCCGAACGGCTAATGAGCGGCACTTTTCTGTGACAGGAGATACTCTTGGAGGATTTGTCAATTCCTCGCAAGAGGCAGTAGCCGTTTTTTCTTTTAAATAAATAGGTGGCGGAGGCTGGGGCTCGAACCTTAGACCTCCGGCATGACAGTCCATCGCACTAACCATCAGGCCACGGCTACTACTTTCTAGTGAAACACTAAAAACTGGAAGCTTTAATATCATTTAGTTTTTGAGAAAATCAAAAATAACAAAAGTGAAATTTTTTCTTAAATTCGACTTCCATTATGTTATTTTGTTGCACCAGAGATCATATTTCCAGTAATTAAGCAGTGAAGATTTCGTTATTTTCAATTCAATAAAATACTAAGAATCCGGTTTTAAGTGTGATTTGAAATTGATAGGAGCGTTGAATATTAGAAACAAAAAAAAATTATTTAATAACGTAAAAGTTTGAACAAAATTAACTGACCACAATTTTTTTTAATATTTTTTTCTAAATTTTAAGTTTGAACATTGAACATGAAATAAAAATAAAGTAAAAGAATGGACTTCCGGCTCTAAAAAAAAAGTATAGCGTGTCATTATAAGTGTTGCCGTTGTATTAAAATTTTTTTTTTCTATTTCAAGTTTTTTTTTTTAGAAAATTTCCTCTCTAGCCGAAAGGGGGAAAGAGGGTGGAAAAGACCCTCCATACCATATGCGATTTCTTTTCTTATCTCAACACTCAACCAACACGCTGGAGCTTTTTGTCACACAGTATGTGAATCACCCTGTATTTAGAGCAAAAACCCCATTTTTGGTCTTCCCTTGATAGCATTACACATGATAAGGTTTTGAAAATCTTGAATTGGCAATTTTTATAAAAAAAAGAATATCGAGTATCGCGTTTCAAAGGGCAACAATGGAAAGTTATCATTGTTGGTCATACACAGCATCTATTGGATATAGTTCACATTAGATATCGTAATGAAATATATGAAAGATGAACTGAACAAAAATTGTATTTTAACAAGGCCCTCACTATAGTTAACTGATGAGTCCAAGTCAGTTTGCCGGGACGAAACGCCAATTTTGTGTATTAAAAGCCGTTAAAAACTACATATTTTGACACAATAATTCAATAAGCTCAAATAAATAGTTTTAATCAATTTTAACCGGAAAATGTATGTAACAAAATTTTTAAAATTATTGAATACAAATCTTTCTATCTATAGTTCTAAGCCTTGGGTGATTTATTTCAGAAATTATAGATTTTGTATTATAAAAAATCTTCCCTTACCTAAATAAATTCCATTTTGAAGTAAATCATATAAACTAAAATTAATATATGTAAATATTTTGTCAGCACCTGGTCACACCGATATAGCAATCTCACGATATACAAAACAACATTCAATCAAATTCTCCTTTCTCTTAGATATAAAAGAAGCATTCAAAAATTTAAGTTGGGGAATTTCGTAGACTTTCTCTTTTCCACAATTATTTTGACTTCATCTGTAAATTTTCTGGGGCATATTTAAAACTCAAAACGTTTAAATAATACTAGGCAACCAGAAAATCTGGCAGATAATGGCTTTATTAATTCACCACCCACGATCCCAATGAACAGAAGTAATCCAACAATTTAAAAATTGAACAAATTCCCACATGCGAACGTCACTCGATCTACTAGGCGATTAGCTTTAGAAGAAAGTGTCTGCTATAGCAAAGGAGATTCATTTGAAGAACAAGTTAGTACTAACTCATTCTTAATGATTTTTTTTTTTGTGTTTGTTACAGAGGTACTCTTTTCTTATCATTATCGTCATCAGTCGAGTGCAATAGCGTGCACTCAAATGAATGAAAAGAAGATAAAGAAAAGACAACCATTTATGTAGAAAGAGTGAGTGTCGTTGTCGTCATTTTTTGTGTTATTGCTAACCGGCAACCGAAGGTAACAAAAGAGATTAAGCGGGATGATTTACTTGTTACATTTTTTTTTTGTTTGGTTTAGCCATTTGGTGGTGTTAATTTCTGGTCGCCGAGTATTGGAAGCGGAACTTAGGGCAATTTTCACACATTTTGTAGTAAAATTTCCAAAGTATTTTTTTTTTTTGGAATTAGGTTGAGCTGTCAAGGTTCAAGAAACATTTTTTCTCAGCTTTAAAAAAAGAATTGTTATTTTTAACACAGTTTAAATAACAGGGCCTCAGAAATCCGTTCATTATTTTTCTAAATTTAAAATTGTACTAGATAAAAAAAAGCAAGAAAAAGGTTATGAGGTAGTAATATTAAACCGATCGACTGATCAATTAGTACTGTCGAAATCCATCGTAATAATGTTCGCAGACGCAAATTGAAGAGATTGCATTTGCTAATACTGATGGGAGATATGAATGGTAAGAGCTCAGGCATTGCATTTCTGAATCACTGTATGTGCATGTTCGTTAATTAATCTGTTTCAAAGCAAAATTATTAATTTAATAATTTAAAACTTTTTTGTAGTAGCTGTGTTGAAATTGTGAAGTCAATTTTTATAGAGACAGAGGTAGGCTCGAATGTCGAATTCTTTTCAATAAGATACAAGGGAATTACAAATCCTCCAAAAGTATCTCTTTTCATTTAAAAGTTCATATCATTTAAGTTGTCAGAAATTAGAAGTTTCCCATCCATTTCTGGCTGACTAAAAATACGCACGCAATAATGTTTGAGGTAAGTTACTAGGCCTTAGCCCAGGCCCTGGTTCAACACAAAGTGTCGCACTACCAATTAATTTATTATTATTAACTAAGTACATAATATCTGGTTGTAAAATAATGATTGTAATATTTAAATAAAGATCACTTTGAAAATAATTATATGTCTATAACTTAAAAGCATTGGTGCTAATTTAAATTAAGAGTTAAATAAAATAACCTATTAAAAGTTTAAACATTGTACTTAATGCTTTAATACCTTATTATCTATAATATTACAAATTCTTGATGTTATATTAACAGGCAATTGTGTTTCTTTTTTTTATGGCAGAAACTGAGTTTGAATTGAAATTCTATTATCATTACCAGGACCAGGATTTCTATGGTAACACATCATAACCTTTTTTTCTCGTAGCGATAGAAACAATGTATTTTTTAAATTCTATTTTCAATTTTTACTTTTTACGTTTTATGTGCATATTTTAAGCTTTCATTTGGTATGTAACACATTGCTCAAAAAAACACAATAAATTAGTTGAGAGCAATGTTTATTACAATTTTTCCTTTAAATGGGATTGTCACTTTCATTTATCCTTTTTTTTAAAGTGGCAACCCTATGTTTTTGTTTTCAGTACGAGCTTATCTCTCATTTGACACTAGTTTTAACCTTTTACCTGTCATTGCCTGAACAGAATGCTGACGGAGACGGAACTGAAGCCGCAGCTGGAATAGCTGTCAAAATATTGAATACACACAAATTCAATATTGCGAACACGTTCTGAGCCGCATACGGAGCTGCAAACACATGCAGCACTTTTGACGTTTCAAATTGTATGAAGAAAAAAAACAACTCTTTGCGTCGGAGAAAAATATTGTGGTTATTTGTATTAGCCTGTTTACAACAAAATTGTTCTGTATTTCTTCAAAATACCTTTAAAGCTATACAGCTCCATTGTGGGCACGTAAAAAAAATTTAAAAAAAATAACGTACGACACTTTTTAACAGCTCTTCCAGTTGCATCTGCTGCTCCAGTTCCAGCATTCTATTCTTTTCAAGCAGTCATGGTCCAAAAACAGTGATTTTTAAAGAGGTTTGCCAAGACCACGCACGCATTAAACAAAAAAATCGAAGAGTACTTTTTATATTGCATGTTTGTTTTGTTACACTTATGTCGCAAAAATATAGTATTCATGAACCCTTTTCTTCGTTTTTTTTTTAGGGAAGAAGTACCTTCGGTTTTTTTTTTTTATTTTTTAAAAAAAGATTTTTACATTACTAAAAATTAATAAGAGCATGATTTACAAAAAATTTTTATATAGATTAAAAACAACAGCGCAAAACTTTGAAAAAAAATAAAATTTAAAAATAAAAAAAAATTTCCGTTTTTTTTTCAAAAAAAGTCTTCAAAAAATATATAAAACACATCATTGTATGCACTTTCGATGATTTTTGGCTGTCGGATTTTCGCACGTCAATAATGGGATATTCACAAAAAAAGTATATCACCTTTTAGGTCAGTAATTGGTCATAAAAGGTCAGCTATTTTTAGAAATTGGTCAGGTTGAGAAAATGTTCAATCCAGGGTCAAAGTTTTTAAAGGTCACCAGCGATTTTTGGCACCTCATTAATGGGATTTTGAAAAAAAAAAATATATGCCCTCCGAAAGGTTACTTCGTCCCCATAAAAGATCAAATGGTTTCAGAAATTGGTCAGCAATAGAGATTTTGTTATGAATTTAAAATTTTTTTTTTCAAGGTCGTAGGGATTATTAAAACCTTATTTATGGAATTTAAAAAAAAATCAAGTTTAATGAATCCTCATAAAAGGTCTGCTATTTTCAGAAATTATTTTTTATAATTTTTATAAAAAAAAAATTCAAGGTAAACGTCAATGACCTTTCATATTTGTTGTTAAACTCATAACTAAAAATCTACAGCTGACCAATATCTGAAACTGCCTGACCTTTTATAAGGATTAAGTAACATTTCAGATGGTGTATACTTTTTTCTAATATCCCAAGTGAGGTGCTAAAAATTCATGTGACCTTGTAATGACTTTAAAAAAAAATTGAAGAAATTAATTTGAAAAAACCTGCCTGACCAATAACCGAAATTGCCTGATCTTTTATCACTATCCAGTGGGCCTTAAGATGGTATACTTTTTATGCGAATATACCATAAATGAGGTGCCAAAAATCGCGATTGACCTTAAAAAACTTTACCCCTGGATTAAAAAGTTCCTTAGCCTGATGCCTAATTTCTGAAACTACCTGACCTTTTATGACCATATTACTGACCTTTTAGATTGCATACTTTTTTTGCGAATATGCCAAGTCCATTACTGACCTTTTAGATTGCATATACTTTTTTGCGAATATCCCATATATGGGGTGCTAAGATCCAACAGCCATGTTTTTTAATATTTTTTGTTTTCCATTTAGGGAATTTTGTTTGGTTAATAACCACCCTAATGTATACTGAATTAAAGTCATCAAAAAAAAAAATGACCTGTCAACTTTTTTCAAAAAAGTACAACATTCTGGCTATCTTCTCAGCTTCTCACATACATATTTAATTAGAGCTTACCAATAATATTTGTTTAGTTATCTATTAAAGTCAATCGGTATAGTAACCTTTTATTAAAAAAATAAAATCTATCGTATTTCTTCGGACTTTGTTGACAACGACCAATTATTATTGCATCCACTAGTTAGTTAGTAAACAGGGTCATAGATGAGAAATTTTATAGAAATATTTCTATGTATACCTACAATTTATTTTACAATGTATACCTTCCTATTTAGATTGGCAAAATCAAAACTGCTCAAGTAAATTTCTTGCATTTTATCGAGGATGCACGTTGTAACCTTCCAGACATATTATTCTTCTATTAAGTGTTTTGAGTGCAAAAAAAAAAAAAAAAATTGAAATAAAATTAAGTAGGCATACAAAATAAAAAAAAAATACTTTGAATGTTATTATCAATTTAATTTAATAACAAATTTTGTCTAGACAAAAGTTTTGGTGGCCATTATAAATTTCGCATCTTTGTATCGACCACAGGAAGTCTGTGTGTGATTCTCTAACAAGCTACATTGTAGAGTGAATTGTTTGATTTGTGATAAGAAAACATAGTGATTAAAGAAGAAACTAAATTGTTTTATTATTTTTTTTTTAAGTAAAAGGTAAGCTTAGTCAGGAAAAAATAAATAGAAATATGTAAATATAACTTACAAATAAAGAAAAAAAAAGCAGTTTCGGGGATTATTCATGAAAATAACCAACATTAACATTCGTGTGTCCTAAAAATATGTCGATAGTTTTGAAAGTAAGTAATAGTCACTCTTTTATGTATGTATGTATGTTAAATAACATACAAAAATGTTTGCATGTAAGCATACGTAATGAGTGTTAAGTTAACGAAGCGCAACATCCGCGAATCGAAAAAATATTAGGCGGGTAATTTGCCGACAATTATTTGTGATGAATTCGAATTTGTCATTCGATATTTTTTATGTTTTTTTTACTGCTTTGCTAAATTGGTATCAAGTGAGCAGACAAGCAAAGCACTACCTGGAAAAGCGGTTTAAACTTCTTATATGGAATAGTAATTTGCTTAATAATTTACCGTTCGTCAGTCCTTAATAAGTTATCTTAATTCAAATTGGCCTTGCAATATTTTTTATGTTTTTTTTTTTTTTGTTTTACTGATTTGAAAAAAGGGATAAAAACTTCTTTTTGTTATACAAACTCTATTAACTATTTATAAAAGTAAGAATATCTATAAATTATAAACTATAGTGTATAGAATAAAAATAGCCGGAAGTCAATATTGTTGTGTACTCTCAAGATATTTGAGCTGAAAATATTTTTTTTACAATTTTCGGCAGTTGTTTTTATATCAGTAGATTTTTTTTAAGTCTCATCAATTAATTACATCATTTATGCATGTATACAGGGTGATTCAACTAAGGTGTGACAAAAAGCTAGAACGTGTAGGGTCGAGTCCAGATAAGAAAAAAAATCGTATGGCAGGGGTCTATTTCCCCCCGCAATTTTCTTAAAAAAACTGACTTAAAATAGAAAAAACAAATTATTAAAAAACAACAACAATACCATGATATACTTTTTTGTAAGGCCGGAAATCTTTTTTTTTTATTTTATTTTTAAATAAGTCTGTTTAAGGGAATAATTTTTGGAAATATTAATTGGTCAAACACTAAAAACTGGATGTATTCTAGTTTTTGAGAAAATTGAAAATTACAAAAGTACTTAAGTTTTCCTTAAATTTGACTTCCATCTAATATTTTTTTGCTCCGAAAATTCTATTTCTATTAATTGTAGTAAAGTAGATTTCGTTATTTTAAATTTTCTCAAAAACTAAGATACATTTTAGCATCCGGTTTTCTGTTTTTATTGAAAAATTTTGAATAAAAAAAATTGTTTGAAATGTTTTTTTAATTATTTTTTTTTCAAAATTTTGAGTTTGAAAATTAATTTTTCAAAAACTTTTTACTAACACAACTTTGTTTAAAATGAAAATGAAAGAAAAGATTTCTGGCTTTCCAAAAAGCTATAGCATGGCATTGTAAATTTTACCGTTGTTTCAAAATAATTTTTTTGTTTTAAGTCAATTTTTTAGAAAATTGCCCCTCCCGCCTAAAGGGGAAAAATAGACCCCCCTCTCCTTTACGATTTTTTTTTCTTGTCCTAAAACTCAACCTATTCGCTCTAGCTTTTTGGTGCACCTTATACCGAACACCCTGTATATAAGTAGCATGTTCTTTATTAAAATTTTTTTAAATTTTGAAAATTCTGTCATTTGAACGTATTTAAAAAAATAAAATAGATTTTGTACATAAAATTGCCTTCTCGCTCTCCGGTACAACAATCCTAAGTTGGTGAACACCATTAAAAGACGTATGCTATTAATATAAAGAAGAGCTGGCAATTTCTCTTAAGAGCAAAGTATTCTAATCAACAACACTAACCATATCATTCATGGTGAGTGAATAACATTAAATCTAAGATCAACGAACCTTATCAATTTCTCATGAGATTAATATATGAACGGGGGATGTATGGTGTAGAGTTTGTAAGAAATTTAATTGACAGTTAAAAAAAAAAAACTACATTCAAGAAACCATACAAAATTTGAAAATAATGTTTTCGGCTCTAATATCTCGAAAACAATCATGTCGATCATGGAATCCGCAATAATGGATACGCAGTGAATCGCAGTACATTGTTTTTTTTTTTTCTTTCTAAGTGAAATCGATGAAGCGAAAAGAGAGCACTACAATTTGATTCACTGCGGATGTAGTAATCAAATTCCATAGTAAGCATGAACATAACTGTACTTTAGTTAAAAATTTTTCAGCATTTGGTGTCAAGCCATTGCAAAAAATCTGCAAATCACATGGTTTTCATTGATTTTTATGATGTTTTTTCCTTGGTTGTACGTACTAACATACATATTTATTAATTTTCAGTGGACTCTTGATTTTTTCAGTTGATTTAAAATAAACCTAACTCTCCTTTTCCCAAACCACTTTCCATATCCTGATATTTGAACGAATAAATATCCTGTATTTATATATACTTAAGTATGTACAAAATGTGTATAAGCACATATACGTATAAGGTTTATTTACCACCATAACAAAAAAAGCTGCAGTTTCTCTCATTTAAGTTTGATTAAATGTTTTTTATAATAAAAAATTACAGTAAAACCCGGAGAATATTCAGAATATTTAAATATCTAATATTGTAAGGTAAACATAAAAGAACATATTTTTATCCACAAGGGATAAAAGGCATCAAGCGTTTAAGTTGTTTGTGATTTGTGAAAAATATTTAAAAAAAAAAAACCTTTGAACTGCAAGAAAAATGTGCTTGTTTAAAAATAATATTTATTGTCTTCACAAAAAAACAAATTGTTTTAACCACAAGCGCGAAGAATATTTGCGTGCATATTATTTTCTTCCGTTATAGTGGTTTTGCACCTATACCTCTTTTTATTCTGAAATGCATATACATACATATCTACAATTTTATTTAATTAGAAAAAAATACTTATACAGGGTAATTCACATAAGGTGTGACAAAAAGCTAGAGCGTGTAGGTTGAGTTGAGACAAGAAAAAATCGTATAAGAGATGGGGTCTATTTCCCTCCGGTTATAGGCAGAAGGGGCAATTTTCTAAAAAATTGATTTGAAATATAAAAATAATTATTAAAAAAAAAAAAAAACGGGGACACTTACAACGTCATGCTGTACGCTTTTTTAAAGGCAGAAGTCCTTTCATTATTTTTTTTTTAATTCAAATTATTTGCGAGAATAGTTTTTGAAATATTAATTTTCAAAAGTTATTTTTCAAACTCAAAATTAAAAAAAAACAAATAATTTAAAAAAATGTGTTCAAAGTAAAGGCTGATTGCCAATGGCACGTTCGCGTTAGAGACGCTCACGTATACGTTTACAAGCTTTACGAACGCCTCGACATGACAGACGAATTATAGAGAACCTGAAAATCAAAATGAACCTACATAACTGTAATTTCGAATTCCTTTCAACAAACTATTCCATTATTTTTTTTAAACAAAATCGATTTTTTTCTTTCAATAAAAGGAATTTGTCCAGAAAAACCGATTTTTTCTTCTAAATAAATCGATTTTTTTGTTGAAAGGAATTCGAACATTAGTTGAACTGTCAAAACGCACGCTGAAGTTGATTTTTTTCAACTTTAACGTTGAGGTAGCTTATGTTACGTTGGTTTGTGTACATGCTTATAGGTACCAAATCGTAACATAATACCGTCATTGTAAACAATTTGCTTAAATTGCTATGTGTGAGCTTTCGCGTTGAAAGAAAAATCTGTCAAAGCGACGCTTAATGCGGCTTTGAAAATCAGCCTTAATTTTGTTCAAAATTTATTGAGTATTGTTTTTTTTTTTCGGAGTGTACACAGAGAACAATATTGAATATATTTAAATCAAACAGATAAACTATATGGAACCGATTTAAGTTTAGTTTTAATTGAAACCTATTTATGCAATTTTGAGACGATTTAAACATTATTTTGTTTAATTTTATTATGCTATCTATTTGGCGTAAAGTTATTTCTATTTGATTAAATTTACTTCATTTATTTTAGTTTCAAATAGAATTATATTTTTTTTCACATTTCTTTTTTTGATTCAAAGACGATTCGATTCAAATTAAAAAGATTTTTATTTGAAAATTAAATAAATATTTGTGCAGTTTTTACAACTAATTATTTTTGAAAGAAATAATAACTCACGCAAGAGATTCATTTGAAATGAGTTTGCCAAGAGTGACGCCACGAATAAATAGTTACAGTTAAGTACTTTATTCATTTGAGTTCAATTCAAATTGATTCCAGTTTGAATATAACAATTTTGTTCAGTTTATTTAATTTTTTGAATATTGTAAAAGCGTTCATATTCAAAACAAACTTGTTCATGTTTGTTTCATGTTAACTACTTTTAAAGAAATAAAAATTAAACTCGAACATGTTTAAATGCAAAATATTTACATTACTAGCATTTTTTTAATTATTAATCATGAACATGAATTGTTTTCATTTAAACCGACTTTACTTTAAATAACAGTTTTTTTTTTCGGATTTACACTGCAGATTCCAAATAGGTTTAAAGCGAATTATATTCGTTCTTATTCAAACATATTATCTTTAAACATGCTTCTTTTTAAATAACTCATACTTCAGTTTTCTCAGTGTAGGTAGGCACATGGATTTTCAGCTATCATATCTGCTTAAATTCATAATACTTTACTAACTTCATATTGCAAAGCTACTCAATGCGGTCTTGTTTAATTATTTTATTAACAAAAAAAAAAAAATAAAACAAAAACATTTATTCTGCATAATAAATAAAACAGGAAACAGCGCTTAGCAGTTATTAGATGAATGGTATTTTGAAAATATTTGATATTCAAACATCCTAAAATACTAGATTAAATTTAATAGTTTAGGAAAAGTAGACTTTTACAAGGAAAAAATTAGTTAGACGCTGAAATTTGGCATGGACGTTGATAATGAGACTCTTTAAAAACTGAGAGAGTTCCTCATCGATCGTCTCAGCTACAAAATGGAGGAAGAAAAGTTTTCTCTAGCAAAAACCGTTTTTGAGATATTTGCTAAAACTCATTTTTAGACCCCTTATAACTGACCTAACGGTCATCGGATCGATGAGGAACTCTCTCAGTTTTTAAAGAGTCGCATTACCAACGTCCATGCCAAATTTCAGCTTCTAAATAATTATTTCCTTTCTCTGGCATTTTTTGGTCTATTCTTGCTGGACTATTAAACACGATTTTTAATTTTAAAGCGTAAAACTGATTAGGGTAGCCGGTAGCACCGAAAAAAGCGGCGCAATAGTTCTAATAAATTCTCATTAAAAAGCAATTGAGGCAAGGTATAAAATTAAAGAAATAAATTATTCATAAAACATAACTTGTTTTTTTTTTTGTTTTAAACTTAGATCTCGACTGAGGTAGTTCATAAACGGTATTAACTGTAGGTAAAGCTGAAAAAAGTCCATCACCATTCATTTATCAATAAAATTTTGTTTTTTCCAACCACTTTAACAGTAATTCAACCAAAATACATTGAAATATGAGAACAAGAAATAATATAAAAATAAAAACTAACACTTTAATACTGTTAGCCAACATCAAAATCGATTTCCTGTCCTTTCTAAATTAATTGAAAGTTAATTTAATTATTGTTTTTTTTTTTGTATCTTTTGAAAGTCAACACAACCCGAAAATTAATTTAAGTTCGCAAAAATGTCCAGCGATATTTTAAAAAATTGCAAACCAGCCTTGTCCTACAGAAGTACTTCACTCTCTAACCCAGTTAAACTTCGAATTGGTGATGACGAGAAACAACCAATTACCGTGCCTCAGCTATTTGATGAAATCTTAAAACAATATTCAGACCGACCGGCACTGAAGTCTCAGAATTTGGACAAAAATTGGATCACACAAACCTATAAAGACTATTGGAACAATTCTCGACTAGTAGCGAAAGGATTTATTAGATTAGGACTGAAACCTCGAACTTCATGTGGCATCTTGGCTGTGAGTAGTCCGGAATGGTTTATCACTCAGATGGCGACTATTTTTGCCGGAGGTGTATCAGCTGGAATATATTTGACGAATTCTGCTCAAGCTGTTTATCATATCTTGCATGAGTCTAATGCAACAATCTGTGTGGTAGATAATTCAGCTCAAATGGCTAAAATAAAGTCGATTAGACATAGACTGCCGCAGGTGAAGTCGATTATTCAAATTGAAGAGCCCTATGAGGACTTCATAGACTCGGAAGAAGGCTACTACAGTTGGTCTTACTTGATGAGAGTTGGAGCAGGTGACTTAAAATTAGAAGACGAGTTAGGCAAGAGACTGGCATCAATTGTTGCCAATGAGTGTTTAACTCTTATTTTTACGGTCAGGCTAATTGTACTCGTCAAAACTTTTCAAACTTTTAAATAATTATTTTTTTTTTCAGTCAGGAACTGTTGGAATGCCAAAAGGAGTTATGCTTAGCCACGATAACTTGATAACCTGTGCAAATATCGTTATCGACAATATGTCCGAAGTTATACCTGGCCATGAAGTTCTAATTAGCTACCTCCCTATGAATCATGTTGCCGGACAGTTGCTGGACTTTTTTATTGGATTGTCAACGGCATCTTGCGTCTATTTCGCCGACCGAAATGCCCTCAAAGGCACTCTATTTTCTACACTAATCGAAGCTCAGCCAACTAGGTTTTTTGGATTTCCAAGAGTTTTTGAGAAAATGCAAGATAAACTATTTGCAGAAGAACAAAATATGTCATGGATGTCGAAATTAATTTTGGACACAGCTCGCAGAAGTGTTTCGAATTATATGCATGCTTCGATGATGAACGAGAATAATGTAGCAAGTACTCTGGGCTATCGGTTAGGTTCGAAAGTTATAAGCAAATACAAAATGGCCTTGGGAATGGGAAGATGTAAGAACATTTTTACGGGTGCTGCACCTTCGGCGATGGATATGAAGAATTTTTTTTTGAGCTATGACATTAAGATATCGGAAATGTATGGTCTTTCGGAAACAAGTGGCCCAATAACTGTATGCTGGAATTTGGAAGATCTTGAGAGTTGTGGAAAAGCATTATGTGGAGTGGAAGTAAGACTGGCTAATGCTGATGAAAATGGACATGGCGAGGTAAGTATTTGAGCAAGTCACTGATAGTACATACTTTTTGAAGTGGTGGTGCTGATTTCACGCTTCGAAAACTTCATTTTTGGTCCTAAAAGCTGGCAAATATATGAATATTCTTTGTATCTCTTCGGCACTTGCTGCAAATATGCGAATATTTTTTTTTATATATGTATATATGGAACTTGGCAGCACAAACTGAGCAAAAAATAACACAAGATTATTATTTTTGAAAAAAAAAAAAACAAATTTACTGCATTGGCGGCACAAGTTAACCACATTACAACGGAACTTTTTTTGAAAATTTAAAAAGGCAGTGCTAATTTAATGCTTCGCAACATAAATGTTTGGTCCTAAAAGCTGCAAATATGCGAATATTTTTTCTCTTGGGCACTTGGCAGCAAAATTTGAGCACTAAACAGCACACTGTTATGGTTTTTTTTGTGAAAATCGTAAGTTTTGCAAAAAATTTCACCCGTAAAATTTGCAAATTTGAACACAATACAGCATTACAGCACAATTTTTTTTTTTTTAATCTAATATGCTTACAAAGCAGCGCTAATTTCACGCTTCGCAAAATAAATTGCTGGTTCAAACTGAGCGCAAAACAGTCTTATATTAATTTGTTTTTTGAGAATCGCAAGTTTTGCAAAAAAAATTTCTTTCGTAAAATTTGCAAATTTGCGAATTAAGAAAACACAAATTTTCGGCAAAGGCATCACAAGTTGAACAGAATACAGCATAACTTTTTTTTTAATCGAAAATGGCGGTGCTAACTTCACGCACATAAAATATTCTTTAAGTTACGTATTCCTAACAATAAAACTTAGCCACCAGCGTTGCCGCCCGAAATAAAATTAACGTGCATTATTTCATGAAAAAACTTGCCAATTTTCGTGCCATATGAAAAAAACACAAATTCTTCTATTTTGTTGAAAAAAACTGTAATCAATTTTATAGCGGGCTCTTATACAACAAAAAAAAATCAAAGGAATTCTTTTGATCTATTCGTGCATTGCCAAAAAATATAAATAAATAATTTTTTTTTAGATTCGCTTAATTTTAAGTAAAATAATGGAAATAAAACAACGTGCCATATTAAAATTTTTCATGCCACCGTGCCACGAAGAAATTTTCGTGTCAAAAAAGCATGATCGTGCCACTTCGGCAACGCTGTTAGCCACTCTACAAAGTACATAACAGTAGTTTGAGTTGAGTGATCTAATATTTTCTATCCCGAAGTGGTACGTAGCTAGATTATGGCCAAGAATTTGTTTTTGAGAAAGTCTTATTGTCTACAAAAGTACCTAGAAAAATGTATTCAAAATTCCTAATTTCCCTTTCCATTATATCTATAGATTTGCACCCGAAGTCGAATGGTATTCATGGGATATCTGCATGAACCTGATAAAACAAAAGAAACCTTCTCAGAAGATGGATGGATGCATACAGGAGACATTGGATACTTCGATGCAAGTCAACGTCTCTATATCAGTGGTCGTCTCAAGGAGTTGATTGTCACCTCTGGAGGTGAAAATATTCCCCCAGTTCATATTGAACTACTTGTCCTCAACGAACTGCCAGGATTGAGTAATACTTTTCTCATCGGAGACAAACGAAAGTTCCTCAGTATGTTAGTCACTATCAAGGTACGTATACCCTATGCATATACCCAAACAACAAAATCTCGCGCATGTCCTTAAACTAAAATAAATCACACACATATAATAAATTCTGATACTAACCTGCTCCTTGCAGACTGATATTGACCCGAAAAGTGGAAAACCAGGTGATAATTTACAACCTGAATCAATTGAATGGATGCAGTCTCTCGCCCTACCATATGTTAAACTTTCACAAATACTCGATGCTGGACCATGTCCAAAAGTGCTGCAGTCAATTCAGGAGGGCATCGATCGGGCAAATGCAAAAGCCATCTCGAACGCACATAGAGTGCAGAAATTTTCCATTTTACCGCATGATTTTTCGATACCAACTGGGGAACTGGGTGAGTGTATTTTTGTTGTAGTTACGTAGTTTTTTTTTATTTTTATTTCTGGAGTACAATATGTTGGGAGGTGGGTATACACTCTGCTGGATGAATTTGACAGGAGTGCAAATGTGAGCATGGAATATTGGTTTGGTATGGATGCGGTGGACCTAGTGCCAATTTCTGTTAAGTGTTTGCTCTTTAGGGGAATTTATAGAGATTTGTTGAATCCTTGTACGAAAATCGGGTCATTGTCATATAAGCCAGAGTGTGCTTGTCTATATGTATGTATGTAGCCAAAGAGTTGGGTCATTGATTTGACCCTAATGGACGCATAAATCAGTTGATGAGTGTGTCTATAAACTTCGATAGCCCAGCAAAAAAGATAGATATAGGGGATTTTTTAAATGGGATAACTCTTTTGTTGTCTTTGATTTTGCAAAAATTAATAGCTTTTGTTTTGTATTCCAGGACCAACCCTTAAACTTCGACGAAATATTGTCCTGGACAAATATGCAGCTATTATCGAGCAGTTTTACAAAAATACTTAATTAATATATATATTTGTGTATATGTAAATTTTTAAATAAACAAAAAATAATTTAATTTAAATTAATATTTAACATTAAGATGTTTTTTTTTTCAATTTTTTCTTTTATGGAATATTCTTCTTTTTATCGTTATTTAAATCAGCAGATAGTTTTTCATCTCCACAGGATATCATTTCCATTTTTTCCAATTCTATTTCCTTATTTGATTGTTTAAGTTTTCTTTTTGATTTGCAAGTCCATCGAGCTAGGATAGCTCTAAGTGTTTGCACAGCAACAAATCCAACTATAACTAAAAGAAGAATACATATTGTAATATCTCTGTTATCAAGTCGCTGATTTGAACGATAATTATTCGACCAGAAGACCAGAGAACTTATTGGATTCTGTAAAAAAATAAAATGACATTACACAGTTGAATGGTAGAAAAAAAAAATATTTAACTATTGGTGGTATCTTGGGGTTGGCTTGGTCTTAATAAATTTTAACTAAAATGGAAACAGTTTATTCATAACTTTCTTGTAACCTATTTGCAAAAGAATGTAATTGAAAAATAATTCATGTAAATGGTTACTGCATTATGTGTATGTATTTCTTATTCTATTACTTTTATGAAAATGAGAGATTTTAGAACGTCCTTTACTTTGGCGGACACTGTTTTTTCGGAATCAAAACAAATTAATGTCTAAATTTGTTACTAAAAACTTATAACTCGCATACTTTTCTAGTTATTCAAGTTTCCGCTAAAATACTTAAGTGTGAAGTTAGTGGACGAAAGTATGAAAATAATTATAATTTCTTTCGGTGTTCAAATTTTAGCTTTTTAAATGCTAATTTGTTGCGCAAACACGAAATTTGTAGCGCCATATTCAAGTTAACAAATTTCAAAGATAGCTCAAAAGTGAACCCCTCAAATAAAAAAATCCAAATGCACGAATTTGAAGTTATCCTAAGTTTAATGAAACCCGTAATTCCCGATTTTGTAGCTCGCATAGTTCTTTCGTTATCAAAAATTTCGCTAAAATATGTCAAAAATTAAACAAATAAAAATGAATTTTCGATTTTTTTTTTGCCCGAAATTATAACTATACATATTAAAATTTTTTGCACAAGCGATAATTTTATAGCCTTGACGAACATTTTCTTTTTCTTTGAATTTCAAGTTAAAAAAAAAAAACATTTTTCGGTTTACAATATTTTAGACCTGTAAACCTGAATAACTTTTTATGTAATCAAGATTTGCCAATGAACTATTTAGCCACAATTTCCTATGTCAAATGATGATAATTATCTATCTAACTTGGTTTTTTTTTCGGCATTAGATGTATACCTACCTCCATTTTTCTATGTTAAAAACCTATATTTAAGGAATTTGACATTTTGAGGTGGCAATACCTTTTAAATGGCCACTCTTATTAAAAAGAAGCCATAATATTTTCTATTTAAAATATTATAATCTTCGATTTGTGTACAAATTATGTGTCAAAAAATTCGCATTTAAAAGCAAAAAACCGGTATTTTTGACTTTTGACCAATTCTTTTAACAATGATATCTTTTGGTTGATATTAAAAAAAAGAAACAAATGTTTTGATGTTTTTTTTTGCAGATGGTATAACATAATCTATAAAGGAGAATGCCCAAAAAAACCAGCGTCGATTAAATAATGACATTATTTGGATTGAAAGGGCGATTTGTGTGCGAAGAAACCTATATTTTTGACACTTTTCCATTTTGAGGGAACAATATTTTATAACTTGCTCGTATGGAAAAAGTGTACAAATATTTTTTGTTAGAAACTTCGACATTTCAAAGTAAAAAAGCCAAAAAATTGTCTTTTTGACTTGGCCAATTTTTTTAAAATGATTATACATATCTTTAAAACCGTCATTGCCATTGAGGAAAACTTTAATGTTTTCTCGTAGAAGATAACATCTTATATATAAAAATGAGGGGCTTATTGCGGATGAAATAGAATCTTGTCGAATAGAATTAAAGTCTACTATCGTTATTTTAAAATTATATTCGTTAATATTTTTCTATTTGACTTTTAATATTTGTACTAAATATTTAATTTTTTTTTTTCTATTTGAAAGAAATTTCAATTCTATCAAGAATTTTGATCGACTTTTGTCGAATAGACTTTTTTCGAATAGACTCTCGCAATAAGCCCCTGAATGTTTGTGTGTTCGTCTTTTATAGACAAGCAAACCGTCCAACCAATTTAGTTGGAATTTACAGAATTTGTTCTTATTAGTAGTGGAAGGGTTTGTGGATTGGTATTAGTAAAAAACTACACACCAAGATAATAATAAAATTTAACACTATAATGTGTATACAAAACAATCAAAAAATTAAGAAATAGAAAAATATTTATGACAATAGTAAAAAAAAATAATACAAAAATTTAAATTTATCAATCAAAATAAAAATAGAACTAGTTCAGGTTTCTCAAGATCTCTGAGATCTCAGAGTTCAGAGACCTCAGGCAACCTCAGAAATCTAAAGGTACCTAATTTCTCAGTGAGATTCCTTACTGTCAAAAAGCTGGGCTGTGACTAAATTTTTTTGGATTCGCTTGCTCAGTTATTTTTTTTTTTTTGCAGTTTATAAATTAATAAAAAAGAGATGGAAATTGGTTTTGAATATTAGCGGAGAAAATTTGTTCAGGTTTCTCCTCCTGCTCAGTGGAGCTGATGGATCTTGCTCAGTGAGATCTCAGAAACGTCAACTATATAAATGCCTCCTAAAGGATTATTAATTGGAAGATCTACCAGCGCCCGCGGAGTAAAAAGAAGAAACAATCATGAGCTTATCGAACAAGCGAAGAACAAGAAGATAGGAGCGAAGCAGATTGTTTACGAGTTGCTAAATTGCGTGCATCAGTAACAGAAGAGCCCCTCTCTTGGATGTTTGTTATGAAATAAAAAAATTTAAGCAGGCGAAGCAAGGCGAACACGGGTCTTCGAGCATTGAATAAACTTTGATAAATATGTTTTTTAAAAACACATCATTTAGAAGTTACATATATGCGAAAAATCAACATTTGCGTACAAAATCTTTCTTTTTTTTTTGAAAATTTTACAGTTTGCAAGCTTTGTATATAATTCTTTTCTTTAGCTTTTACCTTTAAAAATATACGCAGGGTGATTTGCATAAGATGTGACAAAAAGGCAGAGTATATAGGCTGAGCCAAGGTAAGAAAAAAATCGTATGGAAGGGGGAGGGCAATTTTCTAAAAAAATCGTTAAAAAACAACGGAAACATTCACAATGTTATGTTATATTTTTTTTTAACCAGAAGTCGGTTTTTTATGTTTATCTTATTAATTCAAATTATTTGAGAGCATAGTTTTAGAAAAATTAATTTTCAAACTCAAAAATTTTGAAAAAATAATGAAAGAATTGTGTTCAAACAAATTTTGTTAGTCAAAAACTGAAAACCTTATGTCCAATGCCTTTAAGTTTTTGAGAAAATCGAAAATAACAAAAGGAGGTCTTCCTTAAATTCGACCTCCATTCATGATTTTGCTGCTCTAAAGATCCTTTTTCCACTAATTAGGCAGTAAAGTAGATTTCTTTATTTTCAATTTTCCCAAAAACATTTAGGTACTCAGTTTTTTAATAGGAGCATCGAATATTAATAACAAAAATACTATTTAATAAGTTAAAATTTTTAACAAAATTAGTTTAAACACAATCTGTTTCACCCTGTTTTTTTTTTCAATTTTGAGTTTAAAAATTAATTTTTCAAAACTTTTCGCTAAAATAATTTGAATTAAAAACAAAATAAAAGAACAGACTTCTGGTTTAAAAAAGAACTAATAAAGCGTGAAATTGTAAGTGTTCCCCCCTAAACCGGACCATCCTACCCATAGGATTTTTTTCTTGTATCGACTCAAACTTCACGTTCTACTTTCTTTTCACACCGTATGCGAATCACCCTGTATGCGAAAAAAAAGTATTTTGGGAAAACAATAAGCTGTACTTGGCAGCAAAAAGTGTCAATTTTTAGGTTTTTTTTTATTTAAACAATTTTTCACCACCCATTTAAATTTTTGATCACTGTTTTGGGGGACCAAAAGAACGCTGATTTTGATAGATTAGTTGGACATTATTGGCCACCCTTTAACTTTTTTGACCACCCCTAGAAATATTTTTTTTTTATTTTTGAAAAAAATTTATTTTCTTTTTATTTTCTTATTTCAAAAATTTGAAAATACAGATTGTAAAAAACACAATAGGCTTAACCAAAAGGTGGCCAATAATGTCCAACTAGATACCCAGTATAACGAACAATAAAATTTGAAAATTTGATTTTTTGGGGCAACGTTCAAAAGGTTCCCAATTTTAAAAAATCAAATTTTTCGATAACTCGGGGCAGTCCAAAAATTTTAATGGGTGGTCAAAACTGGTAATTTGGTCATCTTTTACAAAAAAAAATTTAAAAAATTGGACACTTTTTGGGGTCAAGTTAACACAGCTCATATAACCCTGATAATTTCACTTGCGCATTTATTCCGCAGATTGCTTCTTTTTAATGTTTCCTAGGCTATACCGGCTGGTTTAATCCCTAAAATTCGCAACCAACTTATTCTTTCAAAAAAAAAAAACAATTATTTACAACTACCTACTATTGTCCTATTTCTTTTTATTTACTTTATATGTGTTAGTGTTTTGTAAATTACCTTTTAAAAACAAAAAAACTATCACACCCACTCAAACTATCTGACATAAAAACAGAAACCCTCTTCTTTTGTTTTTTTTTGTAATATAAAATGCATATACATGATACAATACATAACTGACCTCATCAACTCTTGAGCCCATCACATTCCAGCCATCAATCAGAATAATACTTCGTTTGGTCTTTTCATCATAACAATCTACACCGGGCACAGACAAAACATCCCCCACTGCATCCTTCATCATGTAGTTTCTACCAAAGCTTATTGTATCCGGACCATGAATCATTTCCTGGATTAGCCATTTGCAGTCCCATAAATTACCTGACAAATCTACTCTTTCGAATTCATAGAGCCCGGACAAGTTGACGACACTGTACGCGTTATAGCTCAGGTTCAACAATTGCAATGCGGGCAGATGAGTTTTCCGCTGGCGCTGCTGTAGTCGACAGGGAGCGAGGAGTCCTTCAATGAAATTATCACGATGCAGATGGTTGATGGAGAGATCCAATAGCTGAAGCTGGTACATTTCATGGAAGTGATTGGATTCTAGGTGCTCGAGTGCGTTGTCGGACATGTTGATGTAGCTTAGGCGGCGAGTTGAGTTGAAAATATCCACCGGTAAATGGGTTAAATTATTCGCAGAGATATCAAGATGAGTTAGGCTGGTTAGTTCGAGGAAACTTTTTGCGGCTATGGTGTGGATACGGTTATGGCTGGCATTGAACATCTGTGTAAAGGAATTAAGAGTGATGGAAGTAAAAATTAAAAAAAAAATGTTAGCGTGCGGGTGTGACTTTGTAAATGCGGGTGTAATGTGGAGATTGAAATACATTGTTAAAATCTATGTTAATGAGGTGTTGGGTATGGATCATCTCTTGTAGGTACTGAAATAAATCTCTGGCTGCAAAATCCTATAAATTTATTAGTTTAGGTGTTCTGTAAGCAGTAGGTGTTTATTTAATCAGAAATCGCATTCACTTTCAAGGGTTGGGTTGGCCACTTAATCTATCTTATATCATAGCCTTCCTTGAGGGACTTTTTGAATATCAAATGTAAAGGAATACAAATGGAGTCACAACAATTTTTAAGCATTGCCCGAGGAATGCCGCTTGAACCAGGCTTATAATAAGGTTGAAGTGATTTCAATGTGGAATCAACTTCTGCACTACTAAACTGGATCGATCCAATATCGGTCATAGTCCTTATGCTGTTCAGAGAACTGTTACTAAAACCAGAAAGGGAATAAACCGACTCAAAAAAGTTAGCAAATAGTTCGACTATGCCTAAAATTAATAATTTTTGTGTTCAGAAGTGCAAGCAATACCTACTTTTGGGCGATATGACAATTTTTTATTCGGGCGTATTGATATTTGAAAAACATTTTGGCCATTATGACATTGCGTTTAGGCTTTATGGCATTTTTTTTTACAAAGTTTTAGGGCGATAGGTATGTCCGTTTTTGGGAGCTGGCTGTGACATTTTAATTATTTGGACATAATTACCTTGACCAAACGCATAATTTTAAACTAAAACTTCACGAATTTTTTCTAAATTTACCATCTATTTATGAAAATTTAGCTATTCACCAGGACAGTCGATAATACAGATAAAATTAGAATAGAATAATTATACCCACTCACAGCCAACATCTGCTTGACGCAAAGAGTAATCCACAATGAACTTTTGACTCACTTTGGTGGGTTAGAAGACCACAAATCAAATGTGGACTTTAAAATTATACTGATGGGCCAAAAGTCCCGCATTAAGTCGGTCAGTAGTTAGATTATACGTACTATCTGCTTTGGTAATTTCTTTAAAATTAGTTTGTATAACTATTCAAAAATTTATTGTGAACAATTAAAATCTCGTTTTTGTATGAATTAATTTTAAAAATTTGAATGTTTTTTTTTTTTCAAAAACCAAACTAAAATATTTCAATTTTTTTTTTTTCAAAGGTTTCTTAAGCAAAATGCGAACAAGCTAATCTTAGAGCAGAAATAATTAACTATACAAATTTTCATAATAATATATAAATTCCCATTATTATTTCTGTTTTCGATTGCCTTTCAATTTCTTCCTTATATTTCTAGTATCGATTGGAAAAACGCTTGGAGGGTGAGCACAGCCCTCGTTAGAGGTTGCTAAGCCCCCATAGCCCCTGTTCAATAAGTCTCCCCATTTATTAAGGTACATCTCGTTTGCTTAGACACTTTAATTCCGACATTTAAGCAAGCATTATTTCTTATTAGCGCACCTTTGGCATGACATTGCCATTCACTCAAAGCCGCAACTATCAAAACACAAACAAAACTTAACTGAAATATTATATTAACGTCATAGCAACAATGCTAATTTTCACACTGTCACACAGTGGGGCGTTTTCATTTTTTTGAAAACACAATTCACTGATATCGATTTCAAATTTCCTTTAATGAAAAAAAGTCCAAAAAAACTATTTTTAAAATTAATTTTTTGTTTGTTTGTTTGAAAATTTAAATTGAATTTTGATTGAAATATTTAATGGATTGCAAAACTATAACAAAATCGGTAGAGTCAATAAAAAGCTATACAGAATAACTAAAAAAAAAAGAGCAATTTTTTTCAAAAAACGTCGACGTCCTATTTCCGTAAAGCGAATTTTTCGATAATAATGTGAAAAAAAATTTTCTTAAGACACCCATTTAAGTCATTAGAGTTATGAAGTTTTTCTCAAAAGCCGTTTTCGAGAAATTTTTCTTAAAACCGAAACAAGCCAAGCATCCTGTTCAAAATTACCTAAATCACAATTAGGATCCCCTAGAATCACATACAATATAAAACAAATTGGTCCATAAGGCTTGGTTAAGGCTTTAGCTCAAATTAGAACGCAGAACAACGAATTTTTTTTTAACTTGCTCTATATAGGACAAGTATATGTACGTACATTGGTTTCGTGTAATAAAAATTCGTGGTTTTAATCAAAATTGACACTAATTTTTAAGATAATTATAAGCTTAAAGATTTTTTTTATTGTGTATCTCCATGGTCTTAATTTTCCTAATTTTAAAGCAGTTTTGCCCCACTGTACAACACCAACAGATGTTTACACACATGTTCCTAATGATATTATCTTATCATGTCTTTACCCGCTTATCTACATGAAAGTTGATTCTGTAACACACGTACTCGCACATTCATCTACGTTTAAGTCCAAATCAAATATTTACCTCAAGTGATTCTAATCCCAACAGAGTGTCTGCATAAATCTCCCCAATCTGATTATAGCTCACATCTAGACTCTTCAACTCAGTATCTTTTGTAAAGGCCATTCGCTTAAGGCTATCAATTGCATTATTACTCAAGTTCAAATGAACCAAACGCGCCAAATTCATCTCAGCCATAAATTTCAAATCCAAAATGGCATTCGCCTCCAATCGCAACGATCTCAAATGATTATTTGTATCAAAGGCTTTTGGATTAACCTCTTCGATGTGATTATAATGCAAAGCAATATGTGATAGTTTGTGGAGTCCTCGAAAGGTTTGCTCGTCGATTTGTTTGAGCTGGTTCTTGCCGATATTTATGTATTTCAATGCCGCCATGCTACGTAACATCCCATTGGGTATGACTTCGATAAGATTGACAGCCAAATTGAGCTTTTGAAGATTGGGAAAACGCCGAAAACTGTCGGCATTAAGATTTTTGATTGAATTGCGACGAAGATCCAATGCGATGACATTAATTAAATCCTCATCTGACCACGACTTGATCTGGGAGATGTTGTTTCTTGTGAGATCGAGCGATTTCAAGCTTAAAAGCCCATTGAGCGAAAAGTCTTCTAATTTTGATATTTTCGATTCGGATATCTGAAGCGTTTCCAATTTGTTGTGTTGCAGGAAAACAGCATTGGGAAGAGTTGGTATGTTGCAATGGAAAACATAGAGCTCTGTTCCATCTCGAAGACTTTCATTCTTTAAATCATTCAGCTCACAGCCTATTAGGGTGACATTCCTTAAACTCTCAGCTGATAACACGAAATGATAACACATAAAAAACACAATGGTCGAGGCACTTTTCATATTCTCAATGAGCTTAAATCAATATTTAATGAATTCAAACTTAATCGCACTTTTATGTTTTTTTATCAGTTCAACACTTGTTAAAAAAATAAGAACAATGCAAAAAAAATATATAGACCTGAAACAAAGATCTGTGTGTTCTTAACATCCACCAAAGAGAGAGAGAGAATAGGAGTGATCTTAATGGAGCGACTTCAGAAGTATAACTGTGAGAAAAGATTCGTTGTCTTAATAATAATTATTGTTCTATATGTTTGCAACAATACACACGAATTCACTAAGTAAGTAAAGGGTGTAAATTGAAAGACTAATACAAAATAAAATCGGGCGAAAGGGAGTTATTATATGCATATTAAGCAGATGTAGTCAGGGCCTGGCTTTTGGAGTGACTAAATAGGGGCGTAATATGGTAAGTGGAGGGCACAAAAGTTAACAATTGTTCATTAATATACCAAATCGGCGCCCGCATAGTCGGAGGGGGGGAACTTACCTTTGAAAATCAAAATTTTGAACAAAAGAATGTAAAACCGAACCAGGGAAGGCAGAACTTTGACTCGCTCGTACTTAAAATGTTTTAATTTCAGAATGAAGAACTCTATCTTAATTTTTGAAAAAATGAAGAAAAAATTTTAAAAATTATTGGACGTATGTATATATTTTTATGTTTTTTATTTTTTTCATGAAGTTATCAATATTATACTACTTATATGATCAACAAAATTTAAATAAGATAGAAAACAGGGTTCCACTATAAAATTCATTGGATTATTTCCTCTAACTGGGATTTTTAACAAAATTAAGAGAGTTGTCTCTTTTTTATTAACTCTTATTTAAATATTGTTGATCGTATGATTGTATAAGTACAATAATATTGATTACTTCATACTTCACAAAAATAAAAAAAAAATAAAATATACCCGCAGCATCTTTAATTGGCAACTGTAAGACAACAAATGTAAAAAAACGAAAAATCACTGGTTTTTTGGGTTATTTTTAAGTGGGTAAACAAATTTTACAAAATTTAAAAATAATTTTTTATTTACATTTACCATGTTTTTGAGATTTTTACTAAGTTTCATTTTATTTCATCAATTACAATTCACAATTTTGCGCTATTTTTTAGTAAAAGACTAAGAATCTCCCTGTAATTTGTATGGGTAATTTCAAGTGCTTGGTAGCACGTGTTAACGCTGAATGTATATATCAAGACCTATTTTCTTTACATTTTAGTAGCCTGGATAGAAAATTTATTCAAGTTAAGAACATTAACCTTGACAAACATCGATTTTTATACAACTCAATGATATGAGCCTTGATAGATATCAAGATTAAGAATTATTTTAAAGCTCAATTATTGTGTCTTATTTTGTAAATTATATTTTTGTCTAAGCCAATATAAATTAGAAAAAAACAAACCCAATATTATTTGACCTACTCAGAAGAACCAGATTGCAAAACTATTTCAAAATCGGTCCACCCGTTAAGAAGATTTTTTTTCGAAAATAAAGCAATTTTCTCAAAAATCATCAAACCATTATTTTCACAATGCAAAAACCTTGAAATGCAGTTGTCTTACAAATTTGTGTTTAAGCTCTATACTCTAGGTCTAGATCAAACGTAAGGATGCACACACCAACGACGGACGGTATGGCGAAAACTTTTTCAGACTTCTCCATCATTGTATTGTCAATTTTGATTACAATACAACACCGAAACTTTTTTACATGAAACCAATGGGTATTTGCCCTATATAGAGGAAGTAAAATATGAAATTGTAGGTACATAATTGTCTAGTATATTTTGCAATATTTTTGCTGAATTTTAGAATTTTTATTCAAGGAAATTATGTGAGCATCTCATTAATCTTTTTCAGACTTCGAATTCCATTATCTAATCAAAAAAAAATTTACAGATGTCACTCATAGAGTAACCATGGGGACATTGAAAATGACTTTACAATCTTTACAAATTAATTAAAACGTAATAAGCTGTTTCAGACACCATTATAAGTTCTGAAGTTTCTAGGTGTAGGTATTTAATATCACTTTCCATTTGGCAAAAAATAAATCTTGTTAACTTTCTTTAACCAACCCCATCATACTTTTCTATTCAACCAAAAAAATCGTTTTTTTTTAATCTGATATCAAAACTCGCATACCTGTTAGGGAACAAAAATATGCCCTAAAAACAGTTTTAAGCGCTTATAATTATGCCCTTAAAAATCAATTACATATATATGCCCTTAACAAGTAATTATATGCTCAAAAAAAAATTATTAGGGCCCTAAAAATATGCTCAATATTGCTTGTAAAAATATATTCTATGTAGGTATGTATATTTATGTAATGTATTTTTTAAAACTGCACTAAAAAGAACGACATAAATCTAAACGTCTATAAAGCTAGCATATACAATACACATTAGCATAATCAATTGAAACACTAACTAGAATTTTGTGCTCTTTTTGTGCTATTTTTGTGTGAAAGTCTCTATTTTTGTGCTAGCATATATTTTTTTTTATGCAAAGCTATGCTACCCCATATAAACTTAGCAGACCATAAAACAAAACTATGCTAGCACAAAAATCGGAACTGCCACACAATAATAGCACAAAAATAGCACCAAATTTTAGTTTTTCTTTCAATGGATTATGCTGGGCGGTTTAGAAATTTTGCTACAAAAATCGGGACTGCCACACAATAATAGCACACAAATAGCACAAAATTCTAGTTATGGTTTTAATTGATTATGCTAATGTGTATGCTAGCTTTATACACGATAAATCTAAAAACAAAGAAAATATGTAGTGTACTGGGAACATGATTTTTTTACTTTTGGGTTAATATTTTCTAAATTTTCAAAAGTTATCTATACCTATTGTTTAAGCCGTGTGCGAATTGGGTTAAAATCGCGTTAAATTTTATCCGAAGATTAATTAAATTTTTGACATTAGTGAGGTGAATCTGTAGGTATGTGTACGTACAAACTTCAAAATTTAATTTCAGATAAAATTTATTTGAAATTTTAATTCAATTCACACACGGCCTTAAAATATTTAGAAGCACTAAATTACAAAATTGTAGTAGCCGTGGCGTGATGGTTAGTGCGATGGACTGTCATGCCAGAGGTCTAAGGTTCGATCCCCAGCCTCGACATCTATTTATTTAAAAAGAAAAACGGCTACTGCCTCTTGCGAGGAATTGACAAATCCTCCAAGAGTATCTCCTGTCACAGAAAAGTGCCGCTCGTTAGCCGTTCGGATTCGGCAATAAACTGTAGGTCCCCTCCATTCCTGCAGACACGCACACAGGAATGGTTGAGAGTTGTCAGTCACTAGGCCCTAGTTCTTCATGAGCTGTTGTGCCATCAAATTTATTTTTATTTATTTTAAATTACAAAATTGAATAAAATCGTTCGAGTCGATTTAACCAACTAAAAAATAGGTTAATTAAAAAAAAAACAAAAACTCCAACCCAAATTTCCTTAATGCCAATTTTTTCGCCATAACCTGAAGTTATGTTTTAATTTTTTGGTAATGCCTACCCCATAGACCTTTATTATTTATTGAATAAACATTATAGAAGACACTATACAAGTTATGATTTTAATGAAACATATACAAAAATAAGGCAAAATATGCACGTTAAACGTAAATATACAAAAAATATGCATTTTCGACGAAACATGGCGCTTAAAAGACAGTGGGCATTACCAATAATCAAATTTAGTTATGACTTAAACATTGCAGTGAAATTAACCTTAACGTTATGGATCCTAAATTATTAGGTAACCATACATTATATTCTCAATTTTTTTAAGTCAGTTCATTATTTATAGTCCACGTAAATATTTAGGTAATGCCATGCACGGTTTATTATTTAGAGCCCATTCAATTTTGATCCATTTTACTGAAATATTTACATAAGTCGTAAATAAATTTGATTATTGGTAGGGCCCATTATTACTTATAAAACTGATTTCTAATCTAATCTCGTCTTAATAGTGTTGCTAGAAAAAAACATGATCTGGCATATTTTTCGTTGTCCCACATATTACATATATTATATCGATTTCAAGTAAGCTCTACTCCTGCTTTCACAATCAACTGCATCACTGGCCTTTCTTATAAGACCGCATTGTATTCTGTATGGAATAAAAATAAATACCTATCATTTTCATTTTCACAAAATCACAACCACCTACCTCCATAACTATGTAGATGCATACACATAATACATACAACATACAAAAATCTGGCAGAAACCTATCCACTTTTGTTGATTGCCTTGTCTGTTCATTTGTTTTCTTCTGAATACCTTGTTGTTGTTTTTTTCTCTTTTTCATAACCATTCTCCACTGAAGCTTGCCTGTTGACGACGAACAATACTTTTCTTTCTTCGTTTTTTCCCCGTATACCTTCGCCTGCTGTAAATCATCGCTTGTGTTCGTTTGTTTATTTTTATCATTCTAGTAATGTTTTAGTAACACCAACCAAAAATTTGATAGTTGTCCCCCTATACGCTGGAGTTCATTTTTCATATTCTAAATTCATGTGTTCATTTCAATCATTTCGGTCATTTCTTTAGTAACACCAACCAAAAATTTCGTTGTGATGCCCTATACGCTGGAGTTCATTTATGATTTATTGAATTTATTTAATTTATTTCATTTAATCATTTTGGTAACACCACAACTCTCTCAAAACGATCCTATAAACATTTTCAATGTTAAAAAAAATAAATTTAACATTCACCATTTTTGGCCACTCGTTTTGTGGATTTTGTTTGTAATTTTTTTTTTTAATAAAATTAATCTTTAAAGTTTGTAGTAGCCCGTGGCGTAATGGTTAGTGCGTTGGACTGTCATGCCAGAAGTCTGGGTTCAATAGCAGCCGCTTCCAACTAAAGTTTTTTTCGGAGCTACTACCTCTTGCGAGGATGTGACAAATTCTCCAAGAGTATCTCTTGTCATAGAAAAGTGCCGCTCACCTTAGCCGTTGGGATTCGGCAATAAACTGTAGGCCCCTCTGTTCCTGCAGACACGCACACAGGAATGGTTGAGTGTTGTACTTCACTAGGCCCTAGTTCTTCATGAGCTGTTGTGCCATCAAATTTATTTATTTATTTTTAATCTATGAAGTTTTAACAATATTTTGAAAACGTGGAGATATACCGATTTTTATCAAGGGAATCTTATTTTGTGATCATTTTAAGAAAGAAAAATTCTATTGATCGTTTTTTTTTTTTTTTTTTTTGGAAAAAAAAGTGAAAGAATGCACAATATTTTAAAAAAATTTGACTTTGAAATTTAATTCTTCAAAAAAAGATTCAGCACATAATAGTTTGTGCTTCCGATGATGTTGAATATTTTATTTCCATATTTAAAGTCAATTTTTCAGAACTTAATTAATAGAATTTTTTGTTGTTGTTTAGATTCCACACATAACACATTTTAAATAGTAAAATCCATTAAATGCAATTGGCCCCATTCAGGATATGTGTTTCTGCACGACTAAAATCGGATAGGTTATATTTGCTATCAACAATCAGCTGGTCTTGACATTTCTCATAGGACCTTCAGATGAGTATACCAGAATAGCTTGAGATCTCATTTTTGCCAACACCTGTTTTGTAATTAGCTGTGTTTTTATTAGGGATTACAACAACACAAAGCTATCCAGATTGGATACAATCCTGAACGCGACCATTGTTTCTTTATTCTCCTTTGATTCCGGTATATGCATAATCGCCTCCAAGTCTACTACCTCTAATCATTTGCGATCATGATTTCTTTTATTGTAGAAATTTTGATGCAAGTGGTATGCAAAAAGTTTTATCTTTGCCTCTGCCCTCTTATCTTATTTTTATCGGGTTTTGTTGAAAAAGAAATATATTTCTAATACAGTTTCTGGTTATTCACCTGCAAGTACCTAATCCCATAAAGTAAATTATTAAATTCTCTCAAAGTTAGTAAGCCCAATAAGATGAAAAAAAAACTAAGTATGTATAGTTTCTTTAATTTGTAATTGTGTTAAGTGCTGCAAACTTCGTTTATAAAGTTCAATTATTTCTTTCTCAAATAGAAGACAAATGCTTTGAATCTTTACTTATAAGTATAGACAAATATCTTCGGTGTGGTTGCTGCAGTGGTCATGAAAAAAATTCATTATAATGTTGTCATTCTTTTTTTTTTCCATAATCTCGTCATGGAAATACCTACATAAAAAATACAGAAGTCATTCCGAGTCATATAAATGCAATGCTGTGTTGCGTTTCATGACATATTACTTTAGAAAAAAAAAAGTAATTTTAAATCGTTATATTTTATATCCTGTACCCGGCCAGACTGATGAGAATGACTTTTATGTCAGTTGTTTGCAAAAGACTTCAATGCAAGACAAGCATTCAAGCGAAAAATTCTTTCTTCTTCCGGCTAGCTATGAACATATATAGGAATTATAATGAAGAAACTCAGCAAAATATTCTCGGCCATCACCGGAAACTGTGAATGTTGAAAATTATAAATCTTACAATAAGATGGAACCGAATTGGAATTTTTTCAACTCATAGCATAGTGTACTGTCTATATTGGTGGTGAAATTAATTCTGGTGTAATTCCAAGTTTTTTTATTCTTTTCAATAGAATTTTATGGTCGAATTAAGTTGAAATGTGATCTACTAGATAATTTTGAAATGAAAAAACGGTTTTTGTTTTAGTATATCCAATATAAAAAATAATGAAATATTAACTACTTCTGTCTATCTCAAGTTCTTTACAAAAGTTAGTAAAATAAAGAAACAGGCAGCAGAACAATGTAAATAATTGGTTGGGTACGATATCCCGCATTTTAGGTATAATTCAGTTTTTTAGAAAAAAAAAATGTATTCCTATTTTTTATAATCCCGGTTTTTGATAATCCCGAATTTTATAATTCCGTTTTTTATTATCCAGTTGCAATCAAAACTATAGTTGTTTTATTTTAAAAAAATCTCGATTTTTTTCTTTTCAAAAAATATTTTTTTACTCATTTACATTTTTTTACATTTATACAGAAATTAGCTTTGAGCATAGTTTACAGTTCACATACGAAAAAAAAACCGAAATTTTCAAAACAATTTTCCACCTAAACAGTGCATTTTATTGTAAATAAAGTCCGAAAGGCGAAAAATGTTTGCCTTAGCGTAAAGTATTTAATTTATTTTTATTTAATTATTCAAACGGCTAAAAATGGAAAACAAATAATATTTGGGTGTAAAAAAACATTTTCATGCAAGTAATTCTGTGAAATGAATACGTTTTTTCGGAAGTGTAAACCGGCTACAAAAAAAATATTTGTTATTCACCCCACTATATTTTCTCCTACGCAAAACAATTGCCTTGATTTGTGTGGAAAAAAGTTATGACAGATTTTCGCGATCTACTTATGCAGTTGTTCATGTTTTTGTAACTTAACAAAAAAAAAGATTAAAATCTCGGGTTAAAATTTTTGAAAAAAAAAAATGTGATTTTACAAGTTGATTTTTTTTTTAAATTTTGCGTAAGAGCCACTGTCTTTTCCAATATTCAATATTCTTATCAATTTTGAGTAAAATAGGTACCAAAACTTAGTTTTTGATAAATTTAAAAAAGAATTGACAAGAGCATTGAATATTAGAAAAAACAGTGGCAAAAACCGAAATTTTGAAAGAATCGTAGCGAAAAAAAAATTACAATTTTGTTAAAAAAAAAAATTGATGCGTTGAGATGAAAATTAAAATTTTTAAAATTTTTTTTATACAGGTTAAAAGAAAACTTTAATTCTTATGTGATTGGCGGCCTTCTACGATCACTGGTTTTCACTGATTGAGTGTGATAAAAGTAAATAATTTTTTTATGGGAGCCTTAAGTTTAAACTAATATTATACATCATAGAGCTTAAATTGAAAAATTATTAAAAATCAACATAATTCGAATTAAACTTATTAAAAAAGTCTTCTTAAATTGTTTTGAGAGCTAAAAAAAGTACACAATCTGATTTCTTTAACTAATCTTAGTTTTGGGGAAAAAAAATTTAAAATCGTAGGAGCGGTTTTTTTTTAAATTAATTTTTAATAAAATTTTGTAAGAAAAAAAATTGGTATACTATTTTTAAGTATTTATTTGTGTTGAATTAAAAATTAAATTTCGAAAAAAATTATCTAACCGTTTTTGAAATATCGAATTTTCAAAAAAAAAAAATTTGAAATTTTTTTTTTAAATCCAAAATTTGTTTTTTTGAAAATTTTGATATGCAGTATTATTTCAACTCTTAAGAAGCTTTTGTATAAAAAATTTAATTTAAATCGGTAACACGCATAATGAGATAGTCCAAAATAAAGAAAATGGTTCTATGAAAGGTACTTTTAATAATGGCTAACTGTAAATTTTGTTTTTGACAGATAATAGACCATACTAATATTAGTATTTAAAACAATTTTAATTAAAATCGTAGGAGTCGTTTTTGAGAAAATTTATATTTCCTGTAACGGTTTTTTAACATTTATATGGAAGGTACCGTTATTTTGACTATAAGAAAAATTTTTGTTCAAAATATTTTAGATAATGTTAAGAAACCGTTTGTTACCAAGTTTCATAAAAATCAACAAAGTCGTTTTAGAAATATTTGGTTTTCAAAAAAAAATTTTGAAAATTTTAGTACCTACCTATACAATACAATTTCAATTTTTCAGAAGATTCTTCATAAAAAAAATTATCAAAATCAGTTTATTCCTTTTCTAGAAAAACGAAAATTTGATTTTTTTTTAGAAAAATCTGTCGAACCATTTTTGAGAAAAATAAGATTTTCCAAAATTGCTAAAAAAAATTCTATGGCATGTACCGTTATTTTTGGTCCTAAAAATAAAAGGAAAAAAATGTGCCGGCGTAATGTACCGAAAACACTTTATACCAAGTTTTATTAAAATCGGCCCATTGGTTTAGGTTGTAGGCGAGTCCATAGACAGACAGACAAACAGATAGACAGACAAACAGACAAACAGACAGACAGACGGGCAGACGGACAGAATTGCGAGACCCACTTTTTTCGTCTTCCCTATCATCGTAATTAACCATCTACATAATTAATAAATGTACGTACCTATCGATTTTTTTTGAGTTTGTCATCGTTACCAAAAGCGAATGTTTTTCTCAGGACAGTTGCTTTTATAAATAAAAATATGAAATTTTTTATAAATTTTAAGAAATACCCTGGCAACTCTTGGTGAATGTTTCATGCATCTTAGCTGTTCCAACAATCTAAATCAGTCCTAAAAGAAAAAAGACAAACTGACCACATAATACTCTCCAAAAACCATCATCCATATACTTACGGGCTGCCCAGATATTCCCTTGATTGTGTTTATTACTCCCTTAGGTCAGTCCATTCTGTCTATATAAACATCCTTGCCTCACAAGAAAACCCATCACCAACAAGTCAAATGATGCCACTAGAACAACTCCTCCCATATCGGGACTCGGTGGCGTATGTGAAACATTTATTTTTCCAGTCAATAGGGAGTTTGTATAGTACGTGAATTGGTGCGGATGGTCGCTGCTGTGTGTGCAAAAATGCAGTTACATCCTGCTGTTGCAAGAATACTGAATGGCCAAGAGTAAATTGGGAAATGGATTTTAGAATTCCAAAACCAAGTGCCAGTTTGTCGATTCGGCTTTTATTTCGAAGGCCATCGCCTCTTGTCTTATGCCACGGAACCAAGGAGGAGGAAGAACACAAACATCACTACAATTTGAAATTTAATTTGTCGAAGTTTTAGAGCTTCGAACGTTTGAAAAAGTTTTTCTATATATACAAACATACGATCTGACACACCCTCCAATTTCAATCAAATGAATAATGCATTAGATCGAATTGAAATTGCACAAAAGAAATAATATACGTAGGTTGTATGTTTAGGTACCTTAACAATTTTGGCAGAAGAATACAATTCCCATTTTACAAAGCCTAATAGCCTAACCAAATATGCCAGTTTTAGGTCAAGGTAGGTTTATAGCAATCAAATTATTTTTGCTTGAAAAAGCTGTAACTTCATCAAAAACTATTTGAGGAACAATTGGGCCTCATGCTAGACCAATTTGTAATCATCCTGTATTATAATTATTATCAGCAATATTGAGGTCTAAAGCACACAGACAAATTTTGTATTTTGAATAACAAGGGAATTGCTAAATTCTATTAGGTATTTGATAGGACTCACATATGTATGTATAGGTATGTCACAACATCACATGTGTAAATATATGGGAGAATTGGAATCGACATATATAATTTGAGAATGGTTGATTTTGGGAGGGAAATTTAATTTATTCGCTATTTAAATAGTTAAGCGAGTGAGCATGGTTCGGGTCATTTTCAATACTAATTGCATAATCATAAATTAGTTTATGTTGTTGTGTTTTAAACGTTAATTTGTAATTCAATTTGTGCGAATAAATTTGTTTTTTGTGGTGTGGAGTAATTATTGTTTTTTTTATTTTGTATTTTTTTGTGTGTCGAGTGATTAAAGAATTTAGATTGATTAAAAAAATTAGCAAAACATTTTGGTTTTGTGCTAATTGTCTGGCAGATTAACAGTTGAAGTGAAATTTTGGAAACGGTTTTAGGAAATAAGAATTAGGGTGTTGTTCAATTGATTTTTGAATTACCTCCAATCATTGATATCGCGAAAAATTTATAAAATGAGATGATAATAGAACCAAAAAAACATGGCCTCGAAATTCCATCTGTATGAACATTCTCAACTATGCTAAAAATATTTTTCACACTAAGGATTTTCGGAGGAATTGAAGTTTTGAACGGAAAACTATTCATTAAAGAAGGTATGTAATTACATATAACTTTTATTCCAAACGAAATCGTTTAGTCTTAAGAACAGTAGATGCATAGAAATCAGATATACAGACAGAGGGACAGAAAGAAACATGGACAGAATTGCAAGACCCACTTTTTTTGTTTTTTTTTTTTTTTTTTTTTAAATCGAAATCAAAATATCAAGGTTGATCGAAATTTCGAGATCAATTTAATTTACAAATCCACAACTTGCTATAAAGCACATTTGAGTGTCGACTGTATCCACAAGTTAAAAAAGTGTGAAATGGAAGAATTTGGAGCGAAAAATTTAATTTTTTTATTTTTTTTTTTTTTTGAAGAATGTCGTTTCCTTTAAAATTTTTTCGAGCCAGTTAAATGTATTGGTTCGATAACTTATTTATTTAGCATGAATTTCGTTATTGTACAATTTTTTTTTCAGCAATTAATATCTGGCTTTGAATGAAAAACGAGACTTTTGAATTTGGTTACCAATTTCTCAGCAACCAATGATGATACAGAAAATTTAAGGGTAGTTTTGGAAACCTGAAATGATTTCCTGCAAGATATTTTTAAAATTAAATAGCGAATATTTTCTTTTGTGGAAAACTATTCATTAAATCCATTGTACTTGAGTACAGTTTTTCGCAAATTTGAAAATATTTTTTTTTCATAAAGAAATATTTTTATAAAATTGATGTTGAAATGAAATGAATAGTTTTAGACATTTTTTTTAAGCATATGAGTTTTATGTGTATTCGAATTTAAGCAATTTTTCGGCCTTGCCTACCTAAATAGGAGTTTTTATATAATTTTTTTAAACTAACTTTATGTTATTATAAGCTATTATAACTAACTTTATGTTATTGTAAGCTATTATTTTAACAAGCCTATAGGTAAGTCCTGCACAAAGTTGGTGGTCTCAAATGAGTACCACTGGCCAAAACCATGCTAAGAAAATCTAAAAAGTTTTCTTTAAAAAAAGATACATATTAGGAACCATACAATCTGTTCCTTATTGGTTTATACGACTTTGATCATTCGGAACGGGGAAAAATATTGGTTGTCTAAAGTTCTACGTAATGTTTTACCAAATAAGTCCTGCAATCATTATTTGTGAAAAATTCTATTTTTTTTTTTATCATTTTTTTTTTAAACGGTTTTGATTTTTTTTTGAATTATTGTTTTAGTTTTCTTATAAATTGCATACCAAATTTTCTTTCTAACGAATTTCAAAAAATTCTGAATATAAAAATATAATACATATTTTTTTTTTTGAAAACCACTTCAACGATTTTTGAATTTTTTTCTGCAAAAATTTATTTTTTTCTTTTTCAAAAGTTTAGCTGGAATTTTTAGTTCTGAGATTACAAAAGTACCTACATGTTTCATATTTTGTCCATATATCCTGTAATTAATTATGTGGAAAATACATACAAATTATTTTTGTCAGTTATATGAACTTATAATAAACTCAATCTCTAAAATTTGAAAAAAAAAACATTTATTAAAGAGGAAGTTCATGCGATCCATTTGGCATTTTATTTTTTTTATTAAAGTTGTTTAAATGAATAGTTTTTGAGGGAAACCCGACACTTCCACTAAAACAGAGTGTTCGAACGACAGATGTACGAAGACCTGATGCATGAAAAGCAAAATGCTCGAAACAACACATCCTCGAAATACAAATGTAGTCAACGACAGATTTACGCAAGCGACACTACATCTCAAACAAAATGCTCGAACGACAGATGTACGAAAACCAGATCTACGAAAAACAAAATGCTCGAAAGGACACATCCTCGAAATACAAAAGCAGTCAAGGATGGATGTACTGTCACTGCTCTAAGTATTATTTTGTAGGTACTTTTTAAAAAATATTTCTAAATTAATATTTTTTGACAAAGTATTTAAATTTATTGAAATATGTTTTAATTATTCTTTCAGAAGAAATAGGCTGGACGACGACGGCAAAAATTTCATGAAAACTCATTTTAAGTTGGATTTTTTTTTAATGCTTCAAAATGCCTTAATGTATATAAAAAATTTGTTTACCATTAAATAAAATTTTAAACGTTTTTATGAATTTTTAGAGGAAAAATATTGATTTTTTTTTTAAATATTTTTGACCAATCCAAAGAAATGGGCGGGCTCACGGAAAAAATACCAAAACGCTTAAAAGAAATTTTAAGCTAGCTAAAAATTCTGGAAATGCCCAAAAACTCTCGTTAAAAAGTTTAAGAAAATTTACGTTTAGAATCGAGGAAGTGTCACCGAGATCGAGATGCATCACATTATATGAAAAATCGACTTTTATCTTTAAACGCAATTTGCGGCTAAACTAGACGTGCTAGAGACATAAAAGTTTATTTTCATATGCAAACTAATATCCTTAGTTCCTAGGATGTAATTTCACGTCTAGAAACAAACTTAAATCTCAAAATCTATAGGTATGCAGTTGGTACAATGTATTTTTTGACTTTAATATGTAATTTAGTTAAATTATTAACGTATAAAATGGCTTTAATGAATTGGTACGACAATAAGTAATTCTATAAATAATTATTTCTAAGACCCTCATTTAAAATCTAAAAAGCTGAATAACACCAGGTATGCATGATGATGCTTTGAAATTTGATTGTAAATTTTCTCTTTTAAACAAATTTCACCAAACATAATACGGAGTTACTGCAGTATGTATCCTTACAACAAGCATTCAAACCATTTTATCAACATTTATTCTGATAGGTACCTATTCAAGTATGGAAACTCAAAGTCTCTTTGTAAATCCAATCAAGCCATAAATAGAACCCGGATAATCTTCTATTCGGTAATCATACATTTACCCAATTCACTGATGATGCCATCAATCAATAGGCTTTTCCTTTAACTCGTTGGTAATGGTATACTCAAGACTCGTACCCCAACACCACAAGGATTGTTCTCTGCTATGCTATGATATTTTTGGGTAAAAAGGATCCAATTCGGTAAACAATTAAACTCTTGGAAAATGTACATATTACTTACAAATAATAATACGACGGGTAGGAAGGTATACCTACCACCTAAATGTACTTAATACACTTCTTGTCTTGTCTGTGAATGTGTTTTTCTTATCAAAACAAAATTGAATATCCTTTTTAAGGACTCCGTCGTCGTTGTCGACAAGCTACAATGAGAATTATATGCTGATGTGCGGGATGTTGCAACAGTGAACGAATTTTAAACAAGCAAAAGGATGCGGGTTGAATCTCTACGAGAACCAAATTGTCATCAAACACACACAAACAGCTGTATATAAGTGGATACAGCAAATTAGGATCCTGCGGTTAGGGACCAATAAAAGAAAACTAAGTAGATATGTTTTTTTTTTTTTGTTTTTTTTTTTTTTTTTGGCTGTTGCTTTGTTTTTTGTATCTTTTCCTTAAACATGGATATGCATTCCTTGAGGGTTGACATCACTTGGATGTCTGCCAGGGAGAAACAAACTTTCCTCCGTTGAGTGCTTCATTTTTGGTAGTGCGGTTAACTTGCAATTGCAGAAAGGCAGCCATCAACCAACCCCATCCACCCACCCCATCTCAGAGATCTATCTCTCTCTCATTCCACCAAAGCACATGCACTTTATCTTTCTTTTTTTGGTACATGGTTTATTTTCTAGGACAAACAAAAGAAAAAAAAACAAGGATCTCATGCAAAAAATTCTAGAAGAAATCAGTTTGGTTATTTTCAAAAAAAAAAAAAAAAAAGAAAATAGGAAACAATTTGTAATGCGGCTTATTAGGGGAATTGAAAACGAATTCAAGTTTCATGTTCGGCATAATAAGGGACTCCTTGAGATTGTGTTTAAGATATTTGTGTTCTTCTCTTTTTTCTCGCTCTGAAGAGTTTGTTTCCTTTTTGATTTGATTTTTGGACACTTGCCAAACTATCTGATATTCTTAAGTTTGTTTGGAGGCTTTAGTTTTAAAACAGGTTTTCATAGAAATGTTGCAAGCCTATATTATATTTCACTCGAACATTATAGTTAAAAATTCTGATACTGAATTTGTGAAAGTAGAGGATTTAGAAAAAGAAGTCCTTGATAGATGATAGGGAGCATTTTTTCCCGTAAGTATAAGTTTTTTTTCTTTGCTCTTCTGAGCCTTGTTTCCTGATTCCTATGCATTAATTTTTTGACGAAAACAACAACATCAAGAATAATGTGTTTTTGGAAAGGATATATAAATATAAAACAATATAAATGTTAGTCATTTTGTTGACGAAAAAGTCGTTTCGGTTGTGTTGGAAAAAAAGTATAACAGCAGAGAAAACTCTTCTTGATTTTGGTATAAAAAGTGAGGGATTTATCCTGTTGTGGCAGTGATAAAAGTTGGTGGTAGATACAAGGAAGTAGGTAAACAAAATACTGGCAGGACAATGCTTAGACTGGATTAATGTTATTTGGTATTTTATTTGTAAAAAAATAAACAAATAAAAAATTAAATTCTGTTTTCAGAAATCTGGATCGTGAATTGTGTATAATATTTTATAGAAGGTTTGTTTTTTTCAGGTATTAGAGCAGAGTTTTGGTTTTTGAAAAAACAAAAATTCTTTTTCATTATGTACTATAGAATGGCATTGATTTTTCTTGAACACGATTTAAACAGATCAATTATTGTAGTCTACTTTTTACTCATTGTTTCCAAATATGAGGCATCGTCAGTGCAATAATAATTATTATTCGATAGGTAGCCCAACGTTCAAGGGCTAACGTGCGAACAGACATATTGGTGCCAATTTCAATACAAATTAGTACAATCTTAATGCATTTCTAGTATACCTATACAAAAATGAGATTTAACAAATTTTAAAAGAGCTTAGTATATCCATCATCTTCTAACAATTTGTTATTAAAGTTCAAATTATCCAAAGTCTATTTTTTACTTCCCATTGGAAGGTATTTTACTAAGTCCGAAAACTTTGACATTTCTCTACGTTTCGAGGTCTCTGGAATCCATTACCGGTTTTCTTATTACAGTAATTAAAAAATGTTGTAAAACGGATTATTTTCGAATATCTGGAGAACAAATAGTGCTTTCGACCAAAGCCTAATTTTATTCTATGGATTCTCGATAACTGAAATTAGCTGACATTATGAACATGATCCGGTGGCCTTTCAAATGGTATACTTTTATTCCGAATCCTATATGGGGTGCTAAGATTCCACAGCCCGACAAGAAACTATTGATTTTTCATAAAAAAAAATTCATTCACATGATCTCAAAGATCAGGGATAATCCTGAAAAAGTATACAGGTGCGATCATGATTACTCAGAATTCTATGTGGATACTATCCATACCAAATACTAACAGTTTTCGAGCAATCACCATTTTAAAAATCTCTACAAGTTTTTTTATATTTAGGGAAGGTATGCTGTCCAAATGAGAGTTTTGTTTTTAATTTTTTTAAATGTATAATACAGTGAAAGCTCCCTTAGCCGGACAGCGACGACGCACAGTGTGGGATTCTGGTAATCTAGCGGAATTTTATTATAAAAATCATTCGCATGAACCAAAGCAAAAATTGGTTTAATATATAGCTAATACCTCCCTGTAAGCAAGTATACCAAAATTTTTAGGTGGAGAGCATGTTTTACTGAGAGAATTGATTTTAAAGTGAGAGTTTGTGATTTATTTGAGTCAAGTTTGCGGTGCGAAGGTGTTCTGGGTTTTTCACTTTTAAACGTCTTTTGTGAGTCTTAATTGAAGTTTTTATTTTTTATTTATTTAATACAATATAAGAGAATAAGAAAGTGAGCAAAATTATATTTAAAAGGGTGTTCAATTTTTTGTTGTTGCGTTTTTAAGTGAAAAAAATGTGTTTTTTTTGTTAATTTTTACATTTATTGGAGAAAATTTTAATGTATTCAGGGTTATTCAGCAGGGAAACTATATACGTCTTAAAGGCTGACATTTCACCTTTCATATTGCGTTTTAAGTTGCTGCGCATATCTGCGCACTTGAAAAATTTACTAGTTTTTCTAAACGCTTACCGTCCAAAAAATCATGTTCTGTTTTTCTTTTTCTAATATTATTTGTTCTTATATTTTTCTTAACTTTGAGAAATGTGTTCTCTCTTTGCAAACACAAAATTATAGAGAGAGATATTTTGCATACTACAACTTACAGGGTGTTTTATGTTTCAATTAATATATATTTTATACAAAAATTTAACATTTTACTTTAAAAAAATATGTATTAATAAAATAATACATAATATCAAATTTAGGTATTTTGTATACATATATTATATATGTATTACAACTTACAGGGTGTTTCAGTCAATTATTTATTTAATACAAAAATTTAACATGTTACTTAAAAAAAAATATTTTTTTATAAAATAATACTTATAATATAATAAATATAAAAGCAATAAAAATGTGCAGGGTGTTTTTCAAATTTAAATATCGTGAACTATTTACGAGAAAACATCCAGTTTGGTAACAATGAGAGATCTTTTTAACAGGCTTTTGATATCTTTAGACCCTTTCTTAGCAAGTCTAAGGTGCATTCCGAAAAGAAAAAAAAGGTCCAATTGAACAAGAAATTTCGGAGCTTCTTGATGTTCCATCTTAAATTAAAAAATCTGTTCATGTCCTTTTTTTTGTTATTAAATGTATTAAATGCTGATGTCGATTTATTTATTACAATCAAAAATAAGACTAAAAAATAAAACTTATTGTTTCAGATAAATTCAGATATGTTAATATATATAAAAAAAACTTGCTTTATTTAATTTTCTGTTTACTTTTTCTTGAATTTAGGAGAAAAAAGTGCATAAAAAGTTCAACATGCGGCATGTTATTAATATTTTTCTTGTTGGTAAGGTTAAAACCCTCCCGCCCCCTTTTCCACACATTTTGACCTATTCCAATTGTAATTTATTTTTTTAACATTACATCTGAGCATATTTGTTGCAAAAAGTTATCAAAAAACCAACCCAAGTTTTGTTTTATGCGTGGTAGTGATTTTCAGAAAATTAACATTTCTTCGAGAGATCGGTCACTTCAAAGCTCGTTTTAAAAAAACTTTGAAGAGATATGACAAAAATTTAAGTTGTATTTGATTCTACGAGCCATTTATATTATATAAGCAGACAAAAATATAAGAAAAAGTTTAATGCACGAGCGCTATTAATTTAATTCCGCTAGATTTCTAAATTCCCACACTGTGCGACGCTCGCAACACTTTTGTCCGTCTAACGGAGTTGTCCGTCCAAGGGAAAAAATAAAATTCATGAAAAATGTTTTCATCTACAAGCCATGGAATTCATTCAAACCAAAAATGAACATGAATATACAAGAAACAAGATACATAAACAGACTACAGCTGCAGAAATAAAATCTGATATGCATTTGATCACAGACAGTGATTTGGTGACATCGCATCTATTGTGACTGTGAACCATGAGGGAACGCTTTTAATGGACATAAAATATATGTAAAAGTATTTCTGAAAATAATTGTTAATATTTACATACTAAAAAAAGGTTTTATCCGCGTCGGGGTAATAGAATTGGAATTTAGATCCAAGATCCACGGTTGTGAGAATCTGTCCGCCTAAGGGGATTGTCCGTTTAAGGGAGCTGTTCGCAATAGGAGCTTCCACTCTATTTCCAAACACTACAGCTCATTTAAATTTGTTTTAAAAAAAAATATTTAGTCCATTTTTTTAAAATAAATACACTTGTGAAAAAAGTTAGGGAACAAAAAAATCACTTTTTTTTAGTGTTTTTTGAAGAAATTTATCTCGGTGAAAAGTGATCGTATTGAGATGAAACAAAAAGCATTTTGAAGCCTTATATCTTTTGTATTGAGAAATTTCAGCAAATGATTTTTTTAAGGTCATTGCGCAATCATAAGAAGCAAAAATATTATTTATTTTTTTTTTTTTTTGAACATATTTTCTTTGAAAATTTTTTTTGAGCCAATTTAATGCTTGTTTCGATAACTCGTTTATTTAGCTTTAAGTTCGTTCTTTTTTTGTAATTCTACAAATTTTTTTGCAGACAAATGTCTGGCTTTTAATAAAAAAAAACAGACTTTTGACTTTGACTATAATAGGAAATTTGCTTGTTCGCAATCGCAATAGAAGGTAGGTATAAGTATTCGCAATATTTTAAAATTTGTTTTCACATAACTGACTGTCCCCTCTTAGGGAAAATCTTTAACTCCGCCAATAACGCAGATCTCTTTTTGGCTCAGTATTTGAACTACATCCCTATCTTGTCACCGGCAAAAGCATATCGTCCAGGACAAAGGAAATCCTTGTTTACATTTTCAAACAACAATCAAAACTCTGTCTCGCTTCTTATACCCTACACCTCGATAAAAAATGACTTCCATAAATTTATCATTCTTAAAGATAACATTTTCTTGTGGCAAAAATATTTTTGTGTGAACTGTGACCAACTCCTTCAGCATAAAAGAAATACATCCTATTAAAAAAAAGTTATTGTACCAAAGAATGAATTTCTAGAACCGGCAAAAGATGGCAGAATAGTGTTAGCAAGAAGATACAAAAAAAAAGAAACTACAAAAATACTTCCTTCCTCCTACTCCTCCAATAGTGAATACATAAATACATACGTATAGTAACAGAAGTACTTTGTGAAACACACTATCCCAAATTTTGTGCTTCCTTCATCATTTGTTTGGATTAACCCAACCGCACCCTGTGTGCTTGCATTACAGATTGCATCTTCCTGTCTCTTTAAACTTTCGGAACTCATTTTCTATTGCAGTTGTTGTTGTTGTTGTTCTGGTTGTTGTTATTGTTGATGTATATCCTTGAAGAAGTAGAATGTAAAGGTTTAGTTGATATTTTCTCTCCTTGCTGTCCCGTGAAATAATATTTACTTCTATCATCGCCCGAGAATAGTTTTGTCGTATACGCCATTTGAGCATTTTTGGGAAATCGCATTTTAAGTTTCACGTTTGAATAAAAAAGAAACAAACCGATAGAATTTTCTGTATTTTGTATAGAATATTATGTGAAACATCTCCTTTTGATTGAAGTATTCTAAGTTGTTGGGTCTGTTTTGCTTTTCAAATTATAGAGGTTTTTCCCTAAAATCATTTTGTCGTATACGCCTCGAAAATGAGTACTTTGTTAGCATTAGCACCCCATACACGTACGACAAAGTAAACGCGTGGAATCAAGTGTGAATTAGAATTAAATGCAATAATTTTAAATTTAATAAAAAGAGAATTTTCAAAAGGTTTGGATATTATTATAATTTATAAAAAAAAATTAAAATATACACATTCTTAAAAAATAGCGAAAATTTTGATGAGTTGATGACTAATATACAAGGGTATATGGTGATTCGCATGAGGTGTGACAAAAAGCTAGAGCGTGCAGGTTGGGTTGAGGTAAGGAAAAAAATTAATGGGCAGGGAGTCTATTTCCCCCGTTTAGCCGGAAGAGGCAATTTTCTAAAAAAAATCGACTTGCAATGGAAAAAAATTAAAATGAACAAAAATACCTAAAGTATCATGCTCCCCTTTTTTGTAAAGCCCCTATTTCCATTAAGAGAGTATAATAAAATAGATAGATATCGTCATTTTCAAGTTTCCCAAAAACTTCAACTTGCACGAGAAACTTGCATGCAACTTGCATGAAAAACTTGCATGCAATTGCACAAGAAACTTGCATGCAACTTGCATGAAAAACTTGCATGCAACTTGCATGAAAAACTTGCATGAAAAACTTGCATGCAACTTGCATGAAAAACTTGCATGCAACTTGCATGAAAAACTTGCATGCAACTTGCACGAAAAACTTGCATGCAACTTACATGAAAAACTTGCATGAAAAACTTGCATGCAACTTGCATGAAAAACTTGCATGCAACTTGCATGAAAAACTTGCATGCAAGTTGCATGAAAAACTTGCATGCAAGTTGCATGAAAAACTTGCATGCAACTTGCATGAAAAACTTGCATGCAACTTGCATGAAAAACTTGCATGCAACTTGCATGAAAAACTTGCATGCAACTTGCATGAAAAACTTGCATGAAAAACTTGCATGCAACTTGCATGAAAAACTTGCATGCAACTTGCATGAAAAACTTGCATGCAACTTGCATGAAAAACTTGCATGAAAAACTTGCATGAAAAACTTGCATGCAACTTGCATGAAAAACTTGCATGCAACTTGCATGAAAAACTTGCATGCAACTTGCACGAAAAACTTGCATGCAACTTACATGAAAAACTTGCATGAAAAACTTGCATGCAACTTGCATGAAAAACTTGCATGCAACTTGCATGAAAAACTTGCATGCAAGTTGCATGAAAAACTTGCATGCAAGTTGCATGAAAAACTTGCATGCAAGTTGCATGAAAAACTTGCATGCAACTTGCATGAAAAACTTGCATGCAACTTGCATGAAAAACTTGCATGCAACTTGCATGAAAAACTTGCATGCAACTTGCATGAAAAACTTGCATGCAACTTGCATGAAAAACTTGCATGAAAAACTTGCATGAAAAACTTGCATGAAAAACTTGCATGCAACTTGCATGAAAAACTTGCATGCAACTTGCATGAAAAACTTGCATGCAACTTGCATGAAAAACTTGCATGCAACTTGCATGAAAAACTTGCATGCAACTTGCATGAAAAACTTGCATGCAACTTGCATGAAAAACTTGCATGCAACTTGCATGAAAAACTTGCATGCAACTTGCATGAAAAACTTGCATGCAACTTGCATGAAAAACTTGCATGCAACTTGCATGAAAAACTTGCATGCAACTTGCATGAAAAACTTGCATGAAAAACTTGCATGCAACTTGCATGAAAAACTTGCATGCAACTTGCATGAAAAACTTGCATGCAACTTGCATGAAAAACTTGCATGAAAAACTTGCATGCAACTTGCATGAAAAACATGCATGCAACTTGCATGAAAAACTTGCATGCAACTTGCATGCAACTTGCATGAAAAACTTGCATGCAACTTGCATGAAAAACTTGCATGCAACTTGCATGAAAAACTTGCATGCAACTTGCATGAAAAACTTGCATGCAACTTGCATGAAAAACTTGCATGCAACTTGCATGAAAAACTTGCATGCAGCTTGCATGAAAAACTTGCATGCAAGTTTTTCATGCAAGTTGCATGCAAGTTTTTCATGCAAGTTTTTCATGCAAGTTGCATGCAAGTTTTTCATGCAAGTTGCATGCAAGTTGCATGCAAGTTTTTCATGCAAGTTGCATGCAAGTTTTTCATGCAAGTTGCATGCAAGTTTTTCATGCAAGTTGCATGCAAGTTTTTCATGCAACTTGCATGCAAGTTTTGCATGCAAGTTTTTCATGCAAGTTGCATGCAAGTTTTTCATGCAAGTTGCATGCAAGTTTTTCATGCAAGTTGCATGCAAGTTTTTCATGCAAGTTGCATGCAAGTTTTTCATGCAAGTTTTTCATGCAAGTTGCATGCAAGTTTTTCATGCAAGTTGCATGCAAGTTGCATGCAAGTTTTTCATGCAAGTTGCATGCATGTTTTTCATGCAAGTTGCATGCAAGTTTTTCATGCAAGTTGCATGCAAGTTTTTCATGCAAGTTGCATGCAAGTTTTTCATGCAAGTTGCATGCAAGTTTTTCATGCAACTTGCATGCAAGTTTTTCATGCAAGTTGCATGCAAGTTTCTTGTGCAAGTTGCATGCAAGTTTTTCGTGCAAGTTGCATGCAAGTTTTTCATGCAAGTTTTTCATGCAAGTTGCATGCAAGTTTTTCTTGCAAGTTGCATGCAAGTTTTGCATGCAAGTTGCATGCAAATTTTTCATGCAAGTTGCATGCAAGTTTTTCATGCAAGTTGCATGCAAGTTTTTCATGCAAGTTGCATGCAAGTTTTTCATGCAAGTTTTTCATGCAAGTTGCATGCAAGTTTTTCATGCAAGTTGCATGCAAGTTTTTCATGCAAGTTGCATGCAAGTTTTTCATGCAAGTTGCATGCAAGTTTTTCATGCAAGTTGCATGCAAGTTTTTCATGCAAGTTTTTCATGCAAGTTGCATGCAAGTTTTTCATGCAAGTTGCATGCAAGTTTGTCATGCAAGTTGCATGCCAATTTTTCATGCAAGTTGCATGCAAGTTTTTCATGCAAGTTGCATGCAAGTTTTTCATGCAAGTTGCATGCAAGTTTTTCATGCAAGTTGCATGCAAGTTTTTCATGCAACTTGCATGCAAGTTTTTCATGCAAGTTGCATGCAAGTTTCTTGTGCAAGTTGCATGCAAGTTTTTCATGCAAGTTGCATGCATGTTTTTCATGCAAGTTGCATGCAAGTATTTCATGCAAGTTGCATGCAAGTTTTTCATGCAAGTTGCATGCAAGTTTTTCATGCAAGTTGCATGCAAGTTTTTCATGCAACTTGCATGCAAGTTTTTCATGCAAGTTGCATGCAAGTTTCTTGTGCAAGTTGCATGCAAGTTTTTCGTGCAAGTTGCATGCAAGTTTTTCATGCAAGTTTTTCATGCAAGTTGCATGCAAGTTTTTCTTGCAAGTTGCATGCAAGTTTTTCATGCAAGTTGCATGCAAGTTTTTCATGCAAGTTGCATGCAAGTTTTTCATGCAAGTTTTTCATGCAAGTTGCATGCAAGTTTTTCATGCAAGTTGCATGCAAGTTTTTCATGCAAGTTTTTCATGCAAGTTGCATGCAAGTTTTTCATGCAAGTTGCATGCAAGTTTTTCATGCAAGTTGCATGCAAGTTTGTCATGCAAGTTGCATGCAAGTTTTTCATGCAAGTTGCATGCAAGTTTTTCATGCAAGTTGCATGCAAGTTTTTCATGCAAGTTGCATGCAAGTTTTTCATGCAAGTTGCATGCAAGTTTTTCATGCAAGTTGCATGCAAGTTTTTCATGCAAGTTGCATGCAAGTTTTTCATGCAAGTTTTTCATGCAAGTTGCATGCAAGTTTTTCATGCAAGTTGCATGCAAGTTTTTCATGCAAGTTGCATGCAAGTTTTTCATGCAAGTTTTTCATGCAAGTTGCATGCAAGTTTTTCATGCAAGTTGCATGCAAGTTGCATGCAAGTTTTTCATGCAAGTTGCATGCATGTTTTTCATGCAAGTTGCATGCAAGTTTTTCATGCAAGTTGCATGCAAGTTTTTCATGCAAGTTGCATGCAAGTTTTTCATGCAAGTTGCATGCAAGTTTTTCATGCAACTTGCATGCAAGTTTTTCATGCAAGTTGCATGCAAGTTTCTTGTGCAAGTTGCATGCAAGTTTTTCGTGCAAGTTGCATGCAAGTTTTTCATGCAAGTTTTTCATGCAAGTTGCATGCAAGTTTTTCTTGCAAGTTGCATGCAAGTTTTTCATGCAAGTTGCATGCAAGTTTTTCATGCAAGTTGCATGCAAGTTTTTCATGCAAGTTGCATGCAAGTTTGTCATGCAAGTTGCATGCAAGTTTTTCATGCAAGTTGCATGCAAGTTTTTCATGCAAGTTGCATGCAAGTTTTTCATGCAAGTTTGCATGCAAGTTTTTCATGCAAGTTGCATGCAGGCCGACGCCTCACCGACAGCCTGCGTAAACATGAAAGTAAAGTCGCCTTTACTTTCATGTTTTTTGCATTTTATTATACGTAACGCTTACGCCGAAATAATTCTTCGGTTTTATTTGAAATTTTGTGCGTTATCTGTTAAGCCTATACACATTACACGTACGACAAATAAGAGTTTAATAAAAAATATACCAAAAATACATGGATATTTTGTCGTATATGCCAAAATGTGGCGTATACGACAAAACGAGACTAAGGGATGGGTTATTATGTGAATATACGATAAAATGCATACTTAGTATCTCGGTAACAGTAATTGATAGGCGAAATCTGATCACAGAAATGGAAAGAGGACCTTCGAAAGCATAGTACTGCATACCCACTTTAAAAATGTGCATTTTGGCGTTTACGACAAAACAATTCTCGGGCGACGCTATATTGATATGAGGGTTAACCCAAACAAGGTTTTCAGAGGACAGAATTTTTAATATCTACAGCATTTTAAACCTCAAGGAATATTTAAGGATTTCTTTTCGTCAAATTTCAAATGGAATAAAAACTTTTTTTTTGCAATATAAAAGTTCTTTCTTTTTGTTTTACTCGCCGCATAGCCTAGTTTCGTATTTGTCGTTTTTTTTTTATTTTATTTCTAAATAGAAATTTCCTTTTTCAATTTCAACCACAAATTTGTCAGTGCAAAATTTGATTTTGCCATTTAACATTTCAGAAAACATTCAACACTACAACATCGTTGTCGTCGTCGTTGTCATTCGTCCTTTGGAATTTGATTCGAGTTTGGGCATGACTTATGCAGCAGAAGCCAAATGTCGATTTTACTCTAAATTTTCTGTTCACTGATGTTTTTTTTTTTTTGTCGGTTCTTTTCCTAAACTGTAGCTCGGCAACGACGACATTTCAAAGTGGTATGAATTTCGCTTCTTAGTATTGACATCAAGCAAGGTGGAAGACTTAAATATTGCAGTATAACTTTTTTAGGTTTATCTTTTTTTTTCTAGGACTAAGAGAAACTAGGTCTCAACAGTTATTGGCTGGCGGAGGAAGGAGGACATTTTTTCGCTGATTCCTTAAAAGTCATACGATGAACCAGTTATCGTTTAGTTTTTTTTTCAAATTTTTTTCTCTTTTGATATCCTGTTGAGAGGAAAAAGTGCCAGAAATAGTAGCTATATACGAGGTCATTGCTTTTGGTTTACATATCACATACTATTTCTTTTCGAAAGAACTTGAAAAAATGAATGAAATCAGAGAAAGGACAATCTGCTTTAGATTTATGTTGTTTTATTTTTTTGTATTTCCGGTGATTGAATGAATAACCTTTACAGCAAACAAAAAATCATCTAAAGAATTTAATCATATTGTTCTATTTACTTTTTGCTAAAGGAGAATTTGTTGCAGTTTTTTATTTATCCTTGAACAAGTTGTCTTGGTACTAATTAAATAGAGAAAGTATTTTTTGTGGGTTATAAAAAAGAATAATTTTTTTAAGAAAATAAAGTAAAGGATTTCATACCACGTACTTGCTCCAAAATTACATATAAGATTCAAAATTTGATAAAAATAAATTTAAGGAAAGAGTGGAGACTTCGGTCTCTTTTTATAATTTTTTTTAAGGAAATTTCTATTAATTTCAGCCACAAGCTAAATGCATCATATAAAGCTATTTTAAGATAACCTCAGTTGCTCTGAGAGTGTTCTAAAAATATTTGATTAGAGCAATTTTATTAAAGTCGGCTATTCTGTAGGTTAAGTTGATTAACAGCAAATTTTATTAGTTATTGTTGTAGGCTAAACCATTTGTTGTACCCGTTTGAAAAGTACATTAAACAGGCAACTTTTTAACGTATTTGGCCACAGTTGTTCTCATACATTTTTACTGTTTTACAGACGGTCAAACTTTTGTAAAAATAAACATTTTGTAATTTTTGTATTGAAAAACTGATTTTAAAAAATTATAATAAAAAAATGCAACAAGTGTTAAATTTCAGTATCTGTCTATTAGGATAGTTATTCAAAAAAATTATAAAAATAAAAAAAAAAACAAAAATCATTCATTGGTGGTCCTACTGTTAAGGTATTCGAGGAGAGACGAAATTTTTTAAATTTTTTTGTAAAAATTTTATACCATGGAGACAACAAGGTAAATATTTTTGTATATGTTATTTTCTGAAAGGTCTTAAGGCCTGCTATGTCTGTTTGCAAGGTTATCCATTATTTACTGGACACCTTGTATATATAACTGGTTTCTCGGAAACGGCTCTAACGATTTGGATGAAATTTTGAGAGTTTATTCTAATGAGTGAGAAAAAATTTAAAAAATTTGTTTTATGCAAATCCGCCCACTGCCACGCCCATATTTCACATTTCTTTTCCTATTGAAAACCATTTAATTTTCTTAATTATTCGGAAACGAATGAATCGAATTGATTGAAATTTTCAGGGTGTTTTCTGTTAGGCAAGAAAAAAAATTAAAAAAAAATATTTTTAATAATATCCGCCCACTTTCACGCCCACTTTTATCACTTTTCGGTTTCTCGGAAACGGCTCCATCGATTTTGATGAAATTTTCGGAGTTTGTACGAGAAAAAAATTTCGAAAATTGTTATGGTCAAATCCGCCCACTGCCCCACCCACTTTTATTAATATTTGGTTTCTTGGAAATGGCTGTAATGATTTTAATGAAATTTTCAGAGTTATTTAACGAGTTATCTTTTATTAACGCGAAAAAAAATTTTAAATTTGTTATGTTATGTTATGCTGCGTCCACTTTTATTAATGTTTGGTTTCTCGGAAACATTTCAATCGAATTTGATGAAATTTTCAGAATATGTTTTTGTGAACGAAAAAAAAAATTTTGAAACTTTGGTACAATCCGCCCACTGCCAGCCCACTGCCTGTCCACTTTCGTTTTTATTGGTCTTTTTGAGCAACGATTCAATCGATTTAATTAAAATTTTCAAAGTTTTTTCTTATGAGCAGGAAAAAAAAACATTTTTATAAATATCCGCCCACTGGTACGCCTTCTTTTATTAATGTTTGGTTTCTCGGAAACGGTCCTTACGAAATTGATGAAGTTTTCAGAGTGTGTTTATGAACAAGAAAAAAAATTTGAAATTCGTTTTGGTTAAAATCCGCTAGCTGCCTCACCCACTCTTATTAATTATTCGTCTTACTAGAAAATGTATCAATCGAATTGATTGAAATTTTTAGTTTTTCAGGGTTTGTTTTAATGAACGAGAAAAAAATTCTAAATTTTGTATGGTAAAATCGACCCAATGCCACACCCACTTATATTATTTATTCGTTTTCCTCAATTTCTCGGAAGCGAATTGATCTACTTAGTTGAATTTTTCTGAGTTTTGTCTTTTGAACTCGGTCTCTCAGGTACTAGACTTTATAAATACAGAATTATGACCACAGCCCTCGAAACCTAACGAATTTAATTTAACTGACATTTAATCCACTGTTTTATGAAACCTCATTTTTCAGGCTCATTTTTGCCTCAGTTGGATTTTAAGCTAATTTGAAGCGAATAAGATAATTTGTTTTAGTTTACTGAAACGCTGAGCTGACTGTTTCATCCCTATAGAGAAATAATTTATGACTTTTTCGTGCAACGATTTAATGACATGAATGTGATAGATTTTTATTGGCTCCATCAGAATTCGGCTATATACAGTAAACGCCAACAATTAACTTATTGAAGGAAGCTTTCGGTGAACTATTCTTTAAGTACTTACATATATAATCTTTCTCATACAAAACGACTTTTATCATCATTTATGCTGAATTAAAAACTGGCCTTTATAGCGGCGATGTCGCAAGTAAAAATTACCTGAAACATATTAAGGAAACATTTTATGATGTTTCTCTAAAACTTTAAGAACAAACAGTTTTCAGTATTCATCGAATGGCAATGGAAATTGTTCAAAAGGGAAGCTAGGGCCCATTACCTTCTCTGCTTGTTTTTCAATTCTCTAAAAAAAAAAAAAAAAAAAAAAAAAAACTAAGTAGGTATATGTACTTACTATTCGTTTTCCCTTTGGTAACTTCCCATTCCAAAAAATATTCAGTTAACTTCATTTTCTAATGCATTAGATTTAGGAATATTTATGCAGGAAAACTTAGCTACTGTTGATTTTTTTCTCGCACACCTATTATGCTGATGTTAACATACTACAGGGTGTTTTGCATAAAATACGACAAAAGTCTTGGTTGTATCTGTAAGTAAGATCGATAGACATTAGGCGGTAAGGACAATTTTCGACTTGAAATGAAAAAAAAAAAATATTTTTTAACTTTTACGTTATTCAGTAGATAAAATTTTTGTTTTTAAAATTCAATGCTTCTAGAAATTTTTAATTTAATTTCTAGTTTTTGAGCAAATTAAAAAAGACCAAAGTAGATTTTCCTTCAATTAGAATTCAATCCTTTGTTTGTTTGTTTCTCAAAAGATTCTCTTTCCAAAACGTACTACTCAAATCTAATAGTAGACATTTAAGCATCACGTTTTTGGTATTGGACTTTAAATTGAAAGTAGCTTTAAGTTGAAACAAAAATACAACTTAACAACGTAAAATTTCGAACAAAATTAGTTTGAACACAATATTTATGTATATTATTTTGTTCTTCATAAACTCATATTTCATTTTATTTTTTTCAAACAAGATATCGGTCGGTAAAAATTAGAATAATTAGTGAAAAGGGTGTTTTAAGCTTTTTTCTTAAGCTATTTTCTTTTTTTACTTGCGATATACATAGGTACCCACTATTTAGGGCAAGTTTAGGATTCGTGCAAAAAATCGAACTCAAGATGAACTTTTTACGTATTTTTTTGTCCTCCGGAACAACTGCAGATATTCTTAATTTTTTTTTGTTGATTTTTATTATATGATTATCCCTTTAAAAAATATCGTTCGAAGTTATGGAAGAAAAAAATCTATAGAAAATATTTTCAAAGTTATTTCTTTTTTTATGTAAGAGGGCACAAGTTAATGACAGAATTTGTTTGTAAATCATTTTTTTATAGGGCATAAACTTTTGTTTTATGGGTTGTCTGATCAAAAAAATTGATTTAAGAAATAACGGACACCCTAATGTATATAATAGTAGCTTGTTAGTACAGAAATCTACAAAAGTTTGTATTCTTTGTTAATTTTGAAGAGAGTATTGAAACGTTTTGTTTGTAATGAAATGACGAAAGACATGTTTAAAGAGAAATTTTAACATCGAAAATAGTTTTTAAAATTAATATCTATTGTGCATTACTCAACAAAAAAAAATGCAGGAAAGGGGGCAACCACCTGGCTGGATTACAAAAAAAAAAACGTTTATAGGTAAGTATTGTTTGTCCATTTAAAGCAAAATGTTCAGGCTAGGGAATTTTCGTTTAAAAATATCAACCTCTATATTAGCTCTATAATGCATCAGATAGCAGAATTGTACGAGTTTTCTAAAAATTCCATGTCAAAATATGGGAGAAGGGCAAAGTTTTTCCTCTAATTAATTTCAATAATGTATTTAAATTCAATCAATATATACAAATATGAAAATTAATAAAGATAGTTATTTATCTTGGGGTCGGGCTGTATGTGTTGTGTTGAATTAATTCATTTCGAATAAGCTTAATTTTTCAATTTAAATCAAATCTCTATACCAATGCGCAAACAATTATTGCTCTAGGTCTAGGGTGTAAAAGTAAATTTTTCACCATAACAAGTCATCCAAACTTCATTATCTCGGCGAACCTATTAATTCTTTCCATCCGATGCCACTCAATTCTGCATCGTTATTTTCCTACTTCTTCTTCTTCTTCCGATTGTGCATCGTTCTTGCAGAGTTGGCTCCTAAGTCTATAAACCGGCCAATTATCAGTTAATGAATTGAGCCTTAATTTAACCCCTAACGAAAGCTATTTTTCCTTAGGGAAAAGCTAGTTTGTGTAAATGGATATTAAAAGAAAAATTTAAACCATTTCGGATCAATTTAATTTGAAAATATTTAATTTTTTAGTTAACCCCACCCATAAAAGTTATTTGACAAACGATTTATATACAGAAAAAAAAATAAATAAATAATGAGAAATAACTATGTTAATTTAATAATCAAATATGGAAATTCCTATCGGTTTCTCATACCCCCATATCTTTAACAGCATTTTTTCTTCACTATAAGTGTGAGACAAAATGGTAATAATATCCTTTTCCGCTAAAAAGAAAAAAAGGAGCTTTCGAACAACAACAACTAAAAAAAACTGTTGCTGAGCTTCCTGCGAGAATAATTCTCTCTCTCTCCTTCTCTGTAATTTATATTGTCTTGTCAGTGATGATAACAGTATTCTCATTGCGCCTTCATGAACATGATTTCATGGCTATTGAATAGAACGAGACTTTTTATTTTCAGTGTTAGTAGGTACGTAATATGTATAATGTACAGTACATACATATTTACCTCTATAAAGTAGGGAAATACATTTTTGGATTTTGTGATTTTGCTTTGAAAACTTTTTGGTCTTTTGGGATATTTAACAAAGAAAAATACACTTCTGTGAATGAAATGCGCATGCACTATCTTGTTGGGTGAGATTATTGAAAGCAGCGCCTATACATGTAGGTACATAAAATAAAAGCTTTGCAAAAAGTTTTTCCAGGGATGTAAAAATTTTTCCAGATTGATAACAAAGTTCTGAAATTAAATAAATTAACTTCTATTTTACAATAACTAAATTCAAAAAATACCTAAAGCCCACTTAGGACTAAAAATTTTAATTTAAAAAATAAAATAAATTTGATGGCACAACAGCTCATGAAGAACTAGGGCCTAGTGACTTACAACTCTCAACCATTCCTGTGTGTGTGTCTGCAGGAATGGAGGGGACCTACAGTTTATTGCCGAATCCGAACGGCTAACGAGCGGCACTTTTCTGTGACAGGAGATACTCTTGGAGGATTTGTCAATTCCTCGCAAGAGGCAGTAAACGTTTTTTCTTTTTAAATAAATAGGTGGCGAGGCTGGGGGTCGAACCTTAGACCTCCGGCATGACAGTCCATCGCACTAACCATCACGCCACGGCTACTACAAAAAAAAAATTTAATTTATTTATTTAAAATATATTTTAAAATTTATTTAAAAAATTTATTTATTTAAAAATTTTAAACTTCATTCACCTAAGAGAACAAAAACATAATTTTCAAAATCGGGCAGTGGTTTCTGAGAATTAGGGCGAAAGTTTTCTTTGACATTGAATATAACAAACAAAAAATGGAAACTTGTCCCAATTTATTCATTCTCTATTAAATTTTAAATCACCAATAAAAGTAGGAAATTAAAAATATTTGTATGAGGTTACAAAAATGAATAATGAATAAGTTCGAGCTTAAAACAAAATGACTTTGAGAAATTTTTATTTATTTATTTGTTTTTTTTTTTTTTTTTTTGACAAAATTTTCGATTTTAAAAATTAATTGTTTTAAAACAATTTGCAAAAACAAATAGACTGAACAAATCAACATCCATTTCCAATTCTGGCTTCAGTTTTTTTTTTTTTGTTTTTTTTTTTAGAAAATTGCTTTTCCCGTACGGCACATGGCTGCAGTGAAATAGACCCTCCTCTTCAGTAGGTACTGTTTTTTCATTGCTTCAACCTAACCTACATGTTCTTGCCTTCAGTCGCATCTCATGCATAACCTGGGCCAAATCATCGCATCAGTCAGCTCTTTAGGTTCACTGGCCGCGTTCGGGGGGCAAGCCAAACCTATCCGGATAGGTTTGTGTTGTTGTAATCCCTTGTTGAAAAACTTCTGATGTCAGCTGAAGCAACAACAACTCAAGGTATCTGAAAATTTTTGGGATAGGTGGATAGCCTATCTCACTACCACCCGAACGCAAGCACTGAATTATTTCAATTGGCACTACTCTTTACAATGTATTTTAAATGGAGCAGTAATGCCAATGTTAAATTTTTCAGTGACGTATGGCCCACTCGCCGATGCGGGAATCCGGCCCCTGTTTATTATTATAAACTATCGTAAAGATTAATTACATTTAAGTAATGCCAAGTTAATATCCCGTACGCCACCTCTGGCGCTGCAGTGAAATACATATAGAACCTCCCCTTCAGTAGGTACGATTTTTTCATGGCTTCAACCTTACCTACGTGTTCTTGCCTTCAGTCGCATCTTATGCATAACACCCTGATTATTATAAACTATAGTAATGAATCATTAAATTTAAGTAATGCCAAGTTAATATAAATATGGGCTAATGAACTCTTTTGAAAGAAAGGAGTTATGAATTAAATTCTGTCTTTGTGAAAATTTTAAATTAATGGACACGTCTTCGCGAATATTCATCAAGATAAAATTTCGAACATTCCAAAAGATTATTTCATAGTGACAGGACAGTAGCCAGAGGTGCTTGACTTATTATCTTGTTGAATCTTGAATCTCAGAGCTATATTAGAAACGAAACTTTTCTGTAATTAATTTAAATTCTCTATGAGACATCTTAAACTAACAAGATTCATTTCTTGAATTTGTTGCAGATCTATAAAATGTCATCAACAAATCCGTCTCTAAAAAGGATCATCTCCAAATCCGATCAAACTCCAGAGTTTTTACGAACAAAAGGAATTCTTTGACACTATGTTGATAGCTGGCAACTATAGCGTCAGTGTTCAAGCTCATCGAGTTGTCCTGTGTGCATTGAGTGAGTACTTCTTGGAATTATTCCGTGGCAATCAATCAGGGAATATAGTGGAACTCAAGGAAATTGAAGCATTGACACTGGAACCTATGATCGATTTTATGTATTCGGGATTAATTGAATTGAATCTCGAAATGGTTGAAGGAATTCTTCGGACTGCGTCGTTTCTAAAAATAAAATCTTTAGTTGATGCCTGCTGTGAATTTATTGAGGGAAACATCGATTTGAGTAATTTATTGAGTTGGTTTCGATTGGCCTATGAACTGAACTTACCCGAACTAAAGACCAATGCTATAGAATGTATTTACACTAACTTTGAGGAAATATCGAAGGAAAAAGAACTTCTGATGCTGAGTGAAAAAGAATTGAAGGATTTGCTATTCAATGACAATCCTTACGAAGACTTCGAAGATGATGTCTTTTTGGCCATGGCAGAATGGATAAAATACGACAAATCAAATCGGGAACATCTAGTTTGTCAGCTGCTGCCAATGAATGGTTCGTTTCCAGGCTCTTACGCCAAAGTTTATTCTTGAAAACAGAAAGTCTATATGTACAACTGTCGAAAGCTGCGAATTTATTTACAGTTGGTTTCAATGGCATTTGGCACCGGAAACGCGAACAAACGATCACAACAAGTTTACTTTCAAGCCAAGGAAGATGGCTAAGAAGCTTGCACTCGCAAAATACTGGAACACTGAGCACAAAATTAAAATCGAAACTTTTAACCCCACACAAAATTCATGATCCATCGAAATAGAAACACAGCTGCCCAAAGGACTTAATCATTCTTCACCAATTTTGATTAATAGTAAACTAATTGTAGCAGCAAAAGACAGTCTGACTTCTGAATTTAGTGTGAAATGTTTAGATCTGCATACCTCTAATACTCCTTATTAGTGGTGAATCTGGTTCTGGCTCATTTTCGATTGAAAAACACATTTTCAATTTAGAGTAGTCGTTGAGTTTTGTGAAATTATCTAAATTTCTGTGCAATTTCTTAGTTTTTCTTTCCGTAAGAACTTTTTACAAAACATTAGAAAAATTAAAAAAAAAAAAGATGTATGAAATCGGTAAAGTTGTTCTCAAGTTATGGCGTCACCAAGGGAATTAGGGATTCATTTTTATATATACAGGATGATTCACCTAAGGTACGACAAAAAGCTAGAGCATGTAGGTTGGGCTGAGATGAAATAAAATCGTATTGGTAGAGGGGGGTCTATTTCCCCCCGTTTAGCCGGGAGGGCAATTTTATAAAAAATCGTCTTAAAACAGAAGAAAAATTATTAAAAAACAACGATTAGGTAAACTTAAAATGACATGACGTATTTTTTTGTAAAGCCAGATACCATTTATTTTATTTTATTTCTAAATTAGTCTTTTTAGGGAATATTTTTGATATTATATTAATTTTCAAACTCAAAATTTAGAAAAAAAAATTCAAACTGATTTTTTTTCAAGAATTTTACTTAATTAAGTATTAATTTTGTTTTCAAAATTCAATTCACATTAGTTTTTTTCCCAAAACAGAAAACCAAATGCTAAAACGTTTTTTTAGTTTTTGAGAAAATTAAAAATAACCGGAGAGGCAATTTTCTAAAAGAATTGACTTCTTACAGAAGTTTTTTTTTTTTTTTTAAACAACTTTTCTATATTTTTTTGTCAGAAATTTCTGCTTTTATTTTGTTTAAACTTAAATTTTTTAAAGAAAAAAAAAATTAAAAAACTGTGTTCAAACTGATTTTGTTCTAAATTTTTCGTTATTAAGTCAGCTAGTGACTTATGAATTAAAAAAAATTAATTTAATTCACAAGCCATCTTAAAGACTTACGAATTAAAAAAAAAAATTCATGTCATCTACAGGACTTATGAATTAAAAAGATTTAAGTTATAAGTTAGTAAGTGACTTATGAATTAAAACAGATTTAAGTCATAAGCTAGTTACTTATGAATTTAAAAAAATTAATTAATAAGCTATGTAATTAGTGACTTATGAGAGATGCGGCCGTACAATCCGCAAAAAAAATCTTGTTCGCACCATGTGAGGCCTTCCTTACATTTTAGGAGCTGTCTACGATTGTCGCATACACGGAAGCTCACAAAATATATGTGTGCTTAAAATTGAAAACCACTTTCGTTAATAACAATTATGCAGTCAAAATAAGCTTTCAAGTTTCTAATTCACAAATTTTTTTAACTTATATGTCAGCTGACTGACATAAGTCACCTACTGACTTATGACTAAAGATTTTTTATTTAAAAACTTGCAACCCTGGTCTGTTGGAGATGAGCTAGATCAAAAATTTGTATTTTTACTCCGGCGAATAATGACATAACACCTTACCTATAATTGAAGAATACTAATCGTGCATGCGATAATAAAATCTAAATAAAAAACAGTCTTTAAAAACATGTTCAAAATCGAACAGGGCCTGTTTTGTTTAAATAAAAAATACCGCGAAGTTATCGAAAATTTCCCAATATCCTGTCTCTATAACTTGCGAGAGAAAATGTCCCTCGCCGATCTCCCCAGAAAAAAAAAAGCTTCACTTTCCATAAATTCCATTGACAAAGCTCCATTATCTCTTTTCTTGTTCTCTCGCCCTAAAGTATTTCAAAAGCTTTTTGCTAATAATATTTTTTCCACACACAGTATCTTCCATACAATTCTCTCCAGCAGCTCTTGTACCGTTATTTGAGACCTAAGCCAACCCCAGGAAAATGAAAATCTCAGGCAATTGGGAATTTTTCAAATTTGCCTGCCTCTAGTTGGTGTTCCGGTTTCGGGTTGTGCTGTTTGTTGCCTTTTCCTCCTATTTTCACCATCATCATAAAATACATATACTTCACATTAAAAAAAAAAAACCTAAATAATATACACACACATTTCAGTGAAAGTTAAATAAAAAAGAAAATTAACTAGAAAATTTAAATGTCGAAGTCGAAACAATAACGTATTTCAAGGAATAACGAATAAAAAGGTGCTTTCTACACCCATTTTTCCGTTCAACAAAAAAATAATATTTTTTCCAATCGGTTTTTCTGATTCAAATCACACATATGTTGATTAGGACCAGCAACAGTGGATGTGTCCTTTGAGCCACTGCTTTTTTTTTTAGTTTTTTTTTTTTTTTTGAACAAAAAATACCTTAGTAACTAAAAACGAAAATTAAGGATAATTTTTTTTTTCAAATTCAATGCGATTCTGAAAAGCAATGTACATAAAACTCTGTTCGTGAAAAAAAGTTGTTGGAAAAAAAAATCGTCGAAATTTGAAATTTTCCCAGGACGAGAAAGTTTCTCCTTTTTGCCTTTCTTTTCTGCGGTAGTATCTACTCTCAAAGAAAGCAGGGAATTACGGGAACCACCAGCAATTGAAGTTTCCTGTCTCTCTGTCCTCTGTATGAGTATATTTGTGTGTATGATGGCGTGCGTGCGTTTGTATATACGGCAACAGCAGTAACTGAAAGGACCAGCACCAGCAGAAAAATATAGAACCGTTAAAAAATCCAAGTCTAATTTTTTCAGTGCTGGTAAAATTGACAAAAATATAAAGAAATTATATTTAAAAGAAAATTAATTTTAGTCAGTTTTGTCCTTCTTTTATTTTTTCTTAATTTATTTGCTTTAATTTAGAAACATATTTAACGGTTTTCCCCTATAATTTATATTATTGTTCCCTCAAGGACAACAAACAGTATAACAGGTGCTTTGATATATGGGGGCATGGTGAAAGTTGGAAAATTTAGTTTTCAAAATTGAAATTAAAAATATAAAACTAATATTTTAACATTTCGAAAAAAAATCATAAACAAAAGAAAGTTGTGAAAAGATGTGAAATTTTATTAGTTCGGAATCTAAATCGAAACGAAAAAAAAAAATAAGCAAAAGAAAAATTAGAAGAAACTTGCAAAATGAGTGTGTATTCATTGTATCCGTTATACAAGATGATTTTCATAAGTGGCACAAGCTAACAAGTGTTAGAGTCTCGAGCAACGTTTTATTTTTCATTGAGTTTTTTTTTATCGATATTTAACTCAAAAATAATTCGATGTATTTTTCAAATTGGAAAATCTTTAATTCTATTAAAAATATAATCGATTGTAAATTAAATAATTAATCGTGCGTCTTCGTTAAATATTGTTCAACAAAAATTTTGCAAAAAAAAAATTAAAATATTCCATATATAGAAATGTATCTATGTATATAATTTAAGAAAATAAATGTTGTGAATGAAAAGAAAAACAAAATAGATAAAAATATTTTCTATAATATAGAAATAAAATTTAATAAAAATAAAAAATCCTTGGAAATAAGGTTTCGGGGTAACGAATATAAGAAAATATTAATTTCGTAGTTAGTGCAAATCGTTTTTCATACATCAATTTAAATTTTAAAAATCGTTGTGAATAAAATAGTTTTTGAATAAAATTTGACAAAAAAAAAAAACATCAATTTGGCAGTTCAATATTTGTTTTGCGCGGATATGGGAAGAACATAAATGAAATGTGAGTAAACTTTTTATTTTATTTAAATTTTCTTACATTTACATACATTTTAAAGAAAAAACTAAAAATTTAAAACGTTTTTGGTTTCGCTAAACAAGATTAAAATAAATTTAGATAACTGCGCAGGTTTGTTTATTTTATTTTTTGACAGTTTGTTTAAAGTTTAAAAGCTTAAAGGTCATTGGTCTTTCTTGAAAAGTAAGAAAAAAAAATTAAATTTTCTATCGATATTTAAAATAGAAGTTCTTTTGAAATGTTTTTTTTTTGAAAATGTATTAAAATTAATATGTAGGTACCTATGTATAAAATAAAAAACTTAATTTTTTTATGTTTTTTCAATTATATATTTTTAAATTATTCGTTTATTCAATTAAATACATAACAATTGAAAATTACAAATTTTAAATAATTTAGTTTAAATAAATTAAGTTTTAATTAAAAGCTTAAAACTAAAAATCATAACTAAATTTAGTCGTATAACAGTCTTTAGTCGCAAAAATTTGTCGTTTCGTCTTAGGCGATCTCCACTGGCCTCATCAGTTAGCTAGTGAGGGCCTTGTCAATATGCACACCAAGTCGTTTCCGAAATATTGCGCTTACACCAAAAAAAAAATCCTAAAAATATTTTATTTTGAAAAATTTGCTTGTGGCTATACCATTAACATCTCAAAGCATTCTCCATAAAAAAATTTACCGTAATTCGCTGATTCGTTTTCAAGACAATCGAAAACGAAAAAAAAATTGTTCTATGGAGGAGGTACCGTATTAAAAAACATTTATCCAAAATTTTTAACTCCAAAGGTAGTCTTAATTATAGTTTTTTAGAACAATAAGTGTCAATTTTAAAGAAAACCGATTCATCCGTTTAGGCTATAGTCAAACAGAGAGAATTGCGAGACACACTTTTTTCGTCTTCCCTATCAATTTGTCAAGGAAGAACTGAATATTTTGTATTTAAATTGTTGAAGCCTTTTTGTTGAGAATACGGAAATTGACTTGGTTCAGAAAGTTAGAATAATTATTTAAATTTAAAATACTATTTTAAGGTAGGTATTAAATACAACAAAAAATGTTTGAGTCGTAGTTTTCATTTTCTAAAATATTAACACTAGACTAAAAATTATTTAAAAATTAATATGAAAATTAATTATAGAAAGCAAAAATAGTATTTTAAGGGCCACTTGCACAAAACGAACGGATAAATATATAAAACTAAGGATAACTATCCCAGTTAAAAAAAATAAATAAAAACTTCTCTTGCACGAACGAAAAATAAATAACAAGCGGATAAGAATAGTCACCAACCCAACAAACACAAAACACATTGAAAAATAAACAAACTCTAACGCTTTGACTCCCTTTCTCTTAAGAAATTCTAAAATTTGACGTGAGAGCTATTCAGAGTTTAAATATTCATCCAGAGAACGAAGAGAAGATAACTTTTTAAACTTAAGATAGAGAAAAAACATGATTTGATTCAAATTAGTCAGATAGCTTTGATATTTATAAATCAGGAGTTACTGCTGTCAGACAAACTTCTGTACAAGTGGCCCTAAGGAAATTTAATAGAAAATTAATTTTTTAATAACTATTTCCAAAAAACCTTAACTTAAAAAAAGAACTAAATAAAAGATATTTTCCACTCTCATTTTTAAGGGAAATAATGGACTCCCCGACATAATTTTTTTTTATTTCAGCCCGATCTACACACTTTAACGTGTGTAGATCGGGCGGCCCTTTCCGCCTTCAAGAGTTTGTTTAACTTTATAAGCTTTATATACATCAGCAGACCATCAGGGAAGGCCGCGATGAGAAAAACGAATGTTTAGACTATATTTATTAGATTTTCGTCTGTTTAAACAAGTCTAAGTATTTCAAAACATTCAAGAATATGGTCTATTTAATAAAAAATCTTATACTTTTGTCAAGGTTTAAACAATCAATTACGTTGTCTAAAGTAAGATAACAAGATAGTTGGATCACTATAAAGCAACAATTAGAAAAGATTTTTAAAAACTTGAACGGCTGTTTAAAGTTACACAATGTGCATAAATACAACCTCGAGTGCATTTACAAATATTTTATATGAGTGACCCAGTGCCAGCTTGTTGGAAGACCTCAAAACTTTGTTTTATTCATTCGAAGCATACAAAAATTATATGGCAGGCACCGTTATTTTTGGTCCTAAAAATAAAACGAAAAAAATCAAAATCCCGAGTTCAATTTTTTTTACGAATCCAAAACTTGCCATATAGTACCTACATATACATATATCGCAAGTAAATACAAATACATATATTTAGGTATGCATTACAAATTTGTAGAGATATTCTCTACATTTTTTACATAGAAGATTATAATATCGAAAAAAATTTCTAAACGTAAAAAATAGTAAATTAAAGTTTCCATACTTTTTCTTGTTCAAATTTGTTTGTAGGACTAACAGAAACCGATATATTCCATTAAAACTAAAATCCAAGATGGTGGCTAAAAGGTAAATTTAACGAGTGAGAAAAATCCAGGTTTATGATCTTCTACCCTTCGAATGAACGAAAAACTTTGGATGTTATAAGCTGCGGAGTCAGATAATAAATGCACAAAACCATGAAGCTATCGGTCGCCTCCCGAACTGTATTTAATTACGATAAAAATAAAATGCATGACTGGATCGCAAGAACTTGCTGTTATGATTCAAATGACTGAATTTTAAAGATAATAAATTATTAGGTGTTTATATGAATAATATACACTCGCAGGCAAATTTAACCGCCCACCTCGTATTTCTGTAAATTTAAAGAATCCGTCAAGTTTAGACCATATTGAGTGTAAGTAATGTTGAAAGCAAAGTTTGAAAAAAAAAAAAAAAAAAAAAACAAAAATTCTGAGAAAAAACCACGTTTCTTAAAAAATTAACACAAAAAAAAAAAAAAAAAAACACAAAATACTGAAAAAGATGTTATCTTTTGTTGTTAAAAAAGTGGCAAAATTATTGAAAAACTTCATTTTTAATAATGAGTATCTGCGACGCAGGCTCTAATTATCGTGGAGCCGATTTGACAATCCGTTAATGATGTCCTAAACATCCGACTGAGGGATGTTGTGCAACTCCTCTACTGCAGCTGTCTTAAGCTCTCCTAGAGCGGTAGGAACATGTGTTCTCGCTCGGACACGTCTTTTAAGGTTGTCCTAAAGATGATCGATAGGTTTGAGATCTGGACCGCAAGATGGAAATGGAAAAACTGGAATCCCGACCTCATTTAGGTAGTTAGTTACAGAATTTGCGGTATAGCAGAGTGCGTTGTCATGCATTAACCGAAAGTGTTCACCAAAAATTGGTGCGAAAGTTATCACATGGTCTTGCAAAACGTTTTCCACGTATATCTGAGCATTCACACTGCCTCTATCGAATACAACAAGGTCCATGCAAGCTTCATAACTGATGCCTCCCCAAACCATTACAGACCCTCCTTGATAACCCACGGTTTCGGTTATCGTGCATGGAGCAAACCTTTCGTTTTTTCGCCTGTAGACACGCTGACGTCCATCTGGACCTCGTAGACCTTTTCTGCTTTCGTCTGAGGTTAAGACGTCTCTTCCTTCCTCTGTAGTCCAGTTAAAACTTTCTCGCGCAAAACAAAGTCTTGCTGTACGGTGCTGTGGGAGTAATTTGGGGCGCGCGCTGGTCGGAAAGCTCTGAAATTTAATTCTGCCAAACTTTTTCTGATGGCACGATCACTCACACCAACATTCGTCACTTCAAAAAGACGTGTACGAGCTTCAGTAGCGATGCAAAACCGATTTCTCAGTATGTTGTTTAAGTAACTGAAACAATATTAAAAATCGCTTAAATTGCAAAAAATGCTTCGATGACAATTTTATCGGGCGAAATAAGGGTTTTAGTTTTTTGTTTCTTGCGAAAATATCCGCTAAACAAAAAAACAAATCAGCAGATAAATTATAGTGAACTTAAAGAGTTAGGGTGACGAAAAATGCAGCTGGGCGGATAATTGTGCCTGTGAGTGTATATTTTTAACTAAAAGTATGAATAAAGTTAAAAATTATAATAAAAAGATAACATTACGTACAGAAAGGGTTTTTAGAAAAATTCAATTAGATTGGCACAATGCCATACCTAGTTAATAATTGGTAGAGTTTTTTAAAAAAAATTCAAATGACATTAAAAAAAAAAAACAAAAAACTATTAATAATTGTTGAAAAATATTTTTCGGCTCGAATATCTCGAGAACAACCAATGGAATCAATTCCGGGATAATTTTGGTCTGCACACAATGCCGTTATTGATAATTTATAAGGTTTGTACAAAAATTTAAGCAAACAAAATGGAAAAAAACTGCCCAACTTTGGTCTTGCCTTGATTGCACAACTTATATGATTTTCGAAAATTTTGAACTGGCAATTTTCTTATACACAATAGCATGGGGTATCGAGTTTCAAAGGGCACCGATGATGGGAAGTTATCAGTGTGGGTGAACCTTAGTATCTGTTTTTATTTTACATTCATTGGACTGCTTTAGTGTTTTAAAAGGTTTTTTTATGGTTTTTTTTTGTGTGAAACAATTAAGGGAGTCGAAAGACTGCAAAGCATTCAAACTTTTGTATGTCCTAAAGCCTTTCATCTGTGCTTTGAATGTTTGTATGATGTTAGCTTTCTTTATAGTTCTATTGAATGATATATTCTAAGAATTTACCTTGAATCATTCTTTATCAATTCACGAACACTTCACCATGTTTTTCTATATCGGGGCTAAAAAAGATTTTCAAGGAATTTCAAAAAAAAAAACATTTATATCGCAATGAAATAAATAAAATAAGTAACAAGTCCTTATATCATTTAAGGTTGTCGTTGTTTAGCTCAACCGGCTTTCAACTATAATTATTAACAAATAAATTAAACACTCCAGAATACACAAATTTTCATGTAGGTATGGAATTTATTATTTAATTATTATTGAATTTAATTTTTTTTTATTCAACATTATTTTGTTGAAACTTTTACAATTTACTTTCAGTTTGTTTCTTGAATCTCTTATACAGGGTGATTCACCGAAGGTGTGAAAAAAAGCTAGAGCATGTAGGTTGGGCTGCGATCAGAAAATATTCGTATGGAGGGGGGTCTATTTCCCACCGTTTATCCAGGAGGGGCAATTTTCTAAAAAAAATTTCTTAAAACAGACAAAAAATTATTAAAAACAACGGTTATCCTTACATAGCCATGATATAATTTTTTGGAAAGCCAAAAATTTCATCTTTTATTTTATTTTTGTAAACAAATCTGTTTTGGGGAATACTTTTTGAAATATTAATTTTCAAACTCAAAATTTTGAAAAAAAAAAAAAATTCAAGCTAATTTTTTTCAAAATTTCACGTAATTAAATTTTAATTTTATTTTCAAAATTCAATCCTCTTATCAGTTTTTAGTCAAAAAAGGAAACCGGATGCTGAAATGTCTTTTAGTTTTTGAGAAAATTAAAAATAACGGGAGGAGCAATTTTCTAAAAGAATTTAATTAATACAAAAAAAATATTAAAAACACAACGGTTACGGTTGCAACGCCAGGCTATACTTTTTTTTGTAAAGCCAGAAATCTCCGCTTTTATTTTGTTACTAAACTAAGTTGCTTTAGTAAACAGATTTTCAAAAATTAATTTTTTCAAACCAACATTTTTGAAAAAAAATTAAAAATGTGTTGAAACTAAATTTGTGCACTATTATTACTTTATTTTTCCCAAAAAATAAATAAAAATATTTAATTCAGCTCTTATTAATAAAGAATTGAATCCAGTCATCAAAAAATTTGTAAAAATTAATACAAATTTTTGAAGAGAAGCTGCTCGTCAAAGCGAAAGTTTCCAAAACGTCAACAATTCAAACTGAGTGAGAATAGGTATTTGTTTTTATTAACCGCGATAACTTTGTCGACAATTACGCGGTCTTGACTCTTTTCGAAAATAAAACACAGTTTTTTTAAAAAATAAAGCAAAAAATATACACTTAAAATGCTATGAAAGTATGCATTTATTGTGAAAAAATGCATTTTACATAAAATATGTTAAATATGGTAGAATGCAATTTTACAAGCAATTTCATTGTGCGTAAAGATAGTTTTGTCTTAGGTTTCTAAATGTTTTGAGGAAAAAACATGCATTTCCATGGAATTCGGAGCCTTAGTAATAAGTTAGGCAAACAGCTAGGCTTGCGAAAGTAAACTAAACAGAATTAGAAAAATGACTTTTTGTTGCAATTCCTGCTTTTATTGTTTTTAAGTACAAACTGTGGGATAATGCCCATACTGAAATAAATCCAACTAATAATAACTGAAATTTTACAGTTTCCTAAACTAGCTTTTAAAAAAGATGGTATTCCACTTTCAAAAAAAAAATATTTGCAATAAATTTTATAACGTAAACTTCACTTGTTAAAGAAGAAATCATACTCTTTTAGGTATATGATTAATTATGTAAAAACAGGATCCAAATATCTTACTTAGTTGATGGTTGACCATTTACGTATTTTGTTTCCAAAAGTGGACTTATTCCACTCATATGTAGTTATAAGGCTTTTACAGCAGGCAACCAATTCGTATCAATCGCCACTGTAGAAAGACCGTTTGAACAAAAAAATAATTCAGAACAAATACAATTTATTTTTATCACGACTTTCCGACCTTTTCGGCCTAATTTTCCAATTTTTTTTTGTCCGTAGTATGTTTATCTGGTTTAATACAAATCCAACAAAAATATCCCCATCCAGATTGGATGATGTTCAGCCGAGTTATGCGCGTACGAACAAAAAACTAATTCAGAAAATTTGAAATCTCAAGATGTTTTCACGATTTTCTGACTTTGTCGGTCAAAAGCCCTAATTTTCGTCAATTTTTTTTACAATTTTCGGCTCCGTTGTGTGTTAGTCTGGTTCAATAGAAATTCAAAAAAAAAAAACCCACAAAATCGGATGATGCTAATCCGAGTTATTTGCGGGTATGTTCATTTTGTTTTGAATAAAACACACGTAATTAAAATTTTAAAGTTTCACCGTGCCAGAAATTGGAACCAGACGTTGATGACAAAAATGTGTACGTTTTTCTTTTTTAACTCATCCCTTACTGAAGATTTATATACAAAAAAAAAAGAAATACTTAGAAAACATTTATCAAAATATCCTTTGTAAGTGTGACTTAAGTGAACTGAGTTTTAAAATAGAAGACAAAAAATGACATTAGCATAAAACTCACTTAAACACGCAACCAACTAAAGATAAAAAAAAAATCCATTTCTAACAAAATCACGAAAGGAATCTCCTATTTTTCATAAAGACGTTCATATTAATAATTTCTGTGTCATTTTCAGTTTTCAGAAATCAGGAACAATAAATTCTCCACATCAAACATAAGACTATTTCTGTATTTCTATTTCTCACAATAAATTCTCCACATCAAACATAAGACTATTTCTGTATTTCTATTTCTCTAGAATAAATTTGTGTCCATTTCAAGTAGGTATCAGGACATTCAAAACAAAAAAAAAAAAATAAAAATTGCCACAGCAGCTGTCACTTAACAGAGAACCATACAAAAAATTGTCAAACTGGTATAAATTTTAATATTTAACATTTATTTTTTTTTACACCACACAACTTGTACAACATCATATTATATACACCACAGCTTGTCATCGTTTCCATGATTTGTGTCCAAGTGGGTTCACTTGGTATGCATATTGAGTTCGTCGCGTATAGCTACTTTCTTTTTTTTTTTTTTGCTGCCCCAACGATTACAAAAGTTTGAGGATTCGAATTGGAATGCAAATAATGCAGAACTTTTTATTTTTTAAACACGAACAGAGTATTCAGTAATGGAATTGTCACTCCAAATGGGGATTTAATCAAAAAGGGGATTTATTACATACGTTGATTTGTCTCGATAAAAATGTTGAGAATGAAAATGTCAAAAAATTTGTCATCGAATCCCATCAGGGACGATTGCAAATTTTATTCATGTTTTATTTTTATCAATTGAATTTTTTTTTTAACTTTTGTTGATACTCTATTTTTATTTAAAAACCGTCGTATCGTTAAACGCTTTTTGTTTACTCTTAGATTCATGTCCATAGCTGAATCTTTCCTTACTTATTAATTTTTTTACTGAACACACTTATTTTAATTATTAATTTCAAAAAACAATTTTGAAAAATTGAAAATAATTTTTCATGGTCAACGGACGAACTTAAGTTGAGTATGGTTCGTTTTGTGCAAAAACCTAAAAATAGCTGATATGAATCCATAAACATTGTTTTAATTGTCAGATTGTCGCAAACGGTTCAAGTGTCAGGTTACAATTCTGTCATGCTAGTTTAAAAAGAAGTACCCAACATTTGTCAAATTTTTGAGTTAAGCCCAAGTTAAAAATCTTCGGGATAGATTTTAATCAACTAAAGTCCTATATCTATACATGTAAAAACTTAAAATCTTAAGTTTTTGGACATTCCCTTTTTTTGGAGCAAAATCATTATAATTAAGTATTTTTGGGAAATCTTATTATTTTTTTGCAAAAATTACTCTCTCTTATTTAATGATTACTAACTAAAATTTGGTAGCCCGTGGGGTAATGGTTAGTGCGTTGGACTGTCATGCCAGAGGTCTGGGTTCAATACCAGTCGCTTCCACCTTAAGTTTTTTTCTGGGCTACTGCCTGTTGCGAGGAAGTGGCAAATCGTCCAAGAGTATCTCTTGTAGAAAAGTGCCGCTCACCTCAGCCGTTCGGATTCGGCAATAAACTGTAGGTCCCCTCCATTTCTGCAGACACGCCCACAGGAATGGTTGAGAGTTGTGAGTCACTAGGCCCTGTTTCTTCATGAGCCGTTATGCCAACAAGTTTATTTAATTTATTTATTTAACTAAAATTTGGTAAGTTTACTGTTCAAGGAGGAAAAAAGAGATAAAATTGCCATGAAGACTTACCAAATTTTAGTAAGAATCATTAAATAAGAAATTTCTCTCATAATTTGGAGTTGTTTCGATATAACTCTAACTACTTAAAATATTTGATATTAAACCTTTGTAAACTTAGAACTTCGGTGAACTTGTAGATCTCATACATTTCACGTCTGACTTTTTACATACAGGTTTTTTGTATACATGAGGACTTGGCTCTTTTTTACATACATTATGTAACTTTTTCAATTTTTGAATGCATATGTCCTAACAAATTTCAGCATTGTTAAACAATCAATAATAATTCTGAGAAAGTGGGTTGATGTAGTCACGCCCCTGAATGTCAAATCTAAAATTTTCAATTTTTTTCCTTTGTATAGGTATACACCACCAGGCTTACTGTTGTGCCAAATTACAAAATTCTACGGTGTCGGGAAGTGCTCTATAATTTTGTTAATCTTTCAGTCAGTGATTCAGTGAATCAGTGAGCCAATGAGTCAGTGAGTCAGTCAGTTACGATTTCTGTGCTATTTGACCTCCTATGTATATCTCAGGAACCACCGATGATAAGGAGTTGAAATTTGGTGAGGCGCCTGTGCTCGCCTAGGTTAGCCAATATGACGAGTTCGAATATTCTGACATTATTGGTTTCGAATTTAGAGGGGGGTCGAAACTCGCTTGAGTTTGTTTCTGTAAAAAGGAGTAGTTCCCTTTGATTTTCACAATAATTTTGACTAAGGGAATAATTTTTATTTTGATTTAAATTGATACATGTAGACTGAAATTAGTACGGCCTACCATCTTAAAAAACAAAATTTACAGTTAGCCATTATCGACAGTAGTTCTTCTCATTGAACTTTTTTTGATTTAGGACATTATGTGTTTAACCGATTTAATTTTAATTTATTTACACAAGATATATGTACATAAGTTGAAATAACATTGTATATCAAATTTTCAAAAATCAAATTTCGGATTTAAAAAAAAATACAAAATTTTCAAAGGCACCCTTATATGGTCAGATGTTAAAAATAAATCTCTTTAAATGGAAATTAAATGCTCCTTTACACCTTGTTTTTGGGAGTGGATCATAATTCTGCTTTTCATTATTCTGCCTTGCTTTGCAAAAAATTCAGCTTTTTTCGATTCGGTCTTATAAAATTCTGTTTTTCAAAATTCTGCTTTTCAAAATATGACAATTTAATATTTAGTAGAATAAAGTTCTGCTTATTTTGCTTTTCCAAAGAAACATGTAAAAAATATTAAATGCAAATTAAAAAAATTTTATGTTTACAACAAAAAAGTCAATTTTTGACATGATAAGTAATCATGAGCTCTAGATGATATTTTAGGCTATTTTCTTAAGATATCTTATTTGGCATAAGCTTTTTTCTTTTTCTTGCTTTTATGTTTTCTCCATTTTTGCTTCAGCTTTGACAGTAAAAGGTCTTTCCTTGTTGAGATTTTAAAAAACTCATTACACATGACTCAGACCAACACTTTTAATACACTTGCGAGCAAAAAAACGGAATCACTCTCCTGCTTCATCTAAATAAAGACTATAATAATTGCTCTCAATGTACTTGACACGCATGAATGTTTATGGTATCGTTAAAAAGCTGCAGCCATAAGCTTTAAATCAAGGTTCAAACAGTCACTTCGGCATTTTAAGAGGTAATCGTCATAGTTGAAGCATATAAGGAAAAATAAAGTGAAATTAAAACATGAAGTAGCTAGAAAATTTTACATTTTAAACAAAATTAAGCGTAATTTATTGTTTAAGTATATCCTGAATTGCCCACCTTAGCTGTAACTACAGCTTCTAAAGGATTTATCATTAACCTTGATGCGTTTCTTGTTTGTCTCTTGCGTTATTCTTACCAATTCGTCTAGCAGTTCAGCTTCTAGTTAATTAATTGCTTCAGGAGCTGGATTCCTGGCTCTTAACCCTTCGCATAAGCTCGTCTAATAAATAATTGTTAAGGTTTAAGTCTGGGCTTAGTGCCAACCAGTCCATCGTGGCATTACCAACTTCACTAAGGAATCCCACTGTTCCCCGTGCAGTGTTGCATCGATCGTTATCATGCATAAGCACAAAATCTTTGGCAATATATCCAGCATAAGGGACCATGTGATGCAGCAGAATATCGGAGATGTACCGATCCGCAGTTAAACCTCCCCTCGGCCACCACAAGCAACAAAAACCAGCTCATTTTTCCTTCAATTGAAATGCCTGAATGTGTCATACAAGACCCCCATATATCACGGCTTTCGAAAAAACAGCATTATTCAAAGCACTCGCCAGGTCGTCTGTGCATTCTGCCCCTACGATCACTTCCATGCAGACTCATTTTGCATTCATCCGAGAATGTAATTAACTTCCCAATCGTAGATCGAGCTTATCGGTGATTTGCAGTCAACTTCGGCCTCGTGGTAGGTCGTTTCGGGATAAGGTCTGCTTCTTTAAGTCGTCTCCTACCTGTCCTTTCACTAAAAAAAAAAAAAAAACACAAACATATACATATATGCCAGTAAGACCTAGGGTCTTATAAATTAGGCAATGTTAGAAGGAATAGAAGGATAGGATAGATTTTTATTAGCACAGTGGATTGAGAAACATGGTTTTGATTATCTCATTAAATCCCAGGGGTGGCGTTCAGTTGAGGGAATATAGAAAAAAAATGCTCCCTAGACTGGGTCTTGAACCCACACATCCAGGTTAGCAGTCAAGCACTACTTCCACTGCGCCGGGGCCACCCCCTAGCAATTCTTCTTCGTACCATTTCTAGCTGCTGTTGGACTTCAAGGCCAGTCAAATGACGATTTTGGAGAAAAGTCATCGCGATGAATTTTTCATATCTCTAAGTGGTACAACGATGACATCCAGATTTTGGCATTCTTACAAACTGGAGAGCAGTTTCCCTGAACGTAAATCTTTGATGCACACCATTGGCTAAGATGGAGCTGATGGGCTCCACAGCACGTTGGCTTATGGCTTGTCGCAAGAGTGTAACAACTTAAGCAACATCTGAAAGCTTTGAAGTCCTATTAAATCGAGAATATGTAACAATATTCTCTTTTAATAGCACATCCATGAACATAAACTAATAATAGGCTCGAATATTAAGTATCAATGTTGCCTACTCGTGCTTACCGTTTTAGTAAAATTAGTTATTTTCATTATTATGGCGGATAACGCGAAAAGTATGCAATGGATTTATATGATTTTACATCCAATTTGAAGTGTGAAGTTCAAGCTTTGAAACGTGAAAATTAACATTTAAGCATTTATATTGTAACCACAGCTATTATTGCTTTTAAAATATGAAAGTGAGTGATACCATTTTTTTCTCGCAAGTATGATTTTTTTTAGTTTTTGATTTTAAGCTTTCAACAGAATAAATATTTTAAATTATTTAAAAAAAAAAATAAAATTATTCCTATTTAAAAAAACATAATGTTAGTTTTTCATATTGTACAACTCAAATTTCAAAAAATACTATTTTACAAAGTATTTTTAAACAAAATTTTGAAAAGCAAAGTTTTGACATAAGAATTTTGACTCTGGCAGGATTTTTAAGCCAACCCGGTGGTTTTATTTTAAAAACAGCTGTCAAACCCACGAAAAACTAGGGTAATAAGCTAATCGTTTTTCGACTAAAACTATAACATACATAGTGTATTTAAATATGTTTAATATTAAATAAAACAAATAACCCTATAAAATGACCAAGAAAAAATTAATAAAACGCCATACAATTGCCTTAAAATATGCCACTGTCTGAAGCATCTTTCACCAAAACAAACGTCTGCTCAAAACAATGCAATGATTTCTTTTATTTTATTCACTGCGCTCATACCGTATTGTTCATAAAAATAAAAAAAACACTGTTAGTAATCAGACTAAAGAAATAGAATTTGAAGACTTTTATGGCTTTCAATTTAGAACAAAAAGAAAAAAAAATATTCCACATACGCCACAGTGACCCTCAAGAAACGCTTAAACTTCGTAGACGCAATTATACTAAACATATCTTATTTTATTTTCTGTCATTCAAAGCTAAAAACAAAACTATATAATCAACAAAAATCCTATTATAAATATATATGTGTGTATCTTTGATAAATAGATCTTATACTCCAGCGTGCTTCGTCGATATGATTGTTTTTAACAAAAACAAAGTCATCTACTCACTTCGCTAACAGATACAAAAAGTAAAAAAATCGAAATCTCTTCATTCTTAAAGACAATTTGCAAAAAAAAAAATGTACCTACTGTGCCTTAAACTTCAACAATTTTTTTTCACAAAAAAAAAAAAAAGAAAAAAAACTAAAGCAAAAAAAAACTGAATATTTCTTCGTCGTCACCATCACACAATTAAAAAAGGACCAACAAAAAAAAAAAAAATGGAAAAAATTGAATAAAAGGACAAAATTTCCAAGAAGAAGACGTATCTATAGTATTGAATCCCGCACACTTATATCCCAGAGATACAAAAGAAATGGGTCATGCGTAAATGCGTACATACATTTACAACAGAGGCATTGTATATCTTCTTCTTTATCACAGATACCCAAATATACATATACAGATACATTCAAATTTATTCCAAGTGAACTGGATTGAGAGCAGCATAGCATCCAGAATTCCAGAGTTTTTAGCTTTTGTCAATTATTGGAATAAAAAAACCTTCCCCTAGCCCTAACACAATTTCACAGGTTTAAGACAAAAGATAAAAAAAGACATATAGAATATCTAGTCAGAGATGTTTTAAGATAAATACCAAAAAATAGAATTCTAATCATAGAACTCCTGTAGGGTAGTGTTAGTGTGAGTGTTTATGAATTTTGATTGCACGTGAGTCAAGAAAGAGCTCCGTTTTGACATAATAGACAGCAAAAAACCATCAACTCACATACACACACACTCACACATATACACACTTAGGTATAGATTGCTTTCCATCCGGGATAACTAAAATTGACTGGAAACAAATGTTTTTTCTTCCTGTTTTTTTTTTTTTTTTTTTTTTGCCAAACATTGGAAGTGTGTGGAGGAGTATAGAAAACAGGAGGATGACAACGACACGACACATTCACAGTTAATATTTAACCTATATTTAATGCAATGAAGAAATTTATGAGCCCAAATGAATTAACAATAACACAAAAAGAAGGAGAAGAATCACATGCAAAAATAATAAGATAGGAAACCTATTTAAAAAGAAACACCATATCCTTACGAATCCTTGATAAAGTGACAAAGAGATAGAAGGAAAACGGAATTAAAATTATTCCTTTTTACATTCACTTTGTTTGCCATGGTTCTCATTTGTGCTTTTATTCTAATTTATCCGGAGGACCTTAATCTTACAATATTTATCCCTTATCCTGGAGCAGAAAGGAAAATAATAAGGAAAAATTATAAATACAGAAGAATAGGAATGGAAAAGAGAAGAAGAAAAAAAAAAAGTTAAAGAATCCATCCATGTCCTTGGGCAACAACCCACGCTTTTTGGCTTGTTTGACGTTGTTTGGTCTTTGGTCGTGTAGGTGTTACACTTACAGTACATATTTTTTGTGTACATGAATATTATGGTTACCCCGATAGAAAAAAAAATATACATATATCCTTTTTGGAAACCATTTGCAAATGAAACGGTTAGCATTTTTGTTGAGCTATACAAAATGTACGCACATCAGTGTTACGTACGGTGTTACTGTTATCTTTTACTCTTTGTATCTCTCTTTTCTTTTCATTGATTGCTCTTTCTTTTTTTTTTGTTTATTTGTATCCTTTTTTCTTGTTGGTTTTCGAATTGAAATTGCTTGCAGCCTCAAAAACACACATTACTTCTAGGAAAATCAAGCAAGGATACTCGTATTTTTGTGTTTTCTGTGAAATCTCGAAAAAGAACAAATTCATGATGTTTTGAACATTGCACGAACATTTCCATCGGACACTGAAAATAGTTTCTATTTTTTTTTGCGGGTGGAGAGATTGATGTTGAGAAAGGATATGAGTATTATTTTCTTTTTCTTTGTTATGGTCATCCCAATAATTTTTTTAGGTTTTATTATTCTTAAAGACAAACGGACGTTTGCTATCACAGATGGGAGGAAAAATTTACATTTTAAACATTCATTGACAAGGGATTGAATGAGTGAATATCTTAAAATATTTAAATGACAATATAATTCGATGTTTTTTTGTATTGATCATCAACAGTTTTGAATAAAGTTTTATAGGAAACTAGCTGACCGGATGAACTTCGTTCTACCTGTAGGTAATATTTAATTAAATTATTAATGTTCCTTTCGAATATCGAGCACAGTTCGAGCAAACAAAAAAAAAAAACAATTCATAAAGTAAGGAACTTATTACTATCACTACTTTATAAATTTTTCCGGCCATATTTTCCAATTTTTATCTCAATTGTGTGCTTATATGGTTTAATACAAATCCAACAAAAAAATCCCCATCCAATTTGGATGATGTTTAGCCGCGTTATGCACGTACGAACACATTTTCATTTCAGAAATTTTGAAATTTTAAGGTGTTTTTTTACGATTTTCCTAATTTTTCGGTAGAATTTTCTAATTATTGGCTCCGGTGTGCGCTAATATGGTTGAATACAAATCCATCAAACAAATCTTGGATTAATTTTTATAATAACTACCTAAGTGAGCTAGTAATTTTTTTTTTTAACTAGACGTTGGCTTATCATCAAGGTCATAAGGCCAAAATCACCTAATCTTGACGACAATTAAAATTACAACACCCAAAAAAGAACTTGTGATGCAATTATATTTGACGTTTTTCGGCACAGAATTTCTTTATAAAAAAAAAATAATATCAAAACTAATGACATCAAATCTGAAATATCAATAAAATACTTCATCATAAAAGGACTAAGGGGGGAAGGCTTGAATTTTATTTTGATTCTCTTATAACAATTTTTGAGCAATTTTTATTTGGTAAAAAAGTCCTTTTTGTGTTTAAAATTTAGATTTTAGCAGATATTTATGTATGTTTAGTACTATTATGACACACCATAGCATTAGATATGTTAAGCCGACGAGTTTTAATTGATGGATCCTGTTATTTAAGCAAATTTGCGGAAAACCATCAGAAATTGGTTCAAATATTCAAATTTTCTTGAATTTTTGTTTGTCTGTTTTTGATTATAATTAAAAATTTAGTTTTTTGCTACAAATATGGCAAGTATTTTTAAGACAATAAATTGGGCTTTCAAAATAAAAATAAAAAAATAACAAATAGGTTTAATTTGCTGGAAAACCACTACATAGAAAAAAATTGTAAGGTTGTTTCGGTTGCAGTTTGGCAAAGTTAGAGCCACTTAAAGACACGAGACCAAAAATCATAAAAACCGTTATTATAGATTGATTATTTATTATTCTATAAATCGTATTCTTTTTTATTCTATAAATAGTAAAGTATTGACCTCAAGATCCCAAGGTTTTCGTCTGCATCGTTGACAATGGAAATGGACATCCTGCATACAGAAATATTAACTTGAAGACATAAAAACAACTACAAGTCAAAAAAAAAAAAAATATTAAATATTAAAAAGACAGTTAATAAGCAGTAAACAATATAGTGGCAACACTTTTGCAACAACACTCCTGTAACAAAAATTAAGAAATGCATATAGGTACCTACATAATTTTGGAATTTAAGTTTTGGGACAACGAACATACTCAGTCATAGCTCCAACACAGTGCAAAAATTCAAAGAATTTTGTTGATCTAATCGCACTGTCATTTCAACACTACTTCTTGTGCCTTTCGAGTGCTTTGCTCTATTTAAAGATTTCAAGGATTAAGTCGTTTTGAAAAATACTTTCCAAAAAAAAAAACAGAGAAAGAAAATTTGAAAACATAATCTTTAATCAGTTATCCACACTATTATCCTGTCTAGATTGCTATAAAATTTTAGATATACTCGTATCTAGGTATAAAAAAAAAAAAGCATTTTAAATGTTTTTCTCGCACATGCGATAAAATATGTAAATGAGAGATTTAAAAAAAGTGAAGAAAATATGTATGTGAGTTTATGTGTTTTGCTGTCCTCTAGTAGAGGATAAAATACAAAACTCTCTGACATTTATTCTCTCCATTCATTCGCATTCACAAATTTAAACTCGCTGCTTCGCCATAAATTCTCATGTTGTTGACAGGACTTTGATGTATTTTTATTTGAATTTATATACTTGCACTAGTATTCGTATGTCTACACCATCAGGACAAAAAATACAAAGAAGGTGATGATGGAAACGAGAAAAATAAAAAAAAAAAATTACTCTAGGACAAAAGTTAATTGAAAATGTTGGTCAATTACACCACAAATGTCCTGGAATGGACAATGTAGACTCTGCAAAAACATAACATAGATAGACGACTGACTCATGGAGGATGCAACTTTGAAATAATGAAATTTGTTTTGTGTTCTCTACTGTCTCTTGCTTGTCCTACATAATCTTCACTGTGATTTAGTATTTTTGTTTAGTTTATTTTGGAATTATATCTGCTTTTGGAGTAATTTGAAAGGATTACCAAGGAAATAGGTATCAACCAGCAGTTAGCGTGTTGACTAACATCCAAATCTCCGTATCCTTCAATTTCTTTAAATAGGATACTTTTTTCTTCTCTTATTTTCTTTGCTTGAAAAAAAAACTGAATGGTTTGGGTTTAAGTTGGGAAAAAAATCTCTCCCCTAATCTCTTAGCTTGTTCATACAAGATTCGAAATAAGAAAAGGAAATTCAAGACCGCAAATGCAGTTCTTTACCTACCACAAATAAAGTGTATATTTTTATCAACTCGTAAGAAACCACGAGGGTGTGTCCATTTTTCCCTCGATTTTGATTTAGGTCAAAAAGCAGGTGCTCCACACTGCTGGATACACAGGACCTTACCTATACTCATGCATTTGTGCATCTTTACTTTTCATTAACATGTTTGGCATAAAACGATACAATTGACATAGCGGAGTGAAGTGCAAACAATCCCCCGCCCCCTTCCCACACAGTTCCACAATCATCTAGCAACTGGTGGTTTAGATATTGGATAAAGAAAACAACGACAAAAAAAAAAATAAAAAAAACCGTTGTTCATTGTCATCAAAGGATTCATAAAAGTAGCTCATATTTATTAAGGTAGCACCAGAGCATCAGTGTATAAAGGAGTCCTTTATATGGGCGAGTTGTGTGTGTCGCCTGCTTGGGGGTGCCAATAAACAATGCTAAGCTTAATGAGGTTTTCAAACCACTTGCACTCTATAGCACTGGAGATCCTGGTATACGAATATACACATAGATGAATGTTGGTAGGTTATATGGAGAAGAGAAAATTGAGTCAGGAATATAATATATACCTACCTGTAGGTAGGTACACATCATATAGCTATGTACTGTACAAATATATATGTTTAACCCCAGGTTGTTATATTCTATTTTTTTTTATATGGAAAGGCTTAGAAAATCGCACCTGCAGGATTTGTTTTATTTAGGTCAACTTATGAAGTTTCTTTTTAATAAAAAGAGAAAATAATTTCAATGCAATTTTCTTGTGCAAAACAAATATATACTTTTGCCATAAATTCAATTATATACAAGAATGAAATTAAAAAGGATAAAAAGAAAAGGAGAAAAAGACGAACTATCTTTTTTTTTCTTTTTTATTCTTATTTTTTCATGAATTTCAGTGAAATTTCTACAAAGCCATGCATCAGGTGAAGTTATTTGAAAGAGAAGTTCAAAATGGAAGAAAAGGGTATCAATATTATGATGATATTAAACTCTACAAAACTGTGTTTGTACATACATAGAGGTATGTCAATCTGTATGCTTGATTGGTCAAATTAATGGTGCGTACAAAATAATAATTTATAATGCAACAACAAAGCCTTTAAGTGATTATTAGTAAAATCCAGAAAAGACTTGCTTATAGATTTGTTGTTGATTGTATATGCAAATGGCAAGCGCTAAAACAGGTTATAAACTGGTCTTAGTTATAAGGAGATGCTGGAAAACGGAAAAGGAAAAAAGATATAAATAGGGATGTTGTCTTTTCATGCGGCATTTTATTTCAATTTTACAAGGAATGCATTCAAAAAGGCGATAACCCGAATTAATTTTTTCAACGAAAATTTAAAAATAGTTTACCTATCATTAAATTTTATTAATGTCAATTTTGAATGTATGAATAGAATTGAAGAAAAATTTAGAGTTATGGCGAAAAAAGTTCCCTTGGAATGTTTCCTTCCTTCAAAGATTCTGATATGTTGAGGGTTTAAATGAAACTACAAAAACTTGAGTGAGGTACCACCAAGTATATTGGCTAGAGTAGGAGTTATAGCTATTTCATGGTCGCCAGGCCAGTCATCAGACTCCTTTAGTGGTGCTTATTCTATTATGTTCAATTTTATTTTAAAAACTTTTGCCATCAGTGTGGCTCGAACGATATAGATAGACCAAGCGTCTCAAGGCCATATGCATTACGCACTGCCACTGGGCTACCGAAGGTCACATCATCATGCCCATCCAGTGCAGGTTTTTTTTTTTTTCCAGGACAACTGCATTTGAATTAGAATATGTTGCTTGAAAGTTTCCCTCGGAATTTATTGGTTTTTTTTTTTAGGGGAATTTGGTTTTAATTGCAAGTGAAATTTTTTCTGGGGGAGATTCACGAATCATGATAGAAGAAAATTTTGTCGCAACAATAAAATATTCCGAAAGAAACAAAATCACTATCGAGATTCCTGATTGGCTCCATACCATTTTCATTAAACATAATAAACTTATTATCTTCTGCATGTATTAGGTTAGGTTAGGTTAGGTTGTTGAGCTGATAGAGGATCTTGTTCCTATTACACTTAGATCAATGTAGATCCCTTTTGATACCCTGGAGGATTGGACACTCCAAATAATAATAACTTAACCTATAAGTTTTAATGGACCATCTAGCCATCTAGAGGCATTGATGAATTTCGACAGTTGCACACCAGATATGTTGGAGAGCTCTTCTAAGTTAATGAAGAAGTAATTTCCTAGGTGTTTATTTCTTAGTTTCGAGAGTCCTGGGCAGTGGCAGTGACAGTGCTTCTTCATCTCCACAACTTCTGCATAGATCATCCGTGCTGAGCCTCAGTTTTTTCATGTGGTACTACAGCAGATTGTTTCCAGTAACTGTACCTACGAGAGAGCACAGTGATTTCTTATTAAGTGTCAAGATCCTATCCGTCTTCGCCTTGTCGAAACACGGCCAAAATTATTTGGTATTCATGCAGGAGTCGAGTAGGGTCCACCTTACATTTGTTTTCTCAAGAGTTTTCTTTTCCACAGTCTGTTTGAACGAGCAGATTGGTGCATATATGTTTAGTTCAGCTTAGTTTTGATCAATTGCTGATCTAATTCGTGCCAACTCGTCTGCTTTTTCGTTGCCTGGAATACCTATATGGCCAGGAACCCAGCAGAGCCTTACGTTGTGCTGCGAGCCAAGAACTTTGAGCTCTTCGCGGCAGCAGGAAACGAGTCAGTTGGCGGTATCGCCAACATTGATAGACGTTTAGCAGCTTTGGTTACTGCCAAAACTTCAGCTTAGAAAACACTGCTGTTGTCAGGGAGTCTAAAGAAGCTGGCTAAGTTTAGGGTTTCCGAATAGAATCCCGCCCCAACTCCACATTCCAATTTAGACCCATCGGTAAAGACTGCTACCGTTGGGTCATGTGGTTGAGTGACTTCCCATTCATGTCTACTAGAGAAGGTAGACGTGAATGGTCTATAGAAATCTAGTGGGGGAGTAATATAGTCTGTGCAAACATTACTACCTATATATTTGTTTAAAGTCTGAGCGTGGCCAACTTGACTGCTGTTTCCAGACATTTGTTTGGCTTAGTCGTAGTGCACTATTTGCAGCAGATTCTTGTACAAATTAATCAACGGGCTTAAGATTAAGTATGGATTCCAGCTCCGCTGTCGAGGTGGTTCTCATTGCTCCTGGACCCCATTATATGCCATTCTTTGTATTTTGGTTAAAGTTTTAAGATTGGTAGCTTTTTCTAATATCTAATCCATTCCACCAAACTATGCAACCATAAGTTAGTATCGGTCTTACTTCTGCCGTATACATCCATAGAATGATTTTTAGATTAGGTCCCCAGGGTTTTACTGAAAATTCTGAAAGTATTATAGCTTCTTTAAAATTTTCTGAAGACACCCATTTTGCGCTAGCAATATATTTTGTTTGAATAATTTGGAATTAACCCACTAAGAATCTAATACATTATATGTGTAATATAATTCGGCCACTGGCACGCTCACTTTCCTTTTATATATAAATTTTTGTCTCTTAAATAATAATTTTAAACAATAAAATAGCAGGTGTGGTTGTCATAAGAAAGCATTCCTCGCTGTCAGTTTGGATAAGTGAAATCTTACCAAAGTGAATTGGTTATTTGGTACAACCATTATTACACAATTTCATGACGTTTATTAGAAGCACAGGCAATGCATTTAAACAAAAAAAACTCGTACAAAATTCAATCTTCACCCGAGGCTTTATTTATAGAGAGTAATTCACCTAAGTTGTGATTAAGGAAAACTTACTTTTGTTATTTCCAATTTTCTCAAAATCTAGAAAACATTTGGACATCTGGTTTTTAGTGTATGACTAAAATTTGATGGGAGCATTGAATATTAAACACAAAATAACGTAAAATTTTGAAAAAAAAACTAGCTTCACCACAATTTTTTTCATTATGTATTCAAAATTTTGAGTTTATGAATTAATTTTTCGAAAAATATTCTCTCAAATAATTTCAATTAAAATACATATAACAAAATAATAAAAGAAAGGACTTCTGGCTTTAAAAAAAAATTATAACATGGGAATATAAATATTGCTGTTGTTTTTTAATGAACTTCTTCTTTATTTTAAGTCGATTTTTTAAAAAATTGCCCCTCCCGCCTAAAACGGAAGAAAATAGACCCCCTATACATATAAAACGATTTTTGTTTGCTTGGGTCAACCTACGCGCTCAAGCTTTTTATCACACCTTAGGTAAATCACCCTGTATAAGCAAAAGAATTTTCCGAAAATGATTATTGATGGCACTTTTTTTATTTCACTTTTCTTGAAAAATTGATAAATTTTTTTGTATGGACAAAATTTTGGTAAGTTTACTACATGCGACTCCAGTCATGAAACTTATAGCATTTTTATAAATAACGATAAAGATGTAGTAGCCCGTGGCGTAATGGTTAGTGCGTTGGACTGTCATGCCAGAGGTTCGGGGTTCAATACCAGCCGCTTCCATCTTAAGTTTTTTTCGGAGCTACAACCTCTTGCGAGGAAGTGACAAATCCTCCAAGAGTATCTCTTGTCATAGAAAAGTGAAAAATGAAAACAAAATTTGGTTTTGACAGAAAATTTTAAAACCATTCTATCAACTCATAAATTGTTTTTGTCATTGTGTTTAGCTCTAGTTCAATATAAGAACGCTTCAACGCACAGATAAAAAAAAAATTTCGATGTACGCGACGGTATGACAATGTCCTTTAAATGTACAAGTACACAAAACTACGTACAAATTTTAGCACCTAAGTACAAATAAATTTAAAAATTTAAAATCAATACCATTTTACATGTCTACAATTCTACAAAAAATGTATGCCATCATACAAAAATTAAAAAAAAAACATCTTTAAGCCAAATCCTCTTGATACAGATTTTATAAGTTTATTGATCTCGATACCACAATTCACACCGATTCTACACTCACACTTCTGCGGTTAAATAAAACAATGCAACACTGTATGCAACGAAGCCACAGCATCCATATTCATCGCCCCTGATGGACGCCCCTCCGTCATAGTCTTTCAAAACCGTACGAACAAAACTTAATCAAAAACCTCCCAACTATGCAACGAAAACAATATTCACAATCGCAACCTCCAACCCTATCCATTCAGCCAGCACTCACAACACCCTCAATAAACTTTCTCTCCCCATTTATGCCATTTGTTGAATATGAAATGTTCCTTTGTTATATTTTGCGACAACCACATGTTGAAATGTGCAGAAAAAATAAAATGACGAGAAATGTTTAACAATTAACACCCTCACATCCCTCGTCCTTACTGCTCATCCCACCTCCTTTTTCAGTGTTATGGAAAAAAAAGAAGGCTTGTAGGCGAGGTAGGACGACGAACGTCGACAGACGACAAAAACACGTCTGCTAAAATTTTTTTATTTTAACTTTAAAAACGGAAAAAAGTGAACACCCTCTCACTACACTACTATACATACTTATGTCGACACGAGGACAACTCAAAGGCTTTCGAGAAGCTACAAAAGCTTAAACATCAGTAAAATGAAAATGAAAAGGAAATAATAGATAGGAGTGCTAGAGGAGTGAGTGTGGGACAAAGAAGTGGAGTTGCTGGCTGATGGCTGCGGCTGGCAATTTGCCCTGAAGGCTATACGATATCGCATTGCAATCCACTTGTTTGGTTTGGTTATCCGTATTAATTTCGCCGAGAAAACTATGGATTCGAAAAGAAACCATAGCCAACTAAAAAAAACGACTAACCCTATCCCACATTTCACTAATTAAAGCCAGATGACTGAAATATTTGGTGTCATTCGTGATTATGCATCATAAACTAAAGAAAATATAGGTGAACCGAAAGTGACAACATCAAAAACAATAAATACAACAAACAATGCAACCAAACAAAATGGGTACCACACCACTTATAAAATGGTTGCGCGCACAAAGATTGTCATGAAAAGTCTTGACATGGTTATCGTCCTGTCCCACTACCTCACGGTACCGTACCGCGTCTATTGCATCATTGTCGTTGTCGTCGTCGACATCAATCATTTCAGCATCCCGGTTTTAGTATTTTGCATTCATAATGAATTCTATCGTCCCGATTATTATGGGTGTTCTCCATTTTAAGCAAGCTGTTGCATGCAACTACTATAAACGTTAGCTGACAGTTCTGACACATGAAATCAATCACACGATGGTATATATTAGGAAAATGAGGTTGGCCATATGTTGCCATTTTGAAGGCAAGAGAGGAAAAAATGAAGAAAATTATGTCATATTATTGAGTCGCATATATACATGTACCTATGTCTTTATGTGTAAAAGGGACTGTTAAGATTAGGGTTGGGTTCGGTGCAATGGAAAAGATGAATAACAAGAACTGAAGTGTAGAAGTATTGATCTTCCAAATAGGGCTTTTCCAATTTCTGGATACGATGGATAGTTCGCTGCTTTAAACAAAGTTTACCCGCGAGCTCCGTACCCCTATCATCCATTTTTCTTTTAATAAAAAATAGAAAACAATTCATCAACATTTCTTCAATCGACAGAAACCAACTTAACGTGTAAAACAAAAATTGTAATAAAATTAAATTTTTTAAAGATCTAATTATATAATAAAAAGTGCGTATACGCCCTAGTGCACCACTATTTTAATAAATTAAATGAATTTCATATCTTTTTATGAAGCGTCTTGTTTATCAGATAAATCTTATATTTTTTTTTGAAACTACATATCTATATATAAATAGCCTTAAATAAATTTTGTGGTACAATTTTCTCAAAAAGTATTTGACCGATTTCGATAAATTTTATATGGTTGGAAAGCCACAATTGCGGAGATGTGCAGAATATACTTGAGACACGCATTGACATACTGTGAGTCATTTTTGTTTTTGTAATGTGCACATTAAAAAAAAAATTAAAAAAATGTTTTTTTCCTTAAATATTTTCAAACAAATTGTTTGCAAAATTAAAAGTGTCAAATTTTGACACAGGGAGGTAAATGTACTTGTTTTTATAATCCTTGATGGCCGAAGGCTTTTCATTTGAAATTCATATGTACCTTTAGTATTATTTGCTTTGCTTTTTTTATTTTATTTTTTTTTTAATCTTCTATTTATTCCATTCATTTTGCTTAAAGTTACTAATGGCAATATTTCGTCTATTGCTGCGATAGATGAAAGAATATTGTGTATGCAAGGTGATTCACCTCAGATGCGAGAAAAAAGCTAGAGCGTGTAGGTTAAGTTGAGACAAGAAAAAAATCGTATGGAAGGGGGTCTATTTCCCCCATTCAGACGAAGAGGGGGGGGGATGTTAATTTTTTTTTAAAAATCGAACTAAAGTAGAAAAAAATCTTTAAAAAACGGGAACTTTAACTATTTCATGCTATACTTTTTATTAAAGCCAGAAGTCCGTTCTTTTATCATGTGTTTAATTTGAATAGTTTCTGAGGTTAATTTTACCATCTTTTTCTATATTTTGCTATTTGTAGGGTTTTAAAAAAGTCAGATCTAAATTTTTTTTTTGTTTTGTTTTAGAAAGTTTGTTTTAAAAAAAAACAGATCTAAATTTTTTTTTTTTGTTTTAGAAAGTTTGTTTTTGTAAGATATTTTTTTCGAAATTTTGCTTTTTGCAGACGGAAATGGGTTAAAACCATAAAATAATACAAAATAAACATGTTTTTGTGTTTGAAACTTCGCATCGTAATATCTATATTTGTCAAAATGTACGGTGAAATGGGGTAAGAACAAAACCACTTAAAAAACTCAGACTTTTAAACCAATCTTACATAAGAGCAGACTTGCATTTTAACAAACGACAAATTTAGTATTAAAATCTTTGATGATTTTTTTAAGAAAAACAATATTTAGTTCAACCTTTCATGACATTTTGTCCTGCGTTTTTATAGAAAAAAAAAATTTGTAATGCCATTTTTAAGAATTAAATATCATACACTAAAGACCAAAATTTCAAAAAGAAAAAAATTTGAAAGGAGCTCCTAAAATTGTAATCAAAATCGGTTAAGTCGTTAAAGAAAAAATCGAAAATAAAAAAAAAATGGTTTTATGGCAGGTACCGTTACTAAAAGATTTTGGGAGATTTTTGTCCACACACAAAAATTTTAATGAAAATCGTTATAGATGTTTTCGAGATAAATAACATTTTTCAAAACGGTTGTGTGGCAGGTACCCTTTTTGGAGCTAAAAATTTCATGGGCTAAAGACTTGGGCAATGGTTTTTCCAAAATGACCTTACACTGTAGATTAAAAACAGTTATGTAGCAGCTATATGAACATTATTTAAATTACTGCTCTAAATAGTACATTCCTTCAATTATTTTGACTCTTTTATTTTTTTGATTTGATTCTTGATAGGAACAATGTATCATTTAATTGCTTGAGAAATGTGGGTTTGCGTTTCGTTCATTTCTGTTTATTCTTTTTTGTTTTTAAAATCCTTAACCGAATTCTTAATGTTTGTTCCTTTGTGTATCGAAAAATAATAATTTTGAAAAAAAAAAATCAAGTGAAAAAATACAGTTTGTCCACATAAATCATCAAAAAAAAAATAAATACATTCAAACAGACCACAATCCATATGCACTCAATTCTTCTTCTACGAAAAAGAAACTCAAAAAATCATATTCTTCCTCCCACATGGTTTCCATCTATCTTTTTCTCGTTTTGCCATTCTCCTCCTCTCATGGTCGACAAACATGAAAAAAAGTACAAAATAAATAAAAAAAAAACTAAAAAAAATCTTCTATCCCTTATGTTTACTTATGGTTTTCGTCCTTGCTAGAAAAAAAATAAAAATAAAGTTAAACTAAAATTGCAATCACTCTTCCACCAAGAACTAATATTTAAAATTCAACGAAAACAAATTGCCCTCATCCTTTTTTGTTGAGAAGTTGCCTCTTGCCTCAGAGATCCTCCTGCAAGCTTGACCCATATTCAACGGGCTTTAGACTTGAAAAAAAGTAAAAAAAAAAAAATATGAATCAATTTAATTTTCTCTCTCCAGCATTTACACCAGACATTTCCTTTTCGAATGCATTCCCACAGGATAAATGTGCTATAGTGCAGAAAATTGAAAATAAAATTAAAAAAAAAAAAACAAACTTTAATTTGTTACCCATTTTGGGCTACGCCCTGTGCAGCACCGCCCGCGCCACCACTCACTGCCTCAAGGACTGTTTTCAAACGGAAAAATAAAATCCAGAAAATGAATTTCTGCCAACACCACCTGCTGGAAAGGATAACAAAAAAAATGTTAAAAAAAAAATTATCCTACGTTTGGCTGAGCAAAACACACAAAAATATCGCATTATTATCCTTTTTTTCTTTCCCAGGACTTCATTGTTGCACTTTACTAAAATAAAACCCACGACATGCATATACATATGTCGTATTATTGTATACTTACTCTATGTGTACAGTACAGTTACGTACGACAACGTCGTGCCTCGTCGAAGTCGCAACCGGAAGTTCACTTCAATTTTCCATTTAGACGGAAATAATTTCGACAAAGAACACAACAAATACAAGAGTACAATATGTGTGTGCTTAAATACATGACATCGCATCGAGTGTATCGATATCGAGAGAGTCCTATAGAGTCGGGTGGATCGGGTGTGCTTCGTGCATATAAGTACAATTATTGAAAATTTACGTTTGAACTGTGATGGAAAATTGAATGCGAACGTTAATTTTATTACTTCCGATACAATCTTTAACTGTTATTGTTTTTCGCTGTTGATTTTCAAGACCTTATGTTTTTGCCAAGCCGTCAATTCGCCGATTTCATGTTATTGTTGGTTTTCGATTCTTTATGAGAATATATAATATCCTTGTTAATTGGATGGGATCTTTGAGTTTATTATTTTGCCTGGCAAACCAAATTTTTAAGTATCTAGATATCCACAGTCGTTAAAAATGCATTTTAAGTGCAAACATCATGGAGCCTTCTAAAGCATTAGCTAAACGTGAGCAGAATTTAATTGACCTCAATTTTGTATATGAAAAACACAGAGCGTATATAGTGGTTCAATGCACTTGCTGGCCGTTCATTCTTATTAAAGTCCTCATTATATTTAGTTAGGTATAAATGTAGCATATTTTCGGATTCTGATTTTCAGTTCTGACTTGTTAATTTATTGGACTTATTATCTGCATGCATATACAGTTGCGCGTTTTTTTAATAAATGTATCTACCTATCTGTGCTTTTAACTGATCTGTACCTGCGAGTAAATGGACATAAATGGGTCAAAGATAGCATCGTGTGCGGATGGCTATAAATCGTCGTCGTTCTATGAAAACTCCCTAAGTCCATTTTTTTAAATTTTGTAACATTGACATTTGTTATGGAATTTTACTAACAATAACATGAAAATTTTTGAGTTTGATAAATTTTATATTTAGAATAAATGTAGCAAAAGAGCTGGGTACTTTTTACAAAAGTTAAATTTTGGTATTTAATTAACTATGCCGTGTTTATGAAAGGTTCTTCAGTTTTTTAAGAAATGGACTTAGGGAGTTTTCATAGAACGACGACGAAATAAAGGTTTTAAAAGGTATGTAAAGCTGGAGTAAAAGAGAAAAAAAATCGCCATTAATTTAGTGATTGATTTTGCGAGCGAAATAAATTACAGTAGAGGTTGCATATTACTGAAAATCGACCAGAATACTCAACAGTAGGTACAGTTTTTAATGGTCAAACTTATAAATTCTAAAATTACGAAAATAAATTGACGAAGCAGATTGTAAAATTGATTAATAAATTATTAAAAATCAACGAAAGCACATACAAAATGATGAGCTATAGCTTTTTTGAAATTAAATGTTCCATTTTTTTATTTGCTTTAAGTCCAGTTGTTTAGTTAATAAGTTTTTGAAAAAAAAAATAATTTACAAATCCAAAATTAAAAAAAAAAATATTTAAACTTTTATTTTTTGAATTGATTTTTTTTATTTTTCATAACTAATTAACCTTTTTTTTGTAAAAAGTAGGTATCTTTCTTTTTTTCAATTGTAATTTGAACTTTTGAAAATCAACTCGAAAAAAAAAACAATTTTTTTTTCAAAAACTTTTCACTTTAAATTTAATTTGTCAAAAATTTTAATCATCGAAAACACATACAATGATGTGCTATATACCTTTTTTGATAGCTTATATTTCATTCTTTTATTTGATTTTCAAATCATGCTCTTTAAGTAAATAGGTTTTTAGAAATTACATTTTAAAGACAACAGTTTTAAGAAAGATTGTGATTTTTTTTTTTAAGTTGATTTTTTTCATTGCGAAATTAAGTGCCTCAGTTACAATCTTAATTTAACACAATTTTTTTTTAATGATCAATGATATTATTAATTCTTAGTCAAATACTGCAAACTATTTGAAAAAATATTTCTTAGTATTTGAAAAATTATAGCGAAAGGTAACCGAAAAGGAAAACTCGCAAAAAGTAAAAAAGAGATTTTTTGAGAAAAAGTACCTGACGGTGACTTCGGAAATTCAAAAAACTCAAAAATGAGTACTTAAAAGTTGAAGTCAAAACCGTGGAATAAACTCCGCTTTGATTTTGAATTTGTTGTAGGCACAGCAAGGTAAAAATAAATAATAATATTATGGTTTCTGATGGGCTTAAAAAGTATCTATATTCTAGATATTCTCTGTTTGATAAGCTTACTTATTTACTTGAGGTGGCGTCACAACAGTTCAGAGTGGACCAGGGGCTTATTTCTCTTGCATGCGCTATTTAAGTCACGATCTTTATCTGCTGCACAAATCTCCGGGGTAAGATTGAAAGACTTTTTGGGACAGAGCTTTGTGTTTTTTTACTCTAAATGGCATAGCAACCTCAATTTTTTGTACTCATTTGGCTAGTTAAAGCCGTACAGTTCGTTATTGTATATCTTCTTCTCCACTCCGGAGCGTAGCTTGTAGAAAAAGTCAACGTCAAAGTTGTATCTGTCTGTGTTAATGCTTTGTTCAAGATCAAGATGACAGATGTATGTATTTGGTATTGCCTTCTCAATGACCAATAAACCGATATTCTTCGCATCCATTTCAATACTTACAGCACTTTCGACATCACGCTTTGTTCTTCCGTTTATGTCAATATCGACGGCGTATGCGAGTAATTAAACGGACTTTGAACCTGCACTGTTGACGGTAAAGTTTCTCACTATCTTGAAGAATTATCATGACAGTTACAGCTTGCCTTGTCTGAATTCTTTTCTGTCATCAAAGATATTGGTGAAGTGTGTTTACCCAACTTGATGAACAAGCGCAACTATAGCGTTTTCAATCGTTATCCTTTACAAACGGATGAGTTTGGCAGGAATGCTTTAAATGGGGATTGCCCTATACTGCCTTGAAATCGATGAAAAGGTAGTGGGAATCGATTCTAAGTTTCTGGATTTTTTACAAGGTCTACCTTAATATGAATATTGGCCGTTCTTGAACTTTTCTGGCCTAAAGTCACACTGACTACTGACATCAACCTCTATAAGGCTGTTAAAGAATGGATTTCACATAATTACAGAAAGGATCCTCTAGCAGAGAAAGGATCCTCTAGATGATGTTAAGGAGACCTCTGTAGTTGGCGCAGTTCAGAGATTTTCCGTTCTTTGAGGGTTTCGACATCAATGCCCGATGAGCTGCCCGCGTTTTATTTCTTCCATCAGTTTGATGAACAATTGAATAGTTATAAACACATGCTCTAACTACCCTGTTTTATTAATTGGTATTACGTATTACCCGAGTTAAAAATTCTAAAATAAATAATTCGCCATTGAAATCATTAATCTTGTTCGAAGAACACGATATGATAAAAATTAATTTGCGTCAAAACTTTTGTCATTTGACACTGCATTGTTAGGTATCAGCTTGTATCGTGCACTTAGTATATGATGTGCCATTATTCATTATTTTATCGGATGTTTTTTTTTTTTTTTTAAATTCATCTTTAAGTCTCGCTTAAAAGTTCACTTTTCCTTTGTAAGATTATTAATAACTTTGCCTCCTTATTTTTCCATGCATCAAAGTATCTTGATAGACTTGAGCATGTAGGCGCACTTCAAAGAGGATTAGGTACCTACACTTTTAATGTATATTGTATATATAATGCCCTCTCACCTATGCTGTCTGCTTATCGTCATAATGCTCATCATTGCGTTGTTACCGAGAGTCTCATTCGATGTGAGTGAGTTCTTGTTTAAGTTGAGTATTATTTGAGAGAAAGAAAACTTGATCCTTGACATCCTGTTTTGTTGTCTTTTCTTAAGAATCGCAATCTCGTTCGTCTTTTCTATCGATATGAAATGGGAAACTCTCCTACTTGCACAATATTAAAACAAAGTTCACACGTTGAAGTGACTTGACTGTATACTTGCGGAAGGATATACATACAAAGATAAAAAAAACAACAATTTTTACGTACATATATATTCCTACACATCAGGAACAAGAGCATAGTATTATAATGTCTTTTTCGATTAAAATATATATTAACGGGAGACTCTTCTGGCCTATATAAACAATGACAGAATAATGTGCATCCTATTAAATTATATTAAGTGCTTTTGCAGATTATTCTGTCAAAAATTCGAATTGACAGGACTAATTAGTTGTTTATATATGTATGTGTATGTGTTTGTGAGTACGTATCGCTTTTATATGTATCTACCTACAAACTAGAGAGTGTATAAAGAGGAAGCAGTGAGATGTGTAAGACAAAGTTTTAAATGGATCTCCATTAAATTAATGCATTTTGCTGTCAAAATTTAGCAAGAAAAAGAGAATGTAAATCATTAGTAGAGCAACCATATATGTAAATTTTGTCTACACAAAAAAAAAAAATATTAAAAAAGCTCATACGAAGGAGCATTGTATGTTAAATTTAGTTAGGGACTTCTCACTATGGAAGGATAACTTGTTTTAATTTTGAGTTTTAGTTTATTTTTTGGCTATAGAAAGTTAAGTCTCTTCATATAGTAATTTGATTTCGTATAGTTAAGACTTGAATTTGATTAAAAGCTAGAGCAGACACGAGGACGCATCTGATTTCGCCCAAGACCATGCACATCATTTAAACTTTTTTTTTTGTTTAATCTTTTCAATAGGTAAACTTACATTGCATACTTTTTGGGAAAAAGTTGGATTTTTTATTTTGTTTTGCTTTCTTGATTTTATGTTTTGAATAAAAGACACATTTTTAATTCGCAGCCATAAAAGATTGTATACATAAAAAAATAATTTTGAGCGCATGCGACATACTATGAAAAAAATATGAACAAATTTTCTAAAAACCAAATATTAAGTTGAAAACGTATTTTTTTTATCGATGATGTAAAGCATAAGAGAATACAATCTTTTGTGAATGCAATCTTTAGTGACTTCAACAAAAAAAAAAAAATGCACGACTGGATCGCACGAACTTGCCCTTGTAGTAAAAGTTTCTTCGTATTATAAAGATTGATTGTATTATACATACAAAACTAGGGCCTAGTGACTTACAACTCTCAACCCTTCCTGTGCGTGTCTGCAGGAATGGAGGGGACCTACAGTTTATTGCCGAATCCGAACGGCTAGAGAGCGGCACTTTTCTGTGACAAAAGATATACTCTTGGAGGATTTGTCAATTCCTCGCAAGAGGCAGTAGCCGTTTTTTCTTTTAAATAAATAGGTGGCGAGGCTTGGGATCGAACCTTAGACCTCCGGCATGACAAATTAATGTTTGTGTTTTCGTCTTCTATAGAATCAAGCACCGTTGAACCGATTCAGTTGAAATTCACAGAATATGTTTTTATGAGCAGCGGAAGGGTTTGTAAAGTGTTTTCAGCAAAATCGGTCCGATAGCCACCCCAAAATTATAAAATTTGAAATTTAACACTGTTAAGGCTCTCCCAAACCAACGCGATTATTCGCCGCGACAAAAGAAAAAAACAATAACAACACGTGGTTGTCAAACAAAACAACACGTTGTTGTTATTGTTTTCTATTGTCGCGGCGATTAATCGCGTTGGTTTGGGAGAGCTTTTATTTGTTTATTAAAAACTAAAAACTAAAATTTGAATAAATGGAAAAATATGACAGAAATAAAAATAAATTAAATACAAAAATAATTTTTTTAATTTTAATAATCAAGACTCCAAAAAGTTTGTATTCAATGCCAACGGGAACGATTTTCAATACAGGTAGGTAAAGAAAAATTGAACAAACAACTAAAACATATTAATTGCAGATACAAAATTAAAATACAATAGAATTGCAAATGCGTAGTCAATGACAGAAAAGATTTGCGTTTTTTTTTTGTATAGGAAAAATGTTCTTTAAAGCCCTTCCTTACTATCATATGTATATAATATGGTAACGTAAAATATCATCAAGTTTCCCACGCCTGGGTTTTTATCTTATGGGTCGACAGCAAAGAGTAAAAATTTGTTAAAATCAAAAATGTTAAAAAGCATCATAGTGTGGAAAAAATATTAAATTTCATCCTACACAACAGCTCTGTTTGATAACACGAAATTCATTGGGAATTTGCATAAATTTTCACAATTTCCTTTTTGTTAACTCAATCAACCAGATAGTAATTTCTCTGCTTGGGAGAGTTATTTCCCCTGTCTTGGATATACCCATATGTTATAAAATAAAAAATCATAGGTACGCGAAACAAGGCGAGCACGGGTCCGCTAGTACCTACTTATGTAAATGAAAATAAAGCATGAACTAAGTTCTTTAAAAAATAAGTAGGTACCTTAACTGTTTCAATCTCAGAATGCAGAACGCCATCTGCGTTCTTGAAAAAATATGAAAGAAAAAATTTCAAAAATCGTTTTGAGAAAAAAAATTTGGAACATATGCCATTTCTTAAAATTTATTTAATCGTAGAATGCTTGCTGTTCTGAAACCGAATAAAACTGATTATCGTGTCGGTGCTATTCGGTTTCTATATAAGGTTTTTATTTTTGCCGTTTTCATCGGTTCACGGTTCGCACTTATCAGATGCTACCGAAAATGAACCGAGTACGGATCAAACCGAATGAAACCGAATATATGTGAAACAATCCTTTTCCAACAAAAAAAGAAGACACAAAAACGAATTCGTTTTTTTTATAGGTTATAGATTACAAAAGCTTGGTATTAAAATAGAAAAAAATCATTTCTGAGAGAAAATACAAATACAAATTTTATTAATTCTCCATGCTTTAATTAAATTGGCACTTTTTGTTAAAGAAATAAAAAAAAAACATACAAATCACAAATATCTTTTCAGAAAAAAAAAAACAAATATTTTAGTTTAACTCTTCTTATTTACCAATCACCACAGCTTAAATTACATTTTTTAAATTAAATATTTTTGGAAAACAAACATAAATTTCTTGCTTCCTAAATTTGTATGTAGTTTTCTTGTCTTCTTTGAAAAAAACATTTTTTGCATTAATTTAAATCAAAATAAATTAAAATAAATAAACCTAATGCTAACTAAAAGCTTAGCTTTTGTACATGAGTCAATATTTTTTCAACTATTTCGACAAGAAAATTCGAAAAATCGTGAACATCCAAAATTACAATTTTTTTTGGAGTGAACGGTGACGATATCTGAAAATTCGAGTTTTTTTAGGAAGGAGAAAATTGACGACCGGCTTATTTTGTCCCTGACGAAAATGAGATAGCCAAAAATAGATAGCGTCAACTCACGTTTGACTGTCGAATAATATATTCGGCCTCACAATAAGGCCAATAGCTCGCAAATTATTTGCGTTTTTTTTTCGTTTTTATGTCGACGAAAGTATTTTTTTCGCGTGCCGGAAAGTCGTCGAGTTTTAAGGAAATTCTATATTTAAGTCAAACCATATTTCTTTGTTTTAATTTATGATCAGCGTTACATTATGCAGGAAATATATGTTTTAGTCTTATTTTCTCTAAAACAACAATAAAACAGTGCGGTACACTAGGGCGTATACGCATTTTTTTTTTTAATTGTATTTTTAACAAATTTCTCTACATTTTTGTTTGTGCAATAAGTTAGATAATGTCAATTGAAATATTATTTTTCAAAGTTACATCACGGTTATTTCGAAGGTCAATTTTTCGACCTTTTCGTTCGAATTTTCTAATTTTCAGTCAGATTTTTCTTTCAATTTTCGGCTTTGTTGAGTATTAATCTTGTTTATTACGAATCCAAAAAAAATCCACATCAAAATCGGATGATATTCAGCTGGGTTATGCGCGTACGAACACAAAAACAGCCTCATTTTTATTTATTTTATCTATGTTGGTAGGTATACCTCGTTAAGATTTTTGTATGCCTTGTAAAACTTAACCCTGAATCACAAAAAAAAAAGTTCATTTAATTGAGTCGTGAAAAAGTGAAAAAAAACTTACATGAACAAAGTACAAAAAAAAAAAAAAAAAAAAAACTTTGAAGGATTCTTAATTAATTGACTCTTGCCACCATTTAAACCAGATTCCCTAATCAACTCTCTCTCTTCTTGTGCTCTCAATAAAGACGATGAAGTTGCAAAAACCAAAGCATTCATTAGTTGCACGTGAACAAATACTTTCCAGAGCCAACATGGTCGCATCTATAAAACCAACTATAACTCATATATGTACATGAGTTTTCATTTCGCTTCATGTACAAAAACAAAGTTATTTAAAAAAAAATGAAACTAACTTTGAAAACGAACTTTTTTTACTCATTTTTTTTTTCTATTTATTACCGTATAGAGCCAACCCTCTCCAACCCTCTCTCCAACCCCCGTCCAGCCCCTATATTTGAAATGTTTCTAAAATGCTGCCAATGGATAACAACCTTGTCCCCGCATTTTATGCGCACAGAGGTCCAATGAATTATTTAACCTGCATATGCAATGAAAGTGGACTAAGTTTGCACAGTAATTTATAGGACACCTTTATACTTACCACACTGCATCGAAATGTCAGCTTCCAGCCTTAGGGCTCCAATAGTATTGGATGGGCTTGTCCTTTCTGCTACAGCCTTGATGCATATCAGAGTTACTCACTTAATTATTCAAACGTTGCAAGAGATAGAAGAACTGAACTGAACCAAGTGAGGCCACTAATTACACTCTTAATTAGGCCCTGGAGACTGTCAACTTTATACTTGAGTATGACAGCAGTTTCACCTCACGAATTGTGATCGCGATCCATAGCATGACCTTCAAGGACGACCGCAAATAAAACGATTGCCATCACAGGTGTTAAAACGGCAGTGGTGGCCAAAAATTGTGCTAAAATGTCCTTTTTATGTGCAATGTCCTATACCTAGCACCCCTCAACTCATTTTCTTGTTCATTTTAAAATCCAAACTGGCAAAGAGCCAAGGATTTAAGTTGTTTTCTGATTTAAGTTTTTTTTTTTTTTGCTTTTGTGTAAAATTTTTCCAGTCTATTGTGTGTCCTAGCTCCTAGAGAGTTACCTACCTACGAAGCTTAAAAAAAGGATACAAATGTTTTGGTTCAAATGGTTCTGGCATTTCTCTTTATGGTGCTGAGACAGAGACTTTCGCTCTTCTTGATATAAAACTTTGAATTAAGTGGTTGTGAGGTTTTAAGTAGTGTGTTTATGTTGTTTTTATTTTTGGTTTTTATTTTTTTTTCCTGACAGATCCTTGGTGTTTATTTATTCTGACACGAGTCTGGTGTCCATGAGAAGTTGTTTGCTTCAAAAAGAAAAAGAAAAATTAAAAAAAAAAAGTTTAAAAATTTGCATTGCATTCGGCAGATATACAGATAAAATGAGAGTAAATATTGTGGGGGATGAGTAGAGTAGTGCTAGTGGTATTTTTGAGGGTCGTCGAGGAGGTTTATAAAATGAAAGAGAAAAAAAAATGTATTTAATAAACCCAATGAGATCCGTCTACTGTAACGGAAAGTGGTTAAAAGGTTGGAGATACCTACTACATACATATTTTTATTTTATTTTTTGTTCATATATGCAGTCCATAGAATAAATCATGGCCAAATGTGGCTTCCACCTTAATATGTACCTACGTATAGGTTTCTATATATTCCCAGATAGGTTAGTAAAAGAGTGCTTTTCCTTTTAAATAAATAATTTGTACATGATGTAGGTATAAGCATCGATGACTCTGTGAGATATAATTTGATGTTATTTATATGTTTGTAGGATTAATGATTCTGGATTAGTTAAAATCTTTTTGGTGGCATTTAGGTTGGATTGAATTTCAGGTAGGTACATACTTATTTGATGGTTACAAATTGTTTTAAATAAACATAATGATTGAAGGTCTGTGTTTTTTTTAATTTTTTTTGTAGTTTTTGTTTTAGATTAAATTTTGATGTAATTTTTAATAAGCTTAGATTTAATTTCAAAAAAAAAAGTTTGTTGAATTAACAGACGGAAAGAGGTCAGATTTCTAGCTGTTTTATTATAATTTTTTTTTTTTTGAAAATACTGTACGACCAAAATGTCTTGATTCCAGATTTCTATATTTGAAAATACTGTATATCTAAATATCTGTAAATCCAAGATGCTGTAAGTGCAAAATTCTGTTTTACAAAATGCTGCTTATGCCCAAATTTTGAAGACAAAATTGAATATAACAGAAGCAAGATTTTTTTTTTTTAATATCACTGCTATGCACGTGCAAGTACAAATAGAATGTGTAGCAAGTACTTATGAACAATTATTACTCATTCATACGACCTGTGTAAAAACGAGAAAAATACGTACAAATTTGTAACCAACGTTGTTTTGATTTTGACTGTATATTTGCGAATATGTTTCTGTAAAACCAGGAAATGTGGATATCTACAGAATTTAAAGATGAAAATGAGAATTTGTCCCCAATGCTTAATTTGTATATACAGGGTGATCGGTATAAGATGCACCAAACTGCTGGAGCGAGTAGGTTGGGTTAAGACAAGCAAAACATCGTATGGGAGGGGGGTCTTTTTTCTCCCGTTTAGGCAGGAGGGGTAATTTTCTAAAAAATTGACTTAAAACAGAAAAACAAAATATTTAAAAAAAACGGTACAATTTAAAATGCCATGCTATACCTTTTTGGAAAGCCAGAAATCTCATCTTTGATTTTCATTTTAAATAAAAAAAAATGAAAAAAAAGTTTCAAACTAATTTTTTTCAAAATTTTATGTAATTAAGTATAATTTTTGTTTTCAAAATTCAATGCTCTTATTAATTTTCAATACAAAAACAGAAAACTGGATGCTAAAATGTCTTATAGTTTTTGAGAAAATTGAAAATAACAGGAGGAGCAATTTTCTAAAATAATTGACTTAATACAGAAAAAAAATTATTTAAAAACATCGATAATGGATAAAACGACTTGATATAATTTTTTGTTAATCCAGAGATATGTGCTTCCATTTTTTTTATAAATTAAGTTCATTTATTAAACAGATTTCTTAAAACTTAATTTACAAACTTAAATTTTTGAAAAAAAAAATTCAAAATTGTGTTCAAACTGATTTTGTTCAAAATTTTACGTTATATTTTTAATATTCAATACTCCCATCAATTTTTAGTCAAACATTGAAAACCTAGTTTTTGAGAAAATCGAAAATAACACAAGTAAGTTTTCCTTAAATTCGACTTCTATCCTATTTCTACAAAATATGTAGTTAAGTAGATTTCATTATTTTCAATTTTCTCAAAAACTAAAAGACATTTTAGCATCCGGTTTTCTGTTTTTTATTGAAAATTAATAAAAGCATTGAATTTTGAAAACAAAAATTATACTTAATTACATAAAATTTTGAAAAAAATTAGTTTGAAACTTTTTTTTTCATTTTTTTTTTTTTCAAAATTTCGAGTTTGGAAATTCATTTTTCAAAAATTATTAACTAACACAACTTAATTAAAAATGAAAATCAAAGAAGAGATTTCTGACTTTCTAGAAACGTATAGCATGGCATTTTAAATTGTACCGTTGTTTTTAAATATTTTTATTTTTCTGTTTTAAGTCAATTTTTTAGAAAATTGTCCCTAAAGGGGGGGAAATGGACCCCGAAAAATGCAATAGTTTTTGCATTAAAAAAGCTGTCGATAAAAAAAAGTGAAACACACTTCTTCAAGTTTTCAATACAAGTGATAAAATTTATTTAACTAAAGATTGATTAAAGCTTATGATTAATTAGTTACATAGCTGGATTTAAGTATATACAATTTTGGCGGGATTTAAACTTGACGAAGCGTCATTACTAAAATTATTTCATTGGAAATGTTGCAGAATTCATTTTAATTCATAAGGATAAATTTATATTTGTTAAAGTTTTAGTTTGAATTTTGTTTTTATGGAGTATGAGAATGAATTTGTACCTACTTCATAATCCGATGAAATTCAAGACGTTTTTTGTCAATGACGCAGGTTTAACAAAATCTTAAAATAACAGGGAGGTCCTCCCAGTTAGGGATAGAATTCAGTTTTATATATTTATTTAGAATAATGGTCACATAACCAAGATAACCTTAAACAAAAGATTAAAACAAAATTCAAGTCGGTACCGCTCATAATATAACACATTTAATCGTCAATTTTTTATAGATCTACTAAAATTGATCATGCATTTAGCTCCAGATATTCTATACTTAAGAAAAATTAATCTTTAAGATCATTAAAACAACCAAAATATTATAGTAAACAAAAATTTTATAACAAATACAATTATATGTATCCCTTCTATATAGCCCGCAGAGATTTATTCATCACAATTATTCTTATCCCAGGTTTCACTAAAAAAAAAATCATGGAGGAATAAAGAAAGAAAAAAAAAACTTAACACCAAAAGAAAATAGGTATACCTTTATAAAAAGAACAGAAATCATTGAAACAAATTAGATCTCAGGGATCAAGAAGCCATAAGAAATAAAAAAAAAAAAAAAACAAAAATAAATAAAGCAAAAATATATAGAGGAAAAAATATGAAAAAAAAAAATACATGTATGTATCTATATATTTTTGTATAGGTATATGTATGTATAAAAGGAAAGAAATCATTATCCCTGAATTAATTTCACCCACTAACCTCATTTTATCCTGTGGGACTTTGCTGCAGCAATAAAACAAAAATAACACAAATACATTTATACCCACACAAAAAATAAATACAAACATAAATATGTACCTACTATATACATACATATGTGCATATAAATAAGGAAAAAAAATAAATATGAAAACGAAATCTTAGACTCTCCCAACAGGCACACAAATACACCACCCACAGAGCAAGGATAATATACACTATAGCAGTAGCAGCGCCTAGATTAATATTATGTATGTACAGATGTGTTTTATAAGCATCTCCGTGAGATGAATGAAATAAGTAATGAGAGGAACGCAAAAAGGCTCGCAGAAATGGATATACATACATATCTATACAAAACTGCTCTCATCTATAAAGAGTGTGTTACTTCAATAAAAAAAAAATAGAGTAAACCAAAAAAAAAAAAAAATTGTATACGACTGACTGTGGAGCTGCGCTACTGCTCCACATTACTTGCGCGCTGAACATGAGCGAGCATATTCCATTCATTCAACCCCAGGACTTTAATTGTAAGCCTACTGAAATTGAGTATGTGTGTGTGTGTTTGTGTGTTGGTTGTGTGTATCCCGATAAACATTGCTAGGAATATTTAAAAAAAAAAAAAGTAGATATATCCAGGGTGGTGGCTGCTGCTGCTGCTCCTGGATGCTGGGATCTACTCTGATGTTCGCCCACTTTCAATCGAGAACTTTACGTCGCACCTCAACACAGAGACAAAAATTCATCGCGCACATGTGTTTGTTTGTGTGAATTCAAATATTTTTTTTCTATTAGATCATACTGAACGATATCCTTTTTCGCACGAAAATATTCTATAAGGATAAAATATTTCTATACACTCTACGCAATTCTGAGTCAGTTGAGGTGCTGTGTGGAAGGATGCAGGGAAGGACTTTAGGGGATACTTAATGGAATAGAACTCTATTTTTTTTTTTTTTTTTTTTTTTTTTTTTTTTTTTTTTCATTCAAAAAAGCTAGGTATACTGTGTGATGCAGGGTGTGTAAATGGTCATAATGGTCATCGCGCAATCCTTTCCATCATACATTATGTCCATTTAGCTAAGCAGAATATATTTATAACTTTCTGATAATATGCAATGCAGAAAAAAAAATTGAAAAGGAGAATGAGAGGTCCGTGTGGAGGACCAAGGAATTCATAGTTAGAAACGTACTATTTCAATATATGCATTCTCATTTGTTTGGATTTAATAACTATCGTCCTCCATCATAATAATGGCACACAACAAGAGGGTTGGCTATCCTGTCCCAGTGTCTGGACTTTTCTATAGACTGGATGTGAAAACAATTTTGTCGCAGTAAACTTTCATTTTGGCACAGTGTTTGTAAACCAACAAAATAAAGGATGATCGAGGATGAAGGATTTTATTGATTGCAAGAAGTGGACGACGACAGCGACCGTCCATTTTCATAACAAAAACATACACAGCTAAAATGAAGGATATAGAGTGGGGTAGGGAGAGTTTAGATACTGTGACTATATCACATTCTACAGCATATACCTACCAACAATGTTTTAATATAATTGGAGAAGGCCATGGGCATCATCATCCCCCCTAAACCGCCTCAAGCATAAACCACATTGTTGACATTCCGACAGGATGATGGTTTAGTTATGGTTGTGTGTTGTACAAGCACAGAAAATCTTGTTTATGTTTAGGTCTCATTTTTGTTCCTTTGGCTTTAGGTAGGTATTCTATTTATCAAATACAAGAGGGATTTATCAATTGGTAATTTGAGGTTTTGAAACAAGAGGGCTATTAAGAAAGTGTTAATATTAATTTACTTATATAGGGAAATTAATCAAATTGTGTGTCAAGGCTTAAGAAAGTTTGGTTTTAATAATTGGAAAATATAAATATTTTTGGAATTTTAGCTTCGATGAAAGTTCTGCTTTTTAATAGAAAAGGGTTTATTCTTAAAGTCGTCAAGATTTTAAAGTAACTCTGTTTTAAAGAGTATTTCCATATAGGGATGCTCGAAATGCGTTAGACGTTGAATTTGTTCTAAATTGTTCATGAAGTGTGTGATAATTATTCATCACTGAAGAGAATAAAGTTCAACTAAAATGGTGCAAAATTATCCAAATTAATTGAAGTGTAGGCATGCTCAGAAATTTCGGACAGAATTTGGGTTTATATTTGTTTTAACGCTGTAAAACATAAGTACTTGAATAAAATGAGGAAGAGAATAAAAGGCATTTATGCATCTGGTCTTTAGTATTTGACTAGAAATTTCCTATTTTAAGTCGATTTAATGTGCACCATTTTTGTATGCACGTTAAAACAAAACATGAATAAAATTTGTTGATTCAATAAAATAAGAAAAGTACGTATACGTCCGAGTGAACAATTACTTAAATCGAAATTTCTTCGCTTTTTAATGTAGCATATTTTTCATTAAATAAATCTCATATTTTCTTATAACCACATAAATAAGTTTAAGTTATTTAAAGTTAAGTGTAAGGTCAACAATAATTACTCTTTGTATCTTTTAGCAAACCTCACGAACTTTTTTGGAGAATTTTCACAAAAAAAAAAGAGGAGAAAAAATTAAAATAAAAAGTGTAAAACATATTTGTATATTTTTTTACCCTCGCTCGCTTTTTCGAACATTATGTGATTACCCTCGATTTACCCTAAATTTTGAACACATATCCAAAATTCAACAAAATCCAACACCGGGAAATGGCATAAAATTGAATATTCACATTATATGAATAGTTTTTAAAAAAAATTTTTTTTCAAACTCAAAATTGTGAAAAAAAAATAGTTTCAAAATTCTTTTTTTTTTTTTCAACTCGGTTTTAAAAAATTCTGCACTTTAAAATACAGAGTAAAATCAAACTTTCTTCATTCTCTTTTCCAGAGTACCGTTTATAAGCAAGTACCCCTAAAAATTCAATTCGCAACAATGAATTTCATTTTATCCAATAAGAAATAAGCGCGCGCTTTTATTACATTTCAGAAACTTATTTTTTTTTTTGCAGAATTTTGTTAAAGAGTATTTTGAAAAGTAATAAATAAAACATATATTGATAAGTTCTTATGTCCCAGAGCCAAGGGGGGGCAACTGCTCCCTCTTGCCCTCCCCTGCGGGCGCCTATGCACTGACTTCACTTAGAGACTTCAGACTTGAAATTATGCCATCACCAATCATTTGACTCGAAAAGATTGCATTTTTGTTGCCATTCATTTTACAGCAATCAATTGAATGCAATCTTTTGTGAATTCAAGCATTCTTTGCATTTTTCCAATTATTGGCATTAATTTGCATTCTTTGATTGCTTCTACCTCCGTTATGTGCTCATCCCATAAAACCTGTGCTCATAATTTTGCAAAAAAAAAAACACCTATGCAAATATGCAAATACATAGAATGCAAATGAATGCAAAGAATGCAAATGAATTCATATAGAATTCAATTGCTTGAATTCACAAAAGATTGCATTCAATTGATTGTTGTAAAATGAATAGCGAAGAAAATAATTGCAATGTTTTCGGCTCAAATGATTGTTGATTGCAATGCAATGAATGCAATCTTTTTAGTGAAATCATTAAAGATTGCATGCACAAAACATTGCATTCTTTTACAAGCTCGATCGGTAGGCACATATTCTCTTCTGTTTTGCACTGCAATATTTGTGTGACTATATTTTCCTGAATGATGATAGGATCACATACAGTTTATAAGGGTTGTAGAATTTCTCAGAGTCTCTAGCACTAAAAAATTTTGCCAAGTTTTGCTCTTGAAATCTCACCACTATATAAATTTCCACTCTTCTTAGCTTCCTAAATTCATATACGGTGGCCTTTGCATAAGGTTAACGAGGGTTTGATATGGAGAATAAAAGAGATATTGACGATGTCCATCAGGGGATACATTCTAAATCTGAAAAAATATGTCAAACTAAAGCATTGGCCTATCTTAAATGAAGGCATATCGTATGTTGATACCCTTGCATACAAAATATAATTGTTTATTGTTTCTGAAAAAAAAAAATACACAGAAAAATACTCAAGAGGATCTATAGAAATATGTTAGTTCATCGCATATAGTCCTTTTCCATGATGCGGCTTTGATTTTTATTATTTTTCTAACCCGGTTAAAGGCTTAAAAAATAGAGCACAAAAAATATTCATCTGGACTACAAAGAACAATGACATCGACGACGCATCAAAATATGACACGGCTGATATTCAGACAATAAAGATTGTTTTTGTTTTTTTGTTTTGTTCTAGCAAAGATATATTCAAGCCAATTAGGAATCCCTTTCGGGCCTTTAACCCAATTTTTTCGTTTATTCATTTTCGTTTGAACTGTACGGGTTGGTATGGGGGGCACAGAATTCAAATATAATACATATAAATATTCAAATTGACACTTTAAATAGAGCACATAAAATATACCTTCGTACAGCTGTATGTACCTATAGGTAAGTTACCTACTTTTTGCATTAAACTGCCTTCTTCTAACCCTTGAATTTCCTCAACTCAACGCTATTTAATTAAAAACTACTACCAAACCTTCCCTCCTCTCTGTCATAGGCAAATAAGATGAAATAAAAGAAAAAAAACTGTAAGCACAGAAAAAAAAACTGGCACGGTTAAAGTAACACCGATAATTAGATCCGCCAGTGCACAGCGAGTTCCCGCACCCCCACTGCTTTGCTTTGTGCTACTCCTTGCGCCACCCTCAAGAGGTGCCTCTCAAAAAATGTACCACTTTTCCGCTCCAAAACGTTAACTTTTTCTTTCTAGCAAAATAGAAATAAAAATTGTAGGGGATAAACGCCGACGATGACGATGGCGACGTCGACGACTTCAGTGCGAGGAAAAGCTTATACTCGAACTTCCCTTAAGGAAGCTCTATAGAATGCATCAGGCATCGGGCACCATCAACCTCATCATCATCATCGCCACGCCATCCTCATCATAAAAGAGAGGAATTGGGAGAAGAAAGAAAGTTTAAAAATTTAAATTATTGCTCCAAATATCTTACAAGGACGTTTTCAAGTAACCTCTTACCTACCTACGCATAGCCAAATCCTCGGAAGTTTTTCCTGACCGCCATCGTCATAAAGTGTTCCACCAGTGGTGTTTTTTTTTTTTTTTTTTTAAATAAAAATTGTATATACATATGCTGTTATTCATGTTTGCTTATGCATAATAAACTCTTCTGTGTTCGAATGTCAGCGTATTTTACGGTCATTACGCCTTGGGTATTATTTTTCAAGCTATACATATATAGAGGGAAGATGGATTGCACACATAATGTACTGGGGTGTACTTTTTTAACATGTGACATTTAGAGTAATGCATTTTAGTGATGTATCGTCCTGAAGGTTGTAAAGTTTTCAACTTAAAATTAGTATAGGGGTTGGAATCTATATAGTGGGTGAGGTTATGATATTTTGAAATTATTGAGATTGGTTTAATGATTGTATAGTCATATAGTTGATGTCATCATATTTTTTTTTTAAGGAAAGCAATGAAATTTTGTATTCAAAATTAATAACAACTTTAATATTATTTTATATTCATGTCAAGGCTCTTTAAATTCATATTAAACTAACCATATACCTTCGAAAGCTATTAAGATGGTACTACGGCCTTACCAGTAGTTATAACTTCGACACTACAAAACTTGGTGACTTTAGAAAATAGGACTCCAGAAGATTTTCGTTTCGAGCTACTAAAAGAAAGTATGAACAAATTTAAGGTCAATACTCAGTTTAGCTCAGACAATTTACTTAATTGCTAATTAGTTACTCAAAAAAAATAATTAATCTGTTGGTTTGGGAGAAAATGGGTATCCTGCTAAGTTGACGTCAACTTAGCAGGTCAACTTTCTCAAAACTATAGATAAACAATTAATTTGTTTTTTGCGCAACTAATTAGCAATTAAGTAGTTTTCAATATATATCCACTCCCGGATCGTTTATCTCTATTTTTGAGAAAGTTGACCTGCTAAGTTGATGTCAAATTAGCAGGACACCTATTTCCTCGCAAACCAACAGAGCAATTAACTTTTTTTTTTTGCGTAACTAATTAGCAATTAAGTAGTTCTCTATATATATCCACTCTCGGACCATTTATCTATAGTTTTGAAAAAGTTGACCTGCTAAGTTGACGCCAAGGAGGGCACCCATTTTTTCGCCAATTTAAAACAGCAATTAAATTTTTTTTCGTAACTAATTAGCAATTAAGTAGTTTTCAATCAGCCCAATTCTAAATGGGAATTCCTGGGGAAATGTTTCCCCGGGAATAAATTATTTTTCTTCTACAATTTGATTTATGTGTCAAATACTGAAAAAAAGCTGTTTGTATCATTCAGAACTCTCATTCCTACTATCGAGGGTAAAAAAATTCAACCGGGGAATTCGGAATTTTTTTCCAAAATTACGAATTTCAAAAAAATAAAATATGTGCTGTTTTGTGCTCAGTTTGTGCTGCCTGGCGCCGAAGACAGCGTGAAGTTAGCATCGCCATTTTCAATTTTCCAATATTTCGAACCCAAGATATAAGCTATCTAAGCGAACCTTATCAGCATTTTTTGGAGATTATTATGAGTAATCCAAAAATCAACAAAAGAAACGTCTTACGTATACGAATGATTGACAAAAAATGTCAACTGTTCATATCGATTTAAATTGACTTTTTTGATAGATTTTTGACCGAAAAAAAAATATGTCGAATTTTTGAAATCTCGACTTAAAAAAAAGTCGACTGCCTTGAACATATCTCTTTGAAAATATCAACTTGTCGATAAAAGGAACATAGTGCTCTTTTCTTTCAACGATAAATGGTCAAAGATAAAGGAGAGCACTACACTGCGATGATCCACATCCAGTATTGCAGTTGTATATTTTTCAAAAATATGGGCGTATAGGTAATTGGTTTCTATATAATATACTACAGGAGTTCCAGCGTAGCACAAAATTAATGTGAAACTCGTTATTTAAAAAAAAGTAAGCTTTAAAGAAAACCATTTACATCTTGTTTTTTTTGTAACTACTGATTATTTCCTTTTGAGCTTCTAGAATTTTTGTCTTTCAATGGAATGACTGAAAATTTCCATTCAAAGATATTTCTGAAACCACTACATCAGTCGCCTTTTTTCGCTTCTCATATTAACATCACTTAATTAAATTACAAATTACTCAACATAATCCATGAAATTTTCTTTTCAAGCAGATCCTTGCTTCATTCTGAAAATGTGCAGCATTTTTTATACTTCTCTCTCCAAAAATAAAAAAATCCCCTCCATCATCAATATATTACATCAGAATCCCATCACTTAGTGTTTTATGTTCGCCAGCAACTGGAAGAATAATCCCCTCGATTTATTTTCGTTTCATTTGAAACAATTTTTCTTTCGCTTACTTCACCATAGTAAAGTCTCTACGGCTTTATTATCTCCTTTTCTACATTGTTCTTCGCTTTCAATTAAAACACAGAGAGAATAACGAACATGCAAGTTCAGTAATTCGAATGTCCTAAGATCCTTTTGGGAAATATGTACTATAAGTCTAAAGCCATTTGTTCTATTAAAGCTCTCTAATTACTTTATGCATTACAAAAAAGCATGCTCCAACTGCTTGTTTGGCGATTGCATACCAAATTAGAATAAGAACATGTAAATTTTCCGTTCAATTATTTTAAGCTTAAGAAATGAATTTTACTATTTTTTTTATTTAACTTTCTTTGATGTAAGTTTTTCTTTGAAATATGCAATTAAATTGCAATGTTTCTCTATGAAATATGCAATGAAATTGAAATAAATTTTACTAGATTATAAATGAAATGAAAATAAAATAAGATTTTATAGTAATTTTGGTAAAATTAGAATTGGTTGAGTGGGAAGAATAAGAAGGAGATGTTTGTCCTTTTTGTTTTGAATTAATGTCAAGTCTTTTGTGGATTTCTGAAGATAATTTTGTTGTTGTTGTTTTTTTTTATGGTAAAGGAATTTTAAACCCACACCCTTTGTGGAATTCTTCTTTAAAGAAGACAAGGAAGATACTCTCACACAGAAAGTAGAAGAAAGTGAAATACAAAAAAAAAAAAAATGCAAATAGGATTCTGATATCTAGAATCTTTATTTTTATTTTTGTTTCGCCCTTTGGACTACCATATTTTCCTCCTCCAACTCTCTTGCACGTTCTTCTTGTTTGACAATAATTTCCTTTTCTTTGGTTCTTTTTATCGCTTACTTAATGTTTCTTAAGGGCAGCGCACACAATACAGTTAGTGGAACAGGGAACAGTAAGAGAATATACTTATTTAAGAACTTACCGCCAGGGGGCGAATTCAACAAAATGTCCGCTTGCTGTGATTTTCTTGTTATTATTTTTTTTTTTTTTTGATACAAAAAATAGAAGTTAAAAAATAGGGAAAATCCTAGAAAAAAAACTTAAGTTGAAAAGAAACCGAATAAAAATATATATTTTCGCGATTTTCTTCTTTTTTTTTTGTCAATATTCTTCGTCTTTTTCAGTTTTTCGTTAGTTTGCTTGGTGTGGAGAGAAAAGTTTTGTATTCTTTATTTTTATCTTTTTTATTCCTTGAAATATTTTTATCGTTTAGAATATTAAATTGAATCACATTTGGAGGCATAGACAGACCACCGAATGAACGAACGAACGAACGAAGTGAAAGATGCTTTTTTTAGGAATGACTAGGTATAGTCGGACTTAAAAGGATTCCTAAAATAGAAAAATGTGTATGTTTTTATTTTGAAAATTGGGTTAATTTTAGGTGATAAAAATAACGTATCCGAAAAAATTAAGTCATAAATAAATGAATATTATTTTTTTCATGGAAAACGAAATATAAGAGCAAAGCACAGGATAACCAAAATAATCTCATTTAGATGTATTGGACAATGATAGTCAAAATGTGTGATGTCATTATCATTAATTTTTAGTGTAATTGGCAAGGATATCAATATAGTAGGGAGGTAGGCACTTTGTTTATAAATTTTGGATATGGATGATTGAAGAATAGTATGGAGGGGCAAACAGGGACATTCAGCAGGATTTCAATAATCCTTTATTTCAGACGTTTTGAGAAAATGTAACTAAATGTTAAATTTAAAAAATCTGACTATAATAAAAGTTATAGTTTCGAAAGCCAGCCTTATTGCTATACTTTGAATTATTTATGATCTTAAAGATATGAAAAATAATTTAAAATCGTTTTAGTAGCCGGATCTTTAAAATTAGGGTCTTTAAATGAAGCCAGAATATCAGGCTAAATTTCTGTTTAAAAATTTTTGGGATCTGCAAACAGCTATAGGTATCTTAAAGATGAAATAAGTACGAAAAATCTGTAATACCTCGAATGGCGACTTTTTTTTAACCCCCTACCAACCCAATTTTTTTAAAATCTGTTGACTGTAGGAACAAAAGTGTACTAATTCTCGTATTTTTAATGTAAAATAAAAAAAAAAAACTAAGTTTTCAAGAAATGTTCAAAAAACTGAAATTCTACCCCCCTCAGTAAAAACTTTAGCCCAGATCTGCACCAAAATTCAGCTTTGTCAGAATTTTTACGAAGTGAAAGTCTAATTTTCCTGTGCAAATACTTTTTTTTTAAGCCAAAAGTCCGTTCTTTTATTTTGTTTTTAATTCAAATTATTTAAGATAACAGTTTTTAAAAATTAATTTCCAAACTCAAATTTTGAAAAAATGAACATTGGAAAAATTGTGTTCAAACTAATTTTACATTGTTGAGTAGTATTCTAGTTTTTAAATTTAAAAGCTCTTATCAATTTCTAGATGCCCTAATGTCTTTCAATTTTTAAGAAAATTGAAAACCAAAATTACTTTACTAATTTTTAATAAGTGGAAATAGGATCTTTGGAGCAACAATATAACGGATGCAAGCGGAATTTAAAGAAAATTTACTTTTTTTATTTTTACTTTTCTAAAAAATTAAAATGTATTCTTGTAGGTATCCGATTTTCTGTGTTTGACTCAAGCTGTTTTTGAGTAAATAGCTTTTGAGAAATTAAATTTCATGTCAAAATTTATGGAAAAATTCTTAAATTTTTTTAAAGATCTTCTGTTTTTTCTTATATTCAATGCTCTTATCAATTTTGAGTCAAATACTAGAGATCTGACAAAGTCTTTGTTTTTGAGAAAAAACAAATCCGGAGGTACTTTTCCCCAAAATAATAGCAATCAATACATAATTTTTCGATATGTTATTTATTTTTATGTCAATTCCTTTTTTAAGTAAAACAAAAGAAAGAAATAATTAAAAAAAAAAAATTAATTAGCTTAATTATTTTTGTTTATTTTCAGAATAAGGCAAATAACTCTTTCAACAGACCGAATGCATGCAGTTTTCTGACGAAAAATTTCTCAGGACAAAAAAAAAACACTTAACCCCAAATAACCAAAAAAAACATGGCGTTATTATTATTTATTCTAAGAGATTTCATAGATCCCTAAAAGGAACAAACACTACATTTCCCAAGTCAATTATGCGCACATCATAAAAATAAAAGGATAACAAATTATTCTTGATGAGACTTTGATTAAATGTTTTTGTAGAAAAATAGCAATTCACGACGTCCCACGACGGTTAATGGTGAAAGCTTTCTTCTCCCACTCTAACAAAGGAAAAAAACGCACGTGAAATAAAACGCGCACCACATCCAAGATGCCTTGGTGATACACACTCAAATATCGCTTCTGCGACGAAAACGGATTTAAATATCCTCGATCATCACAAATAAAAAAAAAAAAAACTTTATATATTTTAAAGTTTTTTGTTATGTAAACAAATAGAAAAAAAAACAAAAATATTGTAGTTCACGTCATAACTACTTCAACACATACAAATGAAAATATGGTGTTGCCCGACGATGATGACGATGTACTATTAAAACTTTCAACTACCAACAAAAGCAGTCCGAATAGTTACAGTACTCTCCCAACAACACCTTCAGCAACACGATTTCATCCCATCACTTCTTCCAATAGTTTAGTAAATGACGATACAAGAACAAAAAGTAGTAAATATAGTAAAATTGATAATTTCAATGAAAAAAACAGCAACAGCAACATTAAAAACAACTACAGTGATTTCACTAAACGTAGAAAAACCAATCGATTGTCAAGACATCTACTGGACATAACCGGAAGTAGTAGTTGCAATAAGAAGTATTGTAGAAATACTAGCAGCAGTAGTAGTAATGATAGTAGAGGTAGTAGAAATAGCAGCAAAACTAGCCATAGTTGTATTAGCGAAAATACCAACAACAATAATAAGCATTTGCATAAAAATACCACATCAATACTAAAATATAGCAATAAATTTAGTAGAAATCGTAAAAATAATAATTGTAGTAGAATTACTAGTGAAATAGAATACAATCAACAAAAGCAACAACAAATTCAAGCAAGAAGCAACAGCAATAGTGGAAGCAGTAGTGGAAACGAAACAGAATCAGATATTTCAAGATACAACGATAGCGATAGTAGATACTATTTTCAAAAGAAAAAACAAAATTCCATACTAACAGTTAGTGAAAGTGTTGATAGCAAAGATGATGATGATAATGATAATGATAATGATGTTGCCAATGATTGGATGAGTTGTTGTTCAAACGAAAGACTGCACGAAAATAAACGTCGAACGGGGCTAAGACGTCGAAGAAAATTTAAACATAATTCAGCATCCATCTCATCAATAAAACCCACTCTGCATCTACAAAAATCATCAATATCAGCATCAACAAATTTAGCAGCAACATCTTCATCTAGAATATCAACTGTAGCAACGTCAGTGGCATGTGTGACGTCATCTGTATCGCCTCGAAGGACAACATCATTATGGAGCCAATTTCTAATAGCCGCTCCGGTTGTGTTAGCGATAAGAGTTTTTATCCTAGCAGCTACACGAACACTGCCGCCACTTGTACGGATACAGCGAGGGATTTACGGACTTAATAAATACTCATGGATATTTTTACTAATCTACTTGAATTTATCTGCTAAATGTGAGTATATTAATTATTTTATCTTTTCCTTTTATAAGAATGTATAAAAAAACATATTATAAAATCAAGGAATTTAATAGGAGGTCAAGTTTAGTATTTTTATTGGTTGATTTTTGAATTTATCATATCATAGTCCAGGTTTTGAATAGTTTAATTTTCAATGCAAAATAATTTTCTGCGTCAAAATCCATTAAAATAGTCTTAAATTATTTTTAAACACCAAAAGAAAAGGTTTCCAAATAAACTGAAACACTTTTACCCTCCACTTTTACATCGCTAATGACAGTTTTCACATTATAAGCATCCTTCATCCCGACAGACTATAACTTGAGAGAAGAATAAATTTAACCAAATATAGCATCAGTTGCAGACTCCATCCACTTTTACCCCAAAGTCTCATTATAATTCTTAACCCAACTCATTGTCCTGGCACTCGTCATCATTGTCATTCTCATCCACAAAAAATAAAAAAAAAAAATACAAAAAAATAATAACTAAGCCATTGTCCTTTGCAGTGTAAGTTTGGTTGGTGTAAAATAGTAAGAACATAAATAGAATATCATAAACATACAAAATGCATCTCTCCTACACTTGACTGCACAAACAGTCAGAATAAATGACAGTGTATAATAGTTAGTCCTTAAGGCTAAAACTTAAACCAACAATGAAGAGAGGAATTGTTTAACGCCCTTAAGCTAAGCCATTGACTTCGTCACTTCTGTCTCTTGTCTCAGGGTACAACCTGTAGAGCGACACAATAATTTGCATTTCGTTTTTTTTTTTATTTTATATATTTTTTTTTTTTAACTGAATATATCTGGCAACATGTTGACAAAAGAACTCATTCACGAATAAGGATTTATTTTTGGACGCAAATGTATAATATATGTCATCATCATAATACGTAGAAAAAAAGGACATTCATATAACCAAAAAAAAAAAGATTAAAATTAGAAAATGTCGCACGAGGATGTGGTGGAGGTTGAAATTTTATAAATATATACGAAAAAGGAGATTTATGATGCAACATTTTTCGTACGTTTTTGAGGTTCAAAGCATTGACGTACATATGTACGTTGTTTTGTTTTTGAAAAGTTTTGGCATATGAATTATTTAAGATATACCGTTATTACGCAACTATAATAAATATCGCGAGACAAACATTTTCTTTTTTTTTTCTTCTTCTGTTTTTGAAGAGAGTGATTTTCTTAAAAATTTTGTTCATAGTCAAAATAATGTACTGGGCAGATAGCAGGTTTATTTAACTTCAATTTCAGCTTTATTGGTCGTTTTACATTTTTTGCTATGAAGAATAATATCTGGCTTTGAATGAAACAAAAAATACTTTTGACTTTGTGGTCACCAATATCTCAACAACAATAACGATCTATAATTATTGCTTACTAATTTGCCGTTCGTCAGCACTTAAGTTGTGACAATTTTAATTTTTACGTGCAATGTTTTCTATATTTTTTCCAAAAATATTTTAAAAAAAAACGAAAAAAACATAGAAAACATTGCACAGTAAAATTTAAATTCAATTTCATATTTGCACGATATGTTTTTTTTTAAATATAAAAAAAACATAGAAAACATCGGACGGAAAAATTAGAATTGTCAAGCCTGTTTCACAATGCGAGGAGAAAACGAGACGTTAGCGTGACGAGATCTCTTTACAGTTGTCATCTCTTCAAAAGCAATTTTAAAAAGTGAAAAAATATATAATTTAGCATTTCTCGTCGTCACGTCACGTCATTCATAAAGTTCGAAAAATTGAATAAAAGACGCAACGTAACGAAGAGAAACATTTTATTATGTATTATTTTATTGTTTGAAACTCGTTTTTAAGAGAGAATAACTATGAAGAGATCTCGTCATACTGACATCTCGTTTTTTCGTCGCATTGTGAAACAGCCTTCTCAACTATTTCGAAACTAACTACCGGCAAATTATTGAGCATCAAACCAGTCAATACAAGAAGTTTTTACCACTATTCTTGGGAGTGCTTCGCTAAGGCCTGTCACCCACTAGGTAACTCCGAGAATCTAAAGTCGCTTGCCCCTGCCCACTAGGCAGCTTCTGAGCAACTTTCAATTAAAATGTTAAATTTACCTTGTATTTTGAATCAGCGACTCGACGAACGGTTTTTGTGTAAAGCCTCTCATTTTGGCAAAATTTTGGAAAAATTCCAAAAGTTGCTGGGAAGTTGCTTAATGGGCGAGGGTAAGCAACTTACAGTTGCCGGCAGCTAGGTTCCGCCAGCAACTTCAAGTAACTAAAAGTAATACTCTGCGCGCTCTCCCATATAAGCTATAATGTCATTGGATCAGGAGCAACAAAAAAGTTGCTGGGGCGAGCAACTTAAAGTTGCCTAGTGGGCGATAGGCCTAACTTGATACCAACTAAGCAAACAAAAAAAAAAAAAAAAAACAACAACATAGAAAAGATCGCACTGAAAAATTGAAATTTTCACAACTAATTCACGAATGCGAATTAATTTATACATACATTATAAGAAGTTTTTATGTCGTTTTCAGAGGGTGTTTCGCTTAATTGACATCACGTTAAAAAAATAACATAGAAAACCTTTCACCATAAAATTAAATATGTCACAACTAATTCAGAAAGGCATGTTATTAAGAAGTAAAACATTCCATGTAGGTACGAATTGTTTAACCCTTCTTAAGAAGGTGCAACCAAGCAGCAAAAAAAAAAATACATAGAAAACATCGAACGAAAAATCAAATTTATCACAACTAATAAATGCCAACTAACAGCGCTGAATGTTGTTTCGCTAACTTCACACTATCTTCATTGCAAATGGCAGTAGACATGCAAACTTCCCCTTTTAAATGTGAAACATCGCAAAGACAAAAAACAAGTTGCTGGAGATTTTTTTGTAGTTTGCCTTTAATTTCTTCAAAAATCTCTTGTAGGTACTTTTCACACGAAGAAACAAAATCATAGATTTCCCTTTACTTTTGAAGAACTTTGGTTGAACGCACTCGTACGTAGCGTGAAGAGGAATGTTTAAAAAAAAAAACTCCTCAAATAGTTGACCGATAAGCTTTTCCACCCCTCTTACTTTCTGCTTTTCTCGCCCAAGAATTGAAAGTTTCTGGAAACTCAGTTTCCTCGTGTGGAAGGGGTCAAAAAGATTGGGAAATCCGTATCAATACCTCTTGCTCACTGCAAAAAGACAAACCAAAACACGAGATATATCCTAAGTTTTAACTTAAAAGATAGGTATCTACTGTACTTACATCCTACTGCATATTTCAAATATAAAACTAAACTAAAACACCTTTTAATCATGTTCAAAATTTCCAATATCTCATTTTCACATTTAACCCAATTTCCAGAGAAAGAGATATACATTTGAAGTTTATTCAAACACCTTGTATCTATATACCTGCAATTTTAATCTAATTTCTTGATTTCATTGTCCTTTGTCTTCCACTTGAGCACTTTCTTTCAATTAATTCTTGAAAACCTATACCTACCCTACTTCTTGTAATAAAATTATCATCTCTATTTCATTGTTCGTTTTCTTCACACCTTGGTTTTCTACTGATTGTTTCAATTTCAAACTACCATCATCATCATCATCATCGACTCTGACTCTTGAGATCTGGATGTAAATTTTTTAATTGAATTGACCACTTTCTTTATCGATTATTGTATTAAAGCTTCTCCGGAGTGGAGGAGGTGAGAAAGCAGAGAGATTGTATAGATAGAATCTGTAATTTTTCGTTCGTTAAGGCCTTAGGGGGATTTAGGCCATGTGACTATCGTATTGGGCCTTCTATAGATACTGCAATGCCAAATTTCAAACTTTGATTCTTACCATGCTTATTTTCTCGACAAATAGCACCTGATACAATAAAATTCTCATATACATATACCAACCATCACGTACCCGCAGAAATAGGTACAGCAGTCCCGAATAATTACAAGGTAGAAACACAAAACCACATAAATTGAAGGGAACAGAAATCCCCTCACTGTTTCCCTCCCCAACAAACAAAAATCACATAATATAGGCAACCGAAATCAACTAGGTATACATACTATTACAACCGCAAGGACAACGACGTCAAAGAGGAAATCCCAAGTAGCCCACCATCATGATGCTAAACCAAATTTCAAAAATGTATCCTTTTTGCTCCTAATATGATGCTGTATGTAGTAGGTATGTACTTGTGTTAGCTTTGTGCTGAAGTTGAAGGAGGCAACAGAAAAACAGAATGCGGAGGACCTCAATTGGACGTGATGTGTTTTTTTAAAAGAAAAATACCAAAAACGTTGCATACTTCTGGGGATTTTATGTGTCCGATTCAAGCTGGCAGGATTTTGTGTATGATGCTCCTTCTGTGTTCTAATTTTTTTCATTTCTTTTTGAAGAAAAGGAATTTTTTTTTTATTTCGTTGCTGTGTTGTCACTCACTCTGAAATCGTTTGCTGCATAAATGTACAGAGGAGGAGCGAAGACAAAAAAAAAAGAAACACTCTCTTGACGAGATATGGTTATGTTGTTTATGGTTTAAATTTTCTTCAATCATTATCTTATGCAAAGTAGTATAAGAGGGGGTTTAATGGAGGAGAAGAGGGATTCGAAAGTAAAGCTTTTCTTAACGTTTATCTCTTGTATGTATTCGCCACCATTTCGATCTCTAATATAAGATGAAATGAAAAATCAGAAAGGACAAAAAAAAAGTTTGTGTTCAAAATAGTTTATTGGCACATTTCGTCTCATATTTCGTCCTTCTTACTATCACCATATCTGTATAAATGGCTCCACGATTGCTATCACTGATAGCAACAAATATAATAAATAGATTGATGGCAAAACAAACAAATAAAAAACCATTTCAACGACCGACGACGGACATGTTCTTCTTCAATTGAAGATTAGAAAATCACCGAAGCAAACAATAATTTTGTGTGTTCTCTTTTCATTTTGTTTTCGATCTTATATTCCTGTCATTGTCGAATGTCCTTGATGAGTGTGATGATAAAATATCTTCAAAGCTTTGTTATTACATCTTTTTCTTGATTTTTTGTTTTTGTGTTGTCTACTTTCTTTGTAGGTATATCAGTATTATTTTTCTTGCAAATCTATATGACTGACAAGGAGCCGGGTATAAATAATGTCGTCGGGTTTAAGAATTAGTTAGATGTTGAAATCTCAGCATATCTTTCGGTTGATATACCATATTCATTTCATATCCTGCCTCCTGTTTGCCATCTCTTTAAGATGACGACGACGACGACAACAATGACGATGACGACGACGACGACGACGCCCAAAATCAATCGACCGGAAAACTTTATCCAGTGACTTCTCAAATTATCACGAACACAGTGGATTGTATGGAGGCATAGGTCCAAAAGATTGGCAGTGTTGGTTCTTATACATCTATATTTAATATATTTATAGAATTTCATTGTTGGATAACTTCCATTCAAAGTTGGGGTTTTCTTTAGAGCCGCCTTAAAATTGCAAAAATCTCTTGCGTCTCTGGTCTCTGCCAAGTTGTTCCATGAAAATAGAATTGAATTTGAGCACAGCTCACGTTTTTTATAGCTTTCAAATGGTTTTGTTTTGTTTTGTTTTTAATTTTTGTTCAAGACTCCACAAGGGTAAGGGTCCAAGTCCATGAAAAAAATTAAAATAATATCAATAATATAGAAGAACTTGTTTTTTTTTTATCCTAGTCATTCCCTAGATGACCGAGTTTCTGAATTTTGTGATGCGAGCATTTTTGTGCTCGTAAAGAAAATATAATCTTACAACGATGGTTGTAATATTGTGAAGTATAAACTACTTTTTTTGTTTTGAAAAAATTGTCTTGACCAAATACAAGTTGAAAAACCATAAAACAAAAAAAAAAAAATTCAGTTAGGTAGGTAGGAAGAAATGGCGTCCTCCAGCAAAACCTACCCCAATTAGCCCTAAGTGCGCTATTTTGATACCATAACTCGAGTGACCTGTAAAGAAAACGATTTTTAAGTCTAACTTGTCATACAAAATGGCAGGCTAGGCAATTTGTAGGCTTCGGTAATGTATAGCCACTTGCTTGTGGTCTCAGGAGAATGAGAACTTAGAAGACGGTGCAGACGCGGCCGAGCTTGGCTCAGAGCCACTTCGTCGCGTTGAAAAAGGAGATCAGGTCTCTGATCTTCAGTTCGGAAAGTTCGTCGAGGCTATTGAAAAATGATTTTCCCAATTATTGTAATCTCGTTTTGGCCAAAGCGGGACATTTGCAGAGGAAATGAATGACTGTTTCCTTTTCCTGCTAGTCCCCACAGCTACGACAGTATGAGTATTGTGAGGAATGCCCAGCCTCGCCGCATGTTCTCCGATTGCCCAGCGACCGGAAAAAGTTGCAACGACCCCGGCTATGTCTCGCCTAGGTCTGCCTATCAAGCCGGTTGTTCGAGTTTTATTGTAGGTGGGCCAAATCTTTCTATGACTCAGTTTGTAAGACTGTGCCAACTACGATTTGATTCAGTGAGAAAAATTGAGAAGATTGCCCTTCATTACTCCAAGAGGAATGCTGACTCTTTCCGAAAGTGAGCTATGATGAGCTGATACTAGCCTGGCCAGTTCGTCTGCCCGCTAGTTTCCTTCAATGCCACTGTGACCTGGAACCCAAATCAGAGTGACCTTAAGGTTAAGATTTAGGTTCAAAAGCTCATCACGGCATTGCCGAACTAATTTAGAAGATGATAAAGGCGAGAAAATTGCTTTAATGGCTGTTTGAGTAATTTGCATGCTTCCCTAATTGCCAGTAATTTCGCCTGAAAAACACTAGCAAAGTTGGGAAGCCGATAAGATCTAGAGATATTCAGAGATTTGGAGCAAAAAAATTCAGTTACTCCAACTCATTCTTTAATATCCAGTAAAATTAGTCTTTCGCCTTGAAAAAATTTCAACAAATCTAGATTTCGGTCCAAGTTCATATGCGTTAAGTTAGCACCACCATTTTCAAGTTGTGCTGTTTTTGCTTAACTTGGGTATAGCGTTGTGCCGTAAATATTGTTTTCAAATTCCCAAATTTTACGTTTGATTTTTTTTTTTTTGAATTAAGTTTTTGCAAAAAATCTTAAATTTATGCTGTTTTGATTTTCAAAAAACAAAAAAAAAAAAAGTTGTGTTGATGAAATTTTACCAAAATTAAAATTTAAAAAAAAATAAACTTGCGCTGTTTTTTGCTCAGTTTATGCTGCCAACTGCTTAAGAGATACTAAAAATAATCGCATATTTGCAGCTTTAAGAGCGAAACGGGAAGTTAACACAGACATTTTCGATTTTCAAAAAAATAAAAGTTGTGCGCGTAAATATTTTTTTCGAATTCGGAAACTCGCAAATTTTACGGATGAATTTTTTTTATAAAAAGTTTTTCAAAAAAAAAACTTAAAATTGTGCTAAATTGTGCAATTTCGCAAATTTTTAAATTTGACACTTGAAATTTCTTCAGTTTATGCGGAGCAAGAGATACAAACATAAAGATAATCGCATATCTTCAACTTTTACGACCAAACCCAAATAATACGAAGACCTTAGCATAAAGTTAGCACCACCATGAAATTTTTTCAAAAAAATTAAACTTGTGCTATTTTGAGCTCAGTTTGTGCTACCAAGTGCTGAAGAGATAAAAAAAATATTTGCATGCTTGTAGCTTTAAGAGCCGAAAGTTTATTTTGCGAAGCGTGAAGTTAGCACCGCCATTTTCAATTTTCAAAAAAAAAGTTGTGCTGTATTTTGCTGAACTTGTGCCATACATTTATTTTATCAAGTTCGCAAATTCGAACATTTTACAGATGAATTTTTTTTTTGCAAAATTAAGATTTTCAAAAAAATTAAACTTATGCTGTGCTCCTGCTCAGTTTTTGCTGCCAACTGCCAGAGATAAGAAAAATAATTTTCAAAAAAAATTAAAGTTGTGCTATTTTGTGCATGAAAAATAAAATTTTGGCTCTAAAAGCTGCAAATATGCGAATATTTTTTTTTATCGCTTCAGCACTTGGCAGCAAAACCTGAGCACAAAACAGCACAGCTTTTTTTTGAAAATCAAAAAAGGCAGCGCGGTTGGTCAAAGAATCCAAAACCCATGTAAAACTATAGCTGTCCATACTGTCAGATAGTCTATGATACATGAAACAAAATGGATCCTTATTCATGAATAAAATTCAATTTAATGTTGTCCCTTTACTTTCGTTTGGCTGTCAACTGAATTGTAAAGTAATTTAAGGTTTGGGAGTGAATACCTTTGACTTGCGCTAAGATATGATTGTTTTTGTTATTCAAAATAGGCACAAGAAAACACATCTAAAAAGGTACCTAAATGGTAGTATAATACTAAACGTAGCATAAAATGCAGCTCATTTTCTAAATCCACAACAGCCTTTATGGTTTACCACAATAAGTGCGAGGCAACGTCAGTGAAAAGTTTGCAAGCAATGACAAAACATCTCTTGATTGTTTTGGCTTTCAAGCTAAAAAGAAACTCTTTGAAAAAATACTAAGCCTCTAAGCAATCTTATAAGAACCTTGCATCTTTGTAATCCGCAAAATAAAAAAAAAAAAAAATACAAACACACCGCATAAAGTTTAAGTCCTGTGTCATGGGCTCATGGCCAATGTTAGAAAAATAAACACTGAACAAAAAAAAAAAACACCAACAGCCTTCCCTTATTGTGCAGAAAAGTTATTTCACATTTTTCCTTCCACATTGGTGGTTGGGTCTTTTCAAAAAAATTATTCCCTAACGTGCCAAAAGAAACTATTTCTCTTTGTTCAAAAAAAAAATCCTAAATATTTCTATATTTTCACAAAGGATATTATATGTACATGCACTCGAATGCTAATCTCTTAACAGGAAATTCACACATGAACACAGGCGAAAATAGTCCTACTACTACCAGTTACACAAAAAAAAATCAAAATCCTTTTCATTCCTGCAGAGAAAATGCAGGTTGGACGCGAGCCAATCCTTACTTTTGTATAGAGGTGAATTAAATTAACACCCTCTACATAATTGTAAGAGGAAAAAAAAAGGATCTCGTTCAATTGTAAATTCTGATGCAGCCAGAAGAGTGTAGGTACTTTCGTAATGATATTCCAGTAAAAAAGGACTCAACAACAATTAGTACTTTTACTTTGAACTGAGGGACCGTCGTCGTCGGAATTTCGCTTTGTTTTGTTTTTATTTCTTTTGGAAGGGAAGGGAATGGAATTCTAGCCTTTTGGGAGTCGGTGGGCTATGGCAATACAATAGAGAGGAGAGTCAGAATACTTACAACGTGATGTGTCCTAGAGAGGTTCCTAGGCTCTCTTTGAAAAAAAAAAATAAAGACGATGAATGGTGGCGGGGCACAAGGTGAAGAGAAACCGTGGGTACAACACCACTCACTCACTATACTTGAGAGTTCATTCACCATCAGGACATATTGCAGGAGAAAAGTTTTATTTTTATTTTTTTTTGTTTGTTAAATTTGTTAGCTCTTCCTTTTAAAGTATTTTTATGTATACAGACTCGTAACTTAGTTATAGTAACATACAAAAACACAAATGCTTTATGTTTTATGAAATAAAAAAGAAAACAAAAAAAAAAGTTAAAAATTTAATTTTGTTCTATGAATTCTTGAGGAACTCTGTATATATTTGCTCGGCTGTTTTGCTTTGCTTTTATTTACTTATACTATTTTGCCCTTTGGCATGAAATAAACTTTTGCAGAGAATAATAGGTTGCTGCATTCATTGCGGACCGAAAAAAAAAAAAAAAAAACGGCTTCCACCGAATTGACACAGGAAGTGTTGCAGAAAATGTTTATGCTCCCCTGCTCTAAAATATTGCAACAAACTTTGACCACAGAGAATTTTGATAGTAAAAGGATGTACAGTTTTTTTCTTTCTTCTTTATATAAATTAACGATGTTGTTGAGTTCAACGTTAATGAAGAATTTAATTCGACCAGTGCTTTTTTGGTTTTTTTTTTTTTATCAATAAAAGCTTATTTTTGTTTTTGTTGCCTGGGGCCTAGTCGACAAATCAAAATATTTTAACAAAAATAAGTTTATTCAATATTGTCACAAGGAGTTATTTAAAAGAGTAAAAAAAAATCTTCGAAACTTTTTTTTTATGTTTATCCCACCAAAAACATTTCATGTAATAAAAGGTTACCAAGACTCACATACACATAACGCTTTCGCTGTGAAAAAGTTAAGAGATCTCATGAAGAGCCTAACTCTACAAGACCTAACTCTGCCAACCCTACATCGTGGTCAAAAAGTATGGCTTGACCGTTTCATAAAACATTTGCATGACAGACTTAATTTTACCACAAATCTATGGCAGTGTCTGTGTGTTTTGGCTTAAAAATCCGACGAAACGTTACGAGAAAATATAGGTAGTGTCCGCCGCTCGTTTTGCTCGTCTTGGCAGATTGTTTTTCATTACAATTCTTTGTATTTCATTTTCCCTTAAACTTTTATTATACATATTTACAAATTTTGTTTACTAAAAATCAAATCGATTGCATTTTAGATGTTCAAAGCTGTATACCTGAGGCATTTTCTATCAAAAATAGATATAAAGAATTGACATCTTTAGCTTTAGGTTTGTTTATAGATATAACACAAAGTACATTTATATTCATAGTCAAAGATTTATGTGCATTCAAACTTAAACTTGAATATAAATATTTAAGGTTGAGCTTTTGACAAAAATCTCATTTAAAGGATGGCTCCCGGTAAATGAACATACCCAAAATTAGTTTTATACAAAATTCTGGTGATTTTTTCCTAAGTAATTTCCAAAATTAATTAACAAAATTATACGCCACAGTATATTGTAGTCTTTTTTCTAAAATTAATTTTTCTGACGTAATTTCAATTTTGCTTTCTGGCTTTTTGCCAGATCCGTTTGGTACAATTTAAAATTAATATTTTCTTAACCCTAAACCACCTACCACCTATTTCAGTCCCTTAACCACCTACCCTCTCAGATTACTACCATTAATTCAGGATTTACAGTTTTAACTAAATACAAAAGTGAATAAATATTTGCTAAGACTCTTAACTTTCATTTTAGAGACTGAAATAACGTTGCCTATAGTAAAATATATTCTTGAAATTTTCGAAAATTAGCACTTTTAGCACAAAAAAGGACTACGCTCAAAAAATGAGACCCAGTACCAATAGGAACATATAATTTCAAAATTTCTTGGTATTAATTCTTATAAATTAAGGGACCAAACAATAATATAAAAATAAAAAACTTAACACAAAATAAAAACTTCAACAAAATTGCAGCCTCTCAACATTCACAATTTTCATGGCAGTTACAGTACATTTTTTCTTCAAAATGGGCGGAATTCTAGGTCACATCAGGTTCCACGTCACTGCAATCATCTTCTGGCATATTTTTCTCATCACACATCGCTTACTGTAGCAATATTTCAATATTTTTGTCACTTATATTTTTTTTTACACTAAAAAAGCTATACAAAATAAAATTGAAAAAATCACATCACCACCTACGTGCGGTCCCAGAGACCGCTGTCGAAATATTTTAACTAATCTAACCCAAACGCGTGTACGTTTTGACTCTGTCAGCTCATGGACCGATACTTGTTGATCAGTAGAAAAGGTACATGGATGAACTCTGTCGCAGGACACGCAAACAATGAAATATTTTGATTTGAAAATTCGTTGCTGTCTCTGAGACCGGTGGTAGGTTGTTAAGGGTTAATTAGTTATTTTCAAAAATAGTTCTCGCTTTTTTTCAATTTTGAGCAAAAAGAACAAAATTCTGCCCGTTTTTTTTTCTAAAAACAAATTCTGGCAGAATTTCTGGGGCGTAAAGGATAAGGTGTGATTTACAATGGGAATAAGAAAAGTAACGAGACGGCTGGCTATTTCTTCATACTCATTCTTGAGGCCATTTAAGGTCATGATTCAGGTCACAACTAAATGCGCCATGCTAAAATTAATAAGTCTTGGCCTTAAAATTTGTATTTTCCGAGAGGCTGTCTTTTTAGTTTAAATTCACCTTAAAATGACCTTCATGGATAAAATGAAGCTATGACCCAATATATACGCAACGTATTTGAGTGTAAAATTACGAATTCTGTCGATTACTGATTCAAATAACGGGTTTTCATTTAAAATAAAGTAGACCTTGAATTTATTTTGAACGTCATTGTCAACTTCAAAGCAAAGGTTATCATTACTTTTTTATCTTTTAAATGGAAGCCACCACATCCACTTTACTACTTACTTAGTGGAAACAGAATCGACTTGAAGACGAATTTAAGGAAATTTACTTTTGTCGTTTTAAACTTTCTCAAAAACTAAAAGACAGTTAGGCATCCGGTATTAAAAACAAAAATACTTCTTAATGACGTAAAATTTTGGGAAAAAAAAATATTTTTTCTTTATTTTTTCAAAGTTTTGAATTTGAAAATTAATTTTGTAAAAACAGTTTTCTAAACTAATTTGCATTGAAAACAAAATAAAAAAAACATTGTTAGTGTTGCCGTTTTATTGAAGATTTTTTTTACTTCAAGTCGTCGATTTTTTAGAAAATTGTCCCTTCCGCCTATAAGGGGGTAAAAGTGGACCCCCCTCTAACATGATTCGTTTCTGGTCTCAACAAAACCTACACGCTCTAACTTTTTGTGACACCTTATGCAAATCACTCTATTATGTACCTAGATGACTCCGTTCATTTCCTCTCCATTAATAGTTCTTCAGAGAAGAACTAATATCTTTATCCAGCAATAAATCTAAAGCTCAGATCAAGCTTTGACTGATATAAAACATTGAGTTAAGTAGTCATGTACCTATTCCTACAAATCGAAAATCTTGGTTTGACTTCACATCAGCCTTTGACCATACTATTGAATATTCTGAACAAAAAAATATTGCGCTATCCAATCCAAATGATGTGAAGCCACTGCGACGACAAGCATACGAAAAAGTTAGATTTAGAGCTTCAGAAAATATACGAAATGGAACTGCATTCGTTTTAACGTCTTTGTTTGAGTTTTTTGTCATTTGGTGTTTTGGTTCATCACCATTTGCTTGGATATCATTTATTTTTTTTGTCCACCTTTCACAGTTTGATTTATGTTCTTCATTTTATGTATATACATACAGGGGTATGCTATGCAGCAACAGAACAACATAAGACTGTATTTGGAAGGATTTATCCTTGTTTTTTTGTTGTCATGTATTTCCACTTTAGGTTTTCTATTCGAGCGGGTTGTACAGGGTGCAAGATAGCGTAATAGACAAGCCCCTTCATTTTTTTTAAATTCAACCCAATTCTAAATGAAAATTTGCAGATAATGTTTCCCGGGAATAAATTATTTTTCTTCTACAAATTGATTTCTATGTGAAATACTGAAAAAAAGCTGTTTCGAACATTCAGAACTCCCGTTCCCGCTATCGAAGTTAAAAATTTTCTACCGGGAAATTCAGAATAGGAATATTCTACTCCCAAAAGAATACGTCTCCCAGGGAGTTTTTTCCTGGGGAATATTTAGATTTGGATTGATTGACTTTTTAAACATAAGGGGGCTTGTCTGTTTCTTGTTTCTTATTTCTCAACTCAAAAATAAATCCGATCAATGTACTCTTCGTAATCTTTAGGAAAAAACTGACGGAGCATTTTTTTTATACATAAAAAGTAAAACCAAGCTTAAGGCTCAAAATGAAGTCAATGAATGCAATCTTTTTACTGAAGTCAAGAAAGCATTCATTAAATATTGCATTCTTTTAAAACTCTGAATGGTGGAACCCACTCTTTTGGTATTCGGTATCAGCGTAACGTCAGGTTTGGTTACACTTGCGAAGTCATTATTTTTATGAATCCTGAACTTGTAAAAATTAAACAAAAAAAAGTACGTATACGTCACAGTGCACCATTGTTTCACAGGTCCAATGACTCGTTTAAAAAAAGAAATTAAATTATTTTCTAATGAAATCTATATTAAGGTTCAAGTAGGATGAAGTACTCAACCCCAACACACCCGTTCTGCATAAAATAAAATACTGACACCCATTTATAGAGTTTTACTTTGTATTCATCAGTTGCCTGTGTCATGTCATTTTGTTTCATATTTCCTTGCGTGTTTAGATAATGTAGGGTAGGTACTATAATTTTATAATTTTGGACAGTTAGGGAGTCCTCAAAAAAAAAAGAGTAAACCTGAGATTTGCTCTGAGACCGTGGGGGTCCACAATTTTTCCCGTCTGTAACTCTGTTCACCTGTAGAAGAATTTATTGATTTTTCTCTAAACTCCTCCGAGTTATTTTTTTGTTTTTGAGAATTGGAGCCAGACGAACGGTTTCAATTTTTAAGGAACTATGTATTTAAATATTTTTTGGATTTTTAAGAAAGTTGTGTATTCTAAAACTGAATATTTCGAAAATGATCAATCAATCAAAATGGTCAATTTTGTTTTAAATCGTTAGCGTTGTTTTTTTTTTTTTTTTGAAAAAATTTTAGAGATGTAAACAAAATGATTTTGAAAAAAAAACATTACTTACAATCTTGTTGGTGAAAATGAATTTTGATTGCGCAATTTGAAGTCTGAAAAAGAAGTGAATGAATGCAATCTTTTTATTGAAGTCATTAAAGATTGCATTCACAAACGATTGTATTTTTTTACAACACCACATTACTTTCAAAAATTTTAAATTATTTTATTCGAAAAATATTGCTGAGTCGCTTAAATTTCTAAATTTCTTGAATCAATTCTGCAACACCTTGTATATTTTCATTTGTTGGAAACGGAAGCTTTAAATTTGCCATTTTTGTTTCATTTTTTATTCTGTTCTTTGACGTTTGACACTTTTTCTACCACTAAACTGACCTGAAAACCCTTTCAAATATCATGCTTGGAAGACATACTGAATAGGTGTGAAATAATCTGCTAAGGAGCCTGGAATTTTGTAATAAGTCTTACTCTGATTAGAAGAGGTATGAAATGTCTGACCATGAACTGAAAAATTAACTCATTCAAAGGTCTAACACATTGAAGATCTAACTGAGGCACATCACTGCCGTCCCGCCCTTCTTCTTATTTCGCACCAACCATAAACAAGAGTTGAAATAATCTCACTATTGTTTTTGTCCAAAAAGGTAGAGGTAGAGTTATAATTATTTTTACTTAAAGTTTAGAATTTCAACCAAGTTTTTGCCACTGCCCTTAGCTAATCCAGCACCGTTTTCTAAAGGGTCAGATGGAAGCATTCGGACTCTTTTACTTCTACAAGAATGATAAATGGACAGAAAATGCAATTCGAGCAAAAGGAAAAAGTAGTTTAATAAGAGATTTTATTTTAAGGTGCACTTTTGCTTTGAGAAAAATGTAAATAAAATAAAAGTAATGGTGGAATATTCTAGTTTTGTGTTAGAGAAAGAATCTCAACTTGGAAAATTTACGACTGTTGTAGGGTGCAATTTATTTAAGTAAACTTTTTTTTCTTAAGTTTTTCTTTTAGATGTTTTTCGTTTTTTTTTTCTTTTTTTTCGGTTAAAACCAAAGATTGTGGTTTTTTCCATTTATGCTGAAACACAGATAGGAAATAAGAAAAAAGTGTGAAGATATAACCAAAAAGGATGTCTGATTAAAAAATATTGCCTTCTCCCTTTTGTTTTTTTACTTCTTTTTTATTGAAACTCCGACAAAGGAGCCAGGATAACCAGAAATAATTTGAACGAACAAAAAATAAAATATAAGGGCATAGGTCACTTCGTTTTGTGGTTGACCTAAAGGGATGAAACAGTTTTACGGAACAAGTATTGCATTTCAGTGTGGTTAAGTGAAGTTAGAAAGAACTTAAACTACCTCTCGAACGGATGGTTGGTCGGTTGTATCGTGGTCATTTCTTGCATTTCAAGAGGTGCTAGATAGGGAACTGCTTTTATTTTGTTGATGGTGCATTGTAGATTTATTATTTTTACTTCAGGATATTCGTTTAAAAGTTTGAAGGGTACTTGAAGGAGGATAGGGATGAATGAAGGAATTTGTGGTCGTTTGACAGTGATGGCGTTGATTGTATTGAAGTCAGATAAGTATATTTATGTTTTGTATACGTTTTAAGTTCCAAAGTACTAGGTACACTTTTTCGACGCGGAAACTTCTTTTTTTTTAAATAATTTTTAATGATATATCCGTCCTGCATTAAAGTACGACAGAAAAGATTGAAGGTTAAAAATTGTTGTTTACATCAAAAATATAAACTAAAGGACTTGTAATTTAGAAAAGAAATAAGTGTTAGAAACTTACAAAAACTATGACAAGATGTAATCAAATACGCCAAGTAACTGAACATTCACGTGTTACTGCAATGAAAATATAGAAAGAACAATTTAATTTTATAGAGGGTAAGATCGTCTTAAAAATATACAGATACAAAATTTTTATCAATCCCTGAGATAATTGGTTAAAAAAATGATGTCGGGGATTAGTGTTGCCATCATGGAGTTTCCATACAAACTTTATCGATAACAAATATGTAAATCACGCCGGTAACACAGTGATGATTAGTAGTTTCATTAAAAATGATGATTTTTTTCCCCTGACAGTTTTTTTTTTTTGCCTAATTCTCTTTGGACTTGCAAGAAAGCACGGCTATAGATAAGATACTTGTAGAAAGTTCTTTATATTTAACAAAAAAAAGTCCTGATGTGAACCACCTTGGTAACTTTCTATTGGTTCCCTCGGAAACTAGAGCCCTATTTTTATTTTGTTAAAGATATTCTTAACCATTACCAGGTGTTCAATATGAAGTCAAGTCTTCGTCATCTTAATATCAAGTTTGATTAAATTTTCAGATTTATTTTTTTTAAGGAATTTCTAACTTCTCAGAATTAAATTAGCTACCCTGCATATACATATGTACATATGTGCATACACACACATAAATATAAACAAAAAAATAATATGAGATATGAAACTGATGAATACGAAGTAAAACTTAACAGGTAGGTTTTAGAATTATATTTTATGCAAAACAAGTGTGTTTATTACTTCATCCTTCTTGGAACTAAATATCCTTTTAAAAAGATTCATTAGAAAACATATTGTTTTCTTTTTTTTTGAATCGAGTTTTGTTATTGGACCTGAAAAACAGTGGTACACTGTGGCGTATACGTACTTTTTTAAAATTTTAATTTCAAAATTGCATTTTTTGCCAAAACACTTTGTTTAATATTGTCTACGTATTCGTTTAACATAAACATTATAATACGATTTGATCTATATACCTAAACCCCTCTCAAATTATAACAAATCATATTGATGAAAAAAATTAATTAATTAATTAATTCAAAAGATTGCAAAATATTCGTATGGAACGCTAAAGAATGCAAAGAATACAAAAGAATGCAAAAAATTGTTTGCCAAATTGAAAGTGTCGAACTTCGACAGAGGACGACATAAGTTAGCTAAAATACTCATCATGTCATGTTTTTGAGACATTCCCATTTAAAAATTATAAATTTTTTTTCACAGTTTTTGAGGTTCTATAGTTTGTTTCAACAATTTCGAGGTTTTTCGAGCATCACGCATTTAGCACAGGTTTTTCGAGGCTGCAAAATTGGTATCTGGAGTGGGGCAATTTTTTGCGATCTAAACGTGAAATTTTTGTCTTTGTTGACTGGCCTATTGGGTTCTATGTACATACATATATTTTCTTTTCAAAGTTTCTATTTTCTTTAAATCTACTTTTTTATATTTTGATATCGCATTTATTAATTTTTATAAAATAATTTGTTGCTTAACATCAATATCTTCAACATTCAACTTCGCTGTTACGCTTTTCTCTTAGCCCAAGAAAGTTATGGTTTTTCTTCGAAAAAATTTCGACAAAGCTGAATTCTGGTGTAGATGATATATGATGAAATATGAAAACAAAATGACCTGTTGTTTCAATATGGCGGCTTTTTCCTAACCTCTACCAGTCTAAATATTTTTTTATTTTAATGTGGAATGTACACTAACACAAACGATAAAAAGATATTTGCCCTTCGAAACATGCAACTTCAATAAATTTTTCTGACTTAATCCAGTACCTACACTTTAAAGTTTATGCACGTGTTTCTCAAAACCTTTTGATTGTACATTGTAACATTTTTAATGTAAAATTAGATAAGCTACCACTTTTGCCTTCTCATTTTTTTAAAAACACTGATAGTTGTTTAAAAATTTGCTAAAAATTGAAATTCAACCTCTTTCACCCCCCGTAAAAAGTTTAGACCCGGTCCAAATTTAGGGTACTTTTTAAAAAAATCTTAAGATACAAAAATAAACATATCCACCAAAATTCAGTTTTGTCGGAATTTTTTCGTAATTTGGTCATTTTTTGTCTTACTTTCTTGGAGCTATCTTTACAAATTGACAAACCGAAATATGAAAATTATTATCACAAATAGATTTTGTTCATAATTCTTATAACTTGCTTCATTGTAAAATTTACTAACATCAAACAAAATGATCTTCTCGAGAAGACTGAAGAAGTCTTATTGTAGTTGGCGACTTTTTCTGTTTCTAGAAAAAAGAAATATAGATGACATAATAGGGCTGCACTGTATGAAAATTAATTGACTAAAGGTATCCATAAATAAAATGAAAACGTACATACATACAACACTGTACCGATTGGTAATACAATTTTTCACTTATTTTTAATTTGCCTTAATATTATAAAAAAGGTCTTTTGTGATAAAGGTATGTGGAAAAATAAAGTTTAACTTAAGCGGAGTCCACTGTAATTTCTGAATGTCATTTTATTCAACTCTAAATAACTTTAAAATGTAATTTCCAGAAAATGTTCAACGTTTCATCCTAAAGCAAAAATATTTCTATTTTTTCGCAGATAAAAAAACTTTGAAACAAAAGCGAAACTCACATCACCAAAATTCACCCACACATACTCATACTAACTGTGCCAAAATAAAGCAAAGAATTTCCCTGAACTCTAGATAAATGTCAGTTGTTTTTTTTTTTTTTTTTGTGGTCTACATGTTCCATGTTCAAGGAACTGTATGTTATTGTCTTTTTTCCCATACTTTGTTATGAATTTATAAGAGATACTTTCGTTCAACCACAACGTTAGCATCGCCCTCCTTGAATTCCTTGCCTCCTTCGTGCATCTTTATATATCATAGTGCTACTTGATCCGATACTAAATAATAAGGGCATAAGAACATGCTCGCCATTCCGGACTTAAAACATGTTGATAATCTAAACCAGAAGCCGCACTATCCCATCGACTTCTATCCTCCTACTGGTTTATCCTTTTTGATGTAACGTGTTTTTTTTTTTGTTTTGATGGGTTGCTTGCTGAGAAATGGGGAGGGGATATAGTGTGAATTTTGTATCCTGTTAAATGTATACAATTCAAATCGATTTTTCACTTAGTCTCCCAAAGAATCCATCCTTCGAAAAGCCATATCATCCAACACTAACACCTTCTCTCTGGGTTCTTCCGTTTTAGAAGGATAAAGAATTTTTTTTTCACAATGGAGCGCACAATAATTTTCACCGTGGAAAAGGATAACTCTCTCGATTGTTGTGTATTCATGGAGTTAAAAAAAATTACTTCGTGTATGTATTTGTGCGCTATATAGTCTCAGACTCAGTGTATCTGAAAGTCCTTACTTTCGAAGTTTTTCATTGTCTGAAACGAAGAACAAGCAGAAGAAAAACACTGTTTAAGAAAATCCAGTCGAAACAAACAAAAAAAAAAGCACAATGCTTCTATGGATATACTTTCTCGTGCTTGCTCTTCCTTGGGGAAATTTATTTTCCACCTTAGCACCGTTTACTTTAACTTACTTCGTGCAATTATTTTACCCTTATAATCGTTTGGAGAGATATACAATATACATTACACTGATGGAGTGTGGGTTTTTTGTTGTTGTTTCTTTTTCCAAGATATATGTATGTTATGTTGTTTGCTTATTTAGTTTACTTAGTGATTGCGGGAGCATTGTATTAGATGAGAAATGAGTTGAGAGATTGTGGCAATGCCAATAAGGTGGTGCAATAAATTTTAATGAAGAAACTCAGTTAGCTATTATAGAGTTTATGGTTTTCAATTGGATAGTTTTTTTTTTTTGTATAAGCTCTCCGTGAAAGCTATTTTGGGAGTTTTGTAAGTTTTTTGCTCTTCACATACACGATGGGTATATGCAATGCTTTTTATTCAAACTTTTTCATTTGAGATAAGATTTATGCAGGAAAGTCAAAAGTATTAGAAATTGAGGTGCTTTAAGGGATGCGATTTTATGAGAGTGGTTTTTGTTTGGAAAGAAAGAAATTCAATTAAAAAGAGTTCATTCGTAAGTGTGCAAGAAGTTAAATTCCAATTAACTTTTTGTATTGCTATTGTTATGTTTTATCATAAGGACTTCACGTTGTCCAATTCCTGAAAATATATTCAAGTTTTAATGGCGTTTCAAGTGAAAGAAAACCAAAATTGCATTCTTTACAACTTTTTTTGTCAAAAAATTTAATTTTGATAAAAAGGAACAGAAAGATTTGATTATTAAGAACTAAAAAATATAAAGAAATTGATATGACCATTCTCGGAGAACCAGGTTTCAGAAAAATTGATATTGAAATTTATAAAAATTGATACTGAGATCTTTCAAGTGATAAATTCGCAATTGTAAAATTTCTGACAGTTTGGGGTTGTTATTCTGTGTGTTCAAAAATTCGGTTTCTAAATTTTAAATTAACAAAATTTTGATAAAGTGCTAGTGCTATATGTTCAGGCGAGAATCCAGGATTTCGTTCAGAGGGGGTGGGACGCATTTTCGTGCAATCCTACCTAACTTTCAAAAATTAATAACATTTTATTCTTTTTCCATGTCCTAAAATTTTTTGAATAATGCTCTGTTTATTTGAAAAAAAACAGCTACTTTATTTATGTCTAAGTGGAATCCGAAGCGGTCGAGTAGAACCTTCACCATTGATATTTTCTGGAATGAAAAGTGTTAATTGAAACACATCCAAAGTTTCAGGTTGGAATCATTCTCCCAAATCTGTGAGAACACCTGTCACAATCTGTGACCATGACGAAAAATTCGAAGAATTTTCAGCTCAACATCCAGTTTCTTGCCCGCTGCCAGACGTTGTTAAAACTAGCATCCATATTCTCCCGGCGAGTAAGCAAGAACAGAAATCGTGTTCTTTACCAGCACAACGCTGCCATTAACATCGAGGGCTGTCGTTTGTAGTAATTTGCTCAGAGACTGGGTAAGAAATACTACATCACTGAAACACAATACTTACACAATGAATTGTGTGTTCAATGAAGTTGTAACAAGTGAAGAAGCCTTGCCAGCTTTGCTCGGGTCACGTCACTGCAAAATTGTTTCCAGAGATTGCGCAATCTAGACGATGTTTACAGAAAATTGGAGTACACCTTCATGCTGCTCTATACCCACCTGGTCTCAAAAAACGATCTGGGTGCATACCCCAAGGTGCTCATGACACCAGTTTTTCACTTTGGATGAGATTTGAAGAAAGCAAATTACCTCTTTCATAACTGCATAACAGCATCTTGAACAGCTTGTGGCTGAAGTACGGTGTCTGTACAGCGTTTTCTTCTAAATATGCGTGAAAGTAATTCGAACTTCGAAAAGCATATCGGAACATCCGTCAGTTCATATTCCCAGACACAGTTCGAGTGGAAGTTTCAGCCCCTTCTTTAGCTGGGACAAAATGATTTGGCCAATGGCTTAGTTAAGGACAACTCCTTCCCCCCCCCCCCCCTCCGTTGAAATGGGTGGGAAAATTTTCCAAAAAAATTGACTTGAAATCGAAAACGAGCATTTAAAACCTACATTTGGAACAAAGTCATATAACTTTTCTTAAAGCCAACCATTCCATTCTTAATTTTTTTTTTTAATAAAATTGGTTTAACGTTCAGTTTTTCTTAAATTACTTTTTTAACTCAAATAAACAAACTCGTACAAAACAATACCAGTTTGGTACAAATTAGAAGCTGTATATTGGAAACTATTGTGAAAATTATTAGAGTCGTTTGATTAAATACCCGTAACGGTACCGTTATTTTTTGAGATAAACAAAATAATCTCGATTTCGCCTCTATATCGAATCAGCTCAAAATCTTATTCTCCAAGTTAAAAGAAAATCACTTTATGGGTTTAGGCTGTAGGTCGCACTTTTTTCGAGTTCTCTATCATCATGTCAAGGTTGATTGAATTCTCGAGTTTGATTTTTTTTTTAACGAATCCAAAACTTTGCAAGTAAAAACAGATTATGCTTTTTGGAGCTGTAGATTCGAAATATTGATTTTAAAGAGTTTAAGTTTTTTAATTGGTTAGGTTTTATTTTGTGATTTTAAATACAATCAATATTGTTTTTTTGCTAAAATTGTATTGCACCTTATCATCACATTTTTATGCAGAAATTTATTTCCTGTGTTCGTTCAGTTTACAGACGTTCATAGGTATTCCTCATTCACGTAAAAAAATTTAATATATATCCCCACACCACCACAGCGGTAGGGGTTCAGGTGCGTTTTTTTTTTTTTTTTAAGTGGTATCCATTTAGTATAAGTTGAAACGGTGACCTTTTATTTTTATAAATGATTATGAATTAGTTTGAGCTTCAGGTCAAAATAAATGAGTGAAAGAAATTTGTTTTTCTTACGCCCGACGTTTCGTCCATGTCTATGGACATCATCAGGTAAATCAAAAAGTTTCCTATAATTTTATTGATAAAGAAGATTTAACATCATTTAGCCATTTTATAAAATTACTCGTTTTCCGCATAAAACTTAACAAAAAACTGAATGAAAAAAAACATTTTTCGTTGGAAAATCATAACTTTTAAAGGAACATTCTTTTTAATGTTTTTTTTTTTTTTTTTTAGAATAAGGACTTAATTATCAATATAATATACCCTTTATGCCCCTCCCTAACATTTAAAAAAAATACCCCGTCTCTTCGCTTTTATTTAAAAAATACTAACTAATGCGCTTAACTTTAAAATAAACATGAAAAAACGATCATAATTGTATTATCCGGATTAATTGGAAAGATATCAATCCTAGAAAAAAAACTGTTATAACAAAAGTTGTAGATAATTAAATTCTGAATAACTTTTTTGAAGTGCATTTTTAGTCAAAAGTTGAAAATAAACGAGTTATTCAACAAAAACTAATTTTCCGTTAATTCAAGATGGCGGCCAACGCAATGGATCTAGGCGGTCGAAAACTTATATTAAAATTTAAAAAAAAAAAACCTTTCTATTTTTTTGCATTTCAAATATACATTCCGACTGGAATATATGATCTAGCAATGCCGAGCGCGAGAAAGATATAATCATTTTTTTTCTCTCGATATTATGGGGTGCTTTATATTATACTGGCTACCCTTAGTTTTCACAATTAAAATTCAGTGAAATTGGCTAGGAACTAGGATAACCGAAAGTGTTTCAGTTACAAAAAAAAAAAAAAATATGCTGATAGATTGCAAAAATTAAAAGCGTGGTCGAATGAACATCAGTTTATGCCTGTAACACTCATGTTTAAGCTTAAAATAAACACGAAATGAACACCATTGACCTACTCACACACACATATATACACATATAACCTAAACTTCAGCCACTGGCCATATTGGTGGTTCAAAGTGTCCAACGGAAACATTCCAGTATAATTAAGTTTGGAAAGGAAAATGGGTTGCAATGCATGGTAATTGGAATGGTGGTGGATTGTTAGCGATGTTAAATTAAGCAAAGTCTGAAAAAAAAATTTCAACTATACACATCGATACACATTCAAACCGTCTGGTCCCCCCGGAGCACTGAACTCTTTTTTTTTTCTGTAGCCAATACATACAATGCGAAACATTCAATTTGGTTATCCTAAGTTTATGTATTTTAAGACTTTATATGCAGTTGATTTTTTTCCAAACACATGATTCTAAAATCGGGTGGAGTTAGAAAAAAAAAATCAATAAATTTATTTTTAATGCAACTACAGTCTGTTTCCAATGCGGTATTGGGTGGCTCCTTTTTGTGTACAAGCATGGGTACAGTGCAAAAACTTTTTTGTCTTGTTTTTATTTTTACACAAGCAACGAAGAGATGGTGTTTCAAATACTCAATAGCTCTCTACCGAAAAGCATAAAGCAAAAAAAAAACAAAGTCGATGGAATTATTTTTGAGGGAAAGAATCCATGGAATCGGGCTGAAAGGAAATTGATGGAGGTTCTTTGCGAAGTAATTGAAACGCGTTTATTGGTTTCTCTGTGGTGCTCACTGATGGATGCATTCGTTTAAAGTGGTGTTTCACGCAAAAATAAGAAAATGCAAACTGAGTTATTTTCGCATCGAATCAAATTGCAAATTGCATTTTTTTTATCTTTTTTTTTTTGCTTTTGCAGTGATTTTATGTTTGGTTAGAAGAACCAACTTGAATGCTATAAAAGCTATTTTCATTAAAATCGAAAACTCAAGCAATGCAATAATTTTTTTTTTGTTTTTGTTAAATTTCAATTATTTCACTTTTGAATTGCAATGATTAATTTTTTCAACTCAAAGTTGTTTTAATGTATGTAATAAAAATGTTTTTTAAAAATATTGAAGTTAGGGCAACAAATGGCTAGGACCCAAGTTTTATTTAAAATGGACTGAATTGTTTTCAAAACATTGAGTTTTCCAAAAAATGAAATTTAATTTTGGAACAATACTGACAATACTATTTTAAGTTTTATTTAAGTTTTAAGGAGCCTCAAATTGATGACGTCATCAACTCAGTTTTTTGCCCTCTAAAGGGTTAAGGGAATGTGGGGCTCCTTCGGGATCAAGATACTAAATTAGCCTCAAATTAGCCCCTAGTTTCTGCATCATTAGATTTTTGAAATTCCTTTGTGGTGGACCCAGCTTGACGGCAGGGAATTCGGGGCTCCTTCGGGATTGGGGTACTAAATTAGCCCCTAATTCTTGCATCATTAGATTTATGAAATTGTGTATTGGGTGGTGTGATGGACCCAGCTAGACGTCAAGCTGAGTCCACCACAAGTTTTAGGGTGAAGGGAATTTAGGGCTCTTTCGGGATTGGAGTATTAAATTAGCCCTTAATTCCTGCATAGTTAGATTTTTGAATTTACGTTGTTGTGGACCAAGCTTGACGGACCTCCTTTTTCCAAAATAGCGGCCATATAGGGGGGGGGGGGGGGGGTTTGACCCCAAAAACTCATTTTTATACTCACACTGATACCGTCCATAAAAAAAATTTCCTGTAAAAAATGCAAAGTTCGGCTAAAGTTTTGTAACATTTCAATGGACTATACTGACTTGTCCGAGCTAATTTTTAATGTTGCATTTAGAAATTTATGTATGGACTCGAACTTATTACCAAACTGTAAGTTTTCAATAAGGTCAGTAGTCGAAAATGGGTTGAAAGCCAAAACATTGATTAGTTGATCTACGAAGAAGTCTAACTATCCATTTTTCTGTGTTGGATTTTTATCATTTTTCTCTACATTTCACAGTGAATGATACTTTGAAATATATTAAGGGTTTTTTTAGCTCTCGCAAGGACATTATTTTTCCTTAAAACATTAAAATTTTTTGAGATTCAATTATTATAAACAAAGCTTTTGAGTCTGATTTAAAAAAAAAAAAGTTTAATCAAAACAAGCACTTTTTTTTAAGAAAACTGAACTAAGTTTAATTAAACCTTACTGGCAACACTTTTCAGAGAGCTACTATGTGATGGGTTCTTCAAAACCATCAGCTATAGTGGCTGTCACTGCCACGGAGTTTATTATTTACGGGTTAGTTGTACGAGGTACCATCTTGATGGATAGCTGAATATTTAAAGCAAATATGAAGCTTAGTTAGGGGGCTTATATACTCATAGCTGATATTGTGCCTTAGCTAAAGTGTTCTAAAAATAACTTCCCCAGACCATGGTTGCAAATTTATATTTTAATTATTAACAAAATTTTCGCTAGTGATGGATTATAAGCAGCAAAAAGAACAGCAACACAATATAGTGAATCTATGTATAACGGGAAACTAATGTTTTAAATTTAAGTGATGCAATATAGCCCGAGAGGTTGAGTTGGTTTCATGATAAACACATTATTTTCGAGGTTGATTCACAATTGCAAAGGCAAAAAGGAATTGATGCGTAAGCTTATGCGAAGCGTTTAATAATGCACATTGACACAGTGCAATGGACTCAGTGGATTCAAGCCAGGTTATGCTTATAGTGACCTAAAATGGGGCACAGTTGATAACAGTTTTTGGTAATGTTTTTTTTTTTTCCGTCAGAATGCAGACCACACCTACAAAACTACACACAAAAATTTTAATTAAAATTGTTGGAGCCGTTTTCAAGATAAATGACTTTTTTAAAACGGTTTATAACAGGTACCGTTATTTTTGGATCTAAGAAAAAAAATCGATTTGTTTCCCTTTAGATTCCAGAGAATCACCTGAAAATTTGAAGAAAATAACTTCAGGTCGACGTTCAGACAGAGAGACAGACAGAAATGCGGAACCCACTTTTTTTCGTGTTCTCTCTGTATATCAAGTAAAAATTTATAAGAAAGAATTAAAAAAAAAAATTCTTTAATTTTTAAGCCTTAACTACATTGGCCAAAAAAGTGAAAAATTACAAAAAGTGAAAATTTTCAAACTAATTTTGGGATAGTGTTTCTCGCACTGGGAAAACTTATAAAAATGATGCAGAAAGCTTAAATTTTGGTTTAAAAAAAAATTGTGTATATTATTTTTAACAAAACAATTGCGCGAGCGGGAAACAAAATATTTTTACTTTTGTAATTTTGCAAAAAGTGACCAATGTAATTAAGGCTTTAAGCTGGATATAAAATGTTATGTATAGTGTAGATAATGGTATACCTAAGGCACAGGATCTGACTTCAGTGATATCAACATCTATGTGTTTTCTAAATTAACAATACTTGTTTAATAGAATTTACATAAACCTTAAAAAATTATTTTTCTGTACCTAATTTTATTTATATAATATTTTTGTAACTTTTTTTTTTTTACTTACAGTTTGTATAGCAGGATATCATGAAAAAAAACTATTACATGATCTACTAGATCCATATAATACTCTCGAACGACCGGTTCTCAATGAATCGGATCCATTACAATTAAGCTTTGGATTAACACTGATGCAGATAATCGATGTTGTAAGTACATTTAATTAATTAACCAAACCAATAATATGATTTGTTTTCTTCCCATACAAAAATCCTTATAAATTCTGTTGAATACCTCTACAAATGTTATTACAAAACAGTTTCAGTTGGGTTTTTTGTTTAGAAGTTCACCCAATTAAAAGAGGAAGATGACATGCTTAGCCTATAATTTAAATACTTTTTATGCGTAGTTTAAAATTTAAACTGAGATTTATAAAAAAAAAATATAAAACTTTTTTTATTCTAAACTTTTTTAAAAATTGTTACGTATTCGACACTTCTACAGCGCTGTATACATTTCAAAAGAAAGGAAAAGAATCGTTAAATAAATTAACGAATTAAATCTTTATATCCTTATCTAAATGTTCTAGTATTTTTTAGTCTATATCTCCAAGCCCGGAAACTTTAAATAATAATAACTCTTCATTACCGTTCTAGCGTGAACGAAAACGGCAAAGAAGAAAAGAACGAAAAAATCGATTAAAATGATTCTTAAACTTCCAGCAGAGAATATAATCACAGACAGTGATACAAATCTAAATAGTTATAGATACACGTTAAAAAAAAAAAGATAGATACAATACTCTGTTTAGATACATACATATATCTATGTATACCTATATGTTTGTATGTTTGTGATGCTATATTATTAGTTAAAGTGATACGAGTTAGTTATATAGGGAAGCAAAGCCGACAAGGAATATTAGATTGAGGGGAAACTCATTAAAGCAAAGGACTTCTTCCTTGTTTTCATCACAAGGCTGTGCCTTATCTGCAAGTTTATCACTCTGGCACAACACTGATGTCAATGGTTAGGGTTAAAGTTTATTTAAAAGCCGCATCATCATTATTATCATCGTCGTGTTTCATTCGATTGAAGAGATTAATCTTCAGAGAGGAAAGAAACAGGAACTATAAGCTATAGGGTGAGGAATTAAGATAGGGTACAAGTTTACTCGACTGACGATAAACTGATGCCTACACATATTATAAATATTGTTCGTTTGTCTGAAGGGACCCTTTTTTATCTTAAATATTATTTTTTTTTTTGATGTCTGGGTTTTTATCACACTTGGCTTTATACAATGCACTCGGGGGTTAAAAAACTTCCTTTTTAGAATAAAAGTCGGAAAGAAATGTTTACGTTATTTCTTCGAAGTTTTTGTCTTAAATTTAAATTTAGTTAAATTATCATTAAATTTAAATTTAAACGTAGTACTTACAAAAAATGTTAGCTCTCTAATTGATGTCATTGGCCTTCTGAATTTTATCGAATCAAAACTTTTTTGTATTTATCTTTAAGCATTATTTGAAATGGTAAAGTAACAAGCCTTCAAAATAAAATAAATTTGGTGGCATAACGGCTCATGAAGAACCAGGGCCTAGTGACTTACAACTCTCAACCATTTCTGTGTGCGTATCTGCAGGAATGGAGGGGACCTATAGTTTATTGCCGAATCCAAATTGCTGAGGTGAGCGGCACTTTTCTATGACAAGAGATACTCTTGGAGGATTTGTCACTTCCTCGCGAGAGGCAGTAGCCCAGCAAAAAACTTAGCAAAAATTTCTCATCAAATTCATTTTTGTGTGAGCAGTAATAGTTCCACGAAACCTCTCCTCCCCATCAACTTTTCACTCGTCTTATACGGCTGAGTTGCTTTTAGAATTCATTATTGGAAACAATATTCTAGTAGCGAATAGAGGAAATGAAGCCAACTTTATCACGAAGAACTGTCAACAGGTGCTTGACGTCACCGAACATCGGAGGGTTGTTATAGAACCGTCTTTTTCTGATCACAGTATCATAGAATTTAGCATACCTGAGAAACTAGATAACCCATTTAGGAATTTCAGAAACACTAACTGGGATATTTTTAGTAAAGAAGCAACGCATGGTATCAGCACACTCGACAGCAGCACTTTACAAGACTCTGCAAGCTTAGACAGAACCACTGCTGAACTCACAGAAATTCTGTGCAGCGCGTTCGAGAAAAGTTGTCCCATTAAGCCACTTTGGTGGACCAATGAACTCAGTAACTAGAAAACAATTCAATGCAGCTAATCGCACGCGTACTGAACATGACTGGGAGCTAAACAAAACAGTCAACGTAGGTTTAAAGCAGTAATGCAAAGCGCTAAGCGAACTTCCTGGAAAGAATACTGCAACGAGGTTGAAAGTACCAATAAATCAGCCCGGAAAATTCTCGCTAAAGATCCAATTCCTCTGGGTTCTCTTAAGAATCCCACTGGAACAGAATCCAGCAACGAAACACTTGACACTTTGATTAAGACTCATTTTCCAGTATGTATGTAGTTCAAGTACACATGACATTCAGGAAACAGACTCGCTTAAAGAACACACGCTCCCGCTGGATGTAATAACTGAGGAGAAGTTTCCTATAAATCCCCGGTACGGGATGGTATCTTTCCCAAAATGTTACAAGAATGTGACTACTATCTGATACCACTGCTAAAGAAAATATTTGGAAAAGCTGAGAAAATTTCCTACATTTTATGTCTTCTTAATCTTTTTTTGTAAGACCAATATAAATAAAAAAACGAGCGCAGCGTACAGTGGTTCGTTGTTAGGAAAAATTGGTATAGATTGATAAAATCTGAACCACTGCACCGATTTTGATGAAATTTCCAGGTATATATTATAAGAGCTGGCAAAATGAACATTTACAATTAATTTCCGTCCACTGACACGCCCACTTTTTTTAAAAAAGCAAAAAATATAATTTCTAAATTTGATAAAGACGAAGTTGTTTTTAGTTAACATCCTTTCTGACAATTTACACAAAAAAAAAATTTATGTTACGCCTACTTTTTGGGGCGTTTCAGACTTTTTCGGCAACAAAAAAAAAACAATTTTTCTGACCAGTGTTATCAAAAAACAACAAATCGAGATTTTAGATGCTAAAATATAGTATTTTACTCTGACGGGTCGACGGTTATTCAGTTTTTTAAAATTTTTATTGTTAACGTAAGTAAATACAGGAAAAGTAGTGATGGTTTGGTTGTATTTGTTGTCTTGTCGTTACTCACGAGATGAGACTTTTTATAGGAGCTCCTGTAAACATTTTTTCTTTTAAAATAAGTAAAGTCTTAGAACAACGAATTCTTCAATATCTTTAGAAAATATATTTTTGAAATTCGAAAAGGATTCGGGCTCTTTAAAAACCTAAATCCGCAACTAAAAATAGAATCACAGAATAAAAAATTCCACTAGCTAAAATTTGCTTCAAAGAATAGATTCCATGCAATGTTCTCATAGACCCAAAAGCCAAAGCTGCGGTTTTTTTACCACACATACTCACTTTCAACATTTTGTTAAAAATAGAAAACAAAATGTTTTATCCTTTATACGAAGGGACCACAAAATATGTGTATATTAGTTTTCTAATCCGCAAAAACTTTGAGATACAAGAATTGTGAGAAATTTGCAGTTTCAAATATGAACATATCTCACACTTACATAATATAATAGCTTGTGCACGCACATTCAACATTACATGCACATCTAGGATGTAGGTTTTAAATACCTGATTTGTACTTGAGGTTAAATAAAAGTTTATTTTAGTTGGCTATAAATCAGGGGATTATATGGTATTTAATTTGGATAAATTAGTTAGGACAGTACTTTTTGACTTTTAAGCTAAGTATTTTAGAAATATGTAAAATAAAGAAATACATTTGGTGGCGCGACACCTCGTGTAGAACCAGGGCCTAGTGAATTAAAACTTTCGACCATTTATTTGTACAAGTTATTGGCAGGAATGGAAGAGACCTACAATTGTTGGCTAAATTCGATAGCTTAAGTGAGAGGCACTTATTTATGACAGTTACTTTTGGAAGATTTGTCATTTCCTATCGCAAGAAGCAGTAGCCGTGAGAAATATTTTTAGTTTTTAAGTGGTACAGCCTGGGAATCAAACCGAAACATCCTGCCTAAGAATTTTTGAAACTGGAAGAAGCATTTAAAATATGAAATTTTTTAACAAAAAATGAAATAGATGTTGGAATCGATTGTGAATACGGAACAAAATCAGAGGCATATTTCATCAAACACTTTACATTTTTCATTTTTAACTTTGCAAAGTAATAATTTCCTGCAAAGTAAAAGTGCGAAGTGTTTCACAAAGTTAATTTTCAGTTTTCAATTTTTCAGACTATTTTTGAAAAGTAAAAGTGTTTTACAAATGAATTCTGCCTCCATCAATTATTCCGTTTCCTCTTAAAAAGTCCCATACCTACAGGGGTAGAAATAGGAAAACTTTTCCAAGAGTAAATATTTTGGCCGGATTTCCTTCGTACGGGGCAGGTAATGCTAAGAGTGAGTTACCAGTAAGCTTTAAGCTTCTGTTACACAGATGATAGATTTACTTAAGAAAAATAAAAAAAAAATTTCAACGTTACTGAACTTGCGTACGTCGGTTAATAATATTCGTATGGAGGTTTATCTATATATGCCAGTTTTAATTTCTTTTTTTTTTATAAAAGAAGAAGTCTTACATGGTTAGGACCGTGCAATAGTAGGCATTCTTTCGGACATCCAGATTTTTTTTCGCAACTCGTGCTAAGGCGGAAAACTGTTATATTGGCATTTTTCTCGTGTAATTCGTCCGCAAACTAAGTTAACTTCTCCCTCTCAATTTAGTCTTTTAAACTTCATGCAGAGTAAACTATTGAGGTGTCCTGATGTAAGGATATGTATATATGAGGTACAGATATCTCGAGTTATTCTCAAATGAAATATGAATTCACCTTGACTTTACATTATTAATTGCCTTTTACCTAAAACTCTTATCACCTTTACTTAATTTTACACAAGCTCAAAGAATTTGCCACTTGCTTTTATTTCAATATCACTTAAAGGAATTAGGACCCTTTTCAACACATACCTGATGTGAGTGGCGCGGCCCTGCTGTTTAAAAAGTAAAAAATCCTGCAATAAGCACCTCTTCAACTCAATAACGTTTCGTCTTTATTTATATTTTTTTTTCAACGATATACACGATAAAATCCTTGATTTAGCCACTTTTACAGCTTAACCTCTCGTTTTGCTAACACATGACAGAGTTCCCTCCTGTCTCGTCTCGTAAAGATTTCTCGAGTATTATTGTTGCATTCTGAGAGAGAAAGATAAAAGCCAATTTGCATCGTCTTGTTGCATATTTCTTATTTTTTTTTTGTATTGCAATTCAAGGATCCAGCTGTCAGCTATGAGCTTAAAGAACACGAGAGAATGTTCCCAGATCCTGGGTATACCAAAAACTATGTAGTATGTCAGTATATATGACATAAAACCGCCAACGTGACTGTGACTTATTAAAACAAATTTCCTTAACGATTATTATGGAAATCATGATGGTGGGAGGAATGAGGGGAGGGTAAAGGATAAAGAAGTACCTACAAAACAAGGAGCTACTTCTGTACGAAGCTAAACTACATATCCGCACCCAAGGCAGATACACACATATAAACTATTGTTTTGTACTAAACGGAAAGATTAGTCACTGTTGATCCTGTATAAAAAGGTACATGCTCTGTTCTGGTGCTAAAAAAGGAAAAGAGCTTGTTCCTAGATGAAAGAAGAGTTTTCTTAAAGTGTTGGCGATTAACTTTGCGCAGCATCTAGAACTGATGACTGGGAGAGCGTGAAAAGGTGTGTGTATGTGGAAAATCAGAAAGGATGAAGCATCCGCTTTCGAGGAAGAAGATTGAAAATTAAATTTTGATGCACTTTTTTATCACTTTGTCTAATATAATAAAAGGAATAGAAATGAGGGATCAGGGGTCGGAAAACAAAAACGAGTCAGTCAGTATATCTAAGATGGAAGAAATTGCATATAAAACATTACTCAAAGGATAAAGGGATTCACTAAAATAGGTTTCCAAGGGTTAAGGAATCTATTTTACCAACAAAATCCAAAGGCAATGTGTGTATACCCGCACAGGCACAGCTAGCTGTATCTGTATAATGTTTGACAAAACCCAAAGGACTCACTCTCTGCGCGCTAAGTAAATTTACATCCCACCCTTCATTTCTTTTTTTTTTTGTAGATATGTATAATCCAGAGAGAGATCCTACTGACACCAAAATCGTTATGTAGGTTATGTTGGGTTATATCCTTTTTGTGTCGTAGCAGTGCTAATATTTTCTACACAGAATATGACCCAGTTCAGGTTGGGTCACATAGGCTCACACAGAATACAGCCCAGGACACAGAGAGCAAAAACATATCATTGAATCATCGTCCCTTCCCCCCCGAACGTTTGGCTGTTATACGAGTGGGGTATAATAGGGATGTCCCCTGGGATAGGAACCTCCGCTTTATGCGGTGATGGTGGCTCACATTCATTGTGCGAGAATGAGTTATTTACATTTTTGTGAACCCTTTTTACTGGCAAAGTATACAGTTTTGGAATCCTGTGTATGGGTTCTGTAATGAAAGATACGGACGAAACTGGGTAAATGGGATATCCATTGAAATCCTGGTGAGCATCCCATGCACCCTTGTTGTCGTGTCGCACAACATTCTGGAGCAACTGCTGGGTAATTGATCAACGAGAAAAATAAAAATGTCCTTCTTCATATCTTCCCCTTTCCCCTTTTATAAACCCTTACAGAGATCCAAAAAATTGAAATGCATTTTTATGAGTAGTTGAGCATAGAAAATGGATAACGAGTGTGATTCTGTTTACACTCTTGAACTCCGTCGCCGGGCGTCGCCGCCGCACGGTCTTCGTTGTCGTGTTGATCCAAAGGTGTTTTTTGGTCGGGGTGTTAACCACCCTTCTTGTCCATAATACAAACCTACAGGATCTGTATGATAGTAGTTTTCACTTTGAATGCAAATTTAAATCACCCAATGTTTGCCTCCAGGAGCACAGACTGTCAATAGCTGACAGGCAAGGAGGCGAACTGCAAATATGGATGCAGATGTCCTGGATTTTATAACTTACAACTAAGGGGTGTAAACCAACGCTGGCATGTGCTGTGCAGTGCAGTATACATTGAATTGATGGGTTAAATTATCGGGTATTTTATTTTTTTTGCTTACACTTTGTGAAGAGGTTCCATTGAATTTTTATGTTTTATGTGGCGAGAAAGTTAAGTTTTTGTGGAGAGTGACCTGACTTTGGTGCAGTGAGATAAGGTTGAGATTGTGATGATGTTTGAAGTGGGTATAAATGTCTTCAGATATTTTTTTTTTTTTTTAATGTGTATAGAAGAAAAGTAAAAGTTGTTGAATTGATGGTGTTTGTTTAAGATATACCTTTCGAAAATGAAAGTGCTTACACATATAAAAAATTATGTGTAAGAGCTTTCTTGAGCTGGATCAATATATTCTTATATAGTGATAGTTATACGTCACCTTGTAGGTAGGTCAACATTTTTGTTTCGAATTTATGGGAATTTGCAGAAAAATTATAGTTTTTTTTTGAAAATCTAAAGCAAGATAAACAGATACCTTTATCAACTTTTTGGAAAAATATTAATCAGGAAAAAGGGGGGCCGTGTGTATCCTTTTCTATAGGCTTATTTTCAATGTATTAGGTAAGAACTGTATTTTAAAATAATACTTTCAAAAATGTTTTTTTTTCTGTTTATCCTATTATAGTAGGAATTTCAATCAGACGTCATATAAAAAATACTGAATACTAATTTCGTGTTTTTGAATTGTTTTTTTTTTTAACCGTCAAAATTGTTACATTTTTATCAGATTTAGTCTAATCCTGGATCTCACGATGGACTAGTCAGGAGCATCCATAAAAATAAGGCAGTTTTCTCAAAAAACACCAAAACCCTATACCCGCAATGCGAATTTTTTGCCGAAAACCTGAAATACAGTTTTCTTACAATTACGATAGTCATACCAGGTACGAACTACGAAGTTTTATCAAAATCGTTAGAACCGTTTTTGAGAAAAATTAAAAACCGACACAAAAAACAACTTTTCTTGTGTATGTTTCTGCATGAATGACGGGGACCTACAATTAATTACAGTACACATATTGAAGGAAATATATTGCGCATCTTCGAAAACTACAGTGACTTGCCTGTCAGAATTTACAAAAGAAAAACAGAAGTGTTTCCGAATCGCAGTGACTCTCGTCCACAATTTACAAAAACAAAATACAAGACATGCGCAGAACTGAACAAAAATGAAAACTCGGGAGATATTACCTTCTATATTGTGTACTGTTGTGACAAATTTTTTGCCTAATTCGAACTCCTTATGTGAGAGGCTATATTTTATATTAAGCAATAAGTACTCTTGGAGAATTGTTCAATTCCTATTGCAAGAGACCGAGCCATGTTAAAAAAGCCTCTGTTTTAAGGTTTTTTAGGCTGGGATTCGATTCCAAAACTTTCGAGTAACAGTCCTTCGTCACATCTATTACGTCACGGGCTAGTACCTGACTTATTTATTTAAAAAAAAAATACCGTTCTAAGATTATTAGCTTATGATATCCCACTTCTGATACCAATGTACAAACGACTATTCTCGCTTTGTATAACTACTATTTTACTAATTTGGGAATAATACTTAAGGTAGCAAGTTCGTTATAACAGGACCTATATTTTTCCTAAAGTTTTCACGTTTTAAAGGAAATACTTCGCTGCGTAGGTGGATTATAAATAACTTTAAAGAAGCTTTTCTTATGACAAAACTTGTTTATGAAAAATTACTTTCTTCAGAAATAATGATTTTATAAAAATTGTTTTCTAACTTCTCAAAAATGCAACGATAAAATTTCTCTAAACCTTACCGAAGGAGAGGTAATTAAAAAGGAAAAACACGAAATTCTCCGCTCTAATCACTGGACGTCTGAATTAATTAATGACATCTCAGAAAATAGCATAGACGAAGCTTAAAACAACAACGATAGCTCTTTTGAATGAAAAAGGGCTATAGCCATCAAAATTCAACTCCTTTGACACCCTCGAACAGAAATTAATTTAAAATTTTCCACTAACATTATTCGATATAGGTATATACTAGGTAGGGTTAGAATCTACTTAAACTTTCTTTTGATAAATGAATCTTGAGAGGGTTCTTCAAACGTGCCGTTGGAATGTGGAATTTCCGGTGCACTATACTAACTCTTATATATATACAAAAATACCACCACTTTTAAAAGTATCTATATAAAGTTCTGTGGGTATAGTTTGTCTGGTGTGGATAGATTTATGAGCCAAAAGGAGAAAGGGCTGACTTCCTATTTCATCCAAAGTATTCAAAACTGCATTCCCTAGAGTATGAGGATATCGTTCTCTGTCGTAAAGGAGGATTATGTATGTGATGTTGGGGTGTTTGTAGTTTGGTGATTTATGGAATTTTCAAAGCACCACATACTGTGGAGTTTAAATAAAATTAGACTTGGAAATTATTATCGATATAGAGAGATGTGCTTGTATATCGTCGTGTTTTTAAGGATAAATCGAGTTCTATGAACTTATAGTCATGAACCCTGGGTGATAATCTGAGAATCACCATATCCAGACAACTACACAGTAATCTATGGGGGTCATAATCCGTTTGTTTTGCCTTTCATTTCAGTTTTACTATCGCATATTTGCGTATTTGACACAACTCGGCTGCAAGGGTACATAATGTATGTGTATGTATCCTGTCTGAGGACATGAATTTGCATATGAAAACGTCTATAAATATTGCAATTTGCCGCCAAACTGCGTCTATGCCATTTGGGAGACGATTGTCATTATCATGTGAATGTGTTTTTTTTAATATCATAGCCGAGACATTTTGCCGACTTGAGCCTTCATTTTTTCCATTTTTTTTTTATTTTCTCTGCCACAAGATGTTGCCAGAAATCTATTTTCTTTTTTTTTTTTTGAATTGATATTTCTACATGAGTGTCATGTTATATTCTTTAGGACCATCACACTTTCAATGCTTACTGCAGCACAAAAATACAATTTATCGTTTATTGAACCAACAGAAACCATTTGGAAATATTTGTGTTTTTTTTTATTTTTTAAACTTATTTTGTGAGTGGATGTGGATGATGCAGTTGGTAAAGCAAAATTGATAGATTTGACATAATCTGATTAGACTGATGTGTCCTTGCTTGTTGACGATGAGAGAGTAGAAAATGTTCTGGCAGTGATTTAAGAGCAAGAGTAAGAGAGAGTGAAATATTAAATTTATCCTAACGATCAACTTCGTGTCATATGAAAAGATGTAAGGGATGGATATAATATTGCAAGCAAGTGGAAGTACAATGTTGTTGACAGCAATGTCGTGAGGCCGAATTAAATTGAAAATATGTTTGATGTGTCATTTTATTGAAAGTGATGGATATATGTACTGTATCACAATTTTTTCCTCTTCAATCTAAACGCTTTTAAGAACTTTTTGTTTTGTTAAATGCTGCTTAGAGATGAAAAATGTCAAGTGACATATTATGGTTAATAGTAGGTTGTGAAAGCATAATATTATAGGTATTGGTAGACCAAAAAAGATCGTAATTACCGCTTGCATTATAAGCCCATTAGAGAATCAAAAGCGACCTAACTGATTTAGTTGAATACCAAGTTCATGTTTTAACTTTGACCAGCTTTGTTGAATTTGTTTTTTTTGTGCACGTGAAATTGATTAGTCTTACGCATTAATTTTCACACACTCAATATTTAATATTTAATTATTGAACGTACGAACGGATGCAAAGTATGCACACCATCACACGCTGAGATATGGAAAAATTTTATTTTGGATTCGTCAAATCGTGAATTTTCATAAAAGGGGTCAAATGGACAGAGGGATATTGGACAACAATAATTATTTAAAACTACTTTCTAATTCTTCTATCTTAAATACTTGTAACCTCTGCATCATGTTCCATCAATATTTAAAACACACATTTTTAATGAACTAGTTCGTAAAAAGTTTCACAAAATGAAAATGAAAAATTAACAGCGTTCGAAAAAAAACAAGCATTTTCGCACAACAATCAATTTCACACCCTAACGTAACGAAAAATAGTCAGCCTTTCCAACAAAAACAAACCAAATCTTGAATTCCCTGTGGTGATAAAGGAAAGTTCATTGGCATACATTCACAAATTAAAGCAATTTTGTTTTTAATTGTTGAGAAACTTAAGAGAGTGTCTGAGTCTATGGTGACCATATATTTGTTATGAATTTTAAGGAATATTTTTTTTTTTTAATTAGAATTTAGTTGGAAATATAAATTAATTTAAAAAAAAACAACATGGAGACAGAACCACAATCATATAATGGAAATATATGTTGTTAAATAATATATTATATATAATTTGTGCACAACTTTAAATTTATTTATATTTATGCCTACAATTTTGTTTAGATTTAGATTTTTCGTGGTATTTTTCGTAATTCATTGATTTAGAAGCAGATTACTTAATGTAAACTTTTTAAGAATTTTTTTAAGACTAAACAGGATTAAAAGTCCTAATTATAAAAATGAGAAGTTTGCTCACAAGGCCACACTAGTCTTCTGAACCCAAAATCTATTCTGCATTTAAATAATTCTCCAAAAGTCCTGTTTTTCCTATTTTTTGGAAAACTTTAACAAAATGACAGGACAAAAAAAAACCAGTTTGTTGGTAAGAAAAACTATCTCAATACCTAATTCAAACTTATTCTGAATTGAAAGTTTTTTGAAATAAAATAATATTTTATTACCATCCCAATTTTCCGAAGTCAACATTTCTAAACTTCATTCGTTATTCTCTCAAAAAAAATACACACACGGTAACCTTATTATGCATGACTTAAGTGCATATCCAACTGTTGCAATGAACACTTAAAAGAAACACGAAACCAGACAAAAGAGAGTTCAGCAGCGGAGGTAGGTAGACACTTTTAATTATTATTCCTTCAGCACCGAAAAATCCTTCATCATTTATATCTCCTGTTGAGCTTACTACAGCCTTTGTATGATAAAACCATAAGTATGACGCGCGGCGGCGGCGATGGTGGTGTCAGAGACGAGTTTTGCATAAAATTCTGCGCTATGAAAAAAAGGTTTTGCTGATGATGCGATGCGAGGAAAAGGTTTTTTTTTATCAAAGTTAAAGTGTTTTTGTTGAAATTATTGGTTGTTCATTTTCATAGTAGGTATACTATAAAGTGAAATTAAGAATCCATTGAAAAACTTCAGGACAAAATCAAAATCAAATGTACCTATGAATAATTTGAAACAAATAGGCAAGTACGCATTCAAGATCACGTGCGGAGAATATCATTTTTTTTGCATATAAGATATGAACGGTGAATTCGAAATTAGTTCAGCTAAAACTTATAGATCATAAAGATATCTACATAAAAATAATTGCAGCCACTTTTTTCCTGTGGATCATGATTAGAAGCTACAAAAGTGTTTAAATTACAAAAAAAAATTAGTTATTCGGGTATAAGTGCAAATCTATAATAGATCGTGCTTCATTAAAAGTTTGAAGGGAAAAGTATTTTTAAAATTTAAAGTAATATGACGGTGTTATTATTTGAGATAGTATGTATGAACCTATGTGAAGAAGGTGTAACAAGAAAAATTTTAAGAATTTAAAATTATAAGCATAGAACCAAAAAGCTATATCAAAAATTATAATCAAACCGCTTTCGAGATTTTGAATTTTTCCAAAAAAAAAATGTACGATTGGGTCGCACGAACTTGCTCTTATGTATCTAGGTTCTATGATCACACCGTGCTCTGGATATTGTAAACATATTCATCTTATTTACAAAAAAAAAATAAATTAGTGATGGTAGGCCTTTCTTAATTTTGGATACATGAAAAATGACCACAAAGAAAAAATGAAAAATTGCCCGAAAAATTGGTCTTTTTTTAAATGACAAATTACCCCATATTCAAAATGAAAAAAAAATTACCCAAAACCTAATTTATAAAATCCCCATAAAAGAAAGAAATATTTTGTATACAAAAAGCAAAAGATGAGCTCAATATATATAAATATAAATAATATAATATAAATATACAAATACACACATAAAGTAACGAAAATATAAAAGTGAGGACATTTTTCAATACGAAATGGAAAATGAAAAGAAGGCCCCAAACAATTAAAAATTTCCCCAATTCAGAAAATTTAATAATTTTTTTTTTTTTGTTGTTTTTTATATAAATTTTTAGGGCCATTTTTCAATTTTTGTTTGGACCATATTTATAATTTTAATAATTTTGACTTTTGACCTAAAAAAAAGGCGACATCTAGATGTCAGAAAGGAAGTTTCAAGATGTCAAAATTTGCGTCTGACCCCAAGCTCTCTTCCGCTTAAAAGCAACATAATTAGAAATAAATTTGATACACACCATCTGATTTCTTTGAATAAATCTTAATTTATAATTTAAAAAAAAAAATGAAAATTGTGTTTTTTCTTTTAATTAATTTATAAACATTAATAGCCAGAATATCGAACTTAAAAATTTAATTTTTTTGTTTGAAAAAAATCTAGAATAAGTTTCCTTTTTTAAATTTGCCATATTTCAGTCAAATTATAAAACAAAATTAAGTTATTCATTAGAAGCTCTTTACAAAAAAAAAAAAAACAAAACAAAACAAAATACATAATTTAAATCTGTAAAACAAGTTTGAAAAAATTAAAAAAATAGATCTATTAAAGCGAGAGGTAATGTTAATTACGGATTGATGTAGAGTTCACAGTGTACATACGTAGGCTAAGGTACTAATATTGATAAAGACATATTATAATCGAAATAGTTGGAGTCGTTATCGAGATTTTCTTAACGGTTTTAATTAGTTGTATGGAAGGTATGTAGTTGAAGGAAGGTCAAAATTAAGACTATAATAATAATTTTTGTTTAAAATATTTTATATAATATCTATGTAGGTATAATAAAACAAATGCTTGGTGCCAAACTTAATAAAAATCGACCAAGTTGTTTTCGAAATATTGAATTAAAAATAAATAATATACTTTTTATTATAGTTGAAAAAATAAAAAATATTTTTACCAAATTTTAATGTATGTACATACTGTACATTAGGGTGGCGCTTATTTTCGCAATGTTCGAATTTCATTTTGCGAATTATTTTAGTAAAAGACTTAAAATCATGAGTTTTTATAAAAATTCTTGTAAGCTCCCCCAGACATTCTAAACAACTATTCGAACAACCGCGAAACTCTGAACGAGCGCTTCCCAAGCAAAACCTTTTCTATTTTAAAATTCTAAACGAAATTTTACATAAAATTCTGAACGAATTTCAACGAAACTCTTCACGAGATTACAAAAAATCCTTTTCTATTCCCAAAAAAACATTCTAAACTACCGCGGAACTCTGAACAAGTTGTACGAAAATCTATTCTATTTTCAAACTCTTAACGAGTTTTTCTTTTATATTCCTGGACAATTTTAAACAACCGCGAAACTTTGAACGAGTTGTACACTTCCCAAGCAAAACCTCTTTTATTAAAAAATTCTAAACGAGTTTTTACATAAAATTCTGAACGAATTTCAACGAAACTCTTCACGAGATTCCAAAAAATTCTTTTATATTCCGCAAACATTCTTAACTGCCGTAAAACTCTTCAAACTCTTAACGAGTTTTTTTTTAAATCTGGACAAATTTTTGAGAAACTCTTCACGAGTTTCACAATTTTTTTTTGATATTTCTGGACAATTTTTAACAACCACCAAACTCAGAACGAGTTGTACGCTTCCCGGGCAAAACCTTTTCTATTTAAAAATTCTAAACGAGTTTTTACATAAAATTCTGAACGAATTTCAACGAAACTCTTCAAAAGATTCTAAAAAAATCTTTTATATAACCCAAAAATTCTAAACTGCCGTGAAACTCTGAACAAGTTGTACGAAAATCTATTCCATTTGCAAACTTTTAACGAGTTTTTATTAAAATCTGAACGAATTTTAGAGCAACTCTTCACGAGTTAAAAAAAAATTATTTTATATTTCTTGACAATTTTAAACAACCGCAAAACGAGTTGTACGCTTCCCGGGTAAAACCTTTTCTATTTTAAAATTCTAAACGAATTTTTACACGAAATTCTGAACGAATTTCAACGAAACTCTTCACGAGATTTCATAAAAATTCTTTTATACTCTCCAAACATTATAAACTGCCGCGAAACTCTGAACAAGTTGTACGAAGATCTATTTTACTTTCAAACTCAACGAGTTTTTACATAAAATTCTGAACGAATTTCAACGAAACTCTTCACGAGATTCCAAAAAATTCTTTTATATTCTACAAATATTCTTAACTGCCGCGAAACTCTGAACAAGTTGTACTAAAATCTATTCTTTTTTTAAACTTTTAACGAGTTTTTATTTTGAAATCTGAACGAATTTAAGAGAAACTCTTCACGAGTTTCAGGAAAATTCTTCGATATTTCTGGACAATCTTACAACACAACCGCAAAACTCTGCACGAGTTGTACGCTTCCCGGGAAAAATCCTTTTCTATTTTAAAATTCTAATAGAGTTTTTTTTACATAAAATTCTGAACGAATTTCAACGAAACTCTTCACGAGATTCCAAAAAATTCTTTTATTTTCCCCAAACATTCTTATCTGCCGAAAAACTCTTCAAACTCTTAACGAGTTTTTATTAAAATCTGAACAAATTTTTGAGGAACTCTTCACGAGTTTCAAAAAAATTCTTTGATATTTCTGGACAATTTTAAACAACCGCGAAACTCGGAGCGACTTTTCCTATTGCGTGCGAAATTCTATTAACTCTTAACGAGTTTTTATAAAGTTTTGAACGATGTAAGAAAAAAAATTCACGATTTTCATCGCAGTTATATTGCGCTATACATTCTAGACGATCGCCCAACTCTTTACTATTTTTTTGTCAAAAAAAAACCGTTTTCACAGAACATTTAAACTAAGCTTACAGATAATCAGAAGAGTGCTAAAATTATATGAAGGGTTTAACTCAAATTCATATTCGAAGGGTCACACGCTGATCACGACTTAAGGGCCAGCAAGGACGGTATCAACGTAAGTTTTTTCAGCCAAATTTCATCAAGTTTATAAGCACTTGTCCACTCAGGTATAGGCTTTAGGTCATCAGAAAAGTGGCATGCTTACTTTTACGCTGTCCAAGAAAGCGCTGCGACGAAATGCCCAAGCGTCAATACGGCTCCAAACTAAACTCTTTATATTTTTTCAACACTCCCCAAAATATAAGTAAGCTTTTTAGCTTCAATGTCTGCTTCGTAGCTTTCGCGAATTTAATTTAAAAAATAAAACTCTTTAACATTGAGCGCACGAAATAACCAAAATATTAACGAATTTCATTTTTATCCTAATACTACGAAACACTGTACGAGCATCACTTTCCACACAAAATCCTTTCAATTTGTCAAAACCTAAACGAGAGTTAATTAAATTCTGAACGAATTTCAACGAAAAAAGTCCGCACGAGTTTTAAACAATCTTTTAGTATTTCGCAGATATCTTACAGAATGCGAATCCAGGTTAAATCATGTACTGCTTACAAACTCTTAATGAGTTTTTATTAAATTCTGAACGAATCTTGCGCTAGTTTAAAAAAAAAAAATTTTAACTGCCTTGATATTATGAACAAGTTGTATGATTCCGCCCAAAAACTATTTTGTTTGCAAACTCTTAACGAGTTTGCAATACAATCTGAACGAATTTAAGCGAAGCTCTTCACGAGTTTCAAAAAAATCGTTGATATTTCTAGAAAATTTTAAGCAACCGCGAAACTCTTAACTACTTTTACGATTACCGCGAAAAATCCGTTTCTATTTTAAAATTCTAACATAAAATTCTGAATGAATTTCAACGAAACTCTTCAAGAGATTCTAAAAAATTCTTTTATATAACCCAAAAATTCTAAACTGCCGTGAAACTCTAAACAAGTTGTACGAAAAATCTATTCTATTTTCAAACTTTTAACGAGTTTTTATTAAAATCTGAACGAATTTTAGAGCAACTCGTCACGAGTTAAAAAAAAATTATTTGATAATTCTGGACAATTTTAAACAACCGCGAAACGAGTTGTACGCTTCCCGGGTAAAACCTTTTCTATTTTAAAATTCTAACGAATTTTTACACGAAATTCTGAACGAATTTCAACGAAACTCTTCACGAGATTTCAGAAAAATTCTTTTATACATTATAAACTGCCGCGAAACTCTGAACAAGTTGTACGAAGGTCTATTTTACTTTCAAACTCAACGAGTTTTTACATAAAATTCTAAACGAATTTCAACGAAACTCTTCACGAGATTCCAAAAAATCCTTTTATATTCCCCAAAAAACATTATAAACTGCCTCGGAATTGATATTTCTGGACAGTTTTAAACAACCGTCAAACTCTTAAATATTTGTACGATGCCTGCGCAAAATCCTTTTCTATTTTTAAACTCTTAACGAGTTTTTATGAAATTCTTAACGAATTTTTTAGAAACTCTTCACGAGTTTAAAAAAAATTCATTGATATTTTTAGAAATTTTTTTTACAATCGCGAAACACTTAACTATTTGTACGACTCCGCGCAAAATGATTTTTTATTTTTAAACTCTTAACGATTTTTTACGAAATTCTTTACGAATTTTAATGAAACTTCTCACGAGCTTAAAAAAAACATTTATTTATATCGCCCCAAATATTTTAAGCTGCCTCGAAAATGATCAATTAGTTGTACGAAAAGCGAAAATCTATTATTCTATTTTCGAAGTCTTTTATTAAAATCTAAAATTTAACTATAAATTTTTCTTAGTACTGGGCCAATTTTTATTAAACTACGTACCAAGCGGTCTTTAAACATGATCTACCAGATTTTAAACAAAAATTATTCATAAAGCCTAACAACCTTTTAGCAAAATCTTATTATTTTCGATAACGACAACGTACTTCGATTTTTATCATAATTTTCCGTGAGCAAATATTAGAACGGCCTACTTACATAAGAAAATTGTTTTTATTAATAATTAAATTGGCCTAACAATTTTTTTCTAAAAATGTTTAAGAAAAATGTATAAATTAAAATTATAAAAAAAACACGCTCTTAATGTTTATTTTGTATTAATTAACATTTTTTAAAGAAATCGGATAGTGTAGATGTAGTATATGGCATTGGTGTTCATAAAATTCAGAAAATTTTAATCACATTTATTAATTTCTAGTTATGTTTATTTAAAAAACAATTTTAAAATGAGTTTAAAGTTCTTTTTTGTGCACTCACATAATGCTAGATACTTTAAACTTAACTCTACTTTTTTGAGTCAGCATAAGCAAGGCTCCTATAACTAATTTATTTCATTTAAAATCAGTTAAAAAGGTTTATTATGTTTTTTTCAGACAGTGTTATCGTACAGATAACAACAAGTACGTATGACCCAGTCGTTTTATTAAATTATTAACTTTGAGACTGAAAAGAAATTTGCATCGAAACATAAGCCTAAGTGCCGTATGCGAATTGGGTTAACATTGGGTTAAAATTTGACATTTCTACGTACAGATTCACGTCACTAGTGTCAAAAATTTATCTTGGGATAAAATTTAACGTGATTTTGTCAATTTGGGTTAGATTTTAAAAATAAAAAATACATATCACTTACCATTTGCGCATTAAATTATATAAAAAAAACTTCGGCCAACCTGCAAATGACCTACTTTTATTTCCCTCGCTGGTACTGTGATTTAATCACGTACAAAATAATAATTCCTGAAGAGATAAAGAAAATGAAAAACAATTTAGAAATGAAATAGTAATTTAAAAGTGATAATTTTTAATATATCGTTAAGAACAATTTCCCAATCCATAAACCAATAAAACAATATGTAATACCTACTTACCTACCTACAGAGTGCAAGTTTTAGATCTGTAAAAAAAAAATTGAACTCGAAATTTGTTTAGCTCAAAAATTAATGGTAGGTACGCGGAAACGTCTCAATCACGATTTTGATTCAGGAGTTCCGTTTAAGATGTTTTTTTTTTTTCGGGTTTAAAAAGTAGGGGTATCGCAAAAATATCACTTGAATAAATACGATAAAGGCTTTAAAGCCCTAGACAGACCGCTTTTAGGTGTATTTGTTCTTCTTTTTTTATTAACAAGGACAAATACATAAAAACTAGGCACGAATTTCATTATTTTCTTTTCCAATCCACAATTTCTAAGCGAACCGACATTTTAATCATTGCACAAACCCGGCCCGAATGTTACCAACAAAATTCAAGAATTAACTCGAAGAACAAATACATAAAAACTAGGTACGAATTTCATATTTTTCGATTATTTTCTTTTTCAATCCACAATTTCTAAGCGAACCGACATTTTAATCATTGCACAAACCCGGCCCGAATGTTACCGACAAAATTCAAGAATTAACTCGAAGAAATTGATCTCATGAAACGCAGAAATATTTTTCACAACACTTTCCGAAATTAAAAATGATAATTTAACATTAAAGTTGCACTTTAGAAACCTTTGAGAAGTGAAAATAAATACTTTTCCGCGGAGCGATGACAAAACAAACCGAACACGTAAATTTACTAGGCTGTCATCTTCACTGGTCATAAGTAATGTCTAACATCACAGCCACAATCCAATCTACTATCTGATTTGTATTGATATTGGATTGTTGGACATGACACCGCATGCACATGCACACATGCATTTATTCTAGGCATGTTCACAATTCAACCTCGTTCATGCACAGTGGAGGAGGCATGTACTACGAACTGATAAATCAACTTTTTATTTATTGCACGGTGCCTCAAGGGTCATGGTTCTTGAGGCAGCGTGTAACTAACTGAAAAATACAAACTGCAACAAAAAGAAAAGTAATAGATTGTGTACCTACGGGTATGCAATGGTTTTATAGTTTTCAATTGAAAAATTCGTTGCGGTTAAATTTGAATATTTAAATAAGGCTCGCTGTTATCACTGTTAAACACTGAGAACGTTTTTCTTTAATTGCAATATTGTAAAGGAATTTTCTGGATTCGTAAAAAAATTAATCTTTTTTATCTTTTCTGCTCTCTTATTAACGTACCTAAGTTGAAGAACTGAAAATGTAAATGCATTGTAAGAAGTTTTGTTCTTAACCACTTACAAGCATTTTAACATTTTATTTTTCCTAAATATAGCCTAGTACGCAGCTGATCCGAAACGAAATTTTTAGTTGGTCTCCACAACAATTACAAACACGAATAGATACCAAATGTCACTTTTCGGCACACAATTAATGGTACAGGCAATTGGGAACTTCCACCAAACGTCAAAAACTCTAGATGGGGGGAAAACAAACACACTATTAAAGGCGCGAACAGTATCGGTGTGTATTTATATTTGTTTGTATTGTTGTTTTCCCCCCATCTAGAGCTTCTTTTTGATTAAAGAACTGTCAAAATTAGAAAGAGAAAAGACAGAGTCAGATTCTGGAAAAGCCCAATTAATTCTGGGCGAAAAAAGAGGGAGATCTCTCCAAATAATCTGCTACAATTTTCGATTTCAACAACGAAATTTTTCGTTTGTGATTTCGTTGTGTCATTTTTGTATGGGGTTTTTCGTTTCGCATCAGCAAAATACTAGGCTTATCACAAAAAATTAGTACAATTTATGGAAGTGACTAAAGAAATTCCAATTTGTAACAGGTAATGTTTAAGCGGCCCAATAGGGCCGGGCCTAAAAACTGTCCTAGTAACAAGGGTGTGTTTTAGGCCAGGTTTACATTATACTGCCGATACCGATCTCGATACGATAAAATATTCTTAAGCCTAGTACGCTGCTGATACGAAACGAAATTTTTAGTTGGTCTCCAACAACGAAAAGCTTACGAAAACCATAACGAAAAATTATCCCTTGAAAGTGTCACCATTTGCAAAAACAAACGCAAACGCATAAAATCGATTTCGTTCATCGAACAGCGTACCGCAGAACGAAAAGCAGAACAAAATTTTTCGTTTATGATTTCGTTGTGTCATCTTTGTATGGGATTTTTCGTTTCGCATCAGCAGCATACTAGGCTTTAAGCGGGGTACACATTATCGATCACGTATGACAGTTTTGTTCACGACTGATAGTGGTAAGCTCATGCTCACAAATTTTTTTGATATAAGACGTTTTTCTTTTTTAACTCAGAGCAAAGCACTCAGCTGACAAAAAAAAAATCTGTATTTCTTATCAGAGCACTCAACGCAATTGTTTTTAAACAAATTAAAGAAGTTTGTTAATAACTTGGAAGGCTTTCCAAACTTAGGCAATTAAGCATAAATACACTGTTTGTGATTTGACAGACAAGGGAAGGGACGAAGCGAGCTTGAAGCTCTAATCGACCCTTTGTATCCCTGCGTCGAGTTGAAATGAGGTTGAACAGGCTCGACTCCGCTTCAGGAGCGAATTATCGAAACAGGAATTTATGTAAAATATTAAGGCTCCTCCAAACCAATGCGAAACATTCGATGCGAATCTGTGACGAATCGCGGCAGTGTGGGCACTCTCATTCTTTGAAAGTATCGCGTTGGTTTGGGAGAGCCTTTAATGAATATGAATACGGGCCATTATGTATAGATTGATAATAAATAATATTGTTTACGTTCTTCTTCAATTAAAAAATATTCCACTAACCTGGTTTGTTTCTTGACAAATGATGAAATGGTTCGAATTAAATCACTTAAGTTTTAGTTATCACTTCATTCATAAAATAAAATAATTTAGTTATCACTTAATAAAATAATTTAATACACTACTTATTTTTTTCCACATTAAAAAGTAAAAATTAAATTTATTTAGAAAGAATCGCACAATTGACAATTCACACAAACGAAAACTGTTTAGCTCGGCAATGTTGACAAAGATTAGATTATATAGAAACGTAAGAGTTATTCTTTTGTTTTTCGAAGTAGATCGCTTTGTCTCTTTCGCACGAAAAAACAAGTTGCTGGAGATTTGTTTATATCTCTTGTACTTTCACACGAAATAAATTGTGAGGTCGTCAGCTGACTGTCTGTCGTGTTCGATAATTGGATCGTTCTTGTCGCTTTGTCCCCTTTCACACCAGGCAACTGAGTTGCCGGCAACAATCAGTTCATAGGAGAGAAGGGCAGGAAGAAAGAGGGGTAAACGAAATCTCCCCGGTCAACAAATTCAGGAGACTTTTTTGACGTTTCTCTTCGCACTATGCCATAGTTTAAACGTCAACAAAAGAAAAAGTAAACAACAATAGAATATGGGTATTTACCGAAAGTATTAATTAAAATTGAAGTAAGCAAATTAAATTGAAAACAAACACTTTTTAGTGGTTTATCAGAAAATATAAAATGAAAACAAAGGAAAAAATTCACTTCTAACTAAAAGTAAACAAACAGCATGCATTTTGTATTTTGGTTGTTGTTGTTTTACTTCCCACTAGCTTTTGGACTTTATACGAAGAAAAAAGTCACCGGGTTTTTTGACCATCGCTAAAGACTGTATTTAAGTGCCAAACAAAAACTAAAATATCACAAAAGTAAACGTCAAAAAATTCACAAATTTAAAAAAAATTAAAAAATCCAGCCCTACTTGCTCTCACCACAAAGTGGGAATGAGAAAAAGTACATAAACGTCAAAAAAATCCAAAGCCTTGACGAATTGAGTTAAAACTTCGATTAAATCTTATCCAAGAGTAAATTTTGACGTTTCACATAAGATTCACTTCAATAGTGTCAAAAATAAATCTTCTGATAAAATTTAACGTGACTTTAACCCAATTCGCACATTGAACACTTTTTGCAAAATGCACAAAAGTGAAGAACTTGAGTGTGTTTCTTTATTTATTCCGGATAAGGAATAGAATGGATGGATAAGAAGAAATGTTTATCCAGAATGTACATTAAATGCATGACGTTCATACTCTGGTAGGTTTTATTCGCGTTATTATGCTGTTTTTAAATAACTAACCATGGAAAACAAAAAATACTGGGCGCGTTTATTATTGGTGTTAATTATTTTAAAAAAAATAGTCTGATATTTCAGCCCAATATGAACACCGTCTGGGATGTTCAGAATTACCATACCAGTTTTGCGTTTCTTTATTCCACGGAGCATTCCGGATAAACTATTTTGTTGTTTTTTTTATGGGGTTTTCCATTGGTAAAATAAATCAATTTATTTTTGATTTGGATCTGTCAAAAACACTATTTCCCCTCTTTTTGCTTTACATTGGGCAAAATAAATTGATTTATTTTTGATTTTAAATCAAATTTGCAAATCTAAATTTTTCGGCAGATTTACCCCTCTTTGTACTAATACCAACATAAATCCAGCTGTCAGTTTTCAAATGTTTTTCATTGATATTTCGGTTATAAAAATTATGTTGAAAAATGTGGATAATAATTGGTAGTAAATAAATGGTAGCAGTTTAAAATGAGCCGGCAACTTTATCAAGTTCATATTTCTCTTCTAAAAGTAAATCGAAGGATGGAGATTTTTTTGAAATATTGACAAAGAAACTATAATGCACAAACACAGTGACAAAAATAAATCAATTTGAAATTGTGTTCTATTCGCCACAAAATAAATCAATTTTTTCATTGAAATCTAAATTTACCAATGGAAAACCTCATTATTCATTCCGGAACGTTTGGAATGCATTCTTTTTATTTCATGTGAAGTGTGGAATAAAAAGAATAGAAAAATAATAGTAGGCGCGTTCAGTATAATTGAAGTTCTGAAACTCAATTATGGCAGATTCACATTGGTGTTAATTATTTAAAAACAGCATAATAACGCGAATAAATGTACCATAATATAAATTTTATGCATTTAATGTAAAATTTACTAAGCTTTTGACTTTGAGAATACATAAATATCCTTAATAAAAACATTTATTTCTGCAATTGTTTTGACATTTCACCGAACAACTGGATTGCCATTCTTTTTGTTCTAGTTTTGTTTCTTTATTCATTCCTTTCTGGATATTCTGGACAAACATTTCGTCTTTTCCATCCATTCTGTTCGTTATCCGTAATAAATAAAGAAACACACTGATCATGAATGAAAGAATACAAAATTACGTTGTTGTAATTTTTGACAGCTCGTATGGCGCAATTGGAGACAAAAATGTGATTTTTTCCTACTAGAGAAAGTCGGGAAAAGTTTTTAACTTGAATTTTTAATTCATTGTTCTAATTTGAATTAGTTAAAAGTGAAGTGTAGTGTAAAAAAAAAGTGCAAAAGTTCTGAATTATCTATTATAATAAATCGCCGCTTCGTTTGCTTTTTGGCAATTTATTTTAAATGAAAAAACCTTTATTTCAAATGAAAAATATTAATGCGGTATTTTATTTATAATCGTATTTTTAAACGAAATCTTTGTTTTTTTTTATCTACTAAACGCGCACGAAAGGAAAAAGCCCAACGATTAACTTAAACAAACTACTGGCGGCCATATTTGTTAACATATCATTTGTCTCCAATGAAATAACAAATGGAGCAATTTTATTATTCTTTCATTCATGTGTTAATGCTCAGTGGGATAGTGTAGAATGTCTTTTAGCGGCAACACAGAGTAACTAAAGCCGTGTGTAAATTTTGACACTTCTACGTACAGATTCACCTCACAAGTGTCAAAAATTAATCTTCGGATAAAATTTAACATGATTTTAACACAATTCGCACACGGCTTAAAGTTGTTTGCTGTCGCCCACTACGCGATTTTCAAGAACCTTTTGACCTGAGTATTTTCCATTGATATAGGATTTTGGATCAGTGGCATTATAAAAGTCATTCAGTGTGAGTATAAAACTTGGTTTTTCGTGATTAAAAGGCTCCGTTTTGTAGAGAAGGTTAAATGTGACGGCTTCAGAACCAATTCTAAAATTTTTCATGTGGAGATCAACTGCCAAGTTAAGTGGGGTACACATCGATCACGTATGACAGTTTTGCTGACGACTGATAGCAGAGATGTAAAAATTTAAGTCAATTGATGACTTAAGTAAATCGACTTAAAAGACTTATTTTAAGCCTTTTGACTTTCAAAATGACTCGAACTTTAAATCTACAGTCAGCTTTATTCAAAAGACTGCAGTCAATTGACTTACTGACTTTTAAGTGACTTACTGACTTTTACGTGACTTAAAGACTGTAACCAGTCAAAATGTAATGCAGTCAATTAACTGTAAGTCAATTGACTGCCCTAATTGACTTATAAGTCAGAATATTGTCCATGACTTTTAACTCTAGTTTAAAAGTCACAGTGTTGACTTATATTCAAATATTTAAGTCAATTAACTCTGACTTAACTGACAGCAGTCTTTAATTGAATGCAGTCTTTACAACTCTGACTGATAGTGTGTACACTCTGTTTGATGGTTTTTCAGGCAAACTTATGCTCACACAAATGTTTGATATTTAATGAACTATTACATATTGTGTATGTCGAAAATTAAATTGAATGTTATGCATTATGGAGATGCGAATGCGACTACTTTCGAAATATCGTTTGAACAAAGAACTCAAGAAATATTTCTTGGAATGTTTGATTTCTCTGTAAATAATTAATATCGTAAGTTCTATAAATTTCCGAAAAAAAAACAAACGATGTATATTGACTGCCAAAAAACACTCACATATCAAAGACTTTATCTGTGCTCGATGCATAGAAATTGCAAAGTTACATAAACGTTCATAAAAATTCAGCCACGATGGTTTTTCGTAAAAATCTGCAATCGAATATTGTAATGCAGATATAATTTTTGTGAGTTATATTTCCTTTCTATATGTGCTATTTTTGAATATGTAATCCTTTTTGGTTCCTATTGATGATTCCATGAGCAAAAGAGGACACATCCTTTTTGTGCACCCTTCCTTTTGCATGCATTAGACGAATTTTTCGTTTTTATAGGAAATTAGGTCAATTCCACAGTTGGTCCGGCGAGCTTTACTTATTCGTTCATTTTTCTTTTTGTTTTTTTACAAGTTTGCATTTCAATGATTCATGGAATCCATTTCTTATAAAAAGAAGAGAATGTGGGTTATGAATAAAGTTTAATTTTATGTAGTTTTCTTCATCTTTAGGAATTATTATGATAACATAAGGGGTTTCTTTATATTGGTGTGTATATCTGGTCTTAAAAAAAATAAAAAGTATATAACAAAAAATAACAAGAAGCCATCCTTGTATGCCATTTATCATTGGTTGCTCATGTTATTACTCAACCAACCATTTATATCGTCAAGAGTCGCGCCCTGTGCGGTATGTTTTTGTATGCGGTAGGATACGAAAAAGTTTATAAGTATTTTTTTGATGTTTAATCTTGAAAAATTCTTCGCTTATCCTTATTTCCATTCATGAATAAATAAATCAATTTAATAGAAACAACTCGTGTTGAGTGTCTTTTATGACCAAAGCGATTTGAAAATGTGAATTTTTACAATCGGTTTTTCGGGGATTACTTCCAACCACATAAACTAGTTTAATAGCTGGGTTATTTGTTTTTTTTTTTTTTCTAAGAACTAAAATTTATGATATTGTTTTTAATTTGATGGTAAAATAAAATACACTTTTTTTGTGTGGAATTTTAAAAATTACTTTCAATACACTTATTTGTAGATTTGAATATTTATTGTGAGTGTGTTTCTTTATTCATTCCGGTAAGTCGAGAATATTCGATATACCAGTTTTGCGTTTCTTTATTCCACGGAATATTCCGGATAAACTATTTTGTTGGTCCCCTTTCACACAGGGCAACTGAGTTGCCGGCCCTGCGAGAAGGGCAGGAAGAAAGAGGGGAAAATGAAATCTCCCCGGTCAACAAATTCAGGAGATTTTTTTGACGTTTCTCTTCACACTACGTTTGTGTGCGTTCCACCAAGGTAGTTTAAATGAAAAATAAAGAAAATCTCCGGGTTTTTGTTGCTTGCGTGTGAAAGGTACAAGAGATTGTTAAGGAGATTTAAAGAAAACGTCAAAAAAATCACCAGCAACTAGTATCTACGTGTGAAAGGGGACTTGCTTCTTTATTCATTCCGGAACATTTGGAATGCATTTTTTTTTATTCCATGACGGTGTTCACATTGGACTCAGATTTACGATTTTTTTTTGGCATAAGTCAGTCAGCTCGTGTTCAGACACACACAACCGATTCACTCTGACGTTCAGTAGTTGTTAAAATAAAACACAAATTTTTATTCGCCGGAGAATTTAACTAGAAATTTTTCAATCACAAAATTAATATTTCACTAAATAAATATTTTTCCAATTGAAAAAACTTCGATTCTGTAGTATTTAAGTGCCAAACAAAAACTAAATACTAACAAAACACATGTCATAAAAGGAAACGTCAAAAAAAATCCACAAATTTTTAAAAAATTTTAAAAATCCTGCCTCACTTGCCTGTCTCTTTCTTACCACAGAGTGGGAACGAGAAAAAGTATATATACGTCAAAAAAAATCCAAGGAGTAAGTCCAATGTGAACACCGTCCATGTGAAGTGTGGAATAAAAAGAATAGAAAAAGAATACTGGGCGCGTTCAGTATAATTGGTGTTCTTAAACTCAATTATGGCAGATTCACATTGGTGTTAATTATTTAAAAACAGCATTATAACGCGAATAAAAACCAGAGTATAAATTTTATGTATTTAATGTAAAATTTACTAAACTTTTGACTTTGAGAATACATAAATATCTAAAATAAAAACATTTATTTCTGCAATTGTATTGACATTTCACCGAACAACTGGATTACCATTCTTTTTGTTCTAGTTTTGTTTCTTTATTCATTCCATTCTGGATATTCTGGATAAATTATGTTCCTTATCCGGAATAAATAAAGAAACACACTCTGTATGCATACTTAAAGGCCTTCCACACTATCCCACTGAGTATTAACACATGTCAAAAAAGTGGAAAGTAAATCCTGTAGGTATAATAGTGTGGAAACAAAATATGAAATTTCATCCCACACGACTTTGGCAGCCCATCTCACACAATTTGACGAAAATTTTTAGGATCTAAAACCATCACACATTCTATCCCACTTGGTTTGAGGTTTGGACGCAAGTGTGGAAGCATAATATGCAAACATTTTCTTCACACAAATTTGGCAGTCGTAAGTAATTCTATCACACTTTTTTTTTGACATGTATTAATACTCGATGGGGTAGTGTGAAAGGGCTTTTATAGTTCCCTCTCTGTTGGTTCAAAAAATTGTAAGAAGATATATATTATGAGGACAAAAATTGAATTACGCTAATTTAATTATATTTTACTACGGACCCAGACATGCATTTTAAGAACAGCGTTCAAATTTTTAAGTCCTAATTAAAAAAAAATCAGTGATGCGTAGCGCAACTTGTGGTGAAGTGTGTAAGCATCCGTCTTTGTGACAGGAAACGGGTCAACAAGTGTACATAATTGACGGTGTTCACATTGGACTTACTCCTTGGATTTTTTTTGACGTCTATATACTTTTTCTCGTTCCCACTCTGTGGTGAGAAAGAGACAGGCAAGTGAGGCAGGATTTTTTAAATTTTTTAAAAATTTGTGGATTTTTTTTGACGTTTCCTTTTGTGACTTGTGTTTTGTTAGTATTTAGTTTTTGTTTGGCACTTAAATACTACAGAATCGAAGTTGTTTCAATGGGAAATATATTTTTTTAGTGAAATATTAATTTTGTGATTGAAAAATTTCTAGTTAAATTCTCCGGCGAATAAAAATTTGTGTTTTATTTTAAACACTACTGAACGTCAGAGTGAATCGGTCGTGTGTGTCTGAACACGAGCTGACTGACTTATGCCAAAAAAATTCGTGAATCTGAGTCCAATGTGAACACCGTCATTCGCTGCGTTCGGGCATCTATCCAAAGCTATCCGGATAAGTCACTTGTCAATTAGCAGCTGGTATAACTCATGATCCTGTTTAGATTAGGAAGATTGAGGCCGGTATCTTTTCACATTTAAGCGAAAATGTTCGATTCGTTTCGTTTTCATTTGGTCTCGAATAAAACTCATCGAAGAGATCTCTTTACCAAATAGCAATATGTATATGTCTCTGTCGTTTAGCTATTCAGAAACGTCAGAATTATCACTTTGTGACAACACTTACTACGTTTATATTCAGGACCGAGAGCTCGAGTTGGATTTGTGTCGGATTTTCGACCCAGGTTTTTCGTTCACAGATTTGAGAGCTCGATATTGAGTTGAATTGAAATGGTGTCGAGATGACATATGGTGTTTCTCAAGTTAACTCCTCAACCCAGGTTTTTAGCACAAATTTCTTGACTCCGCTCCTGAAGTGCAGTCGAGTCGGTTCAAGCTCATTTCAACTCGATACAGGTATACAAAGGGTCTAAGTGAACTTCAAGCTCGCTTAAATACCACATGGAAACGTAGTAACTGACAATAATTGTTTATCTATGTATTTTTGAAAGCGAATACTAATATCGTGTGAGACACATAATGTATGTATGTACATATATTTATTTAAAATAGCAAGATTAATGTTGTTGATATAATTTACACATTAAATTAGAAAAGAAATAATTCAATTATTTGATGTACCTTATTGCAAGGGAAGAAACGAAAGGCCAAAAGAAAAGAAATTGCGTTTTAAAGCGTCAACTCGTTTCGATTCTTTAATTTTCATTTGACAGATAATGTCGTTGCCGCTACCGTTGCATTTTCAATTGCCCCATACTAAGAGTTCAGATGTTTATACATCAAAAACTGTGTGGTTGTGGTGTGACTACCGAAAATCGCTGTGAAGATGTTTAAACATTATTTTTTAGATCTCTTCGATTAATGCCCAAAATTACCAGTTTAATCTTTAATGCTTATTTGCGCCAAAATGCACAAAAAGCGGTTTTTGCTTATGATAAAATAAATATTTAAAAGAGCATTGACCAGAAGTCCAATTTTATTTTTGTAAACTAACTTTGACAGAACTTTGAGCAGAATTTTCAAACAAAATATTGTATTCTTGTTGACAGATGCCATTGCGACCACTGCCTTTGTATTATCAATATACAATGGAGCTAAGCAGTTTGTATGTCATTTTAATTGTGTATTCAAGCAATAAAGTTCTTACTAAGAATTTTGATAAAATTTATTAAAAATAGTTACTGTTTTGCAATGGAATGGAAAACTCAAACAAAAAAGACAACAAAATTAGAGATAATCTTTGGTTGTGACATTTAAGTGATCGAAACTTACATAATTCGAAATTACTCATTTCAATTAAATTAATCAGCCCAATTATTTTCCCCCGAAAAAAACTCCCCGGGCGACGACGTAGTCTTTCGGGAATAGAATACCGAATTGCCCGGTAGAATGTTTTTACCTTCGTTAACGGGAATGAAAAAAAATTTGCTCGTTGTGTTTAGGGGTACTTACATAAAGGAATAGGAAGTCGCATATGACTTGAATAGGAGCTAGTGTAAAACCTTTATTATTTTGAACAAAGATAAATTAACTCTGAGAAAAGAAAAGCGTGGAACGCTAAGTCGTGATAAACTTGGCTTTACCTACTGTTAAGTTAGATTACACACACATACAGTTGGTAAGGGGAACGAATTCATTTAAGAAGCTAACCGTGTAAATAAAGGCTTCAAATTGACTTTTCTACTATTAAGTTTGTGACATATTGAGTGTGTTTCTTTATTTATTCCGGATAAGGAACAGAATGGATGGAAAAGTCAAAATGTTTATCCAGAATATCCAGAATGGAAAGAATAAAGAAACAAAACTAGAACAAAAAAAATGGCAATCCAGTTGTTCGGTGAAATGTCAAAACAATTGCAGAAATAAATGTTTTTATTTTGGATATTTATGTAGGTATTCTCAAAGTCAAAAGTTTAGTAAATTTTACATTAAATGCACAAAATTATACTTGGTACATTAATTCGCGGTATTATGCTGTTTTTAAATAATTAACACCAATGTGAATCTGCCACAATTGAGTTTAAGAACACCAATTATACTGAACGCGCCCAGTCTTCTTTTTATTCCACACTTCACATGGAATAAAAAGAATGCATTCCAAATGTTCCGGAATTAATAAAGAAACAACAAAATAGTTTATCCGGAATATTCCGTGGAATAAAGAAACGCAAAACTGGTATTCCGAATATTCTGGACATACCGGATTGAATAAAGAAACACACTAATTATAGGTACTTGTGGTAAGACGCGATGTAAAAACATTAAGAGGAAATAGGTGAGGGTGGGGCAGAGTGTGCGAGCGAATTAAATTAGAAGAATGCAGTGCTTACAGTATTTTTAAAATATTTTTTACAAAGTTGAGTCCTAACTGTTTATCCATCGTAAACGATAAAATAACAAGGAAGAAGGAACACAAAACTATTTTTTTATTATTTTAAGCAAAATTTCAGCATTGAATTATATTTAATTTATTTTATTTCATTTGACATTCAACGAAAAAAAAAATATTGATAAATTGCATAATAAATTGCCTATTATTATTAACTTCAATATTTTCCAATCTCCTCTAACTATACCAACACCAAAGACCACCCTAAAGCTTTAAACTTAAACTGTTTATTTGTATTAAAATATGACATCGTTCAATATCTTCCATTTTTTTTTTACAGGATGAAAAAAACCAATTGCTTGTCACGAATGTCTGGCTAAAACTGGTAAGTGTCAATATTTCTCTTTTCATAAAGTTTATTATGCATAATTTTCCTACAATCCTGTTATATAACAAATACACAAACAAAACACATTTATTCCCTATGGAAAAATATAAATCACAAAGAAAAAAAATCGTGTAGTTAAGGATCTGAATGAATCCTGGAAACTTAAAAGTGCTGATGATAAAAAAAAAAAAAAACGAAGTTACAAGAAAACAAAACCACCACAGCAACAAAAAATTAATAAATCATGGACATAAAATAATAAACATACTCGGTTATCCCTTCTGGATGATATATTTTTTAAACACATCCTTTTGTCCTGGAAAAATGTTTTTTTTATTCGATTCTTCCTATACCTATATACCTACGCAATTTTTGTTTTGCTTTTTTAATATATGCATCTCTCCCGTGTGTATTTCCATGTCATCATTTATCACAACGACAACAACAACAACAACAACGAATGTTAAATATAAAATTACAACACAACAACCTCAAACATCATCGAATATGGAAATCAACGAACGGTAAAACACGAAAAAACACATCCTTCAAACTTTTTTACCCACCAACCATCGCATACTGCTTGCTACTGCCGCTACTGCTGCTGCTGCTGCCCATCGTAAATAAACATATGCAAAACTTTCAAAACCTTGTTGTGCGTTGGGGGGCCTATTGGGGATGACGTCTGGACCTGGAAACTAAACTTTGAACATTTCCAACAATATCAGGAATGGAACGATATGAATCTTAGATGGAACACATCTGACTACGGTGGTGTGAAGGACCTACGTATACCACCGCATCGGATATGGAAACCGGATGTCCTGATGTATAATAGTGCGGACGAGGGTTTCGATGGGACATATCAAACGAATGTTGTTGTACGCAGCAACGGATCGTGCCTGTATGTGCCGCCTGGCATATTCAAATCGACATGCAAAATCGACATTACATGGTTTCCGTTCGATGACCAACGATGCGAAATGAAATTCGGCAGCTGGACCTATGATGGTTTTCAGGTATGTATTTGTCCTTTTTTCTCTTTCTCTCTTTTCTCGATATAATGCTGTTTGTCTCTCTCATTTGTATTCTTCTATACATATTTGTATTTTTTTGTTTTTATAGTTGGATTTACAGTTGCAAGATGAAACCGGAGGAGATATCAGCAGTTACGTTCTCAATGGTGAATGGGAGCTGCTGGGTATGTATCTCTTTTTTATCGCCCATTTTACTCTATTCTCCCCCTCTGGGTAGTATCTTTTTATTTCTCCATATATTCTGATATCGCGGGAGATATTGGGAGTGATTGATGGGGTTTCGTGCATAAAACATTAATTTATTGGAAGAAATTGCAACAAGTATAGAAGTAGACTTTGAGTTGTAGTAGGTTGAATTTTTGACTTTCCTTGTTGGGAATTGAGAATTATTAATGACACATGGAATTTTGAATTGATGAGGTGCATCACGGAAGGATCAGTTATGATGCAATTTTCATTCACAAACGACCCATTTGCCAATTTAACATGAGCAGAAAAGTGGGGGGGAGAAAAAAATATTGTTCTCTGTCGCTGACGTGACTAGAATTCAGAGAAATTTTTTTTTATCAGAGAAGCCTATACAAAATGAGGAAATGATATTCAACTAGATGCATGCTTAAACAAATCAGGAAGACATGATGTTAGGGTACCTATATCTAAAGCATGTATTTGTCAACAAAAAATAAGAATTCAATTTTAAAATGAAGACGGAAGTAATAAACAATCTTTAGTGAATTTAAATTGTTGAAAATCTAAAAGTAACTGCATAAAGAAAGAGTCCTAAGGAGTTGATCTGGACATAACCAGTCGTATTTATAAGATATCCTTAGAACACTAATGTTGTCCCAGCTATCCACTGTTTAATTATATCATTATTTATAATCGCATTTCAACAGCTCGCTAAATTCTAAATACGAGCTAATATTTAGGTACCAGTGACATTGACATACCTAGAATCATTCAATTTCGAAGGAATAATTGATGAATTTGAAAATTTCACTAACTTTATGTGTGAAACAGTTTAAACCAGCAACAGCACCAGCACCGTCAACAGCAAACAGCACGCTGGCCAGCAAAAACTTCTCAAACACGGCGCCGCTCGCCGTTGACGTTGCTGTTGCTGTCCTTATCTGTGTTGTGCAATTGAAATACGTTGGTTCTAAATTATTGGCTGTTGCTGTTTCAATCTGTTTCTCGCTTCAACATAACTTTTCATTTCGCAACAAGAAATCTGAACGTCTCTTTCGTCCCCGTATCAATAAACGAAAAAAAAAAACGGAAAGAAAGACTGACACATCTGTCAACTTGCAATTCGTATTAATAAATATGTAATGGTTTGTGACATGGTGACAGCGAGCGGATAACTTAAGCTCGCCAAATTTGGCGTTTAAGTGACGAATAACTTCATAACACACAAATGCTTACATTTGATAATAACTGTTTCAACTACAAGCACGATTCTTCCACGATTTGATGAATTGTTGCCGTATTTTCAGTAGTACAGACTTGAACTATTAGGATGTGGTTTTTTAATAATTATCCAACGGATAAGATCTCTATCCGTGTGCTAGCTAACGCGTGTGTTAAGGAGCGGACAGTGACTTTTTATTAATAGGGCTGTAGATAATCTATAATATAAAATATAACTAGATAACGTACTGTTACGTATCGGTTAAAATAAAATGTGAAAATTACAATAAAGTGCCCCTTCCGACTATCTTGTGCATCAACCTTTAGGCACATCGCCCACTAGGCAACTTTTGGTTGCGCAATTAAAAGTTGCTCGGAGTTGCTTGCCATCGCTCACTAGTCAATTTCCGAGCAACTTTTGGGTTCAGTATTTTTAATTTAAATGTAAAATTGACCTTGTATTTTAGATCAGTGACAATACAAAATTCGTTCAGTGTGAAAATAAAACTTGTTTTTCGGGCTAAAAGTCTCTCATTTGGCAAAAATTTTGGAAAATTCCCAAAAGTTGATGAAAGTTGCTCGGAAATTGCCTAGTGGGCGATGGTAAGCAACAAAAAGTTGCCGGGAAAAAAGTTCTGCGAGGAACTCCGGGCAACAAAAAGTTTATTTATTTCAACTACAGACAACAACTAAAAGTTGACTAGTGGGCGATCTCCCATTTAAGCTAATGTAATTGGATTGGGAGCAACAAAAAGTTGCCTAGTGGGTGATAGGCCTTAAAAGATTACTGATATTTATGTAAAGGATAGACTTTTGTTACAGCGCAATAACTTTTTGATATTTTGTTTCAGAATCCTAAAATTTGTATCAACTTTTTTTTTTATTTGTGTTGAAAAAGTAAAACTAAGTGGTGAAAATAAAGTGAAGTCGGCGTTTCCACATCAATAAATTAATGGAGCACTTTCCGAAATTCGGAGTGGAATCTTTGTAATTTCACACATTGTGTGAGATCGTCTTGTTGTATGGTAGGTACATCTTATAGAATTGGCCACTTTCTAAGAACTGTAATAAATCATATGGCGCACATCTGATTCTTGTAAAATGATATAAATAGGCCTGTAGAACTTGTAAAGTGTATAACAAAAGAAAATGTTGAAAAAAATGAGATTTTCTGTCCTGAAGGTGTGGCATCAACCCTTTTTCTCAAATTTCTTATTGATAAAATATGAAACTTGGTCGTAAAATGATTAAATTTGGTAAAATCTTTGCATAAGGAAGTTAAATATACAACACCAAAAAATACAAAAGTCTTCTTATAACTTTCTTTTTGATAAAAAAAAATGATTTTAAAAACACGTTTTTGTTCGTAGATACATTTACCTATAATTGTCCTCAAAAAATACAATCACAAATATCAAATTTTTATTTTATATCGACAAAGTTTTTCCTTCATTTTGTCTTCAAATAAAAAAAAGAATTCCAGTAAGTCAGTTATCTACTTTTCCTTTCACTAAAATCGCAAAATATGTCGAACTCCAATCAGTTATCCAAACACAAATAAATACCTAAACATAGAAAAAAAAATACCATTCCGAATATCCGAAAATTCGTCCAATTTAAGTGACTCAATCTGTCTCCATGATGTCATGCAACGCCCATTCAAATGTAAGACAAACTTTTCCTTATCTCTCGCTTAAAAATATTTCTATGACAAAACGAAAATCTGTCAAAATTCCGCCCGTATTTTCTTCGAGGGTTTTCAAATAAATGCAATAGTTCACTTACTATTCTTTCTTCTCTTTTCATGATGCCCTGCCCTATTTGATTCAACTCGAGCTCCTCTCTCTCTCTTTCTCTCTCTTTTCCTATTTATTCTTCATGTAGATGAAAATTCACAAACAATCGGTGAGTCAAATTAGTGCCACTCCAAAAGTTTTTCAAGTACTTGGGTAGATATATACTCAAATGCAGCATCAAAGGAAGAACCAAAATACACAGAGTCCTACAGGAACTATCATTCACATGAATGCACCATCAACATCATTCCATGGTCCTTATGCAGCATTGTTCTTGAATGTTATCCTTTTGCTCAGTAGAATATACATTTTTCATATATAATTCGATTTGCAGATACTAGATACAGCTGAATAAGTCGAAATTACCCAAACAAAATTCTACACTCGATCTATCATTGCTGCTAATATTTTCGATTATGAAGAAACTTTTCTGTCAATATAGGATTTGTATATTAGAAAACCAAGGAACAGGTATAGGATAAGGAGGGAAGGAAGGTGCACATTTATATTTATCTCCTTGACAATAAAAATAATGATTTTTTGTTGAAAAGATAGTTTTATTAATTAAACAGGATGTTGAAAATTTGTACAGCCTTTTCCTGAATGTAAACCATAAGAATTCCGAATTATGCAATATTTCGTAATTTAATTAAATTGCTTCTTCACAACAGGCCTCCCCACTTAAGAGCGCTCTTTTGCTTGTCGTCTTAAAACGAAATTCTAATTCTCAAAACGAACAAAAAGGAGGATCCAAAATCTTGAGAGCAGAAAGACATGGGAAATTAAAATACATGTCCACCACTCTCCAACAGCAGCATCTGTTTATGACCATCTTAAGGGTTTTTCTTTGCATATTTAAGCAGACTTTTGAGTGCAATAAGCAAGGGCTATCCTCTTTTTAACATTAAATTCATATACAAAATTTTGAATTTCTTCCACGGCTAGGAGAGTTAGAAAGATAATCATAAAAAAAATATATAGCTAGCCATTGTTGACGTGAATGCCATTGTCGTCGACGAGAAACTTTGTAGGACACAAACTACTGTTAGGGAGGATAAGATTGTCTAGGACTTGATTATGCAGTGCATGTCATGTGGCTTTTGTTGTTGCGCTCTTGTTTTGTCATTTAATTTGTTAATTGCAATGCACTTGGCCCACAAAAAAAAAAAAAAAAAAAAAAAAAATAAGAAAAGAAAAATTTAAAGGCAATTATATTCCTGAATCTTTTCCCTAAAGTGCACTTCAACTTCCTTTATTAATAGCAGCACTCAAGCTTCTTTAAAACGGGTCAACACACCCTTCCTTATACGACGACGACGATGTTTGCTTGCTTGCTTGCTTGCTTGGGGTGTTCTTTTCTATATAATATAGACTTCGGTTCGGTAGCGTCTTAAGACAGAGGGTAAGCATTATTTTTACTTTATACTCATATATACGATCCCCCCATACTGCCACTAAAGTGGTTTCCAACTTTTAAGCTAAGGTTAAATTAAATTGAGTGTAGTGTTTTGCTAGTAAAAAGGCGGTTAGTAGGTTCTGCTTTCTAGAATGGAAATAGCACCCAAGACAACAAACAGCCCAACCACTACACCACCCCACCAAACCATCTATCCGCTGATACACGACTATGAAGACGACGACGACTACGACGACATTGTGTGGAAATAAGTAATGTTTGTTGTTTGTTTGCAGCTCGCGCAGGAAGTTGCTTATGAAAATTAAGACGTTATCAACATTTTAGCTTTATTGTGTGAATTTAATGTGGTTGCGGCATTGTGGTGGGAGGAGGGGGGGGGGGGGGGTCTTGCATATGCAATATCCTTGATGTTCATAAAAGAGAGCGGCATGGTGGATTCAAGCGAAAAAAAATATGGAAATCCTTTTATAAAATTTAAGAAAACTTTTCACGTTATTTGTGGGCAAAAGAATTTTAATAAAGTTGCGCCATTTTAATGCAATGCACTTTCTTTGCAGAAAGTTTTACAAAATTAAGTATCTAGGTAGGTATCTATACCTAACTTAAGAAGTTATTAAAATGATGGTGAATTAATTTAGCAATAATTATTATCATTATTTTTTGTGGAAAAAACAATACACAATGTTTTCTGGAGTAACATTTTCCTGCTTAAATTTCATTAAATTCTCCTCGCCCTTTTTGATTTTTATTTTGTATCCAGCTCTTTATCTCAAAGAAGTGATTGCAGACGCTGAAGCCTGGTGTAAGGGGCTTAATGTTATTTAGTTTTAGGTCGAATTCTTCATATAATAATTGATCTAAGTTATAGTAACTGATCAGACATGGATTTTTGTTTAAGCCTAAGTTCACGGTTACGTTCAACGCTAACATGTGCTAGTTCAAGGCTGTTTCACAATGCGACGAGAAAACGAGACGTCAGCGTGAGTTTCTCTATCTTAAAAAAGATTTTTAAACAGTGAAATAATACATAATCAAGCATTTCGCGTCGTCTCGTCACGTCGTAAAGTTCGAAAAATTGAAAAAAAGACGCAACGTGACAACGAGAAATACTTTATTATGTATTATTTCGTTGTTTGAAACTCGCTTTAAAGAGAGAACAACTGTGAAGAGACCTCGTCACGCTGACGTCTCGTTTTCTCGTCGCATTGTGAAACAGCCTTCACGCTAGTAAATATAATGTATATACCTACGGATAGTAATCAATTAATAACGTGGTTATAGATCACGCTGATTGCTTTCAAGCTGACGAGACAATGCACGCTAGTACAGGCTAGTAAGCTAGAAGAACAAAACTCATTTGATTTTCAAGCTTACTAGCGTCAACGGTTTAACAAATCAACAAATTTGAATCAAACTAGATTGAACAATCGTCCACGATTTTCTTACTAGCGCACACTAGCTCCAACCAACACGAAATCCGTGGTTCGATGAAGAATGCAGGCAGGCGTATGCACCAAAGAATGATGCCCAACAATCAATGCTGCAAACTAGAGAACTAATAAAGCTGCTGAGAGAGCAGCCCGAGAGATCTACGGGCAAAAAAGAGCGAAGGAACGCCGACTTCTCAAGAGGAAAAAGAGAGATCACTTGAAGCGGGAGGTCGAGTCAATTGAGGACTGTAGCAGCAGAGGGGGTGTTTGAAAGTTCTACTGCAGGGTGAGGCAAACTACCCAGGGTTACAAGGCCAGAAACGAAGCCTGCCGAGATGAGAGCTGGAATATGGTGGTAGACACGCAAGCGGTGCTGAGGATCTGGAAACAACACTTTTCTAGACTGCTAAACGGTGAAGATGGACAAAATTCCGCTGTTAGACAGAACACTCTATTCAACCAGGACGTCCACCCGACCTTAATGAAGTGCGGTTAGCGATAGCCAAGCTTAAAGCGTACAAAGCTGCTGGTGCAGATGGCCTGCCAGCTGAGATATTCAAAGCAGGGGGAGATGACTTGGTAGGGCGTATACAACAAATTATCTCCAAAATTTGGTCGGAGGAAAGTATGCCCGATGTATGGAACCTCGGTATAGTGTGCCCTATCCACAAGAAAGGAGATGCTCTGACTACTACAGAGGTATAAGTCTCCTCAACGTGTCGCTTTACAAAATTTTGTCAGCTGTACTGTGTGATCGCTTAAAACCGTTTGTCAACGATCTGATAGGCCCCTATCAGTGTGGTTTTAGGCCCGGCAAATCAACTGTCGATCACACTCCGACAAATTTTTGAAAAAACCCAGGAGTTTCAAATCGATACCACACCACCTCTTTATCGAAATCAAAGTCATATATGATAGCGTAGACAGAGACGAGCTATACAGAGCCATGGCGCATCTCGGCATCCCTGCCAAACTCGTCCGCTTGTGCAGGATGACGATGGAGGAATCTCGCTGCTCCGTCAAAGTCGGCAAGAACACTGCCGAACCCATTGATGTCGAGAAAACTTTGAGACAAGGCGACACGTTATTATGTAAACTATTTAACATCGTCCTTGAAGCAATTGTACGCAACTCGCAAGTTAACAACAGATGTATACAATTTTTCAAAAGTCTGTTCAACTACTTGCTTATGCAGCGATGATATTGACAACATTGGGAGAGCGAAACGTTTGCTACCGGTGCGTTTGGAAGTATTGAATAGGTGGTGAAATTGGTTTAACTGTAAAAGAGGATAAGAAGAACTATATGCTACCATCGAGAAAGGAATCACAACATAGTCGACTCGCTCGGCCACGATGGAAAGGTAAAACTTCAAACTCGTCAAGGGCATTGTCTACCCTGAAGACACCACATTAGGTGGCGCAAACAAGTGGAGAACCTTAACCAACTTTAATTTCGTAATTTGAGGCAACTAGCTATAAGGACCGAGCTGGCTGGAGGGGCTTCTTAGTTGAGGCCGTAGTCCATCGTGGACTGTAAGCGCAATCTAAAGTAAATTAAAGTAAAGTAAGCACACTAGCTTGAAGTAGTGCATACTAGCACACTCGCATACTAGCGTTGGACGTACCCGCAGCCTTAAAGCTTTTAAGCTCCTTAAAATTCATCCCTTGGATCCGTCGCACCTTGCTTAATCCGGGGCTATCAATCCTTCTCAATTTCTTTTTTAAAACCAAAATTCCAATATAAAACTAAATTTGCAACATATTAATTTTGTTTTCTTATCTTTCCCATCATAGGTGTTCCAGGCAAACGTAACGAAATCTACTACAATTGCTGCCCGGAACCATATATCGATATTACATTCGCCATCATTATTCGTCGAAGAACGTTATATTATTTTTTTAATTTAATTATTCCGTGTGTTCTGATTGCATCAATGGCCCTGTTGGGATTCACACTGCCACCAGATTCGGGAGAAAAATTATCATTAGGTTTGTATAAAAAATATATTTTTTTTTCAATCCAATATTTTTAATTGTATGCTAACAAAAACTTTATTGATTATTTGTGGGTTTTTAAAATGCAAATTAAACTCGTTGAATTTCGAACAAGAATAAAAACAAACAAACTTTAAGGATTTCTTTCATCTCGCATCAAAATTCTCAAAAACTTTCCCACTTTTACCAAATTAGTTGGTTTAAGTTTAAATTTCTTTTTCATTTTCATTTTTATTTTTTTTTTTAAGATAGATACCCACTTCTGAAACTTGGAACTTGCATTTGCAATAATTTATCTTAAAAGAGTTTATCCTACTTCTCCTCCTCCAGCTTCTTCTTCGTCTTCCTGCATGATGATGAAATCAAAACTTAGTTCAGAATTGAAAATCGAAGAAAGCATATAAGTGCTTTTTATTTGTGTACTCGTATTATACATATACAGATAGATTTCAGCAATCCATTCCACAGCATTCTACAGTTAAAAAAAAAAAAAGAGGATAAGGAAAAAAAATTCATTCTTTCGATTATCCTCACTATGTTAAGTATATATGCGGTACTTAAGCAGTTTAAATTGCCAATTGCATTCCTGCAGCCAATTTATGGAGAATTTTTAAGCGAATATATAAAGGACGATGATGATGATGATGCTCTTCGCACACAGGATCGTGTTGTGAAGCTCATTGAAATTCCAAACCATATCAAGGATGCGAGAGCAGAGGTAAATATCACTGCGCTATATATATACCCGCACCAGATTTTGGAGTTAACGTTTGCTGTTGATGGGTATAATTTTTTTTTTTATCATCTCCGATAAATTCAATTACCATCATTGATAGATTTTTCGCCAACAAAAGAGAGAAAGAAAAATAATTTTCGCCTTAACAAGGATTACTTTGCATTTAATTAGATGGATGGATATATTCTCTCGATGAATCAACACCATTCACACTATATGACAATGACACTCTGATGGCATAAACAATTTAAAACTTCATTGAAACCCTAAATAAACAGCAAAACTCTTTTTTGATGGTATATTTATTGTGTGTGTGTGTTTGTGATGTTATGTGTTTGTGCATCCTTCTGGCACTCAATTTCACTTCAGTCCTTGTCCTCAGAGAAAGCGACTTTTTAATAATTCACAGCAAGTTTTAAGCAGGAGGCGAAGGACGTTGACTGCTTCACTATACTCTACTAACCTACTACCCCACTATGACTATACCATGGACGGTGCCTGCTTTTTCAAATCGAGAAAAATTTCGCAGGGCAAAAAAAAAAAGAAGCATATGTCAATATTTGCACTTTACTATACAATCAGCAAAACAATATTGAGCATTCCAGGAGGCACATATCCTTGCTTGATCTTCTTTTGTATTTTTTCCTATATACCTACCTTATATGTTGTCCTTAGAAAATGCTGGGTAAAAAAAAAATAAAAAAAAAATAGCTAAGGTGAGGTAACAAAATTTTCAAATAAACACGTATTTAAATTAAAAAAAAAAAAATCGTATAGGTATAGCAAAATAGCAATGCATCAAATATTCGAAATAGTTTCCTATAGCCTCTGCATGCTAAGATGGAAGAAACAAGGATAATAGAATATTTATGTACCAACTATTATAATACTAGAGGCATTTTTTTTGTTTTGCATTTTTAAAAATTAAATCAAATTGGTTTCGCTGGTTGATGTGTTGTTCGTTCAGCGATGTTAAAAATTTAGAGTCGTCGAAAAAAAACCTACCATGTTCCAAGTTAAAAAATGAAAACGAGGAATTGAGGCCAATATAGAAAATTGAATTTCGTCATTTTTCTCCTCAAATGACTCTTGCCTTAACCTACTTCCCAGACTTACAAATTTTATTACATATTTTACTGCTTTATATAGTATATAACTTCTAGTTATGTCACTTAATCCTTGACATCTTGCCATACATACCGTCTAAAAAATGCTTTTAGTTTCAATGAGCCAAACTAATCTTTATTTCTTGTACTATAATAAATTTTAAAACGATGATGTTTGAGGTTGTTTTGGATTTTTTATAAAAAAAAACTCTTACAAAGCTTGGTTGATGAGATATATCTCTTATTAACTTTTTAGTAATGATGGCGTGGCGACACAGAAATATTTTGGCGCCAAACTCGCAAGACTCGCTTTGACAAAAAAATGTACTATTTTATGGTAGAAAAGATGCTGAACTATTTATTCATCATGAACCCGAGGTCTGGTTTCGATTACCAGCTTCTTTCACCTAAAAACAAAAAATTAACAAATCTTCCAAGAGGTTACTCTTGTCATAAATAAGTGTTTCTTATCGGATTCGTCAGAAACCATCCTCCATTCATGCCAATCATAGTATGCATACAGAATTGGTTGAGAGTTAAAAGTCAATATAACACCAGTCCTGGTTCTATACAGAAGCTGTCGCCCAACCAAATCTATTTATTTTTAAGTGGATGTGACAATCTTTTGTTAGAAACAATGTCGTTTTCATTGAATTGGCCTATAACAAACGGGGTCTGACCCTGGCATCCTTTTCAAGATGTCTCTTCAATCGCGAGTTTTTTAATTAGAGATTAAACTAAGGAAGAGAAGTCTAAGATACTGTGAGTAGGTACTGAGCAGACGATAACTGAAATTTACTTTATTTATCAACTCCTCTGATTTCTGTCAAATTTGTGAAGTAGGTATGCGCTCCAGATGTTTTGACTTTTTTTACTACATCCAGGTTTAGCATGTAGAATGCAGATGTAGAGTTTGCACTTTATCTTATCAATTATTTGCCCTGGTAGTACTTATAGGACCATCGTAAAATATTTCTTTCAAAAGATCCCAGTACTGGCTCTTCAGAACTGCAGAGCAGAGCTCGTATTTCACGTAGAATGCCTTGAATTTGGTTATTTCGTTTCCTAGGGTAGATATACAACAATGAGATGTATTTGGTGCCTAGTAAGTGTTTACGAGGTAGGTACTCCCTAATTCCTCAGCTGCTAAAGCTTTATTTTGGCCAATGAAAAGAAGTTTGTTTAATGATGTCGATTTCGATAGATTTTTTGAAGGTATTTCCTTCGGCCCTGCACACTATTTGCTCCCGAATAAGATTGAAGAAATCATATGGTATAGTCATGAATCTATAACTTGGGCAGAAATTCACCAAAAACTGGTATTTTAAGGGAATTCAAAACTTTTTCTAACAAGGCTCTGCTCTTAATTTCGACAACGATAGCAGTGATAACAGTTCCTCCATTTTACTCTCATTATTGATTGATTGATTGATCTAAGATCGAATTTTAATTAAAAAAGTTATCTTTCGAGCTTTTCTATGGAACAGACACTTTAAAAACAATAATTATAATATCATTCCAATCTTTTTTATCCATCATGAGATCAAAAGATAGATTGAGAATCTTTTAAGAATGTTTTGGAAAACATATTTTTGGGATGACTACTACTCGTACTGCTTCGATTCGCATTATGGAAGGAGGAGATACAAATATTTCCGAACGAACTTCAACAAAATTTGCCTGTTCGAAACTAGAAGCAAATAGCTTAAGATAGCTGGGAGATGCTTGTTGGCTGAGGCCCACATCCATCCCGAAAACTCTTCTGCCACTATACATATAAGTTATGCTCTGAGGATAGCTACCAATGAGCTAATAAAAGTCATGTTCAGGAAACTTATATCTCAAGATTCAGTCCCAAATAGTGTGTCAAACATTGTGGGCAAGCGAATCCAAAAATTTTTCTTAGTATTTTGGCAGAAAAACTGAGAATTTTTACAGAAGAATTCTGCATTCAAGTAACTGAGATTGCTGAGGGCTAATTTTCCCGAACTTGCCTAACTGCCTAAAGGCTCTCCCAAACCAACACTAAATTAATAAGAGTGCGCAAACTGGCACGACGCGAATCTTGAAACATTCTTCAGTTGTCGCATATTCGCTCCGATTGTTTGACACCGATTTGAGATGGCCTTAATACCTCACAATGCTTAATTATCTGTTCACGTGGCTGGTAGATTTTGTCCCAAAGTCTTAGAATTTCATTGGCAGTTAGTTGATGGCTGACAAAAATGTATCTGAACAATATTTGCAACAAATAGAACCACAACTTTGTTTTCGTTGAAGAAATTGTCAGCAATTATCGTTAACAATGACATCATGTGACTAATTCTAATGAATTATGCAATGTCGCATAATTTTCTGCCAGTAACAAAAATTATGTGTTCAGACTTGTTCAGACGATTGTCAGATGGTCGTCTGGCAATGAGCTAAAAATGAAATTTCTGACAATATTTTCAAGAAAAAAATTGTTCACAGTTGTTAAACATTTGAGATATTTTTTTTTTACTGACAGATTTGTCAATATTGCAAGATCTAACAATTGCCTATACTTAGATTTAGTTACAATTTCTACATGAATAATATACAAATTCCAATATTGAACTTGAACCCTTTAATTTTTGTCTAAAAATTTTCAAAATTACATACATTTATTCCATAACATTAACCCTTTCGGAATCCAAAGTCAATCAATTTCCAACAACCTTATTCAACTCCCTCTCATGTAATCCTCATTTGCAAATTTATTTCATTCAAACAAAACAGGTCAATCAAATAAATAATAATAAAGCATTAGGTTGTAGGGGGTATATGTTCGCAATGTAACCATGTCAACGTTAAACTTACCTCGAAACAATTTTGACCCAGGTAAAACGAAGTTAAATCCTACCATCCCCAGGTTTATCCTTAGGATTCAAAAACCAACAAAAACAAAACAAAAATTACCCTAATAACATCTCTCTGTCCATTAAGCTACATAAAGCAAAAGCTGATATTGCCTATGATGTGACTTGCAATTCATACATTTACCATTACCCTGTGGCTGTAATTATTTGAGTAATTCCTCCAATTGCAATTTCGAATGTTGCATTAGATGCATGTATATTTAAGTATACCTAAAACAACATAGGCATAGGTATATTATAAAATATAAACCTTGACTTATGTGTGCCAGCAGCAATATTACAGTATGGGATGGGCTAAACTTGCTAATTGCCTGTGACCCAATTCTTTCGCAAAAAATGTCAACCAGAAAGTATTTTCCACACAGATACCATATAGCTACCTTGTATCAAGCAATTTATATAAAATGTGACAGGATAAATAAATAAAAACCCTTGCAATTTCAATCGATTTTTAATTTATTATCATATTTTTTTTTTTTGTATCTCTCATCCTACAGGTGTAACAATTCTTCTCTCACTTACTGTCTTCCTTAATATGGTAGCAGAAACGATGCCCGCGACATCCGATGCTGTCCCACTTTTAGGTATGACATTTTTATCCATCCTTCAGTTATTTGTATTTAAACAGAGATTTATTGATAAATTTATTAACTTTAATATTCTTTGTATGCGCGTGCCACACACCAACCAGGTACATATTTCAATTGCATAATGTTTATGGTAGCGTCATCCGTTGTGTCAACGATATTAATATTAAATTATCATCATCGAAACGCTAATACTCATGAAATGTCCGAATGGGTGAGTTTAACAGTGTTTTTCGTATTTATTTTGATTTCGTTTTTTTGTTTCATATAAAATTGTATGTTGGACATATTTATGTATTTTGTTTGTAGTAGTATCTGATAGTATCTCGTATATGGGTAAATCCTTTTTAATTATTTATTTTTATTAACTTTGTAAACTGAAAAGGGTTTTTGGTTGATGAAGCGGGTATGGGGATTGGGGGTGGCACACAGGACTATCGAATATTAATTGTACTCTTTTGAATTGTGTGTTGACAGAAAAATGAAACAATGCCGGATCGTTTATAAAAATAAGGAACTCGAGAGAGCTGGGTGCATTCTGATGTGTTGTTTTGTTTGTGAAGTGAAAATTGGCCGAATATAAATTATGTATAGCTGGAAACTTATTTAAAATTTAACTTCTTCCGGAAGTGGTATATACTCTTGTTATTTCTTTCGTTTGGTTGATAAAATAGTATAGATGTGTGTACATTGTATATTACAATGATTTGGTAAATATGAACATCAGGGGTTAATAATTTATAAGTACTAATTGCAGCTTATTATTAAGTTGCATGCTTTTAAATAATATATATAAAAGTTATCCCAATTGACTATTGTGGTTCCAGCATGATTGATTACAATAAAATTAAAAAAATTTAAGCTTTTATTTAAGTTGTTTATTATTTAAATTCTGAGAAAGGCTGATATTTATAATACAGAAGGACCTCGGTAGTTTGAACACTCGGTAATTCGAACGCTCCACTAATTCCAGCAGCTTTTTTTTTACATTAAGTATCTTATAATTCGAACACTTGCCAAAATTGGTACCCGTAATTCGAATTTGTAGGTCAAGATCTTTTAAAACAGGACGCTGATGAATTTGTATTGACACGTCTTGTAGTGCAACTCAAGCCATCAGGAAATTAATTTATTGACAAATAAGATATTCGAGACTGGGTGAAGAGGATACAGCGAATGGAATCCTAGCCTATGAAAGTGTTTCAATGGACTCTGATAGCGAGGAAAAAATTCCAAAATCCCAAAAAACTATCGATAGCGGCAAAGCTCTTTAGACCAGGGGCCTATTTTACCAAACACTTTTCACTTTTCACTTTGCAATTTTTCACTTTTACTTTCCAATATTCGTTTCACCAAACGCAAATTTGCAAAGAGGAAATTATTGAAATGAAAAGTTTTCCTCTTTGCAAATTACGTTTCACCAAACGCAAATTTGCAAAGTGAAAAGTTCTTTTCTGCAAAGTGAAAAGTTTTGTTAATTTGAAAAAATATTTTACTTTTCGTTTCACCAAACGAATAAACTTTGCAAATTATATTTAGAATTTTGAAAAGTTTTTCAGTAATATGCAAAGAGAAATTTTCATTTGCAAATAAGCATTTTGTTATGAAAAGTTGTCGGAAAATAATAATAAAAAATAAAAATAACCATTTTGAGAATAGTCTGAAAAATTAAAAAGTGAAAAGTCTTTTCACTTTGCAAATTTTGTAAAACACTTTGCACTTTTACTTTGCAGGAAATTATTTTTTTGCAAAGTTGCAAAGTGAAAAGTGAAAAGTGTTTGGTGAAATAGGCCCCAGCTCAACATTTATGAAATTATAAAAACTATTCAAAAAAAATTAAGCAAATTTCTTTAAATAACTTTAAACAACCTTGAACTTTATTTCAACTTTTGTCAGACTTTTTTAAGCAATAAATATTTCCTTTCTTGATTCGACCAACATGAATTATTTTATTATGCTTAAATAAAACCACTTTATACTACTTTCTCAGCCGAAATATTGACTATTGAAAACTTATCCAGTAATTCGAACACTTCCGTGGTTCGAATTGTGGTCGGTCTCTAATAATTCGAATAACCGAGGTTCTACTGTAATTGCGATTTTTGTTAACACTACAAAGTTGAATTTATCCTGTACCTTTAAACAATAGCGGTTGTGTCTGTTATATGGACAACCACAGTTAACGTGAAGATGAAAAATTGAAAAATAATAAAAATAATTTAATTAATTATTGAAGAAAAACAATAAAATAAACAAAATATCAGCGAATGTAATTTGTTTCACCCTTCGCACTTTACTACTGAAGCTGTGGCTTTCGGCGGTATTTAGAGAACATGTAATATAAAATTATTCAAAAAAAGGTATTTCTGTCCTTTTTCGAAGATTCTAAATGCAATTCTGTGATGGGGAATCACCACAGCAAAATTTACTTTTATTTTGGAATAAAAGCAAGTGAATTTTTTTAAATTCAATAATCTTTATTTTGGCGTGAATTATCGAAATAACGTTAAGAAGATATAGCTAATTCAACAAACGTTAAATTACGAAAGGTCGGTTTTTTGCATATAAATGTATATGTAACTCTAAAACGGTATAAGTTTAAGAAAACATTTACATACAAAGTTTGTACTAATTATGTGACATTTTACATGAACCCATTATTAATTTTTTTTCAAGCACTGGTAGTTTTAAAGACATATATATTACATAATTATTATAAACAAATTTTTCAAAAATACTGTTCTTTTTTTTGCTTTTAACATTTAAATGGCGAAGTTTTTAAAAAATAATACATATGTGCTAATTTTATAAAAAAAAAATAATACGTTCTAAAAAAAAATGTGTACCACTTTTTTCATACGAGTGATCAGTTACGAGATATTTCGCTTCCTTAAAAAGGCAGTCTCAAAAATAAAGCTTTTTCGCATACAACTCTTAAACGGTAAATTTTTACCTATTTTTGGCTTTATAAGATGTGGGGTTTATTTTTCCAGTTTCCCTCTGCAAAATAGGCATGAAGAAATTTTTACTTGTCAAAAGTCAAAAATATTTGTTTTTAACTTTAACTCTTAAATGGCGAAGTTTTTAAAAATATATTTAATGCACACATAGACCGTGATATTTTAAATAAAAAAATATTGTGATAACACGTTTTTCCATATGAGCAACAACTATTATATTGCTAGGTACTTCAAAAATGTCAAATTTCGGAAATATATTATAAATAAAGTCAAAATTTACAACAATTCAAGTAAAAATTCAAGTAAAGATTTTTATACTTAATTATCTTTTTTTTTTGGTGTACGAAATACTGACTAAAAAATTTATTGCAAAATCTTGATTGAATATAAGAGTTACTTGAAGCGAAGCTTGTGCAAGAAAAGTTCACATGTATTATTCTGTCGTGTTAACTGAAAATGACGTATATCTGAAATTTTGTCTATATTTTTAGTTAAGGGCAAGTTTGAAATCCTTGGAATAGTTTTTATTAACAACTACACCTTTAGTTGAGCTTTTTTGAGCAGTTAACTAATCCAATTTCTAAAACTGCCTGACCTTCCATAAGGAATAAGTAACCTTTCAGATGGTGTATACTTGTAATGACCTTGAAAAAAACCTAAAAAAAATTATTTAAAAAAATCTATGCCTTACTAATAACTGAAACTACCTGACCTTTTATCACTATCCAGTGGCCTTTCAAGTGGTATACTTTTTTGCGAATGAGGTGCCAAAAATCGCGGGTGACCTTAAAAAGCTTTAACCCTAGATTCAAAATTTTATAAGCCTGACCAATTTCTAAAACTACCTGACTTTTATTACTATTTTCCAAAATGAGTTTTCCTAAGTTACACTGCTTTTTAACGGTAATCTTTCAAAGTCGACTCTCCAACGTTTGGTGGCCAAATTCGAGAAGATCGTTTCAGTAAGCCATCAGTTATAGTTTGCAGGAGAATCCGAATCACGCCATGCCCAAGAACAGAGAACAAATTTATTTTGGTCCAAATTGAACGATATATGGACGTGGATGTCATAAAGCCGCAATGGACTGATGCCCTCAAAGTTAGTATGACCGAGACTGTAGCTAAAATTATTCAGCCAGATCTACAGGGCAGAGGCTTTGAAAATTGGACCTATCACGTCCGTGATGTCGCTTATGCTCATAATCATTTTTTAATTGTAGTTAATTTTTTGTGTACCTTTCAAGCCTGAGCTCATTAATATCTTATCAGATACCAATATGGATTTAAGCTCGATTATAACTCTTATTTTTCTACAATAACCTGAAAATCATGTGTATTTATAGCAATTAATATAGGTACATATTATCCTGGTAACCGTTTGCTAGTTTTATTCCTACCCCTATTTCATATCCTAACCAGGTCAATGACTTTTCTTTTACTCCCACCTATTCAATTTGAAAAACACCCACATCTCTGCAAATATAGCCATCAGAACAACAACTCCTCTTTTATAAAGTTTACGTTTAAATTTTACAATTGACTCTAGGACATAATATAAAACCGTGCTAGGCACCACCATTCACAATCATCACGCAACAGAACGGCCATATAAAGTAAAAGCGAATAGATAAATATTTTCCCTTGAACCCCCAACAGACGATATATGTATATAAATTACACAGTACAATGGAGAGAAGCCCCAAGCTTAATGCATTGCACTATAGACTTCCTCCAGGACATAAGCTATAACAACAAAAAATTGCACAGCAAGAGACTTCAGGGTAGGTACCTATATTTCACAAAATCCAAAGTAGGATATATGTGCGTGCATAATATTGTGGGGGGAATAAGAGCCTTTTGTTGTCATATATATATATACATCTGCAATAACTATCCCCATACAGAAACGATCCGGATCAATTGCCAAACAAACTATGGTACATCCTTTATATGCCAATGCATTTCCCTCTTCATTTCAATCCATCGGCATTGTGTCCTTTTAGTGAAAATCCAATCGAATTCAAAAGCCCCCCAGAGAAAAATAAATTTGTATGTAATGTATGTATGGAAATACAATACATATAGCAACCTTATAACCGCAACTGTTCACTGAACTCACTATCTATTGTGCAATCCTGAATTTCCTTATGCTTCCTTATTATTAGATATTTAATATAATTTTTTTTTTTTCAGAAAAATATCCTTATGCACATTTTGCAGTAATTGGATAGTATCATACATTTTTATTTCTTTTATAGGCAAAAGAAATATACATGAAACATACATGAAAGCGAATCCTTTTATACCGAACCAACAAAAAAAACCAGAAAGAGATCAACTTAGTTGGCATGCATATATAAATTCATCCATCTTTGTCCTTAATATACATATACAATGCATGCCGATTTGATCCTTTCTCGGCTTTATAAATTGTCTAATGGATTAAGTTTATAGTATTTCCCATTCGACATCATAATATTGATATAATATTTATTATGTATAGATTGATTTCAATATTTGGTAAAGCTATTTTAGCAGGATTAAAACAAATGAACCATTTTATATTTTTTTTAATGGTTGCCAGAAAAAATTCAATGGAACTAAAAGAGAGCAGGACATCAATTCAGCTAAGTGAAGACATTAATTTAGAAAATTAAAATGAGAACTCCTGAAATATAGGTAGAGGCAGTTGACCGTGAGAAATTTTGTCGTTATCGTCAATGAGGGCAATATCATATTCATACATAATATGGATTTAAATGAAATACTTTTCATCAAATAAATATTCTTTAATATTTTAGCGCAAACGTTTTGTTTTTGTATGCGATGATATTCTCTATCTCCCACTTTCTTTCTCTTTTTCATTCATTAAATTGCTAGTGTGGATCATAAAAGAGATCAAATCAATTGTTGAACTGAAATATGAGCTGTATCAAATGTTGGAAGAGCATTAAAAGTGAAAGCTATAGTGACCTCGTCTGCAAATCAGGGATATTGAAATTGATAGATTTGGCTCTAACGATTCTGATTTAAATTTTTTTAATATGGTCTACAATCCGGTGAACAGCTAAACGGACCTAATCAAAATTTTCGCTCTAAAGGTCCTTTTAAGCTTGATTAATATTGCATATAAAAGTTTTCAAAAAATCACTTTTTTTGGATTTAAAAAAAAATTCTAAATTTTTTTTTTTTGAAAATCAATAATGTGAAAGTTTGTTTGTCTGTCTTTTTGTTCCTCTTACTGGCTGAACAAATGATGACGGAGCTGGAATAGCTGTCAAAATATTGAATAAACGCAAATTCAATTGTTGCAAACACAACGGAACGTAGCCGCATACGAAACTACAGCCGCAGACGGAAGAGTTCACCAACTTTTAACTTTTCACGTACGACACTTTTGACGTTTCAATTTATATGAAGAAAAAAAAACAACTATTTGGGTCGGAAAAAAATATTGTGGTTATATGTATCGCGAAAAAAAATTATTTATTAAAAGGAAAATTTTTGGAAACAAAAAATGTGAATTCTGAGCTTGTACAAACTTGAAAAATACATTTTGGGTATTGTCGGTTCGGTCAAGTTGTTTTTAGGTTTTAATAGGTGGAAATTCACAAGAAAATGATGTATCATTGCAATGAAAGAGAACTCCACAACAGTACATTTCATTTCGGGTGGACCGATTTCTATCAAATTTGGTAAACAACATTTTTGTTTGTGATTCTATAGAGAAGAAATTGGAAAGTTATTTTCAAAATTTATCGAAAGCGACTCAAACTATGTACATTTAATGTCCAAATCTTTTGACAAAAGATTAACTGCCTGAACAAAATAGAATGCTGGAAATAGAGCCGCAGACGGAACTGGAAGAGCTGTCAAAAAGTGTCGTACGTTATTTTTTTTACGTGCCCACAATGCAGCTGTACAGCTTTGAAAGTATTTTGAATAAAAACAAAGGAATATTCTTGTGTACAAGCTCAGAATTCACATTTTTTGTTTCCAATAATTTTTCTTTAAAAAAAAATAAATAAATTTGATGGCACAACAGCTCATGAAGAACTAGAGCCTAGTGACTTACAACTCTCAACCATTCCTGTGTGCGTGTCTGCAGGAAGGGAGGGGACCTACAGTTTATTGCCGAATCCGAACGGCTAACGAGCGGCACTTTTCTGTGACAGGAGATACTCTTGGAGGATTTGTCAATTCCTCGCAAGAGGCAGTAGCCGTTTTTTCTTTTTAAATAAATAGGTGGTGATGCTGGGGACCTTAGACCTCCGGCATGACAGTCCATCGCACTAACCATCACGCCACGGCTACTACAAAATTTTTCTTTTAATAAATATTTTTTTTTGCGATACAAATCACAATATTTTTTCCGACCCAAAAAGTTTTATTTTTTTTTCATACAAATTGAAACGTCAAAAGTGTCGTACGTGAAAAGTTAAAAGTTGGTGAACTCTTCCGTCTGCGGCTGCAGCTCCGTATGCGGCTACGTTCCGTTGTGTTCGCAACATTGAATTTGCGTTTATTCAATATTCTGACAGCTATTCCAGCTCTGACACCAGTTCCGTCTCCGTCACTATTCTGTTCAGTCAGTAACATTTCTCTTCTTTGGGAAAAATAATTTAGTGCCATTTTAACTTTCAATGACCCAAAATTATTATAGTAATATATTTGGGTTATTTTACTGCAACTAAAAGATCGATTTCCATGATTGAGCAATAGTCGGAGAGAAAATTCTCAAACTGAGTTTGGTGCCCAGTGCACGACATTACTTCTATATAGTTATATTGAAACACTGGTGGTTGTTAAAAAAAAAAAAATATTGATTTATGTCAATTGTGCTTTATGGTAGATGTGGGATTTTTGGTTTAAACAACCAGAACAATTGATGCATCTGTTGCAGATTTGTTCAAAAGGTTATTATATATTTTCAGTCCAATTTAATTGTTTCAATATACAATATGGGAAATGTTTTTGGTTTTGACATGTTAAAGAATTATTTTGCACAAGTAGGTACTTATATTTAGGCATATAGCTATAATAGCTAAGTTGTGGTGTTTGTGTATTAGCTAAAACTCATCAATTCAATGATGTTGACAAGTAGGTAGGTGGTAGCTTCATCAACGGGCAGGGGCTTTTATGATTTTTTTTTTTTTTTTTAATTGTGATATATTTTAGAAAGTTTCCACTTTGTGACAAATTTGGTTTGTTTTATTTAAACATTGAACATTGAGAAATAAAGGTACATTGAGAAGACCACGAAAGTGTGTATTTAAAGTTAAAAATGATATACACTTGCGAGCAAAAATATGGATTCACTCTCTTGCTTCACGTATAAACAATAATTGCTCTCATTGTAATCGACATGCATGAATGTTTATGGTATCGTTAAAATGCTGGGACCATAAGCTTTAAATCAAAGTCAAAAACATAACAATCACTTCGGGATTTCAAGAGATAATCATCATAATTGAAGCATGTGAGAAAAAATAAAGTGAAATTAAAACAGGTAGTAGCTCGAAAATCTAACATTTACGACAAAATTAAGCAAAAATTTATTGTTTCAGTATCTTCTAAACGATTCTTCATTGACCTGATGGGTTTCTTGACTGTCTATTGCGGTATTCTTTCCCATTCGTCTAACAGTGCCGCTTTCAGTTTTTTATAGTTTCAGGAGCTGGATTTCTGGCTCTAAGCCTTTGTTTAAGCTCGTCTCATGAACGCTTGATATAGGGTTTAAGTCTGGGTGTAGTGCCAGCCAGTCCATCGTAGCAATACCAACTTCCCAAAGGAATATAGACTGTTACCCGCGTGTGTTGCATCGAGCGTTATCATGCATTAATACGAAATCTTTGACAATACTTTTTGTTCAAATCGCTCGCAAGATCGTCGGTGTATTCTTCCCCTACGATCACTTCCATGCAGACTCATTTTGGACTCATCCGAGAACATAACTCGCCTCCGTTGCTCAACCTCCCAATCTTAGTGCACTATAGAGAAAATCGTAATCAACCTTGTCTGCAACGTGGTCTGCAGTCAATTTCGACTTCCTGTCAGGTCGTTACGGGGTAAGGTCTGCTTCTTCAAATCGTCTTCTACCTGTCCATTCACTTGCACATCTTCCTCGTACCTGTTTGAGCTGTTTGTTGGACGTTTAAGGCCATCAGGCACATGACGATTTTAGAGAGAAGTCATTGCGATGAGTCTTTCATATCTCTAAAGTGGTACATCGGCGCTGTCAAATTTTCGCATTTGCACAAACTTTCCAGTTTCTCTGAACGCTTTGAAGATCTTTGATATACAACATTTGTTTAGATGGAGCTGACGAGCCACAGCACGTTGTTGCAGTAGTGTAACAACTTGAGCAACACCTGCGACCTGCAGGTGTGATATCTATTTATTTCCAAGACTAGAATGCCTGTTAAATCGAGATTATGTAACAGTTTATTTTTAACAGCACACAAATAAACAGAAACCAATAATGGGCTCGTATATTGCGTATCAATGTTTCCTACTCATTTTTAGTATAATTTGTCATTTTCGTTATTTTGGCGAATAACGCCAAAACTATCCGATGGATTCTTATGATTTTACCTCCAATTTAAAGTTTGAAGTTCAGTCTTTAAAATGTGACCATTAGCATTTAAGCATAAATGTTGTATCTATACAAATTGTTGCCTTTAAAAGGCTTATATCGTTCTATTGCATTCAAGGTGGTAGTCAAAATTATCGACACTACGATGATGGAGAAGTCGGAAAAAGTATAGGTTTCATTATATTGTCCATTGTGCGTTGTCTTGTGTGTCTGTGCCTCCGTTCCTCAGCTGTAATTTCAGCTTATACCTAAACGGGTGTATGGATTTATTTCAAATTTGGATTTTTTGTTTTAGCTAATTGATTTTAAAAAAAAAAGTAGAATAACCTTTTTCGTCTAATTTAATTAACTATATTTTTTTTTAAAGACTTGAACAATTGTTATATAAGATACATTTTAACGCACTTTTTTTTTTATAGATACGAATCATATTTTTATGTTGGCTACCATGGATTCTACGAATGAGTCGCCCCGGTAGGCCATTAATATTGGAATTTCCACCAACACCGTGTTCTGATACTTCATCCGAAAGGAAACATCAAATTCTTTCCGATGTGGAACTCAAAGAGAGGTTTTTTTCAAAATTTAATATAATTTTATTTTTTTCTTATAAGAAAATAGAACAGAAAGAATTTTAATAATCCTTTATTTTTTGTTAGATCCTCAAAATCGTTACTCGCAAATGTGCTGGATATCGATGATGATTTTCGGCACAATTGCAGACCAATGACTCCAGGGGGAACACTGCCACATAATACTGCATTTTATAGAACTGTATACGGGTATGAAAAGTGAATATTTTTTCAAACTTTAAAACAATTTAGAAAAAATGAATATATGTATTTAATTTTTTTGTTTCTTCAAAAAATTATAGTCAAGGTGATGACGGTAGCATCGGACCGATCGGCAGTACACGAATGCCGGATGCCGTTACACATCACACATGTATAAAATCCTCAACAGAATACGAACTAGGGCTGATACTGAAGGAGATACGTTTCATAACAGATCAGGTATGTTTTAAAGAGTTATTCATTTTTAAATTAAAGTTATAAAATTGTAAACAAAATTAATTTATTTGTTAATTTAATTGTTTTTTTTTTTAAAGCAAGTAACACGTTTGATTTTGATTTTTATGAATGTTTTTTTGTTTATATCCTACTAAATATAAATATTTTTTAAATTAATTTAAGGTGTATATAAATTATAGACCATAGATTTAAAAAGCATGCATCGATTTGAATTAGAATTATTTTATTTAATATAAAAAATTATTGAAAAAATAATATTTACAAAAAAATATCAATTTTTCTTTCTCCTCTTCTTTATTTTCGTTTATTTTATTTATTAAAAAAAAAAATTATTTACGAAAAACAATATATTAAAAACGATCATACGAAAAAATAGCTCCGTAAAGAAGACGAGGACAATGACATTGCCAATGATTGGAAATTCGCAGCTATGGTCGTTGACAGACTGTGCCTTATCATATTCACAATGTTCACAATATTAGCCACAATAGCTGTATTACTTTCAGCACCACATATTATTGTCTCGTAGCCATATGAGAGGAGTTATTGTTATTGGTTTTATTATAAAATCAATTTGTTAATTATTAAATTAATATCGAAACTTTTTAAATAATGCAAACCAAAAAAAAAAAAAACAAAAACAGTGAAAAAATCCAAAAAAAAAAAAAAAACTAAATTTTTGATCAGCAAAGATTTAACCAAAAAAAACTTAAATTAAATTTATTTAAACAAAAAACAGAAAAAACAAAACTAAAAACCCTCTTCCACTTAAAAAATTTAAATTAAAGAAAAATCATACCAAAAAAAAAAACACATAGGACACAAATTAACAAAGAACAGAAAAACACACACTTACACTATTTTCATTTTGTACCGAAGAAAATATTTTTTATTAATTCGCAAAAAAAAATATTCAAAAAATAACAAAAAAAAAAATCGCAAAAATATTCAGAAAAAAAAATTATACAAAAAAGTGTAAAACGACACAACTCTCATTTTCAAGAATAGGAAATAAAAAAGCAAAACGTTTATAAACACTTACTGCCTTATTAAAAAAAAATGTGGTTATTTCAGCTCTTGTGTTCAGGGTAACTATACCATGGAATAGGAGTTTAACGGACTCAGAATAAAGGCAACAACTGCTAACTACTCCATTTAAGTTCGGAAAATTCTTATTCCATGGTGAAGTTTCCCTGAACACAAGAGCTGAAATAACAATTTTTTGTTTTTGAATGAGGCAATAAGTGAACAAAAATTTTTAAAAAATGAAATAGGTCGATTAATAAAAAAAACAATCAGTTGTACATAGGTAAAAAAAAAAATATGAGAAGATAGAAACCGAAACAAATGTAGGTATCAAGTTAGAAATAAAACATTAAACTATAGATAAATGTATACATATATATGTATGCTTACGTATATATGTATATACATGCTTAAATAAAGAAATAATACTCGCACAGCAATGGTGCTTTCTTTGGCGTCTTTATCTTCTTACTTTTCCTGAATATTGGCTCAGAAATATATTAAAAAGATCGCTCATTTTCATCTGCGAAATCGTCTAAAAAATATTCCACCTGGAAAAAGAATCTAGTTTTTAATGAGGCTCTAGAAAGTTTTACATAGATACTTACAAGGGGCAGCATGGATTACTATCGAGTTATTCCTTTTAAGATGGTTTGTGGTGAAAATACAACAATCTTTCCTTGGTCCAAAAATAAATCATGTCTTTCGACGATACTTTGCCCTTCCTTCAACGTTTTTTAACATTTCTAACTTTAATTGATGTTTTCGATGAAACTGATTTGCCTTTAATATTATTTGTACATAAAATTTGTTTTAGGAATTTCTGTTCGCAACACAAAATTTCAATTTCAGGCGCAAACTCTTTATTTTATAAAGTTTGTTAAGTTGAAAACTGATATCATAAAGCCCTTTTTAATTGTTGAACATGCTTTTAAATCTTAAAATGACATATTTTCCATTAAAATTATTTCAAAATTTAATAGCCTGTTAATTATTTATGAAACCTGCTAAACATTTATGAAGATGAAAAAGTATATAGTGAACTTTTCACTGACGTAAAATTTTAAAGTTGATAACACATGTTGCATCTCACTTATATCTCTAGGTGAGAAAGAGATAGCCAAGTGAGGCAGAACTTTTTAAAACAAAATAAAGAGTTTTGCCCCAGTCGGCTATCTCTTTTCGCCATGAAGTTGGAGTGAGTTAGAACAAAGAGAGATCAAAATGAGTCGCCTCAAGTGTGGTCAATGTGAACACAGTTTTTGATTGTTTAGTGAAGAAATTGAAATTTCGGAAAATTCTTACTTCTGACGCATGTAGTATTTCGAAAACTGTAATGAGTTAGGTTAGGTTGATTGGAAGGGGTGATGATAGTCACGGCAGACCGCATCATCTCACTTGGATCTCAGTGGATCCATTGTGCTCCCTGCGATGTAGGTAAGGTAGGTCTAAGGACAGGAGTTAATAGAGTTTTGTGATTAGGTATGGGGTGTCTCCCTGAATTATCTTGAATTCTAAATGAATTCTAAAATGTTTCTGCAGTGGCAAACGCGAGATGTTGCTCAGTTTGTTGAAAAAGTATTCTCCGAGGGCTGTCTTTTTGGTTCTTGCTATAAGCTGGGGTCCCTCCTTCTCCTCTTCGTCATAATACCCTCTACATAAGTCAGATGTGCTAATACCCATTCTGCTCATGTGGGTTCCCATTGAGTTGTGACCCATTAGAATTCCAACCAAGAGAGGGACAGTTGAGGTCTGCTTAGCTTAAGAAGTTAGTCTCTTTTTTTCTTAGAGATATCTGGCCATAGGTAGGTTCCTCGAATAATGAGTTTCTTTTGTTATTTCAGCCCTTTATTTTAAAAGTGGTCTAAGTCCATTAAAATGAATTGATTCAGAACCAATTTTTCTATCGTCATCGTCAGTTAAATATTCAGTTACTTATACCCAATGAATAAAGTTACTTGACCCTTAAACATTTCGGTAACATAACGTCTACTTTTTTAATCACGCTCTGAAATAAGTAAATAACTTTGTTCCTCGTATTCTCAGAAATAATTTCTGATTATTTAAAACCTAATTTTTGCTCTACATAAAAATTAAGTTTAAACTGACTACATTATAATACGTGTTTCAAGCTTTATAAGGCATTATGTAGTATTTCGTAGTTATATCAAGTTTTGTTAAGACTATAGGAAAAATTATTTGAGTAAATTGTCTTCTCCATATTCGAAGTCAACAAAGCAAAAAACAGAAGTGGCTACACACTTACAAACAAACCAAGTCATCAAGTGTCGAAAAATAAGAGCATCAAGAATTTCAAATGTCTACAATTCTTCCGGTACATATTTCTAATGTTTTAACTATTGATTAGAGCTCCTTTCTTTAAATGCTTAAAATTGACTATTGAAATTTATCCCAAGAGCCAATATTAAAAAATAACTAATTTAATTTTCAATGTTTTATCAAAATAATAATAAAAAAAAAAAAATAAAACGAAACGAAAATATTATTTCGGATAAAGGTTTCCGCAAATTCAACTGCCATGCCGTTTTGATTTTTTTACAAAATTAAAAACAATCAATAATAAAATAAACGCAAATATTAAATTAGGATCTAGTTTTAAAAAAATGCAAAATAAAAATCCTAGAAAAAAAAAAAAAACAAACACTTTGAGTGAGGAAAATAGGAAAAAATAATTAAACAATTAAAAACACAATTCACAGGAAAACACGTGCAAAAAAAACACACACACAACAAATTAAAAAAAAAAAAAAACAATTATCAATAAAAAAGTTAAACTTACTCTCTTATGCCCTAAACAATAAAAAAAAATATACTAAACTACAAAACCAATAGAAATAACCCATAAACTATTAAGGACTAGGTCCTTCTGAATTATGATTTGGCATACGAAATTTAAGAAACAGGATAAAAAAAAAGTAATAAAAATAAAATGAAAATAGTGAACAAAATTTAAAAACTCAAAAGAAAAAAAAAAAAAAAAAAAACAACTTTAAAAAACTTAACTATTAAAAAAAACTACAGCGTTGGCCGCGAGCAATAATATCTGCGTGTTGATACAATATCGATAAAGTGGTTATTCGATATATTGTTGGATTTATTTGTCAGTGGTGGGTTATTAACAGTTTTTAATTTTTAATTTAATTTTACTTAAAAAATACTTTTAATTTAATGTTAAAATTACCTTCCACAACATTAACCAACAAGAGATCCTTTAATCATCTCAAAACAGCATTTTTTTTAGTATTTTATAACAAAACACTCAACAAAATCACTTCCCAAAATACTAAAAAATAAAGCTTAATATTAAAATAAAAAAAAAGAAAGTTAAATAAAAAACCCTTACACAAAACATGATAAACTAAAATAAAAAAGACTTAAAAATCGAATGAAAAATAAAATTTAACACACAAAATCAAAGAATTTATATTTTTCAGTTACAGTCTATTTGGGTATTCATTGTAAACTTGTGCGATAGGTAAATCAGAATTTTCTTTGAATATACAAAAAAAAAAAAAAATAATACAAATTTTAATTTAAAAAATTATTGTAAAATTTAGATATCTCAAAATCCCATTTCTTGTATTTTTATTTTTATAATTTTCAAACTAAAATCTTCGTTTTCTCGCCAAAAACGATAAGAAAATTTGTGTAAAAGTGAGTATTATATACCATAACAAAATACCATCGCCTAAAATCAAACATTTCACACACAATCACACTCCGAAATAAAGTCTAACTTTTCACATTCATAAACTAAAAAACATTTGTTTAGTAAACGAATTCCACACATCATAATAGGTAAAATTAATTAAATTAAAAACATGTTTTTATTTATTAAAATAAAAAAAAATATTAGTTTTATTTTAATTATTCAAAAAAAGAAAAACTAAATTTTCTTATATATGAAAAATGCAAAAGCCACAATTCTAAATAAATAAGAATAAGTCGCAAGGATTATTACATAGAGGAAAAAATTATTAATATTCATTTCAATGAATTATATCTGAATAATTCATTGAAATTAAATTAATATTTTTTTTCCCTTAAATCCTTAGCGAAAGTTTTATTAGCAAAATCTTTACGTATTTGCAAAGAATAAAAAAAAAAAACAAAAATTATCATTAATCATTAAACTTAATATAAAAAGAAAACAAAAATTATTTAAATTCATAGCATATAATAATGTTAAAAAAAGGCAATACATTTTAAAATTTAAAAAAATCGTACACTTTTCCTCATCTAGTTGCATTAAATAAAGACAAAAAAATTAATAATAATTATTAATATCTATTAATAAACATTATTATATGTATATATAAAAAAAAAACTTAAAATCTTCTCTCCTTTTCTTAAATAAGCATTTAAAAAGAAATGTTAAACTATTTAGAGTTTTTATTAAAATTAAAAATTTAATAAATATTTTAATTTATTTTTTCATTTTGTTCTTTCTTAAAAATTAAATTCAATTTTTTATTCTCATACTTCAAAGTTGAATTGAAATTTGACGAAAATTTAAATTTATTTTTTAAAAAAACAAGGAAGTAAAAAAAACCTAATACTATTATCAGCAGCATGACTGTGATATATATTTTAAAGAATTAAAATAAAACCATTAATAGAAAAAAAATAAATCATAAAAATATAATATCGTTTAAAAACAAAAGATAAATTTAATATAAAAAAAATATATATGTAGGAAAATTGGGGTCAAAATTAATTTTTATTAAATCATATAAAAATTAACAAGATATAATTATGTTTTAAATATAAAATTTTAAATTATTTTCATGTGAGTTTAATAGAAAAAAATTATTTTTTTTTTTCATCTTTGTGTTATACACAAAGATTATGTATATTTATGATAAATATTAAATTCAACCAATAATAACTGCATTTATTTTACTCAGTAGGTATTTGTGTAAAATATTTTCATTTAATTTCGTTTTATAAATGTATTGTTGGTTGAATACAAAAGTTTTTATGTATTAAAAACTTTGTAAAATAAACATTAGATTTCCTATTTTATAAAAGAAAAACATAATTAAATAAATTGCATTGCATTCTAGCAATATATTATTAAATATAAAATTAAACATATAGGGCTATGAAAGACGAATTTAAATTTTATCTTAAATATTTAATTTATATGGAGTGAAATGGAGAGATCTAGTTGAAACAGTTAATTTATCTAGTTTAAACAGTTAACTGAAACAGTTAAAATGATAAAAGGCTCAAAGACCAAAATAATGAATTCAATTTTAATTTTTGATTACTTCAATTTTTATGGTAAACTAACTGACCCAGGAAACTTCGTTCTACTTAAATTTGAACCCCATAATGTATGCAATTCTGGGTTTTCGCAATTTTCTAACTTTTTCGGTCGAAATTTGCAATTTTAGTTTTGCTCCTGGTTCCAAATATAAATTCCCATGCAAATCGAATGATGTTTGGCTAAAGTTAGGCGTGTACGAACGAAAAATAATTCAATTTTTACATATTGAGGTTATATTTTATTTTATTGATATTTTAAAGAATTTAATTATTCAAAAACTTTCTGAATTTATTAAAATGCTTATTTTTAAATTATTAGATATACATCAGTTTAAAAAAAAATATTAATTCGGAACCGTTTGAAGCTCTTCTGGTTGTTTTAGGACCAAAATATAGTCTTCTCTTGAAGTTCAGTTCTGAGTTCATTCATTGAAATAAATTAGAAATTAACCAAGTTTGCTTGTCCACACTGGAATCCAAGCCAAGTGAGATCGCTGGAACAAAACTAAAATTTTTGTAGAATAATTGCGTAAAAATCTTGTTTGAAGCTAACATTGATTAAGCACATTCATATTAAACTAAAAAGAATTCAGTCAGTTATTGAAGCCTTTATCGTAAAAATTTTAACTATTTTACAATGCTAGATAAAATTAATTAATTTAAAATATTTATATTCACATAAAAAACACAAAATTCGTTACATTCATTTTCACACAATATTTTCAAAATAAATTAACTTCTTACACCGAATTAGGAAGCTCACTATTATTTGAACAAGAAAATAAAAAAAAACTGACATTTTTCACTCACAAATTCAATTTAAATTTAATATTTAAACTTCATAATACATACGAATAATATTTTTGCATTTATCTCTTCACTCATAAAACTGACTTTAAACATCAGTGGCACTACATAAGATGTTTTTTTCTTTTTGTTATTTTAATTTAATTTAATTTAATAATAAATTAAGAAATAATTTTAATATATTTTTTAATTTTAATTTTTAATTGTTACTTTTTTTTCATACAACAAACAATAAATAAAATGGCCATAAATCCCTTTTGTCACTTTAGAAGCAATATATATTAAATTCCCATTTAGTGCAATGGGTCCTTTTTTGTTTTAAGAATTTAAAAACTAATTAATTTAAAATACCTATATATACACTCTTATTTCAAATAAAGAAAAAAATATATATATATTCAAAGCCGTAAAATTCAAAATAAATTAATTTACGATAAAATTCTGATGTTGCGCAGTTTGTCAGCGTCCATTACAAAAGATTTTATTTTATAGTAAACGACGAATTGAAAAGAGTATATCATTTCCATCAACAACTAAAATGGATTCATTAAAGTATGTATTAAAAAATATAAATTTATGTATAAATAAATTTCAAATATAGTTTTAACTTTTAATATTTTTTTACAATTTCACTTGCACAAGTTTTTTTTACTTTAGGATAAATAGATAATAAAAAAATTTTTAAAAAAATTTTCTTTTTTATTATTTAAATACAATGCGGCTATAGTAAACTTTAAAAAAAATAATAATACATTTTATATCCACTTCAAATATTTTGCACACAAATTTTCTAAAGTAACGCATGAAGTCGAATATTTTAAAATCTTTTTACTAAAACTTCTTCTCTAGTTTAATTAAATTGGTCATTTTATATAAATTTTATTTTTAATTTTGTTCTGCATGATGTCATCTTCAGTCACATCAAACTATTATCTTATATATTTTTTTAGGCATCTATACATTTTTTTCCAGAGCATGAATCATTAATAGATTAAAAATATAGAGTGGATCATAGTTTTGTATATAAATAAATAATTACAAATTATATTTATTGCAGTTGATTGGAATTGGGATGGAGTACCACAAGGATGATAAATTAGACCTTTACCCTTTACTGAATGTTTTTATTCTTCATGACATAATCTCGATTGATAAAAATCAAGAATGCCAAAAATCTCGAAAAAAAAAACAATTTTTTAATCTAGAATGCAAAAATCTTGAACGCAAAAAATCTAGAATGAGCAAAAATCTCGAAAGCCTATTTCTCGAAAAAAAAAAATGTTCTAGATTTTGTTTTACCTATTAAACTCATGTAAAACTAATTATAGTATATTCAATTATTAACTATTTTATTTTTCTGGGCAGATCGATAATAAAAAATCAACAACTGCGGTATGCACGTGACGATCAGCGGGAATTAATAAACACTGTCTAACTTTAGACAGCCATCCAAGTAATCGATTGTCTAAACCTTAACAAATGTAATATGTTTTTTTTATTAAATAAAGCATATTTCCAAATGTTCTGAAATACTTACAGCTATATTATTGACTTTCTTCAAAGCTAGTTTTACTGAAAAAAACTAGTTATATTGGAGTTTCGAGTTTTTATGTTCTCAAAAAAAATTACTGATTTGATTTAGATGTCAAACTATGTATGAATATTTTGAATTAGATGTCAAAGTAATAAAAATTAGTGAAAAAATTAAAACTCGAAACCTCAATAGAACTAGTTTTTGGTCAAAACTAGCTTTGAAGAAAGCCAACAATATGGCCGTTAGACATAGTTTATACAGTCAAAAATCTAATAAATACGATCAACTATGTTTATCATTAATTTTTACTGTTATTACTCTGACCCAACAATTCTGCCGTGTTAACTAAAATTTACGTATCTGACATTTGTCGATTTTTTGAGTTCAGGCCAAGTTTGGTAACCAACACTAAATTCAGATAACTATTTTAACAGTTGTCTGGACTACTAGGCAATCGTAGATTTGTTAAAGAGCAAAAAGCAAGTTATAAACCTAGAATTAATATAATAATTTTTATCTTAAATTAATACAATTAATTCTAAATTTTTGCATTCGAGATATTTTTTTACTAGATTTTTTTTTTTATTTCTAAATTTTGCTTTTAAGATTTTGTTTTCGAGATATTTTTAATTTTAGATTTTTGTTTTCTAGATTATTGCTCTCTAGATATCGTGGTACTCAAAGAAAAACAGCCAAAAATTGTTTCCTGCTCAAATTTGAGAAAAAAAAAACCTAGAAATATCTTTTGAAGATAAGGCCAAAAATATTCTAAATTGTGCCAGATGGATTTGAAAAAGAAAAGCCAGAAAGCAAAATGAAAATTACGTCACCATTACCCCTAACACACGCCACGAACTACTTCACCGAAGCATATTGTCGGTAAGGTTTTTGGTCGTGTGAAAAGAAAATTGTGTCGACACAGCAGTGCGATCTCTGGCAGTCGAAGTAGTATGCCGATAAGCCGATATGGCGTGTGAAAAGGAGCGAACTAGTTCGTCGACAAAGTTTTTTTATGTTGTTATTCGGTTTTTGTTGTCAAATAGTGTTTTTGGTCCCGTTAATCTTAGATTCACTGAATAGTTTTTTGATAATTTCATTAAAAGTATCTTAAACACAAATAATAATGGAAAATGATCAAGAAAAATGTATTTGGACTCATAACGAAATAATTATTTTATTGGAAATAATTAAAGACAGCTGGTTTTGGCATATACTTCTACATCGACGTATTGGCGTGTAAATGCCCATACAAAAACGAAATACTTTGTCGATGTGGTTGTTCGATGTGGCGTGTGTTAGGGGTACATGGGTCTATTTTACCAAATTACAAAAAACAATGAAAATGTAGAAATCTTAAGAGCTTCTGCCTTGGTGTTAATAAAAAGAAACTCATTAGCAATTATGCTTATGCGTAATTTTTCATTCAGATCAAAAAAATCTTAGAATTATTTTTCTCAAAATATTCATAAACATTTTTGACGAATATACGAACTTTCTTTTTTAAGAATTTAACAAATTTGTGCTTGTAAACAACAAACAAAAATTATACGCTTTGAAAAACGAAAGCAAATATATTCCAACAAATATTTCTGTGTAAATTACAACTACAATTTTTGTAATAAAAAAAGTTGGTAACATAGGCCACTAAAAGACATTTGTTCTAAAATTCATTTTGGAAAAAAGGCCAGAAAATGTTTTTATTTTGAAAAAAAAATGCCAGAACATGTTTTTATTTTCAAATAAGAATGCTGTCTTCTATCATTAAAGCGAGACTTACTTTGGGCTGGTGCTACTGCAACTTATTTAAGCCTCTTGGAGAGTATTCAAAGACGAGCCTTGTTCAAATTGATTGGAGATAGGAACATTATAGATTCATTTACATCCCTCGAACACCGCGCGCCGTAACGTTTCCTGTCTCTCTCTCTTTTATCGTTATTTTAGTAAAATAATGCAACTGGCTATTTTACTCTCAAACAATTCAACCGTAATACTCGCGCTTCTAGGAATGCCCATCAGTTAACCCTTGAGCCCAATTTCGGGCGTACTGTCAAATACAGGGATTCGTTCTTTAGCCGTACTGAGCGAATGTGGAATGCTCTTCCAAGCTCTGTCTTTCCCCCTGATTGTGGTATTCAGAAATTTAAGACCAATGTACACAGACATCTCCTTTTAAATCCCATCCCCCTTACCTAATGCTCAGACCGTGTCTCTGAAATATTAAGGGTACTGAAATCCCTTGAGGGCGCCTGAATTATAAAAAAAAGAATGTTTCAAGTTAATAAAGTTAGGACAGAACAAGATAGCACCCAAGCTTACGCGTACCCGCCTGTTACTCTACGTGTATTCTATAAGCCTCTTAAACAGTTAAAATTTAAAACTAAAGATTTTTTCATAAATATTGGTCATTTTATTTGTAACAGTCAAGTTAAACTCAAAGTATAGGTACTTTCTGTAGTAGCCGTGGCGTGATGGTTAGTGCGATGGACTGTCATGCCGGAGGTCTAAGGTTCGATCCCCAGCCTCGCCACCTATTTATTTAAAGAAAAAACGGCTACTGCCTCTTGCGAGAAATTGACAAATCCTCCAAGAGTATCTCCTGTCACAGAAAAGTGCCGCTCGTTAGCCGTTCGGATTCGGCAATAAACTGTAGGTCCCCTCCATTCCTGCAGACACGCACACAGGAATGGTTGAGAGTTGTAAGTCACTAGGCCCTAGTTCTTCATGAACTGTTGTGCAATCAAATTTAATTTTAATAGGTACTTTCTATTTCTTGCGCCTGCATAGAGACGTTAAAATGTTTGGTTGAAGAGCTTGACTTTTAACACCTAATTTTATATCCGCTTCGTTTTTATCAACAAATAATGTAGCTGTAGCAAAAGTTAGTTTGACTTTAACTTTTCTACTCGCTACAGCCATAAGCTGAATTCAGATGAAATATATTAGATCGTTCAAAACTTTTCTCTGTATAACGCAAGCTAGTTATTGGATACCGAGCTATTTTTAAATTCCCATATTGGAAGTTATTGCAATCGATCATCTTTGGCATCTCTACGTTTTGAGGTCTCCGGAATGCGAATCCAACGTTTTTAAAGATATGTCTGTGTAGTGTATGTGTACGTACGTTCGTGGGATTTTTTTTGTCGAAGATATCTCGAGAACGAACAGAGATATCGACTTCAAAAGAATTTTTTTTACAGATAATAAGGCCATAACGTGCCGAAAGGGTTGCAAGAAAAATTTATTTAGAGGTTTTCTTATTACAGCAGTTTAAAAAAAAAAAGTTGTATAATCGCTTATTTGTTGAATATCCCCAAACAAATAAAGATATCAACTTTAATCTAGTTTAATTCTATACAAATAATGACGAAGTAGTAAAGAATTAGACTGAAAAAAAATCAACCGTTTTTTTTTAATTAAAAAAAAAACGAAAAAAATGTTTTTCGGCTCGAATATCTTGCACTGCGGGATATTTTATTCTTCACACAACACCATAGTTGATAATTGGTAAAGTTTGTATTTTTGGAACAACTAAAATTTGGATATTGTTCAGATGATTGTTCAGATGGACGAACATTTTTTTCCATGATTATCCAAATTGGATGGATTTCAACCTATACATAAAACATGCGAATATTGTTGGCGGTCTTTGTTAAACAATTTAAAAAGTGTTATTTTTGCGGTATATCCACCATCACCATTTATCCACTACCAAAGGTTATCTACTAACAGATCGACCCCGAGTACGCCACCGGTCGCGTCTTTTTAAATACTGAAAATTCCAAGTATTTATCTAAAAAATAGAAGATTAATCGAACGTCCATAGGGCAATTTTGTTTTGACGTTTTCTAATATTTGTAATTTAAATTTCAGATTTTCAAAACTATGATTCTCTCTATTTTTATAATGGTAAGTAAATTAATTCATCTCATATTTATTTATTTAAATTAAATTTAATCTTTTCTTAAATATAAAACAAAAAAATGTGTAGTTTTAACGTTCATTTAATATTTTAAGCTGATAAAATAGAAAAAAAAATGCAAATGACAAAACCCGTGTGAGTTAAATAAAGATAAAAATGTTCTAAGTACTAAGTTTTTATATTAAAGCAATTTTCATTTTAAATTTAAAAAAAAATTGTTTTGCCTTAGAAACCTAGTTTTCCTTTACATAAATATCGGACACTTACTCATTTGTATTCACACGGGCCATGCTAATTTAACATTCTATTACCTAATATCTGGGATGTGGAACCTCCATGAAAACTCCATTCAGCCTTTATGTTAAAAAAAAATTTAAGTTATATAATTTTATTTATCAAATTTTAATAATCTTTTTAATTCTTGTCTCAAGAGCTTTTATAGAAGATTATGCTTTAAGTAACTTGGTCTTTCAACAAAAAAGGCTTTCACCGTAAGCAGTTTAGAACAAACACTCAAACACAATTTATTCATATTTATCATAAATAGCCAAGTGATTTGATAAATTCATTAAAAATAAAAACCAACAAAAAAAAAAAATAGAAGAAAATATTTGGATATTCACAAAAATAGGATTTTCATTAAAAATATCACCACTAACAATTTTTTACAAAAAAAAAAATAAATAAATACATTAATAAATAACTAAATAAAAAAAATTTTAACACAAACAAATAAAATAAAACAATAAACTATAAGAATTAGTTTTTAATTAAGTTAATTTTTCTACGCTAAAATTCAGCACAACCATGTCAATAAAGTAAATGAATATAACAAAAATAAAACATAGAGAAACTAAATAATTCATATATTTAAAATTAAATTAAAAAAAAAAAAACTGACTGCAAAAAATATAAACTATAAAATAAAACTTAAGATCAAGTTTCATACATACAAAAAAAACGCAATAGATTTTTTTGAGAAAAAAATTTAAAAAAAGTAAAACAGTAAATGTAAGATATAAAAAATCTCCAAAGGTTGAAAAATATTTGTAGAATTTTAAATTAAAAAAAAAAATAAAAAAGTATTTGAAAACCATATAACAATAACCAAAACATACCTAATTCTGTTATTTTGACAAAATTAAAAATAAAAAAAAAAAAGATTTTTTACAGAGCATTTTAAATTAAATGTAAAAATTTTATAAAAAATAGTTTTTAACTCCTTTCTTCTCCTTCTCCAAAAAAAAAAAAAACAACAGATAATTTTTTCATAAATTCACTTTTAAAATAAAGCAAAAATAAAATAAACATCAAATGCAGACTTTTTGAATCATAATTGATAAAACAATATAAAATCATATTTGAAAGACATTTAACTATAAAACATATTATAAATACGTTTTTTTCCATTCGACTAGATTAAGCTTAGAAAATAATTTAATTTAAATTAAAAAAAAAAAGAGACACTTAGAATAAAATTCGAATACACACAAAAAAAAACACATTAAAAATAACTTTTGATGATTACATTAGCGAAAAGTATCTAAATATAATAAAAATAGATAAATAAATTTAATAAAAGATACAAATTTGTGAATAGGTATAAATCGTCTAGCATTACAAAAAAAAAAGGAAAATGAAAAACTACTTACATTAAATTTTCAAAATAAAAACAAAACTTAGACAAAATTAAAAATAAAATCCAATTATATAAATGCGTGTAAATGTATGATATATATAAAAAAGAATAAAGAAATGAGACAACTGCACAAAGACTTTTTTTAAAAGAATATAAAGAAAAAAAAATTATATATGAACGTAAATGTAAATATGCGAAAAAAAACATAAATCATTAATTACGTGATTTTAAATGAAAAACAATTTGTAATTTACTTAAAAAACAAAAAATTAAGTAGTAATTTTAAAAAGAAAATTAGTTCATAAAAAGAATGAAAAATTATAATTACAATAATTATAAATATTATAAATATATAAAAAGAAATTGAATGAAAAATGAATATTTCAAAAAAAAAAAAATTCAATAAAACTTTTCTTGATAAAAATAAAAATGAAAGAAATTCAAACTAATAGTTAAAAGTATTTTGTTTTATTCATATATGACTGCCTATCTGAATGAAAAAATATCACTTTTTATTATTTTATTATTTTTTATTACAAAAAAAAAAAAAACTATAAGCTAGAAATTAATTACTTCTTGTTTATTCTACTTTTCATGCTTCTATACATTGGAACGCCATCATGTTGGAATGGCGAAAAACAATAAAACCAGCACGAAATGATACGCAGATAAAACCCCTTCAACAAAATGGACCGCTTTGTTATTAGCTTTAAGTTTAATACAAAACCTACAAAATGTTACTTATGTTAAATAAATTATACCAGAAGACAATTTGAGCGCTAGCAACAGTGCTGTTTTAAATTAGTAAAGCCTATGCTATTAAATGTTAATTTTTGTTTTGTCTTGGTTTTTAAATTTAAATCCTTATTTTCTGTTTTATTTTAAAAATAAAATTGTATTATAATTATTTTAATTTAACAATGTTCGCTTTAAAACAATGTAATTAGCAATTTTTTGTCTAATAAAAGTTGAAAATTCTTGAAAATGTTGAAATACCAACGAAACTTCGGGAATAAAAAAAAAATGAATTAATTGTTTAAATTAATTATACAAAAAAACATGGAATCAATAAGACCAATTAGAGAAAGAAATAACACATCAATAAAATGTATTTCTTAATTTTTTGTTTAAACTTTTGCTTTGATTGAATTAAAACTTAATCCCATCAAGAATATGTGATAATAGGTTGCCCAGACTTCACTGTTAAATAGTTATCAGATTTCTTGAAGAGCCAAGAACCTTACATTACAAGACCTAACCTCTAGTAGCACTAACTCTTTACAAAGCCCAGCCTAGGCACAAAACATTAGGTTTTTAGGGTTTCAGGAAGTACCCTAGAGATTTTATTTGTTATCCAAACCTGCACCTCCCTTCACAGGATCTGGAGGTGAGGCTACTGCACCTCCCTTCACAGGAGCTGGAGGAAAGGCTACTGCCTCTTGTCAGGTATTGACAAAACCTCCATGAGTACCTCTGGTCACAGAAAAGTGCTGCTCACATTAGCCGTTCAGATTCGGTAATAAACTGTAGGTACTCTCCATTCCTGCAGACATGCACACAGGAATGGTTGAGAGTTATAATTCACTAGGCCAAATTTATTTTTTAGAAATAATTATATTTTTTGAGAAAGACTAAGAGACATTTTTCAAAGTTTTGTAGCAGTTTTAAATCATGAAATAATTGCTGAAAAAAAAAACTAAAACTAAAAACAATGTTCTTCAATTATTGCAGCAATAAACGAAATGGCTCGGTAAAAATAGATGAAATTTAATCAATTTAAAATTGCATCTTATCTAGAACAAGTAGCTGCCAACCAACGATTTCGGTTTTTCTAAATTGTGTTTAAAAATTATTTTTTTTTTACACAAAAATAAAACAAAAATTATTAGTTTTTGTAAGTACCTAGTTTTTTTTTACTAAGATATTAAAATGCAGATAAGGTTGAAAAGTCACAGATAAGTTTAAACTCTATTGCATCAATACTCGATAATTGCATCGAGTCATGCTGTGCTAAAGGATTCCTGGATTTTTTCACACAGATCCACTACCATATTATTGACTGATAGGCAAATTTTATTATTTTAATTATATACCAATATCAATAATATTTATTATTTGTTTGGAATATTTGATGGACACAAAAGTCTAGTCAAATAAGTGCCAGTAATCGTGGGTTAAATGTTGATCCGTGGTTCAGGTTTTTTAATTCACCGATTTCGGCGGATTAAGTGAGGTTGAGCGATGGTTCAGGCATTTACTTGGCTATTATCAAGTAATTGAACCTTGACCCAACGTTGAACCTCAGTTTATCCGCCAAAATCGGTGAATTAAAATTCCTAAACCACGGATCAAAATCTGAACCACGACTGTACAACTGGTCCTATTAGAGCTAAAAAAAAGTACACCTTACATTAAACGATTTTAACGATAAGCCTTATTATGAATGAACTTATACTGAAATTTCCAATAAATTTCCCAATATGGCAAGCCTGGGTGGAAGTTTCCAGACGTTTTACCTCTGAAATAAAACATTATTTGTCGTATTAAATTTGTAGCAATTTCAATTTCGTTTTCATTTTCTTTTAATCAATTAAAATATTTACTCTCTTCTATTATTACATTAAGCGAGAATTTAAATGAAGATATTAATAATTTAAGGGGAAACCAGAGAACTCATCACGTAAAACGAAAACGATCGAACAGTATTTGTTTGAAAATAGCTAAATATCGTTATTTTTCTTTATACAGATATGATAGGGAGAGGAAAGGGTGGAAATGATATTGTCCCAATTTTTAGATTTTGCGTGATGAAGCTCTAGGGTAGATAATACAAAAAATACTTTTGGATTAGGTATACCGTATACTTGACGCTTTTGTAAAAAGACTGGAATGTTGCTTCCATTACCTTTTATAGATTGTGACGGTTTTAAGTTATTGAAACGATGATAAACAGAAATTGGTATGGCCGTGACTGCACGTAGTATTTTTAATTCATCAAAAATAAAATAATTTATACAATTTTAATTACTGAGTTCATGGAAATTTATTAATAGCACTACGAACCTGGCATTAGATTTCGGGAGGTCCGTCAAGCTGGGTCCACTACAACGGAAATTCTAAAATCTAACTATGCAGGAATTAGGGGCAAATTTGGGGCAAATTTAGTACCCCAATCCCGAAGGAGCCCCAAATTCCCTTCACCCTAAAAGTTGTGGTGGACTCAGCTTGACGTCAAGCTGGGTCCTCCACACCTCCCAATACACAATTTCAAAAATCTAATGATGCAGGAATTTGGGGCTAATTTAGTACCCCAATCCCGAAGGAGCCCCAAATTCCCTGTACCCTTTAGAGAGCAAAAACTGATTTGATGACGTCATCAAATAAGTTTTAGCCTTCTAAAGGGTGAAGAGAATTTGGAGCTCCTTTAAAAGATGTATGTTCTATTTGTTTGCAATCTAAAAATCACGCGCATTTATTTGTTAAAATCCATTTTCATTTTTAAAATGAGTAAATTAACAATTTTCTCTCTCATTTGTCTTACCAATCCTGCATTTTGTCGTGATGATCGAAAGTAATGTTCTTGGGATGAGTTGTCTTGGTATAAGTTGTCGCGGTATGATTTGCCTTGCGATAAATTGTCTTGCTTGCTGGGATGGTCATATTAAATTTAAAATTGGAATCATTTGTTAGAAGAGCAGTCGGAGTATTGGAGTTTTCTACCACTCTGGGCTCTTTTAAATCCACTCTCTCTCCCTCACCAGCATTCGGACATATCTTTGACAAAAAAACATTAACTAAAGAAAATAAAAACACACGAGTTTCACCTTCATTGTTTGGATAATCCTGCTTGTATTGAGTTGAGGTTGCAAATAAATCAGATTTTCAGTTTCAGTCGCTGATTTCCGATAGGGTTCTTGTGTGCCTGATGGAGAGAATAGAAATCAATACAACAGCTGTTTACACCAGCGCAGTACCACACCAACTTTTTTTTTTTTTAATTGTGAAAACCTGTTTATCAAAATAGCTTTTTCAATTTACATAAATCGAAATCCACGAAAAATCTATCTTCAACGGCGTTGTACTTGAGGTAACCGGCCCGGTAAAGCTGCATCCGAAATAGGCCACGAAAAATTCCTAGAACAGAAGTGCGGCAGTCAACAATAGCACACTTTCAATTTCAAATTTAATTGTTCACTTTCGATTTATACTTACGTTCCATTTCTTTGAGACATCCGCCTGGTTGTCCAAGCGACCCGACCCGAGACCGATATTTCTGAAGTGCTCACGAATGTTTTCACGTTTGTTTATCAAACGACAATGCGCACAGTATAAACGTCAAACACACTTTCGTTTAAATCGTTTCATTCGGTCAGTTTGAACGATAAACGATCGTGCTATTTTATCGATCAGATTCGATGAATTTTTATCAATCGTTAAACATTCAAACACATTTATTCGTTATTTTTTTTTATTTAACAACCAAAATATTCACTAGAAATAATTTATATGGCAGAACAACGTCTGCCGGGCCAGCTAGTTTATGTATAAAATGCTTGCAAGTTTTTGTCTTAATATTTCCTATAGTCTGAATAAAATACTTAGGAAAAACCCATTTCACCGCAATCTGGGACCAATATTTCAATAAAAATAGCCACAACATTTTTGTATGGTCATATTTTATATGTATGTCAACTTTCTAAATGAAATACTTCCTTTCCTATTTATTGCCTCATTACACAGTCTTCAATTGTCCTCATTTCCTAACTTTATTAAAATTCAAAATCAAAGAATAAAAAAATTAAAAAAAAAAAATCTTTATTCCAAGCTATATGTATGCTAATAGCCCCTTTCCAACCCGTCTACTTTCATTGCAAAGAAAAGAGAAAAAATAAAGGTAATATCGACGAAGGTCACTCGTATAAGTCAACTCAAGGCCATTTCCTGTGTACAAAACGTCTTTGTTTTTATTCAACTGTGTTTGTGTTATGTCGATCGAAATTCCACAAAAATCCATTTAAATTCAGCGCCAATTTAACGGAATAAGCTATGTATATATATTGTAATTTTCATAGCATAGTCTTGAATATCTATATCGTTGGATTTGGATAAGAAAATAAAAGCCAAATAAAATGGATACCAAAAAAAAAGAAGAAATTTTCATTTCAAGCCAGAGCAGTATGTGCCAGCCAGCGGCGAGTCCTTGCGTGACTAAAAACTATCTTCCATTACGTGGTCGTCGTCGTCGTTGTAGTCGCCATAAAAAACTATGTTTAGATGAAAGCGCAATATGAGGTGGTGGCGCCCTCTCCCTTCCCCAGATTGAAGGGCGAAAAGATATATGCTCGGACAGGCTAGGGGCTATAAACATTATACTCTTCTGTTTTTCGTATCTTTTTGAAAAGTTCTGAAAGAGTTTCTCGAAAGTTATAACAAACAAGAAACCTTGCCCGCAAAAATAGTTCTTGTTTGCCTTTAATTGTTCGACTTGACATGCAGTTGTGAAGGCATTAAGGGCAAAGCTATTACAGAAAAGACTATTTTCGTGTTCTAATCCAAATTTAATCAAAGGTATGTACGTCGTCGTCGTGTTTATGGTAAGGTGCAATGATTATATAGTTTAGGTCAGCCTTTCAGAATAAAGTATACGTTGCAACTTCCTGGGCATTCTATAAATAAGCCTCTTTTGTTTTGTTGACCAAAATCGACTGACACCTTTTTAGCCATTGACTTTGGATGTGTCTGACGAGGCAAATAAATGGTGGCATGCAATTTGAAAATGCCTTCCCTTTTCTAGTGAGGCAAGGGTTATTCGTGTTTTTTTTTTGGTTTAGGTCGTTTTGTTGTCAGGTCGAATGAATGTGTTGTGTCGGTTTTGCTTCTTTCTAAAGTTTATTTTTGTCCCTTCTGTGATTGTTGGGTAGGCAAACTTATTCGACGTTCGACGAATTTTTCTTCCTTTTTTTTTTGTTGTGTTTGAATTTTTGTGTTTAATTTACCATGCAAATAGTTTTTTAAGCAGCAGCAAAGCCCATGGGGTTTTTTCCAATGCAATGGACAAAGTTGTTTTTAGTTTTCTGAAGAACGTTGTTGCAATAATGGTATTTCTGGTCTAATTTATAGTTTCTTTCATTTTGAAAATAACGATTTTCTGGTTATGTGCATTGCGGTGTTTTGATGTGGTTTATTTAATTGCTGTCATATTAATCGAGAATAACCTTTGTTTTTTGAATCGAATTAATTTGAATTGGGCCCATTTGTATAGGGTGATTGATGTGTATGTTATGAATTATACTGTTTTGAAAATATCATGAATAATAAAGTTAATGTTCAAATAAGTACATCATATGTATGTATTAAACAGTCTTAGGGGTGTTTTTTTTTGTGTAGAGTTTAAGAACTTTAAAAATAAGTTAAACATATTTTTACTGCCCATTATTCATTATGTATAGATGGTTTTATTGAAACGATAATTTTCTATCTTCAGTGTATACAAACTATTTCGGGCATATGGCTAGCACTAATGAGGCCCAATGGCAGACTAATTTTCGGAAATTACTAATTAAAATAGTTGTTTCTGTGTTGTAAGTGAAATCATGCAAAATATACTGGGCACAAAGTCATGTGTTATAGATTTAAGAGACAATATTGCCAATTTAAACATATGGAGTTCATATACCTTTAACCTTCCTATATCCGCGTCAAAAAAAAATTACACAGTCACTATAAAATTCTAGAAGATCTACAAATCGATTGTTGAAAAATAATTCACCATTAATCACGGATAAAATTTATTGAGATAAATTTTATATTGCCGGAAAGATAATAAAAGGAAAACTTTGCCATTTTTCAGCAATGTTTGATTGTTTTTTGAAGTCGTTATTGATTTTTAAAATACAAACACCCATTTTTTTTGTCAATATTTTGTAGTACTTAATGAATATCTTTTAAGAGGATTGCTCCACAAAGCTCAAAATCATACAGGTGATAGATGCTATTATTTTATACATGTTGTGTAATTTTAAAATTTCTTAAATACCGTTGCCTGACAAATAACTTAATAACTATGTTGTGAGTGCATCCATATAATTTATTTTTCTTTAGTTCACAAGTAGAATAAATTAAAATTATTTAGATATTATAAAACTTAACTGTATACAATACATGCTACATAAGCTTCACAAATAGTAACGAAAATCTAGTTAAAAAAAAAGTCGAAGAAAAGTACTTAGGTAAAGTTTTTCGCTGTCAACAGACAAGCTTCAGTGAAGAACGGTCAGTTAAAATTGTCTTAATTTTTGGATTATCAATATTTTTCATTTCAATAAAGCTGAAATGTCAAGTTACAATATTGCATCAACATTTTTGCAAAATGTCACAATAATTTGTACTAAAAAAGTTTTTACGGCAAAAGTCAGTGCCGTCAAATGAAAATGTAATAAAAATACGCGGTTTATCGTTTGATTTATGTTTTTGTTGAGAAGTGAGGTTTAGTTCGGGGCAAGATCCCTCCCCATTCCGGCGAGTTCAAGCCTAGCCTCGCAAGCAGGCTGCGTTCCCGGACTAAGCACTCCAGTCCTTTCCTCTCCATTCCTCTTAACTACCTTATACTGATTCCTACCAAACCACTTTACCTACTCCTCTCCTCGCTTACTCTGGCTCTCAACAACTGGTTTTAAAATCGCTAAAAAGCTAAAATGAAATAACCCAAATTTGGAACCATTCAACGAAAAATTTAGAAAGTTTCTTTGAAAACTAATTCAATTCCATTGTTTTATTTATGTTTTTTTTTTTTTCAAATCAAGTTCTTAAGTGAATAGTTTTTAAGAAATTAAATTTTAAAGTAAAAATGTTTGAAAAAAATTGTTATTTTTTTAAACTGTGAATTGTTTTTCAACTTGATTTTTTCCAAAATTTTGCGTAATGAATGCCACTGATTTTTATTTTAATATTCAATGCTCTTATTAATTCTTAGTGAAAAATTGAAAACCAAATGTAAAAAATCTTTCTCAGGTGTAATTAAAAAAAAATACAAAAGGTACTTTTTTCCAAAAACCGAAACTAAAATGTGTTGAATTGAGTTTGTATCTTTTTTGAAAGGTGTAGCTACACAATAATTATAAAATCCCTTCTTACCTGTTCCAGGTTTTCCGAAGTATCATAAAATCCATCATTTTTCTCGATTAAAATTTTTTTTTTTGAAAAAATTCCTTTTGTTTTTGTTTAATTTCTCAAATGGCACTTAACTATGCAAAATTTTGGAAAAAAAATCAACTTAAAAAAAATTCACAATTTATATATGTATGTAAAACATTTAATATTTCATCAATTTTATTTCATGACACAGTTGATACATATAAAGATTAGTTGTCAAAACTCATTTTGTAATTTCATTCACTTTAAATTTTGTATCAAAATCAAATATAAAAGAGTAATTAATAAAAACAAAAGCATCGGCATTATTTCAAGATGGTGAATTTTTTTTAAAACTTCTTAAGGCATTGTTTTATATAATCCGACTGATGATTCAAAAATCTAAAAGTAGCCTTATCTTTAAAAACCTAATTCAAATAACTCTAATCGGTGCCTTAAAATAGATTTCTAAAATTAGTTCCAAACAACGAAGCAAAATTTATTTTTTCCTCAAAATACACTGCGTAAATAAACAGAAAAGAATAAGAAATTCTAACAATAATTCTCTTCAAGCAACCTTGATAAGACTTACTATTATTATTATCTTTTTTTGTATACCAATCCTATAGCATGCAACACACAAAAGAAAAAGAAACTTCATCCAATCAGGTATATGCTTAAAAAACCAGCAGCAACTAAAAATCAAGACAAAAGCTATGTATTTGGGTATACATCACATATAATTCATCACTTATACATTCCTAACCCTTGTGATGTAAAACTAATTCAGCTGTTACCGTTAAGCTATCGCAGCTCTCCATCAAAACGCCCGTCTCCCTTACATTACCCGCACTTAAATAACGTTTACTTTGCTCATGAATTCGAATTTACGATGTCGGTACATATTCCCCATCCCCATCAGAATCAATAATTCTTTAAGGTGGATGAGGAGAAGAAAAATTTGTAAACAATAGTCCTTGAGTTGAGCTCTCCGATGACGAATAGTCATAGTCACATGTTAGTTTTGTAAGCCAACAACCGTGTGAGCTTTCATTCAAAGAGAAATCTACGAATTTGGCAAAGTGACCATATATCCATTCTGCTATATGTATAGGGTTACCTTTGGGTTTTTTTTTTTATTTTTTATTTTTATGCATTTGATTTTGATCAGAAAAAAAGTTTCAGTATCTCGAAAACTGTATTATACTCGATTTTAGACTACAATTGCTAGTAAATGGACACCAACGTACACCATCTGATTTCTTCAACAAATCTTAAGTTATGAAGCAAAAATGGAAATGTTTTTTTTGTTTTTAACTTTCGTATATGTACCTATATAAAATGTTTTAAACATTTTTAGGAAAAAATTTGGATGCACCAATATGATCCGATTTTGAAAGAACTACTTTAAAAAAATTGCTCTTGAATTTTTTTTTTAAATTAATACAAATATTTTTTTTGATTTTTTAATACAATATATTATCTTTTAAACTTTTCAAAATATATCGACCACTTTCCGCTTAATTATCGTAAGCGACTTTTTCATACTTAATTATTTCATTTTATCCTGTGCACCAAAAGCAATGGGACCTTTTGTCATCTGTCATTAACAGTATTGTTAATGATGTTCAACGCTGAAATTTGGTCTAATTAGTATTGTTGCTGAGCAAACAAAAAACAAAATGTCGCTTACGATACTTTTTATTTTTGTCGCTTACGATAATTTGGCGAAAAAAGCTCGATTAAAAAAAAGCTTGTTAAAAAAAATTGATTAAAATCAGTTGAATGGTTTTTGAGAAAATTGAGAATAAAAATAACGGTTTTGTGAAAGGTGCGATTATAGTAGGTAGCTATTCTTTAATAAAAATACCCAGAAAGCACCTCACCTTTAAAATTAACTGAATTAAAAAAAGAAAACCTGTGGTACAATTTTTAAGATATCTAAATAAGATTTTAACCTTATTTTTGGTCCTTAAAAAATGGAAGACGGATCCAATAAATTTTTGTCAAAAAATTAAAAAAAAAAAAAAAGAATTGTATGCTAACCATACACGAACGCAGTTTTTTAGTTTTTTTTGATCGAAATTTTAATCTCGATTTTTTTTTATGAATCGATAACTTGCCTTATACAAATATGAAAATATGCACGATTGCACGCACTTTGCTCTTGCAGTCAAAAACTATACCTTATGTTATGATACCTGTAACGAAAAAATGTTTAAAAAAAAAAAAACAAAAGTAAAAAAAATATTAATAATTATATACGTTTGATTTTTTCTTTGTTTAAAACAAAAAATATTTTCAAATGCAATATTGTTTTAAATATTCAAAAAACACGGATTTCAAAATTGTAACAAAATCGTCCACCTGTTAAAAAGCTATACATATACATGAATAATTGTTAAATAAGGCAATTTTCTCAACAAAAAATAAAACTCTATTTCTGTAATGTGAAATTTTTGCAAAAACCTGAAATGCAGTTTTCTTATAACCATTTTGATCATCACAGGTACAAAGTTTAATCAAAATAGTTATGGTCGTTTTTGAGAAAATTTTGAAAAAAAAACCAAAATATTTGTATGGCAGCTGGTTCTAGATGGGCTAAATCAAAAATTCGAATTTTTCCCCTAGGAAACTACATAAGTACATAAAAAAGCGCTCTGTGCCAAATTTAAAGTAAATCAGCCCACCCGTTTAGGCTCTCAGATTACAGTGGTAGTACACCAAACCGGAAAACCACTGTTTTGGAAATTTCCATCAAAGTAGAGTCAGTTTTGATTACAAACTTGAATTTTTTTTACACGAAACCAGATAGATAATGTATAATCTCTGCCATTTCAAATGTTCATAATGCCTAAACTGAACTATTCAACCTATCTAAATTCTCGCAGCGGCAATCTTATTCTAATTTCATTGTTGGGCATCCCCCGAGTAAACATACCAAAACAAACCCAACCTATACTTATTACTTACCCCCTATCAAAAGCTTCTTCACCACACTGCAGCTGAGGGTGGCAAGTCGACAAGGCAATGGCAATGGCAACGACAAGTAAAATGCTGCCAGACTATCTCACACTCACAAGCCCTCTACTATAGATTGGGCGGGTGCGAGCAGAGAATTTAGAGTCTTCTTTATTAAATCACAATCACACACGACACATGGTATGGTGGAGTCTCTGTTGTGACCAGGAAACTTGAGCTTTTGCCATTAACGAATGCTTAGCATTGTTTTGTTAATATACCTCGCCGGCGAAGATCAGTTCAACAACAGGCGGCTAATAAGACAGACGCATTGGATGTATCGTTATTTCGCCATCGAACTCGAACCCATCGGTATTCTGTCTCTAGTCTTAGTTTCATATGGCTATAAAATTTAAGGGTGGTCCTCCTGGTGGCGAAAATTAGAGCTAACGCGTCATTTAGATTTGCGACATCGTCGAAGTAGTATCTAGATACATTCTTGTTTATCAGAGCTGGCTGCTCCCAACTCGTGTCGTGTCGTTTCGTTGGTCACAAGACTTTAACTTTAAGTATTTACACCTTTTAGCTGTGAGAATAATTTAAAGTTGTGCGTAGTGTGTGATAAGATAAGTGACGACTTTTTGTCTAACAGTATCTTGTCGTGGTGGTCGGACAGCCTCCGATATTGAGAAGATTTAATTTGTATCTTTACATTCGATTGTCAAGTCGCCCACCTTTTTATGATGCTCGACAAATTTATATAATAGTGTTGACAGTGATTTTATTTATATCCTGACCTGGCACACCTTTTTGATTGATTTAAATCGAATTGAGGAATTCTTTCTTCTTTGATTGGATTGTTTTGCTCTTGCTTGTAATTTTGGCAGAACAAATTTGAGTGAAGTGAACATTTTTTTTCTGTGTTTTATAAAAAGAAAAAAAAAACAAACAAAAAATAAATAAATCAGCGAATTTTCGGCGATTTATCATTTAAGGGCACATATTTTTTTATTCCGCGACTTGTTTTTCGCGGTCATGCATGACTTGAATGTGGTAATTTTTGAGGAACGTGTCGATCGTGTTAATAAGGAATTGATTTTGTACTCTCGAAGACGTACAATTCGTATACAGGGTGATCCCGACAAACCTGTGGATTATTCGCATATCAAAGTGACAACGATAAATAATAACTGCAAGAACGGTGAAGACAGCTGTGATTATTTGATAAGAATCAAAGCCTATCGTGGTCGAGGTGGTGACAATAAGAAAAAAGATTTAATTAAATCATCAAGTATTTAACAGTGATTAAAGTAAATAAAAATAAATTAAATAAAAAAAAAGGAAAAAAAAAGCAATAAAGATAAAAATAAATTAATTAGCAATTAAAATTTTTTTAATGTTTTTGCAATTATAAAAATAAGTGCTTAAATTATATACACAGTGCGCTGCTTAAATTAGTTTTTTTGTGTGATTAAATTTATAAGAAGAAAAACGTACCTACTCTTATTTCTATTTGAATTCGTTTTTTTTTGTTGTTACTATCTGTTGTTAAACCTATATTGCTGCTGTTGCTGTTTTAAAACAATTTATAACCAAAACCACGTCATGGAAGTAGCTGCAGGTAAGCCATTTATAGTAGGTAATTAAGGGGTGTGTAACGTATGTACTTTTTTTGTTACATGAAAATAAAATCTTATTTTAATTTCATTGTGAAACATCATAAATCACGATGACAACAAATTTAAGCTTTTATGTAGTTCAAGTGGTTTGTTGCAATTTTGACACTAATTTATTGTTAATGGAAGATTGTAACAGAGATATTATAGAGAGGTAAAACTTATTTTTTTCTTTTTTATGGGGTAATCTCTGAAACTACTGAATCCATTCTAAAAATTAATTTACTTTTCACTTTTAAAAAAATTGCAAAATAAGACTGCAAAAAGGTCTTGTTTATCAACTTGAAGAAACCCTTCGATATAATTGAAAGTATAATGCATCCAAGTATTTGGTAGTGAAACTCTCTTAAAATTAAGAAATTGTGGCGACTCCTATCATTTAAGAAACACTGTGCCCTTTTCTACTGATCATTTCAACAATAATATAATTCAAAGAACAAATTGTGATTATGGACCTTACTACCACGCCTTATATTTTTTTTTTAAATTAAGAAAAACAATTCATCAAAAGAGCTTTTTCGTGCTTTATCGTACAAAATTAAATATTGTAGTAAAATTGCTTAAAAGTAAAAAAAAAAAAATAAAAAAAGTGAGTATACGCCCCAGTGTACTCACTTTTTGAATTGAATGAATTTCATCTCTTTTTATGGACCATATTGTTTATTAAAGAAAATGAAACCTCATATTTTAGTAGTTACGGATATGCATGTATGTATGCATTATGCATATGCATTTATTAATTTAAAATAATCCTTGATGCTTGCAGCCTTCTAGAAGTCGAGCAGTTTTTTTGAAACTATACTTTAAGTTTATTATATCAAATTTTTATTTCAAGCTCTACATTAATATGCCGAGCAAAAAATCTTTCAAATATACCTTTTAAATTTTGGTAGAATTTTGATGAATTTAGTTATTTAATTTTCATGATGTTTGAAAAATCTTTCAATTATTTTTACTTTTTAAATTTTGTTCGAATTTTGATGAATCTATTTAATTTTCGTGATGTAAACTGATATAGCTTTGCTTCAAAGAGTAATCAACAATTCATGTTTATTCTAAAATTTTGTCTCGAAATCTCCCAAAAAGGAAAAATAATCTTAACTTTAAGAATTTAGGTGAATAAATTTTTTTCCCGATTTTTAACTTTTAGGGTTTTTTCTGATTTTAATATTTCAGTATTTTGGATTTTCAAAATTTTGAGATTTTTGGATTAAGTTAAGTGCTAATTTATTTATTTCTATCTTTTCTTTTTTCTGAAAAAGTATTAGAAATAGTATGTATGAATCAGAACAACAGAATAGTCACTAATATTATCCAGCAGAAGCACTTTTGCATGAAACACACATTTATTTTTAATATTTTCTTCGAGTGACTTTACTCAAGTGTCTCGTAGTGTATTATTTATTTATTTAAAGGAAATACACAATGACGTCTTGGTGACTATTTTTTATTGAAAATGTTCATTCAAAGTTTAGATTTCTTTTGTTAACAAACATAACTCTTTTAATTTGATAGAACTAAACTAACAAAAAATCATGCGACCTGCTGTAGGCGTCCGGTTTTTTTTTATTGTGATTTAAATTGATTAACATAGGTATTAACGATTGTGATCATAGCTTAAACCGGTCAATATATAAATGAATATTTATTTATTCTAAAATGTTAGATCATCTAAGTAGATCAGCTTTAACATTAGAAAAAAAAAAAAAAACTAAAACTAAAATGTAAATATATTTTCAAAAAATCTCCTCACTCTCTTTTCACCTCTGCATGGGGTGTTAATTAAGTCATTTGAAAAAAACATAATATTTACATGTCTATTAAATCAAATATGTGAAAAACATGATATACATATATTCATAACTTTAATTATTATTACCTTAATAATCATAACAAGTTTTATGAAGAATCTTTAAATTCCCATTTGATGTGTAGAACTATGAAGATAAATTTATGGTAGATATTTATTTTATGACGCCATCTAACTAAACACTATACAAGAACAGTAAAACCCAGATAAGTGTCTCACCATAAATGCTTCGTTTTGAGAGGTACTTATGCGGGTTGGGCAGTTATAAGAATCCCGCTTAAATGTGCATACGCACTTATCTCTATATTTACAAAAAATAAAAAAAAAATTAACAACAAAAAAAAAACATTAAATGTTATTTCAAAAATCGGAAATAACTTTACACCAACTGACCAGTATTGGTAACCTTTTAAAAAAGGAAGTGCCAGATAAAAATAAGCTTAAAAGAATTTTTTACAGGTAAATTTCAATAAAATTATACAAAAAAAAAAGGCAATTGAGCGGGGAAGGTGGTTAAGCGAAGTTTTATATGAAAAAAAAACTCAAAATTATGGTTCAAAATAATAAAAGGTACTTAAAGGTACTCAGACACGTAAGGGATAGGCACTTATCCGGGTTTTACTGTCTATACGAACACATTCTTAAAGATATTTTGTTTAAATTTTGTTTGTATTTTCAACTTGTTTGATACGAATCTTTTCCCTTTTTGGATAATGCGTCTTAAAGAATATTTTAACACCTACGTATAAAAATGCGGTTATTTTTTTTGCATTTTTGCTTTGTTAAGGTATTGTGTTCGTTTTTGAATTATGTACCTATTTTATTGAACTTTCTACCTAGCTATGTTTTACTATACTTAATTCAGATGGCGTGTGTAGTCGAAAATCAACAGTCTTAACGAACAAGTCTCTCCAGCCAGCCCCAATTGGTTGAGGTCGTTCTTCATTTATTTGTCCCAACTTCTCCCAAGACGGATGGATTCGAAGATTCATCGGGCACATTCAATACGATTCACTTGTCCTAGCCAATCTAAGCTGCTGGTTGACCAGGTCAACGTCTTCGCTGTATAGCCTATAGAACACTTCAGTCAATACTTTTACAGCTCATAAAGGGCTACATGAAATTTGGCCCCAAAGGAAAAATGACCCCAAACGAAAAATGAAAAATAGCCGCAAAATTGGGGCTATTCCAATTTAAAAATAGAAAAATGACCCCAAACTTAATGAAAAAAAGCCCCAAAAAAGTAATACTGAAACGAAATCGAAAAATTGCCCTAAAAATATATACGTAAAGCAACAACAAAAAATAAAAGTGGGGCAATTTTTTTAAATTAAATTTAACCCCAAAATTAAAAATGAAAAAAGGCCAATAAAGAAAAATGACCCCAATTTACAAAATTGAATCAATTTTTTGTTTTTGTTGCTTTTCATATTAATTTTTCGGGGCATTTTTCATTTTTTGTTTGGGGCCATTTTTCATTGCGGCCAAATTTCATGTAGCGTAGCCTCATAAAGAACGATAGGGCCAAGTGATTTACAACACTCAATCATTCCCGTGAGCATGTTTGCAGGAATATAGAGGACCTACAGTTTATGGCCGAGAAGATCGCAACTCTTTTATGACAGGAGATACTGTGGGAGAATTTTTCACTTCCTCGCAAGAGGCAGTAGCCCTGAATAACATTTTTAGTGTTTTGGTGGCAGAGGCTGGGAATCAAACCCAAACCTCTGACCCAGAACCGTGACAGTCCAACGCACTAACCATTACGCAACTGGCGGACCGAATATATCAGCTGAAGAATTTTCTTCTTAAAGCAACCCAGAAACTTGCAAATTCTTATCTGTTTTAGGGACTCACTCCAAATATCAGTCCATCCTACACAACTTGACATTCGATTCCACATGACTTATTGACATAAGAAATTTAGGGATTTCAAATTATGGTGAAATTGATTTCTTTCGATACAAGTGTGGAAGCAGAAAATGAACATCATTTTGGCAGAACACAAATTTGGCAGTCGTATGTAATTCTATCTCCTTTTTTTTTTTGCGATAGTGGGGTAGTGTGGAAGGAAAGTAATTATTTATTGAAAAGCCTTTGGAAAAATGTAACCTACCACTGTTGTTGACTTGCCAATAACGTATAATTGTTTCAGGAACTAAATTAACGCGTCGCCTTATGCCTCAGATATTAATTTCTCAATATCAAAAGATTCGATAGTGTTCTTGCCAACTTGGACGATGTAGCAAAGATTTTTCCAACGTCTCCACAAGTTGATGAATTTTTGCCAAGATATGGGATATGGCTCCGAAAAAACCTTTCTTATTACGTATTTATGTTACTTAACTTCTTAAAGGTTTTAGCTATACCTTTGCTTATAGTATTAATTGTTCGACAAAAGGAATTTTGTTCTATTTAGTGATACAAAATTTTTTACCAGATTTGAATATATATGTAGGTACTAAGAAATTTGTGTCTTAAAATAATTTTTTCTTTGTATTCATGTACATATATTTAATAACAAAACTGTAATTAGATCACGTTTTACATTTTTGATTATTTTTTATTGGTACCCATGTTAAGTGAACATACAAGTATCTAGTACCTACATATGTATACATAGCTATGATCCAAAAAAAAAAAAATTGTAATGAAAACATCAAAGCGCACGTATTTTTCAGAAAAAAAGCAACAACAACAAATAAGCATAAATAAATTAAACAAAAAGAAATAAAAACATGAAAAGTTAACGATATTTTATCTTTGGTTGTAAAAAAGCATTTTTAACATTCTTATAAGTATCAAACTTGCAATATTTTGTGGCATTTTTTTTTGTTGTTGTTGCTTGATAATGCATATAATTAAGTAAGTTCAAACTTAAACACCGCATAACTGCATAAATGCAAACTGGGAGCTGTCAGAATATTTGACTTATTTTCTTTTTTTATTGAATTTACTCATTGACGGACTGTTGAATTCAAATTAATGTATGTACAATGTACATACATATGTAATGTAGGTAGCTATGATTAAAACTAAAAAAGAATTGCAATAAAAGTAGATAAGGCCCAGTAGTAGCCCGTGGCGTAATGGTTAGTGCGTTGGACTTGTATGCCATAGGTCTGGGTTCAATATCAGCCGCTTCCACCTTAAGTTTTTTTCGGACCTACTACCTCTTGCGAGCGAATCTCTTGTCATAGAAAAGTGCCGTTCACCTTAGCCGTTCGGATTCGGTAATAAACTGTAGGTCGCCTCCATTCCTGCAGACACGCACACAGGAATGGTTGGCAGTTGTAAGTCGCTACGCCCTGGTTGTTCATGAGCCGTTTTTGCCACCAAATGTATTTATTTATAAGTAGATAAGGCCTGGAAGTGTCACAACCTATATCTAGGTATAAGTAAGACCAACATGGGAAACTTAGGTCCGGCCATATACATTCGAGTTATACCTAAGTGTGAATTTTATTTTGAGCTTTTATATCCCATATTTTCAACTTAAGTGCCACTTTCTTGTACATACTGTCAAACTAGGCCTTAAAGACGTAAAAACTGACTAAAAATTGATAACAGCGCATTCGTAAAAATTTTGATAAAAATGCGTAAGCACATTGGCGCTTATTCATAGGCTTTTGCTAAATTCAAGTTTGACTAAACTGCAGTTTAAGATCTATTGTGTTAATGAATATTATGTAATGTCTTGTTAACTAGAAATGACGTATGTACATTTTTTTAAAAATAATATCGGGAGTTAGTTTTGTCATTTACAAACTTTTTTAATAAAAAAAAATGTGTTTCAAACGGGCTACATGAAATTTGGTCCCAATGAAAAATGGCCCAAACAAAAAATAAAAAAAGGCCCCAAAAATTTATATGAAAAGCAACAACAACAAAAAATTGTTAAAATTTTGGGGTCATTTTTCAATATTTTAGGGCCTTTTTTCATTTTTCATTTTGGGGTTAAATTTCATTATGAAAAATGGCCCCACTTTGATCTGTCGTTGTTGCATTACGTATATATTTTTAGGGCAAATTTTCGATTTGAATTGAGTATTTCTTACTTTTTTTTGGGGCCTTTTTTCACTAAGTTCGGGGTCATTTTTCCATTTTGAAATTGGGGTAATTTTTCATTATGAAGAAAAGCTCCAATTTTGGGGCTATTTTTCATTTTTCGTTTAGGGTCATTTTTTATTGAGGCCAAATTTCATGGCCTTTCAAACATTTGCCTTCAAATATTGGAATGACAAACCAAAAAAATTAAAAGAAAATTCTTAATAGCCCAGGAAAAATATACAAAAAAAAATCTACAGAATAATTCAATTAAAATTACTTTTAATAGTTTTAAAATGTTTAATGAATGCTTATTGCATTTTATTTTTTCAAAATTTTGAGTTGAATGTCTTACCAAAGTATTGATGCTTACTTCGGAAACACTTTTTATAACTTTACCGGAGTTCAAAATAGCTTTTTTTTTTCTTTACCAAAAAAATTAATTCCAACACCTACACTTAAATTACTTGAAAATTTATTGCTTCTCTTGTTTTTTAACGATTTTTTATTACCTTTTAAACAAGTTGAAATTTAAATTTATTTGTTGTCTAAATAAATAAACAATTCAAATCAGAGCACATTGTTTTAATTATTATTTGCCATTATTGTTTACTAAATTTAAACAACTTTTTGAAACCTTTAAAAGAGGAGAAATAAAAATGTATAAATAAATGTTTGATTTCCAATAAAAAAAAAAAATTATTTCGTTTAATATACTTTAATGTCTTGAAAAGGTGTTTAATGTTCAAATGTTTGTCTTTAAAATCCAAGGCTTTAGAATTACTCTTTTATAACCGCAATGTTTCTTTCTTTTCCAATGTTTAGAAAAGCTTTAACTAAACGAAAATATTTATGGGCTTCATCACAAACCACCGAAAGTTCTGCAGCTAAAAGAACAATTACGGCAAATTACTGCGCTGTGTTATCTTAAGTAATTTTAGTCGTAAAAAATTTAAATAAAATCATAAAAACACCATACTTTGTCTGCCATAACTATTTAAAAAAAAAATATGAAATTTGGAAAATGTGAGCGAATATTCCTTCTCCTTATTACAACTACGAGTAAACTTAAAATAAGTTTTAAGCTTAAAGAAAAAAGTTTCCTAAGAACAAAGCAAAACACATCACAATTAATTTTAAACAAAAAAAAAATTTGGAATTTAGTTTGAGAATTAAAAATTAAAAATGCTGATAAGAAAAATCTTAACAAATAAATTGTTCCTTTGGTAAATTCCCAGATTTTTCTATTGCCGATCTTTTGTTCGTTGAAGAAAGTGTCAAAAATCAAGGGGGAAAGGTAAAGGCCAGATTATTTTATGACGATTTTTACAGATCTTTCACTTTCTTTCAAAGTTTCTTGTGTGTTTGTGTTAAAAAAAAATAAATTATTTCCTTATTTCGTGATCGAAAGCCTACAAGAGGTATTTGTTTTAATAAATAAAATTGTTTTTGTTTTTAAAGTTGATTTTATTCATTTTAACAACATAACTAATTTCGTTTCTTTTAAATATCTATGCTAACTGTAGGTAGGTAATATGTATGCAATAAGGCCCAATCCATCTTACCAACCGATATAATATTGTTTAAAAATAAAATGAAATATGAGTTTACCCCTCCTCCTAATCAAAATCCTTCGCTTTTAATGAAAATTTGTTTAATTTTAACCAAAACGTGATATGTGACATGGAGTGTATACCTACACATAAAATAATTTAATATTGTAACGAGTTTTCGGTCGTTTACAAATAATTAATAGTACTGACGTGTAGGTATATTTTTAATGCAAGACAAAATATATTATATACCTACACCAAGTAATTGTCTTTATTTCCAAAAATAATTTTAGCTAATTTTACCAACTTCGTCCCTAGCCCCTACCCACCCAAAAAAAAAGAAAAGAAACAAAAAATTAAATATATTGGTACGTCAACTAAAGCAGCAGAAATAAATCAACAACAACAAAAACATTCGCCTTAATGAGACAAATATTTTAACAAAAAATAAAAAAAAACAAAATATCTAATTAATATTAAAAATAGTTTTAATGTATATGGGGCGTTACAAAAAAAAGTGTGTGTAAAAGAACAATTCAATTTCGACTCATTGTTAAGTTTTTTTTTGTGTAGACGGTAGGTAATTAGCATTATACCTTTATTGTCTCATTTAAGTGCAGTGTAATATGTAATATGTAATTTATTATTAAAACAAACTAATCAAAATTAATATTTAATTAAATCATATTGGGATATATATAAATGAGAACGAAGCGACCTATGACTAAGGATAATGTCACACGAGTGTCTTTTTCTGCGCGTCCATTTGGAAGTAGGTCCTGATGAGAACCAAGAAAACATAGGTATAGGAATGGACACACGAGCTTCCACTTATTGGTTTCGTCCGCGCGTCCAACTTTGTCGATTGTTTGACTCTCATGCCAGGCAGATTGTAAAACGGCATGAAGGGCACGGGCGTAAATAAGTATGGCCACACGAGCGTTCAAATGGACGCGCTTCTACATAATTTTCAAATGACTTTTTTTAGTGATTTTTATTTTTATCTTTTAGTGGGTCAATATATATTTTCACCCACTAATTCTATATTTTTTGATTTAGTAAAATATTCCGTCCGCGCGTACAAGAAAAAGTTCTTGTGACATCAAGAGAGTTTTATACTGGACGCGCTTCCAAATGGAAGTTCGTCCATTTGGACGCTCGCGTGACATTGGCCTTAGAGAGCCCAATTGATTTTGTTCAAGAGAATTTTCTAAACTGTTTAAGTGTTGACTAAATTACAAGTGCACATGATTAAATGCCAACATATGTATATTTGGTACAGACAATAGACATAGAGTTACTGGCTGAACAGAATAGAATGACGGAACTGAAGCCGCAGACGGAACTGGAAGAGCTGTCAAAAAGTGTCGTACGTTATTTTTTTTACATGTCCACAATGGAGCTGTACAGCTTTGAAAGTATTTTGAAGAAAAACAAAAGAATATTATTGTGTACAAGCTCAGAATTCACATTTTTTGTTTCCAATAATTTTCCTTTTAATAAATAATTTTTTTCGCGATACAAATAACCACAATATTTTTTTCCGACCCAAAAAGTTGTTTTTTTTCTTCATACAAATTGAAACGTCAAAAGTGCCGTACGTTAAAAGTTGGTGAACTCTTCCGTCTGCGTCTGCAGCTCCGTATGCGTCTACGTTCCGTTGTGTTCGCAACATTGAATTTGCGTGTATTCAATATTTTGACAGCTATTCCGCAGCTCCGGCTCCGGTTCCGTCTGCGTCACCATTCTGTTCAGCCAGTTACAAAATAGTCGGAAAATAAAAGTCCAAAAGTAAAGCCAACAAATGACTCACTCACACTCAATGCGGGTGGCACCTCTGCTCTGAATTGTTTTTCATACTATACCTATGTAATATAGGTAGGTACAGATTGTTTGAATGGTACGGCTTTAAGTCAATTTATTTTATCTTCATTCCTTAAAAATGGCAGAGGCTGTTAAAACATCTTTTGACAAATGATTTTTATAATCTTGTCGTGGATAAAAAAGGCCAGTGACATAATAATTGGAACATTTTTTCATAGATACTGTTTGGTACAAATGAGAGTGCTTAACATAAGACCAAATATATAATTTTCGTATTTGGCTTAGCGAAACTATTAAAAAACGTCATCAGTCCAAATTAGTTTGAGACATAAGACCAAATTTTTATCCTCCACTCGATGGACAACAGTGAGTTTTTTGTTGTTTTTTTTTTTAAGAGTTTGAATGCCAAATTAATGACGAGTTATAAATATACATTATGTCCATAATATTACCTATTAATACTTATTTTTTTTAAAGAAATAATTAAATAATCATTTCTATGCATCAAATGATTTTGAAATATTTAATGGTCAATAGGATTGGAGCTTCTAAAAGTTAAAACAATCAGGTCGATTTTTTAATCCGTAACAATTAATCCACAGTGATTCACAGTGTATTGTTCTCTTTTTTTTCTACGTTAAATTAACTAACAGAAAAGAGAGCAAGACACTCCGAATCACTGCGGATTCCATAACTATCATGAATATTGCATTTTAAACTTTTTAAAATATTTTTTCCTTAAGCAAATTAAGAATTTTGATGTTTAAAGGGTTTTAGGACGTTAAACTTTTAAATTTAAATAAAACAAATTGTGTGTGGGATATCGCTATACTCATTAACGTTCTCGTTCGAATGTCGTCCGGCTGATGGAATGTATATGAAGAAAGTCCATTTTGTGATAAATCGCATTAATCTGAATAAAAGATGTTCAATTGTTTGCGGTTTATTTGCATTTACAATTATAAATGAAGATAGTCTTGTCGCACAGGATACAGTTCACGTCGAAGTCGCTGTCGTCGCCGTCGTCGTGACAAACCGCCCATCCTTTCAACCTCCAATCCATCCCGTCAATAAAAATAATTTTTTTTTGCAAATAAAGTTTTTCCATTTTGAAAAAAATGCACTAAAAAGAACAACACAAACCTAAAAACAAAGAAGAACATAGTGTCCAAGTGAGATTGTCGAACAAAACGTCAATTTTCTTGGACTAAACGCCATTAAAACCTTTTTAAAATAGGTTGTAGTGTATCCACTCCACATATGCGCCGCCACTGCCCATTTAACAAATGAGTAACAAAAATGTAAAGTGCAATCGAGTATGTTTTTTTTTTTCCAAGGCGAATCGTGTAAATTGTAGTACATGGGTTTATTTAAGACATAAATTAGGTAGGTACATAAAAAAAAAACAAAATTTACACGAGTGAGTCGCACGAGCTTACTCTTGTGGTTAATAAGAATTTTGGTACCTCTCAACGAAAGAAATATTTAAAAGTCAGAATCACTAGGAACATGATTTTTTTTTTAATTTTGAGTTAATATTTTCTATATTTTCTAAAGCAATATTGTTTAAAATATTTAGAAGCACTTGATTACAAAATTGAAATAAAATCTTTCGAGCCGATTTAACCAACTAAAAAAAAACGGTTAATTTTTTCACAAAAAAAAATAAACGAACCCAAATTTCCGTAACCCGAATTTTTTGGACATAACCTGAAGTAAGGTTTTAATTTTTTAGTAACATTTTTATTTTTTATTGAATAAACATTAGAAGATACTAAACAAATTATGATTTTTATGAAAAATATACAAACATATGCCAAAATATGCACGTTAAATGTAAAATATGCAAAAATTTGGCCTAACAAATGGCACTTAAAAGACAGTATTTCTAATAAAACGGATTTATAACCTAGTCTCGTCTTGATAGTGTTACGGCCATATTGTTGGCTTTCTTCAAAGCTAGTTTTGAGTAAAAACTAGTTCTATTCAGGTTTCGAGTTTTAATTTTTTCACTAATTTTTATTACTTTGACATCTAATTCAAAATATTCATACATAGTTTGACATCTAAATCAAATCAGTAATTTTTTTTGAGAACATAAAACCTCGAAACTCCAATAGAACTAGTTTTTTCAGTAAAACTAGCTTTGAAGAATGTCAATAATATAGCCGTTAATATTTTTGGTTGTCCTACATATTAAATAAATATCGATTTCAAGCAAGCTTTACTCCAACTTGTACACTAAACTGCATCGCTGGCCTTTCTTATAAAACCGCACTGTATCGAATAATAATAAATGTCATTTTTATTATCACTACCTTCCTAACTCCATGATATGTAGATGTATATGCACTGCACATATACGTACATCATAGAAAAATCTAGCAGTATTTTCTTCGTTCTTTCCCTATGTACCGCCTGCTGAAATTCATCGCTTGCGTTCGTTTGTTTATTTTTATCATTCTAGTAATTTTTTTGGTAACACCAACCAAAAATTTGATAGTTATCCCCCCATATGCTAGAGTTCATTTCTGATTTATTTCATTTAATCATTTTGGTAACACCACAACTCTCTCAAAATGATTCTATAAACATTTTCAATGTTAATAAGATTTGATCACAGCGATCTTCAACTTCGTTTAGAAAACAAAAGTATCGAATTTTCAAATTCCTAAATTCTTCACCAACCCTTCATTTAACATTTTCTCATCAATTTGTGACCAGCCAAAGATGCATGATGACGATTGACCGCATTTCAAAAATCTTGCATTACGGAAATCCATTAAATCATTCAAACTCAAAATTAAAAATGTATGCTAGTTATAAAGAAGTTACAGTACGATGAACTTCTGCGCTATTTTCTACGAATTCGAATTTCGTTAGAAATTAACAATTGCAATTATCAATGATTTGTTTCTTAGAATTATTGTGAATTAAAGAAATGCAAAATTGTAATAAAATTCTGAGAAAAAAAAATACGAAAGTCTTAGTCTTTTCTACTAATGAATGGTTAATAAAATAGAATTGACTACCTAACTAAAAACAAGCGGTGGTTTTTGTATGAGTTCTACTATATTGAAATTGGAAATTTAATATTCAACTCGCGAATGAATAAAAAAATTTATTATTATTTACCTATAATTAGTCAGGGAGATGAACATACTTACATACGATTACCTGTGTCATTGCGGCTGTTGAAAATTTGAACACTACAACCACTATATCTCAAGGTCAAACATATTTAAAAAAAAAACTGATGGCCGGAATAGTTTCCTTCTGATATTGTTGATCAGAAAATGGCCACTATCAGTTGCATGAAAAACACAAAAAAAAAAAGAAAAAAATTAAAATTACCTATTTTGAAATTGTACAATGCAATATTAGATGATGAAAGAATCGTCTGCTGAGATACATATTGTGAATTTGATAATTTGATTCTGAAAGATTTTGAAAATGCTAAATTTATTGTTATGGAATTGATTAAAAAATGCGAAAGATTGATAATAACAATTTTAATTTACGGTCACTGGTCAGTCATAGAAAAGGCAAGTTTTGTAAATGGATCCCGTCAAACTTATTCAAGTGGCAGTTTTATTCATGGTTCGTTTAACTCAACAGAAGCTTTGAAAAAGCCGCAATGTAAAATCAAAAATCCATAAAAACTCGTTAAAGTAACAAAGGAACTTTATAACAATAAATTTATTTACTTTTAAACTTTTAAATAAATTTATTTCACGGCGATATCTTTACTAGTTCTCGAGATATCGTCGCCGAAAAAAGAAAACGAAAGTACCTACGTACACACACTACACTATATCTCTAAAAATGATGGATTATTCCAGTAACCTTGAAACGTGAAGAAATGTCCAAATTTTCGATTCGACAAATTGGACCAATTCTTTTGATTTTTGTAACAATTTATCTTTAAAGATAGAACATATAGACAGCATATTTTTTCTATTAAAGTTGCAGTAAAATCACAACTTAATAATAAATCAATAAAATTTTATTGAACAAGACTCCTTCAGACATTCCGGTAATTCCAAACAGTGGCGTCCACCCAATTCCTATTATATATACATAAACATTTATAAAGTTAAAGTTGTTGTCCTAACATAACATATCGAAGGCCGTTCAATATGTTATGTCGTTCTACACCCACCCGCCGCCTAAGGAATCTCTGAATTGGCTAAAAAAAAAAAAAAAAAAGAACAATTTTCATTGATCTAGAAAGTCTTCTTATTTTTTAATATTTGTATGTTAATTTTTCTGAAGATTGATGGTAAAAGTTTTGGCAAATTAGTTTTAAGTTAATAGAACATAATAGCTGCTTATTTGCCTTTTTTTCCTCTTTTCCTCATCCATCTTGTGTGTATCAAAACATTGACATCTAAATGTATTTTTTTACTTTAAGTTCATAAATCGTATTTATGTGTTAATGTAGAATAAAACAAAAACAAAAAAAGCAAAAAACATATGTTTTTTTGTAAGATTTATTTATTTTGTATTTATTTAGATTTATTCTTTTGACTTTCTTTTACTGGGTGATTCATTTCATATTCATAATATTTGAGATAAGATATTAGATAATTTTGTTGATTTTAACAAAAAAAAAAAAAAAAACAACAGATTCGTACCTATGTACGTATAAGGCATATATGGAATGAGAGTGGGTGACTGCAAATTCATAAAAATAAATTTATAACTTATTTATGTTAATAATTCATATTCAACAAGTTGATTGTTTGCGTAGTGTTATTTATGTCACTCTCTTCTTTAATTTATTATTTTTTCTTTGTTGTTTTCCATAATTACTCATCACTCATGTATCCTGTTCTTGATTTTGCAAAAATTCATTTATTTTCTTGGTTCATTTCAATAGCATCGCCCCGCCTGTTTTGTTGGGTTGGAAAAGAAGATAAAATAAAATTAATATTCATATTCATGATTTATATGCTTTTCTATTTTAAAATTAATCTTACTAATTAGTTTATAATAAATGGAAAAATTAATTAAAATTCTTTCGATATTTCAATTTTTGAAAGCTGTTTTAATTTTTGATCTACTTTTAAATTAAATCAAACGAGTGTTATATGTATGTATGTGATGTTAATTGGTTAATTTAGGGCGATTCAACCCCTAAGACTATTGAATTTTTATACTTATAGTTTTGATATTTTTATGAAAAAAGGTATAAATGATTTTTGAGAAGAAAAATAATTTTTGGATACAAATTTATAATTACTAATGAATAGGGCTACGATTTCCATGCAAATGCATATATTTTTTGGTAACCTTTAGAAGCGTGATAATAAATTATCTTTACGAATCATGAGTTTTCCTTTAATATGGCATTCAATCGTTAGTGCATATTTTTGTATATTTTACTATAAATGCATATTTTGGATATTTTTGCATATTCCTACATAATATTTATGCATATTTTTAGTTCTTATTTTCAAGAAAATATAATAAATAGACACAAACCATTAAACTTCTTAATTAAAATTAAAAAAACTGAATGGAAGATGCTGCTTTAAAAATTACGTACTAGTGTTGAAGGATCTCTTGGTTTAGTTCTAATAAAAGCTTGTGCATACTAAGACAAAATGAAAGATTTTCAACAATGAAATATATATCTTCAGCATTCGCCTTGAGCTTCAATGGTGAAAATAATTTTGAAAGCTCTACTAACGATGAAACCTGCTCTTTGAAAAATGCATCAATTACGTCAGTTGATGTAGAACGTTTTTTTTTTTTTTCAATGTACAAAGCCGCGTCCAAATCAATATAAACTTTCATTGTAAACCGCGCCGCGACGCCAGTACGTATTAAATCTTGTATTGGCCCTAAAAATGTTTGCGAAAAATTCAAATTTATTTCCAAATCAATATCTATCAAAATCACCGAAAATTTTTTCGTGTGCGCCAAAAATCCACCGGAATTGGAGCGCATTGAATGTGACGCGAAATTTGTGTGCGCTCGGACGTCCTAACTGAAATATTTTTTTTTTCGTCGATACAAATATTTGCGCCGCGGCTTAACATTCCAATGTTTTGCTTTTAAAATAAAGATGGGAGTTATTATGGTTTTAAATGCATATTTTAAGTGCATATTTCTCATTTTTAAGAGCATATTTAAGCGCATGTTTTCCGTTTTATAGTGCATGAAAATCCTAGCCCTACTAATGAATGTTAACCGCTAGGTTTCTACGACTTTTAAAATAGTCAAATAATATTCCAATAAATCTGTGCTAAAGTTTTCACAACATCTTAAGAAAATATAAAAAATATAAGTATACATATTTTCTGATAAGACATTTTATAACCTTCGTGTTTTTTATCTTGAAATACTCTTACTTTTTATATCTGAATTAATTATCCTAACCTTATATCACTGCACTGCAAACATGTATGCTAATTAATAATTATTTTAAAGTCAAACAAACTTCCTTATAATTCTGTATAATGTATATCTATACCTTACCTACTTTATAAATATTTACAGGGCCGCATTTTAAACTCATTGCAAATAATCCTGCATTTGCATCTTCCTTATATTATTTTACTTGCAATACATATACATATACAAACATAGGTACTATAAGGATAGTTTTCGATTCGTAAAAAAAAATCGAACTGGAAATTTTGATCAAAACTTGACACTACGATGATAGGGAAGACGAAAAAAGTGGGTCCCGCAATTCCGTCCCTCTGTCTGTCTTTCTGTCTGTGTACTGTGGAAAAAAAAAACCCCAGATACCTTATATAGTCGATTTATCGATTTCAAGGCCGCTAATAACAGCATCTCTAAGATCTACATACATATACATTAGGGTGCAGCGATAATGTATGATTATTTTTATTTATTTTGTTTTCGACGGCTTAACGATAAAAAGTTCATGAAATTTACAAAAATTATTTACATGTCTTAATGTTTTGAGGTGCCGCAACAGAGATGAAAATCGATCAGAAAAAAATGTATAAATTTAAAAAAAAATTCAAAATAAACGTCATTATTTCATAATCATAATTGTTTTTATTATATCAAATGGAGGCTTTTGTTGACGTGATAGCAGTTTTGCCCTTATAAAACCATCTCGTTTGTTTTCCCCAAAAACTGTGCTTGAAGGCTGTTTCACAATGCGACAAGAAAACGAGACGTCAGCGTGAACAGATCGCTTCGCAGTTGTTCTCTCTTAAAAACGAGTTTCAAATAATGAAATAATAAAGTATTTCTCGTCGTCACGTTGCATCTTTTTTTCAATTTTTCGAACTTTATAGCCTAGTACGCAGATCGGAAAAAGACAAATTTTATCCCTACAATTCTAATCTCTACAAAAAAGTTGTAAAAATTGCACAAAATTAATATTTTTCTTCTTTTTTTTTTTCTTTTTGTAAAATTATCGACTAAATTATTTAATAGTTGATCGTTTTTATCGTGCAAAATTATTGACCTGTCACATGCTTATGTGACGACGAGAAATGCTTTAATATATATTATTTCACTGTTTAAGAACAACTACGAAGAGGTTTCGTCACGCTGACGTCTCGTTTTATCGTCGCATTGTGAAACAGCCTTGAAGCTTCTGTCACCAACTTTATGAAGTGCTCTACGACTTGTGTGTGGTATGGGAAATCTTTAATGTTCTAATATGATTATTGTGCCGAGACCATCTTTAACCAAAGCTTTCAAGTTTTCATCAGATATATGTATGTTATCTCACAGTCTTGCCACATAATAAAATCAACATACATAACTCTGAGCCAATCTTTCGGATATTTCATGAACTATTGACTCTTTTGTTGTTTTTTCAAGCGTTAATTCGTATTTAACGAATATAATTTTTCATTATAAGTATAATAGGTAATTGAGAGAGGGCTAACTTCTCTGGTGAACCAAACATCAGGACAGGTCGTCGTTTTTCGGGTTTTGACTTGAGTCATTTTTAAGAAAAAAATTATGCTTTGCTAAAGTATAACAATAATTACTTTTACTTTAACGGTGAATAGAAAATTGAAAATATACTACTTACACGAGGGTAAATTCTTGATATTAGCCGTAAAATTCAAAGCGTTTCACAAAAGAAATAGTAAGCTCGCGAGTTGACTGAATGACGTTCAAACAAACGCAATGTTTAAAGCGAGTTGTAAAATTACATCCATTACCCCACTTCCTCCCCAATTTAATGCATATACGGTTCAAGATCAAATTTTTTTTCTATATTATACTAACACTCCAACACATAGTAGTAGCCCGTGCCGCAATGGTTAGTGCATTGGACTGTCATGCCAGGTGTCTGGGTTCAATACCAGCCGATTCCACTTTTTAGTGTTTTTTGAGGGCTACTACCTCTTGCGAGGAAGTGGCAAATTCTCCGAAAATATAAAAGTGCTGCTCACCAGCCGTTCGGATTCGGCAATAAACTGTAGGTCCCTTCCATTCCTGCAGACACGCACATAGGAATGGTTGAGAGTTGTAAGTCACTATAGACCCTGGTTCTTCATGAGTCGTTGTGCTACCAAATTTATTTATTTTTAACAGTCTAACACTGTAAATGCCATTTAGCGTTCATACGATATTTGTCTTTTTTTTTTATCAAATTCATGAATTTCTCCAAACTTAATGATGTTGGGGCACCTCTAAATATATCACGCACCAACTAAAATTTTAGGTGTATATTTGTGAGTTAAGAGAGCACCTTTTTAAACGTATTCCAAAGCAATTGTAAAATATTTAAAAAATCGCTACACCCTAATATACATAAACAGCAATTTCTATTCTTGGCAACCCTCTTAACTCGATGGATACGCTGATTCATCAGAGTCGGCAAAGTCCTCCAGCGATAACTTCCTCGTTAAGAAGGTTTTAGACAATTTAGGCGTTCATTTAATTTCTTTAACATCGTTCGTTTAAGAATTTTGGAGGTTTTAATCAAATAAAACCTTTCGATAATGTATAAGGCAGTCCACAAAAGTCGTAGCGCCCTAAATGTTCTATATAAATATAACCTATTAGCTCTCAACACTTCTTACACACACAAGAATCATGAGCTTGTAAATAAAACAGTGTTTTTGTTCTTGTAATTTATGATCACCAATTATACCTTAATTAATTTTTGAATTCAACAATTTCGAATTTTTATGGCAATATAAACTTTGTATATCTCTTTGGGTATGAAATTTGAAAATTTTCCTTAGAAAACATTGTTTTGCTAATTTCTTTATTTAACTACTTAACCAAACAAAATCAGATCACTCACCCACCCATAAATTTATAGTCAACATGAGACTATTTATATAAAAATAAATATTTTCAATGTCAAATTTCACCCTTGCACAAAAAAAAAAGTTGTGCATACCTCTATATCTTATACTTTCTCACCTTCAAGATAATTAAGTAATTTAAATAAAAAAATAATAAACAATAACAATTTATTTAGTGATGACATCCGAAAAAAAAAATATTCTATCTTCTTTATTGTAATGAAAGATAAGTTTGTTCGTTCTTGCTGAATTGATTCGCTAATTAGGGGTAATTTGAGTTGAACATAATTATTATATGGAAGTCTGGGCAAATGCGGAAGTTTTCTTTTTCTTTTTTTGTATTCATGTTTTATAATGTTTACTTTTCTGGAATAGGGATACAGTTTCACTTTTCCTTATTAAATTTAATTGGGGAACTCTTGTGTTTTGACCTTGGACTTAAGTCAGACGTACAAAAAACAATTTTAGGAGATGAAATGTAAAACTGTCAATAAAATTGTTTTTTAGAGCTTCATTTAATATTATTTAAAAAAAAAAAAAAATAAATAAGATTTAATGACGAAAACTTTTTAATTTTTAAGAATTTTTTCAAGTAATTTTTTGCATTGGCTCCACACATTACTATCTTCTAACGTAAATAACTTATGAAATAATTTCTAATGAAGAAATTCCAAAAAAGAGCTGCAATAATACATTCTTTTAAAAATTAAATAAACCCTAATTAAATATGAAACAACCAAACAACTCCAATTATGAAATAATTTAGAACATTAAGGCCCAGTTCATCAGTACGACATTAAAGTTAAACACGACTCGACTTTTTAATTTCTCAAACACTAAAAAGAGATTTTTATTTATTTGGTTTTCAGTATTTGAGTTTGATAATGACATTGAATAGTAAAAAAAAAAAAACAGTGGCACTTAATCACGAAAAATTAAAAAAAAAATCAACTAGAACAAAAATTCACAATTTTTTTTCGAAATTTTTGATTTTGAAATTTTATTTCTCAAAAACAGTTCTATTAAAGAACTTGATTTAAAGAGCAAATAAAAGAATAAAATATTTACTTTAATAGGTATCATTTAAGTACTTTCTTAATTTTAAATATTTTTTTTTTTCATTTTAAGTCAATTTTACAGAAATTACCCCTCCCCGCCTCAGGGGGAAGATAGAGTTTTTTGCGAATACAATTTTTTTCTTAGAATGATCCCAAGAATCATCCCCCAAAATATAAAGCACGAATAAGAGGACACGATATACATAATGTATAAAAAAATATTTTTTTAAAATACCGCCCAACGATTTAATTTTTTTTTCTTATAAATTAAGATTTGTGAATGAAATCAAATAGTGTCCATGGTTTGCTTTGGTGTCAAAATAGTTTCAGAAGTTTTTCTTTTTAATTTTATTTCTAATAATTATCTTCAACTTAAAGTTCCATGAGTATGTGGAGTTTGTGCAGCCGCCTTAGTCACTCCCTAGGACATAAGTCAGCTATGGGTAAAATTTTAAAAGAATAGAAATGGGAAAAAGAAGAAATAGAAAAATATGTGAATCCCTGAACCATCTAATCATTCTTTAGTGACTCTGTCCGATTTCACAAATATTTAACAGGCTTTTAAATACTTAAATTACGTGTTTTGTTTGAAACACAGCTAAATTTAAAGATTTAAAAGCCTGATAAATGGTTAAAAGGGCTTTATGAAATCAGCCATTATTTGAGATGTCGTCACCCAGTTCATCGAAAAAGTATAAAGTCTCTGGCTAGACTATAGAAGCGTTCGCAAAAAAATTGCGACGAGCCTTCTTCCGCCTAGTCATCCTATCCACCTATCCAATCAAGTCTTCGAGTTCTCATTATCAATTGCAATTTGCAACTCCATTGTTTTCCAAAGAGAGGGATAGTTGATCCCTATGATTAGCTTGGGCAAGATTATAGATTTAGTTTTTAGTTTATTTATTTAACTATACATCAATATTCACAATAAGAGTACACTTTTAAGCTTGTAAAAAGTTAACAATTATAAATAACAAAAAGTATTTTAAAAAATTTTAAAATTTTTATGACTTTCCTTATTGATATTGTTTTTCTTCTATTTTACTTGGTGCTTCTGTCTCTTTGTCAAATTAAAATTGAAATAGAAATTAAATTCAAATATTACATCCAAAATTAGGGGCGAAGAATAGCCCCTTCTAAAAAAAGCCCCATTTCAGTTTTTCTATTTTTTGTTTGTGTCTGGCTTTTTATTGTAAACAGGCATATTTATTTTATCACAATGAATAGCATTTTTGTTTATTTACCTATCTATACATATCAATTCCTGAATAAATAGATAACGCTCTTCCATATGCCTATCCAACATATGGCGGGGAAGGTATATCAAATTATCTATAGGCATATACCTAATAGGTATGTATTTATATCGCACATGTAAATTTGATGATTTTATGGAATTACGGAAGTTTTCACCGGAACTATCTAAGTATGTCTTTTTTCAGGTTTTCAAATTTGAAAGTACCTTGACACATTTTTTTTGTTAATTTTTTTTAATAAAAAGCGAATCTACAAAAAAGGTGCGCATTCAAAGAAGAACCTATACCTTCTTACTTGGAGTTGTAAAACTTAAAAAATTAAATTTACATAGTAAAAAAAAAAAATATTTCAACAAAAATTTTCAAAAATATTTGAATAATTTCGAACTAAATTTAGTTTATGGATAGCACGAACCTAAGTTCTTGCTTGTTCATATCGTAAAAGACAATTCTGTCTGAGAAGGAGCAAGGTAATTGTGCTGATTTAATTTATTAAAATCTGGTAGAAGACTGAACTTGAAATTTGTTTAAGTGTTAATTTTAAGAGAAAAACAATTATAAAGTAAAACCGTAAGCAATTCACATATGAAGGGTCCAGGGGAAAAACGGCTCAAGTCTATTCAAAATGATTCCGAGAAAAGTGAAAATACAAGTTTACTTATACTTATATACGCTAAATTGAAAGGGAAATGAAACATTCAAAAAAGCAGAATGTTCTAAGACCTATAACATAGTTTTATTTGTATTTCATAAAAATTTATATTTAATACAATTATTTTAGTGAATATAGTATGTGACTTATGCCATTTTTCCATTGTAATCAGTTAATATCAGTGTTAAATTATTATATACTAAAAAATGTTTCGTATAAAATTCAGCGAAAGCCGAGGGCGTATATATAGGCTTAGTGGAGACAAGAAAAAAATCTTTTAGAAGGGGCGGTCTATTTCCCCCCGTCTAGGCTGGAGGGGCAATTTTCTAAAAAATCGACTTAAAATTGAAAAAAAGATCATTGAAAAACAACGGCAACACCAACAATGTCATGATGTGACTTATTTTAAAGCTAACAATCCGTTATTGTATTTTGTTTCTAATTCAAATTATTTTAATGCACAGTTTTTGAAAAAATGATTTTTAAACTAAAAATTTTAGAAAAAAAATTCAAAAATTGTGTTCAGACTAATTTTTTTTCAAAATTTTACGTTATTAGGAAGTATTTTTGTGTCTAATATTCAATGCTCCTATAAATTTTTAATCAAATACAGGGTGGGCAAAAGGTATGAACCAGTTTTAAAGGGATGTAAAACAAAAACAATTCAACTTACAGAAATTATTTTTATATTGTTTAATTCAGTACAGAATCTAGCTTTTTACATTAAGTTTTAAAGATGATATCACGTAAGTAGCGGCCGTCAGCCGCGATGCACTCTTAAAGGCATATTCCGAAGTTTTCAACCGCTCTTCTGCACATTTCGATGGGTATTGCCGTAACTTCCTCTCTGATTCTCTCCTTAAGTTCTTGGACGAAGTTTACTTACCTCAATCTCGCCATTGAAATCCTAGCAGTGTGGAATGTAACCCCGTCCTGTTGGCACAAAATGTATCCGTGATGAGTTGCTTTACTTAATTCTTCCAGCTCGGGTTCAAAAAACTCTTCCAACATTGTCACATTGCGCTCAGCGGTGACAGTGACAATATCCTCGAAAAAGTAAGGACCAATTGCCGAAGGAGTTGCTGTTGAACTAGTGTTTTCCAATGTCCTAGCCCAACGTCTAATTGCATTATCGTCAGGGACGTTTCCCCCAACAGGGATATTGAAGTTCTGTCGGAAGGCTCTTTGCGGGGGGATAGCAGAACGGCCATTTTCAAAAAAAGTCCTAACAGCAAACCCATCACGATGCTCTCCCGTCCTACTCTCCCGTCCCCGTTACTACTCTGAAAACTAGACTCTCTCACTTCCGCAACGAGACCCCTGCCCTTTTCCCACCACAACCACAGGCCGAGCGCCGCTCCAGCCGGTCAAAACCGGTTCATACCTTAAACCTTTTGCCCTGTACTAAGATTAAGATGCAAGCTTTTTTGTATTCTTGTTTTTGAAAAAATTGAAATGAAGTCTATGGGCTTGTGCCATTCTTCCATACAATATTTTGGACTTGTGTCGTTCTTCCGCAGCACGGCATTTCTTTTTAACGATTTTTCTTGTAGACGAACCATTTCTTTTCAAAAAGTTACAAGGAAATCATATATGTAGTACGCATAAAAAGCTACAAAATGCCATCATTAGTTTAATTTTGAAAAAAAAAATGGTCTTGTGCCGTTGTTCTCCTGAACCCTTCATATTATATCTTATTAGCTAGTGACATTGCCAAAAGTGTTGGAGATTTTGTTGAAAAATTAATTTCCAGAGATTGTCAATCTGTTGTCTAAACGGGAATTGATTTTATTTTTTCACTAATAAAAATTGCTTAAAAAAAATATGCCTCTATAACGACTGAAAAAATTTTGTCACCATATCTTTAGAATCTTCTTGCATGTATAGTATGAATTTTATATTTAAAGTGAACAATAAACCCATACCTACCGAAAGTATCATATGTAAATACATGTACATTAAAACACAAAAGAGCGTTTTTTTGTTTGTGTCTCTTATCTCTTATCTCGTAAACAATGCAAATCAACTGACGGTTAATGCTGGTTACTATTTTTAACTCAAAGGATATTTGCACTTCGAGTTCCAATGATTTTACAATGAAGCTGGCTTATTTTCATATAATTTACATATACACAAGCTTGTGTAGACAAAACCTTGTTGACAACAATATTTGTTCAAAGTTGAATGCAATTTTACTTTTAACTTTATGTAGGTTCTGACGTACTTACTTAAAAGACGGTCACACATATTCACACATACACGACATACTATAACGATTTACGGTGCTGCAACACTCTCCACGTTTTTTTTTTTATTTTTTTTTTCTGTAAAGAAGTGACGACAGGAAGAATGTGTAATCATTAGCCCATGACAGTAATGTTAATTGCTCTTGACTTGAACTTTGTGGACGGTGAAAAATTAAGATAAATGTTAGATTTATCAAGCTTGTTAGGCTTAAGAGTTATGAGACTAATAATAATCGTTTGTAATTTAAAGTGAGCTTACTTAAGAGCTACATCATTACTTAGCGATTAAGAAGTTCGTAATGAGCGAAGGTGAGAATTTTTGAACTTTATCGTAATACAGCTTGAATTGTTTATGTAATAAAAACACTTACACTTAATTAATATGCGGTAATGTGGTTATTGTGAATTGATTTAAATTTTATAATTATTTTAAATTGATTTTAAGTCGTTTTAATTTTAGAAAAATAATACATTTTTGTTTATAATTAAATCAGTCATCTAATCTGATAAATACTTGTTAAATCAGAAATCAAGAGACGTTTGTATGATTAATATTAATTGATTCCTAAAACAATGTTAAACATTTAACCACCTAATTTTTTTTTGGGAATACAAATATTTTGTATGAAAATATTTTAAAGTGATGTGTTTTTTTATTTTGTATTCAGAGTTGGTTAGGATGATTGATTAGAAGAACACTAATTAAAATGTTGCCAGAAGTTGTCTGATAGTATGTAAATATGTGTTTCTAGAAAAATATTATTAGTTATTCAATTGTTGTTTAACAATTCATCATTTAAAGACATACGCCAGAAATGATGTGATATAATAGAGTAGAATACATATTGTGTACTTTAATTCAATTATTTATTTAGAACTTCAAACTTAATAACTAACAAATAAAAAACCTAGTGACTTCATCTGTACACAAATCAATAATGTTTATTCTATTTGTGCTTCAGAATAATTTATATAAGCTGACATATATATGGTGTTTTGCATGAGGTGCGACAAAAGGGTAGGGCGGGCGTGTAGGTTGGGTCAAGACAAGAAAAAAGTCATATGTGCGGGGGCCTATCTTCGCTTGCCGCACTGCCGTTCAGGTGGGAGGAACAGTTTTTTTTAAAAAAAAATCGAGTTGAAATACCTTTCTTTAAAGTCAGAAATCCATTCTTATATCCTGTTCTTAATTTAAATTATATATAACTGAATAGTTTTTGAAAAATTAATTTTTAAACTCAAAATTTTGAAAAACAAAAATGTCGTTCAAAATTTTACGTTCTCAAGTAGTATGTTTTTAGTCAAACCATGAAAACCAGAAGCTTAGTCAAGTTGTTATTGTTTTTTTTAATTTTCAAAAAAACTAGAAGACATTTAAGTAGGTATCTGGTTTTGAGTGCTTAACTGAAAATTATTGCCAGCATTAAGTATTAAAAATAAAAATATTATATTCTTTTAAACAAAATCAGTTTGAACACAATTTTTTTCACTGTTTTTTTTTTTTTTTTTTTTTTGTAATTTTAATTTTTTAAATTTATCTTTAAAAATCCATTCCCTTAAAGAATTTGAAATAAAAAGAAAAATAAAACAATGTATTTCTGACTTAAAAAAGTGACATTTTAGGTATTGCCGTTTTTTTTCAATATAAATTGCCCTTCCTGTCTAAAAGGGGGCATAGGCCCCATTGGATACGACCTTTTCCTGGTCTCAACTTAGCCTAAATGCCTCAGTCTTTTGTAGCATATTATGCAAATTTCTCTATTTTGTGAATGGGCCGCGAAATTCTTCTTTCGAAATTCTGCTTTCTCAAAATTCTGTCTTTCCTTGCAAAAATTAAGCTTTTCAAAATTCTGTGTTTCCATTTGGCTTTACAAAATTCTGATTTTCAAAATACATAATAATTAAAATTTTATAAAATAAATATCTCGTCATTCTGCTTCTCTGAAGTAACATTTATTTAACAATATTTATGTAAACTATAAAAATAACATAGAATTTCATATTTTAACAAATCTTAAGAAGCCCAATATGGTTTAGCCCCTAAGCACCATTCTCTTTAAAAAATTTCTTTTTTTATGTTCAAGCCTAGTACGCAGATCGGGAAAAGACAAATTTTATCTCTACAATTATAATCTTAACAAAAACGTTGGAAAAATTCTTCTTTTCTTTTCTTTTTGTAAAATTATCGATAAATATGATCAATTATGATCATGTTTATCGTGCAAAATGATTGACCTGTCAAAATTTTTCCTGCAAAATAATGCTTCGAATATTATTTTTCCTTTCAAAATTTAATGGAGACTTCACCCTACAGCGGATACAAACGTCACAATTTTGCGCGTGAACTGCGTACTGCCTGGAAAAAAACTGAAGATAAAATTTGTCCTGGGAAAAATTTTGTATGAAAAGAAAAATTTTTCCCCGATTTGCGTACTAGGCTTCATTCTATAATAATTTGGCTCTATCTACCTGGGCTTGGACAGTAAGTTCAGCTGAGTTCCAAAATGTCAAACAAAATGTTTTGATGCGGCAGCAATAAAATTAAAAGTTTTTGTATTTACAAATAATGTTAATTTTTAAAATTGTAAAACACAATTCAAACTTAAAGAACTCACTATTTTGCAAAATTCTGAAAAATGTAATTAAAAAAAGTTTTAAAAAATTAAAAAAAAGCGCGTGCAGAATTTCCAAAGCAGACTTTTCAACCAGGCATAACATTGACCCAACTCCTCTATTTCTATTTGTTCTCAAATGAGTTAGATATCATAGAAACATACTTTTACACACTTATTCTTATTTGAAAATGAAAAACAAACTATTAAAAGAGAAACCACGTCAACACTTAACGTATTAAAATTTTCCAGCTTTAGCGTTTTACGGATTTTGAGTAAATTTTTTACCCATACCAATGGTTAAACAATATTTTTTTTAATTTAAAATTGATTCACTGAAACTTTTGTCTGTATCGAATGATTAAAATCAAACAGACCAATTCTTCCTAAACACTTTTGGTCGTATTTATTAGATTTTTGACTGGTAAAACAGTGTCTAAGCATTTTGAAATGGTCGGAAATATGTTTTATTTAATAAAAAAAATATTACATTCGTCAAGGTCTATAGATAACTTACAAAGACGACTGTCTAAAGTTAGACAACTTTTATAAACACGGCTGTATGGAAATATCAACAAAATGGAAGATAAAATTACAATGTCTATCAACTTGTAGTAGGAAGGCTTTTGAATTGGTACGAGGCAAAAATTCCAAATCAAAATTTGGCTCCTATTTCCTACTACTCCGGTACCATTGTGCGGTGGGCTCTACGTGCCCCATAACAAAGTTATGTCGTCTACATACATAATGACCTTGAATCGCATAAACGTACTGCATACATAATTCACTATAGTAGCATAAATTACGCAATCTACAGTTTAAAAAGTATCAATCTGTCTTAGTTCTATTTTCATCGAATATTCTTAGGTTGTTGTTAAGCCTGCGCTTTAGTAAGGCATCAAATGAAGAAATGTCTCATTTCTGTGCAAACTTGCTTTTAAAAGTATTTACAACGACATTTCATTTCACAAAAATTTTAAACATGTGGCTTGATGATAGCTCCCCCTTTGTAGGTGTAAGTAGGCGTATAAGTAAGTAGAAATTATTGTGTGTACAGAAATAAAATAAATTTAATGAATTTAAATGACTCTCTTTCCTACCTTCAACTTAAAAGCAAATATATCATTCGGAACCTATACTTTGTTAAATTTTAGCAAATAATGGCAAACATTAAACAATCTCCCAAAAATAACTTTCTGAGAAACAAAAATTAAATCTTGAATGAGCTCAAGGATGATTGAACCTTGATTACCTATTTAATTTTTGATAACACTATTGATATTGCAGGCGCATGCCGTCCGAATGACAATAAACAACAAACAAAAAAAAAAAACAACAACAACACGCATACATAATTGTGTTAAACATACATGCCTATATGTGTTCAGGGTAGGACTGAGGAAGATTAATGCCTTAACTGCATTTAAAAAAGTGAGCTGAGCTATTTAAGGTTTTGGTCTGGACATCTGGTAAATGTCATAAATGGGGTTTTAGGAAAAATCATGTAAAAAATATGTGTGTGTGTGTTCTTTTGGTGTTAGACAGACTTTGGGCTGAATATACCTCAGTGGTGATGTCTATGATGCTGAACATTATCCGATTTTCATGGTGTCTTTTTTGTTTCATTCATATTGAACCAGATTAGGTAAACACACTGAGCCAGGACAAGAACTTTCGACCGGAAAACTCGAAAAATCGTGAAAACCTGAAATTGAAATTTTTGCGTATTTCGTTCATTTTATTTTTAAATCAGAAGAAAATTTAGAGAATTGGCGTGTTCAGGAAAATAAGATCTCGGAGATTTCTCAACTTCAAAAAGTGAGCAAGCGAATCCAAAATTTTGTTTCCTCAGAGTTTTGACAGCAAAACTGAGAAATTTTGTTGACGTAACTGAGATTGCTGAGGGCTCTAAGATCTCATTTTCCTGAACTCACCTAATAAACTATCAAATTGCCTGGCAATACGAGTAAAATAGTATTAGTTTAGTAATATTAATGACAGCGTATTTGATTAACCTGTTAATATCTTCAAATTTAACTTTTTCTGATTTGGTTCGTTACGGCTGTGAACCCTCCATTTAAGGTTTAAGTATTTTCCATTCATACGTTTGGATTATTTTGCCAGGAAAAGTAATATGCAAACGTTTTAAGAATTGTTTGTAAAGTTTGAAGTTAAAGTATAGGGTGTCCGGTAAAAATTGGATAATCCCAAAACGGCGTATATCCTACTTTATAAATGCCCCAAAACCGGAAATTAAAAGGGGCTATTTCAAAGCGTATACTCAAAATATTTGCATTTTTTTCGTTCACTGTATTTTTTTTTCTACTTACTTTACGTTTTGAATACTACGGCTTCAAATGATTGAACTTCATTGAATTTCTTTCGCAGCAATTTGCTCTTAATATCGGAAAAGAAATAAATCAAAATTTATAACAGTGTACCAAAAATTTAAAATGTAAAAGAATTAAATTTTATAGACGAATCTTGTTTGTGCGATGCATGATTCTCAAGATATCACGAAGAACACTAACACCCCCTTTTCAAAAATGGCGGGGTGGGCTTTCAGCCCCGAAAACTCATTTCTACACTCACACCCTAAACATACAGAGCCATCAAAAAAATGTTGTCCTGTACAAAATGCAAGGTTAATGTACATAAAATTGCAATGTAGCTTCTTGAACATAATATCTTTCCATAGAATACGCTGCCGTCATTCTAGAACTGATTTGTGGGTAGGGTATGTATGCCTATATGTATTAAACCTCCAAATTTCTTGAAATTCAAAAACCATGACATGAGCAATGAACATTAGCAAGCATCTTAGATTAAATTTACTTAAATGCAAATTATTCAAATATCAAAAAAATACATTACACAATCCTACAGAGTGTCGTTTTAAAAAAGTATCCAGAATTTTCTGGAAAAATCCCGCATCGAAAAATTAACATCTTTAATTTCATGTATCTACTAATTCATATCACACTTAACCGAATTAAACTAGCAAAACATAAAAGAAAAAAATTATTTTCTTTTATCTACATATATTTACTTTTCGTTTATCTTTATCCTTTTATCTGCGATGAGTATAAATATAGATACGATATGAGAATACGTGTTCTTTTTTCTTTTTATCGGATACAAAAAAAATAAACACCTTAAAACATCAGCTGAAATGAATGTAAAAACATTCGACGCCCTTCAGACTCTCTTTGTCCCACCGACACGGCCAGACAAACCGATCGATTATAATTATTCGTTTTATTTCAATTGAGGGCTTTTAAATTAAATTCACATTTGTGTCAGCATAATAAAATGACACAAAAAAATTACTCCACTTATTCTGTGGCTAGTCGATAAAGAATGCAAGATTCAGTCGATAACCTTTTAAGCTATTTTATTGTCAGCACAAATATACATAATCAAAACACATAATGATTCAAGTTATCTCGCAGAAATAAAAATAAAATAAAAAACTGGATGGTTAGTCACCCAACTCCTATCCAAATCTGAAGACAAGGGTAGGAGCACTTAGCTCGGGATTACAGCACTTATGTAGTTAACAGTTAATTCATATATTTTTTAAGTTTTCGTTATGGAGATAGTTGTTCCAGCTTGGCAACTACTACTGATTTATTAGTCCATTCCACAATATTCATAAAAAAAGATGCTAACACATTTTAGTAGGTACGCAAATTGTTTAATTTTTATCTACTTATACTCGATTGCCTTTATATATTGGAAACTATAGGTACTTAAAGTCATGAAGTCTTCAAGAAATTATGATAGATTTAAAGCTTCCGAAAAATTTTCGTTTTAGCTTCTCGTTTATATGAAAAGATCAATGTGCATGTGCACTGAGTGACCAAAGTCAAAAAACAAAATGAAAAAAAGTATATCCAAGAAAATTTTCCTAATTTGTTTTCATCTTTTTCCATCTCTTTACAACACTCAACAGACGCATGCATAGAAGTATTTTTTATTGGTTTTTATTAATATATTAACATTTTCTCAAAATTCCTTTTTTTTTAAATGTCAAGTATTTTTAAGAGAACAAGTTGGGTTTTCAAAGGAAAAAAGGAAAAAATGATACTAAATTACGTGTTTTTATAAAAAAAAAATACCAAAGTAAAAAAAACAGCAGTTTACAAATTATATTTTATAATAAATTGCGGGAAAACCTTTACCTGCTCTTGTCCTAATACAAATCATGAATCGATTGCAGTTAGGAAAAGTTAGAGCCAGTTAAAGAAACGAGACCAAAAAACATAAAAGCCGTTCTAAGTTGAAAGGAAAGCGAAAACGGACAAATTATCTTTTGAGTTCTTACATCGCCTCATTAATCCAAAGTTTACTGCCTGAACAGAATGACGACGGAGACGGAACTGGAGCCGCAACTGGAATAGCTGTCAAAATATTGAATACACAAATTAAATGTTGCGAACACAATGGAACGTAGCCGCATAAGGAGCTGCAGCCGCAGATGGAAGAGCTCACCAACTTGCAACTTTTCACGTACGACACTTTTGACGTTTCAAATTTTATGAAGAAAAAAAAAAACAACATTTTTGATCGGAAAAAAATATTGTGGTTATTTGTATCGCGAAAAAAATTATTTATTAAAAGGAAAAGTATTGGAAACAAAAAAAATGTTAATTCTGAGCTTGTATACAAGAATATTGTTTTGTTTTTCTTCAAAATACCTTCAAAGCTGTACATCTGCATTGTGGGCACGTAAAAAAAAAACGTACGACACTTTTTGAAAGCTCTTCCAGTTCCGTCTGCGGCTCCAGTTCCAGCATTCTATTCTGTTTAGACAGTTATGCTGCATCGTTGGCTGTCAGACACCTTGTATATTATCAGTTGAAGTCACTAGATTTCCTCATTAGATTTGATAAGCACATTGGATATTTGCAAAAACATTGGGACTTAAATACGCAAAATTTTGAAAAAAAAATCACTTTTTTTTTTAAATTTTTGACTTCAAAATTTAATTTCTCAAAAACTATTCATTTAAAGAACTTGATTTAAAAAGCATGTAAAAGAATGGAATATTTACTTTCTTAAAAAATGTAACATATCATTGTACGTACTTACTTTGATTTTTAATGATTTTTTTTCTATTTTAAGTCAATTTTTCAGAAATTGAGGGGGAGGTAGAGTTTTTAGCATAAGAATTATTTTACTTACAATGATCTCAGGAATCATCTCCTTATAAAGCATGAATTAGGGGACACCCTGTATATAATTTTTGATTGCTTTAGATTTAGGAAGAATAGTTTACGACAAAATAACGTTGAAAAAATTTGACACACACCTACATATTTTTGTTTTTAAGTTACCTGATAAAGTTTTCGAAATTAAAAGTCCCAAACGAAGCAAAGCTCCACTTTGTCCCTAGCAACATTTATGCAAGTGCCTAATATTTAGGTACATTCAATTCTATATCTCAATTAAATATAGTATCTCAAAAGATTAATTGTAATGCCATCAGAAAATAATAATAATTAGTCGGTACTTTTCCCTCATAAATAACTACCGAGAAAAAACTTCTGATTATTTTAAGTCATATACATCGCAATTACCTATCTAATATCTACTAAAGGTGTGCATGTTTTGTCGCTTTTTGATGGTGGTTTTATCTGTGACGACATTTTGTTATACTAGATATATCTAAGTTTTTAAAACACTTAAATTTTTTTACGACCAACTCTGTCCCATTTAATAGCCTTAGCTTAATTACTTCCTTAATTTACTTTCACTATATTTGATTATGTTTTTGGTGAAATAGCTCCTTAAAAAAAGAACACAGTTGATAAAACCATTCATAAAATTTCTCAGTCAAACGCAATCCATTCGACAAAGCTATCATGAATAAGTGTACTTAGCTTACTTACATTCTCTTCTCTATAGCTTTGGGTAATTGCTCACTTTTTACTTCTGATATGACTTCTATGTATAATTTAAGGTTTAAAGGCATGTTAGGTTTTCATAAAAAAAAAAACTTTGGTTCACTCGGGCGTATACTCACTTTTTTTTATTTTTATTAAATCTTAAAAAAATTTTACTACAATTTTTATTTTTGCACGTTAGTTGTTTTTATTTTTTATTATAAAAAATGTGGGCGTGGCACGGTATTCGCGGACAAACGCTAAGACAAATATGATGTGTTAATATTTTCTTTGATTAATATTTTATGTCAAAGATGTGATGATAAACTGGTGCGAGGAGGGGGCAGCAGATTTTAAATAGCCCAGGGAGATTTTTTTTTTAGAACAGTCTGGCCAATAGGTCTAGGTACTTCGAAACCCCGAAAAGTGTTAGGTAATTATTGTGACCATCTGTAGTTATTAACTTAAGATATTTTGGAGAAGAAAAGAGAGTTATCAGAAAGATTTAAACAGAATTTAAAAGATATGAAAATTAATTCCTTCAGAAACCGTTATAAAAAAATATTGCAACAAATTACCTCACGTTATAACGTAATCTTGGAAAGAGCGGAAAACAAATTTTTGTTTTTTTTTTTTATTTTCAAAGGGGAACATCTGAACAACGTGAATATTTCAATGACTTCGGATTTGAGAACAGCAAAGAAAAAACCTCCGGAAAAATATACTTTGTTGTGACGATTAAATAAATCGCTTTTCTGCTTCTTGGATGTCGTCTATATGAAGAAAGCTAAAAGGGGGAGAGGGGGGGGGGGGGGGGGGAGTGCATATTTTTCATGTTCATTTAAAACGACAGGGAACTTGATTTTTCATAAAAAAAATAAGGATATTTAGTTGTCATTGTTCAGGAAACTGATTCTGCAAGGTATATATTGTTAAAAACCAAGTTTATCTTTCTTATTTTGGATTACAGTTTTCAGATATTTTGGAAGGTGGGGGTTTGAGGATCTTACTCCCTCATCTGTTTTGGCCCTGCACCTGCAATAAAAAAAATTCTTAATAACAAAAGAGGTCCTCAGTGATTTCCCTGAGTGAGTCTACATTTGGAAATGAATGTATTTCTGAAAGGATCCCTGATTTTCTTCATGAGTTCTATTTTGGAGATTAGACAAAATTCAAGTGATGGGTCTCTTAAATTTAGAATAGCATTTGGCTGTGTGTCGATTGCGTTAAAAAAAAAAAAAAAGTTTGGTTGAATTTGATCTCAGTCAAATTTTATCCGTTTTTATAGGGCTGAATAAAATCTAAGCTTTGTGCCTTGTCAATCACTTTAAATTGTACTTGTTTAAAACATAAACTTTTCATTGTCATTTTTCTTTATCTAGAACCTATCCAGGATATTCCATAGCGACAATTCTGTGCAAAAATCGTCTTCTTGAAATAAATATTTCCCTCACTTTCTTAAGACCATTTAACAAGCTGCAGAGCAGTTTAAACTTTGACATCTGTATTCACCACAGTACTGTCAAAATTTAACCATTGGATTAAATTTAAGCAAAATCTTAACGCAATTGACATACGGCCTTTTACATGCATTCAATCTCTTGTCCACGTTATCACACAGTTGAGCCAATGTGTAAAAACACTAGAAAATTTATAAACGTGCATCGATTGCTTAAGCATTATGCAATTTGCAGGTGATTGTTTTACATTAAGATGATAAGTTGTTATGTAGGTTCAATGTTCAATTATTCAGACAAACCATGTACCAATTTATTTCAAACTTGAAAGCAACTTAAGGTCCAAACGATTTTTGTACGACATGACCTAACATCATCTCACTCAAGCCACATTATAAAACCTTTGCGCATTTTTTTAATCTCATCAGTGAATTTATAAAAACAAAATATAAGTATTTTATCGCTGCTCAAGTAACTTTAAGAATCTCAGAGACCTATTGTCACAATTTACAACAACAAAGTATACCTACAAGTAAATTGTCTCTTCGAATGGTCTCAAGCGTGCGTTTATTTAACGAAAAATCGTCAAACAAGTAAGTTCATTGGACTAAGATGTGCCTCTTATTATTTATATGAACTGTTTATCTAATTAGGATTATTTATATATCATTTCACGCGCTGGTCTTGGTTTGGTCTGACTTGAGGCAGTAGTTAATCTATAGCAGACGCGTATGAACAGCTTGGCTGATTTAACTTTTGTATATGTACAACATACTACAATAACATGTATCTTATGAAATTCAATTAGGAAACATTTACATATTACGATTGTGGAACATCACATTAAATAGCCCCAACAATAGACCTTAAGTCAGTAGAAAATTTTTCTTTTTTTTTCGTGTGGTAGGTATGTAGGTATTTAGGTGTATGTTTATGTTTATTATGATAAATCGCATCGACTTTGACATTCTTCATATGTACATACGAATATGTGGGATGTTAATTTTTTTGGAAAATATTTAAGAATTAATTTTTTTTTTTAATTATTGCATGAGATTTTGTAGAGTGCTTGGCTTTGCAGGTGACTAGCACGTGTCTTGCTCTTAGAGTTGGATAGATGCGGATTATACTCAATAAATTTGCTGAAGTATATGATAAACAAATAAAATTCAATGACTCATCTTTTATGAGATTTTATAGATATGGTATCTAGATGGGTAGAATTAGAATTTTTAACTTAACAAGAGGTTCTGTCATGCAACTCGTTTATCGTCATTGTTTATTTTTGTTTGATTCAATAGTGACTAATGCAGGTCAGCAAATAAAGGAATAAGATTTCAGTGAGTGAATCAATTAATGTATAGGTTTATCATTGTAGTTTCACTTGATTCACAACAGATTAAGATAAAAATAGATTTTTGAAGTTTATATAATCTTAGTGCAGCTTATGGTGATGAGGGTCAAGGACAGAAAATACAACTGGAACTAGATGAGACCGTATTTTTTGTAATGTAGCAGCTTCTTGATTTTTTTTCCAAACACACGCATAAAATGCCACAAGGCCAAAATTGTGCCCTTCATTCAATATTTATTATGTTGTTTTTGGGATAAGAGACATTTTTAATTTTGAAAATTTCAGTTTTGAGACAACTCGCAAAGTATAATACCTTAGAAGAAGAGATTTTTGATGGTCTCGATGCGCTTTTATTTTGTGGAAACATATCAAACTTCAGTTTAAATGAAAACTGCTAAATATTCAAATTAAAAAATTCAATTATTTTAAATCCTTTTACCGAGACCTCCGAGATTCTTGGCGAATTTAGATCCAAAAAATATGGTCTCTTTAGATAACGAGACATTTCTAGTTACATAGCCAGCCCTTGTTTGTTACAAGATTTTAAATACATACACCCAAACACTTATCTGCTGGCTCTCATTATAGGGCTGGCAACGAGACGAGACCAGGCGGGACTTATGTTAATCTCGTCTCGGTCTCGTCAAAATCGAAAAATTTCAATCTCGTCTCGGTCTCGGTCTTGGGTATCGCCTAACCAAGTCTCGTCTCGATCTCGGTCTCGCCTTTCTCTCGTGAAAATTTTAATGTGCCAGTCTCGTCTCGGTCTCGTTCTAGGTTTCGGTCTCAGTCTTGGTCTCATCCTTAGCCTTGGTTTCGCTCGTGTTTTTTGGTGGTAAAATGATGTAAGATAAGACGCCTGTTTAGATTGATAAGATAAAGTACGATATCTCGGCAGTTTGTTGGTAAGAAAAATGCGGGGTGTGGAGTCTTGTGGGAAGCACGAAGAAAATGTATAAAACAGACTCGTGAGTTTTAAATGGCGGAGACCAACATGGAGAAATTAATATTAAACTCTTCAATATCTTCGATTTTTACTTTATTGGCACACTAAAAGTCACCCAAAAGGTCTAAAATCAACTTTTTCCGGAGCAAAAAATAAAATAGGAAAACCTTTTTCCGGCGAGGAAAACAAAGTATGAAAAATGAGCGATTTCTATTCCAACGACATGCATACGTATTTTTCTCTGGATTTTCGCAGTGCACCTGCGTATAAAACTATACATATGTGGTTCGATATTTTAACGCGCATAGAATATTTTATATTTCGCAAAAAAAAACTTGTGAATATTATAAAAATTGAACATGAGTACATGAGTAAAAAATAATTAAATAAAAAAAATATTTCTTCTATAGCGAAAACCGAAACCAAACCACCGAGACCGGCGAGACTCTCGGTCTCGTCTCGGGTGCTTTTTAAGTAGTCTCGTCTCGGTCTCGTTGCCAGCCCTTATTATATAATTTTGAAGTGGTGTCTCCACACTAGCAAACACTTCGCCAACATTTTTTATTTGCACTGGATAATTTTATTTATTCAGCAGCCGGTCCCCGTAAATGGCGAATCATCACCCGGCTTAGCTACCCGTCACGGTAATGGAAAAATTGAATAATGAACAGTTTAAGACATATCTGAAAGACCAAAAGAAAAAAAACTTTTTCAATAGCACTGGTCAAAAAGGTTTTTGGTGTAATAAACTCGAATCCCAAGTTCTATCACGTCACGTTTCTTAAATACTCAAAATTAAAAAAAAAAAAAAAAAACTGTTTTTTCGATGTTTTAGAGGTTAAGTTATAACATGAGGTAATTTGTTTCAATACAGTTTGTAACGGTTTCTGAAAGCACTAATTTTCTTTATTTGAATTCTATTTAAAACTCTCCAATATCTCTGGATCTCATTATGTATGTCATTGTATCTGTATATTATTTTTGTGCTCGAAATATTCGAGATGCAAAAAAATACATATTTCATTATCTTTAGTCGTTCTCGAGATATTGCCGACGAAGAAAGGTATCAGGAACGTACGTACACATCACACCAAACAGACATTGCTCTTAAGAAAATCGATTCGGATTCTAAGGATTGCAAAACTTGCTATATTTCTAAGTATTTTGACAGACTTTGGACAGCATCAAGCGAAACACAAAAATCATTATTTCTACTTACTTGGGTAGTAATCTTAAGATACTATATGATATGGCATTAAGCAAGGCTGATAAGAAAAATTACCACTGAGCCCTGACTGAACCTTCTCCTTTTTTATAGATGACATTTTGCCTAAAAATTCTAATCTCCTTCATTGTTTTGCGGAACACAGCACTCATTCAAAGCCTACTCTATTTCGACTTTCTATAATTCGTTTTACCTCCTCTCACACTGACAATTGGCCTAGCAGGCAGAGATCTCAATTGAAAGAAAAAACATATTCCTTAAATTAAGCCCTGTGGTGGTCAGATCAGACAGCCTTGTAAATACATATAATATATCCATGACTGAATTAAAACACAAAAAGTATTAAATTCACGAAAGCAAAAAAAAAACTGTTAAATGAATTTGATACCAACTAAGTCATAGAGTGCGTGCGGTAAAAACATTTGCTATCCTACGACCGACGCAACGTTTCAATTCCGTTCTACTTTGACATCCATTAATCATTTTTCTTGTTTAATCATACGACCACAAAAAAAAAAAGAAAAACTCTTAAGCCTCATCAAAAAACCCTTAACACGCCAATTACCATCCTTCAAAATAATCAAAAGGCAAACTATACAATTTACAAGCCAAGCTATGTAGATGTATGTAATAACTTAGTTTGTCAAATCAATTGACTTCGAAAAAGATTGATTAATGCAGGAGCGCAAAAATCGCGTGACCAATATTCATTTAGCACTTCGATCACAAGCCCAATACAGTTTTTTTTTCTCTCTCTACATGAACAAAAAAAAAAAAGAATGCAAACCCATTGAATAATTTGACAAATAAACAAATTACTAATCCTCCCTCTAATTTATTTAAATCTTTGTTTTGATTTGATCACAACTCAGAAGCACAAAGATTCAATTCGAATTCCTTCTCTCTTATAGCTTTTTTTATATGATAATTGCTTGAGTAAATTTATATCTTTTTTTTTTATGTTCTCTATCAGCTCAACACATTCAACCACAAGGCGATGGAATTTTAATTAAACCACAAAATAAAACGCACAAATTACAAAAGGCATACAGCCAAATGGAAAAGACCACCACCACCGCCGCTGCCGGTGGAATTCACAAATCTCCAAAACGTGAGGGGCTAGCGAGGGCCAAGAGTGACGATTCCTACGGCAGCACGCAATCCTTGGCAATTGACAATAAGCGGGACTATAGAGAAAAATTGGGAAACAATGCTGATACCTTTGAGAAGAACGAACACAATTTTGGTAGTGTCGGAAAGGCTATAAGTGTCCTTGGAGCACAGCGGGCTTCGAACTTCCGTTCCAAGTTTCGTAAGAGTCATACGTGTGGTAGTTTATTTGCTAAATGTAGTTGTAGTCCACCACCACCACCACAACCAATGTCACCAGGTGGCATCGGTCTAAATTTACAACTTACCCCATTGAACGACAGTTCTGGTGGTAATGGAAATGATGGAAGAGACGAAATAGACACAAAGCTTTTTCACAGCTATAGCCATTCGACGTCATCAACTGTATCTACCCCAAACACGAATACATCAACGACTGGTATGTCGCATGATAGTAGTATTGATGGGGGACCATCATCACAGTTCTCAATAGAGACTGCCACAAGCCCCGTCGTCGTCGTCGACAACAGTAGTTGCAGTCCGAATAAGCTACAAACTGAACGTGAATCGAGAGTCTCCTCCCCGACTGTTCCTAACAGAACTCCGCGCAAAATTAAGCGTCTGTATCAGTCGTTCTCACATCCCGATACAGCTTATATATTCACTGACGAAAATAAAAATCCTACCAGGGATCGTCTAAGTTTTCGGTATAGCCCTCATCACCAGCCGATAACCGCTCGTGGTGGAAAAGTCGAGATAAAGCACCCGAAGAGGTCGTCATCGCCGAACATTGGGAATTTCCAGGTATTGGACGTTGCAGTACATCCTGATATTTTAGTGAAAGTCTCTCCAAGGCATTCGCCGAAGGAACTGCGTAAGCAACGGGACGATAGATCTTTGACTCCAATTTCCTGTCGAAGTCTTCAACAACGACGAAGGCTTCTCAAACGCAGTGAAGAACACGAATCTGGTTCGACTTCAGATTCAGAGACATATCCCGAGCTCCGATCTCCAACTAAACCTCTTGATCTGAAGAATCCAATATCTCCGGCAAGTCCTACGCCATTATTGAAAAGGGATGATGAAAATTTCACAGCCGCTCAGAAATATTTCCTTGAATCTGGTATTCTAGGCCCAGTCACTCCGACACCCGCATCATCGAATCTCATTCGGAAGACCTCAAAAATACTACAAGACTCAAATGTCATTGAACTAGTAAGTATATCTAGCATTTTAACATATATTAAATTTGCTGAAAACGTTATCCTTCAATTTTTCAGATTCGTAAGAACTCTATGAACTATCGGAATTGTGCAAGAAATTCTACAGCAACTTCCCCAACCTCACTTAAACCTGAGGAATGTAGTTCTCCACCCCAAGGACTATCACCAGTATCACAACCTAAGCCAAGATTTTATCTCGAATATGATCTAAGAGCAGCCATGGAAGATCAAGATGAACAAATAAAATATCTCCAAGGCGAGATCGCATCTCTGAATGCCGTACTTAAATGTCGAGATTCAGAGATCGTGAAGCTAAGGCGAGAAGTTCACAAGTTGAAGGTGAGTCTTAAAAAGCTGGGAGAAATGAAAAAAAAAATGTTTACCTATTTATAATATTTATTATGATGGAAGTTTGTTTGCAAGATCACTTAGATAATGCACGAATAATAATTTCATGTATTCGAATGGTATACAACAAAAATTCCAAATCTGAGATATTTTGGTATACATAGTTAAAATTCAGTTCTTAAATGCTAATTTGTTGTGAAGTTTTGTTCAACACACAAAAAGGCATTTATTTACATTTCGTATATTGTGTCTTTGTGAAACATGCCTGCATGGGCTTTAGAATTTGAGTGGAAAATATATTTATTTATTCGCAGACGAAAAAAAAATATATATCTTTTGTTTGGATATGTTTTCGACAGATCACGTGGATTTAATATTTAATCTTTGAAAGTTTTTGGTAGTTGATACAATTTTCTTTTTTTTTTTTCCAATGTTTACATGCAACCCAAAAAAATTACAAAAATTGAGAAGGTCTCTACAAATGTAAGCGAAAATTAAAACTTTCAATATCAGGATTAACTTTGATACGTAAAGGTAGGTTGAGGAAAATGAGAGCTCAGAGATTTTGCTCAGTCAAATAGTAAAGAGAGCGAATCCAAAAATTTTCTCCACAGTATTTTGACAGAAAAATTGCAAAATTTTGCTAACATTGCTGAGAGCTCTGGGATCTCATTGTTCTGAACTTGCCTATTATTTTAACAACTGACAGTCTTAAGAGATATCCTGAGCTTTCAGAAATATTAATTCTCCAAATTAAGGAAATACTTCAACGACATTCTATTACATTCTAGAGCGTTCTTCAGCAAACCACATCACCGATCCCATTAAAGAATGATGAATTTCTGCAAAGTCTTCAGACTAACCGTTGTATGGCAGGCCAACAACAGCAATGTCCTGAAGTAACCAGCACAATCGATCAACAGTGTTCGCCAGAAATTCCAGATACATCAACTGATACTGTATCCATTTGCAATGGTAGTGGTAGTTCACAAGACTCTGTCAGCCAGGCCACCTATGCAACCTGTGCACTGTCTGCTGACGGTGAAGACAAGGCTAAGCCAATGGTTTTTAATAAAAACCATCATGCGACCTCTGCACCAGTGCTCAAGAAGCAGGGCGTGTCTGGCGAGAGTTGTGATTCATCGAGTATTCAACAGTCAATAAACGTTCCTATTCCAAAATTCGATAAGGATTATAGGTAAGAAGATCATAGTGCAAAAAAAATAAAATCCATACACAGTGTTTGATATTCTTTCTTCCAGATCGAAACAGCTTATCAAAGATGCAATAATGGACAATGATTTCCTCAAGAATATTGATTCATCACAAGTTCGGGAATTAGTCGAATCGATGTACAGTCTTGACGTAGCTGAGGGTGAATATGTGATAAGAGAAGGTGAAGCTGGCGCTCATTTATACGTCTCTGCCGAAGGAGAATTTGAAGTTGTGAAAGGTGGTAATGTTTTGGGAGTTATGGGCCCTGGCAAAGCATTCGGCGAATTAGCGATACTATATAATTGTACTAGAACAGCATCAATTCGAGTACTCTCGAATGCAAGAGTCTGGGTTCTAGATCGACGAGTTTTCCAACAAATTATGATGCGAACAGGAATGCAAAGAATTGAAAATAGTGTAAACTTTTTGAAATCAGTTCCTTTACTTAAGAATCTCAGTAGTGATGTTTTGGCTAAAATTGCTGATGTTCTCGAAGTGGTAAGTCGTAATATTATATTTCAACAAAAAAAAAAAAAAAAAAATTCCAAAGTAAATTAAAAATTAAATTAATCTATTCAAAAGGAATTTTATCCAGCGGGAACTTATATTATAAGACAAGGAGCCAGCGGTGATACATTTTTCCTAATTAGTCAAGGTTCTGTTCAGGTGACACAGAAAATTGGCCCATCGAATGGTGAAAAGAATATTCGGACTTTACAACGTGGAGACTATTTTGGCGAGCAAGCTTTAATAAATGAAGATAAAAGAACTGCAAATATCATCGCGAAGGCACCCGGAGTTGAGTGTCTTACTTTAGATCGAGAGTCTTTTACACATCTCATTGGAGATCTATGTGAGTTGAAGGAGAAAAATTATGGCGATGAAAATCGCATTTTGGCTATGAAATATGAACAGAGCAAGGAAATATTTGGTGCTAATGTTAAACAAGGTAAGGAATGATGTTATAATTATTATGCACTCCATATTGAATTATGTATGAAAGGGAGACAACAGTGTTTACTTTAGTTGAATTAAATTTTGACTTAAGGCTTTTGAATTAAAACTTTAGATATATCAAGGGCAGTCGAAAGCAATGTCTGGACCGGAACAGAAAATTCATGGGGCCAGTTTTTCGGTGCGAGTTAAACCAGAGTAAATTAACTCGGGACTTAAATTTCGGCTCAATTAAAGTTAAGTTAATCGAACTAAAAACCTCTGAGGATTAAATATTAAAAGCATCTAATCAGTTAAACCCATGTAAACCCTCCAAATTTGGAGAGTTAATTTAGGTTCAACTTTAATCTTGCACTGAAAACTAGGCAAAACTAGGCAGAAATTTCAGCAACTTGTATAAAGTCATGTAGATAGAAATGGCGGCCCCAAAAAAGACCTATTTCAATGACCCAATTAGTTCTGAAGCGCGCCGTTTTGATATACCACTACCACACCTCGTGTAACATATGAATTAAAAATAAGAGGGATTTACGAGTCAAAATGCCAAGCTGGGCAAATTGTTGGCTTCAGAAATCTAATATCCACTTCTTGTTTGTGGTCTAGATAATCTGACGGAAGACATGATGCAAAAGCGGCCAAGTTTACCTTACAGACATTTCGTCGCTTTGAATAAAGAGATAAAGTGTTTCATCTTCAGTTCGAATCGGAGAGTTTATGGGCAGCCAAAAAGGCCTTCTATCCAAATGATTGTGCTCTTATTTTGTCCAAAACTTGACATTTCCTACTGGCCCCACAGCTACGACAGTGCGAATGTCCAGCCTCGCCGGAAGGCCTGCGTTTTGTACATGTCAGGTCAGTTGTTCAAGTTTTATCATGGATGTTCCAAGGCCTTTATATACATATAACGTATTAAGCTAAACTGTACCACCTACGGTTGGGTTCATTAAGAAAAAATGAAAATATATTTGCCCTTCATAAAATCAAGAGGAATATTGATTGTTGTCTCTTGCCGCAAGTAAGCTATGAAGGCTTATTCCTTGCCTGACCAGTTCGTCTGTCCCCTCGTTTCCCTCAATGACAATATGAACTGGAAGTCAGAAAGCCTGAAACCGAAATAAGGGAGACCCCTTGAGGTTGACATTTAGGATTGTGAGCTTATGACGAGATTGTTGAACCAACTTAGAAGATGATAGTGGCAAAACAGTTTTATTTAACGGCTGTCTGTCAGGATGGCAGTATTACGGTTTTGGTTAGGGTCTTGTTTTACTATCTTGGTTGTATGCTTCCCTAATTTCCAGTATTTCCACCTGGAAAACACTAGCGAATTTGGGTAGCCGATAAGATCTAGAAATAGCCAGTGATTCGGAAAATATAACTGAGCCAATACTTGAACTTGAACAAAGTGCCATCAATTGCGAATCAGTTGCAAATCGGATATCAAACATTCGAATCAGGATACACTCTAATTTCTTCATGATATTTCAAAACGCTGAACAAATAAAATTTTAACGAGCTTGCGAAGACAGAAAAATATTTTGCAACTGCCAATGGAACCCGAGAAGAAATGTCTGTGTTTCAAATTTCCGAGGCTCATCAAGATGATGCTCATCATAAGGTCTCCCAAATGTCAAAATATGTTATCTACTAAACTATTCTAAAAAAAAATTCCCATCAATTCAAACGAATACCTATGCCTTCCTATAATTTCAGAGTTCCCTGACATGCAACTAAGTGATTTGGAGGTCGTTGCAACTTTAGGAGTTGGTGGTTTTGGTCGTGTCGAACTTGTCAAAGCCTATCGTGACAACTGCGTGGAGACGTTTGCTTTGAAATGTCTTAAAAAGGTGCACATACTCGATACCCGCCAAGAAGAGCATGTCTTCAGTGAGCGAACTATTATGCTTACATGCAATACACCTTTCATTTGCCGTTTATACCGGACATTCCGAGATGATAAATATCTTTATATGCTACTCGAAGCTTGTATGGGTGGTGAAGTTTGGACCATGCTGCGAGATCGTGGATGTTTCGATGAGAATGCAACACAATTTATTGTTGGCTGTGTTTTGCAGGCTTTTGAGTATTTACACTCAAGAGGAATTATCTATCGAGATTTGAAGCCAGAGAATTTGATGCTCGACGAAAAGGGTTATATTAAACTGGTGAGTTTATAAAATAAAAACTATGCTTCGTACCTAAACCTTACTATGATTTAAAAAAAAAAAATAAAATTCTAAAGGTTGATTTCGGTTTTGCCAAATACATTGGAAACAGCAGTAAGACTTGGACATTCTGTGGCACACCTGAATATGTGGCGCCGGAAATAATACTGAATCGTGGTCATGATAGGGCAGTAGATTATTGGGCTCTAGGGATACTCATACATGAGCTCCTCAATGGAACGTAAGTTAATGCAAAATGTCAATGTGATTTGCTCTTAAAAATGTGTATTTCAAATAGGCCTCCATTCACCGCTAATGACCCAATGAAGACATATAATATAATTCTAAAGGGAATCGATATGATTGATTTCCCTAAACACATGTCCCGTTCGGCGATACAGTTGATAAAGAAACTTTGCCGAGATGTACCAGCTGAACGATTAGGATATCAAAAAGGTGGAATTCAAGATATCAAGAAGCACAAGTATGAATATGTTTGTTTATTCCTGACATTTTTTTTTATTATTTTAATATTACTTATAGATGGTTCCTTGGTTTTGATTGGGATGGTCTAGCCAGTCAGCTACTTATACCGCCTTTTGTACGACCAGTAAGTCATCCAACAGATACAACCTATTTCGATAGATTCCCAATGGATCCAGAAGAACCACCCGATGAGACTTCCGGATGGGATGCAGATTTTTAGTTCCAGTATATAGAAAATTAGTTAAAGAACCAAGTTGCCTTAGCTCTTAAACAAAACACAAAATAACGCTCAATATATTTTTATTTATACAGATTTAAAATAAATCTTTTTAAATTGTTTTTACTTTTACATTGATTTCAAGACTAAGAGGAGAGATAAATAAAAAAAAATTACCAATTCATATTAATTTTTCAGCAATTTTATGGTACAGAAGTCCGAAATGTTTTGATTTCATAATTGTTTCCAGACTCCTGTTAACAGTCTTCTTGGACAACTACTACCTTTCTTGGGTGGAATGTTTCGTGGATTTTATGTTTTTCCTATGATTCAGTTAGGCCATGTTTAGTCGTAAGGTAATCGCCAATATCAACACATTTCTTGAATACAACAGTATCCCCTCTTACCAAATGCATGATGCTAATGGGTGTTTTTTTTAGACGTGTGGTTTTCAATCTGGCAATACTTTTTTCGGAGTTGTCTTTTTGACAGCTATCACATGATTTATGCTCAGTTTGGTTTGCCATTTCATAATGAATAGGCTTACTTCTGAACAACGTTTGCAAATCGTGCAAATTTATTACAAAATACTTAATGGTTCGGTACAATATTCGGTCGATATAATCGCCCAGCGGAGTCGGTAATTCGAGCAATCATGGATCGGTTTTGCACCACGTTTACTCTAGTGGATAATGCGCATCCTCAGAGACGCCGTACAGTGCGCACCAAAGACGCTATGGAGCAGAGTATCGAAAAAGACCCGAATGAAGCCGGCCATAATGTTACAGTCAATGGGGAATGCTATAGAGCCATAATTAATGACTTGTTCGTGCCTGAATTGGAGGATTTTGATGTGGACGACCTTTGGTTTGAACAAGATGGTGCTACATGCCATACAGCCAATGAAACAATCAATTTATTGAAGGAAACTTTTGGTGAGCGCATTATCTCGCGTGTCGTGGCCTCCAAGATCGTGCAATTTAACACCGCTGCAGTCTATTTTTTGTGAGGTTATGTGAAGTCGCTTGTCTACGCAGATAGGACCGAGACGATTGATGCCTTGGAAGAGAATATTCGGCGCCTTATTGCTGACAAACGGCCCCAATTGCTGCAAAAAGTGGTCGAAAATTGGACCTCTCGGCTGGAATTTATTCGAGCAAGCCGTGGCGGCCACTTGTCCGAAATCATTTTTAAAACATAATGGAAAACCCTTATCTTTATAATAAAGCTAAATTCTTGGCCATAACATTAAATTATATTCGTTTTATTTCTTCTTGAAAACCACACGTTTAAAAAAAAAAAAACACCTTTTATAAAAATCTGAAATTAATTTCAAAGAAATACAAATCATTTCAGACTTTTACCAATGTTGTTAAAAAATTCTGAATTTACCAGTTATCCACATTTTCACAATTTTGAGGTATAACCGTGATAAAACGTGTACATCCAGTGGCGTATTTAAATTTTTGCCGTCCTAAGCTATTTCAAAACTTCCGCATCCTCCCCTTTCCAGAATTTCTTCGCCCATCTTTCACATAAAATATTAATCAAGAAAAAAAACAAAACACCACAGTTTCAACTTCACTATTCGGATATTCCAGCTTGTACTTGAGGTTGCAGCTAATAAATTGTGGTTTCCCCTCAGATTGAGGATAGACTTGTCATATGTCTGGAGAGAATAGAATTAATATCATAATCACAGCAATTTGCAGCATCAGCGGCTGTGGAGATAGATAGTTTGCCGCTTAAAAAAAAAAAAAACTTATCTTGAAAGGAGAACTTTTTTAATTGAATTACATGCGAACTCCATACCACATCTACATTTTTTTAAATACTTAGAGAAAAATAATATGTTAAAAAATCTTTTTTAGCCCACGTAAACCAACTTGACATTCGATGTATCAAAATTTGTTAAAGATTAAACAAAATATGAAAAGTGCGTATACGCCCAAGTGTACCACATTTGAATGAATTTCATTTCTTTATAGAATCCTTTGTTTATTTAAATAAATTTAATTAATTTTGGTACTTAAGACTATGAACGTATGTTAATACATAAATTTATGTATTTTTGTATATAATCCTTATCAGTGGCGGATCCAGGGGTGGGTGGGGGTAGGCTATGGGGTTGAAGCTATTCCTTTATTTCGATTTTTATTTTCAGAATGCAAAGTTCAGAGTTGTAAAAGAATGCAATATTTTGCATTTTGCCTTCATCATTCGATTGCAATGAAATGCTTTTTGTAAGTATATTTACTTCAAACATTTAATTCTCAGTCAATCTTGAAGTCTTTAGTAATGCAGTCATTTAAGGCAGTTTAAAGACTTTGATAACCTTTAGAAGCGTGATCACAAATTATCTTTACGAATCATGAATTTTCCTTTAATATGGCATTCAATTGTTAGTGCATATTTTTGCATATTTTACTATAAATGCATATTTTGCATATTTTTGCATATTTCTTCATAATAAATGCATACTTTTAGTTCATATTTTCAGGAAAATAAACGGAAACATAAAAACATCAAACACACATCAAAGAACTGAAGTGAAGATGCTGTTTTAAAAATTACCTACTGATGGTGTTGAAGGATCTCTTGGTTCAGTTCTTGAAGCCCAATTCAGTGGTGAAAATTATTTTGAAAACTTTACTACCGATGAAACTTGTTCTTTAAAAAATGCATCAATTACGTCAGTTGACGTAAAACGTTCTTTTTTTTTTCAATGTATAAAGCCGCGTGCAGATTAATAAAAACTTTCGTTGTACGCCGCGCCGCCGTACGTACGATTTAAATTTTGTATTAGCTGCAAATATTTTTGCGAAATCTCAAATTTATTTCCAAATCTGTCTGTCTGTACCGAAATACCTGTGCACCGAAAATTTTTTCGTGTGCGCCAAAAATCCACCGGAATTGGATAGCGTGCGTTTCAATGTGACACAAAATTTGTGTGCGCTCCGACTTCCACAGCGCACATTTTTATTGATTTGGACGCTGGTTAAAACATTCCAAAGTTTTACTTTAAAAATAAAGATACGAGTAAAGGAAAAAATACTATGGTTTTAAATGCATAATTCTCATTTTTAAGAGCATGAAAATCCTATCCCTAGTTATTACCAGCGTTGCCCCCCTACTACAAATGTAGCGTTTTTGCTACATTTTTTTCCAAGAAAAATTCACTCCGTACAATCGTAAAATATTCCAAAAACACTACAATTTCAAAACATAAAATTCTAATTTAGAAGGACAATTTTGATCTTACTTTCCATTTGGAAAAATATTTTTTTTTATTTATCAATAGCTGAATTTTTTTTTTTGCAATCCCGAAAGGAATTGGATGATGAAAACGATGTTCGGGCTAAACAGCTTACGTGTTAAATCCAACAACAACTAATTCGCTTCGGGTTTAGCTAGGCACAGTAGCGAGAATTCTCGGTTCTTAATTTAAGCACGTCGAAAAACTGTTTTACTGGCAATATTTACATACATCGGTAATCCCCGATGCCGTTTTTTTTTTCGACCAATTTTTTTAGAAGTCATCAATTTTTCGTTTCTGAAAGTGGATAATGTGATTCACTTTTTTTTTAAGTAATCACTCGGAAAATATTATAATTACAAAAAAATCAATCAATGAAATCATATTCGACACCAAAAAATCAATTTTAAAAATAAAATATAAATTAACCAATGTAATTGACATACAAAAATTATAATGCTCTAATAATGTTGTGTGTCCACCTATGATTTTGAAATTTTAGTAGGAAATTTGCAAAAATGTTTTTGTAAGCTAGATATTTTTGCTATGTAAATATGCATGAAATAAAATCTAAATTTAGACCTTTTTTTTTTACCAAATAATATTGTCGTTCCGAAAAAAATTACAATTTAGTATGTTGTGTTTTTGCGCGTCCTAAATTTTACTACATTTAAAATTTGCCACACTACATTCTCAACCTGTTAGGGGGGCAACACTGGTTATTACTGATTCATTATCATGTATTTTTGATGTGTAGCTCTCCATTATAATTTGATCCAGTCAAGCATATTTTTTGGATTGATCTTCTATTGGTTCATTCAAAAAACCTATAAAAACATTCTAGGCTAGTAAGGGTACGTGTTGACCATTTTATTAGTCTACACTCTTCACCAATCTTGCAATACTTATTCAACTTATACAAAATCTTCACCCGACTTTCTCGAATAAATTATCTAGATAGTTGCCTGCTTTAATGTCATTTCAATTCAAACTCAAAATTATTGCATATCTATTCAAATTTAAGCTAAGTAATCCTCAGTATGCAATTATAGGCGATATGCAAAACCGTTTCTTTCTATTTATTCGGCATACTTTTTGGCGCGCAAAGAAATAAGTTTTACGTATCTATGTACGTATCTACTCTAATATAGGTACATATAGGTATATTTTTATTGAATTGAAATTATTACGTTTTTTTTTTTTACACATTTATTTCAATCGATGACCATGAATCTTAAAGCTCACAATAAAAGATCATATTTTATAGATAAACAAAGTCGTCAAGACACCACACACCACATCCCCACACCCGACTTCCGTAGACTTTTGGCATCTTATGAATGTTAAATTAATGAATAATGTTGTTAAAATAGAATTAAGACTATGTAAGATTATTTCTATGATTTTCAAATTTTCTACAACTTCACATTATCATGCCAAACGTGACCCTTAGAAATAAAAATTATCACTTGTTTTGTTTGTATTTAATGTTTGTTTTTAAAGCTTTTAATCTTAAATGTGTAGCTTGGATTTGTGGTATTTTCAATTATTTTTAAGACAAGTATTGGTTTCGTGTAAGAAAAAGGTTAGGTTTTTTAATCATTGCGTTGATATATGTAGGTTTCCGTTATACCATCTGTCTGTTTGTTTGTCTGTGCGTGATTTTTAAGTGGGGATTTTATCTATATTTGGGCTCTCGAAAACTGTTTCTGATCACTGATCACTGTTTTCGACTAACATTTTGTTAAGCATTGATGATTATTTCTGGATTAATGGCTTCGTTAAGGTACCTATAGTATCGAGGTTTCACTCCAAATATACAATCATATACTTTCACTTATTGAAATGTATAAAATGTCAAAGATATTAACTATAAATTTAAACTAGAATCAGTTGTAGATAAACTAACAAGCAGGACACACCGGGGGATATTACAATACATTTTATGTCTAAGGCAAAAAAATTCACATAATACCGAAAATGATTCCTTATTTTTAGCAAGTTAGTAGCTCGTCAAATTTAGCTGTAGTTAATGTATCAAATGTTTAAGTTAAGCTATCAAAAGTTTAAATTTATAACCACATAAAATTAGAGAAAATATCTATTTTTTTAATATCTAATTTTTATTCATATTTTCTCGTAAGCCATTACCATAACAACATTAAACCACTTCAATGTCAAACGTTGAACCACAACAGCATGTTCATGCGATTTAGTCGCGCATTTTATTTTTCTTACATAATAATGATAAGCTTTGAAAAGTGCAGGCTTAAGATTGTTTTTTTTTTTATCAAGTTAACTCCCGGTTGCGGCTGAAATTGGTATTTTAATGGTAGCTTTTCTAAGAATTTTATTTCCATCAAAGGGATTTTTTTTTTAATTTTTTTTTCACAAACAAGTAAGTACCGAACATCATCCAAGCTTTAGACTATTATATTCAAGATTATGATATTTAGTTTCATTGAAGCGTTCGTCGAGCTAACGTCTTCTGAGTGAAAAAAAAAACTAAATATGAAGTGTTCGTGTGTTTTATTGGCTCTAGCCATATTGCCGTATTTAGTTTTGGCTCAGTTCAAAACTAGACAACCTGTTTCGGGAAATCTTGTGCAGCATAACTCTTCGAATACATATCAATCGGGAAATCTAGTACAGACTTATAACACTTCGAATACATATCAACCGGGAAATCAATTTAATTCTTCAGCTTATCCAATATTGCCAGTATTAAATTATAATAATCAGGTTCAACAAAGTAGACCGATTTTTATAGATAAAACAGCTGAATTTTTAAATGTTACAAGATCAAAGATGGCATCAGGAATTTGTTTTAAAGAAGTTCCGTAAGTATTAATAATTTTTTTTTTTTGTCATCAAAATAAAATTTGTTGGAAAAATGAGAAAAACAATTTAATTTGATGATGACGTAATAAAAGATAATGAATTATTTTTTATTGTCAAAAAGAAATTATTATTTTTTTTGTTTGTTTTGAAGTGATAGGTTATCATTATGTTAATTTATTTCGTTTTATTTAAATTAAAATACGCCTCACACTTATACCCATTTACCTATATCTACACAAATAACGGATCCTAAATGTCAAAAATAAATAATTTTTCGAAAAAAATTTGATTATTCTGATATGTCAATAGGCCATTTGCGTTCTCGTAATCTATAGTGCACTATATAAACCTATACCTACATAATTTAGGTATGTTAATGGAATTTATAAAGTGCTAGGTATGTACATATATTATATAAAAAGAAATATTTGTTTTCAAAATGATCATAAATTTCTAAAAGCTTTTGCATTATTTCTGTGGGTTTATCGACAATGCTGCGGAATTATAACACCTTCTTATCCAAGAATGGTTCATAAAATTGTAAACCTGATATGTTCCTTTAGATTGATGTAAAGACAATTATAAAAATAAACCTTTACGTACTTACACATATACAAAAATCATAATAACAAGAGATTTAATATCAATCCAAAATTAAAGTTTTTTTTATTAATAAATCAAATTGTTAACTAAATTGCATCAGTCGTGCATTCAATAACAACGACAAAAATACTTCAGCAAGTAGTTTGAATTTTAATCACGTTCAGTAGCTACACTAGGGTGTATCAAAAAATCGATACATTTATTTTCTCATTGGTCTCAACAAATATAGTAAAATCTTCTAAAATTTGCGCTCTTATATTATTCAAATTTAGAGTTTGTGCATCGCAGTTTCCTATGTAAAATGAATTTGGTCAGGAACATGGTAATAACATAAACAATTATATATTTTATAATTATTTGTAGTAATAAGTTTTGATTTTTTTTTTAATTGCTTAAACGTCTTATCAAGTTATAGTTCTGAAAACTTGACCTAAAATATGGTAAAAATAATTGCAAAAAATTAACGAAAGCAAATTCAATGATGTGTGATAGCTTTTTTAAAAGCTTATATCCAATTCATTTATTTGTATTTTAAACCAATGTGTTTGAGTGAATAGATTTTGAGAAATTAAATTTCAAAGTCAAAAGTTTCAGGTTGACTTTTCTAAAGTTTAGCGTTTTTTTTTTAATGTTCAATGCTCTTATTAATTCTTAGTCAAATACTAAAAACCTTCTTTATTTTTTAAGAAATTGAGAAAAAATTCAGTTTAATTTTCAATTAATTTAAAACGATCACAAAATGCAGTGTCTTACTAGCTTAACGAGATTAAAATCATTGATCTTAAATTCTTGTATTTAATGTATGTAACCTACTGTGAGTAATTTAATAAAAAAAATTTACTGTAGAACTGAATGAGAAATAAGATGTTAATTATCTCCTGTCATAATGGATTCATATACGGGTGCAATTCAGTTTAATCTGGGGGTAGAATAATTCCTAGTGCGACTCGAACCCTCAAAAGTGCAACTTTGGTGATCTTTAATTGTTTTTAATTTTTTTTAGCAAACTTAAGGGCTGTAGTAGCCGTGGCGTGAATGTTAGTGCGATGGACTGTCATGCCGGAGGTCTAAGGTTCGATCCCCAGCCTCGCCACCTATTTATTTAAGAGAAAAAACGGCTACTGCCTCTTGAGAGGAATTGACAAATCCTCCAAGAGTATCTTCTGTCACAGAAAAGTGCCACTCGTTAGCCGTTTGGATTCGGCAATAAACTGTAGGTCCCCTCCATTCCTGCAGACACGCACACAGGAATGGTTGAGAGTTGTAAGTCACTAGGCCCTAGTTCTTCATGAGCTGTTGTGCCATCAAATTTATTTTATTTATTTAAGGGCTGGGGTTAAAATGAAATTTCATTTTACAGCAAATAATAATTGAATATAGCCTTTATTTTTGGATTTAAATAAACCCTAATTTTGTTTTCTAAACGTCTTAAAAAAAACGATTAAATTATGAAATTATCATTTTCAATGCAAGCTATAACCAGATTTGACATTGAAATTACTTTTTGTCATTGAAATTTGTATTCATACAAAATAATGTAACATAGGAACGATTTTCAACAGCATGTTCGAATTTTCCAAAACAGCCTTTATCTTTTCTGTCAATATTTTGAGGCCAATCACAAAAAAAATAAATTTTTGAATTTTAGGTACACCTTAATGTACATACCGCCCCATCACGAGGAGCGGACACTATAAACATTTTCCTAATTGTATTATGTGTGCATACCTAGAAATAATAAATCGCTATAGGTGTTGTTCTGCGTTATGGGGATATCCCCATTTTTAAAGGTATAAACATTAATTTTTAGGATCCCTACATTTTAGTTTTCACTTCTAAGCGACTATATAATATATGTATACTGTTTTAGAACTTTACTAAAAAGCTATTTATATGATTTTAAAATAACTTAATTTATTTTTTGCCACCTTACACAAATTAAAACATACGCACGTCATCGTCGTTACTTCAAAAGAAAACAGACTTAGGTCAAAGTTTTTCGATTTTCTGTTAAGTTCAATAGTAAAAAATCACAAAAAAAATGTTTTCTATAAATTATAATCTAGTAACCTTGTTGTCTCATTGGAGCCAGACCTTGCGTTAGATCCGGTAGTTCTGATTTTTTACTGAGTTGTATATGAGACTGATCTCATAAAAAACCCGAGTTTTCGAACTCGAGCGCCGAATGCAACATGGTAAAAAATCAAAAAAACTGCGAATTTTTCGTGCTTTTTTCAGTTATTGGAAGTTTTAACCCTAAAAGACTAATTTTTTGACTATAGCTTCGTTGTATAATTTAAAAGTAATAAAATTTCTTTTAATTTGAGCCCAGAATCATATGTGTAGAGCAAACACTTTCTAAAATTAAGCTATTCAAAACTTAGCAATACAAATTTTATAACAACAAGTAGGCAGTATAATGAAAAAAATAGTGTTTGGCACGATATGCTTAAAATCACTGCAGCATGTAGGTTGAGCCAAAAGAAGAAAAAAAAATTGCTTAAGAGGGTAATCTGCATCCCCCGTTCAAGCAGGAGGGTCAATTTTCCAAAAAAAAAAAAAAAAAATACTTAAAATATAAATAGACCCATTAAAATCCAATGACAAAATCTGGAACAAAATTTTATACCTTTTCTTGCAGGCAGAAATCCATTTTTTTTTGAAATTTATTTTTTACTGATTTTTTTCTTCAGAAACTATATGAGTCATATGGGCATCTTGTTTTTAGAATTTGACTTAGAATTGATTATAGCATTATATTTCGAAAACAAAACAAGTTCTCAATAACGTAAAATTTTATTTAAAAAAAATAGTATTAAAAAAAATATTTTTTTTCAAAATTTTGAGTTTGGGAAATCATTTTTTAAAGACTATCAGTTAAAAAAAAAACTTTATTCAGAAAGAAAATTGAAGAATGGATTTCTGGCTGCAACTCAGCAAAAAATCAGAACAACCGGATCTAACGCATCGTCTTATTGTTATAGTTACTGGATATTATGGCCGTGTGTGAATTGAGTTAAAATCGCGTTAAATTTTATCTGAAGATTAATTTTTGACACTAGTGAGGTGAATCTGTATGTAGAACTGTGAAAATTTAATCTCGGATACAATTTAATCGAAATTTTAAAAGAATTCGCACACGGCCTGTATCTCTTTACGTATAATTTTGTTTTCGTCATTTTCTGACTTATGAAATTATTTTGACTGTTTTAAAAAAATTTGAACAAAAAAAATCGTTTTGGGAAATTCCAAAAAAAAACGGTAGAGTGTTCCAAATAAAATTCGGACTGTGGTGATAATAAATACTGCGCGGCATGGAAATTACACGAAGGCCCCATAAATGTTCTCTAAGATCCCGCAAATGGATCCATTATGATGGAAACAAAAAACAGTAAAAATTTTAAATTTCAATGATGTCTAAGAAAAAAGTATTTTCTGTATAACAATTATCCAAATATCCGTTAATGTACAGACCAGCTAGTTTATATCTAAATGAATTTGAAAAATAAAGCTAACATTAATCTTTGTTTTTTTTTTTTATGATATTTATTTGGGCCTGCCATATGTCAGAAAAATATATAAAACAAATAAAGAAAGAAAAAAAAATATAATTTTATATTAAAATAAAGTTGAAATTTTAGAAGAATTTTTAATTTCAGGGAAAAAATATACAAACAAATTTTAGTCAACAATAAACAAAAAAAAGTCACGATGAAGTCATCGCAGTGGAATTTCCAATGAAACCATATTTTTCGGTTGAGTTGGGATTAATTTGTTCAACGTTATCATTTTTTGCTTCCAAAATAAATGCACCTTGTATCTTTTTGGCCAAATCATTTACACGTGACTTTTAATATTTCAAAAAAAAAAAAAAAATATTTGAATGATTGATATTTAAACACTGAAACACCAAAATCATTTTATGTGAACGGTTTGACGTTCATTTTATTTTTCTAGAATAATAATTATTATTCAAGTCATATATGCTTTTTGTATGAACAAAAATGCTTCGTTCCAGGTAAAGTGTAAAATTATATTTTTAGTAACAACTTTTCCATTCAAATCTATTAAAACGATATATTTTTTTATATTCGATCTTGTGTTTATGTTTTTTAAACGCGTCATCCTTTCCCTTTCTCAATGGTTTATTCGAGATTTATGGTTGGTTGTTATTTAGATGGATTTATAAATTGGAAATGAAGTCTTGTCATCCGTAACTGAAGTAAAAAATATATTCTCTTAAAGGAAGCTTTCATAGTTATGAAGAACGCATAGAATATAACCAAGACCACTCCCTTGTGGAACTTCTTTCAGATTTCGTGGTTATTTAAAATTTACCACTTCTTAACAACTGCCCATTATGGAAGTTATTATAATTGTTCCGATTTTTCAAATCCAAAATTGCGACCATTGCCATAGTTAGGTCAGCCAGCCAGCTCTCGACAAATTTAAATAAATTATGCAAACATAAGAAATTTTTGTTTTATTTGTGACATTATCTTATGTTCGCTTTATGCGTACTTTATATTAAAGCCTAGTATGCTGCTGATGCGAAACGAAATTTTAAGTTGGTCTCCAACATGACAACTAAATGCTTACGAAAACCACAACGAAAAATTACCCCTTGAAAGTGTCACCGTTTGCAAAAAACACAAAAAACAAACACAAACGAATAAAAATCACAGAAAGCTATGTTGTGATGAAAGAAACAACAAATACAAACACCAATAGAGGCCAAATGTCACTTTTCCGCATACAATATTATTGCGGTATACAGCCAATTTTCTGTGCGAAAAAAGAGGGGAAATCTTCCAAATAATCTGCTAAAATTATCAATTTCGCTCATCGAACAGCGAAATTTTTCGTTTGTGATTTCGTTGTGTCATTTTTGTATGATTTTTCGTTTCACATCAGCAACATACTATAGGCTTAACCAAGAAGCGAGCTTGTTTTTTCGTAATTTTTGATTACTCTCAAAAAATTTCTATTTCTTTATAAATCTCAAGAAAACATTGGAAAACGCAAAAAACATAGAAAAGCAAATTATGTACATTTAACGAAATGAAAAGGACATAAATTGTTAATGATTTTGTTACATACACTATATTTTGGGGAATAAATTCCTGAGATCACTCTAAAAAAAATTATGGGGGAAATATTCTATCTGTTTCCCCAATGGCAATTTCTGAAGAAGTTGACTAAAAATGAAAACAAAAATATTAAAAACCAACGAAAGCACATACAATGATATGTTCTAGCTTTTTTGGAGGCTAATATTCCACTTTTTTTTATTTAAAAAAAAAGAAACGTACATGTACATATGAATGTAGATACTTATCCCAAAAAAAAAAAAAAAACAGAAAAGGGTTTAAATTATTAATTGATTTTTTTACGTCATAAACAAAACAAACGAGCAATATAAAAAGTATCTTTTTTTTTTATTTCTCAAAAATTAAAACCGGTCTTTTTCAGTACTAAGAATTGTTAAATTTCGCAAGATTAAAAAAATACAAAAATTCACATACATATTTATTAAAAGTTTGGCCTTTAAAATTTAATTCCTCAAAAACCATTCACAACTTTGTTTAAGAAAATAACTTTATTTAAAAAAAAAACACAAATTAGAGAATGAAAAAAGTATGTTCTTATATTGATTTTAAATATTTTTTTTTTATTATTTTAAGTCAACTTTTCACAAATTGCCACCCACATTCAGTGGGAGAAGATAGAATTTATCTTCGAATTCCTGGAACTGCCAATTTAATTCTGTTTTATGAACTTTGACAGAACTTCAGACAAAAATTGGCAATTTTAGGAAGCAAGTAAACAGAAATTTATTATTTTCGATCATTCTAGGCCGTACTTAACTACGCGCATGCCAGATGTGTAATATATGAAAACCGTGAAGTTGGGCAAAAATTATTTCTTTTGATCTTGTTTTCTTACACATACATACTAAGCATAAATGCGACGACTTTTTGCTACGTTCAAACAGAGAATATTTATTTGCTGTTTGTCAATGAGTAGGTAATTTCCTTGTCAAGAAGAGCTTCCTTCAGCTGCTATTGCGAACCAGAACTTAGGTTTAGTTCAGGGAAGGCAATAATTTTTAAAGGGGGGGGGGGGGGGGGGGGGGCATTGACCGTTTACCATTTTCGGATACATAGCTTATTCCGCAGTAAGTAAACGTCAGTTATAGGAGAAGGATTGGTTTATTGATGATGTTTTGCACTTGATCCACGACTTAAAGATAAACCGCTGCTAAGTCGCCTTTATTTATATTGGTGTGAGAGACTAACATGCTTTTTTTTTACAGCAACAAAACCGTATTCTGACATCCAAATTCTAAACAAAGATAAAAAGCCTGTTTGACTATAGATACACTCCTATCTTGAGTGAACTTCTTGTTTAACATTCCCAAAGCATATTGAAAAAAAATTTGTGGGACATTTTTTCCTAACATTTTGTTTTGATCTTATTTCCCATGCAAATGGGACAAAAGCCCCTAGATTTATTTGAAACTATTTTCTCACTTAAATGGGACAAAAGTCTCATATAGCCACCACCATAAACCAACCATAAATTATATTTAATTATTTATTTTAACAAATCTAAACCATCCTTCTTTCAGAACTGCATCGCTTGTCCGCAACCTAAATGATGTTCCCAGTGGCAACGGTTCAACCCCAACTATGAGTCGAATTCAAATATGCTGTGACGGCTACGAACGCAATCCACATATTTATCGCAAATGTGATCCAATTTGTGCTAATGACTGTCCCAATGGTATCTGTACAGCTCCAAATACTTGTGTTTGTCTGCCGGGAAATGTTCGAGACTACGAAGAAAATTGTGTTCCAATTTGCCCGATCGGCTGTCGCAATGGTTATTGCCAACCAAATGGAGAATGTCTTTGTAAGCCTGGCTTTATTTTGGATCCTGTTACAAGACAATTTTGTAAGCCATACTGCAGCAGAGGATGTGGCGTTGGTACGTGTGTTGCCCCCGATACTTGCCGTTGTTCTCCACAGTTTGAACTTTCGCCATCTGGAGTATGTCAGCCAAAATGCGATAGCTGCGATCATGGAACATGCACAGCTCCGGGACAATGTTCTTGTAATAAGGGATATATAAGGAAGGGTAATGTTTGTGAACCTGTTTGTTTAAAGTAAGTCCACAAAAGGTTTTAACTTGACAAATGTATATGTTTCCATATTATACTTTTTTTGATTTTCCATCAAATAGGGGATGTGTTAAAGGTATTTGTTCAGCTCCCGAAACCTGTACTTGCAAATCTGGATTCACCCTTGACCAGACTGGATTTAATTGCATACCTCATTGTGACAAACCATGCTTGAATGGATTCTGTGATGGACATAATATATGCACTTGTAATTTTGGATACATTGCAGATGAAATTCAACCGAATGTGTGTAAGGCCCATTGTCCAGCTGGATGTCCTAATGGATATTGTACTTCACCAAACTTCTGTGTTTGTAAGCCAGGCTTCATAAAGAGCGGTATTAAGGGCCGACAATCTTGTGTGCCAATGTAATATGGCTATGATGTTTTAAAAAATTTAATAAAATTTATTTTCTAAAGTGCGTCTTCCTTTCTTTTGATATATCTGTATAACAATTTAAATTCTTGTCAATAACACGGACACAGGAATGGTTGAGAGTTGTATGTCACTGGGCGCTGCGCTGGTCCTATACAAGCCGTTGCGCTACCAAATTTAATTATTTATTTATTTTTAACAACTTTGCTGTGAGATACAACAACTTCTTGAGCAAGAATTCAAATTAAAGTAATGAACTTTCTTTTAGAAATAATGAAATTACTTTTCAGTTAAAAGGTTGCTAAACGAAATCTATCCCTTCTCAAAATTAAAATTAAAAAAGTGTCTGGACATTGGATCATCTGATAAGTTATATCTGACAGGTAGCGAGATGATAATCATTAACCCACTTCTGAAATGTAGTCAAATAAATAATCTGCCAAAAGCTTTACAAAAAAAATTTCAATATATTTTTTCTAAAATATAAAGGCAAACCGTTACAAAATTATTTTTTACTTCTTAACAATGAATGTCCGAATTTGCATTGGTTCAAAAGTTACCAAGAAAGCCGATTCCTTATCCTTCTTCGAAACTTTTAATGGTGTATGCTGAGCTTTTATATACTGATCCTTTTTTATCTTTGCACCCTGTTCAAAGAATTTTAATCTTTTCATATCAGCAAGAGCCATAGAACCATCAAGTGTTGTTTCACGAATTTTCGATCCTCCAAGTTCTGTGAGTATTGAACGCATGCTAAAACTTATCTTCGAACTTTCAGTGGCATCCATAAAGTGTTCCAATCGAAGAAGAATTTCACTATCCGACCAAGGTTCAAGAGTTAGCAAATGAATACCAGTTGGAAGAGAATTAAAAACTGGAGTCGAAGGTACATTAACTTTGCTATCAGTTCCATTCGAGCTAAAGAATTTCCAAAATGGTAGAAGAATTTCTAATTGCATTTGACGTTCAACTGTGGAGTATTGTTTCTTTGTCGGGCTTACCACGAGGTAGTATTTTCCACGTGCAATAACTCCCTGACCATAGGCAGTCTCATTTAATGCTTCTCCAACGCCAAAAGCATCATCACTTAATAATCTACGATGAAGCATGAGTTCTAACGAACCATTTTGAATACTTGATCCACCTTGAGCACGATCGTTAAGTAAGGCAAGTCGAGTTTTATCATCTTCCAAAGCGATTCTCGAAGTAATGGGATAATAGTTTCCTGAAACGGCCTCTGTAAGATTAGCTTCGAAATATTCACGATTGTTTCGAATTCTCTTCATCATATCCCGACCATTTGAATCAGTATAAAATACACCTTTCGAATCAATAGGACTTGTGAACTTGGTTATAACTTCCTTTCCTATTTTATCACCAATTGGAATTGGTCCAATCAGCCATTCGAATTCAACTCGATTGGAATTATTGTAGATTCTAATGACTTGACTAATCCAATCGTTGAAAACTTGATGAACTTCTTGTACTAGTTTTCCTCGAATTACAGTTAAATTAACTTTAGTTGCGACAAGAACTTCGGTGCCATTTGGTCGAAAAATATAAGCTCCAGAAGATCTGTTCTTAAATTCAGCATTATTTCCACTTGCTCCACGGTAATAGAAGAAATCTTGACGAAGCTGTTGATCGACACCGTTCATTCTAACAGCAACTAGATGGCCAGTTGAGCTGAAGTTCAAACGAATGTTCTGCAAATATAGCGACATAAATTAAAACATTCTCAAGGATTAAAAAAATAAAAAAAATTATAACATACAGCATTTTCAACAATAGTGTTGTTGACTTTAGTTGCTGGAGTTGGTGCTGGAGCTTTTGCAGCTCGTTTTTCATAGGGTCTCTCAATAATCGTATAAGCTGGTGAATCTCTAGGTATTCTTGATTTCACAAACCAATCTGGAACCTTTCTACCTTGATGAACTCTAGGTTTTGAAAGACGCCTAACATAAAAGCTTTCAATATTATCAACTGAAGCCTCAAAAACAAGCTCATGTTGGGTTTCATTTATTCGATAAGGAATTTTCAAAACAGGCAAAGCCACTGGCACAACATCAGATGGAATAGTCTTTCCCAACTTGTCTTCGACAACATAGGTTCTGTTAACAACGGGAATTCTCATATATTGTTTAGAGTTCTTTCCCAGGGGGTTAAATAGTGTTACAACAAAATTTTCTCTCCTAGCTGGAAGTGAACACATACTTATGTTCGCCAAATGACAACTCTCAAACTCTCCCCTAGTTAGGTTTGTTAATTTTTGAAGAGCTTGCTTGGTATTATTTTCACATCCATAAATAGCACCATGAAGTAATTTATCGTAATCTTGAGCGACTTTTTGTTTTTCAGTTCCGGTGATAGCATCGTGATGTTGCATAACACCCATAGCATGACGAAGATTTTCAAGATTCGTCTTAGCATCTGTTCCAGATAAATTGGCCAGAGTTGTAAGTTGCTTACAAACTTGAAGGAAATGATTGCCAACACGTTCGAAGCGTTTCTGAGTTGGTCGTGAGCTATAGTAACCAGTCCAATAGGTGTGCCAATCTGTTGAATAAGGCAAGAAATCTTGGGTTTTAGTAGGCCAAGTTTGCAAATCATCATAAAGTGACTTGAGATAGCACGATGGTGTTGAGTAAAAGATGTTAACTTTTGATCCGTACTTTTGACGTTCGTTGACATATCTGAAAGATAAGTCGATCAAACGATTTCTTCAGTGGAAAATCTCCTAATACAACTTACTTAATGAGCTTGTCCATATTCTTGAAATTGATTCCAGCACTTTGATAATTGAAATCATCACCCATTGGCATCAATAAGTTATTGGTTTTGTAAAATACGCTCATATTCTTTGTGTAGCCAAGAAATTCGTCGACTTTTTTATTGACGTTATTATCAGCACTTTTTCCATCAATAATGGGATCATCTTGACATAAAGTATCAAAACAGAAACCTGGTGGAGCTGAATAGTGATTGTAGAGCAATCCAGTAAAAAGTTCAGAACTTTCACCTACACACATTTGGAAATGAGAAAGAAAGGTCATTTAAAGTCTTTAAGAAGTATATTAATTGCAGTCTTATAGTTTACCCAAGTTTGGACTGGCTTTCCAAATCATCTCCGCTGATACATTTTTAAGTCTTAAACTTTTCTCTACCCAATCCATACGAGCAAAAAACTCTCCATCGAAACCCATTTGAGCAAATATCGAAGCCATTTCACGAGAATGACCAAATGGATCGATTTGCCAACCAACTCGAGGTCGACCACATTCACCGAAGGTCTCATCAAGTTTTCTTAAGGAAAAAATATAAAATTTTTTTTTAAAACTTTTATATACAAAAAAAAAGAAGAGGAATACTTACTTTAGTCCAATGGTAAATTGATCGATAACACTTTGATAATGGACAGCAGCTTCATCGTTCATACTCCATGCACCACCAGTAAACTCAAGTTGTCCATTATCTACTAATTTTTTGACAATTTTTTTAGTATTCGAACTTTGTTCATCCCACCATTTAAAGAAAAACGCTGACTCAACGTAGATGAATCTTAATAAAAAAAGAATACAAAAATCGATTTTTTTGGTTTTTGGTCAAACAAAAATGTATACCTTCTGTCTTTATCTTTTTGGAGCTCATCGATAACGGAATCTAAAATGTATTGAACTCCAGCCCTTTGTATGCCAGTTTTGCTGCCATAATAGTACTGGTCAACTGTCTTTAGCCAACCAACATCGTCATGGGAATGTGGAACAAGGTGAACGTTAATGTATTTCGATGGTGAAGCAGGGCATGACTGTGAAAGAAGATATGATTTAAAATAATATCACAAAAATAAAGTATTGTCTTATCATTCAAAATTGATAACTTGAAATCCAAATAAAATCTTAATATATTTTATTTTGATTAAATTTATATTGGAATGATAGGGGGGCTTTTATAGCCTTTTATCTAACCATATGGCCCAAATGAAAGAAAAGTAAAAGTTTAAGTCCATTTGCCTTAAAAAAAATATGAATTATTAAAACAAATTTAAAGTTCTATTCTACTGTTGTGAGGGCTCACAAGTTACAAACTCTTGAGAGGCTGTTCCTTGTTGTGATTAGATAACATTTTCGATATTCTGAGATAATCCTCACAAGAAAACTCACCACAGCAAGGTGAATTTTTTATTGTGAATTTTTAGTTCTGAATTGTCACACTGTGCGTCCATAGTAAATTTTTAAAAGCTATTTTATATGCCAAAAAAGCAAAATACGCTAAGGAATCCAAAGATTCAGAAGACGAGGATGATCTTGATTCCTGGAGACCAAAAGAACCCGGCGAACTACTCGGTGACAGACGACTGTGTATATGATTGTGAGCGACTTACTTTAAATACATACGTACCTTGTTTTTTTATGACTACCTAACCTATGCCCTTAAATCGTTAAGTTTAAGCTCTGTCAACATTGAATTTCTTTCCATTTGCGGCCGAGGGTTGATCAATTTATACATTTATTAGCTTTAAAAATATGTTTTTTTTTATGACAAGTATGTTAAAAAATACATTTCAAATGACAAATATTGTGAGTTCTGATTTGTTAGGTACTCAAACAAAAGGAGATCACAATTTCGATAGTTCTTGTGAGGCTCACAAGTTGTGAGGGTGATGCCGGAATACTAAAACCTCAAAAAATCAATCTTACTTCACCTCGTGAGGTTGTTGTGATTTCTTGTAAGGCATCAGTGAGGTGGCCAGAATAAGGCTGTTGTATTTGATTTTTTGTTTTTGTTAAAAAAAAAATGTTTAAATTAATAGTTAATTTATTACTTTAGCTACTCATTTTTTCATTTAATTTGCAAAACAATTAGCCAGTTCAGATATCTCAAGATCTACGAGATCTCAGAGACCTCAGCAATCTCAGAAATCTGAACGTAATTCCTATGTAAGTGAGATTGTTTAATTTTGCTGTCAATAAGCTGAGACTTAAATTTTTTTGATTCGCTTGCTCAGTTATTTTTTGTCGCAGTTGAATAAAAAGATGGAAATTGGTTTTGACTTTTAGCAGAGAAATTTTATTCAGGTTTCTCCTTCTGCTCAGTGGAGCTGATGGCGTTTGCTCAGTGAGATCTCAGAAACGTGAACTGGCTAAATAACAAAAGGTTAGATTTGTTTTTGTTTAGCGTTAAAATTGAAAAATGAGTACCTGCTTAGTAACGAAAAAAACACAGCTAATGTTTTGTTTAAACTACTCAGAAGCACTAGATTGCAAAATTATAAAAAAATTAAAAATAAGAGGCTGGGTTTAACCCACACTGATAACTTCCTATTGGTGCCCATTGAAACTCGATACCCGATATTTACTTTTATAAGAAAATTATCAATTCAAAATCTTCAAAAACCTTATCAGTTGTGCAATCAAGAGAAGGCCTAAATTCGGCTGTTTGCTCTGAATATAAGTTTTTTTTGCAGTTTTTTTGTCCTAGAAAAAAAAACCGTAAATTGATATTTTTTTGAAAACCTTATAAATTACTAACTATGGTATTGTCTGTAATTATTCGGAAGTTTATATCATTAGTTGCTTTTGAGATATTCGAGCCAAAAAACATTTTTTAACAATTTTTAGCAGTTTTTTTTGCAGTGTTTTTTTGGCCTAGAAAAAAAAACTGTTAATTCAATTTTTTTACAAACTTTACCGATTATCAGCTATAACTTTGTGTATTAAAAAAAAATAACCTGAACCTAATATCTTTGCATGTTCTCAAGATAATCGATATTTTTTAACAATAAGTACTACCTATTTTTCACTACGTCAATATTTATAGAATGAAACCAGGCCGAAGTCGATAGCTTTATTTGTTCTAGAGATATTCGAGAAAAAAGCTATTTTACAAAATTACTATAATAAAAAAAAACCGCTAATTGAATTTTTCTGAAAACCCTTTCAGCACGTAACGGCTTTATTATCTGTAAAATAAAATTTACTCGAAGTCGATATCTCTTCCCGTTCTCGAGATATCGTGAATGAAAAAAAGCTTCCGAACGTACGAACGTACATGGTACACAGACATCTTTCTAAAAACAATGTACTCCGACTCCAGAGACCTCGAAACGTCGAGAAATTTCCAAATTTTCAATTTCGCAAATCGGACCGATTACAATAACTTCCTATAGGAAGTTAAAAATCGGCCTACCCGTTAAGAAGTTATAAGTGAATCTGAATAACTCGATTATAGGGAAATTTTCTAAAAAAAAAAAACAATCAAAACTCTATTTCCGCAATACAAATTTTTTGACAAAAACCTAAAATGCAATTTTCTTACAAATTGGTCATTATACAGGAAAGAAATTTAATTAAAATTGTTAGAGCCGTTTTTGAGGAAATTTGAAAGATAAACCAAAATCGTTGTTTCGCAGCTCTGTTCTAGATGAGCGAAATTAAAAATTCGAATTTTTAAAAAAAAATTTGAAGCAATTTGGGTCGGCCTCAAATTACAGTGGACGTATGGATGCACAGACCGGACGGACAGAAGGTATGACGACAACCACTTTTTCGGACATCTCTATCATCGCAGTATCAATTTTCATTACAACCTCGAATTTTTTTTTCCACAAAACTAATATTTGCCCTACGGACAAAAGTTAAAAGCGAAAGATGAAATCCTATTTCTTATTTTATTGTAAAAAAAAATATTAAACCTCTATTTAAATTGTTTGCAAAATGTTTTTATAAGACCTTTTCGTCTACTCGTCTCGTGAATACTCCTGGTATAGTAAGTTATGAGGAAGATGAAGCTTATAGCTTGTGTGGTATAACTTAATGTTTATTTGCAGTACAAATAGTTTATTTTACGGTCGCTTTCAAAAAATATTTATGTTCCACATTATTAGCTATGGTTTATTTACTTTCATATGAGACATTGTTTTGAAATTCAATGATAAAAAATAAATATCAAATTAGCTTGAAATTAATGATTATATTTATTGTTTTGAATTGTTTTTAAAATAAGTGTCATTATTTTTTCAAGTTTTATTGTTCTATTAGATTTAACAAAATCGTGATTCTTTTTATAGGTACCTACTTCATAGGTGAACTGCATTAATTGTTATACTATACCTACTTATAAGCAATATTCCTTATCTAAAAGATTAAAAAAACAAAATTGTTATCTTTCCATTTGCCTAGAATAAAAAATCGTCAATTTATGAATAAGCCTGTTCATGTTTCTCAGATCTCAGAGAATAGAAAGAAGCCCGAACATGATTTTTCTGCAAAAAGTCAAAGACTTTTTGACAGCAAAAATGAGAAATGTTCTTACTGGTTTCTTAGGAAAAATAAATAAATGAAAGCTATAAACTTAGCAAAGTTCTCGGCACTACCCCTTTTTAAAGAAACAAACTCGAGCGATTTTTGACCCCCTTCTAACTTCAGAACCAAAAATTTTAGAAACTTTAAACTCGCTATATTTGCTAAGCTGGGGCAAGCACAGGCGCCTCACCAGATTTCAACTCCTTAGCATTAGTGATTCCCGAGATATAGGACGTCAAAAATCGCGAAAACTGTAACTGACTGATAGATCTTTAAAATTATGGAGCAATTCCCGACAAATTAATTTTTTTTTAATTTCGCACTATGGTAGGCCTTGTGGTGTATATAAAGGAAAAAATAAAAAATTGTTAAGAGAAAAATAAAAACTGTACAAAAGTACCGGAACGCAAATTCACACAATTTCGCAGTATATCTACTTCGTACTGCCTCAATGTGAATGTATCTCAATCTTTTGCTCACAAGAATGTATGTTCTTTCAAACGGACATTTTGCTGAGCTAGCTGTAAATTATTATTCTGCATTACTCAACCACAAAAACCCAGTTTTTCAGTGTGAGTTCGAGAGTTAACTGTGGATAAAAATAAATAAATTTGGTGGCAGAACAGAACAGCTCATGACATGAATAACCAGGACTTAGTGACTTACAATACCTCCCGGCTCCACAAACAATTTTTCTTTCTTTCTTAATTTTAGATATAATTTTAGAAGTATTTATTTCAGCGTTAAGTGGGCATAATATTTCATAAAATTTAATTTGGAATTTTGTCGCGAGAGTGCAAACACTGGATTATTTACGCTGCTACTACACGTACGTCGCGTTTCGAGCTCTATACCTTACTTAAATAGCCAAAATATCATCAAGTTTTTAGAAAATGACTGCAAATCATGAAACTTTAAAATTTATGTCCACATTTTATTTCTTTTACGAAGACAAGTTATTAATGAAAATTTGTGTGTCTAAACATACAAAATTTCTGGGAATAACTATTCTTAACAAGAAATTGTAACTACACACGACACATATCTTGCAATGGTTTATTTCTAGCGGATCCCCAGGGTTACAACTCTCAGCCATATCTATTCCTGTGTGCATTTCTGCACAAATGGTTGGGTTTTCAACCATCAACAGTTTGTTGCCGAATCCGAACGGCTAAGGTAAACGGCATTTTTCTGTGACAAGAATGATTTGTCAATTCCTAGCAAGAAACAGTAGCCTTGAAAAATTTGTTTTGTTTTAGGTCGAAGAAGCTGCGGGAATTGAACCCAGACCTCTTGTTGTTGATTTATATGATGTTTTATCCTCGGAGTTTGTTAAATCGATCAGTATGAATTTTATATTGAGAGATAACTAAGTCTGGTTTAACTCAACACTGGGCCATTTACTCAGGAATGGTTGAAAGTTGTAAGTCACTAGACCCTGATAGTTCTGCTGCTGTGCCACTAAATGTATTTATTTTAAAATAAAACAACAACAATACCAATAAAACCTTCTTATCAATTTTTTTTTTCAAGAATACTGTATGAATTTCCAGATTTGTTTGCTTTTGAAAATTCCAAAGAAAACTCCATTATATAGTTCACAAAGTCAAGTTCAAGCTTACCTTATATCCACACTTAGCTTCGGTATCAGCAATACCAACTGCCAATATTATCGCACATAGGACGACAACGGCAACGGGTTTGAATACCATTATCAGGCTTTTAATATAAATTTCGTTTTGCACTTCGCGGCGTGGCTGCGTGAGCTCCCTATTCTTTATGAACTTGTGTATTCTCGACTAATACTAGCCGTCAACTGGACCCACAAAGGCCAAGGGTTCCCATAATAAAGTGAAAAGCTGTCACAATACTATTTAGATACACAATAAATGTATGAGTGTTTTTGCTTTGGTTTGCAAAAGAGAATATCTTGTTTAATTCTTATCTTTTTTTTTTTTCAAAAAAAGACTGGCAATTGAAGATTTCCATAAGGAGAAAAATAATTATTTTCTAAATCTCTTCTATAAATCTTCATTGATAAAAGTATAAGTGGGCTTAGTCAGTTGTTAGAATTTTTGATGGGTAAATACATAGATAATTTTGTTTTTCGATTTATATACCTAAAGGTATGCGGAGATAGGATGAAAGCCTTATCAATGATAAGAAAAAATGTTATCAAGATTTTGATTGATTTTTTAATTTAATTTATTGACATTCTGCATTCTAGGGAAAGATATAATTAACGAAATTGATCTTTTAAATTTGATTATGTTTTTGTTCTTATACACATAATATAGGGCTCTAGATTATAAAACTTAAATAATCCTACAAAAGAATTGGAAATTTTGTACTCATTACTTTAGTAGGTACTTAAAATTTTTATACTTAAATACTCTTCAAATACTATTAATTCCTTAAGTATTTTTAAAAGGAATTACAAGTAATTAAGGAATTAAAAAAGAATTAAAAGTATTTGAAGAGTATTTTATGTACTAAAGTAATGAGTGGGATTATAATTACAAGTACAAGTACCAGTACTGGTTACTTGGAAATTTTAAGTACAATTACCATGGAATTGTACTTGTACTTAAAATTTTAAATTAATTGTTTAAAATATTAGGATGACATAATTTTAACAAAATCGGCCAAGCCATTAAAAAGCTATAAATTCGTGAAATACTAAAAAAGAAAGCTATTGTTAGAAAAATTTAATTTTTGTATTTAATTTAGTAAGTTTGTTTTTCTATATTTTTTTTTTTAATTTTTATTATTCTGTTTATATAGTTTTGTATTTTTTGCCTTGAAAACGTTTGCTATTTTTTCAAAACAATTGCTATAGTTTTTGAATTTAAATTTTATTTTTCCATAAATGTACGATCCTGAATCTTTTAGGACGCACAAAAGCGTAAAGTTTAATATTATTATATTTAATTTGATATATTATTTAAGTTATTCATTATGATTTAGAAAATATAACAATTATTATCCAGCATTGTTTTATTTGGGAAATCTGGGAAGCAACTATTCTCTTAAAAAAAACTTCAACACCCTACTTTGCTAATGCAAAGTCCATAATAAACTTTGTATGTAAAAAAGGGTGCTAAAACTCACTAGCCTTTTTTGAACATTCCACTGACATGACTTTTGTTGTGCCAGCAAATTTATTTTTTTTTCTCGAAGATCAGCTGATTTTAATCAATTTTTTATGGAGAATTTTCTGAAAAGTTCAAATAGTAATGTATATGTATGTATAGTCCAGTAACCTCGTCGTCTCATAGGAGGGCGTGGGTGCGTTATATCTGGTAGTTCTTATTTTTTGCTGAGTCGTTTATGATATTGGTCTCATGAAAAACCCAAGTTTTCGAACTCGAGTGCTCAACGCATCATGGTCAAAAATCAAAAAAACCGCGAAATTTTCGCGCTTTTTTCAGTTATTGGCAATTTTAGCCTCAAAGAATTAGTTTTTGGACTATAAGTTCGCGCTACGATTTCAAAGTAATTGAATTTTCCTCAATTCGAGCCCAGAACCATCTGTGTAGACCCAACACTTTCGATAATACAGATATTCAAAATTTAGCAATAATAAATTTACAACAAGTAGTATAATTTTCAGTATAATAAAAAAAAGATGGTTCTTGGCACAAGATGCATAAAATTACTAGAGCGTATAAGTTTGGTCAAAAGAAGAAACAAATCCTCTGTAGGGGGTAGTCTATATTCACCTGTTTAATTGGAAGGAGCAATTTTTCAAAAAACTGACTTGAAATAGAAAACGACTCATGAAAACCTAACGAAATTTTTAGAATAAAATCCTATATCTTTTGTCAAAGCCAGGAATCCATTCTTAAATTTTCTTTTTAAATAAAGTTATTTTAGTCAACCGTTTTTGAACAATTCCATTTCAAACTCAAAAATTAGGAAAAAAAAACATAGTTTTTTAGGTCTAACTATTTTTTTTTAATTTACGTTGATAAGTACAATTTTTATTTTAAATATTCAATGCCCTTATTAATTTTGAGTCAAACACTAAAAACCAAATGCCTAAATGTCTTCTAGTTTTGAAAATAATTAAAAATAATACCGACACATTCCACGATGACGGGGCTTTAAATGTCACTGACTCCCCTCCTATATGAACATATATTTACTTAGCCAAAATCGAAGGTAAAAAAATCGAAAATCAACTGTTATTCTAGCCTAGTCCAGCCCTGAAGTGATCTCGCAAGCATAGTGAAGGAACACAGTGGGTCAAAACCTCCGATTTTTCGACAAAAAAATATTGATCAATACATAATCTTTATTTGAAAATTATATTAAATTTGGTGACACAACGGCTCATGAAGAACCGGGGCCTAGTGGCTTTAAACTCTCAACCAAACCTGTGTGCGTGCCTGCAGGAATGGAGGGGACCTACAGTTTATTGCCGAATCCGAACGGCTAAGGTGAGCGGCACTTTTCTATGACAAGAGATATTTACTCTTGGAGGATTTGTTACTTCCTCGCAAAAGGCAGTAGCCCTGAAAAAAATTAAGGTGGAAGCGGCTGGTATTGAACCCAGACCTCAAGCATGACAGTCCAACGCACTAACCATTACGCCACGGGCTACTATGTAGTGGTAGTATAATCTTTATTATGGCATCAAAATAATGACTGATTTTGTTTTTTAAATCGCATAATTAGAAATTAAAAATTTGGAAAATAACTGTACATAACTACTAGTTCTAGTTTTCAAAATGCATCACTAACTTCCAGATTACTTTTAATTTGTTCTTGTTTGTTTATTTTCTCTCTAAAATACTCTCGTCGAAACATATCCCCAGCCCAGACCCCAGACTAGGAGTAGTCCACCCATGGATAAAAGAGCTCCTTCAATTGTTTATAAATAACTTTTCAATCGACCTGCACATGATTAAGTTAATGTTTCAGTTTGAGAAATCGAGACGAGACCGCAGACTGCGGAGAGGAAGCTTATACGATCCACAATGCCTGCTTGCCGGTATATTTTCTGGTGCTCCAAGTCGCTATCCAATTTGCGCTGCAATTTACGGATAATCTTCTGCCGACCAAATTTACGTTACAGTTGCTGCTTTGTCCATCCGATGGGCATTTTGCTCCCCTCAAAAGCAAGTTGATGATTATTCTGTGTACAGAGGTGTGGGAAGGGATAGTCCAGTGCAAAGTAAACCTAAGTAAACAAAATCTGCTGATAATCGTAACATAGAAATCCCATATGAGAGCAAAAACAAAAACAAAAAAAATATATTACTGATAAATCTTTACATTTCTCAAGCAGAGCGTTGTTGTCGTCGTATAGTATAAACAGAGCAAGTCCAGTTGGGCCGGTCATGCCAGCTATTGGGTTCAGTTTGGGTTAAGTTCTCGGATTGTCAAGACGTTTTCTTCCTAAATAAAATAGTGTTTTAGTGATTTTTTTTTTGTTTGTATTGCTTCCAAATGAATTGGGCAATAATTCTCACCCTGATGGTTGGCCTACTGGCCTTAGCCTTGTGCGTCTCTGCACGACCTCAAGAGGGGCCAAGGAGTACTTCTGGATATCTTGGAAGCAAATGTGGATATGAGGTAAGTTTTTTTTTCATATTTTATTGTTTTCGTTTTTTTTTTTGTTTTGAGGTCAGACACGTTATCAAAGCAGAATGTCTGAGGTTGTGTAATGCATTTTAATTGTACATATGTAGGTATACCTACATATTGAAGCCGGCAGATTCTTAACTGGACAAGTGACGCTTACGTACATAAATATACTTGTACGAGACTTAATTGAATTGAAAATTGTTTAAAATGTAGATTTTGTATTCAAGCATTGAGTTCTACATTATCAACTCAAGGCAGAGTACGATTATATTTTTTCTATTAAAGCAACAGAATATGAGAGGTGGCTGAACTTTTTGCATTTTTTCTACTTTTAACCTAAGGGCCATGTATTGAATTGTAATATTTTTGCCTCGAGATTTCAATCAAACCTGACATTACGATAAGAAAATAAAATGCACGACTGGGTCGCACGAACTTGCTCTTGTAATAAAATTTTCTTTGAATTTTAAAGATCATGATCGTAATATAAAACACAAAATTAATAGATAATTATACAGTAGGACCTCGGTAGTTCGAACACTTGGTAATTCGAAAAGCTATTTTTATACATTAACTGCCTTGTTCATAAACAAAAATTTGTTATTTCAGCTCTCGTGTTCAAGGAAACTACACCATGGAATAAGAATTTTCGGACTCAAAATAAAGGCAATTGCTTACTGCTCTATTTAAGTCCGGAAAATTGTTATTCCATGGTGTAGTTTCCCTGAACACGAGAGCTGAAATAACCATTTTTTGTTTATGAATAAGGCAGTAAGTATCTTGTAATTCGAACACTTTCCAAAATTGGTACTCTGTAATTCGAATTTGTAGGTCAACAGCTTCGTAAGAGGACGCTGATGAATTCGCAACGCTGATGAATTTGTATTGGCACGTCTTCTAGTTCAAATCAAGCCAGGAAATTAATTTATTGACAACTAAGAAATTCGAAACTGGGTGGAAGATAAAACGAATGAAAACCTAAGCAATGAAAATGTTTCAACTGACTCTGATACTGCAGAAAAAATTCTACCCAAAAAACTATCAGTAGCGGCAAAGCTCTTTGAGATTTGAATCAAATCAACTACTGCACTATCTTGTGGAACAAAAATTTTCAACATATTATATTGTAGAGCTCGATATTTAAAAACATGATATCATAAGCAATAAATATTTTCTTTCTTGTTTCGACCAACACGAATTATTTTATTATACTTTATTATAATACCTTACACTAACTGTCTCAGCTGAAATATTGACTATGAAAAACGTATTCAGTAATTCAAACACCTCCGTGGTTCGAACTGGGTCGGTCTCTAATAGTTCGAATTACAGAAGTCCTAATGTATATGTGCTTATCCATTTAATAAATTGAGGAATGGAGATTTGAATATATGGAAAAAAAAGCATGAAGAACGCCATCTCAATTCTTGAAAAAAATGTGAATTTATGCAGAAAACAAAATTTTAAATTGATGGAGCGGTTTTCTTAAAAATAATTTTATATAAGTATAAAATTTCTTGAAGTTTTTTAGAAAATAAAAAATTGGTATGCCAATTTTTTAATATAATAATATACATCTAAAGCATAATTTCAAAAAAATTCACCAACCCGTTTTCAAAAAAGTGATTGTTCAAAAAAAAACAAAAAAATTGAACTTTTTTTTTTAAATCCAAAAAATTTTTCTTTAAAAATATATGTATGCAGTATTATTCTAACTTGATTGGACCTCCTAAGTAAATTTTTTTTATCAAAATCGATTTAGCGGTTAACGAGAAAATCGAAAACAAAAAAAAAGCGGTTCCATAGCAGGTACTGTTAATAACGGTTTTTGGTAAATTGTAAGTATTAGGCCGTTGTCAGGCACACAGACATACAGACAGACAGACGGAAATGCAGGACCCAATTTTGTCGTGTTCTCTATCATCGTAATGTCAAGTTTGATTGTTATCGAGTTCGATTTTTTAGACGAATCCTACCCTTGCCCTATAGTACCTACATTATATTGCAAGTAAAAAGTGACTCTCGCAATTCTGTTTAGACCTTAGACCCAAAGCGTAAACCCTTGAAGCAATTTTCTTTGTTAATTAGGTTTTTAAGTAGATTTTTTTGTAGCTCCAAAAGAGGTTATTTATCTTTGAAACAGTTATAACGATTTTGATTAAATATTTTGTTAAGTAAATATGTATATGGTATTGCATTTTTCTTAAAACATTTGCGAAAAATTGTTATTGTGATATGGCACGCACCTCAATCCTTGTGATGGAAGCTCAAATCATTTGAAACTATACCATCCATATACTCGAAGAAATAGTGTTCAGGGCGTACGCAAGTTAAAATATAAAGCACTGCCGGCCGTTTGTTGCATCCAGATTCAATATTTTTCTAAACTAAACAACTATTTACTATTCACAGGGCGCAGATAAAGTTAGAATAGAAAAAGAAGCTGGGTTTGACCCACACTTGATAACTTCCCATTGGTTCCCTTTGAAACTTATCCAGTTGTGCAATCAAGGGAAGGCTGTTTGCTCTAAATACATGCGAAATGGCAAAATTTTCATAAATAAATTTTTATTTTTTTATAAAAATTTTCTTTGCCCTCACACAACCTAGTAGGTATAGCTACGGTTTAAAGTGTCAAAAATTAATCATCGGAGTGTTTAAGACAGTGAGATGAACTGTAAGATCAAAATAAAATTTTAAATCTCTGTTATTAAAAAATCTTAAGTCATATTTTAACTAGCTAAATTTTTATTTTCATTTATCTACAATCTTATCAGAAAAAGGAACAAAATTTATTATATGAATTAGAAACCAGTTGAAATATTTATACATTTTTGATTATCTAATGATATTTATTATTATGACGTACAATGAAGTTATAAAAATATCAATAAATTGCTCAAAAGCTTATAAAATCTTATTATTTAAGATAAGGTTCGATTTTTTATTTCTTAATAACAACATCCACAAAAGAAATTGATTGACCTATTTAAGAAGATAATTAGAAAAAAATTAAGCTTTTTAAATGCCCAATTCTCAAAAAGATTTTGTTTTTTTTTTTATTAAAAACTTGTTTTTCGGGTTTTTATTACTTTGTATTTAAAATATAATTATTAAATATCTTGTGGCAATTATAAAAAAAAATGCATCCACTCATGAAATTTGGCGAAAAAGTTGAAAATTACTATGTTTTATTCAGAAAATGACTTGAGTTCAGCTTTGATACGACTGGATCGGAGTTCGGCAATTATTTGATTAAAACGTAAATGAATATAATATTCCTTTTCTGATCTATATGTTTACACTAAAAACTTTATACAAATTTCTTTGTTTATTTGTTTTTTTTTTTTTTTTTTCAGAGCTGCCATCCAACCAAACCAAACATGCTGAATGTTCACATAGTTGCTCACACTCATGATGATGTCGGCTGGCTGAAGACCGTCGATCAATATTATTATGGCAGTCAAACATTAATTCAAAAAGCTGGAGTACAATACATCATTGACTCTGTTGTTCAAGAGCTTCTACGAGATCCCAAGAAAAGGTAAGGTGTTCTTCATCAATCTAAATCTTATGTAACTTTATACCGTAAAAAAGTAAAACATAACTTTTTCCTATAGATTCATTTATGTAGAATCAGCTTTCTTTTTTAAATGGTGGAAAGAACAAAGTCCTGAACTTCAAGAACAAGTCAAACAACTTGTAAGTGAGGGTCGTTTGGAATTCATTGGAGGTGCTTGGAGTATGAATGACGAAGCTACAACTCATTACCAAAGTATCATTGATCAATTCTCATGGGGATTAAGGTAAGGCGGTTTTGTGTCTTTAAAAATTCTCTGAAACTATATTTAAGCTTCTATTCTCTAAATTATTAAGACTTCTCAATGACACTTTCGGTGAATGTGGTCGTCCAAAGATCGGTTGGCAAATTGATCCTTTTGGACATTCACGTGAAATGGCTTCGATATTTGCTCAGATGGGCTATGATGGTCTATTTTTCGGTCGACTTGATTACCAAGATAAAACTAATCGTTTGGTTGAGCAAAAAGCTGAAATGATCTGGAGAGCTAGTTCAAACTTAGGTAAGATTCAAAGTTTCGGCAGAAATAAGAACATTTCAAAACCTCCCATTTTTGTTCTATAGGTGAATCCTCTAACTTGTTTACTGGTGCGCTTTATAATCAATACCAACCCCCGCCTGGTTTTTGTTTCGATATCCTCTGCGCTGATGAACCGATTATCGATGGTAAACACAGTCCCGATAACAATGTTAAACGCCGGGTAAGTTATTTTGATATAATTAGTCGATTATTAACAACTGTGAACTTTGAGTCTAAAGATCTTAGATTAAAAATAAAATGAAAAACAATATAATTAGGTAGATGAGTACTTCGAATTTATCAACGATCAACGAAAATACTATCGGACTAAAAATATTATGCTCACAATGGGAGGTGATTTTACTTTCCAAGATGCAAATGTTTACTTCAAAAATTTGGATAAGCTGATAAGGTGCGCTGGACGACTATGAGAACAGCAATATTAAATAAAACACCTTTTTCAGTTTAAGGGGATGCATGTTCAAAGATAAGATCTAAAAATACAAAAATCTTTCTTCATTTTCTAGGTCGATGAGTTTTTTAACTATGTCCAACATATGGCTGAAGGTTATCGGACTAATAATGTCTTAATAACTATGGGAGAAGATTTTCATTATCAGAATGCAAATTCTTGGTATAAAAATCTTGATAAACTTATTAAGTGAGTTTTGAAAAGATTAATCATCATCATGTCTCATCCTGCATGCACCCCCTGATCCTGATTTAGTGTTTCAAATTCCATATTTGAACAAAATTTTTAAGTGTTTGATAACTTTTAACAGGTATGGAAATGCACGCCAAGCCAATGGCTCTGATATCAATCTTATATATTCCACACCTTCGTGTTATTTGAAGTCTCTTCATAATGCCGGTATAACTTGGCCCACTAAAGACGATGACTTTTTCCCCTATGGTTCAGATCCACACTCATATTGGACTGGGTATTATACATCCCGGCCAACTTTGAAGCGCTACGAACGTGTTGGCAATCATTTCCTTCAAGTCTGCAAACAGTTGACAGCTTTGTCGGTATTATCTTTGACCTCAAGCAGATCGGCAGAAATGGAGAGTCATCTGACTTTTATGAGGGAAACTATGGGAATTATGCAACATCATGACGCAGTTACTGGAACCGAGAAACAAAAGGTTGCCAATGACTACGCTAAGAGACTAAGCGTTGGCGTAAGAGCCTGTGAAGTAAATACTAAAATGGCCTTAAATAAAATTGCTACTGGAGAAGATGCACCGCCAAAGGGAAATGACCCCAAAAAGAGAGACTATAAATTCGAGTTTCAGAACTGTGACCTTTTGAATATAAGTAGCTGTGATGTTTCCGAACTAACTGAGGGCTTCATTCTAACCTTGTACAATCCATTATCTCACTCGACATTTGAATATGTTAGAGTTCCGGTGTCTGGGTATAACTATAAAGTTGCTGATTATAGAGGTAAGAATTCGTTTAAGATTCTCAAGCTTATGGTAATATATTCATTGTTCTCCCTCTTCAGAAGTTTCAATTGAATCCCAAATTGTTCCAATTCCTGAAGCCATTCGATCATTGAAATTCAGAAATTCAAATGCCAATTATGAGCTTGTGTTCTTGGCAAGTGAACTTCCTCCACTGGGTTATAAGTCCTATTATATTACAAAGCTTCCAGAAAATGATCGTTTGGAACCAGAAGTGAAAATGGTAAAACGGTCTTCTATGACCAAAATTGGCAACGATAATTTGCAATTGATATTCGATACAAATGGCTTCCTTACGGCTGTGGACTCAGATGGTGTTAATCGTCAATTGTCTCAAGAGTTTCTTTATTATGAAGCAGCGTCTGGAAATAATTTAGAGTACCGTAATCGTTCATCGGGTGCTTACATTTTCCGTCCAAATAATACCGTCCGTGTGGTAACAGAAAGTCCAGATATCAAAGTTTTTCGAGGTGCGCTTGTCGAAGAGGTTCATCAGGTATTCAATGAGTGGATAACTCAAGTGGTTCGTGTCTATGCTAAGGAAAACTTTGCTGAGTTTGAATGGCTTGTCGGTCCTATTCCTATTGATGATGGCATTGGCAAGGAAGTTATAAGTCGGTTTAATTCGGACATCCAGTCTGGTGGAATATTCTATACCGATTCGAATGGTCGTGAGATGATTAAGAGAAAACGTGACCACCGTGACACATGGAATGTAAAACTTGTCGAAGAAGAAGCTGGAAATTACTATCCAATCACAACAAAGATTGCTCTGGAAGATGACGAAGCTCGAATGGCTATTCTCGTGGATAGGGCTCAAGGTGGAAGTAGTTTATTAGATGGTTCGTTAGAGCTAATGGTCCATCGTAGATTACTTCACGATGATGATTTTGGAGTTTTGGAAGCTCTGAACGAAACAGCATTTGGAGCTGGTTTAGTTGCTCGTGGTCATCATTATTTGTTTGTTGGATCCTCACAGAATAAGGAATCACCAACAGCTAGAGCCCGGGAGCGATTCACACAAATGCAAAAGTTGCTGCCGACTTGGAAATTCTTTAATAATGCCGCAAAGTTCCCATATGATCAATGGAGGATGAATTACACAAATATTGTAAGTAAATACTTCAAACTTTCTATAAAGTCCTCAAAAAATAATTTTCATATTTTCATAGTTCTCCGGCCTTACTCTCTCACTTCCACAAAACATCAACCTAATGACCTTCGAGCCATGGCATGAAAATGAAATCCTCATACGTTTCGAACATATTCTCGAAAAAGACGAAGATCCAGAATATTCTAAACCAGTGACATTCTACCTTAAAGATGTCCTTCGACAACTCGATCTAGTCGATATTCAAGAAACAACTTTAGATGGAAACCAATGGCTAGCAGAAAGTCGTCGAATGCAATTCCAACCAGATGATGAAACAACCGAATACGATACATTCCCTAAGTATGGAAAATCATATGGTAATATTCGACTTCTATCGGCTAAGAGACCAATGATTTCGACTAAATACATGGATGAATATGTTCCGGTATCGAATAGAATTCGGCGTGGAACTGAAAGAATTCAATTTAATAAACTTCGTTCGGAAAAATTGGCAAATATGAAGAAACTCATCGAGATAAATAAGATTGATTTGAAGGATGATGATGATAAGTTTATTATTGTTATGGAACCAATGCAAATTCGTACGTTTATTTTATATTTGGAAAAGAAAATTTAAGATTTTTTTTTTTTCAATAAAAATCTGCAAAAGTTTAGGTATTTCCGAGTTTTTGGTTACTTATCTACTTTATTTTAGTTTGCCTTACAATCCAGGAAAGATTCGGGCTTACCTTCCAGCCAAATCGGTCTCATAGGTAGCTGCCCTCCAGTTGCGCGCACCAAATTTGTTGGAGTCGTTTTCAACTTTTGCGCAGCACCTAAGGTGGGTTCTTCCTCTGTACACAAATAATCAGGGGTAGAGGTAGATATTCGAAGACTCGTCGCCCGTCGGGCTGGTTCGTCGCTGTCCGAATGCTCTACGTATGCTAGCCATTTAAACCGCTGTATTTTTAGTATTTGGACAAGGTAAGGTAGACGTCGCTCTGAAGTGTATATACCTAAAGGTTCATTGTTGAATCTTCTCCTCTACACTCCTTCGATACACACTGGTCCAAAACGTGTCCGACTTGCTTTACTTTAAAACCACCTAAGCAAATTCTAATCAGTTCTTATTAAGTTCCGTTCGTCTGTTCCATACATCAGGCCAGGGATGATCAGGGTTTTCTAGCACAAGGTATAAGTGAAGCCCAGTAAGACAAAGTCCTAAACTACTTCGAAGTTCGTATTTGTAGATATCTACCCATCGTATCGTGAAGTTTATCCCGAGTCAAAGATGTCATATTCCTTTCTCGATTCGACTTTGTCAGAATACTTGCGAGTCATGTTTATTCACGAGTTAAAATACTCACAAGTTAAACAAATTGTTTGAACTCGTGAGTCTCATTAGACTTCTATACCCACGAGCAAAATGCTCGTGAACAGTTGGAACTATTTTCGATTACTCAAAACAAAACGAGTATTCTTGATATCATTCGGTTTTCGGGCAATTGTTTTAAAAAGGATGACTAATTTTTTTTTATGTGGGCCATACCCGATACGCAACCACTTAAACCTCACACCGAAGAGTTAAGCTAGCATAATACCCATAAACCAACAACTTCAGATACACATCTCATATTGATCGTACCTAATTATTTTGTTGTTCACGAGCGCTTGACTCGTTTTTATTCGAACTCGTTTGCAAGGTAGGGTAGGGAAGGGTAATGCCGGCCACTTAAGCTTAATAGCCAATAAAACAAAAACTGCTAACGAGAACTGAATTTTCTTTTAATAAATAGGAACTTAAATATTTTTTCTTTAACATTCCATAACAAAAAAAGAATTCAATTGTAAAAAATAATAAATAATCCACTTTAAAAAAAAAAAACATTGCTTTGGCCGGCATTACCCGACCTACCGGGCAATACCACAGTGCGGGCAATACCGGCTAGTGAAGTTCTAGGTTTTTCACGCACATGTAGTCATCTGAGTCTCATCTACTGCATTCTTCCCATAATCCACATAATGTGCAGCGGAACCACAGCTCTTTTTAGTTTCCTATATCCCAACATATAATGCAGCGATCTTCAGTTCCAGCAACCAAATCGTCCAAGTCCTGCAGGACTTTTTTGGAGCATTTTTTTATTATTTCAATTACTGTTGTCACTTTTTTACCTTATATTTCCTTCACTTTTGTAAGCCTCTTTTTTCATTTTAATTAACTTACATTTTAAGTAACTTTTCCTTGAGGATAATACATACCGGCCATATGACCGGCATTGTCCGAAATTGAGTTTAAAGATACAATAATTTATAAAAAAAAATAAGTTCTAATAACTAACAAAAAGTTTTTCTAAAAAAGCATTAATAAATAAACAAAGTGACAAGAAAGAAAGTATAATTGTCAAAAATTCAATTCTGGATAGGACTAACCGCTTATGCAAGGTTCAGCAATATTTACATCAGGGACGCTGAAAACCAAAATACTTCGATAAAGTCAAGAATATGACTTTTAACACAAACTAGGCTTAAACATTAGAATAAGCCAATGTTCAAAGCACATTTTAAAAATATTTCAACCCTAAGGCATCTGTTACATTTGGAGATACGGGGGTGGCCATGGCCAGTATTGCCCTCTGGCCGGCATTGCACTTGTCTCCCCTACACCTTCTCGTTCGTACTCGTTCGGAATTTGTCGTGAATCACGAGTCATCACACTCGTGAACAGGTAAACTCGTGAACATCTTCTTTGGGTTGACTCCGTTTGTTTGAACTTGCTTTTTTCGAGTAAGTATTCGATGTCCTTGAGCAATACTCAACTCGTTTTATTCTCTGGTACCTTAGGTACCTACAGTGTGTGTGCTGAAAAATGCTATGTTTGTAAATCCAGCACAAAGCTGAGATTGATTATTCTTACTTCAGGAACTTACTTTTGAAATAGATACCTAAGATACAATAACTCGAAATGGACTCACAGATAGACGCCATGGGCAAATGAGCACCGAGTGGGCGTACGTTTAAAAATACGTTGTAAAACTTTTGTACTTAAATGTATCTTGTATCATGAGATATTTTCTTCTACTCGATGAGTGGCGCTCCCTTTTGTCGATTCCAATAAACTTAACACAAAACCGATTCAGAAAGAAAATGGTTTGTGTATTTGATATATGTATGTTACTTTTACCGTGGCAAAGAACCAATTTCTTTAGTACCTAAGGGAAAAAAAAACTCAAGATGTCAGTTTTTCATCCACTTTATTTTGGCATTTTAAATAAAAGTTGTTATTTGAAAATTTTATCCCTGCTGCACTTTTAAACCACGTTGTTCAGTTATCTTGAATTGAAGAAGGACCACCAAATAAGTTGCCATAAATGAAACATTCTATAGGAAAAAAAAATTAAAAATCAATACAATTAGTCCGTTTGTCAATTGAATAAAAATTTCTCTAGGTTTCTCTATCTCTAAAAGAAAATAGCCTAGGGCCCAAATTTAAAGTGATTTTAATTGTCGTGTTCAGGAAAATGGGATCTCGGAGATTTCTCAACGTCAAAAAGTGAGCAAGCGACTTTAATTTTTTTTTTCCTCTAAAAATTTTGCTGAGGAATTCTTCTGTTCATATAACTGAGATTGCTGAGGACTCTGAGATCTCATTCTCCTGAACATGCCTTATTTAATCCAATTAACAGACTAGCCTACCGATGTAATTAATTCACGATTTATATTTGCATATCCATCTAAATTCATTATTGGTGGATTCTTTGATATGGCCACCAGAAACATTTCGACTTCCTTCTGAGTTGCTGCATCGACAGCTGTTAAATTTACATTCAAAAGTTTCGTTTGAAAATCAAGACCAACTCTGAGTGAAGCATGATGAGCTTCATTGCAAATTATATACAACAATCCCATGCAATAGAAAACTATAACGAAAAGTCCAACTTCTTTATAAGTAGCTCCATGGTCAATAATTTCACTTAGAGATCCATATGTAGCTATGATGGTTGTGAAAAATATAACCAAGCAATAGATTCCGTACATATTGGAATAAGCACGGCCTTAATTTTGAAAAAAAAAAAAAAAAAAAAAAAAAAAAAAAACAATTAAAATTTGCAAAAGCAGTGTCTATTGAAAACTTAAAAGTCGATAGAACTAGATACCAAGTTGCTGCATCATGTGGCTTAAGTCCATCCAAAGATGTCGATATTCAGTAAGCTTTTGAGCTGGTTTCTCTCTTTGTAAGGTTTCTTGGAGAAAACCAGCCAAAGCTTTGCTGGCTGTTCCAAAAGCGTTGCAGTTGATGTACCTGGAAGAAAAAACGTTTGTTAAAGGTATTTTTTTTTCTTACAGATTTTTCTTCAATCAACCAGCAAGAGGAACACCAGGAAGTGAGGTAAATGCATTGGTTTAAAAATTCAAATTATACAGGGATTAATTGAATCAGAATAGCTTTTTCCGTTCCATATTGTTGGGAATTCCACATTGCATTACAGTATTACAAATGGAATTGGAACAGATTTAGCTATTAAGCTATGTGAATTTTATAGTTTCGTATCGTTCCAAAGTATTCCATCGAAATCCACTTTTGACTGGAGAAAAAATCTAAAGTAATTGTCAGTAATTTACCTATTGTTGTTGTACTCCGTGCTAAATTTTTACCGGCGGGGTAGTTCAATTTCACGAAAATAGGGCTACTGTGTTGATCGAGTGCTCATAGTGACTTCAGCACTGTAAGAAATCCCGGATATTGTTATGGGTCCTCTTTTCATTTTTCATTTCGGTTCATTCATGAAAAATGCTTTTTTTTGGGCTTTTTTCATTAAGTTTGGGGTCATTTTTCATTATGAAAAAAAAGACCCAAATTTTGGGCTATTTTTAGTTTTTTGTTTGGGGTCATTTTTCTTTTGGGTCCAAATTTCTTTTAGCCCAATATTCTCATTTCTTATTTCATTAATCCCTGCGCCTACGCTGCCCCAGATCTTTTAAAGAAAAATCACAGAAAATTTATTTTGAGTTAGGATGTTCCTTCTTTTGAACAACTATAGCGTTCTCTTGGCCAACGCCTATCATATGTTTTTAAAATTTTAATTTTGAAATCTTATCGAATATTTTAATAACATCAAAAAAAGCAATATATATACATTTCCTACAAAGTTAAGCATTTATTTTGAAGAAATTACATGCAAATGTAAAATGTTATTATTTTTAATGTAAAAGTAAGAAATAATGAAAAATTTCTGTTTCAGCTGTACAAAATCCGTTATAAGTCGAGAAATAGTGGTTCGTTATTTGAAAATGAGGTGTCTAAAAAAAGGAAAACTTGCCATGAATATGCTAATTATAAGAAATTACTAGGTCTCTATACAATTTTAACGGTAAAATAGCTTTGATAGATAAAAAAGCTGATTTTTGAGAAAATTGTCAATTTCGACATCCATTTTCCAACAGATTTTCAAAATTTGTATTCCATTATAATCTTGACAAGTCAACGCTCATTTTGGTATACAAAAATTTTTCCTACGTCAACCACAACCTTCAAAAAAGCGTTGGAAAAATTGTCGAAAGCAAAATCTAACAAAATTCTAGTCTATTGGTCGATAAAATTTATTGTTTGGAAAATTTTTAAAAAGTTATCCAAAACTGTCCAATAACTTCGGGAATTCTTTCTTATTCTCAAAAATAAGTTATTAGCATTATAAAATAAGCGATAACACTGTAATACGAAAATATTAAAAATTGTATTAGTTGAGAAACGTTCAAAGTTGGTCGTTTGTTAGTTGCAAAAGTCAAATAAAAACTAGAATTTCAGTAAGTCTTGGGGAACGTTTGGCAATGAATAATGAATTCAACATAGGCCATTCTAAATAATCATAAATGTTTTGTCTTTTTATGTTTGGAGAACCATGTCAACAACATTTATAAATTCTTGCAAAAACTGTATCAAACAAAATTTTACTAACCCACTAGGCATCCAGGAATTACAGCAAGTGTTCAAGTAAGAAATTATCTGATATAAGCTGCCCTCGATTTTTGAAACAAAAATATCTTGAAGTTGTTAAGTTGCTGCTTATTTTGAAAAACAATACGTTCTCTTGAGAACGCCTATCATATGTTTTTAAAAATTTTATTTTGAAATATTAACGAATATTTTGATCCAAACAATTAACTATGACTATGCATTTTCCACAAAGTTAAGCATTTGTTTTGAAGAAATTACATACACATGTAAAATCTTATTATTTTCAATGTAAAAGTTAGAAATAATGAAAAATTTCTGTTTCAGCTGTACAAAATCCGTTATAAGTCGAGAAATAGTGGTTCGTTATTAGAAAATGAGGTGTCTATAAAAAGAAAAACTTGCCATGAAGATGCTAATTATAAGAAATTACTAGGTCTCCATACAATTTTAACGGTAAAATAGCTTTGATAGATAAAAAAGCTGATTTTTGAGAAAATTGTCAATTTCGACATCCATTTTCCAACAGATTTTCAAAATTTGTGTTCCATTATAATCTTGACAAGTCAACGCTCATTTTGGTATGCAAACATTTTTCCTACGTTAACCACAACCTTCAATAAAGCGTTGGAAAAATTCTTGAAAGCAAAATCTAACAAAATTCTAGTCGGTCGATAAAATTTATTGTTTGTAAAATTTTTAAAAAGTTATCCAAAATTGTCCCATAACTTCGGTAATTCTTCCTTATTCTCAAAAATATGATATTATCATTATAAAATCAGCGATAACACTGTAATACGAAAATATTAAAAATTGTTGCAAACGTTCTTGCTCTTAAGATTCTTTTGGATCAATAAATTATTAATTCGTTTTAATTTATTTTATTTATATCAGAAAACTAGTTTTTACAGTATTTAATGAATCTAACAAATTTTCAAAAAAAAAAATTAACCTCAAACAGAATTAGAAATTAAACAATCAACTCACCACAAACTACAAAATCCATTCAACATGGCAATAATCGGGTAATAAGCCACTGTATACCACAATTCAAAATCTGGTTGCAAGTAATATTGCGACAAATTCACTCCAATACTAAGAGTCCACGAAAATATGCACAAACCCCATGTTAGTGGATACAAATTCGGAAAAACAATCGCCGTTCCGGTGACTTTCAAAAATTTTAACTGATAATTTGTCCACATATTCTTGAATATAGCCACCTGAGAACCATGTCTCCACGAAGCCACTGGCAGCAGGAAATGTGTGAAAAGCAAACTTATGAAAATCACATTGTAAATAGCCTCATCGAAACGTTTATCTGAATTTGTAACAAATTGATTGACTCTAGCCTTTAAGACCATCACAACAATCACAGTTTCCATTGAATAGATGAATAAAGCCCAGAAAAATTGCTTCGAAGTCCAGGAATAGCCAGTCCTTGGCATATTGTCAATTGGGGGATTACGATGAATTGGCATCACACCCATAATTTGAAACAAAACCAAAAGGCTCTTGGTTGTGTGATAGAAGGAGTCATGTTTGTCCAGTAGCTTGGGGTCATCTGTGACTTGCTCCCGTCGTACGTACATCTCTGATAGGCTGCCATCTTTTTTGCCCAAAACATCTAATTTCTCACGATACCGTTGTGCATCTTCGAGGAATTGCTTTTGATTTGGATTAAGTATTGGAGTGACTTTGGAGGTTTTTCCTGTTTCCCAGAAGGCCATATTGATTTTTGACTGACTTTAGTCATGAGTATTGGCCTTTTATAGACTCCAAATCAAATATTCACTGATGACTTAAGGTAAATATGAAACGCCCCTTCAACACCCTAAAACACGAAGAATTACATTCAAAGTTTTCAAGGATATCAACAACGTAGGTAAAATGAAATGAAACAACACATAAACTGTAAAAAAAATGTTAATTGTTTATTAATAACATTTGAAAGTATTGTTTAACATTTTCAACTCAAAAGTTATTTCGGATGGGTTGAAACTTTTTACATGGAAAACAAAAATACTTCAAGTTATAACATACACTCAAAGATAGTGCTTGATTTAATAGACTATTTTAATTTTGTATTAATTAATTTTACTTAATATTTAACATTAAACATAAGAATAAGAAAAAGTGCAATAATAAAATAATACATTTTAAATGGAAACATTTTGTTTTGTAAAGAGAAGAATATTCATACTAAAAATATAAATCTAAAAAAATATATTTAACAACTAATTGATAACACATATTACTTTCTATTCTAAATTTATTTATTTTGTTTTTTCTTAAAATAATACTTAAACTTAAAATTGTTTACATTTTTAAATTTTATCTTAAAGTGCAAATTAAATAAATATTTTTTTAATTATTCTTATTAATTTTTAAAATTTAAGTAAGGAGGATACAGTTCATTGGTAGTTGTTGTTATCTGCGCGTGCCAAATTTTAAGTCAAAATAAGTATATTACTCTTATTAAGTTTTGGATTTAAAAAAGGTACTTTGTCGTGTGATTCATTTAATAATTATTTTAAACAATCAAAGTTTTCTCGCAAGACTTTTTTCATTTTTTTCGCATCGATTTTTTTCCTACATTTTCAGTGCCTTTACACAGAGATAAGTAGTTTTTTTATTTCGAGTATAAAAAAATTAATAATTATAATTTTAACTTTAAATTAATTTAAAAATAAGAATTACAAAAAAAAGTCCTATTGCCTCGATCGGGTTCTTTTACAGTTAAGCCGCTAATTCGCCTGCTCCACATGAATAACAGCAATTTTGTTGATAATATTCAAGTCTACAGAGTTTCGCTTTTACCGCTAGATGGCATTCATTGAATTCATCAACGCACGTTGGGGCAATGTCGTTTTGAATGAGATCCACTCTGGGTTCTGTAAATAATTATCGAGTCATTGTAAATTTTATTGTAGATAATTTTTAAGGCTGAGCTTGTGCCTAATGGGTACCCTCGTAACAGAGTGTACCCAATTCGGGAGCAAGAAATGATTTCAGTAAAGTATTTTCAGGATACGTTGCCTTTAAACAAACATTTATTTAGACTTACCACTGCATGGAAATGTATTACAGCCGCGATAAATTGGCTCCCTTTTAGAGTAACGGCATTTAACAGAATCTGTTAAGGTGTTTTCGGTTTCATTGACTTCGAGACATTTTACGCTTCGTCTTTGATTTCCGCCATCACAAGGTTTTGTACACTGAAATGAGAAAGCATTTTTTTTTTTTAAATAAATTGAATAACAGAGGCAGGAAATAAGGAAATCAGGTAAGCGCAGGGAAATTTTCATTTATTGAGATTTGAAAATTTTCGTTCTTGTTGATTCCCCATTAACCAGAAGCAAAGGTAGAAAATAAGGAAATCAGGTAAGCACAGGAAAATTTTCATTGACGACAACAACAACAACAACAACAACAACAACAACAACAACAACAACAACAACAACAACAACAACAACAACAACAACAACAACAACAACAACAACAACAACAACAACAACAACAACAACAACAACAACAACAACAACAACAACAACAACAACAACAACAACAACAACAACAACAACAACAACAACAACAACAACAACAACAACAACAACAACAACAACAACAACAACAACAACAACAACAACAACAACAACAACAACAACAACAACAACAACAACAACAACAACAACAACAACAACAACAACAACAACAACAACAACAACAACAACAACAACAACAACAACAACAACAACAACAACAACAACAACAACAACAACAACAACAACAACAACAACAACAACAACAACAACAACAACAACAACAACAACAACAACAACAACAACAACAACAACAACAACAACAACAACAACAACAACAACAACAACAACAACAACAACAACAACAACAACAACAACAACAACAACAACAACAACAACAACAACAACAACAACAACAACAACAACAACAACAACAACAACAACAACAACAACAACAACAACAACAACAACAACAACAACAACAACAACAACAACAACAACAACAACAACAACAACAACAACAACAACAACAACAACAACAACAACAACAACAACAACAACAACAACAACAACAACAACAACAACAACAACAACAACAACAACAACAACAACAACAACAACAACAACAACAACAACAAC